>JANXHW010000001.1:65623359-70623359 GCA_026170595.1 Plestiodon gilberti rubricaudatus
TAGCCAATCAAAGTGCTGGTTTTGAAAGCCGGCACAGGCTGCGGAAAGGGTGGCGGGAGTGGTGGCTTTTCTGTAGGCATGGAAGATGTTGTCGCCAGGTATGTGTCTCAGAAAATCAGCAAAATTCGCTGGCGGCCCGTTTCCGCTACTGCCTTGCAATCCCCCGAGGTCTTTGCTACCGGCTCGTGGGACAATGAGGTAATGTAATATGAGCGCCTGAGAGTGACAGTCTCCTTCCTCGTTTCTTTTGCTTCGAACCCAATGAGCTCCTTTCTAGCTTTTCCCGCTGTACTGTAGGGCCCTTGTATACTCCTGCGGCGAGACGAACGATTTTTAAGACGTTGATGCGCAGACCCCCTCCCCTTTCGTCTTAACTTGTAGTCTTTTGTTTTATTTATTTAAAATCTTTATATTCCGCCTTTCCCCGTCCCATTGGGAGGCTACATAAACGGTAATTAATCCGAGCATTAGAAATGGGGTTAGTGTTGGGCTAGAAATAAGAGACACGTTCCGATACAATTTCTTGTTTTGATTTGGAAGTGCAAAAACTTCTTCTCTCCTTACGCCTTAAGCAATTTCAAAACTTTCCTAGAAACTATCTATCATTTAATAAGTGCTCTGTGCTTGAGATCTGTGGGTTGAAATCTGTGGAACAAATCTAGCAGTTTAGTGTTTTGTTGTCTGTCTCAACCCAGTGTGGTGCATGTAAAATGTAATATTCCATATTTTCCTTTTGTTATGAACCTACATATGGAATTTATCACTTAGGGCAAGGCAAACATGGTTTCCTTATTTTGGTATATGTCTTTGTTCTTGTAACCTTGCAGGAAAATAAGATTTCCTTTTGGTCTGTTGGGGACTTTGGAGGCTTGAGCCTGAATGAAGAATATCACGGAGAGCCACATCTGCTATGTGATATCCGACACAATGGCGATGTTATGGATATGGAGGTAAATGTGCTATCAAATGACCCTTGGGTGACTGCAAGGCATATCTTTTCTGTATTTAAGAAGTTGCAAGGAATTGCAACTATCTATTGGAAAGAAAGCTCCTAATTTATTTATGGTACTGTTTAAATGTGACTCGCATGTGATGCTGAATCTTTAACACGTTTTTTTTTTATTATTATTATTATTATTATTATTATTATTATTAACAACAGTATATACCGTTTTTCAACAAAAAGTTCACAAAGCTGTTTACAGACAAAATCAAATGATTAAATGGCTCCCTGTCCCAAAAGGGCTCATAATCTAAAAAAGATGCAGAACACCACCAGCAACAGCCACCAGAAAGGCACTGTGCTGGGGTGAAAGGGAAGCAGTTGCTCTCCCCCTGCTAAATAAAAGAGGAGCGCCAATTGAAAAAGTGCCTCTTGCCCAGTTATAGCAGGGGATAGAATATCGCCTCAATAACTTTAGAAGTGGTGCTGGAAAAAAGATTGCTATTAAGGCTTTAAAAAGTTCTTGCTGTAAAGTATAGTTTTTGGTTTTGCTTTGTTTGTTATTTAGTTCTTGGATCCAGAGAGAATTGTGACTGCTTCATCTACTGGAAGTGTGACCCTATTCCGACATCATCAGAATAATCAGGTGAATAGATAATGTTTACTTTTGACTATTTTGACTGCTGTACCATTTAGGGGAATTTAAGTTTCTAGAATGAACAAGGGGTAAGGAAGGTAAACGTGAAAATTGAAAGCTAATGATCAATTATTCGCATTTTGCTTCTTTGAGCAGAATAACTGGTCAGGCGGATCATTTAGTGGGAAGTTGGTCCCTAGGCTTCTTCAGTAACCTTATCTGCAAATTAGGTGGATGTCCCCTAGTTCTAGTGTTGTGTGAGAGGGAAAAGAAGTTCTCTCTATCCACTCCATCCCATGCATAATTTTATACGTCTCACAGCGCAATCCTGACAAACCTGACGGCGGCGGAGCAAGCGGTACACCACCGGAAGCCATCGCAAATGTGTTGTAAAGCACTTTGCGATGACTCTAGAGTAAGAGCTGCCGGCGTAAGGCCGGCAGCCCTTACTCTGGCAGCCCTTACTCCGCCACCGGATCGCCCCTGTGGCCGCCAGAGTCAGGTAAGAGATCCCCAGGGGTGCGGGGGCGGTCCAGGGGGCGAGGGAGGGGGCCATTGGCCGGGCCGGCCCGGGAGGGGATGGCAGCCGCCATATCCCCATCCCTGTTCTGGTCGGCGCGACCATTACATGGCCTCCTCTTCCGTTAGCTAAATAGCTGACGAAAATCTGAGGAGGCTGCGCTACACTGGGGAAAGGGGACGTCCCCTTCCCCTGAGTAGACCTCCGGGCCGATCTCGATCGGCCCAGAACAAGAATAGGATCCGGCGGCCGGCCCTGGGCCGCCCGTCGGATTTAGTCAGGATTGGGCTTTCAATCATGTCCCCCCTCAGGCGCCTTTTTTCTAGACTGAAGAGCCCCAAATGCTGTAGCCTTTCCTCGTAAGGGAGCTGCCCCAGCCCACTAATCATTTTGGTCGTTCTTCTCTGCACCTTCTCCAGTTCCACTATATCCTTTTTGAGATGCGGTGACTAGAGCTGGATGCAATTATTCCAGATGTGGCCTAACCTTTGATTTGTACAACGGCATAATATTGGCCATTTTATTCTCAATCCCTTTTTTAATTATCCCGAGCATGGAATTGGCCTTCTTCACAGCTGCTACACACTGGGTCGACACTTCCATCGACCTGTCCACCAGTAAGATCTCTCTCCTGATCCGTCACAGACAGCTCAGAATCCATTAGCGTGTATGTGAAGTTTTGATTTCTTGCCCCAATGTGCATCACTTTACACTTATTTACATTGAAGCACATCTGCCATTTTGCTACCCATTTTCCCAGTTTGGAGAGGTCCTTCTGGAGCTCTTCACAATCCCTTCTGGTCTTCACCACCCGGAAAAGTTTAGTGTCATCCGCAACTGCTTATCCGCAACTGGCCACTTCGCTGTTTATCCCCAACTCCAGGTCATTTATGAACAAGTTGAAAAGCACTGGTCCCAAGACCGATCCTTGGGGCACACCACTTTTCACCTCTCGCCATTGTGAAAATTGCCCATTGACACGCACTCTTTGTTTCCTAATCTACAGGAGTTCCTAATCTATAGGAGGACCTGCCCCCTTATTCTCTGACTATGAAGTTTTTTCAGGAGCCTTTGATGAGCATTTGCTGAATGAAATATAGGCTTCTTAATAACTTGTGCAATATATAGACTTTTAGAAATTTTAGTCTCGTGTTCACATTTCTATAATGCTTTGCAGTATACAAAAGATTCCGCCCCCCACTATTCTCATTTCACAAATTCTTACAATATTCCTATGAGTTGGGTTAGACTGGAACATGGTCACTTCTCTGAAAACACCCAGTAACCATTATGACTGACCTAGAGTTTTGAACTTGTGAACTCTTTTTTGAAATGGAACTTTAAAAAAAAAAGTGAACTCTTTTTTGAACTCCATTTTGAAATGGAACTCTCCATTTCAGCTTCAGCCACTGGACGTTTTCAAATGGAGTGGTTGCTGTGATTCTTTCTTATTTGTTTTATAGACTCTGTCTGTTAGCCAGAAATGGGAAAGTGCACATTACTATGATCCATCTGGTGGGAATGCACCATGCACTGGGGTCATCTGCAACAGCCCTGAAATCTTTACTGTTGGTGAAGATGGGAGAATAAACGTTTTCACTGCTGATCGTAAGGAAGCTGTACGGACTGTAGGTAGGCAATTATTTATTTATTTAAAATATTTGTTTAGCGTGTCTCTAGCTCATTTCAAGGTGGCTTACTTACACAATTGTAAAACAAATAATCTAGTATTTAATTAACTGGAAATGGCAGCAACCAAAGTAATATAAAATTTCAGGAAATGTACACAGCATACAGTAGTTATTAACAGAAGGCCAACAAAACAGAAAGGTCTTTAATAATCTCTTAAAAGCTAGCAGTGTTGAAGGTCAAGAGTCTCCAGCCCCAAACACGCCAATATATGGTTGTAAAGCTCTTTGCTCATCTGCAAAAGCTTGGGATAAAAGTGAAACCAATTGTGACAACTCACCCAAGCACATACAGCATCCAGTATATCCTTGTCACTTTTTATGTGGAATTAAACATGAGCAATCCTGGAAAAACCATAAATATACTTTCAGAATTTAGCAAATATTATGAAACAGATCAATTTGTTGGAGTACTGTATACGATACTGCTTAACTTACAAGCTCTCAAAAGATAGGTTGTGCCCTTGGGCTAGGATACAAGTTTCTTTAGTAGGCAAATTAAAATGTTTTGAGTGTTTAGAAAGTTTCTCAGCCCAAGTGCAGATACTTTCATAGAGCAAAGAGTATTCCACAGGTACCCCCCAGAGAGACATGTTTTGCACTGTTCTACCTTAACCTGTGCTACCATCTTTTAATTATTGGGCCCTTTATATTTTAAGCTGTACTAAAACTTCAGTCTCTTACTGTAAGACAGACGTGTAGGAGAGCCAAATAATGTTAATGAGAGGATATAACAAATTATGCTTGTTAAAACTAAGAAAATTTTAAAAAGAAATTGCTCCTATGTATGTTTCTAATTTCCTATAGACAATGCTGACAGCAGTACACTCCATGCAGTGACTTGTCTTCGCACAACTGAGATCCTGACAGTCAATTCAATTGGTCAGCTTAAAGTATGGGATTTCAGACAAGGAAATGAGCCTTCACAAATATTTTCAATGTAAGCACTTCATTTTCAGATAACGAGCACCATTAAATCTATATACTCCAGCTGTATGATATTGGTTCATGACTGCTTAGATCACAGTTGTTGTGGACTGATGTCTCCTCAGTGTGTTTTTCCTCTCTCCTTATAGAACAGGGGAGAGAATTCCACTGCACTGTGTTGACAGGCATCCCAGTCAACAGCACATTGTAGCTACAGGTGGCCAAAATGGAATGTTGAGTATTTGGGACGTAAGACAAGGCAGCATGCCAGTTTCCTTGTTAAATGCTCATGAAGCAGAATGTAAGTACCTAAACAAAGCTAGGTGAAACTCTTGGGTCTTTATTAATGTCATGATGTTAACAACCAAAGTATGCACAGACCTCTCATTCCCCCCCTGGTGTGTGTGTCCCTCCACATGCGTCAGGAGGGAGGAAGAGATACAGACTTCCGTTGAACCCTGTGTTTATCTCTCCAGGCATAGGTATTGTGCCTATGTGGGAAAAGATTGTACCCATATATGTATTTGACATATTGGCCTTTTATGTATTGTACAATCCACAGAGAAATATGATACAAATTGAACAGAATTAACTGGATTAATATATGTAAATAAATATCTTTCTCTGCAAATGGAAGCACTTATGCAAATCTAAACTTGGATTGCATAGATGCAAACACTAATGTGAAATATCCCTTGGTGCAAACTGTCTAAGTATCGGTTAATTTCATTGAACTGGGTCAAGTTTATACATCTTTTTTTTTTTTTTTACTAACCTGTGGCTACTGGAATTACTAGTAAGAAATAACTTACAAATGCATTGTCTTATTTCTGTGGGCTACAGAATCATTCTATAAATTATAGACATCCACCTTTTTAAAATTTAAACTTCTTTTTTCACCTTGGGTTACCTTCAGCTCCTTTTGCATGTATTCATAACTGTCTAAGCATTTACAGCCCAATCCTGTATAAGATATGGCGGCCAGCCTAAAGAGCCGGCCGCCGTATCCTATGCAGGATCTGGACTGCTCCGGTGCAGCCCAGGCGCACTCGCTGGGTGTTGCACAAGTGCTTTCCAGCACTTTTGTGACACCCTGCACCGGGGGAGCATGCGCTCCCCCAGTGGAGTTCTACAAAGGATCGCGCTGTTGTTCTTTTCTGCATACTATACGTGGTGATTGCCATGTACAGACTAGTTTATACTACAGTAAATGTGTGCTTACTTGTTTAGTGTGGGAAGTGCACTTTCATCCTTCCAATCCTGATCATCTATTCACTTGTTCGGAGGATGGATCTCTGTGGCACTGGGATGCTTCCATTGATGTGTCTGAAAGAAAATCTTTTCTTCATACAGGTACCATTTACTTCAAATTTTTGAATAGCTGAAGGAAAATATTTTATGCTGTCAGCATACTAGGGAGTAAATTTACAGGAGAGGGTTTGGGATTAACAAGTACTGGTGAGGAGTTCAGATGTGACTGTGTTTCTATATCCACTGTCATCTTCAGGGAATTGTCCAAAAGTTATTATGTCTCATTGGTTTAACATGGCATTTTCTGTTTGTTTCTATGTCCCTGGCCAAAGTAGGATAGAGCAATAAAACTCAAAATGTTGAATGCCATTAATGTACATACCAAGTTCACAATATAGCCGGATCAGTTTCCTCCCATATATTTTTTCATAGGGGAGGGACATAGGAAATAGTGATTTGTGTAAATATTCTTAAGAAGAATCTATGTATTGAAATGCTCCAAGGAATTCTGCTGTGGGAATAGTGATGGATCTGGTGCTGATTGTGCAGCTGTTGTAAAGTTGTAGTATATTTACAAACATTGCAAGTGCTCAGTTAATGAAAGTCTCACCAATAGTTTGCAGCTTTGGTGAAGGCAGTGAAAGGTTTGGTTTGACTGGGGGGAAACCCTCATATAATTACAGTACAATCCTATACATGTCTACTCAGAAGTAAGCTTCATTGAGTTCCATGAAATTTACATTGGAGTAAGTGTATACAGGATTGCAGTTTTAGTGTAGGAAGGGATAGAAACAGATGATCAGATCTGGAAAGCTGAATAAAAGAGATCTCAGAAAGCAAGGGGAAACAATGTGGTAGAGAGCCTGGAGACTGGATGGCTAGAGCCTAGTGACAAATAGAAGGGCAAAGTATACAGAACTATGCACAGCCCTACCATATCCAAAGGGGTACAGAGTGCATATGCAGTTAAAGGCTTTAACCATTGTAGAGAAGAGGAAATTTGGGCAGGTGCAGCTCATCCCAAGAACAATAGCTATGTCCATGTTGCTGCTACTCTAAATGTGTATGGGTGTTGTGAGAAGGCGAGAGCCACTGTTGAAATAACTAGAGAGGCATAGACTATATTAGGGATGTTGGTAGCAAAGCGAAATACAAATCATAATGGCTGGCTGGAATGTAGCTGCAAGAAACTCTGAGCCCATACACTCCCTCCTTTTTTTCTTCCTCAGCTTCAGCATTGAGCTGTAACATGATAATCCTTGTTGATTAAACCATGTATCCATATGCTGTACAAACCTGGGAGCCATGGTTTACGGTCCAGGGTATAAAATTGGCAAGATGAGGAAGAAAGGGGAGGGCGTGTGCAGGTTCACAACTCAACAAATCTTGGTTTGTTAGGTCATCTGAACCAGCCCATTCTTTAGAAATTATATGGCTAATTATCATATTTAATAAGCAGCAGGACAATATGCATTTGTGACTTCTGAATGTAAGTACGGTATTTAAGCTAAGTTCCTAACTTCGTATGCATTTTTTTCAGGTGGAAGAAGCACAACATTTATTGCTCACAGTGCAATTAATCAATCTGTCATAAGTGCCTGGCTAAGCAATGACCCTACTAAAGACCGCATGGAGATTACAAATTTGTTTTCTAATCCAACATTATCTGTTAATAGTTTAGATGTTTTAGGATCATGTCTTGTGTATGGAACTGATGCGGAATGTATTTATGTTAAGAAGAACCTTTTTGCTTGAATTTATTTCACAAAATGAGGTTCTGTACTAAAACTTGGGTGTCATCAAGTGTCTAACTTTTTTTTAAATAATGGAATTCATAATTGTGTACAGCCATAATTAAACTACAGTGACAATTTGGAATGGTACATAGAATATAATTTACATGAGTTCTTTATGTAAAAATCACAAAGTAAACAAAACTGCCAGTTCTGACATGTAGGTGATTTCCCCCCCCCCCCTCATCGAAAGCAGCCAGGGGCATTGTGTTAGTCTTTTAATTAACACATATTCTTGCTTGCAAGAGAGAGAGAGAGAGAGCAAAAACAAACACCCGGGAAAAGCTGCCTCTTCACATCGGGTCACTCAAAGTTAATTTCAAAACACTTCAGGTTTGTAGGTAGTTTCCACGTCTTGTTTTTAACCACAGCGTGAGGGAAGCCCTTGCTTATCTTATATTAAAGAACAATTGATAAGCTGCTAAGTACTCAAGCTGAGCTGGAGACAGCAAGCTCCTGGAGACAAGACAGCATCCTCTCATTGTAGGTTTGCAGATAAGGTATTTTCATTCAGGTTTCATTCAGACATTGCAGGTTTGCAAATAAAGTATTTTCTTTCTGTTGAATGTTTTTAATAAAGCAAACACAAAACAAATACAAGAACTGCAATTGAAAATGGTGCAGAGCAGGTTCTGCTTTACATACAGTCTTTGATTTCTATGTTTAGTTTGGTTGATTAATTATTAGGATTTCTCTCCTTCTTCTTTTGTGACCCACCTCTAAGTTAGTTCCCCAGTCTATTTGCTGGGACAACCCCCCCCCCCCCCCCCGGAAACTGCCAGGCAGTATAAGAATCTGTTTTTCATCTTGCAAAGATGCTACCAAAAGGAGCTAGCTTTCTCTCTGGTGCAACTGGGGTGGGGCATGACCAATGCTTCCCTCCCATGCTTTGATGTTTCTCTTGCCATGAATAGGACTAACCCAGACAACATCAGTGCCCTCTACCCAGGCCTGCCAATGGAGGGAGGGCAGCATCCCAACCCCACCCTGCGCACTCCTGGCTTAGCTGCTGCTCAGCGTAAGCATGGAAAATCCACTTTAGGGCTCGTTTTGGAAATATACACATACATATACACATACATATAAGAAAGGGTGCCTCTGAGCATGTAAAGAGTGCCTGTTTCTTCCATGCACTGTAATGGGGAGTCACAGCTAATGGCAAGGGAGGTCAAGGGAGCCGCGAGTCAAAAAAGTTTGGGAACCACTGCCATAAAGAATAGTGTCACCATTTTTCAGTAATTATAGAGAAGGAAACATGGGGGCTTTAGTTATTTTCTTACAAACTTTGCACGTTACTGCCAATGTTTAATAGCTTACTTCTTGGAAATTGCAACCACCACCATCTCCCCCTCCACACTGAGAGGGAGATGAGGAAGACAGATCTGTGCACAGGCACATGCGCAGAGCAGTGGATTCTTTGAGGCTCAAGGCTGATCTACACCAACTCCGGTTGCATTGCGTTTGCGTTTGGAGGCTTGCGAGTGTAGGGGACAGGACGCCCTGCCCCGAAACGCTGCCCTGGGCTTCACCAGTTTCTTCAATGTAATTGTCCCTCCTTGTAATAAAGCTCAATGCTGATTGGCTGAAAGCCCCCTCTCATCCCATTGGTCAAACAGTTTGCTCTGCGTCCTGCCCTCTCTGAAACATGAGCATGGTCCATGACCGATCGCAATGGAACTCAGGAGAGCACAGCTCTCCCGCGTTCCATGGCAATCGGTTACAAAGGAAGCCACACCACTCCACACATGCCTGGGACGCACTGGGATATGTGCGGTGTAGATCAGCAGCCATTCAGCTTGCCTGCTTTGGCTTGGAGGGGAAGGTTTTGCAGCTGCAATACTGGTGTAATGTGCTTTGACTGAGTACCCTAACATTCTAGCTTGCTTCATTCTGGAACAGCTGAAGCTTCTGGACAGTCCAAGAGCAGCCTTGACTAGAGTGTTACAATAGTAGACTAAATCTTCTCCCCACAAGGTGGGGGGGGGGCAGTGGCAGCAGCGTTACCACCGGGAAACAAAAGTGCCCAAAAATGGGTGGTTTTTTTTACTTGCAAGGAGTCAGGGGGGTGTTTGGAGAGGCCTACGCTACCCTCTGTACAGGTCTCCCCGAACTAACTTTTATTAACTTTAACTGAAGTTTAGAAGTTTACTAACTTCTCGGAGTAAACAATGAGTAAGCAATCAAAGGTATTTTGGAACACCTTCCTACTTCTAAAACACTATATCAGTGATAAAACCAATATTTGGCCTATGGTATGGATTCCGTTGAGAGTGGCAGCATGTCGACATGCTTTTTAAGACACAAGTCTCGTGGATTTCAGTGGGACAAGCCTGTGACAAACTGCAACAACAGCAAGCACCATTGTGAAAATAGCAAGTGAGTGCTCTTATCTCCTCCCCACTGCTTTCAAAGGGCTGAGAGAGGGGGGCCAGTCAGCAAGGCAAGCACACATTTGGTATTTTCACAATGGTGCTTGCTGTTGCTGCTCTGCAGTTGTCTCTGCCCCAGCTGCCCATTTTTGCCCTTTGAAAGAAGCAACCAACACCAGTGAGTGGCAGCAGCAAAGGTAAATATGTTTGCTATCTCCACTGTTCGAAAGGATAATGCTGGCTGGGGGCAGCAGTAAGTGCTCCGTTGTCATCTCAAACTTAGTGCTTACCTCTGCTGCTGCTGCCACCTGCCCCAGCTTGCAGCTTCTTTCATAAGGACAAGAGTAGGAAAGGGTAGTGGTGGAAGCCACTCTCCCCCCCACACACACACACACCAGAGATGCTACTGCCACTGTAAAGATGGCAGGTGGGCAAGCACCCTGCCCACTCCCTGAGTGCCACCTGGCTTCAGAGCCACAAGAGACCAACGCTGCAGCGAAGGGCGCACCCCGCCAGGTCAATCCCTTGAACATCAGTACTTATTGCACTGATAGTGCCCTGCCCAATATATCACAAAAGACCCCTAGGAGCTTCGCCTAGGTCCCTCTGCTACTGCTGTCACTTGCGTGGGCAAACAAACTGCAGAGGCAGCTGCAACCACCACCTTCTCCCCCTCCACACCGAGAAGGAGACGGGGAAGGCAGGCACGTGCGCAGAGCGGCGGATTCTTTGAGGCTTAAGCAGCCACTCAGCTTGCCTGCTTTGGCTTGGAGGGGAAGGTTTTGCAGCTGCAAGCGCCAGCTCAGAGGAGGAGCCTCTCGAGTAGGCGATGCTACAGACATTCCGAAGCAGCAGGCAGCCGTCTTTTTCCAAGACTGGACGAGCGGTTCTCGCACTATTCAGCTGGCGCTTAGTGCTTCCCCCGCCTTCCGAATCTCTCTTCTAGAAGGCGGAGATCTCGATAGAACGCTTCGCTCTACCCACATTCCGGGGGGCGAAGAGGTTATAATAAGAGGAGAAAGGAACAAGCCGGCGAAACGCGCAAAGGAAGTCGGGAAAAGGTTTTATATCCGGGAATCTTGGACGACAGGCCCACCGACAAAATGGTGGCCCGGAACTGAACCCCGGAAAGGGGGGAGTAATTGCAAGCGGGGAGGGGATGAGCAGCTGCTGCCATTAATGCCGGGGACCCAAGCCTTCCCTTAGCCGCCGGAGGAACGTGTCGCTGCGCTGCGCCTCCTCTGAGAGTTCCCGGGCTTCTGGCGTTGCCGCCACCTCTGTTTCTCCCTCAGGCAGGTGAGTAGGAAGGGTTAGCTTCGGTTCCGCTTCAGGGAAGGAAACTTGGTGGCCAGCTAATAGTAATAGGGAAGGCCTTGCGCATGACACACCTTGGCCTAGGGTATTATAATTTATAACGGGCCCTTCGGCTGCCTTGAAGAGAACGGCCCGAGCTTCTATAAAACATCCCCCCTCCCGCTTTGTTCTTCTTACGCATATTCTCCCGCTTTCCCCACCCACCCTCCTCATCTTTATCTAGCCGCTAGCGTTTCCCCCTGGGCTGGTTTTCTGGCATTCCTTAGTCTGGCCCAGCGGCGTACCGTGCTACCGCTGTGCCCGGGGCAGTGACGTTACGATGTAACATCACCCCCAGTGTCTCTTTGCAAGCCATGGCCGCTCTCTCTCTCTTTGCTCCTCTCTCTCTTTGGCTGCACTCCTCCGGATCTCCTCTTTGGGGTGCGCCCTGAGGAGGAGGTTGTGAGAAGGCCACGGCTGCCCTCCTCAGGGTGCACCCTGAGGAGAAGGTGGTCCCGCAACCAGATGGTCCCGAGGTGGTCCCGGGAGGGCACTCTCAGCGCAGAGAGAGAGAGGCCTTGACTGCCCTCCTCACGATCTCCTTGGGGTGTGCCCTGAGGAGGTTGCGAGGAAGCCATGGCTGCCCTCCTCACAATCTCCTCTGTTGCACCCTGAGGAGAAGGTTGCAAGGTGACGGCAGGAAGCTGTGCCCACTCTCCCTCTCAGCAGAGCAGTGGCGTAGCGAGGCAGCCCCTGTGACGTCACGACCGGATGTGACATCACAGGGCCTGCCCCTGAGTGACGTCAGCTGGAGCCAAGTGTCACTTGGTGGTCCGGCAGGAGGGTGGGGGCAACAACAAACTGTCATGTGGAGGCGGTGGATGGCGTCTCCTACCCTCTGCAAGCCATTCCGCCGCCATTGCCGCTGCTGCCTGCAGAGCCAATGACGATGCAATCTCCGCTGCCACCGCCATTCCTTACCGCCGCCTTACCATTTTGTGCCCACTGGAGCAAGTGAGTTCACCCCCCGCGTGCTGCCCGTGGGCAGACCAGCTCCCTGCCCCCTCCTTCCTATGTGCAGTGGCGTAACGAGGCCGCCCTCTGTGATGTCACGGCCAGATGCGACATCACAGGACCCGCCTCTAAGTGACGTCAGCCAGAGCCAATTGTCACTCAGGAGTCAGACGGGAGGGGGGGCAGCAACAAATGGCCGCCCGAAGGGGGCAGACTGCATCTCCTACCCTATGCAAGCCGTTCCACTGCCTGCAGAGCCGACAACGAAGCGATCGCTACCGCCATTTCCTCACCACTGCTGCCATTTTGTGCCTGCCGGAGCTGATGACTCACCCACCCGCGTACTGCCCAGGGTGTGGATTGCCCCCTCCGTCCTATGCCTCTGTAGCAGAGAGAGAGAGAGAGCGACTGCAACTGCTCTCCTCACGAACTTCTTTTTGGAGTGTGCTTCTCCTTTGAGTGCTTGCAGGGGCGGGGCCAGCAGCGGTGGCAATCCCGGGGATTGCTGCCACCGGGAAACAAAGTGCCCGAAAATGGGGTTTTTTTTTACTTACTGGGGCTCCGGGGATGACCGGGGAGGCCTGTTCTACCCATTGCGAGGCGGTGCTACCTGTTGCGAGGCGGCGGTGGGAAGCTGCGGCTGCAACTGCCCTCCTCCTCAGGGTGCGCCCTGAGGAGGAGGTTGCGAGGTGGCCGTGGCTGCCCTCCTCACAATCTCCTCGGGGTGCGCCTTGAGGAAAAGGTTGCAGGGCAGCGACGGGAAGCTGCAGCCTCTCTCCCTCTCAGTAGAGAGCGCCACGGCTGCCCTCCTCCTCACGATCTCCTCCTCCCTGGGTGTGCTCCTCCTTTGAGTGCTTGCATGTTTTTTAACTTGCTGGGGCTTCGGGGGGGGGGCTGCACTACCCTCTGCACTTCTGCAGACCTTCTAAAGATCGGGAAGGCCTGCGGAGGGTAGGGTAGTCCTCCCCCCCCCCGGTAAGTTTTAAAAAATGTCTTTGGGCGCTTTGGCGGTGGCGGCAATTCCTGGGATTGCCGCCATGCTGTCCCCACCCCTTAAGGGGGCAGTTAGTGGTTCCAGTGGTGGGTCTTGACCCACCACTTTGAGAAACACTGGTCTAAATGAAATATGACTAAGGAACCAATCTCTGTAGCCAGAACTGCTTTCCTCAGGAAAGGCCACAGCTAGTGTACCTGCTGAAGGTGGGCAAAAGCACAAATATTTACAGTTGCCAGCTGTTCATCCAGGACAACTCCCAGACTGTGAACTGATCCTTTAAGTAGAGTACCAGCTCATCCTAGAGTCAGCTTTCCTAATGATAACAGCACCTCTCACCTGGATTATGTTTCTGAGCCCCCTCCCCCAGTCTTTCATATCCACCACCAGGTACTGATTCAGAATTGCCACATCCTTCCTGGTACCAGCTGGAAATGAGAGGTAAAGTTAGTAGAGCACTCCAAACCCCTGGACAACGTTTTCCAGTACCTTTATATGGATGTTAAATAGCATTGGGGATAAGATGGAACCCTGTGATTTTTTACATAGGTCAGTGATCAATGGATTGAACAGCAATCTCCCATCCTTGCCTTCTGGAACCTACCCAACAGGTTGGAGCAGAGCCACCATAACATAACCCATCTCTACCAGGCAATCCAGAAATATACCGTAGTAAGTGATATCAGATGCTGCTGAAACGTTATTATCCATGGTGACTAAACCCAAGAAGATCTTTTTCAGCAGAGGTCTTACAATGGGTTCCTTGAGTACCAATGGAAATTTGTGTTCCCTCAAGATGGCATTTACTTTACTAGGGCGCAATCCACCGGAAGTATCTGGGGATGGAGCGAGCACTCCGTCGGCGGAAGCAGTCGCAAATGTGCCGGAAACCACGTTTGCAACTACTCAGGAGTAAGGGCAGCCAGCGCAGAGGCCGGCAGCCCTCCGTTGCCGGAACGCCCAGGCGGCCACCAGAGGAGGTGAGCCTGGATCCGGCGGGGGCTGTTCTGCGGGCAAGGGAGGGGGGCCATTTGCCTAGCCGGCCCGGGAAGGGGAGGAGGAGGGGGATAGCTCCCACCGTATCCCGTCCCCACTGGGCTGGCTAGGCCGTTACACGGCCTCCTCCACTTCCGCCAGCTATTTAACTGGCGGAAATCCGAGGAGGCCTATCCGGCTGGCCCCGATTTACACCCAGGGAAGGGGACAAGTGTCCCCTTCCCCGAGTAGACCTCCGGCCCACTGCTCGGCGGGCAGTCTCAGGCCAGGATCCGACGGGTGGCCCTGGGCTGCCGGCCGAATCCTTGCGCTGGATTGCACTGTAACTCTGCTAGGCTTCCTTAAACAGCCAGGAAAGACGAGGGTCTAGTGGGCATGTGGTTGATCTCGCACTTCCAGATAATTTTTCCGCGTTCGCAGACTGAATAAACTGGAACAATCTATCAAAATAGGGTAATTAGATGCCCCAGGAACATCATGGATCACTCTCAAAGTGGGTTCCGTCAGAATAGATGCAAGTAACGTTTATTGGCAAAGTATCTGGCAAACTGGTCACAACAGGTCAGTGCTGGTTCTTCACCACCACTGCAGTGGAGGCTTAGATAGAACAATCTCCTCATTGCTTGGAAAAGCTCTGCTGGCTGACTGTGCTAACACAATGGTGGCAGAGGTGTAAAACTGCCACCATGGTCTATGGCTCTAAAGTTAGTTCTTATCCAAAGAAAGGCTTTTAGCTTGGCCTTCCATGCAATTGTGTGGTGTTTCCCCTTGGAAGAGTGCACTCTATGCCTGTTCACAAAATGCTTTTGAAAGTGTCTTGATTTCAAAAACAAATTTCAATGTGACATGGGGCCGCTGTTTATAAAACACAAGCTCACACCCTCTTTGGTGCATGGAACTGAGTGCAGTTTTTTAGATTCTGACCAACATATTTAGAATCTATTGGTTTTTTCCATTGGTTACAATCCGGCTCCAATGAAATAAAACATAGATTTGCCACTGACTTCCGTGAGAAGTACACTACATTGCTGCAAATGCAGACATTAACTAGGCATCCTTTCTGAGATTAATGGTCCTGTATATTTAGGACACAAAGGTCTATGTTCTTGATGGTCTTAAGATTGAGTAGACAAACATAGCTAATACAGTACTCCCCCCATATCCGCTGGGGATATGTTCCAGGCCCCTCCGTGGATACTTGAAACCGTGGATAGGAGCGAACACCCCCTCAATGGTTTCCTAAGGGGCCCCCGCCCTGCCTCCCCTGCGGGCAGGTGTGCGTGCCCCCCAGCTCTTATTTTTCTTTCAGCAAGCTTTGTTCCTTCCTTAAAACAAACAGAGAAGCAGCCTCCATTGCAGGCAAGTAGAACGAGACTAAGTCCTAGAGAGGCTCTGCAGGGTTTCTGTTTACCTTGCAGAGCCTCTCTAGGACTTAGTCTCGTTCTGCTTGCCTGCAATAAGCAGCCAGAGGCTGCTTCTCCTGTTTGTTTGAGGAAGAAATAGAGCTTACTGGGGGAAAAGGAACACCCTGGGGGGTCCCCACAATCCGTGGATAACTGAAAAACTGTGGGTAACGGATCCATGGATATGGGGGCCATCCTGTATTCTTATACCCAGTCCTGAACATGCTTACTTGAAAATAAATGGCTCTGATTTTTGTAAAATGTCTTCTACATCAGGGGTTCTCAGACCTGGAGTAGCACCTCCGGCACCACTCTCCTACTGCGTACCACTGGAAGTGATGTGATGACATCATCGCCAGTTACTTTTGGGTTTTTGGAAGTCAGAAAACGCAAGTAGGAGCCTCTGGGCGGATGGTAGGGCCCTTCTCGGTATTCCTGAGAGGCTCGGCCAAAGGCAAAAGCCTCTTGGCACCGAAAGCGCTGCGTTGGAGCGGGGTTCCAGCAGGCCGAGTACCACCAGCAGTCGGCCGAAGTACCACTGGTGGCATGAGTACCACTGGTTGAGAACCCCTGTTCTACATAAAATACACTTATGGTTAATGATGTGACGGAGATATTTAAGGTGGACTGTGACTATTGGTTGTTCGTATTTCAGCAGTGAATAATGAACTAAAATCTAGTCACCAAGTGGCCTTATGCAGCCTCCAGTAAGGTATGGGTCTTCCATGTCTCTAATAATTTGTTCAGAAGGGAACATTTTAAGTTCCTCTTGTGTAGCACTGTAACTGCAAAATTTCAGCAAAAAAGATACAGCTTTTTCTGTCTATACTACTACTGTACTTTAAAAGTTCAAAAGTACTTTGAGCTGTCTCCTACTGAATCTGGCAACCCTTTAATTAGAGCACCTGTTTAATTGGCAAGTATGAAACACTAGGAAGAAGAAATTGTAAAGGCTGAACTGCTGAGGCTTCACCATGAGGATAGCTTTGCTGATGTTTACCACTTCTGTTCTTAAATAAGTAAGCGTGCAATTGTATGCATGTCTACTTGGAAGTACCGGTAAGTCTCAATGTGTTCAGTGGGGCTTACAGGAAAGTGTGTATAGGATTGCAGCCAAAATGAGTACTCTCTGACTTGTAAGTGGGAAGTACTCCTCTTTAGAAGTTTTGTGTGCGTGTATGTTTAAAACATTACAGAATGGTACAATTGAGGTGGGAATGCTCCTTCATCACCAGTTATGTTGTTGGTACTTGCAAACCAAACTGCACAAACCATTGTAATAGGTATATTAGCTGGAAAAAATGGATTGTATTTTTCCTCTTGAAAGTACTGCATTTTGATGGTGGAAGGTACCATTTTTCCCAATGGAAGTGAGTCCTTGCAATTGCAAGAAGCAGTCTGGATTCCCCACAATAAATAATTGCAGGGCATAAAAGGCCCTAACTCGGCTAGTTTGTTTTGAGAGACCACTGACCCAGTACTGGAGTGCCAGCAAGCTCCCCATTCTTTGCCAGCAGCAAGAAAACATATCTCAGGTGAGTTAGACATGGATATCTCTGATAAGCTTTCTTTATAGATCATCTCATGCCGGACTCCTTCATTCTAGACTTGAGTTGTAAAGAATAAAACATATGCTAAATTTGTCAGGTCACATAACTTGGGAACAGAAATGTAAATAAGGCCAAAAAGACTAAAGTAGCTAAACATAATGTATTGTAATAATGAGTTTTGTTTATTTAGGTTGACTGACCTAAGTTTGAATGAACCTATCTAGTACTGGAGCCCAGAGCCAACAGTGAATTTTGAAGTTACCATCCAACACTAATTGAGTGAATTGAAGGTGAATCTTTGTTAAAGGTTATACGGTTTCATGAAGAGAAGTGAGAAACCAGAAGGATATAGACAAATGAGGCCTAAGACTTTTCCTGCCAGTAATTATACTGGCAGCAGCCGGCAAATGTTGCAAGAAATACGAGAGAGTCTTAGAAATTTGCCTAAGCCTTCAGAAGTTGCAAAAGTGGATCAAAATGTGGGTAAAATATTAACTGAAGATCCCAGACAAGGTCGAAATCCCCCTAAATTTGTGACCTACCATAAGGCTTTGCAAGAAATTAGAAATTCTCTGCTTCCATTTGCAAATGAAACAACTTCTTCAGCAAGAGGAACATCAGAAGTCAATCGACAGATGCTGCAAGATCTACAAGCTGCTGGATTTGATGAGGTAAAAACCACAAATTAAGTGACTTACTTGTTTTAGAGATGGTGCAGACGGCTTATAGCAAAACATTAATCTGAAATCTCAGTTAATGTTTTGCTTCTGATCTAACAGGAAAAAGAGGCCTGAAAAACAGTGTGACTGGTAAGATTTGTAGTGTTTCCTATGTATGTTAGTATAATTCTGTTTGCAATCCAGTTTTAACACAATAGGTATGATCAGACTTAACTACATTCTCCTCCTGGTGAGGTAAATTCAATTTAAAAGTGCTTAACTTTAGGTTTCTCAGCTCACTACGTGAATGTTGGTTCCAGTGATTTCAAAAGAAATTGCTTGCCTGTGTTAATTGTGATCCTCTGTGTGCACAGACTTACGTTGCTGACAACCTCCTTGGACTGTGGTCTATGTCCTAAAAATGCAGTGCTAAGTTTTGGAATGTATTTATGTATTTGCTTCTTTTCACCAAAAAGTTCACTAAACACTTTACATAGCACAAGAAATGAAAAACTGATTCCCTGTCTCAAATGGGGTTACAGACTTAAAATGACACCTAGGAGTGCTTATCAACAGTAGCTAAAAAGATGCTATACTGGGATGAATAGGAACAATTGTTGTTCTTGTGTGATATAAGAGAACTACCAATTAAAAGGTGCCTATTTATCAATTTCACAGGATTAATTCTGTTTTCACTGGGGTGTTTTTTTTTGTCTTCTCAATCTTTATCAAAATCCAAGTGTCAGATTGAAGAGAATCGTGAGAATTGTTGAGTACCCAAATCTTTTTTTTCAGTAGTAGTTTGTCTGTTGCTTAGAGACTATTCCTCCTCTTAAATGCTTTTAAAACTTAATCATGCGTTTTGAAGTACCGTATTGGTCTGAGTATAAGACTCACTTTTTTCTCCTAATTTAAGTTTTTAAACTAGGGGTGCGTCTTATAATCAGGCTGTTGCAATTTAATGCCAGTGATTCAATTACATTTTTTTAATAGCACCAAACTTTAAGGGTGCGTCTTATAATCAGGTGCGTCTTATACTCGGGACAATACGGTATGTTGCCTGGAAATCAAACTTCTGAGACATTTACTTTATCAAATGCATTTGTAAAAGAATCTAGCAACAGGCTGTTTTTTGATAACTCCAATGCATTTCAACAGGAATTGTGCAGCATTTCCTGATAGATTGTGCCCAAAATATAGTTATACCCTCTATTGACTGATTTGTCACTGTTGTGTCTGCTCCCTGTTTGATACAGGACAATTGGAAGCATACAGTTTCTGTAAAGCAGATGCAGAACTAGACATCTTATACATGGTGTAGTAGTTCTCAGTCTGTAGTAAATAAATCATATGTCAACATAGTTAAAACAAGTATTTCATTCTTAAGGTGGTGACTACCATTTGAGCTTCAAGAGTACAGTACTCCCCCCATATCCGCTGGGGATATGTTCCAGGCCCCTCCGTGGATACTTGAAACCGTGGATAAGAGCAAACCCCCCTTCCATGGTTTCCTGAGGGCTCCCCGCCCTGCCTCCCCTTCAGGCAGGCGTGCGCCCCCCCCCCCAGCTCTTGTTTTTCTTTCAGCAAGCTTTGTTTCTTCCTTAAAACAAACAGAGAAGCAGCCTCCATTGCAGGCAAGTAGAATAAGTCCTAGAGAGGCTCTGCAAGGTTTCTGTTAACCTTGCAGAGCCTCTCTAGGACTTGGTCTCATTCTACTTGCCTGCAATAAGCAGCCAGAGGCTGCTTCTCCTGTTTGTTTAAGGAAGAAACAAAGCTTACTGGGAAAGAAGTAAAAGCCTGGGGGGGGGGAGTCCCTGCGATCCGTGGATAACTGAAACCGTGGATAGCGAATCTGTGGATATGGGGGCCCACCTGTATATCTGTTTGCTAACTTCATTAAAGACAAAACAAAACATGATGGCATCTTGCCAAGAGAGTTAATTTGTTTAACATAAAGAAACTGACAGTGCAATCCTAACCAACGTTCCAGCACCGGTGCAGCTGCAATGCAGCCCTGCGATAAGGGAACAAATGTTCCCTCACCTTGAAGAGGCCTCCATGACTGCCCCTGCACTGCAAAATGCAGTGTGCACCCTGTTCGCACGGCTGCATCAGCACTGGAAAGTTGGTTAGGATTGTGCTGTGAGCTAATGGATTCCAGTGAATTTCCAGAGACTAGTTAAATGTTTTCATTTCAGAAGGCTTTGGGGTAAGGTTGGCTGCTTAGATGCTTCAGTGCTGTATCATATTATAAATATGTATTTTACTGTTGATTCTTCTGAGTGGTTTGAGTCTTTTAATGTTATGTTGACTGTTATTTACCAGTAGGTTAAATTTTCATGTTATGATTGTAAGGCGGTGCTTTCCTTGAACAACTAAATTTAAAAAAGGAATTTAAGTGCTGGATTACTGTAGATGGAAATGTTATAATTCCAACAAGTTAGTTGTAACACCGTTTTCATTTTTGCTAGGAAGCTGGACCTAAATCTGTCTCAATACTAAATAGCTGTATTGAATAGTGAGTGTGACCAGTAATGGTGGTTTTGTTTGTTTTTGAGATTTTAGTATAAAAACTATGAAGTCAGTGGGGACAAAATAAAACTATGTATTTAACAGACACAAGTTCACATTTACCTTATGAGTCTCTCTTTTTTACCTGACTCGTGGAACTTGCAGAGCCTGAACCTGGTTTCATTCTTGTGCATTTGACCATTCCTTCCCTTTCCTGCACTATTAATTATAATTCTTTTCACTGGAGTTCCTCAGACATCATTGACCCTTTTCTCGTTTTCTCCTTTCTCTTGGTCCCATTATTCATTCTCTTAACATTCATTATCACAGTTTAAGGCAGCTGTAGCTCTCATCTTCTATCTTTGTTTTCCCTTTCTAATATCTCTGCTCATCTTGTTGCTGTTTCTGACTGGATATGTTCTTGTTTTCTTAAAACTTATCCCAAACTGAACTATTGATCTTTATTCCTTTTGCTTCACCCTTGGCTTTTATTGTTCCTTCTCCATGTATGAAAGATCGGTGTCCTCTTTGACTCCTCTCTTTCCCTTCCTTTATCCAAGTTGTTGCAAATATCTACCATTGCGAACTTTATAATATTGCTAAAAAAAAAATAATAATTCTGTTTCACTGCAAAGACATTGGCTTATTTTCTTATCCTTTCTTGGTTTGACTAATGTAAATCTCTACTTTTTACAGCACAATCCTGTGTAAAGATCTGCAGCCGGCCCATACGGCCGGCCGCAGGATCCTATGCTCTTTCCGGCCCGCTCCAGCGTGGCCCGGGGGCTCCTCGGGGGAAGGGGATATTTGTCTCCTTCCCTCGGTGTAGAGCTGGAAGGCCCCGATGGGCCTCCTCAGATGTCCGCCAGATCTCAAGCTGGCGGAAATCAGGGGTGACCATGTAATGGCCGCCGAGCCCAGGAACGGGACGGGGATGCAACGGCTGACATCTCCACCACCTCCCGGGCCGCTTGGCCAACCACCATCCTCCCTCGTCGCCTGGCCTGCTCCGGCCGGAGCAACTCTCACCTGCTCTGGTGGCTTGCAGGGTCAGGAACACAGCAGAGTAAGGGCTGCCGGCCTGCCCACTAGTGGCCCTTACTCCTTGGGTGCCGAAAACGTGCTTGATGCGTTTACAGTGCCCTCCACCTGCGGAGTGCGTACTCCACAGGCAGAAAGATACGCAGGATTCCGCCTCCTTTATTTAGGTTATTTTTCAGCCCTCCCATCTTTTTTTTAATGCTATATTTTATTTTATAGAAAGCAAACATTTCATTGCTTTCTGTTTTTAGATCTCTTGACTCTATGGCTTTCTCTTATCTATCTTTGTCGCAAGGGTCAAGACCTCTTCTCTGGACAAGAGCAAGGGCACCTTGATTCCCTAGCTTACTTCATTCCTGAACAAGGACAGGGTAGCTGCCACCACCTGGGATTACACCAGATCACTCAGCCCCCAGGCTCTGAGTATCTATAGGAAGGCAAACTTTATGGGGACTGGCCTCCCTGAACAAGGGAGCCAGGCCACAAGGTTGCAGGTCAGCTTACACTGGGGGTAGCAATGGCACAGCAGTCTCAGGATGGATGTAGCCTACTCAATTCTCCCAATATTCAATAAACACACTTAGGTGTAATATAATGAAGTTTATTTAGGATATCTTTTAGGACCATGCAAGCATAGATTCAGAAGACATTTAAGACTTTCTCTGTGCCAGGTGCAGGGGAGTGGCAGCAGGAAACAGGTTATCTTGTTGGCTGTGTGCTCCCTGAGGCATCTGGTGTGATACAGGAAGCTGGACTAGATGGGCCTTTGGCCTGATCCAGCAGGGCTCTTCTTATGTTCTTATGTTTATGTTAATAAGGCTTGAGATAGAAATAGAGAGATATGAATATGAGAGACAGGTTAACAGGACTAAAACAATAAAACAAACTTCCTAAAACTACACGGTTCCTAACTCGCGCCAAGAGTGTTCCACCAAGCCCACGGAGGGTCTGGGGCCTTACCAACCTGATGTTGGGGTAGGCAGTCTTCCATAGTGTCTCGTAATGGAGAAGTGTGGAAAAGGCTCATGATCCAGGATGCAAGAGAGCCCGCCTTAGACTGGGCCACTTACCGTATTTATAGGCGTATAATACGCACCGGCGTATAAGACGCACCTTCCTTTTGGCCCTGGGTTTCAAGAAAAAAACACTTAAAGCATTTTTGGGCAACTTGGCCACTTACCGCTTGGCTGCTTAATTAGCTAATTTACATAAATTGCACAAAAATACCAGGATCTCTTTTAAAACACACAGCAATAAGACACATGAACAAAATGCACCAGAAAATTTACCAGAACATTTACCCCAAGTACAAAAACCCCCAGACTCAACTCTTTTCCCCCACCCATGCAGTTTCCAAAGTAAAAAACATCAAAGTACAAAAAAAAACCCAGACTCGACTCTTACCACCTTACCACCCCCAGACTCAACGTTTACCAACTCTTAAACAACATAAATCCCAAATACAAAAACCCCAGACTCAACTCTTTTCCCCCACCCTACCTAACCTATGCACAGTTTCCAAAGCCTCCCAACTAGGCCCAGTTCAGAAGCTCACCCAAGCTGCATTCATTCAGCATCCAGGAAAGCTGGAAAGACTAGGCCAGGGTGGTCCAACGTTTTGTACCTCGAGGGCCGCATGCGAACTTCGACATGAAACCCGGGGGCCGCACAATAAATTAAATTATTAATTAATTAATTAATAATTACCGATGCATGCCCCGCCGTCTAGCATGCCCTCATTGTGCTGAGGGAAATGATGAAACGTAGTATTTTTAAAATTAGAAAGCAAAATATAATTGTGGTTTCCCTTTCTGACTGGCAAAACTGAAACACAATAAAACAGATTATGGCAGAAAAAGCCACAGAATGAGGACTAAGCAAATATAATTGTGGTTTGCCTTTATGACTGGCAAAACTGAAACACAATAAAACAGATTATGGCAGAAAAAG
This sequence comes from Plestiodon gilberti rubricaudatus, assembly GCA_026170595.1. Lineage (NCBI taxonomy): Eukaryota > Metazoa > Chordata > Lepidosauria > Squamata > Scincidae > Plestiodon > Plestiodon gilberti. The sequence goes on from JANXHW010000001.1 coordinate 65,646,899, forward strand.
CCCCACAGAATGAGGACTAAGCAAGCAGAACACTGAAATATTTGGTAAAGCACACGCAATGCCTACTCCTCTCTAAAGCACACTCCCAAATGCAGGTCCTCCAGGGCGGGTCAATGCTTTTATTATTTCTCCAACCCCGCCCACAAACCCTCCCATCTGGTGATCTCTGGCCCCTCCTTCCTTTATTTTTCCCGCTCAAACTCTGGGCAGGGCGAGTTTGTGTTTCCAGAGCTATTTTTGATATATGCAAGACATGCCACAGTGGGTGGGGCGATCAATGGGGATTCAAATTATTGGCTTCTTCTGCAGCCTGTCAGCCGCTCTCGAAGTCCCCGCCCCCTTCTGCAGTCACTCACGCTCCCATGATGATCAGAAAAGCGATTGGGAGCCAGCCGCCTTTTTGATCATCATGATTGCGTGGGCGAGGGCCAGCCGAAATTGCATCGGCCATCCTTCCACTTCGATCGCCCCCAGACGATCTCCGAGTTCCCCCCCATAGTAACGAGTTGCAGCGGCGTCCTTCCGCTTCACCGCCCGGGCCACGGTCGCCAGAGACGTCCTTCCTGGCCGGCCGGCCCTATGAACTGAGAGGGTTGAGAGGCTGCGCCTGCGCAAAGTAGCTGCAGCCTCTCTAGCCCCCTCGCCTCGGTCTCGCTGGGCTGCCCAGCGAGACCGAGGCTAGGGGGCTAGAGAGGCTGCAGCTACTTTGCGCAGGCGCAGCCTCTCAACCGTCTCCCCGGGCTACGGCTGGCCAGAGACGTCCTTCCCGGCCGGCCGGCCCTATGAACTGAGAGGGTTGAGAGGCTGCACCTGCGCAAAGTAGCTGCAGCCTCTCTAGCCCCCTTGCCTCTGTCTCGCTGGGGCAAGGGGGCTAGAGAGGCTGCAGCTACTTTGCGCAGGCGCAGCCTCTCAACCCTCTCAGTTCATAGGGCCGGCCGGCTGGGAAGGACGTCTCTGGCCGGCCGTAGCCCGGGGAGACGGTTGAGAGGCTGTGCCTGCGCAAAGTAGCTGCAGCCCAGCGAGACCGAGGCGAGGGGGCTAGAGAGGCTGCAGCTACTTTGCGCAGGCGCAGCCTCTCAGTTCATAGGGCCGGCCGGCCGGGAAAGGCGTCTCTGGCCAGCTGTGGCCCGGGCGGCGAAGCGGAAGGACGCCGCTGCCGCTACAACTCGTTACTATGGGGGGGAACTTGGAGATCGTCTGGGGGCCGCAGGGGAGGCCCAGGCGGCCCGCGGGCCACGCGTTGGACCACGCTGGACTAGGCCCTCTGCAGCTCAGCTGAACTGAGCACAATGCCCTCTGCTGGCTGCTGAGAAGCTCAACTCATGCACGTGCATAAATTAAACCCGACAAACAGCTGTAGATCGGATAGATTAGTCAGGGAAGAAAGCACAAGGGAGCTCTCCAAAGCCCGGTAAGCCCCAAAAATGCTTTAAAACGGGTGGGGGGGGAGAGGGATTTTTAGTATTGGCGTATAAGACGCACCCTACTATTTTGGGTCACAAATTTAGACAAAAAGTGCGTCTTATACGCCAATAAATACGGTAAGTACATTTTAGAGATGTCCAATGATTGACAGGTCATCACCCCATGGAATGCGGATCCGCTCAGTTCCTTCCAAAGAATTACGTAATCACCCCCTCCCAACCAGGAGATTCACAGGTGTCTTGAGTTAATTGGGAGCGGCCTTGTTCTAACCTCGTTCCCAAGTAGATTACGAGTTCCCAAAATGCACCGACAGCAGGGCCAGTGCTGAGACTGATATCGGGCCTCGGAGAATTTGGACAACTGCCAATCACCATGCTGCAGACAGTTTCTGCACGTCCTGTTCAAAATGGAGTTTGTAGGAGACCAAGATTTGCTCTTAACATTACAATCTTGTCTTCTTCCATATTTTCCCTGGAACTCACATCCATACCTCTCCCTCCTTGCAAGTGTTTAAGCATCATTTGAAAATACATTATACTGTCTTTTTATGCACGTTTGACCCCTATTTTTCTCTCCATTTCCTTTCCCCTTGCTTTTATGTCCTCTCTTTTTTCCTCTGTGTCTTTTGTCTCTTATATTATAAGCCTGCAGGTAGGGTTTGTGTCCCTTTTGAATGACATTTGTATAACACCTGCAGGTTCAGGAACGCCGGGTAAGTTGTTTAATATGTATGATTATTATTAATCTCTTCCAAACAGGCTACACAACTTTCATCAGCTAATTCTAGTGGCTTTTCCCATTGAGTCTTACAGTGGAAATTTATTGCAGCTATGATGTGAAGATACAGCTGTGTGTTGTTTGTTTTTAGGCATTTATTTATAATGTTATGTCTTGCCTTCTCTGCAAAGCAGAGGTAAAGTAACTCAAACAGTATGACAACAAAATAGTATAAAATACAATAAACACAGATTGTAAAGCAATATGAACAGATAGAAGCAGTAAAAAACAGTCCTAGAATATCTAACTAAAAAAGGAAGTAAATTGAAAAGAGTAGCACCACAGACCAAAACAGCAGGAGAATCCAATGGAAAATAGGGACGTATTGTGCTAATTTTTCCAAAAACTGGCTTTTAGTGTTGAGTCATTCTTGCAGCAGGTTGTGGCTTCATAAGCTACTCTTGTGCCTGGGTTACAACCCCATTTGGACCCAAACTTTGGAAGAAACTATCACTATACATGTCAATATTTTGTGTCCATCGATGAAGAGCATATGCTCGAAACACACTGAGACTTGTTTGATTCTTAATAAATTTGTCTCCTGTATCTGTTGGGTTCTATTTCTAACTAAAAATGCTCTCTGAAAGAAAATTGTCCTGTGCCTGCTGAAAAGCAGTCAGTAGGGAGAACCCCACACCTCTCAGGGGAGATCAATTCATAGTTTGGGTGTCACAATTGAAACGCTACACTCTTGTTTCCACCAGTCAAACCTTTATCAGCGGCAGGACTACAAAAAGGGCCTCAAAGGCCGAGCAGAGTCTTTCTATCAGGTTCATTTGGCAGGAGACAGTTCCTAAGGTGCTCGCGTCCCAGGCCAAAGTGAGCAAGCATCTTTAATTGATCTTGGAAGCAAATGAAGCTGACACAAGACTCCCCTAATATGCTCTGACCTGCTATCCCCAGACAGTAGCCTGGCTGCTGTATTCTGAACTAAAGGATGTTTCTAGGCTGTCTTCAAGAGCATTCCCCATAGAGTGCATTACAGTGATCCAGCCAAAGGTGATCAGAACATAAAGAACGGTAGCCAGGTCTAACTTCTCCAGGAAAGCGTGCCGTTGGTGTTCAGGGAGAAGTTGATAAAAGACATTCTTGGCCACCTCCATTGCATGCACATAAGCAGGGATAGATCCAGCAGTTCCCCTAAACAGAGAATCTACTCTCTCAGTGGCAGTGAAACCCCATCCAAAGCAGACTGAACTCCATTATCACAGCTAACAATACTTCCATCTTATTTGGATTAAGTATGTTTGTTGCTTCCAAAATGTCCCCCAAGTTCAGAACTTCTATAGCCTCTCCAGGATTAGGTGCTTTCATCCAAATGTTGGTGACATCGAGCACTGATCTCTGGATGGCCTTGCCCACTGGTTTCATGTAGATGTTAACAAGCATAGGGAACAAAATGGAACCTTACAGGACTCCATATATCAAAGTTTACAAAGTAAAGCAGTAGTCCCCTAGCACAGTGGTTTCCAAACTGGGAGGCTCAGCTCCCAGGGGAGCCACGGAAACCAGCCGGAGGAGCCGTGGAGTGTCATGGAATCCTCTTGGAAAACAGTGCAATACCAATTGGCAAGCATCGACATAATATAACGGGGAGCCGTAACCAATGGTCAAGGGAATTGCAGGTTGAAAAAGTTTGGGAAACACTGCCCTAACACCACCTCCTAGGATCTGTCCCTCCAGGGAACATCGGAGCCACTGCAAAACTGTGCCACACAACCCCACCCACCCCATTCCCTGGCAAAGCAATCCAGAAGGTTATAATGGACAGCAGAATAATATGCCAGACGTCTGGGGTTTGGGAATTGCTACTTGAGAGTATTAATGTAGTTCTTTTTCTTTGTGATTCAGTAATGGATTCAGGTAGAGGAAAACGTGTGAGGAACAAAACAGTAATTGCAAGGGAAGGTGTTAAAATATCCCCTTGAAGTTACTTCTGCTGCTTTCAGTTTAAACTACTCACTGGAGGTTATTGTGTGATGAAGGGGAGACAGTTGGAAGATATTTTACTCTTCATCCTTGCAACTGTCTTCTACCCCATCCCATAGTGATTGGGTAATATTCCTTTGTGTGTGGGGAAGAGTGAAGGCAGGAGTAAAACCAATTTTTTTTTCACTCCTATAATGAGTTTTATGACTTATTAAAGATTGTGTATGATGTTTCTGGTACTTTTTTGTGAATTAAATTTTTTATTTTGAAATCTTTCCTATTCTCCCTGTTCTCAACATCTCCAAAACTAGGACATGGTTGTACAGGCTCTAAGACAGACCAACAGTCGCAGCATAGAAGCAGCAATTGAGTTCATCAGTAAAATGAGCTACCAAGACCCTCGACAAGAACAAATGGCGGCAGCGGCAGCTAGACCAGTCAATGCAGGCACAAAACCACCAGGTATATATAGCCAATATGTTGTCTTGCAGAAGAGAAGTACACATGGAACAGAAGGGGGGGGGGGTTTGAGAAGCTTGCTCCCTCATATGGCCTCCCCCCCTTCCTTTCCTATTTCCATGTTTGAGCTAGCAACTGGAAGTCTGAATCCAGCACGGGGGAAGCCATGTGGTTAGCCTTTTAGAGATAATATGGATGCTTTAAAAGCACTTGGAGAAATATCTTCAGGTGCTTGTTTTGTGTGTGTGGGCAGAGTGTGGTGTTGGTGAGAGTGGTTTGTTTGTTTGTTTTTTTAAGTTATTTTAGGAGGAGAGAACTATTTGACAGATCTATGTATTACTCTTCATTAAAACGTTACCAGGATGGCATACAGAAAAACAATACAATAAAATATGTAATAAAACACAATTTACCGTAATTCAATTGCCAGTAAGCCTCAAGGGATGGAGAAAACGGCATAGAAAAGTAGCAGTTTGGACTAGAGAAACAGCAGGTAGAAAAGGGCTAAATGTCCTCTCCTGTATGTCTGTGTCAGCTATACACAGTTGTGTGTGTGTGTGCGTGCGCGCGCGCGCGCGCGCCTACGCTCTGTGTAACTACAGAGCCCAATCAATGAGTGCCTGACTGGTGGCATTTTCAAACAGTAGGTGTTGTCTGAAACACAGATACTAATTTTGGAGTCTAAAACATAGCTGGCAGTGCAGCCCTGTGTATGTCTACTCAGAAGTAAGCCTCACTGAGTTTAATGAGATTTACTCCTAGGTAAGTGTGCATAGGATTGCAGCCCTCATCTGCTTGGATACAGAAAATAACCTTTTACGCTACATAATTGCTTAGAAATAACACAAGTATTGTACAGATAAGAGTCACAGCAAAAGTTGTTTTAAAAAAAAGCACTTAAATTGATTTTATTTTTTAAAAAAGTTCATCTACATTTTGTTTCTCTATTTTAAACTAACCTGGCTTAAAATTATATCTGCATCAGTAACAATGCTTGTATAGTGTTCAAAATACTTCACATCCATTATCTTCAACAATCCTTACTTGAACTCTGTAAGGTAGGTCAGTATTATTATCCTTTTATTAAGATGGGAAGATGACCAAGATAGAATGACTTGCCTAAGGTCACCTTTTGAACTATGTCTGAGGTAGTATACGAACTGGGGACTTAATAATTCATAGCTGTTAGCCAGAACCTTACGCAAACACTCATTTTAATATATGTTAAAATACCACACCTTGCGTTTTTGTCATGTCTTTCCTGCAAGAAACTCAGGACAGCATACGTGGTTTCTGGTTTTCCCCCATCCACTTGTTTTGTCCTCCCAGCAGCCCTGTAAAGTCAGTGAGGCTGAGGTTAGGTGACAGGCCAGATGTCACCCACTGAGCTTCAAGGCTTCAGTGGGGACTGACCCTGGGTGTCTTCTGTCCTAATCCAACAGTAATCACTACACTACACCACACTTATGGCACAATCCTACCTAACTATTCGGCGGGCAGCCCAGGTTTGCCCACCAGATCCTATCCCCGTTACTCGGGGGATGGGGACATTCATCCTATTTAGCTGGTGGAAGTCGGAGGAGGCCATGTAACAGCCGCGATGGCCAGCCGGGAATGGGGATATGGCAGATGCCATCCCCGCCCGCTCCCGGGCTGGCACGGTCAGTGGCCGTCCAGACTGCCCATGAGGCCACCGGGGGATCCCTTACCATCCTCCGACAGCTGCATGGAGATCCGGCAGCAGAGTAAAAACTGCCAGCCTAGCGCCGGCGATCCTTACACTAGAGTCATTGCGAACTTGCCTTATGGCATGTTTGCACAATGGCTTAGGGCAGCAGAGCATTCGCTTTGCTGCCCTATAGTTGGGCAGGATTGTGCTGCTCATCTTTTAAAACTGAATCCATGGCTCTCTATCAGACATGCACAAAGTCTACCTTACTGTGTATATACAATAAGGAATGAGGAAAAAACTGATTTTGAGATCATGAGTATAAATATAATAAATCTGACCCCGAGAATTGGGAAATTGTTTGAAACAGAACGGTATGTGGCACAGGGCAACAGGAAGAGGGGGTGGGAATAGATGAATATCTCCTATGAATGGAAGTGTCTTCCATTCATGGAATAAATATGACCCAGTCTAGGGTTTAACTCTCAAATGAATCTTTGGTGCAGTTTATTCTTGACTTATAATGGAAATTCAGCTCTGTTCCTATCCAACACATTACAGTAATTACCTACTTAAAATGCCTGATCTGAAATAACAGTGGAATTGACAGTAAAAAATAAATGACATATTAATGTGGCTCTCCTTTTTTTAAAAAAACAGGGGGTATACAGCAATCAGTTAATCGCAGGCAGAGCTGGAAAGGTTCTAAAGAATCCTTGGTGCCCCAGAGACATGGTCCTGCATTGGGAGATGGTCTAGCATTTCATTCAGAAAGCCCTATTTCTCAGGTTGATGTAGGAAGACCTTTGTCTGGCTCTGGAATAGCAGCATTTGCCCAGGCTCATCCTAGCAATGGACAAAGAGTGAATCCACCACCTCCACCTCAAGTAAGGAGTGTTACCCCTCCTCCTCCACCTCCCAGAGGAACAACTCCACCTCCCAGAGGAACAACTCCACCTCCTCCTTCCTGGGAAACAAATTCTCAAACAAAACGTTATTCTGGTAGCATGGAATATATGATCTCTCGCATTTCTCCAGTACCACCAGGAGCATGGCAGGATGGCTATCCTCCCCCACCTATGAATCCATCACCAATGAATCCTCCTGCACAGGGGCAAAGAGGCATTAGTGCTGTTCCTCTTGGCAGGCAGCCAATAATCATGCAGAGTTCAGTTAACAGCAAATTTAGTTTTTCATCTGGAAGGGCTGGAATACAAAATGGTAATTGTCAGACTGATTATATTGTTCATCAAAATATTGTGCCTGGTAACTCAGCAAATCGTCAACCACCACCTCCTTACCCAATGTCTCCAACTAACCGGCAGAGTCCTACAGCTTTGCAAATGCAAGCGGGAGGATCTGCAGCCCCCTCAGCATATCCTAATGGAAATATTCCTCAGTCTATGATGGTGCCAAACAGAAACAGCCACAATATGGAACTATACAATATAAATGTTTCTGGAATTCCAACATCCTGGCCCCAGTCGTCATCTGGCAATGGACATGAAATCCCAGCGTGGCAACCCAGTATTCCAGCAAGATCAAATTCTTTCAATAACCCCCTTGGAAATAGACAGAGTCATGCTACCAATTCACAACCCTCTGCCACCACAGTGACTGCTGTTACTCCTGCTCCTATACAGCAGCCAGTAAAAAGCATGCGTGTATTAAAACCAGAACTGCAAACTGCCTTAGCTCCTACTCACCCTTCTTGGATGTCCCAACCAATACAAGCTGTTCAGCCCATCTCCTTTTCTGAGGGACCATGTACAAATATGACTGTTATATCATCTGCAGCAGAGGCTCCAAATTATCAAGATCCACCACCGCCTTACCCAAAACACTTACTACACCAAAATCCATCCATCACTCCATATGAATCTGTGGCAAAACCTAGTAAAGAGGATCAGCTCAGTTTGCCTAAAGAAGAGGAGAGTGAAAAGACTGAGAGCTGTGAGGGAATAGATAGAGAAAAGAAACAAATAACAACCTCACCTGTCCCTGTCAGGAAAAACAAGAGAGATGAGGAAAGAAGGGAGTCCCGCATTCAAAGTTATTCTCCGCAGGCTTTTAAGTTCTTTATGGAGCAGCATGTGGAAAACATACTCAAGTCTCATCAGCAGCGACTACATCGTAAGAAACAGCTAGAAAATGAAATGATGCGGGTAAAGCCTTTTTTTTCTTCCCCATTGCACTTTTCAATGTACAATATGCTTTAAAATGCTTCTTGCTTTATACTTGAGACAAACTTATAAGGCACACTAGCCATGGCTAAATAATTGTTAGTCAGCCTAGTTTCACAGCTGAACATATCTAATCGGATATATCTCTAGTGTCTAAATCCAATACTATCATTTGCCACAGTTGCCAGGAAATTAAACTTGCATTAAATTGTTACATTTTTATTTTATTTTATTGGTATGTAAGGTATAATATGTCCTACAGTAGATCTCAAGGCAGAGGCATTAGACATTTTGCAATACAGTAGTAATAGGGAATTTAGTTGTGATCAAAAAGTGAAAAATCAATTTACCAGTTTTCAAGGTACTCACTATTTAATATGAAATATTTTGTAGTTGCAGACTATGAAGGAACAGCAAGATTAAACTGTACACGCCCATTCAAATACTAACAATGCCTCTGAGTTGCATCAAGGTGCCCCACACCCAGAGACCCTTACAATTCTTCATAAAGTATGCAGATTTATGTCAGAGTTGTAGACACAACATAATTTGGTTTATCATCAGGCAAATAACTCGGGCAAATCTGAATATTTGTCGCTCGTTCTGACTAGTTTGCCTTGGGGTGCAATTCTCCTTATCTTTAAAGCGGCGGAGCATGCACTTCGCTGCTCTAAAGAAGTGCAAACACGCCATAAAGTGTTTTTGCAGCAACTTGGGAGTAAGGGCTGCCGGCGCAGAGGCCAGCGACCCTCACTCCCCTGGCAGACTGTCCCTGCGCCACACCGGCAATGTTAAGTCCTGTGCCGGTGGGGGGAGGGTGGGCAGGGGCTGTCAGGGGGGTGGCCATTGGCCGGTCCAGGCTGGGAGAGGGCAGGGATATCGGCAGCAGGTCAGCCTTACACCCTCACCTTGGATGTACGCCAACTTCAGTGCTGGCGTACATCTGAGGAGGCCCATGCGGCCTACGCTGGGGGAAGGGGATGAACATAGAGCCCAGGCCACGCCAGAGCAGGCTGCAATGGGCCTAGGATACGGCAGGCGGCCCTTTAGGCCGGCACCGTATATTTCGTGTGGATTGGGCTGCCCGTTATGCAAGGCAACTAATTTTTCTGATGTACACAGAATGACTCTGCTCAGTAGGAATGTTTAGTAAGTTACTTGCTTTTGCTAACTAGTGTATGCAAACGTATAATGTAAATTCAGCCAATGCATATGAAGATTCAGACCAGGATACAGTCTTGTGTTAAGTGATATGTAAAGCTCTAAATTCCTTGTTGATTCTTGTTCACACTGTTTCTTTTTTCTCATTTTGTAGCATTAGTCTTTAGTTTGAAATCACAATTATGTCTCTTTAACCTGTTGTTAGCAGCTCTGATCTAGAGCACAGATATAACAATTAGCTTTGTTCAGAAATTTCAAGCATTGTCTTATTTCCTTATCAGTTTTAAGAAATAGACAGCTGGAAACCCTTAAAATACAAGAAAATATTCGTCCCCTTCCCCCGGTGTAAACCAGGGACTGTTCGATGGGCCTCCTTGGATTTCCGCCAGCTAAATAGCTGCCGGAAGTAAGAGTAGGCCGTGTAACAGCCGAGCCGGCCCGGGAGGAGACGGGGATATGGTGGACGCCGTCCGCCCCGTCCCTCGCCGTCCAGACCGCCCCTGCTGGAGGATCTCTTACCTTCCTCTGTGAGGACGTCCCGGTGGTGGAGTGACGGCGGCTGGCCTTGCACCGGCCTTCCTTACTCCCGAGTTGTTGCGCACATGTTTAACGGCACGTTTGCGACGGCTTCAGGCAGCAGAGCGCTTGCTTCACCGCCGGAAGTTTAGTTAGGATTGGGCTGTTAATCAGGGTATCTGGTTCATATCAGACAAGTGTTTGAAGCTCTCCAGCCATTGCCTATATGTTCATGGTGAGGGTTTATTCAATTTTTATTTTAAGCGTTCTTGGTCAAAAAAGAATCTAAATTCTTAGGTTTCTGTAATAGCTAAAGCAATATAACAGAGAAACGTTAAACGGGAAGACAGGCAGATATGTGGCAGTGGGAAATGGGGCATGGAAGCAACAAATGATCATGGAAGCAACAAATGAGCAAGAAAGGCACTATACCAACTTTCAAATTCATTAATCATGACAGAGTAATTGGTAGAGTAGTGGAAGGTGAGGAGATAATCACAGAAGACTACTTACTAATATTTGTCCATCAAGGCCGTCTTAGGTATATGCTTCATCATGGGAAAGTCGGGATATAAATTCTTTAAAAAAAATAAACAAAGGAGGTGAAGCAGAAGTGCAGTTACAAGCAGGCTGCTTTCACAAAGCTACCCTATTTTTATGCATCCATTCCCCAAACGGTAGCAATGCTAGCTCCTAGGATCACTCTTTCTGAATCTGATCGTCCAGCATTTGCTTATGGCACACAGGCTGTCATTGCTAAAGGTAATAACTGCTACCATTTGGTACAGCAAACAGGTAATGGGTGAGTAGGAGTGACTCAGTGGGTTAAGAGATTTATCTGATCCTGTAATAAATGCTGGGTTTTGGGGTATGGGAATTTTGCTTGACTAAGCACAAATAAACTCTGTCATCATCTAGCAGAACTCTATGAATTTTTTTTTTAAGTGTCTCCTCACCAACAAATTGATGCTTCAGTATAGATATAGTTGTAGTCTGGGACTTCATTGATTTGTTACAGATGGATGAATGTTGGCAAAATGGGAATTGCCGGTACAGATTTACCTGTACTAAAACGAGGCATAGAAATTTCAATTGTATGTCATTTTATTTCTCGTTTACACAGTACCTTCACTGGACTCTACGGTCTTTTCCATTCTTCTGTGTCATTCTCTAAAGTGCCGTTTTAATTGTTTTTCCAAAATTCTCTGTTAGATTGTATCTTTAAGAATTTTTATGCTAATTGATGTGTAAATCAAGGTTAGATTTCTTGCTCTTCCACACCTTAGTCTCTTTCTTTTTCACTTTCACTTAGTCTCTTTCCTTTTCACTTTCACTAACAGCTGATTTAAACTATTGTGTTGGAAGCTTTCCTGACATCTGTAGCCTTCGTTACTGGGTAGGCAAGTAATATTTTGGAGACAAGTATTATATTTAACAAATAGCATGAACCCTTTCTTGGGGATTGTGCATGCTTATATGCATTTCAATTAAGCATGTTTTCCTTCATTGTACTTGGGACGTCTTTCGTATCGGAGTACTAATTCCACTAATTTTGCTTTGCTTTTCATATTTTGTAGTATTTTGTGCAGCAGCACAAGGACAATATTGTGCAGTATTGTGCAGCAGTACAAGGACAATACTACAGTTAACATAGAGCTCTTGTGTTTTTAATTCTGCATATTCGAAGCAACTGCAGTAGTTTACAACTCTTATTATTTCTTTTTGTTAGATGTTTATTCATGGCATATTTTATTGTTGAGGTTTGTGTTCAGTTTTTACAAATATACGTATGCTTAAGTATATAGAATTCTCTAAGAGGTTAGAGAATGAGGTTAGAAAATGAGAAGTTGCTTTGGAAAGAATATTGCCCCTGCTTTAGTAGACTTATGAGTCCTGACTTATTGTTCATGTGAATAGAAGAAATGCAAGAGTGATCTAGTTTTCTGACCATATGCAAATATTCCTATGAAAGAGTGGTTATAGCTTCCCTTTTCCAAGAAATGTGGCTTTTAAGCAAGTTAAGACTTTGCCTTCACCCACAGGCGTTCCTACGCCCCCACGAGGTTGGGGCGCCCTCCCGATGCCCCCAATAAAACTGTCAAAAAGTTAGGTTTCGTTTTTTGTTTTTTCCGCGGTTTTTTTACTATCTGCCTGTGTTTTTTAGTGTTAACGGGGCATCTGTGTGTGTGCTTTTTCCCCACTTAGCTTGTATATAGGAGCCGAATCGGAAGCTTCCAGCGATGTTATTCTGCCTGCGCCGGGCGCGAACTCCGTAAAGTGCCCAGCAGCGCTTTCCACAGTTCGCGCAGGCGCAGAACGTCGATTGGAAACTTCTTCGTTTTGCGCATGCGCGAACTGTGGAAGACTTGCGCAGGCGCAGAACGACAAAGTTTCCAGTCGACGTTCTGCGCCTGCGTGAACTGTGGAAAGCGCTGCTGGGCACTTTACGGAGTTCGCGCCCGGCGCAGGCAGAAAAACGTCGCTGGAAGCTTCCTATTCGGCTCCTATATACAAGCTAAGTGGGGAAAAAGCGCGCGCGCGCACACACACACACACACAGATGCCCCATTAACACTAAAAAAACACCGGAAAACAGTTTAAAAAAAACCCCAAAAAACGGGGAAAACGAAACCTAGGGAGCCCCGCCCCCGGGGCCCTGCGCCTGGGGGCCCACTGCCCCCCGCGCCACATATCAGCCGACGCCTCTGCCCTTCACCTTGCCTTTTTTCACCAACAGTAAAACCTGAGCCTTGTGGTGCATGGCTCTCAGTGTATGGTTTTCTTATAATCATTCCTTAACCATTCCTGAAGATTCCACATTTTGTGTCTTATTTCTGAGTTGTGTTCTTTTACTTCTAACCTGCCTTTTGGGGGGGGGGGGCTTGGAAGCATTATTTTAAGAACCGGTGTTTTTCCTTGTCCTAAACCCTGCATTTCTAGTCATTACCCCAAACATCACTTTTTTCACTTGTCAAATTTCATGTTTGTTGCATAGGTTGGGTTGTCCCAAGAGGCTCAGGATCAAATGAGGAAAATGCTATGCCAAAAGGAATCCAACTATATCCGTCTGAAAAGAGCTAAAATGGATAAATCAATGTTTGTTAAGATTAAGACTCTTGGAATTGGGGCATTTGGAGAAGTCTGCTTAGCAAGGAAGGTGGATACAAATGCCTTGTATGCAACAAAAACGCTACGAAAAAAAGATGTGTTGCTTCGGAACCAGGTTGCTCATGTTAAAGCTGAGCGGGATATCCTTGCAGAGGCTGATAATGAGTGGGTAGTTCGTTTGTACTATTCATTCCAAGATAAAGACAATTTGTACTTTGTAATGGACTATATTCCTGGAGGAGATATGATGAGCCTCTTAATTCGAATGGGGGTCTTCCCAGAAAATATGGCCCGGTTCTACATAGCGGAACTGATCTGCGCAGTTGAAAGTGTTCATAAAATGGGCTTCATTCATAGGGACATAAAACCTGATAACATTCTGATTGATCGTGATGGCCACATCAAATTGACGGACTTTGGACTGTGTACTGGCTTTCGGTGGACACATGATTCCAAATACTATCAGAGTGGTAAGAAACATTTTGTCCCAAAATGGCCTTTTTGTGTTGTACCATTAGCATGTATAATTGCAAATTATTTACCATACTTTCTAGTAAGTCCACCTCATTGCTGCTTGACTGAGCACTGTAAGCTTATGTGATTATCAAAGCATTGATACTCCATCATATATTGTAGAACAAAAGAAGAGCCTTGCTGGATCAGGCCAAGGGCCCATCTAGTCCAGCTTCCTGAATCTGACAGTGGCTCACCAGATGCCTCTAAGAGCGCACAAGACAACAAGTTACCTGTATTCCGTTGCCACTCCCTTGCAGCTTGCATTCAGAGATAGGCTACCTCTAAAACCCAGAGGTTGCATACAGTCATAAGACCTCATAAGATGTCCTTTGTACCTAAGCCTTTCTTTTAAAAATGTTTCACATTTTTTAGACTCTTACAGCAAAAGATTGAGAGTTGCTTGGTTTTTCCCCTACATTACCAAGGGGGTCTACTGGTTTCCAAACTATTTTTGATTGCCAACATTACTTTCAGAGACAAAGAGGATCTTATGTCTATTTGGCCCTGAAATAATGTTTTTTTTCTCATTTTTATAGAAATGTAATCCAAAGATCAATGACTGGAAGGTATTACCATCACACAATGAAAACTTATGAATGTTGTAAAATTTAGTTCCCAGAGCTTTTCTGTTTGTTTAGCATTTCATTTAAACAGTGTATTTAATTTCAGTTTGTGTTTCACTTACAGCGCAATCCTATCCAGCTCCCCCACCAGTGCAGCCAGCGGGAGAGAGCAGGGCAGGAGGTTTTGGAGGGGAGGGTGGATTTAAATCCCATTTGAATCCCCCTTTGGAGGGGATTTGAATTCCTGTTCCGGGGCCTCCCGTTCTGCCCTCCCCCACTGGGTGCACCGGTGGGGGAGTTGAATAGGATTGCACTGTTAGTCTTTTAGAGATTGGTTTTCCTCTGGCAAGGGCAACGTCAGTTTGTATAGGTACAGTTCAAAAAGCAAGCTGATCTTTAAAAGCAAAGTCAAAACCATTGTGGAGACTTCTTATAACATATGTAATACTTTTTTTTTATAAAACCTTTAATTCTGACAAAATGAAATTAAATCACTCGAGTACAAACTCCTATTCCCTTGCCAAAAATGTGTGTGTTATCACTACACTCCCAGCATATATTTTAATACCTGTAATGCTAACTGGGCAAGAGGCACTTTTTCAGTTGGTGCTCCTCTTTTATTTAGCAGGGGGACAGCAACTGCTTCCCTTTCACCCCAGCACAGTGTCTTTCTGGTGGCTGTTGCTGGTGGTGGTCTGCATCTTTTTTAGATTGTGAACCCTTTTGGGACAGGGAGCAGCCATTTAATCATTTGATTTTGGCTGTAAACCGCGCTGGGAACTTTTTTTGTTGAAAAGCGGTATATAAATACTGTTGTTAATAATTTTGACTTTGCAGTAAATCCATAAAACGTACTATCCCACAAACATTTGAATTGGCCCATCAATATATGTATTTACCCATGTTGTTTACTTATGGTATCTTCATGGTCTAAAGGGAAAGAAAAAAGCTCCCCTGTCTCATCACTTGGAAATGAATATTTCTTGCTGAAGGCATGTAGGCAGTGACAAGTCTGTTGTGTTTCATCTTCATTTATTACATGTAAACAATGCAGTTTTTGTTTAAGAATAGCACAGAAAAATTGCTAAAGATGAAGGAATAGTTTTACATTTTTCAAAACTACTTGCAACAATTGTCAGGTTTTTTTTTTTTTGCTTTCCCCGCAAGGTGTATGTGTGTGCGCATCACATACAGAGAAAGCAGAGTGGTTAAATAGGTGGGGTGTAGCACTGAGAATGTATGGAACTAAAAAAGTATAACCGGATATGAGATGGAATAAAACCACTAAAGGACATCATATGAAAAGGAGAGTTGAAAGTAGACAAATGTTCCTCTGTGCATGTTTATAGTAGTGTGCTTGCGTTGTGCTGGAGAAGCAAGCATGTGAGTGCAGGCTTGTCAAGTTACAGAGAGAGTGGTTATCTTTGATGACTAAAAATTGTCTCCAAGCAACCAGCTGGTGACTGAGAGCCCCTGATCTGCACATTCCATAGCAGGTTGTAAAGCTCTTCAAAACAAGACAATCTGTTGAACATGGTCACTTAGCACTGATTGAACACATGTTAATAGCAAAGCTTCTGTTTTCAATACCAGAAGCCTCCTGCAAAACCTTTTGATCCAGTTTAGGTAGACAAATCTTCAGTCAATTTTTGAAGGGGAACAGTTATTAAAAGGCTATTACGCAAGTGTGGATGTGAATTTTTTTGTGTGTTCAAAGGGGACCATAAAAAAGAAGTTCTCTCTACTAATATATATATTCCCAAAATAGTTTTCTCTCTTAACCCCCCCAACATTTTTTAAAAATCTATCTTTAAAAAATGTTTTTTTAAAAACCTATGATAAGAGATTTTTTACAAAAACATTAGTTTTCAAATTCATATAAGGTAGGCAAGTAAAAATGTTATAGATCAGTAACTGGTGAACTCATTTGCAAGGATGCACTCCATTCAGTCATTGTCATTGATATAACAAATAACTAAGCATACATATATGTGGACAGCAGGACAGGGAGACGGAATTGTGAGAGAGCTGCATAACTTGTGCACTTATTTGCAAGACTGTATAACTGTGACCCCAGATTTCAACCAATTCCCCTCCCCTTAATTCATGACATACTTTTATAGATGACTTCTAGGTGATTTTTGTCAAAACTGAAATGCTTACGAATCTAGTTTTAAGAATCTTTGCATTGTATAGAAATGCTAGCATTTGTTTACTTCTTTTTTTCTTAATGAACACTTAAAAGGATGTCTACAGATTATGTGGTAATTGACAGGAATGCTTAAACATAATAACATTTGTATTTTACCCATTATAGGTGACCACCCACGTCAGGACAGCATGGATTTCAGTAATGAATGGGGAGATCCAGCAAACTGTAGATGTGGGGACAGGCTAAAGCCACTTGAACGTAGAGCGGCACGTCAGCATCAGCGGTGTCTGGCGCACTCACTTGTTGGGACACCCAATTATATTGCACCAGAAGTATTGTTACGAACAGGTACATCCTTTATTTTGTTCCTCTTCTTGGCAAAGGTAAGTTGGCTGCTAGTTTTTGATAGTGAGAAAGCAGGGATGGGGCGGACAGTGATTTCTCCACACCCTTCAACAAACTTATCTAATAATCAGGAAGGTCTACTATTAATGAACCAGTATTATATTTTTAATTAAATTTCATATAAGACCAGTTTATGGTCTTCTATTTTATATCACTGTGTTAGCAAGGGTTGAATGCAAGAGTCCCTGCAACATGGAATCCTACCAACTTGTAATGCGCAGTTAGTATGAGATCTCTCTAGTAAAAACCAAACTTATAGTAGCATCTTAACAGGTGAAGCTCACAGTCCACCAACAACAGAACTCCTTCTGTGTTTGTGGTGAAGTCTAGTCAAGTGTAAAAACAATGGATAGTGTTCAGAGCATAGCCCCTGAAGAACCTTTGTTCACCTCCTCCTTTGGAGGACAACCTTTGGAGAACCTCCTCCCTATTGAAGCACCCCGAAAAGCTGACTTCCAGGTATTATGCAGCCCCTCCCCCCACGCACTGCCCATGCTGTTGCTGAGGATCCCCTGACCCTTGGCAGTGGCTTTTTGGGGGGAGAAGGGAGGGCTTCAGTAGTGAGGAGGGTATGAAGAAACTGGCTTCCATGAGTTAGATTCTGTAAGCAGCACCCACTAAATGCTATCCCAGTTGCAAGTTTTCATAAGGCATCCATTCAAAAGATGTATACAGCAAGTCCTCACTTAAAGTTGTTGATAGGTTCTTGGAAAATGCAACTTTAACTGAAACTACTTATAACAAAACCAATTTTACTGTAGGCTAATTGATATACATAAACAAGAGTTTACGGCATATTTCTGGTCACAAAAACATCCCCAAACTTCTAAATGAAGACCCAAAGCACTTCTAATATTAAACACTGAAATAAATAAATGTGAGCTTTCCAGGCCAGAGAGAACCCACGCAGACATGGGGAGAATGTTCAAACTTCACACAGACAGTGGCCCTTGCCGGGAATCGATTTCTTTTTTTCCTCAACAACTTTAAAACGAAACTCCTTATAATCAAACTACTTTAAGTGAGGATTTGCTGTATTCTAATTCCATTAAAGCTACATCATCAGAGCAGGGACGTGTGGTGTGGGAGTGGCAGGTGAGGCAGAACTGCCCTGCTGGAATCCTTGGTAGATCACCACAGCTGACCCTGGCGATCACGCACACGTTCTGCCTGTTTACTCGGGTGCAAGCGGGTGGCATGCACGTGCAACCTCTGGGTTAGTCTGTGACAATCTTCCAAGGACTCCAGCAGGGCGGTTCTGCCTTACCTGCTCCCCCCCCCCCCGTACATGTGGGTGGTAGCTCTCTTAGACATCTTACAATCTTTGCCATGGGGTCTTGGGTCTTCCTCGTTAAAACTGTCCTTTAACTTTAGCTGAAGCATAAGTATTCATCCATCCCAAAATTGGTTGAAAGTTGTGGCTTTTTTTTTTTTCTCTTTGACATTTGGGATCCCCCTTTGGAGGGGATTTGAATCCCCTTTCTGTTCTGGGGCCTCCTGTTCTCGCTGCACCGCTGGTTACATCAGTGGTATAAGTTGGTAAGTCCAACACCACAACCACTATGCCATCCTAGCTCTCATATGATCTTAACAGCCCAATCCTAACCAAGTTTCCAGCACTGATGCAACTGCAATGGAGCTCCAAGGTAAGGGAACAAATATTCCCTTACCTTGATGAGGTCTCCATTACTCCAGCACCACCACAGAATGCAGTGTGCGCCCCATTGGCACGGCTGCATCGGCACTGGAAAATTGGTTAGGATTCGCCTGTAAATGTTGTATTGCTGTACTATACACAATAGAGCTGTTGAGTTGAACAGTCGTGTTACGCAATTAATATTGTGCATTAGCGGCGATTGTTCCTTGCTATAGGACTAGTTTCTGAAGAACAGCTCCTGACCAGTGCATTTTGAGGGCTAAGTATAGTTATATGCTGTGAAAATGCTAAAAACATTGCAGTGAATTAAATAGCTGGTGCTTGCTTAAAACAAATCTAGGACTGCTATTGATGCATCTGATGACTGAGTGTATGCTGCTGTTTTAGGATATACACAACTGTGTGACTGGTGGAGTGTCGGAGTGATTCTCTTCGAAATGTTAGTAGGACAGCCTCCCTTCCTGGCACAAACACCACTGGAAACGCAGATGAAGGTAACTGAGGAGATATATCAAACCTCTTTCAGTAGTGGTTTGAAAGATTAACAAATGCAATGTAAGCATTACTCTACATTTAAGTTAGAATAAAGTATCTCTGTGATGCTTCCTTTCCTTCTCTGTCAGAGCTTATTTGCAATTTCTGTTGCAGCCTGAAATCACAGCAGTGTTGATATTTTTTTCCTCTTCTAGGAAGCTGATAACAGAACTGCAGAACTTCAACCCACTTTCATTTCTCTATCATAGAGGATGTAGGGAACTCATCCTAGCTAAATCATTGCCATATAGACCAACCATATGAAATGAAGAGAAACGCTTATACCGCGACAACCCTTTGTTAGACAACACAAATACTATTCTTTGCCTAGAGCAGACACTCAATGTCACTTAATATAATTACACACTTTTTAACCATCCTTTTATAATTTTAATCCGGGTGGTGTAAGAGTAATAAAATGCTGATATGCTAATCTTTCAGTGAATTCCTGTAAGTGAAGTGTGGATTTTAATCCATGTAAGTGACTGCACAAGGTTGTTGGGTGTGTGCACCAATCATGATGAATTCATTTGCATTGTGCACACAGTGCTAGTGTCGTATGCTGTGTCATCTAGGAAGGGCTTTGCAGTTCAATCCATCTAATATTTGACTATGTTATGAAGTTCATTGTACTTGCAATTAGGTTGCATTTTTTTTACTAATGCAGTGTTTCCTGATGCCATCAAGTGCCTTATAGAAATGACTTCCCTCTCTTCTATTCAGTATCCGTTGTTCTTGAGGCTGTCCATCATTCTTATAATTTATCTAGGCATTGATGTTGTTCCATAATCTTCAGTCCTTTCGACTGCAATCCTATACCCACTTCCTTGGGAGTAATTCTCATTGAATTTAATGGGGTTTACTTCTGAGTTGACACACAGGTTTGGCAAAGATGCGCCTTTGGCAAAGATGCTGCCTTAGCATTGGCCCTATTCAGCAGAAGCATCCTGGACACCTCTGCTAATGCAGTCAAGCCCCACACTTTCCTGTTCCGAAGCAGAAAACAAAGCCTCCATTTCACATTTGCAGCATGAGCATTTCCCTTCATATACTTCGGGCTCCTTCCATGCTGCTTGTTGTGTTAGGCTGTAGGAGCACACATTATATAGCCAAAGATACGGTAATTACATGGATGTTTTCAGTGTGTTCTCATTTTATGTTTTGGAGCTGAAATTTAATCTTCTAATTTTTTGTGTACCTTCTTCTAAATAAAGGTTATCAATTGGAAAACATCTCTGCATATCCCACTACAAGCAAAATTAACTCCAGAAGCATCTGATCTTATTATTAAACTCTGCCGTGGGCCAGAAGACCGCTTAGGCAAGAATGGGGCAGATGAAATAAAAGCACATCCATTTTTTAAATCCATTGATTTTTCAAGTGATCTGCGGCAACAGCCTGCTTCCTACATTCCTAGAATTACACACCCCACAGACACGTCAAATTTTGATCCAGTTGACCCTGATAAATTATGGAGTGAGGACAAGGATGGGAATGTAAATGACACACTTAATGGGTGGTATAAAAATGGTAAACATCCTGAACATGCTTTTTATGAATTCACATTTCGAAGGTTTTTTGATGACAACGGTTACCCTTACAGCTATCCAAAGCCTATTGAATATGAATACAATAATTCTCACAAATTGGAGTCACAATCAGATGAAGATGATGAGAGGACCAGTAAAGAGGTCCAAAATCATGATCTAGTTTATATTTAGTTTATATTTAGTAGAGAAGGTGAAAACAGTTGAAACATTGTTTGAGAGATATATGATGCAGAAATATCCGTGATGATATTGGAAAGCTGGCTCTTTGCACAATTGTGGGGGTGGGGGAGGGAGGAAATTTGATAATTGTTGATTCATTTTTTTTATCCTATACTTTTTTATCCTATACTTTTTTCTCTCCCATCACCAAACAGTTGAGTCCTGTTTCAAGCATTAATTTATTCCAACATTGTTAGTTATTAATATAGACAGCAAAATTGTTAGGAAAAATAAATTATGAAATGTTTTTTTTGTAAAATATTCAAAGTAGGAAATAGTGATTTCTTTAGGAAATGAGGTGCTTGTTTCTATTTAGATATAGGCTATATACAATTTTTCTGGATATTTCCAATGTCATTTTTTTTGTTATGCATCTACCAAATATACCCTGTGCTAACTAAGCTTGCCGTCATTTTCTTTGGCTACTCACAATACTAAGTCCTATTCTAGATGCGGCTGAAGAGAGTAAACTGGCGAGTAGGGTTTCCAAGACACTGGTATTTTACAGGATTTGCAGCTTTGGAACTAAGAAAGCTTGTTCAGTTTCTCTTCTGACTACAAATGTTGAAGTTCATGTATTAGCTCATTATTTTAATTTTGCTTTTGCTTGACAGTTTGTGAAGCATAACTGGATTTGTGGTGTTATGCAGTAATGCAGCATTGAGGTTGATTTGTGTGTGTGTGTGTTTGTGTGTGTGTGTGTGTGTGTGTGTTGTGATAGTAGCCTATCACAAAATGTCAGCGTAATTTTTTTTCCCTGATTGCTGTCATCCTTCTGAAGCTTTTGATAAGAAAAGACTGAAAATATTTGGACTCTATAATAGTTGAGTTGACTACCCAAGTGGTGACTAGTGAGAAATGCTAAGTTAGGTTGTCTGCAGTTCCATCGTTATGTTTCTGGCACGGTATCATTCTAAATCAAAGGAATTTTTTTGAAACAGGTGATTCTGCCCCTAACTCCCAAACTACTTTGAACTGAACTCACACCTGTACTTAATGGGATTAAATTCACTCTCTTCTATAGAAGGTATCTTACAGATGCAGTCTCGTGTATATTAATATGCTAGATCCTGTTTTGCATTATATTCAGATAAATTCTATACAGATCTTATATCTTCCTATGGATAAATTGATTGCCTCTTGCATGGAAGGCACATGATCCAGTTGCAGTTCAACTTTTCTGCTCACAAAGAAGGCTGTAGTTACCACAAGTGATTGAGTAAAAGAAGTACCGTACTTCTTTGTGGTCTCTGTTCAGTTATACATAGTAGGAGTTATGCACATAGCTGATCTTGGAAGGTTCCAGAGGTTTGTCAAGCTTTCTGGCAGTGCACACCATGAACCTTGAGGATGGGAAGAATGCCCAATCCTTCAGTTCCTTTTTGATTGCCACTGAAGCAGCAAGTGAGAAACACTTTTGTCTTCTCCCTCGGAAATTTTTTTAAAGACTTTTATCTCATTTTCCTCTTTATTCTATACTTTGTTAGTAAAACTAACTATTTCTTTTGTTAAGTAGTAAGCGCTGCCTTGTCCAGGCAGATGAGGAAGAATAGGGAGCTTTGCCTGAAGCTGGCACTCTGGGAGTTGGCCCTCCAGCCTGGTGCAGCGATGCTGGCCCCTCCTGCAAAGCTGCCACTGCCTCCACCAATGGCTTCACCAAAGCAGACAAGTCAGACAGCATGAGGTCCTCTTTAGAGTGCTGTTGGGATTGATGCAATGCCACAGAGGGCCAGGCAAATGCCATTAAGTCTCACTCTGAGTGGCCAGTAGCAGAAATCCCTCTTTCTCCCCCCCCCCCCCCCCCGAGAAAGATAAAACATCATTCAGAGGCTAAGTTTGTAGAAAAGCCTTCTGGCGTCCTGACAGTGAGAACATCTACCTCGGCTTGTGCATGGACACTGGCAAAGGCTCCAGTCTTGAATGATATCCCTGTTGGTCACCAGGCCCTGGAACAATCTTGCTCCCCACCAAGATTGATTCGCTCCTTTCCTGGATCGGGTGTTGTGATCTCTCCCTCAAAGGTGGGGCATGCAGATGAAATGACATCACTTTTATCCTCCCCGGAGACAATAGGCTGATGTTGCTGAGGCGGGAACATGAACAAGATCTCCAGTCCAATAGTTGTACCATAGTCCAAGTGCCTCATATCACCCGGAATAAGATTCGGTTTTGAGATATTTGGAGTATCTACAGTCTTCATACCTACACTGCCATCATAGACGCTCATCGTGGTTCTGCCCAGCTTGATATGGTGGCACAGATCATTGCTGCCACACCAGTTATGCTCACCTGGCAATGCATAGGCCGAGAGAACCACCATCATCTACAGTATCTGTGCCATCTATGGCAATGACAATAATTCAGTGTTGTACAGTATCTCAAGCTTTGATATTGAATTTAATGTTCGTTGAAATTCTGCCACCTGCAGTGTTGACATCAGTGGTGGTTCTGTCAACTTCTACATTGCTGGTTTATTGATGCTGATGTCTACATTATCCCTTTGATGCTGATTGCTCCTCTGAGTCAGCTGCAGAACAAGATTTCGAGTCAAAATACCTACCTTCATCATTCCTTTAGAACTGTCATCAGACCATCAGGTGGAGAATAAGAAGTCAGTTTCTCCCATGGAGGACCTGAAGTTATATAATGAGAACAGTGTTAGGATGGCCTCCATTCTGGAAATGAAGTACCAATGTTGGGTGGAACATATCTGTGATCCACTGTACAACTTTGTGCAAATGGATGTTTACATGCTGGTAGCCTCACCTATGCTTTTTGTCATCCTCAAGGCAGTGAGAGAAGCATGGGAGAAGCCATCCTTGACACTGTTCACCTGGAGAGAGGAGCAGAAGTACAGAGTGCAAGCAGAGAGGTATTCATTCTGTTCAACCATCCAAAGCTGGATTCCCCCATAGTGGAACATGCCTCAGTCAGCAAGAGGAAAACCCATTTGGCTCTCATGGGCTCTGAAGTAAGGAAGTTAGATGTTACGGCAATCATCTATACTACTGCTACCTTGAATATGAAAATTACCAGCTTCCTTTTCTGTATGGCACAGTATCGGCATACTCCTTGAGAAAGCCTCTCTGTTTTGGAACAAACTCTTGCAACAGGATCATAAAGTCATTAACACCTTCCAGTTTGAGGCGTCTAAAGTAGCAAAGCAGATTAGCACAATAAAACATCTTGCAGAGTGTTCATCTAAAACCATGGCCAACTCCATACCTCTCAGAAGGCATGTGTAACTACATTCTGCCTCTTTTTTCCCCAGACACCAAGGCTCATACTGAAGGCTCATCTTTTGACAGTGAGGGACCTGTTCAGTACCACCATGACTAATAATTCCCTGAAGAAGAACAAAGTGACAGCAAAGATGATTGGGCTCACTTCCTCGTCTCCTGCAAAGACCCAGTCAAGACTAGGTCAACATCCTTGCTTTCGAGACTACAAGTGCTCAGGCAGGCATATCACAAGTGCTTTTCAACAGGTCAGGGAAGGTTACTGCTACTTCCAAAACCTAAACCTTGTAAGAAAAAAAATCCAGATTAGCAAGTGGAGACTTTGACTGTGCTCCTCCACAATCTGCTATACAAACAATTGATACTTCATCACTAGCTTCCGATGACCACATCATGATACTGGGCATCAGTACACCTATAACATCTTCATATGGCATCAACATTGGCATTCTCGCTCCTTGGTTCAGAGAGCATCTAAAGACTTTTATAGACACTTGGGATTTCATCACATCAGACCAGTGGGTGCCCACTATAGGCAAGATTGGTTATGTCATAGAATTTATACATCTTCCATCTTCAGGTTATGTCATCTGGATCACCCAACTATCCCCACCTCTACTAGATAAAACAAAACTCTTCTCCGGAAAGAAGCCATTTTGTTGGTGCCTTTTAGACAACATCTATGAGGTTTGTACTTGAGGTAGTTCATGGTACCGAAGAGAGATGGTGGTTTGCATCCCATTCTAGACCTACACCATGTCATCACTTTCATTCAGACTAAGAAATTTATTTGATTTTGATACCAAACATCCTGACGCTTCTTTATAAAGGTGCCTGGCACACAACCAAAGACTTAAGGCTGCCTGTGTCCTCATCCACAACATCAGAAATATCTATGCTTTGTAGTCGACACTGAATAGTTTTCGGTATCAAGCTTCCCTTCCATCCCAATACCATCTAGAATAGTAACCACTAATGAGTTAAGGCATTTTTACCCAAGGGTGTATATACGCAACAGAAGTTAAATATGTATATCTGTGGGCTGGAAGGAAATGTGGCGACAGGCCACTCACTGAGGCTTCATCAGTGGGAAAGTTCAAAAAGAACTTTTAATCAAAGAAGAGTTCACATCAACGTATTAGAGCTGCTAACAATCATCAAAGGGTTGAGAATTTCCCTACTAAATTTGAAGGATCTGTTTAGTATCTGTACTATGTGACAGTACAGCAGCCATGTATTACATAAATGGGGGCATGGTATTGAAAACCCTCTGCTCCTTGGCATGCACAATTTGGGTCGGATGCATTCGACATCATATCTCCTCACAACTGTTGTTCATCTGAAGTATTCAACAACATGCAGGACACAGTGATTACCTACAAATGGAGCTTCAACACTGATGTCTTCCCTTCTACAGATCATCATGTGGGTCACCCTACTGTGGATCTGGTGGTCACCAGCCATAATAACACTTGCCAGTGGTTTTGCAGCTGAGCCAGATATAATCTCCACTCCATAGGAGATGTATTTCTAGTCCTGTATCCATGGCACAGAGACCATGAAGAAGGCATAGTTGCTTACCTGTAACTATAGTTCTTTGTGATCATCTGTGCAGACACATGACCACCTCTTTGCAGATCTGGCTCCAACCGATGATCTCTATTCAAATGCTACAGTGAGAACTTAGAAGAGGGTCCTCAAATGAATAGAGTGATTGGATGTTCTTTCCACTCTCAAGGCACAAGGCATGCACAGTGTTTTCCTCCACTCTCAAGAGCAAAGGCAGAACATTTGTTTTTGACCTTGGCTCTGGGCATGTGCAGAGCTCTACTATGTCCATCTGCACAGATAACCATGAAAAAGAGTTATAGTTGCAGATAAGAAACCCATCCTTGTTCATCCTGGAATTGACTACTTTGTGGTAAAGGGAAAACTGCAGATAACACAATTTTGTTCATTTTGCTTTTAAATGCAAACTTGTTGATTGGCTCCTGTTACCCAATAGGTAATAGGAGTAGTTTGGACATCTCTGACAAGTTCTCTTGCTTTAGGTGCCTCTTACTGCTAAACATGTAGGTTCCATATCCTCTGCTTACTATCATAGTAGTAGAGTTTTAAGAATACAGTATATAGCTCTCTTGTTCTGTCATGATGATGTTTTCTGAAAAGTCTCCTCCTACGAATGCTAATTCTTTTGTAGCAACTTTATTTTTATTACACACACCTTGCTCTTCCTCCAAAAAATGACAGAGTAGCTCGTGTGTGACTCCTATGTCATTTCCCATCGAGGCAACTTACAGGATCAGCAATGCTTGACTTCAGCAGTAGAACTACATCGTGTACCTTCAGATGATTCATTGAACTGCATATCTTTTGAACAGATACATTTACAGCGCAATCCTACCTTAACTTCCAGCGGTGGAGCGAGCGCTTCGCCGCCACAAGCCGCCATGAAGTGCTGTAAAGCATTTCGCGATGACTCAGGAGTAAGGGAGGCCGGCGCTGGGATGTTCCCACGGCCACCAGGGGAAGGTAAGAGATCCCCCGGCGGGGGCGGTCCTGGAGGCGAGGGAGGGGGGCCAGTGGCCAAGCCAGCCCGGGAGGGGGCGGGGATGGTGGCCACTATATCCCTGTCTCCCACCGGGCCCCCTCTGCCATTACACATTCTTCTCTTGCTTACACCGGGGGAAGGGGACAAATGTCCCCTTTGCCCAAGTAGATCTCTGGGCCGCGCCAGTGCAGCCTGCCGGATCCTTAGGATTTTGCTGTTAAGCTATACATTAATCTTTTAAAAATACATCAGTAATATTTATGGGATGTAAAGTTTGCACCTCATTTCAAAAGCTTACTGTTCCAATACCAGTTCTGTTAAAGCCTATTTCATGTTTTAATCTAATGTGTGTTGGTCCTACATATAGCAGATGCAGGAGCAAGCTTGTGCACCTTCCTCCACCATGTGTAGAGCTTTCAATGGTAGCAAGGGCATCGTATTCCTATGGTAAGCCTTGCATGTCATCAGTCTTGCTCCCATACACTGATGCCTGTAGGATGTACATGTGGAGTTCAAGTGTGAATTAGACCTTTTAGTTTTCTAAATTTTGGTTTGATAAAGGATGCCGTGTACAGTTCTCTGACTCTTAAGATTTTGTTTTTATAAAGTGAGTCCTATTTTAAAGATTTTGAAGTTTGTTTAATATTGATAGGAGTTCCAGTCAAACTGGCAAGTTTTATTTGTCCTACAGTAAAATATAATATATTCCTGGTAAAACCAGATAAATCTAACTTGCTATATTTGCAGTTAAGTACATATGTGAAATGGCTTTGCAAATTTCAAAACAGAATTTTTATCACCTTAACTCGTGTGTGGTCCAGAGAAAGCTGAGCACACATCATATTGACATCACTAAGTTTTAAATGCACAGGTATGCATTTGAGGACTGTTAATTTTTATTGGAACTTTAACAAACAACTTTTTTTTTCATTAAGTCCATCACTATTTTCAGCTGAGGTGTGATGATTTAATGGGCTTTGTATTTCATGTTGCAGTTCTGTTCACAACTGTATATCCCAGATTGTTTTAAGCCTATTAGTATGAGATGTAACTCTACCATTTGGGAACATTTTAATAAATAAAATTCTGCCTCATTTATTTCCTAATGGCTACCATAAATATTCAAATAAATGATATGCTGTTATGGGAAAGGAGGGTGTGTTAAGTTAGGATAACTGAGATTCAGATTTTGAGAGTCCTGTACATGGCAAATCGTATACCTGAAGGACATGGTGGAGTTCCTATTTTTATGTCATTTACAATGTACACCCTTGGTGAACTCTCTCTCACATATCAGTCTGGATTTATTGTGGCATAATATATTGTAGGCAAGAGTCAGTTTCTTAAGAGAGGCAACCAGCACTTCATTTCCAAGTTGTTCCCTTATAACACAGAAGATACCCTGATCATCAATTGTGATGTCACGGTTCTCTGAACTTGGGGCAATAAAGCACCTTTGTTCATGTGTAGGATTTATTTTTGTTTCAAAGTAATCTAATGTAGTCCAGCATATGTTATCGTTTGCACATTTTAAATTTTCTGTGTGGATTTCAGTCCTGGGATTTTTTTAGTCATTGAAACATAGATTGCTCTCTGCAATAGACTGCTTTATAATGAACTGAACAGAGAGAAATGCTTCATACTTGGTTTCTGAATACAGCTTTTTCACTTCAACATTTGAAACACCATTGCTTTGCTCTTCCACATATATAATATGCACTGTATTTATAAAGTGTTCTATAATCATGATGTAACTATTGTAAATACTGTTGCACTATTCACTTACATTCTGTCCTAGGACAGGCCCTCTTGCTGGATCTTTTCTACTTATTTGTAACAGAACCTATAGAATGTTTTGCTAAATCTTCATTTCTTTTTTGAGACTTAAAAAAAATCTGCTGTTGCCAAGTGCAAAGCTGTGTTGGAGAATAAGTTCTTCAGACATTGTTGCTATACATCTGCTAGAGAACGCAGTGAGTGGGGGTCATGCTGCTGCTGTTGCCCAAAGTACCATTTACATTTGGTTGCAAATATCTTTGATATTTGAAATGTTAATATTTGCTTTAAAACAACCAAAGCGAAGTGATGGTATTCTGGGTCAACATTTGATAGTAAAACTTTGGAGCGCCTTAAACCCTCAGGCACTGTTCAAGTTTACTTTTATATTGCATTTTGTATATATGCCTTTTTTAATGTAAACACTCTGCTGATAAAACATTACATTTTTATTAAAAAATGTACTGTAGCTTGAGATAAGTGCCTTGGCAGACAATATAACTGAATCATCTTTGCATATTTCTGCATGTACTGTAATAACTATTTGGTAATCTTAAATTTCTCAAGTGTCTTATGGATCTTTCTACTGTTAAAATCAGTTTTCTCCAGTGTACCATATGCTGAGATAATAAAATTTAAATGTAATGAATAAGCTGCTAATCAAATATAATTTTCTATTGATCAAAAGTATTTGGTCTTGCTCTTCTCTGTTGAATGGGAAAACATAATTTGTATTAACATAATGTTATGTTGTGTTTCACCACTAGCCCTAATTTCTTGACCCAATCATGTTTTGCAATGGGGTTAAGAGAGGATTCCAATAACCTTATGAAAAACTTGGTTATTTCCTAGGGAGAACAAACGTGGTGGTTTTAAATATAAATATTTTTAGAAATGCTTGTTTATAGGTTTGATGTGTTTTGATAAATGAGCTTCCACCTCTTGAGGGTTTGGTTTTGCTTTGCAAATGTCCCATTTTAACAAAATTAAAATTGGGCTGTCACTCTGAAATAGAACAATATCCACAATTAGATCATCAAAGTAGTTCTAATGGCTACCTAGATCTTCGCACAATGCCGAGTATCTGGGTACTGTTCTGGCCTCTTCTGTGGGTATATGAAGGTACTTTGTTAAATTGCCCCAGAATATGGACTTGGGTATTCATAATTTCTAAACTAGAATTTAGTGTACATGATGATCCACTCTTGTGTTGTCCATACAAATACTGTACATACTTTACAGTATTAGTCTTCCTAGTAATTCTCATACTTTAAGGGAACATTCTGTTTTTTCTTTGATATATTTCTTAGGTTTTCACTTCTAGTTCTACCATGTTTACTTGGATTAAACTTGATTTAATTTGAGTACACTCAATTAATTTCAATGGAACTTCAAATTTGCATATGCTGAAATTTTAGTGCCTATAATAGTATTTATAGCATGCTTTTTATAGTCTCGAGAGTTTCCTATTTTCAGAAACTCATACGGTAACTTTGCATGGGTTGACCCAAATTAATCCCATATTTCTGTCTAAAAGTGGTGGCTATACCTTGTTGGAGACCACTGTTGTGGACACCCTCTCTTTCCTAACGCGTGTGCAGTTCAAACTACCTCCATCTTGGTTCCTCTTTGGCATTATTAAGGGCCATTAAGAGGGATGCTTTAGCTGTGATGCTGAGGACATCTGTATGCCTCCTTCCTCTAAAGTCTTGCAGATTTGGGGTACTCCATTCTGACAAGATTGCTGCGAACTCAAGTCCTCCTGTATAATAAATGTGACCCAGTGGTTAGGCCACCTGGACAGTCTTTTCAGATTTCCTGTGCCAAGGAGCCTCTCCCATCAGGGCCCATGGGGGGGGGGGGGTGTAAAGAAGGTAAGTTGTACCTGGGCACAGGGTCAAAAAGGGGCCCCAGGAGCCAAAGGAGGGCCCCCAGAAATTTCCTGGGACCTCAGCTGGCCTCATGGAGAATGAAAGACAGTGACTGGAGCACCTGGAAGGCCAGGTCTATCAGGCAGGTAGACCTAGGCACCACATTAGGAAGCCTGGTAGACTTGGGCTCCTGAGACTTTTCCAGCCATTGCTGCCCTCTCCTGCCCCATTTTGCCCTCTCCCCCTTTTGGGAAGGGGCCCAAGAGAAACTTTGTGCCCCCTGATAAAAATTCCTCTCAGAGGCCCTGCTCCCATCAATGACTGGAGCTTGAGTACAGCACACACCCTGCCATGTCTTTTGTCCCCCAGGAACCTCTCTGATGGGGGAGCAATCAACCCTTTGCGTCCACCTGGAAGGACACAGTCAAAATCAAGTTCAGGAACTCCTTTGTCCAGAAATACTTTGTCTCCTCTAGGCTTTATGCAAAAAGTCCTATAACTGCCCCTGCTCTGGAAGGCAGAATTTTTGTCATCGTTCCCCTAGAAAAGATGTCCTGCTGCTATTTTGTGGAACTTCTTTCTCCATAGAAGCCTGCTTCATTTTGTGTCATCTTTCCCCCAGCAAAGATGTCCGTGATGTGCTCTTGAGGTTTCTTCTCTATTTTGGTGTCACTTCTACCCTCTATTTTGGTGTCACTTCTACCCTCTGGAAGTGCCCATGCTGCTTTTTGAGGCTTCTTTTCCCCCTAAAAGCCTCCATCAAACTGTCTTTCTGCTAGCTGACTGGGGAGGAAACCAAGATTAGCCCAGCCTTTTCTCCAGCTAACTCCTGCTGTCCAAATGCAGCTGTTTACAAGTACTGTATTTCTTTCACTTGCAATCATTTATATCTCTTTAACAGATCTCCTAAGCAAAGTAATTGAAAAGAAACACTATTTTTACTTGTTACCTAAATAAACTATCTCCTTTTGAAAAGTTCAGTCTTGTTGTTGTTGTTGTTGTTGTTCAGTCGTTAAGTCGTGTCCGACCCTTCGTGATCCCATGAACCATATCCCGCCAGGCCTTCCTGTCCTCCACTATCTTCCTGAGTTCGCTCATTTTCATGTTTATTGCATTGGTGATGCTGTCTAACCATCTCATCCTTTGCCTTCCCCTTCTCCTTTTGCCTTCAGTCTTTCCCAGCATCAGAGTCTTCTCCAGAGAGTCCTCTCTTCGCATTAGGTGGCCAAAATATTTGAGTTTCAGCATCAGTACTTGTCCTTCCAGGGAACAGTCAGGGTTGATTTAGGATTGACTGATTTGATCTCCTAGCAGTCCAAGGGACTCTCGGGAGTCTTCTCCAGCACCACAGTTCGAAAGCATCTATTCTTTGGCGCTCAGCCTTCCTTATGGT
This sequence comes from Plestiodon gilberti rubricaudatus, assembly GCA_026170595.1. Taxonomy (NCBI): domain Eukaryota; kingdom Metazoa; phylum Chordata; class Lepidosauria; order Squamata; family Scincidae; genus Plestiodon; species Plestiodon gilberti. The sequence continues at coordinate 65,678,552 of JANXHW010000001.1, forward strand.
CCAACTCTCACAACCATACATTGCTACTGGGCACACCATCGCCCTGACTATACGAACTTTTGTTGGCATGGTGATATCTCTGCTTTTTATTATGCTATCTAAATTTGCCATAGCTTTCCTTCCAAGGAGTAAGCGTCTTTTAATTTCATGGCTGCTGTCTCCGTCTGCAGTGATCTTGTGGTAGCTTAATGTTGAGGCACTTTTGAGGTTGTTCGCACTGCGCTCACCCATGTCAACGATCCCAAAACTGTCATACACGGCTGAATTTGACCTCTCGCTCTAGAAATATTGCTAATAATTCCCCCAATTTGGTTCAATTTGAGTTGTTGTGTGTATGTGCATGACACGTGTAGGAACGCGTGAGCATGTGCGTGTGCATGAGCAGTGTTGGCAACACCGCCCTACATGCTACGATTTGAGCTGAACTCTTCTACCTTGCTGGTTGCATCATTGCACATTAGAAGGAACAATGTACAAAGAATGTCACCTGTAAATCTGCAATAGGGAAAAGAGATGGACAGAATCGAGAACATCAGTTGCACCTTTTGCCAAATTCAGTTCTCACCTCTACACCGCTGCCACGTTGTTCAGGGAGGGTACCGTAGCAGATGTAACAAAAGGACTTGAACAGTCAGTCTCTCACTTCGGAAAGGGATCAATCGTTTTCTGGCAAAACGAATTTCTAATTCATTGCTCAATCTCTTTATATGAGCTTTGTGACTCTGCCTATCTCATTTGCATGTACCTTCTATGGATGGAACGTGCATGCTTGGTGTGTTTAATAGTACCAATCATTTGCATTAGAACTCTTGCCCTTTTTGTCCCCGTTAGCAGGGAAGGTAAATTTGGTTGCAAGTAGGATTGTGCTGTGTTGTGTCCAAGTTCATTTAGCACTGCAGGGGTAGTAGAATGCTGGAACTTGAAACAAGGGTTTCCCAGTCGCAGCATGTTATCGACTTCTTCTAGATACCATAAAATTTGATAGTCTCGCTTTTTTTTTTGAAGAGGAAATTAAGGATAGTAGGAACTTCCTTCAATCTGTAGTGAGTTTTTCCACTTTTCTCATATTGCTCTACTGGTGATGATCTATTTAATAAACTGGATACTAGTTTCCTGAGAGGGCAAGGGTGCCAAACAGCTTTATCTATTGAACCGTTGCTTATGTGTGACTATGAAAGATACAACACGTGTCCAGCAAACAAAGGGCATTCCGAGCCCGACTCACAGAAAGGAGATAGGAGAGCCTCCCATTCAGAATGACAATTCGAAACACGCAGAAAAAGAAAGCGTGCCCAGAACAGCGCCCCTCCCCCCCCGCAAAAAGTGACGCAACGCATTCTGATTGGAACGGAGAGTAAACATCGAACAAGAAGAGACAAGGAATGCAGCGGGCGGGACGTAGGTACGTCATGACGTATTGAACGGACGTCTGCGTGCTCGCTCCCGTCCCTCAGAGGGGCTGAATGTGTTGGGGTGCAGTAATGCCGCCGCCGTTACGGAGCTGAGCGCGCCGAAGCCGAGTGAGTGTTCGTTCACTCGTCATGTTTTTAACTTCGCCTGCTGCTTGAGGGAGGGAGACGTGGTACCCTCTTTCCCCACCTGTTGGTCAAACTACAGCCCTGTATCCCTTTCGGCACGCTGTAGACGTGCTTCTCTTCCTCTTCGAGAGTCGAGGAGTGGGATGTAGCCCTGGAAGTGGGATGTAGTGGCTGAAGTTAAACTGAGCGGCTGGGAGGGCTTGGAAGAGGCTTTGCGTCTTTCCATGGGGGAGGGCGCCGCTTGGTCTCTCCCTAAAACACACTTGGGGTAGTTGTCCGTCGCCTTCCGCCTCTAGTTAAACCGATGCGTGCTGCCTTCTGTCTCTCCCTTTTCCTGCCGCTCCTGTCAACAACCTGTTCATAGTGTCATATTGAGAAGTCGAGAGCACTTTCCCAGTTATGTATTCTCTTAGGATTTTAGGTGATGAGGGAGACGTCGTCGTCCCTACTGTCAAGCAACTCTTCCCTCCATTACTTGGACTGCTTTCCTGAATAAATACACCTGGTTGGGGTAAGTTATTGCTCTTCCTGGATGATCACTTGACGATAGTAGTGAAATGACAACTCTGGGTAACAATGGTACTTTTTTTCTTGCATTCATTTTCCATGGGTTGAAATTAGTTTTAACAGGAGTGAATATTTCTTTGTTTTGTTTTCTGTAGTGTAGGTAAAAGGAGGTGGAGAAATTGCAGTATATTTCCAATATCAGGGTTTTGTGCCTTTTATTCTGTGTAAACTAGCATAAAGAAACTGCTTGGGGCCTGCTCTTGAAGGTGGCAGGGGTGGATGTTGGCTGGGCTCCCAAGATCCACCCAGGGGCCGCTTCCTGTCAGGCCTGCCATTTTTACTTTGTATAGAACTCTGAAGAAACACAGAGGCAACAAGAGAGAATTGTTAACTTGCACAGCCCACTTCTTCCAGGTAAAGGAATATGAGGGTTGGGGAGAGTCTTCCAATGAGTGCTTTGTCTGAGGCCTCCCATAGTCCTGGCATTGTACGTGTTCTGAATTTGGTGAGTGGCAACCAGACTTCTGGCGCTGCACTGGGACAAACATCTGGATGCTGCCCCAAGTAGTCAGTAACATTATTACTACATGAATATGTGTTGAAGGACTGCAAAACCTCCACTTGCTTGAATACTGTAATATACTTAAATCATGTGGAGTATATAGCCTGTTACTTCAGATATTACCGTACTTCTGCGCTGTGGTAGCTACTGAAAAACAGAGCAGGGTAAAAGCACTTTGTGTTTTGTGAAGCAGCTCCCCATGCAAATGTGGTACTTTTATTATGCTACCAAAACCATTTATGTATTGACTCGATTCAAAACACATGGGAATTGTTTCATGAAAATACCTTTCCACTTGGAAGGGCACCTACACAACCTGAGTTTTTTTGTGGCCATCATGCAGTAAATGTCGTTTCTGAAGCCATCTTTATTCTGTGAAGATGAACGTGACATCTCAGAAGAGGTCAAGAAGGAAAAGCTCTTAACCCTTTCTGTCTTTGGCATTAATGACTGCTGATGTTAACCTCTCAGTTGAGGAACTATCTTGCAACCCATATTCTTCTACTCGCGATCTTCTAGTATTTGAGAGGTTTTGGGAGAGTGGGCTCACTCTCCCCTGTAACACACTTTCAAACACAGCCAGTTAGCAGCAAAGGTGTAGTTCCATACCTTTTTGTAAAATCAATACAGATAGCATTTATTCAGACACCAGTTATTTGACATATTTTTCAATTCTGTTTTACAGTAATAACGTATCATCAGGAGTAATATATCATAATGTAAAACTATGCCTTTGTGTATTAAAAAAGAGACACAAGGTGAACTCCCAAAACATGTAGCTAACCTCAAATATTTTATGTATGTTGGCAAGGCACCTGTAAATAACTGAAAATAGTTTTTTTTAGAAAGCAACATTTTAAGGACCCTATGCTGTAAGTTAGAATTCATATAATGAACTAAGGTATGAGTAGCCAATAATTGGTTATAGTACCACACAGTACAGAAAATAGATCTATCCATTGACCTTAAGAAGGGTTTAGCAATGTCGTCACTCTGGAATGGAGGATGTTTTCATCATCTTAATAATTTACTTAGGTATTCAGCCTGGAGACTAAAATTAGTGTACCTAAGAGCAATAGTCCTTCTGTGACTAGACTGTATGTATGCCTAACCACTGTGAATGTATACTGTTGCTCTGCACCACAGAAAATACTTTTAAGTTTCAGAAAGTGGTTTAAGGCAGAGTATTCTTGGTAATAGTTTCCCTGGAGTTTTTTTTACCAACTACCCCCCTCCCTTTGTGACTTGAAATAAGCCTGAGGACCAAAGGCCATCTTTGGGCTAATTTTCATTGGCTAATCTACATGCACTGTCAGAAGACACAATTAATTCCTTATGTAGCATGGAAGCTATATTGTTGGTTTAGTTTTCTGGTTTATAGCTGAAGTGCTTGCCGGTGTTAAGCAAGAAAAAGGCGATCATGATTACTCTTGAGTTGAGAGATATTGCTTCATGTTTTTTGCTCTAAAAAGCTTTAACACCTGCTGATGCTTTGCTCCAGACTACTATACACTTTGAGCGTGTAGATGACTTGTGGAGCAGTTTTTCCAACATTGAAAAATGTTCTTATTTTTTTAGATTGTGAGCCCTTTTGGGACAGGGAGCCATTTAATCATTTTATTTTGTCTGTAAATCGCTTTGAACTTTTTGTTGAAAAGCGGTATATAAATACTGTTAATAATTAATAATTTTAAAAAATCATTTTATCAAACGGGAAATACATATGAACAAATGCAGATTTTATTGAATGTTTGGATAATGCAGATTGATGGTTTTCTGCAACTGTAGATGAAATTTTCCTAAAGATACTTGAAGGAACTAGCTTAAGCATGAATTGTTTTCCTGGGCTGTTTGTACCTCACTGCAAATGGAAATTGGAGCAGTTTTATCCTGAAGGCAATAAAAGGCATTAGTGACTCTTATGATAACTTTAAAGTAGTATGTCAAAAACAGGTAGCCATCTTGGCCCATTAGAAAAAAAATCTGCAGGGTTAGTAAGCCAATATTTTATTAATTGCAGTTCAGCTGCTGATTGGCTGACGTTCAATTTTTCCATCTCCTCTCTCAGGGCTCCGCTAGCTGACGCGCGCTGCTGTGCGAGAGAAGAGAATGCATGACACACCGCCTGCACAGCGCTGCTTCCCAGTGCGTCCTGGGCAGTGTGTCACAGCCTTAAGGATGGATTTTTAAAAGAGGTGCATAGGAGGCTAGACATTTCTAAGTGAAAGCAGATGTTATGTCTTGCTTATTGTATGCAGATTGTGGCAGTCTTAGATGGGGAATGGGAATACTAAGACAAAAGAGGAAAAACTAAAATATCTTTACTAAACGCTGCTTATCAGCTGTGCTATTTGCTCAACTGGTAATGACAGCAAAGTACAGTATTTTGGTTTAACTAAAAGTAGTACCAGGATGCAGTAGCAATCCCAAACTTAAATGTATCAACATTTAAGGATATGTACACAACTGTAAGCTGTTAGGTCATGAGTCTATCTAGGTCAGTACTGTCAACATTGACTCTCCAGGATTTCCAGCAAGGGACTATACCAGCCCTATTTGGAGATTGATCCTAGACCTTCTGTGTACAAAACACATGCTCTGTCACTGAACTACAGCCCACTCCAAGCCATGTAGCTCCAGGTTCATTTGGTTGACAATTGACTAGGTCCATTTCATTCTGTGTTTAGGCCGGGTTTTGGCACAGAAACTACTTTTGGTCACTTTTATGGCTGACCTGCATCGGGAAAGAGTCGGGGGAATATGATCCTATTGGTTCTTGTGGATCTCTTAGCAGTTTTGATACTTTTAACCATGGTAGCCCTCTCAAATGGCTCGTGGGATGGAAGTTGGGTGGCATAGATGTTCTGCTCCTAGCTGCAGGATCACTTTCAGAAGTGGGGGGCTACTGGGGGGAGAGACTACTGCTTATTCTCATACAGGGTCCCTCTTGTAGAACTTCCAACCTAGGTTGGAACTTCCAACCTAGCATCTTCACTATTCTCTTTCATGTCAAGACTGTCCTGTTTTCCCAGGCCTTTTAATGCTCCTCTTATGGGCTTTCAATAGTTTTCAGTGGATGTCATGTGTCTCTCAGTACCACTGGATATATTTTTTTACTTGGGGTTTTTAATTGCTACTGCTTGTGTTTTAATATTTTACTACTGATGTGACTTGTGCATTTTTTAAATTGTTTTATTTATACACTGCCATAATATTGTGGCTGGAGGACCGTATAAAAATTGGTTAAATAAATAAAATATACTGTAATAGGAAATGGTGAGGTACCAAAAAGTAAGCAATTTTAAGTCCTGCTGATTTCAGTGGCTGAGAGCGCAATCCCATGTAACTTTAAAACAGCAGAGCGAGCACCCCCTTCCCCCTAGTAGACCTCCAGGCCGATCGGGGATAGGATCTGGCGGGCAGCCCTGGACCACATGCCGGATACTTAGTAAGGATTACACTGTGACTCTTGTGCATTTATATCAGCAGGACTTATAATTCTGTTTTGGGAGAGATTTATTTAGCAGCAGCACATGGCTCTTCGTAAATACTGTAGCTGCTTGTAACTATAGGTATGGTAAATTTTGATCATACCCGGAAATGAATGTTATAGGTCTCAGAATGTCCATTTAAAATAGTGAACCTGTATCAAAATTGCAGTTGTATAGTGAAAGTTGTATCCTTGAGAACTGCACTAAGGCCTAAGCAGATTTTTAGAGTGCACAACTTACATAATATTTTCCCAATATTTCAACAGGCTTTCACTGGAATGTTAAGGATAGGTAGGTGTGCTTCTTATACGTGATACACCTGTTTGTCTGAACTGATGACTAAACTAGTTTGAAATTACAAGTTTAGCAAGATAACAATTAAGCAAGTAATAGCAAGTCACAAAGTAGATTTCGTTATTTAGATTCACATGTTTAAATACATTTTATCAGTTGTGTATTTGGAGTTAAGACATGAGAGAGAAGAGAGAGCTCATAACTATATTCTGAAGTTCAATAGGCTATCGGGGAAGAAAGGAAGTAACATTAAATAGAATACTAAGTGGAGCTTGATAGTGCCATTCAAGGAATTTGCAAGAGGAAGAGAATGTGAAGTGCTGTGAAGAGAGAGTCTTCTTCTAAAGTAGGCTATCTCTGAATGGCAGATGCAAGGGAGTGACAACAGGATACATGTATCTTGTCTTGTGTGCTCTCTGAGGCATCTTGTGGGCCACTGAGATACAGGAAACTGGACTAGATAGGCCCTTAGCCTGATCCAGCAAGGCTCTTCTTAAGTGAGAGGTTTCCATACATGCAAATCAATCTGTTCATAAAGCACTGAACATAGTGGTATCATTATAGCAAACTCATAATATTCAGTGGTTAGGGGTGCTTGTTCTCTTAACAGTCGTCATTTGGGCCTTGTTTGCCACACTGTTGTATAACAATCCTGATTAAAGCAGAAGACTTTCTTGATGAATTTTGAAAACCTACATTATCCCCTTAATTAGAGGTCTGTAAGTTAAACTGCCTTTTCAACTATTTTGTTGCCTACTGTGATACAGGCAAACTAGAATATGGCGTTTCAAGCCTTATTTGTGCAGTGGCGTAACTGGTGATCACAGTAAAAAAAATTAAAAAAAAATTGGTTAATTAGATCTGCACAGTGTCTTCCAGCTGACCAGTTCCAAGTGGTACACAGACCATTGCATTTATTCATGTTTATCCTGCCTGGGACCAATTAACAGAGTCTAAAAAACAGGTAGCATACAATGAAATCAAATTTAAAATACAGTGGACCCTTTTTATTTGCGTATTTGAGACCCATGAATTTGACTCAACGCAGGTCCCAGAGAGTCCACTGTTTCAATGCTTTAAAAATAAAAAAAATCACGTTTTTTTTACCTTTTAAATCCAAACCACTGTGTGTTCTTGTGCTATAAATCGCGCTCCAGGAGGCTCCTCTGGGTCATGCGACTCCCCCCTCCCAAGATTTGGGGAGGGGAAGTCGTGTGACCTGGAGGAGCCTTCCGGAGCGCGATTTAAGCATGTATAGCACAAGAACACAACACAGCGGTTTGGATTTAAAAGGTAAAAAAGAAAAGCGGTTTTTATTTTATTTTTATTTTTGCTGGACTCCAGTTTAAGTGGTTTTTGGCCCCTGCGGATACCAAGGGCCAACAGTAGTGATTAAAACGGACAAAAAACAAACTATTTCAATAGCAGCTCATAAGCAAATTGTTGGTGGAACAGCTGGGTCTTGAGTGCCTTTTAAAAAGTATGCGTGCTTGAACTCCCTGAGGCAGGGAGTTCCACAAATCAAGGGTTGTTGTGAGGAAGGCTCTGCCCCGTGTGTATACTAGCCAAGTCTTGATCAATAATGGCACACAAAACAGAGCCTCCCCAAAAGACCTTAACAGATATGTAGATTTATTTAGGCATGGGAAGTTGTAGTTTTTAGTACCCAACTCTGCCCTTATTTTTAAACTATAGGAATTATAGTTTATCATGAGTTTCATATTGTCAGTGGGGGGACTTTTGTCCTGAGGCAAGCTGCAGTTCTGTTGCCCCACCCTGCACTAGTAATAGCCTGTCATGCCAAGATAGATAGAACTATAAGTTTTTAAGCCAGAAACATTTTTTGTAACTAGCTTTAACATGTTTTTGAGAACATATGATTGACTGTCTCCTAATTCTGAAAGCAGCACTTGCCAATTTGAAAAAATAAAATGTGTATTGCTGTCCCTTTTTGTTGTTGACATTTGTGTGCAGGGAGAGTTAGAACAGACAAAAGAAAATATTCATTCACCCAGCATGTCATTAATCTGAGGAACTCCTTGCCACAGAATGTGGTGATGGCACCTGGCCTAGATGCCTTTAAAAGGGGTTTGGATAGATTCATGGAGGAAAAGTCCATCACAGGTTACAAGCCATAAGCAACCTCCGGTTTCAGAAGTAGGTTTTCTCTGAATGCCAGGTGCAAGGGAGTGGCAACAGGATAAAGGTATCTTGTTGTCTTATGTGCTCCCTGAGGCATCTGGTGGGGCCACTGTGTGATACAGGAAGCTGGACTAGGTGGGCCTTTGGCCTGATCCAGCAAGGCTCTTATGTGTTTAACAGCTCAATCCTGCTATTTAGCTGGCGAAGAATCAAACAGTCCCATGTGGGGACTCATCGCCTGGGAGGGAGGATTGGATACGGCGTCTGACACGGATGCCGGTTCCCCCCCCTCCCAGTCCCAATCCACCCACCCCCGCCCTTCCCCAGGCCCTTTGCCGCTTGGAGTGACACCCACTCCACAGTGCAGGATCTTTTGCCACTTGGCGGGGAGGCGGTGCAGGCCTTGGTGCCAGCACAACCTCCTCTCAAGCAGTCGCAAACGTGCTTTATGGCACGTTTGGGACACTTGGTGCTGGGGTTGAGGCCCAATGCCGACGCACCTAGACCATAGGATTGCGGCATAAATTGCATGGTGATAAATGTGCAGAATACACGTAATCTGAGCACTTGAAATACGGTTCTTTAGGGCTCAGAATATACTAAACCTGTATTGTGTACAGCAGGGGTTCTCAACCCCAGCGGCTTGGCATACCAACTGCCAGGCAGCCATTGTGCTGTGTTCCACCGGAAGTGCCCATGACCTCATCAGCACTTCTGGGATTTCGGAGCGCTGAAGCCCTGTTAAGGTAAGCTAAGGGGCAAGGGCAGGCGGGCAGGAGAGCCTTTTCCAGCCCTGGAAACCTGTGCACTCGAGCTCTGCAGAGCTCGAGCCACCTGTTTCAAGACAGCCTTCAAGACAGCCACCTGTTTCAAGACATGGGGCTGTGTATCTTGGCAGCCATGGACCTGTGTACCACCAGCTGGCAGTCCATGTACCACTAGTGGTACATGTACCATCGGTTGAGAACCCCTGGTGTACAAGTATATCATGCTGTACAGGTGGGCCCCCATATCCGCTGGGGATATGTTCCAGGCCCATCCGTGGATACTTGAAACCGTGGATAAGAGCGAACACCCCCTCCATGGTTTCCTGCGGGCCCCCCCACCCTGCCTCCCCTGCAGGCAGGCATGCTTGCCCCCCCCCTGCTCTTACTTTTCTTTCAGCAAGCTTTGTTTCTTCCTTAAAACAAACAGAGAAGCAGCCTCCATTGCAGGCAAGTAGAACGAGAGTAAGTGCTAGAGAGGCTCTGCAAGGTTTCTGTTAACCTTGCAGAGCCTCTCTAGGACTTAGTCTTGTTCTACTTGCCTGCAATAAGCAGCCAAAAGCTGCTTCTCCTGTTTCTTTAAGGAAGAAACGAAGCTTACTGGGAAAAAAGTAAAAGCCTGGGGGGTCCCCACGATCCGTGGATAACTGAAACCGTGGATAGCGAATCAGTGGATATGGGGGCCCACCTGTATTTACAACAGGTTCAATGTGTCTGTTTTGCAAAAGAGGACATTGATAGAATGTCATTGTTCTGCAGTAGGATGTTGTGATTGGTTTACTTTATGGCCTCGCTTTTGCACCTTGAAACTAACTTTTGTGTTTTGTGTTTTGTATGCTAGCTTATGTTGAGCATGAGTCTTGTCATGATAAGTGAGAATGTGAAGCTGGCCCGTGAATATGCTTTGCTGGGAAATTATGATTCTGCAATGGTCTACTACCAGGGAGTACTTGACCAAATGAACAAATACCTCTCTTCTGTCAAAGATTCATATCTCCAACAGAAATGGCAACAGGTGAGCCATCCTATACCCAGTGACTGCATTTTTACATTAACTTTTTGCACAGAACTATCTACCAAAACTTAGTTATTAATTAGTTATTGTTTACTGTTTTACAGATCAATTAAATGTAAATGTGTTCCTTACTGTAAACTCTCTGTGGCTGACTTCTTGGAAGGAAATATAAAATAATTTTCATGTAATAAACAAGCTGGCCCTCGTTGTTGTTAAGACTAATATTTTTTCTTTATTATAGTAAAATAACTAGAACCAAAATTGCCTCAAAACTTAAACATGTACCTTAACTCGCACCCCACCGTCTGCCCCTATAACTTATAACACTTTAGTTGATTAAAGCTTACTGCTCTGTTGATCTACCTTAGTTATCTCCTAACTCGCACAAATGCGTGAATCCATCCAGGACTATACCACTTTATATTTGGGTAGGGCTTGCATTTTTGAATGCTGTGCATTTTAAAAAATGTCTGCACAAAGAAAGCATAAGCTTTCTGGAGTATTATATCATAAGGTTCTTGCATATGTATTGGTAGCTCTCGATTTACACAGTCTTAATTTGCATGTTTTCAAAATAGCCCAATTTAGCAAATTAAAATTTGAAGTGCTATTTGCAAGGGCTCATTTTTGGCATGGTGGTTTTTGGGGGGTGCAAGACTTTGCTGGTTGACTTACTACGGCTGACTTGTTAACTTCCATTGTGTGGCCAGCACGAGTATAGACAGCAAAGTGTGCTCGTTGTTGTGCACTGGATCATCGAGAAACTGGTGAATGATTCGCTTTCCTTAAGCCCGCTTAAATGCACTAGGCCAGGGGTGGGGAACCTTTTTTCTTTCGAAGGCCATTTTAATTAGTTGAATATTGCTCGCAGTTTTTATTTATTTATTTTTGCACACACCTGCCTCTTTTGCACACACCCCCATCGGTCTCTGGAGGCTCCGTGCTCACCTCCGAGGCCGCTGCCGGCTCTGCTCGTGACCCCCGAAGGCCAGGAGTTCGGCGCCTCCTCCTTGGCCGGCGTGTCTGCCCCTTCTGAAAGCGGCATTTTCACACATGCGCACAATGCTCCTGAGGGCAAAAAGGCAGCTCTTGCCCTCAGCGGCATTGTGCGCATGTGCGAAAACGCTGCTTTCAGAAGGGGCAGAGATGCCAGCCGAGGAGGAGGCGCCGAGCTCCTCTCCCGGCCTTTGGGGGCAGGGCCGTAGCCAGCTGGGGGGCCGGGTCCTCGGCGCCCCCCATAAAACTAATTAGCATAAATTATGCTAATTTTTCCGGCCGCTTTTTTTTGCCGATTTTCGGCGATTTAAAACCTAAAAAAGGGGTATTTTTAAAGTATGTCTGCTTTGCGGCACTTAACTGGTGTATAGGAGCCTCCAGCGAAGCGATCGGCTCTCTCCAGCGACGACGTTCTCTTCCAGGGGCGCAGATCGGCGATCGGAGATCGCTCCTCTGCAGCCCATGACTTGAACTGCTCATCGTAAGCTCATCCTTTGAGTTTCATTCACGCATGCGCGAACTCAAAGGATGAGCTTACGATGAGCAGTTCAAGTCATGGGCTGCAGAGGAGCGATCTCCGATCGCCGATCTGCGCCCCTGGAAGAGAACGTCGTCGCTGGAGAGAGCCGATCGCTTCGCTGGAGGCTCCTATACACCAGTTAAGTGCCGCAAAGCAGACATACTTTAAAAATACCCCCTTTTTAGGTTTTAAATCGCCGAAAATCGGCAAAAAAGCGGGAAAAATTCAATTTTTTCCCGCTCTCCTCCGGAGCCTCCCGCCCCCCCAGGAGCCTCTGAGCCCTTACGCCCTGGGGCCCACCGCCCCCAGGCCCCAGGTCAGCTGACGCCCCTGTTTGGGGGTGATGCGCGGAGCCGGCTGCAGGTGAGTGCGGGGCCTCCAGAGGCCGATGCGGCGGCCTCCCAGCAAGCTCTCGACAGGCCAGACCGGATGGCCTCGGGGGCCTTAAACGGCCCACAGGCCAGAGGTTCCCCACCCCTGCACTAGGCCCAGTAATTAGAAAGTAGTTTTTAGAGGCCTTTGATTCAAAGCCTGCTGCCTTCCCTCAATAATGCTGATTGCAGTGAGGGGGTGAGGGGAATACCCTTAGCATTATATATGTCTTAGCCTGCTATAATTTCCTTTTACCTTGTGAGTATTGAGTGAGCTGGTAGGAAGGTAGGTTGTGGGTTTTGTTTTTGGTATGGCTGTTTTTTAATTTGTTTGGGATCGGTGGAGAAGCAGTTCCTCTCTTGGGAAAGCCCTCCCCCCCCAAACGTGACTGGCCATATGACGGCTGTATGTGCAGCTTGAGGCAACGGGGCGTGATTGGAGGAGACACTGACTGCCAACTTGATTAGGCGGCTGAAAGTGCAGCATTCTCAGCCAACAATAGCATGCAGTTGCTTTTTGCATGCAGCTTCCCCGCTCCTCAGTACACCTCCCAGACGCGACCGGAAGTCATGGATGTGAACTGGAAGTAGGTTCCGATCATGTTTGAAGTTTTCTGATGCAATTTGGAGGAGTTCTGAGGCACGGGTGAGCCATGTTAAAGTGACAGGTTTGAACAAGTTAACATCTTACTGTATTTATCTTTTCAATTAGGTTAGGCAGGAGATAAGTGTAGAAGCTAAGCATGTGAAGGATATCATGAAAACACTAGAAAGCTTTAAATTAGACAGCACTCCTTTGAAAGCTGCACAACAAGAATTACCAGCTCATGATGGAGAAGTCTGGTCGTTGCCTGTACCTGCTGAACGTAGGTAAGAAATGGGGTCAGATAGCTCAGGGGAGCCCAAACATTGCATCAAAAAGGTTTCCTAATTGAATATAGTCTGTGTGAGACCTGCATATTGGTTTCACTTCCTAAGCCCAAGAACCGAAACAGCTCTGCTCTATCTTACATGAATATTGCCTGGCAACCTGGGGGCCCGTACTAATTGAGTTGCAAAGTGAGTTGGTGTGTCTTCAATTACAGTCATACCTCCAATAATGCAGCTTCTTTTAGCACTGATTTGCTGCAACGCTCTTTATCCTGGCATGATTGACAGCCACTCTAATCAATGGAAGCAGTGCATCTTGGACCAATCAGTGACTGTTACCTGTTGTTAAATCAGCCATGTCCCCAATAGTGCTGTTTTCATGCTGCACTTGACTTCCAGAGAATATATCTCCCATGCTATCCAAGGTATTGCTGTATAACGTGTGTTTGGGCTGAAGTAGCTAGTACTGTGTGCCTGTTCAAAACAAGTTCATGTATAAGGGCAGTTATATGAGTGAGTACAGAGTTCTAGAATATTTATTTCGAGGCCCTAAATCTCTTGGGAACGCTCCTCTAACAAACAGATATTTGTGGGTCTGTTGAAATAACTTACTCCCTTGACCATATATAAGAAGCTTTCTCATTATCCCAACTTCTTGCCCTTCCGTGGGCCAAACCGTGAGGTGCTCTTTTTTTCCATCCATTCCATCAGGAGGCAGGCTTCTTGATAAAATAATTCTCTGTGGGCTGGACTAGGAGGCAGCTTCCACTGGGTTTGAAAGGCAGGTATTTTCCTGCTGCTTCTGTCAGTAAACAGGTTCTGGGTCTGGTCACATGGGCCACTTAAAACTGATTTAATCCTCCCTAACCAGGCCAGGAAAACATGAGATTTTTTATTTCTACAGGCAGAAGAAATGAAGGCTCTGACAGCCTGAACCTTGGGGGAGGGGGCCGTTAAGCCAGCACCATGACTGTGTCTCAATCTTCAGCCTTTTGCTGACTTTCCAGACCACGAGGACCGGTGGCTGGATTTCTGAGCGAGCTAGAACCCTTTGTTTCCCCTGTTTCTTTCAACCTGTTCCTTATGTTCAGAGTCACTCAGATTCTTTCTGTACTATAGAGGCTGAACATGCAGCTGTGTCCTCGACAGGGGAACCTTTCAGACAACAAGCTGAGATGGACTTATATAACCAAGTCCCAAGTAACCCCTTCCCTATCCATATGTACGTGCACCTAACTGTTGGTAAACCTTCCTCTTTCAATTCTCTACCTTAAGAGTCCATACCATAGTAGACACCATCTGGGAATACATGAAAGTCCTTATGCTAATGTGGCCAGATTGGCCATCTTAGCGGTACTATATGCCCCAAGGGTAACCCTGTTAAGCTGTTGGTTTCCGCACTTTCCAGGGTTGTATTGGGGCATATGGTGCTGCTAAGATGGCCAGTGAGACCATACTAGTATAGAGACTTTCATGTAGTCCCAGGTCGTATCTACTGCAATTTTATATATCGGAAGGTGAGGCTGAGATGCTTAGGTTAATTCCCTAAAATCTTGCACACTCTGCTTTAGGCTACAATGGAGCCTACTAATGAAGGATATCATGGTCTTAGGGTGGTGGTTCATAGTGGTACTGGCTGGGGCCCTGAACCTCCTTGGTACCAGTTTCCAGTGTTTGTCAGTTTCCCCCAGAATGGGCTATGCCCCAGGGTCTCACACACACTACAGGTAGGTAGCAGCCTATTTTAGCTGCAGGTGCAGGGTGTCCCTCTTAAGAACATAAGAAGAGCCCTGCTGGATCAGGCCAAAGGCCCATCTAGTCCAGCTTCCTGTATCACACAGTGGCCCCACCAGATGCCTCAGGGAGCACAAGACAACAAGATCCTTGCACCTGGCACTTGTTTCATTCCTTTGTAGGCCTGACTTCTAGTGGCTATTACCTTGACCAGTGGAGTTTCTAAACTGACAGCGTTGTTTGTCCACCCAGCCTGTTAATCTGTCATAAGGGTATGGTGGTTGTTAGAGTCAGCCTATCCTTTAATAAAGATCGGAGACTGTTATAACCCGCTGTGATGCAAATAGAACGAACCATCATCGGGATTTTAGGGTTATAAAATTATTTATAAATGCAAAAAATTGTAAAAAGCCAGCAATCTTACAAAACAAGTTAAAAATCACACTGATTAAAACTGCTTAAAATCCACAGCCAAATACAATAAAAACATTTCAGATTTTTCTTGGCATTACGTTTCGCTCATCTGCTATGAGCATTTTCAAATGCAAAGCCTGAGTAGTCAGGAAGATGGTGAAAACCACACATCGCAGTCCTGCTACTTAAGAGAGTTTTGGCGCGCTTTTTACCGGTTCAAATACTTAGCGAACGGAAACTACGGACTCACAGATCTTGTCCTTAGTTAACCTTATTGCACTGCCCCTACTGGTGAACCTGAGAATGCAGTTAATAAAAGCCTGAAATAAAACTATTTGTGTTCCATGTTATTTTTATTTATTGCGGGGATCCAAATTCTGTTAATAAAGGAAAGTTCTTGTTTACGATTCAAGACCTGAGAACCATGTTTAAATATTTCAATGGCCTCCAGGCTCAATCTGGCTCTATAGTTATTTTCCTGACACAATTTCACAGTATCCTCAAATCTAATACTGTGACCGGAATCCACCTTGTGTTGAGCTAGGGCAGATTTCTCAATCTGCCCAAGCCGGCATGCACGTTCATGCTCTTTGATTCTTGTGTTTATAAAACGTTTGGTGGTTCCTATATATACCTTACCACAATCACAAGGTATCCTATAAATTCCTGGGGCATTCAATGAGGGTCTTGGGTCTTTGGGATTTCTTAAACATTGGCTAATGTTATTGGTAGGTTTAAAAATAGTTTTAAAATTGTATTTTCCCATTATCCTCCCAATTTTATCTGTGGTCCCCTTGACAAATGGTAAATAAACTGGAGGTCTAACTTCCTCATCAGATAACTCCCTCTCTCTTTTCCCATGCTGTTTGATAGCAATCTGTTTTTTCCAGGCTCTCTGTATTTGAATCTCAGTATAACCATTGTTTAGTAGAGACTCAGTTACTTTCAATTTTTCTTGTTCAAAGGAGGTAGAATCACAAATATTTAAGGCTCTATACATCAATGAGGTCATAACTGAGTTCTTTTGGCTGGGATGGTGGTTTGACATATTATCTAAATAACGCCCTGTGTGAGTAGGTTTACGGTAAACCGTACATGCACACTTAAAATCTTCTTTTCTAGTTATTAAAACATCTAAAAAGGGCAACGTTCCTTCTACTTCTAATTCCATGGTAAATTGTATTGAAGCACAATGTCCATTCAAATGTTTCAAAAACTCTTCTAATTCCTGATCCCCATATTCCCATATGCAAAAAACGTCATCCACATAACGAAGCCATAGTGACGGTTTTAACTTTGCAGACTTGAGAACACAAATAGTTTTATTTCATGGAAATAACATGGAACACAAATAGTTTTATTTCAGGCTTTTATTAACTGCATTCTCAGGTTCACCAGTAGGGGCAGTGCAATAAGATTAACTAAGGACAAGATCTGTGAGTCCGTAGTTTCCGTTCGCTAAGTATTTGAACCGGTAAAAAGCGCGCCAAAACTCTCTTAAGTAGCAGGACTGCGATGTGTGGTTTTCACCATCTTCCTGACTACTCAGGCTTTGCATTTGAAAATGCTCATAGCAGATGAGCGAAACGTAATGCCAAGAAAAATCTGAAATGTTTTTATTGTATTTGGCTGTGGATTTTAAGCAGTTTTAATCAGTGTGATTTTTAACTTGTTTTGTAAGATTGCTGGCTTTTTACAATTTTTTGCATTTATAAATAATTTTATAACCCTAAAATCCCGATGATGGTTCGTTCTATTTGCAGCCTATCCTTTGTTCCGAAAATTATCTCCCGGTTCCACTAGGAGCAGTACCTTACCTTCCCACTATCTGTTATGAAGCTAGGTTTTCTAGGGAGGAGTTACTTTTTTGAGATGTCAAGGGGACAGTCTACCTATCAGGTAGTCCCTCTCCCTTTTCATTACTTACAGATCAGGGAGAGACCTTGGACAGCTACAAAGCCTTCCCTGGCCAGGTGGGTTAAAGCCTGCATTACTGAAGTCTACTAGGCCTCGGGCAAGTCCCAATCTGGAGGAATACTTCTACTCACTCAGGTGCAGCCACTTCTAGGACTTCCAGTAAGGAAGCTACTGGGCCTGTTTCTCCAATCACATCCTCACCAAACATAATTAGGTCAATGCATTTGGATCTGCTGAAGTGGCATTGGATAGGCATGCTTCAGTGAGTATGAAAACTGAATGTATGTCATCCTTTTAGCCACTAAGGAGAGTTCTTCTCACGGGGTGTATCAAAGTACCTGTGTGTACCTGTTGTTCTAAGGATGTTTCTCGACCTTTCCATTAACACCCTCTTCCTCGTTTGCCATCACCTTAGCATGTAGGGTTTCCAAACTGGCAGCTTGTCTGCAGATCCTACCCTCTGTATTTTTCATAAACGCAGGGCTGTCCTTAGGACCCATTCCTTATTACTAAGGTAAACTCACCGTTTCTTGGAGACCGGTACTGACTCTCCCACCTCCTGCCCCAATTCTGTCTATCTGAAGAAGCAAGACTGGCATTGTTTAGACATCTAAAAAGCCATCAGAATACATTTGTATAGAATGTTCCTGTTCAGACAATCCTCCTCCCTCTCTGTCAGTTAGGGCCCAGTGGGCTTCATAGTTGTAGGGCCTCAGAGACCTGTACAGGACGTAATTCACTGCTGTATCAGTAAGGACTGACTTCTGGGAGGAAGTGAGAGGTACCTCCTAGTCTAGCACATAGCCAGTTGTTTTTCGAAGAATCTACCTTCTGATGAACAGAGAGAAGAGCACCCCAGTGTTTAAGGCATTTTTACCCAACACAACAGGAGTTAATATGTATACCTGTGGGCTGGGAGAAAATGGATTCTTGTGTTGGACAAACCAGTAGAAGGGGAATTTGCAGGTAAGGAAACAGTTTCCATACACTTGATGATAAATGTCTCTCTAGTGCATTTACACTTTTTTTCTTATTTGTCACTAATTAGATCTTCACCAGGACTCAGGAAACGTCAGTCTGCTCAGTGCAGTGACTGCAAGGTTCACAATAACCGACCAAATGTGGCAGCGAAAGCCCCTCATCGTCCCTCCTCCCGAAACACGAATGATAAAGGCAAAGTAGTCCGTGGCCGGGAAAAGAAGGATCCACAAAATAAAGGCAAAGAAGAAAAAGTAAGCTTTGTGAAAACGAGCCCCCAATTTCAAAGTTTCAGTGATGTTCCTCCATAATTTGACTCTCTTAATATTGGGTCTTGCACTCTGAATTGCTTTCGTAGGTAACATTACTAACAAGCAGGAGATTTAAGTGTTTTTTTGGGGGGGGATTCAAGTTATGAGAAGTGCACATCACTGAATGGAACTAAAAGTGTGTTGAGTTTTTCAGATGCAGCGATGGCAAAAGGAGTGTGTGTGTGTGTGTGTGTGTGTGTGTGTGTGTGTGTGTGTGTGTGTGTGAGAATCTTTTTCAATCTGTTTTCCGATCCAGTTTTATGTATGCAGACTGCCTTTATGGATGACCTGTACCAAGATAAGGATGGGGAGTACAGCTGTTCTAGATTTCTTAGTGGCTTTTGGTACCATCAACTGTGGTATCCTTCTTGATAGATTCTTGGGTCTGGGAACGCAATGATCCAGTGGGTGTATTCCTACTTAAAGGACTGATTTCAGTAGGTTGTGAAGGTGGACTACTGTACAGCCCCATGACCTTTATGCTGTAGGGGCCTGCCGGGCTCTCATTCCCCCTGCTTTTTAGTTTCTACATGAAATCGGTGAATGGGATCGTCGATAGGTTTGGAGTGAAGTGTCGGTACGTTATTTCTGAGTGGAGGTGCTGAACTTGTGTCTGGACACAGTAAAGGACTGAAGTTCTACCCAGATAAGATGGAGATGGTGGTGGTCGTTGGTTCATCTGCTCATGGAGGGAGATATTGTTTAACCTGTTGCTGGATCAGGTTGCTCCTGCCCCAGACCACGTTTGCAGTCTGGGGGTGCTTGTTTAATCCAACTATGACAATACGGACCAAATGGCTTCTGGTATATGGAGCACTTTTCACTAGCTTAGGCCAGCTGGAGCCCTTCTGTACAAGTAGCCTTGCCATGTTTGTGCATACTATGGTAACAACCAGATTAGACTCCTGCAATGCATTCCATGTGCGTTTACCATTGAAGACAGTTCAGAAACTATAGTCAACGTGGCTGGTAGGCAGTTAGGTGGGACTGGGCTTTGAGATCATGTCTCACTTGGGCTTAAATAACTTCGCTGGTTCCTAATCCATTTCTGACTCCAATTCATGTGTTAGTGTTTACCTTTCAAGCCCTACATGGCTTAGAACCAAGGTACTTGTTGGACTGCCTCTCCCCATGTTAGCCTGCCCATATGCTGAAATTGTCATTGGAGGTTCTCCTCTTGGTAACCCTGCGTTCTGCAAAGATGTAATTGAAAACTAGAAATGCCTTCTCAGTTGTGGTACCTCGGTTGTAGACAAATGGGACAAATCGGGAGAGGGAGATCTGCTTTTTGTCCCATTTAAGGGGAATAGATATTTTATTTTGATATTTGACTTATATTTTTTGAAATTGTAAGCGTTTCTTATAGCACCTATGTGTTGAAGGATGGAATAGAAATTAAATGAATCCCAAAAGGCTTTCTGCTGATATTCACATGTTATTGCAGTAGGCATAGTGTGACCCATCTCTAGCAGTTATGCTGCTAACTTAATATGACAGTGTAATGCAGTGGTGGCCAACCTTTCAACATGAATGCTGGCCCTTTAAATGGTTGTATAGGTGAGGGCATTTCAGCAGGTGCAGCTGCTTTAGCAGCACCATCAGCACTTGCAGCTGTCAAGATTCTGTCTTCTATACAACTCTTAAGAACACAGTAGCCATACTGGTAGAAGGTTGGCCGCCCCTGGTGTAATGTATTGATTTGTTTGAGAATGACCTTCAGCTAACGTGCTTTTCAAGGGCCTGTGCTAGTCCCTGCTTTTTGATACATAGGCATGTATATGAAAGCATGCACTATTATACAATAATGTCAACATTAGGGTTCCAATTTGACAGCAGCAGTGCCAGTGACCAGCAACTCTTTTCAAGGTGTCTCTGTAGGCTGGAGAGAATAAAAGCTTGCCTACCCTTAGCTCCAAGTGGTTGTGCAAAAAATCTTCCTGTTTCTGATTTACTGCAGAGGTGTTGGCAAACATTTGTGCTTCTTTCCTATTGTATTTTGAACTTTTCATTACTATAAGAAAGATTCACAGTGCTTAATTTCCAGATGGAGAACATGTGTTGTTAAGCAAGATATTTTTATCTTGAACAAATTCATTCTGAAATTTGCATCCTTCTTACATGGCTGTAAGCGGTATAAACTAGGTTCATGTTTGCCTGCAGGGCTCCCACTTTTAGTTTGGTCATGGTGATAATAAGTATGGACAATATGAAAGTAATTTGCATATTTGATGTGCAAGTGTTTGTATTGCAGAATAAGTCTTCCTCTGACATTTCGGAACCTGAGCCGAAGAAATTTGACAGTACTGGGTATGATAAAGACTTAGTAGAGGCTTTGGAAAGAGATATCATTTCTCAGAATCCCAATGTGAGATGGTAAGTGTAATCCATTTCTATTATGTTGGGCAGTCCCCCATGCGTTATCTCTCACTCTTCTTGAGGGTCTTCTGTGTCTCAGTCATGGTTAGGGGGCAGGGAAGACGGCTTGTGTGAGTTACTAGGAATAAAACTTGATTCATGTGCCTTTTTTCCAGAATGTTACATTAAGATTAGTTTTTGGTTGGGGAGGGGAGAAGAAATAATCCATTGATAGTTTAAGTTGAAAGATAAAGAGTTTCAGAACACATTTCTACATTAAAAAAAATTAAGCTTGTGTAGCAGTTTCTGCTTGTGTGCTAAAACTTGAAGCCATTCTCCAAGCTAAACTTAGAGGAAATAACTTGACCTTTAGTGCCGAAGTATTTCATTCTTGCCAAGTATTTCTTAGCCATTTCTTAAATTTTCTATTAAATTTTCTATTTTTCTGGAGGCAATACCTCCAGGAAATAGTGTCTTCACAACCTTGGCACAATGGCTTGAGCACCTTCCTAACAGGAGTGGAAAGAATAGGCTATAGAGCTTTAAAATAAATACATTGTCAGGAAAAGGGGCAATTTTTAAAATGAAATTTCCAACTTCATATTTCTTGACCACCACCCATGCTAATTGGTAGCTATAATAATACATCTGTGTGCAAATGATATAGAGCCTTTGTACTACTTAGGAGAAATTTCCAAAACATCTATTTGAAGATGAAGGCTCCAATTCTGTGCACAATTGCCTGGGAGTAGACCCTACTGAATCCAATGGGACTTCCAAGTAAACATGGATAGAATTAAGAACATAAGAAGAGCCCTGCTGGATCAGGCCAAAGGCCCATCTAGTCCAGCTTCCTGTATCACACAGTGGCCCCACCAGATGCCTCAGGGAGCACACAGCCAACAAGATAACCTGTTTCCTGCTGTAACTCCCCTGCACCTGGCACAGAGAGAACCTATTTCTAAAACCAGGAGGTTGCTTATGGCTTGTAACCTGTGATGGTCTTTTCCTCCATGAATCTGTCCAAACCCCTTTTAAAGCAATCTAGGCCAGGTGCCATCACCACATCCTGTGGCAAGGAGTTCCACAGATGAATTACCCGCTGGGTAAAGAAATATTTTCTTTTATCCGTTCTAACTCTCCCTCCACTCAATTTTAGTGCATGTCCCCTGGTTCTGGTGTTGTGCAAGAGGGAGAAGAATTTCCCTCTATCCACTCTCTCCATCCCATGCATAATTTTATACGTCTCAATCATGTCGCCCCTCAGGCGCCTTTTTTCTATACTGAAGAGCCCCAAACGCTGTAGCCTTTCCTCATAAGGGAGGTGCTCCAGCCCAGGAATCATTCTGGTCGCTCTTTCCTGCACCTTTTCCAATTCAACTATATCCTTTTTGAGGTGTGGTGACCAGAACTGGACACAATACTCCAGATGCAGCCGTACCATCGATTTGTACAAAGGCATGATATTGGCCGTTTTATTCTCAATCCCTTTTTTAATGATCCCGAGCATGGAATTGGCCTTCCCAAAAGCAAGACCGGTAGTTTACTAAACAGAACAGTGTTTCTACTTGCAGTAGCGTCACTAGGACGCGCATCACCCTGGGGCAGGGGGCGTGCGTCACCCTAGTGATGCTATATATCGCGGCATGGGGGGGGCGACCCGGCTGCCCCCCCCGCGTTGCCCTCTGGACGCTCCGAGGCCAGCCCGTGAGCCGGCCTCGGAGCGTCCGACCCCGTCGGCGCTCCAGGGCCTTCTGAAAGAAGGCCCATGCAGCGCGTTTATCCGGGTATTTTCCGGAATTAACACACTGGCCCTGATGTGTGCTTGTTTTGTTTTTGTTTTTCCATAAAAGCCTGCTTTTTTTCCTATAGAAATGTGCTTCATAGAAAGTTATAAGAGATCCTTAAAATATGTGATTTTACATTCAGAAATTATTTTAAACCAGGTTGTTTTAAGGACACAATATAGCATTTTAGTTGTTTAAAAAATCTAATTTGGTATATTAACAGTTGGAAGAAATTTAAAGATATTGTTCAGTTGTATTAATCTTGAGTTTGTTTATATGATATGCCACAGTTGTTTCTTAGATTTATGGGTGTCTTTTTACCTCTAGGCTTGCTGAACTATAGTGGACCCCCGCTATCTGCAGATTTATCTCAACACAGATACGGGGGTCCACTGTAAAACCCAGAAAAAAAAATGTTAAAAAGCAGTTTCCTTACCTTTTTAGATGCAAACCGTTGCATGTTCTTGCTTGCATAAGCTAAATAGGGGAGAGGGCGCGACCCGGAAGAGGCTTCCAGAGCGTGATTTAAGCTTATGCGAGCAAGAACACGCAGCGGTTTGCATCTAAATGGTAAGGAAAGCACGTTTTTAACCCTTTTTCCCTTTTAACACCCTTTTTAACGGAACCCCCGCAGATACGGAGGGCCAACTGTACATGCAAATGTTACCTGAATAGAATGTGCATAGGGGATGAGGAGAATTTACGTAGAAAACAATTTGATATTTCACTGTATAGAGTCACTGATGGTTTCAATTGAAGAGGGAAATTGATCTGTTGAGGACTTCCATTACTCTGACACAATGAAAGCGACTCTTACACGGAACAGTGATTTGTTTGTTCTGGCATATCATAACCTTTAATTTTTTCTTGTTAATTAGGGATGATATAGCTGACTTAGTGGAGGCTAAAAAGTTGCTCAAAGAAGCAGTAGTCTTGCCTATGTGGATGCCAGAATTCTTTAAGGGAATTAGACGGCCTTGGAAGGTAAAGTCACCTTGATTAATTCTGAAGTGCTAGTATATAGCTTTCAGATCTATTCTAATTGGGCATATTCTTTATGTGATATAAATGATTGATTCATGTTCATCTTAAGGCAATTATGCTATGGCTAGTATTTCTTGCTTGTCTGCTCTTAGCTTATTTGTTAAATGGCTGAGCCAAGGTATTTACTCATAGGACTGTTCTCTATAGACATTTGTAAAATCCAGGCCAGTTTTATAAAAGCAATTTGATATGTTAGTGATTGTTTAAATTCTATTATGGCCTTTTGCTACAGCAATGAAATATTCAACCTACAGTGCAATCCAGCCTATTTTTAGGCCAGTGGGGCACACGCTCCGCCCACCTATGATGTTGTAAACATGCCATAAGGCACACTTTCACTACCCTGGGACGGTGCCGGTGCGGAGTCCAGTACTGCTCACTCTGTGACCTACCTGGACCCGCACTGGCTGATGCAGGTAAGGGCCACGCCGGTCGGCAGGAGGGCAGGCTAGGGTGGCAGGGGGCCATTAGTCAGCCAGGTCCAGGAGGGGGATGGGAATATCAGAGGCACGCTCCGCAATATCCCCATCCACCTCCCAGGCCGGGCTGGCCTTACACGGCCTTCCTGAATGTGCGCCAACTCTTGAGCTGCCACGCATCCAAGGAGGCCCATTGGGGCCTCCGGGGCTTACACTGGCGGAAGGGGATAAAACATCCCCTTCCCCCGAGGTGAGCCCCGGACACGCTGGCGTGTCCCGTGACCCAACTTGGATGCAGCAGCCGGCCCTTTAGGCCGGCTACCGCATCTTAGGCAGGTTCGGGCTGCTAATTCAACATAGAGATTTAGAAAATTAAACGGGAGTTATGTAAGAGATACTGAGTTCAGTTTGTCCCATCACTAAAAGAATCAGAACAATTATTTTCTTAATCATGATATTCTAAAGTTCTGAGTCGGTTTAAAATACATCTGTCATCACACCTTAAGTGGTTTGCTCTCTCAGTGCTTTCATTTTGGACTCTTGCTTTCTGTTTTTCAAATAAGGGTGTATTGATGGTTGGTCCTCCTGGCACTGGAAAAACCCTCCTTGCAAAAGCTGTAGCTACTGAATGCAAGACCACCTTTTTCAACGTATCCTCATCAACACTTACTTCAAAATACAGAGGAGAATCTGAAAAACTTGTTCGTCTACTGTTTGAAATGGTGACTTTTTTGAGCTTGCTAGTCATTCCTTGAAATATTTTTTTTCAGAGGAGCTATAGGTAACTCTTGCAAATGGTAAAACCAAAGAACATTCTAGAACTTTTGACCATGTGGAGTTGTTACTGGTCCCAGTTCAGGTGATCTGACAAACCATTGTGAGCATGAGCTGGGGAACCACTGAACTCCATGTACGTCCTCCTTCTCATCTCTTCTTGTCTTGCACATAAAAGAAATGGTGGTTTGTTAAACCATAGCTATATGCATCCTTACTTCCTGATGTGACAAGTTTCATACTACACTGGTAGGGTCCAGTTAGATCTGAGGAAGGCTTTTAGCATTGCCTGTGTCACACCATTATATCCATGGCGCCTTCTGGTGATGTAGCTTTACTTCAGTGCCAATTCTGTTTGGCTGTAGTTTGTCATTTCTTCTCCCTTCAGCATATCATGAGGCAGTGGCATCATATGTGTTTGAGCTTTGATATAATGTGTCTGCTCCCTTACCATCCTTCCCCTCCCCCATCAGTGCCTTATAGGCTGCTTAGCCAGTAAAGAAGTGAATGGTGATACCTACCTTGGTTTAAGATAAATTTGGTTTACAAGGTCACACATGCTAATATAAGTAGACTTTTGACTTCAAATAGAACGTTGCATTTGAAATGAAATCTTCTGTAATGAAGAATTTAATTCTATAACTCTTTTGGGAAAAAGTCTGCAGACCAACTGCTGCTGTTTACTTACAGTGATGAATTGCTTGTGCTGGATGGGCTCTCGAAATCAAATGTCTTTTTTTTAATTGAAGTATATTCTTCAGTATAGCAGAGTGTATTTCTAGTGAATTAAACTTGGATTAAATTGATATCCTTTTTCTCATATGTCCAGGCTCGATTCTATGCACCAGCAACAATATTTATTGATGAAATAGACTCTATCTGCAGCCGCAGAGGAACGTCCGAGGAGCATGAAGCTAGTCGAAGGGTGAAGGCAGAATTACTTGTTCAGATGGATGGTAAATAAACTTAATTGGCAGTGTGAAAGGAAAAGTAGATATGTTGAGATATGTAAACAGGAACACCAGTTTATTAACATCCCTGCTTTGATCACTAGACTATCCAAAGTCTACATCTATTTCTACACTGGACTGCTTACTGTGTGATGTTTTGTTTATGTTTATGCATGTTTTCTGGCCATTTACCTACATTTCTTGTATGTACAGTGGTGAAAGACTGAGTTCACAGAGTGAGACATAGAAAATATTTCAGACTCTGCCCATGTACTTGAGTGAGCAGTCATGCATGAATATTTATTGTCTGAAAAATATTCTTTTCTGATGTAGGAATCTGAGCAATTTTGCAAACTAGTGAATAAGCTTCTCACAAGCAATTCCTTCTTTGCAGCTCTTTAATTCTGTTCTTGTAATTAAACGCAACAGCAGGGAGGGTGGTCCCAATACCAACTGGGCAGTCATAAAGTTCAAAATTGGTAGATAACCTTTTGTAACCTCCTTGTTTAGGAGCTCAGTGTTGGTTAACATGATCAAACTATTGAATTGACTATAATGCTATTGCCTCTGATGTCGATAATAAAATTCACATTGATTTAAATTGCTCGGGATTACTTCCAGTATCAAACATGTAACCACACAGCCTTTTTTTAACTTCATCTTATTGTCTGGTTTAGGTGTTGGAGGTGCTTCTGAAAATGATGACCCGTCCAAAATGGTTATGGTATTGGCTGCTACTAATTTTCCATGGGATATTGATGAAGCCTTAAGACGAAGACTGGAGAAGAGAATCTACATTCCTTTACCATCAGGTATAAAGACTTCATTTCAGGAGAACTTATCCATATTTATACATTTTGAATCTCGAAACATCATTCCTGTGTTGGATAGAATCTGCCATTCATGGCTAATACTGTTGGAGACTCTTCTAAATTCTCCCATTTAAAATGAAATTAACAATGTATCCCATTGGGCTTACACTTAAAGTCTTTAAGCACAGGTAAACTTTGGTATGCATAGATTTTCTAGAAAGGCAAAGAGCAAAACTTAAGTGCATGTTTAAGAGCTTATTTTTAGTGCCTAAGCATTTTAATTTAAAATGAGTGAATTTTAGTATGTGGTTCAAACACCTTCCATTTTATAGACGTCTATACATGTTATGTTGTGCAGAGACAACAGCGCAATCCTGTCTAAGACAGGACTGGCGGAACTATCATTGCACCAGTGCTGGGTGTCACAAATGTGCCATAAGGCACGTTTGACACCCGGTGAGTAAGCAGTGCTGAGGCTGGCGCAGCTCGATCTGCCCTGGACCCAGGCCGCCACCTCTGGATTCAAATAAGGACTGCGCTGGGTGGGGGGAGAGCAAAACGGGAAGGGGGATTGGGTGGCAGGGCCTGGGAAGGGGGAGAGATCTGTGGTGTGCTCTTCCAAATCGTATCCCCCTTCCCAGGCCTGTTGGGTCTTACATGGGCCTCCTGGATTTGTACCAGCCATTTTGCCGGCGCACATCCAAGGAGATTCATTGAGGCAGCTGAGCCATAAAGTCCCTTTACCCCGAGGAGGCCTGCAGTGGCCTGATCCCGGATAGGATCTGGCACAGTGTGCTTTTGCACACTGCTGCGGTCCTAGACAGGATTGGGCTGTTAACTTTGTTTGTTTTCTGTGCTTACTACATTTTGATCATTCATTCTGTTTAGCCAAAGGCAGAGAAGAACTTCTAAGAATAAACTTACGAGAGTTGGAGCTTGCTGATGATGTTGACCTTACCACTATAGCACACAATATGGAAGGTTATTCTGGTGCTGACATTACCAATGTGTGCAGGTATGTTAAAACTGCAACACTTAAAAAAATCACTCTGATTAAGCAGCAGTCCTAAACATGCTGTTCAGACCCATTTGAATGCCACTTCCATCACTATCCAAATGCTATTTATGCAGAGGCTTTATAGTTGCTACTCTACTGGTGTTCAGCCATTGACGTTTTCTAGAACTGCTGCCACTTTCATGATTTTTTTCTTTATTATGAAACAGCTTCCCAGCCAGACAGTCTCTATGCCACTTCAATCTCCCCTAGTGCTAGGAAAGCAGGTAGAGTGACTGAACCCTGGATAGAAGCAGCAGCAGAATGGAGTGTACCTGGTTGTTCACCTAGGAAGCTGCTGTCTGTCTTGGCTGCCAATGCAGGATTCCCCCATATATCTTCCCAAGGAGACATTGGAGGCTGCTAAGCTGGTTAGCCCTGGTCTCCTTACCCCGTTTGCATGCAGGCAAGCAGCCACAGGTGCTAACTTTCTCTTCTCCACCCTCAGTTATGTCGCACTCTTTATTATTCTGCCAGTCTTTCCTATCGGCTTCATTCATTTCCCCTGCCCCTTTCTACCATTCCCACCCAATTTTCTTTCTTCCCTATTTTCTCGCATCCTCCTTTCTTCCCCATCTTCTGTCCACTCGTGTTGCTCGCTGTTCTGGCTGACATCACATTCCTAAATTCCCTTGTTGCTTCCTGAAGTCATTTCTGACAATTGTAGATTGAGCTAAAGGGATACTTTATGAAAACCTGTAGCAGGCCCCTTGGGATAGAAAGAGCCAGTGAAATAGTAAACAAATTGAGTCTTGGCAAGTTTGTGTTACAAGTCAAGTTTGTCCCGGCGTTCAAAAAGTTGTGAGTTACTGCACTAGGCTCATCTGATAAACTGAAGATTAACATGTGACCATATATGAAGTTTTAAACTTGTTCCCAATCTTGTACTGAAAGTCATAGATTCTACTTTCCTGACTCCATTTCATCTTTTAGCCATTCTGGCCTTTGTCTCCTGTCACTGTTTTTAACATTTATTTAGTACCAGCTGTTTGCCGTTGTGTGTTTTCATTAAAACCCACTCTTGCATCTCAACAGGGATGCTTCACTAATGGCTATGAGAAGGCGCATTGAAGGCTTGACACCAGAAGAAATCAGAAATCTTTCTAGAGATGAAATGCACATGCCCACAACAATGGAAGATTTTGAAATGGCTTTAAAGAAGGTTTCTAAGTCTGTCTCTGCTGCGGACATTGAGAAATATGAGAAATGGATAGTCGAATTTGGATCATGCTAAGCCTTCGTACCTTGAGAAATCTGCCTTAAGTTTTCAAACAATTCCAGAAGTAATGAAAAAGTAGTGCTCCAGGGCACTGAGTGCTATTTTTTACTTTTGTAATTACACATAACAGCAATACACTTAATAATAAAATTAATTTTTTTAACAGCAGCTCATTTTTTCCCCCTTCTCAGACTAGTCGTTTCTTCCGTATTCCTCCCAGTTCAAAACATTACTGAGTTTTCCACAAAAGCTCTCTGAGAGGTATTAGCATGTTGCATGGGTTCTTGCAGGCTGGTTTGCCTCCTTTCTGGGACAACCTGCATTATTTCTACTTGCCCTGCCTGCCTTACTTGCCCTCATTGAAGTTCATCATGCTACAGTTTTTCATTTTGTTAATTAGTAGTACTTCCAAGAAATTGTCTAGATAGCGGTTCTCAAACCCTCCCCCACCACGACCCACCTGCTTCCCAGTGGAGGGCCCTATGACCCACCTCATCCCCCTGATGTAGGCCTCAGAAAGCAACCGGAAGTGACTTTTGTGAACCCGAAAATAAACCAGAAGTTAGTTGCTTCTGGAAGCCTGCAAAGGCCTCTGGAGGATGTCCCAGGCCTGGCACAATGCAGGAGTAGCAGGACAAGTTGAGTCACAACTTCCAGTTGCTTCTGTTTGGCTCCACTTTGGAGCCAAACAAAGGCAAGGACAGGCAGGTGAGCCCAACTTGCAACCCACCTCAGCATCGGGCTGCGACCCACAGTTTGAGAAGCACTGGTCTAGACTGCTATTTTGCTACACAATAAATGTCGTTTAGTTGATTCAGATCATTCACTTAACCAGTACGCCGGGGGAAATCTCACTTTCATAGCACTCAAACAGCAATCTTATTCCCCCCCCCCCCCCCATGGATTCATTGCAACTAGGGATTAAACTACTGTATGAGTTAAGTTAAATGCATAGTTTAGTCCTTCATATGCATGTGTGTTAAGTTAAATAGTGGGTTATTGGGGGTGCACTGCAATTCCCATGAAAACACCCGAAATTGTTGTTGGGGAAGCTTTGTTGGCAGTTTCAGGAGTGCGATTTCTGACAGGACTATGGTACAACCAAGTGTTAAAATACCCCTCTCACAGTCCAAATCCTGATACCTGCCGTGGCTGCCATTTAACACAAACCTAAAGTATGTAGTTTGGTGCACTGATACCTATTTGCAAAAGGCAGGGGAAATATTTTAATGTTTATTAAAAACTAGAAGTTAGTTGTGACTTATGAATACAAAACATCCTGTATCTCGTACTGAACCTGTTATTCCCATTGGCCAACGTTTATCTCTTGCTGGGAGAAAATGTGGCTATCCAATACTTGCACTCAAGAGTGCAAATGAAACAGTAGCCGCCTTGGGTCCCCACAGGGGGAAAAGGCGGGGTATAAATACAGAAAATAAACAAATAGGCTATTCTAGTTTGAAGAATGCATATATGGAAGGCCTAGGTTTTCACTGCTATTTCATACAGATTGAGTTATTTCCTAGATTTTTATATACTGCAGCCATTTCATATAAATTTAACTACTACTTTCCCTTGGCAGTAAAATTACAGACATGTTCCACTGAAACCAGTGTTTAGGTGTGAGGTGCTACTCTTATGAGTACCACTAGAAAAAGCAAATGGTACTTGGTAAATTTGCCATAGCTTTCCTTCCAAGGAGTAAGTGTCTTTTAATTTCATGGCTGCTGTCTCCGTCTGCAGTGATCTTGGAACTCAAAAAAGTAAAAAAGCTCTGGAGATAATCTTGACCAAATAGCAACACAGTTTCGTAGTAAAACTATGCCGTGTGTTGTGCTGCACTTACCTTGTTCTCTGCTTCTAAGTATTTAAGAAGTATTCCATGTTTTCAAGACAGTATTAGATCTGATAAGTCATTGTAAAATGCTCCTTAAACTAGTTTTGCAGACATTGGGTCTTGCTGTTCTAATCCACTTTGAGAAAGAAACTCAACATGATTTTCAGTTTTTCTCAACAGGTAAGGATTTATTGAAAAGTTGTTGCCATACAAGACTGTATGGAAAACTGCTCTTAGTAAATCGGCATCTTAAAGGCATTTGTATTCTTGGGTGAGCATCAATTATATTGTACTGCAAATTCAAGCACTGTTTTACAGTGCTTACAACTTTTAGTGGGGGAGAGGACCGAATAAAGTGCTCGTAATGTCAGATTGCTTTCTTGTACACCAAAACCTTGCACCAATAACCCATTCATTGTAAGAGCAGTATGAAAGTTCTCTTCCTTTTGGCCTCTGCACCCATTTCCTCCCACAAGGCATGCTTAAGGATAGTAGGCTTAAACTCATTCATTTTTTGTTATAGGTGTGTAGGATTCTGTTCACACTATTAGTCTGTTCGATGTTACTGGGCCCAATCACTTGTTTTTCATTACTCTGTGAATCTTAAGGCTGCAATCTCAATCATGCTTGCTTCTATTTATTTGGAAAATTTTACATGGAAATGTACCTTACTGAAATCTGTAAGGATAATTTCCAAGTGCAGGTTATTTGGATTAGCAGGGCAAATTCATGCAACCAGTGTTTTGGAGTGATTATACGGGGAATTGGGAAATGACTTCATAGAAGTTAGCACTTACAGAAGTCCTTATGTAAGGAAACTGCTACTACTTTTTCATTGTCAAAAACATTAGGATGGTTGAAATGAAGAGAAACAAGATGAACTTGCTTGGGTTTTAACCTTAAGTGTCCTTTAAGCATTGATAGTTCATAGGCTTTTCTTAATAGGAAGTGATACACAATATATTAAGAATCAAGTGCCAAATATGTCAAATTCGTACAATTAAGGTAAACGTGTTTTTAAATACATTTCTCTATATTGTCTGTCTTCTCTGGAATATCTGGAAGTAAGCTAATTGCAACCACAGGTATGACGTTGACATCAAGTTTAAGGATTCCCCTGAAAAGACAAAAATTGGAAATTAAGTTTAGATTTCAGAAATTCAGGATTTTTGTTGCCAGTTCAGTTCAGTCTAGTTTTACAATGTTAGCTTTGCAACTGAAAATAGGACAAGAAAATGGGTTTAAATATATCTAAACAAAAGGCTCGGCAATCTACCAGTGACCAACCCAGATTGCCAAACTTGGTGGCGATGTTTTTCATGTAGGCAAGAATCACCAGCAGGCAGAACTATCTATTGTAAGGCTGGGGTTTAGGCATGCATGATGTTGTATGAGATCAGGCACTTTCTGCCCTGTTGTAGGTGGGAAGGAAGTTGTGGCCTGCCCTAGAGGAAGAATGGCGGCAGCACAGAGGGTGGAGACATAAATAGGGAGTTTTTTATAGCACCTAATGAATGAGGGGATTGACAGCCCAATCCTATCCAATTTTCCAGCACCAATGCAACCACAATGCAGCCCTGAGGTACGGGAACAAACATTCCCTTACCTTGAGGCAGCTCTAGGACTGCCCCTCCACTATGGAATGCAGTGAGTGCCCCATTGGCACTGCTGCATCGGTGCTGGAAAGTTGGTTAGGGTTGGACTGTCAGTTGTGCCCATGGTTCGGTTCTGACTAGCAAGAGAAAGAGCCTCCAAAACTGAGTGTTGGTAATACAGTATCTGGGACTAAGCTGGGAAAGAGCTTGTGCAAGAAGATAAGGCAGGAGGAGGGGAACCCCCAATATGTGTATATATACATATGTGTGTGTGTGTGTGTGTGTGTGTGTGTATATATATATATATATATATGTATGTATGTATGTAGCATAAGCTCTAATCGACTACACAAGATACCCTGGTTTCAGTACCTTCAACTTAGAGACATTACATGGTATTAATCAGAAAATATGGTAGTTTGAGAAAGTTGTTCAAAACCTGACTTTGGGGCAACAGAATAAAGGTACATTAGGTATTGTACATAAATTATTATGCGATTGGATATGAATACAGGTGTACCCCACTATTTGACAGGTTAGGGACCAGAGCACTGTCAAACTGGAAACTGTCAAAGTGAAACCCAATCTGATTTTAGCTTGAAAATGCAAAACAGCTACCAGAAGTAGGTCGAACAGGCTGAAAGAAGAGAGACATCTGTGGAAGAAACATCTGAGGCTAGCAAACGCTGGTTTAATAGATTTAAGGCAAGATCCCAATTTACATAATATAAAAGTGCAGGGAGAAGCAGCTAGCTAGCTAATGACGAAATAGGTTGAAAGAGTGGCGTATGCATCAAATGTATGACTTCCAGTTATAATTGAAACACATTGAAAGAGCGGACCATCAAAGCGTGGGATACCTGTTCATATCAAATAAATATGAATGACTTGGGTAAAACTATGTATAAGTAATTATGTGTGGATATAAATAAGGCATGTATCAAAACTGATGCAAAAATTTTGATCTTAGAGAGTGTGTTATAGTTATTGAGATAGTATTACACTTCACAGGCTGACAGTACAATCCTAGGCATGTCTACTCAGGTCAGTTCCATTGTGGTCAATGGAACTGACCACTGCATCCTCAGTCACATACATGCTAGCTTTCATTCATTCATTCATATATATATACACACATACACATACACACACACACACACACCTTACTAAAAAATGTTGTACGATGCATCTACTTATCTTTCCCTTCACAAGTGCACCTCACACCATATGGAGTTGTGTCTAGCATTAGGCAGGAATGCTGCCAGAAAGTTGTTTGTTTTGGGGGTGGGTTTAAGAATCTTACTTGCTGTGACCTTAACAAAGACCTTTACTTAGTTTCTATTTCTACAAAGAGAATTTGGGCAGTCATTCTGAGAGCCCAAAATGAAGGCTCTTGCATGGTAAAAATTTGGTTGCACCAGGAGTCCATCTTAAAAAATAAACTGAGTAGCTTTTCCAGATCCTGCAAGCAGAGAGTTTAAGCCATCTACCCTGTTTCCCTGAAAATACCTCCCCTGAAAGACCTGTCATTTTTGAATGATTTTTGCTGGTACTCCTAAATAAGACCTCCTCTGAAAATAAGATCTAGCTAGGATCATCAGCCAGACAGACGCAAAACACACACACACACACACACAGCACTTTGACCGATTTAAGCTTCATTCTTTCCCGAGGGTGCAAGGCCTAGAAGGCCTGCACTTGAGTCCTCCACCATAAAGATGACGTGCTACAGAGGACTGCAAGGAGGCTGCAACCTTGCAGAATCTCTCTAGCACATCTCCATGGTGGAGGACTTGAGTCCAGGTTGGGAAAATAAGACCTCCCTGAAAGTAAGACCTACTGCATTTTTTGGAGCCAAAATTAGTATAAGACAGTCTTATTTTCGGGGAAACACGGTTGTACTACTCACTTGGATTACTGAAACGAGTTCCATGCGAGGCTTGCCTTTGAAGACGTGTCGGAAACTTCAACTGGTCCCAAATGCTGACACAGCTGGCAGAGTGAGCACGTACCTCTGATACTGCATCATTTACACAGCCTTCCACTTTGTTTCTGGGTTCAACTGAAAATTGTGTTGACCTTCAAAGCCCTAAACAGCTGGGGGAACTAGACTGCCTTGAGAATTGCACCCATTCCTCTGCCTACTGTTTGTAATAATCAGCCACTGAGATCCTGCTGTCTGCTCAAAGGCATCTCAACCTTTTCTGTAGTGGTGCCAGGACAGTAGAATGTTGTTGTTGTTCAGTCGTTAAGTCGTGTCCGACCCTTCGTGATCCCATGAACCGTATCCCGCCAGGCCTTCCTGTCCTCCACTATCTTCCTGAGTTCGCTCATTTTCATGTTCGTTGCATCGGTGATGCTGTCTAACCATCTCATCCTTTGCCTTCCCCTTCTCCTTTTGCCTTCAATCTTTCCCAGCATCAGAGTCTTCTCCAGAGAGTCCTCTCTTTGCATTAGGTGGCCAAAATACCTGGCCAAAATAAATGTACCTGGTCCCAATGCTGTTTATGTTTTGGACAAGCAGCTAAAGTTCCTTTTTTCAATCATTTATGAATTTGACTTGACTACTGCTGCTTCTGTACTACAACTGCTTAAATTCTTCTATTAAATTTTTTAATGCTGTTAACCTTTCCCCCCCCAAAAAAACAATAAAGCCTGAAAACAAAATAAGCCACGGCTAAACCTAGCCTCTCTGCTCATTGAAATTCTAGCAGGTAAGGGGGAAATAAAGCTTTAGTTATTAATCAAAATTAAAACTGATGAAGTTAGGAGTTTGCTTTTAGAAGGTGAGATGCAAAAATTACTTACTTGGGTTCACATGAAGGACAAACCAGTTTTAAGACTTTTAGGATGAAATATGCTCCCACAACTCCAACTGCAATAACTTCCATAAAATTAATGAACACTGGAAAGGATTGAAGCCAGAACTTGCAGAGCTGTTTTCTTAAGTCTTCCACCCACTGGCACATTACCTGCACATGGAACAACACAGCAAATCAGACATATCACTGGCTCTCTAGTTTGTCTGGGGATCCACAAGCCATGAAGACACTCTACAGTTGGCCAGCATCTTACATGAGGGTTACGTTCCAGAGTCGGTGCGTAAAGCTAAAATGGCATGTACTCAAAATTGCCATGGAAATCTCTGACATCTGGAAAATGTGTACAGTCTTTGAAAATGACACACAGGTGTGAACAGCAGCATCATTCTCTGATCTCAGGCTCCCTCCAGGGCACATATTTAGTAAGTAGAATGGAGGACAGAATCGCCTGCACTGCTAGTTTTTTGTTTGCTGACTGCATGAAGTTGACATTGCGCAAGACTATTGCACGAAAGATGCAAGCCAACTATTGCGTTTTGGAAGTAATGCAGTCCACAGACATAACCTTTGGTGCCCAAGTACTCCAAATTAGCTCCTTTTAAATCCCATTAAGAACCAACCAAACAGCCTTGCTGCGTTAGACTGAAAGTCCATCTCAGCATCCTATTTTCTTTGAGTAATCCGACTGCAGGCAACCAGCCTTCTTTCACTGTACACACACAGTATCTGATATTCAGAAGTATACTGTCTCAGCATGGAGGACCCATCTTGCTAATAGCTGTTGATGGACACATTCATGGAGCAATAGGTCTATCCTTTTTTTAAAATGCACCTAACTTAGTGGCCATTCACCAATGCAACGAACATGAAAATGAGCAAACTCAGGAAGATAGTGGAGGACAGGAAGGCCTGGCGGGATATGGTTCATGGGATCACAAAGGGTCGGACAAGACTTAACGACTGAACAACAACAACAACATAGTGGCCATTATCACACCCCTATGACAGCACTTTCCATAAGTTTGTGCATCGTGTGAAACAGCATGTAGTTTTGTCAGCATTGAACAAACAGCTGATAAATTTCATTGGGCAATTCCAAGTTCTAGTATTATAAGAGGTACAGTGTTGGATGCATTTAAAGCCTAGGGCTGTTTAACATAATTGATGAAAGCGTGACAACTGTATTTTGTTAGACAGAATAACTCAAATGGACTGGTCACATTCTTCAGCGGATCTGTTGGTCATCTTAGCGAGACAGGTGAAGACTATGTTCTGAAGATTATGGTTTCATATAGAACCTACTGACTACAAGAAAATCTCATTTGCTTCTAACTATTCTTCCCCCCCCCCTCCATTCTTCTTCTACTCCAGTTCCCCTCCTTTTCAAATACAGCACAGTTGGAGGAGGAGGACTTGGAGCAGTTCTTTATGCTGGCGACAGGCAGGCAGTGACAGCTTCCATCTTATGTCTTTCTCCTCAGTAATCCAACCACCTGAGGCAGCTGCCTCGTTATGAGACCAGAACTGCTCCCCAGTTTTCTACACTACAAAGTCGCAAATATTTCAATCCTTTTTAGCAGTGAAGGTGTTCCAATGCCCTGACTGTTTTAGTTTGCTTTCAAGGCTCCATGAGTGAATGTGAAGCCTACAACCCCATCATTGGGTAGGGTCGTCTTTCTGACCCGCATTAGGTTTTCTTGCATGGGAATAGGACCTCTACCAACTATATCTTTTCCTTCCCTAACCCATCTCATTTAGGTTCCTGGGGTGTCTGCTTGCAGGAAACCCACTTTGTCAATAGAGGGCGCAGGATTACATGCATCATACCTTATAGGAGGATGGGGGCTCTGTTCTGAGAGGAGTCTCAGGTAATTTGCCAGGCAACGTCTCTTCATCTACTGTTGTTTCAACTTGCCTGAGAAGGTAGTGACTGGTGGTTTGCAGTGGACTTTCAACATCTGCTTAACCAAACATAAGAGAAAGTTAGCTTAATGGGAAGGTGGCTTCTGGTGTTTTTATTTCACTTCTGCTAATGCCAAGGAAAAAGAAATAGATCACAGACATAACAAAGTAGTGCAATATTTGAGGATATCTAAATATAGTTAAGACTTTTATATTACAATTAAATAGCTGAGTGTGACATTATTGGTTTGATGCAAGTGTAAAGCTTTAAATGTTTTATTGTTCAAACATAGGAACCCTGTTCATGTGTTAAAATGAGTACAGTTTTTCTGGGTAGAAGGGGAATAGGAGTAACTCAGCTAGCCATGTCCCACCCCTAGAACCAATGCATTCCATAGTCGCATCCCCTGGTCTCCTTGGGTTCCGTACTTGTCCGCAGAGGCAAGCACTGAGCCTAGGGAGCCATCATTCCAGAATCAGTGCTTCACTCTGCAGAGAACTGCTGGATGGAGGGAGAGCAGAGGCATGGCTGTGGTGCAGGTTGGCATGTACCCAAAACACCCAAGTAGCCTAGGGTCTAGCAAGAGTCTGGACACTGCATCAGCACACACACCCCTTCTGTGTCAGGAGGGAGGGAAGAACTATCCCCTTTGTAATGGGTCAAAGCCCACCTCTCCACTTTTTGTTTCACAGCAAGAATTGTTTTTAAGAACTAGATTCAGAGCATGTCTAGTTACTCAGCCCAACTCAAATAAATAAGCCATTGCAGGCAAGTCAGGATCCATAATCTGACAGTGGGAAATGAAGCTCCAGAATAGTATTGCAGGGTCAAAGGGAGCCAAACTGTTCATATCAGACTGAAGAAAAGATGACCATGATGTTCCAGAATAGGATTCTGGGAACTAACAGCACAATCCGACTTAACTTTTGTGCCAGTTTAACCAGTGGCGCAGCGGGAACGGGAGGCCCCAGAACGGAAAAGGAATTCAAATCCCCTTTGAATTCCTCTTTTGGAGGGGATTTGAATCCCTTTTCCATTCTGGGGCCTCCCGTTCTCGCTGCGCCGCTGGTTAAACCGGCACAAAGGTTAAGTTGGATTGCGCTGTAAATCTCCTTCATGTTATCTTTCAATAGATGTTTGAGGGTTTGTAGGAATCAAATTATCATCATCTCTTTAAAAGAGGACAACATCATTAGTTTTGCTACGACAAGAGTTGGTTGTGAAAGTCTTGGTGAATTATCTCTGTCTTGAGGTGGACAGAGGAAACACTCCCATACATATTATTATTATTATTATTATTATTATTATTATTATTTATTGATCTTTCTGTACTTTTTGACACCTCTGGTACTGGGGATCACATCATCCTTCTGACCCAACTGGAACATTTGATTTGTGGAGTTCTAACTAGGTTTGCTAATGTCACTGATACTATTTAGTCATCTACACAAGTGAGCTTTGAGGTTGTCTCTCATCAATAAAACAGACAGCCCCCAGCTCTATATTTCTGCATAAAAAAGGCAAGTGAAGCTGCCATCTCTGTCTGGAACCAGTGTTTAGATTTTAGAGGCTGTGGTTGTTGAGGTCAAAAAGGGTGAAACTGATTCCAGACAGGATGAAGGTGCAATTAGTGAGAAATTCTCACTAGGGATTAATTGATCTGCAATACATTGAGTGGTGGCATCTCTCTTCACCTGCTCAGGTTGGGAGCCTCAGGGCAATCCTTAACCTAGCCTGAGAAGCAATTTGTGGCTAAGGCTAGGAGCTTTTTTTAATCATTTACATGTACTGTGCAGTCTCTAACCATTTCTGGATCAAGAAACCTTGCCACGCTGGTCCACTCTCATTATCTCTAGGTCTGACTACTGCAATGTGCTTCATGCAGCTACGGCATGAATATATCCAACCAGTATTGTGCCAACTGTAAAGATACCCAGTGAGTTTCCTGGTCCAATTCAAGTGGTCCTGAGACTTTAGACTGACCTGCCTTTAACTTGAGGAGAAATCCATCTTAGGATATGTTCAATAAAGGCTGAAACACTTTTTCTAAATTTCAGCAGGCATTTGGTTTATCTGCTGGTTTGTGGACCATTTGAATCGTTCGCTGTTTTGATTTATGATTTTTTTCTTCTTGTGCTGTTGAACACTGTGTTCCAGCTGAGTGCTGGAAAAGCCGCCTGTAAACATATTTTTCAAAAATAAATAAGGTTCTTTCCTCCTGGTGTTTAGATTCTCAGATGTTATGGAAAAACTTAAATGAAACAGCAAACACTAAATTAAAACCTGAATTTAGCAACATCCACTATCATGGAGAACAGAAGCCAATACGTCAGAAATGAAGATGACCGTGTACCTTTTCCTGCCATGTTGGGAAGTGTGAATAAGACATCGTTGTCCCTGGGGATGGAATACAGCATGCTTTCTTTCAAAGGAACAGTGTAATTTGAATGCCGAAGGACTCTTAAATCCTTTACCAATATATCTATTTCAGTCACTTCATCTTGCTGAACCTGCAGAAGTATAACAATATTATGAACAATCCTCTTGAAAATGGAAAGATGCAGGCTACTGCTTAAACAAAAAGGCAGGTATAGGTACAGTCAGTTCTCTTTATATGTGAATTCGCTATCTGTGAATTCGCTATCTCCGAGGGGCAAAATTGCCACCTATCTCTCCATATCCGTGGACTGTTCTTGTTATCTGCGATCTCATCAAAGCCATTGTTTTCTTAGCTTTGTTTTCCACGTTGCTCTGGGAGCAAATTTTCCCTGCCTTGCTGCATTTTACTGTAAAAGGGTAATCTGTCTCTTCTGGAGTTACTGTGTGTGTGTTTTCTGTTGAATGCCATTTGCAACACAATGGGAACTGTTTGTGCTTTCTTTGGGCTTCCAGGATACTGTACAATGCCTTTTATATTTGCATAATTTTGTTAGGAAGGACTAATAATTTACTAGAGTTAGGAATTGTTCCATAACAAAGAGCCAATGTGGTATACTGGATGGTGCCCCCACTATCACCCAGCCCATAGACTTCAAAGGTAATATTCAGGTTCACAAAGTTCATATAGTGCATGGTGAAGAGGGTCCCCTGGAACCTAACCCAATTTTCCCCATAGGCTCAATGATTCAGTATCTGCTAATTCGGTATCCACTAGGTTTTCCAGGAACCTAACCCTAGCGGATAATGAGAACCGACTGTATAAAAAAGAGACACAGAATTTCTAGATGAAATATTACTTTGGTTTAACCAAGACTTGATTCACTTTAACCATTTTTCTATTCTCAGTTAAAGAAGAGATTAAAGAGGAGGAGCAGCCTAAACCATTCTTCAAAGAGGAGCGCATTTTCATTCTCACACCTCTTCTTTCAGCAGGACACTACCAGAGAATGGGCCCTACTCCCATCCAACATAAACAGGTTAAAACAGTGCCTTGCTCCGAGGCAACTTTGAGGGAAAGCATGGTGCCAGTGACAGTCTGCAAGGAAAACAAACACAATAGCAGAGTCATGAGTACTAGTACCAGTCAACACTGACTGGCAGTAGTTCTCCAGGGTTTCAGAGAAAGATTTTTCCAAGACCTACCTGGATTTGCCAGAAATGGAATTGGGATCTTATGCACGCAAAGTTTGGATTCTCCCACTGAGCTACAACCCCCCCCCCCAAGGCTAAGCAATCACAAGAGAAAACAGTCAGAAATAGGCTGTTTTTGAAGAGTGCTAGCGGAATGTATAATGGCACCAAAATCAGAGGATCCTGATGTGTTCATTCTGTGATTTATTATTCACTTTTGCTATCCTTTTGTCATTAGTCACTCATGTCTCACTATGGACCCAACATAAGGTGTGAACAGAAAGGAAAGAAATCCTACCTAAATGTTACTGTCTGGAAATCAACTACAACCTGGGAACGACTCGTCAATGAAAAAGAACACAGCTGTTGAAATAAGCCTATCACTAGGCACTATGCCAAAGTTCCAGGTGCTGAACTTGGAATAATTACATGCTTAAGAATTACATATTTACTGACACTTGGTCTGAAATTAAAGAGACCCGGGTACTTAAGCAGGGAACTCAAACACAATAACGGCTGCTTCCTAGTGGTACTAATTACATTTACTCCACACAGTTCTGAGAGTATTGTATAAAACAATGGGAGTGCTAAAAATAACGCACCACAAAATTACTGCACAACAGTTAACAGCGGTACTGGGTGTGGCAAGTTCTCCGCAGTTGGAATTTACATAGCACATAATCCATTCTCATTCCTCAGCTATCAAAACTGTTTGGCAGGACAAGCAGCTCTATCACTTTTATAGGACTAGGTTTTCCCCTTGCAAAAAGCACTGGTATTACATGCCTTTGCCAAACAGGAGAGCTAGCTGTTTCGTGAGCAACAATAACCACTTTCTGTGAACGGGGTGAATTTCACAAAGAAATCAGATTGCAGATATGCTGGAAACACTGCTGCGATCACTGAGCATTCGTTCAATGTGCCACGCCTTCCATGCAGAATGTTTCTGTTCTGGAGAATGACCAAAATGACATGGCTTTGTTTCTTAAAAAGTACACGTTACATTACAGTTCCACTGAAGAGGTGTTATCTGCATTTTATTTTCTGTACCGGACAGTGCAACAATCCAGCTACGAGCAGATCAGCTGCAACACAAAAACAAACACCTCCAGACCAAGGGGCCCTATGTGTGCGTGTGCACATATACACACACATTTATCCTACACGCATTTATCCTTACACACATTTATCCAGGAGTGGTGGAAGGGCAAGGTCAGCATCTCCTCTGATTTACATAATCAGAAACTTCAAAATGAGTATTTAGATCCTTCGTGGCTTTTCTTGGTTTCACTAAAAGAACCTTGAACCCTAATGAAGGAGGCAACCCTGGGTCCAAATCTTAGTTAGAAGAGGGGTAGCCTGTGAGTAGCTTCTGAAATAAGCTTGGGAAAGTCAGAAAGTAAAAAGGATAAAGAAATAACCCTGCATGATATTTAGTACATGTCGCACAGGAGGTGCACTCTCCTGGGCATGTGTATAGACCTTCCATGGAAATGCCTACAATGATTAGTAAAAAGCTATGCAACGAAGGATCACACTACTATGATGTTAAATGTATCACTGGACATGATTCAGTTGTCTTGGTAAATAGCCAGATCACCCATACGGATCAGGACAACAGCAGATGAGGAAGGTTAGGGTTAAGCCTAACCTTGCCACTGCCCCGATGCGAATTCCCTCCTCACCCCAGAACTGCTATTTTCTAAAGAACAAAAGTTCCCACTGGTGCCAATGGAAGCTTTATTTTCCTTGGCAAGTAGCAATCATGGGGAGGGGGTGTGTGTACCGATACTGGGATTGTGGCAGGGGGGTAGGTTTAAATTTCCCCCTAATTCCCAATCCATGTAGGGTGCGTGTATATTTTCTATTTACCAAAGGAAACTGAAACAAGTCAGAACAAATGATGCATTTGATCACTTAGGGCATGCAGTTAGGCCCTAAGGCTGCAGTCCTATGCACACTCACTTGGAAGAAAGCCCCACTGAACTCAGTATGGCTAACTTCTGAGTAAACATGCTTTGGACTGCACCATAAAACCTGTAAAAAAAGTATTTAAAACATTGTGTACTCAGGGCTCACATTCACTCAGGGCTCACATTCAGGCACAAAGAAGACATACGGTAGTTTAAGCATCAGACAACAGTATGACTGATGTGATGGTATAGACATGTTACAAGACTAAACAGCACACTCACACTGGAGCCAAAATTACTCCTGTGGTTTTACAATGAGACCAGCAAACCGAATCAGTTAAATAAACAAAATGTACCTGCTTTCCATCAATCTCTGTTATTTCCTCCTGCACAACAATCAACCGCAAGTTGGAGCTGGACGCCATCGGCCATTCATGGACCATGATGCGAACATTAACGATTCCTAATCGCTTCTGATCCAATAGTTTCTCAGAGTTTCCACTCTCCACTGTCAACAGATAATTGTGTATCATACGGTGGTCATGCAGAGAGACATAATCTCCAAAAACAAGTTACATTCAAAATGGTGACAGAACATAAGAAGAGCCCAGCTGGATCAGGCCCATCTAATCCAGCTTCCTGTATCTCACAGTGGCCCACCAGATGCCTCTGGGAGCACTGAAGACAACAAGGTACCTGTATCCTGTTTCCACCATTCCACCTGGCATTCAGAGATAGGTTACCTCTAAAACCCAGAGGTTGCATATAGTCAACATGGCTTATAACCTGTGATGGACTTTTCCTCCATAAATCTGTCCAATCCCCTTTTAAAGACATCTAGGCCATTCTTGTGGCGAGTTCCACAGATTAATTATGTACTAGGTAAAGAAATATTTCCTTTTGTATATTCTAACTCTCCTGCCAGTCAATTTTAGTGGCTGTCCCTTGGTTCTGGTGTTGTGTGAGAGGGAAAAGAACTTCCCTCTATCCACTCTATAATTGATACCTTGCAGATTGCATCTGGCCCCATAACCACAGAAGAGCACTAACACAGTTACTAGTCACGAGGCTCAAGGCTATATTTCAGGGGGGAAAGGGTCTAAGAGAATGCAGAAGTTTTACTGAATGCAAGAAAAAATACTTTCTCCGTTTGTGCCTTAGTGTTTCTAAAGATCAAATGGAAAGTGGAGCAGCCTTGCATTCTAATGCCTGCCCTTCCTGTAGAACACTCCCCATTTTGAGGTGTCCTGTCTCCACCTTTGCGCTGCCTCCTGTTGCTTTTGCTCCACTAGGGAAGAGTACACCCTTCCTCTCAACCCAAGTAGGCAATGCACAGATTACCAATAGCACAGCAGCAGTAGAAGTTAGGTTGGTATGACCAAGGCTGAAATCCTATGCACATCTGCCTGGGAGTAAGCCCCACTGAACACAATGGGGGTTACTTGTGAGTAGACCTGCATAGGATTATGTTATAAGCCCACTGATCTCAGCACAGGATCAGACTGCAGGTCTTACAATCCAGTCTTCTGCCCCCTAGAAATTCATATCCGTCAAGATGAGACACATTATTCTTGTTGGCAAATTCTTTTGTTGATTACTGGTCCATAGAGACCTCTCCACCACAGTTATGCACTGTGGATGTAAACATGGAGTCAGAGCACTTTACAAATCTAGGGAATTATAGAGCTCATGTGGTCACTGGGGTTCTGCAGTTCAACTCTGTTGGGCCGCTTCTCCAGCAGCAATTCAAGATGCTGGTGTTAACCTTTTAAGTCCTTTATGGTCTGGGAATGGGTACCCAAGGGACTGTCTGCCTCCATATAGTCTAGTAGTCCATCCCCTAAGATCATCTGATAGGGTTTTAAATATGTAAAACTGTTTGGATTATATCTATGTAATGTTCATTGTTTTTTGTTTTTTTTCCCAAAAATAAAATAAAGCGTTTTAAAAAAATCATGATAGGGCTCTGCTGCGTGTACCACCACT
This sequence comes from Plestiodon gilberti rubricaudatus, assembly GCA_026170595.1. Classification (NCBI taxonomy): domain Eukaryota; kingdom Metazoa; phylum Chordata; class Lepidosauria; order Squamata; family Scincidae; genus Plestiodon; species Plestiodon gilberti. The sequence goes on from JANXHW010000001.1 coordinate 65,723,016, forward strand.
GTCAGAAATTCGAGGGGGGGGGGGGGACAGTGAGAAGCAGGGCCTTTTCAGTAGTGGCACTCCCTCCCTTAAGAACTGCCCCCTCAGAGATATTCTGGCAGGGGTTGAAGACTTTTTTAATTGAGATTGGTGTTTTAATGTGGGTAGGGGGTTGGGTGGTTCTTTCCGATTACTGCTTCCATTATGTAATATTTTAGGTGATTCTATTATTGCTGCTATTGGGCTGTTGTTATTTGTTCTTTTTGAGTTAATAATGTCTAGGCTGCTGCTTATAGATTTGAATGTGTTGCTGCTCTGGGGTGGGCTACATGCTGGTGTGTTATGGCATTTTTATTTATTTTATATTACAGGTTGTATTTTTTTTGTACGTCTCTTTGTACTGTATTGTCAGCCACTATGAATTTTTTGGAAAGGTGGGATAAAAATCATTTAAATAAATGATTATATCATATACACAGTTAGAAGATCTCAGAACCATTCTATATTCTTGTCTTGAAAATAGAACAGAAACGGAGAAGGTAAGGCCTACAGAGGCATTTAGGCTTATGACTGTCTGAGAGTTGATTGCACGTGAATAAAATACAGTTACAGCTCGCTCCTAAACTTGTTTACTCGAATGGAAGTCCCACTGAGTTCAAGAGAACTTACTTCCTTTAAAAGGAAGCCTTTCAAAAACGCATAGCAGCACTTTCACTGTATCAAGCCATGATGAGCCACTGTTAATCTCCCTCAAGGAAACTGTGTTGAGTTATTAATGCATGGAGTTCTAGGCTTTCAAAAGTCAATTTCAAAAACACATTAGCACATCTTTAGTACAAGAGTTGATCGTAAAGGGTGGATGATCTCAGAAGCTAACCTTGAGGCTGGCTGTAACCAGCACATCAGGAAACTGCTCCGTGCATCAAAAGTTCTTCAGTGGCAAGTAATTGCTCCGGCTTCATTAATTATGGAAAATGTTGCCTGCATCCCCAAATCAAAATATTTCTGCCCAGCACTAGGCACATGAGAGCATAAAACCAGTAACAGCCCCCTCCCCCCTTATTGTAGGTGCACGTTTAAAATGTGCAGCTACTCGGCAATACCCTGGTCCCTACAGAACAGAGATGGAACTGAAACTAATAAAGGTCTCCAGAAAAAGTGTTTTGAAAAGATTATCCAAAAGACTCTCACTATCTTATATTATTTCTCCTGCATTAGCTCATTTGGATACGTGTCAGCATAAGAGAGGAGACAGACTGGACTTATCAGGGTGGAGTCACATCCTTGCATTTATACTGCCCAGGCAGCCGTACAATTCCTTGCCTTCTAAAAATAAATTAACTGAACAGGAATTTTGCTGAAGGATTCCATAAGGTCAGGATCAGAACTCAGTTTTGACTTCTTTTTAGTGAGACCATGCGAATACTGCGAGACAAGATCAAGAGAAGACATCCAATTTTGAATTCCACTAATTTTAAATACACCCCTAATGGAGGAGATTTCTTTTAACAGTGAAGACGACCAGAGAGTGCAATGCCCTTTATTTATGTCATGGTATTGCTCTGGATTACATAAAAACATTATTCTAGATAAGGAACTAAGCAATACTCACATATTAAAGTCTGACACTTTATCCGGGCAACCCCACTTTTGAGGGGAAAGTCATTTACATACACCTGGCCATTAACATAGGTAATATTAAGGACAACCTAAAAAAAAAAAAACCAGAAACATACATATGTTAAATTTACCCATGTAAGGTGAAGTGTGATTTTTGTTAAATCTAAAGAAGTCACGATAGCAATGATAAGGTATAAATTTAAGGGATATTAACTGCATTTTTATCGGTTTGTATCTAACCAGAGACAAAATTAATGTTAACAATTCTTCAAAAGTTGCAACTCATTGGAAAAGTTTTCATGTCATCTGAAATCAGTGTCTAAATTGCCACTGATTTTGCTGGACGTGGCTTGGGGATGGGGCTGTAGTGGCAGAGTCTATGCTTTGTATTCAGAACGTCTCAAGTTCAATCCTTCCCCAGGATCTGCAGGCAGAGTTAGGGGAGAAAACCTTCTGAAACCCTGGAGAGATGCCTGCACAGCCTCAGTTGTTACATTTAAGATGGAAACAACCTCTTACCTCTCAGGTCTGTGAAAACTAAATAAGATCATAACGCCAATTTTATCAATACCAACATTTCTTGACCTCCTACTAGGCTGCATGGGATACAAGACAGTTTGAGAAGAGGCGATGCTATTTGCTGCAAGAAATTACTACCTGTGGTACTGAAAAGCCTTGTGAAGTGTTTTGTACATTTATATACCTATTACAAAGATGAGTTAAGATGTGTTCAGTTTTTAGTAAAGGTTCACAATTCACAGACAAAAATGTCTATGCTATGGCAAGAAGAGGAAGCCTGGCATACCTGTCCTTCCTGAACGACTCCATTGTTTTGCAACACCGTAACATTAATCTTGATGCTTTCCTGCAAGAAAACAAGAAAAGGAAAGACATTTGGGGGGGAAAGAGCATTACAGATGCCTCAATATAATCTACACTGGTGCACAATGCATGAGTGTGCCACGAACAGAAACAGCACATACCGGTACATTTCCCCCCATATCATACTAAAACAAATGACTGTCATTAAAAGCATAACCAGAACTTTATACCTGCTCTCTACCTTACAAGGGCCTTGTGTGTTCCAATTAGTGCCAGGGACAAATCCAAACTACTGTTGGTATTCATATTTTCAAAAGGAAAATTGCCATTTCTTCTCTGTTTCAGTAGCCCTGGGTGCAACTTAAAATCTGTTTTGTACATAGCAGGAACTAACCTAATTAAGTATGCCTAATACCTCCTGCACTCCATCTTAAAACTGTTACAAACTCCAGAGTTGGAGGTTTTCATCAAACCCTGAAAATATCTTTTTACTCTCCCCTACTTTTTTTTTCTGGAAATCTAGATTGCACAAATGTTCTGGAGAAAGCTTGCTTATTACTTTGTTACAGTATTATACGATAAGCCCCCTTCTCATAAAATCTCCCCCATGATCAATAAACATAACAAGGAGGAAAGATCCTCTGGCCATGGCCCCCTCACCCACAGTCGCGCATTCAATCTTTATGGGCAAGGGACAGTACCCATATACATCAAAGAAGCAGGGACTCTGGAGTTCCTGCACCCAAATTGCACATGGATATCACCTTTCCCATGAAGGATGAATGCATGACTACCGGCGCACACCAGCATCAGGGGGCACAGTCAACAGGAGTGGTTCTGCTTCCCTTCTCCTAGTTTACTGACACAGCGCAATCCTGTGTAACTTTTGCACCGGTGTAACAGTAGATCCATCGGTGTAAGTGCACTTATGCCAGTGTAACTTACCATACGGCAACGTACACAGGATGGACACCAGCGTATGATCAGTTCAGACGCAGGAGAGATGCCAGCGCAACTCCACCAGTGCAGGGGGCATTCCGGGGGCGTTCAGACACCCCCAGAATGCCCCCTGCGCCAAAGGAGTTGCACTGGAGTCCGTCCTATGTCTGAACTGCGCATACGCGGAGTCCGAGGGGGGTTACACTGGTGTTCATCCTGTGTCTGTCAACGAACAGCAAGTTACACTGGCATAAGTGCACTTACACCGGTGGATCTACTGTTACACCGGTGCAAGAGTTACACAGGATTGCACAGTGAATGTGGGAAGGATTCTTGAGAAGAGGGCTTACTATTGCTTTTGGACAGTTCATTGCCATTTAATGATTATGAATCTGCACAGTACAAGCTGTTGTCCGCACTATGTGTGATATACCATAAGCAGATTCCACAAGACCACCCTATTTGACACAAGGAACCACCAAATATTACTAAATATATTGTTTTTAATGTCTACAATGCACTATGGAACACTACAGACATAAACTAAAATCAAGGTACACTGTCAAAAAAGCAATTCAGCTATGATTCAGAGTCCTTGATTTGCACCCTTGGGAACACAGATACAGGCACCAGATGTGATTATTTCCTAGCTTGTTAGAGTTAAACTGTGCCAGTGGCAAACCAGTGTCTTAAATGCAGAACTACCCCAACCGTGTCCAAAGCAAGGGGGTCCCTAATTCTAAAATCAAAAGTACTGATGAGGGGTACTGAACACTCTCCCCAAAACTTTTAGCACTGGAACCTGGATGGGGGAAAATCATCTTGAGGGACAGGCAGCAGGGATGAAAGCTATGGGTAGGGGAAGGGTTCAGCATCTCTCACCCATGCACCCCTTTTGCCTCACCGACCCCTTTTTCTGACATGTTAAATTTTCTATGTGAGAGAATTTGTGGTAAGGAGGAACATTCAGTCATGTGAAGTGGTACAGTCCAGGCACAGGTTTACCACCACAGTGAAAAGTAGGCCACAAACACTTGTGGATTCTAGTCCATCCATGAGCACACACAACCTTGTGATCTTCTTGCCTGTTTTTATTGCATTTATTTTGTTCACGTAGCCATAACTCATAGGAAATGAAGTAATTATTATTATTATACAGAATATTTATATACCACTTTTCAACAAAAGCGGCATACATGGCAAAATAAATCAATACGTTTAAATGTGGATTTATTCTGATGATAAAAGATAATTTTTAACACAAGCCTGATCACGTTATGGGTATAAACACATTAGTGTTAGGACCACTCAACAGTTCTTCTCATTTAGAACAGGTAACACAATTCAAACGTATGACTAATGCAATCCTATTCACTACTTCAATGAAACTTCTCACAGCAGGAGAACAGAAACATGAAAGATGGAACAACATGAACATGACAGAAAGGCTCTGGACCTTGAACAAAAAAAAGATACTCACCATAAACAGAAAGTACCTCATTTTGCATACCTATTACACACTACATGTATGCAGCGACTACCAATATTTTGACCTCTAGTTCAGCAATGTGCCGTGGGAGTTTGGGGGAGGGTAATTTATTAATAGGGCCATTGGCGGATTTGAGCCAATGGTGTGCAGCATGGTCTGCCTTGTCTATTGTCAAAAAACTGATGGTGTGCCTTGACAATTTTAGCGCCTTGTCAATGTGCTGTGAGATGAAAAAGGTTGAGAATCGCTGTTCTAGTGCCTTTCTTGCATTTCTTGCCTACATATACCATACATACACTGCATGAGTAGATGGAAGTATGGTACTTCCTGGTTTTGTTTAATCCTCCATTTCAAAGCTCTCTGTGCCTTTTCATCATAATTCTGCAGATTTGATTCTACAATGTTTCCTTTGTGGCTTGAATGCAAAGAATGACTGGTTCATATCAACAGACCGTGGGGGAGGGGGCAGCTGTGAAGCATATTCCAGTTAGGAAAATTGCAAAAGGAGGGAAAGTCTGTGTTGCATAAGCATGTCAGAAGAACAGGAATTGTGCAATAGTGGTCATGTGGGAGGACTGCCTCAAAAGCAAGCTGCTGCTGCTGCTGCTGCTGCCGCGTACACTATTTCCTTTGCCTTTCAAGGTTCATGTTTTTGGCTACGCATTGCAATCTAACAATTTAAGACAACAAATTGCTAAAACAAGTTTATTTGGAACAGAAATTTGAAGGTAAACTTCCTCAGCAGGTTCCAATCACCAAACAAGCCTCTCTGATATGCAGAGACGTCATATTTTGATGGCGGGAAAGAGAAAGGCACATAAAGACTAGCTCTTCTGCAGCCAGCAGAAGTGACCATAGCTGGAAGGAGAGATTCCCACTCCTTCTTACCTGGAAGAGGTCCAGCAAGTTACAATAAACCTTTTCTTGTGCAGTAGGGGCCAGCAACAGGAGACCCATGAGCCAAGTGAGGCCACCTGAAAGATGTCAATGAGGGTCCAATCCTATTGGCCGTTTACACTGGCAGAACATGCGTTTCTCTGGTGTAAACATCTTTACGGCTGTTGCAACAACGCCAATGCGCATGGCCTGGCTGCCACCACATGCAGCAAACGGCCAGGACTGCACGAAGATGGACACCGGACGCCCACCAGAGCAGGAAAGGCAGCACAGGAGTTGAGAGGTAGGCGAGAAGGGAGTGGAATGGGGCTGGGGTGGGCAGAATGGGGAGGAGATAGGGTGGGGAGGAGATAGATCAGGTCTGGGAAGGGGGTGGGTTTGATGGCAGTGGCCAAACTGGCGCTGCTGCTATAGAGCTGGTGCAGATCCAAGTTGACCCATGGCTGCTGCTGGGACTTCCCCCGGGGCAAGGGAACAAATGGGATACAGAGGAAGCTGAGTTGGCATCGCGGCATCGCCATGCAGGGAGTTACAGCGCAATCCTATCCAGCTCCCCCACCAGTGCAGCCAGCAGGGGAGGGCAGAACGGGAGGCCCCGGAACGGAAAGGGGTTTCATATCCCTTCCACCAAAGGGGGATTCAAAGGGGATTTAAATCCCCCCTCCCCTCCAAAGCCTCCTGCCCACCCCCGCTGGCTGCACCAGTGGGGGAGTTGGATAAGATTGCGCTGATAGTTAGGATTGGGCTGCCCATTCTCTAGTCGCTGGTCTAGAGGCAAGCAAGATGTGGGGAAGGTGGCAACACAGAAGCAACTCTCTCTAGGGTGAATAGGTTGAGACACGGGCCCACTATTCCTTAGCCACTTCCCAGAGTGATACTTCAGGTAAAATCCAAAAGCCATAACTGGCCATTTATTAAGCCAAACCAAAACGACACAAACCCTTGAGCAGCACGCGTTCCAGTTCTCTAAAATTCGTCATCATGTCTATGATTCACATATAATATTTCCGTCCTCCAGGTAAACTATGTTTTTGTTTGCCAGGTAAACTTCTGTCCTCCAAGTAAACTATGATTCATCACCTTCTGTATAATCCAGCCCACTCTCTTCGATCATCAGAGAAGGCCCCTTTGGATGTGCCACCATTGAGAGAGGGGGATGGCGGCCAGAGATAGAGCCTTCATCTCATTAGTGGCGCCTCTTCTATTTCCCTTCCCTTAGATTTGAGAACTGCTCCTTTGTTAGAAGCCTTCCGGTGAGGCCTGAGGACCTTCTTATTTCAAAAAGGGAACACTTGCTGGCTGCAGACCGGAGCTTGTGGATTTTTATTAATTATTTAATGTTTTGTATGACCAGTGGTTTTTATTGCTGCTGTTTGCCGCTGGTTGGCTTTTTAATATGGTGTTTTAATGCATTTTTTATAGTTTTATGTATTTATAATGTATATTTTTAACATGTTAGCTGCCTTGCGTGCCGTTCGGGGAGAAAGGCGGGATGTCAATCGAGTGAGTAAACAAACAAACAAACAAACAAACAAACTCATTGCTGAGCAGGGTCACACAAGCAAGGAGCTGGGTGACATACTGAGCAAGGCAGACAAAAGGGGGCAAAGCTCTTAAGACCAAATACAGTTCAATGGGTTATATCACGGGCGCACAACATACAGCCCGCGGGCCGCATGCGGCCCGCCTGACGATTTCCCGTGGCCCCCGAAGAAATTGGGGATCCCCAAGTGCTTTGCGGGCCACGGGAAATCCTCCGTGCCCCAGACGCGGCTCATTCCGCTGCAGAACTCATTCTGGCTCATTCGGCTCTTGGCTGAACGGAGACTCCAGGCGGCGCTTTGATCGCCGCCAATCAGCTGAGTCTCCTGGCGTTCAGCCAGGAGCCGAAGGAGCTGCTTCCGCGTTCGCCAGGAGCCAAAAGAACGGGCGCAGAGGCTGGGGCTTCTCCCACGAAGGAAGCCCCAGCCTCTGCGCCTGTTCTTTTGGCTCCTGGCGAACGCGGAAGCAGCTCCTTCGGCTCCTGGCTGAACGCCAGGACAGTCCAGCTGATTGGCGACGATCAAAGCGCCGCCTGGAGTCTCCATTCAGCCAAGAGCCGAATGAGCCAGGAGGCTTTTCCCGCTTTGCTGCTGCTTTGAACTGCTTTTAGAACAGCAGCAGCAGCAGCAGCAGCAGCAGCGCCCTGGCAACAGCAGCACTCCCCTCTCCCCGCCCTCTCGGCTCGGCAGCCTGGTAGGATTAACCCTTGCGCTGATGGTCTCCAGCAAAGGACGGCTCTCTGGCTTTCCCGAGCGCACGCGCGCACAGCCTGCCTAAAATAGGAAGTAATTGTAAAAAAGCAGCTGCTGGGGAGCAAAGTGGAATCCAGCCCAGAATTCTTTGGGAGATCATACTTTCTCTGTGCTGTTTTCCTGCCAAAAATCACCCTCCAATGTGGTTATTTGCTGCAAAAACAGAGAGGGAAGGAGGAGCGGGAGAAGGAGAGAAATATCTGCATTCCCTCGGCTGGGCTCTGCGCGGACTCCCTTCCTGCTTTGCCCTGAATAGAATAGGTGGAAAAACGGGCTGCTGGAAATGGGGGGGGGGGGGGGAATTATTTTTGGCTGAAGAAAGATCCAGTCTGTGTTCTGCCTTGACGTGACTGCAAAATAATTGGAGATAGTCATGTGTGTGTGTGTGTGTGTGTGTGTGTGTGTGTGTGTGTGTGTGTGTGTGTGTATCTGTGCTAATGAAGGTGCTCCACGCTCTGTGATTGGCCATGCTGTGATCATGTTTAAGGTTCCAGGCATGCTCCGGTTTTGCAGCTTGGCAAGCGTTTGTCTCCTGATTCAGTAGCCCTCTGTATTTAGAGACCTTATCCATAGGTGGTGCTTGATATTACTATGGAAGTTTCATTTTTCTCCTTTGTTTTGCAATGTGCTCCCTTTATTTGCTTTCATTTATCATGGTTTCCAGCTGATTAAATTGTTTAGAGATGGAGGGGGGAGGATGCATCTATGATCTGTTGATCTCTGAAATGCAAAGCCTTGGGCTCTCTTTTGTAGCCTGCTATTTTAGCTTTTTACTTATTTTGAATTTTGAGTTTTGCATGTTGAGTTTTGTCAGTACTGTGCTGTCAAGTGTATCTGTGTTCTGTGCAGCGGAACACGTCAGTATTTGGAAAGTAGGATGATTGGTGAATAAAATGTGCACATTTGTCGAAAGTTGCCAGCTCTGTGAAGATCAACAGGTTTCTTTTTAATAGTCACCTAGAGAGGTCAGTGCTGATTATTGGAGACTTCAGGCCAATCCTGAAGGGTTGGCAGCTCTGTTTGTTTATTAATAAGACATCAATAGCTTTATTTATTTAGTAATATGTTGCTTTTCGGGATATTTTCCATGGACACGGCCCCTGTGATGTCACTTCCTGAGGAAGTGACATCACGGTTCCTGGACACGCCCCCTGTGATGTCCCTGAGGAAGTGATATCATGGTTCCTGGACACGCCCCCCCGTGCGGCCCCGGAGAAGTTTGGCCTATTCATTTTGGCCCCCACCTACTTCCAAGTTGTGCACCCCTGGGTTATATACACAGAAACAGTGGCGTCACTAGACGCGCGTCACCCCCCCTAGGGGCACGACGATATAGGCGCGGGGGGAGGGGCCACCCGGCTCCCCCCCCCCCGCATCGCATCGCCCCCCTCCGGACGCTCCGAGGCCGGCCCGGGAGCCGGCCTCGGAGCGTCCGACCCCGTCGGTGCTCCAGGGCCTTCTGAACGAAGGCCCAAGCAGCGCGTCAATCCGGGTATTTTCCGGATTTTCGCGCATGCGCAGACCCTTTTTGAGGGCTTTTTGCCCTCAAAACGGGTCTGGGCATGCGCGAAAATCCGGGAAATACCCGGATTGACGCGCTGCCTGGGCCTTCGTTCAGAAGGCCCTGGAGCACCGACGGGGTCGGATGCTCCGAGGCCGGCTCCCGGGCCGGCCTCGGAGCGTCCGGAGGGCGACGCGCGTCACGGAGGTGACGCGCGAGGGGGTGCGCGCGTCACCCCATGACGCGTGTCACCCCCTGGCGGCCCGCCCCCCCCCCGCCACGCCCCAGTGACGCCCGTGCACAGAAATGTTTTAGACAATGTTCAGACTTCAGTGGAGTCTGGAAGAGGCAATTGAGTACAGATCGACCTTTCACCTTCTCCACATAAGAGGTATGTGTGCCCCGTCAAATGTCATATTTGTGTGTTTTCAGAGTAGGGTTTTTGTTTGTTTTTCTGAATCTGCCAATACACATTACAACTTTCAAGCAGTCTGAGGCTCAAGCCCCTGACAAAATGGTACTCAAGCATACAGAAGAGGGACCTAGATGAGCAGGTAATATGGAAGAAAAACTGATGCAAGCTCCCTGTGTGGCTGGGCAGGCAGATGATGCCAGGAAGGTGAGCCGCTGGTGTACAAGCTCTGGGGGTGGTTTCTTCAAACAGCCTTCCCGGAGTTTGGTTTTTCTTCCCATTCGCTGTCAATACGAGAACCGGCGGCAGCGACTGAGAAGTATTGGGAGCAGAGAGGGAGAGATGGAATAAAAGAAGGAAGATCATTCTAGGATGGGAGAAGGGCATACAGCTAGCAGTGCTTTGCCATAGTGAGCTATAGGACTTGTGCCCTTCTCCTCAGACATTCCCCTGCTGATCTCGTGGCTGCTCTGGATCACTCAGAAAGCAGCTACACATGAAATCACACAATTCTCTGAGTGGTTCCCAAGAGATCAATGTTTTTAGCCAATTGTTCTTTTCACTCCCTAGGTTCATGAAAATGGAATTTTATACTTCCACAGGGGTTATTCAGGAATAAATAGCTACTTCACAATTTACACATACATTTTATGTTGAGTCATACGTTCATCCCCACTGTGAGGATCCTGTGAAGTCATGGGGGGAAACCCAGAATCCTACCCTATTGTACTTCCTATAAGTAGTCATCTTAGAATCAGTCATAGAATGTTAGAATTGGAAGAGACTTGGAGGTCATCTAGTCCAAACCCTGCTCAGTGCAGGCAACTGCTACAGTATCCCTGGCAGGTAGCCATCCAGCCTCTGCTTGAAAACCTCCAATGAGGGACAGCCCACAACTGCACGAGCCAGGCTGTTTTAGTGTCTGACTACTCTTCCACTTAAGAAATTCTTCCTGATGCCTAGCCTAAATCTGCTTCCCTGTAGTTTCAACCCATTGGTTCTAATCCTACCCTCAGAAGCCACAGAAAGCAAGTTCTGCCCTTCTTCTGCATGACGGCCCTTCAGATGACAGCTGCTGTATTCCCTTACGGCGCAATCCTCTCTACCGCTAGAGCAGCAGAGCGTGTGCTCCGCCGCTCTAGGGTATCACAAACGCACCATAAAGCGTGTTTGCGACAACTAAAGAGTAAGGGCCGCCGGGGCGAAGGCCTTACTCCCCCAGCGGACCATCCCTGCGCACGCCAGAGAAGGTAAGCCCTGCACTGACCGGTGCAGGGGCAGAGGGAGGGCAGAACGGGGCAGCCCAGGGGGTGGCCATTGGCCAAACTGGGCCGGGAGAGGGCGGGGATATATATCCTGAGCCCTTTCCCAGCCCGGTTCGGCGTTACCACCACCACCCAGCTCGAATGTACACCAGCTCCAGAGCTGCCTCGGCCGGCTTGTACCCAGGGAAGGGGTCGAGCGTCCCCTTCCCCTGAGGTGCTCCCGGGCTGCCCTTTAGGCCGGCCGGGTAACCTTACACAGGACTGAGCTGCCCGTCTTCTCCAGGCTAAACATACCAAGCAATTTTAGGTGTTTCTCATAGGACTTGGTTTCCAGACCCCTCACCAGCTTAGTTGCCCTCCTCTGAACTGCCTCCAGCTTATCAAAGTCCTTCTTAAAATGTGGTGCCCAAAACTATAAAATTAAGATAGTCATAGGAAGGGGTAAAGCAGGTGATTGTGAACAAACATGTAGGAGTTGCTAGTTACTCTTTTTAAAAGTACCTACCAATGCTTATTTTTAAAAAGAATAACCAGACCTGCTCCCTCCCCTAATGTATAAAATGCCTCTTACCCTTGCTTGAGAAGCAAAGTTTTTCTAATGACTAGTGCAACCTATATGAAATAATATTCTCATTCATAAACAATATCAAAAACAAAGAACCAGTGAAACTAAAAAATGCACACGTAAGTCATTTACTTTGGATAGGTCTCCACAAAGTGAATCGTCCCACATTAATCACTCTATTCAGAACCTGGGGTCAAATTCATCCAATATAAGCATTATTATTTTTTATGTGACAAAGATTGTACAGTTATCCCTCGCTTAATGACGGGGATATGTTCTGGAAAACCCGTCATATAGTGAAACCATCATTAAGCGAGTCCTCAATGTAACACAGTGGAATTATAATAGGGAATGAATGGTAAACACAGTGTACATTATGAGTGTAACACAAAGCACAACAAGATTTCTACCTGTCAAAGGAGGTAGAAACACACACACACAAACATAGAGAGTTAAAGACAACTTTTTTTGCATTTAAAATACATTACTGTAGCTTTAATTCTTTGTTTACACTTTGGGAACCTCCGTCATATATGCGGATCGTCATTAAGCAATCTGTCATTAAGGGGGGGACACCTGTATTGGTGAGCTTGTTAAGCAAGCAGCTAACCAGGAGAGGTTGAGCAGTCACTTTATAAGAGCTTGAAAAGTGCTCCCAAACCATCACTGTGGTTTTAAACATCACCATGGTTTTAAACACAAATATGTGATTAATGCTAATAAACCATTAGCATCACCCACAAACCATGCAGAGACGATCCTGCGCCCCCCCCCCGCGGGGGGGCAGATTTTCACCGCCCCCCAATAAAAAAAAAAAAAACACCACCACCCGGGTTTTTCAGATGTCTACGGGCTTTTTTACTGTAATGTTGATGTGTGTATGCTTTGTCCCACTTAGCTTGTGTATCCCGGAGCCTTCGTTCTGCCTGCTTTCGTTCTGTCCGGGCGGCAGAACTCCTGAAAAGCGCCCGTTCGCTCCGGAGCTCTGCCGCCCGGACAGAACGAAAGCAGGCAGAACGAAGGCTCCGGGATACACAAGCTAAGTGGGACAAAGCATACACACATCAACATTACAGTAAAAAAGCCCATAGACCCCCGAAAAAACCGTAAAAATACAAAAACACAAATCGAAACATAAGTAGTTCCCCGCCCCCCCAGGAGCCTTGGCGCCCTCCGCCCGGGGGCCCTGGCCCCCCCCGCCCCCCCTTGAAGACGTCTCTGAAACCATGTAATGTATATGTTCCTCTATATTTTTCATCTGAAAGATTTTTCTGCTAATGTTCATTGGCTTCAAGACAAAAATAGACTTATGTATGTTGTGTTCTTCTCCTGATATGGAATAGATCTAATATATAAAGCCAAAGATCAAATCATATTACACATAAAATACTGAAGTTACTACATCTGTGAAAACAAGCAGCCTGCCTTAGGCATGGTACATATATAATCCATCCCATATTCATTGGGCCCCTTGCATATGTCTGTGCATGCAGAGAGAGAGAGAGAGAGAGAGAGAGAGAGAGAGAGAGAGAGAGAGAGAGAGAGAGAGCGCTGCTGTACTTTGTGCAAACACTCAGAAATCCAAACCACACAAGGCCTGCGACCACCTATTACACAATAGTGCACATATAATAATATACAACACACTTCTTCATGGGGAGGGGGGAGGGAGAGACATCGGGAGTGATACAAGCCTGGCATTTCACATGGTCCACACATTATACTGAGACGTACCAAAACACTTGGCACCTCAGAAAAGACACAACATCGCGATGCTGTACCTACAGTCCCACATATATTCCCCGCAAGCAATCCTGGCCACCCAAGCTTAGCTGTCATCTCACATTTCATTTCTTGGCTATATCTGGCTCTTCTTGCACTGGGTCCCCTTCTACCGCCCCCGCCCCCCCCCGCAATTCGTTCTCCGCGGTGCCAAGAAGGGGGCTGCTGAAGGACCTTTCCCCCCCCCTCCCTACCTGGCTAACGAGCTGGAATGACGCGGCTGTGGGCACGGCCAGGCAGCAGGGGGGCACCAGAAGAAGGATCCCCGACACCAGCAAAAGGAACTCGCGTGGCCCCAGCAGCACCGCCTCCATCTTGGGAGCCGGGAATTAAAACAAAGTGAAACATCAACAAAGCGGGCGGAGCAGACGCGGGGAGGAGCCCGGGCGGCTGGCAGGCAAGGAGGGACAAGCAGGAAGCGAGGCGCGAGGAGGAGGGGAGGTGCAAAGGGGTCGGCGGAGGCAGGGAGGAGGTCCAATGTGAGCGACGCCCCCTCAGCAAAAGCCTCCGACGAGGGGCAGCCGACCAAGTCAAGGCCATTGCTTCGCCGCCCAGTTCTGAGTCCCATGGATTGGTGCGAGCGAGACGGCTTTCCCCCCAATAAAATCGTCCTTTCCCTGCCTGGTACAGTTGAAAAAAGACCAGTGCAGCGCAGTCCTAAGCTGAAGCATGTCTTGTCTACTCTCAGAGACAACGCCCACCGACTTCAGTGGGACTTTCTGTCATTTCATCCATACGTGGATTTCAGCCACGTAGCCTGATCGCATGCATGCCGTCAGGAGCAAGCCTGCCCCACTATCAATGGGACCTGCTCGGAGTGAGGTGGAAAACTGAGGTTGGTAGAGGCTGGTCTGGTTCAGACTGCAGGTGTAGAGGCCATATTTTAGAATGCTTTTCCGTGTAAAAAAAAACAAACTCCACACTGCATCTAGTAACTGTAAAAGTAGAGCACATGGTTTGGCACAGACCACGTCTTAATCTACTTCTTTACTACATGCATGATGTTTTTTGCATGGGCAAGGATTCAAAAGTATCTCCCCAACCTGCAATCTGAAGCAGAAGAGTCCAAACCTCGGCTACCTTAGATTATCTCCTCACTCTGCATAATGTTGTGTAGGTTTGAGCCAAATCATCCCTAAGGGCTAAAGGTGTAAATGTCAGATCATTCAGAAGGGGGAAGAGTACAATTAGGAAATTTATTTATTTGTTTTTTATTTACAGTATTTTTATCCCGCCTTTCTCCCTGAAGGGACCCAAGGCGGCTTACAACAGAAAAAAATACAAAAAATACAGTATAAAAATAATCACATTTTAAAAGAGTTAAAACAATTAATAACAACTAATAAAAACAATATCTAAAAATCGATTAAAAAGATCATGGCGACAGTCACAACAGGAGCATAAAAACAGCAGCACCCCCACCTGTACCAGTGAGATGTTAAAAAAGGCAAGGGCTCAGAAGGCTTCTTGGAACAAGAAATTGAGCATTAGGACACAAGCATGTGATAGAGCAGGACAGTAGGCCAAAGAGAGTAAAAGGCCACAGGGGAAAAGGCACAAGGGGGGGGGACAACATTTGAAAGTAGACAACGTACAGATGTTTAGCTGCACATGCCAGAAGCCTCTGAGCCAAGATGAGGGAGCTGGAGTGCCTGGTTGCAAAAGAGGGTATAAAGGCATACAGTAGAGGGCATAATGGAAACCTGATAGTACAGAGAGAATCAATGAAATAGTTATTCCAGAATACAAACTCTACAGAAAGGGCAGGGAGGAGTATTCGAGACAATATGTCTCCAAAGTTGCTGCATGGAGGCTCAGCAGCATTTCTGGACACATGACAGTGATGACATCATATGTCATTGCTGGACTTCTGGGAACACAGCTCTGAGCTGTGTGGAGCTCAGCTTTGCTTGTCTTTGAGCTGCGCAGCAGTCGCACAGCTTAAAGGGAATAGTGATTGGGGGTGGCCTAGCTCTGTATGTCAAAGAGGGTATTGAATCCAATAAACTGGAAAACTTAGGAGGACCAGACTCCTCCACAGAATCAGTGTGGTTGGAAATGCCAGGCCCCTACAATCATGTAGGAATAGAGACATGCTATCCCCCTTCTGAGGCCAGTGGGTGGAGCAGCGGGTTAAACAGCTGAACCATAAGCTGTCGATCGAAAGGTCGGCAGTTCAATTCCCGCGACGGGGTGAGCGCTAGTTGCTTGGCCAGCTCCTGCCAACCTAGCAGTTCCAAAGCATGTCAATGCGAGTAGATAAATAGGTACCGCTTGCAGGAAGGTAAACAGTGCTCCGTGTTCCAGCTGCATGCTACGCGCTGCGGCAAGGAGAGTCATGCCGGCCACATGACCACAGAGGCGTCTTCGGACAACGCTGGCTTTGAAATGGAGATGAGCACCACACCCTAGAGTCGGACACGACTGGACTTAATTGTCAGGGGATACCTTTACCTTTATCCCCCTTCTGATCAAAATGTTGAGGGTGACCTTAACTTGGAGGAAAAAATCAGGGAAGCATGCATCTAAAAGAGACAGTTGTCGTCAGTGGCGTCACTAGGACGTGCGTCACCCCAAGGCGGGGTGGCGCGCGTCACCCTAGTGACGCCCCAGAGTTCCCCCCCATATAAAACCTTTGGCGCGGCCTATGGCCACACCGCTATTTGGGGGTGGCGACCCGGCTGCACCCTGCACCGGGTGCCCCCGCCCCTTCGCGTCGCCCTCCGGACACTCTGAGGCCGGCCTGGGAGCCGGCCTCGGAGCGTGCGGCCCGGCCAGCGCTCCAGGGCCTTCTGAAAGAAGGCCCAATGCATCAATACGGGTACTTTTACTTGTTTCGCGCATGCGTAGACCGGTTTCGTCTCTGCGCATGCGCGAAAACAGTAAAATATCAGTATTGACGCGTTGGGCCTTCAGAAGGCCCTGGAGCGCCGGCCGGGCCGGACGCTCCGAGGCCAGCTCCCGGGCCGGCCTCGGAGCGTCCGGAGGGTGACGGAGGTGACGCGCGTCACGGAGGTGACGCGCGTCACGGAGGTGACGCACGCGGGGGGTGCGCGTGTCACCCCGTAGCGGCCCGCTCCCGTTGCCTCACGGGAGCAACACCGCTGGTTGTCGTAATAGTGACTTCAATTACCCATATGTAGACTGTGGTTTAAATCAGAGGTTCCTAACCTGTGTTACACGTAGCACTGTTATGTGGACCACAGGCTGGTGGTATGTAGGCTGCCAGTGGCCAAGATGGGCAGCAGCCATGACAGCCACGCGGCGCCGCGCTGGAGCCCAGAAAGCAGTGGCTTGAGCATGCTGGCTGGCTGCCAGCGCAGGGAGTGGCCTTCCTACCCTCCCTTCTGTCTTACCTTGCTGTTCTGTGCTGTGAACCCAGAAGTAAGTGCTGACGACATCATTGGCACTTACTTCTGGTGGTACACAGCTGACCGGAGCCCGTAAAGGTGGTACACGGTGCGAAAAGTTTGGGAACCTCTGGTGCTCAAGTCATGACACGGAGAGAACATTCCTAGATATTTAAAATGATTGTGTCCTAGAACAGGTAGTGTTTTCCCCCCCAACCAGAGGGGGGAAAACACTAGACCCGTGATGGCGAACCTATGACATGCGTGTCACAGGTGACACGCGAGGTCATTTTGGGTGACAACGCCAGTGTTTCCCCCACGGCCCCGACACACCTTATATTTTCGCAAATGTGTTACAGGCTTGTCTTAAATATTTAGGGCAGGGATTTTGGCAGACCTTTTTCAAATTATTCTCTAGTAGTCACTAATTGATGTTAAATAAAATGCAATGTGTTCTATAGTTGTTTTCAGGAACATGTCCTTGTTTCCACACATGCTATAAAACATGCTATAAAATGCTATAAAAGGCAAGAAGGCTTCCTTCAGAAAATGGAATTGCATAAATGAGAAGAACAAAAAGGAACACGAACTCTGGCAAACAAAATGTAAACTGCAAGAAAGAAATGGGAAATAAGAATATAAGGAGCACATGACTAAAAGCAGCAAGAGAAACAATAGAAACTTCGTCCAAGTTTTTAACATTACTGGTAAAGATGCCATGTAGTTTGTTTCCAACAGACCAACGATTCAAAACAACTTTAAACACTGTGCGAAGATTTAAACACTGAGGCTCTCTTGTGACTCGTTCCCATCCCTCCCCTGGCAAAAGGGTTCCTTTTAGCTGGTGAACTGGACTCAAATCCTTGCCATGGATAGACTTGTGTGTTTGTTTCACATGGCTGCCCTCTTCCAAGGGCAATCTTTCAACCCTTGCTCTGCTGTGCTCAAAATTCCTTGGATGTGTGTTTGTGTGACCTGAACCCTGGGTGCAAGTATTCTTAGCAGTGTTTTTCTTTTGCCCCTTTGCTGTTGATGCCACAGTAGCTCCTGTAGGAGATAGGGGTGCTGTGGTATCCTTGTGTCATGTGCTTATGCATAAAAATGTATGTGTGTTGTCTTTGGGGCATCTACCCATGGTTGGCAGTGGTGCCCATAGTATACAGGTGTGTGCTTGTTAAGTCTATGACATGTAAAGGATTCCTTACAGCAATTTCACAAGACACATTTCCTATATGGATATAACTACTATGTATGCATTTTTCTATTCTCTGTGGGTGCTACATCATATGCAATGAATATGTGTGTTTCTAATGTTGCCATGTGTGGAGATGATGGGAAGCCCAAGTAGACTGGTAAAAAAAATCCTTGAGGTGTGTCAATGCATTTACCACGTTAGTCATACACCAGGGCCACTTCGTATAAAAAAATGTAATTGAGTTCTGATACCATTCACAAAGGGCACTTCCAAATCAAAATTTCTCTTGCAAAATACACACAAGCATTGAGTGAGAATAAAGCATTAGCTTACTGCTCACATGTATTTTGAAAGAAAATGCTGTGATTTGTATACATCTTTCATAAATGACATGCTTGGCATGTATTTTGTTGTTGGATGTTGGACCTGAAGTACATAATGGTGTCTTGCTTATACACAGTTATCAATTGCCGTCAGTGAAGCAGCCTTTGGGAGCACTTAAGTATGGGCTGCTTTATACAATTTGCAGATTCAAGTGGTAAAGCTAGTTTTTACTATTCCAGGCTGCTGATGGAGGCCTGCAGGTTTATGAGTGTTTTCTTCTTTCCCTCTTCCCACATAACCACAATATGGATACACAGAAAACTAGCATGCCATAGAGACTCTCTGCAGCCTAGCCTTCCTGACTTGCTGTTTCTCCATGTGCAGGGATTTCCCCCCCCCCCCATGGAAACAGTCAAACAAGGCCCTCTACCTACAGTCTAAATTGATTACGTCGATTATATAAACTAGGACAAAAATGGAAAGCAGGCACCGTCCCTGGGCGGGCAGAGGTGGACGTGAACTCTCTCCAGAGCTGCATCCCTCCTGCCTGTAGCGCAGATCTACCCGGGAGGCTCCCAGGAAGGGGCAGCTGCAGAAGAGTCACGTTTGGATGGCCTCGCCGAACTTTGCCAGCGCTCACGCAAACTGCTCTGCGTTCGGCGTGGGACGCGGAAGTCGCAGCTTTGGAGCGCCTCCGCCCGCCGCAGCTGTCAAGCTGGGGAGGAAGGGGAGGAGTTGCAGCAGGTCGGGGTTCTCGCGACGCTTCGTTCTGGAGGCGGGAAGCAGAGTGAGGCGTCATGGCCGTGCTGCTGGAAACCACGTTGGGCGACCTGGTGGTCGACCTGTACACGGAGGAAAGACCGCGAGGTGAGGGGGAGTCTCGGCAATCACAGCGGCGGCATCCAGCTCCAGAAAGCCGGAGGGATGCGCGGCCAAATGTTGCGGCGCCGGCAGACCTTGAGCTGGGGCGCCTTCTCCATCGCTGGATTTCTAGTTGCGGAAGGCTGCATCGGTTGAATTTCTGAATAGTTCGCAGCTGCCAAAAGCACCGAGCAGGAGATTCCGCTGGTCCCGGGCAGCTGTTACTATGTGACACAGGGGATTCTGGGAGCCAGCCTTCTGCTTCATTGGTGCCTCCACAAGTATTGTAGCTTGATGCGACCGCTTGGGCTGCTTATGCAGTTGGGCCGGCCTTAGGCACAGGAGCCCGGCTGGAGAGAAAAATGGCAGCAGCGAGTTTCCTTTTTAACTGGCCGTGCTGGTTATGCCTTTAATCGTAAATTGACACCTAGATTAAGTATCTGATACTTTTTTCACCATGTTTCTCCACGCTTGGAAAACCCTCACCTGTTAGATTTCTGTGCTAGGCAACTATTAAAGGCGCTGAAGGCGAGCCAGTAAAAAAGGTAGCAAACCTAATGCATCATTATAGGCTAAATTTCAAACCTGTGTGAAAGTTAATATCCGACCTGAAAATCCTCTTTCTCTCCCCCCCCCCCCCCATATTTATCAATGAAGGAAAGGTGGTGGGAC
The DNA here is from genome assembly GCA_026170595.1 of Plestiodon gilberti rubricaudatus. NCBI lineage: Eukaryota > Metazoa > Chordata > Lepidosauria > Squamata > Scincidae > Plestiodon > Plestiodon gilberti. The sequence goes on from JANXHW010000001.1 coordinate 65,742,983, forward strand.
TCCTGTATCATCAGGCTACATGTGTGACTGATGGGGAGAGGGGATTCCAGGGATATAGTGTGGTTAGTTCAGATTAAGTCTGATAAGGTTTGCTGAAGACTGCAGGTACTAGTAGTATTTGTAACTATAATGTTCCTTTCCAGAGCATCTTTCATGTCGGTACTCAGAACATTTCTTCTTGCACTGTTGTTTCACTCAGAACAATTTTTTTAATGGAAATTTGACTTGAAGTTTTCTTGGACCTTGCGTTGATTTTCTTGCCATTCCATTTAGCCCTTTCTTTGGTGTGCTGTATAGATTTTGTGGTTCAGTATTTAAAGTATGAAGAAACATATTGTGTGCTTTATTAGACAAAATCCATAGTTTGTTTCATGTGTCAAATTTCTTGCAGCCTGTCTGAATTTTCTGAAACTCTGCAAAACCAAGTACTACAATTACTGCCTTATACATAATATACAGGTAAGTATTTGTGGTGGTCTATTTTTTATTATTTTAATCATGATAAAATTTTACAGGCATGTATTGCATATGGATTGCAAGCTGAACTTGGGCCTGGGAGACCAGGGTTCAAGTCCTTCCATCCTGCTTTGCACAAACTGAGTGCTCCTCTCACAGTGCAATCTTGCACAAGTTCAGACCGATGGAGTGAGCGCTCCACTGGCCTAGGGTGTCGTGAAAGTGCCATAAAGTAAGTACATCCATGGAGTAAGCGGCGCCAAGGCCAGTGCCACTCACTCTGCTGCTGGAGGACACCCGTGCCGCCGGAAGCAGGTGAGCCCCGCCAGGTGGCAGGAGAGTGGGCCGGGGTGGCGGGGGAGGGGGCGATTGGCCAGCCAGAGAAGAGAGGAGGCAGGGATATCGACGGCACACTGCACCAATAGCCTAACCCCCTTCCCAGGCCTGGCCGGTGTTACACAGCCTACCTGGATGTGTGCCAGCAAAATAGCTGGCACACATCCGAGAAGACCCATTGTGGCTTACACGGGGGGGGGGGAAGGACGAGCGTCCCTTTCCCCCAAGGTTTGCCCCAGCTCCTCCGGCACGGCACTGATCTTGCTTTGGATCCGCTGCAGCACGCTTTGCAACCTGTTTCACTGAACTATTGTGAGAGTATATGCGGTGAGGACTATAAAGCCCTTGGTTTATAAACTGTATTTACGTAGTCATTTCTAGTCCTATTTATGTATGTCTTTCATTGCTACAGAGAGATTTTATCATACAAACTGGTGATCCTCAGGGGACTGGCCGTGGAGGTGAATCAATTTTCTGGTAAGTTTGTTTAATTGGGTGACTAAACACTAATTGGAACAATAATGATTGGAACCTGGACTTGCAATGGCTTCCTGAGCGTAGGAGCTTTTGTGTAGCAGCCCAGTTGATCCAATACTATAATCTTGTTTGTTTTTAATTATGATCCTCTAACTGCTGTTTCCACACAAGCCTTGTTAATTCCACTAGGCCTTATGTGTGAGATGCACTTGGGGAATTGTGTTTTATGGTTTGACTTGATCCTTGTTCCTTTAAAGTGAAGTTACTAAGTTACTAGAACCTACTTGAAGTTACTAATAGTTGGAAATGCATTTTGAGAACTGCACTGTGTCCTGAGTTAGCTTTGAGGTAAGAAAGTACATTTCCATGGGAATGCTGCTGCTTGTAAGCACAATAGAGCAAGTCCTCACTTTAGGTTCTTGGCAACTGAGAATTTAAGTGAAATGACTTGTAATGAAACCAATTTTAAATAGGCTAATTCAGGGGTTCTCAACCTGTGGTACGGGTACCCCTAGGGGTACACAGACCTCTTGCTGGGGGTACGCCAAGCCCTGCCCCTTATCTACCCAATCAGCAGCTAATTAAGTGTTAACATGGATTTTAAATTGTAATTTCGAAGCCCTTCTGTCTGTCTGAATTTGGTTTTGGGCTTATTTTTGTACTTTGGAAAATGTACTTTGGTGGGGTGGGGGAGGGAGGAGCTGATTTTGGGAAGTGTGACTTGGAGGAAAAAAGAGATCCTTGCATGTCTGTCCTCTCTCTCTCTCTGGGCCTCCAAAGGTTAAGAACCCCTGGGCTAATTGATAAACGTTAACGGTCCTTTGGCATTTTTCCCATCAACTTTAAAATGAAACGACTTTAAGTGAGAACTTACTGTAAGGTTCTCTGTATTTTGAAGGTTCTGATCTTGAAAGAAGGATACAAGCCAGAGGTGCAAAAGAATATGGTTGCAGATTGACTTCTTGGTAGTGATAGTCCATTTGGAAAAGCTTTGCATGCATGTTAAAGCTTTTTCAACTGACCACTGGACTGAGTTTATAGATACTTAACAGTGCAATCCTATGCATATTTACTTGGAAGTAAATCTCATTGGATTCAATGGAGCAACTCTCAGTAAGGCTGCAGTCCCGTACACACCTTGGAGTAAGTCCCATTGAATTCAGTGAGACTTACTTCTGAGTAGACATGCATAGGATTGTACTGTGTTTAGGGCTGCAGCCGTAATTAATTTTCAGACTGCAATAATCAATACTTGCAATTGTACTACCAACCACTGATAAAATGTTTGAAAAAGAGGTAATGAACCAGTCTGACATGATGGGAAATTCCCTCCAAACTTCAGTTACTCAAAAGTGTTTAATGTTACTTCTGCTTTTATATCCCTATGTTCTAAGAGCAGCTGCAAACAAATAACTGATATACTTACTGCATGTTACTTACTTTATTTATATGAAAAAATAAACAGAAAAGGTTGATCATGATAACGTGGGCAGGTGTTTGTGGGATCATGTCATTTTCCGCGTTCCCCCAAAAGTGGCTAACTACACTTTAAATCAAATGTGCATTTCCCCCCCTCATTGTGACAGGGAGACCTGATAAGGGCCATGGCATGTGGGGAGGGTTGTTCTTTATTATTATTATTATTAAATGGTTCTGATGAAAATCCTTCCTCTTCCTGCTATTTGCCTTTCGAGGGAAGCTGGCAGTGTGCCATTGGGGACATCATGGCCCTAATTCTGTTTACCCAGCCCCCCCCCCCAGCAGTTCCTATTTACAACACAGTTGTGGTGGGGAAGAACTCAGGACCAAACTACACAGTTAATGTAGCATGTAACGTGACCTTAAGCCCAATGCATTCCTTTTCTCATGTCAATAAAACAGAAGATTTGTGTTAAATGTTTGGTCTGTCTTCTTCCACTTTGTAGCTCTACTTGATGGATGACCTGTTCTCTTGCATGTATATGTGTTTCAGCAAATTGTATGGAGATCAAGCTAGATTTTTTGAAGCAGAAAAAGTGCCAAGAATTAAACACAAGAAAAAGGGGACAGTGTCAATGGTGAACAACGGCAACGATCAACATGGGTCTCAGGTAGGTTTAAGGTGTGGGAAAGGTCTTGTTGGAACTCTAGAAAAGTAGAAGGGAAAGGAGTGCCATTGGCTTGTAGTAGGCGTCATAGGGAATGAAAGTAGTGTTGACTAGTAAAAAGACTTGCCCTAGGATTAAAAATTACAATTGATCCTCACATTGTTTGACTCCAAATATAAATAAAGGGCAGCAATTCTTTTTTACTAAGTCGCAATCCCTAGTTCATTCCATTGCTTAGACATAGGCAGTATTAGGGTGAGAAGAACTAGTTGTAGGTATTATGTGGGTTTTAACATATAGGACCTCTATGGGTGAACCCCAGTTTTCTGGATGGCACATCAGGGGGAACAGCAGAACATGCCAAGGTCCCCCAATCGCAGCTGCTGCTGCTGCCGCTGCCACCATCCTAACTGTGTGTCTTCTCCCAACCTCCCTGTCTGGTCAGGAAACAGGAAGTGGGGGGGAACTCCTCCTCCTTCCTTTTTCTGGTACTCATTCACTCTGCTGCTCTTGGCAAACGGAGTGAGAGTGGGGTGGCTAGCCCGAAGAAGAGAAGCAGAAGCATGCAAGCCTTAAGCCTATTCCTGCCTCATCAGTGTTCCAGGTTGATCTTAATAGTAAGCCATTCGATCTGTATGTAATCTGGGATGCTGTTACTAACCTGCACACATCCTGCATTAAGCTAGTATCCTTGGGCTGCAAACTTATACACACTTTCCTGTGAGGTAAGCCTCACACTGAACACAGTGAGACTTACTTCTAAGTAGATATGCATAGGGTTGTGCTGTTCACTTATGATTATGTGAAGTAAATAAAAGCAGCTGGAGAAAATCTATAGGATTGAAGTAACTGGCTGCGCTCAAGGCGAGTGGGGAAACAAGTCATTATAAATAGGATTTATATAATTATATAGAATTCTAATTTATTGTATAATTTATACACTTTAAATAGCTTTTCTGTCTTGTCATTTTTTTAATAGTTTCTTATTACTACAGGAGAAAATTTAGATTACCTGAATGGTGTGCACACAGTGTTTGGTGAAGTAACAGAAGGCATGGATGTGCTGGTGAAAATTAATGAGGCCTTCGTTGACAAGGATTTTGTTCCATATCAGGACATCAGGTTTGGCTGTCTTCTGCTTCCGCACATTATATAATAACAGGACATAACATCAGAAAAGCTTGCTGGGTTGAACGAACATCCCCCTTTCTTAAGTTGCCAGTCGAATACCTCAGGAAACCAGCCAGGCATGAAGCCAATAGCCATCCCCAGCTGTTGCAATTGGAATTGTGCACAAAGATTCCAGTTAGTCATTATGACTAATAGACCTCTAGTCCCCTTTTCAAGCCATCTATCAATCCTATCCAACTTACACCACCGGTGTAACCAGCGGGGGAGGGCAGGACGGGAGGCTTGGGAGGGGAGGGGAGATTTGAATCCCCCTTTGGAGGGGATTTGAATCCCCTTTCCATTCTGGGGCCTCCCGTTCTCGCTGCACCGCTGGTTACACCAGTGGTGTAAGTTGGATAGGATTGCGTTGTAAGTAAGATAGTGGCAATCAGCACATCCTGTGGCAACGAGTTCTCCAAATTAAGTAGCAGAAGTACTTTGTGTTTGCCCTGAAACTGCCAGTCGGTTTCATTGGGTGACTGTGAGTTCTTTGATATTTATGGACACACTCTAGCATAATAGCCACATGAATTGGGCAAAAAAATATTTTATACTTTCAAGGATTAGCCAAGAGAATCTTTGTGTAACTGCATGCTTATTGTAGGATTTGAAACTTCCTCTGAAAGAAGCCTGCATTGCATGCTGTTGAGAACCTTTTTATTGTACCTGGTGTGTATAATAATGTTCTATGTGCTGCCCGCTCTGGCAGTCTTAAGGTTTGACATGCATCCTTGGAACGTACTATCTTAGCTTAAAGGTATTATTTATTCTCCAGAGAGGTTTATTTGATCGACGTGGAGGGGAATTGCTTCAGAAATTACATATTGTGTGCATGAAATTACATATTGTGTGCATGAACTTACCTTTTACTTACCTGCAATTCCTATCAGGATAAACCATACAGTGATCTTAGACGATCCATTTGATGACCCACCTGGTTTGGCAATACCAGATCGTTCGCCAGAACCCACAAAGGAACAGTTGGATGTGAGTGTTGCTATTAACTTCTTGTGATATGGGGAGGGATCAGAGAAAAGCTGGAGATACGTATTAATACTTCAAAAAATTGGAGTCCTGCTCTTGGTGCAACAAAAGGAAAAGAGGGCAACACCAAAGAGAGGGGGGGGCAAAACAGAGAGGTGAACCTCAAACTTGGTGTCAGATGAAAACTTTATTGAACTGAATAAAACATGCTAGGTATGTTTTGTCTTATTTCTCCAATTTCAACAAAGTGCTCGTTTTGTGATTCACGAAACGCATATTGTCCAGAGAGAAAATTTGAGGTTCACTTTTGGCCTTCCTCCCAATTTAGCTACTAATCTAGTGACATGATTCTGAACCACAAATAGGAACTATCCCACTTGTTAAGAAATTAAAACAGTTGGGAATAGACCTTGACCTATTAGGCTCACTAACTCAAGAGCAAACTTTCTAAACTGGGTGATATCTGTAGAATGGTGATTCTGGACAACAATACATATGTGTCCTTTTCAAGCAAGTTGTGTCCTATGTTGTGTACCTATATTTTCAAGCAAATTTACGTTTACAAGTAACAACTTTAAACTTTAACTTACTCCTATACCCTTTCCTCGCATCACAGATGGACTGACAGAAGAGAAATGAAGGGTGTGTTCGCTAGGTTGTTTAAATAACTGCTTTTTAATTTTTATTTTAAATGTAAGCCAGAGTGGGAGAATAGGAGCCGATGAGGAAATTGATGACTTCAAAGGAAGATCTGTTGATGAAGTAGAAGAAATTCTGGCAGAGAAAGAGGCCAAAACTCAGGCTATCCTTTTGGAAATGGTAAATACTCACCTTTACATCTACAACTTCCTTGTACTCTCAGTAAAAGCCCATAGTATCTTTTCCTGATTGATAACCCTCAAGCAAGATGTGCATTAACTTTAGCCAGGTGTAATGTTTTACCGTCCAGTCTAATGGATTACAGATTTGATCGATCCTTTAAGGCTCAGGGTCGTTGTCCATGCAGTCAGTCAGATATAGAATCTGTACCTCATGCACTTTTACATTGTTCATAGTATAACAACTTACAACAAGACATTCTTAATCCATTGCTGGTAAACATACAAGGGAAGTCTGATTCGGATATTATTTTGATTCTGTTTTCATCTGTCAACAAATGGACCATTAATTGACTAGCTAACTTTCTCCATCTAATTATTCAATGAAGAGTTTCCATGGTGACCAACCCAGTGAAATCTAACCAGAATGGATGCTGACTGCTTATATTGCCTTAACTTTATTTTCTCTTCACTTGTTTTCTGTATTACGCACTATTTATTTTGTGTGTGTGTGTGTGTGTGTTGTGTGTGTGAGAGAGTGATTCCAATAAAGGTGGATGATGATGATATAAATAATGTATATTTGATTTGTTTGACTGAAGGTATATGTGCATGTGCTTTTATTAAATATACGTAAAGCAAGTGTCACATTGGAACTGACCTGATCCTCTGGATTGTGTGTTAAATCTGAATGCGAATTCAGAGGAAGTGTGAATGCTCAGGTAGGAGCATAGGATACAGATTTTTCACATTGGCTTTGTGAATAATTATGACCTGTTCTCAAATTTGCACTGCACATTTCTCCTGACCTTCTTTTAAAAAAATTGATGCGTATGATGTAAGAATATCTCAAGTTCATAAATGTGAATTGCCAGATATTCTGGATGAAGTGGGACTAAACTCCCTTCCTTTGTACCTTAGGTGGGAGACTTACCTGATGCAGAAATCAAACCACCTGAAAATGTGCTATTTGTCTGCAAACTTAATCCTGTGACAACAGATGAAGACCTTGAAATAATATTTTCCCGTTTTGGGTCAATAAAAAGGTAATTCTAGAAAATTTGCCCTAGAAGCAACATATGAGCCAGCCTCTTTAAAATCCTTGTTTCCTGAGCATGACTGCTCTTCTTACCTCTAATTCAGTTGCAGATCTCTTTTTTTTATTTCACTCTTTGACTGTCTTAAAAATTAACAAGGTTTAATGGAAGCTGGTGCTGGTAGGTGGGACTCTGAAATGTTCCACTGAAGGACACAACTAAAGTGTCTTATCTGTTAACATCTATGCAGTAGCATTTTTCCACTGCATCAGAAAACTGGTGAATCCTTCTGTTATACAGTACTTTCATGTCTCCTTTCCCTGGTTAGAGTTTGCTCTTAAATTTTTATTAAATCTGATTTCACTGGGAAATTGAACTCACTGTAGTGTCAAGACAAGAAAATGTGCCTTTTTGCTGGTGTATCATTGAACAAAACTCAGCTCTCTGTATTGAATATTGGACAACCTATTGTGAGATGCTATCTTTAGACAGACAGTTCTCTTTATATTAAAATAAAACATTGACTCTCACTTTAATTTTAATTTATTGCGGTATTGGGAACCAGGGGCAGCCCATGCCTCTCCACTGCCCTAATCCCTATTTTTTGCCCCTGGAATCTGCCCACCAGTGGAAAAAGTGAGGGGGTGAGTGAGCAAGCATTCACCCTTCTGTTGAGAAGGGGGGGGTGTCGAGGTGACACCCCCCCCCCCTTCTCTCCACTTACCTGGAGTATAATGTGTTGGTTTCCAGCATGCTCTGCTCCTGTTCATTTGAAACAGGATTGGCGGGTGTGTGTGTGTTGCACACTGAGCTTGAGGGCAGGGGAGGCAGGCTCCAGATTGCTTGTATCTGCCCACTTGGTGCATCATAGCACTGTGTGAGTGGGGAGAGGTGATCTGGAGCCACCACAGTTTTTCTTCTTCCAGCAGTACTGGAAGGAGAAGGGGGCTGCCACTGCTGCAGTCCTCTCCCGACTTGCTCTCAGCAGACTGGAAAGAGCAGCAGGCGGACAGGCTGGGGGCTCATTAGTTTGCTGTCCCTCCATCTTTGCCGCTCCACCCAGCAGTTTCACATCTCTTCATGGACAGGCTGGCCTTGTTGGAAACAACTCTAGAGTGTAACTTACTTTTCTTTAGAAAACACTTCACAGTATTATTTGCATCTTTAAATATTGTGACAAATAAGCAGAAGTGCCTTGGCATAGGAAAGGCGGGATATAATTTTTTAAAATAAATAAGTACAGCAATGTGTTTTGCTGCAAAGGCTAACTTGGAAATACTGTATTTTAAGGCTCTACTTTCTGTTCAGTATCTCCAAACTGAACCCTGTGAACTATGATGATGCTGTTAGAGCTGTTAGCTTCCCAGCACAGACGTGTCATCCTATGTCACTTCTGTGAATGAAAATGTTGCTTGAGAGTGCTGATCACACATAGCTAGCACCATGGGAGAGATGGATTCTGTCTGGAGTCTCTTAATAGCTGTGTTTTTCTCAAGTGTAGTTATGCAAGTTTCATTTTTGTATTGTACTTTCTGGCACAAGAATGGCTTACGGGAGAACAGTGGCGTTCCTGCGCCCCCCCCCCATGGGGGGCACCAATGCAACACCCCCACGTGACTCCACAAGCCCCGTCTCCGGGGGTGTGGTGTCATTTTTGCGCTGCGGCGCCGAATTTTGGTGGTGCAGCACAAAAACACCACCACCACCCTCCCACTTTTCGAGCCTTTTTGGAGCCAAATGGCCAGCGGAGCGACGAAAAAGAAGACAGCAAGAGCGGCGGAGGGGGCGACCTGGAGAGGCACATGCACCCCACACAAACTGTGTGGCACCCCGCTGCCCCGGGGCCACCGCCTCCCCGCTCCCCTAATGACACCTATGGAGAACAACTATATTCAGTCCATGAGATATAGAAAGAGGAACCATTTTTCTGATTTTTTCACCTCACATAGTCCATTATGTGGTTGATCCCTATGAAATACATGCAGTACTGCTTTCTTGAAGCACTATAAAATCACTAAGAAGCTGCTTTGAAATCTTAAGTGTCTAAACAGCTGCTGTTGCCCTACAACTTTGAGAACATAATGTGCTTATTTTTTCAGCTGTGAAGTGATTAGAGATTGGAAGACTGGTGAATCCCTCTGTTATGCTTTCATTGAATTTGAGAAGGTACATAGATGTGCAAATTAAGTTTATTTTGTTGCTTAGATAGTAGCATCATAAGAAGACATATGTTGGAAGTGTTTGCTGACTGTTCCTATATTTATACTCTGTGTACCACCTTTCCCAAAAGAACCAAGGTGACTATCCCAAAAACCACTACCCCCCAAAACCACCAAGTTCCATACTAAAGTATTCTCTCCTATGACCTTTAGAAAACAATTTTCTGGTCAAAGCTAGCCTAGTGTATTGGATAGAGATGTAGTGCTTCCTTGGAAAGATCTGGGTTCAAATAGCAACTCCACCATAGATGCACTTCCATTCCTTGAGGAACGTTACGATCTCTCACTCTCAGTCTCTCATCTGTAAAATGAGATTTTTTTCAATTTGTACCTGACTAAATTGCTTTGAACTTTCTTTGGTTGAAAAGTGGTGTATAAATATTAATAATAGTGATCAGTCTCACAGGGATCTTGACAGAATTAAGGGATGTAAAAGTTGTGATATTGCCTAGGAAATTTGGAGAAAATGACACCCAATTTAGGAGCTTGACTCTAGTCAAGACCCTGTCAGAATATTTTTCATGTTCACTTCACCTTCTGATTTATTTGTACATTCATGCTGTGAATCAGAAGTTGAAATTGGTTGTGAGGAGTTAGCCCTAGGCACTTGAGAGAAATTAGTCCTAGGCACTTCTGTCTTAAATTCCCCTGATCAAATTATGATGTAGAAAAGTAGTAATGTTGTTCTCCCAGGTGGGTAGGTATCAGTATTGCACACTAAAACACAAGTGTTTCAGCAAGGGAATGTGGCTGAAATGCCCTGGGATTCCTTGTCTCGGTACACTGAGATTGGTACCGTTGCAGGGGTAATAGCCCTGTTAACATCTGGATTTTTCTTATGCAAAAAAGCTCCAGGAAAAAAATATTGAAATACAGTCAGTTCTCTTTATATGAATTGCCACCTCTCTCTCCATATCCATGGTCTGTTCTCGTTATCTGCGATCTCATCAGGGCCATTGTTCTCTTAGCTTTTTGTGTGTGGGTCTCTACGTTGCTTTGGGAGAAAATTTCCCTGACTTAAAGGGTAATCTGTCTCTTCTGGAGTGTGTGTGTGTGTGTGTGTGTGTGTGTGTGTGTGTCTAATTTGCTAGAGTTAGAAATTGTTCCATAACAAAGAGCCAATGTGGTATACCGGATGGTGCACCCGCTATCACCCAGCCCATAGACTTCAATGTAAGATTCATGTTCACAAAGTTCATATAGTGCATGGCGAAGAGGGTCCCCTGGAACCTAACCCCATTTTTCCCATGGGCTCAATGATTCGGTATCTGCTAATTCGGTATCCACTAGATTTTCCAAGAACCTAACCCTAGCAGATAATGAGAACTGACTGTACTTGATATTGAAGTAACAGCTGAGATGGATGGCCTAAAATTTTTGTACCAGCGCAATAATTGATGATCCCCATTCTAAGCATACTTTGGTGGTACAGGAAGTGTTAAGACCAGAGGAGCTGCAGGGCCCAATTGGAAACATTTTTTTTTGTGGGGCCCCAGGTTCACAGCCAAGGTCTGTACAATCCTAGAGATATAAATAACATTTCTTATAGACTTTACATCTCTATGGTAGAATGGAAAGCAATCAACGTGTGCACTTAAAGTGCATGTGAGTTAATGGACCAAATGGATCTAAACACATTTTAATCTAAAATTGCATATATGTAAGCCTACAAGTAAACAAACAAAATATGTAGATTACCTTTGAAAAGTAAATACAGTAGTTACAAAACCACTTGTTTTAGTGACTGTGGAATGATTTAGTAAATATTTATTTTATGTTTTGTTTAGAAAAAAATTCAAAATGTAAATGAACAGCATTGTTGGGAACAAATTATCTTTTTTTATTTCTAAAAATCACTTAACATTAATTATAAATATTATTATTGCCGTTTATTATGAAAATTATCTATCTTGCTTTTTTCTCTACAAAGTCTTTTAGGATTTTGTCTTAAATTTAAACTCCTGATAATTTCAGGTTCATTGTTGTGAGTGCAGAGTATACATTTAATATCTCTGTATTTGTAGGTCCTATTTATCTAGATTTATATATGTACACTTAAATACTGTAGTCTGAATATAGAAACCTGCAATCTGGTGTTGCGTGTATGTTGCAATGTGTTTTGTGTATTTGACAAGACTAGATTATCCTAGCGCGGGGGGGGGGGTAGGCATGGGACCCAGTTTGGAGCAATTGGTCCAATTTGCTTAAAGCCAGCCCTGGTTAGGAGTTCGTGGACACTTATGAATTGGTAAAGGAATTTTGTTTGGCATATTCTGGTTTTCTCATTTTAACTTTCTTTTTCCTGAAACATGGATACCAGGAGGAAGATTGTGAGAGAGCTTACTTTAAGATGGATAATGTATTAATTGATGACAGGCGAATACATGTGGATTTCAGCCAGTCTGTTGCAAAGATTAAATGGAAAGGAAAAGGTAACTTTATTTTACAATTAATAGTCATTAATCCCATAGCCATTGTATGCTAAAACAGAATGCACAAACGTCGGCTTTTAACGCAGGTATTAACTATGCTGGTTCTTTAGACATGAGATGACCAAAATAGCTATGATACATCATCTCTTCCCTCTTGGCATTGTATAAAGACAAACACCCTCTTGTCAAAGTGGGTCGTGTCTGCAGTTTGACGGTGGGAATAGGCCAGTTAGGTGCCTGTTGGCATGGCAGGTACATGTTGTGGGGGGAAGCAGGTGATGCTCAGTCATAACAATGGTGGAGCTGACACGGGGCAGAGGTGCAGTTGTCTCTCTTCTCTACAGGCCCTGTGTCAGTTCCAGTGTACGAATCCCTTGCAGGCCAGGGAAGCAATGGACATTGGTTTCTCCAATGTTTTGGACTGGCTGGGGCATTGGGGGCATCTGCTAACTGGGCAGAGAGGCACTTTCTGAAGTGGTGTACCTAGCGGGAGGAGAGCAACTGGTCCCTCTTTGCTGGCTGTTTGCTGGTGACTCTTCTGCATCTTTTTATGCAGGTTCTGGGTCTTTTAGGCATAGAGTGAACTTTTTTTGTTGTTGAAAAGCAGTATAGAATTATTCTCGATAATAAATAAATCTCCCTCTGCCTGGTAGGACACATGAATATACCCAACAGTTCAATCCATCTTTTAGGGAAGTGATTGTGTGAAGGATTTCCTCGTATCCTGGTCCAAAAAAGATTAAAGATGGTTATAGCAAGAATGCCTTCCTCTTTCCCTTTTATTGCTGGGCAATGGGGATGGCCTCACTGATCTAGGCAATAAGGCAGCTCCTTCCTCCAGCTAGTTTGCAACCTCTGTTGTATTAAAATATTTGGCCACTTGTATTGAAATGTCACCTTGAACCATAAGATGGCAGCATATAACTGCCAAGATGATACAATTCTTAAGCAATGCTTTTGTGGAATTACTGTAGCTAAATATTCCTAAACTTATCATACACAAAACTAGAAGCTAACTATGCATGGAACACCAAAATATCTTTAAAGTGTGGAAAGTTTGCTTGCCAAGGACCCAACCCACCTGTAACCTTCCCACACTATGCTGTGATATACTTCAGAAGCAGGTAATGCTCAATCTTGAGGGTTGTATCCTAAGCACTTCTTCTCTTTGTGGAAGAAACTCCATTTGCACATGGGGAGAGGAGCAATTTTTGGCAGTCTCCTCTTCTCCCTGCATATTCTCCCCTTCCCCTGCATATCTGTTCCTGAGGGTCACTAACCCTCGGGGCAGATATTCAGGGGTTACGGAGTAAAGGGGAGATTGGCAAAAACCACACCGCTCCCCTGCTGCAAATGGAGCTTCTTCCATGAATGGAATAAGCTCTTGAGATGCAATTGAAAGTACTTAAAACAACAAGATTGGGTGCCGTGTATCTTCTTAAGACATACAGGAGCAAGAGAGGTATAGAGAAGAGTCTTGTTTGCCTCCTACATTTGTAAGCCTCTTGTTTCTGCCAGGGAGGCAGCTGGAGTTCAGTGAGGCAGCCAAGTGCTGACCTCCAGGGTAGTGTGGCCATAGTAATTATATTCTCTGAGGGAGCTCCAAGGAGGAGGAACTGCTAGGAGAACAAAATATCTGTTGTACCTGAAACATCCCAACTGGGCGTATCAGTTGGAGCTAGGGCAGAGGGATCATTTTGCCTGATAGAGCATAGCATTTCTTATATACTATTTTTAAAAACTGAAGTAGCAGTCTGGTTGTGGCAACAGTTCTTTCTCTCAAGTCCAAACCATGGAAAATGTTGCTGACCAGATGGATGCAAATGTTTGTTCTGGTTACAAAACTGAACCGATGTTGGCTTAACGTCTGAAGAAGACCTGTCTCTTTTGACATGGCATCCTTTGTATTTAAGTTCAACATTAATGCTAGCTTTTTCTTGCAAACAGGTGGCAAATATACAAAGGATGATTTCAAAGAATATGAAAAGGATCGTGACAAAACTTCTAAACTAAGCCTGAAGGAGAAGGCAAAGCCTAAGCAAGAGTATCCTTAACAACTAAATCTTTGCATGTTCTTTTTTTAAAGTGTCATTTATACATGAAAAATATTGTTGGTTTTTTTAATGTACAACCTAGGTATGAATGAGATGTACGTCTTCGGAACATTTGCAATAAGTTCTTGATTTATTGGAATCTCATAGCCTGATTGTCAGATATATGCATACTTTATGTTCAGTTGGTAGATAGTTTTGCATTTTGTAAAAAAAAAAATGCATTATATAGTTTTCAATCACTTCTGTCCCTGGGACTGGTAGTTCAGTGTTAATTTTTTAATTAGTTTCATAATTTAATGATGTCTAAATTGAACTTAAAGACACGCCGGTTACACACTGAGAAGTCAATTTTTCTGTCACTAAGCATGTGTCACAATTCCTGACCTAAGCATGTGAACCCCAACTAAAAGCCTGTGTGATGCCAGATTCAAACTTTATGAGCTGCTCCTTCTTCCTACTGTGGTTGCCACTGGGAGGAAAAAAAATGCTTCTATGTGACAAGGGCTCCACACCACCATTATTTATTTTTCACATTTTTATACCACCCTTCCTCCAAGGAGCTCAGAGTGGTGTACATAATTTCCTCCCCTCCGTTTTGCCCTCACAACAACCCTGTGAGGTAGGTGGGGCTGAGAGATAGTGACTGGCCCAAGGTCACCCAGGAAGCTTTGTGGCTGAGCGGGGATTTGAACCTAGATCTTCCAGGTCTAAGGTCAGCGGGTGGCGCAGCAGGTTAAACCGCTGAACCATAAGCTGTCGATCAAAAGGTCGGCAGTTCGATTCCCGCGACGGGGTGAGCGCTCGTTGCTTGGCCAGCTCCTGCCAACCTAGCAGTTCCAAAGCATGTCAATGCGAGTAGATAGGTACCGCCTGCAGGAAGGTAAACAGCGCTCCGTGTTCCAGCTGCATGCTACGTGCTGCGGCAAGGAGAGTCACGCCGGCCACATGACCACGGAGGCGTCTTCGGACAACGCTGGCTCTTCGGCTTTGAAATGGAGATGAGCACCACACCCTAGAGTCGGACACGACTGGACTTAATTGTCAGGGGATACCTTTACCTTTACCTTCCAGGTCTAAGTCCGACTCCCAAACTGATTCCCATGAAACAGTCATGTGGTGAGAGTCCACACCAGTGCTGTATCTCTCTGGGGCCTGGTAATATGGGCCAGGTTAGTCTTGAAACACAACTGGCTGACTCATGTGTTAAGCCAATTTGCAGATGCTGCAACAAGGAGCCTCAACACTATCTCCAGGGGGAAAAACATTTGCAGCTCCCATGCCATGCTCAACATTTTAAACCATGCCTAGGACAGCTACAAAGTAGAAAATTTAGGATTGGTTCTGAAGAGACAAATATCCACACACGAAGCTGCCTTCAACTGAGTCAGACTACTGGTTCATGTGGCTCAGTATTGTCTACTGTCACTGACTAGCAGTAGCTTTCTAGGATTTCAGGAGTCTTTTTCCCAGTCCTGCCAGGAACCGAACTTGGGAATTCATGTATGCAAAGCAGGTTTCTACCCATGAGCTATGTCCTGCCCCCTCAGGTTTTGCAGTCACGTTTGATTAAAGTGTTCAGTCAGAATGGTAGTGTGTCTTCATTAGCTTTGTCCTGGCAAAGATGCACTGAAATGGAGCATTTTGCTTCTTGGTTTCATGCTCTGGGATCTATTTTTTTCCATGTATATGCCTAACAGTACTGCATGATGTTTCTCCATTATTCAGAATTATGTTAGTTAATAGACAATTGCTAGTTTAGTGGGGTCTTCTCACCCCACCCCACCACTGTCCAATTCCAAAGCTTCCTTTAACCAACTACTGTAGCTCAAAATATGACCTTGTATTAGATGAAGAGGAAGAAGAAGCCAAAATGAGTCACCGACACTCTGATAAAAAGAAGAAGAAACGCCACCATTCAGACGACACAGATGAGGATGAAAAGAGGACCAAAAAATCTAAGGTACCAGTATTTAACTGAGCTTCTACCCCTTTCAGCTTAACAGCATGTATTGTTGCTATATTGCTCTGCCATGCAGTCACTGGGTCAAATACATTGAATATTTTTACAAACTCTTTATTATTATTTTATACAACTTTTCAACAGTTCACAAAGCGGTTTAAAAGCACCTTGTCGTCTTCCCCAACTAGGCATGCTATCAAATGTTCTAATCAACATTTCCTTGTTACCTACTTAGACATTGAACCTTAATTTGCATGACCCTCAGCCAAAAGATCTACTCTTGCTTTT
This sequence comes from Plestiodon gilberti rubricaudatus, assembly GCA_026170595.1. Lineage (NCBI taxonomy): Eukaryota > Metazoa > Chordata > Lepidosauria > Squamata > Scincidae > Plestiodon > Plestiodon gilberti. The sequence continues at coordinate 65,759,301 of JANXHW010000001.1, forward strand.
TCCTTTTGTATGTACTTCAACTTCCACATCTAATTGACCATTTTATGTTTGGTCTGCCTCCCTCTCCATCTAGCCTTGGTTCTGGAAACCTCCTTACCTTTTTATAGAACCTTTTGTTGGTTCCTCCCAACCATTCTGGGTACAGGCTAGAGCCTGTTACAGATTCTTGGCTATCCTGTGATATCACAAACAGAAAAGCAGATGAAGAGATTGCACATACAGTGATGAGGTAGCTGCTGATATCTTACTCCTGCTAGGAGGGTAACTTCTGGGCAACTTCATCTCAGAAATTGTACCTCTGCCTCCAGGTTCCTGGAGCATTCCGCATACTCCCACTGCCTGGCTTCTGTTCCTCCAGTGCCTATCTTGATTACCTACCATCTGGCTTCTGCATTCACCAAAATCACTGAATATCCAAATCAAAGGTCTCTACTCCATTCTTGTTCTCTCTGCCACCTTTTTGATACAGATTTATCACTCTCTCCTGCTAGATTCGCCTCCTGCCATAGGTTTCCACGAAGCTGTCTTCAGCTGGTTCTCTTCATGTCTGTTTAACCTCTCATTTCTTGTTTCTACAGAGGAAAGCTCCTCCTCGGTCTTCCCCTCCCTATCCACTGTAGCCCATTAGCCCTGTGCTATTCATTCCTTTTACACCTTGTTCCTGAGTGATCTCACCAAATTCCATGGCGTTCAGTATAGCTCATGTACAGATGATACCCCTACCCCCTTTCCCCTAAAATTTCTTCCTTCAATTTTTAGGGGAATGCTGGTGGTATCTGCAGCTGTGAATACTGTAGGCTTCCAGTACTGTGTATCTGGGTTATATTCAAAGTTGTACTGGTGGTAGGAGCTTTGTCACTAGTGGAGTTCCACTAGAAATAGCAGGGCAATGGCTGACCTTCTGCCAGCAGCAGCATCTTCAGCAATGCTGGAAGACCTGATCGTTCTTCCCGCCCCCCCCTTCTTCCTATTTATTTTGTAATCCTTGCAAGCCTCTGTATAAATGAACAAGTTAACTTCAGTTCACCATATTTCTTGTGCTAGGACCCTGAGCGAAAGCACAAAGAAGAGAAAAGAAAAAGCGACAAGTGGGAGAGACGCAGGAGCCGCAGTCGCAGCCAGTCTCGGGACAGAGACAGTCACTACAGGAGGTCTAAAGACAGACACCATGAAGAGTCCCGAGAAAGGGAGCAGGAGGAAAAGAGGAGAGCCAGAAGCCCGAAGAAGTCCAAATACAGATGAACGAGGGTCGAAAGCGAAGTGTCACCACCACCCTCCTGCTCCATATTTCTTGGCTACTGAAAGACCACCACCACACACAAAAAAAAGACTTCAGCTCCTCTCTTGGCTGCTGGTTCTTTACAGTGCCAAAGAGTGAAGAGTCGAGTCAAATTATGACAGATTGTTTTGTAGTTAAAGCATTTTGTTTGCTTTTGTAACTTTGCTGATGTAGCAGTTGGGTCTGCTGCAGAACAGTGAGGAGGAATTTGCAGTACCGTGATGATCATAAATTCTACCCACTGTCACCACGCCCCCCCAAGAGCCACTTTGAATGATTGCCTTTAAGTCGGGTCTGCAACCTACGGCCCACAGGCCAAATTTGGCCTGCCACCCAAACTCAGCCAGCCTGCACCGAGCTTGGCTTGGGCAGCAAAGCCTCCTGCCCAATTTGCCACAGGCTGGACAGGGCATGGCGCAGCTACCTGCATGGTCCCTGGCAAATGCACGTCCCTGACTTTGCCTCCCAAGCCGAGCTCCCTGGAGCCACCCACTTCCAGGAGCTCAGCAACACAGAAGTTTGGCGATGATGTCATTGCTGAATGTCCAGCCCCTTTTGCCCAGAAAGCTTGCTGACCCCCTGCTTTTAAGTGGCAGGTGCCATACTCAAGGCATTTCTCTGATACCTCTAGGGCTACGTAACACATGATGAATTTCCTGCTCTGTTATCATTTCCATGCAGAGTGACACACACCAAGGTTTCCAAGGGTAAAGCCGTTCCATGTGACGACAGCAGAGGCGTTCATTTTGCTGTGACAGCTTTCTGCTACATGTATACATGTTGAAAAGGTTTTATGCCTGTTCATCCCACATGCTAGTACAATATTCAATTTCCTACACAGAAATGACATCCAAGAAGGGAATTTGCCATGTGTGAGGCAGCTCTGAATTTCTTTTGCCTTGTAGGAAAGGTATCCTTCACAACACACAATTTATACTTCACAAGAGTGTGTGAGTGTTTGTGTGTATGTCCATTTACTGCTTATTGCAGCTGTTTTGTGGCTGGCCATTCCTAGCTTTCTCATCTAAGGAGAGTTCCCTAGTTTATAATTTTCCCTACTTATTACTTGCTGTGTATCAGCACCACACAAACCCCAGGTGTGACCTGAAGCATTACACAGTAGTACAAAATAATCCTTTCCTCAGAAACCACGCCTCCTGCAAGAAAGCTAGATCTTGAGCAAAAGGGCACCGAAACGAAGACTTGGACAAAGTCCTGCCCTGGCAGCACTTGACTTAGTCAAGACAAAAAAATTCAGCTTGGTGAAATATTTCATAAACTTATGTGCATTTCATAATGCTATAAATACTTGATGTAAAAATCATAATGAAAATGCATTCATTTAGGGTTTTGTAGCTTCATTCTGTGATTCCAACAGTCAAACTACACCCAGTTCCCTGGAAAAAAACTGATATTGCAGCACTATTGAGAAGCAATAAATGTCTAGTTTGGAAGATATAGTGCAACTAGTTGCTGTAAGAAAATACAGAAGCATAGAAAGAAACTGCCTATTAAATCCAAGGTATAAAATATTGAAATAAATTGCCTTTCATTTTGCTTTGTGTACTTCTTTAAAAAGTAGAATTCCCATGGACTACTACTGGTGTACTTTAAAATGCCAGAGTAATCATTTGTACATAGGCTCTAATTACAGTAATGGTGTACTGTAACTAATCTTGTTGTCGAAGCTGAGCCAAGGGTCTCCCCAAAACCCTATCATTGTCATTAGGCAACAGCACAAGCCCATACTCAAACAAGCAAACACAACCAATAGTTACACAAGATGCTTCTAACCTTCCAGACCTGTAATAGATCAGAATTAATCTGACTTTATCTGCCTAGTGGCTCAGTGGGATACTGCAACTGTTTCATGAGCACAATTAGAGTTTAATTGTAAAAACCCTCTAACAAACAAACCTGAATGGGTGGCATTTAGATGGGGTCTGAGAGGATTGAATTCCCCCCCCCAGATGTTGAGTAAAAACCACCATTGCCCCTCCCTGCTTAATAAACTCCAGATGATGGTTGTGCTTCCCTCGTGCTGTGAGGGAACTCTGAAGAGATCCAGAGTTGCTGCCCTTGGAGTTCTTGGGGTGTGGTGCCGGCCTCTTCAGGGTTCCCCTACCTGGCAAGAGATGACATTGTGGGAAGGAGAACTGAGTGTCTTCTTCCATTGCCTCAAACCGGATACTGCCCAGATCTTGTTGGCCCTCCCCCAGGGCTCAGCTAAAAAGCTGCTCTGTGGGTTATTACTAGGTGTAATATTTTGTATTTCTTTATATTTATAACCTGCTTTCCCAGCTGCTGGTACTCAAGTGGCTTACAATAATACACGTGTATGCATCATAAGTAATGTTCACACAAGTAACAATCGCTAAAATAAAACCTGCATGAATTCAAAGCTCACGGACATTTCCAGCTTACAGAACAGTTCACGTTGGAAAACAGTTAAAAATCTGAGCAGAATATATTTTATTTATTTATTTAAAAATTGTACCCCGCCTTATCCTATGCCAAGGCAAATGCCCAAGGCGGCTTACAACAAGGATTAAAATACATAATAAAAAAAAAACAATACATAAATTAAAAATAAAATCCACTGGGGGCGACAATATGGAGCAGAAAAGCAGCAAAACAACATCTTGAGACACTACAACCCATCACCCAAACGCAAGACGAAACAAACGTTTTGAGCCCTCGCCGAAAAGTCATGAGGGAGGGGGTAGTTCTCAAGTCCCCTGGCAAGGAGTTCCACAATTGTGGCGCCACAACAGAGAAGGCTCGAACCACATGCTGCAGGTGTTCATATATTGAACACCTGCAGGATTCAGGTAAATTCTTCCAACCAACTGGGCCTTGGACTCCCCTCAAAAGCATCTTCCTACTGATCTCAACCTGCAGGAGAGGCAATGGAAGAAGGTGCCTTTGTAAATTATAGGAATCTTTTACACTAGTAAAAGTTCGACATGAACATTGCTCTAACTTCTACTCTTTCAGCCAATTATTATTACCTTTGTACACATGAAGCTCTTTATCTGCAAAGAGACTTTCTGAGTCCTCCTAATGCAGAGGAGGACACTCCCCTTGTGTGCCTTATCTAGAAATTATACATATATCTTTGGTCCTCTCATAATAATTATGGGCAGAGGATCAATAATATACCTTATTTCAAGCACACCTGTTCAAAGGTCACATAAAAAGTGAACAAACATTGAAATTAAATACCATTAATTCAAGTACCTCCAACTTCAAGTTAAGTGCTCATAGTGTGCCAAGCAAGAGGCTCCTTTTTTTTTTACACTAAGACCAGTAAGACTTTTTAAAAAGTTTGCCCACAACACTGAGAGTTTCACATGCACGTTACAAATGTTTGATATGGCACTTGCGTATCTACAGTGGGGCAAGGGAGGGCAAACAGCTGTGGTCTCCTTGTGAGGAGACCACAGTTGGCACCCGGGGCATTTGCCCCCCTTGCCCCATTATAGCTACGCAAGTGCCCACATGGAACATTTATAATGTGCATGTGAGTCTTTCATGGCATGACAGTTGTGTTATGTCAGTTCATTTAAGAATAAATCAGCTTTATTTTTGCACCATCCTTTTTTAATAACCCTGTACTGTAGCCATGTTTGCCTTATCATAGCGGCATTTATTAGTTGAGCATCTTCTCCAAGTGACCGATAAACAAAATACCTGACTTTGAACCAGTTCACTGGACCATGAGGCAATGCAAGTGCCTTATGATCCTACGTATCCAATCCCACAAAATAGGGTTAATGCTCCACCCCAGGTTATATAAAGCAGGGCCTTGTGTCATTCCCCCCCCCCCCCCGATTGCGCATTTGCCCAGGTCCAACGTTGAAAGCAACTTACACTTCATGGGCTGCTCGCCCACTCACTGTGCTGCAAGCGGGGCACCAAGACCCGGACCCAGATGGACTGCACCCAGCTGGATGGGTCAGGGCCTGTTTGCTTTCCATTTGCCTTGGAGCATCTTTGTCACACACCCCTCCCCTTTGACTCTTTTATGAAGATTACTTGCAGCTTGTTTTAACCTTGCAATTTCCCTTACATTGTCTTGACATATTGTACTGCCTTTAAAAGAAACTTCTGGCCTTTTCGTCTCAGAAAATTTAAGAGGAAATTGGTTGCCAGGTCTCCCAGACCATCCATTATTCCACGTGGTTTTATGGGAGCCCCTGGCTTTTGGGTGCATGACCATGCTGGGAAGGAGGTGTCTCTAGGTGGCCTGCTCCTGCCAGGCTTTCCAGTTGGGTTCATTGCAGCAGCAATCTGCCTTTCCCAGTAATTCACTGTTTATCCCCCGTTTAAAAGGCAAAGCAGAAGCATGGTGGAGATGCCAGTTGTGAACCGCTAGGCACTGCACCCGCTCTGCCTCCATTTCCCTTTGCACGTTCATCTCCAGAGTTTTTGTACAGTGCACCTGTTCTCTACTGAACTCTGGATTCCGTAGGCTGCTGGTCTGCATAGATCTAGCGAACCATTTGATCACCGCAAAACTGTGATCTGCAGGGCTGCATGGTGAGTACCACACAAGCACCAGAGTTTCTGATGCTACTTCTTCCAACTGCCACTCTATGTCCTCCTTGCTGGGAAGCATAGAAATTGGACTGGTACAAAACGTGTTTTTTTTTTTAAGCCAGGATACCTACTGCATATGGTCAAAATGTGCATTCAATCACAGCCTCCCCCAGGAAGCAATAAAGAAAGGGAAAGCAGAACATTTACCAATTAAATGAATTGAACATCAGAAGACAGACAATAAAGAGTTCTGTGTAACATGAAAAACCTAAGATTCCAATCAAAGCCAAAAGCACCTCCCTAAATACTGTATTATCTATGCTTACCCCTCAGTGGCGATGTCCGTTTTCTTCTCGCTTGATGGACTTTCTTTTCCAAAGTCTGAGGCAATTGGGTAGCTCATATAATTTAAGGAAGTAAACATGTTCCCATGGAGTGGGGCGTCACTTGCACGTTGCACTTTCAGCTGACACCAACAGCAGCATGCCTTGAAAAACAGGCTGTACTTCCTGGAGGAAATAAAATTGCCATTGCACTCTAGCCTGCTGCAGGAGCTGCTGGATATCAGTGACCCAAAGAGCCTAGTCTCTCTCTGTGCGCTAAGGAATGGCACTGCCCTTTCTGTGAGTATATAGACAATTTGTTTTTAACCCATTTCAGCAATGCTGTTGGGTGGGTGAGGAGCGAGCAAGTTTTTACCTGAACCAGGGCTCTGCTGCCCTTAACTCCATATGATTGTTGTCTTATTTACCACATTTGTGTCCTGCCTTTCCTCCAAGAATACCCTTGGAGCATATGCAGAGTGCTTTTCTCCACTGGAATGACTACAGCCAACTTCCACCCCTCTGGGATGGGAGGAGGGGTGTTGCCCAGGTGTAATGTCTAGGAGGCTAAGCACCTGTGGGCAAGTCATCAAGGAATCAAAATAATTCTAATTCTTTCCAAACAGAATCCTCTTACTGAGAGAGAGAGAGAGAGAGAGAGAGAGAGAGAGAGAGAGAGAGAGAGAGAGAGAGGCATAATGTATCTTTGGTCTTGGAAGAAAAAGGAGCAGCAGGTGGCTTTGTCCATTATACACTGTGAGGTAAAAACAGAATGAGTACCGGTATCTCTCATACAACACAATCCTATGCATGTCTACTCAGAAGTAAGTTCCATTATGTTCAATGGGGCTTACTACCAGGAAAGTTAGCATAGGATTGCAGCCATAGTGTCTGTCTCTCCTCTCCTTCTGCCCAACAATGGTAACATGCAAAGGCCAAGGGTCTCTTCTATAGAAGACGACAAAAGAGAAAGATTCAGCTCCAGGTTCCATGTTGGGAACAACTACACACAGACCCATCAATGGCTCTTACATTCACAAAAGCAAGCAACAGGTCCTTGCACCAAGGAACTACAATTTATACTGCCAAGCGTAGGGTAGAAACCAGAGTGAAGGGAGAGGCAACACACCAGAGAGAGAAAGGCAAGGATAGCCAGAAGTGGATGTGTACAAATGCACTTACAAGTCCTTAGGCACCTTTTTGACTGGGATGAACCCTAGGGTCTAGAGTGGAGAGCATGAAAACAATAACTGTGCCTTATTACTTACATTTCCACCTCCTTAATGTAATATTGGGGGATGGGATCCCACTTTCCAAAAAGGAAAGAAAGGAAGATGGGCCCAATACTGTAAATGCAAGCTTGACAAAGCAAGGTAAAGGTAAAGGTATGCCCTGCTCGAAAGCCAGTCGTGTCCGACTCTAGGGTGTGGTGCTCATCTCCGTTTAAGGCCGAAGAGCCAGCGCTGTCCAAAGACGCTTCCATGGTCATGTGGCCGGTGTGACTAACGGAACGCTGTTACTTTCCTGCCGCAAGGTTCATATTTATCTACTTGCAGTTTCTTGCTTTCGAACTGCTAGGTTCGCAGGAGCTGGGACAGGAGACAAGAGCTCACTCTGTCATGTGGCACTCGGGTCGCAAACTGCTGTCCTACCGACCTTCCGGTCTTCAGTTCAGCGTCTTAACCACTAAGCCAACAACAGAAATCCCATCAAGCTTGTAATGTGCATGTAGCAAATGTTTAAAATAATCACACACTATTACAGTACATTCTTTACATAAGTAATTTACCCCTGCTAACTGGGCATTTGAAAGTACTGGCTCTCTTACATTTAGGGACGACGACAACAGCAACTGCCCCTATTTATCCCAGCATAGTATCCCCCCCCCCCCATGGCTCTTCCTGGTGTCCACCCTGAATTTTTTTAAATTTTTTTTTAAGATTGTGAGTCTCTGTGACAGGGAACCCTCTTCTTATTCCTTTTGCTATGTAAACAGTTCTGAATTGAAACAAGGCTTTGTTTTTTTGTTGAAAAGTGGTAAATTAAAATCGGTAATGGTTTCGGTTCATCTGAGACATCTGTTCTGAGAGAGAAGAGCCTTGATTTGATCTGAGCCAGGAACAGTCAGAGGTTGGATTGAAACTAAGAGCACCTCCGTGTGTAGAAAGGCTGCGGAACTGATGTACCCTGTTGATTGCTTTCCAGCCAAGGCAAAACCTTTATATTTGTAAACAAAGCCAATAGTACAAAGGTGCATATCTCTTCGTACTCTCTCCTCCAAAGGAAGCTGCAGTGTGGTCAGCTCTGCCCCTAGGAATTTTCACCGCTCCAGGCAGTGCGTTACCTGAGTGTAGCACTATTCTATCTCCAGGATGAATGGGATCAGATGAAAGCACTTTTCTGTGTTATGGTTCAATGTCAATGAGGCACCTGCTTCATCTTTCTGGGGTGCTTGTGCAGATGTGAGGCTTTTCAGCCCCAGTTCAGCTAGCGGCAAAAGAATGTGCAGATACACAATCTATTGCTAGCAGATGATTCTAAAACAGAAGCCAGTATGAAGCAGAGCAGTTTGACAGCTCTTCCTAATGTTGTGCTTTGGTGTTGAGTTAAATACGTACAGTGACAGCCCAGAAGGAAACCACAATTCACAGCTTGTGCCTGCAAGCCTCTTTGCAAAAAGCTAATGAGCTCACCCTCTGTGTGTTATTTTGCAGTTGCTTCCAAAGCACAATTGAAACGTCTATTCTGACCTCATCCTTCATCAGAATCTGTTACCTACCACAAAAACAAATCTCCATGTAGCATCAGGAAGCATGCTGGGGGAGGGGAGGACTAAGATAGTCCCCTCTGAATTGCTCTCAGAAAGTAACAAGCTGGGAATGAAGGCGACCATGCACACAGGTTCCGTAGCCTGGTCCCAGTGACTCACCCTGTTAGACTGGCTGACATTTGATTTAGAGTGTGTGAACAAGTAGCAATCACCATTAGTGCTGTTAAACATCCATACTAGGTATGGGATAAATGACAGAAACCAATAAAAGACCTGGCTCCAGCCACAGGCTTCCAATTCACAAAGGCAGCCCCCCACCCTGCCTAATACAGTCAGAGACTTTTCACTGCTTGAGTCATTCCTCTGTCGTTGCTGGTGAGAATTTCCAAAGTGGTGGTAGCCTGGCACGTCAGCAGGCTTTTTAGAATTAGATTGGTGATTCTAGGACAAGATAGTACCACAGCAGAGCAACTGATTTTGGAAGGCTGCACATGATTTGGTGTGTGCAACTGAGCAGCACCTAGAAGATTCTTTCCCCCTGCAGTTCTGAAATGCGAAGGCCAGTGAGATCTGGGCACAGCATGGCACGTTTGGGATGACATCTGTTTCCCCCCCAAACTTGTCATCTAAGGCAGAGTCTTTATCCAATCTGGATTAATCGTTTTACTGGGGGGGAGGGGGTTTAATAACACAGTCCGATAACGTTCCCAGAAAGTGAATGGCTTCAACATCCTGCACAGACAGAACTGTTTTCTTTGTAAACTGAAAAAACCCCAAAACCAGAAGTCATGAGTTGTTTTTGTGGGTTGTCAACAACACGTTTCTCCAGCATCATTGGACATTGCCATATTTGCGTAGTGCTAAGCATTTGTGGCATCAGAGATTAGCCTCACACATTCAGAGAGATGATATCTGCATTGCACTAACCACACTGAGCCAGTGCAACCCCTTTGCTACGTTGTTTTCAGAGGTTTTTCATCAGAGATAAGCCTGAAGTGCCTGTGTGCATGTATGTAGAGGCTACTGCATACGTCACTCTTGCACCCCTATCTTAGGCACATACCTGCTGTTCTGAACTTCTGACGAATATTGGTTGCCCAGAAAACGCATTTAAAACAAGAAAGGTTCATTTGTGCTCAGAACAGCTGAGAAAAGGTTAGAGAGCAAAGGCTGGAGTCCTCTGGTAAGTCAGAAGGCAGCTAATATGTTTTGAGATTTGCAGAGCAAGAATTCAAAGTGTTGTCCCTTATGAGTTTCATTTCACTGAAGAGAAAATTAAAACTCTTGAACCAGACCAATGAAGCCTTGGTTGAGAAGAAGGCAACTTGGATGTTAGTGCTCACTCTCCTTAGGGTGCCAATGATGACTGCATCCTTATCCTGGGATGCAAAACACCTGCATAGCTTGGTAGGTCTCAGGGGCCTTTTTGGCCCTCAGCATCATCACTAACCTTCATATTGTGCACCTAATTGGATTAGCTGGGAAGATGACCAGCAGGTGGGCAGCCATCTCTTCAGCCATTGAAGGCACACACCTCAGGGCTCTTTTCTTTTTTTGAAAGATATTTACGTGTAGTGAATGTCATAAGATTACTTCATTTCTTGTCACATGGTGTTAGCATGCTAATATAGCTGCTTATTTCATAAACTTGTTATAAAATATATATTTCAAATCCTGATTTTTTTCCAAAGAGGCATACAAAAATTGATGGAAGGAAACAGGCAGGTGTCCCAAACTCTATGGCAACTACGGTACTAAATTCCACCTTCAGGAGACATGCTTCACACTTTGAAAACTTTTGCTGTCTGCAGTATTTGTCTGCTTGGTGTATCATCTTTACTAAACAGCCATTTTCTTCTGTTTCTCCCTACAGTGAGTGTGTCAGAAGTGGCTGCATTGGATCAATTCTATTGACTGGAAGCATCCCATAAAAGAAGCACACACACACGACCACAGCTGGTTCTCCGCCATTTTCCAACAGACCACTCCTACCACACAGGGTCTCCTAGCTTTGTGCAGAAATGGAAGCACAACTGAGCAAGTTGGAATTTTTCCACAAGCTGGGCTACAGCAAAGAGGAAGTGTGCAAAGTACTGGAAAAGCTAGGCCAAGAAGCCTCAGACAACGACTTGCTACAAGAGCTGATTCAAAAGGGAAGTAGGCCCCAGGAACCCCAAAAGTGGGCACATCCAAAACCTACAGGCCACAGATCATGCAGGGCCTTGCCAACTTTCGGAATGTCTACCGAGGAAGCCAGTGATCCTACCAGTGACTTGAGACCCATTGTGATTGACGGCAGCAATGTCGCTATGAGGTAAGCATCTTTTCATTCTCTTGTGTCCTATTTCTTTTGTACTGTATTTGGTTGCAAGCCTGAAATTATCCTCACTATATGAAATATATACAGTAAGCTGAAACTCTAGGGCTGTGGGGAATACATTATGGAGTTCAGGAACAGAGGATCACATATTTCCAGCATGGCACTTCAGTGACAAACAACTAGAGTGATTTTACTCTTAAGTGCCACATCTCTGCCAGGCAGGTGGGGTGGGTGGTTCCACTTGTCTGCTTCTGCTGTGCAAAGCATTGTACTGTACAGTATATTCTTCAGGATAAAAGGTTTATAATATGCTTGAGGTAAAATAAATGCTTATTTATTTATAAATAAAGTGCTTAAGAAACAAAAGTTGCAGCTCAGAACATCCCCTGCTCTGGTCTACCTGAGCATCCAGTAAGTAAGTAAGTAAGTAATCCAAACCTCATGCCAAATCAAATGCACCCTTCTTAAACTCAGCACCAAGAGTCGGTTCACACATTCATGTGCACCACTTGATGCAGTAACTGCTGAATATTTGTGCTGACTCATAGTGTCATGTTTGAGGCGACATGAACAGACTTATCTGAGGTATTTGATGTATAGCGGCTCATTCACACAAGAAATGAATCAGTTGATGCTGTGGCCATCAAGCAAGATATAAACGTGCTTGTGTGTCAACTGGCTCTATGTACATGGTAAATAGAAACTGGGGCACATGGAGAGGAGATTAAGTAGATGTACCTCCCTTGAGGGAAAATGTTTTCAGTTTTTTTCCTCCATTTGTTTTTAATATTGTTACTCCCACTTTTCAAATAGCATTTGTCTGAATTTGATAAACTTATATGCAACCAGTATGGATGACTGTTTTGATGGAAAATTACATTCTTTCGAAACTGATAAGTATTCTTCATTTTAGCAACGGATTTCTATAATACTGTAAACTTCCTGATGATAAAGCCAGAGAGTGGTGGGTGGAACAGGGTGGAGCTTCACTCTTCTGTTTAAGGAAATGTGGAAAACACCAGCAGGGTAGATGGTTTCTGCCTCTTAGGCATAAATACAATAAAACTTTAGCATGCAAGGAGAGCAATTCCCAGCTGGAAACTCCCTAGGCAGGGACATACTGTATCTCTCCTACAGAGGCTGATAATAATACAGCAACCATTCCCTCCTACAAGGAAACTGTGGAAACTATAAGCTCTCTAAAGGGGGCTGGTGATTTCTAACTAGATCCTCAGCACCCTCACCAAACAGAGTTTCCAGGATTTCTTTGGGAAAGCCGTGACAGTTAGAAATGGTACGAGACTGGTAGCAGTTTAAAGCAAAGATACATCCATGCACCTAGTGGGAAACAGGGCAAGGGAGCCAGGGCCACAAGCACTCGCCTTCCCTTGAGAATCCCAACTACATGAAGCTTTCTTTGCGAAACCCAACCAGGAAAGTAGAAAAGCACCACAACCAGGGGCATCGCTGGAGCGTGGCAGGGGCGCACCCCACACGCGACACCTCCGTGACGCGCGACACCCCCGTGACGCGCAACACCCTTCGGACGGTCCGAGGCCGGCCCGAGAGCCGGCCTCGGAGCGTCCGACCCCGTCGGCGCTCCAGGGCCTTATGAAAGAAGGCCTAGGCAGCGCGTCCATCCTAGGCAGCGCAAAAAGCCCTCAAAACGGGTCTGTGCATGCGCGAAAATCCGGAAAATACCCGGATGGACGCGCTGCCTGGGCCTTCTTTCAGAAGGCCCTGGAGCGCCGACGGGGTCGGACGCTCCGAGGCCGGCTCCCGGGCCGGCCTCGGAGCGTCCGGAGGGTGACGCGGGGGGGAGCCGGGTCCCCCCCCGCGCCAATATCGTAGCGTCACTAGGGTGACGCGCGCCCCCTGCCCCAGGGTGACGCACGTCCTAGTGACGCTACTGACCACAACAAAACTATGAAGGCAGAAAGCCAGCAGTGGGGTGGGGGCTATCCAGTGTATTGCACATATGGATGATGTGGGTATAAGTTGGGGTGTGTGTGCTCAGTGCAAAGAGCTCCATGCTCTCAGGGAACAGGTTTGCTCCTTTGAAGCCCTGGTAGCTAACCTGAAGGTGCAGTGAAAGGCAGTGAGCGATTTCATGGAGACTTCCAGAAACATGAAGGTGTTATCTCACCCTCAGGAAGACAGCTGCCATTGAAGGAAGTCTCTGGGATTGAGGACGTTATTCTGGAGAAGGAAACCGTTCCCCAGTGGGGACCCCTTCTACAGGTGATGCGCCTATATCCACTTGCACTACAGATACTCCTCCAGGGAGGGGGGTCGGGGGCTCCTTGTAGTGGGTGATTCTATAAGGAACATAGATGTGGGGGTCAGTGATGGATGGATGTATGGACTGTGTGCTGACTTGCCTGCCTGGTGTGAAGCTTGTGGACATCACGTCTCATCTAGATACTGCAGCCTGGTAGAAAGTGCCGGGGAGGAGGTAGTGGTTGTGGTGCATGTCAGCACAAATGATGTGGGGAAATGTACTCTTGACAGTCCTGGCAGCCAATTTTAGGCTGCTAGGTAGGAAGCTCAAGGCCAGGACCCCCCAAGGTTACATCCTTGGAAGTGCTACCTGTTCCACAGGAGGTGAGACAAGGCTGTGCCAGTGCAGGCTGCAATCCACGCAGGATGCAGCAGCCGGCTACACATGCGCAGCGCAGGATTGCACCGTGTAAAAGTGGCAAGGTGCAGCAGGGTGGAAAAGAAAACACACACTACAGAACCTCGCTTTTATATTGCAGTTGTTCAGGACAGGATATTTATGTCTCTCTAATGGGATGTGGGTGGCGCAGTGGGTTAAACCGCTGAACCATGAGCTGTCGATCGAAAGGTCGGCAGTTCGAATCCGCGACGGGGTGAGCTCTCGTTGCTTGGCCAGCTCCTGCCAACCTAGCAGTTCCAAAGCATGTTAATGTGAGTAGATAAATAGGTACCGCTTGCAGGAAGGTAAACAGCGCTCCGTGTTCCAGCCGCATGCTACGCGCTGCGACAAGGAGAGTCATGCCAGCCAAATGACCACAGAGGTGTCTTCAGACAACGCTGGCTCTTCGGCTTTGAAATGGGGATGAGCACCACACCCTAGAGTCGGACACGACTGGACTTAATTGTCAGGGGTCACCTTTACCTTTACCTAATGGGATACACTAAATTACATGCCAAAGCTTACAGCCACTTCTAGGGACCAGAATACATGTTACATTAAGCCAGTCTTTGAGAGGAGCTTAACATAGGAAGTAAATCAGATCTCTCTCTTTGCTGTTAAAAAAAGCAGATGTGGGGGTCGGATCTTGGTCAGGACCACAGTGTGTGAAGAGGAGGATGAGCACTTTCCCTATGCACTGTTTTCTTGCTGAGTATTTCCTTCCTCACAGGCTGAATACAATTCAGACTGTAAAATACTGTCAAGATTAAGGCTACAATTGCAGGCAGTCTTATTGGAGACCAAGCCCATGGAAATCAACATAACTTACTTTTGAACAAACACAGGTAGGATTGAGCTATAAAAGTGTTATACAACGAGAACAACATGGAATCAGGTTCCAGTCTTACTGTAGGACTAGGATAGCAAACTGTCTCAAGATCTAAAATGGAGTGGGATGTCAACATGCAAAATGCAGCAGGAATGTGTTGCGTAACTGAAATTTGCACTATATAATGGAAGCAATAACTTATCAAGGAGTTTCAATAACAGAAATTTACCAAAAAGAACAAGCTTCTTTCACTATTCCATGACCTTTGAAAGAGTTTATCTGAATACATTTATTGCTACACATACACTAAGTTGGTTTATTGCCTTATATACAGACACAGCTAAAAGTCAGGAAATTGATGTCCTCAATTCAATCTGACTTCAAGAAAACAAGAATCTGAAACGGGCATAGCATTACAACCAAACACAACACTGCTTGGATGCAAGAATTGCTGACTTAAAAGAACTGGGCTGCCTGTAGGTGAACATACAGGTTATTTCCTCAAGCCCTGACTTGTTCTAAAAAGTAGTTCTTTGCCTCAGATTCTGCAAGATTGTCTTGTTCCACCTGTGTGAAATTCCATTCGGTTGGTCTACCTGGAGACCCTAAATTCTGTTTGGGGAAAGCAAAGGTGTGGTGTGTCCCACTTCAAGCTGATACCCCCATACAGGTTGCCAGTTTGAACAGATGCCGTACCGTCCAACCCTAGTCTTGTTTACTCAAAACTAAGTCCACTGAATTTAGTGAGGTAAAGGTAAAGGTATCCCTTGACAATTAGGTCTAGTCGTGTCCGACTCTAGGGAGCAGTGCTCATCTCCGTTTCAAAGCCGAAGAGCCAGCGCTGTCCGAAGACGTTTCTATGGTCATGTGGCCAGCATGACTCAACACCGAGGCGCATGGAACGCTGTTACCATCCCGCTGACGCGGTACCTATTAATCTACTTGCAATTTCTTGCTTTCGAACTGCTAGGTTGGCAGGAGCCGTCGCACGGATTCAAACTGCCAACCTTTAGATCGACAGCTCATGGTACAGTGGTTTAACCCACTGCGCCACCCACTGGCTCGAATTTAGTGTGACTTACTCTCAAATAAGTGTGCTTAGGGCTGCAACCCGACTTCTCTTACGGACATCAGTAGACCAGCTTCCACAGAAGTTGCTCTGCAGTCTCTCTGCTCCCTTAACTCGGCCGCTTGGGGTCAAAGTACAGGTTATGTGCAATGTGTGTTTTGGCTGCTTCTTTTTTTGGCTAGTTTTTCCTTAAACTGCTGGACAGTGCAGCAAAATCACAGTGGTGCAGCAGGAATGTAGGGGCTTTAATACTTGACCCCACTATGGTTCCAGTCAGGATTATGCTCCTCCTCACATGCTAATTTCCAAAAGGAAACAAGCTTTAATTAATGTAAATTAGTGCTAGTTTAGGCAAATTTACACCCTGATGCTGAGACTTGGGCTGAAACACCATGTAAAATTTCTCCTTGTATTATTACCCTTTTTTTCAGCTGCTTTAAAAGCCCAGGCTATGAAGTAGGATAGAAATATGAAAGTCAACTACTGTATATTGAATACCTGAATTTGGAGCAGTAGCCAGATACATTTTTGAATTTACATTTTTTATTTGCAGGTTTTGAAACTCACACTTTATTATCCATTATATGAATTTAGTGAATAAAGCACCAGCCACACATCAAGAACAGCCCTTTGCTGCTATTTGTATTGGGTGTGTAGTGGTTTGGTAGTCGGACTTAGACCTGGAAGATCCAGGTTCAAATCCCCGCTCAGCCACGAAGCTTCCTGGGTGACCTTGGGCCAGTCACTATCTCTCAGCCCCACCTACCTCACAGGGTTGTTGTGAGGACAAAAGGAGGGGAGGAAATATGTACACCACTGAGCTCCTTGGAGGAAGGGCGGTATAAAAATGTGAAAAATAAATAAATACATTAGTTGAATTCAACTAATTCAGAATAACTGGACTTTATTTCAAATATCTGATTCATCCTTAGACTGCTAGCTCCTCACCTTGCCTATGCTTGTCCCAGAGGTGTCACTAGGGTATGTGTCACCTGGTGCGAGAGCTCATCACGTCACCCCAGTGATGTCACTAGGGTTGGTGTCACTCCCATTAACTTTATTTATTTTAATATACCTGTATAACAGTACAGGTCACTCAACAAATCAGTAACCAACAAAAAAAAACTGTGGCAGATGACACACAACTGAATAAGAGTTATAGTATTAGCTCTGATACTTGGAAATTAGAGCTGACTCATACTAATACCTTATTGGTTCCATGCTGTGTCATAACACCACCTCATTGGCTCTCAGAACAATCAGTCTCATTGGTCAGTTTTGAGTTAAGGAAATCCCCTTTTTGTTACTTAAGGCAGTTGTGTTTTCTTTTTCTGGTTATTTGGCCATAACAATCAATAGAATACAGATAATTCAAAACTGTTTCATTGCAGTATGATATATAACATGATGGTTTTATTCATAAATACAAGGTTTCTACAATTTTGGTCACTAGTGGTGTCACCTCCTTGAAGGTGTCGCACGGTGCTGTCTGCAACCCACCCACCCCAGCGATGCCACTGGCTTGTCCTAGCTTTTGGTTATCTATATAGCTTTGGGGCTGGTTTAATGAGAAAAGACTCCAGTCATAACTCATAGTTCTCTCAAAGACCTCTGAATACGGGGGAAGTGGGAGAGTGCTCACTCCCCCTTTCATGAAACATGTTTATGGAATATCAGTGGTGCTAAGATGGAACTCATGTAAACTGAGCAGGTGATATATGCGGAAACTGTTAGAAGGCAAAATAAATTTTTGATTCTTAAATGTATATTCTTTCTTTTTCTTCAGCCACGGAAATAAGGAAGTGTTTTCGTGTTTGGGGATTCAGCTAGTGGTAGACTGGTTCAAGCACAGAGGCCACCAATACATCAAAGTCTTTGTCCCATCTTGGAGAAAAGAACCAACCCGATTTGATACGTCTATTACAGGTAAGCGTCAGTTCTAAATCACATTTCCAATATTAACAGCGGAATCCTGCGCAAATAACCGGCGGCGGAGCAAGTGCTATGCTATGATTTTTTTTAATGGTTTTCAACTTCCAGATTTCCACAAATTCTTAGAATCTTTTGGATTTTTAAATTTCTTCCTTTTTTGACTTTTAGATCAGTATATCCTTGAAAAACTTGCAAAGCAAGCAATTCTTGTGTACACACCTTCACGCAAAATGAAAGGCAAGAGGATGGTATGCTATGACGATCGCTATATAGTTAAACTGGCCTATGAGCAAGATGGGGTCATTGTTTCCAACGACAACTTTCGGGATCTGCAAAATGAAAATCCAGAGTGGAAATGGTTCATTGAACAACGACTACTCATGTACTCCTTTGTCAATGACATGTAAGAGATTAACATATTTGCAAATATCTCACACATTTCTATGAGTCAAAATGGAAACTTCAGGGCTATACAGTATTTGCTGAAAGGCTTTACGTTTCGTTCATATTCATGTACATGCAGCTAAATGAGAAAAAAGAGGAAGCGAGAAAGTGATTTCTTTTTCACACTTCCTACCTTCAAGTATCCCCTTCCACACTGATTTGCCTGTTGAAGAGCACTTGCATTTTTGTCATGTAAAAATGTACAAGATTTGGGAGATGTTCAAGTGTTCACAGAGTGCAATAATAAGGGGGCCTCATTGTTGCATTGTTCATACTAGAAATTATGACCTAGAACAGAAGTGGCCAATCCGTGGCATGCATGCCACTAGTGGCACACGGACACTTTTTAAATAGCGTGCTGTGTGAGGCCCATGCCGCTGGAGTCCGCCAGCAGAGCGAGTGGCCAAGAACTGATGCAACAAGGCCTGGAGTAGGCCGAGGATCTCTGAAAGGACACTCGGGCCACAACACAGAAATGCGTAGCGGCCCAACAAGTCCCAGAATGAGCCGAACGCTCGCAGAGCCTGGATTGGCTGCCAGGGAGGCGGGGAGACTCTTCATAAAGCCCCGCGAAGCCGGGGAGAGGGGCTGAGGCTAATAGCACGCACGTGCTGCCAGAGAGAAGGAGCGAGGCTGTGCGCTACTCTGGAGCAGCGGCTGGGAGACTACGTTGGGCCAGTTTCAGAGGCACCAGCTGTGACCTGGACCCAGGTCAGTCAACCTCTGCCCAAACCAGCCCAGAGATTTTGCTATGCTACCCTTGAGCCACAGCTCAGGAGCCCTGACCAGGGCAGCCCCAGACCATACTTAGCTGTAGGAGACAGGAGTGCCAGGCCCACCCATCGGTCCAGCCTGGACTGAGGCATCACGTTGCCTCAGCGTTGTTGTTGTTTTTTTTAAAATATATTAGTTCTTGAATGATTATTCATCAACATGATTTTTCAATAAATACATAAGTGTTGCTTTAAAATATTAGTGTTGGGTCATATAGTATTGGTTTGTTTCCATGATAACAATATTTTTCTTTTCTTTCAAAATATTTTATTTGAAGTATATAGAAATAATTCAGAACAGCATAATTTTTATATCATTTCTGGCAACCGTGGGAGGGGGTGTCATGTTAAGGTGAACTGACACGCTCAAGATTCTCTACATAAAAGTGGCATGTGATGGACTAAAGGCAAAATAAAATAACCCACATATAAATTTTAAAGGAATTAAGCAGCTCAAAATTACAAATAGTCTGTCATTAGAGAGAAGAATTTGCTTGAACAAACCATTAGAACCCCCCCCCCAAAAAAAAAGATATGTAAACATTAAGATTGCAAGGCATTTCACTTTCTTCTTTACCATTTGAGGTAGATAATTTGGCAGGTTTGTTTATTTTTTCTTAACAAAGCTGGATGCTGACCTGGGAAATACACTACTAGATAAAGAGAGAGTTTCTGTCCAATTAGCTTCAGTAAATATCTAGATACAGCTTAAACAAAATTGGCATGATCCAGCCAAGTTAAAGCACTTTAAGTCCCACCGATTTCAATGGGGGAGTTATGTGTGCATTTAAAATGTCTCTCTGAAAGCTATGGCACTTCAAAGTGCTCCACTTAGCTTTGGTTTGATTGTGCTCCATAAGTTTAGACTTATTTGCATGCATTTGCTTTAGTTGTTGCTGTATGCATTTCTGTCAGCAGCTACTCTGACCATGTATACTACATGAGTAATCAGAGAAATAAACTGGATTTATCAGTCGTATCAATCTGGCAAATAACTGATTGGCTATAAAAATCTTTATCTATGGCTTCATAGGGCTTATATTCCATCAAGATTTGATTATGTCCATTTCCAAAGCACCAACTACTAGTTCTGCCCCCTTTTTTGCCCAGTTATAATACAAGCGGTTGATTATAAAAACAATACTCTGGAAGATAGAACAGTATTGCATTTCTATGTCTCTCCCCAGTTTGCACCAATGGAGGAATTGTGTATATTTTGTTAATGTTTTTTTTTCTGTTTAGAAGCCCATAGCCTGAATTATCTTACTAAAATTATACCTAAAAATCTCTACAGAGAATGTTCATGTAATTCAGAAACTAGTAAGATGATACCTGTTCAGTTAACTGTGATAATTCTGTTTGTAGATTTATGCCTCCTGATGATCCCTTAGGCCGATATGGACCCTCTCTTGCTAGTTTCCTCAGCAAAAAGCCACTGATCCCCGAGCCAAAATGGCAGCTCTGCCCTTACGGTATGTTTTCTTAAATGCTATACGCACCAGTTGCTTACCTACCTACCTAGCTGAATTCTCAGTGAGAACAATTTCCAGTCTTCCCCAGACAAGACATGGCAATTCCTGCACCTGCTTTTCCCAGTACAGGGGCCAAATGGGGAACTTGTGCATCTACCCCATGGAGACACGTGCAGGTTTTCCAGCACCTGAAGCTTGCGAGTCTTTCTAGAGCAGAAGGGCAATCAGACAATGCAAAAAGCAGTTTACAAGTCCCCTACCATTCACCACTTCCTGTAAATTTTAAAAGAGACCCCATGTTCCATCATACAAAGAGAGACAGGAAGTTTGAATCAGCTTTGCATGAGCAATCAGGACAGGGAAGCTGCTACTTTTAGTTCTGTGCAGTGATTCTCACCACAGGGAAAAGAAATTTGGATGCTTTATAAATCATTATTGGGTGAGCCATTGTATCATACTTCAGCCAGTGAAAGAATAGCCTGTGTAAGTAAGTAAGATTCCACACTTTGCATATTACAAACCCTCATTGCATATTGGAGACCATCACACTGCGAGGAAAAATTAGTATGTCCCATCCTTTCTGCATATAGAAAGCTGCACTCAGTTAGGACAGCCTCACACATCAGAAGCTTGAAGTTGTAACAATTAAACACAAGGGGGCAGACAAGTTCATTCCCCAGTCGCAAGCCTAGGGTGGTCTGAGTATCTGAAATACACCATATTCTTCCTATACAATATACATCAACTGTTCTGCAGATTCATAAAAATAAGAAGTATTAAAGATTGTGCTTGTTTTTATCTGCCACATGTGTTTTATCTGCCACACGTGTTTTACAGTTGTGTTGATCCTGCAGAATGAGACACAAGGGAGACTTCCAAGGTGCTACAATGCTTCTGAGACCCAGTGATGTATTCCAATTAATGTTTTTGACATTTGTTGTGCTAATTACCTGCTCTTTTCTCCCCCCCCTAGGCAAAAAGTGTACATACGGTATCAAGTGCAAATACAACCACCCAGAAAGAATGAATTGTGACCACCTCTCTGTGGCCGATGAACTTCGAGCTAAGACCAAAGCCTACTCTCTATCTCAGAGGACTGACGGAGAACAGATGAGATCCAACCCCAAAAAGAACAGAGATGAGAATACATCCAACTCAGCAGATACTAGAGGTGGTAATGTTATTGGCAGCAGGAACAGCTCAGCACACAGCTTGCTGTTGGTTCACACCAATTCTCCACAGTGGGAAGATGACACCAGGGGTTCAGCAAGTGAGTGGTCAAACAGACCTGAAGACAACTGGCAGCCTGAATCTACTGTTTTACAACAAGGCCCATCAAGACAGGCAGGGGACATATCGAAGCAACTCTCCGCATTGTCACTCTGTGCCAGGACCTATTCTGGAAACGTGCTTGCGGGTCCCAGTAAATATGAGGACATAGTAGGCGATCCACAGAAGAATTTCAGGTACACCCATAGTCCACGCTTGTCTCACCGCAGTCTGTGTTTGGACTGCCCATGCTTACAAGCATGCAGTTTCCCAGGATCAGGTGTCTGCAAAGATGGAAAAGTTCCAGGATTAAGGCCTCATTCACAACTGTGCAGAGTCCAAACACCAGTGATACAGACCTCACAAATATCTTCTGGTTTGGTAAGGAAGGGCTTGAAGGTCCAACATAAGGGACAACACTGCTGTAAAGCCCCTGCAGCCGAATTGTTTTCATATAGCAAAAACGGAGACTCATCGTATCCCGGAAATCCGCAGACCCAGTTTTATGACCTGTTGGATTCCAGCTCATACAGAGAAGTAGAGTATTGTTCGTATCCTTCTGGTACTGAGCCCCAGCAGAATTTGGCTCTCGGCCCTCTTTGCACAGAGCAAGCACACACCAAGCAAACATCATGGTCTGGCTTTCCATATGAGACAGAGCAACCTGTGTCCTCTTCCTACTCCCGCGTTCTAGACACAAGCAACTTAATGCCATTAGTTCAATGGCACAGGAACCCATGCAGCACATTGCCCAACAGAAAGCCATGGTAAAAAGGAGTTTGATCATGTCCAACATCCATTTCTACAAGCAACTTGGTGACAAGAACAAATAGTGTATATGCTGGGCTTGACTTGAGCTTTAATTGAGTTCTTCTGTCCTGCTTTGGTCTGTTCTGCCATGCCATCACCAGAAAATTTCCTGCTCTTCAATCCATCAAACCCAAGTTGCTTCCCCCCCACCCCTCTGCTCCTCGCTACAAAGCCTTCCCCAGACCACCACTGCCTCATCTGTTGTGACCTGCTTAATTCCAGTAAGCCCTTCTACCACTTTTCTTTCTCAAATGCTGAATCCTTCCTTCAGTTTTTTTCTTGTCCATGTTCAGCTGCTTCACACTTTGTGTGGCATGTATATTTACCACAGCCACACCAGTGACACGCTACTGTGTTAAACATGTCAATGGCAAAAGTGTATTCCAAAACACTTATAGGGACATGGTGCTAGGAAATCCAGATGTGCAAACACACATCTGTCATTCCCACTTTGTGTATGCACCACTATATAGCCTGTGTCGCTGCAGCCAACAAAAGAAACGTGGTGACAAGAACAAGGCTCTGCAAAGTGGTTCAGCCCTAAGCTTTGTGTGCACTTATGGTATTTACAGTCCCATAAATGACATAATGCAAAAACTGCTAGGCATTCCTCAGTATCTCATTGAATTCATAGAAGCAAACATTTCGAGCCAAACCCCAAACACACAGTTTGGCCCTTGTGTGCTTGTTTTTGTTGTTAAAAAGCCATCAGCCACAGGGGAGGGGGAAAGGGATCCAGATCAGAACTGCAGCAGGGAGGGAGATGTTAATCCTGTCTCCTCCCATGGCCCCAATCTGGATTCCCCATTCCTCACCCTGAGGCTGTTGTTTTTTCCCCAGAACAAAAGGTTCCATTGGCAATAATGGGGGAGCACCTCTGAAGACTGTTTGAAAGTTATAGTTGTTACAAAATACACACAAACTGATGAAGACGAGGTACACAGAAATTTTCACCAGGCTTCAATACAACTGCCCTAGCTCCTAGTCCATTTCAGAGAACAAGTCAAAGTGCTGGTTTTAATCTTTGAAGCCCTAAACAGCTTGGGACCCAGTTTCTAAAGAACTGCCTTCCCTTGTACAAGCCTGGCCCTGTGTTAAGAGGGAGGCCTTTCTTCTGGTCCCACCACCATCATAGATGAGATAGACGGGGACTGGAAAGAGCGCCATATTCTGGCACAACTAGCATGGTGCAAGTACCATTTTTAAGCACTAGAGTTGGGTCAAGATATTTTAATATTTAACATTTTTATTTCAGAATTGTCCAGATAAATGAAAAAGAAAAAGCAGAATATGTATTTTCTGTAGAGAAACTAGAAGACCAAAAAAAAAAAAAAGGCATCTGAGGATGGAGAAAATGTTTCCCCCAACTCATATGTCTGACTGATAGTATCCAGTGCTTCAGAAGAGTGATGATAGCTCTGCTAATGCATGGAAACTCAATACTAATGGAAGACTGTGATCCATAAAATTACTACCACACAAGTAGCGGTAGAGAAATTGCAGTGGGGAAGAATGCTTGGAAGATATGGTTCCACACTGCCAAAATACACAGAATTATTGGCACCCGAAATGACATCAGATGAGAAATGTTGCTTCCCACAGGAGGTCATCTAAGGATGAGATAATACCATTTCAATACAGAAGCACAGAAGGAGTAGAAACATTATTTCAATAAAGCAAACATAGGCTTGATAAGAACTTGGAACCACAAAACCCCTTCCTTACCAAGCAATTATAGCTGTACATTATATGACATGCAGAATTGGATGGCTAATTTTCTAAAAATGGGATAGCTTCAGTCTGCAATTGCTGTAGTAAAACGTTACACAGAACAATTTCAAAGCTGGACCAGAAAAAAGAAAAGGGATAAGAAACAGGGCGGAAAATTGAATCAACTGGTAACTTGATGTTCTGGCACTGGCTGGTATATACCAGTAATAGCAATGATTGTATTTTATTTATTGTATTGTATTTCACTGCTTGTGAACTGCCTTGGGTGTCTTAGTTTTTAAGAGGAAAGGTGGCATATACCTCTTTTAGCTAACTAAATAAACGATAGTCTTTGAAGGGACTTCAGATTGTAGGCGAGGAATGGCTGTGCAGAATTAGGTACAATGTGCGTTTCTGTCCTCTCCTCATTCACCCACCCCAACCTGCTTATCCCTATCTAGATTTTATTTATTTCTCCTGCTTTAATTATTAACTGCAGTTTAATTGTACTATGGCTTTTTTTTTTACTGTGCCTTTGTGGCATTCTGACATTCTTTTTGGAGCAGAAAAACAGGATATAAATATCTACAATAAACCTGCCATCCAGCCATCATAAAAACGTACAGCTGGGACCCTGCACCTGCGCATGTGTGAATATGCAAACCATGGTGCATGTTTGATCACTGTGTCATATGCATTGATGCATGAAGGAGGAAGGTGCTCATGCAACACACAACACTTCCCTCTGCAACAAGAGGGATACAAGATATATCACAAAGATGACGATCATAGCACTTCCTCTTCTGAATGATAAAACAAGGGAGTACAAAGAGAGCACTTTGATACTGAAGGGGACCATCAGTTGAGCAAAGACCTCTTGTCCAAAATTCACATTTGTGACATATTAGTGTAAGACACAGGCTATTTGCTACTCATTTGCTATCTCGTTTGTATACATGCCACTGAAATGTATGTTATTTTTACAATCCTACATAAAACCGCAATCTTACCTTTGTAAGTATGGACTAAGCTTCTTCTTTGAAGACAGCACAACTTCTTAAGAAATATGCATAGGATTGCATGTAAAATATGAAGTGTAGTACACATCATATGCCACCTAGTGTCACTCTAGCAGCGCAAACCGGATGTATTTAGTAGCAACTACAACTACTATGTATTTAGTATACATCTAAATACTATACTATATACAGTATAGTAGTCATCTCTCTCTCTCTGTTTATAATTTTCTTTCTGTGTGTGCTTTGTGTGCGCGCACACACGAGCGCGCGCGCAAAGCACAGTGGAACTCTGCAAACTTAATAGGTTTGACCCAAAAAGAAATCTGTATTGTTAAAAATGGTTGCTAACTCTGTTAATACAGTAATTTACAAAACATTAAAATACAAAGAACTACTAGATACATCATAAATCAAAACAGGATGCAGTTTTAAATGCAAAACACTTATGTTTTTGAGTCCCAAGAATGAAGGTCTCCACATACAGCATGTGAATTAATACGTAGGTATGGATTAGGAGGTAACGCAATTGGGTACAAGTTGAGAACAGTATTAAGTTTAGGATAGCAACAGGGGCCGAGGGAACGATGGTTAAAGACTCTTACATTTTAGATGGGGTGTGTGTTACCTACAATGGATGGAATAATATTCTCCAATAAAGATGCAAATTCACATTCTGAAAGAGCACCTGGATCCAGAACTATTCATGGAAGACGTGGTGGTAGCCAATAAAAGATTTTATCATTTGCTGCAACTGAAGCAATGAGAATAGTTGCTTGCAGGAGGGAGACAAAGGGCAAGGGATCACAGGAAACCAAACAGATAAGACTGTTCCTTGGCGGCCATTTTTAAGATATTCTCCCCAATCTGCACAGAAAAAAGACTAAGCATCTTAATCACTCCAACGTGGGACCCCAGCTACACCTGCTACACAGGCTGCATCCCCTCTTGGAGGGTAAAGATTTAGCAACTGGTAACCATGAAGATTAATTACTGCAGTGCTCTGGATTTGGCTCGGTCTTTGGTAACAGTTTTAAATCTGCATCTGATGCCAAATGTTGCTGCCACAATTTGTTTGGGAGTGTTTCTGCTCTGCAAAAAAGAAGCCACAGAGTGCAAAGAGACCGCGGCTGTCACCTGGGGGCATAGCACCCCCAGCACACACACCCTTAACGATGCCACTGCATACCAGTCAGGAAAGATTTTTGTCTTTGAGGGGAATTTCCTGCAACTTCCTGTAGAACAGGGAAATTTGGGCTTACCTGTGGATTCCCTTTCTCAGTGGTTCCAGGGTGACTCAGTCTTGAGAATGTAAGAAGTTCCTCCCTTTTGGTGCAGGCAAGGTTAGATGATCCAAAATCTTCCAAGGGGGAGGGGCTCCCCCAGGTTCCCCATGACAGGACCAAGCATCTTGAACCCCTCCACATTGCAGCAGGAACACAGGCAGGCCCATCAACAATTCTTGATGAAAAGGAATTTTATACCACGCACCTTTCAGTGCGATAATTGCATTACACCTGGATCTCTTAGAACTGAAAACAATCTTTTTGTCTTTGTTGCAAGCTTAGTTCTGTTTTAGTCTTGTAAATTTGATATATTTCAACAGTCACTTGCATAAGTATTCAGCACAAAGGAACAATCAGATTAACTCCACCCAACCACTATAGGTTGAACAGTACAATTGATTAAGATATTTGTTTGTCATAAGGGAATTTAGGATAGGTAGCCACAAGCCAAACATTCCAATTAAAATATGAAAGCAAACTTTCCTATACATTCTTGTCTTCAAATGTGCTAAGTAGTCACCACACAAAGAATGCACTTGAACCAGTTCTCTCAAAGTATGTTAAGGTCTTTCTGAGACATAGGTTGTTACTAGGGGAGACATAACAGCCACCACTCTCTTCCTACCCATCAGAACACATAACTCATCATAACCAGTGCCATGGGCATCGACGGAGGGAAGCGCGGGGGGCGGGCCGCCGGGAGGTGACGCACGACCCCCTGGGGAGAGCGGGAACTTACACTGCACAAAGTTCCGTCGATCTCCTTTCGGCCCTCCCGTGTCCGTTCAGCTCCAAAATGAGCCAAAAACGGAGCGGGGAGGGTGCTCTGCTCCTACGTGTGACATCACGCGCGGGGCGGAGCCTCCCCCTTAAAGGTGTCGCGCGACCCTGTGATGCTCCTGACCAGTGCTCAGTGAGCTTCCAAAGGCTTGATTCAGAAGGGGCTAATCTAAAATGAAACTTGATTCCTTGATTCAAATTGGGCACAAATTAGCACATTCTGACGTCCACGTCTTGTTGTGGTTCTGATAGTGGTGTCAGGACCGCAGTTAAGCTTGGACGCTTCCCTGCCAAGACTTCAGAGACGCCCAGGCTTGGCTTGTAATTCAAGTTCTGAACTTTGGTAGCATCATAATACTACCTGATCAAAGTTATTTCACACTTTAGGACCATAGGAGTACAGCTATGTTTTAAAGGTATA
The DNA here is from genome assembly GCA_026170595.1 of Plestiodon gilberti rubricaudatus. Classification (NCBI taxonomy): domain Eukaryota; kingdom Metazoa; phylum Chordata; class Lepidosauria; order Squamata; family Scincidae; genus Plestiodon; species Plestiodon gilberti. The sequence goes on from JANXHW010000001.1 coordinate 65,787,005, forward strand.
CCTATAATAAGCAGAATGCAACACACACACACACACACACACAATATTGAAAACATGCATCGCATACAGGTATATTGCTCCAGGAGCCTTGATCTACTGCAGCTCTCTGCTGTATGAAACCTTCAAGGACTGGCTTCAGAAGTTAACATGTCAGGCCTCTGCCAGCAAGAACACAATGGCAGGCAGCCTATTAGTCTGGGCCTGAAGACAACATGCTCCTGCACAACGGGTGAGCACAGATACATTGTGGGGCAGAAACCTTATGACGAAAGAGCCAATTGCCATGTCATCTCTTCTCCATGGCTCCAGTCCTTTCCCAACTTTAGCTACACACAAAGGGAACAGGGTAAGAACAAAATGATCCATTTAGCCTAGCCTGCATCATGGTGGCAGGTACTTGCAAGAACCAAGGGGAGACATGGCTGGGTGTCATTTCCACTTTTTATGTAGTCCAAAACAGTCAAGAGGGAGAAAGTCCCTTTGCCCAACGCCATGGGAATACACCAGAGCCTCTGGTCTTTGTATGATGCCACTTGGGGTTTTTCAAGGCAGCCTCTAGACCACCCAGGGCTGTGCCTGGCCCTCAGACTTGCAGGCCCTCAGAACTGTTATCCGTGATAACACAAATAATAAGGAATGTATAAGAAAATGTGGGGTGTGAGGTGGGTACTCTGTGTTTGTGTTTTTTTTAAGAAATATGCACAAAAATGGAGAGATTTGGGCTTACCTGTGAATTCCCTTTGTCAGTGTTTCCAGGGTGGCTCAGGCATCTGGGAAGCTCCTCCTCCTGCTGGTGCAGGCAGGGTCAGATTATCCAATTCTTGCTGGGGGGAGGGGCTCCCCAGACATAGACAAGCCTTGGAACCCCTCCCCAGCTCTGGAACATTGCATGAACTGGAACAATCTCAGGCTGGCAGCAATGGCACGACTAGGACCTGCAGAAGGAACTGTACACACAGAGGGCTGCCCCTCTAGTCAATGCTGTTGCTGCATGCAGAGTTGGCTCTCTGAGACAGGTTCTATCTCTCTTTGTTTGCTCTCTTTCATTTGTGTTCGTGCAGCTTCAGGATGTTGTTGGGTGAGTAGACAGCCATCCTTGAACCATCCTTGAGAAGGGGAATTCACAGGTAAGTCCAGATCTCCCCATTCTTCAGTGGTTTCAGGGTAGCTCAATCTCTGGCATCTGACATATACCCAAACGGTGCCTCCCTTGAGTGTGCCCCCCTTAAAGGTGCATTCCCCTTGGTTTGTACCAGGATGGGATCCAGGGAGTCCCCAAACAGTTTTCCCTCATGGAGAGAGACCCCTGTGAGCCTTGCCCGAGTGGTTGGGTCCACATCCCAATGCCACAATCAGGCATTTGCACCTTGCCACCAACATGGTCCTGGTGGATAGCTGCAGAGCATCCATAGAGGTGTCAGACTTGAATATTGTTGTGAGGAAGATCTTCTTGAGGTCATCCTTTATCTCCTTGGACAGACCTGTGTCGGCTGTAAGGTTCTGGAGCCAGAGGTAGGATGCCCTTGCGAAGAGAGAGCTGGTCACCAAGATTCAGTGCGCCAGCGGAAGCTTCATAGCCTTTATTATTATTATTATTATTTATTGAATTTCTATCCTGCCTTTCTCCCCCATAGGGGGACCCAAAGTGGCTTACAAAAATTAAAATACATACAAATCCATAAAAACATAAAACTTTTAAAACATTGATACTACCAAAAAACAATAAAACACAAAATCAACAGCAACCAAGCTTCTAAAAGAGGGCCGAACCTATGAAATCTTTAAACTAGGCAGCAGCTCAGAGAGCTTGCTTAAAAAGAAATGTTTTTAGGCCCTGCCGGAAGGCCTCTAGGGAGGGAGCAGTTCGTACATTGAGAGAGAATTCCATAAGGTTGATGCCACTACTGAGAAGGCCCTATTTCCTGCAGTTGCCTTTACAGAATGCAGCCTCTGTGCGCCTATTAGATGCATCCCTGAAGAACCCGTCACTGTCTGAGGAGAAGAACCCAAGACCGGCATGTCCACCAGCCTCTGGTCTGTGGCCACTGGTCTGAGGACATAGAATTTATTGACTGGCTTATGAGCCGCTCTGCTCTTGGAGGGGGAGGTCCACTGCTTTTCTATCATCACCTCAAATGAGTCCAGAGAGGGGAGCCTGAGGCATCTTCTTGCTGTGTGGGGAATACAGTGCTGGATCCCCTTACCTTGGGGGGGGGGGGGAAACAGCTGTCTCATCCATTTGGCCCCTCACTGGAGTTCCAGAACTCTCATGACCTTCTGGAACATCCTCTGGAAGAACTCTGGAGGAATGATGTGTCCCTTGTGGTGCTTTCCTCTGCTCTTCCTCCGAGAGCTCTCCCTCTTCCATGGAAGACTCAGAAGTGGGGTCTTCTGTCGTGTGCTGAGAGTTCCAGTCAACTGTGTTCCTGTGTCTACAGCAGCGTGGTGGGGACTCTGGCTCCAACTGGTCTCTGCTCCTCACCCAGGCTCTTCCATGTTCCAGAGTGGCCTTGGTGATCCCCCTCCCTGGGGCTGTTCCCAGCTGTGCTTGTGGTACTAAGGGTTGACACGCTTAGAGGCATTGACCCACCTAGTAATGAGCTGGTCCATACTGCTAGCCCCTCCCAGTCAACCCCCTTGGGTACCTGTGACCCCCAGAGTAGATGGGATGTAGTCTGTAATTTGTTGAGGGGGGTCTGGATCCCCGGTGTGGTGGTGACCCTCTGGTCCTCCAGGTCACTATCAGCCATGCTGAGGTCCTTTCTGCTTGCCCAGGACCCCTTGCTCTCTGCCTGGGGGGGGGGTGCACGCTGGGCTTGGGTGGCCTCCTAACTCCTCCCTCTGCCCACTGAGGTGCCCAATTCTGATGGGGGGGCACTCGCAGTCAGAGAAGTCTCCTCTCTGGCCTGCTGGGGGCAGGTTGGGGTTCCAGGGTTGCTGTGCAGGGCGACACTGCTGCGGAGCCTGCAGAACTCCATGTGCTATCTTTGCCACAGCCTCGAGTTCTTGGTGGGCCTTTGCTACCGCCTCTGCTACCGGAGGCAAAGGCAAGATAGGCGAGCTAGGAGTCTGCTTGTGTTGCTATTGCTGCGTTGGATGAGGCCACTTGCAGAGAATGTGGCCTGGAGGCTCCGTTTGTCACCTTCATTGGTCATCTCTGCTGCCTGCGTGGGAGATGGGCCAGGGGCTTCCCCCTGGTGCTTCCTGTGGCTATTGCCATCACCTAGTGTTGCTGTGCCACTTGTTGCCTTCTTGCCACATATGTGAGGAAGAAAATGGTGCCCGCATCTCCTGATGTGTTTGTTTGGCCTGCTCCTATGGAACTGCCAACCTTCGGTTTACCACGGCTATAGTCAAGTGCATCAAAATCAGGGCTTTCCTAGGAGACCAGTGCCTACTAAGGCATGTGTGGCTGGGACACAGTAAAAAAAGAAATGAAGAAAATACTTGGACTGACTAAAAGACCCTGTTGCCTGTCCACAAGGCAAGGTCAGTCTGGGGAACCCCTTCCCTCCACCAAGATTTATCTGAACCTGCCTGCCTGGGAGGGAGGAGCTTCCTAGATGCCAATAAGCCATCCTGGAACCACTGGAGAAAGGTAACCAACTAGACCAAAGGTCTAACCAACTAGACCAAAGGTAACTAGACCAAAGGTAACCAACTAGACAGAAACCTACCTGGAAAGCAGCATACGATGGGGATGAGTCTAGCGCTATTCAATATCTTGTTTGTATGGAGTTTGTACCAAGTTTTTAGGCATTGCCAAACTGGATTAGAGATTGCTAACAGTTTGGAGGTCAGGCTAAATATTCAAAACAATCAGGTCCATGTAAAATGATAAACAAGATACACATAGAAATCAAATCAACCCTGACTGTTCCCTGGAAGGACAGATACTAAGGCTGAAACTCAAATATTTTGGGCACCTAATACGAAGAGAGGACTCTCTGGAGAAGACTCTGATGCTGGGAAAAATTGAAGGCAAAAGGAGAAGGGGAAGGCAAAGGATGAGATGGTTAGACAGCATCACCGATGCAACGAACATGAAAATGAGCGAACTCAGGAAGATAGTGGAGGACAGGAAGGCCTGGCGGGATATGGTTCATGGGATCACAAAGGGTCGGACACGACTTAATAACTGAACAACAACAACAATGGGCTTGGGACATAGCTCTGGGTAACACAATGCCACAAATAGGAGGATAGTCTGAAGGAATAGCTACATCCTGAGGAAAGAAGTGGACACCTTCCAATATTTGAGAAGGATGCTGTTTAAATGACAATTATTTAGCCCAAATAGTGATGATAGGGCAATCAGAGAATAGTAACAGCCAAGAATTGGATTTGGGTTACAAGTTATGAAAAGCTTCTTAAGAGAGAAGTTCTTTACTAGAACAAAATTACAAAGGGAGGCTATGGAATCTCCTCCATTGGAGGCTTAAAGTCCAGACTGACATCTGCTGAGGATGCCAAGGACATAGGTTGCGCTATGGCAGGACATGCATTCAACTGGGAATCTTCAACTTAAGACCTGGTGCCCCACCTTTAACCTTAATTAAAACGGATCCTATACCTGCACTGTCCACCATTTTCTTTCACATTCTGCCTTTCTAGGGTGTTCAAGTCCTCCAATAGGACTATGTGATTTGAATCACCAAATTGAAATCAGCACCACTCCCCATTATTAAATGACAATTTAACTTTGATAACCACTAGATCAGGGGTTCTCAACCTTCGGAGGCCCGGGTATCCCCAATCACGGTCCAATTTTCTGAAGTACCCCTGCTAATCAACTTCTAACTAATTGGATTAATCAATTAATTAATAAGGTAATTTATCATTAAATAAAAAAGTACTAAAACAATTTTAAATGTGAAAAAATGTCTTATTTAACTCTGTGTGTGTGTGTGTGTGTGTGTGTGTGTGTGTGTGTGTGTGTGTGTGTGCGCGTGAGAGAGACATGCAAGAATCTTTTTTTCTCCAAGTCACACTTCCCAAAATCAGCTTCTCCCTCCCCCACCCCACCCCAGTACATTTTCCAAAGTACAAAAATAAGCCCCAAACCAAAATCAGACAGACAGAAGGGCTCTGAAAATAGTTAAAATTTAAAATCCATGTTAATCAACACTTAATTAGCTGCTGATGGGGCCGATAAGGGGCAGGGCTTGGCGTACCCCCAGCAAGAGGCCCACGTACCCCTAAGGGTACCCGTACCACAGGTTGAGAACCTCTGCACTAGATACCTTCCACCTCCTGTAAACTGCTATAGAAAAAAAAATGGGCAATATAGGACTGGCCATCAGCCCAATACAGCTACTTGGTATAATTTAAGGAGAAGTCCCTGAATTGTCACAATGCATTCACTCTCTCAGAAGGAAAAATAGAACAAGGTTTTCCTAAAGATTACTATTTTCACAAAATGTATTTGAGCAGACACAAGATCAATTAACTTACATTCTTCAGTTATCATCTGGCCAACTGTATAGCTATAGTACAAAGTTTAAAAAACCACAATACTAAATAATACAATATATTTTTTTAATTTTTATAAATAACTTATCTGTTACAAAGACAGTTTACCCAGCTAAATCACAAAACCATCAACTCAAGATATCCAAATTAGGTTTTATTAATAAAATAGGTAAAAACTGATTTGTCAATCTTCACATAGAACTGCAGATGAAGCTGAAAAACAAGGCCTCTTTTTATAAACAAAATGCATTGAATGCAAGTGCTTTGGGTCTACTTAGGATAGTCATTTAATTCCCACATTATAAAAATGCAAAGCCTTTAAAACTAAGGCCTTTGTGTATTCACATAGATCACTTGTAAGATTCCTATGAAAAATGTCCACTGGGAAATATTTACAGTGGGTGACAGTCTATTGAGTCTCTTGCTACATTTAAGCACTACTTTCTGCCTCGTCATAAGAGACACTAATGATTCCTACAACATTGTTGTCGTAGAATGCATCAGAGCATATAAAAAATAAAACCATGTGGTTTTTTTCAGTCATACCTGGTTCCTGATCACCTGAATTATTTCCTTTAAAGAAAAAAAGGACTGTGAAAATAAAGGAGAGAGATGCTCGGTATTACTTCAGTGTTCAAGTCTGCTTCATTTCTCTTTTCCAGCCTATTTTATAGTTTGTCCTAATTATTCAGGTTTAGAAACTGGTGGCCCAGATATTGGTAGCAGTGAAGCTATTATGCTACTGCGTGTACTTCCCCAGGAGTTACCTCTTGAAGGGTTTGCAAGTTATCCAGCAGATGAAGCAAGCTCATTCAGATGTTGATCTATTGGTGGGTTGAACATACTTTAAACTTTGGATTTCTTGTGCCAGACAAACATACTACATTGTGTCACCCACCGTAAAACTCAGTGTACAGAGTGAACTATATGCATAAACTCTTCCAACGTTTCTTGCATTTTCACCATGCTGCATCTGCAGGTCTTCACAGATCATCAGCATTTACAAGAACAATGTACAGAATAGGCAGTGGAGAGCTATTTTGTGCATGGTTTATCATTAAATGTTCATATTTTAAGGCACTGCTTCTCTCAGATCAAAGGTTTTTTTAAAGGTCATGATTGTGTGTAATCATTTAAAGGGAAAAAGAAAGTTAACAAAGACTATTACGCTATACATTAGGAAGTACAAGAAATAATAAAAGATGAAGAAAAGAAAGGCACTTAAAGCAGACTCTAGAGCTATGTACAGTAGGAAAAGCTTTGGGGTATTTCACTGTGTGTATTGTACAGACAAAGCATGCAGTTTTTTTATCTTCAGACATGATTGTACTGATTTATGTCTTCACAGAACAGAGCCATTTTCTGGGAAGACAAGGCGAAGAGTACCACTGACTTGCAAAATTTGTCCACAATTCACAGGCCCTATGTGGCAGCAAACAGTTTAACACACTTTCATCTTGTTCCTTTCCATTTTGCTGGTGAATGTAGTGTTTCACTGAAAGCTTTACAAACAACAAAAAAAGCTATCAATCTAATTCCTTCCCCTGTCAAAATTCAGTAGTGACATCTGCGGAGAAAGGTAGTTGGGGGGAATACCCATTGAACATGACGAGAGCTATTCTTACTGGGGTTCTGGTAATACTGTACATGATTCAGGCAGCTGGCAATCAAGTCTTTCCAGCGATTACCTTCCAGCTGATGAATTTCAGCTGCCTGCAGCACAACACTGAGGTATTATCTCTGTAGCATGACATTTAACATTAGTAATAAACCATCCCATCTTGTCACACTTCAATTTTACAAAATCCTATGCATAAATGATTATTTATCCCAAGGAAATGACACAATAGTCAACGGTTGGATTTACAGAAGATAAGAGAGCCTCCCTGGCTCAGAAATGCCTGGGCATTTCACACTGTTCACATCGATTTAAGGCTGGGTGATTTAAAAAAGTACAAGCAGTACAACTCCATTGAGCTCCCTCATCTTCCTCTGTGTCAGGTACAGTCTTTGGTGTTTTGACAATGGATCTTTGATCTGCTGATACGAAAGAGAACAGTTATTAAACGAGAGCAGCAGGAAAAAACAGAAACCTGTGAAGCATTTTCCTCTTCTGTATATGGTGATATTGAGTATTACATTTATTTATTGAAAGAATTTATGTCCCACCTTTCCCTTGCCAAAGCAAATGCCCAAAGGTGGCTTACAAAATGTTTCTAAAACCAATAGCATTGGTTTGCAGAATCAGTTTGGAGAATGTAACCAGGGGTGAAACAATAAATAGTATCAGCAGAGTGGGGGGAAGCAGCAAATAATATAAAATATGCAGGAACAGGAGGCCCAACTCTAATCATCATCAATTAGAAACTAAATGTTTTTAGTCCTTGCCAAAAAGCTGTTAGGGACGGGATGGGATAGTTCTTAAATTCTGCCAAAGGGGATTTTCATAACTGTGGCGCCACTACAGCGAAAGTTTGCCCTTGTGCTGCCAATACCCAAACTGCGTCAGAAGCAACACTTGCAGGAGAGCCCTCTCAGATGACCTGAGGGTGGGCCAGAATATACAGGAGGAGATGGTCCCTCTAGTAACCTGGTTCCAAACCGTGAAGGGCTTTAAAGGTCAATACCAGCACCTTGAATTGGGCCTGGAAACAAATGGGCAGCCAATGTAGCTGCTGGAACAGTGGTCCAATAGAATTGCACTGTTGAGCTCTAGTAACCACGAGCCACCACGCTCAGCACTAATTGCAATTTCAAGGGCAGCCCCATGAAGAGTTCATTACAGTAATCTAATTGCAACGTCACTAAGGCATGGACCACTGTGATCAGGTCCGAGCAACTCAAGTACGGCCACAGCTAGTGCACATGCTAGAACTATGTAGTAAGTTGCTTCTTCCCACTGCTATGCCTTCCAAAGTTTAGCTCATTATTCAGTAACAAAAAATATGACTCTTGCCAACTCTTCCTTATGCTTTAAGACTACAAAATTCTTTAGACTCCGTATTGCAAAGGTGAACAAAAATTAAACATTCCAGCAAGTCAAACATCCAACTCCAAGGATGAGCAATAAATGTATATGGAAACCTTATGATACACATGCTACAAACAACTTTATGTTGAAAAAAACTGACAATATTTAGTACAGTGAATGCGTTCAATGATCCATTATGATGCCAGAGGTAAACAAACTTGAACATAAAATTTTACCAGCAGATACAATACCTTTGGGTTTTGGTGCCACAGGACCTAGAAATCCAATATTGTCATAAAAATTATGAATGGCACTGGGATTAAAATGTGGTCCTGGAAAAAAAAAGTGCAATGAATGAAAAAGTTTGTACAAAGAGACAGTTAAAACTGAACCACTGGAAATATGTGGCTACACTAGTGCCCAGTTTTGCATGGGGATGCAGTTCCTAGTCATTTATATAACAGACCCAAATTCCTCTGATTTAAGGGAAAATTCTGAGGTCTGAATTTGACCAGTTTTATGCATTAATTTATGGGCACACCTACTAACATGCAAAGGTTACATTTCCCATTTGAAAATATTTGAAAGGGGGATGGAGAAGAAAGCTGAAGACAGAGAAAATGGTACTAAACCAATGTTCTAATGTAGAGGAAGTTGGTCTTTATTCCCCACCCCCTTTTTATTTTGCCCACACTAGGGTGAGCTGAACCAAAATATATTTGTGTTAAAACACAGAATATTGTGGGTTCTCCATTCTAGAGCTACAGTGCCTTAAGGAGAACAGAGTAAGTTTTAATTGCTCTGAGAAATGCAGAATATTGGCATAGCAATTGGTAGCTCTATCCTAAGTGTCTCTATGATTTAAGTAGGAAGTTCACTAATTCTTACTTGAATGCATCTTTCCTCAAATATTTATGATTTCAGAACTGTTTCCAATCCATGCTCTACGTAATATTTTGTATGTCTTTTGAACCAAAAATCATGAAAGACTGTAAAGCCTCTAAGCTGCCAAGCTAAATTCTGTCCCTCCATCATGAAGCATGTTTCAATTGCTAAAAAGACAAGTGGTTGTATCCAAAGTTACACTAGTAGTAAGAGTTCTACTGCCAGTAACGTTCGTTGGGGCAAGTGGTGGCAGCAGGGCGTTTTTCTCTTAACTTGCCTATTTTGCTGCCACTCTGGAACCAGCAGCACCCGACAGACTGGTAGTTTCTGTGGCAGCTCGCTCCTGCCAGTTGCCATTCCCCCCCCCCCAAGAATGCATGACTTAGAGTAATTTCCTGCCTCATTCTGGACAGAATAAAGCTGACAGGAACCACTATCAGCTCTTCAAGTGCTGTTCAAGTTGCCACAGCCCACAGACACACAACAAAAAAAGTTTAAAAAGGAAAAAAAGCTCCAACAATAACAAAAGTACCCCCCAAACCCACTAGCAGATGCCGATTTGACATTTAAAAAAAATTAATTTAAAAGGATTACATGCTAGTCTCTGTGCAAATATAAGGAATTTGGAATTTTTTTCCTGGCACAAGCTTTGCGAACTCCTCCATGGAGCACTAGAGCCTTTTGGATCCAATCCATGACGTGCAACCTATTATAAGGCCTTCTTTTTCAAACCTAGCCATGCTCCATTCTTCAATGAACCAAACAGAGCAGCTAGGCTTTGGGGAAGAGAAAATGGAAGACTCTCTCCCACCCATTACCCATCCTAGAAGCTACATTTGAAATAGAGACAAGGTTCAACTCTGCTTTACTCCACTGACTCTTCCCCCATACTGAACTCCAGGCTTTCCGGGGGGGGGGGAGTGGAGGAGAGGGTTAGGGTTAAGTAAAAGTCGCATCAGAAACACATTATCCCTTCCTTCCACTCTGTGGCTGTCTTCAAGAGAAGGGGGCACTGCTCACCACGAGACTGCTGTCGGTGGCAGCCAGGCCACCTAGTGTCAGGGCAAGGGGTGGAGAGGTTTTGCACCCACAACTACATTGTCTCCAAGCACAGCATTTTGTCTCCTCACTGGAATTAATTATAACCACTTATATGAGAAAAACATAAAGAAGCATGAACTCAAGAAACCACTAGGGTGAATACTAAATCTGCCTCTGCTGAGTGGAGCAAGATGGACATATTGTCCCCTCTCAACTGTGTCCTTGATTGCAGCACATTTCTTTTGTCCCACATAGCTCAATGAAAACTATTAAGAACCAGAGCCCTGTCCTGAGCTGCTTGAGACAAACTGTTTTTTGTAAATATTCTCAAAGTGGTTGGTTTATCTTCCTCCTTTTCTGCAAATACACAGACTTTATCTTTCACAAACCCCAAATCAACAGGAACAAGGGAAATGTGCACCTCCTCAGCTGAAGGAAAGGGATGGGCATTTTTTGTTATTAACATTTTGAGGGTTGTTACATGAAAAATCAGCCAAATTATACCAAATTTATCAAGTCTTTACATATTCTGCAGATCTCGAACCTTCAAAGTTGGTTAGCTAACTGGGCAAAATACTTATTCATACTGGTAGTACGGTACCTCTTGCTTGAAAAAGATCAATCTCTTTGGTTAGGCAATCTATGTCTATCTGAAGCTGTCTGTTACAGCTTCTTAACTGTTGCATTTCTTCAAGCTGAAAAACACAGAACAATGCTGTCTGTTAGATTACTAATTTAATGTGTAAGAAAACAAAACTTAATTTTGGGTTGAAGATGGCATGATTACACTTATGTCATGATTATTATTATTAATCCCTTCAGGACATGAGAATTCGCAAGTGGTAGCCCCTGAAGAACAACAAAAATGTTTGAAATTTAGACTAATTATTACATAAACAGTAAATAGCCACCTGATACATGGAAGAAAATCAAATTTCTGTGCTCCGTAATCAGTTGGTCACCCTAGAAAAAATATAAACTCTTGGCACTCCAAGGCTCTCTTTCCTTTAGGATCATAAACAGGCTTGATGGCAATGCTTTTATACCTTCCATAAGACTACTGAAAATCTACCCTACGTGACTGAGTTTTTAATTCTTCTCACAGTTTTAAGAACACACATCTGTTTGTGAAAGTTGCTCAAAAACAAAAGCATACTATTTAAACAAGCCTTCTCTAAGTGTTGAGGATTTATGACCTTAAGCTTAATGATACATTTTTATCACCTCCAGAAATTATGACTTACTGAAGGAATTTGGGAAGCAGAATTTGATCTTTTCAGGCGCCTTCGTGTTAGATTATTCTCCATTTCATTGACTTCTGTTTTTAGTTTATCCAGCTTTTTCTTTTGAATCTCAAGTTCTCGTTGAAGTCGTTCCATCCTAGCCTTCTGGTGCACTAGCAAAGCTGAAGAACATTAAGATAACACTTTAACCAAATGCTTTGTTCTCTTCACAGTAACACTGATATAATAACAGTGCACCCCCTGTGACCAATAATTCCATCAGAATGTTCCACTTTGCCCAATTAGAAACTATTGTATAGTCCATATCATATAAATTATGCCTAGAGTAGTCATACGAGCCATAAAGATTTTACATGTCCCACATAGTTGCTTGGGAGCACATGAATGATAATCAAAATGATAGCTTGTGAACACCAGTCTGCTCCATTTCTCGCTGCTTTCTGATGTTCATCTAGGGGAGATATGCAACAAGACCATCTTGATTGCAGCACCCAGGTTATGGAATTCCCTCTCCCGTGAGGCCTAGCTCACCCCTTCGTTGTCCCTATTTCCACCATCTGGTTAAAATGTTTTTGTTCAGATAGGTGTTTCAATTAAATTGATGCCCCCTTTACTTTTTCCTGGATCACAATGAATTATAGTTGCTCTAGTTTTAGTGTTTAATGATTTCAGGGTGGGGTGTTCTTTTTTTTTTTTTTTTTGGATTTGATTATTTTATCAATAGATTGTATCTGGGCTGGCCAAGTTTTTCCAAAGGAAAAAGAAAAGCAGTGTATGGGCAGGAAGGCAAGCAGCAGGGCGAGAAACCAAGCGGAAAGCAGAGTTAGGATTTTTATTTCAAGTATAAAAGGAGGAGAGCAAAAGGCTATGTTTGAGCAGGAAGGCTGAGTGCCAAGGGTTGGATTTTTTTTAACTTCAGACAAAATAAAAGAGGGAAAAAACCTATAATGGGTCATTTCCCACCCACCCCCAATAAAAGAAAAAATGACTGGGCAGGAAGATGTAACAGAAGGCAAGGACACCCCCCTAAATAAAATATATATATAAAATTATACCATTTATTGGTGGTATGTAAGTGTGTGTGTGTGTGTGTGTGTGTGTGTGTGTGTGTGTGTGTGTGTGTGTGTGTGTGTGTGTGTGTGTGTGTGTGTGAGAGAGAGAGAGAGAGAGAGAGAGAACATAAAACCCTGAAAGTTGAAAAAAAAATTCTGGGTTCTCAATTTTTGGGCTGGCTCCTAGATTCAAAGAAAATTTGTCAAGCTCTGAATTGTATTTGACTATGATATAAGCCTTCTTGAGGACTCCTTTGAGGGGAAAAAAATGAGGGATAAAATATTTGCATAAATAAACTACACTGAGGTCCTTAGCTGCCCACCCTCTCCCAGCTCCTATCAGTACTGCACATCTTAAGTCCTGTGCAAAGTTCTCTAGTCAAGGTGGTATTTATTTATTTAAGGAGTTTATATCCTGCCTTCCCAATGCCGAAGCATATGCCCAAGGCATAAAATCCTCATACAAAAACACTTTTTCATTATCAACATTATATCTCATCCTTTCCCATCAGAATGTGAGTTATATAGTCAGGGGTGGCAACCCTGCAAGTGATAGGTTTGTGTTCAGCTTACTGTATGCAGAAAATATATTTCCTTGTACAATTGTCTTACTCATGGTAAAAATATTTAGGAAGTTTCTTCAGTATATGAAAAAGAAATCAAAGTACTTCCTTGAAACCATATTAAACTACCGGTATTGCCAATGAAATGAACTGCTGCACTTAAAACTGACTCTGGTTGAAACCAGCAATCCAAGTCCAGAAGGGATAACTCTAGAGCCATAGACTGTAAGGGCAATATAATCCTATGCTATCTTCCAATATTTTAATGAAAAGCTTCAAATTCTAGCTCTCAAGAATAACTTTTAACTCATCATCATAGATCTAGAGAAGTTAAGATGCAATTTTATGAATTTCAAACAGATACCAAAAAGACAACCAGTTTTTAAACAATCCAAAATAAACTAGATTTTTGACTCTTGAGGACCAGGTCAAGGTGTTTTGTTTTGTTTTTAATTTAAGCCAAATCAAAGTCAATTTTTTTCTACTGAACGGCTGATGCTCTTTATTTCGGTGACTAATCACTTTAGAATAAGTACATTATAAAAATAACTGGTACATACCAACCAATTTTAAATACAAAATTTTGAATATGAAAATATAGATATGCAATGTGGTTATTGTGTGCAGTTAATGAATTATTATCGAGAGTACACGGTATATTTCCAATTATGACTTGCCAGTGAACATGTTGAGCCCTACAGATTCATTAGTAACTGTATGAAATTTAGCCAAAATTCTGTTAACAGCGCGTGCACACACACACACACACACACACACACACACACACACACACACACACACACACAGAGCTTCTTATGCCATGGTTCAGAATGATCAGCATACAAGCCATGATGCAGTGTGGCATGGGAAACAAGCCACATCTGCATTAAACTCAGCCAAGTATCTAACATCACTAAATAATTACTACAGTGTGGAAATAACCAACACAAAAGGCTGAATAAAAGACAGAACAACAGATTGTTCAGTTTGATAACAAAATTATCTACAAGTGACACAAGTAATAAAAATGCCACCACCACCCTTTTTAAGGAAGACAATATTTGCTCTCTGTTCCACAACATTTAACAAACACTAAAGCTAATCTAAATAGATTAATCTGAAAACACATTATTTAAGCCTTTGTATACTAGGAACACTAAACATACACATTTCAGGGCACTCATAAACCCCATTTTAATGCTTTTCTCAACTTTAAGTTGAACAAATAAAAGTTTTGCTCTTACAAATGCATGAAAGCTTAGAGAGCTTGAAATGGTGTAGAGAAGAATATTCTTAAAACCAAATATGTCCGTTTATGATAATTTCAAAGCCCACTTAAAGTTTGACAAGATGCAATTTTCAGAACTTGGGGTTAGGACGGCTTGGATTCATTGCTAGTCCCAGAATCAGAATCGGAAACAGGTGGTTGGTCAGGTCTGTAGCCCAATGCATCTCTTACTTTGGCATGAGGTACATTAAAGAGTGCTTACATTTTGTAGCTGACCTATAGTAGCACAATTTGAAATCTCATTTAACCTGTGACCACTCCAGAAACACTCTATAAATTTGTAGTCTCCCATAGGAAATTGCAGTAATTACATCCGAGAAGCACAACATGTTCTTTAGAGCAATGGTTTTCAAACTTTGTTCCAGAGAAGGCCAGATTTTTTTGGAAATTTATCAGGCATTTCTTAATGAGAAAGATGAGAAAAGACAGACAACCTTCCCTGAAAGACTAGTCTGGCACTACCAAACGTCCCTTGCAACGAAGAGCTGCAAGGGACCACATAGTACATCCACACTACATGCCACTACAAGTGGCAACTATAAGATCCAAGAGACCTGGGCCAGTGCATTATGCAGGGGCCCGAGACCTGTTTTGGGACACGGTTTTCGTCTCTGCCATTGAAGCCCTGCTGAATTTTGGATGCATTCAGAAGCCATGACTTTCTGAAGCTCAATGTAACATAAGATAAGACGCCACGCCCTCCTCCAACACAGGAGAGGGGCAGAGTGGGTGGCAAGTCTAGAGAAACTGACAGAAATATCAACTGTCACCAATAAATGTGAAGATGTTCTATCCTCAAGTAAGTGAGGATAGTCAACAAAGGTCACACCTGCTTGTATCAGGCACATGTTAGAATGGAACAGCTGCAATTTGTACTATAGATGAAATCCCGAAGAATCATTTTGACTCCTCAGGGCTTTTTAATGCAGCCAGTGCTTAAGGTTTAAAAATTATAGCTGTGATCATTTCCTATACACAGGAAAGATTTTGGATGAACCTAGTTTCAAAGTTCAGCTTAGTTGTTCATTGGATGATAGCCTTGGGCCAAGGGGTTCTCTCAATCCCATCTCCTAACATAAATAGGTTTCCTCTCTCAATTGGTTACAATTATAAATGAAATAAAGAACTGTCAGCTAAATGAATAGAGCCAGCATACATATATTCCAACGTGCAAGGGAACAGTCTGCTTATGTGTGCCCATTTCTTTGGAACAGAAGGAACAAGATGAAGACATGCATCTACTCCATCACTGGAGAGTACTTACAGTGCAATTTTGGTGACCCTAGCAGCACCTTCATCAACTCTGAAAGTTGAGATAAGGAAGCAGAAATCCAGCAGGGATGCATATAGTCATTAAAAAAATGCACCTCCAAATATTTATGTGTAAGAGAACAGTGGTAAGGGAGCAACTGAGATCATCAACTTTGTCATGAACAGTTGAGATTGTACCATATTGGCTAAGACATTAAGCTGTGAATCAGAACTTACCTGGTCTGAATATCACCTTTGCCATGAATTCTCACTAGGTGGTCTTAGACAAGCCACTCCCTTTCAGCCTCATCACCCCAGCTTCAATATGGGGATAATACTATTACCTTACAGGGTTGTTGCAAGAACATCTAGAGTAGATGTGAAGCACTTTGCACACTGAAAGTGCTATACAAATATATTATGATGGGGTAAATATGTAAATTGCAGTTGATTCTAGAGCAACTACTTTGATAGGAAAGAAATACAGTATGCTAGAAAAACATATGTAGTGTTTGGCATATTAGCAAGAGCTCTCATTTCCCATATAGGATGAACAATATACTCCCCCAACTGTGTCCCATCCATGAACCCTGCACCTTCCCAGCGGCTGAATTCTTTATAGGTCCTCACACTAGGATTCTCACACCCCAAATCTCCTATCTAGAGAATTCTCATTTAGCTCCTACAAAATCACTTCCAGAATATCAAAAGTAGTAATCTTCTGTTTTGTTTCACATAACTTGAACTGTCTATATTTTACCTACTTCACTAGGAGATGGCGTATTTGTCAATATATGTAAATCAGTTGTTTTAATTTTAGCTCAGCAACTGCTCTAAGAATCAAGTTAATCTCTTTGGTGGAAAGATTTTCATTTTTAACTGAAACAAATCTTAAAATACCATATAAGGGTAAGACTTAAGTAAAAGTACTTTCGTTAACACACACATCAGTTTTCAAATCAGAGTTTCACCACCAACTACAAATAAACTATACATCCTTAACAAGTGTGCATGAAAGAAAATACACAGAAGCCATCTTCTCTGCCACCTCCCTCAACGCAGCAGCCCTGCCAAAAATCCATTTTACATCCCCCACTCCGAACAGGACTGTACAGGGGCACAGAGGACTGCAGATTTAAGGGAAGATTTCTGAAAACTACCCCCACACAAACGGAAGTGCTTCTGTTCATGGAAGGGGAACTTGGGATACAGGCTTAGTAATAAGTCATTCAATTACAGGTGTTTTTTAGCCCCCAATCTGACATTGACTTCTCTCTAAATCAATAAAAATCTAAAAGCCTCTTTCAGAACGGCATTAGAAAGTGAAGGTTCACCATTCCACTACTGTAAACAAAGAACAAAGTAGAGTTTCTCCAAACTAGACAATTGAATGCAATATTTTCAGATATTCAGTGTAATTTATCTTTAGCTTGGAGAGATTTTAACATGTATCAACTGGAAATATTTGATTTAGAAGGTTTATCAGAATACCATTCAGTGGCATGCTAATTGCATTTTTACTCCAACAATAAACTTTTTTTTCCATTTTAATTCAGGGGCCAAAACCAAGATACAAATACAACTTGTACAAAAATATTACCTTGTGTATAGGCAGCATCATCAGATCCCATACTCAGTTTCCGTGCTTCACTAATCCTATCGACATGTGCTAAAACAGGGTCAGTTAGATGCTGGATACCCTCTGTCTCTGCAAAGTGATCAGGAAGGTTTAGAAGATTTGTAGGTTCAAAGGTTGGGGATACCACCCCTGGTGAAACTGCAGGGGGCTTATTGGGAGAAACAGTAATTTTAAAAGTATATTTTGTATTTGGCTGTGTAACCACCACTCGGGGAGAAGTGGCATTACTGCCCACTGTTCTGCTCTTGGGAGGGTGGTGGTGAATAAATGCAGGTCCCATGCTTACTTGACCAGACATATTCCTAGACGTAGCAGAAACTCCGGGATTGGTTGATATGAAGAGTGTAGGTTGATTTCGTACAAGTTGCTCATCTCCTGCAGAAGCATTGGCTGAAATGTAGACTTTAGGCTGACTTCGTGCAATAATTTCATCAGTATTTGGTGGACTGGCAGCTATGTAAACAGTGGGCTGACTTCTACTTAAAGTCTGGCTGTTGAGGGAAGAGGAGTTTGAGGATGAACGAGGGCCAGCTGAACGTAGTTTTGATGAATTGTTTCTTTGTGGTGGTTCAAGTTTGATTTCAATTTGGTTTTTGCGAGGTCCTGTTGAGATATTTTGAATATTGTATTGGCTCTGGGTGGAAGATTGTGAGCTACCAGATGAATGAATTGTAGGTGCTTGTGGAGTAGTAGGAGAACTTATAGGCATATAGACATGGGAGGTCTGGTGGCCTTGCTGGTTTGGCTGTGTCGATTGCTGTGATGAGGTATGTGGCAAGGAACTGGCTGTAGGAATAGTTGTCCAAGGATTTGGATGTGAAGGTTGGTAGTTCTGTTGAGAATGCATAGGACTAAACTGAGACGTCCAACCTGGATTTTGCTGAGTCTGGCGAGCTGTACCACTTGGAGCTGTGATGTAAGGTCTAATATAGATAGAATTACCTTGTGGACTGTTTTTTGAAGGTGGAGGTACACCATGTATGTGCAAAGATGTAGGAGTATTCCGGCCAGGCTGAATATTTGGGGCTAAAGTTACCATAATGGGATTGAATCTAGGTGTTTGCTGAGCCAAGCTAGATGTTCCTTTGCTGCCCAAGTGAAATCCAAAATGCTGCCCTGGATTTGAAGTACTAATAGTATTAGATATGCCAAAGAATCCCTGTGGAACTTGGACTGGAGCTGTCTGTGGTTCCTGATTGAACAGTTCGTTGTTGGACTGGCTAGACTGAAGGTGTCCATCACTAATGCTATGAGCTAAAGTCCTACTTCCATTCATTCTACTTCCTTCTCTTCCATGGAGAATCACATTCTGTGACTGCAAATCCAAATTAAGGGATGTCATGTGATTTCGCAGACTGGGAATCCCAGAATCATCTGAAAAACCAATGTCTCCTTCACCGTAGAGATATTTTGTGCTCTCCTTGGAGAGAACAGCACAACAGGCATCCAAGTTATTATTATTCTGAAAGAAATTACAAAAATTGTGAATTAATATGAGTCATGTGATTTCACCATATTTAGTCTTAAAAGCTTAATTCAGCAGTGATCAAGAGAGCGAGCGAGCAAGAGAGCGCTAAAAAAGCACACTATACAAAGTTAAAAGTAGGTCTCATTTTGCCGGCTGGAGTTAAAAGTAGGTTCCAGGTCTGAAAAAACTAAAGTCTCTAATATATCTGATATTATTTAAAATATTTATACTGTACTGTATATCACTTTTCAACAAGTACTTTGTGAAGTGTTCACAAAGTACTTAACATAGCAAAATAAATGAAAAAAGGGTTCCTTGTCCCAAAAGGACTCACAATCTAGGAAACCGGAATGATGCTGTGCCAGGGTGAACAGGGAGTCTTGATCTCTCCTTGCTCAATATAAGAGAACTATCATTTTTTAAAAGGTGCTTCTTAGGCTCAGGTGGCAGCAGACATTCACAAGGCACTAACTACTTAACACATGCGCTTTAAGTGAATGGCACCACTATTGCTGAAATGACTAATTAGCAAAGAAATCCCAAACAATAAATGTCAACAGTAGAGAGGTATGATTTGATAGTAGGAATTGCTAGGCCAGACAGCTACAGTATCTAAAGACAGGAACAGTTTTTGAGGGAAGATGGGGACAGACTTGGCATTTAGCATGTAGGAAGAATGTTGAAGTTATATATACAAGAAGGTCAGCCTCAAATAATTCAGAGCAAAGGGTGGTCCCCCACCCCAAATAGATAAAATAATCAGGGGAAGAAACTGCACTTGGAGGATGCCCGCCAACAGGGCATATTCTTTCCAAAACCAATTCTACTGCAGTCACCTCTCCCCTGCCCCCTTCAGCAGAGAGGGCCTCTGAAATGAACCTTATGGGTTAACAACTGAATCTGAATTTGGAGGATGTGCATTCTCAGTTGATAATTTTCCCTCTTCCATCCCTTCAGTGATTAGGCAGTTGGATTATGCTCCTAGATCACGTAAGAGTTCTGCTTATTTGCAAATCAATACATTTTATTTGTTCTAGCAATAGTTGGTATGCTTCGTCCAGTAAAATCTATCAATCTCTCCCCCCCCCCATTGGAAACTTTATCTAAACTGATTTTTTTTCATAGTGATTTAAAGCAATCTACCCAGTAGGCAACTGAGAAATTTTTCACAGAAGAAGGGTGAGGAACGTTGTCTCAGAGTAACAGTGTTCCCTAAAGTATTTTCCACCTAGTGGTTCTTCAGACGTCAACCGGACATTTCTGTAAGTCTTAATATCCTATTGTAAGAGAAAACGAAGGAGAGCGCGATTTGGCACTGATGGCATGTGTCCTAGCCCAATTTCTGTATCTCTTAACTGCCAAGCTTGCTCCCAAGTGCTGCTCTTTGCTACCAATACTGAGGCAACATGAGAGCAATGAAACTGGTAAAGGGTTCAGCCCTGCTTCTGCAGTTTTGTGGTTTGGAGGAAGCAGGGGTCACTCTGAACCTTAAAACATGTCCTTGCAGCAATACAGACCCACTCTCAATCCTAGTGCATTTGCTTCATCAAACGAAGTCAGCAAGGGTCTGCGCCAGGGAGGGACAGGGCTCACACCACCACTGTGGTACATCCTGCCCAAGCAGGTCCATTAAGTCCCTGACAAGAAGCGTTTCATGCTTCACTGTTCTATATTTACTGTCACATTGTTGCTATTTTGTTTTAAAGTTTGTGTTTGATTTTTTAATGTTGGCTATTTGTGGTGCTGCTTTGAGTTATTTTAATAAGGTAAAGTGCGATATAAATTTTTGAAAATAAATTAGGTTACCTTTTACAACATGAACACAAGATTTCAGACTCACTGGGAAGTACCCTTGCAGTTTTGATACACCTATTAGTGAGTGACAAATGGCTTTAGGGAAGGAGACGTTACCTCACCCTGCCCTTTGCTCACTCAGCGTGGAAGACAGTAACTTTACTGATAAGCGTGGGGAAGAGTACTACTCCACCCCACTGATCCAAGGACAACCCAAAAAATCCCCCTCTGTTACTATGTTTGCAGGTGTGCCTAAGCTCCAGACAAACAGCAGGACAGGTGTTTCAGATTCTCCATCTCCTGGACAGGGGAAAATACTTAGTTTCTCATAGTTCAGGCTAGTAGTTTCCAACATTAGACCAGAGTTTGCTCAGTGACATGTTACTGCAAAAGGCTGCAAACCAGGGAAGTACACAGAAAAATCATTCAAGGCAGGGCAGGACTTCTCTCTTTGGATGGGGGTCCTGCCTATGATTAGCACTCAGGAAACCGATATCTGTTTCGAAAACACATAGAAACGTTGTTGCAGTCTTAGGGTGGAATTGGATTCCAAAGTTGGCATGTACAACACAATGGCTGGTTACCAAGGTCAGCCAGAATTTGTCAACTCCTGCCTAAAAATGGAACAAAAAGAAAAGCAAATGACAATATAAAATTTAGACTGAATAAAATTTACGGGATTAAAAGCCATGGCTCACAAAAAAAAAAAAATTAAGTTTAATAAGATTAATAATAAGATTAACAACAACCTTTATTGGCATAACACAAATTATTCATAAAAAGCACAGTTTAAAACAAGAAATTTCAATAGAACCTAGCCTGAAAAAGGCACACTACTGACAGTAAAAAAATTTACAACATTCCCTACTGTCTCAGTCAATCTATCATTTAGAAGATAGGACAATTTTACAACATCTGAACTACCTGGGTGTTTCACAAGTATGGAGTTCAGGCACGCGCGTCACTGGAGCGTGGTGGGGAGGGCGGGCCGCCTGGGGGTGACGCGCGCAAAGGGTGACGTGCGGTCCCCCGCGCGCACTTGCGCACCGCGTGTGTCACCTCCGCTCCAGGAGAAGGCCTCGGAGCATCCGCCCTGGGCGGAGGTCCGCGGCCTTCTGACGAGGCCCAATGCGGCGACGTCATATTTATTAGGTTTTTCGAGCCTGCGCAGAACGTTTGAGGGCAAAAGGGCAGCCCTTTGCCCTCAGAAACTTACTGCGCACGCGCGAAAAACCTAATAAATATGACGTCACCACATTGGGCCTCGTCAGAAGGCCAAGGACAGCCGGCCGGAGAGGATGTCTCCGGAGCCGGCAGCAGCGGAGGCTCCGCTGCTGCCGGCTCCGGAGACATCCTCTCCGGCTGGCTGTTGCGGCGGCGCAGCAAATTGCAGGGGGTCATTAGGGCAGCGCGCGCCCTAGTGACGCCAGTTGGAACGAGAGTGTACATTAAACTTGCAATGAAAGAATATATGGAAAATAGTCTCCACAGCCCCAGAACCAAAGGGACAATGACGTTCAGAGGCTTAATAAGATTAAAACACGACGTTTTGTCTAGATTGCACTAAAGCTTGTCAAGCAGGCAGCTCAGTGGGCTGAGGCAAGCAGATGGTAACCAAGCCTAGCACAAACACTAAACTTAAAGGTGTTTGTGCTAGGCTTGGTTACCATCTGCTTGCCTCAGCCCACTGAGCTGCCTGCTTGACAAGCTTTAGTGCAATCTAGACAAAACGTCGTGTTTTAATCTTATTAAACTTAGATTTTATTGTTTTTGTGAGCCATGGCTTTTAATCTTGTAAATTTTATTCAGTCTAAATTGATCATGAAGGGCCATGAAAATTTAAAATCGTATTTGACAATATAAAAGTTGGGATGCAGAAAATACTACTGGGAGGCCATATTTCTGTAACAAATTAGTGGGGAAATCTTTTGTAAGTACTTTTACAGCGCAATCCTGTGTAACCTTGCACCAGTGTAACAGCAGATGCACCGGTGTAAGTGAACTTGCATAAGTGCACTTACACCGGTGCATCTACTGTTACACCGGTGCAAGGTTACACAGGATTGCGCTGTTAAATATCTACATTAGATTACAGAACCTATATAAACAGCACAAGCACAGCACTAACCTGTTGCATGCATCTGGACACAACACCTTCAGGTACCTCAGGAAATTTTTGACGCAGGTCATGTAAAACCTGAAAATCAATTTGCTGGCTTCCTTGGGCCATTCGTATGTTGCCTAGTCAGGACTTTAGTTCAATAGGCAGTTCCAGGCCTTAGTGTGAATGAACAATCATCTCTTCTGTCCCAGCATTTTCTGTAAGAGAATATAAAGAATTTCTGCTACAATAAAAACTATCACATGTTTCATATGCAGCTCTCAATACAGGCTTTGTGATTTTTTTTCAAAACCATGTTGCTCTCTTAGTCATAAATTACGCCTCTAAAGATGTCCATCTTCACCCTGTGAAGGGCACTAGCCTGCTTGTAATGCACACAGACAGGAAAAGTGGATGACATGGAAAGAATCCTCAACTAAGGCTCTCCCTCCCTCATAGGAGCGTGATTCAAACATACTAATCCAGCACTTCTCAAAGTGCACACTGTTGCAGACCTGAAATTTTTTATATCTACAGTGCTGCATGCTTGCCATCGGCTTACCTGGTCTTTCCCACTTCTGTTTCTGCTCAGAGCCTCTTGGGTGCATGCCCAAGTCCCATGACAAGCCTTGGGAGACTCTGAGAAGCTGGAAGAAGGAAGCCCCAGGAGACACACTGCGGATTGGCAGCCAGTCCGCAGACCTGTCCGCAGCCCGCAGATTAGCACTGTACTACTGTAATCTACGTAGGTAGTGCTGTATCATGTAGCTCAACCCTTCGCACCATGGAATATGTTACAAAAGGAAAACCGAACACGGACAGAGTTCAGCTTTATGACATAATCCAGTTTTGAATCTTTTTGGGGGACCCAACACAGGCTGGGGCATAAGAGTGAAGGTCCCAGAAGGCAACACTGATCTGGGAGCAGGCTTAACATCTTACCCCTGCTCATCCAGCTGTGACCAAGCTACTAAGGAAGAGCCAGAAGGCCACAAAGTTCTTTTCACATTGAAAGTAAGTTCACATGTTCAATTTAAAGTGAGCCATTATGCGAGATGGCCAGCTTAGTCCCACTGTTGAGAAATAAAAAGGTAAAGGTATCCCCTGACAATTAAGTCCAGTCGTGTCCGACTCTAGGGTGTGGTGCTCATCTCCATTTCCAAAGCCGAAGAGCCAGCGTTGTCCGAAGACGCCTCCATGGTCATGTGGCCGGCATGACTCTCCTTGTCGCAGCGCGTAGCATGCAGCTAGAACACGGAGCGCTGTTTACCTTCCCGCAAGCGGTACCTATTTATCTACTCGCATTGACATGCTTTGGAACTGCTAGGTTGGCAGGAGCTGGCCAAGCAACGAGCGCTCACCCCGTCGCGGGAATCAAACTGCCGACCTTTCGATCGACAGCTTATGGTTCAGCGGTTGAACCCGCTGCGCCACTATTGAGAAATAGACAGCTACAATACCAGACCATTATCTATGGTTGATCACATGATACCCAATTGCCTCAGTGTGTTTGGCACTGATGGAGAAAGCCTATGGTATTTGAATGTTTCCAGAACATCTGGTCAGAGAAAAATTGTTCCCCCACTCCCATGTCTGATAAATCAGCTCACTTTTCACATTTTTAGCTTATTCAAAATGGCAATTATATTATGCCTGTAAATTGGTATACCCCTAGTCACCTCCAAAGTGAAAGAATTACCTCCAGTGACCAGATGGGCAAGCTCTACAGAAGCCCGTTTGTGTTTTCTGCCCAGTTACAAAAAAACAATCACAGGTGCGTAGAGTAAGCAGGATAATAAAACTTTTTCAGAACACGAGCCCCAAGTTACACCACTTCTCTAGGTAATATGCAATATGCTATGGTCAGGATCTAAAAGCAGCGAAACCACAATTTTGAGTCCAAAGGAGCTTTAAACTTTACTCAAACAGCAAATTCCAGCCCTCACTCTTGTTTTGAGAAGCAGAAAAGGGTTTCAAAACAATATATAACTTGACAAACAATATGCGGTGTGGAGTCAGTTAACTCCACTACACCCGTGCAAGTTCCTTATGCAATTCTCATTCACTCTTTGGATCCTAGTCAGTGTTAAAGCTGACCAGCCACACCATACGTTCCCAGAAACAATTGTTTGGGTAATGGGCATGGCAAAGATTTCAAACACAAGACAGAAAGATATGCATCTCAGCTAGAAATGATGTTTGCATCAGCTGATTAGTAGAAACCAAATATGAATTCTCCCCAATGAAGCTTTGTGACAGAATCAAACTATGCTACATTTTTCCTTTCTTAGATGTCACTCTCCAAGAAGGTCATATGCCTAAAGCACTAAAAATACTGTCACCATATAATGTACTACATACTAAACATCTTATTTTTCATCTAAGCAGTCCCCCTGCCCCTTCAAAAAAGGCAACTAAAATTACTTTTAGTGGTCACCTCACTGTTCCAACCAAGATATCCATCCCATGCTGGCAACAACTTGACGTTGCCATGTTTTTACTCAGAAGTTATTTATGCGACAACTATGTGGGCAATTGAAGAATCTGTTATAATGGACGGGTAACCGGCCATGGCAAAAAGTACTAGATAAGTAAAAATAGTAAAACCAGGGTGACTGATCAAAAACAAGGGAAACTATATTTAAAAGCAGTTAAGACGACTAACCATAAAAAATATATAGTTCCCTCGTTTTTGATCAGTCACCTTGGTTTTACTACCGTATTTCTTCGAGTCTAAGGCGCCATCAATTCTAAGGCGTACCTTAATTTCAGGAACATCAGCAGGGGGAAAAAATATTGATTGCAAGACGCACCTCCTTCCTTCAAACTCTCCCTGCTCCATTTCGCCGATCCGATTTGACAGAGCTTGGGGGAGCTACCGGGGCTTGGGGGAGCTTCAGGGAGGCCTGTGCGACCCTCTGCAGGCCTCCCCGATCTTCAGTTCGGTGAAAAACGGCAATTTTCGGCCATTTCCGGTTTTTCTGGAAATGGCTGAAAATCGCCGGTTTTTCTGAACTGAAGATTGGGGTGGCCTGCGCGACCCTCTGCAGGCCTCCCCAATCTTCAGTTTGGTGATAAATGGCTATTTTCGGGCATTTCCGGGTTTTGCGAAAACCGGAAATGGCCGAAAACCGCTGTTTTTCGCCGAACTGAAGATTGGGGAGGCCTGCAGAAGGTCGCGCAGGCCTCCCCGAAGCCCCAACAAGCCCCAGTAAGTAAGGAGGTGGCATTTTGGGGGTGCAATTTGACACCTTCGATTCTAAGACGCACCCCCTTTTTTGAATTGCTAAATTTGAACAAAACATGCGTCTTAGAATCGAAGAAATACGGTATTTTTACTTATCTAGTACTTTTTGCCATGGTCAGTTACCCATCCATTATAACAGATTCTTTAATTATTGTGGGGCATGAAAACTTAATTGTTTTATTTGGGCAATATTTTTCCAGCGTACCTGGCATGGGCCAACTGAATGGTTTATCAGGGAATGTATCATGTTGAGCAGTACAAATTCAGGCTACAAGGAACTTCGTGTTTCGGAAAGGCGGAACTTGCATGAGCCAGTTTAGCAACAATGGAAAGAACTCCAGGATTCTTCATCAAATTTTCATATAAGCAACTTACATTGTTAGAGCTGTGACAACCATTTACAACAACCAGTAATGAAAATTAATACCAACATAGAGATCAGGCAAGACTAAAAAAGCACCGTTTTCTCATCAGTGACCCTGGCCAGTAACTCAAAAGATATAAGAACCATTTTTTCCTTTTAAAATTATCATAATGCTTTAGGAAGTCACTATGTCAGTCTTTAATCCACTCCAAGGTTACACCGTAGAACACTTCGCAGGCATCCATAATTTTGGTCACCACTCTCTCGACAACACCCTTTGGCAAAGATATGGCAAAAAGACAACACCCTATGTGCTCAGTGGAGATGTCCTGGACCACTCTCTGCTGAGTGTAGCTGAGTCCCGTACTTTTTCTCAAGCTCCAGAGCAGGAGAGGAAAGGTTGCACTTTGGCCAAGTGTGTCCAACAACATTAACCTCCCTCCCCCTTTCCTTCTCCAGCTCCAGCGCAGGAGAACTAAGTGCGGCAGGGACAATAATTGTCGAACGTTGGCACTTTGCACATCTAAAAGAAATAGTACAAAAATTGTAGTCATTTCATGATTTGGCTAAACCTCTTCCTAAAGAATGCTACATGTGCCTGAAAATCAAATGCTACATGACAAGAAACACATAGTTTCCTAACTTTTATAGGTTAAAATGTTACATGATTAACAGCGCAATCCTGACGATCATACCAGCGATGGAACGATTGTTCCGTCGCCGAAAACGGTCACAAAATTGCCAGAAAGCATGTCTGCAACTACTCGGAAGCAAGGGAGGCTGGTGCAGAGGCTGGCCTCCCTTGCTCCGTTGCCGGAGCGTTCGTGCGTCTGCCGGATGAGTTGAGTCGGGATCCGGTGGGGGCGGTTTCGCGGGTGAGGGAGGGGGGCCATTGGCCTAGCTGGCCTGGGAGGAGGCGGGGGATGGCCTTGGCCATATCCCTGTTGGGCCTGCTAGGCCACTACACGGCCTCCTCTACTTCCGCCAGCTATTTAGCTGGCGGAAATCCGAGGATGTCGATTGGGCCGGCCTGGAATTACACCTGGGGAAGGGGACGAGCGTCCCCTTCCCTGGGTAGACCTCCGGCCCGGCGACAGAACAGCTGCTGGGGCTCAGGATCCGGCGGGCGGCCCTGGGCCGCCGGCTGGATCCATGCACTGGATTGCGCTGCCCAAGGCTTAAACTGTATTGTTAAACAAAAAGATAAACAAAACGGAAATGTAAAATAAAAAAGCTTTTTATCCAGCCAATGTTTTAAAAATAATGTTTGGGAAAGCATCAGCTCAGAATCTATAAATCAATCTATAAATTAGCCCCCACAAGGCACACATTGTTCACTAATGAATATAGGGGCAGTTGTTCCATTCCAGAGAGTTGCCTGGGCAAATTAAAGAGGTGTCAACCACTGCACACTAAATTGGGCTCCACAAATTCTAGTTCCACTTAAAAGCCAGTCATTTGTGTATTCACTAACACTTCCTCCAACCCAGTAGAAAAGGAGAAAAGCCACACCTTCCCTCTCCCAAGTTCTTGGTGAACTATACGTAACTTGGTGTAGGAAGGGATTTTTCTCCGCTGTTGCTGGGCTTTTGCAGAAGCATTAAGGCACTGCTTGCACTTTCTGCAAAAGTCCAACTGGAAAGCAGAGATCTTCCCTCCCGTGTCTGTGTTCTCTGCAGATCATGGAGAATCCACAGATGGAATCTTTGTACTGAAGGGTTAGTTGCCACTGGAGACTTGTGCAACCCTGGAAAACACACACAAAGACCATGGGGAAAATTCATTCCAATTTTAATGCTGTTGGATTGACCCTACTGTTGGGAACTCCCAAAGTGAATTTGCTCATCATGTATTCTGCTCCACTAAATGAAGCCTGGCATCAAAAGGAGGGATGGGCACATGGATTAAAAAGCAATGCATGCAGCCAGCGATGTGCTTTTTCTTTTTCATTGCAGCAGCAATCAAAGAAACTAACCATTGTTCAGCTAACAACTTGTCTTTTCAGTACTGAGAACTACTGCTGCAAAATGGAAGATCAGACTATGGATAATTTTCTCCTACATGGGTGCCTTTTTTGATCTTGCTGGTCCCAGTCCTCTAGGTGTCTGCACAATTGAGTGTAAGGATTTATCACAAATAGAATAAAAATAATTTAAATAGACATGCCAAGCAAACACAGCTGCGATAGGATACATGACAAATGGAGAGTTGGTAGCTTAGTTGTGCTATGACTATTTTATTTTTGAAAATTTAAAAACACCAGAAAACAGAACTTACTGAAAGACCTGAGCTTATAACCGAAAGACCCACCTGTACTTGGTATAGTCATTGAACACTTGGTATAGACTCCATTACGTATGTGCTTAAAAAAGTAAAGCGTTTCAGAAGCAGATAATGGCGCTGGGCCAAAGGTAGACTCCAATAGATGCCGTAGTAAATATTCCCATTCCGCCAATGAAGGCAATTCATATTTAACCCTTGCCTTGAAAATAAAAAGGCTTGATCTTGGCCAATTAATTGATCTAGATTCTAGAGGGAAGCCTGCCTTATCAGTCCAAGACTTCCACAAAAAGGATTCCTTCTCAATCTGTGGATTAGCCCACAGTGTTAATTTGGTATGTAAATAAGGATCAAATTTATACTTCCATGCCATCATACTCCACATATATCTAACCGTGGATATCATTAATGGGATAACCTTAGTTTTAGCATACGTGGAACACAATACTATCCATTTCAGTAGATGGACCACTGATTTCTCTCTAGGAATTAAGATTCCTAACCCGCGGATGAGGAGGACCTTGAATATTTAGGAGGAACCCCCTAGGGACCCCTTTTTAATTCCTGTTGCTGGTTTTATGTAACGTTATAGCTGTTTTACATTTTAAGATGCTCTTGTATCATTTTTTAATTTTTAATGGCTTTTTCCTAATGTTTTTATTCAGATTTTATCTTTTGTATGTTTTATTTCTACGTTGTACATCGCTTTGAGTACTAGAAAAGCGGTATATAAATCTTATAAATAAATACATTTTGTGAAATACTGTCCCCTAGTGGCATCACTTCAAATGTAGATCAATTAATCGAATATCCAGATAAATCTCCAAATACATTTACCACTTCCATTAATTCAGGAATAGATACAATGGAGTTCAGAAACAAACAAGTTATCATCTGCATATAAAATAATGTTAAATATGTTAGAATTATGTTTAAGACCATATATATTTCTTAGTTTGTGTAATAGCACATGCTAAAGGTTCCAAACACAAATCAAAAATAAGAGGTGAAAGTGGACATCCTTGTCTAGTTCCTCTCTCCAAAAGTAATAATAATAACCACAAGTCAATTTTCTAGACCCTGATCCAGAGTACAAAATGTTGACCATTTAATTTTTTCCCCAGAAATCCAGATTTCATCTACAAAAAACAAATAAATTTCCAATGTACCTTACCAACGGCTCTCTCAGTATCTAATGAACGAATGACTGCTTGATCAGTCCTCCTAGACCTCAGCCAATCAGAGTCTTGTCTACCTTCTATAAATCCCACCTGATCAGCATGTATTGATGTTTTAATAACCTTTTGAGGTAGACTAGCCAGTACAATAGTCAATATCTTAGCAGCAAAATTCATTAAATAGGCCATTGCTTTTAACTACTTTAATATTCCTTTATTGCATAATGGGCAAACCCCAAGCACGCTCTTTTGCTTGTGAAGTATGCTCTGCAGATAGAAGGCTTTCTTCACACCTCACATGAAATTGGCGCACAACAAAAGTAACATCAAGCTTTTGCTTTAATTTGTGCAATAGTCTGTGCCAGGGATGTATCTAAGTAACTAGGTCACGAGTGCGAGTGCGAGTCATTTTTGCAGGAGTGCGAGTCCGAGTGCGAGTCAGTGTCAAAATTTTAGGCAAGTACGAGTCAAGTGCAAGTCATTTTTGCACGAGTGCGAGTTGAGTACGAGTAAGGCCAGAAACCACGAGTCACAAGTCACGAGTCGAGTCACTTTGGGGAAAATGGCTTTTCCCCCTGAAAATGGGGTGGGTGGGTGTCTGTGTGTGTGGGGTGTGTGTGGGGACCTCTGAGACTTTTAAAGCACCCACTCCCCCTATGCCCTTTCCCTCACCTCTCAGTCTTGTCACCACCCATCTGGTTTGGGAAAAACAAGTGTGTCTACATTCAAACCATTTATTATTCCCTCCCTGCACCTTCCCCTTGTTGAGCCGAGCATCCCTTGGGCTGGGAGTTTTGGTCAATGAGGAGGAACCGCTGCGGCAGCTTCGCCTTCCCTCACTCCTCCCCAACCCTCGCGCTCGGAGTTGTGGCCAATGGCAAACAGACAGCAACAAAAGGGGGGGGGGACTCAGAGCCAGGCTTGCTTTCCCACCTCCTTGAAAACCCTTCCTCCCTGCTGCCCTCCTCCTCCAAGGTCTCCACTGCGCCTGCCTGCCTGCCTTGATGCTGGCCATTAAAGGAAAATGATTTGGAAATGGCAAGTCGTTACCCCCATGAGTGCAAGTCAAGTACGAGTCCCGTGGGTCACAAGTGCGAGTGCAAGTGCGAGTCAGTGGGTCACGAGTACAAGTACGAGTACGAGTCAGGGAAAAAGTGGCTAAGTCACACTTGTGAGTCGAGTCATTTGACTCGAGTCCCCATCACTGGTTTGTGCACACAGTAGCAAATACCTATTAGTAGAAATGACTGCTACACTTTTTTGTGGGTACGATACACACTATATTTGTAGGTGAGGAGTTATACATCAGTCCATAAATCTGTTAAGATCAATTCAAAGTTCAAAAAGATAAACTACTCCACGCCATTAAATATATCCATCTACAACAGCAATGTCAAAAGGATGCTGTCTAACTTGAATCAAAGATACTAACCTCACCCCACTATTCCCCATATTTGGAATAGCCCATCACCACATCACCCGCCCCACACAATATACAGCAAAACAGAATATCTAATGCTTTGATATTCATATGCGTCACAGTACTCAAACGGATCAGTTCCAGGAGTGCACTTAGCAATACAGCATAAGAGTAAGTGTCTGTCAATGCGTTGCGGACCTTTCAATAACAATAAATGAATTGCTAAGTTTTGAACCAAACAAAGCTTTACTGTATGTGAAATGTCATGGTTAAAATAAAGCATTTTTCAAACAAATGCTCTATACTTCTATAGTCTATATAACCACATTTTAAAGGGGTTCTTATGGACTGAATTCAAACTTTGCATATTAAAACACAACAGAGGCAACAAATCAAGGTTTGCAAATCCTCTGCCTGCTCAATACTGATTACACCTTGTCCAGCATCCTGTGCCCTCTGGTTCTCCACATGACTCTTGTCACTGTGTGGTTAAGGCCCATATGCAATCTAGTCAAGAAGTTCATTGTAGTGGCATTATGAAAGACTTTGCAGTAATGTCAGGACATAGTCATATCAAACTTTACAGACGACATGAGTTTTTAAACCTGTCATGCCTTATTTGTTCCATAGGAGGAGCACACTAAGCAACCATCCATCAGTTCACCTCAGCAGCAGAGTACCTGTGCTTACACGCTGAAAGTATACAAGTAAACCATGAGCACATACACTTAAAAGTAGTACTGGTTATTGGTAGAGGTGGGAGAAAACGGTTTTATTTTTTCACAGATTTTG
Source organism: Plestiodon gilberti rubricaudatus (assembly GCA_026170595.1). Taxonomy (NCBI): domain Eukaryota; kingdom Metazoa; phylum Chordata; class Lepidosauria; order Squamata; family Scincidae; genus Plestiodon; species Plestiodon gilberti. The sequence goes on from JANXHW010000001.1 coordinate 65,819,055, forward strand.
GCGTTTAACCAAAATTAAATAGCAGAAAGCGGCATTGTGTTTTTATTCCAAAACATTCCCATTTTTATCAATTGTAACTGTTTTAAAAGTGTACTAGGTTGGTGGTATAGTTTGTACAGTGTCAGCAGATGAAGAATGACACAAAACTACATGGTTTTATTTTATTTTATTATTTTTTCGCAGATTTTTTTTTAAGCAGAAAGCGGTGTTATGTGTTTTTATTTCAATATCAACATTTTCTCCTGCCCCATGTTATTGGGTTGGAATGCAATACTACATAGACCAGTCATCCAACTCAGTGTAAATACCGTCACATGTTCAAATGTCAATCTGATGCTTGGACACTAATTTGACTTCCCACCACCACCACACAGGCCAGTTCTAGATAGCTTCTGTCCTGCCACTGTTCTGCACACGATGGCCTCCTTACCACTGACAGGCCTGGTCGCATCTTCTCTGACACCTCCTGCATGCCACACCTAGGGTGGCAGGAGTGCCTTCAGCAATGTCAGCCTGTGTCTACTCCTTCCATCATCACCTTGCTCAGTATTATTCAGCTGGGGAAAAGGTGGGGATGCTACCATGGATCACCTTCTATGGATGCCCAGTTTAAGTCAGAAGACAACATGTAAGAAAAAGTGCTGTCAAACTGCATGGCAGGCATTTACACAAGGACACATCAACTTCTCTAATGCAAAAGGAACTTAAATACTGTATTGTCCCGAGTATAGGACGCTCCTGATTATAAGTCGCACCCTTAAAGTTTGGTGCTATTTTTTAAAGAATACATTTTTAACTTTTTTAAACTTAAATATACACATTAGTAGAACAGTACAGCTTTAGTACAGTTAAAGGCATAGGCACCCTGTCCCTTATTGAATCTGGGCACTCTAGTATTAGTAGCCTTCCCAGATCCAAAGGGGGACAGAGTGCCTACCTTTTAACCTTTGGAATTTGGGCAGGTGTAGCTTGTTGCACCCTTCCATGATGATGAGCTGCACCTGCCCAAATTTCAATGAACAGCACAATCCTATGCATATCTACTCATATCTACTGCATTCAATGGGGCTTACTCCCAGGAAAATGTGCATAGGATTGCAGCCTAAAGATAGGCACTCAGTCCCCCTTTGGATATGGTAAGCCTATGCAGGAGCTCTTGCTCTCAACTTTTAAACTGCAAGATCAATAAATATCTTAGTTTCCACAGAGTCCTGGGGTTGAAACTTAAGGGTTAATTTTTTCAAATGCTTCCAGAGGCTGCTGAGAGATAATGATCTCTCATGGTATTCAGCCATTTAGCAAGTGATTAAGAACTGCAAGGAAAGGCTTGAAAACACAGTGCTTTGCTGTTTAAAAAAAGAGAGGAAAAAAAAGCCCCGTTTTACCTTTGAAAAGAGACAAAGAGACTCGGAGAGGCTTGGTTTGAAAGCGCTTTGCATAAAACACTAGGCAGAAAAGCTAGGCTTTGATTCTAGGGCGCACCCCCTACTTTAAAGACTTGCCTTAGGGGATAAAAGTGAGTCTTATACAGCAAATACGGGTACTATTAAATTGTAGATGACTAAAGAAAAAGTTTAAACAAGGATGTTTAAAATTTCTAACCACTATCCAGAAAAGTATGTACCCAGCACAAGATTACAAAATGCACATTACAGAATTGAAAAGTACTTGGCTCTACCATAAGGTACAAGTTACGAAAGTGTACTTGGACAGTCACTGTTCAGATAAGCATCTACCTTCTTCCTCTTGATCTCTCTCTAAGGAGGCAGATCTATAGGCTAAACTCTACCTCTTGCTGTTTCCTAGAGACCTAGACAGTTGAAAAAAACAACATATCTGATCTTCATTCACTTCCATTTATTTCAGTTACAGGATTGTGTGAATGAACCCTTAACTGTTGAGGTCAAGTTGAATCCGGTACTGTTGTCGTTTGAGAGCTGGTGCCTGCAAAAGTGAACATCCAGAGCTTGCTTAAATCAGCTGAGAGCAATGCCATCATCTCTGAGCACTCCCATGTCTATCCAAATGAAGCCACGGTCAGGTGTGCTGATGTGCATTTCCAGATTAGGGAAACGTTACGTCTCTTATGCCCCATGTTGGAAATTCTCTGGATATTTGTAGGGACATCCTACTCATCGTTGTTTTTTTTAATATGCACAAAACCATGGGCATCTGAGCACTTTACCTTTATTTAACAAACTGACCAAGCAGCCACCCCTGATCTGTTGATTTCATCTCCAGCTCCATTTTTACAGCGTACAAGTAGAACCAAAGCCTCCCTTAATCTTACTGTAAACAGGACCAACAGCAGATATACAGTAGATGATCCTCAAGTTAAGTACAGTATCTAGCATTCAGCTATACAAGAGTGTAAGCTATTCTAATACAAGATGCCTGTTTAATGGGCATCGTTTCTCTGTATATTTGTAGAGTATCAATGAGCAATCAATCAATAATCAACCATAATAAAACCATAATCAATGAACAACAACTGCCAAGCTCATGGACTCAAACATGAAGAGCAAACAGCAGGTGGTATTAAATCTCAGCACACAATCTCAAGATGCAATCTATTAATTCATAGCCATCTGCAGCCTTCCATACACAGGTGTGTTCATTTAATGAATTTGATACATTGACGTGTGCTAAAAACCCTGTTTTTAAACAGACAGGTTTTCATTTGTGAGTGCATCACTGCCATTATTCCATAATCGCACCTGTAAGGAAAGTACAGGCCCCCCCCCATATCCACGGATTCATCTTCCGCAGTTTCAGTTATCCACGGTTGAGGATTCCCCCCGTGCCCTCCAGAAAACCCCACAGGCACTTACTTTTACAGAGAAACCTCTGTTTTTTCTTCAAAAGGCCGACTGAGCATCTTCCTTGCAAGGCCTCCTCACCAACAAGACTTAGGTGCTAGCTAGAGTCTCTGCAACCTTGTTAGCGAGGCCTGTAGCTCACTCGGCCTTTTGAAGAAAAAATGGAGCTTTCTCCTGTAAAAGTAAGTGCCTGGGTGTGTGTGTGGGGGTGTCGCGCCGACCAGTGGGGGGCCCGCCAGCCCACGGGGGGCTCTGAAAACCGGAGGGGGCATTCGCCCCTTTCCGCGGTTTCAAGTATCCATGGTGGGGGCTGGAACATATCCCCCGCAGATACGGCGGCCCCCCTGTATTATTGTTGGCAACAGAATTACAAGCAGCAGTGACAATACAAAGGCATTGCCATCTCCATTCACCTCCATGTCATATGCCATTTAATTTTATTTTCCAACATTTTAACCCTGCCTTTCTTGCCTGAGGCAACCCAAGGCGGCTTGCAATTAAATAAAATGTAAACTACTTAAACAACAAGTACATATCAAAACCCACAACTGAGTCACAATATCAGAATGGAGAAGTCAGCTGTTTAAATCTCTCCTGAAGAACTGCAAGGTTGGGGTGAACTGGGAGAGCATTCTGCAAGGTTGGTACCTTCACTGAGAAGGCCCTGATGTGCCTCAGAAGACAAAGGAAATCACCAAGGCCAGAGTGTACAGGACGACACACACAGGAAAGGATCACCCGTAAGATATCCAGGCTTATGAACTGCTACCTCTTTAGAGGTCTTCTGACGGAGCCTAAATATTGTACATACCTTTCTTTTTAGACTAGTCTTCTGGTTTCATTTTGATCCTTTCAGCATTGAACGTTCTTCCGGCTTTTTATGGATATGTTTTTCTGTTGCTGTGTACTTTACATGTTGCTTTTTAATTCTTTTATCATGGGGGATTGTTGCTGGTTGTTTTTATACTATTTTTAAACTTTTAAACTTGTGTGTATTTTATTGTTTGTTACATTGTTTTTATATTTTGTAAGCTGCTTTGGGTGCCCCATTCAGGAAAAAAGAGGGATATAAATTGATTAAATAAAGGGCAAACACTTGAACTGAGTTCAAACACAAATTCGTAGCCAAGGCAATTCACAAAGAACTGGAGTGATACAATCCCACCTAGTTGCCATCTTTTGCATTGTGCTGACTGAAGTTTCTGAACACACTTCATGGGACGCACCACATAGAGTACATTGCAATAGTCTAGTCTGAAGTGACCAGAGCGTGGATAACCATATGTAAACCAGAGTTCTCCAGAAAAAGTGAAGCTGGCTAATCAGCCAAAGCTGACAAAAGGCATTCATCACAGAGGCCACCTGGGCCTCCAAGAGCAGCTCAGTTTAGGAAGCACCCCCAAACTCTGAACCCATTCTTTAAGGTGCAACCCCAATCAAGGACATGTTAAAACACCATCTCCCAGATTGGAAGAACACCCAAATAACAGCACTTCTGTCTTGTCAGGATTGAGTTTCAGTTTGTTCCCCTATCCAGTTTCATACAGCTGCCAGACATTGTTCAAGGTCTCCACCACCCTCCAGAATCAGATGAAAAAGTGAGATAATGTGGAGTGCCATCAGTCATGGTATCAACTTTTAATCAAGGGACTCTCCATGGTGTTGCGCAGAAATTCCTCCAGTAGTAATCAGACTTATGAAATTGTTCCAGAGTGCATGTCAGATTGTCTAACTGATTTTGTCCAGCCTCACATTATTTATTATTAAAGTAAGATGCATTGTGTCAAAGCATCTCCTCTACATGTATTACTAATTCCCTTAACTACTGTACTTAATAAAGAACTTGCACCTCTTTTGCTGGTCTCTACAACTAGCTGAGTCTCCTCATGCTTCTGGACGCATGGGGGGGGGGTACATTTACCTGAGTCAGGACATGTGTGGAAGTGTGGTCTGGAGGTTGAGACGGTGCCCTGCCTGGGGAAGCTAAGCAGGATCGGCCACAGTTCTCGCCTGGATGGGAGATGGCGGCTGCTGATGGACCTCGTGAAGACACTGTGAAGGCACTGTGAGAGGGTGTGGAATGTCCAGAAAGCAGAAGAGTCAGCTGGAGATGGATAACATCTTGACAAACATCTGAGGGCGAACTGCCTAGAGAAAGGAGATACATAAATACCTAAATAAACAAACATGGTTGTAGGCTCCCTGCCTTACTAGGGATGGCTGAAAGTGTCAGATGGCTTCCTGAGACAGTGAATGTGGCACGTATCTGGAGGAGCTGGATGTGTGTAATGATTGATTGATTGCTAAATTACCCTTCCTCTGCTGCTGAATCCCTGATAAGCCTGGCACACTTGAGTGGCCCAAGAATAAGATTAGAGTATTTTATTCATCTAATGAAATCTAGTAAGATCTAATTCAATAGATCTTACAAGAATACTTGAAATTGATTCAGAAAAAACAAGACATGCAACTTTTGCAGGATTATAGGGTATATGGGTATAGATGCCATGTACATATTCTATCAAAGCCAGAATAAGATTAAAAACAATTTTCAAACACTGAAACGCAGATTTTAAAAAACAAGTTCAAAAAACTGCGACCAGGAAAAATATATTTAAAATCAAGGCTGAAGATGGTGTAAAAACCGACGTTTCGTCTTATTCCTAAGCCATTTTCTAGGTAGACACAGCTTGGCTGTTAGGATGACACTGAAGACCGACAGAACGGAACTTTAAAGGAAAACACCAGGCAGAACTTTACAGCGATCTTAAAAGAACATAGGCAGATTCATAAGGCAAATACATCCTATAAACTTGCAGGATATAGGGTATGGGTAGAGATGTCATGGGATTTTCTTGGCAAGTTTACTGGAGTGGGTTGCCATTTCCTTCTCCAGTGGATCACTTTTAGTCAGAACTCTCCGCTGTGGCAAATTCTTAAAGAGATGGGGGTACCAGACCACCTTACCTGTCTCCTGAGAAACCTGTATGCGGGTCAAGAAGCAACAGTTCGAACCGGCCATGGAACAACCGATTGGTTCAAAATTGGGAAGGGAGTACGGCAAGGCTGTATATTGTCACCCTGCTTATTTAACTTATATGCAGAGTACATTATGAGAAATACAGGGCTGAATGAATCGCAAGCCGGAATCAAGATTGCCGGGAGAAATATCAACAACCTTAGATACAACAGAGATGTCATATACAAATTCTATAAAAGCCAGGAAAAGATTAAACACAATTTCCAAACACTGAAACGAAGATTAAAAAAAAAAAGTTCAAAAAACTGCGAACAGGAAAAATACATTTGAGATCCAAGGCTGAAGGTGGAGCAAGAACCGAGAACTTTTTCAGATGCAATCACAAGGATCGCTGAACATGCTTTAAGCACACGATCTTGTTTGAAAGCACGAAATGTCTGATAAATGACAGCAACACCAGAACACTCCGGAATTTGGAAGCGGTAGAAATAAGCAAAAGACACGCAGGAGGCCTGATTAACAGACAGCAAGATCTCTCATTTATTAATGAAATATGGTTTCCTATTATTCATAAGGTCTGTTTGACAGATACAGAAATAAAAGAAAACAATCAACAACAGAGGTCATCCTCGGTCAAGTCGTCGGCCGCTTTCGGTTTGAGTTACGCTTCCAATTAGCTCCCGGTTCAATTTCTAATCAGCTCTTGGTTTTCCCTCACTTTTTTCAGCTTTTAAACTTGAGGTTTTTTGCGCTTCTGACTTACCATTTTACAATCCTTGTGATTGCACCTGAAAAAGTTCCTAGTTTGGAATGAAACGTCGGTTCTTGCACCACCTTCAGCCTTGGATCTCAAATGTATTTTTCCTGTTCACAGTTTTTTGAACTTGTTTTTTAAAATTTGTGTTTCAGTGTTGAAAATTGTTTTTAATCTTATTCTGGCGTTGATAGAATATGTACATGGCATCTATACCCATATACCCTATATCCTGCAAGATTATACCTAGCCATGAAAGCTTCCGCTCTAACTTACATGCAACTTTATTTGAATCCACATTAGCAGAGAGAACCAAGTGCAATATAGGTGGAAGACACTCAGGTTAAGTGTACACTGCTTCATGCAGGAAATGAACAGAAGTATTATTAGGGAAGCAGGAAACTGTGTAAAGGAGTTGACATAAGAACTTGAAAATCTGCAAAAGATATATTCAGCTGTAAGGAGAGTTTCATGAAATACCCACTCTAGCATGTAATGCCCTGGCTAAAGGTGCTTTGGTAATCACTATGCAGGATCTTCCCCTGAAGAACACTGCCTTCTATCCAGTTAATCTAAATCAATATAATGGAGTGTGCATCACTCCTTTTGTAAAGATAATCACAAGCCTCATGCTAATCCAGAGAAATTTTCTGGCAAGCACACCAGTGGCGTCACTCGATGTGGGGTGGAACGGTAAGTTCTGCACTGTTCTAACCTCCGTTTACTCCCCAGCACGAGGTGGCCCCGCCCCTTCGCCGTCGGAGCCATTCAGTGTGGTGAAGGCAACACACAGGGAGCCTACTGAGGCAGGGCCGCCTTGTGCGGGGAGTAAACGGAGGTTAGCATAGTGTGGAACTTACCGTTCTGCCCCACCTCGAGTGACGTCAGTGAAGCACACCATTATCTCCATGGTCTGTTCATTTTCCTTTCTGCAGAAGTTAGTTATGATGCCAAATTCCACTAGAAATACACACTGGACGTTTTGGACTGTTGAATACCAGAATGACTTTCAATATAGTGACAAAACCAAATTTTAGCAATTGTGTAAACATTATCATCTTTTGTGATTAGCCACATACAGCACTGAACAATAGATGATGGGCTTTGTCCTACTGTTCCCCTCCATGTCCTAGATTCTTGCAACTCAGTCAGAATAGGAGAGATTCAGAACTTCCAAAGCAGTAATTGAGCTGCTGCCACACACTTCTTCACCTCATTACGTACATCTCACCAGTTTGTATTTGCAGTTCTGGTATGGTGGCTCAGACCTGAATCTGGTTGGAATCTCTGCTCAGAAAGGCTTCTCTCATATGGAATGGAACTACTGCATTGCCATCTTTAATTAGCATGTTTGACTCCACATGTAAGAAATATACCTTGCATGCATGAGCAGTTGCTTGTGCAAGAGAATGCACATACAAAAGACTGGGTCCAAAATGCAGATACCTCTGAGTGGTGTAAGGGGCAAAAACTTTTAGGAGATTGTATATATACTTGAAAAATGCTTCAGGGTATTTCATGTCAGTAGCTGTATTGTGTGACCAGCTTTTTTATGTTTTGAAGACTAAGGTATTTCATTTCTACATGGACCTTGAGCAAAAATGATTGTAGGTACATTACATGTCTGTGCATGTGCGTGTCCATTTTCCAAAGAACATTACATCAACATGGTTCAACATTGTGATACTGTGGCTTCTCCTGAGGCAATGCCAGCAGCACAACGACCATGAACATTGTCAAGGGGTCAGAGTTCTCATCGCATCTGATGTTAGAAGACGTATGTTATTCATTGACAACATTCAGTTGGACAGGGGGAACACTTTCCCTGCTGCAGGATGATCTTCCAGCTCCCTTCAATGTTAGGCAACGTATCACCCCCCAGTTCAAAGGCTACTTTGACAATTGTGTTGACAAAGTAGTGTAATATTGACAATGGGTGATGCCAGTTCAACAAGATGTAGGGATTCAGTTGCATTTGTCCCAGTCCTTTGAGAGTCTTTCCTTCATCTTTCACAGGGCAATGCTGGCTCACATTCACAAGCACACACAGTTCCTGTTGGAAGGATGGAAATTGGCTAACATTAAAAGGATATTTTCAAGTTTGCTGGATTTCCAACAGTTAAAGGACTGCTGTGTTGCCTAATATGCCCATAATCGCACAAGCCTATTCAGAAATTTTCATAATAGAAAGAAGTTTCACAATTTAAAGTTCAGTTTGTGCAGGGAATAACATACATGTTTCCTAGATAGCAATCATGCTGCCTGATACAGTTAGTCCCATACTTAAGTACCAGTTAGGTTCTGGAGAGCCATATAAACAATCTTTATTTATGAGACGTAAACAAAATTGTGAACAACTTTCCGTAGTGGTTGAAAAACGGTATAGAAATATTTCTATAAATAAGTGATAACTAGATTGGCATTTCCCAAAGTGTGGGTCAGGACCCACTGGTGGGTTACACACCCAATTTCTGTGGGTTCCGCACCCGTAACTGTGGGTTGCGAGCAGAGCCTCCAATGAAAACAGGGCTGATGGAAAGATCAGATAATAACTAATTGCCTCAAGCCCTGAGGCTAATCAAAAATCAAATAGCTACTAATTGCCCTGCAAAGAGCTGAGCTCTTGCGGTTTGCAAGCTTATAGAGAGATGAATGTTTGAGCGCTTTTCTGGTGCATTTTTTCCAAGTCTGTCAATGAACGGTAGTCACATAACTAAGCCCCACAAGCCTTGAGGCTATTCATTAGGATTGCCTCATTATGAGAAATGGATCCAGTTTTTTGCAAATAAAGAATAAATATTACTTGTAAATAAATATATTATTTCTTTCTAGATCTCCTTTTTTAAAGTCTTGTAAAGCTAGGTGGGTCCCGATAGAGTGAGCTTTTAAAAAGTGGGTCCCAGAGTTAAAAAGTTTGCGATCCACTGAACTAGATAATTCACTCCTTAGTGAATGTACATTCTGTGGTAACTCTGCCTTTTTTTGTTTTGTAATGTACAAAATGGACCTTAGAACAGTTGGGGGGGCTGCATTTGTTGCATTTTACAAGTTATTGTTTGCATTTCTATCAGCTGGAGAGGAACATGAGTTCAGTTCTAATATTGGCTCTCTTTTACCCACCACTTCTGCGTCTCCAAAACGCAGCATCTCTCTCCCTCTCAAAAACCACTGCTAGTGTTCCTGTGAGAACACATCAGGATTATGCCTATGCAAAACCTTGGTATGGCTCTCCTTAAGTTGTAACGTCTGTAAGCTCGATGTCCTTAAGTAGGTGGCTACCTGCACTGGATATTTGAACAGAGCTTGAGCAATTATCAAATCACCAAAGCTAGTTTCTTAGTTAGTGGCAAAGGGATATAAAATGTTGTTGCTAGAGTGTCCTGCAGATAGCCAGAACAGAGTAAATATCCATGGCTTCCTTATTTAATGAATCCATTCAGAATAACTCATCATGTTGACCTACAAGTGCACTCACTAAAGGAATCTGCCCGACTAACTGAACATTTGATAAAGTGTACTTCAGGATTCTGCACTGCACAGAACTGGACATTTCTCTGAAGTACTCCTGGACCCAATGTTGAATTTGAATGTTGTGGGGTGCTTTTACCCAGTTAAGGCTGGTGTGCCATCTGTGTCCTTTATTGACCTGATCATACCTAATCATGCTATTAATTACATTTTGCCTGTATTAGTGTAACATGCTCTATGCAGGGCTATCCTTGAAGACCATTCAGCAGCTTCAGCTAGCACAAGAGATGACTGTTGACTGGCACAAGGTGTATCTATCATATTTTGCCTGCATTTTGTCATCTGCACTGGTTATCAGCATTTTCAAGTCCTGTTGAAGGTGTTGGTTTTAGCCTTTAAAGTCTTAATAGCTTGGGATGCCACCCCCCACCCCTGACATTGATCAGCCAGTCCCTTAAGCTGTTCTAAGACTGGGGTGGGGGGGGGCATATGCCACAGCTAGTGGAAGTTTGTTCAGCAGTAACAAGTGAAAGGAACTGTTTTGTGATGGCAACCTCATCCAGGAGATGAGGTCTGCACCATCCTTAACTGAATTTCAGAGCTGGCTAAAGAAATCTCAGTTCCATTCAGCTTCTGGCTTGGGATTTCTGTTGCGTGGTCGTTTTCTCTTCTGCACTTTTTTGCTGCCATGTCAGTAGTTTTTAACTGTCCTTTATTTTTATGCTTTTGAGAGTTTTAATGGGTGCTTCCGGCACAGTGGGTTAAACTGCTGAACCATGAGCTGTCGATCGAAAGGTCGGCAGTTCGAATCTGCGACCGGGTGAGCTCTCGTTGCTTGGGCAGCTCCTGCCAACCTAGCAGTTCCAAAGCATGTTAATGTGAGTAGATAAATAGGTACCGCTTGCGGGAAGGTAAACAGCGCTCCGTGTTCCAGCTACATGCTACGCACTGCAGCAACGAGAGTCATGCCGGCCACATGACCACAGAGGCATCTTCGGACAACGCTGGCTCTTCGGCTTTGAAATGGGGATGAGCACCAAACCCTAGAGTTGGACACGACTGGACTTAATTGTCAGGGGTCACCTTTACCTTATGGGATACACTAAATTACATGCCAAAGCTTGTTGGCTGGTGAGAGCCAACCTAGTCCCCCAATATGCCACCCAACTTCTGCTGCTTGAGGACAATATGCTGCTGCAACACCACATATCAGTACCATGTCTGTGGAGACTCCGGGCTTAGTCAAAAACAATTAAGCAATTCCAGGAAGGAATAATGGATGAATTCTTCACTCCACATAATTAGTCTTCCTTTCCCTCCCTAGATGTGTGCACTGCAGCTCATATCTGTGGATGAAATTTAACTTGTTCATTCATGATCTGAAGTTAGGAGTTGGTGGTGACATGGCCAAGTTTGCAGAAAACACCAAACTACAGGTGGGCCCCCATATCCACTGATCCGCTATCCACGGTGTCAGTTATCCACGGAGCGTGGGGGACCCCCCCAGGCTTTTACTTTTTTCCCCAGTAAGCTTCGTTTCTTCCTTAAACAAACAGGAGAAGCAGCCTCTGGCTGCTTATTGCAGGCAAGGAGAATGAAACGAAGTCCTAGAGAGGCTCTGCAGGTTATTGCAGAGCCTCTCTAGGACTTAGTCTCGTTCTACTTGCCTGCAATGGAGGCTGCTACTCTGTTTAAGGAAGAAACAAAGCTTGCTGAAAGAAAAAATAAGAGCTGGGGGGGGCACGCATGCCTGCCCACAGGGGAGGCAGGGCAGGGGGCCCTCAGGAAACCTTAGAGGGGGTGTTCGCTCCTATCCACGGTTTCAAGTATGCACAGAGGGGCCTGGAACATATTCCCAGCGGATATGGGGGGAGTACTGTATTCAGGATCTCTCCTACCACTTGCAGGAAGCAACAGTAGGAGACGGGTATGTCTTCCCCACTTGTGGATTTTCCAGGGGAATCGTTGGCCACCACGGTAAACGGGATGCTTGATGAGATGGCCCTATGAACTAGTGATGTGGAGGCCTGGAAACACAGGTTTTTCCTGATTCCCTTCCCCTCCCCCTCCAACAATGTTCATCTTTCCAATGGAAAATTGGACACTTGGGGGAAGACTGAGAACGATTCTGATGAAATATTTTTAAAATAAGGTTTTATTCACTCAAAATGCCAGGAACTGTGTGGTAAGAAGATTTGTATGCAAGATAGTCTATAGCAGTAGAGAATTACTAAGTATGTTGTAGACAAAACACAACGTTCAAATCCAAAGATGTATTTCTGCACCTAGAGGGTGCTGCCAGCAGAGGAGCAAACAGGGCATTTGTTGCTTGCAGAGTGCTGCTTGCCTTCTTCTGGTGATCTTTGCTCTACTTCAGTGAAGAGTTCAGTGGTGCCACATCTGCTGTCCTTTTGACCTGGGCTCAGTCAACCTTTTCACCTCTCCTTTTAATGACTGTGATACTGTATTACAAACTGGGACACAAATATCTTATTAGCCTGCCTTGCTGGGGGATAAAGTCATAAGGAGGTCAGACACAAACTGCAAGACAAACTTGGGAGTACCAAAGTCTCAGGGGAACAATCTGCAAGTCTGAGTATGAGCAGTTCCTGTCCAAATAATATGCATTATTACAAAATTTGTAGTTTCTCCTTTCATTTTTCCCTACTTTTCACATGGCAACTAATACAGATCAAGTATCCCTTAACCAAAATGCTCCAAAACATTCCGAGCCTGGCATGTCACCTGAAGTCACGTGCTCGACAATAAAAGGATTCCCACTGTGGGGTCCATCCCGTGTTCTAGCGGCTCTCCTATTGCTATCAGTAAGGTGCCCCCTGGCTTCCAGGGTGGGCAGCTCTGCTAGACCTGTGAAAAGGTTCGTTGTTCTGCCCTCTGAAGAGCTCTCATTCCCACCTTCACTTGCAGGCACCGCCTTGATTCCCCATCAGCGAAGGACAAGGCCCTGGCGTGTGCTGAGAGGAGGAAGAGTGGCTGTGGAAAGGCAGTTCACTTCCTCATCCGGCAGCTAGAGGCAGCCTGTGTGAGAACCGGCTGGTCTTCCAGTTGAAGAGTTTTTGCCACTTGGCATGGCTGAGGTTTTTGCTCTGCCAATGTCCTTAACAACGATCCGGATATATGACGGAGGTCCCCAGTAAAAAAGAGCAAATTTTTAAAGGCCCAGCTCATCAGCTGTTTGGCTTTAGATAAAGGCTTTGAAGTTCAGCACTGGGGCTTTAAGCACAGCGCTGAACTTCAAAGCCCTTATCTAAAGCCAAACAGCAAATGGGCAAGAGGTTGGATGTTTAATGCTGGAGCTTTAAGCACAGTGCTAAACTTCAAAGCACAGCAAGACCCGCTTAATGACGGCTTCACTTTATGATGGGGATTTCAGAACGTATCCCCGTTGTTAAGTGGGGGACACCTGTATACTAAATACGTCAACTCTCTTCTAAACAAGAATGATAAAAAAAATTAAGGGTATGGAAAGAGGAAAAATGCTGTCTGGTGGAAAAGAAACCCTCTCGGGGGGGGAGGACTGTGTAAACTGGTGCAAACCAGTCCTTAATTCATTATGTATAAGTATTCCAAAATAAATTTTAAAAATCCAAAATCCAAAACACTTTTGGTCCTGAGCGTTTCGGATAAGGGATACTCAAACCTGTATTGAGACTTTACATACACACACACACACACACACACACACACACACACCCCATAGGGTGCAGCCATTTGCTGCTCTATTGTGGGCATATTTGCTGTTATGCATGTACAAAACTAAAGCTTTTATAAAGTTTCATATTTATAATAGTACAATTTTATATCATAACTATGCTACAAATGTTGCATTTTATGCTGCCAAAGTAGTAAAATAGTTTGGGCTTGATATGAAAATAACTACTGCATATATTTCAATTTTGCACAAAATTTCCATTTCCCCCTGAAAAAAGCCTCATTCTTTCCATGGCATCAAAACTTTCAGAAGTGTTTTCTCTACACTTTGGCCTGATTCAGCAGCGCTGCTTTTATGTTACCCCCCCCCCCACACACACACACATTATACTGATATACATGAGGTGTGTGCATAAGCTTGTACAATAGATTTCATATAGACGAAGACGTAGTAATATTTAAAATTATTTTCTGACACATGAACAACAGAGGTGCAGGGTGAAACATTTGAGGGCGATAAGAAACGTTCTCAAAAGCAGTCAAGTGGCCCAATTCAGACAACATATAAACCAGAGAAGTCCAGGTTGGCTGTAGCAAGGCAGCCCAACAGAGCTGCCCCTCATTCTGTCACTGACCCCCAAAACCCATGGCACTTCTTCCTCCACATGGGCTCTAAACAAAGCAGGAAATGTGGAGCACACTGGAAGTGTCCATCGATGGTGGAGCCAGCCCCCTTATCTTGGCTCCTTCCTCTGTGCAAGCTCTTTCAACAAAGCAAGAAAATGCAGAGTACACTGGGAGTGGTCATTGTTTGTGTCATGAATGGGTGGCCATGTTTGTATGATTGTTTTTAGTCTTTCCAACTCAGGTGGGGTACAGCCGAAATTCTGGTTAGTTAAAAAAATAGCTGTGTGTCATCCAAACTCAGGAGCTGGGGGTTACAAACCAGGATATCAGACCAAGATCAAAGTTGCCAGGGAAGGAGCAGGAGGCAGCCAGCCCAGAGTTAAGTAAGCCTAGAGGACTCTCTTTGATAGCTCAGCTGAAGCCGAGTAAAAACCCTGCTGCTTCCAGCGAGGCAAAGTCAGGCTGGGGAACCTGGAAGAGCCCCTCCCACTTCAAAGACTTGGATCATCTCACCCTGCTTGCTCAGGAGGAGGAGCTTCCCAGATGCTCCAGACTTGGTTACCCTGGAACCAATAGGTTTGAAGAAGGAATTTGTAGTAAGTACGGGGAAGCATTGCACAGAAATCCTGGCAGTTACAAGAAGTGGCTAAGCAGCAACAAGCAGTATATTTTATTTTAGTGTATCTGAAGACTTACACAGAAGACCAACAGGTAGTTCCTTTTCAGAACACTCCAACTGACATAGCAGCTACAACCAAGAAGTAATTTCATATAAGAAATTACAAGAGATCATTATATGTAGGTCATTAATTCTGCCTAACAATTTGAAGAGGAAAAAAATTAAGTGCACAGAGGAAACTTAAATATTTGGCAGCCTGTTTTTCTCTTAAGAGCAGAACATAACGTACCCACAAAACTAGTATTTACCAAACGTGGCTCAAATATCAAATTACACCTTCTCTGGCTTTTAAATAAGAAATACAGAATGCACGTGTCCCAAAAAGCCACAAGGTTTTAAATAGTCTTTAAGAAAAAAAAAAACATGCCCTTCACTGACAAGTAAATTTCTTTAAAGATCACTCATATTTTGATTTCTAAGGAAAGGTCTTCTGTTGCTTTTGGAAGATGCTTGGGCATGGCTTTGGATAGGTCTCCAATGGAAAAGAACTTCAGAGTTTGGGGCAGGCACCAAGAATGCCTTTCCACCTCCTCAGCATATGAACTTGGTACAGAGAAGATACAGGTCAACAACAACAACAACAACACATACACACTGCTGATCTTAGAAACTGAAGTAACATATAGGGGGGAAGATATCTTAGAGGTACATCTTGTCCAAGCTACTTAAAGTACAGTATTAAGTACTCAGTACTCAAAACCAAAACCATGAGTTGCACCCTGAAGTCTATGATGTGCTAGTGCAGATCCTGGTGCACTTTTGCTACACAATTCCAACAACTCAATTCTGCAAGAGGAAGCAGCACTGCAGTAGAGCACATTAGGGCACCTTCACAAGTGATGACATGGGAGGATCACTGCTGGTTCTGAATGTGAAAGGAAGTAGTACTTCCACCCACTGTCATCACCAGAAATTCTAAGTGTTGTCAAGTATCTATTGCACAGCAGTGTCTCCTTGCAATAAACAAAGCTCTCTCCACTGCCACAATAGCATAACTCAGCAACATTCTAGTTTACCCATCTGACTGCTGTCCCCCATAAAGGACAACGACTTAAGGCTGAGCTACATTACACGCAGAGGCTCCGCCGCCGCCTATGCCTACGCGCTTGGAGCGGGGGAGTGTCTTCCCGCCTGTTGTCCCGCCTTCTTAAGAAGGGGATTGGAGGTCGTTCTGATTGGCATGCAGCCACTCTCCCCCTCCTATGATTGGTAGGCTGCAGTAGCTCCGCGAACCGCCCCTAGCTCTGCGAACACGCCCCCTCAAAAGTAGGATTCCAGCTTGAGGTATGCGCCGGCAGTGTGGAGGTCGCAGCGGCTCCGCTTGCTTCAAAAATGATGTCAGAAGCTCCGCGACGCATGTAATGTAGCTCAGCCTTTAGGCAAGTGATGTGATAAAAGAGGATGCTCAAGAATGACTATACAAATGGGCAGTGTCAACCTTCTGTTACAGAATTCAGGCAATCTGCAGAGCGGAACTTGTCATGAAGTTCTGAAGTAACTTACTGTGGGAAAATATTACAGCTCTAGTTATTAATTCATTAAAATTACAATTAGTGCTTATTGGTACAACAGCCATGTGCTAAGATCAGAAAGTATGACTTAATACGTCTAATTTATAGGCAAGTTACTAGATACATTTAAAATGTTGGTGTTGTCTTGGCCATCTACAATCTGTTCAATCACGATTAGACCTTGTTTAATGATGTACAGTAGACTACAGTACTGTGCAATTCTGTATTTAAGGTTCGATTTTATTGTAAAATCACCTTGGAAACCTCGCAAACAGTGTGATATAAATAATTAAATGAATACTTAAACCCAAGCCTACTGGTTATGAGATCTACAGCTAGTAGCCATGATGGCATTTATTATTAAATTATTACAAATAGTTGCATCCTGCCTTCCCACTAAATCAGGGGTGGGGAACTTATTTCCAATGGAGGGCCATTTTCCCATGGGGAAAATGTCCCGCGGGCCGTGTGCCCCTCCATCGGAAATAGTTACCCCTGCGCACACCCACCCACCGCCCCCCTGCTTTTACCTCCTCGCCCCCCTGCTTTTACCTCCCCCCCTCTCCTTACCTTTCTCAGGCGGCCGCCGCCACCGGCCCCGTGCACGCTGCTCACGCGACTCCTTTTGAACCCGGCTGTTTCTGCTCATGTGCAGAAACAGCCGGGCTCCAAAGGAGTTGCGCAAGGTGAGCGCGCCGCACACAATCCCCTCGGCGCGACTCCTTTCGAATCCGGCTGCAGCCGGGTTCCAAAGGAGTCGCGCGAGGTGAGCGCACCACGCGCTCTCCCCTCGGCGCGTCTCCTTTCGAATTCAGCTGCTTCTGCACGGAGAAGCAGCCGGATTTGAAAGGAGTCGCGCCGAGGTGAGCGCGCAGGGGGGCTGGCGGAGCCTCCGGTCTGCTCACACGGGCCGGACCTGATTGATTCGGATCCGGCCCGCGGGCTGCCGGTTCCCCACCCCTGCACTAAATGTTGCCCAAAGCAACAGGATATAAAAACATAAGTACCAACAAGAAAAATTACCAGCAGCAAAATTTTAACTTTAAGTCCAAACAAAGCAACATTAATTCAATGAACCACTGCCATGATTAAAGGCCTTCTGAAACAGAAAGGTCTTGGCTCCATAAAGCAAACCTCTGTAAGGAGCTAGTCCCATGATCTGGGGCTTAATCCAAGGGTGGCCACCAAGGCAGCCCTGTCTTGTGGATGTTAATATCAAGTTGGTTCATATGCAAGAGAGCAGTACTTTAGGTATCTCAGATTCAATCCAGTTAAGGCGTTAAAGGTTAATATCATCACTCTGAATTGGGCTCAGAAGTGGATGAGGAGCCAGGGCGAGTGGCAACAGCTGCAATATGGCAGTTATATGTTCCTGAAATCTGGACCCAGTCGGCAGTCTGAACCAGCTGCATGTAAATAAGACATAGGAAACAGTGTTCATCAAAAAGAAAAAACTACACTTACCGTATTTTACGCTCTATAAGACGCACTTCCCCCCCAAAAAAAACAGGGGGGAAGCGTGCGTCCTATGGAGCGAAGCCTAAAAAACCAGGAAAAAATACTTACCGGGGCTTCGGGGAGGCCTGCGCGGGCCTCTGCAGGCCTCCCTGATCTTCAGTTCGGCCGAAAACAGCTATTTTCGGCCATTTCCGGTTTTCGCAAAAAACGGAAATGGCCGAAAATCGCTATTTTCGGCCAAACTGAAGATCGGGGAGGCCTGCAGAGGCTCGCGCAGGCCTCCCCGAAGCACCCCCAAGCCCACGTAAGTGAAAAACTTTTTTTCTCTATTTTATGCTCCATAGGATGCATGCGTCCTATAGACCGATGCGTCCTATGGAGCGTAAAATACGGTAATCTTTATTAAGCCTATCATTGTATTTATTAAGCCTAATACATTGTATTATGTATAATTGTTTTAAGTTTTATGTTTTATGTTTGTTCAAGTCTGTTATGCCAATAAAAGTTTATTGATTGATTGATTATTAAGCCTATCAAAAAAAATTTATAGAATTTATACCCCGCCTTTCTCCCACAAGGGCAACCAAGGAGGCTTACAATAAAAACATTAATACATATATACATTTAAAATCAAGAATTAAAACAATTAAAATAATTAAAACAAATAGCCCCAGTGGGTCAAAGTACAAAGTAGCCTGGACATCTGGGTGCCACAGAATTCTTCTTCGGCCAGGAAGAGAAAAAATGCTTCCGACAGAGGTCAATGAAAGTAGTCTACACTGGGCAAGTATATCTGCATTGTTACTGGAAGAAAAATTCCAAGTTATTCAAATCCTTTGAGGTAGCCTTAAAAGTTTTGTTTCCTACGCCCTTTTGCTTTTAAAGAAATAAAATTTCCAATAAGGAATGAAAATTGCTATTCTTTCCATAAAATAAGCCACCACCATGTTGAAAATGAACAGTTGGTTACGTTAAATGAGGTGGTATAGTTAATTCCTTATGTGGAAAGAAATCTCAAACATTTGAAATACTGTGGTTTTCTTTATCCGACAAAACTTAGCGTCTACTGGCTCTTCTTGAAGGAAACTAGCAAATAAATGCTCAAACTTAAGGGCTACATGCAAAATGCCTTGAGCTTCTAATTGACAGGGTCTTAGCAAAAGAAAGACTTTATTCAGAAAACTCACTTGCATGAAAATAAAACAACTTTTCACTAACATAATATGGATAAACTTTGTGTAAAATTACCACTTACCATTTAAACAAGTTCCAGTGTTTTAAACATTCCTCATTCTGCAAGACTGGGAACTCACCAAAGCAGAAAGGAAACAGAACCGTAACCAAGGTTCAAGAATTTACCCATTACCTCCAAAGCAGTACTACATCAAATTTGTGAAGTTCAATATTCTCAGAGAAAGCTGGCATTTCAAAGGCACCAAAAATGTTCACAACCCTCTCCCCCAACCATCTGTTTCCACACATGTTCTCATGTTTATTTAGAGCCACTATTGTCTCAATTTGTTACTACATGAGGGGGTGAGAAAGGGAGCACACATTATTCCCCAGGCAACTGGGTAAATGCTCCCTGCCTTTCTATGCTGGCAGTTTTATTGCCCGCCAGATACACACAGGAACAGTTTGGATCCAACCAATGAATGCACATTTTGTGGGGGTGGAAACGCACACTCCATTTTTGCTCAGCAATTCTTTATAATAGAATATCACAACATATAAACTCTTAGTACTTTCTGAATTAGCAAACTGTGAGGAGGTTCCTTAACCTGTCTTTTTACCTGATAAATTTCTAATCTTCAGTCGCAAGAGAAAAACCATGACAATATCATAAGAATTTTAAATCAGAAAAATTTAAAAAACCAAGATTGAGTGTTTAAACACAACTTTTTCTTTTTATTTATACTGAGTTTTTATCCAAACCCTCTTCCATTAACAAAAGTGCCCTTTGCTTGCACACGATACAACTAATTTATCTGGATTCAAAACAACTGGGAGTAACAATGCCAGGGAAAGACTTGACCAGTTATGGATTTATCAGACTATTTAACATGCCAGAAATTCTTTCATAAATTTACACGAGCAAGACACAGACTGAATCAATCCAAGTATTTTGCTCTTGTTGAGAATGTATATTTGGAGTTTTGAATAAGACACATTCCTTCAACTAAGGGAGACAACACTGATCTATACCAATCCTTTTGGCATGTTACCTCAAAATATTTTAACCACACATACATATGGAGATAATTGACCTGAACTGCTGGAATTCTATTAGATTTTGGCCAGGCTGAAATATAATGCAATCGCTACACAAAAAATAGCTTGTGTTTAGAAAGATCCATTTATTGTATTTTAAATTAGTTTTAAAATGATGCATTTCCCATCCTTTATAACATTTTTTCAGGGCAACTGAATTCCACCTGCTGAGCCCTACTCCCTTCCCTCAGTGGAAATTAGTGGGAGCTGCTGCCTAGTAGATGGGCCCAAAAGGTCACCTCCAAGGAAGACCAAGGACCAGGCACATGGTTACTTTTTAATGCTTTTTGTACTGCTATGCTGAAACTTATTTTAATTGTTACCTGCTTTGATAGCAAGGCAGCATCAAAATACTGTGAACAGACTCACCAAAAGATCTAAGCTTTATCTCCAAAGTATATCCTTCTGTTCTCCTTATGAGATTCACCACATTCAGGCAAAGTACAAGCAACTTGTTGCATAATAAATATCTGTTTGGGAAACCATAATTTGTAGTTTGAAACAAGGTCCTCCAACTTGAACATGTAGTTTAGTGAGGAAAACTCTAGAAATTATGTCACATAGGCTCAGTTCGGATATTGCACAGAGCAAGGATTGAATCCTGGTCTTGCGCAAAGTGCCCTAGCCTCAGTTGCATGTGCACAACCCCCCTCACATAAGGTGAGATACGATTCTACTCCCAATGCTAGCTTAGAACAAAGCAGGAACAATTGTAACATCCGAACAAGATGATCATGGCTTACTCTAATGTGAGTTTGCAAATACAGCAATACCTTGACTTTCATCCACTTGACTTACATCGCTTTGCTCTTTCAGCAGTTTTCAATTATAACCACATTTCAAATTTCGTCCACGAGCTTTCCTCTTTCGTCGGATTTCATCCAACCTTCCATGACGTTTCTCAACATTGTTATTTTTCTCATATTTCTATTTCTTACTTAGGTTTTGCATGCATTTGCATGTGTTATATACATTTTCTGCCAGCCAAGATAAATTTGCAAGCTAGATAAGGCTATGCTTTGACATTCATCCATTTTTTACTTTCATCCATGCTCTGGTCCATAACCAGACAAAAATGCGAGTAAACCAGAATCCATTACAGCTGCAAATATCAGGATTCAATCCTAGCTCCAGAAACATTGGAACTGAGCAACCATAAACATTGCTGAGCATTCCCAAATATGTACACATTTTCAGGAATGATAGGAACTGGTTGTCACATAAGGGGCAATGGACACATGAAACAGCCTTAAATTGAGTCAGCTCACCTGGCCCAGCATGGTTTATGCTAATTGGCAGCAACATTCCAAGGTCTTAGGTAAAGAACATCCCCAGCTTTGCTATAAAAGATTGCTTTTTAGGTGGAGAGGCTAGGGTTTGAACCCGTATCTTTCTGTATGCAAAGTATGTGCTCCTCTGCCAAGTATACTGTGCCCTTTCCATACAACCTGACCACCACCCTAATGGTGCATATCAGTGGCATGGGATAGCTGATGGTATAACAGTGCTGCTGCTACTACAGGTTTTGTAGGCTCTAGTCTAAACCAAATGTCCGCCTACTGAAAAGCCTAGGCAGCCAACAGTTCTTAAGTCCTGCACACTTTTCTAATACATTATAAAACCGCATAAGGTAGCCCAACATCAGTTCATGTTGTTTTCTACTGAAAGACTTTGTATCCTTTGGCTGGAATAAAAGCTGCCTTCTTGTGTGCTTCAGACCAGGAGGTAAAAATATATTATAATATTACATGACTAACACACATCTTACAGAATATAATTTTAGTTACCCCTGCTGAGAGGCCAATGCTTTCAGGCCCATTATCGTGTTACTCTCTACAGCATACGACCTGCTGCATTATGGCTCTTTCCTACATCACAAAAGTAAGGACAGAAACCCCAGGGCGCGCAAGAGTTTCTAAAAGGCTCAATGTTAGTGTGGTTGCTGTATCTGAGGTTTCTGGTGTTACTTTTGTGATGCAGGAAGGAGCAACACGAAACAGCTCCTTTGTGACTTAGGTAATGCAAGAAGGGCCCCTTACTTACCAAGTTCTAACTTTAGTTTTGCAGTCTAGCTCCTCTCTACTCCTGAAAGTCTGTAGTATCCTTGCAAAGGCATCTACAGCAGCGTGCTAAGGTGCAGCATTTTCCCCATAAAAGTGCATGGCAGACACAGCGCAATCCTGTGTAAGATGTGGTGGCTGGCCTAAAGGGCCGGCCGCTGCATCCTGTGCAGTTCCCAGGCTGCCCTGGGGCAGCCCAGGAGCACCTCAGGAGAAAGGGACGTTTATCCTCTTCCCAGGGTGCAATGCGATCGGGGCCCTATGAGCCTCCTCGGATGTACACCAAGGTGGGGGAAATAAGGCCAGCCAGGCCTGCACCAGTAGCCCTTGCTCCAGAGTCGTTACAAGTGTGCTTTATGGCACGTTTGCGACAGCCTAAAGCAGCAGAGCATGTACTCTGCTGCTCTAGAGTTAGAATACCGGGCTGCCCATAAAGGATTGTACACCACAGCACAGGGGGGCTAACATTGTGCCTGCCTCTGATAAATGCTATGGGGGGGCAGAGAGAGAAAAAGCAGGTTTTTCCCTTCTCCAAACATCTTCCCAGCTGCAGTTCACTTACTTCATCTCTTACAACTTAATAGAAATCATCAACATCCAAGGCTGCTCCTGCTCCTTTTCTAGATTTATTGGTGATGAACGTAACATAAGAACATAAGAAGAGCCCTGCTGGATCAGGCCAAAGGCCCATCTAGTCCAGCTTCCTGTATCACACAGTGGCCTCACCAGATGCCTCAAGGAGCGCAAGACAACAAGATACTTGTATCCTGTCGCCACTCCCTTGCACCTGACACAGAGAAAACCCACTTCTAGAAAAACCAGGAGGTTGCTTATGGCTTGTAACCTTGGATGGTATTTTCCTCCATGAATCTGTCCAAACCCCTTTTAAAGGCATCTAGGCCAGGTGCCATCACCACATCCTGTGGCAAGGAGTTCCACAGATGAATTACATGCTGGGTAAAGAAATATTTTCTTTTGTCTGTTCTAACGCTTCCTCCACTCAATTTTAGTGCATGTCCCCTGGTTCTGGAGTTGTGCGAGAGGGAGAAGAATTTCCCTCTATCCACTCTCTCCATCCCATGCATAATTTTATACGTCTCAATCATGTCCCCCCTCAGGCGCCTTTTTTCTAGACTGAAAAGCCCCAGACGCTGTAGCCTTTCCTCATAAGGGAGGTGCTCCAGCCCACGAATCATTCTGGTCGCTCTTTTCTGCACCTTTTCCAATTCAACTATATCCTTTTTGAGGTGTGGTGACCAGAACTGGACACAATACTCCAGATGTGGCCTTACCATCGACTTGTACAAAGGCATAATGATATTGGCCGTTTTATTCTCAATCCCTTTTTTAATGATCCTGAGCTTGGAATGGGCCTTCTTCACAGCCGCCGCACACTGGGTCGACACTTTCATCGACCTGTCCACCAGGACCCCAAGATCTCTCTCTTCATCCGTCACAGACAACTCAGAACCCATTAGCATATATGTGAAATTTTGGTTTCTTGTCCCAATGTGCATCACTTTGCACTTACTTACATTGAAGCGCATCTGCCATTTTGCTGCCCATTCTCCCAGTTTGGAGAGATCCTTCTGGAGCTCTTCACAATCCCTGCTGGTCTTCACCACCCGGAAAAGTTTAGTGTCATCTGCAAACTTGGCCACCTCGCTGCTTATCCCCAACTCCAGGTCATTTATGAATAAGTTGAAAAGCACCAGTCCCAAGACCGATCCTTGGGGCACACCGCTTTTCACCTCTCGCCATTGTGGAAATTGCCCATTGACTCCCACTCGCTATTTCCTAGTCTTCAACCAGTTACTAATCCACAAGAGGACCTGCCCTCCTATTCCCTGACTGTGGAGTTCTCAGGAGCCTTTCATGAGGGATCGTGTCAAACGCCTTCTGAAAATCCAGATATATAATATCCACGGGTTCGCTCGCATCCACATGCCTGTTGACCTTTTCAAAAAATTCTAACAGGTTTGTGAGGCAAGACTTCCCCTTGCAGAAGCCATGCTGACTCTGCAAAAAGCCATGCAAAAGGTGACACTAGATTGGAACAGTACCCTCAGAACTGGCATAAACATCCCACTCAAAAAAGCACACAGAGCAAATTTTGCTAATTCTCTTGCATGTGCCACTCTGCTGAGAATCCCACCACCATCAGCATTCTTCAAACTGTGACCACTCGAGCTTGTATTTAAAGAAAAGCTATGCTACTAATAAAGTTCCAGAATCTAAAACGTCTTTTAAATTCTAAAACTTCTGTTCTGTCAACCATATACATGTATAAACACACACAAGCTACATGATTGTCAGGTTTGAAGGTGGGTGGAAGGGGCACGGAGAAAAAGGAAGCTCCTTTTTTATCCCAACCTTCCTATCATGCCTTTTCCCATTCAGTATACCTTTCTGCGATGGATGGGCCTGTATCAGGGAAGGTACGCAGATTTTTTTGTCTGCATCCAAACATTGTCCCCAAGTGCAGCACTTTACCTTTTCCTATAGGAATGAATTGTAATCACTCACTTATATGGATGAACACAAAGGCAAACCCCTAAGGGACATGATTGGGATATGCGCTAGATCTGCCCACTGGCTCTGATACCACCATAACCTGGAGCAAGAACCAGGTTTTGTCTCCTCTCAGCTGTGCTCCATATTCAGATTTATGAACTCTGTTCCACAGAACTACGGTAAATGGAAGCCACTGAGGAAGGAGCCAGTTCCTACTCGGCTCTGCCTAAATCATGCTAAATGATGGCAAAATGCTGGGAGAGAGGATTCTTTCTCCTCCATTTGTTCCACTTAATTGCTATCTGCATACATATCTAAACATTACTTTCCAACCTTCTATCACTTGTTCCTCAAACAATCATCTTTTGCAATATTTGTTTATAATGAATACATACAATTTACAATCTACACTGTTCATTAGGAAATTCTGTATGCTGCTGAACATTAGTCTGACAGGCAATTTCAACCATCACCTTCACAGCAAAACACAGAATTCTGGATGCAGATGCATGACTTTTCCAGAATTTCCAGTACAGTAGGGCCCCGGTATCCGTGGGGGATAGGTTCCTCCCCCCCATGGATACCAGGAACCCACAGATAGGGGGAACGCTATCCCCCGCAGACCATTACTTTTATTTTCGCTCATATCGCTAGCACCAGGTCAGGGGGCTTCTTGATTCATCAAAACGCTAGAAGCAGCAAGATAAGCAGCCTCCATGCTAGAAAGTCTCTGTTAAAACAGGAAGTAGGAAGCTTCTTGCTTCCTGTTTAACAGAGACTTTCTAGCACGCAGTCTGCTTCCCTGCTTCGTCACTACAAGCAGCTTGCTGCTTATAGCGTTTTGGAGAATCAAAAAGCCCCCTGACCTGGTGCCAGCAATATCAGCGAAAATAAAGGTAATGGGCGCTGGGGGAGCCGGGGCCTCTCCACAACCAGCAGATAAGTGAATCCGCAGATAGGAGGATCTGCAGATACGGAGGGAGATCCCTATAGCTTCCATTTTTTACAGCTATACAGAACCAACCCTTATGGCTAAATAACAAAACAAAAACATGGGAAAGTCCGTAGAGGTGAAAAGAAATAGAACACAGGATCTGGGCATCAGATGAATAAAGCAGAATGGCTTTGGGTGGGCCTGGAAGAACTTTTCTTCTCTCTCTCTCTCACACACACACACACACAGGCACACACAAGGACTTTTGTAAGAGTCGTGTGTATTTCAACTTCCATTAAAATATTTCTAGCAGATATGACTATGAAGCTAGAAAACATTGAGTGTTTTGAAGCCATATGAAGTAGTCCAAATTCATCCGATTTGATTTAGTACACTCTGGGCACAGCGCCTGTGTGTGAAGGGATCCTCAGAGAACAGAATAGAACAGAGCCCACTCTCCCACTCCTTTATTTTGCACCCACAAGCACCCACATACAGGCCATTTCAGAGAAGGGAAACCTGTGTGCACTTCCCAGAGCTCCATGCAACCCTCCCTACCTCCACTAAGGTCCAGAAACACAAGTC
This sequence comes from Plestiodon gilberti rubricaudatus, assembly GCA_026170595.1. Taxonomy (NCBI): domain Eukaryota; kingdom Metazoa; phylum Chordata; class Lepidosauria; order Squamata; family Scincidae; genus Plestiodon; species Plestiodon gilberti. Next base: position 65,845,387 of record JANXHW010000001.1, read on the forward strand.
TATTGTATGTCCTATGGGAATCCCTGCCTAGTTCAGATGTTAACAGCAAATTATAGCTTGCTGAGAAAGGAAGCAGCATGTGAGAGCACAAACCCATGACATGTTGCCCATCTTCCAAATCACGGATTGAAGGACCAGGATCATTAAGTCCAAATCACAGGTGTTTTGTTTTTTTTTTTCAAAAGGACTTCAGATATGCAGACTTCTCAGAAACCTACATAGTCACACACTGGTATAAACTATTCTTCAACCATCAGAACCACATGGATTTAAGCATAGAAATATATATTTTACATGAGAAGGGTAATACGGGTAAAGATGCCATGTCAGGAAGTAGCCTGGAAAAAATAATATCCTACGCCGAACGCGAGTCTCCAGGAACCTGGCAGTCACGATCGGGATGATAAAATTAAAATCCAAGGTTTATTGCTGTCAGTCCAACGTTTTGTTCCGAAGCTCGGAACTTCTTCATAGGAAATCCCAAAAGGATTCAAGATGAAATTTCATCTTGAATGGCAGAAATTTCATCTTGAATGGCACCCTAATGGCAGAAATTTCATCTTGAATCCTTTTGGGATTTCCTATGAAGAAGTTCCGAGCTTCGGAACAAAACGTTGGACTGACAGCAATAAACCTTGGATTTTAATTTTATCATCCTGATCGTGACTGCCAGGTTCCTGGAGACTCGCGTTCGGCGTAGGATATTATTTTTTCCAGGCTACTTCCTGACATGGCATCTTTTCCCGTATTACCCTTCTCATGTAAAATAACTGCGGGCCATGAAAGCTTGTATTCCTTCAGAAATATATATCTTGGATTTACAAGAACGTTGAGAACCCTGCTATGGTACTGACAGAAATTTCAGCAGCTAAACTTCAAGGTCACAGAGACTGAATGATGTGAACACATTACAGGGTCTCTATGCAGACGATACCACCCTAATGGCAGAAAGTGAAGAACTGAAGAGCCTCTTGATGAGGGTGAAAAAGGAGAGTGCAAAAGTTGGCTTGAAACTCAACATTAATAAAACTAAGATCATGGCATCGGGTCCCATCAATTCTTGGCAAATAGAAGGGGCAGAAATGGAAGCAGTAACAGAATTTACATTTTTGGGCTTTAAGATCATTGCAGACGGAGACAGCAGCCATGAAATTAAAAGACGCTTACTCCTTGGAAGGAAAGCTAGGGCAAATTTAAACAGCATAATAAAAAGCAGAGATATCACCATGCCAACAAAAGTTCGTATAGTCAAAGTGATGGTGTTCCCAGTAGCAATGTATGGTTGCGGGAGTTGGACCATAAGGAAGGCTGAGCGCCGAAGAATAGATGCTTTCGAACTGTGGTGCTGGAGAAGACTCCTGAGAGTCCCTTGGACTGCTAGGAGATCAAATCAGTCAAGCCTAAATGAAATCAACCCTGACTGTTCCCTGGAAGGACAGGTACTGAGGCTGAAGCTCAAATATTTTGGCCACCTAATGCGAAGAGAGGACTCTCTGGAGAAGACTCTGATGCTGGGAAAGACTGAAGGCAAAAGGAGAAGGGGAAGGCAAAGCATGAGATGGTTAGACAGCATCACCGATGCAACAAACATGAAAATGAGCGAACTCAGGAAGATAGTGGAGGACAGGAAGGCCTGGCGGGATGTGGTTCATGGGATCACGAAGGGTCGGACACAACTTAACGACTGAACAACAAAAGTGCTATAGTGTTTTCAACGTAATTCAAGACAAGAGAAAGACCGTCCTACAGTGCAAAAAGCCTCTCCTTTCCCATCCCTACCCATACAACCAACCGCAGCGCAGGCACTTGCTGAATAATTTCTGCTCCCACATTCCCATGTGAAAATGTACTTTAACGTGCCACTGAAGACAGTGTAAATCTGCACTTAACTAAGATGACAGCAAGGAACAAAGTTAGGAAACTTAGCAAAGTAACGTTCAATACTTTAAACACTTGTTTTAACTCCAGAAACACACAATTGCTTAAATTCCTTTCAAGTCCCTTCAGAAACAAGCTATGTATTGCTCCAAATTCATATCAGATCTTACACATGGCTATACACAGTTATTTCTGATTAAACCATTTCTGCCCAAGGGTGCATATACGCAACAGGAGCCAAGTGCGTACATCTGTGGGTCAAGCCAAAATTTAAACATCTGTGAGAAGTTAGTCAACATTCTAGAACGGTGGTTCCCAACCTGTGGACCGCAAGAACCTGAGAAGTGGTCCGCGAGGCCTCACACACACACAAAAAGATCGGCCTTTGGTCATTTCAATAAGTGTCGACCTCCACTTTGAGCAGTGGTATCAACCCAAGAATTTTCCAGCTAGTGAAGCAAATGCAAGCGCAAACATTGCATTAAGATACCTAACCCATTAAGTTTTAAATTGTTGTTTTCTTTTTAAATCGCAATAAATAAATGTATTTTGTATAAATGTATGTATGAGACCTAATAAATCTTCTCTAATAATTACAAATGTAATTGTATTCTGTGTGTTTAGGGGGGTTGGATGTGGTCCATGATGATTCCAATTTTTGCCTCAGTGGCCCTCGGTCTCCTACAGGTTGGGAACCACTGTTCTAGAATAAATAAATGGCTACTGGAACTGTGTCACCCTCCTGTTACAACATCTTCAGTGGTTTACAGTACACTTCCAGGCTCAATTCAAAGTGCTAGTTTTAACATTTAAATCTCTAAAGGCAGGATATAAATCATTTAAATAAATAAATGAAGAAAGGCTGTTTTCCCCATATGCACCTACCTGCCTGTTAAGATTTTACTGCTGCTTTGACTGTCTCATTACTGTTGCTTTTATGGTCATTTGTAAACATTGTTATACTGCATGCATATATATATATATATATATATATATATATATATATATATATATATATATATATATATATATATATATATATATATATATATATCCTCCCTTATGAGGAAAGGCTACAGCGTTTGGGGCTTTTCAGTCTAGAAAAAAGGCGCCTGAGGGGGGACATGATTGAGACGTATAAAATTATGCATGGGATGGAGAGGGAAATTCTTCTCCCTCTCGCACAACTCCAGAACCAGGGGACATGCACTAAAATTGAGTGGAGGAAGCGTTAGAACAGACAAAAGAAAATATTTCTTTACCCAGCATGTAATTCATCTGTGGAACTCCTTGCCACAGGATGTGGTGATGGCACCTGGCCTAGATGCCTTTAAAAGGGGTTTGGATAGATTCATGGAAGAAAATACCATCCAAGGTTACAAGCCATAAGCAACCTCCTGGTTTTAGGTTTTCTCTGTGCCAGTGGCAGCAGGAAACAGGTTACCTTGTTGTCTTGTGCTCCCTGAGGCATCTGGTGGGGCCACTGTGTGATACAGGAAGCTGGACTAGATGGGCCTTTGGTCTGATCCAGCAGGGCTCTTCTTATGTTCTTATGTTTATGCATTTTATTTGGTTTTACTTTGTTTTTTCAATTTAGGAGATTCCTATGTCACCTTGAGAGTCACTTTGTGTCTCCCTTTGGGAACAGAAGGCAGAATATAAATCCCTCCAATATATAAATGTAAATGGATAGCAAGATGAAACTGAGGTTACAAACAAAAGTTGGATGTCCTAGCTATAGATGATGTACCAGCCATATACACACACTGAAGATTTGCTTATACATTCACTGTATAACCACCAATGAATTCCCAATCTGAGTTATTTACATATTTAAATCAAAGGACAAAGTTGAAAGACACAATATTTTATTTTCATAGGTTTAAAGAGAGTCATACATCCCTATGCATGTAACTATGAGATCTCACGTACATATAGCAGAAACCCCTTGCCAATTGCAGTTTCCAAACACATGCAGCAAAACACATACGAGTAATCTTTAGACATGACTATATACGTGGTTGTTATTCCCACTATATCTGCATAGGTAACATATGCAAAGAGGCTTTCAATGATCAAACAGTCAGATTGTTTGTTTAGACAGCTTGACTATCTTTTGAAACTACCATATTTCTTCGAGTCTATGGCGCCATCGATTCTAAGGCGCATCTTAATTTCAGGAACACCAGCAGAAAAAAAACAAAAACCATCGATTCCAAGATGCACCTCCTTCCTGCTCAGCACCAACTCTCCCCAGCTTGCTCAGCACCAACTCTCCCCAGCTTGCCTGCCACGGCGATCCGATTTTTACCGAGCCATTTTGCCCCCTCTGCTCAGCGGCGAGCTCTCTCTTCCTGAACCTGAGAGCTCGCCCCAGCATGCCCCGCGCTGCAGCTGACGATCTCCTCACTGCCTTTGAGCAGTGCCTTTGCGGTCCGCCAGAAAATGCAATTTCCTTATTTACTGGGGCTTTACGCGATCCTCTGCAGGCCTCCCCGATCTTTAGTTCAGCGAAAAACGGAGATGGCCGAAAATCGCTGTTTTTCACCAAAACTGAAGATCGGGGAGGCCTGCAGAGGGTCGCGCAGGCCTCCCTGAAGCTCCCCTAAGCCCCAGTAAGTAAGGAAATTGCATTTTGGGGGGCTTTTTGGAGACCTTCGAATCTAAGACGCACCCCATTTTTTGAAATGCTTAATTGGGAAAAAACATGCGTCTTAGAATAGAAGAAATACAGTAAAACACATACAGAGACTACAATATTATGTCACAATGTGAAATCTATCAACTTTGGGAAGTTCCCTAACTAAATGTTAACAAGATAAACAGTAGAAAACCTATTATTCTAACTCAAATGCAAGGTTAAGATTCCAAATCTCACCCATTCCAATGTTCTAATGCTTTTTCAGCAAAAATGCTAAACTGTGGGTTTTAACAGAGCTCATTTAAAAATACAGATGTGGGCTTTTCCACAGAAACTGGCAAAAATAAGACTGTTTGCTGTAGCAAAGTTTTCTATAGTATGAAAGACTTTTTAAAGAATGAAATGATAAACTAGAAAGCTTATCTTTGGTCATCAGAAAGTCTTCACAAATCTGCTTGGCAGGGGTAAGTGCCTGGCCTTTTAGCAATGCAGGATGCACCCAGAGCCCCTCCCTTAAGCTATAGATGAACTGCTAAAAAATCATAAAATGTATTTTATGTAACCCACTTCTGCCTGCTCCAGATCTCAATGACACAAGATCTTCCACTCAGTCTGTGCATAGGTTCTCTCTACTGCACTGAATGTTGGAGTGGGCACAAGCAGAATAAGTGTTCCTCATACTTGCTCTTTGGTCCAGCTTCACAAGAGACAATCTCTCACCTCCAAGTCCTCTTTACAAATGTGACAAAGGCACAGTCATATCACACTGAACTTTGGAGAAGCTAAGCGGCACAAAGGTTTCACAGGGTTGTAACCTAACTTACGCAAAATGTCCCTGTTCCCCCTTTCCCACAGCAGCCTGAGCCCTGCTCCAAATAAAGCAGGTTGTGTCTGGGGACCCTCAGAAATAGGAACAGAACCGAGTGAAAGCATCAAATGCAAGAACCTTCATTGAGTGAAGCTTCTAAATCTTATGGCATGAGTCTGAACCACATGAGTCTGAACAAGAGTCTGAACCACAGTACAGGCAAGATGAATTGAAGCAACTAATGTTAACACTTCAAAAGAATGGATATGCCAGACAGTCTGTTGAAAGAGTGATAAAATCAAAGCAAAAAGGTAGGGTGGTGTATAAAGAACAACCATCGTTTAAAGGTATGACGTATTTGCCATATATTCAGAACATGACAGATAGCATTGGGAGATCGTTAAGTTAATATCCGACCCATTTATAAGCTCACAACAAATATCTACCACGTCCTATGTTCGGTTAAAGATAGGAGAGATCCATTAGCACCGGGGGGGGGTATACCGGATACCTTGCTCATCAGACATGTATATATAGGAGTGACAAAAGGTTTAACACTAGAGCAGGAGTTCTCAACCAGTGGTACTAGTACCACCAGTGGTACTTTGGCCAACTGCTGGTGGTACTCATACCGCCGGACCACTGGAACTCCGCTCCGACACATGCTTTCAGCAGCATGTTTTCACTCCTGAGAGGCTCCTGCCTTTGGCCGAGCCTCTCAGGAACACTTAGAAGGGCCCTCTCACCTGCCCAGAGGCTCTCCTACCTGCATTTTCTGGCCTCCGAAAACCTGAAAACCCAGAACTAACTGACTATGTCAGCACCATTAACGTCTGGTGGTATGCAGCAGGAGTATAGCACCAGAGGTGGTACTCAGCCGAGAAGGGGTCAAGAACCCCTGCACTAGAGTTTTGGAACACAAAAGACATTGCAGGCTAGGACAAGGAGAAAAATCTGCAGTAGCAGAACATTAAAAACAGATCATGCAATGGAATTTGAAAGAGTGCAATCACTGATCAGGATTGATGATTATCGGACAAGAGTGCACAGGAAGGCAGTTGAGATCTTCAGACATAAAGAGAATATAAACAGGAAGGAAGAGACCAAAAGTGTGAACAAAACGTGGCTACCAGTGCTCAACACCACCAAAACTCAAATGGAAGAGGGAAAGTGTGATCTGGGGAATGTTTCTTTAAGAACTGAAACAGTGATACCAGCAAGAGAATGAGGAACAGTTGGAACTACTGCCACTGTGCATACAAGTTGAATAAGAGCTGGAGAGAATGAAGGATCTAGTGCAGGGGTGGCCCAACTGTGGCTCCTGAGCCACATGCGGCTCTTTGATGTATAATGTGCGGCTCTCAGAAACAGGTTGGCTGAGCTCCTTTTTGCATCACAATTTAATATAAAAGACGTTTTTAAAGCTTTATAATTATTTACCAGGTATAAACTGAGAGTCCACTGGATTAAAACATAAGTTTAATGTTCATGGTGAGTAAATATATTTAAGAATTTAAATGCTTCTTAAATATTGCGGCTCTCAAACAGTTTATCGTATGCTCTTACATTAAGCAAGTTTGGCCACCCCTGATCTAGTGGTTCACTTCTGAAGAAGCCCGCTACAGTTAGTGGGTGAAGTGTCAAGCCTATTCAATTATAGACGACATGGTTTAAAACTCGAGAACAGTTGGAGCTGATGGATACTGACCATGAAAGCCTGAGCAAGTACTATTTATCGTCACTTGATGCATCTTCCTTGGACTGGGTCAGAGATCCAGTGCGAGTCAGCTAAATTAACTGTTGTTGAAGAAGATGAGCTGACAGAAATCAGAAATAACAGGACTGAAACTGAAACATTCATCAACTCTAAATCTAAATAAGAGATCAATAGTTGGACTTTCAATTGAGTTCAGAAGCTAAGAGGCTCCACTGCATTGCTTACCCATCTGCAGAAACAGGCCACAGACACCAGTTTCAACTACAGCTTCCAAACAGTCTTTAAAACACAGCCCACAGAGTGGACCAGAGCAAACTAAGCAGGTGGCTACCAAACCATGAGCAACTGAACAAAAAAGCTGCATCTGGCTTTTCTGGGCACTACTGCTACGTGAAAAGCACTCAAAGCTGCAAACTTGATCCATTAGTGGCAGTGGAATCCATTTAAAACAGATCTGGATCAGCTCACCATTAACACTTATCTGGAGATTTCCATTTCTGCATACCATATCATAGAGTAGTTGCAATATAGAAATATAGGTGCAAATATATACTGGAATATAAGATACATTTCAACAGTAATTGTAACTTTGTAAGCTAGTAACTTTGGTGAACTTATTTGTAAGGTTGAACTTCGGTACAAGTAACTTAATATTCATTAACGTATCCCTTGAATTACTAAGAGACTGATATTCATACCATTTTCAAGATCACCAATGTAAGAATCTGGAAAACAAAGGCATTTTAAATCTAAATTTATAATCATAGAACCCATTTTCTGTTATGGAGAATAAGCTATAACTATCAAAAACTGGAAAAAGTACCTGCAAATAAGAGCTAAGGATTCAATAACTTGAATGTTCTATCACTGACTGAAGAGAAAAAGACATCATATTTGCAATATCGTCAAGTCAGAAGTTATATTACATACATTACAACTTGAAACAAAGCTTCCTGCTCTAAATGCTGCTCCCTTTAAAAGAGAGAAACAATTGCTACCAGAACTTGCTGTTATAATATTTTACCTCAGTGTTATGCCCCAAATATACATGAACAACCACTTTTCCTTATTATCTGAATTGGAACAGGTGAATGTGTTAAGGTAACTCATTTTTAATGTACAGGAGGGCCCGGTATCTGCAGATTCAGGGATCCGCACCAGGCACCTTTATTTGATTAGTGCTGGCACCAAGCCAGCACGGATCTTGCTTAAACAAAATACTATAAGCAGCAGCATGCTTCTTATAGCACAGAGCCTGAATGATTCTAACGAAGGAGCCTTGGTGCTAGAAAGGCTCTGAACGTTAACAGGAAGTGGAAACTGCATTCTGTTAATGTTTGGAGCCTCTCTAGCACTGAGGCTGCTTCCTAGAACCATTCAGGCTCTGCACTATAAGCAGCACATTACTACTTATAACATTCTGTTTAAGCAAGACCCACGCTGGCCAGGGGGGTCGCGGGGGGCAATCACCCTTATCTGTGGTTTTCAAGTATCCGCAGGGGGGCCTGGAACATATCCCCCACAGACACAGGGCCCCCTGTAATAGGATCTTAGCCATACATCTCACTGGAGGAATGCTACTGCCTTCATCAGCTTCAGCTTCTAAACAGTTAGCAAGCACATTACAGTAATCTATCCTTGATAACAAAAGCATCATGAAAGACAGTACTGTACAGACTTGGGAAACAGACGTTTTCTGCTTCATTATAAACTAGTCATAAGTTTTGCGCATGTCTGTCTCCACTGATTTAAATGCATTTGGATTTAACAGACTTTTGGCATTAACGGACACCCCTTCCCCCTATTAGTCCGTTAAATCAAGGGTTTACTGTACCTATGTCTAAATCTGGTAAATGAATCAGAAGTAAAGGCTTAATACTATGGCCAAAATGGCACAGATCAACTTCCTAAGCTTCAGAAAAACCAGATGCACAACCATCACCACCCCATCCCAAGAAGCTTATGAACAGGGTGGCACCTGGCTGGGCAATCAGCATCAATAAGTTTTTTAAAGCAGGATACCAACAACGGAAGTTGTCAGAAACCCTACTTGTTCTTTAAAGTCTCATTGATCATCTCAATCAGCTCAGAATCCCATTTATGTCAGTTGGCTTTCACCAGCCAGGACTGGCATGGCTCCAATTTACAAATAGCCACCTGCATAGCCTCAAGCACAAGCTGTGTCTTAGTGGGCTACACAGTTTGAAATTGATCCAGATAAACAGGACAAGACAATCTCCAAAACAGAGTAGGAATTTAAAGTATCTAACAGTTCCATTCTGAGTGAAATAAAACCAATTTTGTCTACAGATACTGTTAAAGCAAGCAGATGACAACCCCCACTGCTGAGCCAAGGTTGGAAGGAGAAACAGAAGAGAATTAACTTAATTGCTCTCCACACAGAATAGCTCCGCTGGACAACACTTTGCAGACCCAGTGGCAACAGAAAATAAGGACACCTCTTACTTCTGCTGCCACTCAGTCTTTCACAGAATAACTCCGCTAAAGTGAGTTTTTAAAAATAAAAAAACAAACATTGAAGATCTTTCTGCACTCTAGTAGCCTCCCCTTCCTCCTCATCTATAGATTACACACACACACACACACACACACACACACACACACACACACACACGAGAATCATTTGTGGCCATTTTGAAGCCACAGTTTCAGAAACCATAGTCAATATATTATTCCACAGGTCATCCGTACCAGAAACAGTAGCCAAGGTCAATAGGTAAATTCCTAATACTGTATAGTTCTGGAATCCATCTGCAAATTGCTGAAATAATCTCTTCCTAGATCAGTCATGGTGAACCTTTTGGGCTTGGTGTGTCAAAATTTTTGAAAGTGCCTAACCTGACCCTACACAGCCAGCGGGTGGCGCAGTGGGTTAAACCGCTGAACCATTGGTTGTCGATCAAAAGGTCGGCAGTTCAAATCCGCGACGGGGTGAGCGCTCGTTGCTTAGCCAGCTCCTGCCAACCTAGCAGTTCCAAAGCATGTTAATGTAGATAAATAGGTACCGCTTATTTATCTTATAAATAGGTAGATAAATAGGTACCGTTTGCAGGAATGTAAACTGCGCTCCGTGTTCCAGCCGCATGCTACGTGCTGCGGCAAGGAGAGTCATGCCGGCCACATGACCACGGAGGCGTCTTCGGACAACGCTGGCTCTTCGGCTTTGAAATGGGGATGAGCACCACACCCTAGAGTCAGACACGACTGGACTTAATTGTCAGGGGTCACCTTTACCTATTTTTTTAACCTGACCCTGCTGGTGTGTCGTCCCCCCCCCCGAACTTTTAATAGTACAGGTGGGCCCCCATATCCACTGATTCGCTATCCACGGTTTCAGTTATCCACGGATCGTGGGGAACTCCCCAGGCTTTTACTTTTTTCCCCAGTAAGCTTTGTTTCTTCCTTAAAGAAACAGGAGAAGTAGGCAAGTAGAACGAGACTAAGTACTAGAGAGGCTCTGCAAGGTTAACAGAAACCTTGCAGAGCCTCTCTAGGACTTAGTTTCGTTCTACCTGTATGCAATGGAGGCTGCTTCTTTGTTTGTTTTAAGGAAGAAACAAAGCTTGCTGAAAGAAAAATAAGAGCTGGGGGGGGGAAGTATGCCTGTCTGCAGGGGAGTCAGGTGGGGGGGCCCTCAGGAAACCATGGAGGGGGTGTTCGCTCTTATCCACGGTTTCAAGTATCCACGGAGGGGCCTGGAACATATCCCCAGCGGATATGGGGGTCCACTTGTACTTTGACTACTTTTAATTGTAATTTTGAATTGTACTGAACTGAAAACTATAGAACACATTGCATTTTATTTAACATCAATTAGTGACTTTGTTGCCGATTTTTACTAGATAATAATTTGAAAGAGGTCTGCCAAAACCCCTGTCCTAAATGTTCAAGACAAGCCTGTAAAACTTTTGCGAAAATGTAAGGTGTGTCGGGGCCCTGGGGGAAACGCTGCTGTGTCACCCAAAATGACCTCGCTTGTCACCTGTGACACGCGTGTCATAGGTTCGCCGTCACGGTCCTAGATTAGTTCCTCACAAGAACACCTTTTTTGCAGACAGACAGGGGAGAAAATATGAGGGAATGGTAGAACACCCCACCCATTCCCTTGCCTCTCATGCTAGGCAGCCCCCTCCCACCACCAAGCCTGTGCACATGACATACTCCAAAATTTCATAACGCTTCCAAGTTTGTTTGCATCAGATTTGTAAGCAGGAACTTGCCCAATCACCTGAGTCTTGCAAGAATTGCCTCCAGGTGATCAGGAGGGAAAGCATCTGCAAATTATTGCTTCTTTTTGTTCTTTCAGTCTGTCAAGATGCCACAAATGACTAATGACATACGCATGGGTCAGTATTCAACTTTTGCAGGCTGCTAACTTCATATGCTTTGTATCCCAAGATTTTACTGTTCACAGAAGAGGTCCCATCTGCACAAGGGAGAAAGATGCAATCTCCACTGATCTCTTCTTCCCTCTGCAGCCTCATACAACCTTAGAGACCTAACAGAGGGAAAGAGATCAACAAGTTTGCTCCTCTCCCCTTGCACAAACAGAACAAAAGAACTTTGGATACAACACACGTTATTTGCAGGACTGCCTTATGCAGCAATTTGTTGCCCTAAGTTCATAGCCCTAAATACACTTACCTGTAAGCCTCACTGAACTTCCAAATACACAAGTATACACAGTATATTACAGGTGTCTTCAGAATACACTGCTTTAAACATTGCTCTAAACATTCTTATCAGTCAGATTTGCACAGACACATGAGGAAAATACAACCAGATACACAAGAACACAGCATTTGGAATGTAGTAAAAGTATTGGAAATGTAGTAAGGATTGGAAAAGGTCAGTTTACGTTCCAATTCCAAAGAAGGGCAGTGCCAAAGAGTGTTCAAACTATCGCACAATTGCACTCATTTCACATGCTAGCAAGGTTATGCTCAAATTCCTACAAGCTAGGCTTCAGCAGTACGTGGACCGAGAACTACCGGACGTACAAGCTGGGTTTCGAAGAGGCAGAGGAACTAGAGATCAAATTGCCAACATGAGCTGGATCATGGAGAAAGCACGAGAGTTCCAAAAAAACACCTACTTCTGCTTCATTGACTACGCAAAAGCCTTTGATTGTGTGGATCACAACAAACTGTGGCAAATTCTTAAAGAGATGGGGATACCAGACCACCTTACCTGTCTCCTGAGAAACCTGTATGCGGGTCAAGAAGCAACAGTTCGAACTGGCCATGGAACAACCAACTAGTTCAAAATTGGGAAGGGAGTACGGCAAGGCTGTATATTGTCACCCTGCCTATTTAACTTATATGCAGAGTACATTATGAGAAATACAGGGCTGAATGAATCGCAAGCCGGAATCAAGATTGCCGGGAGAAACATCAACAACCTCAGATATGCAGACGATATCACCCTAATGGCAGAAAGTGAAGAAGAACTAAAGAGCCTCTTGATGAGGGTGAAAGGAGAGTGCAAAAGTTGGCTTGAAACTCAACATTAATAAAACTAAGATCATGGCATCTGGGCCCATCAATTCCTGGCAAATAGAAGGGGCAGAAATGGAAGCAGTAACAGAATTTACATTTTTGGGTTCCAAGATCACTTCAGACAGAGACAGCAGCCATGAAATTAAAAGACGCTTACTCCTTGGAAGGAAAGCTAGGGCAAACTTAGACAGCATAATAAAAAGCAGAGATATCACCATGCCAACAAAAGTTCGTATAGTCAAAGTGATGGTGTTCCCAGTAGCAATGTATGGTTGCGAGAGTTGGACCATAAGGAAGGCTGAGTGCCGAAGAATAGATGCTTTTGAACTGTGGTGCTGGAGAAGACTCCTGAGAGTCCCTTGGACTGCTAGGAGATCAAATCAGTCAATCCTAAATGAAATCAACCCTGACTGTTCCCTGGAAGGACAGGTACTAAGGCTGAAACTCAAATATTTTGGCCACCTAATGCGAAGAGAGGACTCTCTGGAGAAGACTCTGATGCTGGGGAAAAATGAAGGCAAAAGGAGAAGGGGAAGGCAAAGGATGAGATGGTTAGACAGCATCACCGATGCAACGAACATGAAAATGAGCGAACTCAGGAAGATAGTGGAGGATAGGAAGGCCTGGCGGGATATGGTTCATGGGATCACGAAGGGTCGGACACGACTTAACGACTGAACAACAACAAAAAGTATTTTATATGCAATTAAGAATAAGTATAGTTAATATCACTAAACTACGGCTGCAATCCTTTGCACTATTGCATTCATACTTCCAATTTCCACTAAATCTGCCTGGGTACATTAAACACTAAAATTCAAACCTGGCATCACTTACTGTATTATGCAGCCTAGGACAAAAGTTACCTTAAGGACCACCTATGCTCACATGAACCCACCTAAGCCCTATGGACATCTTCTCAGGGTCTGCTCTCTGTCCTGCCACACACAAGCGCAGCTGGTGGGAACCGGAAACAGGGATATCTCTGTGGTGGCACTACGATTATGGAACTTGTTATCTGAAGTAGTCTGTCAGGTCCCCACACTGATGGCTTTTAAGTGGACTTTTAAAAATATTTATTGCATCTGGTCTTTAACCGATTCTAGCCATTTTATTTCTGATTTTATAAATTTTACCTGGTTAGAATTTTACCTGGTATCACTGTTTTCATGCAGTTTTATTGTCCATCTTTTTTTTCTTTTAGTTTTTGGTGTTTTTATCTTGTAAATCAGTCTGTGTGAGGTTTTTAAAAAGAGTAATACAAAAATATATTTAAAAATAAATGAATAAGGCATCTGTGTATTAAGCCATTTTTTATTCTGAATGAGATATTCAGATAGTGGGTTGGATCCAAAAGGTTCCTTTCTGTCCTAAAATAGGGAACTGTTGGATCCAATCCAACGGAATTATACATATAGGTAGTTGGTGTAAAGGTTAGAACTTGAGTATTGTCTTTTAGCTCTGACATTTTTTTGTAAGGATGCCATGCCCTGCAGCTACAAAACACAAGTTTTCCTCATGTTAACTATTAAGCACAACAGAAGTACTGTTCTAAAGCATTTATTTCCTTGCAGTAAAAGTAGACTGAATTCCACACATGCTGTTACAAGGACGGAGTTTTACACTGCTTATCACTAGAGAAAGTGAAATTTAATATGCATGTGTGCTCAAAATCAATTGGATTCAATTTTCCATATTTCCATTAAAATTGGCCACACAAAGTTATTTTATAGATGTACAGCGTTGATGTTAGGCCTAAGACATTAATTTTTCTTGCATCCGACTCATAATTGTTTCAAGTGCCTAGAACTGTTAAGCTACTAGGAGAACTAATCAACTACTAGGAGAAGACATCCCTGCAAGCGACTCAAATCTTTTCTCTCAACGTACTGTACCTTCTAATTTTTTGTAGGGAATTTTACATATAAACAAAATATCCTCTACTACTGGGCATGTAGCACTTCAAAACTATTAAATACAACCAGTTCACTTGACACAGTTTTCACTAGAACATGTCTAAGTAAGCAATGCACAGTGCACAGGTTATGACCACAACATAGATGGAAGTACCAACTGGTACCACTGCAATCTTAAGAACGTGTACTTGGAAAGACGTCCCAATGGAGTCATGGGCTTTACTTCCAAGTGAACACGGATAGAATCTTTTTAAAACTGTATGTGCTTAACACAAATTAGTCTGCTGTGTACATTAAATATAAGGAACCTACTAAAAGCTCTAATTTTTAAAACAAGACTATTATCTGTGACTGGTTTCTTCATTTCACTCCAAAAGAGTATTACAGTTGGACCTCGCTATCTGCGGGGGTGTATTCTGGAACCCCCCCCCCCAGATAGCAAAGATCCACAGATAGCAGGGTCCTAAAAAAGACTAAGAAATAAAGCCCCCAAAGCCCCGTTTTATCTTTTAGAAGTCAAACCGCTGCGCTCCCAAGGCTGCACGGGGCTTCTGCAGCCTTCCCAACCTACTTCCAGGTTGCACAGAAGCTCTTCCCCCCTCCCAGCCTTGTCCCAGGGTGCATTCTCAGATAAGGCTGGGAGGGGAGAAGAGCCTCCACGCAACCCGGAAGTGGGTCAGGCAGGCTGCAGAAGCCCCGTGCAGCCTTGGAAACACAGCAGTTTGACTTTTAAAAGATAAAACAAGGCTCCCCCCCCTTAGCATTTACATTCACGGGTCCTGGACCTGTGGTGTAACAAATCCCCTGGTTCCGAACCCGCTAATAAAAAGGGCCCACTATATAATGAAAATTCTATTTTAATGGAAGTGTTTCCTGTAGTTGGTATTTCTCAGAAAAAAGATAGTCTAAAATTATCTTGTTCATTTTTGTTTTTAATACCAACTAAGGATTAACTTGATCTTGCCAGATCTTTGCTGGCTTTTCTTTTACAACACGTTTACTGAAGTAAACAACAGAGATGGTGCAAATAAAGTAATAAAAGCATTGGACGTAGTTTATGTCATGTGCTGAAGTAAACAAATTTCAGTTTGGCTCTTTAAATATTTGCACTTTGAGTATAACTGAAAAGAACATGCAACTTCTGAATCACTGGAAATTTTTTTGGGTTCAATTTCCTGTAAAAACACCAACAGTGATGGAACTTTGAATACTACTTCAACTTTTAGAGTCAGTTTGATCCCTCAATATTGAACCTGAAGTGAACTCTGAAACTGCCATATCTATCATGCTTATCACTTTCCTTATTTCTAACCACAATTCTTTCTACCATGTCACCTTATGAATTCCTCTAGTTTAGCCTTCTTCCTTAACACATTCTCAAAGGTTACCAAAGTTTCACTTCATTATTGTAAAATATATGACTTTAAGAAAGTATCTTTAAACTAATATATTAACTATGCTTAAAGTGCACCGGTAACAATGCGCTAAACCAGGGCTTCTCAAACTATGGATCACGGTCCAAGAGTTGGGCACACCCACCCACACCTCCATTTGGCTCCAAATTGGAGCCAAACGGAAGCAACTGGAGGCCACACCCAGGTCACAACTCATCTCCTGCAGCTGCTCCCGGCCCTGGATGGCCTCCGGAAGTGACTTCCAGGTCACTTCCCAGTTTTGCAACATGACTTCTAGTCGCGTCGGAAGGCCTCCAGAGGCTTCCAGGGCCAGGAGCAGATGCAGGAGGTGGGTTGTGATGCCACCACTGGAAGACAAGGTGGATCACGACCGCAGGATTCAGAACCCCTGTGCTAAACAGAAACCATTATGAAAGAGAAGTGGCCTCCTAGTTTAAGGCAATGTCCCGAGAACTCACTAATCCTTCAGAGATGTGGTGAAACTCTTAAAGTACTCTTTGTGAACTCTAGTCAGCAATTCCATCTTTTGGACCAACTCCAAGTAGATATGACAAATCTGAAGTCAATTAAGAAAAAATAGTGAGCACAAAAGATACTCAAGATTGTTAAATACTCTTGCCTTTGTCAATTTTTTTTAAGACTTCAGTACGATAAACATCCACATAACTGGAATTTCTTTCCTCTAACATTGAAATTGGGTTTGCTGATATATTTGTCATAACATGTTTCATTCCCAAAACATGATATGTTCAGGTATGTCTGTCTGTAATTAACAGCTGCTTTATATGTGACAATCTACATGGATTATTCCAACACACACATATAGGCCATATACATGTGGCAACCCCCCCCCCCCCCCGCTGCCTCACACTTCAAATATAGCAGTGTAATTTTTCCTACACGTATGGAAAACATATAAAGCATCTCTAACCCACAGATTGGCAACCTATGTCTAAGTATCAGTTTGATGACAAGCCACCTTTTTCAATTTGTGGGTTCTTAGAATCAAAACTTTCATTTATTCATTCCATTTAATAGTACATTTCTGGTCTTCATAGTTACAAAGACATACTGGAAAGTGTGTTAGACAAAGTGCTCAAAGGTAGGAAGCAAGGTAACACAAGACAAAACCCAAATAATTCATTATATTCTTCAACTCTTATGTTTTACACTAGTATGATTTTGAAAAGTTTGAAAGTATGCATCAGAGCAACACTAAATGTCTTCCAGCTATAGTATGGTATTGCCATGATTAAAAAAATGAAAGGCTATGATCAGATATGTTAATAAGCAACTAACTGGAGTTCTCAGGGTTCAAGCATCCCTGAAAGCTCTCTCCACCAACAGCACAAGTGCAGAAGGACTGGTTCTAAGTACGCAATACTAAGGAAAAGATGCTGTGCACTTCCTAAAAGTATGGTTCATACTGCTTTGTAATCAATCAGAGTTGCAGACTGAGTTTCTGGGATCAAATACTAGCTCAAGTTAATGATACATTTCAAATGTGCCCCATAAACGATGAGCAAGAGGCCAACATCTTTCCTAACCCTACTCAAACCTGTGGCTGCTACCTGAAAAAATGTCTGCTCTGTGTCCTGCTGTATCAATACTTACTCAGCTCATACAACATACATTTTAAGTTACTCTACACTACAGCCTAAGAAAACGTTGTGTCTGTTTAAATCTTCATCGCATCGAATTTAAGAAAAGGAGCACCAGCAACGAACTGTTTAAAGACTTAGAACAGTGATACTATCTTTCCACTCAAGAAGTAAAGCTGAAATTCTCTGCCTTTAGTAAATTGTGTTTAAGTAAAACATAACTTTCACAAATTGGCAACAAATTTCTTAACTAGTCAAAACTTTCCATGAAAATTCAATTTTTTTTAGTTAACTCAATGAAGAACAGTATTATAAATATTGTTATTGTTGAAGAAACAAAGTATATATGGTGCTGTCTATTTCAGACTACTTATAATTTCTTCCAACGAAGGCCTAAAACTACAGAAATTGTACTTAAACAGTGATCCATTAATGTGCTTGCGTTCCTAAAAGTCAAAGTAAATGTGGATGGTGCACACTGTATTCTTATTTTACACTAAAGGTTTATACTACTGTAGTCAACAGCAGCCACTACCCTAAAGTACGCAGCTATACACAAAAGCTACAATGGGAGTAAGTCCTATTGAACTTACTTTTAAGTAGGCATATGCAGGATTGCGTTATGCCAATAAAGGTTTTTGATGATGATATGCAGGATTGCACTGCACGTGTAAATATAGCAGTTACTGGTGCAGACTTTTAAAAACATAGCCCCCCCTCCAACTTCCAAACATTTGCATACAGTTTAGAAAACTAGTATTAATACTTTGTCAATGGCAGTACAATGGCTTTACCCATACTATATCAAACTCAAGAAATGACTAACTACAATTTGCCAATTTAAATGTTGAGAAGTTTACTTATATGGCTTTTAACTAGGACTGAACTTCTCCAAAAGATACACTTGATCTAACAGCATGATAAAAGAAGCAAACCAGCTGTTCCAACAAGCAGAAATCCCTTTTAGCCAACTAAAATTAACCTGAACAAGGAAAATCTTACCATCCAAAAATATAGATATGAAACCAATACATATTAACAGCACACTTCCAAGTATGATACTTTCCATGATACTTTCCAAGTATCATGATCATCAAATTGGGTACATATAAACGAGGATCATCACAGATACAGATCAACTAAGTAACATTTCCCTTAAAAAGATACCCTAGACTTTTTTCATTGTTTGAGAACTTAACAGTGAAAAGGGAATGTTGCTGCTTGCCTTAAATACCGTCTTTGTCTATAGACTTATGGAAACAAGAAACAACCAACCTCCCCACTTTAAACCAAATTTTCTGGGTCCATCGAAACTAGACATTTGCAAGCCAATGAAGGAAACTGGACACTGCGAGAGAAGTAGTCTTGCAAGATTCAGACTGTCACTCACAATCCCGAGCCCAAGAAACGACTTCAGCACATCAATGAAGGAAAATATACTCGCCGTCCCTCCGGGGCTTCCCCAGAAGCTTGGTCTGAGACCATGTCCTTCTTACACGACGGAATAAGTAGCTCCAATATTACACCTATCAGGTGGGAATCAGAGACCTGTGTTCGAATCCCACCCCATCCATGGCCTGAGAAGGCGATCTCTGTGCACGCCATGCCCTCTCAGTCTCAACTCCTCGCCTCTACAATGAGACCACCACCACGCCTCGCAAAGCTTCACCAGCCCCCGTTAAACTCGGCAGGGCAAGGCACGACCACTGAGGGGGGCCCCTTTGGGCCAGTCCCGACTCTGTCCCGGGGATTCTCCGACATCTCTCCCCACCCCCGGGGAGGGGAGGCCGGGGTGGGCCCAGCCGGGAGAGGGGGATCCCCTGCCCCTCAGGCCTCTGGGCCGAATGTCTTGTAGGAAATGGAGCAAGCAGGAGCCGCCAGGCCCGCCTCGACGGGGTCAGCCTTACCCTTCTTCTCCACCGGCTCCTCCTCCGCTTCCCACAGCCGCCGCCACTAACGCCCGCGCCGCCGCCTCCAACCGGCAAGGCGGACACCTCCGAGCCACTCCGGAGCAGCCTCCGCCGCCGCCTCCACCTCCCGCCACCACCGGGGGAGGGAGGAAGGGGGGTTCCGTGCTGGTGTTGCTGTGGTGGCGGGCAGAGGGAGGGGGTAGGCAGGCGGTGGGTGTCTTGCGAGCGCCGCTCCCGACCTCGTTTGGAACCGTTCCGGCTTCCCAGTCGCTCCCGTCCCTCCCCCCTCCTCCTCCTTCTTCTCTTCTCGCTGCGCGTCTCAGCCAGCCGAGTCCAAATCAAAATAGTGTCACACAATATGGCGGCCACTCCAGTTGGCAAGCATCGCGAGATCTTGCCCCGAGTGCTAACGGGAAAGTAGTAGAAGGAGAGGAGGAGGAAGGAGGGGAGAGAATCTCCTCTGTCGCCTAGGCAACGGCGGGCAATGCTGAACAGAGCAAGGGGTCAGTTTGACAGCAGAAGGGACTCTTGCAGCATTGCCCAGCCAGTAACCCACTCCGTTCCTTATTCCACTTCCACCCGGTCCCTTACAGGGAGCAGCCCGGCAGTATCCGCTCTCAACGGCTCTTGCAATAGCAAGGAAAAGGAAAGGAGGTTCGTTCTCCCCCAGTCAGAGGACTCTCGCGATTTGAAGTGATCTTCTTCGTCCCAGCTCCTCTTCCTGGCTAACGTTTTATTTGCTCCTCAAGCAGTTTAAATCTAACATACACTTCTATGAAGCAAGTGGGGTAAAATGGAAACGGAATGCATTCTGAATACTGCAATCAGTGCCATTCAGAGGAATTTTATCAGGATGTACAAAGTTTCTTTGGGGCCCCTTCCCTACAAATGAATTTGGCTCCTGGGCCCCCTTTTTTGCGCCAGGGCCCCCCTTTTGACCCATTTTTCGACCTGGGCCCTGGTACAAATTTCCCCCTTAACCCCCCCTCAGAGCCCCTGACTGCAATACAACCAACCAAAGCAGTTGTCTGTTATTCTCTTCTCCTATTCTCAACCAAGCACACTTGCTGTATATTACGCTTACAAGGAATTATAGATATGACAGAGCAAACTAATTTTACAGCCCAATCCTATACTGACACCATGGCAGCAGCATATAGTAATGGCACAACGTCGGCGGGATGACCGCAGTATCCAAAGCCACAGAGTGACTACAAAAGGGGAGCAAGAACGAGAGAGCACAGGCCACACCATGTTGGCATAGCCCTCCTCTCAGTAACACCGCCAGCCACTTGTGCCACTCACACACAAACACACATGTCCCAGCAGTGGCGTTGCTGGAGGCCGCACCACCCGGGGCCTTGACGTCACGTGACTTCTGGGTTCTGGAGGCGGGCTGGCGATCAACTGTCCTTCAGCCTGGAGCGGAGCCACTCTTTTCGCTGCTCTCTGAGCCAAAGTGCAGCCAATCATAAGGAGGAGGGATGGAGCGAGGAGGGGTGCCGACCAGTGTTGTACCTATGCCTGGTGGGAGGGGGCCCCGCAAACGAATGTACCGCCCCCCCCTGCCAAAGGTCACCGCCACCTCTGCCGTGGCTGCTCAAAGAAACCCAAGGCTCCTGGCAGGCGGGCCAAACAGTACTTGCCTTTTTTCACCGCTGCCCGCCCGTTCGTGTATTTTTCAGCGCCGCAGTCATCCCCCCCACATACCGCCCAGGGGTCCACCGCCTCACCACCTCCTGCGCTTCTGGTGCCGGCAATCAGCTTCCCTTTGCCTCGGAGCACAGCAAAAAGAGCGGCTGCACTCCGAGCCAAAGGGCAGTCAATCGCAAAGAGGAGGGGTGGCGATCCCAATCACAGCAACATGGTGCTTAACTGACGGACACTTCAATTTCAGGGGCTCGCCGTCTTGGGGGGGCTGTTGTGTCACCCCCCCGGCTTGGCACCCAGGGTGGTGGGCCCCACTGTCCCCACCAGGTACGCCACTGCATCTACAGTAGGGCAAAGGATGGAGGATAACCCCCTTGGAAGAGGACAGCCATATAAAGTAAGCACACAAGACTCTATATGGCAAGGGTTCAAGTCCCCCAGCTGGAAGGAACCCTTTTGTCAGAGGAGGACCTTCCCTCAGTGCAAGCGACCTGAGGCCCTATGGGCCTACTTGAATGTACACCTGCTCTGGAGCTGGCGTACATTTGAGCCCTCCATGTTGGGGCAAACCGGGCCGGGAGAGGGCTTTGGCTATTGGCAGATTTCGCCAATGGCCACCCTTCCTCACCGCCTAGACCGCCCTCCCCCCATCCCTGCACCGGCTGGTGCAGGGCTTACTTGGTCCGGCGGGCACAGGAATGGTCCATCCGGCGGAGCGAGGGCAGCCGGCTTTTGCCCCAGCGGCCCTTACTCACCAGGAGTCGCAAATGTGCTTTATGTCGCATTTGCGACATCATAGAGCAGCAGAGCACGCGCTCTATGTTTACGCCAGCTCTATGTTTACCCAGGATTGCGCCGTAAATGTAGGCCGGCGGAGTGCTTGCTCCACCAGCCTAAATAGTCACAAAAGTGCCATAAGAAGTAAATCTATTATAAGTAAATAGACTTACCAGGGGTTGGGCTGTCCTCCAGAGGGTTCAGGGGGCCCGCGCCCCCACCATGCAGGCCTCCCCAAGCCTCCAAAGGCTCGTGGAGGCGATTAAAAACCCACTTTTGGTTTACTACCTGGTTTCCCTGAAAACCGGAAGTGGGCTTTATTCGCCTCCAGGAACTATTTGGAGGCTTGGAGAGGCCCGATGCGCCCCCCTGCACCCTCTGGAGGATGGACCAACCCCTGGTAAGTCTAAAAATACCTCTTTTGTCCCTGGCAGCAGCGTGGGTCCCTGGATTGCTGCCACCGCCATTGTAGGTCGCCACTCCCCAAGGGGTAGCAACCTGCCTCTTCTCCAAGTGATGGGTCGCGACCCACCACTTTGAGAACCCCTGGTCTACAGGATTGCAGCCTGTGGAAGGACGATTTACTTTTAAGTAAACATGCACAGGATTGCACTGTAAGTCTCTTTTTAGACCAATCCTATGCTCTCTGTAGAGTTAACCCCATCCCCCTCTCCTTCCCAATTATGCCTATTGATAACACTTCTTTGTCATAGGTTTTTCACGCATGTTGCTCTGGAAAATGACATACATAGAAAAAAGCAGTGGCCCCACACATGCATACATTCAGGAGCTTTTTTGCATGGTTAATAAGTTCTGTGCTCTGTTGAACGTAATGGTCAGCTGTACAACTTTGCAAACATATATCCCCTCCTCTCTGCCCCATCAGTGAAAACACTCGTTTCTGGTAGTATCTCACCTTGATTACTACAACTTTCTCCTCTCTGGTCTTTTGCTCCCCCCCCCCATCCAGCATTCCACTGTCAACATAATTTACCTCCCTTGTCACTTTGATCACAACCCTCCTTAAATCACATTGCTTCCCTCTCTTTCTGTTGCCACTCATGTCTATTTTAGATTGCAAGCTCCTCAGGGCAGCGACCTGTCTTCTCTCACCATGCACATTGACGACACTATACAAATAATAAATAACTACCGCTGAACCACCAGTAGGTCTGATTAATTAAGTGGGTGCAGAGGTGTTCAAGGGGCAAGTAGGAAAATTATAACTGAGTTATATATTATATATATGTCATTGAAGTAAATCCCACTTCAGGGGGATGTAGCAATTGCATTCATTGGTGCTGGTGGGCACCATTTTTTTTTCTTTATTACCGGTAAGTCCCCAGAGTAAAGGGTGGGAAACATTGTCCTCACTCTGGTTTGTCCTCAGTCATCATCATGTCGCCAGTTCAGCTGGCTATGCAGTGTTATCATGAAGTCTAATCAGTTCCTAGCGGGTGCATGCTACACGATGCATTTTGCTTACTACTGAATAATGCGAGAGCCCCACACATTAGAGATGAGGCAGAAGGGCTTCTAGATCAGAGGGTGCCCGTTCTTTGGCCTGGCATATGTATTTTTAGAAATTAAGCACAGCTGAGGACTCTCCTATGAAAGTGTTCAAGAAACGTTTGGACAGGTATTTGCATTTTAAGTATAGGATCTCCCATCTTATTGCAGGGGATTGGCCTAAAACTGTCTTAACACAGGATAGTAATCCCAACTAGGTCACAAGATGCAAACCCAGAGTCCCTGCAGGACGGAGCACCAGCACCTCTGCGTTTGCTTCTGGAAAAAAAATACTTTCACCTAGATTCTTCTTCAGTAGCTGCTTCACTGTGCTGCTCTCAGTAGAAATATAAAGACTGTTTTCCCCTACAGTGATAATTATCTTTTGGGCACAATTCAAAGTGATGGTTTGAGTAATAAACCCCTAAATGGCTTGTGCTCTGCTCTACATAAATTAAAAAAGAGACAGCCTCCTCCCTTATATTCCATTGCAATAGTGAAGATCATCTGAGTATCTAGACCAGCGGTTCTCAAACTGGTGGATCGCAACCCACCAGGAGAACCGGATGCTTCCCTTAAAGGGCAGGGAAAGCATGGCAGTGTTGATCAAGAGCTGGCAGACACCTGGAGAGGCTGTGTAAGGTCAGCGCAGCCTACGAAGGTGCTCGGGATATCTCCACCAATATCTTGCTGCTCTGGTCCACCCTCCCGCTGACCGTCGGGGCCCTTACCTGTGTCGGCTCGCACGGGTCCAGGTAGGTGGTGGAGTAAGTGGTGCTGACCTCCGCGTTGGCGCTGCTTACTCTCCCATAGACACAATTGTGCTTTATGGCACATGTCCAACACTTTAGGCCAGCGGAGTGAGAGCTCTGCTGGCCTAAAGTCACACAGGATCGGGCTGTTAGTGATGGGAACAAGTTACAAATTTAAATAAGTGCGTAAACCTAAAGTGCGAAACACTTTAATTCTATGACGCTTTAGAGATAATTAAGAATTAAGAATAGAGATAATTAAGAATTGTATTAGAGATAATTAAGAATTGTCCACTGTCTCCCCCCTCCCCCCAGGGGTGACTGCCCACTTCTTTCCCAGGGCTGAGCCACCCTTGGCTATCCAGAGTCCCCCAGGGCTGGTCAGAGAGGTTATCTCTCTCCTGCTGGTGCTGCTGCTTCTCTGGGTGTCACAATGTGCTTTACAGGGCCCGGTCCAGCCCAACTCCTAAGTCAGGCATAAGTCAGGCATAAGTGTGGCCTAAGTTCAGCATAAGTTAGGCGTAAGTTATGCCTGAGTTATGACTGAGTTAGGCAGGCTGAAGTTTATGTGGGCCAACACACCACCCCAGGATCCAGGCAATACTTACCTCCCAGGCAGGCAGGCTCTCCAGGCTAGGCGTCTGGCTTGTGCATGAGCAGGCCTGTGTCTGCATGTGCCAGTGTCCATCCATGGCAGCTGCCGCAGTGTCTGTCGCAGCCCGGTCGCAAAGGGGCCGACCGCAGGCATGGGGGTTGCGCCAGTCATGTGGTGGGCGCAGGGCAGGTGACAGGTGAGCGATGTGCCCGAGCCAGCCGCCACAGGGCACGCTGTGCATCAGCCACCTGCTGGAGGGGAGAGTGACCGTCCCCTCCCTCCTGCAGAAGGGGTAGCCGCCCCCAAGCCACGTTGAGGCTGCACGTGGGATTCATGGGGGGGTGAGCGGGGGAGGGAAGGGAAGGAGGGGGTGGGAACGTCACACACAAGGGGGGGTCTCATGATGTCTGGAACCGCCTCTGACATGACTCGCCATGGCTGCTGGCCTTCCGCCGGTGGCCCTTACTCACGAGTTGTTGCAAACGTGCTTTATGGCATGTTTGCAACGGCTTAGAGCAGCAGAGCGCTTGCTCCGCCGCTCTAAGTTTATGGTGGTTTGCGCTCTGGGTCAGGAACAAGTATTTGAACACACATTTTCCAAACATGTGTGCTTCTAGTATATACGACTGGACTTAATTGTCAGGGGTCACCTGTACCTTTTACTTTTACTAGTATGTTTTCCTTTTACTAGTATGTTTTCAATAAATTATTCTAGCAACAGTTACAAAAGTATTATTAAAATATTAAGCAGAAGAGCACAAATAAAATAAGTTTCAAACTCACTGGCATATAACAAAGTTATCATTAAATGTCTAGAAAAGGGGATGGAAAAATTTAGGGTAATTTTGGAATCTATCAAGCTACACAGTATTTATTTTTAGATTTTAATACAGTGTGTTTTGACCCAAATGCAGTAAAATATCTTCTTTTGACTTGGATGTTCTATGCAAAGTGCCATTAGGACTAGACACTATAAACTAGGATTGGCATAGAATTTCAGGGAGAAGAGTCTGCAGTAGAGATAATTTTGGTTGCTGACTACTTCTCTGAGATTAGTGAAGTGCTATAAATGCCATAGATCCTGTCAAGCAAAACTAAGCAGGTACAGTTTCAAAAATGTTCCTCACTTTTGATATCTCATGATCATGTAGGAATTCTTCATTAGCCATCACACTGAGTTACCAGGCACATTATCTGGATACCATGAATAAAGGATAATATTGAACTCACATCTGCCTTTAAAATCAGATCACAGATGCAACATGTGCATTATAATTAGCAAATCTGGTGAGTGTATTCTCTACTTTGTCCTCCATTTCATGAATGGAGCTACCTCTTTTCAGTGTGGTCGTGGTGGTGATGTATGTGCAAGTCATCTGTTCAACTTCCATGTGACAGAGTGCTGAGATATTCTAATCTAGTTGAAAAAGACACAAATACGTTCTAAGACGGGGAAAGGGGGAAAAAGAGAATGCCTATGGAGGGAGGTATAATTCAATGGAAGAGCCCAAACCTTGCATATGCAGAAGATCCCAATCCCAGGCATCTCCAAATTGAGATGGAAAAGACCCATCTGAAACCCTGGAGAGCCATGGCCAGTCAGCATAGATCAGGGGTGGCCAACCTTTCAACATGAATGCTCCTGGACCATTAATGTTTGTATAGGTGAGGGCATTTCAGCAGGTGCAGCTGCTTTAGCAGTACCATCTGCAATTGCAGCTGCCAAGATTCTGTCTTCTACACAACTCTTAAGAACACAGAGGCCCTAATGGTGGAAGGTTGGCCACCTCTGGCATAGATGGTGCTGTGCTAGATGGACCAAGGTCCAAGTATAAAGCCACTTTGTATATAACCCAGGAGGCGGAGGACTTCTTGAATAGCCACCTGATCTGCTAGCAGCAATCCTGTCTCCTTCAGTGTGTTCTAGCTGGAGGGGAGAGGCTTGAGAGCCCATTACCCAACAAATCCATTGTTCTCCTGGCCTGTTTGCTGCTGATGTTAACCCAGCTGGCTAACTGGCCACCCCTCAAGAATTGTGCGGGAGGGGAGATACCAGATTGGCCAGCAGGTTCTTGTCTTCCCGTGCCAATTCAAGTCCATCCATCTGCACATTACTAGGGCTATTTGAAAATGATGCCACCATGCCAGTCTTCAGCCAAACCCACTTCTTTCTGTCTTGTACCCTCACAACTCTGCTAATGCACATGTGTATCTTGCACATCTAATTTTTTTTAATTAAATAAACACTCAGTTCCTTTACTGGTATATATTGTGGAGCTATATATATAGCTCCACAACAACCAGCAACTGGATTGGGGGGGGGGAGCAGTCAGGGACCCAGATGAGACCCAGATGGAAAACCTAGTGGACACTAGGGGATGGCAAGAGCGAGGCAAGGTTCAAAATAGAAGACTTTAATTTTCTGATGTGATGATACTTTCGATGCTGTCATTATACAGAGTTGCGTTAAAAAGAAGAGTGAGGAATTGGTGGTGGAGAAAAGCAAGTAAAATCAAAGATGCATTTGTGGGAGTCAAATCCAAGTCTTGAACAGGTTCAGGGCAGAGTAGCAGCATTGCTAAATATAGTAGTCGCTTACTTGTCTGTTTGATGAGGCAACAATTTTGCAAGATAATACCATAATACAGCTAGCTTCATTTTTAACCATCCAAAATGCTTGCCTACACAAATGTGAATCTCTCATTCATTACCTTCTCCCTTCTAGCTCTCGGCTGTTTAGAACCATTGCCTTCATCTCACTAGCAGCTAGCTACTATTACCATGAGAGCTGAGTACATTTAAATAATCCCAGGGATCATGCATTTACTGTTAAAAGAAGATCATATTGTTTTCCTTTTGGGGTTTTTTTTTGGGGGGGGGGAGGTGGGGGTGAAGGCTGAGCTAGTGCCAAAGAGCACTTCAGCATATCTGGCTGCAAATAGACTACTTGGAGCCAAGCAATGTGGAGCCTTAACTAATTTCAGCATTCACTTAAGCTAAATTATTTATGACACTCCCCCCCCCCCACCGTAGGCTCAGGCTTTTAAAAAGGATCTGTGTTCAGCCCAGTGTTCTAAGTGAGGTTTGAAACCAAAATAAAGGACTAATTTTGCATCCAGTGTCAAAGACCACAGTAGTTAAAAAACACAGTCGCTGAGATTTAAGCCAAGCACGATATATTCAGAAAGGGCAGAATAATGAATTCTGTCATTTTCAAAGCCACTAAATCATGTTCATTAGTGATGAGAAAGCTTAACATTTTTATTTAAGCAGCTGAAACAACATCAGAAACATTTTCTAAAAATACAGGCAGTCGCTCAGACACCTCAACTATAATGAAGTTATGCAGATTATGCAGAGAAAGTTCCTCTGTTCTGGGACAGTTATCTGGGAGTAAGCCCCATTGACTATAATGGGACGTACTTCTGAGTAGACATGCATAGGTTTGGGCTGTGAGTGTTATAATATGTTGAACACTGTGGAGTTGCTTGAGCTTTGTAAAAATGAAACCAGAGGGGTCAAATGATAGAGATGCTGATAGCTTTTCTCTCATTTGGAAAACAGTTAGGAATGATAAAAGGCAAAATAAATAGGTTTCTAGAGATTACAGAACAAAAATGTAGCCAACTGAATGAAAGCAAAACAAAAAAGTAGCAGAAACAGGAAACTCTAGTGTGTGGTATGCACAGGAAAAGGGTTACCACTGAAATCACCGAAAGCAAAATTTCAAGTTTTGTTGACTTTGTTGATTCTTGCTTGTGTGTGTGCGTGTGGGGGGGAGGATCAAAGTACTTTTGTGGAATGTACCCCCAAAATGAATTAAATAAGGGTCAAATTCTATCCATTAAGCAGCTTGGTATGTGCGTGTGTGTGTGCATGTGGGCGCACACATGTGTGCATGCATACACATGCACAATCAAAGTCATGGCAGTGAGGCTCATCTCTTAACCCTTTTCCACTGTATTGTTTTCCCAAATTAGACCTCTCCTAGTTCCTCCACAGTGAAAATACAGTACAGTATACAAATGCAATACAGGTACCTGTATGTTTTCCCTTGCAGGGCAAATTGATGCTGGGGGGAATATTAACTCAGGAAAATGGTGCAGGGGAAAGCGTTGGAAAACCCTCCCCTACAGCAACAGCTTTGATCCAGTTCAACATCCGCACTCTACGCCTTCTTTTAATTTATGAAAAATCACCGCCACACAGGTGATACTGATCACAGATCTGTTACATCTTATCTAGTTGCACCCTTAGATTAGCAACATTTCTTTGGATATAATCTGCACATCTCTACTACTGCTGATGAGTTTAACCTAAACAAAACTGAGGCAAATTTGGAGGCTTCTGCTCAGGACAGATATCCAAGCAATTTTGAAGAAACAAGAAGAGTTTGACAAACTTACAGCACAATCCTATGTATGTCTACTCAGAAGTAAGCTACATTGAGTTTAATGGGACCTACTTTCGTGTATAAGATTGTTGCAGCCTTAGTTAGATGGGTTTATGCATATCCCTATTCGGAGATACTCGCAATTTCTGAAGAAATGTTGCTGGAAAAGGGTAAGCATTCTTTTAAGTATATACAGGAAGAGTGTTCTTGTTTAGTTGGATCATGTGCACTCTGTTTTATTTGGGCCACATGTGTTTTATCTTCTATTTTTAAAATGTTATTAAGAAGTAAGGCCCATCTTTTTAATAAGTGCCTTGTGATTTATCACACTATTCCAAGCAAGCATAAGCAACACAGTTATAAAACAAACCCCGCAGGAATGATAATACAACTCGTCTGTTCATTATCTCCATATCCCATTAAAACGGCTCCAACAAGCCATAGGGGACCCACAAATCACAAAGGGTTGCCATGGAGAGGAGAGGAATCTGTTCTTCTCCTTATGTATACCATGATCGCAAGATGAAAAGCTCAAATGACAACCCAGATTATTTGGGCTGGATGCTAGAAAGAACTTTCTAACTATGTACGGTCAGGTGGAGCACCAGAGCAGGTTGCTTAGGGTATGTCTGGTGTGTCCTACACCATTGAACATCTTCAAGAACATCTTAGAAAGCAATACAGTATAATATTTGAGGGTGGGGTATTTCAGGCAAAACCTCTTGTAATAACTTCCAAACACTTATACAGGGGTATTAGGGACGTGTATGCGTGTGTGAGTGTGTGCACACGCATGCATGCGCATGTACGTGTGTGTGTGTGCACACTACTTTGGTGTAGGATTCCTACTTCTGTCAAAGAACTGGGCTCATAGCCAGCTGTGGGGCACTCACCATCAATAATTTCTGCCTTTGCTTGCAGTAGCAAAAGGCAGTAACAGTGGAGAAGATTTTAAAAAAAATGGGAAGTGGTAGTGTTATAGCACTAGTTTTTAGTTGCATATGGATTTAACTTTTATTCAACCTACATGTTGTCTCTTCTGTGTTATATTTTTCCTGGAAACCAGAGAATAAGCTCAGTGAATTATGTCACAGCTGCTCCTTATCCACCCCTGAAAGATTTTTATAATGTTGATATCTTCAAACGGGGCCTGCCCAAGGCCTCCTGGAGGGAGCCTGAGGCAATGCACCAAATGCGGCCCCCACTTACCCAGCAGCATGACAGATACCACTCCTCTTCCTCCTGCTTGAATTTTAAAGGAAGAAGAGGACAGAGCAGAAGAGGAAGTGTGAAGGATAGAAAAGTGGTGGGCTAGAGCACCACTTTTGGTCAAATCCAAGAAACAGGGGGAACAGCAGTAGAGGCAGGCAGGTAGAGAGGCAGGCTGGCACATGGAGGTGGGCCGCAGGTGTCCCCGCCACCAATCCACCACCTGAGGCAACTGCCTCAAGCGGCCTCATGGGTGGGCCTGCCACATGGCTTCAGAATAATTTTGGCATTTTATTTATTTATTTACGGTACATATATACTGCCTTTTCTTTACAGACTCAAGGTGGTTTACATAGGCAGGCAATCCTAAACCCCATTTTTTTTTTCTGAAATGGAATTTTTACAAGTATTGTTCAATGAGAACATAGAACCCTCAATTCCCAGATGTTTCCTCTCAAAGTGCAGCCACATCCTGGCTGCGCTTCTACCTTCCAAACTTATCGCAGCATCTGCAGGTCTTCCTCAGTTGTTGCCAGTGGACTCCTCTGCATTCCATATTCTCTCATAGAATGGGGATGGGGAGGACAGATCAGGTCCACGAAAGGGGTGGGTTTGGCAGCTGTGGCGGCTGCTAAATCCTAACCCCCTTCTCAGGCCTAATCCACTGTCCCAGGTCAACACAGTCTTGCACCAGCAATTTTGTTGGTGCAGGTCCAGGTACATCCCCCACACTGTGAAGGCTTACCCTCGGGTAAGGGAACGAATGGTCCCTTAAATTGTTTCTCAAACTGTGGGTTGGGACCCACTTGGTGGGTTGCGACCTGATTTCTGGTGGGTTCTACAGAGCCTCCAGTGAAAACAGAGGCGTATCAGGAGCGGATGCTGCCTGGAGCACCGCTCGCTGAGGCGCCGCCGCTTGGGGGGGGGGACCCGGCTTACCAGGGCGCTTCGAGGCCTTCTCTCCCGGCCTCGGAGCTGGAGAAAGCCCCGGAGCGTCCACCACGACTGGTGGCCAGGGCTTTCTGAAGGCGGCCGACTGCACCGCCGCGCTATTTATCCTTTTTTTGCACATGCGCAGAACGTAAACGTAAACCTTCAGAAAGCCCTGGCCACCGGTCGTGGTGGACGCTCTGGGGCTTTCTCCGGCTCCGAGGCCGGGGGAGAAGGCCTTGGAGCGCCCGCCCGCGTCACCGGGCGGGCGCGCGCTCCATGGAAAAACTGGAGCGAGCGGAGCAGTGCCGCCCGGTGCCGCGGAGCCTCCCGGAGCCGCTGCTCCGCTCGCTCCAGTCTTTCCATGCTTCTGAGTGAAAACACAGGAGATGGAAAGATCAGATAACTGCCTCAAGCCCTGAGGCTATTCAAAAAACAGATAGCTGCTAATTGTTCTGCAAGAAACTGAACTCCTGCAGTTTACAAGCTTGTGTAAATATATATAGAGAAATGTTTGAGCATCTTTTTTCTTGTGTGTGTTTTTCCAAGTCCGTCAATGACAGTTAGTGGGGGCAGGTGAAGGCTGGGTCACATAACTAAGCCCATCAAGCCTTGAGGCTATTAGAGCTGCCTCATTATGAGAAATAGATCGAGTTTTTTGCAAATAAATAAATACAAATATTATTTCTAGATCACCTAAAGTCTCGTAAAGCTTGTGGGTCCCAATAGAGTGTCAGTGGGTCCCGGTGCTAAATAGTTTCGGAACCGCTGCCTTAACCATAGGAGACCTCCATGACTGCCCCCCTGCAGGATGCAGCGGTAGCCTTTTTGGCACCGCTGCATTGGTGGTGGTGGTGGATATGATTGGGCTCTTAGCCACTACATTACACCAGCTCTCACTTAAGACTACAGGCAACAAGAATTTGAACTGCATCATGCTGTATAGTAGCCTGTCATTCCAAGTTATATATAACACCACAACATACGTTTCCAAAAATCCATAGCCATTCAAAGTGCTATAAATACAGACCCAAATCAGCCTAAAAGGATATCTGTTACAAAGTTTGGATGTGAAAAACTATTACTTTTCAGAATTTACTGTTGGGACCATTAATGCCTTCTCTAGTCAAAGGGGAGCAAAAGTCAAGTATATTGGAGCTAAATATTTGATTGTCAGTAATAGCTACTTGTCAGGAATCAGATCTTTCATCAGGATAACTGCCAAAAACTTCTAACAAAATAAAATAAGCAAAAAATTTACTTATTTAAATACAAGATTCTGTTCTCCCTACAGTATTATACAACTGTGTACAACAGCAATAGCAAGAATCAAAATATCACAAATCATTTTCACTTTAAGAATCTGGCAGCATAAAAATCTGGCACCTAACACTGAAAATCTTCAGGTAGTAAAATGCACATGCATGCTTTAGATTAGAATATCAGCTCCAGAATCAATCTGTGTCACATTAAGATGACTTCATTGATAAGATCACCTTTCCACAGCTTAATTAACACAGCAAGCAATGCTTACATTTAAAACACACCATGTTATGGAGGTCACTTATAAAACGTTCACTAGAGATTCCATTTGTACTGGGACCACCCTATTTTGTAAACATCTCTGCTCTTGGTATACCTATGATCAGAGGAAATTAGGTAATTCAGCTTTTGTTAAACTCCTTGGCCACAACACTTCATACAAATCTATCTAGTTAGTGATAGATGTGTATTATATAGTTCCAGATGTGTATTATTATATAATCAGTTGCCCTGTAGAACAGCAAACACTTGTACATTCAACTTTTTTTTTTCTACTATAGAGGAGCAGAACAGGTAAATGGGTCACATGCTTTTTTCTAGTACTATTAAAATGCTGATATATTTTGCTTTGTGAACAGAGTTATGCTATATTTTGCATTCATTACTCTCTCAATGAATCCCATTGGGTAGATATTAACAAGTTTATTGGTGCACAATGGAGGTTTGTTCATATGGTAACATTATATCAACCCTGGAGAGAGTAGCTCTAGTCCAGCTGAGCCAGGTTGAAAGGATGTTCTTACTTAGGTTAGCAACACCCTCTTAGTACCAACAGAGATGGATGGGAACTCTCAAGATCAGTGGGGGATGGTCTTTGTCAACTCTCTACCTATTAAAGCTCACACCCAAGAGTACAATGCTCCTGTTGTACTGTGCCCATATTATACAGCCGTAAAAACTGCTTGCATACAAAATTAACAGATATATAAAATCAACATTCCTAGTGCATTTTGAGTGAGAAAAACAATCGTAGATGAAACAATAAAACAAACAATGCTGAGAGTGATTTAAAATATCTGAAGTCGTGTGTAATGAATCTGTCTTGAATATGGTATTCTCAAGGTGAATATACGTTTTCTAGGAATATAATTCTTCTGATCAGATATCAGAATTAACTCATACTTGCCACATTGGACTACTCTGGAACAGCTTCTGAACTCTTTATCACACTTTATTACATCAGTTAATAGAAACAAACACCTGTTTCTCGTGATAAAGCAAGCAGTGTTCAATCTGAATTAAAGGCACAACTCATTTCTGCTGGACACAAACCAGAGATCAATACACAGTTTACGTTTAAATGGAAGAAAATTGAAAAGTAGATATTTTCCAGCTAGATATTTGAGAAATCAGCTTCTGTGGGATTTATCACTACTGTAAGACAAACTACAAGATCTTGAGAGGTGAAGTCATTTACAGTTTGTCCTAGTTCACCACGATCTCAACAATTAACATGTCTATTATCTAAAAACTTTTATTTGCATTAACACATTTACAGCACAATCCTAACTAAGAATCCTGTGCATGAGCTGCCCGTCGACCGGCAGGCCGGAGGTCTACTCGGGGAAAGGGACACTCATCTCCTTCCCCAAGTGTAAATCCAGGCTGTCCCTATCGGCCTCCTTGGATTTCCGCCAGCTAAATAGCTGGCAAAAGTAGAGAAGGCAGTGTAATGGCATAACCGGCACGTCAGGAACGGGGATATGGCTGACGCCATACCCCTCCCCTCCCAGGCCGGTTAGTCCTATGGCCCCCCTCCCTTGCCCGGCCGGACCACCCACACGGCTGGTGACGGAGCGCTTACCTTCTGCCACCGTCCACATGGAGATCTGGTGGCAGAGTGAGGGAGGCTGGCCTTGCACCGGCCTCCCTTACTCACAAGTTGTCACGAAGGAATGTGCTTTACAGAACATTCACGACATCTTCCGGCGACGGAAAGCTTGTTCCGTCGCCAGACATTTTTACAGGATTGTACCCTTATTGTCTTATGAGGAATTAATGGAAAAGAGCATAGGAAGCGTGAGTGTTGTCCCAAGTGTATCAATTCATTTCAGTTCTAAAAGTAGAAAGATTCTTATAAATATTTATAGACAACAGATCTGAAATCTGTAATCTGATAAGACCTGGGAGAAAAGATATAAGGTACAAAAAAAATAGCAATTTTCCATTTGTGTGTCTTTAAGTGAAATTGACTTCAGCACAGTCAAGATAAGATTGTCAGTTCTGATAGATTTAATTGAAATGTCAGATAATT
Organism: Plestiodon gilberti rubricaudatus; assembly: GCA_026170595.1. Taxonomy (NCBI): domain Eukaryota; kingdom Metazoa; phylum Chordata; class Lepidosauria; order Squamata; family Scincidae; genus Plestiodon; species Plestiodon gilberti. Next base: position 65,880,184 of record JANXHW010000001.1, read on the forward strand.
GATCTTGTTGATGTATTTCATTTATGGTGGGAATGTCAACATATTTCGCCTTCTTGAATTGAAATGACAGAAGTTATTTCTCAAATGATGAGTGTCAGGCTGAAGTTTGATCATAAACATTAATCCTGACTAATTTACATGGAGCAAATCAAGGGACAAACTACTACAAAATCTTTTAGAAGCCATAAATATTAATAGGCATTGAAAACCACACAAACACTAACAACTACAGAATGGCTGAACAAAGTATAGGACATTGCGGACATGGATATGTTATTGTATAAAACGAGTAGGAGAAATGACTTGTGGTGTGAGGTTCCCACCCTGGCCTCATTCATGGGGTGGGAATAAGCCTCAGACAGGGCAGGGGAGGGGGTTACTACACCGGCGGTCCTCCTGCCCAGGCTCTCTTGCTCCTGGTCTTAGAGAGGGGGCAACGTGGGGTGATGGCGCCATTGGTGATGAGGCCCTGGAGGGGCGTGGCAGAGGTGAGTCAGGATGGCAGATCCCCGACAAGTGGTGTAAAGGTTTTTTAGAGTAGCATGGAGATTTTCATGACTTGTAGCAATTTGTAAAGAAATACAGTTTATGGGTTTTTCAGCCATGTATCTTCAATTTCAAAATATACATGGCTGAAAAACGCATAAACTGTATTTTTTTACATAAAGATTTTTTACTGTACTTAGGCAATGGGCTGCAGCTCAGTAGTTCAGCTTTAAATGCAGAAGGGCTCAGGTTCAAACCCTGGCATCATCTCTAAGTAGGAGAGAGAATCCTTGGAGAATTAATGTTCACAATACTGAACTAGATAGACCAACGGTCTGACTCAGTGTAAGGCACCTTTCTCATGCCATGTTTATTGTGATTTTATATCAGACTCAAAAGAAACCAGGAGTACCTTTAAATGAGCACACAATCATGTGATGCAAACCAAGACATGGTTAGTTCACGTCAGTTGAGCACCCATAATCATCTGATGTTATAACTACGGTAGGGATGTTGCAAATATTCATATCTGCCTGTTTCAGAATACAAATGTCTCTAAGCAGTAATTGTTGACCACACTACAAATACAGTACCATTTCCCTAAGAAGATTTTTTCCAGCTGGGCACATGAACTGCACTTCTGAACATATGCAGGTCATGTCCCTATATTCCTGGGACATGTCATTTTCCAAGGTCCCCCTTGTTATTCAGTATGTTCATTAGGTGCCCTGGAAATAACGTAGTTCCTTCTCATGAGAATTGTTCAGTTACTATTTATGGAAGCCAAAGATGGAACCAAGACTTTCACATGTTCCTGGTGTAGTTTTATGTCTTGACCTATGAAAATATCTAAATGGATTAATGATTTGGTCTAAGAGAATAGTAACTAGTTGCCCTTAGGCCACTAAAGAAAGAAATCTTGTCCACATTGCACACTTTATGTTCCTGCCTCTAGAAGGGAGTCTTCAGGCATTAAACACATCTGTCTAGTTAGGGGGCTTGTTTCTACTCTAAAGTAGCAGCCATGCAGGGTCCTGATTTGGATTGGAACTGTGGCATGGCAATAAATAATAGAGTGTTTAACCCTTTCATTTCATACATTTTCAGATTTCCCCACCAAAAATCATCCTAAAGTGGTGACTGTAAACCTGAAAGTGCCGTTGTAGAAAATGGTACCTTTGTCATTGCTACTTTAGAGTAAAGCAAGCCCCTCACTACTGTTATTATTTTCTGCATTTGTATCCCATCTTTTAAGATGCATCTTCACAAGGTGACTTGGTGGTCCTACTTCATATCTATATGAACACGTGTGTGGTAAAAATTCCTAAATTTCTCCTATTTTCCACTGAGGAGGGTCCTGCATGGGAGCTGGATCCTGAAAGCCTGCCAAGTCATTTGGACACAGTAGCTGTCTTGTTTGCACTTCTCCTTCTTCCCCAAGTGCCTAATACACAAAGAACTTGGATTTGTGCAAACTCATTGGACCGTTTAGTCCATCTGATTCCCCAAGGTGGGAAGTCAGGGGGCTCCGACGACTGCAAATATCAGCGCCACAGGTAAATTGAGCTAACACCTGGAAGTTAAAATAAAACAAAATAAGGAAATCCCCTATGCGTATTTGTCCTGATCTCTCATTCAGAGTGCAGGTGCCTTCCTCAATACAAGGAAAAGGCCAATAAGCCTTTTCCTTGTATTGCCTTGCATCTTCCTTTCTATTCCCCTTTTTTTATTTTGGTATATTTTCTGTTAGCAGAGCCAACGAAAAGCAGTCCCACACACAGCAAAACTGACTTTATTAAGAGCTTTACTTGAACAAGGATAGAACTGCGGTCATTGTAATGCAGGCAGAAAAAACAAGACAGGAAATAAGTCAAAGGAGAGGTCCATCAGATGTAGGGCAAGAAGCATCCAACAAGCTTTTAAACTAGCAACAAATTTGCCTTCAGTTACTGTCTCATTTTAAGGGGACCCCTGAATTTTGGGGCTCCCTTCTACTTGACGGGCAAGGTTTCCCAAGATGGCTTCCTTCTGTCTGAAACTCCCTAGCTTTGGGTGGCGGCAGCAACCACCATGTGGTAGCAACCACCATCCCAGTTTAAATCCTAAGAAACCTGAGACAAAACCTAGATGGTTTTTACTTGTGCAAGCATAAGAACTGCTATACAGTTTCCCTATCATAGCAGTAGGTCAACTCTTGTACAAGCAGTCCCAGAAAATTCTAGCAGCTATTTTGCTTTCATTCACAGTTCTTTGGATCCAACCCATTATGAGCTAAATTTCTCTTTAGTAAATATGTTGGCCATGTGTGATTTGCATACAGTACAGTCTGTTAGAGCACAATGCTAGCATGGCTGTGTCCCTCGTGATGAAGCAATGCAGAATCGTCAGCATTTAGATACTGTACATTCATAAATCATTGCAGCTCCACTGTTTATATTATAAAAGACATAAGATCATTTGCGATTGTGGCAAGATTCATGAACACTTACGAAGACAGGCAGGAGAAAATACGCCTTGAGCATGTTCTCTAGGAACTGTTGTACAGATGCTTAGTAATTAAGTTGTTCTCAGACTCCTACACATGCTGTACGGTATGCTCGGGCCGTGCAATTGCTTGCCAAGTTCTGAAGGCAGTAGTGCTTTATGACACTCCCAAGGAAGATGCCAGATGCTGACAGAATGTTCTGAAGTTCCTATTTCAGCCTATATGAATTTTTCAAATAGTTGTAACTACAGATTTAGGTTCCCAATGTTAATTTATGCACACCATGCAATATAAACCATGAACCAAATTAGAAATTTTCTGTTCTTCAAGACAAGATATAGTATAAAGTGTACAAACCCCCCCCCCCAATAAACCCAAAAATGAAATAACAAGTGTAGCAAAGAAAACAAAGTCACCCTCTAACTTCTGGAACATCAAAACATGTTGATGAGCAGTTTAGAAGGACTTCAACATTCAACAAGGGATTTGAGTTTAGCAAAGAAAACACACAAAACTTACCGTATATTAACTTGTCCAGGAGCAGGTACTCTCAGCCTACAGGTAAGGTTCATTATTGCCCATCTTATTGAGTGACGAGCACCAGCTTTGCATCTCAACACCTTGGCAAAGAAATCAGGTGGTGGCCAGTGATGTAGTGATAATGCAGGAGCTTGCTATGGTCACACCACATAGTCACACATAGTCACACCACACGGGCAGCCCAATCCTGTGTAAGATGCGGCGGCGGGTCTAAAGGGCCAGCTGCCACATCCTATCCCGTTTCCGGGCTGCCCTGGGGCAGACCGGGGGGCACCTCCTCAAGGGAAGGGGACAATCATCCTCTTCCCTGGGTGCAAGCGGCCTGAGGCCCTATGGGCCTACTCAAATGCACACCAGCTCTGGAGCTGGCATACATTCTATCCCGGGGTATAAGGCCACACCGGGTCAGGAAAGGGCTTGGGATATCGGCAGAGCTTGCCGCCGATATCCCCACTCTCTCCCTGCCCGGTTCGGCCAATAGCCGCCCTCCCTCGCTGCCCAGTTCGCCCTCCCCCCGCCTCTGTACTGGCTTACCTTGCCTTACTGCAGGGCTTACCTTGCCTGGCGGGCGCAGGGACAATCCGCTGGGGGAGAGAGGGCCTTTGGCCTCTGCGCTGGCAGCCCTTTCTCTCCGGGTGACATAAATGTGCTTTATGGTGCATTTACGATACCCAGTGCCGGAGGAGCGCGTGCTCCCCTGGCGCTTTTCTACACAGGGTTGTGCCATAAGACCATTCAAGTAAAAAAACCTTAAATTTTCATTAGAGTACTTCTTCTCCTGTCACTTATTTTTGCTTTGAAACATATTAATCTTCATTTAAAGTTCTATGTCATTTCATCCCAAACTCTTGGGAGTGGATTACAATAGTTTTTAACAGAAATGTACAATACAAATAAGTATAAAAGGTATATTAGAGTGCTAGCCCATGCCTGTTTACTCAAATGTAAGCCCCATTGTGTTCAACAGGACTTACTCCCAGGTAAATTGTAGCCCTAATGCAGCGGTTCTCAAATAGTGGGGCGCGCCCCCCCTGGCTCCGTAAAGGGGGGCTCGTTGCAATAGTTAGTGTATGCTTTGCGCCACTTAACTAGATTGTAGGAGCCTCCAGCGACGATCTACTTCACCGACGATCTCTTCCGGGGAGCAGATCGTTCCTCTGCTCCCCGGCGCGAACTCTGTAACGATGGCAACATCGTCGTCTTGCGCATGCGTGATTCACAGCGTGAACTCTGCAGAGCGCTCCTAGGCGCGTTACAGAGTTCGCGCCGGGGAGCAGAGGAACGATCTGCTCCCCGGAAGAGATCGTCGGTGAAGTAGATCGTCGCTGGAGGCTCCTACAATCTAGTTAAGAGGCGCAAAGCATACACTAACTATTGCATTAGTTATATTAGGGGGGCGCGAAATTTTTTCTTCTTCCTGGGGGGGCATGACAGAAAAAAATTGAGAAGCACTGCCCTAATGTAACATGGGCTACATACCGTCTCTCAAGCAGTAGCCCTTAGGAAAGATGATTTACATATACTGTACTCTTAGACAAGCTTAACAGTTTGCCTCCTACTAAGCCTGATGCTTTTTCTCACCTAGGATCCCTTGAAAAAAGTTTCAAAAGCAGCACCTGAGCAGTCCTGCTTATAACCTGCTACAGGAGAAGTCTGGAAGCTCTGCTTCCCCCACTCCTCCTCAACTATACCACTGGCGGCAGAACCATAGGTATTGTACACCAGTGACATCAGGTATTTATCTGATGAGCAGGTCTACACAAACACCCTTATATAACCTATATAGCCAGAAAGGGTATTCTTCCAGCATCTGATAATTTATATTCTCTGTGGGCCAAATTATACACGACATTATACTAATTGCACATGACATCATTAGCCTTTATGGGTTCAGCTTTTCTTTTGTCATCAGCATCTACAAGGCCCAATCTTGAACTTTGTAACATGGGGTACAGAGGAAGTCTTTAACCAGTTAGCACCAATGGGCATTTTCCTCCTGGGCAAATTGCTATCGAAATTGGTCATCCTGATCTGTACTGAAACCATGGCAGAGGGAAAAGGTCAACTCTCCCTCCTCTCATGCTGTGATTCAGATCCGGATACCTCTCCATGTCGCTTCTATTGATGAAAAAAATCCCAAGCCCTTTGATTCAATTGTCATGCAATTAGTAAGCATGGATCCACTTCTTGGCACTAAAGCAACAAGTCCCCTCTTCCCCAGTACGGAGTTGGTTCAAGTGTGTGAAAGGAGAACTCCCATGCCTCCCCATTCCACTGCTGTGACAAAATAGGTTTCATGCCCTGGGTTTCAAGTAAGGCACATCCAAATCTCCTACACGGGCAGCCCAGTCCTATATGCCATCCTCCACCAGCATGTCTAGGTCTCACGCTGTCACAAACATGCCATAAAAAGCACGTTGCGCCGGCTTGGAGGCCAGTCAGCAGGCCTCCGCTGGTGCAGGAGCAGTGACTGCTGGAGGCAGGTGAGCTCCATGCCAGGCAACAGGGAGGGTGAAATGGGGGTGGGGAGGGGGCATTCCAGGGAAGGGGGGCAGAGAGCAGGGTGGAATGGGCCCGGGAGGGAGGCAGGCTCGGAGGAGGAGGCCTCCTCTGGATACTATCCCCCTTCCTGTGCTTGGAAGTCCGACGCAGGGCTGCTCGGAGTTGTGCTGGCCATTGAGCTGGCACAGATCCAAGTAGCCCCATAGGGGCTGCTGGGGCTTGATACAGGGTAAGGGGATGAACATCCCCTTACCTTGAGGAAGCCTCCAGCTCTGCGCTAGATACAGTGGAGTCTGCCCCGGCGCCGCTGCATCCCGGCTTTGGATAGGATTGGGCTGTAAGCCCCCTACTTACAGAGAGGTTAGGTTCCAGAGGTCCTTTCGTAACTTGAAACTGATGCAGGTCAGAACAGCCAGCCCAGAACTATCACGCCTGCACAGAAGCACCAGCAATGGAAGTATTGTGTTTGCACAAAAGTGCCAACGCAGCTGTCCGTAACTTGGATGTCCATAACTCAGACATCCAGAAGTCGGGGAGTGTGTGTACTGTCAGACTTCTCGAGTAATCACAATGCCTTTGAATTACATGCCCCAAATTTCAGCCTTCTGTTTGTTGTGAAAGTCCCCTAACAATTTCCAATACCCCCCATAAGTGAATGAATGAGTCAGTCAGTGAAAGCCCAGCATTATATATGGTGGGGAACTGAAATAACACACATATTTCAAGTAACTTTTTTTTTGAAGTCTATTGGGTGTCCAACTTCTCACCTTACAAAGTTAGCATACTGACCTGAACTACTTAAAAAGCAGTGATTGAGTATCTCAACCATCTCTGAGACTGTATTTCATTGGCTGGTCAGTTCATCTCTCCGGTATTATACACTTTGAAAAAAAGAAGTTTCCCACTTTCTGTCAAACTGAGTGGTGTTCAGTGTCACAAAAGGCCCTTATATAATAAGTACCTGTGACTGAGGCCAAGTGAAAAGAGCCTATATTCGAAGAAGGAAGCCCTGCTTGATCACTAGGCACACACAGAAAGGGCTTTATTTTGGGTTTGTTTTCTTTAATTTCTCTTAGAGAAGCAGAGCGCCTTGGTGGCAGCATTGCCCATGTATGAAATGAACTAAAAATAAATACCGTTGGGAATATTCTGTGTTAGAAAAATAACTTTGCTATTCATTCAGATGTGAAGACTTGGACCAGACTCTTTCTATCATTCAGACTTCATCTGTGTTCTAGTGTGTTGTGTGTGTGTGTGTGTGTGTGTGTGTGTGTGTGTGTGTGTGTGTGTGTACACACACACACAGAGATTGGAAGAGGATCGCAGCAGTGGCCACACCCTTTTCCTTCCAACACTTCTGGAAGGAGAAGGGGAAGAAAAAAGCTGCCATGGCTCCAGATCACTTCTCCCCAGCTATGAAGCACCAAGTAGGCAGGGACAGTAAATTTGGATCATGTCCCCCTTCTCGTTACCTATGAAGAGCACGCCATGCAGCCCCACCACTCTGTGCCACTTTTGTTTGGAATAAGCAGGAGCAGGGGTGCTGGGTTCCCAACATCCCCTTCTCCCATTCATTTTAAAGAGAAGTGGTGCAAAGAAGGGAAGCTATACGCCACACCCTTCGTAAGTAAGGGGGTGGGGCGCACCCATTTGTTCACCTGTCCGTCCTCCCATCTCATTCATGAGGGGTGTATGGGTGCAGAGGAGGCATTTGGGTGGGGGAATTCAGGTCACGCTGCCCCTGATGGCCAGGTAAAGGGAGGCAACATTTGGTATGCCACCTCAGGTACCAGGAAGTCTTGGGCTGACCTGGCAGTATGCCTCTGAATGCCAGTTGCAGGGGAGCAATAATAGTGGAAGAGAAGCATTTCTTTCTTTTCCGCCTGTGAGAGCTTCTTAAAAGCAGCTGGTGCACCACTGTGGGAAACAGGATGCTGGACTGGCTGGGCCTTTGGCCTGATCCAGAAAGCCTTTTTCTTATTTTCTTATCCTAAAAGGAAGAACCACATACATGATGAATAGCACTAGGACATGAAGAGGGAGCCAACTCAGAACAAAGGAAGGGGTGCTTCTGTAGCCATATCCTAAGCAGTGTACCCTGTAAGCATTACAGGGACTGCATGGAGCCCTACCTTTGTTGCATGGGGGGGGGGAGCTTTGGAGCATTTGGCAATGGCCTCATTGTCATCACTGGCCTCCAGAGTGCAGAGAAGGAAGCTGCATGGGGCTTGCGTTTTGGTTGTGTGGTCACATGTGGCCATGCACCTTTAGAGGGAATGGTGACCCTAAGTGGGGAGCTTTGTAAAATAAGGTACAAAGAGAGCAACATAGATAGATAGATAGATAGATAGATAGATACCGATAGAGAGAGAGAGAGAGAGAGAGAGAGAGAGAGAGAGAGAGAGAGAGAGAGAGAGAGAGAGAGAGAGAGAGAGAGGCAACCTTAACGCATTGTGGCATTGTTATTAAAACCAGCAGGTTGACGTTTCCATTTTCTTCCCTGTGCTGTACTTGAGCATAAAATATTTCCCTTTCATCTTGCATAGGAATATAAATAGACATTCACCTTCAGCAAGGATAGCTGGTAAATACAGTGCGGAAAGTCTATTATTTGAAGTTTAGATAAATTCCAAAAGCAAAAATAACTTTGCGGATCTAACCAGAGAGGAATTGGAATCTCACAGTTTAGCCAATCAAAACTCTGAATGTTGACATTAGTAAAAGACTTGCATATCCTGTTCAGCAACATGCCTGCATCACCAGTTAGCAGGAGCCTAATGCAAACTGGTCCATTCATAAAAATAACTTTTGCCTGGTCATGCTGCTGAGATTAAAAAATGTGTTGCAAGACAGCATCCTTCAAAAAGGGCTACCCATTCTTTCACCTTAAATTCATGAATGCACAGACATGCACGCGCGCACGCACGCACGTACAGACAGAACCATTTCTTCTCCTACTTGCCCAAGCCTCTCCTTCGCTCAGACCCTCATAAAATCTACACAGCTTGTGTTGTCAGCAGGTGACTCAGAGACACCTCCTCCTCCCTCTCTTTTCCTTGTGGTCATTTTAAGGAGATGATGCCAAGCAGAACAGCACTCTAGTCCAGGGAAGGGTGTGGGAGGCTGAAGCAAGCAGCATCTCTAGCTTTGTGTCTGTTCAAACTTCTCCTGCCTCCCTCTTCCACTCCCTTCCCTGGATTGTGAGTAGTAGCATTCCACGTGGCATCCACTTTTTAAAAAATAAGGTTACAAGAAAAGGAGAGAGAGAGAGAGAGAGAAGGTGAATCTGAGTGAGGAGGACTACACAAAGTGTTCCACTCTGTTATTTGTAGTGCCAGAACGTGCAATTCTACACCAAGGTCACAGACAAGTATGATGAAGCAACGTTTAAGTATATACTGTGCTCTGCATTTTTTCCCCTAGAAAGGATTTTGCATAATTGAATTATTATAAAAAGAATTATGGTTTAACTGTTATGTTAGCAAATCTGATTAAATCTGCATGAAAGAAAACCCACTTGACCTGCTTTTGTACCAAGAGGGAGCCATTTTCTCTTAATGTTACCATATCAGATTTTGTAGAAGATGGACAAAAACGAGTCATGCGGGCCAAATAAAAATCTGCTTTAAAAATACCTTGCATACGCAAGCCCCAGCACTGCTGTGCACAGAAAGGGGAAAAGCTCTTAGCTGTAACGTGTTATCTGCTCTGTTTTTGGACACAGCTGCTAGCTTTCAAGGATGGCTGCAGAGGTGGGGTACCGGAGGCAGTGGGGCAGTAAACTATCCTCTTCTTCCTTGGTGCCATTTTACAAATCATCCTGCTGCTGCTGTTCCCCCACCACCACCTGGTAAGCCAGCAAGGATCGTCACCCCTCCACTGCCTGGCTCCTGGACCTCAAGAGAAGTCAATAGCTGGCATGAATTATTTTCAAAGCATGGGTGAGCAGCATGCCACTGGGGGGGGGGCATGATGGAAATTCTGCCCCAGGGTCCCCAAAAGGTGGAGCTGCCACTGCCAAGCACTAGTTGTATGCAGCGTCTGCCTACATGCAGATACTTAACAAACTACGCACTATAGGCAAAGACTTGTAGCCAAACCCCAAGCAGCCCTCTTTTCCAGGAAAAGCTGCTTTGGAAAGGGGAACATTTGGATCAGGGAAATGACACAGGGGGGAAGTGGTATTTAACTCTCTCCCTTCCCACCACATCTCTCTCTCTCTCTCTCTCTCTCTCTCTCTCTCTCTCTCTCTCTCTCTCTCTTTTCCCAATACAGCTTTTCTCTTGTTTAAAAAATAGGGTGACCCAACTCCAACATACATTTGCATTTAATGTGTAGTTGGACCTACAGAGTTAAGTTTAACTTTTGCCCTGTACACATGTCACATGTACAGCGCGCATGTGGGCGGAGAGGGATTGCACTGCTCCCCCCCCCATGCCAACATAATGACAGCACAAGGCCTTTGTATGTACAAACTGTACATGTGGGTGGACAATGTCCTTTTGCAGATTCCCAAATGCACAGACTGAACTAGTATTTGGGCAATTTGCACATGTGTAGAAGCTGTGGCAACATCATACGAAACATATTTAGGTGGAAGGGCTGACCAGAGCGCCCAATCCTACCCCTCCACACATGCATTCCCTGTCCATACACATCACATTTGTACAGGGCTTCTGTATTGGATTGTGGCCTGTGTGTTTCAAAGTACTGGGGTCTCTGGCCAAGTATGATTTCCACAATAGGTTTTTCAGTGGAACAAGTAGCTATTTAAGATGACAGGCCAAATACTTTGCTGTTATTACTCCAGTGAGCTGAGTCACACCAAGACAGACTCCAATATGACTTCACAGTCAGGCTCAGAGTGGATTTGCGCATGCAGTTGTGGGTTCATTTGGACCTGCACGGTGCTCCCTGTGATTCACATCTGAATGAGTTACATGTGTGTAGTTCCAGCAACACAGCCACCAGATGCTTTGTACCCTCCAGAGATCAGTTATCAAAGGCGGGGGTGGGGGTGGTGCTCATCCAGGTTTGCGCCTGCCTATATCTTGAGGAAAACCATACAGATTAAGCCCCAAATTGCATTGTGTGGATTCATCCATGTATGTTAGTCATGGTTCGGAAAGGAACAGTTTGGAACTCTCAGAAGAGTGGGAAGGCATTGCCTTGATAACCCTGAAGTGTTTCTAATCTGTTGCCTTCCAGGACTCTACAATGTTGACAACAAGAGTCACAGAATTCACATGCTAAGAACAGCTTTGCTTTTTGTTTTTAGGTCAAAGGGAATTCTTAAGAGGTTTGAACTTTTCAGGCATCTTAAAAACAGGGTGGGGGTGGGGGAAGCCCAGGCTCAGGGTGAAATAAGCAAATCGGAAACTCTGCCCAAGGTGCCAATCAGATTAATACAATCCCTTTCAAGTGAAGGAATACCAGGGTTCCAACTCTGTGTGTTTTTTTTTTAAAGGAAAGCAGATAACTGCAGATAAGATCGGAAAGTGCTGGCACACAGTCAAAACAGGCAAGAGGGAGCTAAGCAAAAGAATGTGCTCTGCTTAGGGAAAGCAGCCTGCAAGTTAAACAGCCCAGGACACACCTCTTCGCAGAGCACATGCTTCATGGGTGGTACAGCTTGCCAGCTTCGGCCTGAAGGAGCTTGGGAAAAAGGCCTTGAGCGTGGCTGTCAAAATCAGTCCATCCCCCTTTTCCTCTCTTAGAACAGAGCATATGCTTGAATCACTGTCATATTCACCAATGCAACTTGATTCTTCCTTACCAATTGTGTGTTCGTGATTGAATTATCTATGTCCTTCCTTTTCCTTGAGACTCAGGGCAAGAAGACAACATTAAAAACAACAACATGCAGTAACTAGCTATAACGTCCAAACATACTGAATTCCTACTAAATCCAGGTTGGGTCCCAAGCAGACATACACGGGATTGGGCTGTAGAGTTAAAGAAGCTCAGCAGGGCAGCCCTTAGCCTCTGTTACAAACTGCAAAGCTCAAATCACAAACCAGCTCTCCCCAACCAAGCTTCAACTTCAGGGCTAAACTTGGCATTTAGAGCAACTGTGCAGTAGCGTCACTAGGACGTGCGCCGCCCAGAGCGGGGGCGTGTGCGTCACCCTAGTGACCCCTCCATGCACCTCCCCCCAAACCCAGCTGCAGGCATCCTTCTTTTCCGGCAGTCTGGGGCCTTCTGATGAGGCCCAATGCGTCAATACGTGCACTTTTAGGTTTTTCGCGCATGCGCAGTACGTTTCTGAGGGCAAGGGCTGCCCTTTTGCCCTCAGAAACGTACTGCGCATGCCCGAAAAACCTAATAAATGACATATTGACGCATTGGGACTTGTCAGAAGGCCCTGGACCGTCGGCCGGGGCGGACGCTCTGAGGCCTTCTCCCGGCCTTGGAGCCTCCGGAGGGTGGCGCACACGGAGCGGAGGTGATGCGCTGGGGTGCGCGCGTCACCCTGCGGCAGCCCACCCACCCTGCCATGGTCCAGTGACGTCTATGCAACTGTGTGTTTGTTAAACAGATGCTTGCCCCTATGCCTACAAAGCAATGGATCTTTATACACGCACATGCTTGCACACATGCCCCAAAGGGAGCATGTGAGGAGGGGGAGCAAAATTTGCCTTTTCACCATTCTTACTTCACTATGCTTTGTTGCCTTTAAGTTGCTTTTTTACAGCCTGGCCCTGATACTAGGAAAGCAGCCAAGCATGGTGAGGTAAGAGGGGGAAGGGAAGAGGTTTCACTTCCCTCCCCCCACACACCCTCCTGCTTGCTTTTAAAAAATGGACCCACCACCACCTCATCATCATCAATATTATTATTATTATTATTATTATTATTATTATTATTAATATACTATATTTATATACTGCTTTTCAACAAAAAAATAGCTTACATAGCAAAACAAAGATGGCTCCCTGTCCCCAAAGAGCTCAGTCTAAAAAGAGATGGAGAAGAGACACCAGCAGCAGCCACCGGAAAAGACGCCGTGCTGGGGTGAAGAGGAACCATTGCTTTCCCCCTGCTAAATATAAGAGGACACCACTTTAAAAGGTGCCTCCTTGAACAATTGTATAGATGAAGAATGGGGCAAGCAAGGGTATAACAAACATGCAGTTGCCCCTAATATCTAACTTGGTCCTTAAACCAGTGATGAAAGTAGGCAGGAAGAGTCAGTAACACAAGTCCGGGGGGGGGGGGGGGAAATGACTCACTTTCACAGGTGAGATTGGAGTTTTAACTCAGGTTAGTGAATTTTTCATTAGTCTTTATCATTAAGAGCCAGCTCAGATAAGAAGACCGTACTAAGCTTCTGAAATATATTCAGGCTCAGAGATCACCCATGCTAGCATTTTCTTGCATAGTCTGCCACGGAGAATGCATTTTATGCATTCAAAGCATGCGTGCTATCACTGAGTTTGAACTTCTCACTCAAAACTACTATGTTGGGGAGATTCCATCAAATCTTCTCTCTGATGTGGCATTTCTCTGTGTGGATGCACTCGAACATATAACCCCTGCTTGCCTCCTGAAATGGTATAATCTGAAAAATTACCTGGATTCACCATTCAGTTCTGCTGAATATCTAGGCTGGCCCTTAAGAGACAATATCTAGAGAAAAACATTAATATCTCTCCCCCCCCCCCCCCGGTCTTCATTTCACAGGACATGGGAAATAATCATATCACACCTTTATTATTAATGTTCCAACAAATAATATTCCTTTTCTCTTACAAGGCTGAGAGTACCTTTACACGTTATCCATATATCACTGGATGACTGCGACATCAAGCGATGATGCAGGTAGGTGAAGCAGCTGTCACAGATCAACCGCTAAGTCAGTGCTTTCATCATGCAGCCTCACATAATCCAACGCAATGGTTTTCAGGGGAGCAATTCATTCATGTAGATAAGAGTCATCAGACAATATCACTGAACGATAAGATAATTGAGTGATGAACATCCCTGACTCCTGGAAAGCTGGAGGACACCATGGAGTAACACAGAGGAATTTGCTGTTTACTGCTAAGTCATTTGTGTAGTCTCTGTTCTACATGAAAACACTAATTAAAATGCCACTGGTGGGAGACTTAAGGACTCTTTTTTTGCCTGTGACTAAAGAAACCTTTTTGCGTGCATATCTTTAGGGTGTGTGTTTGAAAGAAATTTCTTGAGACTGCAATTGCAATTAAAAGTTTTTATTTCTCTAAGATCTAAAATATACATGGCTGTAAAACCCATAATTCCTGTTTCATTGAAAACTAATTAAAATGTTATGCAAATTTTAAAATGTGCTCCAAGGCAATAAACACAATATGGATTTCTCATGTAGGTGGTTAGACTAATAATAATCCTTCTCATAAATCTACTGGACGAGGAAGGGAAAACCCTCTCTCTTTGCATTTTCATACACAAGATTTTTCACCGATCCCCTCCTGCCCTCTTCACCTATCTGTCATGCCTCAGGACAGGGTCCTGGCTTATGTCTCCTGCCTCTCTCTTGACAGACCTTGCTCTCCACATTGCCCTCAGTAGTATAAACTATTGAGCCTCCTCCCAAAGTGACTTCTCAGAAAATATGTGAAGAGCTTGATGGGGAAATGCTTTTTAAAACAAGGAAAAAGAATGAAGGCAATGCAGGAAGTGGAAGGAACTTGTGTGCAAGAATGCCCTTGTGCAAAGGGCTTTTCCTTAGCGAGTCAGTAGGTTTTGGGCTCCTACCATCCAATGTTGTCACTCTGTTAAATGCCTAAGTGCATTGCTATAATAGAAAACTGAATTAGATTATAACACAGAACTGGATAACATGAATTAAATCTCTATTCCAGCTGGTATTTCCCAGACATCTTACAAATAAAATAGTGATTTAGTTCAGAAGAGCTACTTCAGAGAACTACGTTGGATCTGATTTTTTGCTTTGTGGCAAAGGAGAGATATTTTCCATCACACTACTTCCCAAATATGTTCTTCACAGCATTTTGTGGTCATTTGCTACTATATGGCCATTACTGTTGCCAGGACTTAGTACTGCTGTACTTATTTAACTCCAGGTTTATTTAACTCCAGGTTTGCAGGATGCTGTTTGCAAGGCTTTCTGTTCAAAGAATTCCATGAACAAATTCGCAACAACAGGAGACAGCGGATTTCCCATCGCAACCCCTTCTTTTTGTTCCCTAATTACCCCATTCCAGATAAAGTAGGTTGAAATCTGCTTGATAATCCTTGTGCGTCTTCTCTCTTTGGTACGCTGAAGACTTTCTGCGCTAAGAGGAATTTCTTCAGACATTTGGTGAATAGTAAACTTTATATTTCTCTTCAACAAAATATTACATGGCTTTTTTACCCATATTTCCGATCTCGCTGCAAATCACGACGAGCCATGAGAACCTTCATACAACATTCACAGTAATATCTCTTCAAAGTCAAACACTGAGGATTTTCTTCTCATTTGCAAGAAAGAGGACATGTTTGGAGAAGAAATAATACTTGGGGCACATAATCCAGTTGCCCGGTCAGTGCATCCTTCCTACTCCTTCCCATGCATGCGCACTGCTCCATGGCCACTGCATGGGAGTTTCCTGCCACTGACCTCCTTTCTTCTCCATTGAGAAACCTTCCATGAGTGGAAGTGCTGTGCCTCTGAAAATGCTGCACACATCTAATGGTCTGCCTAGGGACCAATGGGATCAATCCCTTAGTATGCATAGCATTTCAAAGTGCTCAAAGCATTTCAGAAGTCAGACTCTCATCATATGCATACACCGAGCTCCATAGCAACTGCTCCACCAAGGTGCTCTCTTGTATTGCTGTGGTATCTCTGTAACGACTATAACTACATGGCCAGGGCCAATTAGGCACCTTTCTGCCACTTGGTCTTTCTACTGTATTCTCAGACATACTGTAGCCATGTGGGAGGGCACCAAGACAAAGTAGCTTCCATGTGGCTCAGTATATGTGGGAAGGGGACTTTGTTAGCTCTGTAGTATTGCACTTGAGGGGCAGAAGATGAGGCTCAGAGAAAGTGGCTTGCCTAAGGCCACCATAAGTTCATGGCGAAGGTGATTTGTGCCAGCTCCAACTTTTAGTGAACTCTGATATAGGATACTTATTTTCCGTAAGTAACATGAAGAGAGCTGAAGGCAAATGTTTTTTTTAGATTGCCAGCATTTTGTATAGATTTCACAAGAAGATCATATCTCAATTTCTCCAAGGGCAGCTAGAGCTGGGCACCTTGTGAATGACATCTACCGGAACTGAGTAACTACACCTCTACTAGGTAACAAAATGTATTAACATTTCAATTGAGAATCCCAAAAGGGAAAGGCAGACTAGACAGAACACATACAGTTGCTTCCTGTGTATGACAGACAGGATTCAGACAGGAAATTAAGCAAATATGCATACCAGTTAGAATGGACTGTTTTGCTAGATTTGCTGACTCCAAATTGAGTTTGGACCCTGTAAAATGGCAGTAGTATTGTCAAGCAAACTCAGGATAAGCACAGCACCAGTTTATGTTTTGTGTCATCAAGCATGAGACTTGCGATTAATGTTATTCCTCACACTAACTGCTAGAAGTTCTATTGAGTACGCAGAAACAAATGGAATGGGAGAGTTAACACGCTTGCTCAGCCACTCCCCCCCCCCCCCGGGTCCGTTTAGAGTTAAATATAATTCTGTTTGCCCCATTTGTGGTAGCTGCAGGCTGCAGCCATCAATCTGGTGCATGCTAGTTTAATCGTTCTTAAAACCCATTTGATACAGAAGGTGCTCAATGCACTATGTTTTGGTTGGCATTTTCTTGTTAACTCACCAGTGTTTTGAGGAGAACTCAAAACATTTTCATAAGTCAAGTATGGAATGCATAAATTACTTTTTTACAAGGTTTTTTGAAATTTAACATCCATTGTTTTCTAATTTGGACCTATACTGATTATACTGTCTTTGTAAAGTTTCAGGAGTTGGACTTAGACCTGGAAGGTCCAGGTTCAAATCCCTGCTCCTCAGCCATGAAGCTTCCTAAGTGACCTTGGACCGGTCACTATCTCTCAGCCTCTCAGGGTTGTTGTGAAGACAATAGGAGGGGAGAAACTATGTACACCACCTTGAGCTCCTTGGAGGAAGGGTGGTATGAAAATGTGATCAATCAATCAGTAAAGTTTCCCTTTCATCCATGAAAATGCCTGTTAAAATGCCACTCTCTTTTCCAAAGCTGACATTCCTTGAGACTGCTGAAACCTGAAATGGAGAACTTGGAGTCAATGTTTGTCTCAAATTCCTCATATAGCTCAGGCCATGTCTGGCTTATCTCTTCTTATTCATTATTTGCTTCTTTTTTCTTTCCTTTCACAAGATACCTGTGCAGAAACAGAAGAGGAAAGATTAAATTACAAATGGAGAAAAAGAGATGATCAGGACAGACCAGAGTACTGTACCATGTAGACTACAAGACAAACATGGTGTGTTTGTGTGTGAACATGGTTCTCTTTCACCTGCAGGTTTCTCAATTCACTGCAAAGCAGATCACTCCACACACAAGGAGAAGGCAAAGAGAAGCTAGCACACCCTTGCATGCCTGGTGCTTCCCATGGACTGAATACACACTGTTGCAGTCACTCAGGGGAGTACCAGGCATCCACTAGAATTCATGAACTTGTAAGGCAGCGGTCCCCAACCATTTTTGCACCAGGGACCGGTTAAGTGGTAAAAAAAATTTCCACGGACCGGGGGGGGGGTAGTGGGGGGGCACAGCGCAAACCAGAGGCGGAGCCATCCCATTTTCAGGGGGTGCACCCCTTTATGCCCCCATTTTTGCAGCCCCCCTATTGCCCGCCAAATGAAATTTTGGGGATGTGTGGAAAAATTTCCAAGGTTTTTAAACTTTTTTCATTTTTTTTTAAATTTTAAGGCAGCTGGGGGCATGCTCGAAGGGGCACGGAGGTACTTAGCTGGCCGGCAGTTTCCTCCGGGGCGTCGGTGTTCCGGGGGGCGTGGGCCCACGTGCACAGGGGTGTTGAGCTCCAGAGGGGGTGCATTGCCGCCGTGACTGCGGCGGCAGTGCACCCCCTCCGGAGCTCGAATGCAGCCGGGGGTGGTGGTGCACTCCGGGGGGGGGGAATATCGTGAGCGAGCGATCATTTACAACACACCCACCCCGGGCGGAGGCCGGCCAGACGCGTCCTTCCTGGCCGGCCGGCAGTAAGAAAGACGATGCTGGAGAGACTGCACCTGTGCAAACGTGCTGCTGCAGCACGTTTGCGCAGGCGCAGTCTCCCCAGCATCGTCTTTCCTACAGCCGGCCAGCTGGACAGGAAGGACGCGGCCGGCCGGCCTCTGCCCGGGGTGCATTCGTTCACAAGTTGTGAACGAACGAACACTCGCTCGCACGCGGTATTCTTCCTCCTCCCCGGAGTGCACCACCACCCCTGGCTGCTTTTGAGCTCCGGAGGGTGGGTGCACCGCGACCCCGCGGCTCAGCTTGCAACAGGCTGCGGCCCGGTAATGGGCCACGGCCCGGTGGTTGGGAACCCCTGTTGTAAGGCATTGCTGATTTGGGGAAACTACTATAGGTCAGGGGTGGCCAACCTTCCACTATTAGGGCCTCTGCCTTCTTAAGAGTTTTGTAGTAGAAGAGAGAATCTTGGCAGCTGCAAGTGCGGATGGTGCTGCTAAAGCAGCTGCACCTGCTGAAATACCCTCACCTATACAACCATTAAAGGTCCAGGAGCATTCATGTTGAAAGGTTGACCGCCCCTGCTATAGGTAAGGAAATAGATGTATTTTATGGTATTGAGCTCTATTACAGTACCTGTTATTTCTAGAAAAAACATCTGCAATCTTACCCTTATAACTTTTTTCTAATAAAACAGAAAAATGTTGACTAACAGCCAACATTCTTGCTATCTGTGCTAAGCTTAATTCAAATTGGTTTTTATTTTACGGTTTCATTTGCTTTTGTAGTCTCTTTGCAGGAAGTAGGTATCTCTAACTCCTTTTAGCTAAATCCTCTTCATTGTAGTCCAGGAATTATTTTAGATTGGGAGGTGGCAAGAAGGAATAATAATAATTCCAGATGCGAGTGACTTGAATGGCCCTCCTGCTTGAATAGAGAAGATGACTCCAGGGGCTCCTGGACTTTGGGCTGGGTTGGGTTGACCCTTCCTGCTTAGCCTTTGAAGAGAAACAGTGTGCAGTATTTGGCTCTTGTGGGCCACAGGCACACCACATACAACGTACAGAGAAGTCTGTTAGGGGTCTAGCCTTATCCCCCTAGCTGCCAGCCCTGTCACCCAAGAGTCTCAAGTGGAATGTTCAATCCCCACTGTGTGTTATTTTAAGATATTTTCATAAAAATACAAATAGAAATATGAACTGGCTGTTGAGCTGCCGACTCCAGCTAACTTGCTGAGAGACACTGTATGCGGTTTTGGCTTTGTTTTGAAAATACGGATGAACTTTTGAGAACATCTGCATCGTAAAGCAAACTATTTCAAACATAAGGAGAAGCAACCAGCTTCTCCAAGACAGGCCTCTCCTTCAGCAGGAGATGATGGAACATGTCCCAGTAAGATCCTGAGCAGACTTGCAGGTTCTTACTGTAATTTAGAATATATATTTTAAAAGTCTTTGCCTCCCATGGCGTACAAAGATATTTCTTACTGTCACCTTTGATCAAACAGAGTTCTAATATACAAACCTCTGCCAAGCTTGTTTATTGGAGGTGCAAGTAAGATGACTGAGTGCACACACGAAATAAGCAGCAGCCCCTCTTTTTAAATGCCTTGAACTCTATGAAAAAGAAATACCATCTGTCTCCAGCCACTGCAGAGCACTCTGCTGTTTACCTGCATCTGCTCTGATGTTTGCTAGGATGTCTGTCATAATAAACGCTTTGCATACACATTTTATTGCAAATTCCCCAGTTGCTGCCATTCATAGTTACATACTACATGTGGAAATGTTTTGCTGGAATTTGTAACCTGCAGAAATTGCATAAATACAATGTTATAATAATAATAACAACAATAATAATAATATAATATACAGTATTTATATACCACCTTTCTTGGTCCTTGGATTTCTCCTCCGACTTTAATTCAAGGCGGTGTACATGGGCAGGCTTTCTAAACCCCAAGGGGTTTTTACAATATAATAACGTTCTAATCTTTTGTAGAACCCTTCATTCTAGATGTTGCTTTCACAGTCCAGCTCTCTCTCTCTCTCTCTCTCTCTCTCTCTCTCTCTCTCTCTCTCTCCCCCCCCCCCCCCGGCGTTCGCCTCACCACACTTCAGCTGACAGGGCAACCTTGACTGCTACTCAAGTGCTGCAGCTGCAGTTCCACTCCCACACAGAGGCTCTGCAACTTATCAGCTCGGCGTGCCGGCAGCTCTCCGACAGACACAGACACTTCCGGCCGTCTTGAACTGCCGTCCTTCAGATCTTTAGGCATTTATGAGACGATCACTCTACCAAGTGAGCCAGACGTCGTGCCCAGACGTTATACAAACTGGCTTTGGTTTCCTACTGTATCTAGCTTCCATTACAGAACGTTATGGAGACTGCCATGATTTGTTTGTTCCTAGTATCTGGTAATCTCAGATATACTGTCCCTGAAAGTGAAGCTTCCATATTTAGTAATAACTATTGATAAACTCATCCTTTATTATTTTCTGTAATTCTTAAAAAAAAACCTAATCTATACTAAATAGTCATCATCACCGCTTCTCAGGGTAATAAATTAGATATTTTATCAAAATATTCTGTGGATGCAAAACGGGCTCAGTTGCCTATGCTTTGAAGAGCTAGTCATAAAGGTACTACTTTGCTTTTAAAACTGCCTGCAAAACAAATGTTTCCAGTAAGTCAGTCCAGTAAGTCAGTCTACAGAGAGCATCCCCACACAGGGCTGGCGCTGGCCCATCCATGAGGCAGACAGCAGACTGGTGGGGGGGGGCACGCGACCCCTGCTGTCTACCCACTCACCTCCACAGCCCTTCCTCTTTCCAGTCCCCAGATTGGAAAACAAAGAGGAAGATGGAGCAGAAGAAGTGTGGAGGGGGAGGAGAGTGGTGGGCTACTACAGCACCAACGCTGCCTGCAGCCCGCTACTGTGCTCCCCTCTACACTTCTTCTGCTCTTATCCTCTCTTCCCACTGCAGTCCAGGGAGTGGGAGAAGCAGAGGCTGGCACAGTGGCGCGCCAGGTAAGGGGGGGGGGGAGTAGCATTCAGCACACTGCCTCGGAGGTCAGGAGGCCTGGCCTGGTAGGATACTATACGTTAGGGTGTTCATATTCTGCTTTACTTACATGCCCTCTATTTTGTGTTTTAGAATGTCACTCCTTTATACGGTTACATCTGGGCATATTTTTCTGCTTTCGCATTTTCCAATGGCATATGATAGATTATTAAATTGCTACTGGGGGGAGGGCATTAAAGATAGCAGCTATGTTAAACTTGAATGGAGCAATATAAATGGGGAACAGCTTTCTGTCTCTCTCTCTCTCTCTCTCTCTCTCTCTCTCTCTCTCTCTCTCTCTCTCTCTCTCTCTCTCTCTCTCTCTTTTTTTGCCGAATCTGACATACCATTGCTGTGATCAGCCATGGTGTATGCATTGGGAATGAATTGCATTGGCTGCCCTGGCAGATGACCTATGCTGGGAACTGGACAGGGGAAGTAGTGCATCGATCGCTGGTACAAGAGGACCTCTCAGGGAGATTTGATGCTCTCAGCTTTGGCACCCTACTGTATCACATGGCTGGGAGGAGGCACTGTTTTATGGTGTCTCTGCTCCTAGGTAGGTCCTAGAATGTTTTTCTCAGGGACTGAAGTTTGGCCACTAGCCTATGGGGTCCCACAGCCCCCCCATCTTTTATTATACTTAACATGATCTACATGATACCCCTGGGTGAATTTGTTCAGAGTTATGGAATGTGGTATCGTCACTATGTTGGTGACACCCAGCTCTGTTTCTCTTTTCCATCTGAATTCAGGGAGGTTGTGGAGGTCCTCACAACTAGTGTTTAGTTGGATGGTTAAAATTTATGACTGTCCCACTCTACTGTCAATTTAGTTTTGTGGCTCATAGTATTGGTTCTGTTGCTGTCTTTCTTATGTATTTTGTTGTGTGATTGTATTTTAAAACTTTGTTGGAAGGTGCCCGGGGGGGGGGGATGTCCCTTAAATGGGACCGAAATGTGAAGTATAAGTAGATTAAGGGCCCAATCCTATCGGGAATGGCGCGTTGTATGCAGGGCTGCCGGCACAGTGTCTGCTGCATCCAATGCACCGTCCCAAGGGAGATACCGGTAGAGGAGGTGGGAAGGAGACACACTTACCTATGTGTCAGCCATCACATGGTCTCTGATGGGATGCCTCAGAGTAATGCCAGCTCTGTTGCTGACGTAACTCTGAGGAGCCACTGGGGTGGTGGTGTCCGGCCCTAGATGGGGGCTTGAGATCCACTGGTTGCTGGCTCTGCCTTGTCCCACCCTGTCCTGCCGTGATCCCAGCCCCTGTCCTGCCTCTCTACTGGCTGAGTTCTGCTAGCATCCAGGCTGCGCCACACTACCAGTGGCGTGTGGCTTCCTGGCTGCTGCACTGACGGCTATGCAGCAGCCACCAGTGGACAACCTGCTGTGATGGTGGGGCCATCATTGTACCAGCATATCTGGTGGTACAGCATTACTGCCAGACCATAGGATTTGGCCATTAATCAAAGAAAAGGGAGAAAATATTGACAATGTTTTTTATTCTACCTTGAAATAATCATCCCGGGGCCATGAAAGAACTGCCAGATGCCCCCTTCCCCTAGGGTTGTATAATTTAAAATCACCCCAATAAATATCTGGTGTAGGAGAATTCCAGTGGGGGAAACCCAGATCCAATAGAGCTGCAATTCCACACAAGTACATTTATGCACATTCCATACATTTTGAAAGCATTAACTGGAGACAGAAACTGCCCCAAAGAGCATCTGAATACACTAATTCAGAATGAGCCCATTTATTTATTTATTTATTTATTTATTTATTTATTTGAATTGGAATGGCTTATCCCTCCTATGGGCACCTAAGCATGTGAGCTAGTAGCTCATAGATCCCAGTCTCTGAAGTATGTTTTGGAGTGCCAGACAGAAGCTGCTGTGACTGAGACTTGCTCACATTGGCCGCTCATTCAAGATGACTTCCATATGTGAAACAACCAAACATGAGTCATTCAATGTGAAGAGGGCCTGGTGATCAGCACCAATGGGAGCTTTCTTCCCAGGGCAAATATTTGCAGGCCCTCCACCGGGGGGGGGGCAGAGAGGGAGAATACGGCACATTTCAATGTACAGTCACTCCCACCCACCCCCCGCCAAGTTACAAGAGCTGTCTCAAGTCTTCCTGGTGCCTGAGGCGAGGTGCCAAATGCTTCGCCTCCCTTGCCTGCTCCTCTTGCTGTCTGGATTGGAAAAAGGACATTGGAATGGGAGATGAAATGTGCCCACCAGTCTCATGGGTGCCCCTGCCAATCTGCTGCCTGAGTGACCATCTAAGTTGGCCTCGTGGATGGACCAGCCTTGCCTGAGAAAGGTCCAAGTACTTAGCTCTATTTCTTCCTAAATGAGTAAGAGAACACTGGACATTTGAACAAAAGTTGTAAGAGACCTAGTCCAGCTCCACAACACCTTTAAATACTTGTCAATGTCCACACCAGCAACAAATTAGGATTCAGTTCAGAGAATTAAAGATTTATTTCACTTTCCCTGAAAATTCTGCTGTTTCAACAGGAACTTTTTTTAAAGACAAATTTTAAGACAATTTATACCCAACCTTTCTCTCTAATAAGGGGCATGTAAAAAGGACATCTTCTTATGCAGAAGACCTGGGATATACATAAACATACGTTCTGCCAGTGATCCAGACTGCATCTCTCCTTCCATTCTATCCCTGCACTTGTAGGGCAGGCAGAGAGCAAATGAGCAATGGGCTCATGCTGGACCATGCCGAATGCAAACCGTTAGGAGCTGCCCAGGGATGTGGATCAAATCTCTGACTCCAAGTCTCTAGTCAAATCCCAACTCTTTGCCCCCAAGTCCCGAGTTGTTGGTTGCGAGTTGCGAGTCCCTATCTATTTAATGGGGGAAACGGGTTTAAACCTGAATACAATTCGACTTGTCGTAAAAGGCTCCAAGTCTCGAGTCAAGTCTTTCGAGTCTTTTATAATTGTCGAGTCTTGAGTCCGACTCAAGTCCAAGTCAATAGACTCAAGTCTACATCCCTGGAGCTGCCTGGGTTAGAGCGGAGAGCCTTCCGGCTCTGTGAACAGCTGCTGCCCTGTGTGGCAAGCTTGCAGAACTGCAGTCTGGGAATATCGCAAGAGTCAAGGTTCTCCAGCTCTGGATTGGCCCTGCCTACCCAGGAGGACACCTGGCTCTCTTGGAAGAGGAAGGGCTATAAAAGGCATTCTGCGAGCAACAAGATCTCCTTGTCCTGATGCTGTCCTTTCTAATACTCCTAGTTTTGTTCCTGATTCCTGGCTTGCTTCTCATTCCTGGCTCTGACTATTGGCTTCATTCCTCAGTCCTGACTCCTCAATCCTGGGTCCTGGCTTGCCTCCTAGGTCTGACTCTCCCACGGTTGCAGCCCACAATCCAGTCCTGACATAGAATTGGGCTCTCTGCTCCAGAGAACTAGTGCAGAAAGGTCCTAAAAGCCACTTAACATTCCTAGCAAAGTTAATAAGTATGGACAAAATACAGGTGGACCCCCGTATCCGCTGGGGATAGGTTCCAGGCCCCTCCGTGGATACTTGAAACCGTGGATAAGAGCAAACACGCCCTCCATGGTTTCCTGAGGGGGCCCCCACCCTGCCTCCCCTGCAGGCAGGCATGCTTGCCCCCCCCAGCTCTTATTTTTTCTTTCAGCAAGCTTTGTTTCTTCCTTAAAACAAACAGAGAAGCAGCCTCCATTGCAGGCAAGTAGAACGAGACTAAGTCCTAGAGAGGCTCTGCAAGGTTTCTGTTAACCTTGCAGAGCCTCTCTAGGACTTAGTCTCATTCTACTTGCCTGCAATAAGCAGCCAGAGGCTGCTTCTCCTGTTTAAGGAAGAAATGAAGCTTACTGGGAAAAAGTAAAAGCCTGGGGGGGGGTCCCCCCACGATCCGTGGATAACTGAAACCGTGGATAGTGTATCAGTGGATATGGGGGCCCACCTGTACAGTACAGGGATGGGGATTCTGTGCCGCATGCACCTGTTTCTATGACTGTACACTAAAAGCAGACGATCACAGAAACTCTCTGTGCTGGAGTTGTAAGAGTGGCAACATTCCTCCTGTGCTATGTTTCAACTTCTCTTCATGTATTAAAGTACACATTCTTGTCTCTTTAAAACAAAAGCAATGAAGCAAAATTAATTAAATGATGTCCATCCACTCTCATTTGCCCTCCTGTCAGAAAATCATTTTGCGCTTCCTTACCCAAGCTTGTTAATCCCCATTTCCTTCTCAGAAGACACTATTGGAGATTGAGTGTGTCTGTAAAAAAAAATCTGATGTTTTGCACCCTTACATGCTAGGAAGGAATGGCTAATTAGATTGCAAGGCTGAGGGAAGGGCCCGGTCTATTCCGATTCTTATAGCACCTGAAAACGTATAGAATAATGTATACATGAGATGAATCCTGGTGATTGGGAAGTCACAGACCCTGCTTGTGGCGTTACAATGTGGAATCACTAGACCTCAGCAACCTCAAAGACCTAAGAATGTGTCCGCTTCTCCTATATCACGCCAGTTAAAATTACATACTATTTCCACAGGATCACAACCTGCAGACCCCACATTTGATTTTCAGGAAATGCTATACATTCCATAGTGTTAGCCAGCAAAATGAGTCTGGAAGTTTCCTTACCTAAGGAAAATGCCCATTTATTCAATGTGGAATTGCTCTCATTAACCCATACATCTCCCAACGAAGAATGCAGGCTCTAGAGAAAAACCGGTCACAGCCATGCATGTGCTGAAGTTCCCACTGCCAGGAGACAAGTAGCTCTCTGAGTGCATGATGGCCTTTCCCTTTCTATAGCCAACTTGGGAAGAGCCCAGCTCATTCAGTAGAGGCCACCAGAACAGTTGCATGTTTTTACCTAAGCAGTCCTATGTTCTCCACCATCGTACTCTGCTCCGTAGAATCTTTTAGGGTGTCTGAGTTGCAAAATACGGATGATGCTAGATAATACTAGACAATGTAATGCTTCAGGAGAAAGCTTTTGACAGTATAATTTTTGCTAAAATAAAATACATCTTGTGATTGGTGTTTTGTTTCCCAGTGAATCACAAAATCTGTAATCATCATCACAGGTGTAGATAGCAGCTGGAAAGGATTACCTGGTAACCTGTAAAGTATTTATCATTGTGGCAACTATTCATTCACCTAATTCTTGTCTGTGCCATGAAATAACAAGAGCAGAGAAAGTAGATTAAATACAAAAATAGGCTTTCCTGCCAGAGATCAGCCATCTACTTACTGTCACATCAAATTAAATTTAGCATTGTGAATTGACAACAAAATTGTACATTCCTGGTTAGTTTTGGTTCAGGTTAAGGGGATTGACTGAGCCTAATCTCTTATAAACCAACCAATAGCCACTTTTGACTGAACCAGAACAGCTGCTTACCTTAGGGTCACAAATGCATTAAGAGTACAGCCCCCCCCCCGTGTCCGCTGATTCGGCATCCACAGATTCACTTATCCACGGATGTCGAATTTCCACCGTGCCCCCTGCACCCCATTACCTTATTTAAGTTTATCTCACTGGCACCAAGCAAGCATGGTCTTGTTTAAACCGAGCACTATCGGTAGCAGCCTGCTGCTTATAGCACAACATGTGACTCAGTAGAACCAGCAGCCTCAGTGCTAGAGAGGCTCCGACGTTAACAACCTCTTTTATAGCTGCTGCTTATAGTGCTTGGTTTAAACAAGACCTGCGCATGCTTGGCAACAGCGAGATAAACTTAAATAAGGTAATGGGTTTGGGGGGCGTAGAAGATAGCATTCACCCCCATCCGTGGGTTCCTGGTATCTGCAGGGGGCCAGGAACCAATCCCCTGCAGATACCGGGGCCCTACTGTACACAGTTGGAAGGCAAGCAGAGGGCTAGGAAACCAGACTACACCTTGCTTGTAGTAGAAGGGTCAAGGGCAACTCTATAATGGCTATAAAGGTCCTAATTGGAAATACCATTGCAAGCCTTCAACTGACATTCTGCTGATGTTACATTTCAACGTGATCTAGGCCTGTGGGCCATCTGACTTAAGTGAATTGAAATCTAGGTTTAGAAAGCAACCTGCTGTACCTTTTGTGCTTGTCTGAAGTGTCCTTAGTTGGAGCTCAGTTGCTGTGGCATAATCTCTGTAGAGATTATGCCACGTGAAGTGAAATAGCCCCTCTCAGGCAATCAATCTGCGGATAATCAATATAGGGATGATCAGGGATGTGGATCAAGTCTCTGACCCCAGTCTCAAGTCAAGTCCCAAGTCTTTGCCCCCAAGTCCCGAGTCTTTGGTTGTGAGTCGGAAGTCGTGAGTCCCTATCTATTTAATGGGGAAAGTGGGTTTAAACTTGAATAAAATTGGACTTGTCGTAAAAGGCTCCAAGTCTTGAGTCGAGTCTTTTGAGTTTTTTTACAATCACCGAGTCAAGTCCGAGTCAACAGACTCTAGTCTACATCACTGGGGATGTTGACAGTAAACTCTGTCCTTAATGTTCTTGTGCTCATTAGATTGTCTGAAGAGATCCCCCACACACGTGTGTATAGAACTGTATGTGCAGGATTTTTCTTCATATGTTATGAAATGTGGGTAGGTCGTGTGTGTGTGTGTGTGTGTGTGTGTGTGTGTGTGTGTGTGTGTGTGTGTGAGAGAGAGAGAGAGAGAGAGACAGACAGACAGACAGACAGACAGACAGAATGAAATAATTTGTCATAGTTGTAATCGTTGCTTGAAAACAAGACTAAGTAAATCTATTCTCATACAACAAGAATACATAATTTTTTGGCACAGATGGAAGTGGAGCATTCTAAGTACTCCTAGGGTGATTGACTGAACACTTTTGCCCAATAAGACTACAACAGTGTAAACTGTCAATGAATCACACTCTTTGAGGTTTCCCTCCAGGGACTGTGCTGACAGTGTGTGCAGAGGATTAGCTATTATTTCCACAATCATTGTGGAGAGATCTTGCTTTTTTTTTTTTTTTACTGACTCAGCCAACAATCTGAACTCCACTATGGAAAGGGTTTTGCACATTCTTTTCTTCTAGTTTCTCTAACTTTATGTATCTTTAAAAATAACTTGGTGTAACATTACTTACATATTCATCAAGACACTTTTTCCATTCTTGTCCCTTCCAATAAAATATATCATTCCTGTTATTTCTTCAGCAACAATTCATCCCTGCTGCTTTGTTTTGTCTACTCCCTTTTCTCAGCATTTCCCCATTTTCTCTTTCCTTTAGCAAACCCAACACTTTCATTGCAGTCGGGCATGAACCCAGGTAAACATTGTAAAATAATTTCTTTCCCGATCAGCCTTACTTAATTCCCCCACCTCTCTTTATGACTTACCGGTAACTGTTATCCTCATGGTGACCCCAAAAGGATTCTACCCCTACACCTCTGTAACATATCATTGCAATAAGCTGCTGGGCCATTTAAATTGTTGAAATACAGAGCTCAAAGATCTCCAGTATTCTCTTGCCACAGCTACATGTTACATTACATGTACAGCTGCTTCCAAAGCCAAAAACAAGCAAGCATTTGATCAGTGTCCCCCACCATGCCCTGAAGAACTGAGTGATTGCCTGTTGAAACATACTATAATACAAGTTTTAATATCCAATAGAAGCACTGCAAGACCTTCTGATGCGAACCATCTTTTGTTGGTTGGGAGGTTTCCACAAGCAAATGCTAATTCAGACCTTTTGCATTACTGTGGAGCCTTCAGGAAAGGGTGGGCTAGAAAGGTAAAGAAATCAAATAAATTGCACTGTCATGCTTAAGTTGCACGATCTTTAACAATCACATTGTTCCATTCGAGTCATCTTTAAATGAATGTAATAATACCCTAATCAAACCTTTAGCAGTACTTATAAAACCATATCACAAGTGCTGACTATAGAATTTTTGAAGCATGTTTTCAATTATTGTTGTGATCAGGGCTCCCTCTAGTGTATGGAGAAACATGCTAAGATCTAAAAGTCAAGATAGAGTTTAAGATTTATTTATTTTTAAAGGAATTGTTTTGATAAAGTCAATATCCATTTGATTTTTGCCTGTGTTAAATGTACTTTATGTGCATGTACCCATCCAGGACATTCCCCCATCTGTAAACATCATTAACAACAAGTGTTTGGAAAAACTGTGTGCGAGGAACTGAACTAGTTGGAGTAGTCATCTTTTCCCAGACAGCAAGACCATCTACATAACATTGACATTTTTATACAGTCATTTTATGAAGAACAGTCTATAGTTGCCAAGGAATGACTTTGTAGAAATCTTTCAAAGTGCAAGTATTACCGGGGGGAGGGGGGAAGAGAAGAAAAAGCAACAACTGATCAGAATCTCTGGAGTTCAGCATTCTGCACCAAGGACCAGAAAGGAGGAGGATGTACTTCCAACTGGAATTTGTAGTATCTACTTCTGACCTCACAAAAAGCTCTGAGAACATGGATATGTGATGGAGCAGCCAGTACCTTTGCCGCATTTTCAGGTGTCTGTTCTATTGTCTGTCGATTCTCTTCCAGCTAGATATTCATTTTGGGGGAAATATCTGTGAATGCATAAAGGCAAAATAAAAGAGAAAAGCGGGGATGAATAGGAAAATGATTCTTGCTTCTCCCTAACAATGAAAGCCTCTGTGACTTACATTATGGATGATATATTTTTTTCCCCTAAACAGGATGTCGGAACACCAAGGGGTAATATAAACAGATACTTTCCTTGAACTCTTGCAAGGCATTTTCATAGAATGAAAATCTCAGTGGTTTGTATATCAAGGTGGGAGTGGAGATGGGCACTGGAAAGAGGCTCCTTTCTCTTGGAAAAAATGAATTAGTGCAAGGGCAACAGATTTTTGGCATGATTTCAAATTGGGGGAGGAGGGAAACCAGGGCCACAATGAAGACAAAACTCTCAGTGCATCTGATTCTGAGAGGCCTTTCACACCAAAACGTGGCAGGAGGGTGCCACTGAGGACACAATTTTATTAAGTCCTATAAGAACTTGCTTGCACAGTCACTTGACTGGTTTATTCACCACCCAACAGCAGTTCACATTCCCTACCCACCCACTTAGTCCAACAACTCACGGGAAGCGGGGAGAACTTTGAGTGTGATCCAGGGGATCGCCACCGCTGCTGCCGAAACTGCCCCCAAAACTGCCCCCGAAACGGCATCCCCACACTTACCGGGTCTTGGGGGAGCTTCGGGGAGGCCTGCGCGACCCTCTGCAGGCCTCCCCGATCTTCGGATCGCCATTTTGCAGCTATCTTCGGGTGCTTCCGGTTTTCACGAAAACCGGAAGCGCCCGAAGATCGCTGCAAAACGGCGATCTGAAGATCGGGGAGACCTGCGGAGGGTTGTGCAGGCCTCCCTGAAGCTCCCCCAAGACCCGGTAAGTGCGGGGGGGAGGTTTCGGGCACTTTTGCAGCGGCAGCGATCCCCCAGATCGCCGCCTCCGCCACCATGCTGTCCCCACCCCTTAAGGGGGCAGGGGACAGCAAAAGTTCTCAATGGTGGGTTGCGACCCACCACGTTGAGAACCACTGGTGTAGAGGTTTTGTAATGTTATATATGTACTTTGTTATTTTTTAATGCGTTTTATAATTTGTATGTATTTTGATGTTGTTGTGAGCCACCTTGGGTACCCTTCGGGGAGAAAGGTAGGATATAAATTGATAAATAAATAAAGATTGCTGTAGGAGAATGTATATAACAAGCTACACTACCAGTTCTATGCTCAGGCTAAACCCATTAGATGGCATTGCCCTCTAGAAGAGAAAAATGGGGAAAAAAATCAAAGTCTGAATGCCACTCTTGCTTTCACACACAGTCTGAAATCCATCTATATGTACTTGTCCAACAAAACTTGGCAGATCTTTAAGGTTACGAGGCCATGTCCTTTCTGGGCATGAAAAACACGTTCTGTATAAAAGAATAACTTGTTAGAAACTTTTTGTAAACCACCCCCTGAACAATCCATCAGATTATTTTTTTTAAGGCAAAGGAGTGTGTGTGTGTGTGTGTGTGTGTGTGTGGGAGTGTGATTGGGTCTATGGATACCAGACAGAAGCTTGAACTGACTACAGCCTCAACAGCACTAGGCTCTTCATGATAAACCACACTGGAATTTGGAAACTTTTCAACAACTTTGACCTCAAGCTTTGTCTTATAAATATCATAGTGTCAAACATCATTGCGCATGTCTTTTCATCGTAGAAGGAGAAGGAAGAATTGTCCAGCTAGCTCGCTTTTTCCAAAACAATACCCTTTTTGAGTTAAAGGAAAATAGCTAATGTCCTTTATTTTCCTAAAAAATAAGGATGTCCAGTTTTCCTTCTGAAATGTTTCCTGTAAGAAGTAAATATGCATTTTGCAAGACATACTTGATTTTATCACATTGTTACATTGAGATCTATAAACCAAGCCAAATGGGCAGGAAGGTTATGAGCTATTAGTGCTCTCTAACAGCGTAATCCTGTCTACTATTAGACTGTCGGAGCAATCGCTCCACCAGTCTAAGGTGTTTCAAACATGCCGGAAAGCATGTTTGTGGCACCCAGAGAGTAAGCGGTGCTAGCTGAGAGGCCTGTGCCGCTCTGCCGGCGCCATGGGACAGATGGACGCTGTGGCAGAGAGGCAGGTGCCTGTGGCATGGCAGAGGGGAAGGGGGAGGGCGGAACAGGGCATTTCGGGGGTGGGTGGGATTGTTTGTCCAGGCCCGGGAAGAGGAAAGGATCAGTGGCAGCCTACTCTGCCATATCCTATTCTTCTTCCTGGGCTTGTTGGGCCTTACACGGGCCTCTCGAATGTGCGCCAGCGAAATAGCTGGCGCATATTCAAGTAGACCCATTATAGCGGCAGGGGCTCTACTTGGGGTAAAGGGACATCGCCCCTTTACCCCAAGGAGGCCTCTAGCTCCGCTGGCGCAGGCCTCATTCTGTGCAGGATGTGGCAGGCGCCTCTACTTCCTGCTAGACAGGATTGGGCTACCCGTCTAAATAGACTAGCATGTGAGAGTCTATATAGATTGAATAGACTGGCATGTGAGAGCTGCTGGCCTGTGCAGCTCTTCAATAAGGTAAAATGGAGCCTCCCCCGCCCCCAGTGGGTTCCCTCACTCCGCAGATGGCCATCCGTGGATACTCAAAACCGTGGATGGCTAATCCGCGGGTGCAAAGGACCCACTGTATTTCATTCTATTCTAAATGTATTCTATATTTCATATTATTGCAACAACAATATTAATAAATCAATTCCTGTATGATTCCAGTAGAGTACAGATTATTACAATTACTTGTCAAATGGTTCTCTAATGAACAGACCAACACTCACTTTTTCTAAGACACTTTGGCACTGAAACCCACCACCTATGATAATGTGTCCATATAATTTTACAAGATCCACTGTAAGGATGTTCTGGTTTTCATACATTATTTACAGCGCAATCCTAACCAACTTTCCAGCGCTGGTGCAGCTGCAATGCAGCCCCAAGGTAAGGGAACAAATGTTCCCTCACCTTGAAGAGGCCTCCATGATTGTCCCTGCACTGCAAAATGCAGTGTGTGCCCTGTTGCCTGGAAAGTTGGTAAGGATTGCGCTACACCAGTGCTGGAAAGTTGGTTAGGATTGCGCTGTTAGTCTGCAGTCATTCTGAATTTTTCCCCATCAATATAGTTTGCATTGATACAGTGCAAGAAGCAAACAAAAACACTTTAGCAAACTGGAAATCTCTGGAGGAGAGAAGCTCTGCCAGTATCTGTGAAGCTTTGAAACAATTTTTTCATGAGCAAAGTCTCCATAACAGTTTTTTCAAGTCCAAGTCCAACTAGCAGTGATCAGCTTAGAAATATTAGCAAGGCTCTCTCTCTCTCTCTCTCTCTCTCTCTCTCTCTCTCTCTCTCTCTCTCTCTCTCTCTCTCTCTGTGTGTGTGTGTGTGAAGGTAAAAATGAATGGAAGGACAAGCCCACACAAAATGGACAGAATACAAGAGTCATCCTTGCAAATCACAGACCTTTATTTATTTGTATGGAATGTAATTATTTTCAAATGTACGTTTGGTAGAGAATAAGCGTTTTGGGGGACAAGAGTACAAGCTCCAGTCAACATGGATTCTATTAGCAACACAGGCAATCAGTATTATTCTTTTAAAATGCTGGGAGTCACTGATGCTTTTATCAACTGGAACAGACATACCTTAAAAGCAAAGGTTTGATGTTCTGGCCTGGGTTATCAAATTCTACCACAAAATGAATGTAATTTATCACAAAGACCAGGTAAACAACAAAGAAGTTAATAGAAACTAAAATATTCCTAATGTACCTTTAAAAGAAAGACATTCATGGTTTCACAATGATCTGAGTGCATTTTACATAATAGCATATAGCAATGCAATTGTACCTCCTCAGAACAAACTGAAATAAATTAAAAATGTACCATTTATTAATACAGTTTTGGAATTTGTAGCTACGTTTCTTTTCATTTTATTTCCTTTCTATGCTCAGCCTGAAACACACAACTTTTTAAAGTTTTGCAAATCTGCCTGAGCACTGTGGACAATTAGAGCTCTGAGCCTGGATATCAAATATCATCACACCCATGTCTATGTTAGCTAATAAAAAAGGCAATGCATGGGTCAAAGCTGTTTTCACTATGCATTAAACATTATTCCATAAGAGCAATAAAGCACATTGGCAGGGCAATGCAGTTCCAAGTGTTTACTGTATTTCTCATACAATTAAGAAAGCCTGGCTTTGGGGTCTTGCGCCTCAAGGTAATTCAAAGTATAACATAAGTCAGCATTTCTCAAAGTTCTCCCGGCAAGGCGGGGAGAACCTTGAGTGTGTGCGGGGGCGGAGCCAGCAGCGGTGGCAATCCGGGGGATCGCCGCCGCTGCTGCCAAAACCGCCCCCGCACTTGCCGGGGCTTGGGGGAGCATTGGGGAGGCCTGCGCGGCCCTCTACAGGCCCCCCTGATTTTTGGATCACTGTTTTGCAGTGATCTTCAGGCACTTGCCTGAAGATCGCTGCAAAACAGCAATCCGAAGATCGGGGGGGGGAGGCCTGCAGAGGGTCGCGCAGGCCTCCCCAATGCTCCCCCAAGCCCGGTAAGTGCGGGGGGGCTGTTTTGGGCACTTTGGCGGCAGCGGAGATCCCCTGAATCGCCGCCGACATGCTGTCCCAGCACCTTAAGAGGACAGGGGACAGCAAAAGTTCTCAATGGTGGGTCGCGACACAACAGCGACACAAGTCATTTCAAAACAACCTGCTTAAAATATGGCCATCAGCCCAGAAACCATGCCTTATCAAACACTCTTTTCCAGGAAGAATAAAAAACGAAGACCCTTTATTTATCCTTTCTATCCAGAGGAAAAAAAAAAGGGCTGGATGATTATTGGTTCTATGAAGAACAGCACAAATTCTAAATGGAAATTATTACAGGACAAAAATAAAATAAAAAGGCTAGATGGATGTTTTACAGTTTAGTATCAAAGAAGTCAGTGAATAAGTTAATGAATATTTCATCGAACATAGGTTGCTTTCATTTACAACTTAGCTAATGTACATATATGATCTCTTATTTTCACATATGCCAAGAACCAACCTTTTACCGCATCACAGAGATTTACAAACAAGTATGGCACTTCCTAAAAGGTTGTCATGGACTGAAGGCTTTATAACAGTGATATTTATTCTTAAAAACAAACTATCAGACCAAAATAAAATCATTTAAAATGCACGCCTTTCCTGAGCAACGTAAAATTTGGAATGTGCTGAAAAGTCACAATAAATAAGTCAAAAGATTAACAAACTTAAAATGTGCTTCTAAACAGTTTAAAGTAAATTTTAAAATCTATTTCATGACAGATAAATGGCCTGTTGTGTTAGGAATCTTAAAAGGTTATGTGCCAAATAAATTTATGAAGTACCTTTCTGGGAGTAGAGGCCAAGTTGCTTGTACAAAAAATATACAACATTAAAACTTAGCAAGTAAATCATCTGACAGCTGTAGCTTTTAACATTGCAAAGTATTCATGGCAGAGAATATTAAATAGACTGATACAAATAGATTTAAGCGGCAGTGGGACTGCAAAAAATGTGAACATGGTAAGTGACCCAGGACTCTTGCGACAGAGAAAAATTTGAACCTTAGTATGTGTGTTTTTCAAAAAGTGTGAACATTAATTTGCTTCCCAAAATAAAACAATTCCACAGTGTGTAAACTAATCATTACTCTTTAAATGTAATTTCATAGAAACCACTTAAAATATACAATGCAGCATCTTGTTTAATTACGGTAGTATTGACTGTGTATTACCTGCTCCCAATGTGTTCCTTTCAGAGTAGTGCATTAGAACCACAAAAGTAGGACGTAGTTAGTGACAAGAGGACTCATCTAGGTTGTCACTGACTGTCAACACAATTATATGTGTTAGGTTTTGCCAGAAGTAGTAAAATATACAACAGAATACAACAGATCATGATCATTTACTATACTAGCTGGTGTACCACAGGCTCTGGGGATGGAATTTGCCAAAGGTTTATTTATGGAGAACACCAACACGAAGCACTATCTAGTTAACTATCTTTGATAAAAACCCTACTTATTATTATTATTATTCCTTATAATAAGGAATATTCCTTATCACCAGCATTTATACAGCACCATCAATGAACATGGTGCTTTACACAGAGCAAGAGGACAGGTTCTTGCCCCTAGGGGCTTACAATCTTAATATAGATAATGGAGACAACAAGGAAAGGGGAGGGAATGGAGGCAGCGATAAGCAGAGGAAGAATATGCTGATTTCTCAATTGCATGTACCTGTAGTTGTTCCCAAGAATAGTAATTTAATGTTGTCCATCATATGCTGACTATACTACCCTGGCGAGCACACCTTTACATACAATGAAGCTACTATGCATTCCCTGTTGTCTTGCCTTAAATTAAAAGAGTACCTGGCCATGGCTAGTTACAAAATCTAGACATTTGCCAATGTAAAAGAGGTGAAAACACTCAGGAAAAAAAGTGTTATATCTTCTAAACCAATACAAACCTGAATGTGTCCTTAATTTTGTTTACTACCATTTATTTCCTCTCTGATTTTCACTAGCCCAGAGTCTGTGAGACGTCTCAGTGAAAAACGTCTGTCTTGAGCAAGAGCACCCTTCAGTTGGAAGCAATTTATCACATAAAACGGCTCATACACTTGTGATGTCACAGAAATATTTTCTAAACTAAAAAGAACCACCCACATATCTTTCTTGCTCCCCTTCTTTGAAGTATTAAAACAAAAAAGTAATGTTCCATGTGTTCCTCATAGCCTAACTTCAGCAAAGAACAACATTACACCTTCCAATAAAAATGTTGCTGAACTTTTAAAAAGTCAGATATTCAACTTCATCATTAGACTCATTTCCCCTCATATTTACTTGTCCTGTTGATAATGCCATTCCAACAGATGGTTTCCTCAGGAGAAGCCCAGCCTAGTTGTTTCCTGTAGTCCTGTGCATTTCTTTTTTTATTTCAGCACAACAGTATTCCCTTTTCATGTGATAACCCTAGCCTCTGATGCCTCCCTGTTGTTAATTCTAGGTGTTCATACGAGACCGCACTAGAGCAGTCAATATGAGCACAGGACAACAATTTCTATGAAAACTGTGAACATATGCTGTCATCTATATCACTCTGCACGTAGATACAGGCACACAACAACCGTTTACAGAAAAATGTTGTTTGTGATGAAACAAGGGATGGCACTTAAAAAGTATGACTATGATCCTATGGAACCAACCAAGGAAAATAAAATACATTTGAATATTTGATCCCTCCTGAAATGGGATCTCATTCTATTACTCTGATCTGGGAAAAATGTCTTTTTAAATGCTGCTGTGCATTAACTTCCTTCCTTTAGGATTTTTTTTTAATAATAGTTCTTGAGCAATATGAAAGAAGAGAAAGTGATGCTTGCATCACCTTTTATAGATATCCTCCAACCACTTTTCATCATCTTGTTCCTCGTCTTCTGTTACCGGCTCTTCTGTTTCCAGAGGAGAAGGAATGACAAGCTCTGGCCTCGGAGAAGAGTTACTGTTTGAAGATCTCAGTCCAAACTTGCGCTTTAACAGATGAAACTGCTCTTTGACATAGTAGTAAAACTCATATTCGTATCTCATGCGCTGGTACAGGACCTGGATGGCTTCTGGAGAGGGGACGATCTTTTTCACTGTCACAGTCAGATTGCCAAGTTTCCTATGTTCTGTAAGAGATTTACAAAGAGGAGTTTGGTCAGCATCTGCAAACCCTGTTAACACATCTGCACCAAGGAGCCAGCTGTTCCACAGACAAATGTAAGAACAGGGAGTTTCTTTCTCTTAGGCTGCAATTATAAATAGACTTACCTGGGAGTAAGCCCCAATGAACACAATGAAGCTTACTTCTGAGTAGACATGCTCAGGATCACACATGACCAATACCTCCTGTCAAGCTCAGATAAAGATATGCAGCTGCCTCGTCGTCCTCAGATGTCAGTCCATTTAGCTCAGCACTGACTACGCTGACCTCCATATATAACATCCATGTTTCAGACAGGGGCCTTTCCCAGCTCTACCTGGAGGTAGCAGGGATTGAACCTGGGCTCTTCTGCATGCAAAGTGTATGCTCCATCCCTGAGATACAGCTTCTCTCTTCTCCCATGGTAAATGTAGTCCTTCAAAACAAGGAGCCAGATGGCAAATCTTGGTTTCATAATTTGCCTATACCACAATTTCATGGTGTGAAAGAAACACTTCTGTCCAAGTTACCACAGGATTGGAAGTATGATGGAGTGGTTTAAAGTATGTATGACATTCACACATAAAGTATGTATGACTGGAAAGGGAGGATAATGGGGTGTATTGGGTGGTCCATTTAATCTGAATTAAGCAATCTTGAGTATGTGCCTCCAGAACTCCATGAGAAATCATTCTTGAGCATGCAAGACTTTCACAGAGACTTTCTGCAGTGTCGTAGGAGGTGCATGATCAGAATTCCCAATGGTCTCTTCTTCTTCTTTTAAGTAACTGCCAGGGCAGTTCTGTGGATCAGGACTGTGGTGCTGGAGGAAGATTTATCCCTTTTCTCTCATGTATTTTCCGCAATTTAAAATCACCCCCAAAGCCACTATGAGCTGGCAGTGGGGGAAGACAGGTTCAACACAGGCACCTATCTTTTCTTCCCTCCATGGCTAATTGTGTGTGTGTGTGTGTGTGTGTGTGTGTGTGTGTGTGTGTGTGTCGGGGGGGGGGTTAGACTGGCACAGGGAAATGGAACAGGGTAAGTATTATACCTTCACCTCCCCAGAACTGGAGCCCTTTGCTGGCAGAAGCTTTGAAGATCTTCCATATAACATCTAGTTTGGCCCTGCCAAACTCTCTCATCTGAGAAGCCAACTCTGCCAGATTCTTCCCACAAAGTCTCCCATAGGAAGCTCCATGCAATTTTAATAATTAAGGCTCTTTCAGGCTCCCCCCCCCTCCAATTTTTCAGTTTGGCTCTTATTTATTTGGGATTTTTTAAATGTTTGTCGATTCTTGAATTAATAATACCGGTAATTCTCTGCCTGTAAATCTATATACTGTAGTATAGTTTATTTATCCTTTGTGAAAAAAGCAAAAAACAAAACAGCCCACAACACGCAGTCCTGGGCTGTCGGCAATATTCTCTTACCCTTATAGATCTAGTCATAATTGGCAAAGCAACTAACCTCCACCTTGTTGCCTTCTCATTTTGTTTATACTACTTTATATTAACTTTAAAAGGCTCTTTTAATAAAAATCCAAAGTAACACACAAATTTGCTCATTGAAGTCAACCCCACCCTCCTCCTCATCTATCAAATACACATAATGGAAAAATTATGCATGCCTGGCTCCAGGCCAGACTAAACACTCTAAAAATGCTGTGTAAACCCAGCTGTTGCACCAGAGGAGGGGAGACCCACACTTTATGGTCTTCTAGACAGTGAGCCATATGGAGGGCAACAAAATACACTATTTACTTTTGAGACTTTATTTTTGTTTTACAGTGTTTGCTTTGGCTTTCACTTTACTTAAAAAAAGTACTGTATACTGTAGTAAGGTGACCAGGAAATGCTTAAACTCACTAAAGCACGGTTTGTATTTTTGAAATCCAAGATGGAATTAAAAGTGGGACGAAAAATGGGGAGGTGGGAAAAAATAAATAGGGCAAAATGGGGACAAATATTTGCCATGCAAAGCCAAACACAACTTTCCTCTTATATCGAACAGAAGTAGAACCTCAAAGGTAAGGCTATAGTATGCTATACAACATCCTTTGACCCGGAAGTAAATACCTGTGGAACTGGCATAGTCAACAAAAAAAATTTCTGCATGATGGGAACATTTTGAACCCACTGGCAACACCAATCCCCAAACAATGCTCCCAACATTTCTGCCAGATTAACACAATGGTACATGACAATACACTGTGTATGTTAGTGACAGTGGATTCCGTTCTACACATTTCTTATTGGTACAGTCTGTGCCTTATGAGAGAGAAAAGGGAAATAGGCTTACAGTGCAATCCTAACCAACCTTCTAGCGCTGGTGTAGCCATGCCAATGGGACACACACTGTATTTTGAAGTGCAGGGGCAGTCACGGAGGCCTCTTCAAGGTGAGGGAACATTTTTTCTCTTACCTCAGGGCTGCACTGTGGGTGCACTGAAAAGCGCTGGAAAGTTGGTTAGGGTTGCATTGTTAGTCTCTCCAGGACCTCAAAACTGGTATTCAGCTGCAATATGACTTGGATATGGACAGACAGTTTGCATTACTTCACACTTGTTTAAAGTTTGGAGGATAGAGTTCTGTACTGCTGATGTCTGTTGATACAACGCAACGTGTGACTGGCTTCTATACTAAGAATATCTGATTGTGTTTCTTAGAACAGACAGACATTCTTAAAAATGACAGGCTATTCTAATGTTATTCTAATACATTGTAATGTTAAGTTTGAATTCATTAGTTAAATACTAAAGTGCATTCTAATGCTACCCATAGAGTTGATATTTTTATTGGACAATTGTAAAACTTTCTTCTTTATCTCAATCTGAAACTGAACTGCAACTGTAATCTCTTCCAGTCTGTTGTAGAATGAAGCAGTAGGGGTGATGGACAACAAGTGAAGATACAAATGCTTTAAACTAGGACAATGAGTAGACCTGTCAACTTTAAAATCAACAGGTAAATCAGCTAAAGCTTTAGGTATTTAATCAGTCGAGGCCAATTTTAATTGTCAGGGCCAAGTTTTAAAACAGCTGGGATTCAGAATTTAAGAATGCTGAACTATTACTGATATAGGAAAAGAAAATGATGATTAAATATGTTTTTTTGTCTAATTATGGATTGAATCCTAACCTGATCAGAAGACACTTCCATCCTACCAAGCAGAGATGTGCGGTGCCTCCATCACAGGGGAGGCAACCCTTCCCCTTCTTACTCTACCAAAAATCGCCACAGCCGACCTTTGCTCACGCTCGCGCACCACCCGCTACTTGAGTGAAGCGGGCAGTGCACAAGTGCACTTCAAAGGTCACCTGTGATGATTTTTGGTAGAATAGGAAGGGGCGGGGTTGCCTCACCCCCGCATCGCATGTTCCTGCTACCAAGGTGTGTGTGTGTGTGTGTGTGTGTGTGTGTGTGTGTGTGTGTATGATTTTCACCTCACCTCACCTCAGTAGCATCTCATGCTGCATCCCATTTGATCCCCCAAACCTCAGGAGTGGATTTTCATAGGCTGTGGGAAACTATTGTGGAGAAGAGGCATGAGGGACACCAGGTTTAGGATATACGGTAATCTAATGAGTAGCATCTTTTGTTTATTCAGTTTTAAGTTCTCACACTTCCTTCAATATCTCAATGAGGCACTTATATTTTGGTAATACAGGTTGAGTATCCCTTATCCAGATTGCTTGGGACAGAAAATTGTCTGGATTTCAGAATATTTGCTTAAATATAATGAGATATCTTGGGGATGGGACACAAGTCTAAATACGAAATTCATTTCTGTCTCATATTCACCTTTTACACATAAGCCTGAAGTTAATTTTATACAATATTTTTAAATAATGTTGTGCCCCAGCATGCCTTGCACTATGCCAGCCAGGTGCTGGAAAATGTTTTTTTTTTTTTAAAAAAAAAAGTCATAGCCCCAAGAATGTCTAGATTTCGGATGTCCGGATAAGGGGGTAATCAACCTGTATGTGAATTTATTACAATTTAATAGTTTACAAGGCATAGAATTAATCTACTAAATGCTTTAATTGGTTGACTATTCCTATTAATTAGCTTGTCCCAGGACTCTGGTAAAAACTATCTTGGTCAATATACCCATTCCCATTTCTTTTGGTTAGCTACATCTGCACAGTAGCTCCCCTTTCCTTGTTTGATACATTAGCAAATGCTAATGCTATCCACGGATAGGTGAGAAACTAATATGGGCTGAGGATACCAGAGCACAAGAAGTCAGATGTGCATTGGATGCATGAGATTTTCAAAAAAGAAGTGAAAGGTTTTGTTCCTTCATAGCAAGCTGTATGAAATAAGGGGTGGTAACTGTCTAGTAGTCAAAGGCTATGGTTGCGAAGGAAGCTGGGGCACACAGGAGAAGATGCAAAAAGGGTCCTTGAACACATCAAATCTAAACAAGATGAACAACAATGGGGCTGCTCAGGATGCTGCTAGTGAGGAAACACAGAAAGCACCAAAACAACAAGCTGTAAACTGCTGTTTCACAGTGACTTATATATAGGGCAATAGTTTTGCAGCATGCAATTGCAAACCCAATTAATCAATCAATCTAAAACCATAATTCTCATGAAAGCTTCTTCCATGATCTTCTGTGAGTGTAGTGATAAGACAAACCCTGGTTGTCACAAATAATTTCCCAGAACACAGACTAGCCTCTCTGAAAGTTACAGGTCAGGGATGGCATGTATACCCTTCTAGAAAATCATGTGTCATAATCAAAAGTATAATAAAAGTATACCCACGACCACTAAAAATATCACATTTATTATTTAAAAGGACCGAATCCACAAAATATTATTGGCTTTATAATACAAATGCATCAAAATTATAAACTTGTTATTGTTTCAACTGGCTACTAAGCGATAGCCAGTTGAGTGAAATCCTTGAATGATTTCTACACAGCAGCTCCACGGCTGCAAAACCAGCAGGGCAGCTGTTGACACACTACCCAAATCCAAGCTGCATTAACTTCTGCAACAGTGTAAAAGAAGTTCATATACTATATGCAGTGAGGTTCAGTGTACTGTACAGACATCTGCCTTTATGTTTTTGGTGTCTTTCTGCTATTCCCTTATCCTTTTAGGAGGAGACATGACTTTCTTTTTTTAAGCAAGCATTGCCAAGTATGCTTCTTGTCTTCTGTCACATCATGCATTGCTGGTTCTGGTTCTCTCTGTGGCGCACCCCCCAACCCCCCCCCCCCTGCACATAATGTTCTATGTTGCCAAGAAGCAGAAATGAAGCTGGATGGCCATCATGAACAAATTCACTATCGTTTGTTTTAAAAGCAAATGACACATGAATAAAATCATATTGTCCATAAGCTGACGTAATGGGGCCCATTGAGAAATAAAGGAAACTCCCATCTCTTGTAAGACATAAGTCTGGTTAAACATTAGCAGCAGCAGCATAGCTGCTCTTGTATCATTGTGTAAAATTAGGAGAAAAAAAAACAGCAATCATTTGAGCAAGGATAGTTCCTTCCATGCCAGTGTTATAGCCCCTAGATTCCCACTCTTCCGTTGGCGATGTAAAAATCTGGTCATAAAAGACCAACCTAACTATTATTATTATTATTATTATTATTATTATTATTATTATTATTATTATTATTATTATTATTATTAACAACAGTATTTATATACCGCTTTTCAACAGAAAGTTCACAAAGTGGTTTATAGACAAAATCAAATGATTAAATGGCTCCCTGTCCCCAAAGGGCTCACAATCTAAAAACAATGTAGAACACCACCAGCAAACAGCCACCAGAAAAGACACTGTGCTGGAATGAAAGGGGGGCAGTTACTCTCCCCCTGCTAAATATAAGAGGAGCACCAATTGAAAAAGTGCCTCTTGCCCAGTTAGCAGGGGATGCTAAGTATAAGAAGCTTTCTGTTAGCATAGCAGTGGAAAAACTGCTGCTTGAAACAAAATGTTAAGACAGCAAGATTAGCCACAACTGTCGCAAAACAGATGTATGGTACTTAAAAAAAATTGTATGCAAAACAATTGAATGAGTAGGAAAAAAAATTGTGACAATCCACCAGCTGTCAGCATTTCTTCAGGCTGGAAAGAATTTACACATGTACAATTGAGACAACCATTGTCAGCAGAAATTAATTTAAGAAATCATGGAATCTCAAATTCCTTTACAAATGGCATGTGACTGTCAAGTCACTGGGTTTCCTCTGAGCAGTTCTTTTGCTCAGCATTGTGATATTGTGGCAATGCAGGATGCAAGGATGTGATATTGTGGCAATGCAAGGGACACCAAGCTAACCACACTCCGGCTTTTTCTTTTTCTTTCCAAAGACTAGCTTTGAGTAA
This sequence comes from Plestiodon gilberti rubricaudatus, assembly GCA_026170595.1. Lineage (NCBI taxonomy): Eukaryota > Metazoa > Chordata > Lepidosauria > Squamata > Scincidae > Plestiodon > Plestiodon gilberti. The sequence goes on from JANXHW010000001.1 coordinate 65,924,105, forward strand.
GGGCAACAACAATCAGGACTGAGAGCTAAATATTAAAAAGGAAAAGCTCCCATTTCCCCTTTCACTCTAGCTTGAACATTTGACAGCACTTCGTTTATAGGAAGTCTGAGGGTGGTCAAAGACTGAGGACATCTGGCACTAACGAAAAAAAGATGGGAAAGAATATCAAAAGGAGAAACAAAACACTGTCTCTTTAAAGCACACCGCTTTTGGCATGGAGCCCAACTGTTCTGGCCAACAGCCAGTGAGCTGGAATCGAGGCTTTCCTCAACTGAACCCTAAAGGGAAAAAGTGCCCACTGTTAAATCCAAGGGGAGCTTGCTTCACAAAAGTGAAGCAAGTCAACTAAATGAAAGGAGGAGGGAAAACTGAGCTCAAAGCTTCAAAATTCCCCAGTGAAACTAAAAAGCTTTTTCTCAGGGTTCCCATGTCTCTTGGAAACGAAACTCTTGGCTCCATCACTCTCCATAAAACAGGGAGAAGAAGCATTTCTTATAGTCTTTACAGCTCTCTCTCTCTCTCTCTCTCTCTCTCTCTCTCTCTCTCTCTAGATTTCTGTAGGAAAGACAACGATGGGATCTTATGGTGTCTATGCATTTTCTTTACACAGATCTTTCTAGCCAGGCATCTTTGCATGTGTGATGATCCCATTTCAGGCCAGTAGGAAGATTTGTAACACACAAACACACATGTGCACACACAAGATTTGTAACACACAAACACACATGTGCACAATGCTTCATCTTGTTTTGGCCAATTGCTCACTTCCCGAGCAGAATGGTAAAATTAACCTGTAACAATTATGTACGAATTTCTTCCCACAGTCACAAGTCATTTTTGTCCTTCTGAAACTTAGGGTTTAAACATGTTTCAATCGTCATAAGGAAGCTGCTGAAAATAGTCTCCCTCTGTATACATCATACCCATGATGTATGTAAACGACTTATCATGTGGATCATGAACACCATTTGAGAGTCCTCACATCCTTAAAAAAATGAATGAGCCATTTTTGATGGCCTTTCCATAGTGACTGTAGGGTGAAAAATCCAGGGAGAAAAACAGCTGAGGGGAAGATGACCTAGAGCAGAAGAACAGGTGGCAGGAAAAGGCTTAAAGACTCGTTCTGCATTGCTACTACTTGGCTAAAACCTGGGTTCTCCTGAGGAGCCTATTTCATAAATTTGAAAAAGAAGGCTGTCTGGTTCTTCATATTTAATTGTGTGCAATGTGTAGCTTGACTCTATGGTTCCAAGGAATAAATATTGTGGGATCTGATTGTGGAAGGAAACTGATCCCAAATGGATGAATCAATCTTCGATTCCTATCTGAGTCTTAAATCCCATACAAAATATTAGCCTCTCTAGAATGTATAATTCCAGACCAAATTCTAATTATTAAAGAGGAGTCAAGGTTAACAGCCTCTTACAGAGTAACTAGAACTTAGGCCTTCTTATAGCTGGTTCAAGATATTACCGTACTTCTCAGGTGAACTGAGTACACACAGAAGGGAAACGACATGCAGCCCAGAATGGCAGTATTCTTTTCACACAGCCGGAAGCAGTTTTCGCAAAGCGGAATCCTTTGCAGTGACTTTCTAACCAATGACAACCATGACACTTCTGCCTGCCATTTTTAAAGCACCTGGTTTTGGAACTGTATTCAAGTCCTTAAGTAATTAGTCTTTATGCAGTATCATCAACACATGTGACACTTTTCAGAGTAATAAACAAGACAAGCGTCAAGTCTGATAAGCTTGGATTCTAAAATTTGTCACAAGGGGAGGCAACAGAGGGAGGGGAGGAAAGAGGAGGAACAGAGGGCAATGCTTTCACATCAGTTACACATAGTGGCGTCACTGCACGCGCGTCACCCGATGGCAGGGACGCGCGCGCTGCCCCCTGTGCACCCCCCCAAACTTACCCCCGCTCCAACTTCTCCAGCGGAAGCGTCCTCTTCTCCGGCGGTCCAGGGCCTTCTGACGAGGCTCAATGCGTTAATACGTGAACTTTTAGCTTTTTCGTGCATGCGCACAAACGTTTCTGAGGGCAAGGGCTGCCCTTTTGCCCTTAGAAACGTTCTGCGCATGCACAAAAAAGGTAAAAGTTCATGTATGAACGCATTGGGCCTCATCAGAAGGCCCTGGACCGGCAGCCGGGGCGGATGCTCCGAGGCCTTCTCCCGGCCTCGGAGCCTCCGGAGGATGAAGCGCGCGGGGGAGGTGATGTGCGTCACCCCTTTGCATGCATCACCCTGCGGCGGCCCGCCCCCCCTGCCATGGCCCAGCGACACACGTGGTTATCCCTAGTTTCAGGAAGGAATGACTGGGAATCCGGGGTCCCTATCCCAGCACAGCATTTGCCACTGCAGACAAATGCTGCAAGTGTGGGGAGCAGGGGAGAACATCTGAAGAGGGCTTTAGTGCTGCCATAATCCTCACACTAAATATACAAAGGCATAGGAGTGGGATAGGTTTCTGTACCACTTTGGTTTGAAAGCCATGATCCCTTTAACAACCACACTCTCTTCTGATAGCAGAGATGCTCACCTTAGGGTCAAACGACAGGTTATGTGTAATGTGTGTGTTAGGGCCCAATCCTATCCAACTTTCCAGTGCTGATGCAGCCGTGCCAATGGGACATGTGCTGCATCCTGTGGTGGTGCGGACATGCACAGAAGGTAAGGGAATGCGACAAAATCATAGTAGGGAGAGAGATGGGGGCCTTCAATACTTCGCTCTTATCATGGTTGTGAACAGGATCATGCTCCCTCCTCGTTGTACTATTTACAATAGGAAATAAGCTTTCATTGAAAGTGCATGGGTAAAGTGTACAATCCATGGTATTGCCTGGAATCATACAACCAGAAAGAAAAGAGAACTTTGCACTGAAAACAGAAAAAGAGGTCCCCCTCCTATTTGGCTCTCTCATACAAGAAAACAACTTTAGTTGAGAGTTTAGTCTGAGAAACTTTCTGGCCAACAGCATGAATCCTCTGATTTGGAAATCACCAAACTCCGTGAAATGGCTGTCTCATACATCTGCAATGTTGCTGGCCCCATCAAACTAGGTGAGACAAAAGATTAGTGGCATAAGCACAGGCATCAAGCCACAGAAGAAGAAAAAAGAGCTACAAATTTATGTATCCATACTTGACAGTCAGCCAAATCCTGTGTAAGGATCCGCCGCCAGATCCTTACACCCTTCCCTGGGTGTAAACCGGGACCGGCCCGATGGGCCTCTTTGGATTTCCTCCAGCTAAAGAACTGGCGGAAGTCGAAGGAGGCCGCAATGGCTGAGCCGACTCAGCAGGGACGGAGATATGGCCGACGCCATCCCCGTCCCCTCCTGGATCATCCAATGGCCCCTCTCCCTCACCGGCCAGACCACCCATGCGGTTGCCAGTGGGAGTCTTACCTGCCTTCGGTGGCTGCATCCTCGGTCCGGCGACGGAGTGAGGAAGGCCGGCCTTGCGCCAGCCTCCCTTACTCCCGAGTCGGTGCAAACGTGCCTTATGGCACGTTTGCGACACTTTCCAGCGCCAGAGCACTGACTCCAGTGCTGGAAGTTTACGGTGGATTTCACCGTTAATGATGCACATGTCATGCACAAAAGCATGACATGTACTCTAAGCCAGCACATCTCAGACCAGAAAGCATCAGGGTTTTTCCTTCACTAGCACAAGGTGTGGGATGAAGAAAACTAACAGCTTATATTCATTCCCCTCAAATACACATGGAACACTTATGATTTTAGTAGAACTCAAGTATTGTTCCAAGAGTGGCTTTCTAGGCAACTGATTGTCTCAGGAGAAAACTGATTTAGACTTTATTGCCACCTACTGGGCATTATGATGAATAATTAGCCTAAGCCTACAATGTAGCATGTTATAAAGTTATTTCTAGCAGTGACGGTCAAGAATGGTGTTCTACAGTCACTGTCGTATCACTGAGCTAACTTCCTATATGCATCACAAATAACAGATTAAGTTCAATTGGACTAGTAGTCAATATACTAATTTACAATCTTGTCCATCAGATCCCAACAATTGTTGTCCTTTATTATACAGACTAAATACAAAAGCAACTTGGAATAGTTCAGTGAAGTAAATTACTCAACACTTGAAAAGTGTTAATATGCAATAGTACTGTACAACCATTTCTATTAGGACTGAAAGTTTATTTAACTGATTCAAACTGATATATTAATCAAGTAACATGTTATTTCATTAACTGGTGGGCTTGAAGGTGGACAGGGAATGGATTCAGTGGTTACGATGCGTGCCGGATCCTATCCCCTCCGTCAGCAGCCTCCCCGTCCCCTTTCTAAAGAGCTGATGCAGGTCTGAGGAGCAGGAGGCTTATGGAGCAGGAGCAGGAGGCTTATGGAGGGGTAAGGGGATTTAAATCCCCTTTAAATCCTCCTGATCCACTTCCCCCACTGGATACAGTGTGCTCCTTTTCGGTGTGGCTGCACCAGTGTGTGTGTGTGTGGGGGAAGGATAGGATTGAGTTCTAAGTCATGGCTAAATCCAACATGGAGACGACGGGGAGAAGAAGGAACATGCATTCCAATCTTGGTGCCCATATCTGCCAACTGCAGTTTGCAGGGAACCACTTTTAGGTCTGCATTGGCCCTAAGCAGACAAAGCTTTTCCCTTCACTTTATCCCTATGCTAAGAAAAGCTTCACCATATTAATTTCTGTATCTCTGACTGCTGTAAGGAGGCATGAAGAAAGGGTCAATAAAGAACTTGGCAACCTTAATTTGCCACAAGCTCTGCAAGACAGCAGCATGGACAAAAGGCTCTTTCGTTAATTTTAAGATTAAAGACCTCAATTAAGATTAGACTGGGGGCTAAACAGTATCAGCCCTGATGCAGCTGTCTTCATTACTTCATCTTCATTACCCAAAGGGAAGTTAATTGTATTATCTCCATTTACGTACAGAGGCTTGCAGGAATAGAGCCAACAACCTCTGGTATGTCTAGTAGTGTAAAAAGTGAGATCTACTGACATTTGGGAGTAGGTAGGAAAACTTTGTTTATGAAGCTGAAGCGCAATGTTACAAATATGAAAGTCATGTTTAAAAAAAGATTTGTGTGATTGTATTTTACCATTATATATTGCTGTTTCTGGAAGCCGCCTCAAATGTTTTGGATGAGGAAACACGTGCATCCTTTAAATAAATAACAATTAAATCTTCATGCTAAGATTCAGAATTGGCCCACCTCTACGACCATTCATTTCTACAGTAAGTTATTCATTCTTGCCTCAGATTGTTACCTAAAATTTATCTACACACACAGGGTAATTCTAATGCTTTAAAAAAATAAATGAGTTGCCCACAATATGGAAAAATGTGGCACAACTGGAAGAATAAAATGTACACATTCAAGTGAGCTACCACACAAGGAATTTTAAGTATCAAAAATCAAAGGCAGAGAGTTACACTAGAAAAGCAGCCACAAGTACTTTTAGGACACTCCAGCTGTTCGTTTTTATTTTTTCTACCAAAAAAAATTATTTGAGCTTCTAGAATTTAATAAACTTGGTAAGCTTACTTATTACAGCAAGAGAAATGCCTAGGTATTTGTTGTAGCCAAATGAAATTTAAAGAAACTCTGAACCCATAAATCTAAATGTTTTTAAATCCTGATTTTTTTTCCAAAGTGTACTTCTGAACGCTAGCATTTTAACATATTAAAATAGAATTCCTCTTTGCACAGTTTTAATGAAACATATCAACAGAAGACAATATTGAGAAAGTGGTCTGTATTTCTCCAGTAAAGATAAACATAATTATACTAGGGATGTAATAACCTGTTTGCTTTTTGTGCAGTGATGCAGCACCTGAATTTGATATTCCTAGGATATTTAACAAGCTAATTTGCATGTGTGCACATCTCTGGATTTTCAATTTTATAAAAAGCAGTTGACAACCCACAATTAAAACAGTATTCCAATCCCAATGATAGAATACTAATATTACAACCCAATCCCATACTGATGCCATGCCAGTCCGAGCAATGTATTTCCTTGGACGCCAGCGCAACAACAGCTACACTGGCGCACAAGCCCTGAATGCCAGCACAACAGCATGCTGGCATACTTTGCATACCAGGGCAACACTTGCTGGCAGGCAGGCCAAAACAGGGTGCAGATGTAGGAGAAACAAGGAGTCAATGTACCATGTCATATCTTAAATACCCTTCAGATGCTGGATGCGCCCCCAACTTGGGAAAAATGCTATGCCAACGACAGGAAGGTGAAAACCCATTCAGAACAACAGGGAAGGAAAAACACCAGAAAATCATACCTCCTGCCATCTCCCGCCCCACCCACTTTCCGATGATGGAGCATAGGATACAGACTACACAGTGCAGCCAATCACAGTGCACCAACCCCAGTACTTAAGCCCCTGCCAGAAAGACCACATCTCAGGTGACAGAGTGCATGGCATGGGGCTATACCTCTCTGGCCTCTTGTCGTCCACACTTAAGAGTGCACAAAAGGTGAACTTTGGTGATGCAAACTATGGAGAAACCCCATGTGTGTGTTTATCTTTCAGACGCTGCTCTGTCTTTGAGACTGCGTAATAAGAACTTTGACGTGATCACAATTGTTGTCACTTTGTGATAGGGATCCCGTCGTCTACCCTAGTTGTTTTTCACCTCAGCTGGTGGAGTGAGGGCTCTGCACTGGAAGGGGGAGGTCCCTCTCTGCTCTCAGGTTCTGTAGCATCCTCACTCTCTGGCTCCTCAGTGGTTATGAGCACCCTGTTCTCTGCAGCCGTAGGGTATGGCAGACAGTTGCAAGTGGACAGGGAAGGCAGCATACTGACAGCCATGCTGGCAGGTGCCATCAATGATACAAAAGGCACTGGGTCAGTGTGGGTGCACACCACCCTGAGCTCTCAAGGTGGGATAAATGTTGGTTACAAGAATAGCAGTGCAATCCTACCCAGCTCCTCCACTGGTGCAGCAGGGATGGAGGGCAGAACGGGAGGCTACGGGAGAAGGGATTTAAACCCTTTTACATTCCCCTTGAAAGGGGATTTAAATCCCCTTTCCCTCCCAAAGCCTCCTGTTCTCCCTCCACCACTGCTGCACCAGTGGAGGAGCTCAGTAGGATTGCGCTGTAAATGAATGAATGGGCAAGCTGCTGCAATAGATACTGTGTCACATGCAAGCCCAATGATTGGTCCATGCAGTGCTGCCCCTGATACGTCCATGCCTTCCAGTCAGGTGTGCCTGTTTGCAGTAATGCAGGATGCTAAATATTCCATGGGGTGCTCTTTGCTTGTCCCCTGCTGTGGCTGAGTGGTTAGAAAACAGCTTTGCAGACTGGCCAGTGTAGGTTCTAGAGCTGCCTCTTCTTTTGTCCCTGCCATGGGTGTTTCCGGCCAGTCATGCAAAAGATGAGTGCCTTGTTGGGTGAGGCTAGCCCCTTCATGGAGCTGGAACCTGGCACCCAGTCTGCATCTACCAGCACCCTGCTTTACACGAGTGCTGTCAAGGTTTGCTTTGTGACTGATCCTGGTCCCTCTCCTAGCAGAAGGGTTCCTTCCAGCTAGAGGACTATATTATGGACTCTGATACCAAGCAACATTATTTCATATGCCAACATCAAGGAATGTCAGTATGCAAGGTGAACTGTTTTCACAGAACTCCTATGTACAAAATGGACAGAACTCTGGCATACAGGCCATGGCTCTCAAACAACCCTGGGTCAAGCCTCAAACTCCTACCTGCCTACGTGATCCCTCACCCCACAGGCACACATCCTTTCCCCCACCCCACAGGCACACACAGGCACACATCTGGAAGGAAAGAGACAATCTCATTTTTTTTGTCTCCAGTTGATTGCAACTTTGTAATTCTTTTCACTCCTCTCCTGTCTGCATTAACAGTTTGTATTTGCCCTCCTGAATGCAATTCCAGTAACCAGTCTGTATTCTGTAGCAGAACATCTGCATTTTATTGTGCATTAACCTATGTAAACCTCATTTCAGGATGCCAGACATCCCCTTGGCATCACTGCTTGGTGACTAATGTATATTTGCATTTCAGCTGACACTGCTAACCCTTTGATGTTACCCGTTTACCTACATCCTGCCTGATTAGGAAAAAAAAAATCTCCTTTCCATTCAAACCCAAAGCTACACATTTAGCCCTGATAATTAGCAAGCTGTCACTCTACTCTGGTGCAACACCTCTGTGTGTTGTATCAGGACAGGGTTTCCATAACACTGCTCACAGGCACCAGTGTGGTACTGCCTATGCTCTGGTGTTCCTCCTCCCCCTTTGTGCTGGATGGGTTTTGGGTATAGCAGTCATCCCACTGACACTGCACTATAGTTTCTGTGTCTCCAGCATGGCATCAGTATAGGACTGGGCTGGTCAAATATCCCAGGCAGTCATCTGTGGTCCTCCAACCACTGAGCTCTCCAGCATGAGTGATCTGCTGCTGTGGTAGTCAGTCAATTGTTGTCTATCAGCCACAAGTGCACTCCTCAGGTTTTTTCAGCATTTCATATCCCCCCCCCCCCGTACTATGCAATGATAAGAGGGGCAAGAAAAGATGGCTCTACGGTCCTCCATTCCACTTCTTACAAATAAAATACCTTGGAATATGGACCAGTTGTGTGGAGGAATGGGCCACCATAAGACTTACAAAACGTCTGCTCATGGTTCATAAATACCCAGTACAGGCTTACCATCTGCACATAAAAATGAGTAACATTGATCTAAACAGTTCAAAATACAGGGACAGTAGTAAACATGTTAAAATCCATCTATTTTCTCTCTCTGCCTAAATACATGTTTGCTGTAACACTTTTCCCAATTGCCAAGCCCCTAAAAATAAAGCCAGTCGCTGCTAATCTGCTACCCATCTGCAAATGAGGGGTGTATCAAAAGCTAGTTTAGGAGGCACCTGAATATAAGTCTGGACTCAAAACTCAATGGAAAATTTTAACTGAACCCACCAAAAGTTGGACTGACTCAAGTTACAACCACAAAAAATATGCTGAGTATGATTTCTAATAAAACACTAACATTGCTTCTGGAACATGTGGAGATAGATGGAGGGAGTTTGCTTGCAATTCCGCCCAGATCTGCAAAGATTGGCATGGTTTTGGTGAACCACAACAGGAACTCAGACTTGTGAAAATCTTTTAAACCATTAAAGCTTCGTACAGCTTTCACTGGTTATTTAATAGGTTGTTTAAGAGTTATAAAACTGAGTTTTTCTGATCACATAAAGTGTTAACACAGTAATCTCCTCGTTTCAGTTCCAACTTAGAATTCATCTATTTAAAAGCTATTCTTGAATATATAATATTGGTCACAAACCTTCATTTGTGTGCAGAGGACATAACCACATAGCTAGGAAAGAAGCAGCCCAATCCTACCTAAATCCCTGTGTGGCAATGCAGTGGCGCCGGCACAGCTTCCGCTGCATCCCATGGGGGATTTTTGGCTGCGGGCGGTCTCCTCAGGATAAGGGGACAGTTGTCTCCTTGCCCCAGGGTAAGCCCCAGCAGCTGCAACAGGCCAACTCAGACCTGTGCCAGCGATATCGCTGGTGAAAGTCCGCGTTGATCTGTGCAGAAGAAACAGGCCTGGGACCGTTGCTGAACCTGTCCCCCTCCCGTGCCTGATCTACCCTGTCACCACCCCATTCTGCCCACTCCATGCCCCTTTCAACCCCCTCCCCTGCCTCTCTCTAACCCCCTGTGCAGGCTTACCTGCTCTGGCAAGCCTCCTGATGTCCGCTGGTGCATGTGGGAAGACTCTAGCCTTCCTGCCAGTGCACTGGCAGCTTGCACTGCCGCAAAGTGCTTTACAGCACTTTTGTGGCAGCCAGCACCAGTGGAACACGCATTCTGCTGATGCTTCCTTTGAATAGGATTGGGCTGAAGGAGACTGACAAATACTCCTCCTTCATTTGTGTAGTCAGTCAGAACCTGCTCTTCAGTGAGACTTTGAGAAACTTTGCCATCTTTTTAGCATGCATTTATTTGTGGGTGGAATTGGTGGAACACATGAGTGAATGCCTGGGTGGCCCAGTGAAAAGGATCACCCAGCCCTATGCACCGCTAATCCCCATGACACTATTTTGAATGCTGGAACAGATCATCAGGGATTGGTGGATAGCCAGTGACTGGGTGTGCTATTGTACTAAACTTTGCTTCCAGACTTCCCTCCTTTAAATTATTTTGTTTTCAGCAGTGCAGCTCAGCCTTCAAGTGCAGCTCAGCCTTCATTTTTGGGATGTAAGTGTACTATAAAAGATACCTTCCCCAAAAGGATCCAGTTTAGCCACTTACGGTTGCAGGAGGCTCTCCAACTGACTGTGTACTGTACTTCATCTCCTCCATCGACTCTCTAAGGGGAAAGCTACAAGACCTGAGTTTGTGGATGAGGTTACATTGCTGACATTGGTAATGCCAGGGGCTCCCCCAAACACTGGCTTGTATCTAAACTCAGTCTTCCACTCACATTGTCCTGTGATCACATCAGAGGGGTGTGTGATTTTTGTCAAATCCTCCTCCTGTGCAACATATCCTCTTCAGGAGCAGATTTTCAGGGAGTGTAGGAGGCTGGAGAAGGGAATGATACCTGGCAAAAATCATGCCAATAAGAATGAATGGAACCATACGAGTGGGGGACATTTTCGCCTAGCATCCTCCTGAAGGGCATCCCAGTCTTGTTTGAGCAATTTTTCTACAAGTAATGTTCACCTTTTGCCGTTTAGAGTCTCCATTTTCTGTAGACCCAATTTGCTTACTTTTATATCTACTGCATCGTTCCAATTTGACCAGAGGTGCTCATGTTCCCACTTCACCTGGGAATTAAATATCCCACCAAATTTGACCTGCCTCTTTATTTTAAAATACTGACAGTTCCAAAGCTGAGGCAGTCATATATGATTGCACGCTGTAATATACTTCCAACAGCCCAGATGAGGGGCCATTTTCCCAAGGGACTACCAAACAATGTCCCCTGCAAGAACTTGATACACCATCGCATTTTTTTCTACTGTCTGAAATATGCAAAAGCAGGAGAGAAATTTCTAAATAAATGGTTGCTGAAATACTCAACCTTTTATAATGCATTAAGATTAAAACTTGTGTTGTGGATGTAGCAAACTTTTGTTTTAATGTGTTTTTAATGTTTGCTTAAACTTTGAATTCAGATGGTGTATGGCCTATGGGCTAAACAAACCTGAACTTGAACCTGCGGAACACACAGTATTAGTGAATTTGGATACAACCAACTGCATGCAGAGCCTCCAGTTCACTTTTCCACCTCGGACATGAAGTGAGAAGAAACAGTATATAATTTGATACAAATAAGACTATTCCAGACTTCAAACCCAGAGATCCTAATTTCCTATTTGTATCCCCAATATAAAATTATGCAATGCTAAAGGAATTATATTTATTTAATCAAGGAAGAAAGGGGGAAGGAATAAATATAAACAAATTTATAGGTATAACCAATGTGGCTATAGTGGTAATAACAGCACAGATAACCTTTGAGCTCTTTTTGGGAGTCTATTGCAAAGAACACTTAACATACAGATGACAATGTAAGTGGCACCAAATGGAGTTTCCCTTCCCAGGACAAATAGCAGACATGAATGAGGGATTAGTGGATGGGTTACAGCTTCTGGTCCCAGGTAATATTCCCAGTCCTGATTCTTGTCCAACTCCTGTGGCTACTTACTGAACAAAACAAAAAACACATGAGGGCCAATAAAACAATTACTGTAATGTATAGCTTGGTCCTGCTCTACACGTTAAAAGAAAGTTGTCAGGAGCTGTAATAATGAAACTAGATCTAACATGGGGTTCCACCTACCTGGTAAATAGAGCATTTCTCTCTCTCTCCTCTCTCAGCCAGCTCTTCTGAGATACACAGATATACTCTGACGGTGTAATCTTGTGTAACTATACATCAGTGGAGCACACGCTCTGCCGGCATTGGGTGTCGTGAAAGTGCGGTAAAGCACTTTTGTGGCATCCGGAGAGTAAGTGGCGCTGGCACGGAGGCCATAGCCGCTCATTCTGCTGTTGCCCAGGACCTGAGCCGGCTGACCCAGGTAAGTCCTAGGCCGGGCAGGGGAGGAGGGGCAGTGAGGGAGGTGACCATTGGATGGCCCATGCTGGGAGGGAGCGGGGGTATCAGCGCTGAGATGAGCCAATATCCCGAGCCCCGTTGCAGCCCGGGCCAGCCTTACACGGCCTCCCCAGTTGTGTACCATCTTCAGAGCTGACGCGCATCAAAAGAGGCCCATTGAGGCCCGCACCGCTTACACTGGGGGAAGGGGACGAGTGCCTGGGCTGCACCGGTGCAGGCCACAATGGGCCTAGGATACAGTGGCCGGCTCTTTAGGCCAGCCGCTTAATGTTACACAGGATTGGGCTGTGAGATACAATAGAGGGACAGGCAAAAGAAAGACCAGACCTTCAGAGTACAACTTTTTCAGGTTTTGAGCTTTTAATTCCCTGAGAAAAGAGACACTATTATATGTTCACTTTACATATTAGAATGTATGGAGACAGATTACTTTGATTAATATGCTCCCAAGTGACTTTTCATGCATGTCTTGTTTTGCTGCTAAATGAGGCTCAGCTCCCAGGATAATTCAGGTATTCCAGAATTATGAGTTCGCTTGCATAAAGCTGCATTCTTTCATTTATACTTAAACACCTTCAAAATCACCCCCTTATGCTGAAATTCATGTACAGAGGTCATTCTTTGGAATCCATCTTTTGCTATTTCATTGGTCATTCCTTCTTGAATTAAAAGTCAAAAACTGATGTGCCATTATCAAATGCTAGTAAGGTATACCAAGATAAACAGCAGCTTCAGGAGGAGCTTTTATCAAGGAAACAGTTTGAGGGGAAGTCAACCACTTGGCAGTACTGTACATATCTGGATTGAGATCCCCCATGGCTGCATTTGGTTGAAAATGAGGGAAAGAGCACACTGTGAATTTGAGATAGCAGTGAACAATTCATCAGACGGATGGCAAACGCATAGCATTAGACAAACCTTCTATAAATCATTATTTCTATTACAGAATTTTTAACCGTGACTGCAATCCAGAACCTTAATTTTGAACACATTCAGCACAAAATAGAGCTCTGATATGCTCTTCAAGTAGGATCCCACCCTATCTTTCTTCATACTTGATTATCTTTCCTCATACTTTCTTCTTCACTTGATTCGAACAACCTTGGGGGGGGGATCAGAGGCGGATCTAGGGCGGAGCCAGCGGAGCACCCGCTCCGGGTGCCATCGCCCAAAGGGCGCCCCGCCCGGCGCCCCGCCCGCGAGTCCGAGTCGGACTCGGTCTCCGAGTCGGACTCGGAGACTCGAGTCCGACCGGCCCCAGAGAGCCGGCTGGGGACATCTTCCCCGGCCGGCTGCCCGGGGCCTTCTGGAAGGCCTGCGCGCGAGAACGGTATTTATACCGTTCTTTTTGCGCATGCTCAGACTGTTACTAAGGGAAAAAGGCTGCCCTTTTTCCCTCAGTAATAGTCTGAGCATGCGCAAAAAGAACGGTATAAATACTGTTCTCGCGCGCGGGCCTTCCAGAAGGCCCCGGGCAGCCGGCCGGGGAAGACGTCCCCAGCCGGCTCTCCCGATTGAGGGAGGGGGTCGCCTCCTCCTCCCGGAGCGCGCCTCCTCCTCCTCCCGGAGCGTGCCGCCCCCCCCTCTGGAGCGCGCCGCAGCAGAGCCACGGCGATATTTCCCTAATAGGGGCACCCCCCCCCCCGTTGCTCTGGGTGCCAACGGGGGTAGTGACGCCTCTGGGGGGAATCAATTTTTTTGGGTTCATGTGGTTCGAATGTCATGTAAATATGTGTGAGAGGTATCTAAATTCATCAACTTATCCATCAATGGTTGCATGCAAAACATTATATAGCTATTGATGATTTGCTGGTACATTCAGTGCTTAATTCAAACTGGAAACACAATCGTTGATCTGTACTTCTATTCCTTTATCTCTGATGTGTGGGGATTTTCTCTGATTGCTCAAAAGTAAAGAAAATGTACTCTGCACCTGCTCAAGGGCACTTTAATTTTACTAAAGTAACATGCATACTTTAATCTTACTAAAGTAACATGGATACACAGTCCTAGGTTCAGTCCTAGCATTAAAAGAAGATGCTGGGGCTCAGTGCTTGCACAAATTAACACCTGGGTATAAATGTGGAATTATGGCAAATGTATTCACAAAATTAATACATTTACAGTGGCTTAAAACAGAAGATAACCTGATTTACAAGAAGTTCCACCCCCGACTCTAAAGTACAGTCAGTTCTCAGAATTCATGTATCCGCAAAAGGCACTTGTTGCAGATATGCAACAGGCACCTACCTCTGCATCCACAACCCCTTCTTCTTCATCCGCGACAGCAACACCCCCCCCCCCCATAGACCTCCACTGGCCTCAGAATGCTTCTCCAAAGTGACCGAAGTGACTTCTGGCTGTATTCGGGAGATGTTGTGAGGCCCGCATAGGTCTAAGCAGGTGGTAGGCCCAGAGTGACAGAGAAGCAGCCTCTGGAGGCGGCCCCTCTTCAGGATCTGGTGAGTTCCTGCAGGTGTGTGCACTGAGCCTATGGGAAAAATTTGCACCTAACCCATTTTTTCCATAGGCTCAATGACTTGGTATCTGCAAATTTGTTATCTGCTAGGTTTTTACGGAACCTACCCTTAGCAGATAACAAGAACTAACTGTATCATCCAACAGTGTTCTGAATAGCTTCAAAATTGGCTGCTGAATGTTGAGGATGTGAAAGGACCTGTGCCTCAAGGAACAGCATTGATGGATGACCTTTTTTAATTTACGCTACTGGAGGACAGAATTTATGCAACTGTTTTTCACACAAAAAAACCCCATTTTCTTCTTCTTGAGAAACCTTTCCAGCCCCTCTTTTTGCCTGAATGTTTTAAATTGGAGGCGTTACCCTTTAAGGTGGTGACGATCCTCTGCCAAGGTGCCACAAGTAGCATGACAGCAGGAATCTGATGCACATATGGGCAGGAACAGGAGGGCCCATAGGCCTGGCTGCAGCATAGAGTCAGACCTATCCTTGTGTCTAACGTTCCAGGGCTGTGCTGCTCCCTAGTTCTGTAGATTAGGACCAAATGTAAACCAAAGCACAGGGGAGTTATACTGTGGGGTGCATTAAATCTGGCATTCGCTCATAGTTTGAACTAACTAGTGAAATATTTGCCAAAATTGTTAACTGCCATTATTTTATCTATTGCAACAGCTACTCATCTGCTCCCATCCTCTGGAAATGGGCTGCCCTGGGGATGAAACACTGCTGCAAATTAAGGAAGAGAAAATTGCCTCCTCTGATGCTGTGTATGCATGTTTTGCAGAGGCATGCATTTTCTCATCTTTCTTCCAAGGAGGACTCTATTAGAAACTTCTTTCCAGTTGGCATTCCCATCACTTTAAAAGAATGCAGGCCTGCACATGTGCTCTCACTCACCTTGCCTATATATTTGTAATTTCATATTTATACCATTTTCAGCTGCTGAATAAGAAACATCTTGTGGGCAAGCCTAGGAGAACTTAACCGACAAGGCACGGATGTTCATATGGAATGTATTTAGAGAAAGGGAGGAAAAAGACTCAAATTGAGCAGCTATGTTATTTTAAATTGGTTTTATGTTTTATGTGTACAAGGCAGAGCTGGAATTTCAAAGTTGGCTTTTGCTTGCGTTCATCATAAAACATGTTATATGAGGAGCTGCTGCTGCTGCTACCACTAGCAAAACAGCTGTTGCTGCTGCTAGAAAATCAGGACTATCAACAATTTCTCCCCCTCTGGCAAGTATGGCTGACCAATGAGATAAAATATTTTATGGATTTTTTTTTTAAAAAAATCATCCTGGAGATCCCACATTTAGCAGGAATATATACTTCAGAAATGATCCTGCGAATTAGAGCCAAGTCAACCAACGCACATTTGGACTCTCAAAATGTACATAATTAGAAATGTTTGCTGATGATACATTTGTATTTGGGGTTTGCATTAAGGCTAGATAATGCCTTTTTGTTTGTTAAAAAACAAGTTTCCAACTGAACAGTCTATCTTATTTCAGTTTTGATGAAGAAGAGGTAAGCACTTGAAATCCAAAACAATAATCTTTCTCTACTTGTCTTTCAATTTTGCAAAACAAAAAACCACATTTGGCAGTGACCTATGCTGAATCCTATGCCACAGGCCAAGCACATATTGGGCTCTGGTAATTGAGTGGGAGATTATTTCTCAAAACAGAAGCAAATCAACAGACCCACCATTTTCTGGCAAGGCCCTTCTGGGAACACACTCAGGGCTGTTTCATATAAGGTTGCATTGTACTTGGCAATGGCACTTGTGTACAACATACATGCAACATACATAGGCTTACCATATCCCCGCCGGGACGGGAGTGGTCTACCCTTAAGGGGGCGGGGCGTGGGGGGCAGAATGTGTCGCGTTCTGGCCCCCCCACGCCCCGCCCCCTTAAGGGTAGACCGCTCCCGTCCCGGCGGGGATATGGTAAGCCTAAACATACATACAAGACCATCACAGGTTACAAGCCATAAGCAACCTCCTGGTTTTAGAAGTAGGTTTTCTCTGTGCCAGGTGCAGGGGAGTGGCAGGAAACAGGTTATCTTGTTGGCTGTGTGCTCCCTGAGGCATCTGGTGTGATACAGGAAGCTGGACTAGATGGGCCTTTGGCCTGATCAAGCAGGGCTGCTCTTATGTTCTTATGCACTGCACGTCAGATAACTTTCCTGATAGTAGCTCAATGAATTTGAAATAGTGAAACACATGTACAGCTGTCCCCTGCTTAACGTCGTTCTGCCTAACGACCCTCTGGATATATGACGGGGGTCATCATTATGCAGAGCGTAGTTTGTCGCTTTCCCTATTGTTTGAAGTTCGAGGCTTCTCTGGAGGCCTGTTCCTGGTTGTGGGCCTCTCTGGAGGCCTGCTCCTGGCCTCTGCGGGCCTCAGAATGGCCCACAGAGGCATCTGCAATGCACTTCTGGTTTTCGGAGCAAATTGGAAGTGCCTTACGGAGGCCTCTGTGGGACATTCTGAGGTCCACAGAGGCCTGCAGAGGCCAGGATCAGGCATTTGGAGAGGCCCACAACCAGGATCAGGCCTCTGGAGAGGCCTCTCAAACCAAAAGTAAGGAAAGGTCCACTTAACAACAGGCCCGCCTAATAACGGGGTTCAGGGAATGCATCTCCGTCATTAAGTGGGGGACACCTGTATTTCATATCTACCACATACAGTATGTGCACTGTACAATTTGGTATTGTACCTAAGACTCTACTCCACACTTTCCCAAGATAAATTTCTGTATTCAGGGAAACACAAAATATTTGCCAACTCCCCATACAATTAATGTAGAAAATTGGAGGTGGTGCACAGTGTGGAAGTGGGATATTTTTATAAATTCAAATACTCACTTTATAACCCTCCCATCCTCTATAGTTGTTCTGACTAAATCACTACAACAGGATTGAAAGTGCCTTCATATCTTCAAGTGATACTTTTGGTGCACCTCAGAAATTAACAAGTTTTGGCCACATATTCTTGTTTTAACTTCACACCAAAAGGAAGGCTAACCACCTCTGTTTCCTCTCAAACTTTCTTAAACAGAAACAAGAACAGGGATTTATTATTATTATTATTATTATTATTATTATTAACAGTATTTATATACCGCTTTTCAACAAAAAGTTCGCAAAGCGGTTTACAGACAAAATCAAATGATTAAATGGCTCCCTGTCCCCAAAGGGCTCACAATCTAAAAAAGATGCAGAACACTGCTAGCAAACAGCCACCAGAAACGACACTGTGCTGGGGTGAAAGGGGGGCAGTTACTCTCCCCCTGCTAAATAAAAGAGGAGCACCAATTGAAAAAGTGCCTCTTGCCCAGTTAGCAGGGGTAAAAAAGGAGTCATCCAGGGATTTTCACCACAGACTGCCTATTGAATTTCCTTACTGAATCTTGTTGGCCCCTAGCAGCTATCTTACAGAATGCTTGTCAGTTTTATCACAGGCTCTTTTCGTGCTCCCACCTGAGGAATAGTCCCCAAAAGATGGACTCATACAAGGCTGGCCCATCCATGAGGCCAACTGAAGTGGTGAAGTTAAGTCATGATTTAATCATCATGACTGAAGTTTATAGGTGAAATACATTCTGCTAGCTGCCATTAAGTCTGACTACAGTTTTGCCATTAGTCTAGGGCTGGCCCAAGACCTCCTGATGCCTGGTGGCATGCTAAGTGCTGCCCCTTTACCCAGTGAAGTGCCAGCCTCTGCTCCTCCCACTCTCCAATGTTCTAGTTCAGCATTCTCCTTCCCCTCCATATTTCGTCTTCCTCCCTGTACCCCTCTTCCTTTTCCAATCCAGGGAATGGAAGGAGGAGGAGGAGTGAATGCAAGAAGGTGAACAAAGATGGGTGTCCCACACTCTGTTGCCCAAGGCGACCACTTCAGTTGGCCTCATGGATGGGCCAGCCTTGTATGAGTCCATCTTTTGGGGATAATTTCTCAGGTGGGAGCAAGAAAAGAGCCTGTGATAAAACTGACAAGCATGGGCTAGTGGATACTTTAGGATTGCCACTATTAGAAGCCAGCACATGATGTATCTTTAGGGATCAAACGCCCATCACAGAAGGCATCAGTTTAATATGCCCCTCCTTAAGGAGCTAGCACGAGCCCAGATTGGGCAGCCCTGACCAAGTTCTGAAGGCAGGTAAGGGTGCCCAAGTGACCCTGCCTTGAAACTTTTCATCTTCATAGAGTTGTAACTCAGAAGCTCCAGCAAACTATCAAGGTCAGTAGCATAACCTAAGTGAGCTCTCTGTGTAGTCACCTGACAGCCCAATTCTATTGAGGATTGGGCTGTTGCATGCAGGCTTTTGTGACAGCAGAAGCGAGTTCTGCTTTTGTAAAACGGCTGCAACAGGGGCAGGGAGGGGTGAAACTAGGCGGGGAGGCTGCAGGAGGAGGGAGTGGATCCAGCAGCAATGATACGTGTGTGCCGGATCCTATTCCCCTTTTCAGCAGGAGGTCTGGCTCAGTTGGTAGAACGGCCATCTCATATGCTTGAAGATCTGAAGGACGGCAGTTCGGGATGGCCGGAAGTAGCCGTGTCTGTCAGAGAGCTGTCGCCACTGATAAGTTGCAGAGCCTCTGTGAGGGAGAGAAGCCTGCAGCTGCACTTTGAGTATGAGTCAAGGTTGCCTGTCAGTTGAAGTGTGAGAGAGGCTGGACTGTGAAGGAAACCACCTAGAATGAAGGGTTCTATGCAAGACTAGAACATATTGTATTATAAAAACCCCTTAGGGTTTAGAAAGCCTGCCTGTGTAAACTGCCTTTGAATTAAAGTCAGAGGGGAAATCCGATGACCAAAGAAAAGGCGGTATATAAATACTGGTTATTGTTATCATTATTATTATTTGCAGTCTCCCCGTCCCCTTTCTGTCTTCAGACTTGCGCCAAGAAGACCCATTGCGGAGTGGGAGGCTTATGGAAGAGTGGGAGGAGTGGCTTATGTGGAGTGGGAGGCTTATGGAATCTGGAGGCTTTGGAAGCAAGAGGGGATTTAAATCCCCTTGGCGCAGTGGGTTAAACCACTGAACCATGAGCTGTCGATCGAAAGGTCGGCAGTTTGAATCCGTGCGACGGCTCCTGCCAACCTAGCAGTTCGAAAGCAAGAAATTGCAAGTAGATTAATAGGTACCGCATCAGCGGGACGGTAACAGCGTTCCATGCGCCTCGGTGTTGAGTCATGCCGGCCACATGACCATGGAAATGTCTTCGGACAGCGCTGGCTCTTCGGCTTTGAAACGGAGATGAGCACCGCTCCCTAGAGTCGGACACGACTGGACTTAATTGTCAAGGGATACCTTTACCTTTACTTACACTTCTATAATCGGCAGAGCTGTAGCCATTCCCTCCGGGCTGCGGCGCAGGCAGGAGGATCTGCCCGCCTGCGCCGCAACCCGGTAAAAATACATTTTAAGGGGTGGATGTGGGGGATACTTGGGTGGGTTTGTGTGGGTATGGGGGCAACTTCTGGGGGGATACACAGGGCAACTGGAGGCCCGCATAGGGGTACGCGGGCCTCCAAAAGGTTGAGAACCTCTGCTCTAGGACTTCTTGCCATTGATTCAATCAGATCTTGAGACTACGTGGGGCCTTCATCTCACTTTGACTAATTCTAGTTGGCTTTGTCTCATGAAGGGAAAAGGTTTTGAGGTGTTTCTGAGCCAGGGCATGGAGCGTGTGGAACCTAGGGATTGGGACAGAGGCAGCTGGGTTATAGGTCCACTGTGGTCTGTGGCTCTGGGAAAAGGAAAGGAATTATGTGCAGCTCTGTTCTTCTGGGACCTCATCCTGCAATGATTTGGCCTCCAGTTGGTAAGTTTGTTGGGAGCTGGGAGAGTCCCAGCTCTGAGGCCTGGCAGGTCTTTGAGAAAAAACATTGCCTGTTTTCTTCCAAAGGATGGAGATTCCATATATGGTCTGGACTGGCCCAATAGTTCTACCAACTCTCAAGTTCCAAGAGAGAAGCCCGATACCGGGGAATAGTCTCAGAGTAAAAGGTAACCTCCTACGAAGTCTTTGTGGTTACTGAAGAACAGTTGCTGTTGTCTGTGGCATTGATCTGTTTAAGACAATCTCTTGGCATAGAAGAAAGTCTATGGAGTTTTTAAAACATGATACATAGGATGCAAAGTTTTAGCTAGCTGGTTCCCAGTGGCTCCACATACACACATATTTTGTTTTTACTACACCAAAGTATGAAATTCCATCCATATGGGTTTGGTCCCAAACCCAGATTCCTCATCAACAGTTCTGTTGAAAGCAAGATGAACACACCACAAGGGGCGTAAAAACATAAAACCAAACAAGAGCTGGAGTCCAAAACATTTTCAGAACAGAAGCACAGGAAAAACTAGAGAATGCATTTGCCCTTATATCTTATATGCAAGTCTTAATATTAACAGTAAACCTCCCTCAATGCATCTACTCATTGACAATGGAGTGGCTCAGACTGAGTAAGCCTGTCTGGCATGGTGAGGGAGGGAGAGAGGACAGATATGTCTCCCAACGCTAACCAAATTCATGAATCAGATAAATGGATGTTGTATCCTAAGAGCACAACCACTTTTTCTGACTTTTTGGAAGCAGCTGAAAAGTGAGCTTGAAAGCAAGTCCAGGAAATCTGGTGGCAGAAAAACAAAGCAACCCATCAGCAGGCTGACCCCAAGAGAGGCTCCAGAAAGGACTTTGTAACAAAGCAACTGCTGTGTCAAGAAACCAGATGCGATCACTGAACGAAACAGCTCCACAGCTTGCTGCCCTGCACAGGCTATAAAATGTCAACATCGTAATGTTAAGTCAAGGAGAAATAAAATAATCCTATAAAATACAAACACTTTATCATTTACACAAGACATTGAGGCCGATTTAGCTTATCCCTCGTGGCATGCACGTCTCTGGGAAGGGAACAATGAAAACAAAAATCTTCACAGAATTCTTGCTTTGGTCTCCCTCCTAACTTCTCAGTGAGAATTTAGTGTGATTTCTGAACTCTACATTAGAACCACTCAGGCAAATTATTAGCTATGCTGGGATACAGACGCCTGTGCGGTTTCAGTAGTCGGTATGATCACAAACTATCCCACCTTGACCTGATCACCTCCTGAATATGCACAGGCCCTTTCTAGCCCCATCTCCAGCAACAGGTGCCTGGAAGAACTCCTTGACGTTTGGAACTGCCAGGCTGTAATAACCATGCATAAACTATGCATACTCTTGATGGATGATGCTCGCACACAAGGACAGTGCAAGCCTGTGCAAGGACAGTGCAAGCTTATCACATGCGCACACAATTCATGCAGCTGTGACGTTGCAGTAGACAAGCTTCAATAAGGCACAGCTCAGGGGAAAGGCTTGATGGTCCCACCAGCAGCTGTTATTTAGCATTCCTCTGAAATGGCTGTACATGTGCACGACCCCCATGCATGGTTTTTGCTGCTGGGTTTAAAATGGGGTTTTGTTGTCTGGTGTATTATATTGTGGTGAGCTACCTTGGGCGTCATTTTTATAATGGAAAGGTGGGATATAAGTGCCTCAATAATACACACATTGTCTTATGGGCAGGGGCTAGAAAAGGTTATAGGAAATAAATGGCTCATGCCTTTTGGAAGCCTCAGGATTTGCAGAGGTGTCTCCACAGACACGGTGAACAACATAGGCAGGAACAAAGATAGCATAGGAAGCTGCCTTAGTCGAGCATTGGTCGAGTTCTGTGAACGGCAGCAGTTCTCCAGCACTTCTTTCCTTGGGTCTTTTGCTGCCCTACCTGAAGATGCCAGGGGTGGAACTAGGGACATTCTGCATGCAAAGCAGGTGCTCCATCACTGAGATACGGACCTTCCCCCAACAATTTATAGACCTATTTTATTCAAATAGTAGTTTATATACTATGGTACTGTTCCAATCAGAGCATTCTTCTGGGCCAGTGTTTCTCAAACTATGGGTCGGGACCCACTTGGGACCTGATTTCTGGTGAGTCCCAGGTGATGGAAAGATCAGATAAGTAATTGCCACAAGCCCTGAGGCTATTCAAAACTCAGATAGCTACTAATTGCCCTTCAAAGAGCTGAGCTCCTGCAGTTTGTAAGATAGCTGCTAATTACCTTGCAAAGGGCTAAGCTCTTTACTTGTAAAAATATATATATTTATTTCTAGATCACCTTTTTTTTTTTAAGTCTGGTAAAGCTAGGTGGGTCCCGATAGAGTGTCATTTTAAAAAGTGAGTCCTGGTGCTAAAACGTTTGAGAACCACTGTTTGGGCAATTTCGAATCACAGACTCAACAGGAGGAGTGGAGAGGGAATTTAAGTTTTACACACTCATTTCCCTTTCACTGAACAAAAGTAACGTATGAAAAGTGTTAGGCAGAATGGAAGTTTATGTATGCTGTGTCAAAGTTAGTCATGTTATAACTGTATGAGAAAAGATGGGAGACGATGCCACCTTCTGGCCAAGTGAAGATAGTTTTGAATAGTATTAACTCATTTTCATATTAATCATACAGATAAAAACGATTCTTGTACTGGAATATTCCCAAATTTTGTTCAGCATTTTGTCACTGTCGATTACTCAAAGACTTAAAAGAACTGTCACAAAGCCCACCAAGTATGAATTTTATTTTTTAAAATATCTCTCTAATCTAGTCCATTTGTAAAAACAGACTCCTTTTACTACAAATAAATACTATTCTTCGAAGAAAAGGCTTTGGATGTGAAATAATAAAATCTACTAAAATATGTAATTTACGGCGCAATCGAGTGTAAGTTTCTGTCTGTGGAGCACACGCTCTGCAGGCGGAGGGTGCTGTAAACGCGCAGTAAAGCACGCTTTCTGCACCCAGCGAGTAAGGCCCGCCAGCACACAGGCCAGCAGGCCTCACTTTGCCACGGAACCAAACCGCAGCCACCGGAACAAGGTAAGTGTTCCTCCGGTGGGAGCAGGAGCGGGTCAGGTGGTGAGGAAGGGCGGCTGTTGGCAGGAACACCCGGGATATCCCTGTCCCAGGCTCGGCGGCCGTTACACCACCGTCTCGGATGTCTGCCAGCTTGAGATCTGGCCAATATTTAAGGAGGCCCATTGGGGCCTTTCAGTCCTACACCGGGGAAAGAGGACGGACGTCCCGGCCCCCAAGGAGACCCCGGGCTGCGTCACGCTGGAGCGGCCCAGGAAGGGTGTAGGATTAAGACAGTCTTTGTCTCAAATCGCCAGTACCTAGAAGACCATCAAAACTTTGACACATTTAGGTCATAGCACTGACTAGTTTTTTATCCCTTTGCATAGGCATTTGGTCCAAATAATATTCAATCTCAAAAAGATTTCTATTATGTACAGTATTTAGGAGTTCAATTTTTTTTCATTGCTGTATACCTAAAAATCACGGGGATATTCTAAAACACAAATATTATGACTGTTATTCCACAGAGTCTATAAAAATACTATTAAATCAGAAGATAACATAGATTCTTTAAAGTTAACATTTATGGTACAAGAAACATTATATCTTGTACTATCAACAGCAGATAAGGGGTGGTGTCCCAACTAGCATTTCCGCTATCTATCAGGAACTTGCTCTGTAAACGGAAGCTTTCTCTGTGAACAGAAGGAGCATTTCATTCATGCAAGAAGGACCCCTTCTGCAAGCAAAATGCTCCTTCTGTTTGTGGAGAGAACTCCTGACAGCGGAAGTAGTCAGGACGCCACCCACAATGTACAGCAGCAACTTCCCAACTGAGCTCTGCAGCTGCCTATACCTCAATAGCTTAACAGACGCACAAAAGATGTGCTCATTTATTGACATTTCATCTAAAGTGTGCATTAATTTTTGCTAACAAAACTGAATATTTACAATTTGCTTATTGCTCATTCAGTATGCAGAGATGTGTGTGACATCTATGGATCTTACAATGGAAATAAGACACACCGACAGATTAAAAAGCCAGTTAGTGACAACATCAAAAGACAACAGTCTTGTTATGGAAAAAGCTACCTGGATTTTTGTAGATGCTGAGTACATCCTTGAAATAATGAGGTAAAAATCTTTCTAGTAAAAGCAGCACATCCTCCAATTCTTCCAGGATCCCCACAAGTAGGAAATTTTCATTCACATTCACTTTTGCTCTTTCGAGGGCCCATTCGCCAGGCTCCCTGAAATAATATAATAATAAAATCTTCTTTCAACTGATTTTTTCACACAAAAATTGGGAAAAGATGAATAAAAAGTGAGTTTAGCTTGATTTACAGTCTGATGTAGCCTGATAGAAAAACCTACCACCAAATGCAGAGTATCGGTCATTTTTAATAATATTTAGCAAGATAGTCACAAAATTAAAATGTTTCAGATCATAATCATCTTCTTGTAACCTACTGGTTCATTTTTTGATTGAGTCCAGACCAGAGTTTGCTTCATAGGGTGGGCATACCTGGAGCTGACAACCCCTGAATAGTCCCAGGCCTCTGTATTCCCTAAGTTGGTTGTTGTAGAATTTGTGACAGGCTCAAAGTTCATTTAGAAAATTGTGCAATTACTCTAGATTCTCTTAACTCCATATGTAAGTTGCA
Organism: Plestiodon gilberti rubricaudatus; assembly: GCA_026170595.1. NCBI lineage: Eukaryota > Metazoa > Chordata > Lepidosauria > Squamata > Scincidae > Plestiodon > Plestiodon gilberti. The sequence continues at coordinate 65,949,311 of JANXHW010000001.1, forward strand.
CACAGAGTTGAGAAAAATCTAGACTCTGTGACTCTAGGTTGTCCTAAGTGAACTTTGGGGCTGCCATAATTCCTACAGCAGTCAACTGGATTCTCCCAGGACCCCTCTACACCTCTGGCAGCATCTCCATTGGCCTCCGAGGGAGGGAGGGAGGTGGAAGACTCCAGATCAACACTTCTTCCTCCCCTCCTGAAATCCAATGCAGCCAGGATGCCTCAGCCATGGCAGAACCTCTGCTACTGGGAGCATGCCAGGGTGGAAATAGGAAGAACTGTCCACTGCTGCCACCAAGCCTACTTGCTCAGTAAGTGGTGGGAGGGATGAGTCAAGGAGGGAAGCGGCGAGCAGGAAGTGGCAAGTCAGTGGGGTGTGTCCGTGCATATGAACAGGACCCCTAAACTTGCTCATGCCCCAGGCACTGGTACATACAATCAATACATAGAGATGCTGATGTACACAATAGGGCAGCGATTTTCAACCGGTGTGCCATGAATGGTCCACAGGTGTGCTGCAGGAGTTTGGGGGATGGTTATTTATTAGTAGGGTCATTGGGGATGTGAGCCCCCCACCGGAAGTGAAGTATGCCTTGTCAATTGTCAAAAAACAGACGGTGTGCCCTGAAACGTTTAGTGCCTTGTCCGTATGCCGTGAGATGAAAAAGGTTGAAAATCACTGTAATAGGGTCTGACTCACACAGTGTAACCTTAAGGTTGCACTCCTATACATATTTACCTGGGAATAAGTCCCTTTTAAATAACGGGGGTTTAATTCTGAGCAAACATGCATAGGTGTGCACTTTAAGGTTAGTAATTAAAACAATGAAAGATTTGTCTAATCTAGGTCATCAGTAGTAACCAATGAGGGTTCAATACAAATTGTCGTCCCCCCCCCCCCCATGGTGAATGGAACCTCATTACATGAATAAACAAGCCCTATGTGTAACATGGTGTTGGCCTGGATGAGACAGCAAGGGCACATCCACCAGAAAGGCTTAAACCTTGGGTGTATATTGGATATGCCAGAATGTATTGGCTCAAGCCTAGGTGAAACAAAGGGCCAGGGAGAAAACCCCCCAGCACCCTACTGTGTTTTGCTCACACTTGTCTGTTGTTCAAGACCATCCACATGACCACAGCCAAGTTCAAGGAAGCAAACTTGGGTTTCCTTCTTTTGGATTAGTGAATCAGAAGGGTAAAATCTCAATCTCCAAAAATCCCATATTAGGAGCTGCCTAGTTTGAACCAGCACGTGTTCTATTCCAGCAGCGGTAGATGCTGCTAGTATACTGCTGATTGCACCTCCAGCTCCCATAGTGGTGAACTGCAATTCTAGGTAGGACTTGTATCTAGACCAGAGGTTGCCAACTTTTCACCATTAGGGCCTCTGTGCTCTTAAGAGTTGTGTAGAAGACAGAATCTTGGCAGCTGCAAGTGCGGATGGTGCTGCTAAAGCAACTGCATCTGCTGAAATACTCTTACCTATACAACCATTAAATGTTCAGGCACATTCATGTTGAAAGGTTGGCCACCCTTGATCTAGACAGTCGTGTTAAATTTATTATTTTCATTTGCCTCTAAGTACATGTTACCTGCCTGTATTTTTCTGGCCCTAGTTAAGAGCTATTACCCCTCGCTACAGAGGGTGTGTGGTGGTTAAGGACTTGGGGTTGGTCAAGCTTCATAGCTTCCTTAATCACTCTTATAGCAACTGGCTTCTGCACTGACGGAACGCTGAAAACTGGGATTACCCTACAGCAGGGTATGGAAGGGCATTTCTTTTTGGTCTTTTGCTGCCTTAGTGGCAGCAACTACCTCTTTTTGGGATGGCTTACCAATGCCTGTGAGGTACCGAAAGTGTGTGGAAAGGTAAGGTACATGGGCTATGTGCCTTGCTTCTTCTTCTATTCCTACAGCCTCACTGGATTACCATACCCCAAATTTTGTTTCTTGTAGTATTAGGCTCAACTGATGGCAAATCCTGCATAAAGAGCTAGTGAAGCATTAGCAGGATGTGGCGAGAACAGCTTTATAACATTGAGCCATCCTCAATGGCCACCTAATCACAAGTTCAGAGAGGTGAAATAATGTATTCACGCGCCAAGTTGGCAGATGTCTTTGGGATTTATTCTGCCCACTCTTTTAGCATGTGGCATAATTTCCTTGCGAATGTGACCCATTAGTATTCTGCTTGACTCCTTGTATTTCAAGTTAACATCAGTAGGGCATCGTTTGGATCTCTACCGTTGTTTTGTGGAACACTCCACATTTAAATCTCCCCCAGCTACACTCAGTGGTAACTAAGCAAACAATATTTTTTGGAGTGGCAAGAGCAGAAAGAAAAGGTAGGTATTATAAGTTACCTGCATCTTGGATGCTGTCCACAGAAATATGGAATAATATAAAATAACCTGGGATTGGAACATTCAGGGTAGTTCTCAAGAATACATACATTAATATCCTAAAAGGAAGGGAGAGGGAAGGGGAAAAAAAGAACAAAACAAAACATTAATATTTTACTGTAAAGTCTGATCTTTATTCCACTGATCTGAATACATGCCTTAGGCTGAAACTCCCATAGGTCAATTTCTGTATCAAAGCAATCTGCCACAAAATTATGTTCTTCTCATGTTGTACCAACCTTGCTTTTGAGACTTACAAAAGAGATATATATTTTGCCTTTAAAAACAAAGAATATGCTTTTAGTTCCACCTAGAATGCAATACTATACAAGCTTACCTGGGAGTATGCCAGTAATGCAACTTACTTCTGAGCAGATATGAAGTAACAGTCCAATGTGACTGGACTGTTACTCAGGTCCAATAGATTTGGTATAGGGGCCAAAGCGAAATTAAATTCTTCAGTAAGGACTAGAAACTGGAACACTCATAATCCAACAATGGACAGGAGTACCATATACCAGCGGTTCTCAAAGTTCTCCCCACGAGTTGGGGAAGATGTAAGTCTTTGCAGGGGTGGGCCGACAGCAGCGGTGCTCCCGGGATCGCGCCACTGCTGGGAAAAAGGTGCTTTTTTAATTACCAGGGGTCCCGCTGGCCCTCTGGAGGGTGCGGGGGGGGGCAGACCTCCCCACATTTCAGATGTGAAGCAATTGAGACCCTGAAGCAATTGAGACCCAGTACTGGATTCAGATGAAAACCAGACATGGGTCTCAATTGCTTCAGGGAGTCAATCTGAAGCAGGGGGAGGCCCGCATAGGGGGCCATAGCCCCCCTCACTCTCCAGAGGGTGCATGACCCCTGGTAAGTTAAAAAAACACCCTTTTTCCCCCAGCAGCGGTGGGATGTCACCGACATCACCGCACATTGCCACCCCCCTTAAGGGAGAAGTGGCTGCTTCCAGTTTTCCTTCTGGGTCATGACTCACCAGTTTGAGAACCACTGCTGTATACTAATAGTATGCTGAACAAAAATAAAAAGCATTTGACTTTAGCATAATCATTAATTACGGTTCTACACCATTTTATATTCATGTTTTAAGAATGCTAATTGAGTAGGGTCGCTTTCTGTGAGTGGTTGACGACAGGAATAAAACTCCTCCTGAAGAAAGGTTAACCTCAGCATGAATGATAATAGAAAATTCAGTTCTTTTACAAAATATGCAGCTACAGAAATGCTCATTATACTGTAGTTTTTTGAACACACACATATGCATGCAAATATCTAATAGGCCTAAAACTAACATCTGTCCACTAAATACCCTCCCACATGTCCTAGCTGGCTAAGCTGTCAGGCTTATGAACATTCTGTGATGCCCTAACTACTACAGAGAGTGTTGGACATGTTAAACTGACCATTAGCATATGCATACACACTAGGGCAGGGATTCCCAACCCCTTCCTGGCTGAGTACCACTTCCGGTGCCACTCTTCTTCTGAGTACCACTGGAAGTGACTGTTGATGACATCATCACCAGTTACTTCCGGGTTTTCAGAGGCCAAAAACACATGGAGGAGGCTCTGGGCAGGCGGGAGGGCTCTTCTCAGCGTTCCTGAGAGGCTCAGTCAAAGGCAGGAGTTTCTTGGGAGCAAAAATGCATCACCAAAAGTGCCATGTCAGAGTGAGATTCCAGGGTCCAGCAATCCGAGTACCAGCAGCAGTCGGCCGAAGCAGCTCCCAAGGTTGAAAATTCAGACGGCAGTTGTCTGGGAGAAGCTGCGACTCAACTGCAGATAGGAACCTTTTGTTCACTGCTTTTGAAGCTTGTTTGCATGCAAATTAACAATCCCTTCAGATAATTGTTGCTGTGTTTAAAGCTGACAAAGTGAATATGGTGAGTAATTTAGTGAGCATTTTCATACTCGTGTAAACAGGGATCTTAGCAACCTTGATGAACGTTTCCAATTCAAAATTTGCCACATCTTTGCACAGATGCATCTTGGTATGTCAACACCATATTCATACAGATTTTTTGCTTTTTTATAATAGTGGTAAGTGTTTGCAAGGAAAACTGTACAAATTTGGCACAAGCTTCAGTCATGATACATTTCCAGCAGTACATTCTGTGCTGAACAAAACTGTGGAGGAATTCCAAAAATGAAGTAAAGCGTTTTCACATAAACTTTCATAGCAATGTCTGGAGTATTCTCTCTCAAATGTATTCAAAATACACAGTATTCTAACATGCCAAGGATGGGTCTTAAATCCAAATGCCACTAACGTAAGAGGGCCCAGCTATGCACACACTTTCACACATTACTTGACAGGATATATCCACTGTATCCTCGCTACAGAATAAAAAAAGCATTACATCATTCTGCCAATTTTAAAAGCAATATATTTTATATATTTTACAGCCCGATCCTGTGTAACTTTAGGCCGGCGGAGCTCTTGCTTCGCTGGCCTAAAGCATCACAAAGGCGCTGGCACAGAGGCCGACACCGTTCACTCTGCCACCTACTTTGTCCTGCGCCGGCTGATGCAGGTAAGGGCCATGCCGGTTGGTGGGAGGGTGGGCCTGGGAAGAGAGGGAGGGAGCCACTGGCCAGGCTGGGAGGGGGTGTGGATATTGGTGGTGATATCCTAAACCCCTTCCCAGGTTCCGCTGGCCTTACACAGCCTCTCCAGATGTACAGTACGCCACCTCTAGAGCTGCTGTGTATCCGAGAGGGCTCATAGGCCCCAGGCTTGCCTACACCCAGCGCTCTAGCAGTGCTGGGGTAGCCCAGAATGGGCTTAGGAGGATGCAGCGGCTGGTCCTTTAGGTTGGTCGTGCATCTTTACACAGGATTGCGCCATTAAACGGTCTTCAGCTCTAATCTGTTCTTATAGCATAATTTCTCAGCTTACTGAATTGCAAAGCTTTACCTTCAAAATATATGATATTCTCAAGCAAAAGGGGGGGAGTGAAGGGAAGGACTATGGTCACTTGCAGACAAATGAATAATTTACATTAACTCTCTGCCTCCATTATGCTAAAAGGGTGCATGCACTTGCTATCAGGAGAGGTATTGGGCCAGGAGAATGCATACCCCCAAGTACAAACCCTTACAATGAGAACTTTCATACTCAGGAACAAAATTCTCCAAGTCCAGTTTCTGGGTTGAATTTGAGGTGCTGTTTTTGACCTTTAAAGGCACAAACAGGTTAAGAACCCCTGTTCCAGGAACATAAAGATATATTTTCAGACTAGTCAGCTTTCATTCAAAGCAGCAAATGATAATGTCGTTTATACAATCAACATTATGCTTTAAATTTCCCATGAAATATAAGTAATGAAAATTGTCTCTTCTTTCACATCTAAAGAAGATGACAGGAGATGTCAACTGAAGGCATGCTCACAAGAACCACAGAGGAAGCAGTGAACCAAATGGTTTTCAGCTAGAAAATTGGGCCCAAAGAGGAAAACAAATAAAATAAGGTAGACAGTAAATGTTACAGTGGTCAACTCTCCCGCTAAGAGGGCTGTTCTTCATATAGAGCTTGTGTCAATAGCAGTCATCATAGACAGCCAAAGATAACTTTTTCTGCTAAGAATTCTTAAAATCTCTTACCATAGCTTTTACTTCTTTCCCTCCAGAAAATATTCAATATTTACAAAATGGGTCAAACTGACCATTCCATTAAAAATCTCTGCTTAGATGTGAACTAAACGTACCCACACTCATAAAAACACAAACACAAGTCTAGACTGCAGTCACCATGTATCTAGCATTCTCCAAAACCACTTTCCCTTCTCAGCATCGCCTTGCTAGTTTTCAAAAAATCTCCTTTAAAATCTGCTTCTATGAAACCCTTTCCAGACTACAAAACCCACACTTCCCTTTGTTGCCTACTGTCAGTTACTCTGTTTTCATTGCTCCCCTATCTAGCCCTTCATTCCATTTTATCTTAATCTTTCTCAGATTGGGAAAGGCTATCTTGCAGCTGTATTATGCACAACCCATAGTGCACTGCTGGTAGTAATTGCCTGTAGACCAGTGTTTATCAAACTGTTAAGTCGCGACTCAATTTTTGATGGGTCGCAAATGCTGCTTGCAGCCCCACCCACACTTCCGGGTTGCCGGATTTTTACGTGTGCGATGGTCTCCAGCCCATTCCAGACCTTGTTGTGTTATGTTCTTGCTGAAGAAACTATGCGACGAGGCTGGGAATGGGTCAAAAACTCCCACACAGAGGCTCCAATGGCAGATTTTCACGGGGGAAAAAATGCAAAAGTCAGAAAAGACAGAATTAACGGCAGTGACGTGATGACATCATCACATCGTTATGTCACCACCATTACTTCTGGTTTGCCGGGCTCCAGGCGGGTCATGGAGCGGGTAAGTTTGAGAATCCTGGTCTAGACAACTCCAGTTATTTGTACATGACTATGACGAACAGATGGTTCAATACAGAAAGGGAAGGGCAAGGATTTGCCATTGATACATACAGTTAACTGGTATGGTGACAAAAGCAAAGCAGGCAAGGGATTCTGTATCTTTAACAGCTGTGTAGAGGAGGGGCTTGCAGCAGGTGCAGCTTTTTCTATTCTGCGTGACAAGCTGTACTTGTCAAGTTTCCTTCTTCTACACTAGTATTAAAAGTATCCATCAAAAATATTAAGAATGTCTCTACACTACACACAAACTGATTTAACAGTCACTCTCATTTCCCCCACATAATTTGGGAGCTATTTCTTAGGAGTAAGCCCCATTGAGCACAATACAACTTACTTCTGAATTGCACTGTTTGGATTTTTTGGGAGAAGCCATGACAGTTAAACTGGTATGAGATCATATACATGTTGCAGTGCCAACACACAAACAAAAAGTTGAAACTCCTTATAATCTACCCATTTCCCTCCTGACAGTAATTAACACAAGTTTCCACCTACATTAATGGCATATTCAAAATTATTCATGTTAATTATCCTTTTTCCCTTCCTTCCCCTATTCCTTTTATGTCTTGATTATTAAATAGTAAGCAGTTAGCAGCAAGCCTGGTCCAAAGTTCCTTCAAAACCACAAACAATGTACAGGGATTTCTCACTACAGAACTGCAGTGACACATGGAAGTCGAGGATTCGAGGAGCTCCTAAGCACAGTTCTATTTCCCCACCCAGCCCCACAAGATTTTCAACTTCCCTGAAAAAAATGACATGGCATCATGACAGGACACTGCTGAAAGTCAGAGGAGGAAAGCCAAATGTGGCTGCCTTCAACATGACAGTAGTAAAGGGCAGTCCCAACTATCACCACTCCTTTCCCGATTGCCCACCAAATACATTAGGACTTACATGTGTTCATACTGTTCATTATAAAGCCTCAAGACTCTGAGTGTATGATATATGAATCCTTGATAATCCAATTTACAGTAGTTGCTGTTCACCTTCCCTGCCACCCCCAGTCCCAAAGCCAGAAAAGCCTTACCTGGAGGAAAGAGGTTACAGGTGGTGGAGACCCATTATGCATGGAAACAAACACACTTTGCAACATATAGTTTTCGGACCAAGATCCAAACGGCCCAATTTGTTGACTCAAAGGTATTTATGCCTGCAGGGATTGGGGACAGAGATTTTCCTTTCCAACTGCAGCCTTTTAATGCCATGTTGAATCTCACTCTCAATCTCCAGGAGTAGCATTTCAGAGGGCACGATAGACTGCTGGGGTAGAGGGGCGGGGAAAGAGATAGGCAAAAAACGCCTTGTTGTACTTGCTTGCTCGTGCTCTCTCTCTCTCTCTCTCTCTCTCTCTCTCTCTCTCTCTCTCTCTCTCTCTCTCTCTCTGTCTCTCCCTCCCTCCCTCTCTCCCCCCCATTATAACCAGGTAATATTTGGTCACCTTCGTCACAAACACAAATCAAGATATGTTTACTGAAAGATTTTCCAGGAAAGTACATCAACCCTCTTTTTTTTTTTAATCCACTTTTTGAATCTTAGCAGGATTTGGTTTGCTGCTTATGAGCACAAGGGGATGGCTGAGGCGAACCATATGGTGAACAGATGTGGTGCAAGCCTGCACACACAGCCTGCTAATCCTACTCAAGCCAAACATTTTGCAGCCAGGACTATTTCACTGTGTGGCCCAGTGCAAGGAGATGTGCCAGTGATAGTGCATGGTGCCAGATTGTGTGGGTGTTTTGTGAAAGGGATAAGAGCCCACTAGAGACTAGATTAAGGCCAGCAGTAGTATTTCAATGTCCAAACATGACAGCTGGGCTAATAGGTTGCTGTTTTTAGTCAATAACCCTTTGCGGCTACAGTTGCACTGGCAAAACCAAAGCCAAAACAATTTAACCAAAAACAAACAAAAATATTCCACCTACCCCCGTTACATTCCAGAAACATGTTAAATGACTAAGGATTCTGGTAATAGGATGACTTCCACAGAGAAGCAATGTAGCTCGTGATCATGAGTCAGGGCAGGACAAAAGCCAATTATATCAGGCTAGCCATAACATACTGTATATCCTGCATTGGAGTGATGAAGCTATGATAATTTGTGATATCAGGGAGGGTTAGTTGAAAAGGTGATCTTGTTTTTGCAGGACAGTAGTAGTCACTCTTTGGAGACAGTTACTGTACATAATACCCAGTTAAAAGGAGCTAACGTAGATGTAACAGTGGGGTGACCTTAATTATGAGTAAGAGACTGAGCACACTGTGGGATTGTGTACTTCTACCCTGAAGCCCCATTCCTTCTGGAACAAGTTCTTATCAATACTATAAAAAAGACACATCAGCAAACTGATATCAACTACAGCTAACCAGGTTCTTTTTGCAACCAGGCAGTAAACTCAAGAGAAAAATTACTCTCTATCAAAGATACATATAATTAGATATACCACAGCTAGAGATAGGCCTATTCCTGCAGGTTCGATTTGATCATAACCAGTAACTACAAGAAAAAGTGGAGGGCACTTGGAAAAAACATCTCCCCCCCCATCCTAAGAATTCTAAATTCATTCATAACTGTTGGCCCCTTTTGTGAGCATTCAAATTTCCTTACACAGCATACAGTGACTGTAGTTATGGCAGAGGATTCTTCTTGCCATCTCCTCAGCAGGACTGCTGTGACCGTGGTAGAAAGGCAGTCTCCTAAGAAATGCATTGTCAGGCATTCTAGCAAAACTACATTTCCCTGAGCTCTAAATGCTAGGGAGGAAGAGACAGGCACCAGCCCAAGCGCACACGCACGCACACATTCCCTATGCTGCACAGAGTGCACTACTCTCCCTCTGTGACAACATTTCCCCTAACACCACAACCCCTGGTGGGAGCTCTTCTCCCCTGCCACAGCGCACAATCCCTTACCTTGTACCGCTGTTCCTTCTTGTCACGTCCTCCTCCTGCTTCCTTATGTTTCCCACCCTCTACCTTTTCAAAAGGCAGGGGGAGGGAGGATGACGACAAGGCGGAATGGCAGCAGTGACTACTACATTGTGGAAGAACAATGAGCAGTCAAGGAGATTGGCAGTAGCCACCAATGCCAAAGCAGCAGATAACTGAGTGGATAGATTGGTGGGAATACTCTTGAGTTGGAGAAGAACTTGGTAGTTATAATACAGCTGTACCCCCGTATCCGCAGATCCACTTATCCGCGATTTGCCGCAGCCCCCTCGCACCCATTACTTTTGCTTATCTTCATAGAGCTGGCGCCAAGTCAGCATGTTTCTTGCTTGAACAAAACGCTATAAGCAGCAAGCTGCTTATAGTGACGAAGCAGGCAAGCAGCCTCAATGCTAGAGAGGCTCCATTAACAGGAAGCTTCCAGATCCTATTAATGGAGCCTCTCTAGCATTCAGGCTGCTTGCCTGCTTTGTTGCTATAAGCAGCACTGCTTATAGCATTTTGGTAAAAAAAAAAAAAAGAGATGCACTTGCTTGGTGCCAGCTGAGGGGGATAGCGGGGATAGGGGGGGGGGCTGAGGGGGATAGCGTTAGCTCTTTTCCATGGTTTCAATTAACCACGGTAAGAGCTGGATACGGGGCCCCTACTGTACTCACTTTGTAAGGCAACTTTAAAGTCTCTGAAGTACTAATTCTGAGCCAAAGAATTATTTTATTTATAAAGCAATTTCTATCCCAAATTATGAAACTTGTGATGTTTCTAAATCAGTCATCTTTCACTAAGACATCTGTAAGGTAAAGGTAAAGGTGACCCCTGACAATTAAGTCTAGTCGTGTCTGACTCTAGGGTGTGGTGCTCATCCCCATTTCAAAGCCGAAGAGCCAGCGTTGTCCGAAGATGCTTCCGTGGTCATGTGGCCGGCATGACTCTCCTTGCCGCAGTGAGTAGCATGCGGCTGGAACACGGAGCACTTGCCCCAAGCGGTACCTATTTATCTACTCACATTAACATGCTAAAAATGCCCTTTCTACAATTCTTTTTAGATTATCTTTTTCATTTTAAATTCAGTTTTAGTGATGATTAAACCATCTTTGGCTCAAATACCATTTTTCTGTTGCTGAGATAACTTTATTGAAACCACATTTCTGGAAATGCATCTTGCAGATTGCGACTCTGTAAAGAGTACAGACACTCACTGGCTAGCGCTCATGTGATGTGAGAATCACAAGGCTACTGAATTTGTTGTTTGTAAACCCCCTCAGTTTCCAGAAAAGTACAACTGCTGGCAAATTCTCACTTGATTATGTTCCCCTTAGTTTAGCTTTTTAATCTGTACACTTGAGAGCCATTTCAGTGCTATGAACCACATTCTGTTTCATTCAGATCTATAAGAAGCTTTGTTAAAAAAAGGTTGTGAGCTCTGCCTCCATGGACTTTGGAGACTGTATTCTGATTTGTGTTCAATCTGTGATGTACTTATTTCCTTCGTAAAAAAAAATGTAAACCTCATGTGATGTATTTCAGCTCTAAATAGCTCTTTACTAGCATGCTATTAATATGAAAATTATCCTGCTTTTCCCTATGCCAGGCTCTCTACACTTTATTAAATCTGTTTATTTCTACTATATTTGCTTCTTCATTATTTAGATGTTTAATTTTACCTTGCAAGATAGTTGGTGACATTTTTTCCAAGGATGGACTAAAAATTCTCCTTACACGTCTTGATTACGTTTGCAGTAGCAAGAATCTTCTTGTACACTTCAGGAAGTTGCCTGAGGGACCCTTACTGAGGATTTGCAAATTAGTCCCTCTTTCCTTCTCTCTTGAAAGACCTTTGATGAATGCTTTCCATAGGGATCTCAAAGTGGTGCTCTATCATGAGTTCCGATTGACAACCTGCCAATGACCAGTTCAGATTCATCCTGAAGCGGTCAACGTTCATGTTTCCAACAGGAATCTGAAAGGTCACCATGTACTGCTTTCTCTATGATAGTTTTTGTGACACTGCATCTGGCTATTTTGCAGAAATCTTTCAAGCAATCACACTGACACTAGCTTCAAAATAAAGCAGTGTCTGGTAATAATAAAAAGAACAAAAAGCTGAAATGAAAAAAAAAACCTTTCAACACATGGTCTTAAGGACCAAACTAACCATGTGGTGCTACTGTGTGTACCCGTGGGTTCACGTATCCACACTCCTGTGCCTTTATTTCTTTAGCACTGGCGCCAAGCCAGGACAGGCCTTGCTTAAACAGAATGTTATAAGCAGCAGCGTGCTGCTTATAGCACAGACACTGATTCAAGTAGCCATGTTGCATGAACACCATGCTGCAGCTGCTTATGTCGTAGCTGGCTTGGATAAAGGACTTGTTGGCTTTGAGTGAAGCCCTGGTAAACACAGACATTCACCAAAACACTTAAAACAAGCTTATCCAACATTTTGTACAAATTGCTGTTTTTCTTTGGAACACACTCAAAGTCTGATGCTATATTTACACTAAGATCCCAAATGGTCAGTGGAATTTTCCACAAAAATTTCTGATATTAAAAGGCCAGAACCTCTGTACTTTGAGAAAACAGTGTATGGTACTCAGTTTTACAGTAGAAAAGTTTATCCTTTGCTCTTTACGTCAGGTGCACAATATATTTTCGTCAAGTCAAAGCACTAAATACAGGCTCAAGTTTTAATTTAGTAAATTTGATTATGAGTGAAGAAAAAGCCACCAAGAATTTCATTTCATTGTATGTATTAAATAACAATCTTCCCCATAGGCAACATAGGTATTCAAGGTGACTTACAACAACAGAAACTGCACAACAGCTACAACAACTCCACAAAAACTGAAATTAATATCATGAAAAATATACAATATTGCATTACTCCCCAAAGATCCTTCTAAAAAGAGAGGTAATTGACAGTCTTGTCAAAAAGTCAGAATGTAGTTTACATAGCAAGTAAGAAAATTGCACAAAAGAGGGTGGCATATGTGCCACCCTCTTTTGTGCAATATATATATAACTTCTGAAGGACCAATAATCTAGAGCAAGGCTGCTCCTGATGATGAAAAAGTAGGTGCTCGTATGGAAAATGACCTTTCTGTGCCATTTTTCATATCTGAAAACAGGAGACCTGTTCAAGAGACCATGTAGGCTTGCCATCAAGAATATTGGAATCACAGAAAATTAAAGGTCATCTAGTCCAACCTCAGCTCAGTGCAGGCAACTGGGAAGTCAGTGGTCTCTAGAGCTCTGCTCAACATTTGAAGTCTGGTCCTAGCATGTGTCTCTGCTGGCTGAAGTTTGATTAGCATCTGTTAGGTGTGCTGGGCATTTCCAGCTGCAGCACCAATTTTGTGGAATGCTCTGCCTCTCAGTGAGGCAAGTCACCATGTTCTGTTCCAGCTGCAGCCTTGAACAGACTTCAAGGGGAGCTTTAAAGAACATGTATCACAGTAGTGGCCTTCACTTTCTTCAGAGGCAGTTGAAACAACCAATTCACAACTAGATCTCCTTTAAAATATCTCTTCGCATTGCAAAGAATAGAAATCAGCCACGCAGTGTAACATTTGGTTAGAGATCACAACTTTCCAAAAAACTCTTTGCCACTGAGAACAACTGACTTTTGTTGTAACAAATTTTATTGGCAGCTGGCCTGTACTTTCCTGAAACACAAACAACAGTGTTCTTTGAGTAGGACGACTGTGAAGCAAAGACTGCCAAAAAAACAAGGACAACAATCCAAGGAAAGGATTAGGCTTTTTACACAAAACTATAGCAACAGTAAGGATTTGTACTGTGAAATCTTTCAGTTAGTCCAACAATGTATAAGACACCCAAGTCTACTCCACTGCAACAAGAGTCCTGAAGTAGGTACCCAATAGGCAAACCTGAAATCTTAAAAACCCTGAAACCTTAAGAAATACCGTATTGGTCTGAGTATAAGACTCACTTTTTTCTCCTAATTTAAGTTTTTAAACTAGGGGTGCGTCTTATAATCAGGCTGTTGCAATTTAATGCCAGTGATTTAATTAATTTTTTTTTAATAGCACCAAACTTTAAGGGTGCGTCTTATAATCAGGTGTGTCTTATACTCGGGACAATACGGTATCACCTAGTTTTTCAGTTTCAAGAGCATGCTCTTGAGTTGCAGTCAGGACCCCGGATTCCCAGTTTGTGTGAAAGCAGAGTGCATCTAGCACTTTCAAAGTCTTGAGGTACAAAGTGTACTAGAAATATTTTACTTTTTTTAAAGGTGAAGTTCCAAACAATTCTGACATTAATATGCTTTTCCAAACTTGTCTGTTTCATGCACACCCCAAGGAACGAGCACATAAACGCACACACACATGCATGCGGCTGGTTCTCATGTAATGGAAAAACACAGTTTTCTGCTACAAGAATGTGTCTAAGGAAACCATGGACTTGAGCACCCCCTTCCCTCCCCTTTCGCAACATGCGAAGAGACAAGGCAAAGCTTCTACTTTTGGTTTGAAGTAAACCACCTCTCTGTATTATGCATACTTTCAGGGAACTGTGATTTACTTCAAGCCAAACCACATGGGCAGCCCAATCCTTCCTCACCCCCCAGCATAGGCTCTTAAGTGTGGGCTGCGTGGCCCCACGCTGAATCCTATCCGGGGAAAGGACTGGCTGGAGGTTTATTTGGGGTAAGCAGGCAAATGCCCACTTACCCTAGGTAAACTCTCAGCCGCCACAATGGGGCTACTTGGTTCTCTGCCAGCTCTATAGCTGGCGGAGAATCAAGCAGCCCCGTGTCAGCTGCAAGGGCGTGGGAGGGGGGGGATAGAATACAGTGTCCGACAAGGATGCCAATCCCTCCCCCCTCCCAGGCCTGATCATTTTAATCATGTATCACTACATGTTTTCTGGAAACAACTTATTTGAAAACTCATAGAGTTGGAAGGGACCCACCAGGTCAGTTCAATATCTATTAAATATTGAACTCTGCGTTCAGTATCTATTAAAGTAGTCACCAGGACAAAAATCAAGAACATTAAGGCATTGCTAGCCAAATGCTTGTGATCAACTGTCTTAGGCTTTTGTGATATTTCTTTTTATCTGGACTATATTTACAATGCAATCCTAAGTAGGCTTACTCAGAAGTAAGTCCCTTTCACCTCAGTGGGGCTTACACCCAAGTCAGTATGTTTAACATTCTGGCCTTAGTCAGAAATTAAATTTGTTGTTCTCAGCTATTAATGACAAATTAATTTCTGACTAAACATAGCTGGAATAAAAAACAAAAACAAATACTGTATATCAGAGGTTATCAACCTGTGGTACGGGTAACCCTAGGGGTACGCGGACCTCTTGCTGGGGGTACGCCAAACCCTGCCCCTTATCTGCCCCATCAGCAGCTAATTAAGTGTTAATTAACATGATTTCAAATTGTAATTATTTTCGGAGCCCTTCTGTCTTTCTGATTTTGGTTTTGGGCTTATTTTTGTACTTTGGAAAATGTACTTTGGTGGGGTTAGGGTTGGAGGAGCTGATTTTGGGAAGTGTGACTTGGAGAAAAAAAGAGATCCTTGTATGTCTCTCTCTCACACACACACATTCACAGAGTTAAATAAGACATTTTTTCACATTTAAAATTGTTTTAGTACTTTTTAATTTAATGATTAATTACCTAATTAATTAATTGATTAATCCAATTAATTAGCAGTTAATTAGCAGGGGGTACTTCAGAAAATTGGACCGTGATAGGGGGTACGCGGGCCTCCAAAGGTTGAGAACCCCTGCTGTATATGAAACATCAAGCTCATAAGAAGGTAAAGGTACATATATGCCTGCAGAGAGTTTGAAATCTGGAAAAGCAAAACAATGTGGTTAAATAGGTCTACTTTTAAAGAGTTTAAAACAACTTACTAAATATCTTTCCTCTTGTCTCATGCTTGGAGTGCGGATCATATGGTTTTGCTCCCCTCTCCAGTCTCCAAATCGACGAAAAAAATAGTTGGATAAAAACCGATTGATGGGATCTCTAATAATATTGATGTATACTGGTTGGTCTCCTCCAAACCTGGGAAACAGAAATAAATAAAACTCAGAGGAATGCGGACAATCACTTGTAAAATTTCAAGATCCAATCTTAAATTCAAAAGGTTTAATTTTAATTTTTTTAAAAAAGAGAAAATGTTAAGCAACTGCACCATTAGGAGCATTATCAAGAATTTGCTGAATTGTGATTACTTTTGAAGCCAAGCACACTTTCAGCGCAATCCGACCCAACTTTTTTGTCGTTGTAACCAGCAGCCCAGCGAGAATGAGAGGCCCCAGAACGGAAAAGGGATTCAAATCCCCTTTGAATTCCTCTTTTGGGGGGGATTTGAATCCCTTTTCCGTTCTGGGGCCTCCCGTTCTCGCTAGGCCGCTGGTTACAATGGCAAAAAAGTTGGGTCGGATTGCGCTGTTAGCTGTGTGCCTGTGGACAACCAAACCTATAAACCAATTGTCTACAAATTCCATCATGAGAGCATTTAGGGCACAATCCTATCCAACTTATGCCACCATTGTAACCAGTGGCACAGCGAGAACGGGAGGCCCCAGGACGGAAAGGGGACTCAAATCCCCTCCAATAGGGGAATTCAAAGGGGATTTGAATCCCCTTTCCATTCTGGGGCCTCCTGTTCTCGCTGCGCCACTGGTTACAATGGTGGCATAAGTTGGATAGGATTGCGCCCTTAATCAAGGGTCTGCTTCCCAGTCAGGGGATATAACATTTCTTTTGGGCCCCTCCCAAAGGGGTAGGGGAGGGGTGAAACAGCGTAGGGGAGGGTGCCAATGGGGCAGGTGGAACAGGGCAGGGAGGTGATGGTGATGGGGTGGGTGGAAGGGGGTGGGATCGGCAGCCTTTAAATAAAGAAAAGAGGATCAGAGATAAGAAAGCACATTTGATTATTTGAACATCTTTGTTTATGCTAAGAGTTCACAATACAGTCAAATTTACTATTGTCTATTTCAGTTTTTCATTTCCATTTTCTGCATCTGCTTCATCAAAATCCTGTGCGTGACCACTCAAATCAATTGCTCTTTATTTGGGGATGAGGCTTTCCCACTAATGGGAGGCATTACTGAGCCACTAATGCTGCCAGAAACCCCAGCAGCCACAGGAACAGAGCTCATGCCTCTCCCTCAGTGCACAGCCCCCCGTAGTAGCGTTGTGCCGCTTTGCCATGTGGGACTTGGAGGCGAGGACCAGTGAGAGCTATCTGCAACAGGGATCCAAGAGTGTGTGTGTACAGCACACACCTCCTGCAGGTAAGAAAATTTCAGGGGGCCCTCCTTTGCCTCCTGGCAGTGGCATCACGAGCCGGTGCGTCACCCCCGACGGGAGGTCAGCCGGCTTGGCGCATCACTGAGATTATTGTTGCATTCCTATCCACATGCTTACTTGAGAATACGTCTCACTGAACTCTGTGGGACTTACACTGCTTCTTGAGTTACGGACATCGGAGCAGCTGTGTCGGCGCTTTTGCGCAGGTGCAATAGTCCTCTCGTGGTGCTTTCATGCAGATGTGATAGAGCTTGGCCTGCAAGAACCCTGATCTTTGTACGTCTCAACTTATGTACAGATCCCTGGAATCCAACCTGTACGTATGTAGGGGACTTACAGTCCAATTCTACTGGGCCTTGCCGCCAGCGGAATGAACCCAGAAGGACTTGTCAGGGCAGGTAAGATGGTAGGAGAGGGGGGAGGAACGGGGGCGGGGAGGCTGCAGGAGGGGACGGGTCCAGCAGCAATGGCGAGCACCAGATCCTATCCCCTCTTGCAACAGTCTCCTTGCTCCCTTTCTCTCCTCAGACTTGCGCCAGCAAAATCGCTGGCACAGGTCCAAGGAGACCCATTGCAGGACGGGAGGGGGTTTAAATATGAAGCCTCCTGCTCCATTCCCCCCCCCCCCGGCTGGATACAGTGTGCACCTTTTTGGCACATCTACACCGGGGGGGGGGGAAGGATAGGATTGTGCTTTTCTTCTGAAAAAAACATGCAGAGATGCCCCACATAAGTGCTGGAACCAAGTCTCTTATCAGTGAAATGTAAGAATTCCTAAATTTCTCAAAACTGTACCCAATGTGCAGATCAGTGCTATATTATTCAAACAATAAATCACAAATAATAAATAAATTTGTTAAATTAAATATCAAGGTTTCCAATCTGAAACATAACTTTAACCTCTGATCATACTGCTGTGGACTTTCAGACTTTAGCTCTCTTTGGTATTTGTACTGATTTGTAGTTGTTCCAGTAACAGAGCTTGAAATATTACAAGCTGTGTTTATATGATTATCTGAACTGTTAAGGACTAGAACAAAACTTTCCGTGCACAACAGCAGCTTCATTACAAACTGAATCCTAAGATCAGCAAAGAAGAATTATTATAGTAAACCACAAGGGGTGGGGATTAAATCTTGCAGGCCACATGCATCTCCTTCAGCCTTCTTTCACAGCACCCCAGGATCTTAGATTTCAATTTTTGTTGTTAAAACCTTTTTTCTATTTGCAGAAAATATGTATTTATTATTATTTGTCCTCTAGAGCAGCGTTTCTCAAACTGGTGGGTTGTTACCTGATAGAACAGTGGTTCCCAAACCTTTTAGTACCAGGATCCACATTTTAAAACGACACTCTATCTGGACCCACATAGCTTTATGAGACTTTAAAAAAGATGATCTAGAAAGAATATTTATTTATTTATTTACAAGTAATATTTTTTTTACTTGCAAAAAAACTCAATCCATTTCTTGTAATGAGGTAGCCCTAATGAATAGCCTCAAGGCTTGAGGGGCTTAGTTATGTGACCCAGCTTTCACCTGCCCCATACCTGTCATTGACAGACTTGGAAAAAAAACACCAGAAAAAAAGACGTTCAAACATTTATCTCCCTATATTTACACAAGTTTGCAAACTGCAGGAGCTCAGCTCTTTGAAGGGCAATTAGCAGCCATCTGATTTTTGAATAGCCTCAGGGCTTGAGGCAATTAGTTATCTGATCTTTCCATCATCCGTGTTTTCATTGGAAGCTCTGTGGGACCCACCAGAAATCAGGTCACGACCCACCAAGTGGGTCCCAACTCACAGTTTGAGAAACACTGCACTAGAAGAACCAGATGCTGTCCCCTGCCACCTTAAAGGGTGAGGGACAGCATGACAGCGGTGGCAGTGATCCTGGGGATCACACTGCCGACGGGGGAAAATGTACTTTTTTACTTAGCGGGGGTCATGGTGGGCTTCCGGAGGGTGTGGGGAGGTCTGCAGCCCCCTCTGCAGGTTTCCCCGTGCTGCAGATCGCTGCTCTGTGGTGATTGTGACCACTTCCAGTTTTTTCCCCAAACCAGAAGTGGTCACAATTGCTGCAAAGCTGCGATCTACAGTGCGGGGAGGCCTGCAGAAGGAGCCATGGGCCTCCCCGCACCCCCCAGAAGCCCGCCAGGACCCCCGGTAAGTTAAGAAAGTACATTTTCCCCACATGCGGCACAATCCCTGGGATTGCTGCTGCTGTCCGTACCCCTGCAAACACTCACAGTTCTCCCCACCTTGCAGGAAGAACTTTGATAAACACTGCACTAAGGTATTAGCTACCCCTCCCAGTATGGTGTTGTCTCTCAGCTGTGTTGGTGCTGCTTTTAATTTTATTGTTTTTGTTTTATTTGATGTTCTATTTTGGTTTATTTTTTGTAAGCGCTGGGTGTTGTAAAAGAGCAGTAAAGCACTTTTGCGGCACCTGGAGAGTAAGGCGCAGAGGCCGACGGCCCCTACTCTACATCCCGATCAGCCCTGCGCCCACCGAGGATGGAAAGTACAGGGCGGGCGGGTAAGTACAGGGGCAGGACGGACCGGGTGGTGAGGGAGGGTGGTCATTGACCGCCACGGGCCTGGAGAAGGCAGGCATATCGGCAGCGAGATCCGCCGATATCCAAACCCATCTCCAGGTCCGGCGCGGCCTTACACGGAGGCCTCGGATATATGCCTGCTCCAGAGCTGGCATACATCTGAGTACACCCATTGGGCCTGGGCCGCCTTGCACCCGGGAGAGGGGACAATTGTCCCTTTCCCTCGAGGTGTATCCAGGCTGAGATACAGCGGCTGGCCATTTAGGCCAGCCCCGTATCCTTACGCAGGATTGTGCTGTCAGTCACAACTTCCAATTTACCGTATTTTCCGCTCCATAGGATGCATCGGACCATAGGACGCATGCATCCTATGGAGCAAAAAATAGGGAAAAAAAGGATTTTAAAATAAAAATAAAAAAGTAAAGAAAAAATACTTGCCGGGGCTTCGGGGAGGCCTGCAGAGTCTCGCGCAGGCCTCCCCAATCTTCATTTTGTCAAAAAACGGCCATTTTCGGTTTTCGTGAAAACCAGAAATGGCCGGAAATGGCCGTTTTTTGAAGAAATGAAGATCGGGGAGGCCTGCGTGAGCCTCTGCAGGCCTCCCTGAAGCCCCGGCAAGTATTTTTTCTTTAGTTTTTTATTCGCTCCATAAGACGCAGGCTTTTCCCCCCTAATTTTTTGTGGGGGGAAAAGTGCGTCTTATGGAGCGAAAAATACGGTACATCACTTCAAATTTACATCACAGTGCAATCCTAACCAATTTTCCAGCACCAGTGTAGCCGTGCCAACAGAGCACACACTGCATTTTGCAATGCAGGGGCAGTTGTGGAGGCCTCTTCAAAGTGAGGGAACATTTGTTCCCTTACCTTGGAGCTGCATTGCGGCTGCACCGGCCCTGGTTAGGATTGCGCTGTAAATGGGTGAAGAGTAACATGCTAATATGGTTTGTTCGTATTTTCCGTAAACATGATTGCTTTACCTTTTAAGTAAAGTGGATTCTCGTCTAGTGAAGTTAAAAAAGCCATGGAAGCTAACAAATCTAACACATGATGCACATACATGGAAGGCCAGGAACTGAGGTTAAGGAACTGAGATTGTTTGGTTGCAGAAACAAGTGTACTTAAGGAAGTTGTTTGCCTGCAGAAACCTACGTGTAAAACAAAAATTGTACTCTAATACAGTACTGTATGCCTAATTGACTCAAGACATTAAATGTAAAATGTCACCTGTACAAAAAAAATGAAATTCTCCAGAAATATGTCTGAAAGTGATTTACAGTCCTTGAAATATGGGGTATAGCTATGCAGAACTAAATATTCTGGCAAAGCACCACAGTTCCCCACCCAATGGAATCAAATGGGTATAAGAATTTGTCAGTATTAGAAAACTAGGGGCACACCCTAAAGGATGATCACTCTGCATTCCAATGGACTGTTGCTCTCCTAAAAAAACACAACCCAGCTTACTACACTTTTTTCTAAGACTGACATTTGACATGAGTTAAAATAAGGCAGCTTAGCAATGTGCTTTTCTTTTTAAAAAGAAACTCAGCACTGAGAATGCCCAGAAATCCACACATTCTGGTTAGTGTGGTTCAAGTTGTCATAAAATAACCCAAGAAATACTGTAGTCACTCACTGCTGAACCACCCATAGTTCAAAGGTAAGACAGTCCACTCAGGAAAAGTGCCATAGCTCAGTGGCAGAGCACAGGCTTTGCAAGTAGAAGGCCACAGGTTCCACTTGTAGCATCTCAAATTAAAAGGACATTAGGAAGCGGAGCAAGGAGTGCCTCTGCCTAAGACTCTGGAGGGTAGCTGCCAACCAAAGTACACAGCATTGGGCTAAATGGATCAGACTCAGCATAAGGAACTTCCATATGTTTTCCCAAACCCATGGTCTATTCCTATTACTGCATTCCTGAAAAACTCCAAGTTCAATTTGTTTCTTCCCCATTTCTTTACAGTAGCCAGGCTCCCACTTCCACCTTTGCCTTCTCTGAATTTTTCTTGCTTACAGCTTTTATCCTGGAAGTCATTCCTTTCAGTTGCTCCTTCAACCTATCTCACACCACTCTTTAAACTTTGCTGTATACATGCAAGATCGTTACAAGAAACATACACTTTGCATGCTTATTTTTACACTGCAATTCAGAGGCGTCGTTCCGGTAGGGGCGGGGCCGTAAGTTTCGCTCCGTCCTAGTCCCGTTTACCAAGCGAGCAGGAGGCGGCCCCGCCCCCTCACTGTCAGAGCCATTCCCGTGCGGAGAAAGCAGCAGGCAGGGTCTCTTGCTGCAGAATGGCTCCGACAGTGAGGGGGCGGGGCCGCCTCCTGCTCACTTGCTAAACGAGACTAGGACGGAGTGAAACTTACGGCCCCGCCCCTACCAGAGCGACGCCTCTGCTGCAATTTTATCAAATGAGGAGTGTGCATATGTCACAGTGACTATGCCTGTGGAACAGTGCTAAGGGAACCTACATTTCCACACGTTCACCATCTCCGTCATTCTGGGAGATGAACCCAGCCACCTCTACCCCATACAACATGCTTTCATAGCTAACTACAACCAGAAGTTTACATCTGTTCTCCCGTAGCATCCATGACTGACTGACAAAGCTCTCAACCTGCAAATACTCTCAGTTCTGTACTATAGGCAGTCATTTCCATGCACACCATAATCACACAGTTAATGCCATACTCAAAAGCCCAGCTTTGATCGTGATTTGTGAACATAAGCTGAACGACCACTGAGTATGGAAACTGGTTCCTTCTTCCCCTTTCCACCTCAGCTCGGATACAGGGTTGTTATGGAGAAATCCCAGTTTGCTGAATCCCATGCAATCTGAGCCCAGGAACCATGGTTTAACTGTGGCTTGCACACCAGGATATGGAAACAAGATCACATCCTGGTTGCATACTCTGTTTGTAAACCAATTAAACCACAGCACTTGGATATGTACAACATGCAGAGCTCTGGCTTAACAAACCAGGATTCTTGCTGTTCATTTGTGTGTGAGATGGAAGAAACAGAAGTGGGTAGAAAGCAGTATGTGAGCTTGGTGCTCATTTAATTTGTGCTCGTGATTCAGCAATGTATGGATCATCTAAGCACCGGTGCAGCCCGGGAATGGGCTCAAGATACCGCAGAAAGTTGCACAGGATTGCACTATTAATTATCTACTAGGTCTGATACTTGAGAAAGTACTCAAAGGAACCTTATTTTTAGTGTTTGTTGAATTAGAGGGGGACACAGAAGTGTGCCCAAGTCTATCTTTAGTAAATGCAAAACTTGCTGTGTGATGTTAGCTGATGGTGGAAAAGACTACTGCAAAATGATACAATTGTGATTGTGGTATAGTCAGGGGCAAGCCTCCCACTGGCATCAACAGGAGTAGAATTTTATCCACAGTTGACAATGAGCTCAGCAGTTCTCAACATCTTTCTCAGTATGCATCACTTCATCACGACACATGCAAATCATATTGTAGGCACCTCCACCCTTCCTCTGTTTATATTTGCATAACATGGTAACTAAAGCTATCGCTTAAGCTAAAAAGTATTTATTGCATTCCCCTTCCACTCCACCTCCCCAAATATCTTTTAATGTAATTTAAACAGCAGGAGGACATTAAGAGCTACAATCTAGTGTCCTACCATCTAAAGCTCATTTGGTCAGTCAACCATACTCCAACTGCATACACCCCTACATTTCAGCTGATGGTTTAGTCAGGTACAGAACAACAGGTAAGGAAAGGAATATGGGAAGAGGAAGAGTTAAATACCTCATTTATACATTTATTTCCCTTCCCCTTATAGATGTTTTCCCCATTTCAAAGTCTGAATTCTGCTCAGATAAGTACAAATCTGTCTCTCAGTATTTGAACTATTTGCTGAAGGGTTACCTTTTCCTGAATTTTGAAAAATGATACACATCTCTTTTTTATTTAAGAACAGTTGTTAGAAATCACTTTCCTTTCCAGTAGTACACAATGTACCTTTTAAAAATGGGTAGGTTGTTTAATGTCTTTGTTTTTCAACATTCAATATTAAAGAAAACATCTTCTGTTAAGGCTATTGCTGGAAGGCAAGTGCAATTGCTTGTCCCCTTCCCCATGCATACAATCTAAGGCACCAAAATAACTAACAGTGCAAGCCTATGTATGTCTATTCAGAACTAAGTCCCACTGAGTTCAATGGGACGGCTGCAGTCCTATGCATGCTTATCTGGGAGTGAGTCCCACTGAATTCAGTGGGACTAAACATCTGAGCAGACATACACCGGGTTGTACTGTTAGTCCCAGGTAAGTGTTATAGGATTTCAGGCTAAGAGGCTGATCAATATTAATCAATCAAATGAGGTTTCCTAGACCTGCCAATGGCATCTCCAGGTAGAATAGTTGTATTACTGTTAAAGAGAAGAAGTAGAATTTAAAGTATGATTCATAAAATGTTTCTGGGCTACATCTGTTGCCGATTTATCTCTATGTATGTGGACTTTCCATTCACAAAGAAGCACCTAATTCCAGCTGCTACTGCCTGAGGAGCTTGAGTTCTGCACCAGTCTTAACCCTGGTTCTTTCTCTCTCTTTCTTGCCCTTGGACCTCCATTTCCTCATAACTCCTCCCCAACAAAATTTAAAATTGTAAGTTCCTTGGGAGAAGAATTTTTTTGCTTTTGATATCAATAGCCAGGTAAATGAAAGAGGGTTAAAAAGTAAAATGGATATTTAGTTTTGTTAAATTTTGCACAATTTTCCCAAATAAAAAAGGCTGCATAAATTATTTGCAATTTCAATGCTTGTGCTCACATGACACAAAGCAAAGAAAACGTCCAAGAACAACAAGAAATACTGGAATGTCAAAATGTTATTTTAAAATGAACTTTTGAGCTGCTTCTGAGTTGGAAAAACAGTGTTTAAACAACCTAATGAGAAAAAAGGCACAATGAGTCCTGTTTGAAAGAGTGGATATATTTTTAGGCTTTATCAGTTGTAGCAAAAGTAGCATTTGATGGAAGAAAGGAAACTCACCTCATTTTCAAGGATCAAATTCAGTATAATTATAAAATTGAACTCAAGCTGTATAAAGTTTATTTTATTAACTTCAACTAGATGACATGCTGTACTTTTACCAACAATTAAGAATTCATCTCAGAGTGATATAAACCCTGAGCCTGCTAGCATGTGCAGAAATATACAGCTGCAGAGTCCTTGTGTCCATAAGTATTTATTAGTCAGTATTTAAATATTAAAGGGAAGTTTTCTTTCCTTTAGTCTAGTGCAGGGGTTCTCAACCACTTCCAGGCTGAGTATAACCTCTTGCGCCATTCTCTTGCTGTGTACCACCAGAAGTGACTGTGTACCACCAGAAGTGACTGGTGATGACATCATCACCAGTTACTTCCTGGTTTTTGGAGGCCAGAAAACACAGTAGGAGGCTCTGGGCGGGTAGGAGGGCCCTTTTCAGTGTTCCCGAGAGGCTTGGCCAAAGACAGGAGCCTCTTGGGAGCGAAAACGCACCGCCAAAAGTGCCACGACAGAGTGGGGCTCCAGCGGTCCAGCAGTCCAAGTACCACCAGCAGTCAATCGAAGTACTACTGGTTGAGAATCCCTGGTCTAGTGACACCTCTAAGGATCTATTGACATTTACAGCACAATCCTATGCATGTCTACTCAGAAGTAATCCCATTAGGTTAATTGGGCTTACTTCCAGGAAAGTGGGTGTAGGATTTCAGCCTGAGTAATTTAAATTATTCCTCAGCCTAATCATTTTTTTAACCTATGTAATTCCTTAAAGTTGTGTCACATTTAGTATCATAACCATATGTGATTATAATCTGAATCCTCTTGTGCCAAGAACTTTACTTTAAAAGGGAAAAAAAAGTTAACAGCTACCGCTCTGCAATATAAAATTACACTTGCAAAGGAAAATAGACATCAAATGGAATCCTGGCATGAGTTTCATTTTTACATAATGTAGTATACAGATTTTCAGCTGGAAAGGTTATGAACTCAAATGACCTTTAAAACAGCATGCAGTGTACACAAACACACATGAATACTGTGTAGAACGTTTCTGCTGTTTTGCCCAGCGAGCCCACCATCCTTCCCCAAACTCCTTCAACCATAGTCAAACATACTTTAAAGGCAAAGGCACAGCTTTCTCATGGTACAATACCATGCCCAATTGGCTAGGCAAATACCATATACACAATTAGCCCTGCCCACAAAGTTCTGGTAGTCATAACAACACTGCAGCGACTAAACATGACACTTAAAATGAAGACTATTGAAATCAACTCTGTTACAGTTCAACAAAAACAATTTAAATGTTTAAGGGATAAACCTCTTACCTTGAGAAATTGAGGAAATGAACATGTCTAGTAAATAAATAGGGCTGTTCGGCAGTGCTTATATTTTTAATCAATTCCATCTAAAAAGAAGAACACATTGAATTTCAATCAAGCTTTCCTGAGGGGAGCCCCAGAACACTAGCCCTCAATCAATACAGATTTGCTTCATATGGGAATAACTGACCCATTAGACCCCAGCCCTAGCCATCAATAGTAGTGGGGAGGAACACAGAGGGCCAAGTTATGCTGGTGTGGGGGTAGAAGACTGTTCATGCTGCAGCCTAATCAACACATAGGTAAAAGATAAAGGTGACCCCTGACAATTAAGTCCAGTCGTGTCCAACTCTAGGGTGTGGTGCTCATCCCCATTTCAAAGCCGAAGAGCCAGCGTTGTCCGAAGACGCCTCTGTGGTCATGTGGCCGGCATGACTCTCCTTGCCACAGCGCGTAGCATGCGGCTAGAACACGGAGCAACACATACCCACATTCAAAATACAAACATACTGTGCTCAACCATTTTTCTACAGTTCACACCACCTTTTCATGACTTTGCTTTTTCCCTATTGACAGTTGCTGTGTCTGACTCTTACTACTGTGAGGGGCTTCAAGTTCAGAAAGAAACAAGCTAGCTTTCCAAACTGTAGCATAAAGCAGGGTAGTAGGAGGGACAATAAGAGGAAAGAACCTTACAAGGCCAGTCTCTTATTGTTCAATGAGAGGCTCAATTTTTCTAGACATGAGCAGGGCCATATATTTCTCACACCTTGCGGTACATGTCGCTTACTTTGCACTTAACTGGACAACCTGCTCCCTGTCCTAAAAGTATACAGTAGTTAGAAACGATTCCATTCCACCATAAATGTATCTGAATCTTTGCATGAATTTTATACATATTTGCTAAAAAAAACCTGATAGCTTTGATACTTAAATTTATTTTGAAATGTCTTAATCACCTTTTCTAAAAACAAGCACAAGGCAATATACAACATGTATTTATAAAGCACCACCAGTGAACACTGGTACCCAATAAACACAATCAATGTAACTTTCCCCATTATTTCAGGAAAGTCTAGGCTCGATTTCACAGAGATCCCTTTTCAAAAGCTCATCCCCACCATTCAAGATAGTTTCTTCAATTCCTCTCCTCCACATTGTTTTGGTTTGGCTGCATTTACGTCATTCTCACAAGTGCTATCAGTATGGTTCTACATTATCAAATATTAATTAAATGTTAACAAACAAGATAACTGGTTAAAAAAGGGGGCACACAAATATTTTTCTTGAGCAGTGGCTTTTGGCTTTTAGCTTGAGTTCTGGTGTATGTCAGGCTCCTGTAAGAGTTAAATGAGATGTGTGCAAAAAATTCCAAGCATGCTTGCAGCTCTGACTTCCTGACTTCTGCTCTCTGCAGATTATTCTAATTAGTTGTATGAAAACTGCAAGTTGCATGAAAAATACAGTTCCCATGCTTTCACCTGGCGGTCACAGTAATTGTGCACAATCTTATCTACATTTGTCCAATTAGGCAGTACAAATCAATGCACAAAGTGGAAATAATTCATAGCTTATAGAAAGATGGCTAACAGGCATTTACCTAGAAGGACATCACAACAAATTCAGTGGGATTTCCGACCAAGTAAGCACGTACAAAACTGAACCAAAATAGCGGCCCAAGTGAACCAAAATAGTTTGAAAAGCTATTCTGGCTTATGTTCATTTACTTGTTAAAATACAAGAAAAACATATTGTCTGTTAATATTCTAGGCAGGTTTCCTCAGAAGTAAGTCCCACTGTGTTCAGTGGGGCTTACTTCCAGGAAAGTGTGCACAGGATCCCACTATTACAGCTCAGTCCTGTGTAGGATACAGCGCCCGGCGTAAAGGTCCAGGCGTCGTATCCTATGGAGTTCCCGACTGCCCTGGGGCAGCCCAGGAACAACTTGGGAGAAGGGGACAATCGTCCCCTTCCCCTGGTGTAAGCGGCAGGAGGCCCAATGAGCCAGCTTGAATGTGCGTGAGCTCTGGAGCTCGCGCACATTCACGCCGCTCGTGTAAGGCCGGGTCGGGACTGGAGTTGGGATATCGGCGTATCTCGCCGCCAATATCACCGACCTCACTAGGCCCGGGGCTGCCAATGACCGCCCCCTGCCGGTGTAGGCCTTACCTGCTTCGGCGGGTGCAGGGTTGGCGAAAAGGCCAGGTAAGGGCCGCCGGCCTCTGCGCCAGCATCGCTTACTCTCCAGGTGCTATAAACACGCTTTACGGCGCGTTTACAACAGTCTGCACTGTGGGAACGCGTGCTCCCCGGCGCAATTGTGCGCAGGATTGCGCTGTTAGTTTCATAAAGCTGCAATTATTTCAGAGAATATATTTAATAATTAAACCATAACTTTAATTTGGGAGATTAAAGCTGCAATCCTATATACACTTTCCTGGGAGTATGCCCAATTGAACACAATGAGACTTACTTCTGAGTAGACATGTATAGGATTGTGCTGCAAACCTGCAATCCTATACACACTTACCTGAAAGTAAGGCTGCAATCCTATGCACCATTTCCTGGGAGTAAGCCCCACTGGCTACAATGGGATTTACTTCTGAGTAAACAATCATAGGATTGGGCTGTAAGTCTTGTTGAACACAGGAGGGCTTATGTACAGTATTTACCGTATTTATCGGCGTATAAAACGCACCGGCGTATAAGACGCACCTTCCTTTTGGCCCTGGGTTTCAAGAAAAAAAAGATTTAAAGCATTTTTGGGCCACTTGGCCACTTACCGCTTGGCTGCTTAATTAGCTAATTTACATAAATTGCACAAAAATACCAGGATCTCTTTTAAAACACACAGCAATAAGACACATGAACAAAATGCACCAGAACAAAAATCCCAAGTACAAAAAAAAAACCCAGACTCAACTCTTTTCCCCCACCCCACCCATGCACAGTTTCCAAAGTAAACAACATAAAAGTACAAAAAAACCACCCCAGACTCAACTCTTACCTCACCCCACCTATGCAGTTTCCAAAGCCTCCCCAACTAGGCCCAGTTCACAAGCTTACGCAAGCAGCATTCAATTCGAGGAGAGCTGGAAAGACCACGCCCTCTGCAGCTCAGCTGAACTTAACTGAGGACCACAGCGCCCTCTGCTGGCTGCTGAGAAGCTCAACTCATGCACGTGCATAAATTAAACCCGACAAACAGCTGTAGATCGGATAGATTAGTTAGGGAAGAAAGCACAAGGGAGCTCTCCGGCTCCGGAAAAACACGGTAAGCCCGAAAATGCTTTAAAACGGGCAAAGGGGAGAAAGGGATGTTTTAGTATTGCCGTATAAAACGCACCCTACTATTTTGGGTCACAAATGTAGACAAAAAAGTGCATCTTATACGCCAATAAATACTTAGAAATGCACTGTTAAACATGCACTGTTAAGTTATTAACATTATGTGGTCAGGCAGTTAGTGCAGGGGTCAGGGAACGTTTTTAGCTATTAACCCAAAATATATTTGTTTACACCGATATTACCCCCTCAAGTTGAAAGAAAGAACATCAAGGAGCATTTAAATCCCTTCAGTGATTGCGGTGGCAGCAGCAGCAGCTCCTTGCTCTCCCCTGTTGGAGTGCTTTGCTTGATATGCTGGCGTGTGCCTTGCCATGGCTGGTAGCTTGTTCGGGTTTTGCGCACTTTGCGCACCAGGTGGAAGGGGGCATCTATTTCAGCACTTAGCACTTTTTGAAACGGCTGGGGGAAGTGTGGCAACGAAGCTCAAGGCGCTTTGAGCACCAGGAGACGAGGGGGCAGGGCGCCTCGTACCGGAGAGTAACGGTGGGGCGGAAAGCTGCAGAACTTAGCTTTCCGCCCCACCTCAAGCGACGACAATGCGCACAGCACAAGTTAGGCTGGAGACCTGATTCGCGAGATCCCTACGCCATCCTCTTCCTTCCAATTGGCTGTGGAATGCTGAATGTCCCAGGGAGGGAACAAGGTTGTGTAGCCACACACAGCTCCTGGCAGCCAGCCTGAACATGCCCGGCAGTAGCAGCCGGAGGAGCGAGGAAACTTGCAGGCAGACTCGGCCAACTAGCCCTTGTCCCACGATGCCCCTGGGGAAACGCTGGCACACTTTTGGAAACGTTGCTTTAGCCAATTAAAAAAAACTCTTGTTTTTACCTTTGGGTGCCTTTGCACGCCAAAACACTGAGTTTTCTTGCTTTTACAAAGCGAAATCACACTTCAGGAGGCACTTCCTGGTTGCGTGACTCCCTCTCTTCCTTTCCCAGAGTCACGCTAGAATTGCACAATGCATTCTGGGACGACCTTAGGGGAACGGAGGGGGGGAATAGCGCAATCAGGAAGTCCCTCCTGGGGGGCGATTTCGCTTTGTAAAAACAAGAAATCTCAGTGTTTTAAACTCGAGTCCCCATCACTGCCTATTACCCCCAAGATTTTCATTTTTACCCTACTTGGGGTAACTTACCCCTGTTCCCTGACCACTGTGTTAGTGTTTGTAGGCTAACATTTGGCATTATACAACATTGCATTATATATACATATATATTTTACACACACATATACAGTAACTGTATATATTATTATAATATGTAATATAAAAGTAAGTTGAGTCTAGAGTCTACTCTTAAGCTTTTCAAAAGCCTTATATTTATTTCTTGTCATTATTTTAGGCTGTATCTCTTGGGTACAAGAAAATATATGAGACTGTTCTGTGAGCAAGTGAATATACACATTTGCTTCCACTGGGGGTACCTTGTCTAGCTCAATATAAGTGACACAAAATCAAAGATTTCAGGGTGGAATAAAGGGGGAGGGGGAAGAGGGGTCACAGAAAGGAGAGCATGAATGTCAAATACTGATTAGTAATAACTAGACAGCTTTATTACTTACTTGAAAAGCACTGTGAATTGAATCCATTAATTAGTACTCCTCAGTAACAGCGCAATCCTGACTAGGATCCGGCCGGTGGCCCATGGCCACCCGCCGGATCCTGTGCAGCGGCAGCCAGCGTGGTTGCTGGGCGGGAGGTCTACTCGGGGAAGGGAATGCTTGTCCCCTTCCCCGAGTGTAAACGGAGGCCACCCAGATGGGCCTCCTCGGATTTCCACCAGTTGTTTTGTTGGCGGAAGTAAGAGGAGGCCGTGTAAAGGCCCCAGCGCCCGGCGGGGGTCAGGATACGGCCAAAGGCTGTCCGCCGCCCCCTCCTGGGCCAATGGCCACCCTCCCCCAACTGGCGAACCGCCCCCCCCCCGCCGCTGGATCCTGATGTACCTGGGTCCGGCGTTGGCGGGGTCCTCCTGGCGCCGGAGCTGGGAAGGCCGGCCTTGCACCGGTCTTCCCGGCTCTCGAGGAGGCACAAACGTGCCTTATGGCACATTTGCGACATTGCATTATTTTTACTTGAGTTTACTTGAGGATTGGGCTGTAAGTCTTATTTATGTTCTCTGCCAAGGAACAACACTGTTTTCTGTTTTGAAGAATGGCTATTTATTAGAAATTACATACTACAATATGCTTAGAGCATCTAATCTCATTCAGTTAAATCCTTACCTGCCCCAGGAGTGTGTCCAGAGAATTTATGAGACTTGGAAACAGGGCTGGCCCAAGACGACCTGACAGCTGAGGCAGCATGTCAGATGCTGCCCCCCTTGCCCAATGACATGCCAGCCTCTGCTCCTCCCACTCTCCAATGTTCTAGTTCAGCACTCTCCCCCATCCATGTCCTCTCTGTCCCTCTCTTTCTTTCCCAATCCAGGGAGTGGAAGGAGGAGGAGGAGCACTGGAGGCAAGTAGGCAGACAGAGATGGCTGCTCCCCACCAACCTACTGCCTGAGGCGACCACTTCAGTTGGCTTCCTGGGTGACTGGGTCTGCTTGGAAATCACATGGTTTCTGGATATAACATTTTGTATCTATTCCCTACAATGGCTTCATCACCAGGTCAGTGCACTTTTCTTTTTGTCATTATGCTAAAAAAGGAAAATGTATCTGTAGAAAACCGAAACAGAATGCATGTCCAGACTGCTACTTATTGTGCTTTGGATTCTTGTAACAAAAACAGCATAACATAAAATGGGTTTGTGGTTGTGCACTCTGCCATGCAAACTGAATGCTATCGGAATGGGGAAGGTTATATTCCTTGGATAAAAGTCCACAGGGTTGGTAATAGAACAGAAACATAGCAACAGAAAGGACAGACCAGCCAAACTGATCACAATAAGTGAACTTGACAAGATGGTCTGTTTCAAATGCCTATTGAGACATTTAGAGGCTTATTTCTCCTTTAAGCTCAAGGAGAGATTGACAGGCTAATTACTTTCAATTCCACCTCTTTAAATCACCCATACTACTCTCATTTCCTACCAGCCTAAGACAGACAGCTCTCAAAGGGTTTTGCTGAGATAATATAAGTGGAATGAATGGCAATTTAGTAGTGGGGTAGAGGGATGGAGGAATTGCAAGCTTTCAGACTGACAGGGCTCCTTTTCCTGAATCTTGAGGGTTGTGGCCATCTACTGGAATAAAAAGGTATAAAATGACAAACTCAAGACCAGCCAACCGCACAGGTAGATGTGACAGCCACCTAGGGTGGTAAAATTCAAAAGGCATTTTTATACTGATACCTGTACAAGCTGAGTGTGCAACCTAGAATGCCAGTCTAGGATGTTGGAGAGGCACATTTAAGCTTGTGCACGGAGTCAAACGTTGCTACTAGCAGCATTGGGGGTGGTGGTGGTTCACCTGTAGTTTCTGGAAAATATTTTTATTTTGCCTCTGTGTGGCCCCCTTATCAGGGTCTCCTCGGGCCTATGCCAGCTATTTCTAGCTGAATTAAGTCCGAGGAGAACTGGGGGTGGGGCAGGCAGAGAAATGGGGGATAAGTTCCAGCATGTGTGACTGTCCCCAGACCTACCCCAACATGCCTCCAGTTCTTCCTTGACATGCCCTGTTACTCCCCCCTGCCCACCCACTGCCCCCCTCCAGCAGTGCCTGGGGCACTCTGGTGGCAAGTGCATACAATTGTCAGCCATTTGTGCTGGCGGACCCATCGTGTGCACCGTCGCTGTCTGTAGCGCCAACTGAGAGAGCCATCCGCTGACAGAACACTAACTCCATCAGCAGAAGGTATCCATAGAATTGGGCCCCTAATATATCAGCATGATAGCCAACTGTAGGCCCTTTGCTAAGATCACCTACAAACATATACCAAAACTTGCTTGATTTTTACACAAATTAACAATGTTCAAAAAAAAAATCTGTCACATATGGCTTTAAACTTGCATTTTTAAGTTGTGATTTTATAATTATTTTAGTCTTTTCCCTACTTTGTAAACTACCCTGGAAATTTGATTTTTTTTTAAAAAAAAATTCTAGTTGAATCTAGCCATCCATCAAGTAATCAGTAATAAACTGATTGTTCCAGCTTCCACATAACAAGAGCTAAAATGAGCAGCACAAAAGGTTAACAACGTACTTGGGCTGCAATCCTGGGAGTAACTCCCACTCAACTCAATGGGGCTTACGTCCGAGTAGATATGCATAGGATTGTACTGAAAGTCAACTTTTTTCTCATGACGTTTCAATTGTACATTTCACCTCCTAAATACCAGCATAATACTGAACTGCATTTTCAGCAGAATTCCACCTGGTGGCGTCGAGAAACAACTCACAATAGGATGGAAGAGAAGCTGCCTTCTTAACTCAGTGAAGGCTAAAGAATAAATGCCAGTGTTATTACAAATAAAGCATCTTTTACTATCTCCGTGCTTAAGATTTGAGATCTCTACAACATTACTCCTCCTCCTCCTCCTCCTCTCTTTTTTTAGGGGAAACTAAACTTTATTTTACTTTAAATAAATTCTAGAGACCTTTGCCTCCATAAGTTATTTGAAATCCAAATGGGTCTCTTAAGCTGTTGTGTTTCACCCAAAAGTGGTCATCTATTTAAACTGCCTCTCTCCACCGGAGGAAACCGACACGTCTGCATTTGCCAAACTGACACAAGTGTAGTTCCAACAAAAACCAGAACTGAATGAAAGAGGCAAGCCTTGTGACCTGCTAGCAATCTTTGGAGCTTTGTGCATTTTTCTCTCTCTGTTTTGCTGTCTTCAACAATGTAAGATTACAGAATATACCGCCACAAGATGTGATGATGACCATTAATTAAGATTGCTCAAACACATGGCAGTTTATTAAGCACTATCTGCCATGACAGACAAGCAGAATCTTCCTGTTCCAAGGCAGTATACCTTTAATTACCAGACCTGAGGACAACCATCAAGGAATGGCTAACTCCATTATGACTTATGATCCCTATGCTGCTTAGAGGCACCTGGCCCAGAGATGCTGGAAACAGAATGCTGGACCAGCTGCAAGCAGCACGGAGAATGCGGTGTATCCTGCACTCTCCTCCTTTGCACAGCAACGCACCTGTGTTGCCGAACAACAGGAGTTGGAAAAATTGAACTTCAGTCAATCAGAAGCCGCATTCACTGTTGTGGGGTGGGACGCAAAAGGACGCACACAGCCAATCAGAATCAAGTCTGAAAAGACTCAATTCTCATTTGCTAGCAGAGAGGAGGGGGCAGGGCAGGACATCTTTCACTTCACTCTATGCTTCTTTCCTGTATAGACCGGAAGCGACGTGGTGCAGCACAAAGCAAAAGCCGGCTCGCTTTGCGCCGCACCGTGCTGCAGGCGGTGTGTCACAGCCTTTACAGAGCAAGCCAATTCTTACATTATTTTCCTGGGAGTCAGAAAACTAATGCACCATACATATCATAATTTTGGGACTAAAACCATTGGAATATGCTATACTCTGCGATCATGCCCTTTATTACAGAGGCAGCAGGTCACCTTGTAAATAAACTCCTCGTAAATAAACTAAAGGGAAGAGGGGTGGGGCTCCAAATTGCCTGTCACTGTCTACTTGTACGCAGGGAGAAGTTATCTGGAGTGCAGCAGTCTTCTCTCTCCCCCCCCCCCCCGAAGAACAGGGAAAAAACCTTACATCCTTGCTGTGCTCCATCCTCATGTGGGATTTAAAGTTTAAAGGGAATGAATCCCTTTAAATGCCATACAGGTATGGAGTAAGGAGAGGGGTAGTGAACTGCTCCTTCCTCGTGCAGCATTTAAAGTTTTAAAAGAATGTGTTCCCTTCGTGCAAGAATGGAGCATGGGTTGTACGTACCTTTCAATTCTGCAATGCACTGTCAAAATACCAAAAATTAGGTATCGTGTCTCACCTAAACATT
The DNA here is from genome assembly GCA_026170595.1 of Plestiodon gilberti rubricaudatus. Lineage (NCBI taxonomy): Eukaryota > Metazoa > Chordata > Lepidosauria > Squamata > Scincidae > Plestiodon > Plestiodon gilberti. Next base: position 65,984,567 of record JANXHW010000001.1, read on the forward strand.
ACCAACTGATAGGCGTATTCAACTATAGCCTTGTTTTGCACATGTAAAAAGTAATAGAAATAATCCATATAGATAGGAACAAACAACATACCTGTTCATTCTTAGTCAGTCTGGTTTTGTTATGTATGTCTGACGTAACCAAGTTGAACCCATGTCTCTCAGACAGAATTCTTAACAGCAAAACCACAGTTCGACTCCCACATTTTCCAACTCTGTTGTATACCACTTGGCTAGGAAATGGAAGTACCTAGGTAACAAGATAAATAAAATCATTTTGCTACAATTCGAGAGACTAGCATCAACTGCATATGTCTCAGACAAGTAAAGTTGCTATCAACCTTTCAAACACTAGAAAGAGTTTCTTAAATTTCAGACAGGTTGCTGCATTAGTTTGTTGCAACAAACACAAAAGCAATCACGTGGCTCTTAAGACTAATGAAATCATTATGGCATAATAAACTTTTGTGAACCATGGTTCTAGTCTACGAAAAGCTTATGGCACAATAAATTTGTAGCAAAACACTATTTTTGCATGTGTTTTATTTTTCAAGATTAAATTAGTGGTGGTTTCCATTTCCTGCTGAGAACAATGGGATGATTGCATTTTTCAATTAACAGTGGGGACCATTTGCATGCCCTCCACCCCCTGCTCCCCAGCTGTTAAGAGAGGTGGAGTGCCAAAATATGCATAATGTGCTTCAGTTCAAGTGAGGCTAATTATTATTTATTTATAAAACTCCATCACTTTACATACAGTAAAAAAGACAAGGGAGCGGGTTTGCAAAATGAAGCAATGCCATTCAATATGTGCCCAGTATAGCCAGGGTGTAAGAAGTGTTCCCGTGCATGCTGTCTTCATCGGCAGCACTTACCTCATCAATGCTGCCTCCGCTCACGTGCATATCATTTTAAATTCACATTAATGCATTCTCTCTAGAGGACAGGCGGAGGAGTTAATAAGGTTTTTCCCGCAGAAAGGTGGCCTCTGGGAAATCACAGCTTTCATTTACTTTTCAATTTAATTTTTAATATTTTGAGTTATTACTACCTCCTTTCTGTCCACCCTCTGACACTGAAAGTCATACAGCTGTATCCGAATTACATCTTCATGACTAGCCACAGGAAATATTATTTATTCATGAACAATACCTTGCATAGTTTGAAGTGCTTTAATAGTGCTTTGCCACTACGCTCAATATCAAAAACTTTCACCCAATTTAAATAAATACCTGTGAATAAACTGTGCTCCTTAGAGAACGGCACTAGTAAATTGCAAAGAGAAAAAAAAAATGAGGATGCATCCTGATACTGCTGTTTGTCTAAAATTGTCGTAATACAATTGTTAGCAAATGGAGGGTTGCCAATGTTCCAGGTTTGGCCTGGAGTGTCCAGGAATCCGCATCACACTCCAGGTGACTACGGAAAGCAATACCGGAGATTCTAACAGGGTCTCCAGGAATTTCCAACATTACATCATGTTGGGGAAAAACCCTCCAGGAATAGCTTCAGTCTGACTTGGCAGCCCTAGGCAAAAGCGGTATACACGACAACATACTAAAGTGAGAAGGAGAAGAACTTGTGGGTTACAATTCCATGAAGTGTTCACACTCTGCAAATACCAAATCTCCTTAAGTGCTTTGTGGAACATATTTCTTTGCTTCCTTCACCTATGTGGCTTGTGTCATAAGTAGAGGTGGGAGAAAATGGTGGGTTGTTATTTCAGTGTTTAACCAAAATGAAATAGCAGAAAGCGGTGTTATATTTTTATTCCAATTTTTCCCATTTCTATCAACTGTAACCACTTTAAAAGTGTACTACCGGTAGGTTGGTGGTATAGGTTGTACAGTGTCAGCAGATGAAGAATGACGCAAAATTACATTTTTTTGTTTTATTTTATTATTTTTCACAGATTTTTTTTTAGCAGAAAGCAATGCTCGCTCCTCGACTTGCTCAGGCACCAGTCAGATGCTCAGCCAAATCCCATGTCCTCTGCAGGTAGGTCTGGGCAAAGGACACCCTTGTCCACATCCGGCGGGACGGGACGGACACATTCCTGGAGATGTTTCATTTCCGACATGATATAATGTTGGAAATTCCTGGATGCCCTATTAACATCTCCAGAATTGCTTTCAGTAGGCTCTTGGAGATTGATGCCGATTTCTGGAGATTCCAGACCAAACCTTGCAGGGTTAGCAATCCTAATCTTGCCTAGCACTGTTCTGGGGTGTGTCCTAATAGTCAAATTCTTCACTATTTCTATCAAAATTAAATAGTGTGGAGGCAATTTAGCTTAAGGACAGAGGTGTAGCTTAGGGAAGAATATATTTGCTCTTTTATTAAAAATACCCCACCGACTGTTTTGTGCCATAAAATTACTTAGGAAATTCTACATGATATTCCAGTCGAAAGCAGGAGCTCCATACCAGTTTATTCTTCTCTCTTTTGAACAGCACCTTGAGTGCCTTTCAGTATCACTAGCCAACTTGCTTAATCTTCAGCATCCTTGGTATTCAAAGCAAATACTTGCTTCACACAATGTTTAATAATTAATGCACAGAACTCGCACAGCAGAAGGGAGAAAACCATACGGCTTCCAAGTCTCCTTATTTTCAGTGCATATTCTCAAGTACTATCCTGTGTGGTACTTTGCATTCTCACAATCTCACATATGCAAAGAGCAGCTGAAAAACAATAAGCTGATGCAAGTAGGTAGTTTGAGCTGAAACAGGGGGGTTGTGGTGTGCTAGGTGCTGGACAATACATGGCTAGTGGGTTGTTTGGTGGGCCACAAGTTACCTATGCAGGTCTGGAACATTTTGGTAAAGTTACGTATTGTCCTTTTAAATAAGATGCCAACTTTGTCAGGAAAACAGAGTTACTGCAGACAGGCCTGCACAACCCCATTATAGTATATACGAAGATGAGTTCATCAATTACAAAACTTGCAGCAAACCGCATACTGGCACAAGAATAGAAGACACTCTTGAATTATCAATTCTAAGATGCCCTAGACACTACAATGTTCTAAAAGAGGAGCCTGAAAATAAAACTGAAACCACTGCGGTAGAATAAAGGAACCTGAAATGGGACATTGAGTACACAGCCCTTGAAAATACAGTAGATCAAATAAGGCCAACATTAGTTCTGGTTTTTATTCTATTATGAACTCATTCAGTAACAGGAAACGATTCCACAAATTCAGTTTTTAAAAGTCTCTGCTCATGAAAGTGGTGCTAAAGTAGATGAGCCTTTAACAGAGCACTTTGAGGACAAAGTGGAATGTTTTCAAAACAGCATTTCAACTTTTTGATCCTACTGGCAGCAAAACTGTTTAGAAGGATAAGGAATTACCATGTTCTACAGACATCCAACACTGACTCCTAAACAACAAGAAAAATGAAAACAGAGGAACAAAACACAGCTACTACACTATTAAATGCAGGTAAATTTGGAGTCCCTACTCTCCCAGTGACAAGCAACCCTGCTGGCACATTTCAGTCTGTTCTGAAGCTTTTAAAAGATAAACCCACATCCTGATTCCACACACTGAGATTTTGAAATGTTCACCTGAACCAGAGAGATGCAAAGCACAATGCGCATGCTTCCCTGCGCCAATTGATGGTACTGCACATGCACACAACAGTCTCCAGGTCTTCAAATGGAGGCATAGGATTGCAAGATTTCCCCGGTTGCCACTGTCCCCACCCAATGGGGAACAGTGGAGGACGGCAGGTGAATAACAAAAACATACCAAAACACACACACCACCCAATATAAAACAGACAAAATTTAAAATTGGTAGATATAAAAATAAGAATAGCAATTGTTTTTAAAATCCATTATAGCATTATACCATAAAAATAAGAGGAAAACAGAAATGTTTCATCTTGAAGAGGAAGGAATACAATGACCAATACAATGTCAGAGATAAAGGGATCTCCCTGGAAGAGACTTCCATAGGTCAGGCAGCACTGACATCTCCAGCTGGAGGTGACGACATGGGGTGGAGCACGGAAAGCCTATCTACCAAGACTTCTATGGATTGTGAAATGCGATTGTGATAAATGAGGGATAAGCTTTTTACTTGAACTGCATTCTTGCTTGTATGTTGTCTATGTCTGAACGTTCAGCAGGTTATGTTTTTATTTATGTTGTGGGCAATGGGACACTGGGATATATGTTTATATAGGGCAGTGAGAAATGGAGGCACCTTCTTTAGGACACGTGAGAGAACTGAAGAGGGAGGGAGGTTTGGTGGTGAGAGAAGGATAGATTATTAAAGAGGAAGGAAAACTAGGAGCACCTGCAAAAGGAAAATGGTCACTCTCTCTTTTTTCTTTTAACTCATTACATTTGGTTTGGTTTGATTCATTTCATTATTTCTTGTCCACTTGTTTTTGTTTTACAAGGATTTCAGTGGGAGATCTATCCAGTTTTCCAATGCCTGTAACTTCGGCATTTGCCAACCAAATGCCATGACGTTTGCAGGCACAGTACTATTCTCTTAAAGCATTGTGCCTACCAAGTTTCACAGAGCTTGGATACAATTTATAAGCAATTTAAGGTGTTGTTTAAGGTTGTTTAACAACAGTAAAAGATTGGCATTGATATCAATGAGAGGGAACGGTGTCCTTGGACACTAGGCAGAGTTTGTGTGGACGAGGAGCAGCTGCCAGAGTGTTTGTGCCCAGGGCAGAGGAGTAAGCAGCCCTGCTTTCAGACAGCCAGGAGAAGAGTCCCCTGTTTTAGAGGGGGTGACTGCAGCACTGCAATCCTAGGCATATTTACCTGGAAAAAGTCCCAATGAATGTGGCAGGACTTACTTCAGAGTAAAGGCTGAGACACACTGGCCACACTGCAGCATGGTGCGTGGACAAGTGTCGGCTTGTGGAGTGAAGATCTCGGTCTGTCTTGCATTTTTGAAGATTGCACGGGAATGCAGGAGAGCTGCGTTGGCATGTGATCAAAGTTGGGCAAATTCAACTTCAGCCAATGAGAGGCCGCATTTTATTTATTTTATTTATTTATTTTTCACATTTTTATACCGCCCTTCCTCCAAGGAGCTCAGAGTGGTGTACATATTTCCTCCCCTCCTTTTTGTCCTCACAACAACCCTGTGAGGTAGGTGGGGCTGAGAGATAGTGACTGGCCCAAGGTCACCCAGGAAGCTTCGTGGCTGAGCGGGGATTTGAACCTGGATCTTCCAGGTCTAAGTATGTGGAGCAATGTGTTGGCCAATCAGAATTGAGTATGAAAAGACTCGATTCTGATTGGCTAACAGAGCAGGAGAAGGGCAGGATGTCTTACACTTCTCAGATCAACAGCTCCGGTGTAGACGGGGCGCGTCGTGGTGCGGTATGACACGACGGCTACTCTCTCGCTGCTGGCTACTCTCTCTACTCTCTCACAACCGGTGTGTCACAGCCTTAAACATGCATGGAGTGCTGACTCTTGGCTTCAAGGCTGGGGCTCTCTGAATAGTCCAGGATTATTGGCATAGTCCAGGATAAGGCCTTTCAAAGAGCCCAAGACACCTGCTGCCACTCAGTCTCCCCCAGGTCTGAGACAGGGTGAGGCTGGCTGCATTTTTGGGACCACCTGCTGGTCTGCCCCAAGCTAGGACATGGCTCAGGCAAGTAGCTTCCACTAATGCCCCTGGACGTGCCATTGTCTGTTCTCCCCAATCTTAGGTCAGTCCTGGTTCCCTCAGTAGCCTGTCTCTACACTCCAGTTCCTCCAACCCTCCTTTCTTCCTTCTTGCTTTCTTCAGCTTCCCTTTATTTTCTTCTGTTCATCTTCCTCCTCTTCCACCCTCCTTCCAGCCTGGTCTTCTGTCCTCCTTCTTGACCACCCAAAATTCCCCCTCCCCACACCTGAGGCTCAGCTTAAAAGACAGGCCCTGGCCCCGCCTTCTCCCTCTCAGTAGCTTTCTTCCATTGATTGGGAGTGTCCCACATTACAAAATTATCCTGCTGCTTTGTTCGTTGCTGGATGTGTGACTCCTCACACTATCTGCAGAAGCAGTTTGCACGATCACAAAGTAAAGGCACTATGATTACTATACCTATATACTCAGGGCCAACCTATCCATGAGGCCCACCTCAGGCCACCCCACTCGCCTCCACGGCATATCCTCAATCATTCACATTACCAGATTAAAGGGGGGGGGGACATTTGGCACTCTGCCTTGGATGCCAGGAAGTCTTGTGCTGTCCTAACTCCCTCCAAAACCTCCAGCAGCCCACTGCATCAGCAAACTGGGCTTCTGAAGATCGGCTGCAAGGCCTTTCTGTCCCTTGCAAGTGCCTGAGAAGCTGAAGACCATTTCCTAACAAACTGAAAAGACTAGACTAGATGCTAGCTAAACCATTCATTGCAATAAAGCTCATTTGTATGAAGGGAAAAAAATTTCAGAACCTTTTGAAGTATCTGATCTCATTAGCAATTCTGTACATTAGTCTACTTTCTGTTGGCTGTTTTTAAACATTTAACCTTGACTGCAAAGCCCAGTAGCTTTCTATTAAGAAAAGTGCTTGATTTGTTTACACATGGAATCCCACACCTGCCACTGTTTCTGCATTTCAACTGCTTCATAAAAACAATCTTCGCGAACTGTTTTCCCTTGGGAGACTGCCTCTATCACAACAGTTACACACTGTCATTCTCAAGACAAAGTAATAAGTACCGGTATATGATTATTCTTGTGTAAAAGAACTGTATACAGTGGGGCCTCGTTATTCGCGGGTTCTGCATCAGCGGATTCCAGTATCTGAGGAGCAGCCCACGAGTGCTGGAGTCCAGCACCCAACAGCCCATTTACTTACTGTGGAGGCCTCTGGAGGCACGTTCCCCATAGTTCCTCACTGTGAAAATTTCCCATTTATTCCTACTCTCTGTTTTTTAACCAGTTACCAATCGATAAAAGGACCTGTTCTCATCTCCATGAGTGCTAAGTGTACTCACGAGCTTTTGGTAAGGAACTTGGTCAAAAGCTTTTGGAAAGTCCAAGTATACAACGTCAGCTGGATCACCTCTATCCACATGCCAGTTGACGTTCTCAAAGAACTGTCGAACATCAGTGAGGCGACCTTTGCAGAAACCATTTGCAGAAGCCCTTTGCAGGACTTGCCTTTGCAGAAACCATGCTAGTGCTCCTTCAGCAATGCTCACTTTTCTAGATGCTTCTTATCTTTAATTATGCTTTCCACCAATTTACCTGGAACATACATTAAGCTGACTAGCCTGTAATTTCCTTTTTTAAAGGTTCCATCTCCCTCTTTCCTTTCCAATCCAGGGAGTGGAAGACGAAGGAACAGTGGAGGTAGGAACCCACCAACCTGCTCCCTGAGGTGACCGCCTCAGTCCGTCTTCTGGATGGGCTGGCCCTGGCCTTATATAGCATAAGATCTTTGTCCATCTGCAACATACTCTCTACTCTCGCCAGCAGCAGCTCTCAAGCATTGGCCTTATCTCTGAGGTCTCAGATCTTTTTAACCACAAATCCCAGTGCTCTCTCTCTTCGTCATCCCATCACAACATTACTAACTGTAAAATGTATAGCTTCTGAGAAAGCATTGTCCTCAGTTCAGGAATTCTTCCTTTCAGGAAATGGCCAAACTTACCAAATGGAAGCCTAATTTGCATGGAAGCAGTGACAACTGATTGCAAAGGCGGCATATCTGTGTTATTATAAACTGATAGATTTCATTTATTCCAGTCTAGCTAGCTGATCTTCGTATATTACTAGAAATCTATAAGCACCACCCATATTTGAAAGGCTCCTTAGACAAAATTACAATCAGCTTGATCTAAAGTTCACTTCCTAAATCCCCTCAATCCTCTTTGCAATGTTTTTGTTTCCTTTGGAGCATGCAGTAATTCCTACTGACATACCACATGCATTAAGAAAGTTGGAGAGCATCCCATAACAGAGCTCACTGGATGAGCCACAGATGAGCTACGTAAGAGAAGAATACACAGTATAAAGGAATCCCAGGGATTCTGGAAATATAGGGAAAGTGTTTCCCTAACACTTTATATAACAATATCAAATTTCCATAAAAGCCAGACAGTTAATTGATTACAAACATCTGTAATGGGTTCTCAGTCCTAATATTATTGCTTCCAGTAGCAATGGTCCACAGATTTTGGCTGGATTTAGTAGCTAGGCACAATCTATGGTCACCACTCGCCCAGCTCCTCCCGCAAGTCCTCAAACACAAATGAAAGGGCTGGTCTTTCATTTCATGCGAGGCTTTGGAAGGACACAGAAGTAGAGAGAAAGATTCTGTTGCTTCAGAGCACCACTGAAGCCCAATGTGCAGTGAGACTGACACCTCCACCCACTCCAATTTTCTGTGCGCGCTACTGAACTTCAGGAAAAGCCTAAAGGCAGTCTCTTTTTTTTATTATGGCAGGAAGCGACAGACCCTTCCAACTCCAAATTCTCTGCAATGTGTGGAATACTGGGGGGGGGGAGGAGGTCAACTGGGGCAAGTGGGCAGCAGACAGAGATTCATAGTCACAGCTGGCTAATTGATTTACACAGTTGTGGTTCCCTGATTAGAAGAATGGCACTGCCTCCCCCCAATCCTCTAATTTTTGTAGCTCCTACTTGAAGCAGTCATTAAAAGTGACATTTTAAAGGGTTGGAACACTTTACTATCTTGAAGGCTTGCTGGTGCCGATCATTAAACATAGCCTATAATACACTCACTCACTCACGAGTAACACAGGTTGCAATCCATACAAATGGACTTAGGAGTAAATCCCACTGAACTCTGTTGGGTTTACTTCCAAGCAAACATTCATGGGACCAAGCTGATAGCATCGATAAATGACGAGGCTTACATCAGTTTACAAATGAATCCAAAATATTGTTAGCTAGGAAACGTTATACCATATTTTTCGCTCCATAGGATGCATCGGACCATAGGACGCATGCATCCTATGGAGTAAAAAATAGGGAAAAAAGTTTCACTTACCTGGCTTGTGCCCTCACTTGTGCCCTGGCTTGTGCCCTCGGGGAGGCCTGTGGGAGCTTCGGGGAGGCCTGCGCGAGCCTCTGCAGGCCTCCCCGATCTTCATTTCGGCGATAAATGGCCCCTTTTGGCCATTTCTGGTAAAACAGACATGGCCAAAAAGAGCCATTTATCGTCGAAATGAAGATCGGGGAGGCCTGCAGAGGCTCGCGCAGGCCTCCCCGATCTTCATTTCGGCGATAAATGGCTCTTTACGGCTATTTCCTTTTTTTGCGAAAACCGGAAATGGCCGAAAGGGGCCATTTATCGCCGAAATGAAGATCGGGGAGGCCTGCAGAGGCTCACGCAGGCCTCCCTGAAGCCCCGGTAAGTATTTTATTTACTTTTTCTGTAATCTTCGCTCCATAAGACGCAAGCTTTCCCCCCCTAATTTTTTTTGGGGGGAAAGTGCGTCTTATGGAGCGAAAAATACGGTAATACTGCATCTTTCCAGAATGAAAGTTATTGTGGCACTTTAATCGTCAAAGGGGGAAAAAAAGAAAAAGAAATCACAGCTCTTTACAGAAACAACCTGGTTGACTGGCACAGGCAAGTGGCTATTTAAAAGACTTGGCTTACAATAAGGTGTCAGATTTTAGTCCTAGTTAATTTCATATATTACTTCTGAAGCACAATAGTTGGTAAGACAGTTGGCTTACTGAGTAAATAAGAAAGCAAATAAAAATAAAAGTGATAATGTGACCATGCTACTACGATTGATTTGGGCCATCTCTTCCCATTTTTCTACTTCCACAATTTTTAAACAAATGTTTTAGAGAAAGACTTCAAAGCCAAGCCCACTTTGCACTTCCCACTGCCCTCTTGCATGGCTCAGTAGGCAATCAGCAGACAGATTAAGTGGGCAGATTCGTTTATGGCTTTCATAGGCAATCACCTCAACATGATCCCACTCTGGCATCTCAAAACATCTGGTTCACACTGTGAAGATCAAAGTTATAGCACACCAATTTCCAAGAGAGATGGATTTGGACCTAAAGAGCACAGCAGAGAACAGTGAAGCATTTGGTGCAACAATCTTACTGTTCTGTGCTGGATTTTTTTTCAAAGTCATATTTTGTTATTAGAAATTCAAGCTTAAAGGTGAAAAAGTAGAAGGGGACTGACATTTTCTAAATGAAAATGTAATACTTAATATACTGATAGACTAGCAGAAAAGAAGTGTTCCATAATAGCAGCTGGGTGACTAGAATACATCCTAGCAGGGTTATACTTGGTTACACTGCTGCACCTGTGTGTTACCACATTCTGAGTCATTTTCTGGCCCAATGCAGAATCAAAATAAGACAAAGACAAAGCATTTAACGTGGACTACATTTAGAACACATTTCCCCCCCCAAAGACTTCAAACCTCTCCTTCGTGGTGCTTTTCTTACAAGGCCAGCTCAGATACAAGCATGGTTTTCATTTGTCAAGCCAGGAGCATAAAGAAGTGGCCAATCATGCACAATTCCTCGTGTCATGATGCCACAGCAGTTACAATCAAAAGAAAGAGGCTTCTGCTCAAATGGATGACTATTTATAAAGGACAAGTAGGACGGTATAATTTCCTCTTATTTACAATGCATTATACTTCAACTCTTTAAATGTTATTAATAGTGAATCAGAGAGATGGCAATTGTCACAAACCTAACAGGCTAGCATATAGTCTATGCTTGCACAAACCATTTAGCAGCACAAACTATCTTTTGGTAAGAGTATTCGTTGTTCTTTGCTACAAGAGCAAAGGGGAATGGGACTACTCTTCTGGAAGATATTTCTAAGATACAGAAACTGAAGAAACACTAAACACAAGTTTTGCCGTTCTTTTGAAGTAAGGTGCAGTTACTTCATTGGACTATTTGAGACTAAAACTAGTGATGGGCAGCCAGTGAGAATGGGCCCACGGTTGTTCAAGTCAGAATGGGTTCACCTCAGACACGTTATTTTAAGCTCAAAGTAGCCTATTCCAAACTAGGATCACCTTCACATTCTCAATAAATTGACAAAGCCAGAAAACATTGGAAATGGCAGGGCTGTAGCTTTGCGGCACGAGTGGGAGAACCCACTCGGTCGTGCCGCAGCCCGGGAAAAACAGCAAAAAAACAGCAAAAAAGCCCGTTTTTCCTGGGCTGCGGTGCGGCCGGGCGAGTTCTCTGGCTCGCGTCGGAACCCGGAGGATAAAGCTACAGCGCTGCCGATTCAGCAGGGCTGTAGCTTTACCCTCCGGGTGGCGATGCAAGCCGGAGAACCCGCCCGGCCACACCGCACCACAGCCCGAGAAAAACTGAAGAAAAAACTATTTGGGGTGCACTTTTTTGGGGGGTCCGGGGGTACTTGGACTTTGGGGGCCGGTGTAGGGGGTATGCGGGCTCCCAAAGGTTGAGGAACCCTGCCCTAGAGCAAAAGCCCTGTGAGGGCTCCCCAATGGCACGCTGCCTCCATGCTTTGGAAAGTGCATGTGCAAGAACACATCCCAAACTGCAGGAACCAGACAGCAGGAAGATGCAAGTTCTCCTTCATACTGCAACCCGCAGCTTCAGTGGTGATCATGAAGAAGGACTTCACCCATCCAGGTGATACCGGCAAGCAGTTGCAGCAACAGACCATCCTTTTTCTTTCTCTAGCCCCATTCTGCAATTCCTAGATGCCCTGGTCCCCAATGCTATAGCAGGGGGTGGGACATCTGGGATTTGTAATTGGCACTGTGATGGAGCTGCTTTCACTCCACTACTGCAGTAGTGGAGCTGCTTTCACTCCACTACTGCTGGTTTCTACAGCCTGCTGGTAAGCCAGCCAGCAGAGGAGTAGTAACGCCTGGGGCCCTGATGTACAGGGCCCCAGGCGCCGAGCTTCCGGGGGGCGCTCTCCTCGGACTAGAAGCTGGAGCCCGGCGCCCGCCCGCAGCCATAACGGGCGGGCGGCGCTCCAGCTTTTGAGTTAGAGGAGATGGCTGCGGGCGGGTGCCGCGCTCCAGCTTTCGAGCGTCGTTTGACGCCACTGCCAGCCAGAGCAAGATAGGGAGGCTTACCTGGTGATGGAAGGGAATGGTGGCATCAGCAGACTCACTGCTTCAAGGGATAGCTGGGCATGTGTGCACAGGCCACACTAGCAGAGCCACCACAGCTAGAATGCTGCAGGGTGGTGACTGGGGGAGAAATTCTCCTCATGGTCAGTGTCTGTCTCTGCTGATAAATGCTGAATGCACAAGATGCCGGGCTAACACGTGTGTGTCATTGGTAGAAGCAGGGCTAGCACACATTCCTGAGAATGTTCACGTGTATATACTCTCTCTAGAGGAGCAAATGCATAAACGGGACTATAATTTATTTCCCCTTGGGAAAGAAAGCAGCTCTGCAACCAGGTCATACATCGGACAAGGGCAGGCCTAGTGTGTGCACCATTGCGGGGTGGGGCTACATGTGGGGCAAGCCCCTTGTGGGTTCACTCCCATGGGAGAGTAAATGCTTGAGCAGGGATCACTTCCATGGGGATAGATATTCCACTTGTAAATTACTGCTTAAGAGAATAGAGGTGCTAGAAGCAGAGTGTGGGTAAACATAAAGCAAAAAGCAGCTCACCTTACGAGGGGGCAGACCATGGTCATCCATGTAAGTGGAATTTCCTAGAAAGAAAAAGTGAGATGTAAACTCATTTCAGTGTGTCAGAAATGAAGCCAGTGTCATACATAGGGTAAATCAACTTCTAGCAATGGTTTAGCTAAATTCAAGGAAACACACTGGATCTTTGCAGAGGTTATTTACAGTGTAGATGAGTAGAACTTGGCTCAGCCTCAAATGTTCTTAAACAGAATAGCTGTTTTGTGCATGGATAGGGTAAAGATTCTGTCAGTAAGGCCCAGACCAAACGTGCAGTACGTCTGTGGGAAACCACATCTGTGAGCATCATTCCACAAGGGATTTATAATCACACATTTACTCCAATCTGGGGGTTTATCTGTCGAAAAAGCCATGCTAGTCCCTCCTCTAGCAGTGTCAATCATCCTTCTGCTGTCTTCCAGAATTTGCACATATCCCAGCAGCATATGCTTTGTGAAAGGGGTAGGAGATTAAAAACCTTAGAAAACAAAGAGAGGGCGAGCTCTAGTTACCCCCCCCCAATGGCATTGCTACACCCCCACAGGGGGTGTGGTCACATAACACCCCACGTGACATCACACACCCCGCCCCTGGGGGTGTGACATCACAAACTCGGCCCTGCTGTCGAATTTGGTGGCAAATCGACAGCAGCGCAGCCAAAAAGCACCCCTCCCCAGTGGTTTTCTGGCCGCTTTTATGCTGTTTGCAGCACAGGCGTGAATCCTGCCGTTACAAACAACCTAAAAGCGGCCAAAAAACTGCCGGTGCGTGTGTGCAAAATTGCTGCCAGATTCAGCGGCAATTTTGCGGTGGCACGGTAAAAAAAAAAAAACACCTGGCATTTTTTTGGCCACTTCTAGGCCGTTTGCAGCACGGGATTTGTGTCTGCGCTGCAAACAGCCTAAAAGCATCCGAAAAACCGCCGTGTTTGTGTGTGTGTGCTTTTTTGCAGCATGGTCGCCGAATTGCCGCTGAATCCGGCGGCAATTTTGCACACACCCCCGACGCGTGTTGCCTCCTGCACCAGGGGCCCACTGCCCTGTCAACCTCCTAACGACACCTTTGTTACTCCCCCCCCCCACGGTCAGACAGGTTAGGATGCCATCTCACTTCCTCCGAGGACTCAAAACTCAGATATTTCGACAACCACGCAAGTTTCCAACCATACATTCAAAACCTGACGTGGTTGATTCAAACTCATGGATTGAGAAGTGGAAAGGGTACTTGTCTTATTTCTTAGGAAAAAAACCTCACAGATCAGAAAATCCAAATGGGGTTTGCATCTAAAAGTGCGCTACATCTGTAGGAAATGCTGATTTCCATGTGGGGTTTTGCATATTTGTTATGGGCCTAAGAGGGATGTAACTTTTGGTTACAGTGAGTGAGGGAGCGATCCTCAGCCGCTGCTGGTATCCCACTTTCTGAAGACTTCGGTAACTGAACGCTCACATTTAGCCAAGAGTGCATGTCACGATTTTTTTTATTTTTGCTTTCACACATCTCATTCACAATATTTGAAAACACAATTTTTGAGGAGGCAAGGGCTTTGTTGTCCAGGAAGCATATCCTTCAGATTTTCATGGTTTCTACATGGCCTTGATAATTTCTAATTGAACTTTAGAACCAATTCAGTTTAGCAATACGATTCTTTTCCAGGCCATAGCTCCTCTTCAAAATCATAACATGCATTAGTTATTATTGATGTGAAAGTAAAAGCTCTTCATTCTATTTCCATTTTATAGTAGGCACTTGTCCTTGTGTGACTAATTCTTTTAGAATTTATATTATTTCGACTAGTGAGGTTTTTTCTCTATCCAGAAAAATAATCTTAGAATCCAGGCTTCCAAGATTGTTTCTAAAGAATGCTATTTTAAATTAAAATAAAAGGATTCATCAAATAGGACTGATATGAAGTTTGTAAAGATCAGCTATGCTATACAATTATTCACACTAGCACTGTTATAAATTTTGGATATGAGTGATAAATGTTTTATAAAAAATATACATTAAAAGGAGTACCGAGTAATCAGAGTATTTTAAAGGGAAAGCTTTAAATAGGATCACTTCCTATCTTGATAGATCAACAACTAAGGGCCCAATCCTATGGAAACACTGCACTACCGGAATTTGCAGTCTGGCAGTGCAATGTGTTTTACGGCTAATGCGAAAGGTGACATAACATAAGAGTGCAATCAGGCCGTTGACACAAGCGGCCAAGTGCCAATGGACCCAGGAAAAGCCCCAGCACCGGTAAGTCAGCGCAGGGGGTGGGAGGAACAGGGCAGAGACCGGGGCAGGAATGGGGCGGATTGAGGCTGGAAAGTAGGTGGTATCAGTGTCAGCGGTGCCAATGATATCCTGTCCCCCTTCCTGGCCTCTGTTTGTCTTCCCGGGTCCACTCAGACTCAGGCACAGGTCCAAATAGACCCATTTGGGCAGCAGAGGATTACCCCTGGAAAAGGGAACAAATGTTACCTTACCCAGAGGAGACCTCCAGGACTGTCCGCTCCACAGGATGCAGCGTGCCCTCTGGTGGTGTGTGTGAGATAGGATTTGGCTGTAAGGCTGCAATCCTATCCATACTTACCTGGGAGAAAGCCCCATTGACTTACTTCTGAGAAGACATGCATAGGATTGGGCTGTAAGTTAGACAACGTTTTAAACAGCTTGTACTGGGAATTCCATAATAGTCTGTGGTATACTTAACTGTTTAACCAGACTGTGCTATACAAATGTTTTCTGTTTTATAGTCTGTATCAATGGTTCTCAAAGTCCTTCCTGCGAGGTGGGGAGAACTTTGAGTGCTTGTGGGGGCGGGGACAGTGGCGGCAATCCCTGGGACCGCTGACGATGCCGGGAAACAATGGTGATTTGTGCACTTACCGGGGGTTCTGAAGCCCTCCGGAGGGTTCGGGGAGGCCTACGCTACCCTCTGCAGGCCCCCCTCGAGCTTCATGTATGTTGGGGCCTTAGTATATGCCTTTCTGCTCTGCTTGTGGGCTTCCCAGAGGCAGCTGGTGGGCTACTTTGGGATACAGGATGCTTGCCCAGTTCCCTGAAGTTCTTCTCTTACAGATGAGCTGAAAATTAACTTTCACTCAACATGGGGGCAATTTCAGGTGGTGGCAAATTTTCAAAAGGTCTGGGCCCTTTGCGCAAGTGGAATGGAAGGAGAACATCGGCAGAATGTTCCATTGTCATCTTCCATTGTTATCGTTGAATTCCAATGTCACCTCTCATTGACAGAGGCATTACTCTGGATGCCATCTGAGAGTGAGAGCGAGCACATTTTTGAGATGCAAAGGAATACAGGTTTATTGTGCTTTTCAATATCCACAGACATGTCTAATGGGAAAGGATTAGCATTTTTTTTAAAGCCACCACTATCCTGACTGTGGGGAAAATTTATGCGAATAGCTACTCTTTCCAACTTTAGCAAAAGACTAAGTTTTCCTATGATCCAGCTGTTAGTACACACCAGTTTTCATTAACAATGACAAGCCTGTATGAAGAAGCAACCCTCTCTGTAATTAAGACAGCCAACAGAATACAGCTATTGATGTAAAAATAATGCTTCTAGCGTTCTCTTAGTCTCAAGACAAGTATTCTTTCCTATTCTGTACTAAAACAAGACACCTTTATCAGTGAACATAGATACTTAAGTAAATAAGCACATCAATATTTTGTAGATTGGGTACTGAGGACAATAAGACAAAAATAGAATATTCTTTTGAGAGTTTACTTCACATATGCAAATTAAAAGAGCACCTTAGCTTTATAACAAATATTTAATTTCCATGAAATAACGGATATTTTATTTCATGTCTAAAGCATAATTATGTTACAGGCAAACAAGATGCCCTGGATAGAAAACAGCATAATACATATGGGTGAGTATATCAACCATTGGGCCAAACTCAGATTCCTGAGGAATGCAACCTAGCCCATCAATTTTCTACACCAAGAGGAATAAGGCAGAGGGAAAAATAAAATAAGAAGTAGTAGTAGTAGTAGTAGTAGTAGTAGTAGTAGTAGTAGTAGTAGTAGTAGTAGTAGTAGTAGTAGTAGTAATTATATAATATACAAATCAAGTAAGTTAAAAAGAAAAATGGAGAATCCCAATTAGCTTAAAGATACCTAAATTGTATCTATATCCTAATTCAGAATATACATAGCCTTGCACACATGCACAAATAGTTCTGGACATTTCAAATCCCAGATTTGAGGTTGGAACTGTAAACATTTAGGGCAATGCCTACTCTGTGATGGTTCTTCAGCTTTAGAACTCTCTCCACAGGGATAACCATTCTTATTCCACTAGGTCAGCGATTTTCAACTACTGTGCCCCAGCACATTGGTGTGCTGCCAATGGTCCACAGGTGGGCCACGGGAGTTTGGGGGGAGGGTCATTTATTAGTAGGGACATTGGGGGATGCGAGTCCCCCATTGGCAGTGCGGTGTGCCTTGTCACTTGTCAAAAAACTGATGGTGTGCCTTTACAATTTTAGTACCTTGCCAGCGTGCCGTGAGATTAAAAAAGTTGAAAATCGCTGCACGAGGTGCTACTCTCTTAACTTTCAGCTCTAGTCTCTTGCTAGTAGCATTTAGTGTTTAACTTGCTTCTTAATTCGTAGATCATTGCTGAATTCTGGAGCCATGCTTTCAGTATATGCTTCTACTAATAGCTTAAAAAAAACCTCTACAACTCATTCTAGTTGCTGCCCTTTGGTATCTTTTTGCATTTATTATTTTACATTAAAAGCGACCTTAAGCATATTTTTATGGAAATGCAACAGAGAATCCTTCTACATTGGATATTAGGGAGCAGAGCTTCTCAACAGGTTGAGCCACTCATCAGCAAAAAAAAAAGGGGGGGGGATTCTATTTTAAAAATTAGCCACAGTCTTTCACTGCCGCTTCTACGTCTCAGTATGTGCACCTGCTTCCTGCTGGCAGAAATGGGTGAGAGAAATGAATGCTGCTTGCTTTCCTTGAATATTTTTCTGAAACTCTCCATTTGTAAAAATGTAAACAAGGCAAATGATTTCAACTCAGCACTGGAATGCATGGGAAAGACCTTGCTCACACAGGCACATTATCTGCATCCCAGAGCTATGCACCCAAGTGCTACTAGATCAGGGTTACACAACCTAATTCCAGTTAATCTGCCAGCATAGATTCTATTTTAAGCTAACTGGTGAACCACCACAACACTCCACACACACACACACACACACACACACACACACACACACACACACACACACTCTCTCTCTCTCTCTCTCTCTCTCTCTCTCTCTCTCTCTCTCTCTCTCTCTCTCTCTCTCTCTCTCTCCTGGCAATCACCATGTAGAAAATCTTTTTTGTAAACATCACCTATGAGGTACAAAATATTCCTACCACTTAGGACATCAGGAAAAGAATTAGGTGAAGCTAAAACGTCATAATATGCATATGCATTCAGCTGTAGGCTACGTGGTACAACACTGCAAGAAGACAAGTGTCGCTGAAAGGGGAAAACCAAAAACTTCGTGAAAATAGCATTAAAATTGTATCTAAATAGAATTCCCTGCTATATTAGCTTACCTATACAACTCAATAATTCCCCAAAAATATTTCGCTATTGCATCAAGACATCTAAAATCTTTGCTTCTATTTGGTTTAGATCTCAGGTTTTGGCCTGTATATCATACAGGAAGGACACATGGATTCAATAATTATTTCTTCAAAGTCATCTGTAAGGTGGTTTTTATAAGAACACTCAGTTTGCCAAATATTTGCGATACACTTGGATTCAACTCTCTGTTTCCTGTTGTTGACAATCATCATAGGAGCAAAAATTGAAATCGCAACTCTAAGTCTTAAAACTAAATGCTTTATTCTAGATCCATCTGGCTATGCCAATGCTCAGTTAATTCACAAAATATGTAACTGTTCAGCATCTTTAAAAACCCAGCTATGAAACAACATTACCAAAACTGTCACATCCAACATTTTAGATGAGACTTAAGGCCTTTCAACAATTATATTATGTAACAACATGTGCACAGCTGCGGGCAAGACTGCCAACTCAGACAAACTATGACTGGAGATTTTTTTTCCCCTTACATGATATAATGTTAGAAATTTCTGGAAGCCCTGTTAAATCTCCAAGATTGCTTTCCG
Organism: Plestiodon gilberti rubricaudatus; assembly: GCA_026170595.1. NCBI lineage: Eukaryota > Metazoa > Chordata > Lepidosauria > Squamata > Scincidae > Plestiodon > Plestiodon gilberti. Next base: position 66,003,348 of record JANXHW010000001.1, read on the forward strand.
TAGTCATGTGGAGACTGATGCTGATTCTGGAGAGCCAGGTTAATCCTGAACAATTGGAAATGCTAGTTGTGGATAATTTTTTTGGGTGGGGGAGGGGTGTTACTTGGGATCCAGATCCCTTCTTCCAAGGAAGCACCTTTGTTCTTGAGGTAATAGTTCAGCAAAAAAAAAAAAAAAAAGCAATTCTCCAGCAAGTACTGGTAGGTTCCATTGAGAAGGGAAGTTCTGCATGGAATATGATTGCTTTACTGTTATGGGTACCTAACCTGTCCATGACACTTCTGAGTGACACTCCTTCCCCCACTTGAAACACCTTGAAATATGCTGGCAGCTTGTGAAGCTGGGACAATAGTGGTGTGGCCTATTTAAATCGCCTGGCTGCAGTCACCACTCATGCAGTCACAGTCTGCACCAGCTGTAGTTTCTGACTGGTCTTCGAGGACAGCCCCATGTGGAGAGCACTACAATAATCCAATTTTTATGTAACCAACATTTGGATAACCATAGCCACGTCTGACAGACTCAGGTATGGACACAGTTCACAAATCAGCCAAAGCAGACCTCCCCCCCGGCCACCACTGTCTCAGTCTAGGCATTTAGAAGCAGCACTGCGTCCATGAGCATCCTCAAATTGTAGACCTGTTCCTTTAAGAAACAGATTAAGGATGCTCCTGGACTCACAGAAACAGATTGAGGATGCTCCTGGATTCTCACAAAGCACTAACCAACTTTCCAGCACTGATGCAGTCATGCCAACAGGGTGCACACTGCATTTTGCGGTGCGGGGGCAGTCATGGAGATCTCTTCAAGGTGAGGGAACATTTATTCCCTTACCTCGGGGCTGCATTTTGGCTGCACCGGCGCTGGAAAGTTGGTTAGGATTGTGTTGTCAGTACTGCTTCTAAATGCCTAGAGAGACAGTGGTGGCCTGGTAGTGGTAGTGGTGGTGGTACTGAATGGTACTGCCCCATCCAGAAGAGGTTGCCAATCTATCACCTGAGTCACAAGTCTCTTGACCGACAGCACCTCTCTTTTATCTGGATTAAATTTCAATTTGTGCACCATTATTAAGCTGTTCACCAACTACAGACAGTGGTTCATGACTTCCACAGTCTCTCCACTATTCGATGAAATGCATAGAGAGAGGTAGGTATCATTTGTGTATTGGTGACACCGAACCCCCTAAAGACCTCTATGAGTGGTTTGGTATACATGTTGAATAATATGGGGGACAAAATAGAACCCTGCAGAACACCATAGGTTAAAAGCAAACATAAAGTGACAAAGAGGCGTTCCCCCAATAGTGCCCTCTGAAACTACACTCCAAGAAGGACCAGAGCCACTGCAAACAGTGTCTTTTAACCCTAACCCAGCCACATGATGAGGAGGGTACCATGGTTGATGCTATCAAAAGCCACTGAGAGGTTCAGCAGGAGCAACAGCTGTTTCAGCTGTCCATACGATTTCACTGATGACTTCCTTATGAAACTAGATAGGCTTACCAGATCTCCAACTTCAGTGTGTTGTGTTCAGTGGGGCTTGCTTCTGAGTAGACATGCCTAGGATTGTGCTCTAGGACTTAACAAGCTACACCTGCCCACATTCCTTCTCCTAAAGGCCTAGCACTCTGTCCCGGTTGAAGATCTGGTAAGCCTAAATGTAGGGACCTGATGGTTATATCTACGAAGGTTTTTAAATTTGGTATTCTAAAAGAAGTGGCTATGGAGCACCAGGATTTGCATGTGTTGCTCTGTCAAAATCCTGAGAAGTTATTTTGCAGGGTAGGAGAGAATGGGCAGACTGAATCACCCCCTCCTTATTAATTGCACACATTTTTTTTTAAAAAAAGCTCAACAAAACAGAACCAAGTTACAACCAATTCAAAAATCCATGTATACACTTATGAAATGTAACAAACTAAGAGCCCAATCCTATGGGCACCTTCTGCTGACAGAAGTAGCCTTCAGCGGAAGGCTCTCTCCATAGGCACTGCAGACACAGCGATGACACACACAAGGGGGCTGCCAGTGTGAATGGCTGGCGACCACACCTGCGCACGACCAGAATGCCCAGCTACTACCGAAGGAGGTAAGTTGGTTGTAGGAGTGGGCAATGGGTAGAGAAGAGGAATAATGGGGCATTTCAGGTGAGGAACTGGGGTGTGTGTCAGGGGAGGGAATGGGCAGTCATGCACGCAGAATCCTATCCCCTAATTTTTGGCCTGCCTTGCCCCCACCCACCTCAGACGTGCACCAGCTATATAGGTCATCAAGGGGCCTATGCAGGGGTAAGGGAAAATATTTTCTCCTCATCTCTCGCAGGCCTCCTGACTGAACCCCCCACCCACCCACCATTAGCATGCAGCGCTACAGGATTGGACTGTTAACTCTTGGATCACTTATACTTAAAAATATTAATTTGACAACTCATTATTGTCCAGTGCTTTCCCCCGTTTTCCTGCATGTTATCCAGACCACCCAAAGTAAAGCCTAATAATAACAGAAAGTATGAAGATAAGAAAACTGACATGCCTCTCCACATGGCAATAAGCCACATTTTGGACTTTAGGGAGCATGAAAACTGCAAGGGAAGGCCAGATTGTATCATCTGGATATACTGAGTCATGCTACTGACTCAAGACGAGTGTATCCCGAAGGGGAAGGGCATTCCATTGTATTGTAATTGTAGAACACTAATGTACAGTGAGTTTACAGTGGAATCCTATGCTATGCATGTCTACTGAGAAGCAAGTCCCATAGAATTTAATGAGACCTATTCCCAGGTAAGCGTGTATAGAACTGCAGCCTTAGTTTTATCCAAAAGAATTGCCACCATTCTTATGAATATTAAAAAAAAACATTTCAAAGACCATCACAGGTTACAAGCCATAAGAAACCTCCTGGTTTTAGAAGTAGGTTTTCTCTGTGCCAGGTGCAGCGGAGTGTCAGCAGGAAACAGGTTATCTTGTTGGCTGTGTGATACAGGAAGCTGGATGGGCCTTTGGCCTGATCCAGCAGGGCTCTTCTTATGTTCTTATGTTTAACCAAGATGCTTTCAGTTATGCATGGAAAGAAAATAATTATCTATCTCAGGGGTTCTCAACCTGTGGTACGCGTACCCCTAGGGTTTCTATCTGAAATTTGCAAACGGTGAAAATGCAAGTTATTTACTCAGGGCTTGCTTGTACTATTAAGCATTAGCCCCTACTTTTCCTTGCCTGCACTGCTGCTCCTCTGCCAGCTTCCTGGGAGCTATGCCCCGTGGCTACGGTTCTCTTTGTGCTAGCCTCCTTTGCATTACTTTTAAGGTGAATAGAAAAAACTCTCATCAAACCTGTGTCTTGCATAGCACTGCTTAACTTAGTGTACTGCTACAGTCATACTGGGCTACAGCTGCAGATACTGCTCTGGTTTTCCTGCTCTTCTACAGTTGCATGTTCTGCGCTGTTTTTCCTTAATAGCTCTTCAAAGCTTGGAAGATTAAAAGCTATACATTGGCAGGTGTGCTTTGCTGTTCAGGGGCTTATCCTAGGGTCTACTGCTACCTCAGATAAATGGCATATGATCTAAGAAATCTGCACTTAAATACACAAATTCTGTGTAGCTCTATGTGTGAAATTCTGTGTAGACCCACGGGGAGAGCTCTGCAAAACCAGAGGAAGAAGGGAAGGTGCCAGACAGGAAAATGATGACACCATCATTTATTTTATAAAGTACTATCAATGTACATGGTGCACACAGTTTTTTAGATTGTGAGCCCTTTTGGGACAGGGAGCCATTTGATTTTGTCTGTAAACCGCTTTGTGAACTTTTTGTTGAAAAGCGGTATATAAATACTCTTAATTAATTTACATAGTGTAGAAACACAGGTCTCTGCCCCAAGGGGCTTACAATCTAAATGACAACAGAAAGGGGGAAATGGAGTCAGGGGAAAACATATGCCACTGTTTCAGTTACATGCACTTAAATGTAGTTACAGTTGGGAATGGGGACTAAGGCATGATGCCAAAGGTTTCCCAGAGAAGGTGGGTTTTCAGAAGGGACTTGATGGTTGTGAGTGAGGGATCATTCCGTGGATGCAAGGAGATGGTTCCAGGGATAGAGGGAAGCAAGGGAGAAAGGACTAAGCAGGTGAAGGGAGAGGGAGACCTTTGGACAGTTGAGGGTGAGGGAGCTGAAGGTCATGAGGGCAGACATCGCTAAGAGCGGTCTTTCTCAGGTCTGAGAATTATACCGTAATCGGCTAGTCTGACACGATCTAATGGGGTGCGGCACTTCAGCTATTGCACACTGTATTTTCTTGAAGGTGCACATCTCCCACTTCAAGGTGCCATGCTGCAAAAAGTTATGCTGGCAGAAATCCTATGAGTCCAACATCACCCTTGATTTCCCCAGTCAGAAAATGAAGTTGGTTATTGCTCTTTAATGTCTTGCTTGTATTTTTTAGAGATGCTGGGAAAGATTGAAGGCAAAAGGAGAAAGGGAAGGCAAAGGATGAGATGGTTAGACAGCATCACCGATGCAACGAACATGAAAATGAGCGAACTCAGGAAGATAGTGGAGGACAGGAAGGCCTGGCGGGATGTGGTTCATGGGATCACGAAGGGTCGGACACGACTTAACGACTGAACAACAACAACAACAACAACAACAACAACAACAACAACAACAACAACAACAAAATCTAGCCCTTACAGCTCCCTATGAGGCAAAATAAATGAAGACAAGGAGGAATCATCAATATTAGTCACTTATATGCAGCCCAAGGCAGAAATGGCTGGTTTCATTGCAAATTGCCATCAAGGTTCACTGAAAGTGAAATCCAAGGTGAATTCGGAGAGCTCTGCTCAAGAAAAAAACATTAGCAGCAGTTTCTAAAAATTAAAACTACAAGGATGTTAAGTTGAACAACAAAATTTCTCTGGAAGGCATTCATATATTCTACCTGAACTCAAAGTCATCAAATAACGGCACTCAACATTCTGGATGGGTAACATTCTCAACTCCTTGATTTGCCTCCAGAGAAAAAGATTGTTTGATGTGGGACTAGAGACGATTGGTTTTGAAAGGGTACTTGGCTGCAGTTTCTAAAAGCACAAGTTTTCCTGCTGGCAAAAAGTGTTTTTGTTACTATCTTAAGCCAGCTCTGTCCGAAGTAAAAACAGCGGATTGTGCCTAGAAAAGTAGAAAGGGACACTACATCTTAAATGCCATAGGTAGATGAATATGGTAAAGGTAAAGGTATCCCTTGACAATTAAGTCCAGTCGTGTCCGACTCTAGGGAGCAGTGTTCATCTCCGTTTCAAAGCCAAAGAGCCAGCGCTGTCCGAAGACGTTTCCATGGTCATGTGGCCGACATGACTCAACACTGAGGGGCATGGAACGCTGTTACTGTCCCGCTGACGCGGTACCTATTAATCTACTTGCAATTTCTTGCTTTCGAACTGCTAGGTTGGCAGGAGCTGTTGCACGGATTCGAACTACCGACCTTTCGATCAACAGCTCATGGTTCAGTGGTTTAACCCACTGCACTAGACAGACTGAGTGGGAGAAACCTTGAAGAGTGACAAAAAACTTACAGCTACAAAGAGCCCTGTTGCCTAAGATTATACCTGCTTGAGACGTGCCCTGAAATGCAAAATCACAGAAGACGTGACACCAGACGCAGCTCTGTTCCAAGTGTGCAAGCCAAGAACAAGTTAACCTGCTGACAAAGACCTCAGACGCACAAAGGATGAGGAGGACAGTCTATATAAGCTACTGCCTTCAAGATCCTGGCAGGAAATCAGATGAACACATGCAGTTTTGCTCCACTCACTTGGCAGCCAGTACGTACAGAAGCCTTTTGTTGGTCCTCAAACTTATAGGCATATCTATGCAGAGCCTCTGAAAAGAATTTTATCAGGGGGTACAAAGTTTCTTTTGGGCCCCTTCTCAAAGGGGGAAGGGGCAAAACAGGATTAGGGGAGGGCAGCAATAGCCGGAAAAGTCTTTGGAGCCCAGGTCTACCAGGCTTTCTGATGTGGCGCCCAGGTCTACCCACCCGGTAGACCTGGCCCTGTCACTGTCTTCCACTCTCCATGAGGCCAGCTGAGATCCCAGGAAATTTCTGGGTCCCCTCCCTTAGCTCCTGGGCCCCCTCTTTGACCATGGGCCTGGGTACCCCCTTTACCCCCCCTCTCATGGGCCCCGTATCTATGACACTATGGGAGGAGCTGAAATGCTGGCCTAAGCATTCAACTGGGAAAAATTCTACAGCCATTATTTGGCACAGGGAGAATGAAAGTATCTTCTTTGCGCCTAACTTATCAGACACCATTAGGGCAAAAGAATTTTGCCTCAAAACCTAATCTTCTTACAGCCAGAACATTCTTGCAGTCCTATCGAGCATCTATACAAGCATGTTTGTCACTCAATAACTGCAATATTACATAATGTTTTGCAGATGGGAAACTCTTCATATGAATGAGTGGGAGGGCAGGCAGCATTGTGGCAGCATACTCTACCACTGTACGCATGATTCTTCACATGTCTGCAACATTTGTATGCTTGTATACATGTAGGCACCTCTCTACATGGTACACCTACCATTTTGAATAGAAATTTCTATAGTTGCTTGTTTTTTCTCAAACTTTTACAACAGTGCTTTTCAGCCACTGGTACAAATACCACTGGTGGCGCTTCACAGTATGGCAGGTGGTATTTTGGCCTTGTAGATCATTCTACATGTACGTGTAGCACTTCTGCTGCTCTGCAGCAGCTGGCCTAAATGCCTTTAAAAGGGGATCGGATAGATTCATGGAGGAAAAGTCCATCACAAGTTACAAGCCATAAGCAACCTCCTGGTTTTAGAAACCTCTGTATGCCAGGTGCAAGGGAGTGGCAACAGGATACAAGTATAGATGGACCTTTTATCCACTGTGGTTCTGTTTCCGGGGTTTTATCCACTGGGGTTCTGTATAAATCAGTGTTATATGAAAACTGGGGTGGGGAGCGGTGCCACATTACATTTTTTCCAGCATCTTCGCCACTTCCCTCCTCCTGAGTTTGTCCAAACTGACTAAAAAAAGAAACCGCTACCGGAAGCAACCTGTAGATGGCGCCAGAGACTCCCGCTTGCATTTTTTTCTTTTTTTCAGCAGTTTAAACACGCCGGGAAGCCTGACAAGATTCCTGGTTGCTTTTTTCCCCCTTATTTCTGCATTTTGGACGCGCACAGGAGGCGGGAAGCGGCTGGCAGGCCCCCGACAATGCTGAAAAAAGAGGTAATGTGGTTGGACTCCTTCCACAGTTTTGCCACCGTATTGAGTTAAATCCATGGATGGAAAAAACGTGTATAAAAAGGTCCAACTGTATCTTGTTGTCTTGTGTGCTCCCTGAGGCATCTGGTGGGGCCACTGTGAGATACAGGAAGCTGGACTAGGTGGGCCTTTGGCCTGATCCAGCAGGGCTCTTCTTATGTTCTTAAGCTGCAACTAGGAATCATCCAGGGCGAGAAAGAGGTCATCTAGGAAAACTCAGTCTGCTCCATGATGGCTGCAAAATGTGCAAAAGCTCTGAATGCTATAGTACATGCATATGGATGCAATATAATACCATGTGTAGGGCAACTGGATTCACCAAAGTTCCAAAACAACATTCAGGGTCTCTACGGAGGTGGGGAAGGAACAGAGAGGACCTAATTATGCCGCTTGCATCGAGCTTTCTAAGGGACATCCAAAAGCAGATAGAACCAGCTGTAGATTCTGGTAAGCGCACCTACCTTACCCCCACCACCACCTCCGCTGCATCCAGAAGGCTCTGCCAAGTTGAAACTCTTGCACCTGGCCAAAATTTCACTTTAGATAGAATTTGCTGGCAGCTCTAGTGAATATAAAGTTATCTTTCCGTTTATAAAGTAGAGCGTTTTCATAAATCTTAAAACTGGGATGTGTTTAGTTATGCATGGGAAGAAGAGACTTATTTGCATTATCTACATGAGGTCTGGAAGTAGGTAACCCCATAAACTGTAGAGTCACTCACAGCCTGTTTGCACAGCCTTGCCAATTACATTATTTTTGATGGCAGTAGTAATCAGAGGGTAATTGAGGGGAAAGCAGGATTTCAGAGCTCGGAGCTACAGACTAATGATCTATCTACATCTACACAGATAAAATGTACAGCTTGTAAACAAGCCATAAATAATTATAATACAAGTTTCTTAAAATGGCAATGCAATGTGGGAACTTGGAAGAAACTCATTCATGCCTTCCATGTGCACCTGCTCCTTTTGTTTTGCTGACAGATGAGCGAATAACAAAATTTCTTCAAGAGATTAAAAACACACCAGATGCGTTTTGATTCACTCAAGTTTAGCTGCCTGTTTTATTTTGGGGGTTTGGGAATGTTCAGACCAGCCCTAAAATTTCACAATGCAAACAATAATTACTTAGACAGGCTCTCAATTCCTTTCTGTTTCTCTTTCCTGTTTTTGTTTAGTTTGCAAAACCGCATAAGTCTGTCATTGCTATGCCAGAATACTTCAGTAAACCTCTAACACAAAACCACTCATAAGCCCTACCACTGATCATACCCTTTGTAAGAAAGCTCTTCAAATATACAAATGTCTATGTTAAGTAGGCCATCTCCACATAGCAACAGAGACTAACACTCATCTTTTTACCACCACAGTGCACATTAAAATAAAGCAAGGAATAACTTACATGACTCACAGCCCAATCCTATCCATCCCCCCCCCCGTCAATGCAGCAGTGCCAAAATGGTGACCACTGCATCCTATGGTGGTGGTGGTGGGGAGTCCAGGAGGTCTCCTCTGGGTAAGGGAACATTTTTTCCCTTACCAAGGGATAAACCTCCATGACGCGATGGGTCTACCTGGACCTGAGACAGCTAAATAGTTGGCGCAGGACCACGTGGACCCATGCCTCAGTGTCGGGTCCAGAAAGGGGATAGGATATTGGTGGCACCACCAATCCCGCCCCCACCCCGGGCCCAATCTGCCCCCACCCACACCCACCCATTCCGCCCCTCCCCTCCCTGTTCCACCGTCATCGGCAATCAGCGGGAGACACATTATTGGAGGCGGGAAGGCACAGGCCTTTCCGCTGGCACTGCCAGCAGCACATTAGGTAGCGTGCTGCTGCCGCGCCTCTTGAGACTGGTGCCGACTTCTTTATGGCAGTCGGCATCAGCGCAGGAGAGGAAGCGAGGATGGCCAGTAAGTTGGGCCTTCACTGGAATAACCTGGAATAACAGTCCCTTACTGTACCTCACATTCTGATCCATACACACTCAGGAATTAACCAGAGGCTGAAGCGAGTTGAAAAACAAGGAAAGATGAATGGCTTGTCTTGCTTCTCTTTCACCCATCCTAAAATGCAAGATGGTTCAACTCTTGCCCTTATTTGTGGAAACTCTGACTGAAGCCATTCCTGGATATTTTTTTCCCCAACATGCTGAAAATTCTGGAGGCCCTGCCAATTCCTGGGGTTTCCAGACCAATCCTGGAGGGGTGGCAACCTTAAGCATATCCAATAGAGTAGGAACAGTAAACAAACTAAAGAGAGGAAAGAGGAGAAGGATGATGATGGGAGGTGAACAGACTAAGTAGGCCTGATGTTGCCCCAAAACCGCTTATTAAGGAGCAAGGATATAAATGATATAAGGATTGTGATTAATCTCTGTATTCAGATGTGGCCCATTTCTCTACACTCAAAGTACAGTACCTGCAAACAGAAAGGGTACAAGAACCCTCAAGAAGCAGCAATATGAAGGCTATGAAGTTGGGCACACAGAGGAGAGGGAATTTTAGCAGGAATATTAACATTTACTCATTACATGTGTGGACGTTCAGTCACTGTGCAGAAAATGAGCCACCAATTTGCATACTGCATGTACTCATACAGATACAGGAACAATGGGTCCATGGGCAAAAACATGCAAAGCAGTTAACAGTCAAAAGGTCAGCTGCTCCAGGCTTGAAAAGCAGCTAAGACAAGAGACAGGCTGGCAACACTTAGGAGTGTGTCTGGCTGCAGACTATGAGTAAGAAAAGGGAAGATGCAGGACACATGGGCCTGGACCCTAAAAGATCCAAAGTGAAGGAATTCAGCGGAAGCAAACAGCTTGGTAAAAGACAGAAAGCTGACCCAATGTTCCCCATCATCTCCAACAAGAGACATGGGATGTTCAGTCCTGCCATAAACTTCCTGACTCAGTCAAAGCAGTCAGGTTTAAGGATTAGGAGGCGAAGGTTTATTGGAGTGCAACCAGACAAGAGAATGTAGTTACCAGGCCACAGGTCTGCTAGAGCGAGACTGCAACCTTTAATCTGGCCTCATTCACATAAAATCTTAAAGGACGTCTCCATGTGACCAGAAGGCTCTGACTGGCAATACCATCTAATAGCTTTCACATGTGCTACTTGAAGCCAAAGAACCCCATTTCAGCTCTCTCTGCACCAGTGCCGCTCTTCTACAGGAGTCCCCTGCTGAATGACAGCCCGCGTAGCAACCCCTTGGATATACGATGGAGGTCCCTTGTTGCCGCATGACCTTTTAAAATGAGAAATGTTGCCAAGAGACTTTGAAAATATGTTGGATGCCAATGACTTGTGAGCAAGAATGGAACATGTGCCAGACTGGACTGTATTATGACACAACGCGAGGGCCACACCGCGTTTGTATTCCTGTGCTATGAAGCCATGCTGTAAAAGATTTCCCCAGCCAGGGCAGGCCACGAGGGAAGAATCTGATCAGCATTCAGCATTTCTGGTGCCATAAACCAAAAGGCTCCCAAGCACGTAGGCACATTCCATTACCTTCCCCCTCTCCAAAGTCTTACTAAGTGGCTAGTCTGCAAGGAAGAAGAGAATCCACAAAACAGAGGCGAAACAAGGGTGGAGTGTAGTTTTGCAAGACTCCATTACATTGCAAGTAGTTTTGCAAGACTCCGTTACACTGGAGTCAGCGGCCCCTCCCCCTTGCTGTTGGAGCCATTCTGGCAGCAAAGGCAACACGCAGGACACTCCCCTGTTGCTGCTGGAATGGCTCCAACAGCAAGGGGGAGGGGCCGCTGACTCCAGTGTAACGGAGTCTTGCAAAACTACAGTGAAACCTTGGATTGCGAGTAACTTGGTTTGCGAGTGCTTTGCAAGATGAGCAAAATTGTTTTCTAAGTTTTGACTTGATAAACGAGCAATGTCTTGCAATACGAGTACATTGTGTTCTCCAAGATACCTCTCTGTGTGTTTGCAGAGTAACAATAGCGTCTCCTGGGCAACAAACTGCCCTCATTAACTGCTCATTAACACTTTGTTCTCCCTCTGCTAGAGGCTCCGTTTGTGCAGAATAGCAGCTCAGGCTTTGCTTTGCAACTTCTGTCTTGCAGACCTCATTAACAAGCTGTTTTTCCCCCTCCTCCATCTGCCTCTAGCAAAGACATTTACTCTGCAGAACAAGGCTCAGGTTTTGCATATCAGATGTTGCAAAGTGAGCTACAGTTTGTAAGAGCAAAGGAGTACTCTGCAGGGCAGCTTCTTAATTAGCTGAGCCCAGGAGATAATGCAGACACACACAAAGATCTCTTGCAGAATAACAAATCATCTGAGTTTCTATTATTTCTTATGGGAAAATTTGCTTTGATATACGAGTGCTTTGGATTACAAGCACATTTCTGGAACCAATTATGCTCGCAATCCAAGGTTCCACTGTACTTGCCTTCGCTCCACCCTTGTTTCGCCTCTGCCACAAAACATAAGGAGATACCAATGTCTGGCCCTGGGAAGGCCAAATCCACATTTCCTGCAACAAGTGGAAGCCTCTTCCCCTGCCCCCAGTGTGTGTGTCTCCACCCCCAGGTATACCTCCAGCCCAAATAAGGCATTTCCTTTTTGCAGCGTAAGAGCCACAAGCTCCTCCTCTTTGCTATGCATAAAAAGGCAGGCTGCCAGTCTGCTCTCTCTTGACCCTTGCCTCCTGAACTCTTCTTCTTCTCTGCGTGCCCTCTGGCACCAACCCCCCCGCTTCCCCCCGTCGACGCCAGTGATTGTTGCATATGTATGAATCTGACTAACTATCTAGTAAATATTGGAAAACAACCCACGTGTATCCTCAATATTATTTAAAACGGAATTCTGCGGCTGGACTCTGGTATACACAGGTATCAAGATCCTGAACATTCCAAATTGCTATATTTAAAAGCTATTCCCCAAAATAACAAAGGCAATTTTGGTAACACCCTAGGCAGAATGTTGGTTCGCTTCCCTTACCTTTCAATGTGAAGCCCATTCTGAGGCCAGTAGAGGCCAGCAACAGGCTTCCGGACCAGCACAGCTGGAATGGGTCTCTCCAGCAAATCGTAGCAACTGTCCAAACCAAACATTTACTACAAGCAGCCAGAGGCCCTGCTGCAACCAAGCCCAAGTAGGTGCTCAAGCAATAATTGCAGATCCCTCCCTTGTTCACCCTGCCCCACCACTTCCTTCCTTCTCCTTCCTGTCATTTTCCTTGTGTCTGTTTCTAGATTGTGAGACTCTTGGGACAAAGACCAGTCTTCTCTTTTACTAAAAAGCACCATGCACTTTGATAATGCTATACTAACGCCTCCTCCTCCTCCTCCTCCCGTGGAAGTTCTTTAACTGTGTGAACTGGGACTCAGTTTCTTGATTAACTCACTTTCAGGGCCAACCCACTCATGAGGCTGGGTGAAGCGGCTGCTCTGAGCAGCAGGCTGAGGAGAGCAACGAGCTGGCATGTGTGTGCATGCCCCCATGCACACCCTGTAACTTCTCCCCAGTTTTGAGGTCAGTCCACCATTCAACCACTGAGTCAGCCTGCTAGACCCCATATGGAAGGCTAAACGCACAGGAAGAAGATCACGGTGGCAGCACCACAGCATAGCTGCCACCATGCTTTTCTGCCTATTTGCTACCCTTTCCAAATAGGGAGGCAGCAGGAAAAAGACTGCTGTGGTGGCAATGGCCACTACCTCCTTTTCCTTCTGCTGCCCAGCTATGATCTTCATGCTACTGGGCTGGCTCCCCCATTCACTGCCTGGCACAGCCTATTTGAATGGGGGGCCAGCCCTGTGTGAGTGTGATGAAGACTGTGGCGGTGATAGCTTCTGTATGGGTGGAGGGGGTGCACATGTAGTAGCAAGGTGGTCATGCCAATGTGCCTGTTCCCCCAAAAAGAAGTGGCAAATAGACACTATGCTTCAGGCACTGGGGTGGCTGTGGCAGGATTTGGCAGGATACAGGGTCAACATTCTATATGAGCGTATCATCATCCAGACATACTGGCAACTCGTCTTCTTTCTTCTTCCCACTATATGGTTTAACACTGGAATAAGCTGTGCAAATATACGTTACAGCAGAACACACACACTACACAAAACAGTTATTATTATTATTATTATTATTATTATTAACAGTATTTATATACCATTTTTCAACAAAAAGTTCACAAAGTGGTTTACAGACAAAATCAAATGATTAAATGGCTCCCTGTCCCAAAAGGGCTCCCAATCTAAAAAACATGCAGAACACCACCAGCAACAGCCACCAGAAAGACACTGTGCTGGGGTAAAATGGAAGCAGTTACTCTCCCCCTGCTAAATATAAGAGGAGCACCAATTGAAAAAGTGTCTTTTGCCCAGTTAAGGAAAAGGTGAAGGTATCCCCTGACAATTAAGTCCAGTCGTGTCCGACTCTAGGGTGTGGTGCTTATCTCCATTTCAAAGCCGAAGAGCCAGCGTTGTCCGAAGACGCCTCCGTGGTCATGTGGCCGGCATGACTCTCCTTGCCGCAGCGCATATCATGCAGCTGGAACACGGAGTGCTGTTTACCTTCCGGCAAGCGGTACCTATTTATCTACTCACATTGACATGCTTTTATTAGCACACACAGCACCATCATAAACTATTGCCAAGGAAGAAAATTAATTGTACCCTACAGTTTATTATTTGTCAAAAATAATCTTAGTAAATGGGACAAAAATCCAAGGCATTCTGTCTATACTTCTCTAAAAACACTTCAGAACAAAATAAGATGAAGATGTTTGTAATCTACTTGATACCAAAGTGCCTTTAGCTTAAAGGGCAGACTTTGATCTATTCCCCTCCAACTGGAGTTTAATGTACATTAAATAAGGTTAGGAAGTAGCCTGGAGTCTCAACAAAAGAAAAAATGAAGCCAATTCCATATAATTTCACTGTACGCCTTTTATGCTCCATGAACTATTTAGTACCAATGAGACAGGACCACAGATCTCCAAAGAGTGGGAGGAAACCTAAAGATCCAGAATTGTGAGCTAGAAGGTGTTGAAACATAAATAAAACCAGAATTTTTACTTGAGGAAAAAAGGTAACCCTTTACTGTCCCAATAATTTGCATTGTGAAAATATTTTTGCCTTAAGCACCTGCTCATCAGTTTTGCCTACAGGAACAACATCGACTCTATCAACTCTAATATGCTCAACTCAATGCAGTTATATTTTAAAACCCATCTCATGTCCAGAGAACATTACTTTGCCTTATTGGGGAGAATTATTCAGTTGAGATTAAAAGAGGGATAGGACCTCCCTTTTCCACTGAAATTGGTCATAAAAACATAAGAAGAGCCCTGCTGGATCAGGCCAAGGGCCCATCTAGTCTAGCTTCCTGTATCTCACAGTGGCCCACCAGATGTCTCAGGGAGAACTCGACAAGATATCTGAATCCTGTTGCCATTCCCTTGCATCTGGCATTCAGAGGAAGGCTATATCTAAAATCTGGAGGTTGCATATAGTCATCATGATTTGTAACCCATGATGGACTTTCCCTCTATAAACCAGTCCAATCCCTTTTTAAAGGCATCTAGGCCAAGTGCCATCACCACATCCTGTGGCAAGGAGTTTCACAGATTAATTACACGTTGGGTAAAGAAATATTTTCTTTTGTCTGTTCTAACTCTCCTGCCACTCAATTTTAGTGGATGGCCCCTGGTTCTGGTGTTGTGCAAGATGGAAAAGAAATTCTCTCTATCCACTCTATCCATCCCATGCATAATTGTATATGACTCAATCATATCCCCCCTCCCCCAAGGCACCTTCTTTCTAGACAGAAGAGCCCCAAACGCTGTAGCATTTCCTCATAAGGGGGGTGCCCCAGACCACTAATCATTTTGGTTGCTCTCTTCTGAACGGTTTTCAGTTCCACTATATGCTTTTTGAGATTTGGCGACCAGAATTGTATACAGTACTCCAGATGTGACCTTACCATCGATTTGTTCAATGGCATAATATTGGCCATTTTATTCTCAATCTCTTTTTTAATTATCCCGAGCATGGAATTGACCTTCTTCAATGCCGCTGCACACTGGGTTGATCGAGCTGTCCATCACCACCCCAAGATCTCTCTCCTGATCTGTCAGACAGCTCAGAACCCATTAGCAGCCATGCAGCCATATGTGAAGTTTTGATTTCTTACCCCAATGTGCATTACTTTTCCCAGGCCTGGGAAGGGGGATAGGATTCAGGGGAGCGAGCTGCCAAGGTCCCTCCCCCTCCCAAGCCCAGCCACCCAATCACCCCTCCCGTTCTACCCTGGTCCGCCCGCCCCACGCACCCCACCCTTTGCAGGCCTTACCTATGTCTGCCAGCGGCCTCTGTCCCGCGGAGAATGAGCGGCACCGGCCTCGGCGCCGGCACTGCTTACTCTCCGGGTGTTGGAAACATGTCTTATGGCACATTTGCAACACCCAGGAGGGGCAAAGCAGCCGGCGCAGCCAGACGGTATTGTGCCGTCACTGACTGTATGGCCCGCCCCAGTTATCTGAGCTGCACATGATGATGATAACCTACAAGCCAGGCAGCTTGATAGAGCCCCAAGCTAGAGGCGTAATCAGAAACCAACTCAAACATCATAAAACCCTGCAAAATCACCTTCAAGATCCAGCAAGACTATCAGCTATGCAGGTGAACAAGAGCATTCTAGAAAGCAAATGGCATGGAAAGCACACCACAACATTCTTGAATCTCTAAATTAGACCAAGAAAAGAAGCTTTTGTTTGTCAGACCCAGTTTTCCATCCACCTCAAGCCGCATCTCAGGACAGCCAACAAAAGTAGGGAAGGAAGAAGCACAAATTGACAGGAAACGCAGGCCAGACCCAAAGGGAAATGGAAGCTAATGTGCCACTGCAATTCTGCCAAAGTCATGCCAGGTGCCAGGGCCATTACCCCACCACCACCTTCCTACAGCAGTGGCAGGCAACAGTGACGCTTCCTTACCCTTCATGCAGCTTACCTGTTCCTCTTCCTTACACTGCCTTACACTTAATAGGGTGGCAAAGTGGAGCTGGAACAAGGAAGCCAGGAGAAGTGGAAGTTGGGCGGTGCATTTCCTGGTTTCCATGTATCGATCACACTTTGCCACTAGAGTAAAAGAGCAAAGAGGAAGAGGTAAGGCAGCCTCAGAGGTGGTTGATGGGGACTGGGTAAGGCAACTGCAGGGGTGGACTGTGCCCACCTGTGGCCTGTGCCCAAGGCAACCACCTTGCCTCATTGCTGGGCCAATCCTAGCATCCTAGATAGCTTTATCTATCCCCACTCTTAAGATCCCCTTCCTGTTAACTGAATACTTTGTCTTTTAGAAATGACTGTGGGGAGCCTAGTCTAAGATTGCTGGGTTCTTTCCCAAGGCAGAATGAAGACCGTAAGAGGCTCCATCCAGCAGCCACTCTTTAAGCTTTGGCCATCTTTCCAACTAAGAAAAAGATGCAACTGACCCAACAGCCTGAGACAAAGTACTGTACACTTTAAAAACACCACCATGACTGATGGAAGGTTGCTGTGAAAAACCTGTAGCCTTATGGCAAAATTCTTTCAGTAAAGCTCTCTCCTGAACGTCCTAGCAAAGGGACACAAGTTTGTCTAAGACTAAGTAATAACAGAGGGACAAAGAAATAAAGCCATGAACATAAAAGCAAATAATAATAATAATAATAATTTTTTAAACCCTTCCTCTAGACAAAAGAGACATTCCTTGCTAAAGTCAGTATTTTACATTTTTAATTTCCTGTTTGGCATAGACCTGCTGCCCTTTTTGAATGGCCACTATTTCTACAAAGATCATCCAGAGCAAGAAGAAAATCACCCTCTTAAACTGGCTGCCACTTGACATAATTGCTAGAATGATACTGCTGAGATCACCAGCTGCCTTCGGCTAAATAAGGCTTTTCTAAGCTCATTTGGGATTTCAGGGAAAACAAAGTCACTGTCTGGTCCTCTAAATTCCATAGAAATAATAATAATCACAGACTACTAAAATCTGCCTTACCATCATGAGCAATCTCAATATTGCTTCCCATGGCACAGACGCCACTGGAGATTAATAGATCATGAACAACTGCCATTCAATACTTTTGCACATGGGGTGAAAAAACTATTTGCAATATATGTTGTATAAATAAGCTACCATACATTTAAATTAAACGTAGTATTACATGACCACCACAGTGATGAAAAAAAAAGCTCAAAGGAGAGGGAGTACTGAGGTGCTTCCCAAACCCTTAGTTCTTTTGTAATTTAGGAAATCCTTGTTCCATAGAATGGGAGCTCAGCCTCAAACCATGAGGTGTTCATAAGGAAACAACAGGTGGCCATTGTGCAGTCTTACAGACCCGACAGATCTGGTAGTCTTGCTTTCCCAATCTATGAAGCAATCAGCTTCCTGCATACAGTATCCTAACCCAGACCAATATTAATACAAATATTCTCCACGAATCTCCCCATCACTATATTAGATCTCCGACCTAGAACATGCAGTACATGCTGACACCACTTACTTCTGGGTTATTATACAGTCGCAGGGCTACTTTGCATTGTACTCAGGCCCCAACTCCTGAATTACACTGCCCATGTTTTGAATATTAATACTGTACATCTATGACTGAAGAAGTACTAAAGGGCTCACAAAGAGAGCTTTCTGAACATGTAAGAGGCATCTGTGCTTCACGGTTAAAAATCCATTTGTCCCATGGTGACAAAAGACCCTTTTCTTCCAGCTCTCTAATAGATAGATCTCCCTTTGGTTCTTTCCAAATCACCATATACTTCACAAATCACTTACTCCACCTTCCTCTACTGATCCTCTGTTTTGGACATCACTCTGGGCCTTTAACTTAACTCTCTAATGACTTTTCCCACTCTGACAAGGGAGGGGGCACACAGTTACAAATAGTCACACTCTAGAAACAAAACAGTTAGGGCACACTTTGGGTGGTCTTGAAACCAAGGTTTCAGCATGCCAGAACTAAGCAAGATCTAGAACAACATAACCTGTTAAATAAGTTTATAATTATGAGGCTATACCACATAATACCACTGTTAAAATTAAGGTTTTTTTCCTGGCAATTTCTATACAGGTATCTTCATATGAGTTATAGAAATTGCCAAGACACGTCTTAAACCTAGTTATCCACTGCTGAAGTATCACTTCCAGAGAAACTTTGAAACAGACCAACATAAAAAGAGAAGGAAAGAAAAATGGGGCTGTTCACCAGAAAAGTACAGCAAATGAGCAAATATTGCACCGTGCGCTTTAACAGGCAGTTATATATAGTGTAAGCCACAACATCCTGCAGACTCTCATAGCCTGTCCCCTATTTCTCTTCATCACACAAAACAAAACATTTGGCCTGAAATGCCACAAACGATCTTGAAAGGTTTGCCTTGCGCTGTAACTTTGCCCTGTTGCACTGATTTATTCCTTGCTTCCTCAATGCATAAGAAGTGGGCTTTCATTAAACTTAAAAAATATATTTCATATTTTTATATACACACAATTTCCATGGGAAGATGGAGGAGAGAAGGTTTGCACTTGATTTATCATTTCATTTTTGTGTTACTGTATTTCCACATTGGAAGGAGTGGTTGCCAGCAGGTAAAGAGGAGAAACTCTCTGCTAACTGGGCTAAGAGTGGTGGCTCTCTAATACCGGTATTTAGCAGAGGGGAGAGCAACTATCCCTATTCACCCCAGCACAGCATCTTATCTAGTGGCTGTTTCTTCTGCATCTTTTTCGGTTGTGAGCCCTTCTGGGAAAAAGGGGACCATTTATTTATTTTTGCTATGTCAACTGCTCTGCGAACATTTTTGTTGACAAGCAATATATAAATACTTGTAATAACTCAACAACGACTACTCCTTCCACAGGGACACATGTCAGCCCTCACTTTCCAGGTTTTTCACCATTCAGTTAAAATTCTTTTATTTTGTCAGGGTTTTGGTTTGGAAAACTTGCCTCTTCCCTGTTTGTTGCTTTTACCTGGCATTTTCTGGGACTGCTCTGCTAAGCATATTTCTGGCTTGATAATTCTGCTTCACCATAGTGTGTTTTTATCCTTCTTGCTCAATCCTTGTGGCACACAAAAATCAAATATGATATCAAATACCTTTTTGAGATGCACAAGTTCATAGGATTCTGGGACAAAATGCTTGCAGAAATTATTCTAGCCTTCCAATCTCATAATTTATAACAATGTATTAGTTGCCCTTCCAGTATTTGCTTAATATCAAAACCACTAATGATGAAACTTAAAAATCCAATAAGATAGCCAGAACAAAATTATATCAGAACCGTATAGCTGTTTATGAAAAAAGAATGCAATATCAGGCAGAAGTGGAAAAGTAATTAGAATGCCTTCAAAGAAATACAGTACTATAGTTTTTACTAGGAGGCTGTTGCACACAAAAAGGATCCTGCCTCATGCAACACTGCCTGTTCTTATGTGCTTCTAGGTTATTTACAGCGCAATCCAACTTAACTTTTGTGCCGGTTTAACCAGCGGCGCAGCGAGAATGGGAGGCCCCAGAACGGAAAAGGGATTCAAATCCCTTTCCTTTCTCCCGACAGGGGTTTACAAGATTAAAAACACGTTAAAATATACAATAAAACAATTAAAAACATGGTAATTAAACCAATTAAAACAAACACTGGTAGGTCACCTTACGATAACAACTGATTAAAAAGCCAGCCCACCATGTCAGCAATCGAACAAAATAAAAAAGTCTCGTGGCCCCGCCGAAAGGTCTCTAAAGAGGGAGCCTGTAACTCACATGTTGATCCCAAACACATTCACTTTGCGTTCGAACTTGGTGGGATTTTCTTCCAAGCAAGTGCTTAGGATTTGAACTTAATACTGTATTGCAATATTTGGTTAAACTAAATTATTATTAAGGATCAAAGACAAAATTAATCTCCATCTTTTGGCAGGTATGTAAATAGTCAGGCATAAATTATGATACTGCAGGGTACAATTTGTTTTAGAGCATGATTCACTGAGCACGTTTCCTCTGAGACATTTGATCTTCATTACCACATCCACTGAATATAGGGTCTATGCATATGCACAAAGGATATTCTGAAGACTCAGAAGTGCCTTACATCTAATTAATGTAAAACGTGTAGACCATAATGTAGTACAACTGTCATTTTCAAAATACAGTCACATACAACACATGCAAGCTGGTGAGCTACAACCAGCCAAATGCATACACAAGTTTTTTTCAGGTATGAATTTTGTAAATAGCTTATTGTTACCTTCACTCACACAGTACTATTAAATGTCTCCTGCTAAAATACCTGGCTTGCTAACTTACAAGTTATGGAAACTTCATAATTCTGTTTTACATCTATTTCACACACATATAATTTACAATTTTTTAAAATGAATGAAACAAGGCCACAATATTGTTTTTTCCTCTGCTTGGCCTATACATCCCACCTCCCCTTCTTAAAAACATGGTCTGAGCCACCCACCACTGCAACATTTATGCCTGAACATCCAATTTGCTTGCCACCCACAGTGACTCTTTAAAAGAGAGCTACTAGCAAACATTCACTGGTCGTTTAATTAATCAAGGCAGAGTAATCTACCGGTAATTGCCAAGTAATGAATTAGCAACTGGTCATCAAGTAGAGCTGGGAATCTGTTTAATCCTCATGTTTTTTCCCTAGAAAAGCAAGCGCAGTCTTCACGTAAATCAACAGGAATGAAGATGGAAGTAGTATCCCCAAGCGCAGTTGCTTAGCACACTCCACATCCGTTATTCTGCACTACATTTTCCACGGTTCCATTTTCAAGTTTTCCCACCATGAAATAAGGATGATGCCAGGCTCCAATAGCCTGCCATGGCATTTACATCGCCCCTCCCCTACAGCCGAGCAGAGGTGGGTCTTCCCCCCTGTGTTTGATTGGCCTGGAGGTTGTCTGGGGTGTGGCACTGCGGTGACAAGGCTTTTGCTCATCTCCTCAGTAGTGTTTAGATTTCGAGCCCCTCCCACCCTCCCCATAGTACAGTCTGAGATTAGTCTGGATTTTTGGGTAGGATTTTTTGCTGCCAGCCTGATTGGCCTTGGTTGGCAGTTTTTTCTCCTACCCCAGACTGGCTGAGGTGTGGGGCAGTTTTAGGTTTCCCCCTCATGTTGTATGTCTTCTCCTAGGTCACTTGGGCAGGTGGCATACGGGCCGGGTAGGCATGTATTCTATCTTTCGCATACATCCCAAAGTCAGCAAGGTCAGGAGGTAAACCAGGACCGCTCATGCGGTAAGCCAGGGAGTTTCCTGCGCATTGCCTTCGCCCCACTGAATGGCTCCGAAGGCAAGGGGGTAGGGCCGCCTCATGCGGTAATAGAGGTCAGCACGGTGCGGAACTTAGTTTCCGCCCCACCTCCAGCGACGCCACTGGTACCACACCTCCCCAATCTCATGTATTGAGCCTGCTGTGGATGCTTTATTCCATCTCCTCAGGTAAGATCTGCTAGAGAAGAGAGAGGGGTCTTTTTTGGTTTGGCCCAGTCACTGTCAATCACCTTTCCCAGTGAGACCCACTGAAGCCTGACCGAGCCTACAGCATTGTTAGGTAATCTGCTGAAGCACTTCGTCACCACTAGAGTGCTTAGCTTTTAAAGAGTTTTTCTAACACAGGTGCTTGGTAATATAGGTTTTATCTGCTGCAAAGTATCCTCTAGTCCAGAGGTGGCCAACCATTGAACATGAATGCTCTGGGCCTTTAATGGCTGTATAGGTAAGGGCATTTCAGCAGGTTCAACTGCTTTAGCAGCACCATCAGCACTTGCAGCTGCCAAGATTCTGTCTTCTACACAGCTCTTAAGAACATAGGCCCTAATGGTAGAAGGTTGGCCACCCCTGCTCTAGCCTATCCAATGGAGATGGGGTTGGTGGTTACCCATGACAGAACCTTATAAGTAGTGGCACCCGGCCTCTTGAATGCCCTGACAATGGAGTTCTTGCTGGTGTTTCAGAGGGGGGGGGGGTGAAGCCTTTTCTGTCTGAGCATTACACTGCATTGTTATGCAGTGTACATTACACTGCAATGTTATGCATGTTTATTCAGAAGTCAGTCCCATTGTGTTCAGTGGGGCTTACTCCCAGGAACATGTGCATAGGATTGCAGGCTTAGTTAATATGCTCCCTTCCTGCTACGCTTTTTAAAAGTATTGTGTAGTTGTTTTTATTATTTAATTCTGTTTTGATAACAAATTGCTTTATATATATTTTTAACTTGTAAGTTGCCTTGTGCTTCCTTTTCTGACACTGGAATGGTGGGGTATTAAATCTTTCAAATACATAAGCAATAAATAAAATCATTAATTGCTATTTTAATGATGTTTTATTGTTATTTCTTAGCTGCACTGAGCAAGAGGAGGATGGGATACAAATATCTAAAAGAAATAAAAAGAAACACCAAGAAGCTAGAGTTGACTGTCTCACAGAAGGTAAATCAGCCAAACAGTAATTAATAGCTCAATTATCTTTTTTGTTTCTACTATCCTACTTCCCTTTGCTTTTCAAGGGTGTGGAGAAGAATGAAATTGCTTCCTAGTTCTCAGGATGATTAAGGGAGAAAAGACAAGAGAAAACCAGGATGAATCACATCTGGATGAAATGCAGACAATATGGAAAATGAACTGGTTACTGCAGAAGCTAAGGTAATATGGGAATAGGTTGAGCACTAGTATATATATTTTTTCTGTTTATAGAGAACATGTAAGCCAAACTCTCAAAATGCTCTGCAGTGGGGGGTATGTCAGGGACCAGCAAGGCAGAAAAAAACCCTACCTCCTTGATCTGCTTTTCATTCCATTCCATTCGAATGACAGAAGTATGAATAAATAACTGAGCTTTTCACATATGTTGTATTAAAGCATCGTATATTGCCACGTTTCTAAAACAGATTTATTGTTTGTCACTATTTACCTTGACCCTTCAAAGGCTTCTCACGAATGGTTCCTCTTAGCACGTTTTCCCTACAGCAAAAAAATTGTTTTCAAGTTATCAGTGCCCAGCTTTACCTTTATTCGGCAGTTATAGTGCCTGAGCAAGACTAGGGCCATTCCTAGCCAATCCTTCACAAAAGAACATAGAGATTGGCATCTTCTGGAATCATTTTAGAAAACTGGGCAAACCCAAAGCAAAACTAGGCTGTACTGTGACAATACTGTCCATATTGTAGGTGCAGCATGGTGGCTGACAGAAGAGTAGCTTGTGGGTTTTAAGCATCCCACACTCCTAGCCACTGTGCTATCTGAGTTGATAGCTCAGTTTATCAGCTAACTGGCAATTTGGGCATGTGCTGAAATATTCAGAGGACTATTTTGCTAATTATACAGCACTCTAAAGTAGCCCTGGGCCTCACATTCCACCATAATGGAAAGAAGAGTGTTTGGATAAACCCCAGATGTTTGGATAAGAGTTCCCAAGCATAGCCAATTGTTTTCTGAAACTACTGAAGCTGATTATGAGAGTGAGAATGCGCCTGACCCTTAGCGTGGCAAGTGCATCAACACTACCTCCTACAGAGGACACAGTGCCACACAGGCCACAACACCTGTTCCCACATCAGGGCAAAAGGGACATGATCAGTACATGTTTCTAAATGCATTATACTGGCCCTTTTTAAGATTCTAAGGGAGCCAGAATCTGAATGGCCATTTGAGGGACCCTCCTTATCTTCCTACACAGCTGGAGTGTTCTGTTTGTTAAAATTATGTGGCCCCTTTTAAGTGTGAGGACCAAGGCAACTGCTGCTTAATTGCCCCTTTCCAAAAGTGAGTGAATAATACACACACTTTCGTGCATGTGCGGGTCCACAAAGTAGAGAATGTGGATTAAAGGCAAGACATGATGAAGCAAGAAGTGACATCTGGTTCATTTCATCATAGTCATCCCCACCCCAACATCCTTAAACTTGACCTTGGGGGTCATTTGATCATCACAAGTAATGATCATCACCCTTTCCTCCCAGCCCACAGGTGTATGCATTTAACTCCTGCTGAGTATATACACCCTTGGGTAGAAATGGTTTAACAGAATGGTTTACTGTGAGACAGCAGGATTCCTAACCACAAAAAAACAATAACTATTTCAGCCCAAATCCTGCTGTGAAACTGACCAGATAGCAATATGAACAGGAGCAGCCTTAAATCTCATTACAAAGCAATCGCTCAGGTATAAGCTGCCATAAGTCAACATAAAAACATGATTTATAGAGGTGTTCCTCCCCTCTCCCCACACATACATCAACACACTCTAAAATACTGGAGTTTTTCCTTTGCCTTAGCGTGGAGGTCTACACCTTGCCTGTATGCCACTTCAGAAAGGTGCAGCCCCTAAAGTTTCCCTTTAAAATCAAACACTATGTATGTGTACTTTGGCACCACAAGGAAATCTTTGCAGGGGAAAAAAGTCAGACCACCTGTGAGATTTTCATTAAACAGGCTCCTAATCCCCTCAAACATGTCAGGAACATTTCTCTAATTTAATAGCTGCTATTGTAGAAAGGGTACAGAGTTTAAACCTATTATTTTTTAAGGTCCCGTTACATTGAGCTCTCTCTAGTTGACAACATTAGAAAATCAACAAATGCATCATGGATGACATCAAAATCTGGAGTGTTGGGAAGACAATTACTCAGCGCATTGCATAAATAAACCAGGATATTTTTTAATGAAAAAATTTTCTGCAGCCATCCAATACTGTCCAAGCTAGACGTATTACATTGAGCACACATGGAAAAGGAAAGTTATGCCACTTACACCAGCACACAAAAATTATATTTGTGGTATTCATTCATAAAAGATTCAATAGTTTCATAGAATATAACAGCTGCTGAAACAACCACAAACATCAATGGGGCCCTTTTAGTGTATTTTACCACAGAACTTTTCAATCTCTATCTCAATCATACCCACTGTATGTGGAGAATGTACCATAAAATAAGAAGGAAGTCCCACACACCAAAGTCTAGGCGTCTTGACATTTAAATATTGTGATTTCACAAGATGGCATACCATACCACACAAAAATGAGGTTATATTTTCTTTATAAGAAACTAGTTGATAGAGAACTTTCCACCACGTTTAAATAAAGTGATAATCAAAGGCCACTTCATCTGCTTCAGTTTAAACATGTACATGTTGCAGACTTGTGTCATGTATCTGCTAAAACTAACACCAGAAGTACATGCCAAAGAACAAAGCTAAAGTCAGGTCAAAATACTGCCTAATGATCTAGTCAAATAGGAGCATATCTAACAGCTCCATTTGATATTTCTCATACAAAATTCCCAAACAAAAAGAACTATTAAGATAAATATAAAAGGTCAGGATGAATAACATACAAAATGATTTGCTTTCACAAAGACACATGGAAACATCTGAAACACTGAAAATGCAAGCAAATTAAACAATAACAAACCCCAACAGATTTTTTCAAACGTTACTTCCAGAATATGTTATAGAGAAGAACTCCAAATGATCTTGTTTGGGTTTGGACATAGAGAATGGTAATTCAAAGTATTAAGAGAAATGGTTCTCCAAATCATCTCCAAAATGGTTCTCCAATTCATAAGAACATAAGAAGAGCCTTGCTGGATCAGGCCAAAGGCCCATCTAGTCCAGCTTCCTGTATCTCACAGTGGCCCCACCAGATGCCTCTGCGAGCACACAGACAACAAGATAACATTACTTCCAAACATTACTTCCAGAATATATTATAAAGAACTCCAAATGATTTTCCTTGGGTTTGGACATAGAGAATGGCAATTAAGAGAAATGGTTCTCCAATTTATCTCCAAAATGGTTCTCCAAATCAAAAACTCACCAAATATGTCTCAACCTTTTGGTCTTCCTCAGTGGCATAAATGTCAAAGCATGGAAGACCAGCTGCTCTGGAGTTTGATAACACAGTCCAGGCTTGCATCAATCTGCACTCATACTTACACTCTCTAAATCTGGACATGTGAGCTGACGACAAATATCCTCCGATGTCCATCTAACTTTGGGTAGGGATGCCTGTTCTCACGTCTATTACCATCAGCTTCATCACTTTTAGTGACCAAGTAAACGCTCGTTTTGACATGCATGAGCACTCTTCAAATCTGAATCAGGGGTTTAATTTTATGGCTTTTCGACTAGTCTCTACAGATGGCCAGACGTAACAGCATATTCCACATTGAAGGTATTATTATTGCTTTAAAACGATATTGCTTATAATTGGATTCAGCGAAAGTGCAATGGTGTATAATTGAATTAACTTGAGCTGCTATGTTGCTCTTAAAATTACAAACGTTCATATCAAAAGTTGTCATAGACCAATAAATAGCACAAAATATGCTAGTAGTTCACTTTCATTTGTTGGCATCAAAACGAGTGTCTCCTATTTCTTATAACCACAAGCATTGTTATATCACAGTGACCAAGAAACACTCTTGGCTTGATATGCATCTGAGGATATTCATGGCCAATAAATTAAACGTTATGCTGTTTTAAGACTTTTTATTGTAAAAATAATAAGCTATATTATTAGAGGTATAAGCTAGGAAGTTCCCTGCCCAGAACTCACTAGGTGGCTCAGACAAGCAACTAACACTCAATTCTAGTTTCAAATGGCTGCTACTTTCTGTCTGATTATGGTTTCTTTGAGTTCCACCTCCATTCCCCAGTTCTTTGATGAATTGGTCGATGTAATCCCAACCTTTTTACCTCTCCCTGGCCACTGCATCACCAGCTACACTGTTCCCATTGATCATGAGACAAAAGGAGCGTGTAAACTGACATTCACAGATACATGAACTGTTTCTTACCCATTTCCTATCTCCAATATCACACCAAAAAGGGATCAAAAGATTTTTATTTACAAACAGTGGCTTGAGAACAAGGTATCTGATCTGTTTGCATTTGTTTGGAAAGGTGGCCAAGTGGAGAGTCTGCCCGTGCATTTTAAAGTGAGGGGGAGGTGTGTGAGCAGAACTGTTCGTAAGTAGACAAAAGGAATGGAGCTGTTTGAGAATAGGACAGTGCGAGAAGCAACATAAGTCTTTTTTTTTTAATATGCTGCTAATTTGGTTTTGTGATGTAAACTACCCAGTAATTATGTTGCAGTAACTAGATAGGAAAAATCAGAACATGAAGCTAATAACTAATTAATGTGCCAGGTTAAGCACGGATGCATCCTTGACTCTCATCAGTGCAGCCCTGCAATACTGACCATCCGATTAAACAGAAGAGTCTCTGTGTACAGATCAGTGCAATCCTGACGTACCCTGACGCACGCCCCATTGAGTTCAATGGGACTTACTTTCAGATATGTGTGTAGGATTGCAATAGCCGATAACCTGAAAGATGACACACAGTAGTGGCTGGCGTTCCATAGAACCCAGCTGCAGCAGCCAGCAGCCAGCCACTGATCAGTTGTGAGACAGCATGCTGGCTGGTGATATCATTGGCCAATGCCCGCTTCCAGCCATCTAAGACAGCAGCTGATTGCAATCAGGTGAAAGACAGGTTGTGTGTGGCTGGAAACAGCCCTTAAAACTAGGCTTCAGGACAGATTGGGGCGGGGTGGAGGTGATAGAAGAAAAAGAAAGGAAATTGGAGGAGGCAGAGGCTAGGGAAATAAAGAGAGAGGAGACTGGAAGAGGTAGAAACAAGAAAGGCGAAGGGAAGAATCGAGGGAGAGAATGAAGAGGTAAAGGAATGGGAAGGGAGAAAGAGAAAAGGGGACAGAGGTTGAGGAATCAAGGCAAGAGGGAGAAAGTTCATAGAGCTAGGCAAGGAGGGACCACAAGAGGCCGGAGAAAGGAGAAGAGAGCTGGAACGAGTGGGAGGGCCTGGGCTGTCCAAGAAGGAACCTGATGGAGGAAGTGACAAAGACATCTGGGTCTAGGGCTGTTGCAGGGAGCCTGGGGTGGCCCAGGGGGACAACTGGCTTCCAGGCCTCCTGGCCAGCCATATACTTTATCTAGGGGAAACTATATGCCCAGAGACAGCTTGGGTGCTTCACTACCCTTGTAGGTCTTGCCCTGGAATATTCTCTGTGTGGACAGCTCCTACCTGATCAACTGGACCAAAACAATTCGTGAGAGAGGGGAAGCAACGCAGAAGAAGAAACTCCTGCCTTTTTCGGTTTGTACCATGATCCAATAAATCCTTGCTTATCTCAGCCATAGGTTTCCTGTGCATAACTCCCTACATGGCCTTCCAAACCCCCATGGGAGGAGGATAAGATGAAACATACATTATAAGGAGTAAAAGGTTTCCATTAAGACAAGCCTGTCACCTTAGGGGAATCTTTCTGACTACATCCAACGCACATCTACTTGAAAAATTATTGGGTTATATTTAAAGATATTTGCACTGGATAGTTACACAGAACTGAAAAAGTACATGCGCTGGAAAAGAGACAGAATCCTCTCTTAAGTAGTTATCTAATTAAAAAGTAATAAATGTCAATGATTCAAGCTGAATGGGAAATCACTTAAACTAGTCATGAGTTACACAGACGTTCAGGCTGTTTGCCCATACAGAACAGAAAGTAGGGCGGCTCTCTTTCCTTAAAGTATTATTAGCATACAGCATATGCATGCTATAGCAATAAGCATACAATTACATACAGCAACATCACAAGGCAATTACAGAAAAAAAATCTCTCTCAATGGTGACAGGAGCAGTTGAAATGGGAGGGACAAGGGTCCTTGGAGTAAATGGGGGGGGGCACACATCATAGGCATACTTTTTTCTTATTAGACACAGGTACATCTCATAACAAATACATCTAGTTATTAATACTGGCACTGTATTTTTTAATACATCTAAATACATCTAGTTAATACTGGCACTGTATCTAGTTATTAATACTGGCACTGTATTTTTAAATTAAAAATCAAAGAAATTACAGGTTGTTTGTCTGTGGTCTGAATCCACATCCTTCAAGCTTTCTGTCACTGGCATGCAGAATGACCTGAATTACTCAGATAACTCAGTTTTCCTACAACCCTGCCCCAAAAGTCTTTAGCCTCCTGTTCCCTTAATTTTAAGAGCACACATCCCCTTCCTATTTCTAGGTCAGATGTGTACTTTTCTATAATTTTCCTCGGCCTGCCCTTTCTAGGACTAAGAGCGTAATCCTGCTCTATTATCGGGCGGCGGACTGAGCATTCCGCCGCCCGTAGTAGTCGCAAACGTGCCATAAAGCACATTTGTGACTAGAGCTGGGACGACCATCCCCTTCCCCGAGTAGACTTTCCGCCGCAGGCTGCCTGCTGCAGGCTGCCCATGGCGGAGATCAGGATCCGGCGGGCAGCCTCGGCCACCTGCTGGATCCTTATGCAAGATTGGGCTGCCCGAGTCCTGGGTTAAACCCCATGTTCAGCAATGAAATACAATTGATGGTCACCATCCCTCAGCTTCACTCCTCTCTCTTCCAGTGAGTCTTTCAAGGACTTTGATTATTTTATCGATAGACTAATTTTTATTGTAACTTTAAATTTTGCTGATAGTTTCTATTTTATTGTTTTAAATGTTTTTGAACCATCTTCGGATAGTGATATAAGTGCAGGGGATAAAATGTTTAAATAAGACAAATACACTGAACTCAGTTCCATCACTTCTCAGATTGCTCTGCTGTTCAGCCACAAAGTTAGTGTAAAAACAGTCTTAAAAAAAGTCACACCAGTTCTGAGGAAAACAAACACAGCCCTATTTTGAAATCATGCAAGTTATGTATGTGTATGTGGGTGTGGGAGCAGAAAATGTAATTTTAGCACAGGGTCAGCAGTTGCTCCAGGGATCAAACACATGATAAGAGAATCACAGGGCAGTTTTTGTTAGCAGTGTAATTACTAAAAAATTTGTGTGACCTCCCTCTTCAGTTAAAATCAGGATAACAAATATGTGGAAGATACTAGATTGATTTATACATACAGTATATGGAAAAAATAAGCACAGGGCTTTGAGTTCATTTGGGTACCATTTTTTAGTGCAAATAAATGCACTAAAATATTGTCTTTCTTGCAAGATTTCTGTGCAGATTGAAGGAAGTGGAAATCAGGGGGCTACGTGATAGATCCTAACCACTAAGCCCTGGTCAGCCATCCAACTTTCCTTGTATCCCAATTCAGGCTTCCATATATTACTGGATCAGATACCACAAGCATAAATGGGGGACGACGACAATGTATGGCATTTCAATGATACACATGTGAACACACATCTTCTTTTACAGTATGGCACATATATACATATTTTACACAATTTGTTGTTGTTCAGTCGTTAAGTCGTGTCCGACCCTTCGTGATCCCATGAACCATATCCCGCCAGGCCTTCCTGTCCTCCACTATCTTCCTGAGTTCGCTCATTTTCATGTTCGTTGCATCGGTGATGCTGTCTAACCATCTCATCCTTTGCTTTCCCCTTCTCCTTTTGCCTTCAATTTTTCCCAGCATCAGAGTCTTCTCCAGAGAGTCCTCTCTTCGCATTAGGTGGCCAAAATATTTGAGTTTCAGCCTTAGTACCTGTCCTTCCAGGGAACAGTCAGGGTTGATTTCATTTAGGATTGACTGATTTGATCTCCTAGCAGTCCAAGGGACTCTCAGGAGTCTTCTCCAGCACCACAGTTCAAAAGCATCTATTCTTCAGCACTCAGCCTTCCTTATGGTCCAACTCTCGCAACCATACATTGCTACTGGGAACACCATCGCCCTGACTATGCAAACTTTTGTTGGCATGGTGATATCTCTGCTTTTTATTATGCTGTCTAAGTTTGCCATAGCTTTCCTTCCAAGGAGTAAGTGTCTTTTAATTTCATGGCTGCTGTCTCCGTCTGCAGTGATCTTGGAGCCCAGAAAAGTAAAATCTGTTACTGCTTCCATTTCTGCCCCTTCTATTTGCCAGGAATTGATGGACCCAGATGCCATTATCTTAGTTTTATTAATGTTGAGTTTCAAGCCAACTTTTGCACTCTCCTCTTTCACCCTCATCAAGAGACTCTTTAGTTCTTCTTCACTTTCTGCCATTAGGGTGGTATCGTCTGCATATCTGAGGTTGTTGATATTTCTCCTGGCAATCTTGATTCCGGCTTGCGATTCATTCAGCCCTGCATTTCTCATAAAGTACTCTGCATATAAGTTAAATAGGCAGGGTGACAATATACAGCCTTGCCGTACTCCCTTCCCAAATTTGAACCAGTCGGTTGTTCCATGACCGGTCCGAACTGTTGCTTCTTGACCCGCATACAGGTTTCTCAGGAGACAGGTAAGGTGGTCTGGTACCCCCATCTCTTTAAGAATTTGCCACAGTTTGTTGTGATCCACACAATCAAAGGCTTTTGCGTAGTCAATGAAGCAGAAGTAGGTGGTTTTTTGGAACTCTCGGGCTTTCTCCATGATCCAGCGCATGTTGGCAATTTGATCTCTAGTTCCTCTGCCTCTTCGAAACCCAGCTTGTACGTCCGGTAGTTCTCGGTCCACGTACTGCTGAAGCCTAGCTTGTAGGATTTTGAGCATAACCTTGCTAGCATGTGAAATGAGTGCAATTGTGCGATAGTTTGAACACTCTTTGGCACTGCCCTTCTTTGGAATTGGAACGTAAACTGACCTTTTCCAATCCTTTGGCCACTGCTGAGTTTTCCAAATTTGTTGGCATATTGAGTGCAGCACTTTCACAGCATCATCATTTAGGATTTTAAGTAGCTCAGCTGGGATATTATCATCTCCACTAGCTTTGTTGTTAGTGATGCTACCTAAGGCCCACTTGACTTCACTCCCTAGGATGTCCGGCTCTGGGTCAGTGACCACACCAGCGTGGTCATCAGGAACATTAAGATCTTTCTTGTATAGTTCTTCTGTGTATTCTTGCCATCTCTTCTTAATCTCTTCTGCTTCTGTTAGGTCTCTGCCTTTTTTGTCCTTTATCATGCCCATCTTTGCACAAAACGTTCCCTTGATATCTCCAATTTTCTTGAAGAGATCTCTAGTCCTCCCCATTCTGTTGTTTTCCTCGATTGCCTTGCATTGTTCATTTAAGAAGGCCTTCTTATCTCTCCTTGCTATTCTCTGGAAATCTGCATTCAGTTGTTTATATCTTTCCCTTTCACCTTTGCTTTTTGCATTCCTTCTTTCCACAGCTATTTGTAAAGCCTCATCTGACAGCCACTTTGCTTTCTTGCATTTCTTTTTCTTTGGGATGGTTTTCGTTGCTGCCTCCTGTACAGTGTTATGAACTTCCATCCATAGTTCTTCAGGCACTCTGTCTACCAGGTCTAATGCCCTAAATCTATTCTTCACCTCCACTGTATACTCATAAGGGATATGGTTTAGGTCATATCTGACTGGTCTAGTGGTGTTCCCTACATTCTTCAGTTTAAGTCTGAATTTTGCAATAAGAAGCTCATGATCTGAGCCACAGTCAGCTCCAGGTCTTGTTTTTACTGATTGTATAGAGCTTCTCCATCTTTGGCTGCAAAGCACATAATCTATCTGGTTTCGGTATTGACCATCTGGTGATGTCCATGTGTAGAGTCGCCTCTTGTGTTGTTGGAAAAGAGTGTTTGCTATGACCAGCGTGTTCTCTTGACAGAACTCCGTTAGCCTTTGCCCTGCTTCATTTTGCGCTCCAAGGCCAAACTTGCCTGTTGTTCCGTTTATTTCTTGATTTCCGACTTTAGCATTCCAGTCTCCTATGATGTAAAGGACATCTTTTTTGGGTGCTAGTTCTAGAAGGTGTTGTAGGTCTTCATAGAACCGGTCAACTTCATCTTCTTCGGCATCAGTGGTTGGGGCATACACTTGGATTACTGTAATGTTGAATGGTTTGCCTTGGATTCGAACTGAAATCATTCTGTCGTTTTTGAGGTTGCACCCCAGTACTGCCTTTCCCACTCTTTTATTGACTATGAGGGCTACTCCATTTCTTCTAAGGGATTCATGCCCACAGTAGTAGATATGATGGTCACCTGACTTAAATTCGCCCATGCCCGTCCATTTTAGTTCGCTGATTCCCAAGATGTCAATGTTCAATCTTATCATCTCATTTTTGACCACATCCAGCTTGCCTTGATTCATAGACCTCACATTCCATGTTCCTAAGCAGTATTGCTCCTTGCAGCATTGGATTTTCCTTTCAACCTCAGACACATCCACAGTTGGACGTCCTATTGGCTTTGGCCCAACCGCTTCACTCTTTCTGGGTCTACTTGGAATAGTCCTCCGCTCTTCCTCAGTAGCATATTGGACACCTTCCGACCTGAGGGGCTCATCTTCCGGCGTCATATCTTTTAGCCTTTTGGTACTGTTCATGGGATTTTCTTGGCAAGGTTACTGGAGTGGGTTGCCATTTCCTTCTCCAGTGGATCACTTTTAGTCAGAACTCTCTGCTACGACCTGTCCGTCTTGGGTGTCCCTGCACGGCATAGCTCATGGCTTCATTGAGTTACGCAAGCCCCTTCGCCACGACAAGGCAATGATCCATGAAGGAGATTTTACACAATACCAAACTATTAAAATCTCCAGGGTTGCTTTCAATAATCTCCTGGAGATTAATGCTGATGCCTGGATACATTCAAGCCAATCCTGGAGGAGTGGCAACCATAGGGCACAACTTTATACTTCAAGAACATTAAAGAACATTCATGTGTTCTTCATCTACTAAGAAAGAATCAATACTGAACACTTCAGACGTAGTTAGGTCATGTAGGCCAGTCACGTAAACACAGGGTTTTTGTGAGGATAAAAGGGGGTTGAGGGAATGACATGTCTGGCACCTAGAGCTCCTTGGAAGGGACTCAAGCCTGAACATAATTCCTTGGTGAGGGGGAAGGGGACACGGAGGACAAATATGAACATAAAAGCGTCCTAGCCAGGCCTACCTTTCTACACCAACTGTGCCTGTCAGATTAGGAACCAGGCAGCCTATTGCAAAGGGAGGAGGCATTCTGCCCTTTAGAAATCTGCCTTTTCTTCCTAATATGGCAATTGGTTCCTATATAAAGTCAGCCAATTGGAAGGAAGTAGTATCCAAGGTATCTTGAGTAGACTGGCCCTACTCAAGGCTCACTAGATGTATGTGATAGCCCGAAAATTGCCTCACAACTGCTGGCAGCCTCAGCAGCAACTGGATGGAAGTTTTGGAATTATCAAAACGTTCAGCCACTTGTTACTGAGAAGAAGGCCCGAAACAATTAGAATAAGTATGATAAATTGGTCCTCCCTGCACTGAGAAGACTGTTGTAAACGAGTCTCGTCATGTGAGTCTCTAGTCTGCTATCGCCCTGGCAACCTTAGAGAAGCCTGAATGAAAAGTCAGCTTGCAACTAGAGACTCAGACATGAGACAGAAGGTCACGCAGAAATCTTTAATTTAAAGCAATTAAGTCTTTAAATGCATTTTTTGTTTTCTTTTTTTCTTGGAGGGGCCAAGCCCCATTTGCCCCTATAGAGGGGCCTCCACTGTTTGGTAGATATTACAATTTGTTATTTCTTCCTTTTTCATTCAACCAGAAGTACATTTAGACATTTATACCAAAAGAAACCAAAGTCATTTTAAAAGACAGCTCTGCTGCTAATCTAGTCAGTCTCATGACAAGGGTTGGAGGGAGAGAAATCAAAAGGTGAACAACAGAATAAAGTTGGCAAACTCTGTCAGCTATGCTTACATCAAATCCATTCTCAGTGTTGCTAACACAGATACTATCTTCTCTAAGATACAGTTGGATCTCTGTATCTGTGGGGTTTCGTTCCAGACCCTCCCGCGGATACTGAAATCCACGTAAAGCGAAATTGCCTTAGCGTGGATATGGGAGTCACTGTAAAAACTTGGAAAAACGGTTAAAAATAGTGTTCCTTACCTTTTTGCTGGCAAACCGCTCCATTTGCAGGGCTGTAAAGAGCGAAATTGTGCTCCTACAGCCTCTTCTGGTTTGCGCGACTTCCCCAAGGTTGCCCCAGAATCCATTGGGGCAAGCCTGGGGAAAGGAGGGGGGAAGTTACGTGACCCGAAAGAGGCTGTAGGAGCATGAGTTCACTCTCTACAACCCTGCAGACGGAGCAGTTTGCCAGCTAAAAGGTAAGGAACACTATTTTTAACCTTTTTTCTTTTTTCAAATTTTTACAGTGACCCCCATATCCGTGTTGGAAAAAAAAAACTGCGGATGGCGGATCCACGGATCGTGGGGGTCCACTATATTCTACCTTTCTCTGGCTCTTAGATTCATGTAATCTGCAGTATTTAATACCCGCCAAACACAACAGTCAGAGTTTCACTGCTGACCTCTGTCATAGAACTGTCAAGTGTGAACCCACAGCTAACAATCATAAGTATTCCATATTAAGACTGAGTGGTCCCCAATTTCTCCCAGCCTGTTCAGCTTTAACTCACGCTAACAAAGAAAAATGAGCCATCTAGGAAGATTTCTTCTAGACAATTTTTATTACAGTTCTCCGATGACAGATTTCTCTTCCTGCAGACTCAACTAGAGAACACTGGTGTCTTAAACAGAAGTACACTGAAGTGGTTAAATCACATGGGGCCAGACTATCCAAGTGAAAACAGCCCAGCAGATCTTGTCCAACAGTGCGAAACAAGAATCTGACACTCCAAGTCTAAATCCCAGACAAAATAAACCCAAGATAGTTGAATAAAAATGAAATAATACAATGTATATCCAATAATACTGTAATGAGTAATTACATATTTCAGGTTAATTTGGGTAAACATAAAATAAAGAAATGCTAACGCTGTCTCAGCAGGATACTAATGTATCAGAATTATAAAAAGTGAAAGTTGCCTCGACTTTTTATTAAGGAAAAATAAATTCTAAGTTATAACAAGCACCTTGCCAAGATCAAACTCTTTTGGGACTAAAGTGAGGCTCGGGATGAGGAGTATATTTTCCTTGTCAAAGAGACTGAAACATAATTCAAGAGGCTCTTGAAGACCGTTTTATGGGGTTGTTCATTGTTATAGAGTGCCCTTTGTGGTTAATCCCTGAATGAATGAATATAGCCTTGAGTTAAGAAACACTAAAATCCTGTTTTAGAATGAAAGTCACATCACTAAATCTTCTGGAACAATGGAACACAAGCGTGAAAGAAGGGGTGAAAGACTTGATTCCACAATGAACAAGTAGAACTTTGAAAAACAGTAGTTTTTAAAGTACTACACACTTTTAATGAAATATGAAAAAATGAACATTTCTGCCTAGCCTATTGGAAGCCAAAAAAAAAAAACCCACCAACTCCCATTAATGGCTTTGAACCCTGCTTTATAAAAAAAGTGGATAAAGGAAAACAAAATTCTGGATATACATCAAGTTACACAAATCTAGTAGATCTGCATTTATTTGAAAATTTTGCATAATTCATACTACTTGTATAATTAATGTTTACAAAGGAATAGTTTTCAAGGATCAGTGCCACAATGGTGAGAAGAAATGAAGAAAACTGAGACAGGGATGCATCACTGGGAGAAGAAAAGAAAATGTTAACCATGAGAAAGTAATAGCAAGCATCACAGCAGTAAACCCCTATTTGGAACACCAAAAACTCCAGGTTGCCCTTCTGTTCAAATATTCTTACATTTCCAAGCTTATCCTGGTCTGTGTGTCACCTGCTGCATATGGGCCGACCATGCCCGGCCGTTGCCATCTTGAGACAGGTAGCTCAATCCTATCACCCAGCAGCTTATGTGATGCAGTGGCAATCGCGCCACGGGGAGCGCGTCACCGGGGAGCGCACGTCACCTTTAATGACGCGCCCCCGCGCGTGATGTCACGCGCAGGCGCACAGCCCCCCCCCCCCGCGACGTTTTCGGCTCATTTTGGAGCCAAAACGGACACGGGGAGGGCGGGAGGGCCGAAGCCAGATCGACTACACGTGAGTTTCCGCCCTCCCCGCTCTCCCCAGGGGGTTGCGCGTCACCCCCGGCAGCCCGCCCTCCCCGCCGTGGGCCAGCGACACGCCTGTGCAGTGGTTCTGATGGAGCACATGCCATGGTGGAGCATGTGGCATATATTTAGCTAGCATATATCCAAGGAGCCTCAGGGGGGTTGTTGGGCTGGGAAAAGGGGATAGGATTTTGGTGTCAACTGCTGCCAGCAAGATCCTTCCCCTCCTGCCCCCAGTTCAGCCCATTCTCCATCCCAATCCTCCCCCTCCTGCCACCTTACCTGCTCTGGTGCTGGTTCGGTAAGCCAGTGTTGTATGCATAGGGCCTCCAACCGTTTGCTCCAGCAGCCCCAAAGCACATGACAGTGGCCCAGCTTTTGCGGTGCCGGACTGGGACTTACAGCAGCAGATTCTGAAATCTGCTGCTGTGAACCCTGGACAGGATTTGGCCATAAGTCAGTGGGAGAACCAGTACCGCTTCTCAGGGGTTTGCAGGCATGGAACCTGGCTGGTGAGCCCTCTTGCTTGAATGGCAAACGCTACAGCAAAAACTTTCCGGCTTGGGGAAGCCAGGTGCAGTCCAGTTGCCTCCACCCTTCAGGGCTGTTGTAGGGAAGTTCAGGCTGCTCAGTGACGGGCTGCAGTTTTGAGTCAGGGTGGAAATGCCCGTCCTGGGGAATAGACGGTTATTTGCTGTCTTCCCTAAGTTAGTCACCCGCATTTAAGGGGGAGGAGTTTCAGGCCTTTCCTGCTGCAGGTTTCGTTTCTGTAACTGTCTTTCATTAAAGTGGTCCAGTTTAACCCAAGCCTACATCTTGTGTGTCTATTGAGGGATGCACAGACAATTTCTACAGCATGAAGTATGGAAGGGACAAACATTTTAAACTGAAACAGAATTTTTCAGAATGCCTATTTCTGAGTAAACATATCAGTCCCACAGAGCATCTAAGAACATAAGAGGAGCCTTGCTGGGTCAGGTCAAAGGCCCATCTAGTCCAGCTTCCTGTATCACACAGTGGCCCCACCAGATGCCTCAGGGAGCACACAGCCAACAAGATAACCTGTTTCCTGTTGTCACTCCCTTGCACCTGGCACAGAGAAAACCTACTTCTAAAGCCAGGAGGTTGCTTATGGCTTGTAACCTGTGATGGTCTTTTCCTCCATGAATCTGTCCAAACCCCTTTTAAAAGCATCTAGGCCAGGTGCCATCACCACATCCTGTGGCAAGGAGTTCCACAGATGAATTACACGCTGGGTAAAGAAATACTTTCTTTTATCCATTTTAACTCTCCCTCCACTCAATTTTAGTGCATGTCCCCTGGTTCTGGTGTTGTGCGAGAGGGAGAAGAATTTCCCTCTATCCACTCTCTCCATCCCATGCATAATCTTATACGTCTCAATCATGTCTCCCCTCAGGCGCCTTTTTTCTAGACTGAAAAGCCCCAGATGCTGTAGCCTTTCCTCGTAAGGGAGGTGCTCCAGCCCACGAATCAATCTGGTCGCTCTTTTCTGCACCTTTTCCAATTCAACTACCGTATTTTTTAGATTCTAAGACGCATGTTTTTTCCCAATTAAGCATTTCAAAAAATGGGGTGCGTCTTAGAATCGAAGGTCTCCAAAAAGCACCCCAAAATGCAATTTCCTTACTTACCGGGGCTTGGGGGAGCTTCAGGGAGGCCTGTGTGACCCTCTGCAGGCCTCCCCGATCTTCAGTTCGGTGAAAAACAGCGATTCTCGGCCATTTCCAGTTTTCATGAAAACCGGAAATGGCCAAAAATCACCGTTTTTCACTGAACTAAAGATCGGGGAGGCCTGCAGAAGGTCGTGCAGGCCTCCCTTAAGCTCCCCCAAGCCCCGGTAAATAAGAAAATTGCATTTTCTGGTGGACCGCAAAGGCACTGCTCAAAGGCAGTGAGGAGATTGTCAGCTGAAGCGCGGGGCATTCTGGGGTGAGCTCTCAGGTTCAGGAAGAGAGAGCTCGCCGCTGAGCATAGGGGCAAAATGGCGCAGTAAAAATCGGATCTCCGTGGCAGGCAAGCTGGGGAGAATTGGTGCTGAGCAGGAAGGAGGTGCGTCTTGGAATCGATGGTTTTTGGTTTTTTTCTGCTGGTGTTCCTGAAATTAAGCTGTGCCTTAGAATCGATGGCGCCTTAGACTCGAAGAAATACGGTATATCCTTTTTGAGGTGTGGTGACCAGAACTGGACACAATACTCCAGATGTGGCCTTACCATCGATTTGTACAAAGGCATAATGCTATTGGCTATTTTATTTTCAATCCCTTTTTTAATGATCCCGAGCATGGAATTGGCCTTCTTCACAGCCGCTGCACACTGGGTCGACACTTTCATCAACCTGTCCACCAGCACCCCAAGATCTCTCTCTTCATCCGTCACAGACAACTCAGAACCCATTAGCGTATATGTGAAATTTTGGTTTCTTGCCCCAATGTGCATCACTTTGCACTTACTTACATTGAAGCGCATCTGCCATTTTGCTGCCCATTCTCCCAGTTTGGAGAGATCCTTCTGGAGCTCTTCACAATCCCTGCTGGTCTTCACCACCCGGAAACGTTTAGTGTCATCTGCATACTTGGTCACCTCGCTGCTTATCCCCAACTCCAGGTCATTTATGAATAGGTTGAAAAGCACCGGTCCCAAGACCGATCCTTGGGGCACACCACTTTTCACCTCTCGCCATTGTGAAAACTGCTCATTGATTCCCACTCGCTGTTTACTGGTCTTCAACCAGTTCCTAATACACAAAAGGACCTGCCCTCTTATTCCCTGACTGTGGAGTTTTCTCAGGAGCCTTTCATGAGGGTCCGTGTCAAATGCCTTCTGAAAATCCAGATATATAATATCCATGGGTTCACTCGCATCCACATGCCAGTTGACCTTTTCAAAAAATTCTAAAAGGTTTATGAGGCAAGACTTCCCCTTGCAGAAGCCATGCTGACTCAGCAAAGCTTGTTCTTCTATGTGTTTTAAGATTTTATCCTTAATGAGACTTTCCACCATCTTCCCTGGAATAGATGTTAGGCTGACTGGCCTGTAGTTTCTCAGGTCCCCCCTCCTTCCTTTTTTAAAGATTGGCATGACATTAGCTATCCTCCAATCCTAGGGAACAGTGGCCGTTTTAAGGGACAAGTTGCATATTTTGGTCAAGAGGTCAGCAACTTCATTTTTGAGTTCCTTCAGAACTCTTGGGTGGATGCCATCCGACATTTGTCTTCCTATAACCCAATTCTAGGTACTTTGCTGTATATTCTAGATAGGAGCAGTTGAGAAATCGCTTTGGTTCAGTTCCAATGGATGCAGTGCAACCACTTACTAGGTAAAAAAATTGGGATATTTCTGTCTTCGTTCTAGTAAAGGGAAACACATTTCTATGAGTGGAAAAGAAGTATATATTACTATTTTTAATGTATGGGGCTATGTTGAAGGTTCAGATGTACATGAGCTCAGAAAATCAAAACCCATTTTACTTTGATTTTTTTTTTTTTAGTTGAAGCACACAGGTGAAGCGGAAAAGGAAAGCAATAACTTTATTTTTACTTACAGTACTAATTTGGAAAGCCCATCTGAGCAAGAGCCAAACTGACAGAAATACTAAGTCTATCACTGGCACTTTCTTAGAAAACATGGACCATAATAAGTTATGGTTTGTGATGCAAGCTAGCATTTGCAGAGGAATGACCTGAGCTCATCAAATCCTTACAAAAACAAATTTTAAGTCTGAATTAGAAACCAGAGTCATACTAAATGGAAACACATCCCCGGTTATGAAAGTGGATTACATATTTTCCCGGAACTCCTATAACATTATACTAGTACTCTTAAGGTTAACAACGAGCATAGATGAAGTGTTTTGCCAGTACTCTACACTTGTTTGTCCCAGCTGACTTTCACTGCTACACACACACCCAGAAGTTTTAGAGCCAATTTAGACCTTCCAAAACACACACACACACACACACACACACACACACACACACACACACACACACACACACACACACACACACACACACACACAGTATAGATCTTCTGGAACTGTACCACTTCTGCATGTAGGTGGGTGTTATTTTATCATATTAGAATGCTGCCCCATGTCAAAGGTTCACGACACGTAAA
This sequence comes from Plestiodon gilberti rubricaudatus, assembly GCA_026170595.1. NCBI lineage: Eukaryota > Metazoa > Chordata > Lepidosauria > Squamata > Scincidae > Plestiodon > Plestiodon gilberti. The sequence continues at coordinate 66,044,701 of JANXHW010000001.1, forward strand.
AGCTAGCACCACCGGGAAAAGGTTAGGCTGGAATCCTTGTCCATGTCCTTCTAGTTAATCACATGTAGGCCCCTGGAAGGCTTTTACATGAACGTTTGACATTTACATTAGGGCTGGGGTACACATTCAGCAGAACGAAGTAGTCAAGGTGGTATAAAGGGCTGTACCATTTCAGGTTGCAGGCCAGAGGGCACACTTTTCATGATTCCCTGAAGCAAAACTCCCTGTAAGTCAAAATCTAGGATGGCAGAGCACGGACTAGCCTAGAACGTTTGTACTCAGTGTGCTAGCTTTCTACTTGTAATTTTTTCACATTCAAAAATCCTCCACCTGCAGCCTAACGTGGAACAGCCCATTCCTCATTCTGTTGCATATTTAGATCAAGCCTCAGATTCAACTACTGTATACTGTACAATGATGAACTGGAGAATAAGCATAGAGTTACAGTTTATTCTGTTTGCCACATGCTGCCTTTGACAGTCAACAACTCCATCAGATTTCTCTCTTCCCCTCCCCATTTCTGACTCTTAATAGCACGCTCCTATGCACTAAGTCCCACTGAACATAGTACAACTTACTTCTGAGTAAACATCCACAGGATTGCACATTAGGCTTGCAGGGTTTGAGTCAGGAGTACTACTTATGCTTTACAGCCTTTGCATGCAATAAACCTTCAAGGCTAGAATGTGCACTTTTTATATTATTACTATTATCTAAACTTCACCCATGGAGAAAAAGAAAAATCAGCTTTGGAAGCTGTCTTTCTTTAATTTGGTTTTGCTTTTTTAAACCTAGAACAAATCCCTTGCTTTACACATCCTAGTCACTTTGAATGCAATGTGATGGATGAAGCCCATCTTCTGAAGTGCTCAGTCAGCAAATCAGGGCACTCCTCCTCCTGCTCCTCCTCCACAAAGGGACACACTTCCTTTTCTCCCACAGTCTTGTCTGCCTGGCTGCCTTTCTTCCCACTTTTTGGCAAAGCCAGATTTGAGACCACATATTCCAGTACGATGAGACATCTTCCCCTAGCTCCTACACATTGGTTTCTTTCTTCAGTCCAACCTTCTCTTGGGGGGAGGCTGGAGAAAAAGGAAACATACCATTAAGAGGAGTGTTTTTATGGTCCAAACCAGCCCGTCGTCTACTAGTTGCAGATCTATACAGTAAACAGAAATTTTGGCAAACACATTTAACAGAATATGCATAAGCCTCTGATGATACATGATCAGGGTTCCTCAGGGATCCCAGGAACCTTGTAAGAGGTTTACAACACAACACACCCGTGCACCTCCATGGTGGGATGCACAAACTGACCCTGTGTCAGGAGCTTGCACACGTCATGGGACAGACATGCCAAAGTTCCATTTTAAATGAATTCTTTATACAAAGTATAGAGAACAGGAAGTATGTGTCACTTGAGCTTCCAGTTTCCCTGCAAAACCATTCTAAGAAGCAGCAATTTGTGAACTCACAAATTAGTTCACACAATAACTTTCTTATGGGATATCTCTAGAGTAGCTATCTCTGCACTGAGTGCACCATTTCAGTTTCACAAATAATAATAATAATATACAGTATTTATATACCGCCTTTCTGGTCATTGGATTTCTCCTCTGACTTTATTCAAGGCGGTGTACATGGGCAGGATGTTCTAAACCCCAAAGGGTTTTTACAATATAATAACTTTCTAATCTTTCATAGAACCCTTCATTCGAGATGTTACTTTCACAGTCCAGCTCTCTCTCTCTCTCTCTCTCTCTCTCTCTCTCTCTCTCTCTCTCTCTCTCTCTGGCGTTCGCCTCAGCACACTTCAGCTTCAGCTCCAGCTCCAGCACCACTCCCCCACAGGGCTCTGCAGCTTATCAGCTCGGCGTGCCAGCAGCTCTCCGACAGACTTCCGGCCGTCTTGAACTGCTGTCCTGCAGATCTTCAGGCAGTTTTGTGAGACGAACGCTCTACCAACTTGAGCCAGACGTCCTGCCCTGAAATGAAACTGAATGGTACACTCTTAATGCAAAGACAGTTATTCTGAAGATATCCCATAAGAAAGCTATTCAAAATTATCGACTTGGCACAATACACCACTTAACAATCATGAATACAGTACTTAGTGGCGTCTCATCCTCTTTTCTAAATATTTTTATTATTTTCAGCTTGACTATCCTGATGTCTACCTCAGATCCGCAGGCTCTCTCTACCCTGATGTCCTGGCATTAAAACAGCATCTGCTCTCCCATCATGTGCACAAGAAGTATTGCTCCTTATGAGTGAAAGTATGTTTTAGCATCATGAAGAACTATGTTGTTAAATATTATTGGGGTGGGGGGAGTCATAAGAAAAATGAAAGAAGTCCAATAGATTTGTTTCAATACGGTAAGATTTAGTTTAATTTAAACTAAATAAATACTAAGCATCTCTGGCCTGCCTGTGCTCTTAAATGTATATAAGCTGTAATAGGACGTGCAAGGTTTCATCAACTTCTGATACGAAGAAGGTAATTGACAGGTGATGACCTCCATCTGGGTGGTGGATGTGGAAGGGTGGATGCATAGATGTGACTCTTTACTCAGGCTTGATTAGCAGCAAGTTTGTTTGGACTTGCAACTTTTGTTTTCTTGGCATTTAGTGGAACTACATCAAGAGCGCAATCCTGTGTAAAGGTCCACGGGCGGCCAAGGCCGCCCAGTGGATCCTATCCCCGTTCCGGGCCGATCATGATCGTCTCGGAGGTCTACTCAGGGGAAGGGAACATTCGTGCCCTTCCCCTGGTATAGCGTGGGGAGGCCCCAATGAGCCTCCTCGGATTTCCACCAGCTACTGAGCTGCCGTAAGTCCGAGGAGGCTGTGTAAGGGCCATGCCGGCCCTTACCTTTCTCCAGCAGCCACAGGGATGATCCGGCAATGGAGTGAGGGCTGATGACCTTACTCTAAAGTAGTCGCAAATGTGCTTTACGGCACATTTACGACACTTTAGAACGGCGGAGCACATGCTTCGCCGTTCTAAAGTTACAGTGAATTGCGCTGGAAATCATCTTTGCTGCAAGGCAACTTTGAACAAAGGTAATTTTGCCAGTGTGATGCACTCTCAAATGACTGGTAGGGTTGCATACAGCCTATAGAAAGTTCATTCACTGCTGTGAGCGCTTTAAGAACACTACAGACTGAATTCTGATTTACTGTATTTCTTCAATTCTAAGACGCATGTTTTTTCCCAATTAAGCATTTCAAAAAATGGGGTGCGTCTTAGAATCGAAGGTCTCCAAAAAGCACCCCAAAATGCTATCTCCTTACTTACTGGGGTTTGGGGGAGCTTCAGGGAGACCTGCGCGACCCTCTGCAGGCCTCCCCGATCTTCAGTTCAGCAAAAACCGGTGATTTTCAGCCATTTCCGGTTTTTGCGAAAATCAGAAATGGCCAAAAATCACTGTTTTTCGCCGAACTGAAGATCAGGGAGGCCTGCAGAGGGTTGCGCAGGCCTCCCTGAAGCTCCCCCAAGCCCAGGTAACAAAGGAAATGGCACTTTCTGGCAGGGCCAGAAATGCTATGCAAAGGCAGTGCACTCAGTCATCCTCAGCTGCAGGAGACATGCTGGGGAGAGTTGGCGCTGAGCAGGTAGATTCAACGAAGGCAGGTGAGTCTTACAATCAATTGATTTCCCCCCCCTGCTGGTGGTAATGAAAGTAAAGGTGCGCCTTAGAATCGATGGCGCCTTAGAATCGAAGAAATACGGATATATTCTCAGGGCACTGCAACTCATGTCTCATGGAATACCAAGAGTGCTCAGTTTGCATGGAAGTTAAAGTGTTTCAGATGCAGAATTCTGGTCCTAGTACAATATTCGGCACTTTTTCTGCAGAATCACACTCAGTCCTTAGTTACGGTAGTTAATATTGCCTATAGGTAACTTGAACATGGTCAAAGTCTGTCCAAAATCCCCCTCACAAGAAGTCACTCTGGTGCTGATCTTGAGCTAAATGTACTAATCAACTATATAAACAAACCTCTGGCAAATGGCAGGTGGATCGCAGAGCAACAGGAAATCAGCAAAAAATTGGGTCAATTTGTAGCCATTGGTATCTTAGCTCTTACTTAGCTGAAAGTGTGTTCTGTTTTAATTGAGGTATTTGGCATTTTTATATAATGATATATACTGTAATTGCATGGTTTCATATATTCTAGTTTTGGTCATGTCTCATTTTTTTAAAGGTTGTAAACCATTACTGGTAGAATGGAGTTTTCTTTTATCATAATAAAGCATTTAGTATAGTGTTGAGGACACTATAAATAACAGTGAAAATGAAGGAAAAAAAGTTCACTCTTACTTAGAAGGTCACTTCAACTCTCCAACGAAATTGCAGGAGACTGGCAAGATCCATTTGATAGCCTCAATGGGTGGAGATCCCAAATGCATCTATACCGTCAACTCCCTGGACTGATAGAGATTTCATTCACGCCCCACCAAGGGGCCCTGTCAGGTGTAGTTTAAAGGCCTGTCAGAAGCCAACAGTCAGCCAAGAATGCAAACTTCTCAGGTTACTGAGATCTGGAGAAGTCCTTTCACTTCTGGGCTGTGAAAACCTCATTTTCAGGTGGGCTGGCATCAGCTGCTGCCATTCCCAGTCTCTGTTTACTATCCAGCTTACATCTTCCTGCATCCTGTTCCTTCTCCTTTAAAGTTGCCTGTATTATGGAGCTTGGCACCTGGTTAAGAACTATGGAAACTGCTCTTCACCCACACAGCTGTCAGAAGCCCCCAACACTCAGCATCTCCTGTCACCAGATTCTGACAGGCAGTCAGCTTTGGTTACTACACCCCACCAAACACAATTCCCTTGTCAGCATTGTCCTTCCTTGAGCTTAAAATTCTCCGGGTATGCTACAAACAGTCACGCTTAGAATTCACATGTGATTATTTCAGTAAACTCGGACAAGGCCTATAGCAGCTTTAACGTCCTGCCTTCTGCAATATCACAACAATGGCTCAGGACAAAGCAGACTGGCAGTTAATGGCAAGCCAGCATTAGTAAGGTCAAGGGGGTACAGCATTCAAATAAGCACAAGATTTCCAAGTATATTCATTATTTTCCATCTATCAGTTGTGGGGGAAGAGGAGGGAAAGGTGCATGAGAGCTCAAGGCCTGCGCCCAACCTCACCCTGGATAAAATCCCAGGAACAAGATAATATCTGTCACCTAGTCTACACCATGGTATGCTACTAGGGTTGCCAACTCTAATTGACACTTTTCCTGGAGACTTCCCCCCCCCCTCCACACGATACAGTATCATTTACCCAGGGAGGCCCTGTTAAAAGCTCCAGAATTGCTTTCAGTTGATACCGGGATGATACTGATTCCTAGAAAATCCAGGCCAATCCTGGAGGGTAAGCAACACTATGTGCGACTCAGACTATAACTTCAGATGTCCATTTTGCAAAGCACTTTACTGTCTATATTTCTGTTCACACTTACTGACATCTTGAGAAGTCTGGATGGAATTTGCTCCTGATCTGCTAATGTACTGTGTGTGTGCGCGCACACACAATTGTCTACATATGTGGCTTCTTGGCTTGCTTGCATGAATCACGTGGTATCATAAACTCTGGAAGAAGTTCCCCGCGGTTGCGACACTCTGTTCTATGGATTAGCTGATGTGGGTGTGTATGAAGTGAACAGCTGTGGAAAAAGCTTGCCACCTCTGGCAGGGGTCCTGAGCTTTGAACAGCTGTACAACAGGCAGAAACACAACAATACAGTGACTGAAAACAGTTGTAGCTATGTTAATCGTTGCCCCGGTAAAAGACACAGGAAACGTGTCAAGAAAAATGGTGCAGTCACAGTATGTGACCCAACCAATTTGACTTGCATTTTGGATGTCTGAGGAGGTGTCATCATGAACTTCAACATGTCAGTCTCCTTCTATGACTAGGAATATAATGCCCCACCACCACCCTCTCCTTTGGAACACACCCTCTCCTTCCTCTCTCAATTTTCCCCAGTCCCCCCCCCCTTGACTTGCAGATGAACTCTAAGAAAGAGGCATCTTCAGTGATGGTCCAAGTGGATCTGCCAAGAGGATCTCCTGTGCAGATTTGCCACCCCCACCAGTGTGTGCCTCATCCCCAGGTAACTCCCACCCACTTTCTTTGCTCATGCTGCCTCCTCCTCCTGGGCTGCAAAGCTGTTTGAAGAAGCAGCTGGATGGGCAAGGAAGGTAAGCGTAGCACAGTGCAGCAAATCTATCCTGGCAGTACCATCCTCATCCTCCTCTTTACGTGCACTGTCTTCCACTTGTTCCCATCCGGTTACATTCAAACAAACAGGCTGGGCAAAGCATGGCGGGAGCAACGTCTTCTACTCTCGGCATCTTCTACCCAGCCTGTTTGTTTGAACGTAGCCGGATGAGAAGAAGAATGAGGTGGCAGAAGTAACAGTTAGGAAAAGGAGCTTTGCCTCTTTCTTGGCTGCTTGGCTTTCTTGCTTCTTGATCCTGCTTTGATTGTTTGTGGAAAAGGAATGATCAGAACAGAACTGTCACAGTACACCGCTTCACTTTTCTCCAGTACTGCTGCAGCGATCGCTCACAGCAGTGGCGTTGGAGAAAGAGGTGGCTTTTCATTGCCCTAATCCTATTCTCTCTTGTTTTCAGTAATTGAGAAAAGGATTGAGTATGGGTTGAAATGGCTGCGTGAGTGGTGGGTTTGACAGGAGTGGTACAAACTGCTCTCTTTAAGCTGTGTGGCTGTGCAGCTCGAAGTCCTCTGAAGCTAAGCTCTGCACAGCTCGGAGTTCCTGGAAGTCCAGCAATGAACTCTGACATCATTGCCGTGCATCTGGAAACGATGAGGAGCTGCTGCGAGGCCAGAGAAGTAATATTTGTCGTGCACCCCTTGTCAGTTTGCCACCTCCTCCAGCCTGCTGCTCAATGTATCGTCTGCTACAGTCAGTCTCACGGCTGGGCTGGCCTTGGCCATCTTAACCCTCAACCAAACCTGCGGTCAATACTGCAGGTTGTGTGTCTTTCCACAATGTGAACAGTACAAAATTTAAAGACAAGAAACGAAAAGGAGAAGTTGCGCTCATTTGCTCAGGTATGGACTGGCTGAAGTCCATGTTGAGCACTGCCACATTTTGGGGACACCAGCCTGCACTGGATACACAGCAATCATCATCATCATCATGAAAAATTTCTGTAGATGGTACAAAGAACATTGAGACTTGCAGAACAGAATGCAACTACAGACTGAGGAGTTTTCCCTACCTAAATTTACAAATCCTTATAAAATGTTTCAATTTTAATATTTATGTTCCAAGTAAAGGAGTACCGGTATTATTTTTACTATTAAGAAGATGCATATATCGCTTTTTAACAAAAAAAAGTTCATGAAGCAGTGTATTGATTGTCAGGACAAGCAGTTTACAGAGAAAATCAAATAACCAAATGGCTCCTTGTTTTATAAATACCTCCAGTTTTATAAGGTCAGACCTAGCATCCTAGGTCAGTATTTCTCAAACTTTCTGGTGGGTCCCAGGTGATGGAAAGATCAGATAAGTAATTGCCACAAGCCCTGAGGCTACTCAAAAATCAGATAGCTACTAATTGCCCTTCAAAGAGCTGAGCTCCTGCAGTTTGCAAGATAGCTGCTAATTACCCTGCAAACAGACTTTACTTGTAAATAAAAATTTATTTATTTGTTTATTTCTAATCTAGATCATCTTTTTTTAAAGTCTCATAAAGCTAGGTGGGTTCCAATAGAGTGTCATTTTAAAAAGTGGGTCCCGGTGCTAAAATGTTTGAGAACCACTGTCCTAGGTAAATAATTTTACCAAAATAAAATGAAACTGAAAAACAGTCCAGACTCTGACGAAAATGAAACTCTAGAGGTATTATCTGTAAACATGACCCCCAAAAGTCTTATAGCAAAGGAAAGAGTTGAAGGCTCAGCCTTTCATTTTCAGTTAAAGCAATAAGCCATGTCCAACACCTTGTAAAAAACAAATCAAGAGAGGGAGAGAAATTTATTCCAAGGTAACCAATCATTCTGATCAAACCGCCAGAAATAACACAGGGAAACCCACCTATAAATTTGGCATGGCATGCAGTTCTACTATAAAGTAAATTCAACAGAACACGAATACTGCAAGCCTAGCATTCCGTGGCACATTTTCTGCCAAGTTGGTGTCTCTGCCAGGACAAAAACACCTAACAACTTACCTAAACATACTTCATCTGCCATCAGGCCATACTTGGAATGAATCAGTCAGTTCTAAAACTCTTCAGTTAATGAAGGCTTTTAAAATGGAAAAGATATTTCCAGATCATCTTGCAAGAGTATGCAAATAGAAACACATTAAAATATATCCCAAATCCACAGTATTAGACTAAAAGGTAGCCAAAACTTTAATCCTGTTTGTAAATTTTCTGAAATTCACTTTCAAAGCTTTAAGAAAATATACACTGTTTTCTCTAGTAAAATGTTTTTGTTGTCATTTAAATCTCTAAACCACTATATTAAAAACACAACCAACAGGACAATATGAAAATGTCAGGATCTTAAAATAATTAGGACACATTGCACAAGCGCATCTTACTGCAGAGTAGTCCCACCAAAGTGAACATTTTACAGGCTGAATCGGTCCCCACCTGTCACACTTATCAATCACCATCAGAACATCTGAATCAAATGCTGAATGGAAAAATTTATATTTGCACAGTTAACAATTGCACAATTTATTACATTACCAGTTAAGTTAAAAGGGTACTTTTTCCAATCAGTCATTCCAGATTTCAGTTGATACACTGGAAGAAGATCAACCCTACTCCAGTGTTTTCAGGTTGTGGGGTGAGCTGAAGCCCTTTACCTGCTGCCCCCCAGTCCATTCTGTGTGCATACAAGTACACTATCAAAATGACAGCTAGCATTACTGCACCAGCAGCCATCCAGTCAGGATGGAAAAGTGCAGAGTTAGGTAGAAGATACAGAATTTCAGTAGGTTGATTGGAAAGAGCTCTTTCCAAACATGCAGAAAGATCAGTATTAAATAGTTACACAATGAGAGTTACGACACAATCCTATCCAACGCTGTCCTCAGTGATCCAGCTATGCTGGCACCAGCAATGCTGTATCCTGAGCATAGTTGGCGGGGTTGGAGGTCTCCTCTACCCTATGTAAAGATTTTCCTTTACCCTATGTAAAGTCCCAGTCCCTGCAACGGGTCTCCTCGGATCTGCACCTGCCATTTTGGCGGCGCAAATCAAGGAGGCCTGGGAGAGGGATAGGATACGGCGTACGCTGCTGCCACAGATCCCATGTGTAAACCCACCCGCCATCCCACTTACTCTGTTTTATGCCCCAAAGCAAATCTGCAATGTGAGAATTAAGCTGCTGTTCTGTCTGCCTGCTCAATTGCAGCATGTCTATCGTACTGTGTTTTTTAGTTCTTAAAGTGTATGTTGGATTCAGGGGAATTTTGACTATATGGTTTTGAATTTACATGCTGACCTCAGAAGTAGCCCTCACGTAAGATGCAGACTGACTATATTATGATAAGGCAACATATATGAAGCACTCTGAAGACTCTAGGTATTATTATTAGTTTGATCACTGATTACCTAAGCTAGTAACACTTGGCATTACACAAGTCACCTTCATCAAGTCTTTCTGTAGAACTCTTCCTATTTACGGTATATTGGCACAATACAGCAAGTATAACCAAGAGACAACACCACGTATGAGAATGTTGTGGCATCACTGGAAAGGAGCAGGAACAATCATACTGCAATGAGAGCAATTTCTTTATGTGTTACACAAGCTGAATGCACATCCATCCTGTCCCAGAAGTGCTACAATTCTGAAGTGCCTGCAGACACAACCAAGAAGCAAACACGTTTGTAATCACACCCTGACTCTTTTAATAACAAACAAAGCAAAGCCACTTTGGCTGGTAGGAATTCAGAGCAGGGAAGGGCACTTAATGCTTTTCCCCATTAGCTGTTTCTTTGCTTCAAGAGCTGCTTCTCTGCATCAACAGTTTTTCCTCCACAAGATTTCAAATGTGTTTGTGGGGGGGGAGCACTATTTGGGGACGGAAAGGTTGAGGAAGGACCTTTTCTTCTTCTGCAATTCCTCATTCAAATTTCCCCACTTCCAAAGCAGTTTTTTTAAGTATTACATGGGCTAGCATATCATGTGGAGTGCGGCCCAAACCAGAGATATCATACCACATGCAGAACAGATGTTCCACATGCGCACAAGTACAAATGATCCTACTATAAGCTATTACAGAAAAAGATCCACCAATCTACCTTCCAAGCATGCAACCGAAACAGCTTATGCCAAGGAAACAGAAAGAGGATCTCCACTGGTCCTCCTCCATATGTGAATGACTTTGTGTAAGCAGATGTGGATTTCAACCTGCGTATGGATATATGTTTCTGCACGCAATCACTACCAGCTTCTAAACTCAGATGTAAATATCTTTCTTGCTTCCAAGTACTCCAAATGTACTTGCTTCTTCCAGTTTATGTATGCACAACTACGTGCATGCAACATCTTTGGGCAAATCTTTGGATTGGAAGCGGCACCTTTCAAAGCAGTCTGGTCAAGTAGTGAGTCTGCAGACAGGGCCTGCATCACTTTTTCATATTTAATTTAAAATGTTTAGGTTTATAGTTACAGCAACAAAACAAGATCTCTCAGTTACAGGCACGTCTAACATTCCTACAGAAATACAAAGGATTGTACTTGAAAAGGGTGCACCATAACCTAGTAAAGATGCATCAGGAAGAGATTTTCCACATGCCAGGAGAAGTGGGTGAACATGCTGTGTATTGGAGCAGTGCAAATATAGCCATCTCCTCAACCTGGCCACTCCCTGTATTGGTCATAACAGCACCATCTTATACTTTAGCTCCACTGCCGGAACTGGCGGCAGAGCACATTTTAGGATGTCGTGAACTCTGTTACAGAAACGTGCGTAGCCAAGTGCTTCTGGGCCACCACTGCAAATGCTGAGGAGCACCTCACACGTAGTGCATGGCAACCAGGAGAGGCCCCACCAATGTGGAATAGGGAGGATAAGGGGAGGGGGCATGTCAGAGGTGAGATGGGGTCTATCCTAGCACAAGCAACTTGCACTAGGATGCTATCCCCTCTGGAGCCTTCTGACACACCCCCTTTGTGTCCTTGTACTCGTGCCAGCTATATAGCTGGTGCAGGTCTGAGGAGACTCACTGGCCATCGAGGGGCTTATGGAGGAGTAAGGGAAAATATATTAGATATAAAGAGATCTTGGATATGCGGGTTTAGAAGCCATGTAAAAATGATAAAAACACGTCAAAACAAGTCTAAAAACCAATGTTTAAAAATGATTTAACAATTAAAAACAATCTTAAAAACAAGTCAAGTATTCATACAAGTCAAGTATTCATACAATCAGTGATTGTATGAATACTTGACTTGTTTTTAAAAACTGTTTTTAATTCTTAAATCATTTTTAAACATCGGTTTTTTGACGTGTTTTTATCATTTTTACATGGCTTTTAAACCCGCATATCCGAGATCTCTTTATATTGGAACAAGCCACGAAGAAAACTTTCGACTGTTTTTGAAAATATTTTCCTTTACCTCTCCCAAGCCTTCCGATTGCCCCACCACCACCATAGCATGCAGCACAGCCTGTTTTTGGTGTGCCTGCATGCCATGGCGGAGAAAGGATATGATTGGACTGAATCAAATACAATTTAAAGCACGCAGCATCAGGTGGTAAGGATTGCAGTGTTTGAGGAGACGCACAGCTTCACTTTATGATCAATGCCCGGCAGGAAGCTTAGTCCACTGTAGGCACATGTAGTCCTGCTGCTCCTGTGTATGCTAGTTTTCCCAACTTTGTGAGAGGAAGCCACGAGAGTGTCTGGATTGTTACTCCACTACAAAAGTGCTTTAGAGTTGTCATCTATTTTGCTGCACAAACTTCATAACTATGTACTTCCTGTCTGTTTGTAAGAATGTTCGATAGATATTAAAATACCTCTTCCTGAAACGGGCAGCCCAATCCTGTCCAAGGTCACCGTAGCATGCAAAGCAAGCTGTGCCGGATCCTGGGCAGGATCAGGCCTACACTGGCACAATGGGAGGCTGCCTTGGGAGAAAGGGACAATGCCCCAGCCGCCCCTATGTGTCTCCTCAGATGTGTGCCAGCAAAATGGACAGCGCAAATCCAAGGAGCCCGTGTAACAGCGGGCAGGCCTTGGACAGGAGATCCCTCCCTTCCCAGGCCCGGCAGGGAGAAATCTTACCTTCCCCAGAGGGTGCACGCCTTCAACTGGGGACCGAGTGGCGCAGGCCTCGGCGCCGGCACTGTCTCCTCCCAAAGAGGTGCAAACACATCTTATTATGGCACGTTTGCGACACTCAGGAGCAGTTGGCGGCCACAGACGAGATTGTGCCGTAAATGAATAAAATAGCAGAAAAAATCTGCCCAAACAATTCTACTTCCGCTTTTTCGTATCTAAATCCATGCACATTTCATTTCTGCCCAGCGGCAGTGTACCTGTTAACACTCCAAACACAGTTATAAAGGAATTCTGAAAAGGTGATGGCAACCATCATCAAGTCATTTATTTCTTGGTGTCTCTTTGACTAGACTAGACCAACTGAATGCAGTACGATTACTCTTAAGTATAGCTGGAGTTCTCAAATCTCCAATATTTTCTTGCCAGAATACCTTCCCATAGTGAATTCTAAGCAGACAGCACACAGCAAAAAGCATGCACACAACACCTGAATGTTCACTTGACCCCTGATGAAGAGAAGAGATTTCTCTAGTGGTGTATCAAGCTTATGCCATATTTATACAGCGGAACACAGGTTCTGATGTTGTAAATTGCTATACAGTGGTGTGCACAGTGCCCTGCTGCTGGCCATTCTGGATCCGCAGTCAAACAAAGGCAAGGTTGGTGGCTCACTGCTACTACCAGCTACACACAGGAGCAAAGGTAAGCCGGCGTAGGGGTGGATGGCGAGAGGAATGGGGCGGAGAGGGGAACGGGTTTCTAGTCAGCAAAGGGGCAAGAGGCGGAACAGGGAGGATACCGGCAGCACCAGCGTGTGCCATTGATCCTATCACTGTCCTCTTGTTCTTACTCTCCTCAATTCTGTGACAGCAAAATGGCTGGCGCAGATCCGAGGCAACCCATTTGGGCAGTGGAAGCTTGCCCCCGGGTAAGAGAACAAAAGTTCCCTTACCATGGGGAGACCTCCAGGAATGCCCTCCATCATAGGATGCAGCACATACTCCGTTGACGCATTTGCGGAGGGGTTTTTAGTTAGGATTGGGCTGTTCGTTACTGAAATGTGTAGAGCACCCATATGCTTGCTAAACATTTACCTTTGGAACAACAGCAAAAGAAGCTCCATCTCATTTAATATATTGCCTCTCTTAGAGACACCATAAGAAGGATGCAATGCCTTAATCATAGACAAGAATATGAAAACACATTAACGATATAAGAAACAGCACTTTCTGTACTGTAGTTTATTTTAGTATGCAATTTCTTCATTCAACAAACTCTTACTACCCTATATAATGCACATGAAGAGACCTTATACTAATGTAGTAAATCCCAGTTGGCTTTCCATGGCAAAATCTGCACAGTACAATTGTGAACAAATTAGAACTTGACTCAAGTTTGACCCAAATATGATGTCACATACAAGACAAGTCACATACAAGACAGCACACATCTCCGGGAGGTAGTGAGAAGGGGAAGATGCAATTCTAAGCTACCTGCCCAAATAGCTGCCATTTAACATTTATATGTATCATGTAATTTTTTTTTACATGACAACCATTATGTTCAGGAAACTATGCAGTTTACATGTATTTCTTGTAATATACTGAATGAAGTTCCTGCTACACGGCTAGCCATTCCTGCCAGCAGCTTTCTCCTCCTCGTTTGTACAGGAGTTGTCAGATAGGCTAAGGTGGCTGCCGCTGCTGCCACCATTGTCTCTTCTGCTTCTAAACTGAAGCAGAGAGTGAAGAGTCGGTGCATGTGGGGGGCCACATGGCGGCAGCAGCAGCAATAGGTGGTGGAATTGGGGGGGGATATAGCTTCAGATGCCATTGTCCCTTGAGCTGAGCCTGTAGTTGGGCTTCACAGGAGAGGGATTCATAAGTGGGGGGGGGGAGAGAGAACTAGACAGGCCCTGTCTCATGTTCTTATTTATGACAATGTGATGTGGAGCAGAGCCAAATGCAGAGTAGGAGCAGGTTCATGCAGAAGAAGATGGTCTTTCAAGTATCCTGGACCTAAACTATGACTTCATGAGGAGCATTTTCCTTCACAGAACTTGCTTCCTTGTAGCAAACTAGTAACCAAACTAGTAACTAGTTAAGGTTCAATAGGCTGCAATCCTATGCACACTTCCCTGGGAAAGTGCATAGTTTCCCCACTGAACCCATTGGGACTTACGTCTGAGTAGACATGCATAGGATTGTAATATAGGACCATAAAGCAGCATACTTCAACACCTGCGTGTACCTCAAAACATAAATAACAATTTACAATAGTATGCATACAATAAACTTGCAAAGCACATAATATATATTCTTTCAGCCAACTATATTACTCTAACAGGTTTCATATAGAAAAGTGGGTAATTTTTCCTAACACACACATAATTAACACAAATAGGCATTTGCCACTTATTACAATGCAGCTATTCTGCATCAAGCATTTACAGTATTGTACATCAGACACAGTAAAACTACAGGACTCGTTTTATACAGTTATGTTGTAATTAAATTAATACAGATAATTTAATACAGATAACACCCAAATATGAGAAACAAGACACACGAAGTGATTAAATATGATTTTGAGGCCCCAGAAATTACGAAGAGTCTTTATTCTAAATTTCCATCATGATGGCATGTAGCCATGGGTATGCGTTTACTAGAAAGCATTCTCAGATGAAATCAATCTTTATTCCCCCCCCAATAATCCATTGGGGTGTGTGTGTGTGTGTGTGTGTGTGTGCACGCGCGCACACACACACACACACACAGCTCTAATCTAGAAAAATTATGGTGCCATTTCAGCATGTTGATCTCCACTGTTAGAGGCAGAACATGTTTTTACCCACACAGCTCTCTATTAGGTCACACAGCTGACAAAGATCAGAGGCTTTCAGTGCAATCCTATGCATATTTATTCAGAAGTCCCCCTTTGTTCAGTGGAGCATACTTCTAGGACAGTGTGCACAAGACACAGTCTCTAAGATCAAAATGGTTGGCTTCTCACCCTGAGCAAGGAAAACATGGGAAGAGCGAGAAGGATGCCTGTCTTTCCTGGAATACTTTTTGCCAGGTACTATCCAAACAGAAACCACCTCCCAAATTCTTCCATCTGCTCCCTAGTGGACTTGCCCCATCACTTCCCCAACCAGCATCGTGCAGCTCACTATCTTCTTCCTCCTGCTCCAATTTCACGGCTGCTTTTTGAAAAGTGACACAGCAGAGCCTCTCGAAGCACACGAGAAGATAGGGCAGCCAGGTACAGTGCCAGGCAGGCAGCAGTCTGGGGTGGTGGTGGGAAGGTGCAAGGCAGGGCCGGCCCATCCATGAGGCAAACAAGCCTATTTGCACTGGGGAGCAGATTGGGGCCAGAGCAAAGCAGGCAGCAAACAGACGCCTGCTACCTGTCCTCCCTTTGTTGTGATGGATGGAGCCAGCCTCCTTATCACATGGCTCCCTGCATGTGGCTCTTTAATCAGTGTGCTCCCATTTTCTGCTTCACGTAAAAGGCCCACATGGAGGAAAGCATGAGATCAATGCATTATGATCCTCGGAGCGCACTCCCTCACCTTGCCCCTTCCTCCATACAGATTCTTTAAATAAAGCAGGAAATGCCAAGCATGCTTTGATCCCAGAACACTCAGCATTTCCTGCTTAGCTTCAAATAGGAAGGAGCCAGGTAAGGGGTGCGAGGGCTGGGGGGGGGGGGGTAGCAATGCTATAGGGCTGCCTCAGGCTTCAGCTAGTGCACTTGCCCCTAGCTTCAGCTGACCTAGGGCACAGGGCATCTCCCACCATCTTGTCACCTCCCCTAGATCGCAACCTGAAGTGTGGGGTTCAACTGGCCTCATGACTGAACTGCTCCTGTTTCCTGCATTCTCAATATGTTGTTCAAACTTTATCCGTGAGAAAAGGGAAGCTGTCATCAGTCAGTGAAACAACTGCAGAGTTCAAATCCTAAAAATACTTGATCTCTCCAAATAAGCAAGTCTATCTAGACTTATCTAGATTTAATGTCAACTTATGCACCAGTTCTAGGACATTTCTTGCAGCTTGTCCTCAGTCAACCTACATCTTATCATCCTATACTGACTGTTTAGTCATAGCCTCTGATAATGGAGGGGAAAAACCAAGCAAACATCAATGCCATTTTCTCCTTACTATTCTCTGCCTTCCATCCCACTCCTTTGACTCTCAATTAAAAATTGGGGTGAAAAGAAAAGTATCCGCAAATTGACAAATCTCACTTCTCTATACAGTAAAGAGGCACTGGTATTTATACTCTCAGTGTCAGCTACTTTGCATAATCATCCTAAATTTCATAGATGGCACATCTGATTGACAGGCAGCCCAATCCTGCCTAAGCATCCGGCAGGCAGCCCAGGCCACTTGCGGGATCCTATCCCCATTTCCCGGGGTCTCCTCAGATGAAGGGCACGTTCATTCCCTTCCCCTGGGTGTAGCGCAGGAGGCCCCAATGGCCCTCCTTGGCTTTCCACCAGCTATTTCTCTGGCGGAAGCTGGAGGAGGCCATGTAATGTCGGAGCCGGCTCGGGAAAGGGATGGGGATATGACGGCCGCAATTCCTGCCCCCCCCCGGCCTGTTCGGCCAATGGCCCCCCTCCCTCGCCGCCTGGACCTCCCCTACCGGGGATCACTTACCTCCTCCAGTGGCTGCAAGGAGGATCCGGCACCGGCCGCCCTAGTCTAAAGTCATCACAAACATGCTTTATGGCATGTTCGCGACGGCTTAGAACGGTAGAGCGCTTGCTCCGCCGTTCTTTCTTTCGACAGGATTGCGCCCAGTCTGTGCCCATTAATGACAGAAGCATAGCTTTCACCTGTGCCACTGAAGTGTTATATACGTATTCCTAATTTCTGCGTAGCTTTTGAAATAGCCTTGAAATCAAAATGTTTAGAGAAATGGCACTGCATTTCAGATTCTGATGTTATACAGTACAACTCATTCTTGCGTGAATGCTCTATTTTTCTAATTTTATCAGCTCACTCTTGTTTTCTCAGGTTCTTGCTTCTTACTGCCAATTAGCACAGTATGTCACCTTTCTGTTGCACAAAACTACAATATAACCCTCAGTAGATTTCATTTTCAACCCCCTCATAATCCCTTCCCCCCTCTTGCTCACAGTCTTCAAACCAGAAGCGCAGATTACACAGTTTTGCTTGGGTATCACTTATTTCTTCTTCAGGAAACTAGAAGCTGAGCCTCTCCAACCCCCTACGGTTTTCCCAGCCACATACAGGAGAGATATTCACATTCCTTCAAGGAAACCTTCAGCAGTGCTAAATGGATTCAGTGGGCATAGGGATTTGGAAAGTGCCAAAACTGACAATGTGATGTGGTAGTTTAAAGCAGTTGGGGGGGGGGGGGGAACGACCCAAAGAACAAAACAAAAAAACCTTAGAAAGAAGCTTCCATTTCTTTCAGGGAAAAATAAACTCCTTGCAAAGTGGCTGTTTTATCACTCTTGTCCCTTATGATGTAGAGAATGATGTAGAGAATTTGTACATACTGTATTGTATATTCATACATATTCTAGAACACAAAAATACCCACAAAAATACCCACATGAGAATTGGGCCTGACATTGCAAATCTAAATCCAATCTAAATTTCGTTTCAAAAAAGACAAAACAAACCACAACCAAAAACATAATCTGGAAAAAATAACTACTACAACTTGGGTCAAATCTATAAACAAATAAACAAAACAGATCCCAGAAACACGTGAAGACTAGAGCAACAAACGCAAAACGAATGTGGTCAGTCACTTTGTGCATAAGATTGCAGCCTCGGAAGAAGCCCCACTGAACAGGAAACTTCCGAGGAAACATGCACTGGATTACACTGCTGCTAGATCAGTAGTTCTCAACACAGAATCGGGACCCAGAGGGTGAATTGCGACGTGGATCGTGTTTTGTTTACGACAGAGCAAGGACTCGGAATCCAGCCCTCCAACGGAGCAGGCAAATCTCCAGGTCAATAGTTCTGACTGCCTCGCTTGTGCACGAGGCCCAGAAAAAAAAGACACACAATTTGGAAGTGTCCCAACCCGGAGCAGGATCCTGCAGGGCTTCTGGAGGTATTCAAGCGACGCCGCTACTGCTGCCGCCTTTCTTTAACTACCCCCACTGTTGCCATCACTGATACGGCTGGCCCTATCCAGACGGAAAAGCTGAGACGATGCAGCATCGTATAGCGCGTACTAGTTTTCCACCACGCGTCCTTGAGGTGCAGCAGAACGAAGGGGAGTCTGCGGGGTGCGCGTTTGGGAGTGCTCGAGAGGAGAGCGGCCGTCTGGAGGCCAGCAGTCCGCGGCTGTCGTGCCGGAGCCGCTGGGGCGGCAGAGAGTCGCCTGCCGTTCTCCCAGCCAGCCTCAAGGCCCAGCCAAGCAGGTCAGGATGGAAGGAGGAGCGTTTGGGGAGTGAGCGTGAATGTGTCTTGGGGGCGGGGAAGGAGGTGTTTGAGGGTGAGCGTATGTTTCAGTTGGGACTGACTTTAAGATTACAAGGTTTTACATGTAAAACAAAACATAAGAAGAGCCTTGCTGGATCAGGCCAAAGGCCCATCTAGTCCAGCTTCCTGTATCTCACAGTGGCCCCACCAGATACGCAGCTGCTGAAAACCGTCAATCCATTTTTGGTTTTAGTCTTAAAGCTAAACAAAAAAACTTGATAACTTCAGTTACTACATAGCTTATATATAGATAGCATGTATATTTTATAATGTATATAAATTTTGACTGTGTGTGTGTTGGGGGGTAAAGATGGTAGACTAGAACTTTAAAGGAAGAGGAAACTTTTGCTTAAAAAAATTCTCTATTTTTTTAATTCTTTGCTATGCATAATTTTGATTGTCCTTTGAACTAGAAAGTTTAGATATCAATTTTTCCTATCTGTAAAATAGGCAAATTTGTTTTCCAGAATGCCTTCATGCTTAATTCTTTGCAATGTGCTGAATATATGTTTTAAACATGTGATGTGTAAACTTGTGGTAAACTCAACTTGTTGAGTTATGTGGTTTTATTTCTTCCTTTGTGCTTATGACACAACTGGAATCCAGATTGTGTACAGTGATCTGTGTTGGCTGCTGTAATTGATATATGGCTTCATCATGACAGGGGATTTGAATGCATTTGGAATAAGAACAACTTTTGTGTTTGTTTTTATGACTCCAAGGTATAGCTGTACATCTTAAACTATTTTCCCCCTGGGGGCTCTGCCCCTTCATTGTCTGGCTCTGCCCCTACTTGGGCCCCACCCCTTTGCTGTAAGATTCCTCAACTGGGTTGTGGATCCGCATTTATGGTGAGTCCCAGCTCTTTTACCAGTTGAAAGCCACTGACTTGGTGCTAACTTGTACATTATGCAGAGTGAGGAGATGCTGAATTGGTTGAATTCTGGATTGTTTCACTTCAGACTACAAGTGGGAAGTCATATTTTTGAATGTCATTCATGCAAAAAACATGCTACTGTACAAAGCAGCATATCAGGGAGAAGTTTGCATTCAATCTTTCCCTAATCTTCTCCCTTACTACATGCAGTGATGATCTTGCATGGGGAAGCATTACCCCACATCTGCATTCTGAAGCGGAACACCTGAGAATTCTGCCGCTGCAGCTTACCCCACCTCACTCTGTAACGAGGATCCAAACATCTAGCTTTAGTTTTAGTTTAATTCATGCATAGCAGCCACACAGGGTCATGTTTGGATGGGGGCTGCAGCACAGAGGTAGAGTATTTAACTCTTTACCTTCTGAATATCATGGCAACTATTTAACCCTTAAAGAGCCACTGCAGCAAATGGCATTTTGAATAACCAAGTAGAGGTGCAATTTTCAGTGGCACAGAGGTAAAGGGTTAAATGTGTGGCTTCTACACATGAATAAAATGAAGACCCATACTACATCATTGGATGGGAAACCTGGGTCTAGATTAATGGCAAATATGCTCTTGCTTTACCACAAAGACGCACAGATTTGCTCCAGAGGGAAGATACAAAAACAACTGTCAATAATGCAAATGAGAGGCTACTGCAATTCCAGCTGAAGATAATGGAGATGAAAGGAAGTAGATCATGAAAAGACATCTGGATCTATACAGGATCAATAAGAACATTGCATGGAAAAATCAGGGATTAGTTTTTGTTTTTTTAAAGGGGGGGCAAGAGAAAACTTCCTTTCCATTTGTCATGCTACATGTATATCAGATCACTATATCTTCAAGGGTAATTTCACATGAAACAAATCTCCTACCAAAAAAAATCATTTGTGGGTAGAAAAACCACTGTCGTGTGCAGAGAGTGCATGCACCATGAGGCTGCAAACCTCAAGGTAACTGCATATACAGTATCCCCTAAAGCAGGGGTGGCCAACCTTCCACCATTAGGGCCTCTGTGTTCTTATGAGTTGTGTACAAAAGAGAATCTTGGCAGCTGCTATTGCTGATGGTGCTGCTAAAGCAGCTGCATCTGCTGAAATGCCCTCACCTGTACAACCATTAAAGGTCCAGGAGCATTCATGTTGAAAGGTTGGCTACCCCTGCCTGAAAGCAAGGAAAGGCATAACTGTGCATACCACCCACATGCAACAGTGAACAGAAGGCTTGCTTGTACAGAAGGAATATCCAGGGAGGAAACTGCCATGGAAGAAGTGGCCTTTAGGAAGCGTACACCCAATGACAACACAGCTTCTGCTAGAGAGGACTGGAATGAACCCAGCAAGAATGCTGCTGTACTACTCCAGTCCTTTTGGACCTGCTGTAGTGCAGTGATTCTAGCTCATCACTTCCAAGAGTGCACTCTAACACTCTTATTTTAAGGTTCATTATAACCAACATGCCTGTCATTTGACTTGCCAGCACTCTCAGCTCTGTCATTGTATTTCTCAATTTCACATCACTGGGACTAGCTGTGAACCACAATTATTTATTTTGTGGTCAGGTCAAGGGTGACCTGGAGGACATCCCTCCTCCTCTTCTCAGATACACACTAGTTCCTCCACCATTCAACTACAAAGCCCCCACATGGAAGTTAACAAGAATGCAAGTGAGCATACATGCCAGCTGCTCTTACTAAAGAAAATGGGCTCATTGAGCGGGGGGGGGGGGGGGAGGAAGAGATGTTGTCAGTTTCCAAGCATTTCACAGAGTATAAGACAGCAAGTGGGGAGAATTATTAGCTATATCTACAGAAGATAAGTCACAAAGCCATGGGTTTAACTTGTTAGGAAGCCTGGGAGTCTTAGATTAAACACTGGATACTTTTTCTTTCTTTCTATAAAACCAGTTTGTCCAAGAAACATAGGAAATTCTATCACCTCCCAGGAACTATCTCAAAAGTTCACAGTGAAATGCTGGGCAGGCACTTGCAGGGAATGTTTTCAGTATATCATATTCCTGCCTTAGGATAGCGTGTTGGACTAGACAGGACATATCCAAGACCACATAAAATGTTGAATAGCTGTATCTTAACACTTTGGTCACTCACTGACAGCACAATCCTATGCATGTCTACTCAGAAGGAAGTACCGTTGTGTTCAATGGGGCTTAGTCCCCGGAAAGTGTGCATAGGACTGCAACCTTAAACTGTCACTGGTGTTCATAGTGGGAGTTGACCGTCTCCTTTCTCCCCCCCTCCTTTTAATTCATGCTTATAGTTTCTGATCAGTATTAGTGATTTTTTGCAGACAAAAATTTTTGCAGACATGAGAGCCAGGATGGTGTAGTGGTTTGGGAGTCGGACTTAGACCTGGAAGATCCAGGTTCAAATCCCCGCTCAGCCACAAAGCTTCCTGGGTGACCTTGGGCCAGTCACTATCTCTCAGCCCCACCTACCTCACAGGGTTGTTGTGAGGACAAAAGGTGGGGAGGAAATATATACACCACTCTGAGCTCCTTGGAGGAAGGGCGGTATAAAAATGTGAAAAATAAATAAATAAATAAAGATGGTATTTTTGTATTATGGACCAATGAAGAGATATTGATTCCCTTCCCAATTCTAAAGATTTAGAAACATTTAATTCCAATACTGATAGCGGTTTACCAACTTAACTGCCACAGCAACCACCAAATAATACCCTGCCAAGCATCAAGGAGATTTTTACTATTTCTTTCGTTTCCCCGGGTTTCCATAGGGTGTAGGGCTGACGAGTGGTTGTGGTGGTAAACCTTCTTTCGAAGTTGTCTGGATGGCAGACCTACTTATGATACGCTATGATGATAAGCTGCCACTGGATGCCCTATAAACATTCAGGAAACGTGAGAGGCTCAGTGAGCTGATCACCCTCCAGACAAGCTGTTGAAAACGCCCCCCCCCACCCCACATAAAGAGAGCATCGAAGGAAGATAACCTGTCCCTCGTCACCTGGACTTGCTACACGGCGGGCCACCCTCTCCTGGGGTGGTGGCGGCGGCAGCAGCAGCATCACCACCCCCTCCATCGCCTTACCCAGATAGTGCCTCAGGTCCAGCAGAAAGTGAGGGGGGCCCCCGTTGAGCTGGTAGAAGAGGGAGCCCAGGCAGAAGAGCAGCAGGGCGGCCATGCAGAAGCCGTAGTCGCGGAGCGAGAGGAAAGGCAGCAGGGTGAGGGGCCGCCTCCTCCTCCAGCCCACTCCCTGCCTGGGCCCCCCAACGGCCGGAGGGGCCACATGCGGCCGGGGCTCCGCGCAACCCGCGCCGTAGTGCGGCTGCTGCTGTGGCGGCGGCAGCAGCTTTTTCATCGTCGTCCACGTCGCTTCCTCCGCCGCCGCCTCCTGCTCACACAGCCCGCCGGGGAGAGCGCATCCTCCATCCGCCTGCTCTGCTCCGCTCCGACTGCCCGGCGACAAGGAGCGAAAAAGTTCGCTGGCGGCTCAGGCGGCTTCTCTTCTGTCCATTACCGGCATCCCCCGTGTCCTGAACGCCTCTAGGAGCGGGTGGAAGAGGCGGTCACCATCCAGCTCGGCTCCTTGGCGGGGCTTCCCCTCCTCCTCCGCTTTTTCGCTCCTTCCAGCGTCTTCTTGCTCCGGTGTCGGGTTACTGCTCATGCACAGCGGGCCCGCCGGTGCCTGCAACTCGCTGCAAAAGTTGTTTGCGTCTCTTGCTCGCAGCCCTACCGTCACCTTCGTCCCCGCCCATCGCTCTCGCCGACTAGCAGCCGATACTCGTCTCACCAGCGACCCCTGTGGGCTGCTTCTCGGCGCCTCGGAGACGGACCAGGCGAGACAGGGGCTGCGACGCCAGAGCCTGACGGTTTCACGAAGCTTCCCCGCGCCAGCTTCTCCATAGGCATTGTTTTGTTTACCCCGCCACTTCCCCAGTGGGTATCTAATGAGAACTACTTCAACTTCCTGTTTCCCAAGATCACATTGTTCTCCACAAGTGGTCGTAGGTTACCCTACTTGAAGAGGCCTGGCTGGAGAAATACAAAACGGGGCGCAAATTTTCATGGCCCCACCCACCCATGGGATCTGGTGGGCCCAAACATCCTGGTGAGACTTGGGGGGGGGACCCCACTATGCCCCACCTCATTTGGCGGCAGTACTTCACCTTCCATTGCCTTCTTGATGAGCTGACCACCCTGGTTCCTGCTGTTTAAAAAGGGTGGCAGGGTGAGGGGTCCAACCGAAAATAAGCAAGGGAGAGAGCCCCGCCCCCCTCACTTTTTTCTGATCCGCTTGCCCTGCCACTGTTTTCAAACTTCAGGGATGAGAGGTGGTCGGCTCATGGAGGAGATAGTGATAATAGGCAGCTAAGTGCCACTGCCAAAGATGGGAATGAAGGGAGGGCTCTCTGGGATGACTGGCAGGGGCAGATGAAGCGCAAGCGCTACCACCAAAGATGGAAGGAAGTGGAGGGGGGGGGCATGGGCCAAGGCAAAAAAGTGGCGGCAGTAGCAGATGAAGTGCTACCAAAAAGTGAAGGTGGGCTAGGACAGCCCTGCATTAAACAACAAAAAAGAAGGGGGAGTAAGAAGAGGTGGGGGAGGGTGGCACCTCAGGGCCTGGTTCCAGGTGGCCCAAAGACTTGGGCCAGGTCTGCAAACATTCTTAATGCATGTATACTAGTAGTGCAGAAGCAAAAGGTAAGTGCCATGCATGCTACCAATTGCAGTTCATTTGGAGGTATACAAACACACAAGTAATTCAGACATGAATTGCAGCTCATTTGGAATTATACAAACGCACAAATAATTCACACATGCATTAAGAACATATAAGTGTTGCTTTTCTAGCCAGTGTATGTTGAGCAACAAACCTATATCAGACAATATATCAATACTTACATCAGGGTTTACATATTGTCCAACTACTAGGTAATTTTACCAGTTTGACTTTTGATACGTTCTTAGATTTTAGAATTAAAAGTCTAGTTTGACTTTTGTTGACTTTCGACCTAGTGCATCATCTGAAATTGTTGTTCAACTTCTCTAATACAAAGACTACCACTGTTTCTCTCTTCTATGCCTAACAAGGGGCCTGTGTGCTTCAGCTTATGCTGGGGATTGAACACAATAACTGCTGGACTTGATATCTCTAAAAGTGGGGAAACGGCTGTTATTGTCTCTTCATTCCAGAAGCCCTAGGTGCAAACTGAGAGCCTATCTGGAACCTAATGAGGCTAATCACTGCCTGTTCGTTGTGTTTTAATTTTAAATGATATGTTTGATTTTATTGTAAGCCGTCTTGTGCAGTTTTGAACTGAAAAGGTGGAGTATAAATTCATAAAATAATCAACACAAGTTGTCTTCTTTCTGTACTTTATGTTGAGATAGAAATGGCAGGCTTTGAGTTCATAGGATATTAGAGTTGGAAGAGATCCTGACCGCCCTCTAGTCCAGCGGTGGGGAACCGCCGGCCTGCGGGCCGGATCCAGCCCGCGGGACAATCCGGCCCGGCCCGCGTGAGACCGGACCGGAGGCTCCGCTGCCGCCGCCGCCGCCGCCACCACCACCACCACCACCGCGCATCAGCTCCTGTTTAAATTGGCCTTCCTGCAGCTGTGCAGATCGCCGTTGAGGCCGAGAGATTGCCCTCTCAGATCAGCGGCGCTCTACACAGCTGCAGGAAGGCAGATTTCAGAAGGAGGAGGTGCCGAGGTCCCCCCTCAGGCGCCTTTTTTCTAGACTGAAAAGCCCCAGACACTGTAGCCTTTCCTCATAAGGGAGGTTCTCCAGCCCACGAATCAATCTAGTCACTCTTTTCTGCACCTTTTCCAATTCAACTATATCCTTTTTGAGGTGTGGTGACCAGAACTGGACACAATACTCCAGATGTGGCCTTACCATCGATTTGTACAAAGGCATAATGATATTGGCCGTTTTATTCTCAATCCCTTTTTTAATGATCCCGAGCATGGAATGGGCCTTCTTCACAGCCGCCGCACACTGGGTCGACACTTTCATCGACCTGTCCACCAGCACCCCAAGATCTCTCTCTTCATCCGTCACAGACAACTCAGAACCCATGAGCGTATATGTGAAATTTTGGTTTCTTGCCCCAATGTGCATCACTTTGCACTTACTTACATTGAAGCGCATCTGCCATTTTGCTGCCCATTCTCCCAGTTTGGAGAGATACTTCTGGAGCTCTTCGCAATCCCTGCTGGTCTTCACCACCCGGAAACGTTTAGTGTCATCTGCAAACTTGGCCACCTCACTGCCTATCCCCAACTCATTTATGAATAAGTTGAAAGCACCAGTCCCAAGACCGATCCTTGGGGCACACCGCTTTTCACCTCTCGCCATTGTGAAAATTGCCCATTGACTCCCACTCGCTGTTTCCTGGTCTTCAACCAGTTCCTAATCCACAAGAGGACCTGCCCTCTTATTCCCTGACTGTGGAGTTTTCGCAGGAGCCTTTCATGAGGGACCGTGTCAAATGCCTTCTGAAAATCCAGATATATAATATCCACGGGTTCGCTCGCATCCACATGCCTGTTGACCTTTTCAAAAAATTCTAACAGGTTTGTGAGGCAAGACTTCCCCTTGCAGAAGCCATGCTGACTCTCCCTTAGCAGAGCTTGTTCTTCTATGTGTTTTAAGATTTTATCCTTAATGAGACTTTCCACCATCTTCCCTGGAACAGATGGGAGGTTTCAGCAGAATCTTTGACTAAGAAAAAGGTGGTCTTCAATGGGAGGAAAAAACCCTAGAAAGGTCAAGATCTAGTTTTATATCTGGAGGCTCAATTAAAAAAAAAAAAGAATTTGGAATAAAATTGTGAGGTGGGAATAGAGAGTAGCATTTAGGATGAATTCTAGCTTTGCAAGAAGGAGGAAACTGGTGAAGGATGTACCTGTACTACTGTATTACATTTATTAGTTACAGGGTAAACACTATAGTGGGAAGAATTGGGATTGGTAATCTTTTTTAAAATCAAGGATATGAAAACATAAGCACTTTCTGATCTGTATCCAGACATATTAAAGGACTTTAAATTTCTTACTGATTGTTTACAGAAATTGAGTACAGTATTTGTTACTGTTGGGGGATACCATTTAAGCTTCAGTGTTTTCCTGGATAAGGAGTAGATTCTAGTTCAAATCACAGAAGAGGCAAGGCAATTTTTGGATATTATTAAGCAATCACGCAACATCACCAGGTACAGAGCCTTTTTGAATTTTATAAATCTCCTTGGTTGGTTCAGTTTTATTGTTACTATCGTATTTTTTTTAAAAAAAATCTTATTTTTATATAATGGGCAAAATAGGAGATTGTTTCCCTAAATGTTAAGGGACTGAATTCAGGCAGTAAGTGGAATAAATATGCTAGTTTATTGAAAAAAATGCATCAATAGTACTACATCAAGAATATCATATAAAACCAAGGTACGAAAACTATCTTGATCTGTTGAAATTGGGTTAGATCTAATCAGTATGTCCCGGTTTTTGGGGTGGTGGTGGAGAGATAGTATATGAAAAAAACTTTCTCAATGTTTTGTAAAGATACGTCTATCAAGAATTGTGCACTTTGGCTAACTAAAAGTGTGCAGGATTTTATAAAGATAAGCCACTAGACGCTTCTAAATAAAATAAAACGAGATCTAGCTAGTTGACCAAGATAAAAGGATCATGGATGGGAAGGCTTTCACTTAAAAAAAAGGTAGTCCCAAATCTTGTTCTTATTTTCCCTTATTACGTAAGAAGAGCCCTGCTGGATCAGGCCAAAGGCCCATCTAGTCCAGCTTCCTGTATCACACAGTGGCCCCACCAGATGCCTCAGGGAGCACACAGCCAACAAGATAACCTGTTTCCTGCTGCCACTCCCCTGCACCTGGCACAGAGAAAACCTACTTCTAAAACCAGGGGGTTGCTTATGGCTTGTAACCTGTGATGGTCTTTTCCTCCATGAATCTGTCCAAACCCCTTTTAAAGGCATCTAGGCCAGGTGCCATCACCACATCCTGTGGCAAGGAGTTCCACAGATGAATTACACGCTGGGTAAAGAAATGGGTAAGTGTTGCTACATATTCATATACAGTAAAAGGTAAAGGTATCCCCTGACAATTAAGTCCAGTCGTGTCCGACTCTAGGGTGTGGTGCTCATCTCCATTTCAAAGCTGAAGAGCCAGCGTTGTTCGAAGACGCTTCCGTGGTCATGTGGCCGGCATGACTCTCCTTGCCGCAGCGCGTAGCATGCAGCTGGAACACGGAGCGCTGTTTACCTTCCCGCAAGCGGTACCTATTTATCTACTCGTACATATACATTATATATAAAATTATAGAATTATAGATGGATTCTATAATTCACATGCAGGTGGATTAGCATTTCCTAATTTAAAAATGTGTAATGTGGCTATGATGAACTAACTGAGAAGTTATATTCAGAATATGTCTTTAATGCTGGAGCAATTTGATGTCTCCTCTCCTTTAAAGAATATACAGTATTGTAGTTCTGTAATAAGCACAGCAGAAATATTAATGTGAGTTTGTATAATAGAATCTGTTCTCTATTTGGTTTGGGGTTTTTGGCAAAAAAATGTGTGTCCAGGCCTTTCCTTGTGAACGCCTAAGTTCTATAATGAGGAAGTGGAGGTAATGTTTTGGGGAACAGGCTATTATTGGAAACAGCTGGTCTTGTACATAGAAATGGAGAAGAATGGTGATGATGTCATATGGTAAAATAACAGAAGCTATAAGAGAATGGATGTCATTGTTCCAATATCTCCAAGTGACAGCCCAATCCTGTGTATCTCCAGCACTGGTGTAACAGTGGATCCACCGGTGTTAAGTGCACTTATGCCAGTGTAACTTGCCGTACGCTGACGGATGCAGGACGGACACCGGTGTAAAAAAAAACCTTGAACACTGTGCATGCGCAGTTCGAACGTGGGATGGACGCTGCTGCAACTTCACCGGTGCAGGGGGCATTCAGATACCCCCGAAATGCCCCCTGCATCGGCAGAGTTGTGCTGGCGTCCGTCCCATGTCAGAACTGTGCATGTGTTGCAGAAACTCTCTAGCACCTAAGTCTTGTTGGTGAGGCCTGCAAGGAGGTTGCTCACCCTGGTCCTTGTGAAGAAAAAACAGAGGTTTCTTCTGTAAAAGTAAGTGCCTGGGGGGGTTGTGGAGGGTGCGGGGGGTCGCGCTGGCCCATAGGGGTCATGCAGGGGGCTCTGAAAAACCGCGGAAGGGACGTTCACCCCTTTCCACGGTTTCAAGTATCCACGGTGGGGACTGGAACGTATCTCCCGCGGATACGGCGGCCACCCTGTAATTCATTTGACCTGCATGTAATTACAAAAAAAAATTACAAGTTACAACTTGCCATGGAATCAGTTTTTAGCTGTTTTGAACCATGTTTGTGTATGTCTTCTACCATATAAATGATGGTTTATCTATGAATAGCATCAAGGATGGCAGTAAACCTTTCTTGGGATGGGGAAGGAGGGATCCTCTTTCAATCAAGAGTAGTTGAGTAGAGTCTGGGATGTGAAGCCTAACTGAAATAGTCAGGGTGAAGTGCAACCAGGAATTGGAAAAGCAGGTCATTGGGGAAAAAAGGGGATTATTTATCCTGGACTATGAAAGTGGACAGAATGCCATTGACAGCCCAATCCTGTGTAACTCTTGCACCGGTGTAACAGTAGATCCACCGGTGTAAGAGAACTTATGCCAGTGTAAATTGCTGTACACCGATGGACACTGGCTCGGATGAAACGCGTGCGTAGTTCGGACGCAGGATGGACACTGACGTAACTCCGCCAGTGCAGGGGGCATTCTGGGGGCATTTGAATGCCCCCTGCACCGGCGTCCATCCTGCATTCAAACTGCGCATGCGTGGTGTTCGAGGGGGGTTACGCCGGAGTCCTTCCTGCGTCCGTCAGCATACGGCTAGCTACACTGACATAAGTTCTCTTACTTATCCACTTACGGTGGATCTACTGTTACACCGGTGCAAGAGTTACACAGGATTGGACTGTGAGCCAATTACTTTGTGTGGATTGTAGTAATGCTGTAAATGCTTCTAAAAAAGGAAAAGGAAAATAGAACATCTTGAGGTATGTATATTAGCAAGTGATGATGCAGTGAAAAATGGAATCAATGCAAATCTAATTTCAATTACTGATATCTGAAAACATTGCTGCTCTCAGAGTCATAAGAGCAGGTCAGGCCACCTTTTCTGCTCAGCTGGCATTTTCTTACTACATTTTTGAAGCATAACCTTAACTTCAGATGAACGCAGTACATTTGATTGTTCTCAAATCACAATTTCTGTTCAAAAGCATACTCTGCTAATCTGCAGGACTGGGCTGTTTTGGAAGCAACGTTAAATAGTTTTTATCTTTATATTTGATAAACATATCAAGAGTTTTCTTTCATTGTTACTGTTTCATTCTTGTGTGCCAGCAATTTGGCAGATATTGTATATTAATAATACAGTACTGTATAGGAAAAGGAGCTATTATCTATTATCACATATGTTAGGCCTTATATCTGAGAAATCAAAGCAAACACTGAAATTCTTCTTTTCTAGTATAAACTGATACACATCTGGAAGAAAATTTCTAGGAAATTGCTCATTAGATGCTGGAAGCAGCTTCAGAATTGTGGAGGAACTCTAAAGCAAAATGAGAAGTTATACAAAATTAAACAAAAAGATGCAGCATTAAAGCATGTTTTTATCCAAATAACAGATAAAGACTTTGAAGTGGTAAAACACTAGCATTTTATTTACATATAATAAGTTCATTGTGTTTTAATTCACCATTTGTTTCTTTTTGTCTTGTTTTATTTTTGTACGACCTCTTTCCAGAGTCCTGTCTTGAAGCAAAAATTATTACTTATATTAAACATTTCCAGATGCTTGACTTGGAAATTTAAAACTGGAGAATTTCTAAAGGCCCAAATCATCCTTTCTTCAAGAATAGGCCAGAACAACATGGAGTTTTCTGTGCCTATTCCATTTTTGTATCTCTGATAGTTACAAAATATCTTGTGCCTTCTGCACAAGATACACTAATCTTTGACACAAGTTTTCTGTGAAACTAACACTTCCATAGGTTGCCCCGTGTCATAACATTCTTTCCTGCCCATCTCTAGTCTGTTGGTTTGCTGAGTGAGCCCTCTTGATGTGAGCCCTCTTGAATCCTATCCAGTTCTGGTGCAGCGTGGCAGCCAGGCACATACTGTATCCTGTGCTGGATAGGAGAAGGCCAGAGATCTCCTTGAGATCAGCGGACATTTGTCTGCTTACCCCGGGTAAAGTCCCAATTATGGGGCTACTCGGATCTGCGCCAGCTATTTAGCAGGCTCAGAACCGAGAGGCCCTGTGTCGGGGAAAAAGACTCGGGAGGGAGGAGAGGATATGGTGCACAGCAGCGTTGCCGATCCCACCCCCCCTCCTGGGCTGTGCCCTCCCACTCCCGCCTTCCCCCACCCCGTTATGCCCTCTCCCAGCCCCCACACCACTCAGAGCAGATCTTACCTGCTCCATGGCGCAGAGTTTGGCATCAGAGTGAAGACATAGGTCTTGGCACTAGTGCCGCCGACTCTCTGGGTGTCAACATGCTTTATGGCATGTTTTATGACACCCTAAGCCGGCACAGCATGTGCTGAACTGGCCTAGTACATCTATAGGATTGTGCCGTCACTCCAATCAGCATTTGAGATATCTTGAAGGCCCATTGAAATCAACAGCACCGAGTGCATCATTAAGCTGATATCAGTGATTTTAACAGTGTTTTATTTCTTCCCACATCTGTCCCCTCCATTTGTGGTGGTACTTTAATTTGTAGTGACACTTGTTGTTCCAGTGACACTTACATACAAGACTTATAAACCTGCCACCACACTAAAGCAAATCGCAGTTTTTGTGGGAAGCAGGGTTGGCATTTAAAAGACATTAACTCATGAGCAAGCCTAAGAATATCTCTGTGTCAGCTGTTTTTCCTGGGATATATCCCAGGACATACCGGGAACAGCTCAGAAGTTCTGTTCTATCAAATATGTTATATGCTTTTGTGTTACTGACTGCTTGAAACAATTTTGGAAACCCCACCCCCCTTTGCCAGAAACATAGAGTGGAAAATTTTTCAGAAAAAGTTATGAGTTGTATCGCAAATCACCTATGAAGTTAACTTTACGTATTTTGCAAGCCCAGACAAAATATTAAAATGGCAACCAGTGTAGCAGATCCTGGTGTTCTAGGTCCAGGTATTCCCTCCTAACCTCTCTCATCTGGCCTCCTCCACCCATTTTTTCCATTCCCATCAAGCACCAGGGGCTTTTAGAATCCCCAGATTGGCCCCATCCCAATCTTAGTCTCAAAAACATGTCTCAAAAACAGCCAAATCAGTGCTTTGTTGATACTAGCCTGGGATAACAATCCCTTCATTCACTGTCTTAAGCCTTTGATTTGTTCATATCTACAAGAGGAAAATCAAAGTTGAAATTGACATTAAAAAAAGAGCAAGATTATTGCAAGATCAGATGTTCTGGTAGATTCGCGAAAACCGGAAGTGCCCGAAGATCGCTGCAAAACGGTGATCCAAAGATCGGGGAGGCCTGCAGAGGGTCGCGCAGGCCTCCCCAAAGCTCCCCAAAACCCCGGTAAGTGCAGGGGGCTGTTTCGGGTACTTTTGTGGTGGTGGCGATCCCCCGGATCGCTGCCGCCATGCTGTCCCCGCCCCTTAAGGGACAGCTTAGATTCTCAATGGTGGGTCACAACCCACCACTTTGAGAACTGCTGCTGTAGATACTATTAAAGAAAATGCATTATAAATTAAATATTACATTATTTTTTATTTACATTGAATGCCTTTTGGATTTTTGCATATGGAATATGGAACACAGAATACAAGAACATACTGGAGTGGTTTCTGAGACATTGATCCATCTGTTTGATCCCCCTGCAGGCCTGTTGATCCTTGGGGAGGCCAGCAACAGCAGACAGTTTGCGTTCTCTCCCTGCTACCATTTGGAAAGAAATTTGAATGACAAATGCTCATTTCCAGGCAGGCTTCTAGTTACGGAACATGATACAAGTACTTCCTACCAGCTGGTCAAAACTTCATGGTAAGCTGTCAAAACATAGCCCAAGAATCAGTCCAATGGGCTAGAGACTTGAGTTACCAGTTTGGGAAAACTTGTTTAGATGACATGTTTCAGTGTCCCATCTTGGAACAATGGGAATTGAATTTTGGTGGGGGAAACTAAATATCTCTCAAATAATTCTCTTGGTTGTTGTTTTTTTACCAATATGAGTCCTTGAGCTGATAAACAGCCTGTTGTCCTATCAGTTTCTGTGTAACATTTAGGCTGTCTAATGACCACTTCTGTCTTGCTCAGGACGTTTTGCAGCTCATTTTGTAGCCACTCTCTGGCTGAGCTCTTCCTAGCACTTTTTAATTTGGAATCTTTGAGAAAACAATCTAGAACTTTTTGTTTACTGTCATGTGGTGTTTCTGAACCATTTAATTATTACATTCCACCATTACAGAGGCTGATTTCAGCTGTGGAAATTGAAGTGAAAAGCTGTACTTTATGCTGACATTTTAATCAGGAAGACGTACTACTCTTTTGGACAGCACTGATTTGTAAAATCCATGATTACATCATTTGCAGAGCCTCACATCTGGGGATAATTGGCTAATTTATTACACATTTCTGGGTCATTGGTTTTTCTGTGGAAGAAGGAAATTAGAATGAAACTAGCATCTATTACTTTCTTCCAATCAATCATTTTGGCTGTCATAAAAGCACCCCTTTTAATTCATTTTCTGTTCCACGTTTTATATTCAATGGGAGAAAAATCTTTATTATATAGATAAAACTGCCATAGGCCTTTGAATTTGGCTCAGGATTGTTTTACTTCTCAGTCACAAATGCAAATTTTATTTCAGACCCATTTGCAATAGTGTTCCTAGCCAAAGAAATCTGATTGACAAATAGTATATCATTTTGCTTTCTATTCCTTTTAAACCCTAGGCTGACATAATAATAGGTTTTAAAATTCTGTTTTGTTTTTAAATTGTTCCACATTAATAGTCAATTGCTCTATACCTACTAGTCTTGTTCCAGATTCTTGTTTCTCAGAATTGTCGCAGATTATGCCTGTTTAATGGTGGCGTGCGGCGTGCGCATGATAGGGGGCAGGGAAAGAATGGGCATGATCCAGCCAATGAAGGTAATGGACCTTAAAAGTGCTGAATGTAGGGTGCATCAGAGGATGACTATGCCAGCAAATATACAGGGTATATCTATTTAATCATTCATTTAAAACAAAGAAACTAAGATTTGGCCCCTCAGTTCTTGTGATCTTTCACTGAAGACTGTTTCTCAAAACATGTTTTGGGGAATGCTGGAGTGCTTTCAGATCAATATCTAAAATGTACCTTTGGATAGAGAGCTGCGGTGGCTTAGTGGTTAAGACACTGAGCTGCAGACTGGAAGGTCAGTAGGACAGCAGTTCAAGGCCTGAGTGCCGCAGCTCCTGCCAACCTAGCAGTTCGAAAGCAAGAAATTGCAAGTAGATAAATAGGTACCGCTGTGGCAGGAAGGTAATGGCCAGCCACATGACCACGGAAGCATCTTTGGCCAGCGCTGGCTCTTCGGCCAGAAACGGGGTTGAGTACCCACACCCTAGAGTTGGACACGACTGGCTTTCGAGCAGGGAGATACCTTTACCTACTTTGGAATAGGACTAACAACGCAATCCTACCCAGCTCCTCCACTGGTGCAGCAGTGGTGGAGGGCAGAACAGGAGGCTTTGGAAGGGAAAGGGAATTTAAATCTCCTTTATTTAAAGTGGATTTAAATCCCCTTTCCCTCCCACTGCACAAGTGGAGGAGCTGGGTAGGATTGCGCTGTAAGACTTTTTCCTTACCTTTGATAAGATTTGGGGTTCCAGATGCCAATTGAAAATACCTCCCATCTTCTTGAGCAATAGACCATGAATTAATTGTCATCGTGCTGTATCTTAAGGCGATTTTAGACATGTGTGTTGCCTAAATATGAGACAAAGAATATTCTACTTCTGCTCTTAAGATCTGCTCTTAAGATCTGGAGAATGCAGAAGCCTCTCAACAGCAAAACCTTACTAGATATCCTGCATGTAGAGCAATGCAACACATTCTCATTCCTTTTCTTTGTTTTAACTTGGTGTTGGTTATCTAGATATTTGTTGTTCAGAAATTCCACAGCTCTGCTATTCTGTTATGCAAAGTGGTGGAGGTGGGGCCTGTTAGGGAATGTCGAGCAAAATGTGCTTGCGTCTAGCTGAGTACAGCAAATGCTAGCTCCAAGGTTGTTCCCCGTCGAAAGAAACACAGACAAGACAGATGTCCACCACCAAGACTGTGTATTCAAAATATGTACAGATAAGCAGTTTCAGCAAAGCAACACCTCGCAGATACAAAACTCCAACTCCACAGCATAGACTCCAGTTCTCTCAAACGTTCTTCTCTCAGTGGGGGAGAAGGATAGGATTGGGCTGATAGTCACTTGAGAAAGGAAAACCTCCAGGATTTTGTTGCCTTCTCAATAATTAGCTGGTTCTCATCTTCCTGTTCCTGCCTCTCGTCCAGTCAAGACTCAAAGTATCCCTGTGTTGTACTCCTGAACTGCCGCTTTGTGGTTTCTGTTCCTTGGTTTTCTGTCGTCGTCCCCCTTGTAGTTTCACTCACTCCTGATGTTGGATTTCTTTGGGTGTATTTAGGCAAAACTAACCTAACAGTGGCCCTTCATCTCCAAATACCTAGGTAAGTAAATAAAATAAAAGTTATTTACATGTGGTGGCTTCAGGCATGTGAAGTCGGCGCCATCTATAATAGCTTTTGGCCATGCAGTAAACCCAGTTGCTGTTAATATATTCCCACAGCTGGGCTGCTGGAAGGCCTTGGTGAAACTGGGTTTACCATTTGACTGGAGGCTCCACATAACCACCTCCCTACATGTTCCAATCTGTCATGTGTTACCTGTTTACGAAGCTACCACATAATGAGATTGTAATCAGAATCTACTTTTGTCTGATGTAATCCGGTGATGAATCCCTAGCTTTCCTCCCTACTTTCTTCTGCCTATTTTCCTGTGGTTTTGGACACTTTTAACCTCCTGGAAGACCTTGTGCCATTCAGCAACCTAAAAGCTGCTGGGGCATACTTTGCAAAGCCATCTTTGCCCTTTATAGACACCATTCTGAGATGGGCATGTGCTGACTCAGAATGGCATTCAATGCTGAGATGTCTGAGATACCTAGCCCCATCTGAAATTAGCATGTACAGTGATTGGACAGGCAAATCTGCGCATCTAGATCAAGAGGGTGGGATGTAGTGACCAGATAGTTTCCACTCCTCCAAGCAGGTACCCTAGTGACATAATTACAGCCAAGTTATAAATTTCCACGTCCACAAGGAGGCGGGGTTTGTTCTCTACCAGTTGCCTGAGTGACCTTTTCATTGGGAGCTCAGACAGGAGCACCCACTTGCCCAACTGTGAGTGAAAGGACTGGGAATTATTATTATTAAGAATATTTATATACCGCTTTTCAACAGTAGTTCACAAAGCAGTTTACATAGTAAAATAAATCAATAAATGGTTCCCTGTCCCCAAAGGGTTCACAGTCTAAAAAAAAGATGCAGAAGAGCCACCAGCAACAGCCACTGGAAAAGACACCGTGCTGGGGTAAAGAGGGACAGTTACTCTCCCCCTGCTGAATATAAGAGGACACCACTTTGAAAGGTGCCTCTTTGCCCAGTTAAAATTCTGTTTTGTTTTTAAATTGTTCCTCATTAATAGTCAATTGCTCTATACCTACTAGTCTTGTTCCAGATTCTTGTTTCTCAGAATTGTCGCAGATTATGCCTGTTTAATGGTGGCGTGCGGCGTGCGCATGATAGGGGGCGGGGAAAGAATGGGCATGATCCAGCCAATGAAGGTAATGGACCTTAAACGTGCTGAATGTAGGGTGCATCAGAGGATGACTATGCCAGCAAATATACAGGGTATATCTATTTAATCATTCATTTAAAACAAAGAAACTAAGATTTGGCCCCTCAGTTCTTGTGATCTTTCACTGAAGACTGTTTCTCAAAACATGTTTTGGGGAATGCTGGAGTGCTTTCAGATCAATATCTAAAATGTACCTTTGGATAGAGAGCTGCGGTGGCTTAGTGGTTAAGACACTGAGCTGCAGACTGGAAGGTCAGTAGGACAGCAGTTCAAGGCCTGAGTGCCGCAGCTCCTGCCAACCTAGCAGTTCGAAAGCAAGAAATTGCAAGTAGATAAATAGGTACCGCTGTGGCAGGAAGGTAATGGCCAGCCACATGACCACGGAAGCATCTTTGGCCAGCGCTGGCTCTTCGGCCAGAAACGGGGTTGAGTACCCACACCCTAGAGTTGGACACGACTGGCTTTCGAGCAGGGAGATACCTTTACCTACTTTGGAATAGGACTAACAACGCAATCCTACCCAGCTCCTCCACTGGTGCAGCAGTGGTGGAGGGCAGAACAGGAGGCTTTGGAAGGGAAAGGGAATTTAAATCTCCTTTATTTAAAGTGGATTTAAATCCCCTTTCCCTCCCACTGCACAAGTGGAGGAGCTGGGTAGGATTGCGCTGTAAGACTTTTTCCTTACCTTTGATAAGATTTGGGGTTCCAGATGCCAATTGAAAATACCTCCCATCTTCTTGAGCAATAGACCATGAATTAATTGTCATCGTGCTGTATCTTAAGGCGATTTTAGACATGTGTGTTGCCTAAATATGAGACAAAGAATATTCTACTTCTGCTCTTAAGATCTGCTCTTAAGATCTGGAGAATGCAGAAGCCTCTCAACAGCAAAACCTTACTAGATATCCTGCATGTAGAGCAATGCAACACATTCTCATTCCTTTTCTTTGTTTTAACTTGGTGTTGGTTATCTAGATATTTGTTGTTCAGAAATTCCACAGCTCTGCTATTCTGTTATGCAAAGTGGTGGAGGTGGGGCCTGTTAGGGAATGTCGAGCAAAATGTGCTTGCGTCTAGCTGAGTACAGCAAATGCTAGCTCCAAGGTTGTTCCCCGTCGAAAGAAACACAGACAAGACAGATGTCCACCACCAAGACTGTGTATTCAAAATATGTACAGATAAGCAGTTTCAGCAAAGCAACACCTCGCAGATACAAAACTCCAACTCCACAGCATAGACTCCAGTTCTCTCAAACGTTCTTCTCTCAGTGGGGGAGAAGGATAGGATTGGGCTGATAGTCACTTGAGAAAGGAAAACCTCCAGGATTTTGTTGCCTTCTCAATAATTAGCTGGTTCTCATCTTCCTGTTCCTGCCTCTCGTCCAGTCAAGACTCAAAGTATCCCTGTGTTGTACTCCTGAACTGCCGCTTTGTGGTTTCTGTTCCTTGGTTTTCTGTCATCGTCCCCCTTGTAGTTTCACTCACTCCTGATGTTGGATTTCTTTGGGTGTATTTAGGCAAAACTAACCTAACAGTGGCCCTTCATCTCCAAATACCTAGGTAAGTAAATAAAATAAAAGTTATTTACATGTGGTGGCTTCAGGCATGTGAAGTCGGCGCCATCTATAATAGCTTTTGGCCATGCAGTAAACCCAGTTGCTGTTAATATATTCCCACAGCTGGGCTGCTGGAAGGCCTTGGTGAAACTGGGTTTACCATTTGACTGGAGGCTCCACATAACCACCTCCCTACATGTTCCAATCTGTCATGTGTTACCTGTTTACGAAGCTACCACATAATGAGATTGTAATCAGAATCTACTTTTGTCTGATGTAATCCGGTGATGAATCCCTAGCTTTCCTCCCTACTTTCTTCTGCCTATTTTCCTGTGGTTTTGGACACTTTTAACCTCCTGGAAGACCTTGTGCCATTCAGCAACCTAAAAGCTGCTGGGGCATACTTTGCAAAGCCATCTTTGCCCTTTATAGACACCATTCTGAGATGGGCATGTGCTGACTCAGAATGGCATTCAATGCTGAGATGTCTGAGATACCTAGCCCCATCTGAAATTAGTATGTACAGTGATTGGACAGGCAAATCTGCGCATCTAGATCAAGAGGGTGGGATGTAGTGACCAGATAGTTTCCACTCCTCCAAGCAGGTACCCTAGTGACATAATTACAGCCAAGTTATAAATTTCCACGTCCACAAGGAGGCGGGGTTTGTTCTCTACCAGTTGCCTGAGTGACCTTTTCATTGGGAGCTCAGACAGGAGCACCCACTTGCCCAACTGTGAGTGAAAGGACTGGGAATTATTATTATTAAGAATATTTATATACCGCTTTTCAACAGTAGTTCACAAAGCAGTTTACATAGTAAAATAAATCAATAAATGGTTCCCTGTCCCCAAAGGGTTCACAGTCTAAAAAAAAGATGCAGTAGAGCCACTAGCAACAGCCACTGGAAAAGACACCATGCTGGGGTAAAGAGGGACAGTTACTCTCCCCCTGCTGAATATAAGAGGACACCACTTTGAAAGGTGCCTCTTTGCCCAGTTAGCAAGCGCAGCATTTAATCAAAACAAAACTCGTTCAAATTCATCTACAACTTGAAATGCAACATGTATGCATCCTTCACATGAGGCACCAAACTAATATATTGATTTACAAGCCAGTTAAATGAGATAAGTCCCATTGACTAATCGAGATAAGTCCCATTGACCTACAAGGCTTAAAGGTTTCAGTTCAAGCAGTCCAACACCAGTTAAAAAGGTGTAAAACTTAGCTGTAAGACACAAATTTTTTTTAAGGTACTGCATGACACATTTTTAATAATAATTGTGACAGAATTTCCAGTGTCCCAAAATGTTTTGCATGGTTGTTCAAACCTTCTAGCACAGGGGTTCTCAGCCAGTGGTACTAGTACCACCAGTGGTACTTCAGCTGACTGCTGGTGGTACTCGGACTGCTGGATCACTGGAACCCCGCTCCAACACTTTTTGGGGTACATTTTTGCTCCCGAGTCCCGAGAGGCTCCTGCCTTTGGCCGAGCCTCTTGAGAATGCTGAGAAGGGTCTTCCCACCCACCCAGAGCCTCCTACCTGTGTTTTCTGGCCTCTGAAAACCCAGGTTTAACTGGCGATAATGTCATTGTCAGTCACTTTCGGTGGTACGCAGCAGGAGAGTGGCGCCGGAGGTGGTACTCGGCCGGGAAGGGGTTGAGAACCTCTGTGCTAGCACAATAGTAGGGTATAACAAGAACAGCAATAAAATAGCTTTGAACAGCAAAATAAAAAATGCCAGAAGCTAGAAAGAGGATAGTGAAGACATGGTTAAACTGAATCCAGAGACAGCCCAACTAGGTCTGCTGCTCCTAACTCACCATTGCTGGCATCTTTGGGTCATACGCTCCCCTCCAAAAAACACAAACAAACAAAACCCCCATAGCTCCTCACTTTGCTCTTTCTTTTGTGCAGTTCTTTTCTGAAAGCAGAAAGTTCAAATCTCCAGTTTTTTTTTAAATTAAAAACACCACTATATGGTGTAGATAGATTTTTTCCTTTTGGAGGCAGCAACCAGGGAAGGCATAAGCAGTGATTTGTGTATGTGCACACCATTCTTAAATTACACTCTGCATATAGTGGTGTTTTTTAATTTAAAAAAACTGGACATTTGATTTGAAAGTACCAAATGCAACCTATGATATGGCTCGTGGGCAGCTGACCAGTACACAAAATGAAGCATATGCTTAAAAGTCTTGCAAGAACACAAAGAGAATGTTCAGTGCTATGTGCAGCAAAGTCTGTTTCAGAAAGACAATCCATGGGGGTTTATGTGCACATAGTGTGGGATTGTAGTCTTAAAATATGGGTTTAAAAAATGAGCCTCAGGCAGGACGCAGCAACGCAAAACAAGGCACCTGCTGCATCCTACGCAGGATTGGGCCTGTGCTGGCTGGCTCAGGCAGAGGCCTCCTCAGGGTAAAGAGACATTTGTCCCTTTACCCCGAGTAGAGCCCCAGCACCCCAATGGGTCTACTCGAATTTTGCTGGCGCACATTCAAGCTGGCTGTGTAATGCCAGCCAGGTCTGGGAAGGGGAATAGGATTTGGCAGAGTGCGCCGCCGATGTTCCTTCCCCCCTCCTGGGTCCAGCAGGCCAATCCCACCCTCCCTCCACTGCACTGACTTACTCTCTGCTGCGGCGCTCCACCGTTCGGCGGCACTGGTGGAGTGGCGTAGGCCTCTCTGCTGCCGCCACTTACTCATCGGGTGCCGCTAGTGTGCTTTCCAGCACATTTGCAAATTTAGACAGGATTGTGCTGTTAAGGCTGCAATTCTATGTGCACTTACCTGAGAGCAGGGATGGGGACTCGAGTCAAATGACTCGACTCGCAAGTGCGACTGAGTAGCTTTTTCCCTGAC
Organism: Plestiodon gilberti rubricaudatus; assembly: GCA_026170595.1. Lineage (NCBI taxonomy): Eukaryota > Metazoa > Chordata > Lepidosauria > Squamata > Scincidae > Plestiodon > Plestiodon gilberti. The sequence goes on from JANXHW010000001.1 coordinate 66,085,804, forward strand.
TCGTACTCATACTCATAACCGTGACCCACTGACTCGCACTCACACTCGTACTCGTGAACCACGGGACTCGCACTTGACTCGCACTCGTGGGGGTAACGACTTGCCATTTCCAAAATTTTCCAAGTCATAGGGGAAGCCAAGTGGGTGCTTTAAAAGCCTCAGAGGTCCCCACACATACCCCACACAGACACCCACCCACCCCATTTTCAGGGAAAAAAGCCATTTTCCTCAAAGTGACTCAACTATTTCAATGTAAATCTTGTTACCTTAAAGAGAAGCTCTGCAAGCTGTAGGTTGCCTGCATTATAATTTAGATATTTTCCATATATTCTTTTATTGCAAATTTCATGTACACTCTTGTTCTGAATACCTGGACCCCATACTTGTGAAATACTCCGGCCGCTCAGATATTTTAAAATTATCCTATCTTCTAAATGACGGATTGACTGAGACGGTAGGAAATGTAAAATTTTTATTGTCAGTAGAGTGCCTCTTTCAGGCTAGGTTTTATTGGAAGTCTTTGTTTTAAACTATGTGTTTTTGTTTTTTTTATGGATGATTTTGTGTTATGCCAATAAAGGTACTTATTATTATAGATATTTTCTGTCTTTATGAACATGAATGGTTGGCAGTCTTAAAACCAAGTAATAGTGGGGAAAGGTTGCTTCTCTGAGTAAGCTTAAACGTGGTGTGGCCTGGCTCCAAGAAAACAATTTCCTCCATTAAAGAAACTGGAAGATGTAGCAAGACATAGACTCTACTGTGGCAGTAGTTCTTCTGCTACTGCTTTCAATGCAAGAGGTATGAGCCACATATTAATTGCTATTTGCCTGAAAGAACAGCCAAGGCTGTAAGCATAAATTCTTACCTGGAGGACAGAATATGAAATACTTTAACAAAAAAGGGAGACATGGAGAAGGGAAAAAAAGCATGTTGCATATTTAGGCATTCTTTCTCTCCTTCCTAAGAGATTATCTTGCTTGCAGTTTTTCTGGGGTGCATTTTTTTTAGCACACGAATAAATATGGCAAAATGCTATGGTGCATTTAAAATGCACCATCGTTGCTTGTTTGATTAAAGCAGCGGTTCCCAAAGTCTCTGTGTTTGCAACCCACCTTAGGCAGACACTCCTGCACCGCGACCCACCTTAGCCAGCCAGTCCCGTGTCACTCTGGTGTTGCTCTGGCCAGGGGACAGCCTCTGGAGAAAAGCCTCCCAACATGACCAGAAGTTGCGGTGGCGAAACCGGAAGTGACCTCCGGTGTACTTCCAGAGGCCTCCGGAGGCCACCCCCAGGCCAGAGCAACACGAGAGCAACTGGCTAAGGTGGGTCGGGCCCCGGAAGTGGTTTCTGGTTGCTTCCGTTTGGCTTCCGTTTGGCTTCAGTTTGGTGGGAGGGTTGGCCCAACTGGCGACCCACCTCTGCCTCGGGCCGCAACCCACCAAGTGGGTCACAATCCACCCTTTGAGAAGCCCTGGTCTAAAGTGCTACCTACTATCACTCTCTTCCTCATCAGTCTAATGGAACAACCTGTGATGCTATGTTAGTCGCCTTAGGAGGCGATGGTGATCTGGTAGGTTGTAGCCAACGTGCTGGGAGAGTTGCTATCAACAATTGTAGCAACATAAATCTCTGATCCATCAATCTCTTGTAGGTGTGAGGGAAAGTCCTAAAGAAGCAGAAGCTATGCTCCATTTGCTAGACTAGAGCATCCTTATTCATTTCATTGAAGGGGGCAGCTCTGCATGTGCATTCCTTTGTATACCCAGAATTATCCCAAAATAAATGGAGACAATCTGCATGCATGGGCACTCTTTATGCACACACAGAAGATTAAAGTGTCCGGTGATTGTCGGGGAATTCAAGTTGTATGGTGGCATCAAGGGAAACATTATTAATCTCACAACTATGACCCACAAATATTACCGTATTGTCCCGAGTATAAGATGCACCTGATTATAAGACGCATCCTTAAAGTTTGGTGCTATTAAAAAATTTTAATTAAATCACTGGCATTAAATTGCAACAGCCTGATTATAAGACGCACCCCTAGTTTAAAAACTTAAATTAGGAGAAAAAAGTGAGTCTTATACTCAGACCAATACGGTATCTTAGTTTATCTGCCAAATATTGATCGATCCCCTCACTCTCTCTCTCTTCCTCTCTCTGATGCATGCTCCAAATGGTCTCAAAGCAGAATTCAAATTCAAAGAATGGACTCCAGTCTGTGAATCATCATTCATTCCAGTAGGAATGTATTAAATGCCTTTGAGCCACGTGAACAGTGCCATTGCCCTGCCACTATGTTTAGGCAGCCTTCTCTTCACGCAGAGTCAAGGAGAAGAGCTCATAGAACAAAAATGGCAATGTTTCTCCACAAGCCCTGTGCAATAAAATTACATTCTGATTTTCCCAACAACTCTTCACAATTAAAATACTGCTTTCCACTTCCCTAACTCTTCAACTCTCTTGCCTTCGGCAAGTCCAGTTTTTGCACCTGCCTAGACACAGGGCTTCATTTGCGTTGCAGCACAGTCTAAAAAGACCAGCTGGAGCCCTCATTAATAGACAGCAAGACCTCTCATTTACAAATAAAATCTGGTTCCCAATTATTCGCAAGGGATACAGGACAGAACTGAATAGCGAAAGGGATACCGAGCAATGGAGGTAATCTGAGGCGAATGCGATGATCGCTTCCGGTAGCAGTCCTGAGCTTAATTAATGAAGACTTTTTCCCGCGCTTTTTGAAGCTATTTATCTTGCAGAATCTGCTACTGTGTCACCATCTTGAATCCTTGGGATTGCACCCAGAAGAAGTTCCTGGCTTTTAGGAACGAAACGTTGGTTCGACACCATCTATTGCCTTGGATTTTAAAGGTATTTTTTCTCTGCGGGCAGTTCCTATTCACTTAGAACCTGCATGCGATGTTCGGATACTGTTTTTTAATCGTTATATGGGCTCTTAAGAAAAATACATGGCATCTTTACCTGTATATCTGAGATCGTATAATAAAAAGAATCTGTTTCTCATCACCTGGGCAAAAAAGGCTAGGGAGCACAATCTTTTCCTCCACTAAAGGGGTTCTCTCCAGATTTTCATGCCAGCCCAACCCTCCAAAGCAGCTTCATGGTTCTTGGAGTTTTCTCCTTTTTAAATCTGCTATGGGAAGACAATCTGGAAGGAGTTGTGCAAAATCTGGAGCTCCCCCCTCCTTCTGGAGTGGGCACCTTTACTGCACAGAGCCCAGTTTCTCATACAGCAACACATGATAAATAAAACAAAACGAAACACAATTAAAAAAATCTTGCTACTTAGTTTGGTTTTCTATGCAGAGTTTTACCCACTTGCTTTGCTTTTGTGTCCCCCCCCCCCCCCCCGGTCTATACATCTGTAATAGAAGTGAGGTGGTTTAGGATTGCCTGGCAACAACAGGGTGAAAGGGAGAGGAGGAAGAGCTTGCATTAAGCCTACTACTAACACATTCTGCAAACAACTTTCCTGTTCCAATGTTGGCTGAGGGAGCATGAGGGACACAGAGAGAATTGTGCTGGTACATGCAGAAAAGCCATGTGCCTTGGTGCTCAAATCACACTGGGTTAAAGTAAAGACACATGGCCTGTGTGTGTTCTCATAAACATTCAATTCTCCTTTCCCTCCCCAACTTTCAAGGAGATCAGGCATATGGGTTCATTAGCCATGTAAAGTTGATAAGGAAATAAAAGCTCTTAAATTGCACAAATGTCTGAAGATTTTTTTAAAAGCATATAAACGTCATTGCCTTGTCGTGGCGAAGGGGCTTGCGTAACTCAATGAAGCCATGAGCTATGCCGTGCAGGGACACCCAAGACGGACAGGTCGTAGCAGAGAGTTCTGACTAAAAGTGATCCACTGGAGAAGGAAATGGCAACCCACTCCAGTAACCTTGCCAAGAAAATCCCATGAACAGTACCAAAAGGCTAAAAGATATGACGCCGGAAGATGAGCCCCTCAGGTCGGAAGGTGTCCAATATGCTACTGAGGAAGAGCGGAGGACTATTCCAAGTAGACCCAGAAAGAGTGAAGCGGCTGGGCCAAAGCCAATAGGACGTCCAGCTGTGGATGTGTCTGAGGTTGAAAGGAAAATCCAATGCTGCAAGGAGCAATACTGCTTAGGAACATGGAATGTGAGGTCTATGAACCAAGGCAAGCTGGATGTGGTCAAAAATGAGATGATAAGATTGAACATTGACATCTTGGGAATCAGCGAACTAAAATGGACGGGCATGGGCGAATTTAAGTCAGGTGACCATCATATCTACTACTGTGGGCATGAATCCCTTAGAAGAAATGGAGTAGCCCTCATAGTCAATAAAAGAGTGGGAAAGGCAGTACTGGGGTGCAACCTCAAAAACGACAGAATGATTTCAGTTCGAATCCAAGGCAAACCATTCAACATTACAGTAATCCAAGTGTATGCCCCAACCACTGATGCCGAAGAAGATGAAGTTGACCGGTTCTATGAAGACCTACAACACCTTCTAGAACTAGCACCCAAAAAAGATGTCCTTTACATCATAGGAGACTGGAATGCTAAAGTCGGAAATCAAGAAATAAACGGAACAACAGGCAAGTTTGGCCTTGGAGCGCAAAATGAAGCAGGGCAAAGGCTAACGGAGTTCTGTCAAGAGAACACGCTGGTCATAGCAAACACTCTTTTCCAACAACACAAGAGGCGACTCTACACATGGACATCACCAGATGGTCAATACCGAAACCAGATAGATTATGTGCTTTGCAGCCAAAGATGGAGAAGCTCTATACAATCAGTAAAAACAAGACCTGGAGCTGACTGTGGCTCAGATCATGAGCTTCTTATTGCAAAATTCAGACTTAAACTGAAGAATGTAGGGAACACCACTAGACCAGTCAGATATGACCTAAACCATATCCCTTATGAGTATACAGTGGAGGTGAAGAATAGATTTAGGGCATTAGACCTGGTAGACAGAGTGCCTGAAGAACTATGGACGGAAGTTCGTAACATTGTACAGGAGGCAGCAACTAAAACCATCCCAAAGAAAAAGAAATGCAAGAAAGCAAAGTGGCTGTCAGATGAGGCTTTACAAATAGCTGTGGAAAGAAGGAATGCAAAAAGCAAGGGTGAAAGGGAAAGATATAAACAACTGAATGCAGAGTTCCAGAGAATAGCAAGGAGAGATAAGAAGGCCTTCTTAAATGAACAATGCAAGGAAATCGAGGAAAACAACAGAATGGGGAGGACTAGAGATCTCTTCAAGAAAATTGGAGATATCAAGGGAACGTTTTGTGCAAAGATGGGCATGATAAAGGACAAAAAAGGCAAGGACCTAACAGAAGCAGACGAGATTAAGAAGAGATGGCAAGAATACACAGAAGAACTATACAAGAAAGATCTTAATGTTCCTGATGACCACGCTGGTGTGGTCACTGACCCAGAGCCGGACATCCTAGAGAGTGAAGTCAAGTGGGCCTTAGGTAGCATTACTAACAACAAAGCTAGTGGAGATGATAATATCCCAGCTGAGCTACTTAAAATCCTAAATGATGATGCTGTGAAAGTGCTGCACTCAATATGCCAACAAATTTGGAAAACTCAGCAGTGGCCAAAGGATTGGAAAAGGTCAGTTTACGTTCCAATTCCAAAGAAGGGCAGTGCCAAAGAGTGTTCAAACTACCGTACAATTGCACTCATTTCACATGCTAGCAAGGTTATGCTCAAAATCCTACAAGCTAGGCTTCAGCAGTACGTGGACCGAGAACTACCGGACGTACAAGCTGGGTTTCGAAGAGGCAGAGGAACTAGAGATCAAATTGCCAACATGCGGTGGATCATGGAGAAAGCCCGAGAGTTCCAAAAAAACACCTACTTCTGCTTCATTGACTACGCAAAAGCCTTTGATTGTGTGGATCACAACAAACTGTGGCAAATTCTTAAAGAGATGGGGGTACCAGACCACCTTACCTGTCTCCTGAGAAACCTGTATGCGGGTCAAGAAGCAACAGTTCGAACCGGCCATGGAACAACTGATTGGTTCAAAATTGGGAAGGGAGTACGGCAAGGCTGTATATTGTCACCCTGCTTATTTAACTTATATGCAGAGTACATTATGAGAAATGCAGGGCTGAATGAATCACAAGCCGGAATCAAGATTGCCGGGAGAAATATCAACAACCTCAGATATGCAGACGATACCACCCTAATGGCAGAAAGTGAAGAAGAACTAAAGAGCCTCTTGATGAGAGTGAAAGAGGAGAGTGCAAAAGTTGGCTTGAAACTCAACATTAATAAAACTAAGATCATGGCATCGGGTCCCATCAATTCTTGGCAAATAGAAGGGGCAGAAATGGAAGCAGTAACAGATTTTACTTTTCTGGGTTCCAAGATCACTGCAGACGGAGACAGCAGCCATGAAATTAAAAGACGCTTACTCCTTGGAAGGAAAGCTATGGCAAACTTAGACAGCATAATAAAAAGCAGAGATATCACCATGCCAACCAAAGTTCGCATAGTCAGGGCGATGGTGTTCCCAGTAGCAATGTATGGTTGCGAGAGTTGGACCATAAGGAAGGCTGAGCGCCGAAGAATAGATGCTTTTGAACTGTGGTGCTGGAGAAGACTCCTGAGAGTCCCTTGGACTGCTAGGAGATCAAATCAGTCAATTCTAAATGAAATCAAGCCTGACTGTTCCCTGGAAGGACAGGTACTAAGGCTGAAACTCAAATATTTTGGCCACCTAATGCGAAGAGAGGACTCTCTGGAGAAGACTCTGATGCTGGGAAAGATTGAAGGCAAAAGGAGAAGGGGAAGGCCAAGGATGAGATGGTTAGACAGCATCACCGATGCAACAAACATGAAAATGAGCGAACTCAGGAAGATAGTGGAGGACAGGAAGGCCTGGCGGGATATGGTTCATGGGATCACGAAGGGTTGGACACGACTTAACGACTGAACAACAACAACACACACCATAAAGACTTCCAAACATCAGGCACAAAAATAAAACCTCTTAATTCCCAGCCGACGTTTCCTCCCTCTCATGGGACTTTGTCAAGGCGAGCACAGCATGACGGGCTGCTAGATGACATTGCCCCCAAAGAAGTAAGTCTGCAATTTATCAAACAAGCGGCACTGAAAAGCGCGGGAAACACTAATTAAGAACGGAAGTATTGGTTTCCGCATTGACCGGCGGTAACCTTGCGGTCGTGGGCCGCGCTGCTGGGTAAATGTATGATCTCTTTAAGATCAGTAACCAAATCCTATTTACAAAAGAAAGTTCTTGTTGCCTGTTAAGTAAATTTTGCTGTTTCCTCTGTTTCTAACTTGTCTGTGAAAAAAAGGTGGGGTGGTTTGGGGCATGCTAGGCTTTTGCAGAACACACTTTCTCGCCCTCCCCTGTTAAGTCCTGGTTTTTGCAAATCCATCTGGGATAGTGAGAGGAATTTTTCATGTGCCAGAGAGGTCCTCTCTTCTTGCCGCATGCGAGGAGGTGACCAGGGTTTCTTGGAGTCTGGAAATTAAGGTACATGAAAATGTAAAAATTGGTACACTAGCTATAAGGAATGCTTAGATGTTTTAGGCATAAAAAAAATTATTTAACATTTATATAGCACTTCCTGAGTGAGCAAGGTAGGTAAAGATAAAGGTATCCCCTGCTCGAAAGCCAGACGTGTCCGACTCTAGGGTGCGGTGCTCATCTCCGTTTCTAAGCTGAAGAGCCAGCGCTGTCCGAAGATGCTTCTGTGGTCATGTGGCCAGCATGACTAACAGAACACTGTTACCTTCCCACCACAGCGGTACCTATTTATCCACTTGCAATTTCTTGCTTTCAAACTGCTAGGTTTGCAGGAGCTGGGACAGGAGACGGGGGCTCACGCGGCACTCGGGTCTCGAACTGCTGTCCTACTGACCTTCCAGTCTGCAGTTCAGCATTTTAACCACTAAGCCACCACAGCGTGAGCATGGTACTTCACAATTATTATGATGTTGCCCTTAAGGTAAGCGTTACTATCCCCATATTGCAGCTAACGTTGAAGATGTGGCTTGCTTAAGGCCACTGAGTGAGTTCATGCAGAGGCAAGAGTCAAACCAGGAAAGTCCTGATTTGCAGCTCAGTCTCTTGGCCACTATGCACATTTACCTGGGAGTAAGCCCCACTGAAAGACCAGCAGGTGGTGCAGTGGGTTAAACCGCTGAACCATGAGCTGTCGATCGAAAGGTCGGCAGTTTGAATCCGCAGTGGGGTGAGCTCTCGTTGCTTGGCCAGCTCCTGCCAACCTAGCAGTTCCAAAGCATGTTAATGCGAGTAGATAAATAGGTACCGCTTGCGGGAAGGTAAACAGCGCTCTGTGTTCCAGCCGCATGCTAGGCGCTGCGGCAAGGAGAGTCACGCCAGCCACATGACCACGGATGCGTCTTCGGACAACACTGGCTCTTCAGCTTTGAAATGGGGATGAGCACCACACCCTAGAGTCGGACACGACTGGACTTAATTGTCAGGGGTCACCTTTACCTTTACCTTTAAGCCCCACTGAACATAGTGGGACGTACTTCTGAGTAAACATGCATAGAATTGCCTTGTTAGCTTCGAGATTTCGATGAAGCTTAGCTTTCAAGCAAGTGTGCTTAGGATCCTAGGGACAAACTGTCTGTTACATGTGTATGTATGTAATGATCCTTCAACAGCTGTTTTAAAATGAAAAAGATTTGTGGGAGGCTGCAATTTTGAGTTGAGGGGTGGCAGGGAATGAGGATGATGTATCTGTGAATGCACATTTGGAACCCTGCCAAAAAGGGAAACAACTTGGGAGGGATTTTGAGTAGAAAACGAAGACAGGGAATGGGTTAAATTCCCCCTCCCCAGCTTCTTTGCTCAAAATTGCAACCAGTAATGCCTACTTTCATTACCAAAACCAAATAAAAACTGTACTGCTTCAGTACATGCATTTGCCTCTAATGTCCAGTTTCTCCCCACAGTTAAGCTAGAAAGTTATAAAATGAGAGAACAAAATTCCTACATTATTTTGAGGTCAAAGTTTGTGTCCAGATCCAGTGGGTTGGCAATAGTGAAAGAACAGTTTGGCACCTGAGACGGCAAGCACAGAGCTAACCCAGGAAATGTAAATAATAATTAATAAAAAAAGAAACTTTCCAATGAAATGTAACCTGAAAAGGGGGGGAACAGAAATTCACAAATTAATGCTACCAGTATAAACAGCTTGGCTGGCTGGGAATGGGTTTTGCTAGCGTAAAAGTAAGCCATGCATGAGAATTGGCATCTGAGTGCCAAATGGACTTGTGCCGGGAGTTCCTGGCAGGTTTATGCTTGCATAGATAAATATACAGAACTGAAAGAATCATATCAAGAATAAAAATTCATGAAGCAATTTTATAAACACAGCCAGACAAATTATCTTGCCAAAATAATTACAAAAATGTTGCCCTGCAGAGCCCGTGTGTGTGTGTGTGTGTGTGTGTGTGTGTGTGTGTGTGAGAGAGAGAGAGAGAGAGAGAGAGAGAGAGAGAGAGAGAGCATGCTCATGTCTGCCTTATTAGTCACATAGCTGGACGTTTTCGGCTTCCAAGCTCTTTGCAAACAGCATGAACATGTGTTACACAACTTGTACAAACATACTGTGCTACTTAACAGGCATCTTTAGATATGGGCACACTTGAGCCCTAGGGTTATTGTGAAGTAGTTGAGCGGAAAGGGTGATTAATGGGGAGAGTCAGGAAAAGTCACTAAAGTAAAAAAAAAAAAGTGCTGGAGATGGGGATGAGAGAGGCAGAATTCACAGAGATTGAATGAAAGCACATGCAAAGAAAAGGGGAGACAAGCAGATTACCAAGTAGGCTGCTGGAATTTAGAAACGTCTATTGACGTGCAAGTATGGTCTCCTGTTCCTACTGAAGTTATTATTGCACTGTTATGAAGACAGCCAGTATTGGAATGAGGCCTGAGATCAAAGCTGCAAGTGCTTGATGAGACGCTGCTTCTTGCTCTGAGGAGATAGGTACGTACGACTTTAGTTGTTCTGATTGATGACTGGCTAGAGGCCTGCAGCAAAGTTTTGGCTGCTTATTTCAAATCACTATTGGATTGTCTCCCCTCATCATCCCTGCATCTCCCCTTCGACCTGGCTGTTCTCTCTCTCCCAGTTTTCTTTCACTCTTAGGTTTAAACTACATGTTGCATTAGCAATGTTAATCTAATATAACAGGTTAATTGGCTCTTGGCCTGCTGCATTCTCCAGCCTGTGCTTCTGTCTCTGACTCTAGATCTGCCAGGCCATTGACAGTGAAAGACCCTTCGGATTAGAACAACCTAGCCTGCTAGGTCGTTGGCTGCCAAAGACACCTCTACCTGCCCAACCCCTCAGTGACATTCGAGCAACTCAGCCAATCATTCCAGAGGCTTCACTGGGCACCATCACAAATGCAACATTCCTTTATGCCAGGGTGGTCCAACATTTCGTACCTCGAGGGCCGCATGTGGACTTCGACACGGAACCCGGGGGCCGCACAATGAATTAAATTATGAATTAATTAATAATGATTACAATGCACAAGCTTTGGCAATATTTATAGCACAGGATTTAACACTGTGGTTCTTTTTGACCGCAACCCTAAATACATTTTTTCTGTCATCCGGTGACGCATGGTACATGTTAATAAAAAAAAATGGGTAATAATAAAATAAATGTTAGTGGCCCTTCTCTCTTTCCCTGCTGTTTCCTTGCCTTGCTCCTCTCACGAGAACAGCCTGTTGAGAAAGGGATGTTCTGAGGCAGGTGCTCAGTGCTCACACAAAGAAAAGATGTGTGCACACAACCCAGCAGGAGAAACCCAGACGTTTGTCCTAACAGTGGCCTGTTTGCAAGCAATGGGGGCAGCCAGGATAAGTTCACAATGGGGCAGATGGGCAAGCAAATGCACAAACAGAGAGGCAGGCAACCCCTCAACCTGAGTTTCCTACAACTTACCTCCCTCCCTTTCACCCCCATTTTCACCATCTCAACTCTTCCCTTCAACTCATAATAAATCAACTCATAAAACATTGACCCCCAGATTTCTCCCCATTTTCCACTCCCTACCCCATAATTACTATATTAGCACCCCAACCTTAATCTCCAAATATCCCCCACTTATTCTTCCTCTCCCTCCAACACCCAAACTTCCTACCAGCCCCACATTATTTTCTAACCCCCTCCTCCTGTACCAAGTCCCCACTGCCACCATAATTCACTTAATAATTGCAATTATTAACCCTTCCACCCCCAAAACCAACCCTTCCACCCCCAAAATCAACCCTTCCACCCATTACCCTCATACTCCTCTTCCTCCTTTCAGCATAAGAAACTTTCCCACCCCCAGGTTCTGGGGTCATATCAGCCCTAATATGGCTAGCAGTGGCTGTTTTATGTAAAGAGAGAAAAGAGAAGGGTCAACACCCACCCACCCCGCGTGTGCTGGGGCCACAACATTACCTTTGTTGTGTTTCAAGCCTGTGTCTTGCTTTAACTGCCGACTGAATGGTAGGGAGGCTTGGCTGAATTAGCAGGAACTGGAACTGCTTCCTGTTAATTCTGCTGAGCCTCTGTACCATTCAGTTGGCTTGTCTGCTTCTGTGCTAGTTAAAGCACAGAAGCAGACCTTTTGTTAAAGTTTAAGCAAGACACAGACTTGAAAAACAACAAAGGTAATGGGGGGGGGCTTCTTAGCTTCAAAGCGCTAATCTAGTGCCGAACATGCTTTTTATTCGCACATTTCTCCCCCTTTTTTTGGGGGGGGGAGGATTAACGACAGATGGGGTAAAAGTTTATTTTTAATATTTTAGCCAAGGGATAAAACTATAGGCTCTCTTGTTTATCATGATCCAAATGGGTTAGATGCCTCAGGTTTGTTAGAATGAATTTATTTGATGTCATTGGTGGCCAACCTTTTTGGCAAGCATGCCAGAACTCCAGTTCAAAATATGAGAGTGCCATGCCAGTGAATTTTCCAGTGCATGTTGCAATTCCACGTACTTCGGAATGTCTCAGACAGAAGTACTGCATGGGACAGGAAGAAAGGATCCTGTTCCTGCACAAGGGAAGTTTCAATCCCCTGGTGCCTGTGGCACCTTGTCGCAAGTTGGTCACCTATGTTAAAACTTAGTTTTCTCTGGCCTTATCTAGTCTGCAGTAGACTGTAGGTCAGACTTGCACAATATTAGTTTGTGGGCCCTGAACCATCTTATTTAGCCAATGCACACAATACATTATTTTCTCCACTTGAACATTGCCAGTTGTGTGTGAACATTCCCAGCTTGCATAAGGAAATGTAAATTGTGAACCAGATCATAGATCCTGTGAATAGCACTTCTGCCTGGGTAATGAATGATAAGGACCTTTCGTAAGAAAAGTTCCAAGTGGCAAACTGTAGCAGAATCAGAGTTTATTCTGCTTCTGCCAGTCATGAGGCAAGGAGCTAGGCAGAGCACCAAAGCAATGGCCCTGACTGTTGGAAACCTTATGAATCCACTGCCCTGGATTCCAAGGTGTCCTGCGTTGAGCTTATGGTTTCAAGACTATCTTTGCAGCAGTAAGGGCTAAGAACGTGGTTTTGGGTGTGTGTGCTGCAATTCTATGGAAGTTGGATTCACACAGAACCTGTGTAAAGACTTACCATTTGGAGGCAGCTGCCAAGGCCCATTCCACTGCCGATCTGTGACTCACCAGTCACCGTACAGTGTTTCAGACATGCGGTTCACTAAAATACTGATTTAGCAGAAAAAGGAACACCAATACTGTGTTTGTGGATTTCGTATTTCCCAAAGAGTATAGGATAGTCCAGTCAAAGTTAAATATTACTAAGTTCAATTAATGTCAATGGAAGAGTTAAGCTCATGCCTAAATGTTTTCCATTGAAATAAAGTGCTTCACTTTAGCTGGATCGTAGTGATTTCTTTTATATACATTATAATATATGAATTGTATTAACTCTTATTGTATTTTGGTACTGGGGACGTGATTGATATTAAAAAAACAAACAATCCCTGAAGTAACTGAAAAGAAATTTTACTTATTGGAAAACATGTGATAGTATCTGGGGATGTACATACTGTGCCAGAATTGTTAAAAATTTTAATCACGCATAGGATACTTCCATTCCTCAAAGCATGATCAATTGATAAATGCCTCAAGAAGCAACAACAAGGAAATAGCATAGATTTCTGCATTTTAAAAATGCTAATGTATGTGTTGGCCATGCACAGTTTCTTTGCATACATCACTTAAAAACTATTTATAACTACCGTCTAGTGTCCAGTGTTAGTCATAAAATGTATTTCCATTACTCAGGATCATCCATTTCAATACAGCCACGTTAGCAATAATTTCAAAAGATGGTGACAGATGCCAGCAAGAATAATTGCTGTTGGACTTGAACCTTTGGATTCATGTGAATTTCATTTTTTTTTTAAGTTGACTCTTTAAAACCAGAAATGTAGTTACTCAGCAAAGCAGGTTGTTCTTTCAGCATTTGCTCATACAGGAGGATTGAATAATAATTGCACCAGCTTGATGATCCTCATGTACATTTTTTTTATTGCAAGGATATATTTTTTGTTAACCACTGGAGATTAAAACTCTACTGCTGTGATCTGGGTGGCAACAGAGCAGATAGGAGAAGAGACAGGACTGCATTTATAAAGAGACAACCTCATTCAGCAAATCGCATGAAAAAGATCTATCTTGTAACGTGGGAAAGGATTTGGTGTGGTGACACTTTGGCATTGATGAATTCTGCCAGTACTGATGGGGAAAACTGCAGCTGCTGAAACTTTCCCTTCTGTGCAACTATTAGGTAAAGGGGCCTCTCAGAGTCTGGACCTGGAAATCTTAAAGGGGAAGCAAGCCTCTATGGGCAATGCAGTATGCTGAAAGAACAGTGCAATCCTATCCAATTTACACCATCGGTGTAACCAGCGGGGGAGGGCATGGCAGGAGGCTTTGGAGGGGAGGGAAGATTTAAATCCCCTTTGAATCCCCCTTTGGAGGGGATTTGAAACCTCTTTCCATTCTGGGGTCTCCTGATCTCGCTGCACCACTGGTTACACCGGTGGTGTAAGTTGGATAGGATTGCACAGTAAATTCATTAACAACTGGTCACCACACAAGGTGGGAGAGATAGCAAACCCTGAGCTGGGGTAACTTCAGGCAGCTACCCACATTGGAAGAGCATGAGAAATTGCAAACAAATAAATAAAATATTACTTGTAAATAAATAAATAAATATATTATTTCTTTCTAGATCACCTTTTTTAAAGTCTCGAAAAGCTACGTGGGTCCCAATGGGGTGTAATTTTAAAAAGTGGGTCACGGTGCTAAAAATGTTTGAAAACCGCTGGGATACGGCATCCAACAAGGACACCAGTTCCTATCCCCTCCCAGACCCGGTCTGCCCACCCCACCCTCCCCCGTTATGCCACTCCTACCCTCACCCTGCACCTGCCGGTGGCATACTTATGCGCGCGCGCGCGTGCACACACACACACACACACACACACACACACACACACACACGGCGCTGGTGGTGGTGGGATAGCGCGGGCCTTCCTGCTGGTGCCTCCTCCTCATGAGTTATTGCAAACGTGCTTCACGGCACATTTGTGACACTCAGTGCCGGTGCTGGCAAAACTGTAAGCTTGTGCTGTAAAAGACCTTGAAAACTATGAGAGTCAGAGTGGTGTAGTGGTTCGGGAATTCGACTTAGACTTGGAAGATCCAAGTTCAAATCCTTGCTCAGCCACGAAGCTTCCTAATTTACCCACAGGGTTGTTGTGAGGGGGAAAGAAGGGAAGGGACTATGTACACCACCCTAAGCTTCTTGAAGGAAGGGTGGTATAAAAATGTGAAAAATAAATTAAAAATTCACGTCCTCCCATTTACATTCAAGTGACTCTGCCCGCATGAATTTACTCAAGAACTAAAATATCTGTAGCATAAGTATTGGCTTGTTAATACCTCTCATTTCAACTTTTACTTTTAGGATGTTTCTTGCTGCTTTGTGGTTACTGGTCTCTTCCAATAACTTCCAGAGCAGAAGAAGGCGTTCTGTGAACTGACATGCTAGGCCTGTACTGTATACTCAACCGGAAATCTGAAGGGCGAACTATGTTATATCTGGCATATGAATGCACACCTACATTCCTTCTTACATAAGGCTCCAATATATGCATACTTTCTTGGGAGTAAGCCCCATTGAACACAATGGGACTTACTTCTGAGTAGACATGACTAGGATTGCACTGTACGTCTCTTTACAGATATATCTGAAGTGCGCCTAGAGTTGCTGTGTTCCAGTTCACCAAATCCAGAAACCTAATTTGCATATTATGCAAACTCAGCAGCAGATTTGGTGGATCACCACTGCATCTCCATTCCAAATTGTTTCCTGTCAATGCTGTTGTATAGCAAGGCAATGGTTCATTAGCCATTGTTTTTTTTCCATGCAACACAGTGTTGCATGGAACACATACAGTATGTATGTATTATAACTCTTCTACCCTGTCTCTTGCCATTAAATGGTCTCAAGACAGTTTACAGCAATGATCTGTAGTTGAATCTTCCAGGCTAAATAAAGATGGAAGTAGACTGACAGCCCAGTCCTATGCATGTCTACCCAGATGTATGTCCCATTACGTTCAGTGGGTCCTGCTCCCAGGTAAGCATATATAGGGCTACTGCAGTCCTATACACGCTTGCCTGGGACTTTCTTCTGAGCAGAAATGCATAGAATTAGGCTGTGAATTTAATCAATTAACCTTTAACACACTGACTGCAATATCCCTGGTAACCTGTTCCTCCTCTTCTTATGCATGGCAATTGCTTTCTGTATTCCTTGCTGTATGCAGTTTAGTGGAAACACTTCTCTGTGGCACTTTTATGTCTGATTCTGAAATACCCTTCACCATCTTTACAGAGGAAGTGGCCCATCCATGGGGCTGACTGAAATGGCTGCTTTGAGCAGTGGGAGACCGCAAACTGGCAGGAGTTTGCCCACCCCACATTTGCCCACCACCTCCCCTGGCCTGTTGCTTGCCTAGCTACTCCAGCCGGCCACTTCCCAATCCTCTTCTTGGAGAGTGCACAACAGAGATGGATGGGATGGGACAGCTTACCACCTCCTCCACACTGCTGTCAAAAAATAGCTGTAGGGATACTGCAGGAGAACGCAAGAAAGAGCTGCTAAAATCCTTTTCTTAGTGGCTGTCCTGGGAAACAGATTGGGCATAGAAGATCTTGGGAGTGGAACAGGAACGACTTCTGCTCCCAGGGTCCTCCCTGCTCAGGCAGCTTTGAAGAAACCCTGGGCAGTGAAGAGGTAGGAGGGAGTGATGACCAAAAAGATACAAAGGGGGTTGGAATACAAACTCTGCTTCAGGTACTGGTCCAGCTTTGGCTGACCCTGAATAGGGACCTGCTTGCAGTATCCCCGGGCTTAAACCAAGGATCACTTTGTAAGCTAAGCTCCACTCCCTCCACTGTCCTATGTTGTTGAAGACCTTCCTGGCTGTTCATTTACCCTGCAATAGTTTGACCTCCACTGATGTAAAACTAAGAGCAATTATTATTTTGCTTAGAAAAATACTAGAAAAACATCATTGTCCATCAATGTACCCATCTTTGCTTCCAAATTCCTCCAGAGGGGAAAAAGGTTTCTAAAGCATCTGGGAAGTGTCTATGAGTCTAGTTATTACAAATCTGTGATCTGTCTATGATACAAGCAACAAGAACTCACCTTCTTACCCACTACAGCTCTGCTTTAGCTCTCCTGAAGACCCTAGCTGAGGAGAAGCAGCCATAGGATGGTTTGTGCTAACATGTACTCTGCCTGGACTTTCTCAGTGCTTCATAGACTTTAATTAGCTTCTAAATACAAAATAATTTTAAAGAAAACAACACACGGCCTCTTGTGAGTCTCCATGATAGTCCAGTCTTTCAGTTGCCTGCAGTAAGCCTGTGGATAGAAAGAAACTTCAGTCTTTCCTCAACCCTCCGAACTCTAGAGCGTAATACTGCCATGATTCTGATCCCAAAACCACTCTTCCCATTGCCCCCAGTCCTAATCTGCCAACTCCACAGTACAGTGTCTGAAGAAGAGCAAATATTTATGTTCTAGAGGTGGGTAGAGAAAGTTTACACAAGGTTTAATAACTTAGTGAGGTTTTTTTCCCCTCATTTATAATGAAGCATATACCGTACTCCCAAAAGTCCCTATTTTCTAGTTCTTGTTCCTGGAAGATTACTGTTCCTTTTTTGGTCTCAGTTCTTGTCTCTTGAGATGCCTTGTTAAAATTTTGTTTCTGTGCTGTTGCTGGTAGTGTTGAGTAGAGCTCAGCTCTCAGCAGGGCCTCTGAGAGGAATTTTATCAGGGGTTACAAAGTTTGGGGGAGGGGGAAAATGGGGCAGGAGGAGGGCGGCAATGGCTGGAAAATTCTCCAGAGACCAGGTCTATCAGGCTTCCCGATGCGTGCCGCTGCAAACTGCTTTTTGGCAGTTTTGTGACAAGTCTGCACAATAGGATTGTCCCATTAATTTTCCAGCCCAAAATCACTTTCACAGAACACCCTTCAGGTTGCAGCAAAGGTTTGTCCATGTTTTGTGGTTTACTGGGGAAACCTCCAGTAAACGATCACTTGCTGAATATGGAGTTTGTAGAATCTCTTTCCTGAAGCCATCTCAGAGAGCTACCGGTAGGTAGTTGGGCAGCTTTGAGAGATGCTGTTGTTATATTTGGGGTATCCTGTTCCAGAGTAGGCAATTGGATGTTAATGTCCCCTCTGACTGTCTGATGCTGCAAAACCTGGATATTTCCAATAAACTTCAGGCCAACTAATGTTTTATTTTCTACTTCAGAAAATGTGATAATAGAGAACAGCAATTCTTCAGATCTTCAACTAGGTCAGGGACACAAATAAAATGGCCTCCAAATCAAGCTAAAACAATCAGGGACATGTGGGCCAACACTGCTCAAAGAGATCCAAGATATGTGGGACAACTGCTTGATGAGTAATGCAGCTTTTTAAAAGAAGCTCTTGGCTCCTGGTTCTGCACCACAGTAACAGATCTTGCAGTGCTCAAGACTTCTGCCAGATACCAGACTGCCAGACTTCTGCGCTTACCAGATTGCTCAATCCTTGGAAAGCATGTGCGCGCACACACGCACAGACACACACTGACCACAGTTAATCATCGCATGTGCTATTCACAGGAACGCGGCAGGAAACTTAGCAGTAAGTTCTTTAGTATCCCCTTCTGGGAAAACTGTTCACTGGAAATGGCTCCTTTTTTCTTTATTTTTTAAAAATGGATTAAATCATATAGCACTTGTAAGATTATATACTGACAAAGATTTTTTAGGTTCTGTCAACCAAGATAACATAGACAAACATTTGGTCTTCAAAACTTGTTAATTAATTTTGTTGTTCGTTTGCTTATAGTATTGATCTGAGATCCTGCAATTCATTTCACCCTGCTCAAATTAGCCACTTGACCTACCTTGCCTTTGTTTGGCTCCAAATTGAAGCCAAACCAGAAGCAACTGGAAGCTACTTCTGGGGCCCGACTCATCTTAGCCAGCCACTCCCGCGTCGCTCTGGCCCAGGAACAGCCTCCAGAGGCCTCGGAAGGTCTCCAGAAGTGACCCGGAGGAGGTCACTTCCTGTTTCGCCGACGTGATTTCTGGTCACACGTTGAGAGGCCTTTCTGAGGCCTGGCTTGGGTGGGTTGCAGCAGCGGGGACATTGGGAACCACTGGTGTATTAGTTCAGTGTTGTCCAGTGAACAATGACTTAAAGGAAAGGGCCGGATCCACTACACTTTGTGCCAGGTGTTCCATTATCAGCAAAAGCTTAACTGATGGGGTTTTTTTTTAGCACTGGGGAAGTACAAACCATTGAAGCCATTTTAGTGGCAATTAGCCTCTAAAAACAGTAGTAAAGTTGTAGTGTAGTTTTGACCATAGTGGAGTAACTGTGTTAGTCCTGTCTGATGAAAATGATGAATATCTGTTAGTTTTTTATAGAATAATTTTGTATACAGTTATGCAAAACATTTAAGAGATCGTATGCAAAAGATTATTAGTGTTCTCTTTTTGTGGCTTTTAACCCACTTCTTGCCGAAAAGCAAAGTTCTGGTTGCAACTTTCAATTCTACAAAAAATAGAAGCAAATTCACTCTCCAGTTCAAATCTGGAACCTTGAAATCAATAGGTTTAAGGTGTCTTTAACTCTGCATTGGATAAAATGCTGCATATTTTTAATCCTGCTGAATTATTTTATAAGCTAAATTTGTTTACGTTGTTTGTAGCAGCAAACAGGTTGCTGTTCCCAGGACTATGAATGGAGAAAACAATAAGCATGGGAAGATCTTTTTATACTCCCAGGTTATTCAGAGGTTAAACCACAAAGGGTTATACCACAAGCGGCCCTAACTGTAAACAGAACCATCTCCACACAATAATCCTTTTTGAAAAGGATGTTCTGTTTTCTGCAACGTCCTGCCTATTGTAGAGGAAGGGGGCTGTAGCTCAATGCAAGACCATCTCCTTTGTGTGCAGAAGGTCCCAAGTTCCGTCCCCTGCATCTCCATCTAGGGCAGAGACCAAATCCTCTCTGAAACTTTGGAGCAGCGCAATCCTACCCAGCTCCTCCACTGGTGCAACAGTGGTGGAGGGAGAATGGGAGGCTTTGGGAAAATCTCCTTTAAAGGGGGATGTAAAGGGGATTTAATCATTTGATTTTGTCTGTAAACCGCTTTGTGAACTTTTTGTTGAAAAGCGGTATATAAATACTGTTAATAATAACTATAAATCCCCTTTCCCTTCTAAAGCCTTCCATTCTGCCCTCCACCACTGCTGTACCAGTGGAGGAGCCGGGTAGGATTGCGCTGGAGGGCTGCTGCCTGTCAGTGTTGGAAGTAATACTGAGCTAGATGGACCTCTAGCCAGACTCTGTATAAGGCAACTTCTTATGTCCACCCAGACAGAGAATGTTGCTTGTCTGGAAAAATGGCCACATGAGTCATTTCAAAATGAATTAAGGAAAGTAAGATGAAGCCAAATGTAGAATGACTCTCTCAAAGCAGTCATTGTAAAGCTACATGAAGTGATTCAGCATTGTGACAATGTTGGCAGGTGATTTTGTGCTGCTTGGCTTGACTCGCAAAGAAGTTTTCTGCTATGAAATAATTATTCTTGAATAGTCTCTCTTCCTTTTACTGGAGGATGTACAGTATCTGTAGTTTTCTCGTTCCATTTCTTATTACAATTTTTGAAAATTTTGAGTCCGATCTTAGGAGATGCAAACCTACTGCTCTCGTGCTACCTTGGTTTCGGCTTCCTGCATGAAACATGAATGAGGGATATTGTGACCATTTTATCTTGGTAGAAGATCATAAGTTACAGACTGAAGATATGTAAGGAATTTTGTCACACCTATAGCCAGCATCAGAAAGCTGTGTATTTTCCTCAAATCAAGTTCTCTGTAAGGGTTTAGTTAACTATTTGTCTTTGTAACTTCTAGTCTTCTAGTCATAATTTAACTATGGACAGTGATTCCATATGCCAAACCAAGGATTTGCATTGAGTTGGTCAAGATGGTTGGCTTCTATTTATTTATTTATTTATTTATTTTTCACATTTTTATACCGCCTTTCCTCCAAGGAGCTCAGAATGGTGTACATATTTCCTCCCCTCCTTTTTGTCCTCACAACAACCCTGTGAGGTAGGTGGGGCTGAGAGATAGTGACTGGCCCAAGGTCACTCAGGAAGCTTCGTGGCTGAGCGGGGATTTGAACCTGGATCTTCCAGGTCTAAGTCCGACTCCCAAACCACTACACCATCCTGGCTCCAATGCAGAAACAGTCACACATGAGATTGCTGACTCTGTTGACTCCCGAGTTGAGCTCCCTGAGGCATCTGGTGGGGCCACTGTGTGATACAGGAAGCTGGACTAGATGGGCCTTTGGCCTGATCCAGCAGGGCTCTTCTTATGTTCTTATGACTGAAGCTGTACTTGCAGATTTGTTTCAGATCATGAGACTGCTGACTCTGTTGACTCCCGAGTTGAGCTCCCTGAGGCATCTGGTGGGGCCACTGTGTGATACAGGAAGCTGGACTAGATGGGCCTTTGGCCTGATCCAGCAGGGCTCTTCTTATGTTCTTATGACTAAAGCTGTACTTGCAGATTTAAGGGTTTCAGATCATGAGACTGTTTGCAGTAATGACAACTCCCACCCTGGAGCTTAAATGGCCCATATATTCACAGCTTTGGAGACAAATTGTCTGTTTGAGCATCAAAATAGGAGACACTATTGGTCCGCATAATTTTAGAGCTAAAGCTCTTAAAACTTCGGGTCTGGATGAAGAAACTACCAAGATCCACAAAACATGTTGATGCTCCTTGTCAGGATGACTGCCCGTCAGTGATGGATTAACCATCGGGCTAACTATTTAAGTGCTCCTAATAAGGGCAATACCCTACAGCTGCTTTCAGATTTTTTGTTTTTTAATGGACCTACATGGCTGCATGCATCTGCAATTCAAGACCAATAGTTCTCTATTATCTATAATAGTTTTCTCGACAATTTAATGCACTTGGTCACTCTGATCTCCAGCAGATGGCAGCATGCCTTTGAGAAAGAAGCCTATTGTGAGGGAAACATTAGTTTTGACTGCAGCTGCTTGCTTTGCTTTCCTATAGTAAACTAAGAGTAGGACTCAGGGGGTTTGTTGAATATCAAGTTATCATGTTATATAGTTACTGCTCAATCCTGCGCAGACTTAGGCCTGTGGAATGAGAGCTCCACTGGCCTAAGGTTTCGCAGAAGTGCCATAAGGCACTTTTGCAGCTCCTCTAGAGTAAGTGACGCCAGCGCCGAGGCCAGCGCCGCTTACTGGACCGTCCTGCATGACCCGCGCCACTGGACACAGTTAGGTCCTACGCTGGGTGCCAGGAGGGCAGGCCAGGGTGGCAGGGGAGGTGGCAATTGGCTGGTATGGCCCGGGAGGAGGCGGTGATATTGGTGGTGCACTCCGCCATTTCCCCGTCCCCTTCCCGGGCCGGGTCAGACCGGTTGTGCACCAGCTAAACAACTAGCGCACATCCAAGGAGGCCCATTGGGGCCTCCAGTGCTTACTCTGGGGGGGTCCCCTTCCCCCGAGGTGAGCCCCAGCTGTGCCGGCAGGGGCTGCATCCTGACTGCATCCTGGCCATTTTGGCCGGCCGCCGCACCTTAGGCAGAATTGGGCTGTTGAGAAAACTCCCAAAAGTTTATTCTTTGACTCACAATGTGTGGCAGCGTATTGGAATGCTGTAATTTGTTTAATGTTGCATCCTGATTGTGATAGAGCATCTATCAAAAGTCCTGTGTGGTTAAAACACAGGTGAACGTTCTACCAGTGTCCTGATGTACACCTGCTACACAGGTGTACATTCTATAATACAGAACAGCCCTTCTCTCTTCTCAGGTTTCAGATTTTATTATGAAAGATCTCAACTGAATTTCTATTTCATGTGAAGAACTCTGGAATGAGTGGGTGGAAAAATTGCAGTTGTATTATTATGGTACTTTGAAGAGACCAATTGTGGATTCCTCTGAAGCCCTATAGAAAGCACTATAGAAATGATTAGTTATCCTCCAGTTTGCTTTATTACACTGGGTCCCCAGTTACAGATGCCCAGGCTTATGGAATAATAATAATAATAATAATAATAATAATACTGGTATTTATATACTGGCTTTCTTGGTCATCAGATTTCTCCTCTGACTTTAATTCAAGGCGGTGTACATAGACAGGCAAGGGAGGTTTACAATACAAAGTTCTAATCTTTCATATAATGTCTTCATTCCAGATGGTGACCTTCATGGTCTGGCTTATCTCTTGCATTCGCCTTCCACGCTTGGCTTGACAGCACTCTGCCTCTTGCTCAGAGTGTGACAGCTTTTTTCCTCACTCTCACCGAGGGCTTCTGCAGATCGTCAAAGGCATGTCGACAGCTCTCGGATACTTCCGGTTGTCTCGAGCTGGCGTCCTCAGATCTCTTCAGGCATTACAAGGCGGCAGCTCTACCACTGAGCCAGACCTCCTGCCCAAGGTCATGTCTGTGCTTTTACACAGGTGTAAGTAGCACTGTTCACACTTAAATCTGTTCCAACTTCTGGACAAACCTCCGGAACACAACCAGGCTGTAAGTTGGGGACCTAGGGCCCAATCCTATCCAACTTTCCAGCACTGATGCAGCCATGCCAATAGGGTGTGTGCTGCATCCTGTGTTGGGGGGGGGCAGTCACAGAGGCCTCCTCAAGGTAAGGAAATGTTTGTCCATTACTTCGGAGCTGCATTGTGGTTGCATTGGTGCTGGGAAGTTGGTTAGGATTGGGTCCCTAGTGTGTTTACCTTTTATCATGTTGTAGGTCAGTGCTTAGCAATTTTGCAGTAATGGAGAACAGTCCAGTTTCATCTGCTGTTAAGAGCTTGAGTTCTGTGGTATGCCTACCTTCCTTCCCTAGACAAAATTCTCACTTTTGACCATAAGTCCTGCCCCCTTTGCAGGCCATGTTGGTGCAGTGTTGATGACTTTGTGGCTGTCTGATAACTTCATGATGTCTTCTGAGGGTAGGGACCTGGGTAGGAAACCCTTCTTTAAAATGTCTTGTGGCAGTAAATGGGTGTTGTCTTGGTTTGATGTTTCAATATCTGCCTTGAATTCAGTTTCTGGCCTGGAGCAAAACACTTCTCTCCAAGTTTGTTATTTCTTGCTTTCTAACTGTGACACAGTTGTTGTTTGCGTCATGTTCTGTGGTGGCCTGATACATGTGTGAATGAGATTGGTTGGTGGCAGGGAATTTGTAAATGCAGGAAGTAATTGCACACTTGAGAGGAACAGAGTGTTTTCTGTGGGATGTGCCCCCTGACCCCACTGGCTTCCACAGGTGGGAGTGGCTTGGCCACGTGGATGGACCTTTAGCAGTTCCACTTCTGGGAGGCGCCATTTGCCCTTAGTTTACTAAAAGTGTAATTAGTGGTTACGTAAAGAAAGGCGTGTGAGGATGATGCTAAAATTGATTTATAGGGAATGTTAAGGAGAGGCAGATTTTGTGCTTAAATTAGTTTGCTCGTGGCATCATTTGGTTACATATTAGTTGAACAGTTTTATTTTTCCCAAAAGAAGAAACGTTTTTATTTTGTGTAAATTTATTATTAAATTATCTAAAACCAGAAAAGCTGTAAATATTATAGTAAAATATGAAGAGTGGCACCCTGATTATTAGTTATTCTGCCATTGTAAGCTTACTGTATGAATGGAAGGGCCCTTTCCACTCATGCAGGGACCCCTTCTGTGAGCAAAATGCTCCTTCCGCAAATGCAGGAATCTTCTGTTCGCAGAGGGAACTCCCAACAGCAGAAGTGCTGATCAAGATGATACCCTATGTATATTGTATAATAAACCAATGTTTCTTTTTAATCTCCTTACTTTTTATCACTAATAAATTTAGTTTATCTAGTTGTATGGCATTTTATTAAATGCAAGGAGAGCCCATTCATTTATACAGTATTTTGCCCAGGGCCCACCAGTGTCTTAAGGTGGCCTTACTGGCATCACGTCTCGCAAGCAGTTTCCCAGAACAGAGAATGGAGCGATAGTATCAACTGGTCACATCCTCTGCCAACTTGTGATCCACCACGATCCCCAAATAGTTTCATTTTCTATGGAGCTTAGGTGCTGCATCCCCAGCTGCTAGCAGCAATGTTTATTCCCTTGCCAAAATACCACGGGTAAGGCTACTGCGAGTGACTGTGCTAAGCAATTTTTGCCATTGCATTGAAGCACCAGCAAATGTGCTCTCATCTAATGCAGGTCAAGACTAGAACTGTTGTTAGGATGGAATGTTGTGTACATTGAAGTACAGTGAAGTTCAGTATCTACAGTTAAGTGGGCCTGCAACAGGTAGTAGAGACAGCAGCCATGAAATTAAAAGACGCTTACTCTTTGGAAGGAAAGCTATGGCAAATTTAGATAGCATAATAAAAAGCAGAGATATCACCATGCCAACAAAAGTTCGTATAGTCAGGGCGATGATGTTCCCAATAGCAATGTATGGTTGCGAGAGTTGGACCATAAGGAAGGCTGAGCGCCGAAGAATAGATGCTTTCGAACTGTGGTGCTGGAGAAGACTCCTGAGAGTCCCTTGGTCTGCTAGGAGATCAAATCAGTCAATCCTAAATGAAATCAACCCTGACTGTTCCCTGGAAGGACAGGTACTGAGGCTGAAACTCAAATATTTTGGCCACCTAATGCAAAGAGAGGACTCTCTGGAGAAGACTCTGATGCTGGGAAAGATTGAAGGCAAAAGGAGAAGGGAAAGGCAAAGGATGAGATGGTTAGACAGCATCACCGATGCAACAAACATGAAAATGAGCGAACTCAGGAAGATAGTGGAGGACAGGAAGGCCTGGCGGGATATGGTTCATGGGATCACGAAGGGTCGGACACGACTTAACAACAACAACAAGGGGTAAGCTGGGATAAGAAATAGGATAAATGGATATACAGTACCTTCTATAGTAATCTTTATAGCAGCATTTGTTATTATTTTTAAAACATTACTTTATCATCAAGATGAAGAACAACAGTGGAAATAACTGAGGCTAATAGTTATAAAATATTTTTATTTATTCATCTATTCATTTTTTAAAATATGTTTATTTTTTTATGCAAAATGTGCTCAATGCATCTTACAATCAATATGACACACATTAAAATGAATAAATAAAACAGCAGCAATAAATTAATAAAACTAACAAAACAAAGAGAACAAAAAAAAGCAGCAAAGATAAAATGATGTTGTTGTTAACCAAAAGTGAGGATGATCCTACTGAATGAGCACAGGGCCCAAGCCTGGTGGAACAGGTACACTTTACCCAAGACTGAAGGTCAAGGGAGCCTGGCCTGGGCTACAAGCCCATTACTAAGGGGGGGGGGAAGTGATGCTAAGTTAAAGAATATGCTTGAATATGTTTGTGCAGAGTTATTTCACTATACCTACTATGTGGAATGTCTATAACAGTGATGGCAAACCTTTTGGGCTCGCCGTGTCAAAAAATTGGAAAATGCCTAACTTGACTCTGCTCTCTCTCTCTCTCTCTCTCTCTCTCTCACACACACACACACACACACCACAAAACATAAGCAATTCTTCTTGAAGCCACTTCTGGGTCGCGTGACAGCTTCCCTTTGCCCTGGCTTGCCCAGCGCGATGCATTCTTGGGAGAGCCAGTGTGAAAGGAGGGGGACCACGCGACCAGGAAGTGGCTTCCAGGAGTGCAGAAGACTGCCCTGCACGCCTGCAAACAGTGCAGTTTTGCCACGAGATGGTAGGGAAGGCTTTTTCTGATTTTTTTTTTACTTTTTAAAACTGTTTTTAAAGGGTCCCACGTATGCACGACCTCCGCGGAGACTGAGATCCTGTAGTTGTCAGTTATCGGTGAACAGTAGCATGTCGCCCAAAACATCGTGGTGTGTCACCTTTGACACGTTAGTCATAGGTTCGCCGTCACTGGTCTAGAACTTGTAAGTTCTTGTAAGGTGTCCTGGAGCCAATCAGAAGCAAACTTAGAACAGAAATAGTAACGTTTGGAACAGAAGGCTACTAGTCCAGGCCTTTATCTAGACAAGAGAGCATTTGTATAGGAAACATTCTCAATTTGTAATCCTAGAGACAGAAAAGTGTGTCACCCTACGTGATGCTGTCTCAAGCACTACAAGTCCCAGAGTTCCTGTTGGCATTTCCTCTGCTACAGTCTGAGCCAACAGTGTGTTGCACCCAACTGAAAGTAGTAGGCAGGGTCAAGTACCAGTACCAACACTGCTGGGGGCATTGAGATACTAGGAACAGCAGGAATTAATGCTACTGGATTTAGAGGCCCTGTAAACTTGTAAGAGTAAATGAGGGAGACCTATGGTCTCCAGAGCACATAGAAGACTTGATAGTAGATCCCAAGGATAGGGAATGTTTAATGGGAATCTGTCACTCGTGTATAATTAATATACATACATGATCATAGTGCTGTTCTATAGCTACAGATACAAAGCAGGCAGCCAGAAATGTAAGGAGCTTGAACAAAGGGATCTAATGAAATTAAAGGGCACCACTCAACCCTCACAACCTTTTGTCAAGAGTGAAGGAGGCCCATATTACAAGTTTGTACTATGGGCCAGGGAAACGATGCTTGGCTGCTGAATGGGAGGATTTGTATGGGAGAAGGCGGCCTTTCTCATACAGCTTTAAAGGTAGCTTTAAAACATTTCTCAGGCTTAGAAAGGCATTAGGAACTGTTAAGAGACATCACGAATGATATGTAATTAAATGCAACCCATCAAACATATCTACTTCTGAAGCCCAGTTGAAATGCATGGAACATACTACAGTGCTCTTGTGCACAGCTCACATTTGCCTTAATGGGGCTTGCAGAAGAAACTTCCCTCCCAGTGGCTGGTGCCTCAATATGTATAAGAGGTGTGCTTGTTCTCCTGGGTTTTTTGGCCTTTAGGTCTGACATGACAGCAGCTTCACATACCAAGCCACTTTCAGGGCCTGGGAGTTGGGGGATTTGAAGTGCTTTTGGTTTTGATGCTGGAAGCAGCTGCCTTCAGACTACAGAGATGGTCCCAAATGCACATGTGCTCTCTCTGTAATGTGTGCTATGGGCTCACTTGAACTGATGCCAAAGTAGTTCACTGGGACCACATGGAACTTGGCAGCTCTTTCCAGCAAGCATCATTCCCAATGTATGTAAAGTAAACATTAATACTGGAATTTCACTGGTTTCTTCTTAACGTTTCTTTCTCAGTTCTCCATTTCCTCTTAAAGTCTCTGAGCCAAATAGCAAAAATGTATCACTTCCCAGAACAGAGGACAAATCGAAACCCTCCTGTACTTTACCTTATCACATTCAAATGTTTTCTCTTTTAAATACTAATATCAAATTACTTTGGACTTTTTCCTGTTCCAAAGACTTTTATAAAATTAAGCCTCAAACCGAATAAAAAAATTGGCCAAGTCAACATCCTGGCTTCAGGTCAGTACATGCTTAATGAATCCAGAAAACTCAATTCCTCATTCTCTTGGGACAGAAGACTTTAGTAAGGAGCCAAGTAAATTTTTAGTTTGTTTAAACATGCATATGCTCTAAACGCTACTTCGGCCCCTTTCATAAGTGGACATGCCCAAGGCCAGAAATAAACCTGACAGGAAGATTTGAGATGCCACAAAGTTAGAGGTGGAAAAACACAACCAACTGCTGCAAATGTACTTTGTGTCCGGCTTCCACCACAGAGGCCAAAGTAAACTGGATTCTAAGCTACCAAAATCGCTGTGGCACTGTGGGCCTTTCAGACCTAGAGGTGAAAAGGCCCCTGACAAAGAATTGGAAAATGAAACCTAGGAATTTGGAGAAGTCCAGAACTCTCCATCTTGATGCCATCCCTCTCTAGCCCAGCCTAGAATGTTGTGGTCCAACCCAGTAGCGTCACTAGGACGCGCGTCACCCTGGGGCAGGGTGGCGCGCGTCACCCTAGTGACGGGGGGGGGGCAACCCGGCTGCCTTCCCCCCCGCGTCGCCCCCCGGACGCTCCGAGGCCGGCTCTCGGGCCGGCCTCGGAGCATCTGGAGGGCGATGCGCGTCACGGAGGCGACGCGCAGGGGGTGCGCGCGTCACCCCCTGGTGGCCCGCCCCCCCGCCACGCTCCAGCGACGCCAGTGGTCCAACCAGTAGTTCATTGACAAAAGAAAGGTCCTGGGGCTCCTGCCTGCCTGAATGCCACAGCTTTGACTTGCATACCCACGTGAGCAAATGGACACGAGGGAAAAAGGCCTCTGTTCATCCATGTAGGCCTTTGTTTTGTTACCAACCCTCATATTTGAGGGTTGATCTCTCACACTGGCATTGAAAGGGGGTGCAATAGGTGCGGGGTGCATGGGGGTGACACAAATTATAGGGGTGTCACCGTGGTTGCCCCACTACCATTTTGGAGTTGCTGTTTTGTGTTCTTGCAAGCAAAGCGAGCATGAACACAAAAAAGCAACTCCAAGTAGCCGAAAAAGGCTGCTTTGGAAAAGCTCCAATGGCGGGCAGGGAGGGGTGTCACCCCCGAGGCCAAGGGTGTCACCCTTCACTGCCCACTGCGCCGCCCAGGTCAACTCACCCCATTGATGCCTCTTCCTGTTTGCGGCTGGCTTTCCCGCTGAGCCGAAGACACCCAAGATGCTTCGGATGTCTTCAGCTCTGCAGGTAAGCCAGCTGCAGTCAGGAAGAGGCACTGATGGGGGTGAAACCGTGCCACCACCAACACCAACTTAGTTGAGTAGGTTGGGGCTGGGGGTGGTGGGCTTAGGGGTACCTATTTGCTGCCTTTTTCATCCGGTCTTTAAATCCGCGGTGAGAAAAGCGGCGAAAAAGGCAGTGAAAAAGGTAGAGCTTGGAGCAAAGGGGGCAGCCTACCTTTTCGCTGCTTTTTTAAATTGGGGGGCTGGGGTGACATCACTGTCACTGCCACACCAGGTACCCCCCTCCCATAGTTATTCTACTGATTTCTCACACTCAGAGTAGTTCCAGGGCCGCATGAAAAAGAACCGATGTCAGAGCATGAGCTGATCCATGTGGCCAACAGAAGCAGTCATTTCAAGCAGCAGAGGGGGGCATCTCTGTTTGCCTGCTTGCCTCCACTGTTGCTCCTTCCACTCTGTAGATTGGAAAAAGAAGAGAGGGACAGAGAGGAAGAGGAGATGCGGAGGGGAGGAGGAGAATGCGGAACTAGAACATTGGAGACGAGGAGGAGCAGAGGCGGGCACATCATCAGGTAAGGAGGGGAACAGCGTTGGGCATGCTGCCTCAGGTGCCAGGAGGTCTTGGGCTGGCCCTGTGTTTGATATAGAATGGATTGTGATATTAAGTGAACTCACTGAACTCTGGGAGGAACTGCTTGGGACATGATGTCATGCTCACAACCTGGAATAGAATGAGGGAAACAGGACAGGACAGTGCATAGTAAATCATAGAGCAAATACTTGCAAAGAAGTTGTAGTAGTCAATCTTTTCATTGCCGCGCTGTGAACTTATGACACTCCATGCTGCTTTTCCATAGGAATTTGAGGTTAGCAAACTATGGAACAGATCCTACTTCGTTAGCATATTTTAATTATTTTTACATAATAGAAATCAGCCACATCACTCAGAAGTTGTAGGGAGGAAACCAGGCTCATTAAAATTGGTCTCTCCTTCTTTTAAATGACTGTTGTCAGGTTGATCTTGTTACCCTCTCCCCCCACCCCTACATCATCATCAGTAATGTAATGCTTCTTTCACAATGAAGTAATTCTTATAGACATATAATGCACATATTAAAAAGCCCTCAGGAAGATCTCATCTTTTGAAAATGAATTGCTTGCAGGTGCTTTACAGGAAGAGGTGTGTGTGTGTGTGTGTGTGTGTGTGTGTTCACTAGTAACAGGATTTGACCTGCATGTGTGCCTCAAATAGGAATACTTCTAGGATTTGTGTTTAAGAAAGTCCCAAAAATATCAGAGGCTGTAGCCATTTTGGAAGACACCAATCTTTCTTCACTTAAAGGAATGTAGGAAAGGCAATTAGTGTTGCTGTCTGGTTGGTTTTCTGTTTTGTTAAGTATCTTGGAAACAGCCCACTGCTGTGTCATAACTCATAGCTCTAGAAGCCCAGTCTCCCATTTCTGGTTAATGAAATGGTGCCCTCTTGTGGAAAAAGACTGCAGAGAAAGCCATGAACTGATTACCACTGCGCAGCTTGTGCAGGCTGATACTGATTTCATTATTTGAATACTGTGGGGGATTCAGCTGCCCAGGACCATTTCCAAGCTAGAACGATTGATAAAACATGGTGACTGCTGAAGGTTCACAAATGCAGTCTGCTTAGGCTGCAATCCTATACACACTTTCCTGTAAGCCCCATTAAACTCAATGAGACTTCTGAATAAACATGCATAGGAGTGAGTGACAGATGTTTCTAAATGGTTAATATTTATATTACACACCCACCTTATACACATCTTTGTAGCTTCAACTGTTGATAGCGTATAATTCATGAACAGACTTCCTTGCTACAAGATGTGGCAGTACCACTAGCTTAGAATACTTAAAAAAAATGACTAGAAGTATGATTTATCAGCCTTTTCAGAGATGGTATGTTACCAGGTGGAAAAAACCAAGGCTATCTCCACTAGAAATAAGAAGCAGCAAGAGTCAGTCAGTGGGGACTGCAAGCCAGTAATGGTAATCTGTAATGCACATAAACAGAAGATAACAGTCAAATGGGAACTGAGCATTTTTAATTCCTTGAAACAGATTAAATGAATGCATACTTGCCAGCCCCAATATTTTTCCAGGTTTTATCATGAATTTCTGTAATCTTTTCCCCAGCAGCTTTCAGTCTGAATCTTTATTGTGAACTATGGTTCAGAAATTAAAGTTTTTGAGCCACCCTAGTTCAACATATCCAATGTTGGTAGCAGTATCTTCTATTGGTATAGTTTCATTACTGATTTGTTTCCCCTACTATGGTATATCAAACTAGTAGTTCACTAGGAGCCAAAAGCAAGAGTTGGTAATCACTATCAAGCTCTGCTTGTGAGCTTTTGGACACATTTGGCTGGCCCATTGGTTTCAAACCAATTCATCAAACACCAGTCAGTCCTCATCTCTTGTTTGGGAATCACCCCATCATTGAAACCAGCTGATTTGGGTCAGGCTAAGTGGAAGCCATCAAGGGCTGCAGGGAGGGGGGCAGTTAGGGTAAGGAAAAACTATATGCAAATATAACTCATTGCAAAGATTCTCAGTTTGAATTATTAAATCAGGCTTATGCTTAACATACATTTCTGTATTCCCACTTGCTCTGAACTGCAGTTTCTCCGCCTCAGTCCTCTCATCCAGTTCTCCTTCCCCCCCGCTTCTCTCTTACAAACTATTGTGATATTTAAAGCAAAGTTGGTCACTGGGGCTTACTGAGGAATGTGAGATGTACTGCTGCCCAGAGACTCTGTTAAGTAAGTGACCAGATAGTATACCAAGAGATTCACTCTTGATATTGCTGTTCTGTATCTCCTCCATCATTTCTTGTGATGTTGCACTTGCACAACCCCTGGGTGTGCCTCATCAAGATCATGTCATAGTGAATCTTAGGATTTGAGTCCCAAAAAGGGTAATTAGAAAGGTTAAAAGAAAAGTATTAGAAGAAGTGCACAAGACATCCAAGTGCCAACATTAGGATTTTTTTTTCCATAGAAGTAAAGTACATTGTGAGCATATGAATGGTAGTTGAAACCATTTCTAGAACAGAAAGCATGCACACGTCAAACTGCTGGTAGTCATTGCTTAGCAGCTCATATATTTTTATGTTGAGCATGTGAATTCAGCAACAGCCTCCACTCTGCAAAAACTTAGTTCAGTGTAATGTGAAGCAACTCTGCTTTATTATAACAATAAACAACATTAAAAAGAAGATACATGAGGTTGAAGGAATTTTATTTACTTTTTTCCCTATGAACAATAGGACATAATTATAACGTAGTTTTCATACACAGAAAGTTCCTTTTGTTGCCTGTTTTTGTTAAATGAAACAGAGCACAATAATCTTTACACATTCATAAGTAGTGTTTCATTTTCTCTCTCTCAACTATACACAACTTTCTCAAGTTGAAGCAAACTGCAAGGACATCTTGGTACTGTATATTACAGCTACTTACATTATTTAAGAACAGCAAACAGAGAAAAATAAGTTATTTAAATATTGATTTCATATACAGAAAGTGCAATATTTGTTAGTAGTTACATAATTTGCTTAAAATTTTCATTTTCAAAAAAGAGGTCTCAGTTATGGGTAAAAAGTTAGCTTGGATTCTTATTTTTAGGCTAAATACTTTAATACAGATGTACAGCCATGACTTGGTGAATTGACCTTTATTGCTGCACTTGTGACTGTGTGAATACTATCAACAAGGATTCAAGCTCTGATGTGTTAGTTCTAGTATTCCTAACTTGCACCTGAAGTTAGGTTTACAGTTAGATCAATTATCAGGACCATCAAAGCGTATCTTTCTAACATTGTGATTGATTATTGATTCCCTTACCAGTTAGCTTTTTCCACTTGAACTGTAGACTGGCCTTGTTTAGCTGCAGAAGACCAGAATTTTATTAGCATGTGATTCTGGCTTTATGCATACCTATAGTCTCTAATTCAAGATTTGTTTGGGACTCAGTATGTAAGGAGCAGATGGTGAATAACATGATGTTTGCACCGAGCTCCTTACGTCTCTGGGGATTTCTCATGGGAAGCAAAGGAGGAGGAACCAAAGTTCTTAAGCCTTTTATAGGATCTATATTATATACGCTGTTGAAATGGATAACTGCTCAATCACAAACTAAACAAAAAAAATATGCAAAAGTGTAACTCAAGATTGAACGATTATAAAAGCATTTAAAACCAATGTACAGATACAAATCAGGAAAATCAGCATTGGATTCCTGCACAAGTGGGCACAGGAATTACAAAGACTTTGGCACTTGGTATAAGATGTAGAGTTTGGGTATATTAAAGTGTACAGCATTTTCCTTGAGAAGAGTAACAATTGAATTTTCCTTTTTAAAACTCTGCAAGCTCAAAAAACGACAGTTCTATATCCTAACACAGAGTTCTGTTGCTGCCTTTAAAAAGTTTACATATCCCACCATCCACTGAACCTGTTGTGCTCTTTCTTAAAAGCAGATGCTTTTCAGGGCTCTCCATTTAGAAGGATAAACATTGCAAATTATTCATTTAAACATATTAATATCTAAGCTCTGAACAAACAAAAATCCTGCTTTCTAGTTCTGCATACTTAATGACCAAGACCACACTGCACAAATTTACAGCTGTATGTGCTAATGCAGAGCACTACATATATTTTGTTGTGCATGTGTGCTCCCCTTGAATTTCAACAGAAGGAACAAATGTGTACATGCAAACTCGTATTAATGATGATCTGCTCTCTCCACTTAAAGAGAAAGCGGTTCCATATGAGGAAACTTTTGTGTGCACAAATCAGTGTATTCTGAAGAGGTAGATGGATGCGGGTGGGAATAGATAAAATATAGGTAAACATTTGCAAAATTCTTAAATCACTTGGTAGTTTTACGGCACAATCCTGCAATCCTTGGGTGTAAGCGGCGCCGACACCAAGGCTGGCGCCGCTCACACCGTCCCGGACATGCAAGTCCTGCGCCAGCGGGGGAGGGGGCCATTGGCCGGCCAGGCCTGGGAGGGGGTGAGGATATCGGCTTTGGGCTGCATCGATATCCAAACCCCCTTCCCGGGCCAGGTCTCCGGTGCTTACATTGGGGAAAGGGGACAAAAGTCCTCTTCCCCCAAGGAGAGCCCCAGCCACATCCTGCCTAGGATGCAGTGGCTGCCGCATCTTAGGCAGGATTGGACTGCCCCCCAAAAGGGAAAACGTTTTTTCTCTGTCTTAAAAGGTCTCCCAAGAATGGTCAATGGAAATCATCATCTCTTTGGCACATGTATGTTGCCCAAAGAATGTCTCTTCTATTCTTGGTCCAACTGGTAGTAACATATGAGAACACTCTTCTGCTGTTAAATGAAATGTGGGGAAGTAGCTCTTTTTTAGTGAATGCTTACGTGCATGAAGTACTTGCCAACTAGAAGCAGGGTTGCAAGTGGATGCTGTTCTGGAGATAGTATAATTTGGAGGCAATTGTGGTGAAGAAGAAAGAAAAAGGTATAAGTAAGTCCTCATTATAGAAAAACATCTCCACCTACCCAGGCACCATTTGATCACAGGTTTGTCCATATTTCTAGCGATATCAGCAAAAGGGGTCATGCTCACACATCCGTCCCATTACAAAAGGAGTCATACTTCCTATGTACTGTATATAATGGGCATTTTAAAGTCTGCAGGCTTTATCAATAAAGAGGCTTGTGGCACCTTGAATAAAGATTTAACAAATTTACTATAGCATAAATGTTTCTAGACTAGAGCCCACTTCACCACATGCATGAAGCCTGATCTCAATTGGCAGCTGTATCTTGAGAGAAAAAGTTTAACCTCATGGTGTTTTATATATATAAAACTGGGGCATTTTAATAATTGACAGTCATCTTGAACATTTAGAATTAAAACTTTAACTGCTTTCAAGGAAGTTTTGTTCATTTTCAAAGAGAGAGGCTACTTGTTAAAAACAAAACAAAACCAAAGCCCCACATGTACATATAGCAGTGTTCCTGGGGTCGGTGCCACTCAGTGCAGTGTTTACATGGAGGAGCTCGGTGTTCTGGAAGTTCGAGGGGTGACATAATCACGTTGTCCCTGACCTTATGGGCTTTAATATTACTTTTAATGCGAAAAGCCTGCATCCGCTCAGCGATCTTTGGCCTGCTCCGGGCCCTGTTGCTTCATGTTCTCACTGGCGAGTGGCGAAAATACGCTTGTCAGCGAGAGGCAGCTGAGCCTGGAGCAAGCCGATGATTGCCAAGCAGAAGCTCGGCCGCTTTGGACTCACCTTCCCCCTCCCCCGGGTGACATCCAGTGCGAATTGCACTGACCGCACCCCCTTTGTGTTGCCACTGTGTACATATTCAGTTGTTCTCTCTCATTCTCCATCGCCATTCGGTTACAGCTTCCCCCCCAAAAGGAAAGTCCAGAGCAGTTCTAGATATAGTCATTTTGGTCTAGATAAAATTACGTCTTTGCTTCCAACCGTATCAAATTACTGCAAAGGCAATGATAAAAAAATGAGGCCTTAAGACATTTTAAATTAGGACAAAGCCAGTAGGGGGCAGCCATATCATTGCCTTGAGCCTTTCCGATACATTGCTGCTCAACCTGAATGCATTTTAAAGAAGCTTTATTAACTGCTTCGACTTTATAGGTAGAGTAAGGGAGAGATGACATGTTTTACTGAAAATTACATAGCAGGGTAGAACTAGTTCCCAATCCCACACTGGGTCCATTACATCTTCTAGTCTTCTTGCCAGTGATCTATCCTGAAAAGTCTGTACTACTGAAAATGAAAAGTAATCTAGCTTGTTATGGACACTACAGAATAATCTAGATATTATGACTCAAGCTGAGCTTATTTGGTATACAAAATGTCGGTCATGTAGAAAAATAAACTTTATCTATATTCACACACGTGAGCAGGAGTTTTTACATTGTGTATATATATAATTTTTTATAGTTTTAGAAAAAGACATAGTATTATGGAGAACATACAGACTAGTCCAGCAACCCAGAATGGTGATTTTTATTTTAATTAAGTCATTTCAATACCCAATAATGAATTTTTGAAATGACAATTCGATGGTTTTTCATCAATAAAATAGACGACAATTCTTGTTCTGATACTGTGCAAAAGACACAATTTGCTTATTTAATTCAGTTTACTCCCCATGGATAACCTTTCTTTTTCTTTTTAAGAAACCAATGATATGGTCAGGATACCAAGTCAAAGCTGCAGCATAGCAACTGACAATATAACACAGTACATCAAATTGTGATTAACATGAAAACAGTTTTATAATTTTTTTATATATATTTATATATATATGTACATACACAAGGCAAAATCTTTTAGCCTTTTAGTAATAACAGGAACTGCAGATTGTTAGCCTGAGAAGAGGAAACTGTAATTTTTGATGCAAACAAAAAAAAGCCACTTAAGACAGATGTCACAATGAGAAAATCTACAGAAACTGCCATAAAATAAAACCTGTTAGGGTGCCAAAAAGCAATGGCAACAAAGGTATGGGGAAACATGGATGCTGATAAGTAAACGGCACAAAAACATGTTTTAAGGCAAATAAAAAGGTGAGACTTAAAAAAAAGAAGTTATAAAAATGACTTTAATTCTATACAGATAAGATGTTGTCTGGATCGGTCGGATAACATACACTGACACAAAAGAAGGATCAACTATAAACTAAATCCAGTTCAGAACTTTGGCCTAACTAGAGGCTCAGCAGCCTGTAAAAACTACACCAAAAGCAACCAAAAATGAAGGTGAGGTTTGCTTTTATACAACTGATTGCTAGCAAGAAAGGAATAAGCAGAGAGCATCCATTAAGGGATTTCATCCTTAACACATTTACTCATGGGATGTGTTTACTGGCATGTATGATTAGGATTGTAAATCCATCATTGGTCAAGAGATAACTCCAAACGCTTGGCGGCCTAACTCTGCTCCCTTTGCTATCTTGTCATCGTTCCACCCCCCCCCCCCAAAAAAAAACCCCACCCTGTTTATATATATATATTTTCCTTTACTGTCTTCTAGCAAGTAGAAGGATCCCTTTTTGTTGTAATGGACACAATTCACACTGGGCCCCAACATACCTTCAGAGTCTTTAGTAACTGAAATAAATTCATTGTATTTTTTCTTTGAGGGGAAATCAGGGAGTACCATTTTCCTCTCAAGTGATGGCTGCTTCTATTCTTTATGTATTGGGGACCAAAATATAGACTGGTGTCAAATCCTTCGAAAGGACCTGCTTTGCTCAGTTCCCGTTTGTTTTCTGGAGAAATGAAAGATGAAATGGACACTGAAGGAACCTGCAGGTTCTCCAACAAGCAGAAGCTACATTCAAAGGCAAGTTAAACTGTCTCCTGACCAAGAGTTTTGAAAAGTCTTGCTGCTGCCAGAAGTTTGCTTATGTGTCTCTCCTCTGTGATGCCAGCTTCATGGAGGCAGTTTTGTGACAGAGAAGGCACTTTGCTTAGGTCATTGACTCCTGCAGCCATAAGGGAATTGGAGTACATTGGGAGGCCAATAGAAACCAGCCAATCTGTTATGGAAGTGATATGTCCAGGGGACACAGGTTTTCGGCAGATTTCAGTGAGACCTCCACTTGGAATCTGGAGGAGAGAAAACAAAATACAACCAGTTCAGACCAGTTGGTTATGAGAGACTAGCTTGTCTTTCCACACATTTAGAAATTTCTATCACTAGAGGAACCCTACTTCCATCTCAAATAACTTGCATAAAATACCTCTCTGCTTCTTGGGAGTCAAAATATTAACTAACATCATTTGCTAGCACCCAACGAAAGAGTCTACATTTGATAAAGCATTAACACCGTTCTAAAAGTGCTATTTAGCAATGGAATGGTAGCCAAATGAAAGGCCTAATGGCCATGTGATGACATCTTGTCATCACAAATACAGATCTAGGTCCAATATTCA
This sequence comes from Plestiodon gilberti rubricaudatus, assembly GCA_026170595.1. Taxonomy (NCBI): domain Eukaryota; kingdom Metazoa; phylum Chordata; class Lepidosauria; order Squamata; family Scincidae; genus Plestiodon; species Plestiodon gilberti. The sequence goes on from JANXHW010000001.1 coordinate 66,124,133, forward strand.
CTGAGCCAAAACACAGCGTTAGAACAAATATTCTGCACGTCTAAGGTCACAGGTTTGATTCTTGGTATCTCTGGAAGGTCTGTGACCAGTGAGAAGAGACAATGGCCTGCCTGTGGGGCAATCTCCATATTCAACAAAATTCGTTGTAGAAGTCCCTCTGAAATGACACACTTCAGGCTAAAGGTGGGGGGCCATGTAAGCTCCCTGCATAACTAGGACATCAAGTCCAGGACTACGCTAGAATTTCATTTTTCTATATAAGGGTTTTTGCCCCTACTTGGGGGATCCTTCAAAACATGAACCCTGAGCTGCTATGGGGTCAAAAGGACTCTGAGCATTTCTCCTATTGCCTTGAATTCAAAATAAAGATAATTTAATGCAGACTCACTGCCAGGCGGTGTTGCTTCTTCAGCTGCTTTATCCGATTCTCGTCCATGGCAGTAGCGACTTCTTTCTCAGGTTGTTCTAACTCTTCAGAGTATCTTTGCACCAAAGTTTCAGGAATCCTGCAGCGGCCATGCTATGAATTCCAGCCAGCCAGAGAGGAAGGAAAGAAGTGTATAAAGAAACAAAGAAAATCCCAGTTAACCAAAGTTCCTCTTCAAGTATTAAACCCAAATGGTTGGCCCTTGTGTCTTAAACTATTACAGGTTTAAATCTGTGTGTAGAAACCTACAGACGGGAGTCGTGACTCTTGAGTATTCAATCTAGTCTTTAGAAAAGTTATAAAAAGTTAATTGAATATGCAGCGGTGTCACTGTTTTGGCGCCTGGTGCGGGGCCTGTCACGTCACCCCCCACAGCGCAGAGCCAGAAATAATTGCTGGTGATATGATGACATCATTGCACCACCACCAATTACCACCTGCTTTTCGCCTGCTCTGAGCTCGGCTTGCGTTCGAGGCCAAGACTCTAGCTCAGGAACCTTCGATTTGGCCTGGAGGTTTCCAAGCTTGGAGTCTCAGCCTTGCACATCTGTGTCAAATAAAGAATATGCTCAGGCCCTGTGGCTTGGCCGGGTCGTGTATCACCCCCTCCTGACATCACCCGGTGCGGTCGCATCCCCATACCCTCCCCCCAGTGATGCCACTGTGAATATGATTTTTCAGTGTATTCTTTTGTGCTGGTTTTGGCACACGTTGAAGATCGTGCAATATCTTAAGCACAAGAGGTGCTGTTGCTCGAGAACACAGGCCCTACCCAGCCCAAAGAGAAGCCTTTTAAAGCCCCTTTGACTTTCATGAGATGGAATTATGGGCATAATCCTCCCACCAACATCAGTGGACATCAGCAGAAGCAACATCAGTGGACATCAGAAGCTAACTGAAACCCTGAGACACTTTCGGACACCACTGAAGCCTTCTGTAGCCTGCAAGAGGATTTGACTAGAGTTGGTTTCATCAGAAGCTTTTTCTTTGGCCTGCCAAACAGAATTCATCACATGGTTATGTAGCAAGGGACTATGGAAGCTGCATCTGTTGAATTTCTGCTTGAAGGCATTACTTCCCAGCTGAATGTTGACATGGAAGACCAGGCAAATTGTACCCAAACTGTGGGTGCATGGAGCTTAATTCATACATCAGGATAATATGAGACACACTACAAAGTTTTTATGGCTTATGTGGCATAAAATTTAAGCTGTGGCACCTTTAAGCTTACAATAGTCATGCTTTTTAGAGGGAAGATTTTTTAAAAATCATCAAAGGAGTAGGTGGTTATGCTTTAATGCTTAGTATAGTGCATTAGTATACTTAGTATAGTGCAAAGCAAGTCTAAACCAACAGTCGAATCCTATCATTCTCAGCCCCGCTGGTGCAGTCACGGCAAAATGGGTACTTCCCACCATAGTCTTATCTTTTTCAAAAATGTATGTCCTCTTATAATTTAAAATATTTACTGTATCCTTCCTACTAGCAGGGCTTTTTTCTTCTTCATAAAACTGTACTCATGGTACGGGCATTTGCAGTCAGTCACTAATTAATTTAAAAGCAGGTTCACAATATTGTACATCACCTCTGTATGCAGAGGCTGCTCTAGGGATAAAAGAAACAATACCCTGGCAGAACTCACAAGCACATTAAAACCACAATCATATGCTAAGTATATGCAGCTTTTTAAGCATTTCGTCTCAAGCAGGAGTTGCAAGCAGGAGCCATCCATGTGAATAAAGCAAAGCCAGAAAACAAGCAAGACAGAAGATGCAACATGCCTTTCCAGACATCACTTAGGCAAGACAAAAATGTTCATCAAAGGACAAACCGAACAACAATGTTGCACTCAGTAATGGGTGGGGTGTGGTCAAGGTAGCCCATCCCAAATCTCCAGTCATCTTTTCATGATGAAGAAGCAGAGTCTTCAAGCTGCTACACACCTCAATAGTCTGACAGGCTCAGCTTGGAATCTGGAGGGGTGGGCTGGGAAGGAGTAGGTGGTTATGCTTTAATGCTGGTTCCTAGGCAGCAAGTAGGAGAGTTTGGGTGGACTACAGAGTAGGTGGCTATTAGCTGCCAATCCCAATTTCCAAAGTATTGCTGAAAGAAACTGGAACATTTATTGTCTGAATCTATGGAGGAGATAGCCCTAAGGACAGCCACCACACAGAGGCTCCTTCAAATCACTCCACATGACAACTTTCCCCCCATACAGTTAATTGTTCACATGCAGCAGCTCACCACTGCAAACCTCCAAAGACAGAGCTGATGGTTGAAAGGTGAAAAATCATGGAACCTGCACAGTGAGCCATTCCACACACATGGAGCAATTTAAGATGCCTTCGCATGGTGGCTGAAATATATGAACACATTTGGGACGATGATAAATCACATACAGATTCTGGACTATCCTATTCGTTACTAATGTATGGACAATTCTACGGAACTGTTCTATAGATCAACAAAAAGGGAAAGGAAAATGATTTGAAGAATGAACAGAGTTAATGGAAGGAAGGTTTCAGCTCCCCCCCCCCTTGTTAGATATATCCTACCTTGTCAGAATATGGGTCTTCCGTGAGATCAATATTTTCAGTCTGCAGCTTGTTTTCTATCAACATTTCCAGATCCAGAGATCTATTACAGGAGATTTTCCTCACTGAAGAAGGATCTAGCTTTAATACATGTTGCTGGACACTAGCAGTCTCTGGAAGATCCGACAACCAAGGAGGCCGTACATTCAAAGGGCTACTGGGTTCCTGTTCTAAAGAGGATCTACACACAGTCAATCCACGGGAATCCGAGAGGCCACCTGAGATGGTCTTTTTTGCTGGTAAAGATGGAGCATCTGAACTAGAAAGGGTTGAGGAAGAATGACAGTGCCCATTAGAAAGGCGTTCTCTGCCTTTTTTGGCAGGGACTGGCGGTGGCTGTGAAGAGATTTTTGGCTGTGTTCTTGCCTCACCTGTGACCTTTTGATCAGCTCCTATAGTATCTTTGGGGACTAAAGAATGATCAGCCCTCCCAAGTTCATGGATGCTCTTTCTAATATTTTCAAGAGGAGTGCATGTGATACAACGTGAAAGTGAAGATGAGCGAATGTCACTGTTTGGGGGAAGAAATAGAGGAAGCGTTCCACTGGAAGGGATAGCTGCAGAGAAGTGCAATTCCTTTGCTTTTCCCTTAAGAGAACCAACAACTTCTTTATTCTGCTTAGCCGCCAACTGTTCAGTCACCTGTCCTCCACCACCAGAGCCAAATGACGTTTTTGTTGCATCTGGTACACCTTGAGGGGAAGCTTCCAGCTTTTTTACAGAGCCAGTGCCAGTTTCTCCATTAAGGTCACCAAGAGAATGAGATCTTGGCCACATATGTACATTCTGCGTACCCTCAAGTGTCTCACAGCTCCGACAGATGCCAACTGGTAAACTTATGCGGTTCTTCTTGAGACCCATGACTGCTGGGGGCTTGAGGCAGCTTTTTGGAGCATGATGGATGCAGCTGAGCTGTGTCTTCTCTCCTTGCTGAAAGATGTCTATTGGTTTCGCTAAGGGCAGAGTTGAATAATTCACCAGTGGATTTCTGTGGAAATCCTTCAAACTGTATTCACTGGCTAATTTTGAGGGCAGGAGACAAGGCCTTCGGGTTTTAGCTGAAAACAAAACAATTCAGGATGTTACTTTTTGTACTTGTAAAATACAAAATAAATGCTGTAGTTTCAAGTACTATTTCCCAGAAGAGATGGTGTAACAATATATAAGCACATTTCCTAAGGGTGTGTGTGTGTGTGTGTGTGTGTGTGTTCTACTGTTACACCGGTGCAAGGTTACACAGGATTGTGCTGCAAGTGTATGTGGTGAAGGATGATGCTTAGAAGGGCATGTGACCCAGACTAGAACTTGTGTCTCCCTTGACCAGGGCTGGTGCTAAGATACCATTAGTCCCAGAAGACTTATGTAAAAGGCAAAGTTTTTCTGTGATTCGACACAAATTCCCTCTGTTCTGGCTATAGGAAACTTCCAGTGACCACACCTTGTTTTACCATCCTATTTGAGCTTGCAAAACAATGGCACAACCATTGGAGCATCTATTAATTTTTTTAATGGTGTTTCATGTGCAACAAGTAGCAATTAGCATTAAAATTCCTTACATTTTCCCCGTGGTATTTACTGTGATCACTGGTCCAACTGGCTACTGTAACTAAAATATCTCAGAACAGTGTATATTATTCTGCTGGTTTAAGTCCAGCCACGGGATGATTTTGAGGAAAAACGAGTGTGACTTTAAATTAAGATAAGTCCTTAAACAAGCTAAGAAAACAAGTTGTTAGATAGCTTGATGGCTTTCTAAGTGTGCATACAGACATTTGGTCATGAAACCTCACAGCAAGTTAACGTAGGCAAATCTAAACCAATATTTCCTGTAAACAAACCCAACAGAGTGCTACAACTAAAGAACAGTCCCTATGCCTTCCTAGAGTGCATCCAGAAAAGCACTCTGGTTATACTGAACTTTATTTCACTTTTGTATCTTACGATCTCTGTACTGATCTTATGCATATATACCCTCTTCCTCTGCCTCAGAGCCGAGTTTGCACAAACAGCCCTCATGCATTCATAATTACCTGAGCCCCTTGAACATCAGAGGGAAGAGGCGAGAAAAGAAGCATTGATTTAGGATGTATGTTGCTGTGAATTATGCACTGCCTGCCTGTGTTACTTCTGCACCTCCATAATGTCTGCGCAACCTGTAAATTTGCAACAGCACACATCCTACAGCATCATAAGTCTCCACTGTTCTCTCCTTCAAAAAGAAAATGACCCTGTAAAAGGCTGCTGAAACCTCCTGCTGCTTGGCTAAGGAATAGCGACAAACAATACACCCGAGATTTTCTTTTCATGAGTAAAAAGACCCATGAAAGTTTTTTTCAAGATTATCTTGGTTTGTCAGTACATTCACAAAGAATGCCTAAAACAGTTTTTCTAATGCAACTAAAGGCCACAAAGACAGGAGACAATTATGTTAATTAACACACAATTTCGGTTCTAAACAGAACTATATTTAGAATGTTACACTGATTTTAATGACATTTTCAGTGAAGTAAATGAGCAGCTACCAAGATGTTCAAATTTTGCATTATTTATGTAGGAGAGTAGATCTGGATTTATGTCCCCTTTTAATGTTTGTTTATATATATATATATATATATATATATATATATATATATATATATATATATATATATATATATATTCAATATGCAAGACGTGTGAGCTCTTGAACCCGTTCGTCCTGTCCCAAGCCTGACATAAAAGCTCTGTCATATATTAATCATCATCATCATCTTTCTGGTGGCTGTTTACTGGTGGTGTTCTGCATCTTTTTTAGATTGTGAGCCCTTTGGGGACAGGGAGCCATTTAATCATTTGATTTTTGTCTGTAAACCACTTTGTGAACTTTCTTGTTGAAAAGCAATATATAAATACAATATTATTATTATTATTATTAATAATAATAATATTGTATTTATATATTGCTTTTCAACAAGAAAGTTTACAAAGCGGTTTACAGATGATGTCTTTAGAGCAAGGGCCGTCGGTGCGAAGGCCGGCAGCCCTTATTCTGCCGTCCTCCGGATCCTGCACCCTGAGGGTAAGTACCCTGAGGGTAGGTCCTGCACTGATCAGTGCAGAGGCAGGGGGAGGGCGGGCAGGGGAGTGGCGGGTGGGGTGCCATTGGCCGAACCGGGCCGGAAGAGGACGGGGATATCAGTGGTGCGCTCCCCCAATATCCCCAGCCCTTTCCTGGCCTGGTGCAGCCTTACTCCACTGCCTTGGATGCACACCAGCATTGTTCAGCCTTTTTGCTCAAGAACTACCTTCTTATTTGTCAATATTGCTTTTTAAGCTAATTGTGTCTTATTGTGTATTTAATTTTAACATGTAATTTGGATGATGTGATATAGGATATAAACGTCTGAAAGAAGTGGCTAATTCTCTGAGATGAACAAACTCCAATTTATCTGTACCATCTGAAGTCTTTGTCTGCCTGTGCCCTTTCATAAGGCAGCAACCCTGTGGCTGTAATTTGGGCAGACCCAGGATCCTAGACTCTAAGAACAAAGTATCTTTCCTTCCTTTAAAGTGAACATTCTTAAAAAAGAAAGAGCAATGGATGTTTCTTTTCAATACATCTACAATTCAGAGAGCTTTATCTACTAAATGCTAAACTGGCAGTGAATAACACACAGTTGGTTGCTTTGTATGTGAATCCAATACATGCCATGTGAATGTTCACTGCCAAACACAATGTCGCTTTAGAGGTCCCAAGCACAGGCAGACATTAATCTGAATTTGAAATAGTCAAGCAAGCATATCATGATGCATATTTTCCCTCCCTTAGTGGTGTTGCAGTCCAACATCGTTTTCAATTGTAAGTCCAAATGGCCTCCTCATTAATTAAAAAACAACAACAACCTGAACTCATTTGGATGCGAACATTTTGCTGAAGACAGAATGGGAGAGACTCTACTTATGGAAACGTGGACTAACCATACTGCTCTCTCCCCACCCTCAGTCAACAATATTTGCAGTCCCAAGTGCCATATTTCCAATGTCCACATATACTCAGAAATTGAGCTAACTCTTATGAGATAGCAAGGTACAACACACCTGTGCACAAGGAAGCCTCTACCATGAGGTAATGGCAAAGGTCCTATCACATTTGGGGCAAAATGGTGCTTCAAAGTATAGTGCATCATGTGGAACTACTAAATTTACTAAATTTACTACTAAATTTACTACTAAATTTAGCAGCCCCCTCCCTTTTGGGGAGATACATGCATATGCGTAATTACCATTCTCCAGGTTTTCACTACTTTCATAGCAGCCCGAATCACGGGGAGAACATCCACTTAGGCCCTGACCATCTATGAGGAGCTTCTCCTGAGAGCCCGACTGGTCACTGTTACCTGGAGGAGGAAGAGGAGGAGAGAGAGAGCAGAAATGAGAAGGCAGCACTGACGCAACGCACAGCCTCTTTTCCTCCCTACCAAAATGCTGGTCAGTACAGTAAGAGAACCTGTGGTTTCATAAAAATGTTAAAAGCAAAAACGTGACAGTGTCATTGTTCTTCAGGAATACGGCTGTCATGAGAAGATGGCTAGACAGAGGAAGGGGGCTGAGAACCGATTGCTGGAAATGTCAGTAGGCTTACCAGATCTCCAACCGGGACAGAGTGTTAGACCTTTAGGAGAAGGAATGTGGGCAGGTATAGCCTGTTAAACCTTAAACAATCCTAGGCATGTCTACTCAGAAGCAAGCCCCACTGAACACAATGTTCTCCTAAAGGTCTAGCACTCTGTCCCGGTTGGAGATCTGGTAAGCCTATGCAAAAACCTTTAGCTAGACTTTGCATTCAACATAGGGCCGATGCAGAGGTGCAAGGTTTCAGGGTATTCACAGCAACTAACAGTGCTAAGCAGTTGGAACTGCTACATTATAACCTCAGAGACTTACTCCTGCAAATCTGAACAAAGCAGCATGTGTGTTTATTACGCTTTCAGAAGAAGACCACCACTAAAACGGAAAACCTCCAAACTTGAATTAGCTTTTGTCCTAGGCAGTTCCAACATTTTGACTACACCAACTCTTGGGTGACACACACACAAAGAGAGAAAAGTAGTAGCAACCCAGCCCAAGCACTGCAGTCATTTTTCAGGAAGAAGCCAAGTTCAAAATGCATAAAGTAGTAGGTGCCTGGAGACAGTGTAGACAGGCAAAACAGTCTCTGAAATGAAATGAAATCCTCTGGTTATTAGCAGTCCAACCCCATGTATATTTATATGAAAGTAAGCTCCGCTACGTTTATGGGCATTCACTTCCTAGCAAATCATTTGCAGATGGTTTTTCGTTATCTCCAACTTTTTTTTCTACAGCCCTGTCTTTTTTCTATTGAAAACTACTACAATTATTATAATATGTTAATCCTAGCCTCTTCTAACTTTGGTCTACACGGCTATCCGATTTCTTCCTAGCACACGGCTGGTGTTAGGACAGTTAAAAAGCAGCACTAACTTGCAAAATACATCTAATAAATAACAAAATTTGTGGCACTATTGTTATCTAGGCTCTCCTGATTCATTGTGAGCTACATAAAATATAGATATAGTGTTGAAAAGGGATTTAATAGAGAACAATTCTCAAATGAAATCGTGAAAAGCTATAACTTCACAAAAATCTTAGTGTTCTAGCTTAGCCTGGTAGAAGTTTTTAGTGTGGAAATGAAGATATTGAGAGTATTACAGTTTCCAAGCCTCCTCCCAAATGATTTAAAAATTCTCAGGTGTGCTTTGGAGGAGAAATTCAAAGCCTTACTGTCATATTCTTGTAGCAGTTCCACAGCTGTCAAGAGAACAGCTCTGTGCTCAGGGTCTCGAATGTTAAGCTCATCCAAGTCTTCTTCCTCTAGAAGCTTGAAGGTGTCTAAGTCTTCATAGCCATTGAACAAAAAGGTGGGCATGTGTTCCTATGGCAAAAAAAAAAAAGTAGTTTGCTGAGAAGAATGAATAAGGGAATGAAAGTACAAAATAGCTGATCACAACATTTTGACAACTTCAATGACTTCCAGTTCCTCCTTCCTCATTAGGGAGATTACAGATAGATAGTTACACGAAAAATCTTCAAAATCTTCAGTGTTTCCTCTAAAAATAGAACAAAGGCTATAAGGCAGGCATTCTCAAAGTTCTCCCCCCAAGGCAGGGAGAACTCTGAGTGCTTGCGGGAGTGGGGACAGTTGTGGTGGCAATCCCCAGGATTGCCACCGGCAAGAAATTTTTTTTTTTTTACTACTTACCGGGGGTCCTGGAGCACTCTGAAGGGTTTGGGGAGGCCCGCACTCCCCTCTGTGGGCCTCCCTGAGCTTTAGAGCGCCGTGGAATGGTGATTACGACCACTTCCAGTTTTGCAGAGGGGAGCGCGGGCCTCCTCGAACCCTCAGGAGGGCCCTGGTAATTACTAAAATTACTTTATCAACTTTTTCTAAACGTCCCCCCCCCCCCGCAGCAGCAGCAGCGATCCTGTGGATCGCCACCGCCATGCTGTCCTTGCCCTTTAAGGTGGCAAAGCACAGCATCCAGTTCTGCTGGTGGGTTGCAACCCACCAGTTAGAGAACCGCTGGTATAAGGGAAGAGCGTATTTTTCACCTCTACATCACCAGCTAGTGCTAAGTATCACTCTGTATACTCCTACATGAATCTTGATTACGATCCTAATTTGACGTTGCCAGTTGCTTTCTGCTGTCAAGTTGGCTAACATCAGCACCAGGAAGTGGCCTACACATGATGGCACAAGCTCCAAGAACAGTAGAGATGGTTCCCTGACCTCTGGCCAATCTTCTTCAGTCCCACTCACTTATTTGTAGCTATCATTACACATCACAATAAAGTCGATATGACGCCTTCAGCATTGGTCAGCCATGGTGAGAAGTAGTGCTTCCTAAATGTAAGTATTAATGTGGGTATCATTATTGGAGCACTTTTGGCTTGTACTGAAGGCTGAGTCACTCCCATTTATAGGTCTCAAGCTCTCTGGATGTACTTTCCTTCTAGGCTACTATCTCTTGGAATGGGCACTTGGAACCTCAAAGAAGATCAGAGAGGTGGGGCAGTGGCAAATGCTCTTTGTGTGTTTCCTCTCCTGTTTCTACACAGGCTTCAGGAGCTATTATGATTACCCCCTTTTCTTTAAAGTTCCTTTTCACTCCCCTTAGTCACCAGCTCATCTAGACCATGTAACTTCCTGTTTAATTTCCAACGTTATTTAAAAACAATTTTATCCAGTTCTTCCCACAGTGAGACAGAAACTCAAAAGTAGCTCACAATAGATTAAATAAATGTCTTGCCCTGGACATGCAGGTATTTGGGGTTGGACTCTGCCACATATACAGGCACAGGTAGATTCCGATATCACAATGCCACCCACACACCTGCTTTTCTGAGCAGCATCTTAACTCTTTTCCCCAAACCTAAGATTTACTTCACATGCCTATGCAAGACTCCTTGATGCATCCTTGTCCAGGCCCCCCAAAACCTGGTCTCAGTAGTGCCAGCATCACAGTAGAATAGGCAATTATTGAGGGAACACCACCCTTCTTTTTCAGAAGATCTGGAACACTGGCTCTGCTCTATATTTGGAATTGTCTTTCCAGATATTATGGATGGACTATTTTGACTTGGGACAAGGCTATTTGTCCCCCAGCTTTTAGAACAAACAAGAGCCTGTTGTTCTATCAGAATCACGTGCTACAGAAACCTAGGCTCTTCAAAACCAGGTGGGGCTGCTGCTGCTCATGGTTGCTGCCATTCCAGAATGTTTCTGCCCCACACGAGTAGGACATATTGCATGGTTATGCATCACATCTATCGTACAGGAGCAACCGTGTGATGGCAGCAACTGGCATTCAGGCAATGTGTAAATCAGGTGTTAGCAAATCTAATTTAGAAACCTCTAGTATATCATTCTAACACATAACCTTTCTTTGTCTACAATCTATGTACAAGCACACACTACAAGGGGGGGGGTAAGGAGAATAAGCCAACTTTGCAAATGCCAAGCAGGTGGTGGTGGGGAGGATGGTTCTAAAGCCAGAAGCCATTCTCTGAAAAAGTCTTTTATTTGGTTCCTTTTTATGTTTAAGCTAGGCTGGAAGCAGCAGGTGATCACAGCTGCTGTGGTGTCAGCTGATGGAAGAGACTGCTTCAAAAAGGGACAATAAGTGGCAAATGGATTCTGGAAATCCAGTAGCAGCAAATAAATATAATAATACAGGGAAATGGAGGATAATTCCCCCGTTCAAAATCAGCATCAATGAAACACAACGAGACCAGGAAAGTATGTTTAAAATACAGAGAGACCCCTCTTTCAGCACCTCAAATTAATGAGAGTCTGCAAGACAGGATACCTTGGAAAGTTTATCCTTCCATCTCTCTTCCATTATTTATGCAGGTCAGCTGAGAACATGATTTTAAGCTCAGAAATACTTTAGTTGCTTTCTTTAACAATTAAAATCTTTAGAGCAAAAATAAGCAAGGACGATATGTCAGTTCGAAACAATAGACACCATGTGTCCTTATCCAGACATAATCCACATGAACCTTTCAGTAAGTAAGCAGTAAAACACTTTGCAAGCCTGCCTCTTCTCCCTGGATGTTTTTAGCTTTTGACTTGCTAAATTATGCAGCTGTGAAGAAATGGAAGACACTTTCCTTGCCTCACTAGAGTAGAGGTGACACATCCCACTTTATGCAGAGACGCCTTCCAAAGATGGATGTGGGAAGCAGGAGCAGGGGATGGCCAAGCAGGAGTGTTTTCCACTTCACCAAGTCACTGTCAGAGTGTGCTTTTAGTTAGAGCAAAACATACTGTTTGGAACTCCAGAATGAAATGTTGCACAGGACACCTCTCAAAATAGACCGTAATTGCCATTTCTTCTTGTCCAAGCCTTGCGTCTTCACTGTTCTGGACAGGTGAGCTAATAATAAGGACTTTGCTTTGGGAAGCTCTTTTCAGATCGCCTGACTGGCAATACAAACCGTATGAAGACTTTGGGGAGGCAGCAGACAGGCTTCTCAATGTGTTTACTGTTTGTTCATCGACTGCTCACGTACACAACATGGAATTTGTACGGAATTTTCTCCTTGAGGCAGCTTTTCACTTATCTTTTCCTTAAATATTTGATCTCTAGGGCTTTCCCTGCAGGAAGGTTCAAGACCCTCTGCTGTGATTCTCCGAAAGAACTTTGCCCAGCCCTTTTCCTTCTCTGCAGTTCTAATCATACGTTGATGTTCATGTGATACCAGGGATGGCCCATACCTACCCCGGCTCCTGAATCCCCTCTATTTTGCCACTTCCACAAGTGCATGCACTTCCCCTACTAGAGGATAAGGAGAGGGGAGGGAGGCACACTCACACCCCTTCCCTTCCCTTCCCCTCTCTTACTTTCACCTGCTCTCAGCATGCAGCCTCCACCCTCTGCGCCACTCCTGTTTCAAGTGAACAGGAAGCACTAAGCATACTGGGCTCCAGAGGCTTCTCCCTACCCACTTGGTGCTTTCATAAAGAGCCAGGTGTGTGGGGAGAGGTGATCTGGAGCTGTGGCAGCTTTATTCCCCTCTCTTTCTCCAGCAACCCTGGAGGGAGAAGGCAGCTGCTGTGACACTTCTGGCTCACTTTCAGCAAGCTGGAAGAAGACTGGAGCACTGACCAAAGTGGCTCCATCAGTGACAGGCTGGAGAGTATGGCAGACAGACCGGGGGGGGGGGGGGCTCAGCATTTTGTTGTCCTCCAACTGGTCCAGCATGCCTGTCCTGAAAGTCCCAAGCAAAAGGTGTTTCCGTGTAATAGGCCAATGTTCAGCCTATTAATGCTCATTAATATCAGACTTTGGTCCTATGGTTTGTCCTTAGCTCTGTTTCCTTATGAGGACACTAAATGGTTGTTAAAAAATGAGACTGATGAGTAGCAGATTTTTTTAAAAAAACAAAGAAAGTTTGAGAATGTGCCCCATTTAAGGATTAATTACTAATCATGAGAACTTGCTGTTGTGTAGTTATAAGTTAAGCTGCTGCCATGAGAGTTATGACAATATAGAATTGTCTTGACAATTTAGCAGAAAAATCACTGACCTGTAAACAAAACATAATGAAGCAAAACAAAAAGCCACAGTAGTTGAGTAACTGTTCACAAAGAAAATAAATTTATGGGATCAGGGAATGTCTGTTGGCATCCTAGCTGCCAGTACCACTATCACCAAAACCTTGAATGCTCTACCTGCTGTAGAACCTAGACTCCCATTTGCTAAAATTAGCTTGCCAACAAAAGTCACACTCCTTAAACAAGAGAATAGGTGGAAGGATAAATGACAAGCACAGCTGTTTCTTTCCAACCTGCTTGATCTTGAACATAAAATACCACAAAATAAAATCTCATATTAAATATAATGTATAGCCTTTTTAATAGATGCTGCTCCAGTTAAATATACGGAACAATTAGGTATGCAATAGGCCATTTCTCTATTATTAAGCTGCATGCCAGTTGTGTAAAATGTAAAGATGAACAAAGCTAGACAAACTCAAGATTTCAACTTGCTCTCACCCCCACTTGCTGCCAACTGAACCCCAGCCCTGGGAAAGGAACTTTAAATATGGACGTCTTCAGCACTTTCAGGAAATACTTGGTTCTAGTCTTTGGTCAGGGAATTCTAAAATGCTTTGATCTCCTTGCAAGTGAAATCATGCCTTTCCACTTCTCACTCATTCATTCAAATGCAAGAATTCAGAACTGCAAATGATTTTCTACATTTTTAAAAAGAACTACCCCAAGAGCCTTTTTGTATAGGCACGGTATAGAGATAGAGACACTGGACTGAAAGAGTACAAAGAGAGAGAAAATGGTAGTGTACCTTTAAATTGATGCGATCAAGGAGATCCTCCACAGATTTGGGCTGAGGTGGTCTTCCTTTCCGTCGCCTCCTTATGGGTCTTTTTGGTTTCTCTTCCTCTTCATTTAACACATCCACATAGATGAACTTGAATGTGCCCACTTTGTTGTTCAACAGGCCCATCCAGGTACCCATGGGAGGCTTGCTGATTATATCAATTATATCCCCCTTCTGCAGATGAGAGGACAAATATGTGTACCTGAAGGCTTCACACCGATTTGCTGTTTACTAAGTTAGTGCTCACTGTGTCTTAATGGAAGATATGCTTACTGTATACTACAGAATTATTAAAAAAGGATGGTGCAAAAGTAAAGCTGATTTATTCTTAAACGAACTGCCATACTACAACTATCATGACATGACAAGACAGAAAGAGACCGCGAGAAGACATTCGCCCCTTGCCCCATTGTAGCTACGCAAATACCCACATGGAACATTTGTAATATGCATGTGAAACTTGGACAGTTTTTCTGTCTTTTCATGTCATGACAGTTGTGGTATGGCAGTTCATTTAAGAATAAATCAGCTTTACTTTTGTACCATCCTTTTTGAATAACCCTGTACTTTGTGGCTGGTGTCTTGAAGAGAAGAGGGTATGAAATCTTCTCTTATTCACTGGGTGTCCCTTTTTAAGCTTATGACAGCCCAGAAACCACTTCCTACCTTTGTACTACTTTTAACTAAGTAAATGTGAAACAGATACTGTACTTTTCTTCTAAACATTTCTGAAGAATTTGAAAACTACAATACATTCACAACTCTATCTCAACTAAGAATTTCTTCTAATTGCCTGGTGCTAGAAAAAGTATCTCAAAACATTTTGCTGATTTTCTGATAAATGGAGCAGAAGTGAATTCACAGCATATGTTTCCAGCTCTGTGACCACTAACTTTATGTTCAGCTCACCACTCATTTCTTTGCCTCTCCAGTAGGCTTCTTTAGTAAAAAGAAATAACCGAATTTACTTTCATTTTTATAAATAAAGCTAACTGTATTAAATAATTTATGGTATTTCTATCCTGCTTCTCAGGCAAGACATGATCTCTGAAGTGGCTCGCAGTAATCCATAACACAACATATAATAAAAGCCCATCCATCCAAACAAACAAAACAAAACAAAACAAAACAAATAAGCAATGGTGTAAAAACCATAGCTCCATGGTGGTTTTAAAAGCAGCAGAATACAGGTAGAGGTAAAAGCCTAAGGAAGCTTCACTGCCCTATTAAAAAACGGGGAACTGACGTGCTAGGCCCTGTGCTCAGTGAAAGTGTTGGTTTTCATCTTTAAATGCCCTAACTGGCCTGAGCTCCTTGGTTATCTGATGGAACACCTCCTCTCTAGATGGTGACTGCAACCTCACTGCAGCACTCTGGACCAGCTGTAATTCAGAACACACTTTAGAGACAGTCTTCTCTGACTGTCTAATGTAGTAGTCCTGTATAGGATATCACATAGTCCAAACTGGCCCCAAATCAGAGTGCAGAGCTGATTCTGCATCATACGTAACGTGTCCCCGACACATGAATCAAAAACAAGACAACTGCTGGGTTGTGGATTGCTGTGAACTTAAAATGGATTTTTACAGAGTGATTCCTATTGATTGATTCCTATTCAATTACTTCCTTGCTGTGTGGCTTCTGAACGCACATGGCATGACAGCAGCCTTAGAGTAGCTGGTCCACGACGGGTCACAGGAAACAATCCTTCAAACCACTTGTTATTTTGAAATTTACTGCTCAAACAATTTCAGGATATCAGAGACCAAAAGACAAAACTGAATGTCCTCTGAGCTAAAGGAGGAGGTTTAATGGTGAATTCCCTGGATGTGGCTGGTGCAATCTACACCTCTTTCTCACATCCTGTCACTGATAAGGGCTCCACTCTGCATTTCTTTGCATGAAAGTCAGCATCTCATTAAAGATGTAATTTGAGACATTCAGCACAAATGTCCTGGAATGTCACTCTCCCTAACCAATGCTTCTCATTTGTATAAGAGCTTGTATTGCTTCCTTCTAAAACCCAGATTTGGTAATTCCGTTTCTGCAACAATCCCCACCAGTAGACAAAACTGGTTCATGTGCACGTGTGGTAAGGAGCTTTGCAAAATCCTGGCTGCTGCAATGTCCTCGAGAGCCATCACCAGCTACTCTCTCCTATTTTGGGGTGTGTGTGTGTGTGTGTGTGTGTACACACACACACACACACACAAGAACATAGTAGGGATCAATAGGTGCACAGAGAACATACCTGTATTGTTCTTTTTGTTGCTTTTAATTAAAAATGATACAAAGAGCAGTTCACAATCCTAACCAGAGGAAGCAAAATGGGCATGCTATGAACTAGCCAAAATGTTACGATAGGCAACCAGAGGCTTTAGTGCAGAGAAATGAAGCTTGTAAGAACACTTCCTTAGGAAATCTCACTGAATTCAACTTATGGCATATAATCCAAAAGGAAAGCTGGTACCTTGAGTTTGAGGGAATCAGTATCATAAGGGCTGGGGGTAAAATCTGTGTGAACTCTGGCACGGCCACAAAAAGGTCCCCTGTATGGAAGTTCCTCATCATCACCATCTTCAGACTTGACACTCTCTCTGTTGCTGGCTGAGGAATCTGTTGTGCTCACTGTCTGTCCACCTGTTTGTGATGGAAAAAGGAAAGAGTTTACAACAAGAACAACAAAATCCAGCAACTTCCTAGAAGGACTAATTGGATGTTTATTTCTACCCACAATTATAGGTAAGACAAGAAGGCAAGCATAGCAGGACCTGTGCGCTCGGATCTTTATGTTTGTTTATACAGCAAATACTCATGACATCTCTTAACATTAGTGCTAACAAAAACACACTACATTTAGTGGCTCCCCAGGGATCCATCTGCTGCAACTGTTTGCCACAGCACTGTATCCAAACAGCTTGGTACAGACTTTCTCAGCACATGCTGAAATACTGGAGGCAGCAACCACTGTTAACGCCTCAGAAGCATGTAGTCGACAACTGAGCCCTCAACAACGCTAGGCTGATTTTGACGGAAAGGATACTGTTCCATGCCAAAGGGAAGCTAAAACATGACAATCACAGAAGACTCTCTTTGACACTGTGATAGGTTCAATTTAGCAAAAAGCTACATTTACTTGTTAGAACGTTCGTCTAACATTACTTTTGAAAATAAGAGTGAATTCTTGGAACCTTACCAGCATCCACAGTTCCAAAAACATACAATATTATTATATATACACATCTTGGAAATGGCCACCAGCTACAGCCACTGCTCTAGTTGGACCTGAAAGTCATCCTTCTCCGAGATAGGCATATGATGGTTCCAACATTTCATTTTCTAGTATCTTCAGATGCAGCCGTGGCTCTTACATTTGAAACATTTATTTCCAATGTCATCTTAAATTCTGCTCCCTTCAGTTGTGTCTGGTTTCACCTTTGAGGGCTATGAGGCCTTGCGAAAACTGTTCTAAACATTATCAGCCAGATTCTTATAGTCATTAACTCAAAACAGATGGATTGATAGATGACTGCTTGCAGAGTATCTGCTTCATGTAAAACTTGCCCAAGCACTAACTTCTGCTAGTATTGTTTTTATACTTTTCACTCTTCATCAAATGAGAATACCCAGGTTCTCACAAAAAATAGCTAAAGCATAACTCAATGTTTCTATAAACTATCAAGCACTACTCAGTAGGAAATCTGACAATGTCTCTGAGCCATGCATTGGGTTTGTTCATTCCCTTCACAGGCGCAATCCCTGTTATGTCAGACAAAGCTGTTTCTTTGAGGCTGCCAAGAAAAATACCCCAGGAATACTGGTGCACATGCCGCCTGCTTGAATAAGATAAGAGCTGAAGTTCTACAGCATCTAAATGCTGGCTGACTTGCCCTCCAGCATTTACTTCAACCATGCTTCACATTTCATTTTTTCTTATGTGCTGTTGCAAAAAAACAAACAAACAGTAATTCTGAATTCTGAAGCAACGGTAAGGATGACCCAAATGATTGTTTTCTACTTATTACTCACTCATTGAACTTTGACCACTTAGGGAGCTCCTCAAACTTTCTACTGAGCCACCAGCTTTCAGCTTGGGCTTATCCAGAGAATCAGTATCCGGTTGTGGTGACTGAGGAGATTCTGGCATTACATCCAGGCTGGATTCCTGAAAGAAAAATACCGCACAATTTTATTCTCAGATTCTCATACACTTAAGTGTATGTATAGTTGTTACCATCTAAGATAAAACCCATTGCTATGCATCTGGATTACGGTAGCATCGTAAAGGTCCCAGCTGGGCCAAGGACCCTGTCCTAGAAGGGGATAAAAGCAGATTATTTTCTAGCATTTTATAAGCTAGAGATAAGCAAGGCAAGGAACCGCATCTTGCACATGAGAAAAAAGTGGCCTGCCCTACAACCTTGAGGCAACTTGACCAAAGCCATAGAGAAAGTGAATGTCAAGACTGGAAACTGATCTTTTCCTACAGCCATCGGAAGCCACTTCTCCGATTTCCAGTGCAATCCTATGTAAGTTCAATGGAACATCTTCCCAGGTGTGTGTATAGGATTGCAGCCTTTCAGCACAATCCTGTGTAACTTTGGAACGGCACAGCTGATGCTGCGCTGCTCCAGTGTGTTGCAAACGTGCCATAAGGCCCGTTTCTGACACCCAGAAAGTAAGCGGTGCCGAGGCCAGTGCCATTCACTCTCAGCAGGACAGAAGCCTCCGCTGGCGGACACAGGTAAGTCCTGCTCCGGGCGGAGTAGGGAGGTTGGAACGGGGTGGAACAGGAGGGGGCGTGCTCGGCAGCGTGCTCCACCAAACCTATCCCCCTTCTTGGGCCTGGCCAGTGTTACACAGACCTCCTGGATTTGCACTGGCTATATTGCTGGCATACATCTGAGGAGACCAATTGGGACGGCTGGGCCATTACTTGGGGGAGGCCTCCACCTGCGCCGGCCCAATCTTGGATAGGATTCGCTGCAGCATGCTTTTGCACGCTGCGGTGGTCCTAGACAGGATTGGTCTGCCCGTTTGGTAGCTTAAGTACATATTCACTTGCATTTGATCACCCACCCAACCCAAAGTATCAGTTTGTAGGTGTTCGCGTCTGTGGCTACCTGGTTGTCTTTGGGAAATGTTGCTTTGTATACACAAAGTAAAATCATATGATTAAGATTTCTGCTGTAAACTAAAAAGCTAGAAAATTTCATTGAAAAAGCACCCGAATTCTTAATACTTTGATCAACCTTGCAATTAGCCCTCTCAGGCTACAGAATATTATTTGCAAGATATAAAGATAAGATCATGAATGGTAAAAATCATACAAGGTTTACTTTCTTGCTTTTTCCTTTCATACATGTATTAAATTATAGTTAAATTATTTTTTGTAGTCCTTTTATATCTAGTTGCCTTAAGCATGTAAACACCTTTTAAAAAGGTTTGACTCCATATCTTTTATTCTTCATCTGTATCTTAGCATCCTGATTTTTTGGGGGGGGGGGGTTGTAGTTGCTACTGCTTTAGAATCAGGCTTTTTCTATGCAGTTTGCTGAAGATGGTTGTAAAACATTAACATAAAGTGCATGAAATGGCAGATGAAGAAATGTTGTAGTTTGGAGTGAATTACTGGCATCTTTTTCTTATGTGTGATGTTAAAATGAACTAACCTGATTAGGCAACTTTGAAATGAGAACTGTAAGCAAAGCAAAAATCATTTATGTGAAATGTTAGGGGCATTTTTTCTTCATATATTCAAATAACAAGACAGATTCAAAAAGATCTCATCCATGCAGATGTTGGCAACAAACAGCCTAAAACAATCATTTGTGGAAGCTATATGCAATCAGAAGTATATTCATTCATGTTTCTGTGGGGATGTAGGTGTGTGCACACACATCCTAGTGGCAAAGAAACCATTTTGTTTGATAAATGACCATGCAGGAAAATGTGTGATACGATGTGCAAGAGTATCTGGAGCAAGAAATTAAAAGAAACCTGCTGATATACAAGAATTGCTGGTTTATTCCACAGACATGCAATCACAAACCATCTGAACGAAGCCTGTTATTTTCATACTGCAGAGTCATCGGAAATATCTTCCCACAAATCAAGCAAGTCTCTGGGGAAACTGAAGCCACAGATTGCTAATACAGGGCGCCTTATGTTTTTTTTTTTTTTTCTAATTTCTGTACTTTTTGTACTCTAGTCTTGAACACTTTTGCTGTCTGTAACGTCTTGCAAATATCCAGGCAATTCTTAAATATTTTGGCCACCTAATGCGAAGAGAGGACTCTCTGGAGAAGACTCAGATGCCGGGAAAGATTGAAGGCAAAAGAAGGGGAAGGCAAAGGACGAGATGGTTAGACAGCATCACCGATGCAACGAACATGAAAATGAGCGAACTCAGGAAGATAGTGGAGGACAGGAAGGCCTGGTGGGATAATGGTTCATGGGATCACAAAGGGTCGGACACGACTTAACGACTGAACAACAACAAAAGACTAGCTGCTAAGATGTGCCCATCGGACACAACAGGTCATAGGATTGAGAGAGTAAAGCAAGGATTGTACTGTCACCCAGTCAGTTCCAAGGATCATATGAGTAACTACAAACCAAGGAGGTTGTTGTGCTTTCAAATTAAGGCACTAAAATGTTCGCGCTGCCTAGTTCACTCCAGTTTATAGAAGGTTTTCAGACATAATGCACTTAATATCTTTAAACAGATTTGGTTTTTTACAGTTAGCAAAATGGCAGCTCCCGGCTCGTACGTAGACCTCCGGGCCCGAGTAGGCCTCCGGGCCACTGCACAGCAGCCCAGAACGGGGATAGGATCCGCCGTATAGTTACATAGGATTGCGCTGTAAATAGATTGAAGTTTAGTTCTGCAAAGGATTACACATTTTAAAAACATCACTATACCAAGCTCAGTACAGAAACCCTTAAAAAGCAGACAATGTCTAACTCAGCATATGCGTAAGTGTCAATTATAGGTCAGACCTGACTATAGTGGTCCATGCACTATACCATCAAGGCTCAATTATTACAACACACTGTATGTGGGTCTGCGCTTGCAGATTGTCCAGAAACGGCAATTGGTGCAGAACGCAGCAGCTCATGTGGTCATAGGAGCTCAGCAGTTCAACTCAGTCGCTATGGTTGCTGTGGCTGTATTGGCTGCTGGTTCTGTTCCAGGTACAATTCAAGGTGCTGATTTTGATCTTTAAAGCTCTCTATGGTTTGGAACTGGTGTACATGAGGGACTGCCTTACTCTTGTATGAGATTGGCTGCCCGCTAAGGTCACCTGGTGTGCTGCCACCAATTAAGTTGGCAGCGACTCAGGGTAGGACTTCTTCCATGACGACACCACAGTTGTGGAACTCCCTTTAGAGTTCAGAACCTCAACCTCCTTGTCAGCATTCCTGTGATTCTAAAAGCTTTTTTGATTCGTATCTTTTGATATTGTTTGATTTGTGAAAGGGTTCTGCTCCTACTGTTATGTGTGGGTTGGTTTTTGACCGTATTAATAAATGATGATATGTGTGGGTTCTTTTTGCTTTTTTAATTGCTTTTTCTGTTTTTATTATATTTATGGAAGCTGCCTTGGTCACAAGGGATGGCAGGGTAGAAGTCTTTTAAATAAATAACAGCATTTACAGCATTAAAATAAATTAGGAGGTGATGTTTACTTATTGTAGTGGTTGTATCAGCACTGCTTCAGTAAACAATGATCCAGGCAGGGCAATTTTGGTCTTACTTAAGGTTGACTTGCCAGTAGTTGGCTGTGTTAGAACAGTTGTGATTTTAGGACCTTCAGGGGCCATGAAATATTCAATACAACTGCTAGCATTATATTGGCATTCTGTACAGATCTAATGCATCTGAAATGAGACTTACGAGAGATGGGTGTATTAACATGATACTGCCATTGTATAATAAAACAGATTACTATTTTTATACCAGAAATCTGACATCATTGGGATGGCTTGATGGATAACAATGGACTTTGCTTTAGGACAGGCAATGAAGTTTGCCTCATTTTGCACAAATCCACAGAATAATTCTTCATCTACAACAGCAGCAGTATCTAACAGCGACAGACTTGCTCTGATATGGCACTGCGCAAACACACACTACCAAAGTGACAGGCCCTCCTTGGAGGGTTTCTGAATAGAAGTGAGTCCCACGTCACTGGAGATCAGTGTAAGACAGAGTAAAATACAGGGCCTGGAAACCTGAATTCTGCTTGGCACTATTATTCCAGCACGTCTCAGAGGACATAAAGATAAACACATGCTATGATGTTCTGCTTATCAAACACCAGCCTACAGCTCCTGAACACATCAGAATGGTACACTGTCAAATCCAGGTTATTCAACAGTCCTCTAGAGGGCGATATTTAATCAGTGAAAACTATTTTTGCAAGGGATGCCAATGCCTGTGGTTGCTTGCCAGCAATTACTTATTATGCTTATAGTTCAAGTGGAAAGACTGATGAACAAATACAAAATAAAAAGTGTTGGGTATTTTGACAACCTACCAAACCAAATTGAGTGAAGTCTGCCAAACGCAACATGCTTGGAAAAACAGATTGATTTTGGCCAGAGGAAACTGAAAGAGCAGTTTAAAAGAATACGTTTTAAGAATGAACTTTAAAGATCAGCTATATAGAGGTCTTTGCAATGAGGGAATTAAAGATACAGAAAAATGACCTTTGGCGATGGCACACCATATCCATTTGAAGAGCTTTGTTGGACAACCAAAGTTTCACTTTAGGTCAACACCTCTTTGCCCTATGCATGGGCATCACTGGGAGGGGGGCAGGGGGCCGACCACCCCAGGGAGGGGTGACACCAAAATGACTTTCTATTCTAATTGTTACCGGTGGTGCAAAAACGCACCACTGGCAGAAAATGGGTTTTTCCCAATCCCTGCTGCAACTTGCGTGGGGATCACATTTCCCAGGAGGTCTTCACATCGTGTCGTCTGGTATGGGAGGAGGTCCATAGGGATGACACCATGAGATCTTGCCCTAGGTGTCACCAACCCTAGTGATACCCCTTGATGCATGTCCTGTGGCGTAAGTGGCCCACTGGGGATGAACTCTTGACATATCCTTCCATACACCAGAGGCAACCAGCAAGGAGGGAGGGAGGTACTCCTAGTGGCTGATTCCTTTTGCTGAAACTGTCTTCCCCGGAAAGGCTTCTAAAGTCTGAACATATATACATGAGAT
Organism: Plestiodon gilberti rubricaudatus; assembly: GCA_026170595.1. Lineage (NCBI taxonomy): Eukaryota > Metazoa > Chordata > Lepidosauria > Squamata > Scincidae > Plestiodon > Plestiodon gilberti. The sequence goes on from JANXHW010000001.1 coordinate 66,147,294, forward strand.
TTCAGTACAAAGCCAGGAATTCAAAAAAACATTTGCGTGGTTACTTTTGTCTTCTTGTTCTATTTATTTGCAATGTTTGCTTCCTTATTTATTTATTGCAAATGCCTCCTCGCCCCCAAAAACTATGAAGCAGAAAAAGACACAATTTTCCATTTTACAGTACCAGTGATAAGAGAACAAGTAACCATAGAGCAGGGATTTCACACCAGATGGTAAGATTTTTAAATAAATAACGTAATAAATATTTAATCTATTTTTACTCTGCCTTTCCCCCAGCAATGTGGGCTCCCAAGTCAGCTTACATAAAATAAAAAAATGTACAACATAAAAACTATCAACATAAAACAATGCAGCAATAAAACAGCAACAAAAAAATAGACAGCAGCGCAAAATGTCATAAAAGCATCAGCAATACATGAAAATAGAAAACACAGGAGCACAAAAACAACATAGCAGCACAGGGCTAATAGGTTGAGATTGAATCCAGAAAAGACAGAGGTCCTACTGGTCAGGAAAGCTTCGATGCAGGTACTGAGTCATCTGCCTGTTCTGAATGGGGTTGCACTCCCCCTGCAGGAACAGGTGCGCAGCTTGGGAGTACTTCTGGATTCACAGCTCTCCCTGGAAAGCCAGGTGGCGGCTGTGGCCAGGGGTGCGTTTGCCCAGCTTCGGCTGGTGCGCCAGCTGCGGCCGTACTTGAGTCGATCAGACCTGACCACGGTGGTCCACGCCTTAGTGACTTCAAGACTGGATTACTGCAACGCGCTCTACGTGGGGCTGCCCTTGAAGACGGTTCGGAAGCTGCAATTAGTGCAGAATGCGGCGGCCCGGGTGGTAGCTGGAGCTAGGCGGTTTGACTCTGTTGAGCCGCTGCTTCAGCGGCTGCACTGGCTGCCCATTCGTTTCCGAGCCCAATTCAAGGTGTTGGTAATGACCTTTAAAGCCCTTCACGGTTTGGGTCCAGGATATCTGAGGGACCGCCTTCTCCCATACATTCCGGCCCGCTCTCTTAGGTCATCTGAGGGGGCTCTCCTGCGTGTACCACCTCTATCGCAAGTTAGGGGAGTGGCAACACGTGGGCGGGCTTTCTCCGCTGTGGCACCACAACTGTGGAACTCCCTTCCAGGGGATCTGAGAACCACCCCCTCCCTCATGACTTTTCGGCGAGGGCTCAAAACATTTTTGTTTCGTCTCGCGTTTGGGTGATGGGTTGTAGCCTGCCTCCTGTGTCTCAAGATGCTCTGCCATGCTGCTTTTGTGCTCCCTACTGTTGCCCCCCCAGTGGTTTTTATTGATATTATTGTTTTTATTGTTTTTAAATTATGTATTTAAACTTTCTGTATTTTAAACTGTTTTTAATTTTTGTTGTAAGCCGCCTTGGGCATTTGCCTCGGCATGGGATAAGGTGGGATATAATTTTTTTAAATAAATAAAAATAAATAAATAAAAATAAATATTGTTAAAGAAATTAAACGATGATGAAATGAATTGAAATCAGGGCGTGTCCTTGAGGGGATGCAAGATTTTCCTTTTTAGGCAGGAATCTAGCCAAAAGTACGGTAATCATATACCTCAGTTCCCAGGACACGGTCCGATGGCATATGATGCAGCTACCTAGCTGAAGCTTAGTTACAGCACAATCCTATAAATACTTGCTTGGGAGTAAGCCCCACTGAACATAATGGAACTTACTTCTGAGTAGACACACCTAGGATTGCACTACAAGTCTTGCAGCGTAATCCTGTGTAACTCTTGCATCGGTGTAACAGTAGATCCACCAGTGTAAGTCCACTTATGCCACTGTAACTTGCCGTACGCCGACGGATGCAGGACGGACACAAGCGTAACCCCCATTGGACACCATGCATGCGCAGTTCGGACGCAGGCCGGACACCAGCACAACTCCGCCGATGCAGGGGCCATTTGAACCCCCCCAGAATGCCCCCTGTGCCGGTGGAGTTTCACTAGCATCTGTCCTATGTCCAAACTGCGCATGCGTGGCATCCAAGATGGGTTACGCTGGTGTCCGTCCTGCGTCCGTCGGCTTACGGCAAGTTACAATGGCATAAGTGGACTTACACAGGTGGATCTACTGTTACACCGGTGCAAGAGTTACACAGGATTGTGCTGTTGGTCTGGTCAGTGCCTGGATAGGTGACTGCCTAGGATGTAATCTTTCATGGTGAAAGTCAGGATATAAATGTAATAAATTATACTAATTTTGCAGTACAGGTGTCCCCCCCCCATGTTCAGCGCATGTTCAGCTGTGCGCTGAACATCCAAGCCCTTATCTAAAGTCCTGCTTAATGACGGTTTCACTATATGATGGATTTTCCAGAACGTATCCCCATCGTTAGGCGGTCGACATCTGTACTTCCTATATACCGGTAGTTGATTGGTTTTATTTTGTGCGTGTTTTAAACCATATTTTAATACTAATTGTTTTTTTAAAAGCTAAGTGGTAGATTTTGAATTGTTCTCTACTGATTGTTTTAATGGTGGGATATTTTAACTGATCTATGGAAGTTTTTGTTTTGTTTTGTTTTTGCAAAATGTTTCCAAACAATATTTTTTTTAAAAAAAGGAAAAAAGAGGGACAAATGCTTTTAATAAAAATAATAAAAATGAATGAGCTGATAAATACAACAGGACACAGAATCTATTTACATAAGTAAATATACTCTCATTTGAAAGTTTTTTTATGCCTTTGTAAAACTGGGATAAGGGCTTGTTGTAAAGTGCATGTTACTGTGTCATTGTGAGTATGTGTTGGGAATACCTTCAGATTGCTAATTTGCCAGAAGATGAATATATGCTGTATAAAAAGCACTCATCCTTTACATCAGCCAAAATACCAGAGTGTATGCTACAGAATAGTACACTTTACTGGCCTAACTCAATGCCAGCTCCCTTTTCTGATTTTATTGGAGCTCTTTTCACAGTAAATAGTTTTGAAAGGGCCTTGGATTGCTTTACTACATTAAACCCATGGGGAGTTTCTCTAATGACGTTGTTGTTCCTTCCAGAGATCTCTTAAAATGCAAGAATCAACAACTCTTACCACATTCTAAAAGTAAAGCTCCCAGAAGTTTCATTTAACAAACAAACCCAAAGTTGCATACAGTACCTGCTCTGACAAGGAGCTGCTGTATTTTTTAGACATCCTTTTCTTCATGGTCTCTTTTACAGATTTCACCTTTTTTCCAAGGGATATGCGGGAAGTAGAGGGGGATTTGATCACTTCTTTGTAAAAATCACTGTCTTTGCCCTGTAAAATGGAAAAGAGACCATAACAAAGATCAACATTTTGCCAGTCTCATCTTTCTATGGCCAACTATCAGACCAAAAGAGTGTAGCATCTGGTGAAAACGTTTATAACTCAAATTTCAGATCCTACAAGAAACATTCTATGCTGCTCTTGATAAGAACAATGTTTTTCTATAACATTTCCTTCTCTGGGACCATTTTTGTGTGAATTGTTCCCATCGAAGCATACATAGGAAAAATAAATAAATATCAAAAGTTGCAAGTGATATCTTGAAATTGGCCACTCAAGTTGATTTTTAGGTAAGATTCATGGACCAGAATAAAATACTTTTAAAGAGAGGCCTCAGGAGCTCTTTAATAATTCAAATTGGGTACCAGTTCTGACATAACCTTTCCCTATACATACTCCATGGGAATCATTCCATATACACTGCCCTAGAGGTAAAAAGTCAGATTGTAGCCAACTTTTATACTTCTTGCAGAAACTTCAGGGACGGAGGTAAATGAGAAAAATTGCTTATTTCTGGTCATCACCTACTTAATGACTTCTGGCCCTCAGCAGGCGTCATGAATGCTATTCGGCCTGCTGTATGAAACATGTTTGACACCCCTGGTTTAGCTACCCTGGATACTGTTTCGCTAATGACACAGTCATTGAACCTAGTGGCCACCATCACACCTTATAGTGAATTCTATAAATTAGTGATGTGATGTGTAAGGGAGGTCTTCCTTTTGTCTGTTCTGAATCTACTGTAGCTGAACTTCATTGAGTGAACCTGAGTTCTAGGGAGGAAAGAAAGGAACATTCCTCTTTATCCATTCATGTCATGGAAATAATAGAAGGATGGAATAGGTAAAGGAGTACATAGTCTAAATTTAGCACAGATGTGCTAGCCAGTATACCAAACTCTCTGTATGTCTGTGATCTATTCTAGGAGTCTAGCCTGCAGTAGCTGTGTTTCACTGTCCCTGTCTCTCCCTCAGGTGTTCCAGCTGGGATATTTTTGCATCTCCCCCTCCCCTTCCAGTGACAATTCAGGAACACAAAGGATTTTGATACACCAGGATGTGCTCCAGTAACAGAATCATTGATTCCCTCCATGAATTAAAACTCCTCTTGCTTGCTCTAGGTATTCCCCAGAATTGCTTGGGGCAAATACAACCTCAGCACCAGTAATAGGAAAAAGGGAGAACCCAAAGAATTATTAAGAAGTTAGAAGTGCCAAAAATTGTGAAGGAGGTGGGGGGTTGGAAAAAAGGAAAAAGGGTATCTTAAAGAAATATTTCAAGAAAAGGCCCCACCTGTCTTTAAAAAAATAAAAAAAGAAAACACCAAAGCTATTTCAAGGTGTAAGAAATTATAAATCAGTAATCATTTTGTAAAATATGATTGTCATCACCATCTGTCTTAACTGGCAAGATGTCCAACTTCAGAAGCACAAAAGATACCCCCACTCTTAAAAGAACAAAGATTACAAGCCTATTTGGTGGAGGGGAAACATCCAGGCACCATATATGGACTACTTCCAGTAGCGTAGCTGGTGTCGCGTCAGCCGCCCCCCTTTAGTGACGCTGACATCACTCACCCCACCCTCGAGTGACGTCAGCCGGAGCCAAACGTCCTTCGGGGGTTGGGCAGGGGGAAGGGGGCCAAAACAAACGCAGCGCGGAGGCGGCAGGAGCCATCTGCAGGTTCCTCCGAGCCGTTCAGCCACCAGGATCGCCCGCACCGCCGGTATGATGCCCCCGCCTGCTGCCCGGGGGTAGTCTGCCCCCATGCCCCATCCCATCCTACCCCTCTGGACCACTTCTTTTCACACCTTCTTTCCCCTCCATTTAAGCCTTCCGATCCACATCCCTGACTTCATTGTAAGACAAGTAATCTTACTTGTGGGTCTCATGCACACTCACATCTGGACATCTCTGTCATACTCACCATCTGATCCAAGTTGTTTCCAATGTGCAAGGAGCGATTTGTCAAGTCAAAGCCACCAAAGCTGCAGGTCCTCTGCAGAATAAGACAGGTTTAAGTCTCTATCCCATTACGACAAAATCAGTACACAGAACCAAAACAATTTTCTGAAGTGCAAAAGATATCAGAAAAAATAGTCAAATTGTACAAATGATGGTAACAGGAAAAAATGATGAGAAACATAAAACATTCTAGTCTTACAATCATGCATTATTATGGTATCTACAACTTTCTGGCGATCATTTAAAATCTTCTGACCTTCAGCGTTGTTTTTTTTTTTTTAAACTTCACATTGTCTAGCTCAGGTTACACCACAACAAAGCATTTAAAAGCTTACCTGAAGTGAGTAATAATTTTTATGTAACATGTTTAAAACCCACGACTATTTCTGGTTCCTCTTTTTGTCAGTAGAGTGCAAAGTAGTAACAGAAAACCCTACAACCCAAACCTGTGCATTTCCGAAGAACTTCTAGAAGCAAACGTGCATCTAGAAGTCCCAAATATCTACTCAAACGCAACAGGTTTGGAAGGCCAGTCAAAGACACTCTTGGTACATGGCCAAAATGGCCATTTGCCCAAGCCTCCAAGAGAGCGAGAGAGAGCGATATTAATAAGGCTTCATTCTTGGAAAGCAGCGGCTCCACATTTCTCACCAACTCCTCCACAGTACAAAGCAGCTTTGTTGCTGCTATGAGATAAAGTAGGTTATATTTACAGTGGCACGATCAGACTAGTGGAATGAGTCACTTTCAGAACATCAGCCCTAGCCAAAAACACTGATGCTGGTTATAATAGTTTTGGCCTGCCTAAACACGTCAGCATTATGACTCCACCTTTCTTCTAACAGCTAACAGGCGTACTAAGCAAAGCCACATTTTCACAAGGCATAATGTACAGGTACTTGGTTCTAGCTAATGGCCTTTACCTATAGCAACTGAAAGGTACTCTAGACCCTTGAAACTCTCAGCAGGGTTAGACAGCTGCTTTTCAAGTCAACAAATGGAGTTGCTTGTTTCAGAAAAACAAAGATACAGAGATTGAGAAGGTATTGTTCTGTGCAACACCAACAATAGGTGCTTTATAAAAAGTAATATCTCCCTTTTAAATTGGGTAATTACTGTTACCAGGTTACTAGTCACTGAAAGTTGACTAATAAGATCCATGTTGTATCAAAAATGTTGTATCAAGGAAAGTTTAATCAAGCTAGCCTTTGAAGTAACTAGCATTTCTACCAAGGGAGCTCAAAAGCTAGCATCCTCTCACCATCAGAGTCAACCGTTTAACTTATTTTCTCAAACACACACAACACAACAACATAATAGACAACTAAAGTCAGAAAACTTTTAAATATCAAATATAGGAATCAAGTTTTCAGACTGAACTGAAACACAGTGTATGACACACACACACACACACACACACACACACACACACACACACACACACACACACACACACGTGTGTGCACTTACTACACCAGAGGCCACATCTTTGCTATGTGTGTCCCTGGTGCCACCCACAAAAATCATATGATTTCCAGCTATGTGGTGGACTATAACACACACCGAAAGTGCCACTAGTACTATTTTAAGGATTCAGGCTGTACCAATATGAGAAGTATTTACTATTTTGGTAGAACTGGGCAACTATGAAAATTGTTTTTTAAATATATACTTTCTCTCCCAATAATTTTTGAAACAACATGGCAAACAGAGTCCTTGGATGAAAAGATTGGGGACTAGTCAATGGAATGGTCATGCGATCAAAACACATGTTGGTGCAAGTTTGAAAGGTTCATGCATGTCTTGACCACCAAAACAAAATTTAGATGCCAAAAATAAATGTTAACAAAGACAAGTAACCAGTTCCACTGAACAAGATTGTGCCACAGCTCCCTGAGGTTGCAGTAAGCATGTACTATCTTAGAGGAAGAGGGTATAGAGATGTTTCAAGTTCTTAACAGGATAACCAGGCCTTTTTCAAAAAGATGCTGCCACAGGAAGTAGTGAATTAGAGGTCCCTTCTGAAAAAAGAAATGACAAACCTTTCTCTCTTATGGAAGATGCTAAACATATCCCAAGTAGCACATAAGAAAATTTGGCTCCTGGCTACCCAAACCATAAACAAACTATTTGGAATGGCAGTTGTGTTTGCAACAGGAGGATTTGTGAGACAACATTTTGCATTGTCTCAAGGGAATACAAGAGCTGTCTGACTCCTGCCTATTTATATTTGCGCATTATGAATACTCATGACCAAAGCAGATTTATCTGGTGTATCACCATCTGAAATGTTATTCCAAAAAAGGAATATCACTTGAGTGGAGCAATTTTAACAAAGAGTAGTACCAACTGATGTATCAAACAGCTGGAAAAAGAGGTTGGTTGCACTATGCAGACATGATTGTTACGGTGGCTACTAGCCAAATGCAGTCCCAAAGTGGGTCATTAATTAGCCAGAAAGATTATGTTCCATTGTCCATCACAGTCACACCCTTAAAAATGAGGTAATAAAAAATATTTAGACCTCTCACTGTTTATATTGTGTAAATGTTTCCACTGAAATCTCCTCTAAGTCTTATGAATCTATTAACAATTGTGCCTCCCTTCCCTCCACAAGGAAAATAGTCTTTCAGCTGTAGGAAAATAGAATGAATTTTTTTTTCTTCCTTCAGCATCAAAGAAGCATGAGAACCACTGAGAATTAATGAATAGCATGACTACGTTGCGTTGCCTTGCCCTGTCTTGGGAGACCCCGATTCAAATTGTCTAGGCATGTGTTCACTAGCTGGCCTTTGGCAAGTTACTAGCTCTCAACCTCAGTTTTCGATCTATAAATCTAGGCTCAGCAATCTCACTTTCCAGGGTTGTTGTGGGAATTAATGAGCTAAGGAAATGTACACCGCTTTGCATGCTGCAGTAGAAGTAAAAGGAATACAAGAGGCTGGTGGGAATATTTTGAAAGGTACATATACAGGTAATAGGCTGCCAAAATAGGCAGAACGGGACTGTACTGTAGTATGCTCTAATGATTTCTATGTAGGAATTTTTTTATCTTTTCTTCTGGTTAGGAAAGATTCACACAATTTGTTTTCTTTCATACAATATAGCTCCTCTCAGTCATCATGGGAATAAATTCCCTATGAAACTGGGTTGGCTAACGGATGTGTGCAATAACTAGTCCTGGGCCACCCTGCTTCTGACAAGTCAGCTGAATGTTGTGGCTGCAGACAGTGGAAATTCAAGGCAAGCTAATTGCAAGTCACCACACAATGGGAAAAAGGACTCATCTGCCAAATACACTTGATATGATTTTTCCTCCCTTTATACCCAATAGTCCCACTTTCACCTCACAGAAAGCAGCACAAGTTCCATGTTGTAGACCAGGCTTTTTCTCATCTGAAGAGGAACACTGCACTATCCACTGGATAGTACATGGCCAATGATGTCAGTCTATTTGAGAGGTATTTTTTCTGGAAGTAAAATGGGAGGTCTGGAACCAGATAAAGTGATTTGGAAGCTAAAAGGAACAGGTATGGAAGAAAAATATATTCCAAGGTCTCTTCCGTGTTTACCCCTTTACGTTATTTGCAGTACTATTCAAACCACAGTTATCCAATTGCCACCAGAGGATAGCAAAAGTGGAGGTAAACAGGAGTGTTCTTTACTTTAAGTTGCATTGATAGGAGACAATTTAGATAAGCAAACTTATACTGTATCTCTTCTTCTAAAGAACGTCAAATTGTTTAACACACCAATCCTTACTTTTGGTTATACACAAACTTCAGCTTTGTGTGTTAAAACGTTTTCCGTGCATTTAGTCATCCTGAGTGGAAGGGGCAATGTGTTTCTACTTAGAATTGTGCCAGTTTAGACACTGGGGACCAGAACATTCTGTCCAAAAACACTTACTAGAACATCTTGTTGGCAAGTAATTGGGGAGGGGGAGGGGAAAAAAGAGAAAGCCAATGAATTAGGCATTTCAAAAGTTATGCCAGGAAAAACAAGCAATGCTGACTGCAACCTCGTGGGACTTGGTAGGCCACCTTCAGTGATAGCTCTTGGACTCACAGACTTTTGGTGAATTCTCAAGAGAACCCTTTTAGTACAGCGATCCACTGTGGCAGCCCACTTCTTCTCTGCCTCCTCCTCTTCCTCCAGCAGGCATCGCCTTAAATCCTGCTCTTCAGCTTTGCTCAGGGTTCTGTCAGTAACGGGCCGCACCAGATGTGACAGGTTGAGGTGACTGTACAGGCTTCTCTCGACCACATATGTGATATTGAACTCGCTGATAGAGCTGCGCCCTCGGAGCCTTCTGTTTGGAAAGCCGCAGCTTCCTCCTCCTCCTCCTCCCCCCTTGACTTTGTGGCGAAGTAGCTGCAGGTCACAGATTGAAGGGGATACACCTTTTCTAGCAGGACGCTGGCAGAGAAAAGCTCTAGAACACGAGTAGTTAGAGTCTGCTTTTTTCAGTCGTATCTGCTTCCTGACACTTTGGATTTCCTCCAAAGATACGAGGACATGATGCTTACGCCTGTTGTCATAAAAGCAAACACTTTCTTTACTTACCCCGTGACTCAGAGAGCCAAGGTTCTTTTTCATCTCTCCATCTGTCAAGGAGCGGCAAACTTTTGGGGTCTTCTCCTCTTCTGGATAGGAGAAAAATGTCCCAAGCTTCTTTGGGGGCTTAATAAGGCCACGGCTATCAGATTTACTGAAGGTCTTGAGCAACTTTCTGTTAGTACCCCAAGTGTCTAGGCTACTGGATGAAGGAGATGGGGTCAGAGAGTCAGAGTCATCATCTGGCTGTTTCTCAGGAGAGCTATCCAAGTATAGCTGCTTCTTGTGAACTCCAGAGTACAGGGCCGATCTGTCATCTGCTATTGAAGAGCTGTCAATTGAATGTTCATCCACACCTAAAAGGGAAGAAACCAGCATATTCATTTTCATTTTCTCATACTAGGGTGAGGAAAGAAAAAGTACAGAGGAACATCCTTAAGGAAAGACTTCTGTCTTAGTTATAACCAAGACATTATGAAGACATCCTCATTTCTGAAGATTTGAACACAGATATAACCAAAAACTAGGACGTACCGTAAGAAAACCTCTGATAACCGCTTTGTGAACTTTTTGTTGAAAAGCGGTATATAAATACTACACACACACACACACACACACACACACCCCTACCTGTCTGGTGTATCAAAAGCCTCAACTAAAGCTGCAATCCTATGCACACTTACCTGGGAGTAAGTTCCTTTCAACTAAATGAAGCTTTCTTCTGAATAAGTTGAAAGTTTTATATAATAAAACATATAAAATATATTATAATGCAAGTTTATAACTTTTATAACCAAACAGAAAAGACCTCTTCCAGTTATATTGTAGGAAAGGGAAAATAAACTGTAGCAAAATATTCTTTCAAAATTATTTTGACAAGAACAATGAAAGAATACAGGGTGGTGACAAAAGCAAACAAAGCACCACAATCTCACTGAACATGAATTAAGGTAGTTTGTAAAATACACATAGTTTTTTTTAAGTAAACAAAAGGATGATAATCCTGCAATCTTGGAGGATAGAAAGTATGAAGGTGATAGGGTTGAGAAGAAAAGGCATATAAAAGAACAAGTCTTGCTGAAGGAGAATCAGCATGGTTTCTGCAAAGGTACGTCCTGCCTCACTAAACTTCTAGAGTTCTTTGGGAACGTAAATAGGCAAGCAGATAGAGGCATTCCAGTAGATATTGTGTTCTTGAGACTTTCAAGAAGCTTTTGACAAAGTCCCTCAATAAAGACCCTTGAGTAAACTTAGCAGTCATTGAATAAAAAGATGGCACCCTTTAACTAGTTAAAGAAAAGGAAGTAGAGAGTAGGAATAAATGGGCAATTATCACAGTGGGGAAAGTAAGAAGTGACATCCCCCAAGGATCAGAATTGGAACTGGTGCTTTTTAACGTGTTCATAAACTATCTGGAATTAAATGTAAACAGCAAGGTGGCCAAGTTTACAGATGATACCAAACTATTCACGGTAGTAAAAACCAAAGTAGATTGTGAAGTGCTCCAAAAGAACCTCTCCAAATTGGGTGACTGAGCAACCAGATGGTTTAATGTTAATAACTGTAAAGTGATGCACATTAAGGCAAAAAAATAATAATCCCAACTTCACATATACACTGATACGGGGTCTTAGCGGTCAGTGACAAACCATGAAAGAGATCTTGAGGCTGTGGACAGCTCAATGAAAACACTGACAGCAGGTGTGAAGAAGGCAAATTCCATGCTAGAGGTCAGTAGGAAAGGAATTGAGAATGATACTGCTAATGTTATATTGCCCATCAACAAATCTACAGTATGACCACATCTGGAACAGTGTGTACAGTGCTGGTCACCACACCTTCAGTGCTGGTCACCACACCTCAGGAGGATACTGTAGAGCTGGAAAAGGTGCAAGAGAGCAACCAAAGTTATCAGACAGCTGGAGGACCTTCCTTACAAGGAAAGGCTACAATATTTGGGGCTTTTTAGCTTGGAAAAAGGTGACTAAGAGGGGCATGATTGAAACTTATAAAATTATGCATGGTGTAGAGAGAGTGGATAGAAAGACTTTTTCTCCATCTCTCACAGTACTAGAACTTGGGTTTAGCAAATGAAACTGATTGGTAGAAAATTTAGGATGGATACAAGGTGATACTTCTTCACACAGAGCATAATTAAGTCTGTGGAATGTATTGCCACAAGATGTAGTGATGGCCACTAGCACGGATGACCTTCATGGAGGACAAACCTATCAAAGGTTAGTAGTAACGATGGCTATGCACGACCTCCAGATTAATCTGCCTCTGAATACCAGTTGCAGGGGACCAATGACGGGAGAGAAGTATGTCTTTTCCTCCTGCTGGTAGGCTTTCTAGAAGCAACTGGTGGGCCACAGTGGGAAACAGGTTACTGGACTAGATACACTCTTGGCCCGATCCAATAGGGCTGTATAATAAAGAGTGAAGGCAATGGGTGCTTTTAGCCTAGACCAGGGGTTCTCCTTTGGACCTTTGGAGGCCTGGGTACCCCCTATCACGGTCCAATTATCTGAAGTACTCCCTGCTAATTAACTGCTAATTAACTGCTAATTAATTGGATGAATCAATTAATTAGGTAATTAATCATCATTAAATTAAAAAGTACTAAAACAATTTTAAATGTGAAAAAATGTCTTATTTAACTCTGTGTGTGTGTGTGTGTGTGTGTGTGTGTGTGTGTGTGTGTGTGTGTGTGTGTGTGTGAGAGAGAGAGAGAGAGAGAGACAAGGATCTCTTTTTTTCTCCAAGTCACACTTCCCAAGATCAACTCCTCCCTCCCCCACCGCACCAAAGTACATTTTCAAAAGTACAAAAATAAGCCCAAAACCAAAATCAGAGAGACAGAAGGGCTCCGAAAATAATTAAAATTTAAAATCCATGTTAATTAACACTTATTAGCTGCTGATGGGGCAGATAAGGGGCAGGGCTTGGCGTACCCCCAGCAACATGTCCGCGTACCCCTAGGGGTACCCGTACCACAGGTTGAGAACCCCAGGCCTAGACAAAAGGAGGATATGGTGACAGCTTTTAAGTATTTAAAGGGATGTCAGAAAGCGAAAACAATTGTTCACAATCCACTGAGGACAGGATTCAAAAAAGTGTGCTTGGATATTACAGTGAGTGCATAGAACCCCACAGGCATGAACATGATGGCCCTGGCAATTTTGAACCAGGCTAAAGAAATGGATTTAACTTGGGAATGCAGGTTGAGGTTAAACATTGTCAAGGAAAAATTACGAGATTGGAACAGTTATGAAATAGGCCTGCCTGTGAAGTCTGTAGAAGACTCTCCGGGGAAAAAAATAGATGGTCATCTGTTGCTTTACATACAGTTCTGTTCTAGGTAGGAAGGGGTAGACTTGAGAATCCCCTGGGTCTTTTCCAAGTCGATGATTATATGTCAAAGTTAAAGAAAATGATAGGTGACACAACAAATGTTCTTTATATATGCTAGCTGCCAAACTGAATACGATGAAAGTCATATATGAATAGAACTGCTGAGGTTTAAATCCACCCTACGCTGGCCCAGATTTGGAAAGCTGAATTTGTTTCTATTTCCTTTTTCCTGTTAAGAGTACAGAAAAAACTTCACGTCATGTTCATCTATTTTACCAGAGTAGAACTATAAATGGCAGGGCCGGAGTAAAATGAAACATAAAATCTTCAATTCTGTATGTCCCAGGTATTTTGATTAAGAGTCAAATTTTTCAGCAACGCCTTCACTAAGCATTCTGTTGCTTCCTAATTCGGTTTTCCTCTCAATGTAACAAAATACAAGTCCCACTGGAATGCAAGGTCCATACTCTTAAGTGAGTCCACACTCACTGACTGAACAAAAGTTTCAAATATTTTTCTTAAATCTTGGCAAGCACACACTGTATGTCATCAGCTACAAAAACTTCTGAAGTTGTACTGGGAAAGGCTGTAACAAGAAAATCACATGGAATACGAACATACGTATGAATTTCAAGAGAAACATCTTTTAAAGATACGAAATTGTGCAAGAATTGTGCAAGTCATCAAGTAAAAGAAGTGGAAATACCCATGTGATGAATGCCCTGCTTTCACTCTATTTTCTGCCTATTTGCCCTTATTTTTGGACACGTCTAACTCCCCAGGAGCTCCTGTGCATGTTCAGCAGTCTATGAGTGGCTGGGACATCATCAGCCTTTGTCCTTTGGTTGAAATGCCATTATCAGCCAGTCATATGCAATTATGGATTCAGAGTCCTTTTCCCTGCCTGGGAGGCATGCACTTACCGATTGGACAAACAAACCTGTCTATTTAGGTCTCAAAGGGTTGGAGAGGCCAGGGGGGCTCCACTCGTCCAATCAGGTAACTGTATGACATCATCACACCTAGGTTACTTGAGTTGAAGCAGAGGAGATGCTTGTGTATGTTTTTCAAGGTCTACTGTGATATCTAACGTTGCTTTGAGGAAGGCACACTCCAGTAAGTGTCTTAGTTTCATTGTTTAACTAGATTACATGTATAGCCCAAATCTATGATTACATGTATAGCCCAAATCTAAGCTAAATCAGAAACAACTTCCACTGAATTCAATTAGACTTTGACCCATTCTTCACATTAGGCAGAGCTAGGTGTTAAGCTGATATGGTCAAATTCTGGAACGTTTCACTGAAAGCTGCAGTTATGGGAAGATATTTGGAAATGCTGGATATGGGAAATCATATTTAGAATACTGTAATGCACTCTATGTGGGGCTGCCCCTGAAGATGGTTCGGAAATTGCAGCTAGTACAGAATGCGGTGGACCATGTGGTTGTGGGGACTTGACAGCTTGACTCAACTGAGCTGCTGCTCCAGTGGCTACACTGGCTGCCCATTCATTTCCAGGCCCAATTCAAGGTGCTGGTACTTACCTTTAAAGCCCTGTACAGCCTGGGACCATGGTATCTGAGGGACCATCTACTCCCAAATAATCCTGCCCGTTCTCTTAGGTCATCAGAGAGGGCCCTGTTGAGAGTTCCACTGCTGCGAGAAGTTAAGGGTGCAGCAGCAAGGAACAGGGTCTTCTCAGTTGTAGCACCACTTTTATAGAACTCATTGCCAGAAAATCTAAAATCTGCTTCTTCAGTAGAGAGTTTCCAGTGAGAGCTAAAAACATTTTTATTTACATTCACTTTTGGGGATGGGTAAGGGTGGGATATTCCTGACTATTTTTATTTGGCCTGTTGCTTTTATTGCATACTTATTTGTTTGCTAACTTAGTATTTTTGTGTTTTGCCTTTTACCTACCGCCACCTATCGATTTTTAGAATTATTACCACCATTTGCTGGATATTTAAAATATATTTTAGATTTTAAATGTTTAATTCTTTGAATTTTATTTTGTATTTTATCTATTCATCAAGTACCGTAAGCCACCTTGAGCTTTTGGAAAGGCGAAGTATAAATGTTTTAACTGGTATGGCAGAAGGTGAGAACCATGGGCTTTTCTCTAGATTGAACATCTAATTTTGCTCTCAGAGGAGGAAGCGTTTGGGAAGTTAAATCAAAGTCTTCTAGATATTGAATTCCAGACTCTTCATTCTTCTGCTCACGCAGTTTGTTCTCTTGGTTTTATTTTTTTTCAAATAATCCTTTTTTCCTGGGTCAATTATCCCCTTATTGCTCCTTTCAAATACCCCCGCAGGACCGTCAAGCATTAATACAAGTTAGATTTAATGTTGTTCCATCTCAAGTCCTCTGGGGCAGATTTTCCAATATCCCATTCTCCGACCATTGTTGTTCTTGTGGTTCTGGTGCTGTGGAGACTCTTTCCCACATGTTCTTTTACTGTAAATTTCATGTATACCCTCGCTTCCAATATTTGGATCCCATACTTATGAAATACCTAGGCAGCTCAGATGATGTAAACTTGTCCCTCCTTCTCAATGACGGATTGTCTGAGATGGTAGAGAATGCTGCAAAATTTCTATTATCGGAAGAGCGCCTTTTTCAGGCTAGGTTTTAACGAAAGGATTTCTGTTTTAACATAACCACATATTTGTGGTTCTGTGATTATGCTAATAAAGGTACTTATTCTTAAAAATGTTTTAAACAAATACATATTTTAAAATGTTTCCCCAGGCAGTCCCCCTCCCAAACTTACTTATACATGTAGTAAATGATGCAGTTGAATAACGTTTTAGCACAGACGTCTTTCTGATTCACTATTTGTATGCTGAATGCCTTTTGCATGGGGGAGGATCACAAACTATGGCCCCCTACTTGCTGTCTGCAGTGAAACAGTTCAGAATGCTACTCCCTCAGTTTTAACACCTCACTGTTCCCAATATGGAATTGGGTCTTACCCTGAGCATGTACGCACAGGGCAGAAGTCTTAATACTAAAAATACGGAAAAGATTTCATCATGACATATATAAAGAACACCTAAGAGTGCATGGTCTGTTCCTTGGCTTTAGTAAGAATAGCTTGGAATCTGTGTGTTCCTCACACATTTCCTCTGTTCCTAAAGTTGCATCCAGGATTACATCAACAGGCTCTTGCTCCATCTTGGAATTGCCTTACAAGACAGAGATCACGTGGAACAATTCCAGTGCTACAGTGATCACATGGAGTATTCTGTAGCTGCAAAGCCAGATTTTGTCCACATAATTGCTGCTCAAAAGGTTGCAGATGTGCACTTGGAGCCCTTGTGGGATACGTCAAACAGGAAAAACACATCCCTGATCACATCTGTATCAGAACTCAGCCTCTCTTTTTGCGGAGCTGAGCTGAAAATGGTTTACTTTACAATGGTTCATAGGTTATACTAATAAATATTAAGAATGCCGATAAGATTTATTTCCTGATAAGATTTATTTTCCCCAACAACAGAACATAATTTTAACATACTGAAGGAAGCCAAATGTCCAACCTCCAGTGCATTTTGCACTGGAGGGTTAAATCATCCTTTGCCATGGAAGGAATTGTGGCATTCTCCCACTTCCACCCAAGCGAACCGCATGCATTTTCTGACAGACTCATCCTTCCCTGGTGAAGGAATAAGTTGCAGAGCTTGAAGGGAGTGACTCTGTTATCAGGCAGATGCTTCAGCATTTCATGAGAAACTCACTGGTCATCAGAAACCAGAGGTTTAGGGGGTAAGCGTCTCCCCCTTGCCCTAGCAGCAGAACCCATTCAGGCACCACACAGTTATTGGATCCCCTCCCTAAAGACGGCAGAACTTGCAGATAAAAAGCATGAGTGTTACAAAGTGGCAGCAACTCTTGGCAAGTGGCAGCAACTTCTGTGTTTTACAGAAAATGCTGCCGGTTTACCAGAAAAGATGAAACCATCTGTTGCCTCAGCCATTACTCTCCTCCCCACAAATCCCTCGAGCCTATACCCAGTGCTATATTTCATCATGGAGAGATCCACCCAGGTCTTGGAAAGACACCTTGGTGTGGTGGTCAGATAGAACGTGAATTTCTGATATCTTCTTCCAGTCACCTTCATTACATGCTGAAGAAGAAAACTGCAATGCATATTGCTACCCTGCTGATAAAATGGGCTCCCTGATGCAGAACCAAGCATGCTAACAATGTTGGCAGTCAAATTCACACAGCAGGCAGAGCTCTCTACTCTCTGAAAAATATCAACACTTCTTGACTTGGACCCAAAGAACCGAGTGGACTTAGTTTTGCACAACAGGGATGTCCTCTCACTCTGTTACAGCCTCAGGTGCAACCAGAAAAACCACTGCTGAGGGTCAGAGAAGCTTCTAGGATGGCATGCTGTGTGAAGAGAGAGAATTGGCATCCTCCTTTATTCATTCATTCATTCCTGCTATTTATATGCTGCCTTTTCACTTTGGAGTTTCCACAGCTAAAAATGTGTAAAGTTACACTAATAAATCCAAGTTTTTTTAAAAAAAAATAGCCAAAACCACAACAGATAATAGAAACAGCCAATGAAACAGAGATCAATAAAACAGTTAAACATCACCAAAATAATGATACAAGTGCCTCAATGCAAGGAGCTATTTGGATATTGCCCTTTAACTTTAACCATGTTTTAAAGTTTAAAGTTAAACATAACATTAAACAAAAAACATGCAAGGGCAGCCACACAAGTCATTCCAATTGCCCCCTTAGCAAGGTTTCGTTCATCTCCTTCCTACCATTTTCCCACACATATCAATAGAGAAATACACCCTCCCTCCTATCTTTACAATTAGCAGCAAGCATGTTTCAATTTCGGTGCTAGATTTTTACCTTCTGTGCTGGGTTTTTTTATTTCTTCCACTCTAATTAACTTCTTTCTCACTCTGCGAGTTGAGTTAACCAGTTTATGCAATCTCTTAAACTTCACAGATTCTTCCGATTCATCATCTGACTGCTCTCTTGACTGGCAAAGAAACAAAAGGAAACGTTAATCAAGGAATCATCCTGCAGCTCAGTCACTTTCAAGCCAATGCAGCCTCAGGCTTACTGCGCTCTGTGACAAGGAAAACTCTGTAACTTAAAACTGTTATGTTCAAAGCCCAGGTCTCTCTCTCTCTCTCTCTCTCTCTCTCTCTCTCTCTCTCTCACACACACACACACACACACACACACACACACACACACAAAATTACCAACTACTTTAAAAAGAGCAGAACATACCATTTTCACTTCTAAATTAGCGCAAGGTAAAGTTTCGGGAACAAAAATGTGTTCCTGCCCTGGTCCTTCTCTCCACTCATTGTGCTATAATAGCTACTTCCACATTGTCTCTGAACACATTTCAGGCAGGACTCTTTTAGCCATGCTAGTTAAGCTCCTGTGGTTTGGGTCAGGCACTGGTCTTGTCCGCCCTGGTGGAACTTGACGTTTAAAAATCCGGTTATAAACAGCTTCTCCAAAAGGAGCTGAAACTCTATCATTGACTACTTTTTTCCAGACTTCTAAGTAAATCAAAAACAGCAGCAGCAAAAATGAAGAGAAAAAAAAGGGGGAAGCAAAGGGGGAAGGAAAGAGATCTCATCTTCTCTGACTAGTTTTATTTGCTACACAAAGCCACAGAATGATCTTCTCCTTCCCAGAGCCTCTCATTCTGAAGATCCTGAAGACTGGCGTTAATACGGACACAGCATTCCTCCAGAACTGACCAAAGGAAAACTCTGACCTTTTCAGGCTCTCAGTATAGTCCATATTCCCCAACATCCCATTTTGTTTCACATCTGATGCAGTAAGCTCCGTTCCAGCTGTTTTCCCTCAAGTATCAAACATTACAGAGACCAAAAGAATCCACCCTCTCCAGCAGCAGTGACACCACAAGTTGAAACAATCCATTCCTTGTGAACCAAATCAGAGCTCCCATTTTCAAGTCAGATCCAGCGCTCAATACGTTACTTCCTCTCTTGGACCATTAGAATCTGTGTGTGAGAGTGGAAAAGGGGGGGAAGGGAGGGAAAAAGTATGGGGCTCGCTTTGCTTTTACAGCACAGAACTGCCACTGTACACAATGCATTCCAAGGAGCAGGGAAGATTCCAGCTGGAAAGTTAAGACAACTGTACCCCTCACTTTGCCTTCATGTGCAGTCTGGATCAATTCATCACATTTCCAATATCCAGCTTACAAATCTCAAGAGCAACTTCCTGTGAATGAACTCCAGGTCATTTGAGTTTCCATGTTGGAATGCACCATTATGTTCTGGTCGTGTCTTAAGCCTGACAAAGTGGGCTTTATTTAACAATGACTTCTACAAAATGCAAAAGTGTCAAGCTAACTATGTAGGCACAGCCAAGAGCTTGATTGGCGCTTGGAGCATCTGCTGTCTGGTTCATTTACAATGCAGACCAGTTTTGTTTTTGCTCCGTTTTGAAATCTAACACAAATAAAGTATCTGCAGGGATCTGTCACTTGCAGCCCAATTCTATCTGAACGTTGTGATGAACGTTGTCAATGCAGGGACTGGGATGCTGGCACTGCAGCTGCTGCGATGGCACATGGGCCAGGGACTCTAGCACAAATGGCTGGCAGTCCCGCATGCACCAACAGAGTGCTAATCACCACCCACCAGAGCAGATAGGTTGGTGGAGGAAATGTTCCAGGGGAGGATTGGGACCAGCTGGGGCGTGTCAAGGACGGGCTGGGGTTGGATATCGGCAGCAGTGGTAGCGCCAATATCCTATGCCCCCTGCCTGGCCACAACACTCCCCCTTGGATCCACTCGTATTTATGCCAGCCAAAGAGCTGGCACAGTTCCGAGTAGTAGGCCCACTGGAGACCAAGTTTTTACTTATCTCTCCATAGCTGCCTGGTCCCCAGCCAGCCCACAGCATGCAGTGGAGGCTGCACCAGCACTGCTGTACGCTCTGGGCTGACCCAGGGTAAGATTGAGCTGCTAGACACTAAATAAATAAATGATTCTGATAAATCCTGGCAAATATATATATTTTCCCCACCGTAGTCCTTTAGATGTCTCAAGTGAACAACAGGTATTAGTCCAATTTTTTTTTTTTTAAGGTAACCATATCATTTCAGAAGATTATAATTCAAAAATGTGACTGTAAAGCTAAATTTCAAGCATTTCTTAAACAAGCTGTTAGACTGAAGGCTGGAACTATTGCATGGTACTTGCTTCAAACTACTCCATGTGTCAGCTGAAGGCTCATTGTGGAGGTACATCAAGTAGCTGCGCTGATGTCCTCACAAATGGTAACGAGTTGGGGTTTTTTTGCTACCCAAAATTTAGGAGCCTCCACATAATAACCAACCGTAGACAAAGACTCAATTTATTTATCCAGCAAAAGAGTCTCTCTATGTGGTGGCAGAATGACTGGGTGGCAGAATATGGATTCCACAGTGCATAAGGCATACCTGGGCACTCTGTGGATAGGTCCATCTGTGCCTGAACTTTGTTCCTAAGAGAGAGACACACAATTTGATTTGCAATTCTTAGGGGAAAGACTGTGCAGAATACCTTGGCCACATGTTTCCTTGCACCCATGCAGAACTGGCAAAGGACATACACCTGTTCCTCTACCATGTGGAGAAAACCTCTGACTGGGTAAGCATGTGAAAGAAACACCATTGTAAATAACCAGAGGCAGATGGTCTACTTGTGTTATTGTGCAAAACATTTTCGATCAAGAGAAATCAATTTAATAATGAAACAAATCAGTATGTAAATAGCTATCTAGCTGTGCTTTACCCAGACACGAAGAGTGGTTTGTAATAGCCCTAGTTAAATGAAGGTTGCATTGCAGATGATTATCAGATATCAAAGTCGTGATCTCTAAATGAAGTAATATGACACATTAAACCATCATCAATCATGATAAAAAGTGGTAACCATTTTGTAGTAAACTACACAGAAACGTCTTTATCATTATCAAGTATTATGTACTGTACGTAATTGTATATGCTATACTCTTATACTACTGGCAGCGCAATAGGTTTGTTTACACTAGCATCACCACAAACACTTGAGTAATGCATTGCGCTACAACGTTACGACGGCTACAACATCACTAGGCGATAGGAATTTTTCAGTTCCACTATAAACTTATGGGACCACCGTTGTATATGCAGTCCGTCGTTGACCGAAATGGCGTAATGCGGCACATGACTGTATAGAGTATAGCATGTTCTCTGTAGATCTAAAATGTGAACTGTAGAACTGAAAAAATAGTACAGTGTTTTATTCACTATGAATATAAACTAATAGTAAATACTATAGCTAAACTTATATACACGATCTCCAAGTACTCTACAGTACCTTCAGTATGCTCCGGTTTGTACACACATACACTCTCTTGCTACTAAGCCAAAGCTAACTGTTTTAGACAACAGGAGAGTTCACAAACAGTAATGAATGATACGACATAAGTTCATATCTAACAAGGATTTCTGTTTGGATTTTTCTTTACTAAAATTTTTGACTGAGTGCAATTACAATGTTCTGATGTAATGGATTTACTCGGGGTGCAGATAATTTCACATAGCCTCAAAAATCAAACCTTTCAGTCTCTAAAATCTGTGAGGTTTGGAAAACATAGTATTTTTGTATGCAATGCGAACGTATATTATACTGTATACTGTATAATATGTTGTTGTTCAGTCCTATATATATACACAATATATAAAATACAGCCCTAAGTCTATTGTAGTATGTTATAGTATTCTATCTCTGTATATGCAGAGATAGACTCCAAAGCTCTTGTGTTAACTGGCAGCATTACAGGAAATGTACAATATTTGCCCTGTGTTAAATGATTCCCTCCTGTGAAAGGTCTTTCCTTAGTCAGAAAAAGGGCATTTTCCTGCATATTGCACTGTAGGCATCCCATTCAGAGGTCAAAGACTTTAGAGTATGACAGCTCTTAAGTGCTTTACCTCCGCATGCATATAGCTATTCAGTTCCAGTACATTTCATCACAGCTAATAACTCGGTGCCCAAAACAAGAGTCCTCTAATATGCACAGCCATCTCTTCTTAAAGTAGTTCTATGAAGAGAGCTCCTTGGATATTCTGAGGAATACACATGCATGGATTTACAATACTGTAAACAGGAACAGCTTGATTCTCATCCATGCTGCTGCAAGCTTCCCCCCACCCAAAAAAGCCCCTAATGGCTGAAGTCTTAATTATTTTGGCTAATGCTGGATGCAGAAATTCTGTAGTGAATTCTTAAGTGTTTCATTTCTAGTTTCCATGGCAACATTACATCAGATTGTAGACAGCTGGCTCCACAGTTTTAAACCATAACAAATTGACCAAGTCAGTTCAGAAAATTATACTTGCTTTAAAGAGATAGCACACCAGTCAGCTGCCAACAGAATACATCAAGACCAATGGGGCCCATTTTTTGGCATATGTGCTAAGGCGAGGTCTCTTTCTCAGCTTCTTTTGGAACAAGTGCATCTCTGACACATCAGCAATGTTCTAATACTGGAGAAAAGTGGGCCAGCTTGGGTCATTCTATTCCACAACTGCACAGAGGACCACAGGGGAACAGGAACAACTGCATCTGCAGTTACGGAGAACTGCATAAGTAAACTAAAACAACCTTCATCAGATGGTCAGAAAACTATAAAGCCAACCTGTTACTGCTGCTCTTATCCTGTTCTTCTAACAAAAACAAGTACTGTATGACCATAAGTCAGCATTGCCCCTACTCCTAATGCTTCCGCCCTGAAGTTGTACATTCTACCATTATCTCTTCCTTCCCCAAATCCAACCATTTCCTCTCATGTCTCAACCAAAGCTCATTTCAAATAGTTGGAGGAAACAGAACATTTTATTCAAGCAGAAGTTAGGATCCATTTGTATCTGTTCTTATCTTCTTTTGTCGTGGTTTGCTTCCTTAAATATTTCAGGTACCTCCATTACATAAATGTCTGTTCCACGTAAATTCACATTTTAACACACCAAATTACTACTTAAATACATGGAGATTAGGTTAGACATGTTCCTCATCGTCAGCATGACTATACTGATTCATAATTTACAGCTCTTAGAGAACGGTTCCTAAATAAATGCATTTTTAACTCCATCTATATCCAATATGGATTTTAAACTTTCCAACATGGGTTCACATTGCCTAATAAGCCCAGTGTAGACAATTTTAATAATGTGTACATAAATGGGGGGGGGGAGGAGCACACCAACAAGCCACACCCCTGAACCAATGCATTCCCAAAGTCCATTCTCCACTGTCCCAAAGTTCGTTGCTGCAGACAAGCACCGTATACGAGGCAGGCTTTGGAAGCAAGGTAGTGCTGGGGCAAGGTTTGCCAGCATGGTTTTCTTGCCCCTTCCACATGCTCCTGTACATACTTTTAATAATGTTTGCAACAGACTGATGTTTAAACCTAAAGCCAACACGTAGTGCAGAGTGGCATGCATTGTTAAGTTCTATGATCACAGGAATATCAACCCAATTGCTCCCTACCTTGCTAGCATAAGAACATAAGAAGAGCCCTGCTGGATCAGGCCAAAGGCCCATCTAGTCCAGCTTCCTGTATCACACAGTGGCCCCACCAGATGCCTCAGGGAGCACAAGACAACAAGATAACCTGTTATAAGCAGGTTAATAAGCAGGATAAGCAGTAGTTATATACACACAGTTATATAAACACAGTATATAGTAGTTACACACACACACACACACACACACACACCAAAACAGTTGGTTCTGTGATGATAAAGTTCTATGAGGCAGCCCATTGGAACACATTCCTAACTTCATTCTCATTATATCCTATTATGTTTCCATTTAATTTTGTTGGTGGATCACTGCAGTGTGCCGTGGTGAGATGCAAGCTTTGTGGAAGCGAAGCTCAAGCTGAATGGCAACAGAGACATCTGGCAATGATGTCATCTCCAGGTGATACCAACTCAGCCAAAATTTACCGTTCCCTAGCTGTCAATCAATGAGAGCTGGTAGCAGCTGGAGAATGTCTTCAACCCTTTAACAGAAGGAGCAATAGGAGGAGGGGGGGGCAGAAGGGAAAAGGAAAGTCAGATAAAAAACAGATGGAGGAAGGAGCAAGAGCAGGAGGAGGCTTGAAAAAAAGGACCGGGGGGGGGGGAGGCCTAGGAAAGGTGAAGCACAAAGGATGCACCACAAAGCAGCTCAGAGTCAGCTGGGTTCACTCTGGTGGGGAGGCTGAAGAAAGGAGCCAAGTGCTGGTGGTCAGAGGGGCACCCACCGGAGTCAGTTTGGTAGGCAGGAGGTAATGTGGAATTGCATCCTGAGAAGGAAACCTAAGGGCTGCCCTCCCTACATGCGCTCCGGAAAAGACAGACTTGATGGAGGAGGATCTGGGAGCCTCAGACGTCTCAGACTTAATTGACAAAATAAAGATCAATAAATCACCGGGCCCAGATGGCATCCACCCAAGAGTTCTGAAGGAACTCAAGAATGAAGTTGCTGACCTCTTGACCCAAATATGCAACTTGTCCCTTAAAACGGCCACTGTGCCAGAGGATTGGAGGATAGCTAATGTCACACCAATCTTTAAAAAAGGAAGGAGGGGGGACCCAGGAAACTACAGGCCGGTCAGCCTAACATCTGTTCTGGGGAAGATGGTGGAAAGTCTCATTAAGGATAAAATCTTAAAACACATAGAAGAACAAGCTCTGCTGAGGGAGAGTCAGCATGGCTTCTGCAAGGGGAAGTCTTACCTCACAAACCTTTTAGAATTTTTTGAAAAGGTCAACAGGCATGTGGATGCGAGCGAACCCATGGATATTATATATCTGGATTTTCAGAAGGCATTTGACACGGTCCCTCATGAAAGGCTCCTGAGAAAACTCCACAGTCAGGGAATAAGAGGGCAGGTCCTCTTGTGGATTAGGAATTGGTTGAAGACCAGGAAACAGCGAGTGGGAGTCAATGGGCAATTTTCACAATGGCGAGAGGTGAAAAGCGGTGTGCCCCAAGGATCGGTCTTGGGACCGGTGCTTTTCAACTTATTCATAAATGACCTGGAGTTGGGGATAAGCAGCGAGATGGCCAAGTTTGCAGACAACACTAAACGTTTCCGGGTGGTGAAGACCAGCAGGGATTGTGAAGAGCTCCAGAAGGATCTCTCCAAACTGGGAGAATGGGCAGCAAAATGGCAGATGCGCTTCAATGTAAGTAAGTGCAAAGTGATGCACATTGGGGCAAGAAAATTTCACATATACGTTAATGGGTTCTGAGTTGTCTGTGACGGATCAAGAGAGAGATCTTGGGGTGCTGGTCGACAGGTCGATGAAAGTGTCAACTCAGTGTGCGGCGGCTGTGAAGAAGGCCAATTCCATGCTTGGGATCATTAAAAAAGGGATTGAGAATAAAACGGCCAATATCATTATGCCTTTGTACAAATCGATGGTAAGGCCACATCTGGAGTATTGTGTCCAGTTCTGGTCACCACACCTCAAAAAGGATATAGTTGAATTGGAAAAGGTGCAGAAAAGAGCGACCAGAATGATTCGTGGGTTGGAGCACCTCCCTTATGAGGAAAGGCTACAGCGTCTGGGGCTTTTCAGCCTAGAAAAAAGGCGCCTGAGGGGGGACATGATATTGAGACGTATAAAATCATGCATGGGATGGAGAGAGTGGATAGAAGGAAATTCTTCTCCCTCTCGCACAACACCAGAACCAGGGGACACACACTAAAATTGAGTGGAGGGAGAGTTAGAATGGACAAAAGAAAATATTTCTTTACCCAGCGTGTAATTCATCTGTGGAACTCCTTGCCACAGGATGTGGTGATGGCACCTGGCCTAGATGCCTTTAAAAGGGGTTTGGACAGATTCATGGAGGAAAAAGACCATCACAGGTTACAAGCCATAAGCAACCTCCTGGTTTTAGAAGTAGGTTATCTCTGTGCCAGGTGCAGGGGAGTGGCAGCAGGAAACAGGTTATCTTGTTGTCCTGTGCTCCCTGAGGCATCTGGTGGGGCCACTGTGTGGTACAGGAAGCTGGACTAGATGGGCCTTTGGACTGATCCAGCAGGGCTCATCTTATGTTCTTATGAGCCCATCTAGCCCACCAGGTGAACTGGGCCCTCATTATCCCCAGACGTCCCAATATATTGGAGCACATCATACATTCACCTGACCAGTCAAATGACGATAGCCCAGAATGATGGAACTGCCAGGGGATCAGGGTGAAGACAACCCCTTGTTTATCCCTGTACCCCCCAAATAAACACGCCAGACAAGTGCTTGGAGTTTATGGCCACTTTATTAAATACACAACAAATAAATGCAGCAGGGCACTAACTATGGGAAAAAAACCCACTTTTGGCGTGCAGGCAGCTAAGCTGGGGGAAACGGAATCCTAGCCGTCTGCCTCCCCCAAGGTCTAAACGGGCATCACATCCTGGCTCAAGGTACGCTTGGTCCACGACCAAGCAACCTATCCCTGCCAACCCATAAGGGTCGAGGCAGCTGGACAGCGCAGACCAACCTCCGGAGATTCCGTATGTTGATCTTTGCAACTCCAGCCTGGGGGTTTGCCAGCCAGCCTCAGTGATCCGGTGCGGCACCTGCTGAGCGGTCCTGGCTTACCCCCAGGCCTTGCTACCTCAGGGTGTATGCCAACTAAGCCCTCCCTGGCTACCCGTACCTGCACGCCCACCTACCTAAGCCACCTTACAAAAACATGAAAGGGGACAACCTACGAATAGCCCTCCACAACCCACAGGCTGGGGTAGGCGAAAAACCCAGAACCAAGGGCCAATCAGGTTGATGGGAAAAAATTCCTACCCAGTAAAGGGCTCCCAGTAAAGGGCAACCAGCTAGTCTCAGCCTGAAAGGAGGGAGGGCGGGCGGGTCACGGCGATCCAGGGCGGGACTGAGGGAGGAGAGCACGCAGCGCGTGCTCTGCCCACCTCGGCCCCGCCCCTTGGATACAGAGCAGCCAATCGGCTGCTGCCACAAGCCCCTGTCGGCGTGCAGGGGCTGAAGAGGACAACGAGCGGCGGCTCCATGAAGCGGGCCGCCGCACCTTATGTGTTGTCTATTCTGGAGCTGCTCAGGATATTTTGAGCTGCCCAGAATTTACTTTGAACACACACTTGAAATGCAGCCGCATTATCTAGCCTGGTCCTTGTAAATGTCCCACCCCCACCCAAAAGATGGAACTCTCCTGTTGGGATAAGGGGGAAGCAGGGTGTGCTGCCATACTGATACACATTAAAACTCTTGTTTTGCCTTGATTGGTTAGTACAACATCCTGGGCAATGAATTATGATGATCTGTCAGCTTTGTGACTATAGTGCATCATCCTAAACACTTATTTGCCAGCTTATGTAGCATCGGGACTTGCTTGTTGGTAACATTTGTTGTCTGTACCCAGCCTTCCTTGTCTAACTATCAGAGTCAGAGAATATTTCAGAGCCAGAGAATAAATTCAGACAGTTCCAAAGCCAGATACCACAATCTACTTTACTCATTCTTGGATTTTCAAGTGTATTGAAAACGCTAGTGGAAATGTCATTCTTATATTGGTACATTCATTCATTTATGGAGCATGAGCCCTTAAGCAAAAGAATACAGGAGAACTATTGCAAAATCAATGAATGAAATAATAGGTTATGAGATCCAAGTGGGCCCTGTTTTGTTTTTGCTAACCTATAAGAGAAACATAACTATAATTAATATAGAAATGGTTCCTTGTGTGATTGCAGCAGGCAAGATTTTGTATGTCAAATACTGGAACGAAGAAAAAATGCCATCATTTTAAGGAATCAATAAGAAAACTGTGGAACATGGAAATAATGTCAAAAATAATGAGGTCTGTATCTGTAAAATAAGGCAGACAACAATTGGACACTTTCTCCCCAAACTGGCAAGCTTCTATTGTTTATAATAAAAGAAAATGTGATGTGGATTTTGTTTTTAAAGAACTGTTTGCTGTATGTTACTGTAAATTAAACAATGAAAAAGCCAAAGGATTTGAAGAGGCATTGCTGCCTCTTTCCTGTGAAATGAGATTTACCATGAACAAAACGGGGAAAATCCAAAAAGAGAAACATGGGCCGAACAATCTAACTGTATTAAAAATCTAACCTGGGGTAATTTCAGAGACAGAAACATAGCAAAAGAAATGGGGGAAACTAGGAAACAGTACGAGAGACAGAGAAGCTTCGCATGCTGCGAGATAGTTAAATATAGCCGCAAGAGATTTCCCTTCCATCCCCTCACAAGATGGGAAGCACATCCTTCCTCTGCATATTATGCCACAGGCTTGATGACTTACCAGTTTTGGCATTTAGCCGGTCTAACTCTATATTCTGAATAATCCTCCCTTGAGCGTTGCCTTGAGAAAGTCCTTTCTCAGCTTCGCAATCTGAAATTGTAGGCTGAAGCATTTCTCCTTAAGAATTACGTTGGAATTCTATCCCTTGCACAAAATGTCTGTTTTGGGGAGTTGCATTACCAGACACAAGATTGGTTCTACTATCCACTACTTGGTATGTGGGGGGGGGGAGGGGGAAGAAGAGAGAGAAAATCAAAGCACAATCAATGGGCTGCTCTCTGCTCACACAATTATCTCTCCCTGCACCCCCTGTCCCTTGCTGCTAGCTGCATAGTTTACAAGAAAGGCAGAAGTCATAAGCTCTAAGCAAATCTATTTGCCACAAGGGGGAAAAAAAGAGAGTGTTGTACATGGGAAACAATCCCTGGTTTCACTGACTGAGGCGTTCTGACCTCTCGCTGGCCCCCAGTTCCTTAATTATTGTCAATGGAATTTCAGTGAAAGAAAAAAGGGGGGGAAAGCAGGAGGGGAGACCCATCAAACACTGCTGCCACCATACAAGGGGAAGCTGTAGCAATACAACCCTCCCACATATTTTAAAAAATCTGCTGAAAGCAAATAAACATTGAGAGATACTTTGAAGGATCACTAAACGTTTAGTGAAAGTTCGATTCCATTCCACATTTCAGCTATGTTTTTTCCTGCTGATTTTTAAAAACATAGTTTTAAAGTTTTATCACCCAGGTTTTGACTTAGAAAGTCCTGAACACAATCGGCCCCTAAGAGGTTACAATGCCCTAGAACCAGGGTATCTGAAGGATTGCCTTCCTGTTTTCAAACCTGCCCATTGCTTAGGTTTTCACCAGAGGCCCACTCAAGATGTTCCTACTGTCAAGAGATTAGGTGGGTGCCTTTTCCGTGGTGGTGCCCTTCCTAGAAAGGTCTGCCTTATATCTTTCAGATATCAGAGTAATTTATGTCTGACTTCCCAAACAAGATTGGGCACTCAAGGAGTCTTACAACACGAGATTCTTCGTAACGTCTCTGCCAGTGCAATTGGTGTGTGCGCACATGCCTTTGTTGGACACAGGCAGATTCATCTGCATAACCAATACCTGCTTTTGTACTGATGGATTGACGACTACTTCCAAGTCAGGGGCCAAGATTCTGGGGACAAAAGAAGGATGCATACAGTAGGTACAAGGCGTACACTCCTCTTGGTGGCAGGTGGATGGGGTGTCAAGAAGAGAGCCCTCCGCTCAGGGCTGGGTCTTCCCCTTCTTCTATGTATGCCTCCTCTAGGGCTGAGCCAGAGCCCTGAGAGGCCTCAGAATTGGAGCTGGGGAGGGGGTTCAGGTACTCTATTGCCTCCTCCACCTCCTTCTTTGGGACTTAATGGTCCTGCAGGTCCCAAGAGAGCCAGCAGCCAACTTAGCCCTCTGGCAGCTAGTCCTCCTCCTCCTCACTGGCCTGACCCCTTTTGAATCAGTGGTGCAGTCAGGACTTCCCTCTCCTTCCTGCTCCACCTCCTTTTACTCCCTTACCCCTCCCTTTCATTAGCCACTGGAGCCCGATCCCCAATCCCTCCCCTGGGCGGGGAGCTCATCTTTCGGCCAGTCATCTGGCTGGGTAGGCTGACCAGATCCTGGCGCTACCCCAGGAACACACCCCAGCACCATGCCTTTGCCTGTGGATGGGCCAGCAAGTTCACAAACTCAGTAGTGTAGTCAGGCAGGGGCCGGTGGTGGTGGTGCTGTGCCCGGGGTGACAGCTGTGGTTTCTTCACAAGGAGTCATCGTGGTGGCAGTTCTTTGCTCCGCAGCTGTTTTTTTGCAGCTGCAGAGCATTTTTGCAACTTTTCAGTGCTTTTGATGGGTCCTCCCGGCCACCCTAGGTCCTAGAAAACTTCAAATGAAGCCTTTTGGGAGTGCAGGGGGCGGGGCGATGATGCAAAAAGCATCTTCCCTCAGACAGTCCCTCAGACATACTTCCCTCAGACAGCCGTAGCCACCGCACTGAAGGGCAAGTGAGCAGCCGGATCCAACGATGGCAGCGGTGGCTGCAGTTGCTCCTTGCTGCCAGGTGCAGCCCTGCAGTGGGTGTCCACAGAGAGGTCGGATGAGCCTACATATGAACACAGCAAAGCCAAAGTGGGGAATGGGCCAGTGTCCTGTTGTGACTCAAACTAGTGAGCAAATCTTCCCTGGAAGCTTTTGTACATGACCTACTGTGACCTCATGCTGTCCAGGTTGAGTAACCCGTGATCGCCTGCTTTGGTGAGAATGTGTTGGTGGCGGTGGTGCACACCTCTCTGTGTTACAGGAGCTGTAACTTGTCAGGATGCAAGCCTGCTGCAGGTCATGAACCTTGAGCCTTACTGATGTGGGGGCGCGCGCGCGCACACACACACACACACACACACACACACACAAGGTATAGGTCAAGCTTCAGGATAATTCTAATCCCTTGGAATTTACAGTTCTAAGAACAAATAGGGCACAGAATTATGAATCATGGCAAGGTGGTTCAGTTAGTCATGGGGTCGCAGAACTGCAACAAAGCTGTCCGTACCAAATCTCTACTCATCTCATATGCCACTGTGGATTATCACAGTTTCGTACATTCCACAGATGAAATCTGTTAAGTCCACGAAATATAAAATGAGGAATTCAGCAGCTGTTACATGTGGAGAATAAAAGCGGAACTGCCAAACAATGAGTTAAAATGGAATGAAGGAAGTGTTAATAAAGCTTCATCATTCGGTCCAATAGCCTCATGTCTGGACCTCAAACTCTACAGAAATATAAGGTGGATATGCTTGTTGTTGTTCAGTCGTTAAGTCGTGTCCGACCCTTCGTGATCCCATGAACCATATCCCGCCAGGCCTTCCTGTCCTCCACTATCTTCCTGAGTTCGCTCATTTTCATGTTTGTTGCATCGGTGATGCTGTCTAACCATCTCATCCTTGGCCTTCCCCTTCTCCTTTTGCCTTCAATCTTTCCCAGCATCAGAGTCTTCTCCAGAAACTCCTCTCTTCGCATTAGGTGGCCAAAATATTTGAGCTTCAGCCTCAGTACCTGTCCTTCCAGGGAACAGTCAGGGTTGATTTCATTTAGGATTGACTGATTTGATCTCCTAGCAGTCCAAGGGACTCTCAGGAGTCTTCTCCAGCACCACAGTTCGAAAGCATCTATTCTTCGGCGCTCAGCCTTCCTTATGGTCCAACTCTCGCAACCATACATTGCTACTGGGAACACCATCGACCCGACTATGCGAACTTTTGTTGGCATGGTGATATCTCTGCTTTTTATTATGCTGTCTAAGTTTGCCATAGCTTTCCTTCCAAGGAGTAAGCGTCTTTTAATTTCATGGCTGCTGTCTCCGTCTGCAGTGATCTTGGAACCCAGAAAAGTAAAATCTGTTACTGCTTCCATTTCTGCCCCTTCTATTTGCCAGGACTTGATGGGACCAGATGCCATGATCTTAGTTTTATTAATGTTGAGTTTCAAGCCAACTTTTGCACTCTCCTCTTTCACCCTCAGCAAGAGGCTCTTTAGTTCTTCTTCACTTTCTGCCATTAGGGTGGTATCGTCTGCATATCTGAGGTTGTTGATATTTCTCCCGGCAATCTTGATTCCGGCTTGCGATTCATTCAGCCCTGCATTTCTCATAATGTACTCTGCATACAAGTTAAATAGGCAGGGTGACAATATACAGCCTTGCCGTACTCCCTTCCCAATTTTGAACCAGTCGGTTGTTCCATGGCCGGTCCGAACTGTTGCTTTTGACCCGCATACAGGTTTCTCAGGAGACAGGTAAGGTGGTCTGGTACCCCCATCTCTTTAAGAATTTGCCACAGTTTGTTGTGATCCACACCATCAAAGGCTTTTGCATAGTCAATGAAGCAGAAGTAGGTGTTTTTTTGGAACTCTCGGGCTTTCTCCATGATCCAGCGCATGTTGGCAATTTGATCTCTAGTTCCTCTGCCTCTTCGAAACCCAGCTTGTACGTCCGGTAGTTCTCGGTCCACGTACTGCTGAAGCCTAGCTTGTAGGATTTTGAGCATAACCTTGCTAGCATGTGAAATGAGTGCAATTGTGCGATAGTTTGAACACTCTTTGGCACTGCCCGTCTTTGGAATTGGAACGTAAACTGACCTTTTCCAATCCTTTGGCCACTGCTGAGTTTTCCAAATTTGTTGGCATATTGAGTGCAGCACTTTCACAGCATCATCATTTAGGATTTTAAGTAGCTCAGCTGGGATATTATCATCTCCGCTAGCTTTGTTGTTAGTAATGCTACCTAAGGCCCACTTGACTTCACTCTCTAGGATGTCCGGCTCTGGGTCAGTGACCACACCAGCGTGGTCATCAGGAACATTCAGATCTTTCTTGTATAGTTCTTCTGTGTATTCTTGCCATCTCTTCTTAATCTCTTCTGCTTCTGTTAGGTCTCTGCCTTTTTTATCCTTTATCATGCCCATCTTTGCACAAAACGTTCCCTTGATATCTCCAATTTTCTTGAAGAGATCTCTAGTCCTCCCCATTCTGTTGTTTTCCTCGATTTCTTTGCATTGTTCATTTAAGAAGGCCTTCTTATCTCTCCTTGCTGTTCTCTGGAAATCTGCATTCAGTTGGTTATATCTTTCCCTTTCACCCTTGCTTTTCGCATTCTTTCTTTCCACAGCTATTTGTAAAGCCTCATCTGACAGCCACTTTGCTTTCTTGCATTTCTTTTTCTTTGGGATGGTTTTCGTTGCTGCCTCCTGAACAATGTTACGAACTTCCGTCCATAGTTCTTCAGGCACTCTGTCTACCAGGTCTAATGCCCTAAATCTATTCTTCACCTCCACTGTATACTCATAAGGGATATGGTTTAGGTCATATCTGACTGGTCTAGTGGTGTTCCCTACATTCTTCAATTTAAGCCTGAATTTTGCAATAAGAAGCTCATGATCTGAGCCACAGTCAGCTCCAGGTCTTGTTTTTACTGACTGTATAGAGCTTCTCCATCTTTGGCTGCAAAGCACATAATCTATCTGGTTTCAGTATTGACCATCTGGTGATGTCCATGTGTAGAGTCGCCTCTTGTGTTGTTGGAAAAGAGTGTTTGCTATGACCAGCGTGTTCTCTTGACAGAACTCCGTTAGCCTTTGCCCTGCTTCATTTTGTGCTCCAAGGCCAAACTTGCCTGTTGTTCCGTTTATTTCTTGATTTCCTACTTTAGCATTCCAGTCTCCTATGATGTAAAGGACATCTTTTTTGGGTGCTAGCTCTAGAAGGTGTTGTACGTCTTCATAGAACCGGTCAACTTCATCTTCTTCGGCATCAGTGGTTGGGGCATACACTTGGATTACTGTAATGTTGAATGGTTTGCCTTGGATTCGAACTGAAATCATTCTGTCGTTTTTGAGGTTGCACCCCAGTACTGCCTTTCCCACTCTTTTATTGACTATGAGGGCTACTCCATTTCTTCTAAGGGATTCATGCCCACAGTAGTAGCTATGATGGTCACCTGAATTAAATTCGCCCATTCCCGTCCATTTTAGTTCGCTGATTCCCAAGATG
This sequence comes from Plestiodon gilberti rubricaudatus, assembly GCA_026170595.1. NCBI lineage: Eukaryota > Metazoa > Chordata > Lepidosauria > Squamata > Scincidae > Plestiodon > Plestiodon gilberti. The sequence goes on from JANXHW010000001.1 coordinate 66,181,368, forward strand.
TCAATGTTCAATCTTATCATCTCATTTTTGACCACATCCAGCTTGCCTTGATTCATAGACTTCACATTCCATGTTCCTAAGCAGTATTGCTCCTTGCAGCATTGGATTTTCCTTTCAACCTCAGACACATCCACAGCTGAACGTCCTATTGGCTTTGGCCCAACCGCTTCATCCTTTCTGGGTCTACTTGGAATAGTCCTCCGCTCTTCCTCAGTAGCATATTGGACACCTTCCGACCTGAGGGGCTCATCTTTCGGCGACATATCTTTTTGCCTTTTTGTACTGTTCATGGGATTTTCTTGGCAAGGTTACTGGAGTGGGTTGCCATTTCCTTCTCCAGTGGATCACTTTTAGTCAGAACTCTCTGCTATGACCTGTCCGTCTTGGGTGTCCCTGCACGGCATAGCTCATGGCTTCATTGAGTTACGCAAGCCCCTTCGCCACAACAAGGCAATGATCCATGAAGGAGGTGGATATGCTAGTCATTTCTAATTCCATTTCAGCAAGTCCTGTTGGCTAGCATTTTTTTTCCTATTGCCATTTGACAGATTGGTGGCATAATATCAAATAGATTTAGCACAAGTAGATGCCGTTCTTGAGGAATATCATTTAGAGCACAACTGGTTTGAATTTGGGCTAACCTAGCAGAGGTAGGGAAACTCTCTGGATTGCACTGCCAACATTGGTTTCCTGCAAAGAAGATAGGGTTAGAGCAGCGTTTCTCAAACTGTGGGTCAGGACTCACTTGGTGGGTCGCGACCTGATTTCTGGTGGGTCCCGAGTGATGGAAAGATCAGATAAGTAATTGCTACAAGTCCTGAGGCTATTCAAAAATCAGATAGCTGCTAATTGCCCTGGAAACAGCTGAGCTTCTTCAATTTGGCTGCTAATTGCCCTGCAAACAGCTGAGCTTCTTCAATTTGGCTGCTAATTGCCCTGCATACAGCTGAGCTCTTGCAGTTTGCAAGGAGCTGAGCTCTTGCACTTTGCAAGCTTGTGTAAATATACGGAGATAAATGTTTGAGCATCTTTTTTTCTGGTTTTTTTCCCCACAAGTCTGTCCATGACAGGTAATGGGGGCAGGTGAAGGCTGGGTCACATAACTAAGCACCTTGAGGCTATTTATTAGGACTGCCTCATTATGAGAAATGGATTGAGGTTTTTGCAAACAAATAAATAAAATATTACTTGTAAATAAATAAATATATTGTTTCTTTCTAGATCACCTTTTCTTTTTAAGTTTCCTAAAGCTAGGTGGGTCCTGATGGAGTGTCATTTTAAAAAGAGGGTCCCGGTGCTAACCACTTTTGAGAACCACTGGGTTAGAGCCTATTATAAGCAATGATTGCTGCTGCAGAGAGGAGGGCAGGGAATACGGATGGACTGCACTTGAAGTCTTATTCCACTGAAGCTCATTCCCCCCACACTCTCTGGTGGCATTCTCTGTTACAATGACAGTTCTCAGGAGAAACATATTCTGTAAGCCACATGGAACCCACAGGATATGGGCGGGTAGAAACAGATCTCTTTGTTAGCAGCTTTGAATATGGCTCAGAAAAGCAGGATACACATCTATTAAATACATGGAAAGGATGTCAAATTTTGATCTTTAGGGGAAGGAAGCCTGGATCCGCAGCTGCTCCTGGATTCCCAGGTGGCAGCTATGGCCAGGGGGGGGCCTTTGCCCAGCTTCGGCTGGTGCGCCAGCTGCGACCATACTTGGATCATGCAGCCCTGACCACAGTGATCCATGCCACAGTGACGTCATGGTTAGACTTTTGCAATGCGCTCTACGTGGGGCTGCCCTTGAAGATGTTTCGGAAACTGCAATTAGTGCAGAATGCGGCAGCCCATGGGGTCACTGGAGGTAGGTGGTTCAACTCTTTCGGGCTGCTTCTCCAATGGTTCGACTCTGTCGGGCCGCTTCTCCAACGGCTGCACTGGTTGCCGATTCGTTTCCAGGCCCAATTCAAAGTGCTGGTTTTGACCTTTAAAGCCCTATACAGCCTAGGGCCAGGATAACTGAGAGACCGCCTACTTCTATATAGTCCGGCTCATCTCCTTAGGTCATCAGAGAAGGCCCTTTTGCGGGTACTGTCGCCCGGGGAGGTGCAAGGGGTGGCGGCCAGAAATAGGGCCTTCTCAGTAGTGGCACCAACCCTATAGAATTCCCTCCCTCTTGACTTACGTACTGCTCCCTCCCTGGAGACTTTCCAGCGAGGCCTGAAAACTTTCCTGTTTAAGGAAGCCTTCTGAGTCCTTGTTTTTTTTTAACATCCTGCTGGTGCAGGTGGAGTGCTGCTGTTTTTATGCTCTTGTTTTAATTGTAATGTGATCTGTTTTTATTAATTTTAGATGCTGTTTTTTACTAGTTTTCGTGAATTGTTTTTATTGTTTTAAATGTGATTATTTTTTGTATTGTATTCCTTTCTCATGTTGTAAGCCGCCTTGGGTCCCTTCGTGGAGAAAGGCGGGGTAAAAATACTGTAAATAAATAAATAAAGGGAAGCCCTTCCTTTCCTCTGGAGGCCAGAACAGATAAAGGAGAGAAGTTCTGTATACTGTATAGGGATTGTCACTAAGATGGTAAAGTGGCAACTCTCTCACAGAACATCTCCTCCTCAAATCCTTTGGCAGGACTTCACCCTTTCTGAAATGAAGCTGAAGTATGTACTATACAACTGAATGGTACTTGCGCTCTTCCCCATGAGTCCTGTTGTCTTCGTCCCCTCTCTCTATTTCTCTCCTGTGTTGAATTTCAGATTGCAAGCTCCTCAGAGAGATTTCTTGATACTTTGTAAAATGCTATGGTGCTAATCACATTATTGTTATTACTATGAAGAAGGATGATTATGACAGTAAGAACAGAGGCACTGCTTTGGGACCAGTAATATGGATAGAAATCTCAGAGAGAAATGCATCAGAAATGTGTTTAAAAAGCAATTTCTTTGTCCGTGCATGGATTTTAACAAAGGTTTTCAGTTTGCTGGGTCAAAGAAGTGCCTCCACCATATGATCCTGTGGTGTTTTTTGTAACTTTTCCCTGGGGAGGATGTTGGTTGGTGTGGAGCTGCTGACTGTTCCTCCTCCAAATATCTCACTGAAAGACCAGTGGATGTGGGTTTTGTTATTCCATGGGATCTGACTGATTTACCACATTTGGAGTTGGAAAAAATGTTTGTGTCTCAGGCTTTACAACCTTCCCACGTAGAACAATCTTCTCTGCAGGTCCTTTCCTGTGGGTCACCTGCTCTCTGTTTATGGCACACTATGGCCTAGATTATGTTGGTTGATCGGGGTTGCAGGCAGGCAGCTACTGGGTTGCCCTTCTGACTCCTTGGAGCCCTGGCTATTTGGAGCCCCTTCTGACTCTTATTCTATGTAACATGTTCTTGAAGACTTCAAGTGCTGCTGGAAATGGAGACAGGAGGTACAAAGTGGACAAGAAGGCTTCCAAACTGAAATCAAAAAATCCCAAAAATTTGCTGCGCGGCTGCGCTGTGGGGCGTAAAGGATTACGGCCGCGCGTTTTTATGGGGGGGGGCGTCAAGGGTTTGGGCCCCGGATCAAAAATGGTCTGGCTCCTCCTCTGAGTGTAACATCACCTTTTTGAAAAGTCAGTCAATACATTTTCAGACATCCCAGCTCTTCTAAAAAAGCAACACACACCTGTAAGCACTCACTGAGAAACCTAGAGAGGGACTTCACTCTGCAAAACCTAGAGAGGGACTTCACTCTTCACAACTTCTTTCAGCAATAAAATCCTCTTGCCAAACAAACATTCAGATTGCATTTGCAATTGCAAGGGGAGAAGAGATGAGAACATGCAGGCCTAATGCAGAGGCATTCACTTCATACCAGAAGGGACAGACATGACTGGAATGGCAAAGTCATTCATAATAATGCATACTTCCTAAAGTATGACCTGGAAACACAACACTGAGAAGATTAAATGCTAATCTGCATATATCTGGCATAAACCCAACACAGCTGCTGGTTTAGCATATTAAAAAGAAAGAGAATAAAGGGAACCTCTAAGCGGAGCCTAGAATTAGCAGCATAGTGACAACACAAGGAAGCCTCACTACAGTCACAGGGGAGGTGGCACCTTGGCACTTTGTCCTTTCCTAATTGTTTTTACATTTTAGCTCAGCAAGGGATTGAACGTCTCAATTTACCATTAGCAAAAGTGTAAATGACAAGAGGTTGAGAGGAAGGAGCAAGATCAATACAAATTAAATCGTTCCTGCATGACATGTCAGGAGCAGCAGATTTTTTTAAATGGTGATGTTCAGCTGTATACATGCAATCTGCCTAAAAAGGAAAAGAAAAATCTTGCAAAAGAGCGCATGTGTGTGTGCGCGCGTGTGCGCACGCGCGCGCACACACACGCACGCACGCGCACACGCCCTACTCCCACCTCCATTCATTTTATACATTAGAAACAATGGCAGCCACCAATGTGGGCCACTTTGTTTTTGTAGCATCTGCCATTATATTTCCCCACAATGCTCTGGACTGATGCTACATCTGGGGCAGTGTAGGAAAATAAAATGGCAGCTCTCATGTTTTTCCAGACTGAGCACCTTTCCAGACTATTTTCCAGACCAATGCATGTTTTTCCAGACTTGTGGGAGGAGGCAGCTGTCCAGAAAACCTCCAGCCATAGGCAGGGACAAAGAGTGAAAAAAAAAAGTTTTAAAAGAAGAAAAAACCCAATGAACATGAACTGAGTAGTGAAATGAAAACATCCGGTACAAATGGAGAGAAAAATATTAACAAATGCCTAAATTAATCAAGCCTTGTAAAAAAGGTAGAGATTTTTATGGGTTAAAAGATCATGTAAAAAATTTTTATATCAAACAAGAGGAATTCCAGTTTAAAATATATAAAAATATATGAAAAACAAAAAGAATCCACATAAAATGTCAATATCAGTCCTAACATTTCATCCAGACTCTGATATTGGGACTGATACTGACATTTTATGTGGCTTCTTTGTGTTTTTATATACAGTATTTTTATATATTTTAAACTGGAATTCCTCTTACTTGTTTGATATTATAAAATTTTTTTACATGATCTTTTAACCCATAAAAATCTCTACCTTTTTTACAATATGTCTGATCATGAAAATATCCATGCTACATTAATCAAGCCTTTAAAACAACAGAAATGAGTTAGACCTGAAATGTTGTTTTTTCTTCAACAACCCCATTTAATTATTCCTTCTGATGAAAAAGATGTTGTGGGAGGAGAATTTGCACACATTTGGAAGGACTCAAAAAGGAAACTGCCTGTACTGAGCTATCGCAAAAAAGAATGCCAACACTACATTTGACAGTCATGAGGTTCCAATGAGAGGAGTTCATTACAAACAAAACCAAAAGGGTTTCTGAGGCTGTGTGGCAGGAGCCTTCTAATTTCAAAGGAGACAAAAAGATTATCTTCACTCAGGTAATCTTTCTTTGCATTTTCCTTGCTTCTGGTTTAGTCTTCAGCTGCCACATAATACACATCATACATCAACAACAACAACAACAGCAGCAGCAACATATTTAGTAGCATCACAGGCACTGGAACTTACATTACAATTGGAAGACCCATCGAAAGTTGGGTAAGAACCATCAGGCCAGTCAGAAGAGTCCATGCTACCTGAATGCCGATGTTGGGCCTCATATTCCTTAAGCTGAAGTTAAGATAAAAACATATATTAGCCAATGCATTTTCTTACTTGCTAAAACATGTCATTACATTTTTAATGTCTCACAACATAGATTATTAAAAGAATTAAATGATTTAGCAACTGTGGCATTGTAGCCATTGTATATAGCTCACAATTGTGACAATATCTTGTTTTTACTCTCTGGAAAGTCACATATATATGAATATGAACTCAGCATTATTATATCTAAAAAGGAAAGAACGTTTATATACAGTATTATACGACAGAGCGTAATATACATATGTAGAAAATCAGTTCTTTCGAAGTTAATGAAGAGAAAGAAGTATTAGCTTCAGAAAATAGTCTCATTAAATCTTTACTTCAAAGTCAACAACAATCTTATCAATATAGTAGCTGAATGTTCATGCTTAGTAAAGCTATAATACAATTCATATATTGACCCATCCATCCATACGCACACACCCCAACCTGTTGTTCAGGTTACCACCGCATAATAGTAAAACGTAACAGAGATTCTCAAACTTTTTAAAGGATTCCAGCCACAGAAATACCTTTGTTTAGAATCTAAGGACTTGATCAAAGATACGTCTCCTCTTATCACAGGCTCAGAAATTAACAACAAATTACATTTTGTGTGCAACATTTTTTTGCAGTATTTTTTACAAAAATGTTTTTTTCCCAAACATTTTTTGCCAAAAGGGGTGTGCAACATTTTAAAAAATGTTTTACTGTTTGATTTTCTTTTTTTATTCTCAATTTTAGTTTTCATAGGTTTACATTTTTAGTTTCATTCTCATTTTAATTCATTCTTGTGTGTGTATTTTAATAAAATAAAATAAAATAAAATGAATCTCTTACTTTTGACTTGTAGCTTCCACCAAGAACCTCACCATACAGCTACCTCCCTGTGGTAGTCATGTTAATTATCCCTCTGGCCCATGGCATGATGCCATTCCCTCTCAGGTGTGCGGGGGCATGGCTACACACCTCCCAGCTGAGCTCCACACAGCGCAGGGCTCAGCAACCCGGAAGTTCGGCGATGACATTATTGCTGAATGTCCAGAGGTGGCGCTGCAATGAGTTGCGATGCCACACAGCTGCTGAAGGGGTCAGCGGACTGATGCAGGCCCATTAGAGGGAATGCCGCTGCCATCCTGAAAAAATGGTGGTCAATTTTTTTATTCACACTGCCACACACCATGGTATTGTATCCTGGGGCATATGACTAATTTAAACAGCTACCACAAGGAGATGGTTTCATAGTGATGCTCAATATGGGAGCTACCAGTCAGATATTCACAGATATTTCAAAACAAACAAAAATGAATGTCAATGAACTGGGGTCCAAAACCAGACTCCCCATTCATTCCATGGTGTATTAATTTCAGAACAAATGGGAATGGATACGAATAGGGCTCATTCATATCCAGTTCTATTCACTCTAACAATGAATGCATGAGGCAAGTGAACAGGTCTTAGATCCCAATCCAGAATATGTCCCTGTGTTGCACTCTACCCACAATATTCCTGTGATTCAGTGATGTCCATTACTAGAGATAATCCAGGAATAAAGCTAGAGATATAAGTATTTGCATCGTGTACCCTTGCAAGTGCTTCCTCAATGGTGATCATCTTCTCCTTGACCATCATCATGAGCTGAATCCGTTCCTCATCACTCATTGTGATCTCACTGGCCACATAACCAACATCCTCCCCTGCAGAAGAATAAAGATCTTATGAACAACACATATGATCCAACACAGAGCCTCATTATCTCCCCAGTGCACCAACCTCTAAAACCTGGTTTCCATATTAGTCAGGCTATCTAAGTTGAAATTAATCTCTCTTCAGATTTGGAGGACATTTCAATACGAGTCTGAAAAATGAGATGATGATAACATTGATGGAAGCAGAGAGAGCAACGGTAGCATGAGAGCTGGTGCAATTCACCCCACACTTTGATGACAGGGACAACGATAAATATGTTCCTCTCCAATGACCTACTTTGCTTCCTCAAATCAATGGAGCTCAGAAAGAAGGCATGGCCTAGAATATATTTATTATGCCGGAAATCATTACAGGCATTTTTAAAATTTATTTATTTTGCGCAACAGAGCAGCAAAATTAATGCTAATGCAAAACATGGGAAGTAGGGTCGTTTCTAAAGACCTCTTCTGCATTGTAAACCAATTCCTAGCATCCTCTCTACAACTGCACTATATTTATTCTATCATCCATTGTTGTAGAGAAAAACCTGCCTTTGATGCCAGATTATAATAAATTATTATGGAATAAAGTGTCACTTCTCTTATACTTTGTGCTTAGGGTACAGAATGACTGGATTTTAAGAGAGTAATGCAGTTATGCTTCCACGTGCACTTGAAGAACAGTTGACAAGTTAGCACTAGAATGGCTAGCCCAATGCTAGCAGTTAACATTTGTACTTTGATCAAATGAAACAACAAAAACCAGACAGAAAAGTTGGTGAGTGGAGAGAGACTTTTAAAAATATATTTTTAAAGCATATTTCTCAAGGCAAACAACTCTGCCCTGCGAGCTGAGAGCAGGCCACAGAGCCAACTTTCTAACAGCGCGATCCTATCCAACTTACACCACCAGTGTAACCAGCGGTGTAGTGAGAACAGGAGGCCCCAGAACGGAAAGGGAATTCAAATCCTCTCCAAAGGGGGATTCAAAGGGGATTTGAATCCCCTTTACCGTTCTGGGGCCTCTCGTTCTCACTGCACCGCTGGTTACACTGGTGGTGGAAGTTGGATAGGATTGCGCTGTAATACAGTAATACAAAACATGGTGGATATGTGCCTGCAAAACCAAGGGCTGTGTGAAACAGCACCAGGCAGGATACCAGTCCATACTAGCCAGAACACATTGCTCCCATTAGCTTCAGTAGCTGTCAATCACATTTGCTGTATCAAAGTAGCTGTCAATCACTTCAGTAGCTGTCAAGAGTGATATAACAAAACACTACTAAAGGAAGCAGTGTTTCTGAAGGTACTATTAATATTGCACAAAAGAAATACTGGTAATTATCTGATCATTTAGACCATTCTTCTTATTGCAGTTTAGTACCTAACTCCTATAACACTGTTTCATTAATAGCACTCTTTGTACAGTACTGTAATTTTTACAATACTATAAATAAGAAAAAAGTTAAAAACCATAAAACCATTCAAAAGTTCAGTGCAGAAAAGTACTGTCTGCACTGTGCTTTCAGCCAACAGAAGCTGCGTATTCCAGCCAGCTCTGCACCAGTGAGAGCAGAGTATTCTGACTAGCATGGGGGCCAATCGCTTGCTACTAGCAATATTTCGGGGGAGGAAACTGTAGGCAACACAATTTACCCTAGATGCTTCTTCAACAAGGAGGATGGGCCCATATGCATTTCCTAAGGATGAGTAACCACCTAGCTCATCTTCCTGGGAGTAGCTCTTCCCCATCATCTTCCACCATTGCCATTTAAGAGGAGCAACAGCAGTGTTGGTCATTTACATAGCAGGCTGTGACCTAATGCACTGGTGAGTACAGTACTGTGAACACATCTACATTAGAACAGTGTCATAGTTACCTCCTACAGCGCCATTTCATACAGCACTCTGTTTTCCAGGGACATATCCACAGTGTTATAGGAGGCAATTATAGTAGTAACTTCCTGCTCACAGACCCATTAACGATATGAGGTTACTCATAGAACTAAATACAGGATTTACAGCACAGTAGTATTAAAAAAAAACCTGTACCTTTGGAAGATTGCCTCATTAGTCCCTTTTGATTCTTTCGGAAATTTTGCCAGAAATACTTATTCTTCTTTTTCCAATCTGCTTTACCTACAAAAGGAACACAGAAGGAACATAGATTAGAAGAAAAAAGAAGAATATCTAATTCTGTACACATTTAAAACAAAGTGCACTGCCTTCTCCTTCCTTCTACTTTCAGTTACTTTCAGGTTTTCTAATTCAATCTTGGAAAGAATATCATGGTTAATATGGCTTTCATAAATATACATTATTTGGGATAAAAGTAGAGGAGTCTTTGAGATAAACCACTAAAAGACATTTTAGGAAAAAAATTGAGATGTTTACTTATTCATTTTTACAATAATGATCATGAAGTCCTTAAAATTTACTCAAACCCCAAGTCTCTAGACAAGAAACAAACTCAAAATACAATGTCATTTTCAGGGGCACGCACTGTTTTTGATCTAGAAGAGAGGCCTGCATAACCATTATCTATATTTGTGATTCAAAAACACCTTCTAATTACCCCTATTAGAAGCAAAATGCTGAGGTAGAGATAAAAGAAAGCAACAGTACCAGAAGGGTTCAAAACATACAGGTTTTGCTATGGAGGGTTTTGTTTTGTTTTGTCTTCAAAGACAGAGTGGGGAGAGAAGGAAAGGAATGGCTGGTCCTCTCAGAAACTCAGGGAGAGGAGACTGTCTTCATGGTTTTGATAAGAGAACCCCCACAATTTATTATGTCTGGATAGCAATGATAAATGCGTAAGGAAATATTATTTAACAGGAATATTATTATTAAAATAATCGTTTACATTTAAAAAGATTATTTCCCCTTGAGTTACACAACAAGTTACATTAATCCAAGAAATATGAAAACAGTGAGGTAGGTCACAGCTGATGGGCTTCAAAGAGCAAAGAAGTACCACCAAATAAGACAAAGTATACTGACCTACGGCGCTTTCTTCGGAACTGGATTTATGAAGGGAGTGCCTAAAACACAAGAGAGAAACAGAATGATTGCGGCAAACTTCTCATGTCTATGGGAGTTGTCTGGCTTATAGTAAGCCAGGATTTGAAACCTCGAGTCCTCCCTCCCTCCCAGCCCTCTTTTTCTTATGAATGCACATAGCAGTCGGCAAGAGGAACAGTGTCTGTGCCCCATTCACACTTATAGATTGGCATTAGCTCAGCTCCAGTCTCAAAGCTCTGAAACAAGCTTCTTGTGACTGATGCAGAAAAATATGTATGGAGAACAAAAGAGTTAAAGTTACAGGGTCAAAGGAGAATGTGCCAAAGAATTCCTCTACTCCCCCCTGCCCCCCCTCATTGTCCACATCAAAAATTAAATAGAACAACTCATTTTACAAAAAACGTTTCAGTCTTTGGTACTGAATTCGGTCTTTGACTACTGAATTTAACTCTGTATGTTCTTATTTGCAATAACCATAACCGCTACATTGCACTAAATGAGATACCAAAAAATAATCCATAATATGATACATGAGACCATTTTTGATCCTACAGCAAATATTCATTTTACTGATTATATGAATTATTACAAATATAACAAACAGCAATTTATTATAACTGACTGATCTAGAGTCCCATGAAAGAGAGGGTCATGACTTCCCCTTCATACAGACATTTTTTTCCTTCACTCTAAAAAGGGAGTTTGTCAGGACACCTTCCCCACATGAAGGGGAACACGGCTTGGAGCCTGCTGGCTGGTCAAGAAATTGCTACCTCTGCATGCTTTTTCTGACTCCATTCATTCATCGATTCGCAAACAACTTGACACTCTCACTTGCACACAAGATTCAATACACTGCACGAAGGACCTTCAAACCTTTGATTTTGCACTTGTAATGTGAAGTGATACCGTCCAGTCTCTCTCTCTCTCTCTCACACACACACAAACACACAGAGCCAGGCTGCTGATTGTGAACTATATCCAATTAGGGCTTTTCTCACTCTGACTTAATTCTCTCCTATGCTCAGCTTGTTCTTATATGCAGAGTTAGGACTGCTTCCGAAACAGAAAGGTAGAAAAGAGCAAGTCAAGTGTCACGGAGGAAGGAGAAAATGTTATGAATGTTCCTCATCACCCCCTAATTCTAATTTCATTGTTATACTGTACTTTAATTATTAAAAACCTCATCACTTCATATTTATTTGTAAACAGAATGCCAAAACACACAAAACCATTCCCATAAGTTTAAGCTAGTTTTTAATGAAACTGTACATGACAATAAGTAGGCTTAAGCAAGACAGTGATTCATACTCATCTTTATCAGTCTAATGAAGATTAATAGTTAGTACCAATCTTGGGGGAGGGGGGATATGACAGTGCTTAGGAGTTTAAAATGATAAAATTTTGTACTCTACAAACAAACATAGCTTTTACAACTACCTTCCATACCTTTGGAAAACAAGATGATTTTTGTTCAATTACATTTCAAAACTCAAGTACACTTTGATATATGGCCTTTTCCAGAAAGTTTCCAAACCAACTTGGTTAACATTTCCTAGGATTAGCAGCAGAGGGCACTGCCGAGTTTTTGATCAACTCTGAACAGCTCCAAGAGAAAACCAAACTGTATTTTGTTTTAGACCAGTGCACAGTATAAACGATCCAAGTGATTAGAGGCCAACAGTTTATAAGCATGAAAAACATAATCATCAATTTGCAGGGACATCATGAAAGGGGAAATGATAGCATGAAGTTTAATTTTGATTCAGTAAATTCATCCAAGCAGAGGCAGGAACAGCAGTGCTTGGACATGGCAAATCATCTTTCTTCTTCAGCCTGATTAGAAATTTAATCCGGAGCAGCCAGCCAGCCAGCCAGCCAATTGATACAACCAAATTCCAGATCTGGGCTGCACCAGGTGCACACTGGAACAATGCCACTGCTAGTTTCCTTACTGATGCAGGTTACACTTGGGACAGCTTGTAAAAGGAAAATTAATGGCTTGGGTGGGTTCACAGCACTAGCAGCCAAGGGCTTGATTGTTAGGAAGGAGCTCAAACAACAGGCACAGCAGAAAAGATCTCTCTCTCTCTCTAGAATGGGCCTCCACAGAACAATATGAAGAAGCATTCAAGCAATGATACAGGGTTCATATAGTAATTAAACCAGTGGCTTGTGGGAGCACTCATGCCATTCAATCTCTTATCCAGTCCTGTAACATTGCCTCATATTATTAAGTTTGTGCTTTCAGTCCATGCCGTTCCAAAGAACACTGGCGTACAGAGAGTCCTCCTGTCCATTTAATTTTTATTCTTGAGATGTACACACAGCAATACAGGCCCAAGGCCCCCGATGCCGGAGGTGGCACGCCCATGGCCAGCCCAACCGTGAAGCCATGTGATGCGGCTTCAATCAGGGTGGCTAGTGGAAGGAGTGGTGGACTCAGGGTGCCCTTCACCCTGAGTCTGCTGCTGCCTCCCTCCAGCCCAATGTGGATACAAGCTGCATTGATCCAATGTCTGCTCTTGCTTAGCGAGTGGGAAGTAGATAATCTCCTTCCCTCTCTGTGCTTAGTTCTCATGTGGGGTATTACATTTAAATGTGTCCCTTTAAACTTTAAATCCTGGCAAGCGCTGCTGGAAGAAGAACGGGAGGAAAAAGAGACTGCCCTGCTCTGGATTACCTTTCGTTGCTTACGAAGCACCAAGTAAAGCAGGGACAGGCGATTTGGAGCCTGCCCCCTTCCCTTCTAGTTTACTTACCAGGAGCAGCATGCCCTGCACCGCCTCGGTTCCCCCAATGCAACCTCTGCGCATAAACACTCTCATCCCTTTACTTGCCAGGGTTGTGATCTGCAGCCTGACAGGTCCACACCACTTCCATTTGATATGAAGCTATGATATGGCTTCATGGCTGGGAACCCAGACTGCACTGTTTCCATTTCAAACAGAAGTGACATGGACCAGACAGGCTGCAGATCACAACCCTGGCAAGTAAAGGGATGAGAGTGTTTATGCGCAGAGGTTGCATTGGGAGAACCGAGGCGGTGCAGGGCATGCTGCCTCAAGATGTTGGGAGGTCTTGGACTGACCCTGGACATGCCAAATGCTGCCCCCTTACCTGATTATGTGCCAGTCACTGCTCCTCACATTCTCAATATTCTAGCTCAGCACTCCCCTCCCCCATTTCCTCTTCCATTCTGCCCCCCTCTTCTTTTTTCAATCCAGCGCGTGGGAGAAGGAGGAGTCGTGGAGTCAAGTAGGTGAATAGATGGGGGTGCTCCCCACCTATCTGCTGCCTGAGGCGACTGCTTCAGTTGGCCTCATGGATGGGCTGGCCTTGGCGCACAGACAGCAGTCTCTCCCCCTCCCCTCACACACATCAATTGTCAATAATATGAAAATCTTAGCTTTCAGCTTCTAAGGTTATGCAGGTGTGGTCATAACCACAGTCCTAAATATATGTATTTAAAAGTCATAATTGCAAGCCTATAGGCAGGTGAACAATATGAAAAGAAAAGGCATCCATAATGCATAGCACTACACTATAGTATAGAGTTAGTGTTACATGAATCCCCTCCATCATAGAAAAAAATGGTACAGAAACAACTTTCGGAATTATACCTGTGCTACTACTATGCTGAGAGATTAGAGGAAATGGAATATGCCTATTGCAAAAACTATAGTTGAGGTTGTTTCAACTATAGAATCATTTATACAAACCATATGTAAATATGGGGAATTCCAGTCTTTTTAACAAATCTGGAAAACCCCACAGAGAGCAGACAGAATTGCTTAACAGTTAGAAAAGAAATTTTCTAACAGCTTTTAATCTGCAGAACAACGAATACATATTAAGTTTTCATTTCCTTGCACAGATTTTATCGAAGTGATTGACATAGAATCTCTCCCACATGAAAGTACCATGGCCTGAGTAAGAATTCCTTGCTTATTTTGACCATCAGCATAACAATAGCCAGAACGTTTTATACATGACAGTTCATAATTCATTTGATTCCATCTATTACCAGAAATGAATACAAGACATTACATAGATAACTAAGAGCCCAAACCTAACCTTTTACACCCCCCTGTGTAAGCCTCATGGCCCGCAATGGGTCTCCTTGGATCTATGCTACAATTTTGCTAGCGTAAATCCGAGGAAAGAAAAGGAGCAGGGAAGGGGGATAGGATCCAGCGTGGACCTTCTGCGATGGATCCTCCCCCTTCTGTGGCCTCCCCACCCCATTACACCCCTTCCCGCCCCCGTTCTGCCCTCCCCCTGCCTTCCCGCCGGCTTACCTTTCCCCGCGCAATCCAGACTTTCTCCAGCACAGCTGGGAAGGTGGAGGTCTTCCCGCTGGCGTCCCCAGCAGCACACTGATCAGCATGTTGTCAGGGAGGCCTATTGGCAATATGACTATTTTGAATACTTTGGGTCTTTGAGGCGTATGCATAGCATTGAGAATTTAATAAGGCAAACCAAATCTGAAAAAGTTCTAATGAGGGTTATTGAGGATCATGTGGAGGGCTGAAGAGACAGAGCAACATTTAGGGTCTATGGCCTCCCAGGGGGCTTCTACACTCCTGGGGGCTTCTGGTGCCATTTTGGAAAATATCGCATAAGTTGCATCTCTGCTATGCGATGGTGCATCTCTTCTAGGTGATTTGCACACTACAACTCCCACCTGCAATATGTGGCTACTAGCCAGAAATACTTTGGCCCTATCCATCACTAAGCTCCTGCACTAGCATGGACCTAGTAGAAAATCCAACAGTGCAACTGCTATATTATCCTCAGAAGACAATCCTAGAACCAATTATATTACTGTGCCAAATTTCCTTTTTTTCAGCAGTGGTACCGATACTTAAACATCGGCATCACTTTTTTATAATTCTCTTACTATAATATGTTTTAATCTTCAAAAGGGAAGATGCTTTTTAGTGGTAAAACAATGGCTCAATCTCTAACCACTTTTTAGTTTGTTAATTCCTGGCCTCAATTACTTGTAAAACTACGATTGCAGGTTAAAGGAGAAGGCAAACAGCATGTAACATGAACTTCTGAGCACTAGAAAACGGCTTGCAGCTATTCACTAATTTCATTCTGGCTGGCTATTATCTAAAATAAGGAAGATGTCCAAGTAGGTGCAGATTTCAAAATTTTAAGGCAGACAATGAAAAGCAACAAAGGAAGGTTAAAGGAACCACCACCAGTCAAACCACCACTGGTACGAATGCATTTATTATGGTCATAGCCTCATGCTTTATAGTGTTGCAGAAAATTAATCTAATGATACAGTACCTGTATTAAAACGTGGAATTTTTTAAATTTCAATATTTAAACATAACTACCATGAAAAAAACCCCAAACTATATTTCCAGTATTTGCAACATCTGGTATTTCCATGGCCAAAGTTAACACAATAGTACACTCCTTTCATTAAGCTCTGATTCCTGAAAAACAGGCACTTATACTTAAAACGCCTTTACTAGCTGCATTTCCAGCTTTCAAAGTGGTTTACAATAATAAAAACAAAAACAAATTCAGATGCTGAGAAGAGACAGAAGAACGGCATAGCATAAAACTAAACCAGCTAACCAGTCAGCCAAAGGCCAAGAGGAAAGTGTGTGTTTTGCACCTTCTCCTGAAGACCTAGCTGGGGGTGGGGGTGGTTCATTCTGCAATTGACACAAAGCCCAGCTTCCTGCTTTTTTGTGCTTATTAAGCACTTTTCATATACTATCTCAGAAATTTTAACAAGCAAACTACCTATAAGTATTATAACTCCCAAATTGTGGACAGGGGTCTGAAAAATTATGGTTGTCTAGGGTCAGGAAGCTTGTATTAGATTTGAACCAAGGGCTTCTGGGTTAATAGCACAGTTTCCGGGTTAACACACTACACTTGGTCCTTTCATTGTTGAAAGGAAATCCACTGGTGAAGGGCTAAGAGAGCAAAAGCTGAAAGAGAAATATTCATTTTCCTATCTTCACAATATCTCCATTCACCAAATATGGAATCCCCCCTCCTTACACTATGGTACACAGCAATCTTTGGTGCTAAGTGGAGAGGGAGGGGGAGCCGATAATATTCTCAACTGTCCTGACTGAGTTGTGAATGTTCAAACACTTCTGGAATACATGGGGGAAAGAATTTACAGCAGCCAAAAATGGCCTTGTTTGATTTGACAATTACGCTGGTTTGACTGTGTTGAACCCGCAGCTTCTCCCCAAACGTGCAGTGGACATGATTTGTGCTCTTCCATTCATAGACTGACACTCGCTGTGAAACTTAATGATGCAGTGACATTTGGCAGAAGTTTCAGCCCTGCATGTCTGAAAAGCTGCCAAATGCCATTACTCCATGGCTTTGGCCCCTTGGTTTTGCTGTGCTCTGATGTACAGCTTCATTAGCAGACTTCCAAATGAAATGCACTGCAAGGCACAAAGTAAAAGGACTCTACAGACAGAGACTCACATAAGGAAGAAAGAAATAGGAAAGACGGCCAATTACAGACCATGGAGAAGGAAGAAATTAGCTTACTATCAAGAGCTGTGCATGGAAGGAATTCATGTTGTTTTAAAATGTTTGAAACCTTAATCTGATGCTTTCATGCCAATACAATTTCTACATTTTTACCTAAACAATTGATGGAGGGAAGATAAGATGATGAAATTTGCAGTTTACTACGTAATCCAGCGGTTTACTACGTAATCCAGCGTAATCCAGTGGTTCCCAAACTGGGAGGCGCGGCTCCCCTGAAACCAGCCAGGGGAGCCACAGAGTGCCACAAAATCCTCTCGGAAAACAGTGAAATGCCAATTGGCACTTGGCATCAACATAATGTAATGGGGAGCCGTGGCCAATGGTCACCAATGGTCAAGGGAGCCGCGGGTCAAAAAAGTTTGGGAATATGTATACATGTATATATAAACAGTGGATTTTGTTGTTGCTGCTGTGTTTTTAAACTACTGGGGAAAAGGGAAGACTGAACACATAATGACAGTTTTAGCTAAATGGCTTCAGAAGCCTATCCTTTCATTGGGCTGCAGTGACTGATGCTATACCTCATTGGTACAGCCACCTGTTGTGTCCCACCCCCCAACTTATCTTTAAAACACTGGTGGTTAGAATAGTGGGATGCACTCTAAAGACTGAGTGTATTACACACACATATGCAGGCACTCAATTTAAAAACAGGATTTTTGCCCCCTTTCCAGTTACCTATGGAGGATTCAACTTTATCAGACCTGGCACAACTCATTTGTGGGGTTTATTTTGCCTTCACAGTGGCTTATTTTACAAGACATGGAGTCGGTTTGTGCCCGGAAATATGAAAAAGCCTTGAGTTTGTGCGATATACTGAACAGGAAATGAGAGCAAACACCACCATATGCTTTATAGGTTCCTAAATCAAAACAAAAAACAGAAAAAAAAACCCTGAGAATGAGATTGTACTGATTAAAAAAAACACAAGCTGCAATCCTACACATGTTTTCTCTGAAGTAAGTCCCATTGTATCCAGTGGGACTTACAGGTAAGTGTGCATAGGAGTGCAGCCTCATAATCATAAATCTGGATGTACTTTAAAATACACCTCCTCAACCTCATTTATTGAATACAAAATACACAAGTAAATAATGTAGCCCTAAACATTAAATGGCCACCTCAAACTGACTGTGCTTTTCTCTCCCTTCGCAATAACTACTTAGAACCCAAATGGAACAAACAGCCTGGTATAAAACTATTCATCACTCCAAATATACGGAATCACCCGCTGATACTAAAAGCCTTTTTCTTCTTTCCTTTGAAGGCGGTTTGTTTATCTGGCCACATTGCACAGTGCCCAGTAACCTAACTACGGTGAAAACTTGACACCTTTATGAGTAGGGCTGACTAGAGATAATTTATTTAGGGAAGGATGACATAGTGAGGAAAATGGGTCTTTAGTGTTCCTATCAAAATTTGCAAGGGGAAAAAAAAAGGCTGAGAGGTTCTGACCTTGCTGCCATCCATGTGAGAAAGATGGAAGACAGAGAGGTTCCATTCAATTATCTTCTCATTATGTCTCCATAGCAATGGCTCTTTCAGCAGGTCAA
The DNA here is from genome assembly GCA_026170595.1 of Plestiodon gilberti rubricaudatus. Classification (NCBI taxonomy): domain Eukaryota; kingdom Metazoa; phylum Chordata; class Lepidosauria; order Squamata; family Scincidae; genus Plestiodon; species Plestiodon gilberti. The sequence goes on from JANXHW010000001.1 coordinate 66,199,883, forward strand.
AACTTTCTCAGCAGTTACCAACACGGTGCTTCCCTTTTGTTTTATCTTGTTCCCTCCTGTACAGACTACACAGACACAGCCATGTTGTTTGTAGTCACTTTATAGTATAAGCAAATCCATGAGTTTACTGCATCACAGAACGTGGCTAACAGCGTGGTGTCTACCCTGTTCCGTGTACCTCACAAATGAAGATTTTTGTCTCTGACCTGCAAGTCTCCATTCTAGTTAGGAACAGAAAGCATTGGGCTGTCCCCTTCGATGGGACAAGAATAGGCAAGAACTAAATCCCCTCTTGAAAACAAAAGAACAAAATGTGGCAGAAAAATGGTCGTGAATACGCCTTCAAAGAATGGACCAAGAGAGAATAAGAGGGAATATTAGAGAGAATAAGAGCCGCCTTGGGTCCCTTCGGGGAGAAAGGCGGGATAGAAATATTATAAATAAAAAATAAAATAAATAAATATTACAGAAAAATGAGATTAGGGAGATCTTACGGGAATTCACTCAATGCAGAAGAAAAACGAGACTCAAAGCTGAACCCTGACACTTTCAGTAAGGGCAATGGTGGATCCGAGTATCTTACCTTAACGGTAAGAGACAAGATCTCAATTTCTCAGCCAGGATCAAGAGGACATCCTGAAAGCACCAGTACTTACGAAAATAGTTGTCCCAAGGGAGTGTGTTCAGAAAGCAAAAACTCAGACTTAAATTTGGTTATGGCCCATAATATCTCCCTGTGCAAGGCTGCATCCACAGAAGCAAAGGCAGCCACCTTGTAGTGCCGGGCGAAGTACAGACTGTTGACTAGGGTGGATTTCTGACATATCCTCTAGGGCAGTGGTACACAACTTGGAAGTAGGTAGGCGCCAAAATGAATAAACTTCTTTGGGGCCGCACGGGGGGCGTGTCAAGGAACCGTGATGTCACTTCCTGAGGAAGTGTGTCCATGGGACACCCACAGGGGGTATGTCCATGGGAAGCCATCACAGGGGGTGTGTCCATGAGCCGGAAAATATCCGGAAAAGCAACATATTAATAAATATATTTACAGAATTAAAAATTCAGATTTGCCCTCCCGCCGCGAATCTGAGCCTCCTCCTCACATGGAGCAGCGACAGCACCAACGGGACAAGCCCCAAAACCTCCACGCCCATTGGCACACAAGAGGAGACACGGCTCTTCCGGCTCCTGGCTGAATGCCAGGAGACTCCAGCTGATCGGCGGCGATTAAACGCCACCTTCAGCAATGGCCTCAAAGCCTCGGGGCCAATGGGTTCGCAAGGCTCAGTGACTTCATCCTTCTCGTTCGGCGACCCGAGCGAGAAGGCTGCACAGCTACGTGGCTGGAGCGAAGACATCGGAGATCCCTCGGCGCTCTCTTCGTAAGCAACGCGCACCAAGGAATCCCCGATTTCTTTGGGGGCCACCGGAAATCCTTCGGAGGGCTACAAGCGGCCCGGGGCCCGCATGTTGTGCACCCCTGCTCTAGGGGAAATGTTGTCCTAGAAGGCTGCTAATACAGCAGCTCGGTACAGAATGGGCAGTAAGAGACTGAGGAACTGGAGTTGGCTCTGTATAACTTGAAGGTGACAGGAGGTCAGGTTCTGTATCTTGCCTTTGCTAGGAAGTGTGATGCTGCCTCTTATGGTGGTGCTATGAGGAAGATCTACATTAACGCCTTCTCTCATGGTCCCTAGAACGGTTGTGCTTTCTTTCTTTTTGTATAGGCTTCCTTGAATCCATGCAATATCCCCTCTTCCTCAAGCTTGAGGACCAATGGGGACTTGGGGCTTGGTGGGGCGTTACTAACTCTTCGTGCCTGTCTTGCCAAGTATGGTGGCCACCAAATCCAAAGAGTTATTTTACATGGGTTCTTCATATGCCAAACTTGCAGAAGGAAAAGAGAGCCCATCCTGGGTTGCACAAGTTCAGTCTAGACTAGTGTGACAACCCATTCTGATGATGGAACATGCCCAGCCCAGCCCTGCTCAGCATCCCTCTGCTTGAGGAGAAAGGGTCAGACCACTTCTCTTGGATTGTAGCCAGCCTGCTTTGCCCTACCTCCATTCAGGTGAGTTCTTCCTTGGCTAAGGCTACCTAACTAGGCTAAGGAAAGAGGGGGGAAATGAGCAGCCTTCTTGCTCCTCTTCTTCTTGGGGAAATTTGGGAGAATAATTGTTCTCAATCAACTCAGGAAAAGCTAAGGTGGAGACATCCAGTTTCCTCAGAGGCAGGAACACATTTGTTTGGAAGAGAGAAAGCCATATCTTTCTGGGAAGAAGTTGTCGTTGATTCTGTTCTGGCCTCTAGCTATCCCAGAGATGGGGACTTTCCAATGCTTTCAGGATTCTTTTCCATCCTGACTGGAAATCCAAGTTTTACTTTATTATAAATTATTTTTGAAGAGTGGAAGTCTAGTTCTTATGGTTTCCAAAACAGGCCATGAATTTTATATGTGTGTGTGTGGGGACTTATATGCTGAAATCATGAGGAACACACGTATAATCAACAGCACCAAATCACTGCAACAAGTTCCACATTCTTCTGAAAGAAGGTCTTAATTTCTCCTATAACAATTGCTAGGAAGATATATTCCTTCAGCTGCTCAATGGCACACTGGTCTGGCTTGTCACATGTCACAAGCAATGATCCTACATATAGGCTTTTTTCGGAGCATATCTGCAAGTAACAAGAAGTTCATAGTACAACCTACATGTTGATTTCCTAGAATGTTCCATACAGAAATGCAAGCCTTCCATTTAGGAAATCACTAATGTATGAAGAGGCCTTAAAAGAAAGTAGTACCCTGTTTCCCTGAAAATAAGACCTACCCTGAAAATAAGACCTACCTTCATTTTTGCATGATTTTTGCTGGCACTTGTCAATATAAGTCCTCCCATCAGCCAGACGCGACCCCCCCCCCCCCCGGCACTTACTTTGACCGATTTAAGCTTCATTCTTTCCCAAGGGTGCAAGGCTCTGCAAGGCCTGCACTTGAATCCTCCACCATAGAGACGACGTGCTAGAGAGGCCAGCAAGGCCTGCAAGGAGACTGCAACCTTGCATAGTCTCTCTAGCATGTCGTTTCCATGGTGGAGGACTTGAGTACAGGCCGTGCAGGCCTTGCACCAACGGGAAAGAACGAAGCTTAAATCAGTCAAAGTAAGTGTCGGGGGGTCATGGGGGGTGCCGGGGGGGTCATGCCACAGGTTGAGAAAATAAGACCTCCCTGAAAATAAGACCTACTGCATTTTTGGAGCCAAAATTAATATAAGACACTGTCTTATTTTCGGGGAAACACGGTATCTGCTAACTATTTCCAGAGGAACTTCAAAGCAGCCAGGATTCCTCCACCCTTCCAATAAGCCCTAGTGTTATTGTTGCTCTATTATTTTTCTTAAGACCTGGCTACTTCAGTAGGCCCTCTCTGATCTCCCCTTTTTGACTCCTGATTATTTTAATCCAGTGCTCCCTGTGTCTTTTTTATTTTATTGCTGCTGCTATTTTATTATTATTGCTGCTGCTATTTTATTATTTGTTGCTTTATTGCTATATTTTATTATTGCTATTGGTATTCTTTTAAATGGATTGACGTAAGCTACCCTGGGTCCCCTGTGGAAATAGGAAAGGTGTGCATTTTGAAAATGAGTAGTGTACAGGAAGTTCTCACTTAAAGTTGTCGATAGGTTCTTCTTGGAAACTGCAACTTTAAGCGAAACAACTTATAATGAAACCAATTTTACCATAGGCTAATTACCATAGGCTAATTGATAAATGTAAATGTTCCCATGGCATTTTTCCATCAACTTTAAATGAAACAACTTTAAGTGAGGACTTACTGTAAAACTCTCATACCCCTTGCTATTGCCCATCCTTATTTATTAATGTGCTAATTTGCAACCTGAACAGAGTATCTAACTTAGCACAGGCTTCTTCCTCCTCTTAGAAAGATATGTTCTTTCCTACTCCTGATCTGATTTTTTTCCTACTCCTGATCTGATTTTTTTTCAACAGAAAGGTTAAAGATTCTTTCAAAATTAGAAAGAAGAAAGTAACTTGTAGCCATAAGGATCATCTTGAATAGTTTCTACTTCTCCTGATGCTGATTTTCCTAAAAAGTCAGATAAAATTGATTTACCAGATCAAAAATGTTTAACATTTTTAGGCTATTCACAGTGAACGTAAAATAATTTAGCTCTGCAAGTTATAGCGTTTCGTTTTCTGTTGTGATGAAGTACTTTGCATGCTGCAGTGTGTGTGCAACACTTGCATACCGTGCGTACATATGGACTACAGAGTCATACATGAAGAAATTACTGTATATCTCTTACACTGGGTGAACACACATTGTACATGTGTCAAGCAGTTGTAGTCAAGTGTACCTCCCTGGAAATGGTATGTGTAACTGCTTTAAACATGACTCACAGCGCAATTCTATCCAGTTTCAAGGGTGATGACATGCATTCAAGTACATTGGATAGAAGTGGAGTATTCAGCATTTATTTATTTACAGCGCAACCCTTTCCAACTCACACCACCGGTGTAACCAGCGGTGCAGCGAGAATGGGAGGTCCCAGAACGGAAAGGAGATTCAAAGCCCCTTCAAAGGGGGATTCAAAGGGGATTTAAATCCCCCCTCCCCTCCAAAGCCTCCCGCCCTGCCCTCCCCCGCTGGTTACACCGGTGGTGTAAATTGGATAGGATTGCGCTGTTACTCTCATAATCTGCAACACAGGAAGCAGCCCTAAAGTCTGTGAGTACAAGAATGAGGATCACCAGAAAGCATGCAGTGGTGAGAGGCCAAGACTGTTCCATTTCGAGTACATCGTAAAAAGCTAGAACTGAGGGAGCCAAACGCAAAAGCAGTTTTGGACTCTGGAGAGATGCAGGCAGAAAGACCAGCTTCAGCTTGGCACGAGGAACACAGCATGTCACCATATACAAATGTGTTTTGGTCATGACAAACAGCATCAACTCACTGCAACAAGCTCCACATTCTTCTGAAAGGAGGCCTTCATTTCTCCTAGAACAATTGCCAGGAAGAAATATTCCTTCAGCTGCTCAGAGGCACACTGGTCTGGCTCGTCACATGTCACAAGCACTGTTTGGCTGGCTTCTCACTCCCATTGTTAAGTGTTATTGTGGGAGTTTCCTGCCCTACTTCTCTCAGGGAAACTATTTGCAGGCAGCATGCATAAGCAGGCCACCAATGAAACCTAGCCTCAAACTTCAGAATCTTTTCTCCCTCTCTCTCTCACACTTAAGTGATCTTAAGTTTAATGGAAGTTTGAGAGGGGCTTGCTTTTCCCTTTCTCTCTTAAATCTTACAGTGGTTAAAGCCAGAAACAAACTTAACTTTCATGCTGCACATCGATTAAAAGCAGACTACCAAACTCTGGTTTGCTTCTTCTGTGTTTGGCTTTTACTCTTCTCTTGCTGTGTAGAGCAGCTCTCATCACTGTGGCTCTTCTGTCTCATTATAGATGAGCTCATGGTAATATGTCACAGTTAATTTCATTGCTCTGACAAACTGCTAGAATCAAACATGACAGTACTTAAACTACCCAAATGACAATGTGACCTAGAGTGCTGATTCAGCGTCCTTCAGGATTAGAAATGCAATCTGGACAGTAACCATGATAAGAGCAACAGTCCTGTCCTTAGAGTTGTGGAAAGCACATTCTTTAGACTGGGCGAGTTACACTTTATTTAAATATACATGCCTTGGTAGATACACTACTTATAAGCAATATGCAAACAAAGAATGCTACATTTTCCCCGGCTAATACCAACGATCTGGAGGTTCAGACTGGGGCCCAAAGAGCTTCATTTGCAAACAGAAAGTGCTTCTGTGGACATGTATAACAGGTGCTGATTTTCCTTTCGAGCTACAGACCCACACCCTCTGATGCTGATCAAGGGGGTAATGAAGGGCATTTTTTTAAGGATGCAAGGGGGTGATGTGCAAAAGGAGCCTGGAAAGGCCGAGGGGCATGTGCAGAACACCAAAAGGCGGCCCCTTTGGATCCTGACCAGAACAGAACTACTGAGTTTAAAACAATTTGTATCAAAAGACTGAGAGCTTTCAGAAGAAGCTTAAAGTAGTAATTTCTTCACAATGAGAAGCATATAGCCTGTTTGCAGATATTTAAATCAGTAGGTGTACCAACACCATTATGCCATCTATATACTGACTCTGTGAACCACCTTGGAGACAATACAAGAACCAACTCTCTCAGACTCAATCATAACTCCCTGGCCAGAGATCAGATCACAGGACACGCACTGAAGCCAAGTAGTTCATCATGAGATGCACACAAGATCACTGCACAGCATGACAGAGGATTTTACACTTGCAAACAGCTGCAGCTGAGAGTAAAACCTCACAGCTGCTGAGGACACAGGGGCTCACATGGTCTGAAATGTAAGGCTTCTCAGAAATGTTACACTGTGCAAAGCGCACAAATACCATCCATAAACAAGCAGCTATCCAATACCCTACACTGGACAAATCAGTCTCGTGGCAAAACGACCCTGTAATCTGGAGTGAGGTGTCAGTCAAACACATTTGGCATAAAAGACATTGCTGTATCTTTATCTTTTTGAGCTGTGTTTTGAAAAGGCAAGGGGACATGAGGCTCAAGATCATCTTGGATTTATTTCATAATTTTTTCTGCTGGTTAAATTGTTGGGGCGCACAACTGATGAAGATTTGGATCCAAAAGGCTATGCAAGATATACCTTATAAACTCACATTTTAAAGAGATGGGTAAAAATTCTATTTTTCTCCTCAAGCATGAAGTTCTTTTATAGTGTAACCCTATACATGTTTACTCAGAAGTAAGTTTCACTTTGTTGAATGAGGCTTACTCCAGGTAAGTGTGTACGGATTGCAGCCTTAAGTTCTTTCAGTGGATGTCCCTGCTTGACCGGGCAATCAAAATTGAAGCAATAGTTTTGACTTGCCCAACTGTGGTGTTACTGCATGCAATATTTTCAGTTTTAGAGATATCAAAGACAATTCTTCTCTTCTCTTAGATTAACTATGCTTTAAAAAACAGATCAACTCAAATATGTAGCCTCAAAAAGAAGGAAAAAAAACCCAAATACTTTGTCCTCTTGCCCCACTAAAACCAGGATGAAAGACAGGATGAAGAAGGAGATTTGGTTTGACCTGGATTTCCTGCCAAATACACAGTGATCATCAGACCTCTCCCTCTTTTGCCTGAGTAAACAATTCCAAGAGAATTGCCATCAGGTTCAATAGACCAGAAGGGGAATCCTGGGTATCTAGAGTTACTGTTTGTATTTGGAAGCAACATTAGCTGTGCCGGCACAATAATCATCACCTTGGGAAAATATTTCAGTTTTCCTTCAGTGTGTAAAAACACGAACAACTGCATATATGCAGACACACAGAAAATAAAAGTCTCCCCATTTATTAAACAGACAGTCACAGCAATGGAAGCTTGAAATACAGTACAGTATAATCTTTTTTTCTTTCTTTTTTGGAAAATCCACTCTTCCAGTCAATTCAGTCTGTATGCCTATTTAGTAACACTTTAGAGTAGGCACTTCAAGTTCCTTTAGTTTAATGCCAAGTGTTATGGTAGCTTTTGTGGTATTTGTCCAGTGGAAATTGGACTGAGACCACCAACTCATTTCTCACAGGCTTTGAACAGATGGCAACAACCCTGAGCTGGGCAGAATCTTCTATTTACTTGCAAGCTGATGTGCAGATGTGCTACCTCCAACCACAGAGCATGGAAACCTGTCTGTTTTCAATGATGAGGCACAAGAAAGCCTAGAGTTCTCTTCTCTCTCTCTCCCCCCCCCCCCATCAATTTCAAATAATCAACATTCCACTATCTCAAAGAGATTCAGGGCAGCTGAAATCACTGAAGTCTGTGAAATGAACTTGGCAGTACATACCTGGGGGTCTAAATAAATACCATTCTCTGTCACAGTTTCCCAGTACAGTAAACTGATACAAAGCTACTGTACGTGGATCTGAATTAGCTATGCTTTGGAGGCAACTCCCTTAAAAGCACTTGCTATGAAAGTTTCAAAGCTTGATTCCCCCACCCCCCACTTAAAAGTGCAAAAATCATTCTTACTCTTGAAACAGCTGGTAAAATTTTCTGCTGCAGTGACATGCTTTCAAACATATAAAGGGACATGAATATTTACTGACAAGAGTCTTATGACAAGCAGATGGCTGGCTGTTGCAGTTTTGCTAAAGTGTTACTCTGGAAGTTCCACATCATTCATTACGGTGTCAGAAAAAGACATTTGCTTCTCAACAAATTCCTATACATTACAATGGGGCAAATCATCCATATGGACAGTAATACATTTTCTATTATTAACAATATTTAGATACCACTTTGATACCAAGTTCACAAAGCGGTTTACGGGGGGGGGGAGGGAAATCCAAGAACTAAACGGCTCCATGTCCCAACCAAGTTCACAAAGCGGTTTACGGGGGGGGGGGGGAGGGAAATCCAAGAACTAAACGGCTCCATGTCCCAAAAAGGTTCACAATCTAAAAAGATGCAGAAGAAACACCAGCAAACAGCCACAAGAAAAGACACTGCACTGGGGTGAAGAGGGACAATTACTCTCCCTCCTGTTAAATATAAGAGCATCACTTTAAGAAGTGCCTCTTTGCCCAGTTAGCAGGGTAATTATTTATTGAATACTATAGATCTATATAAGTATATTAATTATTGTGGACTTTCCTCACTTTTGAGTAACCCATCTTTGGTAGCAAGCAGAGCATTCCAAAGCGTTTGACATGTATAAGCACAGGGGGTAGAATTAGTACCTGTTAATACACGACACTTATAGCATTAGGATTGCTGCTGCTTCCAGGTAGGCTACATCATACACTTATGTAGTTAGGATAGATTGCATAGTTACATGCCATACTTGTGACACACGCCCTAATGAGGCAGAAGTTGCTTACATTAATCATGTGGGCATAAAATGTAGAGCTCAATTAGATGTGATAGAGAGCTAGGCTTACCAGATCTCCAACCGGGACAGAGTGCTACACCTTTAAGAAAAGGAATGTGGGCAGGTGTAGCTTGTTAAACCTTATACACAATCCTAGGCATGTCTACTCAGAAGCAAGCCCAATGGGGCTTGCTTCTGAGTAGACATGCCTAGGATTGTGCTCTATGACTTAACAAGCTATACCTGCCCACATTCCTTCTCCTAAAGGTCTAGCACTCTGTCCCGGTCACTAGCATCACTACAGGGGGGCGGAGCTTTAAGTGCTGCTGAAATCCGAGCCTCCCTTACACAGACAAACGAAGCAGCCCCGCCCCCTCACCCACGCAGCCTTTCAGAGAAGCTAAAAGAGAAAACAACAGGCAGGTCCTAAAGGACTAGCACTCTGAACGGCTCCGAGGGGGCGGGGGCTGCTTCGTTCGTCTGTGTAAGGGAGGCTCGGATTTCAGCAGCACTTACAGCTCCGCCCCCTCCCTGTAGTGACGCCAGAGGTCCCGGTTGGAGATCTGGTAAGCCTATAGATAGCAAAAATATAAGCAGCAATGTAACATCACTCCAGACATGATATATAAAAAAACAGAGCTTAACTATGAACTGCACCAATATTCAAGTTTGAGGTGATAGCCAAAGAGATACTCATCGCTAGGCTTACCAGATCTCCAACCGGGACAGAGTGCTAGACCTTTAGGAGAAGGAATGTGGGCAGGTGTAGCTTGTTAAACCCTAGAGCACAATCCTAGGCATGTCTACTCAGAAGCAAGCCCCACTGTGTTCAGTGTTCTACTTCTGAGTAGACATGCCTAGGATTGTGCTCTAGGGTTTAACAAGCTACACCTGCCCACATTCCTTCTCCTGAAGGTCTAGCACTCTGTCCCGGTTGGAGATCTGGTAAGCCTACTCATCGCAAATGTCAGGGGTTTGCTTGAAAGTTACATAAAACTACAATACCACCTCGATAGGGGTGGCCAACCTTCCACCATTAGGGCCTCTGTGTTCTTAAGAGTTGTGTAGAAGACAGAATCTTGTCAGCTGCAATTGCTAAAGCAGCTGCAGCTGCTGAAATGCCCTCACCTATACAACCGTTAAAGGTACATTCATGTTGAAAGGTTGGCCACCCGTGACCTAGATGAAATGACGGCAATTCCATATGACTAAACACACAGCTGCCCTGATTACATAAAAATCAGATGCACCTCCCTCTTTCTAAGAATAAAGCAGCCAGGATGTGACCTTGGTTGGACAAAAACTACTTGGAAGGGAGCTACAAGGTCAACTTCATTCAAAGCAGAATGGTGTGGATGCCACATGAAATTTAATCCAAGGATTGGCTATGTGAAATGGTAAGCCATTCATGTGTAGTGGTTTGCCACGGTCTCTGCTGCTATGCAATTTTCTCCTTTCTAACAGAAAGCACTAGGGATTTTTGGCAGGGTAGTGTGAAAACTGCTTGATGGTGGTTGATCCATGCAAAGAGATCCTGCACATAATCAGCTTTCTCATCCCTTTGTGACCTAAGCTCCTTTTCCTAACCAGTTTGAAAATAGTATGGGAAAGTGTCAATAAGGGTTTTTATAACATTCTCCCTAAAAGCCATTTTGGAGGAGGCCTTCTAGCACAACTGCTTTTGAAGTCAGGGGCCTACAGATTTGATTAGTATATTGAAAAAAAAGAAAAAGCAGATATATAACATGCAACATTTAAAAACCACTATGATATTATCCATATAAAGCACCGACTTCAAAATGGCAAATGGGGCGAGGCAGGATATTGGACCATTTTTACATTTGCTCCCCAGGTACACAACACACTGATCTGGCTTTGCTTTCACATTTCTTTACCATTTTTTTAGTAAGTTCCCACTATGAAGAAGCAATATGTTGACATGCATTTTTTAGTTTAACCATGGAGTGAATTCAAGAGCCCTTGGAGGGTTAGTTGCTAAAATGTTCCAAGAGTGTACAATTATAATGGGATAGGAAGCGAGAATGCTGCTTCTGTCAGGGAATTTCTTTAGGGGCACTGGGGCTTAGTTATTAAAATGTTTAACTTGTATTTTGGTTCAGAAATAGGATTTCAAGCCAGAGTCTCCATCTTCCTTTGGTATCCAAGTCATTCCATCAATATCTGGAATATTTTGCCCCCAACGATATCAAGCAGGGTAATTGGCAAGCATAATATTCAAACAAGGATATTAAGCAGAAAACTGTAGAAAAATTAAATTCAGTAAGGAATTAGAGTATGAAAGAAGATAAGATGGCTCAATGACTTCAAGTTTGAAGAGAAAGTGAACATTCTTCTGCAAACAGATTTTACAAGCTTCTACAGCATGTAACTGGCTGAACTGATGATACAATGCTGCTCATCTAGAGGAATGAGGCTAGTACCAATCAATCAAGCTGTCACTTTTGACAAGAGCAGACCTAAATCATGTCTCTTTTGGCCACTCAAGTTTTCAGCCTGGCATCAAATGCCTGCAACCTCTCGTAATTTTAAAATGACTTGTCCTCTTCAGACGATATTCTACTGTGTCGCTGCCTTGAGGGCACTTCCCAAGGTTACAGGGGAAACCCATCTGTCTATCTGCACGTCTTTTCACAACTGCTTCTGACACAAAAAGTTATGAGATTCAGAGGTTGGGACTTAGCAGCTCAAACCTCTTATTCATGTTTCAGGGTCTCACAGACATTTCACCCTTTTTTCTCCAGAGAAGAGACTTTATTATTTGGAAGTGTAAAATCAATAAATCTTTACCCTAACAGTCTCATGACTTGAACACTTACTTATTGAAAAAAGATGTACAAAATGACAGAAGATATAAAAGGGAAAGCTAAAGAGAAAAACAACAAGCAGGCAAGTATCACCTGGTGCTAATTTTATTTTACCAGATTATTTTGAGGGAACGTTAAAATAAAATAGTTTGATAAGAATTGTTTTATGTAAATATGAAGTGCAAAACTTACTTTCTTTCTGTTTCTGGTGTTGATACCACACTGCTGAAGCCAAGAGATTCCTGTAAGAGAAGATTCATTGCTTTGAGTTCAGACTGAACAACGGCGGGCTTTATTATCTGACTGATGTAGAATACCAAATTGAAGGCAAAAACAAAAATAGATCATTGCATCCATTGTGCTTACTTCAATCTGGGATCGCAGCTGTAGGGATGTGGAGCTGGCATCGGGTTTCTCCTAAAACAGAACAGATGTCAGGTTAGTGTAACATCCAAGTGTGGCAGCAGTATTGACAAGTAAAGTAAAAGCAAATAGCAAGGGAATGAAAGACAGACAAAGGCAATGGAATATGGAGTGGGTCGTTAGGAAAACATCAAATTGTCTCCATCTAAATGTGTTTAGAAACTGACTGGAAATCATCCTATAAACTGATGTCAGAGGTTTAAGTACAGCACATATATATTTGAGACCATAATTTTATTTAAAAGAAAAACACAAATGTGAGAATGTACCTCTAGTGAAAAATATCAAGATTTGCCATGTGTATTCCCAAGTGACTGCCAAACTCCATTCCCACCACCACCCCCTGCAGAATATTTTCACTATAATCATTCATTTTCCTTGCAATATATTATGTGGTCACTAGATGGCTCTATGGGTTATACAGCATTGTAAATTACACTCCAGGGTTAGAAAGTGATGTTGGGAAGAAGGGATAAACACCACTTTTACTCTATGAATTCATTCAGTACAGCAACCTTTGCTCACTCTTACTTAGGTTAAGTTCTATTTGAAAACGTATTACTTCTGGCAATAAGAGATTGTTCCCATCTGTCTTATCTACTGGTAACCTCTCTTGTCCTCCTACACTGTGAAACAAGCAATTTAAGACTTACAACCAATGTAAGTTGACACACAGGTGTTCACCTCTCCTGTTAATTTTCAAGTTAGTTTTAAATTTTTCAAGTTAAGAATTTACTTTCTGCTATCTCAGCTTCTACAACTATTCTATTTCTACAACTCAGCTTCTTGAAGTGCTTCATAAAGAATAATGAAATAATAATTAATGGCATACCCCCTCCCCCAGCCAGCTTTGGTCGATCTTTCTTTCCCATTGCCTCATCTGCACCCTTGTCTAACACCCCTGCCTCTTTTCCATCTTCCTTGCAGGTCCCACCCAGGTGTAGCCAACCTTCGCAGCCATATTAGCAAGATGCTCACATACCCAACAAGTAAGGTTGCTGGGGGGGGGGGGAGCAGCACCTGTGACATCAGCAGGGATTACACAAATTCCCACTCTGCCCCTTTCCTTAGTTCTGGGTGAAGAATGAGAACCAGTATAATGGCTGCTGCTGTTACAAAGGCATCACAGTATGAATCAGTGCGAACCCCCAGGATGGGGGAGGGAACAGTAGATTTGGGGAACTCTGCCCCCTAGGTCAAAGGACCCAGATTCCCCCCAAAATTACAACCCCACACTCTTAGCTTCCAGCTGCAACTCTTCCACACGCACCGGAAAAACAGTTCAAAAGGAGCCAAGAAGGCAGAGGTGCGGGACGTTACTATAGAAAGTGTGGTACAGGTGGGGCCCCCATATCCACTGATCCACTATCCATGGTTTCAATTATCTACAGATTGTGGGGACCCCCCCCCAGGCTTTTACTTTTTTCCCAGCAAGCTTCGTTTCTTCCTTAAACAAACAGGAGAAGCAGCCTCTGGCTGCTTATTGCAGGCAAGTAGAACGCAACTAAGTCCTAGAGAGGCTCTGCAAGGTTAACAGAAACCTTGCAGAGCCTCTCTAGGACAAGGGTGGGGAACTTATTTGCGGTGGAGGGCCATTTTCCCATGGGGAAAATGTGTTGCGGGCCGTGCGCCCCTCCACCGCAAACGGGTGCACCCCCTGTCGGGCGCACCCCCCCCGTCGGGCGCGCTCCCCCCACCACTCTCCTCCTTACCTTCAGCCTCCGGGCTCCTTTTCAACTCGGCGGTTCTGTACATGTGCAGAATGCCGCTAAGAGGCCAATCTCCCTCTCTTGGCCTCTTAGTGGCGTTCTGCGCATGTACATAACAGCCAGGTTGAGGAGTTGCGCAGAGGTGAGCGCGGGGCCTCCGGTCTGGTCTCGTGCGGGCCGTACCTGATGGAAGCGGGTCCAGTCTCGCGCAAACCGGATCACCCTGGGTGGAGGTTCCCCACTGCTACTCTAGGACTGAAGTCTCATTCTACTTGCCTGCAATGGAGGCTGCTTCTCTGTTTGTTTTAAGGAAGAAATGAAGCTTGCTGAAGGAAAATTAAAAGCTGGGGGGCGCACACGCCTACCCGCAGGGGAGGCAGGGCGGGGGTCCCTCAGGAAACCATGGAGGGGGCGTTCGCCCCTATTCACGGTTTCAAGTATCCATGGAGGGGCCTGGAACATATCCCCAATGGATATGGGGGCAGTACTGTATCAGTTTCATAGTGACTGTCATGGACAGCAAAATCATCTGATAAACTAGAACTGGAACTTTTCAATACTATTAAAATGGAAGTTCTAAAGAAGAATATGGATTACTATAAATAGCTTCCTTGGGATGTAGACTGCAAAAACTTTGATCTTTGTATCAGGCAAGCAGAAAGAAAGAGCAGGCAACTATCACTGGAATTCTGTGCTAAAGTCTCAGCCTTGTTGAGAAATGAAAGAAGGTGAACAGCTATGTCATGGATTCAGTGGAAGTGTTCCCATCATGCAATACAATACAAAAGGAAAATATTACAACAGAGTTGGTTCTTTCAAGGAAGACCTGAGCTGAGAGTAGAAACAGTAATCCAGTATTCCACTTATGAATCATTCCTGTGCAAAATTTCCACATGTATCCCAATATGAAGATACTGTACTGCAGTTCCAAAAGGATTTCCATGGAGGAAAATTTTAATTGAACCAGTCAGGGCCATTCAAAAGGAATTTTATCAGGGGGTACAAAGTTTCTTTTGGGCTCCTTCCCTACATATGAATTTGGCTCCTGGGCCCCCTTTTGTGTCCTGGGCCCCCTTTTTGAAAAGGGCCGGGTACAAATTACCCCCTTAACCCCCTCTCAGAGGCCCTGGAACCAGTTCTCAACATTGAGAGGAGAAGCAGTAATGCCATGCAAACAGGGATGGTGGGGAATCCAGGTTGCCGGAGAAGATTCCCAATGTGCCCTAAGACTGCTAACTGCTCAGAGCCTGCACAGTGAATGACAGAGTAATCCTAACTAACTATCCGGTGGGCAGCCCAGGGCCACCTGCAGGATCCTATCCCCATTCGTGGCCGCTCTGGAGCGGCCTGGAGGTCTACTTGGGGAAAGGGAACGTTCATCCCCTTCCCCGGGTGTAAACTCAGATGATTTCCACCAGCTATCTATCCAGGGATGTGGATCAAGTCTCTGACTCCAAGTCTCGAGTCAAGTAAGTCTTTGACCCCAAGTCTCAAGTCAAGTCCCAAGTCTTTGCCCCCAAGTTCCAAGTCTTTGCTTGCGAGTCCCTATCTATTTAATGGGGAAAGATGGGTTTAAACCTGAATGAAATTGAACTTGTCTTAAAAAGGCTCCAAGTCTCGAGTCCTTTGAGTCTTTTACAATCACCGAGTCAAGTCATTGACGCGACCAGAGTCTGACTTGAGTCCGAGTCAATAGACTCAAGTCTACATCACTGGCTTGAGATCACCATTGTTAGCATTAGTTCTGGTGCAGATGCAACACTGTGCCATAGTTAACTTCAGATAGGGTAGTGGTTCCCAACCTGGGGGTTGGGACCCCAAGGGGGTCACAAAGCAATTTCTGGGGGTCATGGGAACATTCCTGGCCAATGCATTTCTGTTATTAGCTCACTCCTCTCCCCCCTCCCCCACTTCACTGCAGAGAAAGAAGCGACTGAAGCTCTCTTGGGACTTGTTTACTCACCTCGTGTTACTTTCTGCTTGCCTTTTAGCATCTCTTTTAATATTAGCTCACTCCTTCCCCCCTCCCCAATAAGGCTGTTTATGAGTACAATGTTAAAAATGTGATTTATTTTTAAAAGGTGTGATTTTAAAAAGGTTTATTAAACAGTGTGATTTATTAAAACAGCAATCACATCACTTCCTGACATCAGGCCCTAGCTCTTGGGGGGGGGGTCCCAACAGATTGTCATTCTACAAAAGGGGGTCCCAGTGCTAAAAAGGTTGGGAACCAGTGAGATAGGGAAAAGTGGGGAGAACACCTGATTTGAGAGGAAAGAGGAAAGGAGCACATTGAACTAATGGTTCACTCCCAAATCACTGAACTATGGCCATGCTATGGTGTGACATGAAACATCTTAGATATAAAGTTCTGGGAAAATCTACAAAGGCAGAGATGTTACAAGCCTTATAAAAAAATTACCAAACCTGGTTTATTCAAGCAGACCCATTCTTCACGTTATACTGTATACCACTGTTGTTTCCTCCCTGGCATCAAAGCAATGGTTTGTTGCTTCCTGCATTGAACTTCATATGTTGGTTAACTTGACTTCAGTTATTTTGTGTAGAAACAACAAAGCAGCCTGCATAACTCTAGGAGCATCACAGAAGTGTCTGTCTGTCTATCTACACACACACACACACACACACACACACACACACACACACACACACACACACACACACACACACACACACACACACACATATATATGATTAAAACAAGCTGTGTGCTCTCGGAGTCATCTGGTGGGGCCACTGTGAGATACAGGAAGCTGGACTAGATGGGCCTTTGGCCTGACCCAGCGGGGCTCTTCTTATGTTCTTAACATGTACAAATTTAACAAGGTGGGAACTAACAAAAGAAAAAGCCAAGAATATGAGGAAACAAAGTTGCAGTCTTTTCATTCTCTCTGTCTGCCACCTTTTCTTCAGAGTACTTTTCCATATAAAACAGATGTCCGAAGGCCCCTCTTCCTACATTACTCTGACAAAACCAGAAGCCAAATGAGCTTTCCAGCTGGAAAGGTAACAGGAACACTGCAACGTTCCCCCATGTGCTCTCTTCACGACACTAAGGCCAAAGAGGAAGGAAGCAGCAGTGTACCTAAGGCAGAATGCAGTTCATTCATGCCAGGTTCTCCTCCTCCACTCACTGTCTACTATGGGAACAAAAGAGAGGGAACATTTTACCAGACACTGCATCCTCACATTGCATGCAAAGATACACCAGAACCTGCTACATATTAAAAGTAAATTCGTTTCCTGGCTTCTGGGCAGTAAATATTTAGCTTTGCTTTGTCCGTTTGATGACTTCTTGTTGTTTAAAAAGGTTTGTGCTGCAAGCACTTTAGAACTTCAGTGTAATCTTTGGACAGTCACGTCCCCCTTTCATTTCTTTTGAGGGATAATTTGGTTACCCAAGCTGACTGTAAACAAGTAAGAGTTACACTGCACAGTAGGTTCCATTGTCAAAAGGAAGGTGGAGAAGGTTCCCCCCCCACCCCAAATTCTCTTAGGAAGAGTACCAGCTGCATCCTGTGCTAACAAAATCCAGATTCTGCTCTGCCTCTCATCTTGTTTGTGCTGTGAGCAACCTCTCTTGTCCCTGCATCTAAAAAGCCACACTGTTCTGCAGAATATTTAAAGGCAAAAGCAAGAAGTATCTTTAGTGAGAATTGTACCCAAACAACATTGGATTGACAAATAATCAGAGACATTGTGGAGGACTCTAGACCGATTCTGCCCATGGGAAGTTATTATTAGGCTTTGGTCTTGTTTAAATACTCTGTTTCAAACAGCACCAGGACTATATTTTGTGAATGAAAACTAAGTTATACCATCCTGAGGTCTACCTATGGAAGTTTTATGGCAAAACAAATCAAGGACTTGCTTCTTGCCCAGTGGGATGTGCATAAATGGTACAGAAACAGACCTCTCAAATCTGAACCTGAATCATTTATGAATCATTTAAAACTTGACACATCTTTGTTGTAGCTTAGTGGCTAAAAGACAAGAGATGTGAATCAGAACTTCCCTGATTTGAACCTTGTCTCTGCCATGAACGCACAAGGTGACATTAAGCAAGCCACATCCTCCACCTTAGCTGCAATACAAGAATCTACTACTTACTTTACAGTGTTGTTTAAGAGCATATCAAGCATTTCACATACTCAGAAAGTGCTATATCATTGTAAATCTAGTTATTTTAAGAGACCCTAAACAGGTTGGAATTTTTAATTTCTTATATTAAATATTTTTTGATAAAGAAATATCTGAATCTGCCCCACAGAATAAGGATTCCTTTGGACTGAGCCATAACACTGCATCCTATACACACTTTCCTGTGAGTAAACCCCACTGAACACAATGGGACTTACTTCTGAATAGACATGAATAGGACTGTGCTTCCAAAACCACATACACCAATGCTATTTCCCAGTTCTCAAATTGCCAGATAAATGAGTTCAAGAGAAGAGATTTTTATTCTTTCCACTCTTCTGAAATGCCAGGAATTTTTTACTTCAAACTTAATGCCAACTCATGGTGGACATTAGGAGAAAAAAACATTCCAAGGTTAAAAAACAGAGACAGGAATAAGTACTATTTGTTGAAGATTTTTATTTTTCTTGTCAGCTTGAGGATGCTGAGGAACACCTGCAATTATATGATTTGCACTGCTCACAAAGGCTGAAAGTGCACCAAGCTGAGAAACTATCTAAGCATTTTTGCAAAACAGCACATAAGAGAGATGTGTCAACAGTGGGAAACACCGCCTAAAATGAAGTTGACGGGGACTGCAACCCAACCCAATTTTCTTCCTGAAGCATCATTTCAATTCAATAGGCACAGGATTGCCCTGACTACAGAATATGAGCCACTCAAACATTTTATTTGTGGAAATACGTTCTGGGCATTGAAATTGTTTCCTGACACTCCAGACACATTGTACTAGCAAGAAAGGTTTCTGCATGCACATCAGCAGTGGAAGGGCAACAGGTTGCTTGGGGCAGACACACACATCCAGCAACCTGCCTACACACTGAACACTGCGGAGGGGCTTGCCATTTTTGCTTTCTTTCTCTCAGTAACAGCAGGTTGCTATGAGGGTATTTGGAGTGAAGTAGCCTGCCTACCTACGGTAATAGATAGATTCTGGCCAGAAAAGTCACAGGTGCCTAGAAGATGAAAAGATTGTTCCAGCTCTAGGAATTGTTCCAGCTCTAGGAATAGTTACCCTGAAGAGATACATGCAGAGAAAATGCTCTTATAAAAGTTATTTTCAGTGAAATTCAGCAGTTCATATGGCATGAAGATAGTTTCTTGCACATCTAAGTGGTGAAACCATATCTGAAGACAGAAGTCTCAAACTCAGGCAGCCCAATCTTATGGAAGGTTTATGGCGGTGGATCTCCTGATCCGCCACTAAGTCCTCTTATGGCTTTGTAAGAAGCATACCACTGTCATGCACTGCAGGAATGCTGGAGCAAATGGCCAGAGGCCCCTTGCACATGCCAGCAACTCCCGGACATTGTGCCAGTGCAGGTAAGGTGAGGGGTTCAGGGAAAGTTTGGGGCAGACCTCGGGAGCAGCAGAATCCTGTCCTTGTTCTCTAAGCCCAACATGCTCCCTGCCTCTCCTCAGACCTATGCCAGCAAAATATCTAGTGTTTTCCCAGGAAACCCATTGATGGCCATGCAGCCTATGGAAATGCAAGTAAAAACATTTTTTACTTACATCTCCCAGGCTGTATGGTTGCCCTCCCAACCACTGGATACAACACGTGCTCTGGCAGCATGGCTGCATCACGTAGGATGGTGGAGGATAGGATTGGGGCCCAAGAATCACAGTTTAGCTTGAGACAAATTTTTCTGCTAATGGTCTACCCTGCAGCGGTGTTCTTACACCCCCAGCGGGAGGTCCACTTGCCGTGCACCCCGTGACATCACAAGCTCCACCCCTTGGGGAGTGATGCCACAAGCCCTGCCCCTTTGGGCCGAGGTGTCACTTTCGTGCCGCCGCATCGAGAAAATGGCGGCACGAAGGCGTGGAAGCGCATGAAGGGGGTACACGAGCCAGCACCACTTACCCGGCCTTCGTTTGTCGTGCTTCTGTCTTTGCCGGCTGGACGGCATCTCTGGCCTTGTCTACTTGCTGGCCAGAGATGTCCCTAGAGAGACTGTACCTGGGCAATTGGAGCAGAGCCTCTCTAGCTCCTAGTCTCGCTGGCTGGAGGACTGGTCACACGAGCCGGCCACACGTCACCACTGCCAGTTCGTGCAGCCATGCATTCGGGGGCGTCCATGACCTGGGGGTGCATGATTCGTGCAACCCCCCCCACTTGTGGACGCCCCGGAACACATGGCCACACGCGCCTGGGGGGTGCACAAGTCGCCGCTTCTGCAGCAATTTGGTGGCAAAGCCAGCGAATTGCCACGGGAGCGGCGACTCATGCACCCCCCTGCATCTCAAAGCACCCTGCGCCCAGGGGTCCACTGCCCCCCCAACGACACCTCTGCTACCCTGAGCTGAGGTTGAAGTTAACCTCAGACCTTATTGAAGGTGAGTCACAGGTTTCCACAGCTGTTTAAGTGTTAAAAGAAAAAGTTGTAAGTACATTTAAAACGTAAGTATACTTAAAATGTAAGAGTCAACAACAGACTTGCTGCTGCAGTCACCACATCTGCATGTATGGGCATTCGGTGAAAATTGAGCAGATCAGTAATTATCCAATATTTCAGATGAGCAAGAAATCTGCTTTAAGTTTCCAATTATACTTTCCCAAGCTGTCCTTCTCAGCCATTATAGCAGGACATGATAAATTTTCTGCTCCATTACTCTTGCATGTAACAGCCTGAGTTTGTATGTTGTATACTAAATGAAAACATTCTGTGTTAAACACAACATGAAATGAGGTACTGGGGGAGTCATGGAGAACTGGGGCTTTCCGATTAATACTTTCCATTTAAGAAGTATTAGCCCAAATACTCTCTTAATGGCCCAGAATTCAGATACAGTGATATAAGTTGCCAGTGTTAACTTCTGAACTAATACTTGAGAGCTCCAAATAAATTAATGGCATTTGCATGCAAGTAACTGTGTCCAGAACTGCAGCCCAAAATATGAAGAATCAAAACATGCAACTAACATTCTGGTATTCTTTCTGAACTTTTGAATGATTGAGTAAACAACTTATACTATTACCTAGACACCATTTTGACTGAAAAATTTGAAATACTAAATCTAAAATTCGGAAGAAAAAAAAATTAAAGTAGGTAGCACCATTATTGATTTTAGATGTTGTTCTTAATAAGTTGTATCAAATGGAAAAGGCTTTTAAGTTGTTTATTCAGAGCCAATATAAACAACGTATACAGCCCTTTTTAAAGAGGAAACATTGCTTCTGGAGAGGTGATGGGGATCATAAAGTGGTCAGGGAATGGCTTACTTAAGCCCTTCCTCACCCACACCTCACCTGCAGCTTTCCCACCATGGGGTTTAAAAAAAAATGCAACAGGCAGACAAGTATTTGGAATCCCACAAGGTGAAAAGCCATTGGAAGCATGATTTGAAGTGGGAAAATGAAAGATGAGTAAAGATGGGTAATTAACACCAGAAGCAGGGGACATCCACTAGAATTGCATGGCGGCAGAGTTAGAACAGACAAAAGAAAATATTTCTTTACCCTGCAAGTAATTAATCTGTGGGACTCCTTGCCGATGTTGTGATGGCACCTGGCCCAGATGTCTTCAAAAGGGGATTGGACAGATTTATGGAGGAAAAGTCCATCACAGGTTACAAGTCACTTTGACTATATGCAACCTCCAGGTTTTAGAAGTAGCCTAACTCTCAATGCCAGGTGCAAGGGAGCGGCACCAGGATACGGGTATCTTGTTGTCTTGAGTGGTCCGAGACATCTGGTGGGCCACTGTGAGATACAGGAAGCTGGACTAGACGGACCCTTGGCGTGATCCAGCTGGGCTCTTCTGTTCTAAAGGGTTATACACCTCCTCCCCAATGCTTCTCTGACTTTGACGGATCCCTCAGAAGCAGTTTTTCCTCTTTAAAAAGAGTCAACAAGATAATTGTAGCTGAGTATGTTTGCAATGTCCAGTGCAGCCCTTAGCATTGATACTGCTAAAGGTATCTCAGCTGGATTGATTATTATTTCAAAGAAAATGCAGAGAAAGCTGATGAGGAGGACATTGGTTCAAGCATTCAGGACACAGGGAATGTTAAAAGCTTTATCTAAAGGAAATTTTAAAAAGTTTGAAGGTTGTGAAACTTTAGTTTAGTCTTATTTAACTTTCAATTCTTTGGAAGCATTGCATCTTCCCTCTCTCCTGTGCTGAAGTGCACACCTACCCAGATGTTTTTTTCAAAGTGGTAACATGGCTTTCCCCTATTGTAGCGATATCAGCTGCATCCACTACACATGGATGGACTATCACACTACTGTATTGCCACTGCGAAGTTATCTGAAGGAGTATCACACAATGGCTAAAATGTGCTTGGGTAGGGTAAACTTGACTTGATAACACAGGATGGCCTCAGGTGGTCTTGGGATAAAATAATTAATTCTTAGCACTTGGTATACTAGGGAACACAGTCCTTGGAAAGTTGTTCGGATGAACAACAAATGGAAATATGAAGTTTTGCAGCAGGCTGATAGACCATCCACTTTCTCTTTTGTATTCTACTCACTCCGCAGACTCGCCACTAGACCGGCCTGTGTAAAGACTCTTTCACAGTTAGGAAGGAACTCTTATTACGCTTTTTATGCTACTCACTATCTGTCAGTATGTTATCCTCTCTGAGTACTGACCTAATAATGGCAATCCCACAAGAATATGCTATAAGACAGAAAACTAAATGGTTGGGGACCAGCCAATATTTTACCCATTACTGTGTGGGAAGTATTATGAACTGATAAATCTTCATATGACTGCAGAATGCCATCAATGAAGGAGTCAAATGAACCAACATGGAAGGGCATTCCAGACCTCTGCGGCTATGACTGAAAAGGCTGTTTCTTGTGGATACCAATCCACTCAAGTCCACTCAAGTAGGAAGGTACTTGGAATCAGGACCTCATCAGTTGATTTCAACTTTGACCTCACTCTCAGTACACTTACAGTCCAATCCTGTCTAGTTGGGCTGCAGAGTGGGTGTAGAGCCTGCGCTGCATTCTATCTAGATAGGACCCAGCACCGGCACAACTGGAGCACTCCTTGGGGGGGGGAAGGGAACATTCATCCCCTTACCCAAGTAGAGCCCCAGCTGCCCCCAAGTGTCTACTCGAATGTGTGCCAGCTATTTTGCTGGCACACATTCGAACGGGCCATGTAATGGCAGCCATTTCAGCGGAGCCACAAACCCGTCCCCCTTCCCAGGTCTGGACAACCAATCCCCCCGCCCAGAATGCCCTGTTCCGCCATCCCCCCCCCCGTCTGCCGACCTACCTTCCGCAATGGGCACTCCACTTGATCTGGGGTGAGTAGAGCGGCGCCAGCAGCACCTACTTGCCAGGTGCCACATACATGCTTTGTGACACGTTTGCAACACCCTAGCTGGTCTAAATTCTAGACTGGATTGCGCCGTTAATGTAGATTCATTTCCTTTTAACACTCTTTAAACTTCCTTTTGGCCTTGAAATCCAAGTCATTCAAGAATGGCTTTTCCCTTTCTTTCAGTACATGCTTATGAGTGAAATAACAAAGTGACATTCAATATGGAACCAGGTGGTGGTACTTATTCAGATTTATTGTTGCAGAGTAGAAGAGTGTGACCTTGAGCACTTGGTGCTAGAACACACTCATTTTATGGTTTGATAATTTGAACACATCTTCAGCCAGCCAGAAAAATATAGGAAGAAGGAAATGAGAAAATCGAGATAATCTGACAGAGCTATGGCTGTTTTTTCCAATAGCTGATGACAGCAAAATGAAGTCACTTCTCAAATATGAAGAGTACATACACTGGTTTGCACATTGCTCCTTGCTATATTCATGATTCTACAGCAGCCTCAACATTAACTATTTCTCTTCCACATACTGGTGTATATAACTCCATTGAAAGAACATGGGCCAACCTTCCAATTGACCCTGGTGAGCCTCAGAACCCAGGTGGCACTTGAGAAGGTGGGGCCACAGAAGTCGGTAGCTCCTTGTCATTGTCATCCCCATTCCCTAGCATAGGGGTTCTCAAACTTTGTTACTGCAATCTCTGAAGAATAATATATACATGTATGTCTCCTCCACATTACAGTAATTGATTACATTAGGGTTAAGTAGGCTGATAGGAGTTAAATAAATCACACTTACCTTTCCTGAAGTTTCCACTCTGTGCAAACTAACAAGGGCAAGAAGACAGAGGAAAGTCCCACGTTCTCTCCCCAGACCCAAGACTAAAAAGTCAGTGTGTCTCGAGGTAGTGCCCTTCTTCAAAGATGCAAAAGTTGGGAGTGGGTGCACTGAAATCAGTAGGTAGATGCTAGAAGGGGAAAAGCTGAGGGAGCTACTTTACAGATATAAGGTTGCTAAGGTCAGGTCTCTTGTTTCCTGAAGCACAGAAAGGAGAACTCTTAGCTGAGCCTCATGCTACAGTACAATACAATCTCCCATGTGTACACAGACCCTGTTCCCACCATAGCAACTTGCTTTTGCTCCTGGTACCTCCACACAGGTGCAGGGAGCCCAATGTGGTTTGGAGCGCTCCAGCAGCACTCCGGCTTCTCCCAGAGTCACTGGCGTCACTGCAGGGGGGGCGGAGCTCTAAGTTCCGCTGCAGCTCCGACCCTCTGTTACACCGGAGCGCGAAGCGGCCCCGCCCCATCGCCTACTGAACCATTCAAGGCAGTGAAAGCAGCGCTTTCACAGCCTTCAATGGTTCCGAAGGAGAGGGGGCGGGGCCGCTTCGCGCTCCGGTGTAACGGAGGGTCAGAGCTGCAGCGGAACTTAGAGCTCCGCCCCCCCCTGCAGTGACGCCAGTGCCCAGAGTCACTCTCCTCCACTTGCTGTTTTCAATCCTCTTCTGGGTCATGACCCACATTTTGATAACCCCTACCCCAGCATCCTCATAGTGTGGTGCTTCATCTACTGATGCCCTCTGCGCATCTCCATAGGGGTGAGATGCAGCAGGGTGAGGTAGGGGAGGAGCCATTCCACTCCTCCTCCATCCTTGTTCTGTAGCTTTTTTCCAAAAGCAGGAGAAGGGGTGGCTGATAGGGGCAGCACCACTGTCTCCGCCATGAAGATAGTGGGGTAGGCTGAGCAGTGACACTCCTTGATAGTCCCCAGACACCAGGGTGGCTTGGACCAAGCTGGGATGAACTGCCTTTGATGGCACTTTCCAGAAGATACAGGAGGTTAGAAGTAGTTTACTCTAACAGCCCAATCCTATCCCCCACCATCTTCTATCAGACAGCCAGTGAGAGGTAAGTAAAAATCCTTTTTACTTACTTCCCAGTAGCTGTTTGATCGCCTATGGGTTTCCTTGGACCCACGTCAGCTATGTTGTGGACTAAGGAGAGTCCAAGGAGAGGAAGTGTTACAACTGGATCCGCCCCCTGTTTCATTCCTCATCATACTGTTTTATGAACTCTGATACCAAGCAACATGATATTTCATATGACAACACCAAGGAATACGAAGGTGCAGAATGAACTGTTTTACTGGCACCTCTTTGTCCAAATGAACTGAACTGTTACCAGCCATGTTTTTCTCAAAGACATTGGTTCAAGACAAGAATAGAACTCTGTGGAAGCTCAGAGTTTTACAGTATGTGAACGCTTACCCCACAAACACACATCCTGGAAGAAGAAAAGATAATCCCATCATGTCTCAAGTGGACTGCAACTTTTAATCCTTTACTCATCGTTTGTTTCTGCATCTATGTTTGCTTTTCTGAATGCAATTTCTGTAATTTTTAACTTTGTAACAAAATGCTTGTATTATACCTGTATGTTTGCATTAACTTGGGTAAACTTCATTTTGGGTGCGAGACATCTCTCTGGCACCACTGTTTTACTGAATTTGCATGTTAGCTGACACATGAAGCAACAAAAGATTACTTGTTACCTACATCCTGCAAGGATTAGGGAAGCCCCTTTCTATTCTCATCCCAAGTTACCCATTTACACATCAAACATAGCTCCCCAAAGTTACACATTTATCCTGAATAAGCTATCCCTAAAAACTCCTTAAAAAGGAAAGCTTTTTCCCTTACAATTTGTAACTCATCTGAGTTTCCAAACTACCATCTGCTATGCTGGCAAGGCTCTCCTCTCCAAGACAGGTAGTATGAAACCCTCTGAAACCTCTCCCCCCCGTCTCTATTCTTAGCTGTTAGGAATTGGGTGGGAAGAAGCAGGGACACCCCGAATTCTCTCCCTGACCCCCCCTTTCCTTTGCACCAAATACACTCTGCATTACAAGCAACCACCATCATCAAGACAGGAACACCTACACTATGTTTAAGACAATAGAAACGTATTTTTCCATTATTGGTGTCCAACCATGGGCATATTATTATTACTGAATATATATTATTTCAATATTATGCAATAATTTTACCTTTGTCCTTTTTTTAATAAATTCATAAACTTTTATTGGAAGTTATTTTTTTTCAGTCTCTCTCTTTGCTAAGTTAAAAGGGAAGCCCTGCATTATGCTGATTTGTTATCCAGTATAAAAGATCCCTTGTTCCAATTGGGCAGTGCTAATTTCCCCTAAGAACTAGCTCTTTTGGTAACAGAAGGGGGTGGGCCAGGATCCGGTGTGCACCTTTGCCACCGAGATACACCACCTCCAATCCACTTCCCACCCCTGCCCTGTCCGACACGATCAGTTTCCTTACCTGGGCTGGTGGAACATCCGGGCAACTCTGGCATGGTCATTTCTGCCAGCAACTATGTCGCATGCAATAGCGACATAAGGCCACTTACGAGAGTGGATCAATAAATCTACTGTCGCAAATGGCCCATAGGATTGGGCTGTAAATTCTGGAACTAGTAGCAGTCTCTTGCACTTTGCTATTCATAGACATTCAGAGAGCTGGACCATAAGGAGTTGTTAAGAGTTAATACTGAACTATACTGCATGAGGAAGAGATTTATAATCCTACAGGATACAATCAAATTGGCAGACTATTAATTGCCTAAAGTTGAATATGAAGACTAACAACTTCAATTTTTTTTGCTTAATCTATGTAATGCTTGCTTTTTTCCTTTTCCTTTTTTCTTTTCTATAAAATAAAGCGTTAAATTTTTTTTTAAAAAAACCTACCCAATGGTTAACATTTCACTTTTAAAGTGCAGTGGCATTAGCAGTGCTGAAATGGCAATTCAACTCTAAAAAGGAGGCCTGCAATGCACATAGAAGTGAAAAGAGGAAGTGCTTCCAAACGTATGATTAAAAACTTTCACATTTAGACCGCCTGGCTACTGAGCTGTTGGACAGTGATACCTTTCTGAAGATCACCATAGTGTCGGTAATAAGGGACTTCTGCAAATATTATGGCCGCTAGCTTAAAACGTGGGTTTTGTAGGGATAGCAAATTAAAACGTAGCTTATGTAGGGATAGCTCTGGAAGTGCTTTTCACCTGGCAGAACAGATGGACAATACAGTAATGAAATCAAGCAATTTATAATTCAATAAAATTTAAAAGAGACTTTCTCCTTCATGACACTTCTCTTCCCCCCCTCCCAGCTATATGAACATAAGAGTACTGAGAGAGACTCTAGTTCTCTCCGTAAAGCATGTAGACTCTATATGCGCTCAGTAAATATCACTAGTGTAACAACAACAATAACGGAATGACACTGAAGATAATCTGTATTCTGCTACATAGCTGATTGGGACTCAATCCATGAGCCTTTTCAAAAGGGATTTTTCCCATGAACCTTTGATATAGAAAAAAATCCTTTCTGCCCTACAGTAGCCACCACACATAGATAAAGTCTGTGTGATCTCAGTAGGGTATCGCCCTCCCTTCAAGCAGAGTGAATTCACATTGATCTTGTTATCTTTTGAGGCTGAACATGTCAAGGCTGAAAAAGACAAACTAGGAGAGAAGTACATCACTGAGAAAATGCTACCTACTATTGAGAACACTTCTGAGGAACAACAGATTACAGAACAGTTACTGGCAGGCAGGCAGGAGTCCACTGGATAACATGAAGTGCCTTGTGCAGCCCGTAAGAGCTTGTTGGAATATCAAGAACTCCTCCTCCCTTTCTCAATAAAAAGGACTTATATAAAACACAACTCCATGTGCCACAACACTGAGATGAAAATCATCCATTAAAAGCTAACTTTATTTTAGAAGCTCGCATCTTGATTTCACCATGTGCTGTTGAGGTGAGAGATGCATTTACAGAAATGAGTAGCAACTTTGTGACGAATCTTAGTTTAAAAAAAAATGAACACATAAACCTTCAATTGAATGCCCTCAAGAATCATGCCCAATGTCTACATCACAATAATATGAAACAAATTATTCAGGAGTAACATGTCTATAGTCTCAGCCATCAGATATAAACAAAGTCAGCTTGATTATTTGGGGTTTCCTGTTATCAGCCCTCTTGTCTCATTCTTTCATCATCCTTGAGATGGCTGCTTGTCTGTGAAACCACTTCAGCAGCAAAACTTGATAACATGCATTTTATAACTCTGAGGACGAAGTCTTGCAATTTATTTGGTACCAGTGTCTCTGACAAAGCCTTGAAGTCTTTGAATAGAATTCACACAACTACCACTGTTGTCTGGATACAAAAGTATGTGACGCTATCTCAAGTTGATCATTCCTGCTCTAAAGTCTCTGCTGGCTTTCCAAGATATCTACTATAAAACTCTTAACACACTGCATGGCCTTGCTTGCTTGTTAGTAAACGGATCTGCTTTCCTTGCACGTCTTCAGTTTCACCAACACTGATGAATGCTCCATTTTTTGGCTAAGCCTTTCTGACATCTCAAACCTTGTAAAAGAAAATCAGCAAAGCATTCAGTATTCAGTGAAATAGAAAACCCAAGTGCTATATTGGCATTTACTGTGCCATTTTGTTTTCTAGTTTTGGGAAACCATATTTCACACATTTCATTTGTTTTTACTATTACTAAAATATATTTCACTGAATATTTCACTTAAGAAATTTGGCCAGCACTGTGCAGATGATTAAGGTCATCAGAGCAAGACTACTAGGAGGCAGAAGGTTAGTTTGTTTGTGAGATTACAGTACTTTCCTTCTTTCTTTTTCTCATGAGATTTTTCATGAGATTACATGCCCTTTCCTTTTTGCATTTGGGTTGCATGAATGCTGAAATCTTATGCATATTTACTTGACAGTAAGCAGCACAGAACATTGTGCTATTTTTTCTTAATAACAGATGCTCCAGTCCCTGTTCTTGTGTACAAATTCCCCTTTCCTTTTTTTCTTTTCCTTTATTATTATCGAATATTTATATACAGTACTGATTTTCAGCAAAAAAAAAAAAGTTCACAAAGCAGCTGTAATGTTGGTTTAGCCTTAGTATACGTGTGCATCCAACACTAACCTTAATTAACAGGTTAACTAGGTTGTTTGTAATCCGGGTTTGCAAACATAGAAACTCTAGTTTCAAATTCTCATTATAAAGACAATTCTAGTTATAATAAACTCTGGCTGCAATTCAACGCCTACCTGTTCCATCAAAAGTCTTTTTAAAAGTCATCAAAAGACTATGTAAGAAGATTCCCACACTTGCTGGGGGTGTGGTCATCTGACAAGTCCATGATGTCAGTGTATCCAGTAACTGTACCATCTGGATGCTGATGTGTACTAGGATGAACTAGCCCTACAGACATCGCTCCATTTTTGCAGTGTGAACTTATTCATGGGATACTATATTCTTGTACTATAGAATCTCTCACCCAGAAAGATAAATGGATCTAACAGCAGCACTGGCAGCTAACAAAAAGCTTAGAAAGATAAATTGCCTCCTTCACTCCATCAATGGAGAGAGGACTCACTATCAATACATTAATTCATTATGTACAGAGGGAACAGCAGCACAACACATATCATTCATCTGTACTTACATGGACATTTAGGACTAGAGTCAAACTAGAAACTACTTTACTTTGACATGAATTTCAGAGACCTGCCCTGACTATCCCACCTCCTCTTCTCAAATGTATTTAAACAAACAAACAATGGTGGTGACAACAAGAACAAAAAATTGTTACCAGTGGTGCACTTATAGTAAAGCAAAATCTTGGTTCAGGCAAGCAAGGAAAGGGAGGGGGAAATTTACGTTCCCATGGTTGACTCTGGATTTACCAACCATGTTTTTCTGGGAGCCAGCATTGCCTCTGCACTGCTCCCAAGTGAAGAAAGAAATGATACATTTTTAGAGTGATCCAGATATATATTCAAAACAGGGTAAAATCTTCCTTAGAGCCCATTACAACGTCACCAAGTAATGCGCCAGATTTCAGCTCACTAGAATTCTTCAGACTGGATGTTAAGCAAAACGGTTGGATGGGAAGAAAGAGAAAGACAAGTTTGGCATGATAGAAACTTCCCAGTGTGTTAAGAGTTAATTTGGAGTGGTGGAGGCTTTATGCAGATACAATTAGATTACTCTCTGCTAAGACTAAGGCAGATTTGCACTGAGGGCTATTTGGATGGACAAACAAAAATGGCTTTTCCCTCATTTCTATACGTACTGGTTTTCAACAAATTCACACAGTGGTTTCCATAGTTAAAAAATGGTTCCCTGACCACAAGAGCTCACAATCTAAGAAGATATAGAAGAAACACCAGCAAACAGCCACTGGAAAATACCTATGGTACTTCAGCACTTGTTTCCCCAATGGTGTAACGTAACACATCTACTTACAACAAAACATGTTTAAGCCTTCAATTTTTTTCCCCACTATTTCTTGAGATGCACTGTCTAATAAAGATAAACATTTGTACTTCAGGGATATTTTTAATAATGGTTATACCCACAATATCCCATTACTTAGTTCCATTCCCCCCCCCCCATTGGAAAAAGTGTAGGAAGGAAACACAAACTCAAGAACACAAAGACAACCTATGATCTGGCATCCAGTTCCACTACTTTCCACCCCCAAGTACTGACCTGATTGAAAGGCAATAGTACAAGACAAAGTTGTTACAACTCAGCATGAGCCCAGCATCCCTTGATAGAAATCCAGACACATCATGTTTCTTTCCAGCATTGCTCTTTGGTCCTGCTAAAGCTGTTAGCAGCAGCAAATATTATGTGGGAGAACAAAGACTTAAGGAGCTTTATCTACTTTTTTAAAAGCATTCAGGTGAAAGGGGGCACAGATTTTATTTCCAGTTTGTCTGCGGAAGTAAAATTATTTTAATAAGCCTATTTTATGTTAAGGCTTCTAGCTCACAGACACAGACAATTAATCAATTATTGTTGCATCAGCATCTCCAGCTTTATAATTAACAAACAAAACAAACAAACAAAAAGCCTTCTGGAGAACTTCAGGACTGAACTGTGTTGGGGTTATCCAGGGCCTAAAATGAACACATACGATTTCTTGATACTTTACATGTACTTTGGTAACAGATGCTCTGACAAGTTCTTGTTGGAGTTAGGAACCTAAATAAAAGTGACTCAGGCTCTCTCATAAAAATGATAAGCAGCTATGGGCTGCATCTGTTCACTCTCATTATAAAGCAGCAGATTGCTCACGGCATGCGTAATGCAACATCCCAGTTATAATCAGTTGCAAAGACAAAAAAGTATTTCCTTAGGGGGTGGGAAGAAACCAGTCATTCTGGTGTGGAATTATTAACCTATTTCATTCATTTTGACCCCTAAGAAGTGTCCTAAGGACCCAGGAAGTAGGACTTTCAAGTCTCCTTATCATCAGTCATGTAATTAACTTGCTGTATACCAAGTCTCCTCAACTGCAAGACTGCTTGATATTTACTGTACAAGTCCCTGTCATACTTGAACGACAGCGCAATCCTACCCAGCTCCTCCACTGGTGCAGCAATGGTGCAGCAGTTGTAAAGGGAGATTGGGAGGCTTTGGGAGGGAAAGGGGATTTAAATCTACTTTAAAGAGGATGTAAAAATCCCCTTTCCCTTCCAAAGCCTCTCGTTCTGCCCTCCCCCACTGGTGCACCAGTGGAGGAGCTGTAAGACAGATAAGCCAAAAATATCCATCACCTTATTTAAAACATTGTGTTCTAGGCTACCCTGGGCCTTTCCCAAGTCTGCACTCCCATCAAAAGGCAGGAATAGCAATAAGGTAATCTGCCACCTCTTTCTTGGTTACTTGAGCAATCAGGTTAACTTAGTATCTGAATGCATCAACTTGTGGTACGTTCAGGACTGAACCCATTCCAAAGCTGAACTGCTGCTGCAACCGAGCCTCCTGGTTGTGCAAATTATGAAACAACAATGGTTGACTGCATCAAAGCCTCTTTCTGGCATCTGGAGGCCTACTCTTGCAGTGAATACTGTGTTACATAGATAGACCTTTCACCTAATCCATCAAGGCAACACTTAGGTTCTTAATAAAAAGACACTTCTCAGATGGGATTTCTTAGCCTGGCTCCCCCCCCCCCCAAATGAGAAAGAAACATGGCAGCTTAAGACTTCCATCATTCCTAGTCACGCAGCTGCTGGCATTGCGAGAGGAGGCAGAATACCATAGGATATCGCCAAAGCTCTCATGGGAGCCAACGTGGTTCCTCAAGAGGCACCTGTCCACTCAAACGAAAGGCAAATTCCTTTCTCCAGAACAGAGTTGAATTTCATCAGTCACTGTCAGCTTCAACCTATCACAGGGCCACTTCCTGAAAGGGTAACATGTCATCTCTCTGAAACACATTTGTAATCTTGCATTCTAAAATTAAAGTCAAGTTACATCTAGTTCTTTCTGAAAAATATTCATAATATAACATTTCTCAGCTGCCTTATCCATAAAGACTGTGCTGAAGGCAACGTGATTGTGGCGAGCCAAGATGAGACCTTTTGACTTGGACGATGACCTCTGCGTCCCTGTTGTGAGGAACAGCACTGGACCAAAAGAAAGACGGACACAGCAACACACCTAACAATAAGTATTCATCTGCCCTGGCTGATGTGTTTTAAAAGCCACAGTAGCAATCCATTCTTTTTTTGTCTCCTACTACATATAAGCAGCGATGCTGATAAAATGCAGACTGACAGAGAGAAAGGTCTGATGAATTAGCACATTTCAAAAGAGTTTCCACATCAGCCTCTGTGAGAACAGTGATCTCTACAATTACATACACTGAAGGCTATAATCAAGTTGCTTGAACACAATTCATTCCTACTTGTGCTTCTATGAACATTTGAAGGTGAAAAAACCTCACTCAAAACAGAGATGCAGGCTGTAGTAG
Source organism: Plestiodon gilberti rubricaudatus (assembly GCA_026170595.1). Taxonomy (NCBI): domain Eukaryota; kingdom Metazoa; phylum Chordata; class Lepidosauria; order Squamata; family Scincidae; genus Plestiodon; species Plestiodon gilberti. The sequence goes on from JANXHW010000001.1 coordinate 66,233,197, forward strand.
TGAGCTTTGTATATCCAGAGACATTTTAAATAGATCAGATTACTCCACTGATGGATAATGCCAGCTATCTCCCCCACAACACAGCAACAAAGATGGAAATGCTGGATTTATGCAATAGAGGGTCTCTGAATCCACCAGTCAGCAAAGGACAGAAAGAAGCAATCTAGCAGTCTCTTGCTGAGTAAGGTATGTGGTGCCTCACAGCTAGATTTCAGTTAACACCCTTGTGTTTGCTGGGTCTTTAATCTGCAGAGTAAATTAGCAGTTATGTAGGTGAAGAAATGAAAAAAAATAAAGCGGCACATTTTGGTAACCACAATTTTTGACAAAACACTATGCCATCGGTTTGCTTTCAGTCATCATGCCATGATGTGTGTTAATATAGAAAGCAAGATAGTGAAGCAAAAGAGTCTGTTTCATTTCATTCTCCCAAACAACTCAGTTAAAAATACTTGTATACTTTAGTTAAAACAATATGCTTCATTGTTACTTAACTGGAAAGATGGTGTAGTGTTGCAGCTACGATTGTCAGGCTGGAACGCTCCAATTCAAATTTTGCCTCTCATGAACACGGTGACCTTAGTCAAACCATTCTTCTTTCACCATCTATCATCTACTACAGTATGGAGGTAGTAGTATTGCTTTCCTTTATATGACTGCTGTAAGAATAACTGAGTTCCTGCCAGGCTCCGCCACAATGGGGGCAGCGCGTCGTCCCGGCTTGCCTGCCCATCTCCCTCTGAGCTGGGCAGAGGCGGAAGTTTAGCAGCAGCCCATTGGCTGCCGTTTGACAGGGGGCGTGGTAGGGCTGGGGAGCTGTCAACGCTCCATGACAGCTCCCTCAGTCTTCGCCATTCAACCACAGGAGTACCAACCTACAATCTGAGCCAGTATCCAAACACAGGCATACCACCACAGCAGCTACTTGCAAAAGCCACCTCACCTCTCAGCTACCCTCTTTTTCTCTCTTCATTCCCTTCCCTCTCTGCTTCTCTGTTCCCACCCCACAGCTCCACCTCACTTTTTCCCTTTTCCTTGTTTCTTTATCTCCCCACTGCCCTCAACTCTACTTACTGTGTTTGGTGACAACAGCACAAAATATGGTACTTTCACTCTCCCATAAATCCACACACAAAATTATGCATGGCTGCCTGGGCTGCAACAGGCTAGAAAAACAGCACCAACTCCACCACATCCTCTAAATCCAGGAAGAGGAGGAGCAATATAGAGGCATTTTCCCACCCCTGACATTTGTGCTTGAATGGATCCTAGATATTTTCATAAATATGTGAGGAAAGGTTGCAAGCAATAGGTATTTCCCAAAGACTACAAACAGACAGAGAGGGAGCTACAAGCAACTATTCTATACCCCAGTGTCTCTCAACATAATTTTCAAGTCAGTGCATAAATCTCCCTGACACTAAAGAATTTCAACTGCACCCATTTCATTCTTGTGTGACCCAGGATGGAGTGGGGTATATGAAACATTAATACACCTCTTTACTCATATTTTCTTCATTTCTAACATTTATCGTCCACCTTCTTTCCAAAGTGATGCTTGATAACAAGAATACCTGGAAACAACCTAAATATATGCAAGAGAATGCTGGCACAAGATTGTACAGTTGTGCTCTCCAGCTTCTTATCCACCTTTCCTCCTCCCCCTCCACCACACAAGACCCTTCCCTCTGTTAACATACCTTCCATCAGGAGAAGCCTATCATACTACACCCAGAACATAAATATTTGAATTACATGCTATTTTGATTTCAGCGAGCCTCACTTCCAAGCAACGTGTTTACACGTTCAAGTGTAAGGCTATAACTATAAACACATCCACTTAGAAGCAAGTTCATGTAATTAAATGGGACTGACTTTCAACTAAAAGGTGTTTAGGATTGGGGTGTCTACTTGGTACAACTTAGAAAAACTTTCAGAGAAAATGCCATGATCCAGAAAGATATATGGGCAGTTTCATGGACGTTTGCTACATTTTGTTCTTCTTAAAAACTCCACTGCATCTAAATCTATTTATTTTCCCAACAAAACATTAAAAACAACGTTGATTGTTCTTTGAATTAAAGCAAAACAAGGGCTTACACACAGTAAGTCTTTTGATTTCCCCACCTACCCCAAAACAGCAGACACTCACACCACTGAACAAGTTGTTTTTTGGAACTCACAAAAGCCTGAAAAACTACTGCTAGAAATCGAAATGCAATGCCCACAGAGTATTCACATGACCTTACGTGGTCATTCTGGATTGCAAGCCTGGTGCCTGGAAATATTATTTGCAGCTGGGAAGGGGACATGGGTGCACATGCTCTCTCTCTCTCTCTCTCTCTCTCTCTCTCTCTCTCACACACACACACACACACACACACACACACACACACACACATGATTAAATAATCATTCAGAAAGCTCCATAGTAAAAAGCTACGTAATTGACCCAAACAAAAAACAAACAAAGAGACATGATGAATAAAACAAACTCTTTGCTTTAGTAAGAGCAACCCTCTTTAACAAGGTTGTCAAGATGGCAAATTCTTTCATTAATCAATTCAATTTAACTTTCAACCTTAGTGGTGAAAAGTTTGTCCTACAGCCTTACAAGGACATGCAAATTCAGGGCTTGTCAGCATCTCCCTTTTGGGACTGCAAATACTGTACAAGGGGGCTCTGTACCATAACAACATCACAGTAATCCAAACTACCGGTATTTTGAAACTGTTTAAGAAGACTATTCCTCCAGATGATCCATTATAAAAACCTAAAAGACCATGTGTTACTTGGTTTGAAATTACTGCATCGTTGAAAGTTGCCTTATATCTGCCATTACTGGAACTGTATTATGTAGTTAGATCAAATAGAAGAGGTGAGACTGGAAACTGTTGTCTGGTTTCATTAACAAGGAAGAGAGGCCTGCAAGCTAATGCCATCATGCATTATGAGATTAACAGTGGTATACCACTATAATCAGAAAAAACAAATGCCATCCTAACCACCACAATGCTAAGAAAACAATAACCAAAAAGGTCGCCCATTTTGACCCAATGTCTGCTGAAAACTGATGCGCACACACACACACACACACACACACACACACACAATCTAAGTCGTACCATATAAACCTGAAGCAGGGACTGTTTAATGTCATGTTACAAGTCAACAGTGCTGAAGAAAATGAAGTAGAACACACACAAAAATAAACTACAACTAGCACAGAAAACCCTTTCACTAACATCAACAGATTATGTTCATTCTATATTTTATGTTTTCTCCATCTAGTGATAAATACCGGTACACGTTGCATTAAGGCCAGGTTTGCTGTAAACACAAACCTACAACAGCAGTGAGATGAGGTACCGGTATTTTAAGCAATTAAAACCCTTTGCTCACAGATTTGTGCTTCATTAATCACCACAGCCATGATTTAAGGATTGGCACAATTTCTCCTAGTGTCCCAAGCTTATCTCTGGTACCACAAAAAAAAGGCAACAACTCTGAGCTGAGTGCAGAGGTGTCACTAGGATTTGGCGCACCTGGTGCGAGAACTCATGGTATCACTCCCAAGGACCTCTTCCCGTACCAGACCATACAGAAACCTTAGTAATTTTTTGTACCAATGTTACTCGTAAATCATAATTCCCTTATATCACTGAATGTAATGACAACAATAGTGACATAAACCTCTCCAATCCCCTAAGAGATCGCAGCATTCAATGGGAGCAATAACACTGAGCAGCCACCAAATCGGTCACTGACTAGGTAGACTCCAGCAGACAGAAGGAACAGAAGCCCTACTGAAATCCCCAAAAATCAAACATCTTGGCAAAAAACAAAGCCTTCTCAATCCAAGCACCTGTGATCCTGCCTTATCCAACAACACATTACAGCATCTGTTTACAGCATCTGTTAACTGGGGGAGAAATTGGGATAGGGAAATGCAGGTTGATTGGTTTGGGGTTATAATTTCCCCATGTAGTTTGGAGGTCAAATGTTGGGTGTTTAAATAGGACTCATGAGATGAGAAATTTTCTTCAGAAGAAGTTGGGTTTGAGAGTCATGATAGAAAGAAGGCTTTGGAAAGGGAGGTTAGAAAGGATCTCAAGTAGCTGCAGTGGGAAAGACCATTGCAATAGGTAAAGTAATTTCCCTTGTAGGAATTCTCTGCATGCCCTGTCATGTTTTGTAGTTAAGTTTCCTGGAAGTAGAAGCCTGCTGGCATAAGATTACTAATTAAATTTGTTACTGGTGGTGCAGAAACACACCAGTGGTAGAAAATGGGTTTCTACCAGTGGTGCGTTTTTACACCACTGGTGACAAATGGAATAGAAAGTCATTTTGGTGGGTGTCGCCTGGTGTGGTCCGCACCCCCCCCACACACACACACCTCCTCTAGTGATGCCCCTAGCTGAGTGGCAGTGTTCAAGTCACCTTTAATGTCCCCATAGATACAGCCATTTTGACATTATCTGCTACATACACAAAATTCATCTCAATGAGGCAGCAGGATGAGAGAAAAGGCCCTGAGGTTGAATGGCCAGACATCCTATCTTCAGATGCACCTTACTTCCTAGGACTATACTAGTTGAAAATGCAAATAAGGCATATATTATGAATTCTCCTTCACATAAAATACAATTAAGCAAGAGTATTTTTGAATAGGAAACTTGAGACAGACATGGTCTAGACTAGAACAAGTGGGTTTCTTTGCTATTTGTTCATGTTTTCTTTTACAGCTGGCTTAATAATATACATAGTGATCCAAGTTGATGCCTTGATGTGGAAACTTGGAATGTTACAGAGAAGGGTAGACTAGAATACTTCCTTCACATGCTAGCTTTCAATGGAGTTATTTCCATAGTGAAGCATTCAATGATGCAATTCTCCACCCAGATTTTGAAATAGTACAGGTGTAGGAAGACTGAACTCTGTATTTTTCCTAAATGTGTGGACCGGCTTCAAGGCACTGTACCTCTGTGCCTTGTACCACTGTACCTCAGCCAGATTTTAGGCACATTTCTAGAAAATATGGAGATAAATGGATATACTTGCAGAAACGTATATGTGGCATAATACAGGATCAGGCAAGTGATAGGCTTTTGAGACTGCTGAGGTCCAAACTTTCTGCTATGCCAAAGAACTCTAAATCAAGTCTTTGTGTGTATGTGTGAAAGTACCACTCTTGTAAATACTACCGGAGACGGCAGCTGTGCACAATGTAGGCAGCTGGTCCTGCCACCCACCTTCCCTAAGCTACATCTGCAGGGCTGGCCCATTCATGAGGTCAACTGAAGCTATCGCTCCAGGCAGCAGATTGGTAGGGTCACCCATCTCTATCTGCCTACCTGTCTCCACTGCTCCTCCTCCTCTTTCCACGTTTTGGAATGGAAAAGAGGTAGACAAAGAGAAGCGAAAATGTGGAGGGGACGAGAATGCTGAGGTAGAGCGCTGGAGAATGGGAGGAGCAGAGGCTGGCACATCATCAGGTAAGAGGACATCATTTGGCATGCCGCCCTGTATGCCTGTTTTGAAGGGCCAAGCAGCTGCACAGCCACATCTTGCCCACTGGTGTACCATTGCCCCAAATTATTTCAACTTCCAGTGGGGTCAGGCCAGGCAGGATAGTGCCATATGCTTACCATGGGAATGAGGCCAAGTACTACCTGCCATACTGTGAAATATCACTAGATACCAGTACCACTGGTTAAAAAACACTGCTCCAAATGTACATCAAAAAACGTTGCCTATCTAAGACTTACAGCCCAATCCTATCCTCGAGATATGCCAGTGTATGTCCATGTACAGCGGTGCAACGATGGACCTGCCAGTGTAGGTGGAGAAGCTAAAATGGGGAGGAGATTGGGGCAGAACCTGGTAGGGACAAGGAGGAGTCAGCATACGTCATATCCTAACCCCCCTTCAGATGATGGGCATGCCCCCCGACATTTAAAAAAAATGCTACACCATGCTATGCTATGGAGTGAAGCGTCTGTTGGTTTCACCTGGCTGCTCACTTCAAAGGATGCTATCTTCCGCCCTTTGCTCTGTTGTAGTAAAAAAAAGATATTTGGATGTGTGTGTGGCATTAAGGGACTTGAGCACTGGGTGCTAGGATTCCTAGCAGTTCTCTGTTTTTGCTTCTTGCTCTCTGTACCACAGAAGCTCCTGTAGGGGCTTGGGATACTGTGGCTTCTTTGTGTCATGCATGCGTGTGTGGCATGTCACTGTAGTACCTACCCCCCCATGGTTGTGGTTGATGACCATCACTGTGGTGGTCTGCACCTGCCTACACTCTCTGCTTGGTTCACCCTGGCAGGGCTTCTCAAGGCACCCGCATTGGGGCTAGGTAGATGCAATGGTTGGCTGCTTGCATTTTAGGCTGACACCAGGCTGGTGATGTGCTGCCACTTCATGATTAATGGGCTTTGTTGAGGTTCCTATGGATCCAGGCAGCATTAATGGGAGGGCTGCACCACTGTGGAGTTGCCTGGGGTCTTATTTCCCCCCCCCCCCTTCAGGCTGGGCGAGCTTAGGATATCACAGTGTTTCATCAGTCTCAGTGAGGTGTTCAAATAGGATTTGGCTGTTAGTGAAGAGCATATTAAAAAGTAATGGCAGAACTGGACAATCCCAAGACATAGGTTGTCTAGTAGCCTAATATCCTGCTACCGTTTTTCAGAGAGCGTACTTAGTCAGAGGCCACATAGGCCTTGATCATGGCATTAGTATAATGACACCGGTTGCTGACAACAGTGTGGCAACAAGGCTTCAGGGAAGGGAGAGTTGAGACAAAAAGAAAGATCCTGATTAAACACAAGATTCTACTAACAGCTTCCACCCATTTCCCAATGCGCTACAGTGTTTTAGTAGAAAATCCATTTAGCACAGGAAGCAACTGCATGGAAAATCCATTTTGGCAATACTATTTGACTGCCATAGCATATACTCTTATGCCTTAAAAGCAGTTGTTTATTAAGCATTACATGACTCATTATCAGTGACTAATTCAAAGGTTTACAGGCCAATACTCCACTGTGTTGGTACAGGCTCCAAATTTGCATTGTTAGGCAACTGCACTTCAAAGTGCAAAGCTTCAGAAGTCTCCGGTTCCCACAGAAAAATCTGTAGAAAAGGTAGAAGTGCTGATATTTAAGAGAAGAGAAATCCAGAGAGGATCTTGGTCCGATGAGTGCAGGTCAATAAGTTCTCATCTTTCAAAAGAGAAAATCTTGTCCACAGTAGTGTTAGAAACCCTTGGTACTGACGACTATTATTAATGCCCGTGTAATTTCACAGAGGCTGCAAAGTTCAAGGAAACTGCAGCTTTCCCCTAAGTCCTCAGAAACATCCTTCCACTCTATAAAATATAACTCTCTCCCTCTGCAGAATGAGAGGTCATGCCGGTGGTGGGCAACATGGAGCCTGCTGCAGACAAGGGCATCCCTTTCCCCCTATGTTCGAATGCACTTTTTTATGATCTGTAAGGCCCTGCTAATATTCTGAAACTTCTCAGCTTCTAGTTTCGGTAATGCATGTCTAGTCTTTCTGGTTAGCAGAGACAGTAGTGTAGCAATCACAAAGTGGCTGGTGTGGCCCATTCTGGGCTCCAGTGCTTGAGGGGGCACTCGCTGCAATGGCAGGCTGCCCGCTGCCCCCTTCTGTTGCCACCTCCTTTACCTCTATGATCTGCCTGGAAGCAGACCTGATCGCGCCTTCTCTAAACGGCCTGTACCCTTTTCGCCTCCTCGCCACCGTTGCCTGGGTTTCGAGCCACTCTGAGCGGCCAACCACTTATTTCTCTCTTTTTTTCTTTGATGTGAAGAGGGGAAAAAAAACAGTCTCAGAGCAGCTTGAAACCCGAAAGTGATTGGCGGTGACGTCATCACCGCCAATTACTTCCAGGTCTTCTAGCGCTGGGGGACTCCATCACGAGTTACCACCCCAGGCACCAGAAGACCCAGCTATGCTTCTGAGCAGAGATAAACTTGATCACACAGTGGGTGCCTCTCACAAAGGAGGCATCCAAAGACATATACATTAATTTTCAATTGCTATGATCTACAATCAAATCAAATGGATTTTTAAGCCCATTTCCCTTTCTAAACATTCAAAAATCATAATCCAACCACTTATAGGGTACCCTTACTAAAGGGCTTGGTCACTCCAGAGGGCTGAATGTCCACTATGTTCAAAGTTATATTAGCAACATAAAAATGGGATACAGTTTTCCAGATAGTGATATGTTTCCAGTCTATTTTTAGCATGGAACAAACTGCCTGCTCCTGTGCCAAGCAGATAAGCAAAATAAATAAAAGTGTCTGCTTTTCTTGCTGATAATCAATACCATGTTCAGCAACTGCTTGAAAGAGAATGGAAAGGAAAAGGGGGGGGCAATTTTGGTGTGTGTGAAATATTTCTGTATTCAGACCTTAGAACAGAATAGCCCTGATCACGTTTTGAAGCACACGCACACCAGATGAGTGTCTTATGTGAGCTTCTTTTTAATAAGTATGTGGGAGAAGCTTTATAAATATTTTCCTCTGCAGCACTGAATGTTTCTGCAGTTCCCCTTCCTCCTCTGGTACTGTACATAGTATTTAGCATGGAATAATCCTTTGTCTTAATAATGTTACAGTGTTACATATGGATCTCCCATGGTAACATTGTTGCATGCAACTTAAATACCTGCTACTAGGATCCAAAAAGATGGTGCATGGTGTTTTGTGCATACTTTTTACAAGCCCTACATTTCCACTGTGGTACCTCATGTTCTCCAAGCAGCCACTCCGGAAGGCTGGAGAACCCTCTGGAGTGGCACTCAATGTAGTACAAGTGCCTGGAAGCAGAAGGTGGAAGTCAACAACCACCTTGTGTGCACAGAACACAGTACAAATGGCTCCTTGGATCCTGGCCACCTGGACAAATTAGTTTTGACTCTCATGTGAGCAAAGCCTTTACAGCCAACTGGATTTTAGAGGAAATTAGCAACCACTAATCAGTAACATGATCAGGACTAGAAACCAAAGCTGTAGGGCCAGGTTGTGTGGCATATACTTAACTCAATTGAAACACTATAAACTTCAAGCAACACTTGTGCCCAGCGCCAATCTTTGAAATGATTAAAAACAAGCATTCTTAACGGTTAAAAAAAAAAGAATGAAGACAGGGAGCTACTTTAGCTCACTACGTATTCTCTTTTGCATAACAATGTTCAAAGGAATGCATGTCTGGCTGACAGTGTGACTGAAAACATTCTGACAGCTTTGACACCTCCTTCAATATCTTTGATGTCTTAATGCAAGATGTGCCATTCCTTCAGGGAAAAGCTACGAAACAGGATGAGACTTGTTTGTGTATCATTGCATTTAAATGTTTGGAGGGTTTTTTGTTGCATGCATGCATAAATAGGGTTGTCATCTCTCAACCTCCCTGTTCCTTAGAGCATGACAATACTCTTGTGTTCTCCGTAAACAGATACAGTAACAACTGCTTTGGTTCTTCGTTATGTAAGACTTGGGAACTTTTCTTAATTCACTGCTTTTAATTCACTGTTACTGATCCTAAATCAATGATCTTAAACATTCAGAATATTCTCATATACAATCATGCTAACCATAAGGGCAACAAATTAGTTTCCCCAAATCCTACCGAGAAGAGCAACCTCTCAGATATTTTTCCCTTGCAAGACTTACAGTGTAATCCACCGGAAGGATCTGGCCGGCGGCCCACAGCAACCCGCCGGATCCTGTGCATTGGCGGCCAGGCTTCTGCCAGGCTGGAACTCTAGTCAGGGAAGGGGATGCTCATCCCCTTCCCCGAGTGTAAACCGAGGCAGGCCCAATTGGCTCCTCAGATTTCTGCCAGTAAAATTGCTGGCAGAAGTCGGAGGAGGCCATCTAACGGCCTAGCCGCCCGGGATATGGCCGAGGCCATCCCCCTCCCGGGCCAGCTAGGCCAATGGCCCCCCTCCCTCGCCCAGCGAAATACCCCCATGCCCACCGGATCCCTGCTTACCTGGTCCGGCAGCTGCAGGGGTGGTGCTGCAGGGCTCCGGCGCCAGAGCAAGGGAGGCCAGCCTCTGCGCCGGCCTTCCTTGCTCTCAAGTAGTCGTGAACGTGCTTTACGGCGCGAATGTGCTTTACGGCACATTCACAATGTCTCCCAGCAACGGAGCACTCGCTCTGTCGCCGGATGGAGCGTCAGGATTGCGCTCTTAATGTAAAATGTGTCTAAAAGGGGACTTGGAAATCCTTATGGTATATTAGACACCACTCTGTCTATAAAGAGATATTTATAGTTAAAAGAAAATCTTGACATGATTATCATTGCCAATTTCATTGGGGACTCTTACTTGTATCAAGCAATACAGACCTACTACTACTACTACTACTACTACTACTACTACTACTACTACTACTACTACTACACCTTTTACAAGAAAATATAATCTTCAAACAGGAAAAAGGTCACAAAAATTCTGTTTACAAGAATTATCAGCTGTGAATAAGATATGGACTCCTCGTTTAAGGAAAATCACGGTGAACTCTGGTCACCACTGAATGGGTGATATGGATTACGTATATGGCTGGAGTTGGGTTTTACCGCTAGTAGTTAATGTTGTGCCACTGATTTCTGAATGTGCGTGATTTTTTTCTGTACCTGTTGGACATGCTTATAAGGTAGGACATATGATTTACATTGGGGTAGAGAGATGGTTTGAAAAGGTAGAGAGAAAAGGAAATGGGAGTAGGTGTTATTGGACCTTTAGTTACTGTCAGAAGGGATGCCTTTAATGATATGTCTTTGTGACATATGATTTTTTCTTGTAACAGTTGCAGGTCATAACAATTTTCGATTTTTTACTTTACGTTTGTTTCTAATAAAGAGTTCTCTGTATAGCAACATTACTTTGAAATATCCAGACAGACTTTAGGGTAATACATATATATGAATTGCGCAGTATGACACCAAACCTCACCAGATTGGCTTCAAAAGAGTCATTAATCCAAGAGGCTAAAAGGAAATACAGGCATTCATTCAGTCATGAGCAAAGTTGTTTCCTGAGCCAATTGGACTGCTCTCTTTCAGCAGTGGTCTTTTACACTGTGTCAAACCTAGGGAATTGACCAATGCAAGACATGGTTTTATCCCCTTATGTATCAAAATGGTGCAAAAAAGTGAAAGAAAGCAGGCCATATAGTAGTTTGAGAAGCAAAAGTGTGTCAGAGTTAAGAAGAAGTAAACCTTCATCCAAGCACATGTCAAAACATGTACCAAAATGAAATTTTCTACTGAAATTCTTTATCTCTATATGCACACAGAACGTCAAGAAGAGACCCACTGTACACAATACAGAAGACATTCAGCTACTGAGAGCAATGGAATGGGACAGTATTATGGCTAACATTAAGATACTAGGTTCCTCTGAAATCAGTGAGTCCTGCCCACGGCCTGTAGATACATAGTTGAGAAGCAAACTATATCTGATTTTCTTGCAGCACAACCCTATGCATGTCTACTCAGAAGTAAGTTCACAGAGCTCAATGGGACTTACTCCCAGGTAACTGGGTATAGGATTGCAACCTTGGAGAAGTTAAGAATGGGAGAAAACATTTAACCTCAAGGGTTCTGAAATCTTTACATGGCATTGCAGTACCAATGGATAGAGTGTAGGGCTTAGGGCCAAACTAGACATTAAAAGCAAACATGTGAATTAGGGCTAGTGCTTGCTTTTTATTTAGTACACAGCAGTCATAATCCCCCCCGGTGGATTGGGCCGGCCCATAGTGTATATATGGGAATTTTGCCCTCTGCCCTGCCATGGTCCCAGTTTGAATTCCTTCTGCCCACCAACAGCACTAAAGGTATACTTCCCCCATCCCCAGAGCAACTAATAGTAGGGTGTATCTGCATTGGGACCATGAGGGCAGAGAGTTAACAACCCCCCCCCTTACACCACAGTCCCAGGACTGCGACTAAACTGGCTGCTATTGGCGGAATAAAAAACCAAAATGTTAGACACACATATCGGTAAGTAATACCTATACTTACTTGATTAAGGAAATGTGGGAACTACAGTATATAGCGGTATACAGTCTAAATTCTTTGATTAGTTAAGCTACATATTATAGGAAGGGCTTAAAAGGAACATGCCTTCTATAGGGACTTAAAAATAAACCCAAATTAATTTTTACTATTCTTGCCCCAACTAATGCCTTTTAAAAAGTGTCTCATAAAGGAAATTATCACTACAATCATTGCCCTTAAGACTACTGTAAAGAAATCAAGACTTTGCATAATGCTGAAAAATGACAAAATGGGAAGAGTTCAAAAGGTCTATAAGTCATGTGGTACCATAACTTAAACCATAAAGAGTATGAGGAGCAGAATAAAATCCCTTTGAATTTTCAGTTATAAACCAACTGTCCTCTGCCTATTTGGGGGAAGAGGAGGGGGAAAACATCATATTTTTGGTCATAAAAACCATAATCCAAAACACATCCAGATGTTCAAAAATATTTCATAGTGTGTTTTAAATTCACTTTCAAAGCTGCACTTGATTAGCACCCATATGTTTTATCCATGGCCACAGAGACTATAACTGCACCTAGAACTCCAGATTATCCTTATGCACTTCTATCAAATCTTATTCTTTTTCAAGAACAAAAAGATTGGTAAACCTTAAAAAAAAGATGACGCTGCCATTCTAAACACACTTACTAGGGAGTAAGCACTATTGAACACAGTGGGATTTACCGTACTTCTCAGTAAACAAGCATAGGATTGTTCTGTAAGCAAGGTATGGGCACAGACATTTTAGATCTATAACCCCAGTAGTAAACCACAGTAAATGCAAAGGTATTTACTACCTTTAAGGCTACAATCCTATGCACAGTTTCTTGGGAGTAAGCCCCATTACACACACTAAGACTTACTTCCAAGTAGACCTGCACAGGATTGAGCTCTAAGATAATAAATTTCAGCTTAGAACAGAGAGGCAACTAGTGGAAGCCTTTCATTTTTATTGTAAAGAAAATCATAATTCCAAAGACGAAAAGAACTAACCAGGAGGAAGAGCATTTTCTTGAAATTTTTCATAGCTTACCCTAAAATGTCATTGCTCATTCAAAAAACTGTTTCCCACATCGAATCTATAGTATAGGTGAACTCAATAGTTATACCTAAAGATACACTTCCCTGTAACAGAAAGGTATAGTACACACAGCTGGACTTTTGCACGTTCACGTCCAAAGGTTAATGGGTAAAAGGCCATGGCAAATGTGATAAAAACTGATGCAAAATAATAAAATCAGGCTAAAATGGTGAAACGTAAAAAACACTGTATTGGTAAAGGTTACAAAACAACACCGTTGCATGTTTAAAACACAAGGTAACCAGCATTTATCATTAAAATAAAAGCTAGCCTTTGCAGGTAGCAAGTTGGCCACCGGCAGTGGTGGATGAGACAGCACAACACAGCTTGCTCTTTCACAGTTATAGTTGCTCTTCAGTGTGCTCCACCAATATATAGCTGTACAAACTAGTTTGTGTCAGTAAAGTGCACAGATGCAATCTCAAAGTCAGAAAGGAAACCAATAAGATAACTAACAAAGCAATTTTCTGGCCAAAATCTTAACACAGATTCCAGCAGAACCTCAGCAGTGATACATCCTATTATAGGGTTAAAAAAAACCTCACTCTATATTTTTTCATTTGAATGGTTTTCAGCAAAATGCAAGTAGTACAAGAACAAGTGAAATGTTTGAAAACATATGGGAACTTCTCAGGTGTCTGTACACTGCATTTTTCCATAGACCAGATTATTCTTCAAACAAGATTCCAACTGAGAAGATAAGGTTTGGGTTATCAACTAATAAAATCTTTGAATTCACTGAAGTAAAACAAAATTGGTGTCCACAGTGCAAATACTTATCCACTTATAAATTCAGTTCTGTTGGTATAGAGTACACAGGACAATTTAAGTTTCAGCTAGGCAAAACTGTGCGAGTCTGTCAAGGAAAGGGAGGGATAAACCATCCAATTCCAGACTAATAAGAGCCCACAAAAATGCAGTATTACCAGTTCCTAATGATGGTATAAATTTTGATGGTTTTTAAAATTGACTTCCATTCAAAAGTTATATTAGACACATTAATCACAAATGTGTGTCTGAATTATTTGTATGATATTGTTATGAGCAGAGGTGAAAAAATGTCTCCTTTTCTGTTTCTTTGAAATCACTTACTGTTAGAATTGAAACTACAGGTTTCCCTGTAGTTAAAGTTTAAAAAAAACTGTTAAAGTTTTTTTTAAAAAGTGCAGGAAGGGCAGTTTGGTTCGAAATTCACTCCTAAATGGACAACTAAAAGGAAGAGGAGCTAAGCAGCCCCAAAGTGTATATAACGGCAAGCTCCTAGCCATTCAGTATGAGAAGCTGGAGCTGAAACTCTGACCCATATCATTGCTGCATTATTTGAGAGAATGATTGCTACTGAAGTATCCATTGTAAATAAACCCAGTTTTGTTTGAGGAGCTGTGTTGTCTCTGCTTCAATCCTTTCCTACGTTCTAGTGAGACACCAGGTTATCAGAAGGGAATGTCCCTAACTTCTCAAGGCCTTGCAGAAAGGCAGGCCCTGGCAAACTAGGGACTGATAGCTGGAAGAGTGACCAGATGGGGTGTTACGGTATGATCAGGTGTGTAAAGAAGGGATGTAATGATATAGTGCAGTGGTTCTCAAAGTGGTGGGTCACAACCCAACATTGAGAACCTTTTGCTGTCCCCTGCCCCCTTATGGGACTTAACAAAGCCTGCCTTTGTTAAAAAAAATGCCCCTTTGTGACTTAAAGTCACAGAACCAAATAGCCTGGAAGCTCAGACATCAGAGTAAGGTACTTGGTAGCTCAGCAGTACAGATGAGTTGGAGAAGCTACATCATTTTGTATGAGCGTCCAAATACCTTGTACCATTTGAAAGAACACTCTATTCTTGGAGGCCCAAAAGTTATTTTTTTTTCTTACATACTCATTGCTGCTACTGACAACATTAAAAATGCAGTAACAGAAAAATAGGAGGCAAACATTACATTCAACTTTGTTTTCATATTCATAGAAAAAAATAGTGGACATTTCAGAAATGTTGTTAGCAACGATCATCAGAGACTGCCATGAGCTGGTATTTAACAGAACATTTGACACAAAATATACTATGGATATGGAAACATGCCCCAAGTTGCCATCTCTCCTGTTTTCCCCGTTCAAGGAAGAGCTCTTGAATCATATGCAGGCCTGACTCGCATTTGCTCATATCTATTTAACACCCGCCTAGTTCTGCACCTTTGATGTGATCTAATCCAACTCACATGGCTTTTTCCAGACCACCTTCCTCAGCTGTGTAATGAAGAGAGCCAAATTAGGCCCATCTGTCTAAATGGAAGGGAGTTTTCTAGCCATAAACCATGCTTCATTAACTAGCACATCAGCTGCCAGAAGCTGCCTTCCAAAATTCCCCAGTGCCAGGCAAAAGATTTCATTGCTGTCAATTGTCATCTGGACTAGGCAGCAGCTTGGAAGACAAAAATGGTATCACAGAACTATTCCATTCACTCCATCCTATCATGAAAGAGGTTCAGTTCTGTCTAATGGTTTTGTAGTTTTCAATGCACTGTGAGGGACGTTTCAGTTTTTACCTACAAGTTAGCATTTCCACTTCAAAGACTTTCCTTGAGAAACCATTACACAGCCATAATTCTGCTTTTACAAAGTTACTAACTTACAAAATTGGGACAGATCAACAAACTTGAAGTAGGAGAACTGAAAGTTTTGAATGCAGTTCTAGAAATATTCTGAATATTTCTCATGGTATGCAGGAAGTAGACGTCATGGTTTGAATAAATATTGAACATGTGTCCCTGTTAAGACTTGTAACATGTATGGCAGTCACATGTAATTAAGTGCTTTTAAAATCTGTTAAGAAAAAGCATAAATGTTGATCGTCATATATCCTACTATTCTTCCATGAAACTCAAGGCAATATACATAAGGCTTTCAGAATTAGCTACAGTAACAACGCTGCATCATCTGCTTTCTGACAAGGTCAGGTCTCATTGCTTCTCCATCGCCCCATGTCCCGTCTTGCACAGATCAAACAGTTCATCTCTTGCCAATTCTAATTCTATCTACATCTTAGTATTAGAGAAGATAATGGAACTGGACTCTGACATTTATGTTTTCCAAATGCCTCTCAAAGTGGCCAGATCAATGATGCCTGACATACATCTGTTGAAAATCACACGCGGATGTAGAAAGAAAAAGCTCATCAATACCTTTATACACTACAAGGACTAATCAGATAATTCTAAAGTTACAATAAATTCATTGAATGCCAGCCAGGCCAAAAGCAACTTATGAAAGACTTGCAAGTAACTTCTAACCTGGCAGGAGTGCTATGGAAAGTTACACAATGTCCTTCTGAGACCTCCACAACAGTATAAGGCTTCTGGGACATGCTCTTGCTTTTTGCATGAAGAGGCATAAGCCAAATCAAAAGTAACGCACAATAATTTCTCTCACATACTTTTGGCCTGGACAATACCACTTCTCATGCAATTTTGTAAATTTGCATGGGGCGTTGCATTGCTCAAGCAAGAAGCAGAGCCTTGAAACTTAAAATGCCACTTCCAAAACAAGGCAGACCCTTGTGTGAAATGATTGTTACCCTGACGGACTCTTTGTCCCTCTTCTTGTCCACACTTGCCAAGTCCAGGTACCATGTTCACACAATCCTATTAGCCAGTAGAATACTGTATATTACAGAACTAGCATTTGGTGGGGGCAGTATTTGGAAAAACACTCAACTAATCGTGTCATAGGAAAACCATGCTCTGCATTTAGGTATGCACGAAGGAATCTTATTTGTTAGCTGCCTGCCATTTTTAATGATTAGTTATTGATATTGCTCATTGCTCTTGTTTTTGATTATATTATTAAACAACAATGTACGACACTTACGGGAAACGATGCCATGTAGAAAGTCTTGTAAAACTTTTACTGATATCCAACGACCGTAGCGGGTTTCCTCAAAGGGCAGCCGCTCACGGAACAAATACAATGAAATTGAATACAACAGCCCCAACGTTTCGTTCTAATCTTGCCTTAGAACCTTCTCAAGGGAAATATAACAATCACGGAAGATTGCAGATAGAATTGTCTTGATCCTCTGCACACCAACACTTAAAACACCAAAAGCGCGGGAACCTCCGTTCCTTGCGTTGGGGCTGTTGTATTCAATTTCATTGTATTTGTTCCGTGAGCGGCTGCCCTTTGAGGAAACCCGCTACGGTCGTTGGATATCAGTAAAAGTTTTACAAGACTTTCTACATGGCATCGTTTCCCGTAAGTGTCGTACACTGTCGTTTAATAGTGGGCCATGAAAGCTACCGATCGAAATTGATTATATTATTGTCATTTAAAGTCCGGTTAAAAACATACACTGTTATTCACTGCCTTGGAGGCTCCACTATAAGCAGAAAGACAGAATACAAATATCACACACACACACACACACCTCTAAAGCATGAAACTGTTCTACAATGTAGAACTATGTTAGTTTGCACAGGGGTTAGCTTTAATAGAGGTTACTGGGCGACATCTTCATGTGTTACTTCCACCCCTATGATCCTGTGGTTTTGTTTTATTATTATCTTAGAAAAATACAAATATAGACAACTTACAATCACAGTATGACATTATATTCAATCACCTAATCAAAAAAACTTCGATGAGCAAAAGATCGGTAATCCTCTATCTCCATTTAATAATCCTCTATTAAAACAGCTGTTCATATACTGGACATAAAGGTCCTCATGGCTGTTCAAAAGTCTTCAGTGTTAGTTTCCCATTACATATATGCACATAGGCTATTAGTTTCCCCATGTATGACTCTGTGCCATGTATGTACAAGCTGATCTAGTCTCTCCATCTGCGTAGTGCATATTTGGTCTACTAGGTGGTCGGCTGTGCGTTTTCCTGATAGGCTTGGTACTATCTTCCGTACTGTGCTGAAAACAAAGAATTTAGTTTGCCCAGGATGAGAAAATAGCTATGGCCAGCCCAACTAAACAGATCTGGCATTTCGTATTGTGTCAATTTCTAAAACTTAATTTGTGCAAACAGATAATGACAAGTAATGTAGTGACTCAAAGAGCAAGAACTGTCATAGACCTCATGACTAACAACAATGGTTCACTCTCTTCCTCAGCCACACAAAATAATTAAGACATTCATTTAGAAGAGTTGAGTCATGCTGTGTGCCTTCACTCCATGGGGCATTCACAAGTTCATATTAATAAGCACTGCGGCTTTGATAAGTAGAGCCTTGACAGTAACCTCCCTAGCCATCACAAACACTTGGTAATAACATCAAATTTCATCTGAATGGATTCTTAACACAGTATGATTAGAAATTAAATTTCCAACTTTGCTAACAAATGTTTTTTATTCTGTTACCCAAGGACTAGAGATAGACAAGTGTCTCTTTGGTTACTACATTTTAATTTCCTGTATATTTTTAATTGGCTGCATTGTTTAAGAGTTTCAACCCCCTAACTATTCCTCCAGGGAAAGTATCACTATAATCTAATTAATATAGTCTGTTCACTTGTTCAAAGAGCACCAGGCCCAGCAGTCTGGATATAAGAATCCACCAATTTTGAGATCCTGCCAAAGAATACATAGTTTGAAAGCATACCAAGTCATCACAGGATTTTTGATAGCAATAAAGAAAACGTCCAGGCTACCAATATGGGATTAGCCTCAGTATTCAATGTTTGCTGGAGACTGGCTGGTGGTCAACTTGTGGATTATGTAAAGCAAGTGGTGTATAGGTGGCTAGGATACCTATAGAAACTGCTGTAGTGCACAGATAGTTCAGGGTAGGTGTGCTATTTGCAGATAGATTATTTCCTGGGTAAAAAGCTGAAAAGCCACTGGACTGGGGAGTCTTTATCATGCTTTTTACAATCCTTTTGTTCATACATTCAGCTTGTTTTAAACAACAGTAAAGGAACCGATTTTTCCCCCTAGCTATTTCAAAAGACAATTGAAAAGGTAGATTTCTACCTTACAAAGGTTCTATTTCCAGATTATATCTGTAGATAAAATGAAATGCAGGACTGATCTTGAATATGTGTTCCTAGACTCAAAGCTGAATATTCCCAAGTTCTTAAAATGTGAAATTAGTTTGAAAATGAGCACCATTACTATTCTTTATAGACTTACCAGATCAAGGTCTTGGGAAACTCTCCGTTTGCGCAGCTCTTCCATCCTCTCACAGACATCTGTCAAGCAGGTATTATAATAATCTGCATACTGCTGAGCCAAGTCATCAATGTTGCCTAATGACCCATCCTATAAAAAGATACAGTAGGAATAAACTTTATTTTTTAAATCATATTTAGTGGATTTAAAGAGGGTATTGTAGTTACATGAATGGTCATCTTCCCAAAGCAAAAATACCCTGAAGAATAACACTAAAAAGACAAAGATAGTGACAACACAGATGTAATTAGTACTTTAAAAGTGTTAAAAGTCTTGTTTAGAAACAACATCCATCATTTTAATGCTTCCCCAGCATCCATGAGTTCTCATATAGGCAACATACCCAAATTTAATCCAAGCTGCTCAACCCTAATTAGCTGCTTAACCTTAAAAATTATGAAACTCTTAGGATATTCTAGGTTTTATCTTAAGGTAGTGATCCTATGCATAGTTTACAGGAAGTAAGCTCTAACAGGACTTACTTCATATATTACCTGTAGAACTGCACTGTAGGTTTAGTTAGTCATAAGGAAGCTAATTTCAGTGGAACTTAAGTTATGACTAACTTCTAGTCAGGACTAACTGGCAGCCAGATCCTGACTAAGGATCCGGTGACAGAACGAGTGATGTTCCTCACTCCGTCGCCGGGACATCCATGCGGCCACCGGAGGAAGGTAAGGCTCCGCTGGCGGCCGTATGGGCACTGAGGGAGGGGAGCAGTTAACCGAGCCGGCCCGAGAGGGGGAGAGGATGGTGTCCACCATATCCCCATCCCCGCCAGGCTGGCTCAACCGTTACACGGCCTCCTCCTACTTCCGCCAGCTACTTAGCTGGCGGAAATCTGAGGAGGCCAATTGGGCCTGCCCTGGTTTACACCCGGGGAAGGGGACGAACATCCCCTTCCAAGTAGACCTCCAGGCCGCAGCAGCGCAGCCCGGAGAAGGAATAGGATCCGGCCACCAGTCGGATCGCTACACAGGATTTCGCTGTAAATTTAGAATACAACCCTTAGTATTTAAACAAGTAAGCATTTCCTATGAGCTTTGAAAGCATACTATCTCAATATACAGAGACTGTGTAATTAGACTGTGTAAGTTAATTGCTGAAGGAGCCAGCACTCCCCTTCAGAATATTTTTTTACCTCTGCTACAGAAATCAATAAAGCTGGAAATACTAATCCACAAAAGATCTCAAAGTACTTTCTTGTACTGATCTATCAATATTGCATCCTTCAATATTGCATCCTTAGGAAATGTACTGAAAATACTGTAAAGTATTTGAGAATAGGTGCTTTTGTCAGCACAAAACATCGCCTTAGCAGTAATCTCCTGTCTTTACTGTGTATAAATCACATCATTGGGAGACAATGACAAAAGAAAAAAGTAACGTCTCTGGAAAGAGAACCCGTGTGACTGAAGTCCTAATGAAAAATTAACAGTACAAGCCTAGATAGGTTTACTCAGGAAAAAGTCCCATTGTGTTCAATGGGGCTTACTCCTAGATAAGTGTGCACAAAATTACTTTGTTACAGGGAGAAAATTTTTTAATAGGAATTCTATACATAAATTGTATTTGCACTCCCTAAAGTTCTGATTTATTACCATCAATAAATATTTTGAACATACATAAAACACATTAGTCCAATTTGAATGTGGCTGGAATTTATGTGTTAAATCAAAGATAGAGAGAAAATATTTTAAGCTAGTGTAAGTTACACTGCAGTAAATATTTAAGCTCTTCCAGGACAAGAAACAATCTTAAGACATAAGGAAACTCATTATTTTAAGCGTTTGATTTCTGAGACACTATCAGAAGTCAAATCTAGATGTAGCATTTTTAGCTACTTTAAGTAATTCCAAATGTGGGTTTCAAAAAGCTGAAACGTCATGGCACACTGGGCACTTCTGCATCTGATAAGAAGACCGAGACACCAAGGATCTCAATAAAGAGGGGGCACCCTCTTTCTGCACTAGCTTAGGAAGCAGCTCCCAAGGGAGCACAAATCCCTTATCTCCTGCTTCTTGCTAACATCCTCGATGCCAACAATGCTTCCCGAGAAACCCTCTTACCCTCAGTCACCATGCCAGTATGAGTGGAAGCAAGAAACCTTTCAGTCTTTCTGGAGTGCATACTGCAGAACCAGAGCACTGCCCTTTTAAAATGACTACTCCAAACAGCTCAGCTGGCCTAGAACACCCCCACCACCAGTTACCTACTCTGGCCTACAGTCTGCTGGTTAGCTGGAGTCATGATTTTAGCACCCACAGCATGCTGTCCCAGGTCCTGATGCTGAACTAACACTGTGAGCTCTTTGCTGTTATTGTTCTGCCAAGTTCTGTAGCCCACTCATGGTTGGGATTTCAAATATCCCGTACCCTTTTGACACCTTCAGTCACAAGCAGGGGGCTAGACCATTCCAATTTTCCTTCTGACATGGTTAGATTATAGACAAAGTGGGCAAGAAGAAAAATACATTAAAAATTAAAATAAAGTATTTTAGGCTAGATTCTGTGAGCTGCCGCCTGCTTTAGGTCAATATCATAAACATCAAGTTAACAACTTTTGTCAAGCGTATAAAGTTATCCATAAAAATGTGCTCTTCGTGCTGTGTATTGCATACATTTTGTACAACTGTGGGCTCAATCCTTTCCTCCTCCCCCTCCCACTGGTGCAGCGGCGCCAAAAAGGAATCCTGTGGGGGGAAGGGAGTCGCAGAGGTCTCCTCTGGGTAAGAGGAGTGTTCCCTTACCCAGGGGTAAGCCTACATGGTGTGTGTGTGTGTGTGCGGGAGGGAGTCTATTTGGACCTGCACTAGCGAATTGCGGACCTGCACACTGGTCCACGTGGACCCATGCCACAGGATCAGGTCCAGGAAGGGGGCTAGGATTTGGCGCTCCGGCAGCACACACCTCCACACGCTGCCAGAGTGAGTTTTGCAACTGCCATAAGGCAGTCAGCGCTGTTGGAATGTTAGTTCCCCGAGTTATGTGAAATCCAGTTCCCTGCACATTACTACCAATAGTCATTTCATGCAGATCTATAAAATGCAACTCAATTCCTTTTCAGATTTAAAACATCAGTTTCTGAATGTTTACTTTACCACACTACTTCCAATGCCAAAAAGGTAAGCTGTAGCTAAATTTGGCTGCAATCCCCATCCAAAGCTGAATCCTATACTATGCACCTACCTGAGAGTAAGTCCCAGTGAAATAAATGGAACTTATTTTTGAGTAGACATGCCTAATTACTGCAAGTTACTCAACAACATTCAAATAAATAAGTGGGACTACTCTTGAATATATAATTTTTGGTTGCAGCATTAGATTTTAAAAACGGACAATTTCCCCAAATTAAGCTCACAACAAATCTATAAATGGACAGTAGCCAGTTACACCTGACGGCAAATGAACCAGATGAAAACTCTCAGCTTGTGTTTATTTTCTCTCTTAAAAACCACAGAAAAACACTGACGAACTGTAGACTTTGGGGCTCTTTCAATAGGCCCAAATTAGTATTTCCTCCTTGTTTTCACACAGTCTGAAGAACAGTTCTGGAAAGCTTGCTCACTAGTTTATGGTACTTTAGTCAGTCCAAATAATAAAGATATTATCCTACTTCAGGTTTTCCATCTTGTTTTCCATTGATCAGTCACTCCTTAACATGTTCCATAATAAGATATACCTTTTCTTTTTCTGCAATCTCCAGTCCACACCATGAGTTGTGATAAACTGATCACCACTGCAACATTACATTTTGGCTTGCTTTAAAACTATGATCCTAGGCATAAACAGCTGTATTAACAGATCCTAGCCAGATCCTAGCCATGTGGCAATGATTGCCAGTTTTACAACATGAGGGAGTAACATACTAAGTGAACCATAGTTTCAATCTTAACCAAAAATGAATCACTTCTACATAAAGAGCTCAGCAAGCTGATTAGCAGTACTTTTTTGGTCAGTCTAGCAGGTTTAACTCTAGCAGACGTTCTTGCCCACTTGTCCAACTGGTAACCTTATATCCTATTCATGTGGAATTATCACAAATCCAAACAAACAACAATTATCTTAAGTAATTTTTTTTTACCCAATCCAATGTATATGTGGTTCATAGACATTAATGTTCTTTTTTTCTTTTGCAAACTGGACATATGCCAGCCAAGTTAAAGGTGTTTAAGTCAGATTGATTTCAGTAAGCTTAAATCTCTCCCTTTCAAATCAATGGATTCTGCCATTTACTTTTAAAAATGTGCATTCAGACTCACAGTGGCTCATGATTTTAAAAAAATCTCTCAAAATTTAAAAATATAAAAGCTATACAAATGAACAGTTACAGTCATCAGTGTTGAAAAGTGCTGGCCAAATAGCATTCGGAAAACCAAGACAAAGAATTAGTGTACTTTACAGGGAACATCTTATAATTGTTATCATAACCACAAGATACAGTATATTCAGCTATAGATAAGTACATAATGACATTTAAAATTCCAATGGGGTTATGTTAATTTCAATATACAAGGTTAATTAATTCAAAGACTTTATCTAGGTTTTTAAAAGGCCTATTTAAAAACCTCTCTTTGGAATTAGCTAGGCCTAAAAAGTTGTAAAAAGTATGTGGAGAATAAAAAAAATGTCCCTTGCACTATTTTATCTCTCCAGGTCCAAATAGCCATGTAAACTCCTTAATATGAAAAATTACTACTAGTATCAGCACTACTGCCTTGCAAATTCATTCTATCATTACTCCATGGCTAGGATTTTCTGCCAGAAGACAAGTTGTATAAATTTTGAATCAAATAACTTAGACTGTAATAAAATACAGAATAAAAAAACTGTGTTATCAACTTCTACATACTGTTTCACAGCATGTTCATAGGAATGCAAGGCTCAATAGAGGAAATATTCTAATATTTTTAAGTGGGGGAGAAAACATCTAATAAAGTGCTTTAAACATTTTCAGGACAGCGGTTGTCCAATGCTTCCTTCCAAGATTGCTTTATACATTGGAATACTCCCTTCTTATAAATACACATGCTCAAGATTTTTTGATGACATAACACATAGTATAAATGATGAATTGTCATGGAATTCCTAGGGAATTAGTCTGATAGCATGTGAATACCAGAAGCATCCATCATGATTGATGTTAATGGAGTGAATAACAAAGACAAGTTATAATGATCTGTAACTTACTGAACTAGATTTATTGGTCACTGCACAGCAGCCTGATGAATGTGTTAGCAACATCATTTGTACTTGATGTTAAAAGATAATAGGGAGCAACGTTTTGTCAGAAATCTTGCATTACATAAATAAACCCCATGAGGGAAGAGTCTTTAGCTCAGTTTAATTTCAGTGGTTTTGAATACATTCAATTTTGTATTGCATTTATTATATAAATAATTCTATCTCATGTTTCTTCCATCATGGAACTCAAGGTGGCATACAGGGAGTTCCCAGGCAATCACCCATCCAGGTACTGACCAAACCTATACCTGCTTAGCTTCAAACAAGGTGGCTGTTATATCACATGTCCTCAGGCCACACCTTGGGATTTTTATGAAACAGCTCTGTACTATGAACAAGCATCAAGAATCCGCTAGCCCTGACAGATACATTGGGTACACTTAAGGCCGACACACAATGCACGAGCTCAGGCGCAGAGGCGAGCGAGCGTAGGTGCCTGGCCTCTCGCCTCCGTGCGATGAACTTGTCTGTAGGAGTGTCTTCCAGTGAATAGTCCCTCCTGTTATCCTGCCTTCTTAGAAAGCGCAGCGGTGATTGGTTAAGCACAAGTGCGGTCCGATACACGAGAGAAGAGAGAGAGAGGGGCAGGAAGGAGAGAAAACTTACAAAACAGTTTGTGCCGGGAATAGAATTCATCTTGCTAACTTTTGTGAGAAGGAGAAATGGATCCAAGAGAAATCAGAGACTCAAGTGAGTTCCAATTGACCGACAACCCCTTTCATCCCGCCCTCTCATCTGATTGGCTGAGTGCAATAGCTCTGCGAAGCAGCCCCCTCAAACATGGCCAGAATCATGTTCGCTCGTGCCAGAACTTGGGAGAGCACAGCTGCTCCGCTCACTTCCGCAATGGTAACCAGACACCTCCGCACAGCTTGGCAAAGCTCCTCGGGCGTCTGGAACACGCCGGAATTCGTGCGGTGTGTGTCGGCCTTAAGGCTTACCATCTGTCCCAGAATGTCTGGGACTGTCCCAGGCTCCGGTCCCGGGCTTTCTGGGCCTGGATGAAGCCTCTGCCGCCACTTCAAAAAAGGTACAGTACTGCCTCATGTGCCCTTATGGGATTTGGGCAACACCATCTTGGATCTTGCTAGATTTCACGAGATCCAAGATGGCAGCGCCCAGAAAAAGGTACTTTTTACCTTTTTTGAAGCGGCGGCGGAGGCTTCATCCGGGTCCAGAAAGCCCAGGTCAGTGTTAGCTCACCAAATGATGAAAAGAAATTTCCAGTCTGAATAGTGCAGGGCCCTGATGTTTGGGCAGGCATAGCAACTAAGAACTCAGTGTATGTACAGTATATCTCGATATGTAATGTAAAGTGATGCAATGAAAAGTGAAAGTGAAATAGAGATGGAAAATGCTGAATCACTGTGACAAAGCACCTGTGGAAAGAGCTGATGCAACAGATAATGAGATGCATCAGTCTCCACTGTGATAAGGAGGCTGGCAGAGCCTACCTATGTGAGTCGTGTGGAGTTTGAGAGAGCTGGAGTCTATGTCATGGAGTTGGAGCTTTGTATACACAAGGTATTGCTTTGCTGAAGCTGCTATCTGAAGCTGGTTATCTGTACATAATTTGTAATTACAGTCTTGGTGATGGACATCTGCCTTGTCTGTTTTACTTTCGGCGGAGAACGACCTTGGAGCAAGCATGCCGCTGCACTCTGCTAGATGCAAGAACATTAGGCTCAGCATTTCCTAATACTTTTAACCTTTGAAGCAGCAGCGGCAATGGCAGGGGCACGGTGGGTGGCGGCAATAGCGGCGGCATGGTGGGTGGCGGCAATAGTGGCGGCGGGCAGCAACGACGGCGGGCAGATATAATTTAAAAAATTGTTTTGAGCTAAACTAAAAGCTTGAGCACAGCAAGAGCAGGATCTGAGCTCTTCACAGAATAACTAAAATGCCACTTCAGTTTATGTTCTGTTGGTGCCGTTTTGCTGTACTAATGTGACTGAGCATTTGATTTTAAGCCTTCCATTCAGCGTACAGATTTAGGTAGGCCACCATCCAAGTGCATTCAGCAACATGCAAGGCAAGGTCTTCGGGAGGATAAAACAGGGCTCTTTCACTGGCACAAAAAGAGCAGTGGGGTACTAATTTTTTTTAAAAAAAAGACAGGATCAAAAGAGAGTCCTCAAACAACTAAGTCTCACCTGCCCTGATGTTGCTCTCAGAAATAGTTCTGGGTG
Organism: Plestiodon gilberti rubricaudatus; assembly: GCA_026170595.1. Lineage (NCBI taxonomy): Eukaryota > Metazoa > Chordata > Lepidosauria > Squamata > Scincidae > Plestiodon > Plestiodon gilberti. Next base: position 66,259,954 of record JANXHW010000001.1, read on the forward strand.
CCTTTTTTCCAGTTCAGAGAATATGAAATGTTCAGGACCTAGGCTAGACATGAAGCCAGAGTTCAGCTTTGTAGCTTTCCATAGGCTTAATAGCCGAGGTTACTTCTACATAGCTCCTGCTACAACATTCATTCAAAACATGCTTAATAATTATATAGTCTGGTCACCCTATTTTTTGGAAAGCAAGTTTTGCAATTGCAGCCTCTACTAAAGGAGTCATACTGCTTGCCTAAATCAAAAATCAAGGAAAATAAAACAAAATGGTGGTCTGAAAGTGGGCAGTCTTTCCCCGCAAATATGTAACTGGAAAATATGGAAAGGGTGTTCGCTTCTATGAAATACTAAAACATGACTATATACACAAATAAATAAATAAAGGGAGAAGTATACCATTTGAGCTATCCTGGGACACAAGAGTTACTGTGTGGAAAGCCATAGCAAACACCAGCCATTTATCTTAGGACTCTGGTCTGAACAGGAAAGCCAGCCACAAAGAAATATGCAGAATATAACCTTGTACTTTACGAACATATCTTTGGTTTGGACATCGCATGAAATACAAACAAGGTTAGTAGGAGTCATAGAAAATCTAAGCCATAGAAAATAAGGATTTTTTTTAATAAAAGCTGGCTGGACTGAGGACACCTGGATGTAACTATATATGGTACTTCAGAAAAGTTATTCAACCAACTTAATCTCTGTGAAAACACCACTGCACAGATCCTTCCAGTCATAAACAGTCTCTATATCATGTTTACCCAACTCAGGCTTTGTAGAGACATGATGCTTAATACACTTGAAATGGAAGCTCTTGCAGAATAAATTTAAATTATACCAGGAACTTGACTGAAATAGTAGTCTCTGCTAGTGTTCATACCTTATTATTTGGGTTCATTGATCTCAATTTATGTATTATTTATATTTAAAGTATAAAGGTATGTTTATCAACCAACATATATATGTAACATGATCACAGACCAATCCTCTGTGCCCCTTGATCACTTGACTCCCAGCAGCCCAGGACCTCAAGGATGAAAACAAAGAAACACAATTTATCTCCATATATTATTCCACACGTACCTGCTCTTAGTGGTACTGAAACTATACAGTTAGTGTTTTCCCTGTGTTATACGTCAATGTGTTGAACAAATGCATGAGTTACATTTGATGCTCCAATGTATTTCTTCACAATACTTTTCTGAAAACCTGCACAATGATGCCAACAGTTGCATTTGGCACCTTTCTTGACTAACCTGCAAAACTGTCTTAAACTGTCCACTCCTGCAGTACCTATGCTGTTTGCTTCAAGTGAAATCTCCCAGCCTCTACTTCCATGTCCACTCACAACTGGAATATCAAAAGTTTAAAAAACATCAACCAGAAGCAAAGTAATATGGCTTGTCAACTAAAATACCATCCAAGGTGCAGAATGCCACCTGAGATCAGTATGGCGGATACATCTTGGTTTTAGTTCATTCATATAATTCTTTATTGTGGAGCCACACCACCATGGCATTCCACCATGTCCAGAGATGCTGAGAAGCAGCATCTCTCTCTGTTCTAACCACTCGGTGATGTCATCGCCGAGCGCCAACAGACACCAGCAGAGACAAAGGACTCCAACCAGCTTCCACAGAAAGAAGGGGCAGGGCTTTGGGAAGGTCGAGGAATTTAAGGACAGGGAGAGAAACAGATGGGGAGGAGAGTGAGGAGGAGCAGGATGGTGAGAGTGGAGATGAGCAACGGGCGCAGAGGAGCGATAGGGCTGTGGCACATCCCCTGCTGCCAGGGGCCACAATGTATTTCTTCAATCTACCCCCTTTGGAGGAGGCAGGCACGTTAAATATGTGCACACAAATTCCTTAAATATATCAATGGTTATAAAGGAAATAGCATATACTGTTCTAGTAGTTACAAAGCATAGTACAAAACACAGTAATGCTTTCGTAAACTATCTTAAAAACCTTTAGGAAATCTATAACTACAAGGACAACACATTAATTGAATTTCACTGTGCATTCAGGCACTCCTTTCAAGCAGGGAACACTCACCAATCTCCATTATTGTGTGTTTTCCCACACCAGTGCTATAAGAGAGAGAAGGGCGAGCACAACAGTTTCAGGGCGCAATCCTAACACAAGGATCCGCCAGGCGGCCCAGGCAACTTATCTACCAAGTGCCGAGCCTAGAACCATCTAGGAAAGACAACATTGGAAGTCTGGTTTCTAAAAAACAACATTATGACATTCTACAAGAAAAAGGGATTTTTTTTAAAATGAAGGAACATCTAGAGAACTTTGGCATACCCTTAATACATTTTTGCTTTTAACAGCTACTCTATTGCATCTGCTCATCAATTCCTATACCTCATCACATTGAGGAGCAGCTGAATTAGAACACACAATTACATATCTACAGTTCTCCAGATAGAAAAAAAAATCCTTACTGCAGAATGATACGCCTTCTTTACCAATATCCTGGCTCTGGTGATAGCCTATAGATAGAAGGTAGGCTGTACAAGATGCTGCAAAGGACGAGTGTAGCAACATAGAAAAATATTCCTGTTCCCTATTACTGACAATGAGTTCCTTATGCACTGCAGCTCTGGTATTTTCTTTTTATTATTAACATGTTTGAGGAACGCTGTAAAACAAGCACAAAAAAGAGGGAGATACATATATATACCTCCACTGTTCATAGTTTTTTAAAACTTTTATTGTGTGTGTGTGTGTGTATAATACTGTAGCCTCATAATACTAGAATTTAAGAACACCCAATGAAACTGACTGGTGGTACTTTCAGGACTGACAAAAGTAAGTATGGAATTCACTACCACAAGATGTAACAATGGTTGCTAGCTTAGATTGTTTTAAAGGATTATAAAAGATCATGGAAGATAGGACTATCCCAACAATTACACCCAATCCTATTAGGGCCCTACATTGCCGGAACACGTGTTCCGGCAGCATAAGGCCCTTTATGGCTGTTGCAAAGCATAACACACCACTCCATATGGCCTGGTCAGCACCCCAAGCAGCTGTACAATGTGCCAGTGGGCCATGCACATCCCCCGGCACTAGTAAGTCAGCATGGGAGACGAAAAAGGGGGAGGACCGGGGTGGAGATCAGGGCGGGGAGGAGGGCAGATCGAGGCTGGGAAGGGGGCAGTATTGGCGACAGTGGTGCTGTTATTCCCCTTCCCAGCCTCGATCTGCTTTCCCTGGTCCACACGGACATCCACCAGCTATACAGCTGGTGCAGATCCAAGCAGACCTATTCAGGAGGCGAGGGCTTACCCTGGGCAAGAGAATAAATGTTCCCTTGCCGGGAGGAGAACTTCGGGGCCTGAAACTCCCCTGCAAGATACAGCATGCACCCTGTTGGCATAGCTGCATCAGAATGCAGGGAGTTGCATAGGATTGGGCTGCAGCATGCTAGATAAATGGAAGCGACACTCAATGCGTGGGCAGCAGTAAAGTTCCAAACTTCAGGTTCTTTAGGACAAAAAGGGAAGAAGAGTTGCTTTCATGCCCTACTTCTATGCCTTTCTGCAGGTTCTGGCTGAATGCTGTTGGAAAAAGAAAGTTGGACTAGATGGGTCTTGGTCCGATCCTGGAAGGTAATTCTTATCCAAGGTGTTTAAAATTCATCAAACTAGTCAACAGCAGGCAGTACCAGTGCCAGGTTTCTGGGAGCCCTGGGTCAAAGCCCTGCACGGATGGTGTACTGAGTACTGCCATTGGTACCAAGAGTTTAAAGGGCAGTTCTCCGATAGGTGGATACCACCCCCCCAATAGTGGAAATGCTTGACCACTTACTGCAGTATAACTGCATGGTGAATTGGTTATTTGTATCCTCAGGCCATGCAATTAATTATTACCATGATCCACACTGCCCTGGATTTCCAACCAACTGCAGAAGCATTATTTCATCTAAGACGCCAAGTGTTTCGAATCAGGAACTTCAGCAGGCACCATCAAGACTGATTGCAGGAGAAGAATTTGCTGACTGGACCCACAGCATCCCCAATATGGCCAGGAACAAAACTACAGTCCATCAGCCCAGGAGGAATCAAATCAGCTATGGAGCCAGTGGGATCTCTGTTGGTCGGCCCTATATAAGAATTCCCTGAGTTTGTCTCCAAGTCTTGGATCACTGCCTCCCATGCCAACTTGTCCTTGAACACACAGTCCGTCTCTGGCCTTTCACAACATTAACTATGTTCTCCGGAAATGACCACCAGACCACTGTCCCATATACCTCAAATCATGCTGTGTCCCAACAAAACTAGCTTGCTGCAAAGCTGCAGGCTCTAGTTGACCAGTTCATGATATGGAACTGGCTGCCTCTGGGTCAGTTTTTAAGGAGTCATCCAACAAGTCTTCAATACCTATTCTACTGTACAACACATGAGTGTGACTTCTATTTCAGCATGACAGAGAAGCTGTAAAATAAAAATTCAATCACAATTACAGATAGTGCAAGCAGCCTGTAAGTTGACAGGTTATTTTATGACTATGAATTACTTTCTGATTTTACTAGTTTCAAGGCTGAGTTACTTTACTAATAACATGGCCCTCAACCACATAGAAGAGTTGTCCTTTGCAGTACCAAGCAAAGCTGACTATGGATTTGAGTTGTACTATGAATTATTATTCTATTCTTGTGAGAACAGTGCTCTACATTAAAACACAGATTTTCTTTTTCAATGACTTTGGAACTTGAAAGCTTAAGCACTAGATCCCAGGTCAATACAGTAGGGCCCCGGTATCCACGGGGGATTGGTTCCTGGCCCCCCTGCAGATACCAGGAACCTGTGGATGGGGATGAACGCTATCTTCTGCAGACCCCTCCCACAACCCCCACGGCCATTACCTTATTGCTGTGCAAACGTGCCAACTGCTCAAAACAGGCCAGCGCGGCGCAAATGCAACAATGGCTCGAAAGCCGAGTCTCAAGCTCCGTAGCCCCCCGCTGTCCCCTGGCGATTCTTTTACCTTAAAATGGTGTTCGTGTCTTGCTTTCAACAAACGCTATAAGTAGTATGATGCTGCTGTTTTATAGCACAGACACAGGCTCAGCTGAAACGTCTGTGCTATAAGCAGTAGCATGCTACTTATAGCATTTGTTGAAAGCGAGACACGAACACCATTTTAAGGTAAAAGTATCACCAGGGGAGTGCGTGCGGGGGCTACGGGGTGGGGGGCTTCCGCCATCAGTGGATAAGTGAATCTACAGATAGTGGGTCAGCAGATAGCAGGGGTCCCCTGTACTGTCAGAAAGGATGCACTAAGAAACTTCAAGAGAGTAGTAGTGAAGGAAATAAGAGGTATTCTCATTAGTATGATCTGAAGCAATCATGGAATCACAAGAAACAAGAATCGCAAGATACAGGCCTGCAAGACACAGGAATCACAAGATACAGGCCTGCTGTATCAAAAGGAGAGATTTCAACAAACACAGAGATACACTTGACTTTGCAGTTGCTTACTACGCAATCCTGCACAGAAAGCCGCCTGCGGAGTCATAAGCGCGCCATAAAGTGTGTTTACAGCACCCGGAGAGTAAGAGCCACTGGCACAGAAGCCGGCAGCGCTTAGTCCACTTCCCCACGGACCCTGCAACCACCAGTGCAGGTAAGAGATGCAACAGTCAGTGCAGGGGCAGGGAGAGGGTGGGCCAGGTGGTCAGGGAGGGCAGCCATTTGGCGAGCTAGGACGGGAGGGGGCGGGGATTTTGGCGGCGAGCTTCGCTGATATCTCGTGCCCATTCCCGGCCTCGGCAGCCCTTACCCCACTGCCCCAGATGTACATCGGCTCTTGAGCCGATGTATATTCTAGGAGGCCCATTGGGGCTGGGCAGCCCTACACTGGGGGAAGGGGACGGACATCCCCTTCTCCCGAAGAGTCCCCAGGACACGTTGAAGCAGCCCAGGAATGGCACAGGACACTGCAGCTGGCCCTATGAGCCAGCCACATATCCATACACGGGATTGGGCTGTTAGACATATACCTAATACTGGTTTATACGTGAAGGTACTTGACAAAGACAATTCAGGTGTTCTCTCTTATTCCACCCTCCTAAAATGACACAACTTTATCAAACCATGAGCGAAAACGATATTCTAATCAATTGTTTATTTCTTTTAACACTCCCTGCAGTGAGATTCATATGAAAATGATACGGACAGGAGTGGCCCACCCAGGAGGCTGACTGAAAAGGCCACTTCAAACAGTAGGTTGGGAGAGGTGGCAAACTGGTGGGAGGTACCTCATATCTTGCAGCTGCCCATCACCTCCCCAAGCCCACTGTCTGCCCAGCTGCTGCCCCATTCACTTGTCATGAATTGTCCTTGGAGAGCATGTGAGAAGATTATGGGGAAGGGGAGGATGGACTTACCTCCTCCTCTAGTTCCACTGCCGCTGAGATTCCTACCTCCCCAGCACTTTCCTGAGTGGTTGGGAAAAGGGCCACTACTTTCTCTACTGTTTCTTATAAAGTGGTTGAGTAAGGAGGATGCTGGGAGCAGAGAGGTTTTACTCCCAGAATAATCCTGGCTTGGCACTTTACAAGGAAATGGAAACCGAGGGAGGTGGCGGTGAACAGACGAGAACAACCGTGCACTAAACACCACTTTTAATACGTGCACACATGTACGTATGAGCACTGGCATGCACAGTGGTGGTGCTGGAATGGGGATGGCGGCAAGGATGGGTGGCTGACACGGGTTAAAGTTTTAATATATGTTTGGACTGTGGACCAGCACAAGGTTTGGCAAATCTCCAACCCCTCCAAATTACTATTGATTCTATTAAATTTGTGCTATAGTGGGGAGAAGCGTATGCAGGCATATACATGCTTTGGAGGCAAAAACCATCATCATTTCCTCATCTGGATGAAATAGTGACATTTCTGCCTCTACCCAATATTTCCATCTTGCAGGTTGCACCTAATAGCCTGCTGTATCAAAGGAGGCAATTTAATTTTTCTCCCCCATTTGGTGCACAGTTACAGGAATTTGTTGTCCTGGTTACAGAGCTCCATGCTGAGCATATTGTGAACTCTAGAAATGTTTCTATAGATCTAAGCACATAAATAAGCACCAGGAAGTATATGTTTAGCAATCAACTAGCGAAAATAAACAGTCATATATTTAAATAGTTCTCCTAGAAATGTTCTGTAGACCACTCATGGGGTTTAAGGCTTCAGTAGTCTGCTGCATGGTCCATTGACGCTATGCACTTTGGAGCTGAAGCCAGGCATTTACAACACAGCATGCAAGATTACTTGTCACACAACTCTTTTAACCCCCAAAGACTCCAATCAATCCAACTGACAGTTATACGTGCTTAAGGAGGTAACCATGGGCTGGATTTTCAGCAGCACAAAGATCAGAAAGGGGAATGGCTATTACTGAACATGGCAGAAATCTATTCCCCATAACCTCATACTTTCAGAAGCAGGAGACATAATTTCCTATAACTCTCATCATCCAAGTCACATAACATTTCTTTTTAGCAGAACAGAAAGGGTACACAGTTGCAAATTATGTATCGTGCCCCTACTAGCTGCACCCCACCCACTTCCAGAAAGGGTTCCTGCGGAAATCCTTACTGCTATGAAATTGGGTGTTGCTGCCTAAAGGATATAAACAATAACATTCTGTTTAGCTTTTCAGCTTGTAAGGTCAGAGGGGCTAAGATTCTTTGGCAGCACAGAGATAAAAAGGAAGCAGCAATTCAAGATGGTCAGCCAGTTAGCAGAATACTTCCCAAAATGTCTAACTATGACTGGTAAATCAATTCGTTAGAGCTCCTTTTTTCTGTTGGTCTCCAAAGCGCTTACAAATGCAAGGAGGAGAACAGCTGAGACATCGGACATGCACCACTGCCATTGCCAAGGGCCTCCCACATCAAGAAGTGGGTGGGCAAAGCAGAATTGCCCTCAGTTTTATTTAGGCATTTATCTGGAGATAATTCTTTTGCTTCCTTCAGACTCAGATTCATTTCCACAGTAGAGCTGGACCCCCGGGGGGGGGGGAGAAAAAAGAATTCTGAACACATAAAATCTTACCTATACAGTACTACTGGACAACCTATAGTACCAGCACTGGCGTCACCCTTGTGCGGGGACGCGCGTCACCCCCCCTAGGGGCGCGACGTTATAGGCGCGGGGGGAGGGGGCCACCCGGCTCCCCCCCCGCATCGCGTCGCCCCCCTCCGGACGCTCCGAGGCCGGCCCGGGAGCCGGCCTCGGAGCGTCCGACCCCGTCGGCGCTCCAGGGCCTTCTGAAAGAAGGCCCAAGCAGCGCGTCAATTCGGGTATTTTCCGGATTTTCGCGCATGCGCAGACCCTTTTTGAGGGCTTTTTGTCCTCAAAACGGGTCTGGGCATGCGCGAAAATCCGGGAAATACCCGGATTGACGCGCTGTCTGGGCCTTCATTCAGAAGGCCCTGGAGCGCCGACGGGGTCAGACGCTCCGAGGCCGGCTCCCGGGCCGGCCTCGGAGCGTCCGGAGGGCGACGCGCGTCACAGAGGTGACGCGCGAGGGGGTGCGCGCGTCACCCCATGACGCGCAAGGGGGTGCGCGCGTCACCCCATGACGCGCAAGGGGGTGCGCGCGTCACCCCATGACGCGCAAGGGGGTGCGCGCGTCACCCCATGACGCGCAAGGGGGTGCGCGCGTCACCCCATGACGCGCAAGGGGGTGCGCGCGTCACCCCATGACGCGCAAGGGGGTGCGCGCGTCACCCCATGACGCACAAGGGGGTGCGCGCGTCACCCCATGACGCGCAAGGGGGTGCGCGCGTCACCCCATGACGCGCGTCACCCCCTGGCGGCCCGCCCCCCCGCCACGCCCCAGTGACGCCCGTGAGTACCAGTAGTACAGTACCTATACAGCACTACTGGACAACATCCTGGCCAATGACAGTATACAGTACTTGTTGGTCAGGATGAACGTGAAGCGTCGACATGCTTCTATCTTGTCTGCCTTTCAGGGGAATGCATATAACATCCTGTGTGGACCACTATGAATATACAGCATGTATACTGCAGGTGTGATTCATGTGATCATGAATCACACCTACAGAGAGAGAGAGAGAGAGTACGTACACACACACACACACACACACACACACACACACACACACAGTAGATGTGATATATGCTGTATATATGAACAGCATATATACTATAGGTGTGATTCATGTGACCACATTCAAATGTGCAATTCATGTACATATTGCAACTCCCTGTAATGTACAGATCACACAAATTGGATCTTCATATCCCTTCCCAGACCAGATCTGCCATTACATGGCCTCCTCCGACTTCCGCCAGCAAAATAGCCCATTGCTACACCCGAACATCCCCTTCCTGAACGTCCCCTTCCTTCGAGGAGACCCCAGGAAACGGGGATAGGATCTGATGGCTGGCCTGGGCCACCCGCCAGATACTTAGGCAGGATTGGGCTGCAAGTGTCTGCATGGGGCTTATATAGTGGTGCAAAATTATTCACTCAGTTCTGCTTACATTCTACCATTGTGATCCAATCTGAAAGTTGGACAGTCAAATATGTACTTCACTTCAGGAACCCAGTGGCAGTGGCTATTATAATCCACGCTTTTGTAGCAGGACAAATTAGCTATATAAAAACTGCTCACTTGTAAACGCTATAGTACTAGGACTTGCCTTTTTATTGTCCCAGCTAAGCACAAAGAGGCCTGTGCATAAAAACTATTTTATTTAGGAGCAATAATGCACAGTTATCAGAGGTTCAGCTCATTTAATTAAACGAAGTACAATCACCCCCCTGTGGGCTTTAAACTGTGAATATCCATTTAAGTATTATTTAGATGCTTATCTTCTAAGTACTGGAGACTGTGCAGAGCTTCATGTTTATATCAATTAGGGGTATCAGCTTGCTAATAAAAGCTTTATGTCTTGCCAATTTATAAGCTTTTCAACTCTTGGATCTGGTATTTTTATTCGTTTATGATCTTATATGCCCATATTGTTTCATCATTGCCAAAGTGCCTAGTGATGAGGCTAAACGACTGCTTTCTCAAGTAAACACAATTTAATCTCTCACTCTATTTTCCAGCAGAAAAGCATGTTACATTGGCTTGTTATGAAAAAATAATCAGTATAGCTTTGTACAGTGGCCTCAGTTTGCCCAAGGATTTAAGTCTATAAACACAATGAACACCTATGTGGGTCAGCAGACCTGTCTAATCCTGGGCACTAGATAGGCCACAGTTTTCCCTTGCTCGAAAGCCAGTCATTTACCAACTCTAGGGGCGGTGCACATCTCCATTTCAAAGCTGAAAAGCCAGCAATGTCCAAAGATGCTTCCGTGGTCATGTGGCCGGCATGCATGACTCAACACCAATGCACATGGAACGCTGTTACCTTCCCACTGAGGGTACCTAAAAGGTACCTATTAACCCATTTGCAAGTTCTTGCTTTCGAACTGCTAGGTTGGCAGGAGCCGAAGTCGAAGATGGTAGCTCACAGCGTCACGCGGCACTCAGGTCTCAAACTGCTGGCTCTGGGGCAACGGCAGCTTTGGGGCAGCTCTGGGGCGGCAACGACAGCGGTGACAACGGCAGTGGCAAGAGGATGGCAGGACAGCGGCAAAAGGACGGCGGCAAAATGGCGACGGAGGGACAGCGACAAGGAACAGCAGCGGCAAGACAGCGGCGGCAATGGTGGCAATGGTGACAGAGGGACAGCGACAGAGCAGCAAGAGGACGGCGGCAAAATGGCGACGGAGGGACAGTGATGAGGGATAGCAGCGGCAAGACAGCGGCAGGCAATGGTGGCAATGGCGACAGAGGGACAACGACGACGGACAGTGACAGAGCAGCAAGAGGACAGCGGGACAGGTAAGCGGCAGCGGCGGCAAACGTCCGTTTTCATTGCCAAAAATAAATAAATAAATATTTCTGCCGCCCATACCCAATTTTTTTAAAAAAACTTGTTTATTTATTAAATTAAGGGGGGGGGGGTGTCCCGGTTTGAAACTGGTAAAATCTGGTAAGCCTACCCAGAGTCTACCTCAAAGGGCAATAGCCACGGAAGAAGCCTGCAAGAGGCCTACTGCACAATAGTTTTAGAGCAGTGGGGTAGAGTCTGGAAGCACTGCATATCTATGTACCCCTTCCTCTCTCAGGCCGAGTTCTAAAAACAAAAACAGTTCTGCAAATTTGCAGCAAAAACTGGCTGCGGACAGCATAGATCAACAAGAAACTATTCCATTCTCAATCTTCTGAGCAGTTCTCCACATTTTTCCCCTAAATTAATTAAATATAGTATATTTCTCCCCACCTTTCCCACATAAAAACCATGCTTCCCTTGTTATTAACACACACACACACACACACACACACACACACACACACACACACACACACACACTTTTTCTTTAATGATAAATTCTTCCTATATATGGATAAACTTTTCATATATATGATATGATGATAAACTCTTCATATATGGACATACTCTTCATCTAACAGTTTAAAGCACTTTTTACAAAGCAAGCAGCCTGCCTGAAGCACAGGCAGAGAGACAAGATTAACAGCTGAACCAGCCCTGGTATGTACATCTGTCATTCAAATTATGATGCTGAACTCACACCACAGCTGAAAGGACCTGCTGTGAATCTCTTATATATTACATCTGTCTTCATTCATAATGTTTTAATCTTTAATATTTCATCCTGTAGAACAGATTCTCATAAACACATTCTGACAAAATGAAAGGAATTCAAATACTGTACAAGTCTTCATGGTTAAGCACATATATACACAGAGCCAAGTCAAAAACAGTGTAACAGAGGCAATGCTAAGACCAAAAACTCAGATCCAGAATTGGAAGTACATTCAGAAGACACATGAGAAGGTATAAATATGAATCTTACTACATCCTTAAGCTTTTAACTCGGTTTCCAAAACATCATACAAAGATCCTACTTTCCTGACACACCCAACATGAAAATGCATAGTTGAGCTAGCAATGGTGAGGGCATTATGCTTCTCCTGTCAAACAGAGGTATAAAATATGTAATGAGCTCCAACAGGTTATCCAACAACAACAGAATTACAACAAATACTTGTAATCATTCGATCATGTACCCATTTCCAATAAGACACAATATAAGATTGTATTTTTAAACTCTCCTTTAGTAGCTGTGGTTTGTTAAATCAAGTATTCTGAACAGGACAAAGGAAAATATGCTCTCTGAATCCAAGAAAATTAAGCTAGGCACACATCTGGACCAATCATCAAATATTTTGGAAGCACAACTTGTGCACTTTATTTTAGTAAGTTATTTGGCATTAAAATACAAGCTATTCAAAGCTAATTTCTTAACCTGAAATAAGTTTTAAAACATTTCTTCCATTTAAGAAAAAATGCTTCATGACTGGTAAGGCTCCAAAATCTGTTTTTAAAAAGGGAATGTTCTTCCCCTATATCAACAAGGATAGTTTTGTCAAGGTGATGTGTTTAAACCTTCATAAAGCCCAGCTGCTTCTAAAGCATGGAAACAATTCTTCTTCTGGGATCCTTCTTCTTCTATTAGAAGGTAGACTTGCTTCATCTCAGGAAATTCCTCATGAGCTAGTTCTCGCATCTTTTAAAAACACTAAGTAGTTCTCTACTTAGGGATCTTCCATAAAGTATGTTCTACTTTTAAAGGCCAGTGTACTCCCCCTCCCATCTTCCTGCGCTTTGCCCATGTTTTAACCAATACCACCTTTGCAAGCCCTTTTGCCACTTGATATGCGAGTGGCAACACACTTTTGACAGTTGCTCAGCATCCTTTCTTTAGTGAGGTCAGATTGATTGCGGTGGCCTTCACCCTTAGGGAAAGTAAAAAGGCAGGCAGAGAAGCTAGAAGGCTGAGATGGAAGCAAGCAGACAGGAAGCCTAGAGATGTCAAAGCCAGGAAAAATAAATGGAACTATTCAGGAAGAAAAAGCAATGTTTTTCCTGAGGAATTTGTTCCAATCGAAAATTAGAAATGTTGGGAAAAATTGAACAAAAATGTATACAACATTTTCTCTTTCAGAATAAGTGAAACACTTCTAACATAGTGTTTTAAAAATAATAGCATTATAAGCAACTACAAAGTTTTTGTATTGCTACAAAACTCCAAGATTCAAAAGGTAGTCTTATTTCTTAGAATACTGACACACTGCCTTGCCTTCCAACAAAAACAGTTCTGAAAGAGGCTTATGTAGCAATGCGAATAAGATGGTGGTCACCTGTCCCAGAGGCGTCACTAGGGTTTGCATCATCCGGTGCAAGAGCTTAGCTCGTCACCCCCATGATGGACTCCAGAGGTGAATAGGGAGAAACAAGGTTGGGCTGAGCTGGTTCTACAAAAGACACCCATAAGGCAGGACTATGTATTTCTACAGATTACTCCTGGTCAGTGGTGTCACCCACTCCGGTAACTCATGGTGTCACTTTCATTAACTTTATTTATTATAATATAAAACAGTACAGGTCACCCAACAAATCAGTAACCATCTTGGCTCTCAGAACATCAGTCTCATTAATCTGTTTTGAGTGAAGGAATTCCACTTTTTGTTACATAAGGCAGTTATTTTTCAGGTTATTTGGCCATAACGTTTGATAGAATACAGATAATTCAAACCTGTGTGTTTCATTGCATTCATGAAATTACACATCAATTGATATACTGTATTAACATGATGGTATTATTCATAAATACAAAGTTTTCACAATTTTGGCCACTAGTGGTGTCAAACACACATACACCGATGGTGTCACCCGGGGCGGTCCGCTCCCTGCACCCCCCTAGTGAAGCCCCAAAGGGGCTCACAATGTAAAACGGACTAGGGCAGCATTTCCCAAACTTTTTCAACCTGCAGCTCCCTTGACCATTAGCGACCATTGGCTGCGGCTCCCCATTACATTAGGTTGATGCTTGCCAATTGGCATTGCACTGTTTTCAAAGAGGATTCTGTGGCACTCCGTGGCTCTCCTGGCTGGTTTCCATGGCTCCCCTGGGAGCCACACACCCCAGTTTGGGAACCACTGGACTAGGGAAACACCAGCAAAAGCCAATGGGAGATAAGTGGGGCTCACTTTCACCCATGTGCAAATCATAATTTGAGATCTAACAGAGCTTGAAAGCAGCTTAGGGAACTTTTGTTGGGGCAGTGATGCTTGGGGCTCAACTCCCATCCATGCCTTCTACTGAGTTTCTGGTCTTGGGCAAGTCACTTGTCTTTATCTTGTGCAATTATTCCATTTATAACAATGGCCAGTCAAATCACTTTAGCATTCAGAGACATACTTATCTCTGATCATGCAGGTTCCATTTAGCTACAATGGCTGATAGAAAGCCTTTTCATGGGCAGAGCTACTATAAATCAATGTTGGTGATGGAGCCAAGAGAAACAGTTGCGGGGATAAAGGACTGGTAAAACTGAGCATCATTAGATGCTTCCACATCATTCACTGGTGGTTATGAACAAGAAGCTTATGAAGGAAGCCTTAGAGTGTTTGGCTAGGTTTAAAATGGTTAATCAGCTAAGTGAATTATTCTGGCAGCAGGTTTCTGCACAGTAGTAAGGAGGTCGAGGTGGGAGCAAAAGGGCGACTGAAAAGGAAGCTGTACGGATAATCAGGAGAAATTTCCAATGCTTGAATAAAAATCTAAGCAGCAATGTTGTGGGGGAAGAAGCAATACATAATTCAGGTCTGGATAGCAGAAGTGAAAATAAAAGCTGTAACAAACAGCCTGCAGCGCGGTGTGAAGCTCTGGGAAGCAGCGACACGCAGGAAGCGTGTCATACAATGTCTTGCATTTTCTCCTTCGCATGGCAGTGCACATGTACTAGTGGAGACCTGGAAATTGAAAAATTTGAACTCTGGCCAAACAGCAGCCAAGTTTGGTGCAGGGGGGGTGGGACGCGTAGGAAAGCAAACAGCCAATCAGAATAGAGTCTGAAAAGACTTGATTCTGATTGGCTGAAAAGCAGAGAGAGAAGCAAAAGACCTGTGGACTGTATAGACAGGAAGCGGCACGGCGCAAAGCAAAGGCTGGCTTTGCATCACCTCGCTTCGAGTCGAGAAGGCTGCAGTGTGTCACAGTCTTAAAAGGAAAGAGTCGCACGTTCGTGCAAGTGTGCTGCTTTGTGCTGTGCAAACAAAAACTAGCATTGCAGTCATTTTCTGATGGACCTCCCCAACTTTAACCCATCTTGCATTGTTGCACCCAGTATTGAGCAGTCCATTTCCAGAGTGGCAATCCCAACATTGGATTGTCACGGACATCTTTTCTCACCCACCAAATAAGAACTCCAGCATTATCTGTGTTTTTCTAATTTCCATTGCACACACTGAATAACATTTATTTCACTGGTCTGTGACACTTTGAAAAACGATTAAAACCATACAAATGCATTTTAATAGCTGTATCCTTTATACCAGAAGAGAATCTTTAAAAAGCAACTGTAACCCCCCCCCAAAAAAAAACAAAGATTTTTAATGGCAATACCATTCCCTTCTCCTCACAAAAGTGAGAAGAAAACGCTCAAAAGGGGAACCATAAAAAGAAAATCAGACTCTTGAGAAGATTGAGACTGTTGAACTTAAACTAATAGGGCAATTTTGATGGGGACATCTGTCTCATGCAAGATGACATAGAAGGAAACCCCTGTATCAAATGTTATCTCATTCAGCTGTCTGGGTCTATAAAGAGATCAGTACATTACCCAGTTAATCTAAATAAACTCCACTGGTTCCTAGGCATGCTTACTTGAAGAAGGTGCATCAAATTAACAGAATCCATCTTCCAGCAAAAGAGGGGGTGTCCAAAGAGCTGTTTCATGAAGCGCATCCACAATGCATGGAAGGGTTTGCTGACTGCTCTGCCACAGCTACACTCCCAGTCCCCTGCCACACACAGTACACTACATGCAACTACGGAGAGCCTGCTGACCCTCAGTGGCTTTTCAGGGTATGCAAATGGCTGTAGCAGATGGGGGGGGGGAAGCAGAAAACCTCCAGTACATACACAAAATACAATGCACAGCCCTCTGGATCCCACCCATTCTGCTTAGAATTCGCGATTCGGCTGTTCCAAATTGCTCTATTCTAAAGACAACATTTCTGTGAAACAGCAGAAGAATGCATTTAATGACAAAATTATGGGCTAAGTATTTTTTTAGTCCCAATAATTATGCATTTGAAGAAACTACGGTACTCATTGCCATAGCATTGAATAGCTCTGTATCAGGATATCTCAATTTTAGAAGTTAAATAGCAAGCCCATTCAGTAGATTAAGGCCTTTGGGAAGCAAAGTCTTGTTTTTGGCCAAACATATAAATTCCTTCTCTATTGGGCAACAAAATGTTCAGATATGTCAGAACAACCTACTGTATATGTTTTGAGGCTACTCCTTAAGTGCCCCCTCAAAGCAGAGGGCAGCTGAGCAACACGTTCGGCATTCAAGCTTAAATAAATGTTACTATGGCATTTAATTTAAAGGGTACAGTATTTTGTTATGGAATTTGTTTTGCTTTAAATTTGTTTTAAAAACAAGAACTATAAGTTTGACTCATCTCCCAACTATCTCATGTATTAACACCTCTCTCTACAAGAGTGGATTCTGGCATAAATCCATCTTCTACAAAAAGCTAACTTTTTGGGTCCTCTGGGGCAGAAGCTCAATCTAATATTTTTAAGTGGGTGGAGATGCTGTATCAAATGACAGTGCTATGTGTGCCAATAACAATATTCCAGATGCAAATGTAAGCTGAAGTTACATATTTGCCTCCATATTAATAAAACGTTTTAACTGGCACAGACAATAGTTGACAAAATTATGATTTGCTTATACAGTATGTGCATTATACATCTTTTTTTACATCTTTTTGCCCACCTAGAACAGACCCTATCAGCACTTTTTTTAACATATAGCTTTATCATTTTTTCCAACAAAGATTTAGAAAAATACATACAATACACAGATTGTCAAAATTGGTAAAAAAAACAATAGTATATTATCTAAGTGTCCAACAAAACATAAATATCTATAGATAGTTTCCAAGGACTTCTCATAGAAGAAGCTTCACATGCTTAAGGGGATCAGGACAGCCAGCTTTCACTGATCTCATCTTCCCCTGAATCACCTCCAAAGTTTGTTCCTGAGGGTTGGCGGACTCACAAAAGCACAGAGAGCCGCACAGAGAGAGATAAGTGAAAATTACCCCTCCCTCTTGCACAAAGGGAACTTCTTCTGCAAGCAGAAGACCACCTTAGGATTTAACCCTTCCAAAGAAATATAAGTAGCTGCACCAATCAGGAAAGAGGATCCAAAAGACATAATACGGGGGCCAACCAGGTTGGGTCTCAGAGGCACTGTTTTACAGCGATTCTGCTTCTTCTTAGCTGATAGATCCCAGAAGGTGTTTGGAGTACTCCTGTTCAGCACCATGGCCTTTGGCATGTGGGGTGCCACAGGGTTCTATCTTGTCCCCTCATGTTGTTTAACATCTACATGAAACCTCTTGAGGAGAGATCACCCAAGCGTTTTGAGCAGGCGTCTCCAATGGCACAGGAGCAGGGTATTTGAGGACCCACCTCCTTCCATATGAACCAGCTGTCTTGTGAGGTCAGCTGAGGGGGCCATGCTGCATGTGTCACCTCTGCTAGGAGACAGATAGTGGCACTGAGGAATAGGACCTTCTCTGTGATGGCCCCTCTATTATGGAATTCCCTCCCAGTTGGATTAAGAACTGTTCCCTCCCTATTGACTTTCTGGTGAAGGTTGAAAATGTTTCATCTGTTTTTTCCTTCCTAATTGTTTGTGTTTTTTGTTTATGCTGTTGCTGCCTTGTGGGGCATTTTAATTGTTTCTACTGTTATTGCTGTTACAGTGTTTTGTAACACTATTGTATTTATTGTTTTTAACTGAATTTTATTCTTGTTGTGCATTGCCTCGAGTGCCCAGTTTTTCGAAGGAAACAGTCGTTTAAAAATTATTTAAATAAAATACCAGAAAGTAGTGAGTAAGCTCAGGGGTGTCACTAGGGTTGGCGACACCCCAAGGTGAGATCTCATGGTGTCACCCCCATGGACCTCCTTCCATACCAGACCACACGATGCAGAGGTCTCCTGGGCAATGCGATCCCCATGTGAGTAGTGGCAGGGATCGGGACAAACCCATTTTCCACCATGGGTGCATTCTCTCACCACCGGTTATTTTAATCAAAACTAACATCTGCCAAGATCACCTTTCCTATTCTTTCACAGTTGTAGGATTATTGACATCCTTGTGGCAATCAAAAGGTTGCCCAATAGTTCTTGGTATTCAAGATTCTTTGTGTGAGGATTTGTTTTTTAAACCTAACAGTATAATTAAAGGTAGAGTTCAACAAGGATGTCCAATACTTCCTATGACATCTTGCATAATTTATTTTCAATCTTGCTTTATCTTTTTCGATTGCCACCAATAGGGCATGAAATCTGCATCTTCTTGATTACATCCTACAGCACTGCCCCAAAGCAGTCAGTCAGATACATCATTTCGATCTTGGAAAGTATATAATGACACCAATACTGTATTAAAAAAATTACATTGTTGAATTAATAGAAAATATAAGACCAGTTCTACATACTGTATATACATCTTCTGGTATATAGAAAGCTGGACTTCTAAAATTTTCTTCCTACTTCCTTTTAAACCCAAGATCTACGGGTTCAGCTTCCAGCAAAATTGTAACATTTTTGACAAAACATATTTCTAATTTTACTAGTAAACTTTCAAATTTCTTCAGGCTTCTATACATCTCATCATTTCTGTAAAGTGTTGCTATTACATTCCTGATCTGCAAATACTAAAAAACTCTACGATTCTGAATCTGCATCACTCCCCACATTTCATTAAAAAAAATGAATCTAGCTTCTCAAAAAAAAATAAAAGTAAAATTGAGGGATCTTTTAAACTCATATATCTTTCATTTAGAAAACTCACAAGTTATAGTTGTACCTAAATTCTAATGAAAAAATACAGTAGGACCTCAGTATCCATGGGGGTTCTGTTCCGGACGGACGGACGGACACACACACACCCCAATACCAAGAATCTGCAAAAACCAGAGTCCACATTGGGAACGCTGTTTAAAGTGCAACCCCCCCCCCTCCAAAAATCGCATTTTTACCTTTGCTTGGCAGTTTGCAAGCCTCTGCAGGGCATTTTCAAGCTGAATGACCCAGTTCTGGGGCGCGCAAAGGCTCTTTTCTCCTCCCAGACTTGCCCCAGAACACATTGTTGCACAAAGGTAAAAACAGCGATTTACGTGCTTTTTTGTACTTTAAACAGCGTTCCCGATGTGGACCCCGCAGATCCACGTGGGTGGGACAAATCCGCAGATCCCGGATCCGCGAACAGACAGGGTCTACTGTACATGCCAGTAGTTTCTCACAATAGACTGAAAAGCCATCTAGTTTCTTCATAATTCTTAAAAGTTAGAACATAAGAGAAGCCCTGCTGGATCAGGCCAAAGGCCCATCTAGTCCAGCTTCCTGTATCTCACAGTGGCCCCACCAGATGCCTCAGGGAGCACATAGACAACAAGATATCCGTTTCTTGTTGTCACTCCCTTGCACCTGGCACAGAGTTCCTCAGTACTGGTTGGACTTTTCAACAAAACACCTTACAGAGCAATCCTATGCATGTCTATTCAGTGGTAAGACCCACTGAGTTCAATGGGGCTTACTCTCAAGAAAGTGTACATAATATTGTAGCAGTAGTGAGAATTTTTTTCTGTGCTTCTTGCAAATTTCCCTGTTCAGCATGATCTGTGGCGCCCTGCAGAGAGCTCGAGGCTTGTGTTCGGTAGCCAGTGAAGATGACTACACCGTGAAGAACCATCTGGAATTGTAGGGTTCTATACAGAACAATATTGTAAAGATCCTTATCGGATCTAGATAAGCCTGCCTATGTAAACCGCCTTGAATAATATCTGAAGAACAATCTGAGGATAAGAAAGGTAGCATATAAATAAATAAAATGTACTGGGAAGTGTTACTGCATCAGCCACTCAATTGAAAGTGAGCTTCACAAGAGCACTACTATGCTATTGGGCAGCTTCCATTCATCTTAGCGTGTCTTGTGCCAGAGAACTTCCCAGTGGACTACACCCTATTAATCCAACAGGAATAAGTACACACCTGTACCAAAGAGGCAGGCGGAGCAGGTTTTTGAAGCATTGAATTCTACTAGTAATTAGTCCAATAACAGAGAAAATTATTCTTAAAGGCTTAGACTCCAGTGTCTACATATAGAAATATTTCATGAGGTTAATTAGAAAGGACAAGCAACACAACAGGGCAGTCATTTCCAGTTCAGCAAATCCATATAGGGACTCACGTTCCTGCTGCATCTCTCAGCTGCAGAAGTGGCATCAAAGCAATGGCTTCTCAGCAGGTCCCGATAAGCAAGCATCTTTTGACCAAGAGCCAGATTCAGTCATCATCAACCAACAGAATATCTCACTAATTATTATTACTAAAAAAAAAAAAAAAAAGTCTAATTGAAATCACTGAAGGACAAAGAACCAGTCGTGGCAGAGTCTGAACTGCTATATTGTGACCCAGTACAGTACTAACTCTTGGTAAAGAAACTTGTGAGGCAGGTCGGCTACAAAAGCTGAACAGCATCGTGTTGAATGATTAACTTATTCTATTAAAAAATCCTCAAAGAACCAATTAGTATTTTCTTGATGAATGTGGGCAGCAAGAGAATTGAATGCTAAATGTTTCAGAGTAGTAACATATTATTCAAAGAGTAGTACGAGCATGAGGTCATTGGCCATTTAGGAAATGTGTTCATAGCACAACGTTTTTTTTCCACAAGACTGACTTCCGAAACACACTTCCAATCCATTTTCCCTTACTTGCCCTAGTTTCCTGTACAGATAAGTTCAAGGAACTCAGGACTCTGGGATGTGCTCACCAAACCACAGCTTCAAGCTGCGAAACCAGAAGCTCCTCATTTCATTATAGGTGCCTTCTACATAAATACTTCCTACGCTATGCTTCTTTTTGCTATCTTGCAAAGGCTCTAAGAGGCCCAAATATTACTAGATAATATGTCTTGCTGCTGGCTCCAAAAGGGAACATTCCGATTCTTTTGCTCGCATTTGTGGTGAAAATCTCTGATTTTCCTTCTAGCTCCCACCCCCCATTTATGAGATGACCCCACATCCTAAAAAGGCTGCAGAGTCATCCAGATGCAGTAGCCATTGTCCCTTTGTTTGAGCATCAATCTTCCCCCCTTAACTGGCAAACAAATAACTTGACAGTGAGCCAGCTTATTGACTCATGAAGCCCACCTGATGTCTATGAGCTGGAAATTCAGAAACCGAGAATGACCAATTCCCCAGGTGCAGCTAGGTGACACCCACAGACTATATAAACTCGGGTCAAGGATCCCCTTGCTGCACATTGCCCAGGTCTGTCACTGGAAGCAGCTGTTTTGTGAAAGGCTCATCCGCTCCCCACGTGAGAGTGTAGGAACCACATACCCACCTGCGCCCTCCAAAACAATGTGAATAATTAGGGTACGGAAAGTACCCAGTTATTTGCTTATGTTTGTTTTCAGCTTGGCTTTTAACCCCTGTGCCAACCTTTCCTGCTCATCTGCCCCTTTCTTCTCTTTTTTTCACTGATCAGAATCTTGTTTTTATCCTGTGCCAGCCTCCCCCCTTGACCCCGTTTGTTAGTGCTCTACTATCATTCCTTGCATTCCCCCCCCCTCTCTATTTTCCCCCAATTTTAATAAACTTCTTGTGGTTTTAGTGTTTTACCTGTCTGGTGTTACGCTCACTTGGGAGGGAGTGGGACTGCCGTCTCTCTCAGACCAGCAGGCACTGCTGCTACTTGGTTTTAAGCAATCCCCTGGATTTTGGGGTCTCCGTCAACCTAGGAGAGAGGCTTTTTCCAAGACAGTCTCTTACTTCCTGGGTAGTACCAGTGGCCGATATTTTCCCAGTTTAACCAGTAAGAGTGAAGAAGATGGCAGAGAGGTGGACGTGGGAGCCATCACTAACCACTAGGATTTGCTCCCATTTGCCCTCCAACAACTTCCCTTATAGCATTACTATTTACAGATAAAAAGGACTAGCCACACATGTGGCGCTCTCAAAAAACAACAGTTAAGATAGTTCTCTTCTGCACATTGACTCAGTCTTACTGCTATGACTTGCATATAATGCGATAACTTGTCTACTTCATGTTTCTTCTTTCTTGGCACCAAAAGAATGCAAACATGGCTGTATGATCAGTGACTTGGCAAAGCAACATCATGTTTCCTCTCTCAAAATGCAGTCCGACAAAAAGCTTGCTTGCAGAGTCCAAATCATTAGTTGGTCCAAATAAAAACACTGTCTACATTTCTCTGTACTTCTTCCACTGTGGGATCCACACATGACTCATGGGTGGATATAAGTAAAGCTAGCTTGCTTTAAATTCGAGGAACAAATCAATCCGTAATACTAGTGAAATGAAAATGTAGGAACCTGAATAATCTGAAATGAGGGGGTTCAGACATCAATTTTTATGGGTCTGCCTTCACAAATTCATTTAGACACCCAGACCCTTCTGGAGTCTGAACAGAGTTCAGATGGATCCATTCCAACCCACTCTCTTCCATTTTACAAACTTAATGTGCTGAAATTGATCCATTTAACCCGACTTCCACCATCTCTCCTTAGTAAGTTTGGGAAAGATATCAGGAACTGGTAGGGCTCTTGGCTGAAGGAAAGAAAGACTTCTGACACCATCATGCTCCTAATGGCAACATTAGGAGTTCAATAAGGCCAGTTTCAATTGGGGTTGTTTTAAAATCGAATTAATTCAGGGCATCTAACAATACCCTCCACATTAATCCAACTGATACGCCCCCATCTGAATCAGATGAGATGGGCTCTGACAATCACTACTAAATTCTGCACAGTTTAATTGCTGTATTAACAAAAGATGCATTACACTATGCATGCGGTTTTCGCTCTGAGAATAGATTATTAAAGACAAGAAATAAATGTACAAACAATTAACTCACAATATCAGCATGCTGATGATAAAATGAGAAATAAATTGAATATTTATTTGTATTTCAATGGCTATATTCCTACTGCACTCAGTATTGCATTCTAACCGAAACCCCAACCTCAGTCCTGCTTTAGTTTTAGTGTTGCCTGAAAAAACCTTTGAAAATATTAAGTTTAAATATATATAATTTAAAAAATGCCTGCAAAGAATTTTTGCACTCAAGTGCAAAGCTGAACCTCAACAATCACCTGAGAAAATATAGGATTTCCCCACAGAATCTATTGTCTCTTGACCCGGTGCAAAGTTCTCATTTGCTACTGGCCTATTAGTAGTAAATGTCTGTCAAATTTAAAGCTCCCCTAACCCACACTGGGAAGGAAGAAGAGCACTTTCCCACCATTCCTTAGTCCATATCTATCCATCCCTTTTCTTAAGGGGATGCTTAGCTGTTCCATCACTATAATTCTGGAGCCATCCATACCACTGAATCTTCACACTGAATCATCAGCCACAGCTGGTAATTTTGCCTGCAAATTGGACCATGAAACTGACAAGACTAAGGCTAATGTTTGCTTTACACAGTGTAAAGCAAACATTAGCCTTAGTCTTGTCAGTTTCAACATACATACCATTTCTTTCTTCATACATCCCATTTAAAACAGTTTAACTCAAGTATGGCAAGGCTGTATATTGTCACCATGCTTATTTAACTTATATGCAGAGTACATTATGAGAAATGCAGGGCTGAATGAATCGCAAGCCGGAATCAAGATTGCAGGGAGAAATATCAACAACCTCAGATATGCAGACGATACCACCCTAATGACAGAAAGTGAAGAAGAACTAAAGAGCCTCTTGATGCTGGGAAAGATTGAAGGCAAAAGGAGAAGGGGAAGGCAAAGGATGAGATGATTAGACAGCATCACCGATGCAACGAACATGAAAATGAGCGAACTCAGGAAGATAGTGGAGGACAGGAAGGCCTGTCGGGATATGGTTCATGGGATCACGAAGGGTCGGACACGACTTAACAACTGAACAACAACAAACTCAAGACACCCTGCTTAACTCACCTGGCACATTCCCCACAATCAATTTCACACTGTACAGAAATATGCCCAAAACTGTGCTCTATAGAGGTTCACAAAATCCAGCTCTGCTTCCATTAAAAAAAAAAAAGTCTGTACATAAAACAGGAAGTATATGCTGGTGCTGTTAACATATTTCAACATGTGAATATACCTTTCAAGAGTGAAGAATTTAAAACCCTATCAAAGTCTTGTGCCAGTTTTGGACAAACTTAATCCACTCTCCCCTTTTGTATCTAATTTAAGTTGAAAATGTGCAGGCTAGCTTTTATTCCTGTACAGGCCCAGTATGTTATATAGCCATTTTTATGAAATATTAAGGCTGAAAATCCTAACCACACTTATCATAGAGTAAGTCCCATGGGGATTTACTGTTGAGTAAACATGCATGTTGTGTTACAACCTCCTCCTATGCCAACATCATGTAATACAGAAGAAGACTACTAATTTCTCCAAAGAGATTTTCAAAAACATCTCCGAAGTGGACTTTTGAGAATCATTGATGGCTGCAAATTGAAACTGAAGCAAACCAAACCACCAGTTTTTTTTAAGTGAGACATTCAACAGGGAAGGGCAACTATGACATGGGTTTTGTTTTTTGGTTTGTTTTTCAGAAAAGTAATATTTTGCTAGGACAGTTTCTTCTAAAAACCTAAAACTGATTTTATGTTAGTTTAAATTGAATGACCTGAGTTCACCCTTTCACAATCTTCAGACAATGAAAAATGAAGATAATTGAAAATGCTTCTTCCATATCATGAGGACTGTCAAGGGGTGAATACTGTCCTAACTACATGCTACGCATAAAAACAACATCTGATTAAAGTATATTTGATTATTGTAACATACATTGTAAGTACAGTATATGCTTGGGTCACAGCAGTTCTACTTTCTTATTTTCTGTCTGCCAGGCAACACTTAACAAATGGCGGAAAGAGTTAAGTATTCCATTAGTTACCTCTACCCCCACTCTGCAACTGGTGTGGTTACAGTGGTTGAACTAATTCAATTCAGGGCATGTATGGTGTAGCTGAACATTTTTGATCTGCCGTAGCTATTGAATTATTGAACCTCAGGGGAGGGAGGGAGAAAGCAACATGAAAAGGACATTACAAAGAGTTAACTCCCTGCATATTCCAACCGAGTGTTTTATGGAAACCTGATATATTGCCCTGAAGTTCTCTATAAAAATTGGGTGTCCATTCAAAACTTTACAAAGTTAAAACTGAAATTGGTATACAAGCTTGCAAGTTTTGCATTCTGTGCAGAAATTAACAACCCACAGTAAGTCCCTGACCCTCTTCAATTGTCATAATTATGCTGCAGAGCAAAGAGTGGCAGGTTTTACACAGCAGGAGAATGGGAGTCGGTCACACAATGTTTAGAACAAATCCAACTTTAAAAATTGAAAGTTACACTTCCCGTGTTTAATTTAAATTCCTACGAGTAGCGACCGATCATACACAGACACAGTACTGCCAACCGTATTCCAAAACCCTGAATAGCATAGATTGAGATCAAAGTGAACAACATCCCCCCACCCCACAATAATGCTTTGCTCTCAATATTCAAGCGCTCTGGCAAAAACTGGCTGGGTTAAACAAACCAACTATGGGTTGGTTGGACAGTAAACGAGAGCCTAGTCGTGTAATGTTTATTTCATCTGATAAACTTTTACAACAGGTGCTGTTCCAAAAGGGGCAATTTTGGGGTCGTAAAGTCTTCCGGCTCACACACGGTCTCGATAAGCCCAACCGAGCACCCTCCGCACGCAGTCACCCAAGAACTACAGGGCTGCTGGCTTGCCTCTGTACGTTTGGCCCCCAAAACAGGTATTTGGGAGCAGAGCCACCACCACCCCGAATTACTCTGGGCTCTCTCAAGATATGTCAACGCCACCCGCTCTTTCTCCGCTTCGCCCAGTTTCCCCCAAAGAACCACTCACCAGTATCCCCATGACTTCCGTCCAAAGCCGGGAGAAACTCTCAGACCTGTCGCTATCATCACCCTGGGGCTCCGCACCGGCGGCTTGTTCCTCCTCCATGCTCGCCTTAGCAAGCAGAGCTCAACGCACAGGCTCCCTACAGGACCGAGTTCCTGCCCAAGGTCGGACGACCCTTCCTCAAGCCTTCACTTCCACAAGCCTCGCCAGCAGCTCAGCCTCGCCAGCCGGACCTCAGGCGCTTCAGCATGCCGCTTCTCCTCCCCTTCCTCAGCGGCCAACCCCTTCCTTCCTTCCTTCGGTCGGTCGGTCCCAGGCTCAGCTCTTGGCGCATCCAGGAACTACCATGCCCTGGACAAACTTTGCCCGCTCGGAGCGGTGAGCAACAGGGTGGCAAGCACGTCAGGTCGCAACCACGCTCCCTTCTCGCGGGGGAGCTCAGAGGATCTGCGATCGCCTCTTCGGAAAACCCACTCCCTTCACGCAGTCACAGAAAGCATTTGCCAAAAGGTTGAGCTTCACAGGAAAGTTTCCGCTCCTCAAAACTGCGCTTGGGCTTAGTGTTCCACTTTTAGGCCACTCTTTAATTCTTTGCCTCCCCGCTTTCTTCCGAATGGGCTCTCCCAGCTCAACATGACTGCTTTCTCTGTCTCTTTCTAGAGAAAGCTTTTAACAACAAAAGGTGCTCTGATGTCAGCCCCTTTGCATGGCAATGAGCCCCAGCAGGCGAACAAATCGCCTGTTGAAAGAACAGCCTCGCTGAAGGTCCTGGCGGGCCCAAGTTTCCAGGCTCACTACAAGAGATTCACTTAAAGCGATCGCCACTCAACGGAGTTAATGTTTAAACCAACCTAACCTCTCGCAAAGGATTTCAGGAATGCCCCCCCCCTTTCCCCAGGGACGCTACTACTTAAGTCTACCGAAATTCCCGCCCGCCTTTTTCTTCTGTCAGACAAAACAAACAAACACAAACAAAACACCACCACCAAGATCTGGAATTTAGCTACGCCTTACGCTTTTGTTTGTGTACCCACACGAAGATTGCTGGCTTGCTCTCCCTAGCAGGGCACATCCTGTCACAGGTTCTTTCACGTTCAGCATCTGAGGCGCCTAGCAGATGCCTTGTGTGATGGTCAACGGGAGGGGGCCCTGCAAACCCCCCCCCCAACTCACCTTTTTATTCAGGAATAAAAACGTATTCATAACAATCACTGCCAGTGCCACACCAAAGCTAGACCCCAGGGGCTGTCTTCGAATTCCTCCCTTCCAGGTGCATGGTGGAAGGACCCTCACATTTCCCCAGAGTTCCCCCAAGAAAAGAAAAGACTTAGGTGATGGACAGCCTAAGCACAGTTCTTGCCATGCAATAGCAATTAGACAGGCAAGCATGCAAATTATACAGAGCATCTGTTTCTAGATTACAGAGCAATGCTATGCATGTCTACTCAGAAGTAAGTCTCATCATGGGACTTACTTGCTGGTAAGTCTGTATAGAATGGCAGATTTATGGCCCAAATGTATGCCAGCTGGGCGCTAGCATACCATGTGTTGCTGCAGTGCAGTGGCGTAGTTAGCCACTAGGGGGTCTGGGGTGGCATAGCGTGCTACTGGGGGCGGGATTCAGTGACGCACCCCCAGGCGGCGTCACTGATTCACACCCCCGCTAGCGCCATTTCCCACTGGAAAACATCCCCGCCCCGGGCGTTTTTCAGCTGGATAAGACTACAGAGAGCCCAGGCGGGCAGGAGGGCCAAACTTGGAGGCAATGGGAAAAAGGCCGCCGCTTGCTGCCCGGTGCAGGGCATACCACCCCCTACCTGGGGCATGTGCCCCCTCACCCCATCTATTTCTACGACTCTGCTGCGGTGGAGGCTGTTTTACTACAACTACAAAGCAGTTCCGCCAACGCAAGATGCCAGGCCGCTGGTGGGGAGGACAGAGCGGCATCCTGTGCACTGAAGACCCACCGGATCAGGAGGTGGAATAGAGCAGGGGAAGGTCAGAACACGGGAAGGCGAAATGGGGCAGGGAGTAGCAGGGAGGAGAGCGGACCAGGCCTGAGAGGGGGGCAGGTTTGGCGGCAGCATACACACTGAATACACACTCCTTCCCGGGCCTCATCCGCCTTCCTGGGTCAACACGGACTTGCGCCAACTATAGAGCTGGTACAGGCCCGAGTTGACCCATAATGGTTGCTGGGGCTTACCCTGGGGCAAGGGGACAAATGTCCCCTTACCCCGAAGAGACCTCCAGGAGCCAAAAATCCACTACGGGATATAGCAGAAGTTGCGCCAGGGCTGGGGATTTAGTTAGGATTGGACTGCAAATTCCATTGAATCCATTTTTCTGATTAGGCTATAGGATTACTTAGGCTGTCATTCCCTGAACTTACTTACTCCAGATGATGATTCCCCTCCACCACAGCACCTATCTCCCCAAAAAGCAGACTGATTCCCAACATTACTGATCACTGAGTCAGCATCAGGTTCAAGAGCCAAGACATCTTGCAGCTTAACTTTATATGCCTCTTTTTTTTTTTAATGATGTCACCGTTTCACCTCACTGGTCAAGGCACGGCCACCTGGGCAGCTTTGTTTGCCACCAGACCCGGGACACTGGTACCTAATTTGGGGTCACGGTAGCTCCTGTAGGAAGGGCGTGCTATCAGTGATGCCTTCTGGAATGGAGCTTAATCCCTAAACAATAAACCATGAGCTTGCTCCTAATGTTATCAGCCCATTTTGCGATGTGGGGTGGGGAATTTTCACCACCAATGTATGAGAGAGAGAGAGAGAGAGAGAGAATGTGTGTTTTAAGAGCAGGTTTTTTCTGCCACACTAGGAGTCATTTCATACATTGTACAAACAGAAACCCAAGTTTGTTTTCACACATACACTCAATAGGGAGCTACAGTCAATCACAGCTCCCCGATTAGGGTATCTGTAGGATTCATAAATTTGCAAACATGTCTTTTGAATTAAATAGGTGTGATAGGTACACCTTTATTTATGTGTATTCTTAAAACATAAAACATAGCACCTGTACGCTTAAATGTAATGAGTAGCACTGTACAGACAGCCTTTCTAACATATCATATCTAATCATGATCACACTGTCCCTGCAGCCCACCTGACATCTATGTGCTGTCTACATAGTGGGTCAAGCACATAGAGTCCCAATCCATATAGCTTCCAACCACACAACTAGAGTCTGCACAAATACAGTCTGTGAGCATCCAAAGGATGGGTGTCGGGCATTCTGAGCATGACGGCTCAGCCTGGATTGATGATGATCACCAACATACATAAGAAGAAATGTCAGCATAAGACTTGCAGGGAGGCTCAAAGCTGAATCAAACAGTGATCACTACAGGGATGTCCGCACCTTGTGAGTCATCCCATCCCAGCGCTCACCACATGGGCTGGTACCATTCATTGGTAATGGCTTCCATGGCTTCTCCGAGGGTTTGCCTGGGAATGTGGAATGGGGGCATGGAACTTACAACATGATGGTGCCAATCCACGTGGTAAGTACTTGCAGATGGTATGACCAGCTGTTTTTGAACATCATAACATCTGGTGTTTACTGTTCGAAGTTCCATGTATTCCTAGGGCACCACCCCAGCTTAAGTGACTTAATCAGGACTGCACCATACACTACAGAATAGAGCTCTCTAGTCATACTCCAATGTTAACATTTGAGATATCATTCATCCTTCTTTCTGTGTGTTGAGCTAGTTTAATATTTTCCTAAGCTCAGCACATGGCAGATGAGAAGGAGCAACAGCCATGAACCACAAGAAAAATACAATCCTGTAACTGTAATAAGACAGAGGCTGTGTGAAGACAAGATTCCTATGGTTTCAGCCTCATCATCAGCGAGCCTATTCCTCCCTTATCTCTTATAACAGCCTGGTCCAGCCCAAGGCAACTGCGGTACAATTCAGGCACAATTGCAGCCCAAGTGCTTTAGGCCCGAGTTGTGCCTGAATTGTGCCTGAGTTGGGCTGCAATTGGGACTGAATTGGGTTCAGGCACAATTCAGGCACAACTGCACAATTCAGGCACAATTGCAGCCTAAAAGTGGGCGTGTCGGGGGCGTGTCGGGGCTGTGACGGGGGCGGTTACAAAATTTGGTCCGGTTCCAGACACTGGAGAGCCCCTGACACGCCCCCTCGAGCCCAACTCAGGCCCAAAATTTGGGCCAGCAAAAAGGGTGGACCCAAATGTGAGGAGACCCATAGGAGCCATTTTACCTTACCCACACCAGCCCTCTCCAGAAAAGTTCTAACACCCTGGGCCCGAGTTGGGCCTGAGTTAGGAC
The DNA here is from genome assembly GCA_026170595.1 of Plestiodon gilberti rubricaudatus. Lineage (NCBI taxonomy): Eukaryota > Metazoa > Chordata > Lepidosauria > Squamata > Scincidae > Plestiodon > Plestiodon gilberti. The sequence goes on from JANXHW010000001.1 coordinate 66,290,408, forward strand.
CGAACAGGTGTGGCCTAACTCTGGACACGGACCCAAATAGTTACCCTATCAGCACCCAGCCCCACCCAGCCTCTTTCCCACAAAAGCCCAGCCCCAGCCCTCCACTCACTCTCTCTGAGCACGTGGCGTGGGGTTCTGTCTCCCAGCAGCCACAAGGTGGGACTTTGAAAACTTTTCTAACACCCCACTTCTCTCTTCTCTTCTCCTCTCTCCCCCCCTCTACGGCAGAGAGGGCTGTTCTGCCTGTGGCCAAACTGTGTACTCCTGTGCCTGGGCAGCTGTCTCCATGCAAGTGTTTGCTAACCCATGTCTTTCTCCCAGCCCCTCTCCCCCCCCCACAGGCAACAACACCAGCAGGTAAGTGCAGGTAAGTGCAGGGTTCATGCTGACATGTGGTCTGACATCTGCCTCTTTGCATAGAGAAATATAGGTAGGATACATGCCTCTATACCAATGTCTTGTCTCATAGCTGCCTGCAATGCCTGCCATGATATGCCTCTTTACCAATGTCTTGTCTCATGTCTGCCTGCAATGCCTGCCATGATATGCCTCTATACCAATGTCTTGTCTCATAGCTGCCTGCAATGCCTGCCATGATATGCCTCTTTACCAATGTCTTGTCTCATTGCTGCCTGCAATGCCTACCATGATATGCCTCTATACCAATGTCTTGTCTCATAGCTGCCTGCAATTCCTGCCATGATATGCCTCTATACCAATGTCTTGTCTCATAGCTGTCTTGTCTCATAGCTGCCTGCATAGCCTGCCATGATATGCCTCTATACCAATGTCTTGTCTCATAGCTGCCTGCATAGCCTGCCATGATATGCCTCTATACCAATGTCTTGTCTCATAGCTGCCTGTATGAATGTGAGCACACAATGCCATGAGTGTGGAACTGTAACCCATATGTAGACACCAGCTGTTCCCCCCCCTCTTTTCTCCACAGGGTCTACTGACAGGTCAGTATTGCTAGGATTGCCATGGTTGTGACCCCCAAGTTGTGTTGTTGTCTCTCTCTTTGACCCCTTTCCCTTACAGGATCATGCTCACCTTACACCCAGGGAAGGAGCGCAGACCAGGCTATGTGTCTCACACCACTCAGCTGTGTTTGATTTCTCTCCCTGCAGGCCTTTGCAACCCGCACACTGGCATTTCTTCAATGGGGATTGCTACCACACAGCAGCTGCCATGGAACACCCCTGTGATTTATGTCTCCCCAGGAATGTCCACCACCACCTACCTTCTGGGGAGCACCCCTGGGCCCGCAGTCTGGTTGCCCCATGGTCGTCTGCCTCGATGCTGCCAGAGGTCTGGGAGCCTGCCCTGCAACCCTCCTTAGCTGCTGCTGCTGCTGCTGCTACATTCTGAGTGGCTGCTGTGCCTACCCCTGGCAGCCTCGCCTGGCCATCCCTGCCAATGTTCCAGAACAATAAAGATGCCCCTTGGGCAAAGGCCCCTTGAACACCATGACCCCAATGTTACACAAGCACTGCCCCACACACAGAGAGACAGCGCCCACCACACAAGGCCCTGCATGAATCCCAGCCAGGGCCTGCCACAGCCAGCCCAGGGAGAACACAGCAGGGGGGCTGCCAGACCCTCAGGGCTCAGAGGGGAGGGGGGAGTTGGGGGGCCTCTCAGGCAGGCAAACAGTGACAGGTGACATGGCGCACGTCCCCCACGTCCGTGAAGAGCCCTTTCAGCAACCGGGGCTCTCACCCACCCTCGGTCCGCCCGTCAACGGCGTCCGTGTCCGCCCGTCAACGGTGTCCGTTTCCGCCCTCAGTCCGCCCGTCAACGGCGTCCGTTTCTGTCCTCAGTCCGCCCGTCAACAGCGTCCGTTTCCACCCTCGGTCTGTCTGCATGAGAGGCGCCCGTTCCTGCATTGCCTCCATCTGCGAAGTGACCCCTGTGTCCCTATTGGTCTCTGCAGACCCCTCTCCCTGTATTCCTCTCCCACCAGCCTTGTTGTCTGTCTGTTTCTGACCCACCCATGCCCCTCCCCAGCACCCCCTGTCCGCCTGCCTGTGTGCCTGCCTCCCCTCCCACTCCCTGATGATGGACACTGGCACCCCCCACCCCGCCAGAGCGCCTGCCGCGAGGTGCCTACGTTGCCCCATCTGGGGAGTGATGAGCTGCGTGAGCCCTTCCCGCTCACAGCAGACAAGCCCAAGGCATCTCTCGGTCTTGGCTGGGGCACGGAGCAGAAGGCATACCGGGATGCCTTCTTTGTGGGCATAGCCACGGCCCTGGTGGCCCAGGGCTTCAGGCAGCGCACGGGCATGTCATGGCGGAGGCGGTTCCAGACCTCATGATACCCCCCTTGTGCGTGCCGTTCCCACCCCCTCCTTCCCTTCTCTCCCCCGCTCACCCCCCATGACTCCCACGTGCAGCCTCACCGTGGCTTGGGGGTGGCATCGCAGTCTGCAGGAGGGAGGGCAGTGGCACTCCCCCCTGCGGCAGGTGGCTAATGCCCAGGGTGCCCTGGGGCAGCTGGCACTGGCACAACCTCTGCCCTTCCGCTGACTGTCGCACGCCCAGTGCCTGCAGGCCCACCTGTGGCTGCCCATCTGCTGCGACCGCTGCAGCAGCTGTGGTAGGTGCACGCAGACGGGCTGAGGAGGGGCTCTTCGCTTCCACAAGACTGACAGTTCCCCACAGGGGCCTGCCTGCCTCTGTGGTAAGTTTTGCCTCGATCCTGGCCCACTGCTCTTGCCTCCTGCCTAACTCAGGCACAGTTGCAGCCTAACTCGGTCCTATTTTGGGCCCCAATTGTGCCACAATTGGGCCTCAACTGTGCCTGAGTTGGGCTGGACTGAGGCCTTAGTCTCCTTTTCTCTTTGCTTCACCATTTGCTTAATTGCATATCATGGAACAATTGCCTCTGAACTCATTTTAACTTCTGATTTACACAAAATTCAAAGAATGAACAGATACAACCAACTATGGCAAGATCATGGATTTTCCTCTTGGGATGAATTTTCATGCAAACAGCAAGCATAATAGTTATCTCTGGTAAATGCAGTCAATTCCACGGAGATATACAGTGAATTGTATCCAGTGGCATTGCTAGTGTGCCCTGGGGGGTGGGGCAATGACATGTTTTGTGTCATCGTCCCACCCCCTGCACACCCAGAAGGCTTAATTTGAAATCTTCTAGGACCTGGGGCAGGCAGGAGGGACCATCAAAAGCACCAAAAAGCTCTGCGGCTGCAAAAGCAGCCACTCTGGCTGCAAAAAAGCAGCCACGGAGCAAAAAGCTGCCACCGTGGCTCCTCCTCACAAGGAGACTGCAGCTGTTACCTGGAGCACAGCACACCTTCCCCAGCCCTGACCTGGCTACGCTACTGATTGTACAGTGAAACCTTGGATTGCGAGTAACTTGGTTTGCGAGTGCTTTGCAAGATGAGCAAAATTGTTTTCTAAATTTTGACTTGATAAACGAACAATGTCTTGCGATACGAGTACATTGTGTTCTCCAATATATCTCTCTGTGTGTTTGCAGAGTAACAATAGTGTCTCCTGGGCAACAAACTGCCCTCATTAACTGCTCATTAACACTCTGTTCTCCCTCTGCTAGAGGCTCCGTTTGTGCAGAATAGCAGCTCAGACTTTGCTTTGCAACTTCTGTCTTGCAGACCTCATTGTTCGTTGTTGTTCAGTTAAGTCGTGTCCGACCCTTCGTGATCCCATGAACCATATCCCGCCAGGCCTTCCTGTCCTCCACTATCTTCCTGAGTTCGCTCATTTTCATGTTCGTTGCATCGGTGATGCTGTCTAACCATCTCATCCTTTGCCTTCCCCTTCTCCTTTTGCCTTCAATTTTTCCCAGCATCAGAGTCTTCTCCAGAGAGTCCTCTCTTCGCATTAGGTGGCCAAAATATTTGAGTTTCAGCCTTAGTACCTGTCCTTCCAGGGAACAGTCAGGGTTGATTCCATTTAGGATTGACTGATTTGATCTCCTAGCAGTCCAAGGGACTCTCAGGAGTCTTCTCCAGCACCACAGTTCAAAAGCATCTATTCTTCGGCGCTCAGCCTTCCTTATGGTCCAACTCTCGCAACCATACATTACTACTGGGAACACCATCGCCCTGACTATACGAACTTTTGTTGGCATGGTGATATCTCTGCTTTTTATTATGCTATCTAAATTTGCCATAGCTTTCCTTCCAAGGAGTAAGCGTCTTTTAATTTCATGGCTGCTGTCTCCGTCTGCAGTGATCTTGGAGCCCAGAAAAGTAAAATCTGTTACTGCTTCCATTTCTGCCCCTTCTATTTGCCAGGAATTGATGGGACCCGATGCCATGATCTTAGTTTTATTAATGTTGAGTTTCAAGCCAACTTTTGCACTCTCCTCTTTCACTCTCATCAAGAGGCTCTTCAGTTCTTCTTCACTTTCTGCCATTAGGGTGGTATCGTCTGCATATCTGAGGTTGTTGATGTTTCTCCCGGCAATCTTGATTCCGGCTTGCGATTCATTCAGCCCTGCATTTCTCATAATGTACTCTGCATATAAGTTAAATAAGCAGGGTGACAATATACAGCCTTGCCGCACTCCCTTCCCAATTTTGAACCAATCGATTGTTCCATGGCCAGTTCGAACTGTTGCTTCTTGACCCGCATACAGGTTTCTCAGGAAACAGGTAAGGTGGTCTGGTACCCCCATCTCTTTAAGAATTTGCCACAGTTTGTTGTGATCCACACAATCAAAGGCAGACCTCATTAACAAGCTGTTTTTCCCCTCCCCCATCTGCCTCTAGCAAAGACTTTACTCTGCAAAACAAGGCTCAGGTTTTGCATATCAGACGTTGCAAAGTGAGCTACAGTTTGCAAGAGCAAAGGAGTACTCTGCAGGGCAGCTTCTTAATTAGCTGATCCCAGGAGATAATGCAGACACACACAAAGCTCTCTTGCAGAATAACGAATCATCTGAATTTCCATTATTTCTTATGGGAAAATTTGCTTTGATATACGAGTGCTTTGGATTACAAGCACATTTCTGGAACCAATTATGCTCGCAAACCAAGGTTCCACTGTATCACATGTTTTCTTTGCATCCCACCAAATTGCTCAGGACACAGCATATATGGGGTTGAGAACCCAGGGGTTCTCTTGAGTGGCCCAACATAACCAGTATAGAAGGGGTTCTGAAGAACGCATAAGATTTGTAGGAACTCGTATTGTAAGCAAAGCATCGATAACAGTGTTCAGAGGGAGAAAGAAAAAATACATTTTCACCCCATCCTAGGTATGTCTACTCAGAAGTCCCATTATAGTCAATAGGACTTACTCCTAGGTAAGTGTGGATAGGATTGCAGCCTTTGCCGATCATACAGTACTTTCTTCATACTACAGAGTGATTTAGAAAGGGTTTGAGTACAACAAAATATAGCCATACATCCCAGCCCTAAGTTTGTTTGCTATATACGCTCAAGATTGCATCATAACAATATTATCACAATATTTTATTTACTTGCATATTTCTCTTTTTATGGGGCATTACAATCACAATTTCTAAGGAGGGAGAGGTGGGGTGCTCCACTGTACAAATGTCAAATGCCATTGTTTTTGGAAGCAAATTGTACTTCATATCGAGTTGCCAATTGACTGAAGGGTTCCCCCCCCCCCAACATGATGCAATTGAGGCCCTGTTAAAATCTCTAGAATTCCTTTCAGTAGTCACTTGGAGATTAAATACAGATTCCTGGAGGGTTGGAAATTCTAACTTCATAATCAACTGTATCTCACATTGCTTGGGAATGAGATGTTATCATTCTAAGTTACACAAGGTTCAGATGGGTTAGACTAATAGAGGACAGGCAATTCTAGCAATACGTCTCCACTTTCTATCTAAAATCCCATCTCAAAATTTCAGACAACTCAAAACATCTTGATGTTTATGCAAGCTACAGCCATTTGTATTTAAAGGACCCTCAGGAGGCATTCACACCAAGGAAGTAACACTGTGACAAGTTTCTCTGCCACCACAGAGGCCGGCTGCATCAGCGGCAACCCACACATGGCAAGCCTGCCCTGATGACACCGATGGGTGAAGCATCAGGAGGCATGCAGATCCCATCCATGTCACTTCTGGCTAGGCTGGAACTTGCCATGGCTTGGTGGTGGGCAAGGCAGCACATTTGGGTATTGCGGGAGGGGACAAGCATGGATGAGAGAGGCTGGGGGAGCAAGGACAATGAGTTGGCACCAGTTGATGAGGAGGAGATCAAGGAACAGCGCATCAAGGGCCCGACCAAAGCCACAAACAGGGCTGCCCTAGAGTTGGCACCAAGGAAGGCAGATCAACTCAGCTGGGGAGGAGGAGAACCCGGGTGGCTCGTTAATCCCCTCCCCTGGCCTCTGAGGCATTGCAGCTGTGCTGGCAACCCAAGGGACATCGCCCCTATGTTATGGGCTCCCCCACTGTAGGTCCCAGGGGTCATAAAATGAAACTGATTGGGGAGAGATGTAGAACAGACCAAAGGAGTTTCTTCTCCCAAGACTGTGAAATTCATTGCCTGATGATGTGTGATGGCCAGTAGCTTGGATGGCTTTTAAAGTGGATGGAACAAATTCATGGGGGACTGGTCTATCAATGGCTAGTATTCAATGCAAATTCTCTTTTAATTTTTGCATAAGAATTCTTAAATACACATTTTGGGGCCTGTGGGCACTATGTGCCCACACAAGTTACACCCTAAGCCTCAAAAGATTCACAGAGCCGACCATGTCTTCTCTCTGGTCTGCAGAACTGGAGTCTAGTACTTGAGGGATGCAACTTGGTAGAGTCCACACTAATTGGACGTATATGCTGAGTGCACACAAGTTGGTGACTTTTATGAATCCCAAAGGGGAAGAGTCGTTATGCAGTTTTGTTTTGTTTTGAAATTGCTAATGTTTATTTATAGCATTCCATTGTAATAAACAATTCATCTAACAGGAAGTATGCTTAAACACAGATACATACCTATTTCTGTTCATAAATATGATAATAATTGTATCCTGAATGGTTTTAGTATTCTTTTGGTACTCAATACATATAATAAAAGGAAGACATGTATTCATTTATTTCATAGGAAGTTTAAGACGTATAATTAAATATTTTAATATGACACATTCAGCAATTATAGAAACACACACACACACACACACACACACACAGCAGCATGCTTTGCCACTTTATCTGTACAATAGCACATAGAATGGGAGCCGTTCCCAGTGGCGTCGCTCTAGGTGGGGCGGAACGCTAAGTTCTGCACCACTCTGACCCTCTGTTTACTCTCCGGCACGAGGTGCCCCGCCTCCTCATCGTCGGAGCCATTCAGTGGAGCGAAGGCAACGTGCAGGGAGCCTCTTTAAGCAGAGGCTGGATAGCCATCTGTCATCAGGGATGTTGTAGCTGTGGACAGCCTGCATTGGCAGGCAGTCGGACTCAATGATCCTGATTGTTCCTTTCAACTCTATGATTCTAAAATACCTCTTGTGGTGCTCCCATTCATTTCAGCGGGCTTGCACACGATTACTGAGAACTGTGCACCATGTAATTGGGCACCACAAAATTATATGGCCAGAGTGTGTGCAGGGGCAAACACTTGGTGGGTGCATCATGTCCAAGGAATTCCACAGGACACCCATCACATTTGTTAGACTGAACACAACTTGAAGCAATACTAATTAACAGTGGCGTCACTAGGGCGCGCGTCGCCCCATAGCGGGGGGCGCGCGTCACCCTAGTGACGCCTCCCCGTATACCCCCCCTCTTACAAATCTTCCCGCAATTTGGGGAGGCAACCCGACGAGGCGCTGCTCTGGCGCTGCCTCCACAGTGAGTAAATGAGCCATTGGGTGCTGGACTCCAGCATCCATGGATCCTCGCTATTCATGGGGGGGGGGGGTGTCCCGGAACGGATCCCCCGTGGACAGCGAGGGTCCACTGTATATCCTAAGATTAATATAATGTGAACTGATCCATTGGGAAGGATGGAAGGTAAAAAGGTTGGCTGTTGTTGTCTTTTTAGTGCATCTGAGTTGGCCCTATTTTTGAAAATGCTCATGTTGTACAAACAAATTCTAGCTCTAGTTTCAAATTCTCTTCAGTGACTGTTTCAACCTCAAGGGCCTTTTATGATGCCCTCCAGAACAATAAACACTGGCCTGCATCTTTCTGTAGGCTTGAGACATGTCAATGCAAAGCCAGATGCTAGACTTTATTCTCTTCTTTGTCACACTTGATTTTTCGTTGGCACAATGCCCATAATTCTCAAGGCATTCATCCAGCTTATATTGATATAACGTGGTGAGTCAAGACACTAACAGTGTATTTCTGAATCCTCAAGATAATCTAACAGATAATAAAATGCCCTTTCAGACAGAACCTCAAATCTACAGTGGCCAGATGTACATTACAAAAATTAAAAATTAAAGCATGGGGCTTTGAGCATAAAAATTAAAGCATATGGCTATGACCCTTCAGCACAGATCCTGTGGAATGAAGGCCAAGGTCACTTAACAAGGACTATTTATTCCATAACATGCTACAATGATCCTTTTGATTCCTTAACCAGGATGGTTATAGAGTAGTAAAAAGCCACATGTTTCCATAGGCTATGTTCATCAATGTACAATGTAATTTGCATATAGTTCTGAGAATAGAACCTGGCAGTGAAGGTTACTTCATTTTAATTCATCTGGAGTAAAATACTGCAACCCTGTGATTGCCCAGTAGATCAGAGGTTCTCAACCTGTGGTATGGGTACCCCTAGGGGTATGCGGACGTCTTGCTGGGGGTATGCCAAGCCCTGCCCCTTATCTGCCCCATCAGCAGCTAATTAAGTGTTAACATGGATTTTAAATTGTAATTATTTTCGGAGCCCTTCCGTCTCTCTGGTTTTGGGCTTCTTTTTGTACTTTGGAAAATGTACTTTGGTGGGGTGGGGAGGGAGGAGCTGATTTTGGGAAGTGTGACTTGGAGAAAAAAAGAGATCCTTGTCTCTCTCTCTCACACACACACTCACAGAGAGAGAGAGAGAGAGAGAGAGAGAGAGAGAGAGAGAGAGAGAGAGAGGATTAATTTAAGGCATTTTTCACATTTAAAATTGTTTTAGTACTTTTTTATTTAACGATTAATTGCCTAATTAATTGATTAATCAGCAGTTAATTAGCAGGGGGTACTTCAGAAAATTGGACCGTGATAGGGGGTACCCAGACCTCCAAAGGTTGAGAACCCCTGCCTTAGATATTATGGACACCTAGGATTAACAGTTACACCTTTTCTCATTTTACAAGGTGCAATTAAGGGGGCTGCTTATCATTTGATAAGCTTGCCTCTGACAGCTGCTGACTGTGCATGATAAGAAAGCTCCCTTGATGTGGTTATTGTCATAATTAATTTATTTATATCAGCCTTGCAAACAAAAGAGGTGCCTTGAAAGCTATGCTTGCCTTTCAAGCTGCATAGCTTTTCTATCCCTTCCACTACCTCACTGCTCCCACCTCTGTCCTCTTCTCCCCAATGTCTGTTCCTTCACCTCACTACTATTCTTTTTCCTTCACTGGAAAGAGCAATATGGAGCATTGTCAGCGGGTGGGAGAGCCCTTCTCAGTGATCCCAAGAAGCTCGGCCAAAAGCAGGAGTCTCTCAGGAGTCTTTCACACGGCCGAAAGCGCCATGTCAAAGCGGAGTTCCGGTGGTCCAAGTACCACCAGTAGTTGGCCAAAGTACCACTGGTGCAACTAGTATTATTAGTTGAGAACCCCTGTGTTACATGACACCTTACATCCTGACTTGTTTTATTTCTTTCCTTCTCAGCACTCTTGTGAGGCAGGCTGTTATTACTTTAATATTTGGGGGTATGAGGCTGAGACCTGCACTGACCTGCTTTTCACCCACCAAAAGGGAGTAGAATGTGGTTCACCTGCCTCCTTACCATGTCCCTCACGTGGTTTCTTCAAACAAAGAAGTGCAGGACTTCCTATTTGACTTACAGGCACCACACAAACAAAGGGGCTCCTTTAAATTGAACATGGAAGTCCTGCACCTCTGCAGTTGAAGAAACCACGCAAGGAGTGTGGTAAGTGGCTGCGGTGGACTTGAGGCAGCATTGGGCAGCTTTCCAGGTCATGCTGCCACTGGATGTAAAGGTGTGCCAGATCCAAACAAACAGAGACAAAATATATCCCTTCAACAGATTTGGAAGCTTCAACTTGTCCAGAATGTGGCAGCATGTGTCCAGGTGGGGGCTAGTGCCTGGGAGCATGCCACATCCATTTAATATCATATGAACTGGTTACCAGTATGCTTCCAGGCTCAATTCAAAGTGTTGGTTTTGACCTTTAAAGCCCTACATGGCCTGGGACCACTAGGTTACCTGAGAGGCTACTCCTCGCTTATGAGCCTGCCCACCACCTCTGTTTGTCATCTGAGGCTCTGATTTGCAGTCCCCCACTATATGATGTGATCTTAAGGTAATGCAGGACAATGCCTTTTGGGTTGTGGCCCCTAGACTGCAGTCCCTGGAGGGTCATTTGACAGTTTGGCATCTGGTCAAGATTTTTTTTTTTTTAGGCATCTCGGAGTTAAAGTTGTCCATCCCTGCCGAGTTGAGTCAAATTATTGATTGCTTATGGCTTGTTCTCTTGACTCTTGTTACATATTTTGGGTTTTTTGTTTTGTTTCTATTATTTATTTTATGAACTATGTAAAATGTTTTTTTATTATTTGAGCCACCTTGGGGGCCTCTCAGGAGGTTGAAAGGCATGACATGAATCTCTAAATAAAAATACAGTCATCTCAAAGCTCTAAACAGAGACACCTAAGATTGTCTCAACATCTCCAAGGAAGGAAAAGGAAGCATTACATCCTTTTGTCCTGCAACAATAGTCTCATGTCCTGTACAATTTTGATTAATATGTTATTTATGAAGCAACAGCATTTAAAGCCTCTCCCAAAACTATACAGCAGCTTTCTAAACCAAAACTCTAACTTGAAGAGCTTAGTGTTGACGTCATAAGAAGCATAATTATATGTCCTCTCATCATTCTATGTTTCTCAAAGCCTTTGGAGCGGGAGGGAGATGATGATGAGGCTACAAGCACATCCTGCATCCTGCAGGGGGGCAGCCCCAGAGGTCTCCTCCGGGTAAGGGAACATTTGTTCCCTTGCTCAGGGTAAGCCCCTTGTTGCCCCACTGGGTCTACTCAGACCTGCTTCTGTGATTTTGCTGGTGCAAGTCCGAGTGGACCCAGGAAGGTGGACCGAGACCAGGAAGGGGGGTAGGATATTAGTGGCACCACTGCTGCCCCCTTCCTGGCCTTGCTCCACTTTCCTCCCTGCCCCAGTCCCCACCCCATTCCTCCCCCTCCTTGCTCTGTTCTGTCCACCCCCAGCCTCCTGCCTATCCCTATGCTCACATACCGGTATCGGGAATTGATGGTAGGCCACTGGAGCGTGGCCACAATCAACTCACTGCTTGGGGCAGTGGCCCAACCGCACTGAATGGTGTGTCATCATTTGCGACAGCTGTAAAGGGCTTTGCACTGTTGGAACACTAGGTTCCAGCAGCGCAAAGCCCCAATAGGATTGGGATGTGACTGTAAAGTCACTTAACTGTGCAGTCAAAACCTGTAGAGACTGTAAGGTAGTAGCAGCCAGATGGGTCTTAAGTCTAATGGAGCCACCAGCATGGCTTATGCAACTCACAGCCCAATCCTATCTGGGCTGTCCATCATTGGCGCTCCTCTTCCGTTGGTGCTGACTGCCATAAAACAGTCAATGCCAGTCATAAAAGGCCCTCTAACGGTGCATGAAGCCATACGCTGGACACTGCTGGAGCACCAGTGGGGAGGCAGGAGCCTTCCTGCTTGCTCCAGAGGAACCAGACGCTGATGCTGACGCTGACAGAGATAAGGTGGCACGGGAAGGGTGGGGTAGGGCAGAATGGGGGCAGGGGGAGGGTGGAATAGGGTGGTGACAGGGGCTGGGGCTGGCAAATCAGTTCTGGGAAGGGGGCGGGTTTGGTGGCAGCCTGCGGCGTGGGTTCATGTGGACCTGCACCAGCTATTTCCGAATAGAACCACCTGCGCTGTCCCAGGTAAGGGAACGATTGTTCCCAAACCCAGAGGAGACCTCTGCAACTGCCCCCCCCCGATGCAATGGTAGCCATTTTGACATCACTGCATTGGTGAAGGGGGGGGAAGAATAGGATTGTGCTCTAAACCAAGAGTACTGACCTCATTAATTTGGATTAAATACATATTCCAAGGACATGGGTGATTATTTTTGGTGAAACGGGAAGATATTGCCCAATTTTCAAGTCTCTTGCCATCTGGTGTAGAAATTAAAACATGTTGTGAAATCCTACTGGTACAAAATTCCCCCTTAGAAAAACATTTAGTAGTATGATCTAATTTGTTTTAATTTAGAAACCCAAATAGGGTACAGATATAGATCCAGACAGCACATATTCATATATAAGAATTGCATTGGTCTAAATAGGAAACAGTCAAATCAATTATAATTAGTGTTCTATTTCAGTATATCCATTTGCCTTACATTCAGCATTTAATCACGGAACCTTTAGATTAACTAGTTCTACCGGACATATTTACAATGATACCTTATATTAATAACTCAGCAAGCAGCAATAACATCAATCTACTGAAGTTCAATATTTCTAATCCAATTTTGTCCCAGTTACATCTCTTTCTGGAAAAGGATTAATCACTTGAGTCTCTGTGTCCCTTCCTGTTTATTTTAATATGAACAAGAAATAAATGGCTCTCTTCCAAATGTAAATTGTTTGCCATTTACAAAATACTGCAAGTCTGAATAGAAACTTTCAAGGGAAACTAATATCTTTCTGTTGCAATAAGTGTTAAGAATATGAATGTTCTTTCTCTTTTTTAATGATCTGAAGAAATATCAGCAAGTATTTGAATGAGTTTAATTACTTGGAATATGTGGATTGTTTTCACAGACATACTATGCTGGATTATTTTTCATTCAATTAACACACAGTTTAATCACAATATTTCTTGGCCACTCATCAGATCTGTGATATTTATACTATACCCCAAAACCACATTTCATGATCCATATTTGTTGTGGTAATTTTAATAATCGGCATGGGCTCATTTTAAAGCTACAGTTGGCTATCCAAGGTATAAGACAATGACTGCATTAAGATGTAATGCCAACCCATGGTTTGGTACTATGTAAATGAGCCCAGAGGAGACCTTAGGCCCATGAGAATCCTCTTCCCTTCATGTGCCACAGTTTTGAAGCTTGCTTTTTGGCAGATCATAGTTTGCTGTTGTACACAAACGTGGCAAACTATGCTTTGCCCAGAAACCAGGTTCCCAAATTAGGATGAAACCATGAGCAATCTATGACTTGTGCAAACCATAGTTTGCCATGTTCTTACCCGATAGCAATCTATGACTTGCCAACAAATAGGAAGCAGAAATCATGACACATGAAGGGACGAAGAAGTGGGATGATGGAACACACAAAGATGATGGAACACACAAAGTCAAGGCTTTTTTGTGAAGTACCAAACCTTGTTTGGTATCACACCTGAATACAGCCAATGAAGAAATCAAGACCAACCCATGAATAATACATCTGCTTGTCTCTCTGCCTACATGTCTATGGCAACACGAAATCTAAGAAGATATTTTACTGTAGCTCACATGAATAACCAATATGTTCCAACTATCCCTATTTTTCAGAGACAGTTCTGATTATCTGGTCCCTTTCCTTGGTAAATCATTGTCCGTTTTTGCCAAGAGAATGGCTTGTTAATGCTTTGTAAGGGTTTGTTGTTTGAATTGTTGTATTTCTTCAGGATATAGCTTCTAACCCCAAGATCACTAGGAGTTAAATCTCTGAGCATGGAATGAATGCACCTTGTCTGTAGTGTACATGTAGTTAATTGCATGTGCATGGATACTAAGGCTGCAATCCTAGACACACTTACCTGGCAGTAAATACCATCGGACTTACTTTTGAGTAGACATGCACAGGATTGTGCTCAAAGCACCATGTTGCTCACTAGGGCCGGCCCATCCATGAGGCCAACTGAAGTGCTCATCTCAGGCAGCAGATTTGTGGGGGGCACCCATCTCTTCCTACTTGCCTCCACTGCTCCTCCTCCCTGGATTGGAAAAGGAAGAGAGGGACAGAGAGGAAGAGGAAATGTGGTGGTGGGGAAAGCAGCAGAGCTTGGGCCAGGCCTGCACATGCATATGACTTGTATCAGAGATAGGTTTACCATAGTCCTGGAATCGAGGCAGGCGTCGGCCTAGAGCGGACCCGAGCCGCTCCCAAGAGTGTACCGCGGCTGCCCAATGTGTGTGCGGCTTCTGGTCAACAATGCGACCACATTGGGCAGCCGCGGTGCACTCTTGGGAGCAGCTTGGGTCCGCTCTAAGGCCGACGCCTACCTTGATTCTGGGACTATGGTAAGCCTAATCAAAGAGCACAGGGGGAAATTTGATCTATCACCAAATGCTCAGGACAGCAGCGTCACTGCAGGGGCGGGCGGAGCCCCAAGTTCTGTTGGGCTCTGACCCTCCGTTACACGACGGGAGAAAGCGGCCCCGCCCCCTCGCCTTTGGAGCCATTCTGGCCGACGAAAGCAAGTGCTTTTGTCGGCCGGAATGGCTCCAAAGGCGAGGGGGCGGGGCCGCTTTCTCCCGTCGTGTAACAGAGGGTCAGAGCCCGACTGAACTTGGAGCTCCGCCTGCTGGCTCAGGATAGTGCTGAGCTAAAACACTGAAGCAGGGCAGCGCTTGGCATGCTACCTCAGGTATCAGGAGGTCCTGGGCTAGCACTGTTGCTCACACACTGTAGCTGCTCAAGTGCATATTGAATTGCTGATAATATATTGTAGGCAATTATGTTTATCAGTTACATACTGAGCATGAGCAAAAAAAAACATCCTTTCAATCAGTGGGGGACAAGGTAATGGAGGGTAAGCAAATGAGCCACAAAAGACCCAGAGCAGAGACCAGCAAAGTGGGGGAGGGGGTTGTCAGAAGCATATTCCTATTTTCATCTGTGAAATGTTGGAGTGCGTGATAACAGGCAAAAACGTCCACAAGCACTCATCATTTCTTTAAGCTTCAGGAAACAGGAGAAGGACTTCTTGCCTGGTGTGAAGACCAGTGCAATGACACCAGAACACAGCATTTTGACGGTCATAAATCAGGCAAGATACAATCCCCAGGCAGAGTTATCGTGTCCTGAAAATATTTAAGGTAGGAATTTGGAATGGAGAGTAATTTAGAAAAGCAGCTGCTTTCAGTTAGGTCAGCTCAGCTGGAACTTAAATGTGCCTGTCAAACAATAATTAAAGTGAGGAGAGGCCTTATATCATAAACTGGATTTTCAGAACTAGCCAATCAACAGCCAAGATTTATTTAAAAGCGACAGAGAGAACAGAAAGGCAAGTGAACACAGGTTTAAACACCACTCAGAATGTGTCTCCAAGCTATTCTCTCAATTAATATTCTGAGGAGTTGGTGAACAGAAGGATTATTATTATTGTGGGGGAATGATGAGTGGGAGGAATTTTTCTCTCCAAGATCAGTCAAATGCATCAGTGATGATACAACAACCTTTCAGGGCTATGAAGCAAGTTGGGTTGAGCTGCGCTGTAGGAATTTTTCTTCTTTTTGTTGGACACGTATGAGAAGACCGTTGTTATCTTTTTCCTCCCCTTAGAAACATAACAAAACTTTGCATCTGTTAAAGACTGGTGTTACCATAGAATGTAATTAATGGTGGCAATTTACGGCTAGCAGCCTAATCCTAAGCAACTTTCCAGCGTCAATGCACTGCATTGAATGCAGCAGCTGTGCCAATGGGGTACGTGCTGCATCCTGCCATGGAGGAACAGTCATGGAGGCCTCCTTAATGTAAAAAGGGAACACTTGTTTCCTTACCTCGAGGCTGCGTTGTGGCTGCATCAGCACAGGAAAGTTGGTTAGGATTGGGTTGTAAGAAACTTTCTGCAGCAGTGATATCCTTCATGGAAGCTAACTGAAAGCCTTCTTATTCAGTTTTTTTTTCAGCATTTAGTTACATACATATTTTTATTTATTTGGAGAAACTAGATGAATATAATGTATAGGCCAGCTGCCTAGTCCAGCTAAGGAGATGAGTACATGTAAGCAGGCTTTTTTATGTTGCACAGTCTTTTTCTAGCACTGGTGGCAGTGGGGACAGCAGGAGAGCTTGTGTTCCCCCCCCCAATGCTCATCAGAAGCAGATCCACGTGCCAATGCCATCTGCACTTTATTGCTTTCAATGGAGTGTTCATTCCAAAGCACATTTGAATGTGCATCTTTAGCCACTGCCACATACTGACAAAACCTATTCATGTATAGCAAGACTAGAGTCAGACGAGGCCATTTGTTTCTAAGCCCAAGATTCTGAGGGCTGCATTCATGCTATTGTTAGGGTGCACTACCTATACACCTTTACCTGAGAGTAAGCTCTGTGGAACACTGTGGGATTTACTTCTGGGTCGACATGTATAGAATTGGGCTGTGTGGGTGACACTGTGAAAGAGCAACAGTGTGGCTCCTAAGTCAATTCGCCATCTTGCCATTTCACTGAATAGTTCCAACAGACATCCATGGGCCTCAGCTGTTGCAAGTACAAATATTCTAGCTACAAGGCTGAGACATTTTACAGCTGTAAAGCTAAAAAGCAAGAAATAAATGAGAACAGCTATATTTTTAAAACGAGAAGTTCTGGTTACAACCCAGATGTATTCCTTGGAAGTGATTTCATCTGTTTTCTAGACCTCCTAACCGATGAAGAGGAAGAAGTGTCTCTATATAGATTATCCAGAAGTTCTGAAAATAGTCTATAAATATTTGATAATTTAGAACACAGGTAATGTGAAACATTTGTTTTACTCTTGTTTAGCACTGACTACTACAATAATTAGTGAGGAAAGTCTGTATTTTTTTTACCATGCAAGCCCAAACTCATAAAGATAAAAATCGTTATATATCATGTATAGAATTTGTATGTAGATGAATCACAGTGATTCACTGAAGCTCGCACAGGGATGGGTGAAAAGAAGAAATCTCTACCTAAGAGTATCCTCCATAGCTTTAACTAACACTTTTTTCCACAGGAACTATTATGTTGATTTTACTTTGAAACAACATCCACAAGCAACAACTGGCAGCTAAGGGACTTCTGGATTTTTTTTTTAAATTTATAATAAAACATTTCTATCCTGCCTTTCTCAAGGCAGTTTGTAATTTAAATATAATAAAAATAATACAAGAATAAAACAAATCACTAAACAACCATTGTAAAACAAACAAACAGTGTCAACAGACAACGAAATACCAAACAGAGCTAAAGGAAAATACATTAACCAAAAGCTTGGTGGAACAAGAAAGTCTCAAGGCCCTTACAAAAGGCCACTAAAGAGGGGGTAGTTGCTCCAAGACGACAGAATTCTAAAGGCCAGACACCACTGCAGAGAAAGCCCTGTTTTAGGTCACCACCAACCAACTACCAAAAGGTGATGGTGTCTGCAGTAGGGTCACCTGAGATGATCTCAAAGGATGGGCAGATTCATGTGGGGAGAGATGGCCCTTCAAGTATCTAGGGTCTAACAATTTAGGGCAGTGTTTCCCAAACTTTTTCGACCCTTGACCATTGGCGATGGCTCCCCATTACATTATGTTGATGCCTGCCAATTGGCATTGCACTGTTTTCCGAGAGGATTCCATGGCACTCCAGGGCTTCCCTGGTTTGGGGACCACTGATTTAGGGCTTTGTAGGTCATATCCCTCCTTCATGGATCATTGCCTTGTCGTGGCGAAGGGGCTTGCGTCACTCAATGAAGCCATGAGCTATGCCGTGCAGGGACACCCAAGACAGACAGGTCGTAGCAGAGAGTTCTGACTAAAAGTGATCCACTGGAGAAGGAAATGGCAACCCACTCCAGTAACCTTGCCAAGAAAATCCCATGAACAGTACCAAAAGGCTAAAAGATATGACGCCGGAAGATGAGCCCCTCAGGTCGGAAGGTGTCCAATATGCTACTGAGGAAGAGCGGAGGACTATTCCAAGTAGACCCAGAAAGAGTGAAGCGGCTGGGCCAAAGCCAATAGGACGTCCAGCTGTGGATGTGTCTGAGGTTGAAAGGAAAATCCAATGCTGCAAGGAGCAATACTGCTTAGGAACATGGAATGTGAGGTCTATGAATCAAGGTAAGCTGGATGTGGTCAAAAATGAGATGATAAGATTGAACATTGACATCTTGGGAATCAGCGAACTAAAATGGACGGGCATGGGCGAATTTAAGTCAGGTGACCATCATATCTACTACTGTGGGCATGAATCCCTTAGAAGAAATGGAGTAGCCCTCATAGTCAATAAAAGAGTGGGAAAGGCAGTACTGGGGTGCAACCTCAAAAACGACAGAATGATTTCAGTTCGAATCCAAGGCAAACCATTCAACATTACAGTAATCCAAGTGTATGCCCCAACCACTGATGCCGAAGAAGATGAAGTTGACCGGTTCTATGAAGACCTACAACACCTTCTAGAACTAGCACCCAAAAAAGATGTCCTTTACATCATAGGAGACTGGAATGCTAAAGTAGGAAATCAAGAAATAAACGGAACAACAGGCAAGTTTGGCCTTGGAGCGCAAAATGAAGCAGGGCAAAGGCTAACGGAGTTCTGTCAAGAGAACACGCTGGTCATAGCAAACACTCTTTTCCAACAACACAAGAGGCGACTCTACACATGGACATCACCAGATGGTCAATACCGAAACCAGATAGATTATGTGCTTTGCAGCCAAAGATGGAGAAGCTCTATACAATCAGTAAAAACAAGACCTGGAGCTGACTGTGGCTCAGATCATGAGCTTCTTATTGCAAAATTCAGACTTAAACTGAAGAATGTAGGGAACACCACTAGACCAGTCAGATATGACCTAAACCATATCCCTTATGAGTATACAGTGGAGGTGAAGAATAGATTTAGGGCATTAAACCTGGTAGACAGAGTGCCTGAAGAACTATGGACGGAAGTTCGTAACATTGTACAGGAGGCAGCAACGAAAACCATCCCAAAGAAAAAGAAATGCAAGAAAGCAAAGTGGCTGTCAGATGAGGCTTTACAAATAGCTGTGGAAAGAAGGAATGCAAAAAGCAAAGGTGAAAGGGAAAGATATAAACAACTGAATGCAGAGTTCCAGAGAATAGCAAGGAGAGATAAGAAGGCCTTCTTAAATGAACAATGCAAGGAAATCGAGGAAAACAACAGAATGGGGAGGACTAGAGATCTCTTCAAGAAAATTGGAGATATCAAGGGAACGTTTTGTGCAAAGATGGGCATGATAAAGGACAAAAAAGGCAAGGACCTAACAGAAGCAGAAGAGATTAAGAAGAGATGGCAAGAATACACAGAAGAACTATACAAGAAAGATCTGAATGTTCCTGATGACCACGCTGGTGTGGTCACTGACCCAGAGCCGGACATCCTAGAGAGTGAAGTCAAGTGGGCCTTAGGTAGCATTACTAACAACAAAGCTAGTGGAGATGATAATATCCCAGCTGAGCTACTTAAAATCCTAAATGATGATGCTGTGAAAGTGCTGCACTCAATATGCCAACAAATTTGGAAAACTCAGCAGTGGCCAAAGGATTGGAAAAGGTCAGTTTACGTTCCAATTCCAAAGAAGGGCAGTGCCAAAGAGTGTGCAAACTACCGTACAATTGCACTCATTTCACATGCTAGCAAGGTTATGCTCAAAATCCTACAAGCTAGGCTTCAGCAGTATGTGGACCGAGAACTACCGGACGTACAAGCTGGGTTTCGAAGAGGCAGAGGAACTAGAGATCAAATTGCCAACATGCGGTGGATCATGGAGAAAGCACGAGAGTTCCAAAAAAACACCTACTTCTGCTTCATTGACTACGCAAAAGCCTTTGATTGTGTGGATCACAACAAACTGTGGCAAATTCTTAAAGAGATGGGGGTACCAGACCACCTTACCTGTCTCCTGAGAAACCTGTATGCGGGTCAAGAAGCAACAGTTCGAACCGGCCATGGAACAACTGATTGGTTCAAAATTGGGAAGGGAGTACGGCAAGGCTGTATATTGTCACCCTGCTTATTTAACTTATATGCAGAGTACATTATGAGAAATGCAGGGCTGAATGAATCACAAGCTGGAATCAAGATTGCCGGGAGAAATATCAACAACCTCAGATATGCAGACGATACCACCCTAATGGCAGAAAGTGAAGAAGAACTAAAGAGCCTCTTGATGAGAGTGAAAGAGGAGAGTGCAAAAGTTGGCTTGAAACTCAACATTAATAAAACTAAGATCATGGCATCGGGTCCCATCAATTCCTGGCAAATAGAAGGGGCAGAAATGGAAGCAGTAACAGATTTTACTTTTCTGGGTTCGAAGATCACTGCAGACGGAGACAGCAGCCATGAAATTAAAAGACGCTTACTCCTTGGAAGGAAAGCTATGGCAAACTTAGACAGCATAATAAAAAGCAGAGATATCACCATGCCAACAAAAGTTCGTATAGTCAGGGCGATGGTGTTCCCAGTAGCAATGTATGGTTGCGAGAGTTGGACCATAAGGAAGGCTGAGCGCCGAAGAATAGATGCTTTTGAACTGTGGTGCTGGAGAAGACTCTTGAGAGTCCCTTGGACTGCTAGGAGATCAAATCAGTCAATTCTAAATGAAATCAAGCCTGACTGTTCCCTGGAAGGACAGGTACTAAAGCTGAAACTCAAATATTTTGGCCACCTAATGCGAAGAGAGGACTCTCTGGAGAAGACTCTGATGCTGGGAAAGATTGAAGGCAAAAGGAGAAGGGGAAGGCCAAGGATGAGATGGTTAGACAGCATCACCGATGCAACAAACATGAAAATGAGCGAACTCCGGAAGATAGTGGAGGACAGGAAGGCCTGGCGGGATATGGTTCATGGGATCACGAAGGGTCGGACACGACTTAACGACTGAACAACAACAACAAGGTCATATCCAGAACTTGTGCTTAGAATAGGGTGCCCTTAGAATATGGTGCCCACAGGGTGCCTATGCCTTTAACCATTGTAAGAAGAGGGAATTTGGGCAGGTGTAGCTTGTTGCACCCTTCCATAATGAGCTGCACCTGCCCAAATTCCAATGGTTAAAGGTATAAGCACCCTCTCTCTTTTTGGATAGGGGCACCCTAGCTTAGAAGCATACTGCAGATAGATGAGTACGGGCATGACATGCTCACAACCCCTTGCTCTTATAAGGAGCCTATTGCCTGAATTCTGTACTAATATTTCAGGCAATCTTCAAAGGCAGACTCCCATAGACTGTATTATAACAGTTCAGTCTAGATGTCAACAATGCATGAGTAACCATAGCCAGGGCCACCTGATTCAGAATGAGTCACAGTTGGTGAACCAGCTGAAGCTGGTTAAAGCTTCTGGACATAGTTGACACTGGACAATCCAGTATCAAGGCCATATCCAGGAGCACTCCCAAACTGTGAACCTGCTCCTTCAAAAGGAATGTTTCCCACTCAAGACCAAGGTGATAATCCATGCCCCAGGCAATTGATCTTCTCACAGCACCTCTGTCTTGTTTAATTTCAGCTTGTTAGCATTCATTTAGTCCATCATTGACTCCAGGCACGCCATTCAGTATCTCCATTGCCTCCTTGGCTGAAGATGGAAACAAGTGTAGAGCTGGGTGTCATTTGCATACTGATGACACCCAACCTCAAATCCCCAGATTATCTCCCCAAGTGCACAGATGTTGAAAATCAATGTGAGATAAGATAGAACCCTGAGGGACATCATAGGCCAACAGCCATGGTACGGAATAAGAGTCCCTATCACACCACCTCCTGGAACCTACTCTCCAGGAAGTAGCAGAGCTACTGCAAAACAGTACCCCCAACCCCAAGCCCAGCAAGGCAATACAAAAGGATGTTATGGTCAATGTTATCAAAAGTTGCTGAGAGGTCTACTTTAGTGGAAGAAACAAGGATGCACTCTCCAGTCCAGTGCACAGCATAGTTCATTGACCAAGATGACCAAGGTTGCCTCAACCCAAAATCCCAGCAGAATCCTGGACCCTTGAAATGGATTGAAGGGTCCAGATTGAAATGGCCCCTAGGAGGTGGGTAGCCAATTGAACACCTTGCTCAGAAATAGTATATTGGAGACCAGTAGACAGTTGTCAAATATGTTGTGATCTAGGAAAGGTTTCTTCAAGAGGGGTTGGTCCACCACCTTCTTCAAGGGGGCTGGAGATGACTCCTCAATAAATGAAGAGAAACCACCCTCTCTACCCAAACCTCTCATTTCTCAAACCAGGATGGGAAAAGGTTGAGAGCACATGTGGATGACTGGATGCTTTCACAGATCATGCCATTGTCCTCAGGCTGAAAATATATAACTGACTAGTTTTGCAATGGGAGAAAACAGAAAGAAATTTCTGCTAAATACATATGACTACATGCGCAATCCTATGCATGTCTACTCAGAAATCTCATTAAATTCAATGGGACTTCGTCCCAGGTAAGTATGTATAGGATTGTAGCCTCAGAGTTCAGTGTAAATGTACTTAGCACTGGACCAGACATTTTAAACTCTAGTAATTCAACTTAGCCACACTGTGCATTGGGTAATTTGCTAGCATTCCAACAACTGGTGCTGACTAGTTTTGCAGAGTATGTTGAAGTGGGCTTGTTTTTGTTTTGCATTTCTGTGTAGTAGAGAGAGAGAAGTTAGTTTGGAGTCATGCAAGGTGTCAGTATAGATGTGTGTGTGTGTGTGTGTGTGTGTGTGTGTGTGTGTGTGTGTGTGTGTGAGCATACATGTGTGCACAATACTGTGATTCTTCCAGTTCCTTTGGAAATACAGCCAGAAAGTAGTCATGAGCAGGTCAAATTATTAGACTGTCAGTATTTTGACAAGATGGTTGGACGAGTCTGGTTGTATGTAATTGATATGATTATGGATGACAGTTGCCACAGGGACAGCCTGAAGCCAAAGAAAGCCAAAATCTCAAACTCCATGTGTTTCAGCAGGGAAGGATCCACTAAGTTACAGCTGCTGGGGGGCAAGGATTTGTTATTAGCTTACTCATACCCTGCAATTAAAATGTATTCATAGTTCACTTGGATACTGTCACTTCTTTGTGCATCTCAACTTCATCCCAGCTCTGCTATTTTGGAACTAAAATATCTCTTTTACAAAAGCAAGTCTCTTAACAAATTAAAACCTAGATTTACGGCCCAATACTATTGTCAGGCTGCGCTGCCAAAGCTCATGTTCTGGCAGCACAGCTCAACTTATGACGTCATGAAATTTGATGCGCTATCACATGCTCTCAGACTGCTGCCAGAAATGGTGAGTGGTGCTGGCCGCATGGAAGTGACTCTCCCAGATCCCCGGTAAGTTGTTGCGGAGGGCAGGGCCATTCAGAGGAATTTTATCAGGGGGTACAAAGTTTCTTTTGGGCCCCTTCTCTACATATGAATTTGGCTCCTGGCCCCCCTTTATTGCTCCAGGGCCCCCTTTTTGACCCATTTTTCACCCTGGGCCCGGGTACAAATTACCTCCTTAACCCCTCTCTCAGAGGTCCTGGCGGAGGGCGGGCTTTGGGCAGGGATGGGGAGGAACAGGGCGTATTGGGGGGGAAATGGGGAGGGGAGTGAGGGGGTGATGCACATGCCGAATCTTATCCCCTCTTTTTAAACTACCCTGCCCCTTTTCTCTCCTTGGACATATGCTACCAAAATCAGTGGCATATGTCTGAAGAGACCTATAGGCAGACTGAGGGCTTATATGAATTTAAATTCACAAATTTGCCTTCAGGTTGCCCCCCTCCACAGTGCCAGATTTTGACTTGATGAGGCCCTAAGCTATATAAAGCTTGGAGGCCCCTTGTTAATAAAATGGAGGCCCCTTGTTAAAAAATTACAGGTGGACCCCTGTATCCATGGATTCGCTATCCACGGATCGCTGGGACCCCCAGGCTGTTACTTTTTCCCCAGTAAGCTCTGTTTCTTCCTTAAACAAACAGAAGAAGCAGCCTCTGGCTGCTTATCGTAGGCAAGTAGAATGAGACTAAGTCCTAGAGAGGCTCTGCAAGGTTAACAGAAACCTTGCAGAGCCTCTCTAGGACTTAGTCTCATTCAACTTGCCTTCAAAGGAGGCTGCTTCTCCATTTGTTTTAAGGAAGAAACAAAGCTGGCTGAAAGAAAAATAAGAACTGGGGGGGGGCACGCATGCCTGCCCGTAGGGGAGGCAGGGTGGGGGGCCCTCAGGAAACCATCGAGTGGGTGTTCACTCCTATCCACAGTTTCAAGTATCCACGGAGGGGCCTGGAACATATTCCCAGCGGATATGGGGGGAGTACTGTATATCAAAATTTGCTGCACAAGCCATTTTAAAAAGCAGAGCACAGATAATATTTTAAAAGCCCCCCATTCTGAATTTTTTTTGAGGCCCCTGCAGATTGTGAGGGCCTAAGCTTGTTTAGCTTATGCCTAAATCCGACACTGCCCCCCCCCATAGCATGCAGTGTGTGCCTTTTGGCATGGCTGCATGCTATAGCGGGGGGGGTGTAGGATTGGGCTGACAGTGTCACTTTAGTTGTTGCTTTAAATGTTATTTTAGAACAACTTTTTGAGTCATGCTGAAGTCATGAATGCTTTGAATGATATTACAAGGAACTTGTAGCCAACTTTGTTGATTTTTGCTCATCTCCTTCCCCCCAAAACAAGTCCCACCTTTGCACCATGTTTATGTACACATATACAACACTTTTCTGAAAGTGTCAAGCCAACAGATGAGATTCACAGCACAATCCTATGCATGTCTACTCAAAAGTAAGTCCCATTGTGTAGATTACCTTTTGAAAAGTAAATACTGTGGTTACAAAACCACCCTAGTGCGGGGCCTCCTTAGGTGCAGGGCCCAATTAGGAGCAATTGGTCCAATTGGCTTAAAGCCAGCCCTGAGCGGAGCTTACTCCCAGGACAGTCTGTATAAGATTTCAGCCTCAGTTTTGTATGTCTGACTGCAGGCAACCAAATACACGTGTTCAAAATGGTGCTCCCAGAAGTATCTTATCTGTACATACTCTGAGCCTGTTTAAAGGCACTCTGGACTTCAAAAACAATAGACTGCTATACCAGCCTGCATGAGCATTCTGTCTGCTGATTCCAGGGGCTAATTCCAGTGCATCGGACTCAATAAAACCTTCAGAGCCAGCTCCGAGCAATTTGTACCTAGCATGAGGACTCCGCTTAGCTCCTGCTCCTCGTTCACTGCAGTGCTGGTGCCAGGGTTGCTGGGGGCCGGGAGGCAATTCATCTGCTCAACAAATGTCCACATTCCCAGGGCACCTGCTTAGGGTGGAGGGAGAGCAAACACTTTGCTACAGGTTTGGGTATTTCTTTAATACAAAGAAACTCTTGTGTTAGCACTTACCACAGCAGCAGTCTTGGAAAGTTTTGGAATATTTCTAGAATATATTTTAAGCTTGTGAATAAAACAGACTTTAAATAGCCTCCCCTGCAATTACTAGCGTAGTGCTGATCAAAAATCCCTGATGGGTTTAAAAAATTAAAATCTTTTAACCTATTTTAGAAGAAAAAGCTTAATTCTAAAAAAAATTAAATCATTTTTGGGTACTTTTAAACAGAGTTTGGTCACATGATCACGGGGCTTAACAGAAGTGCTCCTTCTCTCCCAACTGATGGAAAAGCATGGCTTAAAAATTCATTAACTAGCAAAGAGTATACAGTCATAAACAAAGCCCTGTCCTATTAGAAAATAGTTTGGGAGTCCCAAGATTTAAGGCCATGATGTATACCCTGCTAACTGGGCAAACAGGTGATGCTCCTCTTATACTTAGCTCCAGCACAGTGTCTTTTCTGGGGATTGTTTGCTGGTGTTTCTTTTTCATCTTTTTTAGATTGTGAGCCCTTTTGGGACAGGGAGCCATTTCATTATTTGATTTTTTTCTATAAATTGCTTTGTGAACTTTTTTTTGTTGAAAAGCAGTATATCATCATCATCATCATCAAGGAGGGGATCTACAATACTGCAAGGTAGAACTTTCCAGTCATTGTGGCCTCCTCAGAAACAGAGAAGCAATGATTTGTGGACTCCAGAAGGCACAGAGCAGACCTTGAGACCTCTGATGCTGCTAAAACTCATTCAGTTTTTCACTTTCCCAAACATGACAGTTGTCTCTGAGATTAAATGTCACTTGGTCTGAAAATGTTAAGGGCTCAAAAAAAAAAAAAAGTTAAGATCATGCCTAAGGTTATATGTAGTTAGTCTTGTTATATTTTGTAGTTGTCTATTTTGCTCACTAACAGCACAATCCTGTCTAAGTTCAGACTGGCTGAGCAATTGCTCTGCCGGTCTAGGGTGTTGCAAACATGCTGTAAAGCACGTTTGTGGCACCTGGAGAGTAAGTGGTGCCGGTGCCAAGGATGGTGCTGCTCTCTCCAAGCTGAGAACAGCACTGCGGTCACCATGGTGTGGCAGAGGGACAGGGGTGTGTTGGGGGTGGTGGACTGCCCCACTGAGCCTGGGAGGGGGAAGGGATCATCATCAGGGCGCTCCGCCAAATCGTATCCACCTCCCCGGGCCTGGCCAACGTTACACGGCCAGCCTGAATGTGCGGCAGCAAAATAGCTGGCACACATTCAAGTAGACACATTGGGGCAGCTGGGGCTCTGTTCGGGGAAAGGGGATGAACATCCCTTTATCTTGCAGTATTGTAGACCTCCTTGCAGTATTGTAGACCTCCGGCTATGCCGGTGCAAGTCCCATCCTGCACAGGATGCGGTGGGCACCTTATTTGCGCTGCCACGTCCTGCTAGACAGGACTTGGCTGCCCTGCTGCAATCTTATACACACTTTGTATATAAGATTGTATATAAGTAAGCCCCATTGACTACAATGCATGCATAAGATTGCTCTGTCAGTCATAAAAATGACTAGTATTTGTGCGATGTTTTTCGTGTCTTAACACCATGGCCATGAAGTCCCTTTTTGATACAGCACTGAGTCAAGATCTATCTTGACGTTTTCTGAAAGTGCCTGAAATCTTAACTGACCTCCTTCTCAGGGCCAGTCAGAATGGAAAAAAAAGGACACCACAGGGCAGCAGTTT
Source organism: Plestiodon gilberti rubricaudatus (assembly GCA_026170595.1). Lineage (NCBI taxonomy): Eukaryota > Metazoa > Chordata > Lepidosauria > Squamata > Scincidae > Plestiodon > Plestiodon gilberti. The sequence continues at coordinate 66,317,617 of JANXHW010000001.1, forward strand.
TCAGGTATTTTACCTTCTGAGAGTCAATGTCCACATTGACTTGTCTACTCTGCAATCAGCAGATCGCAGAGGATCCTTGAACATGTTCCTGTGTAGCACCGACCATGTATCCAGGCTATTGACCTACGTGAAATGAGAAAACACATGCAGCATTCTCCTGTGGCTGCAGGACTTTCACACACTGGAAACAAAGGTGTGGACTGTCAGTCCGAACAGCAGCACTGTGTATGGTGGAGATTGAGGAAAGCACATAAAATACTGTTGTATCTAGCCACAAAATAGGACTGGAAATTGAATAAAATGGGCTCAGTTACCCTAACTGGACCAACGAGTGCCCGTCTCCTTCCTTTTCCAGGTCAAGCCAACTGCCCATGACAAGCACATTTTGACAAAGTGGGTCAGACTCCAGTAGAATCAGAACGGAGGCAGAAATCAATGGGCAAATCCTCCTACCTCTTATTCAGATCAAACAGAGATATAGGTCTTCCAAGATTCCTATAATATTACCCCAGACAAGATCTCAGTTGGATACCAGCACAGCCACTCATTGGATCTGGCTAAAAAAAAGTGTGTTGTGAAAATTGCACCATCTATTGTTTCCAGCTGACTGTCACACATCTTGTTTGGATATTCTCGTCCTAGGGAGTGAATAATGCACAGCAATACTTCACTAGCCTTGATATAATTTCTCTTTCAAGCATCTTCAGAAAATTATACTTCAAAATTTTATGAACACATTACATTATGATCTTACATGAATGGGATTTTCAGAAATTACCCAGTGCCTGACTGCAACCCCATTTCATAAGCTATTTCCTTTCTAAAATTACAGAATTCTGAAGATAAGTACAGTGTAGAGCCAAGTCCCAGATGAGCCATAGTTACTGGCTTCAGAGACTTGTACTGGTACGTGGCAGTAATATAGAACATTTCTACATTTGTACATGATGACAACGATAGCGCGCCTAATGCACATTAGTAATCAGTAAAGTGTTAAACAAAAGACTAGCATTTTAGAGTTACTCAGAAGCTTTTAATTCTCATATTGTATAGAACAAAATCCTTTAAAAATGAATTATATTATCTCCAAAGACTGAGAACCACGGAAGGTTATAATGCTTTTCTTAAGGAAAATAAAAGTCATTGCAGACACCTCTCTCTACCCAGAACGAATGTATTCAAGGTTTTTACAAGAGTAAACATAATGATGCACCATGTATTTAGTCTCGTTTCCCTAGAGAGAAGTCCTAGAGGAGTGGTATTCTCCCTCCTCGAGGACTTGGCTGTATTTATTATGAGATCACATTTCTCTTTTGCAGGGTTGATGGGTGTTTATTTTTAAAGCAGAAGTTGGCAAACCCAGAGGCGCTGGAGGGGGGGGGCGTTACTGTAAGTTCCGCGCCACCCTAGTCCCCGTTTACTCCCCAGTACGAGGTGGCCCCGCCCCTCGCTGTCGGAGTCATTCAGTGTGGCGAAGGCAATGGACAGGAGACTCCCTGCCCGTTGCCTTCACTGCACTGAATGGCTCCAACGGTTAGGGGGCGGGGCCACCTCGTACTGGGGAGTAAATGGGGACTAGGATGGCGCGGAACTTACAGTACCACCCCACTGCAGTGATGCCTCTGGGCAAACCTCTGACTACAGATTTCTTTTCAAATGGAAAAACTGTCACAGATACCTAAAGTGCATTGCCTCTGCCCCACTGAAGTACATGTGCTTTCATATGTGACACTAAAGCCTCTCTAGGACTATTTATGTCAATGTAGGTCACAATACAGAAGAAAAACAGAATATACATTGCAGCCTTTGTAGGCTTTACATTTGTACCATGGACCTTTTTAAGCAAGCAGCTGATTTAAGCTGAAGTGATATAGTTTCCACTCCGTCTGTGGTTGCTCCCATGGCACTCTGGGTAATGGTTTCTGGCCACATGGTTACGGTAGATAGTTTAGAAACTACCTAGCTAAAATTGTAAAGTCTTCAGCCAGAACCATAGTAGTGGTCTCAGGCCACCCCACCAACGAGCTTCCTGTGTTCCTCTGCTGTTCACAAACATCAGTTCCAATCCTTACTGGGCCCCATTTACACATTACCTAGGTGGTATGGATGCTATCTCGGTGATAAGCATGTCACAATTAAAACAATGTAATTTGATCTAACCATAGGACAGAATGCCATGACCATGACAGAAGATTTAAACATCCCCTGGGATGCAGTGTGAGAGCATGCTCCTGGGGTTGTTTTCTGGGGGGGAGGTTACTACAGCAGAAAAAGTAATTCCTAGTTCTAGAATGTCATGATCAAAACCATTGTATAGTAACATCAACATTTGTCAGTTTGGGGTAGTACATGAGGTGGTTCTATTAGCATGGATGATTTTTTTTCTTTCATTCAAATGAAGATGTATGGCTAGAGCTAGAGCAATGAAGATGCCATTAAAATCTACCCTGTGGTTTACTGTAAGGAAGAGAAGTGGTTTACTGTAAGGCATTTCACATTATATATTAATAATTTATGTACTTATGAAAATGGGGATAACTATGCAGGAATATTTATTATCAATAACCCCACCCCCACCCCGAATCTATACTGCATGATATTGGAATTAATCATTCTTTGGGCCCAATCCTATCCAAATTTCCAGCGCTGATACAGCCGTACCAACGGGCCATGCACTGCTTCCTGTGGGGAGGCAGTCACGGAGGGTCTTTGTTTCCTTACCTCAGGGCTGCATTGCTGCTGCATCGGTGCTGGAAAGTGGGATGGGATTGGGCCCTTTGAGAAGTTTTGAGGGTTAGGGTTAGGGTTAGGGTTAGCAAAGTTAGCAAATGGATTGCTTCAGGGTTAGCAAAGTTAGCAAATGGATTGCTTCAAAGTTAGCAAATGCTAGCAAAGTTAGCAAATGGATTACAGAGTTCGTTTCCCCCCAGTATTTACAAATTAGAAATTTTGTAATGAATTGCATACAGTGACAAAATGAATTAAGGGTTCTCTTTGAAACTGAAATTGCTGACAGAAAAGAAAGAAAACAAAATACTTTATGGTTTATGGCCTATGTCTGACATTCACAGTCCAATCTTATTCAAAGCCCTGCGCTGGGACACAGTGGCACCAGGGCAGGCTCCACTCTATCCAACATGGGGCTGGAGGTCTCCTCGAGGGAAGGGGATGACTGTTGAGCCCCAACAGCCTCTATGGGGCTACTCGGAGGCGCATCAGCTAAATGGCTGGTGCAACTCCGAACAACCCCGTGTTGGACTTTCAAGCCCGGAACAGGGGATAGGATTTGGTGGAGGCCTCTTTGCCGAGCCCGTCCCCCTCCTGGGCCTGATCAGCCCTCCTCCTTGCCCCAAATGCCCCCTCCCCACCTCCATTCTGCCCTCCTCCCGCCTCCCCGTCACAGAGCTCACCTGCCACGGTGGGTGCTGCTCCTTTGCCTGTGGGACTGGACTCCACACTGTCGCAACATGCACGTTTACAGCACGTTTGTGACAGCGTGGAACCCTGTGCTGCTGGTGGAGGCCAGCCTACGATTGGGCTATTAGACAACATAATTCCACAGATCAACATACATTGCACCCAGTATAGGTTTTACATCTAAGGAAATATGTGTGACTCTTGTCCTCTATAATAACTATTATTATTATGAATATTTATAAGCCACTTTTCAACAAAGGAATTTACATAGCAAGATAAATTTATAAATAAGAACATAAGAACAGCCCTGCTGGATCAGGCCAAAGGCCCATCTAGTCCAGCTTCCTGTGTCACACAGTGGCCCCACCAGATGCCTCAGGGAGCACAAGATAGTTCCCTGTCCCCAAAAGGCTCAAATTCTAAAAAGATGCAGAAGAAACACCAGCAAATAGCCACTGGAAAAGACACAGTGCTAGAGTGAATAGGAACAGTGGCTCTCCCCCGCTAAATATAAGACAACCACTTGCCTCTGCCCAGTTATTGGGTGTCAAATATGCAAGCATATACAGATTTCTGTCTATGGATGCAGATACTATATACTTAGATGAGCCAAGCAATAAGTCATGTATGTGGGATATTTCCTCAGATTAACAGCCCAATCCTATCCAATCCTATTATTATTATTATTATTATTATTATTATTATTATTATTTATTAACAGTAATATATACCGCTTTTCAACAAAAAGTTCACAAAGTGGTTTACAGACAAAATCAAATGATTAAATGGCTCCCTGTCCCAAAAGGGCTCAATCTAAAAGCCCCTATCCAAAAAGGGCTTCCTATCCAAAGCCTCTCTCCAAAGCCCTATACGATCTACAAGAAGAGAGAGATGGTCTAGGAAGGGGTATGTACCTTGGATTTCTTACTCTTTTTTGAATCTAGAAACTACATAGGGTAAGTGTGTATGTGAGCGTGCAAGTGCGTGCACATATGCGAGAGAGAGACTTCATGTGTGTTATAAAAGCTGTTGTATGAAGTCAGTTGGAGAAAATCCCAGATGGAAACCGGGTTTGCTAGGAAAGGGGAAACCGGGTTTGCTAGGAAAGGGGCTGCTAGCAAAGTTAGCAAATCAATGTGTCCTGAAATTTCCAAACTAAATGATTAGAAAGAATGGTTCACGTGGCAGCAACAATATCCTGGATTGACCTCCAGAAAGAATTCGACCAGCATGCATGCAAGTAATGGAGTAGGACTGTGGCAGCAACTAGTTAAGAGAGCATTTAGCAGCAGAATCAATGTTGGCTGCTTTACTGTACAATTCTGTGTGAAGTTCAACATGAAAGCCAATGATGCAAAAACTTATTTGTATTATTTGGCAGTACAATGGAAATTTAATTGACAGGGAAAACTGTAACCTCACATGCCTCTTAAGAAAAACAAGCCCATCCATCTCTCATGCTAAAGTGTGTCATGTTTAATCAGTATGATTGGGTTTTCTAGCCAATTAGTTGGGTGAACTTATGAACCTTCGAACAACAAATCTTACTGCATTTGATTCATTTTGCGACTCACAGTGCTTATTTATGCTCACACCCAATTTTTAGTTGAGAGGGGTTTTTAAAATGCAAAATGCAAAAATGCAAAGATCTGAATGAACAGCGCAACCCTAGACTGACAGCGCAACCCTACCTTCAGCCAGCACCAGCGCTGCGGCCTCAGTGCCGGCCTAAGATGTCGCAATTGTGCTGTAAAACATGTTTGCGGCACCCAGTGAGTAGGCGGTGTCAGTGGGAAGGCCTGCGCCGTCCCACCAGCGCTGCATTCAGAAGTCCCATGCCCCGGAGCAGGTAAGGCTGCTCCAAGTGGTGTGGGGGGTGGGGAGGGTGCGTAAAGGGGCAGGGGGAGGGAGGATCGGGCCTGGGAGGGGGGCCTGTCTTGCTTACATGTGGCTTCTCGGGTCTGCACCAGCAACATCGCTGGTGCAGACATGAGTAGCCGCATTATGCACTGCGGAGGCTGGGGCTTTACTTGGGGTAAGGGGACGAATTTTTTAAAAGTTAATTGAAACGGCTTCTCAAACAAGAGAGGACTAACAGGGAAAATCAAGAGGATGAAATGTATGGAAATTATCGGAAACCACAATTAACAGAAGCTCAACTAAAATGTATACAACTGACAGTACAATCCTGTGCAAGTATGCACGGCCGGCCTAAAGGGCCCGCCGCTGCATCCTAAGCCCATTATGGCCTGCACCGGTGTGGCCCAGGTTCAACTTGGTGTAAGGGGACGAATGTCCCCTTCCCCTGGTGTAAGCAGTGCAGGCCACAGTGGGCCTCCTTGGATGCATGTCAGCTTTTTAGCTGGCGTGCATCCGGGAAGGCCATGTAAGGCCAGCCTGGGCTGTGACGGGACTTGGGATATCGGCGCTGAGATGTGTCAATATCACCCCTCCCAGTCTGGGCCCGCCAATAGCCCCCTCCCTTGCTGCCCCTGCCTGCCCTCCTCCCACCCCTGTGCCGACCGGTGTGGGACTCACCTCCCACCCCTGTGCCGACCGGTGTGGGACTCACTCGCAGGGTCTCCAAGTGAGCGACGCCTGGCTCTGCGCCAGCATCGTTTACTCTCGAGGCAGCGTAAAAGTGCCTTCTGGCACTTTTGCGATGCCTTAGGCTAGCGGAGCACTCACTCCACCGGCCTAAAGTTAGGTAGGATTGTGCTGCCCATAGGAAAGGCATCACCAAATCACGACAGAGGCCACCATGGGTTATGTGTGGAGTCAGGGTGTTAGAATCCGAATGGCAAGCCTGAAGGGGGAGGCAGCCTCAGTAGCAGGGTCCAAGGGATGATCAATTCCCTCTAGCCCCGCCTCCTTAGGATCTTTTCTCTACTGTTGGAAGGAATACACTTGCAGTTAATGATTCTTCTTTTATCCCATCTATGCAGTTTCCCCTGGAACTGACCCTCCCTCGGGTGGGGCCCTCCTTCCATATCACCTGTCAGGTGGTCTGGGGTGGTCTTCTGGACAGGAAAATTCCATCTCAACTTGCTCCTTGAATGACAACATTCATTCCTTGAATGGAGGTACACAGAGTTCCTCTTTATCAGCTCACACTGGATTCCAGGGCTTCTGCTGCTTCTCCCCCTTTGTGCAGCCTTGGGCTCTGATAGGCTGTCAACAGGATGCATCTGGTGGTGCTCTTGCCTCAGGTCCATAGAGCCTCTTGTTACTCACTTATGTAGGTTGCTGTTAGTGGGCAGAGTCTGTGAGTGTATCAAAATCTGTATAGTTACCGTATGCTGACCTGGTTCCCATTTCCTTTTCTGTCTTCAGCTGTCTTTCACAGGTCACTGGTCCGAACCTACGCTTTTCTTGCCTGGCCAGCAACAGTCCTCATGCAAACTTACTATTTACCTTGTTACTAGCTACATGCCTTACAGAGATAACACAGTTAACTGAAAGGAGTTGTTAGCAAACTCTAGGAAAAGGTTACAGCAGAGGTTCTCTAAGTGTGAGGCGACTCCCAAGTGCGTCATCAAAAGCAGCCAGGGGCGTCGTGTTAATCTTGTAAATAACACATATTCTTGCTTGCAAGAGAGAGAGAGAGCAAAAAGAAAGATCGGGAAAAGCTGCTGCCTCTTCACATCGGGTCACTCAAAGTTAATTTCAAAACACTTCAGGTTGTAGGCAGTTTCCACGTCTTGTTTTTAACCACAGCGTGAGGGAAGCCCTTGCTTATCTTATGTTAAAGAACAATTAACAAGCCGCTAAGTACTCAAGCTGAGCTGGAGACAGCAAGCTCCTGGAGACAAGACAGCATCCCGTTTCTCTCATTGTAGGTTTGCAGATAAGGTATTTTCATTCAGGTTTCATTCAGACATTGCAGGTTTGCAAATAAAGTATTTTCTTTCTGTTGAATGTTTTTAATAAAGCAAACACAAAACAAATGCAAGAACTGCAATTGAAAATGGTGCAGAGCAGGTTCTGCTTTACATACAGTCTTTGATTTCTATGTTTAGTTTGGTTGATTAATTATTAGGATTTCTCTCCTTCTTCCTTTCTCACCCACCTCTAAGTTAGTTCCCCACTCTATTTGCTGGGACAACCCCCCCACCCACCCTGGAAACTGCCAGGCAGTATAAGAATCTGTTTTTCATCTTGCAAAGATGCTACCAAAAGGAGCTAGCTTTCTCTCTCTTTCTCTCTCGTGCAACTGGGGTGGGGCATGACCAATGCTTCCCTCCCATGCTTTGATGTTTCTCTTGCCATGAATAGGACTAACACAGACGACATCAGTGCCCTCTACCCAGGCCTGCCAATGGAGGGAGGGCAGCATCCCCACCCCACCCTGCGCACTCCTGGCTTAGCTGCTGCTCAGCATAAGCATGGAAAATCCACTTTAGGGCTCGTTTTGGGAATATACACATACATATACACATACATATAAGAAAGGGTGCCTCTGAGCATGTAAAGAGTGCCTGTTTCTTCCATGCACTGTAATGGGGAGTCACAGCTAACGGCGAGGGAGGTCAAGGGAGCCGCGAGTCAAAAAAGTTTGGGAACCACTAGGTTACAGCTTTAAGCAGGAGACGCTGGCTTGAGATTGATTCAGAGCAAGAAAGAATGCTTAAAACATTATTAACAAATCACTGGATCTGGATGACATCCACTCAAGAGTTTTAAGGAATTCAAATGTGAAATTGCTGGTTTTTCAACTTGTTCTTTAAATCAACCTCATTGCCAAAGGACTGGAAGGTAGCCAACATAATACAGATATTTATACCACAGTGAAGTACAGTACAGGTGGGCCCCCATATCCGCTGGGGATATGTTCCAGGCCCCTCCGTGGATACTTGAAACCGTGGATAAGAGCGAACACCCCCTCCATGGTTTCCTGAGGGCCCCCCCACCCTGCCTTCCCTGCAGGCAGGCATGCTTGCCCCCCCAGCTCTTATTTTTCTTTCAGTAAGCTTTGTTTCTTCCTTAAAACAAACAGAGAAGCAGCCTCCATTGCAGGCAAGTAGAACGAGACTAAGTCCTAGAGAGGCTCTGCAAGGTTTCTGTTAACCTTGCAGAGCCTCTCTGGTAGTTAGTCTCGTTCTACTTGCCTGTAATAAGCAGCCAGAAGCTGCTTCTCCTGTTTCTTTAAGGAAGAAACGAAGCTTACTGGGAAAAAAGTAAAAGCCTGGGGGGGTCCCCACGATCTGTGGATAATTGAAACCGTGGATAGCGAATCAGTGGATATGGGGGCCCACCTGTATGTTAATTCAGTGGTTCTCAAAGTGGTGGGTGGTGACCCACCATTGAGAACAAAAGCTGTCCCCTGCCCCCTTAAGGGGCGGGGACAGCATGGTGACGGCGACCCGGGGGATCGCTGCCTCCACAAAAGTGCCCGAAACAGCCATTGCAGCACTTACCAGGGCTTGGGGGAGCTTCTGCAGGCCTCCCCAATCTTTGGATCACTTCAAAACGGCGATCTTCAGGCACTTCTGGGTTTCACGAAAATTGGAAGTGCCTGAAGATCGCTGTTTTGAAGTGATCCGAAGATTGGGGAGGCCTACAGAGGGCCACGCAGGCCTCCCTGAAGCTACCCCAAGCCCCGGTAAGTGCCGCAACGGCTGTTTTGGCGGTGGTTTCGGCGGCGGCAACGATCCCCTGGATCGTCACCTTTGAGAAACACTGTGTTAATTGATTTCAAAAGAAGCTTACTTCTAAGTAAGTGTATTTAGAATTACAGCCTAACAGTCCAATCCTATCATCCCCTCCGCACTGGTGCAGCCGCACCAAAAATGGGCACGCTATATCCAGTGGATGGAGCAGATCGTAAGGCTTCAGAGGGGAAAGGGGATTTAAATCCCTTTACACCTCTGTAAGCCTCCTGCTCCACAATGGATCTCCTCAGACCTGAGCTAGCGATTTCGCTACCGCAAGTCCAAGGAGAGAAAGGGGGTGGGGAGGCTGAAGGAAAGGGGGATAGGATCAGGTGCATGCCATCACCTCCAGATCCATCCTCTCCCTAGCCTCCCCAACCCCCGTTACGCCTTCTCCCTCCCCAGTTTTGTCCCCTCCCCTCCCCAGTTATGCCCTCCCCCACCCCCTCCTGCCTCTCCCACTGACATACCTGCTCCGGCGGGTAGTGGGAGAGCCAATGACGTGAGCAGGAAGGTTCCAGCCTTCCTGCCAGCATCCTGGCCACGCACTACTCATTGCCCTGCCAGAAAGCACTTTACAGTGCTTTTTCAGCAGTAGCCGGCAGCGGAACACACATTCTGCTGCTGGCCAACCCTGCAAGGATTGGGCTGTAAAAGAATTAAATGGGATCCACAGGTAGTAGAATCTAATAATACTATAGGAAGCCTCTGACTAAAAAGTATTTAAAGCATAATTAAAAATTGCCACTACCGTTAAAACAACAACAACCTTGCTTTTATTTCTTTCATCATATTATAAAACCCATCATTAAGGTTAATCAGACTTTTTTTTTAACAGTACATGGTGTTATCATTACACCACAAATACATATATATACCCTGAACCTAAACCCATTTGCTTGAGAATCTAATTCGTTTAATCAGTGTAACTTACAATTTAAAATTGCTTGGCATGGAACTGGAGTTGCTGCTGCATTGCAAACTACCGATTCATTTCCTTTTGAAATTCTAGATAAAATACAAGTCTGAAAACTGGAAATTACATTTCCCAAATACATAATCAGTATTAAATTCAGCTGCAACTGACTTTGCATATATAATTGAAAATTCATCAGTGCAACAATCTCAGCTTTAAGTAAGTGTGTAAAAAAGCCTTTGTTACTTACCACTGAGTACCAAAATAAAGCAACCGCCTCTTCAAATGTGGCCTTCTTTAGACACAGTTCTGAAAACTTCACAACATACAGTATCTATTTGGCCATCAGTCATGTGCTGCATGCATCACCACTCTCAAAACTAGTGGCACTTTAGAACCTCCAAATTCAGAATTAATGCTCCCCATCTCACCCGCAGACACTATCCCGATCAGGGAAAAATAAATCTACAGATACAGTGAAAGAAATACTGGGCAGCAGACACCACATACAAATCCAAGGAGACTTAAGAATTGTGTAAAGACCTTACTGGCCCCTCTGGACTTAACTTCAAAGGAAGGCAGGGCCTCCCAGCAGCAGTTCAGCCTCTGGCCTTTCCTTCCACACATACCTCCCCCACCGCTTGTGCAATTTAAGTGTCATTTCCAATGTAGCTTGCTAACAAACAAACAAAGGCAGATGGCCTGAATGGCAGAACTTCCTATAATTGACTGACTTCCTGACAAGATCTCCCAGCAGCCCAACTAGCTCTCTCACACCAGTTAACAAAAGGAGAAGTCCTGCTAATCCTAAGAACAGTTAGCAGTATACAAAGTGCTGTTGTCCTGCTCTCATTTGTTAGGACTAATGCGTCACTCTACCCACTTTGCAATCCTGAACTTCCTGAGAGTTTGGTTTCCTGACTCATATCTTTGATCAGGTTTAGGTTTACAATATTATCAGTGGTAAGAGAAGCAAAAATCCATTTTGGATGAACCAAATGATTAAGGCTAATTCTCATATCACATTTTGTACTTAAATTTATTTTTATTTTATTTATTTTTCACATTTTTATACCACCCTTCCTCCAAGGAGCTCAGAGTGGTGTACATATTTCCTCTCCTCTAACTAGTGTTCAAAATACACAAGCCTCTCATATAAAATATCAAGGGCAGGATTCAACAAGTTATTCTACATACATATACCAATAGGAATAAAGTCCTGACCCATTATAAGAATTAGCTGTTCCCCACATTCTGAATGGTAAGGACTTTTAAAAGTCTGCCAGTCCGGTCCTGTATAACTTCAGGCTGGTGGAGCTCATGCTCCGCCGGCCTAAGGAGTTGCAAAAGTGCCAGAAAGCATTTTTGCAGCTCCTCAGCTGCGCCAGCATGGAGGCCAGAGCCGCTCACTCCGCCATCCCCCAGACTCCGTGCCTGCCGACCCAGGTAAGTCCTAGGCTGGTTGGCGGGAGGGTGTGGGAAGGGCAGACCAGGGTGGTACGGGAGAGGGCCATTGGCCAGCCTGGCCTGGGAGGGGGCGAGGATATCAGTGCCAGGCCGGCCTTACACAGCTTCCCCGGACACGCGCCAGCTAAAGGGTTGGTGCGCATCCAAGGAGGTCCCGGTGCTTACACAATTTTCCCATTCCCCCGAGGTGAGCCTGAGCCACACCGGCATAGCCCGCATCTTGCGCAGGATGCAGCAGCTGGCCATTTTGGCCAGCCAGCGCAACTTGCGCAGGACTGCGCTATGCATAAAAGGTTGCTGAAAGATGAACACAGATATTTGGATATTATAATTCTGCCAAATGCTGTGGTGTGCTATTACTGGGGCCAAGAGTAGATGCCCAGCTATGTCAGTGTTAGGATTGTTACACGAAAGGCTATGTGCAGCTGGTAATTAAAGTACATCCAGAACTTTGATCCAAGATGATACATTTTAAGTTGACCAACCAAGTAGTTGATGACTGCCTCTTGCAGACACTGCAATCCTAAGCATGCTTCCTAGGGCATATGTCACATCAAACTCAATGGGACTTACTGCCATGCCGTGTAAAGGTAGGCTGAAAATGTCTTCTTAACGTTCAAAATTCTCAGGCAAGCTTCCCCACTGTATGTTGGGGGTCTCTGTTCCACTGCTTTTAAAACAACGTTAGTTGTTTCTTGTTATATACTGGTCAAAGTCTGTCATGCAACAAGACTTTTACCAGTACTGTATTTTATAATAGAAAACATCTATGGGCTTCCTGATTTGTATTATTCTGATTCTGATTTCTGTATCTTTGAAAATAAGGAACAATGCTATAGAAGAACTCAAGTCGACAATCAGAATCAGGAAGAAGAATGAATCCATTCTGTACACAAACATGCACGCACGCACACAACACGCGCATGCGCGCGCGCACGCACACAAAAAACCTTTATTGTTCCTTTGTTTACTTCAGATGCTCCATAGCTTCTCTGGTGTAGAAACAAAGCAACAACTTGGGGAGTGCTTGTGGGTGCTGTGCAAAGAAGGTTTGCACAACCCCTCTGCATTGGATACTGTTACAACAGCAACAGAACTTGTTAGAGCATTGCACCACTGCATAAAGGACCAATGATAACATCTCTATCTAGACACTGTATTGGCAAATCTCCCGTTTATGCTAATAGTTGTGCCTGTAATTCTAATGCAAAGAAAAGATACTTCAAAAAGGATCACAGTCTCTCTCTCTCTCCAGGGCAGGGGTCTCCAAACTTCCCGCTGCCAGGGATACATCACTCAGTCTTGCTCTTATGGTGGGCTGGAGCGGGTCAATGAATAACATACATTTTGCACATAAATGTCACAATAGGAAAAAAAATATTTGCAAAATACTTGCAGCTGCAGGGCTGCTTGCTGTCTCGCTCAGTTGGGTTTTCAGTGAAAGCAACCCAGTCCAGCAGTTGCTTCATCGGGGGGGGGGGGAGGAAGAGAACGGGCTGCACAGAACTATAATGCCACTAGGCTCAGTGGGCTGGTAAAAATGTGTTTGTGGGCTAGATGTGACCTACTGGCCATAGCTTGGGATGCTTGCTCTAGAGCAGCGGTTCTCAAAGTTCTCCCCATGAGTTGCGGAAGTTGTAAGTCCTTGCGGGGCGGGCCGACAGTGGGGGTGGCAATCCTGGAATTGCGCCGCTGGGAAAAGGTTTTTTAAAAAAACTTACCAGGGGTTGCGCCGGCCCTCTGGAGGGTGCGAAGGGGCCTGTGGTCCCCTCTGTGGGCCTCTCCGCACTTCAGATTGGCTTCCTGAAGTGATCAAGACCCACTTCTGGTTTCAGACGAAACCCGGAAGTGGGTCTCGATCACGTCAGGGAGCCAATCTGAAGTGCAGGGAGGCCCGCAGAGGGGGCCATGGGCCCTCCCACACCTCTGGAGGGCTGGTGAGGCCCATGGTAAGTAAAAAAACACCACCTTTTCCTGTTGCTGGTGGCGCCGCCAATGTCACTGCACATCACCACTCCCCTTCAGGGGGTAGCAACTGCATCCAGTTTTCGTTGCGGTTCGTGATCCACCACTTTGAGAACCACTGCTCTAGAGATATGGAAACAAATCAATCGTCAAATCAGCAAAGGCAAGAATGATCAAACCCAGAAATGTTAAGCAAAATCCTGAAGAATATGTGCCTGCTTTTTGTAGTGCTCCCCACATTTGTGCAAAAGCATCAGATTGATTATGGGGGACGATCATGCATGCACATTCCTCTTGTTGTTGTTCAGTCGTTAAGTCGTGTCCGACCCTTCGTGATCCCATGAACCATATCCCGCCAGCCAGGCCTTCCTGTCCTCCACTATCTTCCTGAATTCACTCATTTTCATGTTTGTTGCATCGGTGATGCTGTCTAACCATCTCATCCTTGGCCTTCCCCTTCTCCTTTTGCCTTCAATTTTCCCCAGCATCAGAGTCTTCTCCAGAGAGTCCTCTCTTCGCATTAGGTGGCCAAAATATTTGAGTTTCAGCCTTAGTACCTGTCCTTCCAGGGAACAGTCAGGCTTGATTTCATTTAGAATTGACTGATTTGATCTCCTAGCAGTCCAAGGGACTCTCAGGAGTCTTCTCCAGCACCACAGTTCAAAAGCATCTATTCTTCGGCGCTCAGCCTTCCTTATGGTCCAACTCTTGCAACCATACATTGCTATTGGGAACACCATCGCCCTGACTATACGAACTTTTGTTGGTATGGTGATATCTCTGCTTTTTATTATGCTGTTTAAGTTTGCCATAGCTTTCCTTCCAAGGAGTAAGCGTCTTTTAATTTCCTGGCTGCTGTCTCCGTCTGCAGTGATCTTGGAACCCAGAAAAGTAAAATCTGTTACTGCTTCCATTTCTGCCCCTTCTATTTGCCAGGAATTGATGGGACCAGATGCCATGATCTTAGTTTTATTAATGTTGAGTTTCAAGCCAACTTTTGCACTCTCCTCTTTCACTCTCATCAAGAGGCTCTTTAGTTCTTCTTCACTTTCTGCCATTAGGGTGGTATCGTCTGCATATCTGAGGTTGTTGATATTTCTCCCGGCGATCTTGATTCCGGCTTGTGATTCATTCAGCCCTGCATTTATCATAATGTACTCTGCATATAAGTTAAATAAGCAGGGTGACAATATACAGCCTTGCCGTACTCCCTTCCCAATTTTGAACCAATCAGTTGTTCCATGGCCGGTTCGAACTGTTGCTTCTTGACCCGCATACAGGTTTCTCAGGAGACAGGTAAGGTGGTCTGGTACCCCCATCTCTTTAAGAATTTGCCACAGTTTGTTGTGATCCACACAATCAAAGGCTTTTGCGTAGTCAATGAAGCAGAAGTAGGTTCAAAGTCTGTCATGCAACAAGACTTTTACCAGTACTGTATTTTATAATAGAAAACATCTATGGGCTTCCTGATTTGTATTATTCTGATTCTGATTTCTGTATCTTTGAAAATAAGGAACAATGCTATAGAAGAACTCAAGTCGACAATCAGAATCAGGAAGAAGAATGAATCCATTCTGTACACAAACATGCACGCACGCACACAACACATTCCTGATTCCTAGCACATTTAGCACACAACACATTCCTAGCACATTCCTCTAGGAAGGGACATTTACAAGTTACTCCTCCTCTCCATTTTATTTCTTGTCTCAGCATGTAATTAATCTGTGAAACTCCTTGCCACAGGATGTTGTGATGACACCTAACCTAGATGCTTTAAAAGAGGACTGGACTGATTTATGGAGGAAAAGTCCACCACAGGTTACAAGTCATGATAACTGTATGCAACCTCTGGGTTTTATAGGGAGCCTATCTCTGAATGCCAGATGCATGGGAGTGGTAACATGATACAGGTATCATGTTGTCTTGAGTGCTCCCTGAGGCATCTAGTGGGCCACTGTGAGATACAGGAAGGTGGACTAGATGGGCTCTTGGCCTGGTCCAGCAAGGCTTTTATCTTCTTATGTTCCAATGGACATATAAACTTCAGTTACCAATGACACTCATTGCAAAGGTCCATCATTAGCAGGAGTAAAGTAAGTTCCTCTCATTAAGTCTGCACCTCACAGTTTGCATATCTCTGGTTAGCTGATTGTCAACATTCAGGTTTGTTTAAGAGGCCCACTTACAATTCAAACCATACACAAGTTGAATTAATGAGACAATTCTTGAAGAGGTGCTTTCAAAGAAAATAAAACCATGGGGGGGGGGAGTTATCCGATAATGACATTGATTTAAATGAAACACTCATACACGCACACACACGTCAAGCTAGAACTGCATTCACCAAGGCAAATAGACTAAAGCTCAATTTAAATAGAAGTGAACAGAACATTGCCAGCCCAATCCTGCTCTAAAGATCTTCCAGGCAGCCGAGCCCACCCGCCGGATCCTGATTCTCCACCACGGGCAGCCTACAGCAGGCAACCCACGGCGGAAAGTCTACTCAGGGGATGCTCGTTCCCTTCCCTGAGTGTAACCGCAGCTGGGGCCGATAGGCCTTCTCGGATTTCCGCCAGCTATTTTGCTGCCGGAAGTCGGAGGAGGCCGTGTAATGGCTCAGCTGATCGGCGGGGGTCAGGAGTCAGCTGAGGCTGATCTCCTCCCTCTCCCCGATCGGCTGGGCCTATCGGCCCCCACCATTTGCTCCCAGACTGCCCCCCCTCCGCTGGACCCTCACCTGGTTCAGGCGGCGGGCGGTAGACAGTCCGGGCAGCGGAGCAGGGCAGGCCAGCCTTGCACCAGCCTTCCCTGCTTGCGAGTCGTCGTGAAAGTGCTTTACGGCACTTTCGCGATGGCTTAGGATGGTGGAACGCTCGTTCCGCTGCCCTATTTTAGGTCAGGATTGTGCCCTGCATCTCAATTTTTTATATCTTTACTGTTTTAGAGATTTCAAAACAGCTACTTCAATAAAATATTTTCCTAGTTAATCCTATTTGTATTAATTCTATAATCAATTCAGTACACTATGGGCGCAATCCAAACCTACTTAGGCCACTGTTGTAACCAGCGACCCAGCAAAAACGGGAGGCAAAAACGGGAATTCAAAGGGGATTTGAATCTCCTTTCCATTCTGGGGCCTCCCATTTTCGCTGGGCCACTGGTTACAACAGTGGCCTAAGTAGGTTTGGATTGCGCCCTATGTGTACCATTACAGCAGAATGCTGACTGTATGTGTTAACAATCTAAAACAATAGACTTTGGCTCCTTCCATTATAAACATAGGTCCACATTATAGCGTGGTCTCAGCTATACGAAGAGATACAAAGTGGCAAATGTGTTGTTTATTGGACCAATTCTAGAAAAGTGTAAACATATGCAAGGTTTTGTGTGAAAAACAATTCTTCATTAGGCAAGACATATTAGAAGTTCTATATAATTCAGAATCACACATTTGTGCCAACATAGCGCCAGATCCACTTTTGCGGGTACCGTCGCCCAGGGAGGTGCAAGGGGCGGTGGCCAGAAATAAGGCCTTTTCAGTAGTGGCACCAACCTTATGGAATTCCCTCCCTCTTGACTTACGTACTGCTCCCTCCTTGGAGACTTTCCGGCGAGGCCTGAAAACTTTCCTGTTTAAGGAAGCCTTCTGAGTCCTTGCTTTTTTAACATCCTGCTGGTACAGGTGGAGTGCTGCTGTTTTTATGCTCTTGTTTTAATTGTAATGTGATCTGTTTTTATTAATTTTTAGATGCTGTTTTTTACTAGTTTTCGTTAACTGTTTTTTATTGTTTTAAAAAGTGATTATTTTCTGTATTGTACTTTTTGTATTGTATTCTCTTTTCATGTTATAAGCCACCTTGGGTCCCTTTGGGGAGAAAGGCGGGGTAAAAATACTGTAAATAAAATAAATAAATAAGATCCAATAAAACATATTACCTAGCCTGGCAGAGCCATCCCTAGGGGGGCTGCCCTAGGGCTCACACTTTCATGAACAATATATGGCCATAATAGGGGTGGCTGGGGACACTGGTTGAGTTGTCCATGGGCAACACTCTGCCTACACCCTTCTAGGGACAGCTCTGTTGCCTGGTTTGTATTGCATAGTCAAAATGATATTTGAAACGAATTAATCATCTTCACGTGAACTTGTTACTGCACAGTGTTGCTGTAAAACTACTCTGATTCTGAATGCTTTGAAATGGTCAGCAGCAGGGCTGGTGTGAGAATTTCTCAACCCTTCTCAGCATTACTAGACCAAGTTTCCTGCCAGCTACATTCAGTACAAATACTGTCTGGTAAATAGCAGCTGCAGAGGAAGAAGAGTGATGCCAGGGTACACAGTGGTAAACACCCTTTCTCAGTAGCTCACTGTATCCTGGGCCAAGTAAGCTGAATATACATTCAAGACTTTTAAAAAAAGACTTTGGTTCTGAAAAAGACTTTGCTTCGATACTTAATATGGGGAAACCACAGATTTAAGCACACAATCAAGGGACATATTGACAAACTGCTATAAGAAATACGATTTATATTCTTTTTGCAAAATATTGGCCAAACAGTTAGACCCAGCTAGTATACTTTGTGACCTAACTCTCAAATGGCTTGATCCCACTGTCTCTTACAAAGTACACATTTCCTTTATCTCACCAAAATATACCTATATATCACATGGTATCAAAACAAATGCCTCACTAATTTTAAATTACAATTAGGAGGAGTGTGTTAGAGGTGAAAATGACTCACTCTTCCATATCAATCATGTTTTAGATTCGGCCACCAAGATTGCAGGCACACGGGGCTGACTGCAGGATTTACAGACAAAAATGTATTGCTAGCGGTTTATTGGCATTTATTGCCTACTTGTAAAGATAGCAACTTTCTCAAAACAAAGCACAAAACATAGGCCAGAGCGGCTAAAACAAAATAAAGTATGCTAGTGGAATGGAAATGCTATGGTGAAATTTATACAGAATCAGATAAATGGGGGCTTATTTCCCTTAGGACAGGGGCGGGGAACCTTTTCCCTGGCGAGGGCCGTTTTAAATATTAGAAATTTGCTTGAGGGCCAGCTGTAAGGCCGGCCGGCATTTTTATTTATTTAATTTTTGCCCCCGCCCCCCATCGGCCTCCGGAGGCTGTACACTGTACAAAGCCGCCACCAGGTCCGCGCATCACCTCCGGCGTACCATGCTGATGAGGGCAAGAGCTTGCCCTTATCGGCGTGGTACACATTTGCGAAATGGCCAACGGCCTAGTGAGAAGGGGTCGAGGCGGTGGCCGGGGAAGACATGCAAAGGCCCTCTCCCGGCCTCTGGAGGTGACGCGTGGACCCGGCGGAGCCTCCAGGGGCCGGTTGGGCGGCCTCCCGGCAATCTCTCCGGGGGCCGGACCGGATGGCCTTGGGGGCCTGATCCGGCCCTGGGGCCTGAGGTTCCCCACCCCTGCCTTAGGACAATACTCTTAACTCTTGTTCATGGCAAGAGAAATCAAACAGAAGCACTGAAAACTCCAGATTAAGAACCAATTCATACATTATAGGAATTAGAAAGTTTATGCCTGTAAGATGCATGTGTCATACTGTTTCCTATATTAGTATGCCAATATTTTTTGGCCTGTGTACACGATGGCACAGTTTAGGTTACCACAGTTTGTTGTTATGAGAATACTGTATACTGAAGTGAGCCTTGGGCTTGCATGCTCCCCCATCCTCTTTTCTTCTCCATGGGTGAGAGGAAGAAATGAAAAGTTCCATTTGTAGTTTGTAGCAAATGGCACTTTTCCATTTTGCTTAAATATAGTAAACTCTGGTTTGTGTAAACCATAGTATGCAACCCGGAATGGGAGGGGGTTGTACTGAGAGGTCTAAGCCCCTTTAAGTTCTGACTCCTCCTAGTTTCATCCACTCCACAACACCCAGGGTAGTCCTGTTCTGCCTGCTGTCCCTGCTAGGCCTGAGGGTTAGCTGTGGGGAGGGGACTGGTAATCACTCTTGGTCCTCCTCTGCCACCTCCTTGCGAGTGGCTGAGATTCCTTTCTGGATCTTCCCTAGCCAGTCACTCCCTCAGCCTCGACACAACCGACCTCGTCCCTGGCCAGCAGAAGGCTTTTTAAACCAAGCAAGGGATCTGTTATTCCCAGCCCTTCCTGTTTGGCACCTTTTCTACGCCCTGGCCAGACTCTCCCACTGGGAGCTTCACTTCCCTCCCTCTTTGGAGGGGTGGGGCATGTTCTCTTTCCCATAGTGTGACACAGGAGCTCCTTCCCCCCAGGGGTGTCAATACCTGTCATTGTGCTCCCTCCTGGCTCTGTAGGCTCCCTGAGGCCTAAACTGGCTGTTGTTGTTGTTGTTCAGTCGTTAAGTCGTGTCCGACCCTTCGTGATCCCATTAACCATATCCCGCCAGGCCTTCCTGTCCTCCACTATCTTCCTGAGTTCGCTCATTTTCATGTTCATGTTTGTTGCATCGGTGACCAGTGCTGTAACCAGTGCTAATGCTCCCATTGCTGGACTGAGAGCCATGCTATGATCATGGCAGGATTTCATTTCTGATATTGCCAATTGACTACTATATTTAATTTAGCGGTGATAGTGGGGGTGGCAGTAGAATCCAGTAATATTAAAACTCTAACTGGTAAGAAGATACGGACACACTGAGAAATGCAAGCAGCCCATTGCTGTGCATGAACACCTCTGGATTGGAGTTCAGATTATCAGGTTTCTAGGTATGCCTCTCCATTCAGGCAACGTTCCAATTATATAAATGTAATACTGTACAATGGAACTGCCTGGTCATACTAACTGAAACGATTGCCGTACCTGTTCTATTAAGTTACAAATCACCATTGCTATACTTTATCACTAACTTTCTATTTGCAGTCTGTGTGATTAGTGTGTTACTTTTTGAGCCAGATAATTAAGTGAGGTGGTATGTAATGATGGTACTAGGAAGTGTGTGCAAGGAAGGAAGACATTCTGGGAAATGCCAGCAGGGAATTGAAATCCAGGGCAGCACTACTCTGGGATCAGGTGTAGTAGTTACACAGTGTTAAGTAAAGTTTCTTTATTCCACACTGCAGTCTATGAGGCATCTTTTTTCCAACTCTGCAGCAACAAATATGACACAATGGGTGCGTGGGTGAAGCAGATACATGCCAACTATTTGTACGTAGCCATGAAGTTGTGAAATTATTTCATCACATGCCCAGACATCTCAAGCCACATTCACTTTATGGAACAACTCAAATTCGTGCAGAGTTACCAGCTGGCGATATGATGAGGTGATTATGCTACTGCTTTAAACTGCAAGGGTGAGGCTGTAGCTCAGAGGTAGAAAGAAGGTCTCTGGCAGATCCAGTGGCAGGACTGAGAAAGTCCTCTGGCTGCTTAGAGAGCCATTGCCAATCACAGTAGTCAATGCGGTGCAGTGCAGTGAGAACGGACAAAGAAATATTCAGTTATTGACTTGTGCACCAGCTATAGTCTGAATTATAAAACTCACTCTAGGCCAGTTCTGTGGTTTGCGCAATCCTTACTTTAGCTTCATGTTCAACTTTTTGGAAATGCTTGTTCAGGAAACACTGGATTTTAACTGATTTTGGATTTGCAGATGGAAACAAAATCACAAAGTCTTCCAGACGCTAACAGCGCTATCCTATCCAAAAAAAAACCACCACCGGTGTAACCAGCGGGGAGGGCAGGGCAGGAAGCTTTGGAGGGGAGGGGAGATTTAAATCCCCTTTGAATCCCCCTTTGTGAGTCCCCTTTCCGATCTGGGGCCTCCTGTTCTCGCTGCACCACTGGTTACACCGGTGATGTAAGTTGGATAGGATTGCACTGTAATTCTGGAATAAAACAAACCCAGATCATATTGAATGATACGTCTATCAACCCTCTGAATCACATGGGAGAGGAGTGTGGGTGTGCATGTCTTCCAACTAGTTTGTCATCCTGCTGCACCAGGTGGAGAGAAATGCGCATGCTTATGTTTCGCCTCCAAGTGATTAGGATGGGTTTGCAGTAGTTTAGGATTAGTGAACTGGCAGTGAACTGGCCCACTATGTAGTATCTTACAGTAAACACATCTACAGGAGTGGGATGCTTAGTGCAAACCAAAGCTATTAAGGTCTTTTGGAAGATTTGCCTTGTGACTGAAAGTATATCGAAAATACGCAGAGTGCAGCAACATACCTAAACCAACAATCAATATGGCCTATAAAAATAAATTAAAAATATGTGTTAAAAAGTCCCTGCATTCTCTTCTTCATTCTCTCTGTGTTAGTTTGTGGCTCTTTATCTTCTACTTTCTTATGGTCAAAGTAGGGAGATGCCTCAGGTTACACACCAAAACCCTACTCCTACTCCCTGGCCCACACCATTCCTGCCAGATGTGACTACTCTGTCTAAAGAGAACACCCAACCAAAGAGCACAGACTGGAATAGGCAAAAAACAAAACAAACAAAAACCCACGCACCAAGGCCAATTAAGTGAACAGGAAAATATTCCTAAGGTAAAGGTATGCCCTGCTTGACTCTAGGGTGCTGTGCTCATCTCCATTTCTAAGGCCGAAGAGCCAGCGCTGTCCGAAGATGCTTCCGTGGTCATGTGGCCGACATGACTAATGAAATGCTGTTACCTTCCTGCCACAGTGGTACTTATTTATCTACTTGCAATTTCATGCTTTCGAACTGCTAGGTTGGCAGGAGCTGGGATAGGAGACAGGAACTCACTCCATCACGTGGCACTTGGGTCTTGAACTGCTGTCCTACCAAACTTTCAGTCTGCAATTCAGCGTCTTAAACCACTAAGCCACCACGGCTTCCTAAAATATTCCTACTCAGCTCCAAAGGGCAACCAGCTAGTTTCAGACTGCCCAACGGGAAGGTGGGGGTGGGGGCAAAAACACAAGGCACACTGAACAAAGGGCAAGCCAATGCAATGGTTTGCAAGCCCTGTCCCCCGACACAAAATACCCAATAGCATGTGAGATTGGATCTCCTTGCCTCACGCGATAGGTTGGGAGAGCAGGAAAAGAGTGGGAGTGGCATTCACATCCTTTATGTTCTAGGCTGCCAGTCATAGTATAGTCAAGAGTAAGACTGTAATCCTAAACATACTTTAAGGACTCAGGCCCACTGAACTCAGTGGGCTCACTGCCATGCAAATATGTTCTGCATTGGACTTCTAGTCATCTTGAATATTTCATGTCTTGGATTTTCCTGTTCTCCAGGCAGATCCACTACAAGAGGCATAAAACTCTGACAAGTAATGGCAAGTAACACATCAAAGCATATGTTTGCCTTGGAAACATTCATGTCTGAACCCCCAAATCCTAGCTTAAACACACTCTATGCACATAACTAGCAATGAGATTTGTCCACATTTATAATATGCAATATTCAGTTATATGTAATATGAAAAATCATCCTATTCCACCAATGTCAATAGGCAAATGCAACTGAAATAACTGCATGTTTATTATTATTGTAAATAAGGTTGTGGTGGCCTGCAAGCCTCCACCACTCCGAACACACTCCACCCTTGTGGGGGGGGTCACTGAATGCTTCTGTGGCTATGCTTGTTGATGATGTCATCACTGGACACCTCCTCTGCCCAGCTGATAGCTGGTGAGCCTATCAGCCAGAAGCCATCACAACTGGAGAGGGTGGAAGTGGCAGCATAAAAGAGAGAGTGAAGGAGGGAAGGGGTGGAGGAGGAGACGACGGGCCCCAAGCTGAGGCAAGGACAGAACATGAGGAAGGAGAAGAGGGTGAGAGCGAGCAAAGACCCAAGGAGAGGAACTGGCAGAGAACAGCAGAGAGGGACCAAGAAAGACAAGGAGGAGAAGGGGGGGGGGGCTGACAGAGGTAAGAGGCTGTAGAAGGAAAAGGGAATTGGTCTTCCAGCCCCAGAGACCCTAGCAGGGAGCTAATTCTGGTAGCTATGCCCACCCTGAGGGAACTTTCAAAGACTATGGGGCTAGATAATCCTGCCAATCATCATCTATGGCTGCTCCAAGACTCTGCTGTGTCAAGTGGGCCTCTACCTGAAGAATGAACCAGGAGGCCTCCCCTCCTTTTTTATTTCCAGTAAGGGGCTCGAAGGGTGCAGTAACCTGTTGCTGGTGCTTATGTTATTCCCCAGACAGGCTGTATTTGACGTCTTATATTAAAATGAAAGACTGTTCTACAAATGTTTGATAGCCTTCATTGCTTTGGACCATGTCTTTTCCCACCCAGCAAACATGAAGTTGTCCCCATGGGAAGAGGGGGCAGGTGGGGCAAGTACAACGAAGACGAAACACTAAACATTTAAACAAGAGTAGTTGCCTGTATTTCTGGGCATTACCATTTCCATTCAGTAAAATACAGGATTTATACTGCCTCTCAGAGGACAGTTGAGCATGATGCAGCTTATTTAGGAATGTCAGAATAAGAATTCAGAAGCTGTAATTGGAAGTAAGAAAACAAAATGCTCATCTGATTTATGTCCTAGAAAAACATTTTTAGTAGGATACATTATTATGTGAAACTAGAATGTCTCTCTCATTTAAAAGTTTTTCCTTGATTGAAGAAAAAAAAAGTAGGTGTTAAAAACAAAGGAAAACATTTAACTACAGAAGAATGAGCAGTTCATTCCTAGCTCTTATTTCGCCTTACCTTCTCATAGATCTCCATTTTATTGTCGCCTAAAACTGGTACAATGACTTCCTCAAACTTACAAACATGTTCTAAAATGGACACAGTCTCTTGTGTGGCATAGACTGTCGCTCATCTTTTAATACATTGTTTTGTGCGCCTGAAGGACTATATTTCATTTTCACGTTTCTGTTTGCTGGAATGACTAATACATTTGAATTAACTATTAATCTTGCTCTCAATGTGTCATGATCCAGGCCTCAGGCAATAATCCTTAGTCCAGTGTGGAGTTTGCCTCTCCTTATGAGCTTTGGAAGAGTGCTGCCCCAGAGCTCATGGTTTCTTACAGCTTCTTTGCAGCACCTGAGGGAGACCAACCTGAAGGCTCACCTGAAGGAGCAAGCAACCCCCCCACCTGCTACTGAAGCCTTCCTACCTCTCCTACTTAAGAGTACCTCAGTCCACTCGCGTCACTGTAGGTGGGGCGGAACACTAAGTCTCCTTAGTCTCCTGTGCGTTGCCTTCGCCCCACTGAATGGCTCCGAAGGTGAGGGGGCGGGCCCGCCTCGTGCCAGTGAGTAAGGGAGGATCAGCGCGCTGCGGAACTTAGCGTTCTGCCCCACCTACAGTGACGTCACTGCCTCAGTCCAAAGCACCCTTCTAACTGGCTGAGATACTGCCTACTTATTTCTGGCCAGTCTCATCTCACTACCAGTATACCACCATTAGACTTCCTTGCCCAGGCCTAGCTGACCCTGCTTCCTCAATCCCTCAGTCCTCTCTTTGCCTGATAGGCAAGTCTGAAGTGGGCTAACTCTCTGAATACTGAGGCCAGCTCCAGTGTTCCTAATTGTCTCACATCTACAACTGATATTGGATAAAATCCAGCTGCCAGTCTTAGGCCTGTGACCAGGAGCTACCTTATAGTCCAAGAGGACTATAAATATAATGCACACTCTTATCTCATCTGTCTATTATATAAAAACACCATAGTACTTGGCATCCCTAAATGCTCTGAGTTTATGACTACATCAGAATGACCAACAGCTCAGTGGAAATAATCCCAGACATTTCTTTAAAAAAAATGTATTGCAGAGCTGAGCAAACTTTTTTATTACTGCTTTATGAACTCCTCAAAATAGAGCCTGATAACAGAAATAGCAGCAGACGCTTCACTGCAGCAAGACTGCAGGGCAGCGCTACAGCCATCAGTTTTAATGAGAGCTGTTAATATCACCTCAATCAAAATGGCTGCCCTGGGCTGACTTCTCAGGGCTGTGCAGGTGCTCCCAGCCAAAAATGTAATGAAGGCTATTACATTATCAATGAGGCACAGATGTGCGTTCTGTCTGAACTCAAGGTGCTGCTTATTGCCAAGTGCATAACTCTTTGAGCAGAATTCAGGTCTGTGTATCAATATGCTGTTCCAGCTCAGTGAACTCAAGCACAGCCTTCTGCTTGCCCTGACATGCCATCAAGCAAGGGAAAAAAAGGAAAAGAGGGACAGCTCAGGTAGCTCACAAAACAAAACAAACTACTATGCAATGCTGGTTCTCTTTATTTTTATTCTTATATACAACATCACTTAACTTACAGTGCAAGGCTAAGCATGCCTACTCAGAAGCAAGGTCCATTATATTTGTAGGACTTCAACCCTAGGCTCCCCGCCCCTTTTTCAAGTTGGTATTTTATGGGGTGTGCAAAGACATTTGGTTGGCTTAAACTCCTCTCTCTTCCTCTTGCTCTGCGCAGTGTCTCTAAGCCAGTTGTCTTATGCCTGCAGCTTAGTGAACATTTGTCTTCCTCACACAAATATTCAGGTCACACTGATATAGCACCTACAAATAAGATCTGAAACGAATATTCAAACACATTCCAAAGTGGACAAATCTTTCTCCAGCTGATTTTGAATGTGAAATATTAAACTCAAAATGTGAATGGCTTATAGAATAAATGCCATTGGCATCTCTGGATGGTTTTACTTTCTGCAGGTTTCAGTGGTGAAATGACATATATGCTGTCAACTGTCACATATTATTACCATTTCATATTATCATTCAAATGCAATTAGATACTAAATACCACTGCATACCAGTTATCAAATACTATTTAATATCAAAGTCTATTGCAGCTCTATCATTAAGAACAATTAAATATGATTTAATTATTTAATATTAAATAATATTTTTTTAAACTGTTTGACAGAAATCCTAAGGTTTTCTGAACCTAACTTCAATTTATTCAGACTTCTTCAGAAGCAGATTAAAATCCTCATGCTACTTCTTCTGGAGCAATCCCAAAGATGTCAATAGGACTACTTGGGAGTAAGGAGCTGAAAAATGGTTGGCCCAACATGGGATTGTGAAATGTTTGCTTTGAGGCTGCTAAAACGTTTGCATTGCTGACTTTTTATCTCCTTCAGCAGTTTTACATAAAAGGAAGAGATCTGCCTGCCAGTCAGAATGCATAAATAATTCTTCCTTATCACAAAGCAGCCACAACTGTCCTTGGGTCTCAGACAAAAAGTTATAGGAACTGCTCCAATTCCCAGTTGGAAAAGCAATCGGTTCACCAATTGTTTTTTAGCATTTTCTACTTTGCTGCAAAGCAACCTCTCTTTCCCTCACAGGCAGACAAATGAAGTGGTGCACGACACTGTTTAACACACACACTGCAGAGTAAAACCTTCAGGATGCACATGAATAATCCATAAGACCACTAGTTAAATATGCTCTCACCCGCCAAAACAAAGCAAAGAATGCCAAGTTGTTTGAGAATTACCCTGGTGTTTCGCATTTTTGCCTTTGCTCTACTAAGTGGCAGGTGTGGGTTCTGGTATCAGGATCCACACATGGAATGGGGGGAAGGATACAGTTTTCCGGGGCCCAGAGATCCAGGGGGACCTGGCCCTGGCTGTAACCCGATTGATTACCAAGTAGAAAATAATGGAGATTAAATTGTAGATCATGCTTGGGGATATTTATGGAAACCTATTTCCTCATATCTATGTTCCCGTTGTCCAGATCTTCTGAGCTTTGCTGGAGCCAGACCGAAGCAGTGTTAGAGCAGAACAAGCAACATTCTGAAGAGCACGTCCCATTCATTTCAGTGGGACTTAGTTATAGTTAACTTTCTTTGAATACAACCCATTGTAAATATTCCTGGTCCCCTCTGAGGCTATGAATCAGTGAACTGGTTCTCTCTACTCCTTCTCTCCTAAAACATTGCGGATTTAAGGGTGATTCTAACCCACTACTCATATTAGATTCATGCAATGGTGATGTCAGGGACTGGCCAGGAAGGGCACTGGCTGGGGGCCCACAGCCATCAGAGACCCTGTCCAGACTGGCGCCTGAACCAGTCGTAGTGATAGTACGCATGCACCATTAGGGGGCACCATGGAGGATCTAGTGTAGCGCTTTGCCCCAGGGCCCTCGCCAACCAGGCACAAACGCTGTGTACAAAAAGTAGGTGCAAGTTGGCCAGCCTTGCCATTCATATGGGTGTGATGCATTTCAGACAAACAACCACTCTAAATAATTTAGTCAGAGAGGAAGCTCCGATGTTTATATTTCAGAAATGCATTCAAAAGCATGTTCCAATTCATATACAATCACACAAAAATGTTATAAATACTTAACCACTCTATCCCAAACATGCAAATCCAGTGTTTATTAGAGAATGCATGGTTTATTAACAAACAAACAAATATGTTTAAGTGGATTGGCTACTGCTGTAAACCACAAGGGGAAAAGGAGAGGATAAACCAGGCCAGAGGGAGAATAGCATTTTGAGTTTCTTTGCCTTAATACTGTACTTTGTGATTTAGGATTTGCCTGAACAATAATTGCTTCCAGTTGAACAGGTACAGATTAACTGCTACCATAATTATTCCCACACCATCAGTGGAGACGATGTAACAGAACCACATGTATGGCTGCCATAGTATTTTCCTGTGTTTACACAAGCAGGGCTACAGAGGTTTCACATGTGCACAACTCTCTCATTTTATCTTTTAGGCTTTGAAAGCTACTGGCTCTTTATAATTAGAAGAGAAATGAAACAATATCCAAAATATACCTCTCTCTCTCTCTCTCTCTCTCTCTCTCTCTCTCTCTCTCTCTCTCTCTCTCTCTCTCTCTCAAATCCTAGTTTCATTTCTTCTACCTATCGTGCATTACAAGACAGAACAAAGAACTTAAAGATCAACTAGCTCATAGACGGGGAGAATGTAGCCCTGTTTTGAAATGTGCTGTGCTATGGATGTTTTGCACACGACTTTCCTGTCCTGTGATCTAGGGAAGGCATTTAGGACAACCCTGCAGGGCAGAGCAATTTGGCAACTGGCAACAGAAAAAAACAGCAGTAGTAGCATGGGAGGAACAGCAGAGGGGCAACTATGTTGAGTAGTAATTTTCAAAGTTGCTATAAATTAGAATGATCTTGTATATTTCAGTTTATGTGTGGAGTAGCATTGCATCATAGGAAAAAATGTCACTTCATTGTTACAAAAGAAGCACTGGTTTGATTTTGACATTTAATGTCTAGCAAATGTCTCTCATAAATGTAACAATGGAAAGGGAAGCTAAATCCCCATAGGACTTCCTGCCTTATTTTACCGGAGAGCTAAGATGGCCTTTCCATGATGAAGGGCTCCATTAATATTAGTGCTACAAGGGAAAAAATGACTTAATTGTAGATCAACGGCCTCATCTAATAACCAAATTCTTCTTGAACTGTTCAAGAAGAAAGCAACTTTTTGCCAATCTGCCAAGACATAAATTAAGGAAATTACATTAGGACATAATTATGCTAATCAGTAATTATGCCATGAAAATGGTATTTATGGATTTGCACTTACTTTGACTTTAACCCTAAAGCCCAAATAAAATGCTTGTACAATTATATGAGCAGACTCAGAAAATGCAGTGTTAACGCTTTTGTAGACTGCCATTATAGACTTCATTTCATTAACATGGTCCCTTCATTAAATTCAAGGTCTGTTAAAAGACAGCCTTTTCGCAGCTTTTTTACAAACACACTTTTGATGCTACTAAGACCAAGCTTGAATTAAAAACTGAAACCAGTGTTTACTTCGGGTTAGGAGGACCATGGGATCCCATGCATTCTCCACTTTTGTATCCTATCCTCGCGTCCAAAATCTGTGATGCGGGTTCTTTTTCATAAAACCAGTTATCCCTTAGCAGACAGCAAAGTCATCTGGCAGAACTGGAAGAGTGTGGGACTCTTCTCCTTCAAATATTTTTAGATTAGCGGACCTGGAGTAGAGAGGGATTTGCAGTGCTAGCCAGGAAAATAAGTCTGCAACTTTGAAAAGTCATATATCCCACATGATGCGAACATGATGAAATGTAAGATCCTTGGACTTCCCCATCAAGTGTTTTAAAAATCTTCACATGGGAGGAAGAAATATTTCCAACAATGGCAGCCAGGAATGTATTGCGCTAGCAGGATACATGCTGTATTTCTGAGTGTGTAGGTGTTTGTGTATGTACACACACACACACACACACACACACATTAATGCATAAAATCTGTATACATATATATTCAACTGTGTTGGCAACGTTGTTGTGCAGCATGCCAGCATTGTCGTGAATTACCATTAACTAGATTTAATGGAGACTGTCAAAGCCTTATTTGATTGAATATGAAGCAGGAGAAGTAGCAAATGCTGATTTAAATTCTTGACTGTCAAATTTTCTGCCTACCATTACTACTAAGCATTCTTCCCTGATTATAATTGCTGTAAAATTGCATGTTTTTGCCTGTCCCTTTGGACAAGTGGGTTGAAATTAGTAGTTGTGTGGAGCTGCAGTTGATTCATTAAAATATGGAACACTTGGAGGGGGGGCAGATTGGACCTGTTATATATGATGGAAATTACTGAGTTGGTTTGTAGACTGACTGTGTAAATCCAGTGGGGCAAAGGCATTTGTTTCAAATTACTGTTTGGTTAAAAATAGCCTTACAGAGGAAGATATTATTATTATTATTATTATTATATTAATAATAATATTCATTCTATGGTGAGTTGAAGCTTCTGAGGTGATTAACGTAAGAAACCATGTGTATTTGGTTCTTTATTACTTGTGCCATTCTTCTAATATTTGGATTTGGATGAACTATAAGAAATCTAATAGATTTTCCTCATTATTAAAATATTTTTTTAAAAAAAAATCCATACATTTTCCCTCCTCAGACTGAAGAAGAACTTTAAGTCTTCATTGCAGGGACAAAAAGGCACCCCCTATGTCTGCTGTTCACTAGTGCAATATAAAGGTAAGCTGCATATACTGAGTTTGAGTTCTTGTCATTTGCTTGTTATGTCAAAGTATAGCCTTGTAATAGCACCATAACTAAAATGTGTGTGTGTGTGTGTGCGTGTGTGTGTGTGTGCGCGCACACACACACACACACACACACACACAAGTGTGATTCACGGCCCAATCCTATCCCGTTTACATCAGTGGATCTTGTGATCTGTTGCCTTAAGGCAATTTAGGATGGTGCAAAATGTGCACCCCGATCAAATGCTCTGGAGCCACTGATGCAAGTGGCCAGAGGCTTGCACACCCAGGCCACACCAGAGCGGGTAAGCTGTCAGAGGGGGTGGGCTGGGGTGGGTGGGTCTCAGCAGCAAAAGCACATGCTGGATCCTATCCCACATTTTCCAACCTGCCCCACCCCTTTCTCTCTTTAGACTTATGTCAGCTACATACTGTAGCTTGTGTGGGTCCAAGGTGGAGTCTGGGTGGGGAGGGGGTCAGAACAGGGGAGGTGTGGGATCTATGGAACTCACACACTGTCGGATCCTATCCCCTATCTGCCGCCATTACATTCCTCCATTCTGCACAAGCAAAATAGCTGGCGCATGGCCGAGGAGACCCATAAAGCAAGGAGAGGCTTTCCCCAGGGCAAAACGTTCCCTTACCCTGTGGAGACCTCTGCAATTACCCCCCCCCCCCCCATCCTAGGATGCAGTGTGTGCTCTGTTGGTGTGCCTGCATGGGGGCAGGGAGTTGGGTAGACTGGGCTGACAAGCAGTCTTCCAGTTTGGGATTCTTTGCTCACTGGTGGGAAGAAAGGTGCATCTGCGGCGAAACTTAAATAAGAACAGTTATATAAAAAGGATGTTGTAAATTAAATTTCTACTTATTTGCATATGTCTTCTAAGTTACTTCAGATGAAAAAGAAAGACATTCAAATATAGAAGAAAAATCATTAATCTAATGGAAAAATAAGACTAGGCTGCAAAGATGAAAAAATGCTATAACAGTTTGAATAAGTTCTTTTCGTTTAATGTCTACAGTAAAAATCCATTTTCCTCCAATCACTTTCATTTTATTATATAAAAAAGTGAAAGATGATCCTGAGGATCAATTGCCCATTTATTCCTCAAGAGAATTCTCCAGAAGGCATAATTTATGCTATTTCAAGAACAGAGTATAAAAAGAACTCCATAGTTTTCTCAAATGTAATTTCTACACAGAGCACCCACTTATAATCTGGCAAGCGAAGCGGCAGGAGTTTAATTGTTCAAAATGAAAATTCCAGTTTGGACTAGACAAAACTCTTCAGTAATATATTATATATATTTTTTATTTTAGTAGAGGTATTCCTGTGGTAAAGAGCACTTCGTTAGATATAAAGTATCTTGTCTGATAATGAATTTTGATTCATGGGCTATCTTATATTTAAAATGCTTCTCTGCTCCCATGCGGCCCATCCTACCACAGGCCCATGGTATGTATCAACGATGTATCAGCCCCCAGAAAAGCCAGTACTAGGAGGTGCCTTGTCTATAGCAGAGGCTGTTGGTGTTTCTTCCCAAATAATAGGGAAGACTCACACCTACTTGCTGTTCTTTCTGTTGATTGCATCTGTCTAGCCCTGGCCCATTAATATGCCTACGTGCTCAGAACACAAAGGAACTCTCCCCAATTTACGTAGGGTGGCTTCTAGTACTAACACTCATAGGAAAACCTTATCCCACCCATTGGGTCATCATTCTAACTTTGACCATGAAACTGCTTCCTACAAGAGGTCTGGAGAAGCTCCACTTGCTCAGACCCCCCTTTCCCTAAGCCAGCAGGGTGAAAAAGTGACTATTTCCCTCCACCCACAGTTTTCAGATCTTTCCCCTGGAAGGCACTCTGCCCCTCCTGTATGGATGGTATCTAAGTTTTGTTATGCTGGGAAGGTATCTAGATTTTCAAATATGTAGATCAGACAGCATGAAATCCAGATTTTCTTTTATCTGTCTTTGAACAGTTGCTCCATTCTTTCCCTGTACTAGAATAAACTGTTCCACTGTTAATTAATAATAATATAATTAATATTTCTATTAAAAATATATTTTTAAAAAATACGCTTACCTGGTCGCTGGTCGCTGGTCGGTGGTCGCTGGTCGGTGGTCGGCCCGAGGTTGAGAAGCAGGCTGTGCCTCCCAGCGGCTCCATGCAACACGGGCAAGAAGCAGGCTGTGCTTCTCCCGGTGCCGCTGGTCTCGCAGCCGCACCGGGAGAAGCACAGCCTGCTCGCCCGCGTTGCGCAAGCCTCCAGGAGGTTCGCGCAACACAGGCAAGAAGCAGGCTGTGCTTCTCCCGGTGCCGCTGCGAGACCAGCGGCACGGAGAGAAGCACAGCCTGCTTGCCCGCGTTGTGTGAGCCTGCTAGAGGCTTGCGCTGGCCGGGCAAGCAGGCTGTGCTTCTCCGGTCTCCCAGCGGCACCGCATGGAGCCGCTGGGAGACCGGAGAAGCACAGCCTGCTTGCCCGGCCAGCGCGAGCCTCCAGCAGGCTCACGCAACACGGGCAAGCACTGTGCTTCTCCCGGTGCTGCTGACGACCGGGAGAAGCACCCGCTCGCCGCGCCGCCATCTTCTTCTTTTTTTAAAAAAAATTTCAAACTTCCCGGCATCTTGGGTCACGAAATCTCGCGTGATCCAAGATGTCGGCGCCCAAATCTCGTGAGGGCATCATGCCCTCACGAGATTTGGGCGCCGACATCTTGGATCACGCGAGATTTCGTGACCCAAGATGCTGCCCGGTAAGTTTAAAATTAAAAAAAAAGATGGCGGCGCCTATTCGTCCCCCGGGACACCACCGGGAATCGGGTCCGATTTCCGGGACTGTCCCGGCGAAACCGGGACGAATGGTAAGCCTGCCAAAGTGAGTCCAAAAATGTGACAACTCCCTAGAAGGAAGTTAAGCATGGTTTCAGTTGAAGCTTGTTTATTACTTTGAATAGTGCAGAGAGCATGATCTGGAGTAGAACCATGTTGGGGCCAAAGTATCAAGCTCTCTATTCCTCTGCTCCAGTTTCACTTTGGATTATCTGCCCCCCTCTGCCAGACACTACTTTTCTCAAAAGCCAAGTTTCTCAAAATTCACCCTAAACTTCCGGCGCCGGAGCGAGCACTTCAGCACCGGAAGCTGTCACAAATGTGCCATAAGGCACGATTGCACCTACTTTAGAGTAAGGGAGGCTGGCACAAGGCAGGCCTCCCTCACTCTGCCGCCGGGACAACCATGTGGGCACTGGAGGCAGGTAAGGCTCCCGCCGGTGGCCGCATGGGCGGTATGGGCGGTACAGGCGGTGAGGGAGGAGGGCCATTGGGCAAGCCAGCCCAGGAGGGGGCTGGGATGGCGTCTGCCATATCCCCGTCGGGCCGTCTCAGCCTTTACACGGCCTCCTCCTACTTCCGCCAGCTATTTAACTGGCGGAAATCCAAGGAAGCCAATAGGGCCGGCCCCGGTTTACACTTCCCTGAGTAGACCTCCGGCCTGCCGCATGGGGGCCGCAGCAGGAGATGGGATCCAGCAGGTGGCCCTGAGCCGCCCGCCGGATACTTACAGTTGATTTGACTGGAAGTAAAAGATTCCACTGGCCATTTTGGACCCAAACCAGTGTATTTGGACTTTTTCATAAATGCATGTCACACATACACATCTTTAAAGAGTCCTTTTATGTATCTAGGAATCTTGGCTCAATGGGATTTAAGGCAGTTTAGGATGCGTGTGATATCAATTGCTTATATTTTCACTTTTTCCCACAGTTACAGTACTACTAATGCTGGCACAACCCAAATAAAAGCTTGACTGTGACAGAATTTATGTCATATGAAGGCATTGCCCTACTCTGGATTGTGTATTTTTACTTCATTTCTAGAGATTAACCTCGAGCCACTGCTTAAAGGTAGGCTTGTAGTTGCCTTGGATGAAAGTAGATGTCACAACAGGGTAGAATAATCAAGTGGCTAAACATGTCCAAGCCCTAAATGCAACTTTTGATCTATCTAGAGCAGTGGTTCCCAAACATTTTAGCACCGGGACCCACTTTTTAAAATGACCCACCTAGCTTTAATTTTTAAAAAGGTGATCTAGAAAGAAATATATGTTTTTATTTATTTACAAGTAACATTTTATTAAAAACATTCACATTTGCCAGGTTTTCTGGTCGTTTATTAAAAGGATGTATTAAAAATACATAAACATTAATAAATGTTTATAAACGTCATATGGTTAATAAACAACCAGGAAAACCTGGCAAATGTGAATATTTTTAATTCTGAAATTTGGATGGGTCGTGAAAACTTGAGAACCTATATATCATTTTATTATTTATTTGCAAAAAAACTCAATCCATATCTTGTAATGAGGCAGCCATAATGAATAGCCTCATGGCTTAAGGGGCTTAGTTGTGTGATCCAGCCTTCACCTGCTCCCACTATCTGTCATTGGAAAAAACACACCATAAAAAAGAGCTCAAACATCTATCTCTCTATATTTACAGAAGCTTGCAAACTGCAGAAGCTCAGCTGTTTGCAGGGCAATTAGCAGCTATTTGATTTTTGAATAGCTACAGGGTTTGAGACAATTAGTTATCTTTCTATCACCTGTGTTTTCATTGGAGGCTCTGCGGGACCCACCAGAAATTGGGTCCAGACCCACAGTTTGAGAAATGCTGATCTAGAGGAGTACAATACAAGGAAAAGATCAGAGAATAGCCATGAATAGCATTTCTTGAGTTTACACTGCAGCAGAAATTCTGGTGTAACTCTTAGGAATTCGTCAGTGTAGCGGCAAAGCTTTCAGGCTATGCATGGCTTTCAATACCATTTTGCAAGCTTAGGCATGTGTGTATACTTCCAACAAAGAACAGGGCTCTTACTCACATGGGTGGAGATGTTTTTTCTTCAAATTTAGTGAACCAGTACAAATGACCACACCTGTTGCAGTATCTGCATTTTGTTTAAATTATCAGGAAATGATGCTTAATGACTAGGAGGAGTAAGGACTTGCTAGTTATATCCATATAGAAGATGTTTTCCAAGAATTGTAGACTGCCACCTGATCCTAGATCCATGTAAGATAGGATTACCATTTTCCCAGAAAAACTGGGACTGTCCCAGTTTCCAGAGCCTGTTCCGGTTTTCCGGGTCCGCCGCCGCCGCTGCTTCCATGATTTTAAAAGTATTAAATATTTCCGAATTAAAAATCTGCATATTGCCGGGTAAACTCCGTCGTTGTAAGACTTATTTATTCAAATAAACAAGATGTTAAAAACAAACTTAACGTTTCACCCCAAACATCTGGGGCAACATCAGAAACAGTCGCAACTGAAGAACATCTATCTACTTATACTTCAACCCCTTGAGAACCAGGATGTAATTCAAATGTAATTACTGTCCGCTGTCAAACCCATGACTGCTTCTACTCACAATCCTTTCAGGTGAAAAAATCCTACTCTAATTAAAACAATCCAACACAACTTACAACCAAACACGTATACATTTCTCCACATGAGCCAGCAGTATTCGGAGTAATTTGGAGATTTGGTCGCGTTGTGATAACCTACGAACATATCTATTAAATGTTTTCCTGTGCGACGCCATCTTGGATCTCACAAAATCTTGCGAGCACCTATTCTTGCCAGGAACATGTTCCTGAATTGCTTTCTATGTGCTGTGACTTCTCCAGGGCTGGCCCATCCATAGGTTGGTAGGGGGGGCACCCATCTCTGTCTGCCTACTTGCCTCTACTGCCCCTCTCCTTCACCTTCAACTGCCTGGATTGGAAAAGGAAGAGGGGGAAGAGAGGAAGAAGAAACATGGAGGGGAGGGGAGTGCTGAGCTAGAACACTGGAGAGTGGGAGAAGCAGAGGCTGGTACATCATCGGGTAAGCGGGGCAGCATTTGGCATGCCACCTCAGGCATCAGGAGGTCTTGGGTCAGTCCTGGACTTCTCCATACACTCAAATGGCCTTTAGGATAACACAGTAAGGGACCACTGATTATTTTGTCCTTGCCCAACCTTGGGAACTTAGTTCAGGGGTACAGCAATTGCCAGTAATATGTGACAAAGGCTTTGGGAGGGCAGGGCTTGGGACACCTCCAAGCCGCAATCTGGGTACTTACACAGATGGGGCCATTTTGAAACACAGACTAAGTGGGACTCAGTCCAAGCACAGAGTTTTTTCTATGACATCTGATTTTAACACACAATTAAGTGAAAGTAATTTATTGAACTCCAAGTACATCTGGAAAGCAGCCCAAGAAATATGGGAAGAAAAAATTGAGAGAGATGGAAATACTGTATAAAGAGCTACAGAAAATGTGACCGAGAGGAAATGTGTGGGAATGGAAGAAAGAAAAAACAAGACCTCTGATATCCAAACTTTTCATATTAGCACAGTTGTCATGCATATCATGAATATAAGTGAATGACTACTACATGAAAATGTTAACCTCTGTGGTTCATTTAATACAGAATTCAAGATATTGGCTTGGATCCAAAGATGTCCACTAGCGAAAAGCCTCTTTATCTCAGAAGGACTGTTTCTGGCTTAGCAAAAGAGAGTTGCACAATAAAAATGAATCCAAATCCTGAGAAAGTCCTCCATTTGTATAATCTGTTTTCAAGATCTTTTATTTGTTTGCTTGAGTTTATGTGCTAGAGTCTGCATCTTCTTCATTCACCATACTTCTCATACCATAATGTTGTTGTTGTTCAGTCGTTAAGTCGTGTCCGACCCTTCGTGATCCCATGAACCATATCCCGCCAGGCCTTCCTGTCCTCCACTATCTTCCTGAGTTCGCTCATTTTCATGTTCGTTGCATCGGTGATGCTGTCTAACCATCTCATCCTTGGCCTTCCCCTTCTCCTTTTGCCTTCAATTTTTCCCAGCATCAGAGTCTTCTCCAGAGAGTCCTCTCTTCGCATTAGGTGGCCAAAATATTTGAGTTTCAGCCTTAGTACCTGTCCTTCCAGGGAACAGTCAGGGTTGATTTCATTTAGGATTGACTGATTTGATCTCCTAGCAGTCCAAGGGACTCTCAGGAGTCTTCTCCAGCACCACAGTTCAAAAGCATCTATTCTTCGGCGCTCAGCCTTCCTTATGGTCCAACTCTCGCAACCATACATTGCTACTGGGAACACCATCGCCCTGACTATGCGAACTTTTGTTGGCATGGTGATATCTCTGCTTTTTATTATGCTGTCTAAGTTTGCCATAGCTTTCCTTCCAAGGAGTAAGCGTCTTTTAATTTCATGGCTGCTGTCTCCGTCTGCAGTGATCTTGGAGCCCAGAAAAGTAAAATCTGTTACTGCTTCCATTTCTGCCCCTTCTATTTGCCAGGAATTGATGGGCCCAGATGCCATGATCTTAGTTTTATTAATGTTGAGTTTCAAGCCAACTTTTGCACTCTCCTCTTTCACCCTCATCAAGAGGCTCTTTAGTTCTTCTTCACTTTCTGCCATTAGGGTGGTATCGTCTGCATATCTGAGGTTGTTGATATTTCTCCCGGCAATCTTGATTCCGGCTTGCGATTCATTCAGCCCTGCATTTCTCATAATGTACTCTGCATATAAGTTAAATAAGCAGGGTGACAATATACAGCCTTGCCGTACTCCTTTCCCAATTTTGAACCAGTCGGTTGTTCCATGGCCGGTCCGAACTGTTGCTTCTTGACCCGCATACAGGTTTCTCAGGAGACAGGTAAGGTGGTCTGGTACCCCCATCTCTTTAAGAATTTGCCACAGTTTGTTGTGATCCACACAATCAAAGGCTTTTGCGTAGTCAATGAAGCAGAAGTAGGTGGTTTTTTGGAACTCTCGGGCTTTCTCCATGATCCAGCGCATGTTGGCAATTTGATCTCTAGTTCCTCTGCCTCTTCGAAACCCAGCTTGTACGTCCGGTAGTTCTCGGTCCACGTACTGCTGAAGCCTAGCTTGTAGGATTTTGAGCATAACCTTGCTAGCATGTGATATGAGTGCAATTTTGCGATAGTTTGAGCACTCTTTGGCACTGCCCTTCTTTGGAATTGGAACGTAAACTGACCTTTTCCAATCCTTTGGCCACTGTTGAGTTTTCCAAATTTGTTGGCATATTGAGTGCAGCACTTTCACAGCATCATCATTTAGGATTTTGAGTAGCTCAGCTGGGATATTATCATCTCCACTAGCTTTGTTGTTAGTGATGCTACCTAAGGCCCACTTGACTTCACTCTCTAGGATGTCCGGCTCTGGGTCAGTGACCACACCAGCGTGGTCATCAGGAACATTAAGATCTTTCTTGTATAGTTCTTCTGTGTATTCTTGCCATCTCTTCTTAATCTCTTCTGCTTCTGTTAGGTCTCTGCCTTTTTTGTCCTTTATCATGCCCATCTTGGCACAAAACGTTCCCTTGATATCTCCAATTTTCTTGAAGAGATCTCTAGTCCTCCCCATTCTGTTGTTTTCCTCGATTTCCTTGCATTGTTCATTTAAGAAGGCCTTCTTATCTCTCCTTGCTATTCTCTGGAAATCTGCATTCAGTTGTTTATATCTGATTTCTCTGGAAATCTGCATTCAGTTCGAATCCAAGGCAAACCATTCAACATTACAGTAATCCAAGTGTATGCCCCAACCACTGATGCCGAAGAAGATGAAGTTGACCGGTTCTATGAAGACCTACAACACCTTCTAGAACTAGCACCCAAAAAAGATGTCCTTTACATCATACCATAATACAACCCCAGATATACTATGATTCTTCACTGCAACAAGTCTTCTGCTCATGCTTATGCAAGAAGTCACAGAACAGAATGAAGGCTACAATCCGAAGCATACTTGCCTGGGAGTAAGCCCCATTGAACAATGTGGGACTTACTTCTAGGTAAACATGCCCAGGATTGCACTGTAATTTTCTCCTTCCACTCACTGGATCCAAGACATGGGTTTAATGTAAAGATTGAAAATGTAAACAATTTCCCAATCTTATGACACAGTACCATCAATTCTCTTCTGAGAGAAAGAAAAGAGATGTCACCATATCAACTTGCCTTTGAAAGGCAAATGTGTGTGTCGTAAAGGTAATCATCTTTAAGAAAAACCAGTTACCAACTTCCTGAATTTCTGAAAATGGAATTATTTTCTGTCTTGGTTAATAATGAACATGCTTTTCACATTTATCGTCTTCAGTGACTTGCTCTCCTGAGAGCAATTTATCACTACGTACTGAACTCCAAAAAAGGCAACATTTTGTTTTGATGTAATAGCTGAGAAGACTGCTAAATCACAAGCAAAATAGCTTTAAAAAGAAAAGGATGTTTTGGAAATCTTTACAAGAGCTGCAGGTTTACCACTACAAAAAGGAATGCAAAACCAGTTCTTTAAAAAATAAGTAGTGAAAGCAGGTTCCCTCGGAGACTGTACAGGGACACAGAAAACTGGTTTTTCCCCTCTGAAAAAACTCCTGGTGAAATTAAACATATCATACATGACAACTGAAACTTGTACGGTATGAATTTGCAATGAGAAGCACTCACAGACATAGGGGATTCTGCTTATTTACATTTCATTCCTGACCTATCTCAAGGGCTAATGGCGCAATCCTGTGTAAGATGTGGCAGCTGGTCTAAAGGGCCGGCTGCCACATCCTGTGCAGTTCCCGAGCTGCCCGTGGCAGCCCAGGAGCACCTCGAGAGAAGGGGACGTTCATCTTCTCCTATGAACCAGGGCCCTATGAGCCTCCTCGGATGTATGACAGCTATGAAGCTGACATACATCCAAGGTGGGGGAGCAAGGCCGGCCAGGCCTGGGAACAGGCCTAGGATATCAGCAGAGCTCACTGCTGATATCCCTGCTAATATCCCCGCCTTCCCCCAGCCCAGGCTGGCCAATGGCCACCACCCTGGCTGACCCATTCCACCCTCCTCCCACCCCTGCACCGACCGGTGCACTTACTTCTGCCAGTGGGTGCCAGGTCCGGAGGGCAGTGGAGTGAGGGCTTCCGGACTCCGCACCGGTGG
The DNA here is from genome assembly GCA_026170595.1 of Plestiodon gilberti rubricaudatus. Classification (NCBI taxonomy): domain Eukaryota; kingdom Metazoa; phylum Chordata; class Lepidosauria; order Squamata; family Scincidae; genus Plestiodon; species Plestiodon gilberti. The sequence goes on from JANXHW010000001.1 coordinate 66,357,984, forward strand.
CCCTTACTCTGGAGTCATTGCAAACATGCTTTATGGCATGTTTGCGACAGCTTAGAGCGACGGAGCACGTACTCCGCAGCTCTAGAGATAGAGAGGATTGGGCTGCCCGTGTGAGTTACAAGCTTGCCCATCTCAGTGTTAACCCTAGCAGTAGCTAGACATGAGATTTAGCCATTTGCCCAATGGAACATGAAGGCAAGATGGATCAGTTGCATGCATTACAATTTTGTTATGTCTCTGCCTGAGTATATTCTCACATTAGAAGATGCAGTTTTTGCTCTCCCTCCAGGAAAAAAAAAAATTGCTTGCTTCTAGTTATTACCATTCTCCACAGCTTGGGCTTGTTTGCACATTGTAAATACCACATAACTTCCGTTTTAAACATGCAATGACCATTACTACACAGAGAGCTGTCCATCTGCAGTGACTTATTCAGAATTTGAGTAATGTTTGCCATGCTACCACAAATCTTCCATTTTAGGTATTTGTGATGGTGTGGCGAGCCACTGAAGACAGACAATTCAAATTTGGCCTCTACACCCTCTATGTTGCTAGTGCCCTGGAGCAGATGTACCCTGGACAGGACAGGATGCTGTTGAATCCTGTGTGGCTCCTTCCACATGTGGTTTGTGGGAGTGTGCTCAGCTGGATTGAATCCATTGTGTACAAATTCCAGTCATGTTTTGAAATATTTCATTTTGTAAACCATGCTGTACACTGTCAGGTTTGCAAAGACAGTGGATAAATTTGGGATAGGACCCCAGGGCTATGGTCCAAACCACACATGCTGAAATCCACATGGTTAGGCACCCAAAAGCACACATTAGGATGCAAAACTTACATGGGTTTCCTTATCCTGTGGATTTTGTGCTAGATTATGCATAATCCAAGTATCTATTTGCCCTTCTAATCTGTGAGTTTGGAGTCTTCCACGTGGGTTTTTGAACATGTGGTTGCAAAACCCATATGGTTCTGAGTATCCGTGAGTTTGGTGAGACAGCTCAATAGACTGGCTGCTGGCAGAGCCCTTATTTGTCACAGCTCCTGGTCCTTGTTTTCAGCTTTAAAGGAAAGTCCCCCTTGGTTATAGTAATAGGAGCAGCCAATGTGGCTTTTGCTCTGCTTAGGATCTGGAGGGATAGGAAAAGGAGGGGAAAGCCAACAGCACTTCAATCCTCTTCCTGCTAGAGGGGGGAGGTGCTGTCTGTTTATACTACCACAGGTATGCCTACTCAGAGAAGTAAATCTCATTGTGTTCAATGGGGCTTACTCCTGGGAAAGTGTATACCAGATGGCAGCCCAGGCGGAGAGAGTGAAGAGGTGGCAATGGCACCTTTCCTGCCCCCCCTTCTCCATTCGCTCTTAGCTGCCCCTCCCTCTCCCCTCATCTCCCAGGGGAGGATGGATCTTACTCCCAGAAAAGTGTGTACAGAATTGCAGCCCAAGTCGCATAGCAGAGGGGTATGAATGACAGCGAGGCAGAGGAGGATGAAATTGAAATATCTTTATCAGCTTGTCTGAGTGTGGGGGGGAGGAGGGAGGGAACCTGCTTTGGGGCACAATCCTATGCACACTTACTTGGAAGCACCAAGGACTGGCCGGCAGTTTGCTCCTGTGTGAGTGGGAAACAGAAAACTAACAGCACATGAATCTTCCTGTCACTGGCAAGAGCAGGACATTTACTGCCCTCAGAAGAGCCAATCCTCCGAGGGAGCTTAGCTCCCACCCCTTTTGGCTGGCAAATGCTGCTGGGATACATGCAGACTCAGGAAGTCAGATTGAGTTGAAGTACTGGAGGAAGGACTAGCACAGCTATTGCCTCAAAGAAAGCCCTGGATTGCAGTGAACATGTGATGTGATCCTAGCGAGTTGAAACTCACAATCACAACTCACGGACCTATTTGCCCCTCAGAATGGCTGCACGCTTGGTGTATAGGCTTAAATTTCTTTCGCTTTGCTGATTAACCTGTATGTTTTACATAACATATGTGTCTCTTCAATAGTATACCTTGCTTTTCTATGTACATCATACCATTTCCCCTCATCAAAACCCACCTTTTCAGGTTCATGTTCACTAAGAACAGAATCAAGGAGAGAGGTTTTTTGATATTACTGGCAGATATGTCCCAGGCAGCAATTGTGCTCACAAGTAATTTAGTGATTCTGATTGGGGTAATAATGCTAAGCGTCCAGGTTCATTCCCTCAAAGCAACGTAATGTAAAGGCAGACCTCTGAGGTATTATGCTTCAGATGAAAATTACAGGGATTCTGGATTTGGAATTGCAGAAAACTAGAAACGACAAAGCCTGTGTATTTTCCTCACACTTGACTAGTTGCATGGAGAGCTGTTTTTCCCTTGCAATTTATGCTGCTGTAAGTTCTTGTCATGATTAATTTCCCTTGCAGATTGTCCATGGAAGCCAGGTGAAGCTTAGCTATTTTAATTCAAGAAGGCTGGGCAGGTTCACATAGGAGCATGTGAACCAGATTTGCAGTACAATTCTATACATGTTTACTCCAAGTAAGTCCCATTTTATTCCATGGGATTTGTTTTTCAGGGAAATGTGTATAGGATTGCAGGCTTATTGAGGATTGCAGTTACTTCCTTGTTGTTCTCCTCGGCTGCCCAAAGAAGCCAAATGCTGCTGAGGAAGACGAGTCAGAAAGTGGCAGAAGTAACAGCAATGCTGAGAGGGCAGGAACAAGCTGGCTGTAGCAATATCGGGTTATCTAGTGTTGCTTCCCTGTGAATATGAAGGGCCATACTACAAAACAACACAACAACAACAACAACAACAAAACAGCCCACGTGGAAACACTACAGTTCTCAAACAATATTACTGTACAGTAAACACCCCTCACTCTAGAAAACAATAAGTAAGTGCAAAGTGATGCACATTGGGGCAAGAAACCAAAATTTCACATATACGCTGATGGGTTCTGAGTTGTCTGTGACGGATCAAGAGAGAGATCTTGGGGTCCTGGTAGACAGGTCGATGAAAGTGTCGACCCAGTGTGCGGCGGCTGTGAAGAAGGCCAATTCCATGCTCGGGATCATTAAAAAGGGGATTGAGAATAAAATGGCCAATATCATTATGCCTTTGTACAAATCGATGGTAAGGCCACATCTGGAGTATTGTGTCCAGTTCTGGTCACCATACCTCAAAAAGGATATAATTGAATTGGAAAAGGTGCAGAAAAGAGCGACCAGAATGATTCGTGGGCTGGAGCACCTCCCTTACGAGGAAAGGCTACAGCGTCTGGGGCTTTTCAGCCTAGAAAAAAGGCGCCTGAGGGGGGACATGATTGAGACTTATAAAATTATGCATGGGATGGAGAGAGTGGATAGAGGGAAATTCTTTTCCCTCTCGCACAACACCAGAACCAGGGGACACACACTAAAATTGAGTGGAGGGAGAGTTAGAACAGACAAAAGAAAATATTTCTTTACCCAGCGTGTGATTCATCTGTGGAACTCCTTGCCACAGGATGTGGTGATGGCACCTGGCCTAGATGCCTTTAAAAGGGGTTTGGACAAATTCATGGAGGAAAAGACCATCACAGGTTACAAGCCATAAGCAACCTCCTGGTTTTTAGAAGTGGGTTTTCTCTGTGCCAGGTGCAAGGGAGTGGCGACTGGACACAGGTATCTTGTTGTCTCGTGTGCTCCCTGAGGCATCTGGTGGGGCCACTGTGTGACACAGGAAGCTGGACTAGATGGGCTTTTGGCCTGATCCAGCAGGGCTCTTCTTATGTTCTTATGTTCTTAATTATCAGAAAAAATACAACTGCTTCTCACAATATGGCCACTGATTGGAAGCTGCCTGAGGCTGCTGCCCTGTATCAGTTGCTAAACACGATGAGCCATTTTGCACACCAAGATCCCTCAGTGCCAACATTTGGTTTATCTTTTCTTCACCACTGCCAAACATTCCTGATGGCAGCTTGCGGTGTTATGGTGAGGAACCATGCACTATGGGCCTAAAATTTAGACCCTAAATGCATGGATGCGGTTTTAAGAGGCCTCTGTGGTGACTGAAGAAACAGCCTACATATGGATTTCCTACATACAACTAAAGGCTGGGCCACAACTTCCTTCATGGTGTTGCTGACTGCAGTGTCACCTGATGACTGGTGTGTGTGATTGAGTCAGCACAGACTCAAGTGATTTGTGAACGAGCACTCAGCAACTCTCAGATCAATGTGCAAACTGTCTCTGCAGAAAAGTATTGTATTTGTGTTGGCATCATGTGATATAAATCACCATCTGTGCATGGCAATGTCAATATTTGATGACTGCAGCAGAGTAGAGGACAAAAACAAATAATCACCAATACAGCATTAAGTGGTGACTTACATGTGTCAATGGGCCATCAGAATCAAACGTGATTCAGATCACATCAAAATGCTCACATCTCAAACATGGTACTATTTTTTTTTGTTCTTTCATCAAATTAGTTAACTTTCAGAATTGGAAATAGTTTATACTGGATGTTGCATGGTCAGTTGCTGAACTGACGGATCCAAGTGGTGATGCAAGGGGGCAAACTACCCTGTCACACCAGTCCTAGGAACTATGCGCCAGGGCCTGTGAGCCACAGCATCAATGCAGTGAAGTAGGCCATTAACAAGACCTACCAATTTCATTGCCCAGTGAAATGTCAAGTGCAGTGAACCTGCATTTGATTTTTTAAAAATATTTCTTTGCATAATGAGCACTCCAAGAGAATGGTCCCTACAAACATACCTTCCTCCTGAGAATGTGCTTTCATGAGATAAGTCCTGAATGAACACATTGTTTCAGCTCTTTAACCCATTGAAAAAGGGCAGACATCTGAACAACACAGTGCAAATATGAGAGAACAATGGCCCCAGAGAGACGTTGAGATGACAGAGACCTTCAATGCTATTTTTCTAATAAGAGACTCAGATTTAAAGGCCAGGTATGCAAACTGGTTCTGTTATACCACGTGGATGCTCTCTTGATACTAAAGGAATTGAGTGACATTGATAAATCACCCCATTCAAATGTGTGATATTTACTGAAATATCCAGTTAAGGCCTTAAAAAAACCAACCAAGCTGCTTCATGAATTGCTATTAGTTGGAAAGCAGTGATGGTAGACATTGAGAAGTAAGAGGTGCCCAATCTCAAATATGAGTGATAAAATCTTAGCTCATATACCACAGAATAAGAATGTTTTCTTTTATTGCGGTGTGAACAGGTGCCTGTCGAGTGATGAAAATGAATTTTATTTTTCACTGGTGTGCCAGGGGATAAACATAATGCTGGAAACTGCTTGTTACGAAGGACTAGATCACGCAAAGAATATTCCTTTCTGTGGCCACATGTACAGACTGCTAGTGGCTATACCCATGCCCAGGGAATCCTGTGGAGAAATATTTGATCATTATGAGCAGCATTCTCCAAATTCTACAGCCAGATCTTGAAAGGGATTGAATTTTAACAAGATCACAGTGAGAAAGTGGTTGGACATCACAAATCACAGTAATCACACTAACCAGCAAGCCCATAATCATGGGAAAATCTGTACAAACCACATAATTTCTAGTCATTTAGGCTTTAATCCAGCTAATGTTAGATGCAGCAAGGCCCACTGCAACTAATGGAACAAGTTAGCTCTAATTTATCTCCCACTGCATTCAATGAGATTAACAGCCCAATCCTACTGAAATCCTACCTAAATCCCAACGCAGTGATGCAGCAGTGCCGGTGTGGCTTCCGCTACATCCTGTTCCCACTGGGCAGCGCAGGGGCGAGGGAAGGGAGGGGGTGGTGTGAAACGAGGCGGGGGAGGGCGACGGTGGGAGCGGGGATGGGTTGATTGGGTTTGGGAGGGGGTGGGATCAACGGTGCTGGTGAATGCCCGGGACTGTTTTCCCAACATAGGGCCTCTCGGACATGCACCTATCATTTGGAAGGAGCAGACCTGAGTTGACCCACTGTGGGGGTTAGGGCTTTAGCTGGTGTAAGGGAACAAAAGTTCCCTTACCTCGAGGTGGCCTCTAGTCTCCCACTTTCTGCACAGGATGCAGCGTAGCCTGCACTGGCCTCACTGCATCAGTGTACAGAAAGTTAGGTTGGATTGAGCTATAAGGCTGCAATATACAAAATTGCCTGGGAGTGTGTCCTACTGTGCAATGACAAATCTAGATAAAATAATTAACAGTAGAGACATCGCACTGACAACAAAGGTCCGCATAGTTAATGCAATGGTATTCCCCGTAATAACATATGGCTGCGAGAGCTGGACCATAAGGAAGGCTGAGGGAAGGAAGATAGATGCTTTTGAACTGTGGTGTTGGAGGAAAATTCTGAGAGTGCCTTGAACTGCAAGAAGATAAAACCAGTCCATACTCCAGGAAATACAGTCAGACTGCTCACTTCAGGGAATGATAGTAAAAGTAAAACTGAAGTACTTTGGCCAGATAATGAGAAGACAGGATACCCTGGAGAAGATGCTGATGCTAGGGAAAGTGGAAGGCAAAAGGAAGAGGGACCGACCAAGGGCAAGATGGATGGATCATATTCTGGAGGTGACGGACTCGACCTTGGGGGAGCTGGGGGCGGCAACGGCTGACAGGAAGCTTTGGCGTGGGCTGGTCCATGAAGTCACGAAGAGTCGGAAGCAACTGCATGATTAAACAACAACAATGTCCCACTGAACTCAATGCACGCATAGAATTGGACTGTAAGGCCGTAACCCTAAACACACTCACCTAGGAGTAAGCCCAGTGAAAACAGTAGGGCTTACTGCCATGTCAAATGCATAGGCTGCACACCTACTTGTCAGTTAACAGAATCCTGTTTATTCTGCACTTCATCTTGCTTTCTCCACAAATAGTCAATACCTTGTTTTCTTCACAGGCCTGTCAGTATTTATTCCACTACAAAAGTACATAGTACAAAGATATGCTAAGAAAATGATGGACAGAATGTCAACTGACAATTATACTGTTTGGAATAAATGTATAGACAGCAGCTCCACCATCCACTAGTCTTGCACATCTCCAATTTGAGAAAACTCATGTCACAAAACTGCAGCAGCTGTTACTGTTTGGATTGAGAATAGTAATAAGCCATATGGTATGGCAAGAAACCCCCCTACGTATTCTCACATGGGCAAATATTATTATTTCACAGGATAAACACATCAATATATTCACTTTTCTCTGGGGAAGGATACAGTCCTCAATCTAATTTTGAAAATATTATCTGCTTCTCAGTGAGCCAGTGTTAGATATTCTAAAGAAGCTACTTAAAAGCAGGGGGCTGAGTTTTAGAGAGGTGCTGCTAACACTCTAATTAGATTTCAGCACCACGGCAGTAAAAAGTGAATCATTAACGGCGCAATCCTGCGTAACACGACTCCGGCGGAGCGAGTGCTCCGCCGGTGTTAGGTGTCGCAAAGTGCCATAAGGCACTTTTCCAATGCCTCGGGAGTAAGCTGCGCCAGCATGAAGGCTGGCACCGCTCCCTCCCTCAGCGTCCTGGACCTGTGCAGGAGCAGGAGCAGGGATGGGCAGGCCGGGGTGGCGAGGGAGGGGGGCCATTGGCTGGCCCGGACTAGGAGGGGGTGAGGATATTGGTGCCGAGATGCGCCAATATCCTACGCCCCTTCCCAGTTCAAGTCAGCCTTACATGTCCTCCCCAGATGCACACCAGCTTCAGAGCTGGTGTGCATCCGAGGAGGCCCATTGAGACCCACACGGCGTACACTGGGGGAAGGGGACATAAGAACATAAGAAGAGCCCTGCTGGATCAGGGCAAAGGCCCATCTAGTCCAGCTTCCTGTATCACACAGTGGCCCCACCAGATGCCTCAGGGAGCACACAGCCAACAAGATAACCTGTTTCCTGCTGCCACTCCCCTGCACCTGGCACAGAGAGAACCTACTTTTAAAGCCAGGAGGTTGCTTATGGCTTGTAACCTGTGATGGTCTTTTCCTCCATGAATCTGTCCAAACCCCTTTTAAAGGCATCTAGGCCAGGTGCCATCACCACATCCTGTGGCAAGGAGTTCCACAGATGAATTACACGCTGGGTAAAGAAATATTGTATTTTATCTGTTCTAACTCTCCCTCCACTCAATTTTAGTGCACGTCCCCTGGTTCTGGTGTTGTGCGAGAGGGAGAAGAATTTCCCTCTATCCACTCTCTCCATCCCATGCATAATTTTATACGTCTCAATCATGTCCCCCCCTCAGGCGCCTTTTTTCTAGACTGAAAAGCCCCAGACGCTGTAGCCTTTCCTCATAAGGGAGGTGCTCCAGCCCACGAATCATTCTGGTCGCTCTTTTCTGCACCTTTTCCAATTCAACTATATCCTTTTTGAGGTGTGGTGACCAGAACTGGACACAATACTCCAGATGTGGCCTTACCATCGATTTGTACAAAGGCATAATGATATTGCCCGTTATATTCTCAATCCCTTTTTTAATGATCCCGAGCATGGAACTGGCCTTCTTCACAGCTGCCGCACACTGGGTCGACACTTTCATCTACGAATGAGAGCCCAGGCCGTGCCGGTACAGGCCGCAATGGGCCTAGGATACAGCAGCCGGCCCTTTAGGGCAGCCGCATATAAGGCAGGATTGGGCAGCCAATAGGGAAAGAAATTGGCAAAGGGCAGCAGATTCAAGGGGCATGGAGGGATTCTAGTGGCAGTGGGTTTGTCAGGTGACAGGGCAGTGTGTGACTATCAGGAACATGCAAGTGAGCAGTTCTAACCCACTAGAACCAAACAGCCAGAACCTCCTGACAGGAATGGGATGAAAGGGGTGATGACTAAACTCAGGAACAGTGACTGATTGATAAGACTGTGGGACTGGTGTGTAAGTGAAAGAGAATGCCAGTGTCCCAAATGTAGTACGTGTTTGTGTCCAAGGCAATTCTTATGTTTCCTAGGATAAAAAAATTATCACAGAAATAATCTTGAGGCACAGTGGGATAAGGGTAGGGGGTTGCATGATGGTAGCATATGGGTATTTGTGAATTGATTCCTTCCTAAACTATAATATGGAAAGCTGAAGATACACAGGCGTTCTTAGAAAAGAATAAATAAACCATATCCCCCAAGTGTTTGCACCAGTCATTTAAAACTAGCCAGCAACATTTTCTGAGAACTAATGTAGAGTTTTGACTAAGGGCAGAAGAGGGATAAGTTTCCCAAACTGCTCATATCCTACTGCAAGACTGAAAGTGCCATCTGTTGACAGACAGGGTGGGAGTCTACAAGGTTTTTCTCCTTATGGTCAAAGTTACTTCAGACTAGGCTCACAGCTGCACTACTTGCTACACAGTGCTGTATTAGGCAGCCTAAGAATATCGAGACTCCGCCTGGGGAAAGTTCAAACCAGAGGAAGGCAATGAGTTTCCAACGGGCTCTCCTAATTCCTTCCATCAAACACTGGCCTCAGAACTACTGCCCCAGTTTACACGTCTACCCCTCCATCCAAGCCCTGTACGACCCCAGTCCTTGTAAGATGCTTTATCCTTCAAACACCTCTAACTATAGGTACACAAGGCTCTTGCTTATGGTCACAAATTCTTGAAAACAGAATATGCAGCAAAAGAAATAAACTATGTACATGTACTGAGTTTATATACACTGATCCAAACAAAGAGTTTGGATGTTTTATTTATTTGCACAAACATCCTTGATTTAGGCTAAGGTAAACATTCCAAAGTTTGCTTGCAGAAATCAGTTTCTGTCTTCAAAGCGTGTGCTGCAAATGTTGAAAATTCTGATTCGAGTCACCTGACTCGATTTATCTAGAAACATCTATGTCAGGTTTTAATTTAAAAACATACACAAAAATTTGACCACACAACAATATCTAGCTTAAAGTACAACGTTGAGGAAGAACAATGCACTGTTTCCCTTCCATAGTTTCTGCTTAAACCAGACACTTCTCTTCCTAAATGCCAAGAGACCTCTAGGTGGGAAATTAATTCTGCAATGCATACTTAATTGGTATATTTGATTGCCTGTAATTTACCATTGAGGCTAATTAAAGGGAGACAGGGCTGAGCCCTTTGAATTGTTCATATGACCAAGTTTAGCACTGTTAGCTAAATGCTTGACTGAAGGTTTTCACTGGGCATTTTCCTGAACTGCATTACAGCACCACTACTGTGAGCAGATCTGATAAGCAAAGTATGATCTCTTCCCCTGCATAATGCAGCAACGGAGATCCTGTAATGTTTGTGGCATGAGAAATTAACAGGACTACTCTTTGACTCCACTCATATGTCAGTACAATCAGATAGTGAATTCACCCTGATTAGTAACTAGGCAGATTTCTGAAGCCACATGAGCCTATATAAAGAAAATGGTGGAAAATACATTAGCCAAGTGTGATGGCAGCTTGTTTTGTAGGAGATGAGAATGCAGACATCATCAGCCAGCATACAGCACAAAGCCTCATTCTGAGCCCAAGTGATACAACAGCAATACAACCTGGAATCTGCTAAGCTAAGCACAAACAGAAAAACGTATTATACCGGAATCAGTTGCTTTCAAATCAGAGGGCAATTCAGACACACTTACAGGAGTGAATCCTGATTACTATAAATGTTAACTATCTCTAGACTGAATCTCCCCATATAGCATCATTTGGTAATTATACTGTACAGTACTGAGCAATTCACCAAAGTAAAACCACTCCACCCACCCACCCACCCACCCACAAACAAACACACACCTTTACCTTTTAATGGTTTTATCTTCTTACATTCATGATAATATCTGAACAAAGTGCTTCAATTTGTACTTTTTAAAGCATTGCTTATGACTCTCTAGTCAGGCTGAAAAGGGCTGTGTGTCAGAACTCAAGGACTTCAGGGATGTCACATCAGCCTCTTCTAAATGTCTTTCTTGCAGAGTCCCTCCTACACGTTACTGAATAGGACCTTCAGGATCATGGAACAAGCATGTGGCATTCCATATAGCCTTAACTGTACAGGCAAATGGAGCTATTTGGTTTCCAAAGCAGAAATCAGCTTGTTTCTGGGCACATGCATGTAGAAGGTGATCAATGTAACCAACAGACTGGAAGAGCTATGGTAATATGTATGAATGGGCATAGCTGTAGACAGTGCTGACATCACGGTTGTGACAGGTAGTGCATGTTTCAATTGGTGGGACTGCAATTCTAAACTCTCTCCCTTCCTAAATACATGCAGAAGGCCATGGTCTCCTTACTGAGGAATATCAACTGTTCTCTACAGACCTATGGATAGGTGGAATGGCTTCCAAGGGCCACAAGCAAGTCTGCCATACAAAGTTGAACCCCAACAGCCTTCAAAAAGACATGTTACATGAGATGTTGCTGAACACATGCATGTTTAAGGGAATAGATACACATCCAAAATCCAAAACCAAAAACAAATCAACTGTTCTCTACAGACCTATGGATAGGTGGAATGGCTTCCAAGGGCCACAAGCAAGTCTGCCATACAAAGTTGAACCCCAACAGCCTTCAAAAAGACATGTTACATGAGATGTTGCTGAACACATGCATGTTTAAGGGAATAGATACACATCCAAAATCCAAAACCAAAACAACAAATACATCAATATTTCTGTAATTTCAGAAAATACTTGCTTATGGTTGTAGGCAGGTTTTGTTTTTTTTTTAAAAATCCATTCAGTCTCTTAGAAACCAAACTACTTGTTTCCCTAAAATGGAAAGAACTATTAGCTCCAACCACACAAAGATCATGGTTTAATTCCAAACCAGAGCACACCCAAGGCATTACAAGAACCTATTTTCACTGCACATGGCAACTGGCATGTGCCACTACATTTCAGTCCTAGAAATGTAAAGTACAGCAAGTCCTCACTTAAAGTTGTTGATAGGTTCTTGGAAACTGCAACTTTAAGCGAAATGACTTATAACGAAACCATTTTTACCATAGTAGGCTAATTGATATACACAATCAAGAGTTTACAACATATTTCTGGTCACAAAAACATCTAAATAAAGACCCAACACGCTTCTAATATTAAACATTGAAATAAATGTGAGCTTTCTGGGCCAGAGAAAACCCAGACATGGGGAGAAGGTTCAAACTTCACACAGACACAGTTACCAATTTACAGCGATGTGAAACTGTAAAAGCCTATGCTGGGAACAAGCCTAAAATGTATTCTTTCCAACTATGATACAGTACAGTCCTACTTCTGTGCCCTAACGAAGGAAGCAAACACTGAGAAATAAGCACAAGCAAGCTCATGGTTTTAACTAAATATGAAGCTAGCTCTCAAAATATGTTTAACCAAACCCGTTTTCTGTTTGTTCTGATGCAGTAGCACTTGATGTGACACAATGCTCATTACCACAAAGGAGTCATATATAACCATGGATAGAATCACAGTGGAATTAGCAAGTGGTGCAGAGTTGGTGCTGGTTGCACAGACAAGTCCAACTATAATCTTTTTGAAAGGGTTACTCATGACTTACAGAAAACTCCGTGCATGAATAGTGGAGCAGCACTGAATGACAAATTCTGAAATTCAGGCAATGATTTTCCTGCCAGAAGTTTATGTCCCTTGTCTTTAGGCAGAATGTCTGACAACAAAAAACAAAAGAAAACACAAAACTTCAGACGTTATTCAACCAAAGTTAAGCATTTTGAAATCCCTAGATTTCACATGCTTAACTCTCCTGAGATTCATGGGATTTAAAAGTGGTTCACTTTGGCTAGATGGAACCTTTCCTTTTGCTTATACAGTATAAGGCAACATATTTTTTGTTTGTTCAATATGAAAAAAATGCATTCAGTAAAAAAAAAAGAACTCAAAAATTCCACTGAACTCAAAAAAACTTGCAATGTGTATCCCATTTATAAAGAAATGTACCGTATTGCTCAATACGTATTGCGTATTGTATCACCGATGCAACGAACATGAAAATGAGCGAACTCAGGAAGATAGTGGAGGACAGGAAGGCCTGGCGGGATATGGTTCATGGGATCACGAAGGGTCGGACACAACTTAACGACTGAACAACAACAACAACCATATTGCTGTTATTACATACAGACCTTAAAGTAGGTCCCATCCAAGGCAGAAAGTAGAGCAAGTCCATTGTACTATATCACCTGTGATTCTATTTCATAGTTTCAACTCCGTGATTAGGCACATAGGTTTGTGCTGGCATAGCAGACCTTATAGAGAAGGGTTATCAAAATAAGGCTTGCAGGCCGGATACGGCGCTCACGCGATATGCGATAATTCGGCTCTCCCAGTGCTGCCCTTTCCGCAGCACTGCTTCTGCAAAGGCTCTGGGAGGAAGAGACGGAAGGAGGCATCAGAAGGCAAGGAGCGCTACGGGGAAAAGGGCAGACCAAGAAGGGTGAGAGAGGGAGAAGCTGCTGATGTGCTGAGAGAGCCCAATCATCACGTGGGCGACCCTTTCCGCAGCACTGCTTCTGCTGAGGCGTCACTTTACAGAGAACCTCTCAGCTGCTGAACTGTGAAGTGACACCTTGGCAGAAGCAGCTCTGCTGAAAGGGTGGCCCATGTGATAATTGGGCTCACCTGTATCTTGAAAACATGATCAATTTTCTTTCTTTCTTTTTTTGTCATTTGCAGCTAATGGGTTTCTACATGAAAACAAAGCACTGTACTTATTTCTGGCCATCATCTGCTTAATGATGTGGCTTCCGGCCCTCAGCAGGCGTCATGAATGCTATTCAGTCCACTGTATGAAACGGGTTTGACACCCCTGTTATAGAACTTTCAGGATTATTGTCTCAATTAATTGTTTGTGTTGTATTCCCTCTCCACCAAATGCTGTTGATTCTCTGCTATGCAACCAACAACATTGCCTGATGCAATAATGCTGCATTCAGGGAGGATGGAGTCTAGTGGAAACAAGTTCAACCCACGATGTTACATCAACATAACAACCAGTTAGTTCACTATGCCAGTGAGTTTTTGCAAACTTTCCTGATGCTAATTTCAAAACAACTGAAACGTTGTTGTCTACAAGTACACAGTCACAATATTGCTTTAAAATTGCGTTTTCTTCAGATACCTGTTATTTGACTTGGGTTTTTTTAGCACTAAGACTAATTGTTCTCTTTTGTCTTCCTAAGATGTGGCTCTATCCAGGTGTAGCTGGATGGGGCACTGGCCAAGGGCTCTTGGGCTCTGGAGGGCCCACCACCAACTCCACTGGTCACTCTATCCTCCTCTGATAAGCTACTGCACCTGCACAGTAGCTATCAAAGAACTCCAAGATAATTTTGTAGAACAGAGACCTTCATAATCTGTTGGTTACTTAGCAAAAAAAGTTAATCCAGTTTTAATAAGAAAGGATAAAGGTCCTCCTAACTTCAGGTCATCCATGTAATAAGAAATCTACTACAGTTTATGAACTGTTTTACAACTATCTTTTATCTTACACCTTCTTTTGGTCAGAACTGTCATATTGTTAACATCGCTGATAGACTCTAAGAGCTAGAAAAGCAGTTCGTAGTTCAAAGAGAACAGACATTTTAAAAAAACAAGTTATTTTACTATTTTTCCCTGCAACAATTTCCCCCAGTATTTCTCGAACAATTAGTTTCAATTCAGGCTGCTAACAGTATGGTACAAATACTAATGTAAAAACTAAAATTAAATAAAGTATATTTTAACATATACACACTTCTGAGTTTTAGAATTCTGAGTTTTAGAATTTCACAATGAAAATCACCTTCTATACTTATATTCCATTCTTAAAAGTCATCATAATACCATGTAAGGAAAAAATCTTTTTAGCATTTTCAAAACCAATGGCCAATTTATTAGAAGCTTTGCTCTGGAACTGAAAACAGAAACAGCGGTTTATCCCCGATGTAAACACTGGAAGACAGATATGGACTTTTCCTGTTTAGAAATACCCTGTAGCCTTGATATGCCACAACCACTCTCATTTAAAATTACTAAAACTTGACAAAGGAAAAGAAAAACACTTTAACCCTGCATCCATTTTACTTACCGCTTCCCTCCCAAACACTGCTTCACTTGGAAAATGATCCATAATGAAGAGAGAATGCAATTTATCTTTTCTTGTTTAGAAAAGGGATCATTTCACTGCTAGGAGGGAATTATGAATAGAATCTGCTGAGCACTTCCTGACACACACAAAAAGGTTCAGTGGCAAATGACTCTAGATGGATCTGGGCAGTGGCATTTATTTTGTGAGTCAAAGCTTAAACATGCTTCACTTGAATGAGCACTTGAAAAACATGTACTAAGAAAAAAAAATGCATGTACTCCTGGCATTATCATCATTTGAAAACGTTCAGCTCAGGTTAACGTGCGTTACTCTGCTTTGCCACGCCTAAAATAAAATAAAATAAAATAAAATGCCAAGTCCAACCTCTTCATGGGTGTTTTGAGGAAGGAAACTATAGGAAACAAACTACAAAGCAGAGGCTGCAATTAGAAATAGCTGAATGTAGATGTTTACTGGGGTTGACATGAAAGAAACACACGTTTTGTGCTCTTTATGTATATAATTTAATAAGCATTTTTAATCTTGCCTGAAAATTAAGAGAGTTCTTCTTTACATGCTACTGTAGCTGCCATCATGGGTTTTACCTCCTTTCCTACTTCTTTTAAACTCCCTGGTGCATTTGCATGTGAATAGAACACTAAGTCCAAGCTTATGGATAGGACTAATTCTTAACCTCTACTGGCTATGAGTAAATAAAATACAGTACTAGCCTGTCTTTAATTATATCAACGAGGTAGGCAACGGCCCTGTTTCTGTCTTAAAAGGAACAAGCACTCTGATACCATGAAATAATCATGCACCATGGGGAGGGGAGCATATATTATTTTTCAATCCTAAAACAGATCAGGTGGCCTTTTCTGTGGTGGCACCCTGTTTGTGGAATACTTGTGTCTTCCTTTCAGCTCCAGATGAAATCCCTTTTATTTGCCTTGGACAGGTCTTTTAATGTGTTTTATTTTCCTGGCTCTATTGTTTTTATGTGCTTAGTTTGTAATTGCTGCTCTACTGGGTGATATTTATCTGAAGGGTGGGGGCCTGTGCCATGCTTCCATTTTCAGCCTATACTCCTACTCTATCGCTTCACATGCCCAATAGGGACCAGCACAGGACTCACCTGGCTTGTGCAGTCTACCCAGCTGAATTCCCAAAGCAACCGCAGGGTTGTCCTATAGTGTTATACAGCTTATGACCTACCAAGCCAAACACAGTCCAGAAAAGAATGATGGCCCACCAAAACCTATGTCAAGTTCTGGCTGCTTGCCTGGGGACTCTAATGGAGGATGGGTTACCAAACACCTGGCAGGCCACAACACATGGCTGGTGGGCTGCATCATGATCAGGGAGTTGTGGAGGCATGTGCTAAAGTCACAAGTCAGTCAGAGAAACTACACAGAGAAAGCAGGACACATTTAGAGGCAAGGTTTGCTTCACCTTGTGATCCCCCATATAATTAGGCACAAATACATTTTCTGCCCTTGGCAAAACTGTTTATTTATTTATTTAGGCGATTTTTACTCCACCTTTCCCCCTTAAAAAGGGGCTCTCAATGCAGCTAAACTGAAACATAGGAAGCTATCTTACATCTGGCAGACCAGTGGTCCATCTAGTTCTGTAATGGCAGTGGCTCTCCAAATTTCAGAAAATAATTTTTCTCTGACAAGATACTGTGGATTGAAACTGGGACCTTCTGTATGCAAAGCAGGTACTCTTCCACTGAGTGATGGTTCTCTTTCCTGAACCAACACCACAGACCTTGACACTGTTGCAGAAAAGTGACATTCCAGGGATTGGAATATGTATGCTGACACAAATGGGGTCTGATGTGAAGCGGAGAAATATATGTGCCGCACAGTCCTGTACATGCAAGTTCCACTATGCTCAATGGGATTTACTCCCAATGTACATGTGGACAGATTGTAGACTAACAGCCCAATCCTATCTAGCAGGACGCGGCAGAGCATATAAGATGCCCGCCACATCCTATCCAGGATGGAGGTCTCTTCGGGGTAAAGGGACATTCATCACCTTACCCTGAGTAGAACCCCTGCCATCCCAATGGGTCTACTCAAAAGTGTGTCAGCTATTTTGCTGGCGCACATTTGAGCCGGCCATGTAACACTGGCCAAGCCCGGGAAGGGTGAAAGGATATGGCAGAGGAGGCCATCGCCAATCCCTCCCTCTCCTGAAATGCCACATTCCAGCCTCCTCTTGTCTCACTGCTGCCCGGCAGGGACTCACCTGTCCGCCACGGCAATGATCTGTACTGTGGCGCTGGAGGAGCAGTGCAAGGCTCTCCACTGGCGTTGCTTACAATTCTGGTGATGCAAACATGCCTTATGGCATGTTTGCAATACCCTAGACTGCTGCTCCGCCAGTCTATACTTAAGACAGGATTGTGCTGTAAGGGCGCAATCCTATCTAACTTTCCAGCACTGATGCAGCCATGCTAACATAGATGTGTATGCCAGCATAGAAGCGCTGGTGTAGAGGAGGGGGGATCAGTATCACTGAGCACCGTCCAAGGCCCACAACCCAGCATGGTGCCCACTGCCAACCTCTATACTAGTAACAGTAGCACTGGTTTCCTCTTTGCTATCACTGTCTGTTTACTTGTCCTCTTCAAGCTCATCAACAGTTACAAGGGAGAAGAGAAGGAGCAGCAATTTTCATTCAACTTGGGCTCACACTTTGGGCTGTGGTATGGATGGGCCTCTAGAGGGAAGGGCAATAGAATGGGCAAAAGAATGGGCAGTGGTGACATTGTGGAGGAGGTGGGCCAACTCAGGAGGAGGCCCACAAATGCCCCCCCCAAAAAAAAACCTGGGGCTGATACTATTGCTGGACTTGGGGTTTCCCCTCATATCTGTCTAGAGCTAATCTGCATGTGAAAATCTATTTATATCAATTACATTATCTGGATTGGACAATATGGGGGAGGAAGTAGTATGACGGACTTGTACTTGTACACTCTATTTCTTTTAAACAGTTTTACAGCATGGCCTTATGTTTTGCTGTGCACTGTAGTTGAGTGCAGGGCTGGATTAAGCTAGACCTGCTAGATTAAGTTTACCCCTGCTAACTGGGCAAGAGGCACCTTTTCAATTGGTGCTCTTCTTATATTTAGCAGGGAGAGAGTAACTGCTCCCCTCTCACCCCAGCATGGTGTCTTTTCTGGTGTCTGTTGCTGGTGGTGTTCTGCATCTTTTTTAGATTGTGAGCCCTTTTGGGACAGGGAGCCATTTAATCATTTGATTTTGTCTGTAAACCGCTTTGTGAACTTTTTGTTGAAAAGCGGTATATAAATACTGTTATTAATAATAATAATAATAATAATAATAATAATAATAATAATAATAGTAGTAGTAGTAGTAGTAGTAGACCGGGGCCTGTAGCATATGTTACTTCTGGTTTCGCAGAAGCAACTTCCAGTTTGCTTCCAGTAGGGTCACATAACTGAAGACCTTTGCCCCATTTGCTTGAGGCTGGAGTATGCTAGAAGTGGCACAAATTTCTGCTTGCCCTGAAGCAGCTAAAGGTGATGATATATCATCAGGCAATACATTCTTCAGGGCAGCCAAAAAAATTTTTAAAAGGGGGCTCAGCAGCACATCTATAGCATACTATATCTCAAGGTTCCTCATTTCATTTGCAATAATGCTGAAGTGTGGTTTTTCAGGAAATCTATCTCTGGTTTTTTTTTTCCCTTTGAAATCTGCAGCCAAGCAACTGACTATCTCTTATTTGGCCTCACATTTTGTAAAACACAGACAACATTGTCTCTTTGCAAGGAATTGTGAACTCTGTGGCCTTGCCAATTACAGTCAGGATGTCTCCAGTGCCTTATTTATTGCTTAGAAGAACTGGCTGAATATAGGCCAAAGAGTTTAAAATATTTCCTTTAAACTTAAACTCCACTCTTTAACCCAATCTTTGGTTATTTGTGTTCTTACCACTATATCAAATTGAACAAGAGTTATTGTATTATACTTTGTCTTCTGTTCTGTAACTTAACAGATAATTAGTTTTCTGCAAAAACAAAACAAAACAGTAATTATGCCTAGAAAAGAAAACACACAGATCTCAACAGGAATAACCCTTTTATTATAAGGAATACAAATATCTGTGCCTTGTTGTAACATGAACTATGTGATTAGCAGTAAAAAAAATGTCTTTAGCAGTAGAAAAATGATAAGAAAATGAAGTAAAATGGCCTTGGAAAGCCTCTTACAGTGCAATCCCGTGTAACCTTGCACCAGTGTAACAGTAGATGCACCGGTGTATGCATATGCACTAGCATAAATGCACTTACACCGGTGCATCTACTGTTACACCGTTGCAAAGTTACACAGGATTGCGATGTCATTTTGGTAAATAAGTCTAGGTAGTGGCAGAAGATGAAATTAGTAATAAATACAAGCAGAAAATGTCCTTGCTGGAGATTTAAGGAAATCTAATTGCAGGTAAAAGGAAAGCAGAAAGTGGATCTCAAAATCTGATTTCTATTCTAGACCGGAGCTTTTCTGACAAACACATTGGATCCTTCCTCATGATCACAATGACCATCCATCAACAATCTTTTTATGCTTACTGAGAACTAGGTAAAGTAATTCAGTAATTCAGCAAGAAGTTTGAAGTTCAATTTTAGCCTTTTGCAGAAAGCTAGCAAAAGGTGAGAAATAAATAATCTTTATGTATCATTTCCATTGTGCTTTTTTATCGATCTGCCCACAAAAAGAGATTTTAACACTTTGCACAAGTCAATGTCTTTGACCATGCCCAACTCCTGGGATGCTTTTAACTGAATTCCTGGGATGCTGTTGCTTATACATGTGGGAATGTTTAATAATTCCCCTTAAATACTGAAAGCACATTCTCACTGCAATTTAACGTCCAATATACATAGGCTTACCATCCGTCCCGGAATTTCCAGGACCATCCCGGAACCTGGGCTCTGGTCCTGGCTCGGTCCTGGACCGTTCTGGGCCTGGTGGAAGCCTCCGCTGCCGCCTTTTTTAAAGTGAATAAACTTATCTTTTTTCCGGTACGGAAATCTTGGATTTTGCGAAATCTCATTAGATCCAAGATGGCAACGACCAAATCTCGTGAGGGCATGAGGCAGTACAGTACTGCCTCATGCCCTCACGAGATTTTGGTGCCGCCATATTGGATCTTGCAAGATTTTGCAAGATCCAAGATTTCTGCGTCGGAAAAAAGGTAAGTTTATTCACTTTTTAAAAAGGCGGCGGCTGTGGGGGCTCGGTGGCAACGGGCATAGGCCAGGCGGCAGCGACAGGGGCTCAGCAGCAGCGACGGGCACGGCGGCAGAGACTCGGCGGTGACAGCGACGGGCATGGGCCAGGCGGCGGAGGCTGAGGGGGCTCGGCGGCAGCAATGGGCATGGTGGTGGAGACTGCGGGGGCTTGGCAGTGACAGTGATGGGCGATGGGCATGGCGGCGGTAGCAGGCATGGCTGCGGCGGAGGCTGCAGGGGCTCGGCGGCGACAGGCATGGCGGCAGCTACAGGCGATGGGCATGGCAGCAGCAAAGGGTATGGCGGTGGAGGCTGTGGGGGCTTGGCAGCACAACGGACAATGGCGGCAGGCAACGGCTATGACGGGCAAGTCAATTTAATTAATTAATTTAGACTAAAATAAATAAATAGTTAAAAATGTCACTCCCCCAAAAAAGGATTTTTAAAATGTATTTCTATTTTAAATTAATTAATTAAATTGTGTGTGTGTGTGTGTGGGGGGGGGGGTGTCCCGGTTTAGAACCGGGAAAATCTGGTAAACCTAAATATACATAACACTTAGTATTGTGGTGAGCTTTTTTTTCCTATTCAGGTTGACCTATCACTATCGCAGTCATTTAAAAAAACAAATATAATATAATCTGAACTATGGGAAAAGAAACCCCTTCAACTACACAAATGAAAGATAATTGTCTGCAAATGTGTTCAAGTTTTATAACTGGTTACAATTCCATAATTACTTTTTTTTCTGGATACATTTCCAGTCTTTTAGCACTGAATTCTAAAACTCTGTGGCAAATAAAATTATCTGGCCTTTGAAAGTGAACAGCAGTGGTAGAGATAAAATACAAAATTATTTTTACAATTGGAAAACAATTGAGGACAAGTCAGTTGCAGTTTGTTTCTTACTTGCTTTATGCAAAAAGACCGAGTTCTTTTGGTGCAAGTAGTACTCCAGGTCTCTGTGGAACCTATCTGCCCTCTCCCCCAGGCTTTCAACTTGTCATTAACATGATACTGTTACCAATTATCATAATTACTATGCCTAGGCTATGCCCTTGATTGATCCTAGAAGGAAAGCAGTTTACAGTCAAAAGAATCTCTCTGACAGGAAATGTAAGCTGGTTCCTCTGACTTTGATGTTGATACTGCAGTCTCAAAGCAAGAGGGACTGATGTGATGTGACTGACCTGTCAAAATACAGCTCAGTCATACATGCGATTAGCAAAATCCTTAGAATGGTTCGCAAAACAAATTGTATACAATCAACACATGAAGGGGGAGAGTGAGATTACACCCAGCTCTGTGCACTTGTTGGCAGCCCAATCCTATCCTGCACTCGGATGCAGCGGCGCTGGGGCAGGCTCTGCTGCATCCAGCGCGGGACCAGAGGTCTCCTCAAGGGAATGGGACAATCATCCCCTTCCCCCGTGTTGAGCCCCAGCAGTCCTTATGGGGTTACTTGGAAGTGCGTCAGCAAAATGGGCTTTCAGGCACGGAATGGGGGATATAATTTGGCGGAGCCCTCCTCCGTCAATCTCACCCCCCTCCCGGGCCTGATCTGCCCTCCTCCCCACCCTCTCCCCATCCCAGAATACCTCCTCCCCACCTCTCTGCCAGCCAGTGGAGAGCTTACCTGCCTCCGACGGGTGTAGCTCCTTCACCAGTGGAGGCCTGCCAGCGCTGGCCTCCACACTGGCGGGACAGGCCTGCTGTCTCGACATGCTTTACGGCTTTATGGCAACATGCTTTATGGCGGAGGCCGGCATAGAATTGGGCTCTGGGTCTTGTGAACAGAGTCAATGCACAGAGCTGGAAGTGCTCATGCTCTGCAAGTACAGACTGCATGCACAGAGTCTACACATCTATGTAGAACATGTGTGTCAAAAGACCCTATCAATGTGTGAAGATTAGGGGTGGGGCCATTGGGCATAATTCTATCACCCTCTCTATGTGTTGACTGTATGGACATTTTTTATGTGAACAGTTTGTACATGAGAGTCTATTGCTTCACATAGTTCTGGCTTTACATTCTCTGAGAAAGAAAAGATTCCTCAAGGTGAAGAAGCCCGTAAAGATAACCACTCTCTTATTCATCTGTATCATCCTCACAAATGCTAAGGGGGCTTTGTCACAGATCAGGTGCAGATGCATGGTAAAATGGTAATCTGCGTTGTCCCAAAGAGTCAACACAAACCTGGCCCAACTGTATGAGCAGCCTAGGCAGTTGATTGGATGGCTGTGTTTTTAAGGGTGCAAATGAAGCTGCACACAATCTGAGGGGTGTATTCCAGAATCCCTTGCAGTGTCACACATTACGTTGGAGTCTCTTGGATCATGTGGGTCAGCAAGGTATCTTGGCCCATCCCTGGCCCATTCATGACCCTTCTGCTAATTGAGCTGCTTTCCCCACTTCTTGCTTGTAGAGACTCAATAATTTATATTGGGTTATTTTTCAGGGAAACTTAATTGTTATAAAATGGCCTGCTTTAAATTGTCAAACATGTACATGCATGAATAAATGCAGAGTTTTAGTGCTTTGCAGTTCAGCAGACTAGAGCCTTGAGGTGCGGACAGAACGACAGATAATACAAAGTGGAGAATTTGGAGACTCCAGGGTGATATAATATGATGAGAGGACAACAATATATGTTAATACCTGAGATATCTCGTGAATGTTAGTCATCAAAGATTGGAGGAGGCGATAACTCAAGGTAAGGGGAGGGACTGATGTAAGGTATATGTGAGAAACAGAAGTTAAATGTTGGGAACAAAGATGGAGGACTGAATACTGAAGATATTTCAGTATTCAGGGGCTTCCTCTGGGGATTTGATATGGAGAGTATGCAACACTAGTATATTAATAAAATATAATTTACACACACACACACACACACACACACACACATACACATGAGAGAGAGAGAGAGAGAGAGAGAGAGAGAGGAGAGAGAGAGAGAGAGAGAGTTCCCCCGCCTTACACGGGTAAATTGTTCTGGAAAAAGCTCTCATAGGGCAAGTTTTTGTAAGTCAAAAACATAATATCCATCAATTTCAATGGGAAAAATGTGTATGTGTTCCTGAGCCCAGAAATTAACACCCATTTATGCTAAAACAACACCAAATCCCATTAAAATGGAAACAATTACTTCAATAGGTAACATTAGTTCTCACAGCACAACCTAACAAGGCATTTTCCCTTCATTAACACAACAGACACCAACTATACAACTGCGAAGATAACTGCATGGTGGCTCTTGTCTCGCGGAGCTCAGCTGCTCGCAAGGTGTGCAAAATCCAAATTGGTCCTCATAAATGTGAAGAAATGCCTTGTAAGTTGAAGTAGGGGTATTAAATGAAACTCCTTTTTAAAGTTGAATTCTTGTAACTTGAATGGGCTTGCAGGGCTGAGTGTACGTTCTTGCTGGAGAATGACAAAGAGGTCACCCTATTTTATATTTACACACACGTGTGTATACATATGTGTAAATATAAAGTAGAGTGACCTATTTGTCATTCTCCAGCATAAACAAAACACAGGGTAGGAAATACAAAGCACAGGAGTTGGCCTTGTTATCCAGCTCCATTCCTCTATCCACCCTTGATGAGTAGCTTTATGGCAGCTGTACAGTACTTGGTAGCAGCAACAGTGGCTCAAGCACAGAAAGAGGCATCATTTTTCCTTCACTTTGGTCTGACCCAATCTTATCTATTATACCTGGAATGCATGAAGGGAGAAGCAAGAACAGGGAAGGCCAAGCGTGCTTCCTTAGTGTGATGCAGCAGTGTGTGTGTGTGTGTGTGTGTGTGTGTGTGTGTGTGTGTGTGAGAGAGAGAGAGAGAGAGAGAGAGAGAGAGATCTTTTTTTTCTTCCCCCAGGAGCTCTTGCAATGCAAAGACCCTCCCTGTCTCTATAATGACAGGCATTTTCCTTGTAGAAGATATTACTGCCAATCAGCAGTAATGACAGCTCACGGCTATTCTTATGATGGGTTGAAAAGAGAATCAGAAATGTGCTTTAGGAAGTTTAAAAGAAGTCAAGTACTGGCAGTTTGACAAGATAAAATAAATGGATGAACCATTGTTCCTTAGTCCTACATTTCTTTCCTTGGACAGACGTTGCAAGAACACACAAGGAAGCTCCCTTCCTCCCTGCCACCTGCATGAAAGTTTCTGAATGTGGATAGTATGACGACCAGCTGCTCCACAGACTTGGTTTTATATTTCTCTACAACCTCAGAATGAAACAACAGCCACCATGTTTAGATCTATGGGAGATTTCACGCCATGAAAACTCTAGAGAAGCAGGCTTGAACCTAATCCCAACTCTATGGTATACTTAACTCTAACCTTTCAGGCATTTACATTACAGAGATGTATTGGTAACTGCCCGTTATCAGAAAGTATGGCAGTAATACACACATGAAAACACAAGCAAAATATTTGGGATGATTACCCAGATCAAAGCAGATTATGCCAGGAACATTAATATTTCTAGCAAAGCAAAAGCTGCAGCAAACTTTTATTATTGCTGCTGGCTTGGAGCAGCATTGTAAAAGGGCATCTTTATGCAAAGCTGTTACATATGTGTAAAATTTCACACATGCGGGTAAAATAGACATCAATATTTGCAAAACTTTGAGCTTCATTCTTACATTTGTTCAGAAAATGCAATTTGGATGTGAAGTGTGATAAGCAAAAGTAGATTAATTGGAGTGTCTATCAACATGGTGGAGAGCAAATGGTTTCTGGTAAAACTGGAAATGTATTTCTTTTCACTGGGAACAGATTTGCAAGCTGATTAGGCACAGGTTTGCTTACAGATTTTCCGCTTTTATAACTGAATCTGAAATGATCACATTTTGTATGACTTCTATAGTGCAAAGTTAAATTGTGTAGAAAAAAATACTTTTGAATTTCTTCTGCTTCTGAATGCAAATCCAGTGCACATGCACTGTAGCAAGAAGCTTTCCTTTACATCTTGAAACAAGTAAAATGTATAGTAGAAATTAAAATATGGGCTCTTATGCATGAATGTTCAGACGGAGAACGTTTGGGATTGAGCCAACATCACCAGAGGCGTTGCTAAGGGTGCCGGCGGTGGACCCCAAGCAGCAGGGGTGACATGCAGGGTTTTTGCAGCACGGCGGCAGCAAAAGGAGTCGCCCATCCGCACCCCTAGTGTGCCTTTTTCACCAAAAAAAAGGAGGGTGGTGGTTTTTTTTAAGTTTTCCGGGGTGGGGCTTGTGACATCACGGGCAGGGTGAGGCTTGTGATGTCACAGGGGGTGTCACGGGGTGCGGCCCCCATATCCGTGGGGCATAGCTACATCTCCGGATGACATAGAATCAGCATAGCAACCTGTCATTATTACCATATTAACACTAATCTTTAAAAATGAAGGGAGAAGCAAGAACATCTTGGCCCCGACACATGAGGCGGGACATGTACTGGACCTGGTGTTTACAGCTGAGCAAGGGGGCGGTGATCTGGAAGTGGAGGAGATTGACATCACTCCGTTGTCATGGACAGATCATTTTCTGGTAAGGTTTAGGCTTGTTGCAGCTTCCTTCCTCTGCAAAGGCGGGGGACCGCATTCTATGGTCCGCCCCCGGAGGCTAATGGATCCAGAAGGTTTCCTGAGGGCTCTGGGGGGCTTTCCCACTGCCAAGACTGGTGACTCGTCTGAGGCCCTGGTTGACCTCTGGAATGGGGAAATGGCCAGGGCAGTGGATGAGATCGCTCCTGAGCGACCTTTGCCACGCCGCAGACTCAGAGCGGCTCCTTGGTTTACTGAGGAGCTGCAAATGATGAAGCGACAGGGTAGATGTCTTGAGCGACGGTGGCGGAAAACTCGTGCCGAATCCGACCGGACACGGAGTAGGGCCCACTATAGAACTTACTCCGTGGCGGTGACAGCAGCGAAGAGAAATTTCTTCTCTGCTACCATTGCGTCTGCAAGCAATCGTCCAGCGGAGCTGTACCGTGTGGTGCGAGGCCTACTCCACCAGGCCGCCCCAACAGATCAGGAGGAACATACGGTGGCCCGCTGTGACATGTTTGCTAAACATTTTGCAGATAAAATCGATCGGATTCGCCATGACTTGGATGCCTCATTGACAATATCTGAGGATGTCCCCTTGGCATCTGCTTGTCCAGTGTTGTGGGACTCTTTTCAGCTTGTACAGCCTGAGGATGTGGACAGGCTCCTTTGGAGTGTGAGGCCGGCTGCCTGCATGCTTGACCCTTGCCCGGCTTGGCTAATTAGATCTGCCCGGGAGGGACTGGCCGAGTGGACGGGGAGGGTGGTCAACTCTTCGTTGGCGGAGGGGGTGCTGCCGCTTGCTTTGAGGCGGGCGGTGGTTCGACCCCTTCTGAAGAAGCCCTCCCTTGACTCCACAGTAATGGACAACTACCGGCCAGTTTCAAACCTCCTGTTTTTGGGCAAGGTAATTGAGCGGGTGGTGGCGTCTCAACTCCAGAGGGTCCTGGATGAAGCTGATTATCTAGACCCCTTTCAATCTGGTTTCAGGCCGGGCTTTGGGACGGAAACGGCCATGGTCGCCTTGGTGGATGATCTACGCCGAGGACTGGACAGGGGGAGTGCGTCCCTGTTGGTTCTGCTGGACCTCTCAGCGGCTTTCGACACCATCGACCATGGTGTCCTTCTGGGCCGATTGGCCGAGCTGGGGGTCGGGGGCACCGTTCTGCGGTGGTTCCGCTCCTACTTGGCAGATAGGTCCCAGATGGTGGTGCTGGGGGACGCCTGTTCGGCACCCTGGCCCTTGAGGTGTGGGGTGCCACAGGGTTCCATCTTGTCCCCCATGCTATTTAACATCTACATGAAACCGCTGGGAGAGGTCATCCGGGTATTTGGAGTGGGGTGCTATCAATATGCTGATGACACCCAGCTCCATCTCTCCTTTCCACCTGATTCCAGGGTGGCTGTTGAGGTTCTGGAGCGCTGCCTGGAGGCAGTGGGGATCTGGATGAGGGCTAATAAGCTGAAACTAAACCCGGACAAGACAGAGGTTCTCCTGGTCCGGAAATCCACGATGCAGGTGCTAGAGTATCGTCCTGCTCTGAAGGGGGTTGCACTCCCTCTAAAGGAGCAGGTCCGCAGCTTGGGGGTCCGCCTGGATCCGTAGCTGCTCTTGGATTCCCAGGTGGCGGCTGTGGCCAGGGGGGCCTTTGCCCAGCTTCGGCTGGTGCGCCAGCTGCGACCGTACTTGGATCGTGCAGACTTGACCACGATGATCCATGCCACGGTGACATCACGATTAGATTATTGTAACACGCTCTACGTGGGGCTGCCCTTGAAGACGGTTCGGAAACTGCAATTAGTGCAGAATGCGGCGGCCCGTGTGGTTACTGGGGGTAGGCGGTTCGACTCTGTCGGGCCGCTTCTTCAGCGGCTGCACTGGCTGCCAATTCGTTTCCGGGCCCAATTCAAGGTGCTGGTTTTGACCTTTAAAGCCCTATACGGCCTGGGGCCAGGATATCTGAGAGACCGCCTACTTCCATATATTCCGGCTCGTCTCCTTAGGTCATCAGAGAAGGCCCTTTTGAGGGTACCGTCGCCCAGGGAGGTGCGAGGGGCGGCGGCCAGAAATAGGGCCTTCTCAGTAGTGGCACCAACCCTATGGAATTCCCTCCCTCTTGATTTACGCACTGCTCCCTCCCTGGAGACCTTCCGGCGAGGCCTGAAAACTTTCCTGTTTAAGGAGGCCTTCTGAGTCCTTGCCTTTTTTAACATCCTGCACAGGTGGGGTGCTGCTGCTTTTTAATGCTTTTTTATGCTTCTGTTTTAATTGTAATTTGATGTATTTTTATTAATTTTAGATGATGTTTTTACCAGCTTTTGTGGATTGTTTTTTACTGTTTTAAATGTGATTATTTGTATCCCATGTTGTAAGCCGCCTTGGGTCCCTTCGGGGAGAAAGGCGGGGTAAAAATAGTGTAAATAAATAAATAAATAAATAAATAAAAAAGGAGGGAGAGGGGACCTGGGAAACTACAGGCCAGTCAGCCTAACATCTGTTCCAGGTAAGACTGTGGGAAAGCCTAATCAAGGATAACATCTTGGAACATAGAAGAACAAGCTTTGCTGAGGGAGAGTCAGCATGGCTTCTTAAAGTCTTATCTCACAAATCTTTTAGAGTTCTTCTTAAAAGGTCAAGAGGCATGGGGGTGATTCCGTTGATATTATATATCTGGACATTCAGAAGGTGTTTGACACAGTCCCTCACCAAAGGCTCCTGAGAAAACTAGCAGCCCAATCCCATCCTTCTCCCCCACTGGTGCAGCCAGTGGGCGAGGGCAGGAGGCTTTGGAAGGGAAAAGGAATAGAAAAGGATCTTCTAAATCTCCTTTCCCTTCCAAAGCCTCCTGTTCTACCCTCGCCCACTGGCTGCACCAGTGGGGAAGAAGGATAGGATTGGGCTGTCAGTCAGGGAATAAGACGGCAGGTTTTTTTATGGATTAGAAACTGGATGAAGAACAGGAAACAGAGTGGGTATAAATGGGTAATTTTCGCAATGGAGAGAGGTGAAAAGCGGTGTGCCCCCAGATCGGTCTTGGGACTGGTGCTTTTCAACTTGTTCATAAATGACCTGGAGTTGGGGATAAGCAGCGAAGTGGCCAAGGTTGCAGATAACACTAAACATTTCGGGGGTGAAGACCAGCAGGGATTGTGAAGAGCTTCATAACGATCTCTTCAAATTGGGGAAATAGGTGGCAAAATGGCAGATGCACTTCAACGTAAGTAACTGTAAAGTGATGCACATTGGGGCAATAAATCAAAATTTAACATATATGCTGATGGGTTCTGAGCTGTCTGTGACAGATCAGGAGAACAATCTTGAGTGTGTGTGTGTGTGTGTGTGTGTGTGTGTGTGAGAGAGAGAGAGAGAGAGAGAGAGAGAGAGAGAGAGAGAGAGAGAGAGAGAGAGTGTACAGTTCAATGAAAGTGTCAGCTCAGTGTGCAGTGACTGAAGGTGGCAATTTGATGCTCGGAATAATTAAAACAGTGATTGAGAAATAGCCAATATTATTATTATACCATTGTATACATTGATGGTACGCCACATCTAAAGTACTGTGTCAAGTTCTGGTCAGCCCGTTTGCCCTCAGAAAGGTTCTGCACATGCGTGAAAAAACGATTAAAAGCCGCGTTGATGCATTGGGCCTTCTCAGAAGGCCCTGGACCACTGAACTGGACGGTTACTCTGAGGCCTTGTCCTGGCCTCGGAGCCTCGCCCTCCGGTAGTTCCGAAGTTCTGAAGGCTCCGAGGCTGGGGCGTGTCACCCAGGCTACCGGAGGGAAGCCGGTGACGTGCCGAGTGGGCGCGCTGATTCCGGGGGGCGTGGCAGATGGGGCAGAGGCTGCGATGGGGGGCACCAACCCCCCGCCCCCCCAGGCGCCAGGAAGGCTCGCAATACCACTGGTCTAATTTACAGATTTGGTACAAATCTCAAGGAAAGGATTTCAATGTAGCCACTGAGAAACCTCTCTACTGGCTTCCTAGTATAAAGTGGAAATCTGAGTGGAAAGACTTCCACTAGAAGGACTTCCACAGCAGAGCAAGGAAGCAATTCTGCATCAAAGTAATGGAGAGCCAAAGAGGGACTGCAACAGCAATGCAGGGAAGGAGCAGACAGGAATGCACACTAGAATTTCAACAGCAGAAAAACTAAAGGATGGTTAGGTAGACATACTTAAACAAAGCCTAGGGGGCCACACTGACAAGCCTGAGTCTGAATGCTGCCCATGCAATGATCCAGACATGACCTGAAACCATTTCTGGTCAGGCCAGGACAATGGAATGCTTGGAAGTGGTGCCATCCGGGGACCTGGGAGGATAATAATTCCTCTTCTTCCTCTCTTTCCGCACTGTTAATGACTTACTACAAGAAGCATCAGGACAGAGATCGGGTAGTTCTTGGTTTGAGTTCTGTCTGATCTTGACAAAGATAGAGTCGACAGGAGCATGTCATGATAATTCAACCTAGTGATTAAGTGGTAGCATATTTGCGGCCCAGGCCACTGAGGCTTGAGAGAACCAGACTAGATCTGAAGCTCCATAATGGAAGTCAAGGCAGACTGAAAAATTGGTGCAAAATGCTCTTAGCAATTCAAGTTTGTTCGTAATTGGGCTGCTGTATTCTGCACTAGTTGCAACTTTACCTACCATATCCAAGCTATAAGGGCAAAAATAATAACAATTTATATGCAAATCTTTACAAGCCCTTTCACATTTTGGAAAGATAAAAACAAAATAAAAGCAACTCTATGGATGTAGGTTGAGTGTTTTTGCTAGCATATAGCCTCAGTAATGAATGTTTCATTTACCTAATTATCCAGAATATGACCAGCATGCTCAAAAGGCCACTAAAGGCAAACAGGTGCACATCAGCCTACTTTGCAGAGATGTACTAGAGAATTTATCTCCTTCCACTAGATGGCACTAAGTGTTTAAGTTCCAGCAATAAAATAATGATCATAAACAAAAATGCACAAAACAAAATTTGTTCTTCACAATCTTTAAAGGTTAATGGATTATTAAATTATGTTTACATAGTATGTTACTATAAAGTAGTAAATATTGCACTTTCAGTTTACAAGACCGTTTCTTTTTGCATTTATGCACATGAATGCATACTGTTTTGTGAGGCAGAAGGGTTAGCTCCAAAGCCTAAGAGCTGTGTACCAAATATCTTCATATGGCCAAAAACTGAAGCTCTACTAAGATCCCCTTAACTTGGTGTACAAGGGATGATACTACTGCTACTACTTTCAGATCACTCTCCGCCAAAGGTTCTCTGTCCCACTCACGGTGTGAACATATGAAGTTGCTACGTGTGAACATATCTACTCTGACTGGTAGAACAAAAGATACATCTACGTTCCCTGATCCTTAGTCACACTGTATTAATACAGGGAAGCTGGGCAGATGCTGCTACAAGCCTTTCTTGAACTGGTTCTTTCCTGCAGGACTCAGGCATCCATACTTGAATTGCTTGCAAGCTATATATGGTTCCCAAGGCCCAGTTTAGCCATCTGATGAAGTGGGCTCAGGTCTACAAGAGCTTATGCCACAACAAATGAGCTAAGCTTCAAGGTGTCACAAGACTCTTTATTCCTACCATTGAATAATCAGAAATTGTACAAGTCAGCTCATACAACAGGTTCACTCAAACATTTGTTGTTGTTGTTGTTCAGTCGTTAAGTCGTGTCCGACCCTTCGTGATCCCATGAACCATATCCCGCCAGGCCTTCCTGTCCTCCACTATCTTCCTGAGTTCGCTCATTTTCATGTTTGTTGCATCGGTGATGCTGTCTAACCATCTCATCCTTTGCCTTCCCCTTCTCCTTTTGCCTTCAATCTTTCCCAGCATCAGAGTCTTCTCCAGAGACTCCTCTCTTCGCATTAGGTGGCCAAAATATTTGAGCTTCAGCCTCAGTACCTGTCCTTCCAGGGAACAGTCAGGGTTGATTTCATTTAGGATTGACTGATTTGATCTCCTAGCAGTCCAAGGGCACTCAAACATAGCTAAATAATATTCAAACTACATTACTCTGCTATATGAGTTATTTTTCTTTTGCTCCATTAACATGGGTGCACCAAAAATGATAAAATTCCTTCTATTTTAAAATTTATTTTATTTATTTATTTATTTAAAAAAATAAATATTGCAACTGGGTACCTATTTGCTACTGTTGATTACTCCAAATTGAGGCTATAGAAAGGTGCTTGATTACCTTCATTGTGCATCTGACAGCAATGCACATAAATGGATTGTAGTTTTTTAAAAAACAAAGTAAAGGTTGAATGCCACTATAAAAACACCTGGTTTTAACTGTGCATTATAGTTCTACTGTGAAAAACAGTCTGCTGATTATTTTTTAAGAGACCTTTTAAAGAAAATCAAAGGTAGAATATATACGATGAATACTTCTGTATACTTCAGCATGCATTTACATTAGGTCTGTCAGATTGGCAATGTATAGACTCTTTCCTCCTTTAAAGCTACCAATATGCATGAGTCATGACATACAGAAACCAAATGACACTGCTAAAATGACTGGGCTTTGTATATGGGGAGGTCCTGTGTATGAATTATGGAGTGAACCCAGCATGATCAGCTAAATAAATGTTGTCTGTTTCCTGAATCTTGTTGCTGACAAACAGCGATAGTAAGGGATGAGCTTCAAGACAAACTACAGTATATGCAGCAAAGTGAAGCTTTTAGAGCCTTCTGATTCAAAGAAGGATTTACCTTCTGGTTGCAATGGAGGCTGGTTGCAGCTGTAGGGGGTAACATGACGACTAGCTTGGAGAATGCATAGAAACCTCACCCAGCATTCAATAGTTAGCTGAGCCAAGGGTAAGACTGATGTAGACAGGTAAGTATGTGTGTTTAAAAGGTACCTGCAGATATTTTATTTCATTCTTCAATCTTGGAAAAAAACACCTGTTACACATACTAACTGACTCAATCTACATTTAGAAGTCTTGCTGTCTTAGTAGCACTGGCATAGCTAGGAGGGGGGGCAGGGGTGCTCGGCCCCAGGTACCACATCTCCAGGGGGTGTCCTGGAGGCCTCCGAAAGGCACTTCTGGTTTTCATCAAAAAACGGAAATGCCTTTCAGAGGCCTTTGGAGGCCTGGGGAAGCCACACATGACCTGGCACCCAGCGCCCCATCTGGCACCCGGGGAGCAAAAAAAAATTGTAACACCCACCCCCATATCCCCCACAAATGAGGCTGGGGGGGGGGTGTATGGGGGTATTAAATTTCTTGTGCCCCCGGGTACCAGATACCCTAGCTATGCCACTGCTTAGTATGCAAATTGAGCAGCCTTTTAAACATGGTTGTAGCTTGATTCAAAAACGAGGGGGAAAACGAGAGGTTTCCCATGAACAGAGTGGTGTGCAAATAATTCAGTAGTCCCAAGGGGAAAAAAAGCCTTCTATCCTAGTATCATGATTTTCATTCAGGCTACCAAACAGCCTGCGTATTCTAGGCTGTGTGAATAGAATAAGATCCCTTATGCCCCTCATTACCCATTTCCTGCTCCCTCCCCTCTCATTTCCCTTTCTTTAGCCCTTATTCTACCCATCAAATATCTTCTCCCAACCACCCCAAAGCTCCACTCAGAGGTACTGTCTCTAACCTCAAAGCCCACTTCTGATGAGGGGGTAAGGTAAAACGTCAAAAAAGAGCGATCCCACCTTCCTCTCCCAGCTCCAACGCTAGGCCCTTGCTTCCTCAAGCCAGTTTCCTCCTCCTGTTTCTTTGAAATCCTCTCACTGTGACAGCTCTGAGCATGAAATGCAAGAGAAATTGCTCAGGAACTATATACAGTATAAGGGAATTAATTACATCTGTCACTTTTTGGAAAGGTGGCAAAGAAATACATCCTAATCTTTAGTGCAATCAGTTGCTCAGTAGCATTACAATAGGTTACCCCTCTGGATGCTTTGAGATTATCAGGGAAATGAAGTTGTGTCGTATGCAAAACTCTATGCCTTCTAAAAGGAAAACCTCCCACAAAGATGCCCACAAACAGGCTCGCAAACACCTCAAGTTTAGATGTATATTAAAACCTTATAAATAATGCATGCACTTGAGAAATTTATCATTGTGCAGTGCTCTGTGATGCTGGCAGATATACCAAGACCATAAAGATGCATAAAGACAACTGGAAGTTATGTTGCTAGCTCCCTTTTGTGCCTTTGAAGAGGTATCTCTGAAGATGTCAAATACTTGAGGAGAAACTTGCATCCTGGTTTGGATAAGTAGGTAACTAAAGCTCTAATGTTTTAATATTTTATACTCCTAGAGACAAAGACTCTCAAAGGCAAGTTTGTGTAAAAAGAACTTTGCTCCATTATTTCACCAAAAATGTTACAATGCATAGCTATGCAGGTTGACATATAACTTCTCGATCTTTAGTTGCATTTGCTTTGCTTCTCTAACCACAGTGGATCTTTATGAGAATTTGGGTCCAATCCTATTCAACTTTCCAGCGCCGATGCAGCCATGCCAATGGGGCGTGCACTGCACCCTGCAGTGAAGGAGTGGTCATGGAGGCCTCCTCAAAGTAAGGGAACGCTTCGGGGCTGCATTGCAGCTGAATCGGAACGTTGGATAAGATTGGGCCCTTACACACCTATTTTACTCAAGTCTTATGAATTTATTTACCTAATTACCAATTAAAGCGTTCACAAATTACTTTTGAGCTTCTAAGGAAAAGTACACAATTGGGCCTTCATGATAATCAACAAACACCAAAATAACATCTTATAGAAGAGTAGAGAGAACTTACGGTCATCATGTAAGGCTGCCAAGTAACCAGGACAGACCTGGAGAGTACAGGAACAGACAGACTTATCTAGCGTAAAAAAAAAGTCCTGAATTTTGTATGTGAAGTATCCAGGAATAAAATGATATATGGGTAAATTGTGATGGTTCACTTTGAAAAAGCCCCACATCCTCAGCATTTAATCTACTGCTGCTTTGATTGTTTTGTCTTGAAATTTTCAGCACTCATTTCCCTTTAATGCACAAGTGACCGCTGGCATGTTTACCAGTAAGCCTATGAATCTATGTGCCGGTACATTTGCATATTGATGGCTTCAACTCATCCATTACTAATATCATGATGCGTTCACTTATAAGACTGCTATAGAAATTTCAGTAAAAATATCATATAGTCTTTGCACATCTACATATTTCTAGTGGTAACTGAGTAGTAGAAAGGGGGAAAAATGAAAATGAAGAAAAAGTAAAAGTAAAATGAAAAACTTGTGAATAGTACCGTAAGAAAAAATTGTAACCAAAAGGGAAATTATGGTAATGCTGAGGAAATTAGAATATAGGAATAAACGTGTTGAGAGAGACCAATGGAGTTCTAGTTCAGCATTTTGTACCCTGACAATGGCCAGCCGCTGTCATACAGAAGTACTTGTGTCACACAAATGATAAAAAGAAGTTCACAAGTAAGGCGTGAGAGCAATGATCCCTCATGTTAGTTATCAGGTAGCATCTGGTGATGAGACTTCAACTGTAAAAGTTGCTGTATCCAGCATTTCTATGCCAGAAGGGTTGCCGGATATTGTAATTTCCCAGATATTAGGAAATTATACCCAACAGTAGTATATGCTAATGGGTTCTGAGCTGTCTGTGATGAATCAGGAGAGAGATCTTGGTGGACAGCTTGAAGAAAGTACCTATTTATTTATTTATTTATTTATTTATTTATTTATTTATTAAAAATTATATCCCGCCTTTTCCTATGCCAAAGGCAAATGCCCAAGGCGGCTAACAACAGATTAAAATACATAATTTAAAAAACATAAAATACATAACGATACTTAAATAAATTTAAAAAACAATAAAAACACTGGGGGGGGTAACAGTATGGAGCAGAGAGCAGCATGGCAGAGCATCTTGAGATACAGGAGGCAGACCACAACCCATCACCCAAACGCTAAACGAACGTTTTGAGCCCTCGCCGAAAAGTCATGAGGGAGGGGATGGTTCTCAGATCCCCTGGCAGGGAGTTCCACAGTTGTGGCACCACAACAGAGAAGGCTCGCCCACGTGTTGCCACTCCCCTAACTTGCAGATGAACTAAGAGAGCGGATTGGAATGTATGGGAGAAGGCGGTCCCTCAGATATCCTGGACCCAAACCGTGAAGGGCTTTAAAGGTCATTACCAGCACCTTGAATTGGGCTCGGAAACAAATGGGCAGCCAGTGCTGCCGCTGAAGCAGCGGCTCAACAGAGTCAAACCGCCTAGCTCCAGTGACCACCCAGGCCACCGCATTCTGCACTAATTGCAGCTTCCGATCCATCTTCAAGGGCAGCCCCACGTAGAGCGCATTACAGTAATCCAGTCTTGAAGTCACTAAGGTGTGGACCACCGTAGTCAGGTCCAATCAACTCAAGTACGGCCGCAGCTGGCGCACCAGCCGCAGCTGGGCAAACGCACCCCTGGCCACAGCTGCCACCTGGCTTTCCAGGGAGAGCTGTGAATCCAGAAGCACTCCCAAGCTGCGCACCCGTTCCTGCAGGGGGAGTGCAACCCCATTCAGAACGGGCAGATTCAGTACCCCCATTCAGTACCTGCATTGAAGCTTTCCTGACCAGTAGGACCTCTATCTTTTCTGGATTCAGTCTCAACCTATTAGCCCTCATCCAGACCCCAACCGCCTCCAGACAGCGCTCCAGGACTTCCACAGCCTCCCTGGAGCGAGATGGCAAGGAGAGATAGAGCTGGATGTCATCAGCATATTGGTGACACCCAACTCCAAATCCCCGGATGATCTCCCCCAACGGCTTCATGTAGATGTTAAAAAGCATGGGAGACAGAATAGAACCCTACGGCACCCCACACTGTAAAGGGCAGGGCGCCGAACAGGCGTCTCCCAGCATCACCATCTGGGACCTGTCAGCCAAGTAGGACCAGAACCACTGCAACGCAGTGCCCCCTAGTCCCAACTTGGCCAGCCGACCCAGAAGGATACCATGGTTGATGGTATCGAATGCTGCCGAGAGGTCCAAAAGGACCAGCAGGGATGCACTCCCCCTATCCAGTCCTCGGCAAAGATCATCCAACAGGGCGACCAAGACGGTCTCCGTCCCAAAGCCCCGCCTGAAGCCAGACTGAAAAGGGTCCAGATACTCCGTTTCATCTAGTATCCCCTGGAGCTGAGACGCCACCACCCGCTCAATCACCTTACCCAAAACAGGCAGATTGGAAACTGGCCGATAGTTATTTAAATTGGAGGAATCCAAAGATGTTTTTTTCAGGAGGGGGCGCACAATTGCGGTCTTCAAGATGCTAGGCATCACTCCCTCCCGCAAAGATGAATTCACAATAGGTTCCACCCAATCGGCCAGCCCAACCCATGTAGATCGTATTAGCCAAGCTGGGCAAGGATCAAGTGGGCAGGAAGACGATCTCAAACTACAGAGGACCCTATCCACATCCTCAGGCTGTATCTACCCAGTGTGCAGTGGTGGTGAATAAAGCCAATTCATTCTTCAGGTAATTAAAAAAGGGATTGAGACCAAAACGGCCAATATTATGATGCCATTGTACAAATCAATGGTAAGACCACATCTGGAGTATTGTGTCCAGGTTTGGTCGCCACATCTCAAAAAGGATATAGAGCAGCGGTTATCAAACTTTTTCATCATATGGCCCACTGACAAGGCGCTAAACTTGTCAAGGCACACCATCAGATTTTTTTTACAATTGACAAGGCACACTGTGCTGCTGGTGGGGGGGCTCACACTCTCAGTGGCCCTACTAATAATGAATGACCCTGTCCAAACTCCCACGGCACACCAGTGGACCATTCGCAGCACACCAATGTGCCATGGCACAGTGGTTGAAAATTGGTGATATAGTGGAAATGGAAAAGGTGCAGAAGAGAACGACCAAAATGATTAATGGATTGGGGCACCTCCCTTATGAGGAAAGACTACAGTATTTGGGGCTCATCAGTCTAGAAAGAAGGTGCCTGAGGGG
Source organism: Plestiodon gilberti rubricaudatus (assembly GCA_026170595.1). Taxonomy (NCBI): domain Eukaryota; kingdom Metazoa; phylum Chordata; class Lepidosauria; order Squamata; family Scincidae; genus Plestiodon; species Plestiodon gilberti. The sequence continues at coordinate 66,395,813 of JANXHW010000001.1, forward strand.
GGAATATGATTGAGACATTTAAAGTTATGCATGGGATGGATAGAGGGAATGTATCTTGCACAATACCAGAACCAGGGGACAGCCAATAAAATGTAGTGGTGGAAGAGTTAGAACATATAAAAGAAAATATTTCTTTACCCAGCAAGCAATTAATCTGTGGAACTCCTTGCCACAGGATGTGGTGATGGCACCTGGACTAGATGTCCTTAAAAAGGGATAGGACAGATTTATGGAGGAAAATTCCAGTTTAGGTTACAAGTCATGATGACTATGTAGCCTCTGGGTTTTAGAGGTGGCCTATCTCTGAATGCCAGATGCAAGGGAGTGGCAACAGAATACAGGTATCTTGTTGTCTTGTGTGCACCCTGAGGCCTCTAGGGCCACTGTGAGATACAGGAAGCTGGACTAGATGGGCCCTTGGCCTGGGCTCTTGTGTTCTAGTACCTGTGGTTTTGCCAAGCCACCAGGCAGCACCCACATCCCCAGCCAGCATCTATGTGTTGCTATAGCATGGGGACACGTCAATTTCACTCATGAGTTTCTCTGAGGAGCTGCTCAGAATTCTCCTGATCAGCTTTCCTAGTGGTCAGCTGCATGGGCAGCAATCTGGTAGTCGGGCCTGGTGAAGTCAATGAGCTGGTTAATAGAGCTTTCTGGATCATTAAATGCTGGATATTGCAACTTTTACTGTACTTTGTACAAAGAAGCTGCATTTCAGGTTATCATACTTTATATTATAAGTTCCTGATAATCCTTTCCTCTATTAATTATCTAATCATTTTTTAAACTTGTCACAATCACATCATCACATGCCAAATATCACAGGCTAATTATCTATTGTGGAAAAGTGTTTCCTTTTCATCCTATTAAACTGCCATATCTCTGGATAAGCCCTAGTATTGTCAGAAAGTGAATCTCCCCCCCAATCACTTTTATGCCACTGATTTCAACCTGTACCAAATGCTACTCAATCATTTTCCTAAGCTAAATGCTGCCAACTGATGTGGTGTTTTTTTGCAAGGAAAATTATCCACACCTCAGACTTTTCCAGACCTTTTCTATACTTTTTTTCAGGTTACCTCATGATGCATGTGGATACTCCAGTTTTCATAATGACAGTAAGATACTTGACTTTATTTTCAAGTCTTTCCCTAATAATTTTGAACATTCCACCTGCTTTTTACTCTGCTGGCAGCAGAGAATAATCCATTAAGTGTGAGCCAAGAAGAATCCAATAAGTATATGTGTAAAAATCCACATAGCGTAAGCCAATAAGAGCCAGAGTCTTGTTGAAAAGTCTCAAGCTCCTTGACTTCTTATTTGCTGCTAAGCACCCTGACACTATCTGAACAAACACAGCATTCAGACCTAGACCTTGTATAAATAATACTATGTGTTTACCTTGAGGATAGCTCTGCGTTTCAAAATGTAGCCTTGTATTATGTATCGTTAGAGTTGTTAACTTTTAGGGCTAGGAGTGGTCTAGGCTACAGGTAGTGTCCGGCAGGTGATACTTCTGGGGGGCAGCCCAAAGCAGTGGAACTTTGTTTCAGAAATGTACCAGCTTATTAGCCCCAAAAACATGTTACATGCCTGACTGTCATTTTACTGGTTGCATCTGTAAAATCATGGCTGGTTTGTAGTCTTATGTATAATCCACCTCTTATTTTTTCAACCTGTTTCACAGTTAATGGGTATGGGTATCCTATCCAGAATGGTATGGCTACATTGTCATCCAACCAACCACCATAGTTCTCTCCATTGTTCAGGAAATCAAACACAGTGTGTCACACTTTTTAAATGTGTTTTGATGTTATAAAGAGCTACTTTTATCAAATCTCAGCAATTGCATTGCTCAATTTATAAAGTATTCTACTGGGAAGTTGATAACCTTACAGCCCAATCCTATCCAGAATTGGGCTGCCAGCTGGAGTGTGTTGTGACAGCGGAAGACACTTCCGCTGTCACAAAATGGTCACTGACAGTACGTGGATCACTCCATCAATGGCTATTTTGGGAATGCTACATCAAGAGGTGGCAGCGCTCTGTGGCCGTTGCTGTTTCCTGCTGTAGGAGGTAAGGCAGTGGAGGAGTGGGGTGGGTGAGCATGTGGCAGGGAGGGGTAGGAACAGGGTGGAGAAGCCGTGGGAGAGTGTGAATCCAGCACCAATGGCACTTACTGGATCCAATCCCCGCTTTTATCAGCCTCCCTGTCCCTTTATTCTCCTCGAATTTGCGCCAGCTACAGAGCTAGTGCAGGTCTGAGGAGACCCACTGTGAAGCAGGAGGCTTATGGAAGTCTCCATAATAAATAGCCTCCAGAAATAATTCCCCTTTCCCCTCCAATGCCTCCCAATCCGCTCCCTCCCTGTAGGATACAGCACACTCTTTTCAGCACGGTTGTATTGGTGTGGAGGGGGGGGGGAAGGATAGGATTGGGCCCTTAATGATCAATTACCAATAAGTAACACAACATATAACAAAAGGCCACTAGCTGGGCAAGGGGGTGCTGGGTTGGAAAAATTAAAATCACCGGGTGGTCGGCTTTCCCAATTCAACTAACATATGTCTATTGTGAGTGTAGATAAATGAGATAAGAGCTGTAGAGTACTCTGTACACTCAAAATGCTATAGAAATACAGTCATTCACAATAACAGGCATCTCCTGCTTTTCAACAGTCCACTCATTTGACACTTTTCAATTATAACCAGAACCCATACATTTGACTCTTTCAACCTATTTCGTCATGACCTTCCACATGCTTCTGCGGACCACAAGCTGGTTGTTCATTTTATTGTACTTTTGTATATATAATGTGTTATTTAGTTTTCACACACATCCACAAGTTATATATAGTGCGTTATTTACATTTTTCGGTGGCCAAAATGTATTTGCAAGCTAAAAAAAGGACTAGGTTCCGCATTTCAATGATGTCTAGGATTCAACAGTGCTCTAGTCCCTAACCTGTCAAATAAGAAGGGGGTACCTGTACTTCTGAAAAATAAGGGCTGCATCCAGATCTTTGACCAGTGCTCATGTAATGACCTTGAGGACTGCTACTCTCCTGTTCATTGAAGAAACGTCCGATAGCAACACACTGTTGTGCCAAAGTTCTGGATGATGCCCAGTGTCTCTAAATTTGAAGTATTAAGCAACTTCCTACAGATAAATGGAAAGCCATTTCCAGAGGCTGAAACAGAAACTTAAGAAAACAACGTCTCTAAGAACTATTATAAAATAAGTGTTTTTCTTTGAAGAATCTCAGATAATCAGTTTTCAGGTTGGGAGAGTCAAACGTACAAAGATGAGAATGTGGTTGTTTTACCGCCAAGTTATACCTATTAGTGAAACAGTCAAACATAAACAATGAACTGATATTCTGTGTCTCTAGAGATTAATTAGGCTTCTTCTGCAATCTTCTGTGGGTTTAAAAGAAACAGTGCAGTACTTGCGTTTCCCTTATATTTATGTCCAGGTATAAATCACTGAGCATGTGGAATCCTTTAAGAAAGAAACTACTGACAGCAAATGAGGAGTAAAACTATAGAATTAAACTAAGGAAATTGGCAATATAATAATATGATAAATGTATTAGAAAGGTGGCTTACACTTTAAAACAATCTTCAAAAACCAAAGCACCATTACTTAGGGCCACACCAAATATGCAGCTATTCCATGGGAAAAACATTTGTTGGTTTCAACTCATGTGGAATTTGCGACCACACATTCACTGTAATCCAGAGCTTTCTTCATGGCACAAGCTGTGCCAGCTCCCCCTCCCCCATCATTGCTTGGCAGACTTCCTGATTCTGCAGAAATCCCAGCAGCACTTGCCCACCAAAAAGGGACAGGAGTTTCTCTCTGAGACTTTGCCCTTCTTGAGGAAGGAAACTTCCTTGTTCAGGCATATGCTGTACTGTGATTCACAACCTGCAGTGTGATTCGCAGGGGATATTTTCCCCCACACTTCCCACTCCCATGTTTTCTGCAGTTCTGTTCTTCAACCAAAGAAGCGGGGTTCCCCTAAATTGCTCCCCTCCCTAGTTTCAAGCAGGAAAATGTCTCCCACTCCCAGAATAAATCAAAGTTCATTTTGAGGGAAGGGAGTTTTGGGATATATGTGCAATACTGCTGCTCTCAAAGTACCCTGAGGTTTTGGTTAAGAGTCTTTGTTTGACTGGATGACATAAGCTCCCGCACCAGAAGTGGGTTTAATGGCTCATCTCTGTGCTCAGAGTCCTCCCCTTGCCTCCCGCTTTCATTTGAAGACATAGTGAGGTGCTCACTCCAGGGACAGCATGTGCTGCTGTTCTGATTTGCAACGCCTTCCTCTGTTTTCCACCTCAGTCTCCCCTATTCTCCCCCTCTTTTCCAGACGAACCCCCTTGGCATGCCAGGACATCCACCTAATCTGTCTATGCCTAAGCATCATGCCCTCACGAGATTTGGGTGCCGACACCTTGGATCACGTGAGATTTCGCAAGTTGCCCAAGTAAATTTGTCAATTTTGAAAATGGTGGCTGCGGCGGAGCTACCATTCCTCCCGGAAAACCGGCCCGTGACTTTTCCGGGAATGGAGGGCCATTTCCGGGATGGTCCCGTTTTTTCTGGGACAAATGGTAAGCCTACCTATGCCCCTCCCATCCCACCTTCTTTCCCTCCTAGGCCTGATCCTTTCCCTTGTAAAGAGTTCCTCTCCAATAAGTCCAAAGATTTGCATACCCTATATAAAATCACCAAAAAACCCTCATTGGACAAGTACTGATTGCCCGAATGAGTGATGTTCCTGCCAGTCACTGATGTGTTGTTGTTTGGAAGATCTCCTCTCCTCCCACAGCATTTCCTCAGCTGCTCAATTAGTGCACGTCCCCTACTGCAAGCTAGAGACAGAGTGCATGAGGAGGTTGCTGAAACACGACAGCAGAAGCGGTGATGCTGAAAGGGTGGTCCACGTATTGGGCTCTCCCTGAACCTCAGCTGCATCTCCCTCTCTCACCCCTCATGGTATGCCCCTTCCCCCATAGCATTCCTTGCCTTCAGAGGCCGCCTTCCGTCTCTCCCTCCCAGAGCCTTGGCAGAAGCAGTGCTGCTGAAAGGGCAGCTCTGGGAGAGCCCAATTAGGGGATGGATAAAGAGCTTCCAGGGGCCGCATCCAACCCACAGGCCTTATGTTTGACACCCCTGCACTAGTACTTCATCCATTAGACTTTGTAATACTTTTACTAAGATTATTATTGTTTTCCAATCCTTAGACTTCGAAGATCTTCTCAATTCTTAAAAAGGTAAAGGTAAAGGTATCCCCTGACAATTAAGTCCAGTCGTGTCCGACTCTAGGGTGTGGTGCTCATCCCCATTTCAAAGCCGAAGAGCCAGCGTTGTCCGAAGATGCCTCCGTGGTCATGTGGCCGGCATGACTCTCCTTGCCGCAGCGCGTAGCATGCGGCTGGAACACGGAGCACTGTTTACCTTCCCACAAGCAGTACCTATTTATCTACTCACATTAACATGCTTTGGAACTGCTAGGTTGGCAGGAGCTGGCCAAGCAACGAGAGCTCACCCCGTCGCGGATTCAAACTGCCGACCTTTCGATTGACAGCTCATGGTTCAGCGGTTTAACACACTGTGCCACCCACTGGCGCAGTTCTTACTGTTCTTACAGTTCTTACTGTTATCTAAAGATGGAGGACTAGTTATTGTACAGTTGAAATACTGTTATATTCTAGCCATCTGCAAAGCAAATTTCTGCCAGTCTGCTTACATGGGAAGCAAAATAGAAATGACTTAAAGCAAAAGGATTATTTTTCCTGGTATGCTATGTTGTTGTTTTGCAAATATTGGCATTTCCGTACAATGCTGCCATTATTTTGACATCTCTGCCACAAAGATTTTGAAAGGTATCAACTGAATGTAAATTTTGGAAGTTTCTTATACTGAATTTATAGTTTCAGTATATTTAGATTATGCAGTGTTTTGTATCTCTGTGACTCGGTCAGACAATGCTTTGATTCTTCATAAGTATTTGAATACATAAATGTCATTCACCCATTTATATAACAAGACATCATTCATTTAAGCTGAAATTTTAAATTGGACCTGCTTTAACCTCAATTCCAACTAAACAACAATTGCCACAACAGAAATTGCTACATGGCAGAATAGGAGACTCTGACAGGTGTAAAAGAAATAATGAGAATCACCATATTGACAGGTGTTTGATTCTGTATGCTTCTCCTAAGATGTATTAAAATTATTATGTTAATATCTCACTCTCTGTGTTGGAAACACAACAAAGGTTAAGTGTACAGTAAAATCTGTCTCTAACAGTCCAATCCTATCCAGAGCTGGCTCACCGCGTGCAATGCCACCAGTGCAGTGTGTATGCTGCATGCTATGGGCCAGCAGTTGTCCAGGCAGCCTAGGAGAGATACCGTAATACATTTTTTTACTTACTACTCCATAGGTCTTCTCAGCCTACCCCGGCTCTTTGGCTGGTGTAAGTCTGAGGAGCCCCTGAGGGTGGGTCTGGGTCAAGACAAGAGGGATTAAGATTTGGCGTGTGCCGCTGCTGCTGAGATCCACTCCCTCCCACCTGGCCTGCTCCCCACCCCAATTTACCTGCAGCACCAGCCGACCTGTGGGCCACAGTCGTCCACATGCAGCCTTCTGGGCTTTGCGCTGATGGCAGTTCTTCGCAGAATGGCACTCTCCCGGTGGACATGCCCAGTGCCGGAAAGCCAAGGAAAGGCCTAAGCCACTCGGCACAGAGGCAGGGACGGATGGGCCAGGCCGGTGAGAAAGGGGGGCCATTGGCTGGCCCAAGCTGGGCGGGGGCGAAGATATTGGTGGTGCACTCCGCCGATATCCGATGCCCCTTCCCAGTCCAGGTTGGCCTTACATGGCCTCCCCAGATGCACGCCAGCTTCAGAGCTGGCATACATCCAAGGAGGTCCATCAGCCCCGGGATTGCCAACACCTGGGGAAGGGGATGAACATGTTGTGTATAGGATACAGCAGCTGGCCCTTTAGGCCGGCTGCATATCCTTACACAGGATTGTGCTGCTAGTCCCTGACACAGTTCCTAGCCTAATCGCACACCCCTCCGAGTGCAATTTATAGTACCCCGCCCAAAAAGCTTCTACTGAAAGCCAACAGAAGCTTTTTAAAACTATAGATGGCATGTGGCACTGGTTAAGACCAGTAGCAGGAGCTAAAGCTCTCTACTCCTCTGCCATGGTTTCATGTCATTTTGTTGGTTCCACCTGCACAATTTGAAGAAAAAATCAGGGTAAGCAGCGCACATATGCTTGAATGTCTGGTTTGACACTGATTTCTGTAGCATATCGATTGCATCTTTACTGAGTTGCTCTGTCTTCCAGCCGCATGCTACGCGCCGCGGCAAGGAGTGTCATGCCGGCCACATGACCACGGAGGCATCTTCGGACAACGCTGGCTCTTCGGCTTTGAAATGGAGATGAGCACCACACTCTAGAGTCGGACACGACTGGACTTAATTGTCAGGAGATACCTTTATTTATTTATTTATTTATTTATTTAAAAAATTTATATCCCGCCTTATCCTATGCCGAGGCAAATGCCCAAGGCGGCTTACAACAAAAATTAAAAAACATAGTTTAAAATACAGAAAAGTTTAAAACAATACATTCTTAATTTAAAAACAATAAAATCCACGGGGGGGTGGGGGTGGGACAATATGGAGCACAAAAGCAGCATGGCAGAGCATCTTGAGACACAGGAGGCAGAGTACAACCCATCACCCAAACGCTAGACGAAACAAAAACGTTTTGAGCCCTCGCCGAAAAGTCATGAGGGAGGGGGTAGTTCTCAGATCCCCTGGCAGGGAGTTCCACAGTTGTGGGGCCACAGCAGAGAAGGCTCGCCCACGTGTTGCCACTCCCCTAACTTGCGATAGAGGTGGTACACGCAGGAGAGCCCCCTCAGATGACCTAAGAGAGCGGGCCGGAATGTATGGGAGAAGGCGGTCCCTCAGATATCCTGGACCCAAACCGTGAAGGGCTTTAAAGGTCATTACCAGCACCTTGAATTGGGCTCGGAAACGAATGGGCAGCCAGTGGAGCCGCTGAAGCAGCGGCTCAACAGAGTCAAACCGCCTAGCTCCAGTGACCAGCCGGGCCGCCGCATTCTGCACTAATTGCAGCTTCCGAACCGTCTTCAAGGGGAGCCCCACGTAGAGCGTTACAGTAATCCAGTCTTGAAGTCACTAAGGCGTGGACCACCGTGGTCAGGTCCGATCGACTCAAGTACGGCCGCAGCTGGCGCACCAGCCGAAGCTGGGCAAACGCACCCCTGGCCACAGCCGCCACCTGGCTTTCCAGGGAGAGCTGTGAATCCAGAAGTACTCCCAAGCTGCGCACCCGTTCCTGCAGGGGGAGTGCAACCCCATTCAGAACGGGCAGGTGACTCAGTACCTGCATCGAAGCTTTCCTGACCAGTAGGACCTCTGTCTTTTCTGGATTCAATCTCAGCCTATTTGCCCACATCCAGACCCCAACCGCCTTTTACCTTTTAGCAGGCTTACACTGAATTTTGCTATTTCACATTGTTTTTTAATTAATTAATTACACGTTACATGATTTTCATGGCTGTGTTTTAAAAACCAATTTTCTCCCAACCCACAGGTGTATGCATTTAACTCCTGGCATATATACACCTTTGGGTAAAAATGCCTTACAGACTTTGTTTATCATGGTGTTGTTTTCAACAATTGTGGTAAGCTGTCCTGAGGGCTACAGTTGGAAGACACGACAGAATTATTTTAAAGAAATGAATCATTTTTTTTCCTGCATGGTACTTCCCTTGGTTTCATGGTCACAATCCAAACAGAATTACATGCAAAAATGAAACTTTAGTCTGTTTACATGTTAAACATACCAGGGAGAAAGCAAGTGGGAAGCATTTCATTCCCACTGAAATTAATAGGGCTACGTGATTAACTGTGTACTTAAATTCCATTCATTTCACTTGGACTGAGGCAGCTTATCAGTGTGTCGGCCTGAGATTGTATGTCTTTTCTCATATCTGTTTGTGCAATACATTCACTGTCCATTGCAATCAGAACGAAGTTACCGCTTAAGAAGACTGAGGGAATTAGAACCCTGTGACAAAGGGGCAGGAATTTGACTTACTGAGGAAATGTCAAACGGAAAGTTTTATGAAAGTGAAATAAAGTTTCTTTGTTACTACAAAGAATAATATTGCCCGACACTAGGCGTGGTCCAGTCATGCAGTCATTAGAGGGCATGCAATGCAATGCCTGCAATGCAGTGACTTTTTAGCAGCTGTGCCATCAAGTAATATGGTGGAAATAAGTAATTTTAATGGTGCCATAAAGATATTACGCGCTTTATGGGCATATAAATGCAAACTGTCGTTGGCTTAAACATTCTGTTATGACTATTTATTTAAAACTACTCAATGATTGGTAGAAAAAAACTAATGAATTTAGGTCATAGATTGGCTTTGAACTTACTAGTCATGCCTGAACAAATGTTATGCTCTAAGCCATTTCACTTAGGTTTAGCCTAATAAAATTATATCTTTCATTTTAAGCACTTTAAAAGTAAATATAAGCTTTTGAAGGATCTAGGCCTAAAAAAATATACTCTGGTACAATAATGGAGAAGATAAGTTTAAGAAAAATGAGCCACCACACCATATCACTTTAGCGATGAACTACAAATACAATTTTACAATGTATAAGTATTCTGAGTGCCAGATACTTGAAAGAAACTGGACACAACCCAGTGGAATGGTATTCTGTACTGAATAACCTATAAACACGAATGGGAACGCAGCTTGTGAAAGGTCAAGAAATGTGGGGAAGATTGCTAGGGCCAATATTTCTGGGGGTATCGCTCACCTAATGAGCAACAGAGTAAACAGTTGGAAGAGGCTAGGGCTTATAGGTTGAGAACATTGTGTTTCAGCAGGCAGTACAAAAGAATTCTAGAATGCTTCACAAATATGCATGTCATCCTTTGGAAATCTGCATGTTATATGGACTTCCTCTTTCTTTCACTTCCTGTTAGCTCTGCTTCCTGCTTCCCTCTTTGCCATAGGTCAGCTCTGCTTCCCTCTTTGCCCATTATGGGTTCTCAAGCTGGGAGAAGAGGAGATGTGGGACTCTGAAGAGAAGACAGAGATCCCTGAGCTGCCTTTCCCAAGCTGCTTCTCTCAACAGTTCTGTATGGGAACTCTGTAATCCATATGTTGGAAGATCAAATCTATAGAAACCCTCAGCTGTTTTCCAATAATTTGAGTAAGGTAATAAAGAGATGAACAGCCCAATCCTGTGTAAGTAACAGTAAATCCACCAGTGTAAGAGCACTTATGCCAGTGTAACTTGCTGTACGCCGATGGACGCAGGACGGACACCCCCTCAGACGCCTCGCATGTGCAATTTGGACGTGGGACAGACGCCGGTGCAACTTCACTGGCGCTGGGGGCATTCAAATGCTCCCGGAATGCCCTCTGCGCTGACGGAGTTGCACCAGCATCTGTCCCATGTCCGAACTGTGCATGTGTGGCGTCCGAGGGGAGTTAAGTTGGTGTTCATCCTGCGTCTGTCGGCATAAGTCAAGTTACACTGGCATAAATGCTCTTACACCAGTGGATCTACTGTTACACTGGTGCAAGAGTTACACAGGATTGGGCTGATAATTACTAAGTTAAAAAATCCACCCAGCACTAACCAGAGCTGTATTGTGACTCTTTTTCAAGACGTTGTCTCTACGTGTCATTGACAGCAGAGGCGTCACTGGAGCCTGGCGCGGGGGGCGGACCGCCAGGGGATGACGCGCGCAAAGGGGTGACGTGCGCGTCACCTCCGTGACACGCGTCGTCGCCCTCCGGACGCTCCGAGGCCAGCCCGGGAGCCGGCTTCGGAGCGTTCGGCCCGGCTGGCGCTCCAGGGCCTTCTGAAAGAAGGCCCAATGTGTCAATACGGGTACTTTTACGGTTTTCGCGCATGCGCAGACCGTTTTGAGGACAAGAGGGCAGGCCCTTGCCCTCAGAAACGGTCTCTGCGCATGCGTGAAAACTGTAAAAGTACCCGTATTGACACATTGGGCCTTCTTTCAGAAGGCCCTGGAGCGCCGGCCGGGCCGGACGCTCCGAGGCTGGCTCCCGGGCTGGCCTCGGAGCGTGTGGATCGGCACAACTGTGAGTTCCGGGGCGGGGGGGCACCCGGGGCAGGGTGCAGCCGGGTCACCTCCCCAAAAATCGATAGTTCCCTAGGGGGGTGAAAGTGGGGGGGTATCACTAGGGTGATGCGCTCCCCCCCCGCCTTGGGGTGATGCACGTCCCAGTGACTCCACTGATTGACAGTTGTGTTGATTATGCATATATGAAAAATTGAATATACTGTATATGTAGTATTTGTTTCTGAACTCTGCATTAATACATGACAGGCATGGCAGACAATTACAGCAGCTTGTCTAGAGGATAAGGAAATGTTAGTTTATATCTAGAAATCCTTGGAATTTCCCATCTGCAGTAAAACTGATCTATTCATTCTCAAATGATAGGAAAAGGGCTGTCTGTGTTTTATGTGCTCATCTTAGAAAGCAGTTGTGATATGTCAATTGTGTTGAACACTGATTATTCTAAAGGCATTACTGCCTCAGCCCACTGGCATTTCAATGCTAATTTAAGAGTCTTGTGCAGAGTGACAGTCATTTGTATAGGGGTGACAGTAAGTTTAATCCCTGCTCCCATGACTTACATCTTAGTTTCCAGAAAACTGTCTTCTCTTCCACTCTAGACAAGGAAGGTTTGATTCAAATAGAAATCAGAATACTCTTAGGAAGACATGTTGTACTTCAATTGATAAGTACTGTACCATTTTGCTACAATTAATGTATTGGTGTAAGCAGAGATGCCAGAAAGTGTGTTAAAATACTGTTGCTAATGGACCTGCAGCCTTTACAGCTACGCATTTTTGGTTATTACTGGGTGAGGGAAACAGGGGTGGGAGAAGAAGGGATAAATGTACAGAAATTGTTTTCTTCCAACCGAACTCCACATGCGCTGGACAATGTGCGGTCTTTCCTAAATATGTTTTATAGGTGAGTGGTAGTAATAGTTGTTTCCCTATTCACTCATAGAAAATGGTAACAAAAGCAACAAAAGGAGCTCTGGGATTAAGGGCACTGCTGTCCTCAATCAATTATATGTCTGTAGCAGACAGCTCCCAGTTATGCACCTGTTTTTAAATTGAAAGCTGCTATACATTCCTGCCTAAGGAAGTGGGGGCTGGCTAAGTGGGAAAGAAATCAGTGAAATAATAATTCCCTTGAAGGTCAAATAGGGCATCTTATTAGTGTTCTTTGCTCTTTCCCCTCACTGATTGCCTCTGAATAGAAAATCAGTCCAAATCTATTGTTATGATCAGGAGAAAGGGGTTGGGTGGGTGGGAGAAGGGGACTGTGTCAGAACAGAGCATGCAAAGCATTGTCTCCTCCTTGGGAGGGAGGCATATAATAATTTTGTGTATGTGACAAATTCCTTATCTCAGAGCTCATCAGGCAGAAGGATGGGAGGGATGAAGGACTTGGGAGCTGGTTGGTTATCTTGATTATAATACACCTTACCTCGTGCTGCTGTTAATTTCCTCTTGCTGTGCTCTGTCTGCTAATATAGGAAGGAACATTCAAAGGGTGTGCATACAGAATTCTTCCTACATTCTATCCTTGCTTCTGCTTAAAGCGAAGAACAGAAATACCTCAGATCCTGTATTACTTGCATGAATTAAAATTGTATTACTAAGTATTTGCTAAAAGACTTCACTTGCACTCTGGTTGCAAAACATGAACATACATGAACCTGTCCGATAGTGAGCCACCCCCAATCTGTTCCAGTACTAGTATCTACTTTGAGTGGCAGCAGGTCTTCAGGGTCTCAGGAAAAGGTTTATCCAACACTTGCTACCTGAGATTCTGTAACTGGAAATTGAATATAGGACCTTATACGTGCAAGGCATGTGGTCTATCACCAAGTTATCAGTTTCCACCAAACAGCAACCTTTACTCGACAATAGGTTTTCCAATATGCACCTCTTGTCGTATTTGACCCCTTATTAATGTACAGCCCCCAGTATCCGCTGATCCACTATCTGCAAGTTCAGTTATCTGCGCATGGCCACCCGCCCCCCACGCACAGCCCCCTCCCCGCTCTTACTTTTTATGAATCAACTGTCTTCCTTCAACGAGACAATCTCTGGCTGCTTATTGTAGCAAGCAGAACGAGACGAGATCCTAGATGGGCTCTGAGAGCCGGTTGGGCATACTCTATAACACAGGTTCTGGGTGGGCATACTCTATAACACAGATGCAGATAGTCTGATGTATCAGCTTGTATTGGACTCAGCTATACCCCGCGAGATACTCGACCTTTTTGCCAAGTTAAAATCTTTAGGTCTGGACACGGAGTGGCTGGGCATGCTAGGACAAGCTAATGCATACCGTGCTGTCAGGGACAGAAGATATAAGAACATAAGAAGAGCCCTGCTGGATCAGGCCAAAGGCCCATCTAGTCCAGCTTCCTGTATCACACAGTGGCCCCACCAGATGCCTCAGGGAGCACACAGCCAACAAGATGACCTGTTTCCTGCTGCCACTCCCCTGCACCTGGCACAGAGAAAACCTACTTCTACAACCAGGAGGTTGCTTATGGCTTGTAACCTGTGATGGTCTTTTCCTCCATGAATCTGTCCAAACCCCTTTTAAAGGCATCTAGGCCAGGTGCCATCACCACATCCTGTGGCAAGGAGTTCCACAGATGAATTACACGCTGGGTAAAGAAATATTTTCTTTTGTCTGTTCTAACTCTCCCTCCACTCAATTTTAGTGCACGTCCCCTGGTTCTGGTGTTGTGTGAGAGGGAGAAGAATTTCCCTCTATCCACTGTCTCCATCCCATGCATAATTTTATATTTCTCAATCATGTCTCCCCTCAGGTGCCTTTTTTTTAGACTGAAATGCCCCAGACGCTGTAGCCTTTCCTCATAAGGGAGGTGCTCCAGTCCGCGAATCATTTTTTACTAATTATAGGTTACAAATTACTAATTATAACAGATGAGGCAACACAGTGGTGTTGCTGGTTGGCACATCACAACTGGCAGGAGGTCGGCTGCGTCGGCGCATCACCCCCTGCTGCCGCGTCACCCCTCATCTCCTGCTGCCCCCTCACCCCCCCCCCCCCGCTGCCAGGTCACCCTCCTTAATGAACCACTCGCCGTCTTCTTCGGCGATTCGGCTGCTTTTAACTAGGCCAAAAGCGGCATTCTTCGCGCATGCGCACAAGGCCACTTCAAACCTCGCTCTCAGAAGGGCCGAACGAAGACGTGATTGGGTCTTTGTCTTTGTTCGGTCCTTCTGAGGCAAGGGCTTCAAGCGGCCTTGTGCGCATGCCACTTTCAGCCTTGCCCTGGCGGCTGGCCTAGTTAGAAGTGGCCGAGCCGCCGAAGGAGACGCGGCTCGCCGAGTGGGCCTTAGGCATGTCACCCTCCCGGCGCGTCACCCTCCTGCCGCATCACACCCTCCCGGTGCATCACCCCTGGCGGAGCCCCCCCCGCCATGCCACTGAGGCAACATCTTGTGTCTGCCAAAGTAGGCAGCTTGGGGACAGCTGTAAATATTGTTCATTGATAACCATATCGAGGTTCTATTTGTGTTGGCCAGTAGTTTTATGGAAATACAATCCTACTACTGCCAATGCAAAATATATTAACGACCACAACTTTGCATCCTAAAAATGGTTTCCATTTTGGTTTTCCATATTCAAACAATCTCCAAGGGCACTTACTTAATATTTTTTTAAACTGTGAATACTATAAACTTTTTTCTAAAATATGAATGCTGGCATTCATGGTTGTTTTTTTTTTTAACCAAGAGTCTTCAACCTAGGAATAATTGACTGGTATGTAGCATGCTGTGAATTCTTCTTTAAGTCCAGAATGAGCACAAGCTCCTCTACAGCTAGTCAGTGGCAGCAGGAAAATGATGAGATAATTGACACATTTTTTGCATATGATATACTGGTTCTATGGATAATTACAGTATTTCTATCTATAGTACCGTCAAGGCAGCACTTCATGAAACCTATAAAGCTATAGATACAATGCTGAAATTTGAGTGTAGAAAAGATCAATAACTGAACTCCACATTGTGAAAGGGAAGAAAAAGGATATAAACCTTACATTTAACAATTTGATTTGACTACCCATTTTAATCTTATTTAGTTTTAAATTAGTAGACTAACAGCGCAATCTGACTTAACTTTTGTGCCGGTTTAACCAGCGGCGTAGCAAGAACGGGAGGCCCCAGAATGGAAAAGGGATTCAAATCCCCTCCAAAAGAGGAATTCAAAGGGGATTTGAATCCCTTTTTCCGTTCTGGGGCCTCCCGTTCTCGCTGTGCCGCTGGTTAAACCGGCACAAGAGTTAAGTCAGATTGCGCTGTAATTTTCCACAAGAAATGTAAAAAGTGGTGTACTATTAAAATTAGTGAGCCCCTAACAAAAAGGCAACCTCTCATGAAATGTTGAATATAAATAATCTTGAAATATGCATTCGTGAACTCAAATCAGTAGCCTGGACTCCCATATTTGAGGCACCAGAACTGTGCGCATCTGCGCGTGCGCACACACACACACACAGAGAAAGAGAGAGAGAGAGAGAGAGAGAGAGAGAGAGAGAGAGAGAGAGAGCGCCTGTGAAGAGCTCCACTTCTCTGTAATGTGACACAATCTGGGGTAGGTAATAAGGCTGATGGGGTTATAAGGGCTCAGTTTGAATCTAGAATTCAGAGCATTTGTTGTATGGGAACTATCCAGGGTACTGCAGATTTTTAACACTGACTGTATCTTTGTTCTCTGCGCCTGGTCTCTTGTGGAGTGCCACTCTATCTGTTGGTGGACTGCACTTACTTGTGGTTTCCTAATCCTTTGTTGGGTGAGCCCTCCCTTGGTTTGGTTTGGATGGGTTAGGACTGTACAGATGATTTCCTCTAATAAAACATTTGAAACAAATAACATTCTTACCTTAAAAGCAGACGTGTCACTGTAGCGTGGCAGGCGGGGCGGGCTGCCTGGGGGTGACGCGTGCAAAGGGTGACGCATGCGCGTACCCGCGCGCGTCGCCCCCGTCTGCGTGGACGCTCCGAGGCTGGAAGAAGGCCTCAGAGCGTCTGCCCCGTCCAGCGGTCCGGGGCCTTCTGAGAAGGCCCGATGCGTCGACGCGTTATTTATTAGCTTTTTTGCGCGTGCGCAGACTGTTTCGAAAGGCAAAAGGGCAGCCCTTGCCTTCAGAAACGGTCTACGCATGCGCGAAAAAGCTAATAAACAACACGTCGATGCATTGGTCGCTCTTAGATCCGGGGTCCAGGGGTAAGCGTCACCCTAGGGCAGGGGTGACGCGCGCGCCCCGCTCCAGGGTGACGCGCCCCCTAGCGACGTGCCTGCTTAAAAGCACAAATTGTAACTCTTGATCTACTCTGAATACAGTAAGAACTTAGGAGCTCCCCTCCCCAATAATGCTTCCCTGAGCCTATGCTTTGAGGAGCAAGAACAATACTGTAGATGTGTATTTTATATAAAATACAACCAACTTTCAGTTATTTAAAAGAATAAACATCCTTGTATTGGACTCCTGATGGCAATCTTTTGTCTGTGTAAAGCCCAATGAAATGAATAGGAGTTGCCACATACGTGTTCAATCCAGAAGCTGTAATAAGAGGGTCAAAAGTGAATAAACCATCACTGCATGTAAAAAACTCCACATGTACACTGGAGCCCAGCAGAGGTTTGGACCGGGCTGATAATCAGTTTGCTGATACCACGATGAAATACTCAAGGGAAGAATTCATTCTGAGAGTGGTTTTTCAAATTAGTTTGTAAGCAACTGCAGGTAAAATAGAACTGAGTTTCCAAAAATATATTCCATCAGCTAAAATAATACTATTACTCCATGGTTTGAGGTGCAGAAGTCTATTTACACCTTTCCAATAGTTGATATCAGTCACAGAGCAGATGGGCAGCTTCCCAGTGTTACTTTAATTGTCACACATGGAATGAAAATCTCACACCTTATTTTCAGCTTGCTGGCAGAAATACTTTACAATACAGAAAAAGTGCAGGATGTCATTTTACAGAAAGATTTTTCCAAGCCAAAGACAGTTGAAATGTGTTTTCATTTACCTGTCTAAGGAAAAGCCACACGGTCTTTCCTTTGCAATGTAAAAATGGCCAACTAGGAATATAAAAACTATTTTTAAAAATGTATTAAAGTGACTGTTGTCAGGTGACTATATTACAGTTGTTCCAAAATCAAAATCTGATCAAAAGCAAATTGTCTGCATACTGCACTGGCAAAGGCTCACTTGCAGCCAATTGTACCTGCTTTTTCAAGGTATGCTTCCTATGCTTCTAGTTTAGCTTTGCAGTGCTACACTGGAACCATGGATGAAGATCGCTCATGAACAGACATTCACAAAAATCCACATACACATAATCAGGGCTGTTCTACCATTTATATTGTTTCTTATCCTGACAGGAAACTAGAACAGGAAATAAAACAACCAATGACAATTCAGTGTCTTTCCTTTTCATTTATTTTGCCCTCTACTTAACCCCTTCATAATGTAAATAAAAGCTGAAGTACATTAAAGAGTACTTATGTCAAATAAACGAATGGTAATGTAAATAAACTCTGGACTATAGACATCACATTTCCTACTCTAAAAATCCCACAAGTACAGTACAGTCCTTTTTCCCTTCTAAAAATTCAAAGCAAGGTATTTGTAATCCCTCATTTTCCTTTGCAAAAAGGATGGGGTTGATACCTCCTTGCCTTTCTTCTGCTTGTTTCTCAAAGTGATGCATCTGATGAGATACACCCATTACCTGGATTAACTGCAGGATGTAGCCAGAAAACAAACCATTAAGTAGAAACGCAAGACCAATCTGAAACCAATAGCGGGGTATGACTGACCTAATCCAACTCTAGCTGAAGTCAAAAGGTAGCTGGATTTGATTAATCCCTCGACCAAACAAAGAAAAGCAAAAGGAAATAGGGAGCCAATCTGGGAAGTGAAAGGGGACTTCTCCACCCTTAGATATACAGTAATTCGATGCTTCTGCTTTTATCATAGGATTCTCAAACTCACAGTCTCTATGCCTTATGTGATACAAGCACGGGTGTATTAACCCATGGCTGGGCCCCTCCATAATCCAGGAATTTTGGGCCCCCTCCATAATCCATAACCAGGACATTCCGGGACATTGACGGGCGACGTGGGCCCCTGTCCCTGCGGGGCCCCTAGGCTGAAGCCTAGTCAGCCTTATGGACAATACACCCTTGGGCACAAGAGAAGATTATTGTGGCCATCTCAGTGCACAGTAAACCCACTGTTATTGCAGCGTATCTGGGTGTGTGCGGTGGACAATGTGGTGACCAGGATAGTTTTATAACATTTCCCCAGAATTAATACAAACCTATATGGACTAATGCTTATTTCTTCAGGAAAGTGCCATTCCAATGGAATGAAAGAGTAACATAAACTGCTGTGAGGAATGACTTTCTTATGGCCATCAGCAGAAATGATGCAGATACTGTTCAGGACTTGAAACAGTTTTGTTATGAAAAATGAATTGCACAGAAATCAGTTTCTCTTTAATTGCGGTCTGCCACCTATGTTTCTTCTTTGTCCACACACATATAGTAATTCACACTGCCGCAAAGCACCAAGTCTATTGATTTAACATTTGTTTCAGAAATAGGCTCTCGTGGAACACTAATAACCTTAACACACTTATGATTCCAGTACCTCGAAATTAGTCTACATTATGCATGGTGGACTATATATCAAGGGACAAAACCACTGCGGAGTTAAAATCTATATTCCTTGTAATATTGCTCCGGTGTGTGAGAGAAAAGAGAAAACAGAACTTCTGCTCTCATTCTGAAATACCAGGATTCCTCTGCTCCTTATTATTCTGTGGTTTTGTGGTCATCATCACATTTCCCCAAATAGCACAAAAGTAGCACAAGCAGCAGTTAGACTAATAACCAGGCTAACAATGCTAAATGTCTTCTTTCCCCCTTTAACCTTTCATTCATTTCTATTTACTCTGCTTTTCTTTTCATGCATTGCATTCCTCCTATTGGCCGCAGCTCTATTATCTCTATTGTCTTATGTCCTCGCCAAAGCAGCACCATCTGTTGCACAGCTGCAATGTTTTCTGCAGTGGATAAAATATAATGAATCCATTAAAACAATGGGAAAAGGCACAGTGGAGCATTTCGACTTCTGTTGGTAACCCAGTTATTATGCCACTCTGGCTTCCTTTGTTGTCATTTTGTACTTGGCTAAATTCAAACACAATCCTCATCATGCAAAGAAAATTACAGCAATCATCCCAGAAATCCCTTGTTAATAAATTTTCCTTTTTTAGGGCTAAATATAGTACTTTCAGGTCATTTTACTCTACTGATGAAGAACAGATTAACAATGATTAACTTTTAGATATGTAAAGATAGTAGTTACTGTAAAGCAGAACAGTTGAAGTTAGTCCCCCTGTTGTCATGGATATGGTGGGAAAGAAAAGAGCACGAAGGTGCATGTGTGCATGTACACATATGCACAGAAAATATGTGCATCAAAATATGTGCAGCAGGACCACCATTTTGGAGGTGCAGAATAAATATAGACACCAATGAGTACCAGAATCACTCCCTATTTCTTCCTTAATTCATACTTCATTCTCTTTTACTGCTAACCAAAATAGCAATTTTGAGACATGAATTAAGAATAATGTGTACAGGGATAGATCTATGTGAGAATGAGAAAATTATTACCTGTAATGATGTGATCCAGAAGGCAGAAAGCTTTGTACTCTGCTTTCCCCAATATTTGCAAGTAGGAAATCACTTATTGAAAGTAAAGATACACAGTGGTCCCTCCTTATCTGCAGGGGATCCATTCCCGGATAAGGCAAATCCACGGATGTTTATATCCATGAATTGGCCCCTTAAAAAGTTTTTTTAAAGTTAAAAATCTTGCTTTTACGTTTGCAAGTCAAACTGCTCCATTTTCAGGTTTTAGAAGGGGAAATTGCACTCCCGAAGCCTCTTCCGGGTCACACGACTCCCCCTCCCGTCTCCCCAGTTTGCCCCAGAATGCATTGCAATGTATTCTGGGTGAGCCTGGGCGAAGGGAGGGGGAGTCACCCCCTTTCTCTCCTTGGATTTGCGCCAACTGCAGGGCTGGTGGTGCAGGTCCAAGGATGGAGACCCATTGAGGAGCAGGAGGCTCCTTTCCTCTCTGAGGCCTCCCGATCCACACACACACACACACCCGCTGGATACAGTGCGCTCCTTTTTGGTGTGCCTGCACCAGAAGAGAAGGAAGGATAGGACTGGGCTCTAAATTTACTTATGTGTAAATTAAAAAAATAGCATGCTCTCACCCTGTTTACCCCTGCCTACATATGTCTCCCCTGCACCATTTTCTTGACGGTAAGCACTTCAGGATAGGAGCCTGTCATTTTATTCTTTGCAAAGTTCCTTATACAAATATGACACTATATAAATAATTTATTTGTTACCTTTCTCTGTATCAGTTCACACTGCAGCAAACCGTGCCCTATTTCTCTTAATTATGCACAGAATGTAATGTGGCTGTCACTGCCACTTCAACATTATAGTTATAATTGTCAAACTGTTTGCAAAAAATCTTTACATGTAAGTAGCTAGCTCCGCAAACATAGGGCTTAATCCTGCAGAATGTTTTGCTGAAGATTTATACAGGCACAGGGGAAACAAAGCAATTTTAGGATCAATCTACATGAATTAAAAACAAGTGAATGCACTTGGTTTTGACCTTTTCAATGGGTTTGGGCATGTGGACCAGTCTTGAGAAAAAAGCAAGTCCTCACTTAAAGTTGTTGATAGGTTCTTGGAAACTGCAACTTTAAGCAATACGACTTATAATGGAACCAAGTTTACCACAGGCTAATTGATACACACACACACACACACACACACACACACACACACACACACACAAGTTTACGGCATATTTCTGGTCACAAAAACATCACCAAACATCTAAATAAAGACCCAAAACACTTCTAATATTAAACATTGAAATAAATGTAAGCTTTCCAGGACAGAGAAAACCCACACAGACATGGGGAGAACATTCACACGCCACACAGACAGTGGCCCCGGCCTGGAATAGATTTTTTTTCTCAACAACTTTAAAGTGAAACGACTTGTAATGAAATGACTTTAAGTGAGGACTTGCTGTACCTTGATATATGATCAGGTCTCAACTTGCCACAGTCTGAAATAATTGCTTAAAATCGGACTGGACCAGATCACTGTAACATATGTTAAAGTATTCACAAGACCAGTACAGAGCATGTGACCAAGAATGAGTAGGCCTGCGTAAAATTTTGTTAATGCAGTTTGCTATTGGTATACATATCGGTATACTTGGGATCTATTTTTGTCATGTTTCAAGCTTTTTATTATGTTCTTGAAATCAGTAGCGTCGTTACATACGGGGCCCTAGTGTCCAGGGCCCCAAGCGCCAGCTTCTGCAGCTTCTGGGGGGCGCCAAAGGAGTCCGTGGGAAGGGTGTTGTGAAAGGCGCTCCAGTGGGCAGGCAGAGCCAGCTCCGGGGACCGCTGCTGCGGTGGAAGGCGGCGGCGGCTGGCAGTGGGGGAAGGAGGGGCAGGCGAGCTGGCAGGACGGAGGAGGAGGCCATAGTGTGTTGTGCTTGTACCTAAATCTAGCTAGTCTTGAGTCCATTGAGCCACGCCACCCCCACACACACTGTTCCCCCCCCTTGACTACTGGTCGGCGGGAGCGTTCCACGCTGCCCCGAGGATCCGGAGAAATCTTCGGAAATGTTTCCGCCTTTAGTAAACATTTCCGAAGATGAGTCTCTGGAGTTTCCCGTACCAGGCACCTCTGCTGATAAGCAGGCTAGCTCTTCTGAGAGGAGAGAGAGAGAGAGAGAGAGGAAAAGCTGCGGGGATCGTTCTTACTCTCACATGACACCGGGTGAGAAGGACTGCTGTCGAGTGTGCGGGAAAGAGCCAGGCGCACCACACTGTAGCTGGGAGACGACACCGAGAATTAAAGAGAGGTGTAGCTGGGGCTGCGTTGCACTCTCTCCCTCGCAAACCGTCGGGTTTTCATTAACACAAACTGCATGGCTATGTGATTTTTCGTACTTTTTCTCTTTCATCTACATTTAAGGAAGGGAGGGGGGAGAGAAGAAATCTCTCTCCTCTCTCTCTCTCCCCCCCCCCCTCCGAGGCTTGCAATATCCTTAACAGTTGGGATGTAGATTCTGCAAATCGTGCTTCTCCATGCGTAGGCAGTATTAGAGCGCTCCTCGCTGTCCAGGGGGGACAGTTGGGATGTAGATTCTGCAAATCGTGCTTCTCCCTGCGTAGGCAGTATTAGAGCGCTCCTCGCTGTCCAGGAGGAGGAGGGGGCGAGGCGCCCTCTCCGTCGCTGGCCTCAGGCACTCTCGCGCGGTCTCTCTGTGGCTTCTTTAAGAAGGTCCTATGAAATCCTTCCTGCCCGTCCCCAGAGATTACAGACCGTCCATCTCTGCCTTCCTGCTTTAAGAACTGCAGCTGCACACATCCATATGCTCCCCAGTGGATCTTCTGCTGCAACCATGGGGTCAGGATAGATCCGTCGCCGTCTTGCCTTTCTGTAGGACCGTTTTCTTTTGGTCAGAATGCCCCCCCCTCCAGCACACTTAAAAAATATATATAGATTAGTAAATCCGAGTCTGTTTGTATGCGGGATCAGACAAGGTAAGAGAGAGGTGCCCAGGGGGGGAATTCTAGCGCCCCCGGGGAAAAATAAATAAATAAATCGTGGAATTGGTGCCCCCCAAATCACGGGGCGCCGCCTTTGGCGGTGCTAGGGAGTGAAGAAGGGGAGAAAGGGAGGGGGCGCCAATTCCAAGAGGTGCCCCCTATAGATTTAGGGGTAGCAACGCCACTGCTTGAAATACACTTTACTGTAATTAAGTTTAAGATAATTAACATATTCTTTAAAGTTTTGTTTTTGCTATCATTTTAATCTTTGTTACAAAACATTAAATCACACTTAGTGCTAGCTCTATTCTTTTTTTGAAGAAACAGCTTTTCATCTCTTTGAAGTAATAAATAACTGTGAATAAAATTTATTTCAAAGTATTTGGAAATTGACTTTGCCCTGCAATTGCATCAGTCTATTCATCATTCCAGATTTTCTTTCTCAATAAACCTGACATGGTTTTTAACTTTAATTATCTAAAACTGCACTTCTACAAAGTAATTCCTATTGAACTCAGTGGGTAAACATGTCTTGGCCCAGGTTATAAAATGTTCAACTTAACTTTTAGAACAATGACAATAATATTCACAACTATTCAGCAGAGCTCTGGAAGATGTACCATTATTGGGTAAAGCTTCCCTTTTTGATGGAAAATAGAAGAGTTCTAAAAAGACAAAAACAAAAACAACTAGTATGGTGCAATAGACTCTGGGTTGTATCCTAAGGAATATGTGTGTGGAAATCACAGAAGCGAACTTCCCCCACTGCTTCCTCGGCACATCAGTTGTTTCTTAACTCCACTGACCTCAGGGTGGGACTCTGC
Source organism: Plestiodon gilberti rubricaudatus (assembly GCA_026170595.1). Classification (NCBI taxonomy): domain Eukaryota; kingdom Metazoa; phylum Chordata; class Lepidosauria; order Squamata; family Scincidae; genus Plestiodon; species Plestiodon gilberti. The sequence continues at coordinate 66,419,518 of JANXHW010000001.1, forward strand.
AGTGGGGAGGAGGACCATCTCAGCTCTCAGGGTCTCCAGCATCCTTACACCATGACTCTTTGGGCTCCAAGCGGGGGACACCCCCTACCGTCATGAGTTCCTAGTTCCCTGCTACCATGGTGTATGACAGCAGGTGCACGGAAATGGGGAAGGCAGCATATTGACAGCCTTGCCAGCAGGTGCCAGTGATGAAGCAAAGGGCATGGGGATGGGTGGGGGTGGCTAGATGGGTGGGCTGCTGCAGTAGTCACCCTGATTCACATGCCAGCCCAGTAACTGGACTATGAAGTGCTCCCTCTAAGAGATGCATTTGGTACAGCCTTCCAGCCACGTGGGCCTGTTTGTGGTGAAGCAAGGTGCCAGATGAGTTGCTCTTTTCTTGTCTTCTGCTACAGATGGGTGTTCAGAAAGCATCTTTGTGGGGTAACTGATGTAGGTTGTCCGGCATTGCCTGAATAGGCTTAGGATATGGTTAGGCTTACCATCTGTCCCAGGATCCGGTCCCGGATCTGTCCCGGGCTTTCCGGGCCCTGATGAAGCCTCCACCACCACTTTGAAAATTTAAAAAGTACATTTTTTCCTGTCAGCGGCCATCTTGGATCTCACGAAATCTCACGAGATCCAAGATGGCGGCACCCAAATCACGTAAGGGCACATGAGACAGTAGTACTGTGACGAGAGGGACTGCGGCGGTGAAGACAACAGCGGCAGCAAGGACGATGTCAGCAACGGCAGCGGCAGCAACGGTAGTGGGACAGGTAAGTGGCAGCGGCAGTAAAACGGCCATTTTCATGGACAAAAATAAATAAATAAATAAAAATGTTGGCCGCCAAAATTGTTATTTTTATTTATTTGATTAATTATGTAATTTATTTATTTATTCAATTAAAATAAATCGAATTAAAATTAAATTATTTTAATTTATTTATTTATTTGATTGCTTGATTAATTAATTAAATTAATTCATTAAGGATGGGGGTTGTCCCGGTTGGAAATCAGAAAAATATGGCAAGCCTATGCTTAAGAGTTCTATTTGAATTTATTAAAAATAAAACTGGGAGGCATTCTGTGCAGTCTCATGGCACAGTGACCGATTGCTGCAAATCAGAATTCTCCCAGTTTGAACCTTGCCTCTGCCATGAACTCAATAGGTTGCTCTAGCTACGCCGTTCAGTCTCAACTCCTCCAGCTCCAATATGGGGATAACAACACTTCTCTTACAGGTTTATTGTAAGGATATCAAGGCAATGCACGTGAAGCACTTTGCACACCCAGAAAGCACTATACTATATTACTATTAGTATAGGCTAAGAACATTTTTTCTACTTTTTACTTTAAGGAAGCATACTAATTTACATTTGACCCTTGTGTATTTGACTTTATTATAAGGATATTTTGTTTCCAAGGAGAAAATGTCAGTGGCATTTAACTTGTGGACACGCTTTAGTTCTGCTCCCTCCCACAAAACAGAATTTCACTCATGTAGACACATTGCAGCAAATCAATTTTTTTCACATAGGCACGATGGTTTGTATTGTTTCCTGCTGACACCAAAGCATCATGTCATGCATTCATGTTAGGGCCCCCTGAAAGGCAAAGCAAATGACTGAGCCAACAACACTGGAGGAGTGCAACACAGACATTATTTCCCTAAAGGGGAGTAGCACATTCAGCAGACCTCACCAAATACTGCAAGAAATGGTTTTCTTTAACCCATCTTACACCTCCCATGTACAGTACAAGTAGTATAAGTGCCTAGTTGTAAAAGGGCCTTTCACCAGTTACAAATATATTAAATCAAAAACAGGTTTTCAAAACATCTAAAGTGGATGTTTTGTTAGCTTTATCACAGCAGGAGACCTTGCTATGAAATCAAGGTTGAAATGGGATTCCTACAAATAAAATGTTATGTAAAAATTATGACGTTTGCCTTAGATGAGAGTACATATAACAATGCATAAGATACGTGAAGAGCAAATCTCATTCACAATAATCAGTATCATTCACTGTGAAAAATACATATGTTAGGTTATTGCCATATGTCAATGAAGTACCATATTTATTGGCGTATAAGACGCACTTTTTTGTCTACATTTGTGACCCAAAATAGTAGGGTGCGTTTTATACGCCAATACTAAAAAATCCCTTTCCCCCCCTTGCCCGTTTTAAAGCATTTTCGGGCTTACCGCGTTTTTCCGGAGCCAGAGAGCTCCCTTTCTTCCCTAACTAATCTATCCGATCTACAGCTGTTTGTCGGGTTTAATTTATGCACGTGCATGAGTTGAGCTTCTCAGCAGCCAGCAGAGGGCGCTGTGCTCAGTTCAGTTCAGCTGAGCTGAGCTGCAGAGGGCCTACTCTTCCCAGCTCACCTCGGAAGGATAAGCTTCTGAACTGGGCCTAGTTGGGGAGGCTTTGGAAACTGCATAGGTGGGGTGGGGTAAGAGTTGAGTCTGGGGTGTTTTTTTTGTACTTTTATGTTGTTTACTTTGGAAACTGTGCATGGGGTGGGGGGAAAGAGTTGAGTCTGGTTTTTTTTTTTACTTGGGGTAAATGTTTTTTACTTTGGAAACTGCATGGGTGGGTTGGGGGAAAAATAGTTGAGTCTGGGGTTTTTTTTTACTTGGGGTAAATGTTTTTTTACTTTGGAAACTGCATGGGTGGGTTGGGGGAAAAAGAGTTGAGTCTGGGGGGTTTTTGTACTTGGGATTTATGTTCTGGTGCATTTTGTTCATGTGTCTTGTTGCTGTGTGTTTTAAAAGAGATCCTGGTATTTTTGTGCAATTTATGTAAATTAGCTAAGCAGCCAAGTCAAGTCAATTAAGTCCAGTTGTGTCCGACTCTAGGGTGTGGTGCTCATCTCCATTTCAAAGCCGAGGAGCCAGCGTTGTCCGAAGATGCCTCCGTGGTCATGTGGCCGGCATGACTCTCCTTGCCGCAGCGCGTAGCATGCGGCTGGAACATGGAGTGCTGTTTACCTTCCCGCAAGCGGTACCTATTTATCTACTCACATTAACATGCTTTTTGGAACTGCTAGGTTGGCAGGAGCTGGCCAAGCAACGAGAGCTCACCCCGTCGCGGATTCGAACTGCCGACCTTTTGATCGACAGCTCATGGTTCAGCGGTTTAACCCACTGTGCCACCCGCTGGCCTTCCGCCTAGAGCTTAGCTGTGTGTATATGTGTATTGCGTAGCATATTTTTTTGATTTCCCCTTCCTTTATCTACTGTATTTATCCCCACAATAAAGTGTTTTGTGTTGCATCCATATCCTTGCCTCTCTTCTTCATTTCATGCCAATCCACTGAGCTGTGCTATGAGTCACAGCACTAGATCCTGCACACAAAGTCAGCCCCCCCCCCGCTACACACACATTTACATGTGTCAGAACCTGCCCGGTAACATAGAAGAGGCAGTCTGTGTGGAACCCTCCTTCCCTCTGCAGGCCACAGGCTGGCCATGGGCTCCCTGCATCCGGTTCAGCTTTGTGCACACCCCAACAGGTCTCTGTTCCAGCCAAGTGCTAGTCCAAACCTCGCTACCTTTCTCCTAGCCGAGGGTACTGGTGCGTGGTGGAGTAAGATGCTGAACTAAACCCCCAAATTGGAACTGGCTGTTTCCACAGTGCCAATCTAGTAGTGCTGCCACCACCAGCCCTTACAACAGCCAAGGATTTTTTTCAAAGGGGCTGGAGAGCTATTAAAGCCACACAGAGATAAAGGAGAAGGGTGTGTGTGTGTGTGTGTGTGTGTGTGTGTGTGTGTGTGTTACACACACTCTGCACCTTCCCTACTCTTCCCCCTGCGCCTTCCACTTCAGTAGCATGGATGAATGATCCAAGGATAGATTTAGGTGAGCAACCTTTTTCAAATTCAAACAAACACACTAATCAAGCAAGATTAAAATAGGTTTTAATGAAAAATAAAACCATCGTTAGTAAGTAACGGGCAAGACGGCCTTGGAGGTGAGTAAAAGAGGATAAGCACTCAAGAGCAGATGGGGTGCACAGGGGGCTATAAAGGAAATGGGATTGGTAAAAATCACATGAATTGAACTTCCATTCATCATGGAAGTATTAGTTGGAAGTATATTCATGAAAGTATTATCCAACCCCATGAATACAGAATAGTGCAGACTAATATTTATTATGATGATGAAGTGTAATGCTGAAATTAAGTTGCTAATAACTAGAAGAGAATACATAACCCATCCATTTGTTTAATTAACACAGTTCTTTTGTACAATTACCAATCATGCATAGATCATGCTAGTGGAGAACACAGTTCAGCCTTATTTGCATGAATAATGTGAGAGATGTCCAACATCTAGAAAATAAGAGAAATTGGAATGCAACATAAGGTTGCAGAGATGGTAAAGTCTGTATAATAACACAGCACAGTCAGATAATTAAAAGATTTAAGGCAAATTCTGGCAACCCATTAACAAACTAATCAGAAGGTAATAAGCTCTTCATGGGTGAGCTTGTCTTTCACTGATCAGTGATGCCTATTGCTATTATTCACTGAAGGCTAAAATGAGGAAAGTAATCAAAAGATAAAAACTTCTAAAAAGACGGCTATTGTGCAATAACATATATAGACATCTGAAGTTGCCTTATACTGTACTGAGCCAAATCAAAGACTCAAATCATCATCTAGTCCTATATTATCTACTCTGACTGGCAGTGGCTTTTCTAAGGTTCAAGTAGTGGTCTTCGCAGCCGTGCCACTATCTTCCCAACAGAATCACTGTGAAAGTGGTCTCCTGATATCTTGACAGCAGCAGGGCTGGTTCTAGCATTTGAGTCATTGTGCCAAATGCTGCTTCTCCCACCTAGATATGTGCTGCTGGCCCTCTCTTCTCACTTGCTAGATTGGACAGAAAGAGGGGGATGGAATGGAAAGGAAGAGCAAGTGAGGAGGAGAGAGCTGGGCTAAAGCAAGATGCCACTATCCTCTTCTCGCCACACTTCCTCTTCCACTCTTCCCTCTCTTCTTCTTCCAATCCAGTGACTAGGGTGTGGAGGAGTGGAGGTAAGTGGGTAGGCAGAGGTGGGTGCACCCTGTCAACCTTTGTCTTGAGGCAACCACCTCAGTCAATCTCAATGATGGACCGGACCTGTTTGAGATCAGGCAGTGGCGAATGCTGAGGTCCAGCTTCTTTAATTAGGTGTCCAGAGAAAACTAGACAGAAAGTCAATACAGCTCCCTCTCAAGATGATACTTAACAAAGTGGACTTAACAAAGTGGACAAAGTGTAATTGGTCAACACAAATATGCACAATATAAAAGACCGATTAGTAGTCTGTGAAAGTTCAAATAAATCAAGACATACAGAATGAGAAAAAATAGATCATCAAATAAATAGGATGTGAAGTTTTAAAGAAAGGTATGAAAATTGTATACTCAGAGAAGGAATGTGGAATTTTTCTCCCATTGCTCTGAATTTAAGGTTTTGTTTTTGTCTGCTTTTCTTTCTAGGTTTTAAGACTGCCACTTTCCTGGTCTCTCTGATTCCAGGGAGGGAAACACTTCAATTTTCTCTTTTATGTAGATCAACAAAACTCTTGCAGCAGCGCTCCCAAAATGGCCACTGACGGCACTCTGCTCTGTCGGCAGTCATTTTGTGACCGTGGAACTCTGTTCTGCTGTTGCAAAATGCTTCAGCCGGTAGCCCAGTCCAACATAGCATTGGGCTGCCCATCACGGGATGGAGGAAGGAAGGAACAAATATGAATGATAGAACAATTTTCAAAAATTACCCCATATACATTCATGGATTGTGTGGATGTGGGAACAAGGCCATGCCTGCTGCCTCCACCCACAATATCCATATATTTGGCAGAATGTGGGCTTCTGCACACAGCCCTGCATGCACACACATAGGTACTGTACTCACATGATTTCGAACCCTGCAGGAATAGACTTCCTCACTGCTTGGAGTGCCTGTGCACATATAGCTCTGCATTCTGTAGGTCCACCTTTCAATACATGGAGAATAATTGGGGACTAATGAGAAATGGAATTCTGGGTTCATGCAAAAAAGGACTCTGGGTTCAGATGTAGGAAGATCTTGTAAACAGAATCATGGAATTTGGAAAGGCTTCTTGAGTAAGAACTTCAGTACTGTATTGTAGAAGCAATCCACACTTACACAATGGTGTGTATGAATGTTGTTGTTGTTCAGTCGTTAAGTCGTGTCCGACCCTTCGTGATCCCATGAACCATATCCCACCAGGCCTTCCTGTCCTCCACTATCTTCCTGAGTTCACTCATTTTCATGTTCGTTGCATCGGTGATGCTGTCTAACCATCTCATCCTTTGCCTTCCCCTTCTCCTTTTGCCTTCAATCTTTCCCAGCATCAGAGTCTTCTCCAGAGAGTCCTCTCTTCGCATTAGGTGGCCAAAATATTTGAGTTTCAGCCTTAGTATCTGTCCTTCCAGGGAACAGTCAGGGTTGATTTCATTTAGGATTGACTGATTTGATCTCCTAGCAGTCCAAGGGACTCTCAGGAGTCTTCTCCAGCACCACAGTTCGAAAGCATCTATTCTTCGGCGCTCAGCCTTCCTTATGGTCCAACTCTCGCAACCATACATTGCTACTGGGAACACCATCGCCCTGACTATACGAACTTTTGTTGGCATGGTGATATCTCTGCTTTTTATTATGCTATCTAAATTTGCCATAGCTTTCCTTCCAAGAAGTAAGCGTCTTTAATTTCATGGCTGCTGTCTCTGTCTGCAGTGATCTTGGAACCCAAAAAAGTAAAATCTGTTACTGCTTCCATTTCTGCCCCTTCTATTTGCCAGGAGTTGATGGGACCAGATGCGATGATCTTAGTTTTATTAATGTTGAGTTTCAAGCCAACTTTTGCACTCTCCTCTTTCACTCTCATCAAGAGGCTCTTTAGTTCTTCTTCAATTTCTGCCATTAGGGTGGTATCGTCTGCATATCTGAGGTTGTTGATGTTTCTCCCGGTGTGTATGAATAGACTGCCTCAATCCTTTCCCCTTCCCTCCCCACAAGCAAACACAAAATGCTTTCTGATAGCTCATCTTACATGATTTCAGAGGAAAGAAGACATACTATTTTTTTCAATAAGTCACAAATTTACCATGCAAAGAACCATTCTTTCCATCACCATATTTGTGGGCTTTTCGTTGAAAGTAGAAGACAGAGGTCTACATCACACTGAGATGGGCTGATTAAAACAGGCGCAACACTATCTTGTTTTCTGGTAGTCATTCCCCTTCAGAATCTGGTTCCCTAGAGAACCTTCAGTAATTAACAACAAATTCATTTATAAAAATATACGTATGTGCCCTGAAAAGAGTTTCATACTGAAAATGTATTCATTGTATACATTCCATATTTGCTATTTTTTCCCCATTAAGTGACAACAATAACTTTCTTCCACTGGCATCCTCCAAAAATGAATTTCTTTGTATTCTGAAACTCTCTAAATAGAATGGAAGTTCTAATAAATGTTTAACCAACCAGCTTTGGAGATTGCTTAATATATGTAAGCTTCTTTTCAAACTCATGGGATTTGCAATATGAATAATGTGAACTGATATAAATGCTGAAAGTTTAATATTTCTAGCCAAAAGAAAAGCCTCAAGGTAACTTTTAGCACACCGTTCTAATCTTGGGAAATGAATTAATCATTATCTGAGTTCCTTGTGCATATTGTAAATCTGATGTTCATTTTACATGCAGTGGTGGTCTCCAACTTTCGCGCGGAGCTGCTCAGGGCACGGGGGGCACAGTCAGTGGGGGGCCGTACTTACCCTCGCGCTTTGGCCATCTTCGTTTCGGCCCTCCCTCTCTCCCTCCCTCCCTCCCTGGAGCCCGTTTGGCTCCGAAATGAGACCAAAACCGGCAGAGGGCGTCGACGTGACGTCATGTAGGCCCTGCCCTTGCTCCGGGAGCCGGGAGGGTTTCCGTCATTTCTGGATGGGACCCCAGAATATCAATTTGAAATGATAAAAAAAATCCCACCGTTGGAAAAGTACCGGTATACAGGCCATAAAACTCTATGCATAAAGTCTGACCAGTTGTAAAAGAGGGATGATAAACAGTCAAGCTTATCTGATTTGCAGCTTATTGTCTTGTCAGGGTCTATCTAAAAACAGACATTTCACAATTCTTTCATGCCCTAACCACCTTATGATTCCTTCCTTTTCTCCTTCTGCTGACTTTTGTTCCTTTCCAATCTGTGCTTTCCCCTCGTGACTCAAGGCCATAACTGATGTCACTATGGGCCTGTTAACAGATAATTCAAGACCAATGTCTCATACTGATTTAGCTACTGCCCCCCCAGCACCATAAGATGCAGTACGGTCTTGCATCAGAGGGGGAGGGGGATTTGAATAGGATAAGGGCTTATGCACTTTTTCACTTCTTTATGCTGTGTCTCTATGCACTTTCAACATCCTATAAACCAAGTGCCCCAGTAGTCAAAAGGTTGATATTTGGCAGAAGTGATCACTTGGTGGCATCCTTGAAAATATCACGTGGATGGGCTGGAAAACTGCCAAGTCCAAGTAGGAGTACTGGAGGTGGTTCCTCATTGAAACCAATGGTGAACAAAAAGAAATGAAAAAGAATTTTTGTTGTGATATCACAGGCACAATTCACAATAATTTGTGTATGATTGTGAACAGCTGATTGTGGCCATTTTGGCCACAAATAAATAATTAAATGGCCATTTTGCCACCCGCTGCTGCCACTTACCTGTCCCATCGCCATCGTCCTTCCTCGCCGCCGCCACCTTCGCCGCTGTCCTTATTGTCCTCTGCTGGTCTTGTCGCCGCCACCATCGCTTGGAGTCTGGCCGGCTGCATCCAAGCTGGCCAGGACTCCTGCCACCTCCAGAGTCGCCGCCGCTTTTAAAAGTTTAAAAAGGTACCTTTTTCCTGTCGGCCATCTTGGACCTCACGAGATTTCGCAAGATCCAAGATGGCGGCGCTGGAAAAAAGGTAAGTTTTTAAACTTTAAAAAGCAGTGGTGGCGGAAGCTTCACCGGGCCTGGAAAGTCCGAGACCGATCCGGGACTGGAGCCAGGAACCCAGGACAGTCCCGGGTTTTCCGTGACGGATGGAAAGCCTATGTATTATTAGGGGATTGGCTGTTATTGCTGCACAGACATAACTCTGCTTCCATTTCAAGTTTTTATGGTTTATTCTTTCATTTTTACATTAGTCCAACAGACTTCAGACACTGCAACACTTTAGCAATCTAAATAATAGAAATATATAAACATACATGATCAGCTTTTCCAATCCTATACTCATTTATTGAAAAGCTCTACTGTGTAAAAAAGGCACCTTTATGTAAATATGTGGGTAAATTATACATAGGAGTGCAGTTTTAAAATGTTCACCTTCAGTTCACTGTACTGCCTTCTTGGCATTATTCTCATTCTAAGACAGTTTTTTTTAACTGCAAAGGAAACTTTATAATGTTTATTTGCAGAAGAATGGGAAAAAAACACCACCTCACACTCAATTCAGCCTTTCCCCTCCTTCCATCCTCAATGTTTCTTTTGGCCTGATTTTTAATTAACTATTGTTTGTTGCCCTCAAGGCTGTCATTAATTAAGGGAGGCTTTTAAAAAATCCTTCAGGAAAACCTGGAACGGCTGGAACATTTCTCTTTTAAGGGATGACTTGGAAAAAAATGCTCAGTGATTATAATGTATGTATGTGGCATCCTGTAGCTGACTTTATTCAAATGTGCAACTCCTTTATGGTAAGGACTTCTCTTGATGTTTTATTAACACATTTTTTCTTCTCAGACTGTAATGGAATCTTATTTTCAACCTAGAAGCAAATTTTGTATGTAAATACCTTGAAAGTGGAAGGAATAAGCAAGTTAGAAATGCTTGCCTCTTGGTTAAGTTTCTATCCAATATTTGAGATACACAGAGAAAGAAGTTAAGACCTTGACAAGATTAAAGTGCACTGGGAAAAGTTTTACACAGTGTATGTTTTCAACACATCAGACTGTGGCTCCTAAGGTATCATTGCTACTTTGACTCCTAATTAAGTTTCATTCTTCAGTTGAAGACAACATATATTATTAAGGGGTGCTAATTCAAACAAAATAATTCAAAGTGCACTTGACCTGTATCTTACTAAAAGATTACATTCAAGCCTCAGCGCGTAAAGCTAAAATCGCTTATACAGTACTCAAAATTACCTTAAAAACCCCTTACATCCCAAAAATACATACTGTCTCTTTAAAACTAGTACGAGAGGCAGGTGGGAACAGAGACTTACAGCACAATCCTGCCTTTAACTATGGGGCAGCAAAGCACGCACTCCGCCAGCCCAAGGAGTTGCAAATGTGCTGTAAAGCACATTTGCGACTCCTTCCGTGTAAGCAGCGCTGGCGTGGAGGCTGGCGCCACTCACACCACTGACTCACACTGACTCCGCGCTGGCTGGTGCAGGTAAGGCCCATACTGGTTGGTGGGAGGATGTGCCGGGGTAACAGGGGAGGGGGTCTTACCTGGCCTCCCCGGACATGCGCCAGCTCCAGAGCTGGTGTGTATCCAAGGAGGTTCATTGGGGCCTGCGCCACTTACACCGGGGGAAGGGAACGATTGTCGCCTTCCCACAAGGTGAGCCCAGGCTGCACCGACGTGGCCTGCAATCAGCATCTTAGGCAGGAACGAGCTGCCGGAGCACAATCCTATGCATTTCTACTCAGACGTCCCATTGATTCCACGGGATTTACTCCCAGGTAAGTGTGTGTATAGGATTGCAGCCTTACTGATATAGTCACTTCATGCTCCAATCCTAGACTCACTCCAGCACATGCATTTAGTAAGTGGAATGGGGGGAAATAGCTTGCACTCAAATTATTGTTTTTCTCTGGTTTTTTGTTAGTTTGTTTGCAAAGCATGTGTAGTTGAATTTGCATAAATAAAGTATGTGTAAGATGTGGGGTATTTGTTCTATTTGGCCAGAGCACTCACACAAACACACAAGCCTATGTTTTAAAAGAAGCAATTTAATTCACAGCACAATCCTATGTGGGTTTACTTGGACACAAGTCCCATATAGTTCAATTAGGCTTACTCCCAAGTAAGAGTGCATAGGACTGCAGCCTCAGCACAGTAATTCTATGAGAGTGACAATCAGCATCAACTTGGTTGAAAGGCAAACTAAGAGAAAAACTGGTTCCATTTTTTTAAGCAGGCAAAAAAAAAATCATCTTGTGGCTGAAAGTAAATGAAATCTCTCCTCAGCCTTTCAACTTCTCTAAAGTGATAGGCAATAACAGAACTGCCAAATCAGAGTAAACCTGAAAAGAAACATTTTGTGGTCCGTGATTGAAAGTGAACATAAAAGGATGTCAGGTAGATGGATGCTTTATTGCTATTTCATATTTGAAAGTGGCAAACAAGGACGAAATGCGGCTGAAGATGTGAAATTGCAAGTCTTCCATCTACTTCAGGGGACTTGGCAGATGCAGCTAACCTTGTCTTTTGATCACGATCACACCCCCTGTGCCTTTCTACACATTGATCAGCTGTTCCACCTGATGAAAGCTTGTCATGGGGAGCACTCTGGGGATTTATATTTATATGCACACATTTTCTTACCATTATATTTTTATTGCAAGCAAGCTATGAATGCAAAGGAGGAGGTTAGTAAATACAGTTGCACAGCAGGGAGTGAACTGATATTCACATTCAGAATGGAAAATCTTCAACTTCTTCTTTGTTTATGAATTTGGAGCTATCAGAATACATCCCTGGCAGCTTCTTTATCAATTCAACAAGCATGACTTTCTCACCTTTTTTTTTTTTTTAAGTTCTGTCACATCTTATTTCTACTTACTCCAATCCATCTTGCTGCTTCCTGTGCTCCTTCAACACTGCATGTTTATTCTTACAAAAAAGCTATGGGCCTTTAATTGGAACAGATTCATTTTATGTATTATTATTATTTCTCTCCAAGTGACTGTAACAGAAAAGAAAATTCCAAAAAGATCATAGTAGTAAGGATCTCTCACACTGCCTCAAAGAAAGCAACAAGAAATACTGCATCACAAGATGGGAAGAATAACTCAAAGTGGCATCTATTATGTTCCCTTGGAATCACACAATTATACCCATGGTTTGCCTGACAGATATTTATCTAAAATATGCCTTCATTTAAATCAAATTAAAAAATGTGATTCCATAATCTCTCCTGGTAATTTGATCCATTGGTCAATATATAGACATAAAGAAAGACTATAATCTGTTGACTAAGAAAGATGGGAAGCAACAAAGATATAAAATTGTATTATGATTCATATGATAGAAAACAGGTTTTTTAAATTTAATGAACTACCATATTTTCTAATTTTCCGTACCATATTTCAGAGTAACAAAGGTAAGTATGAAAGATTCTGAATGATTTAACTATTCTTAGTTCCAAGCTCTGACAGCTAAAAGTGAGTTAGGGCAAAGTAATCAAAAGTTTCTATTCAAGAAACTATGAGTAGATCTCTAAATTTTTCTACACTAAATCAGTGACTACATTTAATGAGGTCTGCTGGCCATGTTGTTGGTGTTTTTTAATCCATGTGCAACAGTTAATAGTTTACTAGCTATTAACTAACAGAGTTGATAGGTAGCAAGGTATTCACATTCCTAGTGTTGAATTACATTTGATTGTTAGGCATACTGATACTAAATTCATATATTTGCTACCAACAACTCAGAAGCATATTGCAGTCTTCTAGGTAACTCATGTGGTTCAAATGCTCCCCTGCATAAGCATTTTATATCCAAGGTGGCTCACTTAGCTATCAATTCATCTATTTGATTTATCTTGTTCATTCATCTTGTTCAGATGGATTGATAAGATAAAGTTGAAGTAATATAGCCAGATTAACTATATCACATAACATGGGAGATTCCAGAGATCAAGAAGGAGAAAAATGTAAGGACAGCACGGATCATGTGAAGATTGGTGACAAGCAAGCAGTTAGCCAAAGGAATAAAATAAATGTCTTCAGACAGCTATATCTGTTCCATTTTTATTTGATAAAAAGTGGTGTAATAAATCTATTTCTAAACTCTTCCTGATCTATTTTTCTAAAGGAACACAGTGCAATTCCCAGGAGATACCTTGCTCCCTCCAGAATGTCTGATTTAAGAATGGAGTACTATAAAGGTTATTTTCAAAGATATTTTAATACTACATGCTACCCTTTGCAATGGAACCTGTACTACAATAATAGTTCAATAAACACATTCATTAATCCATATTTTTCATCATATCATACATTTGCTGGGCGAGACATATATCACACACCAGCCCTAATGGATAGAGCTTTCTTGTTACAGGAGCTGAATTGCTATGTTTGGGATGCAGCCCTCAAACTACTTTCAGTTGAGGAGTTTTACTGAAATGTATGGAACTACTCTCTAGCAGTTCTTGAACAGGATGTTCACAATACTAGTTTATTTCACATTGATAATTTTGCAATGATTAAAAATAATACTGCAGTTTGTCACAGTGGCATTTCGGAGGCACTCAACACCTTTGCAAAGCCAATTAATTTTAGCACATGATAATGCTGCTTAATGGCAACAGTTTGCTAGGCACTGAAAATACTGAAATGAATCATGTTACATTACTGCTAGAATTTTGAAGGTGTTCAATGGCTTTTTATATTGTAACATGTTGCCAGTTTCCGGCTGTTTAGCAAATCTTTTTTTCTTGGATAATTTTTTTTATTTATTAACACAAAAACTACAGGGATAATAAGGTAAGGAAAATCATAGGGCAACAAGGGTAACCAACATGAAACAAATGGAAAAATAACTAACGGACGTCGAACTACATTAAAATGACTATTCACACTCTTCAATTATGCTAAATAAAATTAGCTTCATATATATTCCAACCCCACTATCTTTACCTCCTTACATCTACTAATAAACTAATATTTTATTTTATCTTTTCAACCAATCATAAAATAGTTGCCACCAATCTAATTTCTTTTTGACATCTCCTTCTCTTAGTCTTTCCGTTAAAATATCTAATTCTATCAAATCATAAATCTTAATTATTAACTCATCAATATCTGGTACCATCTCAACTTTCCACTGCTGAGCATATAACAACCTGGCAGCAGTAACTATATGTATAATAATATATTTATCTTTTTGAGATACTACTGAAGTCATTATATTCAAAAGAAATAATTCTGGTACGAACAACAGCGTATGTCGTAATATCCCTTCCAATGCCGCATGGACCATCCTCCAAAATTTTCTTGCTTTTTCACATGTCCACCACATATGGAAAAAAGAACCTTCCAAATTGTTGCATTTCCAACAAGTACTCGAAACATTCTTATACATCTTACATAACTTCTTAGGTGTTAAATACCATCTATAAAACATTTTATAAAGATTCTCTTTATATGCAACAGCTTTAACCATTTTAATACCTGAATTCCAAACTTGTTCCCACTCTTGAAAATAAATCTCTCGTCCCAAATTTTGTGACCACTGTATCATAACATCTTTAACTGTTTCATCTATCATCTCATAGTCCAGCAAAAAATTGTACATTTTAGTTACATATTTATCATCATCATTTAAAAATACCTTATCAAAGTCAGTATCACCCAGGTGAAAGCCCACTTTTTGATCTTCCCGTATCCTGCTTCTAATCTGATTTTGAAACCAAGTGTCCATCAGGATACCTTTCATCCTCAATTGATTCTCATCCCATAGTTTCCCCTGAGGATCAATCAGTTCTTTGTATGATCTATTTTGAGAATCTTTTATCCAATCTGGTCTGTTAGCCACTTCTAACGGTTTCACCCAGCCGGGTATTTTATCATAAACCTTATATCTAACCTGCTCCCATGCCCATAGTAAGGATTTCCTTAAGGTATGTCTTTTAAAAAACGCATAATGTTTAGCTTTATCATAAATCAAAAAGGCAGGCCATCCAACTTCTAGTCCTTCTGCTTCTAGGGTAACATAGTTCTCTTTACTTTTCAAAACCCAATCTCGAACCCATTGCAAAGCTGTAGCTTGATAATAACACAACCAGTTCGGGACGGCCATCCCTGCCCTCTTCTTTTGATCTTGTAACAATTTCAAACGAACACGAGGTTTCTTGCCACTCCAAATAAATCTTGTTGTCATCTTATCTAAATCAACGAAGAAAGTTTTTTTCATAATTATTGGAATTGTTTGGAACAGAAAGAGTAACTTAGGTAAAACGTTCATCTTGATTACTGAAACCCTTCCAGTTATTGACAATTGTAAATTTTTCCATCTCTCCAAGTCCTGTTGGATTTCCTCCAATATCTTAATATAATTATCCTGCATCAAAGAACTCACTTTTTTTGACAGATTAACGCCCAGATATTTAACCTTCTCCGTTATCTGGAAACCCAATTCCTTGATATCTCCAATTTCCTTTGGATTTACATTTTTAAGTAATATTTTTGTCTTCTGATAATTCACCATCATCCCTGCTACAGCACCATATTCTAACAAGTCTTCTTTAAGTATAGGTAAAGCCTCTTTTGGATCTTCAAATATAAAAACCAAGTCATCTGCATATGCCTGTAACTTGATGTGATGGTTTTTTATCTTGAGCCCCCTTATTCTCTCATCATTTCTAATTAAAATGTTCAAAACCTCTATTGTCAGCACAAACAACAGAGGTGAGAGGGGGCAACCTTGTCTTGTACCTTGTTCAATTTGTATTTTCTCTGTTAAATTGCCATTCAATTTTATCTTAGCTTCTTGTTGTGTGTAAATCGCCTTAATAATTTTCAAAAATTTTGGGCCCAGTTTCATTCCATCCATCACGTTAAACATAAAAATCCAGTTCACATTGTCAAAAGCCTTCTGAGCGTCCAAGAACATTAAACCCACTTTTCTTCCTGAATGATTTTCATAATATTCTAAAACATCAATTATAGTTCTTACATTCTTTTTCAAGTGTCTCTTAGGTAGGAAGCCTGTCTGGTCTTCATGAATATATTTCACCAACACCTTTTTTAATCTGGAGGCTAAAATTGAAACATAGATCTTATAGTCAGTATTCAATAAAGATATAGGTCTATAATTCTTAATGTCAGATTTATCTGAGTCCGTCTTATGAATTAATGAAATCATAGCTTGTTTCCATGTCGCTGGTATCTCTCCTGTACATCCTATCTCTTGAGCCAGCATCTGTAATGGTACCTGTATCAACTCAACCAGGAATTTATAAAAATCAGCCGGTAATCCGTCCGGTCCTGGAGATTTGCCACTTTTTTGTCTTAATATTGCATCTTTAATTTCATTTAATGTGATATCTTCTTGTAAAAAGTCGGAGTCTTGCTTACTAACTTCAGGTATTTTAACCTTTTTCAAAAATTGATCCTGCTGAGCTGTATCTATGTTTTTCCCTTTATATAGTTCCGAATAAAAGTCTGTTACAATCTTTTTCATACCTTCATTAGATATTATTTCCTTCCCTTTCTTATCTCTCAAACTTAATATCATAGATTTTTGAGCTTCTTTTCTCAATTTGTAGGCCAACCATCTCCCTGGTTTATTTGCATTTTCAAAAAAAATTCTGTTTGGCCCATCTTATTTTCTTCTCCATCTCTTCAGTTTGAGCAATTTTAATTCGATGTTGTAAGTCATTAATTTTTCCCAATATCTCTTTCACTGAACCTTTAGCTCTTTGGGATCGCTCCTCTTCTTTCTGTAAGTTTCTTATCAGGTCTTTCATATTCTTTTCTTTCTCCTTTCTCTTTCTTGCCGTATATTCTATTATGATTCCTCGAATCACAGCTTTAAAGGCGTCCCAAATAGTTATCATCTTCATTCCGGGTTGAATATTGGTTTGGAAATAAGCCATAACTTCCTCAAAACATTTATCTTTAAAATTTTTATCTCTCAAAATCGAAGTATTCATCCTCCAGGTCCTCTTTTTGTCCCTACTATTCAAAGAAATCATCAGCGGACTGTGATCTGCAATTGTCATTGGCAGGATTTCACAATCAAAATCTAAATTAGTTACACTTGTTTTCCAACACATATCAATACGTGACCAGGCATTGTGTCTATGGGAATAAAATGTAAATTTCTTCTTTTCTGGATTCTGTGTTCTCCAACAATCAATCAATTGATATTCCTCTACAAGCTCCAAAAAGACCTTTGGCAAAAGACCTGTTTTCCTTCTTTTTGCTTTAGAAGACTTCCTATCCAAATCACAATTGATAACCCCATTAAAATCGCCCAAAATCCATAAATCATCAAATTCTCTCTTCTTAATTTCTTGTAACAATATACTATAAAATTCTTCTTGTTTATCATTGGGGGCATACAGATTTACTAATAACATCATTTTCCCATTATGACGAATCTTCACCATCAGGATTCTTCCATCCTCAGACTTCCACTCCAGATCTGATTCAAATCTTAAATTAACATATATTACCACACCATTTTTCTTTGTGGATTGATGTGCCGCACAATACATTTTGCCCAATTTTTTCTTTTCCAAATATTTAACATGGTCACTTCTGATATGTGTCTCCTGTAAACAAATAACATCTGCTTTCAACTTCATTAATTGATGAAAAACATTATTTCTTTTAGAGGGGTCATTCAGCCCGTTGACATTATTGCAAAAAATCTTCATATTCATGTTCGCCATCATTTCTTAATCTTAGGTCTGGTACTCTTATCTTTATGTTCCTTGGAACCTGCCAGTCTGTCCAGATATCTCCTCATCGTTGATCTTGGTCTTAGCTCCCTCTGTGTCCTTGGTTCTCCTCCTGTTGCACCAAGTTCTTCCTCTGGTAACGGATAATCTGAATCGTCTCTTCTCTCTCTAAGTTGGGTCATCTTTTGATCTCTCTTTTCTTTTCTGCGACTTTGTTCTTCTTCCTTCTGTCTTCTTTGTCGATTGGAGTCTATCCCATTGGAGTCTGATAACATTTCTTCTGGAACTCCCAGATCTCTCCCATTCTTCCTCAAGAAATTTCTCATTTTTTCCACCGATGTAATCCTGACTTTTTTCTCTTTATAAACAAAAAAGAGGCCTTGAGGGATCTCCCAACCAAATCTTATATTATTCTTCTTCAAAACTATCACCAAATCTTCATAAACTCTTCTCTTCATCCTTATTTTAAAGGGGATCTCTTTAAGAAACCTCAAAGTCAAACCTTTCATCACTCTTGGTTTCTCAAGAAATTTTTCCATCAATTTATTCTTGGTAAATTTGCTATGAAAAATAACCATAATTTCTCTTGGGACGCCCAAATCTTTAGCTTTCCTCGTATTCATCCTGTAAATACGTTCAATACTGTTCGTGATTTCTGAGACTTCTACCTCTGGAATCTGTAATTCCTTTATCATCCAATCAATAAAGCGTTGTCGTAAATTTTCTTGATCCTCCTCTGGAAAATTCTGTACTCTAAGCATAAAAGCAGCTCTCTCCATCTCCAATCTTAAAGTTGCAGTTTCCAATTCGTCACACCACGTCTGGGTTGTTTGCATATCTGTTTCTTGTTGATCTCTTAGTTCATCCAAACCTAATTGTAGATCATGAGTCACCTCCTGAATTTCTTTAATTTCATCTGTATTTTCTTTAACTTGTTGCTTTACAAGTCCTATCGAAGCATCCAGCTGTTTCATTTGCTGCAATAATTGTTGTGTTTCTTCCGACGCCTTATTTTGATTGTCCTTAACTTCATTTATACTCATTTGCATGCCTTTCAACAATTCCATCATCTGTTGCATATCTGACTTTTGTACACCCGCAGTTGCTAAATTAGCTAATAAAGATGTGGCAGCAGGTGATTGTGATGGTTTAAAAACCTTGGGGACCACGGGAGGTGTAGATTTCTTTGAATCTGCCATACTATCTCTTAAAAGAGTAAGTCTACCCGTATCTCTCACAACAACCCCAATCTCACCCTTCAAATAACTGTACAACAATATCACCAGTTGAAAAGGACAATGCAACAATACAGTCAAATTATAACAGTAATAACACTAATAAACAAGATAAAAGCTCAAAAGTTCTTTTTCTCTTATTTTCCCTTTTTTCCTCTTCCCCTTTTTCTTCTTTTTCCCCTTTCCCTTCTTATATCAGTCAGGCATAGTCCCATCTTAAAAGTTCTTAATTCCAAATCAGCCAGCGGATGAAACTCAGTTCAAAATACAGACAAGAAGAGAGAAAAAAAAAAAAATGAAAAAATTTTGTAATCCCAAACGCGATGGTGTCTTGGCAAAACTCCCAGAACGTAGTGATCTTCCAAGGTCAGTAGGCACAACCCAATAGACAAAACAGACTTGTAATCCAGGGACCCCACAGCAGCAGACAGCATAAGACAAAGAATCCTCTTCACAAGAAATTAAGGATAAAGATCCTTCCGCCAATAATCCACTACATCCGTAAAGAATCAGTGAGGGGCTGCATAAAATCGAAGAATAGTACTCGGCCGCTCCGTAAACTTAATCTCCAACACAGCAACTGGAAACATCCTGGCTCGAGAAAGACGTAATTCAAGCACAGCCACCCCCTACAACTCCTCAATATTCCTCAATCCCGAATAGTGAGTTCAAGGCACACGCCGCCATCTCCACAAACAAGACAATCTCCGTGCGAGGGGGGGGGAAAGGTAATAATCTTCTATCCCCCTTCGCTGCTTCAAAATACCATATAGTTTTCCCCCTTCCGAAACACTCCACTCACCACAGATCGCCAGCACACACGCCGACTCCACAAGCAAAACAGTTTCCGCGCGAGGGGGGGGGGAGGGTAAAAAACTTCTGTCCCCCTTCGCTGCTCGTAAGTGCCATATAGTTTTCCCCCTTCCGAAGTATTTCACTCACCAGCAATCGATCAGCACAGCAGAAATGAGCTTACTCCAGAGTAGGGTTGGAAGCTTAATGAGTCTACTTTCAAGTAAAGTCTTTGCTCCGTCCGGGAGAGAGCGACAATAGCGGGCCTACGCGGACATCAAAGTGTCCGCAGCAGAACGGGGATAGAAAAGGGGATACCGAAAGAACACCGGATCGGCGCCCCGATCCAGTTCGATCAGCCTGCCCCCCAATCTCTCAGCCACGCTTCTCCTAGCGTGGATGGTCCCGATCCTTACAGGATCAAAGGAAATCCCCCGTTTTGCGGCGCGGCTCCGGAGCTCATTCCAAAGTCGCGTCTTCGGCTCGCCATCCCAGCCACGCCCCCCGCTGTTTAGCAAATCTTACATTGAAACATTGTTATTGTAAGGCTGGAGTCTCTTCCGTAGGTGGGATGCCATTATCACAACCATAATGAGAATTGTGACATGTCATCTGTCCTTATGGGGAAAAAATTTAAAACATTAATATAAAATGTACATTATTAAATTATAGTCATGTATCTCTCACTGACCTACCGGTAGCTTTGCTAGCCTGCAAATCATTTTCTTTTCCATAAAGATTTTTATCCAAATTTTGATTCTCATTTTCACTTTAGATTACATCATCTTTAGGATATAAACTACAGTTGACCCACATCTTACATGCACTTGTATGAATTCAACTACACGGATTCAGCAAACAAAATAAAACAACAGTTTAAATAGTGCAAGCGATTCTGCCTGCCATTCCACTTACTCTATGCCCCAGAGCAAGCCTGAGAGGGGAGAAATAATCCCTCAGTCGGTCTCAGTTCCTATGTGCTTCTCGTAGTTTTTAACTTTAGGCACTGACTCTGGAATGTAACCCACACGTAAGATGTGGGCCGACTGTATATTTGGAGTATGGTCCTAATCCAAAGCTGTGGGCATGATCCAATTAATACAATGACTTATACCAGTGGTTCCCAAACTTTTTCAACCTGCGACTCCCTTGACCATTGGCGACCATTGGCCATGGCTCCCCATTACATTATGTTGATGACTGCCAATTGGCATTGCACTGTTTTCCGAGAGGGTTCTGTGGCACTCTGCAGCTCCCCTGCCTGGTCTCCGTGGCTCCCCTGGGAGTCGCGTCTCTCGGTTTGGGAACCACTGACCTATACCATTGACTTGACTCTTGAGGGAAATACACATTTTGCAGTGACAACAGTAAGTCCAAGCTGTCCCTGATTTTTAAGTTAACAGAGAAGTACTTGCTCATACAAGAGCATGTGCCCATTGGACTGCCTAAGTGAGTAAGGCTGCATTCGTAATAAGGCACATAGATACACTGGAAGAACAACATAAATAAAGAACATCTACAGAAATAAAGTAGAGATTGGATAGGGTGAGAAATAAGGTTAAATTACTGGATACCTACAAGGCAGTAAGATTGATCTGTCATGCTAAGCAAATCATTTTTTGGTTTTTTAAATATAGTAACAAACCAGGGAAAGTCCTCCCCAAATTGATAGAAGAGACAATGGACACTAAAGCACAATCCTATGTACATTTACTTAGAACTAAGACCTAACGTGTTCAATCAGTATTACTCTCAGAAAAATGAGTACAGGATTGCAGTGCAAAGCTATTACACAAAGGAAGCAAGCAGATGGGAACAATATTTACACAGATGAAGGTATAACTAAAGAACATAAACTTTCTTTGAAAACCTATACAAGTTAGCCAATCCAGTTGAGAATGAAAATCCAACAACTGTTGGTTAGAACTGAGTAAGTGATATGCATAGAGAGAGCATGGAGGCAAATACTGGACCACAAAAAAAAAAAAACCCATAAAACAACAACAAGCTGCTACACTCCACTAATGTTCTCTCCTTGGCTCCTACATATATAGTCTTCATGTGCAGAGACTCCTGATTATGCTTCACCCCTTCGGTGATGGTAGTAGGGTCTCCCACTCTTTGCAAAACCCTGCAACGTGAATATTTACAGGCCTAATGTCTGTAAGACATGCAAAAACATTTCTGCCCTCACAGTTTGAGAAACATTGCCTTAATGATCTGCTCCACAGGAGCAAGTAGAATAATAATTATTTAAAAGTTAATTGTGACAGATACTATTGCTACAGGAAAAATATATTGGACAGGCCACAGCATTTTGTAATATAAAAGCTTTTTGCCAGGAGTCAATACCAACTCCTTCAAAATAATGAGTTAAAGTCTCTGTTCTATAATCACTGTGTACACATTAATAAAATCTTGACCCTTGCAAGCAAGGCAGCATGCAATTTATGTAGTAATTTACATATTTCATCATAGTTGGCTGAGATGAGTGTTGAACCTTACACTCTTTTTGTATAAACAAGTAGGGGCTGATGAACAGAGAACCTCAGCTGAGAGCTCTTGACATTATAACTGACTCATGCTGCAAGTAAGAGAAATACAAAGCTGGCTGACTATCTAGGCCAGTGATGGCGAACCAATGACACACGTGTCAAAGGTGACATGCCACGATGTTTTGGGTGACACACCAGCATTCACCAACACCTGACAACAACTACAGGATCTCAGTATCCGTGGAGGCTGCGGGTATGACAGACCCTTTAAAAACATTTTAAAAAGTCAGAAAAAACCTTCCCTACCACCATGCGGCAAAATCGCGCTGTTTGCAGGGCAGTCTTCTGCGCTCCCATGCCCTGGCTTGTCCCAGAATGCATCGCAATGGGCGAGCCAGGGCAAAGGGGGATTGTCGCATGACCCAGAAGTGGCTTCCAGGAGTGCAGAAGACTGCCTTTCAGGCCTGCAAACAGCGTGGTTTTGCCACACAATGGCAGGGAAGGCTTTTTCTGACTTATTTTTACTTTTTAAAACGATTTTTAAAAGGTCCTCCATATTCGCGGCCTTCGTTCACGTGAACATGAAGAATTGTTTCTCTTTTGTTCGGGGGGGGGAGGGGTGTGACACACCAGCAGAGTTAAGTTCTGGATTTTTGACACACCGAGCCCAAAAGGTTCACCATCACTGATCTAGGCATAGTCTGTAAGTTTTTTTCATTTTGATTTACATAGATTTAAATGTAGGGTCAAGGAACTTGAGGACTTTTAAAGTAGGCAAGTATACTAATATCTGACACGGGGCACAATCCTACTCTTGTACAGTGCCGGGTACAGTGCCGGCAGAACGCATAATCCGCCAGTGTTGGGTATCACAATGTGCCATAAAGCACGTTTGCGGCACCCTGGGAGTAGGCCTCTGCCAGCGCAGAGGCCCAGCGCATACACCTATGCCAGCGGACAGGTAAGCCCCACACCAAGCAGCGCAGGGCATAATGGATGCTGGGGAGGGGCGTAATGGGATGGGTGGGTGGATTGGGTCCAGGAGGGGCAGGGCGTTTTTTTAACCGAAAACCGGAAGAGGGCTTTAGAATGCGATCGACGCCATTTAGAGCCTTGGGAAGGCCTGCGGAGGCGGCAGCAGCACCCCTGGACGCTTCAGGGAGCTGACAGGACAACCAGGACAACCAGCTGGCAGGACAACCAGGTATGTTGTAAAAAAAAATTGGGGTTGGGAATGGGCGTGATCCTGGAGCACCGCCACCGACGTTCGGACTGGCAACCCCCCTTACTTCCGGAAAAAGTGGTGGGTTGTGAAAGAACCCCTGGTATAGGGCATTACCAGCTCTTAAATAATATTTGAAAACTTTCCTTATCTTTAATGTCATTTGAAACAAGCTGCCTGGCAACAATTACTGTCTTCGCTGCACTTTTTTTTAAACTCAGAAAGACTGCATTTGAATACGTTTTGACATTGTCACCTAAAGTAGATCAGATTAGCTTGCTTGTTATGCAAGCAGCATTGCCCCACAAATTATTGTTAGGAAATGTAATTTCATCAAATGACAGACAAAATGTATGCCACTTTCGCTCTTATCAGCCTACTGTTTAATCTGAAATAACATCTGTGAAGTAACATGCAACATTGAGATCCAATTCAGCAGAAAAAAATGGCTGTAATTAAACATATTCCTCAATTCTGAAAGGGTGTATTCCGTTTCTGAAGATTCTTTCTTTTCTTGGTGAAACTAAAAGTCAAATGGAACATCTGTATTCTTTGATGTTAGTCATTTACTTGAAGTCTCCTTTTTCCTTCATAATGATTTAGGATTCAGAGCTTCTCCTATTTCAAAAGCAAGTAAATATAGGATTAAAAAATCTGGAATTATGCTTAGTAGCCACAGTACCATAAAACTACACATTCTGCTTGATATGGTGGCAATTTCATTTTCGCATAATTTGAATGGAAAAAAAAGCCTTCTGGGAAAATGGCCACCTTAACAATCATAAATATTTGCGCCAGTATCACACACCTGCAGTCCTGGTTTCGTGTCAGTGGTACTGCACAGGAAGAGCAGACAGTCCAGACCATATCAGAGTCAGCACTCAATTTGCTTAGACTGCAAGGATTACAAGATGGAGGTAAGTATCTTTTTCACCTACTTCCTGTAAATGGCTTTAATTAGAATACTAATGCAATTTATTTATTTATTAAAAAATGTGCCCTGCCTTTTAATTCAGTGAATCCCTGAGGCAACTGTACTACAATTAAAAACCATAGCGATGGGCAAACATTGAAAAAGGGTAACCAATTATAAGCATCTTTGAAAAACACTTTAAAAAAATAATCATTCCCCCCCCCCCCCCTGAGAGTTTTAAATTGTCTCATTATACTTGCTGCACTACATAATGTTGCCTTAAACTGTCGTATACTTTTCATCCAAGTCCTGGATACTAACTGCTGCTCAGACAGAGCTAAGTAAACACTCCCAAATTAGAACTTTTAAGGTTCAAGGTAATGAGGGCAAAGCTCAGGAAGACTGAGAGCTTAGTTGTGCACTCCTTGAGCCTGTCTGTCTAAGAGCTGGGAAACTCCCCCAATCCAATAAGCCTACAGCTTTTGCAAAGGCTTTTTATGTATTATCTAGCTAAGACCCCCCTAGTCTATATTTTCTGGCTATTTAGGTTATGGTGAAGTCAAGGAAAGGTTTTTTCCCAACAGTCTCAGGGCACAATCCTATCCTATGCTCTGCTCAGTGATCCAGCTATGCTGGCAATGCTGGGTCCTGAGCAGAGTAGGGGGGTGGGTTGGAAAGAGAACTTTCTTTTCCTTGCCCTGGGTAAAGCCTCAGCCTCCCAAATGGGTCTCCTCGGATCTGCGCCTGCCATTCTGGCAGCAGTGTATGCTGCTGCCGCTGATCTCACCCCCTCCCAGGCCCGATTCACCCACCCCCTGCCCCCAGAAAGCCCTCCCCTTCGCTGCATGGCCCAGCCACGGCTTACCTGCACTGCACACCATCTGGATCCAGCCCACAAGGTTGCACTGTGGCCAGTGCAACTGCCTTACGGCAGCTTTTGCAACAGTCCTGTGCCAGCGCAGTTGTCCTACGCTGTCCTAGTGGACGGATAGGACTGTGCTGCCCATGAATTAAATGATCATCACAATCTTCTTCTTCTTCTTCCTCTAACAAAACAACAACAACAAGGAGGAGGAGGAGGAGGAGGAGTAGGAGTTGTGCCTAGTCTAGTGCTCCAATCACTACTGGGACTGTTGTCTCTTTCCCCAGAGACGCTGAACAAAGATTTAGAAATCAAAGTTCAATGTCTCTGGGGAAAGTGACAACAATCCCAGTAGTGATCGGAGCACTAGATGCAACTCCAAGGGACTTAAAATAACATCTGGGCAATGATGGCATTGATAGGATAACAACTGGACAGCTGAAAAAAGCCACACTACTAGGAACATGTAACATATTGTGATGCTACCTCACTAGCTCCAAAATTCTTGGCTAGAATATAGTCCAAAAAAAGCCAGTCCAAACACCAGGTAGACTGTGAATGTTTATATACAGTCAGACCTTTTTATTCACTGGGATTCTGTTCCTGGAATCCCAGTGGATAAAAAAACACCACAATGTTATAGGATAACCGGGGTGGGTGGTGGGGAGTGGTGCCACATTACCTTTTTTCCAGCGTCTTCGCTGCTTCTCTCCTCCTAGTCCTGAATTTGTTTAAACTGATGGAAAGAAAAGAAAAACTTCCACCAGAAGCAACCTGTAGATGGCGCCAGTTGCATTTTTCTTTTTCCAGCAATTTAAACACGCCGGGAAGCAGCTGTCTGCCCCCCCCCCACAGATCCCCTGTTGCGTTTTTTCTTTTTTCAGCAGTTTGGACATGCGCAGGAGGTAGGAAGCGGCTGGCAGGCCCCTGACAACACTGAAAAAAGAGGTAATGTGGCACAGTTGTTCTCCCTCTTCCACAACTTTGCCATCCGTGTTGAGTCAAATCCGTGGATGGAAAAACCATGGATAAAAAGGTCCAACTGTAATAATAATAATAATAATAATAATAATAATAATAATAATAATAATAATACGTATTTGTATATTCAAAGTGTTCAAAACAATTTATTGGATTAATTTTTGTAATCCTTATAACAATGTTATAAGGTAAATGGGAAGTATTATTCCCATATTGCAGGTGAGAAGCCGAAGCTAAAAGGGAGTAGCTTACTTAAAGTCATCTAGTGAGTACATAGAAGAGGATAAGATTCAACCTGGGGGCTTCTGATTCATAGTTCAGTCTCTTAGCTTCTATACTGTACCATTTTCGAACGGAAACTATTATAACCAGCAATTATATTTATAGAAGAAGGTAGCACGGGTAGCGCGGTCATAGTCAAAAGTAAAAGTAGCGATCCAGCCGCTAAAAACAATAACAATTTTATCCGGTTTAGACTGTAACAGCCCCAAAACCCGGACAAACAGAAATTATTTAAAATCAAAAACTGGAACCCAAAGACCCGACGTTTCGTGTCTTAATCCAGACACATCTTTAAGGAAACCTCATGTTTTTTGAGAGAAGGTTTCTCTCAAAAAACATGAGGTTTCCTTAATGATATTCTGAATACAGCTTTCACTGAGTTTTTTCAGGACTACCAGTCTCCGTAAAAGAGTGACTTCGAAACGGCTTCCGTTTTGACAGCGGGGTTTTCCCGCTGTCTTTTTTGTCTTTTTACTTTTTTGAAAAATAAAAAGAACGGAGCAGGACGCTGAGCATCTTAACACCTACCAATTTACTTTGGAATGCCCCAGAAGATGTGTCTGGATTAAGACACGAAACGTCGGGTCTTTGGGTTCCAGTTTTTGATTTTAAATAATTTCTGTTTGTCCGGGTTTTTGGGCTGTTACAGTCTAAACCGGATAAAATTGTTATTGTTTTTATCGGCTGGATCGCTACTTTTACTTTTGACTATGATCGCGCTACCCGTGCTACCTTCTTCTATAAATATACTGTACCAATTCCCAAATTTGACACACCCACCTATGATGGTGAAGATACCTGGAGCAGGTTATGATGGCCAGGAGCAGGAAGGCAGAGAGAAGGTACTGTATATATATTGTAGGACCTCTAAGGCATACAATGGATATCTGTGGCCATGATGGTCTCAGTGTACAGACATGCACTGCAGTCCTCACAACCATGGGATCCTTTCAAGGTGGAGGGTGGGCTTCCACTGCACTGGTACCGCCCCCCATCAGCCATCCATTTATATGGGGTCAGTAAAAGTACACACTAAAAAGATTTACCCTGCTTCCAGGAGTCTTGCTGACTGCAGTCCATTTACTCTGCACTACTTAACTTACAGTGCAATCCTAGAGAAATATCGGGCAGTGGAATGAGCGTTTTGCCGCCCGAAGCCGTTGCGAACATTTTATAAAGCACGTTCGCGATGACTTGGGAGTAAGGATGGCCGGCGCAAGGCCGGCAGCACTCACTCCGCCGTCGGGACATCCCCACGGCCTCTGGAGGCAGGTAAGAGATCCCGGTGGGTGCAGGGCGGCCCTGGCGGTGAGGGGAGGTCATTGGCTGAGCCGGCCCAGGGGGGTGGGGATGGCATCCGCCATATCCCTGTCTCCTGCCGGGCCAGCTCGGCCGTTACACGGCCTCCTCTTCTGCCAGCTGTTTAGCTGACGGAAATCCGAAGAGGCCCATCTGGCCTTCCCAGCTCTATACCGGGGGAAGGGGACGAAGTCCCCTTTCCCCGAGTAGACCTCTGGGCCACTCTGAGTGAGCATGGGATCCGGCGGGTGGCCCTGGGCCGCCCGCCCGACAGTTGCGCAGGATTGTGCTGCAAGTGGGAGCCATTTAGAAAAACGTCTGTTCCTATATACATTGCTCTTTCTTGGACTCAGTTTCTTTTATTTGTTTAGTATTAACGAGGCTTAAACTAGACGTGATATTAACCAAATCATTGGCCCTCCAAGTTTTTTTTTATATATATAAAACAGCTGTGGGTCCCCTTGAGCCTAATAAGTTCCATGGAGGTGGCACAGGTTCCCTCCATCATACCATGATCCCAGTCCAGACTGCCCCCATGGGTGTTATTTACATATACAAAAACCCATACGCCATACACATGGCCCAATGATGTGATTAACTTCGGTCTTGTATTGCCCTGTGTTTGTTTTCTCCAAGAAATTGTGAATCTTGATTTTTTTCTTTTCCATTTTTCATACTAGATATTTCCCTATAGCACATACTTGAGAATCTTAGTCAGTACAGGTTTTAAAATGACTCAAATGCTTAGAAATTATCTATCTCTTCCCTTGGGAGTTTTGTCTATTTCACCCTCTAATAGATCTCATGATGAGGAAATGCCCTACTTTTTCTTTAGCCCAATTTCAACCCATTATTTCAAGTTATGGGTTTTTCTCCCCCCCCCCCCCCGTCATGCTCTATAATGGCTTTCATTTCTGGACATGAGTAGAAAATAGTCTTTAATGGAAGCTTTATTTCTCTGCTCCCCTTCTGCCTTGCAACATTGGTAAAATACATGGCTCTAGAAGACAACAATTATAGGAACTAGACCACAGTGCTATTTGATACCAATCCACTGTTCAACTTTCAACCATAATTACACAGTTAAAGTAATAAAGGATAAAAGACATGACATTATCATTATAATTGAACAGGGTATCTAGAAGTCAGTTGTGTAACTAGCCCAATTTTGTAAACAGATATTAATCACCTAACTGTAACATAACTGTAACATATCTTTCCAATGTCATTAACTTTTTCACTATTATATATATAATTGTGGAATTATACTCTAACTATACAGCCATTAAATTATAATTGTGTTGAGAAGGTTGATATGATGGAGAATGTATATCTGATCTGGGCTGGTATGTAGAATATGTTGGCTAATCTAAAATATGGTTACTTATTTGGTTTTTTCTATCATAGATACTTCAGCAAGAACCAAGGAAATATAAAGTTCAACATGACTGAGCTTAATACATTCAAACTAAAATACATTGTTTTGGCTGGGATCCAAACAGTTTTGATGTGCTGAAGGGCTTGGACATGCCCAGTGCGATTTTTGACTTTTACCCCCTTTGAAAACAGACCTGCATATCACAACAGAAATTGCTTTTAAAAGTTGCCATGAAGCACAACCCCACACATGTTTAATTAGAACTTATTCTCACTGTGTTCTTTGGGGCGTAGTCACAGGAAAGTGGGCATAGGACTGCTGTTTTGTACACATGGCAAAAAGGGAAATGAATTTATTTAGTTATTTAAAGCATTTCCATCCTGCTGTTCCAAGCCAAGCAGGCAGCTCAAGGCAACTTAGACAAAAAACAATATAAATAAAACAGTAATAAAATAACCACTACCAGCAATACAACAATGTCAAACAACAACAGTTCAAAAGAACATGCAAATTAGCAATGCATGAAGTCCCAAATAACTAGGAGTCAATGGAGCAAGCAAGACAATCAACTGAAGGCTAAATGAAACAAAAAAGTTTTAATTGCCCTCCAAAATGCCAATAGATTCCATAGGTCAGGTGCTACCGCAGAAAAGGCCCTATTACAGGTCACCACCTGCCATATATCTAAAGGTGACATCACCCACAAAAATGCCATCTGTGTAATTTGTCTGAGGAAGTCTAATTTGTCTATGACTCCAGTTCTAGATTGTGAGCTGTTAACATTTCCTTCAGCAAACAACAACCCCTTACTTCATTGTGACTGATTTTTTGTAACTCCCTCCAAATTATGGGGGTGGTATGAGGTCTGTTGATGAAGGGGTGGGCAAGAGTGTATAGATCTAACCACACACTTCCCAGAGTGAATGACCATATGTCAAACCTAAGCCAGAATCTGACCAGCCCTTTCTAAGAAACTCAGGGCACAATCCTAGTCGGTCTCCATGATGGACTAGCGTGCACTGCACTGGTGCTAGTCATAGCAAAAGTGCCATAAGGCATAGAAGTTGCCAGTGCAGGCAGGAAGACTCATGCCAGCCAACATGCACCAGTAGAAAGAGTGTTGCACACTGGATATGGTAAGTTCCACGCCAAGTGGCGCAGGGGCGGCAGAGGATGGGGCAGGGGTGGGCGTATCAGGCCCGGGAGGGGGTGGGATAGGTGGCGTGGTGCGTGTTGCATCTTATTCCTCCCTCCCAAGCCTGATCAGCTGACAGGTGAACACGGACTTGCACCAGTCATATGGCTTGCGCAGGTCCAAGTGGACCAATTACGCTGGCTGGGGCTTTCTCTGGGGCAAGGGGACAAATGTCTGGTTTGGTACACTGGCCCTGCTGCATTGGCCCCACTGCATCAGCATGGGGAAATTTGTGTTGGATTGGGCTGCCAATCACACCTTTCATTTCTGCATTTCTTTTTGACCTACCCCAGCACTGCTGTTTAGTGATCTGTGTTTACATCTCATGTTTTGGCGTGTTTCTTTTACTTTTTAGATACTTTAGTGCTATGCTATCCCATAGTTTTTAGAAGTTAGTACAGAAAAAAACACGCATCGTTTCACTGATAATTTATCACCATGAAAGGTGAAATGAATTGAAGATTTTATGACATGACATGTAAATTATCTGCCACAGCATTTACCTAGCCCATGCAAATTGGCTGTCTGTTTATGATGAGAAGTATTAGGGATGTCCAAAATGATGAGAAAATGATGTTTTCTTCCTTGCAAAATATTTTCTTTAAAAAGAAGATAACACTGAGAAATGTTAAGTGATTTATGGCTAGTTTTGATGAAAGTTGCGCTATTGTAAATGTCAGCTTCTCTTTTCCTTTTTACCCAGACTGGGTAGGGGAAAAAACAACAAAAAATGCACATAATGTTTTCTCTTCCATACTACCATAGTATGTACTTTATCACCCAGTGGCTTTGTGTAATAACTGTTACTGAAAAGGCTAATTTAAGATCTAAATTTATTTTAATTAGGCTTTGTAATGCTGCAGCAGATGTTAGTCTGTTTAAAGACAAACCCGCACTTGCTAAGAATTTCAATGAAGGCCCAGATTTAGATGCCACATCAGAATGGAACCAGAGAATAGAAAGAAGATATATTAGAACTGAAAACAAGACAAGAAAAAGAAGAAAAGGAGGCTCACAGAAAATAGCAAAGACTTTCTCATTTTGTAAGACATGCCCTCTTATCAGCTACAGTACCGTAAAGTTGGGGTCGCAGAGCAGTATTAATAACTGCCAGTTGTTGTTAACTACCATGGAACACTAGATAACCTTACTGAGAATCTATATCTAGATCTTAGGCAGCAGAGTAATGAGTCCCAGTGGATGAAAGCACCAGCCTTCTTTGTTGTAGTTATTGATCTACTGTAGAATCCTGATGTGATTTAGATAAGAGAGGAAGAGATAATGACATTGATTATTCTATTTAGGAGCCAGACTGAGACTAAACTCAGGTACAACACGAATACACACACACACACACATACACAGTCCACTTTATCACCCCTTGTCTTTTCTTCATAGTTCAAGGCAACACAAAGTGTCACAGCAACAGACAGGGGCATACGTCTTGCAGAGCGGGTAGCCAAGCCCTTTGATGTAATGAAACAGTGACATTTTTTTCCTCACTCCCCTTTTTGCATAAGTATGCCTACAGAAGCAAATACCCCATGAATAGGGAACTCTGTAGCAGCAATGCTGGCATGGCTAAAGCAGATCTTCCTCTTGACAACAAGATATGCATAGCTAATGCTGATTTACATTCCCTCCATCCCATTGTGCCAGCCAGCCTGCTCTGTTTAGAAGGTTTAGCCTTTGAAGAGCTAAGTGTAGCAGCTGTTCAGCACTGGACACTGCAGAAAGCAGAAGAGAACAGTCTACCTCTTTAAGACACAGTCCTAAAATGTAAAATGGTATATGATTAACTATCATTCTCACACACAATTCAGGATGCTGGTTTATTGTAATCTATAAAGTTGTTAGCACAACTTGTGACTCCCTAATGCAAAGGCAGATCAACAGCCATGCACTGTGGCCTGCCACGTGTGTAAAATCCTGTCCCTGTCCTATTTTTGAAGTCCTGGGAAGGCAGCAAATCAGTATTTTTATTGAGGCCCTAGCGACCTGCCATATATGGCTAGCAAGTGGCATTCAGCTTGATTGGTCACAGGTTTTGTGGGCCTGACCAAGCAGCTTGAGAACTCTATGCAGTTCCAAAGCATGTTAATGCGAGTAGATTTCATTTCGCCCCCGCGCCCAGCTTCTTCGCGCTTTTTTCGCCACAGCAGCGCCCCCCGGGTGGCAGCTGCTACCCCCAGTCCCGGGGGGGTTATCTGCTGGGCGCAGAGGTGAAAAAAGCAAAAAAAGCCGGACGCGAGGGCGAAAACAGCAGCGACTCACTTGGGCGAAGAAGAGGAAGTGAGGAAGTGCCTCTCTAGGCCCCTCCGCAGGAGAGAGGAGAGAAACTGGCGCTAGGACCCTGTGGGAGCACCTAGCGCTGAGCAGCAGCTCTTCTCTTGATTCTACTGTGGCTGTTGGGTGGCGAAGCGAGCCGACTTGGCGGGCAGGGTGGAGCAGTGGAGTCGAGCAAGGCACGGCAGCATCTCCCTGATCCTGCGTTCGCTCCCGCTTTCCCTCTCCCCAGCCCCGGCGGTTCTGGCACTGGACTGTAGGAGCGAGCGCGGAGAAGGGCGCGCAAAGAAGAGGCGGCGGGAGCCACAGCACTGGCAAAAGGCAGCTGATGAAGTTCACCGCTGAGCTTTTCCTGGGGGTCAGGCGGGTAACGAGGGCGCTGCTCCCACGGGGCTCAGGGCAGAGGCAGCAGGCACAGTGAGTGACTGTTACCAGCCACATCTCTCTCTCTCTCCACCCCCACCCGAGTTTGCCTCACCGTGATCTGTTGCTGCTAACCACCTCCTCTCCTGGAGACGGGCATGTGGTTTGAGTTGAAAGGCACACAGGGATGTACACTGTGTATCTACACAGAGAGGCAACTGCTCCCTTTTTCTCCCCACAAGGTGGCTACAGGGCGTCACGGTATCCTGGGGCATAGAAGCGAAAGCCACACCAGGGTCTGTTTAACCACTTAAATTAACCCCCCCCCAAAAAAAATTGGCCGGCGGGGCCTAACGGCCGCACCAACATGTATTTAAAAAAAGGGGTGCAGCGTGCGTGTCACGTGACATGTGTGATGATGTCACGTTACTTCCGGGGTGCTCGGCCAGCCCCCGCCCCGGGCACCGGGAGGGCTAGCAACACTACTGCACTTGAGTGAGAGTCAAGGTTTCCCTGTCAGCTGAAGCGTGGTGAAGTGAACACCAGAGAGAGAGAGAGAGAGAGAGAGAGAGAGAGAGAGAGAGAGAGAGAGAGAGAGAGAGCTGGACTGTGAAATAAACATCTAGAATGGAAGGTTCTACGAAAGATTAGAACATTATTATATTGTAAAAACCCCTTGGGGTTTAGAAAGCCTGCCCATGTAAACCGCCTTTGAATTAAAGTCGGCGGAGAAATCCGATGGCCAAAGAAAAGGCAGTACATACCGATTTATTTATTTATTCCTCTAGCTGAAGGGATTTTATGTGTCAGATGTTTGCCTTTCTAGAGTGCAGTATACTGTAGCCATATCTTTATTTGTTTTATCCTTTCTGACTGTAAACCACTCAGTATTCTAACAAAGTGATACAAAACCAAGAACAACCCCACAGCCTTAAAATAAATTAAATACCATTTTTTTCTACATATGCTGTATAGCAGCATTTCTCAAAGTTCTCCCTGTGAGTAGTGGAGAACTTTGAGTGTTTGCGATTTTTACTCACATTTTAGTATATAGCAAAGGTATTTTAATCAGCAATTTTAGTTTTGAAAGTCTGGGAATAAAACTGAGGCAGAGATAGGCCTTTTCATGTTCACATATACAGTCCCATACTACACACAAAAATTTGAATGCTACTGAAATTCACACAGCTGATAACATCTTTAATATCATTCAAATATATTCTTGCTTAAAGGCTATTTATAATAGAACATTCCATTTCCACCAGTTCTTTTTTCTTTTACTGTATGCCAGATTTTCTAAGATTCTTGTTCATGTTTATCTCAGATCTCTAATTAGCATGGGAAATAGATACATTTGACACCCCTCTTATTAAAATGGGCATTGACAAGACCATAACACTCATATTTGGACTACAAGTAGTACATAAAAAAAGTGAAAATTAGGTTAACTCTTCCAGCCACCCTCTGTTCTCTCTCTGCCGGATACTAAAAAGCTTTCCCCCCTTCTTCAAAACAGTTTTAGATTGCTTTGTAGTGTTTAATTAATGTATTATTCATTGAGAACAATCAGTGCTGTTTCATTTTAAATACAGCAGGCATTTTGCATTTTATCTCTTTGTGAATGTTCCATTCTCTTTTTAGATCTAAGATGTAAGGATGCCCTATTAGCCTGCATTTTACAAAGTTGCTTTTCTGTCACTTCTGGCTCACTGTTATTCACCATCTGATTTTCCAGCTGAAGTCTAAGGCATCAGGCGCTCTTTGCACTGGAACAGAATGCATTGGTCTGTTCTCTTGGCAGAAATTTTTTTTTTCTTCTTGCAGAAGGCAGCAACGTTTTGTCACAGTACCTTAGGAGAAGCATAGTGTTGTACTGAATACTAGTGCATCATAATAATCAATGAACTACAAAAACAACTGCCCTGTGAAACAATAAAATTATGTGAAGAATGCAAAAATGAATCAATAGGAAAACATAATTATAAACTCAACATTGTCATGCCTTCATTGAGATGAAGATGCTAGTACAGAAAAAATAAAAATAAACCAAAACCAAGACAAACAATAAATTGGCATACATGACTAGGCTTCTTAAATTCATTTATGCTAATCAGGGAGTAAGCAAGGTGCTCTGCAGAGGAATTTTTAATAATGTCAGTTAATGGATGGTCAAATGACTAGTCAAGCAATGCACATCAAGTGCGTCCTTAATCCTAGTACAAATTATGATATTTTCCATTGGGTTCTAAGGGCTAGTGCACATTACAAATTTCCTATACAGAATTACATGGTTACGTAGGCACACATTTATATATACTGCTACAGCTACTACATTGTTATTGTTATTATTATTGCACCATCCATGTATACTGTGCTTCACAAGGAATGAGAGGAAACAAAAGAAACAACAGAGGAAAGGAAGGGGAATGGAGGCAGGGGATGTTAATACAACTGTTTCAGTTACACGTACTTAAGCTTAGTTACAATAGGGAATGGAGACTTATAGCCCAATCCAACGGGCAGGTATCTTTTCCTGCCTAATGATACTTGGTTGGCTCATAAGGCCGGCCGCAGGATCCTGCGTCCTTCATGGGCTGCTCCAGCGCAGCCTGGGGACTCTTCGAGAGAAGGGGACATTCGTCCCCTTCCCCGGGGTGTAGAGCTGCCCTGCCCCCATGGGCCTCCTCGAATGTACGTCGGTTCGCGAGTACCGCCATACATCCGGGGTGGCAGGGTATGGGCCGCCAAGGCCGAGAACAAGCGTGGGATATCGGCGAGCTTTCCACTGATATCCCCGCCCCCTCCCAGCCTGGCTCGCCCAAAGGATGCCCTTCCTTGCCGCCCAGCCCTCCCTCCCCCAGTCCCTGCACCAATCGGTGCATTTCTTACCTGCACCGGCGGCTGCAGGGTTGAGTGGGAGGCAGAGTAAGGGCTGCTGGCCTACGCACCAGTGGCCCTTACTCCCCGGGTATTGAAAATGCGCTTTATGGCATGTTTACGACACCCGGTGCCTGCGGAGCATGTGCTCCATAGGCACTTTTCTACAAAGGATTGTGTCGTAATTCTCCCAGCACTGACACACCCATGCCAACGGGGTGCGTGTTGCACCTTGTGGCCACAGAAGCCTCCTTATGGGTAAGCCTCTGTTTCCCCAATAGGTCCTCTTAGATTTATGCCAGCTATTTTGCTGGCGTAAGTCTGAGGAGATTCAGGGAGAGGGAGAGGGAGAAGGGATGGGGATAGGATCGCATTTGATGTTGCTGTCACTAGGATCCACCCCCTCCATCCCTCAATTTGCCTCCCACTGCCCCTTTCCACACTCTGTTCCTTCCACTGCCCCTGCTCTCCACGCTGGCTTACCTGCACTCCTGTGGGTAGCCAGCTGCAGGAGCAAGCCACTGACACCACCACAGTGGTGGCAGCTCCAAAATGGCTATGTGTGCTGCCATACGACCATTTTTGACAGCAGAATCTCTGTTCTGCTTTCATAAACGTTAGTTAGGACTGGGCTGTAAGGTATTGTTTTAAGACTTCACAGAAAAGGTGAGTTTTAAGAAGCAATTTGAAGGATGTAAGAGATGAGGCATCACACAGGTGTTCCAGAAGACAGTTCCAGGTGCAAGGGGCAGCAAGGGAGAAAGGACAGTCATTCAAGGGAGCAGAAACCTTCTGAATGGTCAGCAGTGGTGGAGCTAGAGGATTGAAGGTCATGGACAGGAACCTAATGGTGTAGGAGAGCTAAGAGTTGATGAGGGGCAAGGTCATGGAGAGATTTGAATATAAGGACAAAGAGTTTGTGCTGGATCTGAGAGTGGGCTGGAAGCCAGTGCAAAGATTTAAGAAAGGGTGTGACATAGTTAGCGCCATGAGACTTGGATAGCAAAGAGCACGTAGATGGAGGTGAGCAGATCAAGATGAACCAATGGGAGCCCAGATATGAAAAGGTGGCAGTAGTCAAGATGAGAGATGATCAAGATGTGAACTTACTTTAATCCATTTGTCTCATTTATGGCTACTTAACCAGTGCTTTCTAGTTGTTGTTGTTGTTGTTGTTGTTGTTGTTCAGTCGTTAAGTCGTGTCCGACCCTTCGTGATCCCATGAACCATATCCCGCCAGGCCTTCCTGTCCTCCACTATCTTCCTGAGTTCGCTCATTTTCATGTTTGTTGCATCGGTGATGCTGTCTAACCATCTCATCCTTTGCCTTCCCCTTCTCCTTTTGCCTTCAATCTTTCCCAGCATCGGAGTCTTCTCCAGAGAGTCCTCTCTTCGCATTAGGTGGCCAAAATATTTGAGCTTCAGCCTCAGTACCTGTCCTTCCAGGGAACAGTCAGGGTTGATTTCATTTAGGATTGACTGATTTGATCTCCTAGCAGTCCAAGGGACTCTCAGGAGTCTTCTCCAGCACCACAGTTCGAAAGCATCTATTCTTCGGCGCTCAGCCTTCCTTATGGTCCAACATAAGTTGTTGTTAGTTCTGACTAAACTGCAGAGAAGCATAAGGATTCTGGCAGTATTAATGTGCTTTTCCTCACACCAGTTTTGGGCTTACTGCAACACTTAACTGAATTCCATAGAAAGTCTCGCTTTGATTTTAATGGATCTTTGGATCAGGCTCCTGGTCATGAGATAAAGGGCTGATTAAATTGGTATAAGCTGAGAAAGGGCAACTGCCCTTCTTGTCTATAGTACTTTTTGATGGAAAAAAAAAACACTCCAGAAATTTACATGTATCATATACAGTAAAAACAGCCTTAATAAGACAGTAGCAAAGGCCAAATTGACATTTAGTGAGATGGACCAGAAAAACTTAGGAATTTAAGAGGCTAGAAATTATGCTTGAGAAAAAAAGCCTACTTGGCAAAAATGGGAACATTGCTTTAAAGCTTGGATTTCTTTTTTTCATTGCTAAACATGAATATTCATTTTCCAAGAATGATTTGTGTAATGTGCTACGTGGAGGCATGCATATGCAATGGAGAAAAAAGGAGACTGAATCCTTGGGGAACCATATTTTTAGTTTATCATGTGAAAACTACTAAATAACTAAAAAGCTAAAAATATTCTGAAACCTAAAGGCCGCAGAAATGACTGTCTCCACAGAGAATATGCCAACCACATTTTGTATGCAGGTAGAACGTTGTAGGGAAGGATCACAAGGTACCCATGTCTTAAGTTTAATAACCCATTTAATATTGCCTTTCAATTCCATTTCATGCTCAGTAAAGCAAGAATAACCGAACCTTTCACTGATTCTGGCATCAGATGAATAGCTTTTGTTTTGAAAGCTCCAGTTACAATACCTTATCATACTCAACAATTAAGGTCTACCACTGGGGTCAAACTGGTGATTTGCAGTGATATATTCAAAGCTTGGCAAATGGATCATTCCAATGACAGATACTCATTTTATTCCTTTGTCTTAAACTAGGGGGCTACACCTAACAGCTTGCTTCCAAGGGGATAATGTACACACTTCATCCCACTCTCATCTGTGCCTTTTTTTGCAGAAAGACAGCAATAGCAAATTGGTGCAAGACTGAAATGTCTTTTAGGCTGAGGCAAGCACAATACAGTTCACTGTCCCATTTAGTGAAGTTAATGGCAATAAGAAACAAGGCATCTTGGCTCATGGCATCTTAAAAACTGTTTTGAAAAGGTTAATGGTTAGCATTTCCAATGTTTGCTTAAAGGAAACAACACACAACAGTATGCTGGAATTCAGCCAACTAAGACTTGGTTTATCTGCAGCAGGATGTAGTAGCAAGGGCCCACAAATGTCCTCTTGGCTTATCAGCCAAGCATCAATCTGTCCCTCAACACATACACACCCCAGTCCAAACACACATATCTCAAACACCTCACAACACTTTCCCCCACACTCTCCAAACTCACACACTCACAAGTGTGCACATGCACAAAAATATCTCCACCACCCGGTCAAGTTCAGTAGTTTATGCTTCATTCCAGTGGGAATATACTAAAAATGACTCTGAAAACTTGAAAAGTGCTATTCCCTTCCCATTGAGCAACTGCAGGCAGCCATTCCCAACAAAGCATTATGGAGAAGAGCTTATAAAACAGATGGCAATGCTGCTCCACAAGCCTGAGTCCCTGCACAATAAAATTCAGTCCTAATTTTCCCAATGTTCATCCAGTATCCAGTGGCAATAATAGCTCTCTAACTTTCTGAATATCTGGTCATATGCAGGTTTTTCATTTTTTGCACCCACCCAGAGATAGGCCTTCATGTATGCCACAGCACAGTCCAATAAGAATCTGTTTCTCATCACCAGGGCTAGTGAGAACAAACTTTTCCTCTACAAAAGGGGCTCACTTCAGGTTTTCGTACCACACCAACTCCATCCCATCCATCTGGAGTTCCATCCCATTCTTTAATCAGCTCTAGGAAGATAACAGGGAAGAAACTCGTAAAAAAAACCTTGGAGTTTTGCTCCTTTTAGGGTGGGAAACTGCTACACTCAGCCAGTCCTCAAACAGCAATGCAGAGAAGTCCACATAATAATCCCATCCACATGACAAATCTTGCTACTCTGTTAACATTGGCTTTCTAGGCAGGCATTTAACAATGTACTTTACTTTTGAATTTTCTCCAGCGTGTACATTTGGAATGGAAATATGTGTGTGCGTGGGGAGGGCATTAGGACTGCCTGGCAACATCAGGTTGAAAGGGATAGGAGGAATGGAGGAATACTAAGCATTAAACCTATTCACATATCCTGGAAGCAGTCTTCCTGCTGATTCAGAGAATTGTGCTGTATCTTGGCACTCAAATTGCGCAGGGGCTGATGTGAAGACAAACAGCCTGCACAAATAGAACAAGTCCTGGTGAAGAAGAGAAGTCCTTCCTCCTTTCCCTCCCCAAGCTGTCTGTGAAGAAAAGAAGAGGTTTCTCTTTCTCTCTGGCTAGAGTTTTGCAAGACAACACAGAATCCTTCCTTTCCATAGTCTAGTCTTGGCATTTGCAGCTCCCATCCAGCAACAGAGGCAGGATTTTTTCAGTCCTTAGAGAGTTACTCCCACTGGCCACAGTGTGGGAAACGATTAGATTTGTTGACGCCTGTGTAGTAATTAAATGTTTCTTGGACATCAGGCTGCTGGGGAATCGTCCCCGTCTCCCCACAACAACTGCTCCTTGCATGCTGGAACATAGTTATTTCATTTCTGTCTCACCCTTTCTCCAAGTAGCTCAGAGTGGTGTACACACAACTCATAGTCCAATCCTATTCAAAGACCCACGCTCAGATGCAGCAGCGCAAGGGCAGGCTCCACTGTATCCAGCACAGGACAATCGTTCCCTTCCCCCATGTCAAGCCCCAGCAGCCCCAGCAAGCTGCCAGGATGTTAACTGGGCTATGCCACAACTTCCCATTGAAGAAGCGAAAAGCGCGGAAAACCGGAGGCGCACAGACCGGGTGTTCTAATTAACAGTGGAAATGATCAATCTCCACACAGTGGGGAGTCGTTCACCAGTTAAAACGAATGTCGCTAGTAAAAACTTCAGACCGGGAACACAGTAACATTGCCGAGGAGGAACCAGGCATGCATTGTAACAGCAAGCAGTTAGGGACACAAAAAAGCAGACACAGGGATATAATGTATCTTAATCTTTCTTTGTGAATATGTCGATCGCTGGAAGCCAGATCTTATCTACAAATGACAGTTCCTGCTGTCTGTTCAGCAAGTTCTGATGTTTTTGCTTGCTGATCTGGATGGCTTCATGGTGTAATCTTGACCTCAACCCAGACTCTCTAATTAAACTTTCAGTGTTTTGGAACTGTATAGTATGTCGGAACTTGGAAGATCCGACTCACCCCTACTGATGCCAACTGCACCACCCAGACCCTCAATACCTTCTGAGCACATTGCTACAGTGTAAGAGCTCTCAAACAGGCTCAGCACCAACAGGGTTGTGAAAGGGAAGGCCTTGGATTGTCTTTGCACCCAACTTCGTTTTGGCTGCTAGAGACTGAGGAAAGTTAGTATTACATCACATGGCACTTTACTCCTAGTAAGAGCCCTAGGAGGAAGGAGTTTCCTTGGGAGTCAGAGGCCCCCATTGTCAGGGTAAAGGGGACCACATTTTTTAAAAATTTAAATAAAAACAAAGGTAAGTATACTTACAGTGTATATGTAAAAAGAGAAAGTCATCGCACACACATATTCTGATGGGAGGGAAGTGCTTCTGGTGAGTCAAAGACAATTTTTTATTATAAAAGTACAATTACACACCAGCCCTCCCGGCTCTAAAGTAGTCGCAAACGTGCTTTACGGCATGTTTGCGACTAGTGCGGGTGGCGGAACGCTCATTCCGCCGCCCACAAAAAGAGCAGGATTGCGCTGTTAGTTATTTTCCCCCATTTAGTGTGTTCAACTTAAGAAAAAAAAAACCTGTATGCAAAGGCATTACAACATTATCTTCGTTAGTATATTATCAAGGTTCCACTTCTTAGGGCTCAACACAAAGTTATAATAAAACCATTATTTTTAAGTAAGCAACAGTCTCAGTAAAGCTAAGTCAGTAGCAGTCAATTGTGATGGCATTAAAAAAAATGATTTGAGCTCAGGTGGCAGGATCAGTGATCACCTTTGCCATAGCCAGGTCAGCTGCTGCAGTAATGCTAAAAGTAGTCTTAAAAACTGCAGCTTCCATGGACTTAAAAGGTCATGTGAACGACCCCCTTATTACTCGTCTCCAGGGCTGGTGTCAGCTTTTGAGGAGATCTTCAGGTCCACAAGCCCTTACACATGCATGCAGATGATGAGCATGTGTGCACCAGCTGCCTCCCCTCCATCTGCACAGAATCTGGGCTGGAGAGAGCCCTCCTTTGTGCCAATGCTACAGTGACACCCAAAGAAGAGCTCTCCTCCATCTCCCTTCTAGTTTCTTGGTATCTATTTCAGCTCTAACCCACCCAGTCCCAGGTTAATCTCAACTGGTGGTGTTTTGTGTTGATTTCAAAATGCTATGGCAATAGCATTGTATTTTGTCAATTGGGAACTATATCTTAGGTTTCATCCTATGATGTTTTGATATTTTTCTGAAGTAAGAAACTGAGCATCTGTGGGGATGGTAGGAAATTTGTATTTCTTCAAAGCATAACATTATTGATCTTTGTGTTTGGCTACCAATAAGATTTATGAATCCTTGTGATCTAATAATGTCTTAGATGAACCCCAATCAATACCGCTTGTGCCAATAAATCTTAATATTGGCAACATGAGTCAATATCTACTTAGGGATTTTCAAAGTGTTGGTACAAAACGATGACTGAATGAAGTATGCAAAACTGTGAAGGCAATTTCTCTGATGTTTCATATTGACATTCAATCTGATATATTCTTCACAAGCCCTATGAATTTATGTACAACATCATGATTTCACAGAACGGACAGTACAAAAGCATTTGGTTAGTCTATATTTATACAATGAACATAGAAACTGACCCTATCACAGTTACCCAAACTTCCTTACCTATTTCCAATGTATTATCATTTCAGGATCAATTGGGACTTCTTACCCATGGTATGATTCTTGTTCAGAGTCTAGAGAAGAAAATGCTCTGAATAGAAATCTTCATTTTGGGACTTTTAAACCATAAGCACATTACACACAGTATCTCACTTTCCCCTACAAACTCCAAATACAGTACATACG
Organism: Plestiodon gilberti rubricaudatus; assembly: GCA_026170595.1. Lineage (NCBI taxonomy): Eukaryota > Metazoa > Chordata > Lepidosauria > Squamata > Scincidae > Plestiodon > Plestiodon gilberti. The sequence goes on from JANXHW010000001.1 coordinate 66,462,195, forward strand.
TTAACATACCTCAAACTACATAAATGCAACACACAGACTCTCCTATCCCAGCAAGCCAAGATAGTAGTCACACTGACTTTGCCACAAAAATATCTCCTGACAATCTAAGACCTTAACACCTAAATCTTTCTCTTTGCAGCCTGTCCTTGACTTTACAGTATATTTTGTTGCTCAAAATTGTGAACAAATGTAAAGCATTTAATTAAATCCATCCAGCTACAATGCGATTTCCCTTAGGATCTTTACCCTCCCTCAGAACAGAAGGCCTTCTATACTCTTATACAATTATATTTTTAATAAAACCTGTTTATATATTGCCAAGAATGAATGCTGTCTACAGAGCACTTCAGCTATACCAAGTATTGATAATAATTTAATTCTGTCCCCATTGTGTTGTACAACAATATATTGTGCAAGTCAATATTATAATGGGGGAAACTGGAGTAATTACCATCATCCTAATATTCCTATTTAAATGCATGAAAAACTGATTAGTTGAAGGAGACCCTATATATAGCAGAAATGGCACCTGCTTAATATTTATGAGAATGCAAATTTGATATTGTGCTAAAGGTTAAAGGTTACAGAAATAGTCTCCACCCAGCATGTTTGAAAGAACATTTAATAAATATGATATACTATAGATGCTGTGCACTAAGTTTTTCAGTCTGAGATATGGTTGAGAGGTCCTAATATTTATTGCAAGTACAGTAATTGCTTTAAGTAATAGCTTCTTCACTGACAGTAAGCATTTGAATCACATCAGGGAGACGACATATTTCTGCACTTATTCTTTAACTTAAAAGGGTTTACAATTTCAGGGATGGGGATGAGAAATCAGAGTTACAGCCCAATCCAAACTAACTATCCGGCCGCCTGCCGGATCCTATCCCAGTTTCGGGCTGCTTTGGAGAGGCCCAGAGGTCTACTCGGGGGAAGGGGGTTCGTCCCCTTTCCCTGTTGTAAACTGGGGAAGGTCCGATGGGCCTCCTCGGATTCCTATTTAGCTGGCAGAAGGAGGAGGCCGTGTAACGGCCGTGCCAGCCAGGACAGGGATATGGCGGACGCCATCCCCACCCCTCCCAGGCCGGCTTGGCCAATGAACCCCCTCCCTAGCTGCCTGGACCACCCATGCGGCCGCCGGGGGATTCCTTACCTTCTTTTGGCGGCTGCATGGGCTATCCGCCGCCATCTATTCACCACCGCCGGGCTATCTGCGACTTCTGGTCACCGGAAGTCTCCAGAGGATTGCGCAGCTAGATATTCAGCAGAGGATGATAAAGGGGTAAGGACGCCAACTTGGGAATTTTTGCAGATTGAAAGGTAGGTTTTTTTTTTACCATATCTTAGAAAATGGTTAAATGTTGTTTCATGCGCAAAAGCACTAGTTAATGACTTCTCGCAATGCAGAGCCATGACGTATAAGGGATTGTGTTATAGGATGAGAAACATGATGAATTAGAAAGATACAGGTCAGAGCATATAACTACTGGGTCATCAAAAGATTTCAGAAAGAGTTTGTTGAAAGTCTTGTACAAAAGTGTGTTCAAAAGGAGAAATTTATCTGGATATGTGTTCACTTTTCTCACACAACACTCTTGTGCTAGGTCAGGAGAGTTATTTTGTGAGAAGATGCTTTCAGAGGAAAGGCAACGTTGGATCCAAGCATGTATAAATAAAATAAACTTCTTCAGTGTGTGTGTGGGGGGTATGAATCCTCCCTGGCCAAGTTGCTTGGCAGTCAACACAAGGGGTGGGGTGGCCATGAAACGGCATCATTTCTCCCTCTCAGCATTCTGCATTTTGAAAAAAAGGAAGGCCTGGTTTACGTGGCTGAAGAAATCACTCTGAATGCCAGCCAGTTGGGATGGATGCCTGGGAATAGTGCCATAGGGAAAAATCATGTCGAACCAAAGAAGTACAGATGAGGCTAAGGTGATCCAGGAAAGCTCTGTTTCAGAAATCAGTCTTATAAAAGGTCTTAAGAAAGAAAGAAAGAAAGAAAGAAAGAAAGAAAGAAAGAAAGAAAGAAAGAAAGAAAGAAAGAAAGAAAGAAAGAAAGAAAGAAAGAAGTCTTGATGAACAGAGAGGGAGAGTCGTTCCAGGCACAGGGAATAGCAGAACAAAAAGTCATAGATTCAGGAGTGGGAGACAATAGCGGGAAACCTATTGCAGAACTGCTTATCTGAGAAGGTACATGAGGGGTGTTGATGCAGGACAATATTGTTGGACCAGAAACAGGACAGAGTGTAGTGGCAAATTCTGAAGTGCAGAAGCACTTCATGATGCCCCACTGCAATGTCCCATCCCACAGTGACATTCTCACTAAGTTACTACAACAACAGCAAATCAGCTTTAATAATTAAGTTTTAATTGTGTCACATTGGTTTCAGTCCTCCAACCCACTTCCTGTTAGCGCTTCCTGTTTCCTGTTGGCATTTGCAGACAGCACAGAAGCAGTGAGACACAGGAGACAGTGTCGCGCTAGGCTGCAATCAGAGGCAGATAAGTCATTTCCGCGATGGGGGGATTTGTGAACCACTTCTTGTAGGGTTCACTGTTATCCGCGGTTTCTGGTATCGACAGGTGGAGTGGATACATATCCTCCATGGATACAGGGAGATGCCTATATTATTTCAATCTGCTCTAACTTCATCCAATCAAGTGTGTGTTTTTCACTTCCAGCAACTGATGAGAAATCAGGTGTGGTTTTCGAATGAACATATTTTAATGTTGCCATTTTTTCTCATGGAAAAACAACAGCTGTTTTCCCCTGGCATTATAAAAGATTTTGATTTAAGAAATAACACCGCTTTCAATTTACGTTTAAATTAATCTCTTCTGTAAATCACAGAGGGCCAAGGCAAGAATAAATATTCTTTCAAGACAGCGTTTAGCATTCTCCTAACGCATAAGTGATATTCAATATAACTGTGAACAATGTATTTTATATTATCACATTGTCAAAATTTGCAGACCAAGTAGAACAATGGGTGCCCTTTTAATGGACCAAGCAAACACCAACTCAAAGTATACCTTCATTTGTTGTTTAGCTTAAGTCAATGCTCTTTTAAGTCATGTGCATCTCATAACCTACCTGGCTTGTAATGTAACATATATATGATCTGCATCATTTTGGCAACACAATTCTATGAATCTTGGATCCATACTATCGTTTGCCCACGTCTAATGCTTCAAATTGCTGGGCTATAGGAATTTCCATCACTTTTGTCAAAGGTTGCCATTTCACAGTTTCATTAATAAACATTTATTTATGGGGTGCTGTGGTGCTGTGGTTGCCATTTCACAGTTTCATTAATAAACATTTATTGGGTGCTGTGGTGCTGTGGTGCTGGAGAAGACTCTTGAGAGTCCCTTGGACTGCTAGGAGATCAAATCAGTCAATCCTAAATGAAATCAACCCTGACTGTTCCCTGGAAGGACAGGTACTGAGCCTGAAGCTCAAATATTTTGGCCACCTAATGCGAAGAGAGGACTCTCTGGAGAAGACTCTGATGCTGGGAAAGACTGAAGGCAAAAGGAGAAGGGGAAGGCAAAGCATGAGATGGTTAGACAGCATCACCGATGCAACGAACATGAAAATGAGCGAACTCAGGAAGATAGTGGAGGATAGAAAGGCCTGGCAGGATATGGTTCATGGGATCATGAAGAGTAGGACACGACTTAATGACTGAACAACAACAAAATTTATGGGGGGTTTCATTCAGTTTAATTTTCGCAGATGGTACATTCTTCTTCTCTGATATTTTGAGGCCCGTAAATATTTGAGACCCTAGACAAATGCTTAGTCTGCCTCTTAGTAAATCCAGTCTTGATGACAATTCCAGGAATGTGCAGCTGTGTGGTTTTTGCTATGAATGTATGTGTATGTTTTCCATGATTATAATTTGCACAAGTGAAGTACTAGACAGTGCAAGCCAAGTCATGACAAGTTACATCTACTGGCTGTACAATAAGCCAGCTATGTGGGAATATAAAATTCTAACATCAAAGCAACAGGATGAAATAGTCAGCCAGATACAAATGTAAGGGATGGAAACCAAAGTTTCACCAGGCAGAAGGTAACCTGTGGTCCAGACATAATTTCAGAACAAAAAAGGGAATGAGAGTGCCATTTCTGTAGCAGACTCAAACTGCATCTGATTCACTCATGGTTGTACTATCTTAACTAGATAGCTCAGACAATATAGCTGCTGATTTGGTAGCTTAGATGGTTTACAGCTACGAAATGTTGAGAGAAAGCAGAGTTTTGTTCTTGTCAGTATTTTAGCATATTCCTTCCCATCTCTGCTGCTTGACCCCTTATTTCTTTAATCTTTTGACAAATGTCTTTGATTGAGTAATCGGATTTGCTATCCAGCTTTTAATGCTTTCTAGCTATGGTGCTCTGATTATATACCTTAATTTTAATACTATTCTGAAGTTTGAATATACGGTTCCACCGCCTGCTTGAAATTGGAGAGGCAGTTTTGATGTACCCCACTCTGTCTATGATCTGTATGACTGTTGGGCATGTTGCTGAAATGAGACTGTCCCCACACTCTGGAATAAAGATAAAAGACACAGGACTGAACTATGAGCCACAACTTATTTGTTTACATGCCTGATCTCCAATGTGTTTTCCCTTAGCTAATTGTCACTTCTCCTATCTCAGTGCAAATATACTCGCTGCACAAGGTACCTTTTTCAGATGGCTCTATGTTGAATCCAACAGTAAGAACTGTTCTTTTCTCTTTACTAGTGACACACGTTAAGGTGTGCTGGCAAGGCCATGGCAGTAGCAGCAGTAGCCATCTTCTAGCCTTGAGAATCAACAAGATCATCCGTGTCCAAGGGAAGCTCCCCCTGCCAGTTCCATCTGAACCAGCAAGCTGCGGGAGACAGGTTTGGTAGGCCTCCCTTCACCACTCTGATGCAGGCTCAAACCAGTGTTGGCCCCTGAAGGTCCTGCAAAAAAAACAACAACCCTGCATTGGCCTCACTGTTTCCTGGCGGCAGTAGATGCAGTCTCCTTCCACTCTCCAATGAATGGGGGAAATCTTTCATGGCAGACAGTTCTTCCCCTCCCACACTTGGTGGGTAGATGGAAGATGTGCCATTGCCATGTCTCAATCCCATTCTTCAATAGGAATAGGAGATTGGAAGTTGAGTTGCTGCCAGTGCCAAGTCCTTCAAGGCAGCTCCTCCTTCTCCCACACTCTCCACAAGTGTCCTTGTAGGACCCCCTTTTGGCAGAAACCCCATTGTCTAGTGGGGAGACTGGGAGGAGAATCTACCACATGAGTCTCTAAGAGACATCCCTTCCCGCCCTTCTACCCAGCCAATGGGACCATCCCCAGAGGCAACATGATGATGGAAACACCTCTGGGGGATGCCCCTATTTGTAAAGGGGGTGCCAGGGACAGAGTGAGCCTCTTTGCTGGCTTGCACCATTGCTGCCAGTGGCAATGGAAAGGTCAGGGGATCAGTCCCCAATTCCTGCCTCAAACTGCTGATCAGTTGTTATTATTATTATTATATACTCTCATCCAAGCTCATTTGTTCTCTCTCTCCACTTCTTCCAAGGGTGGAAGCAAACAGCAGGCTGGGGAATGTTTACTTGTGCATAGCAGAACGTGAGCGATGTGTCTGAATTCTAATATGTCTCATGTTTCAAGAAAAACTCTTATTTATCCTCAAGTACTAAAGAGCTGAACGAGTAACAAGCATCTTCTAGAATCAGTTCCACTCCCTGGGAAAGATCTGCACAGTTAACATGAGAGGTTCAGTCTTCCTGAGTTATGATAACTTATCACACTTCTAAATCCCTTGTGTGCCCTTTAAGTCACCTCTGTATAATCCTTACAGTCTGTTGTTAGCAGGCAATAATCTCACCAGTTTTAATATCGACACTACAGCAATGGGCCTGTATAAATCACTGGTCTATTGCAATGAAAATGTTAAGGACCCTGCCCCTTTTGAAGCCAGAACCAGAATTGTTTAAGTTAAACCATTCTAATAAATATTATAATACATCAATCATCTGCAGATGGAATGGAGCGTTCTCTTACAAGATACCACATTCAAATTTCAAAGGCAGGTTGTTGATGAGTTAACTAGATTCTAGAGTAGAGGTGAGGCAGAGGGATGCTGCTCTGTGAACTGTAAAATAAGCCTTGAAAGAAACTTGGCAAAGGGTCTTAGGTCCTTGATTAATTAAAGTTGAGGTTGTTGTTCTGGTAAACGGTGCACAGTTGGGATTTTCTGTTTGCATAATTTACACTTACTTTTCTGGCTGCCTTTCAGTACAGCCTCATGTGGATTTAGCCAGGAACTGCATACTTTTTTTTCTTCCAAAGTAACATGACGTTTGAGTACCGTAATTAATAAATTTGGGAAAACCGAGATCTTAAATAACTGTGATTCAATAACTACTCAGATTAGTGTTACCCCATTAATGGAACCTAACAAGTATAAAACACAGATGACCTGTTTCATTTGCATGGTTACAATCATAATTAGGAAACCTTTATTACACTGTTATACATTTTGTAGAAATGTTTACCTACTATGTTAGTACTCTAAATATGCAATACAAACGATCATCAGTATACAGTTTTTATATTCTAAGTGCAGAAATGCACAAGAAATGGTGTGAAGATAAAAACTATTCTGAAAATATTTTTGGATTCCTACCCTGACATGTGACAGTGTAACAGGCACAAATATTATTCAATAATTCAATCAAAACCACACACTACAACACATACACATAGAAACCAGGATGATATATTGCGGGGAAATCGAAGGGCAGGAATGAGTGAAACCTCATTCCGTAATAGAACTCCATTCCATTATGGAGACCAGAAATTGGTTTTTCCCACTCCCCCAAAAGTCCAGAAAAGATTCCAGAATCAACTATTAAACCTGTCAAACCTAGAATGAATTCTGCATTTCACACTGGATATGTATGAGAGCTGTAGCATTGCTTATCCTTGGCCACACAAAGCTAACCTCAAGCTCCCAGACACCTGTGATGTGGTATCAAACTGACAATCACTGCACCAGAAAACTAGGAGCAGATGAGGTGACATTTAACATAACCTGTGGAAAATAATAAGCCATGCTAGGTCTTGCTGCCCAAATGTAGCTACTTGTAGTTGAACAATGATGACATATTGAGCTATGACTGCACAGGAGATCATAGAGCATGCAAGGTGCGGCCAAGCATGAATTGGTGAAGTTCTCCGTCTTCAGTATGCCTCACTTCACATTTTATTTCCAGAATGGACCCAGAGCTTGCTAGAATATTAGGAGTCCTTGGTATGTTCTCCAAGACAATCCACCACAACTTAAGTTTTTATCCTGAATTCCAGCTGGGATAGAATTTGCCTCTATTTTCAGCCCCACTAACTTCGATATGACTGAGGCTACAATTCTTTACATATATCTGAGAGTAAGTCCCACTGAACACAGTGAGACTTACTTCCAAGAAAACAGGCATGGGATTGCACCGTTATGGCCCAATCTTATCCCCCATTAGTGCTGGGGGTGGACAGAGGGTGGCAATGGCGGTAGGGGGTGGGTAGATCGAGCCTGGCAAGGGGGTGGGATCAGCAGCACTGGCGCATGCCATATCCTATCCACCATCCCAGGCCTGATCTGCCGACCCGGATTGTGGCAGCAATATCACTGGTGCAGGGCTGAGTTGACCCATAGCGGAAGCTGGGGCATTCTCTGGGGCAAGGGGGCAAATGTCCCCTTGCCCTAAGGAGATCTCCAGTATGCTAAATTCCCCCACAGCATAGCCCACGCTGGTCTCACTGCATCAGCACGGGGGATAGCTAATGTCTATCTAGTCTCATTAAGGATAAAATCTTAAAATACATAGAAGAATAAGCTCTGCTGAGGGAGAGTCAGCATGGCTTCTGAAAGGGGAAGTCTTGCCTCACAAACCTGTTAGAATTTTTTGAAAAGGTCAACAGGCATGTGGATGCGAGCAAACCCGTGGATATTATATATCTGGATTTTCAGAGGCGTTTGACACGGTCCCTCATGAAAGGCTCCTGAGAAAACTCCACAGTCAGGGAATAAGAGGGCAGGTCCTCTTGTGGATTAGGAACTGGTTGAAGACCAGGAAACAGCGAGTGGGAGTCAATGGGCAATTTTCACAATGGCGAGAGGTGAAAAACGGTGTGCCCCAAGGATCGGTCTTGGGACTGGTGCTTTTCAACTTATTCATAAATGACCAGGAGTTGGGGATAGGCAGTGAGGTGGCCAAGTTTGCAGACGACACTAAACTTTTCCGGGTGGTGAAGACAAGCAGGGATTGTGAAGAGCTCCAGAAGGATCTCTCCAAACTGGGAGAATGGGCAGCAAAATGGCAGATGCGCTTCATTGTAAGTAAGTGCAAAGTGATGCACATTGGGGCAAGAAACCAAAATTTCACATATACGCTAATGGGTTCTGAGTTGTCTGTGACGGATGAAGAGAGAGATCTTGGGGTGCTAGTGGACAGGTCGATGAAAGTGTCGACCCAGTGTGCGGTGGCTGTGAAGAAGGCCAATTCCATGCTTGGGATCATTAAAAAAGGGATTGAGAATAAAACGGCCAATATCATTATGCCTTTGTACAAATTGATGTCCTGGTCCAGTCCTGGTCACCACACCTCAAAAAGGATATAGTTGAATTGGAAAAGGTGCAGAAAAGAGCGACCAGATTGATTCGTGGGCTGGAGCACCTCCCTTATGAGGAAAGACTACAGCGTCTGGGGCTTTTCAGCCTAGAAAAAAGGCGCCTGAGGGGGGACATGATTGAGACTTATAAAATTATGCATGGGATGGAGAGAGTGGATAGAGGGAAATTCTTCTCCCTCTCACACAACACTAGAACTAGGGGACATCCACTCAAATTGAGTGGAGGGAGAGTTGGAATGGACAAAAGAAAATATTTCTTTACCCAGCGTGTAATTCATCTGTGGAACTCCTTGCCACAGGATGTGGTGATGGCACCTGGCCTAGATGCTTTAAAAGGGGTTTGGACAGATTCATGGAGGAAAAGACCATCACAGGTTACAAGCCATAAGCAACCTCCTGGTTTTAGAAGTGGGTTTTCTCTGCCAGGTGCAAGGGAGTGACAATGGGAAACAGGTTATCTTGTTGTCTTGTGCTCCCTGAGGCATCTGGTGGGGTCACTGTGTGATACAGGAAGCTGGACTAGATGGGCTTTTGGCCTGATCCAGCAGGGCTCTTCTTACGTTCTTATGTTAATTTAGGTAGGACTGGCCTGTTAGACTGTAATAATTTCAATGACATGCCTGAACTGTATACAAGGTAACAATTTTTCCTCACTTTGTACTTGTAGTTTGTCATCACACAACAAGACACAGAGCAATCCTATGAATCATTCCTGTATCTAAAAATAGGTGTAAAATGTTGCATTTATTAATATATGCAGCTACATTTGACACAAGAACTACGATTTGCTGAGATGCTTCTCAGGTTTCACAATTCATAGTGCTTTCCCCCTTAAAGTTAATGGTGAATGTCATTCAGGGAAAGTTTTGTAACATTGCTGTTACCTTCTGACAAACCCTGGGTAAGTATGCATTTCCATAACACCTCCATTAATGCCACAGGATGACGCCTTAGATCATGGTTCGGCAACTTACAGTCTGCCACCCAAAGTCATCTGGCCCAAGTGGAGCTCGGCTTGGGAGGCAAAGACTCCTGCCCAATTTGCCACATGCTGGACAGGGAAAGCCACTACAGGTGCTCTGCCATTCCCTGTCCGGTGCATGACAAATTGGTCGGGAGGCTTTGCCTCCCAAGCCGAGCTCCACACAACCTCTCCTGAGAGCTCGGCAACCAGGACGTTCAGTGATGACATGAAGGATACACGTTAATCGAATAGGCAGGAAATGGATGCTGATCGGCGCTGCATTATCAAAGGTATGACTGTAACCCTATCCATCCCAGCATAGTATCTTTCCCAGTGGGCATTTGCTGGTGGTTCTCTCGTGTTCATTTTTAGACTGTTACCTCTTTTAGGACAGGGAATCATTTTCTCATTTCTTTTACTACATGAACTGCTCTGAGAAAATTGCTGAAAAGTAATGTATAAATATTCTAAACAACAACAACATATAAGGCTAGGAAATAATTTTTCAACATATTTTATATGAAATAAATTTATGATAACCAGGTTTTAAAATCCACAAATACTAAAAACACTAATAGCTTACCCCTGGGCAACAAAACCTCACCAATACAAGCAAGATTTACAAACTGTACCAAAGTTGTTTGGGTTTTGGCAGACCTCCAAGAATACCGAGTAGTCTATGATAGCTGGGCAACCCAGAAGAGCAGCTCTCTACGAGTGTGATGTTCTAACCTGTTGTACAGAGTGGTGTATTGCTAAGAGATGTAAGATTAATGGAGTTCTCTTTAATTCCTTTCGTATCTTTTACCTTCCACTGCTATAAAACATATTATGTGAATATGTGCAAGTACAGGAGCTTAAAAATGGTTTAAACCCAGTTATAGAACTGAGCAGTAAAGCAACCTAATGTATGAAAAGGAAGGCAATAAAATGAATATATCAGTAGAAACGATTAATTTTCTGTACAGCATTGCTGATCATAGACATAATGAATCATGATTTACAACAACATTTTTGAAAATAGACTTTAGCCATTTTGTTGTTTTAACAGGTCAAGGTATTTTATATGACTTCTGAATCTTTCTTTAATAAGGAAGAAAAGCCTTAATACACGAACCTTGAGATTACTACTTTGTCATAAAACAAGGTGATTTTCTTGTTTGAAATAAATTATTCTCAGAAAGCCATTCCGAAGACAGAAAGAGCGTTACTGCTATTGATCTCTCCCTTTATATACTTTTTGCCCCCATTTCCATAGGTCGCTGCTCAGACAGGAATTTTGCTTGCATATAAAGTGACTGATGTTGCGGCAACATTCACAACCAATTTTCATAAAATACTTGTCTACATTTTTCACTTGTGACATGGGAACAGATGGTAATGCAGACTGTTTTAGCAGCATACAAAGAAGGAGGTGTTGTAGTTCAGTGGTAAAACGTTGTGGGTTTTTGTTGTTGCTGTTGCATTTATGAGGTCCCTGGTTAAGTTACTGCCATTTCCAGTTGAAGGATCTTGGGTAACAGGCCTGGGAGGATCTCCACCTGAGACCCTTCCCCAGACAACTGTTGACAGTCCCAATCTAGATGGACCATTGATCTGAATCCTATAAGGCAGCTCTTTATAACCTTGGGAGAAGTATTATAAATGTGTCAATGAATTCTGAACTTCTTCCACTGTTTTACTTCGAGGGATTTCTTTTGGAGAAATATGAGCTCTAAGACTCAGTTGTACATGGAAAAAAAAGAAGAAGGGGAAAAAGACATAATTACATGAAAGAAAACTGCTGGTTTTGTTCTGTCTAAATCAGTGCTGATGTATTGTTAAAATGTGTGTTGTTAAAAAAATCTATACACTGCTTATGAAAGATCTTTAAATTAATATGGCTACAGAAATACAATAAAAATATTACTGCTTGAGTTTATTCAAGTCATGCCACTTAAACCAGTATCAACTTTTGCAGATGGGTGTTCTGGATATACTGTAAAAATCCAAAGAATTAGGGCGATGGGTTGAGTGGAGGAGTTTACCTGTGCATGTGTAAGGTGTACTGTGAGTTTGGAGTTGTTCCATATATACATATATACAACAGACACTTGTTCTAGGCCTATAATTTACCAAAAATCAAAATGAATCTAGGATTCATTCATTGCATTAACCATTAGTTTACATATGCTAGAGAACAGTCCTTTGCCAAAAAAAGGTCCCTGAAATAGAAACTTTAAATTAATGTATAATGACATCATCACATATACCATATTTTCCCCAAAATAAGACCTAACTGGAAAATAACCCCTAGCATGATTTTTCAGGATGCTCGCAATATAAGCCCTACCCCCAAAATAAGCCCTAGTTAAGACTGTCAGACAGACGGACACATTTATAGGTAGTACGTCTGTTGCAACACACAACGGACGTATTGAATTAAAAATAATATTAATATACAATTAGATATACATATTTTCAGGGGATGTCTTATTTCGGGTCAGCCGCCGCCGCCGCCACCACATCTTTGCAAGTCAGAAAGGATCAGAAGCCTGAATGCCGCACTTGGAACAGCCCACGTGGAGCCGCTGGGATCAACACTCTGTTGCTCTGATCAATGCTCTGTTCGCCAACTCAACGCCGCCGCCGCCGCCACGTCTTTGCAAGGCTTTCCAGTTCGGCTTGCAAAGATGAACTAGAAAGACGTAGCAAAACCTTGCAAAGATGTGGTGGTGGCGGCGGCGGCGTTGAGTTGGCGAACAGAGCGTTGATCAGAGCACCAGAGAGTTGATCCCTGCAGCTCCATGTGGGCTGTTCAGGCTTCTGATCCCTTCTGACTTGCAAAGACGTGGTGGCGGTGGCAGCGGCTGACCAAAAATAAGACATCCCCTGAAAATAAGCCCTTATGCGTCTTTTGGAGCAAAAATTAATATAAGACCTAGTCTTATTTTTGGGGATATACGGTAGTGCTGAGAAAGGAGAGTTTGTCACTATGGTTTTGTTATAAACGTCCTCGGACGTTTCACCAACACATGTGCAATCAAACCTAACTCCATTTTGGTTTCTGGCTGGCATTTCTGCGAGCTAGGCAGGACTTTGCTTTGCAAGAGAGTGACGTCATGCTGAACTCTTACATAAGTTCACGCCAATTAAGGGCCATTAAAGGAAAGGAAGGTTGTAGCACTGCGGGGCATCTGTGTGTCTCTTTTTCTCCAAGATCTTGCAAATTTGGGTGCCTCATCCTGAAAGTATATTGCTGCAAGCACAGGTCCTGTTGCATAATAAATTAAGGTTTCAAATTGCCCAGTGGCCAGGATACAGGGTAAGCTTTTCAAATTTCTATGTGAAGACACCTCTCTTCAACAACCGAAGCCCTGGTGCAGCATACACCCTGCCATGCCTTTTGTCTCTCAGGAACTTCTCTGATTGGGGAGCAATCAAGCCTTTTAAATAGTGTCTTAGAGATTCACAGTCCATATTTACTAAATTTAAAATTAAATAGGGGTTTAATGAACGTGTTGGTCAGTTCTTAAAAGCACGAACGTCTTAACGTTTCACTCTGGAATTTGCACAGAGCTTCTTCAGAAGTATGGATCAAAGGCATTCACCGCCCTTTCACACCTTCTGGCTGGAGGGTTCTTGTTTACAAAAGAGGTAGAATTTATAGGTTCAGAAGCCATGTAAAAATCTTTAATTTTTTTAAAAATGCGTGGAGAATTCAACACGTTTAAAAGCACGTCCATACAAAACACACAGTTAAAATTATTGAGAACCAACACGTAATAAAAATTCCAGAGTCCAACGTTTCGTCCTACGCTAAGGACATTATCAAGGAAACACAGTGCAAAGACTGTGTGAGATGAAAAAAACAAAACTGAGTTCTTGTTTATATACCCCAGCCATGCCTCATATAGTAATTAGCCTGTAATTCGCCTTACGGTGCTGTAACTTTAAGAACATACAGGCTAATTACTATAAAAATCATTAAGGGGCATATAAACAAGACCTCTCCATCCAGAAGCTGTGAAAGGGCGGTGAATGCCTTTGATCCATACTTCTCAAGAAATTCCGGAGTGAAACGTTAAGAAGTTGGTGCTTTTAAGAACTGACCGACACATCATTAAACCCTTATTTAATTTAAAATTTGGTAATCAAGCCTTTGTTTGCTCCTCGAAGTATGCACTCAAGCTTAATGAGGACCAGGAAAACTATGCTGCACACTCAAAGAGAAGCTCCAAACCTCTTTCTTCATCCAGAAATGCTTTAGTTTCCTTTATGCAAAGTCCTATAACTGGCTCTGCTCTTGAAGCAGAACTTCTAAACCCTCTGGAAGTGTCCATGCGGAGTGTCTGGAGGTGGAAACCTCCTCCATTTTGGAGAATCTCTTTCCCTAGTAGAAATGTCCACACTGAGTGTTTCTGGTCATTTCTAAACCCTTTGGAAGTGCTCGTCCTGTTGTGCATTGTGATGGTCTCTTTCTGTAGAGGCTCTCTCCATTTTGGTGGTGTTTCCTTCCCTGCTGAAAGCTTTCACATTTTCCCAGGTTCCTGAGGAGAAAAATACAGTAGAAAGGTACTCCTTGTGCCAAAAAGGTAGCTCCTCCAAGGGTAAGTCATCTTGCTCTTGCCCTCACCCTTGGAGGAGCTACCATTTTGGCTCAAAGACACTAGCGTCACTGCAGGGGGGGGCGGAGCTCTTGCTTTCGTCGGCCGGAATGGCTCCAAAGGCGAGGGGGCGGGTCCGCCTTCTCCCGTCGTGTAACGGAGGGTCAGAGCCCGGCGGAACATGGAGCTCCGCCCCCCCTGCAGTGACGCCAGTGCTCAAAGAGCACATTTTTGCTGTATTTTTCTCCCCTGGAACCTGGAATCGTGCAGCCCTGCCCTTGCTACTTAGACAAATGTAATACTCAAAACCTACCCAGCAGAATAGGATTAATAAATTTTCTTCCCCTCCCTTTAATTCCTTGTAACAGTTCCTCCCCCCACCCACCGCCTCCATTCTTGTGCGCATATATTTCAAAGCTTCCCACTAAATCATCATCTTCTGCTGGCTGGCTGTAGGGGTGCTGGACTCAGGCCGTTGACAATGAGCTTGAATCCAACAACCAGGTATTCCTTGAGTCAAATTTCTGCAAGAAGCTGGTACCCTCATAGCCTTCCCCAGTGCCAGATTATCAACACAGGCAACACACCTGGCAGGCAACAGCAGAGAGTGCTAGGCTCCACGCCAGAAAACTGGAGGTTTCTGAGCATGCTCACAAGACATTAGTCACCTGCACAAATGCTGCGATTTGTACTTTTAATTCCTCCTTACAATACTGAATGGATTGAGCCAAGAGGAATGAAATCTAGTACAGACCCAGTATCGCTGACATGCTGAGCATGGGTGGAAAGCTCAGTTTTGCTTCTGGGGAGCTCCTGAATGGGTCTGAGAATTGAGACAATTCTGATAAATATCCCAAACCACGATGAGCACCTCTATTTTACATTAGTGTGAAGGACCAGAAGAGATCCCTAATTATATCAGCTTGTACCGGAAATGACATCTAGGTTTGTTATCAGACTACTGGTATTCCACAAGCTTAATCTGATCACATTAATAGGAGACACCATGATGTCACTGTACCTTTCAATATATTACCGAGTCCAAATAACTTTTTCCTAATCATTAACTGCTTATACATTTTTCCCAACTCAAGCAAAATATAAAACATATGCCCTCAGTTGTATTTATATACATGCATCTTTGTAGACTTGTGGTTTAGCTACACTTAAGAACTGTTGCTGATTTTTTCTTCACTAACTCATCTGCATATTTCTGCTTCATTTCTCCCAGAAATTCTAAATCACCTCAAATAACATGAGCTTTTAAAAATACATTTACCTATTTATAGCATGGAAAAGTTAGCAGCTGTTCTCTTGGCAGCAGCAAATACAACCACATTTTGAGTGTGAATTAATTTTGCTGCACGTAATTTAAGGACAGAGAAGGCTTGGTGACCAGAAAAACTCTGGCTTTATTCCAAATCTACCCCAGCTTTTATTTCATGCCTCACCAAGATGTCTAGGAGGAAACTAAGGGCAGATTTGAATGATCGCATCTCATTCCAAAAATATGTGGAATATGTTATGTTGCCAAGAATTCAGGGCCAGCCCAAGACTTCGTGATGCCTGAGGTGGCATGCCAAATACTGCTCCCCCTTACCCAATGATGTGCCAGCCTGCTGGGGGCAGCAGTAATGAAACGGCCTCTGCTGCATCCTGTGAGCTGGCTGGGAACTATGCCGTGATAGAAAGGTAAGCAAATGAAATTCTTACTTACCTACTCAGCCACACCATGGTCCCCAATGGGTCTACTCGGATCTGCGCCAGCTCTTTGGCTGGAGCAAGCGGCAAGGCTGGCCAGAAGACATAGGATATCAGCGTGTCATTGCCATTGATAACCGCCCCTGCCCTCCCTGGCACGCCTTTCAGTGGTCCTGATCCTCCCTGTTCATATTCCCGGCACCAAATTACCTCCTCTGGCAGTGGCTATGCTCCAGAGACGTGCGTGGTCATGCACAATCACCAACCTTTGTGCTGGTGGCCCTGTAGGGTGGAGTGGGTCTTCCGCTGACGGAATGCTCATTCCGTCAATGGAAGGTGCCCATAGGATAGGGCTGTCAGTCTCATTACATTCTATGGGACTTACTTCAAAGTAATTGTGTTAAGTGGCCAGTTGCTTTAAATGTGCTTCTGCATGTGTGGTGGAGAGCAGCACATTAATACTTAAATCCAAGCACTTCAACATGATCAGTGAACTTTGAAAGCCACACCAATGGTGCTGTGTGACTTAACAGTTCTGCATGACCGTGCACAGTGACAACAATAACAAATCAACAACGCATTAAAAATTTCTGTGCAGAAGATCTACCTATTTCTTCTGTGGTTTCTATGGCATAGTCACATAAAAATAATGAGCTTTCATCGGGTTAGCTAAATTTACAACTTTCTTCCTTCAGTACAAATTCTGTGGCCACAATCCAGCACAGATTTATGTGCTTTTGATTTCAGTAGATCTTCAGTGCACGTAACTATGCACTGGACTGTGGCCTAAGAATGTAATTGAAGTACTAAGTGTCTTCTGCTTTACCAGATTAAGATAAAAAAGCACCTGCGATAACTGGAATATTAGTTAATTTATAACAATGCATCCCTAATTATAACAGGGTTCAACCAAAAGTGCAGCCATTACAAAATAAGGTGCAAGGAGGAAAAATGTTTTCAAATTTGACATAAAACCGTCACAATAAAAACTGGAGCTCTGAATTTCATGCTACTTTAATACTGCCTTTGAAGGAATGGAAAAGCTATTTTCCAGCAATTGCTTCAAGGGCTCGTATAATAATGTTTTTCACAGAGGACCCATATTTTTATTAAACAAGATAGTAGGAAGCATTTACCAAGTTTTATTGGCAGTTCTCTCTCTTTCTATTTCCTTAGCTGGTGTAAATTTGTAGCAGTTACTTACTCCTTTTTCAATTCTCTGCTGCATTGTATTAATGGTTTAACTGAATTTAAGGTCAATATAACAAGCAAAAATAGTTAATTCACTTACTGCGCAATCCTGTGCAGATTTAGGCCGGTGGAGTGAACGCTCTGCCAGCCTAAGGTGTCGTAAAAGTGCTGTAAGGCATTTTTGCAGCACTGGGAGAAAGCGGCATTGGTGCGGAGGCTGGCGCTGCTCACTCCGCCATCTATGACAACCCACACTGGATGACCCAGATAAGAGCTGTGCTGGTCGGCGGGAGGGTGGGCCGGGGTGGTAGGGGAGGAGTCATTGGCTAGCCTGGCCTGGGAGGGGGTGGGGATATCTGCGTTTGGTTGCGCCTTCCTGGGCCGGGTCAGCCTTACACAGACTCCCCGGACACACACCAGTTAAAGAGCTGGCGCACATCTGAGAAGGCCCATTGGGATCTCCGGCGCTTACATTGGGGGAAGGGGACATTTGTCCCCTTCCCTCAAGGTGAGCCACGGCTGTACCGGCGCAGGCCACATCCTGCCTAAGATGCAGCAGCCGGCCATTTCGGCCAGCGGCTGAATCTTAGGCAGGATCAGGCTGACCATTTAGGAGTCAGCTATTGATGTACAATAGGCTATTGTACATGTGTACGTAATCTACAAACATTGTTACGGAAATTATGATGACCTTCTGTACATGTTAATGGGGAGTTTACGAGACTAATCAAGTATAAGCACCTCCTGGATTGTAGCCAGTCTCTTAAGAATTAAAATCTCTATGCTACTTGATATGATGGTGCTTCCTGCTGAAGACTTGCAAGCAGAGGAATAGATGAGTAGGTTGGTGAACATTATGGAAACTTCTTATTATTGGAAAAGGGGGCTCTGGCAGGAAGAGCAATCAGCATAATCACCCTTTTTCTATGGTCAATACCACTCAGCCAGTTTGCTGCTATTAAACACACACAGGAACAGAGGCAGTTAAGGTTTCCAGAAAAGAAATACTTTACGTACAGTCTCACAGTCGTATGCATCTTCTGAGGTATCAGAGACTTCTACAACTTAGGGAACAGAGAAGCCTGCAGCTGTTCTCTTTGCATGGATGAAAAAAAGGGTGCTCTTCAGCAATGGCTGCCTGCCATTGGGGACAGAGCACAGGAGCATTGGTGTTGCTGCTTCAGTGGTCAGGAAGGGAAGAAACATGTGAGAGAAAGGGAGGAAGTAAGTCAAACAATGAACGCCACCCCCTACAGGTACCACAGAGGGCAGGCAAGGGTTCTCAGGCATCTGGACACTACACTGTCCCCTAGAGTCTTGCAGGCAGCATTGCGCCCATATTCCAACACTTATATGGAAATTTTCACAAAGCACAGGTTTTGCTGTATCTTGCAAAGCAATAGTAGCTTCTCTCCTTGGGCTAATGACAGCTGGGGTGGAGCGGGGATTCTCACCTGGACAGCTGTATAAAGAAAGGGCTAAATACCCCCTTCCATATGTGCTTGAGTACTGCTCCTAATTCCAATCCATTTTTCTGTCAGAATTTGTGGAGTGATTAATTAGGTCTAAGCGTAGTGAACAAAACTTGCTGATTAGAGCCTTAGAATTATTTACCACAAAAATAATTAACTCAAATGGAGTCTCAAAACTATCAAACTTATTCAGTAATGAAAAAAATACATCTTATTTGAAAATACTGGAACTCAATTGGCTCTCAATTTCCCACGTTGTTCACAGTCTCCTCATAGGTCAACATATGTCCATCATGTATTAGGTTCTCCAAAGAATCTAATTAAACTCTTTCCATAATGAGTTATCCCCAAACCCTCCCATTACTGCTATGGACTTTTCATTATAAGACAGTGAAATCGTAGGTGACAAATTTGAACGTAGAGTTGGTGTAAGCCTATGGCAGTTATCCATGCATGACTGGAATGGGATACTCTTGTCAACTTTAATACTCTAATCTCCTTTCTGATACTAAATTCGGTAGATAGATTACTTGGTTGGAATGAAACCAATCATATGTTGCTGCTAAGAGCCTGGTAATATTACTTTTATACACTATGAAGAATTTTTGTACCTTTTTCCTCTGTATTTTCTTTCTACAGTCAAATGCCTCTCGAGAGTACAATTCAATTCCAGGTTTCTGCCATTAGGTACAACATCAACCTATTGTGGAAACGACATTCAGGAGTGGGGTAATGCTTGCGAAAGTATGTGTGTTACACATCTCCATGGGTTAGCTGGCACCATATCATCATTCAAACAGCTTTTTGTTCATCCCATGGTTTTCTGGATTGAGGCACCTATTTTATTTGAAATTTAAGTTCTAAGTCCATTATATTCAACCCACTAAACCCAACTTGTTCATGAAGCTTTTGATTTAATCCCTTTTTCCCTCATTTGCTGCCAACATGAAGTCTAGCTTCATACCCTTACGTCCATCCCTTATTATCCCTCCCATATCTGTTTCCTCATCTGTCATTAGTTCACTCTTTATATTCACTATATATAGAGCGTCTGTGTGTATGTGAATTACTAAGCCTTTTATGGAATGATTCACCAACTAATTAAGCAGATGCCTTACAAAAAGTTATTCAAGCATATGTTTCATCAAAATCAATGGAAATTAAGTGCGGGTAACCATGTGCAGCATCATTGATTGGTTTCCCCTTGTTGACCCCAAGTGTTACTGGTAATTAATCTTTTGGCTAATGTCATTGTTTTTTCTTGTTAGTTGTGTTTGCACAAGCCAGTCATATTGATTAGTCAGACAAAATATAAACCCAACTCTCTGACACATATTTTATGCTTTCTTGAGATCCCATAAGTAGGAAGTTACTGGGCTCATTGCACGATCAGGAGAAGAATTATCTCAAGGTGTCCAGAATTCATGCAAATCGGAAAAGCTATATGAATTACTAGTTATATAAATTTCCTTTACATAGCAACTGGCTGTTGTTCTTCCAGTTGGGCACCCCAGGAGGTACTGAGAGTGAACCTGGAGAAAGCAGGTAAGGAAAAGCAAACTTGTGGCAAGGTACAGGTGCATCTCTTTGTTGTTCATGATAAAGCATCAAGCTGATCCTAAAGCTCTTTTAAGGAGTAAGACCTTGTCTCATAAGCTTCTCTGGTATATTTGGAGTTGGGCGAGTCTTATATCCAAATGTGATGTAACTCTCTTTATTAGTAAGATACTGCTTGGATGATTGTCAGGTCTGAAGGTTTAATAAGTATCTCTTGTGCACTTCAATCCCAAGAAAAGTATGAACTGAAGCTTCACTCAGTGCACACTGTAATGACCTGCATTTTCCGGCTATTGCTGCCATCCCCCCACCCTGTTTTGTCCCTCCCCCTTTTAAGGGGCCCCAAAGAAATTTTGTACCCCCTGATAAAATTCCTCTCGGAGGTCCTGTCCAGACCCATCAGGTTTTATAAATCA
Organism: Plestiodon gilberti rubricaudatus; assembly: GCA_026170595.1. NCBI lineage: Eukaryota > Metazoa > Chordata > Lepidosauria > Squamata > Scincidae > Plestiodon > Plestiodon gilberti. Next base: position 66,482,778 of record JANXHW010000001.1, read on the forward strand.
AAAGAGAATACACTGGGCTAGGGAACTCATAAACAGTTCCTAATTATTGTGGTTTTATATTTTATGTACTGTTAATTTTAAATATTGCGTCTCTTTTAATGTAAAACTATCTTGAGGAAAAGCAATATACAAATGTCGTAAATAAATAAGTATAATGTACAGTCCCAGTTGCTATAAAAGTTGCACCTATAACCAGTAGCCTCACTAGGACGCGCGTCACCCTGGGGCAGGGGGCGCGCGTCACCCTAGTGACGCTATGATATCGGCGCGGGGGGGCGACCCGGCTCCCCCCCCACGTCGCCCTCCGGACGCTCCGAGGCCGGCCCGGGAGCCGGCCTCGGAGCGTCCGACCCCGTCGGCGCTCCAGGGCCTTCTGAAAGAAGGCCCAGGCAGCGCGTCCATCCAGGTATTTCCCGGATTTTCGCGCATGCGCAGACCCGTTTGAGGGTGCCCTCAAACGGGTCTGCGCATGCGCGAAAATCCGGGAAATACCCGGATGGACGCGCTGCCTGGGCCTTCTTTCAGAAGGCCCTGGAGCGCCGACGGGGTCGGACGCTCCGAGGCCGGCTCCCGGGCCGGCCTCGGAGCGTCCGAAGGGTGTCGTGCATCACGGAGGTGGCGCGTGTGGGGTGCGCGCGTCACCCCGTGGCGCGCGTCACCTGGGGGCGCCCCGCCCCCCCGCCACGCTCCAGCGACGCCCCTGCCTATAACCCCCCCCCCGAAAACTAACATATCAAATATAATGGGCAGAAATGCAAAACCATTATGCAACCAGAAATACTGGAACACATTTAGGAATAAGGTATACAAAATTCAGTTAAGTAGGTTCATTTGTAAAACTATTTTCCTGACATATAAATCCTTTAGTTATATTATACCAATATTTCAATCTTCCTTGCTTTTCAAAAAAGCCAACAATAACTTTGAAAAAAAGAAAAACAGGTTCAAACGATACAAGCTGATAAATAAAATCAACTGGTATGAAGCCATGACGGTTTCAGATGAACTTGCTGTTGTTTTGAAACAATCATATGTGTCTAGACCAATAGTTCCAAGTTCAACTACTATTACAATGACAAACTGTATCAAATGTATACCTGGCCTTGTTTCACACAAAATACCTGCTGGCTGACTGACAGCCTGAGTGGGGGAATGAAAATTAGATCTCAGTCACAGTTAAGTATTGTAAAGAAGTTGGTGTGACAGCCAAACATCTTAATCTTAACATGCTAGATTCTAGTACTGATGTTCATGAGTTCAGAATCCTGCATACTCCATTCTTTCAAGAATTGTGATTTGTCTCTGCTATATTGAAATGCATTTAGACCACGTTTTGTAAGTCCCATTAAGTTAGTTCCAGTGAGGTGTGCTTAGGGATGCAACCTTCATCCATTAAATACTAAATATAGCATTATAGCCACTTAATTTAATTTATATTCTTAGTGATGCTATTTTCTCTTAAGATATTCCTCAAAGTGCACACCCGAAGGTTAAAACTAAAAATTGCTAGAGACTTATTCAGATTTTGGGAGGGACCATCACATTGTAGGACTCAGATATTTATTTACTGACTTGTTTATTTATAAAAACCAGGTTGTCACAGCTCACAGTTATGGTACCAGATGTTGGGGGCCCTGGGGCAAAAGCATTGAGCCCTCCATGACACCTGCAGTGGGACACTGGGCACTACCACAAATACTGAAGGTTATGGGGTTGCCCAGCCAGGTGGGCCCTCAGCCAGTAACCTGGTCAACTCCTGATGTCAATCCTGACTGCCCAGCTGGAAATGCATTCAACATGAAGTTTTAATTGTTAGAAAGTACCACATTCAATTTATCAGCTAGCTGCCTCTTCACACTAATACAGATGGCATTTCAGACAAGAAGGTTATGTTCCCAAACATGTGTAATGTACTACAGATTCCCAATGGCATCAAGAAGCTATTTGGGCTGCCAATTATTTCAGAAACATGAATGAAGGAAAGCAGAGGCGTACTAAGGGTGGTGGTGGTGATGTGACATGCCACCCAGTCGGAGGGGGGGGGACAAAGGCTGCGGCTGTCCTATTTAAGCAGCTGGGGGGCGGCTGCATCTTTGGCTTATCTCCCCCCCCATCAGGAAAAAGAAGCGGCCGCCGGCAGACTGGGGTGCCCACATCTTTGGCTTTCCCCCCCAATCGCGGGAAAGAGAAGCCAAAGACGCAGGCACTTCAGCTTACTGGCGGCCGCGTCTTCCACTTCTTTTCCCCCGATTATGGGGAAGAGAAGCCGAAGACACAGCCGCCCCAATCCCTACCTCCTGTCTGCTCCGAAGAGATGTCATTTCAGGGTGTCACCAGGCTGTGACATCCATCCTTGCTTCTCCAGGCAGCAAGGAAGCTGGGTACGCTGAAGGAAGGTGCAGTTTGAGGGTTGTGTCCCTGGAGACTACGCAGATGCTGGATTGCAACTTTCAGATTACATGATCTGTTGGAGCAACTCCTAGCTTGCCTGGTCCTTCCATTTGGAGAATCAGAATGTCTTAGGCCAGTTCTGATATTATCTCCTCTACATGAGAGAAAAACAAGGATAAATTACGAAAGTTCTACTGATCCTGAATTTAAGGTATAGTGTGTGCGTGTGTGTTTTAAAATTTGATGAAACAGTATTTAACCACACAATAGTTTGACATTCTACTCACAAACATAAGTTTTATCTTACTAAGAAAGAACCAGGACATATTCTGCAATGAGCTAAATTTTACAGATCATATTATTAGTACATGTGGAGATATTTATGACTGAGTGGTTAAACCCATCACTTCAAGCCATTAGGTTTACATTCATGACAATATTATAACAAGCACACATTATAACATAAATGGGTTAAAAACAACAACCCTGAAACCACCAGAGTAAAATGCCAACGTATCTGACTAGTTAAACATACAAGTTAACAAACATTAAAATGTGGCATCAAGGAAGCAGCCTGAATTAAACCTTTCAAAACACTTGTCATTAAAAGATGGATTGTTGAAACTTAAGACAGGTTAAACGTACACTATGTTTTGAGTGAAATAATTATCTTTCCAGGGTTGCAATTACTAGAGTGTTTAGTTGCCATGGAAACAAGGCAACATATAGATGTTGTCAGATGAAGACATCAAGGGGCAGACAGCGGATTTTTAAAATCACTACATGCCAAGTGTCAGCTGCCATACATTTCACTGTTCAATTTTTAAGAAGTCAGGAGAAAAATAAAAGAGAGAGATTAATATTTCAAAACAATGTATTAATAGCATTAAGACTGTAACTCTTTATCCTAAGTGCCATAGAAACGGGATCAGTGTTTGAATTCTCTTTTACTTAATGTTTATCAAACACATGGAGCAATACAAGGAATTAAGGGCACAATGTCAGCTTTAATTCTGGACTTACTTTGCTTTTCCTACAGCTTTAATCCTACCTATTTTTCTGTGTTAAAATGCCCCGCTGTCTTGGGCTTTGATGCTTTTAGTGTGATGCCCCCGTTGACCTGTTCTCCACTTTCTTTCAAACAAGTAAAAGACATAATAGCTCTTACAATCTGTCTATAACAACAAGAACAAGGACCTGTGCTGAGAATGCTCCCTTGGCGTGACGACTGCAAATGCTCCCAGCTGTGATCTGTGTGCAAAAGATAAAAACAGACTGGCATCTGGTGATAATACAACCTTTCACTCACCTTCAGTATAAAATATTTTATGGCTGATTTCGATATATAGTTTCCTTTTACGAACATAATGAAAGCATTTCAGTATTCATTATTTTTTAAATCACTAGAGTTGCAAAATGCATCCCAGACCAGATCATTTTTTTTTATTTTTCTTTCAAAATCCAGTTTTGCTAAACTTCAAGTAGTACAAGGGTCCACAAATATGCACTTGGCTTAGTCAAGTCGCAGTCTGACCCCCAAAACTTCTTCATTCCAAGTGTACACACACACTAAAATGCCCTGCAAACAACTCCCTCAAACACTCTAAACACATATGTCTCCCCAGCACACTCCCAATGCATTTCAGGGTCCCAGTAATTTGGATTCATTCCAGTGGGATTATACTAAAAATGTCTCTGAGCATATGCAGATTACTGCTCCATTCCACTGAGGAAGTGCAGCCTGTCCCTGCCTACACAGAGTTAAGGAGCAGAGCTTACAGAACAGGTGACAATGATCCTCTACACGTCTGAGCCCTGCAAGTCTCCAACACTTTTGCCATAGGCAGTTTATTTTTTTCCAACCACCCAGATACAGGGCTTTATTTGTGCCACAGCACAGTCCAGTAAGACTCAATTTCCTATCACCAGACTTAAAATGCCTAGTGAGCATAATCTTTACCTCCACAAATTAAGTCCATTATTCCAAGTTTTTGTGCCAGCCCAGTCACTTAGAAAAAGCACTTCTGTTGTTGGGAGATTTTATTCCCCTTTCTCTAAATAGGGGTGTTAAAGATAAGGTCCACAGGCCGGATCTGATCAGCGGAAGGTCTTTATCTGGCCACCCTAATAACTGGGCTCTCCTAGCACTACCATCAGCGGCTCTTAGGGCAGCCCACGTGATAACTGGGCTCTCCCATATCTTGAAAATAAGATAAAGATGTGCATATTTTCTGTCATTTGCAGCTGATGAGTTCCTAGGTGAGAAAAAAAGTGCTTATTCTGGTCATCACCTGCTTAATGACATCAGTTCCTGCTAAATGACATCACTTCAGGCCCTCAGCAGGCACCATGAATGCTATTCGGCCCACTGTATGAAACAAGTTTGACACCCCTGCTCTAAGTCATCTTTGGGAACACCACAAGGGGTGGGGAGGAGGTAGCCTTACCATCGTCCCGGAATCGATGCTGGCTTCGGCCTAGAGCGGACCTGAGCCGCTCCCAAGGGTGCACTGCATTTGTTCAATGGGCTTCCGGTCAACAATGCAACAGAAGCAGGAACCCTGTTGGGCAGCCGCAGTGCACCCATGGGAGTGGCTCGGGTCCGCTCTAGGCCGAAGCCAGCGTCGATTCCAAGACGATGGTAAGACTAGGAGGAGGTAGTGTAATGTCTAGTTTCTTTTCCCACCTTTCTGGGTTAGTAAACTATGCCGTACAGGGCCTAGTTTTTAATACAGCAACACAGACAAGTTCATAGCATCCCATCCTCAAGAAATGTCTTGCTACTCAGTTAAACTTGGCTTCCTAGAAAGGCATTCTGCTATCTTGCTTTGCTTTTGTCATTTTTTTTTACTTTTGTCAGGTTTTTTACTTTGTTTTTTGCTTGCCTTTTTTTCTGGTGTGCACATTTGGAATAGAAGTTGAGGGCGATTACAATTGCCTGGCAATATTCAGGGTGAAAAGGAAAGGAGGAATATGAAGCACCCATCCTGGAAGCAGCGTTCCAGCACCTGCTGTGAATCCGCTGATTTGCTGGATGAGGCAGTATGAGCGGGACAGAGAACAGTGCTGGCAAATGGAGGAGATCCATGTATGTGTCTTGGCTATCAAATTGCACAGAGACTGGTGGAGAACAGACACATGGAGCAAAAACACTCAGTTCTGTTGCTGCTTCCACTTTTGCATCAGCCTAAGGGAGAGAAATCACCCTTCCTCTCCTTCTCTAAATTGTCTGTGAAGAAAAAAGAGAGGCGGTTCCACTTTTCTGCTGGCTAGGCCTTTGTAGGAAAACACAAACGTACGGTAACAGACTCCTTCCTTCCCCACCCCCAAATCTATCCATGGTTTTTATCTATCCAGCAGCAGTGAGAGATCTTTCAATCATCAGAGAGGATACAGCAGCCTGAGGTAGAAATTTAAAGGAGTTGTGTGCATGAGCAAAGTGCTCTCTTGCACCTTTCTTCAGTTAGTGTCCCAATATACTTGCAAAATTAAATTCTACTTGAACAAAAAGAAATTCAAAGCAACACTGATGTCCCTGAGAAGTAATGAATATCTCTCTTCTCTTTCAGCAAGAACGTACAGCCCAACCAATAGAGTCTCCTAGAATGATGTCTGTGAAATTAATACTCATGGACTTATTTCACTGGTATGAGTCATATGCACAACTTGCTCTGAGACAATTTTGTAAGCTGCTTCTGTAATCATGGAAAAATTCATTTCATATTACAAGCTGGTCTTCCAGCAAGTTGTATGAATGATCTACAGAGATGAAGCATTTACAAGTGTACTGTATGCATCCGTGGAACTACGGCAGTGGTTCTCAAACTGGTGGGTCGCGACCCACCAGGAGAACCGGATGCAGTCACTACCCCCTTAGGGGGGTGGTGACATGCGGTGATGTCGGTGATGTCCCACCACTGGGAAGAAGAGAGTTTTTTAAACTTACCGGGGGTTGTGCTGGTCCTCCAGAGGGTGTGAGGGGGACTGCGCCCCCCTCTGCAGGCCTCCTGGCACTTCAGATCGGCTCCCTGAAGTGATTGAGATCCACTTCCTGTTTTGGAAGAAAACCGAAGTGGGTCTTGATTGCTTCAGGGAGCCGATCTTAAGCGTGAGGAGGCCTGCAGAGCGAATCATGCCCCCCACACCCTCCAGAGGGCCAGTGAGACTCCCAGGTAGTAGAAAACCACCCTTTTGTTCCCATCAGCAGTACGATCCCAGGAGCGCCATCAGCCCACCCCCGCAAATACCATATTTGCCCGAGTATAAGACTCACTTTTATCCCCTAAGGCAAGTCTTTAAAGTAGGGGGTGCGCCCTAGAATCAAAGCCTAGCGTTTCTGCCTAGTGTTTTATGCAAAGCGCTTTCAAACCAAGCCTCTCCGAGTCTCTTTTCAAAGGTAAAACGGGGCTTTTCTCTCTCTCTCTTTTTTTAAACTGCAAAGCACTGTGTTTTCAAGCCTTTCATTGCAGTTCTTAATCACTTGCTAAATGGCTGAATACCATGAGAGATCATTATCTCTCAGCAGTCTCTGGAAGCATTTGAAAAAATTAACCCTTACGTTTCAACCCCAGGACTCTGTGGAAACTAAGATATTTATTGATCTTGCAGTTTAAAAGTTTAAACTGTTTTAATTACTTGTTTTTAATTATTTTTTATTGTGTATTATGTATTTTAACATGTTCTTAACTGTAAGCCGCCTTGATTGCCCTTATTGGGAGAAAGGCGGGGTAGAAATCCATTAAATAAATAAATAAATAAATAAATAAATAAATAAAAGTTTAAAAGTCATCGTGGAAGGGTGCAACAAGCTACACCTGCCCAAATTCCAAAGGTTAAAAGGTAGGCACTCTGTCCCCCTTTGGATCTGGGAAGGCTACTAATACTAGAGTGCCCAGATTCAATAAGGGACAGGGTGCCTATGCCTTTAACTGTACTAAAGCTGTACTGTTCTACTAATGTGTATATTTAAGTTAAAAAAAGTTAAAAATGTATTCTTTAAAAAATAGCACCAAACTTTAAGGGTGCTACTTATAATCAGGAGCGTCCTATACTTGGGACAATACGGTACTTGCAACTTCCCCTATTTGCAGGGAGAACTTTGAGAAACACTGAACTATGGTAATCTTAAGAGCCATCCTATTAAAGCAAATTCTTGTGCTAGAATTGTCTATAGTGCAATACAGAAATGTGAAAAACCAAAATGTTACATTTTGGTTAATACAAAGAAATATGTTTCTAGGAGGAGTATTGATTCTGAGAAGGAGCCTGGGAAGAGAGTTCCATCCAATATGGCTGGTTTCCATTTGGTTCCTGTAATAAAAGACAAATTTATCTGTTGTTTACACTCACTCCTGTGGCTATGCGTTTTTGGGCAGGCATCTGCAGAGGCTTCTGAAATGGCTAACAGAAATAGCTGAAAAAGACAGTAAACTACAAGACAGCTGGTGAATGTGAAGTGTGAGCTGACATCCATGGCATGACAAAACCAGAAAGAGAAATCAGTACATTTTAGGGTACGGTATTTGCTAATGTGGAGATAATGTTTTAAAATTCTCCCTCTTAAACATTACAATTTGGCCTTAGCTTAAAAAAAATGCACAGGTTAAAAAACAACAATACGTCCTACAAACACACACAGCCCCATGAAATCACTACACATTCTCCACCCTCCAGAAAACAGAGTAGATCTGCAGCAAGACACTATTTACCCGTGCACCCCCCAAATAATCACGCTAGACAGAGGCTTGGGTTAAAGGGCCAAATTTTATTAAACATAACAGAACCTGCAGCATAACATAATACTTTAACTAGACCCTTAGAGCGTGCGGGCCCTAAATGGGGGAAACGGGCCTAGCCGTCTTCCTCCCCCGTTAATCCCCCCAGGGCGTGACAACCTGACTCAAGCCTCCCAGTGGTCAAAGACCACGTGAGCTATCATGGTCAAACCCGCAGGGTCGAGGCAGCTGGAAGCATCAACCCCAGCGGTCGTGCCGTGATATGGGTTAACGCATTCCAGCCAAGGGGCTTGCCAGCCAGCCTCATGGGCCCGGGCGGTGTCACTAGAGCGGTCCTGGGTTACCCCTTGACCTTGCTAACCTCAGGCTGACGCCGGATCCCAGTTTCCTGGCTACCCGGCCCGCACGCCACCTGCCATAAGAAAACAACAAAATTAAACAAGAAGCAACAGTGCCACACACCCCACCCTAACCCAGTCTGGGGTAGGCGAAAAAACTGCCAACCCAAAGCCAATCAGGGTGGCAGCCAAAAATTCCTACCCGGCCCTCAAAAGAGCGACCAGCTAGACTCAGACTGTAATAAGGGAGGGCGGGCGGGGTACGCAAATTCGGCTCGGACTGAGGAGACGGAGCGAACGAGCTCCCGTCTCCCCGCCGAGCCACGCCCCCAACAGGCCCTGCAGCCAATTGCTGCACTCCCCCAACGTGCCTCTGACCAGCGTGCGGGGGAGGGGGCCTGGTAATGAGCGGCGACGGGGTGAGCCCCGTCACCGGCCTTCTTTTGGCTCTTTGGATGAAGATAACTACAGAGCTTGTTTTTAGTAAAGCTCCTGCTGTCCCCAAGCAAAACAAAATGCAGAACAGTCATGCAGGCAAATTGTTGCTGAGCAATAGCATGGATATTTTGCATGCATGGCATGCTCAACTTCCATCTACACTTAAAAGAAATCAGAAAATCCTCTCTGCCTGTGAGCTGAAGGGAGTCACACTCCAAGACTAATTGCACAGGTCTAGTTGGACCATTGAGCTAAGGGCAAGGTCTGACATTACATTCCCCTATTTGCATTTTAAAAGCATAAATAGGGAAGTGGTAGGAAAAGGGGGATGATTGAAAATCTGAGTTCTCACATTACTGGAATTGCAAGACACTAAAGTGACAAACAGAGCGTTAAGAAATCTGCAAATTCCTTGTGTCAGCCCCATATCTGTTTCTTCCTAAATCATGAAACCTCATGAAACTGCCTTATACTGAGTCAGGGCATTGGTCTCTCTATCTCAGGGCACAATCTTGTATAAGGATCCGGCCGGTGGCCTAGGGTCGCCCGCTGGATCCCATGCTGCTGGTGCCCGCCATGCAGCGGGCCAGAGGTCTACTCAGGGAAGGGGACATAGGTAGCGGCGTCACTACGACGCGCACTGCCCCAAGGCGGGGCAACGCGCGTAACCCTAATCCCACCCCACCCCCTAAGTATTAAATTTGGCGCGGCTGCTAGGCCATGCCGCGATTTTCCAGGGGGGCGACCCGACCGGACGCTGCCCCGGGCGCCCCCCAGACGCTGCCCCCCCGTTGCAGCTGGATGGGCTCCGCTCCAAGGCCTTCTCCCGGCCTCGGAGGCTCCGGAGAAAGCCTTGGAGCGACCACCCCAGCCGACGCGTCAGGGCCTTCTGATGAAGGCTCTGCGTCACAAGGGAATTTATACCGTTTTCGCGCATGCGCAGACGGTTCCTGAGGGAAAAGGGCAGCTGGCGGAAGTCGGAGGAGGCCGTGTAATGGCCTAGCCACCCGGTGGGGACGGGGATATAGTGGGCGCCATCCTCCACCCCCTCCCGGGCCAGCTAGACCAATGGCCCCCCTCCCTCACCTGCCAGACTGCCCACGCGGCCACCGGGGGAGCACTTACCTTCCTCCGGCCGCTGCTTGCCCGGTCCGGCAATGGATTGAGGGAGGCCAGCCTTGCACTGGCCTCCCTTACTCCCGAGTAGTCGCAAACGTGCTTTATGGCACGTTTGCAACACTTTCGAATGGCAGAGCATGTGCTCCGCCGTTTGAAAGATCCCCAGGATTGCACTGCCTGTGTTGTCTAAACTGACTGGCAGTGGCTCTACAGCATTTCAGGTAGGAGGTCTTTCCCAGCCCTCCCTGGAGATGCCTGGGATTGAACCTAGGGCAATGTCTCCCAAATTGTTTTGACTGTGACCCTAAATACAGTTTCTCTCTTAGTCTGGTGATGACTCATGAAGGAGGTACATCTTAATGATAATGATAAAAAAGACCTTCCCGTGACCCTCAAGAACACTCATATGGCCCTTGTTTGGGTCACGACCCCTTGTTTGGGAACCACTGACCTAGGGCTTCTGCATGCACAGTGTATGTTCTTTTGGCTCTATATGAGCTACATATAGACTCATAGAGCTAAGTATGAGCTACAATAGACTTTTCCTGGGGGCTTCAACATTTCTCTTCAGCACTACCAAGTGACTCCATTTCTCAAAACTGGTCCATCACTCAGCTCTTCAGTATGCTTCTTAATGGAAGAATATCTAAATAGGGGCCATGACATGGAAGAACAAGAAATGTTATCCTTTGTTCCCACCACTCTGGAATAAGGGGGTAACAAACAAACAAACAAACAAACAAACAAACAAACAAACAAACAAACAAACAAACAAACACCACTTGGAAAGGAATTTGGACATCTTTAATAATATGAAAATCATTATAGGAAAATGTATGCAAGGAAAAGTGCACCTTTGAAAATCTATGCAAGGAAAAGTCCATAAAGTAGTTGCCAATTATAGTAGTTCTGAATTCCTCCTCTGACAGGTAACGTCAGAAGAAACACTGGTGACTGTGAACTGCTGCAGGAGCTATAAGCCACCCAAAGCTTGTTAAGCTTAGCCACTCATGGTATAGTTGCCTGCTTTGTGTTAATAATAGCAGTGAGGCAGGAAGGGTTAGGGGTTTCAGCATTCTTCACTGGATGTTCATTCAGAAAATGCAGACAGTTAATACAGACCAAAGAGAGATTATTAATTATCCCCAGCACAAAACTCTAACCAGTGCTCCAGTTCAAAATATCCTTCTTGATTTAGTCTCATTTAAAACTAATGATCCATAGTAAAATAATCCCAATAAGAGCAGAATGTATTAATATTACACTTTAATATTACACTTTTAAAGAGCAACTGTCAGTCTTGCAAATCAGTGAACAGAAACATGCTTCTGCAAACATATCCCTAGCTGGATGGGGAACCAGAAACATAAAAGGGTGTTGTATGTATGTATGGTTATTTCCCCAAATCAGCTATTGAGGCTGCATGCATGTGCAGCACCACCCGCCCCTGAAAATGAAAGATACAGGCAACCAGCTGTTAAGAGAAAACCTAGGTTTTATCCCCATATTTTCTCCTCCTTTCCAAACATGTGATTTTCATTTTCTGCCAGACCTGTGGGCACAAGAGCCCTAGTGTATTAGGGCTCTTGTGCCCTAGCCTTAATGTATTAATCAGATGTCAATCACTGCACAAATAACAGGAATGCTATATTGAGCCCAGGTCTTGTTTGCTGAAAAACGGCTACTAAAAAAGGACAGGACATTCAGGGAAACTTTCAAAACAGGCACAGTTTGCCCTGGTTAACGGTGATGAACATTTGGTCTGAAATGGCAGGAGAAAATTAAGATTGGATTTGCTGATCTTCAAATCACCCTCAAGTAAACTGTGCAAGGAATCATTGGTTTACATTATTTTCTATTAAAACTTTAAACTGTTTTAAAAAAAATTCTCTCACAATACCTAACTTTATCATTTGTTATACAGATCCTCAGAGTCAACTGTTCACACTCCCCAAGTTCTAGAAGGGTCTGACTATCATTTCTATGTACAGTATCAATTATCTCCCCATTTCAGATGCATTTTGTTCTTACCGGTAATTCTTCTATCTGCTAAGTTATTTCCCCTAGTGACTCAGAGTGGAGAGAGACTTAATATCTATCCTTTGTTGTCTTCAGTGACATTTTTTGCTTTTCAAAGAGATGGCTGACAGCTACAGCACTCCTTAGAGTGCACTTATACCCAAGCAACGCAAGAGCACTAATGCCTGTTTACTCCATATGGGAGAGGATTTTCTCCTCTCAGCTGGAGCAGGAAGGATGTGCTAACCATATCATATGCCAGATACTTATCATCCCTCTTTGGTTGCTAGAACTGCCAACTTGGATTATCGTTATGCATACAGAAAAAGAAATAGTTACAGAAAATATATCAGAATACCCGCAAGCTACAGTATAGAAGCTGGTTACCTGGTTGAAAATGGTTCTACACATTCTTTGTACATTGGTGTAAAAGGTGCACCAAAATGGTTGCAATTATGGATTCACACTGAGTGAAACTCTGTTCTATTAAATTCAGTTGGAATATTGTCATTTTTGGACAAGCTGGATATCCACTTATGGTAGCATTCTTCATTGCAAGGTCCATGGCAACTCCAAACATCACTAACAGTGCAATCCTGTGCAAACTTCTGGTGGCGGAGCGAGTGCTCCGCTGCCAGAAGCCGTTGTGAATTGCCATAAAGCACATTCGTGATGACTCTAGATTAAGGGCCGCTGGCGCGAGGCCAGCAGACCTTATTCTGCCGCTGGATCGCCTCTGTGGCTGCCGGAGGAGGCGCGGGGGTGGACCGGGCAGTGAGGGAGGGGGGCCATTGGCTGAGTCGGCCTGGGAGGGGGCAGGGATGGCGACCGTCCTATCCCCATCCCAGCCGGCGTGGCCTTTACACGACCTCCTCTTACTTCCGCTAGGTAAATAGCTGGTGGAAATCCGAGGAGGCCCATTGGGGCTGGGCAGCGCTACACCGGGGAAGGGGACAAATGTCCTCTTCCCCCGAGTAGACATCCTGGCCTTTCTTGATCGGCCCAGAGTGAGGATAGGATCCGGCCGGCAGCCTGGGCTGCTTGCTGGATAGTTAGGCAGGATTGTTCTGTAGGTGCAGCTCCCTGACTAAGCAAGGATGTAGACCAAGCAGGGATGTAGATGTAGGGATGTAAGTGATCCCCCGGCGGGTGCGGGGGCGATCCAGGTGGCAAGGGAGGGGGCCACTGGCCGAGCTGGCCCCGGGGGGAAGGGGATGGCGGCCGCCATATCTCCGCCCCTTCCCAGGCTGATGCAGCCTTTACACGGCTTCCTCTGACTTCTGCCAGCTAAATAGCTGGCGGAAATCCAAGGAGACCCATTGGGGCCTCCCCGCATTACACCAGGAGAAGGGGACAAATGTCCACTTCCCCCAAGGAGACCTCGGAGAATGGGGATAGGATCGTGCGGGCGGCCTGGGCCGCCCGCCAGATTCTTACACAAGATTAGGCTGTGAATCAGTATTTTTGAGGTTTTGTATTGGATAGAAAGGACAGCCTATAAACACAGAATTTCAGTACTAGATGTAACTCCTCCTCAGTCTTTAGGATATGTTTTGAGTGTTTTCCAGTGTTACTTAAACAATTTTTTTTTCTCACAGAACAGTGAGAAACATGCAGTGTTAAGCATTTTAGATTGACATAAAATTTTTGGCAATGATTTGATTTGAAAACAGAAGAGGAGAAATTCGGTCTTGGGTTTACAGAAGCTCTGGTAGTCTGATAACTAACCATATGAACTCATCTGAGAACAGATACTAAAATGGTAAAAAAAATGTAACTAGAGACAGTGAGATGGGAAAGCTTCTTTATGTGCTGAATACATACGAAAATAGAAGACCATAACTTTTCTGTCCCTCAGCATATATCACCTCTTTTCACTATCTGAACACTAACAGAGAAAAAAAAAAGAATTTAGAAATCCACTGTGATTTAAAGTTACATTTTAGTATTGGATGTACAAGTCTTCCAAAGAGGCTACCGTAGTACTCATATACAACAAAAGGTACTTAGCAGGTAATCTTTCAATTCATTCATTAAAGTACCCACAAGCGCACATTAGAAGACAAGTGAATTAACAATAGCTATTCAATTTATTCCAAAAATGTAGTATTTAACTAAAATCATAGTTCCTTTTTGTATCCTTTTGCTCTTTTCACACAGTCTTTTTGAACTTACTATCTTTTACAGATTGACTGTTAAATAGAACAGTGAAAGCTGGTGGATAAGGAATAATAATTTTTGAAAGCGTTCTATTCCACTGCTATTATATCTCCAAAGGGCCAGCCAATGGAACTTTCCAGGTGGTGAAACCTAGTAAATCAGAATTCTCTCATCAAGAAGAAAGAGACAAGTTCTGCCCACTGTGAAAAAGCTTGCTTCCTGCTTTGCAAACAAAATTACACTGTATTCAGGATCGGGGATCACTGGTTTGATTTCAGTGTCGAAACATAGGGTCAGTTTATACAATCAGCAGAATGAAGCACTAACGCTTTTCCAGAATGGTACCACTTCAGGCTACAAGAGAGAGATGAGTGATCTGAACAAAGAAACAAAACAAAACAAAACAAAAAAACCAGCCAGCTAAAAGTCTTCACTCTGGCATGCTAGCTTTCTATAGGAAGAGCGTTTCTTTCAACTGGAGATCATTCAAACATGCAACCCCTTACTAGAAGACTGAAGCGGTACAATCCAAGATAAGATACACACATTGAAGCCTAGCATTTCTATCCATGCGCAAATGAATGCAGATCTCAAAATGTAGAGACATTGCCTACACCAGTCATATCAGTTTTGATCCTGATATGATCCTGAGGGGGGACATGATTGAGACTTATAAAATTATGCATGGGATGGAGAGAGTGGATAGAGGGAAATTCTTCTCCCTCTCACACAACACCAGAACTAGGGGACACGCACTAAAATTGAGTGGAGGGAGAGTTAGAACAGACAAAAGAAAATATTTCTTTACCCAGCGTGTGATTCATCTGTGGAACTCCTTGCCACAGGATGTGGTGATGGCACCTGGCCTAGATGCCTTTAAAAGGGGTTTGGACAAATTCATGGAGGAAAAGACCATCACAGGTTACAAGCCATAAGCAACCTCCTGGTTTTTTTTTTTTGTTTTTTTTTTTTAAAGAAGTGGGTTTTCTCTGTGCCAGGTGCAAGGGAGTGGCGACTGGACACAGGTATCTTGTTGTCTCGTGTGCTCCCTGAGGCATCTGGTGGGGCCACTGTGTGACACAGGAAGCTGGACTAGATGGGCTTTTGGCCTGATCCAGCAGGGCTCTTCTTATGTTCTTATGTTCTTATGTTCTTATGATCCTCTTATGTGTAGGTGAATACAGACCACCACTTCGTCAAGTGGTTAAAAAAGAAACTTCAAAAAGGCATTTGTGTTGCAATTATTATTCCCTTGCTCATAGTTAAATGTCGTCTTTGGATTGCTGAACATTGATGCACATTTATTTATTGCATTCACTAGGCTAGAAATAAACATGGTGCTTTCTCATTTGCACATCACTGTACCCTCTTCTAAATAACCCAGTCTAACACTATAATTTCCATGAAAGCCAATTTCTAAGCACAAAAACATTAATTTGTAAATGATGAAAACATCATTAACACATTACATCCAACTATAACAAACAATAAGACAAACAAATGTGGAAAAAATAAGCTTTATGAGGGATTTAAACCAACTTCATCACTAAGTACTAACTAAAGAATTCATAAAATTCCCTTCTATACCCACATGTATGAACCCATCACATACTAAAGACGGAAGGCAAAATTCTATTATGTCAAATACTGTCAAATTCTAAGTTCTAAGTGGCTAATTAATACTTGTTAATTAAATAGCACTTTAGTGCCACGTCTTTGCAGGTTTCCACAGTAAGCCATATGCGTGAAAACACTGCTAATCAATGCTAACAAATTTAGCAGACTGCTAAGCTCATGGTTTCAAAATGCAACACAGTGTAAGGAAGTTTAAAAACACACACATCACATTTGCTAAGATTTGAAGAGAGAACGCTTATAGCAAAAAAACTATAAAAAACAAGCATATTTATTTCCATTGTTGTGCAACAAAGTACTGAAGACAAATATGAATCCATGTAACGTTTTCTTCCTTCTAATGTTCAAACCAAAGTTCTAGGACATGACTGAGGCTTCTAAAATTACGTATGGTATGGAGAAAGTGTGCAGAGAGACATTTTTCTCCCTCACACACAACACTAGAACCGTGGGACAGCTCATGAAACTAACAGACAAGAGATTTAGGACAGAAAAAAAAGACTTCTTCACACAGTACGTCATTAATCTATGGAATTTCCTACCACAAGATGTGATGATGGCTGCTAGCTTAGACAGTTTTAACTGGGTTTTAGACAGAGAACCCAATCCTATCCAACTTTCCAGCACCGATGCAGCCGCAATGCAGCCCCTGAGGTAAGGGAACAAAAGTTGAGGAGGCCTCTGTGCCTCCCCCCCCCCCCCCACGTAGGATGCAGCACATGCCCCATTGGCAAGGTTGCTTCAGTGCTGGAAAGTTAGATAGGATTGGGCCCAAATTAATGGAAGGTTATTAATGGTTTCTAGTCAATATGGCTATATGCTACTTCTGGGTTCAGAGGCAGTATGTCTCTCCATGGTGGGAGTCTGGGAGAGATATATGCCTTCAGCTCCTGCTTGTGGACTTTGCAGAGGCCAACGGTTGACCACTATAGGAAACAGAATGCTGGAACAGATGGGCCTTGGACCTAGTCCAGCAGGACTCTTCTTACGTTCTTTTCTCTTTTTAGATTCCAGTCAGATTCTTGTTGAAAAATGAACTCTAGTGTCCCATAATTTTGACAGGGTAAGATTTGTTTGTCTATGATTCTCATATTTTTAGCTAGCATGCAAAGATAGATGCAATTCTCATTTCTGCAATATCTGTGTTAAATTAACATCTGAATCAGCCCTTCCTTTTTCATAATCAAATTTCAGTTTTTCATAGTGCAAGATCCATTTTCAAGTAGAACATTTGCCACACAACCATGGAACACTTAGTATTCTTATTCAACTATTTTAGTGTTTAGTAGCAAAATCTCACAAAGGTGATTATGGGAAGGTGGAGGGGAGAAACCAGGGAGGAATAGCACCTCCATTCCCCCCACCCCCTTACAAAATTGCCAGCCCTTGAAACTGGCCAGACTGCTTCCACCTTAACTAACCCCTTCAGTATGCTCACCAAATTATAATTTATATTTTCTCTGTAGAAATGATTGGGCTGTGGTGTGCCCTTAAGGCACTTGGAGAGCCAGCAAAGGCAGAAATAGTTTGGTTGGGTCCCCAGCCAAAATGAGGATACACTCCAGAATGCAATCTCCTTAACAATCTCAGATCATATCTTCCATTCACCTTCTGAAGGGGATTAATAGGATGATCTTCCCCCTCAGTTCTAAAGCTCAGCTGAGAAGCTTGAGGTGGTAGGGAATGACTGGTAGCAAGACTGCAACCTAAATAAGGGATATGGAAAATAATGGAAAGAAATAAACACATAATACCTAAAGCATTACTGTATTTCTTCAATTCTAAGATGCATGTTTTTTTTCCCAATTATGCATTTCAAAAAATGGGGTGCGTCTTAGAATCGAAGGTCTCCAAAAAGCACCCCAAAATGCTATCTTCTTACTTACTGGGGCTTGGAGGAGCTTCAGGGAGACCTGTGCGACCCTCTGCAGGCCTCCCTGATCTTCAGTTCGGCCAAAAACGGTGATTTTCAGCCATTTCCGGTTTTCGCGAAAACCAGAAATGCCCAAAAATCGCTGTTTTTCGCCGAACTGAAGATCAGGGAGGCCTGCAGAGGGTTGCGCAGGCCTCCCTGAAGCTCCCCCAAGCCCAGGTAATGAAGCAAATGGCACTTTCTGGCGGGGCCAGAAATGCTATGCAAAGGCAGTGCACTCAGTCATCCTCAGCTGCAGGAGACATGCTGGGGAGAGTTGGTGCTGAGCGGGTAGATTCAATGAAGGGAGGTGAGTCTTACAATCGATGGATTTTTTTCCCCCTGCTGGTGGTACTGAAAGTAAAGGTGCACCTTAGAATCGATGGCGCCTTAGACTCGAAGAAATGCGGTAATTGCAAAGTACTTTCAGCAAAGGATTACTGAAGGAGGACAAGGACATCACAGAGAATATTACCTCCTGCTCTCCCTTTCTCCCTGCATTATAGGTGGGGAGTGGCTTTGCATCTGGTGCTGCGATGGAAAACAAAGCAGATAGTGGTCACACAAGCTCTCCTGTGGGTTGGCCAGTGTGGAGGTGGGAGCCAGCAGGATAATTAAAGGCTGGAAATTCCACCTTCTCCCATTAGTCTCCAAAGTATGGCACCCATCCCCCCCCACTAGTAGTGGGAGCCTAGCTGACTGCTTTCACATACCGTACATGATAACAATATATATATTTTTTAACCTTGTAATCCAGTTTGGCTGTGGGGCAATGGGTAATTTTTCTTTTGCTTACTTCTTGGTGTTTGGGGAGAGGCTTCGGTTGAAGCAAGTAGTAAACTAGTAATAAGATTCTGGTCCTTGTAAATAGGTCACAGCTGGCAGATTCAGCCTGAGTAATGGAGAAAGAACATCATGTGATACAGAATTTCAGTCCGACTTGGTTGGACTGCTGCTCTAGTGACTGAATTGGCTGCTGATTTGCTTCCAGGCCCCTTTGCTTCCTAGTTGCTGGTGCTAACCTTTAAAGCCCTTTCCTGACTGGGGTACTTCAGGGACCGTTTACTCCCATATGTTCCGGTTCGTCCCCTAAGGTAATTTGAGGGGGCCCTGCTTCAGGTACCACTCTTAGTAGCTGTTAGAGGGGTGGCGTGGCGGCAAGAAGCAGGTCCTTTTCTAGGTGGTGCCGCAGCTATGGAACTCCCTCCCTGATGGATAAGGAACAGTCCCCTTATTAGAGGTATTTCGGCGGGGGCTGAAGACATTTTTATTTCAGCTAGCATTTTAGGGTCGGTGGGGGCTGAGTTGTTTTTATTATTGCTGCTGGTTATGATTCTATTATTGTAAGTGTTATGATTCTTATGGTTTTTAATGCTGTTTAATAATGATGTCTTAGTGGCTTGCTTTTAGTAGCTTATATTGTTGTTAATTTACATTCTGCGCTATGCTGCTAGAGTGATTTGTGGGGTGTGAGCTGATGCTTTGGAATTTTACTGATTACTTGTGTTTTATTGTGTTGTATTTCATGGTGCTTTATGACTATTGTGTTTTATTGAATATGGATTTGTTAGCCACCTTGAGCTCTGGAAAGCTATCCATCGCTATCAGACAGGATAGCTAAATAGAGCCTTCATGTTCAGAGAGAGTATGCCACTAATGCTGTAATCGTATATACCCTTTCCTATACATCCCTTCTGAGTAGATGTGCATATGATTGCATGTAAGCTCCAGTTGCCTGCAAGCATCTGGCTATTGGACGCACCTTTGACCTGCTCCAGTAGCACTCTTGTGTTCCTGTTTTTTCCTTTGAAGTGAATTATCATAGTGCAGATTATCATGAAGAGATTATTCTAACTCAAGCCTCTGTCAGTTTAGGATTCTATCATCAATTCTTCCCTTCCTCTCGCTTAATATAGCTGACACACTATCTGCATTTGAAGAGCTTCATTAAGATGTTTGCCTACTACTCTTTGGTATATCTTGAGGTGAAAACAAAATATTATGAAGTGTCGAAGCATGTTACTGACAGCACCAGAAGACCTAAAAATAGTACAGAATACAGGACATTCAGTGGTGATTTCTTTGCTGTTTTTAGAATTAGTTGGTTTGTTGCTCCAATGCCACTTTTATTTTTGTCCTAGGTTGTGAAGAGTCAGCAGTCAATTGAACTCTCACTCAAAATATCCAATTAAAACTAGACCAAAATAGCTTATATTTAGGTCAGACTTTGCTGGTTAGGGTCAAGCTAGTAGTGGTTTAGTGTCTTCTGCTTGACAGAACAGAACATCATTTATACCTTAATTATTCGCAAATAGAGCCTGTACCATCTTTGGTTTAAAATGGACAGAAAACCACTTCAGGGGATCCATAACGGACTGAAACAGATGATAAACCAGTGGGGGGTAGGCAGGGAGAGGAACAAATAGGCATAGTGTTTCCCGTCCACCCTGCATGCCATCCTCATCTCTGAACATGCCCACATGTACAGGGGGGCCACAGTATCTGCGGATGCCGTATCAGCGGATTCACTTATCCATGGATCCAGGATCTGCAGGGCCCAGCTCCCCCCACTCCCATTACCTTGTTTATGCTGGTATCGCTGGCGCCAAACAAGAGTGGGTCTTGCTGCTGCTGCTTCTAGCGTTTTGTTTAAGGAAGACCCGCGCTTACTTGGCACCAGTGATACCAGCATAAATAAAGTAATGGACACGAGGGGGCTGGAGGGGGCCTTGCAGGGGATAGCGTTCCCCCCTATCTGTGGGTTCCTGGTATCCGCAAGGGGATACTCCATGGATACTGGGGTCCTACAGTACACACAGGGATGCAATATCCAAATGCCTCCTAATGGTGGTTGCATGGTTGATTTACTGGCTGCCTAATCCTAACTCCCGCAGCACGGGCACTGTTGCATCCACACTGATGGAGTCCAGGCTGCATCCAATTGTGTGTGTGTGGGGGGGGGGGTGACTAGACAGCCAGCAGAAAGTAAGTAA
Organism: Plestiodon gilberti rubricaudatus; assembly: GCA_026170595.1. Lineage (NCBI taxonomy): Eukaryota > Metazoa > Chordata > Lepidosauria > Squamata > Scincidae > Plestiodon > Plestiodon gilberti. The sequence continues at coordinate 66,503,518 of JANXHW010000001.1, forward strand.
AATATTTACTTTTTTACTAACTCCCCCCCCCCCAGGTAGGCTGCCCCATTGCCTATGGACCTCCTTGTTCCTACACCAGCAATTTTTGCTAGCGTAAGCCAAGGAGAGAAAAGGTGCGGGGCAACCTGGTGCAAATAGCTTCCGCTGGGATCAAAAGAATAAAAGCATACAGTTAATTACCTTAACGAGGTTCTGCTTAATGACCCCCCATATATATGACGGGAGTCGTTATGCAGAATTGTTGGTCACTTTCCCCACCTTTTGAAGTTTGAGTCCTCTCTGGAGGCCTGTTCCTGGTCACGGGTCTCTCCAGAGGCCTGCAGAGGCAAGGAACAGACCTCCGGAGAGGCCCATGACTAGGAACATCTGGAGAGGCCTCAAACTTCAAAAGGTGGGGAAAGTGTCACTGAGGGACCCAACTTAACAACAGGGTTCAGGGAATGCATTCCTTTTGTTAAGTGGGGGACATCTATATATTAACAGAGAAAAACTAATGAAGCAAAAAGATATTAAGCATAATAAGACATTAAATGCATTGTATAAGTGGACATTAGTTAAATGTCCTCAAAATTTTGTCTTTCAAAATTCATCTGGCCTCTCTATAAATATAGTTAAAGTACACTTATCTGTTAATGCAGCATATGCCAAATGTAAAAGGAACTGAATGGACATAGGCTTACCAGATTTTCCTGGTTCTAAACCGGGGCACCCCCCCCCCGAATAATTATTAATTCAATAAATAAATAAATAATTTTAAAAAAAAAATGGGCGCAAAGCGCCCAGTAACCACTTGAAGGACGTCCGAAAATTAATTACCTTGCCTGTCCCACTGCCGCCATTGCTGCCATTCTGCCTCTTCTGCCACTGCCATTGCTGCCGCCGTCTTCGTCTTCTCATTATTGTCCACTGCCGCCATCCATTCTGCCTCTGCCGCTGCCACTAATGCCGCCGTCTTCATCTTCTCATCATCGTCTGCTGCCGCCATTGCAGCCATCATTCTGCTGCTGCCGCCGTCTTTGTCTGTTGTCCATCGTCCACTGGAGCCTCCATGCTGCCCAGCTGCTGAATTTGATTGAAGCCTCCGCTGCTGAAGCCTCTGCCGCTTGCAAAGTGCGAAAAGGCACTTTTTCCACTGGCTCTGCCACCTTGGATCTCGCGAAATCTCGTGAGATCCAAGATGGCTACACCCCAATCTTGTGAGGGCACATGAGGCACTCATGAGGCACATGGCGGCACTGGGGGAAAAAGTGCCCTTTCACACTTTGCAAGCAGAGGCGGCGGCAGAGGCTTCCACCGGGCCCGGAAAGCCCAGGACTGACCCGGGACCGGAACCTCCGAACGGGACGGATGGTAAGCCTACTTATAACATGCTTATCTTTCTAAAGTACCTTAACTATAAAGAGACCAGATGAATTTTTGAAAGATGGCATTTTGAGGACATGTTCAGTTATACAATGCAGTCATGTTATAACACATGCATTTAATGTTTCATGATGCCTAACAAGATGTAGCCGAAAACTGTGGATTTCTTTCACTTAAGAGAACATTTTCAATAAGTATAGCAACCTAATGCAACTTTCTTTTTGGTAAGCATAACATGTTTTCCTGTAACAGATTTAATCCTTTTAGGGATATTCACTTAAGAGACCTCTAGACAGCATCACTGCTGTCACTTGATTAATGCAAACACTTATTCATCATACTTAGACCAAATGTCATTTGTGTCAATGATTGATGAGTTATTCACTGCTCAGCAGCTTATATTTGTTTGTTTTTGAAATACATTCAGACCACAGCACTATAAAACAGCAATATGTTTTCCCCATTTCTAGAAACACTAATAGATGTGCAAATTCTTGCTGAGTATTCAGTCATTTCTGAATGCAGGTATGCATACCAAGAAATGATCCCTCATGGACGTATTGCTTCACCATGTTCCTAATTTGGACAGTGAATATGACTTGCTTCCATTCCTACTGTGTTGCTCTTCTAAGCAAATATTACTAATGTAACTCAGATTTGCAGTTTTCGGTGTCAGCATTTATTAGCATGATGTAGCTGGAAGAAATCCAAAACCTTTTGCCAGATATTATAGCATGGTTTCCAGTTCATTTATGAGTACACTGTTTCCTAAAATCCGAGCATTTTGGGACTGCAACTGCCCTGGTTTTGATGACATGCCAGGAACTAGAAAAAGGGAGTGAGGCCCGGTTGGTTCTGCTGACTTCTTAATAGTGTTCAGTACCATTGACCATGTCATCCTTCTGGATCACCTTTCAGGGTTTGGGACTGGGTCACATAGTGTTATGCTGGTTCCAGTACTACCTGGGAGGGAGGGTGCAGAAGAGTGCTATGAGATTACTGCTTGGTCCTTAGGATCATGGCCTTTAGGGTCCTGAAAGCTTCCATCTTGTTCCCTACGCTATTCAATATCTACATGAAATTGCTGACAGCCCAACCCTATGATTCACCTGTGCCGATGCAGCCATGTGGGGAGGGGGGGGGGAAGGCCCAGAGGTCTCCTTTTTCTCTTTTTCTCTTACCCATGGGTAAGCTAAGTATGACGTGGAGGGGTCTATTCAGACCTGTGTTAGCAAAATCGCTGGCGCAGATTTATGTGGACCTGGACCACTGGATCAGGTCTGGGAAGGGGCTAGGATTCAGCAGCCACTGCTTCTCTCAAACCCACCCCCTTCTTGGAGCTGATACACCCTTCCCCGCTGTGGCCTCCCTGCTGGTGCTCCAGCAGCACATGTCTCTGCGCTCTGTTGGAGGTCCTTTTGCGACTGCCATAAGTCAAATGCCTCTGATGAAACTCTCATTCCGCCAGCATTCAAGCCCAATGGCAGTGACGGAAGTAATCACGGGATCTGGGTTGAAATATCATCAGTACGGAGATGAAATCCAGCTCTATCTCACAATGTTATCTGACCCCAGGGAGTTGCTGGATGTTCTGAACTGTTGTCTGAAGGAAGTGATGGGTTGGATGTGGACTAACAAATTGAAGCTTAATCCAGAACGTTGGAGGTGCTGATTGTCAGTAGGAGAGCTTATCCTGAAATGAGTGTTCAGTCTGTTCCTGATTGAACAGCACTCCTCTGAAAAAGCATGTATGTGGCTTGGTGATGCTTCTGGACCTGGTTGTGCTCCTAGAGGGGCATGCGGCAGCTGTGTGTAAAAGTGCTTTTGCCCAGTTTCACATGGTACAATCACTGTGGCCCTTCCTTGAGAAAGCTGATCTGGCCACAGTTATCCACACCTTGGTCATTCAGATGGACTATTACAATCTGCTCTGTGTGAGGCTGCCCTTGAAAGTATTCAGAAACAGCAACAGGTCTAGAATAATGTAACCAGACTGCTGATGGCAGCCATGCAGGGGGAGTGTGGAGGGGGAGCAAGCCTACTTTGCTCCACCTTCTTCCACATTGTATGGGTTGGGTAGGTCATGATGGGGCTTCACTGTGTAGCCACAAGGAATTTATATTCAGCTGCAATATCAGCCCAATCCCAACAGTCCAAGATGGTGGATATTCCCACCATCTTCCGCCATGCAGCTACACTGACAGAGCATGTACTGCATGCAATGGGTGGGGGGAAGTGATCAGACGGCCAGTGAGAGGTAAGTAAAAATATTTTATACTTCCCTCCCAATAGGCCACGGAGTCGCCAATGGGTTACCGCGAACATATGCCAGCTATTTTGCTGGCGTTAAGTCCAAGGAGAGGAAGGTCCTGGCCATGAAAGGGAGATAGGATCTGGCATGCACAACTGCTGCTGAGATCCCCCTCCCACCCTCACTCCCAGTTTGACTCATTCCCTGTCCTGTTCTTCCCATTCTGGCACACGCACAGAGCCTCCAGCCATTTCTGCTGGCTGCTCCATTGTGCATGACGTTTGCGCCATCACAAGGTGACGTACAGCTGCGGATCGCTAGTGGTGCATAGGATTGGGCTGAAACTTACTGGGGTAATATGATCCTGAAGGCAGGTTTATTCAGGGATTAACCTTACCGTCTCTTGTGGGTTTCTGAATATTCGTAAATTTCTTGAGGCCCATTCAGTGCTGACAGCCAAGCACTGCAGCATGTACTACTGCACAGGCAGCTTACAAAAAAAAGAGTACTTTTTATGAGCTCTCATCGAGTTGAAGATATAGCATTATTATAAACAAACAAATTAATAGGGAAAAGGTCAAATCACTACCCAGTAAACCTTATAAGACTTTCACTGTCATTAAGTCTCAGCTGAGAGCTTTATAACTTGGAAATATAATTACTGTCAGGAAACATGCCAAAGAAGCAATCAAGAGGAAGCGGAGAGCGGAAGGCCATGTTTAATTCTGACTGCCGTGCTAAAGCCAGTAATATATTGTTTCGTTCTGACCAAAATTAGGTTGGTATTTAGCTTTGGCATAAATGACAGATATTAAGGTGATAGTAGCTCACAAGGTGACTGAATCACATGTTGCCGAGTAAGTGTATCTGTGTGCATTTATTAAAAGGATGGTTCCTGATATTCTAAGCACAGCAAATAAAATGAAAATAAGAGCCTGGAGTAAGATTAATGATCAGATCATGAGGTAAGGAAAGCAGTATTTAGCTTTATCTCATGTCACCACTCCCAGAAAGCCTGTTTCCAGTATGTGGTTCTAGCAGGCTCTAGATCAGGGGTTCTCAACCTTTGGCGGCCCGGATACCCCCAATGAAGGTCAAAAATTTTGGAGTACCCCATCTAATTAGCATAATTAGCCAATTTACATAATTAGCTAATTTACATAAATTGCACAAAAATGCCAGGATCTCTTTTAAAAAACACACAGCAATAAGACACATGAACAAAATGCACAAAAACATAAATCCCAAGTACAACCCCCTCAAACTCAACTCTCCCCCACCCATGCAGTTTCCAAAGTAAAAATAAATAAATCCCAAGTACAAAACCCCCAAACTCAACTCTTTTCCCCCCACCCACCCATGCAGTTTCCAAAGTAAAAAAAACATAAATCCCAAGTACAACCCCCAAACTCAACTCTTTCCCCCCCACACCACCCATGCAGTTTCCAAAGTAAAAAACATGAATCCCAAGTACAACCCCCCCAAACTAAACTCTTTTTCCCCCCACCCCACTGTTCCCTCTAAGCTGCATGGGTGCCTAGATATAATAAAAGTCTCACATAGTTGAAAGAAGTTGCTGCCACTTTCATTTGTTTTCTTACCTTATCTCTTATCTCCCTCCCTCTATCTCTTCCCCTTGGGCTTCTATCTCTTCTCTTTGTCACTCTCCCTCTGCAGAGTCTGCCAAAGGAGAACCAGGCATTGTGTGCAGATCACTGAAAGAATGCTTGGAACAGCCAGCCCTGAGTGCAGATCACTGATAAAATTATACCTCTATTGCGGCTTATTTGGAGGTAAGTAAAAATGTTTTTTACTTACCTCCACTTTTCCTTCAGTTTGCCCCCTACCATAGGAAGCAGCGCGTGCCTTTTTGGCGCAGCTGCATCGGCGCTGGTGGCAGGATTGGGCTGTAAGAATCATAAATCATATCAAATGAACTGTCAGTGCCTTACCCCCCCAAAAAGGAGGTTTGGTCATAATGAAGTTATTCATCTGGTATTTAAGACTTGGTTTAAAAAAAAAAATCCGATACAAGCAAAAAACCAAATCAGTTCAAGCATCTTCTGTAGTGAAAACAGATGCAAAAATTTCATCCAGCTTCTCTGAAAAACCTTCATATCCACTTTAAGCTTTCCTCTTATTCTCTCATTACACAGTCTAACATTTTTTTTTCTGATGCTTTGGAAGTTAGGCCTACTGGACAACAAATTTCAACTTTCTGTGTTTGTCTAAGATTAAACCAAGTTACCTTTTTGTTGTTTGGGCTGCTGAATATAAAAATGGTCATTAAAACACCAGATTAGCTCTAGTTTTGGGGGTATGGGATCGCCACCTCATAATGTGAGTCAAGCTTCCTCGTGAGGAAGTTGATGTCATGGCTTCCTCATGAGGAAGCTGCTTGACTCTCATTATGAGATAGCGATGCCATATCCCCAAAACTAGAGCTAATAGGGCAAAACCAATGCCATTTTTGGAACCCAAGAATAGGTTTAACTTTTAAGACACCAAAATGTGTATTGGGTTGTGTTATCTATCTCTTTGCAGGTTTTGCTGCAACAGACAAACACTGCTACCCCTCTGGAAGGAAATAACTAATATTCAATAAATATATAACATCTAGAATAAATATGTGTTTAGCACTTGTCGTTTTAGGAATATTTTCACCTATTTGGATTCAGCTTTCAAAGAAAAACATACATCACAAAAGCATGATTCAGCTAGGAAATCAATTCAAAAAAAATATTGGATGGGGAAGGGAATAATAAATCACTATACAATTTTACAATTCTTCCTGTAGGCTAGTTCTCTAAATTTTAGATTTAAACTACCAGTATAAACAATTACTCGATTACATTTAAAGAGCTATATATTTAACATCATAAAGTCAAACATCATAGGAAAATACCTGCAGCAGCATTTACAAAAGGTCTTTTGAGTTTTCAAATTGCTCACCCAGAAGCAATGTCAAGATAAAATGCGTTCTAGTAAATTATCAACTCAGCAGACAAACAGCTCTAGATGAAAGTGCCAGGGCAAACACAGGCAAATACAACAGTCTGGATCCAAGGCCCACCAGAGACAATTGCGTCTAGAATTACCTACTTCTGAAAACTAAAGGGCCACTTCACACGTGTTTTCTATGCGGACAGGGCATCATGAAATGTGAATGTGATTAACAGGCCTTTGAACATGCTTGTAACACAGAGACACTCATTAGACATTAGGGATTTACTGTTGCTTAATCTTGAGTGTGAAATGGCTGGCAGACCGGATTGTTGTACCACATAATATGTGAAATAGTCCTCAGAAGTATTGTCAAGAAGAAGGGAAACAGAGAGATTTCATCCTCCCTAAAACCTCATATGGCTACTTAAAACATGCCTTAAGAGCCCAATCCTATCCTTTCCCCCTGCCAAAAAGACGTGCACTATATCCAGCGGAGGTGGGTGCAGATCAGGAGGCTTCGGAGGGGAAATGGGATTTAAATCTGGTCTTTGAACTGAGTCTGGAAACAAATGATAACCAACGAATCTGATACAGGACAGTGTAACACATGAAGTTTGCTTCATCTCTGACAGCTACATTCTGTGCCAATGGCAGTTTTCAAACTATCTTCGAAGGCACTTTCACATAGAATGTATTGCAGTAATCCAGCCAGGATGTGATTAGTACAAGGATAACTGTGACCAAGTCTGTCTTCTCCAGATAGGGTCGGAGCTGATGCACAAGCAGGAAGCTGGTAAAAGGCATTCCTGGCAACTGGCAAGACCGGAGCATCCATGTAATACCCCAAACAATATACTGGTTGTTTTAGAAGGAGTGCAACCTTATCCAGCACAGGTTGCATACCTCAATCCAGATTGGCAGAATTATATAGCAACAGTATTTTCATCGTGTCTGGATAAAGTTCTAGACATTATTTAATTTAAGTAATGTCTGAAAAAAATATAGGGGGGGGGAACTGAAGAATGCACACACTTCAGTTGCAAGCAAGTAGAAATTGAGATGAATTGTGCCAGATAGCTTCTGAGTATATATGTAAAATCATTTGGTGATTTGATGTAAATAGAACTATACAGTAGCTACATATATTATCTATCTTTAGCTTTGTTACCGAAATTGCCTTTATCATTAGGGGAATAGCTTAAATATGGCAATTTGGTATATACAGGGATCTTTAGAACAGCTATACCAGAGTTGGGCTTCACAGAATTCCGTTTTAAATAATATTGAGGACACACGTGGTTACTTTCCAATATTTACTAGATAGTTAGTCAGACTCATACAAAAATACAATAATTCCATCACCCACAGCATACAGACCTAGGAACTTAGGTAGAAGTTACAGAGGTTTAGCAGGTTTCTTGATTTGTGCATGGATAATATTTACTTTTCCTGGAGAGTAGACCTTGGCTGCAATGCTGTTTAGGAGTGATGGCACAAGAACAAAGAAAGAAGCAGATTGTCTCTGAACTGATCAGGCTGAGAAGCCTGTAGAAACTAACTGAGAAGTAATGCAAAGAGAAGGGGGGGGTTGCAAGAGAGAGGGAGGGGAAGGGGTGAAGGGACAACAAGATAGAACAGAGCTCACCAGTGTCCACAACGTGTGAAAGAGAGAGACTGTCAGGCAGTCTTTACCTTTTATAGGGAACAGAGCACATGGCCAAGAAAGGGGAGGATACCGTGAGAGGACCAGGTACACAGACAAAAGGGAAGGAGAGCTCCTAGAGTGGACATCCGGTATACCTCTGGGTAAAACTACACAACCAATAGGAAAGTGGGAGGAGGGTGATGGGTTGATGGTCCAGTCGTTAAGGAGCTGGCTTGAGACAAAGCAGAGGCTGGGATGAGTCATTTCAGGTGGCCTGGCTGTTGTCTTCTCCCAGGAACATATTTAGCATATCAGTGAGGGGGGGGGGGAGAAATGCAGAGTAGTCTGTGAGAGCTTAGACACATGGCAGAAATGGTGGCAGGCAGCTGGTCAGGTTTTTACCTCATGGCTTCTTGGGGAGACCTTTCTCCAGCATGGCTCATGGCGCAGGAACACAAGTGGCACGACCCTCGCATTGTACCATACAGTCCAGTCTGGCACATGTTCCATTCTAGCTCACAACCCATTTCAAAAAGCCTCATGGCAACAAACATTTTCAAAGTCTCTTGGCAACATTCTCATTTTGAAAGGTCATGGGGCAACAGCTTGTTCGCCAGAAATTTTTTTTCTAATGGTAAATTGATACAGCATTAAAAGTTGCAGAGCAAATATTCTGACACTGAAACATTGTTAGAGAATCACCTTCAGACCTCTTTTTCAATGAAATGCCCTAGTACTGAGATTAGCAGCCCAATCCTATCCTTCTCCCCCACTGGCTGGACCAGTGGGGGAGAAGGATAGGTTTGGGCTGTAGATAGTACGTACGAGAACATAAAATAAAATGTGTATTTCTTGTATATATACTGAGCCTGTATTTTCCTCATCCTGAAACTAGAGAAAGGATCACACAAATCATGAGTTGCTAAGCAAACAAGTAACACAAATTTCAATGCATCATAAGGAATAAAAATGGCATACTGTCAACAACAAGTCTCAAAGATTATCATGGGCATGATCCAGTTTTCCTGTTTGTGTGAGTGAGGACTCCTCACAAACAAACAGACCCGGGGGATCCATGTTTGCATGCTGCTGGGCACTGTATACACATGAAATCCCCCCCGTTCTACACCACTGGTGTGCCAATTGTGTACTGTACTTGCCCAAAGGGTGATAATGCGGCAATAGAAGGAAGGCTATGTGCATTTCACCAGGTCAGTCCAAGTGAACTCCTTACTTGTGCTAGAGGTATGTGCAAAGGCTACCTGATCCTAGATAGGCAGCCCAATCCTACTGGGCTGCCCCACTGATGGAACAAGCATTCCACCAGTGCTGCTTTACATTACAACATTCCAACACCATGCAGGTGCACACTGCTGGAGCCTTCCTGCACACACTGGCAGATCCCCCTGGACCTGCCAAGGCAGATAAGGTGGCGGAGAAGGTGGGACAGAGTGGGGGAGGGTGGAATGAGGCAGCACTGGGGCGGAACGGAGGAGGGTGGAATGGGGAGGCAACAAGGTGGAGGATGGGTGGATCGGATACGGGAAGGGGGTGGGTTTGGCAGCCGCCGCTGAATCCTAGCCCCCTTCCTGGACAAGATCACGTGTTGCAGGTCCATGCAAACCAGCACCAGTAAATTCACAAGCGCAGGTCTTAGTAGACCCCTCAACACTGTGGAGGATTACCCTCAGGTAAGAGAACAAATATTCCTTTAACCAGAGGAGACCTCTGCAACTGCCCCCACTGCAGGATGCCATTTCTGCATTGCTGCATTGGTGGGGGAGGGGAAAGAATAGGATTGGGCTGATAATCTTGTTTAAAATGATTAGGATTTCTTTTCTGGGATCACTGTTATGGTGTTTTCAAAGTGTTAATTCCAACTCATAATACAACACAATGTATCTTTCAACTGGTTCTCAGCCCATTATTAATGCATAATAGGTGCATGATCTTTTGCTTGCACATAATACAATGTTTTCAAGGAAGGCCAACTGACCTCACAAATGGGATCTGCAAACATATAATTTCAGGATCCTGTAATGAGAGTTTGATTGGTACAAATTAGTGCAGGTAAATACTAGCACCCTCAGTAGAAACCCAATTAACTCTAAGTGCTATTGTTTAGCAAGACGGTGTGTCATTGCTAACTTACCATATGCTGATTTTATCCAAGGGACATTAAGCAAGGCAAGTAAAACAAGGTTATCTAAAGTGTATCATTCACTAGCTCAATATAACTGTTGTCCTTATTGGTTCTATGCACTGTAGCATGAAGGCACAAGTAGGTTCAGTACTGAGGGTTGTGTGCATTCTTTCCTAGGATTATGCTGGCCATTTCCTTGCAAAAAAATTAAGACCTACTTGGTAAGGGCAAAGAAGTGAAGCTAAAAGCTCATTATAAATCCTTTTATATTAAATTTACCGGTCTATGGAGTACAGTGATAAGCTTTCTGACCTCAATCCCTCTGGATGTGACTTCACAAATGAATGCAACTAATGTGCTTTTTGCTTTATGGAATGTGATTCAAGCTAATCCCAGAAAAAAAATATGTGATGAGGTGAAGGTGAGGTCATGGACTATAGGCAATAAAGACATGTGGTGATATAATACATGTGTGTGCAAAAATCAGCACAGTAATTTAATACTCATCTGAGAATAAAAAAAGGAGGAATCTGACTAGGTTAATTGAAATGTAGGAAACCATAGAAATCAAGTAAGAATTACTAAAAAGTCTAGTGGAATTCAACATTGTAGGGAAAATAAAAAGGCATTAGGGTGATATCCTGTAGTTAAAGAAATTGAAAGGATGCATATAGTCAGGCTACTGTCTATTAATGAATAATTTGACTTTGTATTTAGTAAGATGATAATTATTAATTGAATAGCCAACGGCAGTTTGTCCAAGAAAGATCATACCAACCTAATGTAAGATTTTTCTTTGAAAAATTACCTAGTGCTTTTTATACAAAGGGAATACGGTTGACATAATCTGTTTTTATTTTGGTAATTCAATTAATATAGTATCAAATAGAAGAAAACTCAAATTGGAAAAAAAACCACCCCGGCGCATCTATACAGAGGTTGCAACATGGGCATGTTTTCATTTCCACTTAAGAGATTAAAACAAATGGTCTTGCCAAAAGGTAAGCTGTTAGATTGGGTAGAGAGTAAGACCTTGCTTATTTTAGGGGCTACTGCCCCTATACAGCCGGATCCATTCCAGTTCCTCAGGTGTGCAGCTTGCTCCCCTTTTTACTCCATCTGTGAAGTCCATATGAAAGAGGTGTTTTCAGTCATGGCTGCACACAGTTTTGAAATTCGTTTGCCTGATTTTTTTTTAAAGTGCTATTATTTGTCTCATAGGTTAGGGCTAAACTGGAAGAAGATCATTTTAATTTGACACTATGTTTGATATTTATTGGATATGCTATTCATTCTACTTCTTTCAGAGTGTTGATACATATCCTGAGACTTCAGTGTGAAAGTGAAAAACCTAATGGAATAAATCACAGAATCAAGAAATATGTAATATTTTAATAGAATCACTCCAGTTGGTTTGAAAAATACCATCTCTCATATGATACGTCTCAAAATGAATCTGTATAGTCATGAACATTTTTCTCTTTCATGCTGCCTGGCACACGCAAATATGACATAGGAAGCTAGAGGTTTCATCTTAGGGTTGCCATATTCTCTAAAAGAGATCCCTCCATTAATAAGATTGTAAGGAAAGAGACGAAAGCAAAACCGAAGTTTAAAATGTATTTGGTCACAAACATGCCTATTGGGGTAATCCAGTCGAATCTCTGGATCTAGGACAGCTCCAGACAACAGACTCATCAAAGAAATTGTATCCAGAATTAAGAGTAGTGACTAGTGTTCTTATGCTTTAAATACATATAATCAAATATATATCTAATAAAGCAAGGTTCCCACAGAGTAGAAAGTGACTGCAGTAGTGGAGTGACCCAACAGGGATGATCACATGGACAGCTCTTGACATGTTTGGAAGAATAACTCAATTTAATTTGATGACATGAAACCATGCTTCTATTAGTGCATATATGTGCTGACAGGGAGGGAGCTTAAAAGGAGGAGAGATCATGGAGTTAGCAGCAGAGCAAACTGTAGAGGCTTCAAGTAGGGATTGTGGGGCAAACTACAGTAGTTGGTGTAGGGAGAGCACAACAGTCTTGTTAGGTACTGTACATGGAATTAAAGGGAAATAACACAGGAAAAGGCTACTGGATGATGATGGGTTCCTTAGACCGATAACAGATTGGAGTTTATGGAAGTCATTACTGACCCCTCCTGCTCCACCTTTCCACTCTTATGCAGGTCACTTGAATTCTATGTACCTGCGCATAAAAATATGGGTTTTCAAGGTTTGCTTCAGATCAAAGGAGTTTAAAATAATTATTCTGGTTTTAGTTTCTTCCCCCCAAACCCCCCCCCCTCAATACTGCATAAACCCAATGACATATAAAGACCAACGATATGCCTTGCCCTGGAAGAGAATCTTTTGTAGCCCAATGGATATCCAGCAAATGACTCATGGCAGTCCTGTGGGCAGCTAGGCTGATATCTCTGGCAAATGGGCAGCCTGCCATTATCTAAGGCATAGGAACATCAGCCAGCTATGCTAAAAAAGAGTATCTGCTGATAATAAAAGTTTCCTTTTCACGTATTTTAAGAAAGATAACTCTGTCATGTCCAACTTGTTTTACAACAAATGCATCTGCATGCATGTAAGATTAATTCTAACCTGCATTTGAGTTTAACTAAGCAGACTCCTGCTGTTTATCTTCTTCTCCTTCTTGCACCAGCAGCACTTAATTTATACAGTAAGCCAAAAATATTAAATACACAGAACAAAATCTGTCACAGCAACTAATGAATAATAATGCACCACCACAAAATAATGTGGGCTAAAACTCAATGAACCCTGCAGTGTGACATTTATAATATACTCATATTATAATTAAATAGATAGTATTTCTAGACAACAAATTATAAGGCAGGCATTCAAAAGCAGGCAATGTATAGCCAATCAGAACCAGTAATTTGAAATCCACATAAACCCAACGCCAAACTACACTGGTTTGTTGCTAGCAAAAACCACAGTGCTTTGAGCGATACTCCATATACAAAGAAGAAAACATTAAAAGCTTTTCTTTCATATAACTAGCAAGATTCATGGAATTCCATTTCCCTTTTATGCTCAGAAAATCTTAACAAACCAGTTATTATGAATGAATTATATTTGCAGAATTCCTACAAGAAACCCACGAAATATAAAATCTGTGAAGCTAAATACCAGCACAGACAAAGGGATTCAGTAAGCTTTAAGTAGCTAGGCTCCCTAGATAGCACTAATTTGTATAGAGCAGCAGATCAGTATAATCACTCCATGAAGAGCACTTACCACAGTAATCAAATACTCTCATAGCAGCAATGAAAAAGGAAGTTTCCACTTACCTGGAAAAGAAAACAAACAAAAAAACTGTTATAAACTAGCTCTTTAGAATGAACATTTCGATAGCAGCAGCAGCAACAACAACAAAAACAGGAAAATATATTGTTGGATATTGTTGGTAGTTGGATTTTAACTTTACAAGATACCTTCAGTATGGCAAAATGGACATCATGCTACTCTCAACTAAATTTACCTTTTACCTAAAGTAGTTTAAAAATGATGTGTGTATGAAACACCAAGTAAATGGAAAGCAAGGCACTCTCATCATAATATTTGCACAGGTCCTCCACAACAGATTTAATGATCCAGCAGACTGCTGTGGACAGATTTGCTGTAACAGAGAGTTACACTCTCTCTGCAAAGACAGAGACAACAGAACCAATAAAGCGAGCTGTTCTAGGTCCAACAGGACAGTGAAGTTTGGACTACCAGAAAATATTGGCCTTTCCTTTTATTAAAAGGACAATACTACTTTTTCAGAAAACTGAAACTGGTCATTGTTTATGGTGTGTACACATCCTACTACTACCTTCAGTTAAACAGGTTGCAGGTGTTTGTACCACTTAAGAACTCTACAAAACCTGGTTGACCTGAGGTGATAGTGGGGCAAACAAAAGTAGTATGCATAGCACAGAAAACATTACTTCAAAAACACATCTAGCTATTGTCTGACTCCAGTCACAACTGGAATTTTCAGTTCCTGCTTGTAGGCTTAGAAAATGCATCATACCAGCCGAAACTTCAACATTAATGGGGAGCTGTCCATAGAGGCCTTACAACCAGTGGTGCTGAAACCAATTGGTAACCATGAGACCCTTTTAGGCAGAATCACACTCTGAAGATTCACACCAAAGCGGCATGGAGCCATTTGTGGACTTTTGTGATTTCAAATTCCTGGCTTTGAACCAGAGATAAAAATCACCCAAGGACTCTAGCATAGAACCTGAACTACACATTACATTAGCCTTGGGTCTTACGTTTACCTCCATGTAGAAGCTGTAAAGGGTTGCGGTTAGGATTGGTGGTCATGATGCCAGGTAGAGAGCTTTTAAACTTGTTACCTCCATGCCATTTTCATGAATATCTCACCCCTGAAGAGGCTAATTAACATTTCAAATTAAGGTACTTAACTTAGAGTTAAGGGTTAGCTAGCTGCTTTGGGAGTGCAATTTTTGATGGGAAGATGGTGTAGAGGTAAATGGTTAAGTATTCTCTCTCTCTCTCTCTCTCTCTCTCTCTCTCTCTCTCTCTCTCTCTCTCTCTCCAAACTACAGAATCAAGTGTCTAATGTAAGGTGTAGTTTATATATCAGAGTTTGATATAGTGGGCAATGGTCTATCATTGAGCAAATGGAATATGTAAAAATATAATAGGGGTCAGGGGAGAGAGTGGGATGCAACACCAGATTGACCTTTCTCTCTCCTATTTAAAGTATTCATCCGAGACAGCAGAATTGTCTTCCCGAGGCTGAAGAATGGCACAGCTATATCACAAAGTACAGATAAGACTTGCTGAAAGAGGATGAAGATATACTGAATTGCAGAACCTCATGCACTTTGTGTCAAGTTAAAAGTGGGTACCCACATAATATGACATATGACTGCAGTTCTTAATTGTCTTACTCTTTCCCTCACCAGCATCCTATAATGAAACATGCCTCTGGAAAAGTGAAGTGATCAGACACCTTTGAGAATTGCTGAAATGCTAATGTGGGAAGTGGCCCTGACTTTCTCCATTCTCCACAACATCTTGAGAACAGCCAGTATTTGGTCAGAATAAGTCCAAAGTATACCACTTCTGTATGATCAATAAAGATGACATCAAGGCCGAGTTGTGAAAGTCTCCAAATTGACCTCCTCGCAGCTATGGTAAACCTGCTGCTTCTTGTATGCAGTCCACAAATATGACTGCTGCTTCTTGTTCAGACAATAATGTGCAAGATAATGATCTCATTGAGCTGAAACTTCAGCTAAAATATGGAACAAGAATCAAATTAAAAAGTAGAGCAACCTAAGGTTCATATATATATTTTTCTCCATTTTCTATAGGATTTTACTGCATTGATGTAGTAAGTGCAAATATACAGAAGAAGCAACTCTGAACGGATTCCATCTCCTGTGAACACTTAGTAGAGAAGCCTCTGTGGATATGGTATATCACTGACTTTAGACAATTAGATTTTCCAAATGACACACGATTAACACAAAGTCTTCCTTGTCACAGCTTTCTGCCGATAGTTTACTAAGAGCCATTGACTGAAATCACATGTAGTCTTGCTTGCATGTAATGAAGCAATCAATACAGGAGTATGTTTGCAGAGCAAATCATACAGTTTCTAAGGTGCACAATTGTTTTCTGGGGGACGACAACATGTATTTAGATGTTTTGGACTCATGAAATTCAGGTCGGGTTTGCATATTCTGTGGGGGCAGAACTTTGCACACCAGGAGTTGTCCCTGTGCATGTTGTTAACCTTGACAAATTCCAGGGTACAATTTCCAGCATTCACAGATCAGATAAAAAGCAACAGCTGAGGTCCATGAATTATTGTCTAATACATTTCACTGTTCCCATGGAAACAGACATGGGAGTGACTCCCACATTATTCTCTCTATAAGAAAGCATAGGGGAAAAAACGAATATTAAGGTCCAGTTCTGTTTTCACAGTTACATCCACTGCTGGTACACTATTTTAATGGAATATGATTGATTTTAATGTTGGAACCAAACAGAAATGGCATTTAACTGTGAAGACTGACTAATGCAAATGGGGGCCTGATCCATTTGGTATCTTGTGTATGCCATCAGGTGCACTCAGCTGTTCTCCTATGAGAGCAGCTTCCTGCTTGCAAGGAGACTGCTCACAGGAAGAGGGTTAGTGGCAGGAAAATCCCACCCACAGAAGAAGCTGAGGAGGATATGAATGGTGATGGGACCATGTTTTTGATGCCCTGTAGTCTCTCTCTCTCTCTCTCTCTCTCTCTCTCTCTCTCTCTCACACACACACACACACACACACACACACACACACACACTGTATATATCCAATAATTTTATATCTGTGTCATCTTTATACAGCTATAGGAAATTATGAATGGATTATTAATATCAGTATTGTTATATTAATATCAGGAAATGGCTCCCCCCTCTTTATTCTGTTGAAAGAACATGGAGGGTTGCAACTGTTTTCTCTAAATTTGAAGTGTAAATCTAGTATTGTAGCAGGCAGGGAAATAGGTACAAGCCATTGGAACTATAGGTGACTGTGAACAAAACGCTTATGAGACAAAAGGCTGACTGATTTTAGATATGGCCTTTTAATCTTAACAATATGATTGATGGCTATAGTGAGTCATCTGGTTGACATATGTTGTGCTAAATGTAGTTTCTGAATTATCTTCAACAGTAGCCCCATGTAGAATACATTGCAACCAACTAGGAAATTATAACATATGAGTAACTGGTGTCAAGCTACACTAGTCAAGAAGAAGTCACAGTTAGTACATCAGTCTTAGGGAAACCTATCTTTACTGAGAAATTACCTGCTTAATTCTGAATAAGGCACTTCAACAGAAGAATTATGTATAAGTAAATGTATCAGAATACAATGTTATCGAATACAACTTCTCTTACAGCGCAATCCGACTTAACGTTTGTGCCGGTGTAACCAGCAGCGCAGCGAGAACGGGAGGCCCCAGAACGGAAAAGGGATTCAAATCCCCTCCAAAAGAGGAATTCAAAGGGGATTTGAATCCCTTTTCCGTTCTGGGGCCTCCCGTTCTCGCTGCGCCACTGGTTACACCGGCACAAAAGTTAAGTCAGATTGTGCTGTTAAGCCATTTTCCGTCTTTGCCAGAATTTACAAAGAATGATACTATTATTTTGACAAGATATTGCTCAACATTTATACAAGTGGCAGATTCATGTTGACAGGTGTTTGATCTTACGTTGGCTTCATCATCATCATCATCATTTGCAATTATGCAGAATATCTACTCACCCCTGTTTTGGCTTACTCTTCCTTATTGTCTACAACAGTGTACGGTCACATTGCATTTCAGCTTTAAAGCCCCACATGTGTGAATGACTTGAAGTCTAATGTTCACTTTGAAGAGGCTGCACTGGACATGTGTACCTTGTACAAAGTGCAGATCTATTTGTCTCGGAAAGAAGTGGTTGTGGCAAGGTGGGCAGCAGTATGTCTGGGTGTAGGGGGGAACACTAAAACTTGAGGGAGAAGAAAAAAGCAAGAGCAGCCTTTAATAAGAAAAAAAAGGGGTAGGGATAATGAAAAATCAGAAGGGAGGAAGCTAATGCATTCTCTCTCTTTTTTCAGGTAGAAGAAATGGCCACCAGCAGGGAACGGAGCATTGTTCTTGTTCCCCTATTGATCTGATGGCAACAGTAGCGACAGCATGCAGGTTGTTTCCAAGATCTCTTTCTGAGATTTCTCCAAGAAATGTTCCACATATTCTCAGTGAGTGGCATCAGAGTTTATTGCTTGCATAACACGTGCCAGTGAAAGGCACCTTCCCTGTCCTTCCCTCCTACTGACATTCCCTGAGTCCACCCCACATCACTACTGAGGACTACAAGACACTCAGGGCCCAATCCTAGCGCTGATGCAACTTTCCAGCACCAATCCAACTGCAATGCAGCCCCGAGGTAAGGGAGCAAATGTTGAGAAGGCCTCCGTGACTCCCCCCCGGCCATCCCCCCACAGGATGCAGTGCACGCCCTGATGGCATGGCTGCATTAGCCTTGGAAAGATGGATAGGATTGGACTCTCAGTCATGTCCTGTAAAAAGAACTTTTTTCATTTTCTGCTTTTCTTAAGCCTTCACCTTGTAGTATAGCTGGGAGGAACAAAGTGAAGAGGTATGCCTGATCATGGCACCTTTGAACCAATAAAAGTATCTGCCCCAAGACAGTGAGAAAATGGGAGAGGCAAGTCCTGCAGAGAATGTGGGGGGAAATGCTATGACATTTTCCTCCCCTGTTCCTTGATAAAAGTTCCAAATAGTGTTCCCCAAGGGTACTAACTCCATAGTTGGGGAATCATTGCCTAACTGGAGAAAATGATTATAATCTCTTTCTGATTTATTTACACTGCGAGCTCTTCAGCATAATGTCGGAATTTTTGATTTGCATCTGTGAAACACTCTGAAGTATTTAGTTGTGTGAAATAAATACAGGCAAAGATGTTTTGGTCTGCACAGGATGGTGTAATGGTTTGGGAGTTGGACTTAGACCTGGAAGATCCAGGTTCAAATCCCCGCTCAGCCACGAAGCTTCCTTGGTGACCTTGGGCCAGTCACTATCTCTCAGCCCCACCTACCTCACAGGGTTGTTGTGAGGACAAAAGGAGGGGAGGAAATATGTACACCACTCTGAGCTCCTTGGAGGAAGGGCGATATAAAAAATGTGAAAATAATATTTCAAACAAGTGCTGACATTTTTTCAGCCATCAAACCACAATCCAATTTTATTTATTTACAGATTAGCTGAAGTAACTGCTAAGAAGTTATGAATAATCATAAACAATTTGGAAATTGCACACTGTAGATGAGCCATGACCATTGGCAAATTTAGTGAAACTATAATGAGCCTCGTCATCCCAGTAGAGGAATTAAAGGAGCAAATCACTCTGTATCATGCAAACGTCCTGCAAAATCAACACTCATTTCAGCAAGGTTACCTTAAAAAAAAAATATGATCAGCACAATTCAGCATTTCTAAGTCCCATTCATTTTCATGGGAGAGAAGCAAGTGTGGGCCTAGCTGTCTCATTTAAATCAGAGGAGCTAGAGAGTATTTAACCTCGGCAGCATCATGTTCTTAATTTTTTTCTATATCATATAGGATAGAAGTGATATACTAAACATACAGCAATTTTCTATGAAATATGTTTAATCACTGCACACATTTAGAGAAGATATATCCTCAAAAGCATCATTGTCTGCAGTCATGTGAAATAACTAGCACCCCTGCAGCATAATAAAGTGACTGTACAAATCAGCAGCTCAAATAATTAAGTCTTTTCATACCTTCTGGGGTATTTATCAGAGCTGAAAACAGACAGTGAGTAATCCATGATTACTCATCAGATGATGACTGAATCTCAGTTTAGGCATTCACTAACGAAGCTGCCTACTTCATGTGATTCTTGCTTTAAAAAATAGAGGTGGGGGAGAGGTTATAACAATAACCATAAACCTCCATATATCAGGTGCATGAAGGAGTCATAATGAAGTCAGGGTCCACACCTCTCTTCCATTAGCCAAAACTAGGAAAAAGCAACTTTAGTTTTAAAAAACATGTTGTCCTATCTTTCCTGCTCTATTTGGAAAGCTCAAGGTGTCATACAATATAACAACAAAGCAACATAAAAACCAATAAAACATCATGAAATCAAAACAATAAAACTCCCAACATCCAAATCAACAAAGATAGTAAAGAGTTCAGCTAGTGTACAATCAGGAGCCAACTGAACAGAACACAGAACAGAAAACAAACAAACAGTTTTAACAGCCCGTTTCTTCTAACAACCCCTTCCATTCTTTTGTTACATGTGTCCTCTCTGCCCTGCATTCCATTCCTCCTGAACTCCAACTCAATTAGGAGAATTTCTAAATGAATTCTTGAATTGGAGCATGCACAATT
The DNA here is from genome assembly GCA_026170595.1 of Plestiodon gilberti rubricaudatus. Taxonomy (NCBI): domain Eukaryota; kingdom Metazoa; phylum Chordata; class Lepidosauria; order Squamata; family Scincidae; genus Plestiodon; species Plestiodon gilberti. The sequence goes on from JANXHW010000001.1 coordinate 66,523,862, forward strand.
TGCCACAATGTTCAGGAACCGCATTCTCTCTCCACCCCATATTACTGAAATGCAAGTGGCCATGGATAAAGCAGTTTTGATGTGATAAAGCAGCCTTGAAGCAGCCTTCATGACTGCATGAAGATACATTTGGCATGGTGCTTGACTCCTGCATAAATGCACTCCTGAGCACTGGTAACACACACACACACACACACGCACACACACACACACACACACACACACACACACACACACGTCTGTATACACATGTTTGTGTATGTGTGTATGAATGTGTGCGCATGTGCCATCCTTGCACATTGGTAATTTGCACATGAACTGATGTAGCACAGTAGCTAAGAGACAGCTGTGAACCAGGACCTTCCTAGTTTGAATCTTGCTTCTGCCCATGCAAAGAATGCACAAGGAGGAGCTTCAGCAAGCAACTCCCCTCAAAACTAGCTGACATACACCTTCAGAGATATTTGCATGGGCATTTTTTCCAGACAAATTAGTTTTTACGTTGAAAATGATATAAGACTGTGCACTACCTTTATCATCTCAGAAATAAATATACAAATTGACTTTGATGATAGCAATTTCACACAATCTGGCTATAAGGTGATAATTGCAGTCATCCTATAAAACGTAACCTGTGAACTCATCCTAAGTCTAAAACCACTTTGGAGATTTAATATTATGGTTGCTATAAATAAAGACCAAATAAAGCTTTTTCTAGACTCGCCTCCTGTTCTGCTGCATGCAGTGTAACCAGGCAAGGCAACATATGCTCTGCAAATGATGTGGAAATAAAAGAACAATAAAAGAAAGCATTATAGTCCATTTGTTTAAAACTAAAGCTTCCCACTTGTAGACAGTTTCATTTTGAGAAGGGGGAAAAGCTGATACTATTGGCTGAATGCTGGAACTTAACATAAAAATAAAACACAGGTTGGCAAATATTTTGTATGGTCAGAACATCCCAAACCGTAACAATTTATCACTGTACATTGTTATTATAATTCCATTTTTGTTCTCTTCATTAAGTACGGGTTAAGATTGTAGAATTACTTCAAATCAAACCCTGGATGAACCTAAAAATCTGTCTGCGGGATGAAGATAGATGATGACCTCAGTTGCTGCTCTATTAGTTTGTTTGCATGGTGGATGTTTTTGTGATTATAGTTACTCTGAGATTTAACAGTGGGAAGCTAATGGAAATGTTGTTTGCTGCCATGGCAGACTAAATCAGTGGGGGGAGAAAAAGAAATGTGTTTACACTTGAAGATGTCACATAAAGCAGCTGGAGGCTTCTAGTCCCTGAGTCTCAGACTTACATGTTCCTTGAAGAACTCATCTGCATTATTACACACTCCTTCACACTTAGAAATCTATTAATTTACAATTAGTTGTATTGATTTTCTGGCAGATTTGTAATTTCTGTAATAATTTACAGACTACTGAAGAAATTAACTATGCTCCTCAGAAAGATAACCATTACTTGAAAAACAGAACTCTGCACGAGTTATTGAGCACATCATTGACCGTCTGGATTCTCTACTTCAAATTCTACATTAATTACAGCAGAACTGATTGGTGAATTTTATCTCAATGTGAAAGATTCTGTCTATACCACCCACCGAAATCCACCTGGTCAAACTTTATGCTGGGGATGAATATAAGGCGCTTGACTTGAACACAAGTTAGAGAAGAAATAGACTAACTTCTACTTACAGTAGAGATGTGCTAAATTAAACTGCAGCAACAACAAAAATCACACACTTTCTTGAGATGTAACCTTACTGAATACTGTGGGGTTTACTTCTGACTAAGCATGCATAGGATTGCACTTTTAGTCTGATAACGTTATATTTTATATTCCCCAGATTGCATCCTGCATCTTTTGATATAGCTGATTAGACTGTTCTACAAACCAGTTCAGATGGAGTATCTATGCCTAACTGCAATGCCTCTGGGGACAGCAAAATGCACTGCATGAAAATGTTTTCCTGTTAAATCAGCAAAGCAGGAGTTGCTCATTAACAACACTGCATCAGGAGTTCTGTAAATGCATTCAGCTAGTCAGTTGTGACCATATCATTTAAACCAGTGACTGCCAGGCTGCCCCAGCCAAAGTCAGGGATGGGTGACCATACGCTGGGCACTAGAAAGAGCAGTGAGAAAGCTAGAACTCAGGAAGAGATTAGGGTTCATCCCTGCTGTCACACTACTTGGCTCCTCAATCATTTTGTGGAGAACTGGAGGGCTGGACTTCAGCCACAATCCAATCAACTGGGCATACAATTTGTCTTATCTGGACGGCTTCTTGGAGAAATGGTTCTCATCTATTAAACATGCGGACTTAGCAAAGATAACACATAGGAGACTCTTGCATTTTAGTTTAATCTTTACTTTGTAATATGAAAGAAAATAGTGTTTATTCTAGTTTTTCCTAGGCAACACTAGAATCCTCCAATGCCATCTGGAGCTTCTAGATTTTATTAGTCAGAACTAGTAATAATGGATTTCGGGTTTTTACTGTAACATACTGTACACACACACACACACACACACACACACACACACACACACACACACACACACACAGAGTGTATAACGTCAAACGATTTACTGGGTAAACTCAAAACTTTGGTATTGCCTCCAGTAGCTCTCTGGGTTGTGGTCTCCCATCAATAAAGGTTGATTTCTACATAATAAATGGTAGAGGCCAATAAATACAATTGTTGATTACGATGATTAATCAGCATATATCAATTGTAATGTAAACAGTTCCTTATAGTTCTTCTGTTAGGTCCACAACATGCCTATAAGTTATGGTTTACATTTACGTTATATAAATGGGCAACTATGGCTAAAAGTAATTTCAAGGCCGCCCAGAGAATCTATGATTGAACTGAGATTTCTAGGCTGATAATTTCATGTCCAAATGTTCCATCTATTAAAATGCAGTTAGACAGGATATACATATCTACATTGGATCACACAATTTTTCTGAATATCTATCCTGCATATGCCAATGGTTTTCTTTACACATAGTCTTTGCAATACTGAATTATCAATAACTTTTGGATACCAGTGACAACAACGGCATGAAGGTGATCTTGATGGACGGATTAGGAGATAAGTTCTGGTTCAACTCATCTCCCTGGCGCTTTCTTCAGCTTACAGAGAGACTGTAATGAATTCTATAGTGCACACAGCATGTCTTTTTCATTTCTGTTGCTAGGTTTTTCATCCCATAACCAGTTTTGTCATTTATGTTGTTACATGTGACTGCAAATATTTATGTTAGTGTACTTGCATACATCTTGCATAAACATTGTGTAATGCCTCCGTTAAGGAGCATTTTGTCTACATAAGTAGGTCTTGTTTGTTAACAAATATTTTGCTCCTGATTCGTTGCTACTGAAACATATTCTTCGTACTAAAGAAAAAAATCTTTACACTCAGCTCAGCAAAGGAGAAAAAATGTTTGTAAAACTATTTAGACAAAATTATCCTAGGTTCTGGCAGGTTCTGCATGAACAGGAACAAACCACATGTAATGCCTTTGTGCTGGCACAACACAGCTACATGCACTGTATATGATGTATATACAGGCTTACCAGATCGTCGCTGGGACGGGAGCGGTCTACCCTTAAGGGGGAGGGGCGTGGGGGGGCCAAAATGCGACGTGACGCGTTCTGCCCCCCACGCCCCGCCCTCTTAAGGGTAGACCGCTCCCGTCCTGGTGACGATCTGGTAAGCCTGTGTATATACCTTGCAAGGGAGGAAATAGCATAGATAGAAGGGAGCATTGTGGAAATGAAGGAACAGCAATCTTGGTTGGAATCCTAGCACTACATGAAGATAACTTCTTTATTGGCCCACTCGCATACACAGAAAACAAACTTTTCAACACAACTCAATCAGCAATACACAGTTTATCAAACAAAGAGCAAGTACAACCATGGCTATGTGCACACACATACATATACACGATACATACATATGAAACAAACACATAAAATAGGCACCCATCTCATATCAGTCAGAAAAGGACAGTCCTCAAAGTACAGGGATGGCCAACAACAAAGCAGTATACAGGTCAGTGAGGAAACACAATGATTAGTGTTGCATATAAGTTCTTTCGGGTTGGGTTCAGAAATAACTGATAATTTTATATTTATTTATTTACTTATTTTATTTACAGTATTTATATCCCGCCTTTCTCCCCGAAGGGACCCATATTTCCCCATGCAAAGGAGAGACAAACTCCCAATGTTCAACTTCTAAGCAAAGCTCAAAAAATCTTGGTCCTGCCTCCCCATCAGCTTTTCAGGCACACTCCAAACATACTCTTTACTTACTTCAGCAGCAGTGAGAAGCTCCTTCTCCCTCATTGCTGCAGAGACAGCTGAACAGGATTAACAGCGCAAACCTGTGTAAATCAGCGCCGGGGGAGCGTGTGCTCCCCGGCACTGGGTGCTGTAAACACGCCGTAAAGCGCATATTTGGCACCTGGCGAGTAAGGGCCGCTGGCACAGAGGTCGGAGGCCCTCTCTCCCTTGGCGCGCCATCCCTGTGCCCACTGGACCAGGTAAGCCCTGCATTGGCTGGTGCAGGGGCAGGGGGAGGATGGACCAGGCAGCGAGGGAGGGTGGGCATTGGCCAAACTGGACGGGGATATCGGCGGCGAGCTCTGCCGATATCCCAAGCCCTCTTCCGGCCCAGTGCAGCCTTATATGCCGGACTCGAAAGTACGGCAGCTCCAGAGCTGGCGTACATTCAAGTAGGTCCATAGGACCTCAGGCCTCTTGCACCGAGGGAAGGGCCAAGCGCACCCTTTCCTCAAGGTGCACCCGGGCTGCACCGGGATAGCCCAGGACCGGGATAGGATGTGGCAGCCAGCCCTTTAGGCCGGCCGCCACACCTTACACAGGATTGGACTGCAAGTGTGCTGCATGGGCCTCTTCCTCCCCCCCCCCCTTGCCAAACAAGAAGAAAGGTGAAGGGGTTTATGTTTACGTTCTTTGTAAGGTCTTCTTCCACTGCTGGAGTACTTACATACTATCTCATAAGCCCCTTCAACCTTCATCCTGTTTGGAAAGAAAGAAATCCCAACATAGAAACTTCATGTATTCTTCACCTCTAAAGTAAACAATATAAAACCAGAGCTGAAGGATTTTATCTCTGGTCACAGCAACCACCTGTAAGAAATGCAAATGAGGGAACACCACAATTGAAAGCATATGTGCAGCAGGAGGGCTGCTTGAATTTGGGAGTCAGCATGTTTTGTGCACATAGATCCTTGAAAGTTGAGCAAACTGAGTACAGCCACTCTTTCTAAATGTATACACATATGTGCACACCCATCCTCTGCAGGCTAGACACATTCTGACCCTGTCTGTAGTGTCTCTGAGTGTGCTCTGGGCAGCTGGAGGAGAGACACTGGGGGCATGGCTTGATGCATGACAGGAACGGCCATGGCAATGACATCAAAGCTGGGTGCTGCAGCTGACCAAGTGAGCACACAACTGTGCAGAAGTTGGCCATAGGGGAAAGCAGAGGTGGATATTCACCCATAAAACTGGTGTTGGGGGAGGCAGAGGGGGAACAGTCAGGAGATGGGGAGGGGGAAAAGGATAGGGAGGAAGCCGATGGGAGGACAGGGATGGCTGTCATGAGTTGTAAGGAACAACAGGAGGCAGGAAGAGAGGAGAAGGGCTGGCCAAAGGAGGAGCAGGTAAGCCCACCAAGGAAGAGAGGAGGGGGAACTGAAGGTGGCCAGCAGGAGCTCCCTACAGAATGCTACAAAGGGAGCACACCACAATGACCATCAAGGGGTGGGGACCCCTGACCCCTGACCCAGGCATCGTTCTTGGTGAGAGGCATGCTGCACTATTTACGTCTCTCCCTCCCAGTTAAATAGAGGCCTGCCATGCCTCTATTTAACTGCCAGGAGCAGACAAGACAGGAGTTGGGGGTGACATAACCACCAGGCCCACTTCTTGGACTATAGGCAGAGCAGATGAGGCTGGAGCTCCAGTGAGGTACCCACTGCTCACACTAAATGGACCATGGTCACAGGTGGTCTCCCTGGAGTGAGAAAACCTATGAGGTCCACCATTCTTGCTGGGCCAAGAGAAAGAGGGAAAAACACCAAACTGTGGATAAATGGGAAGGTGCCAAAATAATCATCTGCCTCTGTGGTACTTAGGCAACAGATGTCCATTCCGCAACTCCAGGATGCTGACTTTCCCCCCCTCCCAGAGATGACAGGGAGGTGGGAGCCACAGGGAGGTGGGAGTCATGTCCAAAAGACATTCATGCTTCTTTGCCCTCTTCATTCACTAATCTAAAAAGAATAAACTTTGATTAGGTCAAAATGGTACTAAAGAGTAATAAATCTGTACCCTGCCACATGGTCAGTCTATATGCTACTAATATTTCTAAAGAAAGATGTACTGGGCTCATGGACTGCCTGGTATGATTCAATCACACAATCTAAGGCTGAACCCTGGCACTGAAAAGAGGCAACATAAGAACATAAGAACATAAGAAGAGCCCTGCTGGATCAGGCCAAAAGCCCATCTAGTCCAACTTCCTGTGTCACACAGTGGCCCCACCAGATGCCTCAGGGAGCACAAGACAACAAGATAACCTGTTCCCCGTTGACACTCCCTTGCACCTGGCACAGAGAAAACCCACTTCTAAAAACCAGGAGGTTGCTTATGGCTTGTAACCTGTGATGGTCTTTTCCTCCATGAATCTGTCCAAACCCCTTTTAAAGGCATCTAGGCCAGATGCCATCACCACATCCTGTGGCAAGGAGTTCCACAGATGAATTACACGCTGGGTAAAGAAATATTTTCTTTTGTCTGTTCTAACTCTCCCTTCACTCAATTTTAGTACATGTCCCCTGGTTCTGGTGTTGTGCGAGAGGGAGAAGAATTTCCCTCTATCCACTCTCTCCATCCCATGCATAATTTTATAAGTCTCAATCATGTCCCCCCTCAACGTAGTGAGCCCTAGTTATTGTGCCAATGACTTTTTTTTTTAACTATGCAAGAAGGTCAAGGAAACATTGCCTCTTAACTTCTAAGTGCACCCTTAGTATCAACTTGCTCATGCAGCTTGCTGGCAGAAAGACTTTTCTCATGCTCTTCTCTACTTCCACTAAAAATAGATAACGGTGTTTACTGGCTCTATGAAATGGTGTGCATTAGGTTAGAGCAAAAGGGAATACTCACTTTTGACAGGCTGTGCTGACCTTGCAAAATGGAGGGCAGTAAACCAAACAGCACAAAAATGTGGTGCACACACAGTCACAAAAAGAGGTCATGTGGAGGGTCTATGGATCAGAGACCAGATAGCTGAACAAAGGAAGATGTTCCATATTCATCACTGCCTAGCTGGGAGAGCTGCCGATGGCATATGTAGCAGGGCAATACTACTCTCTTATCTCTATAGGAAAACAGGCTTAATCACCTGAACCTGCCTAACTTTCCACCTGAGGAGCACGCACTCTGCAAGCAGAGGGTGCCGTAAATGCACCGTCAAGCACGTTTTTGGCAACCTTGGAGTAAGGGTCGCCAGTGCACAGGCCGGCAGCCCTTACTCCACCGTCCCCAGGACCCTGCAGTCATGGCTGCAGGTAAGAGTTATAGTGGCTGGTGCAGGGGAGGGTGGGCCGGGTAGCGAGGGAGGGCAGCTGTTGGGCAAGACAGCCCGGGAGGGGGTGGGGATGTCAGCGGCGATATCCCCGTTCTCTTCCTGGCCTCGGTGGCCCATTCCCCACCACCCCAGATGTACATCAGCTCGAGACGTACATCCGAGGAGGCCCATTGGGGCTGGGTATCCCTACACCGAGAAAACCCCGGGCCAGGGCAGGATTGGGCTGTTAGTTTGGGAAGTTTCGACTCCATTAAAAGTTTTGCAAAAACCACTTTGCGGTTCAGAGATCATGTCTAATCTCTGAAAACCTGTAAAGCGTAAATGTATTCGACTGCTTCGTTTCTTAGCTGCAATGCACTTTCCTCATCACTTGTAGCCTTAGCATCACTGGTCAATAACAAAGGAATGCCACATTTATAACAAGGATTTACAGTGTTCAAAATTCATAGCAGTTGCAATGACAACCATTCTGAATCCACCTGCAAGTGTTATCAACAGTATGTGTGTACTACATAAGTAAGTAATAATATTGGTAATAACTTTTAACATTTATATAGTGTTTTTGGAGTATTCAAAGTACTTCACATATATAATCTTGCAATCCTTACAACTAGTTTTTGCTGTGGCAGACATATGGCAGAGGTTAATCTCAGCCCATTTCTGGGTCACCACTGCCTCTCTTTTGTTCCTGGGCATTGCCTCAGTGTCAGAGTCCTCATTTTTCAGTGGCTTGTGATATCACCAGGCCCCACCTCAGAAACCTCAGGCAACCTACTCAAACAGCCTTCTAAGGCTGTTTTATTAACCCCATATTGCAGATGTAGGGCTGAGGCTTAAAAACAGAATAAGGGTTGAATCAGATGTACGCCTAAATGTGCAACATGGCCCAATGATGGGGTAAGGGTTAGGATTACGGTTAGGGTTAGGTCTTTTTATTAAAAGCACAGGTGGAAGGCTCCACAAAGCCTGATACCACCATAGCAGGGAAGTAGGTGGACTTTAGTACATTGCCCTGCTCATGGCTTTAATCAGGTCACCATCCCTCCATAGGGTGCCGTTTTTAGTTTTTAAAAGGCTTCTATTGGCTTTCAATTGAAGTTTTTTTTTAAAAAAAAACTAAAAATAGTATGTGAGAGGCCCACAAATGGAATCAAAACCACGGCCAGGGCAAAATACAAAAGTCCACCTACCCTCCCACCACAGTTTTGCTAGGTTTTGAGTCCCTACTCCCATGTTAATAATAAAAAGTATATCTCATCACGTTACATTAAGCATTTAGAAATACATCTAGATGGCCCATGGCTTGCTGTAGGGCAAGATGACAAACATAAGGTTCATGGGCCGGATTCGGTCCACGGAAGCACTTCATTATGTAGCTGCAGAGTTCTGCATGGCTAAGGTTTGGAGGCCTTAAATGCTGCTCCAATGTCTCATGAGATTTCGGAACCCAAGATCTTGAGGAATCTTTTGTGAGATCTTGGGAGACCAAAGATGGTGGCTGCCAGATCATAGCAGAGGAAGAAGGGCTGGGAGGCATAAAAGGGAGGAAATGAGAGAGAGGCAGGGGAGCAGAAAGAGGAGGAGCGGAGAATGAGTGGGAAGACTCTGAGAGATGCATTTGGAAAAGCGGGAAACTTCCCACTGGAGCGTGGCGGGGGGGCAGCCGCCACAGGGGTGACGCGCGCACCTCCGTGACGCACGTCACCCTCCGGACGCTCCGAGGCCGGCCCGGGAGCCGGCCTCAGAGCGTCCGACCCTGCTGGCGCTCCAGGGCCTTCTGAAAGAAGGCCCATGCAGCGCGTTAATACGGGTATTTTTTACAATTTTCGCACATGCGCAGACTGTTTTGAGGGCAAGATGCCCTCCCGGGCCGGCCTCGGAACGTCCGGAGGGCGACGTGGGGCGGGGGGCACCCAGGGCAGGGTGCAGCCGGGTCGCCCCCCCAAAAAATCGCAACGCGGCCTACATCTGCACCGATGTCAGAGCCTCGCTAGGGTGACGCACGCCCCCGCCTTGGGGTGACGCGCATCCTAGTGACGCCACTGATGACATCACTTCCAGACTTCAGCAGGCGTCATGAGGGCTATTCGGCCCTTCGTATGAAATAACTTTGACACCCCTGTTTTAGGGTACTTGGGTTCATGTCAGGGGTGATATTTGAACAAAGACTTCTAGATTTGTATTTCAGTCTCTTGGCTCTAATGGGTGATCACTGATATATAATATCGTTATCATTCATCAACTGTCCCCCTTCTGCCTATCTGAAGGTTAAAGCGCACCTAACATTGCAGTACTCCATGTACAAAGAAAACAGTAAGCAAAACATTTGTTACAGAAACACAGATTTTAAAAGGAACATTTGTACTTGAAAGTGACTCTCAGAGCAGGTCAATATGAGGAGGCCAGAAATACAAAAGCTGCACTCCTATGTACAGTATACTTATTCAGGAGTAATCCTCATTGAACGTCATGGTACATTCTTACAAATAAGCATGCACAGAGTTGTGCTCTAAGGCTGCAATTCTAAATCTCATGCTAAAAGAACACACAATTTTGTACTGACAGTAAACAGATGGACTATAACTGTGAGAGATAAAATTAACTGGCTGTTAAGAAATTTCAGTGCGCAGCTTTTTTCACTAAACAGAAGTATTCTCAAACATCTCTTACTGCTCACAACATATTGCTCTGTCCTCTGGGTAGGGACTGTTTCCCATGACAGGGCTGACCACACACAGCTCCTATAATAAAGACACCTGTTCATCTGTTTTTGGACCCAGAACTAATCTTTTTTTTTCCCACAGGGCACATGCCAATTTATGGAACTAGTGGTTTTATCTATATCTAAAAAAATATGGTATAGTGCTCTAGGGTTTTTCATGGTAACGAATTATCTGGAAAATGTTTTAGCTTCCTCTTTTTAGATGTGCCTGGCATGAAGGTTGCCTGTTGAAAGCAAAAAAAAGAGCTGACTTTGAAAGAAAGAAAAAAAAATCATCTTGTGAAATTTGTCACTTTCACCTGCTATCACAAATATGCAGGCTACATTAGAGGGGAGGAAAGCATCATGCTGTACAAAAATATGGGGTATGCTATTAACTTCTTCAAGATTACATAGCAACTGCTAAGAGCTCTGTGTCGTAGTTTGGAACGGAAAAAAATGTTTAATATTTTGGAAATTGAATATGCACTAAGCCACTTAGAATACAACATTTGTAACCAGCATGTAGGAGCCTGTTCTTCAGATCACAACACAGATGCACATACCATAACTATTCTTTGATGTACACAGAGTAGCTGAAGAGTCATTACATGAAAAGGCATTAATTTATTGTGTCAGAGTACTGTTGGTCTGTTTACTTGCTGTATCGGTTTTATTTCTTGTGCCGTATTTTGTATATTTGTACTATCATTTCTTTGTATACCATTGATTATACAATTATTTTTGAAAATACTGAAGAAATATGAAGTGGTGGGAAAAAGAGTTGATGTTCCCCACATCTTTGTTGTTGATAAGTAGGCATATACCAGATCTACACCCAGAAAATGCAGATAAATACTGTATTGTCCCGAGTATAAGACGCACCTGATTATAAGACGCACCCTTAAAGTTTGGTGCTATTAAAAAAATTTAATCAAATAACTGGCATTAAATTGCAACAGCCTGATTATAAGATGCACCCCTAGTTTAAAAACTTAAATTAGGAGAAAAAAGTGAGTCTTATACTCAGACCAATATGGTATTTGTTTGCTTTCTATAGCTGTAGATGTCTTATCCAAGTATTTAAGAAAGAGCAATAAAAACCATTTTATCAAAACAGTGAGATCCAAGATAGGGAATTTAATGAACATACATATATAAACCTAACATAGAGGGAAAAGGCTGCAGCTAACATACCCCGGAGTGCCTTCACAAAACCCCCATGGAAGTTTTCAGGATTGCTGCAGAACATATGGTTTGTGAAATACAGTCATTGATAGCTAATATTGATTTCTCGGATGAAAGAAAACAGAATTATAAGAATAAAGCCATCTTCTGTGATGAAGTTACCTATACAGCTGTCAGCAAACCTAAATTTGTGGGACCCGTTACTGAAACAACTATGAGACCAATATCAATTTGTTCATTAGATCATGGAGATTACATATTTCAATGTTGAGAGACTTGCATCCCTGGCAGAGTGGAGTTAACGAAAAACAAAATGGTGCCCGGTGCCATCTGCCAGGGATGTGAATCTCCCGCCATTAAAATGTGTAATTCGCATAATCTTATGAACGAATTGATACTACTTCCATGTTTGTTTCACAAATCTTATGAACAAATTGTTTCACATAATCTTATGAACAAATTGATACACTTTCATGTTTGTCCCATGGAACATGGGTCTTTTGTACACTTGCTGACAGGCTAATATACAACATTCACAGAACTCCCTCTTCTTCCTCCTTTGCAATTTGTATATCTAAACATTTTATGTGGTTGTCATCCTCTGCCTTGAGCAATGGGAAGTTCATACCCATTTGTCAACAGTCAGTTTCCTCTGGAGAAGACTGAAGGATCACAATATTTTTGAACAAACCTGCTTGTTAACAAATTTACAGGCCAAGGCGATATGGGAGGAAAGCAGCAAACACGACAAACGTAACGTCTAGACAAGCTAACAAGCAAGGACCTCAAGGGAAGCGCTCACACCTGTGCTCCCTTCCAAGTTTTCCAGCCAAAAATGTTACTGCACACACTGTTCTTTTTGAACTCCACCACATTTTAAAAAGTTGCTTGGGGAGTTAGGCATGAGAAGGAGACCTAGGATCTTTCACACACACCAACCAGAAGCATATCTTATCTTTAAACTACTGAAGCAAGAGGAGAACCATAATATTCACTGACATTTTGTTTTGGCTAGTTTTGCTGCAACATTTCTGCACTCATTTCCTATTCACAACCCCCTATTTGCACACCCTATTTACACACATCCCTACACACTCTAGTTTCATTTTTACACACTCCATTAATACCCAAAGTCACAAGCCTATGAATAGTGTTGTCCCACCCTGGACAGGGAGGCTTTATAGCTCTTCCCGGTCACAAGGAGTCAACCTAGGAAGCTGGAGTCACTCCCATGCTTAGGAAATTCTTTATGGCCTAGGACAGGGGTTCTCAACCTTTGGAGGCCCGGGTACCCCCTATCACGGTCCAACCTTATGAAGTACCCCCTGCTAATTAATTGGATTAATCAATTAATTAATTAGGTAATTAATCATTAAATAAAAAGTACTAAAACAATTTTAAATGTGAAAAAATATCTTATTTAACTGTGTGTGTGTGTGTGTGTGTGTGTGTGTGTGTGTGTGTGTGAGAGAGAGAGAGAGAGAGAGAGAGAGAGAGAGAGATGCAAGGATCTCTTTTTTTCTCCAAGTCACACTTCCCAAAATCAGCTCCTCCCTCTCCCACCCCACCAAAGTACATTTTCCAAAGTACAAAAATAAGCCCAAAATCAGAGTGACAGAAGGGCTCCAAAAATAATTACAGTTTAAAATCCATGTTAATTAACACTTAATTAGCTGCTGATGGGGCAGATAAGGGGCAGGGCTTGGTATACCCCCAGCAAGAGGTCCGCATACCCCTAGGGGTACCCGTACCACAGGTTGAGAACCCCTGGCCTAGGAAATGCTCCCTCTGCACTCTCATGATTCACCACAAGGAGCAGTAGCACATATATCCATGAATTTTAGCCCTAGTAGCTCCTGAGTGATAACCACACATTAGATTAGGGGTTGTCAGGGACAAGAGATGGGATGCCAGCGACCACACACTGATCCAGGGCAGTCGTGCCTAGTGTTTAGCACGCTCACTTCCTTCTCATTTCCCTCTCTTCCCCTTCGTTTGGACATATAGCTTACCAGGGAAAAACCTTGGTAGTTTGAATCTACTGCCACCAGCCCAGAAGATCAGGTTAGCCAGAGGGCTCCCTGGGCAGAACCCCCCTCCTAGAACAATACTGAACCTCAGGGGTATTTATCAAAATCACTCTCACAGTAGCACCTGCAGAGTAAGGAGACATGACAATCCACTTGATTTCCCCAAACCAGTCAGACTCAGAATAATGTAAAAGATTTACCAAATGACTGATAAAAGAGAAAGGGGATAACAAAACCAAATGAACAAGAAAAAAAGGAAAGGAGCATGGAATTTGGAAAAAAAAGTGTTAATCACCTGCAGTCATACAAATGGCCATAGAGATGATGCTGAGATGTTATGGAATCTCAACGCGTGCATTGTTTAACTCAGAGCTGTACCGCAAGGTTCAAGACCTTTGTAAGCATGACTTGGGGAGAGACCAACACTAAAATTTCTGGCTAATAACTGATTCCTATTTGATCGGACCTGGATGATGAAACCACGAACCCCCCTCTCGCATTCTCAGCAACTGGTTGGTGGGCTCTCTAGACTTGAAGCACTGGATGGATGGAGGAAGAAAGAGAGCTTCTGGCCAGGGAAACTGCTTTTTCTCCTTTGCTGGAATGACGTCATCCTGCTATTTGATCTCTACATTCTCCCTGCCTAGAGAATGGCTAACAGGAACCTGAGCAAATCTGTTGCCTCCCTGGACCCAAACAAACATTCCTGGATTTCAACAGGAAGAGCCATGCAAATGAAGTTCAGCAAACAAAGGATCTATGGAGTACACTTTGGTAACAAGAGGCAGGAGGGCTAAAATACCCACCATTAAAGGCGCAATCCTGACCTAAAATTCTGGCCATCGTGAAAGTGCTGTAAAGCACTTTCACAATGACTTGTGAGCAGGGAAGTCCAGCGTAAGGCCGGCCTGCCCTGCTCCACCGCCCGAACCGTCTCCCACCCGCTGCCCGAACCAGGTGAGGATCCAGGAGCAAATGGCGGGGGCCGATAGGCCCAGCCAATCGGGGAGGAGATCAGCCTTGGCCGAATCCTGACCCCCCGCTGATCAACTGAGTCGTTACACGGCCTCCTCTGACTTCCACCAGCAAAATAGCTAGCGGAAATCCGAGGAGGCCTATCAGCCCCAGACGCAGTTACACTCGGATGAGCATCCCCTTCCCAGAGTAGACTTTCCACCATGGGCTGCCTGCTGCCCGCGGCGGAGATCAGGATCAGGCAAGCGGCCGAGGCCGCCCGGCGGATCTTTAGAGCAGGATTGGGCTGTAGCAAACATAGAACACAGAGAATAGGCAAAACCCCACAGAAAATGAAATAGGACACACATAAAATATAGTGATTTTATGTCTAGGTTTACCATATTTTGAGGTTCCCAAACCGGGATACCCCTCTACTTTTTTCCCCTCCATAATTTTTTTAAAATATTTTTATTTTCAGGCCTTTTTGCTTCTGGTTGTTGGTTTTTTTGTGGGAGCAAAGCATCCGCTTCCCACGCTAAATTTTTCATTTAATTAATTATTTAGCCTCCCATTTTTGCCCCCTTTGCTGCTTTTTCCCCAATTTTTGCTTGCCTGGTGCTGGTGTTGCCCAATTCCTGACTGGCCAGCTGCATCGCGCCAGCCAGGAATCCCCCGCGTAGGTTGACTACCTCCTCCTGCTGCCGCCCAATTCCTGGCTTGCCAGCTGCATTGGACCAGCCAGGACTCCCCCGTAGGGACCGACTACCACCACCACCGCTTCCACAATTAATTTTTTTCAGTGCCGCCATCTTGGATCTCGCAAAATCTCACTTGCCCCAGAATGCATTGCGCGCGGGGTGAATCAGGGCAAAGGTAGGCTGTCACGCGTAGTCTTCTGCGCTCCTGGAAGCCATTTCTGGGTCTTGTGACAGCCTCCCTCCCATTCACCCAGCGCAATGCATTCTGGGGTGAACAAAGGCAAAGGGAGGGGGAATGCGTGACCCAGAAGTGGCTTCTGGGAGCAAAGCCGACTACTCTGCAGTCCTGCAAACAGCACAATTTTGCCACACAAAGGTAGGGAAGGCCATTTTCTTACTTATTTTTAATTTTTGACAATTTTTAAAAAATGGGTCCCTGTATTCGCAGCCTCTGCAGATACTGAAATCCATGGATGCCGGACCCATGAATAACACAGGTCCACCTGTATAACTCAGTTCATACTCACTCACTTTGAAAACTGCTGTTTCATAGCTCAGATAATTGGTGATAGGGTTTTGCACAAACTCTGAGATAGACATGCATCAACAAAAGAGGGGATTTAGGGCAGCAGCAGCTTGCTATTATTTGTAGTTTCTAAGGAACTGGAAGGGCAAACTATGATCAAGATAGCATACAAAAGAAATAAAGTTGAACACTGAAATCCTTTTTTCTTCCAAGTAATTTGACTAGCCAGATCCTCAAAAGAATACTTTCACACAGCCAAACCTGGTAGAATAATCGGGCTTCTCACAAATATCTGGACTAGTCACTTCTTCTTTCTTCGTGCAGTTTCCCTTTTGGTTTTCAGGTGGCTTTCAACAATACATTCAATTCATTCGGTACAGGTATAGCTTGCAATCGTACTTGCACTATGCTGCCGTTCAAAAATTGCATCTTGAACTCCTTTTTAAAAAAACAACTTAGCTTATCTTTGCAATGCTTTAAGAACTGTTGAAAAACAGGAATTGCATTCATGAATTGCTCTGAAGATTGCTGGATTTCTTTTCTCAGCACATGAAACACGCTACTACTTCAGAACTGATAATATTTTTGTACTGCAATAAACTAGTACACTCAGCCAAATCCACATGGTTGCAAGAAGGATAAAAAGGAAATACTGTACAGAAGCACTGTAACTCACCCGGAGTCTTTAGGGCAGGGCATGAAAAAATCCATGTGCATAATTAATTAATAATAAAATGATCTTAGAAGTAGATTGCAATTTATGCTTACTTATAATCAATGACTTCTAGCCATTAACAGAAACACATTATTTCTTTCTCCCATTTTCAGTTGCAGTGCCCAAGTGGTTCACTGCTACTCCTTGCAAGCTGCTAACATAGCTCGTCTCAGGCCAAACTGCTGGGAAGGAGTTCCTTGCTCTTGAGACTCCGACTCAGTGGCACGACCTGTCATCACTTGCTCATCCTCTTTCCCGTGCCTGACCTAGTAGCTTCCCAGGTGGACGGGCAGATTGGCAATGCTGAGGGAAGTCAAGAGAAATGTGGGTTGACATGCTCCAGGAACTATTCAAACCGTGCAACTCTGACAGTCCAATCCTGCGTAAGGATCTGCCGGGCGGCCGAGGCCGTCCGCCGGATCCTGATCTCCAACACGGGCAGCCTGCAGCAGGCAGCCCACAGCAGAAAGTCTACTTGGGGAAGGGGATGCTCGTCCCCTTCCCTGAGTGTAACGGCGGCTGGGGCCGATAGGCCTCCTCGGATATCCACCAGCTATTTTGCTGGCGGAAGTCGGAGGAGGCCGTGTAATGGCCCAGCCGCACGGCAGGGACCGGGATATGGCTGACACCATGCCCCTGCCCCCGCCTGGGGTGGCTAGGCCTATGGCTGCCCTCCCGCCTCTGCCGTCCCTCCACCTGTCCATCAACCCCCCGCCCCACCCCCCGCTGGATCCAGACCTACCTGGGTCCAAGTGGCGGGCTGAGTCCTCGGCTGGCGGAGCTGGGAAGGCTGGCCTTGCACCGGCCTTCCCGACTCGAAAGTAGGCGCAAAGTGCTTTACGGCACATTTGCGACTACTCCGGGCGGCGGAATGCTTGTTCCACCGCCCTAGTTTAGGACAGTTGAAACTGTCCTGTGAAGAGGCTGGGGACACAGTCTTGTTCCTGACATAGTTGTGCTTGCAGGAATGAATGCCAAAAATATTGTTTAAATAAACAAAGTTAAAGATAAGAAAGGAACAGGGGAAAAGGAGTTCCAGTTTTGTATTGCAGTGTGTGACCTTTGAATTTTTGGTATGCTGCTTCTCCTTCCTCAAAGTAGAGTTAGCCCTGGTCACTTTGATTTTGATGAGAATACAGCTCCCACCTCATGAATATGGGGAAGGAGCTTCTCTTGCCTGGCTCCACCCCATGCAGAAGTGGGTGGAATGCAAGACAGCAATTGGGGGAGAGGAGTGGAAATGCTGCTTAGCGCCATGCTGTGCTGAGTGAAGATATCCAACCCGCCCATCCACTATGCACAGTCTGACGCCTTGTTGGTCTCCCATTGGGAGGCTGGGTAGGATTTTTTTTCCTCTACTCCTGTTTGGCTTTTATTTGCCTGCCCCCAGACTGAGCATGGGTTCAGGATAGTGCTAGGGAGGCCGTGCCTGGCAGGTCAGTGAGGCCCAGGGAGGAGAAATAGGGAAATGGTGTCTGCCCTCAAGCAAGCAAGAGCTGCGAGGGAACAACCAGAACCAGTTTCCAGGGGCTTTCCAGCATGGGGGTACAGGCTGGGAAGCCCTCAAGCTCAAGTTGTAACTTTGGCCTTAGATGCTGCCTCTTTCAGGGCCCTTCCTTGGCCCTGTTTCACAGAGGTTGGCTGTGAGGGTTTGGAGCTCGCACTGTAGGGTGGTCATAGAGTAGGCATTTACCAACTGCTTTTAAACAAATATAACCAATACACATGGCCTTTAATTTTGCCAAAACTGTTGCCACATGTGTTGTGGGGGGCATGCCTATTTCACAAAAACTGGAAATGGCCGAAAACAGCTGTTTTTCGCCAAACTGAAGATCGGGGAGGCCTGCAGAGGATCAAGCAGGCCTCCCCGAAGCCCCCACAAGCCCCGGTAATAAGTAAGAAGGTGGCGTTTTGGGGGTACAATATGCATATAAATCCTTGGGGATTTTTTTTCCCTGTTGGTGGTAGCAAAATTAAAGGTGCCTTAATTTTAATTGATGGCGCCTTAGAATGGAAGAACTACGGTAGTTCTGTTTAGCACTCTCCCACTGAAATAAATGAAAGGCTTAAAGGTGTTTAACTTTAGCTAAATAATATCCAGTATTTGCAAGTTAATTGCACAGATCTATAAGTTTTCTCTGAGTTGGGATTTCTAATGCTCTCTCGCAAAGAATTTTAAATTTAAACAGTATGTAGCATATTGTTTTTTAAATCCCATCTTCCCAATTTGCTTTTATTCCATTCTGCTTTCCTCTCACACCCGACATGGTGACACTGGAGGATGAGAAAAAGTCATCCATAACTCTCAATAAAAAGACATTGTGATGGGGATAGCAATAAACCATTTACACCTTTACAGGAATACTGCTTGGAGGTCCCTTATAGCCCATCACAGGTGCTGCACATTGTTGGAGATAAACACTCTCTTGTCTGCTCTTTAGGAGTATGTGTTTAAAGCGCAGCTGGTGTGTCTCCTTAATTTAATTCTCTTTTATGATACACATGTGAGAGAGCTATCTATTTAAAAGTCATTCACATTAGTTCAGGATTGTTAGGTACCAGACATTCTTGCAAAAGAGTTGGTCTTTTCTGTTTTAAAAATACAAAGAAAAAGCCTGAGGAAGACATTTAAGTAATATATGCTTACACAAACAGCCACTGTTGTGCAGAGGCAGCCCCACAGGGTCTCCTAGAAAGGTGATCAGTCAAATGTAACCTTTTAGCCATCAAGCACAATAGCACCCTAATTCTCCCTTGGAGTCCTTCCTCACCAGAGAGAAGAGGGGCCACTAAGATCAGCACATCTTCCAAGAGCAAGGATAGCACATTCCAGGCATCTGGCTAAAGCAGAGGTGGCCAAACCTCCCACCAGTAGAGCCTCTGCGTTCTTAAGAGTTGTGTAGAAGACAGAATCTTGACAGGTGCAACTGCTGATGGTGCTGCTAAAGCAGCTGCACCTGCTGAAATGCCCTCACCTATACAAACATTAAAGAGCCAGGAGTATTCATGTTGAAAGGTTGGCCACCCCTGGGCTAAAGGTACAGAACTACCATTAGACCAGAGTCACAAAGCAGTGGCATCGCTATAACTGGGCTGGGGGGGGAATGCCCCAGGTGCCAACCACGGTCTTCACGTGAGGAGGAGCCATGACGGAAGTCTTGAACTTGAGCGGTGGAGCACAAATGTTCTGAAGTCGACACGTTTGTGTGTCCCTCCAGCCCTCCCCGAGTTTTCCTATGCAGCCATCTTGGATCTCGCGAGATCCAAGATGGAGGCGCCCAAATCTCATGAGAGCACATGAGGCAGTAGCACACTTTCAGTCCCGGAAAACTGGGACTGCCCTGATTCCAGCCTGGTGGCCGGGACCAGGTCAAGACCAGGGTCTGGAAACTAGGGCAGTCTTGGTTTTTCCAGGATGGATGGTAAGTCAGTCATGGTGGCCTCCTCAAGGTAAGGGAATAGGGCTGCAATGCGGCTGCATCAGTGGCAGGGACAGTCTTCATATAGGTACTATGCCATGATGCAAACAGGGTTGGCCTGGAGCCTTCAGGAATCAGCATCAATCTCCAGGTGACTATTTCTGTTGCTACTGTTTGTGATAAACCCATGTTTCATATTTAGACAAATCACAATCTTGGCTACAATGGAAGGCTTTGCTCGTACCTCTCACAAAAAGGATTTCCTGTCCTGTTTTTCCTCCATCAAAAAATTAAGCTTTATTTGGAATCATTCTCAATTACAATTACAAAGCTGACACTTCTATGAAATCAGAGCAGATATGTTTCAAATCATGTGCAACACATAAAATGTATTAAAATACAAATTGGCTTATTATTGTAGTGGCAAAAAAGTATTTTTTTTCCTAACATATGCATACAGCCAGATTTTTTTTCCCCCACGGGTTCAGAACCCACAGATTTGACTAACCGCGGGTTCCAAACCTGTGGAAGGAGGGTCTCAGAAGGTCTCCCGGAGGCTTCTGAAAGGCACTTCCATTTTTTCTGAGAAACCAGAAGTGCCTTTCAGAAGCTTTTAAGAGGACCTCTGAGGTGTGGGGAGGTCATGCACGGCCTCTGTGCGCCTCAGAAGCCCTCTTAGATGCTTCTGAAAGGGACTTCTGGTTTCTCGGAATTACCCCCACAGATTTGATTACCTGCAGATTTTGTTATTTATGGGGATCCGGGAACGGATCCCTACAGATAACGAGGACCAACTTACTACTGTCTTTAACAGCATCTTTCTGCTAAATACACATTTATGCCTGCTGCATCATATTTTCACACACCGGCTGAACCCATGGGTTTCTTACAGCCTGATCTGATGCACATTTACTCAGAAGTAAGACTGACTGTCAACATTAATAAAACTAAGATCATGGCATCTGGGCCCATCAATTCCTGGCAAATAGAAGGGGCAGAAATGGAAGCAGTAACAGATTTTACTTTTCTGGGCTCCAAGATCACTGCAGACGGAGACAGCAGCCATGAAATTAAAAGACGCTTACTCCTTGGAAGGAAAGCTATGGCAAACTTAGACAGTATAATAAAAAGCAGAGATATCACCATGCCAACAAAAGTTCGCATAGTCAGGGCGATGGTGTTCCCAGTAGCAATGTATGGTTGCGAGAGTTGGACCATAAGGAAGGCTGAGCGCCGAAGAATAGATGCTTTTGAACTGTGGTGCTGGAGAAGACTCCTGAGAGTCCCTTGGACTGCTAGGAGATCAAATCAGTCAATCCTAAATGAAATCAACCCTGACTGTTCCCTGGAAGGACAGATACTAAGGCTGAAACTCAAATATTTTGGCCACCTAATGCGAAGAGAGGACTCTCTGGAGAAGACTCTGATGCTGGGAAAAATTGAAGGCAAAAGGAGAAGGGGAAGGCCAAGGATGAGATGGTTAGACAGCATCACCGATGCAACGAACATGAAAATGAGCGAACTCAGGAAAACAGTGGAGGACAGGAAGGCCTGGCGGGATATGGTTCATGGGATCACGAAGGGTCGGACACGACTTAACGACTGAACAACAACAACAACAACAACAAAGACTGACTGAGTTCAGTAGCAGGATTTAGTTGCAGGTTAAATGCTTCTCTATATTGCAGCTATAGCTAATTATGTAGATTGGCTTGGATATACTGTGATAGCCTCATATTCAACTTGATTTTGTCAGACTCATAAGTTGTCTATGTTCAGGCCATACTGCAACTCTCCTCACCTTCTTATGACAGGAAAGCCTAGGGAGAGTTTAAAAAAAAAAGACAACAGCCACGTACCAGCAACAGATTCTATTTTCATTCACACCCTCATTTTTCATTCTGTGGAGTCACAAAGTAGCCCTGACAAGAATACATATATGAGAGACAAAGGAACAGGAAAGCCTGAAAATATTTTACTTAAAGGTCCTCTGGGGCAGTAATAGCAGTAGCAACAACAACAAAATAGTTCTTAAGTCTTTTTTTAGCACTTTAGCAAGGACGATTTCAGGAAGGAAAAGAAAGTCAGGGCATAGTATTTTAGAGCCAATAAAAGCTTAAGTATATAAGCACTACCTCCGGGGGGGGGGGGGGAAGCAGAAAACAAAGAGCAGAAATTAATGGGCTTGTCCCCTATTAATGTATTTGCAGAAATAGCTAACTCTTAGGCCAATTTTGTCATTCTAAAAAACGTATCCTTTGTCAACAACCAAAACCATTGTGATGTGCTTTGTTGTTTGCCCCTAATTTAAATACTGTTTGATTCCGCTTTGCACACATGCTTGGTGTGGCACAGGTGCAAAAGGCACCACATGGAGAGAAAATAACCTGAAATGGTGCACACAAACCTGCCTTTATTTCGACCATTTTCCCCATGTCATTTATTGCAATTAGAAAGAGTAAAACTATAAAAATGAACATGCTGGCATTGACAAGAAAATTCATACAAATTGTTAAAGTGGGTAAGGCTATCAGATGAGTCTGCATGAAAAGCTGGACCAATGTGCAGTGATATGGAACTCAGTTATGTTTTCCTAGATCTGAACCCTATATCTTCATACTCATATAGAAGCAATCTCAGAATCCACGTAGGCAATTTTGAAATATAAGCTGCTTCAAATTATAATGAAACATGGTAAATGTAAAAATATCGAGATGCCTCCATTTAGTCATAAGAAAAGGACATGCATACCGTAATTAGTAGCCTTCCCCTGTTATTTGGGTTAGTAATTCTGGGAAGCTCTTGGGACCATCACAGGGGCCCTGACATCCAGACTGCAGCAGTGTCCAGGTGCCATGTTTATCAGCTCCATCTCCTGTGAAAATACAGGTGGGCCCCCATATCCACCGATTCGCTATCCACGGTTTCAGTTATCCACGGATCGTGGGGACACCCCCCCCCCCAGGCTTTTACTTTTTTCCCCAGTAAGCTTCGTCTCTTCATTTTTGCACGAAAACTTTCATGGCCAGCAATTATCTTCAAATATTTGGGTAATACGGGTAACATAGCCATGTACCAATAAAAGACAAACAGACTTGAATAAAAACGAAAATACAGTTCTACTTGCGTCTTTCGTTATTTACGTTTCAACAGGCAGACAGAAATCCATTAAAATCCGAAGTCTAATGTTTAAAATTCCAACGTTTCGTTTCCATTCCTGGAAACATTGTCTAGGAAACAATCTAAAAGATTGAAAGTTGTTACATGTTGAAGGTAGCGCTGGTTACTTTATCCTCCAAAAGCGCGGGAACGAAACGGCTAGAGCCGAAACAGCGGAAATGATCAATTAACCCGCTGTCCAAAAGCAACAATCAGCCAACAGTGTGAGTAAGTTCATTCATGGTGCCACATTCAGCAAGTACTTAGTGACATTATACAGGGATTGTCTTGAGAAACCTCTGTGTCCTGAAATGACCCTGTTGTTCCGTCCTTTTTTCCTTGCTGCTGTCTATGCTCATTCTTGCGTATTATTGGCAACCAGGTTTTATTGATAAAACTTAGATCCTGTTGCCGGTTAATCAGGCACGAGGCGGGTTTCCTACTGATCTCAATCACCTCCAAGTTACGCAAAATGCCCACCTTGCTTTCAACTCGTAGGCAACTGGCATCCTCAAAGCAGATGTTGTGTCCTGTAGTTATGGCATGCTCAGCAACAGATTGTTCAGGGTGTTTTAATCTTACGGACCTCTCGTGCTCCTTGATCCTAGTGCTGATAGATCTTTTAGTCAGTCCTATATATTCTTTTCCACAGGAGAACGGGATCCTATATATTCCAGGGTTGGACATTGGAGGACGTTTATCCTTGGGGTTATTTAAAATTTGCTCTATTTTGGTGGTTGGTTTAAAAATGGTTTTAACCTTCCCCTGTGACAGAATACGTGCAATTCTGTCTGTAACCCCTTTTATGAAAGGTAAGCAGGTCCAAATTACCTCTTCCTTAACTCCTGTGTCCATATTAGTTGTCCCATTCTTGCTGGTGTCAGATTTGAGATTAGTCCCCCACCTTGCTGCCATAATTTTATTATCTTGCTGTACCCAGCACCTGTTGATCTGTGAAGAGGAATAACCATTGGCCCTCAGTGTGTTAAACACAATTTGCTTCTCCTTCCCTTGGGCTTCCTCATCACAAATCTTCAGTGCCCGGTATACCAAGGAGTTGATAAGGGAGTTTTTTTGAGCAGGGTGATGATTTGAACCCTAATGGAGATATTTCCCTGTATTGGTGGGTTTCCTATATACCGTATGGCTGCAGGAGAGATCCTCTTTTCTAGTAACTAAAACATCTAAAAAGGCTAATGATTTGTCCCTCTCTTGCTCCATGGTGAACTGAATCTCCCCACAAAAAATTATTAAGGTGTTTAAGAAATCTATCAAGTTCTATTTGCAAATTGTGTTTAATACACTGAGGGCCAATGGTTATTCCTCTTCACAGATTCTGCGGCGGTGGCGGCGACGGCGCGATCCCTGGGAAGGCCCCACTGCCACTTAGAGCAGCGTAGGGCCTTCCCAGGAGTTAGGGAACCTCTGCTGTAATGCATGAAGGGAAAATGCATGAATGCAAAGACACAGAAAACATGTTTCTGGAAGATGCATCCAGTCATGGTTCCTATGCAGACGTACATCACCCTGACAAACAATACAGAAGAGACATGTGCCCTTATCCAGCCATACAGTGCTGATCTCAATGAAGGTATACAGTGGATGCTTATTCACATCTACATAATCATGCCTACTGGATGAGCTGTAAATATGCCTTTAATGCAAATAAGTAGTCTCAGCTGGGGTCACTAGTTGCCTTGCCCAGCTGAGTTGCCTGTGACTAAAACTAGATCAGGTCATCAAAGCCATGGTTTACATGCTGTTGAACTTTAGGGACT
Source organism: Plestiodon gilberti rubricaudatus (assembly GCA_026170595.1). Taxonomy (NCBI): domain Eukaryota; kingdom Metazoa; phylum Chordata; class Lepidosauria; order Squamata; family Scincidae; genus Plestiodon; species Plestiodon gilberti. The sequence goes on from JANXHW010000001.1 coordinate 66,548,689, forward strand.
AATGTTTCCTGTAACATATGAACAGGCCCTCAGGAGTCAAAACATAGTTTCTATTCTAACTCCCATAACAATTAGTTTGTAATCCATATAAATGAATTTGACTTTCAAGTAACGTCTACACAACGGACTTGCTAACCAACAAAGATTATTTGGTCTACATGCAAAGTGACTGGTATTTTGTTAACGACTGACATGTATCCATTTATTTACAGCCAACGTTGTCAGGATGAGATGCTGGATTTGAAGATTACCTGGAGCAAGCAGAACACTAAAACAGCTGTATATCTTCTCATTCCAGACCTTAATGGAATCACGAAATGTAGTACCATTTAAGGACAACTGAGTTTTTTTTTTTTAAAAAAAAACAGGATACACAAGAGAAAGGTAGTCAGTGTCAGAAGTATAATACATGACACTAGCTAAAATAACAAACATCTTCAACCTACCTTCTGGAGTGTAAAAATAACCACAGGGTTCTGTGTATTTAAGCATGAATTTCTTTTACATACAGCCCCACAGGCCTTTTGCCGTTTGTTGGTTTAAGCGACAGGGCCAATCTGAATGCAGAATGTGTACTTGAAAGCATTCATCAAAAAAAGGTGCATGATGCTTCACAGCTCAGTGCACAATACAGACTACTTGGCCTCCTGAAGCCAACATATGGATCTGCACATATTGCTCCTGCTGATAGTACCACTTCTGAAGCCCCAAAGCATCTGCCTTCACCATCTCTACGGCTGGGTTTGGTATGCTGCTATTTGCAGGTGACAGTACTGGAGGAATACTGAATTTTCACATTCCCAGATGGGGAAAATCAATTTCAGGGCCCCAAATGAAGGAAGCACTGATGCGGAATGCCACTAAACGCTACCTGTTCATGGGTCTGAAGCCATGAGGGAGATTAAAAAAACACACACGTTTGGAATAGAATCTTGTCATTGAATTGCTGCTCTGCACAAGGGCATACAGGAGAACTGGAAAAAAAGAATTATCAAGGAAGTGGATTTTTTCTTTGAATTTTTACACTTGATAAATTTGTTAAAGAAGAAAGTGTAGCCATTAAACACAACAAATGGGATCAGGCTGAAAATCAGATCTGTAACTGTTATGTTCCAGATGTTTCTCCAAAGCAGTCCTTACTCCTATGGGGAATTAAGCACTATTATTATGGTCAGCGAGATTTCCTTTGAGATATCCCTTACCACACATTCAGATATTTTTGTCACAATATTAATAGGGAGGAAACTGCAAAGTGTAATGATGTTTCACTGGCATTAGAAGAGCTCACCAGTAGTTTTGGATCACTGCATTTAAACATGCTTTTTTTAGCATCTGGGAATTCCACCCAATTATTCCTTTCTGAGAGAGGTGCTATTTCTCCCTTTTCCACGTGTATTAAAGATGCATGTCTCTTCAGTATGCAGTCAGTGGTCTATGTACCATGAATAATAATTTAATGTTAATAACTCGCTCAACCTCTAGCACGTTTTGGTGTGAATGAAGGCACAATATAATTGAATGCATCTCAGAATACATACAACATGTTTTCTACTTCTGTCAGAACTTATAATTATCTCATAGGTATTTTACAACATGTGAACTTTTAATCAAAGTTACAGCTCACATACTCATGATCCTGGCAATCATAGGGTTGAAATAATTCACACATTTTCAGTTATCAGAAAAGAACTGAAGCCACAATATGAATATTTATTGACGATAAAGAGCCAATACTGCAAATTAAAAAGCAAACACACACACACACACACACACACACACACACACACACACACACACAAATGGAACTTAAGACATTTCATTATGCTTTTGAATGTAAATATACTTTGGGATTGCTAGTTTTTTTCTACCTCTTTCAGCAAGTTTAGCAGATTCTTCTCTGCTAAATGCAATGAGGTCCCTGCTCCACGCAATTAGGATGTGAGCATGCCATGACTGCCCACATCCCACCCACACCTGTAGCATGATGGGATGTCATTGTCTAAGTTCAGGTTGTATTTTGTCTGAACCACCCTTTGATGAATGGTTTAGAGCCCAATCCTATCCTCCGCCATGCATCCGCAATGACAGAACGCATGCTGCATGCAGTGGTGGGTCGACCAGACAGCCTGGGAGAGATAAGTAAAAATATTTGTTAAAGAAACAAATGGGTCATCCTGGACATCAATGGGTCTCTTTGGACCTATGCTAGCTCTTTTGCTGACGTAAGTCCTAGGAGAGACAGGGGAGTGCGTTGGGCAGGCAAAAGGGGGATAGCATCCTGGCATGCACTGCTGCCACCATGATCCACCCCTTTCCCTTCCTGTTCTCTGCTCCAAATCTCCCTTGAACCTCCCATGACCCATCCCCCACCGGCACCTTACCTGCTCCGACACAGCATGGGTCCCATCTGCCAGCAGCTCTGACATGAACGACAGCAGCGCACCATTTATGGTGCTGCAGGCATTTACGTTGGCACATCATGAGACCCGGAAAACCGGAAATGACCGAAAAGAGCCATTTATCGCCAAAATGAACATCGGGGAGGCCTGCGCGACCCTCTGCAGGCCTCCTCGAAGCCCTCACAAGCACAGGTAAGTATTTTTAAAACTTTTTTTACTTCGCTCCATTAGACGCACTAACATTTCCCCCTATTCTTGGGGGGGGGGAGTGCGTCTTATGGAGCAAAAAATACGGTAGTAGCTGTCACCACAATTACAAAAGCCACAATTATTGTGACTGTCCAAAAGTTAGTGAATGTTGATATTTACATTCAAGCAATCTGTTGACAAAAATAGCTTTCGAGATATTTTCTGTAATGCATGTATAATACTAACAGAAACAAATTTGATAAAGTACTAAGTGAAAGATGCCCAACAAGGGAAACGTTAGAGAAAACTTTACCTCCAGCCAACACCCCCATCCCCTCCTTCCAATTTTGCCCCTCCCCTACCCCACTGCTGCCCGCCTTCTCCAGCAGGCGGGGTCAGACGGCAGGATTTGAGAGCTGCTGCCTCTTCTCCTGTCGTAAGGCCCTGCCCCTGGCAGCCCAATCCTGGGTAGGGGGGGATGAAAATTTCTTACCCAGGCTATTAGTACTGTAAATATATTTTCCTCTTTTACTAGCAGAAGGATATGAAACCATTACATCAATGAGAATTCCATATTCCTATTTTTGGTACATCTACATCACATCTTAAACTACTTTCAAGTGTACTGCGTAATCTAGTTTATAGAAGACAGCTGAGAACAATAAGCAGCTTGTGATTTATTTTTAAATGTAGTAAAAGGCATGACATACAAAGGGGCCTTTAGGAATTATATCTTAATCTCTGATTTCTTATTCACCATCATTATTTAGTATTTTATTTAGCTATAAAAGCAATTCCAGAGAAAGGTTACTCTGTAACAAAGACAGAGCTAATTTAAAGGCCCAAGGTGAAATGTAAGGGGTATAATTTTTCTTACTGTTACGAGTAAAACATTCTCTTACTACAACACTTTGTTAGCTGCTGCTTCTCTGGTAAGAAATAAGGTCTGTCACAAATGGCAAGTCTAGGCTTTAGTGCACATTTTAGAATGTTTCATTAGGTATGGGATTTTTGCTGTCTGACAGAAGTTCTCCTATCCATCAATCACTCCATTTCTAGCTTGCGAATGATCCATGGGAACTAACCTGAGGTCAGAAGACCGCTCAGTTATATAATTACTTTAGGGGAGCTGTTTCATGCAGACAGGATTTTGCCAAAAACTCTGCTAAAAGGCAAATGAGAAAGCCACGACATTTTAACATGTCAGAATAAAAACATATTTAACACAAGAAGGAATCACGGCTATTCATAATTACATGTGGCCTCAGTCCAACCAGTTACGCATTTTTTTAAGTCTCATTGGTTTCAAAGGGAAACTGTTAATCATCTGTTTAACTCTCACATCAAAATAATGGGAATTTACAGCGTTTGTCTTCAGATGCATTTTTAATGTTATACTCAAATGCAAATATATTCTATAGAGCAGTGGTTCTCAAACTTTTACAGGTGAATAAAGGGAGCCTTGTAAGTCGTCGCGAACTTGGCGGTGATGGCACTTCCGGGATCCTGCTGTCACTGTGGTGGGAAAAGTTTTTTTCACTTACCAGGGGTTGCGCCGGCCCTCCTGGGGTTGTGGGGGGCTGCAGCACCCTCTAGGGCCCCCCTGCACCTCCAAAGAACTTCCAATCACGCTTGGAAGCTACTTCTGTTTTTCAATGAAAATCGGAAGTAGCTCCAAAACATAATTAGAAGCTCTTCTGAGGTGTGTGTGTGGGGGGCATAGAGGGCTCTGGCGGACTGGTGTGACCCCCGGTAAGTGAAAATACCCTTTTTCCACCATGGCAGCAGGACCCCAAAAGTAGAGTCGCCAACTTCGCCACACCTCTTAAGGGGGTAGCAACTGCTTTCGGTTGGCATGGTGGGTCGCAATCCACCAGTTTGAGAACCATTGCTATATTGTTGCAAAAATAGCATTGCATCATCCTGAACAACTGAAATGGCTACAAGAATAAAAGAATAAAAGAAATGGCTAAATGGCTCTATAGGCCATTTACAACAGCAGATCTATGGATCTGGTGTTGTAAATGGCCCCACAATGTTGCAAACATTGCACAACGGAGCAAACGATGTGTGATGGAAGTGCTGGCGGAAATGCCAGCAGTTCTGCACATGCACCAGAATTGCCCAGACTGTCTGTCAGTCCAAGTAAGGTGGCAGAGGGAATGGTTCATGGGAAGGGGAGATTCGGAGTGGGGAGGGGGTTGCGCAAGAAGCAGGCTGGAGGGGTGGATCTTGACAGCAAAAGTGCACCCTAGACCCTATTCCTGATTTTCTAAACCATCCCACCCCCTTCCTCTCATCGGACCTATGCCAGCAAAGAAGCTGGTGTGGATCTGAGGAGACCCATAGCTGATTAGGCAGTATACTGGGAGGTAAGTAAAAAACTTTTAAACTTTTAACTTACCTCTCACTGGCAATCTGACCATCCCCTCATAGCATGCAGTACACGCTTCATTGGCGTGGCTGCATACTAGGAAGTGGCAGGGGATAGGATTGGGCTGTGAGACATTTTCCACCTTAATAATCTAGGATGGTACACACTTTACCCTTACACTCCCCAAAGAAAGCACTCCAGGCAAAGGGATGTTGGATAAATGTCACTTTATTTTATAACCAAATAACCTGCAGAAGGACTAACTAGGGCGTACTGAAAAAACCACCCCAGGCGTGCGGGCCTAATTGAGGGAAATGGCACTAGCCATCTATTTCCCCCGCCCAATTATTGGCGTAAACATCCCAACTCCGGTCACGACCAGGGGAGCCTATCACCGCCAACCCCTAAGGGTTGAGCCAGCGGAAGCGATTAGATTCCCACAGGCCAAGCCATGCGGTAGTCTTCATGTATTCCAGCCTGGGGGCTTGCCAGCCAGCCTCAACAAACCGGTGAAGTATTGCGTGAGCGATACTGGCTCACCTCCTGACCTTGCTGAATTCAGAATGCACGCCGATCCCCTTTATCCTATCTACCCAAAGCCCGCACGCCCCCTGCCAGGTGACTTACTGGCTGCTCGAAAAAACCACACTTCTCTGCCATAGTCTGAGGTAGGCAAAAAACCCCACCAACACGGCCAATCAGTTGGCAGCCAAAAATTCCTACCTGGCCCCAAGGTGACCGGCTAATCCAGACTATATACAGGGAGGGGATCGCTCTCCGGGCTGCAACTGAGGGATAGACTGAGGTCTCACGAGACTTCCCCTCAGCCCAGGAATCCAAAAACTGGCAAATATTTCAAGAGTATAGCATTGCTATACAGGTAGTCCCTGACTAAAGGGCATACAACATCCTACATTGCGCTTTCGCACAGGCATAGTCTGTCCACTCTAACATTTTTGTGCAGGCATATTAGTGCTGGTTACAGTACTTAATACAGCTGTACTCATGTTCGTTTCTAATTAATACAAAGGCAAATTGTAACTTCTTGTAAAATGCAAGTTGTAAAATACAATTAATACAAATGCAGCCACACACACCCCCTCATCTGCTTTAGGGGCCCTTTTGTACATTACACAACAAAACAGGCAGAGTTACCAGAGAATTATCTATTTTTAGATAACTTATTTACGGCCCAATACTATACTTACAAGGGGTGGGGAGGGTGGAACAGGAAAGGTGGAACGCGGTAGCGACGGGGGCAGGGAATGAGAGAATCAGGTACGGGAAAGGGGAACTATTGTTCCCTTACCCAGAGGAGACCTCATGGACTGCCCACCACCACAGGGTGCAGCGGTAGCCATTTTGGCTCTGCTGCATCAGCAGGGTGGAACAATAGGATTGGGCTCTTAAAGAAATATTTCTATACTGTTTTTCAATCACTACGAAAAGTTCTTCACAATTTTATTTATGTTGCATAAATAAATGTTTCAACTGAAGCACAGACCTCTGAAGCCTAACCTGTACTTAAGTAGGGGACTACCTGTACCTTGACTAATAAACCAGCACTAACTCTCAGTTCTGTTAAAAGATGCCATTGTTGGGATTCTACACAGTAGTCATAAATGATTTCACCATGCAGGTAATCTCACACTCATGTCATGTCCCTTGAGTCGATATACAATACAGAAACTACTAGATACTTCTATCCCAGCTAATCCATAGAATAATATATATTAATGTTCACACTCTCTTAAACATTAGTAACTTAATATACAAGACACCACTTTCCTTCTTAGAAATCATGTGCGCTAGGATTGTGAATTATTATAACCATGAAGATGCCTTGAATGAAACATGAGTTACAGATTTCATGTCCAATTCCTTGTGAAAAATATCTTTGTATTTTATGGTGAGATTTAAGCATAGGCAAGCTGCACTAAATGAAAAGAGATACAAGTCAGAAAAAAAGGGGAACCAAAAAGACAATCATTTGTACAAAAAGCTTGTGCAGGGCAAACTGAGGATTGTTCTCTGTGAGAACACACACATTTCATTCCGAATAAAAGCTGTGGGTTAATGTGTTGTAAAGGTAACCAGACAATAAATAAAAGGAAAGGTCATGTGAGATTGAACATAAGGTTCTGATTGCAAAAATTGTCTAATATAACACACAAACAAGTTTTCCTTGACCCTAGAGACATTTTCAAATCAATGTTATGAGCAGAAATGTATCCAAGGTCTAATATGTAGTGAGAACTACAGGAAATAATTCAGGAAAGAGGTACAAAGTATGATACTATTACTGGGATGACTGTAATATTTAAAGCTACCATTGCCTTTTCTTTCTTTGGTTCCTTTAAAACAACAACAACACAACTCTGACCAATTAACAGAAAATCCAATAAAGAAACGATCCCCCTCCACTCTGTTATAAAAGCAATGCCAGGTCCTGGCCTGACGACAGTGCCAATGTGCAGTGATGTAGACTTGAGTCTTCTGAGTCGGACTCAAGTCACGTCAATTACTTGACTTGGACTTGGCGATTGTAAAATACTTGAAAGACTCGACCCAAGAATTGGAGCCACTGGTGTCACTGGTGCGTGGTGGGGGGCGGAGCGCATGGGGTGATGTGCTGGGAGGTGCCCGTAAGGGTTGACGCGCCAGGGGGTGATGCGCCCAATTGGGTCTTCCTTCGGCCCTTCTGAGAGCAAGGCTTCAAGTGGTGTTATGCACATGCACCGCTCGAAGCCTTGCCGGCCTATTCAGAAGCCGCTGAGGAAGACGCGACTCGGCTTGTCGGCTCCAGGAGTGATGCTGGGGGGGGGGTTTTGACATGCCTGGGTGGGGATGCTGAGCTGGCCGCCAACCCCACACAGGGCGATGAGCCGGCTTGTGACGTCATTGCTTGGAGCCTTTTACAACAAGTCAAATTTTATTCAGGTTTAAACCCATTTTCCCCATTAAATAGATAGGGACTCACAACTCACAACCAAAGACTCAGGACTTGGGGGCAAAGGCTTGGGGCTTGACTTGAGACTTAGATCCAGAGACTTGGGACTTGATTCGAGACTTGGAGTCAGAGCTGTACACTAAAGCTGTAGCCACTGGAGCTCCTTCCCCATTCCTCTCTTGTATCCTTATGCCATTTTACTCACCTTTCTATGCATAAGAAGCCTGGAAGCAATGAGAGCAAAACATTGTATTGCTTCATGCCAAAGAAAACCTACTTTAGCAAATTGATGCATCTTTGTTGGAAGAGTCATCAAAATCCATCAGACAATTAAAACCTCTACAAAGCTGGCACAGTGGATGGACTCTATATTCTTATTAAACTCTGAGGAAATGTTTTAGCTACAATGGAAACTTATACTTTAAAATAAAGTAAGATTTAAGGTAACATTATCAGAGAACAGTTAGGAGCAACTTGCATTGATTAGCAATAGATTTTGCAGCTGACTTTTGAAATCATGGAAAAACAGTGTATTTCAGTAATATGATACCTTATTTTATTTTAAATTTAGCTACTGTCTTGTACCACATACCTGTATGGGTGTTTTTTCTGATCACTGATTTGGAAAATAAGATAAAAGCAAAATGTTATTAAAGCATGTTGGCAACTGACCGTTATTTTTTCAATTCAGTGACCACTGGAGAATAACAAAGATATATAACCATGAAAACAGAGTAACATTTTGAAGACAGCTTCTAATTTATCATACTCAAAATAAACCGGTAGTACAGTAAGTGTTTTCCCAATGGGAAGAATTACCCTGGAAAATGTCATCCACACAGGAGAGGTTAGCTAGTGTAATTATCATCAGGAGAGAAATTCAACCCATTAGGGGTCATTCAGTGGAGTTCAAGTCTATTCAGACACTTTAGAGCTGACTTTGTTCCAAAGATTTCAACTGTTCAGCCAATTCACATAGTCCTGTCATCATAAGGCAGATACAATACAGTAGAATTTAATTTTTATAATCAGTCATTTTCACGTTTCCACATGTACTGCTTTTTTTTTAATGGGCATTATCCATTTTAGGCTGTTTTCATTTTAAAGTTTTACCATCCAGTTTTCATTTTTTAGTTTTACCTAGTTTTCATTTCAAAGCAGAGTCTCAAAACTGGAAGTTTAAATATTTGCAACATGTAACAGAAATATGTGCATATTAGCAGAGACTTGCTTCATTTTATTCTGGGTGAGAAAAAAATAGCACTAAAGAAATTAGGTGCGTGCTGGCATGGATTAAGGCACTTAGACCTTGTGTGTGTGTGTGTGTGTGTGTGTGTGTGTGTGTGTGTGTGTGTTGCGCATGCAGAGAGGACTATATACTACAAAGACTGCTGGGTGGTACAATACACAACAATGTGATTTGCATGCAGAGACACCGTGCACTGGCCTCCATGATCTCTGCCAGGCCATTCGGTGTCAGTGATAAAGAGTAATGGTCCAATCCTATTGTTGGGCTCCACCACCAGAACTAGTGTATACTGCAAGTGGAACGCACTTTCCAGCATTGCAAAAGGTGCTCCAGAAGTGCGTGGAGCTACGTGTTTTTGGACCACCACTGGAGAGGCCTCAGAGACCCAATGTGCACCAGCATTCAGAGGAGCACTGGAGGCGGACCAGGGGGGAGGACAGAACAGGGCAGAACAGGGGAGGACAGGAGGCATGTTGGGAGGTGGGAAGGGGTGGCACCCAGTGTATATGACTTGCACTGGATGCTATCCCCTTCCTTGCCTCCTGACACACACCCTTTTTCTCCTCGGACTTGCAGCTGCTAAAGAGCTGGCACAGGTCCAAGGAGACCCATTGGCAAGCTAGAGGCTTAGGCAGGGGTAAGGGAAAATAGTTCCCCTTACCTCTCCCAAGCCTCCTGATCTCCCCCCTCCCTCATCATAGCATGAAGCACATCCTGTTTTGGCGCAGCTGCATGCTATGGCAGGGGAAAGGATACAATTGAGTTGTAAGTTTCCTCAAATGGGGCATTTTATTTTATTATTAATAGGATTTATATTTCATTCTTTAGGCAGCTAACAAAATTCTAAAACAATAACATATAATATTTTATATTATAAATATAATATAAACAGTATTTGCCAGGCCTTTCACATTATTTTACTTTTTATCATTTAATTATTTTATCTGGCTGTATCCACCTTCTGCTTCTTATGATGTTTTATATGAATTTTATTATTATATTATAGGCTGGTTTCTGTGGGGAGTGCACGGGCATCACAATCAATAAAACTCTCCGTCATGACTCACCTCACCTCTGAAGATATGGGAGTGCAACAGGGCTTCCAACGCAAATCATAGGAACTAGGCATGTTCTTTCCATAGGAGGAAGTGTTATATTAGGAACACATGCCTGTGTTGAAGCTATGCCTGCTTCCTCTTCTTGGTGATTCCATCCTTCAAGCATCAAGATTTGCACAACTTCATCCCTCCATCTATATAGCCCCAAACTATGTTTGGTTTCTTGGCCACACTTGAGTATGACAAAAGGATGAGGGAATGGAATGGAATGCTGGGAACTGACGTTTATTGAAAACTGGCTAGATTTTTAGAATCTCAGGTTGCTTCTCTTGAACAAAATGTGATGCTCTGGGGGATGGGGACAAGTGACACTCAAAAACTTTTCACCCTCCTGTTTGTTCTCTGTTGCATAGCACCATTTGCTTTAACAGCTGCTTGTACATGTAAAACACAGATTACCCCTTCAGAATCTACTATTTTTTTTGCCCCCTCCAAACCCTTTTCTAATGCAACTACTGCTCATAATCAAACTGCTATACAAAAGTGTACATTGTGGGTGTACACTGTGTAGATATGTATTTGAGGTACATAGAGCCAAAGCACATCCCTTGAAGTAAAGAACTCTCCAGGACAGACAAATTCATTCCCATTCTGGAATAGTTTTGAAAGGATTGTTCCTACGTATATTGAAAATGCCAAAGAGTGATCAAACTACCATACAATTGCACTCATTTCACATGCTAGCAAGGTTATGCTCAAAATCCTACAAGCTAGGCTTCTGCAGTACGTGAACCGAGAACTACCGGACGTACAAGCTGGGTTTCGAAGAGGCAGAGGAACTAGAGATCAAATTGCCAACATGCGCTGGATCATGGAGAAAGCACAAAAGTTCCAAAAAAACATCTACGTCTGCTTCATTGACTACGCAAAAGCCTTTGATTGTGTGGATCACAACAAACTGGCAAATTCTTAAAGAGATGGGGGTACCAGACCACCTTACCTGTCTCCTGAGAAACATGTATACGAGTCAAGAAGCAACAGTTCGAACCGGCCATGGAACAACCGATTGGTTCAAAATTGGGAAGGGAGTACGGCAAGGCTGTATATTGCCACCCTACCTAATTAACGTATATGCAGAGTACATTATGAGAAATGCAGGGATGAATGAATCGCAAGCCAGAATCAAGATTGCTGGGAGAAATATCAACAACCTCAGATATGCAGACGATACCACCCTAATGGCAGAAAGTGAAGAAGAACTAAAGAGCCTCTTGATGAGGGTGAAAGAGGAGAGTGCAAAAGTTGGCTTGAAACTCAACATTAATAAAACTAAGATCATGGCATCTGGTCCCATCAATTCCTGGCAAATAGAAGGGGCAGAAATGGAAGCAGTAACAGATTTTACTTTTTGGGTTCCAAGATCACTGCAGACGGAGACAGCAGCCATGAAATTAAAAGACGCTTACTCCTTGGAAGGAAAGCTATGGCAAACTTAGACAGCATAATAAAAAGCAGAGATATCACCATGCCAACAAAAGTTTGCATAGTCAAAGTGATGGTGTTCCCAGTAGCAATGTATGGTTGCGAGAGTTGGACCATAAGGAAGGCTGAGCGCCGAAGAATAGATGCTTTCGAACTGTGGTGCTGGAGAAGACTCCTGAGAGTCCCTTGGACTGCAATGAGATCAAATCAGTCAATCCTAAATGAAATCAACCCTGACTGTTCCCTAGAAGGACAGGTACTGAGGCTGAAGCTCAAATATTTTGGCCACCTAATGCGAAGAGAGGACTCTCTGGAGAAGACTCTGATGCTGGGAAAGATTGAAGGCAAAAGGAGAAGGGGAAGGCCAAGGATGAGATGGTTAGGCAGCATCACCGATGCAACAAACATGAAAATGAGCAAACTCAGGATTCCGATTGAGTCAGGAAGATAGTGGAGGACAGGAAGGCCTGGTGTGATATGGTTCATGGGATCACGAAGGGTCGGACACGACTTAACGACTGAACAACAACAACATATTGGAAGATCCACAAATCTCCTGAAAGGACAAACCAGGCATCTCACGGTAGTTCTGTTATAAGATTCAGGATAAACAGTCAGAGTAAATGAATGTTTTATGCAACACTTGGACAGTGAACACTAGCTATAATATGGTCATGGCATAGATGATTTAAGTACATGCACTGCTATACACACAGTGGCTCCCAAATATTGTTGGGAATTTTGAAGCTGTATCATTTGTAGAGGGTGATGCACTAAGTAGATAAGGTGATGCCCTTTGCCAGATCAGATCATTGCTGAGTGTACATTTTTATCAATAAAGTCATCCCAATAAAAGGATTCTAGGTGGCAGGTTATGTGAAATTCCACAATACCTTTTCTTTGAGAAAACCACTATGAAGAATGGCATGTTGTTGACATAAGCTACTGTACCATAAGGAATTTTGATTCAACCTATATAGAAAACACAATACACAGCTCAGCTTGGGGCCACCTATCTACCACAACTGAACAAAATCAATCACTCAACTCTGTACATATCTGCAGTACTTTGGATTATTTCACTTTTGCTGATACCCCACATTTCACATTCTTATGTTCACTCACTCTTCTTTGGCTTTTTTTTTAAAATAAACGTGTTGTATTTCCCCAATATTGCTATCTCGTGTGCTCATTTTCCTTGGAACCCCACATAATTGCACTGTAGAAATGCTAGGGGCAGGAGAAACAGCTGTCTGTTTATGTCCTGTATGTATTTAAGAAGCAACATTACTTCTTTCATTATGAATGTAAGTATTTAACTTATCCTTATTATGCTCATTACAAGGAAATATTAAAATATAGATATGTTGGCGTTTTGGGGATGGCACACACTTCATGGGCTCTATGCAGAAACCAACCACTTTAAATTGCTCCCTGTGGCAGTTGTCACCATGAGAAGTTGCTCACACCATGAATGATGTGACTGTTTCCATTCCACAGCAATTTAAACCACATGTACATTTGTTGTAGTATCACTACACAGTGAAAAATCACCACAGGGCGATTGGAAGGGCGACTCTAAGTTGCTATTATTCAGGGATGTGACTCCAAGTCTCAAGTCAAGTCCCAAGTCTTTGCCCCCATGTCCCGAGTCTTTAGTTACAACTTGCGAGTCCCTATCTATTTATTGGGGAAAACGGTTTTAAACCTAAATAAAATTGGACATGTAAAAGGCTCCAAGTCTCCAAGTCTCGAGTCGAGTCTTTCAAGTCTTTTACAATCGCCGAGTCAATTTCGAGTCAAGTCACTGATGCGACTTGAGTCTGACTCAAGTCCAAGTCAATAGACTCAAGTCTACATCACTGCTATTAATTGTATTTTAATTTAATTTAAAAGATTCTTAACCCACCTTTCAGGTTAAAACCCTTCCAAGGTGGCACACACAACAGACTAAAGGAACAATAAAGGCAGAACAGCTTTGCTGGATGACTCTCCATGGATGCAATGGTGGCAGAGAAATATGCTTCCTTTGCTGCCATCACCACCACAGAGTAGACATAAATGGGTTAATATGGCTGTAGCCCATGTTTGGTCATATGTTTGGTCATGTTTGGAGGATAGCTAATGTCACGCCAGTCTTTAAAAAAGGAAGGAGGGGGGACCCGGGAAACTACAGGCCGGTCAGCCTAACATCTGTTCCAGGGAAGATGGTGGAAAGTCTCATTAAGGATAAAATCTTAAAATACATAGAAGAACAAGCTCTGCTGAGGGAGAGTCAGCATGGCTTCTGCAAGGGGAAGTCTTGCCTCACAAACCTGTTAGAATTTTTTGAAAAGGTCAACAGGCATGTGGATGCGAGCGAACCCATGGATATTATATATCTGGATTTTCAGAAGGTGTTTGACACAGTCCCTCATGAAAGGCTCCTGAGAAAACTCCACAGTCAGGGAATAAGAGGGCAGGTTCTCTTGTGGATTAGGAACTGGTTGAAGACCAGGAAACAGCGAGTGGGAGTCAATGGGCAATTTTCACAATGGCGAGAGGTAAAAAGCGGTGTGCCCCAAGGATCGGTCTTGGGACCGGTGCTTTTCAACTTATTCATAAATGACCTGGAGTCGGGGATAGGCAGTGAGGTGGCCAAGTTTGCAGATGACACTAAACTTTTCCGGGTGGTGAAGACCAGCAGGGATTGTGAAGAGCTCCAGAAGGATCTCTCCAAACTGGGAGAATGGGCAGCAAAATGGCAGATGCGCTTCAATGTAAGTAAGTGCAAAGTGATGCACATTGGGGCAAGAAACCAAAATTTCACATATACGCTAATGGGTTCTGAGTTGTCTGTGACGGATGAAGAGAGAGATCTTGGGGTGCTGGTGGACAGGTCGATGAAAGTGTCGACCCAGTGTGCAGCGGCTCTGAAGAAGGCCAATTCCATGCTCGGGATCATTAAAAAAGGGACTGAGAATAAAACGGCCAATATCATTATGCCTTTGTACAAATCGATGGTAAGGCCACATCTGGAGTATTGCGTCCAATTCTGGTCACCACACCTCAAAAAGGATATAGTTGAATTGGAAAAGGTGTAGAAAAGAGCGACCAGAATGATTCGTGGGCTGGAGCACCTCCCTTATGAGGAAAGGCTACAGCGTCTGGGGCTTTTCAGCCTAGAAAAAAGGCGCCTGAGGGGGGACATGATTGAGACGTATAAAATTATGCATGGGATGGAGAGAGTGGATAGAGGGAAATTCTTCTCCCTCTCGCACAACACCAGAACCAGGGGACAAGCACTAAAATTGAGTGGAGGGAGAGTTAGAACAGACAAAAGAAAATATTTCTTTACCCAGCGTGTAATTCATCTGTGGAACTCCTTGCCACAGGATGTGGTGATGGCACCTGGCCTAGATGCCTTTAAAAGAGGTTTGGACAGATTCATGGAGGAAAAGACCATCACAGGTTACAAGCCATAAGCAACCTCCTGGTTTTAGAAGTGGGTTTTCTCTGTGCCAGGTGCAAGGGAGTGTCAAAGAGAAACAGGTTATCTTGTTGTCTTGTGCTCCCTGAGCATACGTAGCAATCATGCCAATGGCCCTGGCCACGGTCTCATGCCAGAGTTTGGTCAAGGCCTTGGCAGAATCACCAACCCTAGTGGCAGAAAAATTCCACAGAGTCATCAGGAATATTTATGGAACCATAAGTCTCTGAGGGCAGATCGTATGAATGGGTCTCCCTGCACCTTTGGAGGCTTTAGATAAGGCAAAATCTGACCAGAAAATGATTTGTACATGACAAAGGACTGATGTCAGTCTCCCCTACAAACAAATAATCATTCATCTACCCAAAGTACAATGTGTGTCCCGTCACATGCAGAGGAGCAGTAATTAGTTGAGACAGGCCTACGGCAGCCATGAAATCCCAAGCCACTCCCCAAAGAGGAGACTCAGCAGGGATGTTGAAGTTGCCCAGCAATAATAATAGATGGGAAGAGTCCAATACCATGCCGGAGATCATCCCTGCCAGCTCAGGCAGGGAGATGGTTTTTTTCAATAGATGGTAAAAGCAGGACACATTATATTCTCTTAGCTGTTTTACTATTTTTCTCCCACAATGACATATATTTTGTTCTTAGAAATGACTTTCCCCTTTTTCAGTCCTGAGGGTTTAAATTCTATTTTTTAGCTATTCTGAATTTCCAGTCTAATGCATTTAAAGAGCCCACAGCAGATGTCCAGAACCTTGAAGGTAATTAATTAAGTCCCACTGTTTCCACACTACACAAAAAACAATTTGTCATTGCATGTAAAATTGTATAATTGAGTATTATAAATGTTTTCAGGCCAAGTCGTGCTATGAATTATTTAGTTAATCTGTACTAATTAAAAACCTATTGGAGGATTAATGTCTCGTAACCTGACAAACTACTTTACTAAGTAACAAATTATCCATATAATGACCTCAAACAAAATTTATAGAAACCAAAAAGTAATTTATATGGGTATACAAAACTGGCTCCACAGAGTACTGCACTGTAAACACTAATTTTAGCATATAGTTTAAGTAAAAATATAGTTGCACCAAATATCAATTATACACCAACAGACATTTGTCAGCACTCTGTACATGGTTCACACAATTTATTTATATTGCTAAATTAATGTTTAATAAAAGAACAATTTAGAAAAGTAAAATTTAATATGTGGGTTTTACCCTTTCTGCCTCAAGGATTCTGGTAAACTTTAAATTTCCTGAGCATTGCCAGTAGTACTGTACTTTCACGGAAGATTCACATGTACGATCACCCTCTTGTCTTCTGCACCCAAGAGTGAGTAAAGATGGTGCATGGTACTTCAACTAGTCATCTCTGTGTACCTTCACTTAGAACAAGGACACAGTGCACGAACTGCTGACAAATTATTTCTGAGTAAACATGAATAGGACCTTGATACCAGCTGGGATTCATGTGGTGCCTTGCAAGAGTGGAATGCATTAACACTTGTGAAATGTAGGTCCCCTGATTTCTTCCAATACTGTTTTTCCAAAGAAGCGCCTTGCCCTGGCACTGCATCCATAAGGTCCACTGATCCTCAGGACCTGCTTTTGCTGCAGTGAGAGTTGGGAGGAGGAGCCTGCCTCCTGGAGCCTGAAGTTCCAGGACCTTAGACAATAGGGTCAATACAATAGCTCCTAGGCAGCCCACCTCTTGGGACTGGCATGGCATGTCTCAGTCTATTGGGCATTCAAGCCCATCTGATCAGGTTGGTAGGTAGATGGGATGCTCAGATGACTGTAAAACATTGACTGGATAGGGCAATGACCTCAATTGAACTTAGCTTGCTTAAGGTCAAACTCAGGAACGTTCATGTATGTTCCAACTTGGCTCCCTCAGAATTCGTGTGTGTGTGTGTGTGTGTGTGTGTGTGTGTGTGTGTGTGTGTGTGTGTGTGTGTGTGTATGTGTGTGTGTGTGTGTGTGTATGTGTGTGTGTGTGTGTTGTCCTCAGCGGCATTGTGGCGAAAACGCCGCCGAGGCCCTCATCAGAAGAGGCCGAGCAGCCGGCCAAAGAGGACGCGCCGAGGCCCTCTTCCCGCCTCAGGGGGTGACGCGCTGAGCTGCCGGTGGCCTCGGAGGGTGCGGCACGGAGCCTCTGGAGGCTGATGCGGCAGCAGCCCCAGTTTCTTTGTGGGCCACCGTGAAGTGCATTCAAAGTTTGTTTTCGCCGAGGGGCCACACCAAATGGCCTCCCAGCTAGCTCTTGGCGGGCCACACCAAATGGCCTTGCGGGTCTTAAACGGCCTGGGGGCAGGACGTTCCCCACCCCTGCACTAGAGTCTAGTTCTGGGGGATCATCTATGTAACTGGAAAGAAAGGTTTTGAGGATGGTCTCTCTTCATTTGGCTTTATCCTCATGATAGCAGCAGAGTCTACCATTTTTGCCCTGGGCAAATAAGCAGATCTGGGGAAAGGAAGGAGCAGCTGACGCAGCACTCCTTACTCTGATCACCACAGGGCAGAAGAGGATGGTTCACTCCCCACTACCTCCCAGTAAGTCAAGCAGGAACCCAGAACCAAATAGGTAGGCTTCCAGGGAAGCAGAGTTGAGCAGGCAGCAGCATCAAACTATCCTCTTTCTTTCCATGGTGCTATTTAATAATTCCGAGATGCTTCAGCCTCAGTGCAGCACTGAGGGACAGGACACCCAGGAATTGTAAAATGGCACTGGGAAAAGAAGAAAACAGTCTGCTGCTGCCACTACTTGTCCACAATTGCCTGATGGGCCCTGACTTTCCGATATTGGTAGAAGCAATCACAGCAGTAGCAGCGGCAGCAGCGGCAGGCCTTTGCTGCTTCAGGGATTGGCTGGGCACACACATGAGCGATCCTGTAAGCATGGACTTCCAGCATGTGGCCACTAGACCTCCTTGTAGAATTACCCCTGCTCTTAAGAATATTCTTAAGTTTAATATGAATATGATAAACTGCATTCAGCCCTTAGTTATCCTCTTCCTTTAGCTTCAATAGTGTAAGACATTGATTCTCAACGTTCTCGCCACGAGGCAGGGAGAACTCTAAGTGTGTGCAGGGGTTGGGACAGCGGCGGCAGCGATCCCGGGGATCGTGCTGCCATCGCGGGGAAAAGTGTCCTTTCTGATCTCATCGGGGGTCCTGACGGCTTCCAGAGGGTGCGGGGAGGCCTGCGGACCCCTCCACGGGCCTCCTCGAGCTTTAGATCATCTCTCTGGTGAGTTCAGAAAGGACACATTTCCCCCTGGTGGCGGTGCGATCCCCAGGATCACTTCCACCGCTGTCTCACTGTTCCTGCCCCTTAAGGGGCTAAAAGAAAACAGTTGTTCTCCTGGTGGGTCGCGACCCACCAGTTTGAGAACCGCTGGTGTAAGATTTTTCAAGGTTCCCAGAAAAACAATCTTAAAAGCATAACCATAACTTTTAGACATTTATTAATACTCAACTTTGAAATTCAAGGTCAAGTACATCAAGTGAAATGAAGTTTATCCAGAGTTTGGCTCTTTCAACAAGGTTTCTTCTCATGGAAATTTCAATTTGATCAATATGACAGCTGCATGTTCAGATCAGATGCAAGGGGAAGACCTCAAGGACTATCCTTACAAAGTATTCCCATAATCCTAAGGATACGTTTGATAGCTCTAGAGGGAAGAATATTTTGACTTTGAAAATGCAACACAAAAAAGAAATCAATGTTGCTGCTTTTTGCTTTTAACGTCTGTTAATATCAGGCAGTGACTTTCTGTGTACTTTCATTCTAATGTTCTACAACACAATTCACTTTGACATTCTACAAAATATGGTTCCCCAAAAAAGATAAATGACAGAATACAGCAACCCAGTATTCAATCCAGAGTTCAATGACCAAAGAATAGAAGTTCAAAGCAACAAACCCCAGAGATACGTATTGCAAGACACAAACCAAGTACAGCAGGGTCGTGGGGGAATCTGCGGGGGATAGGTTCCTGGCTCCCCCGTGGATACTGGGAACCAGTGGATTCCACGAGGCCCCAGGGCCTATCTACAACCATTAACTTATTTAAGTTGATCTCGCTGGCACCAAGCACGTGCAGGTCTTGTTTAAACCAAACTTCCTGTTAACGTCAGAGCCTCTCTAGCACTGAGACTGCTGGGCTCTACTCAGTCAGAAGCTGTGCTATAAGCACAGGCTGCGGCTTATAGCATTTGGTTTAAACAAGACCCACGCTTGCTTGGCGCCAGCGAGATCAACTTAAATAAGGTAATGGCCGTGGGGGGAGGGCGCAGGGGGAAAAGTAAATCCACAGATGCCTAATCAGCAGATACGGAGGCCCTACTGTAATTAGCTAACAGTGCAGTTCTAACCAACTTTCCAGGGCTGGTGTAGCCGTGCCAACAGGGTGCACACTGCATTTTGCAGTTCAGGGACAGTCATGGAGGCCTCTTCAAGGTGAGCGAACATTTATTCCCTTACCTTGGGGCTGCATTGCAGCTGCAACGGAGCTGGAAAGTTGGTTAGGATTGCACTGTAAGTGCCTTACTGATTAAAACATAAGTTATGATGGTTCTGCCACCGCTACCTGATAAGCCGTGAATGGATTCAGATAACTATTCTATGTACCACAGTAAGCTGCCCTTCCTCCAAAAAGCTCAAGGTGATCTACATGGTTCCTCCCCATCCATTTACAATGACCCTATATAAGATAAGTTAGGCTGAGAGATGGTGAGTGTCCCAGGAAGCTTTATGGCTGAGTGGACATTTGAACCTGGGTCATGCTGGCCTAACAGCCCAATCCTATGGGCACCTTTCGCTGATGGAATGAGTGTTCCATCATCAGAAGACCCACTCAGTCAGCACTGTGGCTGCAGTGACAATGTGTGCAGTGCGGCTGCCAGTGCATATGGCTGACAGCCCTCTGCGAGCACCATTGGAATTCAAAATTGAAAATGTGATGTACATGTATTGTGTTTCAACATACAAACATAAAAATACACACACATTGGCAATGCCTAATTAGACATCCAAAGTACAAGCATAAAATAACAGAATGTCAGTTGAAAGAAACTACAAAAAGAAACCAATCAGGGGCTTCCTAGTTGCTAGCTACAGAACAGGAAAGAACCCTGGGCACTTGGCAGGGCTCTCTTCCACAACCAGCTAGAAGAGCTCGGTGCACATGTGGGGTTCTGTCTGGATTTCAGCCCAGATGTATATATACACAAATGGAAATACATTATTTAAGACGGCTCTGGCTGGCTGTCAGTATTGTGACCCTCAAGGGATGTAAATAGTAAAGTATCAACCAATTCTGACAAGGCCCATTAGCCCACCATGAGGTAGGATTCTCTTCTTTTGTATATAGAAAAAAAATTAAATTACATGAAAGCTTGAAGTGTAACAACGCATTTAGAAACTCAGAACGGAATAGATGTAGTTGCGCCTTGCCTTTAAACCTTCTAGTTGAACCCTTCCTTTCCCTTAAATAATGCTAAGTCATGTAGGATATCATAGAAATGTCAGCTGATAATCAAATCAAATCGCTCTAGGAGTTTAAATGGCAAGTGCCTCAGGCAGCAGCTGACAATAGACTTCTCCCAAAGAAGCAACTCATCTGGACATAGGATTATCGGAGCTAGCTGTCATGCATCTCTCTGAACTTTCTGCATTTCTGTAAGCGGAGGGTATTGGCCCAAGCTGACCTTCTGTACTACGCTGGAGGCAATCACATCAAACTCCGTTTCTGATGATTGAAAGTGATTGGCACACAGTTAATGAGGCTGTACACCATGCTTCAGGATTCATCACAGTCCTGTCCAGAGGAACTACAGATCCCCATATATTTGCCCACAGTTAATTAAGTCTTTCCCCTTCAAATTCCACCCTCAATCTTAATGCTAATTCCTAAGACTTCAAAGCAATTGATAACCTGCTACTGGCTTTTAAATGCTTAACCTTGCAAGACAAAAAGAAAACCAACACGCTTACCACACACTGCCTTTTTTGATCACTTATCAGTAAAAAAATCACTCAGACTAAAAAGGTTCATGTGTAGATTATTCCACAGACTCTAAGTCTAAAACAACAACAACAAAGCTTCCTTATCTAGTGATTTCATAAAAGAAAGATGAACATCATTTACTTGAGAACTGGAATAGCATTGTGTTTAAAAACATCAGATGGGAAGTCTCCAGTTCAAACCACTCATCAACCATAAACGCAATAGGTAGTTTCAGTTTAGACAAGCCACTATTATTACAGACTCCGTCCCTCATCAGCAATATGGAGATAATTACACTGGCTGACATCTAAGTAGATTGTTATAAGCATTACTTATACCCAAGAAAGGCTCTGAACAGTTGAAATCTACTATATATTTCCTTATATCATCATCAACCAGGAATTATTCCCTTGATCCTCTGCGTGGAAAGATTTGTTAGTGTTACTGCTATGCTACTGCCTTTATTATAGCCCTAAGTATGTGCTAGTTGTAGACAACTACTGTATTAGGTTTTACAAACACAGAATCCCTCAAATAGAAATTCTTCTGAACTTCTGAACTTCTAAATAAATTAACATGGAACAACAAGTAGGCTTAAATATGCCAAGACTTACAGCACAATCCTATCCAATTTACACTACCGGTGTAACCAGCGGAGCAGCGAGAACGGGAGGCTCCATAATGGAAAGGGGATTCAAATCCCCCTTCAATCCCCCTTTGGATGGGATTTGAATCCCCTTTCCATTCTGTGACCTCCCGTTCTTGCTGCACCACTGGTTACACCGGTGGTGTAAGTTGGATAGGATTGTGCTGTTAATGAACTACTAATGTGCAAAACATTCTTACTGTATTATGCACTGGAGAAAAACAAGATCCTTCAGGTTAACCAAGGGAAAATGGAATGAAGCAGTCAAGCCCCTGTGGACAATTGGATATATCTGTCATTCCCTAGCCCTAAATTAATTATCTGGTTCAAAACAGTCCATATACCAAACCCCTAGAAATGGATGTATCTTCAGGACAAAGGAAAGTCAAGAAAGAGCCCTTAGTGGCTCAGTGTGGTCCCCCCCCCAGGTGTAAAAATAACCCCTCTATAAACAGTTAGGCCAGATAACTCCAAACTGTTCTTCATCTCATACTTTGGACTGCGAGTGACTAAAGTATGCTGTGTTAGTACACTTCCGCCCTACTTCCTTCTATGAACATTGTTGTGCCATCTAGGGAGGCATTAGTAAAGGAAACCGCCTTTCACCCATCTTATTTCTTGCTGTTCCCTTTCTTCTGCTTCTTTCTTGCCCATTTTTTATCCCTGCCGAAACCAAGCACACGGCTCCCCAGAATTGTGCAACCAGTTGGTCAACTGAGAAAAGCACCATTCATTCCCCTGCTCTAAGCACCTTTTTAACATCTCCTCCACCCCCCCCCCACAAGTCAACTCACTCCACACAAATACTTTGAGTATGCATTTGCTTTGCCAGCACTCAGTTATTAACAGCTCTTGGTTGGGAGCTGGGAGTTCTCAGATACTTGACCACCTGGCCTTGATACACTTTCCCCACTTCCAAGCATTCCAGCTCTTCAAGAAAGCAACTCAGCAGATTAAGGAGAGATAATCTTGGCCACTGGATCCTTTTCTCTATATTCCTTGTTTCTTGTGTGCAGTCCATGTGTGACTAACCATTCTAGCCCTTTAAATTTATTATTTTCCTGAAATTGGGTGGAAGCCCGGAGATTTCCCACCAGGCCCCCTCAGGTCCCTTAGCTCTCTTAACTGACTCAAGTAAGGTTTCTGAGCAACAAGGAAAATCACTATTTCCTATCAAACCCCTGCTTCAGTTAAGAGATCTGAACAATAGGGAGTAAATTCCCTCATTGGAAAGTGGAAATTCATAGATGGGTCAGCTGAGAGCTCCCAACAGTGTTTTGGAGAGCATGCTTTGCTTTTGTGAGTCAAGCCACAGCCCACTCTCATGACTTGAGTAGCGTTTCCAAAGTTTCTCTGAAGGTGTTGCCAGTACTTGGTATGGTTCTTTCCCTTTTTCCCTAGCCTTAGTTCAATTTGTTGAAAAAACCCTTTAGCACCCCCCAGGGGCAAATATTTCCATAGTTGGCTGTGGCAATTTCACGGAGGAAAAATCAATCGCTGCTGAACAGGCAGCAGGAACTCTCCTTCGTGAATAGAATATGGTTGCCTATCCTGAAGAAAAACCAACCATCCAGGCTAGAATCATGATGTGTGGCTCTAGTGATTATTATGCTTGGTTGTTTGACATTGGTTATTTCCGATCGGTTCAGATACTTGTTTCCGGCGCTAATTGACATCTTTGCAGTTTCCCATGCTTTTTAGTGCTGCTGCCTACTTAGGTTTGCGTCTTTCTCCAGTGTTCAATTCCATCTCACACGGAGTTTCTGTGTGTTCCTTGAGAATGTTCAGTGCTTTGAACGAAACGTTGGACTGATGTGTGTGGATTTTTATTGATTTTATTGTATTTTAAAACCTTGGAATTCCTCATATTATTTTTCTATATTTAAATGACTTTTTAACCTATAAAACTCTACCTCCTTGCCAATATGTCTGGTCATGAAAATATCCATGTTACATTTCCATAGTATGTTAGCATCTTTCCCATCCTGTTCCCAATCCCTGCTGTACTCCTTTACCCTGTGCAGGGAAGAGAAGGGGAAAAACACCACTCAATTTTTCTGGTATTTCAGCCCTGGTCAATTTCAGAGACACTGTGTCTCTAGCTCCCCCTCCCCCCTCTGCCAATCTAATTATGTTTCTCTTCTTCTCCTCCTTCTCCCACCTACCCACCCTCTCTCATTCTCTCTGTCTCTCTCTTCCTGTGACCATGGCAGATTCCACCTCTTCCCCTCAAGGGGGAAATTCCATGTCTAATGGGTTGATGAATGTCATACCCAGGATATAGAGCCCTTGCGTGCTCTATAGAACTGGTTGATAAACTAGTGTATTGAGTCTGTTCCAACTCAAAGAGGCAGAAGTGGGGATGAAAACAGAAAAAGCAAGGTTGCCTGGTACCCTGGTATGTTTCTTCACCCTTGGGTCTTATAGTGGACTTCCTTCAGCTGGTGTTTTTCTACATGGATGCCCACCAGTCCACCTGTGAGAATGACTTGTGTGGGTACCATAGGGCCGAGACCAAACAACAGCGGAAGAGAAGGCTTGGGTCCCTTAAAGCAGGGTCCTCCCAAGTGGGGGACAGGGGTCAACTCCAAGTGTGACCCCAGGCCATAAAGGTGTCTTTGGCACCACACCCTTGGGAGGTGGGCTTGATCCAAGTACCTTCCTGGGTAGACTTCCAGTCCCCCAGGTGGGTGGTTGTTAACTGGGCTTCTTGAACCCACCCTCCAGTCCTTAAGCTGCTCTGCCTTCCTCCCATCCTCCTTCTTTGCCCCTTTTCATTCTCTTCCCTGTTGGCTCCCTTCCTCCTCCTGGGCTACCTCCTTTCTTGCCTCTCTGCGTCTCTCTCTACTCCTCTCTCACCATGCACTGGTGCTCTTGACAGGTCTCTTTTCTCCTGTCTC
Source organism: Plestiodon gilberti rubricaudatus (assembly GCA_026170595.1). Lineage (NCBI taxonomy): Eukaryota > Metazoa > Chordata > Lepidosauria > Squamata > Scincidae > Plestiodon > Plestiodon gilberti. Next base: position 66,573,430 of record JANXHW010000001.1, read on the forward strand.
TCTACTTGCCCTCTCTCCTCCTCCGTGTCTTCTTCTGTCTCCCTCTCTCTCTAGTCCAGTCTTCTTTGAGGGCTGCTACTAAAAGCCCACCCTCCCCGTGGCAAATATCTTTGAGCTGGGGCTCCCCCAGGTCTTGTGCCACCATTGTCATTCTTTGACTGGTTGGCACTCAGCAATGACATAATCACCAAGTCAAGTGCCATGGCATTCAGCAGTGATTCCCAAACTTTTAGCACCAGGACCCACTTTTTAAAATGACACTCTATTGGGACACATCTAGCTTTACGAGACATTAAAAAGGAAATCTAGAAAGAAATAATATTATTTATGTATTTACAAGTAATAATGTTTATCTACTTAGAAAAAAACCCTCAATCCATTTCTCCTAATAATGCCATGGCATTTGGCTGACAGCCACGTTGTCCTGCTCCTAGCATCTCAGTGAGTAGTTGGAGCAGGGGTCACACTCCCCTAGCTGAAAACAGACACTGGTTTAATTAAAAAAAATAGTACTGTATGGTCGCATATATTTTATGCATGTGGCAAATATGTGGCAAATGTTTGCAAATATGTGGCAAACATATATTTGGTTGGATCTCCACTTTGCATTTCCCCCTTCTATTATTGTAAAGATCTTCCTTTTGCAAAGAAATTGGAAGTATGGGTTTCTCAGCCATGTAATTAGTTGAAGAATAAAGTTTTAATACTAAAACATTAGTCCTGCTGACGTTTCACCCTGCATTTAGGGTGAAACGTCAGCAGGACTAATGTTTTAGTATTAAAACTTTATTCTTCAACTAATTACATGGCTGAGAAACCCATACTTCCAATTTATTTACAAGTAATAGCTAGCCATGAGAACCTTCATACCAAGATCTTCCTTTTGGTCACTTTGCCTCCTTAATCTCTCAAATGCCAACCTTCCTTTGTGGTGCATCATGAGCCAACAATGAAAGGTCCCTAGAATACACATGCTTTGGTACGCGCATCAAGATGAACTTCCATGTGTGCAGTAACAATACAGCATGCAAGATAAGATTTTTTTCCCCTGGCAAAATTGTTTTCACAAACAAACCTAATACACCATAGTCTACAGCATCAATTTAAGGAAATACAGTACTACATCGATTAAGTGTGTCTCAAAAGGTCATCAAGATATTTCAAACTCAAGAGTGGTTTGGTAAGCCAAATAAAAAGTTACAAAGATGATATACACTGGATTGTCTCCTATTAACGAATACAAGCACAACATCAAGTAATTGACTAGGCTTTCTTGAAAACTGGACTAGAAACAGCTTCACCTACACCTCCGTTCAGGAGGCGCCTTCCATGTTAATTCAACCCAAGAGTGTTGCTGTCCGGCTGGAATTGCTTATTTCCTTTTCTAATTCACCTCTGGACATACTAAATAAATTGATGACTATCAAGGGTACCTTGCAATGTAAACACTTTCCTTAGAGCTATCACAATCACATTGTTTATTTACCTCAGAAAAATCCAATCTCTAAATATGTATAGCAATTTATACCACAAAGAACAGCTTGTTTTGACAGCTGCATACACAGGGATTCATGAGTAATTATTAAAATAAATCAATAAATGCTGAAAACATTGATTATCCATCCACTGTTAATTTTCTTGCAGTATATCCCAAACTGTTGTGTCTCATTTTAATGCTATTTGTTGATGGTCTCATTTATGTTAACCATCTCAATTAGTCTGACACATTAATACAGTCAAATAGAACCTCTAAACAAAATGAGAAAAATGCAGTTATCCTCTTAATTAAACACACCTTAATTAAAGGGCAAAACTGGGTGGCCAAATGTTATGCTTATTTATGGCATGGAAGACCAATCAGTCTTCAAAATATCCTTTCACACTCTCAGCTTTTAAAAATATAGTTTGGAATGTATAGAAAATGTAAAAAAAAAACCCAACCCCGGCCAAACCAGTCACTTTTTCTTCTTTCCCCACATTGATATTAAGTTATTAAATATTTCTATAGCTGCTGCAGTTATATTATGTCTAGCTAAAGGCAATAAAATTTAACCTAGAGTATTTATTTAATATATTAGTCATTCTTTGCAATGATTTAGGAGAGATTATGCGCTAGAATGTTTTGTGATATCAAATTCCAACAACAACTACAGTTTTATGAGCTTTGCAAACAGGAGGTCAAAGATGAGTAATGAAATGTGATATACCAGGTAGTTTAAATGCAGATAGATGAAATTCACTGCAGGTGATGCTTCAGTTCTCATTTCACCTACTGGAGTTTTAATTCCTAGCTGTGTGAAATACCATCAGTCACAAATAATGGCATTAGCTATCCTTTTCAATTTGGTAAGGAAAGTGAACAGTGATCTTCTACTACAGAGGCCTAGTTGCTGAAGTTTGCAGTTCCCTCAACTCAAATCTAGGCTGCAATCCTAAACAGCCATAAAAACAGGCAGAGGAGAAGAATGCGTGCAGTCAGAGGTGTATTAAATGGTTTCACTGCAGTCAATCACTTGACAGATTGAGCAAAGTCATTTTCAATTTAAAAATGGCCTGGCTACTCAGGCAGCTGATTGGCTGCAGTAAAAAAGTATTGGGTGGGTTTTATGCTTCTCCCCCATTTGTACATATGATTGTATACAGGGCTGTCTTTTCCACTGGGCACGCTGGGCAGTTGCCCGGGGGCTCTCAAGCGCAGGGGGCCCCCATTGCGCCACCGCCGCTGAAAAGTGTTTAAAAGACATTGCGCCACCACTGCCATACTTTTTTAACCTCCCTGAGAGGTGCGTTGGTCCCCCGGGGGTGTGTGGGGAGCCTGTAGACCACTCTGCAGTCCCCCCCGCATCTCAGAAAGGTCCTTTGATGCGATCACAACCCACTTCCAGTTTCGTCGGAAAACTGGAAGTGGGTCACGATCACGTTGGTGCCCAGGAGCCCATAATGCAGTTAAGACTACTCTGATTGTATAGGATTATGGATGGAATCTTTTTCACATCTAAACATATTTTCTCCATTATTTAAAAAGAAAGCTCTGATGAAAGCAAAAGTAAGGTAGTGGTGGTTTTGCAAATTCAGTAGAATAACGTAGGTTTTGCTTCTTTTTAATAACTAATTGCATATACCGTACATTGCTACTAATCATAATTTGTGACTATATAATACTTTCAATGTGCAAAAGTTGTACGGTATTTTGCAAACTTTACTGATCTTAACTCCTGCAGCAACCCTGGGCAGTAGGTGACTATAGTCTGGGACTAAGCTGTGCTGCTTACCGCTTTCTCAGTTTCCTTGGTTGGCATCTTTGTTTTCCCATGTTGCTTTCTCAGCCATCAATATCCAGTGATGGGGACTCGAGTCAAATGACTCGACTCGCAAGTGTGACTTAGCCACTTTTTCCCTGATTCGTACTTGTACTCGTGACCCACTGACTCGCACTTGCACTCGCACTCGTGACCCACGCGACTCGTACCTGACTTGCACTCGTGGGGGTAACGACTTGCCATTTCCAAGTCATTTTCCTTTAATGGCCAGCATCAACACAGGCAGGCAGGCAGGTGCAGTGGAGACCTCGGAGGAGGAGGGCAGCAGGGATGAAGGGTTTTCAAGGGGGTGGGAAAGCAAGCCTGGCTCTGAGTCCCCCCCTTTTGTTGCTGTCTGTTTGCCATTGGCCACAACTCCAAGCGCGAGGGGTGGGGAGGAGTGAGGGAAGGCGAAGCTGCCACAGCAGTCCCTCCTCATTGACCAAAACTCCGAACCCAAAGGATGCTCGGCTCAGCAAGGGGAAGGTGCGGGGGGGGGGGAAATAATAAATGGTTTGAATGTAGACACGCTTGTTTTTCCCAAACCAGATGGGTGGTGACAAGACTGAGAAGTGAGGGAAAGGGCATGGGGGAGCCAAGTGGGTGCTTTAAAAGTCTCAGAGGTCATTTTTCCCCATTTAAAAGTCTCAGAGGTCATTTTTCCCCATTTTCAGGGGAAAAAGCCATTTTCCCCAAAGTGACTCGACTCGTTACTTGTGGTTTCTGGCCTTTAATCGTACTCGACTCGCACTTGTGCAAAAATGACTCGCACTTGACTCGTACTTGCACAAAACGTTTGACACTGACTCGCACTCGCACTCTTGCAAAAACGACTCGTACTCGCACTCGCACTCATGACCTAGTTACTTAGATACATCCCTGTCTGGGATGGGTACTCGAGTCAAATGACTTGACTTGCAAGTGCGACTGAGTCACTTTTTCCCTGACTCGTACTCGTACTCGTGACCCACTGACTCGCACTCGTACCCGTGACCCACGGGACTTGCACTTGACTCGCACTCGTGGGGGTAACGACTTGCCATTTCCAAGTCATTTTCCAAGTCATAGGGGAAGCCAAGTGGGTGTTTTAAAAGCCTCAGAGGTCCCCACACACACCCCACAAAGACACCCACCCCATTTTCAGGGAAAAAAGCCATTTTCCCCAAAGTGACTCATGACTTGTGACTCATGGTTTTTGGCCTTACTCGTTCTCGGCTCGCACTCGTGAAAAAATGACTTGCACTTGACTCGTACTTGCCCCAAAATTTTGACACTGACTCGCACTCTGACTCACACTTGTGCAAAAATGACTCGTACTCGCACTCGCACTTGTGACCTAGTTACTTAGATACATCACTGGCCGTCTCACTGTACCTGACTGACTCCTGAAAGCTCTGTATTGGTGACAGTGGCGTTGCTGGAGGGGGCGCGGCACCATAAGTGGTGCAAGGTGCTGCGCCACGCCTTGCAAACTGGTATAACAGAGCCCCTCCCATTCACCCCTGGAGTCATTCTGCGCTGTGTGTTATCTTTGCTGCCGAAATAGCTCCAGGGGAGAGTGGGAAGGGCTGCGTTAACCAGTTTGCAAGGCATGGTGCACCACCCTGTACCACTTATGGTGCCGCGCCCCCTCCAGCACTGCCACCGATTGGTGGCCGTAATGGTTTCCAAAGAACTATCCTGGGGGGGGCAGTGCAAGGTTTTGCTCAAGAGCCCCTAATAACTTGCATTGCCCACATTACACACAGCAGATTTATATGAAAAATAAGAAGAGCTCTGTTTGTTAGACTAGCCCCAAGGCCTTTCTAGTCCGGCATTCTGTTTCTCACAGACACTTTCAGGAAGCCCACTAGTAGCAAATGAAGGCTTACTTCTTTCTTACTACTACTTCCCTGCAACTGGTATTCTATTACTCCCCTGTAACAGTTAAGAGTTGAATCAAGGTCTCTTCAGAGCATTTTGCTCTCCTTTAAATCATTTTGGCTTTTGTTTAAGACACCCCTTGGGCATATTCTGTATCTTGCCTTCACATTTTCCTTGCCTCCTTTATTCCATTGCCTTACACTTCGTGGCAACAACCATTACCAGTTGGTTATTGAACCTACTATATGTGTGCACCCTTCTCATGTCATATCTTTGCTACATATTATATTTCAGAAACATTTCCAGTGAAAAAAGATGTTTAGAAAGAATTGGCTGCTGCTATGAGCAGAAGATTCCACCCGGCCTCCTCGGACTGTTTGGAATGCTCTTACACCAACATAAATAATGCTGAAAACTGTGAATGGAAAAATCTGCTATATAATTTGTCTCAGAGATGAATGGCAAACTAACTCAGCTGCTGCCACCATAAAATGATGAAACATATCTGAAGTGAATGACTCTGCTGTTGGTGTCATGCTTCATACATTCTTCTAGAAAATCTCATTTAATATACATCGTTTGAAAGTACTTTAAAAAAACTCAGATTCTTTTTCTGGGGTGGAGGAACCACATCTTGGATCAATTTCAGAATGTGCAATAGAAACCTAAGAACTCTCTTTAATGAGGAAGTCAACTCCAATTTCTATTTAGACACTGCAAGTTGGCCAAATTCCCAGCTTGTTAACCACCCTATTCATTCAGATCCACCAGTCTCAAAGGATGGAGCCAGTATTGACGCTAATCACTTCACATCCAGTGTGTTGTTAGATGCCATTACTGAATGAAGCTATAATGAATGCAACAGAACTTGTTTCTTAACATAGAGAGCCTCCTCTTCATAGTAAAAGTGTTCTCAATAGAAACATTTTGATAACTATGCAATGTCAACATTATTGCATATTAAACAACTCTCAATTCACTGCTGAATAAAAAAAATTAAACAAAAATCAGTTCCTGCCTTCAGATGATTCCACAAAGTCTTATAACATCTAGAGCAGCTATTTTCAACCAAGCGCACTGGCGTCACTGCAGGGGGGGCAGAGCTCTAAGTTCCTCCGTGATCGGGGCCTCCGTTACACGGAGGAACGAAGTGCCCCGCCCCCGCGCCTTCCGAACCAGTCAAAGCAGTGAAAACAACGCGCAGGAGTCTCCCTGCGTGTTGTTTTCACTGCTTTGACTGGTTCGGAAGGCGTGGGGGCGGGGCGCTTCGTTCCTCTGTGTAACGGAGGCTCCAATCACGGAAGAACTTAGAGCTCCGCCCCCGCTGCAGTGACGCCAGTGAACCAAGGTACCACAGCAATTGGAGTACCATGAATGGTCTGCACTGCAGGTGTGACGCAGGAGTTTGGGGGTCGTTTATTAGTAGGGCTGTTACAGAATATGAGCCTCCCACCAGCAGTGCGGTGTACCTTGACAATTTTAGCTCCTTGTCAGTGTGCCATGAGATGAAAAAGATTGAAAATTGCTGATCTAGAGGTTTTGCTGAATTCTCCTGACTACCGAAATGTACATGGGGGCTGTTTTTGCATGGTTAATTGCTTTGCCAATAACCGATCTGCAGTCAAGGATAACCTGTTTGTAATAATCATACAACAGCAGAAACTAAACTATACTAAGGACGGCACTTGTGAATTTGTCCAACACACCCACTTACACATTGCAGCATCAAGGAAAACAAATACAATGAACCCATCCAAATTTTGCATATAAATACTACACCTAAATGCTTAACAGCATTTGTCTGAAAGAGAGACAAACAAACAAAATGCTCTAGAGATGTTTTACTTAAATATGGCAAATAATAATGATGATGAAGTTCACATTGCCTTTGATGTATGCCACCATTTGTTATCTATACAAAGAAAATGTAGATATACTGTACTTTATAGGAATGTACGTTAGAGAACTCCCTGTACTCGATTAGTGAATTCAAAAACATGAAGAAAATTACCATAAAATATGTATTTCTGTATAATTAACTAAACAGTGTCAGATACTATAAAGTAGTGTTTGTGGAAATGGTAGCAGAGACACAGGAACTCAGACATGTCACACAGAGAGAGAGAGGGGGGGATGAGTCCTGTCCAGTCGTTACTTACCTTGTGGGTGGGAACACACAGTCATGGACAGCAGCAAAGCTGATGCACTCCACACTGCCCTCTACAGTTACAGCATTTGTCTTAGGAGGCAAATGCTGCACTTGAGGAGAGAAGATCCCTGTGATCTAGAATGCCAGGACCAAGAGTTCCAGATCAGAGATATTCTCTCCCTGTGTGCAGCGTTTGCTTCCTCACACAAATGCTGTAAATATTGACAGTAGGGATACCGCTACTGTGGAGGCAAAGGGGTGGGGCTTATCACAAGTGCCTGATGTCTGTGGCCATGTGTTCCTGTTCAGGAGGTATTTACTAGAGCTTTAGATTGTGCTTGAAGCAAGAACCTCTAGTACTTGTAGTTCTTGAGAAAGTATATAGAGTGGCACTCTCAAATGGCAATTCCTAGAGTTTCCTGTCAAGCATGATCTCTTTTCGGGTAGACAGCTCATTGTTCAGAATTTTGCTTCTTCCGTTTTAACATTGTTTCTGACTGGCTACAGAAAATCTTATAGGATCTGGGCAGACCATACAGAAAAGAGGATATAAGTTGTACAAACACCCACACACATGAGCTACCATTTTTCCTCATGAAAATGGGATTACAGCCCTAATCAGCCCTGTCCTAGTGCTCTGGACCCAGAAGCATCACACTTCCTCTCCCCCTCCATGCTTGAGCTCTACCCAGCAGCAATGGATTTTTTCATTACAATTTGCTCCTCTGCCCCAAAATGCTTCCATGTAACTTGATTTCTGTTCTTCACAAATCAGAGAGCTAAGCTATTTTGGGCCAAACTACATGTTGCATCAAACCCACCATTAAGAGACTGACTAAAACAATAAATGGAACAGAACTACCTCTTTCTTCTCAAAAAGCAACTGGGGGGGGGGTGATCTGACTCTGAACTGAAATTTCCCGTGCCATTTTCCAACAAACATCCCCTCCCCGCAAAGCAACTACTGTATTTGCAGCAAACAATCACAGCAGGAGCAACAGCCATTTTGGGACAGCAAATTTCAGTGGAAAAATGTTACAGAGAAAAAGTGTTAACACACATATTCTGCATATAACAGCCACAAGGTAGATTGGGTTGCTACAGCTGCTTTTTAACAAAAAAACAGTTTAATATCCAGCTCAACATGAACTAAGGAAAGTGATAAACTTTCAAACCAACCAAATCTTCCCCACACTAGCAAAATTCAGTATTTAAGAACAGTCTTCACTACATTAAGCAAAATGAAATGTGCATTAAGTTAGAACAGCTTACTCAGCATATTCTGCCACTGACAACCTCTCCTAAAAGTTACAAGCTATTATGCAATCTTATGCTTGTCAAGAATGTACATACTCATTTTACTATCATAACATACAGCCTGTTGTTAAGTAATACAGTGCGGATTATAACCAGCTTATAAAATGTTAACGTGTACAAGCAAGAAAATGCCTGTTATTTATCTTCCATACTGTATTCAGACATTCATGAAATTGAAAGTTAATGTACCAGAGACTTTCATTATCTGACCCATTCCATTCTAGCCATTAGAATCCTATAGTATTGGAGACAGAGGACCAATATGTCACTAACACAAGACGTAAAAGGTCATCATCAAAAATAAGCATCAATAAAGCATTACCTCTGTATTAAATTTCATAATGCTCAGCAGAAAATACACTTGCTGAATTCAGAATAATTTTTTTTATGTAACGCAGCTAGCCCGAGAAAAATATATGTTTACCTATGAAAAAGGATAATGATTAGTTGTCTGGTAAAAAAAAAAAAAGACTTTGTTCCTTGTTTCTTCTATTAAACACATTTTTCTTTGATGAAAGAAAATATGCACTGCTTTGTATTTTTTTCAGGTCTTTTAGAAAACATAAATATACAGTTTGTTTGACTATGGCAGAATTTTACTTCCAGACAATTGGTCGCTTTAAATATTTGATGGCATGTGGGTGAAGTAGAAAACTTTGATCCTTTTTCATCATGGTTAGTGGCACAGTATACGGTAATAAAAATATTTTGTTTTTCAGGAAAGTCAGGTGTACATAATTATTTGTCTTAACATAAATTTGACATGAAATTTGACAACGAAGAGTCTTGTGTAACCTTAAAAGTAAACTATTTATTTCAGCCTTAGCTTTTGTGGACTGCAGTACACTTATTAATGGAGTTCCATGAAACTAAAGTGAAATAAATAGTTTAGTTGTTCAAGTTAACAAGATGCATTATTATTTTTGCTGCAACAGACTAACATGGCTACTCCTCTGGAACAACAACAACAACAGTATTTATATACCACCTTTCTTGGTCATTGGATTTCTCCTCTGACTTTAATTACATGGACAGGCTTCCCCCAACCCCCCTAATGAGGTTTTTTACAATCATATACATGTTCAATCTTTCATGAACAACTGCATTCCAGATTATATCCTTTATAGTCTGGCCTCTCCCTGGCCGTCACCTGATGTAGCTGGCAGCTCTTATCTCTCCTCACAGAGGCTTTCACAGCTTTTTTTGTCAGCAGCTACATAATCATAAACTTGAACGAGCCTTTAAATTATGTAGTCTTCTTTGCTCCTGCCCCTTATCCCTTTCTGTAGATTAATTAGATGAAATTATAATAAACTATGGTTTCCTTACAAGTGTTTTTGTGATCAGTTATCACTTGCACAGTTAGGGATACTTTTAGTGTTTTTTTTATTTAACTAAAACTCCTTCTTTTGGGTAGAAATGGAAGAACTGGGGTTAAAAGTGGGAGGAGTCTGAATGAGTAGAATTGGGGGTAGAGATGGGAAGGACAGCCCAATCCTATCCAAAGCCCTGCGCTGGGAAGCAGTGGCAATGGGACAGGCTCCGCTGTATCCAGTGCAGGGCTGGAGCTCCTAAAGGGGATAATCGTCCCATTCCCCCATGTCAAGCCCCAGCAGGGATTACTCGGAGTTGCACCAGTTAGATGGCTGACGCAGCTCCGAGCAGCCTCGTGTCGGGCTTCAAGTCTGGGATGGGGGATAGGATTTGGCAGAGGCCTCCTCCGCCACTGCCCTTCCAGGCCTGATCTGCCCTCCTCCCTGCCTGAAAATGCCCCCTCCCTACCACCCTCCCCACTGCCCAGCGCAGAGCTTACCTGCCCCAGCGGATGCTGCTCCTTCGGCTCTGGCCTCTATGCTGTCACAACTTGCTTTACGACACATTTGTGACAGCGCAGAGACCAGTACCTCCGGCGGAGGCAAGCATAGGATTGGGCTGGGATTTATGTAGATGGGCTCACGTGGGTATAGAGCAGGGGTGGCCAAAGTGTGGCTCTTTGACCTATAATATGCGGCCCTCGGAAATATGTTGGCTGAGGTCCTTTTTGCATCACAATTAATATAAAAGGTAAATAAGAAACTTTCAAGCTTTATAATTATTTACCAGGTATAAACTGAGAGTTCACTGGATTAAAACACAAGTTTAATGTTCTTGCCGAGTGAATATATTTAAGAATTTAAATGCTTCTTAAATATTGCGGCTCTCAAACACCTGAAGTTTATCGTATGTGGCTCTTGCATGAAGCAAGTTTGGCCACTCCTGGTATAGAGCTTTGAATGCCATATCTTTTTTTGGGGGGAGAGAGGAATCAGCTGCTCAGCTTTGACATTCTTGGCTGTTGTTGTTGTTCAGTCATTATGTCGTGTCCGACCCTTCGTGATCCCATGAACCACATCCCACCAGGCCTTCCTGTCCTCCACTATCTTCCTGAGTTCGCTCATTTTCATGTTTGTTGCATCGGTGATGCTGTCTAACCATCTCATCCTTTGCCTTCCCCTTCTCCTTTTGCCTTCAGTCTTTCCCAGCATCAGAGTCTTCTCCAGAGAGTTCTCTCTTCGCATTAGGTGGCCAAAATATTTGAGCTTCAGCCTCAGTACCTGTCCTTCCAGGGAACAGTCAGGGTTGATTTCATTTAGGATTGACTGATTTGATCTCCTAGCAGTCCAAGGGACTCTCAGGAGTCTTCTCCAGCACCACAGTTCGAAAGCATCTATTCTTCGGCGCTCAGCCTTCCTTATGGTCCAACTCTCGCAACCATACATTGCTACTGGGAATACCATCACCCTGACTATACAAACTTTTGTTGGCATGGTGATATCTCTGCTTTTTATTATGCTGTTTAAGTTTGCCATAGCTTTCCTTCCAAGGAATAAGCGTCTGTAATTTCATGGCTGCTGTCTCCGTCTGCAGTTATCTTAGAACCCAAAAAGGTAAAATCTGTTACTGCTTCCATTTCTGCCCCTTCTATTTGCCAGGAATTGATGGGCCCAGATGCCATGATCTTAGTTTTATTAATGTTGAGTTTCAAGCCAACTTTTGCACTCTCCTCTTTCACCCTCATCAAGAGGCTCTTTAGTTCTTCTTCACTTTCTGCCATTAGGGTGGTATCGTCTGCATATCTGAGGTTGTTGATATTTCTCCCAGCAATCTTGATTCCGGCTTGTTAAATTCGCCCATTCTCGTCCATTTTAGTTCGCTGATTTCCAAGATGTGAATGTTCAATCTTATCATCTCATTTTTGACCACATCCAGCTTGCCTTGATTCACAGACCTTTGTGTTTATCTGAATATTTTTTATGTATCTTTATTAATTTTGATTTGAAGATGTCAAAAATGCTACTATTGTTGGCATAGCATCAATAGTTCAGCCAAAATTTATGCTACTCAGGGAGAGTTTACAACCTCTTGTCTTGGCCATGTTTACCCTGGTATAAAGGAAAATGGCTGTGTTTCAATACCAACACAAAACTTAAGATAATTTAAAATCTTAAATCCTGAGGGGGGGGATGCCAGAACAAGCGCTCCGGTGCCGGGAGACATCGCGAACGTGCCATAAAGCACGTTCGTGACGACTCTCAAGCACGGGAGGCTGGCGTAGAGGCCGACCTCCCTTGCTCCGGCACCGGAGCATCCCTGCAGCCACCGGACCAGGTAAGTGGGGATCTGGCAGGTGCGGGGGCGTTTCGCCAAGCAAGGGAGGGGGGCCATTGGCCCAGCTGGCCTGGGAAAGGGCGGGGGATGGCCTTGGCCGTATCCCGGCCCCCGGCTGGGCCGTTACACGGCCGCCTCTGACTTCTGCCAGCAATTTTGCTGGCAGAAATCCAAGGAGGCCGATCGGCCCGGGCGGCATTTACACTTGGGGAAGGGGACGAGTGTCCCCTTCCCCGTGTAGAGTCCCGGCCCGGCGGCAGCCTGACCATCAGTGCCCAGGATCTGGCAGGCGGCCCTAGGACGCCGGCCGGATCCTTCCGGTGGATTGCGCTGTAAAAGGTTTTGATAGTACAAAAAAAACCCAAGTGTACCACTGGAATAAGCACCTCTGAATTGTATAAGAAACATTTAGAAATAAACAATTTGTGTTTCACAGTGTTATTGAAGATTATTATTCGTCAACTGATAAAATGATAAAAAATGAATTATGCAAAATTATGCAATCTTAGTGCAGTCAACTTTGTTCTCACACTAATGCTTGAGTTAATCAATACTTATATAAACAATGCTTGTGATTAGTGACTAATGTCCCAGTTAACAAGACCCTGAGGTGAAACATTTCACTTCTGCTAGAAATAAAAATTTATAACACTAGAGAATTAAGACAGGAGCTTCACATCCCAATTAATGCACATGTTCACAATGTTTGGAAATATACCGTATTTATTGGCGTATAAGACACACTTTTTTGTCTACATTTGTGACCCAAAATAGTAGGGTGCGTTTTATACACCAATACTAAAAAAATCCCTTTTCCCCCCTTGCCCGTTTTAAAGCATTTTCGGGCTTACAGCGTTTTTCCGGAGCCTGAGAGCTCCCTTGTGCTTTCTTCCCTAACTAATCTATCCGATCTACAGCTGTTTGTCGGGTTTAATTTATGCACGTGCATGAGTTGAGCTTCTCAGCAGCCAGCAGAGGGCGCTGTGCTCAGTTCAGTTCAGCTGAGCTGCCAAGGGCCTGCTCTTGAATGGGTAAGCTTCTGAACTGGGCCTAGTTGGGAGGCTTTGAAAACTGCATAGGTGGGGTGGGGGAAAAGAGTTGAGTCTGGGGTTTTTGTATTTGGGATTTATGTTATTTAAGAGTTGGTAAGAGTTGAGTCTGGGGGGTGGTAAGGTGGTAAGAGTTGAGTCTGGTTTTTTTTTGTACTTTTATGTTTTTTACTGTGGAAGCTGCAGGGGTGGGTGGGGGGGAAAAGAGTTGAGTCTGGGGGTTTTGTATTTGGGATTTATGTTTACTTTGGAAACTGTGCATGGGTGGGTTGGGGGGAAAAAGAGTTGAGTCTGGGTTTTTTTTGTACTTGGGATTTAAATTCTGGTGCATTTTGTTCATGTGTCTTATTGCTGTGTGTTTTAAAAGAGATCCTGGTATTTTTGTGCAATTTATGTAAATTAGCTAATTAAGCAGCCAAGCAGTAAGTAGCCAAGTGGCCCAAAAATGCTTTAAATCTTTTTTTCTTGAAACCCAGGGCCAAAAGGAAGGTGCGTCTTATACGCCGGTGCGTTTTATACGCTGATAAATACGGTACCTCACTGCTAAACCCAGATTCTCAAAGTGGTGGGTCATGACCGCCACGGAAAATGGATGCAGTCATTACTCCAGAGGAGGAGCCAGACCATTTTTGATCCGGGGCCCAAACCCTTGACGCCCCCCCCATAAAAACGCGCGGCCGTAATCCTTTACGCCCCACAGCGCAGCCGCGCAGCAAATTTTTGGGATTTTTTGATTTCAGTTTGGAAGCCTCCTTGTCCACTTTGTACCTCCTGTCTCCATTTCCAGCAGCACACATGATGAGGCATTCATAATGATGTGAATTTTGCTCTGCAGAATAAACTTGAAAGTGTTCCAAACATCAATTTTGTGAATTTTGCTCTGCAGAATAAACTTGAAAGTGTATTGCCCCTTAATGCCCTCTGGGGGGGGTGAATCAGGACTCCTGGGCTGCTAGGCAAGGCTGCAATGCAAGGGGGGGAAAAACTACAAAGCCCCGTTACTTCTAAAAAAAACCTTTAAAAAACCCGGAAAAAAAAGGGAAATAACAAAAGAAAAAACCAAAACCTAGGATGTCTCCCGCCCCTCCAGAGGCCCTCTACGCCCCCCCAGGAGCCTCTCCGCCCTTACGCCCTGGGGCCCACTGCCCCAGGGCCCCATATCAGCCTACGCCCCTGCATTACTCCGTTAAAGGGGGTGATGTCAGCAATGTCACTGCCACCGGGAAAAGGTTTTTTTTAATAAAAAACTTACCGGGGGTTGCGCTGGCCCTCTCCGGGCCTCCCCATGCTTCAGATCGGCTCCCTGAAGCGATCGAGTCCCACTTCTGGTTTTTGTCCTGCCACCAGCGGCCCACCCCCACAAGGAATTACAACTTCCTCTACTCTTGGGGAGAACTTTGAGAATGTTCTAAGGTTTTGTTTTTCAGAGTGCCCCAAACAATTACATTTTGATAATCACTGATAAGTGGAAATTGGAAAAATTGTCAGCAATGTCCATTAATGTGCTGAGTTGAAAGAGCATAAGAAGCATGAGATAAACAAGAATCTAGGAGTACAGAAACACATTGCAGTAGGCGTTCCTGAGGTTTAAGGCAGTCTTCCCTAGGTCAAGAAAAGTGAGGACAGGTTTTGCCTCTCCGTGTCAATGTCCCCCAAGTGCAGCACTTAATTTTTTGCCACTGGCAATCATTCAATTAAAAAGGAAAAAAAATAAGGATATGTATGCAGGGACACCACTGGGTTGGAGAATAAACCTGCCCATAGTATCTCAGGTTCTGGGGGGAGGGGAGAGCTGGCATCTTGCCTCTTCTTCCTCCTCTCAATAGTGCTGCCAATTGCAGCCTTTTATTCTGTCCTGTAGACAGAGAGCCACTAATAGCTGAGATCATGCCTACTTTCATATTTCCCTTCATCTACACTGTCCTACGCTGCCCTGGTTCTCAGAGCCAGTTCACACTAGTCTCAGCACGCCTCCTAATGACATCTCCTTAGACAAAGTACTGTATACAGGCTCAACACTCCTTAAAACTTCTGTAATAAGAAGAAAAATGAAATGTAGCCTGCATCAGTGAGAGGGATACAGGACTGCTCTGACAGGACGGTGTTGACCCAGCCATATTCTCCATTGTTCTGCACTACTGAAGAGGGAAAAGAGTTGCTTTAATTGAACTTAGGTGTAGCTTTTCATGTATGGGAAGGGCATTTCAGATACACAGAAAAATCCCGAATGCATTTTAATCTGTAAACTTTTTAAATATAACAAAATGAATTAAAAAAGGGGGGAGGGGGAAGCAGAGTCGTAGTCCTTCCATTAAGTTAGTGGTAAGGGTTTGAGGCCAATATGCCCATATTACAAATTTTAAAAGGCATTAAAATTTTAAAGCTTTTGCTCAAAGTGAATGGATAGTCTCTTTAAACAGTTCACACTTAGCTTACACTGTAATTACCTTTACAAAAATATGACAATACAGAAGGGAATAACAAATGATCCACTTCTGGCACTATTAAAATGGTCAGCACATCACAAAATATTGTGTTGCCTTACATGCAGCACATAACCGCTGAAGGGTTAAGGCTATTTTAAAAATCAATTAAAATTAAGAGCAATGCAGTGTTACGATTTGGGCAAGAGAATGAAAAAAATGCAACACTGACTCACTATTTATAACTTGTTTCCTTTTATTGCTATTTCCAATGACTTCTATTCCAGAGTTAAGTAGATCTTCCTGCCAGCTTTTATTTTAACAAACCTGGCACAGCAAAAAAGTAATAAATGTGGATCAGCCATAAATTGTTTTAATTTACTTTGTGTTTCAGATAAAAGGAATGATATTTCCTGCCTCTGGAGCTTATTTTTTAAGAGGTTGCAGAAGTAGCCAGAACATTCTTCAAACATTACACAAGCAGTAGTGGGTTAATTTCTAAAAAGACAGTTCCCTGGATCCAAGACTGCTTGAAAACCACAACCTGCGTGTATATTCTGCTCTGTAACTCCACATGTTTGTGTGTGTGTGTGTGGGGGGGGGGGTTTGACTCTGGAGGGAGATGCATTTGGCATAGGATTAAAAGCATTCTCTTCCAGGGCTGAACCCTGAAACTGAAAAATTATGTCCTGACCTCAGAACAGAAGGCAAGAGGTAGCCAGAGCTGAAACGTTCAAATGGATCTTAGGTTAAAAGCTGAGATTAGCTGGGATCTGAAACAATACAGCTTTTCAGGTGAGGATCAAGACTGAGGTAGCCAGGCGGCAAACCTAACAAGCAGTTTGCCGATAGTCACGTGAGTGGGATATTTGGCCTGGCCATGACAGATATGGGAGAATCTTGGTGAGGTAATGTAAAAATCCCAAGACCTGCCCTTTCAAAAAGTAAGTCCTAAGATCTGGTGTTGAGTGGCAGAAGTTAAGATGTTAGAGGATGGTTGGCTCATGTGAAATGACTTCAAACCAATGTTGAACCTAGTGAGGCTTAGCTCAAATTAAGCCCTGTCAAGCATATACTGTAGAGCAGTGGTGGCCAACCTTTTTATGACATGTGCCACTTTTAGTTTTTTTTGTATCTTGGGCATGCCACAAAAATAAATAAATAAATAAAGTAAATAAATAAATAATAAATAACCGTGTTTTATTTTATTAAATAAATTATACTTTTAGCCTCCGTTTCAGCATCACTTTACTTTACTTTAGAGCAGGAAAGAAGAGAGGCGGCTCCAGGCGGCAACTTAGGCTGGGGCGGCGAAACGCCGCGCTGTCCTGACTTGCCACCCGCCCTCCGCTCGCCCATTATGAATATGCAGAGAAAATGAATTTAGACACATTTTCATAAATGCATAAATGGTCTTGGGGTCATGGTGGGGAGGACTGGACTTCCAAGTGCCTATCCCTTATGCTTCCGACATTCCTACTATACACAGTACTACTTGCTTCACTCAATATAGGGGGGGGGGGAAGCCTTAACCATTTTCATCTGACAAGTGACAGAACAGAGGGCATCAAATGATGAAGAAACAGGGACCACATGCAGAAGGAAGAGTTGGCCCC
Organism: Plestiodon gilberti rubricaudatus; assembly: GCA_026170595.1. Lineage (NCBI taxonomy): Eukaryota > Metazoa > Chordata > Lepidosauria > Squamata > Scincidae > Plestiodon > Plestiodon gilberti. Next base: position 66,590,794 of record JANXHW010000001.1, read on the forward strand.
TGACTTTGACTATAGCACCCAGCTACAGAAAGGGGATGGGATAGGGATAGCGTTCACCTTCACACGTATTTGGGGTGCAGATTTGGGAGAGCATGAAGAAAGGTTGACAAGGAAGGCTGCCACCTTTTTCTGGACAGAGGCTTTGGAGGCTTTAAGAGAAGCATCACTTTCCCCCAGCAAAGAAGCTAACAAGCGACTATGGAAATGCTGTAAGAGGTTTCGGTCTGACAGGCGTCTGTTAAAGGCTCCGCGCCTCTGGGCATAGAAGCAGGAGAGAGAGAGAGAGAGAGAGAGAACTCCATCTGAAGAGGGGGGCGGCCGTGTAGGCAAAAGTAAAGGGCTCTGGCACCAGCCGTAGTGTATTCCATCCCCAGAGGTAGTACCCAGGGGGGCGCTACCCATCTGGGTGTTGGAGAAATGGCCCCAAGTTACCTGGACGCCTGAATTGGTGCTTCTCCCGACCAAGCTCCGTCGGTGGCGCTGCTTTCGAATGCCTGCAGCCTCCGTCCCCCGCGCCTGCATACAAGCCCGAGTCTCTCTAAGCCACAGCCAAATACAATACCGTACTGTACTGGGGTGGGGGTGGGAATAGGAAACGCCTTCCAAAGAGACGCTCTGCTAGAGCGATCGAGCCTCTTGCAGTGACCTGTTACTTGTAAACACAAACGCACAGTCTCTATGATCTACGCGCTTTCCTGCTGGGATGAGAATCCCAAGGGAAGAAGATGCAGCAGCGCCTCCTCCGGTGGGTAGAAAGAGAGGCCTCGATCGATCCGCATGTGCGAAATCGCCGGCTCAGGCCTGGGCAGTATAGGCCGAGCCGGCGTGACAGGAGGACGCTCTCTCCCGGCCTCCGGAGTCGCGTGGACCCGGAGGGAGGCGGCGGGCCACCCGACGGACTTTCCCGTGACACTCTGTGGCACGCGTGCCGCGGGTTGGCCACCACTGCTGTAGAGTATATGTTGTCTGGAATCAAAAGAGCTACTCTAAGCAGATCCAAGGATTTGAGCATTCCTCTAGTGCAGGGGTTCACAACCTTTGGAGGCCCGGGTACCCCCTTATCATGGTCCAATTTTCTGAAATACCCCCTGCTAATTGGCTGCTAATTAATTGGATTAATCAATTAATTAATTAGGTAATTAAACGGTAAGTTAAAAAGTACTAAAACAATTTTAAATATGAAAAAATGTCTTATTTAACTGTGTGTGTGTGTGCGTGTGCGTGTGAGAGAGAGACATATGCAAGGATCTCTTTTTTTTCTCCAAGTCACACTTCCCAAAATCAGCTTCTCCCTCCCCCACCCCACAAAAGTAAATTTTCCAAAGTACAAAAATAAGCCCAAAACCAAAATCAGAGAGACAGAAGGGCTCCGAAAATAATTATAATTTAAAATCCATGTTAACTAATACTTAATTAGCTGTTAATGGGGCAGATAAAGGGCAGGGCTTGGCATACCCCCAGCAAGAGCCATACCACAGGTTGAGAACCCCTGCTCTAGGGTTTGTTTTATGTCCTCACCCCATGCACATCACCTTCAATTTCAAAAGCAGTTTGTCAGCTAGCATGGAGGTCTGCAGTTCAAGAAATATACCGTACATACTCACATATAAGACAATCTTCCTGATAAGATGAGGGCAAGTTTTGAGCCAAAGTCAAATGACTTTACCAGTAATCATTACTTAAGTAATCATTACTTAAGCTACATTTAAATGTATTGAATGGTAAAAGAGTGGGAAATGTTTGGTAGAAGTTGAGTAATGTCATTTTACTATTGTAAATAAATTACTCTTTTTAGGAAATTACAGGTTTTATTAAAAATCAGGAATCATAAATAAATAGGGGGAGGTGATTGCAACTCATATCTGGGATGAGGCACAGTAGCCATAAAAGCAAACAACCCCCAACAGACCATATTAACAGAGATGCATTGAGGTGGATTGAACATTGCAACTGCAGACCATATGAAGAGAGCATGTTAATATGGCAGAGCATATGACAGAGCACCATTAACAAACAAACAAAAAATGACCGAGAACCATTGAAAAAAAAGTCACCACTTAAAAAAAAAAACAGGCAGAGAACTGGGGGGGGGGGGGGACGGGGACGACGACAATGCACACATTGTACCTGCTGACAGAATGTTGATTCAGAGACGCATTGGGGCCTGTCAGAAGGCCCCGGACCGCCAGCCGGGGTGGACGCTCTCTGAGGCCTTCTCCAGGCCTCAGAGGGTGAGGGGGGATGTACGGGGGCGGGGGGAAACACGCGCACACCTGCTCATGGGTGACGCGCGCGTCGTGACACTACTGGTTTTAAGAAAGGAAACACAAAAGAAAAATGATCTTTTAAAGGCAGAGAAATAACCCTCACTGGTTCAGCTTGAAATTCCCAGCTTTGGGACTTTTGGAACCCAGTCCCAGGGTTGACTTTTTTCCTTCTCTGCAAAGTTTGCCAAATGCTTATCTTAACCATTCAGGCATTAATTGCCTGACATTCTGTTCTTTGACTAAGATTATTATTATTATTATTATTATTATTAACAACAGTATTTATATACCGCTTTTCGACAAAAAGTTCACAAAGCGGTTTACAGAAAAAATCAAATGATTAAATGGCTCCATAAACAAGGCTCCACTGCTCACCTCTGTTAAAGAGAAAATGTGGAAGTTCTTGAAGTTAGCAGTACTGTATAATGGTTTGCATGCCCAGCCTTAGACGCTGATTTTCTCCTGCTCCTGCTCCTCAGTGGCACCGGGCAGGGCTGGAGAGGGGAGTGACGGAGAGAGAGAGAGAATGAATGAGAGAACGGGGAGGGGAAGCAGGGACATGTCTGGCTCAGTAAGCTGACTGCAAACCTGTAGTCCAGAGGTTCCCAAACTGGGAGGCCCGACTCCCAAGTGCGTCATGGAAAGCAGCCAGGGGCGTCCCGTTAGTCTTTTAATTACCACATATTCTTGCTTGCAAGAGAGAGAGAGAGAGAGAGAGAGAGAGAGAGCAAAAACGAAGACCCGGAAAAGCTGCCTCTTCACATCGGGTCACTCAATGTTCACTTCAAAAGACTTCAGGTTTCTAGGCAGCTTTTCCACATCTTGTTTTTAACCACAGCGTGAGCGAAGCCTGTGCTTATCTCATGTCAAAGAACAATTAACAACTCAATGGATAAGCTAAGTACTGTACTTTGCACGGAGCTGGAGCTCGTTTTGGGAATATACACATACATATAAGAAAGGGTGCCTCTGAGCATGTAAAGAGTGCCTGTCTCTTCAGTGCACTGTATTGGGGAGTCACGGCTAATGGTGAGGGAGGTCAAGGGAGCCGTGAGTCAAAAAAGTTTGGGAACCACTGCTGTAGTCTTTTTAAGTGAATGTGAGTGACCCGATGTAAAGATGAGGCAGCTTTTCCAGGTCTTTATTTTTGCCTAAATTTCTCGTCTTGCAGGTGAGTATATATGGTAGGCTAAATGCGGCAGCCCCCTTTAGGTGCATAGACCTAGTTGCAAAATTATTTAAATCAGGGGTGGGGAACCTTTTTTCTGCCGAGGGCCATTTTAATTTTTACAACATTGTTCGAGGGCCATTCCTTTTTGTGTGTTGCCGGCCGAATTTATTTATTTATTTATTTATACATTCACTGCAGAAACACTGGGGTTTTCCACAGCAGTTGGAACGTGAAGAGCTGCCCTGAATCAACCAGAAAGAAAGCCCTATTCACAGAGGGTTTTACAGGTTTAAAAGCCATGTATACAAAAATATCTCGTTTTAAGATCCTATGAGTAGGAATGATTAAAATATTAAACTCAGTCAGCCCACATATAAAAATACAAAAGTCTCCAAAAGACTTTTGTATTTTTATATGTGGGCTGACTGAGTTTTTAAATATTTTAATCATTCCTAATCATAGGATCTTAAAACGACATATTTTTGTATACATGGCTTTTAAACCTGTAAAACCCAGTACTAAGTTTATTGTTGCTGGCCATGAATGTTTTCGCATAATAAAGCCCTATTCTGTTCCCGAATTGAAAGCAGATAAGATAAGGGCCCCAGGGAAAGAAGGACCACTGTGATCTCTTTGCTTATGCAAATAACACAGGCTGAGAAGCCCAGAGCCTTTCGCCACCTTTCTAAGAGACTGAGCTTGCAATAATGCAGCTCCTCAGAGCAATCTGCCTTACAGCAAAAAATGTTAAGAGCGAGGGAGGAGCAGCGTGTTGGTAGCAAACACGTCTCTAGCCCCAACTGCGTTGTTTTGGAACTCTTCCCAAAGGTGGGAAGGCGCAGAAGGAAAGCAAAAACCATCAGAGAAAGGAGAAAATGCATCCCCGGGGAAGAGGGAGTGGGACAATCTGAAGCACCTCTGACAAACCTGCAGGGTAGAAGGATCCATAGCCACCGGAAGCAGGAGCTGTAGCCCCAATCTTTAGCACCGTTCCCTGCTAAATGGAATGCAGTCGCATCGCAGCTCAGGCAGTGGTCCAGCCCCGCCCCCTGCACGAGGCAAGAAACCCAGTGCTCTCGCTGATAAGAGCCGAGGGACAGACGCCAGGCTCCAATTTCCCGCTGATGAGCTCAAGCGGCGTTTGTTTTGGTCTCTCCCTCACTGCCAAGGGGCCTGACCAAATGGGTTCGCAGCTACCTCTCCGGGAGCTGGATTAAATTGCTTGGGGGGCCGTAAACGGCCCGGGGGCCGGACGTTCCCCACCCATGATTTAAATGCTAGTCATGTTATGTGGCATATATATCACATAAATCCTTGTATGAGATTTGTATGTTGGATCCTTATGCCCTGCAAAAAAGCTGCAAACAGTGAAATCACCAACTAGAAACTTAAATTACAAAGATAATTCACCAGATATCTCTCTTCTCAAGTTCCACTGAGATGAATAGCAGTTGGGTATGTCGTATGCTCAACTGCAGCCACCATTCATTGGACCGGAGCATGTGTAGAGAAGATCACTTTTTCAATTATGCCCACAGTGAGGGGAAAAATAATTTAAAGAAGTAACTCTAGACTGGTAATGAAGTATAGATTTTTCCACCTCCTAATACAATCTAGTTAGATAGTGGCTAAAACACGCTGCTGAATGTTGCTTAGTGACCTATGTGAATGAGAGACAAAGATTCAAACAACTGCAAATATATATCTACAAAATGACAGAAGAAAATATCATAACCATTACCCATCAAGAGCACCAATAAACCGGGGAAGAGCAAATGGGCTCAAAACTCACAGTGCAAGAGCTAAAAGAGCTATCAAGAGCTAAAAATACTTTTTAAAAACAATTATTCTGGACATATGACCAACAATTCATGAACATTTGGGGCTTGCTATGTTGTACCATTTATCAAAAAAAATCACTTGAGATATACTTGGAGTGCTATATATGGAGCTTTTTCATGGCAATGCCTGTGCTAACTTGCTTTGTGGATGAATTAATCTCAGGAGGTATCAGTCCAACACCAACGCAGTGTCAGTAAAAATTCACCTTTCTGTGTAAATGAAGAAATGTCTGTAGCTGACGTCTGAACTCTGCAGGTTGAAAAGAACTTTGATGTTGGCTAAGAATAGAATCAAAGAAAATAGAAAATGCTATTGTCAAAGTTAACTTGATAATTGTGCTTAAAATAAATGTATAATTCAACCAGTACAAAGACTGCAAAGGTAGTTAAACAGGACATTGATGTTATTTTCCACTTGTGCCTGAAATCGTATGCAAACACATTTTTCTCAGTACAGTACTATAATTTCTTCAACTACCTAGATCCAGGTGAAAAAAGAGAGTACAGAGAAGTCATTTATGCAAGGAAAATAGAAGCAACCTAAACCATTTTTTTACAAAATAAAAAATTAGTAAAGGTGTGCAGGCATAACATTTACATTTTAAGGCTAAGTATTACTGTTTTGAAAATATTGAAGAGTTGATTCAACTTTTACACATTTTGTATCACTGATTGTTCACGTTTTCTAATAACTCGATGTTTTTGTAGGCCAGTGGCAAATGTCAGAAAATTCCATGCACTGTTAAATCTTAAGAACCACCATACTAAGAACATCAATGGCCCATCAATTTTAGCATTCTGTTCCAACAACAGTGACCATCCAGACGTTTTGGGAAGCCTATAAGTACGACATAAGGGAACCCGTCTTCTCCATTGTTGTCCCCAGAAATTGTGGCATTTTTATACAAGCATTTGGATTAAGTGACTTGCACGCTATCAATTCTATCTGCATGTACAGTATTTGTAAACCAATAAACACGTGCTTGGTTACTATTGCATTAAGGTAAAAGTAAAGGTATCCCCTGACAATTAAGTCCAGTCAGTAGTAAGCTAATCATACAAAGTTGATTCCATTTTATTGAAGCAGATTAATTTGCAATATTGCAATTACTAGACATTCTATATTCGAAGGAATGTTTTAAACACTATGCTGTGACTTTGAATAAATGCACCTCGTAGCCTGTGACATAATAGATGTAAAACTGATGAGAGATCTTTGACGTTTTTAATATAGAGAGTACAATATTCTTAATTGATTTTCAATAAAATTATAAAATTTACCACGGAGGTCTGAAACATTTCTTCATAAGTTTTGAGAATCCCCAGGATTCTAGAATCCCCAGGATTCTACCAAGGAGAACCCCCTTGGTAAATGCTGAAATTTAGGGGCAGCCCATGGTCTTTGGCTAACGAGGCAAAGTGCCAAATGACATCCTGCCCCCCCCCCCGCAGCCTTTAAAGGGGACACAGAGAAAGCAAGTCTCCTTTTCTTGCCCTTTATCCCTTGCAAAGGTTGAACTGGGTAGCTCTCGGATCGTCCTTTGAATGCTTTCAAGAGAACATGGGGCAAGTGAGAGAGAGCACAAGATGGTGGTGGCACCAGTCACTCTCATGGTAGCAGGAGTTGGGGCAGTCATGACCTGATGCACCTGCTTCGCCATGCCTCATGGGAGGGTTGCACCTATACCTGCAATTAAGGAAACCAGGATAAAAGACTTTATAATGATTTTATTACAAGGCTAGTTCCATCACACACACACACACACACACACACACACACACACACACACACGTAATGCTTTAAAATGTGTAATAAAGATTAAAGTTGGATTCTCTGTTCTTTTGAGAGTGCTGGTGGTGTGAGAAACGCCACGGAAGTGAACTGGCATGCAATCCTCAAATCTACTGGGGGAGGAAAAGAGATCTTTCTCACACTTCATATATAATCGACATTGGAGAAGTAGCTAAAAGTGTTTAAACTATACAATATTTAATTACAGGTACCTTTAAGATCAAAAGCCAGCCATTGGGAAAAAATATTCTAACACATCTGGAGAGGTATATATAATTTCCAAATTTGGAAATTAAATACTCCACTCCACAGAAACAAGTATAACCTCTCTGTTCCCCTGCCAGGTCTGCTGTTCTCTGGGCTGCCACTAGGCTATGTAGCGCATAGCATCATGTTGAGGCCACACATTCCAAGGTAAGGCCTTCAGCATCTCTTCTAGAGCATCTTGTTCTTCCTGGTCCTGCATGTGGTTCAGCTTCTTCTTTTAGAGGCAGCGTGTGTGCCAGGACCCTGGAGAAAAACAAGTTCCTGAGCATTTACAGGGGAAGCACAGGGATACAAAGCTTGACTGCAGTGTGTTGCTCCAGGGAGAGTAGGCCTGACATAAAGGCAACCTGATGGTGGAGGGGACGATTTCCATGGAGTGGCTCTTCACTCTGTTCTGCGTGCACAGGGCTCACTCCATTACTGTCAACCATACGATGCCAAAGTTTTGTGCTCCTGGCAATTTGGTAACAAAAATCACTCTCAATTTCAATTCTCTGCTAATTTGTCGAAACACATTAATCATAATGCATTCACTTTCTCTAATTCTTCTTGTTTAATTTTCCCCTTCCATTTGTTTTCCTGGCCAGAGAAAAGTATCTGATTAAGAATACTTCATAAGCAGCATAGACTTCTTTTGTACTATTGCAAAACTGAAAATGACTGATAGGACATTAATAATCAACCACAACGCAGAAGCCAGTCATCATACTGTCAGCAACAACAGTGGCTGATACAGAGCCAGTCATCAATGCTTGGAAGTAATCATGTGCCTACATACCTGCCAGCGGAAACAGGACATTCACTGATAGATGGGAATAAATATAAAGGCTGATAGAACTGTAATAAAACAATGATGACAGCCCAAAATTATTTACTGCAGGTCAGGAATACTACTACTGCTTGTGCAGGCAAAGCTATAAATGGGAGTTGACATCAACGGATGACTTGGAGGGAGAAAGGATGGCCTATTTCAATTTGGGAGTTGCCATCTCATTTGTTTTAGAGTAAAAGCTGTTATCAAGGCTGAACCGCACATGATCTTCTGTAGTTCAAATGATTAAGTGAAAGTTAATTTCTAACCCACTATGCCTTTTGCAGGAGCTTTTATAAAATAATGAACATCCAAGCAAATCACTGGAACATTAAAAACGCTTTGCACGAGCAGAATGCTCTTTCCATTCCTGGAGGAAACTCCCAACAGTAGAAGTGCAATTCAAGATGGAATTCACTGTTAACAACTTTCTTTCTAGAGTTCCAGTTGCTTCTACTACTAGTGCCATCAATATTATTATTAGATAGATAGATAGATATAATACTGTATTATATATACAGCCTTTCTTGTTCTTTGGATTTCTCCTCTGACTTTAATCCAAGGCGGTGTACATGGGCAGGCTGTCCTAACCCCCCTTGGATTTTTTTTTACAATATACTGTATAAATGTCCAATCTTTCATGAACGGCTACATTCCAGGTGGTACCCTTTTGCAGCCTCGCTTTTTTCTGCTGGCTGGCGCCTCCCACACTCGACCAACGCAGCTGGGAGCTCTTATCTCTCCTCCCGGAGGCTTTTACAGCTTTTTGTCAGCGGCGTGTCTCAAACTTGTCAAGTTCACCAGTCTTCAGGCTTACAAGAAGACAGCTCTCCCAACTGAGCCAGACTCTTCTGGTCCGGGAGGGAGGTGGGGGTGGAATGGCGCAGGGAGGGCAGATCGGACCCAGGAGGGGGGTGGGTATGGAGTATAGATAGAACCTTTATTGGCATCATTCCCTACCACTTCCAGCATCTCAACATTAAAGCATTTACTCTGTTATATTAATGGGACATTGTCAGGGAAAGGGACTTTGGGTCTGCGCGAAGACGGATGCCCACCGGAGGAGGTAAGCCCATGTAAGGGTCCGGGATGGAGGGGTGGAATGGCGCAGGGAGGGCAGATCAGACCCAGGAGGGGGGTGGGTATGGTGGCAACAGCACCTGCCGAATCCTAACCCCCTTTCTGAGCCTTATCCACCTTCCCAGGTCAACGAGGACTTGCACCAGCTATAGATTTGGCGCAGGTCCAAGTTGACTGGTGGCGGCTGTTAGAGCTTACCCTGGAGAAAATAAACAAATGTTCCCATATTCCGTGGAGGCCTCCAGAGGGCCAACCTCCTCTGTGGAATACAGCGGAGGCCGCATTGGTGCCACTGCATCACCACACGGGGAGTTAGGAATAGGCTGCCCTTTTGCCTTCTACCTCTACTACTCATCCAAAGTAGTGTAAAAAAAGTTCTCATTTGTTAGCAAAGAATCCGATATATTAAAATACAGTGAAGGGTACTATATTACTGCTACTGTAGTCATGATTTAACATGTATCGGGTGTCAACAGTCTAAGAGGCTGTAAGGTACATACTAGAGAAGATATATATTATGCAGGTACCCAAAACTGACAGGCAGATTAGATAATAATTGACAAGGATGTCTTTTCAGAGTAATTTTTATGTATCGATTGATTTAGATTTATGAACTTCCTTATTCCCAGGACTTGGAAGCAATTTTACATTCAAAGACAGATTCCAACCTCTGTAAAGTTCACAACCTAGGCGCAAGAATTATTATCCCAAAATAAATAAAACAGAATAAAAACTAACCAGAAGATTGCACCTAGATTGCCATTCTGACCTATGCCAATATGTTTTAAACACAGTCATGCTGGTTCCGATCCATCAAGGCCACGTGGAGCAGCCAGGACTGTACAAACAGCCCATTTTAAAAAGCAAAAAACTTGTCAAACATTTTCTTAGATAGGAAAGGGGAGTAGAGGGGTACTGAATCCAGACACCCTCTCTCTCTCTCTCTCTCTCTCTCTCTCTCTCTCTCTCTCTGACTGCAGCTGACTATTTAAGGCAGTCAGAATTGACAGTAAGAAACTGGAAGAAGTTTAACTTTTTAACTGGTTCCACACACAAAGCTCCCCTGCAACTAGATCCAGGAGGGGAAACTGCATCTACAGAACCTGCTTCTATGTTCATAAAGCCCGCACCTGGATTAGAATGAAGGCATTTGGATATTATAAGAACATGTAATTTTGTTTTCAGGTTCTCAACTTCTTACATGGGTGTCTATGAAATTTATTACAGTTATTGCAGCAAATCTAAAAAAGGGAAACTTCTGGTTTTCCTTTCTTTTTAAAGTATTGTTATATTTTTTCTGTCTGGCAGCACACAATTGTTATTTGGGGTGCATGAGGTTTCCCTTGCTACTGCCATTTTTCTTTAGCCTGTTAACTATTCTAGGGTAAGTTTTTCTGGTAAGGAAAGTAAAAGATAAAGTAAATCTGCATATACCAGGTTTAGTATGTAAATGATTGTTTTGAAAAGAATAAAGGGCTGTAAATATTTTGAGAAGTGGGCCCCTAGTGCCTCCTTAAGGATTCCAAACTGCTCCATGTGCTGGGTAATTATGTAATATATAGTAAACCAGCTGGTCTGAATTGTTCTCAGGGGGTTTGGATGATATCAAAATGCTCTGCTCTCCCAGCGAGAGCTATAATCAAGAAGGCAATACCATAAAGTCAGACCAAAATGACATTGAGTTGTTGGCTTTTAATGCATTTTAAAGCAGATGTTACGTTGTACACTGTGATTTTGAAAGAGGTTTTAGAGAAAACCAAAACATTATTTCTACAACAAATTGAGGGTATTCTGCAGTGTTTCCTCAGAAATCAGTTTCACATTTTCAGTGCTAACTTTCGCTGTTGGTGCAAAAAAGAAAGCAAGAAGCAGAGGTGTGTGTTTGTTCCTATACTACCTTGGTCAGCTACTAGTAGTTTTGCTGAACGAGCACTTAAAGTAAAATGGGGAGGGTTAAAGTCTGCACATGCTCTCAACCAGCCTGTCACCTGTTGCCACAGATCCTTCTTGCCTGAACTGCCCCCCCATCCCACACATGCTTAAGAAAACTGGCCCCCAACTCACCCGGACCTGAGGGGAGGGACCAGAATGTGTACACACCATGAATGCACACACACACACCTTTTAACATGTGGTGCCAGTTGGGCGATTGAAATATCTGAACTAGTTTTTATACAACCAGCATCTGTGTACATTCTACACAGACTCTACCTGCATTTAATGCAACATGTGAATGCTCTTGAATACAGATTAACTATGATTGTACCCAGGTACAGTTTAATGTGTGAATCCCCCTACTCTCAAATGAGTTTTCATTCAAAGTTAACCATAGTTTGGGGTTCTTTCTTTTCAATGTTCCACAAAGTCATGTTCAACCCCACCAGTTATCCATGGAAACTCTGAAAAAAAATGTCTTGGATAACCATAGAGTTTCAAACAAATGCTGTGCATGCATGCATTGTTGCCCAGAGCTCTCTCCCCCCCCCCCACTTTCTTCTCTTTACTCACTTCTGCAATGATAGGTGTATTCAGCCACCTGACCTAAAAAGTGGAGCACTAAATGTGAATTACCAGTACCTCTGGTCCTTGTGCAAAGGCTACAAATGAACAACAATGAAACTCAAAAGATTTCCTCCTGCTCACCTCTGCAGTACCTGGGAGAATTTCCTTCATCTCTTAGATATGACATTGGCAAGGCCGTTGAAATCGCTTGCCAGTTCACCTCTACAGTGTCTCCCACGAGAGCTTGTCATTTCACTGGTCATTTTTCCCTTGCGGGGGACTAGATGATGGGCAACATTTTGCTTAAACTGGGAGACCTGTCTACAACTGCTGCACAGTGCAACAGTGAAACTGAAAAACCTTTCTCCCCCACCCTCAGCTCTGCTGCAAGTTTGGAGTGCCTGTTAAGGGAAGAAATGAGAGTGAAGGAACTTCTTCTAAATTGTGCAAGATGTGCTATGTATGGTGTACATACATAGTGTATGTACCAGGATGGTGTAGTGGTTTGGGAGTCAGACTTAGACCTGGAAGATCCAGGTTCAAATCCCCGCTCAACCACGAAGCTTCCTGGGTGACCTTGGGCCAGTCACTATCTCTCAGCCCCACCTACCTCACAGGGTTGTTGTGAGGACAAAAAGGAGGGGAGGAAATATGTACACCACTCTGAGCTCCTTGGAGGAAGGGCAGAAAAAAAAAGTATGCAATCACTTCTAAATTTTTCCTCTTAGCAGCATGACCAAGAATTTGTGCATCCAGCTGCCAATAAAAGTTTCCCCAAAGGAAACCAAACCAGATAGAATTGGACATAAGGAAAATTTAGGATCCTTGCTGGCACTAACAGAACTACAATGTCCACTTAGAAATTGAACTTGATGGATTACTGTGGCATTCCTATATGAAATCAAGTTTTCTAGCTCAATGTGGTTAAATAAGTAGATTGTTGGGATCGGATGTACCACTGGCAAGTCTCCTAGCTGATCGTGCATAGTTGTAGTGAGTACAATCCCTGAGCTCCTTAGGAGAAAGGCTTTATATCCTTAAAAATGTAATAAATAAATATACAAATATCGTAAGCACTGGCGTCACTGTAGCGTGGCGGGCGGGCCGGGCCGCCGGGGGGTGACGCACGCCAAGGGGTGACACGCGTCACCTCCGCGACGGCGCACGTCATCCTCTGGAGGCCGGACGCTCCGAGGCCGGGGAGCGTCCGGCCCGGCCGGCGCTCCAGGGCCTTCTGAAAAGAAGAGGCCCTGGAGTGCTTGCGTTAAAACACGAACTTTGAAGATTTTCGCGCATGCGCAAACCCTTTTCTGAGGGCAAGGGCCTGCCCTCCAAGAAGGCCCTGGAGCGCTTGCGTTAAAACGCGAACTTTGAAGATTTTCGCGCATGCGCAGACCCTCCTGAGGGCATGAGGGCAGGCCCTTGCCCTCAGAAAAGGGTTTGCGCATGCGCGAAAATCTTCAAAGTTCGCGTTTTAACGCAAGCGCTCCAGGGCCTCTTCTTTTCAGAAGGCCCTGGAGCGCTTCCCGGCCGGCTCCCGGAGGGTGACGAGCGCCGGAAAAGGTAAGTTTCTGTAGGGGGGGTGAGTCGGGGGTGTGACGCGCGTCCCCCGCTCTGGTGTGACACGTGTCACAGTGACGCCACTGATCGTAAGGGCTGCATTTGGCAAAAGGGAAAGTATGTGTTGTGAAATGAAAGAGAGGTTAGATACCCAATATTTCTGGGTGAAATTAAATAATCATGAAATCTGAGCAAAACACTGTGATGCTATTTGGACCTTGTTCCTGGACTCACCTGATAATGACTTTGAGCCAGGGTCTATCCAAAAGGTCACATAATTCCTGAATTTGCTTAGTTTTGGGGGGCAATCTCTCTCCAAGTAGGGTTCTTGAAGTAGATTGAGGAGTTACCAGAGCTCAAATTTGGAAGTGGCAGAATCATACCTTTGGAAAGAAAAGTCTGAATCAACATATCCATCATCTAATGCTGTTGTGACTCTCCCAGGAAGCTGCACTGGAGAAGGCAGAGTGCGCAAACTGAGGCCAATCAATGGGGTTAGGGCATATGCTTATAAGCAAGATAAATGCCCCTTTAAATTCTTGGCAACTTCTCTTGTGTGGTTGAACACTGGCAGTCAACAGGTTCTGCTCTGGTATATAAGTTTTGGTTCTATTTGGTTCTATATAAGTTATCAGGTTCTGCTCTGGTATATAGGTTTTGGACTTCATCAGTTCAGTGTTTGCCTTTGTGATGAATGCTCTATCCCCCCCCCTTTTTGCCTATTTTCCCTTATTTTTGGACCTAACTCTCCAAAAGCTTCTAAGCAGGCTCAGCAGTCTAAGAGTTATTGGAACATCCTCCTGCAGCAGACTTTTGTTTTGTTTTCTTCTGAAACACCATTATCAACAAGCCATGTGGTCTTGTGGATCCAAGTCGTTCCTCCCTGTCTAGAGTAGCTAGCCTAACTAATGATTGGGTCATTCCATGTCAAAATCAATCAATGAAAAATCCATTTTGGAACTTGATGTCATGGATTTTGTTCATTTTTGGTACATTTGTACCTTACCATGAGATGTTTAAAAATTATTATTTTTTCAGATTTTTTTGTCTACCTGTTTATGATATTGAATTTTCAGAATTTCCTAAAAATGCCAAAATTCACTTGTCACCATACCTTCAAATGCCATTTAAAAGAATGCTATGAAAGCTACAGACATGGGACAGGTGTCATTGTAATGCTAATGAATAGGGCTTTCAAGTGATATACAACATGACTCAATTGTAAATTTTCAAGAAATTCAAAAATATTCAAATAAAATATATTTTGAATTTTTGGAAAAACAGGATTTTTTGAAAATTTTAAAAAAATCCCGTTTTTCCAAAAATTCTAAATATATTTTATTTGAATATTTTTGAATTTCTTGAAAATTTACAATTGTGTCATGTTGTATATCACCTGTTCTATGTCTGTAGCCTTCATAGATTTCATGTAAATGGCATTTGAAGGTATGGTGACATGTGAATTTTGGCATTTTTAGGAAATTTTGAAAATTCAATATTTCAAAAACGGGTGGACAAAAAAAATCTGAAAAAAAAATATTTTTTAAACATCTCATGGTAAGGTACAAATGTACCAAAAATGAACAAAATCCATGACATCAAGGTTTCATGCATTGGTTGATTTCATATGGAATGACCCGATTGACATGTGTTTATTGTCTGGGCAGCCAAACCTGTTTATCTTGGTAAAGGGGTGTGACGGAGTGGCCAGGTGGGCTCCACTCCTCCAGTCAGATAACTGCATGACATCATCAGATATAGGTTACTGAAGTTCAACCACACAGGGATGCTTGTGTGTGTTTCTGCCAGGTCTGCCATGAAACCTAATGTTGGTTCATGGAAGGTACAGCCACTTATTCTCCAGTGCAGAGGCCAGAATTCCTGGAACAATGTAAGTAGCTAGCAATAAGGATTGTATTTCTAGCTAGACAGGTTTTCATTTGTTGTTCCCTCCAATCTGTCTGCAACCTCCACTGTTTTACTACATTTGGGGTTTGTGAGCCTTGCTCCTGAGAAGCATACCAGCTCCATCTGCTGGGTATTACTGGTTACTGCATCCAATTTGGTTAACCTTTTTCTTTGCATCCCGCCAGCTGAACTCAGGCATTTTCCATGAGCCTGCTTGTAATTTTCTACCCTCCCCCCTTCCCATTCAGTTTAATTCCCTTTCTTCTGGAGTGTTAATAAACTGACAATGTTTCAGGAATACGGGAATTGAAGCCATGTAGTATAAAGAAGCTTGAACTTTAATCACATTAAAATCCAAGGAACTGAGCCCAACGTTTCGTTCCAGCCCCGTGGAACCTCTTCATAGGGATCTCGAAAGATCATGGATGTTGCTGTTCTCAATTCACCATAGTAAATTTAAACCAAAAAAGCGCGGGAAACCCAGCGGTTCAGAGCGGAAATGACAGGTCTGGAGCGAAGCACTAGCTGTCAGGCGAGCCATGCGGGCTCGTTTAGCACAGCTGGTGTTAATTGCTTCCTCCTCTTGTTTTCACTCTCCCTTTCTTTCCATGCTGGATAGTCCGTTCTGCTGCTGCAGTGTCAGTGTCAGTTACAGTTCGTTCTACTGTTGCAATGTCAGTTACAGTATCTCCACTGTCAGTTACTTCGGATCCCATTCCTGTTCTATCCAAAGATCTTTAGATCTTTAGATCTATCTTTGGATAGATACCACCTTCTATCCAAAGCGGCTAGAACATATAAAATGTTAGAAATATAGCAATAAAGCAATAAAACATCAACACTACAACATCTTCAACCTCCAAAAACAAAACAAGGTAGCAAGTCTAAGTGCAGGGACAGCCGAAAGTGCTCCATCAACCAACTTGAGGCCTCCACCCTTGATGCTGTGCACCTCCCCAAAAAAACTACATGGAAGGCAGCAATCCAGCCTCCTCACCCAGTTCCTTTCAACAAAACAGGAAGTCTAGGACATGCTGGGAACTCCCAGTGTGTCCCTGCACTTCCAGTTTTGTTGAAAGGGACTGTGCAAGGAAAGAGTGAAGTAATGAGGTAGGTAAATGGATTACTGCCTTCTGCATGGTTTTTTCAGGTGAGTGCAGTTGAGGCAATTCACTCCCCCCCCCTTACCTTGCTCCTTTCTTGAATGGTCTTTTAAACAAATCAGGAAGTGATTTAGTGCTTGAATAGGCATTGGAAAGGGGCTATAGCTGATGCCTCCCCCCCCCTCCGAGCTGTTCTGGTTACTTTGTTCATCTTGAAATGATAGTTATTCACCTCCCATTCTAGGAAGAAACCCACTATGGCAATTTCTTCTATTTGATGAATTGCAAAGATTTATTGGAAGATACAGCAGTAAAGAACAGTGAAGCTCCCCAAAAATGAATTCACTTCATTTTACTCACGGTGAAAACCAGGGCTGTAAAAGTGTGTTGACAGAACAGAAGACGGCTACTTAACCTATAGGTTACTCCTGAATATCTCTGAGAATTGTACATTACATTGGCCATTTTTGTTTGCATAAACAGATACTTTCTATTGTCATCATAATGGCATGAAACTTATTCAAGGCTTCCTCTTCAAGACCCACAGTTCTAATGTTCACATTTGTTCTTATAAAACAAATGGCTAGAAAGTTCTCTTTGCCAAGGTTTTTCTTTCTTTTGCTAGTATCTTCTTCTAGTACCGTGCTTCATTGATTGCCTGTGATTCAAGGACATGGCCATGCAGGAAATTCATCACAGCAGGCTAAGTGGGCAAAGTACTCAATTTATGTTGTAAATTGCTCAGCTACAATATGATAATGTATGTGGAGACCAGCTATGGAGCAGTCGTACAGAGCACACATTAATACATCAATAAACTTTCCGTTAGCATGCACACACAAGAAGTCAAAAGAAAACACCCCACCATGGTTTCTGAGTCACAACAGTGATATACATGAATAAATATACAGTATATTAATAATGGAGATTGGTGTAGATAAATACATTCAAAAGGTGATGGCTCAAAGCTTCATTCCTAGCACTGGTTAAGCTCTACCTCCAGCTCTGTGCACATATGTGCCTCCCATCTGGCCTACACACTTTTCCCATCCATCATTCACTTTGTAAGGATGCATTGCAAATGCAAGAAAAATGCTGCTCTAAGCAATGGCTTTTGTATATAGTTAGTGTTCAAATCAAAATACTAACAAAAATACACTATGTAGTTTTACCTGAATTAATCCTTAGAGAAGCATAACATGCTGAAAACCATACTGTTTGGAAAGCTTCAATCAGATGTTGAACTTTAATAAAGACCAAACAAGCAACAGCCCTACAGTCCTATGTATTCCTTTGTATACAATCCTAACAATGCATCAGCAAAGACCCTGCCAGTCACTTTCTTAGCCCCATGAGCCATACACTGAAGTGATATACATATACAGGTGGGCCCCCGTATCCACGGATTCGCTATCCACGGTTTCAGTTATCCACGGATAGTGGGGACCTCTCCAGGCTGTTACTTTTTTCCCAGTTAGCTCCATTTCTTCCTTAAACAAACAGGAGAAGCAGCCTCTGGTTGCTTATTGCAGGCAAGTAGAATGAGACTAAGTCCTAGAGAGGCTCTGCAAGGTTAACAGAAACCTTGCAGAGCCTCTCTAGGACTTAGTCTCGTTCTACTTGCCTGCAATGGAGGCTGCTTCTCTGTTTGTTTTAAGGAAGAAACAAAGGTTGCAGAAAGAAAATAAGAGTTGGGGGGGCACGCACACCTGCCAGCAGGGGAGGCAGGGCAGGGGGCCCTCAGGAAACCATGGAGAGGGTGTTCGCTCCTATCCATGGTTTCAAGTATTCACGGAGGCGCCTGGAACATATCCCCAGCGGATATGGGGGGAGTACTGTTGTTGTTGTTGTTGTTGTTCAGTCATTAAGTCGTGTCTGACCCTTCGTGATCCCATGAACCATATCCCGCCAGGCCTTCCTATCCTCCACTATCTTCCTGAGTTCGCTCATTTTCATGTTCGTTGCATCGGTGATGCTGTCTAACCATCTCATCCTTTGCCTTCCTCTTCTCCTTTTGCCTTCAATTTTTCCCAGCATCAGAGTCTTCTCCAGAGAGTCCTCTCTTCGCATTAGGTGGCCAAAATATTTGAGTTTCAGCCTTAGTACCTGTCCTTCCAGGGAACAGTCAGGGTTGATTTCATTTAGGATTGACTGATTTGGGGAGTACTGTACAAGAAGCAATTCCTTAGTCTTACTCAGTTGCTAAAAGATACTTGGGAGAAGCACTTTGATTCTTTTTGCCCTGGTTGGGATCCTGTGACTATCATAGCCTGACTAGAGATTACCTGAGATATGTTTGCTCATACTAACTTGGGCTGCAATCCTATACACAGTTACCTGGGAGTAAGTCCCACTGGACTCAATCGAATTTACTTCTAAGTAGGCATACTTAGGATTGCATGGCTATAGAAGTGCAGGTCTCCACTTGTGCTGGTGAAGCTGAAGTAAATCTACAGGGTCAAGCTATCTTTCATTCAGGAACCAATCCCACAAAACTCTTCATTCCTGACAGGCTTCCCATTCATTTCCATGGAAGGAGCTGTGCATACATTCCTTTCTTAATGGATCAGCACCTTCCACTGAAATGAATGGGAGCCACCACACACAGTGTGCAAGAGATCTCGGTACGTACACATTGACTTCTGGGCTGGAGCAGTAGACTCCAATAAAAGCCATCTAATTTTAGGGAAACAACACAACTTCACAGAGAACTCCTGTAGATACCGAATCAATTGAAATGGCTGCAAATGGGTAAATGATTAGGTGAATTTGCACTTTCTAATTAAAGTTATATAACACCGTGTGCCAATAGGAAAAGTATAATTAAATGGATTAGTATGGAATTTACTGCAAATGTTTTAAAATGGAATTAGAAATTCCTGCATCATCCCTTTAACTATTTTTCTAAATCAATTACTCAATATGCAAAGGAGAGACTCTTAAATAAGCTACATGCGACATCAGTGCAGGATTTATCCACCTGTTGTTGTCCCCCTTTATGTATTCCTCTTGCCTCCATCAACTATAGCATCACAGTTTGTAAAGAGTAAGACTTTGAGAGGCGATGACAGCTGATATTTTAGATGTTGGACAGATGGTGTCTTTTTAGCATTCCGAAGACAGGCTTAATCTCTCAGTCAATCATTTTTACGTCTACCTGTCCTTAAGATTCAATATTCTAGTTATTCAGTGATAAGAAGTGAGGTCTAAGCTTTCACCTTATTCTTCTATCAAGAACGTTTTGGCTAATCTAGGTGATTACTGCTGTATTACTTTAGGATTACTCAAGGCAGTATTCCTGCCATGACAGGACTAAAGTGCTTGCAGTAGCATTTCACATTTTCACTGCATTGGTTACTGAAGGAAAATCCTGGCCTAGTTCTCATCATCATAGGAAATTCTGAAGTAGATGCCAGTAGATACAGTTCTTGCTGTGATGATGGAGCTCCCGTTGATTCCCTCTCTTTCCCCATCTGTTCTCCTTAAGGGAAGCTTCGAAGCAAGGTTGAATAGGAAAGAGTTTTCACACACAAGGATTGCATATGGCCAGGCAGACAGGGTTTTTTTGTGGATTGCCTGTCTTCATTGTCTGGGTCCAGCAAAAGCAATAGATCATAATCAGCCAACCTGCTGGGACTGGCATGCTCTCATTGATTGGGCATCCAAGTCCATCTCCAACTGCCTGCACCTAGGCTCTTCCAACACCCAAGTCATTTTGTAAGCCTGTTTGTTCTTGCTCTTCCTCCTTTTATTTTTCTACTCTCCTCTTGGGTATTTAATAAACTCTTTTTAGGTTTTAAACCTTCACCTGCCTGCAGTTAGTTGCATTCAGTCAAAGCTTTGTCCCAGGCCTCCTGGACCCTTGACTACATGATACAATATAGATTTTTGGACATTTTCTGTGTAACTGGGAGGAAAGCGTTTGATGATGGTCTCTCTTTGTCTGGCTTTGTTCTCACGATGGCAGTGAAATCTACTGTATTTGGCTCTGGTAAAGGGGCAGACCTGGGGAAAGGGGCACTGACATCAAGAATTCCCCTCAAATAATCTTGCAAACAGAGCTACTACTAGGGCTGAGCTGAAACAGCCTTCTGGGCTGCAAAAAGGCCTCCCTTTTCAGCAAATCTTCAGGAGTTCCTGTGTTTGTCTGATCCATTGTACTGTGGTAGCAACTGCTGCATCCCTTCTGTTATGTAGTACCCCTAGTTGAATCGGTGTGTCTCAGATATGTGTCTTTCTGTCCAAGGTCAATGCTTGAAACATATGGCCAGGGTTAAGTGTAGGAACACATAGAACCCAGCATGGGTTTTAAAGGACATTTTCTTTCCTCTCCATTGTGCAGCCCCAATAAGTCACATTACCCTGCAAAACTATCTTGGATGTGCATTTGGCTTGCCAGTATCCTGGTAACTGTTCATGATTCACAGCTGAGCCACCTTGTCCATTGTCATGCCTTCCAGCTCCATGAGAAAGCAGTTCAGCCAACTAGAGAGGTAACCTTGACCATTGGCCCCTTCTCCCTATTTTCCTAGGTTTTTTTTTACATGCAGCCCATGTGTGATGCAACTTACTATTCCTCCTTCTCTGCTTGCCTAGTCCTCTGAATCTGCCTTTTACTAAAATTGGGTGGGAGTCCAGAGAATTTATCTCCAAGTTCCCTTAGGTCCAGCTTCCTTAACCCACTCAGCAAGGGCTTCAAACAACAAAAGAAGTCACTGTTTCCTCTTACCCACTGGCGTCACTACAGGGGGGGCGGAGCTGTAAGTTCTTCCGTGATCGGGGCCTCCGTTACATGGAAGAACGAAGCGCCCGCCCCTGCGCCTTCTGACCCAGTCAAAGCGGTGAAAGCGCATTCACCGCTTTAACTGGGTCGGAAGGCACGGGGGACGGGGCGTTTCGTTCTTCCGTGTAACGGAGGCTCCGATCACGGAAGAACTTACAGCTCCGCCCCCCTGTAGTGACGCCAGTGCTCTTACCCCTTTCTAGGAAAGATGTAGCATCAGTTAAGATATTTGAATGAAAGGAAGTGACCTCCCTCATCAGAAAGAGCAAGTTAGATGACTTGTCTGAAAGCCTGCATCAGAGTTTTGGTACACACCCTTTGTTAGTACTAGCTAGGCTGTGGCTGAGCTTCATGTTCAGCATCTTTCCCAAAGTTTCTCTGCATGTATCAGCAGGGGGGTCCTCTCTCTCACACCCTAGAGCCAGTCTTTCCATGAAAACCATCTCAGCCCCTGGAAAAACCATCTTAACACATTACCATCTCTCCCATCCTGGTCTACTCCTCCTACCATCCATAGGACAAAACAACCCTCCATTTTTCCTGTTTCAGACCTGGTGAATTTCAAGGACATTGGATCTTTCACTCTATCCTCACTCCTCTTCTCTCTCCTAGACACATGATCTTATATATTTTTCTCTCCTCCTTCCTCTCTCCCTTCAATGAAAATAGACACTGGGTCAGTAAAGACATAGCTTTGTTTTATAGGCAACTTCATTTCAGTTTTCGCTCCTCTTAATGTAATTTATCCCCCAATAAGCTGTACTTCATTTTTTATTACTTCTGACTTTGATGGTCAAAGGGCCCTAGAACACTTCCTTCCCAACATCCATTCCGGATTAAGACAACGCTTCCTGTCTTTGCTCTTCTTAATTGGCCTTATGACATTATCACACAGCCAAATCTGACTGGGAATCTGGTATTATCACTAAACCAATTCAGGACAAGGCTAGGAATCATTGCCCTCAGTCTAAATTGGTGATCCTTAATTAGCTGGGATCATGCACCGAGACAATTAGAGAAGAAGACAGAAGATAACGGTTTTTGAAAATGGAGTTCACAAAATGAGGCTGAGAGGGGCCCCTATATTATATGTAAAATATTTTTAACCTTCAAAAATCACTTTGTTTTACAGCAATTCTGGAGGGCATTCATGGGGGATAGAATTTCACACAAAAATTATTTAATGTTTAAATCTAAATGTGGTAAATCTAAACCTGGTAGCGTCTTTCAAACTGGAATGAAAATAAACTTGTGCAACAGGGAACTTAAGTAACTTCCTTGTGGAGCACTTTAGTTTAAACTCAATTGGCCTTGAAGGCTTCCTTTTGCCTTGAGATCTAAAGATAATTAAGGCTGCATTTAATTATAATTCAAAATAGCTAGAACTCCTACACAGCCTTCCTGCTGTAAACCTGAGTGTCCTGGTGATTTTAAAGAGAAAATATTGTAATGGTTTTTAACACAAGCGACCTTGCAGGGAAGACACCTGTCATTCAGTTCATTATCTTTTAGTAAACCAATTTCTACATTTATCTGGTTTGCAATTTGAATCTTTTTATACAAGCGTATTTTTACAAAATGTATTTTGAATCAATTTAACCTTTAAGGAAATTTCCATTTTTGTAGCTCTCCATGCACACATAGAGATCCATACATGCAAGAGCGTCCCCATCCTCTTGTTTGAGCAGGTTTGTACACATGACAGGAGGGCAGTCCTATATACAGTTTTCTAAGGGAAATCAACTATGTGGATTTAGCATACTTAATTCTGTTCTGCAAGGTGTCCATTAGTTCCAGTTGGACAACTGCATTGCAGGCTCTCATGGAAGGCGTTGGAGGGCTGTATTAGAGACTCTGTCTTATGGGCCATAGCTTGTCCATCTCTGATCTACAGTGATGGTCTTTTTAAATAAAATAATTATCATGAGCCAGCAAATGTTTTTTTCTGGAAAAAATGCTCAATTCCTAACACAACTGAGCACAACAAGCTCAGAGATGCACTGCTTTCAACTCACAGAGGCAAGGAAACATGTATATATTTGTCTCATGACAACAATTCATACAATCTGGTTGCAACAGATACTGCAGAAAATTGTTCGCAGTTTGCTGGCACCCTGGGAGACTATCATTATTGACAAGATTGAGAAAACCATCAATGACAATTCAGGTCTAGTCTAACTGTGTGATCTGAGTGCCATCTTATAGATGATAGTAGTGCTATCTTCTCACATCTCTTTAATTCTTATTTGTGTCCATTTATCCTTGGATTATATCAAATTTCACTGTAATGAAGGCTTAATCTCCATGGAATTCAATGACAGAAATCACCATCATATAAGATTTATACTGTACTTTTTAGAAATCTTTACAACTGCTACCCTATTTAGCTGAGACAAAGGAGTACAGTTGGCCCACATCTTATGCGAGGGTTACGATTTGTAGTCAGTGCATAAAGCTAAAACCACATATACTCAATACCTTGCAAATCCCTTACATCCTAAAAATACATACTGTCTTTTTAAAAATTATGAGAGGCAGGTGGGAACTGAGACAAACTGAGGGAACAGCAGCTTCATTCTCTGATCTCAGGCTTAGTCTCAGGCATGTATTTAACAGTGCAATCCTATGTAGCTAAGCGCTGGGGGAGCGCGTGCTTCCCCAGCGCTGGATGTCGTAAATACGCCATAAAGTGCATTCACATCACCTGGAGAGTAAGGTCTGCTGGCTGACTGTCTCTAAAGTCCCTGCAGGGACTGCCCCTGCACCCGCTGGGCAAGGTAAGCCCTGCGCCGGCGGGTACAGGGGTGGGGGCAGAGCGGACCGGGCGGCAAGGGAGGGTGGCCATTGGCCAAACCGGGCGGGGAGAAGACGGGGATATTGGTGGTGCGCTCCGCCGATATCCCAAGCCCTTTCCCGGCCCGGTGCAGCCTTACACCCTAGGCTCGAATATATGCCAGCTGCAGAGCTGGCGTACATTCAAGTAGGCCCATAAGGTTTCAGGCCACTTGCACCAGGGGAAGGGGACGATCCCTCGAGGTACTCCCGGACTACCCAGGAATGAGCAAGTGCGCATAAGATGGAGGCCAACTGTATTGTGTCTTTTTGTGCCAAAGAATAGGGATAGCTACCTGCGCTGCAGCTCCTCAGGAATATTGTTCTGCCTGATGTTAACTCACTTTCGTTTTCATCATGAATGTTTGGCGGAAATAAATAAATCAAGCAATCTCATCTAACTACAGTATATTATACTATGTTTTAAAAGGTCTGTTTATACTAGCTGACACGCTTCAGGATCGAGTAACAGTCATTTTTTATTCACAGGACAATAAATCTGTAGGGTTTATGAACTCATATTTTTTCATAACTACATTATAAAACCTCACCTGAAACAACCACACTTTAACTTAACAATCCTGCTTCTATTAAAGACAGAGGTGTTTCACCTTGACTCAAATCTTTACAGCACCTTTGCTGTTCTAATTTTGGAACCCAGAGTCATAAACAGAGGCTGAAATAGATTGTGTTTCCTTTTCTACTGTATGTTTTAAAATGGTACTTCACTTTGCTCAAAGGATGTTGTTGGGCTTCCTTTTGCATGCCTGCGTTGTTCCAGTTGAACTCTGCAGAATATGAAAATACTGATTTCTTAATTCAGATTTCTTAATCTGAAAAAGACTGCATATCAGAAGACAGAGCCATGAGTACCACACAATCACATTTTCAGAAAATATTGCCAGATATTTCTAAATACTTAAATATGAGAAATACAGAAAATATCAGTGTTCAACCCCATTGTGAAAAAGAGAACATAAGAAGAGCCCTGCTGGATCAGGCCAAAGGCCCATCAAGTCCAGCTTCCTGTATCACTCAGTGGCCCCACCAGATGCCTCAGGGAGCACACAAGACAACA
Source organism: Plestiodon gilberti rubricaudatus (assembly GCA_026170595.1). Taxonomy (NCBI): domain Eukaryota; kingdom Metazoa; phylum Chordata; class Lepidosauria; order Squamata; family Scincidae; genus Plestiodon; species Plestiodon gilberti. Next base: position 66,615,789 of record JANXHW010000001.1, read on the forward strand.
AGATACCTGTATCCTGTCACCACTCCCTTGCACCTGGCACAAGGGGCTAGGTCAGATTCTGTAAGTTACTTACCAGATTGTTCTAAAATCTACAAGTAGCTTCCAAACTCTGTAGTGAACAACTCTATTGTGTTCTAAAAAAAACCCTTCATTTCCAAGCAAACCTCTGAAGCACAATGCGAGGCCAGGAATGATCCCTCCCCACCCCTCCAACTCTATGCTCAGGAGAAAGGTGGGATTCAAGATTGATGGGGAAGAGATACTTGCCATGTGGTGAGGAAATTGTTGGGCTCCTTTGTACAAAACATAATAATCCCTGCATGAATTATACATCCCTGTGTATAAAGTTAGCTAAAAACTGGGTTTCTGATGTTGTCAAGTTGTCGTATCAGCTGCATAACTAATAAAACTTCCATTAAAGTTATAAAAAAGTTTCTTTATCTGTTTTGCCACTATATCCCATAACACAAATGGAAATCTACTACAGATATTAGTTTAAGGCCAATATTTCAACAAATCTTGGCAGTAAGCCATAGATGAGTCAAAGGAAGCTATGTCATTCTCAAACTCCAATTGAAAAGAATAACTGCAAACATAAATTTGGTTGTGAGCAGTCAGAAAGAAAGAACTGCTTTGCACCTCGGCTATCTATGTGCCAGGGTTCTAGCAATTACCCCTGGGCAGCAACAACCAAGTGGCAAGTTGCAGCTGCTCATCCTTTTGCTGCCACACTACAATTTCTGGGCCAAGCAAGCACAGAGCAGCACTGTGACAGCTGTATGTGCTCTTCCCATTCACTTATTTTCCAGCATTAAGACCAAAGAGAACTGAGAAAGAGGGCTTAACCAGATGTCACAGGCACAAGCACACACATGTATAATTAAACCAAAATACCTGATTTTAATACGAATGAGAAGCTTTGGGAGGCTGTGGTTTTGAGCAGAGAAACAGGGAGGAGTATGGTGCTCAACCATTTCCCCTTCTGGCATTTTTCTGACCTAGATTGCCCCACTGAACTTGCTTCTCTCCTCCCACAAGTCTCAGTTGCATGTTTACCTTCACAAACATGTGTCTGAATCCGCATGGCAGCTTGGAGGCAATTTGAGGCAGAAAGGTAGCCATTGAAAAAAGTGTTAAGCACATGTTGGCCTGTATTTCTCTGGTCAAAACTAACGTGTGTGTGTGTGTGTGTGCGCGCGCGTGCGCATGCTTGAGAGAGAACGAAGCTATGACATGCCCCTGGAAGTAAATCCCACTGAATTTGGTGTGTCTTACGTCTAGGTAGACATGCAGAAGATTGAAGACAAAAGAAAATATTTCTTTACCCAGCGTGTAATTCATCTGTGGAACTCCTTGCCACAGGATGTGGTGATGGCATCTGGCCTAGATGCCTTTAAAAGGGGTTGGACAGATTCATGGAGGAAAAGACCATCACAGGTTACAAGCCATAAGCAACCTCCTGGTTTTAGAAGTGGGTTTCCTCTGTGCCAGGTGCAAGGGAGTGGCGACTGGACACAGGTATCTTGTTGTCTTGTGTGCTCCCTGAGGCATCTGGTGGGGCCACTGTGTGACACAGGAAGCTGGACTAGATGGGCTTTTGGCCTGATCCAGCAGGGCTCTTCTTATGTTCTTATGTACTGTTAATCACTAACAGCATTAATACTGCTACTGCATGTTTCGTTTTTTTCTGGAATGCAGGAAAGAATTTGCACTAAGACTGGCCTTTTCTGCCTCTAACAGAGCTTGTCTACTATACATTCATTCAGATGGAAAAAAGGAAAAAAAATCTTGAAACAATCCAAAATATTTTCCCAAATACCACTTATTTTTACAATTTATCAACATTGTAACTATTGCCCAGACTCATCATGGAACTTCCCTATATATTTAAAATCTAAAACAATACACTATAATGAAAATAACATCTCAAAAAACCACAAACAAGAAACCTAAAGAAAAATCTCAAAATTACAGTAACCTCGACTTTATGCTTAACCATGGTGATTTGGTGATTGTGGAACTTTTGGAAGATGCCCAGACTTACAGCCCAATCCTATCCATCCCCCCCCCATCAGTGCAGTGTTGCCAAAATGGCAACCGCTGCATCCTATGGGGTGGGCGGGCTGGGAGGCTTCAGCAGGGAAAGAGGATTTTAAACCCCCTGATCTCTGCGTGAGCCTCCCGACCTGCAATGAATCTCCTCAGACCTGAGCTAGCAATTTTGCTAGCGCAGGTACAAGGAGAGAAAGGGGGGCAGGGAGGCCGCTGCTGGAGGGGATACGATCCGGTACATACCTTTTGCAATGGATCCAACCCCTCCTGCAGTCTCCCCACCCCGTTACACCCTCCCTTGCCCCACCAGCCTCCTTACCTCCTCCAGTGATTGTTGGAGGGGGGATCTGCTGGAGCAGGTGGGAAGGCACAGGCCTTCCTGCTGGCGCTCCCAGCAGCATGATATGTAGAGCGCTGACGGAGCACCTTTTACAACTGGCACTGACTGCTTTACGGCAGTCAGTGCCAGCGGAAGAGGAGTGCTGCCAGCAGGAGGTACGTATAGGATTAGGACCTTAGGTTCTTATGAGCTGTGAGTATGGAGTGACACAATTGCAAGCCATCTTTGGGCATATCTAGACTATTGGTTTACTATATTTATGAACCACATTTCAGTCATAATGGCTCTCAAGGCAATTCACAATAAAAACAAATTAAAACAATTTAGATCAAAAAAACAAATCTAAGAATATAAACCTAAGGTAATACACAGTAATATATATTTTACTAACTAAACTGGTTTAACCATAATTTAATTAACACTAGAGCAATCTTCAAAGCACCAACTCTCCCCTGTCATCCAATGGGACGTGCATAGACTGGGGTAACAAACCATCTGTCTTTGGAGGATTATACTGGTGTGTCAATAAACATAGGCAGAAGAATGCATTTGTTGTAAGGTTGGGGCAGGGAGAAGAAAACTGCCTTTCTAATCCAGTTCAATTCACTGCATTTATTTATTGCTATATTTACAAACTGATCAAGCAGTACATGAATGTGGTAGCCCTCTGCCATTATACAGAATTTAATATGTACAGATTAATTCTCCTGACAAACATGGTGTGCATGTGTGTGAACAAATCATGCTAGAGCTAACCAATTATACATCTTGGCATTAGAAAATAACTATATAGCAGACATTGTGTTATGCTAGATGGATGCCTCCCAAAGGTTAATGAAATGTTGCATTACATCAAGCCGTTGGAGTGCAAATGCCAGGACTGTGCTGTCCCTTCCCTCTGATGAAGAGGGAGAAGATAATAAGGTTTTTTCTATGAGTTTCAATTGCTTGGCCTTCCATATGCTAATGTTTTCTTTAGTGCAGGTGCTTGTTCCTAAATACGACCAACCCAGTCCTTTTGTGTCAAGAGCAAAATACCAGGGGCGACAAATGAGTGACTACTGAAAAAGCTACAGAGGGGAGTATTAACTAAAAGGAAAAGGTATCGCTGTCATGATGCCATAAATTACAACTGCTATATACACCAGGGCGACAACCAAGTTCATTCATTGCTCAGGTGTTACTTAGGTCACTAGTATGCTCTTGTCAACAGCCTGTAGAAACCTGAATCTTATCTCTTCTGTCAGAAAGCAGGACTTGCTTGTTTTGTAAGCTGTGTAAATATCAGCAACCACAATTGTTTATAGCTATAAACTTGATGGACTTTGCTCTAAAACCATTCCATTTATGTCCAGCTGCTCAAAGGATGGGGAAAACAACTTTGTAAAAAATATATTGTTATAACACCTTATAGCTGTCGTTCTACATACTGTCGATGGAAAAAACTGCAATTCACATATAATGCTGTATCATGGAGCTCATCAGGAGGCATTCCCCCCCCCCCACAGTGTGATTGCCTGAGGAAAGTGTGTAGCCTTTTCTAAGTTACCACGCCTTAGTAAATGGGAAAGCTGTTTAGGCACTATTCACAAAAAGGCAAATGGCACCTCCTCCATATGTCTATAGCCCACCTGGTAGTGCCCAGCACACTAATGATATGATTTTGTGGAACCTGCCTAATGTGTGACTCAGTCAACTGGAACATTTTTCTGCATTGTCTCAGGCAATGGCCTGCATCAATTGCTTTTCTGATTATTTTTGAAGATGTGAACATACTATCACATGTCACAAAAGTTATGAACATGTTATCTGAGAATCAGAATATGTGCACCCATCTTTGAGAAGAGATCTGTGTATGGCACAAGACCATCTTTCAACATCACTTCACATGCTACTTTTTTTGCCATTATAGAACCATGTTGGGGAAAAAAAAGCATTCTATGAAGCCTTCGTGCAGAAAGATGCATTGTCACGCTACCTTTTCATATGGCTTAAAAATGCAAATGTGATTTCAGATACAGTGCATCTCAACTACTTTTAAGCTTAAAGATTTTTTAAGATTAAAGATTAAACATAGCTACACATTAACAAACATTTCATACTCTCTTTCAGTCACATCGAATATTAATTTACATATTTTATTTTCAGAGTTACCAAAGTTCAAACTAATTCAAAGTACAACACACACCATATTGCAAATTTGTATGCCCTTCCCCAACATCAATAAACCTTGGTTTATAAAAGAACAAGTTTTCAGTTTTAATATGATTTTAAAATTTAAATTAATATACATTTAACATAGTATAGCCTTATAGTATTGCCCCGGGGGTTACCTCAGGGCAAGGAAATTAATGTTCCCATACCCCTCCAGTGGCCGAAAATCCCCCGTGGGATACAGTGGATGTTGCACTAGAGCCGCTGCATCACCCTGTGTGGATTTAGTTAGGCTTCGGCTGTTAGGGTTGATCCACCTATTGCAGCCCTCATATTGTCCCTCAGGGTAAACGAGAACTGCTGGGATCATGTACTGTATGAGCATGTTTGTACAGAGACACAATCTGCGTGAACCACATGTGTGATATATATTCAGCCACCAAGGTTTTTGCAGCATGTGGCTCAAAAATGTGCAGCTGTCATGTACATACTACCCATTTCAAGCCATTCCATCACACTAACATAATCTCCACACAAACATCTTTAACATGAGCCTGGGAGTAGCGCCCAACACTCTCAAAACAATCATGTGGAGGAGCTCACCTCATCATGTGTGAAGAATTGTTATAATTCTTTTTTAAAATTTACATAATCTTTATGATTTGAAATTCCATCAATATCCTAGTAGCAAGCCAACCCTTAAATGAAGCTAAACTGAAATAACTGGATTCATTCCTAATGACGCCAGTGGGATTAAATTGTACAGATGCGAGAAATTTTTTCATTCTTTCTTTATTACAATGTGACTGATAAAGCAGTATGTGTATGTGATGTAGCATTTTATTTTCCAGTTCAGACTCCCACCAGGAAGTGAGCAACTGCTGAATCAGGGAAACAACAAAAAGGCTTCTCTCTATAGCAGTCCTTACACTGGATTAGTTCCAGTCCACCTTTTTGTCTCCTTACTGAATTATGTGACATGGATTTTTTTTTTTAAACAAAGCATTTGCTGCCTGCCATTAATCTTTTCACATAAGCAAATCAGCAGTCTTTTTAATCACTAGGATTGATACTACGATTACTGGTAAAGCATCAGATGCCATCTGCCAATTTCACAACTATCAGATCCATGACAACATGAAAGCGCAAGATAAACGGCATCATAAGGCATGCCACGGTTGGTATTAAAAATTAGAGCCATCAGAGTGGAGATGGATTACTGTTTTATTGTACTATAATCCATACTGTAGTTAAATCTGGACATGCCATTCCCACTATGGCATCTTTCATTTCAAATTGCACTTTTAAGCAAATACACATGAATATATTTCTGCTTGTTGGGTGACCATGGGAAAGGAGTGCAGCTGTGTACACTTTTGTAAGATATAAATATGTCTGCATTCCTTGTTCTTATTTGCAATAGTAAGTGCAAGTTCTTAGCACAAGAAAGCAAGCAACGAGAAAAGGGTATTGTAAAAAGTAACATCCTCTCACTTGGAATTAAAACTAGGTAAGAGCGGCAACGCAGGAAAGTGCTATAGAAAATAATCAACCATCTTTAAACAATTTCAACGAAAACCGAAGCTATAGCATTGGTTTATTTCAGGTTAACCTTAATGACAAGTATTCATTCAACACTTACAGATTTTACACACACACACACACACACACACACACACACACACACACACACACACACACACACACTAATAGCAAACTCAAGTGGTTAAGTTTATATGCAAAACTAGGCTACCCAAAATTAAAGCAGTGGTGTCAATATACTCAGGGGACTCCTCAAATATACGAAATTAGATACATTTGTCATTTGAAATGAATCAAAAAAATGAAAATAACTCAAAACAACCCTTTTTGCCTCTAAGACAACATGCAACCTTCCAAGACATTTCAGAAGCTATCATGGTCTAGGATAGAAAGCATTTACAACAGAGACCATTTAAATGATATGTTTAGACAGTTGAAAAAAACACAGGAAAATGTAGTTCAAGGATAGAGAAGTAACTGGCCAACTCAAGCCAGCAGGAATCCTAGTGGTGGTGTGAAGCGCTGGGATATGTACTGAGGTTGAAAAAGCTCCCCTTCCAGTACTATACAGGATTGTTTCTGGAGGGAGGATGCACTACAAAACTAACGGAATAGTACTGTATTCATCCTCAGGGGCTGGGAATATACTGCAGGGTGTTCTGGGTTACAATACATCTATTACAGCGCAATCCTGCGCAAATAACTGGTGGTGGAGCGAGCGCTCCGCTGCCGGAAGCCATCGCAAATGTGCTGTAAGGCACGTTGGCGCCGACTCAGGAGTAAGGGCAGCCGACGCAAAGCCGGGCACCCTCGCTCCGCCGCTGGGACTTCCATGCAGTCGCCGGAGGAAGGTAAGAGATCCCCTGGTGGCTGCATGGGCGGTCCGGGAGGCGAGGGAGGGGGGTCATAGGCTGAGCCAGCCAGGGGGAAGGTGGGGATGGCGTCCGCCATATCCCCGTCTCCCGCTGGGCCAGCTCGGCTGTTACACAGCCTCCTTTGACTTCCACCAGCTATTTAGGTGGCGGAAATCCAAGGAGGCCCATTGTGGCCTCCCAGCTCTACACCGAGGGAAGGGGATGAACGTCCCCTTTCCCCGAGTAGACCTCTGGGCCGCTGCAGAGCGGCCCGGAGCAAGCACAGAATCCGGCGGGCAGCCCTGGGCCGCCCGCCAGATACTTACATTGGATTGGACTGTTAGCATGTATCGATAAGGGGAAAACCCTGCTTTCTGTCCTGAATTGCATACAGCTAAAGTGTGTCATGGGGTAACTAATTCACATGGAGTTATTTTTATTCTTCCTTATGTCCAATTAAAAACTCTAAAATCAGCAGAGAGGATTCAACTAGGAATACCATCTGTTTGAATGTCACCATCATATACAGAGACATTCTCAGAATGGAAGCCAGGTTCTAATGTTTAATTGCAACCTAAATTTAGAACATAGTTCTAAGACTGAGTCCTTGTCAGACAAATGGTCATAAGAAATAACTCATCTATAAGAGGTTGGCCCCAAATTTATGCCTGCAGTGATTCTACCACTAGCAGAGTTTTGTATGAACTGTGAGGTAAGTGGTGGCAGTGCTTTACCCTCCCCACATGGTTTTTGTTTCCTGGCATATTCGAGGAACGAAATTAGCAACCAGCAGGAACTGGTTAGCAGGAAAAGTAGCAACATTTGAACTGCTGAAGTCACCACTGCCTTCAGAAGTGAGACAAAACAAACAAAGAAAAATGCTTCCCCCCAGCAGCAGCAGCACCAGTGTTAAAACCTCAACTTCAGCAGATAACTAACAATGCTGGAAAGTACTTCCATCCTGTGCAAGGAGTTTGGATTTTTTTTCTCTGTTGTAAAACCCCATGAACAGTCACTGTACACATGGTGACAAAAAGAAAACAAGTCATTTTCAACAGGAAAATGTGACAGTTATAGTTTTCCCTCAGGCAGGTACCCCAGAGGAGACATCATTTGCAGAACTAAAGCTATTTCAATTGGTATAGACTTATACAACTGTAAAGTGAATGATAAAGCCAAGCCACCAAGCATCTCAAAAGTGGAAGATAACAGTCCATTCTCCACATTACAAGCAGTCAGTAAAATAATTGGAAGGCAGACCTTACATGACTGAATTGCTTTCTGTACCTCATACTGAAGCGGAAGAAAGTAAAGATGTCTTTGGCCTTAATGTAACACAATTCTGCACTCTCTGAAGGGCAGCTTGGAACATACTGCCTAGTAGTTGGAATGCAGTTAGAAATGACCCATTAGCCAAGGGGCAAGAATGAAACGTGTCCTTTCAATAATTTATCTGGTCTTGTTCTTACTCATGACTTACAGTTTCATATAAATTATTGACAATTCAGTCATGTAATAATAATCTAGTGCTAAACTTCAAATGCATTAGGCTATGACATAACATTACAGTGAGTTTCAAACGATATCTTCCTGCCCCAACACTGCCAGGGTGGCCAAACTGCAGCTCGCGAGCTGCATGCGACTCTTTGATGTATAATATGAGGCCCACGGAACTATGCTAGCTAAGCTCCTTTTTTGCATCACAATTAATATAAAAGAGAAATAAAAAATGTTCAAGCTGTATTATTATTTACTAGGTATAAACGGAGAGATCACTGGATTAAAATGCAAGTTTAATGTTCATGGTGAGTAAATGTATTTAAGAATTTAAATGCTTCTTAAATACTGTTGCTCTCAAATATCTCTCTTGTGGATCTCAAACATCCGAAGTTTATTGTATGTGGCTCCTACATTGAACAAGTTTGGCCACCCCTGCTATAGTACATCAAACATAGTACAAACAATTATACTTATATTTCATCTGCAATACAAGGGATGTTATCTGGCAAATCTGATACACTAGGTAACATCCAAGTAGTGCTTCTGATGTCAGGCAGAGGTGTCACTAGAGATTGCGTCACCTGGTGCGAGAGCTCAATGTGTCACCTCAGTGGTGTCACTGTGGTTGGTGTCACCCGGTGTGGAACTCATGGCGTCACCCCCATTAACTTTATTCATTTTTACATACAACAGTACAGATCACCCAGCAAATCAGTAACCAACAAAAAAAAACAGTGGCCAACTTGATGACACTCACACAACTTAATAAGAGTTCTAGTATTCTCTCTAATACATAGAAATGAGAGCTGCCTCATACTAACACCTTATTGGTTTCATGTTGTGTCATAACAACACTTCATTGGTTCTTGGAATTGGTCGCATTGGTCAGTTTTGAGTTAAGGAAATCTACTTTTTGTTACATAAGGCACTTACGTTTTCTTTTTCTGGTTATTTGGCCATAAATTTGATAGAATACAATGGACCATTTTTATTTGCAGGTTCAGAACCCGTGGATTTGTTACGTTGTGGGTCCCGGGCCTGCGAATGTCTGCTCTAAAAAGATTTTAAAAAGAAAAAAAGCCCCCAAAGCGCCGTTTTACCATTTAAAAGCCAAACCACTGCATTTTCAAGCCTCCATGAGGCTTCTTGAAGCTGCACGACCTACTTCCAGGTCGCATGAAGGCTCTTCCCCCTGCTAGCCTTGTCCCAGAAGGCTGGAGGGGGGAGGAAGAGCCTTCATGCGACCTGGAAGTAGGTCGTGGAGCTTCAAGAAGCCTCATGGAGGCTTGAAAATGCAGCGGTTTGGCTTTTAAATGGTAAAACGGCGCTTTAGGGGCTTTTTTTCCTTTTCAAAGGCTTTTTAATGTGGACCCCAGGATTCCGCGGAACTTCGCTATCCATGGGTGTGTGTGTCCAGAACAGATCCCCCATGGATAACGAGGTCCAACTTTACAGATAATTCAACACAGTTCATTTCATTACATTCTGTATTAAATTACCTTTCCAAAGATATACAGTGCGACCCCCGTATTCGCAGATCCACTTCTCCACAGTTCCCCACGTGCCTATTACCTTCCTTTATCTTCTTAACGAATGTGTTTTACTTTAACAGAACGTGTCTTTCCCATTTCCTCCCAGCCCACAGGTGTACGCATTTAACTCTTGTTGCGTATATACACCCTTGGGTAAAAATGTCTTTAAAATGTCTTAACAGAACGCTACAAGCATGCAAGCTTATCGCATCAAGCAGGCAGGCAGCCCGCACGATAGAGGGACACAGAACAGAATGCTTACAGGAAGCACTAGGGATGCTGGGACAAAGCCCTGCACTAGGCAATTTGAGTACTGGCACTGCCAGGAAAAGTTCAGGGTTTGACCTGGCCAGGTGGCCCTCTGATGACCATGGGCCCCCAAGCCAGAGTCTGACCTTGCTGACCAATGATACTACATCTGATTTTCTCTAATGTTTTGCCATGACACACTTGTCTTGCATATCACCTCCAAGTTAGTTTTTGAAAAGCGTGTTGCAAGCTGCTGCTATGCTTGCTTCATAAGGAAAAAATAATGGCCCAAGTAAAAAATGTTGCCTGCTGTGTTTTACTAAGCACTGTTGTAAATAAAAATGAGAACGGTAGTAAAGGGAGAAAATCTATAGTAAGCTCCCCTGCCTGTCTTAAGTCTAAGAAAGTTGCGTCCAGGGGGCCGCTGTTTAGAGGGCCATTAAACTGTTATTGTGTTTCAGTGAGCCTTGATATAATCTAAGCTTTTACTTTCTTTTTCTCCCCCCACCCCGATTCTTTTCCTCTAGCCTCCTCTAAACCACCAACAGAAACTATATTTCAGATATATTTTGCTGCACATATTTCATGAACTGCGGAAGCTTGTATGACTAGCACTTTGCCCTCAACTTAACGATTAGGGGCATATCATTGTTTCAAAAAGAGCCCCCACGGTGCTACAGTCAGTGGCAAACCTAAATCAGAAAAACTACTGTCTCTGTCTTTGAAATATCTCATACAACCTGCCACACTGCCATCTTTTATTAGCCCACAGAACAGCATCAAGAGTCTCATTCCAGTAACAAATAAGCTTTTCCCTCACTATAAGTACAAAATGAAGCCATTCTTTCACTCTTTGTAATCTATTCAATACAATATACCTGTATAACATAAACGTGAATGTGTATATTTTATTTATTTCAACTATTTATACTTCTGTGCTCAAGACATCTTACAACCATTTTTAAAACCACAACATTCAGCACTTATAAAAGTAATGCAAACAAAATTAGAGGAGTAAAACAAGAAAAATTAAAATAACCAGTTCTGAACTTAACTTTCCAATGCCTTTTTGAGCATTTCTGAATTGCTATGCCAGTTGTTCCCAAACTGGGAGGCGTGGCTCCCAGGGGAGCAACGGAAACCAGCCAGGGGAGCCGTGGAGTGCCACGGAATCCTCTCAATTAACATAAGAACATAAGAACATAAGAAGAGCCCTGCTGGATCAGGCCAAAAGCCCATCTAGTCCAGCTTCCTGTGTCACACAGTGGCCCCACCAGATGCCTCAGGGAGCACACGAGACAACAAGATACCTGTGTCCAGTCGCCACTCCCTTGCACCTGGCACAGAGAAAACCCACTTCTAAAACCAGGAGGTTGCTTATGGCTTGTAACCTGTGATGGTCTTTTCCTCCATGAATTTGTCCAAACCCCTTTTAAAGGCATCTAGGCCAGGTGCCATCACCACATCCTGTGGCAAGGAGTTCCACAGATGAATCACACGCTGGGTAAAGAAATATTTTCTTTTGTCTGTTCTAACTCTCCCTCCACTCAATTTTAGTGCGTGTCCCCTGGTTCTGGTGTTGTGCGAGAGGGAGAAGAATTTCCCTCTATCCACTCTCTCCATCCCATGCATAATTTTATAAGTCTCAATCATGTCCCCCCTCAGGCGCCTTTTTTCTAGGCTGAAAAGCCCCAGACGCTGTAGCCTTTCCTCGTAAGGGAGGTGCTCCAGCCCACTAATCATTCTGGTCGCTCTTTTCTGCACCTTTTCCAATTCAGCTATATCCTTTTTGAGGTATGGTGACCAGAACTGGACACAATACTCCAGATGTGGCCTTACCATCGATTTGTACAAAGGCATAAAGATATTGGCCGTTTTATTCTCAATCCCCTTTTTAATGATCCCGAGCATGGAATTGGCCTTCTTCACAGCCGCCGCACACTGGGTCGACACTTTCATCGACCTGTCCACCAGGACCCCAAGATCTCTCTCTTGATCCGTCACAGACAACTCAGAACCCATTAGCGTATATGTGAAATTTTGGTTTCTTGCCCCAATGTGCATCACTTTGCACTTACTTACATTGAAGCGCATCTGCCATTTTGCTGCCCATTCTCCCAGTTTGGAGAGATCCTTCTGGAGCTCTTCACAATCCCTGCTGGTCTTTACCACCCGGAAAAGTTTAGTGTCATCCGCAAACTTGGCCACCTCACTGCCTATCCCCAAGTCCAGGTCATTTATGAATAAGTTGAAAAGCACCGGTCCCAAGACCGATCCTTGGGGCACACCGCTTTTCACCTCTCGCCATTGTGAAAATTGCCCATTGACTCCCACTCGCTGTTTCCTGGTCTTCAACCAGTTCCTAATCCACAAGAGGACCTGCCCTCTTATTCCCTGACTGTGGAGTTTTCTCAGGAGCCTTTCATGAGGGACCGTGTCAAACGCCTTCTGAAAATCCAGATATATAATATCCACGGGTTCGCTCGCATCCACATGCCTGTTGACCTTTTCAAAAAATTCTAACAGGTTTGTGAGGCAAGACTTCCCCTTGCAGAAGCCATGCTGACTCTCCCTCAGCAGAGCTTGTTCTTCTATGTATTTTAAGATTTTATCCTTAATGAGACTTTCCACCATCTTCCCTGGAACAGATGTTAGGCTGACCGGCCTGTAGTTCCCCGGGTCCCCCCTCCTTCCTTTTTTAAAGATTGGCGTGACATTAGCTATCCTCCAATCCTCTGGCACAGTGGCCGTTTTAAGGGACAAGTTGCATATTTTGGTCAAGAGGTCAGCAACTTCATTCTTGAGTTCCTTCAGAACTCTTGGGTGGATGCCATCCGGGCCTGGTGATTTATTGATCTTTATTTTGTCAATTAAGTCTGAGACGTCTTCTCTTTTAACCTCTATTTGACTTAATTCTTTAGTCAGGGGAGACCGTTCCGGCAGCGGTATTTGCCCGAGGTCTTCTGCCGTGAAGACAGATGCAAAGAACTCATTTAATTTCTCTGCAGTCTCCAAGTCCCCTTTTATCACCCCTTTCTCTCCCTCACCATCCAGCGGACCCACCGTTTCCCTGGCAGGTTTCCTGCTTCTAACATATTTGAAGAAGCTTTTATTATTCCCTTTTATGTTGCCTGCCATACGTTCCTCAAAGTCTTTCTTGGCCTCCCGTATCATCTTTTTACATTTCTTTTGCCACAGTTTTTGCTCCTGTTTATTTTCCTCATTAGGGCAAGACTTCCATTTACGGAAGGAAGCTTCCTTGCCTTTTATAGCCTCCTTAACTGTGCTTGTTAGCCATGCCGGCATCCTCCTGGACTTGGTCGAGCCCTTCCTCCTTTGTGGGATACACTCCCGCTGGGCCTCTACGACTGTTGTTTTAAACAGCCTCCATGCACTCTGGAGCGATTGGACTCCTTTTACCTTCCCTTTCAGCTTTTTCTTAACTAGTCTTCTCATTTTGGGGAAGTCTGCCCTTCGGAAGTCAAGGGTTTTCGTGTCAGATTTGCTCGGCACTCTCCCTCCGACATGCATGGCGAAACAGATCGCAGCATGGTCACTGTTCCCCAACGGTTCGGTAACATTTACCTCCCTGACCAGATCTTGAGTGCCACACAATATCAAGTCCAGAGTCACCTGTCCTCTGGTCGGTTCCGTGACAAGCTGCTCTAAGGCACAGTCATTTAACATATCCAGAAATCCAGTCTCTCTTTCATGACCTGAGCATGAATTGACCCAGTCGATGTGAGGATAATTGAAGTCCCCCATGACTACAACCCTGTCTCTCGTTGACACCTCCCTGATTTGCTTCCTTATTTCAAGGTCCCCTTCAGGTTTTTGATCTGGAGGACGGTAGCATGCCCCTACTATTACATCACTCTTGGAGCCTGGTAATCTAACCCACAGTGATTCTACGGAGGAGTCAGAGCCCCCCTCCAGCTCTACTCTGGTGGATTCTACCCCCTCTTTGACATAGATGGCCACCCCACCTCCAACACGCCCCTCTCTGTCCCTCCTATAGAGTTTATATCCTGGAATTGCAGTATCCCACTGGTTCTCCGCATTCCACCAGGTTTCTGTTATACCTACTATGTCAATGTTTTCCCTAGCCACCAAACATTCCAGTTCTCCCATCTTTGCCCGTAGACTTCGGGCATTTGCATAAAAGCACTTATATACCTGGTCCCCCAAGAAGGGCTGCATGTTTGCCCCTTTATTCCTGCAGCCTTCTGTTTTGCTAGACTGGCTGTCATGTCCCATCACGCTACCACTCCCAATTCTTATTCTGTTATTACTTGATTGTTCCCCATCCTCTGCACCCTCATTCCCGAGGAATGAGGAGTCCCGAACCGGATGCCCCTCGGCTCCTGTCGGCTTTCCCCCAGGAGTCAGTTTAAAAGCTGCTCTGCCACCTTCTTAATGTTACGCGCCAGCAGTCTGGTTCCGTTTTGGTTCAAGTGAAGCCCGTCCCTCTTGTACAGGCCCGGCTTGTCCCAAAACGTTCCCCAGTGCCTAACAAACTTAAACCCCTCCTCCTCACACCAGTGTCTCATCCACGCATTGAGACCCCTGAGCTCCGCCTGCCTAGCTGTCCCTGCGCGTGGAACAGGTAGCACTTCTGAGAACGCCACCTTTGGGGTCCTGGATTTGAGCTTCCTACCTAGCAACCTAAATTTGGCCTCCAGGACCGCCCGGCTACATTTCCCCACGTCGTTGGTGCCAACATGCACCACAACCGCTACCTCCTCCCCAGCACTCTCTACCAGCCTATCTAGACGAGAGGTGATGTCCGCAACCTTCGCACCAGGTAGGCAAGTCACCGTGCGGTCCTCACATCCGTCACAGACCCCCCTTTCTATGTTCCTGACTATAGAGTCACCCACAACAAGAAGCCCCCTTCCCCCTCTCCCCAGAGGAGTATCCATAGTGCGACTGGATACGGGCCCATCACCTGAAGAAGGGGTCCCCACTGTGGGATTGTTTCCCTCTTTTCCAGAGCAATGTCCTCCAGCCCTGAGACTCCCTTCCCTGGCAGCTGAAGTGCTGGCCAACTGAGGGTAGGACGATGCCTCCACGTCCCTAGAAGTCTCACCCTGGTTCCTCTCTACCTGTCTCTGCTTCTCCAGGTCAGCAACCGTGGCTTCAAGGGAGCGAACCCGTTCCCTGAGAGCCTGGAGCTCTTTGCACCGAGCACACACCCATGACATGTGCCCAAGAGGCAGATAGTCATACATGTGACACTCAGTGCAAAACACTGGATAGCCCCCACCCTTCTGCTGGCTGTCTGACTGCATAGCTTTTTTTGTAAGTTATGGGTTTAAAACAGTTTGGGTACCTTAATGTTATTGGAGCTCTCCTCTCTTCAAGGGACGTGCCGGGCAGTGTGTGGGGCCTGGCTTCCTCGCCCCGCTGCTGAACTCGCCCAGCTGCTTAACTCGCTGTGTCTTTTTTTATCTTGCCACTTTGTCCCCGTGAGCCACTTCGTTCCCGTGAGGCCACTCGCTGCTCCTTGGCAGGCATTAACATAAAGTAATGGGGAGCCATGGACAATGGTCAACAATGGTCAAGGGAGATGCAGGTCGAAAAAGTTTGGGAAACACTGTGCTATGTCATCCTACCTCATCGCACCCCATCCCACTCTACTGTCCTACAGGTGGTACTTCTTCCATTCATTCCCCAGTCTTCTAGAAGCCTGCAGAAACATGGAGTAAGGTCTCCAATGGTGCTCTAAGTGACTGGGAAGGCTGATCTTCCCTTGTGCTCCCTGAGGCATCTGGTGGGGCCACTGTGTGATACAGGAAGCTGGACTAGATGGGCTTTTGGCTTGATCCAGCAGGGCTCTTCTTATGTTCTTATCTTTACTACAGTAAATATGCTACAGTAGGTATGATCAAATGTATCACATAGGACTTATTCTCAACTTACTGAAGAACTACTTTTCAAGCCCAAAGTTTCATACATGTGTAGGAAAAAAACTCTAAATAATATACAAAACGTTGCTGTAGTGTTTATCCCCCTCCAGTAGATGAACTGGGAAACCAATTCTCTATATCAGTGGTTCTCAAACTTTTTAGTACGGGGACCCACTTTTTAAAATGACACTCTATCGAGACCCACCTAGCTTTACGAGATGCTCAAACATATATCTCCCTATATTTACACAAGCTTGCAAACTGCAGGAGCTCAGCTCTTTGAAGGGCAATTAGAAGCTATCTGATTTTTGAATAGTCTCAGGGCTTCTGGCAATTACCGTATTGGTCTGAGTATAAGACTCACTTTTTTCTCCTAATTTAAGTTTTTAAACTAGGGGTGCGTCTTATAATCAGGCTGTTGCAATTTAACGCCAGTGATTTAATTAAAAAATTTTAATAGCACCAAACTGTAAGGGTGCGTCTTATAATCAGGTGCGTCTTATACTCGGGACAATACGGTACTTATTTGATCTTTCCATCACCTGGGACCCACCAGAAATCCGGTTGCAACCCACCAAGTGGGTCCCGACCCACAGTTTGAGAAACACAGCTCTATATGACTTGGAAATATGTAGTATTTCTAAAATAGAAATATTTTAGAAAATGCAGAAAAAAATGGAACTATGGTTCACATAAATTATAATTCTAAGACAAAGAGTGCTATACATCATTGCTTTATGAAATTCCATCACATCAGTACTGGCACCAATAAATAAATATGGCTGGCACCACTGTGCCTCAACCATTAGATGGTACATCCTGCCTATGCCATATTGTTATGAAAAGTTTTACAGAACATTGCCAATGTGATTTATGGCTGCTAGATATCTTTTAAATTAAGATTTCTATGATTGTCTTTCTATTAAGGCAACCATAACAATACTTTTCCTTTTCGAAACAAATGCATTGTATTGTATAGCATCCTCCAGCCACTCAACTGAGACGTGACAGTGATTAATTCCCACTGCTGAACTTCTTACTTCCAATAACTAATTTAAGATAGTCACCACTTTTTAATAACTAAAGGATATAAATTCTGCAGGGTATTTCTGCTTAGGTAATTGATACAACATCTTCCTACTAATGACTATAAATTATGACTCTTATATAAACCTGTCACATAGCAAGATTCCAGGAGAACAAAGTATCAAAGTAACCTGATGTGTGTTGGTGCATAAAATTTATACCATTAAGAAAACAGTATAAAACGGAAAATTGTTTGAGAGATAAAAAAGCTTCCTGTTTCATTTAATTTACATAGTTAGATTTTGAGAAGCTTCGAACTCGTCTGAATTAATAATATACTGCATTTGATTTTTGCATGGTATTTAAGATACAGTATAAGGGATGCAACCTGACCAAAGAAATCTTTAAATTGCATTCACACTGATTAAATTGGCATAAATTTGCATATGAATTTTTTAAAAAATATTTTATTTTTAGATTATTCATATATGCATGTCAAAGGAACAACTTTCTCTCTTCTTTCACCTGCAAGATGCAATGCCTCTTCTAAGGTAAAATTTGCCACCAGCATGTCAATACGAGTAGATAAATAGGTACCGCTTGCGGGAAGGTAAACAGCGCTCCTTGTTCCAGCCGCATGCTACGCGCTGTGGCAAGGAGAGTTATGCCAGCCACATGACCACGGAGGCGTCTTCGGACAACGCTGGCTCTTCGGCTTTGAAATGGGGATGAGCACCACACCCTAGAGTCGGACACGACTGGACTTAATTGTCAGGGGATACCTTTACCTTTATTAAAACTCAACTCTGGTGCTTGATTAGCTGGGGATTAATTTAATTAAATAAAAAAATTAACTGACATCTAACCAACTAATTGATTAAATACAACCTTGGTTTTCACACCCGGTTTAATACATAGCATGCATTTGTATAGCACATTTGCAGTCTGCAAAGTACTTCAAATGTATTATCTTGATGTTGTCCTTACAACAACCCTGTAAAGCAAGTAGAATAAGAGAGCCCAATCCTATTCATTCCTCCCCACCAATACAGCAGTGCCAAAAAGGCTACCGCTGCATCCTGCAGGGGGAGGGGGTAGTCATGGAGGTCTCACTAAGTCTCTGCAGTACAGTAGGATAAGCCTACTCAGTAGGATAAGCCTACTCAGACCTGTGCTACTGAATTTGCTGGTACAGGTCCATGTGGATCCATGCCGCGGGATCAGGTCTGGGGAGGGGTCTAATATTTGGCAGTGTCTTACCATTTTCTTACCTGCATCGGCAGGTCTGGGTAGCTGCTCTGGCACGCATGGGAAGGTTCTGGCCTTACCGCTGGCTCTCTGGCAGCGCAAGAGTTTGCGCACTGCCGAAAGTGATTTCACGACTGCTGTAAGGCAGTTAGCACTGGTAGAACACTAGGGTTGGGCTGATTGGAAGGGACCTTGGAGAATCATCTACTCTAAACCCTGTTCAGTAAAGAGGTTAATAATATTATTCTCAAATTGCAGCTGGGGAGCTGAGGCTGAGGGGGAGTGGCTTGCCGAAGGCAATGAGTTCGTAGCAAAAGTGAGATTTGAACGGGCAATGTCTTGACAGGTTTTATGTCACATTAACAGTGATGAGGCATACGCAAGAGAGGCTCAAGGGCAATTTAAGTGCTTTAAATTGGATTTAATGCAGTCTGTAGCATACTTATCTGGAAATGCTCCATTGCAATCAAAAGAACCAAAACACAGTTAAGGCTGGGTTGCAATTGCCTGTGCTCATATGCTCTGATTCAATGTACCCAACTCTCCAAGCTATACTGTAATTGCACTAGTGTCTCTGCTGAGTCTTACTAGTTCATTCAGATAATATCAGAAGTTACAGGGGTTGTATAGATGGAATGGAACCACTCATATTGTACAAACACCAGTATTGTTCAAACTCCAAACCAGCCTAACGTCTCCTGTTTTCAGTCCTGCTTCCTATATTAAAGTGCCAGGCTGACAGGCATCCCCTAAAGGCTGGATATATACTAATAATCTTTAATCGTTATAATTATCTTTAAAAACAAGTAAGATGACCACTACCATTTTAGACAATTCCCACACCATTCTCAGTGGTGGGCTCATTTTTGCCATGCCCTGCCATAATGCGCCACAGGGGACTTGCACCCTATTGAGTGCTTTGAGCAGGTGGGCGGGGTAGAGCAAACATTGCAGACGCCTGCCATCTTCTCTCTTCAGTGTGCGCCTCTTGTCATTGCACCCTCCCAATGTGCAGTCTGAGACTAGCTGATTGCCTTTTGGAGGCCGGTAGGGATTTTTTGCTGCTCACCTGATTGGCTGTGGCTGGGCTTTTTTTTAGCCTACTCCTGACTGTTGTATTTGGTTGGGCCTTTTTCTCTTTAGCCAGCTTGGTCACATCTGCAAGGTTTTGTGTGTGCCAGGTAGTAGGTGTAGGTATTTTTAGTGTACACTCTAAAGGTAAGCAGAGTTGGACAGGGGATCAGGGAGGCTGGCTGGTAATCCCTTCGACTTGGATTGCAAAGCCAATTTAAAATGCTCCCCCCCCCGGTGTGTGTGTGAGTGTGTGTGTGCGTGTGTGTGTGCGTGTGCGTGTGCAGTTTAGCTTCCTCAACCCTTCAGGATTGGAGTTGATAAGTTTGAACTGCCAACTGATGGCCCACGGCTTAGTCAGGGTGGGAATGCCCGTAAGGGAAGGTCCTGTAAGGTGGGGATGCCCATAAGGGATGCTTTTGCTGTCTTGTCTAGGTTAACTGTCTGCACAAAGGGGGGTTGAATGTGAGTCAGGACCCACTGTTAATTGTTTTATTTCATGATTGGCTTATCAATAAATGTGGTAATACTTACCAATACTATTCCAAATTCTCTTGTCTCACATCTTTATGGTGTATGTGTGTGTGTGTGTGTGTGTGTGTGTGTGTGTGTGTGTGTGTGTAAAAAAGACAAACTAAGCAATTACAAGATTTTCACAGGGAAAATACAAACAATCATGATGACTAGCTGATTTTCTTAAAAGCCATTTTCTTCAGTGATAACATTATATTACATGTAATCGTATTGACTGAAGTTTTCCCATATCAATATACAGTATTTCTGTTTGTAAATTACAGTACTCTCCCCATATCCGCTGGGGATATGTTCCAGGCCCCTCCGTGGATACTTGAAACCGTAGATAAGAGCGAACCCCACTTCCATAGTTTCCTGAGGGGCCCCCACCCTGCTTCCCCTGCGGGCAGGCGTGCGCCCCCCCGCTCTTATTTTTCTTTCAGCAAGCTTTGTTTCTTCCTTAAAACAGAGAAGCAGCCTCCATTGCAGGGAAGTAGACTAAGTCCTAGAGAGGCTCTGCAAGGTTTCTGTTAACCTTGCAGAGCCTCTCTAGGACTTGGTCTCATTCTACTTGCCTGCAATAAGCAGCCAGAGGCTGCTTCTCCTGTTGTTTCAGGAAGAAACGAAGCTTACTGGGAAAAAAGTAAAAGCCGGGGGGGGGGGGGTCCCTGCGATCCGTGGATAACTGAAACCGTGGATAGCGAATCTGTGGATATGGGGGCCCACCTGTACATAGCTAAACTACTAACTATGATCTATTCCCCCATCCCTGCTGATGCAGCTCATAAAGTCAGTCTTCACACTCACATTTTTCCCCTCTATTTTTAATTATGGTATCTCACTTTGAGCTCTTAAACCTTAACATGCTGGCCCTAGAATTACCTGTGAGACTTGAGCCCATGCTGTCCACAGGGAGTGACAACAGGAGGATACAAGTTTAGGTCACCTGTAGTCTTGCATAGGTCATTTCATCAGTCAACAGCAAATACATTAGTCTCAACTCTAGTTCTCTTCTAAGCAACAGTTAACCAGTTTCCAGGATCCTGAAGTCATCCTCACATTTGAACACATTCCAGTGTTGTTCTACTCAATGCACTTTGCCAGGCACAATGCAGTAATCTGTTGACTACATGAAAAGAACTCTTTGAGTATATACTACAGTTTATTATTGTAACAAGAAGTCTACATTCCAAATAAATGTTCAGAGCCACAGATCTGAATTAAGCCTTTTGGAGTCAAGTACCGCCACAAACGGCTTACCACAGGCGCCACATTTTGCCAGAGTCAATTCTGCCTCACCCCCAGAAGGGATGTTGTGTGGTTAAATTTTAGCTGTGCTCTTGCTGCAGTCATAAATAATACCTCATTCTTGTAAATTATAATGTAATAAGAATGCTACAAAGCAGCAGTCTCAAAAACCATAATTTACATATTTTTTTCAAGGAACATGTTTCAGACTATCATTTGTCCTATACTATAATTATCACTTTCCCTGTTTAACAACAGTACTGCTAGTGTAGTCTGAAGAACAGGTTCAGAGAGTGAGGGGAAATTAAAGCACATTGTTATTGCTACAACAAGATTCTTTATTTCTCAAAATACCAGCATTTTACAAAAGAACAAACTGAAGGTTGCATGAGAGTGCATATAATGAATGAAAATTTGTCTCCACAGAATTGGGTATATTTTTCTTCAGTGGGTCATGAAAAACCCAATATATCCACAAAAAATGATTTTAATGGAAAATTTACATGATACAGATTCCAGTTTGCATGGACTTATAACGCTTTTCCTAAGAAATCCTTTATTTCTTTGCTCACTTTAGTCACCTAGCCTGCCTTTCCCCCTTGTTGTCTCTGTCAATATGTAGACTACAATCTTGTCCTTAGGCAGGTATCTGAGTATTATATTAAATAAATAAATCAAAAGTGAGTAACTTTCTTTTTCCAAGGTAGGGAAAAATAATTTTAAAACAAAAAATTCTTATCAAATCAATAAAAGCAATTACAAAGAAAATGTGAAAAAAGAAATGGCACAGATGTGCTGGTTATTGTACTGAAAGATTCAGAACTGCCTGTTCTCTGCCCCACACTCCATGACTAAAGTGCTGACTCCATGACCCAGGCGCTGGACGCGACCAGGAAGCCCTGCGCAAACATCACAGTAACTGCAATGTTTGCTCAGCACCTGCAGTCGCGTTCAGCACTTGCGCAAAGTTCCTAGGCGCTGGACGTGACCAGGACGTTCCTAGGCGCTGGACGTGACCTTCCTGGTCGCGTCCAGCGCCTGAGAACTTCATGCAGGTGCCAAACGCGACTGGGAGCGCTGCGCAAACATCGCAGTTACTGTGATGTTTGCGCAGACCTTCCTGGTTGCGTCCAGCGCCTGAGAACTTCGTGCAGGTGCCAAACGCGACTGGGAGCTCTGCGCAAACATCACAGTTACTGCGATATTTGCGCAGGGCTTCCTGGTCGCGTCCAGCACCTGGGAACTTCGTACTGGCGCCGAACGTGACTAGGAGCTCTATGCAAACGTCGCAGTTACTGCGATGTTTGCGCAGACCTTCCTGGTCGCGTCCAGTGTCTGGGAACTTCAAGCAGGCGCCGAACGCAACTGGGAGCTGGGGCACACGAAGATTGGAGCTGCAAAACAACAATGAGGTAAGCGGCCAAGCGGCCGGAAAACTGTTAAAAGAAAGACATTTTTACAGCATTCGGTCCATAAGATGCACAGACATTTCTCCCTATTTGGGGGGGGGGGAGTGCGTCTTACAGAGCGAAAAATACGGTATCTCCCATTGTACCTGGCAATGACAAAGTGGTAAATTTTTGAACTCCAGGAGCTCATCATGACACCTTGTCATGCCCTCTGTGGGTTTTTCCAAGGGACATAAGAACATAAGAACATAAGAACATAAGAAGAGCCCTGCTGGATCAGGCCAAAAGCTCATCTAGTCCAGCTTCCTGTATCACACAGTGGCCCCAACAGATGCCTCAGGGAGCACAAGACAACAAGATAACTTGTTTCCTGTTGTCACTCCCTTGCACCTGGCACAGAGAAAACCCACTTCTAAAACCAGGAGGTTGCTTATGGCTTGTAACCTGTGATGGTCTTTTCCTCCATGAATCTGTCCAAACCCCTTTTAAAGGCATCTAGGCCAGGTGCCATCACCACAGCCTGTGGCAAGGAGTTCCACAGATGGGGTAGAACATTTTGTTTATCTGGCAGGCAGCATCTTTATCCTCATATCCCTTTTCCTTTCACTGCTGAATTATACAGTTGTGCCTTTGGCCATTACAGTGGGTCCCCACACACTATTTGTTCCCTCCCCGCAGTGTGTGCATGTCACTTGTGCTTTAAAAAGGACTGTAGTAACACATGATATCACTAAAGAAGGCATTTGTTTGATATTAATATTACCGGTACATCTCATGTATGTTTTATCACTTTTAAACAAGTGATTTTGTGCAGAGCTGGATAATTAATTTTAGGGCATCTGAACATGCACTGAATACAAAAGTCTGTATGGTGCAGTGTAAGCAATTAGAGGTGTGGAAACCAAACAGATGGCAAAAAAAGTAAAGACAATCTTACTTCCTTTTTTGCATTTACTTTATTTCTTATGCTAATTTCTTCATGCTTAGATCTGGCTCTCTCTATCTAACATAAACATTAAAGAGTCATGCCAATATGTTATAAATAACTCCACAGCCATTAATATTTGCTTATTATTCAATTTAAAACCTTATCCCAAAAGTGTGGACAGTAAACCAAATTACTATCTGCTGAATGCCAGAAGACAAAAAAAATATTAAAAAGTAATGCTTAGATAATTATGATTATTGCAGTACGGATTCACATTCATCATTGCAATGCTCCCTATGATTTTTTTGTCAATACCCAAAGCCCTCCAATGCAGAAATGGAAAGCAAACACAGAAATTTGAATTTGTGCCACCTTATTGAACTGTGAACTCCACCTGACGTCTGAGAGCAGGAGATTCAGAAATCCAAATGCCTAATCTCCCAGGTAAACCAGGATTAATGCCCACTGGTTATATAGAGAAGGAGCGTGCACACCCCTTGTTGCTTTGTTGCCCTGGTCTGCATTGGAAACAGCTGCTACTTTGCAAAATGTGCACCAGCTCACCATGCTGCCTGTGCAAGTATAGGAACCAAAACACTGGAACAGCACGAGTAAATTAGGGTCAGGAACATATCCAGTTAGCCACATCAGTGAACTATTTTGTTTCAGTTTGCCTTTATCTATGCACCACACTTTGCCACCCACCTTCCCCTTTTCTCCTTTTATTCACTGATTTGAAATTGCATTTTGTTTTTATCTCTTGCATTTTCTCTTCCATTGCTTGCATTTTCCACCCTTTCAATAAACTTCCTGTATTTTTACTGTTTTACCGGTTGTCTGGTCTAAGTTCAGACCAGTAGGTGAAAGTAGGTGGATTTACCATTTCTCTCAGACCATCACGTTCTGCTACTGCTAAGTTTTCAGAGATCTCCTGCATTTGTGCACTCTCTGTTAATCTGGGAAGGAGGCTTCACCTAGGTCACCTTCTATGACAGCTTTCTAGTCTTGGGTGATGGCAGCAAACTACCTTTGCACAGTTCATTTCCAGTTTAGCAAGTAACAAGAGTGCAGTAGAGACCACTATCACTAACTGACTAGCTGCTGCACCTCGTTTGTCCTCTGACTTCCCTTACAGAGAAATTAGTGACCACCAGTTGTTTCTTAATGAAAACAGTGCACTGAAATTAGAAATCTAGGTTGTAATTTTTTATACCCCACAGTTTGGCTACCATCTTGGAAAACAATATTTTGCTCAGGACTTTGGGAAGACATTAATAACCATGTGTACAGTTTTTAACTCTTCATTGTTGAATATCCATCCCAAGTTCCACCAATTCCCCCCCCCCCCCCACACACACACACATCACCTTCCATGAAAAGGGATGAATCCAAGATGGAGGTCAAAATCTGGCAACCTTGATTTTTTAATTCAGCGTGTTTTTTTCATTAAGGATTCAGGAACATCTGGCTGTCACCAATTCCCCCAAATGCCTTCCACATTTTCCAGAAATATGATTCATCTACTGAACAAGAAGCTGAAATTGAAGCTGCAAGAGAAGGGAGTGCAGCTTATCTTCAGTGTTCAAACCCATGGTTTGGCGAATTGTCTGAATCAGAACATACTGTTTTCTGGACTGATGAAACACTTGAAGGAGGGCCAAATGATTGCAATAAGCTACTATCTAGTGATTGTCTCACCAACTCTGGAAGGAAAGAACATTATGATGCATTAACTATAAATGGAAGAAATAGTTTATGCCAGGGTAAGAAAAAAAACTTAGCAGGTTTGCTAGGAAGCTTTAGAGGATTTTTTTAGTCAGACGTTATAGTCTTTAAATTAAACACTTGTAACGTTTATAATACTTCTTTTATTAATGTGTAGTAAAGAGACTGTTAAGGGTCACTAGTAGCTTGTCTATTCAGAGATGCCACTGAAAGAGTGCAGGCAGGTGCAGTTACATCTGTTTTATTGCTAAACTGTGCACCTGCTGCTCTGGATCACAAATCCAGCTATAGGAAATGAGTATTGGGCATGAAGGAGTAGTGCTTGAAATGGGACCCTAAGGATAAATTGGCAGTTCATGTAAATACAGATGGGTTGTTCTGGGTCTGTTTGTTGACATGCATGTGTGAATTCATGAACTCTGCACGTATAAAGATTATATACCATGTAAGAAAGTTCGCACAAGTGTTTATCCTTGGGGTAGACTGAACAGAATCTCTGTTTCTCCTTGGGGCAGACTGAACAGAATCTCTGTTTCTTGCAACCATTTATATATTTCATTGCTCTGTTTCCCAATTTCAATACAGTATCAGGCATTGAGAGCTAAGACACAAACCAGACCAATCACAAAATCCAAACTGTCAAACTAATATAAATTATAGGCCAATTCTGTTTTTGCAGTTAGCCTGGACATAGTCTATAGTCTTCACAAAATCCTACCGCCAAAACCTCTGTTTTCTGTACCTAAAGGCAACAGGTCTGTCAGAGTTTTTCACTTGCTTCACTAGTTCTTTCCCCAAACATCTGGTAAGCTTTACAACCTACAGCTTGCTTTGTCTCATCTAGTTAGTTTAAAAGCATCGAAACTCTCCTGATTTTACTTATGACTGAGCAGCTTTTTCTGCATCAGTCTTAGAAATCTGTCCCACAACAGTAAAATCAAGCTATTAAACAAGTACTAAGCAGTGAGACAGAAGTGGTGAGGGCATGGGAGGGGGAGAAATACTGATTTTGCTATGAAGGACTGCCATATTCATGCTAGTCAATTAAAAAGGAAGAAGGTAGCAACGTAACAGCTGGGCTGTACTACTAAAATAAACAATATGTTTTTCCCTCTGGCTACTGTGTAAAGATTTGCTGTTCAAAATGTACTATCAAAATGCTCACTGTATGCAGAATAAAGTGCACACAGATTTTATTTATTTATTTTATTTTATTTTTCACATTTTTATACCGCCCTTCCTCCAAGGAGCTCAGAGTGGTGTACATAATTTCCTCCCCTCCTTTTTGTCCTCACAACAACCCTGTGAGGTAGGTGGGGCTGAGAGATAGTGACTGGCCCAAGGTCACCCAGGAAGCTTCGTGGCTGAGTGGGGATTTGAACCTGGATCTTCCAGGTCTAAGTCCGACTCCCAAACCACTACACCATCCTGGCGATATACACAATCACACAATACACAAGATATACACAAACACAGATATACAAAATCAATCACAGAAGTTCAGATATACCTTCAATGTTAAAAAAAAAAAGCATCACCATTTCTGTTCTGTTCAAAGAAAAACCAAATAATACAGGAACCAGGTTTTAACTCATCAGTTGAATCCTTAAAATATTGTAGTATGACAATTGTATGATAAATCCTATTTTTATTTTCCCCCCATTATTAAACGTATACTAAAATACAAATACAAAATTAAGCAAACTCAAAAGCTCTAAAAGCATCTTGTACAAACATTGAAAAGATTGTATATCCTGCTTTTCATAGTGCATGAACTCCATGTCTAGTGCTGAATGTTAAGACTCCAATTTTACTCCAACTTTCTTTAACCTCCACTGGTTCTGTGCTTGGAATTGTTTTTGGTATTATAAACTCACGAGATATCGTGAGATCCAAGATGGCGTCGCACAGGAAAAGTATGAACACTTTTAAAATCCTGGAAGCAGCATCAGTGGTGGCAGCCCCAGAAAACCGGGACTGCCTTGGTTCCAGGCCCGGTGGCCGGGACCAGGCCCTGGAAACCGGGGCAGTCCCAGTTTTTCTGGGACAGATGGTAAGCCTAGGTGCAAAATATTAAAGCTCCCCTACCCCCCATAAAAGCCAGCGGGTGGCGCAGCGGGTTAAACCGCTGAACCATAAGCTGTCAATCGAAAGGTCGGCAGTTCGATTCCTGCGACGGGGTGAACGCTCGTTGCTTGGCCAGCTCCTGACAACCTAGCAGTTCCAAAGCATGTCAATGCGAGTAGATAAATAGGTACCGCTTGCGGGAAGGTAAACAGCGCTCCGTGTTCCAGCCGCATGCTAGGCGCTGCGGCAAGGAGAGTCATGCCGGCCACATGACCACAGAGGCGTCTTCGGACAACGCTGGCTCTTCGGCTTTGAAATGGAGATGAGCACCACACCCTAGAGTCAGACACGACTGGACTTAATTGTCAGGGGATACCTTTACCTTTTTACCCCCCATAAAGGTTTTGCTGCACCCTGCACACTATTTTAGGGGGAGAAAAGCAAAACAAAGGTGGCTAAAACACACATAGTAGTTTGTGTAGTGTACACATAGTAATGTGTAGTTTGACCTTGAGGTAGGTTGCACCATAATTTTCTCTCTTACTGTTTTCAGGTTTTTATAAAGACAAACAGAGAGGAAAACAGAGAAGAAAAAAACTAAAAGTGGGTTCTGTGTTTCAGGTTGGGAATAAAACTGTAGGGACTGAAAAAAGCTGAACATTACTAACATAAATGTTCCTTTCTGTCAGTATATCTCCCGTAGGAAGTTAACAGGAATAGTGGCTGTGGATACCTTCTGCATATCTGAGAGAGCACAGATTTACAAGATTAGTTGGCATTTACTAGACTCATGATCTAGTACTGACCTTAAGCAAATGATGTATCTGGAACCTGCTTATGGATATTGGAAAAATTAGCTAGAAAAGAGAATAGCAGACAAATCCTTGATTCTCATCAAAATTCCTATTTTCCCCCAAGTCTTTCTGCATGGATCAAAGTATAATATGTCTGGGAACACATAATTCATTTTCCTGCATCTATTGTAAAACTGCTTTTAATATAGTCATTTTATTTTTGATGTAGCCGCAATCACTGCCTATGAAAGGAGTAGGGTATTTGGAATAATCTTGCTATGTATATAAAACATTTTTTTAGGAAGCCTGTCCTATCATTGCTTCTGCCCATTCACTAGCTAAACAATATGCTTACACAGTGGGGGGGGGGGGAGGAAATCTGTTCATAGGACATGTCAATACATCTCCTTACAGCTAGAATCCAATAGAATGGGGTTGAAATTATTAAATTCACAGCTTCAATAAACAGCACACAAATTACCTCTTGAAGAGAGCTGCATAATAATACCTGAAGCGTAAAGAGAGGAAATGGAGTTTAATTAAGTGTTGCCCAGCTAAATCACACTGGGGGAAAAATTACACACCAAATGGGGAGAATACAGAAGAGTTTAGTTCTGTCCTGAGATGTGGATACTGAGTACCACGTAAAGCTGTCTGAAAATGTGCTGCAACTCCTATGGGTCACACATCAGGAGCTTTTTGATGAGTAAAAGTGCTCCTTTCTCTCCCAGTTCACCTTCACACAGCAGCCTTTCTTTGTGACATAAAGGGAACCTCTTCTTGTGTGTGTGTGTGTGTGTGTGTGTGTGTGTGTGTGTGTGCGTGCGTGCGTTTATTAAACAGGAATGGACAAAACATGTAACAAGAAAGATGAAAAATGAACAGGAAAGGATTGAATCAGCCTAATTCATGCTCAAGATGTCAAGAGTACAAAGCAATGATATAATAAGTTTTTCTTAAGATTGGAATGTAGGCCGGAGAACAATAATGACAGGCAAACCAGACAGATCTATAATGAGGAGGAGTTAGGTTACAAGTAAGGGTGGCTGAAAGAAAGTGGCATACTCAAATTGTGCTACTAAGATACATTTCTTAAAATAAGTACTGCTGATAGTTTTAACATTTCATGCACAATCTTTTTGTATTTTTGAAATTTTTTCAAAGCTATTCTTTCAAGCTTGTCAGCTGAATGGGCCAAAGAAGAATACACTGAATTACTACCTGCAGTGTTTCCTTTAGGCCTAAAAAGGCACTTAAAATAGTACTTTTTCAGAAGTAGGTGGGATGAATTTTGGTACAGAATGTTCTCGTGTACTATATTATCTGGGGGACGTAAAATGAGATTTTAATGGGTTAAGCACTGTATCTATCAATAATCTTTGACTCGAGCCATTAAACTTTTCATTAATGTTTCTTTGCCCTACATAATTGAGCTTTCAAGAACAGACAATAAATTAACACCATGTCCTGATTTTAGCTGCTGTTTTTATTAATGTTACTCATCCTGGCAACATCTCCTACAATAAGAGGGGATGTGATTCTCCAGGCTTTCATTAACATTAGAATCTGTTAATAAAAGCCTAGAGCACTACATCCTCTTCTGAAGGCAGAGTATGTGTTGACTGTGGGCAAGATCAATCACTAAGGAGTAAGGCAGGGGTAGCACTAAACACATGTACCATGAACCTGTCAGCCAAGGTGTCGTTAATAACTTTACTTACATATGTGAACAGAGAATAATACAGAATTATACTGACACCAATCAAAGAGTAGCATATTATATGGTCACACACAATGTTCAGGATTCAAAGAACCATGCAACTTGTTCTGGGTGCGCAAGACAGTTTTGGAGTTGCATTTCTCAAACTCAGGCCTCCCCTCCCCCATGTCATACAGCAAACCATAGTTTGTGTAACAGGGTATGGTATGGGGTTGCTAAAAAAATATTTAAAAACAAATCCAACTGGGAGTACTCAAGGCCTCAGGACCGCCTCAAGTAGCTGTGTGTGCAAAAATAAATAAATTAAGAGACTTAAATGTCTTTCCTCCCACAAGGCGTGTGCACGTGTGTGTGCGCACACGCACGACAACTTATCTTTATTCCAGCTAGTCAAATAAAAATCAAAAGAAATATTAAAAAGGAAGTCATTCTACATGCTGCTCTTCTGGGTACTAACTACATGGCAAGTAGAACAAAGCAGAAAATACATCAGTGTAAAACCTACGCTAATTATAGATACAAACAATCATCTGTTAATTAGCAAAGCAATAATTGAATATTGATCCCAGTTTGTCAACTTAAAAATCGAAATTTCTCTCTTCCCCTCCCCCCCCACTAAAATCACCCAGAATCTATTCATGATTTTAAGGTAAATGATGAGCTTCTATTTTAGTAATGCTTAGCAATTTCCTGAAAGTCATATTCACTGTACAGTACTTTAAAGAAATATCTTGTTCTGATGATATAATGAGTTCTTATAATTATAGTTCTTATAATGAGACACGTTGGACTCAAAAAGAAATATCTCCTTTACAGGGAAAATTATTCAAGCATTACAATGTGGGCTCAAATAGCCTAGGCTAGATCATGTTTCTTCCTTTCAGCAATACAGTAGCTACCTAGCTTCCATGGAAAGTTTGGAAGCAAGGTATCATGATGATATCCTTCCTCTGTAGTTAAGTCCTCTGCATCTGGAAGGAAGCGATAGCATGGATATACTCTTTGGACATAATGGCTAGCACTGACCAAGAAACCCATCCTCCATGTCACATAATTATCCAATTATTTTTCAAAGCCACAGTGGCCATCATAACACTCTGCAGCAATAAATTCCATAGGCAAAATTATATGTTGTGTGGAGCAATTATTCTTTTTGTCTGTCTTAAACCTGCTGGATACTAATTTCAGTGGGTGATGGCAATGTCTCTGTAACTTGTCAGACACTGAATAATTTTCAGTAGTACATTAATATTAAATGGAAGGGATTTCTATCCTGCCTTGCTTTTTTTTTTTTGCATTTACACATTTCAAATCTATTATTTTGCTTACCTTTCCCAACAGTTTTGATTTGGTACCTTTTCCCTAGCTCAGCATAAGATAAAAATACCTCTTCAAAAATAGGATACTCATAAGCAGCCCTTAAGAAAATGTAGGTGATCCCTTGCTAAGGGAATCCTTTTGGTAGTATCTTGCTGGACAGAGAGAATGCTTTGGTTCAGCCATGATATTGATTGCCTAAGCTTTGTCCTGAACCAATAAAATAAAAAATTAAACAGGTCTTATCCTGCTATTGCAACTTCTGAGGGTTTTATACAATGTTCTGACCACCTATAAAACTAGTATTCTTACGCTGTCTCAGAAATTCTAATGCTATTATAAGGGAATGGAGAATACAATAACTGTTAACGACTATCAAAATTCCAGTAGGAGAATCTGGTGGCTAAACGGATTATTCACTGATATTTCACCTCTGGGATTCCTACCCTGTATGGAATGAGTGAAAATCATTGTGATCAGCCAAGTGAAAAAAGACCAAAGTGAAATAAGGCTGCTGGTTTCAACTGCTCTTTCAATGTGATGGTTCTAAATAATATTTTTAAATCTTTCTCTTGTCAAAATATAGCAAGAAAAAAAAAACAGAGTTGAAGACAGGACGACTTGCATTCATTTTCTTATATAGTTCATTATTAGTACACACACACACAAACAAAAATAATGAAAGTATGAGAACAACCTCAAATTCCAAATTCTGATACAGTTGAAATCTATTGCATACTTGCAACACTGAAGTCTGTTTTATACTTTACATGGCAGCTTGTTCAGAATGAACCCAGCTAAAATGAGTTATACAGGTGTCCCCCACTTAACGGCATTCTGCTTAACGAGCCCTGCATATACAACGGGGGTCATTAGCAGAACGTCATGGGTCTCTTTCCCTACTTTTTCGAAGTTTGAGGCCTCTCCCTGGTCATGGGCCTCTCCGGAGGCCTGCTCCTGGTTTCTGAGGGCCTCAGAATGGCCCACACAGGCCTCAGAGGCTCTCAGAGGCCCGCAGAGGTCAGGAACAGGCCTCTGAAGAGGCCCACAACCAGGGAGAGGCCTCAAGCTTTAAGGTAGGCACGGGCCTGCTTAACGACAGGGTTACGGGAACGTATCCCCGTCGTTATTCTAAAAAAATAGGAAAAACGTTTATCCTAATTCTGAAAAATCACAGCATTAGGAGAAAACAGGGCCTGACTACCTATCCCATAGCTGTCTGGAAGTCTTCAACCTCCACAAGCCACCTTACACCTGTTGCCCCCTGGCTAAGGCCCCTGTAAATCTGGGATGCTGGAACACCATCAGCGTGGATGAGAGGTCCCAGTATGGAGCCTGAGTCGGAGCAGAACTAACTCCATTCTGTATTTGCCAGCTTGTCAACTGTCTTTGAGCTGACCCAGTATAACCCCTACCCTTGTATCAGCATTTTGCCTCTGTGCCTTACCTGCTACACTCAGAGTGTACAGGGAAGAGTTTGTCTCAACTAGCAAAGGAGGGCGGAAGGGGGGAGAAGCGCTGGGCAGCTTCAAGGCTAGGGGGGAATGTGACGTGATGGGAAAAAGTTCTAAAAAGTTACTGTATTCGCCTTGCATTACTTTGCTTTGCCACTAGAAGCTGAAGAAAATGATTTAAGCTAGCTGTGTCTAGCTACACTTTGCACATGATCTGAGCGCAGTCTCCTTGTTGGTACCATGCAATAAAGTTCTCTGCTATACAGTATCCCTCCACCTGGCGTGTTCAATTGGATCGTGTTCACTACGGGAATGAACTCACGCTTGCCCCAGCCTGCTGGGAGGGCAACACACTCACCCCCTTGAGCACAGTCCTAAGCCCTTCCGCATGACTGCCTTTCCTTCTTTTAAAATGCATCTGTCAAAAGAGTAACAGGAGCCTTCGCCACAAGTCTCTATTTCTCCCTATCATCTGGCACTCTGAGTAATGGGGTTTCGAAGAGCCCAATCCTATCCTTTCCCCCCACCGAACCAGCTGCAACAAAAAGGCACGCATTGCATCCAGCGCGGGGGGGGGGGAATCGGAAGGCTTTGGAGGGGAATAACTCCTTACCCATCCGTAAGCCTCCTGAGAATGGTCTCCTTGGACCTGCAACAGCTCTGTAGCTGGCACAAGTTCAAAGAGAAGAAAGGGGCAGGGAGGTTTGAAAAAGAGGGGTAGGATCCATTGCATGCCATTGCTGCCGGATCCACCTCTTCTGCTGCCTTGTCACCCCCGTTCTTCCCCCACCCTGTCTTGTCCCCTCCCTCCCCCTCCCCTCCCCTCCCCGCCCCCACTGCTGCTGCAGTGTTGTGGTACTGCTGCTGTGGCAGTGCTCGGGAAAAGGCCGCCGAGGGAGCGCTGCACACTCTATCAGCAGCCATTTATGAGAGCAGAAGTCTGTTCGGCTGTCAAAAATCCCTGACCCCGACAGCCCAATCCTATCCAGGATTGGGCTGTTAGGGTTCCTTAGTCCTTGCATGGGTGCCCTGGAAATGACATATCTAATCCTCCATGCACATGGGTATCTGACATGTGCACTAAGGATTCAGGTGGCCTCAAAGAACTATATTCCCCAGTGCCTTTGGGATGCTGCTGTTTCAACATTTAAGATACCAAGGTAGAATGGAGGTTTTGCAGAGAGGTCTTTCCTTTGGGGTGGGGGGAGGGAGGAAGCTGTAGTTGCAGAGACTGAGAGCCCAATCCTACCAGCTGATACAGCCGCTGCATCCTGTGAGGGGGGGGGAGGACTGGGAGGCTTCTGCAGGGCAAGAGGAAGTTTAATCCCCTTACCCCTGCATAAGCCTCTCGACCTGCAACGGGCAAATTTGCTAGCGTAACTCCAAGGAGAGAAAAGGGTTGGGAAAGCTGCAGGGACGGGGGATAGTATATGATGTGGGCCTTCTGCGATGGAGCCTCCCCTTCCTGCGGCCTCCCCGCTCTCTGTTCCGCCCCCTTCCTGCCCCCGTTCTGCTCTCCCCCGCCCTACCTTTCCCAGCACGCGTCCGGCTGTTGTCCAGCGCATCCGGGAAGGCAGAGGCCTTCCTGCCGATGTCCCCAGCAGCATGCTGGTCGGCATGCCGTCGGGGACGTGTTTGCAACTGCTGCACACTGCTTTACAGCAGTCTGCACCAGCAGGTGAGGCGCGTCGCCATCGGGCAACACATATAGGATTGGGCTGTCATGATGGTGCCAACGAACTAATTACAAACCAGATATGAACATCACTGGAGTTTCTTCTCAGCTTGTAATGACTTTTTGATACCTGAAATACTTAAATTTGCTAATACAGGTACAAGCTTTGGTGTCAAAACTATTAAAAACATTATAGGTGGCCTTAGAAAATCTAATGTTTGAAATGGTCCTTATATGTTGGCTATTTATACTAAATCAATTATTTTCAGAGAAATATATGGTAGTTAAAAATAAAGGGATTTTGACAAAAATATTGTCAGTATTGAAGGTTTAATTCATTATCTTCCATTTCCATACCACACATCAAGCGCTCCCTCTCCATTTAATTCACCTGGAATAATATCCTGACTAGGGGTGTCGCCAAAGTCTTCTGGGTCTGGCTTTGGAAACAAATTTTGGGAGTTCTAAATACCCTCCCACAAGACAGACACAAACTCCCAAAACTCGACTTGTGATTCGGAGCTTGAAAAGCCCATCTAGTCCAGCTTCCTGTATCACACAGTGGCCCCACCAGATGCCTCAGGGAGCACAAGACAACAAGATAATCTGTTTCCCGTTGTCACTCCCTTGCACCTGGCACAGAGAAAACTCACTTCTAAAACCAGGAGGTTGCTTATGGCTTGTAACCTGTGATGGTCTTTTCCTCCATGAATCTGTCCAAACCCCTTTTAAAGGCATCTAGGCCAGGTGCCATCACCACATCCTGTGGCAAGGAGTTCCACAGATGAATTACACACTGGGTAAAGAAATATTTTCTTTTGTCTGTTCTAACTCTCCCTCCACTCAATTTTAGTGCATGTCCCCTGGTTCTGGTGTTGTGCGAGAGGGAGAAGAATTTCCCTCTATCCACTCTCTCCATCCCATGCATAATTTTATATGTCTCAATCATGTCCCCCTCAATCATCCTCAATCAAGGAGCTCCCCACAATGTTGGATAAGAGTGTTGTGAGATGGAAGGCTGGTGGGGAGGGTGCCTGAGGAATGGGAGAGCTGGCAAAAGCATTTACTGACCCTCAAAATGAGCCAGCAAATGGTTCAATGTTTTGGAGAATAGTTCAGAACATTTTCTAATCATTTGAGGCAAACCTCAACCAGCTTGCTCTTCTCTACTCCCGATTCTGAATCTCTATTCACAAACACAAAAGTAGATTAGAATACTTTGGGAGAATTTATTGAAAGGCTGGACAAACATCTGACTTTTAACAGTCTTTATTATCTATATTACTGAAAGCTAGTCTATATATTACTTTATCTTGCCACAGCCAGGTAGGGTGAAGTGACTTTCCACTCCCACTCTGTAATGTGTGCAAACACTCACCGGTGTCATCATTTTGTTTTTCTTCCCCTTCATGAGTAGAGTGGAATAGGGAGACTCAACTGGAAAATCCCAATTTGCAGCATAGCTTAACCACTATGTTACACCAGTTTGCGAGGACTGGGAGTACAAGCTTGGTTGCAGGCTTCCATCACGTGACTTTATACCAATCTGATAAACAGATATCAAATCCACTGAGTTCGGAAAGTCAAACATGTTCTGACATGGTACAGCAGAATGGGTTTTTTCAAAGACCGTCATTAGGTTAAACCCAATTCTTGTCTGCCAAAATTTGTGCTATCAAAACAAGACAGACTCATCTTAAAAATGCACGTTTCCCCTAGCAACTGCATTCAATCTCATTTTTATAATACTGCTGTATAATAATACTGTACTAATTGGATTACCATCTTAATCTCTCTGATTTTTACCCATGAAGAGGCTCCGGGCTCCGGAGCGAAACGTTGGGTCAGTGACCTTGGATTTTAGTGTTCTTGTGCCGGAGCGGCTGCCTGTGAGGAAATCCGCTAACGGTATTGGAAATTAGTAAAATACGGGGTTTTTTTTCTGATATCATGGCATCTAATCCCGTATACTGGAAACATGGTGTACTAATTGCGGGCCATGAAAGTTACCGAACAAAACACTATTATTCTTGACACTGAATAGTCTTATGTTGACTAGCTTGTCTCAACAACATAGAAATCGTGCGCTCATAACAATGCTTACTTATTATCTAGTATTCCTCCACTTTCTCTTCAACTTGCTTGTCCAGAATAGCTGTGTTAGAGGACAGAAATAGCTGAGTTGTGATGCCATAGTCGTCTTTGCTTGCTTAGAAAAGTCCTCAATATGCTCCTATTTTAGTGGACCACTCCAATGTGCACTACAGACTATCGCCATTCCATAAATTGCAGTCTAACATCTCCAATATTTGAATGCATATGTAAGTACTTATTTTAGAGCATCAAAAGCTACAACAACTTATTGCCTCAAAGCATATTTCTTAGATCACAGCGACATACAGAACTTCCACTCACCTAAGATGGATTGCTGTTCTCGTAACTCTCCAACATTATTCCACTCCTAGCAACCTCCCTTCTACAAAATTGCTATGCTCTGTTTAATGAGATTAGAGAATATTAGCAAACCTGTTATGCTAAGCCATTGTGTGGGAATGTGTGAAAAAAAATTTAGGAGCCAACTGAAGCATCCTGCACACATGGAAGATTTTCAAATATGGTTCATTGCAAAAGGCTTGATTAGCTGGATATGATTGCAATCACTAATTCTCTTCAATAGGGTCATAGAATTGGTTCAGATGCTCAGGAAATTTCAATTACAAAGCAAAACAGGCTACATCTGCTACCAGCCTTTTTCCAACACCCCCTTTCAAATCTAATATCGCTTTCAGCAATATTACATTCCACTGGAGTTCAAATAATTGCTTTCTATTTGATTGCCATAATTTCACATTCAACTCTCTTCACAATTTAACTTAGCATTCTTCATTATGTTTTTAAAACAACATGCTCTTCAAATGTACCTGTAAAATCGTGTTTAGCTAGAACATTCAAGTTAACTTCGGTAAATCTGAAAGCCCATAATCATTATAGAAGAGTTTATATCTACCAGTCTGACAGTACAACATGCATCTCCCTAATCTCTCTTCTGCTACACACAGCACACACATTCTGCATTTCCTGCCACTTTGGTGCAAAATGGGCACAAACAGTTACTGTATAAGTTCAAAACTACTACTTTATGTACAATTTCCGCCAGCGTGTCACTTTGTAAGGATTGGGTTGAAAAACATGTGGCAGGACCAGCAGAAACCTTTTAAAGTTGTCCAGCTGCCTCAATATTGAAAACTCAGTGGATGAACTATAGCTGGCTTTGTCCACCTATTGGGGAGGGTGGGACGACTATAAATTTCATTCTATTATGAAACAGTTGCAGTGATTGAAAAATTCTTGCATTTCATTCTATTATGAAACAGTTGCAGTGATTGAAAAATTCAAAAAACGTTGCAGTGAACTGAATTTTGCCAATTGAAATCAATGGGAAACAATTAACAAATGAATAAAAATTGAAGCAAAGCAACCATCCAAACTGGGCACAAAACAAAACCAAATTGCTGAAATGACCAAACGCCATGGGTTTTAAACATAGCTTTGTGGTGCTAATCCCAGCATACCATATTTTCCTATTATTATTCAGAAACAATCATGCTTTAAAAAACAGAGAATGAGCACATATCCAAACACAGTATATGTTTAGCCTGCTATTTATAAATTTAGCTTTTTGACCTCCTCAGTGCTAAAAGTGGTGGGTGTACAAATGTTAAATTACTCAAACATGCTCCGACTTTGTCCTACAGCCATTTTTTGAACCATTTTCTCTATATTTAAGTCTTTTTAGTGTCTTTCAATTCCGTATTTACCACTTAGGGCTGCGTTCTCATTAAATGGAGCTGCCTTTGAAGACGGTTTAGAAACTGAAAATGGTGCAAAACGTGGCTTCTGATTTATTAACTGGGAACTGGCACATGAAAACATCCTTCCAGTTTTGAAACAGCTACACTAACTTCAGGTTCATTTCTGAGCCCACTTCAAAGTACTGATTTTAATCTTTAAAGCTGTAAATAGTTTTGGACCAGGGTGCTTAAAGGATCACTTCCTCCCACATGAACATACCCAGATTCTAAGATTGTTCTCAGAGGCTATACTCTAGATCCGGGTGCCATCACTGGAAGAGGGGCCTTCTCAGTTGTGGAAAATTGGCAATTTCCTCCAAAGAATTGTTATTGTAGTCTAATTGGATGTGACCAAGGTACGAGTGACAGTGGTGAAGACTTTCTTTCTCCAGAAAGAAATGCATCAGGCATATCAGTATAAGTTGCACAAATGTGCTGGCCACAGTCACTGTCTGACCCTCTAGGAACAAACAGCCCAATCCTACCACCACCACCCCCGCTGGTGCAGCCACACCAAAAAGGCTGTATCCAGCAGGGGGCGGGGCAGGCAGAGCAGGAGGCTTCAGAAAAGGGATTTAAGCCTCCCACACTGCAATGGGTCTCTTTGGACCTTCTCCAGGGAGTCCAAGGAGAAAAAAGGGTTGAGCACGCTGCAGCCAAAGAGGATAGGGTCTGGAGCACAACATCGCTATTGGATGCACCCCTTCCCGCAGTCTCCCTGCCCCCGTTCCTCCCCCTTCCCACCCAGTTTGAGTGGAGGGAAAGTTAGAACAGACAAAAGAAAATATTTCTTCACCCACCGTGTAATTAATCTGTGGAACTCCTTGCCACAGGATGTGGTGATGGCACCTAGCCTAGATGCCTTTAAAAGGAGATTGGATAGATTCATGGAGGAAAAGTCCATCACAAGTTACAAGCCATAAGCAACCTCCTGGTTTTAGAAGTACATTTTCTCTGTACAAGGGAGTGGCAACAGGATACAGGTCTCTTGTGTGCTCCCTGAGGCACCTGGTGAGGGTGGGGCCACTGTGAGATACAGGAAGGTAGACTAGATGGGCCTTTGGCCTGATCCAGCAGGGCTCTTCTTATGTTCTTAAGTTTCTTCCCTCCCCCACTGGCATATTGCTCCGGGGAGAGGGGTGGCCAACTGTCTGGCCTTCTCGCCGGTGTTCGGATAGCATGCTACTCAACACGCTGCTGGAGGGCACTTTACAGCTGCATTTCAGCAGCCAGCGCTGACGGAACACGCATTCCTCCAGCAGGGCAGCCCAATAGCATTGGGCTGAAAGTCAGTTCCAGGAGCACCCCTTGACCCTGCAGCACCCGGTCCTTCAAAGGGAGTGCTACTCCATCCAGAACAGGCTTGTCATTGTTTTTAAAGGCAAACTAAGACATTCTTGCTTGGTAAAGATCTTGATCCCCTATAACAACCTAATATTTACTTGCTCTGCTTTCTTGATTTGTGCTTTTAATGGCATTATCTATTTACTATTAAGGTTTTAGATGTATATTGTTTCCACTAAAGAAAGTGGCCTTGAGTTCAGAAAGTGATAGTAAAAGTGGTAAGTATTTTAAGTGAGTCATGGCCCAATCCTATCCTTGAATTACAACAGCAGGACACCGTCTCGCTGCCAGTGACACATGGAGCATGCTCTGGTGGCCATTTCTAAGCCACCAACACAAAGCAGCAGCAGCAGCAGCAACAGCAGCAGAGACTTGCTGCTGTGGCCGGTGACCCTACATCAGAATAGGTACGCCTGCATGGGGGGGCCATGGGCAGGGAGGCGAGTTACAGGGCATTTCAGGGGAGGAACTGGGGGGCAGGGAGAGAAGGGTGTATCCGGCGACAGTCATGAACGCCAGATGTTATCACCTCTTTTTAAAACCTTCTCGGTCCTCTTTTCTTGGACATAAGCCAGCAAAATGGCTGCGTATGTCCGAGGAATTATGTAGGCGGCCTGTAGACTTACGTGGAATAAAAAGTTTTTTTACTTACCTCCAGTTTGCCTTCAAGTCTCCCCCCCCCCCCACCATAACATGCGCCTTTTTGGCATGGTTGCATGCTATAGCATGGTGGAGGGCAGGATTGGGCTGCCATATATATATATATATATATATATATATATATATATATATATATATATATATATATATATATATATATATATAAAAACCTGTCCTCCACCATGCTATAGCATGCAACCATGCCACATATATATATGTGTGTGTGTGTGTCTGACTAGACACACACGGGTCTAATCTATTAGCATTAATAGACACACACAGATACAGTTGCAAGAAAAAGTATGTGAACCCCTTGGGATTACGTGGAGTTTTGCATGAATTGGTCATAAGATGTGCTCTGAACTTCATCTAAGTCACAACAATAGAAGAACACAGTCTGCGTAAAATAATATGACACAAAAATTAGATGTTGCCATGGTTTAATTGAACGTAACATGTAAACATTCACAGTGCAGGGAGGAAAAAGTATGTGAACCTTTGGACTTAATAACTGGTTGACCCTCCTTTGGCAGCAATAACCTCAACCAAACGTTTCCTGTAGTTGCAGATCAGACCTGCACAACGATCTGGAGTAATTTTGGACCACTCCTCTTCACAAAACTGTTTCAGTGTAGCAATATTCTTGGGATGTCTGGTGTGAATCGCTCTCTTAAGGTCATGCCACAGCATTTCAATCGGGTTGAGGTCAGGACTCTGACTGGGCCACTCCAGAAGGCGTATTCTGTGCTGTTGAAGCCATTTTTTTGTTGAATTACTTGTATGCTTTGGGTCATTGTCCTGTTGCATCACCCATCCTCTGCGGAGCTTCAGTTGGCGGACAGATGGTCGTACGTTTTCCTGCAAAATGTCTTGATAAACTCTGGAATTCATTTTCCCATCAATGACAACAATCCGTCCAGGCCCTAAGGCAGCAAAGCAGCCCCAAACCATGATGCTCCCTCCGCCATGTTTTACAGTGGGGATGAGGTTTTGATGTTGGTGTGCTGTGCCTTTTTTTCTCCACACATAGTGTTGTGTGTTCTTCCCAAACAACTCAATTTTGGTTTCATCTGTCCACAGTATATTTTGCCAGTAGTGCTGTGGAACATCCAGGTGCTCTTCAAACGTGCTGCAATATTTTTTTTTGGACAGCAATGGCTTCCTCCGTGGTGTCCTCCCATGTACTCCATTCTTGTTTAATGTTTTCCTTATTGTAGATGTGTCAACAAAAATGTTAGCATGTGCCAGAGATTTCTGTAGGTCTTTAGCTGATACTCTAGGATTCTTCTTTACCTCATGAAGCATTCTGCGCTGTGCTCTTGCAGTCATTTTTACAGGATGACCACGCCTAGGGAGAGTAGCAACAGCGCTAAACTTTCTCCATTTGTAGACAGTCTGTCTTACCATGGACACATGAACATCAAGGCTTTTGGAGATACTTTTGTAACCATTTCCAGCTTCATGCAAGTCAACAATTCTTGATCGTAGGTCTTCTGAGAGCTCTTTTCTGCGAGGCATGGTTCACATCAGACAGTGCTTCTTGAAACCAGTAAACCCAAAACAGGTGTGTGTTTTTAAAGGGCAGGACAGCTGTCAGCAACACATCCAATATCATCACACTGATTGGAGTCAAGGTTGGCTCACTCCTGGCTCCAATTAGCTCTTGGAGACGTCATTAGGCTAGGGGCTCACATACTTTTTCCTCCCTGCACTGTGAATGTTTACATATTACGTTCAAGTAAATCATGGCAACATCTAATTTTTGTGTAGTATTATTTTACGCAGACTGTGTTCTTCTATTGTTGTGACTTAGATGAAGTTCAGAGCACATTTTATGACTAATTCATGCAAAACTCCACGTAATCCCAAGGGGTTCACATACTTTTTCTTGCAACTGTACACCCTATGACAACACATATACTAAGAAACTATGGATATCATGAATTCTAAAAGCAAAATATAGTTGTCTGAAAATGCAACTTCTTTTGTAATAGTGCTGTCTATATGTATTTTGAAGCATTTCTGTGATGAAGGAATTACTGTGTCATATTAACAGACTATAGCATAATACAGTACATCGAAGTAGTGTCCGTCTTTTCACTCTTAATTTCACTATTAACATTAAATAGTTCCCTGAATTATGACCCTGATCTTCTTCACTAAGTTCTAAAATCATTCATATGAAGGTGCAAATTAAAACAACTGACAGAATATAATTAAACTTCAATCAATAACCGGGCAGCTGCATTGTGCAGCATCAAACCCAGGCAATTTCACAGACTTCCCCATAGGAATATATTTCGTTTTGTCTAGGGTTTCAGCCTTTTTTTTTTTTTTTGGCATCTTGACTGATTAACACCAAATTAATCTTGGCATATTTGCTACTTGTAATTCAAAGGATATAAACAATTACTTGTATTCCCACAATATTTTAATACACATTTTGCTTCTTTTTTTCCAAGGTGAGGATCACATTTTTAATTAGTATGAGAGACTGACGATAATCAGAAGGGAATCAGATAAACAGCACATAAGCGCCAGAGACAAGGAAGGCCAAAGATTCCTTGTCCATTACAGACCTGTCAATGCCGAAAGCTAAATGCACTTGGTGGGGGTCCCAGAAGTGCTGAGCTGAATCTGCTTAGCTGATGTGCCAAGTTCAACAAGGCGGGTGAAGCAATTCAATAAGGTTATCTTGATACTTCAGGCAGTCAGTCCCAAGAGTAGAGCATAGCTGTCTCAGTAAAAGGAGACCAAGCTCTTTCTGAAGCTGTTCCACTAAAAGAGAGAGAAGAAAGCTTCCTTGCCTGCTTTTCTTTCTTTCTTGGCAAACCCCTGCCACTTCATCCTCTCAGGGCATGGATGCCTTTTCTCTCTTGTTTGACCCTTCCAGCTCTACTAAAATGTCAAAAGCCAAAGTGCCAGATTGGAAGATGACACTTTTTCAGTACCTCTCAGTGTTGACTGTGTAATACTATTTGTTATTTTTCTTCAGATTCAAAAATTAGTGTAATAACTGGCTCCCCCTCCCCTCTAACTTTGATTTACATGGCACATGTGGCTGTCTATGTTCTTATTTAAGTGGAATAAACATACAAGTTCTTCAGGGATTACTGATGAACCTGAACTAAGCTTGCAGCAGCAGCCTTTTCAAACATGAATATTGCTATGCAAAATTTAATCTACAGAAAGACCCTGAGCAAAAAATAGCAAAAGGGAAAGTGCCATTTGGAATATGAACCCACATCTAAAACAACAGAACCATAAATCTCTTTAAGTGACCATGTAAACAGGGATGTATCTAAGTAACTAGGTCACGAGTGCAAGTGCAAGTACGAGTCATTTTTGCAAGAGTGCGAGTCCGCGTGCGAGTCAGTGTCAAACTTTTTGGGCAAGTACGAGTCAAGTGCAAGTCATTTTTGCACGAGTGCGAGTCGTGTAGGAGTAAGGCCAGAAACCATGAGTCACAAGTCACGAGTCGAGTCACTTTGGGGAAAATGGCTTTTTCCCCTGAAAATGGGGAAAAATGACCTCTGAGACTTTTAAATGTGGAAAAATGACCTCTGAGACTTTTAAAGCACCCACTTGGCTCCCCCTATGCCCTTTCCCTCACCTCTCAGTCTTGTCACCACCCATCTGGTTTGGGAAAAATAAGCGTGTCTACATTCAAACCATTTATTATTCCCCCTGCACCTTCCTCTTGCTGAGCCGAGCATCCTTTGGGCTTGGAGTTTTGGTCAATGAGGAGGGACTGCTGCGGCAGCTTCGCCTTCCCTCACTCCTCCCCACCCCTCGCGCTTGGAGTTGTGGCCAATGGCAGACAGACAGCAACAAAGGGGGGGGACTCAGAGCCAGGCTTGCTTTCCCACCCCCTTGAAAACCCTTCCTCCCTGCTGCCCTCCTCCTCCGAGGTCTCCACTGCACCTGCCTGCCTGCCTGCCTGCCTGTGCTGATGCCGGCCATTAAAGGAAAATGACTTGGAAATGGCAAGTGGTTACCCCCACGAGTGCAAGTCAAGTACGAGTCCCGTGGGTCACGAGTGCGAGTGCAAGTGTGAGTCAGTGGGTCACGAGTACAAGTATGAGTACGAGTCAGGGAAAAAGTGGCTAAGTCACACTTGCGAGTCGAGTCATTTGACTCGAGTCCCCATCACTGCATGTAAGAGATTAAGGGGTATTAAGAAAACAGGTGATGAAATTCATGAATTTGGCCACTATGCTTTCCATTAGTTTATAGATGCTATTTTGAGCAAGAAGCAGATTTTACTTGGTATTCTTAAACTGAAAGTTAAACAAAAGTTTACTTGTGCTTTGATCAGTATCTCGGCTTTCAGTTGAATGTCAAAGGTCACTGCAAGAGGAATGTGAAACATACAGTATCTAATTGTACCGGTAAGTCAAACAGCATCATGAAGTCAAATATCA
Source organism: Plestiodon gilberti rubricaudatus (assembly GCA_026170595.1). NCBI lineage: Eukaryota > Metazoa > Chordata > Lepidosauria > Squamata > Scincidae > Plestiodon > Plestiodon gilberti. The sequence goes on from JANXHW010000001.1 coordinate 66,660,395, forward strand.
ATTACTATAAACTGATCACCGATCTCGAATCACACATTCAAATGATGTAATTACTTGCATATTTGTATATCATCCCCATGATGATGGTTTCGCAAATTTGGCTAGCTTTGTGTATAGAACATGTATGACTCCTTGCATTTCAAAACCAATAAAAAGGAAGAGTGGGATCAAAAGGCCAAATTTAATCTCATATTGATGGAATTTTGGGACAAAGACACGGCTCAGGGGAGGAACACATGCTTTGCGTGAAAATGGCCCTGGTTTCATTCCTGGCATTTCCAGATAGCACTGGGAAAGACCCTTCGGAAACCCTGGAGAGCTGCTGCTAGTGTAGACAATGCTCAGCTACATGTACCAATGGTATGACACAGTAGTATATGGCAGCTTCCTATATTCCCACATGTATATGTTCATAATGACACTAGGCTAGATCAATTATATGCAGAGGCAGTTTTGGGGTTCCTGTATCACTCCTCCCCTGGTTAGCCTGTTTTGTGAAATCAAATAAGCAAGAAGAGTTCCTCTTGTATACCACAGATATCTCAATTTGTATTCCCTTCCATACACTCCTAAAAATGATAAAAGAAGCCATACTTTGGTGGACAAAAGCACTTGCAATCAAGGCACCTGGCACCTTCATGTGCCAGAGTAGGCAAAGTTCAAGGTACTTCTCCCACAAGCTGGAAACAATCCTGCACACATCTACAAGCCACTTTCTGATATCCTGATTTATCTCGCTCATCAATTACATAACTTTTATTTACGCCTTAGAGCTGCACTGTGCTGTGCTCACAACTTGCTGAACTGTTCTCCCAGTCAATCTATTAGCTGGAGATGTAGCATAATTTAATCAGTTATTTCAATTTACCAGCAGGAAAGCACATTTATCATGATCGTTTCCAATAGACTTTACTTCCAAATACAAAGTGCATCATTTTGTCTCACTTTTAAATACTCCTTTACTTAGTGTCAATATGCCATGGACTCTTTATGGATATTTCTTAGTGCACTGTGTGTGGAAGGAGGTGTGTACTAGAGTAGGTGATATTATGGGGCATTTGGTGGCTTCTGTGCTTGGCTAATGTTGTGACTGGTGGATGGCAATGAAGTTCATGTGTTTTTTTGCTGTTCTTTTGTTTTCTTCATTGCTGCTGAGAGGGCACAAGATCTAGGCTACATCATGTCAGCAAAGCTTTGACGTGCCTCCCATGTAACAGGTACACAGATTGGTCTCCAAAGAAAGGAAGTGAAACTGCAAGTTTAACACTAAGATTCTTTCTTTTGAAGTATTAAAAGGGGCTGCATGACACATACAGTATTATTTAAAATGCAACGCTTAAACTGTGTGTTCAAATTCTGTCACAGTTTACACTTTCCAAATTTGTTCACTTTATTTGAAACATTGCTATTTTATCACTTCCCAGTTTCAACACTAGAATGACTTCAGTGTATGTCTTCCTTTCTGCCCATTGTTAACTAAAAAAAAAAAGCAGATGTGGAAAGCGATTCATATAGGTGACATGAAAAATCAGAAGACACGACTGGGGGCAAGAAGTGTTTCACTGGCAATTTATATGCAGCCCAAATTCTATCCTAATTTCCAAATTTGAAGAGGCAAGAGAAAGCATGCAGTCTTTAAACAAAGCAGCGGAGTCTCCTTTAGAAATACAATGAGAAATGAATACAAATGGAAGTTACATAAATTAAAAATCAAGTGAATAGGTTAAAGTCATTTCATCTTTTATTATTTGCTATAAAACAAATGCATACCTTTGATTATCAATTAGATTGTGATCAATTTGTTTTTCTACTTAAAGTCTATTGGATGTTTTCCTGCAGCAGGGCAAATGACTTCCAGTCTTCTTTTAGTGTTTTGTAGGGTGGTGGTGGTGCTGCTGCTGCAGGATTTTACATTACTGTAAGACATGAAATAGGCAACTTTCATAATTTACAGAATTCACTTCTGGAAAAATTAAGATCTGCCCCCTCAGTAGAAAGGGGCAGTGACGTCTAAAAACACATTTTTATTCACACCAGCTTTTGTCCTTCATTGAAGTCAACTCTCTGTCTTACGACGCAATCCTATCTAGCCCCCCACGCTGGGATGCAGCAGTGCTGGGGCGGGCTCCACTGTACCCAGAGTGGGGCTGGAGGCTTCTGGAGGTCTCCTTGAGGTAAGGGGATGTTTGTCCCCTTACTCCATGTCGAGTGTATGGGGCTACGTGGATGTGTATCAGCTAAATGGCTGACACAAATCGAGCAGCTCCATGTTGGGCTTTCAAGCCCAGGAAGGGGGATAGGATTCGGCGGAGGCCTACTCCTTCCTGAGCCCGCTCCCTCCTGGGCCTCATCTGCCTTCCTCCCTGCCCTGAAACACCCCCTCTCTGTCCCCATTCCACCCTCCCCCTGCCTCTCTGCAGCCTGCTCCGGTGGGGGCTCCACAAGGATATGGCACTGGCAGGTCAGTGCAGGTCTTTCCACTAGCACCACGAGATAGCGACAGCACGCGTGTTTGTTCTGCCGGCAGAGGCTGGCATAGAATTGAGCTGCCCGCTTCTTCTGCATCTCTCAGCATCCTGATCAGTATAACCAGGGTACTTCAAACTGTGGGTCATGACCTTATAAGAGGTGTTGCGGCCCACGGTTTTATTTACTTAACTTGCGTGCTAGCATAGAGTATGCTATGCCAGCATGCCAGCCAAGTCTCTGCCCATCGCAAAAGTGCTGTACAGTGCTTTGTAACAGCGCCGAGGCCTTCGCGTGCGTGCACACATTGGCCCACTAGAGGAAGCCTGCCGGAGCAGAGGAGTCCCCTGCCAGGTTCCTCAGGGGTGGGAAGAGGGCAGGGGTGGGTGGAGTCACAAAAAAAGGTTGAAGATCACTGGTATAACCAACGTCAAAGATAACTTGGAAGATTCCGAAGCAACCTTCTTGAAAGCTAGATGTGATATGAGGACTCCCTGAATTGATAGTAAAACCAGCACGGCAATAGACTACATAAAAATCTAGGATTAAACTATAATAGTTATAGTTAATTTTAACTATAAAAGTCAACTAGTTAATAGCTAATATTAAGTAGCAGCAATAACAAAATATTCTTCCTAGTAAAATCAATTGCCTATAGTTAAGAAAATTACTTAATTGTAATAATGTACCATATATTGTACTAATTTCAAATAATTTCTACAGTGTGTGTATGTGTGTGCACACACACATGCTTCATTTAGATACAGATATAAAATTAATCACCCTTAGTATTGTTCCATAGAATTTGAAGCTACTACCATATAATATATTCATGGTAATACTTCTGAGGCAAGGATCCCTAACACAAGTGTTGTGTTGTTGTTTTTAACTAACTGTTAATTAAAGGCAATATTTTACTGTTTTATACAGAAACAACAAAACATAGAACAGGCTGAACACATGATGAGAGAGGCATTCAATAAGCAAAGAAAGGGATTTGGGCTGGAGAAAGGGAATGGATGCAGAAAGGAGTGGTCCTTGTGATTGTACATTTCTGTCACAGTGAACATGTAATATTTAATGCATGATAATTTTGCTTAAAGCAAGGTCTTATTTCCTCGGTTCAGCTCTCTGACTATATAGTAATGGTTTCACACAGAAAATAGAAAAAAATGATTTTATGTATCAGAAGATAAGGAACCATCTGAAAAGACTTTTTAAGACCCATGACAGACTGAAAATAGGTGGATCTTAAGTCCCAATAAGAAAGAGTTCAGGTTTTAAATGCAACATATTATTTATTCAATTTATTAAAAATGAAGGGCCTGTATGACAGATTACTTCACTTGATGCAGTTCATTTTCACATAAAGGCATCTTATCAGGGACTTATTTTACCCATATGGCTTAGATAAGATCTAATGCTATAGGCTGGCTATAGACCAGCCAGCCTTAGATAATGCAAAACAAGCTGCTGGGCAACTGCTGTCACTAGGCATAAAGGAGGCTGGAGAATGAATAGTAAGATTGTAACCATACCCCAAGTATACCAGTCAGTTAGCCAAAACCCTTCTTTGAGGCTACTGTAAATTAATGTTGCATATTACATCTCAGGAGTATTCTGCACAAAGTGAGGTATGTCAAGACCTAGAACTGAAAAACTTCATTCTGTCCCCCTTTCATGGCCCACCTCCTTTCTTTTAACTCCTGCAGCATTCACTAAGAGGTGTGTGTGTGTGTGTGTGTGTGTGTGTGTGTGTGTGTGTGTGTGTGTGTGTGTGTGTGTGTGTGTGTGTGTGTGTGTGTGTGTGTGTGTGTGTGTGTGTGTGTAAAGAACAGGGGTTTTAGAACTCACTAAACATATGCTGTCGGGCCAGCAGGTGGCACAGTGGGTTAAACCGCTGAACCATGAGCTGTCAATCAAAAGGTCAGGAGTTTGAATCCGCGACGGGGTGAGCTCTCGTTGCTTGGCTAGCTCCTACCAACCTAGCAGTTCCAAAGCATGTTAATGTGAGTAGATAAATAGGTACCGCTTGCGGGAAGGTAAACAGCGCTCCGTCTAATCCAGGGACTGGAAGGAGGAGGAGGAGCATTGGAGGCAAGTAGATGGACAGAGATGAGCGTTCTCCACCAACCTGCTGACTGAGGTGACTGCTTCAGTTGGCCCCATGAATGGGCTGGCTCTGCATGGTCCAGATCCTGACTCCCCCCCAAGGCTTCTCTTAAATGTTGAAGGGGAAAAAAAAAAGAACAAAGGGCCTAACTATGCATTTAGCATAATGTGAAGTTTGGCCCCAAGACCATGAAAGATTTATGTCCTAGTACTGAAGTACGGTACTTTCTATATTGTTCAGTGAAAACTAATGAACTCCTTTCTACTTATTCTGAAGAGAGAAAGATAACCCATGGTTAAGAAAGTGATACGCACTATGAAGCTGAAAATTAGGGTTGCTGCCCCTACTTTAACAAACACCCACAACGTTTTCCACAGGAGGTACTGTGAATTACTAGGCCATTAATTCACATTTTACCTTTGCACCAACCTCACATGCTTCCATGCTCATATGAATGGTAGCAAAGTAAAGCAACTGAGAACGTATAAATTAAAATTAAGCACTAATGCAAACCATGCAACACAGAATATAACGACAGGGAGGATATCTATGGCTAACCTGCAGTTTTTCATATATATCATATCAGTGACTGAACAAAGTAATGGAGGACCTGATTGACACACAACATTTTTCCATATTTTGAAGATGGGTAGCAAAAAGATGACTTAGTTTTGCACAGTACAAATACATGTGGTTGTTTCTTTTGTGAAGGATAAAAAAGAGCATAGTCCACTTCACGATTTAGGTGATTCAAAAAGTGTTCTCTGTACTTTATGGAGCATATCAACCTCATTAGTCTCAAGGGGATCAGTCTGCCTCAATACAAGTTTCATTTTCCGTAATAGTGCAAATTGGTAATACTGGAATAGCTATTCAAGCATATGACCTTTCCCAGGTAACAGTAAACCGTCTTCTGCTTTCAAGTGCTGTCATTGCTACATTGTTTCTGGTTTTCAAAAGCTATCTTTGGGAACTTCATAGTTTATAAGATCCAGTTTATGACACTATGAAAGCACAATATTTACTACAAAAGAATGATGTGCTGACTTCAATTACATGCTGGATCTTAAAAAGTAAAAACTCAGGAATGAATTGGGATCTTCAATAAGAAAGAGACTCTATAGTGTGTCACTGATATCAGTGTGGTTATGCATTTGAAATTACTCAATTGTTTGTAATAAATATGTTCAATAAAGCTGAATAACGTTCTTAACAGGAAAAGGGGTCATACTCACAACATAGGTCACATGACACTCATGAAGTGTGATCCCCTTTAGCATCCAGTGACAGATCCCTCAAAATCAGGCACAACTTGTCACAAGCGAACAAAAGCCACTAATTTGCAGATGAGACGATATGCTACACTAATAAAGTCTGTCCTTGCTGTTTCTTAATAACGAGCTGTCAGGCACTAGCCTTACTGAGTTTGCTTACATGTCAAACTTCCTCATCTCAGAAGGCATCTAAGATATGAGAGTCATTCCACTGGGATATTTTGATTCCATTGCTTGTAAAATGGAATCTGATTTTGTATGTAGTACAAGACAGCTCTGGAACCCTTAAAAATAATTCTGTTTTAGAGAAGAATGTAAGGGAAGCTACTTTCCAGACAAACAAAATCACATCACTGTATCATATAACTAGATTATTATTTATCAAGAGCAAATTTCTGAACTTATCCAGTACCCTCTCTCTTTTTCCCCTTGCCCCAGGGCATAACACAGTGCTGTGCAGCATATTGCCTTATGAATCTTCTTCAAGTACCCAATTATCCTGGTGCACCAGACTTGTCATTATCATGACAGCTGTGTGCAGCTTACAGTACATGTTGTCAGAGGTGAAAGATTGTACATCAGCATCCTCATATCCCTCACTGAATTTCCATTACATTGTGGAGAACGAAAGGACAAGAGGGAAAAAACAAGATAAGAGACTCTTTCTCTCTCCCTCCCTCTCACACACGTACGCGTGCTCTTTCTCTCTCTCTGGAGATCATTCGAGAAGTCAATTAGGTCAAAGTCTACTTAAAAGAAGTGGCTGTAGAGATTCTTCCTTGTTAAGTGACAGAATTTTCTAAGTAGATCTGTTGATATTAGATCCAGGCTGGATTCCAGTACAGTTAGCCCTTGGTATTGGATACCCAAACCCACTTAAACTGGAGTCAAACCAAAAAAACAAACTTTTTTTTTACCTTTTAAATTCAAACCACTGCGTGTTCTTGTGCTATTCATGCTTAAATCGTGCTCTAGAAGGTTCCTCTGTGTCACACGACTCCCCCCTTCCAAGATCGCCCCAGACTGCATTCTGGGGCGATCATGGGAGTGGGAAGTAATGCGACACAGATGAGCCGGAGCGCGATTTAAGCATGAATAGCACAAGAACACGCAGTGGTTTGGATTTTAAAAGGTTAAAAAATAGGGGTTTTAAACTTTTTTTCAAGCATTGAAACAGTGGACCCTCTGGGATCCACGTTGAGTCAAATCCACGGGTCCAAAATCTGTGAATAAAAAGGGTCCACTGTACATACTTACTATGGCGCAAAACCCACTGTATTCAGTTTACTTCCAAGTAAACATCCATAGCACTGGGTTGCCTGGCTGCAATTCTAAGAAAACTTTAAGCAGAACTTAATACAGCAACACCTTGACTTTCACCTACTTGACTTTCATCGCTTTGCTCTTTCAGCTATTTTCAATTATAACCACATTTCAAATTTTGTCCACGTGCTTTCCACTTTCATTCGATTTCATCTAAACTTCCACGACGTTTGTTGACGTTCTTATGTTTGTTTTTCTTTTATTTCTATCTATTTAGATTTTGCATGCATTCACGTTTGTTATACAGTTAGTTATTTAAGTTTTTTGGCTGGCAAATAAATTTGCAAGTTATATAAGGCTACGCTTTGACCATTTATCCATTTTTTACTTTCATCCATGCTCTGGTCCCTAACTAGACAAAAGTGCAAGGAATTGCTGTATAAGTATGAGAAAAATTCTTCAAAGCAACCAAGGCCAGGCTATTCATGAAGTGAATGATGCTGCTCGCACTGGTGGTAGATTGGGGGGGGGGAGTCAACAAATGCCCACCACCTCCCTCCAGTCCACTGCCAACCTTCTTACCTGCCCCTCCTCAGTTCAGACTCTTTAATCAAAGCAGGAAATGCAGAGCATATTGGGATTGCTTCCAGTGCACTCTGCATTTTCTTCTTCATTTAAAGTGCCTGTGCGGAGGAAGGAGTGAGATTGCTGCATTCCAATCCTCGGAACAGCTATCTGGTTCCTTCACTGCCGGGTTCTTTAAACAACACAGCATGGTTTGGAGCAAGGTAAAAAGGAGGATGCCAGACTGCTGCTCTCCAAGGATCAGAATGCAGTGATCTTGCCCACTTCCATGGCTCCTTCTTCCATGGCTCTCTAATCAAAACAGGAAATGCAGAGTGTGCTGGGAGTGACCTCAGCATGCTCTGCATGTACTGTTTTGATTAAAGAGCCACGGAGAAAGGCATCAACTAAGGGGTGCATGGGTGGGGGCCACACTGGCAGAGTGGAGAGCGGCATTATTGGCCTGCCTCAGCCAGCCCAATAGCTTCAGCTGGCCCTGAAAGCAACCACAAACATCTCCCAACCATCACACACAAGAAGCATGAGAGAATGAAAAAGGAATAAACCAGACTATACTTAAAAATAAAATAAAATACAGGGTTATTCAAAAGGGATGGTACAAAAGTAAAGCTGATTTATTCTTAAATGAACTGACATACCACAGCCATCATGACATGAAAAGACAGAAAAACTGTCCAAGTTTCACATGCACATTACAAATGTTCGATGTGGGCACTTGCATAGCTACAAGGGGGCAAACAGTCGCATTCTCCATTTGCCCCCTCTTGCCCCATTGTAGCTACACAAGTGCCCACATCTAACATTTGTAATGTGCATGAGAAACTTGGACAGTTTTTGTCTTTTCATGTCATGATGGTTGTGGTATGTCAGTTCATTTAAGAATAAATCAGCTTTACGTTTGTACCATCCTTTCTAAATAACCCTGTATAATCTGAATCAGAAACACTTTTCTTCTATTTATAACTACCCAAAACACAAAAAAAATCAGGAAAATGTAAAAGTAAATATATTGTACGGAAGAGAAGAAATTTAATATTTTACATTCCTTTTAGACCTTTCACTTGTGCCCATGCTAACAGCCACAGATGCATTCAATTTGAACTTCTCTCACCTAAACCCTATTAAAATGATGTAAGTTCTCATCAAGCTCATTCACTTGGGTGGAATTTGGAAGTAGACGCAAGACAGCCTTCTTTGCTAGCCTTCTTTCCTTCTTTCTTCTTTTTTATGTTGATGGTTTAAATTAATTTATATGTTTTTTAAAAATTTAAATTATGTATTTTACGTGTATTTTAGGCTTTGTCTTTGTTTTAGAGTGAAATCCTACCTAACTATCCCACAGGCGGCCCAGGGTCGCCCACTGGGTCCTATCTCCATTCCAGGCTGCTCTGCAGCGGCCCGGAGGTCTACTCAGGGGAAGGGGATGTTCGTCCCCTTCCCCTGGTGTAAACCGGGGAAGGCCCGATGGGCCTCCTCGGATTTCCACCAGCTATTTAGCTGGCAGAATTCAGAGGAGGCCATGTAACTGCCATGCTGGCCGGGGCCTGGGATATGGTAGACGCCATCCCCACACGGCCAATGGCCCCCGTCCTCGCCGCCTGGACCACCCATGCTTCATGAGTTCATGCATCCATGAAAACCATGAGATTTTCCCAATAGGTCAGCAGCTCACACACTCAACCTGACGTCTTTCCCTGACCATGTTCCACCCACCAGAAGGGTAGGATCTATTAGGATTCCAAAATGATCTGAGAAATGTACATATTTTAGAACTTATAGTCCAATCCTATGCCAGGCTCCGCTGGTACTGGGCTCCGCACTGTCACAAACGTGCCATAAAGCACATTTTAAAAACATGGAGGCCAGTTCCGCTGGCGTGAAGGCCAGCACTGGCAGGCCTCTGCCGGCGAAGGAGTGGCACCCATTAGGGCAGGTAAGCTCCACACCGGGCAGTGGGGAGGCAGGGGGAACGGAGGTGGGGAGTGGGTGGGGAGGAGGGCAGATCAGGCTCGGGAGGGGGCGGCCTCAGCAGAGGAGACCTCTGCTGAATCCTATCCTCCTTCCCATGCTTGAAGGCCCGAGACGGGGCTGCTCAGATTTGTGCCGGCCATTTAGCTGGCGCGTCTCCGAGTAGCCCCATAGGGGTTGCTGGGGCTCGACATAGGGGAAGGGGACAATTGTCCCCTTACCATGTGGAGACTTCCAGTCCCGTGCTGGATACAGCGGAGCCCACCCCAGCGCACCTGCATCTGAGCGTGGGGCTTTGGATAGTATTGGGCTGTTAAATACCTTTTTAAACTTCTTAAGGCATGATTTTGATAAACTATATTCTACTGTTTGCTTTTATTGTTTAAGATTGCACTTAGATTTTTATTTCTATGTATGTGTAAGACTATAATGGTTATTGGATGATGCTTTTTCTATTATACATTGCTCTGTGAGTAACTGTATAGAGAAGCTACATAAATAAGCTGTAAGTTGATTTCCATATCCCTGAACTGTGTAACAAAACAATAACTTCCAGTGATAAAAATTGCAGAACATTCTCAGGACCTCTTAGGTAGACAGATAGATCTAAATTGCATTATTAATGCCTATTTCCAGCAATGCAGTATACTTTGACTCAAAGCACTCTTCATGGATTTATATGATTGAACAAGTTTACCAAAAGAGAACACAAAGCAAAATAAGAGAGCTCACTGTGGGGATCTTTCTCTAGTCTTCTCATCAAAATTAATTGCATAAAACATGTTTTCATGTCAGGAAATCCACTCTATTTTCCATAATTTGTTCTTGACTTCCTGTACTATATCACCCAATTTGCTCTGTCACAAATAATTTGTGCTCAGCTAAGATTAAACTTCAACAGAATGCATTACAGGATACTGCCTCTTTTTCCTTAAACTTGGACTTTAACTATATTAAACTTGGACTTCTGGGCCAGAACATCTTCAACCTTAATAATGCCAACGTAAAACTTGCCTGATATGACCAGATAGGACATTTCTACATGACACAAAACTAATTTTTGTAGCACTACTTTGTGTAGCACTACTTTGGATAACAACTGGTATCTTGCCGTATGCTTGCCATTCTGCACTGTCATCAGTGAAATAAAAACTGTCTATGAACTGACCCTCATTCACCACAAGAAAACATGCCAAGCACAGCAAGCCCAGATCTGAGAATCAAATCCACTCCAAAGTAACCTAGATGGAATCAGTGTTTTATTTTTAGCATTAAAAAGGAACAACATACATGTCATCCAGTCACAGACAGGAGAAGAGAAGACTAAGAAAAGATATTGCCATCTCCAAGTATCTGAAGGGCTTTTGCACAGAAGAAGGAACAGACTACTATTCTGTGTTTCCTGAAGGCAGGACTAGAACCAATGGGTTAAAAGTACAGGGAAGTAGATTTAGGCTGGACATTAGGAAGAATTTCCTAATTGTAAGAGCTGCCAACACTGGAACAGTCTGCCTCATACCTCCAAAGTTCCTCCCAACCCTATTTTATGAAACTATGCCTAGGTGCTTAGATATTTGAGACTGCAGTCTAAGGAAGATGAAATCTGTGAAAGCCCTACTTTCAAATATTTAAAAAGCTGACTTTGCATTTTCCTATGTAGATTCACATTCACACAATCAACAAATCATTTCAAGTACTATGTGACAGAAAGCTATTGGAATCTTCCATCTTGCTAAATTTCACAGCTTATGTTGCACCTGACATTAGGAAGAGAACCGGCTGACATATAACAGGCTATTGCTTGATAGCCAGCTCGTAAAAGATAGTCCTGTTAAATCTACCCTTAGCATTTAAGTGAAGTCTGTTACCACATAATAACAGCAGTCAATTTTGACTTAGAAAAGCTGTGGTGCAAAACCTGTTCTTGTAAATGTATTTATTTAGCAACTGCAATGTTAGCTTTTATTATACAAGAAAAGGAAAGGTAGGGAATTCCTGATCACACTGACCCCTAAGTGCTATTTTCGTAGGAAAAAGAAAACCCTTCAATTGGCTTTCCATTGAAGCTTTTTCTCATTAAAATAGCATGAGGGGCATAATTGGGATAAGAACAACAGTGGGGGCAAAATGATTATTATTATTTTTTTGCCTGTGTTGCCTGCTTTGGTTTTGCCCCACTCAGGTGCTCCCCCCCATGCAATTTGTAGAAAAAAAGCACACACAAATGGGTTAGCACATGCATGCAGTATAGCATATGTTTTGGCCCTAACAAAATGCCTTTATGTGCTGCATCCATGATCAACTTTCTTTTTAATAAAATGGAAGAAAATCCCTCTAATACACCCACAGGCCAACAACAGATGAGGAAAATTGATAGGCACTATTTTCTAAGTAATCTCAGGTGGCAGCAAATATACTGTTTGTATAAAGAGGCTCTTAGAGGCTTTCAAAATCATTTATTAGAACAAGTAATGCCAGCACATCATAAATTATGATTCTACAGGGAATGTCAAATGTTCAGACTGATTTTATATTCTATCAGTTCAAGATCCCAGTTTTTGCTGACTTTCAGATCCTTTTCTTGTAAATAGTGGTTTTTCTTAAATCCAGGTTTTCTTCTGTATGCACACATACGCAACATAAGCACTTAATATTAATAAACACTCATGCATCCGTATGTTTGATCTCTAAATACTGTAATTATATCATTCCCTTGCAAGTTCCCTAGCCCTTCTCGCAGGGGCGGCATCAGAGTTGGCCAGGTCAGACACTCGTCGAGGGCTCATGTCCACAAGGCCCACTGGCCTAACTTGGACCCTCAGTATCAATGAAAATGGTAATGGCCGATACACCATTGGGCAGGGCAGGGAGCACCATTAAGGGTTCAGTGCAGCACTTTGCTTTAGGGCCTCCAGGAACCTGGTGCCAGTGCTGTCTACTCATTTTCAGCAATCTAGGCTGAATAGTTAAAAAAATTACTGATTTTTTTTCTATTTCAAACTGTTTTCAACAGTCCTGTCAACATGTGCAACAGCAATGGGGCTGTCTGGCTGCATACTTGTTGGTCTGGATTTATTTTTTTTGGCGGGGGGGGACTGGCTTTCATTTCTCCTGTTGCTCCGGGCAAGCGCATCATGCAGTGGCATAGCTAAGAGGGGCAGAGGGGTACAGGGCTCTGGGTACCTCACCTTGGGGGGCTGCTAGAAGCCATCGCCGCTGGTCTGGAAAGCCCTCCAGAGGCCTCTGCCACCAGGTCACTTTCAATTACATCGGAAAGGCTTTCTGAGGGCCATGGAGAGCTTGCCAGGCTGGCGTAATGCAAAACGGGCCTCCGAAAGCCCCCACGGTGAGTAAAGCCGGAGCTACACTGTCCGCGTCCGTGTTCCGTGTGCGTCTGGTGTCCTGCACCCAGGCCAAACAATGGCTCTGATTGGCCGGACGTAGCGCGGACGCAGCAAAAGTCGAGGTGGCCTCGACTTTTGCTGCGTCCGCACTACGTCCGGCCAATCAGAGCCCGTTGTTTGACCTGGGGGCAGGAAACTAGACGCACACGGAACGCGGACGCGGACAGTGTAGCTCTGGCTTAAAGGTTTTCCCCTCTCTTAAGAGTCTCCCCTGAAAAGAAGGAGGCGAAGACAACAGCAGAAAGGTAGGAGCTGGCAAAAAGGATCTGAAGCATGTCATCTCCTCCATTCTTTCTAGGCTTCTTCATTTGGAAAACAGATGGTTCTTCAGAGCCGACATTTCTTTACAGTTCTGCAAATGAGCTTGCAGTAGCAGAGAGCCCAGATGTATAATCCAGAGCAATGCAATTTCGATCCAGAATTATAATTAACAGCAACTCGGTGAAGTTTAATAGGGCAGGTTGCAAACTTTATTTTTTTTCCTCCCTGAAAAAAAAAACCTGTATCAATATTTGGTTAGCAACTGCGTCTGACCCTCCAGCAACTCCTTTTATGTTAGAGAGATGGTTGCACACAGGAAGTAGAAGAGGATTTTTGCCTTACCTTAAGATGTTTTCTTTCTATTTTGGTAGAGTTTCTAATTTGGTGACTGATCAAACCGCCTGTGGCGGTGGCTTCTGGCACCACTTTGCTCCTTGGCTGGGGGTGGCCGGTGGGGACTGGGGGGAGGTGACCATGAGGTGGTAGTGGGGGCTTACCTTTTTCGTCACCACTGCTTCATTTTTTGCTTTAAAAAAACCAAGGGGGGCTCATGTCACTTCTGGAGGGAGTGCCAGGGTCATGAGGGTCCCAGGTACCACCGGACCCAGCTACGCCACTGACATCATGTGAACATGCTGCTCCAAAGCCAGCTGCAAATATTTACAAACTCGACTGATTTTGCCAGCTTTGTAAATATTTACAAAATATTTACAAACTTCTTAGAGAAATTTCTGATACGCAAAAAAAGAATTCACTCATTCTGGACCATTCAGATCTTATTATCTTGGCATTCAAAAAGGAGCTGTGGAAAAATGTCAACTGGTAACTATACTGTAATTAATTAGCACCATAGTACAATTAATTTGCACTATAAAAAGCAGAGATTTGTGACACTTGCAACCTGATCTTTTATATAAAGTCCCCCTGAGTTCAGTAACTCCCATTACTCTTAAACACATATACAGTATTCAAAATTGCAACCCTGAAAGAAATTACATTGAATATATTAAGATAAGTCAAGGCAGAAATTGCCTTAAACTAAAGAACATTATTCCTATCTTGTCTGTAACCAACAGTTGAAATGACTTCACTGTGAAAACAATATTAGGACTGTGGATCTGGGCTTGGGTTTTACATTTTGTTTCCAATTCAGGAGAAAAAAGTGGAGGGGAAAAACAATTTCTCTATATTAGATTAATTACATCCAACAAATAGCAAAACAAATTGTGACATGAAGTTTACATTGCCCAATTGCTTTTCAGTCACGGGCTGGGGCAAAGTGTCATTTGCTTATTTGTTTCACACTTACAGTTGGACACACTTTTGCATGGTAAGCTGCCTTCCTAATAAACGATGTTTGACAGCATAATTTACAAACCTTCTCTGGACACAAAATAGAAGCACCATAGAAACCTGAAAAACTAATCTTTTCCTTAGTAAGGAGTAAATAACACTGCACGGCATGCCAAAAGTTTATATATTCAGTCACCATGTATATTCAGAAATGAGCATACATTTTTAAAGTCCCTTCCAAATGTATTAAATAATTTCAAAAACTTTCCCCCAAACTTAACTTAAAAATATATATATGACTGAGCTTCAATTTGCTGAAGTTTCTAAATGAAGCCATACTTTGTGAAAACATTCAATGCTTGAGTTCTTTTTCAGAGTGCCAGTAAGTCTTTTCCCCCACCCAGTAAGGGATCACTTAAAAAAAAAAGTTGGACCTAATGAAGCTCAGTTTTGATGTTTGGTTGCTAAGAAAGGTTTAAACAGCTTCAGGCTTCACAATTCCAAGTTTAGGACACATTTGCTCAATTTGTGACCCTCCAAGCTGAATAGAGCTTTCCAGGCATGGTTGCCAATTCACAAGAGGATTCAAAACTTTTGCTGTCTGCCTGGGACTGTAAGAACAGGGGGATATTAAGCACCTGGTAGGACACAGTACATGGTTGGTGGGCTGTATTCTTCAGCTTAGACGG
This sequence comes from Plestiodon gilberti rubricaudatus, assembly GCA_026170595.1. Taxonomy (NCBI): domain Eukaryota; kingdom Metazoa; phylum Chordata; class Lepidosauria; order Squamata; family Scincidae; genus Plestiodon; species Plestiodon gilberti. Next base: position 66,675,711 of record JANXHW010000001.1, read on the forward strand.
AGCCAGATGTTCCAAACTCTTCCTGTTTCTAGTAATAGTGATGTCATCATCACACAGCCAGATTAGGCTATGATCCAAGTTACTGAGGGCAAGCAAAGCTAATTCATAATGAGAGCTGTGCTCCCTGAATTGGTATTGCTCTCTTCTGGTGTAGCTTTATTTGCCTTCAGTGACATTGTCACATAACTAGACATGATTGCTTGTGAGACATCAAAACTATTACGAATAAGAAATGCTAGTTGTTAAGCCAAAAATTGTTCCAAAGCTACAGCTGACTGGAACCGTAAAAAGGCTAAAACACTGAGAGCTGCTGTGGCTGCTACCCAAATGCTAAGTATAGAAGGACCAGAAAATTGCCTGAATGTGTATGTCTTCTCTGTGATTTCCCTTCTTGGTGGAAAAAAATGCATCAAAAGGTCCTCCCAAAGATTCCTAGAAGGGGGAGGTTACATTTCTCAGTGGAAGAAATGTTAATGAATTCCATCACTTGTCATGCATCACTTGTCATTTCAACTCAACCCTAAGTCACATGCTGTGTACACTGGATTCAGGAAGAAGTGACATGAGGACTCTCTCTTCATGGCTCTGCCTGCTAGACTGAGCCAGAAATCAAGTGAGCTCACAATTCCTCATCTAGCAAATCATACATGTATAGAATTTGTGGTTATCATGTGGTAGAGATACCCATGTATTATGCTTGTCCCTGGGTATTGCTCTGTGTGTATGGGTTGGCTCATGGTTTTAGGGTACTGATTGTTTGTTATTATCTGTTTGTTTGCTTGTTTGTAATGCCAATAAAGGTTTTATTCATTCATTCATGTACAGAATTCATCCTAGATGGCTCTTCGGCTTTGAAATGGAGATGAGCACCACACCCTATAGTCGGACAGGACTGGACTTAATTGTCAGGGGTCACCTTTACCTTTACCTTTCTCTTATATTTAACATGGGGACAGCAACTTCATCCAGCATAGCATCTTCCAGAGGCTGTTTGTTGGTGGCTCTTCTGCATTTTTTTTTTAAGATTGTGAACCCCCTGGGACATTTATTTTATTATGTACATTGCTTGGTCATTTTTTTATGTTGAAAAGCACTACATAAATGTTTATAATAAACTATAACAACAGACAGGCAAGTTCACCAGCAACCCAAGATTGCCTGTTCTACATTTACATGTACATGCTGGGGACCGTATGATTTGCAGCCCGGTCCAGCCCAAGGCAACTGCGGTACAATTCAGGCACAATTGCAGCCCAAGTGCTTTAGGCCCGAGTTGTGCCTGAATTGTGCCTGAGTTGGGCTGCAATTGTGACTGAATTGCAGCCCGGTCCAGCCCAAGGCAACTGCGGTACAATTCAGGCACAATTGCACAATTCAGGCACAATTGCAGCCTAAAAGTGGGTGTGTTGGGGGCGTGTCGGGGGTGTGACGGGGGCGGTTACGAATTTTGGTCCGGTTCCAGACACTGGAGAGCCACTGACACGCCCCCTCGAGCCCAACTCAGGCCCAAAATTTGGGCCAGCAAAAAGGGTGGACCCAAATGTGAGGAGACCCATAGGAGCCATTTTACCTTACCCACACCAGCCCTCTCCTGAAAAGTTCTAACACCCTGGGCCCGAGTTGGGCCTGAGTTAGGACCGAACAGGTGTGGCCTAACTCTGGACATGGACCCAAATAGTTACCCTATCAGCACCCAGCCCCACCCAGCCTCTTTCCCACAAAAGCCCAGCCCCAGCCCTCCACTCTCTCTCTCTCTCTCTGAGCACGTGGCGTGGGGTTCTGTCCCCCAGCAGCCACAAAGTGGGACTTTGAAAACTTTTCTAACACCCCACTTCTCTCTTCTCCTCTCTCCTCTCTGCCCCCCTCTAGGGCAGAGAGGGCTGTTCTGCCTGTGGCCAAACTGTTTACTGCTGTGCCTGGGCAGCTGTCTCCATGCAAGTGTTTGCTAACCCATGTCTTTCTCCCAGCCCCTCTCTCCCCCCCCCATACAGGCAACAACACCAGCAGGTAAGTGCAGGGTTTGTGCTGACATGTGGTCTGACGTCTGCCTCTTTGCATAGAGAAATATAGGTAGGATACATGCCTCTATACCAATGTCTTGTCTCATAGCTGCCTGCATAGCCTGCCATGATATGCCTCTATACCAATGTCTTGTCTCATAGCTGCCTGCATAGCCTGCCATGATATGCCTCTATACCAATGTCTTGTCTCATAGCTGCCTGTATTAATGTGAGCACACAATGCCATGAGTGTGGAACTGTAACCCATATGTAGACACCAGCTGTTCCCCCCCTCTTTTCTCCACAGGGTCTACTGACAGGTCAGTATTGCTACGATTGCCATGGTTGTGACCCCCAAGTTGTGTTGTTGTCTCTCTCTTTGACCCCTTTCCCTTACAGGATCATGCTCACCGTACACCCAGGGAAGGAGCGCAGACCAGGCTATGTGTCTCACACCACTCAGCTGTGTTTGATTTCTCTCCCTGCAGACCTTTGCAACTGGCACACTGGCTCCTCTTCAATGGCGATTGCTACCACGCAGCAGCTGCCATGGAACACCCCCATGTTGTTCGTCCCCCCAGGAATGCCCACTACCACAAACCGTCCGGGGAGCACCCCTGGGCCTGCAGTCTGGTTGCCCCACGGTCACCTGCCTTGATGCTGCCAGAGAGGTCTGGGAGCCTGCCCTGCAACCCACCTCAGCTGCTGCTGCTGCCCCACCGCCCTGGCTGCCTACTTGCTGTTCCTCCCCTTTCTATGGAGCAGGCCGTGGTTCCACAGGGGAAGAGCCCGCATCTCCAGGTCCATGGGGCTCGCCTGATGCTGCTGCTGTGGTCCTAGAGGCTGCTGTGCCTACCCCTGGCAGCCACGCCCGGCCATCTCTGCCACTGTTCCAGAACAATAAAGATGCCCCTGGAAACACATGTCCCCAATGTTGCACAAGCACTGCCCCACACACCCACACAGGCAGGCCCCAGCACACAAGCCTCTGCATGAATCCCAGCCAGGGTCCGCCACAGCCATCCCTGGGAGAACACAGCAGGGGGGCTGCCGGACCCTCTGGGACCAGGGGGGAGTTGGGGGGCCTGTCAGGCAGGCAAACACTGACGGGCACTGTGGCGCACGTCCGCCACGTCCGTGAAGAGCCCTTTCAGCAACCGGGGCTCTCACCCACCCTCGGTCCGCCCATCACCGGCGTCCGTGTCCGCCCGTCACCGGCGTCCGTTTCCGCCCTCTGTCCGCCCGTCACCGGCGTCCGTTTCCGCCCATCAACAGCGTCCGTGTCCGCCTTCGGTCCGTCTGCATGAGAGGCGCCCGTTCCTGCATTGCCTCCATCTGCGAAGTGCCCCCTGTGCCCCTATCGGTCTCTGCAGACCCCTCTCCCTGTATCCCTCTCCCACCAGCCGTGTTGTCTGTCTGTTTCTGACCCACCCGTGCCCCTCCCCAGCACCCCCTGTCAGTGTGCCTGCCTCCCCTCCCACTCCCTGATGATGGACGCTGGCACCCCCCATGCCGCCAGAGCGCCTGCCGCAAGGTGCCGACGTTGCCCCATCTGGGGGTGTGATGAGCTGCGTGAGCCCTTCCCGCTCGCAGCAGACAAGCCCACGGCATCTCTCGGTCTTGGCCGGGGCACGGAGCAGAAGGCATGCTGGGATGCCTTCTTTGTGGGCATTGCCACGGCCCTTGAGGCCCAGGGCTTCAGGCAGCGCACGGGCATGTCCTGACGGAGGCGGTTCCAGACCTCATGAGACCCCCCCCTTGTGCGTGCCGTTCCCACCCCCTCCTTCCCTTCTCTCCCCCGCTCACCCCCCCATGACTCCCACGTGCAGCCTCACCGTGGCTTGGGGGTGGCATCGCAGTCTGCAGGAGGGAGGGCAGTCGCACTCCCCCCTGCGGCAGGTGGCTAATGCCCAGGGTGCCCTGGGGCAGGTGGCACTGGCACAACCTCTGCCCTTCAGCTGACTGTCAAACGCGCAGTGTCTGCAGGCCCGCCTGTGGCTGCCCATCTGCTGCAACCGCTGCAGCAGCTGTGGTAGGTGCACGCAGACGGGCTGAGGAGGGGGCTCTTCGCTTCCACAAGACTGACAGCTCCCCACAGGAGCCTGCCTGCCTCTGCGGTAAGTTTTGCCGCGATCCTGGCCCAATGCTGTTGCCTCCAGCCTAACTCAGGCACAGTTGCAGCCTAACTCGGTCCTAGTTTGGGCCACAATTGGGCCACAATTGGGCCTCAACTGTGCCTGAGTTAGGCTGGACTGAGCCCTTGGTCCCAATTCACCAAGTGTATGGTACAGATCAGAGTTTCTCAAAGTGTGTTCCTAGGATCCCTGGGGATCCCTGAGACCTCTTTGGGGACTCTCCAAGCACACGTGGCTACCATCTGTTTAGTGCTGTGCCCCTCTGTGCATGCACTGGCCCGCTGGGGCTCCCTGAGACTTCACACATGCTCTGGTGGGGTTCCTCGAGACTACAGGATGGTGTAGTGGTTTGGGAGTCAGACTTAGACCTGGAAGATCCAGGATCAAATTCCCGCTCAGCCACGAAGCTTCCTGGGTGACCTTGGGCCAGTCACTATCTCTCAGCCCCACCTACCTCACAGGGTTGTTGTGAGGTCAAAAGGAGGGGAGGAAATATGTACACCACTCTGAGCTACTTGGAGGAAGGGCAGTATAAAAATGTGAAAAATAAAATAAATAAAATACATTTAAGAGTGTAGGCTCTGGAGACCAAAAAGGTTTGAGAACCACTGGTATAGACAGGTACAGAGAAGAGCGACCAAAATTATTTGTGGGCTGGAGCACCTCCCTTATGAGGAAAGGCTACAGCATTTGGGGCTCCTCAGTCTAGAAAAAAGGCGTCTGAGGGGGGACATGATTGAGACGTATAAAATTATACATTGGATGGAGAGAGTGGATAGAGGGAAGTTATTTTCCCTCTCGCACAACACCAGAATCAGGGAACATGCACAAAAATTGAGTGGAGGGAGAGTTCGAACAGACGAAAGAAAATACAGGTGGGCCCCCATATCCGCTGGGGATATGTTCCAGGCCCCTCCGTGGATACTTGAAACCGTGGATAAGAGAGAAGAGTCAGCACTTGTAGTTGCCAAGATTCTGTCTTCTACATAACTCTTAAGAACACAGAAGCCCTATTGGTGGAAAGTTGGCCACCCCTGCCTTAGAGATTAGTTAGCTGATTCAAAAATACTGAATCAGTTGTCCTAATGATGTTTAATGTCTTCATTATACTTGCTTCATATATAAGCAAGTATAAATTGCTCAAGATTTTTCTTTTTTTGTTTTTGAAGAGAAATACAGAGGCACTGCCCACTGATAAAGAAATACAAAATAGCCAAGAAACTGTGCTGAGGATAGAGAAACACACACACACACACACACACACACACACACACACACACACACACACACACACACACACACACACACACACGAGAGAGAGAGAGGGAGCCCATCCAGTAAAGTTGCTGTAGTGAAAAGATCTGCAAAAACAGTTTTCAAGAAAACATCTTCATTTTAAAAAGGCAGGCTTTTACTATAATATCCTGAATATATTTTTACGGAAAGTAGATGTGCTGAGAAGATTCATGGTTGAATGAATCAATCCTTTCAGCAGAACCAACTGAATATGCACAACAATGGACCTGTTATATAAATACAGTTAACTAAATTTACTCCAATTATAATTAAACAAATATATGGATAAAAAGAGGGTGTCTGTTTTTCTCCTTGTTTTCCCTTTTATGTATGAAGTTATGCTCAGCTCACTGGCAACACTCCATTGAACCTTTTTTGCATATGCTGAACCTCAGGGGTCTAACCATGAGTTCATTTGATTGTTTTTTACATATGGATGGCCATATGCTTTATCAACATATCCATATGTTTTTCCTTTGGCTGTGCCTCAGCATTTTTTTTAAATGACAAGAGTTTATTATCATTCATACCACATGCCACAAAAAAGATTAACACAAAAATTCATAACAAATTAACACAAAAAACAATCCAGAGAATATTTTTTTACCTGCTGCAGTCTTCCTCAATATTTACAGTGCAGATCACAGCATTTGGTTATAGTATAGGCAAGTATAGGCAAGAAGCAGCAGGGGCTTGAAACCTTTGGCTAAACACCTTCTCCTCACCCCCCCCCCAACTGCAATGAAGTCAATATATAGTATGACTGTGCAACATCATTTGCATACAAGATTCTTTTCTCCCTTTTCCTCTGCCCTCCGTTATCTCCTCCACTGTTGAAATTCAGATCATAAACTAATTATTAGGACATAAAAATAATACAACATAAACATAGGATTTAAAATATATATAATGGGTAACTTAAGGCCATCCATAAGATCTGTCGTTAGGGGTCGTTCCAAAGTAACTGCAAGGAATGTGTGGTTCCGGAACTGTCAGTGATTGTGTCTCTCACACCTTCTAGACAGTCATGTGTGCCACGTTCTACAGCCTACCTCAGTCACACAGATTTGCCACGTACTGCATTCCTGCTCTCTGCCTCTCCATTGGCCACAATGTCCTATTAAACTAAAGCCTCCTGGTCACAATGAGCAGGTGCTACATGAAATGCAAAGCCACATGTCAGTTCATGACAACCTTGAAATCAAGTGTCGTTATTGTAATGAAAAGGGCCAAGCCTGCCTTTTCCATTACCCTCGCTTAAGGGTTATTTCTATGAACTAGAGTGGCCTTTTCTAATTCTTAAAAACAACAACCCATGAACACCCAAAGGCAACAAAAGAGGATTACAACCACTGAGCAGAGAATGGTAAGGGAAAATAAATGGTGGTAGGGAAAACATAACCTAGTATAAAAACTTACAATACAGTAGCTCACATTTCACTTTGTTATGACATTCAACACACTTTGTTTAAACCTTTTAACATGAAAGAAAAAATGATGCTGTTAACAGACAGCATGTTTTTCACTTTAAAAACCAGGGCACAATACCCTGGGGTTCTCTCTCTCTCTCTCTCTCTCTCTCTCTCTCTCTCTCTCTCTCTCTCTCTCTCTCAAGTGCCTTCACAAGATGCAATAAAATTGAGGCTAGAAGTCCAAGACACCAGTTATTACATCTCACTTTCCCTTCAGAAAAGGGAGGCTGATGATTTCCTGACTTTTCTTCTGCACAGTTCCTTGTCCACCGGTGAAATCCGAAGGATGTGGGCACTCTTGAGAATTCAGGGAAGATTCCATAATCTTCTAGAAGCATACTAGAAGCATTACCCCTGCTAACTGGGCAAGAGACACTTTTTCAATTCGTGTTCCTCTTATATTTAGCAGGGGGAGAGTAACTGCCCCCCTTTCACCCCAGCACAGTGTCTTTCTGGTGGCTGTTTGCTGGTGGTGTTCTGCATTTTTTTTTAAAGAGTGTGAGCCCTTTTGGGACAGGGAGCCATTTAATCATTTGATTTTGTCTGTAAACCGCTTTGTGAACTTTTTGTTGAAAAGCGGTATATAAATACTGTTAATACTACTACTACTACTACTGTATATAAAAAAACTTATATTGCCTTTGATATGCAGGCAGGTTAACTCCCCCCCCCCCGCCTTTCCTGATCTAAGCTATGCAGTGAAATAATTTGTTAGACACTAACGTGAATCCAAATTGTATCAGATGTGATTTTGTTTGCAAAGTGCCTTCCAAACTGGGCACAGCGGGTCACCGAGACATTCTCTACCTCACTCCTGAGACCCAGACGTAAAAGGCTTTGCACCATTTGAAACAGCTCTCTGCAGACACAATGGTGGCAGAGGATGGTGGCAGAAGAAAAAAAAAGTCTTTTGCTGTCATCATTGCCACGGAATAGTCCTGAAGATGGAATCAAAGCCATGATAGAATTTAAGCCATGCATGATCTGTTGCAGGGGTGCACAACTTGGAAGTATGTGGGGGCCGAAATGAACAGGCCAAACTTCTCCGGGGCTGCACGGGGGGCGTGTCCAGGAACCGTGATGTCACTTCCTCAGGAAGTGACATCACAGGGGGCGTGTCCATGGGCCGGAAAATATCACAAAAAGCAACATATTTTAAAAAAATCTCTTTTTTATTTTTTAAAACCATATCAACTCATGAGGAGTAAAACAATCGACCAGAGACCCACTTATAGACCACTTATAGACCTACAAGCCAGACTTTCCTCTTGCAACAACAGCGGAGAATCAAGCAGCAAAAAACACAAACATAACAGACCGCAGAAGCGTAGAAGGGGCGTCCTTTAAAATTTTGAAAAGCACAAGGCATTTTGCAAGCCAGAAATTTGGTTCAAACTCAAAAAGCACAGTACAGTTACAAAAAGCAGCACATTACAAAAATCACAACAAGCCTCATTCCTTTGCAAGCAACCCCCCCCACCAGTCATGCCCCCATTTAAAATTTTGAAAAGCACAAGGCACTTTGCAAGCCAGAAATTTGGTTCAAACTTAAAAAGCACAGTACAGTTACAAAAACCAGCACATTACAAAAATATAAATATAAATATATATATATAAATAAATATACAATAAATAAAAATAAAATATACACAGCAAGCCACGTGTGTGTGTGTGTGTGTGTGTGTGTGTGTGTGTGTGTGTGTGTGATACCTTTATACATGCACATGCACAAAAGGCATAAAAATGCACAAAAGGCATAAAAATCTCTTTAAAAACACAAATCCCTCTCCCAACTCCCCCCACCCCAAAAAAAGCACTTTTCCCACGTTAAAAACATAATAATGCCAGGATCTCTTTAAAAACACACACACAGCAATAAGACACATGCACAAAAGGCATAAAAATGCCAGGATCTCTTAAAAAAAAAAAAACGAATACCTCTCCCAAGTTCTCCCCACCCCACCCCAAAAAAGCACTTTAAAACTCACCAAATTCTGCTCCTGTCGCAGCCCGGGAAAGGCAGGCGCAGAGAATCCAATGGATTCAGCACAAGTATCTCTGTCACTCAAGTCGTCTTCTGCCCTGTGTACCAGGGAGCTCACTTGGTTCTGTGCATAGAAGAATGCTTAGAAGCAAACATGTCAAGTGCCCATTCCAGAGGTTGACCAGCATCAACCATAGTTGCAGGAAAATACCACAGAGCACTCAGAAATTTGTCTAACTCTTTGCTAACACTAGCACTAACTCTTTGCACTAACTCTTTGCACTCTTTGCACTAATCTAGCACTAACTCTTTGTCTCCAGTGGAGTCACTAAGTGGGATGCGCCCTGGTGCGGCCAACCCTTGGAGCCCCCCAATAAAAAAAATAAAAAAATCGCCCCCCAGGGTTTTCCGGTTTTTTTTTAGTTGGATATGGCTGTGTGTGTGCTTTTTCCCCACTTAGCTTGTATCCGGAGGCTCCGGAGCCGATCCGGAACTTGTATCGGAGCCTGCGACCGGCTTGTGAACTCCAGTGAGCTTGTGAACTCCGTCGCCTGCTGCGCCCGACGTTCTGCGCCTGTGCAAGTCTTCCTCCATTCGCGCAGGCGCAGAACGACGATTGGAAACTTCGTCGTTCTGCGCCTGCGCAAGTCTTCCACAGTTCACACAGGCGTAGAACGACGAAGTTTCCAATCATTGTTCTGCGCCTGCGCGAATGGAGGAAGACTTGCGCAGGAGCAGAACGTCGGTCGCAGCAGGCGATGGAGTTCACAAGCTCACCGGAGTTCACAAGCCGGTCGAAGGCTCCGATACAAGCTCCGGATCGGCTCCGGAGCCTCCAGATACAAGCTAAGAGGGGAAAAAGCACACACAGCCATATACAACTAAAAAAAACCCGAAACCCCCCGGAAAAACCGAAAAAGGAAAAAAAAACAAAAGTTAAGGAGGCCTGCGCCCCCCTTGAGCCTCAGCGCCTGGCGCCCTGGGCCCCACGCACCCCACTTAGCGACGCCACTGTTTGTCTCTGGAGGTGGACATCTGGCATTTCCCACCCCTGCAGAGATTAGGAGCCTTCCTGTAAATAAGGCGGGTTCAACATACCAAAACCTGGTGGGCAAAGCTGAGAGAAAGCAACACCTCTCTCTTCATCCAACCAGGTCTCAGTAATATATACTTCATCAATCTGCTCATCCAGAATTAAATTCTGGATGGCCAAGGCTTTATTACTGGCTGATCTGACATGATACAACAGCATCTTTAGCCCACAGGGGGTGCTACTGTAGTTATCAAGGCCTGTCTGATAACTACAGTAGTAGTAACCACATGAGCCAATTCGGTGACTTTGCCACCCCCTGTAATGGCACGATTCCCTCCCACAGCCACATCGCCTTCTATCCATTACCATATTTATAGCAGCCTCCCTTCACATCTTCCCTTGAGAAGCACATCCCACCCCAGTGAAGAAAAGAAAACAGGCAATAACAAAAAGAACTGCCACAAACAATTCCCCCCCATAACTCAAGGAACCATTCCAGTGTGATTATATCAATTAAATGTATCCATTGTAATAACAGATTCAGAATAGGAACGTGTTGGGGTGAGGACGTGCAAGCTTCAGGTAAAAATTCCTTCAAGACATAATGATAATTGTCTTTTCTACTTTAAACAGAAACCACTTTCTTCATGTTCAGCTGAACATGGGTTACCAAAGTTTAAATGTTTTGTATGATTTTAAACTTATTTTTTGTAACTTTGTATTCTTAGGTCGATTTTATTGAGTAATGTAAGCTGCCTTGAGCTTTTGGAAAGGTGGGGTATAACTGCTTTAAATAATAATTAAAAAAAGATATGAGGCAGATGATTATGCAGAGACCACTGCATTAGCAGGTATCCTGTGGAAATCAACACAAATTTGTCCTTCACTGAAGTCAACTCTCTGTCTTATGGGGCAATCCTAACCAACTGGAGATCTTCTCGAGATAAGGGGACATGTCGAGCCCAAGCAGCCTCTATGGGGCTACTTGGATGTGCATCAAAATGGCCAGCGCAATCCGAGCAGCTCCGTGTTGGGCTTTCAGGCCCAGGAAGGGGGATAGGATTTGGCCAAGGCCTACTCCACTGAAGCTGCTCCCTCCCGGGCCTGATCCACTCTCTTCCCTGCCCTGAAACACCCCCTTCCCACCCCTGTTCCATCCTCCCACCCCGCCCCTCCACAGCCTGCTCTGGTGGGGGCTCCACAAGGATCTGGTGCTGGCAGGTCGGCGCAGGCCTTTCTGCCAGCACCGTGGGACAGCGACAGTGCGCATGTTCATTCTGCTGGCAGAGGCTGGCAGAGGATTGGGCTGCCTGCTTCTTCTGCATCTCCCAGCAGTATAACCCAGTGTGCTTCAAACAGTGGGCCACGAAGTCCATGGGTTACCAAAGTGTTTTAAACAAAAAGTAGCTGCTAGAACTGATGCATTTCTTCATTCCAATTCATTCAAACACAATCATTTTCAAGGGTATCACTCTTATGCAGACCAGTTATGCAGACCTCTTATGCACGGGCTCCGGGTTTGTTAGCGTCTATGCAGTGAACTTGTCTGAATAAGAGATACTAGAAGGTTATATTTATTTACCAAGTGGGAACACTTGGTAAATAAATGCATCTATTCTGTCAGTCGGTTTTCTTTTTCCACTGTGCTGGGGTTTGCAGTACTTCTGATCCTCTTTTTTCTGTTACCAGGTGCCAACCTTAACAACAAGATATGGTTAATTCTGTAGACATGTTCTTGGTGACAAGTCACATTGACACACCAAATGGAACATAGAATAAATATACTAATTTCACTGCCATTCATTAGAATGAAGGAAGAAAGTCACTAGGATGCAGAAGGTATCAGTTGATTTGACCCAATGTGTTTCAAGTAGAAGTCTTCATTGGGGTATTGTAGAAATAAAATACAGTGTCTGTGATGAAGACTATCAATCAAAATGCATTGAACAGAATTAAATAGATACCATGTGTGTCTTAGAAGATGTCCTTTTTCATTCCTGTGTTGGTGGCTTCCTCCTTTTTCTCCAATGTAACTTCCATTCATTGACTAGATATGCTAAATGGATCTAGCACAGAGCACTCTTTATAGAAAAATGCTTTTGCAAAGTGTGAGGTATAGTCCCAAATAATAGATCATTGTCTCAGTGGATACATTTAGACCAAACAAACAAAACCCCAAACCATAAAAGCTCATTTCACTATATAAGCCAACGGTGTTCATAGAGCAGTTGCTAACACTTACTTTGATCACCTTGTGTAGATCACTGCTGCTAGAGAACAATACAAACTAATTAATTTGATACAACATGTGTACATGTTTGCAAACCTTTTTGTTTCTCTGACATGGCAACTGGGGAGAAAAGGAGAACCAGAACTGCAATTAACAAAATATATAAAATGTTGTGTTGGTGATGATTAGGTATGGCTGATGCTGATTTAGTATCATAAAAATTAATACCTCTCCTTCCTGAATTCTACCCTGATGAAAAATGTAGTTGTACTGCTTTGTTTCAGCTGCATCCAGACATCTAAAATGTGATCAAAATTGATTTTACAAGCCAATCTAGATATGTGTGGAAGAAGCTAGTAGAAAGCTGAATTGCTTTGTGTTTGTTTTCCATGTTTTAAATGTGTTTTTGTTCAATATTATTAACTGCAGAGCAATCAAATATATTTGATTACAAAAGCAGAGCATAATTAATTTAACCATTGCTTCTTCTGTGCATCGCTGAAATGTTTTGTGTAAGAAAATAATATTACAAAAGTCAATATAGCCTACCTACAATGAAAAGATGGGAAATAAATAGCAGGAAAGATTAATGAGGGGGAAATATACCTTATAGGCTAGGATGCAAGATATGTTGTGTGTTCCCTAATGCTGTTCTTGTAACGGGAACCTGACAACAAATTAAGCAGAAAGGATAGTTACCTGACAATGATTGCTGGAATCTTTAAAGCCCTGAAGGAAGAGGGTATTTCAAACGTGTTTTTTTTTCCTTTTTAGGTAATATTTTTCCAGGAAAAGGTCAAGACACTATGACATAAAATCGTTCTGGTTTGAAGACTGTTAGGGCTGCTCTTTGTATCAGGAAAGTTAGCCTTTAAAACAGACAGACATAAAAAGGATAGCAAAGATATTGCTGTACAGTGTAATTTGTCTCCAGACTAACATGATTTTTCCCTCTGAAGGACATTAGTACAGTTTAGCTAAATGCACGGCAGAAATGCATGAAAAATCAGCTAAAGCAAGTCATATGTAAAGTCCTCCTATCACTGCTGTTTTGGGAGAAAAAAAAACAGAAATGAAGCTTAGAACAGCTACCATTCCTCTTGAATTGTTGGCAGAGGCAAGGCTTTATACTAGGGCTGACTAGGACCTTTCTACATTCTCTGTTACTTTGCAATAGGAGTGAAAAATCAAAGTGTTAGGCAACTCCCCTAACACACACTTTATTCTGTCCCTATAGCATACTGGGCAGCCTGCGGGTTTTCATCACATATGCTTGCCACTGCCACATAAACAGGGCATCTCTGTGGGCTGGGCATGTGGACTGCATGTGTGGGATCAGGTGCACTAAATGCTCACACGCTGCACTCGAAGAGCACATATAGAGACATACCGGTACCTAAATTTTAACCTACCCTATATTTAATTCTCATGACTTAGCCACAAGTCACATAATTTTAATCATGATCCTTGAAACTCAGTATTCCTTTCTCAAGAAGAAATGTGGTCTGACCTACAAGTAAATGTTAAATGCAGACAAAAAGTGGGGTGGGATGCAACCTACTCAGCTTCAAATTATCTTACTTTGAACTGTTAATGAAACTCTTTTTATAACTCTCTCCTGCATCTGCCTGGAGCCAGGTCTTCAAATTGCCATTTAATGGAAAATTGAAGTGAACAGCATGCAGCCATGAAGCAAGGCAAATTCATCCTCTTTCTAAGGCTGGATGCTATATATCAATGGACATGGAAGACTTCACATTCAGTGGTTACCCCTAATATTGGGTGCAGGAACAAAGACCTAACTAACCAATTAAGTGGCTGTGAAGGAAAACTCACCACACTTCAGTGCTAGGACAGAAAATGAGTCTTAACTGTATATCTGAAAAATGCATATAGAAAAGGGTGGGATAATTACTGAAATGATGGTTCAATTACTGAAAACATCAGAGGGAAATGCCTGAAAAGCTTCATCAATACTGGCACGAACACAACCTGAATCTATAGGTGCTATTTTAATAGCTGACCTGTACCAAGTATGTCTGGCTTGGTCAAGGTTAATGATGGCCCAATCCTATCCCTTTCCCCCCTCCCGCGGATACAGCTGCGCCACCAGAGCATGAGCTGCATCCTGTGGGGGGATCAGTTCCGGACGTCTCCTCTGGTAATTTCATTCATTCTGGGTAAGGGAAAATTTGTTCCCTTACCTGGGGTAAGTCTCCAAGGCCTGGACGGGCCTACTCGGATCTGCACCAGTGAAATTGCTTGTGCACATCTTTGTGGACCCAGGCCGGGAGACTGGGGTTTGGATATGGCAGATGCTGCCACTGCTCCCAAACCCACCCCCCGTTTCTGGACCCAATCTACCCTGCTCCCTGCCCCGTTGATGCCCTATTCCGCCCACCCCACTACCTAAGTCTGCAGGCCTTCCCCGTTTTGCCATCACACGCAGGGTTGCTACAGCCTCTCCGCTTCTATCTCTACATAGGATGCAGCGACCAGCCATTTAGGCCAGCCGATGCATTTTAGGCAGGATTGGGCTGTGAAGCATCTTCTCTAAGTTACTGCATATTAAGACCCTGTTGGTCCAGTCTGCAAACAGTCAGTTAGTAGAGCGACAGACAAACACAGGTCAGTCAAGGTCCAGAGTAGTTAACCAAGATGAGATGGGCCAGAGGCAGGTACATAGTCAAGTTCAAGAAATGACTCAGATTCCAAACAGCAACAGTTTAGGGCAGAGGTTCCCAAACTTTACCCGAACGCTGGGACCACTGTAAGTCATTACGGGTGGGTGGGTGGGGTGATAGCACTTCCAGGATCGCATTGCCGCCAAGAAAAAAAAGGAGGTTTTCCACTTTCACGTCCCCCTGAACCCTCCGGAGGGCCAGCACGACCCCCAAGGAAGTGGAACCCCCCTTTTTTCTTGGTGGCAGCAGTTTGATCCCGGAAGTGCCATCACCCCACCCACCCCCCGTAATGACTTACAGTGGTCCCAACATTCGGATAAAGTTTAGCAACTGGTATAATAATTTGTATCGCTACTCTAGCAACAAGCTGCTCAGACTGAGGAACCAAGTCTGAAAGTAATAGTCATTTAAGGTGAGCCAGGCCTCTCTTGACTCCCCAAATCACTGGGTCCAACTGGGCTAATAAGCTACAGTACCCCCTCTCTGGCTATTATCTGGGTGGAACTGCAGTCCACTAGAACAGTCCACTAGCTTCCTCTCCTGAGAGCTGCTCCAATAGTATATGGAGTAAAGCCTCTAGGCATTTCTACCATATACTTTTTTATTTTCTCAAACAAGGTTTTCATTCATTCTTTTGTCCCTTCTATGCATTAACTTCAGAAGAAACAAAATTCTTAAGTTAGAGGAATATTTATTGTATCATTTACATGTACATTTCTCAACAGACCATCTGCTTTTTCACTGTAGGGTCCTTTAGGAGTAATTTTACATCATACATGTAACTCAAGTGAACAATAATTCTTTATTTGAAAAAATGAATTTATAAATTTATAAAAATTATAAATTTGAATTATTTATTTGAAAAATAAATGCATTCAAATAAATACTTAGCGGTTATTAATTAGGATTCCATGAAAACATAATTGGCATAACAAACTGAAGGCAATCTAAAACGGAAGGAAAATCTAAATCCTGATAATTTTACACTCAGCACAGATGATAAATCAGCACTAGTTGTATTAATGAAGTCTAACACAAACAATAAGGAATGAGCTATATAGTCTAAATTGAATGTATTTTAGATTCACAGTATTACAGTCACACACTAATTACAAAAAACTGCACAGACTGATGCAAAAGGACGCAAGCGGGCTTCTTAATTCAAATATGAAAAAATGATGAGGACAAAATGTTTTCCACTGACTATTTTCGCTATACTTTGTCTTGCATTGCACCATACAAAGCATATACATACAAAAGAGATAATAAAAGTGACTGACAGAAAGAGAGGGATTAAGATCCCTAAGGTTTATTAACCTTAAGGCAGTTATGACAACTGGTCTCCAGTTCCCACTGCCTGAAAGCAGTTAACTTGAGTACAGGGTCCACAAAACAGCAATAAGTGTTTAAGGGCAATCCCTGGTGTGCAGAACTGAATTTCAAACTGGGCTCAAGAGAAGGGAAAACATCAACACAATCATGTACCAGTCACTTAGTCCTGCAAATCATTATCAGGTTTTTAAAGGAATTCCGAAGGTAGCAATATATTTCAAAGAATGGACATTAAAAAAATAAATCTGCAGCTTGGATCTTTACAAATAAGAACAGAAACTCATTAATATGTCAATCAAGGACAGATTTATCAATATATGATGTTATTTTAGAAATTAGCATATTATTTCCTTTAAAGCTATGTAATTGGAACTGAATAGTGGACAAATAAAGTAAGCTATCCAATATGTTTATCCATTCAATGACACCTCTCTCAGGAGAATGTGGTTTTAATCCAACAATCACTTGCTTCTAATATAATCTGCAAAATGATTTCAATTTTGATTGTTTTATATTTTATAAAACATTTCATTTAAAAAAAAGCTTCTTGCACAAACTGCTAACTGATATTCTTCAAGAATACTGTACATTACAGACACCACATTCACACAGCAACCCTCTACCTCACCTTTGAAGTTGCTTTGGAAACTTAGGGGAGTGTGAAAAATAAATTCTCCAGCAGAGTAGAGAACTGTTTTACAGAAGAAAGTATCAAAGGCCCCACAGAATATTCTTATTTGTTACAATTGGGTCCATATAACTGTCCTATATACAGTACAGTGGACACTTTTCCCCCCGAATTTGGGACCCACGGATTTGACTCACCACAGATCCCGGATCAGTGAGGCTCCACCTTAAAAACATGTTAAAAAAGAAAAAGAGAAAATGCATGGTGTTTTGTTTACCTTTTGACTGAAACCACTGCATGTTCTTGCTTTAGCCATGCTGAAATTGTGCTTCAGAAGCCTCTTCCGGGTCACGCAACTCTCCTCTCCCAAGGTCGCCTCAGAATGCATTGCAATGCATTCTGAAGCTATTTTGGGAGAGGGAGGGTGAGTCACACGACCCGGAAGAGGCTTCTGGAGTGCGATTTCAGCATGGTTAAAGCAAGAACACGCAGTGTTTTCAGTCAAAAGGTAAACCCCTCTGCGTTTTCCCCCTTTCTTAACACATTTTTTCTGGACCCCGGTATCTGCGGATCCTCGCTATCCGCGGGGGTGTGTGTGTCCAGAACGGATCTCCACGGATAGCGAGGTGCAACTGTATACATAATTTTAAAGTCCTTCTGATATCTCAAACATAGTACTTCTAGAGATCTTGTCTCAAACTTACTGAAGTAATCGTGCAAAGAAATGAAAGTCCGTCATACTATGGCTCACATAAATTGCAATATCTCATTAAAACAGATTATTGTTTTATAATATGCTCTATAACAAGGCATATAATGCCAAGTTTGTATCCTGGATGGTTAAACAATGTTTAATGATGCTACGTAGATTATTTGCCCCCAGTACTGACTACATCTCATCATCTTCATACCCTCACCTCTGTTTCTATTTGCATATATTTCTTGTTTCTTTACTGCGCAATCCTGCGCACGTTACGGGCGGCAGACCTAGCGTCCACTGCCCGGAATAGTCGCAAACTATTAAGTCGCAAAAAGTAAGGCACATTTGAAGACTACTTTAAAGACCGGAGCAAGGCTGGCCTTTCCAGCTCCGTCGCCGGAGCCCTTGGACCGCCGCCGAACCCAGGTAAGTGTGGATCCGGCGGACGGCTGGGTTGGGACGGTGGAGCCTGAAGGGCGGCCATAGGCCCAGCCGTCCCGGGCGGGGGTGGGGACATGGCATCCGCCATATGCTGGTCCCCGTCAGGCTCTGCAGGGCGGCTGGGCCGTTAACACAGCTTCCTCCAACTTCTGCCAGCAAAATAGCTGGCGGAAATCCAAGGAGGCCTACTGGCCCCAGCTGCCGTTACATTCAGGGAAGGGGACAAGCGTCTCCTTCCTTGAGTAGACTTTCCGCCGCTAGCTGCCCGCGGCGGAGCACTGGATCGGGCGGACGGTCTCAGCTGCCCGCCCTATCTTTACGTAGGATTGGGCTGCCCGATTAATAACCTGTTACCAACTGTGGTAACATTAGCAGTTGCTGTTGAAAAGGCGTAAAACAGCTTTGTTCTTCCTATGCAAATCATAAGTCCCAAATCACAGCATCCCAAACCATGTTGATTGCTGCATAAGTGACACAGTAGCCTACTGAACTGGGCTTTGTGGTTAAACGAAAGATAAGAGAGGACCCAATTTTAACCTATGATCCTTCATCTGCAGACATTAGATACTTGAGGGAAGCAACGAACAAAAAAGGGAAACAGCACAACACAGTAAAAATAATTTGCACAATGCTGTTGTTAAGATGTAAGCAGCCTCCCCAAAGTTAATGTGTTAAATAGCACAGCCAAGTAGTATAATATAAGCAGATGGGGGAAATGTCTTCTGCATGGTAGTCTGCTAATTGATTTGTAAAATCCCCTCATTAGCCGAGACTTCTCACCAGTGGCAATCCCAAATGCACACTCATCATCAAATTCTGTGCTCTTGTCAGTCAGCAGCTCACCTGTTATCTAAAACACACACACCCTGGCTTATACATATTCTAGAGCAACCCATCAGCAATAAATAACTGTCAGTCGCCAGTTTTCAGTATAGGTAGTCTGGAATTAATTTTATACTAACTGTTGAGACACTGCTTTACTGCTTTATTAAGGGTTTTCCTGTGCCACAGCTCTGCACTTCCCAAGAATAGCCAGGTTCTCTCTCCCCCTCCCCCATCGGACCTTTGTTCCCCAGGAATTGAAAGGATGCTGCTATTCTCCCTTTTCCTCCTGGCTGTCCAAGTCACCAGTTGCAGATTCCTATAGCCATAGCAGGAGACCTGTTACATGAGTCAGAACATGGGAAAATGTTCCACTTGAAGGACAAGTACCAGCATGATGGCATTTACCTGATTACAAAAGAGGACTATTCACATCAGTAATATAGGTCAATCTCTACAGATCCTCTTTGGAGGGGATTTGAATCCCCTTTCCGTTCTGGAACTTCCTATTCTCACTGCACCGCTGGTTACACCGGTGGTGTAAATTGGATAGGATTGCGCTGTAAGTCAGACATGACAGAGGTCATCAGAGTACACAAGGGAGTAGGAAAGGGAGTAAGAAAGGCAGAGAGGGAGTGTACAATCACAGGGCTCCTTCAAGTAGTGACAAGCTATGGCTTGCCATTGCATCTGAACCAAACCAGTGTGAGAATTACTGGTTTCATGGGTTTTTCCTAGATTACAGACAAGAAAAACCTAAATGCTACTTCAAGTTTTCAAACAGCTATAATGTTCTTCCAAGGTTGCTTGGAGTATATTTAGATACCTCCTTCTCCACAAGTGCACAATATTAATGCACAATGTTCCAAATAGATTCTGATTCTTTATTATGTCAAGTGGTTACTCCTTTGCTTTTTTTTTAAAATCAGTTCTGTGAACTCAAACAAAAAAGGGAGGCTATTAGATCTTATTAGTAACTTGGTCAAATGCTGCCCTTTTTCAAAAGCATTCTCCACCACCCTCCACTATTCCCTTTTCAATCACAGTGGCCCCATTATGTTTTCAGATATCAGACATGGTTAGTGAACACAATGTTGTCAGGAATATAATGGGCAAAACATTTTTCTTTGTTCCACAATGTGTTTTGTTTGTCAAGAGAACGGTGCCAGGGATCTGCTAAATTATATCATTTCCTTCAATGAAAGTAGTCTAATAGGAAAATGAATCATGGGAACAGCAAAAAAAGAAAAGATATCAACTATTGTATATCCACCCTATTCCTTCCGGTATCTGTGCCTGGAAAAAATCTAGTAACAAAAGCATAATGGCCTGCATTCAATGTTGATGTAACATCCACCATCATGCCCTCCACATAAAATCCAATGAATTAATCTGGCTCAGTGTCAGCATAATTCTTTTGCAGTGTCCAATAATACATTAGTACATCAGGGTACACTAATTACTCTGATTTCACTTTGACATCAAAGCACTGTTCACAAAGAATGCGTCTAAGTTGCAAATCTGTATATATTATCACTAAATAATAAAAATAACCCACTTGTTAGAGAAATCTTAAGTGTTTCAAGTGAAGTTGGTGCTTCTGCTTTTGACCAAACAACAGCATAACATCTATGTTATGTAGTGGTTTATGTAGTGGTTTGGGAGTCGGACTTAGACCTGGAAGATCCAGGTTCAAATCCCCGCTCAGCCACGAAGCTTCCTGGGTGACCCTGGGCCAGTCACTATCTCTCAGCCCCACCTACCTCACAGGGTTGTTGTGAGGACAAAAAGGAGGAAATATGTACACCACTCTGAGCTCCTTGGAGGAAGGGCGGTATAAAAATGTGAAAAATAAATAAATAATAAATATAACAAATTGTATTCAGGACAGACAGTGACAGGAAAATTGCACCAGCACAACAAAACAGAACATAGCCACTTCTTCTGAGTCTAGTGGTGCATGGGTTTGTGGATTATAGCATTACAAAGCAGTCTTCTGGATGAGAAAGGATTTGCATAATAAAACTCTAGTTTAAAACACTATGTAGCCATTGGGCTGAAATTCTCATGCTTGTTTTTAATTTAAAATATAGTTGCTTCTTCTCACACATTTTTTTTAAAGTTAATGAAGTTATATGCAGTCCTATTTGAGTTTTAGGTTCTCCGTATGTGAAATATCAATAGAAAAAAGTTACCAGATCAATTTTGTTTAGAAAATGTAAATAAATAAATATATTTCTGGTAGTATGAATATCAGAGGGTTATGTAAAGTACCACAAACCTGTGCCTTAATCCAGAGAAGTTTCAGTTTACAATAACAACAAGAGATAATTCAGTACTAACTCAGTGTTTAGTTAACAGGCAGCCCAATCCTATCCTCCCCTGGTATAGGCTCCTCAGCGTGGGAGGCCCTGGCTGGAGGTCTACTCGGGGTAAGTGGGCATTTGCCCGCTTACCCTGGGTAAGTCCCCAGCCGCTGCAATAGGGCTTTAGCTGGCGTAGAATCAAGCAGCCCTGTGTCGGGGCTTGTGGCCTGGGAGGATTACGGTGTCTGACATGGATGCCGGTCTCATCCCCTCACAACCCTGATCTGCCCACCCCACCCTCCCTGTCCTGCTACACCCACTCCCCACCTTCCCCCAGTGGCCTTACCTGCTCTGGTGCATGAGAGGCCTGGATTCAGTGCCAGCAGGATGGTGCAGGCCCTCCTGCAGGTGCTGCTTACTTATAGGGTGTCGAAACATGCCTTATGGCACATTGGCGTCACCTGGCACCGGCACCCGTGGGGGATAGGATCTCACCATAATTCAAGTATATTTTTTTCTTGCAACTCAGGCATCAAAAACACTTGTTAAAGTCACATTCACTTAAGTGAGGCTTTCAATGAGATAATGCTTCCAGAAGTTAACCATTTTACAGTATATCATAATAAATACATTTTATAAATAAATTTCTGGACAACTTGTCCCCCCTCTGACCCATCTCTGCTTGAATTCCACACACCACCCACACCTACACCCTGTCCCAGCCAAGTAGGGCAGATTTTCTGGTTCCTTCAGCCATGTAGGACAGGACATCCCTTGAGGCATGTCTGACACCCACTTAGAGTTAGCTAGCTGGGTGCACGTGGATGTGTGTCTCAGGTTTGGCCTTTCTCTCACACACTATCCAGGTGGAGTCAAGGACAAGATGGGATCGGTAGCCGTCTGTTCTTGATTCGGAGCCAGGGTGGCACTTGTACAAAGAACGTAGGGAGAGACTGGACCATTTGCTTCACGATCTTAACCTGGATATCTACACTGTAAGTTATATTAGGCAGGATGTATTTCATTTGCACTCATGTCACATGCTAGCAAGGTTATGCTCAAAATTCTACAGGCTAGGCTTCAGCAGTACGTGAACCGAGAACTACCGGAAGTACAAGCTGGGTTTCGAAGAGGCAGAGGAACTAGAGATCAAATTGCCAACATGTGCTGGATCATGGAGAAAGCACGAGAGTTCCAAAAAAAAAAAAATCTACTTCTGCTTCATTGACTATGCAAAAGCCTTTGATTGTGTGGATCACAACAAACTGTGGCAAATTCTTAAAGAGATGGGGGTACCAGACCACCTTACCTGCCTCCTGAGAAACCTGTATGCGGGTCAAGAAGCAACAGTTTGAACCGGCCATGGAACAACTGATTGGTTCAAAATTGGGAAGGGAGTACGGCAAGGCTGTATATTGTCACCCTGCTTATTTAACTTATATGCAGAGTACATTATGAGAAATGCAGATCACTGCAGACGGAGACAGCAGCCATGAAATTAAAAGACGCTTACTCCTTGGAAGGAAAGCTATGGCAAACTTAAACAGTATAATAAAAAGCAGAGATATCACCATGCCAACAAAAGTTCACATAGTCAGGGCGATGGTGTTCCCAGTAGCAATGTATGGTTGCGAGAGTTGGACCATAAGGAAGGCTGAGCGCCAAAGAATAGATGCTTTCGAACTGTGGTGCTGGAGAAGACTCCTGAGAGTCCCTTGGACTGCTAGGAGATCAAATCAGTCAATCCTAAATGAAATCAACCCTGACTGTTCCCTGGAAGGACAGGTACTGAGGCTGAAGCTCAAATATTTTGGCCACCTAATGCGAAGAGAGGACTCTCTGGAGAAGACTCTGATGCTGGGAAAAATTGAAGGCAAAAGGAGAAGGGGAAGGCCAAGGATGAGATGGTTAGACAGCATCACCGATGCAACGAACATGAAAATGAGTGAACTCAGGAAGATAGTGGAGGACAGGAAGGCCTGGCGGAATATGGTTCATGGGATCACGAAGGGTCGGACACGACTTAACGACTGAACAACAACAAAAATTTTCATTTGAGATCCAGTTAACTAGTTAATAAAGTTGCAGCCCATTTTCACTCCGATGTTGTTGGCTCATATCTTTACCCACCTGTGTGCCTGTAAACAAAGGAACAAAACCCAATGAAATGGTGGGTTTCTTGCTGGGGCATGATGTACTATTGCCGCACACAATATCAAAATATTTTTTTTTCATGCCACTGACCACTTTTCTCAGACTGATAAAAACAAATGAAAGCAAGATGCTCTTTAAGTCATTCCTGGGTTTTGTTCCTAGATTGAATTGTTTCACTTTCTTTTTTTCTTTTTGACCCACTTTAAAAACAGCTTCCCAAGACAGGCTATTATTTCCTTCCCTTTTGAGGACCACCCAGACTTTACATAGTGAAATGCACTCTGCTGCAAACACATTAGACTACTTCCCAACATAATTCTCATCAGACTGAAACAAAAATGTCTTCTCTCAATCCATGTATCATTACCAACTGCTACTGGCACATAAACAGAACATACTGAATAATGGCCTGGATTTACACAAGCATAAAAAGCAAAATGATCAGAGAAGGAACCCCTGCCAAATTCAAACGTCTAAAAATAATTTTCTTCCTTGTTTCTCTGTTGCCTGGTGTAATTATAGTGGGAGGCTGTCCTGGAACATTCCCTGTTTAAATGCTAAGAGGCATATGCCAATTTTAGGCTGATTAGTTTCCCCAATAGCCCTAGTTCTGCAGAACCCCATAGGACCCCAGCACCCAGGTAGCTCATCTGTTTGAGCTGCACAGGTCTGTCCTTCACCTCCTCTCTGGGCAGTTGCTTCTCTGTAGTAGACACACCATGGTTTCTCAGGAGCTCCTGGGTGAGACAGCCACACACTGGCCTCTAGCAGGTCTTATAGCAATCCCTGCTTAGTCAGTCCATTAGTCAGGTAGACAGTCCGTTATTCAGATGTTTAGTTCGTCCGTTTAGTCAAATAGCCAGCCCTCTTTCTTTCAGCTCTCTCCCAGCTCTTCTCCAAGCTCACTGCTTCAACTCATACCATCTGGTGATGATTCTCTCATTTTTATCTTCAAAGCCCTCATTATCCTTTCTAACGGCGCAACCCAGTGTAACTTTCCGCCTGAGGAGCATGTGCTCCGCAGGCAGAGGGTGCCATAAACAAGATTAAAGCACATTTTCAGCACCCAGTGAATAAGGCCCGCCAGCGGACAAGCCAACAGGCCTCACTCCGCCACGGACTGGACCTGCAGCCACTGGAACAAGGTAAGGATTACTCTTGTTGGAGCAGGGGCAGAGAGGGCGGTCCATGCGGCGAGGGAGGGCGGCCATTGGCCGAGCCGGCCCGGGTGGGGTTGGGGATGTCAGCCACGATATCCCTGTCCCCATTCTCGGGTTCAGTGGCCCCTACGCCGCCACCTTGGATTTCCACCAGCTCTCAAGCCGGCAGACATCCAAGGAGGTCCATCGGGGCCTTTCAGCCCTACACCAGAGGAAGGGGAAGAACGTCTCTTTCCCCCGAGGAGACCCCGGAGCAGACCGGGAAGGGGGTAGGATTCTGCGGGATTCCCTATGGGTTGGCCACGGATCTTTACACAAGCTTGGGCTGTAAGTTACAGCTATGTGTCACACCCATGGTAAGCAAAGGACCTGGAGTTAACCCCATATTCCCCAGACCTGTCAAGGCGACAAGCCAACATGAATGTGAGTTGGGAATGTGAACTGGAAGAAAACAATAAGGCACAGAGGATAAACGTAGTCATTTTTTTCTATAAAACAGGAGTGAATATCCTTCACAAAAATATGAAAATGTCAGAAACCATCTGAACTGTGAAAGGTCAAATATTATGAGGGTTTTTTCCACAAAGGTTTGAAAGAATTTACAAGATTACCTATCAATACTACTTCTGCTGATTCTCACTTTACTCTTAATTTGGCAATCAGAAGAGGAATAATATCATAATGCAATTGTATTTGATATAATGATTTTAAACAGTTTGCTGTTCTTATAGATTACCATTGCATGCGTGCGTGCGAGAGAGAGAGAGAGAGAGAGAGAGAGCAATCCTATCCAACTTACACCATCGGTGTAACCAGTGGGGGAGGGCATGGCGGGAGGCTTTGGAGGGGAGGGGAGATTTAAATCCCTTTTGAAGGGGATTTGAATACCCTTTCCGTCCTGGGGCCTCCTGTTCTCGCTGCACCGGTGGTGTAAGCTGGATAGGATTGCCCTGTGAGTGAGTGAGTGAGTGAGTGAGTGAGTGAGTGAGTGTTCATTAGTTACTCAGCAGGAGATTTGCACACTTCAGTGCAGCAGGAACTATTAGACCTAGCAAGCAACACTTTTCTATTTGAGGGAAAAAAATGGAAGGAAAAGAAACCACAAGATTAATTTTATAATGCCAAGGAAGAGATGGGTAATACAGCCTGTGCATTTAGCTACTTAGCACTAATATGTGGAATTGCAAGGGATTTCTGATATTGTATCAATTGGCTTAGAAAGCAAGTTTTGCTGTAGCAATAACCTGAAAAATTAATAGCACAGAAATACTAAGGGATCTGAAACAAAGTAATAAATTGAAAGAAGCAACATTTAATGGCTAAAGTTCAGAGACCTGTACGCACTCACAAAACAATTTCACTGTAAGAATGTTGAAGAATTAGTGTATCATGTCTACTCTGAGGACCCTTTGGGGTGAAAAGGCTTATAAATTTTAAAATGAATATACTGTAAAATGCCACTAGATCTACTTTGAAAGTAAACTTCCGCTCATGGAAAATGCCACCACATAGTTACTGGGAATTTCACCCATTTGCCATCCCACTGCATCCCCCTCCCACACTACATTTCACACCATTCCATTGACCTTCAGAAGTGGCTATTTGGGTATCTCAAGAAACTACAATAGGGAGGAGAAACTAAGGAATATCACTTGTGCAAGTGCCATTGTGCTCAGTGGTATCACTAGGCTGGGTATCACCCAGTGCGATAACCCAAATGTTTTGGTGGTGATGTGATGATGTAATCACGTCACCCCAAACTTCCAGTGTCATCCACTGTGGTAACCTGGACGTTTTGGCCCCCGGCCCGATCCAAACCTTGTCGCAGCTTGTCGTGTTATCGCCAATCATCAAGTAGTGGGTGTTTTGGTTGGTGTCACCCCCCTGAGGGTGGCACCACTGTGGGTCACACCCCTATCGTGACACCCGATTGTGCTCACACTATTTATGATACAATCCAGTGTTGGCAAGTGTTTCTCCCACTAAATTTGTCCAGTTTATTGAAAAAGATTTATATACCACTTCATAGCAGTATACAACATAAACATTAAAGATACAGTAGATAACATTTGGGTACAAACACATTAGAATAAAACCATTTAAAACAATTAAAAATGATACAACAGCAGATTAAGATATAAAAGAGCTATACCATAAAAGCAACAACATAAAAGAAGCAACAGAAAACAGGGGTGTCTAGGGGGTTCCTTCCAGGGCCTCTGAGAGGGGGGTTAAGGGGGTACAATCGTTCCCGGGGCCAGGGCCAAAAATGGGTCATAAAGGGGGGCCCAGGAGCCAAATTTACATGAAGAGAAGGGGCCCAAAAGAAACTTTGTACCCTCTGAGTGGCCCTGGGTCCTCCTTGCGAACCAAGCAAAATAAATATTTAACCGGAAACCATGTAACGAGGGGACTGTCCTCAAGGCTCCTGGTAAATGGTTCCAGAGGCATAGTGCCACAACAGAAAAGGCCCTGCACTTTGTCGCCATCCCCTTGGCTTTAGATGGCAGTGATATCCTAAGTAGGACCCTATTTGATTATAGGGGGCATGCAAGATTATATGAGGGAAGGTGATCCTTGAGGTATCCCAGTCCTATTTATTTATTTATTTAAAGAATTTATATCCTGCCTTTCTCCCGCACTCAAGGCGGCTTACAATAAAACATTAAAATACATATATACATTAAAATAAGTAAAAACAAATAATTAAAACAATTAAAACATCCAGTCCTCATCCAGGCCCCAACCACTTCCAGACAGTGCCCCAGAAGTTCAACAGCCCCCTTGGAAGCTGGAAGAAAAGAGAGATAGAGCTGGGTGGCATCTGTGTATTGGTGACACCCCACTCCAAATCCCTGGATGACCTCCCTCATCAGCTTCATGTAGATGTTAAACAGCATGGGGGACAGGATAGAGCCCTGTGGCACCCCACCAGCCAGGGTGCCGAACAGGTATCCCCCAGCCTCAACATCTGGGTCCAATCTGCCAGGAAGGAGCAGAACCACTGCAAAACATTTCCTCTAAGCCCCAACCTGGTCGGCTGGTCCAGAAGGACACTATGGTTGATGTTGTCAAAGGTCACTTAGAGGTCCAGCAAGACTAACAGGTCCAGCAGACTGAGAGGTCTAGCAAGACTTACTTCCCCATCTAGTCCTTGGTGCTGGTCATCAATCAAGGCAACCAAAGTCATCACCATCCCATAGCCCCGTCTGAAACCGGATTGGAAGGGGTCCAGATGCATTACTAATCATTTTGTCTTTAAGCAGCTATAGTAAGTGCCCCAGATCTGAAACTTGGTTTATCGAAAGACCAACCCCTCTGAAACAGTGTTTTGGGTTTGGCTTCAGTTTAACTCTGATTTTTCAATACTGGTCATTAAGGTTTGCAGCAGGTTAGCTAAGGTAATAAAAATATTAAAATACCTAGGAGTAGACTAAAGCTCTTCAACATGTTGGACTCGGAAGCCACAAGACTTCACAGGAAAAATACACAGCTGAATGAACAGAGGAAGATCCCCCAAGTGAAAGACAGAGGAACACAAGGGCCACCAGATCTTCTTTAGCCATAACCATGCCCTCACGAGATTTTTGGCTCAGCTTGTTTTTCATGGCTTTCCATATTCAAGAGAGTTCAGAGGTTGTTGGCGGGAGAAGGAAAACATGAAAAGACTACTGAGTTTGTAACTCAGCTACAAGATCAACTCATGAGTATGTTGAGTTGACTTCACCCAGTTTCCAGGAATCCTCCTCCCCCTGCAGCCTTTTTGATACATCCCACCTCATTTTACAGGGTCCCCTGATTTTGGGGAAGGATTCAGAGTGCTGTATTGGGAAGAAGGTAGCAGGGAAATCCCTTTCATGAGCTTCATTAAGCTCCATCCTAAAGGTTCTGCAAGGTTGTACATACAGTACATTGAGCTTTAGAGTGAGAATGACATGATCAACAGA
Source organism: Plestiodon gilberti rubricaudatus (assembly GCA_026170595.1). NCBI lineage: Eukaryota > Metazoa > Chordata > Lepidosauria > Squamata > Scincidae > Plestiodon > Plestiodon gilberti. Next base: position 66,704,035 of record JANXHW010000001.1, read on the forward strand.
CTGCAGTGTCTTAAAAGAGAGTGAAACATCATGCATGACAGTTACACTATTCCATGCACTTACAGCTCAATTCTATGCATGTCTACTCAGAAGTAAATCCCATTGATTTCAGAAATTAAACCAGCACCGGAAATTTCTGGAATTATATTTAAAATGGGTATAAAACAGACCTAGATGCCTTTAAAAGGGGATTGGACAGATTTATGGAGGAAAAGTCCATCACAGCTTACAAGCCATGATGGGGAAAAGCAACCTCCTGGTTGTAGGAGTAGATTTTCTCTGTGCCAGGTGCAAGGGAGTGGCGACTGGACACAGGTTTCTTCTTGTCTTGTATTGTGTGCCCCCTGAGGCATCTGGTGGGGCCACTGTGTGATACAGGAAGCTGGACTAGATGGGCCTTTGGCCTGATCCAGCAGGGCTCTTCTTTTGTTCTTATTTAAACAAAGACCAAGCTGTAAAGAACACACATAGATGGAAACCTGGTTCTTTTATACAAGAGCAGAAGACTATTTTTTAATAATAATGCTCATGTAGTACAAAAGCACAGCAGGGGGAGGGATATACCAGGGAAGGAGCATGTAAGTCTCTCTCAACAGTAAGTTTTTTACACTTACACACACACACACACACACACACACACACACAAGGTGCAGAACAGAAAAAGCTATTTGCATTCCAGTGAAATCATAAGGAAATCTGGTTTCAGTTGTTCAACTTCCTTTATGAGGTCATCAAAAGTATAAATGGCACTAATAGCCTGATCCTGTGTTGCAGCTAAATATCACTTACTGCTTTCCTGCTCGACTCATGCAAGTTTGTCGATATCCTTCTCTTTGCACTGGTGCGGTGTTTGCTTACTGCGTGCTTCCTTGCCCATGCCTTTTCTGACTGCCCACAGAGGTCTGTTTTCCCATGAGACTTTTTCCCATGTCTCAACAATGGAAAGAGATTACGGGTGCTGGCTTTTGGAGGCCTGTTTATGAAGCAGCTCTGTTTTGTGGAACTGCCAGCAAAGGGGGGGGGGGGTTTATATGCTTGATAATTTTTGTATTCTGGCATTTATGTATGTGTTAAGAGTGTGTGCCTTGGTTGGGGTACGTACTACTGTACGTTTTGTGATTAATATTTTCAAAATCATGGCATACAACACTGGTCCTAATCCATTCATAGCAGACAAAATGCCAACAACACTGCCACTCCTACATCCAAGGCTTATCCAGCCATGAGACTGGTTAAAACCCTTCACCTCATACAAGGCTGGGGAGAGGCAGCAGGTTGATGGGGGTGCCCTGTAACACACACCCATTTGCCACTTCCCTCAACCCTCCACCTGCCTGACAGCTCCATCCTCGTCTTGTGTGCTCAGGCAGTGTGTGAGAGGAGGATGGGGAAGACTTACCTCTCTGACCTCTATCTCCACTGCCAGTTCTTATAAAGTAGCCAACAGAGAGAGTTCTGGGAATGGGGAGGTTTCACTCCAAACAATCTTCCTGCCATGCCATTTTATAAAAATCTGAGCCGGAGGAGATAAGCCCTTTCCATTCTCCTCTCTGAAAGTGTAGTAGGGGCTCCTGCTCCTCCCAGGCCAGGAGTTTCCATGTTATACGGTGAAGGAAAAGACATACTCACCAGAGCCCAGCAGACAGATGGAAGTATGGAGACATTGATTTGGTTTTCAGTCCTAGTTTAATTCTGTTTACACACTGCAAGTTGGAATTGGAGCCCTAGATACTTCTCTGGGCGCCTCCTCATGATCGTGCCCCGTCTCCTTCCTGCCTTTGCTTAATGGGGCACAATCCTGTGTAACTCTTGAACTGGTGTAACAGTAGATCCCCTGGTGCAAGAGCACTTTTGCCAATGTAACTTGCCATACGCCAACGGACGCGGGACAGACACTGGCATAACCCCTCTCAAATGCCTCACATGCACAGTTCGGACGTGGAATGGATGCCAGCGCAACTCCGCCAGCGCAGGGGGCATTCTGGGGGCATCAGAATGCTCCCAGAACTCCCCCTGCACCGGCGGAGTTGTGCCGGCATCCGAATTGCGCATGTGAGGCGTTTGAGAGGGATTACACCGTTGTCCATCCTGCATCCGCCGGCATACGGCAAGTTACACTGGCACAAGTGCTCCTGCACCAGGGGATCTACAGTTACACCGGTGCAAGAGTTACACAGGATTGGGCTGTAGGAGTTTGTTCAACCTGCAGACACTCTCTCCCTGGGGTGTTCCCCCAGTTCCTTCCGCTGCCACTCCGTGGCAGCAGTGAAGCCCAGCAGGTCGATAATGGATTGGTTGCCCCGGCCACCAACTTGCTATAGCCGGGGAACATGGGCCACGTCCCTTACTGCCTTGGCTCAGGGGGTTTCCCATCCCTCTTTGGCAGTCTTCTTGTCCCATCTTCTCCCTTCTCCTCTTCGCCTCACTCTTCTAGCCTTGTCTCCTGACCCTTCACTCCCTCTTCCTTTCCCTTCTCTGTCTCCCTCAGGGTCACCTCGCCTCCCCTTCCTGTCTCATTGTCTCCCTTTCAGCTCTCCTTTTCTGTCTTGCTTTCTCTGTCTCCCCTTCCACCCTTTATGTTCCCTGCTCCCTTGAGTCTCCCTACTCCCCACTGTGGGGGCCAGTGAGCAAGTAAACAAGTGAAGTGGAGTGAAGCCTCCCCCTGCAGTGCCCAACAATAACATCACCGTAGGGTGCCATGTACCTCAGTAGCTGCCGCTCCATAACATTCCCAACCCGCTGGGGACACGGCAGGGATGCAGTTCAGTACTGTAGGTATGAGAAGAGGATGGGTCTGGCGGCTGTGGTGGATGTTTACAGGTGTGTACTGATAGGGAGATGGGTGGCAGAATTGAGGGGGTGGGTTCAGGTGGCAGCAGCTTGCTTTGGACCACCCTGCCTACATTCCTCCCATGACATATCTTCTTTCTAGCCGAGACTAGCATATCTTGCCATCTCCATCCAGTGGGAATATTGCGGACAGTCTAGAATGTCTCTGAAAAACGTTGCTTTGGATTGTATGGGTTTTTGTTGTTGTTGTTTATCCTGATAATCAATATTTATTCAATAAAAGATCAACAATTAGGGTAGAGCCCCCAAATACTGTTCAAAAAAGTGTACAGACTTCACCTTATAATACACATTAAAACTGAACACTTAATATAATTATTAGTAGTATAAGAGCAGGAATCCTATTACATGGAAGAAGAATACTCTACATTGCTGGCTAAATTAAAGGTGCCGTACTGAATCCTCTTGTTCAGTGCAATGCCCATGTTTACTCACATAGAAAGAACAAGGTACTGTAATGCTCCCTTTAGGAAAGGAAAGCAAGTAGACTATCTCTGTAGGAAGTTCCATCTAATAATCTTCGACTGGAAGGGTAGCAGTCATGACACACAGCCTAAAATGAAAATTCAGAAGTGGTCCTTAGGGCTCTAAAGACTTTTCCAACCCAAAGGAAATAAAGAAGCTGTTCCAGTTTCTCAGCTTGAATCAAGTCAGTTTTAAATTTGTGCCAGTGACCTAATTTTGTTTTCTAAAGAAGCATTACTTACGCAAGATCCCACAATGACCTCTTCTAAGCTAATCTAGGGAACTGTAATGTTGCAAGTTGGTAACATAGATATCACATATTAAAAATTTATATTTTTGTGAGTTCAATGTAAATATTTCCTTGGTTGTGTTTTTCTTTGTCCAACCCATCTTGAGGGCTGAATTCCAGAAAAAAAATCAAATCATATTAAAGTATTACAGCTCTGTTCAGCTGTTATAATACCACTGACATTCTGTAGCATTTCAGCCTATGAACAAACCTGATATAGCCAACAAATACAAATCTTTAAGCCAGTCAGCCATGTGTGATATTGCATGCATATGTAACTGAGAATGTATATTATATTTGAACCAATAGCCTTAGCTAGAATCTATCAGGCTGCAGAAGCAATAAAAGCTTGCATACACAATGTCCCGGAAAAGATAACATAGTTTTCAAATGGCCTTGTCCGTATATTGCATGTAAGCTTGTCTAAATATGGTTAAGTTTGGAGGAAGCAGAATATTAGCCTTCTGTGCTGGTACAGCCGATCTGCACACACCAACTTGTTTCTGCATCTGTACTATATTTGCCAGTTCGTGGTACTGCTATTCAGATGATGCTCTGTCACAACTACCAAAAACTGTAATTCAGGCAAGTCATATTCAATAAAAGATACAAGATTGCTAAGTTTATGAAATTAGCAACCTAAGGGCCATACTAGATGAGAAGTTGAAAATCTGTATTTGGTTCTCCCATCTCTTTATACAGTATTTATTTTAAATGCAACTATGGAGTGGGTGAGGAATTAAATTGGGACCATGATTATTGGGGCTTAATCTTTTCCTGCTATATCGTTTTCCTGATATAAACAGCCCCCCCCCCAGCTGTTATGTTTGTTAAGTTTTTGTGGAACTTTGTTAAGTTTTACATAACTTACAGCGCAATCCTGTCTAACTTGTAGACCACCACTTCACCGGTCTAGGGTGTTGCAAACGTGCCGTGAAGCATGTTTGCGACACACTGGGAGTACTGGTAAGCACCGCTGGCAAAGAGGCCGGGGCCACTCCTTCTGCCCCAGATCCAAAGGAGTGCTTGCCAGGGAAGGTGAGTTCTTCACCAAGTGGCAGAGGGAGGGAGGAATGGGGGCGTTCCAAGAGCACTCTTGGCTGGGTCCAGGAAGGTGGAAAGATCAGCAGCGGCTCCGCTGAGATCCTATACCCCTTCCCAGGTCTGACCAATGTTACACCATCCTCTCAAATGAGCACCAGCAAAATTGGAGCAGCTGGGGATCTACTCGGGGTAAGAGGATGAATGTCCCCTTACCCCAAGGATTCCTCCAGCTGCATCAGTGCCGGATCATATCTGGCTAGGATGCAGTGCAAGCTCTACATCCACGCTGTAGCCTAGCAAGACAGGATTGGGCTGTTAAAGCTGAGATGACAAGTACAAAGTCAAGCAGGGATGGACTACATTGGAAAAACTCAAAATAACCTTGCTAACACTTAGTTATGTGTTTCCTGGCCAAATATATCAGGAAGAATCTTCCAATTTGCTGTCATGCTGTCAAGATAAAAGTTCCGATTGACTTGACTGGTCCTTTAGTCTCACCTTGTTTCATAACTGAGGGCAAACTCAGCTGAAAGAGGCAATCAACCAAAACTCTCCACCTCACAGCACTTTTTTTAATCACATGTATATCCCTTGCTTTCAGGCAGCTGCTTTCTCTAGAACAATTGGAAGTGTTTTGTTATAAATGAAGCAAAGCTGGTTTTTGGATCAATATGCCCACAAACCTAAATTATGAAGAAATTAACTCACTTACAACCCAATCCTAAGTAAATCTCGGAGCAGTGATGCAGTGGCACTGGCACGGGCTGTACTGCATCTCGTGGGAGATTTTAGCATGCTGGAGGTCTCCTTACCCCAGCAGCTGCAGTGGACCAACTCGGACCTGACCCAGCTATATTGCTGGCATAAGTCCAGGTTGATCTGTGTCAGTACATCAGGCCTGGGAAGGGGTATAGGATACAGCGCATGCCAGTGCCACTGATCCCGCCCCCTCCTGGTCCCAATGTGCCCACCCACCCCATCACCACCCCTGCGCCAGACTTACCTTATCCAGTGGGCATCCCTGTGGCTACTGGCGCCAGTTCCTGCCAGCGTGGCAAGGCCCTGCGCTGTTGCAAAGCACTTTGCGGCACCTTTGTGAGAGAGCACACTGGCAAAACTAGCTTTCTGCCAGCACCATTAGTACAGTTTAATAGGAAGTTGATTATTACTTCATTGCTGAGAATTCAGAAGGATGGTGGAGGACAATAGTATAACAAACTATACGTATAAATTTCACTTACCAGCTATATATTTTAGCCTTTCCACTCTGTGTACTGGTGAATTTACATACCCAAAAAGATCTCTGGAAAAAGTTTCTAAGTGGCTAAGGTTTTGCTTACATATTATTGAGCTGGTTATGGAATTCTCACCTGGTGGTACTTATACCCATGGTTTCATTCCACTTAATAGCGCTGGGCAGACATTACATTTTTCAGCATGCTCCAAGGAATAGAGATTGTGCAAACCTCATCAGGAATCATCAGCATAGGTTGCGTTAATCTATTCGTCACAAGAGCTGTTGTGAATTTTCAAGAATCACATAGCCACTTACTATAAAAGACAACAGGTTGCATAGACCAAAGCTACAAGATGCCAATCTGGGAAGATCCTCACTGACTTGAGAAGATATGGGTCTCCAACCTAAGTCTCACTAAGGATCCATGTACCTTCCTCCTGCCATGTGAGCAAAAAGGGTTTAGAAGGAGAAAGCACACAGAAACTTGCATATATGTGAGACATTATTACCAAAAATCATCGAAATATGAATTTCACATAAGTGAAGATACAACTTTGTTTCTTCACAACACTGAGCACATGCAACACATAGAGGCTTGACACAGATGCTAGCATTACAAAACAGAAACACTAAATTTTGTGCATCCCTCCATGCTCTCATCTATTCTAAAACTGGTTCAGAGCTGTGCCAGCACAGACAAACACTTTCTTCAAACACTTGATATTACACTTATTACAGAATTATATGGCCACACTATTACCATTTTATTATACACGGAGACCACTGTGATCCAGTGTCGACAGTTATCATACTAATGAATCATACCTTCTTCAGATGACAGATGGATCAATCCTTTTTGTAAGTTATGTCAAAGCACAGATCATCTACTACACAAAAGTAACATTGTGCTACTTTATATCTGAATATGGATGGGTTTATTTATAGCAAGCAGAAAAGGAAAGGAAGACAATTTAATAATAGGAGAGAAGAGGAAAAAAAACTGAGTGTTTCAGCTCATAGTTCTAGTAGTGTGAATGTACCCTGCAAAAAAGATTTATTTTCACCACACACGCAACCAGCCTATGGAATTCAACGCCACAAAATGTGGCAATCATAATTAATTTGGAGGACTGAAGGATTCTTTGAATTCAATGGAGGATAGATGTATCAACTTTATTAGCCAAGATCACTACTGAAATATTCATGACATGTTCAGTATGAGTACACCTCTGACATCCAGACGTAGGCCTAGGTAATAATGGATGGCTGACACCATCAGACCCTGTGTGTGATCTTTCTAGAGACAAATGAGGAGGGGCACTGTTGGAAACAAAACGTTGAACTAGATGGATAGCTGATACAGTGATGTGATTTTTCTCAGAGTGGCCAGGGCAGATAGACAGAACAACAACAACAACAACAGATATGTTTACCTCAGGAGTGGTTTCCCATGTGTTTTAGTCAGGTCACCTGGCAAGTACCCACAGCAGAACTGCTAGCTTCCAGGAAGCTGTGGCACTGGCACGAGAATCCTGCTGCTCCACATGAAAAATCAATTCAGATACTACCACAATTGCATGAAGCCCCAATCTCATTGAAATAATGGTGGTTCTGTTAGTGTAGTGATCCTAACGTTATATATGAATAGTTGTATTCTTCAGCAGCTTGAGGTTGATGGTTAATATACGAATAACACCTAGGGGTGAACTGCGTACAGGAAATATGACGGTCAGTGCAATCCTAGGCATGTTTTCTCAGAAATAAGTCCAATTAAATTCAATAGGATTTACTCCCAGGGAAGTGCTTTAAGACCGCAGTCTATATCCGTTAAAAAGAAAGAGAATAATGAATCAGTAGGAGATAAAAAACATGTTTGCACATCTTTCAGATGGGAGAAATTGGTTTGCATGCACTGACCTGCAGGACATGCCCTATGACTCCTTTCGTACTTTTGACCTTTATATTATACAGTATATGCAAGATAAAGGCATTTTCCTTAGAACGACAACATTTTTCCCCTAGATAAAAGTTGACATGTCTCCTCATAAAGAGAGAGAGTTAAGATGGCCAAAACATGTTAGTACTAGGAGAGATATTAAATTTCTCTCTTAACCACTGGCCCTTTGCACAATGATTTTAGTAACCTTACAATCCTATACATGTTTACTTAGAACTAAGTCCGACTGTGTCCAATAGGACTGACTGCCAGATAAGTGTGCACAGGATTGCAACCTTAGTATCTTAGGTTTTAGTAAAATAAAATCCAAGTTCCGAATTTGGATTGGGCTCCCAAGTAGCTGGTATTTAAAAGTGAAAGCAAACCCCAAACTTGATAATACATATACAGTACATCACATCTAGTTTGGCCCCTGTCTTCTAAGAGATCATGTTATTCATGTATCATGATTATATCCTACTTGTCATTTTCCCAGAGGCATCATTTTCTGTCTTTGCTGTTTGATGAAGATAAGAGGTCGACTAAAGACCAGCAAATACTGTATTTCATCTCTGACATGTCCTGAGCCAGCCAGGTGGAAGAAAATGCAAATATTCAAAAAAGAGTAGGCGAGCTTCAGGTCCTAACAGGTTTTTTCTCAGGCATTTTTTCCCATTTATAGTCTCATCTGGACATGCAGGCCTGTTGCTTGATGAAAGCAAAAATTGTGCAGAAAAACATGTGAGTGTGCATCTTGACAAGTTTACATGGTACACATAATGATTTCAAAGCATACAGAAAAAGTCCATCACAGGTTACAAGCCATGATGGGTATATATGCGAACTCCTGGTTTTTATAAGTAGGCTATCTCTGAATGTCAGATGCAAGGGAGTGACAACAGGATACAATTATCTTGTCTTCACTGCTCCCTGAGGCATCTGGTGGGCCACTGTGAGATACAGGCGGTATCTCCTCTACTTGGGCCTAGTTGGGCCTTTGGCCTGATCCATCCAGCAGAGCTCTTCTTAAACTTTCTCCACTCAAGAATGATTTGCCAGTATAAAATGAAAACTATACTTTTTTTTGGGGGGGGGGACACTAATAAATATAATGAGTGAAAGTTCCTAATTGCAGTTTGAAAAGCAAAGTTTTGAAAAGTCCTATTTTGGAGAAGTGTCAAGATGAAGAAAATAAGGTGAAAAAATTCCAAAGAGAAACAAGGCAGGAAACTCCTTAAGATGAAGACCCGTTTGATTTCACTGATTCCATTTTGGATGTCTTTTGAGGACTAGCTGTCTACTCTGTTCTGCTTGTTCTCCAACTTTTCAGAGAAATTTCTATAATTAATTTCAGAATCAGTGCATGTACAGGCTGCTCTTGCCATACCCTTCTGTTTCCCATCAAACAAAAGGCCACTTCATCCGGTACTCTCATTTCATAGCAAGAATTAACTATTAAAATATTAATGTAGTAGGGAAGTTTTCATGGCTTGGAACAAAAAGAGAAGTAAAAACCCTTTTAAAATTGCCTGGATTTTTAAAAAAAAAAATTAAAGAATTTTTCCCGGGCAATTTTAAAAGGGTTTTTACTTCTCTTTTTAGTAAAACATTTTTACATGGCTTTTAAACCCATATATCCTGTTTTCATTGAATATTAAAATATTTATATACTGTAATATTTTCTGCTTCCACACTCGCCCTACCATTTCAGGGACTCCAGCTGGCTCTTCACAACACTGGTGGGGAAGTAGCAATCAGCACCATGAGGCCAACACATGTAAGTATGTCTGGTCCTCCCACCTTTCCCCGAGCTGTCAGGGCACAAAGTCGGCTGCTCTTCATAGGACGGTCTCTCCATCCTGGGTCAATGCTGACCCTTTAACCACAGGACTGGACCAGGTAGAGCCAGAGGTGGGGCTGGGGAAAGAAAGCCCAGGAACAAGGGAGCCCAGGGCTTTATAAGACACGGCCGACGCTGAGGGAGTCTCTGGATAGGCTACCTGAGAACTGCTCAGTATCTGTGTCCTTAAGGCTGAGGCCAGACCAAGCCCAGGGAGGGAACCATGAGGAGGGCAGAGGAGGAAGGAGGAGGAAGCCAGGTTGAGGTTCAGGTTGTTTGGACTTTTAGCCTCGGGCCAAGAAGGACCCAACACCGGTGGGGTGCATCCCTCTTGAAGCAAACTTGCCTGGGGGAAGAGGACAGAAGAACATACAATTATTTTCCCACAAAAGGGTCACGCAGCAAAGATGGCTACCTATTCCAGGTGGCTTACAATCCAAAAAGACACCAGCAAACGGTCACTGGAAAGGACATTATATTACACAGTGCCTGAACAAGGGTGACATCCATCCTTAGCTGCTCTGGCAGCAAAATGCTTCTGTTGAGCTCCTGAAGCCCAGCAACAGAACTTCGACCGCTGAACTCCGGAGGCCCAGTTGGCTGTGCGGAACATCGCGGCGGCTACAGGACAATCAGGGCAGCTGGCCATCATCCGTCACAGCCCAAAATAGCAGAAGAGCTGGGCAGCCCTGGAAGTGACCCGGAAGGGGCAGGGCTGGCCGCCACAGTTGCCAAATTACCTTGAGGAGACCTTGAGGAAACCTCCGTGACTGTCTCTCTGTTGGCACAGCTGCATTAGTGCTGGAAAGTTAGATAGGATTGGGCCCTAGGTCTCACAAGAAAGCAGTTACATTTCACAATCATTTTTGCAAGCTTTTTTTTGTAGTATGAAAGGGAGAATATCTGAACAACTGCTTAGATTTTATCATAGCATTGTCTATTTAGTAAGCATGTCAATTTGAACGGGAAGGTAACCCCTAATAATTAAAATAGATTTTATTCACAGACAAAGTTATAACTCTGTTTCCTAATTTAAAAATTATATCAGATTTACTTTCAGCTTAAATTATAATAAATTCATAGAGTTCTTTTTAAAAGAAAAGACCAAAAACTAATATTGCTCCTCAAGGGAATGTATCTTGGTAGGCATCTGGAAAACTCAGTGATTAATTAATAGATTCATTAATTGGACAGCTGTACTGTTAGAAGTGAATTTAATTGTTTGGATTAATAACCCTACTAATTAATCCTAAAGAAAATCATCAACCTTATAGTTGAGAAAATGCTGACTTCCTAAATACCCATCTGTGTAATTAACATCATTACTAGATAACTATAGACTGACTTACAGCTTGATATGTGAAATGGGAACACTGTTGCAGAATCCCTTTAAAAGGAGTCATGACCCTCGTCGCTTGAACATTCAGAAACAGCCCCACTACAACTGTGTAATGCTTCCATCTCCATTGTGTTTAATGATTTTGCAGAATAGTAGCACTATGGGAATCAAACCATGAAGATCTGTTGGGAGCTGTATAACATGTCTTCTAACAGAATTAAGGCTTAAGATATAAGAGCTCACAATAATGTTTTCTAAGAATCTTTTCCATGCTACTTTTAGAGTATCCTGGCAAGAGAGCTCAAAAATAAAACTCAGTTGCATAAAGATGAGATTTTGTTATACAGCACAATCATAAGCATAAAGAATGGACCCTGTACCCAACACAGAGAACCACAAATGTTTCCCTTATTTGTATTCTATGTGGGTCAGATCCTTTGTAATACAGATTTTTCCTATCATTCTTTGAAGCAGTTTTATTTCCCCAAAAGGTTCTTTCCCGCCATTGCTCTTTTCTAGCGTCTCATCCATTGTTTGTACAGTATCTCTCATTTTCAGAGCAGACAGTCTTTCTTCTGAGACAGTGAGCAGTTCTATTTCGTTACTCCATAATGTTTTTATTATATTAGACCACCAAACAAAAAGGAAGTGAGAAACACCCACAACCTTCCATTCCAAGAGGAACTGTTTCAAAATATAAATCTGCAGATGATTGATCTCACAGATGACAGACATATACTTATACATGGTTTGTGTAAACCCATCCAAATGCAATCATTACAATAATGATTTAAGTGGGTTTATTCTGTGCTGAATTGTAAAACTCTTTTGTTTCTTGGCTACAAATCAAGTAACTCAAAAATCAGTACACCCAGCTCTTAATAGAGGTACCTGGATACAGCAACTAGTCCCAGATACAGTAAAAGCAGTTTATAGTCCTATACCCATTTCAGGCTCATCCTGCCCTATCAAATACATTTCCAGTATACTTCAAGTGTAACTCTAATGAAGTTGTATAATGATGCTACAATAAGAGACCAAAGTTGTGATCCAAATAGCTACATGAGAAGTGTCCAGGGACTTGGGCATGCCCACAGGACTTTTGATTTTTTTTTTTCCCTTCACACCAGACCGTTGCCATATCACCTGTGAAACTAACTTGCTGTATAGCTTGGTGGACTGCTCTTAAAGAAGCCCAAGCCCACAGCATGTGGAGTCAGTTCTACTGTTCCTTGAATTCCTGTCAAAACAACAAGGCTTACCTTGACCAAGTATACAGGACTGTGAATTGCCAAAGCATAGTCAGCCTGGAGTCAACAATGCCAGTATCCTAGCATAAGATATAATAAATCCTAAAGCTGACTCAAAGAGGACTGTAAGATTTAACAGTTCTTCCCATTCTCATAATCTCAAAACCAACATTCAGATACAAGAAGAAATGATGGCTTAAATTCCCCCTGCTGATGTTCTTCACAGGAAGTGAAGCACAGAAGAATGTAAGATGAAATAGAGCGTGCAATTGCCCAAGAAGCTTTGCTTCAGTAAATTGAATTACTTTACTACTTCATGGCTAAGTAGCAGCTAAGAGAGTGATCTGCAAATCAGAGCTTCCCCAGTTTGAATCTTGCCTCTCCTAGAACTCACTAGGTGCTTGTGGGAAACCACTTCCTTTCTGCTTCAGCTGAGAGTCCAGATTCAATATGGGGAATCATAATACCGTACTTATCTTACAAGGCTGTTCGATGGATTACACCAAGTTAATACACAAGCACTTTGCATACTCAAAAAAAATGTTATACAAATACCAGATGGTGGTGGTGTTATGCTGCTATAGAGAAGCATGTCGATTATTTTTTTCTCTGCTTTAAACACAATATTTCCAGTCTTAGATGAAAAGTGATGTAATAATGACATTGATTAATGTGTGTATATATACAGGTCTATAACAATCTACCTCATTTCTAGATTTGGCACTATATACACTGTATATTCTCCCCTAAAATGTTAACACTTTCAAATAAAACTTTCCCCCCTTTCCCTTAATCCTACTTAAACTGCCTTTCCTAAATGAATACATAGATTGTCACACACCACTTAAAATCTTTGTAACGTTAAGCAAGAAAGACCCATATCACTGGCCACCAGGGTTGTCAGACCTGCTGCCAGAGAAAAGCCCCTTACCTTTAAACACTGCACTACTACACAGTGAAAATCAGCTGCAGCAGGTACCAAGTGTTCCCTTCCTAGTTCTCTCATTGCATCCCTTCCCAGTTATGGTTTTAAATCACTGTCCATTGAGTAGCAATGAAGGATGGAGGGCAACTCCTGTCCTGATAGCTACTGTGTGCTTGCACAGTGCTGGCAACATTGACTGAGTGGACAGGTGTCCCTGGGTGGGCTCAGGCCACTTGTCCATTTAGCAACTGTGCACTTACATGGTGTTGGCTAGGACACCCTCCACCATCTCTGCCACCCTCTCCTGACACCTGATAAGACAGGGCAGGAGCTCTCCCCTGATAAAATATGGTTAAAATTATTATAGGCTTTGAACTACAGGTGGGCCCCCATATCCACTGATTCGCTATCCACGGTTTCAGTTATCCACGGATCGTGGGGATCCCCCCCCCCAGGCTTTTACTTTTTTCCCCAGTAAGCTTCATTTCTTCCTTAAAGAAACAGGAGAAGCAGCCTCTGGCTGCTTATTACAGGCAAGTAGAATGAGACTAAGTACTAGAGAGGCTCTGAAAGGTTAACAGAAACCTTGCAGAGCCTCTCTAGGACTTAGTCTCGTTCTACTTGCCTGCAATGGAGGCTGCTTCTCTGTTTGTTTTAAGGAAGTAACAAAGCTTGCTGAAAGAAAAATAAGAGCTGGGGGGGCAAGCATGCCTGCCTGCAGGGGAGGCAGGGGGGGGGCCTCAGGAAACCATGGAGGGGGTGTTCGCTCTTATCCACGGTTTCAAATATCCATAGAGGGGCCTGGAACATATCCCCAGCGGATATGGAGGCCCACCTGTAGTTTCCTTTCTGTCACATCTATGAACCACTTAATTTGAAAACAAAAGCAAACATAATCCAAGGTTCCACAGTGGGTGGCAGCTTTAAAGCCAAAAGGGTCAGGGATGGAACAGTTGGGAACGGCTGCAGCTGCTTTTCCTCTCAATGCTGGTCTCTAGTTGCAGACCTGGTAACCCCATTGGCCCCCTTTCACAAAGCTGAGTCATTTTGTTATTTTGAGTAGCTATACAGAACCTACTCAAAGCTAAGTACATAAGAACATAAGAAGAGCCCTGCTGGATCAGGCCAAAGGCCCATCTAGTCCAGCTTCCTGTATCTCACAGTGGCCCCATCAGATGCCTCAGGGAGCACACAGCCAACAAGATAACCTGTTTCCTATTGTCACTCCCTTGCACCTGGCACAGAGAAAACCCACTTCTAAAACCAGGAGGTTGCTTATGGCTTGTAACCTGTGATGGTCTTTCCTCCATGAATCTGTCCAAACCCCTTTTAAAGGCATCTAGGCCAGGTGCCATCACCACATCCTGTGGCAAGGAGTTCCACAGATGAATTACACGTTGGGTAAAGAAATATTTTCTTTAATCCGTTCTAACTCTCCCTCCACTCAATTTTAGTGCATGTCCCCTGGTTCTGTTGTTGTGCAAGAGGGAGAAGAATTTCCCTCTATCCACTCTCTCCATCCCATGCATAATTTTATACGTCTCAATCATGTCCCCCCTCAGGCGCCTTTTTTCTAGACTGAAAAGCCCCAGACGCTGTAGCCTTTCCTCATAAGGGAGGTGCTCTAGCCCACGAATCAATCTGGTTGCTCTTTTCTGCACCTTTTCCAATTCAACTACCGTATTTATTGGCGTGTAAGACGCACTTTTTTGTCTACATTTGTGACCCAAAATAGTAGGGTGCGTTTTATACGCCAATACTAAAAAATCCCTTTTCCCCCCTTGCCCGTTTTAAAGCATTTTCGGGCTTACCGCGTTTTTCCAGAGCCAGAGAGCTCCCTTGTGCTTTCTTCCCTAACTAATCTATCCGATCTATAGCTGTTTGTCGGGTTTAATTTATGCACGTGCATGAGTTGAGCTTCTCAGCAGCCAGCAGAGGGCGCTGTGCTCAGTTCAGTTCAGCTGATACGCCGGTGCGTTTTATACGCCGATAAATACGGTATATCCTTTTTGAGGTGTGGTGACCAGAACTGGACACAATACTCCAGATGTGGCCTTACCATCCATTTGTACAAAGGCATAATGATATTGGCCGTTTTATTCTCAATCCCTTTTTTAATGATCCCGAGCATGGAATTGGCCTTCTTCACAGCCGCCGCACACTGGGTTGACACTTTCATCGACCTGTCCACCAGCACCCCAAGATCTCTCTCTTCATCCGTCACAGACACAACACAGAACCCATGAGCGTATATGTGAAATTTTGGTTTCTTGCCCCAATGTGCATCACTTTGCACTTACTTACATTGAAGCGCATCTGCCATTTTGCTGCCCATTCTCCCAGTTTGGAGAGATCCTTCTGGAGCTCTTCACAATCCGTTGGTGGTGGTTTTGCTGTGGTCTATCGAGATTACATCTCCCTCACCGGATACCCTGTCCCACAGTGTACCGGGTTTGAGTGTCTCCGCATCGTGCTACAGGGGCGAGACAGGATGGGATTGCTGTTGGTGTACCGTCCACCTGGTTGCCCATCGGCTTCCCTACCTGAGCTGACCAGGGTGATCTCGGCGGTGGCACTGGAGTCCCCACGCCTGTTAGTGCTGGGGGACTTCAATGTTCATGCCGAGGCCCCTGTGACAGCGGCGGCTCAGGACTTCATGGCCGCCATGGCGACCATGGGCCTGTCTCAATGGATCAAGGACCCAACGCATGGTGCGGGGCACACATTGGACTTGGTGTTCACTGGTGGGTATGGGGATGGTGATCTGCCCATGGAGGAGATTAAGATCACTCCTCTGTCTTGGACGGATCACTATCTGGTGAGTTTTAGACTGGCAACGTTTAATCACCCCTGCAGAGCTGGGAGACCGAATTGTATGGTCCGCCCTCGGAGACTGATGGATCCGGATGGTTTCCTGAGGGCTCTGGGGGAATTCCCAGCTTCCCGGGTCAGTGATTCATCTGATGCTCTGGCTGCCCTGTGGTATGGGGAGGCAGCTAGAGCCTTGGATCAGATCGCTCCCGAACGGCTACGGCCTTGTCGTCGAGCCAAGGCGGCTCCTTGGTTCACTGAGGAGCTGCGGGCAATGAAACGACTGGGCCGACGCCTAGAGCGACGGTGGAGGAAAACTTGTGATGAATCTGACCGAACACGGGCTAGAGCCCATTTCAGGGCCTACTCCGTGGCGGTGATGGCAGCGAAGAAGGCGTTTTTCTCTGCCACCATTGCGTCTGCGAGTAGCCGGCCAGCGGAGCTCTTTCGAGTTGTCCGGGATCTGCTCCACTCGGCTCCTGTAGCAAGTGAGTTGGAGTGTTCGACGGACCGCTGCAATGAGATCGCACGGCACTTTGCAGATAAAATCGCTCAGATTCGCCACGACTTGGACTCTGGTTTAACAGTTCCAGAAGTTGTCCCTACGGCATCTGTCAATTCCATCGTTTTGGATTCTTTTCACCTTATACAGCCTGAGGATGTGGATAGGGTCCTCTGTAGTTTGAGATCATCTTCGTGCACGCTTGACCCTTGCCCAGCTTGGCTATTACGATCTGCGCGGGTTGGGCTGGCCGACTGGGTGGAACCTATTGTGAATTCATCTTTGCGGGAGGGAGTGATGCCTAGCATCCTGAAGACTGCAATTGTGCGTCCCCTCCTGAAAAAACCATCTCTGGATTCCTCCAATTTAAATAACTATCGGCCAGTTTCCAATCTGCCTTTTTTGGGTAAGGTGATTGAGCGGGTGGTGGCGTCTCAGCTCCAGGGGATACTAGATGAAACGGAGTATCTGGACCCTTTTCAGTCTGGCTTCAGGCGGGGCTTTGGGACGGAGACAGCCTTGGTCGCCCTGCTGGATGATCTTCGCCGAGGACTGGACAGGGGGAGTGCATCCCTGCTGGTCCTTTTGGACCTTTCAGCGGCTTTCGATACCATCGACCATGGTATCCTTCTGGGCCGATTGGCCGAGTTGGGACTAGGGGGCACTGCTTTGCAGTGGTTCCATTCCTACTTGGCTGACAGGTCCCAGATGGTGATGCTGGGAGATGCCTGTTCGGCACCCTGCCCTTTACAGTGTGGGGTGCCACAGGGTTCTATTCTGTCTCCCATGCTTTTCAACATCTACATGAAACCGTTAGGAGAGATCATCCGGGGATTTGGAGTTGGGTGTCACCAATATGCTGATGACACCCAACTCTACCTCTCCTTGCCATCTCGCTCCAGGGAGGCTGTAGAAGTCCTAGAGCGCTGCCTGGAGGCGGTTGGGGTCTGGATGAGGGCTAATAGGTTGAGATTGAATCCAGAAAAGACAGAGGTCCTACTGGTCAGGAAAGCTTCGATGCAGGTACTGAGTCATCTGCCTGTTCTGAATGGGGTTGCACTCCCCCTGCAGGAACAGGTGCGCAGCTTGGGAGTACTTCTGGATTCACAGCTCTCCCTGGAAAGCCAGGTGGCGGCTGTGGCCAGGGGTGCGTTTGCCCAGCTTCGGCTGGTGCGCCAGCTGCGGCCGTACTTGAGTCGATCGGACCTGACCACGGTGGTCCACGCCTTAGTGACTTCAAGACTGGATTACTGCAACGCGCTCTACGTGGGGCTGCCCTTGAAGACGGTTCGGAAGCTGCAATTAGTGCAGAATGCGGCGGCCCGGGTGGTAGCTGGAGCTAGGCGGTTTGACTCTGTTGAGCCGCTGCTTCAGCGGCTGCACTGGCTGCCCATTCATTTCCGAGCCCAATTCAAGGTGCTGGTAATGACCTTTAAAGCCCTTCACGGTTTGGGTCCAGGATATCTGAGGGACCGCCTTCTCCCATACATTCTGGCCCGCTCTCTTAGGTCATCTGAGGGGGCTCTCCTGCGTGTACCACCTCTATCGCAAGTTAGGGGAGTGGCAACACGTGGGCGGGCTTTCTCCGCTGTGGCGCCACAACTGTGGAACTCCCTTCCAGGGGATCTGAGAACCACCCCCTCCCTCATGACTTTTCGGCGAGGGCTCAAAACATTTTTGTTTCGTCTCGCGTTTGGGTGATGGGTTGTAACCTGCCTCCTGTGTCTCAAGATGCTCTGCCATGCTGCTTTTGTGCTCCCTACTGTTGCCCCCCCAGTGGTTTTTATTGATAGTATTGTTTTTATTGTTTTTAAATTATGTATTTAAACTTTCTGTATTTTAAACTGTTTTTAATTTTTGTTGTAAGCCGCCTTGGGCATTTGCCTCGGCATGGGATAAGGCGGGATATAATTTTTTTAAATAAATAAATAAATAAAATCCCTGCTGGTCTTCACCACCCGGAAAAGTTTAGTGTCATCTGCAAACTTGGCCACCTCACTGCCTATCCCCGACTCCGGGTCATTTATGAATAAGTTGAAAAGCACCGGTCCCAAGACCGATCCTTGGGACACACCGCTTTTCACCTCTCGCCATTGTGAAAATTGCCCATTGACTCCCACTCGCTGTTTCCTGGTCTTCAACCAGTTCCTAATCCACAAGAGGACCTGCCCTCTTATTCCCTGACTGTGGAGTTTTCTCAGGAGCCTTTCATGAGGGACCGTGTCAAACGCCTTCTGAAAATCCAGATATATAATATCCACGGGTTCGCTCGCATCCACATGCCTGTTGACCTTTTCAAAAAATTCTAACAGGTTTGTGAGGCAAGACTTCCCCTTGATGAAGTCATGCTGACTCTCCCTCAGCAGAGCTTGTTCTTCTATGTATTTTAAGATTTTATCCTTAATGAGACTTTCCACCATCTTCCCTGGAACAGATGTTAGGCTGACCGGCCTGTAGTTTCCTGGGTCCCCCCTCCTTCCTTTTTTAAAGATTGGCGTGACATTAGCCATATTAGTAATACGTAATGGTACCATATCAACCTACCTTATAGGATGTTCAAAGAATTATCAAGATCATGCATGTGAAGCACTCTGAATACTCCAGAGGAGCTATATGAATACTGAGTACTATTTATCATCATCATCATCATCATCCATTCCAATATTTATTTAAAAAAAAGAATACTTCAGAAATAATTCAACAGATACCATACAAAAGAGACCATGCGGTATCACTATGCAGATAAAATATGGTTAAAAATTATTATAGGCTTTGAACTAGTTTCCTTTCTGTCACATCTATGAACCACTGAATTTGAAAACAAAAGCAAACATAATCCCAAGGTTGACAATGAAAAGTCTGTAGTCTCCTCACAGGACTAATAACAATGGGAAAGATGTTTGTTCACCCCATCCCTACACAACCAAAATAAATGAAATGCGAGATAGAAAATGTCATCATATGAGGAATGGTCTTTGTTGCTGTTACCAATATCTGAAATTGAAAATTTCAGATTTGGGTTAGGAAAATTGATGTAAGGGTTATTTCAAGGATACCTCCCCCAGTGTCTTATTATTGTGCTGTTAGGCAAAGATAGACACCTACTTAGAGTCTTGAGAGTGCAGTCAATAAATGTATTTCATCACGATTCCTGCAAAAACAAATATCCCTGCAGAAATGTGTTTGACAAGCATAAAAAGAATTACGAGAAAATAGAATGATTTATTGTCTGCATTAGATTGACCACTGAATGAAATTCAACAAGGAAGGCCAAATGGGTAAACTGGTTAGGAATAAATCAATGATATAGCTGTTTTAAAAATAGATTCCCTTAACTCCTAACTTCAAATGTTTGGTTCTATGTTCTACTCATATCATCCATCATTTTTTATTGCAAAGGAGGTCCAAGGCAGACTGGATGCTTATTGTGCAAGGCCCTGTACAGAACGAAAGCAATAAATAGTTCCTTCTCCAAAGAGTTTACAATCTAAAACAGTGTTTCTCAAACTGTGGGTCGGGACCCACTTGGTGGGTTGCAACCTGATTTCTGGTGGGTCCCAGGTGATGGAAAGATCAGCAAAGTAATTGCCACAAGTCCTGAGGCTATTCAAAAGTCAGATAGCTGCTAATTGCCCTTCAAAGAGCTGAGCTCCTGCAGTTTGCAAGGAGCTGAGCTCCTGCAGTTTTTAAGCTTGTGTAAATATAGGGAGATAAATGTTTGAGCATCTCGTAAAGCTAGGTGGGTCCCGATAGAGTGTCATTTTAAAAAGTGGGGCCTGGTGCTAAAAAATTTGAGAACCACTAATTTAAAACGAGGACAGATACGATATGTCTATGAAAAAGGGCTAAAAAAATATAGGCAGCAACAATAGAACGATGGTTCAAATCTAGTACATTCTAAACTGCCTGATTCCTCCTCTTCAACCTGGGGACGGCAGCTCCAGAGATTAGGGTAGTAGACTATTCCCATAGAGGCAGGTCTAACAACAGTACTGTACTGTACTGGGTGATAATCTAAATGTTTCAAAAAAGAAGAGAATCTTGTCACTTCCTCAGCCCTTTTATGAGCTGATACCATTCAGCTAGCCCCAGCTGTGCCTGCATGTTGGCTGCTCTGCCACTACTTCCAGCAGTGCAGGAAGCAGCAATCAGCTGAGTGGCACTATGCTCCAGGCCTCCAGAAATGTATATGGGTCTGCCACTTCCAGAGAAGCCTCTAGCATCACACTCTGCATGGCGGAGGAGTGAGTTGGGCTCACACTGCCAGATATCAACCACCACAGCATTATGAGAGGAGAAGCTGCATCGAAAATTTCATAGTCTTCTCATATGCTAAGGGTAGAAGAGAGACTAGCTCCCCCATCACAAGTGAGTGACATGCATTCACAGCCTGCTTCTAGGATCACCCCCTTCTTGAAGTCCTCATTTAAGGCCACAAACCCAGAAAGGCTGTTTTTGGTAGTGTACAGGCTACCAGGTTAATTTTGAAAGGGATTATATTGGTTTTCGTTGGTGTCTATATTCCCCCTTTTTCCTTTCTCCTGTCGAGTGTGGCCGATGGACAGAGTGTTTGTACCTCCTGAAGTGCACACATGGTCGCGGGGCCTTTTCATTGGCGGGATGTGGTGTCGTGTGATCGGAGTTGCTTTGTGGGAGGTGTGGAGGGATTCCATCTGGGGAGAGATGCTGTTTGTGTGCTGTGGGAGGGGTGGAATCGCTATACCATATGTTTTTGTTTCATATGTTCTGCCCACTGTATAATTTGCGAGTGAAGTGTTTGTATCTGGCCTTGTCAGGTGGGTGGGGTTGGGGGGATGGGGTCCAGTTTGTCTTGTGGGGTGCGGATGTAGTGATGACGGAGAGGGTTGTGGTCTACTTGGGGCAGATTGTGGGGAGGCGTGGTGGGAGTCATGTGGGAAGTGAACGCTAGGTTTTTGGGACAATTTACCCCTATTTATGGTTAATGTTGTCTTGTGTCTTATGTGTTTGTGCTGTATGTTATGTGTGTTGTTCTGATTATGCCAATAAAGGTCTTCTACTATTCTGCATTTAAGGCTACAGAGAGCTGCTTTTTTGCTAAGGCTTGAACTGCCTGAACCCTTCTCCCCTCTTTCCCACTGAACCCCCCACTTTCCCTCCTTTCTTTGCCCCACAAACCTTTCTTTCCAGGTTCCTCTTGGAAGCCCATCTAATCTCCCTACATCCTTTCTCCCTCCATATTTTTGCCCTCTTTGCTCTGCCCCTTGTCCTAAGGCAGGGGTTCTCAACCCCTTCCTGGTCAAGTAACCACCTCTGGTGCCACTCCTCCTGCTGCGTACCACCAGAAGTGACTGGCGGTTTTCAGAGGCCAGAAAACGCAGGTACAAAGCTCTGGGTGAGTGGGAGGGCCTAGCACTCCTGAGAGGCTCGATCCAAAGGTGGGAGCCTCTTGGGAGTGAAAACACACCACCAAAAGCACTGCGCCGGACCAGGATTCCAGTGGTCTGGCAGTCCAAGCACCACCAGCAGTCGGTCAAAATACCATTGATGGTACTAGTACCACTGGTTGAGAAACCCTGTTCTAAGGAGTTCTTCTCTTCCCCCCCCCTTCTCTCTCCTCTTTCTATTGGCTATTACACTGGGTCCTTGCACATGATTGTTTTTCTCATGTGCATACGTTACTTGTGTTTCAAAAAGCACTGCCAGTATCATGATCCCAAAGTCTTCCCATATGGATTAGCAGACATATTGACTGAACTGGCCCAGAGAGAATCTCACTATGCTGATCCTTGCTTTTGTATATTTTGGGTGTGTATTTGGGTATATGTAGGCCAGCGGGTGGCGCAGTGGGTTCGAATCCGCAACGGGGTGAGCTCTCGTTGCTTGGCCAGCTCCTGCCAACCTAGCAGTTCCAAAGCATGTTAATGTGAGTAGATAAATAGGTACCGCTTGCGGGAAGGTAAACAGCGCTCCGTGTTCCAGCCACATGCTACGCGCTGCAGCAAGGAGAGTCATGCCGGCCACATGACCACGGAGGCATCTTCGGACAACACTGGCTCTTCGGCTTTGAAATGGGGATGAGCACCACACCCTAGAGTCGTTCACGACTAGACTTAATTGGCAGACTTTACCTTTTACTTCAATGTACTCAGCATGGAAGTGCTCGTAAAGATGACTCAAAATATACAGCTGGTGCTGAAAATTCTTGCCCGTCTCTTGATGGATGTTGAGAAACACTCATATTCAACCAATACCACATGAACTGCTAGATGTCTCCTTCTGGATCCAATTCAAGGTGCTGCTTTTGATCAGCAAAGCCCTTCACATATCAAGTCTGACACCTATGTACCTCCTCCTTCTGTACCAACCTTTGTACCAGGTATGATCAGTCAATCACATTCTGTTCTATTCTCTCTCTGCAAAAATAAGGACATCTGCACTTAGGAGTATGGCTTCTATCACTATGGCCTTTGAACTGTTAAATGATCTGCCAGAAGAAATTGATGGGTATCAGAGCCTTTGGAGTGACAGTGCCTTACTTGTATAATTCCTTCCAAAGCAATCTGTAAATGAGCTTTTTGACTTACTTTTCGGATGGGTGGCAAAACCTCTCTTTCAGCAAGCATTTGGTGGATTCAAAATGTGATTGAGTTTTGTTACTGCTGACAGTTGCGTGCTGTATTACTGGAATGTTTATATGAAAATATTACTTTAATCATGCTTTATCTGTAAGATGGTTTGAGCACGTAACAAAGGAGCATATGTTTTATGGATATATATTTAAAAAAAATATTTAACGCGGAGGGGTTAAATGCCCTGAAAATGCAACTTGTTTTGTAATTTGATGCCTAAGTCAAGGTTCATCAGTGGGCAGCCCTGTTATTAAAAAGTCAGAAGTGAAGGATCATGGCTATCAGCTTTAATAATAATTTCCATAACTACCAAGGACATAAATTGCTTGTGACCTATGTCGGTTACATATTACATCTCAATTTCTTTTCATATGTTAATTTTTAAATTACTGTATAGCAATTTAGATAGTTACATTATCTAAACTGTACAGTAGAGTATGACACTGATGTCATGGAAGCTGATAGGAAGTTGGCTGTTAACTTAAACTGAATTAGATTTATATGCCAGTGCTAAGTGGAAAGCACCACTATCAGGAGAAGCATTTTTAACTGCAGATATATTTGCAAATATTCTCCAGAAAAAAATGCTCACTAAAATTGACTTCATTAAAGCTTGAGTGATTAGTTCAGTATTATACGATGATAACTGGTCTACTGAACAAGTGCTCAAGGCAATGCTATTGGCTTCCTGTGGCATATGAAACAAATACCATAAGAAGGATGGATAAAACAAGCACTACTGTTCTCACTATTACATGTTAATTGAGGACTGAATATTTGTACCAGTTGATAGTGGATCTCTTATGTTCTTATCTCACACAACACCAGAACCAGGGGACATGCACTAAAATTGAGTGGAGGGAGAGTTAGAACGGACAAAAGAAAATATTTATTTACACAGTGTGTAATTTATCTGTGGAACTCCTTGCCACAGGATGTGGTGATGGCACCTGGCCTAGATGCCTTTAAAAGGGGTTTGGATAGATTCATGGAGGAAAAGACCATCACAGGTTACAAGCCCTAAGCAACCTCCTGGCTTTAGAAGGAGGTTTTCTCTGTGCCAGGTGCAAGGGAGTGACAACAGGAAACAGGTTATCTTGTTGGCTGTGTACTCCCTGAGGCATCTGGTGGGGCCACTGTGTGATACAGGAAGCCGGGCTAGATGGGCCTTTGGCCTGATCCAGCGGGGCTCTTCTTATGTTCTTAATGCAAGTATTTGAACTATTGTCAAAGTCTTTGCTGCTTGTATACATTTTATAGGCTTAAGAAAGCCACCCTTTAAAACAAACAGTTACCTTACTTTAGAAAACAGGTAGGCAAGTTTAGCTTTATAAACCAACCTTCTCTATTCTCAGTTTGTTGTTGTTGTTCAGTCGTTAAGTCGTGTCCGACCCTTCGTGATCCCATGAACCATATCCCGCCAGGCCTTCCTGTCCTCCACTATCTTCCTGAGTTCGCTCATTTTCATGTTTGTTGCATCGGTGATGCTGTCTAACCATCTCATCCTTGGCCTTCCCCTTCTCCTTTTGCCTTCAATTTTTCCCAGCATCAGAGTCTTCTCCAGAGAGTCCTCTCTTCGCATTAGGTGGCCAAAATATTTGAGTTTCAGCCTTAGTACCTGTCCTTCCAGGGAACAGTCAGGCTTGATTTCATTTAGAATTGACTGATTTGATCTCCTAGCAGTCCAAGGGACTCTCAGGAGTCTTCTCCAGCACCACAGTTCAAAAGCATCTATTCTTCGGCGCTCAGCCTTCCTTATGGTCCAACTCTCGCAACCATACATTGCTACTGGGAACACCATCGCCCTGACTATACGAACTTTTGTTGGCATGGTGATATCTCTGCTTTTTATTATGCTGTCTAAGTTTACCATAGCTTTCCTTCCAAGGAGTAAGCGTCTTTTAATTTCATGGCTGCTGTCTCCGTCTGCAGTGATCTTGGAGCCCAAAAAAGTAAAATCTGTTACTGCTTCCATTTCTGCCCCTTCTATTTGCCAGGAATTGATGGGCCCAGATGCCATGATCTTAGTTTTATTAATGTTGAGTTTCAAGCCAACTTTTGCACTCTCCTCTTTCACTCTCATCAAGAGGCTCTTTAGTTCTTCTTCACTTTCTGCCATTAGGGTGGTATCGTCTGCATATCTGAGGTTGTTGATATTTCTCCCGGCAATCTTGATTCCGGCTTGCGATTCATTCAGCCCTGCATTTCTCATAATGTACTCTGCATATAAGTTAAATAGGCAGGGTGGCAATATACAGCCTTGCCGTACTCCCTTCCCAATTTTGAACCAATCAGTTGTTCCATGGCCGGTTCGAACTGTTGCTTCTTGACCCGCATACAGGTTTCTCAGGAGACAGGTAAGGTGGTCTGGTACCCCCATCTCTTTAAGAATTTGCCACAGTTTGTTGTGATCCACACAATCAAAGGCTTTTGCGTAGTCAATGAAGCAGAAGTAGGTGTTTTTTTGGAACTCTCGTGCTTTCTCCATGATCCACCGCATGTTGGCAATTTGATCTCTAGTTCCTCTGCCTCTTCGAAACCCAGCTTGTACGTCCGGTAGTTCTCGGTCCACGTACTGCTGAAGCCTAGCTTGTAGGATTTTGAGCATAACCTTGCTAGCATGTGAAATGAGTGCAATTGTGCGGTAGTTTGAGCACTCTTTGGCACTGCCCTTCTTTGGAATTGGAACGTAAACTGACCTTTTCCAATCCTTTGGCCACTGCTGAGTTTTCCAAATTTGTTGGCATATTGAGTGCAGCACTTTCACAGCATCATCATTTAGGATTTTAAGTAGCTCAGCTGGGATATTATCATCTCCACTAGCTTTGTTGTTAGTAATGCTACCTAAGGCCCACTTGACTTCACTCTCTAGGATGTCCGGCTCTGGGTCAGTGACCACACCAGCGTGGTCATCAGGAACATTCAGATCTTTCTTGTATAGTTCTTCAGTGTATTCTTGCCATCTCTTCTTAATCTCTTCTGCTTCTGTTAGGTCCTTGCCTTTTTTGTCCTTTATCATGCCCATCTTTGCACAAAACGTTCCCTTGATATCTCCAATTTTCTTGAAGAGATCTCTAGTCCTCCCCATTCTGTTGTTTTCCTCGATTTCCTTGCATTGTTCATTTAAGAAGGCCTTCTTATCTCTCCTTGCTATTCTCTGGAACTCTGCATTCAGTTGTTTATATCTTTCCCTTTCACCTTTGCTTTTTGCATTCCTTCTTTCCACAGCTATTTGTAAAGCCTCATCGGACAGCCACTTTGCTTTCTTGCATTTCGTTTTCTTTGGGATGGTTTTAGTTGCTGCCTCCTGTACAATGTTACGAACTTCCGTCCATAGTTCTTCAGGCACTCTGTCTACCAGGTCTAATGCCCTAAATCTATTCTTCACCTCCACTGTATACTCATAAGGGATATGGTTTAGGTCATATCTGACTGGTCTAGTGGTGTTCCCTACATTCTTCAGTTTAAGTCTGAATTTTGCAATAAGAAGCTCATGATCTGAGCCACAGTCAGCTCCAGGTCTTGTTTTTACTGATTGTATAGAGCTTCTCCATCTTTGGCTGCAAAGCACATAATCTATCTGGTTTCGGTATTGACCATCTGGTGATGTCCATGTGTAGAGTCGCCTCTTGTGTTGTTGGAAAAGAGTGTTTGCTATGACCAGCGTGTTCTCTTGACAGAACTCCGTTAGCCTTTGCCCTGCTTCATTTTGCACTCCAAGGCCAAACTTGCCTGTTGTTCCGTTTATTTCTTGATTCCCTACTTTAGCATTCCAGTCTCCTATGATGTAAAGGACATCTTTTTTGGGTGCTAGTTCTAGAAGGTGTTGTAGGTCTTCATAGAACCGGTCAACTTCATCTTCTTCGGCATCAGTGGTTGGGGCATACACTTGGAAATTAATTAATTAGCTAATTAATATTAATTAGCAGGGGGTACTTCAAAAATTGAAAGGTGACAAGGGGGTACACTGACCAACAAAGGTTGGGAACCCCTGACTTACACAGTAAAAGACCAATGGTTTTTCACAACCAAATTTGAAAAGCTAAGTAGTGCAACACTAAACAAAATGGTCAAAAATCTATTTTAACTTAACACTGGTGTAATTATGGAGCAGCTCTTTTACAGAGGAAATTCATACTGGTCTCAACACAGTTAAAAGAAGGCTAAGCCTGCTATATTTTCTTTCTTGCCATAGACTTTGGCTTCTGCAAATCACATTGGAAGTTTACAAGCAGTGAGATTTGTCATATATGGGAAAATATGGATGGAAAAGCACTCTAATAGGGCCCATGGGAAACATCTTTGTGAGAACTCTTCAATGTTCCAAATCTGCCTAAGTGTTTCAAGCAATTATGGAATTTCTCTTCTGAGGAAATAGTTGTATCCACTGCAAAACTAATTTTAATCAAGTCAGAAGTCATTTTTATAGTTCCTGTCTACCACACAAAAATAATTAATTTTCCAATTCAGTAAACCAAAATCACATTAATCTGTTCATAGTAAAGCCCCTGGAAGGTCTTCCATCTTTACTGTGTATAGTTACTGTACTCTGATTTAGTTGCCTTGAAACCCAAGGTTTGTGTTCTCTATTTGTACATTATAATGACGCTTAGCTCCAATCGGTGGCATCATTGATGCATGGCGAGGGGGCGGGCTACCAGAGAGGCTTGAAAACGCTTTCAGTTTTGCTGACGCTTGGCTTTGCAGTTTCAAAGATATTTTTATTGGGTTTTTTTTTTTGCAACATCCTGATTGTAGGCCGCACCCCTAGTTTAAAGACTTACATTAGGGGGGGAAGTGCGGCCTATACTCAGGACAATACGGTATTTTCTAACGAAATCTCAAGGCCTATGGACATTAGAAGAACACTGTTATCAGAACGTTGTTTAAGCCATTTCTTTTTCAACTCATTCACGTTTCTGTCTCAGATGAGGGACGTGTTCATCCTGCATCCGTAATCAATTGTGTTTAAAATTCTGCAAGGGTTCCAACTTAAATTCCCATGAAGCAAAAATCGAACAAAATATCTACATGCACTATCTTGAAGCCAGCTAATCCTTCACACCAATACAGTCTTTGGGATGTAAATGTCCTTTTTATTTTATGCTTGTGCAAGTCATTAAACAGCTGCAGAACTGCCTAAATAGAACAGCTGACTGATACACGCACATTTTAAAAATACTGAATTGAAAAGGCGAACTAGATATAGTACAGTAGTTTGTAAAGAAGGTTGAATGCAACATTTCACATCAGAAGCAGCCTAGCAGAATATGTAAAGTAGAAGTATTTTTATCTCACTTTTCTCTTTGGACAACCAAAGAATCAAGGCAGACTTGATGATGGGGAACTCATAAAGACTGGATCAAAACCATCCAAATACTGTATAACATTTACTTGACCACTGATTGATAGATATAAGCTAAATATAATTTTAAAGCTATTCTCAGTATGCTACGTAGCTTACTCAACTATAGTTTTGCTCCCATAACCTTCAGAACATATGAAGAAAGTGTTTCATATTTTCCCACCTTTACAGCTTTTGTGACAATACAAGACACGAAGCACACCAACACTCTGGGTAATGTATAACAGATGGGTTGTTTTAAGATATCACTTTTTAAGCTAAAAATGTCTTCTGAGAGTACAAGCCCCCCACACACACACACACACTGGTTGAGAAGGAAAATGGGCTGCTTGCCCAAAATCAAAGAGGCAATGCCAATGTGTCAAGTGCTGCCAACAGTGTTGTGAAAGCATGCTGGCTGCAGTCATATGATCACTGTGGTAAAACAACCAAAGCGTGCACCCATTCTAACACATTTGGCTTATAACCATCTGATTGACGGTTTAGCTGCCTTAATTAGTTGGAAAGCTGTATGCTTCTTGCCTCTCTAGAGGCAAGGGACTTCAGTGCTTCTGTCATCCAATGCCCACTGCTTACCTTACCTTCAGTTCTTTCCAACACACAATTTCTCGTGCAAGGCTGTTTGTGTTTGGTGGTTCATTTAAAACAGAGGCAGGTGTAGAGTCAATGAGAAGTATTTAGTTTAGCTTCCAAAACTCCCTATCTGTGGATCGTAATTTCAAGTAAACATGTTTTAAGACCAGGCTGTTCATTGTGCAACATGGCTACATTCCAGAGTACATTTATGTATAAATATGTGTTGTTAAAATCACTAACAACTTGCTTAAATGAGACTTACACAAAAACAGGTGTATTTAAGGACTGAACTAGGTACAAGCAATATTTTCTCCGAACAACCTTCATGGAAGATAATTGAACTTTATTTAAGAGGGTTTTTTTTCCTACTCATTGTTCATTTTTCATGTTTAAGGAGAAAGATTCATAGATTTTTCATTAAAAGGCATGTAGTTTGCTGTACTCTGTTCAACTCCTCAGAGGATATTTCTAATCAATTATTCTGTTTCATATAGACTTTTCATTTAGTTTCAAGAGGGATGGGTATTTCTACCCTTTGAGCAACTTTGTAAATGGTTCTAAGGTTAAGAAATTATTTCAAAGTGCTTGGTGAGCACTGACTTCCGTTTTAATTTCTTCTAAAACCTGAAGTAAAGTTGCCTGACAGGGTTTAAAGGAAGACATACCAGCAAGCTTTGTTATACATTTTTAAGTGAAAAGGTGTTCATTAAAGATTCTAATTCATTTAAAAATTCAATTTGCCAAGAATGCAATCATATACACATTTTCCTGGGAGTAAGCTCTATTGAACACAATGGGGATTTACTTATGAACAGGCAGGCATAGCATTGCACTGTAAATTCTCCACGTATAAAATCAGAGCACAGAAATAACTGTGTATAGTGTTCTTTTTTGCTTTTCAAGCTCAGTGTGTATGCATTTCTTTTCCATGCAATGCATCATGAGTTTCTACCATTTATTCAAGGGAATACACACTTCCCTTGAATAAACTAACCAAGGATTGTGTTTTCTAACCTTGAATAAACTAACAAACTAACCAAGGATTGTGTTTTTTTCTCCCAGTTCAAAGACATTTTTTTAAAAAAAACAGCTACAGAAAAGCATGAGCTTAACATCTAAACTAGTAGCTGAGAGCAAAATTGCATGATTCATGTGCAATTGTATTTAGGGCAGTGGTTCCCAACTTTCTATCCCCTTAAGGGGAGGTTGGGAACCTAATGCAGCACCTACAGGCAACAGCTCCATCACTTCCGGGCTTCCGCCACTGCTGAAAATGGGGAAACCCCCATGCAGGAAAAAACCGTGGCGGCAGTTGGGGGACCCCCCAACCTGAGGGTCTGACATCACTGTTAGGTTGTGTTGAATCTCTGCCCCCCTTAAAGTGGTGGGAGTTTTCAAATGTGAAAACTGGAGGGGTCACACCATTTTCCATGGGGCTTCTGCAAGCTTAACGACCCACTTCCAGTTGCACAAAGGCTCTTCCCTCCTCCCAGCCTTGTCCCATGTGCATTCTGGGACAAGGCTGGGAGGAGGAGAGAGACTTTGTGTGATCCGGAAGTGGGTCGTTAAGCTTCAAGAAGCCCAGCAGAGGCTTGAAAATGGCGCAATTTGGCTTTTTATAAAAAGGTACAAACGGTGATTTGGAGGCTTTCCCCCCATTTTAACAGGGGTTTTAGCATGGACCCCGCGGATCTGGGACCCACGGTAAATCAAATCTGCAAATAGAAAGGGTCCACTGTATGGACCCTTTCCTCCAAAATGATGGGAGGAAAATTTGCATACGCAGTTGTTCTTTCTTCACATTCTTAGACCTGCCCTGCTCAACTTTGGGTGAGACTCATTTGTCTTTTCCTAGAAGTATTAGAGAATTGCTACCTATTAGTATTTGGCCCCAGAGAGGGGATAAAGGTTATTTAATGACTTATTTTACTACGTAAACAGCTTTGTAAACTACTCTTGTTGAAATGTGGTATAAATGTTTTATTATTATTATTATTATTATTATTATTATTAACCATCACCATCACCCCAGTTTAACAACATGATACGGTGTAAATGCAAGTGATCCAGCCACAATTACTGTCAATCCTATGCATGTTTACTCAGAAGTTCTACTGTGTTCAATGGGGCTTACCACAAAAAGCGTGCCTAGGATTGCAGACGAAGCACTTTGAAGCCAAATTTTCAATGAGAAGACATGCTTAACTTTCTCATTGAAATCTATGGGCCTTTAATAAATTTAATGGTGGCAGTATAGATAATTCCCTAATTCAGTGGTTCCCAACCTGGGGGTCGCAACCCCCCAGGTTTCGCATTTGAAAACTGCCACTTTAAGGGGGGCAAAGATTCGACGCAACCCAACAGTGATGTCAGATAGCTGCCACCACATTTTTTTTTCCTGAGAGGGGGTTTCCCCATTTTCGGTAGTGGCAGGAACCCAGAAGTGATGGAGCCGTTGCCTGCAGGTGCTGAATAGGTTCCCAACCTCCCCTTAAGAGGATAGAAGATTGGGAACCACTGTATCAGCTTCCTTTATTTAGACCATTTATATCCTACCTTTCCACTTTAAAAAAAATCTGCAAAGTGGCTTACACAAACAATCCATACTTTTTCCCTTATGCCCAACCCCCATTTGTGCTTTTCCATTAATTTATGGGATTTAGTCCGAAAAATATGAATAAACTTCTAAAATCTACAGGCAATTCCATCTTCTAAAATTCAGCTTGTGTGCATACACATAATAATCTGAAGGATTCATCCATTACCACCTCTACCCTTATTAAGTACATCAGGAAGGTATCAGCTGAGTTATTCCCCCATGACTGCTGACCACAATCAAGTCACAGGATTACCATACTAATCAGTTAACACCATTTTCATTTAATTAACATTCTTTATAATCTTCTCTAAAACAAACGAAACCATAGTGGGTGTTTTTGCAGTTTTAATTAAAGCATTTGAAATGATCTCTTTAATAACAAAAAGTATGAATTAAAACATAATATAAAGTATATACTAATTATAAACTCATTGAATCCTTTGCTGTTCATTTCAGCAGAAATCTAATCTAAAACTAGAATGGACTAAATACCAAAAGCGAAAATTTTAATTATTTAACCTAGCCAAATTAATTAATTAATATGACTTGTGCCCTGTGCCCAGTCGCCATTGATGTCGCCATTTGCCCGTCGCCGCCGCCCATTGCTCATCACCGCCGCTGCCGTGCTGCCCATTGCCCGCCGTGCCGCTCACCAAGCCTTCGTGCCGTCACTGCCGAGCCCCCATGCCACCTGGCCCGTGACTGTCGCTGCTGAGCCCCCAAAGCCACCGCTTCCGCCTTTTTTTAAAAAAGTGAATAAACTTGCCTTTTTTCTTTCTTGGATCTCACGAAATCTCGCGAGATCCAACATGGCGGTGCCCAAGTCTCGTGAGGGCATAAGGCAGATTGCGCGAGATCCAAAATGGCGGTGCCCGGAAAAAAGGTAAGTGTATTCACTTTTTTTAAAAGGAGGCGACGGAGGCTTGCACCAGCCCGGAACAGATCCAGGACCCAAGCTCGGGTTCTGGGACTGTCCCATAAATTCCAGTACGGGTGGCAAGCCTAGCTTTAGAGGGCAATTCTAATTGGGAAAATGGCATAGGGAATAGTATCCTTCCCCGGCACCAAGTCCCCAGTCTGAATCAACCCCACCATGACAGCTGCTATGAACTCTTTTTAAAACCACAGGAGATTCTGATCACAGGTCTCCCTTGTCATGCCTATTTGAGCCCTGAGACATTCACACTGTCTCAAGGAAAATCGACGATGTCGGTAGTTTAAAATGTGCAAAGATTTTTTCCCCAAGTAAAAATATCACTACTGTACTTTGGAGAATATACTGTCTCTCTTTTTAATACTGCATATCTCCGTTCAGTTTTCAAATTATTTTTTGACATATCACATAATCCAAAAAGTCACATTAGCTGACTCCTCCTTATAAGAAAATAAATTATAGTAAAAGAAAAGTTTCATGTTTTGACTTCCTGCTGAAATGGCACACAACTAAAATCATGATAAACTCATTATTACTGATTACAATACAGTCTAAACGGCAGCTACTATTTTGATTAGGAATGGAGAAATTTGATTTAATGCAAAAACTAAGGTTTCATCTAACTAGCAGAGAATGCAAAAAAATAAATCTAAAATGCCATAAGCATGATTGCTACAAGTTATTTAACATAATAGTATCCCTTCAAGTTTATGGTTCTTCAAGACGGGCACAGAAAGGTAGAAATATGCAAAGCAGGTACAATCAATCACTTCTTAATTCTACATTTGTTCCAAATGCATTATCAACTTGGTAAAAAAATTCATATGTAAAACATTCTGTGTCAAAGCTTTGAACATCATTGACTTCACTGTATCTCAGGAGAAAATTGTGTGAAGTCTGTAATCGTCTATGGAATATGCAGCTGCTTTTTATGTAGATAAATGTTTCTGATATCTATGTTTCAAAATGGGGAAAGGTAGACGGCAATATCCAACATCATGATAAGGCTGCATCTACTGTAGCTATTGTTACTTTCTCAAATGAGCTCTGCAGCTCCCAAGTTGAAAGATGTTAGTCTTTCTTCAACAGACCACTTCAGAGGAAGCACCAGGCTGCATAAACCACATAAACTAATTCAGTCACTTCCATTCCTGCAAGGAATGTATTATTAATGTTAAAAATGTATATCCCAACTTTGTCTCGAAACACCCAAGGTGGCTCAGAACATAATTAAAACTACAGTTTAAGAACAAAACAGTAAAATACACAAAAGATACAAAAAATAAATTAGTAGCAATGAGCAACCCCTCCCCCCAAACACACACAACCTAGAATACGGCAACATAAGCAGAAAAGACTTTGTAATATACCGGTAAGTATTTAGTTGTTGCCTAAAAGAAAGGAGAGAGGGAGGGAGGGAGAATGGTGAACCTCCCATAGGATAGCGTTCCATAGGAAGGGGGGGCACTACTGAGAAGAACTGGCTGGCGGGTCTTCCAACCTCACCTCTAACAACTGGGACACACACACACACACACACACACAACACAAGGGCTTCCTCAGAAGATCTTAGGGATTGCATATATTCACATAAGAAAGGTGATCCATCACGTAGGTGGTCCATCAAGTATTCAGTTTATTGCAGAATGATAGGACACTATTTTGCATTTTCCATCTTAATTCAGACCTTATGATGCATTTATATACTGCCCATAATCCAGAGAGGCTTTTTTAAACACAGCCCAATGTTTCCCACACATCCCGTCAGACTTTTGACTTTTCCATTCTTTAATCAGCCTCTCTCCCCTCCAAGACCCCAAGACACCCCTGCTCCCTGCTACATTAGAAATCACCTCTGAAATTCCTCCAATGAAGTCCAAATGGAAGTAGTATCAAGTAGAACAAGGCACATTCTGACAAATGTAAATGCTTGAATATGTAAATTAGAGCTATTTTCTCTTCCCCTCATGGAAAAGGTAACAATTTCTGTCGTAAGGTGTATGAGGATTACTAAAAGTGTAGCCCAGTTCACACAGTCACCTAACCAATCTCTCAGTGTGGTGGAACAAGAATGAACATGCAACAAAGGGCTACACATACATAGACTAAAACGTACATAGGCTTATGGAGAAATCCTACCCCCCCCCAATTAGGCTGGTGTAGCACGTGCTGCACTGGCCTAGGGCATCACAAATGTGGCATGAAGCACATTATGGTGCCCAGAGAGTAAGCAGCACAAGCGGGAAGGCCTGAGCCAGCCCACCTGCACTGAATCCAGCAGACCGTGTACCGAAGCAGGTGAGAGCTGCTCCGAGCGGCGCAAGGGTTGGAGAAGGGGCATAAGGGGACAGGGGGATGGCAGAGACAGGGGCGGAATAGGCCTGGGAGGTGGGTGCGTTTGGTGACACTGGGCTTAGAAGCCCGACATGAGGCTTCTCGGTTCTGCGCCAGCGAATAGGCTTGCACAGATATGAGTAGTCCCATTAAGCAGGCTGGGGCTTTACCCAGGGTAACGGGATGAATGTCCCCTTACCCGAGAAGACTTCCAGTCTGCTCCTAGCCACTAGCCAGTGCTAGATACAACGTGGGCCACCCAGCCCTGCACCTCCGGCACAGATTAGGATTGGGCTGTCCATTTGTATGATCTTTTCCTCCCCCCATTAAGATTGTGCTCTTAACTCTTTCTGGACTGGGTCCATATGGTCTTATAAACCTCTTTATTGTTGCTAAAGCATAGAAACAATTTTTCAAGACGTCCATAAGTCCTGCAATAACAGGATACATTACCAAATTCATATATATTGGATATTATTGGGCATGTTATAGAAGAGTAGAACAAAGCAAACGTAATATTTTGATTTTTTTAAGTCACAGTGAAAAAAGATATTTTTCTGCTCTTAAATTGTTTAAAAGTACCGTATTTATCAGTGTATAAAATGCACCGGCGTATAAGACGCACCTTCCTTTTGGCCCTGGGTTTCAAGAAAAAAAGATTTAAAGCCTTTTTCGGCCACTTGGCCACTTACCGCTTGACTGCTTAATTAGCTAATTTACATGAATTGCACAATAATACCAGGATCTCTTTTAAAACACACAGCAATAAGACACATGAACAAAATGCACCAGAACATAAATCCCAAGTCCAAAAAAAAAAACCCAGACTCAACTCTTTTCCCCCCAACCCACCCATGCAGTTTCCAAAGTAAAAAACATTTACCCCAAGTACAAAAACCCCCAGACTCAACTCTTTTTCCCCCAACCCACCCATGCACAGTTTCCAAAGTAAACATAAATTCCAAGTACAAAACCCCCTAGACTGAACTCTTTTCCCCCACCCCACCCATGCACAGTTTCCAAAGTAAACATAAAAGTACAAAAAAAACACCCCAGACTCAACTCTTACCCCACCCCACCTATCACAGTTTCCAAAGCCTCCCCAACTAGGCCCAGTTCAGAAGCTTACCCAAGCTGCATTCCGAGGAGAGCTGGGAAGACCACGCCCTCTGTAGCTCAGCTGAACTGAACTGAGGAGCACAGCGCCCTATGCTGGCTGCTGAGATGCTCAACTCATGCACGTGCATAAATTAAACCCGACAAACAGCTGTAGATCGGATAGATTAGTTAGGGAAGAAAGCACAAGGGAGCTCTCTGGCTCCGGAAAAACGCGGTAAGCCCAAAAATGCTTTAAAACGGGCGGGGGGAAGGGTATTGGCATATAAGACGCATCCTACTATTTTGGGTCACAAATTTGGGCAAAAAAGTGCATCTTATGCGCCAATAAATACGGTATATTTCCTTCTTAAAGTTTCACAGAATATTCGACAACAGTCTTTTGAGGTCAGTGTTGCTGGTCTGATCATACTATAGCTATAGTCAAGGCATCTGTTCTGACATTTAACATCTTAGGGCCCAATCCTATCCAACTTTCCAGCATTTATTATTATTTTTTGTTATTAACAGTATTTATATACCTTTTTTTAAAACAAGAAGTCCACAAAGCGATTTACAGACAAAATCAAATGATTAATTGCCTCCCTTTCCCAAAAGGGCTCACAATCTAAAAAAGATGCAGAACACCACCAGCAAACAGCCACCAGAAAAGACACTGTGCTGGGGTGCTGTGCCGACGGGGGTCGTGCTGCATCTTGTGGTGGTGGTGGGGCTGTGATGGATGCCTCCTCAAGGTAAGAGAACATTTGTTCCCTTACCTTGTGGCTGCATTGGTGCTGGAAAGTTGGATAGGATTGCGTCCTAAAGGTTGTGACACATTACATGTGGCGCAGTGCAAAGTGTTGGGAAGCGGTATGAAGAATAGTGTGTCCTGCACTCTTCGTTCGCGCGGCAACGCACGAGAGCTGTGGTGCTGCGTGAGAGATGAAAAAGTTGAACTTCATCTAATCAGTGGGCGAGTTCAGTGCAGTGGGGTGGAACGTGAAGGGAACCGAACAGCCAATCAAAATCACGTCTGAAAAGACTTATAAATATTTTTATTTTATTAATGTAATATTAAAACATAAAAACAATACATCGTATTTCAAAACGTTATAGCAAGCGCAAAGCAATATACTCTACTAACATACTATTCACTATTTTCTACATATAATATTCAAGTAAGCCAAAATATCACCAATATTCTATTCATTAAATCTGCATATCACATCGTCATTCTTCTCTCTCTTAAAAAAATCAATAAATGGTTTCCAATTATTCACAAAAGGGTTAACCGACTTTTCCTTAATTACAATTGTAACCTTATCCATTTCTGCATAGTCCAAAACGTTCAACTACCAATCTTCCAGCGAAGTATCTCCAATATTGTGCATATAAAGTTCTTGCCGTCTGAAAAGACTAGATACTGATTGGCTAGCAGAGAGGGGAGGCAGGGAAGGATGTCTTTCACTTCTCTCTCTGTGGCTTAGGTAGGACTTGGCCTGTATAAATAGGAAGCGGCGTGAAGCGAAGCAAAGGCCGGCTTCGCTTTGCCTTGTGCCACGCTGCCTGCAGTGTGTCACAGCCTTAAATCATTCTTGTGAATCTTCACTTCATAGTACAGAGGTAAGAAGTTTGAGCCAAGAAGCCCTCTGTTCAAATCTCACCTTAGCAATGAACTGATGAAGTGACCTTTGGGCAAGTCATTTTTCTCACAGCCTCAAACCACCATTTGCAATATCAGTCTACTTATGTCATGCCTCACCCTCTCTCCACAGGAGAATTTCTATCATGTGAGTTTCTATCACCAGTAGGCAGAAGTCTGGGCACACCACAACCACAGGTTTACTACCACAGTGAGGTTTTATTTTCACTGGAAGGCAGCTTGCCACAATTTTGAATACCTTCTATACCATTGATCTCCCCTACTGTCCAGAGAATCTAAAAAAAAACAAACCTACACTTGTAATTTTCTTTTATTGATTTGTAGAAGAACATTGCCTTGAGAAAAGGGAACTAGATTCAGCATCATTTATTTTATGGAACAAGGACATTAGAAGAGAAGCTTATACATGCCTGCTTTGTTATCTATAGTAGGGATGTTGCAAGCTTTCAAATAGGGGAGTTTGAAATACTGAACTTATTTTTAGCAGAATAAAGATGAGCACAAACATGTCCACAAAAGTTTAAACTTTTGCAAAAACAACAACAACACCTGTTTGAAAAGATTCTTCTCATTTGAACCTTTGTACTCCACTGATACTCAAAAAGGTTAAACCTTTTGCAAGCACATGTGAGCCTTTGGAGGGGATGAATTGATAGTCCGCAGAAGCTTGAGCTTTTGTAGACAATGGAAACAAAGAGCCTCCTTTCTACACAAGAATTGGTTTCTGGATAGGAATCTGCTTCACCTGTCCCAAGCTGATCCATTCTTCAAAAGGTGCAATCCCATATATGCACACCATTTGCAGTCACCTCTCTTTTGTCTCTCCATACGTAGGCAGCTATTGGATGGAGCAGATAGGTTAGAGTTCACTGCCTTCCACAAAACAGTAGGGTCCTGGTATCAGCGGGGTATAGGTTCCTGCACCCCCACGGATACTGGGAACCCACGGAGGGGGTTGAACGTTATCCTCCGTGGATCCCTGCACCCATTACCTTATTTAAGTTGATCTTGCCAGCACCAAGCAAGCATGGGTCTTGTTTAAACCAAACGCTATTAGCAGCAGCCCACTGCATATAGCACAGCTTCTGACCGAGTAGCATTGACAGCCTCAGTGCTAGAGAGGCTCCAACATTAACAGGCCCTTCCTGAAGGGGAGGCCTATGACACGTTTCACGTCCTGGAAATCTTCATTTGAAGGCTTCCAAGATGCAGGGTGGGTGGGAGGGGGCCAAAAACACGCCAATTTCGGTGAGTTTCTGCTCCGCGACTGCAAATACAGCCCTCCAGCTGCAAAAAAAAAGCAGCCGCGGAGTGCTAAAATCCCACGGTGGCACCTCTTTGCAAGGAGACCGCGGTTATCACCCGGGGGTATTGCATCCCCATAGTGACGCCACTGCTCCCCCCACTGCAGGATGCAGCATATGCCCTGTTGGCACGCTGCATCAGTGCTGGAAAGTTGGATAGAACTGGGCCCTTAGAAGCTCAGCACTTTCCATTCATACGTAGTGGTTAAATAGACTGAAATATTCTAATATCTCTTTTTAATTGGTTCAGCAGCTTTACCAGTGGGACAGAAGAAATAATAAAGAGCACTCTATGAGCCTTAGGGAGAATAACTCCTGATATAATTATTTTAAAACAAGCTTTCAGCATTAAAAGTCTAAAATTTAGAAAAGCACAATTTCATTGTAAATAGCATCCATTTATTTCAAACTCACTTGCAACTCGACCAGAAAAAAATAAATTAGCAGCTGTTAGGTTTTTTGTGTGTGTTTTTTTTAATTTAGCCAAATAGAAAAGTAATTGGGACAATTTGTGTATCTTTCTGCTTCAAAAACATGATTGGAGAGAATTTAAAAGCCAAGAAACTAATTAACTCAGAACAACCTCTCTCAAATCCCCTGAAACCTGACCACTGGAACATTAAATACTAACTTGAAATCACTGGCTCTGAAGTACTAACATTGCCTAAAAGCCAGCAGTATTTCTTAGAAAACTTATGACCACCAAGAACTTAGGCAGAGCAGCTTATAGCCATATTTTGAAGGATTTTCAACTTTTTCATGCCTTAGGAGACATTGCTAAGTCATTGCATGCAGTTATTAATTATTATTATTATTCACATTTTTATACCACCCTTCCTCCAAGGAGCTCAGGGTGGTGTACATAGTTCCCCCCCCCTCCTTTTGTCCTCACAACAAGCCTGTGAGGTAGGTGAGGCTGAGAGATAGTGACTGGCCCAAGGTCACCCAGGAAGCTTCATGGCTGAGCAGGGATTTGAACCTGGATCTTCCAGGTCTGAGTCCAACTCCCAAACCACTACACCATCCTGGCTGTTGACATTAAAATATAAGTGATTGACATATGTAAATACTGCAACACTATTTAGGATTCTCTGCCAACAAGAATGACTCCACAATATTAAAAAAACTGACTGTTTTACATGACCATTCTGGCTTTTACTATATACAGAGAGAGAAAGGGAGAGTGGGGACAGGAAAGAACTGATTTGACTTGGAGAGGTTATCACACCCAACTTTGCTAGAAAAATTAACAGATTAGTTAGGTGCATACAGACAGAAAACATTCTTCAATACTGCTTCATTATGGCCTGAGAAAGGATTAAAAGTTAAACTAAAAAAGACATAAAATTACTAGTTGCATATGAACACAGTCTGTTTAAAGGAATGACCTATGCCAGGGGTTCTCAATCCCTTCCGAGCCAAGGACCACCTCCAGTGCTACTCTCCTGCTGCGAACCACCAGAACTGACTGGCGATTACATCATCACCAGTTACTCCCAGGTTTTTGGGTTTTTGGAGGCCATAAAATGCAGGTAGGAGGCTCTGAGGGGGTGGGAGGGTCCTTGTCTATGTTCCCAAGAGGCCCAGTCAAAGGCAGGTAAGGTAAGGGAAAAATTGTCCTTTCACCTCGGGGCTGTACTGCAGCTGCATTGGCGCTGGAAATCTGGATAGGATTGGGTCCCGAGATTGTGAATTTTCTCTCTAGGCAAATTGCCTTTTATTCTGGCAAAAGCTGAAAAGAAAAAAAATACCTCTAGCTTATGTCATTTTTGGGAGTTTTAATTATGTGCCCCATGAACAGAAAACGAGAAGCTGGCAGCGCAATCCTAACCAACTTTCCAGCCCCTCCTGACCATGCAGCTGTTCGAACAGGGTGCACACTGCATTTTGTGGTGCGAGGGGCAATCATTGAGGCCTCTTCAAGGTGAGAGAACATTTGTCCCCTTACCTTGGGGCTGCATTGCAGCTGTACCAGCGCTGGAAAGTTGGTTATGATTGCGCTGCGAGTTGACCGCATGCTGAAATCCCTCAGTCCAAGAATGAGATGAATTTCAGATCAAAGCACTACAAACACACTTGTTTTTCCAGAAAGGTGGATCTCAAACTAAAACTGATGCCTTTCTTTAGCCCAATCCTTCCAAAAGAAAAACAAAACACATCTGTATTCTGATATGCAAAATATTCTCCAAGTAGAACCACATTTATGGGGTAATGAACACATGTATGATCCATCTGATGATATGTAGAAAATTGTTCTGTAAAGCCCATGAAGAATTTGAACGTTCCTGTGGAAGAACTTTAAATGGAAGCAACCCTTTGCTTGTTGCTGAATCATGTAACTCCATCACGTAACTCCAGAGAACAAAAAAAAATTCATTGGACAAGTATGGATGTTAGAAAAAACTGATGATTGCCAGCAACCTTTCTATAGGGATAAATAAGTATAATGCAATAGTCTTTAATCTATATCACATAATTCTTTGGAGCCCTTCAGAATTATTGCTAGATATTGCATACAATGTAACAGTTTATATAACAGATATTTATACCTGAGCATATATATTAATGTTTGTGTTTTTTCAAACTATACTGCCCTCATTCAAAGGGGTGTCCTTGGTGACCACTGATTTACTACACCTTTTCCAGAAACTGAAATGAACCATCTTGACTGATTGCAAAACATTACTTTGACTTTTAGCAATTATCTTGCACTCATGTGGCTCCTGAGTGATGCTCATAACTTATCTACAAGATTTCCACTCACAGAAGTCAGCTAGTAAAGCGTATACTGTACTCGCATCCTAAACAGATGTTTCAACTGTTTCAAATGGCAACATTGGGGTGAATCCAAATTGCGCTGTCTCATGCTAGCACAAGAAGCTTGGGAAGGGAAGGCACAATTGTTGGCTCTTTCTTCGCTCTTTTTCCTCCCCTTCAGTGGTAGGGAGTTCAGAGGGTGGGGACCACCACTGAGAAAGTCCTCTCATGTGTCTAGCCTCTGAAAGCCGAGACACAAAAGAGAGTCAGGCAGCCAGCCTCCCTCCAGATTTACTGAACAGATAAATTAATACGGACGATGATGTTAGTCCAACCAGAGGCATAGCTGGGGGGGGCAGGGGCCCCGGGCGCTTGGGCCTCTGGGTGAGGGTGTCACAGGGGGGCCCCCGGAGGCCCATTCCTCTTCGCAAAGCATTCCAAAGTCACTTCTGATTGATTGGTAGAGCCTTTCTGAGGTCTGGAGGCCTCAGTAGAGCCTTGACCTGGAGTCGGGGATAGGCAGTGAGGTGGCCAAGTTTGCAGATGACACTAAACTTTTCCGGGTGGTGAAGACCAGTAGGGATTGTGAAGAGCTCCAGAAGGATCTCTCCAAACTGGGAGAATGGG
Source organism: Plestiodon gilberti rubricaudatus (assembly GCA_026170595.1). Taxonomy (NCBI): domain Eukaryota; kingdom Metazoa; phylum Chordata; class Lepidosauria; order Squamata; family Scincidae; genus Plestiodon; species Plestiodon gilberti. The sequence goes on from JANXHW010000001.1 coordinate 66,746,391, forward strand.
CAGCAAAATGGCAGATGCGCTTCAATGTAAGTAAGTGCAAAGTGATGCACATTGGGGCAAGAAACCAAAATTTCACATATACGCTAATGGGTTCTGAGTTGTCTGTGACGGATCAAGAGAGAGATCTTGGGGTGCTGGTGGACAGGTCGATGAAAGTGTCGACCCAGTGTGCGGCGGCTGTGAAGAAGGCCAATTCCATGCTCAGGATCATTAAAAAAGGGATTGAGAATAAAACGGCCAATATCATTCTGCCTTTGTACAAATCGATGGTAAGGCCACATCTGGAGTATTGTGTCCAGTTCTGGTCACCACACCTCAAAAAGGATATAGTTGAATTGGAAAAGGTGCAGAAAAGAGCGACCAGAATGATTCGTGGGCTGGAGCACCTCGCTTATGAGGAAAGGCTACAGCGTCTTGGGCTTTTCAGCCTAGAAAAAAGGCGCCTGAGGGGAGACATGATTGAGACGTATAAGATTATGCATGGGATGGAGAGAGTGGATAGAGGGAAATTTTTCTCCCTCTCGCACAACACCAGAACCAGGGGACATGCACTAAAATTGAGTGGAGGGAGAGTTAGAACAGACAAAAGAAAATATTTCTTTACCCAGCGTGTAATTCATCTGTGGAACTCCTTGCCACAGGATGTGGTGATGGCATCTGGCCTAGATGCCTTTAAAAGGGGTTTGGACAGATTCATGGAGGAAAAGACCATCACAGGTTACAAGCCATAAGCAACCTCCTGGTTTTAGAAGTGGGTTTTCTCTGTGCCAGGTGCAAGGGAGTGGCGACTGGACACAGGTATCTTGTTGTCTTGTGTGCTCCCTGAGGCATCTGGTGGGGCCACTGTGTGACACAGGAAACTGGACTAGATGGGCTTTTGGCCTGATCCAGCAGGGCTCTTCTTATGTTCTTATGTTCTTTCTATGGAGCGGAGGGGGGGTTGTCAAAACATCATAGGCCCGGGGGGTGCACTATTACCTAGCCATGCCTTTGAGTCCAATAGGTATTCTGATTCTAATCCATAAAGGGCCTTAAAGGCAATTACTAGCAACTTCAGTCAAACCCACAAACAAACTAGTAGTAACCAATGCAGCCAGCAGCGTCACTAGGGCGCGTGCGCCGCCCTAATGACCCTCTTGCCGCCCGACAGCCAGCCGGCGAGGATGTCTCCGGAGCCGACAGCAGCGGAGCCTCCGCTGCTGCCGGCTCCAGAGACATCCTCACCGGCCGGCTGTCTTGGGCAGGAGGAGACCTCAGAACGTCCGCCCTCGGCGGAGCTCCAAGGCCTTCTGAGGGAGGCCCGATGCGTGACGACATATTTATAAGGTTTCGCGCATGCGCAGTACGTTTCTGAGGGCAAATTTGCCCTCAAACGTTCTGCGCATGCGCTAAACCTTGTAAATATGACGTCGCGCATCGGGGTTCCCTCAGAAGGCCTTGGAGCTCCGCCGAGGGCGGACGCTCCGAGGCGTCGCTGGAGCGCGGCGGGAAGGGAGGACCGCCTGCGCGCGACGCGCGGGTGCACGCGCACGACCGCGCATCACCCATTGCGCGCGTCGCCCCCAGGCGGTCCGCCCTTCCTGCCACGCTCCAGCGACGCCTCTGAATGCAGCTGGAACAAAAGAGGTGAAATATGATCATTGTCCCTGGCAAGACTCCGGAAGCTACATTTTGGATTAGCTGACACTTCTACATGGTGTTCTTTCAAGGGCAGTCCCACATAAAGTGCATTATAATAATCCAATCGTGAGGTGACTAAGGCATGGGTCACTACAGCCAAGTCTCTCAGAAACAGGCACACGTGCAATTGGTACACCAGTCACAGCTGAGGAAAGGCACACTGGGCCACAGACACCACCTGAACATCCAGGAGCAAGGCCAGGTCTAGAAGTGTCTCCAGAACACAAGCCTGCTCCTTCAAGAAGAGCACAGCCCCATCAAACACATGCTGGATCACCACTGCCGAGTTAGCAGGTCTCCTGACCAGGAGAACCTCTTTCTCATCCAGGAAGTTTGTTCACTTTAGTCCTTTACTAATTCTACGTACCACTTCAGAACCTGCATAGTTTCCTCAGCTGGGGATGGCATAGATATATAAAGTTGGTTATCATCTGCATATTGATGACATTTAGCATCAAACCCCCAGATGATCCAGCTTTTTCCTTTAGATGTTAAAGATCACATTCATTAGTGTTGGCACCACAATTTAAATACGTTGTTCTGTAATGAGCTACTTAATTAACATCATGATCAGATTGTTAAATTAACTTTAGTCTTAATGGTAGCACTGCAAAGCTATAAAATCTCAGCTGTCAGAAAGCAATTTAAAGAAATATTCCTAGTTTAAAATCTCATAATCCAAATCAAGATGTTTGACTTTAGAATCTTTTTGAATGAGCAAATCAAGCAATCTTCAGTACGTTATCAAAGACTGTTTCCCTTAGTATTTGTTGTTAAATTTGAGTACAAGTTAACATTCAATAAAACTGTTCAAATATTTCACTAACTAGTGGCTTGCATACATCTAGGGTCTCATAGCAGATATATCAAACAGTGCAGACTAATGCATTATGATCACTTTCAGAAATTAACAAGTTAGCATGATTAAATATTGCCACCGTGAACACAGGACAAACACGAGACTGAGTTGCCATAAGCGACAAGCAATTTGAAACTGTAGTGTAAACATTTTCTTAAGATGCTGGCGAGCTGGTGCTAATGATTTCTTAAGAAAGAAAAATGTTTTCATACTTCATGACAAACAGCAAGGCACCTTGACTTAAACTTGAACTTCAACTAAGATTAGATAGTAATATTTTACAGTAACAGGTATGGTAGGTGATTAGACAGCTATTCAAGTAGATGGAACAAAACAAAACAAAAAAAACAGTAACTGATTTGTAACTGGTTTCAAAAGTCTATAGCATCCCAGGATAAAAATTTAAGGAATCGTATTTTTGGTTTTGATCACAGAAATTCAGACCACTTCATTTTTATTTCTCTCTCTCAATTTCTTACCCCATCAAATTATTTTTTATTATTATTATTTATAGAGCACATCAACGTATACTATACGGCACATGGAGTGAAAAGACAGATCCTTGCTCTGAGAGGCTTACAACTGAGACAGTGAGCAAAGCAGACAATCATGGGTGGGGAGAGAAGACACTAGCTGTGTAAATGGGGGAAACACGTGGAATTGTTTCAGTTACACATGCTTAGTTAGTTACAGTGAGGAAGGCTGCAATCCTATGCACACTTTCCTGGGAGTAAGCCCCATTGAATGCAATGGGACTTCCTTCCATGTAGAAATGCATAGTATCACCAGTTATAAGATCTGGGCTTCAGTCTTCTATACATAGATCTGGAAGAGAAGATAGAGGGCTGGAGCCAAACAATTGTGAGTAAAAAGAAAACAGTTGCTAGTGCATTCATTCAGTCAAGGCCAGCAAACAAAAGTCTAAAATTCTGCAAGGGGACAGCAACCAAGCAGCACCAGCCTAATTAGATAAACAATGAAAAAAGCCTTCTGTATTAGAGCAGCCCTAAATGCCCTTACTCCTGTCAAGGGAACAACCTGGACAGCCACATACCACAATGCCTGGTGTGAGGGTATGTCTGTGAACATATTGAACCTTGGCCACCATCTCCAGAAGAGCCATTCCTTCTAGAGCAGATTATTGTGCACAGCACCAGCAGCACTGAGGTGTCCTTGGCCCTGCAACTCAGGTTGTTCCAGCACAAAGAGAACAGAAGTTGTAGGACTACTTACTTTGGGGGACTCTACCACATCATGCCATTTGCAAGTACCATCCATTGCTACATTCACCCACTATAGCCAGTCTTGGGTACAGATGTGACCAACATTTCTAATCACCCTTTTATTGCATGTGAATGTAGGGCATGTGTTTCCCTATGGTGTCACAGCCCCTATCCTGCCCACCCCATGTCTTGCATCTTTCCACAGCCACAGCTAAGAGCAATGACCTGACCAGGAATCAAATATTGAACGAAAGCTTTCATGGCCAGCTATAATATTCATATGTTTAATATTCACGAGTTTAAAAGCCATGTCAAAATATTTTTCCATACAGTTAAATACACAATAAAATCACTTTTAAAAATCCAGAAAAGATTTTAAAAAACTTAACAATAAATCATGCAATTTTGAACAAACGGAGGGGTTGGCAACGTTTCATCCACAAAAATCTGTGGACCTCCTCAGGTCAGGGCTGCAACAAGCTGCCAGGATGTTACCTGGGTAGTGTCACAGCCTTCACCTAGAAAAAGCAAAAAGTGTGGGAAAGAAACCAGACGCGCAGCCGGAGGCACCTAAGGCACCTAATTAGTCCTAACCCAAAATATTTTGCTGCCTGAAACAGAGCATCAAATGGATTGTATCCTAACTTGCATTCATACAATGGTGCAACTGCAGGTTAAATTTCCACCATTCTCCTTTCCACAGCAGCCCGCTGAAAAGCTGTTTCTGAGGAATGGGTTATCCTTGGGACTAGGGCAGGGGGAATTCCCCCAAACCAGGTGCAGGTGGAGCATGGAAGATGCTAGTGCCCAGTTTGCAAACAGTGCCCCCTCCCCTGCACACGCTTACATTCTCATAGGTACCCCAACCCTCAGGTATGACTTTCTGGGTAGTTCAGGGAGTTAGTGTGGAAAGGAGGGAATGGGGAAATTTGCCTGTGCTTGTGCCATTGTGTGAACAGGATACAAACTAACATTTTTAAAAAAAATAGAATTGATTTAAGGCATCATAATGTAAACAATAAGAGCAACATACAGAATGTTCAGGTATTTTTAGGGAAAAGGAGGGAACTTAACCATAAGAGCAAAAAAAGTGCACTTGTCATGAAAAATACTACTGCAAGCAATCTTAACATTTGCAAAGTGGAAAAAAATCATAAGAGAATATGATTTGTACCATACTGGCTGTTATAATCCCATCACTTCACTTTAACTTTCAATTAATTTTAAATAATGAAAGGGGATGCAAAAGGATACATATGTATTCTTTAATGTACAAGATTGTAATTAATGTAACATCTGTTTCAAAATTATTATCTATTAAAGAATAAATAATTTTACAGCTTTCTAATGTGCACCTCTTAAGCTTTAAATCACTTGACCATAACTAATAAGCTGTATAGTATCAAGAGTACTGTAACTACAACCTTAGACTGCACTTTTTTGGACAGTAAATCAGCATCACTTTTAATGCAAGAGCAACAGCAAATCTCTATAATTACTCAGTGCATTTTGAATCACTTTTATGGTTACTGCTCAAGACCCATTAAAAATCCAAAACACTGAGCTGCACAGGATATAAAACTGGAATTATGATGCAGTACAAGCTGTAATTGAAATCCATAAATTTCCTCACCAGTATTCAAAGTTATTTTGATGCCAGAAATTGCTGTTGTGCAGAAATGACTTTGAAAATATTTACTTTGTCTTGCAAAGTGGTTGTGGCAGCAGGACCTGTATTCTGCTTTGGTGCTTTGATAAGTTAAAAAAGTGCACAAATAACCTTGGTGATTTGTTTCTAAGCTTATGTTTAGCAAGAGTGAGCTCGCTCGCTTTCCATTTCCTTCAAGCAGCAGCAATTCATAAATTATACCTGTGCAGGGGTCCCCATTCTTATTCCAAAGCCCCTGTCTGTACTGTAGTTCAAAAAAGATAAGAAGAAACCTTGTCTACATTCAGTTTAACAAGTTCACTAGGTTATTCAGCAGCCATCACTGCCACATGATTAAGGCCCCTCTCAAGTTCATACGACATATCGTAGATAGCTAGAAACATGAAGGTCAGGTTAAGCTAGTTTTTCCTGAAGCACACTGCATCAAATTAATGTTGCATGTATTTGTTTTTCATTGTAAATACTAGATGCCCCACTCACTGTTTTTCCAAAGGGTATGTTTCATAAAGAGTAAATGTTGACTATGAAGGGACCATGAACATAGTGAATACAGTACTTTGGGGGAAGGAGTGTATGCAGAACCATAAGAGAAGGAGAGCAGCTACTCATCATAGAGAGCAGCTTCTCATCATGAAAGCTGACTGCAAGGCATCAGAGGTTTCAAAACGGGAATTCCAATATAGCTCAGATATCTTACTCTGCATCACCGAGACAGCTCACAGGGAGAAGGGCTGCAAAATAAGACCACTCTTGCAGAGGGGGTTCATCCTCATTCAGGACAGATTGATAGTTCAGCACCTGAGTCTTCCTAGTTCTCCGAACCAGCAAGACCTCTGTTCCTGGTTAATGTCAGCTTGTTGATCCTCAACCAGTCCCCAGCCACCTCCATGCAACACTACAGAATTTCAATACCCTTCCTGGGATTAGATGGCATAGAGAGTGTTATCTGCCTATTGGTGACACCAAGCCTGAAACTCCAGATGGTCTCTTCCAGTGATTTCATGTAGATGTTAAACAGCACGAGGGACAGAATGCAACTCTGTGGCAGCATCCGACATGCCAAAAGCAGTGCAAGGCAACTCTAGAGATCACCCAGGCCAGCTCAGGCAGGAAGACGTTTGGGCAGCAAGGTGGGCAGCTGTACAACAGAATCCCAATCCTGTCTTGCCTACTCAGCATTGCAGAGAGGCACTCAAACTCAGTGGACCGCTGGACAGGGCTCCTGGTAAGGGGAAATCATAGACCATAGTAACCTTGCCTCTTTGCCCTTTCAGCTGTGGAAACTTGGCAGAAAAAACCATGCACAAATACGCTATACATCATGCAGGCAACAGAGTACCCACTATTGCAATGCCATACTCTGGAAGGAAAGAAGAGGCAGAATAGCACAGCGGTAGCACAGGCTGATTGGTGGCTAGTGCATACACAAAGAAGAGGTTGCAATTGCTCCCTTGCCCATTTGACTCTTGAAAATGAATCCCATATTGCAGACTGGTGCTTGAAGTGGGTTCCAGTTCCTGACAGGATGAAGACCATGGTTTTATGGTGCTTTCGTTTACAACTTAATTTCATTCATTGCCCTGATGTGTGTTGATTACTTGAGCAATTTGATTTGTTTTACTCAACCATTTTTCAAGGCGCAAGCTGGTATCTGGAATTGCTATCCTTTTCCACCAGGACTTCTGCACCTTTAACAGCTACGTTACAGGCAAACAAGTCAATAGGTGAAGCTTTTCATCACCGTATCTCCATGCCAAAAAAAAAGCTTCTACTACTGAACTTCCGCCATGGATATTCTGAACTGGGAGTGTTGTCTGAACTGGGACAAAATGTGTCTGGTTTCTCTATCATGCACTCTACCAACATTCAAACCAGAGATGTGGAAACTAAGTAAAGCTTTATGAAGACGAGAACAGATTTACTGTGTCTTTTGATGCTTTAAATTTCACATGAAATATGTCACTGGCTTCAGGCACAAAAAACCTATAAGCTGAAGCAGGGATGACATTTTTTCCTTTGCAGCTTAAGATAAGAAGAATATCCACGAGAAACTAGTTACCCAGTGGCAGAAAATGATCAGGATAATAACTACCAAGCTTTTATTTTTAGATTTTTCTTTTAGGCTTATTCTCAAACCTTGTGCATTTCCTCCTTATTTAACCTTCTCTCGCTCTTTATCTCCATCTTCAAGATAGAAGCTGAAATGCAAATTATGGAACACAGAGCAATTGCTCAAAAACATGCAACTTGACAGAATTTTTCTACACATAACCATTAGAAAGAAGAATAAGAAAAGATTACAGTGCTGGATAGAATTAGATCTCAGAACATCCCTGGTTTGGGCAATATGAAACTAATGAGTTCTGAGACAGTAGAACATGTAGCTCCTTTCATGGCAATGATGGTAATCAGAGACAGAACTGACCCTTATGTGAGTCACATAAGCAACAATGGAGATAATATTCCTTATACAAGTAGTCATTATTATGGGTATGCAGCTAACTGGAGTTCAGATGTATTAGTAGTCTTAGACTTAGGCAGATGATGTACACCATGGACTTCAACTGGTTTAACTGTTATTTCTTTACTCCAGCAAACCCTAGGGCCCATAGTTTTGCAAGAAAACAGAGATCTCTTACAGAATTCTCACTAAACTACAATCCTCAAAATCCTTTAGGAGAAGACATAACAGTTAAATTGATATAAAAATGTAATACATTTGTTGAGTAGATACATAGCAATCATGATCATCCTGGATATTTTTTTTTCCTATTGAGGGTTAATTAGTCAGTGCAACAAACTTAGGCTTGGCACATCTGACCGAATTTACAAAGAAGCCAGAAAGCAGCAATAAAAAATGCCACAACAAAAAAAATCAGGATACAATTGCCCTCTCCCAACTCAAGTGCAATGTAAAGCTGAATACTGTATTCAGCAGAAAATGCCAAATGTCTTTCCCCAAATGTACATGACATATAAATCCACTTGTTACTAAATAATAAACTTGAAATGGAAGTCCTTGGAGAGATCATAATTTTATAAGATGACATTAATGCTTTCAGCTTAACCTACACATGAGCAGGTGAAATACTGTTAATAGAAGAAATTGTAGCTCTTGTATCAAGCAGTAACTTCATCTTTTATACTTTGTATTTGGAAGCATTTAGGTTTTCTGATTAAAAATATCTCTTCATAGAAAAGATATCTAGCACATATAATTAATCTTCATGATACTTCTTTACCTTCTGATAATCTTGCTCTCATAGGATTTTATTATACCCTTTGCTTTTGCTACATATATGAGTGCCAATTTGACCTTAGAAACTGGGACAGTCAATCTGCTATATCCTTTAAGGATTTTGTAGAATTTGTCTATGTAGAGGTCTTTATTTAATGGGAGAGATCCAATTCCATTTTATAGTTTTTCTAGGGTGGCGTGGAAAGCTGGATAACTCTGTAATTTACAGCCTAAGGAAATATTTTGTTTCAATTTCTATCTTCTTTTCAGTAATCCCTCAGGAATAGGCAATTTAGGCTACAATCCTACATATACTTTCTTGGGAGTAAGCCTCATTTAATACAATAGAATGTTACCCAGTGTCCTGTTAAAATGAAAACTGTTGCCAAGAGACTTTGAAAATGTTTGTTGCCATGAGGCTTTTTGAAATGGGTTGCGAGCAAGAATGGAGCAAGTGCCAGACTGGATTGTACTGACACAACGCGAGGGTCACGCCGCTTGTGTTCCTGCACCATGAGACATGCTGTAAGAATTTCCCCAAGGCCAGGAGTTGAGCAAAGAGGGAAAGAAACCCTGAGCAGCAGCCTCCATTTCACCATGTGTCCAAGAAGCTCTCACAAACTCTACTTTGCATTCCCCCACACACACACACACACACTGATATACTAAATATGTTCCTGGGAGAAGACAACAGCCAGGCCACCTGAAATGACTCATCCCAGCATCTGCTTTGTCTCAAGCCAGCCCCCTAACGACTGGACCATCAACCCACCACCCCCCTCCCACCTTCCTATTGTTTATGTATAGTCTTACCCAGAGGTGTACTGGAGGTCCATTCAAAGTACATTCCTCCCATTTCCCCCTCCTCCCATTTTTTTCCCCATGTGCCTAAGGTATCCTGGTGAGCTTGTTCTCCCTTCCCCCCTTTCTTGCCCCCCTCTCTCTTCAACCCCCCCTCCCTTCTCTTTGCATTACTTCTCAGTTAGCCACTCTGTTGCTTCCTGCACCCAGCTTGTTCAGAACCTAAGAACCATTTTGTTTCTCCCCCTTCTCCTCATGCCCCCCCTCTCTCTGCTCTTTCTCCATTACTATACCCAGTACTGCAATCCCAGAACAACTCTCCAGGATAGGTAAATATCACCCATGTTACAAATCAAGGAAACCTGCTAATTCTCTGTTGTTCTAAGTTTCCTAGTTCTCTGTATGATGTGTATGATTGTATTTTTGTATGAATCTGACTATCTAGTAAATATTGGAAAACAACCCATGTGTGTCCTCAATATTATTTAAAGCGGAATTCTGAAGCCCAACTCTGGTATACACAGGTAAAGATCCCTGAACATACCAAATTGCCATATTTAAAGCTATTCCCCTAATAACAAAGGCAATTTTGGTAACAAGGACTTACTTCTGAGAGACACACATAGGATTGTGTCGATTGTTCTTGAAGTAGCTGTTTTGAGACGGTCCTTTCTTGAATGCTTCTCCTTGACCCTGCCAAAGAAGATGCTAAATGTGGAGGGCAAGGGGAAGAAAACACCAATTTGATGCTCTGGAAACTGTTCAGTTGGTTTTTTAATCTTAATTGATACATACCATGCAAGTTACTTCAAACCCTGCTCTATTTTCATTTGAAAATCCAACGAACCCTTGGAAATTTCTAATTCAAAAACCTGTATAGCTTTCCTTTCTCCCACCCTTCAATTTGACATAGCAAGGACATGTCATGATAGGCACTGCATGCACAAACAACAAAACAGATTAAAAGTTGAAGCTGGGCTACATCTGCCCTCACCAGCTGCCATTGCCACCATAAAATGGGGGAGGGGGAATTCACAACATGACACCACATCCCATGGTGAGGTTCTGTACAGAGGAGGAAGCTCACAAGAGAAGTAAGTGTAGCTTCTCTCTATAATACCTAATAGCATGTGTACATTTTCATGCAACTTTCCCCACTTAGGATGATAGCACTAAAGCAGTGTTCCCTTTAAAAGCAAATTTAACATGGCATAAGAAAATTCTACATCACCATTGCTGGGTCATACATATTGCATGGCTCACACGGACTCTGCTAGTATCTGAAGTCCTGTACTCCAGTCCCGAGTGAGCTAGGATGCACACAAGGAATTCTTACATGCATAGGGGTCTGCACTCCCACCAATGAAGAAAACCAATACGTGTGCATTCCTTTGAAAGGCCAAATTGGATTCTTCATTTAAATGTGTCACAATGCCCCCCCCCCAAAGGAAGGTTCAGGGATGAATCCAGGCAATAGGGTGCTTTCTTTCCACAACATTAGATGCCAGCCCCTCAGGGCAACACCTGCCTTACCAGCACACTTTCACCATGGTGTGTTGCCCAGCTAAGTGCGCCCCCCTCACCCCAAGTCGCCACACACCTCCAAGGATCCTGCAACTGGCAGAGAGGGGGAGAAACAGTTAAAAGAAAGTGCCCTTGGTCAATGACTTATCTGGTAACTTACATCAGCCTTCAAAAGTGGATTCTCTTCAGCACAGGTTTCTCTGGTTGCCAAACAAGCACACAGACTGGACAATTCATATTAAGCTTTATTGCCTACACATATCCAAACATTAGTAAACAAGGAGGATTTCTAAACCCCAACACTGGGCGAGGGCATCCCCCAGAACATGAGTGGGGGGTACATACAGTTCAAGGCAACAGCAAAATAACAAATCTGACTCTCTAAACTACTTACTACATTTTGGCTGTTTCTCCGATTCCAGCCATCCAGCCATTCTGGGATGTCGTTGCTCAAACCGACAGCATATCCCCCAGCGAAATGCAGCCAAGGGCAGCCAGAGATGGACTCGCCTGTCCCTAATTTATACCTGGGTCACCCAATCAACTGGACCCTGATTCTTGCTGACTCATGATCTGCCCATTCCTTTGCCCATCCCAACCTGTGTCTCCAAGGCATGTACGCATCTCAGTCCAGGTGCCCTGGAATTCTTCCAACTGACAACTCGCGACAGATAACCTTCACACCTCAGCAGCCCATCAGATAATAGCCATGTGCCCTACTCCCTTTTTGATCATGAGGGAGAACTGCCAACTGCTGGCACTGGGCTGCTCTAAATTTCTGACTTATTTACCTGGAAAGATATTAACCTCTTACAATTCAACCAAACTTTCAACCAAAACTTTCAACCAAACAATTCAACCAAAAGGAGAGCAGATCTTGCACTCTCCCATTATTTAGCCTCCCCTATTCCCCAACGTCCTCCCATAGGAAGAATCACGACATCAAAGACTCACTTTTCCAAGGGGAAAGTGCCCCCCCTTTCCCCATACCAGTCACCTCTTAACCACCTCTCAACTCCAGGGAAGGAATATCACAAATAGTGGGAAATCTATCGCCATTAAAAAATGAAACGGAAGGAAAGGACTATTTTGCAAGTAGTATTTGAACTCCCATATCCAGAACAGTCCATTGAATCAAAAAGTGTCATCCCAGGGGAGGTGGGGGTGTGAGGTGATGCAGAGCACTAGAGCTCCAATAAGAGAATATGGTGAAGGTGGTTATTAGGGGGTAGATTTTTAGGGTAAGGGCCCCACTGCCATTTGGACCTGGGTGGGAGCCAGGCCCAGTGCAGAGCAGGTAATCCTTTTCCTGATGTTTTGTCTTTTCCGCCCTTTTCCTTTCCCCGGTGGTGGCTCATGTTGTTAGGAGAGATAGTTGGGATTCAGCTGGGACTGGGGTTGTATTTGAACAGTTGTTGTAGGGATCTCTTTTAATCAAATGTAGGCTTTTTTAAAAATCAAATGCAATTGTAAGGTGACCCAATGGTGTGTGTTTTAATTACCTTATTTTTAATTATTTTTATTGTACTTGTATATTCTAACATGTTTTAATCCTGTAAGCGGCCTTGATTGCCCTGTCAGGAGAAAGGCGTGGTAAAAATTATTTAAATAAATAAAAATAAATTCTCATGGGTGGCAGGGTGTTGTCCCTGCCAGGGAGGAATATGCCCTGAATACAAGGAGGGGCAGAGAGGAAGTGATGGAACTGCCATAGTGAGGGAGATGAGCTAGGGGAGATACAGCTGTGGATGTTGGTCTGGCTATTCTAGGAGATAGAAGGTCAGTCACACATGGACCAGTCCTCCATCCCACTGGTGTACCTGGCAGCGATCCATCCAGCTAAAGCTGCTGTTGCTGCGTTAGTGAATAATAAAGATCAGCCTAGTCCTAGTCTAGTTCTTCCTGGCGGAAGGCTCTGACTTGGCATGAATTACAGAGACCTGATTGGATAAGATGGGTCTCTCCCAGATTTTTCTGCCAAGTTTCCACAGCTGAAAGGGCAAAGAGGCAAAGTTACTATGGTCTATGATTTCCCCTTACCAGGAGCCCTGTCCAGCGGTCCACTGAGTTTGAGTGCCTCTCTGCAATGCTGAGTAGGCAAGACAGGATTGGGATTCTGTTGTACAGCTGCCCACCTTGCTGCCCAAAAGTCTTCCTGCCTGAGCTGGCCTGGGTGAACTTTAGAGTTGCCTTGTACTGCTTTTGGCATGCTGGGTGCTGCCACAGAGTTGCATTCTGTCCCTCGTGCTGTTTAACATCTACATCATGGCGGTCCAACACGCGGCCCGCGGGCCGCATGCGGCCCCCGGAGGCCTCTCCTGCGGCCCCCGGAGGCTTCTCCCTCCCCCCTAGCAAAGGCACTCGCCGCCGACCCATTCCGACTCTGAGGCAGCCAGCCCGATCCGCTCTCTTCCTGAATGTCAGGAAGAGAGCCGGTCATGCTGGCTGCCTCAGAACAGGTTGCCCCCAGCATGCCTCGCACTCCGAAAAGTGCTCGGCTTCTGAGCGCTTTTCGGAGCGTTAGCGAGTGCGCGCAGGGCATGCTGGGGAGAGTTTGTCGGCTGAGCACTTGCCCCGCGCTCCAGCTGACGATCGGAAAGGTGCTCTGCACACCTTTCCGATCATCAGCGGGAGTGCAGGGCAAGCGCTCAGCCGACGAACTCTCCCCAGCATGCCCTGCGTGCACTCGCTAACGCTCCGAAAAGCGCTCAGAAGCCGAGCACTTTTCGGAGCGCGAGGCATGCTGGGGGCAACCTTTTCGACGTGCGGGTTTTGCAGCGTTTGGTGCAGCAGCAGCAGGTTGAGCAAGAGCCGGGGCTTCATGGCAGTGGGGTGAGCTAGCGAGCGAGGAACAGGCGGAACTGTCCAGCGACTTCTTTGGGTGAGAGGCTGGCAATGGGAGCTTGCAGTCACAGGGCTGGCTGAGGACGCTTGGCCAGCCGGGAGCGAGTGGCAGCCTTTCCATTTCCCGCCTTCGAGGGGCCCTCGGTGCTGTCAGTCAGTCAGCCCGGATGGGGTGCGTGGCGGGGGCAGGCTGTGAGTCCGCCCTTAATGAGGTGTGTGTGGTGGGGGCAGCTTCTTCTCTCCCCCTCCCTTTCCTCTGCAGGCAGACGAGGGACGCCTGTAGTGTGTTGGCAAGACATGGCTGGGGGTGCAACACTGGTTTCTGGAAGACTAAAGAGGAAGAGTTCTCACTTCTCAGTCTCACCAACTCAGGTCTGCTTCTGGGGGGAGGGCTCCAAGCGGCAGAGGGAGCAGAGCAAGGTGGGAGGAGGATCAGCTCAGCGTGGCTCCCTCCTCCGAAGCAAACAGCAAAAGGGAGCAAAAGAGAGAGCTCGCAAACAGGAGCAATTAGAGAACAAATTGCCCAGAGAAGAGAGAACCATGAACGATTTAGCAGTCCCTGTTTAAAAAGGGGTGCTCAAAAATACAGAAAGGAAAGGAATGTTGCCACCACGTTACCAGCGGAGTTCGGCTTAAGCTCCGGGATAGCATCTGAATGCCACGATTCCTAGAGCTTTATTAGGTGTTGAGCCTTTCCAGGGGGAGGGGGAGAGTTAATCCAGTCCTCTTTGTTGTTTTTTCCTACCCATCTCCCTTTTCCTTTACAGCCCCTCACCCCCAAGGTTTCTGGCTTTACAGCCCCTCACCCCCAAGATTTTTAAGCCATGTTTGGACTAATTGAAAACACACACCGTGCAAGGGTTGCCTTTTAACAAACACACACACACACACACACACAGGGCAGCGTGTCCTGCAAGATCATGATCTCTCTTGTTGCCCCTCCCTTGCCCTCCACCCCCAAGTACCCAGCTGTTCTTATTTCTTTCTCCACTTCTCCCAGAATTCCTCTGTGCTGCAGATGAGAAGGAATATTCTGTCGTGTTTTGTTAGTTTTTTTTGAGGGGGGAGGGGGGAGGGAAAGGAGTCTGGGGGTGTCAGTGAATCACAATTATAATGGGGGGAGGGTAGATGAGATGGATCATGTGAAAGGAAATGGGGTGTTGCATTGGTGGGGACAAGATCTTGCACTTCTGCTTTGAAAAGCATTATTTATAATTATGTTATTAATAAATTAATTGATTGATTGATTGATTGTGCAGCCCCCGGGTTCCGTGTCGGAGTCAGCATGCGGCCCTTGAGGTACTAGAAGTTGGACCACCCTGATCTACATGAAATCACTGGAAGAGACCATCTGGAGTTTCAGGCTTGGTGTCACCAATAGGCAGATAACACTCAGCTCTATGCCATCTAATCCCAGGGAGGGTATTGAAATTCTGTAGTGTTGCATGGAGGTGGCTGGGGACTGGTTGAGGATCAACAAGCTGACATTAACCAGGAACAGAGGTCTTGCTGGTTCGGAGAACTAGGAGGACTCAGGTGCTGGACTATCAACCTGTCCTGAATGAGGATGAACCCCCTCTGCAAGATTGGTCTTTTCGCAGCATGGGGTTCCTTCTGGATTCTCCGCTGCTCCTGGATCGCCAGGAGGCAGCAGTGGCCAGGGGGGCCTTTGCACAGCTGAGGCTGGTGTGCCAGCTGCAGCCATACTTGAGGCAGTCAGTCAGACCTGACCAGAGCTGTCTTTGCCTTGGTGACATCAAAACTCGACTACTACAACATGTCCTATGTGGGCCTGCTTTGAAGACTGTCTGGAAACTGCAATCAGTACAGAACATAATGGTCCTTTGGGTCTCAGGAGCTTAGTGATTTGACTCTGTCAGACCGCTTAATTCTGTGGCTGCACTGGCTACTGGTTTGTTTCCAGGCTCAATTCAAGATGCTGATTTTGACATTTAAAGCCCTTTATGACTTGGGAACAGGGTATCTCAGGAACCACCTTCTCCCATATGAATTGACTCATCCCATGATGACATCTTAGGGTGCCCTCCTTGAGTGCTGCCCTTGACTGAAGCCAGGCAACAAGGGGGTAAGGCAACTCCCTCTCAGTTGCATTGAGAACTGCACCCTCCCTGGAAGTCTTCTAGTAGGGAATAAAAGTATTTCTTTTCCAGTTGGCCTCCCCACCTTACTTTTGTTTTAGATATTACTACCATTGCTATTTTTAGATGCTTTTATTATTCTTATTAGCTGCTGCTGCATTTTTATATTGTATTTTACTTTTTT
Source organism: Plestiodon gilberti rubricaudatus (assembly GCA_026170595.1). Classification (NCBI taxonomy): domain Eukaryota; kingdom Metazoa; phylum Chordata; class Lepidosauria; order Squamata; family Scincidae; genus Plestiodon; species Plestiodon gilberti. The sequence goes on from JANXHW010000001.1 coordinate 66,762,512, forward strand.
TATAATGCTTTATGCTGTCTTCTGTTTTGTTTCTTGTTGTTTTTATATCTGTATTTTAATGATTATTGTAAGCCACCTTGGGTTCCCTTTTATCTTTTATTAATCATTTAAATAAATAAATACATTGAATGTTGCTAACTGAATGCAAAAACTGCATGCAAGGCAGATACCTAAAATAGCCTTCGTGTTGCTGTATTTCCTTCTCATTCAAACAGTTTTAGTGGTTATTCACTGCCAAAATGTTTGGCTGAGCCTCTTGGCTGTGTCTCATTAGCCATGATTAAGAAATGAAGAGAATGGAAGAGATGCTCCTAAATTGTTGCCAGCATTATGGCGCAACATCCATGTTGTAGCTTATGCAATGTCCATACATGAAATTATGGTAATATTTAAATACTATGATGTGAATTTCATCACTTGCAATGATTACTAATATTGGCAACTCAAACTATGCCTTATTGCACTAATTATGATAACTAGTTAAGTAACAAACTCATTTGAACAGTGATAAAATGTTGTGCTAAAACAAACCTCAAGTCTGTGGCCAGGAACTCTTACTGCAATACGTTTTGTGTATTAAACAACTTTGAAAAAGATATTTGGATATGTGTGGGTACTTTGATTTTTTGGTGGTGACGTGTAGCTAGATTTGGATTCATTTTCTAATTTTAGTCACAAAGGAAGAATGGGTGAAACTCTTACCAAAAGGGTTGTAGATGCATATGGGCAGGGTCTTGAATATATTTGGAGACCAGAAGCTGACCTTTCTGACTTACTGGGAATCACTAAAATAACCTTCCTGCAACTTGTAAGCATTTAGCAGAAGCTATTTACATTTTCTCAGGTTTAATTTACATCCACAAAGGAAAGGAACTCTATATAAGTTAAATAACCCAATGTGTTTGATGGGCAGTCCAATCCTGCCTAAGTATCTGGTGGGCGGTCCAGGCCGCCCACCGGATCCTATCCCTGTTTCCCAGGGTCTCCTCAGGAGAAGGGGACATTCGTCCCCTTCACCCGGGTGTAGCACAGGGAGGCCCCAATGGGTCTCCTCGGATTTCCACCAGCTATTTTGATGGCGGAAGTCGGAGGAGGCCGTGCAATGGCAGATCCAGCCCAAGAAGGGGACGGAGATATGGCAGCCACCATCCCTGCCCCCCAGGTCGGCTCAGCCAATGGCCCCCTCCCTCGCCACCTGGACCACCCCCGCGCCCACTGGGGGATCGCTTACCTCCTCCGGTGGCTGCGGCGACGATCCGGTGGCAGAGTGAGGGCGGCCAGCCTCCACACCAGCCGGCCTTACTCTAAAGTCGTCGCGAACATGCTTTACGGCACATTCACGACGGCTTAGAGAGCTCCGCTGTTCTTTCTTTTAACAGAATTGCGCCCTAAGACTAGAAAGACTCAGCTAGGCTTCAAATACCCAATCAGCCATAAAGCTTCCTGGTTTACTTTAGATAAGTCACTTTCTCAACCTAACCAACCTCACAGAGTTGTTGTGAGAATAAAACTGTGGTAATCTCAGTTATGTTACCCTGAGCTCCATGGAAGGAAGGACAGGATAAAAACATGATAATATATTTGCATGAGATCTTATATTCTCTGGATTCTTGTACCAGCAATCAGATTTGGCATTTAAACTTTATTCTAATACATCCTGTCGTATTAGGCTGAAAAGGGACAGTACGCTTTCTGATCAAGTTCCTACCAACAGGGGCGTAAAGCAAGGCTGTGTTCTGGCGCCAACCCTTTTCAACTTATTTATTAATGATTTAGCACCTTTCTTGGCCAATTTGGACTCGCATTGCCCTGATAGGTTCTCTGCCAGTTCCAATCCTTTTATATGCAGATGATATGGTGCTAATTTCTCAAACCAGAATAGGCCTGAAACGTCTCATCCAAGGATGTATTAGCTATTTATATACCAACCAACTGCAGCTCAACTTTGATAAATCTAAAATAATTGTTTTGGGGAAGTCTTGGAGGCCTTGCTCATGGCAATTTGGTGGAAGAGCCATACAACAAGTCCTTCAGGTATCTGGGTATCCTTTACCACTATAAACATCAATGGTCTACTCACCGTATAGCAGCATTAAGAACCGCCAAAACGACGTCTCAGGCAATAATGAGGTTTTTTTACACCCAGGGTGCTGCCTATATTCCGGCAGCCCTGCGAGTATTTAATGCTAAGGTAGTAAACCAGGTATTATATGGTTCCCAGATTTGGCTCTCCGCCTTTAATATTGATGTGGAGCGAATCCAGTCTTCCTTTCTTTACAAAATTTTTGGTCTTCCACATTGTGTACCCTATGCAGCATTATGTCTTGAGGCGGGCCAATACCGTTTGCAATTCTTGATATGGGTCCGGTTTTTTAAATTTTGGTTTCGTGTGTGCTCCTTGGTAGAGAGTGTTCCTTTTTTTAAGAGGTATTTTAACTGATTTTTCTCACTGTTCGGGGTATATTCTTTTCATTAAGAAAATTCATTCTATTGGGCTCTCGCCGGACCTTTTAGGTTTGGTTACTCTGTCCGCTGCTATTAAGATCTCCCTGAACAGATTAATTGACATCGAGAGAATCGAGAGACAGGAAGTTTTTGCTGCAGCAGCTAAATCCTGCTCGCCTCTATATCTGCAGCTTCCATGTATTCTCAGTAAAAGTCCCAGGTACCTCTTTACGATTGACAATCCACAGGCGAGGCGTGCATTCTCCCTAGCCAGATGTAACGCCCTGCCCTCCAGCTTGATGGAATACAGATTTGACCGATCCTCCAAGGCTCAGGGCCGCTGTTTTTGTAACCTGGTAGATACACATGTGCTTTTATATTTCGTCTGGTATAACGACCTCCGGCATAACATTCTTTACTTGCTGTTAGTAAATTTGCAAGGGAGGTCGGATTCTGACATTGTCCGGATCTTACTCTCATCTACTAACAATTGGACTATCAACCAGTTAGCCAAATTTTTTCAACTAGCCACTCAACGTAGAGCGGCTATAGTGGCCAACATTAGGGAACTTGGGTAAAGGTGTTAACTGTTCATTTCGGTATGCCTCCCTTTTACTCATAACTTTGGGTGTTTTCTTTCTTTTTGTTTGTTTATTGTACTATGTATAATTTATTATTGTTTTAAGTTTTATGTTTTGTGTTTGTTTATGTCTGTTATGCCAATAAAGGTTTATTGATTGATTTGGCATTAAAGTCTACTGTATATTCCATATCCTGTGCAATGTTACCAATAAAATCATGATTAAGATTTCTAGATACTATGCTCTCTCATTAGTGTCAAGAATAAATGTTCTGAATTTAAAACTAAATATATTTATCTGTAAATAAATGACAAATCAAGTCTTTCTTTCCTTGTTTGCAATGCTCCAGAGCTGATTTAGCTGATGGTCTTAACGGAGTCTGACAATCTATCAAAGTCAGAGCTTAGTATCCTTGGCCATGATACAAAATGTTGATCAGACAAGTAACATGTTTTTAATTACTTTACCATATTATGTTCTCTTTCTAATTTGTGAATAACTGCAACAATACTTGTCTTCCACATACAGAGGAGCCAATGTACAGAATGGGAATTTTACTGTAAAAGGTGGCCCACCGTGCTAGGTTGCAATGAAGTGTTTTACGGTTTGCTGATTTGCTATTTGCTAACAGTGTTACTGTACCAACAGAGTGGCAAATCTGGGAATGTTTTACACATCCAGCACATTTTGCTGAAGAGTATGTCTTAAAATAGCATGCCTGAGCTAAACATAGTGCTGGCACGGTGTTTGAATAAATGAGAATCGCTACAGAATACACAATCTCCCACAATTTGTCAAGACACGTATATCAATGTAGGATGATGCATCAGTCTAGTCAAAGACATTGCCCCAGATACACTACTTTTAAAAATAACTACCTAATTTAAACTGGCCAAGCAAAGAACATTCAGACTTGAAGTCAATTCTCTATTTTTAAATCTTATTCTTACCAGCATTCTAGGATGCATAAAAAACATAAACCTGTTTGCAATTATGGTATTACTGACTCTCAAAAAAAACCTCCAGAAGACAGTTTTCCCGTGAACGTTTTGAAAAGGGTGTGTGTGCCTTAGATTAACATTCTTCAGTGCCTATGGCAGCGATTCCCAATCTTTTTAGCCCCGTGACCCACTTTCAGCATGGAGCACGGCAACCCGGAAGTTTCGGCAGTGACGTGATAACATCGTGTATGGGTTGCTGAGCTTTCACATTTTTTAATGTGAAAAGCCCACCACCCAAGCAGAGGCTTGGAAGTGTAAGTAGGCGCCTGAAGAGACAATAATTTGGAACCATTTATGTTTTGGTGTTTATTTACATCTGTTACCAGGTTTATGACTTGCTACACAGTTTTCAGCATGCGCTTTCTAAACTACTTGATCACCCAGCATTTATGAAGAATGTCTCATATTACTACGTCACAGTATATAATTATATGAGATTTCTCTTTAGTAAATATTGAAATATCCATTAATTTATATTTACTACAGTCAAGCAAATCATTTTAATTGAGATGGGTTTCTTAAATGTATGTGTTGGCTTTAGCAATTTTATTTAGCACGTACAGTACTCTGTGCAATTCTCCATGGAAGAAAAATTGAATAAAGTTCCCCAAGAATGGGTCGGGTCAGGTCAGTTATTTCAATTAGAAGCAGTAATGAAATTTCACTAAACTATTAGATACCACTTAGTCCACATATAAGATAAATAGGATGCTTAATTCCTCTTGACATGTCCCACAGTTATGCAATCCTCACTTTCTCACATGTCCAATCTCCAGTTTCCATTCAGTTTTAATAATTCGGCAGGCATTTTAGTAATTCTTTATTAGCTGTATAATTAATCATTCATTAACTGAGCAGATTCCCATTACCACTGCTTTTCAAATACAATATGGAGTAGACAGCTTTGATGTAGAATGAAACTGAGCTCACCATACCTATATGGTTGACTGGTGAAACTCATTGCATGACCTCCCATCTTCTTTAACTAACATGAATCTTGTCTCCTGAATTCTTCAAGTCATTTCCAGAGAAAGACATGTCCGTTTCCATTTCATCTGTTTTGAAGAAGGGATGTTACTCTACATATTTGGTTCTAAAAATGATTTTATCTTGTACCTTTCTCAAAACTGCCTAGTGTGATAATTGCACATCTTTCCAGACCATTATACATCCTGCTTAGGCTGTTCCTAGGGCATACCCCTCATCACCCAACTCTATTGAAATACAATTCTGTCGCATCCTGGTGCCATACAAAGCCCAACAGAATGGTTTCCATGCAGTGCAACATAATGCATGTTTCCTCAGAAGTAAGTCCCACTGAATTCAATGGTGCTTACTTCCATGAAAGCATGCACAGGATTGCACCTTAAATCCCTTATCTACCCCCGAGACCAATGGAGTCATTTGCCTGAATTAAAAAGGCTGCATCCTAATCTGAGACAATACCTATTGTTCCTTCTGCAACCAGATTATGCTGATGTGTAGGGCTTTAATGTTTCTGATGCTATTTTTTAGGGATTTTCATCTAATCTTCATCCCTTGGCTGCTGTGTTACATATTCCTATATTTTTGCTGTTACATGTGGCAAAGGATAATTTCAGAAATTTTAATTAAGCAGTATGTACAGTACTCCCAACCCATATCCGCTGGGGATATGTTCCAGGCCGCTCCGTGGATACTGGAAACCGTGGATAGGAGCGAACACCCCCTCCATGGTTTCCTGAGGGGCCCCCGCCCTGCCTCCCCTGTGGGCAGGCGTGCATGCCCCCTCAGCTCTTATATTTCTTTCAGCAAGCTTTGTTTCTTCCTTAAAACAAACAGAGAAGCAGCCTCCATTGCAGGCAAGTAGAACGAGACTAAGTCCTAGAGAGGCTCTGCAAGGTTTCTGTTAACCTTGCAGAGCCTCTCTAGGACTTAGTCTCATTCTACTTGCCTGCAATAAGCAGCCTCCTGTTTAAGGAAGAAATGAAGCTTACTGGGAAAACCGTAAAAGCCTGGGGGGGGGGTTTCCCCGCAATCCGTGGATAACTGAAACTGTGGATAGCAGATCAGTGGATATTCCCCCCCTTCCTACTGTTATTCCCCCCCTTCCTACTGTCAGGAATATCACACAATAGACCTTTAATAATGTTTTGTTTTAAAAACATTTAAGTAACAACACAAATGCTCTTGCACAATTGTTTATAGTGTGGATTTCACCTTCCCTTAAATATGTCCTGCAAAGGCATTTCCTCCCACAATGATATACTGTATATTACATTAGTTTAATATTTGGTGTAAGCAGACCTCCTCAAGGGTCCCTCTTTTACCTCTACTGTGGAGCCATCCTGCCTCTGCAGCTACTTCCCATCCTGGCCTTCCGCCTCAGATTCAGGAGAAGGGAGAGGGTTCATGCCTCCACCCTCACTGCCCTTCTCAGCTGGTCCCTCCTCCATGAGCACAGCCTCCAGTCAGTCTTCTCTCATCCCTGGCATCTCACCTCTCTCAAAAGGCCATGCAACCTGTGTACATACATGGCAGCCTGATTCCCGTCGTTCTTGTAAGAATGTTGGACAAGCAACCATGTACAGGGTAATAGCATCAGCTGGGACTGTCTACCCACATTGCACGAATTTGAGATGTGCCTTCTTAGATTATAGCTTTTCCATCACCCCTCTTTCTCTTCTTGCACAAACACTGAACCTGGTGGAGTGGCTTCAGTGATGGTGGGCCTAGGTTCTGGACACCTACTTGAAAAACATATTTATAGAAAAACATCTAATATAAACTAGCTACCTGTCAGCAACATAAGCAGATGAATGGAACTAAATTTCAATGAAGTATTTTGTGTGTGCTTAATTAATCCCAAGTCTAACCTTCAAGTATAGTTTTAAACCAGGAAGTATGGTTATTTATCTTATAAAACATTTACAATTCTTATAAAACATTTAATATTTTTAATTGGATATTTGTTTTCCTTGTCATCTACACAGAAATGTTCACTATAATAATAATACTTTGCATTTATACATTGCAGTTTGAATATTGATATAATCCTACAACTATCATCTGTAAGATAAATATCATCGTCCCGTACTGCAGGAAGTGCTTTGCCTAAGGCCGCCTAATGAGCTCCAGGCAGAGGCAAGATTCAAACCAGGAAAGTCCCAAGTCATAGCTCAGTCTCTTGGCCACTGTGCTACACCAGTTCTCTATCCTTTTTGGGTCTCACAAAGTTCTTAATCCCATGCTAAATAAATATTTTCCATCACAGCTTTTAAACTTCAGCAATAGGCTCCTTTTACTACGATGCAGGAGTCAGGTAAAATATGCCTCTTTATACAGTTTATTTTATACACTATATTATGTTTCATTTAATGTTCCTAAAGCAGACGTCTAGTTTTTCCAATCACCCTTCACTGAACTCTTTCTTTTTTTTGGTAAGATGCTCTGTTGCATAAATTAATACTACTCCAATTCCACATCATTTTGAATTACACTATTTGGCAACAAAGCTGAATTTCTATATTCTAGAAATACTGTACTGGAATAATTCCTTACACACACACACACACACACACACACACACACACACACCATTTTGGGGGAGGGGGGTACTACAGTTGTGCACACACAAGGTTTTCACTGAGTTACCACATCCATAAAATGCCACAATTCATAGAGAGGGGTAAACTAAAATGTTTTGGGATACACATAAGTCCTGTAGCCAAAGAAAGTAACCCAACCAGGTAGCCCAGGCTTGAAGACTTTCTGCCACATTACTTGTAGAAGACACGCAACACTATGCCTTAAGATGCATGTAAATATAACCCAGAAACAGTTACCCAAGTCCATCTCAGAGAAAACACTGATCCATTACTCTAGCCAAATTATATTTTTACTAATCTTAACATAGTCATGATCATTACAGTAATTTTAATACAGTCATTAACTGTAGCCTTAGGCTACCAATTTTCATTATGTAATATATGTATGTGCAGTGAAGCAGCTGGATTGTCATTGGCCCACTCTCTGAGAGTCAGTGGCGTCATTAGGGCATGGCTGGGGGGGCACGGGGGTGATGCGCAGGGAGGGGGTGATGCAGCCCCCTCTTCCCCCGCTGCTGCCCAGTATGACCTGATTGCCGATCACATCTTCTGTGGCCTCTTCTAACCAGGCCAGGGCAAGACTGAAATCGGCATTCTTCGCACACGCACAACGCCGCTTGAAGCATTGCCCTCAGAAGGGCCGAACGAAGATGCGATTGGGTCTTCGTTCGACCCTTCTGAGGGAAAGGCTGAAAGCGGCGTTGTGCACATGTGAAGAACACCACTTTCAGCCTTGCCCTTGCCTTGTCATAAGTGGCCGAACCAAAGAAGACGCAAGCGGTGATCAGGTCATACTGGGCGGCAGTGGGGGGAGAGGGGGGCAGCGGGCACATCACCCCCTCCCAGCACGTCACCACAATCAGGATCGGGTCGTACGGTACTGGGTGGTGGGAGCAGGGCGGCGGCAGTGGCATCATGGGGGTGACGCGCTGACCTCCCACCCTTAGTGACGTGCTGACCTCCTGCTGGGGGTGACGCATGTCCTAGTGATGTTTCTGCTAAGAGTACGTGTCCAGTCTCTGGGTCTGCGTCATGTACACACATCAGAAGTGATTACTTCAAGAGAGGTCTATGTACATCAAGTTTAACACCCATAGGCCCAATATTTGCAGTCTGTTAACATGCATATACAGTACACCAATAGGGTGAGGGTAAACTATCCAGTTCTTGCACACCAGACATGATCTCTACTCACGTTAAGGTATTTGTGAAATAGGACATGTTATTTCAAAAAGAACATGAAAAGGAACCCGCATCCGAACTACCATTTAGTTCACTAACAGTGGAATCCTACACGTCTACTCAGAAGTAAGTCCCATTGTGTTCACTGGGCTTACTCTCAGGAAAGTGTGTATAGGATTGCAGCCTAAGCATACTGCTTTCCTTAGCAGGTGAACACAGCTAAAAGTTGTAAAAATTACATGGATTAGCAGTTTCAGCTACTGTTGCATCAAAAACATATAGAACAGGTTACTGTATGCTTTTTCAGGGGTTCTCAACCAGTGGTACTTCAGCTGACTTCTGGTGGTATTTGGACCACTGGAACCCCACTCCAATGTGGTGCTTTCGGTGGCATGTTTTTCCTCCTGAGAGGCTCCTACCTTTGGCTGAGCCTCTCTGGAACGCTGAGAAGGGCCCTCCCACCTAGAGCCTCCTACCTGTGTCTTCTGGCCTCTGAAAACCTGGAAGTAATTGGTGATGTTGTCATCGCCAGTCACGTCCCGTGGTACTCAGCAGAAGAGTGGCGCCTGAGGTGGTACTTGGCTGGGAAACGGTTCGGAATCCCTGCTTTAAATGAACTTAATACAGTCCAAAGAAAGACCGACTCCTTTTCCCCATAACTCTTATTGTGGATCACCAATTCCAACAGACAGGTACCAGAGATCCATCATCTCCCTATACTTGGCCCAGGCACACAGAATTGTTCACCTGCCTCCACCCATGGCTGCTCCCTAGATTCACCTTGCCTCTTGAGGCTCTCTGTGAGAAGTAGTGCAGGCACCAGGAAGCAAACTCCTTTCCAACTACAACTATAACACTGAGGGGGTTTTTTATCAGAGAGGATCATTAACATGGGTCTTTTGGATGCAGTCAAGCAGTGTACATTTGCAGAGGTATAAATGATCCAATTCACAGGCCCTCTGAAGTACACAAGATTGTATGATAGTCACATTAGCTGTGAACTCATTAGATGACCTTACGAAGTTACTCCATGTCTTAGCCTTAGACCCACACATGCAATACAGAATATTTTTTTTTAAAAAAAACCCTGCAAAGCTTTGCAGCTTGGAGGCTTTTCTTTCCCCCTTTTCCCTTCAAGCATAGTTGGGTCTCATCTAGGAGTGGGATCTGCTGCTCAGACCTCCATTTCAGTTCGTTGTTAGGGCACTTAAGTAGTCTCTCATACAGTTCAACTGGAAGGTCATGGTGGAGGGGGTTGTTTTCTTCCCTCCAAATCTAGCCAGTGTTCACCCCGCCCATTCACCCTGCTTCCCTTCCTTCAAAGCTCATTCTGCGAGTTCACCAATTCTGGGCATATTTGCCCCACTCTCCCAAAGATCAATCCACTCCTCCCATCGCCATCCATCAGATTTGTTTGTGCTCCTGTATAGCTGAACACCTTTGGAAGAGAACTAAAAAACTGATCTGATGAACTGAATTCATTCTCTCCTCCTTTTCATCTGCCTCATATCTAGCCAAACTAGCACAGTTCTGTGATCTACACCAACTCTAAGAATCCTCAGTGCCTGTTCTCCATATCTGATGCCCTCCTAAAACCTGCTCATCTCCCTCTGCCCTCCTCAAGAATTTGCCTCCTATCTGAATGCCAAGGGGTGGTGGTGGAAGTGATGTCACAAGGCATGTCCAGCCAGTTCCACCGGAAGTGACATCACAGGGTGTGTGTCCATGAGCCAGAAAATCTCCAGAAAAGCAAAATATAATTAAATAAAATGTTGATCCTTCCTGGACTGCTTGCTGAAGGCTTAACTTTCTGCCACATTTGCTTTGCTGATGGTGCGCGGATGTCGCAGCCAAGGGTGGTATATCTGCCCCCACTTGGCACTCCTGCTTCCCCCAGGCAGCTGCCTCCGCTCCTGCATGAAACTCGTTTGGGGGGTGTGGGCAACTTAGAGGAAACACTGTCCGCAGGATGCCCCCTCTATCTTACTTCTTTCAAATCTCTCCTCAAAACCCATCTTTTTTTGTGAAGCCTTTGGTACTACCCCTTTGTTCTTCTACCATACTAAGCTTAAGTAAACCTATGTGAAATAATCACATATTCTTCCCCATCCCTGTCCCTTCCTCTGTTGTTTGCCTTGACTCTGTTTTAGACTGCAAGCCCTTCAGGGGAGTGCCGCCTTATAGTCTTTTCATCAAAGCATGATGCACATTTGTGGTGCTATATAAATAATCTCCTTTCCAAGTTGTTGCAAGGATTCCTGAGATAGTGTATGCAAAACTCACTCTCACAGAACTATGCAATATGTATATAATATAAATACTATTTTGGGGGGTTCCTAGAAATATCAGAAATAAAGGATTTACTATGTTGAGAAAATAACCAGGTACATTTAGGCTGATTTATATTCAATAAATTGGTACTGTTATATCCCTGTGTGTTACACACTTACAGAGCAATTCTAAGCATGTTTACGCAGAAGCCCCACAAATTTTAATGAAGCTTACTCCCTAGTAAGTATGCACAAGATTGCAGCCTTAAGCTAAATATTCCTTGATTTATTCTCCAGAGTAAGCATAAGTGAACATCTTGCACAAGTGGAACAGGACTTGTCTAACAGTATTAGTTCAATGTTCTCCTTATGAAAATGTAAGGAATGTTAAAGAGGCAACAGCAGCAATATTTCTCAATTTTTCTGGATGCTGTCCAAATACAGCACAGTGACTGATGATTATCATAGCAGGAAATTAGTGGAAGAGACATTCACTTGAGAAAAAAACTTGAAATTGCAACTGTCTTTATTCTCTCTAGTCATAGCAAATTGTAATCAAGGAAGTGGACAGTTTATAAAACCACAATAGCAAACTTGGTTTCTGTAAAGGGTTGCATTTCTGTATTTAAATAAATATTCAGCAGCAGCTTACTTTACATGGTTTTATGTTGTAAGCATGCCTATTTTTATTTAGAGAAAAAGAAAATTGCTCTTATACCAGATAACAGTTGATTTGCTTCAGAAGATGATTTATTTCCAGAGGATACTTCACACACAGTCTTTGCCAATTCATGTAAAGACTACCAGTCTACTGAAAGTACTTTGTTGTCAGTAGCTAATCCCCAACAACACCAATCTATGAAGTTCTGTCATGAGGTGAAAGAAAAGGTCTGCTCCTTGACCACTGCATCTTTTAATGTCATGACACACGATTCCCACTAGACATACTTTGCATAGTCACAACATGAGTCGAATTTTGGAGTATTTTCGCCAGGTTCTTCAGCAAATTTTGAGTCGAATTTTGGAGTATTTTCACCAGGTTCTTCAGCAAATTTTAAATTAGGTACTTTTAAATTAAATCTTTTTTAAAAGATTATTTCTGTCTTAAATTCCGACATACATTTGACAAGCAACAAAGCAACCTTCTACAACTTTCATGAGATGGCCAGCACTGTCAATAGCTCTCTTCCATTTGGTGCACCGTTTGATAGGCTGACACTATGATTTTTATCTACACACTTTTAGATCCAAATGCATTCATTCATCTATTTGCATTTAGAACTGTTTTTGCTGCATGCTGGCCAGTCATTCTCCACTGTGTTACCTATGATGATGGTGAAATATTTTCCAGTGAACTTACCCATCTATGAGAAGCTTAGACTATTATTGAATTAGATTACAGATACCAATTTCAACTGTCATCTACACAATCCAATTCTGCAGGGAAAATAAATTAGTCTGAAGTTTCCTCACAATGCTGCTCTAATCATAAAAAAATATCCCATTAAGCTATTGTCTACTCCTCTTACAAAGGCATGATCCCCCCCCCAAGAGCTAAGAATTCAAGGCAACTCCTGAACTCAATGGAAAACTTGCAAATTCTTAGCATTTCTGAAATATTAATCATTATAGGAACAGGTACTGACCATGACTAGTTCCAAGTGCCTCCTTACATAGCACTTAGCAGTTACCTCTTTCCTCATGAAAGAACTAATGTGGGGTTTAATACTTTGGCCATAATCATAGGCAAATTTGCCTGGAACAAAGTTCCACTGACTCTGATGGCATTTACTTCTGAGTAAGCATGGCTAAGGTTGGATTGAAAGTTTCCTTTCAAGTTTTTTGGAACAAGTAACAATCCACCAAAATTTGAAATAATTTGTATTTCATATTATATGTTCAGTCTTCCATAGACTGTTCAGAACTCCAAGATTTTCCAGCAAACCTTAAGGAATGTTCGTTTTCCCTAGTGTCATGAAATAAAGAGGAAATATCTCAAAGGGCATAATTTCTTCACAGTCATACTCCTACCTAGCAACAATTTAAAAAATAGTAACACACACACACACACACACACACACACCATTATGCTGTCCCCTGGTTTCACAGGTATTCCAAGAGCAGGGTAATTAAGTCACTGTCACCTAACCAAGATGGATATAGCATATTATCTTTACATACTGGACAACAGAGAAGAAAAACCTACTGAAACTCACAGGCTGGCAGGTCCTGTCGTTAAACCTCTAAACGTTGACTCCACATGGAAGAAAAGTTCTAACCGTCTTTACTAATCATGTCCTCCTTCCCCCACCCAGCATACACACAGATTTTTCAGCATTTGAGGTACAAGAGCAAGACAACCGCATTAAACTTTGAGCAAGCAGAATGAAGCAAGTGACTAAGCAGAGAAACTGTAATGACTCTTTGCAAAACTTTATCAGGACAAGCTGGATGCCTCCTACCTCAAGGAGCACGGAAAACTTCATTTTTAAAAAAGAGGTAGCACTGCCTTACCTTGTTGGAGTATGGGAGCTTGCTGAGGTTGATCCCATCCCTGATTAGTTTATCCCTAATCATGATTTTCAGTCTGAGCCTGGGGTAAGTAACCAGCTCCTTGGTGGAGATGCCCAATTTCCTGGGATGTTCCTGGACCTGCTTAGAAGGTGGCTCCTTCCAAGTCTTGGCCTCATATTGCTCCACCAGGTGGCTGGTGTAGATCTCTGGAGAGGGTAAGCCATGCTGCAACTGCTGAGGTTCCAAGGTGAAGTAAAGCCCAGCTGTGGTCTCATCTTCCTCCTTCAGCCTCTGCACAGCTTCGTGGATCCGGCGCCTGTGCTGTGGCATCGAGACCCCGATGGCATCCAAGTCTGGATCCCCGATTTGCTTGCATACCTCCAGGTCGTCATAGCCATTATCCACGAAGGACTCGGCGTACTGCGAGAGCTTAAGAGTCTTCAACCACTCGTAGACTATGTTGGCGCACATGATGGAAGCAAGCAATGCTGGGTGGGTGGGGGAGAATCAGGAACAAACTGCAACTTTTGACACCCCCAGTAGCTTCTCTTGCAGAAAAAGGATCCCCCAGTCAGAAACAAAATCCAACAGCAACAGACATCATCACATCAGTGGAGAGAAAGGCAGAAACCGGCGGTCAGCAAAACACCATCCCCTGGGGGGAAAAAGAAAATTAAATCCCAAAGCTCCAAGAGCAGCAGCGACTCGTAGGCGGTGCTGAGAGAAACGGCTGGCTTAGCCTCTCTTCTCTTCCACCATCAATCCTGGAAGCCTCTAGCCTTCAGGAGGGGTGACTTGAGCGGCCACCCACCCCCCAGAAGTCCCTGCAGGGTCCCATCTCCACAGTAGACAGAAGCGACTCTCCGTGGCTTTTCCTTGCGTTCACCGCTGTACCTTTGCTTGCTTGCTTGCCTGCCTGCTCTCACACTCACTCTCGCTTTCCCCTGTGGCTTTTATTTGTTTTAGTTTCTTTCCCCCATTCAGTCACCTCTGCCATGAATGATGCTCCGTTGCCGCTCTGCTCTGCTGGGTGAGTATCATGTGCGAGCGCCTGGATTTTCATCTCGCACCATGTTGAAGAGGGGAGGACCTTCACACGCTCTCCCAGCAGCGCTCGCCTGTTTGTGCAACAGTCTCGCCGCCTCCTGTCCCTTCTCGTCAGCCTGTGCAAAACGGTGGCTCACAGGCGTCTCCCCTCCTCTTCTCAGGTCCACCCAACAAACCCGTTTTCTAAGCCTTACTAGTCGAGTCACTTGCCCGGCTTCTCCCTCATAGCTGAGGGAAGAAGAGACGCGCAACTGGCCCTCGCCTCGCAACAAGCCAAGCCCCGAATCCAACAGTTTTCCAGGCTCCCGCCTTTTCAGCGTTTAGAATCCTCGTGCCTCGGGGAACAGGCAGGCTGTGGCCTCGCGCTCACCACAATTGCTGACAACTTTCCCTGACACTTTGGTGGTGGAGAAACGCGAGGGGCAGAGCAGCAGCGTACGTGGCTTGCGTGGAAACGCCGGGAAAGGGGTGGGTGGGGAAAACAAGCCTGTCTGGGGGTCTTCCAGGCTCCTAGAGGTTGGTGGAGCGATTGCCCTTTGTGCAGCCACCGCGGCTGTTGTGGGTGGCGGAAGAAAGGAAACGGCTTCCTCTCCTTTTTGGACCACCGGCCCCGTGACTGATTTCGTGCCTCTCTTATTCGTTTCTTACACATTATTACAGCGTAATAAGCCTATGTATGCTTACTCGGAAGTAAGTCTCATTGAGTTGAATGAATGGGACTTACTCCCAGGTTAGTGCATCCAAGACTGCAACCTTTCTTCCCCTCCTTAACACCCTCCCATGAGCCGCCACCGTCGTCAGCCTCTCCCCCCTCCCCTTTGGTTTGCTTGGCGGCGGCGGCCCATCCCTCTCTGCTTGTGCTTTCGTTCTGCCCTCGGCTAAACCAGCAGTCCCACAACTTTCCAGCCCTGGAAGGGGAAAACAAACGCTCGAGAGCTGCACGTTGCAGCTTGGCTTCTCTTGTGAGGCAGAATGAATGGAAGGTTCCAGGGCGGGCAGGAACGCGGCCAGCAAGCAACAGCTTGTTCAGGGGGCGCGACAGATCTCGGCGGCGCTTCTGCAAAAGCTCAATGGCGTTGCCCACCAAAGGTGGTTGTGGTGACAGTGCTTAGAAGCCGGAGTTGAGGCCACTGCCTCCGCTCTTCGGAGCGACTCGGTGGCCACTGGCCAGCCCCGCCCCAGGAAGTTAGTTCCTCCTCCCGTGCCCCAAATTCGGCAGGGTGGTGGAAGGAGGCGCGAAATACATGGAAGCTCCTCTTCCACCCTGAGGAAGAAAGTGGACGCCCGCATCCAGCAGCAAATTGCACGTAGGACAACTGCGTCCATGTCATGAGGTCCGCCCCTTCTCTCCTACTACCCTGTTAGCTGGGTGAGTGACTAAAACTACAGTACTTAACTTAAAAGAAACGAGATAATCACCAAAAAATAGCACTATTTGATTTGAATGCTTTTAATTTCATTACCTCCGTGAGCACGCAAAGGACCATTCCAGGGAAATACTAGAACGGTGTTCTCACGCGCACCTACCGGTAGATTTACAGCGAAACCCCATACATATTTTTCAGAAGGCCCACTGTGTTCAGTGCCTTGGGTCTCAGGTAAATGAGTATAGGTTTGGAACGAGAGAGAGGGAGAATGGCGAGGTCAAGAAAAACCTCCACGATCGGGTTGTCTTTCTTCACAGCTCCCCCTATACCATCGCAGACAAGAAGCAAGTAGTACCATCGTCTCTAGGTCTTCATTTTCGCAAAGGTTTTTATTTTTCACCGCAGCTCTGCGTCCTCCCTTCCCTACCCTTTCTCCAACTCTGGGCTTCCAGCGCCCCCTAACGGCCTCTGCTGAAAATGTCTAATCCAATCTCTTTCCCTGAGCTGCTGCTTCAAACACTGTTATGTATTTTCCACACACACTAGAAGCACTTTCGGCCAGAAAACAATATGAAAAACGTCTGTAGATGACTGCGTGTGATGACTGTATACGGAGCTGTATTTGTCATATATGACATGCTGGACATAATATCCTGTTGCAATAGAGAGCCACAACAAACGTCAAAACTATTATGTAGGCATTTACACATTTAGAATTTGTTCCGTGGTGGTGGTCCATTTGAAAATGCAATCACAAATTCAGAGAATAGCGTTGTACGCTCATGGGAAATCTCAGTCAGGTCCCTCTTTGCCTGTGTCAATCCTCTTCATGTCCTGTCAATCCTCTTCATGTTTGTGTCAGTCCTCTTCCTGCATAAGTATACATGCATAAGATTGCACTGTAGGGCTGAAATTTTATGCATACTTACATGGGAGTAAGTTCTATTAAACCCAGTGGGCCTTATTTCTCATTAGACATGCATAGGATCGTGCTGCATGTTTGTAAAAACAGTACTTAGATTCATTAATAGAATACAGACTTTTTGCAATGTACATGAGCTCCCTTAAATTGCAGGGGCCTGTTCGCAAGTCATTTTGTACAGTAATGTCTCCATCGCCATTGCTGTAGCTGTCAGTTTCATTGCAAACCTGCTCAGAATGCTCCTGGGCAGCTTCCATAGTCAGCTGCAGCCACTGTAAATTGGAAGTTGGGGCTCAAAGTGTTCCCTAACTTGTACGGTTTCATACATTTGTAAGTGGAACATTCGTAAGTAGGGGTGCTTCTGTACTTTCTTTGATTTTTCTCATACATCCATGCTCATATTTTTGAGCATATTTCTCATAGATGCATCTGCTCTTTTAAAAATAAGTATCCTGTGTTTTTAATGCCACTGGTTTATTTTAACTAGTTAAATGAATACTTGTGATTAATGCCCCTGCTAGAATAAAAGGAGAGGGAATGTTGTGAATTAGACACTACTACCACACCGGTTGCAACATAGGCCTCTGTTTTTTGCACACATAAATATCCCTTTGCATATCAAGACTTGTGGTGGTACTTCTTCATTTTTTGAAAGTGCATGTGTTAACATAACTAGAGAGGATACATGCAGATATCTGCCCCCATTCAACAAAGGCAAGATAATTTTAGAATTAGGTCCTGTGCTAGCAAAGGGCTGGTGCACAGAGTAAAATCAGTTTAGTTTCAGGAAATGGAGGTGAAAGACCCAGTCATTCCAAAATCCACGTACTCTGATTTGGAAATCCCCTTTTCTATGTATGGGGGAGTCTTTTTAGTTACTCAGTGGTGAGAAAAAATATGTTCTGTGTCTGCTCAGAGTCACTTTCATCTAGTCTTATGTATTCTAGAACTAGACACTGAAAACAGATACCAAGATTGGGCTCTGGCACAAATTAAGCATCAAGATTCTAAGGCTGTGTGTCTAGTGAACGGTGTCTACATTCTGTAAGGTCAGTGCTGTCATCCTTCAAATTGTTTGTTTGAGAGAGAGAGGAGAAACTCATGTTTGGTTATTTAAAAGAAACTGTCAAAGTCTGGTATAGAAACATGATTCTCACTTGCACTTTTAGAGGCAGAATCTGTGGATATCCAAACAGTCCTGAGAGCAATGACCTTAAAAGTATGCTTTGCAGCTGCAGTATTGTTTATATATTTTTTCAGTAGAATGTCTGTGAATATATCTGCTTCTTTTCATATTCAGCTGAGCTGTGCAAATGGCCACAACCAATGTGAAACCCTGCTATATTCTAGAGCAGGCGTTCCCAACCTGTGGTACGCATACCCCTAGGGGTACGCGGGCAGCAGGCCGGGGGGGTACGTAAGACGCTGTCCCTTATCAGCTACTGCAATCAGCAGCTAAGGGACAGCTGATTTTTCTGGGTTGCGGTGTGGGCGGGTCCTCTTGGCCATGCTGCAACCCGGAAAATAAGGCTACAGTCCTGCCGATTCGGTAGGGCTGTAGCCTTTCCCTCCAGGTTGCAGCGTGAGCGGGAGGACCCACCCGTGCCACAACCCGAAAAAGAAGGCTACAGGCCTTCACTGTTCCCTGCAGTACTGGCCTGCATCCTACCTTTTCTCGGCGGCGCCATCTTGGATCTCACAAAATCTTGTGAGATCCAAGATGGTGGCGCCCAAATCCGGTGAGGGCACATGAGGCAGGCTCATGAGGCAGTGAGATCTTACTTCTCACATGAAGAATTGCAGACTAACCAATGCCAGTTATGAAAATGCTCTAAGCCTAAGGTGTTTCACTATCCATCTAAATCACGGGTGGCCAACCTACCACCATTAGGGTCTCTGCGTTCTTAAGGAGTTGTGTAGAAGAGACAACTTGGGCAGCTGCAATTGCTGATGGTGCTGCTAAAGTAGCTGCACCTGCTGAAATGCCCTCACCTATACAACCATTAAACGTCCAGGAGCATTCATGTTGAAAGGTTGACCACCCCTGATCTAAATTGAAGCTTTGTCGAAACTAAAACTGCTCCATATATTGCTTAATGTGAGTCTGTCTGATGCAGTTTCAAGTATTTGCACAGAAATTGTTGTAGTAGAAGTCTCGCTCAGAGAATTTTACCCAATGAGTATCTGTGAGTAGAAAAGCTCATTTAAGGGCTAATGTTTGTAAATATTGATAGATGGGAAGAGAAGCAGTAGCTTGACAGACACTTTTTACCCCTTGCATCCAAGGTGATCATTTAACAATGCTTTACAAAACTATTCCCATTCTGTCACACTTCAGTACAGTAGCTGTGAAATGGAAATCTAGATTTTCATCAGATTGTTAATAGCCACCCAATGGCACACCCAGACACTGTTTATTTGAAATTATCATTAATAGATGTAATCTCCAGCCTACCTAATTAGATGCTTTTAGATTTCAGATAAGTGTCTGGCATAATTTGACAACACTGTCTAATTAGCACCGGATGCTTAATGGAACACTAAAGACCTGTGAAAGGCAAAAGATGTTAAAAGACAGAGAGAGATTCACAGGATTTTTTTAAGCTACAAAAGTAAATATCTATTAATTATGACAGACAAGATTAGAACTGGTTCAGAGCATAGCGTGGTGTTTTGGGGGGGGACTAGTTTTATTGGCACAGTGGTGGGTGGTGGAGAGATTTGGGGCTATGCAAGCATCATCCTGCTACAGCAATCTAAATAAGTTGCCATTGGTGTCCTCCTACATTACAGGTTTGCTTTTAATGGGCAACATTCAGACTATAATTGGCTTTCAATTAAGAATTTTAAAGTGGGACTTTTAGAGCATCCAAGACCATAAGGCAGTTGCGTCGGCTCCAGGCCATTGCAGAGACCTACACCGGCCCCCGAGTGCCGGATCTGTATAGCAGACGGTAAGGATCCGGTTAGTCCATGCCGCTTGGCACAGAGGCGTTCCGGGATGGGGGGAGGGCAGGGGAAGGCGGGAGCATTCTGGGGTGGGGGGAGGGTGGTGATGGGGGCAGGTGGCACATGCCCAATCCTGTCCCCCGTCCCTGGTAAATTTGCCCTACAAGGGGCTACCAGATTTGCACCAACAAAATAGCTGGCGCAGATCCAAGGAGACCCATTTGGTTGGCTGGGGCTTTACCCAGAGTAGGGGAATGAATGTTCCCTTCCCTTGAGGTGACCTCTGGCTCACTTCTTTGTGCTCTGGAGGTAGCAATGGCTGCACCGGCTTTCCTGCATTGCAGGGTATAAAGTTAGACAGGATTGGGCTGCCCAACTATTCTCCAGATTTGATAGCAAACACATGAAGTGCACTATATCTCACAACGTTCTCAAAACATAGACAATTACCAGCCATGTATTATTTGAAGATAGCTTTCTGTCTTGCTCCCATAACTCAACCAAGTGGCACAATATAAGCCAACTCTTACAAATCTGTATTTCTTACAACAGAGTTTGCCCTGTATTCAATCACATTGCACCAAAACAAAGAGCTCTTCCACTATGGAACTGACAGCCCTATTTCATTTTTGTCTGTGGAACAAAAATGCTTGTGGCAGGAATTGTGCAGAGATGTTTACTTTCCATTTACCAGCCATACATCATAATCTCTTGTCCAAAACAACTCCTACTCTGTGTGAAAACAACACTCTCCTCTTCAGATAACCATTCAACAGTTCCAACAATCCTTCGTATGCCTGGTGCCGGGGCCCAAGAATTGTGCTATTCCTACAGCTATTGTTTTTCCACATAGCTGCTAGTTTTGACATAATATGAATTGATCCAATGCTTCTGGTGCAACTCAGTGCAGCTGATTTCCCTTCTCACCACTAGTAATATGTGAAACCCATGTGGTTTATTTATATCTGAGTTTGGAAGGTGAGATGACATCCTAGATCAGTGTTTCTCAAACTGTGCTCCACAGGGCCCTTCAGGGGCTCCATGAGCACACCACCATAAGCCTCACTCCATTCCCTGGGTGTTGTCCCTTCTTCTCTT
The DNA here is from genome assembly GCA_026170595.1 of Plestiodon gilberti rubricaudatus. NCBI lineage: Eukaryota > Metazoa > Chordata > Lepidosauria > Squamata > Scincidae > Plestiodon > Plestiodon gilberti. Next base: position 66,783,475 of record JANXHW010000001.1, read on the forward strand.
GGATGCTAGGAACTCGACGTAGCAGCTTCTGCAGAGCTCGGCATGGCACTGCAGCTCCAGGAGGCTGAGCAGACATTTCTTTCCTCATGCTCACTTCAAGGAGGCCTACTTCCTTGTAGGTAGGAATTTTGGGGGTGCAGTCTGCAGATCCATATTCCAAACAAGATTCTGTGCAGACTTACTTGGGAGTAAGGTCCATTGAAATGTGGTTTGGTGTCAGTTCACCACTCATTTTGAGACGAAATAATATTTTGTCAGTTTTAAGCAAAAACAACAACAAAACAAAAGCAAACCCTAGCCACCAACTTGGAAGGAACCAGACAAAACAGTCGTAGCCTTTACCTGGAGAAGTGTTGAATAAACAATCAAGGACCTGCTTTAAGCTAGACCTCCCAGGGATCTGCAGGGATGAAGTTGGTATTAAACGCTACCCATGCCTGCTCTGGGTGCTTTGACTAGATTGGATACTCCCTCCTTCCCAACCCCACCCACTATATAAAAATTAGGGCAACTAAAAAGAAAATGCTGAGCTCAGTGATGCGCCACTGGGTGCATGCAGCAGCACTCTGGGGCTCCCCGAGACTCCGTGCATGCACTGGCAGGGCTCCCCAAGACTACTTTTAGGATTGGAAAGGACTGCAGAGACCGAAAAGTTTGAGAATCACTGTCCTAGATTGTTCCTTAGGATGCTCTTCTTTGCCATACCTCCTCCTCTACTTGTTTTTGGTTTTAAAAGACAGCTTTCTCCTCCCCCTTGTTTCTGGCAAGTAGTGCGAGAAAGGCGCAAAAGTGGGGTGTGTGTGTGTGTTTGAACTATAGTCTAAAAATCTTCACCTTGCTTTGGTTCATTATGCAGGGAAGCAATATTTCCATGGCTCTGACTACTCCTCTCAGCAGTGGGCCATTTCCTCATCACTTGAGGGATCCCTCATAAGTGACGAGTTGAGAGCCTGTATTGATATTTTGCAAGAGGCGGGAGTCCAAGTGGCTCTCAAAAATTACAAAAATGTGGAGCAATTCCACTACATTTCAGGGAAGCTGACACGAGCTGCCGTAGGGACCCAGAGGCTTGCAGGAGCAAAGCCGAGGAACTACAAGTTGGTCAAAGAAGAGCAATAATTATGGCAGTCCAGGACAATCATGCTCTTCTTCAACGGCCTTGACCAGTTCCTCTGTGTTCACCATGGGGTGGTTATATCCCCCTTGGGTGCCTCAGGGATGGTTCAGCAGCAGAGACATGCTGCTGTATCAAGGGACATGGGAATGAAGCAGATGGCAAGAAACAAGGCTCCCTCACCTCAGTCATGACCTTCCCCATCAGACGAATTGTCCAAAGCCCTTGGTGATGCAGGCCTTGTTTATTAAAACAAAACACAAAAACCCTTGTCTTTATGTGAACCACTGACAACTTCAGATCCTGACTACTGAAGTCACCACAGATCTTTTTAGCAGCCTTCTCCTGTGTTCTGTCTCTCAAGCAGGTTCTGGTTGTGGGGCAGCATATGTCACCGTCACTCTCTGCTGCAGATGGCACCCAGTCCAAGCACCAGAACCCCAATGTACAACCTGAGAGAACAAATGTGTGCCAACTATACAAATGTCCTACTTTGCAAGGTCGTCGCCACAGCATGAACCAGAATCGTGGGCAGAAGTTGAAGCAATGCCCACAGCTGAAGCAGGTAAGTGAGAAAGTGCTGCAGAAGAAGAGATAGATTCACTACACAAAACCAAAACTTGGACCCTAACCCAATGGCGGACCCTAATCCAATCCTGCCTAAGATCCGCCGCTAAGATCCTGCCTAAGATCCGTACTGTGCCAGATCCTAGCCCGGGTTGGGCCAGCTCCGGCGGGACTGGAGGTCGCCTTGGGGGAACCCCAGCGGCCCCTATGGGCCTCCTCGGATGTGCGCTGGCAAAATGGCCTGTGCAAATCCAGGGACACTGTGTAAGGCGGGCCAGGCCTGGGAAGGAGATGGGATATCAGCAGAGTGCACTGCCAATATCCTCGTCCTTGTCCTGGCCCTCCCCAGCCCGCCCTCCCCACGCAGGATTTACCTGCGTCGGGTCTGCAGCCTCCGGCAGCAGGTGAAGTGAGCGGTGCCGGCGCTGCTTACTCACATGGTGCCACAAACATGCCTTACAGCACACATTTGTGAAACCTTACCCCGGCAGAACTTGCGCAGGATTGCGTCAGTCATATAAACCTATTACACAGTGCTGCATATGTTTTTATAGTGCGTTCTCCCTCACCCACCTCAAGGTTTTGTAGATGGTCCTCTTTCTCTGCTCAAATTGTCATGACCTCATGTGTGGAGCCTAACGTGGACTGTGGAACCAGGAAGTTTCCTGCCATCAGAAGGGCAAACCCTCAGGGAAAAACTCCTGTCCCTTTCAGCAGATAAGTGTTCTTGTAATTCCTACAGACACAAGAAGTCTGCAAAATGTTGATTGGCAGTTCCAGAGGAGGGACTAGTGTGAGTTTTGCCACAAAGAAAGCCCTGGATTGCAGTGAACATGTGGTGCAAATCTCATGTCGTTGGAAACCCATAGATATAACTCATGGGTGTATTTCCGCATGGAATAGTTGCACATTTGATCTGTGCTTTGCTCATAATAGTTGATTAGCTAGAATAAAAGCTTACCCACTGCCTGGCATGCTAGCAGTTCTGGCACTTTTAGATAGTGAAAACGACCATCTTCTCCAAAGCGTAAAACTGACAGTTTGTGTTAAAGATTCACTAATAGGTTTTTAGAAAGCATTTCTGGATGTTGGGTTTTTTGAGCAATGGATATTAGAGGGTGCTGCTCTCACCATTGCCATAACTGCTTATTCTAATACAGAACATTCTCTAAATGAATGGTTTTAGCTATTGCTATCTGAATAAGATAAACCAGTGTTTCTCAAAGTTCTCACTGCGAGGCGGGGAGAATTCTGAGTGTTTGCAGGGCCAGGGCCAGCGGCAGCAGTGATCCTGTAGATCATTGACTCAGGCAGGAAAAATGCTCCCGAAAATGCCAGTTTTTAACTTACTGGGGCTTGGGGGGCTTCAGTGAGGCCTGCGTGACCCTCTGCAGGCCTCCCCAATCTTCAGATCATTGAAAAACGGCGATTTTCGGGCACTTTCGGTTTTTGCGAAAACAGGAAGTGGTCTAAAATCGCAGGGTTTTTGGCAATCTAAACATCAGGGAGGCCTGCGCTGGTCGGAGAGGAATGGCTGGCTGATAAGCTCTGTCGGTTGATCCATACCGACGGAGCATGTTTGATGGACTTAATTACTTTACCCCTGGATTAAAAGGGTGTGTGATGAGATAAACCACATATCTTCAGATCGCTTCCATTACTTTCTCGAAGAGCGTAGGCTTTTCAAGTTTGTTTTGGATTGAGCGTGGAAGAGAACGGATTACCAACGAGCTCAAAAATCAGCCGGAATGTAAGCCAAGCTCCCTCCTGCTCATAACTTTGCTTTGCTTATGCAAGTGGCAAGGAACTGCAGTAAGAATTGAAGAAATAAGCTAAGATAAGTTAATTTAAGTATAGAAGATTTGTTGAGAAAAGGATATAATTTGGAAGGAAGACAACATACAGTACTACAGTGTGTGAAAGTATTAAGTGACTTGTTGGTACTTACGAAAAGTTGAAGTAGTGAAGTAAAGAAAGGAAAGAAAAAATGTAAGGGAGTTACTCAAACTGTTTCTGCGAGAGAAAACGACTTGTTTTGTTTTTGAATTGTTTGTTTTGAATTCCTGCAGTTTGAAACTACGTAGAGAAGATAAACAAGTGCTTCCGGGATGAAGGTCATCATGGATTGAAAAATAATTATTTTGGTTGGTATTTGCCGCCTGCACACATTTTAAGAAGTTGAGGTTGTTGTTTTTTAAGAGAAGGAAAAGAAGGTGAACCGAATAAGTGAAAATGTGCCATTTGATGAAAATTAGAAATATTTGCTTATGCAAGTGGAAAAGAAAAAGAAAAAGAGTGAATACATTAGAAAGAAAATCACCTCCAAAGTCGCCTGGAACAGAAATACCAGTGGAACAACTAGAAGATGCTTTAAAAGATGGGAACATAAATTTGATGCAAAATTGGGAACTTTGCAGGAAGAATTTCAGAAGATGAAGGTAGAGCTGAACAAGAATTGTACCAACTAGATGTTGCTGTGAAAGAAATGAAAGGTGATCTACAAGGGATAAATATCAAGATGAAAACACTGGAAGATAGTGATGAATCTTGATTCAAGATATGCTAGCGCTAGCTGAACAAGAGAGAAAACAGAGCATCATACGGTTCTGTGCAATTCCAGAAGGAGCAAGCAGAATATACAAGAGAGAATGTTACACATTCTGGCAGAATTTTTACAAATATAACGAGAGAAATTAGATCTGGATAAGGCATATAGAATTAATACAAGATATGCAGCAGTAAAGAAAGTGCCAAGAGATATTTTGGTGCATTTGTGAGACAATGAACAAGAGACAAAGTTCTTCAGCAGCATGCCAAATCACGACTAGAGGTAGAAGGAGTGCACATCATTGTGCTAAAAGAGATTCCATTGAGAATTTTGCAGAAAAGGACAAGTTATGCATTCCTGGTGGAGGTGCTGAAGAAAAAGAAGATTGCCTTTAGGTGGGGAAAATTAGCAGACGTGTGATTGTTAAACTTCATGGAAAAACCTACAGATTGGATACAATTCAGAAAGTAAAAGAGTTTCTGGGAAGATTCAAGGATGGAAGAGAAGAAGAAGATGGGATGGACGGTGCAATGGCAAGCTGTGAGCAGTAAAGATGGATTACAAATTTTTATCATGGAGTATTAATGGAGCTAATGCTCCGCAAAAAGGAAAAAGAGTATTTCATTATTTGAAAAAACTTAATCAAGATGTGATATGCCTTAAAGAAACTCATATAAAAAAGGGAGATACAAAATTTTTCATCCAGAAACGTTTGGGAGAAGAATTTTTTTTCAACAAACATCAAGAAGGATGGGGTGGTTTTATATGTTAAAAAATATTTGAAGCCGGAATTAATATTTGCAGATGATAAAGGAAGAGGGGTGGCAGTGGAAGTAACATTAGATGGGATAAAAATGTTAATATTGGGGGTGTATACACCACATCAACAAAAAGGGGAATTGTTTAGATATTTGATAGATTTGCTGGCAAACTATTCTTATAGCAGTTTTTGCTTGTTGGGTGATTGGAATGGAGTGGTCTCTCTGCTGAGTGATAAAAGTTCAGAAAAAGAAATAAAGCGTAACCAAGGGAAACTACCTAAAAGTTTTTTTTTTTAATGGTGGAGACTTTAGGGGTTCTGGACATATGGTGACAGAAAAATGGGAACTCTAAGGAGTTTACACACTACTCAGAGAGGCATGGATCAAGTTCAAGAATTGATATGTTTTGGGTGTCAAAGGTTATAGCTGTTAGAACTTCCAAAGCCGAGATTTTAACAATCTATTTCAGATCATAATCCGATATCGCTGGCAATAAGGAAGAAAATTAAAACTTATAGATGGAGACTGAATAAATTGTTATTACAGAAAGAAGAGATAATAGAAGAAGCTAAGAGTAAATTAAGACTTTTGAGTTAAATATGAATAAAGCAACAGAGGTTAGAATAGTTTGGGGTGCGAGTAAAGCATTTATAAGAGGATATTTTATACAAAAATGCAGAATGGACTAAAGAGGCAAATTAAGTTTCAAAAGATTGAAGAAGAGATGAAGAAGAAAGAACAAGAGCAGAGGATGACACCTAGTGCTAAAAACGTTTTACAACAAATTAAAATTTTACAGAATCAATTATCTCTGATGATAACAAGAGAAATAGAAATTAAAATGAAGTATGCGAAACAAAGGCATTTTGAACATGCTAATAAATCAGGAAATTTTTAGCTTATAAACTGAGGAAAGAGAGGGAGAAAAGAATGATTTCCAAGCTACAAGAGTCAGAGAAAATATATACAGAACAGGAAGATATACAAAAAATAATTGTAAATTATTACACCAACTTATATAAAGGACAGAAGGTAGAATCAGCAAGAATAAAGGAATATTTGGCAAAGCAAAATTTACCAAAAGTATTGGAAGACCAGAAATTAATCTTAAATGAAAGGATTATGCCTAGAGAAGTGGCAGATGCAATAAAGAGAGTTAAGCTGAATAAGGCACCAGGTCCAGATGGTTTGACTGGGAGATTTTATAAATGTTTAGAAGACGTAATAAGTACAGGTGGGCCCCCATATCCACAGATTCGCTATCCACTGTTTCAGTTATCCACGGATCACGGGGACACCCCCCCCCCGGCTTTTACTTTTTTCCCAGTAAGCTTCATTTCTTCCTTAAACAAACAGGAGAAGCAGCCTCTGGCTGCTTATTGCAGGCAAGTAGAACGAGACAAAGTTCTAGAGGTTCTGCAAGGTTAACAGAAACCTTGCAGAGCCTCTCAGTCTCGTTCTACTTGCCTGCAATGGAGGCTGCTTCTCTGTTTGTTTTAAGGGAGAAACAAAGCTTGCTGAAAGAAAAATAAGAGCTGGGGGGCGCACACGCTTGCCCGCAGGGGAGGCAGGGCAGGGGCCCCTCAGGAAACCATGGAGTGGGTGTTCGCTCCTATCCACGGTTTCAAGTATCCACGGAGGGGCCTGGAACATATCCCCAGCGGATATGGGGGGAGTACTGTATTCAATTACAACAGACAATGAATGATATTTTACAAAATAGAAGAATGCCAGATTCATGGAAAGAGGCGAACATAACTTTGATACCAAAAGTAGGACAAGATTTAAGTAGTATAAAAAACTATAGACCTATATCATTGCTTAACAATGACTATAAGATATTTACATCAATGTTAGCGGAGAGTATGAAGAAGATGTTGCAAAATTTTATACATGAAGATCAATGTGGTTTGTGTGTTTTTTTTAAACCAAAAACACATTTGAAGGATAATGTAAGAATTGTTGTGGATATGTTGTAACATTTTGACAAACGTATATACAAACAATTAGCATTAATATTTATAGATGCTGAAAAAGCTTTTGATAATTTGAACTGGTCTTTTTTATTAGAAGTTTTACAAGAAATGGACTTCGGGGGAAATTTTAATAGTTGGATAAATTTAATTTATGTGACGCAAACTGCAAGAGTAATAGTGAATGGTAAACTGACTAAGACATTTGAAATTCAAAAAGTTACGCGGCAAGGATGTCCGTTATCACCATTGCTGTTTATATTGGTGTTAGAGGTTTTGAGTAGAAATATTAGACAAGATGAAAGAACACGTGGTGTGAAGATCAAGAAAGAAACGTTCAAGTTAAGAGCCTTTGCAGATGACTTGGTATTAATGCTGGAAAATCCATTAAAAGACATAGAGTTGCTGATAAGTAAATTAAAAGTATTTGGATCTCTTGCAGGGTTCAGAGTTAATAAACAGAAGACAAAAATAATGACTAAAAATATGAAGAGTCAAGATCAACTGAAATTTATGAATAAAACAGGATTTAAGATGGGAAAAAGTTAAATATTTGGGAATTGTATTGACGAGTATGAATTATACGCTATTTCAAAATAATTATGTTAAAGTATGGAATGAAATTAAGAAAGATCTGTTAAGATGGGAAAGATTGAAATTGTCTTTACTAGGAAGGATATCGTGATTAAGATGAATGTATTGCCAAAAATGATGTTCTTATTTCAAACGATACCAGTGATTATATCTGATGCACCATTTAAAGAATGGCAGAAAGACATTTACAAATTTATCTGGCAAGGGAAGAAACCAAGAGTGAAATATAAGATTCTTCAAGATGCAAAGGAGAGAGGAGGATTAGGACTGCTGGATTTGAAATTATATTATGCAGCATGCTGTTTTGTATGGTTGAAAGAGTGGATGTATTTACAAAATAGAAGACTATTGGAGTTAGAAGGCTCTGACTTGAGATTTGCTTGGCATGGGTATATGTGGTATGACAAAGTGAAAGCAAATTTGAATTTAAAAATCATTATGTTAGACATGCATTATGGAGAATTTGGAACAGATATAAAATCAGGTTTTTATACCATTATGGGTTGCACCATATGAAGCACATTTTGGTGGGAGTAACGGGCTGAAAGAGAATGGACTATTATATAGAAATTTATTAATTTTTTCGCAAAGAGAATGTACAATGAAGTCAAGAGAAAAATTAATGGAAGAAGACCTTAATTGCCAATGGTTTGTATATGCTCAAATGTTGGAGAGATTTAAAGTGGATAAGAAGGCATATGGATTTGTAGAAGTAGAATCAATACTGGAGGTACAATTAAAATCTGAAGACCAGGTAATCTCAAAAATGTATAAATTGCTTTTGAAGTTCGAGACAGAAGAAGAACAGGTTAAAGAATGTATGATTCATTGGGCGAAAAATGAAGGTCATGTTATCTTAATGGAGCAATGGGAACAATTATGGTTAAAACAGTTGAAATTTACGTTAAATGTTAATATTAAGGAAAATATGTATAAAATGATGTATAGATGGTATATAACCCCAAGCAAATTAGCAAGAATGTATGAGAAGGTGACGAATAGCTGTTGGAAATGTAAAAAGCAAGAGGGAACTTTTTATCATATGTGGTGGAAATGTTCTCAAGCAAAGAAGTATTGGATTCAGATTCATAAACAGAGTTGATTTTAAGGATTAAGGTTCAAATGAAACCGGAAACCTTTTTGTTGGGTATGACGGATGATCATGTAGGTGAAAAATTTCAAACTTTGTTTTTATATATGATAAGTGCAGCAAGATTTTTAAACGCACAGTATTGAAAGAATTCAGAGATACCTTCACTGGAAGATTGGTGGCTGAAAGTTTTGGACTATGCTGAAATGGATAAACTTACAATTTTAATTAAGGAAAAATCAGTTAACCTTTTTATGAATAATTGGAAACCATTTGATTTTTTAAGAGAGAAAAGAACGATGTGATGATATGCGGATTTAATTAATAGAATGTGGGTGTTATTTTGGCTTAGTTGGATATTATATGTAGAAAATAGTGAATAGTATGCTAGTAGGATGTATTGCTTCGTGCTTGCTATAACTTTATGAAATACCGTATTTCTTCAAGTCTAAGGCGCCATCGATTATAAGGCGCACCTTTACTTTCAGTACCACCAGCAGGGGAAAAAAATCCATCGATTGTAAGACTCACCTCCCTTCATTGAATCTACCCGCTCAGCACCAACTCTCCCCAGCATGTCTCCTGCAGCTGAGGATGACTGAGTGCACTGCCTTTGCATAGCATTTCTGGCCCCACCAGAAAGTGCCATTTCCTTCGTTACCTGGTCTTGGGGGAGCTTCAGGGAGGCCTGTGCAACCCTCTGCAGGCCTCCCTGGTCTTCAGTTCAGCGAAAAACAGCGATTTTGGGCCATTTCTGGTTTTCGCGAAAACCGGAAATGGCTGAAAATCACCGTTTTTTGCCGAGATGAAGATCGGGGAGGCCTGCAGAGGGTCGCGCAGGTCTCCCTGAAGCTCCCCCAAGCCCCAGTAAGTAAGAAGATAGCATTTGGGGGTGCTTTTTGGAGACCTTCGATTCTAAGACGCACCCCATTTTCTGAAATGCTTAATTGGGAAAAAACATGTGTCTTAGAATTGAAGAAATACAGTATGTATTGTTTGTTTGAATATATTAATAAAATATAAATACATGGGGGAAAACATCGGGGAGGCCTGCGAAGGGTCACACAGGCCTCCCCCTAAGCCCCCCAAGTTCCGGTTAAACCCCGTAAAGTTAAAAAAAAAACAAAGTAAAAAAAAACCCGGCAGTTTTGGGCATTTTTTCGGTGGCAGCAATCCCCGAGATTGCTGCTGCCGCCGCTGCCATGCTGTCCCCGCCCCTTAAGGGGGCAGGGGGCAGTTTGTGCTCTCAATGGTGGGTCGCAACCCACCACTTTGAGAACCACTGAGATAAACCAAGACTCTTTTAGCATTTAAGAAGATAGTTTTCAACATTTGCTGGGCATATTGGAAGTTGTAATACATTTTCATTTTGGAGCACCAGTCTGAAATGGTGTCTCTTTCGCCAATGTGCTTCCTTTTCTCCTGCTTCTCATAAGTGTCTCAACTTGAGACTTCTAAATATGCAAAAATTTTATTTTCATTTTCTTGGATTATTCGCCTCTTTTCAAATGTATTGTTGCGCTCTTTTGCACATTTCTCAGCAATGCCTGAAGTCAAATTCTTCACACACAGAGATGACAAAAAGCAGTCAGAGATATGCTTCTCTGAGAACCCATAAATAGTCATGTGCTCAGCCATAACAGAATCTAAGAATCACCACATAGGACTCCAAATAAAAGCTTTGCCTCTTTAGTTGTATGATTTATCATCCTAGCATAAATATTATGGAGAATAATTTTAACTACACTGTGAATCTTCCTATTCCCAGAAGCCTGATTTATAGTTACAACTTCACATTAGAAAATTTTGTAATACTTGTTGCTGAATTGTGAACTATAAAGTATTTTGGGTCCAATTCTAATGATGAATGAAAATTAAGAAATTAAACTATTGTTACACATATATTATATTCTATATTCTTATAGTTTATATTTATTATAAACTATATTCTTTACATTGTAAAGTGGTGCTTTCAGTTATTGGATGGATAAAAGTGGCCTATGTCAGCTTATATACAGTACAAGGAAAAGGAGAAACTTTTCCATCATACTTTATTATTAAAAAGTTGGCAACGGCTCTTCTGGCCATGGTCCACTAAAAAGATAAACACAAAATCTTATGTTTCACCCCAGTCACATAGGGCTTCCTCAGAGTAACAGAATGCCTGTGCTAGGGCAGAAGTTGAAACAAAAGGCTCTGGCAATTTTTTCCATCATAAATTGGCAATTTTTCCAATTGGCATAAGTTATATGCCATTATAAATTGCATAAATATAAATTATATTTTATATTTATAAACATAAAATATATTCATTATAAATTGGCATAAAAAGACATTTTTCCATCATAAATTGCAGGCTTTAGACCTCATGTAATAAAATGTTAGGTAGGGCTGCCACCCTGTGGTAAAAATATGAATGAGAGGTTATATGGTGACAGTCACTTGTGGATTACTATGCAAGATGGTTTGATATAAAGAAATAGCGTATTTTACAGGAAACTGGACGTTCTGTCTAGGCAAAGAGAAATGGAAGATTAACTCTTCAGAAGATCTAGGAACAGACTGATATAATTTGGCCGTTAGCCTATTGAAAACCAGCTGCAAATTTAGAAAGATCTCAAATAGGTTCCTTTAGTTTACAGCATCTTTTATTCTAGTCCAGGGGTTCTCAATCCCAGCAGCTACGTTTACCACCTCCCAGGCAGCCTCCGCCCCATGTACCACCAGAAGTAAGTGTTGATGACATCATCGGCACTTCCGGGTTTTCACTGCTTCAGAGGGCTGGTAAGGTAAGCTATGGAGGCAAGGGCGGGCAGACCTTTTCTGGCCCTGAAAAGCTGGAAAAGCCTGCAAAGCTTGAGCCGCTGGTTCCAGGGTTCTGGCATGGGGTTGTGTGGGCACCCTGGATGCTGCTAACTTGGCGGCCAGGGACCCACATACCACTACCTGGCAGTCCACGTACCACTAGTTGAGAACCCTTGTATCTAGTCAAATTTGGTAACAGTCTTTCAACAGGGAGGAGCATTTTGAAACCTCACCAGGAAGCCTTTTCCAGAGCATCACGGATGCTACAGCACAAGCTCTGCTCCATCTTGCACCAGTTCTTATACCCTTGAAAGATAATTTCAGCACAGCCTTCCCCACTCACCAATTATTTGTTACCAAAATTGGCAGTTATTATGGGGAATTGCCATATTTAAAGCTATTTGGTATGTGCTGGGATCTTGATACCTGTGTATACCAGAGTCCAGCCCCAGAATTCCATTTTAAATAATATTGAGGACACAGATGGGTTGCTTTCCAATATTTACTAGATAGTTCAGTCATACATACATACAAAAAACCAATCACACTCAATATACAGAGCTAGGAAACTTAGAAGGGTACAGAGGTTTAGCAGGTTTCCTTGATTTGCACACGTGGGTGATAATTACCAGTCCTGGAGAGGTAGTCCTTGACTGCAATGCTGTATAACAGTAAGGAGGAGGGTAGTAATGGCACAAGAACAAGAAGAAAAGAAACAGATTGGCTCTGAACTGATCAGGCTCAGAAGCCTGTAGAGTGACTGAGAAGTAAAGTTAAGGGTGGGGGGAGAGGTGGAGAATTCAGAGAGCACGCTCAGGAGGCAAGAGTCAGGATAAGAGCAAGAGAGACAGCAAACTGGCAACCTGCCTTTTTATGCATATCTTACGCAAAGAGGAGAGGTAGTGGCTACTATACTGAAAAAGGAAGTTGCCTTGTTTGGGCTGGCAGTATACCTTTTGGGGGGTGAAGACACAAACACTGGGGGAAGGGAAGGAGGGTAGATGACTTCCATTGTTGCAGGAGATGTGGATTGGCTTCTCAGGGCCAGACTTTTGCATCTGCTTATCTTTGTGGATTCTCTTCTTGCTGCCAGACTGGTCACTTCGCAAGTCTTTAGGACTATGTCCATGGAGAGGGGGAAGGAATGTGACTATGTGCTTGGGAGCATTTTGGTTCATGGCATTGAACTGGTGGTGCTGGTCAGATTCTTCCCTTATGGCCTGGCTGGGGAAAATCTTTTACAGCATGGCTCCACACACCCAGGTTTTGCACAGGGACGTGTCATGGCCATCGTGTTCTTCCTTGATACAGTCCTGGTCATGCACATGTTCCATTCTAGTTCACAAGTCATTGGCATCAAACATATTTTAAAAGTCTCTTGGCAACATTCCCATTTTCAAAAGGTCATGGGCAACAACTTCATGTTAGTTGAGTGGGAACGGCTCATATACAAAGAGGTATCCTGCAATATTAAGCCACAAAGGAGCTTAAAAAGTTAAAAATTAGCATATTCAGTTGGACCTGGAGATACACCAAAAACGTGTGCGAGATTGGTTGAACATGTTCTCGCTTCCCCAGAGCGGAGGCAGCAATATTTTACAGTTTCTGAATTAGTTTCAAGGGTAGCCCAGTGTACGGAGCATTGCAGTATTCAGCCATCAAGAAATTAAATACACATGACAGTAGCACAGGCAGAGCCCTCCAGGAATGAGGCAGCATAATCAGCTGCAGTTGGCTAAAAAGGCATTCCTGGGCACAACCACTATCTGCTTAGGCAAAATGGGCTTGCTCCTGGAGCACCATCCCTTCAGAAAAAACAATTGTCTCAATGGGGTAACTGACATCTAACACAACACCAGCATTTCAATCTTCCCTGGAGTGCCTTAAAGCCTGTTAATACTTTCTCACCTGCTAAACTCTTGTCCAGTTCAAGTTCCTTCCCCGGGTGGATGAGCAGTCATGCACCCCTCTTATCCACTCCACACTGTATAACTGGTTTACATAATCCTTACCTTTTGGAGAAAGGATTGAAGAAAACTCTTGAGTCGCAGTATAGGAGGTACATAGCCGAGGGAACAAACAGTAAGAATTTTGTGATCTAATACAGGGGTTCCCAATCTTTGAAGGCCCACGTACCCCCCCTATGAGGGCCTCCAGCTGCCCCGCGTACCCCCTACGTGTGTCCTGCTGCCCCGCGTATCCCTGGACCTTTGGAGGCCCGCGTACCCTTTTCCTCCGGGTTGCGGCATGAGCAGGAGAACCCGCCCACCAGCGCCACAACCCAGAGAAATGTCCCTGAGATATACAATTTGAAGTTACGTGGTGAAACGTCAATTGTTTTTAATATTTTAATAAACCTGTCACCTCTCTTAAATGACGTATTTCCCAGAATATGGAAGTGTTTAACTCAGTAATGTCCCTAATATGTTCCCCGGTAGCTCCTCCTACCTGTTCTCCTGGGCACAGTCATCTTAGATCTTGCAAAATTTCATGAGATCTAAGATGGTGGTGCCCAGAAGAACAGGTAGGAAGAGCTACTGGGGAACATCTCGAGGACATTTTTCTGGGTTGCAGCGCGGGCGCCTGCCCGTGCCACAACCCAGAAAAATCTCCTTTAGCAGCTGTCCCTCAGCTGCTGATCGCAGCAGCTGAGACAGCGTCTCACGTACCCCCGGCCTGCGGTCTGCGTACCCCAAGGGGTACACGTACCACAGGTTGGAACACCTGATCTAATAGATATATCAACTGGACAGAGATTGCTGCTCCTGGATGATTCAAAAAAAGAAATCAAGCTCGGCATCATCAGCATTTTAACCTTCCTCCAAAAGTCCATCATATGGATGGCTTCATATAAACGGCTAAGAAAAAATGCCCCTATGAATCAGTATCTGGATAGTAAAAGCAGGGCAACTGTGAGCTGATGCAGTTTTACCTTTTAATGGGAAGAAACAGTACATGTGCAATGCGATGTCTGCCTCAGACTATTCACTGAAAGAAATTTTAGTTATCGTACCAGCTGCCTACATAGTCTCAAAGGCATAAAAGGAAGCATAGCAAGCTACAGGGTGGTAGTTTTCTAAAATGGCACTTACCTATATTTTGAGGTCCCTACCACAAAAAGATTTCTTTTGAAATGTGATGGCAAGTTGCACAAGCACAATTTTTACAATACACATTGGAAAAACTAATTGGAAAGACTAAAATAGGAAAAGAACATTATACTTCAGGAACTTGTACAATGTCTTGCAGAACACACAAATAGAAGAATTCATATAGACGCACAAATGCTGCTGCGCTGAGGTTGAATTTGATCTGAAATATCTTGAGGCCTTTGAGAGATTAAGTTGCCTGGTTTTAACACTGGACTACAGCCGCCATCATGTATCACCTTAGTGAGGGGAGCACATTATGCTTCCCACATCTCTTAGAACAGCTTCCCCATGGCAAAACGATCCTCCTCCTTCCCATCACTTTGAAATACCACATGGGTTTCACATTGACTCTCCACCCCTAATGTTCCGTGTCCAGAGAAAGAGGACTCAGCTATTGAAAGGAAGAGAGTTTTTAGTAGCATCACTGTGCTCATGTTCTTAGTCAGACAATGCTGCTTTGGAAACTTGGGCTGAGGAAGGTTCCCAATATTCCTCAGCTCAAGGCCAATTGAAATATTTTAATAATCCTATTGGAGGTGCTCCTATGTGGCAATGTCTCCACCTGAGGGCTGTAAAAAAATGCAACAGCCAGAGCCAGGAATGTGGATCAGCTCACCGGAGTGAAGAGTGTCAGTCATAATGCGCAACACTTTCCACAAGAAGGGACCCTAATAACTTAAATGTCATATGAAAGTATTTACAGTGGCTGCTGCATAGGAGGCAGCATGTTGGAATTTGACTTGAGACTAAGGGCAGTTTCTGCTACTGTGGGAAGAAGTTGCTTGCCCATGCAATCCGATGCATGAATCAATGTCACAGGTATCATCTGTGATGTTTATAAACTCCCAAACTACAAAACATATCTTCTGGACCAGAAAAACCCTAATCCTCAGAATTAGGAATAAGCATGTGTGCACTTGCTTCCAAGTAAACATTATAATGACTGGGCTGCAGGAGAAGTACGCTTCTTTCTGGGTGTTGTTTAATGGGCTACCATCAGTATTGATCAGATGACAGTAGCCGATTTTGAGTTCTAGTCTACCCATAATTTCTTAAAATATATGTACTGAAATTTCCTTCCTAGACTTTCACTGGAGCTCCTTCAACAGATACTTGAATACATTTGCCTCTTTAAAACTATTAATCCTCCTCCTGCTTCCCCACCATATGAAACGTGAGTACATTTGTTATTCTTACTGGGGTAAAGACCATATTTGGGTGGGAGTAATTTTCACTGAGGAAACCTGCATATGGAAAGTGTCAATCCAATCCCTCAATTCCATGCCCACAATCCAAAATTCTCATTGCTCTTTGTAAAATAGATGCATTCATACATCTCCATTCATCTCATTTGGCCCTTAGCTGCGTAGGATCAAACTTTATTTTACAATCTTTTTATTATGAAAGTGGTTCCAGGCTGGGTCCGTGTAGATTAGGATCAGGTGGGTAGCACCTCCCTCCTGGGCAGGCAGGGTCTACCCCTGGGGTATCCGATAACAGAGGCAATTGCCGACACCTGCCTCTTCAGGGTGGCGGTGCTCAGTCCCTTTTCCAGCCCTGTTTGCAAAAATTCCAATAGATGCCTCACCCTGGGGGACCGAGGGCTGACCCCTCTGGAAGAACACCACCCGGCAAACACCCACCAAGTGGAGCTATATACCTGATTTGTGGAGACCCTTCTATCTGACAACAAAGTGGCTACCACCGCCTCGGAATATCCTACGCCTGAGAGGCCTTGCCGCTCAACCTCCAGGCCCAGATTGGGGTGCCACATCGGTCCCTGAGTGAGAATGTCCAGCCTGTCCAGCAACCTGATGTGTGGTGCCATGAACAGTTCAATCAAGTCCGTGAACCATGGCCTTCTTGGCCAATGGGGGGCCACCAGTACCACCTCCGCTCCTTCTGCCCTGATTTTCCGTAGGACCCGCAGCAGAAGGTGGAGGGAGGGAGACATAAAGGAGACCCTTGGGCCATGGCGCCTGCAGGGCGTCCGCCCCTTCTGCCCCCAGTTCCTGTAGTCTGGCAAAGAATCTCGGGAGCTGGCGATTGCTCCCGGTGGCGAACATGTCCACTGCCATACTCTCGAACGTGTCCCCAATCAGTTGGAACACCTCCGGGTTGAGCTGCCACTGTCTCCTGAAGTTCCTGGCGGCTCAGCCAGTCTGCTACATCGTTCCGTGCCCCTGGCACGTGTTCTGCCCTTATGGACCTTACATGCCCCTCCACCCACATGAACAGACGTCTCGCCTCGCGCTACAGAGACAGCGAGTGAGTGCCCCCTTGCCTGTTCATGTAGGCCTTGGCCGCGACATTGTCCGTGTAAATCAACACATGCCGGTCGAGAACCACCGGGAGAAAGGCCAACAGGGCCAGTCTTATCGCTCTGAGCTCCAACCAGTTGATGCTTCTGGCAGACTGGGACGGAGCCCACTGTCCCTGTGTCGCGCGATGCTCCGTGTGTGCGCCCCAGCCGGCCAGGTTGGCGTCTGTGAAAATCACCACCCTCTCTGGGTCCTGGAGAGAGGACCCCGAAGCCAGCCGGTGGGGCTGCATCCACCAACGCAGGTCGAACCGGGACGTTGGGTCTAGACTCACCCGCTTGTGCTGCTGGAGCGTTATTGCCTGCTGGTGGGGCAGAAGGAGATGCTGTAGGGCTCGAACTCGGAACCTCGCCCAGGGGATCACCTCCTGGCACGATGTGAGCATCCCGAGCAGTCTTGCCAGCATCTGAAGCCCGCTCTCGTAGCACCACCGTCGCCAACCTGGTGATCTTGGCTCTCCTCTCCTCTGACAACGATACCTGGTAAAGGCTTGTATCTATAATGAACCCCAGATGGAGGAGGAACTGAGACGGAGTGAGGTGGCTCTTTGCCAGATTGAGAAAAAAGCCCTGGTACTGGAGTCAACTGATGAGAACCCGCACCTGCTCGACTCCCTGTGCTGGAGACCGAGCCCTTACAAGATCGTCGTCTAAGTAGGGGTACACCGCCACCCCCTGCAGTCTCAGGAATCCTATTACTACCACTAGGACCTTGGTGAACATGCGGGGTGCTGCGGAGAGGCCAAAGGGCAAGGCCCTGTACTGATAGTGGAGGCCTTGGTAACAGAACCGGAGGTACTTGCAGTGCCATGGCCGGATGGGGATGTGGAAGTATGCGTCCTGAAAGTTGATTGACGCCAGGACGTCTCCTCTTCGGATGGCCAACAAGATGGAGCGGAACGTCTCCATCTTGAAGCGGTGCCGCTTTAGTCAGCCATTGAGCCATTTTAGATTCAGGATGGTCCTTAGGTCCCCTGACGTCTTGGGTACCGTGAAGAGGTGGGAATACACCCCGGAGCCCCGCTGCTCCCAGGGGACAGGTTCTATGGCCCCCACGTCCTCCAAGCGCTTGATGGCCTGCAGGATAAGGCCGTGTTTGATGTTGCACACTGGCCTGCGGACCTCCTGGAACCTGTCCCCTGGTAGCCTGTGGAACTCCAGCGCGTACCCCTGGGCCACCATCTCTAGAACCCACCGGTCCGACGTGATCTCCCTCCACCTGTCGGCAAACTGCCGGAGCCTGCCCCCCACTATGGCCTGCGGCTCCGGGCCGACCGAGTCATGCGAAACTGGACCTGGAGCCCTTGGGGGACTGGGCCTGCTGCTGGCTGGGGCAATGCTTGAACCCAGGCTTCCCGATGAACCCAGGCCAGCTTGGGTGCTCTACCTCCCTGGCTATGGGGTTGTTTAGAGGATGCGGGCTTGTAGGACCGAAAGGAGCACTGGGTCCTCCTAGGGAAGGAACGAGTGGTCCTGTCTCTGGTGGGAAGCGCCCTCTTCTTGCCCTTGGTTTCTACGAGGATGGGCTCCAGGGCCTCCCCGAATAATTTGGACCCCTTAAAGGGAACTCCAACCACCCTAGCCTGAGACGGAGTGTCTACATCCCAGCTCCTCAACCAAGTATTTCATCTCACCGCCACACTAGTGGCCATAGCCCTTGCTGAAAGCTGGAGCGCATCGGAGGTGGCATCAGCAATAAAGGCGGCTGCGAGGGAAAGCTTCTTAAGCTTATTGCAGGCCGGCTTGGGGATATCATAATGGTCAGTCAGGTCCTGAGTCCACAGATAAGCCGCACGTGCAAACAGAGAACTCGACACGGAGGCCCGGAGAGCGCCCGCCGATGCGTCGAATGCCTTCCTAGCAGAGAGCTCAATACGGCGGTCCACTCCATCTCTGGGGAGGCCGTCGCCGTCTGCGGGAAACACCGACGAGGATCCTAAGGCGGCAACTGGGGCATCGACCAAGGGAGACCGCAGCAGCTCCATATCATGGTTGGCCAGGGCATAGAATTTAGGGGTTTCCTGTTTCTGTTGGTGGCACCTGATTAAGTTTTAGTACTCGCATCACCTTCATGAACATATGCTGGAATACCTCGGTTGGGAAAAGCCGGGACCCCTGAGGCTCAGGCCCCGCCTCCTCCCCTGAAAGCTCGCCTTCTTCCAAGGAGCCCAACTCCAAGGCTTCCCCCTCCTTCTCCTCTAGCTCCTCGTAGTGCGCCCTGCGCGCCCCAGGTGAGAGGCCAGTCAAGCTGTCGCTGCTGTCAGACCTAGGCCGTTTATGCCCACCCGGGGGGGGCTCTCTGCCCTTGGCTGTGCCATGTCTGCCGCCAGGTTGGGGTGGACACCCAGGGCCACCCCGACGCTCTCCGCCACTATCTGTTGGATGCATGCCTCCAGGTCACCCCAGTCTATATTGGGGGGGCCCAGGGGGTTCGAAGTAAGGTTCCAAAGTGGGCGGGTCTTGGGGAAGGGTGGCCATCCTGCAGGATGGAAGAGAGAAAAGGGGGGAACCCAGTCACTCACCGCTTTGGTGCCCGGCCGTGCAGCGCTTGTCTGCAGAGCCCCTGATGGTCGGAAGCCCCGTTGATCGTGCCCTCCGTTGCCCTCAGTTCCCAGGCGGAGAAGGGTTCAGGGAGAGGAGCAGGGCCGCTCGATGCCTGCCCCGGGTATGCCCCCCCTGCCAGCGAATCTGGCCCAGAAGGAGGGGGGTTCCTCTCCATCTCCATGCCCCCGGAGGGGGGGGGAAGGTCAGAGGTAACTCGTGCACCAGCCGCCAGTCATAAAGGGGGCGGCTGGGCATCCCGTCTAGGGGTAATTCTCAGGCTGACAAGCTTCAACGCGCTGGAAACCGCGAGGCCGTGCGGCGTGGGCGTTCGTATGTGTTTCCTCGTATGTGTTTCCGTTGCCTTTGGCTCGCCAGAGGACGCAGACTATTCCAACCTCAAGAGCGCCCCCGCAACGGGGAGGTGGGAGGAAGGGAGGGAGGGGGCCAGACGACCAGCCGCCAACCCTGGTTGCTTGTTGGAGCCCATGGGGGGGTCGAACGGCGTCCTGCGCACTCACCCGAGCTCCGGCTGAGTTGCTGGCCTCGCCCCCTCATTCCTGGTCCTGTCCTTCTTGCCCGTCATGCTAGCGCTTCGCCAGAGGCATCGTCGGGCCTGCTTTGTTCATGCTCGGCGATAATCCTGCTCGTCGTCTTTGCCTGTTTTTTTTCGGAAGTGCGTTGCTGTGTAGAGCAACCGCTAACCCTGTTTCCTGCGCGAGAGGCAAGGTCAGACTGGGGACCAGGGGGCTCCTCCCCCTAGGAAGACTTGGATCAGCTGACCCTGCCTGCCCAGGAGGGAGGTGCTACCCACCTGATCTTAATCTACATGGACCCAGCCCTGGAACCACTGGAGAATGGTTAATTTATTAACATGGTGTTTACATTGTTGGATCAGACAGAAGGTCAATTTAGTCCACTGTACTAGAGTGGCTAGCAAGATGCCTCTGGAAGCTCATAAGTAGACTAGAAAGATGACAACTATCACCTATATGTTCTCAGCAGCTGGAGTTCGGAGGGAGTTTCTGAATATGGAGATCATCATCATCATCAGGAAGTTCTAGACCAACCAAAATTGGCTAAGTTCTCCTATGTGGTAAATCAAGCAGTTTGACTTGTACAAAACCTGCCTCTGAACAATTGTGAGCCAACATCTCTAAATAGGCACAATGACACCAAGCAGTGAGTTTGGAAGCACAAGTTAGAGGACCAAAAAAAAAAAAATCATTTTTTTTCACGAGAGACACCCTTCACTTTTAATCCAGGCACCTTAATATTCTGTTGTTCATGGAATTACAAGCTTACAAGACCAGTTCATGTAACTAAGGAAAGGGTATTTTTGTGTTATGTAAAATGAATAAAATATGAAAGGAGCCCTAAAGGGTGTTCAACATTTTACTATGAAACACAGTGGTAAGCTCTCAGCTGGCCTACTCAAATGGCACCCCAGCTATCACATTTCTCTTCATTGCTAATAGATCAATCTCAAATGCACACAATCAAAACACTTTTATACAATACAGAAGGTTCCAAGGGTAAGGTGTGTGTTACATGAAATACTAAGATAGTAGAGAATTATACATTAAGAGAAATTGACACATGAAACCAAATTAGGTTTGTTTTGTTTCAGGAGAGATTTGAATAGTTTATTTTGCCCAATCAGAGCCCTTCAGCATAATGACACATTCATGTACACATATGAACATTATTTTCTCAAACATTAATGTATAGTACATTTTTTTTTCTTTTAAAATACCAGCTGCACAGGTATTTTTTATTTACAAAAATATCCCATACTTAATTTTAACGTTATGACATAATTTAGAATCAAGTACATTAAGTAAAATAACTATGCAATCTAACATTTCCATTTGTAACGGTATGGTTTGCAGTTCATACGAAACTATATTTGTAGACAGATGAAATTGCAACCCTATCCTAAGATGCATTTCCCAGTTTCATCTTCAGAACACATAGTGGGGCTCCGCAAGACTGAAATTAACAAGTAAAAAATGAGAAATAAAATAGACATGTACAGAGACTAGGATACATATAAGCTAGAAATTCTATATTAAGCATGCTTACCCAGTGAGTAATGTTTGAAATATTTACTGATGTTCTTCATTTTTGTCCAGTGTTGCTTGTACAACAAAACAGTAGGTAACCAGAAAGCTGTGTGTTTTCTGCTAGGTCAAACCAAAATGAATGAACTAAGTGTAAAATAATTATTTACACTTTAAAAAAAGGGGGGGACTAACACTCAACTGTTCTCCACTTTGTATTATCCAATATCAAATAGTAACTCCATGGATTATTGAATACTTCATCCAAAAATTAAACTTAATAAAAATGTTGTTGTCAAATGGAAATGTACTACAATTGCCTGAAGTTTAGAGAGATCAATACTGATTTAGTTGTATCTTTGATGTTATCCAAACCTATGCCTCATATTAATTCAAATTTTTTAAAAAATTACACCATCTGTGGACTTGAAACAAACATGATTTATATAGGACATGAGTTTAATAGTATTCCATGCACTTTTCTTGATTTGATTTTCAATGCATGTACTGGACATTTAGCTTTGTTTATCTCACTCCCCACCATAAATTCATTCAACAGAATCTTTTTTTTTGGCAGCAATATCACTAACATTCACAGAGAAATAAAATTCACAAGACCATACAGATATTTATCCAGGCTGTGGGAGCAAGTGCAGCTGAGAATTTGTACGGTAAACAAAAGGCAAACAATGAGCACTTTTAAATCATTGCACACATCACAAATACACTGCAAGAGCAGTCAGTCTCCCGTATGCATCAGAGCACTAACAAATAGGATGGTTTATTAACCAGAGATATACGCACTTTAAAAAACATTATGAAAACAAATAGCAGTTAATGGGTATAAAATATATGCAGAAACCAGAGCTCCAAAATACAAAAGGAAAGCTTTAATTGACAGAAATACATGAAACCCACTTGTTTTTGGAAATTTTTAAAGACTGAAAATACCTGAAAATCTAGAATTGTATATATATTCCTTGAAAAATAAATGATAAATATCCATCAACAAGCTGTAGCTATTCCAAAAGATTTTACACTTCATATAGTGTTTGTGTAAACACTTTACTTTCCTCTTGGAGCAGTTATTTTAGATTTTAATTAAATGAGGAAGTTTTAGGCTATCACTTTACTGCAAATAATTTCTAATCAATCAAGATAATTTGTTGCTGTTCTCGATATGAGATTTTATTGTAAGTTACGTTTGTTTATACATACATGTAAATTAAAGTTCCTTGACAAAACTTAACACGTTTTATTTAAAATGTTGGAATATACATTAATTTCATAAAACTATGTTCTTATAGCATTATGTATAAATAGGTTATCACTATGGCTGAAATCCAGCCATGGCTACCTGTGCTTAACTCACTGATTTCCATAGAACCAAGGCGCACCTCATTGTAGACTAAATTGCAGTTGTGTGATCAGTAAACAAATCTGAAAGTGTTTCAGTAATTCAAAAGTAAAAATGCAGAGAAATTGTCTTTAGTGTGTATACTGTACCCCCCTACCCAGTTACTAGCACTGGAGCTCCAAATTGCACATGGAACTCTTCTCCCCCCCCCCCCCCACTACTTGCTGATCCAGTCCAATGGAGGAAGCAGGTCCATTTGTACATTTCTTTACTCTCACAGATTTTCTCCCTTAGTAGAAATGGAATAGAGAAGCCCCTTTCCAAAAGGGATCTGTCCATGCATTACATAATGCACAGCTATTTGCTTAGACAGACAGTTTGCTGAAAGGAATGTTCTAAACTATGCTTAACTTACAGAAGTACAGATGCATGTACATATTGCATGAATTTAAAATGCAAAAAGTAAGTAAAAGTATTAAGTCTCAAGCTTGCATTACTTAAAGTGCAGGGAAAAGAAATTCAAGTTTACAGTTCAGATTAGATCAGTGCTATAGGAAGCAAAAAGGAAAAAAGTCACTGCATAAAAAATTGCCTTTGGCTATAGCTTTCTAATGTTGTATTTTCACATGAGGGATCTCAAGCAAAAATGTGTAAGAAAACAATACAAGAACAAGGGTTAGCTTAATTTTATACTCAACATATACCAATGAATTTGTCGGGAGATTATGATGTCACACTTTCAGACTTGCTTGAAATACACAGATTTACATGAACATTCAGAAGTTACAATTTGGCAGTTTTCTAAATTAAAGAAACATTTCTTCAGTTTATTGTAAATTAAATATGGTAACATTACATGAAAGACAAGTAGCAGCAGTTTGTTTGCATTTTATCAGTATAAAAAGAATAGTTTGCCTAAACTGAGTATATTCTCTGGAGCAATAGCAGTAAATTGCACCTATGGCATTTGCCCTGATCCAGTATCATCCGCTTGATAACCACACAAAACACAATGGAA
The DNA here is from genome assembly GCA_026170595.1 of Plestiodon gilberti rubricaudatus. Lineage (NCBI taxonomy): Eukaryota > Metazoa > Chordata > Lepidosauria > Squamata > Scincidae > Plestiodon > Plestiodon gilberti. Next base: position 66,807,378 of record JANXHW010000001.1, read on the forward strand.
GAATGAAGGGGCCTTGCTGGAGGAGAGTCTGTTCTCAACCTTTCTGTAATTCCCAAGTGCAGCTGCTTCCTCTAGTTTTATATACAGGTATCTGATCTGGTCATTTCATTTCCAAGGACAAATTGTATTCTGCCCATGTCTCATGCAAGCACAGGGACCCCATCCATTGAGGTTAAAAAAAAAAAAACCACTATAAATAATAGCTCAAAAAGTGATCTAGGCAGAGGAATAGGTCAGAGTCAAACTGCATGCAATGTTAAACCCTGAAATATAGTTCCATTTTTAGTTCCATTTTTTAAAATCACCTCCCAGTGGGGAAACCAGATCAGTTGGGGGGCACACCTTTTTCTCCCCACTGCAATACTAATCTGAATCACCCCTGAGTGCTGTTTACCCAAGGCTGAAAGCTGTCATTAGTACCAAATGGTAGGTAGAAGGTAGAAGGCTGGGGTGGATGCAATCTGGTTGGTACCACAGTGGGGAGCATGTGTTTAAAAAAGCCCTTCGGCTGGTCCCAATCAAGACCAGCCCCCCTGCACCTGGCATTTAAAAATTAAATGCATATACCTACACTGATGAAATGAACATCACAGAGTTTGCCTAAGAGTAAGAAATTCATTATAGTTATCAGTCACAACAGTCCACATCTGAAGTAGGGACATTTTCTCCTCCTGCAAAACGCACTCCCTGTTTTGCCATTATTTTGGACAAGTACTCAGTAAGGGACAAACACTGTTCATGACACCCTGCAACCACATCCCCATCTCCCCCAGGAGCTACACACACCCCTTTAGTTCTTCCTTCCTCAGTACCATTTTTAGCTAGTTTCCAGCCCACATTAAGTGCTGCTTTGGTGCTTTTAAAAAAAGATCAGTCTTCAGCCTAGAAACAAATTGGTTTATCCATATAGCCCGACAGCAAACAAAACGTATAGGTAAGATCCTCATACAAAATAGTTTTGTTCACTGTCAGTAGTGTCCTTACCTAGCCAAATTTGATTCACTTTGTGATTGCAAAATTGAACTACTACTTTGGTGCATTCTTAAAAATCCACTTTCTTCCTTCTAGGAACAGTGAGGCAAACAGCAGCAAACTGGTGTGAAAAGATGGGGGGGTGCACTTTTGGGAATCTTTTCACACTTGCACATCCTGAAATCCCATTTTGCATCAAAAATTCAAACCCTGAGAAAATTCAAGCACAACACTAAGAAAAAAAGGTTGCAAAAGCAGTTTGACTAGAAACGATTACAGGCCTCAAAATTGAACATGTATACCATGGCCAATGCCAGCTACACAGTACTCTCTCCAAAGGCTATCAGCCTTATTCCCTACTTGCATTGAACAAAAGTTAACAAATGCCCACCAATAGGATGATGGCAATTTTCTGCCCATATTGCACCAGGGACGAATTCTATACAAGTAGGTTGAACAACTATACCTTGCTTTTGTGGGGTTGACAGGCATTGTTGAAGAACAGATAAAACTGGACAAAAACCAATTTCTGCAAATATTTTGTAGGCAAATTATTTTATTCATGGCATAACCATGTGAGAACAGGCACGCGCGCACAAACACGGGAAATTATAGCAGATGTGTGCCAACACATCCCTTGTGTTAGCATGGTCTTCCTCGTTCCTCATCATTTGTTGTTGACTATCAAATGTTTGTTTTTCAGAAAGCTAAGCAAACTTGTCTCAGAGCTTTCATCTCAAAATGATATTGTGACATCACAAGGAACCACCATTTCCCAGAATTTCTTAAAGGAATACTGTAGCTCACATCTCCATTCACCATTGATTTTCCTTGTTCCAGCCATTTCTATAGTGGGCAGAACTATTCTATTTAATTTTTAGTTCTATACGCAGAATAATTTCTTTTCCTTTTTTAAAACATCAATAATATTTTAGTGTATTGGATTCTGTGCTTTTGCCTGTAAATACAAAATTAATATGTTTTGGGCATATTCCAGCCAAAGCTAAGCACTTTGAAATCAGTAATATATCAGTGACAGTGCTAAGCTCAACTCTTTCCAATTTAAATCTTTGAAACATAAAGGTGCTTAACTTTAACTAGATGATTCATTTGTATATAAATTATAACTTAGCAATGGAAAAATTAAATTGCTAATGCAATTTACACAGTTGTGTAACAACTGTGGCAAGTTGTGAACACAGTTGTGGCAAGTGCATTTGTTTGTTTGTCACCACAACAAACAGGTACTACTGTTAGCATTTTAATGTCCATATCAGTTACCATTTTATTTGGTTTCTGGATCTCATTCAATATAATCCTATATAGCTAAATACAAATAAAGTAAACACAAAATATTTTCAGACAGCAAATTGTAAAAAAGATAAGATCTGTAGCCCCTAAACATGTTGCTTCGAACCTAACTCAAAATTTTGCTGCAGCAGTTTAGCTGCTGCCCCAAAACTGTGGGGTTGAGGTTTTTTATGGCTGCAGAAATATTTGAACTGCTTCCCAAATAGGTCAGTGGAATTTCCTGGTATTTCATGGCTGCACTGCAGTGAGGTGATGAGCACATGAACACACAATCTAGATGTCCAGGTGTTCTCACATTCAGACATTCAAACATTCTTGTAGCTTGTGGAGTTCCAACCGCCTAGAAGTAACATTTGATTGCAACCAGGCCATTTCAAGCCTTGGCTGCATTAAATTCAAGGGGGTTTAACCTTCTCAAACATTTACTTAGAAGCAAATCTCATTAAATTTAATCTCACACACACACCCTCCCACCCATGGCCAGTTAGTAACTTGGCTTGCACCATACACATGAGTGTCATCCAAATTTGTTGTGAGCAAAACAGGAGAAGAATAATTTTGCACACCACTGCTCCAACTGCAGTCATGATATATGTCAGACAAGCCATTCAACATGTGCACAGCATAATCAAGGTCAGAAAGAAAGCCCAAACCTCCAACTCGCCATGCACTGGCACTTGCTTACAAATAAAGCCCAATATAAATTAAGACTAGTTAAGGCTATTTGTGAATGATCACAAATTAGTCACTATTTCCAGCTTCAGAAATAACAATTATGTTTTTTCTTAAATATTTTTCAATAAATCCATTTACTCATTACATTATGGCTTTGGTGCAGCCTTCAGTAGCTAAAAATATACTGTTTCAATTTGGCACATCTTAAATCCCTCTTCTTACACAAATCTAAATAGCAATCTACTAACTGCTAAAGTGGTAAAATACTGAGATTAAATTTTTGTTTTTAGAGCTGTGTCTTGAAAACAATCCACTCTGACCAACTTCATTCTGTAACTCATACAGTTAAGTTATGGACACTTACAAGGAAGAAAATTCCATTAAAATCAACGGGACTTACTCCAAGTAAATGTGCTCAGAATGCTGGTGGCAGCCTCTTTGTTAACAGATCTGACTTGGCTTTATAGACTTCACTTGTTAATAGTTCTTTGAACTGGAGTAGACAAATTTCTAGAAGCACTTTAGTCCAATACAATTAATAAGAAATGCTTGCCATTATCCATCAAGAGTTCAACCCAGCTTGAACTCAAGAATATTTCATGCCTGGTAGTCAAGTTCAGATTGGGCATGTAAGCTACCTACATACGTCTGATAGATCTTCATTAAGCGGCTGCACAAAATACATTCTGTTCAACACACAAAAGATGTACAGCATGAATGAAAATCATAACCAATTCAAAGTGTTTTATAAATGGACCCAATTGTATTTGCAGAAAAATAAAAAATAGTTTGCTGAAAGATGACAAATATTTCTCATTGTAATAGACATTTTACTTTTCACACAACACAGCCATAACACAAATGAAAATGTCCAGCATGATGTGCAGTTCAATCACTTTTTTTTTCTTTACACAATGCAAAAGTAACTTATCTTCTTGTTTTGCACTTGACATAGTAGGATGATGCAAATACAAGAATGCTAGATCAGGGGTCCAAGAAGAGACTATGTGCATGTTAACTATGTATAGATTCAGGATGGAGCTCACATACTTCCAGTTTGTCAGATCAGAGAGGTGGTAGGAGAATAAGTCGTTTCCAGTAACAGCTATTATGACGTGCTCTAAGGAGGGTAGGTGTAGATCAGCTACGAATAGTTCCATAAGGTGAACAACTTTATTCTAGCTCTTGGACCCCTGATTTATTGCAGCCTCCCACAGGAGGGTGAAACACTGGCAGCAACAACAATAGCACAAAAACTTTTGGCATATGAAATATTAAACACAGGATAGATCCTGCATTGCCCCTGCTCATCGGATACCAAGTTTTTCTTTCTGTCCATGTGTCCTTTTTGTTACCTCAACTCTGTTCCCAAAGCTCCCAGTCAGCTCACAGGTAAGACACACACACACACACACAGTATGACTGTGTGGGTGCCAGTTTTCAATATAGCGATCCTCAGTTAAAGCTGTATGACTGAGGTAAAACAGTGTGTAATTTGTGCTAGGAAACAACAGTATCCATTGGCTGACACCCTTCCAGTTCTGCTGGTCCTGCAGAAGTTAATGAAAAGGAGATTTTTCTTCAAGGTAAAGTTATATGGATGCATTTGAAAATGCGTTGTCAGAACTGGTACCATTTCTTATCTTTGCATTTCAACATCATCTAAAATGAAAGACAGACAAAACAGTCATATACTGGATGATGTACAAAATGTCACTCTACAAGGGGAGAAAAAATCAGGGAAGTACAAAATAAAGAAACAGTGTCACTATAAAGTAAAAGATGAAGCTAAAACATAATTAAAAACATTGCTCAAGTTTTTGAGCCACAGACTCATGTACAACGTAGGATTTGATCCCAAAGTTTTGCTTTCAGCTGTGGAAAGCATCCTCAGGGGTTGCAAGAAGTTTGCATCCTCAGCTCAGTCTTCTAGGCAGTGTTCTTTTGAAGATAGCTCAGGTGAGTATCTAATTAGCGTCACATGCTAGTTAGCCACAGGCTCAATTGCTAGTTTTGCTTGGATTTTTAAAGGCACATTCACACTTTCCTTTGCCTGTCCATCATTGCCACAGGGGTTTTTTTTAACGCAATTTTCACTTCCAAAGTTTTGTATTCTGGTGTGTTTAACACTGGAAGCCAGGCATTGCTTATGATGAGAGTCTCTTCTTTTCTGTTTATATTGTTTTTACATTTTTGAATTTCTATTGCCTCCCTATACATTTTGGTATGGTACTGTTGCCATACAGGTAAGTTGGTTAGGATTGGGCTGCTAGAGACGTTAGAACATTTTGCTGGGCTCAGGTTCAGAAAAGAACCCTTGGAGTGTGGATTGATTCACTCACTCACGAGAGGCACGTTCCAGAGAGCCAATAATTCTTCTAAGCTTGAAAACATTCTCTACCACCCTCTCTCAAACAACCCTCCCACCATCCCCTTACATGTCTCTGGGGCAAAAAGGCAGCAGCAGAGCACGTGGAGAGAAAATAGGCAACACAAAGGAAATACCAGTTCAATTAGAGAGTAAATCCACAAGGGTCCTTGGGAAATGAAGTTCATCAGGGGACTGCGATGCAAATCACTTTGCATTTGAATTTCATTTCCCAAGCACCTCCGAGGATTTATTCTCAGAGTGACTACTACAGTGAGATAGTACATCAGTTTCTTTGTATCCTTAGTGAAGAGACCATGACAGTCATGGCATGACTTCTGTGATAACTGCCCTGACTCCCCCCCCCCCCCCGCCGTCTATTTTTCAATATTTCTAATCCCCCAGAAGCTTCTGTGCTTGTTTAGCAGCCTAAAAGCTGCTGCGATATGAAATCTGTCTGTCTAGGTCAGGGGTGGCCAACCTTTCAACATGCATGCTCCTGGACCCTTAATGGATATATACCGTATTTTTCGCTCCATAACACGCACCGGACATTAAGACGCACTTAGATTTTAGAGGAAGAAAACAAGAAAAACATATTCTGAACCAAATGGTGAACTAAATTGACCCATTTCAGAGAAAATGTTTTTTTGGGGGGAGAAGAGAGCTAAATGCAGCCAGCCCTCCTAATTATGACACTTAAAATAAGCTCTCCCAGCCCGTTGAAATTATTTTTGAAAAGTGCAAAGAAAAGAGAACACACACACACACACACACACACACACACACACACACACACACAGCTTGATGTCATGTTAAGCTGCTGTGCAAAAAGACATGCCAGCATCTTTTTTTTCCTCCAAGCTCTTTTCCCTCTCCTACTTCCCAAGATCAGCTCTCCCCCCCCCTTATCTATGCCTTCTTGTGTAGGTTATATGGTTTGGAATGCATTTGAAAGAGGAGAGAAACACACACACACACCAGAAGCAGGGCAAACCTCACACTGCAAAGAGGGGCACCTCTCCCTCAGCTCGTGTTCTGCTGAAAACGGCATTATTTTAAACTGCACACAAAGCTACAAGGAGTCAATTTGAATATCTTTGTCTCTTTAAGGCTTAAGCAACCTCTGCTGCCCTCACCCTCTCCAGTAAATCACTGATAAGGCTTTTCACAACCCATCTGAGCTCTGGCTGCAGGTTTGTGCTCCAGGGCAGACCGCATTTACCGTAATTTGCAAAACAAGGACCCAGGAGCAAACCCGAAGAGGAAAAAAGAGAGAACTTGATGCTGCTGCTGCTGCCTGAAACATTTAGCGCCTAAACGCTGCTGCACTCCGTGAACTCTGTCCCGGAGAGCTTCTTAACTTGTTAATTGAGGTGGGGGGAGCTTATTTTTCCAGAGAGCAATGCAAGCGCTGCTGAGCAGGGGCAGTCTCAGCATGTTATATGCTGATAAATACAGGTATGCAAAAGGTTTTTTTAAAACAATATTCGGTCCAATGGACGCACAGACATTTCCCCCTACTTTTGGGGGAGGAAAAAGTGCATCTTATGGAGCAAAAAATACGGTAGGTGAGGGCATTTCAGCAGGTGCAACTGCTTTAGCAGCACCATCAGCAATTGCAGCTGCCAAGATTCTGTCTTCCACACAACTCTCAAGAATGCAGAGGCCCTAACAGTGGAAGGCTGACCATCCCTGGTCTAGGTAAAAGGGTGTGATGGAGTAGCCAGGTGGGTTCCATTCATCCAAATAACCTGATGACATCATCAAACCTAGATTACTTAAATTAAAGCACACTGATGCTTGTGTTTTCTGCCAGGTCTGTCATGCAATCTAATGCTGGTTTGTGGAAGGCACACCCACTTACTCTATAGGAAGTGCGGGGACGGGGATTCCTGCGACAATGTAAATAGGAAAAGGGACTGTATTCTAGTTAGATACATTTTGGGAATTAAGGGAATTAAGTTTATTTTATATAAAGACTGGGTTGATACGGGTTTAAAAGCCATGTAAAATCCCAAAAATATATTTGAGTTAAAAACCAGTTAAATGGTAATAAAATGTTAAAAACTTTAAAATGTAAGGACAAGTTTAAAATGAACAAGTTCAAACAATAAAAGTTAAAAACATTCCAACACAAAACAGGTAAAAACAAAAATAAGTCACAACGTTTCATTCAAGTTCATGAACTTCCTCAGGTGACAAGGAGCAACCCAAGCTGCTGGATGTTGTCACCTTGTTGTCCTTGTCACCTGAGGAAGTTCATGGACTGAATGAAACGTTGTGACTTTTATTTTTGTTTTTACCTGTTTTTGTGTTGGAATGTTTTTAACTTTTATTGTTTGAACTTGTTCATTTTAAACTTTCCTTACATTTTAAAGTTTTTAACATTTTATTACCATTTAACTGGTTTTTAACTCAAATATATTTTTGGGATTTTAAATCTGTATCAACCAAATCTTTATATGCAATAGCCGGCCATGGAAGTTTTAGATCATTTTTATTTTGTTTGCTCTTTTCACTCCAAACCAACCTGCATATTTCACTGGTTTAGCAAGCTGTTGGTTTTGTGTGCTTTGCTGTTGAGTAGCATCCCAGCTCCCTCTGCTGGCCTTTAGTAAGAACATAAGAAGAGCCCCACTGGATCAGGCCAAAGGCCCATCTAGTCCAGCTTCCTGTATCACACAGTGGCCCCACCAGATGCCTCAGGGAGCACAAGACAACAAGATACTTGTATCCTGTCGCCACTCCCTTGCACCTGGCACAGAGAAAACCTACTTCTAAAGCCAGCCAGGAGGTTGCTTATGGCTTGTAACATGTGATGGTCTTTTCCTCCATGAATCTATCTAAACCCCTTTAAAAGGCATCTAGGCCAGGTGCCATCACCACATCCTGTGGCAAGGAGTTCCACAGATGAATCACACGCTGGTAAAGAAATATTTTTTTTGTCCGTTCTAACTCTCCCTCCACTCAATTTTAGTGTATGTCCCCTGGTTCTGGTGTTTTGCAAGAGGGAGAAGAAGTAGTTATGGCATACACTATAGTAAAGCTATTTCTGTGTGTTCATGTCCTTGTGAGTTCAAGAATGTTCCATCACCTTTTTTGTACTTTTCCTCTACCCCTTTTTCCCTACTTGATTTAATTCCTTTTCCTTTGGGTATTTTAATAAGCTAGTTATAGTTTAACTCTTTGCTTGCCTAGTCTATATTCAGAGGTAATTCAGTGGGTCATCACGTCTAATCACTTGGAGGTGCTACTGTGACCCAATTTTAAATAAGAATCCCTGGGATTCTGTGCTCCCTCTGGGAGGGGTGCTTTTTCCCAGATGGGCCCCCTCTGCCTGGGCCTTCTTAACAGGTGGAAAACTGCTTTGAGCCATCTCAAATTGATTTGGCAGTTTCTCAGATTTCTTTTCCATTTGAGCAGGAAGAAATCTGAATTTTCAAACAAACCTGAGGCAAAAACTCAGCAGCTTGCCCATCTCTAATTACAACCCAGGGAAGCCACTCACATACCTCTGTATGCAAGTGCAAACGTGAGTGAAGGGGACAGATCCCAATTTCTCCTGGATAAATAACCACACCAATACTATAGAATGACTTACCTCATGCGCATGCTTTGAGAAGGAATCAGCACTAGCTAACATAGCTGCTGATCGGTCTTCCAGTTCTCCCAATTTCTGTCCTCTTTCATCTAGCGCTAGCCTTGCCCGTGCTAATTCACATACTATTCCAGATGCGGCTCCTTTGACTCCTTCAATACCACCAGGTCCTGGAATATGCTGGGCAAGGCTTCTTGATGCCTTTCCAGCAGCTGATTCTCCAACTGGATGTGCCAAAAACAACAAATAATTTTTAATTTTCTTAAATTAAAGGCCCTTCCAGATGGAAACTGTTACTAGTAGGTTTAATTATATGCCAGGAAATCTGATGCACATTATGATAAAACTAAAGACCAAATGGTAGGAATCTGTATGAAAATGAAGCCATAAAAATTTGAGTGTAGCCAAGTTGCTAAGTACTGAGGCTAACTTCCCTTTGGTTCCATAGGTGCAGGAGTTACAAGCTGAAAGAGCCTTTGGTCTTGTGATATCATCACTACAATATTTTGCCATGTGAAGTTGGTTATTTTTCCTCCTTTTCATGCTTCTGTAGAGAGTTATTTCTTGCTGTTCTTTTAAACCCTGATAACTTATGAACAAATTATGACTAAAATAAAAGATTTTCAAATGCATAACCTCTGATCTCTTCCTCAAGGCTTGTAAAAAATAGGCAGGGCTCTCAATATTGCGTCTTGAGATACTGTGTGCAGAATATACAGAAAGACAGAATAAACTCTGTGTTCTAGTATATTGTATGTTTTGGTTGTTAAAGCTATCTTTTCAAAATCTATTTGGACAAAAAGGGTTGTAAGAAGTGCATACATTGTGAAATGACAAAGTTAAAGCTATCCCTGGCCCAAGAATTGTAGCTACATTTTATTTTTCTTAATGTAGCTTTACAATGGGTTAGAGCAGCGGTTTCCAAAGTTGACGGGGCCGCGCCCCACCTTGTCCTCCGGCGGTGGGCCGCGCACCACCTCCTACAACTGCTTCCACGTTGGCCCCATGATGGGGCCAACGCAGGCCTCAGAAAGGCCTCCTGACATGACCGGAGGCATTCTGAGGCCTGTGGAGGCCTCCGGAAGCTATCCCGGACCTGCCGTGACCTGGGAGCAGCTGCAGGAGGCGGGTCGTGACCCAGAAGTGGCCTCTGGTTGTGTCTGTTTGGCTCCAATTTGGAGCCAAACAGAGGCAGGGGCAGGCGGGCCCAACTGGCAACCCACCTCAGCATCGGGCCATGACCCACAGTTTGAGAAGCCTTAAGTTAGAGAGTTAGGATGAATACAGGAAGGACTTTAGCACATACTTAGATAATAGATTAGCAGTCTGAGCCTATGCAGATTAGTTCAGTCTGCATAAGACTGGATTTAAAAAAAGTTCAGTCTTCACTCAGATTTCCAATTTAGAAAAAATTGTCAGATACTGAGGTGGTGACCACAAGCCCATGGGTTCTACACTAATCCAGTAAGACTTTAAAAATATTTGCAGTGAGACAGAAAATAGTCTGCAGAAGAAAAAAAACAAATCTAACCTTAATCGCTGCTTAACACCATTGTGCTTTTCATTTTTTTGACCTGACCTATATTTGATAAAGGGGTTCTGCATGATTTTCCAGTTTCCACCTGTGAAGTGTTTTTTTTTTTTAAAAAGAACTTACAGAGTTCCTCTCTGTCAAGTGACTGTGCGCCACCTCCAAACAGGCCTTTGAAGAACCCCCTGTTTGGTGCTTCTGGTGTTTCTACTGGTGTGAAGAGTTCACCCAACATTTCCTTTAAAGAGGGAAAAAATTTACAGACAGAGTTATATTTGGATTTCACAACAAAAGCACTTCTAGCACACTTTCACAACATTCTCACTTCAATTTAGAATCTCATCATTCAAACTGCTCACACAGTTCAACACCGTTAGTTTGCAGCAAATGATGGAACCTACCATGTATTTGGCATGTATTTGACTCAGTCGTCAAACATTTGGTCATAAGTCAAGGAATAAGGGTTTGACATCAGATCTTCCTAGTGAAAATCTAGATTTCCCCTCAAGCTCTACTTCTTTAATGCAATATGTAGCTTGACCTGTAGATGGGGTTTCACAAATTTTAACATGCAAACCATGGTACATTACTCCTTGCCTAAATGGATGCTTACACTTACCTAAGTGTAATACTGTATAAGACAGTGTCAATTTTTTCATGTCCTTCCACTAGTGAGGGAGCAGCTTTGTGCAAGAAGAGGAAGATTTTTTAAACTTCTACAAATTCTAAATAAGATTTTGCTCAGGTTTATCCCGATCCTGCTGCTTTTCTCCCAGAGACAAAACAACCAGGCTGCAACTGGAATAAGGACCTTCTTTGCCTCAAAGATTATCTTGATGACCAAAGGTTTTAAGCAAACACAGTAAAAGCCACATTATCTGGCTTTTACATTATTTGTAAAATATTTACATTATTTTACATTATCATTTTGTTAAGTCGCAAACTCAGTTAGCTTGAATCAGTTAAGAGTGTGCTGTTTACTGAAGCATTGGTTAAGCAACCACCTCCCCCTGCAGGACTCCCCTTTGAAGGACCACTTTGTTCTCCTTCCTTCTTCACAAGGGCCCCTAAAAAGAGAGAGGTGTTACTTCTTTCCTCACAAGACCCTTTTGTGGGAGGAAGTTCAACATGTCTATTTTAGAGGGCCCTCATGAAAAAAGGAGGAAGACTGGAGTGACACCATAGAGGAAGTCCTGTCCGGGGGGGGGGGGGGGGCTTGTAAGTCTTGTGAAAGCTGTGCTAACCAGCATATTTGGTTAACAGGCAACCCATTCCCTGGAAGGAGGAAAGAACGCTTGCTGCTCACCACCCAGGCATAAAATGCACATTCAAAAGGTTGGTGGGATTTTTCCATTCCTACTATTGGCTTAAGAGGATGACCTGATTTTTTCACTACCAATTGAATAAAAGGTGAGTCAAGAAAAGTTTGCCTCTCTTTAATCTGGACTTCAGTTCAGCCAAGCATATCTGGCTTGAAGAGCTTAGTCTTCCAAGTGTGGCTTTTGAAAGAAACAAAAATGCAGAAATACTTTACCTGCAGATTTTCACACGTTTCTTGACTGTAGGTGATTCTCTGGATTTCTGTAGGTGAGACAAGGTACAATGCCTGCCCATTGTTGGTGAAGCAAAACGTTCTGGCTATCCGCATGTTGGTAAGTGGCAGGTAATATACATCCAACAGCGGCCTTAAACTTGGCAAACTTGAGAATAGAAGTAAAAGATAATTAAAATGAAGCAAAAGTATTTTATCATGCTGTTTCTAAAACTTGTTAGTGTAGTCAACGTTCTTCCTCTTGTGTTTTAAAACTGATACATGTAGGCCTAGGAGAATTCCTAGTTCCTTGCCCTGAAGTTCAGCCTGCCTGAATGTGTGATATATACAGCAAGCTCCTTTGCTATGCAAACAATCTTTTCAGTAAAGTAAATATAAAGGATATGTTTCATGGTGTACTATCTATTGTCACTAAGAATGGAGCCACGATTGAACTGAATTTGACTGAAATTTGTCTTCTATAATTTGAGAATGGGAGTGGGAAATTTGTTTTCCTTGCTACTAAGCATTGTAGAAATTGCTGACATTTATTTGTCCGGACTAATGTTGTATCTCTTTAAGTGACAACATAATTTAAATAAAGAAGCCATCCTAAATTTTTCAGTATTACCGTAAATGTATACCTACAACCCACTAGCTAGAATAAAAAAGCTACTATAGTTTTTTTTTTTTTTTGAACACTGTGCTTCCTCCTTCCCCTCAACTACAGTATGCCATAATCAATTAAACCAATATAAAATTCTGCTTTATTTTCCCAAAAACGAACTGGCTGTTTCTATGGGCTAAAAGTATTTGAGTGTATGGATCCCTAAATATATCAGGCAGTCAAATGAGACATAAATATTTTCTTTATAAAATCTCTCTCAAACTACTTTGGAAAGTCTCAGTTTCAAAAGCAGTTTGCCATGTCGCAGAAGGGCTGCTGTTTGAGTAATAGAAGCCTAAAGCTCAATTAGGCATGCAGAACTAGTTGTGCGGTTCTTTGGATCACAGCCACTATAGAACACCTATTTTGACCCTTCCAAGATTGGAACCTTCAACCTTACACTACATTGCAGTTAGCAGATACTCTTAAAAGACTAATCAAAATAGTACACCCATCAAAATGTAGACAATACGGAAGATGACTTCAAAAAGTAGACGACAATACTGTCAAATTTATACCATCTGAAACCTGTGGAAGTATGAAATGTTAGTGCACTTTTCCCAGACGTAATGAATGGATAGTACTCTTAAGCAGGTGGTCTTAGTCATTTTTCATGGTCACGATGCAGTTTAAAAAGAGGTGATCGCTAAGGAATAACCTCAAACCTGTTCAAGATTTTATAGGTTATCAACCCATTTTTTCCCCTCAATTAATTATTAAGTTGTGTTGACTCTTGCAAGCACATCAGAGGTGGATCACTGATTGATGGCAAATAGGGAGAAAGATAGGTTTTGTTTGAAAAAGAATGAAAATGCTAAACAAGATATTCATGACTACCATTTGTGTTTGATGCTGATATTTTGGATGTACAAGATGACTGAGGGAATGGCATCAGAATTATATTTAGTGACTTACTAGAAGGAACATTAATAGAGTATGAATCATAGTATCAGTTCTTGCCTGACAACTAGCATTCTAAAAGTCCTGTTTTAAGGTGAGGTAGCAGTTCTGCATTAGAGCACATGCTTGCATGCAGAAGGTACCAGGTTCAATCCCAAACATCTTGAGGTAGGGCAGAGAAAAATTCCTTGCTACTGGATAACTTCACCTACAATCTCTGTGATTGTTTTTACCCCTGGAAGATGTTCTAAGGCTAGAACGAAACGTTGGGTGTTCGTGATCCTCGGATTTTTGATATTTTATCACGCATGCGACTGCCTGTTTGGAAACCCGCGGCGTGCTTTGGAAACTATTAAATATTTCGAGCTGACTACATGGCGTCAAATCCCGTATCTGTGATACAAGAAATTGAAAAATTCCTGTTTGAAATCCTGGAGAAGAGCTGCTGCTGCTGCTGCCAATCAGCATTATACCACCCAGTTAGATGGACCAATGGTCTGACTCAGTACAAGACAACTAGCTGTATATTTTATTTGAACAAAAATAGAACTTCAGCAACTTAACTCTTGACACACTTTTAGAATTCTATAAAGAAGCCTATGACCTCTTTAGCGAACATATATGCCAAAGTAGGTTGGTTTAAAAAAACAAACTATGGCTCACTTCAGACATCATGCCAAACCTTGGCTAAAAAAGCCTATGATTTCGTGTGATATTTCAAGTGATAAGCTATAGTTTGAAACTGGCTTGCAAACAAGAATAAGAAACTAGAGTTTGAAGTGGTTCTCAAAACACAGTTTGACATAATTTCAATTGACGCTGCAGTTATTGTTATTGCTTTGCCTCCAGAGGCCACTGCACCTAGAGACAGAAAATAAGCAAATAGAAAATGAAAACAGATTAACAACACTAAGCCCTGGAGTTTGCCTGTTGACTGGGAAGCTCAAAATATTGTAGGGGTTTTAAGTAGGATTAGTGTAAACCATAGTTTGGAGTGATGCTGGAAGGTCCAAGCTTACTGATTTAAAAATCAAATAGTAACAAGGACAGTATTTTAAGTTATTATGTTAGTCAGTCAAATCAAATTGTAGATATTGAATAAAAGCGGTGACAGAAATGGGCTTTGTTACCAAGTCTTTCACATACATTATATGATGTAACTTTGCTAGATCATATAACCAGGCAAACTGCAGGCTGGTTCGCATACTGTCCAGCATTTCATGTGTAAACAGTGAAGCAACTCTTGGGACTGCATTCCCTCCTTACCGCACATACATTTATGTGCAAGATGTGCATTTATCTGTGCATTTATCTGTGAACATTTTGCCTGTTTTCCAAGAGTTTGTGTACTTATGTACTTTTTATGTATTATAACTATTTTTTTCCCAATTAGCATTTAAAGTCTTACCTAAATGTCATTATATGTCCATTGGCACAGAAACAAACAAGGCAGATACTGTTGCTCAGTGCCACTATATCGCCACGAAGGACAAATGAAGTCTCTGTTATATTTTGCTTATAAGTACAGTTCTGTGAGGGCAGTGAAATAACTTTTGCTTGCTTTTCAGAACATATCACTGCATATTGGTTTTCACTGATTTCCTGAGAGGAGGAGGGAGACACTGAGACAGGCCGCCGTTTTTTCAATTTATCCTTTTCATCTTTGTCTTCAGGAACATTGGGTTCTCTCCAGGGTTCATATGCTGGTGGAACTAATGATCCTGTAGTGTCCAGAAAAGCCATTCTCAGGATTGCCCCTTTTAGCCGTAGTATGGTTCCTACAATACAGACATTACAAGACATTTCTAAAATCACTAGATGCCAAACATTTTGAATCAAAGCATATTTTAGCATATACTTTAATGTAATTTCCAAAGCACTCTTAAATTATTTATTCCAGCAGCACTATCCCATGTAGTATATGCTGCTGCACCATTCCTAAACCGAATCTTCAGTGTGTCCATGTAAGGAAACAAACAAGGATCAAACTGGAGAACCCATATGATTAAGTATATTTATATAAAATATTAGTCAGCTCTGGTGCCAGACTGAAGGCCTCTCAGGCAAATTTCTGTGCTGGCCCCATCAGCTATGTCCAGGTACGTACACGCGCACAAAGAGCCCCATCAGCCCTGCTGGGAAGGTTACAAGAGGGATGCTACTCCCTCAGCACCACTGAGTTGCCAAGACAGGAGTATCCCCAACCTCCCCTTGTAATCTTTCCACAGCAGGGCTCAGAGGTGATGGTGGTAAGAATTTCCCATCTCAGCAGAACTGAGTCAGAAATCATCAGACATTGATGAAGGTAAACTGCTCAATATCTGGGAAGGAAAAGGCAGATGTCTCATTAGATACTTCAGGGAGGCAACCAGGGAGGAGAGATAATGTAATCTCTCTCTATGGAACATTAAATACTACTGCTAGCAGATGGCCTTAGTGCTAGGAGCTAAACATTATTTATTACACGTTAAAACCTGAAAAATATCACAGAGAACATTCCGAGAACACTGACTCCTTTGACATTAGCTTGGGAAACAACCTCAGGTGACAATATGAATATAAAATCAAAAGGTTACGAGTTATACAAATCTCAATGTCAGTTACAAAGCTTGAAATTAAAATAATGCAGAAAAAAATACTGTAGGAAACAATAGGTAAAGGTAAAGGTATTCCCTGCTTGAAAGCCAGTCATGTCCGACTCTAGGGTGCGGTGCTCATCTCCGTTTCTAAGCCGAAGAGCCAGCGCTGTCCGAAGATGCTTCGGTCATGTGGCTGGCACGACTAACGGAATGCTGTTACCTTCCTGCCACAGCGGTACCTATTTATCTACTTGCAATTTCTTGCTTTCGAACTGCTAGGTTAGCAGGAGCTGGGACAGGAGACAGGAGCTCACTCCGTCACGTGGCACTCGGGTCGCAAACTGCTGTCCTACCGACCTTCTGGTCTGCAGTTTAGCGTCTTAACCACTAAGCCACCGCGGTCCCTTAGGAAACAATAAGTTGTATAAAATATTTCTTCCATAAGGGATCTGAAGGAACATGTTGAAACTGAGATGTTGAAAAAAATCTAACTGGTGCTGACACAGAGACTGAAATACAATTCAATACCATTCTAACAATTTTATTGTGAAATGTGGAACGATAATACAAAAACGTTTAGCTTCCTTTTTGGAATGTTTCACGTTATAGTTGTTTGTTTTTATACTATACAACCCACTGTTCCCACTGGTCTGCAGTGGGATGAGAGGAGTGCCAGAGGGTTTTCTTCTTTTTCCACAGATAGGATATTTGTCCATACCTCAGGGTCCCTTTTATCTAGCAATGGTTCCTAACCTTTACACAACGGTTGGGAAACCCGCAAGTTTTAGCTGTCCCAGTGGAGACACAGCCGTGTCATCAGGAGGCAGAGATGGCTCTTCCAGGTTGCTGCTGCTTCCGAAGAAAAAGGGGTTTTTGACTGTACCTGTCTTCAGCACAGCAAGACCCTGGGTTTAGCAGCATCTCCAGCCACCGCAGATGGGTAAGTTGGACCAAACTTTTTTCTTTGTCATTGTTGGCAGCGGCGGTAACGCAGAAGAGCCGTCACCGCCTCCTGACACCGCCACACCAGGGGGAGATGGTGGTTCCCACTGGCCTGGTGGGTCGTGACAGCCAGGTTGGGAACCACTGGTCTATAGGGACCCCCTCTAAGCCTTGTCCTTTCTCCCCATTTTAGTCTAACTGCACATGATACTTCCCTTTTCGCAAAATGAGAAAGGTTACAGGTAGTGTGAACTATGTAGATATAAACCACCCTGGGTGCCCCTTTGGGGGGGGGGGAGAGCGAGGTATAAATCTTCTAAATAAATAAACAAGCTTCCTCTCTAGTTAGGAAAGACCTCTGCCTGAGATCTTAGAGCAGTGCTACCAGTAGGAGTAGACAACACTAGGATAGGTGGACCAACTGTCTCACCAGCATAACTTTCACACATTCATAATTGTATTTAGAGACGTTTCTATACTGTTTTCTCCAACCATGCTCAAAGATGCAATATACAATACTTGGGGGAAAGACGTTTGCTCACCACTGTTCTCAATTAAATGCTGTTGCACAGATTTGCTAGATCTACGGCTTCTTTTATGCATGTTTTTTAAATCAACCGTATGCAAGTATTTTAAGGAAGATTTCCCTCTGAATATACAGAGTGCTCAAGGCAGCTGAAGACTGCATAGCTTACGAGACATGATTTCCCCCTTAAATGCATGGGATCAAAATCTGAAGCGAGATGGAGGCAAGTGGAGAAGTTTTTCAGTTGCGGCAGCTCAACTGTGGAAGCTGCTGCTTACAGGGGCTCATCGGGCATCTACACAGATATCTTCTCAGTGGATAGAGACCTTGCTGTTCTCTAACAAAGCACATTAAATTACACATAGTACCTCACAGGCAGTGATAAAAGCCACCATCTTTCTAGCATATTGCTTATGAAATACTTACCACTGGGGGATACAATTACTGGCTGAAGTAGTCTTTGTTCTCCTCCTGGGGGTAAATTCAATGCAATGACTAAAACCGTGCCCAAAGTAGTACCAACCCATAAGCATGGTGAGGGGGCCGTATCAGCTTTTCGAGTAAAAGTCTCACAGAAGTGAAGAGCTGAAATTGCTTCTCTCGATTCCTTATCAATGCTGGTTACGCTGGAACTCCTGGATCGGCTGAAGGAGTTGTCTCTAACATCTGAAATATTTTATTTTATTTTTTATTATCAGACATGGCAAAATCACATTACAACCCACACCTGGCATGTCATAGAATGTGTTACAAGCAACTTCGCTACATGGAATCTCTAAAAACTCAGCTTACTACTGTTAGGTTCATTTGACACATTACATCTGTAGGTGTACAGTTTACCTAAACATAATATAAATTTGAAAAATATGCTTGGAAACACAAGTTTCATAAAAAGTCACTCATCAGAGAAGCAGGATTGCCTACAGCTATCTGTCAAGTGTAGACACAGTACAAAACTTAGTGTTCTACCATATACCAGTCCATGACAAATGGCTTCCAAGATATACTGTACCTTGGATCATCACTGTGCACATTCATCTTTTGGACTGGGCAACAGACAGTGGTGATCAAGTACCACTTTTCTGATCAACTGGTGATCAAGTACCAATTTTCTGATCAGTGAAACTAAATACTATGAAATATAGTGGGAAATACTGTCTGAAGAATACATTCATTTTTAGTTAAGCTAAATCCTCTCAACGGCTTGTGTGTTTTGTTATTATAGTTTTAGTACAGAGGATTTATTTGCTGATAACAGGAACACAACAATGATCAAATGAATGCACACTTATTTGAAACCGTTCAGAGCAAAGAAGCTTCAAGCCAGGACCACAGGAAAAGAACTAGAGCCCACTCAAACATATACATATCCACACAGCACAACAACCTACTGTACATATCTCCAGAACATGGGTTTTAAAGGTGAGGAGATAGGAAAGGGGGTAATGCAGAGGTATATTATAGCTGCCTAGGTAAACTTAGAACATTAAAAAAAACATTGTGACAATTTGTCTGAAATCTCTGCAATGTGAGAAGCTGGTTACTTGCTTACCATCTTCCCAATGTCCCTTGTTAATTCTAAGTTCCTGCAGGCCTCACAGCCTGTCTTGAAGGCAAAATAATTTAACTTGTAGGAAAACGATTCCCTTGTAGTATCTCTCTAGGTGTGATGCTACAGAATACATTTGAGAAGGGGCACATGTTTTAGTATATATATATACACACTGTTAATCTTACCACATGGCAGTGTTTGATATGTATATAAGGCAAGGTCTTTTCTGTTGTTACCGTAACTGTGAAGACCTGCCTAGGAAAGCCTTTCCAGGTACATTCCCTATTTATGTTTACTAAGCTCATCAAGGCCTTTCTGTTCCAGCAGATTTTTGATGATGTTTTTAACTGATGTTGTGCTACCACTTCTATCATTTTGCTGTACTGCCTTGTTTTATTGTTGAGTTCTAAATTGACATTTTAATGCAATGAGAAAAACAAAACGTTTTGAGAGCAACCGTACGTATCTATGTAGAGTACAAGGCAAGGCTGAATATAAAACCAAAGAAAAAAGTAGCTAGATACCCCTCAAATCTACAAACAGCAAAATTCCCAAATTGCTTGATGAGTCATACTAGTGTGCCACAAGAGAAGCTGAAGTGTGACTTCAAAAATGAAGCCACCACATTGGATGCACCCACCATTCTATGGAGCTTCTTGCTAATGCTTCCTGTGCAGCATTGTTCCCCCACCTTACATCAAAATATGGGAAGAAATATTATTCTGAGGGAGAGTGCAAGAATGCACTCGGATTCACCACGCAGCTTCATCTCTGTGGAACTGTTTTCAGTGGATGCAAAATCTGAGCAATATGAACAAAATTATTTCTGAACCATTAAATTCCACAGCTGATTGTAGAGTGGCCTCCTCAAAGAATGCTTGCTTTAAGATCAAATTCTAAACAGCAGAATTCTAAACATGATGGTATAACTGATTAATATTGTCCTGCATTCAGCACAAGTCAAAGAAGAATCACAAAAAAGCATCGGTAAGAGAGCTGTAAAGAAGTTTCAAGAAAATCTGACACTCATTACCAAGAGCAAAAGAAGCATAACCCATTAAAATTAGGGGAAGAGTGTGACTTCTTGTACATCTGACTTAACTTGCATGTACCTTTGTATGCTTTATATGGCAAGAACTGTTCCATTTTCTGAGCAAAATATGAGTGTTTCTACAGGCAGGTAAGCTGGCCAATAGTTCAAGAAAGCGGCATGCTACTTGAAGAAGGCATTAAAGAACAAATTTAAAATGGAGGTTAGCCCTATATCCTACAAATATGTATACATGGACTTAGTTTTAGATGCTAGTACTCCAACATCAGTAGGATTATATAATAATCAATACTCATCACACTATATTTCTATGGATTTTAAAACCAGGGTTCTCAATACCAAGGCCACAATCTGATGAACCATGAACTAGTCATCTGAGCAAAGGGGACTTTCAGATAGGGAGAACTCAGTTCAAGAACTTATCTACCCCCGTGCTGCAAAGCAAACCAACTTTGAAACTGAGTGTAACAAAAAGTGGCTGTTTGGATCCTTGTCTGTCTTTAATAGTACAGAAATCAACCCAACAATGCACCCTTGTAATATCACCTATCAGAAGAGTCTGACTTTCAAAGACAGCTGTTCACTGACTCTACAGTCTACTTGAATTAAGACTCAAGTGATCAACGAATACCTTGATATTATTATGGGACATGAGCAACAGCCTGCTTCCAGACAGTGATAGAAAATTTCTTTATACTATTCTGCTGGTCATACAGTGTTTTAAAAGATAGCAATGTAACTACTATAACAAAACTAAGAATAAAAATTATATACTTGCTGTAAGTGAAAAATTGTTCATGACTTTTAAAATACTGGAACATAAACGTAGTTCCAAGCAGAGAACACCACATTCTCTTCTACTTAGGCAAAGTCAAATCACTATGTTTATACTCTTTGAAAAGCTATGAAACAAATAATATAGGCTTTAAACAAATACCTACCTAACTCAGGCTTCAATTCGGTTGGTAAGCTTAATTTTCTAGACATCTTTGCTGAAAAATAATGTATAGTTTTATAATAAAGCCAGAATATTTTCACATATTAAACATTAAAACTGTCAGTTTTCAAGTTAAGAAATTTATCACATAATAAATTGCATCAAGGATGGTATATGAACACACATTTGTAATACATTTTAGTTACATGTGCAATGCAAGTATGACAATTTCCTTTGTTGAAAATTGACCATTTTAACACGTGTTTTAAGCAGTGGACAGGGTGGTGGAGGTAAGCTTGTTCTGTGAGTTTTGCTCTGAGGATGCTATCAAATTGAGTAGTGAAACGTCATATATTTTTTATGCTTTAGTTTTTATTAGCTATTTATTAAACAATTGAATTTCCGGAAATTATGAATGTTTTTAATTCTGTTACTTGTGTGTATGATTCTTATGGCGCAATCCAGACCTACTTAGGCTGCTGTTGTAACCAGTGGCCCAGCGAAAACGGGAGGCCCCAGAACGGAAAGGGGATTCAAATCCCCTTTGAATTCCCCTTTTGGAGGGGATTTGAATCCCCTTTCCATTCTGGCGCCACCCGTTTTCGCTGGGCCGCTGGTTACAACAGCGGCCTAAGTAGGTTTGGATTGCAACCTCAGCTTCTTGGGTGTCTTTTGGTGCATTTCAAAACCATGCAACTTGGAAGATCCAGGTTCAAATCCCCGCTCAGCCACAAAGCTTCCTGGGTGACCTTGGGCCAGTCACTATCTCTCAGCCCCACCTACCTCACAGGGTTGTTGTGAGGACAAAAAGGAGGGGAGGAAATATGTACACCACTCTGAGCTCCTTGGAGGAAGGGCGGTATAAAAATGTGAAAAAAATAAATAAATGAAAATTGAGACAGATCCTCAGTTATTTAAAACAGCCTTCCCTACTGCCTCCTCCACATATTTGAATACAAAATATCCATAGAAAACTGCCACAGAACAGAGTGGAGCACAGTTACGAGGAGGCTTAACTCAAAACTCAACATGTGGAATTTTAGAATACACTTAGAATTACACAGGGAAGTTAAATACCATAAGGATTGAAGCATAGATTATATGATCCCTGCTCATGTGCTCAGATATTTATTTAAGAATCTGCTGTTTGTGCCATTCCTGTTAGATTAGAAACCCTCTAATCTTTCTACAGAGGAAAATTATTTCTGTAGTGCAACAGGCATACTTTCTGTAGTGCAACAGGCATACAACAGTTAGCAGAACTTTGTGCTGGGATGAGCCTTGGCACTCTACAGGGGAAAGTATGCCTGTTGCACTACAGAAATAATTTTCTGAGCGGACTAATAATCACCTACTCACACAGTAGTCAAGGCAACTTGCTTAAAGACTATGGACTAAACTACACACAACATGGGCAGTCTCATGGCTCTTCACATGTCTGCCCTGTTTCATACCTAAACCTGCGAGGTTTTATTTATAATGTTTATAAATAAGTTTTTTCTAAAAAAAAAATCTAATTTTATATATAACACGAAAAACAACCACAGCAACAATTGCAGAACAAGACCAAGTCAAAAGGATAAACTTGAATATTCCCATCAGTAAGTGCTAAGAGAGTGGGGGACATAAAGTCTACATATGAGATGTTCCATGCTCTGCTGGTCATAAGTCAATTCCAATATACAAATGTCAATCGTTCCCCAAAATGTCCACCGAGTGAATGCTTCCTTCCCAGAGGTTCTTATGTGACTTTATTCAACAGTATACAAGTCCACACTTTACCAATGCTCAATACCAATTTCCAGTTTTTGGCAAGCATAAGTCAGGCTGCCACTAACAGATAAGCCTCCATAACTGTATGTTCTTTCTTCACAATCTATATAAATTGTCCAACAGCACAAGTAAAGGATTTTCTCGTATTGCATAACCTATGGCAGGAGTCAGCAACCTACATCCCAACCTACACCCGCCACCCAAAATCTTCCAGCTCAGATGGTCCAAAAAAAGGGGAGTAGCGAATGGCATGGAAGATGTGCTAGAGAGAAAGAGAGAAAGAGCGCGCGAGTGGGAGCCATTGAGCAATAGCATAACAAAATCCTTGTTCCTGTAGCCAGAAACCAAAAGTGGCCAATTGCAGAAGACATCCGACGCTTGAGCCACGCACACCAATTGCAGTTCCTTTACTTTCAGAGCATCCAATTGGAACAAATGCTTCTGTGTTCCACCTGACCTGGGTCGTTCTGCCTTATTCCTATTCTGGCTGCACTGAGTCGGTTTTGAAACCTACATGGTGGCAGTGCTGCTTGGACTTTTTTTCTTGAGGTACAGTGGGCAGGTATCCTTTTTAAGAGGGCAAGGAGGAGTCTCTGGGACTTGCACCCCTGTTAATGAAGGCTCACATGAGAAATCTAGAACAATATCTACATGCTTAGTTGACATGTCCAAAATTTGTCCTCATTGTCTTTGTGCCTCCCGAGTCTCTCCTTTCTCCTGTCCTTTGCAAGAATTTGTTCTTTTCCAAACACTTGTTTCCTGTTGCTTTTCTTTGCTCCATGTTGAAATGAATTCTCCCCTACAGTTGCTAAAGTCACCCAATTCTTTTTTGCATGGCTGAGCCTCTGAGGTTAGCAGCAATGAAGGCTTGCTGTGTTATCAGTGTTCACCTGTCACCAATGAGGCAAGCAGACACCTGAATGGTGGCAGTGGAGTCCTCTTGACCCAGAACTCAGGCGTTGTCCTCTGCCATGGTATCATCTTCTCTCCTTTTCTCCTGGCAGCGGAGTGCCAAGGCTCATCCCAGCACAAAGTTCTGCTAACTGACAGCTTCTCCTCTGACATTCAGATCCAGGTGCTTGAGCGACATGAATACAGCAGCAAAACTGATAGTAGGAATTGGCTGACTGGGGACTTGGGGGACAATATTCCAGCAATAAGGTTCAGCCCACTTGCAAACCTCTATGAGGCACTCAGTGGCCTGAAGCACCATAAAGCTGATGGTACCCTGTCCACAGTTCTAGGATTCTTTCTTGCTCCTTGAGGCATCTGGTGGGGCCACTGTGTGATACAGGAAGCTGGACTAGATGGGCCTTTGGCCTGATCCAGCAGGGCTCTTCTTATGTTCTCCAATGTTTTCAGTGCTTCTGATCAGTGGCATTTTTGTGAGAATGAGGATGGACAGGAGTCTGGCTTGCTTGCAGATAACTTGTGTTCCCTTCATTGGTTTACCTTGCTGAGAATCCTGGATTGCGACTTGACAGGTTTGGGCGGAATGAGCTGTGTGCCAGCCAAATTACTGAGAAAGGGGGACCCTCACTTGTGGTTCTCCGTCTGGATCATTTTGCCTTGCCCTGACCTCTTCATGAACACTCTCAGAAAAAGGATAGTGAGCTATGCCGCTGGAGAAGGCAACACCATGATCTTGACAGATGCTTGCTGCTTGCCTGGAACTGTTGAGCAACTGCTGAGGGGGAGGGAAGAGGCATCAACCCTGCCCCCCCCCCCCCGTTATTGCTCCTCACACTGCCTATGGGGCTACCTTACCAGCTGAGAAACAGCCAAAGCTAAATGTGGCACACCATCCACTCACAGACAAAGCCTCTGGCCCCTATGTGGAAGAAGGTTACTGATCCCTGATCTATGGCATCTTTGATACAAAGTCATATATTTCTAAATGGGAGCTAGAGTGCCCCTACCCTTCTGACAACACAAAGCAGGTAACATTTTTATAATACCATCTATATAGCAATTTATAAAATGCCTTCTAGAAGTAACATCATAGATCAACTTAATAGGACTAACATATATACTTTTCCAAACACTGTCTTGTATTACAATGCTAAACTTTTTTTTTCCCAGTTATCCTTTATAGTTCTATCTAAAATAACATTTTTTTAACTTCTTGGGGAGCAGCAAATGTTCAAACTGTATCTCAGTTTAATGTGATTTAGGGCATTGATTAAGTTTGTCTATAATTTCATACCTGAAAGTACTGTACTGAGGAAAAGGGACAAACTTAAGTTATTTGATATACCGTATTAACATACAGGTGGGCCTCCATATCTGCTGGGGATATGTTCCAGGCCCCTTCGTGGATACTTGAAACCGTGGATAAGAGTGAACACCCCCTCCATGGTTTCCTGAGGCCCCCCTACCCTGCCTCCCCTGCAGGCAGGCATGCTTGCCCCCCCCCCCCAGCTCTTATTTTTCTTTCAGCAAGCTTTGTTTCTTCCTTAAAACAAACAGAGAAGCAGCCTCCATTGCAGGCAAGTAGAATGAGACTAAGTCCTAGAGAGGCTCTGCAAGGTTTCTGTTAACCTTGCAGAGCCTCTCTAGTACTTAGTCTCATTTTACTTGCCTGTAATAAGCAGCCAGAGGCTGCTTCTCCTGTTTCTTTAAGGAAGAAACGAAGCTTACTGGGAAAAAAGTAAAAGCCTGGTTGGGGGGTCCCCACAATCCATGGATAACTGAAACTGTGGATAGTGAATCAGTGGATATGGGGGCCCACCTGTATAAGACTCACTTTTTTCCCCTAAGACAAGTCTTTAAAGTAGGGGTGCGGCCTACAATCAAAGTCTAGCGTTTTATGCCTAGAGTTTGTTTGCAAGCCTCTCAAAGTCTCTTTCAAAGGTAAAACGCTTTTTCTTTTTTTTACTGCAAAAAGCTGTGTTTTCAGCTCTTAATCATTTGCTAAATTGGCCACCTGGCCTCTAGCCTCAGGTAGCATTTGAAAAAATTAACCCTTAAGTTCCAGCCCCAGGACTCTGTGGAAACTAAGGTATTTATTGATGCTGCAGTTTGAAAGTTGGGAGCAAGAGCTCCTGCATAGGCTTACCATATCCAAAGGGGGACAGAGTGCCAACCTTTAGGCTGCAATCGTATGTACACTTTCCTGGGAGTAAGCCCCATTGAATGCAATGGGACTTACTTCTGAGTAGACATGCATAGGATTCTGCTGTTAACCATTGAAATTTGGGGAGGTCCAGTTCATCATCATGGAAGGGTGCAACAAGCTGCACCTGCCCAAATTCCAAAGGTTAAAGGTAGGCACTTTGGATCTGGGAAGGTTACTTATACTAGGGTGCCCAGATTCAATAAGGTACAGGGTGCTTATGCCTTTAACTGTACTAAAGTTGTACTGTTTTACTGTTCTACTAATGTGTATATTTTCTTTAAGTTAACAAAAGTTAAAAATGTATTTTTTTAAAAAATAGCACCAAACTTTAAGGGTGTGGGTTATAATCAGGAGCGTCCTATACTCGGGGCAATACGGTATTAGAGTACAAGACGTTAAAACCGCATCACAGGGAAAAACATTTTAACTGAAATATATTGGCTCTTATCCAGACACTAAAATTCCCATCTTCTCCCACCAGTTGAAAAGCGGTGCTGTTAATCACTGGAGATAAAAGTTTCAAAGCAAGCTTTCAAGTTCTAAAGCAGCTTAAGACCTATCCCAGTTCTTAGATATTACAAATCTTATCATTTAACACCCCTCTGTACCTGTCTACTTTCACAAACCATATCTATTCACTTAAGAGAATTATGTTGCTCTATTAGCCAAGTAGATAACCCCTAAGATTCTTTAACCCATGAAAATACCACTATAAAAAATGAGACATAAGAACATAAGCCCTGCTGGATCAGGCCAAGAGCCCATTATAGTCCAGCTTGTTGTCACTCCCTGAATAGATGTAATTATTATATGTAAAATATGCAATTAATGGAAATTACATAATATTTATCATCGCACAGCAAAGGCAGACCTCCAAATTAGGCATGTTATTGCATCACTTTGGTCTTCACCCTTGGGGTTTTATCACCCCAAATAAATGTATTGATCAAAGACTGCATCTTATGCAATAATTTTGGGAACATCAATAATGGGGACATAAAAACAAACTGAAATGTTGGCAAAACTTCATTTTCATAGTTGCCACTTGCCTCAACCCAAAAACTGGGTTTCAAATCTGTTGCCATCTTGTCTATTACAGGTCATAAACTATCATGCATGAAACTAGATTCGCTGAGAAAAATATCATACCCCTTCCCATTTCTATCTTGACCTGTCTTTTTTCATTTCTTTTCTGTACACATTCTTTAATATTAACTGGCATCAATTCTGATTTTGACAAATTAATTTTATATCCCAATATATGACCAGAAGATCTCAGTTCATCGAAGCAGTGATAAAGTAGTGAGGGTAATCAGTACACAGCATTCATTTGGTTTATTCTGAATGCACATCCCTAGTACCAGAGCTTCATTTCAAGCCTGCATTGCCATCTGTTTCAATACACAAATGAAAGAGAAGGGCAAGTGGGCAACCCTGCCTCCCACATCTGTGATTTAATAAGGAGGTGAAAGATAATTATAATAGTTTAAACAGGGAGGATGAAGTAGATCATGTCTATCCAGCTTCTAAAGCTTCTAAAGCCCCATTCAATCCCCTCAAAAGCTTTTTCAGCATCTACAAAATAAAACAAATTCCTGCTGTCTTATGTTAATAATCATTTTCCTAATACTGTATTCCAAAATAACAGACAAAGAAAACTGCCTGCTTTCCCCCTATATAAATTCCTAATACTTATAGTTTTGGCAGCTACATTGCCTACAGATAAATAATACCGCTACTTGTCAATGTTCTTACTGCCTGTCTGGTGCCACATGATAAACAAGCGCAGACATCCTAGCCCTTTCCCTTCAGTGAGAGTTCAGGTCATTTTTTTTTTAATGTGGGGAAGGTTGTTGATCTGAACCACTCCCTCTACATGTGCTGATAAATCTACTTTAAGTAGGTTTATCAGCATACATATGGAGGCAGTTTGGATGAACCCCCCCAATCAACAATTACAAGAAATGGCCCACATTCAGCTGAGGGACCAGGGTGTGCATGCTTTTACTATGTGGAACTAGCCAGACATTTAAAGTATTTTCCGATCCACAAATGGGACAATAAGATACAGGTTTTAACAGAGGTGACCCCCCCCCAGTGACTCACCACCATATAGGCCCCTGATCAAGATTAAAATGCTACTTAAAAGTCTTAAAATGCTACTAAATATTACCACCAACCTAGAAGTCATTAAATTCAATATACACTTGATAAAATTCACCCGATTCCATCCAAACCAGAAGAATTTTTATCACTTTTATTGCCTTCAACCTCATGCAGAGAGATAAGTAAATCCATCTTCTACTCCTGTCCCACTGTGGGCACACAGGAATCCATGTATTATTCAACAATTGCTTCCTGTTATTCATTGGGGGGGTTCATCTGATTTATACAACAACAACAAAAGCTGCAAATTTCTCTGCCATATTCTAATCTGTACATACCTTATCCCCATTTGCCTTTTGAATACATCTTGTACCTTTATATTCTCTCTTATCAGCTAGCAGATTTGCCAACAATCTTCTAGATCTATTCCCATATTCAACTACAGCCTTAGATTTTACCAATGATTTAGCAGTGAAGTAGGCATCCATCAAATTTAGTCTCTTTAGTCGTCTGCAGTCTCATTTTTATTTTGCTCTGAGCAACTTGCCTTGCCTGAGCAACTCATATTTTCAGGTATGAAACATGCTAGTTCAGGGGTTCTCAACCAGTGGTACTTCAGCCGACTGCTGCTGGTACTTGGACCGCTCCAACGTGGCACTTTCGGCAGCACATTTTTGCTCCGAAAGGCTCCTCCCTTTGTTCGAGTCTCTCAGGAACACTGAAAAGGGCCCTCCCACCCACCCAGAGCCTCCTACCTGAAAACCCGGAAGTAACTGGTGATGATGTCATCTCATAAGAACATAAGAAGAGCCCTGCTGGATCAGGCCAAAAGCCCATCTAGTCCAGCTTCCTGTATCACGCAGTGGCCCCACCAGATGCCTCAGGGAGCACACAGCCAACAAGATAACCTGTTTCCCGTTGTCACTCCCTTGCACCTGGCACAGAGAAAACCCCTTCTAAAACCTCTAAAACCAGGAGATTGCTTATGGCTTGTAACCTGTGATGGTCTTTTCCTCCATTTAAAGGAATCTAGGCCAGGTGCCATCACCACATCCTGTGGCAAGGAGTTCCACAGATGAATTACACGCTGGGTAAAGAAATATTTTCTTTTGTCCGTTCTAACTCTCCCTCCACTCAATTTTAGTGCATGTCCCCTGGTTCTGGTGTTGTGCGAGAGGGAGAAGAATTTCCCTCTATCCACTCTCTCCATCCCATGCATAATTTTATACGTCTCAATCATGTCCCCCCTCAGGCGCCTTTTTTCTAGACTGAAAAGCCCCAGATGCTGTAGCCTTTCCTCATAAGGGAGGTGCTCCAGCCCACAAATCAATCTGGTCGCTCTTTTCTGCACCTTTTCCAATTCAACTATATCCTTTTTGAGGTGTGATGACCAGAACTGGACACAATACTCCAGATGTGGCCTTACCATCGATTTGTACAAAGGCTGAATGATATTGGCCGTTCTATTCTCAATCCCTTTTTTAATGATCCCGAGCATGGAATTGGCCTTCTTCACAGCCGCCGCACACTGGGTCGACACTTTCATCGACCTGTCCACCAGCACCCCAAGATCTCTCTCTTGATCCGTCACAGACAACTCAGAACCCATGAGCGTATATGTGAAATTTTGGTTTCTTGCCCCAATGTGCATCACTTTGCACTTACTTACATTGAAGCGCATCTGCCATTTTGCTGCCCATTCTCCCAGTTTGGAGAGATCCTTCTGGAGCTCTTCACAATCCCTGCTGGTCTTCACCACCCGGAAAAGTTCCAGTCACTTCTAGTGGTGATCTCCAGTCACTTCCAGTGGTACACAGCAGGAGAGTGGCACCGGAGGCGATACTCGGCCAGGAACGGGTTGAGAACCCCTGTGCTAGTTCATGTTGCTTAATATCCTGCATTATTAGAGACCTAGTTGTCACTGGAAGGTACCTTAGAGGTCATTTATAGTAGGAACCTAATGGTATAATAAAGCAACCTCTAAACTAGGATTTAAATGTATCCCAGACTAGCAAAGGTTTTACATCCTGAGAGTAATTTATTTTGAAAGAGCATTTGTATTTCCAATTTTAATTTCTCTACCAAGTCTTTATTATAAAGCAGAGGTTCCCAACCTTTGTTGCCAGGTGTACCATCTGTCACAGTTAAATTTTCTAAAGTACCACCTGTGCCAATAAATAAATGTATTATTTATATAATTAATTTATATATAAATAAATTTATTTATAATATTTAATTTTAATAAATATGTGCACTAGATAGGTGATAGTGTCAGCAAATGCAGCCCGTAAGCCACTGTGTTTTTGTGGTGGTGTTTTTCAAATAATAGTACTCACAGATCCATTTCCTGCATTGGAAGCTTATCCAAAAGAGCAACAATATAGGCTTCAGTTCAGGAGCAGAATATCATGCATCCTCAGTTTTCAGTCTCTGTTTTTTGGCCTATCTTTCTCCAGGACAGTCATGTTTAATTCCCCTCACACTCACACCCTTATTCATGTCTATTGATTTGAATATCTGCAAATATGAGCAGCAGCTTGCTCATATACAGTACAGGTGGGCCCCCATATCCGCTGGGGATATGTTCCAGGCCCCTCCGTGGATACTTGAAACCGTGGATAAGAGCGAACACCCCCTCCATAGTTTCCTGAGGCCCCCCTACCCTGCCTCCCCTGCAGGCAGGCATGCTTGCCCCCCTCAGCTCTTATTTTTCTTTCAGCAAGCTTTGTTTCTTCCTTAAAACAAACAGAGAAGCAGCCTCCATTGCAGGCAAGTAGAACAAGTAAGTCCTAGAGAGGCTCTGCAAGGTTTCTGTTAACCTTGCAGAGCCTCTCTAGTACTTAGTCTCGTTCTACTTGCCTGTAATAAGTAGCCAGAGGCTGCTTCTCCTGTTTCTTTAAGGAAGAAACTAAGCTTACTGGGAAAAAAGTAAAAGCCTGGGGGGAGTCCCCATGATCCGTGGATAACTGAAACCGTGGATAGCGAATCAGTGGATATGGGGGCCCACCTGTATAGCAATTTGAGCAGCTTGCTCAAATACAGCAAAAAAGTAGAAATAAAAGAAACAGGAAATAAAAGGTTTGCCTGCTTTGTTCTTGCCTGCATCACCTAGTAGTACAGTGGTGTATATATAGGAAGCAATAGGAAACAGTACAGATCTGAGATAAGGAGCAGAAGCAGCTGAGAGAGATATCGGAATGGCAGATAAGAGACCTCCTAGCAGCTGATTGCTGTTCTTAGCAGTTAATTACTGCCTGTCCAGATAAGAGGCCTTCGTTCCAAAGGCGAGACCAGCAAGTCAGAGATGCTTTGAATTGCAAGTCAGACAGGAGATCATAAAACCAGCCTGTCGCGTACCACTGGCAATCGCTCAAAGTACTACCGGTGGTACGCGTACCACAGATTGGGAACCTCGGTTATAAAGCATTCATTCAACTTCCATCTAATAGGTCCATTTAGACCCAGCAAACCCTCAACAATCTGTCAATGAGGCACGATCTGCATAGTTCATGGTTAAAATACTTACTGTATCACTAGTTTCCTAGGTAGTAAGACAATGACAAAACGAAGTATATCCTGGAACAAACTTTATGCCTATGTGAATAAAACAGTCTCTCTTCCCTGTCCAAGACTAGAACCAATGGGTTGAAAGTACAGGGGAGAAGATTTAGGTTAGGCATAAGACATACTTTTCTAAGTAAAAGAGCTATCTGGCACTGGAATTTTCTGCCTTATGCCAGTAGTGGGCTCTCCCATGTTGGAGGTTTTCAAGTAGAGGCTGGACCTGTCAAGGATGCTGTAGTAGTTTCCGCTCCTGAGCAAGGGGCAGGCAGGACTAGATGACTTCCAAGGTACCTTCCAACTTTAGCATTCTATGATCCAGGTTGGTGAAAAGTTTGATTTGAATGACTGAGTGGAAAGGTGGAAATGGATTCAGCTCCCCTCCCCTACAGTCATATAAGAATTTGATCCATCACCACCACTTGCTTTAAATGTAAGCAGGAAAGATGTGAACAAATGTGGCCAACATCATCATACCAAGTTTGGCCTTGCATGTCAAAAATGTGGTTACCCTAGTGGACAATTTGTACCAGGAGACAAGCCCTGGAGAATCAACAGGGTCACGAGCTCTCTATCAGCATCCTTTGGATACCTTCAACCATCATTACTCAACAAAAAGTTATATCTATAAGAAGCCACTGGGAGAGGTCATATGGGGGGTTGGGGTAGGGAGTCATCAATATGCTGATGACATCCAGCTCTCTCTCTCCTTTTCCACTTGACTCCAAGGGGGCGGTCAATGTCTTGAATCGTTGTCTCGAGGCAGTTGGGAGCTGGATGGGGGCAAACAAGCTGAGATTAAATCTTGATAAGACAGAGGTTCTTCTGGTCCAGAAGTCTACGATTCAAGTATTGGACCATCGCCCTGTTCTGAATGGGGTTGTACTCCCTCTGAAGGAGCAGGTCTGCAGCTTGGGGGTTCTCCTGGATGCACAGCTACTCCTGGATTCCCAGGTGGCAGCTGTGGCCAGGGGGGCTTTTGCCCAGCTTTGGCTGGTGTGCCAGCTGCGACCGTACTTGGATCATGCAGACCTGGCCACAGTGACCCATGCCCAGTGACATCTAGATTAGATTACTGCAATGTGCTTTACGTAGGGCTGCCTTTGAAGACTGTTTGGAAACTGCAGTTCGTGCAGAATGCAGCTACCCATGTGCTACCAATTCAAAGTGCTAGTTTTGACTTTTAAAGCCCTTAACGGCTTGGGTCCAGGGTATTTGAGGGACCGCCTCCTTCCTTATAATCCGACCCGTACTCTGAGGTCATCAGGAGGGGCCCTGTTAACCGTGCCGCCATTGACAGAAGTGAGGGGGATGGCGGCGCGGAATAGGGCCTTCTCGGCGGTGGCGCCCCAATTGTGGAATTCCCTCCCCTTGGAATTAAGAACGACTCCCTCCTTAGAGGCCTTTCGGCGGGGCCTTAAGACGTTTTTATTCAGGACTGCTTTTAATGTCTGACATGGTGGGCTGACTTTTTAACTTTTTAACAATTGGTTTTAATATATGTATATGCTGGTGACCCACTGGGGTTGTTTATTTTTAACTTAAGTGTTTTAATTATTTTAACATGTTTTTAAATTGTTTTAATGTGTTATGTATTTTAATATGTTGTAAGCCGCCTTGAGTGCCTTCGGGAGAAAGGCGGGCTACAAATTCCTGAAATAAATAAATAAATAAATAAATAAATAAATAAATAAATGTGGTTGCCGGGCTTGTTGGTTTGACTCAGTCGAGCCACTGCTTCAGCGGCTACACTGGCTGCCGGTTCATTTCTGGGCACAATTCAAAGTGCTAGTTTTGAATTTTAAAGCCTTTTATGGCTCGGGACCAGGGTACTTGAGGGACCGCCTCCTTCCTTATAATCCGACCCATACTCTGAGGTCATCGGGGGGGTCTGTTAACTGTGCCGCCATTGACGGAGGTGAGGAGGATGGTGGTGAGGAATAGGGCCTTCTTGGCAGTGGCACCCCAACTGTGGAATTCCCTCCCCCTGGAATTAAGAACGGCTCCCTCTTTAGAGACTTTTCAGTGGGGCCTCAAGACTTTTTTATTCAGGTAGGTGTTCGATGGCTAAAATGGTGGGCTGGCTTTTTTACTGGTTTTAATCACCTGTTTTAATTATTTTATTGTATTGAATTTCGTTATGTATTTTAATATGTTTTAATTGTAAGCAGCCTTGATTACCCTTATCGGAAGAAAGGCGGGGTAAAAAATATTTAAATAAATAAATAAAATTTTGTTCCTGGTGCATCACTTAATACAAAAGCAAGCTCTAGCATGCTTGAATAAATCCATATTTCTCTGTTTTGAGAGGTTATTACTGTAGTCTTTAATATTTTTTCATTAGATTCAGACACTTCAAATAAGATAATCTTTAAAGATCATAATTTAAATGAAAAGTATTTAGGAGTCCAGTTTAAAAAAAATATTTATCTACTTGGGTCCAAATGGCAACAGAGCAAGACAGTTGCTAGCACATACATTTGCACATGGAAGCTATTTGGTATGTTTGTTCTTTAAAAGCAGATACAGGGCAAACAATACATTTAACATAACATGCAGTTTGACCCTTAGCAAGGGTGCATATTTGATTCAGAAAGAATTGCATTCTGAACTGAACTATCCTCTTTCGGAGGGGAACCTAAACTGAGGTCCTTCCAATGTGCTCTGAACTGAAGCAAAGGCATTTGAAGAAGCTTCAGGTGGCTGCTTTGTTTGCATTTTTTGCCCTTTTTTCTCTTTTCTAACTGCCTGGGAGCTTTCTCTTTCCTATATGGAAAGTGGCTTCCAAGCAGTTAGGGTAAAGTCAGGCAAGGAACAATACACTTGACAGATCAGAGTTGTCTATCAGGACTCTGAGGAACAACTATTTGAAGGATGGAGGCAACTGCAGAGGGGATTAGTAAAAACTGCCCCCCTTGTGCAAACAGACCTTCTGCACAGTGAAGAAGCACCTCGGGATAAAACCCAGTGTGATTTGTGGGATGGCACTATGGAAATGTGGCTGTTTTCTATCATGTGTGAGTTCTTTTGCACTGAATGCTTTCAAGACCTTCTGGCATGTTCTTTAAACAAATTCTTCTTATACTATTGTTCCTAAATTATCCATTCCTCCTCATCCAATTTTGTTGTTTGTATAATTTATTTGGGTTTTTTTCCACTAGGACCCGGACCCATTCTTCCAATTTCTAATTCTAACAAACTGTCCCAGACTATTTCCCATTTCTGTTCCTGCGTTAGTGTACTGGAGTCCAAA
The DNA here is from genome assembly GCA_026170595.1 of Plestiodon gilberti rubricaudatus. NCBI lineage: Eukaryota > Metazoa > Chordata > Lepidosauria > Squamata > Scincidae > Plestiodon > Plestiodon gilberti. The sequence continues at coordinate 66,842,332 of JANXHW010000001.1, forward strand.
AAAGTACTGTATTACACTTCCCCCCATTCAATATTGATTTCCTTAAACTCCTGTACCTATCTTTCTGAAATGTTGCAAGGAACTTTCCAAGGACCAGCTCTACATTTCCTGCAACTTTGGTGCAAACTGGACAGAAAACAAGCTCAAACCTCTAATACTGTTTTTATTGGTAACTCTGGACCCCTTTGCAGGTATCTTTCTAAAAACTCACAGGGATCTTATCTGGGGACATCTCCACATTTCACACAAATGTCATGCAGACACACATGGTAGGATTAAAAGAAATCTTTTAACCCCCCCCCCCCGCTTGAAGAGTTTTCTTCCCTGCAAACTTTATCCCAAAAAATTGTGTGTGTGTGTGGGGGGGGGGGGTTAGTCAATTCAATTTTTTCCACTGATACCAATGAGAAACAATTAAAAACTAATCAAAATTGAAACTAAGCAAATCAAACCACAACACAATGCAATAAGTGAAACAAATTTTCTGTTTTGCAGATCTCTAGGTCTTAAACACTGATGAAAGCTTTAATTTTTTATTTTTATTTTTACAAAATACACCCAATTCTACTAGGCAGTTTATACATGAATATTGTCTACTGGAATTTAAAAATGTTAGCTTCTCTCATACTTTGAAGTAGAAATAATTTCCGCCTGATCCTTCTGCTGAACACTAATTACATAAAAGCAATGACACAAGAAAACCACTTATTTCTCAGGTTCATCAGGTTACCAGGTCAGTTGATAATTTCACCACATCTGTAACATATTTCGTCTGACAGTCAACATGTAAATTAAGTAAGGATATTTAAAAAGAAATGTGATGAGGAAAATATAAATTTATAAGTTAACGTGCTGTGAATATGCAAATTTAGAAGAGAAATGAGCCAGTGTTTACTAATAGGAATGTACATTTACACAGTAAAGTGTCACTACAAGTAAGCAATTAGAGAAATAGACAAACAAAAATGTGAGTAGGAGCCTGCAAAATACTTTAACTTCTGTTTCAATAGAAGACCAATGTGTTTAACAAATATGCTCTTCAAAAAAGAACCACCATATCCAAGCAAGAAGGTTTTCCTTACTGCCCCATATGTTAATTTAGCATCCACCATATTTATGTTCTTACAATAGAAAGGCTCAATCCACTTTGTATATGCAGTGCAAACTTGTATGAACATTTAGGAAGTATTTGCAATTTGTCATCCAGTTTGGTTAGCAGTAAGGATCTAAATATATTTTTCTGAAGAATATGAATGGAAGTGATGTGCTTTTCCCTAAAAATTGAAAATTTCTAATCTTTCATTTCAGCATAATCCATATTGTGTGACTGACAATACTTGGAGGCCCTATGTAAGCAATGCATACTGGATTGAACCCTTTCAATGTTTTTGCATAGACAACAAAACGTTTGTAAAGGGATGTATACATACACAATCAGAGAAAATTAACACCCCAGTCTCCTTGATTGTGTTAATCATTGATCCCAATATACTAGCAAAGAAGCAGCCCAAAAGAACACCACTTATGGTTAGGAGAAGGTTAACTTAACCAATAACGCAATGCACCTTGCTTTGTTTTACTGCTGAGATAAAGTACTGCATAAAAGTAAGGTTCCAGATAAGGAGCAAAGGAGAATTTTTCTAGTTCCTACCTATATCACTGGCTACCATCTTGGAAAACTTTCTGCTTTTGGTCTTCACTGCAAATAATATTTTGATACAAAATGTCAATGTACTAAGAAAGATGAACTATGAAAAAAAATATAATTCTCTTAAAATAAAAATACTGTACCCTTTTCTATAAAATTATTCATTTTTTGATCATCATCAGAATTGTTGGGAGAACCAGAACCTACATGAGTGAAGACAAGAATGAAAGGGATATAGAAATGGGTATTCATTTCAAACAAAACATTATGACAGATGACAAAATTAAGACACAAGACTAAGTCCTAGCCTGTAGCATATGCAACAAAGTCCTGACTAATTATCTACAACCAAGTGAACATCTCTTCAGAAAATATGGATGGTTTAACTTTAGATTCCAAGTTTTTTTCCTAGGACAAGAACAGTCACCTACACCAGGGGTTCTCAACCTTTGGAGGCCCGGGTACCCCCTATCACAGTCCAATTTTCTGTAATACCCCCTGCTAATTAACTGCTGATTAATCAATTGGGTAATTAATCGTTAAATAAAAAGTACTAAAACAATTTTAAATGTGAAAATGCCTTATTTAACTCTCTCTGACACACACACACACACACACACACACACTTTTTTCCTACATGTCACACTTCCCAAAATCAGCTCCTCCCTCCCCACCCCACCAAAGTACATTTTCCAAAGTACAAAAATAAGCCCAAAACCAGAATCAGACAGACGAAGGGCTCCAAAAATAATTACAATTTAAAATCCATGTTAACACTCAGCTGCTGATGGGGCAGATAAGGGGCAGGGCTTCTGCAAGGGGAAGTCTTGCCTCACAAACCTTTTAGAATTTTTTGAAAAGGTCAACAGGCATGTGGATGCAAGCGAACCCGTGGATATTATATATCTGGATTTTCAGAAGGCGTTTGACACGGTCCCTCATGAAAGGCTCCTGAGAAAACTCCACAGTCAGGGAATAAGAGGGCAAGTCCTCTTGTGGATTAGGAACTGGTTGAAGACCAGGAAACAGCGAGTGGGAGTCAATGGGCAATTTTCACAATGGCAAGAGGTGAAAACCGGTGTGCCCCAAGGATCGGTCTTGGGACCGGTGCTTTTCAACTTATTCATAAATGACCTGGAGTTGGGGATAAGCAGCGAGGTGGCCAAGTTTGCAGATGACACTAAACTTTTCGGGTGGTGAAGACCAGCAGGGATTGTGAAGAACTCCAGAAGGATCTCTCCAAACTGGGAGAATGGGCAGCAAAATGGCAGATGCGTTTCAATGTAAGTAAGTGCAATGTGATGCACATTGGGACAAGAAACCAAAATTTCACATATACGCTAATGGGTTCTGAGTTGTCTGTGACGGATGAAGAGAGATCTTGGGGTGCTGGTGGACAGGTCGATGAAAGTGTCGACCCAGTGTGCGGCGGCTGTGAAGAAGGCCAATTCCATGCTCGGGATCATTATAAAAGGGATTGAGAATAAAACGGCCCATATCATTATGCCTTTGTACAAATCGATGGTAAGGCCGCATCTGGAGTATTGTGTCCAGTTCTGGTCACCACACCTCAAAAAGGATATAGTTGAATTGGAAAAGGTGCAGAAAAGAGCGACCAGAATGATTCGTGGGCTGGAGCACCTCCCTTATGAGGAAAGGCTACAGCGTCTGGGGCTTTTCAGTCTAGAAAAAAGGCGCCTGAGGGGGGACATGATTGAGACGTATAAAATTATGCATGGGATGGAGAGAGTGGATAGAGGGAAATTCTTCTTCCTCTCGCACAACACCAGAACCAGGGGACATGCACTAAAATTGAGTAGAGGGAGAGTTAGAACGGATAAAAGAAAATATTTCTTTACCCAGCGTGTACTTCATCTGTGGAACTCCTTGCCACAAGATGTGGTGAGGGCACCTGGCCTAGATGCCTTTAAAAGGGGTTTGGACAGATTCATGGAGGAAAAGACCATCACAGGTTACAAGTCATAAGCAACCTCCTGGTTTTAGAAGTAGGTTTTCTCTGTGCCAGGTGCAGCGGAGTGGCAGCAGGAAACAGGTTATCTTGTTGGCTGTGTGCTCCCTGAGGCATCTGGTGGGGCCACTGTGTGATACAGGAAGCTGGACTAGATGGGCCTTTGGCCTGATCCAGCAGGGCTCTTCTTATGTTCTTATGTACCCCCAGCAAGAGGTTCGCGTACCCCTAGGGGTACCCGTACCACAGGTTGAGAACCTCTGACCTACACCTTCCTCCCCCATTTCAGAACCTCAAGCGTCTGCACAAGAACATGCACTTTAAAGACAGATCTTTGACTTTCCTAGGTTTCAAACTGCACTGTGAATGGCTTCCTTTAGCACCTCTAATTATGCAACAATCTTCTAATAAAGGCAAGACCATACAACCACAAGAAGACTACAGAGGATGTTTGGCCATGGGCTTTGGGAAACCTTGTTTGGCAAGATTACTTGTTTTCACATTAACAGAAAAGCAAACAGATTGATGGCATAGCACAACAGCAGGAAATGTAATTCCCGTTTATATGACTATGTATTGTATTACATACTACAACAGTGGTTCCCAAACTCCTGGGAGGGCCCTACACTGCTCTAAGTAGCAGTGGGGCCTTCCCAGGGGTTGCGACGATGCACCCGGGATCGCGCCGCCGCCACCGCCGCGCCCGAAATCGCCCTTTTTACCTGCATTGGTGGGCAGTGGGTGTCCGGCAGGGTGTGTGGGGAGCCTGCGGACCCCTCCGCAGGCCTCCCCAAGCGTCGGAGCAGTGCTCTGACGCGATTGCAACCCACTTCTGGTTTCGTGTAAAACCGGAAGTGAGTTGCGATTTCGTCGGAGCGCTGCTCCGACGCTTGGGGAGGCTTGCGGAGGGGTCCGCAGGCGGACACCCACTGCCCACCAATGCAGGTAAAAAGGGTGATTTCGGGCACGGCGGTGGCGCGATCCCGGGCGCGGCGGTGGCGGCAGCGCGATCCCGGGCGCACCGTCGTCGTCACCGCGGGTTGCCATGCCCCTTAAGGGCATAGCAACCCTTTGTTCCCGGCTGGGGCGTCACGACACCCCAGTTAGGGAACCACTGTACTACAATATATTCAGAAGGGGGGAAAAGTCTCAATCTGAAGTATGTACCTTATACCTCTACTGCAAGTGTCCTCAGAAAAGAAGCGTCCTGATTTATGTAAGCCTTGACTTACATAATTTTAACTATACATAAATGCTTGGGCTGTCTGTATTAGCAGGGGTAAGCGGAGCCACCCATGCTTGTCACTTGCCACTCTGTAAACCAGGGGTGGGGAACCTTTTTCCTGCGAAGGGCCATTTGAAGTTTTAGAAATGTGCTCCTTTTTTATTTATTTATGCTATTTATTTATTTATTTATTTATGCTGCGAGAAGCAGCACGCACAACAGATACACATGCATGACAACCACTAGAAAAGAGATAGCAGCAAATGCTGACTTACAGGTGTAAAGGAGCATCACAGATCAAACTACCGCAGGGGGAGAAATGTATTATTTCACATCATTTTTTATTATTGCTGTATTTATTATTTCACATCAGGTTGAGGTTTGCAATTTGCAATGTGCACAGAAGTTTATGGGCACAATATTCTGCATGTTTTCCTTCTCCACAGCCACAATGAAAATAAAAGCATGTTCTTCTCCTGTTTACCCCAGCCTCTGTTTACCTCTTTGTCCTCTCTTGCCCCCTTGTGTCAGTTTGCACAGTTTCCTGCGGCAAGGAGCATACAATCCATGCTGCAGGGAACTGCCTCTCCTGTGCACTATTTTGAAGTAAAACACAACACCGGACCACATTACACTTTCCGTATAATGTGCATTTGACTCCAGGTTCTCCTGCACTTGTCTACTAACACCACAATAATGCAATAAAAATGTTAATGAAATAAAAACATCAACAGCTGTTAACATTACTGTGCGCACTCAAATTTTCTTTAAAAATAAGTATTATGCCACAGCTGCTTTTGAATATTGAATAGTTAGCTCAGAAGCATCTCAGAAGCATAAAATCCTACCCTTATCAATATGGCTATATTAGCCACGTGTCCTTATTTTCATAACTACGAGAACTATATGCACCTCCCATTGATTTCTTTTGGAACAGAGAGTCACTCCAGACCTTTAAAAATTAGACTGTTCCATATTGTTAGCTTTTCTCCTCTTTGATATGCAGCAGAACATTGCAAAAACTATTCTGAGAGTGAAAAGCCGTAGAAGCCCACAGCAACCCCCCCCCAAAAAATAGCAAATCTTTTGCTCATAACAGTTATGCAACATGTTCCAAGGCCACAATTCTATCCACTCTTATTTGGAAGCAAGCCCTTGAACACAGTTGGTTTTGCTTCCATGGAGCTTGCTCCCAAGCAAGTGTAGATAGGATTGCAGTCCTAGTCACTGAAAAACTACCAGTAAATAAAATTTGGATGGACAGAGAGACTGAGAACAATTATACGAGCTGCAAAAGATGCGGGAACTGCATCCTTGGGATCTGAGTGATCAGCTCCTTTGCTCCAAGCTGAGAAAGCGGCCCAAGAACTGAACGTTGCCCCACAAATGAAAGGGACATGTCAGGAATTAAAGGTATCTGCGCTTACACTCAGTCGCACCATCTGACTGCCCCCCCTCCCTCAAGTTTTGTTGTCTCTTAGCTGCTTAGCTGTCGCCATGGCTACCACATTCCTCCCCCGCCCTGGAGGCTGGGGCGCACTGGATGCCCCTGCAGCCAACTCGAAGCGGCCAGCACCTACCACGCTGAAACAAGCTCCGGCGCTCCTTTGGGCTACAGTACACTGAGGACGGGAGAGGAGACTCCGGAAGAAAACGAGTCGGGCTGGCAGCCTCGTAAAAGCCCCGCGCTGAAGCAGCTGACTGACTCACAGCAGCTCATCAGATCGTCGCGTCTCTCGCTTGTGAATGATTGTCAGGCTCAGATCGATCTCTCCCGAGGCTGCTGCAGGGCCCTCCCACTCTCTTCCGGTCCGGAGGCTCCCGCAGAAAGGTCGGGCAACGGCGCTCCTTCGGGTTACACAGGAGCGCCGTTGCCCAACCCGCTTTCTTCGGGAGCCTCCGGACCAGAAGAGAGTGGGAGGGCCCTGCAGCAGCCTCGGGAGAGATCGATCTGAGCCTGACGATCATTCACAAGCGAAAGATGCGACAATCTCATGAGCTGCTATGTGCACGCGTGTGCACGCAGAAACAAGCCGCGGTGCTCCCGAAAAAGCTCCTGGTGGGCCGGACACCATGCTATGGGAGCTAGCTCTCCGGGGGCCTGAGAACATGCCCTCGGGGGCCGGACGTTCCCCACCCCTGCTCTAAACAATGCAAGAAATGCAGAGTGTGCTAGGATTGCTTCCAGCGAGCTCAGCGTTTCCTCTTTCATTTAAAGAGCCCACCCGATACTCGGAGCCCAACTATCTGGCCCCATGCCTTCTCAGTGGAGGAGGGAGCAAGATGAGAAGGCAAGGGGCTAAACTGTTGTGCTCCGAGGATCATGCGGTAGGATTTTGTTGCTTTTTTGAGGCAGGAGAGTGATACCTCTACAAAGAGGGCAAAAGCAATTGCCTGAGCAATGCAATCTGCCTTCTCCATCAGTGCTTCTCCCCTATTTCTGCCTGTTAGTGCCTTTAAAGCTGTTTCACTATTGCTCAGGGAGGGAGGCGTGTTACCCCCTCCAGCTGCATCTTGTGGGGGAAACGATAGCCTCCCCTTTATCCGCACTTTCTTGCCTTGCTTTGTTTACCTGGTGAGCGTGAGAAGCTCCTCTTGCCTCTATTCAGACTTCGCCTGCCTTCTCTTTACACAGCTCTTTCCCTGCTCATCCCAAACCCTTCCACATAGCTGCATGTGCACAAAAAGAGATCCAACTTATGTAAAAATTGACTTACATAAGGGTGTCTGGAACGGACACAGTTATGTAAGTTGGGGAGTGACTGTATTGACAAAAGCACCACTCTTCAACTGAAGATGCCTCTGCTATGCTGTGTTTATTTAGTATAGTAGAACATGGATAAGAAAAAACAGAGTTTACTTACCTGAGAACTCTTGTTCCTGGTAGAGGAAGGGTGCATTCCTAACTATATGGGAATGCCCTCGCGCTAGCTCGAGGTAGGGTCGACCGCTGTAAACACTTCTCCTCCGCGCGAGGCTCACCATTCCCCAGTTCGAATATCATAGCTGGAAAACTTGCCTCTCTTCCGCCTACTGGCATTATCCTTCTAGAGCAGTGATGGCAAACCTTTTTGAGCCCAAGTGCCCAAACTGCAAACCAAAACGACTTTTTTTTTCAAAGTGCCAACACTGCAATTAAACCTGAATAACGAGGTTTTAGTTTAGAAAAAACAATTTGTATGGAGGCGTAACAAGCCCATTTCGCGCCTGGCTCGAGGGGGGAATTTAGCGCCTTTTAGTGATTTTTTTGGGGGGGGTGCACCCTCAGGGACTCTGCTCCGGGTGTCCCCCGGCCCGCCCACCCCCCCGGTGCCCCCCACCCGCTGAGCGAGGCGTCCTCCCTCCGGCTTACCTGCTCCTTTCCCACGCTCCTCCTGGAAGCATTTCAAGCATGCATACTTGAAATTAATGTTACTCACCCTACCTCAGTCCAGCAACATTAAAAGTGCAGGAGGTAATGATGAGTCACAGTCATTCATAGCAGGGGTGGTGGAAAATTCTGATCCCGGTTCTAATATTCCTTCCAGTTAAGAAATGACATGGAGACAAGATGACCCTTAAATAATTTTGTATATTAACTGGAATATATGACACCTGGCAACTGACATCAACAACAGACCTTAATGGGAGTCAGGCTGGAACTGGAAGGGCGGGCGGGCGGGCAGGCAGGCAGGCAGGCAGGCAAGGCGGCGGCAGCAGCGCCGGGGCCTGGCCGTGCCGCGCCTTCCGGCTAAGGGCGGGTGACTTCCGGCTAAGGGCGGGTGGGGGAGGAGGAGGAGGAGGAGGAGGAGAGCCTCCCCCGGCCCCGCCTCCCCCCGCCCAGCCCAGCCACGGAGGAGGCTGCCGACTGCCGAGGAGGAGGAGCAGGAGCGAGCTGGACCCGCCCCCGCCTGTAGCAGGCCGGTCGCGCTCTCAGCTGGGAGGCGGGCGCTCCGCTCTTAGCTGGGAGACGGGCGCTCTCTGTCCTCAGGGGTGGCCGGCCGGCGCGGCGCGTGCCCACAGTGGCACGCGTGCCACGGGTTCGCCATCACTGTTCTAGAGCGTCCGCTCTCTTCCTTCTTTTTCTTTTCTATGTTTTTTTTAAAACTTAGATAAAGACATGTTAGTACAGACATCCCTCACTATCCACCTACAGTCTCCCTCTTTTCTGTTTTGAAAAGCAGGACGCTGAGCGATGAAAGTGGTGGGTGGAATGCACCCTTCCTCTACCAGGAACAAGAGTTCTCAGGTAAGTAAACTCTGTTTTTCCCTGGTAGAGGCAGGGTGCATTCCTAACTATATGGGATGTATCACAGCAGTACTCCTCAGACACAAGGGCGGGATTGCAATGTGTCTGTACCTATGTCTGTCCAAGCACCTGCTGCAACACTCTTCTGCCAAATCTAGCCTCCACTGAGGCTGCTAAATCTACTCTGTAACGTTTTGTAAATGAATGGCTAGATGACCAGATGGCTGCCCTGCAGATATCTGGTAATGAAACCACACCATCAAAAGGCAGCTATTGCTGCTGCCCCTCTAGTCGAATGTGCCTGAATCCCCTGAGGAGCTTCCTTTCTTCTAGCCTTATATGCCATAACTATACATTCCTTCAACCATGAAGGAAGTGTCTGCTTTGAAACCTTTAATCCCCTTTTCTTGCCCTGTATAGCCACAAAGAGAGCCTCAGTCTTGCATATCGCTTTTGTCCTCTCGATATAAAAACACAAGGCTCTTTGCACATCTAACATATGCCACTCTTTTTCCTTAGTGTGTGTGTTGGATTAGGACAAAACTTTGGCAGCACCAATTCCTGCTGTCTGTGAAATAACGTATTAACCTTTGGAATAAAGGCTGGATCTGTCCTCAAAACTACTTTATCTCTGTGAAAGATGCATAATTTAGGATTGATGGATAATGCTCCTAACTCTGATACTCGTCTCGCAGATGTAATCGCTACCAAGAAAATGGTCTTAATTGCCACCATCTTAAGGGGAATTGTGACCATTGGCTCAAAGGGCTCCTTTATCAAGGCCTGTAACACATTATTAAGATCCCAAGTTGGAAATTTGTGAACAGGAGAAGGTCTTAGATAATTAACGCCCCTCAAGAATCTTTTAATGTGAGGATGCGTAGAGTATTGTGTCTGCCCATCCGCACCCAAGATACCCTGAATGGATACCAGGATACCTGGCCCACTTGTCTTCTTAATGTACTGCCACTGAGGCCCTTCTCTAATCCGCCCTGTAAAAACCTCAAGACATCTACAACCCCTGGTTTTTGTGCATGAATGTGTTTGACTGTACACCATCGTGCAAACACCTTCCAAGCTGTTGCATACATCTTTCTAGTTGACTCCTTACAAGAAGCTAAAATTGTGTTTACTACTGCTTTTGAGTATTCTAGTGATCTGAGGGTTCGCTCCTCAATTTCCACGCCTTCAGATGTAAATTCTGAGGGTTCGGATGACAAATTAGACCCTGTCTTAGCATATCCTCCCTGTATGGTAACTTCCAGGGAATTTTCATTGACATTTTAACTAACTCCGGGTACCACGGCCTTCTCAGCCAATCTGGAGTTATCAGAATGACAATTGCCCCCATTCTCCCGATTCTGTCTATCACCTTTTGAATGAGTGGAACAGGAGGGAAAGTGTACAGAAGCCCTTGTGGCCATGCTGTGTGAGGAGCATCTGTGCCCTCCGCTCCTTCCTCCACCCCCCCGCGACATAAACCTCTTTCTTTTTGTGTATTCTGCCTGCTCGCAGACAAGTCCATTATTGGCACTCCAAACCTACGTGTCATCTGTGTAAAAATCTCTGGGTGCAATTGCCATTCCAATTCTTTCACCTTGTGTCGACTGAGCCAATCTGCCTCGTCGTTTTGATTCCCTGCCAAGTATTCCGCCTTTATGGACTGCAAGTTGATCTCTGTCCACCTGAACAGAAGACCTAATTCCAACATTAATGATTTTGACCTTGTGCCTCCGTGTCTGTTGATATAGGCCTTTGTGGTCACATTGTCTGTTTTGACCAGGACATGTTGCCCCTGCACTATTCTGATGAATCTGTCTAAGGCTAACCTCACTGCCCTGAGCTCCAACAGATTTGTGTGCTTTCTTGACTCCTGAGGTGTCCACTCTCCCTGAGTGATTGCTCCCTCCGTATGTGCTCCCCATCCCAACAGGCTGGCATCCGTTTTCACCACCACCCTGGTAGGAACTGTGAGACACACACCCTGTGTTAATCGATCTGGAGCCATCCACCATTCTATTTCTGGTCTTAAATACTGTGACACTTCTATCACCTTGTGTATACACCTCTCTACTAATTTTAGATGCAATCTTAGGGCCCTCTGAAACAGCCTTGTATGATACCTGGCCCACCTTAACTAGATCCTGACATGAGACTAACATGCCTATGATTTTTGCCATTGTCATCATGACTATTTTCTCTGCTCCTGCCAGTAAATTTAACATTTTCAACAATTTTTGCTTTCGTGTTTGGGATAGAGTTACATTGTAATTTACCGAATCTAGCCACATGCCTAAATGTTCTATTGTCTGTTTTGGAATCAAACTGCTTTTTTTCCTTGTTGATTACAAACCCATGTTTTTCTAAACACTGAATCGTCTGCTGGGTGTGACTCATTGCTTGTTCCCTGGATGACGCCCTTATTAAAATGTCATCCAGGTAAGGATAAACACACGCCCCCTTTGTCCTTAGGGACGCTATTAGTGTTATTATTTTCGTAAAACTTCTCGGTGAAGAGACCAAACCGAAAGGCAATGTGGTGTACTGCAGGTGTGTTTAAGAGAACCTTGGGTATCTTCTGTGCCCTTCTCTTATGGGAATGTGGAGGTACACTTCTGATAAATCCAGATATGTCATGAAATCCCCTTTTTGAATTGTTTGTAAAATGGATTTTGCTGTATCCATTTTGAATTTTTTCTTTACCACCAGAACGTTTAACCACTTCAGGTTCAGCACTGCTCAGTAATCTCCTGTTTTCTTCTTTACTAGAAAAAGCACAGAATACACCCCTCAGCCTCTCTGTGATCTGGTCACCTTTCTTTCCGAAAGAACATTATGTGGGAGTACCATGTTACGGAGCGAAAAAAACACACCTGGCAATGTTAAAAGCTATAGATCACCTCTTAGAAATAGGAGCTGTAGAGAACTCTTATTTCTAAGAGGTGATCTATAGCTTTTAACATTGCCAGGTGTTTTTCTTTCGCTCTGTAACATGGTACTCCCACATAACGTTCTTTCAGTTTTTTGATGAATTCTATGGCATAACCTAGAGTCACCGTCTCCTTTACCCACGCATCCGTAGTCACCTCTTTCTACAGATGCGCAAAGTGAAGGAGACTGGCCCCGATCGGCAGTCTGTTGATATATACTGAGGAGTCATGCTGATCTCGGTTTACCCTGATGGTTATTTGTTGTTTCTCCATTGGTCCTACCCCTAAAGGTGTCTTTGAACCTTGACCATCTTGGTTTAAATCCGGATTGCACCTATAACTTCGAAATGAATGTTGGTATTTTCCCTTCGACCTCTCTTTTGCCACTGTAAGAAACACCTTTCTTTAGTCCTTATTTTCCACCAGAACTGGGTCAAGAATTTCTCCAAACAGCTTTGAGCCGGCAAAAGGTGCCCCTACTAATCGTGCCTGTGATCCTGCATCTGCCTCCCAGGAATGTAACCAAATGTTTCTCCTGGCGATTACACTGTGCACCATTGATCTCGATGCAAATTGCAATGAGTCCAATGATGCATCAGCTGAAAATGCTGCTGTCAGTGATGTTTTCTTTAAGGTATTCTTCACCCTCTTTGGCAGACTAGCCTTGGACAATTCTTCCAGCCAAAACCCAATTGCCCTTGCCATTAAGGAATTTGTTGCCGCCACTCTGAGTATGAAGCCGCCTCAAAACTATGCTTTAAAGCTGCCTCCACCCTTCTATCACACACATTTCTGGGACCCCCTTCCCCTTCAGAGGGTACCACCGTCTTTGTAGAAAGAGCGGTGACCAGAGCATCTACAGCTGGAACTTTAAGGATATCTAAAAATTTTCTTGTGGCGAAGTGTACAACTTGCTCACTGTCTTTGGTGTTCGTCTACTCAGAAAAGGTGATGCCCACTCAGTCGTCATTATCTGTTTGAAAGCCTCTGGAAAAGGGACTGTGTCAGGTTTATCAGGTCCCTGTGGGAAAAGCGACTTAACAGATGGAATATCCACATCAGCGTCCTGCTTTTCCTTTTCTCGAGAAGAAAATAAGTTCAGATCCCTAACAACCTTCACCAGTAGCCAGGAGGAAACAATATATCCATTTTACCCTGTGTTTCTCCCTGATCTTCTCTAGATAGCTCTCCTTCCTCTTTTGATGAAGATTCCTCTGAAGAGGAAAATTCCTCTGCTTTTATCTTTTTATTCCTTGACTTAACACTCTACAACACAACAGGTCTGTTAATTGTACTGTTAGTTTTAAGCTTTTTTAAACTGAGGGAATTTTGACTTGGAGAAGAAATCCCCCTGAAAGAAGCCTATGAAGAGGAAGATGGTGGGGAATCAGACTGGGAAGGGCTTCTCACTCTTGATCGCTTTCCTCTCTGTGACCTAGAAAGCTGCCGCCCCCTTTCCTGAACAGTAACGTTCTCCTCTGCGGACCTGGGCACTTCGCTTTGCTCAAATGCCCCTGTTTCCATCATCTCTCTCACGGCTGATCTGATCCAGCCCATCATCTGTTCCTGTGCCACTCAATCTAAAATAAACCGCGACTCCCTGGAGGTTCCCTCCCATCCATCCGAGTCTGAGGCAACTTTACCATCTACTGACGACATAGCGCCTTTCTCAAACGTCGCACTCAGGCAGGTAATTTTGCAGTAGCCATCACCCCGAAGAAAGCGCTTACTGGCTCTCTGGGAGGCTTGCGGAGCCCTGGCCGTTCACCGCCGCTCTTTTCAAGCTAACGGCCGTTTTGCTCCAAACAAGGATCGCCCATCCTCTTTCTTAGCCTTCCGCTACTGCTGCGAGAGGGAGCGGGTAAGCTAGCCCAACTGGGTGCAGCAGACTATCAAATAAACTTTGGTGAGAGGCAGCAATAACGCGTCAGGTTAAGCGCCTCACTGCCTTTCGCTGCTAACACGGGCGCTGCCGGCTAAAAACGAAAGCAGAAACTCGCTTCGACTTCTGGGCGATCACGCTTGCAGGAGAAGTCAAGCCGGTCACTCCCCCTCTAACCACCAGGTTAGTTCCTACCAATCTCTAGCTAAAGGAGGAGGGAAAGAAAGGAGAAAAATTCTGAACAAAATATTGTGTTTGGGCTCGCCACCCCAACAGTCAATGTCAGTTCTCTTGCCTAGGTAGGGCCGAACTGTGAAACGGTCAGCCTCGCGCGGAGAAGCATTTACAACAGTCGACCCTACCTCGAGCTAGCGTGAGGGCATTTCCATATAGTTAGGAATGCACCCTGCCTCTACCAGGGAACTGAGCATTACAATGTCTAATGTTCCAGCCAGTATAGACAACAATTGATTAGGACCCAGAAAGAGTTCCTCGAGGTTGTAAACCTTATCAGTTAGGACAGGTTTCCTCAAACAGTGGTAAGTGTACCACTAGTGGTATGCTGACCGCCGGTTGGTTGTACTTGGAGCCCTGGCAGCCAAGATGGCGGCTGCCAGGGCGCCCATGCCACACCGAAGTCCAGGAACAGGCTGATCGAGCTCTGCAGAGCTTGCAAACCTCAAGATGCGGGCTCCCAGGGCTTGAAAAAGGCCCGCATGCCCTAGACTCTAGGCTTACCTTTGAGAGACCTCCGGCGAGGCAGGAACCCAGAAGTACCAATGATGTCATCAGCACTTACCTCCAGTGGTATGTGACACGGCGGCCTCCATGTAGGTGGTACACTGCACCACCAACATTGAGAACCCTTGAACTAGAATATTTTCGTTTTCATGTGAGGCATCCACCTAACCCCTATAGCAGGCGTGGGGAACCTCCGGCCAGCGGGCCGGATCTGGGCTGCGGGTCAATCCAGTCCAGCCCGCACAGGACCAGACCGGAGGCGCCGCCGCCACTGTGCGCCGACTCCCTTTAAAAGCGGCCTTTCTGGACCTGCACAGAGCGCCGCTGAGGCCGAGATTGCCCTCTCGGCCTCAGCGACGCTCTGCGCAGGTCCAGAAAGGCCGCTTTGAAGAGGCGTGTGAAGAAGGCGGCGGCAGCCCGGAGCCTCAGGTAAGTTGGAGAGTGGTCTGTGGGTGGGTGGGCGGGAGGGAGCGGGAGCGAGCGGTAGGTGGGAGGGAGAGCAGTAAATTCATGTGTGGGGGGTCAAATTTGTGGTGCCCCCCCAAATTTCGGACGGCCTAACGGCCAGCCCGCAGCCAATTTTCCCCATGGGAAAATGCCCCCCCACCGCAAATAGGTTCCCCACCCCTGCCCTATAGTGTATGGAGAAGCAGAAAACCTTTAATTACAAGATTCAAGAAAGCATGTAAACAATGAGTGGCCTACGGCAGCAGTTCTCAAACTGGTGGGTCGCGACCCACCAGGAGAACGAGAAGCTGTCTCCTGCAACCTTAAGGGCGAGGACAGCACAACAGCGCTCCCGGGGATCGCGCCACACCACCAGGGGAAAAGTGTCTTTTTTTTTTTAACTTACTGTGAGTCCTGGCAGCCCTCCAGAGGGTGTAGCGAGGCCTGCGGCCCACTCTGTGGGCCTCTCCCCCACGCTATTTGCGACCACTTCTGGTTTTTGGAAGCGGCCGCAAACTTCGAGTAGCAATCTACAGCATGAGGAGGCCCACAGGGAGCAGAACCCCTTGTAAGTTAAAAAAAGATCACTTTCCCCCAGTAGTGGCGCAATCCCCGAGAGGGCCACCACCACTGACCCTGCCTCCGCAAAAACTCAACGTTCTCTCCTACATGTGGGGAGAACTTTGAGAAACCATGGCCTATGGTATTTATTTATAGGGACCCAAGGCGGCTTACAACATGAAAAGAAAGAATACAATACAATACAAAAAATAACCACTTTTTAAAACAAAAAACAGTTAACGAAAACTAGTAAATACAGCGTTTAAAAGTTAATAAAAATAAGCACATTTAAAACATGAGCATAAAAACAACAGCACCCCACCTGTACCAGCAGAATGTTAAAAAAAGGTTATCAGAAGGGTTCCTTAAACAGGAAAGTTTTCAGGCCTCGCCAGAAAGTTTCCAAGGAGGGAACAGTACGTAACTCAAGAGGGAGGGAATTCCATAAGGTTGGTGCCACTACTGAGAAGGCCCTATTTCTGGCCGCCACCCCTCGCACCTCCCTGGGCGACGGTACACGCAAAAGGGCCTTCTCTGATTACCTAAGGAGACGAGCCAGACTATATAGAAGTAGGTGGTCTCTGAAATATCCTGGCCCCAGGCCGTATAGGACTTTAAAGGTCAAAACCAGCACTTTGAATTGGGCCCGGAAACGAATTGGCAGCCAGTGCAGCTGTCGGAGAAGCGGCCCGACAGAGTCGAACCGCCTACCTCCAGTGACTACACGGGCCGCTGCATTCTGCACTAATTGCAGTTTCTGAACCGTCTTCAAGGGCAGCCCCATGTAGAGCGCATTACAATAGTCTAACCGTGACATCACCGTGGCATGGATCACCATGGTCAGGTCTGGACGATCCAAGTACGGTCACAGCTGGCGCACCAGCCGAAGCTGGGCAAAAGCCCCCTTGGCCACAGCCACCACCTGGGAATCCAGGAGCAGCTGTGGATCCAGGCGGACCCCCAAGCTGCAGACCTGCTCCTTCAGAGGGAGTGCAACCCCATTCAGAGCAGGACAATACTCTAGTACCTGCATCGTGGATTTCCGGACTAGGAGAACCTCTGTCTTGTCTGGGTTTAATTTCAGCTTATTAGCCCTCATCCAGGTCCCAACTGCCTACAGGCAGCGCTCCAGAATCTCAACAGCCACCCTGGAATCAGGTGGAAAGGAGAGATAGAGCTGGGTGTCATTAGCATATTGATAGCACCCAACTCCAAATCCCCGGATGACCTCTCCCAGCGGTTTCATATAGATGTTAAATAGCATGGGGGACAAGATGGAACCCTGTGGCACCCCACACCTCAAGGGCCATCTGGGACCTATCTGCCAAGTAGGAGCGGAACCACCGCAGAACGGTGCCCCGACCCCCAACCCGGCCAGTCGGCCCAGAAGGACACCATGGTCGATAGTGTCGAAACCCGCTGAGAGGTCCAGGAGAACCAACAAGGACGCACTCCCCCTGTCCAGTCCTCGGCGTAGATTATCCACCAAGGCGACCAAGGCTGTTTCCGTCCCAAAGCCTGGCCTGAAACCGGATTGAAAGGGATCTAGATAATCCGCTTCATCCAGGACCCTCTGGAGTTGAGACGCCACCACCCGCTCAATTACCTTGCCCAAAAACGGGAGGTTTGAAACTGGCCGGTAGTTGTCCATTACTGTGGAATTAGGGGAGGGCTTCTTCAGAAGGGGTTAATTGGTACTATGGTACTTTTCATCTCCTTCGGAGCTTCCAAGGGTCATATCATTGCTAACTATCAGAGACAGAGTGCTCAATTCAATACAGGAAGTCCTCACTTAAAGTTGTCGATAGGTTCTTCTTGGAAATTGCAACTTTAAGCGTAACAACTTCTAATAAAACCAATTTTACCATAGGGTAATTGATAAGTGTAAACATTCCCATGTCATTTCTCCATCAACTTTAAACAAAACGACTTTAAACGAAACAACTTTAAGTGAGGGCTTACTGCAGTTTGATCCTGCATAGGCAGTTCTTGTACAAGTGATGGGGCAATAAGATTTGTTACTTTCAGTAAAAGTTTACCATTACAAATCCTGACATCATCTAAATTACAATATCAATCACAAATATATGCATGTTTTGTGATGTACCAATTCCTAGCCCAATACAGGTCTAATTCTTAAACTGAATCACTGTTATAACTAAAATGAAAATGCAGTTACACTTACCAATCTTCTCAATTTCAACCTTAACTGAAAAAAGATTTACAGTGTAGCAGCTTTCCTATGAGCTACTTTAAAAAGTGGAAATATCCTTTACAGGAAAAAGTTCATGATACAAAGTATTATCTGGAACTACCGTGTTCTCCTGAAAATAAGGCATGTCATATTAATTTTTGGCTCCTAAAAAACACAATAGGTCTTATTTTCGGGGGGGGGGGATGTCTTATATGGTACAAGAGACAAAACCAGGTACAAGATACGAAAAATAGCAGGCACCAGAATTCCCATTTCGTTACCTTGGTCACCAGGCCTCCCGTTGCTGCAGTCGCTCATTGTGGCCACCTCCTGTCCCGCGGGGCCGGCTGCACCACGGCCCGCCGGGAACACACACCCCCGCTCAGCATATTTTCACGGAGGAGGGAGAACTCGAGTCGCCACCTCGCTCGGTTGGTGTGTGCCTCTTCCCTCTCCAAAGTGTAGCCAGTGAGGCGCGCTCCGAAGCAGCCGCAGCCTTCCCACGGCAAGCCGCTTGGTTTCCGGAGGGTGCCGGCTCTCCAGAAATATCTGAGTGAACTCGGATGTTCTGGAGAGATTGCGGCTGCATTCAGCTTCTGAGCATGGCTGCCGGCTCTCCGGAACGTCCGAGTGAACTGTTTGACCCAATGTACAAGCATCTCTAATACTATGTGTCTCTTTTTAAGCATCAATCCTCACAGTTCCTTCTTTACAAATTTGAAAATAGCTATCACCATACAATAGTTTACGTACAGGTGTCCCCTGGTTAACGACGGCTTGTTTAACGACGATCCGCATATATGTAGGTGATCCCCCAGTATAGTACTTTACAAAAAGTCACTGCTTGTCCATGAGTCTGCTGCTGATTACAAAATGGAGGCAGGAAGCCACTCAGAGTTCTTTTAAAATAAGCACTAATCTAGCGCCAAACAGCTGATGGCCTGGGGATTTAAAAAGATGTGTCTGAAGTTCTTGCCATTCATTCCATATTACAACTGCATCATACAGCACAGTCATCATACAGCACAGTAATTCATGTATTTACGTTTTGGCTTGATACTGGGGGAGAAGGGCTGAGAAGGAAGAGTGGAGATGGTGAACATCAGAGTTCTGACCCCCTCCTCCATTAGCAGGTATTTTTCCTCTGGCTTGGCAGAGGCATAAGTCAAAGGCGATGGCCAAAGGGCTCTTTGTCTTCAACTCCTCGCTCAGTGTCATGCCATTCCATTGAGGAGTAGGAAACTCTGCATAAGAGATGCACCTCTGGAACTTCCATTAGTCAGAGAAGAAAAGTGAGCCATTCTGAGTGGGGGGAAATAGCATGGCAGTAACAACCCCCACAGAGCAGCCAAAATCCAGTTAAGAGGGAAGAAAAACATGCATGCATGTGCACGGCAACAGCAGACAACTGAACAGCCTGGTGACAACTGAACAGCTTCCAGGAGCGGAGATATTTCCCTGGGATAATCCGCAGCCCACTGCAGAAAGCAGATTTTCCCCAGCACCTTGTCACTGCAGAGGGATATTTCCATCATCATCTGTCTTACTGGGTGGGGGGAGAAGGGAAGAGAGACCACAAGCTGCAGTGATACTTGGTCCAATCACAAAACTCCACTCACTTGGACTGAAAAACGTCTGGGGTCAGGATATTTCCGCAGGCTGACCCGCCAGGGAGGGGGGGGTTGGCCCCTTGGGTTGTCACAAGTGTGAGAATCCCCATCTCCACTTCCACACTGTTCACTTCCAGTGAAAGAGAGAAGGGGAGAAAGTTAAGTACAGGATGGTCAGTTTGGAGGATCATTGGTGCAGGGTCTAGGTGAGAAAGAGCCTGGCACAGATCAGAATCCTTTTCCTAGTGACGCTGATGGGTGGTGGTCTGTTGCGTTTTTGCCATTTTGTTGCTGGTTGTCTTGGCTTTTGCCATTTCTTTTTTTCTGGGGTGCATTCTGCTTGTCATTTGTTTTAAAACTAGTGAGCCAAATCTGAGAAATGTGCATTTCTTATTCAGAGATGGGATGGGAGGAGGAATTGATGCTGCTATTTGAAAGATGATGGGTCTGAAGAGATATGATGATGGGGGTTTGGCCATCCATTTCAGTAGGAGGAGGATTAGTCCCTTTATCTGGTCCTCCCATGGCTTCAGACCACTGCGTTAATAGCAACCCCTCAGGCCTAAAACTGCTCCTGTTAACTGCCAGGTCAATGAACAAAACCAGCCTGAACAAAGAATTGGTGATCGAAGCCTGATCGAAGAAAACTAGCCTGATCGATGAGGGTGCTGACATGGAGTGCCTTCCTCCTAGATGGACAATGTGTGGGGGGGTTGGTGTCTCCCAGCTCTGTCATGCAGGTTTCAAGCGATGCAATAGCCAGGGGTGAAAGGGCAGGGAAACAGGATTGCAATAGACTTTTGTGATTCCTTCCCCAATCTAGCAGTTTACTGGGTTTCAGTATCAACACTTGATGCCGATAGGTGAGATAGGATTGGGATTCTGTTGTAGTACTGCCTGCAATGCTACCTGTCAGCTTCTCTTCCCAGGGCTGGCCAGAATGATCAGTGGCATGGTGTCAGCGTGCTCCAGCGTTGGTGCTGAGGTGCTTCAATATTTACACTAAGACCCCTGGCTTAGGAGGAGCTCAGGATTTCATGGCCACCATAGGCCTGTCGCAATTTCTGCTCCAATGCACATGGCAGGACACATGACCTAGTGTTTATTGCTGGGCAGGTAAATGGTGATCTGGGTGTGTAGGAGAGAAACATTCCTTTGTCACGGACAGATAACTTCCTGGTGGGGTTTAAGATGGTCATGGTTCCTTACTTCTGAAAGAGTAGGGGACTCATTTGTATGGTCCTTCCTTATGTTTGGCCTTATGGATCCAAACATATTCCTGATAGGTCTCGGGGATTTTCCTTTGCTAGGGTCGGTGAAACTTTGGTTAACCTTTGGAATGAAGGCCAGGGTCACAGATATGATTGCTCCTCAGTGATGCCTTATTGTAGAGCAAAGATGATTCCCTGGTGTTCCAGGAAGCTGTATGCAATGAAACAACCCAGACATCATCTAGAACAATGGTGGAGAAAAACTCATGATGAATCCAGACGATCATGTGTTATAGCCTATTCCATGGCGGTGATGGCAGCACAGTAAGCATTTCTCTGCCACCATTGCATCCAGAGGAAAGTCTGAGTTTTCTAGGTTGTTCAGAGCTTACTTCCGCCCTTCAGGATGGGGATGAACACAACTTGGTTGTCTCGTGGTGACCAACTTGCTAGACACTTATAAAATAAAGTCGCTCGCATCAGTCATGACTTGGACTTCACATTAACAATGTGTTGATATCTCGTCTGTGTCTGTTGGTATGCATTATTTTCACATGGTGGCATCTTAGCTCCAGAGTTTACTGGATGAAACATTATCTGGACCCCTTTCAGTGCAGATAGCTTCAGACTTGGTTTTATTTTTATCTATTTATTTTCTGTATTTATATACCGCCTTTCTCATCATCAGATTTCTCATCAGATTTCTTCAAGACAGTTTACATAGGCAGGCTATCCTAGACCTGATAAGGGTCTTTACAATGTTCTATTCATATCTAGAACCTTCCATATTCAAGGTGTTTTCCCTTCCAAGTGCTGCCTTCTGTCTGGCGTGTGCTCTGCACTTCAAAGCTTCACAGTTCACCCTCGAACAAGGTTTTGGCACAGGAATAGTTTTAATCGCTCTGGTGGATGATCTACACCAGTGGTTTTCAAAGTTCTCCCCACTCTGAGTGTTTGCGGTGGCGGGGCAAACAGTGGTGGCGATCTGGGGGATCACCACCGCCAATACCACCCCTGCTGTACTTACCGGGGCTTTGAGGAGGCCTACGCAACCTTCTGCAGGCCTCCCTGATCTTCAAATCGCCGTTTTGCGGTGATCTTCAGACGCTTCCGGTTTTCACGAAAGCCGGAAGTACCAGAAGATTGCCGCAAAACGGCGATCCAAAGATCATGGAGGCCTGCAGAAGGTCGCGCAGGCCTCCCCCAAGCCCCGGTAAGTACAACGGGGGCGGTTTCGGGCACTTTTTTGGCGGCAGTGATCTCCCAGATCACCACCTCTGCCGCCATGCTGTCCCCGCCCCGTTAAGGGGGCAGGGGGCAGCAGAGGTTCTCAATGGTGGGTCGTGACCCACAGTTTGAGAACCGTTGATCTGCACCAAGGTCTAGACAGAGGAACACTGAGCCCTCCCTTCTGGCCTTCCATCTAGAACGCCAGACCTTTTAGTTCTGGTTCTGACTTTTCGCTTTTATGATTTCTTTGTTTGATTTCTACTGCTGCTATTTATTATTATTATTATTATTATTATTATTATTATTATTATTAACATCGCTTTTTGTACTTTACTGGATTTTTAGCTTTCTTGGGTCTTTTTTATGAAGGGAAAAGGTGGGGTATAATTGCTTTAAATAAATAAATGAATTCAGCACAAGTGTCATCCACTGATCCACCAGTGACCTTACACTCCTATTTTATGTTTGGCGACTACCACAGGTCTGCAACTGCTTATGAGTAACTACCCTAGTAACAACTATACATGACTCAACCAACCAAGAAACATAGCCATTTACCTTCATCTCATGGAAAACACTAATCTGTCCAGTAACTACTTCTGGAGAGGAGAGGACATAGGGCAGGATAGTTATGTAACAAAAGAAGGGGCAGATTAAAACAAGGGAACATTCAATGAACACAAAAAGAAATAGCATCTTCCAATACTGATTCTAACCCCATCATGGCTTGCAGGTCATAAAAGAGATCCTATCTGGAAATAGTCTCAAGAAATCCCTTCACTTGGGTAAAAAGAAAAATGTGAGCATCCCAACAATTATGATACAAGACCCAGTTGTCAGGATGAAGCAACATCAATTCAATATGTATGGCATAGCAATCAGTTAGTATGCACTTTTATTTAGAAAGTACAATACAAATTTTTATAAAATCAATTATTTTAATTGGTCTTTTTCAGGTGATTATTTATAATCACTCACATTTATATCCAATTTAAAACCTGGTCTCAAATCTCTTCCCCAGGAGTAGCTGGTTCTGCTCCCATGGTGGTAGAGAGTCTGGATTGCTTCTGTAACAGTTTTCCAGATTTTGGTTTTTTTTTGGGGGGGGGGGGCTAGGGAGAAGAAACCCTCCTGTCAGAGAGACAGAAGCTAGGTAAAGCATGTGCATTAGAGAGAAGAGTTCTTTTCTAGCTCTGATAAGATTGAGGCAGAGGAACTCAGAATGCTTGCCTCAAATTTAAGATGAGCCAAGTCTCAATATGTCTTTGCTCTTTTCTTGTTGCTTCTCTTCTATTCCAAGTCTTATACTGATCTTCCCCAGCCTTGTTTTCCAGTGTATTCCCAAACAGATTTAAAAACACATGGAAGTCATACGAAGCAAGGTTGGTCTTTTTACAGAAGAGCGTCCCTCTATCGATGCAAAGAAACTAGTTTCAGAAGTAGTTATCAAAACAAATTGTTTCAGAAAGCGTATTCCCTCTTTTCACAGGGAGAAAATAATTCATTTCATTTTGGTAAGAACAGGGTGAACCATAGTGCAACTTAGCGGATATAGCTAGGAAAAAAGCATATTAAGATTTTCTGTCATGGTAATGCATTCAGGATTGTGAGGTAGCTGTAACAAAGATCTCAAAAGAAGGGCATTTAAGATGAAGAAATTGAATTCAATGTTTTCAATCAAATAGAAATTTCTATTTCTAGGAATTCCCATTATTTAAACCTCAGTAATTTTTTAACTCTATTGAAGTTTTTGAAACAACACTTTTCTGTAACCAACCAACCAATAATACAAGTGAGAAAAGCAGGACACTTCCTCCCATCTAAAATTGTAGCCTCCCATAAAATGTCCCTATAATTGTAGGTAAATCAATCGATCTATTTACCTACAATTGTAGGGGGGGGGGAAGAGAGAGAGGAGCATATTAAGATCTTCTCTCACGGTAATGCAATCAGGATTGTGAGGTAGCATATATATTCAAACGTACTACTGAGTCCAATTTTTAATCCATTACTAACTATAACATAGGAAAAATCCCACTGCAATGTTTAGTAAGATTTTAAAAATACTTCTAGGGACATGAATATGGTGAAAACTGAATAGAGAAATCAAAGTGAAGAACTAAAGCAGTAAAGACTCTACAGAACAATTGAGTGGCAGCTTCTGTGGACAGGCATCTCTACAATCAGCTGGCCCCAATTCTACCTGCAGCTTCTTCTGCATCATTCTTCCCCCTGAAGGTAATAGTCTGAAATTACATCATCCAGTCAGGATCCAGAAGACGCCACCATATACAACCCCCGTATATCCCTTCTATAAACATACCTTTGTGACCTCTTACTTAAAAGCTGCTTTGGAAGCAAAGCAAATTATACACAATAAATAAGTTAACATCTGTTTAGAAGTTACTGTTTGTAAGAACACCTAATTATTACCTGAGGTGGGCGATTTGCAACGATCTTCCTGCACTGCCGAGCCTTCATTAATATCACAGAGACCGGCTGCAAAATACAAACAACACTAATATGTATTTATTTAACAACAGTCAAGGCAACTTTTCGAACTTGTGCATGAAAATACAAAAATGTGAAACAAATATTGGACAATACACAAGTACTTTTTTCTCAATAGGGTGGGGAATGATAAACTTAGTGACTTTGCTAAGAGTCTTGACTTGATCATGTTAGACTATTTAAAGTGTTAGTAAAAAAATTATTCAGGAGGAGGGAAGCAATACAGATGTGAACCAAACTTACTCTCCAATGCAAACTTCCATAAGTGGTATAAATATGTAAATCTGAATGGGTACGACATTTGAAATCCTACACTGTATATTAGAACTAAGGCACAAACTTAGGTAAGCAACTTGAACACAAGAACAGGCACACAGATTGTTTATGTCCTTTTCACCTAAAGAATACAAGGGTAACATATCAAGACAAACACTAAGCTATAAAAACAAGATGGAAAAATAAGTTACACCCCCAATTGTTATTTTTTAATATCTCTGACACTTGCCTCACTGTCTACAAGTCAGTGGCATAGCTGGGGGGGGGGCCTGGGCACCAGGCCTCTGGGGGGTGCCATAGGGGGTGTCATTTAATAATAATGATTTATTGAATTTATATCCCACCTTTCTCCCCCATAGGAGGATCCATTTTTATTAGGTTGTGTACTGTACTGTAAGCGTCTGGGAGGATGAAATGTTACATTTCTGTGAATGTTTTGGATTATTAATTATTAATTCGTCCAAGACTTTAGAATTACGGGTAAAGATGCCATGTAGTTTATTTCAAACAGACCAACGATTTAAAATAACTTCAAACACTGTGCGAAGATACAGATATAAATGGAGCTCCGGACAGGAATAAAATACAGGGGACCCCCCGTATCCACTGATTCCTCATCCACGGTTTCAGTTATCCACGGATGAGGAATCCCCCTCCTCCACAGCCCCCCCCGCACTTACTTTTAGGAGAAACCTTGGTTTTTTTCTTCAAAAGTCCCGAGTTTGCAGCTTCTTTGCAGGGACTTTTGAAGAAAAAAACAGAGGTTTCTCTTCTAAACATAAGTGCCTGGGGCTGTGGAAGGTGTGGGGAGTAACATCCTCCGCCCCCCACACACTTACCTTTAGCTGGAAAAACCTCCGTGTTTTTCTTCAACAGTTACGAGGCTGTAGCTGCTTTTGCAGGCCTGACCAACAAGACTTAGGTAATAGCTAGAGTCTCGAGACTCTAGCTATCACCTAAGTCTTGTTGATCAGGCCTGCAAAAGCAGTTACAGCCTCGTAACTTTTGAAGAAAAACACGGAGGTTTCTCCGTTAAAACGTAAGTGTTTGGGGGGGTTGTGGAGGGTGCGGGGGGTTGTAGAGGGTGCGGGGGGGTCGCGCAGGCCTACGGGAGGTCGCGCAGGCCCGCGGGGGGGTCGCCCCCCTGAAACCTACGGAAATGGGCGTTCGCCCATTTCCGCGGTTTCAGCTATCCACGGTGGGGGCTGGAACGTATCCCCCACGGATACGGCGGCCCCCCTGTACATTAAAAATCGGAGGCTGTGTATGTTACAGATACAGACGTTTCGCTCCGTAGCTTGGAGCTTTTTCTAGGTGCAATCACGAAGATTGAAGATGGTAAGGCAGGTAGAGCTATAAAAGACTATAGAACGCGAGGGCAACTGCCAATTGGTAATGGAACTGAAAATGGAAATTAGAGGCTACCGCAAATGGCCTCAAAAGTATTTATCTTCGTGATTGCACCTAGAAAAAGCTCCGAACTCAGTGGTGTTCCTGCGGTAGGGGCTCGACAGTAAGTCGCGCCCCGTCCTACTACCGTGTTCACGAACCGGAGTGAGGAGGCGACCCACCACTTTTTCCAGAAGCGTGTGAAAGGCCTTTAAGGGGGGTGTCCAGCATCGGGGTGGCGCTCCAGGATCGTGCCCAACCCCAAAGCAGGGCATCTACAAGTGCTGGAAGCTGCTGTTTTTAGTCCACCGTATCCAGGCTGGTATTATGTAAACAGTTTAAAGATGGTGCACTGAAAACGTTTCAAATAGCATAGACTGACTGTGGTGTCCTGAGAGTCTCGTGTTTTTAGTCTGTTTTACATAATTAGAGGAGAGTGCTGCATCTGTCTAAAATACATTTACAGCCCCACCACTTGTCTAAAGGCAACATTACTTAGATAGGAAACTTCTATTCACAAATTTGATCCAACTGTTAAGGCATACAGATCTATATCAAAGTAATTTTATATGTCAGGAGATTAATGTTGGGAACTTCTTGCAACAATCAAGGGCTAATTTTTGATAAGTGAAAGTACAAAGGGAGTTCTACAGATAACGGTGTGAAAAAGGGTACTTTTCTACAAACATACATCTTCCACAAAATATATAAAAATTAAAGGTGATTAGATTGTGCTTATTAATGTCAATTTCCATTTTTGTTTGTAAAATACATGAAGATTGAAATCTTGATCATATTGTAGTCAGAACTGTACATCAATGCCATCTTGGATAAAAGTATATCATTACATAAATATAATCCATCTCTAGGAAAAAACAGTTATAGAAGCTTAAAGTAAAAGACTAACGTAAAATAAAATTTCAGAACGAATGAAAGCATATAATCAAGCTGGATGTAACACACTATTAACTTTTATGAGATGACTTACTTATATAAGAGGTGCGAAGTTTTTTCACAGACTCTGAATATAAGTTAGAAAGGCCGCACATGCAAGAAGATACAGCCATCATGCCTTAATGAAGCAATGAGGGAGGAAGGAAAGAGACACCAACACAATAGGTTTGAAGACAAATCTGCTGCAGAACTTGAATTGTGAATTTAAATATACTATGTATTTGTCTTGTATATATACACTATGTATTTGAAAGACTTCTTAAAGCAACACACACACACGCACACACCAAGATTTTATGTTCTGAATTCACACACTAATGTGACAGGGCTTCCTAGCTGTCTTATATAATTGAAAAAGAAAAGTGTACATAACAAGATCCTTTGCTTTCTAACTCTCTTTATAGCCCCACCACAAACCACCACTGTAAATTGTAGTTCTTGTTTTAGGCGTTGTCCATATCAGCATTGTTATAATTTCACCTTTGGATGCCATTGTCTAATCACAAAAAGCCACTTCAAAAGCCTGGTTGCCCGACCAACATTTATTTGCCCTAGTAAACATGATTTACGGTATGAAGGGGAGGCACACATCTCCAAACACTTTGAGATACAATTTGGAATGAAGTATGTCTTCCGTTTTACTTGATTACAGTGACAAACTCCTGTGGAATCTAAGCATACTTGGAGCTATCAAACAAATTGTGAAGTAGGTCTAAGAATTTCCTGTTCATATGTACTTCCCCACCTCAAAATTTCACACTTGCAACTCCCCCCTCTCCCAATACTTTTAAAATTTATGTAATTGTATCTGCACACCAAGGCCAGCAGGTGGCGCAGTGGGTTAAACCACTGAACCATGAGCTGTCGATCGAAAGGTCGGCAGTTCGAATTCGCAAGGGTGAGCTCTCGTTGCTTGGCCAGCTCCTGCCAACCTAGCAGTTCCAAAGCATGTTAATGTGAGTAGATAAATAGGTACCGCTTGCGGGAAGGTAAACAGCGCTCCGTGTTCCAGCTACATGCTACACGCTGCGGCAAGGAGAGTCATGCTGGCCACATGACCACGGAGGCGTCTTCGGACAACGCTGGCTCTTCAGCTTTGAAATGGGGATGAGCACCACACCCTAGAGTCGGACACGACTGGACTTAATTGATAGGGGTCACCTTTACCTTTTTATCTGCACACCAACACATTAAAAGCAGTATGCTGAAAAAAAGCACATCCCTAAAGGAAGAATATTACTATGAAGTAGCTAGAAGAAATTAGAAAGTTATCTAATGTGGAAAGTTGCACAGCTGCAGTAGCACAAATTCAGTATGAATGAAAATAAAAAGCAGATTATGAAAGAAGGGGCAACAGAAAGGATAATGAGAAACTTATCTAGAAGAATCACAGAAAGCATGCATTTCTGTGTAAAATACAGTATAAGCTTTTGTATTGGAAATCACAAAATAAAATGCTAAATGAGAACAAATAATGATGGTCATAGGATGTGGCAAGCATTGTGTGACCTCAGCACAATTTGCTTCTCATAATTATGCAAACACGTCTGAAGATACTATTAGAAACAAGAAAGCCTGCCTACCGTGATTAGAAGAGTTTTGCATATTTTTCAAGAGAAGTACTTTGCACTCTTTGTCAATATCAGATTGTAAAGTAGTACAAAACTTCATCTGATTTTTTTTTACCTGCAAGTGTTTGCACCTTACCTCCTGATGGCTGTCTGCTTTTACGTGGAGATCGAGGCTCTCTCCTATAGGGATCATTAGAACCATACAATTCAACCGTGCCAAGGTTTAAGAGTGTGGCCTTTTGGACGTAATCAACCATTGCGATACCATTACAATTGCCAAAAACTACTCTGAAAGAAGATTTGTTGGAAATAATACAATTTTAATGAATGGTTTGCTGGTCACATATATTCTTATATGAAGTACTATATTTTATTGACATCTTTAGGATTTTCTTAATTTAATAAGTCTGAATTCTATTCTTAGCATTCTGAAATGCAAGTTACACTGAAAAATTATTTGCTTTAGAAATAATTGCAGAAAAACAGAACAGAACTCAATTTGACTCGCTAAACAATTTGACACACCAGTTTACACAAAATGCTCAATGCCAGCCGCTTCCTCAAGGATTGATATTTTTGTAGCAGTGAAAGAGAATGTTCTTCAACAGCTGCCTTGCTGAGTTGTGCACTTGATTTGGGTTTATTTTTTAATTCATTTGCCATTACGTCAAGGCAGCTTACAGCAACAATATATACCTTACGCTAACACCACCCTTTATTTCCTTCTTCTCTTCACAATTCCTCTATGATCCCACACCCCTGCCGCCTCAAATGTTTTGTTTTCGCTGCTTTAACAGTTCTACTTGCATCTTCCTGTGTTTGACTTTACTTGAAAACATACCGTATTTTTCGCTCCATAAGACGCACTTTCCCCCCCAAAACAATAGGGGGAAAAAGCCTGCGTCTTATGGAGCGAATAATAAAAAAGAAAAAATACTGGGGCTTCAGGGAGGCCTGCAGAGGCTCGTGCAGGCCTCCCTGATCTTCATTTCGTCAAAAAACGGCCATTTTCGGCCACTTCCTGTTTTGACAAAACCGGAAGTGGCCGAAAATGGCCATTTTTTGCCGAAATGAAGATTGGGGAGGCCTGCACAAGCCTCTGCAGGCCTTCCCGATCTTCATTTCATCAAAAAAAACGGCCATTTTCGGCCACTTCCGGTTTTCGTCAAAACAGGAAGTGGCCGAAAATGGCCATTTTTTTGACGAAATGAAGATCGGGAAGGAGCCTCTGCAGGCCTCCCTGAAGCCCCGGTAAGTGTATTTTGCTTACATTTTTTATTATTTTTATTTTTTTAAAAAAAACCTTTTCCCCCTATTTTTTGCTCCATAGGATGCATGCGTCCTATGGTCCGATGCGTCCTATGGAGCGAAAAATACGGTAGTTACAACTGCTCCATTACATCTCCCACCTCATTCTCGCTTTCTTGTTTTCATCTCTGAAAACAGAGTACTGGTCTCTTTGCCAGTATAGCACATTCTTGCATCCTCCCTCACATTTCTTTCTCCATCCCCTATGGCCTGCTTGCTTCTACTCTTCACATCAAGGACTTGGGCTCCTGTTCATAACTGTTTTTTGTTTTGTAAGAGTTCTAAAGTTCACAGAATGTCATCAGTGTTGGTTTTTCAACACTCACCCCTACCCAGGCTTCCTGAATACTAGGGCAAAATGAACTAGCATGTGGCGTCGTTTAGAAAAGACGCCAGCCTACAGATCCCATCACAGCAGTAAGCAACTATTCATAATGTCATATTTTTTCAAACATAGCATGCACCCAAATTTCCTTTAAAAATGGCACATGATGAGTTTCAAAGAAGATTGTTTGAAGCTAAATTTAAGTTTGTGGAAGGTATTTAGATTTGTTTATATTCAAACAATTCTCAAGTTCTTTAAACACAACTGCCTTTTAAATGAACAAAAAAACCCCCATATTATACACTTAGCGCCTCTTCAGAACATCACCGAGGTTTACAATAGTACACTGGCTGCACACAGTTCCCACATCTTCCATCAAGGTTGTCACATCAAGCCCAGGGCTTTGACGGCCTGGTTTGTTTGTTATGTACAAACTAAAACTCCCCATATTTGGACAAAATAGGAAATTGCAGTTGGTTACAAACCACAAACGTAAGCTTCTAATTGTATGCAAAAGAGAATAGAGCACACAAGATGCACAGCCCAAACCTTTACTAACATTGTGCCAGTGTGAGCAGCTTATGCAGAGGCGTAGCTACACCCCCATGAGGGGGGGCACTCGGCGTGCACCCCCTTGTGACGTCACACTAACTGAAAGGAAGCTTTCAAGAATGCAGTTTAAACACATTTTGGGTAATTGTGCACAAAACCCTTCAATGTAACTCTTACTGTATGAATGGAGAGAAATGCTGCATCAAACCTGTATCAGTACCTTAATGTTATATGGCATCTGCAACAGAAGAACAACTTTTAGAAAAATAGAATGCAGCACGAAATATACTTACAAGCCATAGGCAGAGTTGACTGCAAGACTTGTTATTTGTTGAGGAGGTTCTCCACTCACCCACACTAACTGGATAACCAGCTCAACCTGGTAGCCTGGAGACTGTTTGAGGGGAGAATTTTTAACTCTGTAATATAAAAGCAATGTATGTTCTTTATATTACTGTCTCCCTTCTGTTTTCTTCTTGGTAAAAAAGTTACCATGATAATAAAACTTTGCTGAGTTTTACCAAAGAGGGTTCATTTCACAAGCGTGTATATTGTCACTGTAACTGAGTACAGCCTCAAATTTCAAACATTTACTCTGGAAGAGACAGATATGAATGATACTTATGCCCGACCCACACCACACGAATTCCGTCGAATTCCGGCGCGGTGGCCAGCGAGCGAGCGAGGCTGGCCGCTCTCCTCCGTGCTCTGTAGGAGTGTCTTCCCGCAAATAGTCCCCCTCCTTTTGTCCCGCCTTCTTAAGAAAGCGCACGGTGATTGGAAGTAGTTCAGAGTGGCAGGCAACCCATCTCCTCCCCCTCTCATTTTATTGGTGGCTGCAGTAGCTCTGCAAAGCAACCCCCTCCGCAAAGCAACCTCCACAAAGCAACATGGGCAAAGGACTTTATGTACGCGACAGAACTCGGGAGATTGCTTCAGCTCAGTTCGCCTCCACAATGGTAAAACAGACACCTCCGCACAGCTAGGCAAAGCGCCTTGACGTGCCACAATTCGTGCGGTGTGCGTCGGGCTTGAGTCCAAAGAAGAAGCCGATTGCTCTCTGCAGCTAGTCCAGTGAAGCTTACCAGGCTTGTCAGTTTTACTGGGTTTTTCTAGACCAGCTTCAAAGCCAGAAGGAAATCTGCGAATTTCATCAATGCTTTAAAAACGTATTACTGTACACTGTAGCCATGGTCTGTTCTTAGTCCCTTAAAACAAAACACTCCTGAGCTGGGTCTGATTTTTACTTGGTGAACACTGAAGAAAACTATCCTTAATTGTGCTAGATGATCCCCACCATCTGACAGATTGAAATGCAGACAGAGGAATGCTTTCTTCACCTTCTTAATCTTCATGACATTTTATCTACTGTGAAACAACTTCCTGCCTGCTCCTCAGACAGTAGGAAAGGCAGGGGATACCCAGACCTCATACAAACATTTGATAGTTTGAGATGCATTCAGGGCAGGGGGCATGGACTATATTGCAGAAGCCATTCCAGATTCCATGAGCCATTTTGTAGTTTTGAAAGAGTGGAATAAATTCATTCTGTTCTCTGCCAAAACTCAGGTACCACCTACTATTGATTTTTTTTATCTTCATATGACTGGTGGGCATTGGTAGCTAGCTCAAATCCATTAAGTCCATGCCTGAACTGAAATTTGAACCAAGGACTTCTACATCATTTTGAATGGGACTAAGAGGAGGTAGCTCAGGCAAGTGAAAAGAGATTGGAGATCCCAAAATAAGGTGGCTGACATTATTAAAGTACTGTACATGTTTGGGAACTCATAACAGAGTAGCAACAAACATCAAGGAGAGTTTAAAAAGGACAGTAATTTTTATTTTTTTCATTAAAAACTTGCACACCCGTCACATTCTTAGTACCAATTATGGCATTTGATATTTAGGTCTTCATAGGACCTAAGAACAGATATGCAGCTTTTTAAAGAAAAAAAGCTGATGCCATACAGGTGCTTACAAGAAAAGGGGTTGTAGCTTAACTTGCTCTTCTGCAAACTGAAGGCACTTCCATTCAAGCAAGAAAGGGGGACAATTATTGCCAATTCCTTAACCCTGCAGTTCTTGGTGTCCCACTTTGCACTGTTCTGAAGGATCCCCAACTCTCTGGAGTGGATTTTTTGGGACACAGATACTGCTTTCCTAGAAGGGAGTGGGGAAGTTAACATCTGTGAGCTTACTCCTGTCATACTCTTTAGGATACAACCAAAGTACTTTTGTAGAAATAGCCTTGTTGATATTAAGCTTTGGTACATGCCTGAAATTTACAAGAAAAAGAAAAAGAAAAAAAGGAGTACTTCCCTACCACTCTACAAATTCTTAGTGAATTACGTATTAAAGGAGAATTGTTTTAGGTTTATCACTAAGCTTTGTTTTGTTTTTTTAAGATACAATTTGTGAAGACTCAACTTGGAGCACAATTTTTATTCCCGATGTAGCTATTATAATCAAAAGTTGGCAAGTATACAAGTGGTTTCATATATGCCTGTAAATGAACACAGTATATAATTACAATGATGCAAGCACAATACAGATGCTTTGTATTAGCACATCTTTTACTATGTCACACATCTCAAAGCATGTCAAAAAGCATTAAAGTATCTTCTACAACCAGATTCAGTAATCTATGAAAGCAAGATACGATGTGTAGAAACATACTACTGTTACACTTACCTTAAACATGGAACATTATCACGAAGTCCATCAGATGAGCTGCTGCTAGTGGATGGATGAGACTGAGGAGCAATGGACTGAGGATTAGAACCAGTGCCTGGAGTAGGCAGAGGTGGTACTTGCTCAGGATCTGGAGACTCTATATAATTTATTTCATACAATAGCCGTACTTCAAGCATCTACAAAAGAGAATAAAGCAAATAATGTTCACATAATTCTGAAGTCTGACAACTGCAAACATGCCATTTTGTCCAACTCTGCCTTACAAAGTCAGAAGGCACTAAACAGTTTCAAAATTGTATGAACAAACCATTATAATGCCAAACTACC
Source organism: Plestiodon gilberti rubricaudatus (assembly GCA_026170595.1). Taxonomy (NCBI): domain Eukaryota; kingdom Metazoa; phylum Chordata; class Lepidosauria; order Squamata; family Scincidae; genus Plestiodon; species Plestiodon gilberti. Next base: position 66,876,118 of record JANXHW010000001.1, read on the forward strand.
TATGAAACAAACAAACAAAAACAGAGGATCAATAGAGAAACTTAGTTACCAAGTATCCTGCGGCTAGAGAAGATTGAGTAGAACTCCCACAGATGTTTGAAGTATGTGACAGAAAAGTGCTAGACTATTTTCCCTGGCTAGCAGAACATCTTGGCAGCCATTCTTAAAGTATCCAGCAGTTTAGATTGCACCAAAGAGCACAAACCATTTTTACAGGGGTTATGAGACAGTTTTAAGCATGGTACAAGAGGGGGCAACTTCACATGTATTGAATACATAGGCCTCCACCTCATTTTGTTATGCGGTTCATAAATAACTCCTGCCTTTAAAACTGATTTCCAAGAGGAAATGCGATGGCAAGTTATTTCTAGAAGTAGTCATGAGTATCTAAGTTGCTCATATCAGTTACTTAAAATGAGAGGCAAGATTGGGTTTGGCTATTCCAATAATCAATATTTCAAAAGTCCAAAAATAATCACCAACACCTGCAAAGAATGAGGAAGTCTACAAAAAAACAAAAGTGTTCCTTCTGTTAAAGGAATGAAGAAATCTGTTTGTGCCATGGCTGAGTGTGTATACAGGAATTTGCATGAACTCTGAACCGGTAGCGCTTGTTGCGTGGGCTCCACAGGAGGCCTGTCAGCTCCTGAGGGAAACTCGAAGCCGCTGGAACAGCAGACACAAGAATCCCAACCAACCCCGATGGGTCTCAGTGAGTCATCTGGAAGCAACAAAGGCAGCCGCCAGTTGCTCACCCTGCCGACAACAAGCACTGTTGTAGGATAGACTTGGGGGCAGCAGATAGACATCTTGCCTCAGCATGCTAATTGCACACCTCACAAAAAGGTCCCCAAATCGCTCTGCAGTCCCCCCGAGGGAAGCCAAGTCACGCCCCTTACCCCCTTAAAAAATGCTGCAGACCTGACTACAGAAGGCACAGGGGAAGAAGAGGACCAAAAACCAGGATACCTGTAAGCAGGAATTAACACTAACCCAACTAGGAAAAATTCTATATAGATAAATTCTATATAGATAATGTAAAAGCCATCAGAGAATGGCTGGTGAAGTTAAGTTATGTTTCAATGTGGCATCAGGAAGCAGAGATTAACTTTCTTATTTTTTTTAAACAAGGGCAGTATAACCCTATCTAGAACAGGTAATACCAATATCCCTCCAGTCTGACTTGCCAATATAGATTTAGCCTTGTTTGAGTTCATCTTCTTAGCTATCATCTAGCCCTGGCCTTAGGAGCTGCAGGGCCCAATTGGAAATATTTTTCTACTTTCTTCTGAGTAGACAAGCATAGGCTTGTGCTCTAATGGCCACATTCTACCCTCCCTCTGGAACTAGTGTTCTGGCGGTGGGTCTTGCTTTACGGCCGTTGCAAACGGTCTTACGGAAGCACGCGGAGCTGCGCACTACTGTCCTGTCGCCAGAGAGGCCACAGAGGCATCACGCATAGCAGTGCGGTCTGGAGCAGTCAATGGTAAAATTTTAAAATATAAACAAGTATAAACAAACACTACTGACTTTAAGAATTCAGAAGAAAATTAAAATTATTGCTGTTCTCTATAAAACCTGCACTGTGCGGTTACGTGTTTGTTGCAATGTGTTGTCATGTGTATTTGACAAGACTAGATTATCCTAGCATGGGGGCCCCTTATGTGTGGGGCACAATTGGGAGCTTAAAGCCGGCTCTGAGCCCAGGGGCTATCAAACATAAGGCCATATGTGGACCGTGGAAGTTCTTTATCCAGCCCACATGATAGTTGGGCTCTCCCAGCACCACCATCAGCTGCTGAGCTGCGAAGTGATGCATTGGTAGAAGCAGCACTGCTGAAAGGGCAGCCCATGTGATAATTGGACTATCCCAGTGCTGCCCTTTCAGCAGCGCTGCTTCAACCCCCCGAGGCGTTCCTTTGCAAAGCACCTCTCAGCTGCTGAGCTGCAATGTGACACCTCAGCAGAAGTGGCGCTGCTAAAAGGGAGGTCCATGTGATGATTGGGCTCTCCCATATCTTGAAAATATGATCAAGAACTGCACATTTTCTCTTCTGGCATTGTCAGCTAATGAGTTCCTAAGTGAGAAAAAAGTGTATATCTGGTCGTCACCTGCTTAATGTCACTTCCTGCTTAATGACATAACTTCTGGCCCTCAGCAGGCACCATGAATGCTATTCAGCCCACTGTATGAAATAAATTTGACACCCCTGATCTAGCCCATTACTATGGTCAGGCTTTTATCAAAAACGAATTACCTCTAGATTTGATGGAAAGAAATCTAGAGCTATATAACTGTAGGTCAAACAACGTGTCATTTACCGGAATAACTTCTGTTGCGACTTCCTGTTTACTGAATCTGTAAACAATGACATGTGCAGAAACTCCTGCTATGCACAGCATCCGGCTTTCTGGACACCATGAAATGATTTGAATGGCATATGGATCTTCATCTACTATGTCTGTGCTAGGTCTGTCATCTTTATTTCGTGATTTTTCAAAGACTTTAGCTGTTTTTAGCTTGTATAGTACTTGCAACGTTACTAGGAACAAAGAAAAATAAAGTTAGCTATATAAATACACAAAAATAGCCACTCTAGATCAGATAAAAGGCTATCTTGTCCAACATTCCATATCCCCACAACGGCCAACCAGATATCTCCGGAAAGGGTAGAAGTTGAAGGTATATCCCTCTCCTTCCATTGTTCCCCTGCAACTGGTTTTTCAGAGGCATACTACCACTGAACCTGGGAGGTAGCATATAGCCACCATGACTAGTAACCATTGATAGACTTTCCTTCATGAATTTGTCTAATATCCTTTAAAACCCATCACCACATTTATTTAGCAGTAATGAATTCTGCCCCATAATTAAATTATGCCCTGGATGAAGAAGTATCTCCTTTGTCTGTCTAAATTATGCCCTGGATGAAGAAGTATCTCCTTTGTCCATCTTGACTATCCCGCTGACAAATTTCATTAGATTAGAAACTCCCCATTCTCTCTCCACATCACCAATGATTTCATAGGTCTCAATCACTTAACCACTTTGTCCAAGCTAAGAAGTTCCAAATGTTGTGGTGCTCCAAAGCATCCAATCTGACAACTGTTACATGTACCTCTAGTTCCTGATCAACAGCAAGAACAGGAGCAGGTTGCCTGACTGCTGCTTGGTCACATCACTCCAAAGCACTGTGTTTGAACAACCTCAACACCTCCCTTTTCTGCTCAAAAGCAACACAACTGAGCAGGGCTAAACATGCTTCTCTCCCCCCCACCCAGTGCTTCCTGCTCTAGAACAGAAAGATGGAGGAAGAGGGTTTGTTTGGTGGGGACCATCATTTTGGCTTATCAAGGCCAAGCCACAATTGTGGACCCAGAATAAAATGGCACATGCATGCATGCATGCATGCTCACACACAGGTTACATCAACTTTTAAGAAAGACAAATTGTTCTTCCAATATTGCCAATCTGTGTGTTCAAAAGGAACAGAATTTTAGAGATATCATATGGGTTGTTCATTACATATCTACCTTGCGCAATTACAATTTTTAACCTTATGTCATCCATTGCCTGCCTTATGCGCTTCACAGCGCAGTCAGACTTAACTTTTGTGCTGGTGTAACCAGCGGCGCAGCAAGAACGGGAGGCCCCAGAACAGAAAAGGGATTCAAATCCCCTCCTACAGAGGAATTCAAAGGGGATTTGAATCGCTTTTCTGTTCTGGGGCCTCCCAGTCTCACTGTGCCGTTGGTTACACCGGCACAAAAGTTACCGTATTTTTCGCTCCATAAGACGCACTTCCCCCCCAAACAATAGGGGGGAAAGCCTACGTCTTATGGAGCGAATAATAAAAAAGTAAAGAAAAAATACTTACCAGGTCTTCAGGGAGGCCTGCAGAGGCTCCTGCAGGCCTCCCCGATCTTCATTTCGTCAAAAAACGGCCATTTTCGGCCACTTCCGGTTTTCGTCAAAACAGGAGTGGCCGAAAATGGCCGTTTTTTGACAAAATGAAGATCGGGGAGGCCTGCAGGAGCCTCTGCAGACCTCCCTGAAGCCCCGGTAAGTGTATTTTGCTTACGTTTTTTAATTTTTATTTTTATTTAAAAAAACCTTTCCCCCCCTATTTTTTGCTCCATAGGATGCATGTGTCCTATGGTCCGATGCGTCCTATGGAGCGAAAAATACTGTAAGTCGGATTGCGCTGTCAGTATATTAAGCTACATCAGTCAGAAGTTTTAGTTAATAGCACTTAAGTTATTTGTGACTAATTTGTCCCACTGATTTAAACAGAACTTAATTTCCATTTGGAAATTTCCAATAACTCTTTAGTTAAATTAGAGCCTTAATATTCACGTGAGATAGAAAGGAGATTAGTAATTCCAGTAATAAGTTCATGATTCAGTTTTATAGCAGAATGCAGGTTTAAAAACTGTTTCCTGTAAGAACCTTACACAACTTAGCAAAACACTCACTTGCAGAAGCATCCCAAAACTTGATTGACCCATCCGCATGCCTATGAAAAACAGTTTTAAAAATGTTTTTAGAAATGTTTTAGACAGTAAGGGTGGTTAGATTTACAGCTTCTTACATAAAGTCAATACAGTGGGTCCTCCTTATCGGCGGATTAGCCATCCACGGATTTGACTATCTGCGGATGGCCATCCGCGAAAGAGGAACTCCCACTGGGAGTGAGGGGGAGGCGTCACAGTACCTGATTTAACAACCGCGCCTGCCTGCTGCCCACTTCTTGCCTCTCACGCTGCTTTGTAAAGCTCCAAAGTACCTGCAAAAAGAAAAAAAAACGACGACTGGAAGCAACTTCCGGTAGTGCGCACAACTGGAAGTCACTTCCAGTCACTTTTTTCCTTTTTACAGGTACTTTGGAGCTTTACAAAGCAGTGTAAGAGGCAAGAAGCAGGCGGCGGGCCCCAGCGAAGCTTAAAAATAAGATATTGTAGTGCCACCCCCCACAGCCCTGCCCACCGCAGATTTTGTTATCTGCAGATTTGGGCATATGCAGGGGTTCCAGGAAGCCCAGTGGATACCAAGGGCCAACTGTATAGAAAAGCCATATAACTGTACTTGCTCCCTTAGCATTAAGAAGTTATAGCAAAATGCCCATCATTATTACAGGCAAGTTGTGTGTTGAAAGCTTGTTTACTGCAGAATGTTTGTGGAAATTGCAATGCACCCAGAAGTACTTTGAATACAGTCAAAGAAGTTCCTAAGAGTTCTGCTGCCAGACCATATAGTGTTCAGAGTGGTGGGTAGGTTTTATCCTCAGTGTAGTGTTGGGACTAAGCACAGTGTTTAAATTATCTCAAAAGGAGTCAATGGCAGCTATGCATATGAGAGGATTGCACTGGAGGCTATGCTACTAGGGTAGAAGCTGAACTCACATGGTATCTCAGCATCCCTAGAATCTGGGGTGACTGGGCAGGTCCCCCTCCACATTCAACCGCATATCAGATTACAGTACCATTTCTTTATTTTGCTCTACAAAACTAAATGAACACCTTTGCAAATCAAGTCAGCCCTCTCTTGATTCCATTTCTTAGAGACACCAGAGTCACAACTAACTTTTATATGTATGAATTGTAAACATGTGTTTAATCATCATAATCTTGCTCTCACTGCCTCTGCCAAGTTGATGACCATCTTGGTACTTACCCAGTAATAATGATTTCTGGATAACTCTGTGTGACCAAACCCCAGTTTCCACCATTGATGGGCCATTCCTAATTGAACAAGTAAATACTAGATTAAATACAAACACACTTAACACGATTGCTGAGAAATAGGATTATGAATTCTATTTGGTACCTTTTTACTATAGCCTTGACGCTTCTGTCGAGCTCCAACTGAATAGAGTGCTGGAATAAGGTCCACAGGACAATCGGCAAAATATTCACAACATGTGACAGGAGATTCATGTATACTCAAGGGATAGGGATTCTCAAATATAGGATACCTTTAATGAGGGGAACATTAACAAAACATTAGGCCATCAATTTTTTAAAAAAAACTTTCCATGTCCAAAGTAGGTCTTTGCTACCACAAAATGTTAACACAAGAGTATAAAAAAATAGTAACTGAATGCAAGCAACATTGTACACAGGCAGCAAAAAGAAGCTGAAACATTTATATTTCACTTGAAAAAAATTAATACACTATTCATGTCATGTAATCACTGCACTCTACAACTAATTCATGTTTCAATAGGAGAAAGAATAATCTCAATGGCCAACAATCTTCAGAAAAATTTTATAGAGTCCAGCAACTCTAATGGTACTTGCTGATTTTTATGAATCATTAAATTTTTTTTACGATTGATGGTTTTTATTGCTGCTGCTTGCCATGTTGGCTTGTAATATAGTGTATTCATGTATATTATAGATTTATGTATTTTTAATGTATATGTATTTTTAATGTGTTGTGAACCACCTAGGATGCCCTTCGGAGAGAAAGACTAGATATAAATCGAGTAATTTTTTTTATTGGCATAACAAGAGTAAATAAATAAATGCACTCTAAAGTTGCTTAGGTGCTGTAGTTATTTTCTGTCTAGCGAAACATTTCAAATCTATCTTTAGGATAAGAATTGGCCACTAAAACACATAGAACTAAAAGCAAAGGGGAGAACGTGGGCAGAATTTCATATACTGAATTTGACTAACAAACCATTAACAATGTATTATAGTAAATTAAAATATTCAGTTATAAAATTACAGTATATCACAGAGCTGGTTCCCATTTATGGGAACAGGCCTGCCATATATTTGATGGGGAGACTGTAAACATGCACAACCTCAGCATACTGTATGTAATGGGGTATACTAGCTGTATGTGATAATTAGTTGTGTGATCCTTCTCGCACAAATAGGGTGGAAAGTCACAGGAATGGGTATGTGTATAGTCCACATCATGTTACATTGTATACATAGCGAGGACACATCATCAATCATGCTCCTCTACCAGGTCTACACAAGAAAAGCAAGAGTGTTAACATGCCCGCAGTATGAAATATTGGTTCTTTATTCCAGAAGGGGGGGGGGGGAAATCAAAAGTTCTTTCAAAAAATTGTTTTAAGGTTCAGGAAGTCAGTATCAAGCAAATTATACAGAATTTTTTTTTTTTGCAAATACACCTCCATATAATCCATTATATCCTAAATTCTTACCCATTTTGTGCAAGGTCGATAAGTACTAAATCTTTTTCTAGAAGAACAACCACAGCATATGGCTCTTGAAAATCTAAAGAAAAAAACAATAACCCAAAACAAGACAATTTCTTATTAATTAATATGCTTTTGCTTAACAAGTATGCACTGCTGTGTATATTAGCCTATTCCATCTATATTTCAGACACCATCTTCAGGTTGTGGTAACAATAGTTTGCCCTGACTTCTGAATCTGATTACTACAGTAGGCCCTCGCTATCCACGGTGGATCCGTTCCGAAAGCCACCATGGATAGCGAGGATCCGCAGATGCTGGAGTCCAGCATCCTTACTTACAGGCAACTTACTTACTGTGGAGGCCTCCGGAGGCACGTTCCCTGTCAGCGCCAGCTTGGAAAGGCCTACAGAGGCTTCCGCGGACCTCTACAAGCCTCTCCAACACGATTCAAAGTGACTTCTGGTTAGTCACTTTGAATTGGAGAGGCTTGCAGAGGCCCGCAGAGGCCTCTGCAGACCTTTCCAAACCGGCGCTGACGGGGAATGGGCCTCCGGAGGCCTCCAGTAAATGGGTCGTTGGGTGCTGGACTTCAGCACCCCGTTATCCGTGGGCTGTTCCACAGAAACTGGAATCTGTGGATGCAGAACCCGCAAATAACGAGCCCCCACTGTATATAGTTACTGCTAATCTCTAAAGTATGGTTTGTAAACCTACTTCAAGTCATTTAATTGAATTAAAATTCATAGCGTCATGGGCTTTTGAAGGAATGCATTTAGTGTAACAGGCACTATGGCCTGGTTCAGACTAGATGGCTTTGCAGCTTGGGAGCAAGCTGTGGGATCATGCAAGACTTCTGACATTCTCCCTTTGCATGTGAATTTTCTTGCACTACTTTATGCAGTTTCAGCATTAGTTATGGGGTCATCATCAATGTGGTTTAAAACAAAACACACCCAGGGCCCAATCCTATTTTAGTGCTGATGCAGCTGTTTCAAAGGTACATGCACTGCATCCTGTGGTGGTGGGCAATCACGGAGGCCTCCTCAAGTTAAGGCAGAGGTTCCCAAACTGTGCATCGTGTCTCCAAAGTGCGTAAAAGCAGCCAGGGGCCTTTTAATTACCATATAAATTAATTATAATTAAATTAGTCTTTTAATTACCATATATTCTTGCTTGCAAGAGAGAAATTTAGGCAAAAACAAAGACTCAGAAAAGCTGCCTCTTCACATCGGGTCACTCAAAGTTCACTTCAAAAGACCAGGTTTGCAGGCAGCATTTCCACATTTTGTTTTTAACAGCAGTGAGTAGAGCTGATGCTTATCTTAGTCAAAGAACAATAACTCAATGGATAAGCTAAGTACTTTGCAGGGAGCCTCAAGCCACAAGCTGCAGGGAATTTCAAACTGAAGCAAGTGCTGGAGACAGCATCCCATTTCTCCCCAAATCCTGAGACACTGCAGGTTTGCAAATCGGTAAAATATTTTCTTGCTGCTGAATGTTTTTAAGAAAGCTTTAAAGTCTTTGATTTCTCACTCTGTGATTAAGAGAGGTAGAAGAGGCATAAGTAAGTTGCTTGCTATTGAGTGAGCTGTAGAAATGTCTCCCTTGTTTAAGCCAGAGGAAGAAGAGGCAGCTGCTATTTTTGTTTGGTTGATTAATTATTAGGATCTCTCTCCTTCCTCCTTTTTGACCCACCTCTAAGTTGGTTCCCCATTCTATTTGCTGGGACAACCCCCCCCCCCCCGGAGACTGCCAGGCAGTATAAGAATCTTTTTTTCATCTTGCAAAGATGCTACCTAAAGGAGCTTTCTCTTGTGCAACTGGGGTGGGGCATGACCAATGAAAAGAAACAACCTCCCATGCTTCGATGTTTCTCTTGCCATGAATAGGACTAACGCAGATGAAATCAGTGCCCTCTACCAGGTAGGCACTCTAGACCTGCCAACGGAGGGAGGGCAGCATCTCAACTCCACCCTGTGCACTCCTGGATTAGCTGCTGCTCAGCATAAGCATGGAAAATCCACTTTGGGGCTCGTTTTGGGAATATACGCATACATATAAGAAAGGATGCCTCTGAGAATGTAAAGAGTGCCTGTCTCTTCAGTGCACTGTAATGGGGAGCCACGGCTAATGGCGAGGGAGGTCAAGGGAGCCGTGAGTCTAAAAAGTTTGGGAACCACTGATTTAAGGCAATTGGGTACTCATATAAGAGGAGGGGGAGACACTAAATCCATGGCCTGCTCCAGATATTTAACACACTGGCTCAGCTGCATAGTTGAACTAGGTGTAGGTCTGCATCTACAATGATTTAAAAACAAAGAGACAAAATTCTAGTAGTAGCCAAGACGTATTATGGACGAGTCAAGAGGGTGGAAAGAATCCTTTCAGAACGTACCATTTGGGTATGGAGTTTCACAGAGGGTTAGAAAATCAACTATTGAATAATCCATTTCTAAAACAGCAGTGCTCTTTCCATGCATGACCGTTAAACAGGGTCTTCTTCCTACAGTGTCATATGACAAGCCACCTGATAAAATTATAAAAGGTTCTCTGAAAAGATAAAATACAACAGTTAAGATTATGAAAGAATTACAACACAGATGACTATGCAATTATATAAATTATATAAATTAATATCTTGATCTCAAACAACTTTTATACCTAGTGTAAGACTGGGAGCTCTCCGTACAAGGTCTGTTGTACTGTACAAGAACACAGCTGATCTGTACCAATAAATACATTGTATTAATCAGTAGATTAATCCACACTGTATTAATCAGTAAAATTAATGGAGGCAATTTATTATGTGCCACCTCAGGGCCTGGCTGAAATTCAGTCTTTTAAAACAGTATTTTAAGCCATTGGACAAAATGCTAATCAAACATTCAGTAAATCTACATTATTAGAACAGAATCTGTCTAGAGATATTTAGACTCTGTTCTAAATGAACATGCAAATCCTTTACCTCTACTTTCAGTTAAAGGTAGAATTTGGTGAGAATTCTTACATACATGAACTACTTGTAGCCCCATGGCTACAACACTGTAGGCCCATGATGGCGAACCTATGACACGCATGTCACTGGTGACACGCGGGGTCATTTTGGGTGACATGCCAGTGTTTCCCCCAGGGCCCCGACACACCATACATTTTCGCAAAAGTTTTACAGGCTTGTCTTGACCGTTTAGGGCAGAGATTTTGGCAGACCTCTTTCAAATTATTATCTAGTAAAACTCAGCAACAAAAAAAATCACTAATTGATGTTAAATAAAATGCAGTGTGTTCTATAATTGTTTTCAGTTCAGTTCAATTCAATTCAAAATTACTATTAAAAGTAGCAATAGTCAAAGTTCTATTAAAAGTTCGGGGGGGGGGGGAGGGGACCACACACACACACCAGCAGAGTCAAGTTAGGCATTTTCAAAAAAATTGACACACCAAGCCCAAATGGTTTGCCATCATTGCTGTAGGCCAAACTGTTTACTGCGCATTGTGGCCACAATAGTTTGAAGAGTGAGATTATTCCCTTCCAATTATCTTTACACTGAAAAACCAACCAAGATCTGTAGCACCTTAGAAAACTAAAAAAATATATTCCAGCATAAATTTTTGCTGACTAAATTCCATTTGATCAGATACTGATGTGTTATGCTCAGTTGGCAGGTGCAGACGTACGTATTTTATACACACAGGTACAAAAAATGTAAACAGGGAGGCCTAATCGCCATGAAATGCAAGAAATATAGTCTGACTATTCTTTGTCAAGCTTAAATGTAAGTAAGATAAGCACAACAAGAATTAACAGTAGTACGGTCGCCCCTCATCTTACGCAAAGGTTACGTTCAAGTCAGTGCGTAAAGCTAAACTTGCATATACTCAAAATCACCTTGAAAATCACTTACCGTATTTTTCGCTCTATAAGATGCACTCCCCCCAAAAAAAATTAGGGGGGGAATGTCTGTGCGTCTTATGGAGTGAATAGTGAAAAAAAAAGTCTTGCTTTCAACAGTTTTACTTACCTAGTTGTTGATCTTCACCTCCAATCTTCGGGTGCCCCAGCCAGCTCCCAGTCGCTTTAGGTGCCTGCACTAAGTTCCCATGCACTGGACGCGACCAGGAAGCCCTGCACAAACATCGCAGCTACTGCGATGTTCGCATAGAGCCTGCAGTCGCGTTCAGCGCCTGTGCGAAGTTCCCAGGCGCTGGACGCGACCAGGAATCTCTGCACAAATATCGCAGCAACTGCTATGTTTGCGCAGGGCTCCCGGTCGCGTCCAGTGCCTGTGCTAAGTTACCAGGCGCTGGACGCGACCTGGGAGCCCTGCGCAAATATCGCAGCAACTGCGATGTTTGCGCAGGGCTCCTGGTTACGTCCAGTGCCTGCGCTAAGTTCCATGACACTGGACGCGACTTCAAAGCACTCCAGAAACATCCGAGTTCCTCCGATGTTTCTGGAGAGCTTGCAGTCGCGTTCAGCGCCTGCACGAAGTTGCCTGGCGCTGGACGCGACTTCAAAGCCTTCCGAAAACATCGGAGGAACTCGGATGTTTCCAGAGGGCTTTGAAGTCGCGTCCAGCGTCAGGGAACTTAGCGCAGGTGCTGGACGCAACCAGGAGCCCTGCGCAAACATAGCAGTTGGTGCGATATTTGTGCAGAGGTTCCTGGTCACGTCCAGCGCCTGGGAACTTCGCACAGGCGCTGAACACGACTGCAGGCTCTATGCAAACATCGCAGTAGCTGCGATGTTTGCGCAGGGCTTCCTGGTCGCGTCCAGCGCATGGGAACTTAGTGCAGGTGCTGAACGCGACCAGGAGCCCTGCGCAAACATCACAGTTGCTGTGATGTTTGCACAGGGCTCCCTGGTCGCGTCCAGCGCTTGGGAACTTAGCCCAGGCGCTGAACGCGACTGGAAGCTGGCTGGGGCACCCAAAGATTCGAGCTGAAGATCAACTACCAGGTAAGTAAAACTGTTAAAAGCAAGATATTTTTACACTATTTTTAGCTCCAATATTACGCATGCATCCTATGGTCCGGTGCGTCTTATGGAGCGAAAAATATGGTACATGGGAAAAAGGTACTGTCTCTTTAAAAATTATGACACAGGCAGGAACTGAGACTGACCAAGAGAATAGCAGCTTCATTCTCCAATTTCAGGCACATATTTAGTAAGTGGATTCGCCTACACTGTTTAAACTGTTTTTCTGTGCATGGGTTTTTGGTTTGCTTTTGTTTGCCAAGCACGTATAGTTGAATTTGTGCAAGTCAACTATGCCTAGAATGAGGGGCGACTATAATTGGAGATAACTTAGCAAAGCTAGGAAGATTAAATTGTGTACCATAAAAAATGTTCATGTTTATTTCTAAATGTTTCTTATACAATTCAGAGGCAGATCCTCCCCCCACCCAAAAATTACATACAGAGTGAAAAGGCCACAGTGCATTTTTCTACAAATGGCCAAAGCCTGTTCTACTTTCTTCCTCTCCCCAGCACTTCATGGCTACTGAGGCCAAAGTGATTCCTTTTCCAGACAGCTTCAAAACACTATATTTCTATATGTATGCTTATATAAAAATGTACAATTTATTCATTGTAAACAATGATATAACGATGTTTATCCGACAACTATCATCATACTAATGTGGCCGAGCAAAGGAGCACAGCAACAGCAGATAAAGATACAGAAATCTTTACGCAAAAGTTTGTGCTGCCTCTATACCATCCTCACCTATGTATATTTATACATAGTATTTATATAAATATTTACATTCCATATTATGATACAAATGCTGAATGACAAGAAAGGATGCCAGCAGATAGAACAACTTGAAAAGACCATGCAATTTTACAAGGGAAAAGTTCATATTTTAAATTACACATCACTTTTAAAACCCATTTCCTCCCAGCCCACAGGTGTACACATTTAACTCCTGTTGAGTATATACACGCTTGGGTAAAAATGCCTTAACGACATCAAAACAGCTTACAATACATGTATAAGAACAGAACAGGTAAAATACATCAAAATAAAAATAGAGAGCAGCTGCTTAAGAATATAGAAAGAATATAGAATAAAGCTTTCTGAAACAGCATGGTCTTTACCATCTGTTGGAAGACAGAGAGAGGAAGACTGCCTAATTTGTTTAGAGAGGAAGTTGTACAACTATAGCGCTATCAACAAGGCCCCCATATCTGGTATCCACCAGCTGAAACTCTTTTAAAGGCAGGCCAGGGAGCAGTGCCCCCATGGTATCTCAAAGCTGGTTCAGGCTCATATAGGAAGGAAATTAAAAATTAAATTGAGAATTAAGTTAGATGTCTGTACGCGTTTCCTAATATTTTTGCCATATTTCAAATCTTAAAATGTAATATCCCCAAATTAATATCCCCAAATAAATGCAATTTGCACAGTACAATAATGACATTTGCTAATTTTGCACTTTCAGTAGGTATGCACAATTACCTACTCAGAGCAGAAAATACACATTAAATTAGGTAACTGTGAGAGACTGTAATTGAAAGCAACCTTTTATGAATCACTGTAGATAATTTGGGCATGATCCAGCCAAATTTAAGCACTTTCAGATCCTACTTATTTCAATGGGAGAGATTTAAGCATGTGCCTAATTCAGCCTTTGGAGCAGATGGACTTAAATAAGGCACCATTTTTGCCAGGTAATGTTCCTTTACGGCATAATCCTGTGCAAAGTTAGGTTGGTGGAGTGAGCGCTCCGCTGGCCTAAGGCATCACAAAAGTGCCATAAAGCACTTTTGTGCCGCTTCAAGAGTAAGCGGTGGAGGTGCGGAGGCCAGCACCGCACACTCAGCCGTCCTTTGGATCCTGCGCCAACTGCCACAGGTGTGTCAGCGCTGACTTGCGCCGATATCCCAAGCCCCATCACAGCCTGGGCCGGCCTTACACGGCCTCCCCAGATGCACATCCGCTCCAAAGCTGGCGTGCGTCCAAGGAGGACCATTGGGCCCTGCCCTGCTTACACCGGGGGAAGGGGACAAACTCGTCGTAGCCTGGGAACTGTGCAGGATGCAGCAGCCGGCCCTTTAGGTCAGCCACGCATACTTGCGCAGGATTGGGCTGCCCAACATACTACATACAAGTGAGCTTACGTAGCAGTGTTGTATTTAAGTACTGTACCAAGTCCCAGATCAACCCAACATCCACACAGTAAAATCATTGCAGGAGGGTCTTTTTACTTCCACTTTCCCATATTTCTATCTCCCTAGGAAATACTTGCCAGATCCTAAAGACATCCTCTGCTGTTACTTTAAGCTTTTAACAGCAATGCCTCATTTGAATCTATGAGAGCCCTTGGGGTGAGGGGGATTAGTTAGATAACAAAAAAGAGCACTTATTTTATAGTTTTATACCCGACCTTTTAAGGCAAAACCCCTCAGAAGGCAGCTTCCAAAAATGTACACATACAATAAAATCAAGCATCAGTTAAAGATACAGTCACAATAAAAACATCCTCTGAGCATAGCTATATTCCCACGCAGTAACTCTTTAAGCTGCAACAGGGCAAAGCCCTTAAGAACTTGTAACATTCCTACCTGGGATTATACTGGATATTTTATTTTTACATAGTTTTTCTCTCTTTATAATAATTTTTTTTAAATGTAGCATTTTGGAGGAGGGGGATAAAGGTGGTAAAAAGAGGCACATTAACAGGTGTGCCACCTACAAAAATTCCCTCCAAATAAAGGCTGCATTTTTCACCTTCCAGCGCTAGGAGCGCTGGAGAGTTTTTTTCCCCCTCACTCTACCACGCTCAGGTCACTTTTTTTTAAGCTTCTAGCATGCTCGCCATGCTAGCAATTTGAACTGTGAGCTCCAAGCTAGAAAATATGGCGGCCTCATGCACCAATAGGAAAGCTATTTGGCTGCAAAGGAGCTTGGGAGATATAGTATGAGGGACAAGGAAATAAGAGCAATATTTTCAACAGAGGCTTATGTCTACCAGGATTCATTCAAAACAACTAGAGTGGCTTGCAGCAACACTTTCTCATCTTCAGATTCTTATCCAGTTCTTCTAAATAAATATTTAATGCCACAAAAGCACCCTGAACTAAAGTAATTCGCCATTCTGTCATTTTTAAAATGAGCTGCGCTAGAGCACACTAGAAACATCACTTCCTCCTATTTGCTATGAGAAAAACAAAGGCAGCCATAAACTACTAGGAGGTCTAACAGGGCAAGCATCCTCTCCATTCCCCACCACCACCTCTAAAGAGATGCTCACGTTCATTCAATATACTAGGATCCTTAAGTCTTCTTTTGCTATTTTTTTCTCCTTTCTTTTTTAAAAAAGATCTATATAGGATTCACTAGGATTCATGCTGGTGTCCTCATATTTAGCGTCCTCATATGGTGTCCTCATATTCAGGGGGAGAGCAACTGTCCCTCTTCACCCCAGCATGATGTCTTTTCTAGTGGCTGTTGTCGATGTCTTTTCTGCATCTCTTTTTAGACTGTGATCCCTTTGGGGACCGGGAGCCATTTATTAATGTGCTTTGCAATGTAAACAGCTTTGTGAACTACTTTATTGAAAAGCGGTCTATAAATATTTATTAATACAGTAATAATAAATTTTCTTGCCATATTCCCTTCCAAGTCCATTTTTATTCACTGTAAAGCAGTCTATAAATATTTATTAATACAGTAATAATAAATTTTCTTGCCATATTCCCTTCCAAGTCGATTTTTATTCACTGTAAATACTCAAAACAGAATGAAAGAAAAGTTGTTTCCCAGATTCTTACCCAACTCTGGTAGTTTTGTATTCCACTTTAAGAATAGGTTTACAAGGCTCTGGCTTCTTTCCGTCTTTTACCTGCTTTCCTAAAACAAAATATTTTCTTATTTAAAAAATAATTTGAAAGATTAATATCTTAAACTACATCAAAATCTTAAGGTTATTCTTACATATTAGAAAAGTGGTTTTTTTTTATAAACCACCAACTGTCACTTCCTATTCTTGCAGATTTAAAATACAACTAACTTACCCACATATTTTATAAGCAGAAAATGTTTGTCTAGATGAGCCTTCAAGCAATCATGTGTAGTCTATACCTGGGAGTAAGTCCCACTTAATTCTGAGACTTACAGCGCAATCCTATCCGTGGTGAGCACCGGCGCTGGACCTCCGCGCCAGTGCAGTGTGTTGTAAATGTGCCATGAGGCACCGGAGTAGGAGGCGCTGGTGCCAAGGTCTGTGCTGACCGCTGAGCGGAAGATGCCCAGTGCCGTGGAGTAGTTAAGTCCTGCCCTGAGCAGCGGAGGACCTAAGGGAGGGCATAGTGGGGCAGGGGGTGGGCAGATCAGGCCTGGGAGGGGGAGGGACCTACATCCTTGTTGGACACCGTATCCTATCTCTTCTCCCAGGCCCTTGCAGCCGACATGGGGCTGCTTGATTCTCTGCCAGCTACAGAGGTGGCGGAGAACCAAGTAGCTGTATTTTGGTGGCTGAGCGTTTTACCCAGGGTAAGTGAGTAGACTTACCCGAGTAGACCTCCTGCCTGTCCCTTTCCTGGATAGGATTCAGCAGGGCCCACACAGCCCATGCTGCAGAGCCTATGCTGGGAGGGGTAGGATTGGCCTGTTATTCTCATATAACTAGGTATAGGATCAAGCTGGGGAAAATGGTAAACAAATAATTCATTTCCTACAACTGCAACTGTTCAGACAAAAACTATTAACATTTTATCTCGTTTCTGTTTGAAACAAGTCAGTTCAGCTGTGAAGCTTTTACAAAATTACAAATGAACTGAACAAGTGTAGTACCCGTTTGAATAGTTTCTCTTTCTTTCCCATTACAAGACCCATGGGTCCACAGCCTAATTATGAATGGAATTTTATTTTAAATTTGAAGCATTCTAGAGCCGAATTTGGCTGCACAGAATGCAAGACAATGCAGGCAAAATCTTGATCTTCTCTTTTCTGATCAATGCACAAATCTGATAAATTGTCATAGGGAATATGTAGGAAGATGTTGACCAAATCTTACAATGGTAGAGATAAAGATAGGTCTATCTTCTGTAAAAACGTAAGATGCTAAACCTTTTCCCTAGCACCTTTACATTAAATGCATTGCAATACCTGTAACTCATAAGAACATAAGAACATAAGAAGAGCCCTGCTGGATCAGGCCAAAAGCTCATCTAGTCCAGCTTCCTGTGTCACACAGTGGCCCCACCAGATGCCTCAGGGAGCACACGAGACAACAAGATACCTGTGTCCAGTCGCCACTCCCTTGCACCTGGCACAAACTCCCTTGCACCTGGCACAAACTCAGGGTATTCGTAAACAATAAAAAAGTTTCCAATTAAAAGTTAGCTACGCTGATCTGATATATTTATTTATTTTTCACATTTTTATACCGCCCTTCCTCCAAGGAGCTCAGAGTGGTGTACATATTTCCTCCCCTCCTTTTGTCCTTGCAACAACCCTGTGAGGTAGGTGGGGCTGAGAGATAGTGACGGGCCCAAGGTCACCCAGGAAGCTTCGTGGCTGAGCGGGGATTTGAACCTGGATCTTCCAGGTCTAAGTCCAACTCCCAAACCACTACACCATCCTGGCTCCCTGGAAGAATATAGATTCTTCCTTTTTCCCTGTTCTCTAGTCATACCCATAATGTTTAAGATGGCTAACTTTTGAACTAGTTCCTGTAAATGTCTCTTTAACAATTTGATCTGAAGGAACTAGTGGGTGATAGCTTTTAGCTTCATGCCATGAAGCACTTCATCTGCTGATTTCCGCAAGTTGAAACGTATATAATACAACAGGAGACCTATTTTTTTATGGCCAATCAGCAGCACTTATAGATTCTCAAGTACATATCAGCACCAAGGTTCTAGATTAGTTTTCTGCGATTCTTCTTGGAATAAATGTACATGGAATGCAATGGAAAATGCAATGGAATGCAATGAAAAACAAAGCAATGGAATGCCAAAATCAATGTTTGGTTAAAAGAGACGGGGCAGAGGAGACGGGGCAGATGATATAAACAGCAACAGAGTTACAAGGGTATGGCTGATTTTTCTGGTTCATACGAAGAACTGGGTGGGGTGTAGGTGAATAGCACCCACAAGAAACAAGTAAATATGTCTAGGTAAGCAGGTTAGATGACCTGCCTTGCAAAACATTATGCATAATGTATAGGCAATATTCAACACAACTAGCATCCATCTTATCCTTACCATGTGGAGTGATTGTCTGCAATGGCTTGGTAGGATTCTTTACATTCCATATAGTCAAGGTACCATCTGAATGGCTACAAATAAACTGCTTTCCTTCATGATGCCAAGCTACAGAGTGGATTGCCTGAGCAGGGGAAAAAATCAGAATCTATTAAACAGAAGTGTAAACATTTCAAATTTTAAAAAGGAAAAAGGAGGACAACTCCTGCAAATGTTAAAATAGCAAGTTGGAAAACATGAGATTACTTTGAACTTTATCTCAATGTTTGAGCATTGCACAAATGCTCTAATGCTGCTGTTAATGCGATTAAGAGCCCTATCCTATGCATGTCTACACAGAGTAAGACCCATTATAGTCAGTGGGGCTTACTCCCAGATAAGTGTGGATAGGATTGCAACCTAAATAAGATAATATAATTTTATAATATAATTTTAATGCACAACACTGAATCCTGCTGCAAGGTACTGCACCCTAAGCTGCTCTTAGCTGATGCATTATGTTATGACTAGCGTGACACCCGCGCTTCACTATGGGAAGTAAGTACTTTAAATCCATGTTGACTCCAATAAACTTTCCATTGATTGCAATGAACCATTTAAAATGTAGCACAACTACCCCATGTCAGGTAACACCCTGCAATTATTAAAAGTCATGGTTCCATTGAATGATAGTTGTCCCCCTCGCTGTCGTGGGGTATGATGGAGAATGCCTCCCAGTTGTCCACCATATGCCTCACGATGAGCTCACGCACCTCCCAGGCCATTAGGTGAGTGTCATACCTGAGACAGGAGAGGGACCAAAGCAGGCAGATTCCATCTCCTGTGATGGGGACAATTGTGTGAGGCACCATTTCCCCATTAACATTTAAAAACTCAATGGCCTTACCAACGTAAAAAGGCAATAGAGCGACAGCGCAATCCACATTAACTTTAGACCAGCAGAGTGCGCGACCCAGGAGGGGGCAGGGATGCCACCACATCCCCATCCCATTTCTGGGCTTGGCGGACATTACACATCCTCCTTGGACTTATGCCAGCTCTTGAGCTGGTGGAAATCCGAGGAGGCCCATTGAGGCCTCCCAGTTCTACACCGGAGGAGGGAGAGAAGGATGAACGTCCTCTTCCCCTGAGTAGACCTCCGGGTTGCTCCAGAGCGGCCTGGAGCTAGCATAGGATCCTGCGGGCAGCCCTAGGGCCGCCCACGGATCTTTAGGCAGGATTGCGCTGTGAGGGAAGGGGAGAAGGAAAACGCAGAAGTGTTAAATAATCCTTTCCTAAATATATGAACAACCTGCCAACCTAGCAGTTCCAAAGCATGTCAATGCGAGTAGATAAATAGGTACCGCTTGCGGGAAGGTAAACAGCGCTCCGTGTTCCAGCTGCATGCTACGCGCTGTAGCAATGAGAGTCATGCCGGCCACATGACCACGGAGGCGTCTTTGGACAACGCTGGCTCTTCGGCTTTGAAATGGGGATGAGCACCACACCTTAGAGTCGGACACGACTGGACTTAATTGTCAGGGGATACCTTTACCTTTACCTAAATATATTAATTTAAGTTTTTGGAGTCAGCACCAAATTTAATGCAAACTAATTACATTCAGTTTCAATCACATGATAAGCGATGTAATTGTTGTGGAATATTACTAACAGTTCTGAAAAGAACCGATTCACATAGAAGAAAGGTTCTAGCTAGCCAATGAAAAGTGACAGTTAAGTTAGAAAGTGACAGTTGGGAGTTGAAAGGTAAGTTAAAGATCAGAAAGTTTGGGGGACACAAAAAATACCTGAAGAAAAAGTGTGGGTGGCACATATCACATGCCGCCCCCGCTTGCCTTGCTACCCCCCCTGCACTGGGAAGAGGCACGAAAATGCCGGCAGCCCATTGACTGCAACGTGTTCTGGGGCGGGGTGAGACAGAGGGATCGTAGGAATTCCGCAACTTTCCCGTCAGAGGACATCCTTGTCCTTGAGGCTGCAGGTTACTAAGGATCTCTCCATAGTCAGGGGTTGGATTCCGGGGATTGTTAAACTCTTATCCGACATGCTGCCACACAGGGTCTGGCGTGGGGCATTTCACCCCTGTCATGTTGACATTGCTCGGCACATGGTGAACATTTACATGAGGAAGGTCTTCAAAGCACAGGGTGGAGCGACTATCGCTCACCCTGGTATTGTCTATACTTCGCCAGCCCTGTTTAGGCGCAATGGCATTCACCTCCCCCTGGCTGATGCTGACATTTACCTCAGGAACCTGCAGCAAGGATTTTTGAGCCATCTGACTGGTTGTGGGGCAGTTGGGATCAAGCGCTAGGTTAATCCCACCATGTTGCATGTTGTATGCAGGATGGGTAGGAAGAGATCTGCATTGGCATGCATTCTGAGGTAGCAAGGCACCGGTCCGGCCGAGCGCGGTGCTGAGCGGCCGTCCGATCCGGGCGAGTGCGGCCCCGTGCTCTTGTCCGGCCGCTCGGCCCCCTCTCACTTGGGCAAGAGCGGCCCTCCGAGCACGGCGCTGGAGGCACCGATCCAGCGGAGCGCAGTCCCGTGCTCTCATCCGGCTGCTTGGCCCAAGCGAGAGCGCGGGGCCGCGCTCACCCGGATCGGTGCCTCTAGCGCTGCGTTCGGCCGGCCGCTCGCCCGGAATGTGGCGCCCGCTCTCGTCATTGAGAAGCAGAGGAGCAGCAGCACGACGGCGACGGGATTCAGAAGGTAAGGTAATAAAAAAATTAAAAATGCGGCCGCGCAAAAATAAAGGAAATTTATCTGAATTATTTAATAATTAGTGTGGGGGGGTGTCCCGGTTGAATGCTGGGGAAATCTGGTAAGTCTAGCGATCAAGGAACTACAAGGGGTGCCCAGATCAGTTTGAAAATCACTAAACATCTGTCTTCTCTAATATTATTGTGTTTTGCAACATCCTGATTGTAGGCCGCACCTCTAGTTTAAAGACTTGCATTAAGTGCGGCCTACACTGGTGACATGGTATTTACCTTGCATAATAGCATTTATCTTGTGTGTATATTACACACACACACACAAACACACACACACACACACACACACACAAAGCATTAACCTTGTGTGTGTGAGTAGACAGAAAGAATGCAAGAGAATATAGCTTTAATAGCATTAACCTTGTATAACGGGTACTATGCCTGAAGTTTTTGAACTGTAGAAACTCAAAGTCAATGATATTTTATTTAAAAGCACATTTGGAAAGTGATAAAGTGCTAAAGGAAAATAAACTGTCAAATCCAGTTATAAGCTTTGTGTTCTGAATATTCCAGTTAACACTACTACTGTACCACTAACTGTTAAGAAACAAGCAAGAACAGTCATCTACCATCCATTTTCTACTCTTTTCTTTGAACAGAAAATATATACTGCACTTATCTCATAGAACATTGCAAAAACCCCAATTTGAAAAAATAGGGGTTTATGGTCAGCCTGTCTATGTAAAACGCTTTGAGTCTATGAGAAAGGTGGTACATATATAAATGCTCTAACAAACAAATAGGAATTGCTGATCTCCTAAAAATACCCATAGTGTAGCTTGTAAAATGTGGTCCCTTTCTAGTCCCCCCCAACCACCTTTAGTCTCACTGTTGTTGCTAGTCACTCCTCCAAAGCTACTCAAACATACAGTACCTTCCTTGTATTACATTTGCTTCTATCAATATAGCATTTTAAAAAAGTATTATACTGCTTGGGTGCAATATCAGCATACTTTGATTCGAGACGTTATACGTTGTGAATTCATGACACCAGAAAAGTTACAAGACATAATTATTTTAAATATACAACAGAAGCCAGGAATAGGGAAGGGGGGAAGTGACTCAGCAGCAACACAGCAAAAGATGCTTCCATAACTACAGTATTTTCTGCACTTCCACATTCTGCTCTCACAAAAAAAGAGAAGTGTATAAGAGGAAGTTAAATACTCTTCTCCTGTAAAACTGAAAGTTTGCTTTATCTAAACATTCTCAATGTGGAAAACCTTGCTCCATCACTCAGTGCTGCTATCAGCCTTGTTTAGATGTTCCCCCACATGTGTATTATTGTACTTGTGACCCATAGTACTGTACCAGAGTTGGGAAGAAGTGAATATGAGCATGCTAGCAAGTTCTGCTCCTGCCATACTCCCAAAGCCCATTTATCTACACGATAAGCATTAAACAAACACTGAAAACAGGGGAATCCTCCCCGTGATTGCCACGCTTGGAATGTTCCAAGCTGGCAGTCATAGGAAGCAACTTTCCCCATCTTCAGCATTTGTCACTGCAGAGAAACACTGATCAAAGGAAGGGGAGTGCATAGTGCCAAAGATGCTTGCCGGCATTCTCAAACTCCCCCCCCCACACACACACGTGTAGAGGAACATGTCACAGGCTACAGTGTAGTCATGTAAGCCTACTTTCCTATTGGGCCATTTGGATAGTGACTTTCTGCTTGGTGCCTTGTTTTGACTTGTTGCAGCTTAATAAAATCCATAGCCATAGTACAAAATGCAAGAGAATGCATCCTTCAGACAACCACCTTTTTCACAGCTTTAAAGAAAAAAGGACATCAAGCCTCGTGTCCATGGATACTCATCAGTTTGTGTTCCTCCCCAGCACTATTTCACAACTAAGGGAAAACTCATTCTACCCTCGTATAGAAGTCCATGAACAAGAACAAGGTACCTTAGAGAACAAAAAGAAAAGGGTGAAAGGACACCTTTTATATTTGGCAATAAGTAATAAGAGGAGGCTTGCCACATGTGTGCTTCTAAAAGAATACCACTGAATAAGACCTTACTTTGCAATATCTGCACACCACACTCATAAAAATTAAGTAAAGTTGAACCTGTATTTCTGCACCCTTCCGCCAGCACTATGGCAGCACAGGCTTTTATTTTTGAAATATGCAGAAATATATATTTGAATTATTGAGGGACAATGCTTCATTGAGATCAAAATATCTCCACTACCCTTGTAGTAGACTTCACCAGTTGGGACCAAATGGTGAGCAGAGTACATACAGATATACCGTATTTTACGCTCTATAAGACGCACTTCCCCCCGAAAAAAGGGGAGAAAAGCGTGCGTCCTATGGAGCGAAGCCTAAAAAACCAGGAAAAAAAATACTTACCGGGGCTTCGGGGAGGCCTGCGCGAGCCTCTGCAGGCCTCCCCGATCTTCAGTTCGGCCGAAAACAGCGATTTTCAGCCATTTCCGGTTTTCAGGAAAAACGGAAATGGCCGAAAATCACTGTTTTCGGCCGAACTGAAGATCGGGGAGGCCTGCAGAGGCTCGCGCAGGCCTCCCCGAAGCCCCCACAGGCCTCCCCGAAGCGCCCCCAAGCCCAGGTAAGTGAAAAACTTTTTTTCTCTATTTTATGCTCCATAGGATGCATGCGTCCTATGGACCGATGCGTCCTATGGAGCATAAAATACGGTACATACATACACATAGAATACATACATATACTGATCATATATTGAGAAGAAAGTGAGCCAGGATGGTGTAGTGGTTTGGGAGTCGGACTTAGAAGATCCAGGTTCAAATCCCCGCTCAGCCACGAAGCTTCCTGGGTGACCTTGGGCCAGTCACTATCTCTTAGCCCCACCTACCTCACAGGGTTGTTGTGAGGACAAAAGGTGGGGAGGAAATATGTACACCACTCTGAGCTCCTTGGAGGAAGGGCGGTATATAAATGTGAAAAATAAATAAATATTTCATCCCCTGCAGTTCCCCACTCCCACACTCTGAAAGACAACATTCCCCTTCATATTTCAAGAGCATCAGAGAGATAAACTAGCGATTATTTGAGAAGAATTTAACAATGCATTAAAGATACCGTATTGGTCTGAGTATAAGACTCACTTTTTTCTCCTAATTTAAGTTTTTAAACTAGGGGTGCGTCGTATAATCAGGCTGTTGCAATAATGCCAGTGATTTAATTAAAAAATTTTAATAACACCAAACTTTAAGGGTGCGTCTTATAATCAGGTGCGTCTTATACTCAGGACAATACGGGTACATTGCCTTTCAGTCTCCAGGAACACAGGTGAGAGGAGTAATGCATTTTCCAGTGTTTTTCTCCTTCCCTGAACCAATAAGACAATTTAGGAACAAATGTGAGGTGTAAAACTTTTGTCCTCTTGCCCAAAACCAAGTTCCCAGCAAAGTGTGGGGTGTTTTTTTTTTGGGGGGGGGGTTAAAATATAGCTTGTCAAAAAAAAAATTAAGCTGTAGTTGTCAGGGAGGATACAATCCTCCCACTCATCACCGATGTCATTGATGTCATTGTCAGGCTCGCTTCTCCCACTTGGATCGAACAAACTTGTAGAGTGTGTTTCAGAAGTTAGGGAAGGATGGAGTGAAGCAAAGCTGGATGCTTTCTACCCACCCCCACTCCCTTTCAAATTTCACAGGTAATTAAATTAGCAAAGATGTAAATTAGAAAATAAGGCCTGCTGCATCCCTGGGCAATTTGCATTCTACCACAAAACTTTTAGATTATTGGATAGTTTTACTGCTTTTGTTCAGTATTTACATTTGAAGTTGTATTAACACCATTATATAATTTGCGCTAATATAGAGCAAACAATAAATTCTGTATAGAAATGTCAATTCGCACTAGCATAGAACAAGAACTGGATGTATTATGCATGGATTCAATAAATGTCTCCTTCAGTTCAAAGGGAAGGGGAAAATCAGCAATAAAGGATAGGGGAAAAAACCCAGCCTCCTTTCCCTAACCCCCCCCCCCCAGATATTATAGAAGATATACAATTTTCATCTCTGAAAAATCAATGTACACAGCCTTCTATAGAGCATTGATTTTTGTGCTCAAGGTTACAATATTTAAGGGATTTTCAGCCATGTGATTTCAGGTCTTAAAATTGAAGAAATAAAGATCGATCTTACAGTTGTCAGTTGAAATTCCACTTCCTGATTCTACCGCGACGTGGAGCGGGCAAGCAGGACGGATTATCCAAAGCTGGCAACGCTGAAATCTTTAAAGTCTTCTGTGCTTGACGTTTCTCCCCAGGCATTAGGGGCTTCTTCGAAAGCAAAAAGAGAACCCAGCTACAAGCTGGAAAGTGTCCATAACCTTGCCCTAGAAGTCTCTGCAGATATAGAAGCATTCATTGAAAGCATGTGAACCAGTGCGAGAGCCGCTGATTGTTAATTAGATGCAGAAGCTGTTAATTCCTCTGTGACCAGGAGTAAACTCTCCTTTGTGTTCTGCTCTCCTGCTTCACTGCGTTGCTGAAAAGACTTATGCAGCAAAGGCAACCATACCTTATTAACATAGGATAATTCTTGTTGACGATTAATAAGGAACTTTGACTGTCGTTGGGAAATAGAGATCGCTTCAAGGTTTGCACGTTGTCTATTTCTTTGCTCATTGAATAAAGACCTGGTTTTTTGAAATTCAATTTGGTGTCCTGTTTCTTTAACGTGTGTGGCTAACGCTGATTTTTCTTCTTGGCCATTTTTGACTGCTCTCAAATGCTCTTGCATTCTGATTTTAATAGGTCTTTTTGTATTACCTATATAAGAACTTGGACAATTTCATAATAAATTTCATAAACCCCTGGATTGGTTAACTCTGGTCTTTTATCTTTGGGGTTTCCTAACAGCTGTTCAATTTTGGTGGTAGGTAGGAATACTGTTTTCACATTGTACTGTCTGAACACATAGGATATCTTATCGGTTACCCCACACACATATGGCAGTGACAGCCATTTGTGTTCTTTCTGGTCTAATTTTTCTAGTTTCTCTTCCCCATGGTCCCAAATACAGAACACATCGACGTAGCGGAGCCATGTAGATGGTTTGAATTTAGTAGTGGATAAAGCCTTCTCAAAAAATTCCATGAATAAGTTGGCAACAATGGGGCTCAGCGGGTTCCCCATTGCAACCCCCTCCCTCTGTTCTCTGAATGTATTATTCCAGATGAAATATGTGGAAGTTAAACAGTGCCAGTATAAGGGTATCAAATCTCTGGGTAGTGTGAGGTCACTTATGAGGTTCATGGTTTCTGTTAGTGGCACTCTTGTGAATAATGAAACTACGTCGAAACTGACAACTGTAAGATCGATCTTTATTTCTTCAATTTTAAGACCTGAAATCACATGGCTGAAAATCCCTTAAATATTGTAACCTTGAGCATAACAACTGGCCATGAAAACCTGCATTGATTTTTGTGTTTGTTTTTATATATTATGCTCTCTCAGCTAGTATTTTAAAAGAGAAAAATCACTGTAAACTGTATTGCTATTTATTATTAAGAATATTTATATATTGCTTTACAAACAAAAACATTCAAAGCAGTTTACAGGGCAAAATAAATGGTTCCCTAACCCAAAAGGATGGTGTAGTGGTTTGGGAGTCGGAATTAGACCTGGAAGATCTAGGTTCAAATCCCCGCTGAGCCACGAAGCTTCCTGGGTGACCTTGGGCCAGTCACTATCTCTCAGCCCCACCTACCTCACAGGGTTGTTGTGAGGACAAAACAGGAGGGGAGGAAATATGTACACCACTCTGAGCTCCTTGGAGGAAGGGCGGTATAAAAATGTGAAAAATAAAATAAAAATAAATATTAAAAAATGCAGAAGAACCGCTGCGCTGAAGCGAGTAGGAACAGTTGCTCTCCCCACCACCACCACATATGTGAGTACCACTTTAGAAAACGAATATTAGACTGAACATTCTAGTATCTGTATACCTTAAACCAGCGGTTCCCAAACTGAGGTGTCGCGATGCCCCAGTCGGGAAAAATCGGTCACAACTCCCTTAAGGGGAGTGACAACTTGCGGTGACAGCGATGGTACATCCAGGAAAGTGCCACCACAGCCACAAAAAAACAAGGGGGTCCCTACTCACCTGGGGGCACACCAGGCCTCTGGAGGGTGTGGGGAGCTCATGGTCCCCTCTGTGGGCCTCCCCGTGCCTCAAAACGGCTCCCTATAACTAGCAATTGTGACCCTTTCTGGTTTTGTCTGAGGGGGCCACGGGCTCCCCGCACTCTCTGGAGGCCCGGTGCAACTCCCAGGTGAATGGGGACCACCCTTATTTTTCTTGGTGGAGGCGGCAGCATGATCCCTGAAGCGCTACCCTCCCACACACAGACATACACGATGGCAGGAAAGTTTGGGAACTGCTGCCCTCAGAACGTATGCAAAGAGAACTCTAGATGTATTGCTACTTTTTGCCATCTTTTAAAAATATGTACCATGTTAGTGTAGAGTGCTAGAAACCCAGAATAAAGGTCCAGGTTGCACTAAATGAGATTATGCAAATTCCAGCTTTCCCATTCTCTGTTAGATCTTTCAGATATAGAAACCAAGAGCTTCTACAGGGAAGAAGTCTGTTCAGTCCACTCCTAAGTCCAGTGAAGATAAAGATTAACTATATAGTGCTATGAAATCCTAACCTAATGGTACTCACTAACCTTGTGTGTAGGGCAAATTCCAGTCTTGGGGTACAGCAGAGGGCCACATTAGTGACATCCCACACCAAAAAATAGGCTTCTATCTCCTGAATGTATTGAAGACTCTCATCATAAGTTGTCCTAAAAAAGGAAAATATTTTCTCTCTTTTATAGGATGATCCCTTAAAAATAGCCAATATGCTCCTTATTTTATTTGGAGTAATCATGGTTACCAGGGCAGCATCTGGTTTGAAATATCAGAAACTGGTACTGTATTTGTCTTTAAATGTCATTCTGATTAAAACAATCTGAGAATCATTTGCCATCTTAGTAGCTGTGATGGATTCAATATGCTAAGAGAATTTTTGGCTAGCAAAGATAATTATGATACAAGAAACCTGGTCTTCTGGTAACTTTTTACTTAATGGTTTCCATGAATACTCTTTAGAAGCAACGACAGGGCCTGGTAGGGGCAGACAGAAGGGAGGATTGGGTATTCTGATTTCAACTTCATTGTGTGTGGGTGTAAAAGCTTTAAAGTCATTTAAGAACTATGCAATGGCAATCATAGTCCACTTTGCTCAACTCAAGTTGTTATTAGTTAACGTCTATTTCCCTCCCTTCCAAAAGAAAGCACAAATTCTAGAATTATGGACAGGCTTTGAAGAGTATATTACTGATCTCCTCACCCTTTACCCTAGGGCTACTGTGGTCCTTGGTGGTAACTTTAACGCTAATCTAGGGAGGGATGATCACACCCTAGGCCAGGGTGGTCCAACTTCTCGTACCTCAAGGGCCGCATGCTGACTTCGACACGGAACCCGGGGGCCGCACAATCAATCAATCAATCAATTATTAATAACATAATTATAAATAATGCTTTTCAAAGCAGAAGTGCAAGATCTTGTCCCCACCATTCTCCCTTTGACACTCCAAAGGGTCTGTTCTTTTTTTTTAAAAGGACAACCCCCCAATGCAACACCCCCTTTCCTTTCACATGATCCATCTCATCTACCCTCCCCCCATTATAATTGTTATTCACTGACACCCCCAGACTCCTTTCCCTCCCCCCTCAAAAAAAACTAACAAAACAAGACAAGAGAGAGAGAAAAGGCAACCCTTGCACGGTGTGTGTTTTCAATTAGTCCAAACATGGCTTAAAAATCTTGGGGGTGAGGGGCTGTAAAGCCAGAAACCTTGGGGGTGAGGGGCTGTAAAGGAAAAGGGAGATGGGTAGGAAAAAACAACAAAGAGGACTGGATTAACTCTCCCCCTCGCCCTGGAAAGGCTCATCACCTAATAAAGCTCTAGGAATCGTGGCATTCAGATGCTATCCCGGAGCTTAAGCCGAACTCAGCTGGTAACGTGGTGGCAATATTCCTTTCTGTATTTTTGAGCGCCCCTTTTTAAACAGGGACTGCTAAATCATTCATGGTTCTCTCTTCTCTGGGCAATTTGTTCTCTAATTGCTCCTGTTTGCGAGCTCTCTCTTTTGCTCCCTTTTGCTGTTTGCTTCGGAGGAGGGAGCCACGCCGAGCTGATCCTCCTCCCACCTTGCTCTGCTCCCTCTGCCGCTCGGAGCCCTCCCCCCAGAAGCAGACCTGAGTTGGTGAGACTGAGAAGTGAGAACTCTTCCTCTTTAGTCTTCCAGAAACCAGTGTTGCACCCCCAGCCATGTCTTGCCAACACACTACAGGCGTCCCTCGCCTGCCTGCAGAGGAAAGGGAGGGGGAGAGAAGAAGCTGCCCCCACCACACACCTCATTAAGGGCGGACTCACAGCCTGCCCCCGCCACGCACCCCATCCGGGCTGACTGACTGATAGCACCGAGGGCCCCTCGAAGGCGGGAAATGGAAAGGCTGCCACTCGCTCCCGGCTGGCCAAGCGTCCTCAGCCAGCCCTGTGACTGCAAGCTCCCATTGCCAGCCTCTCACCCAAAGAAGTCGCTGGACAGTTCCGCCTGTTCCTCGCTCGCTAGCTCACCCCACTGCCATGAAGCCCCGGCTCTTGCTCAACCTGCTGCTGCTGCACCAAACGCTGCAAAACCCGCACGTCGAAAAGGTTGCCCCCAGCATGCCTCGCGCTCCAAAAAGTGCTCGGCTTCTGAGCGCTTTTCGGAGCGTTAGCGAGTGCACGCAGGGCATGCTGGGGAGAGTTCGTCGGCTGAGCGCTTGCCCTGCACTCCCGCTGATGATCGGAAAGGCGTGCAGACCACCTTTCCGATCGTCAGCTGGAGCGCGGGGCAAGCGCTCAGCTGATGTACTCTCCCCAGCATGCCCTGCGCGCACTCGCTAACGCTCCGAAAAGCACTCAGAAGCCGAGTACTTTTCGGAGCGCGTGGCATGCTGGGGGCAACCTGTTCTGAGGCAGCCAGCCCGACCGGCTCTCTTCCTGACGTTCAGGAAGAGAGCGGATCGGGCTGGCTGCCTCAGAGTCGGAATGGGTCGGCGGCGAGTGCCTTTGCTAGGGGGGAGGGAGAAGCCTCCGGGGGCCGCATGCGGCCTGCGGGCCGCGTGTTGGACCGCCATGCCCTAGGCAAACAGCAAAAAGTGTATTTACCTTCAAATGAGATGGGGGGGGTCTTCCTTTTATTCGTAGCTCAAAGGATCACAAATCCAACTATGCTGGACTCCAATTGAAAATAATGTCTATTAGACTTAATTTACATATTTTAAATGGTGCTTTTGGAAAGGATCACCCAGCAGAATATACTTTTCTAGCTGGGACCAGAATGAGTCAAATAGATTATTTCATTGTTTCATCAAATCTGTTAGCCAATTTAGAGGGACTCGAAGTTATACCTAAGTTTGATAGTGATCATTTCCCAGTAGTTTTGACCTTAGCATTTTCTAGGTGCCATCTAAGAAATACTGATTCTTATAATTCTATGTCAGTATTTGAGGAGGTAATTTATTGTCACTATAAATGGTCCTCACGTACAGCTCAAATATTAAGGGAACTGCTGGCCTCTGATCCTCTGCAGCTTATTCAGGGTCATATAAAAAACAATGATGATTCCCCCAAGATTCTTGATGTTTATCAAGAATTGATACAAGTTGTGAAGCAGGTTTTTGTTCGTGGATCATCTGGTCCAGGTGGCCCCTCGCAGCACAATCATCTTCCCTCTAAGCCAGGGGTGGGGAACCTCCGGCCCACAGGCCGGATCCGGACCGCGGGACCGGAGGCTCCGCCACCGCCCGCCTAGTCCCTTTAAAATCGGCCTTTCTGCAGCTGCGCAGATCGCCGATGAGGCCGAGAGATTGCCCTCTCGGCCTCAACGGCGATCTGCGCAGCTGCAGAAAGGCCGATTTAAACTGCCGCCTCCGCCGCCGCTGGTGGGTGGGAGAGTGGTCCATGGGTGGGAGGGGTAAATTCGCGGGGGTGTGTGTCAAATTTGCGGTGGGGGAGGCCAAAAATTTCGGCTGCCCTTTTGGGCAGCCTGCAGCCAATTTTCCCAATGGGGAAATGGCCCCCCACCGCAAATAGGTTCCCCACCCCTGCTCTAAGCACTGGTTTGATCAGGAGTACATTTCTGCTAAAAGAGAGTTGCATAATATTTACCAAATTTATAAGTCTAATGGAGGACTTGTAGCTGCTCAGAATCTATCCTGGCATAAAAAAAACAGTATAAATTATTGCTGGCTACCAAAAAGAAATTGGCAATGAAAGAGGCAAAGGCAGAATTGATACAGACTGCTAGAGCTAAGGATACAAGTCTTTTCTGGCATTTGATTAATAGTTCACCTAACCAGGGTTTAGCTTTGCCAGATTGTTATTTACGTCCAGGTATATGGGAAAAGCACTTCTCTGAATTATATAAGGATCAAGATTCTTCTCCAAGTGAGGCTCAATTGACTTTGGAAGGGGTTTCCCCTTGGCAGCCGGTAACCATTTTAGAAATTAACAGTTTGATTGGGCAGCTGAAAGCAGGAGAAGATTTGATTCCTCCGGAGATATTCCAAAACCACGTGGATTGGTGGGCGCCGGTTTTAGCTTCTCTATTTACTCACATTGACAATAGTGGCCAAATCCCAAAAGATTGGGGGTTGGAAATTATAATTCCTATTTTTAAAAAAGGAAAGAAGGATAACCCATCTAATTACAGACCGATTAGTTTACTTAATGTCATCAGTAAATTATATGCAAGGCATTTACAGGAGAAACTTACAGATTGGTTAGAGCATGAGAACATAATAGCAGATGAGCAAGCTGGGTTTAGAGAGAGTCGCTCTACCATTGATCAGTGCATGATCTTACAACATCTAATTGAGAAATACGGCTCAAACAGATCAGCCTCCCTTTATGCTGCCTTTATTGATTTAAAGGCAGCCTTCGATTGTATCTCCCGTAGTAAACTATGGGAAAAGCTGAAAGCTACCAACATTGACTGAAGACTGCTGACTCTCATACAGCTTTTGCATAATAATATCTCGCTAAAGGTAAAATGTAGTCTGAATGGTCATCTTACTAACACGATATCAACTCAAAAGGGGGTGAGGCAAGAATGTATACTTGCCCCTACCCTATTTAACTTTTACATTAATTCCATGGTTGGCCATTTAAATAAGACAGAATTCCATCCTCCTAAATTAGCGGAGAGACACATTGCAACCTTACTGTATGCTGACGACGTAGTCATCCTGTCCAGAACACCTATTGGCCTTAGAAAAGCTTTAAGAGCCTTAAATTCATACTGTGTAGAAAATAAGTTGGAGATTAACTATAATAAAACTAAGATCATGGCTTTTGCTAAGAAACCCAAAATACAACAGTGGAGGATAGAGGAACATCTGATGGAGCAGGTACGTCATTTCAAATATTTTGGGGTTGTTTTTATGCGCACTAAAGGGGGACAGTTTTTCCCCAGCAGCTCTTAAACTTTTCAAGGCTAAGACTTTGGCCCAGATGCTATATGGGGCACAGTGGGCTCCTTTCCCGATATCATGAAACTGGAGCGGGTTCAATCTAAGTTTATTAGATCAGCTCTTGGGGTTCCCAGAGTGGTCTTGAATGCTCTTCTACGCTTGGAGACAGGTCAGATTAGAATGGAAACTCAAGTGTGGTTGGTTATATTCTCATATTGGTTAAAACTTATCTTCTGTCCATTGGGACTTATTGCTTTTTTTTACAAGATGTATTTGAGTCTGGATGGATCAAGGGGGTTGATGCAAAACTGCCCACTTTGGGCCTTTCTAGGTCATATTTGATTGGCTTGGGATTGGATCAGGCGGGAGCTATTATCAAACAGCGGATTATTGACAGTGAGCGCCAATCAGACCTTAGTATGGCAAAAGAGTTTTGTATCAAGGAAGATCTCAGATATTTAGTTGCCCCTGCCCCATATTTAGGTCAGCTGGAGTTGCCTAGCCACAGACGAGCATTCACGTTGGCCTACTGTGGTGGGTTACCTTCTGCAGTTCTAGAGGGCCGGTATAAGAGGATCCCATATGCAGAACGATTATGCCCTTGTAAGGCCAACCAAATCGAATCAATAGAGCACGTTTTGTTGGAATGCAATTTTTATAGGGAGATCCGGGAGATCCATATCTCTTCAATAGTGGAAGGGCTGGTGACAATCTCTAGAAGTGATTGTAAAGCTTATCTCCTGTCAGACTTGTACCCTCTAGTCACCCTTGGGGTGGCTAAGTTTCTGGCAGCTGCAAGAAACATCAGGAGGAAGAAGGTTGAGGGAGGTGCATGAGTTAGATTCAGGTTTTGAGACTATTGAGACTAATATTAATGTTTAAATTTTAATTATAATAAATGGCTGTAATGTTAAATTTATATTTGTATCTGTTCTTTACTTTTATGCTGGTCAATGACTGTAATAAAGGACTGACTGAGTGAATACATACTTCAGAAAATGAATTGAATTCCTGCAGGTTGTAAACTAATCTGTGAACAAAAAAGCCAAAACACATTCAGCAGTTTCCACTGGATCAAGTATAGTCTGATTTACAAAATTCTTGTACAACCAACTTGTACAACCAAAACTGGGAATAACAAACAAGTGCTTTAAAAATAGATTGATTTTGCAAGATACAATACTGTGCTTTCTAATGTTGATCTTGTAATATACAAATTTAATCTAATCATCTTGCTTTAACTCAATTTCCGTAGACACAGTATAGAAACTGAATAAAACTTTATATTTAGAAATCAAAGTGCATGTTGGATTACTACCATGCTCACTTGTTTACCCTAATTTGCTTGTATTATTTTTTATTTATATTTTTCACATTTATATACCGCCCTTCCTCCAAGGAGCTCAGAGTGGTGTACATATTTCCTCCCCACCTTTTGTCCTCACAACAACCCTGTGAGGTAGGTGGGGCTAAGAGATAGTGACTGGCCCAAGGTCACCCAGGAAGCTTCATGGCTGAGCAGGGATTTGAACCTGGATCTTTCAGGTCTAAGTCCGACTCCCAAACCACTACACCATGTATGACATGTACTGTCTGAGTCATGACCTGAGCAGGGCT
Source organism: Plestiodon gilberti rubricaudatus (assembly GCA_026170595.1). Lineage (NCBI taxonomy): Eukaryota > Metazoa > Chordata > Lepidosauria > Squamata > Scincidae > Plestiodon > Plestiodon gilberti. Next base: position 66,910,419 of record JANXHW010000001.1, read on the forward strand.
GTAACTGTTCCAACAGTGGCTAGCACCATCAGCTGGGGCAGTGGTGTAGCTGACCATGGGCGGGATGGGGGCGGGAGCTCATGCCGCTGGGGGGCAGGAGCCTGTGACACACCCCCGTGACGTCATTAGCCCCATCCCCTCCAGAAACGCTGTCACTTCGCAGCCTTTTCTGGCCAAAAATCACACACATACACACAGCATTTTTTCAGCCGGAAAAAGACCACTACCATGCTGGACGGGCGAGTTTTCGCCACGCTCCCCATTTGCTGCCATGGGCGGGGGCCTCCGGCATGCCACCCGGGTGCGGAACATCCCCCTGCCCCCTCATTCCTACGTCACTGAGCTTGGGGAACCTTGCTGGCCATGTAGCCAGTCATGGTTCCATATTATTTGCAGCTCCCTGGAAGAGTCCCAAATTCCCATTGCTTACCGCCCTTTCTCAAATCTTTGTGAAAGCATCCAAGGTCAGCTAAGCCCATCAAACATGGGAGTACAGATGGAAGACTATTAATAAGAATATTTATATACTGCTTTTCAACCAAAAACTTCACAAAGCGGTTTACAGAAAAAAATAAAACTAAATGGCTCCCTGTCTCCAAAAGGCTCACAATCCAAAAATTGCAGACCACCAGTGGCGTCGCTGGAGCATGGCGGGGCGGCGGACCGCCAGGGGGTGACAAGCATCACCCCGCGCGTCACCCTCTGGAGGCTCCGAGGCCAGGAGAAGGCCTCGGAGCATCCTCCCCGGCCGGCGGTCCGGCCCCTTCTGAGGAGGCCCTATGTGGCGACTTTACGCATTTTCGCGCATGTGTACAAGCTTCTGAAGGCAAAAGGGCAGCGTCTTGCCCTCAGAAGTATTGTGCGCATGCGCAAAAATGCAAAAAATGTCGCATAGGGCCAAGGAGGACGCTCCGAGGCCTTCTCCCAGCCTCGGAGCAGGAGATTGACGCGCAGAGCTGGCGGAAGCGGGGGTGAGTGTTTGGCGCTGCCAAAGGCACCACCACAAATTTTGGGGGGTCACGAGGGGACAGGGGGTGATGCGCGCCCACGTGCTCTGGGGTGTCGCGCGCCATACAACGCCTCTGCACACACCACGATCAAACACAAGAAAAGACACTGTGTTGCTGGAATACAGATGCAATGATGCGTGCATTGCTCCTACTCTTGGAACTGAGAGGTACACAATACAGTTGGTGCCAGTTTTTACCACTTGTAGTAGCCAGTCAGGGTCCATAGTCCAAGTCCTTTTGGGAGAGGAAAGCCTTTGCATCCTGTTGCTGCCTAATTCCATGAAAAGATGATGAACTGGGAGAAAGGGCAAACACCAAACAAAAAAGCATTGAAAGGCTTCAAAAATACCTCTGGTAACAGAAAAGCGGAATTCCTTACCTGGGAATCTCCTGTTCTGGGAAGGGGAAGAGAGGGAATTAGGACGATGGGTGTAGCCCCTCCCATCAGAAGGCAGGGTTGGTCCAGAGCTTGACTCCTCCCCTATTGGGGGGGCGATCCCTCTACTCCCCAGATCCGGCACTGACGAGCAGACGAAAAGCGTCCAAGCGCCTCCCGCGGAGGCTGAAAACTGCGAACTATAAACTCCAAAGGTAGGTAAGAACAGACTCCAAGGAGAAGGTAAGTCCAAAGAGAACAGACACAGAATGTAGGCAACAGCCAGTTTTAGAAGCAAACATGTAACAAGAGACCAGGTATCGGGAGCAACGAAGGGAGTTAAATCCAAGCAACTACAATTTACAACTGGACCACCCAGTGATCAAGTCCCACCCGTACGAAACAATCAACAGAGTTGAACGTGACTGACATCGAAAAAAGTGGCAGGGCCGAATGCCCCACTTCCCCTTCCCAGAACAGGAGATTCCCAGGTAAGGAATTCCGCTTTTCTCTGGAAGGGTGAAGTGGGGCATTCGGACAATGGGTGATATAACAGAGCAGTCTCAACCAATCTAGGGTGGGAGATAGGCAGTCACGCTAAACGTGGCACCACCTTCCACAAGACTCTTCTACCCAGCGCAGCCTCCGCCGATGCCGCCTTATCAACTTTGTAGTGCTTGGTAAACGTATGGACAGAGGCCCAAGTGGCCGCTCTGCAAATGTCTTCAAGAGAGCCCACGCCTTCAAAGGCTGCTGACGTAGAGGCGCCCCTGATCGAATGTGCAGTTATCCCGGGGGGTGGAGTCTTGCCCACCGCCTGATAGGCCGCCGTTATGGCATCCCGCAGCCACTTTGCCAGAGACGAAGCCTTTTTCCCCAATCTACGTCCCTGAAAGATTATAAACATAGCATCCGTCTTACGACAATCCGCCGTGCGTTTGGTGTAGTAGCTAAGAGCACGGCGAACATCCAACGTGTGCCAAATCTTCTCCTGTCTAGGGGAGGGAGAGGGGCAGAAATTTGGAAGTATTAGATCCTGGGATCTGTGGAAGACCGAATTGACTTTGGGAAGGAACCCCGGATCGGTTCTCAAAACCACTTTGTCGGAGTGGAATAAACATAGGTTAGGACTCACGGAGAGGGCACCCAATTCCGACACTCCACGGGCAGACGTAACTGACACTAGAAACAGAACTTTAAGGGTCAATTCGCGCAGAGGGACCGTGGCCAGAGGTTCAAAGGGAGGTCCCGTTAGAGCTGATAGAACCAAATTTAAATCCCAAGAGGGGCACCTATGAATCACGGGGGGATTAATGAGGGCGACCCCTTTGAGAAAACGCTTGACATGAGGATGTCGCGAGAAATTGGGACCCGAACCAGCGGTAAGGACACTGTTAATGGCCGCCAGTTGGCGGTTCACGTATGCTTTCGCCGTTGTGTTGTCCGTACAGACACACACGTGGTGACCCCGCAGGGACGGCTGTAGACGTTCTAACGCCAACCTGATCGCCCTGAGCTCTAAGCGGTTGATGGAAAATTTCGTCTCCTCCAGGGACCAGGATCCCTGTACCAGATGTCCCTGCATGTGGGGCCCCCACCCCGAGAGGCTGGCATCCATGGTCACCACCATCGGATCGGGGACCTCCAGACTCACCCCGCGACTCAACCTGACTGGGTCCAACCACCAGATGAAACTGTCCCTGATGTCCTGTGGCACGGTTATCTGAAGCGGTAATTTCTTCTCTATCGCCCACTGAAAGGGGCATGGGAGAACCTGTAACGGTCGCATGTGGAATCTGGCCCAAGGGACCAGATCCTGACAGGACACCAGTTGACCCAGTGCGGATGCCAGAGACCTCACACTCGCCTGTTGCGAGCGCTGGAGGTTGCTTAGAGTGGTTCGCAGGGCAGCCTGGCGATCCGCCGAGACGCTGAGTTGGAAACTGTTGGTGTCTATAATCAAACCCAGATGTTCCATCTGTTGGGCAGGAGTCAGAGAGCTCTTTGCTTTGTTGACCACAAAACCCAGGCTTTCCAAAGGAGCCATGGTAGACTGCAGGTCCCGTACCGCCTTCTCCCTGGACGATGATCTTATTAAGATATCGTCCAGGTACGGGAAAACATGTATCCCCTGTTGCCTCAGGAAAGCCACAGGAGCTACGAGGTTCTTGGTGAAGACCCTCGGAGCCGCCGTGAGGCCAAAGGGGAGAGCCCTGTACTGGAAGTGGCGGCCCCCATAGCAGAAGCGCAGAAATCTGCGATGACCCCTTCGGATGGGAACATGGAGGTAGGCTTCCGTCAGGTCTATAGATGTTAAATAGTCCTGACGTTCCAGAGCCATTGTAATAGACCTCCAAGTTTCCATCCGAAAACGCTTCTTGCGCAGGAATCCGTTTAGCCACCTCAAGTCCAGGATTGCTCTCCATTCTTCTTCGGGACCAGGAACCAAATGGAGTAGACCCCTGTGTTCCTCTCGGCCCGGGGAAACGGTTCTATGGCCCTGATGCGAAGATGTGCGATAGCCTGTAATCTGTGTTGGTGTTTGAGGGGGTCCCTGGATTTGGGAACTCTGATTAATTTTTGTCTGGGCATGCGTTCGAATTCCAGGGCATAACCCCTGGACACGACTTCCAAAACCCAGGAGTCGTTCATGACAGTTGGCCAAAAGGAGGAAAATTTTGAAAGCCTGCCACCAACGGGAATCCTGGAGGTGTTTGTTTGGACGTCATTTTGGTCTGGTCTCCCGTTGACCCTTTGCTCCCCCTGTAGAGTTACGGCCTTGTTTGTTCTTCGGGAACACTCTAGGTCTATTCCATTCTCTCTTGAATCTAGCATTATCCCTAAACTTATGGTTTCCCCGAAAGGGACGAAAGGACTGCATGGGCTTAGTTTTGGGTGGCTCCTTTTTGGTAGAAGGGAGCACCTTACGCTTATCCTTGCTTTCAATTAATATTGGGTCCAAAGCCTCACCAAACAACTTAGCTCCGTGGAACGGAACACCCACCAAACGTGCTTGGGAACCAATGCCAACCTCCCACGAGCGAAGCCAGATGTTTCTTCTGGCCACCACTCCCTATGCCATTGACCTGGAACACAACTGTATAGTATCATAGGACGCATCCGCCGCGAACGCGGATGCTAAGGCTATCTTCTTTAGACAGTTCTTTGCGGTCTTTGACAACCCAGGCTCCGTTGCAGCCAGTTCTTCGGCACTGAGAAAAGAGGCTCTCGACAACACCGAAGATGCGACTGAGGCTCTAAGAGCCTGAGCGGAGGATTCAAAATTACGACGCAGTGCGGACTCCACCCTTTTGTCGCATGAGTCTTTCGGGCCCCCCTCCCCTTCAGTGGGAATCACCGCTGAAGACGAAAGGGCCGCCACGGGGGCATCGACCACTGGGGTTTTTAACGAGTTCATAAACTGATCCGAAAAGGAATAGAAGCGGTTAAACCAGCGGCCAGTTTGTCTATTAGCAGCCGGGGTTTTCCATTCCTGGTCAATCACCACTTGGAATGCGGGTGGAAAAGGAATTAAATTTGCTTTGGGAGGTCCCTGAGGGAATACCGTAGGTGTTCCTGCCTTGGTCTGCTGCTCCTCTGGTTGTTGCTCAGTGGGCAAACCCAAGGATTTGATTACCTTGGCTAGAAGACGTGAGAAAAGCTCAGCAGAGAAAAGCCTGTTAGCCTGTCCCCCTTGCTCCTCACGTTCCTCCCCTTCAGCAGATAGTTCACCCTCCTCGTCAGAACCCGATTCCCCTGAAGATGGTAAAACAGGGGAATCGCAGGCTAACCGCACGTGTCTATGTGAAGTTTTTCTATCCAAACATTTCTTAGCGGGCTCAATATGTTTCATCTTACGCTTGGCTTTCTTGGGAGGAGGGGAAAAGGACTCTTCTGAGGAACCCCCATAAGCCTCTGAAGATGACAGAGAAATCGAAGAGAGCGAGCGGCGTTTCCCGCTGTACCTCCTTCAAACAGAAGCCTGCTTATTTCCAGATGCTCCCTTGATCGCGATCGCGATCATCCTCCCGATTTCCGCCCTCAATCCAGGTGAAAGGGCCGTAGTGGCTTGGAGAAGACCTCCCCCTACCTCCTGAGTCACCGGAACGCCCGCCGCGGCGGCCTGGTCCGCCATTACGCCCCCTACTTACAGCTGAGGAGAAAGGGCGGGAAAAAGTACCACGGCGAAAGCTGGCCGGTTCCACGATCCCAGAAGCTGATCTGAGGCGTTTATCTTGCCAGTGCCGACTGGGCAGATCAATAAGCTCCCCTCGTTCCGCCGTGAGAAAGCCCCGGCTGGCCGCTCTTGTAGGGAGCAACCCCTCCGGCGATCCGCTGAGGCAAGCAGCAGCGACCTAGGAAGGACCGCTTCTCCGCTGCTCTACACAAGGCCTGAGTCCTGAAGTGCTCCGCGACCACGCGCCTGAGCCTGGGGCTATAGACGCCGGCCGCGTTGGCTCTGATCAGAGCGGCGCGAAGGCGACAAGGCCGCTCTTGCGATGTCGAGCAAAAGAGCGCCTGCCGTCGATCCTCATCTGGCCAACTAAAGGACAACAGAAATCCGACGAGGCAGATAAATAGGGGAGACAAAGAGGAGGCAAAACACTGAGGGACAGATAAGGGAGCGGGTATTTTACACACAACGGAAAACACAGAGATGGACAGAGTGGGAATGGAAGAACAATACACTTGCAGGAAAATAGTGGAGAGGAGAAAAGACAGAAGGGAATCTGAAATTCTGTAAGTAATCACTAAGCTCTGAAGACATGACCGAGCGCTGTGAAGGCAGGGCCGGATCTGGGGAGTAGAGGGATCGCCACCCCAATAGGGGAGGAGTCAAGCTCTGGACCGACCCTGCCTTCTGATGGGAGGGGCTACACCCATCGTCCAAATGCCCCACTTCCCCCTTCCAGAGAAAGGGGTGTGCCAATGTGTGGTGCAAGAGCACTGTTAAGTGCACAGAGAAAAAACAAGAAGGTTAACGGACAGTGGGTGGGGATCAGATAAACCTGTAGAAGCGCAGAGAAATGAGAGCATGCTATAGATAATGAGCATAGGGAAGTTACCACACAATTAATTAAATGCACTTACTTAAAATTGTAACACAAATGCTGAACCAAAACTTGCGTAGGGTGGGTTTACTCATTGCCATGGAGGGGAAGGGATAAAGAAAAAGAGCAAGATGTACTTTTATATTTTCTTTTTTTCCCCCTCATATATTTATATTTTATTGATATATTAACATAAAAATACATATTTCATAAAGTTATAGCAAGCACGAAGCAATACATCCTACTAGCATACTATTCACTATTTTCTACATATAATATCCAACTAAGCCAAAACAACACCCACATTCTATTCATTAAATCCGCATATCACTGTACTTTTATATTATACACAGATGTACTTTTATATTTTCATGGTCTTTACGTTGTTGTAAAGTTTGCAATTTTTCAAAAATCTGCATTCTAAAAAGGATCGTCATGATTAGCAAACTGTGGAGTACCCTTCCTCTTAGGGAGTGGAGGGGCACAAGTTATAGGAAATGGCAGTATCGAAAACTAGGTATTGCTTTGCTCTCACTCCAGCCAAGAGATGGGTGGACTGAATGCCCCAGCAGAGGACCCTTACAGAACCATACTGGATTTGTCTACATCAGTGTTTCTCAAAGTTCTCCACATAAGTAGGGGAGAACGTTAACTGCTTGTGGGGGCGAGGTGATGGCGGCAGCAGCAATCCCGGGATCATGCCGCCGCCAGGGACAAAAGGGTATTTTTAGACTTACCAGGGGTTACGCTGCCCTCCAGAGGGTGCGGGGGGGTCACGCCTCCCCCCAAGTCTCCGAACAGCTCCTGGAGGTGATTCAAGGCCACTTCCGGGTTTTGGAGAAACCAGGAAGTAAATCAGACGTGGGCTTTCATCGCCTCTAGGAACCGTTCGGAGGTTTGGGGAGGCCTGCGGGGGGGGGAGGCTGTGGCCCCCCCACACCCTCCGGAGGGCAGGTAAGCCTAAAAATACCCCTTTTGTCCCCAGCAGCAGCATGATCCCAGGATCACTGCCACTGCCATTGGGGATCACAATGCCCCTTAAAGGGGCAGCGTCAGTTCCCGCCTGACGTGGTGGGTCGCAACGCAACACTTTGAGAACCCCTGGTCTACATCTTCACTACCCCAGTATTCCAGCAGGATATGGAAATAAGGAAGCACAGAAAAAGCTGCTATTTTATTCTTAAACCATTTTCCCATTCATGGTTGTAAAAGAGAAAAATATCCTGCTAATCTCCTAATGCTAGTGCTGGAAGTAGCATCCCAATCCAGAGCAGCAGGTTGAATTCACACTGTCATAAGTTTTTTTCCCCACACACTCCTTTGTGAACAAGATGACTTCTGCTTGGTTGGCTGGAAAGAGAAGCAACACAGGGACTAAAGGTAAAATTACAGAATCACTGGATTACATAAATATTTGAATTCTCCATAATTACACCAGCTATTCTGCATGTTGTATTAATGGTGGTCATTCAATGCTTTTTATGAATTGAGACATGCATCAGTAGGCTCAATTGTTTTGGTAACTACTCTGGCAAATCACAAGTTTTGACAGAACTGCTTGACACCCATTTTGTTGATGCATGATAGGCTTCATGCTAAATCTATCAAACTTCTAGATGAATTTTTGTTTCTTTACTTCAACTCCTTTTAGCAGCTTCTCTCTGATGCTGGGAAAGATTGAAGGCAAAAGGAGAAGGGAAAGGCAAAGGATGAGATGGTTAGACAGCATCACCGATGCAACGAACATGAAAATGAGCGAACTCAGGAAGATAGTGGAGGATAGGAAGGCCTGGCCGGTTATGGTTCATGGGATCACAAAGGGTCGGACACGACTTAACGACTGAACAACAACAAAATTAGTTGACAAATTTCAACACTTCTATATTAATTTGCTCCCTAATTACGCACCAGATCTTCAAAAACTATCTTATTGTCATATACAACAAGCTTGGGGATTCTTTAGGCAGGTTATCAAACAAAACAACAGTTGGCCTTCAGTATCTGTGGGGGTTCTGTTCCAGGGACTCCTGCAGATACTGAAATCTGCAGATACCAGGATGGAACCTGTAAAACCTGTAAAAAGGGGGGGGGGAAGCAGTTTTGTATCTTTTATGGAAACCGCTACGTGTTCTTGCTTAAACAAGCTTAAATTGCGTTCCGGAAGCCTGTTCTGGTTGCGCGACTCCCCCTCCCTTTCCCAAGATCACCCCAGAATGCATTGCAATGCATTCTGGAGATATTTTGGGAAAGGGAGGGGGAATCGTGATTGTTTAAGCACAAACACGCAGCGGTTTTGATCTAAAAAGGTAAGAAACCGCTTTACTGTTCTTTTTTTTACAGGTTACAGTGGACCCCGTTGAAACAAATCCACGGATGCGGGATCTGCAGATAGCGAGGGTTCACTGTACACTCTTCACTGTTAGTGCACTGTACATTGAGATGTGAGCAACAGCAATTAGACAAAATACACCTATAGCCACATGCAAATCACAAGATCAACCTCACTATATTTATATGCATAGCATTGGTATTTTTAAGACTTGTCCAGAAAGCTCACTCAAATATCATTTAAAGTTTGAGGCATTGGAAAGAATATCCAGCAATAAAATTATTTTTTGAAATTTTCAATAGCTTAAAAGTCTGAATACAACACAGTTTTCTTTCTATACTGTTAAATATTTTAGAAGGATTTGCAAGTAAGGTATCTGGAGTTATACTATCCAATATACAGAAAATCTTAAATTTGAGCTCTATCAAAGATCAACATGAAATGTAAATCAGTGAGATACTATGTGTTTTGTCACAGGACATCCTATAAGGCTGCAATCCTACACGTTTAACCTGGGAGTACATCCCATTAAATTCAATAGGGCTTACTTCTGAGTCAACATTCATAGGCTTCAAGAGGTGGTTTTGTTAAATCTTTATTATTTGTATGTGTAAGGAAAAGTATAAATAAAAAATATTCAAGATTTGATTAATATGGATAGGTAGAATAAAATTTCTCTCCTACACTATGGTAATTTTTCTATTTATGGCTATTCAAATTGATGTCTTGGTGCCATTATTAAAACTGTAGCACTCATCCGAGGTTATATAAGTGATTATATTTTATATGTATATTTTTTATATTTTTGTATGTAATGAAAAATAGCTTACAGCTTCATCTTCAGTCTTACTAAAGCCAATAGCTCAAGGAGGTCTGACAAATCTTATTTTTATCATTCAACAAAAACTGCAGTAGTCTCAGGTTGGTATAATAAAAAATAAAGAGATTAAGACTGAAGCAATACTTATCCACTATATGTTTCCCAAACTTTTTCGAACTGCAGCTCCCTTGACAATTGGCGACCATTAGCCACGGCTCCCCATTACATTATATGTTGATACCTGCCAATTGGCATTGCACTGTTTTCTGAGAGGATTCTGTGGCACTCCGCGGCTCCCCTGGGAGCTACGCCTCCCAGTTTGGGAACCACTGCACTATACCATCAAAGTACCATTATTGCACAGCAATGACCACTAAAGAACTGCCTTAGAAAACACTAGAGCTATTGCAATTTTGCACTCTTAAGGAAAAAAGTATAAGTCTAAATTTAGCCCAGACACTTATCAATTAACCACAATGTTCAAATAGGAAATATGAATACCTGGAAGTTGTAAGAGATTACCTGTACTGCAAATATCTATAGACAAGACAGAGAAAGCACCTTCCATGAGCATAAATGAATAGTATAATAGGCCAGACTGATTTAGAATCAGCTTCCTTTAAATTTTGTGCAAAAATAACCTATTGCATACCATTAGCACAAACAAAAAGGTGGGACTTCGCACATTAGCTTGTATTAGTTTTAAACTGGCTTCCAGGCTGGTTTTAGAACACCCAGCCTTGGTCACTCTGTGGATGACCTACACTGGAGAGAGATGCGAGGGGGAGCGTGTCCCTTGATTGACCTAGGTCTCTCAGCAGCTTTCAATTCCATCAACCATACAATCCTTCTGGATTGCCTGTTTGGATGGAAATTGGATTGGTACTATATGAAGTTTCCACACCTACATGGCAAACTGATTCCAGAAGATGGCCTGTGGACTACAGTTGATACCATAGCAATTTTAACGTTCCACATTTTCATCTCATCTCCCATGCTATTTAACCTCTACAAGAAACCACTAAGAGAGGTCCATTCAGGGTACTGACATCCTCTATCCACAAGTTGCATCTAGCTCTACCATTCTTTTACATTGGAGCACATGTTGCTGAAGTCGCTCTGAGCTAGATAGATGCAGCAGTGGAGTTCAAGGATGGTCAACAAACTGAAGTCAAATTCAGATAAGACAGAGGTACTGGTGTTTTCTTTTTTATTGTGCACTGTCTTGAGTGCTGTGCAAACAGGAAGAATACAAGTTGTACAATACTGTTCAATAAATGGTGTTCAGTTTTTTCTCGATTGGATCGCACACCTCCTTGATGGTGGTTTGCAGTCTGGGGGTGAAGGGTGTAGTTTGATTCACCGTTGTTACTAAATGCTCAAGTGGCTTTAGTAGCACATAGCATTGCATTCCAACTTTAGCTAGTATGCCAACATCATTCTTTTTTGGAGAGAGGTGATCTGACCACATCTATGCATGCTCTCATGACATCCAGGCTGCATCATGCCTTCAAACTATGTTTTTAGAAATTTGTACTGGAAGCATCTGCTTTGGGGAATGTTTGAAGGCCTTGTTTCCCCCATCTACTATTCTTTCAGGACCAATTTTCACCCTTTCATAAATATTCATAATTGGATGAAAGTTCATATAATGAACATGACAACATCTTGACCCTATATTGGCAAGTAGATTGGCATGCTGACCCCACTAATGGCAAATGAATCTGATAAAAGGGCACGCTTTCTACACTAGTCCCATAAAGGGATTCTAGCCAATCAGAAATGGATGGTAAACAGAGCCTATTTAGGGCAATGCTTTCAGAACAGGCAGGTAGTTTTGTTTTCTAGATCACTGCAAAAGAAGCATTTTGGAAAGCAAGGGATGACTTTCAACCTTGAAACTGTTCATAAGAATCCCATTCCCCTTTGGCTCAGATCAAGTTTAAATGTCTTTTCTCAATATTACAGCTTTTAGCATAAACAAAGGATCAATTTTCACTCTATGCATTCTTTGTTTTCTTGCCCTTCATATTCAGGCTTCCTGCATGCATTGCAGACTTATTCCAATATGCTCCATCATCTAGTATTAAGGTTAGGATATAATTTCACAATATGCTTTGAGGGGCTTTAGAGGACAGAAAAATGAAATACTGTAGATATATCAATCACATTTGCTATTGAGAATCACAATGGGAATCTACAGACATGAATATATCTTCCAAGAAAAAATGAACTACTTTACATGAGCAAAAGGTATTTTGCTGCAACTCAAAGGTATACACCACTGCACAGAAGAACATCTTCCCATCATACTTCATGTATCATTGTGGCAAACACCAGTAGACAACTTGCAGTGTTATGTGAAATGGTTGTATGGGTCTAAGATCTTGGTTAATTCCAAGAGAATGAACAAGAATCTAGCAGCAGAGGTGCAATGATGTCAACTCTGACATCAACTATTTTAAAATTTTATCTTAGTTGCTGAACCTTTCCTGACCCAAAACAAGAACTGCAGGCACTGCTGAACGCACAGACAATGGTTTGATGTGTTAGTCTAAAGGAAACAGTAATTTATAAATATGCTTTCTCAAAGTGCATCTGACCTTCATAAATGCAGTTTGAAGAAAGAAGTTGGACATTACAGTACAAGGTTATGAAAAGCACGAAGCAGAAACTCACAATTAATTGCAAAGGGGGAAGGGTGTTCCTCTCACAATGAATGGGGTAGGAGGGAAGATTTGAGCTCAAAGGAAACTTCCTCTGAGCCTAATCATTCCCTCCTCCCCCCCACACACACAATGGCTTCAGCAGCAGATACAAGCAGTCTCCTTCCATCAAAGTGACAAAGGAAGAATTAACACTTAGCCCCATACCCAATGCCTTCTCCCAATGGTCATTTTGCAGCAGAAAAATGCAGAGTCCACTTAGCCACATTCCCTTCTCCTGTTGTCACTTCAGAAAACAGTTGGGGGCCAAGCCATAGTCTGCTTTCAGCTGCCAGAGCTATTTCTGACCGCATAAGAAAAATATGCATGTAGCAGATTCAGGAGAAGTCAGGGATATTATTTCAGCACCTTGACATGGTTCCATAAACTTTTGGACTCACCCGAATTCCTTATTTTGTGCTTTCATCATCCATACAGACAGAATGAAGTTCAGAAACAGATTCAATATTCACACCATACTATACCAAAGCCTATATAAGATATGCCAATTTATGAACCATAAAACAGTACCAACTCCTACATTCCTATCATTCAGTTATCTATTCAAGTCACCAAGGCTCTTGTGCAGGTCTGGTCATGTATCAACATGAAATATGGAAGGAACCGAGAATGCCCATGTCACGTGCTGCTCCAATATCCCTTGTTCTATAAAACTTTCATACATGTGCACTTACATTTCAGACAAATGTAAATGATTTTTTTTAGAGTGGCTACATTAAATGTACCCAAAGCAAAGCTACATTAATTCTCGTATACTCAATGAAAATTACAAGCATCCGCCAGATAAATTACTTCCAGTTACCTCATCATGAGTGTATCTGTAATCCGCCTTCTTTGACTTGAGATCCCACAAGGCAACTGTCCCAGATTCAAAACCAATCAATAGCTGTAATAAATCACAACAGAATGCATTATTCTTCTATGGATGAAAAATGTTACTTCCAGCACTTAATTGTGTGTGGTCTGATTCCAAGACTTGCTGCATCAGTATGCAAGTGCTTAGGATAACTACACAAGCACAATAATAAAGCAGTTCACAATGTTCTAAAAAAATCTACCAAAATCAGGATTCAGCATGAACACTATGGTCCCCAGTTTCACCACGTGACAAATTCAAATAACTGAAGTGTACTTTCAAACACAAACAACTTCATAGTTGCTTCACAGTGTCTTGCTTACATGGTCACACAACTAGAATTGTGTGATTCTACCCATAGTTGGACAGAAGTAGTATTAAAGCTATGCAATGAAACTGAAAGCCAGCACAGGGAGAGTGGTTGCTCTACTTACGCAGATTCTCTTAGCTTGTGGCAAGACATTTATGAAATGTACTGAACTGAATTATTCTGCATGTTATTTTGTTTGCATAATTGGATCACTTTTTCTTGAAGTTAAGCCAACTCCAAATAGGAGAGGCATTATTTGGGGTTTCAGAAATAGTTCTTACACCTCTGATTTTGCCCACTGTCTTTCTCCACCACCACTCCTTGGTTTGTCGCTTCTTCTTGAGTGTTTGCAAAGCCATCTACAGTTCTTCAATGCACATTTTGAGTAATTTTTAGCATTGCATGCTACAATTTAAGCTGTCACTGCCAAGATGTGTCAAGAAAGAAGACCTGAGATTCAATTTAGATGTTCAGAAAAAGCACTAGGCACAGTGCATCCTAGACTGCACCACTTCAATCTGTTTGTTGTACACCAGCATTTCTCAAAGTTTGACCCGTGAGGTGGAGCCAGTGGTGGCGGAGATCCTGGGGATTGCCATCGCCACAAAAAAATTACCACTGCGATTTGCGGACTTGCCGTGGGTCCTGGAGCCCTCCAGAGGGTTCGGGGAGGCCGCAGAGCAGTGATCTGAAGCCCAGGGGGGCCTGCAGAGGGTAGGGCAGGCCTTCCTGAACCCTCCAGAGGGCTCCAGGACCCCCAGTAAGTCCGCAAATCACATTAAAAAATTCACGACAGCAGCAGCAATCCCCACCGTCACCATGCAGTCCCCGCCCCTTAAGGAGGCAGGGGATAGCTTTTGGTTCCAATGGTGGGTCAAGACCCACCACTTTGAGAACCACTGTTGTACACTATTACACCGCTGAATGCGGCTCTATAACCATGCACCCAGCATGCAGGAAGCTCACCCCTCACTCTTAACTGAGCCATGAAACATCATTTAAAGTGATAGTTATCTTGGGTTTTTTAGTAGAGGGTAGAGCAACTTTGCCTATTCATCCCAACATTGTGTCTCTTCCAGCAGATCTTTTCTAGTGTCTTTCTTGTGCACTTTTCAGATTCCTTGCAATTCCTTCTTGAAGACAGGAAACTATACAGTATTCTTATTCCTTTACTATGTAAACTGCTCTGAGAACTTTTTCAACGAAAAGGATTCAAATCTCTCACCTATGTCTGAAGTGGTACAGTCTAGAACAGGGGTTCTCAACCAGTGGTACTAGTACCACCAGTGGTACTTCGGCCGACTGCTGGTGGTACTCATACCAATATAAACCCACTCCAACGCGGCGCTTTTGGCGGCACACTTTCGCTCCCAAGAGACTCCTGCCTTTGGCCAAGCCTCTCAGGAATGTCATCGCCAGTCACTTCTGGTGGTACACAAGAGGAGCATGGTGTCGGAGATGATACTTGGGCAGGAAAGGGTTGAGAACCCCTGATCTAGAATGTATGCACTAGGTGCTTTTTTGTCATATTTAAATAGGGTCTAAAATAATTTTTTTTTTTAGTTTTGTAGCTAGGTTTTATTAAAGTGGACCACAAAACACTGTCTGAAATGCTGCATAATTCCCATGGCCTGCATGTTGTGCAGATCTGAAGTCTTATAATATCAGATATTAAATCAGACAACTACAAGCAAACACCTTTTGGGTCCAACTTGAATGAAAGCTATTAGGCAGGAATCAAAATTCAGTAGCAGAAAGCAACAGAGTCAAAGACCACAGGAATAAAAGTGATGGCTGGACAGATGCAGTCCTTTCATAAGACATGCCTTTCCAGCAATAATCCTCCATCATTACATGAGATCGTGTTCATTTGGATAAAGCGATCCATCAAGGGAAATGGATCAAAATTTCCTGTTTTTCATACAAAACCAAAAGATTGGGTGCATTTGTGAAATGTATGCACACAAACATAAAAAGGATGTGTTCATTATTCAAGAAACAAAAACAACTTTTAACATTCTAAAATTCTACAACTTAAGAAATCTAAGGACTGAAAGACTAGCATCTAATAGAATAGCCCTCTATCATAAATTCTTCATATCAAAGGTATTAAATTATAGCTTTACAAAATGTCCACAGCTGCTTTGGAATATTCTTCTCCAGTTTCGTATGCGCCTATTCAAAAAGGTATTATGTAAACAAACAAATATCTTCAATATTTTATACCAATTTTTAATTCTAGTACAGTATCAGAGATGATTTTCTAACACTTAAGATTTATACATAATCCTTCTCACACACATTCTAAAATACTAAATTCTATTTAATCCAAAGAACGTGAAAAATTAGACAACTTAAAAATGTCACTCAATATATGCAAAATTTAACATTGGAAGATTGCCTACACAAATAAAATGGGTCAAGTATTTCTATTTAAAGTGAAAGGGTAAGCATTTGTACTTTGAGTATAGGTTTTCATATATGTATTTTTGAAACAGTATTGCACTGTAAACAGCTACTACAAAGTGAACAAGTGTGCAATAGCCACACTTGAATAATATACCAAAACCTAGGGTGATTATGTTGCCAGAAATGACAATTGGTCTTGTGGAGGTAGGGACATCAGTTGCAAGCAACACATAAAAAGCACTTGCCCAACCGTCACAATCATTTCATTAGTCATGTTTAGTGAGAAGTGCAGAATAACCTTCAAAAAATGCTTATCAGTGTACATTGCACAAAATGCCACAAAAAGGGGGAGGGTTGTCTGGGACAACCTGTCTCAGGCATATTCTATGCCCCTTCTCTGAATGTCAACTTTCAGTTACAAAAAATAAATTTCTAGTCCCACTGACAGAAAAAAAATGTACAGGCAGTGTTCTACCCAGTTGTCCATTAAGTACACCTGAAACATGGAACAGGTTTTCCTAGTCAGTGACTGAAATGACAGACAAGAACTTGACACATATGTAACTTGCTTTTTTAAAAGCTAAGACCACATCTGAGAATCCATATTTAGATTTGTACATTTTGTGACCCCCTACACCCAATTACACAAAGTTACAGAAATTATATTATTTTTTGTTAAGTATTAGTAAACAGAGTATTCCAAATTCCTGCATACTCAGTGGGTGGGAACTGAAAGAATTCTAGAACCATACAAAAGCACCTTTTATATGCAACAGTGGCCTAATGCCATTTGCAGGAAACAAAGCAGCTTGGAGGTGAAAGGGGTGGAATTTATTGTGGAAAAGCATCAACAGGAGTATCCTTCCCCCAAACAATTTTTCTCTTCATGGTCACATCTCCCCAAAGCTTCTACCACAACCCATGAAATTTCCAACTGCATACAAACCACGTCTTCCTAGAAGTGTGTGTGGGGCTAATTGACAAAGCAAAAAATATATATTTCGTTCAAGTGTTATAATTTTATTGATTGCATCAGCTTGCCATAGTCAGTGGAGTCTTTACTATGGGAGAGCTAGTGTGCTGCACCCCAGGCGCCGAGTGGGTGCAGTGCTTCCGGGGGGCGCAGCAGCTGGGCTCGGGGCTGTGCGGTGGGGCGCAGCACCGGAGCCCGGCTGCCGAGCCCCCCAGAAGCACCGCGCCCACTTGGCACGTCACCGGCTTCCGGAGGCTCTGCTCCGAAGCCGGGACAAGCCCTCCTCAGAGCGACCGCCCAGTTCGGCGGTCGAGGGCTTTGTGAGAAGGCCGAACGCGTCGACGGCTTTTATTTGGTTTTGTTGCGCATGCGCAGAACCTTTCTGAGGGCAAACGGGCTGCCCGTTTTCCCTCTGAAAGGTTCTGCGCATGCGCAAAAAAACCAAATAAAAGCCGTCAACGCGTTTGGCCTTCTCACAAAGCCCTCGACCGCCGAACTGGGTGGTTGCTCTGAGGAGGGCTTGTCCCATCCTTGGAGCAGAGTCTCTCTGGAAGCCGGTGACGCGCCGCTTCCTGGGGGGGCAGCCGGGCTCTGGTGCGACGGGGGCACTCCAGCCCCCGCCCCCCAGGCACTGGGAGGGCTAGGAACGCCACTGGGCATAGTTTGAGTTATAAACATGGCTCTTTCACTACAGTAGTACTACCAAATAGCGTTTCCTTTTTACAGACCATTACCCCCAAAGGCCTAACTACAATACACCAAGAAGTAGGCTTACCTAGTCCGGGCCCGAGCAGCTCCCAAGGATGCACTGCGGCTGGCCAATGGGCTTCCCGGCTTCCAGAACTTCCGGTCGACGACGCGACCGAAGCTGGAACCCCGTTGGCCAACCGCAGTGCATCCTTGGGAGCTGCTCGGGCCCGGACTAGGCCGAAGGATGCCTTAATTCCGGGATGATGGTAAGCCTACCAAGAAGCAATGATGACCCAAGTAGCCATATGGTTGTTTTATTTATTAAGTTTAACATACCTTGCCTTCATCCATAGGATTGTCACTAATATGGACTATAGGTCCTGGATGAGACTTCGATGACCTGAAAATGTAAAAGTTAATTTTAAGAAATGAAGACAAGAATATGTTTACATGAAATGTTACAATGACTACAGTCTTTACACACAACTCCAATACAGAGAAGAAAGCATCACGATCAGTTATCGGACACAGAGCACCAAAGAATGAACATGCCTAGAGAGATGTAACGTAGTGGCTAAGAGACTAAGGCTGCCTTTGTTTTTCAGCTTCTAGCGCTAGGAGTGCTTCAGAGCAGTTTTTCTTTTCTCCTTCTAGCGTGCTCAGGTCGTGTGTTTTTTCTCCTTCCAACCCACTCAGCTCGAAGCTAGAAAATATGGTGGTCTCATGCACCAATAGGAAGGCTGCTTGGCTGCAAAGGAGCTTGGGAGATGTAGTACGAGGGACAAGGAGCAACAGCAGCCATTTTTATTTTTGGTCATTTCCGTTCTTTTTGGGAGCCCTGGTAGCAGCAATATTCAAGCATGCTAGAACGTCACTTCCTCCTATTTCAGAGTTGAAAAACAAACACAGCCATAACTGTGAAGCAAGACTTCCCCAATTCAAATCTCGTTGCTGCCATAAACTCACTAGCAGCACAACCATAGGCATGTCTACTCAGAAAATAGTCCCCTTGTGTTCAATGGGGCTTACTCCAAGGAAAGTGTGTATAGGATTCTAGGAGGGTGGCACTGGGCAAGCCACTATGTCTCAGATTGAGATACAAGATGGGGATAGTGGGTGTGTTGTAAGATTACATCAAGGTTCTACATGTAAAGTGCTTTGCATGGTGTTCTAAAAGTAACACCAATCAAAACTGAGAAACATAGATTCATATAACCTGGAAAGTAACATCAGGGTTGCGACACATCGATTTTCTGTTTAAGGACAATGTCTGGTAGGAAGGACCAAATCATGTCAGTCCCAGTATGCAGTCTAGCCCAGAACAGATTTACCAACCTATCTTCCATTTGCAGTAACTAAGCCATAAATATACACCACACAACTATACTACGTATCCAGAAAGCAAACAAACTACACTTACAGCACAATCCTGTGTAAAGGATACATGGTCGGACTAAAAGGTGATTAGTATATTGAATTTATATAGAAATGTGTGTTTATATTCCCCCTAGCATTTATAGCAGCGGTGGGGAACCTCAGGCCCCAGGGCCGGATCAGGCCCCCGAGGCCATCCGGTCTGGCCCCCGGAGAGATTGCTGGGAGACCACCCAACCGGCCCCTGGAGGCTCCGCCGGGTCCACGCGTCACCTCCGGAGGCCGGGAGAGGGCCTTTGCATGTCCTCCCTGGCCGCCGCCTCGACTCCTTCTCACCAGGCCGTTGGCCATTTCGCACATGCGATGAGGGCAAGCTTTTGCCCTCTTGCCCCCATCGGCATGGCACGCCGGAGGTGACGCGCGGACCCGGCGGCGGCTTTGGATGGTGAGCACGGAGCCTCCGGAGGCCGATGGGGGGCGGGGGCAAAAATTAATTAAATAAATAAAAGGACAGCCAGCCTTACGGCCGGCCCTCGAGCAAATTTCTAATATTTAAAACGGCCCTCACCAGGGAAAAGGTTCCCCGCCCCTGATTTATAGTGTAATCCGATACATATCTATTCAGAAATAAGTTACATTGTGTTCAATGGGACTTACTCTCATGAAAGTGTGCATAAGATTGCAGCCTAAAAATACACTACAGATACATTACAAAAGAAAGAGGAGGAAGACTACACAAATCAGGCACGATATTGTAGTAAGTATTTTTAGGTACTGTACTGTACAGCCACACAAAATAGAATAAATTCACACAATAAATAATATAACCCCATCTAGCCAGTCTCTCTGCCCCTATGTTTTATTACAGTATATTGTTTCATTTTAGATTATTAGCTGCCTTATGAACACTTGATGGGTGGAAAACACTTGCAAGAGAAACTGCAAATGAAGGCGCTAAAGCAGGTGCCCCAAGATTGAAAACGTACAGGGGGTCCGCCGTATCCGCAGGGGATACGTTCCAGCCCCCACTGTGGATAACTGAAACCACGGAAAGGGGCAAACGCCCCCTCCGTGGTTTTCAGAGACCCCCGCGCACACAACCCCACCGCTGGCTGGCGCCCCCCCAGGCACTTACTTTTAGGAGAAACCTCCGTTTTTTTCTTCAAAAGTTCCGACTGTGCAGCTTCTTTGCAGGCCTGACCAACAAGACTTAGGTGCTAGCTAGAGTCTCAGCAACCTTGTCTCAGAGTCTCACTATGAAATCCTACGATTGCTACTTATTTTTTCTCTGCTCGCCATTATGGAAAACTGTAAAAACTATAAAATGTCAATTATCTCTAGTCAATAAGTTATTTTTCCCAAATGTCATGTAGGAAGACATTGAGACATATACAATTATGCAACGGTTGAGAGAGGGAAATTCTTCTCCCTCTCGCACAACCCCAGAACCAAGGGACATCCACTAAAATTGACTGGCGGGAGAGTTAGAACTGACAGAATATTTCTTCACTCAAGGTGTAATCAATCTGTGGAACTCTTTGCTAAAGGATGTTGTGATGGCACCTGACCTAGATGCCTTTTAAAGGGGATTGGACAATTTATGGAGGAAAAGTCCATCTCAGGTTACAAGCCATGATGATTATATACATCCCCCAGGTTTTAGCAGTAGATGATCTCAGGGATCCAGAGTATGGATACCAGATGCAAGTGAGTGGCAAGAGGATACTGGTATCTTGTTGTCTTGAGTGCTCCCTGACCCTAAGGCATCTGGTGGGCTACTGGAAATTGGACTAGATGGGCCTTTGGGCCTGATCCAGCAGTGCTCTTCTCATGTTCTTATGAACTTGGGGGACCTAAGGTGACAGCCACCAGAGCATGGTGGAGGAAGGCATAAAAAGGGGAGGGGAGAGTGGGAAGAGGAGTGAGGAATGAGCAGGGAGACCTTGAGAGAGAGATTTCGAATATGGAGGGAAAGGTGGCCAGCAGAAGAGAGGAGAAGCAAGCAATAGGATCCAGTAAAGAGAAGGAGACTGTGAGAGAAATTGATGGGGACCAAGGGAGGAAGGCAGGAAAGGAGGGTGTGGAAGACTGGGATCATTGGTGCCTGGCTGCAGAATCTTGAGTCAACAGGGAGAACTGGAACACTTCAGGGGTAAAACAGACATACTAAGGATGGGCTACGTACTTCCTTATACAGCACAGGGATAGTGGAGTGGACTGTAACTGGGAGAGGGAGACCAGTGGGAATTATGAAAAAAGTGCCAAGTAAAAACAGCCGGTGTAGACAGAGAATTGGCACATGCTTATTTCTACTTGATGACATCACTTCCCGCTTGATGACATCTCTTCTGGCCCTTAGCAGGTGTCATGAATGCTATTCAGCCCGTTGTAGTAAATGAGTTTGACACCCCTGGTATATTAAGTAATATCAAAAAGACAAAGGGATGAAAAAGTTACTACATTGCAATTTGGCCTAAGAACTAAAAGGAAAGGTAAGTTAATGAAGCAAGAGGAGTCTTGCTAATTTGTGATTAAACTGGCCAAAAAGCACAATGGCCATTACCATGAGGGTCCCTCTGCATGAACTGCCTTGGGAATTGTGGAATTATACATAATTTGAATGGTCAGGCTAATACCTCAAATAACTTTCATTTTGTGCAATATGCAAGGTAAGATCAGACAAGGCACTCCACCAAGATCCTCTTTAGACAGAGCCTGGGAGCCAACCTCATTATCCCCTCCACTACTGCTGTAGGGCATGGCATGAGGGATGGTGGTGCAAATTAATAGCAGGGTCATTATAGGGGGTGAGTAAACACTTAGCTGAAGGTGGTAAGTACCCAGAAAGGAGGAAAGAAGGTGTAATAAAAGAGATAAAGATCGACAGCAGGGAGTGTTTAGGATTCAAGAGAAAGTAGGAGAAAACAGTGACAAATTATAGAAGGCATTGAAAAAAAAAGAATGCTGGGTATTTCACTACATTTGGCTCTGGCTGGGCAGGTGCTTCCTAGGGAGGGAGGGAGGAAGTGAAGAGACCTAGCAACAGGGCTCAGCCTTTGAAACGTAAGTCAAAAAACAATCCTTTCAGGCGTGGGGAACCTCCGGCCAGCGGGCCGTTTAAGGTCCCCGAGACCATCTGGTCTGCTGAGAGCTTGCCGGGAGGCCGCTGCATCGGCCTCCGGAGGCTCCGCGCTCACCCGCGTCATTCCCGGAGGCCGGGAGAGGACCTCGGCGCCTCCTCCATGGCCGGCGGCTCGGCCCCTTCTGACGAGGCCCTCAGCGGCGTTTTTGCACATGCGCACGCCGCTGAAGGCAAGAGGCTGCCCTCTTGCCCTCAGCGGTGTTGTGCGCATGTGCAAAAACGCAGCTGAGGGCCTCGTCAGAAGGGGCCGAGCCGCCGGCCAAGGAGGAGGCGCCGAGGTCCTCTCCCGGCCTCCGGGGGTGATGCGCGGAGCCAGCGGCGGCCTCGGAGGTGAGCGCGGAGCCTCCATAGACCAAGGGGGGTGCAAAGAGGTGGGGGTGCAAAAATTGCAGCCGGCCTAACGGCCAGCCAGCAAACAATTTTCTACTAATTAAAATGGCCCTTGATAATAAATAGGTTCCCCACCCTGCTTTAAAGATACAGAAGAGTAGCACTGCTCTTCTGTTTTTGAAAGACAGACTTTCTGCTCTCTGAGAACAGATTAAGCACAGGGAAAATGTGAGAATACCAAGTTTTAAAATTACATCATGTAAAATGCCCTACAAGAAGTGAACAAGAGTGGCAAATCAAGGAAACGTCTCATCTGAAAACATGTGTTGCTTTGATGCTACTTATGTGAAGGCTGTCCAGTTTATGAAAAGGATATAATCTAAACGTTTTAAAATTGAATATTGCTTCAAATTTCTTTTTCTGCATAAACCAAGTTAAATACAGGTGGGCCCCCATATTCATGGATTCGCTATCCACAGATCGCGGGGACCCCCCCCCCAGGCTTTTACTTTTTTCCCAGTAAGCTTCGTTTCTTCCTTAAACAGTAGAAGCAGCCTCTGGCTGCTTATTGCAGGCAAGTAGAACAAGACTAAGTCCTAGAGAGGCTCTGCAACGTTAACAGAAACCTTGCAGAGTCTCTCTAGGACAGTCTCAATCTACTTGCCTGCAATGGAGGCTGCTTCTCTGTTTGTTTTAAGGAAGAAACAAAGCTTGCTGAAAGGAAAAGAGCTGGGGGGGGGGGGCGTGCACGCCTGCCTGCAGGGGAAGCAGGGTGGAGAGCCCTCAGGAAACCATGAAGGGGGTGTTCGCTCTTATCCACGGTTTCAAGTATCCACGGAGAGGCCTGGAACATATCCCCGGCGGATATGGGGGGAATACTGTACAGCTCTTGAAGAGCAAGTAAGTTACTGTGACAATGCCATCTGACATTATCTGAAAGGCTGGTTGCAAAAAGACATTGCCTAGCACAGGTTCTAAACCCTTTCCGGGCCTAGTACCACCTCCGGCACCACTCTCCTGCTGTGTACCACCGGAAGTGACTGGTGATGACATCATCATCAGTTACTTCCGGTTTTTCAGTCTTTTGGAGGCCAGAAAATGCAGGTAGGAGGCTCTGGTCCGGTGGGAGGACCCTTCTCGGCATTCTTGAGCGGCTTGGCCAAAGGCAGAAGCCTCTTGGGAGCGAAAACACACCGCCAGAACCACCGCGTTGGAGCAGGGTTCTGGCGGGCCGGCAGTCCAAGTACCACCAGCAGTCAGCCGAAGTACCACTGGTGGGTACAAGTACCACTGGTTGAGAAACCATGGCATAGATAAACAAACCCTCGCACCATATAAATCCAAGTTCCATGAGTGACAGCACAATCCAGCGTAAGGATCCGGCCGGCGGCCTATGGCCGCCCACTGAATCCTATCCCCGTTTCGGGCCGCCCTGCAGCCAGGGTAGGCCCAATGGGCCTCCTTGGATTTCCGCCAGCTAAATAGCTGACAGACGTAAGAGAAAGCCGTGTAATGGTTGAGCCGGCCCACCGGGTGGTGGGGATATGGTGAAAGCCATCCCTGCCCCCTCCCGGGCCGACTTGACCAATGGCCCCCTGCCTCTCCACCCAGACCACCCATGTGGCTGCCGGCAAGAGACTTACCTTCCTCTGGCGGCCGCATGAACATCCCGGCGGCGGAGTGAGGGCGGCTGGCCTTGCGCCGGCCTCCCTTATTCCCGAGTCGTCGCAAACATCCCTTATGGCACGTTTGCGACGGGTTCCGGCAACGGAATGCTCGTTCTGTCACCATTCCTGTGCACAGGATTGCGCTGCGAGTCTGATCAGCTCTTATGATCCAGACATGTTCGTTCTGTGTGCACATGCACACATGCACATACTGCATTTTGTTAAGAATCAGATACAAACAGCACAAAAAAGGCTTAACAGCAAAACTGTTTGCCCCATCCCCAAAATAAATAGTTTTTTAATCTCATTTTTAATTACAATTATAATCAACTTAAATTCTTGAAAATTACAACCTCAGTAATTTCAGGGATTAAGTCAAAGTTCTTCTTGCCCTATGATCAATGCTGGTTAACAGAAAAGAGTGGTTCATATTACTATATAGCAATGCCAGTCTTGTTAGACGCTATCATAATGTGCTACAGAAAACACCTATTTAATTAATTGGGCTGTTCTTGTATCTATAAAGCTTCATGAAGCAACGGCGTGTATTGATGGAAGTACATTTATGAAAAATTGCTGACTATCCATGTTAAGTGCTCCATAAAAAAATTTCCCCAGATAAAGTATGTGCACATGTGAATCAGTCCCAAGGAGTAACGTTGATGCATTTTAGAATGAGAGCACATATTGTCACTTGAACAAGAGTCACTACACTTTTGTCTTATAGCAGCGGTTCTCAAAGTTCTCCCCGCGAGGCAGGGAGAACTTTGAGTGTTTGTGGGGGCGGGGCCAACAGCAGCGGCGATCCACGAAATCACCGCCACTGTTGTGCTTACCGGGGCTTGGGGGGGGGCTGTGCGAGCTTCTGCAGGCCTCCCCGATCTTCAGATTACCATTTTGCGGCAATCTTCGGGCACTTCCGGTTTTCTCAAAAACCGGAAGTACCCAAAGATGGCCGCAAAACGGCGATCCGAAAATTGGGGAGACCTGCAGAAGGTCGCACAAGCCTCCCCAAAGCCCTGGTAAGTACAGCGGGGGCAGTTTTGGGCACTTTTGCGGCAGCGGCAATCCCCCGGATCGCTGCCACGCTGTCCCCGCAGCAGTTCTCAATGGACAGCAGCGGTTCTCAATGGTGGGTCGCGACCCACAGTTTGAGAGCCACTGTCTTATAGCAAACCAACCAATACCTTTTGAAAGTACCAACACCAACTGCAAATTAGATTGATAGTGCAGAATTTAGCTTCAGCCCTAATAATCCACAAGAGTTGGGATAAAAAGAAACTAAACTATCTTGATGCCTGAAGGGGATAATTTGACAGAATTAGCAAATTAGCAGCTTTGCAATTCACATATTAATGTTTGTATTCTAACACACCTCAGGATCAGCTCTTAAAATATTATGCTGGCTCCTAGAAGAAGCCAACACCAACCAGTAGTAATTTTTTCCAGACCTGTATTTTATCTTGTATTCTCAAGCACTTCTACTGAAAAAGACTTATTTGCTTCACATCCAAGATGGGACTTTAGTTAATACGAAGAAAGACAGCTCTTCCCTCACAGTACTCCAAGGTTGGAAGAGATTCCATGATCAGCAAGGAGCCTGACACAAAATGCTAGCTACAGAGGCCAGGCTTTTAGGGAATGGTATAGGAGGTACTGGCTGAATGCATGTCCAATGTAAAATTAGGGAAGACATTTCCTATGTGGCAGACTGGCCACAGTAAGAGAGAAGCTTCAGCCATCAAAGACTGTACAGATAACATTCTTAGAGATACTGGCTACTAATAATGAGAATATTTACAAAGTACACACAGAATCAAATTCACACACACACAAGCTGGGAAGGAGTCCAACAACAGAAATGTTTACATCAAGTTAAGTAGCAATGACAAAGTTTCTAACGAGCTTTAAACCACATGAAAAGGAAAGACACACTGAAACCCATAAGAATCAAGGCTTATGAGAAACTGAATACATAGTTCCAAACAGGGCGGGGCCTGAGGGGCAGCTGCCCTGGGCGCAACACCAAGAAAGGGTGCAATACCACCTGCCCCAGCACCCCCACCTTCTCGCTTTTGGTGAGCCGAAAGCAGGAACTGCTGATTGCCTCCCACCTCCACATGCCACCCCTTGGAGTCCAGCTGATTGTGAGTCGGAAGGGCAGCGTGTGGAGGCAGGTAATCAGCTGCCTGCGCTTTCAGCTCAGAGCATTCCAACAGGCAATTGGCTGCCACCGATTGCCTATCTGCCTTCATGCACCGCCTCTCCAAATTACGATTGGATGGACACAGAGGGGTGGGACACAGGCGGTCACCTGCCCTCGTTTTTGGCTCTGAGTGCTCCGAGTCGAAAGTGGGGGCAGGTGATTGCTTTCACACACCACCCCCCTGCGTCCAGTCAATCAAGACTTGGAGGGACGGCGCAGAGATGGGAGGTGAACCCAGAACTGACGCTTCTGGTTCCAAACACACAATTTTGTGTGGTTAAAATACTGTACTGTATGTTTAAAAGTTTAAACAGCTCATTCTACACCTCTCTCGAAAGCAGATAGTAAAAGATATTAAAAAAAATATTCTGCTAGCATTTCAACACTATGATCAGCCCAGCAATTTTGGATACAGCCATGCCCATAACACAGCGGTTCTCAAATAGTGGGGCGCGCCCCCCAGGGGGGGCGCGAGGCCCCACAAAGGGGGGCCCGACCACCACAGTCGCCCTCCGCACGCTCCGAGGCCGGCCCAGGTGCCGGCCTCGGAGCGTCCGGAACGGCCGGCGCTCCAGGGCCTTCTGAAGGCCCAAGCGTCAATCCGAGTATTTTTGATGTTTTCGCTCATGCGCAGAGACGAAAACGGGTCTGCCCATGAGCGAAAACATCAAAAATACCCGGATTGACGCTTGGGCCTTCAGAAGGCCCTGGAGCGCCGGCCGTTCCGGACGCTCCGAGGCCGGCTCCCGGGCCGGCCTCGGAGCGTGCGGAGGGCGACGCGAAGGGGGGGTGCCACCCCCCAAAATCGGGTGACGGGGGGGCGCGGGGAAATTTTTCTGAGAACCACTGCCATAACAGCAGTGATATTTTTCCAAGACATACACATGCAGGCATAGAGAAAACGAACAAAAACTAAACAGTTATATTTAGTGCTGTCTCTCCATTAGAAACACAGAAAATATACAATGTCCAGATGAAACAATTGCTTTCACTAGACCATACTCACAGTTCAATGGCTTTATTCCACATGATGACATAGCCTGAGAGACTGAAGGACTCCACATTGACAATGTGTATATTTCCTCTTTCAGTGCCCACATACAGCCATTTACTCTGGAAAGGCAGATGGCAACATGTTATCCTGAAAAAGAATATATCCAAAAATTGAATTAAGATGACAACTTTTCTAGATCTCAACGACCAGACACACACACACAAAGAAGGAACACGCTTAAATTCACACTCGGATAATTCAATCCTATCCAAGCAAGGCCTGTACTTTTCAAAAGAACAGCCACGTACAATTAAATCATTTCCCAAACCCATTGCGAGAGCAAACTCTGAATTCTCATACTCCTATAGTGGAAGGATGAAAATGTGTGCCTCTATGAAAGGAAAAGAAAGGAATGTGGAGCTGTGCTAGAATCCAAAACATCATGAGAAGTAATGCAACAATTCAGAAAAGCCAGAACAAAGCGACTCAGCAAACACAACTGTACACACGTTATCAAATTAACACTCATGAATAAAATTCTGTTTTTTACTGAGTAGAATCTCTTTTTGAGAAGGTAAAAGGAAACTACCGTATTGTCCCGAGTATAAGATGCACCTGATTATAAGACGCACCCTTAAAGTTTGGTGCTAATAAAAATTTTTAATTAAATCACTGGCGTTATTGCAACAGCCTGATTATAAGACACACCCCTAGTTTAAAAACTTAAATTAGGAAAAAAAAAGTGAGTCTTATACTCAGACCAATACGGTATTTAAGATTCAGTTTTCACACTCATTGAATAATGGAGAATATTTTTAAACAGACTGCTTGTATAAGACCATGTGAAATACCCACTAAACGTTTCCCCTCCAGAGACTTTCATGTGAGGCACCTCTATAATAAGTAGCTTAATCCATAAAAACACAGAGTACCGGTACAAGTTAGATCTGCAGCCCATACAAGACACAAATCTAGGTTTCTCAAAGTTTTCTAGTTTAGTACAAGTAGTGGCACATAAATATTAAAATTCTTCAGCTTCTATTTCCTTTAAACCTACAATTATGTCAAACTATGATTTCTAGAAAACACAAGATAAGTTTACAATCAAGGGTACTTCAATTTCCAGTATTTGATTATACAAAAGTGACAATATTTCTGCTATTAAAATACTTAATAGCAAACATTTTTCAAGTTTTGCTTGTCATATTCACACTGAAAGCCAAATCTTACAACTGGTACTTGCAGACACGGCTGGGTCATTCCATGTCAAATTAACCAATGAAAAATCCATTTTGGAACTAGGTATCATGGATTTTGTTCATTTTTGGTACATTTGTACCTTACCATGAGATGTTTAAAAATTATTTTTTTCATATTTTTTGTCCATCCGGTTGAGATATTGAATTTTTGAAATTGCCTAAAAACGCCAAAATTCACTTGTCACCATACCTTCAAACGCCAGTTACAAGTTACATCGTACAAAATGTACAAACTTGTACAAGTTACATCGTACAAGTTACAGAGGACATAGACCTGAAGCATACTTGCCACAGTACAGTATCCAAGCAAGCTTTGACTAAACTCCTATTAAGTCTAAATGGAATTTGCATAATTACCTATGCAAATGTATTAATAGTAAAAGCAAGGTCACTTGAGAGGCAATATGCAGGTGCTTGTAAAGTATTTCCTTTGCTAGTTGTAGGCCATATGTCTTCTCTGATAAAACTGTCAAAGCTACTTAAAATCTTTATCATGATCTGTAAAACCATGTGCACAGCATAACAAATAAAAAGCATCATTCCCTAAAAGAACTTCATTTTGAAATCTCAAAAACCAACCAAGAAGCAAAATTACTTCACTGTATGCCCTCTGTTTGGCCAACACATTATTTCTAGCCAGACATTTAATTGGCTGGCAATTTATATCTGTGTTAAAAATTAAAGCATAGCAGGAATTTTTTTGGGTGGGGGGTAACTATTATATTGTATGCAATCTTGAACAATCTTCTACAGGACAGAACTAGAAAAAGTAAAAAAGGCAACAAGAGAACAAATAGATTCACACATGTGACAGGGCTTTTCTGACTACTGTTTGGAAAAGAGTAGTGTACTCAGATCTACGCATAGGCGTCCCCAGATGGGGGGCCCTGGGGCGGTGGGCCCCAGGGCGCAAGGGCGCAGAGGCTCCTGGGGGGGGCGGGAGGCTCTGGGGAAGAGCGGGAAAATTTGAATTTTTCCCGCTTTTTTCGCCGATTTTCGGCGATTTTAAGCCTAAAACTGGGGTTTTTAGTAAGTGTGTCTGCTTTTACCGGCACTTTAGTGATATTGGACGCTCCCTCGACGATTAATAGCCTTCTCCCGGGCCCGCAGCTTCTCCGTGCACCCGGCCCGGGTCTCTGTACAATCTTCGTAGTTTGCGCATGCGCAAACCCACGGAGTCTCCAGGGACGCTCCAGGGAGCAGTTTGCGCATGCCCAGAACGTCCCTGGAGACTCCGTGGGTTTGCGCATGCGCAAACTACGAAGATTGTACAGAGACCCGGGCCGGGTGCACGGAGAAGCTGCGGGCCCGGGAGAAGGCTATTAATCGTCGAGGGAGCGTCCAATATCACTAAAGTGCCGGTAAAAGCAGACACACTTACTAAAAACCCCAGTTTTAGGCTTAAAATCGCCGAAAATCGGCGAAAAAAGCAGGAAAAACTAATTAGCATAAATTATGCTAATTAGTTTTATGGGGGGCGGCGAGGACCCGGCCCCACACCCCAAATCGGCTGGGTACCCCTCTGGATCTACGCCATGGGTTTAAGTACAAAGGTTCAAGGCAAGGTTGGCTGAAAGCACTTGCATATAAAGGGAACAGTTTAGAATATTTTTTTCATGAATGCAAAATAACTTCAGAGAGACTCAGTTGCAGCGCAAACCTCTTTTATTGACAACCATCCTGAATAACAGCACAATCCGACTTAACTTTTGTGCCGGTTTAATCAGCGGCGCAACGAGAACAGGAGGCCCCAGAACTGAAAAGGGATTAAAATCCCCTTTGAATTCCTCTTTTGGAGGGGATTTGAATCCCTTTTCCATTCTGGGGCCTCCCGTTCTTGTTGCACCGCTGGTTAAACTGGCACAAAAGTTAAGTCGGATTGCGCTGTAAAAGGCAGACACAGGACCATCTTGATAGCTATGAGGAGCAAGCTTCAATGCCTGGGGCCTCAACCAAAAAGCCTCATCACAAGCCTCACCTGCCAGCTAGATGTCTAATAGCGATGACTCCTGCAACAAGACCATCCAAGGCAACCTCATGAGATAGGAAAATTCATACCATGGCATGGGGCCGGGAGGTTCCCAAAGTGGGAGGCGCGACTCCCAAGTGTGTCATGGAAAGCAGCCAGGGGCATAGTGTTAGTCTTTTAATTACTGTACCATGTATTCTTGCTTGCAAGAGAGAGAGCAAAAACAAAGACCCGGAAAAGCTGCCTCTTGTTTTGGGAATATACACATACATATAAGAAAGGGTGCCTCTGAGCATGTAAAGAGTGCCTGTCTCTTCAGTGCACTGTAATGGGGAGTCTCGGCTAATGGTGAGGGAGGTCAAGGGAGCCATGAGTCTAAAACGTTTGGGAACCAATGCCCTAAACCATTAAGGGCTTTTTAGGTTACCATCAGTCCTTTGACCTGTTCTCTGAGATGTACATGGAGCCAACACAGGAGTTATAAGAAGGGTGCAACATGGTCACAACTCCTCATTCTAGACCAATGATTCCAACAACCTGTGGTCCAGACTACAGGTGGTCCGTGGGAACCTGCCAGGTAATCCGCGGGGCCTCCTGTCATTTGGGTGTGTGTGACACAAGCGCCACCCGAGTCTTCAGCTCCAATGAGGATTGGAGCATGGAGCTGGGAAGGGACCATCTGCCTGCCACGAACTGTTTGGCTTGAAATCCCAGCAATCCAGAAGCAATCCGTGATGACGTATGGCATCATCTTGTCACTACTGGGTTGGCAGGGTGGTCTGTGGTGCCTCGAGTTTTGCTGCACCGGTCCACAGTCTCCTGACGGTTGGGAACCACTGTTCTAGACAAACACTAGCAGTTGCGTTCTGTATCAACCGAAGTTTCTGAAGTCTGCAAAGGCAGCCCCGAGTCAATTACAGCAGTCACTATAACTGAAATATCACTACTGTGCAGGTAACCATATTCAGATTCACCTACTAACTCATCTGGAACAGGTTGACAATCCACTTTCTGGTTTGCTGATCTTCTGACAAATAGCACCTGTCTCGCTCAGATTTTATTTTACCTAGTTAGCCCTCATCCAGTCTATCACCAATTCAGAACTACCACAGCCTTCTTAGCAAGACAGAAAGGAGAGAGAGCCGAGTGTCATCTGCATATTGGTGACACACAATCCCAAATCCCTGGATGACCTTTCCCAGCAATTTCTTATAAATGAAAAGCATGGGGAAAATAGAACCCCACCATCTTCTGAAACCTGCTCTCCAGGGAGCATTGGAACCACCGTAAAACAGTGTCCAAGACCCAACTAGGTCAGGTGATCTAGAAGGATACCATAGTCGAACGCATCAAAAACAGCAGAGAAGTTCTGCAGAAGCAACAAGGACTCGCTTCCCCTGTCCAGTTCCCAGCATAGGTTATTCACAAAGGCTGTTTTTGTTCCAAATCCCAGCTTG
Source organism: Plestiodon gilberti rubricaudatus (assembly GCA_026170595.1). Taxonomy (NCBI): domain Eukaryota; kingdom Metazoa; phylum Chordata; class Lepidosauria; order Squamata; family Scincidae; genus Plestiodon; species Plestiodon gilberti. The sequence continues at coordinate 66,942,367 of JANXHW010000001.1, forward strand.
AAATTGGACTGAAAAGGAGCTGGATAATCTGTTCATCCTTGGATTCAAAACACGAGATACAAATATTTGGAGCAGATTCTTGATTACAAACCAACATTCAATAGTTAGGAAAAATTGAGTAAAGTTCTCTTATCATCTGGGCAAATCTAAAAGCATGGACGTCAAGAACCCACTTCATGCGAAAAGTAATCCTGTGAATGCAGTAGCATAGACGAAGGAATGTCCAGTTCAGCACATCCATGGATACCATTGCTACTCTCCTGTTCTCAAGCCATCTGGCATTAGAGTAAGGGACCTACATGGGCAATCCTGCGCAACTATCCGGTGGGCAGCCCAGGCCACCAGCCAAATCCTATCCCCGTTCCGGGCCGCTCTGGAGCAGCCCGGAGGTCTACTTGGGAAAAGGGACATTCGTCCCCTTCCCCCAGTGTAAACCAGGGAAGGCCTAAATAATTGGTGGAAGTAAAAAGGAGGCCGTGTAACGGCTGAGCCGGCCCGGCGGGAGACAGGGATATTGCGGACGCCATCCCCACCCCCTACTGGGCCGACTCGGCCAATAGTCCCCCTCCCTCGCTGCCCGGACCACCCCTGCGCTCTTACCTGCCTCCGGCAGCCGTGGGGACGTCCCGGCGGCGGAGTAAGGGCTGGCGACCTAGCGCCGGTGGCCCTTACTCTAGAGTCGTTGCAAACGTGCCTTATGGCACATTTGCGACGGCTTAGGGTGGCAGAGCGCTCACTCTGACACCCTATACTTCTGCAGGATTGCGTCGTAATTCACACAAGTGTAGTGGCTAGGAAGTTTCCAGTTGTATCTATAGATTTACTCTGTCAAATTGTACTTCCTCTACACCAGAGGTTCTCAACCTGTGGTAAGAGTACCCCCAGGGGTACGGGGACCAACGGCAGGGGGTACGCCAGAGCCTGCCCCTTATCAGCATCAATCAGTAGTTAATTACTTGTTCATTAGAACTTAAATGCAATCCCTCCTGTCTGTAATTTTTTCACATTTAGAATTGTTTTAGTACTTTTTTATTTACCGATTAGCTAATTAATTGATTAATCCAATTAATTAGCAATTAATTAACAGGGCGTACTTCAGAAAATGGGACCGTGATAGGGGGTACCCAGGCCTCCAAAGGTTGAGAACCCCTGCTCTACACAGCTACTCTGCACAGAACAACTTAATCAGCATCCCTAGGCTGACTTTTAATGTCCCAATAACTTGGATAGCCAAGCACATCTGCTAGACCCTCCTCAGATCACATAAAATATGAATTCCAGAGTAAAGACTGGCTATTGCATAGTCCTCAATATAAGTTGCATTAAAAAAAATGTTGCACACCACTTGAGGAGCAACGGGTTTTTCTGATCAAAAAGCAGCATACATATGTTAGCAAAAAGAAAAGTCTATTGCAGGGGTGGCCAAACTTGCTTAACACAAGAGCCACATACAATAAACTTCAGATGTTTGAAAGCCACAAGAGAGATGTTTGAGAACCGCAATATTTAAGATGCATTTTAATTCTTAAATATATTTACTCACCATGGACATTAAACTTATGTTTTAATCCAGACTCTCAGTTTATACCTGGTAAATAATTATAAAGCTTGAAAATTTCTTATTTGCCTTTTATATTAATTGTGATGCAAAAAGGAGCTCAGCCAATATATTTCTGAGAGCCGCACATTATACGTCAAAGAGCCGCATGTGGCTCAGGAGCCACAGTTTGGCCACCCCTGGTCTATTGTAAGACATTAAATACCAATTTAGAGACTAGCCACCCAGGAAGCCTAGGCAGCAGAAAATCAAGAGGACCCCACACTATTAGAACAGCTTAGTTCTGTCTAACTAGACACCCAAGATTATGTGCACATCAAGGGAATGCTATCAGTATCCTAGGATTTAAGCATAAAGCTGAATAATAGAAGAAATGTTGTTGTTGTTCAGTCGTTAACATTTTCATGTTCGTTGCATCGGTGATGCTGTCTAACCATCTCATCATTTGCCTTCCCCTTCTCCTTTTGCCTTCAATTTTTCCCAGCATCAGAGTCTTCTCCAGAGAGTCCTCTCTTCGCATTAGGTGGCCAAAATATTTGAGTTTCAGCCTTAGTAAGAAATAGCAACCCTCTAAAACAGAATACAACTTTGGAAAAGTGACAGAGTTCACTTTACCTGGAAAGATATAGCTTTAAGCCTGCAGAAAGTGTTCCCACTCAGATTTCTTGAAAGATGTTTCAAGGTGGCCATCACTTGGCAAAGACAAAAGCCATAGGAGACATGCCTTTAAAGAAAGTATATGTATAGAAAACACAGCTCTGGGAAGAAACACAAGCACTACCTTCAAGCCACAAGGGACTTACATTGTTTTCACATTAATAGCCAATGCTTAATGATATTTGCTTCCAGCCTTACGTCCAAAGTTTTCTGGGAAAACCCAAATCCTCTAGCTTTTCAACAATAATGAGCTTCAGGCTATAGTATGTTGTAGTATCCTATTTTATGGTACGTATGTTAACTGTCTCCCTTTTGGAACTTCAGGTAGCTTGCAGAGTATCCTAAAGGGAACTTAAATCATTGCTATACAGTCTCCAACGGACTGATGAGATGATGAAAATGAGATAAGATTGAACATTGACATCTTGGGAATCAGCGAACTAAAATGGACGGGAATGGGCGAATTTAATTCAGGTGACCATCATAGCTACTAATGTGGGCATGAATCCCTTAGAAGAAATGGAGTAGCCCTCATAGTCAATAAAAGAGTGGGAAAGGCAGTACTGGGCTGCAACCTCAAAAACGACAGAATGATTTCAGTTCGAATCCAAGGCAAACCATTCAACATCACAGTAATCCAAGTGTATGCCCCAACCACTGATGCCGAAGAAGATGAAGTTGACAGGTTCTATGAAGACCTACAACACCTTCTAGAACTAGCACCCAAAAAAGATGTCCTTTACATCATAGGAGACTGGATTGCTAAAGTAGGAAATCAAGAAATAAATGGAACAACAGGCAAGTTTGGCCTTGGAGCGCAAAATGAAGCAGGGCAAAGGCTAATGGAGTTCTGTCAAGAGAACACGCTTTTCCAACAACACAAGAGGCGACTCTACACATGGGCATCACCAGATGGTCAATACCGAAACCAGATAGATTATGTGCTTTGCAGCCAAAGATGGAGAAGCTCTATACAATCAGTAAAAACAAGACCTGGAGCTGACTGTGGCTCAGATCATGAGCTTCTTATTGCAAAATTCAGGCTTAAATTGAAGAATGTAGGGAACACCATTAGACCAGTCAGATATGACCTAAACCATATCCCTTATGAGTATACAGTGGAGGTGAAGAATAGATTTAGGGCATTAGACCTGGTAGACAGAGTGCCTGAAGAACTATGGACGGAAGTTCGTAAAACTAAACCAACTAAAACCATCCCAAAGAAAAAGAAATGCAAGAAAGCAAAGTGGCTGTCAGATGAGGCTTTACAAATAGCTGTGGAAAGAAGGAATGCGAAAAGCAAGGGTGAAAGTGAAAGATATAAACAACTGAATGCAGATTTCCAGAGAATAGTAAGGAGAGATAAGAAGGCCTTCTTAAATGAACAATGCAAGGAAATCAAGGAAAACAACAGAATGGGGAGGACTAGAGATCTCTTCAAGAAAATAGGAGATATCAAGGAACGTTTTGTGCAAAGATGGGCATGATAAAGGACAAAAAAGGCAGAGACCTAACAGAAGCAGAAGAGATTAAGAAGAGATGGCAAGAATACACAGAAGGACTATACAAGAAAGATCTTAATGTTCCTGATGACCACGCTGGGGTGGTCACTGACCCAGAGCCGGACATCCTAGAGAGTGAAGTCAAGTGGGCCTTAGGTAGCATTACTAACAACAAAGCCAGCGGAGATGATAATATCCCAGCTGAGCTACTTAAAATCCTAAATGATGATGCTGTGAAAGTGCTGCACTCAATATGCCAACAAATTTGGAAAACTCAGCAGTGGCCAAAGGATTGGAAAAGGTCAGTTTACGTTCCAATTCCAAAGAAGGGCAGTGCCAAAGAGTGCTCAAACTACCGCACAATTGCACTCATTTCACATGCTAGCAAGGTTATGCTCAAAATCCTACAAGCTAGGCTTCAGCAGTACGTGAACCGAGAACTACCGGAAGTACAAGCTGGGTTTCGAAGAGGCAGAGGAACTAGAGATCAAATTGCCAACATGTGCTGGATCATGGAGAAAGCCCGAGAGTTCCAAAAAAAACACCTACTTCTGCTTCATTGACTACGCAAAAGCCTTTGATTGTGTGGATCACAACCAACTGTGGCAAATTCTTAAAGAGATGGGGGTACCAGACCACCTTACCTGCCTCCTGAGAAAACTATATGTGGGTCAAGAAGCAACAGTTCGAACCGGCCATGGAACAACCGATTGGTTCAAAATTGGGAAGGGAGTACAGCAAGGCTGTATATTGTCACCCTGCTTATTTCTTATATGCAGAGTACATTATGAGAAATGCAGGGCTGAATGAATCGCAAGCCGGAATCAAGATTGCCGGGAGAAATATCAACAACCTCAGATATGCAGACGATACCACCCTAATGGCAGAAAGTGAAGAAGAACTAAAGAGCCTCTTGGTGAGGGTGAAAGGAGAGTGCAAAAGTTGGCTTGAAACTCAACATTAATAAAACTAAGATCATGGCATCTGGTCCCATCAATTCCTGGCAAATAGAAGGGGCAGAAATGGAAGTAGTAACAGATTTTACTTTTTGGGGTTCCAAGATCACTGCAGACGGAGACAGCAGCCATGAAATTAAAAAGACGCTTACTCCTTGGAAGGAAAGATATGGCAAATTTAGATAGCATAATAAAAAGCAGAGATATCACCATGCCAACAAAAGTTCGTATAGTCAGGGCGATGGTGTTCCTAGTAGCAATGTATGGTTGCGAGAGTTTGACCATAAGGAAGGCTGAGCGCCGAAGAATAGATGCTTTCGAACTGTGGTGCTGGAGAAGACTCCTGAGAGTCCCTTGGACTGCAATGAGATCAAATCAGTCAAGCCTAAATGAAATCAACCCTGACTGATCCCTAGAAGGACAGGTACTGAGGCTGAAGCTCAAATATTTTGGCCACCTAATGCGAAGTTTCTGGAAAAGACTCTGATGCTGGGAAAGACTGAAGGCAAAAGGAGAAGGGGGAAGGCAAAGGATGAGATGGTTAGACAGCATCACCGATGCAACCAACATGAAAATGAGCGAACTCAGGAAGATAGTGGAGGACAGGAAGGCCTGGTAGGATGTGGTTCATGGGATCACGAAGGGTCGGACACGACTTTATGACTGAACAACAACAATGTAGACCTTTACAGAAATATTTTTTATAAATACAGGTTTACATGTAAATTGAAAGAATTTTACTAATTCTTCAGGCTCTTACTATTGTTTGTGCTTAAATTGTCAGACTAATTGTGATTCTAACCTTCAGAATTTGTTTTGTATTAGAAAATAGTGTGCTGAGCAGATGGGGTGAAACTGCAGCAGGGGATGGGAGCTTTAAGCCCGACCCACACTGCACGAGCTCTGGCGCTGAGGCCTCTGCCTCCGCGCGCAAAGCTGGTCGGAAGGAGTGTCTTTCTGCCTGTTGTCCCTCCTGTTAGAGAGCGCAGCAGTGATTGGTTAAGCACAAATGAGGTCCGATACACGAGAGAGATAGGGGCAGGAAGGAGAGAAAATTAACTTAATAAATTGTGCCTGGAATAGAATTCATCTTGCTAACGTTTGTGAGAAGGAGAAATGGATCCATGAGAAATCGGAGACTCGAGTGAGTTCCGATTGATTGACAGCCCCTTTCATCCCGCCCTCTCATCCGATTGGTTGGCTGCAGTAGGTCCGCAAAGCAACCCCCTCAAAACATGGGCAAAGGACTTTATGTAAGCGCCGGAAATCGGGAGATCGCATCAGCTCAGCTCGCCTCAGCAATGGTAACCAGACACCTCCGCACAGCTCGGCAAAGCGCCTAACGCGTCTGTGACGCGCCGGAATTCGTGCGGTGTAGGTCGGGCTTTAGTCTCAAACTATTGTGGTTTCAGTCCTGATCTCGTGTGCACTTTAGTGTTATTTTTGACAGACAGAAGAGTGTTCATTGACTTTCAATAGAAGTTTTTGTTGTGGGGGGGGGATCACAAAAGCTAATGGGTTTGACAAAGCTCTGTATGCCTATTTTACATTACCAAATCAAGAGAGGCGACAGTCAAGAAAAAAAGAAAACCTAGAAAAGTGAGAACAGTTCCCCAACACATTTCTTCCCTCCCCATTAAAAAAAAAAATTTTATGACGTTTTCTCTCAGATCGATTAGTGAATTATTTTTAAGGCAAGGTATGAAAATATTGCAGTTGTCTATTTACTTCCTCAAAATGCATTTTAATAACTATGCAAGACCTCTTATAATTCCTGTATACTGCAAGCACATACATAGGAAGCTGTCATTCCAAGTCAGATCATATGTCCATCAAGCTCAGTATTGTTTATCCTGACTGGCAGCAACTCTCCAGGATTTCAGGCAGCAATGGATACATCAGGGATTAAACCTGGAACATTCTGCATGCAAAACATGTGGTCTACCCTGAGCTACAATCCACACCTATTCGCAAATCCTCTCGCCTGCTTCAAATTCCTCCATTTTCTGTAGCATGTGGAAAAAAATGAGTCTTTGTCAGAACAATACCAATTAATACCAAAAATCAAGAAACAAGCTAAGGTGAAAAGTAAGAGAAACTTGTTTCAGTCCACACATAGCAAGCCTCTGAAGTCCATAAGATTAAAACGTAAGTTCAGAACTGGAATCTTCTACGAAACTTTCAAAAACTGATTCTGATTTGACAAAAATGTTTTTCAAGGTTATATCATTTAAAATGACACAACATGGATTTTGTGGCTAATTTTATTCATAGTGACTATGACACTTGCACCTTATCATAACACTGAACTCTTCAGTAACTGAAGGTCAAAACTACAAGTTCACCTAAATGCACTTTTAAAGAAGCATGCTTAAAAGACAGAAAGTGCCTCTTCCTTGACTAAAAGCAGCATAAGGAATCTGACCCTGATTAGAACACGGGAAGGTGTGACAAACGCTTTCCAAAACAGGTCTCCTCCAAAAGCTGCTCTTTGTGCCCCCTTTTTTTTGCACGCAGCAAATACAACCTTCAGGGAAAAAATAGGCAGCAATTTTCTGTGGGAAAGCAGCACAAAACGGTACCTCTCCCCAAAGTTAAGATCATACTCTCTTCCCACTGTCCGTCATTAGCTGCTTTGTCAAAAAAGAAGCACTTTTTTGTGGTTAAGTATTTAACAAACAAAAAAGGAATCCGTTCATCAAAAAAACCCAAAACGGTAATATATAACAGTTGAATCTAAGAACTCAGGGAAGAGAGGTCCAATAAGAACATAAAAAGAGCCCTACTCGATCAGGCCAAAGGCCCACCTAGTCCAGCTTCCTGTATCACACAGTGGCCCCACCAGATGCCTCAGGGAGCACACAAGACAACAAGGTACCTGTATCCTGTCACCACTCCCTTGCACCTGGCACAAATACTTACTCCTACAACCAGGAGGTTGCTTATCCCCATCATGGCTTGTAAGCTGCAATGGACTTTTCCTCCATAAATCTGTCCAATCCCCTTTTAAAGGCATCCAGGCCAGGTGCTATCACCACATCCTGTGGCAAGGAGTTCCACAAACCAATTACACACTGGGTAAAGAAATATTCTCTTTTGTCTGTTTTAATACTCCCTCCACTCAATTTGAGTGGATGTCCCCTAGTTCTAGTGTTGTGCGAGAGGGAAAAGAACTTCTCTCTATCCACTCTCTTCATCTCAAGTATAATTTTATACGTCTTAATCATGTTCCCCCTCAACCGCCTTTTTTCTAGACTGAAGAGCCCCAAACGCTGTAGCCTTTCCTCATAAGGGAGATGCCCCAGCCCACTAATCATTTTGGTCACTCTTCTGCACCTTTTCCAGTTCCACTATATTCTTTTTGAGATGCGGCGACCAGAACTGGACACAATACTCCAGATGCGGCCTTACCATCGATTTGTACAATGGCATAATAATATTGGCCGTTTTATTCTCAATCCCTTTTTTAATGATCCCAAGCATGGAACTGGCCTTCACAGCCGTTGCACACTGGGTCGACACTTTCATTGACCTGCCCACCAGCACCCCAAGATCTCTCTCCTGATCCGTCACTGAAAAGCTCAGAACCCATGAGCGTGTATGTGAAGTTTTGATTTCTTGCCCCAATGTGCATCACTTTACACTTACTTACATTGAAGCACATCTGCCAATGAATTATGGTCAATTCAGCAAGATAAACTATACTCACAATACAGTTAGCCTCAATTCAGACATCACAAACCACCAACATGGACACTAACTATGGTTTGATGCGCCTAGCTGAATCGACAAAACATAATCTGAGATCAGTGAAACCAACCAAAACTAGACATCATGTTGTGAAAAGAATTTGCAAACCATGATTTGTGCTACCTACAGTTTGGCATATCTGTAATAACAAACCATAATTATGGCCATTGATCTGCCTCTGGGGAGACTACCATAGAAACAAAACTGCTGAACAGATGGAAGAGAGCACACAGACCAGCAGCTTTAAGTCATCATTTGCATGCATATTCAGAAGTTTGAAACACAAGGTGCACGAGATAAATGTGGTTCTTGGAGTTAGTTTGGAACTAACTTTTGTGCCCTAATTGCTAAGTATCATTTACTCATAGTATTTTTTTTTAAATGAGCTTGAATATAGACAAGGTCCTGCACTTAATGTTTTAAATTTAACATTAAGCCATCATTTTAATAACTTATTGGAGTGGCTGGTATGTAGTTAAGAGACTTTTAACTGACAGATTAAAAATGCATATTCAAGCATTTATGATGCATATTTATAAAATTATGCACAGTCTAGCTAGTTAATGGAAGTCACTGTAAACTAGGTCACAATCATGTCTTTTTCTTCAGCATTCTTTCGTCACACCAATTTTCCACAATTGAGCAATGTATTCGAGAATCAAGTTTGTTAACGCTTCAGAACAAACAAATCAAAGGATATTTTCAAGTTCAGCAAAAAAAAATAGAAATATTAACTGCTTCAACACTTGGGGGAGGGGAATTATACTGTTCCAATATGGTAATCAAGTTCCATGTTCTGACTGGCAACAAGCATAAGAGGCTTTCATAGTACCCCTACCCACAGGAATCTGTGTCTTTCTCGAAATAAAAAGGTTGTGTTTTCCCCACTGTGTGAATTTTCCAACTTCTTCATGTCTTGGCAATATTTTTACACTGCAAATCCAGTTCTGAACATTCTAATAAATTCTTTTACTAACTTCCTGGGTATAAATGAAGTTTTACACTATAATTCAGTATTTTGAATTTAGCTTATAGTCTATATGTTGCTTATAGGCTACAAGTTAAAGTTAGAATGTACACATGTACTAGGTTCCCAAGTTACAGACATCTGAGTTACAGGTGGACATGTTGGTGCTTTTGCACAGGTGTAGTCCATTTGTTATTAGTGCTTTTGCGCAGGTGCTATAGCGGTAGGCAGGCAAGACCTGGTTGTTTTGACATACATACATTCCAACTTCTGAACAAACCTTCAGAATGGAACTAGACTAGTATACATCTTGGGGCTTAGTGTATATATTTTAGAGCCAAAAAGGCACAAGATAGAACTTGTTAGTGAAATAGAGTGCAACACACACACACACACACACACACACACACACACACACACACACAGATTACATTTGTCATACTCAGACAAATTTCTTCATTACTTTCTAGATTTTACTAAAATCTAATTCTAATCTTTTGCCTTCATGCATCAGGACTGATTAGGTTCTGTTTTTAACATACAAATGTACCTTATTTTTATTTACCTTAAAAAAAAATAGAGAACAAGAAGCCTTCCCTTCCTAACTTTAAAATTTCACCCTAGTTATTTTGCCAGCCACTTAGCAATGCAACAAACATGATTGTCATGATATTTTTAGTACAGAGATTTTACCAATCACTGCAAGTCAAAATTACTACAACCAAGAATTCAAGTTGTTTTGCTATAAGAAAAATGTTCTATTAATGAATGAAATGTAACCCAAAAAAGTTTGTGTTGAAAGATTTAAGTGCATAAAGTCTCAAAAGTAAGTCTAGTTCTTGGTATTTCAGATACTTAAGTCATGAGCAAATTATTGTAGTGTTAAACTAGATGCAAACCTAAACATGCAAACCACAAAATGGGCCAAAATCACACAGAATGAGCTTTAGTATTTTACCCCTGCTGCAATTCTGACCCTGCACACTTCCACACACCATTTCTAATCGGAAAAAAACTTATATTGAAAGTCAATGAAAACTTTTCTGTCTGTCAAAAATAACACTAACGTGCACACGAGATCAGGACTGAAACCGCAATAGTTTGAGACTAAAACCCAACCCACACCGCACGAATTCTGGCGCGTCACAGACACGTTAGGCGCTTTGCCGAGCTGTGCGGAGCTGTCTGGTTACCATTGCTGAGGCGAGCTGAGCTGATGCGATCTCCGGCGTGTACATAAAGTCCTTTGCCCATGTTTTGAGGGGGTTGCTTTGCGGAGCTACAGCAGCCAACCAATCGGATGAGAGGGCGGGATGAAAGGGGCTGTCAATCAATCGGAACTCACTCGAGTCTCCGATTTCTCATGGATCCATTTCTCCTTCTCACAAACGTTAGCAAGATGAATTCTATTCCCGACACAATTTATTATGTTAGTTCTCTCTCCTTCCTGCCCCTCTCTCTCTCTCTCGTGTATCGGACCTCATCTGTGCTTAACCAATCACCGCTGCGCTTTCTAAGAAGGCAGGACAACAGGAGGGACAACAGGCAGAAAGACACTCCTTCCGACCAGCTCTACGCACGGAGGCAGAGGCCTCAGCGCCAGAGCTCGTGCAGTGTGGGTCGGGCTTAAAGCTCCCATCCCCTGCTGCAGTTTCACCCCATCTGCTCAGCACACTATTTTCTAATACAAAACAAATTCTGAAGGTTAGAATCACAATTAGTCTGACAATTTAAGCACAAACAATAGTAAGAGCCTGAAGAATTAGTAAAATTCTTTCAATTTACATGTAAACCTATATTTATAAAAACATATTTCTGTAAAAGGTCTACATTGTTGTTGTTCAGTCGTAAAGTCGTGTCCGACCCTTCGTGATCCCATGAACCATATCCCGCCAGGCCTTCCTGTCCTCCACTATCTTCCTGAGTTCGCTCATTTTCATGTTGGTTGCATCGGTGACGCTGTCTAACCATCTCATCCTTTGCCTTCCCCTTCTCCTTTTGCCTTCAGTCTTTCCCAGCCTCCCAGATTGTCCTCTCTTCGCATTAGGTGGCCAAAATATTTGAGCTTCAGCCTCAGTACCTGTCCTTCCAGGGAACAGTCAGGGTTGATTTCATTTAGGCTTGACTGATTTGATCTCACTGCAGTCCAAGACTCAGGAGTCTTCTCCAGCACCACAGTTCGAAAGCATCTATTCTTCGGCGCTCAGCCTTCCTTATGGTCAAACTCTCGCAACCATACATTGCTACTGGGAACACCATCGCCCTGACTATACGAACTTTTGCTGGCATGGTGATATCTCTGCTTTTTATTATGCTATCTAAATTTGCCATAGCTTTCCTTCCAAAGAGTAAGCGTCTTTTTAATTTCATGGCTGCTGTCTCCGTCTGCAGTGATCTTGGAACCCCAAAAAGTAAAATCTGTTACTACTTCCATTTCTGCCCCTTCTATTTGCCAGGAATTGATGGGACCAGATGCCATGATCTTAGTTTTATTAATGTTGAGTTTCAAGCCAACTTTTGCACTCTCCTTTCACCCTCATCAAGAGGCTCTTTAGTTCTTCTTCACTTTCTGCCATTAGGGTGGTATCGTCTGCATATCTGAGGTTGTTGATATTTCTCCCGGCAATCTTGATTCCGGCTTGCTATCCATTCAGCCCTGCATTTCTCATAATGTACTCTGCATATAAGTTAAATAAGCAGGGTGACAATATACAGCCTTGCTGTACTCCCTTCCCAATTTTGAACCAATTGGTTGTTCCATGGTTGGTTCGAACGGTTGCTTCTTGACCCGCATATAGGTTTCTCAGGAGGCAGGTAAGGTGGTCTGGTACCCCCATCTCTTTAAGAATTTGCCACAGTTGGTTGTGATCCACACAATCAAAGGCTTTTGCGTAGTCAATGAAGCAGAAGTAGATTTTTTTTTTAAACTCTCGTGCTTTCTCCATGATCCAATGCATGTTGGCAATTTGATCTCTAGTTCCTTTGCCTCTTCGAAACCCAGCTTGTACTTCCGGTAGTTCTCTGTTCACGTACTGCTGAAGCCTAGCTTGTAGGACATACTAGTAAGGACTACATATTACACATTAAATGAGAAGTCAATTTACTTAGGATGGCATGCTATAAAGAGCCTGTGCAAAGGTACAGTTTTGTGGATTTAACACAAACAAAAGCCCACAAAGAATCAACTGTACAATACTGTATCTACATATATCCTGACAGTGCGATCCTGCCTAAGTTAGACTGGCACTGCGCCAGCCTAAGGAGTCGCAAACGTACCACAGAGCACATTTGCGGCTCCTGTAGAGTAAGCGGTCGGTGCCGAGGCCGGGACCGCTTACTAGGTTGCGGAACCGACTCCACGCCGGCCGCCACAGGTATGTCCCGCTCCAGTCAGAGTGGGGGCGGGCAGGGGTGGCAAGAGAGGGGGCTATTTGCCAGCCCAGGCTGGTAGGGGGCGGGGATATCGGTGGGGATATTTCAAGCCCCATCACAGCGCGGGCAGGCCTTACACAGCCTCCCTTGTCACATGCCAGCTCCAGAGCTGGTGTGCATCTGAGGCCCATTGGGCTCTGCCCTGCTTACACCAGGGGAAGGGGACAAATGTCCCCTTCTCCAGAGGTGAGCCCGGGCTGCGCCAGTATGGCCCGGGAACTGCGCATGATGCAGTGCCTGCCCCTTTAGGCCAGCCGCTCATACTTGCACAGGATTGGGCTGTGAGTTTAATGCATCTGCCTTTAACACAGACAACCAGGACTGCTGTATATTCTCTTTCATTTTCAATATCCTGTGGAAAACTGAGAAATTAGTCTATAGGACTGTGCATTCAAGGCCAGGAAGGTAATTCTCAATTAGACACACTGTACGCTTCCAATATCTTAAAATTTTACATTTTAAGTTAGAAAAGGAAATTCTTAATGGACCATATGCAACCATTTATTTTTAATACTACTGAGTTTTGAAAAATACAAACAAAAAACCAAGCAGACTTCTCTCTTCCCCCATCTTGGTTACTCATTCTTCTAAAATGAAAATGTCTTGCAACTATGTTATAAAAAAGATTTAAAAACCTGAAGTTATCCACCAAAAGACAGCTCAACTTTGCAAAGCGTATACATATTTTCACGCACGCACATGCACACAAGTTCGATTTCACCATGTATTATTCTCCCATGGCTCCAGGAAAAAAAGTTGCATGGAAAATAGAGGCAGAGTGCATCCTTGATCACAGTTTGTTTTACTTTGCAGAAATATTCTATCCTGTACATACAGTTATAAGCACAGTGGAGGAAGTGCAAGGGGTCTTCCTTACTCCCTTCTCCCCATTTCAGCCTCCTGCACCACAACTCCTGAGGGTCAAAGAACCCCCAGAAACTGCGTAGGATGAGGTACACAAAGATATAGGGAGTGGGGAAATTACTAGAAAATGAGTGCAAGCACAGTCTGCAAGCAAAGAGAGTAAAAACAGTGTTTGTGCCCTCTTCCAGGAATTCCCATTCATCCCGTGCAGCTCCCCTGAGCCCAGGGCTCAAGTCAATCTGCTGCCTGGGATTTCAAGGTTCGTTGCTGCCTCCAGTACCATGCAAGTTTTTACTCTAATCTCCTTGCTACTCAGCCCTAGTTTACCACTTCGCTGCCACCATTCTCCTCCTTCCTGCTCTCTGCCATTTCAAAGGGCAGAGGGTAGGAAAGGAGGGAAAATGGAGATTACGAGATTGCCAAGTTCGAGCAGCTTCTCTCCCTACTTTCTCTTTGTCTTCCCCAGCCTCTCTGTCTTTTAAAACCACAGACAGTGAGGCAGGAGGAAGGGGGGGGGGTAACAGTATGTGGGAACCATAGAACCTTTTGCTAAAGAGCCCCAGTGCACTGGGCAACTGGCGGGCAATGGCTGCCCTGCCAAAGTGTCACTTTGGACCCCAGTGCTTATTGAGGCCAGTTATCTGGCCAGCCTTGCCTGCACCTCATCCCACACAGTTCCTGAGGGCCCCCTGAACCTCAGGAGTAGCTTTTGTGTGTGCAGGGGGGGGGGTACTGGAGAGTTCCCTTACACTCTTGCATGTCGAAATCTTAAGTCTAACCACATAGTCTGGGCAGTGTGAATTCTGCACAAGAAAGAGAGAAGGATGGTGCACAGTTCCACTTCCTGTCAATTTAAGTTATTAAAACACAGTGAGGAGGGTTAGAAACTTGCCACAATAAGTTTGCACAACTTGCAACCCAAACCAAATCCAACCAGCCATGTATTACGGAATGTCAAGTACTTGACTACTCTGTTTGATTTCCCAGACTAGGAGCAACATGAGACACAAGTTCTTGCTGGACTACCATACGCTGGGTTTACAGTGGGGGTGTGTGTGGAAGTTGTCACAACTTGTGCAGGCCTGTTCTAGCAAGTTTCTAGACCATATAAAAACATTTAACACTCTTCTATGCTTACACCGAACCCAGACCGAGGACTGAATCAAAAAGATACCTTACCACATGAGGGTAGCTCAAGAAAGGATGATTTTACATCTCACCCTACAGCACCACATGAGAAATGCTCATATTAAGCAAGGAACTAAGCCCCAATTCTTACCTCTCTCTGTTAAATTTTAGGGAGTGCAGTATAGCAGGCCTCTTCTGACGCAAGTTCCATAAGTGTATGGTATCATCAGCCAAGGCACTCACAAGGGCTCCCTGAAGATAACAGAAAGCTTAGTCAATAGCTTGTAGGGATTTGGGACAGGAAATGCGTACATTACAATTACCTTTTATAAGAGCCATTAATTTGTATAAAAAACCTTTAGAATATTTTTGCATAAGGTTGCTCAGTTTTGCATCATAAAGGGCAATCCAGTCATTGTTATTAAAAATAGATAAGAGATCAGTTATCCTTTTTCAGTTATGTCAACTAGATCAGGGGTGCCAAACATAAGGCCTGGAGGACAATTGGCCTCTCCCAAGAAGTTGCACTTCTTTCTATTGTTCTCTAATGTCCCTCATCCCTGCTAGAGAGAATCTAGGCAATGTGTGCAGATCACTGATAGAAGTGATGCATGGTAGCCAGACACAAGTGCAGATTACCAATAAAAGTGATGAAAGTTGTGTGCTGTGCAGATAGGAGCGTGCTTATGTTTGCCCATCTCTAAAAAGATATTGTGGGAAAAGGTACAAACAACCCTAGACCTCGTACAGAGGTGCAAAGAAGGGCTACCAAAATGATCAGGGGCTGGGCGCTCTGGTAACAGACCCTGATTTAGAGTCTGAATGCAATCCTATACACGCTTTCCTAGGAATAAATCTCATTGAATACAATGGGACTTACCTTTGAGTAGACATGCATAAGATTGTGCTGTAAATCTGTTTTCAAAGGGTCTGTTACCATTTTAGCAGAATACCTAGCATTCAGTAGATGGAGGATATTTGTCGTCAGTTTGGAATAGTGGAGCCAAATGGTCATGAAATATTGTATGTCATCTATGACAATTCTATGTAAACATGCCACCTGACTGCTGTAGTTGTGATGCATGACTTATTGCCTAGAGATCCAACTGACCACTGCCCATTTTAAGATGGACAGTGGTTATGTACTGCTCAGGTCATTAACTGTTCCGCATCGTAGGGAAAATATTAGAGAATGCTGCTCGGCAAAAGCAGTGATGCTGAAAGGGTGGCCAGTATGATATAATTGGGCCGTCCCATATTTTGAAAATATGATCAAGATTTGCATATTTTATCTTCTGTCATTAGCAGCTAATGGGTTCCTAGGTGAGGGCTTCCTTCAAAGCCCGAAGACCGGTGAACTTGATAAGTTTGAGACACGGCACCAAAAAGCTGTGAAAGCCTCCAGGAGGAGAGATAAGAGCTAAGAGCTTCCAGCTGCATTGGTAGAGTGTGGGAGGTGCCAGCCAGCAGAAAAAAAAGCCAGGCTGCAAAAGGATACTACCTGGAATGTAGCCGTTCATGAAAGGTTGGACATTTATATATATTGTAAAAAAAACCCAAGGGGGGTTAGGACAGCCTGCCCATGTACACCGCCTTGAATTAAAGTCAGAGTAGAAATCCAATGACCGAGAAAGGCGGTATATAAATACTGTATATTATATATTATATATATTATATTATAATGATGTCACTTATGGTCCTCAGGCTCCATGAATGCTAACTATGCCTCGCTGAAGAAACTAATTTACCCCTGAACTAGATTCTAGGAAAATCCACACACTTATATCAGCACACAGCAAAACAGGTGCTTAATTAAAAACAATCATCCGCCTACAACTGATTTTTGCCATGTATTTGCAGCTAGTAATTCTAGTGGTATGCAAAGAAGCTGGAGCTGTTCAGCTCACTATACACTTTCATTGTAGCCAATTACATGTTCTCCTGTTTTAAAACAGAAACATCTACTGTTTCAATATACTGAATGAGTTAAAATGAAATAAGTTTTTTATCTACTTTACAAGTTGTGCTCAAAGCACTGGACAAAACAGCATTATGCATGTAAATCTTACCAACCTCATTAATCAGGAACTGAAGCTGGATTACTGCAGCTCCACTGTCATGTTGGCAGTAACATTCAACTCCTGGTCGGCCAAATCTGGCATTAATTTCATTAAGGAATAATAGTTACAATATAATTTGCATGGGAATCAGAGTTATGCAGAACTTTCTATTCTGAAAGTATTTCATCAACACCTCCCTCCCCTAGTGCCAAAATCAGTTCATTTAAGCCTCACAGTCACCTCTATTTTTGGTGTCATCGGTTTGGTATTGATTCTTAGGACATACAGTACAGTACACAGTATCTTGATTTGCCTCATGCAGAAACACTATGACATGCATACTTTATCATATGAATGCAAAAAGAAAAATTGCTTAACTAATGCTTTGAGTAGTCTTTCAAGCAGTCACACGTATGAGATCTGCACCAGCACACAGCAGCATTTCAGAAATATCCAGGGTTTAAAAAAGCCTTCAAACCCAGACCCTTGAGGGGCCATTACATGCCTCGATGAAAGAACATGAAATCCAGTGAAAGCTGAGAAAATATTCTCTAGAGTAGTTATGAGGAACAAAACTTGGTGAACCTCTACGACAGTGTTTCTCAACCGGTTGTACGCGTACCGGTGGTACTTGAATTGCTGACCAATGGTCTCCATGGGTTTTGGGTCAGCCTGCTCACTGAAGCCTCTCGATGTTGCCGTCCTTGGGCCTCCACTACCAGCTAAGGGCACGGAGTGCATGGCTCCTGAAGCAGACGGTATAGGGGTGGCAGTACACTCAGCGGAGGCCCACTCACTCCACTGCAAACAGCTGATGATGATGCTTCTGTGTCAGCTGCTGTACGTCTTCAAAATCCCCTGCACTGCGGTGTGCAGCAGAGAAAAGCCTTAGGCCTCTGGAGTCCTCTGATCCCCTCACACTGAGGTGCGCAAAAAATAAAAGTTATAGACATGGGATGTGTCCGTGCTTAGGGCCCGCCGATCCTCCTCCTGCTTTGTGTGGTTCCGATCCCTACTAGGGAAAAGGGGTAGGAGAAGAAGAGAGGAGAAATGAAAGAAAATGTGAGATATGGAGAAAGGAGAAGACAGGGGGAGTAAGAAAGAGAGGGGGGGTAAGAAACTGGCGTTTATAATGTAGCCTCAAGCATCTCATATTAAGTAATAGTAATCCTACCTTACAGAGCCATTAAGCAGTTGTAAACCTACATATATTACTATTCACAGTGTGAATCAGTCTTCATTTATTTTTTGGCGCTGGTGGTACTTCAGAAAGTTTGACCATGACTGGTGGTACACCAGGAGACAAAGGTTGAGAACCCCTGCTCTATGCTATAGTGCTGCTGAGATGGCAGTCAAAAAAAGCTTGACATAATGGCACTAGCACAAGCCAATGTTCTCTGCCCTTTCCTGATCACCAAAGAAGGCTGTGACCGAGGACCAAGCAATCCTCAGTAACTTTGGATACATTGCATCGGAGAATTCCTGAAAACAAAGTGGAGGCATCTTTCACAGTGATGCTCTACTATACACCACCTCTCCCTCCTTCATGCTGCATATGAATCTGCCTAAACCTTTGAGGTCACCTAGGGAGGCCTTGATGTAAGTGCCATTGCCCTAAAGGTTTGGTTGGTAGTAGTGATTTTAACTCACCAAGGCCTTCGTGGCTGGTGCGATTCATTTGGATATGGGATTACTCGGGTATTATAGCCACAGTCTGTTAGAAATTCCACTGTTCTTAGACATTCCTTAACTCTTAAGGTCCACAGATTCTATAAAACTCAAAGGAGTTCTAAAAACTCTTAAAAAATCTTGTAAATTCTAAAGTTCAAAGTTCCTAAAATTCCTCAAGCTCCTGCAGTTAAAAGATTCTAAGAGCTCTAGGAGTTCTGAAATTCTAAAAACCAAAAGTTCTTATTTCCCTTCCAAAAGTTCTAATTTCCTTACGTTTCACCCACACTATGGGTAGGCTTTATCAAAGGATTATAGAAGGTTTAAAGTCTAAGACCTAAAACCCCTGCACCACTCTATTCATCTGTGATACCAAAACAGAAAAGAGTGTGCCGCGCACACCCAGGTGGTCAAAGCCGACTTGTGCTTCTAGTTAACGTTCCTGTAATCCCACTGCAGCCAATCAACTGCCTTCCCCTAGCACTTAAAGGGGAAACAGGTAATTCTCTTTCTTCCCTTTTTTATCTCCTTTCATAAATCTCATCATTCTGGTATTATTTAATACAGGGAGCCATGCATTACTTATACAAGAGTCTTCTTTTCTATTGAGATTCCTAGGGTGTTTTTGTATTTCTATAGCTTCCCAATATATTCAGGTATGAAATTGCTTATTCCTTAATAGAACTTGTCTTGTCAAATTCAATCTTATGTCTTGTTCAGCTACTGCAGATCTGTCCGGTTGTTCAAGACGGCAGTGTCTCCAATGTTCCTTGAGCCTGGTTTTTATTGTTTGTTTTGTGGTACCAATACAGGGGGGGCGGCTGTATCCATGGGGGATACGTTCCAGCCCCCACCGTGGATACCTGAAACCGCGGAAAGGGGCGAACGCCCCCACGGTTTTAGAGGGGCCCCCGCGGGCCAGTACCCCCTCTCCGCACCCTCCACAGCCCCCCCCCAGGCACTTACTTTTAGCAGAAACCTCGTAAAAAAACCTCCATTTTTTTCTTCAAAATTCCGAGCCTGCAGCTTTCGGTTTCAGGCCTGACGAACAAGACTTAGGTGATAGCTAGAGTCTCAACCTTGCTGAAACTGTAAGTCTTGTTCGTCAGGCCTAAAACTGGAAGCTGCAGGCTCGGAACTTTGAAGAAAAAAACAGAGGTTTCTGCTAAAAGTAAGTGCCGGGGGTGGTGGTGGAGGGTGCAGGGGAATTCCTCAACCGTAGATAACTGAAACCACGGTTGAGGAATCAGTGGATATGGGGGCCCCCTGTATACTGTATACCATTACATTCATATGGTATACGTACAATACTGCCCATGCTGCAGTCCGTTAAATAGCTCCCTGCACCGTCCTCCCTGCACCACCGGATCTGCTGATCTGTTCTCCTGCCCGTGTCGCAGCAGCACAGGCTCCATCGGTGGGGCGGCGGGGCTTGCGCCCCCTCTGGGCTTGCGACCGGAGTGGCTGCTCCTCAGGCTCCGCCCCAGTTACGCTCCTGCCGTCTTTCACTGAGCGTTGAGCCTGTTGAACCTGCAAAGTGGGTTTAAAGATGGGTCCAATGTTTTCTTTCTCCAGTATTCTACCAATTCTATCTGTCACCCCTTTTATGTATGGAAGAAATACTTTAGTCCTGAGGTCAGTCTCCCCCTTTATTTGCTCCACCTTATTCTTTTGTATGTTGGTAGCCCTCGGGCAGCCCAATCCTGTGTAAAGATACGTGGTTAGCCCATAGAGCCAACTGCAGTATCCTGCGCCCTTCCCGGCCTGCGTCAACACGGCCCAGGAACACCTTCTAACAGACTGTGGCTATAATACCCGAATAATCATATATCCAAACGGTAGTGATTTTGTTACAGGATCTTTTCTGTTGTGGTGGATCTCTCTTCCACATTAGTAGAGTGTGCCCTTCTTTGCTGATGTTTCACAGGGGCCTCAAAACTTAGTTTCATCAAGACTTTCACCAATTCCGTTGCCGATTTGATATGGTCTGTGAGATTTTTTTTTAACGACTCTGTAGTTCTCAACTGTCTCCATGCTTCCTTTGATTGATGTTTGGTGCTTCACGAAAAATTGTGAAGTGGTCATGAGCTAAGGCAGCAAGCCAAACATGCTAGAACACACACAAGGGCTTGGTTCAGACAGAGACACAAACCATACCTTAGAACTCACACCATAATTTGAAGTTCCAGAAATGATTTCTAAACCATGGTTTGGAGCAGCTTGCCTGCTTTTGTCTCTTATTTGCTAAGGAGTCAGTGTCATAAGTTCTCTCCCATTTACATGATATAGCAGCCCTCCTGATGTGAAGTAAGCGTTCCATCTGTGATTTGTCAGCAGTCTGAATTCAAACTGCAAATCACAGGAGCACAGACTCCTATTTGCAAATCAGCTTCCACCCCTAGTTTGTCCGTCCCACACAAGTCAGTGCTTGTGGGCAGACCCAAGTTCAGGTGGAAAAATCAACCATGGTTTCATGTTACTACTACATCGGCTGGGTTAAGATGCAAGATTCCTTCAAGGTTGCTTAACTCAACATTGGAGAATGAAATATTTTTAATTTAAGCATCAGAACATTTGCACTTATTGTTACCTATTCAATTTCCTCAAACTGTATGCCTTGTAAATTTAATCCAAAATGAAGTCAGCACATTTAAAAAGGATAATGACAGATTATGTATATTGCATTCACTGGCTAGCTTAATACTAGGATTGCAATGGACGTCACTAAGTCGATCACTTGCTTCCTCATCAATGCTCAGGCTAGCAGAATAACATTCAAGCAAGATTAGAAGACAGCAGCAAATGAACATTAGCACCATTTTAAAGCTTTTAAAATACTGTTAAGAAAGCATAGTCAAAGTAAAGCATTTCAAGTTAAAATCTACTTCAATGCACATAAATATTGGCTTCATTGTGTACTGGTTCATAAACCTTGTAGAGGAGAAACAAATGAATTAATGTTTTGTTTAGCAATTTGCTACGTGATGTAAGATACAACTAACGTATGTCAGAGAATCCATCATCCTTCATAATGCCAGCTTTATTTTGCAGTGAATTAACAGTTTGCTGCAACTCTTCAATGCCATCTCACACACAGCAGTTAGCTATTTTGTGTATTTGACATATCATGCATTCACAAATTCCATGCTAAAATCCTCAAATTACTGACAGGTATCTGCTCTGGCCCTTATATGGGAGAGCTATAATTATGATCTCCAGCATGTAGATAGGTAAATGGTGAGCTAGTACTACTTAGCAGGATAGACTTTTAAATAATAATCTCAGTTAAAATCAGTACACTTAAAAACTGATCAGTAGGGCCAATTTAAATACATGAGTTTAGGATCAGGGTACCAGTTTAGGGTTTTCTCCCCCATTGTTTTAGAACTACATT
This sequence comes from Plestiodon gilberti rubricaudatus, assembly GCA_026170595.1. Classification (NCBI taxonomy): domain Eukaryota; kingdom Metazoa; phylum Chordata; class Lepidosauria; order Squamata; family Scincidae; genus Plestiodon; species Plestiodon gilberti. The sequence goes on from JANXHW010000001.1 coordinate 66,964,303, forward strand.
AAGCAGCCAACACACAGGCAAGTGTTGCATGCAGATTTTCATGGCTGTGGGTAACTGACAAGGTTCTTAACTGTATGGGTTCTGCAGCCATGTCAATATAAAAGTAGAGAAATAAAATCCTTTACCGCTTTTGTTGTTTGTTTAGATTTCTTATATTGTGCAGGTGTCACATACACAGAAAAGGTTTTCTTACAATAACAACAACACGGGATCCTACTTCCCAAGCCGACGTTTCACTCCATTCACGGAGCTTTCTCAAGGCAATTTGGCAGTAAAAAACTGCTGGATGAAAAAGAATGTTACGGAGTGGTGACAGTTAAACATCAGTCTGTTGCTCAAAGTTAAAGGGACCCACTACTTTTGTCCTCAGAGTTATTCAACACTTATTACTTGGGTTATTTAAAATTGGCATCCATATCCTATTGGCATATGTCATTTCCTGCTGGCGGTTCAGTAACTTTGAAGATTTCGTCTGGGAAATCATTAGAGCCTCCAAATTTAATCTATGTTTTAATCTGGGTTCATGAAACAAGGCTCGTGCATGCTCAAACATTATCCTGTGTCCTGATTCTTTCGCGTGCAAAGCTACTGCTGATTTTTCTTCTTGCTTTGCATCTGTTGCTCTTTGATGTTCCCGTACCCGGACCCCTATTGGTCTTTTCGTTTGTCCCAGATAAACTTTCCCACATTCACAGCCAATTTCATATACTCCGGGGTTAGATAACGCTGGTCTGGGGTCCTTGGGATTGTGTAGCAGTTGCTCTATTTTCGTTGTTGGGCTGAAAATAGTTTTCACATCATATCTCTTAAAGATCTTGGCTATCTTATCAGTTGTACCCCTAATGAAGGGTAACGAAAGCCATGGCTGTTCTTTGTTTTCTGTCTGCTTCTCACTGTCACTTTCTCCAGGTGCCACAATGTGATTTTTCCTTGCTAACTGTTTCCTCCAACATTCGTCCACTTGTTTCTTTTTGTATCCGTTTGCCGTCAGTGACCGTGTTAGAACTTGTTTTTCAGCTTCAAGAGATCGGTTGTCACAGACATGTATCGCTCTGTGAACTAAGGAATTAATCAACGAACCCTTCTGTGAGGGATGGTGGTTCGAGGCATGATTTAAGTACCTTCCAGTATGAGTAGGTTTGCGGTATACTGCATGCCCAAACGTTAAGTCTTCATTTCTTTTCACTACCACAAATTGGCTGTGAATGTGGGAAAGTTTATCTGGGACAAACGAAAAGACCAATAGGGGTCCGGGTACGGGAACATCAAAGAGCAACAGATGCAAAGCAAGAAGAAAAATCAGCAGTAGCTTTGCACGCGAAAGAATCAGGACACAGGATAATGTTTGAGCATGCACGAGCCTTGTTTCATGAACCCAGATTAAAACATAGATTAAATTTGGAGGCTCTAATGATTTCCCAGACGAAATCTTCAAAGTTACTGAACCGCCAGCAGGAAATGACATATGCCAATAGGATATGGATGCCAATTTTAAATAACCCAAGTAATAAGTGTTGAATAACTCTGAGGACAAAAGTAGTGGGTCCCTTTAACTTTGAGCAACAGACTGATGTTTAACTGTCACCACTCCGTAACATTCTTTTTCATCCAGCAGTTTTTTACTGCCAAATTGCCTTGAGAAAGCTCCGTGAATGGAGTGAAACGTCGGCTTGGGAAGTAGGATCCCGTGTTGTTGTTATTGTAAGAAAACCTTTTCTGTGTATGTGACACCTGCACAATATAAGAAATCTAAACAAACAACAAAAGCGGTAAAGGATTTTATTTCTCTACTTTTATATTGACATGGCTGCAGAACCCATACAGTTAAGAACCTTGTCACACAGGCAAGTATTCACAGAACCAATTGTCAGCTATTTATTCCAATATCAAAATATACCAATAGCGAAACTGAAGTTTTAAATGGTTCCACAAATAAGGCTGCACACTTACATTGGAATAAGTATTATTGAACTCACCAGGAATTAATTCTGAGTAATCTTGGACTGCACATATCACTAGGTTTTTAAATAAGAGATCAGTAAAAACAGAAATCATTTTGCAAACGATGACACTTCAAAACACTTTCTAACTCTGCTTATGCTTTCAAGTAGCTATTCACATGCCAAATGTTTAACTAGCAAATACTTTCAAAAATCAGTCACGCCTGAATATAGTATTTTATGAAAATTTTCAACAATTATAACTCAAGTAGAAAAGGAAGTTAAAATTGCTAAATTATTCAGTGTGAAAGCATTCATTCAGCTCTGAATAATACACAATCATCAGTAGTGCTTTTGCATAAGCAGTCCTATGACTGAATCTAGTCCTGACTTTAATGGCAGCAGCCGAAGCTGACAACTGAAATTCTACTGCAAGACAATGTGAAGCCGACATCTATCCCCATTTATCAAAATACGGATTGGATGCATTATCACTAAAACTAACATGCAATTGTAGATATAGTTCCTAGAAACTAGCAGAGACGAAATGCAGTATACTTTCACGTATCTCCTGCTGTTTCAGTACAATCACAGCAGAGTACAAAGCTTTCACTCTTTCAGCACAATCCAAAGCATATTTACTCAGAACAAAGACCCAGACCACATGTGCAGAAACCCACGTAACACATAAGCAGAATAAGAGCACGTTTGGATACAAAATCCACAAGGCTTTCCTTATCTGTGAGGCTCCCATGGGGTTTTTGCCACAAAATATCCAAGTACAGTACCTCTTTCCCACTCGTTCCCCTCTTTTGGAGCCTTCCACATGGGCTTTTGAACATATGGCTCAAAATTATATCCATGAGCTTTGAGTCTTTGGAGTTGGTGAGACAGCACCCTAGACTGACTCCAAGCTCACCTCCTCATTGTTCTCAGTTTAAAGATCAGCCTGTCACAAGCCTTGAGGTTCTTTCTCTGAACAAGAGCAGAGGGCACCTCGCTTCCAGCTTACTTTTACTCCTGAACAAGGAGGGCTGCTACCACCTGGGATAGGCCAGATCACTCAGCCCCCAGGCTCCGAGTATCTTTGGGCATGCAGATGTTGTGGGGGCTGGCCTTTCTGACACAAGGAAGCCAGGCCACAAGGCTGCAAGTCAGCCAATGCTGTAGTAGCAAAGGCAAAGTGGTTTCAGGCTGGACTTAGCCTACTCAATTTCCCAGTACTCAATTATTTTAGGTGTATTAAATGTAGTTTTACTAAAATTGTAAACAATTTTAGTAAAACTACATTTAATACACCTAAAATCATCTATGCAGAAAGTATACTTGAACTTCAAATTATTACGGAAGCTCCCCTATTTACAAACATATTAGGTTCCAAAGGTCTGTTCATAAGCGGTTTTGTTTGTAAGTACAGTAATGCCTGTCACTGTTGCTGTAGCTGTCGGTTTCTCTCTGGACACTGTCCGTCTCACTTCAGTTGCCAGTTTCACTCCAAATACTATCAGTTTCACACCTCAACTTGTCAGATTCACTTGGGGTGCGGTCCGTTTCACTGTGGAGCCACTGGGAATACTCCTGAGTAGCTTCCATACTCAGCAGCATTGGCAGAAACCAGAAGTTGAGGCTGAAAGCCTTTGTTCGTAAATTGAACATTCTTAAGTAGGGGAGTTTCCGTACGAGCTTGAATACTGTACGCATTATTCACCTATTAACTTTGCCACCATTCTTTTCCCTCCCCATGGTGTCTACACCATTGCTAAAGTCTTAGATTGTAAGCTCTTTATGGTAAGAACCCAGCATTGTCTTCTTGCTTATATTACTCTGAAGTACTATATACATTAAATGGCAATATCAACAACCTATACTAGGACTGTTATTCACAAGATCCATGCTAGACTGTTTTGACGTCATAAATTCTGAACAATGGTTCAATACAAAAGATACAGCCTTGCCAATAGAGGACAGCTACACTAAGGGGTAAAGATACAATCCATTTTGGCTTTTCTATATCTGCATTCCAACTATTTGCATGCTGCAGTGCTAGGTAGAGTGTGTACACAATTGCAGAGATTAGCAAAAAAAAATTGTGGTATAGAACAGGTGACAGACCCTCCTACCATTCGTCAGTCATTCTACTGGCCTATTCAAATCAACTTTGTCATCTCAATGAGTGAGTATTAGAGCAACTGAAGTCAGACAACCAGAAGGTCATAAAGAAATGCATCCTAGTGATTGTTCAGAACACACACTGTGATAACCCAGGAAATTGAGTAAAATGTTCACCTGATTTCATACAAGTGATGCCCCCCAACCGTGTATATAAAAGTGTAGGGAGATCATTCCCGATACCATGATGTACAGATAAATGAAATGTTATAGTGGCATGTATTCCTTGGGAAATTGTGGAATACAAGTGTGATGAGTACATTTTTTACTACATCGTCAACTTTTCATATCCATCCACCTCTTATTCTCATACATTAACCTCCATATACCACACTTACTAAATAACCATCCCCTTGCTCCACACATATATCCCAGGACATGGTCTGAACGCATGCGATACAGTCATCTTTGCTGAAGCTAATCAGATTTAAGTGTGTTGGAGCAACTTGAATTACACGGGTATAAAGCCATGGCAGAAAAGGTTTTAAAAATGATAACAGGCAACACAAGTTCATTCACGTGAAACAAGTATAATATTAAAATACAATAATATCTCCGTTTTCGATTTCCCTCATCACGCTAGCAATTAGCTCAGCATGAATGTGAGGCTTCTCTCTGCCTTATGTAGTGTTTGTAGACTCATCTGGGTAACATCTTCCTGCTGCATGTGGGCTTGCCTGAGGATGCTCAATGGAATTTGAGCAAAACGTCATTTTTAAACGTATGATATTGTACAGGTTCTACTTGAGATTTTAATGCTGAATGAACTCGTGTTGCCTGTTCTTATCATTTTTAAAACTTTCTGCCATGGCTTTTTACCCGTGTAATTCAAGCTGTTCCAAGATTGTTGCTAGCCATTAAAATTTTAAATCGTATTAGATTTAAGTGTGGTCAGTATCTTGATGAGCAACTGCCTCATATATGCTGCTCTGAGTGCCCAATGAAAAAAGGTAAAATATAAAATGTAAACACATAATAGGAGTCATCCAGTAGCATGCATTCCAATACCGTCCACATATTTCTTTTTTACCCTGCACCAGACTTTCTCCTCACTTAGTGTGGGACACCCTATCCATCTCAACATGGGCCATATGAAAACTTACATTCTAACAAATGTCAAGCACATGTAGGCAGGCCAGAGATTTAAGACAGAAGAGGTACACACAGAACCATGATTTCCTCCAAAGTTACGCTTACCATTCGTCCCGGAAATGGCCCTCCATTCCCGGAATCGTCTCGGAATGGTTTCCCGGGCCGGTTGGTTAGATCCACTGCCGCTGCCTCCATTTTGAAAACTGAAGAACTTACCCGGGCGCCGGCATCTTGACTCGTGAAATCTCACAAGATCCAAGATTTTGGCACCCAAATCTCGTGAGGGCATGACCTCAAGAGATTTGGGTGCCGACATCTTGGATCTCGCAAGATTTTGCGAGTCAAGATGCCGGCGCCCGGGTAAGTTCTTCAATTTTCAAAATGGAGGCAGCAGTGGCGAGCGGGTGAGTAGGCTGGTAAGAGCCAGCCCGGGCTGCGCGTGCCTCACCAAGGCTCGCGCAGCCCGGACAGGCTGTAGCTGGCTCGGGCAGGCTGTCGCCGGCTCCAAGCCGGCGAGAGAGCGGACCAGCTGGATCCAACCCGGGCTGCGCGTGCCTCGCCAAGGTTCAAGTGGCCCGGGCAGGCTGTCGCTGGCTCGCCCCGTCTCTCACAAGCTCAGAGCCAACGGACGAGCCCGGGCTGTGCGTGCCTCGCCAAGGTTCGTGTGGCTCAGGTGGCGCGTGCCTCGCCAAGGTTCACACAGCCCAGGCTGCGCGTGCCTCACCAAGTCTCTCACTGACTCCGAGCCGGCGGACGAGCAGCAGCCAGCCTGGGCTGCATGTGCTTCGCCGAGGTTTGCGCGACCCGGGCAGGCTGTCACTGGCTCGTCCAGTCTCGCCCAGTCTCCGAGCCGGCAAGAGAGCAGATGAGCAGGAGCCAGCCCAGGCTGCGCGTGCCTCGCCGAGGTTCGTGCGGCCCAGGCTGTGCGCGCCTCGTCAAGGTTCGCGCGGCCCAGGCTGTGCGCGCCTCGCCCAGTCTCTCACTGACTCCGAGCCGGCGGACGAGCGGGAGCCAGCCTGGGCTGCGCGTGCTTCGCCGAGGTTTGCGCGACCCGGGCAGGCTGTCACTGGCTCGTCCAGTCTCTCACCGGCTCCAAGCCAGAGAGAGAGCAGACGAGCGGGAGCCAGCCCAGGCTGAGCGTGCTTCGGCGAGATTCACACGGCCTGAGCAGGCTGTCGCTGTCTCACCCTGTATCTCACCGGAGCAGCAGTAGGAGCAGCAGCAATGCAGAGGAGCAGCGGCAACGATGGGGTAAGTTAATTTAATTAATTATTTTATTGTAAAATTAAATAAATTTTAAAAATGCAGCCGCGCCCCGGTTTAAGGGGGTGAGAATATGGTAAGCCTATCCAAAGTTTTCCCCTTTGCTCTTACAGCAGTTAAACGTTTCTAGTTTTAGGCCCATAATTTTGTCTTCACAATAAAATTCACAATAAAATCCATACATTCTAAAACAAGATCAAAAGCTCCTATAGCCACATTACAGGATGACCCTTATGACAAAATTAAGCATAGCTTATTATACAGAAAATAGGATACAAAGTTAAATCCTTATGAGATAAGTTTGTGACTTCACAGACAACCTGAAGTCAGTGAAGAAGTCATGGCAGTATTTTGAAGGAACAAAAAATGACTGAAGTTGGTGCAGAGCCTGTTAAAATTTCATTCTGAAGCTTTCATGGCCAGCTATCAATTGACAATGTTTAAGGAATACGGGAATTAAAGCCATGTAGTAAAAGAATCTTGCACTTTAATTGGAATAAAAAATTTTATTCCAATTAAAGTTCAAGATTCTTTTACTACATGGCTTTAATTCCCGTATTCCTTAAACATTGTCAATTCCTGTTAAAATTGAAAGTTAAAATTGAGAGAAACTGCAGAGCATCTTTGATAGCTTTTAGTCCTCTAAAAACAAAACCGTAAGGCTTTCTGACCAATGCAGTTCCACTCAGGTTCTCAGATGTCTAAAGGGAGCCATACTCTAAGTCAGTGGTTCCCAAACTGGGAGGCGTGGCTCCCAGGGGAGCCGCGTAAACCAGCCAGAGGAGCCGCGGAGTGTCACGGGATCCTCAGAAAACAGTGCAATGCCAATTGGCAGGCATCAACCTCATGTCACGGGGAGCCGCGGCCAATGGTTGCCAATGCTCAAGGGAGCTGCAGGTTGAAAAAGTTTGGGAAACACTGCTCTAAGAGTACTCTGACTGAGCACTTTCAAATGGTTAAAAAAAGGGACACACACAAGCTACAGCAGTCACATGATAAGCAAAACGTTCTGGCCCTTTAAAAAAAAAGATGCAACAGCCTTAAAGCCTGTTCTTCTGACCAAGTTACCTACCTCACAGATGGATGGGCAATCCAATTCTGCATTCCAATCCAGCTTTTTTCTTCTGGCTCTTTCAAATCACCTATGTTAAATGAACTATGTTAAATCTAGAAATGGACTGCATGATGTCTCTCTGCAACAGTGGCTTTGAGGCTCTCCTACTCAGACTTTTCTTATTACCTACTCCTAGATAGAAGCTAGCGTTCAACTCCTCGGCTTTCTCTCTTCCCCCCCCCCCCCATCTTCTAGATCAGATATTGGCTAGGAACTCTCCAGGTTCCCTTCAGCTAAGCATCAAAGTAGTTACACATGCTCATTTTAATAAGCTCCAGCTTGAGCAACAATTATTTCAGGAACAGATATTTTTAGAGTTGATGCACAATATGTAGGCACTTTATATTCTGTGATGCTTTAACAAAAGATGATTTCCAAAACATTCCATTGTGGATTTCAAGCATGTTGCCATAGAACATTTAGATTTTGCCAGTTTCTTCCACATACTGGTAGCTTATATCTGAAAATTCCTAGATACCATTTATTTCATGCCAGTCTGACTTCTAATCATTTAGATACACATTTCCTGTTACTGGAAACTTCTTCCATTCCCTTGGCACCTCAGTCCCTCCTTGCTGCCATCCATCCTAAACTGGGCAAGTCCTAGATAAGTCAGTGAAGCTGGGGGAGAGGAGCTAGAGTCCCTCAAGGGATGTAAATAGGGCAGTTTACATGAAAAAGACGAGGATGTGGGGTGCTATAGTAGTTTTTAACCTAATTTAATAAAACAATCACTTTGTTACTTTGCCTGAAGCTTCCTTTGGTGTTTTACCCTCTGACTATTAGCTGAGAATACTTTCTTCCCAGAATAGAATTGCTGATGATTCTACTTTTCAACTAAAAGTTCACAAAGCTGTTTACAGAAGAAAATGAACAAGAACATGGGATTCCAGCAGGCTGGAATCTCCTTTGCTATAGGAGAAGGTGGCATAAAAGCAGCAAAGTTTGTTATTTTTCTCTCTCAGATTTAAGATAATTATGGGTTCAATGTTAGTCTGCATGAAGTATAGCTAAACAAGTTCAAAGATGAAATACGATGTTTAACAAAAATATTTAATCCACACTGGAAGAACTATCCTAGATTATTAAATAAAAAGGTAAAGGTATCCCCTGACAATAATACTCTGATTTAAATTAAACTGATGTAGGTGCATCTCTGTTTGAAAAAAAGCTTCAGTCACTCACAGCAAAGGAAGAAATGTTTAGCAAGCTTGATGAAGACAATGCTCACATAACAGATCATAATAACTTACAGAAAAAGGCAGGCAACACAGAATTACAAGAATCACATCACATCTAAAACCCATGCAACATGAGCTATTCTCACAAAGCGTGATGAAGCAACTACCCAGCATCTTCAGCAAAAAAAGGAAAGCCCACAGTCACTAATAATTGATTAAAACGTGGGTTATAAATCTAGGAAATAAGCCTGAATCTAGTGAAATGATCAGCTGACATCACACCATTTATATGATGCCTGTGAGATCCAAATGTCCAGCCTAGAGTCATACCTAGAACCTTGTTTGTCCAATATTAATCAACATGATTCCTAATGATATAGGACAAGAATTCGGTCACAGCACGGGGGGCTACGATGAATTAAAGTAATTAGAGCTTCCACGGATCCTCCAAAGAGATTGAGAGCCTAGAGTTAATTTCAATTCTGAATAAGACTGGCATTGGAACATGGGATACTAATAGCTCCCTAAGTTACAAGCAGGAGAAATTATAGATTACTACCCCCATCTACTGAAATCCCAAATACAATAATTCCAGAAGCAAACTGACTATTCTGCAATAGTCATAAATATGGCAGATTTTTCTTCTTCAGGATATTATTATTAAGAATATTTATACTGTATATCACTTTTCAACAAAAAAGGTCACAAAGTGGTTTACAGAGAAAATCAAATATCCATTATCTATGGGCAAAAAATCAAAGCAAAACCAAGGCAAATAGTTCATATGCTTGGGAGTAAGACTGTTTGCACCACCTACTCAATTTAGTAACTACATTTGTACCCCACGATCTATCTTATTCAGTAGTTAGATGAAAGACCTCAAATAATTTGAGGGTCTCTCAAAGGAATTGTAGCGTATAGCGGTTCAAGAAGAGATTCACTCTTTAAGAGTGCAAATACCACTGAACTACAAGATGACAGTCAAGATCACTCTGAAAAGCCTAGGGAGGGGTCTGGAATCACTAGTATATATCACTAGTATATATAACAGTGAACAAGTTCCAAGGAGATTACCTGCTCCAAGAATTAGGATCAAGAGGTCTCCAACTCCCTGATCTCATCTCTCCTACAGAGGGCCAGGGACCCAAACAATTTTTGAGCTGGAATATATAGACTCCAAAGTCAATGTTTTTTGGCTCCGATACCACAGGTATTGCCCCTGCTAACTGGGCAAGAGGCACTTTTTCAGTTGGTGCTCCTCTTATACTTAGCAGGGGGAGTGTAACTGCCCCCCTTTCACCCCAGCACAGTGTCTTTTCTGGTAGTGTTCTGCATCTTTTTTAGATTGTGAGCCCTTTTTGGGACAGGGAGCCATTTAATCATTTGATTTTGTCTGTAAACTGCTTTGTGAACTTTTGTTGAAAAGCGGTATATAGATACTGTTGTTAATAATTGGAGATCTAAATTATAAAAAAAGAGAGAAATCTTAGAAAATGTACAAGCCCCCCAGAACCGAGAACTGGTATACTGGGAAAGCCAGGAGGGAAAAACAGTGTAAAGATGAATTTTTGAGATTTCTGAAATGTACAAATAACCTGGAAACCAGACAAATTTGCTTTACCAGGAAGTTTCCTTGTGAACAAGTTAACTCGTAAGCTTGGAACTAATGCCATATTCTACAAGGAGTAAAGCAATGTACTTTGACTGGACATGTAGCCGATATTAGGTAAAGGTAACCCCTGACAATTAAGTCCAGTCGTGTCCAACTCTAGGGTGTGGTGCTCATCCCCATTTCAAAGCCGAAGAGCCAGCGTTGTCCGAAGACGCCTCCGTGGTCATGTGGCCGGCATGACTCTCCTTGCCGCAGCGCGTAGCATGCAGCTGGAACACGGAGCGCTGTTTACCTTCCCGCAAGCGGTACCTATTTATCTACTCACATTAACATGCTTTGGAACTGCTAGGTTGGCAGGAGCTGGCCAAGCAACGAGAGCTCACCCCGTCGCGGATTCGAACTGCCGACCTTTCGATCGACAGCTCATGGTTCAGTGGTTTAACCCACTGCACCACCCGCTGGCTTGTAGCCGATATTATCACCTATAAATACAAATGTGGGTAATTCTATCTTCTTTTGCAAGGTCAAAAAGGAAGAAACAGTATTGATGCAGCTGCCTATGCAAAGGACATCCCTCAACTCAATGGTAGTTTAACCGAACCAAATCTGAACCCTGATTTGTTATTCTCATCAGATACTGTCAATACGAAATTATTCAACAGTGAATACTGCAAAGCGTTTTCTTCACATTTCAGTTGCAGATGAGAACTAGGGAGCAGTAATATTTCTGTGGATGAAATAACCACTGAATTTTAACTAGCGGCCACAACTGTTGATCCTGTGAATGACTGGGGTTAGTTTGGTGCCTTGCCTCCCACAGCCCCTTTTTGCTTTCAGCTACCATAACACATCTCTTAAGTAAGTACTGTACCACCCTTATATACCAAATGCTTACCGGTAATTAAGATCTTTATATGAAAAGTTACATAACAGAGCTAACACTGTAGGAAGTTTTCTGAAGTCGAGAGAAAAATCAGAAAAGAAATAGCTGAATTGGATCTCCATTAACAGAATACTAAATTTAAAGAAACAGCAAGCATACTGGCAGAGCAAAGTGAACAACAAGCTTTAGTACTGTCATCCTTAACACTAAAGACTGATAGGTGAATTGCAAACCGAAATTCACAACTGGACTGAATTTGATAGGAGAAATGCTTTGTGCTACAAGCAACACTTTATGTTATTGGATTTTTATCTTTCCTTCCATAATTAGCAAAATGTATTTTTCAAGAAGTTTAGAAGTCTTTGAGCCCAATCCTATCCAACTTTCCAGCGCTAATGCAGCCACAATGCAGCCCCAAGGTAAGGGAACAAATGTTCACTTACCTTGAGGAGGTCTCCATGACTACCTCCCCCAGCGCAGCATGCAGCACATTCCCGTGGGTATGGCTGAATCAGCGCTGGAAAGTTGAATATGATTGGGCCCTTCATCTCAAATAAGATGAACAATTGCCAGATGGTTTAGCCCACAATTTGCACAAAGTTGCAGGACCTGAGCATTATAAGAAGATATTTTCTAGGCATTTCAACAGGACAACTGCATATGTTATACAATGCCAACAAAAAAACCTCACAGTAGAATCATGCATCTCTAGTATAATGGGAAAATGGAAAGGTGAAAGAAAATTAATCACTTCATATGAGAAGTAGACCAAAGAGTGATGCTTCCACAAGTCACATTAATAGCAGTATGGCTGTTATGCTGAAAATGCTGACCTCATACAGTAATACCACCCATAACATTGGGGATATGTTACTGGAAAATCAAGCACTGTGTGAAATAGTGCTATAGGAGACATTGTTAAAGACATGGCAGGAAACTGGTACCGATTGGCCAGCCCCAAGATTCTGAGAAAGCACTGCTCCCAGTGGCTACAATATCTATTTATCATACCAGGTCAAAGAGCACTGTAACAAATCAGTGTTAAAGGAAGTAGCATTATGGGAGTTAATACTTGTGAACTGACTGAATCATGATATTCTGGATTTATAGGATAGCAATACATACTATAACACTGCTTCCTATAACACTATTTCATTATTACACTCTTTGTCCTGTGTGAAACTTGTACAGTGTTTCTCTTTTATAAAAGGTTAACAACCATAAAACCATTCAAAGTTTTGATGCCAGAAAGTACAGCTGTCTGCAAAGTGCTTTCAGCCAAGAGCAGCTATGTATTCTGGCTAGCACGGCTTGCTACCAGGAAATGCTTTGGGAGAAGAAAACAGCAGGCAAGACAATCTACGCTAGATGCCTTCTTTAACAAGAAGCCCAAGGATAACAACCTGGCGCATCCTCCAGAAAGCAGCTCCTCTCATCGTCTTGCCATGCGAGAGGAGTAGCAACAACAGTGGTCAGTTATGTGGCAGGCTCCAACCTAAAAGACTAGCAAGTACAGTACTGTGAATACATCTGCATTAGAACAGTGCTATAATTGCCTGCTATAGCACTATTCCACACAGCACTCTTGTTTCCAGGAACCTATCCACATTATCGCAAGAGGTGTTGTTATATTGCCAAGCAGAAGGCAGCCTTTGTGGACAACTGAATGACAGACATATTGAAGACCTGAAAAAAAATCAGCTAACTGACTTCCCTCCACCAAAGCTATTGCTTTCTGAAAGCAAATGGCTGCACTACTCATTTACAGAAAGAGACCTTGCAAGCTTGTTCAAGTTTCGTGACTAAAACTTTCAGATAGTAAAGTTAGTAGTACAAACCAACTGCAGTGCTGCCAGGCCACTGTAACTCCACTGTAACTCTTTGGATACAGAGTTTTATACAGTCTTCAAACTGTACAGGCAAACAGAGGCCCAACCACTGCCAAGGAGATGTTAGCCAATATATTTCAGCACAGAATGAGAACTCATACAGAGACCTTTGAATTAGAATAGTTTAAGATTAGGATCTCCCTTATACAGAGAGGCTCAACATTAGCTGCTACGAGGGCTGAGAAGATGACAACAATCTAATCTCAATACTGTTGCCCCTATCTGGTCCCACCCATTCTGGCCACAACATGCTCAGTAGCAAAGGTGCTCCAGCAGGGTATGGGTATTCAAATGCTGGGTAGACTTGGCTTCCACCAGGGGATCTCATAGTAGAGGCCAGGACTATCGGCTACTTCAAATGATGGGTAGACCTGACCTCCTTGGTGAGGATCCTGGGTGGAGACCATGTCTACCTGCCACTTCAACTGCCAGGTAGACCTGGCCTCCACTGGGAAAGTGCAGGTCAGGTCTACCCATGGCTTCCAGCAGTCAAGGGAGAGGCAGTGGGAGTAGTCCGCCCCGAGTACCAGTGGTGCTAGGTTTGCCACTGGTACCAACATCAAAGTTTAACATACGCCAAGACATAGCCTCATACAAATTAGAGAAAATTCTGGATGATATAAAGGAAGTTGGCAAAGACTGCAATTCAAAAGCATAATGAGAAAAATTGTTGTCTCACTACCCAAAGACAGACATCTGGAAGCATCTTCTTTTAAAAAGCGACTAGAGGACACTTTGCTGACACAAAGGCAAATACCTCACTGGGAAAAGCATACATTGCACTTGTACATGTGCTATGACCAGAGTAATTAATGTGGAGCATGTCTTAGATCAGAATGCAAACGTTAAGATCTTAGATGGGGAACATGTAAAGATGTAGATTCTGATTAAATGTCAAGACCTTTAGAAGGCTTGGTCAAGATTTGACATTCTTCTGCTTACAAGCAACAACTTGAGGATTTCTTTGAAGACAGATTTACAGCACAATCCTATCCAACTTACAGCACCAGTGTAACCAGCGGTACAGCGAGAACGGGAGGCCCCAGAATGGAAAGATGATTCAAATCCCCTCCAAACAGGGATTCAAATGGGATTTAAATCTCCCCTCCAAAGCCTCCTGCCCTGCTCTCCCCCGCTGGTTACACCAGTGGTGTAAGTTGGATAGGATTGCGCTGTTAGAAGTTCATTGCTCAGCAAGAAATTTAGTTGGGATGATTTGGGAAGAGATTTATTTTCAGCAAAATTTAGAGTTAATGCAGGAAGAGTAGCTCAGTCATTTCAAGAGCTTCAAACAATCTTGATGGAAATAGAAGCAGTATTCTAGCCCAATCACATTCATTAAATTACCACTTCAACTCATTTCCTTGTGGAAGATTAACAATTCTGCTTCTTCATAAATACCCAATCCTGAGACCCCTACAAACAAGAGGAAGTTTCAAAATGACAAAGACTGACAAACACTGATGAGCTCAAAATGGATGATAGGCAGCCTAATTCTGTGTAAGATGCGGCAGCTGCATCCTATCCCACTCCCGGGCTGCCCTGGAGCAGCCCAGGTGAACCTCGAAGAACAGGGACAATCATCCCCTTCCCCAGGTGCAAGCGGCCCGAGGCCCGATGGGCCTACTCAAAAGTATGCTAACTCTGGAGCTGGCATACACTTGAGCCCGGGGTGTAAGGCCGCACCGGGCCAGAAAAGGGCTTGGGATATCAGCGGAGCTCATCACCGATCCCCCGGCCCTCTCCCTACCCGGTTCAGCCAATGGCCACCCTCCGCCCCCTGGTCCACCTTCCCCCACAGGTGCAGGGCTTACCTTGCCCAGTAGGCACTGGGCAATCCGCCGGGGGAGGGCTTCCAGCCTCTGCACCGACGGCCCTTATTCTCCAAGTGACATAAACGTGCTTTACGGCATGTTTACGACACCCAACACCAGGGGAGCACGCTCTCCCCTGGCACTTTTCTACACAGGGTTGCGCCAATAGTCAAAAGTTACCAAGTTAAAATTCTCAAACATGTGGAAATTGAAAGAGCTGATGAAACATTCTATGGATCAGACAACAGAATTCTCTCATGTGCTGTACATCTGCCACCACATATGATTCTGAGAATGCCTATCCAGGAGAATGCCTCCTCCTTGTGTACACACACACACCGCTCTCCTGCTGCTGGTGCTTTTCTTTCTGCTCCTTTCCTTCACCACCACCTTCTCTCTAGTGGCACACACCTAGAACAGCACGCTGGGGTCAAGAAAGAGTGAGGGACGTGCCAGCGTTTCCGGTCAGCTAGATCCCTGCAGCACTGCCCCTCGCCGCATGCAACTTCCCGCCCCCTCACCCTGCCAACGCTCTCTCCAGCCCCGAAGAGGCTGGGGCTCCTTTTCTGCTGGAGGGAAACAAGATGAGGAGTGGATGGTGAAGCCACGGTGCATCACTTTCTCTCTCAGCCCCAGCCTCTGCAGAGCCCTGCGCGCCACAGTTCCTTCCCATGGCCAGTGGCAGAAGGCAGGAGGAAAGGGCAGCTGCAGACTGCTGCTCCTGCTCCTTGCTGGGTCTGGAGGCTGCTGAACAGAGTATGTTGGGGCATAACTTCTGCACATACCACTTCAAAAGGGGCTGCATGTCATTAGTGGCATGCATGCCGTGGGCTGGCCACCTCTGAATGGATATTCACATGGATAAAATTGCTGGAGTTCATCAGGCCAGAGGATGCTGAAACCCAGGGTGCATTATTTAAGGGGAATAAATTAACAGCTGCAAAGAAAGATAGAAGCAAAATAGGAGCAAGGTTTTTTTAAACTAACTTTTAGAAAGAATGTGAAAGACAAATTGCATGCTAAAGGAAGAGCTTTTCATCTTATGTTATGGTTAATATTAGCAAATAAAGCAAGGTGTTTCAGAATCTAACCTTTTCAGAGTCATAATACCCGCCAGAGTTCTGGAACCTTAGACTGCTACAGCAGGGGTAGATGAATCACTGAGCACAGATGTGCAACATAAGTCTGTCATCTAGCAAGGCATTTTAATAGTTTGCTTCTAGGTTTGACTTTAAGACAGTAGAAGCAATCCAACCTTTTCTTTCCTAGCTCCTAGGAGGTCATTCACACCTCCTCCCTATCATTAGGAAAGAGAAGGAAGCAGCCAGGGGAAGTCCATATTTCCATCAAGTATACTAGCACAGAAGTTACCTTACAGAAGTACCATGCAGTCCCTCCCATCTTTGGGATATAGCTAAGAACAAGGCAGAGCATAAGTGCTCCGACAATAATGGCTAGGTTCAGATATAACATTAAACCATGGTCAATATCATCTGCATGCTGCAGATATACTCACTTCTCCCCTTCACATATAAGGGTAAGAAAACTGTAGCTTCCATTAACTGTACAAACAGATTTGTTGCTGTGTCCAAACCCACTAAATCCCAGTTTCTTCTAAACAGTTTGTGAACAAATCACAATATCAAGTCAGGATTAGATATTTTAGCTTGTTGACAAACTATGGTTAGAATAAACTGGAATTTGGCAGTTCAGGTATTTGTTTTAAACCATGAAGGAAAGCTGCAAACTTTGTGAGTAAATGCAGGGCCTCCGAGAGGGGGGTTAAGGGAGTAATTTGTACCCGGGCCCAGGGCAAAAAATGGGTCAAAAAAGGGGCCCTGGAGAAAAAGGGGTGGTCCAGGAGCCATGTTCATATGTAGAGAAGGGGCCCAAAAGAAACTTTGTACCCCCTGATAAAATACCTCTGAATGGCTCTGAGTAAAGGGGAGAGAAACAAGACAAGCTCATGCTAGTAATGTTAAACCATGGTTTAGGGCTACATCTGAACCCAACCAACATCCACCTGTGTAACTTTGCCCCCCTCCCCGAAACCCAAAACTATTTTTCTATGAATGTGACAGCAACCCTGTTTCTGACTTTTGCATGTACCCATAATACTCCTCAGCACAATTCATTCCCAGTCCTTAACAAGATAGAGCAAGCATAGGTGTATACTGCTAAAAGCTGCCAATGTCTATTGATGTTAATGGTCAGCTCCAGAATTACTGTTTGCAGTGTCAAAGGACACAGAGTATCAAGATGATGTGAAACTAAAACACTAGTTCATATTTTACATTCTAGTGAAAAGTTCAACAATATTTGAAGACCAAGTCTTTCAACAAGGAACTATATTTCTGGACGCAATGGTAGAGTTCCTAGCAAACTAGTTAGGATATCCTCACATTCTCTCTTCAAATTGCTGGTCCTCACCAATTCCATCTCTTATTACAGAACTCTTGTATTTGAGTTTTCCCCACTTCCTTCTGCAGAATTTCAACACAAAAGGGACTCCTCCCACCAGAATCAAGGAGGAGTCTTCTGTTAGCAGGCTTAATCCTTGCCTTACACCAAAAATCAGCCTCCACACATTGACCTCCCCTCATCCTGGTTAGCAGCTTTCTTTAAAAAGCAGTCTTATCTTGCCAGCTCTGCCAGAAGCAGCTACTCTTCCCTGTTGGGTAAAGGTAGATACAACTAGAAAGAAGGAGGAATTACCACTCACTGTGAAACTGAATGACTACATTAGTAGACTGAAATACAGATTCAATATCGGGAATATGAACTGACAAATGAAAGCAAACCTTGAGATGACACAGAAATGTTTTCAAAAAATATACATCTGAGAACTTGCTCCTTCCTCTAGATATGCAAGCCGATCCTAGCCATGTTTACTCAGAAGTAAATCCCACCAATGTCAATGGAGTTGTCTGCAGCCCTATGTATACTTTAAAGTCTTTTTAGGTATTGCCACCACAGAAGTAACAGTTACTGCATATTTATTCCTTTAATTTTACTCCAACCATCAATTATTTTTATTTAATCTCAGAGCAGACTTCTTCTACTGATCAATCACTAAAACATATGAAACAGCTCTGTCTACCCAGCTCAGTGACATATTCCAGGTACTCTACTACAACTCAAAGTTTTTTCCAATTATTAACACAGCCATAATAGCCTATTAACATATAAACAAAAACATGAAGTACAGTATATTAAGTGTCATTGCTATTCCTATTGCTTCAAACATCTTTTTAAAAAATGTACGTCACCAACCCTAGTAGCAACAATGTAGCACATGTGCAAATGTTCATTCATTTTCTAATCTCTTCAATTCTGATAAATAGGGTTAACATTAAAAAATGTTTGAAGCAATAAGCATGCACAAAAAACTGGACAATATTTTCAACTAACAGTCAGTCAATTCTGAGTTTTAAAGCCACAAATACAAGTTATTATTCATTTGCAGTAAAGTGGTAACAAGAAACAGAAATGCAAAACAAAGAAAAAACACATAGTATTACAAAACAAGTAACAGATACAACAGCTTTAATCAGATATCCATTTAATAAAGATAAAATAGAAGCACTTTGCGTTACACACCCAACATCTGAGACCAGATAGGCCATCAACTAGTTTCCACTATCATAAGAAAATAGCCAGTATAGTTTTCCAGACCATGTATTGGTTCCAGTGTACTGCTTTTATTCATATGAAACACTCAGATAAAACACAACAGAACAGTTTTTACCCTTTCCCCATTCAAAAGCATACCTGGCTTCCAGAGTGCTTTGTCACAGTAACTCCAATATTGCATAGTAGAGAAGGATAATCTTCTGAGTAATTTTCTTTTTAAAATATAATAAAAAGGATACAGCCTTAAAGCTCCAGTCTGAGTCCCAATGGCCAATATCTTCTGAACAGGATCAAAAGCCAAGGCCGAAGGCTGATAGGGGAAACCATGGCGTACAGTCTGGCAAGTCAGAGCAGTGAAGCAATGATGGAGATGAAAAATAAAGTCAGTAGCACATATTAGGAAGAAGTGATTTCATCTTAATTAAGGAACCACAAGTATTCAAGATAACAGAATGGTCTAAATGGCTCTTTCACTTGATGTTATTGAAGAAAGAGACTGGGTACAGAATCTATTCAAACCTCACTGAACAAGGCAATGCCAAATGAAACTGTAATTTGATCCTTCTCGTGCATGCTTAAAAATCAATCAATCCATCCATTCACCTCTCACCTTTATGGTATTCCTAGTCTAATTTGCAACTCTCTCCATAAATAGCTGTGGTCAGGGCATTTGAATTAAAATCTGAGAAAGTCCCTGGGAAATATGATGATACAGTCAGTCCTGTAAATTAAATGACCACTAATTATTAAAATGGCTCTTCAGAGAGCCATCACTATTTCTCTGAAGCAGACCCTAGATGACAAACCTGCTACTCCATAGTAGCTTTCAATCTCTCACACACGCAACTCTGAATTGCAAAGCAGACCATTTTCTTTTAAAATCTTAGTAATGTATTTTTTCTTAAATTCTGCTCACCAGTTGTTGACCTCAGGTGTATACGTCCCCCTCCTTTACAGTTAAATTACAGCAATAAATGTGTCTCAGTTCAATGTTTTGTATCATTACGGTGTATGTTGTTGAGAAAAATCCCACAGAAGCTTATTTTAATGAAATACAAGGACCCGTTTGAACCTTCAAACTGCTCTAACTAGTGAGAGGCTATAAAGGAAAAAGAGGGCCCAACACAGGTAATACTCCTTAACAATACTTTTCTTAAGGTTCATACTCTTTCCCCCTCCCTACTATTTAGACTAGAGAGATCATTAGAACCACAAGCAAACCATGCTACAGCAGCTTAGGCTACAGGTGTTGTAAAGGTAGTGATGATGAACATTAACATTCAAATCATTTTGTATGTCAACTTGGCACGGCTAGTGAATTAATTCGCTGCATCATCCTTTTGGAATTTAGACCAACTATATTATGTACTGTTCCTAACCTGAACAGAAATATTAATAATCCACTTTGCCCCCCTCCACTCTAAAACAAAAATCTTTTAAGAGGTCCTCTAAGGTCTGCCTAAATGAACTGAAATTGCTGGAGCCTCATGCAAACCTGTACTGCCAATAATGCAGAAAATCTGGTACCCTGTCTCATTCTCCTATCAAAAGCACATTCTATCTGCATTCAACAGCAAGACACTGATGTACCGGTTCGATTATTTCTTCCCCCCCCCCTCCCAAAAGCAGCAAATATATGTGCGCATTTTAGGATCAGCCTAAGCCGCAGAAGAAAACTGTCAGAGGAAAAGGAGAAGACTTTTTAAATAAACACTTCAATCTACATCCCGTCCTCCTGTAAACCAACGCATTTTTTTAATGTAGATTGATAGCTTTAAAAACATCGAAGTCCAGAGCCTGCAGAACCCATCATGGCTACATCCTCCTCCTGTTCCCCCTCCCCATTTCTTCCCAACCGGCTGTTAACGGCTGCAGCATTCACCTTGCAGAGCTGGAAGTGCTCGGACTGTAGGGTCTCCTGGATGTCGTTCTCCCGGGATGCAGTCGGCTGCTGTTGCGAGGAGGAGGAAGCCGAAGAGGAGGACGACGAGCCCGCTGTCAGGCCGTCCAACACCTTCCTGATGTTAAATTTCCTCATGGTCTCTTCGGCGGCGCACCCTGTTCCTTTCCCCCCTCCTCCTCCCCTTCCTCCTCCTCCCCCCCACCCCCCTCTTGCCGTGGTTCCTACTCCCGCCTTATCACACACACCTCATAGAAAAACCACAGCAGCAGAGGCGAGGCAGGAAAGAAGCAGGCTGGCGGAACTACTGGTCCCGATGGGGAGGGGGAAAGAGGGAAAAAAAACACTCGAGAGAAGCCTCTAGCCTTCCCCTTCATCCAATCATCATCATAACCAGCATCATGTAAATAGCGAGGGGAAAGGAAGAAGCGGCTTCCCAAACCACTGAAACCAGACACAAGGGAGGGGGTGCTGGGAAAGAGAAGGGAGGCAGAGCAGACACCCTTATCAGGTAGAGGAGGGAGTGGACCTGGTCGAGGAAGAGGAAAGAGCCTGACGGGAAGGGAAAAGAGGGAGGGAGGGAGCGAGAAGTAAATAAATATAGTGCGAGATTAACGCAGCAGCAGCAGCACCGCTTCCTCCTCCCGACGCGCACAGACACACTCACACACTGCAAGCAGCGCTGGGAAACGGCAGCTTCCCCTCCCGCTTGTCGCCAATCTCCCACCACCACCACCCTGCCTTGCCGCGAGACGCCGGGGAGGCCGCAGGCAAGCTCCTTCAGGCTTCCCCTGCCTCACTGCGCCTCTCCTCCGTCCAAGCCTAAACCCTGGGCCCTAGTCTTCGCCACTCGCTCGGGCAGGCCCTTCCGCCTTCCTCCCCCGCTCCTGCTGCTCAGCGTCTGTCAAGCGAGGAAGCAGAGTCCGTGTCTGCCTCTTTCCCCCGCCTCTCCACTGCTCTGCTCAAGCTGCTGCGAAGCGAGAAGTGACAGCGACGGCAACCTCAGCTCCCCACCCCTCTTTCCTCCTGCCAGTCTCGCATAGAGGGAGCAGCGACGGCAGCCGCTGTCATTCCGCCATGTGCCCCCTGCGCTCCCCTCTCCCTGCCTCAGGCGTCGCTGTCACCCCAAGGCCGCCGCCAGCAGCAGCAGCGCTCCCCCTCAATGCGACTCCTGCCCCGGGAAAGTCACCAGCGGCGCTTCGTGGTGGTGGTGGTGGTGGTGGTGGTGCCGCCGGCTGCCACACGCCCCCACAACCATTCTCCAGCAAGGCTATAGTATAGGGGCTTCCGTTGCCGCCTTCTCCGCCCAGCCCTGCCTATTCCCTCCTCGCCTGACAACACGGAAACGCAGCCCCCGCCGTGAGGGGGCAACGAAGCGATCCTCCTCCTTTCCACCACCGCTGTGGTAGCTGCTGGTGGAGGCAAAGCAGGAGCGAATACCGAGGAGCATGCGCGCTTGAAGGCCTCCAGCAGCACCCGGATGTCGCTGCCTTTTTAGCCCATTAATGGCTTGTCCTGGTCGAGGGAAGAAAGGGTCCGTCGCGTGCACCTTTGCGGGTGAGAGCCCCATGGAATTTAGAAGGCTCACTTCCGACTGAAAATGCGCAGGAGCCAGCAGCGCGCGCGGGCGCACTCTAGTCAGGGCCAACCTAAAAGGTTTAGGTCCCTTCTGGCGGGGAGCTAAAACCCCCGGGCCGTGAACAGTGGGGCGAACTTCTTAGTAAGCTTGCATAGGATTGCGCTGCAAGGCAGCATTCCTATGCACGCTACCGTGTGAATAAACCCCATGGAGCACAGTGAGATTGACTTCTCTAACGGCATAGGATCGGGATGCGATCCCGGAAGTTCACTCAGACAGCGATAACCTAAGGGCATTTCTGCATATTGCTTCCTTCGCCCCCAGAGCTTGCATGCGCTGGTTCAGCGCATTGGAGGCTCCCTTATTTTGCCCCTCTCCTCCCCGCCGCCGTTGCCACAGTGCAAGTGAACTGTGATGGCCTTTAGGGTGATCCCTACAGGGCAGATCAGGGATATCACAAACTATCGGTGGTACCATCAGCGCAGGGGACTGTTGTTGCCCCCAAGCATGTGCATAGCTAGCAGTGTATATCTGCTTTTGCTTTTTTTTTTTTAACCTGCTACGGCTTTCCGTGCTTCAGGTTTAGTGCTCAAGACTGAGCCAAGGGGCTGGACTAGAAGCTCCAAAGACAAGTAGTAAAACAGCGAAAATGGTGGCGTTTTTGTTTGCTTCCTCGTTTTAAGGGACCCGGACCCCCGTATTGGGATGTTCTTCTCTTGAAAGCTATATCTCATGAAACGGCTGAGGGACGGCTCCTGCAGGAAGCAGTGAAGGCTATGATGCTGGTGCCAGGAGATTTTCATAGATGGAGCCCTGCCTGCTGTAGTAAAAGGAAAGCAAAAGGCAATGAGGGGCAGAGGTCTTCGATAGGACTAGGAGAGACCTGGGTTGAAAACGCCTTTAGCTATAGAGTTTACTGAGTGACCTTGAGCAAATCATTGTCTCCTCCTTGAAGCGTAAATCTGAGGGGTTGTTGATATAACACTTGTGGAACAATGTGTACGTTATAAAGTGCTGGAGAAGAAGGTATTGATGATATGTATTTTGATCCTGTGGTATGTATTATTGGCAGTATCTTCCAATGTAGGATGGAAATATTTGGTTCTTCTTGTTGGGGCCAGCAAATTATTTTATTTATGAAGGTTTTGATCAAATTCTGCTGCATCATGAGAGCTCAAGGTCCTTCGCCCCAGAAAAGCAAATATAAAGTGTACAACAAAGTAGAAAGAAAAAATTCAATTGAATAGAATAACAGACTGAGGCTAAATAATGAGGTCTGTTTCCATGACAAATAGCGCTAGATACTTCTGCACTGGTGATTCAGTGAGACTTGCTCTTTGAATTGCACAGAGTCTGAAGGCATTTTCACATGTGATATTGTGGCCTCAATATTCAGGCTTACCTGGGTGTAAGTTCCACTGAACTCAATGGGACTTCTGAGTAGACATGCATAGGATTGCTCTGTAAGGTTATCTGGTACTCAACCTGACTGATGAACATGGTGGAATTTATTTCTGAGTGGGCAGAAGTTCATTTGAGTCTCATACTTTTGGTGTCAGCAATGGATGTTGTTCATTCAGGTGCAAATTTGGAACCAAAATTAAATGTAAATCCCAGCTAGGGCAGATTTAACATACCTATTAGGCACTGATTGAAAACAAAGCCAATTTAAGCTTTGTGTGTGAAAACATTATTATTATTATTATTATTATTATTATTAATAATAATAATAATAATAATAATAATAATAATAATACCACTTTTCAACAAAGCGGTTTACAGAGGACAATAAATCAATGGTTTATCTCCCTCAGTAGCATAGCTGGACTCACACCAGTGAGGCGGTGGGTGGGGTGATGCGTCATCGCTCTGCCACCGGAATGGCCCTGAGCCATTTGGCTCCGTATCATGGCCATTCTGGCCATGATACGGGGTAATAGCGGGGTAATGACATGGTGTCGCCCTGCCCACCGCCCCACTGGTGCAATTCCAGCTATGCTACTGCCCTCCCCAAAAGAGCTAACAATCTAATTTGTTGATGTGGGCCAAAGCTTATGCTTCCTTCCTTAAAACTTTTCTTTTTTCAGCCAGAAAACTCTGAAGGCTTTGGCCACATTCTAGGACAAACATGCATTTAAACTGTTGTGAGGTTGGAATTTGATGCTGTGAATGAGCATGGTCCTAGAGCCAGACCCAGTTGCCTTGAATGAACAAAAGCGGGTTAACAAATGCTAATGTCCCAAGACCCTCCTTGAATGGAAGCCTCCATCAGGGATCCTCAAGACCCTCAGCCTGAGAGAAGGACTAAGGCATAAAATGATTCTTCCAATCCTCCCTCTCTGAGCTAGTGAGGAATTTAAAGGGGCAGATTCTGGAACAGGCAGAGGGAGTTAGGATTTGATCTGGCAGAGACTGCAGTGGAAGCCAAGAGAAAGAGTTGGCAGCTAACAGATGTTCATAGAACACACATGTTGTTTGCAGCAGCATGCTTCCTAACTCCATCCAGTACTTAAACCTGTATATTTTTAAATAAATTAAATATTCAGATCATAAGTCTGCAGTGCTCACTCTCATCCAGTGGTAACTCAAACCTGGGTTCTGCTGCAGCTCCTGGAAAGAACTTCCCACCACTCAGAGATGTGGAGCATGAGCACATAAACAATTGAAATCAGTGGCCATAAGCCGTCTTAACTCTTCTTTTGATTGTGAACCTAATAAACTGCATCGTGGACAGAACTAAGCTTAAGGATGGTCCACTCTCATTTCTAGTCCAGAACTCTTTATTATTAATTATTATTAACAGTATTTATATACTGCTTTTCAACAAAAAGGTCACAAAGCGGTTTACAGACAAAATCAAATGATTAAATGGCTCCCTGTCCCAAAAGGGCTCACAATCTATAAAAGATGCAGAAGACCACCAGCAAACAGCCACCAGAAAAGACACTGTGCTGGGGTGAAAGGGGGGCAGTTACTCTCTCCCTGCTAAACATAAGAGGAGCACCAATTGAAAAAGTGCCTCTTGCCCAGTTAGCAGGGGACATTCATCTTAGAGATAGTCATCTGTTAATGCTGATCATGAAGCCTCTTTAAAGCATGAAACCAAATTATTTGAGGCATGGATTACACTGCTTTAAACTAAAGATACGGGGTCACATTTCTGAATGCTCCCCTTTGCTTAAAAAAAAAGCAGCAGCAGCAACCCTCCAAGGATTTACAGTGCAATCCTAACCAATTTTCCAGCGCCGGTGCAGCTGCAATGGAGCCCTGAGGCAAGGGAACAAATGTTCCCTCACTTTGAAGAGGCTTCCATGACTGCCCCTGCACTACAAAATGCACTGTGCGCCCTGTTTGCGTATAAAAAAGCAGCAGCAGCAGCAACCCCCTGCAAGTAGCAAGCTGGCATATTGGGGGATGAGCTTGACAAGAATCTTTCACACTGATGGGGAGGGGGCATAACTCAGTGGCAGAGGTTCAGTCCTTGGCATCCTCAAGCAGGGTAGAGGAAAAATCCTGTCTGAAATTCTGGAGAGCTGCTGCTAGTCTATGTTGATAATACTGAACTAGATGGACCAATGGTGTGACTCAAGATACGGGGGGGGGGGGTTACTTGCAAATAATATTTTACATGGGGAACATTTACAAAGGCACCCCAACTCATTATCTGAAGTGGTACAGTACACTCTACCAGCTCAGGCATCTATTGCTGTGTGGGTAGACCAGGGCTCTGTTGCAGAACGAGACATGTAGATGCACTCCATTGAATAACAAGGCAAAGCATGTTTACATTTTGTGCAATGTCTGTTTTAAAAGATGTAAAGTAATCTTAATACAAAACCACACTGTTTTATTCTCCCTTTATCCTAGTTGATATATTGGAACAGAGTACATTTTTCTTAAACTACAGAATTAGGGAAAATCCAATTTCCATATAAAAGTCCTACCTCCTCTATAACAGCAAGCTAGCATTCACTATGACTGCTTCAACCATCATGAGTCTTGCTCAAAAATCCTTCAATCCAGAGAATGTTGTCCACACTTAAGTTAGAGTCTAAGAACATCCCAACACTTTTTTTAGGAATACAGTACAGGCTTACAGCAGCACTTTTTAAGCCTATTGACCTTAATGGGAAAATTAAGCATGTGTTTAATTCTCTCCTTTTGTAGTCGATGACTTAAAAGTGCTTAATTTTGGCTGGACAGTGACTAGAGGACGCTAACAGCACAATCCTATCCATATCTACTCAGCTATAAATTCAGTTTATTTCAATGGGACTTACTCCCAGGTGTATATAGAATTGCAACCTGAATTTCCTCATTGATGGGTGTCTCCAGCCTTTATGTACCAGGATTGGTTGACTGTCATTACATTGCATCATACAGTATGCCAAGTAGTAAAATATATGTAGGGATTCTGATTATGGTTATAATCTGGTTAGATTATGGTTATAATATGGTTAGAGCTATTTAATTGGAAGAGCAATATGATGTTAAAACATCAAAGGCATTATATTTGTAACTCCACTGTGTTTTTTATGCCATAAAAATGTGGAATTGATCCTGTCATGTGACCCACTGCCTTGGAAAAATATATGTTTAGGATAGAACACAATGTTGGCTACATAAATGTTACAACTTCTGAGTGTCACGACTACACTGGTGCCATGAGCCCACTCGGTGGATTCTTTGTAAGCACAGCAATGTAGATTTGCACTGCTAACATTGCTGCCAGTGTAGTCTCACAGAATGCTATTTTCTGGCACAATGATGAATATGGCCGAGGAAGCTCTGGGTTTGATGCACCTATGCGATATCATAAAGGCATTTTGGCCATGACATTGACACAACTCTGTGTGCCTAATGATTTGTAGTAACTATTCATAGCAGGATTGCAACTGACAGGCAGCAGAACTGAACAGCCACCTCACTTATCAAGCAAAGGCTAGTGTTGTAGTTGTGACAGCACAAGCTAAGAGCTTCTTGGTTTGCCATCATAGCGACAAATATCTGAAAGACTGAGGTGCATGAGAGGTGGCTCCTTTTGCAGATGTCTCAATTTATTCTGATAACAAAGGACGCTCCTTCTGCTACAGCTTAAGGGAAAAGGGCAGTAAAGGCCTCTTGCATGTGCCACCCTCATTAGGGGTGCAAGTAGGCACAACATATGAGAGGGTTTTCAGTGTTATGGAACCCAACTTGTGGAACTCCCTGCCATGAGAGGTTAACGGCCTAATCCACCGTAACTTTACGCCTGCGAAGTGCGCACTCAGTAGGCACTGAGTGTTGTAAATGCACTGTAAAGCACGTTTTTGACACCCGGGGAGTAAGGGCTGCCGGCACGTAGGCTGGCAGCCCGTACTCCACCTCCCCCTGGACCCTGAAGCCGCTGGAGCAGGTAAGAAATGCACCGGCTGGTGCAGGGGTGGGGGGAGGGAGGGTCGGGCAGGGAGGGGGCGGGTATATTGGCGGTGAACATCGATATCACCCGGCCTCTCCTGGACTGGTTCGCCCTTACCTTGTTGCCCGAATGTACGACAGCTCTCGAGGAGGCCCATCGGGGCCAGGCAGTTCTACACTCGGGGAAAGGTACAAACATCCCCTTCTCCCAAGGTGTTCCCAGGCCACATCAACACTGCCTGGGAAGGGCACAGGATACTGCGGCTGGCCCTATGGGCTGGCTGAGTATCTTTACACAGGATTGAGCTGCCCACCAGTTCCCGCTCTGTCAGTTTTTTCTGCAGATCACTAAAACATTTTTGTTTTGCAGACCATTTAATTGATCTCATAATCCATACTCTGTGTTTTAGTTTAAGCTTAACAGTTTATTCTCCACCTGTGCTTTTAACTACTGTTTAGATGTGCTCTTATTCTATATATGTTTTTTCCCAGTTCTTTTTCATTGTTAGCTGCTTTGGGCATTTCCATTTTGGGGAGGAAAGATGAGGTATATGTTCTTATGTAATTGTGGCCTCACCCTGACCCCCACTAAATGACTGGCTGGGAGGGTGATTTTGTGGGCAGGTGGGGAGGAACAAAATATTGGTCAGCTGCATTTTTGTGACTTTTTGAGCCACTGGGCCATCACATAGGCTAGTTGACCTGTTTCAGCGCATAAGGCTTGCAAGGCCAGGAAGATAGCTCGCAACTCCAGCCAGTTGATACTTCAGGCCATCTCTGCTGGGTTCCACACTCCGTGGGTCGTCTGGTCCCCCGAGTGCATCCCCCAGCCAAGGAGGCTGGCACCTATGAAAAGTATTGACTGTGTTGGGTCCTGGATTGAGGCCCCTCTGCTCAGCCTGCCTGACTGGAGCCACCAGAGCAGGTCTTGCCGAGCTGTCGGATCTAGGGCCTCCTTCTTGTGTCTCTTGAGGGTGATGGCCTGTTGAAATGGTAGTAGCAGGTGCTGCAGGGCCCTGACTCGGAACCTGGTCAACTAGGCTAGTTGACCTGTTTCCCCAGCGCTCATCCATCCTCCCTAGCAGGCAGTGCAAGATTGCTGGTCACAAGTATGACTTTTTTCTCCCTAACCTGCATTGTGTTTATGTAACTCTCAAAACCTCCAAAATCGTGGCTGCTGTGTGTCCTTCCTCCCCCCCCCCCATCTTTTGTGCCAGGCTAGTGCAGGGGCACCATAGGGCAGCCATCCTGGGGCATCAGACTGTATTTTTGCATTCAAATCTTTTTTTTCCAATTCTTTCCTCATTTTCAGTGTGTTCTTCAGGATTTAAGCTTGAATGCCTTTGCAGTGAATTCCCTGAGGTTTGACTCTGGCTATTCCTGTAATTCTATCACTGTTTGAAGGAGTAATTTATTTTTCTGCTTATCCAAATCTTCTTTTGGCTAGTGCAAGGACTTAATTAATTTTCTTCCCACAGTCTAAAAATGCACTGTACTCTGTTTCCTTTCCTTTTGTTCACATAGTCCATTGAGTTCTGCTTGCTGTTCTGTGTTCCACTGAATATCAGCTTTGGCCAGCTTGGAATTGACAAGGACATCTTCTTCAAGGGAGTAGTTGCTTCTTCTCCTGTCCCCAGTAGAAGATAAAAAGGAGTTTTGAGACCAACTCCAGCAGAGTTCTGATATAAGCTTCAGCTTTGTCAAACATATACTGTATTGTCCTTTTATCAGTTCTTCATGGTGCACCTTATATATACAATGTTTGACTCCTTAAAAGTAAACAGCAAGTTTCTAATGAAACAAGGTTGTGTCTGAAGTCAAGTTGGTTGGGTTACATTGGTTTCTGTGACCAAATTTGATGAAATTAAAATTTCAAAATACAACAGTAAATTCAGTGAATGCAAATCTGGCAGATAAGTTTTGAATTTTTTTAAAAGCTAGGTATATGGCTCTCTAAATTGGCGTATGGCTCTCTAAAATGTCTAACTGACATTTAACTGTCAATTGAAAAGATGGTGAGATGTTCACCAATATTTTTGCATTAGATCTGCATTCACATCTGCAAAAAGATATTCAATTTGCCAAATATTGGGGTATTTCTCTCTAAAAATTACACTGGTCAACACACTTTTTCTGACATAAGGTATTCCAATGGTTTTAAGGTAATTTTGGGACGCTGATTCCAAATCTGGCATCAGTTTTTGTCTGTCACATCAGGTTTTTGAGATATCAAATATTGCATTTGATAAAATCAATGAAAAACAGCAAATTTACTCTGGTCTACAATTTTTTTTTCTGGCCTGGACTTTTGCAGCTGTTTTATACTAATTTCAGGGTGCTGATTCCAAATCTGATCTCAGAATTGCTCTATCACATCTCGTTTTTATGCTATCGGCATACCCCATTGTCATGATGCCAAACCTGATGCCAGATTTGGAATCAGCGCCCCAAAATTACCTTAAAGCCATTGGAATACCTTATGCCAGAAAAAGTGTGTTGTCCGGGTACCCCCTTATCATGGTCCAATTTTCTGAAGTACCCTCTGCTAATTAAGTGTGTGTAAGAAAATGCTGCAACCTCGGCAATATATCAGCCAAAAATAATCCTGAAGAGGAGTAAGCAAATATGTGTCAACATCTCCTGATTTATTTGTTTCCAAATTGTTAGAGTGCTGTATTTTGAAAGCA
Source organism: Plestiodon gilberti rubricaudatus (assembly GCA_026170595.1). Lineage (NCBI taxonomy): Eukaryota > Metazoa > Chordata > Lepidosauria > Squamata > Scincidae > Plestiodon > Plestiodon gilberti. The sequence continues at coordinate 66,994,456 of JANXHW010000001.1, forward strand.
TCTTCCTGAAGCAGTGTTCATCTCAATTTTTAGTATTTTACACAAATCATACAATGATTCATTGTAAATGACTACCTACATGGTAAAAGAAATATTTAGCATTATATTATTCTCACTATAATTGCAACACATTTCATTGAAAATGTCTACTGGCACCTTCACTTCAGTGTATGTTGACATATTATAGTAATATTATTTCATAAAACAAATACCAATGGAATTTCTTTGCAATATTAATATATTATGGTGCTGCTTTAAAGTTTTGATTGCAGATAGTTCAAACCAGAAGGTTAAAATGATACAAGAACCGGATATTAATGATGTGAAATACTCCAAGTTACATAGCAACCAGAACCTTGGTCATGAATTGTGTGAAGCAAGCAGCAAACGTCTCCAACCACAAATATGAAAATTGCAACCCTGCAGCTGAACACTGAGCTAGAAAACTACACAGAGGATGTTCCTCGGTTGAATAATCCCAACATATCATTATTCTTTTTTTTTATGCTATCGTACTTAATATACTTACTAAGGTACTTAAGCAAGGAAATATAAAAACTGTGTTTAGACCTACGAAGAAAATTGGACAACTTCTTAACAACCCAAAGGACAAAAGACCGCCCCTCTCTAATCCTGGAATTTATTGTATTCCTTGTGGTTCTTGTAAAAAAGAATACATTGGCCTTACTCAACGGTCAGTTTCAACAAGATTAAAGGAACATGAAAGAGCGTTAAAACTAGAACAGCCACAACTATCTGCGACAGCAGAACACGCACTGGCCACAGGACACACAATACATTACAAGGACACACGTTCCTTAGGATCAGAAAGCAAATTAGACATTTTAAAAAATCTGGAAGCTCTTGCTATCAGCCAAAGAATGCCCCATGCCCTGATGAACAGGCAACAGGAATTAAGTATGGCCAATTGCATTTGGCTTCCCATAATTCACAAATTACAAGGAGAAAACGGAACATCAACACACGTTGGAAAACAAGACAAGAAACATACGGATTGACAGTGACTCTGAATGAGGTTTATTGCAGGTGCTCTTTGCAGGATCAGCAACCCTGCAAGAAGGGAGCTCAAAGTTCCGCAGCGTTTACGTCAGTTATAACAACGAACAGCACGAGGCGTTTGACAGTTAACATCTACTAAGCCTTGGGAAGCCCCCAGAAGATGTGTTTGGATTAAAACACGAAACGTCGGGTCCTCAGCGGTTCAGTTTTTTGGGTTTGATTCATGTCTTTTGTCCGTGGTGTATTTTGCTTCATTCTACCCGGATAAATCGGTACTGTTTCAAATCGGCTGGCTCGCTAACTTTTTTTCACTCCTCACTATGACCGCATTACCCGTATTAACCTCTAGTTGCAAAATATCATTATTCATCTCAGTTTTACAAGTGAAACAGTATTAAACGTCATATATCAAGAAATGGGGGCATGCTAGTCCACCTTTTCAGTGTCTTTGTGGCCTATGTTCAACAACGTGAATTGTTGTGTACACTTCGTTGGATTGGGAATACTTTATATGATGCATTTCTGTCATGGCCAGTAAGGTGACTATTGGCTGTGACAGTTTCAGGAAGATCAGCTACCTTTTAACAGGAATTAACAGCAGGGGCAAGGATTGATCCAGATGGAAATCCTTTCAATGTGGCCATCATCAAGGTGACCTGCTTTGTGCACAAGAACAAAGGAGCAGTTGATGATGAGCTGCTGATCGTGAGCTTCATAACTATTCCCCAAAAGCTATTTGTTTGGATGGCTGCAATAAAGCTTAACAGTAATGCTTTATTGTGTCATCTGAGGCAGCTCAGATCAATACAGGTATCTATGTATCTATCAACAGATAGATAGAAGGAGCACCTTAAGTGTACAAAGCACTTACAGTTATTACCTTTTTAATCCTCACATTGTCACTGTTAACTTAAGTCAGCAGCTCAGCTCCATTTATCTGTATATAACAAACAGGTGCTTGCACTGGGCACAGACCTGGTAATTGTTTATTGATGGTACTAGTTAAGGTTGGGTCTGCATATCAGTTTTACAAGAGATCAGATATGCATCCAATGAACATCTAAATTCCACAGTCCATATATACTAGTGGCTTTCAAGTTACATTTGTGCCCAATTTGTTGCTGCACATCCATAGTGCAGACATGGCTGGGATGAGTAAACATGCAACTTACATGTTTGGCATGAGAAAAATATTCCCTTTTTATCAGGCACTTACTCTATCCATTCGCTACCATTTCGGTTTTGTGTGAATGTGTCATGCAGACCCATTCTAAGCACACTGATGATTCAGAATTGTAGTAAGATTCAGTGTGGTGAGAGCGTGTATTTTGTATCATGAAGTCTAAAAGTCAATCCCTGGTATCTCCAGTTAGAACGATCTCAGGGAGAGATCTGCTTGGAGAGCCACTCCGAGTCAAAGTAGATTAGGACTAGATGGATCAAGGAACATAAGAACATAAGAAGAGCCCTGCTGGATCAGGCCAAAAGCCCATCTAGTCCAGCATCCTGTATCACACAGTGGCCCCACCAGATGCCTCAGGGAGCACAAGACAACAAGATAACCTGTTTCCCGTTGACACCTGGCACAGAGAAAACCTACCTCTAAAACCAGGAGGTTGCTTATGGTTTGTAACCTGTAATGGTCTTTTCCTCCATGAATCTGTCCAAACCCCTTTTAAAGGCATCCAGGCCAGGTGCCATCACCACATCCTGTGGCAAGGAGTTCCACAGATGAATTACACGCTGGGTAAAGAAATATTTTCTTTAATCCGTTCTAACTCTCCCTCCACTCAATTTTAGTGCATGTCCCCTGGTTCTGGTGTTGTGCGAGAGGGAGAAGAATTTCCCTCTATCCACTCTCTCCATCCCATGCATAATTTTATACGTCTCAATCATGTCTCCCCTCAAGCGCCTTTTTTCTAGACTGAAAGCCCCAGACGCTGTAGCCTTTCCTCATAAGGCAGGTGCTCCAGCCCACGAATCATTCTGGTCGCTCTTTTCTGCACCTTTTCCAATTCAACTATATCCTTTTTGAGGTGTGGTGACCAGAACTGGACACAATACTCCAGATGTGGCCTTACCATCGATTTGTACAAAGGCATAATGATATTGGTCGTTTTATTCTCAATCCCTTTTTTAATGATCCCGAGCATGGAATTGGCCTTCTTCACAGCCGCCGCACACTAGGTCGACACTTTCATCGACCTGTCCACCAGCACCCCAAGATCTCTCTCTCTTGATCAGTCACAGACAACTCAGAACCCATTAGCCTATATGTGAAATTTTGGTTTCTTGCCCCAATGTACATCATTTTGCACTTACTTACATTGAAGCGCATCTGCCATTTTGCTGCCCATTCTCCCAGTTTGGAGAGATCCTTCTGGAGCTCTTCACAATCCCTGCTGGTCTTCACCACCCGGAAAAGTTTAGTGTCATCTGCAAACTTGGCCACCTCACTGCCTATCCCCAACTCCAGGTCATTTATGAATAAGTTGAAAAGCACCGGTCCCAAGACCGATCCTTGGGGCACACCGCTTTTGACCTCTCGCCATTGTGAAAATTGCCCATTAACTCCCACTTGCTGTTTCCTGGTCTTCAACCAGTTCCTAATCCACAGTTCCTAATCCAAGGAGGTAGCTTCTTGCATCAAACTACAGTGGATTTGTTTCAGTGCACCCATCATAAGAAGCATGTGCTACACACGATTGTAATTCCTGTAGTATGGATTTGATTAAAAATGTAGATGAGACTCAGGAATGGTAACAAACCCTTACTATCCCAAGACTCCAGTAGGGCTTAAACCTGTGGTTTTGAGCTCCAATGCTAGCAAATTGTTTGACCAAACACATCAGCTTTCTGTTTATAACAACATTTTTTAAAGGACAGAAAATACTGTGGGTCTTGGAAAGTCTTGGGTTATTTGTCACAGTGATGTCCAGGTACCAGCCAATAGGTGTCCAGGACACTTGTCCAACCACATTCCATACATCATTTATACAGTATTTGTAATAGTTGTGCTTGCTGGCAGAGGACAAGGGGAGGGGCAGAGTGGTTCATGTTTTCCCAGAAACAGGACATTGTGGTTTGTATGCAGGGGGTATGTTATTTCCTAGGAAATAATCCTCTTGCAGGAGGACCGGTGCCCAGGTTTCCCACAATATATGGGAGGAAACTGTGCAGTACCCTCCCCACAGCTATGCTCCCATAGCCACATCTCACTAAGACTATACAACAAAATCAACTTTAAATTTCTTCCGTGAGACCTACTCCTCCTGAGTAAATTTACTTTGGTTTGTAGCCTTAATGTAATATTTGCTACATACTGTCTCTCATGCAGCCCTTGTGAAAGGCAATGGTCTACAATTAACATGTACTCCTAGGCAAATGTCTCAGTTTGCTTTCTGCTACGGCTGATGCCTTCTTTGGCTAAGGTCCCTTGAGAACAGTTTTCAAAGGCAGCCCCTGAGCACTCCTGCTGATGTCACCACTTCTGCTGTAGGAGAAATCCTGGAGCTCTGCTCCCCCCTTGACTACACCCACGGTCTTTAATGGGACATGGCTATGCAGGCTTTGATATGGGGTGAGTATCATGAGGAGTTCCCACACTGTTAAATTTACCACTACAGCACAAGATATGGTCTCAATACTGAGGCCCAATACTCTGTCCACTTTACCACTCTGGCATTTAAAAGTAGACAAAATGCTGTGCACATAGATATATACTCTGATCCAGTGGTCCCCTGCATGTGTAGTGGCCTTATAACACACTCGTGAAATTCCTTTGTCCAGTGGATGGGGTAGTTGTATACTCAAAAGGAGATGTATGTTTGGAGTGAGGATTGAAGCAAATAGGGAAACCCTCTCATGCAGAAGAATGGCGTGGACATCAGAAATGGTGAAAGGAGAGCAATCTTTTAATATCCATTATGAAGGAGCTTTTAAGAAGTGGTGAGACATGGTTTATTCATGCCTCTGTCTTCAGTGCTTATGAATACAGTACAGTCACTAAATATTCAATATTTGTTACAGAGACACTTTTTGCTGGGAGTATGTGCTCTTAAGGCCACTTCATGTATTATGAATTTATTACACAGAAACTACTGTACCTTCGTATGAAGAAGCATGAAAACTGTTTGTAGACAGGGCCTCTGAGAGGAATTTTATCAGGGGTGTACAAAGTTTCTTTTGGGTCCCTTCTCAAAGGGGGAGGGGGAAAATGGGCAGGAAGGGCCAGAAAAGTATCTGAAGCCCAGTTCTACCAGGCTTTCCAATGTGGCACCCAGGTCTACCCAACCGGTAGACCTGGCCTCCCGGTTGGCCTGGCCTCTGTCTTTCACTCTCCATGAGGCCAGCTGAGATCTCAGGACATTTCTGTTGGCCTTCCTTTGGCTCCCGGGCCCCCTTTTAGACCCTGAGCCTGGATATAATGTACCCCTTTTTTACACCCCTCTCATGGGCTCTGTTAGTAGGTCATCGGACATGTGTAACAAAGACATATGCATCCATTTTGCTGTATGACATGTGATGATGCCCGAAGGTCGTGATTGACTAATCATATATAATGAAATAATTCCCCTTCCTCCCCCTCTCCCACCTAGAGTCACATTTCTGGTGTAGGGAGTCTGATCATCTCACACTGCTTGAAGAGAGGGCTTAGGTGAACTCTTTCACTGGCACCAGGATACCTGATCTTGTATTCTACTGATACTCAACAGTAGAGTTTATGATCAAGCTCTTAAGCAAACAGTGACAGGAGGAAAATCTGCTTTTTCTTATGTGACTATAAGATTTTGTCAACCTTGCTTTGCTTTGCTTGTCCAATCAGTCCATTGAAATGGAACAAATAAGCAATGAGAACCAAATATTAATCTTCCTCACCAGTACTCTAGAAATGTACTCTGATTTTCAATGCAGCCTTTTGGCTACAGCAAGTCCTGGGAAGGAGATGAGCTCTGCAACATGACCTGAAGGTCAATAAATGCAGGCTCTAGTGGATTAACTGAGAAAGCACATTCTAAGACTCGAGATCCTTCAGTGAAAATGCCTTGCTTTCGTCCTTTGGTGATTAAAACTGGAAGGCTGTGACTTCAAGCTCTTTGCTTGATCCTCTGTAGTATTATGAGAAGATTGTTTCTCCATCTCAGGTACTAGAGGTTTGTGAATTCCCCTTGGCTCACTTTATTTTATACCCATTTTTGTGAGATTTCTTTGTAAGCACTCCAAAACTCCCTTGAGTCTTTTTAACGCTTGCAAAAAAGATTGCAAAACATTAGTAAATTAGGCAGTCCCCCCCCCCCAATGATCCTTCCATCTTCCCTGTTTCTTCTTCCAAGCTTTACCTGGTAGCAAGGCAATGGATCAGGAACAACAAGATCCTTCTTTCTCTCTCCCTATCTAAAAGAAAGGGCATCTAGAAAAAAAGCTTCAACATCAGTGTCTTGGGTGAATGGAGCCTTGGGATAGTTCTCCAATGTTTCTGCGTTCTATTTTGACTCAGGAGAACTTTGTTTCCCAAAGAGCCCTGGATTCCTGACTCCAATGGTGGCCAAATAGCTGGAGGGAAGGAGAAAGAAAGACTGACAGGAGAGTAAATTATAAAGAGTTAGGCTTCATCTCTACATTACGGTTGCAATCCTATGCATGCTTACTGGAGAGTAAGTCCTATTGAATTCAATAGGGCTTATTTCTAACATGCAATCTAGGTACTCTAATTGGCTGCAATTATGTGCATCCTGATGCTTTTAGTTATCTTAAAGATATATAATGTGACATCAACATTACTTCAAGAAACAGGTCTAATTGCCTTGTTGATGTTGTGTGTACTGCTGTTACCATAGATGCTCTGGGGACACATGTACAACTATAAACGCATGCACTCACAAAACCCATGTCTAGGGACCTTTGACTGTTGGCCATGGCGCATGCATGCCTACAAATTGGTACCACAGAAAGGGACAGGGAAAAGAAGGGACCTGGAGCCCAAACTACTGCAAATGCTTAATTAGAAATTTGGACTGTTCTTTTGCTGGCTCTATAGACTTTTGCACAAGACAAACAGTTAACCACAGATGCGCTGGTTGGGTCTAAGGGCTACATCGTACATTACAATATTCATGCAGAAAATGCTCCAAACTGCTTCTGTGTTATGCTCTGTTTGGGGGTTGTAATATTTGAAAGCCTGTTACTGCACATACTGGCCTGATCACATGGAAGATGTTTAGAGTGGCCAGGTTGGATGCTTCCCCAAAGTTGAAATTTCTGAGTTGGAGCCTAGTGCTATCATAACTTTTGAAAAATGGGGGAAGAAACTCTGGTACCAATGCTGATCCCTGTGGTAAAGGGAAGAGCCCAGTGGCAGACTTTGCCACCATCCACCTGTGAAAAATAAAGAAATAAAAGTCCTGGAGAAATGCAGTCATTTTTGGCAAACTGGCAACCCTAAGGATCTCTATATCAGCAGCATTAGTAACAACCAGAAACAAGTTGCACTGCAGAGGGTTAAAAACATTACCCCCACCTGGAATCCCAGTAGAATGAAGCAGTTTTTATTGTCCTCCATAACATGACATAACATATGATGTGACCCTTAGCTGTATTGCATATTGATTTAGTCAGGCATATTTTAATAGCATATACAGCGCTGTATATGTTGCAGTCAAAGAGCTTATTTATGCCTATGCTGCAGATGTGGGGCACAGAAGCTGACAGCACAATCCTATGCATGTCTACTTGGAAGTAAGGCCCATTCAATTCACTGGGGCTTACTCCCAGGAAAGTGTGGATAGGATTGCAGCCTGAGAGTGTTACTTGCTTGAGGGCCCAATCCTATCCAACTTTCCAGCACCAATGAAGCCACAATGCAGCCCCAAGGTAAGGAAACAAACATTCTCTTACCTTGAGGAGGCCTCCGTGACTGCCCTCCCCCACTGCTGGATGCAGCACATGCCCCACTGGCACGACTGCATCAACGCTGGAAAGTTGGATAGGATTGGGCCCTAAGATTTCCTAGTGAATTTATTTTTTTTAATTTTTATTTATTTTTCACATTTTTATACCACCCTTCCTCCAAGGAGCTCAGAGTGGTGTACATATTTCCTCCCCTCCTTTTTTTTGTCCTCACAACAACCCTGTGAGGAAGGTGGGGCTGAGAGATAGTGACTGGCCCAAGGTCACCCAGGAAGCTTCGTGGCTGAGTGGGGATTTGAACCTGGATCTTCCAGGTCTAAGTCCGACTCCTAAACCACTACACCACCCTGGCTCAATTCAAGCCTACTGTGTGGCAAAATATGAACCTGGAATTCCCTTGCTTATTGTCAAGTGATTTCTAGAAATCTTTGTTTTGAACTCCGTTTTTACAGGCCGGGATCCATTGAGTAGCTGAGAATTGCTGTGCCTTGCTGTACTAGGGGAAGGGTTTATCAGCAGTTTCCCAGGCTGGTCACCTGTGTGTTATCTGTTGGTATGCTTCTTCAAGGCTGAAGTAGCTGGGTGTTAATTAGAAATTGACCACAGCTGAGATTCTCTGGTTGGGAGGGGGTGAGTGAGGTTGCATCAGCTGGTGATGTCCATATTGTAGAAGGTTTGGACAACCTAGGGCAGGGGTGGCCAACCTTGCACCATTAGGGCCTCTGTGTTCTTAAGAGTTGTGCAGAAGACAGAATCTTGGCAGCTGCAAGTGCTGATGGTGCTGCTAAAGCAGCTGCACCTGCTGAAATGTCCTCACTTAATACAACCATTTAAAGGGCCAGCATTCATGTTGAAAGGTTGGCCACCACTGACCTAGGGTCTACCTTTTGCAGACAAGTGTTTGTCCAAGCAAACCAAATACAGGACTGGGTCTGGCAGGACTCTGGGATTTGGTTCAGTGAGTGTTGGCCCTGTGGTGGTGTATGACATTTATAGCATAACCCTTATCCACTACACTGTACCAGGCCTAGTATCAGTGATATCTGTAAAACATTCATTTTCTTATACCATGAGTCCCCTCAATATTTCATGCCATGGGAGCTATCAACTAACTTCCTGAAATGTAGTTTAAATTGGTTTAATATGCACTGCTTATATTTCACAGTCTTGAGAGACTGATTCAACCTGACAATAGCTTGATAATTAGGGGTGCACTCAGGGGCAATTCACACAACCTTTGGGGCATGTCGCCATCCACGTCTTTTCCCTCTGGGCTGACATTTTCATCAGCCTGGATTCTAGCATGATCTTAGTAAAGCAGTCTTTCAAACACACTGTCATGAGCACAAATCCTGATTCAACATCACTGCAAAAAACCCAGTAAATTCTGTTTAGTGGCAGCATGCTGAATCTCTGTGTCAGGGACAGAGGGATCAGATGACCAGGGGCACACCAGACTCCAAACTGACAGAAAATATGAAAATATGTGGACAACCAATGCGTAGGAGCATCATATGACTCAGTCCTTGTGTTCAGTCTCTCTAGCACTGCAGAATAAGCAGCGGAAAGCCACTGAGGACCTACTTCGCATGGTATGGTGATCACATGAAGGCCACTTGAAATTTGCTCTACATGACAGTTTCATGTGTGGCTTGCCACATAGATTGGCTATTGGATATGTTTATTTTTATTTATTTTATTTTTCGCATTTTTATACCGCCTTTCCTCCAAGGAGCTCAGAGTGGTGTACATATTTCCTCCCCTCCTTTTTTTGTCCTCACAACAACCCTGTGAGGTAGGTGGGGCTGTGTAGTGGAAATCGCGGAAGATTGGTGAGGAGTTAGTGGTGTTAGCAGTGGTCCCCTGTTTTGACAGGTCCGGGAAGGAAGGGGTTAAAGGATTGCCTGTTTGACAGGACTGGGACACAAAGGGTTACCACCCAGGACTGCGTGGGTGGAAGCACACCTGCAAGTAACTGGGTGTGGCCCACAGGTGTTGCTGTTAATTGAGATGAAGCTGGGACTTTGAATGCAGTGGGTGTGGCTCGCAGCTGCACTCAATTAGCACTGATTGGAACTCTCACAGCTGTGGGCAATAATGAGGGCAGTGATTGGAAACCCACAGCTGTAGCCAGTAAAGAGTTGATAGGGACTAACAGTATAAAAGCAGCAGCAGTTGGAGCAGGAAAGAGCCTCGCCAGCTCGCCACGGGGACATGCTGCCAGACTGCCGAGCAACGACGACGACTCTGCTCCAGACGGGGATACTCTGCCGGACTGACTGCTCACCTGGATGGACTACCCACCTGGATTGACTGGTATTGGGAGTCACTCTGCCTGACTGGAAAGTTGGAGAGACCAGGATTGATTGGACTTTGTGCTACAAGACTCTTTGCTGGATGGGATAAAGGCAACAAGGAGATTCTACTGCCGTGAAGCAACGAGCTGGACTTCTCTATGGAAACGGACCCTCGTTAGCTAAGTAGAATCTTATCTGCCTGGGAAGGGCTAATGGACATTTATTGCTGGAAAAGTAATAAATCTTGTAAATAGTTGCCTTGGAGTTCAGTGTTTTCTTTGACACACAATTGCAATTAGGGAAAAGGAGCTAACTTTGCCTAAGGTGGACATGGGAGTTAATTAAAGGGAATAGTAGTTTGCTCCCCCAGGAGTAAAGTTTGGGGTGCAACATTTGGGACACGACAGGCTGAGAGATAGTGACTGGCCCAAGGTCACCCAGGAAGCTTCGTGGCTGAGCGGGGATTTGAACCTGGATCTTCCAGGTCTAAGTCCAACTCCCAAACCACCTGCCATCACTTCCAACCAGCATACACAAGAGAGGTCACTGCATGGAACAGCCACCACATATTGTCAGTTTCAAGAATCCTTCATGGGGTGCTTCATGTAATATATCCACCCCATGGAGGATTATTATTATTATTATTATTATTATTATTATTATTATTATTATTTTGTTGTTGGTGGTGGTGGTGTTGTTGTTGTTGTTGTTGTTGAACAACAACAACAACAACAATTCTTACATTGATTGTCTACAAATGACTGTTTATTACACAGTGGCCATCTGTAGACCCACTGTGACCCTGTAGTATGTGGCATCTATCTATGTGGGTGATGAGGTAAGTTCTACTTTGTCACTAAAACTGTTTGGAAATGCATAATATTTGAGCATGATTGAAAATACCTCACCACACAGAAGCGACAAATAAATAGCATCCCACAAATTTACAGTTGCACAAAGATGAGTTTAAATGTGAACCTCAGATGGCCATGATTAAATATGGTGATTTGTATCCAGTCTTAATCTATATCCCTACCATGCAGGCATGTTGTTTGCAATGTTAATATCCAACTTAAATTCTGGGTGCTTAGTGCAAAATGGGAAAACTTGTGGCTTCTTCCCCTTTATTATTTTATCAACTCCTTGCTATCACTTGAAATTGCTTCCTTTCTCCTCAATTGGTCTCCAACTTTCAGAACACTTTGCAGGAAAATCTGCTGCATATTTAATTTCACATCAGCCAAGGCTGATGCCAAGAATCTCCACCACCCACCTTTGGTCAATAAATATCATTACTGCAAACAAGCATGAATTGGAAGAGCAGAACAAATCAAGAAGTGCTTCTGACAGGCTTCCCTGGCAGTGTAGGAGGATATTCTACAATTCTAAAAATACCTTCAGCAGTTTTCGTTGACAATTTGCAATGTCTCCCTTAGTTCTCACTACAGAAGATGGTCCCAGAGCCCATATGCTGGAACTGACAAATGGCTTATAACCATCTTCTTGAGCAATACATTCTTTTTTTTTGTCATATTCCAGGTGAGGAGCATGGGGGGGGGGGAGGGGATCAACAACCATGATCAGCATAGTTTTCTGTTCTTTAATAGGTCATCCATTGATTTACACAAGTCCTACCTGAATCCCTGCACCTTCCTTCCTCTTTAAGTCCTTGTTCTTTTATTCCTCTTTAATAAGAGGAATAAACCCTGCACCTTCCTTCCTCTTTAAGTCCTTGTCCTTTGCATGCTCCTTTTTCTGCTAGTCACAGTGGCTGCCACTACATTCTGGTGGGTTACAACATGTAAACAAAGATGGCACTGACAATGTTTCAGGAATACGGGAATTGAAGCCATGTAGTATAAAGAAGCTTGAACTTTAATCACATTAAAATCCAAGGAACTGAGCCCGTTTGCCCTCAGAAAGGTTCTGCGCATGAGCGAAAGGGAGTAAAAGGCACTTCGACGCGCAGAACCTTCTCAGAAGGCCCTGACCGCCGAGCTGAGCGGTCGCTCGGAGTAGCGCTTCTCCCGGCTTCGGAGCGGAGCCTCCTGAAGCCGGTGACGCTTCCGAGGGGCGCGCTGCTTCCGGGGGCTCCGGTCTGGTGGCGCGCTACTCAGCCCCGAGCCCGGCTGCTGGGGGGGACACGGAGCGATGGGGGCGCTCCAACCCCCGCCCCCCCAGGCGCTGGGAGGGCTGAGTACGCCACTGCCTGAGGCGGCATGCCAAATGTTGCCCCCTTACCTGATGATGTGCCAGCCTCTGCTCCTCCCACTTTCCAATGTTCTAGCTCAGCACTCTCCTCCCACATTTCCTCTTTCTCTCTGACCTCCTTTTTCCAATCCAGCTAGAGGAAGGAGGAGGAAGAGGAGCAATGAAGGTAAGTAGGAGGACTGACATGGACATCCCCCACCAATCTGCTACATGAGGTAACTGCTTCAGTTGGCATTTGATGGTCCTGTGCTTGTGGTTTTTTCAGAAGCATCTGGTTGATGTTGGTCTGTTAAGAATAATATATTTTTCTTTATTATTTTCTGTTTATGCCATGCCCTTACATTATAATCATGGACAATATGAACCTTGCTGCCAGACAATATCACCACCAGCCTTGCCTGCCAATGCCAACTGATGCCAGTTTTGTATCATGGACTATTTCATTGGGATAATTCGACGCTGCTTTGCTGAAACCTAGGCTAACGGCCCAATCCTACAGTCCCTGGCCATTGGCAGAACGCACATTGCGCTGGTGGTGACTATTTTACTGCTGTTGTAAAGCAACCACTGATGGTGCGCGCTGCCAGGCCGCTAGCAGACAGGCTGAAGCAGCCTCCCGGGTGCCAGTGGAGAGCTGAAAAGGAAGGCCAGTGGAGGAGGAGGGACAGGGTGGGGGAGGGCAGAATACGGCAGTGATGGGGACACGGAAGAGGGTGGATCTGGCCCAGGAAGGGGGCGGGTTTGGTGGCAGCAGTACCCACCAAATGAGAATCCTAACCCCCTTCCTGGGCCCAAACTGCCTGCATGGCTCAACGTGGACTAGGACCAGCTATCGAACTGGCACAGGTATGCGTTGACCCATAGTGGCTGCTGGGGCTTATCCCGAGGAGGCCTCCAGAGGCCGAAACTCCCTTGCAGGATACAGCAATTGCTGCATTGGCATTGCTGCATGGGGAGTTAGTTAGGATTGGACTGTAAGCCTCGGTGCTGGCAAGGCTCCGCACTTTTGCTGGCCCCAGACCAATGAGGGCCAAGCCCTTTAAGTCTCCTGTGTTGGGGAGGCTGGGCAAGGGTGGTCTGCGGGCGATCCACGCAGATCGGAATTCTCACCAGAATTTGAAAAGTACCTTTTATAACACATTCTGTTTTGTAAGGTAGTAACATGCAGTATTGGGTCTATAACCGACTGCTGTTTTTATATAATAAATATAATAATTAAATAAAAACAGCAGTCGGTTATAGACCCAATACTGCATGTTACTACCTTGAAAGCAGGTATAAAGTTACAAAACAGAATGGTTGTAATTTTTAAAAAGTATTTTTTTCAGATGGTTCTGGGAATGCCAGTAGAAGGCAAAACACAATGTATTGCAGCTATTCATCATATTCTGCTGAGGTTCCCACACTGCCAATAATTTAATTAATCAGTTTGGATAGAAACAGCTTATTCATTCATGCACATTTTCATCATGCCTGTGCCAGATTGTTGGTATTCTATTGTTTCGACTAAATTAGCTTTAGGAGTACCAATGATGGATATTCCATCAGCTCCTCTGGGATACAGCTCCACAACATAACGGATGTCAGAGACAATAAATTTTCTCTCTAAGCAACTGTGCCATTTAGGAGTATGGGAGTAGGCAGTTCAACTTGCCTGGCTTGATTCAGACCCCATATGCATATATTCATCAGGATACCTAGATTTGGATTCTACACATTGACTATTGTTATAAACAATGAAATAGAATTATATGTAACAGTTCTGCAAGCAAAAGACACACATCCTTTCTTCCCCTGCCCGCCCCTGCACAAAAGAGATGACTGTTCTTTGTGGATAACTTTATATAAGTAGGGGCAGGAGAAAATAGTGATTTTTTTAAAAAAAAATCTGTATTTATATCCCGCCTTTCTCATCATCAGATTTCTCATCAGATTTATTCAAGACGGCTTACATAGGCAGGCTATCTTTAGACCTGATAAGGGTCTTTACAATATTGTTCTATTCCTATACAGAACCTTCCATGCACGAGATGTTTTCCCTTCCGAGTGCAGCCCAACCTTCTGGCTTGTGCTTTGCACTTCCAAGCTTCACAGTTCACCGCAGTTCACCCTCGGATGATTGTCTTGGATATTCTCTCTCTAGCTGACTCCTCCGCATTCCACCCTCTCACGATGCCTTCTCAGTGTCTTTGCGAGGTTCGTCAGCAGCTTCCGTCTCCCATCCAAGCGGGAACCGAGGTCGACCAGGCAGGGCGCCGCTTTCTGCTAAAAAATACGCGAAAAATAAAATAAAACCATGTAATTTTGCGTCATTCTTTATCTGCTGACACTGTACCACCTATACCACCTACCTAGTACACTCTTAAAGTAGTTACAATTTATAAAATGTGAAAACATGGAATAAAAACACATATAACACTGCTTTCTGCTATTTCATTTTGGTTAAATACCAAAATCTGCAAAAAAACACAAAAAAACACAAAACCATTTTCTCCCACCTCTATATATAAGGTACACATGCTCTTTTTTTTTTTTTTTTTGCAATTTAATCTTGAGTATATTCTAGAAGAGTAAGGCTTTCACCCTTATGGTGAACCTTGCTCCAGTAGAACTTCTTTCTCCCTTTGCTAAATGGTAAATTTCTCCCCACAATGGTACCCTTGTTTCTGGGACTCCAGTCCTTTGCCTTTAGCCTGCCAGCCTTGTCCACAGAGTTGTGTAAGCTCCACTGAAGTTAAGGAGACTTGCCCTAATGGAGATCACTGAGGCATAAGAACTTTATCTCAACCCATTAGCCAAAAGTATGCAATTACTGTAGTAACGAATAACACAATCAATTCCCCTTTTCCTTGAATTTTATGTCCAAAAAATAATTACAAAAACTTTTTAAAATATTAAATCACTCTCTTATGTAATTCAGCTAAGCTATGAGTTCAGAGTTTCACCTTAATCTTAAGCATGTTTATGCAGAAGCAAGTCCCTTCACATTTCAAAGATATGCGTGCTTAAAACTGTAGTCTTAATTGGTCATGGGAGAGATGAATGTATGATGCTTAATTTCATGATATTAGGTGGATTCCTAGGGGTACTAGCTTTTCCATGAGTAATTCTAGCCCAGAAATGGAGTTACAGGGCATTGCTTACCTTACAGTGAAACAGCTTGTTTTCAAGGAGAAGACTCCAGAGGAGACCATCATTATCTTTGTTTTTTCTCCATTTTAGTGTGTCATTCAAATAACATGACCTCTAGTCCTGAGTAGGGTAGTGGTGATGACTTTCACTGCAGGTGCAAAAATATATTAGCAGCACAGTTACCGAAAGTCTTTAATTTGCTTATAATTTACAACAAAAACATAAAAAAATGTTTGTGCTGGTCTCCTAATGGGTTCACATAGCTTCAGAACAGGAATTTTGCTTCAATATAGGGCTGCAATCCTCTGCACACTTACATGAAAGTAAGTTTCACTAAACTCAAGGAGACATTCTATGTAAATATGTATATGATCAATGTGCAGGTTGGAATGTCAATAAACGACTAATCATAATAATTCTAAAATTGTGCCAAAGTTCCCTGAAATATTTGATAATTCAAATTTTATGGGAAATGATATATGAAGACAAACATTTATACACATGGTGCATGCTTGGGTTCCTTAGTCCCAGTACTGTGTCTGAAATTTGTTTTATACAGAAAATACAAATAAAGTTGAACATCATTTGCTTCTCTGTCGCAAGAAGTCTAACTAGTTCACTAGCTGGTTGTGTGTAAGTGTGTGTGAGAGAGAATTCTGATACAGGATCTTATCAAACTCACAACACACACAAAATAAGATGATTGCAAACTAGCAAAATAAGATCAGTTCTTCTTTCAGTGTATACATTTGCTCCTCCAGGGCTGACAGAGGGTTAAGCGATTGTTTCTCCTTCAGGCTTCCTGTATGGCAAATCATCAAACATGTTTGACAACAGCCAGAAAAATGCTGTTCAGAGTTTGAGGCAGCTGTCAGTTATAAATACAAGATTTCAACAATAGTCTTCCCTTGTAAGAGACCAGATTTAAAAAGAAACACATGTTATAGTGCAGTTACCTGAATCTATACACCGATTCACTGATATTTCATGGGATTGGCTTTGAAGCTTGGTCTCGGACACAAAACCTTGAAAATAAGGTTAATTTGGTACTTCACAAATGAACAGTTGTATGGATTTTTTTTAAAAAAAATGCTAGTGGCCTGGGAAAAGAAAAAAAGAGAAGAGAGTGGGATGAGCAGAGAAAAGTGCTGAGTTTCAGGCAGGATGTGAGAAAAGGAACCTATCCTTGTTTTCTTGACATGCTATTAAAACCAGGGAGAAAAATGCAATAGAATAAGATTAAAAAGGAAATCCTTCATATGAATAGAGTGTAAAAAATAATGAATGCAGCCACATAGCGCTCGCTTCAGGTTGCCTTGCAAACATTTACAGTACTTGTAAGCAAGCCTCCTTGATATCAATGAGACCTCAATACAAAGTCCTTTACTTTCCATAGTAGAGTTTTAGCCTTTTTAGCACTGCTCTGCAGAAGCATTGCTCTTCTACAGGCTGTTGGAAGCTGAATTAAAATGTGGTTCCTCAAGTACTATATAACCCCTGAAATGATCCCAAAATATTGGTCACCATGGAAAAGGGAAAAGCGTGTGGTCTGTTACTGACATAGTACAGTATACTGCTGTAACGGTGGACACCTATGTTTACTAAGATGTACCGTAAGTCCCATTTGGTTCAATGGGACAGACTTCCTAAGAAGTGTGCCTAGGATTGCAGACTTCCATCAGCCAAGGTCTCCTGGGATGGTGTGACTTAAGGCAGCTCCCGGTCATTGGTGTTACTAAAATCATCTGTTGAATTTCTTGTTTCCTAAACTCATTTCCTTCTGGCAAGTGGCATCAAAACCAGCCATTTAGTTACTTTTCTCCAGAACTTCTCTCAAGACACTGGCATGATAGAAATTGGCCTTTTAGCCAGTAAAAAGGGCATCCAGATAAGGGCACCCCTTCTCTGCTTCAAAAAGATGTACGCCAGGGGTCCTCAATGTGATGCTTGTGGGTGGCGCTCGTGTGCATCCACAGTGGTGTCTGACAGCACCTTTCTACTCACCTGCTGCTGTTGCCACCTAACCTTTGCCCTGGGTGCTCTCTGAGGTTTGTATTGTGAGTGAAGAAGTATGAACAGCACAGGAGAGCAGAAGGCAGAACATCACCTCTCTTCTTGATCACATTTCCTCTTCTGCTCCACCCCCCTCCCCCCGAAACACAAGCATTCGATGAGCGGACAAGAAGAGTTTCACTGTGCAACAAACAGGGGAGGTAAAGGTAAGCAGATGGTGGAGCTGTGGGGGATAGCAAGTGTGTCTCCATATGCCTGGATGGGTGGTTGGCTGCAAGGTAGATGTGTGTGTGTGTGTGTGTGTGTGTGTGTGTGTGTGTGTTTGTATGGATGAATGGAAAGTGCGAGTGTGTGTATGGATAGATGGACGGAAGATCCGTATATGCATATTTATGAATAAATGAGAGGAAGGTGAATGCATGCATGTTGTGTGTGCATGGAAAGTGCATGCCTGTGTGTTAATAGATGGGTAAATAGGTGGAAAGTGTTGCGTGTATGTGAGATCTCATTTTGTACATGGGTGGCGCTGCCCTTCTTGGCAGCCAATTTGCAATGACACCCCTCCCATTCCTTCTCAGAATTCCTGTGATGTCCACAAGGTTAGGGACCCCTGATGTAGGTCCATATCTAATGATGTTTGAGCATGGTCCATTAGCTCTGACAGTTCTCATGGCCTGTGTGATTTGTGTGTGTGTGTGTGTGTGTGTGTGTGTGTGTGTGTGTGTGTGTGTGTGTGTGTGTGTGTGTGTGTGTGTGTTGCATGTAGGGAAAATGGACATCTGGAGTGAATCCAATGCCCACTTCCTGTTCCTCCCAAACAACTTATCAAAGTGGACAGTGCTGATCATCTATTAGCAGCCTTTTTTTTGCTCCTAGGAGAAGAGATCTGTAAGTAGAAAACAATTTCCTCACATAGATCAGACTTTCTGAATCATAGTACATAGGCTACTAATTGACGAGTATGAATTGTACCTTACAGCCCAATCCTGTGTAGGCTGCAGCGGCCAGCCTAAAAGGCTGACCGCTGCATCCTATCGAGTTCCCGGTCTGCTCCAGTAGCCCAGGAACAACTCGTGGAGAAGGGGATGATCGTCCCCTTCCCCCTGTGTAAGCGGCGGTAGGCCCATTGGGCCTACTCGAATGTATGCGAGCTCCATAAGAACGTAAGAAGAGCCCTGCTGGATCAGGCCAAAGGCCCATCTAGTCCAGCTTCCTGTATCACACAGTGGCCCCACCAGATGCTCGTGTACATTCGCGCTGCCTGTGCTGGCGTACCTGGGGCCTGGAGGGAGCTCAGAATACCGGGGATCTTGGCCCCCAGTATCCCTGCCCCCTCCAGGCTATGGGCGGCCAATGGCCGCCCTCCCTAGCTGCCCGGACCACCCTCCCCCCGCCCCTGCACCGACCAGCATAGGTCTTACCTGCTCCGGTGGACGCAGGCCCGGGGGAATGGCCAGGTAAAGGCCGCCGGCCGCTGCACCGGTGGTCCTTACTTGCCGGGTGCCGGAAATGCACTTTATGGCGCATTTACGTCCCCCTGTGCGGGGCAGCATATGCTGCCCCGGCGCACCACCTACACACAGGATTGCGCAGTAAATCTTCATACATACATTCTTGTTCTTAAACACAAAAACACAATGATACCACAAAAACACAAAGACACTAATTATATCAGGGGCCTAAGTCTGGCAGTAAAAAACAACACCTTCATATATTAATAGAGCATGATTAATATCAACATTTCAGAAAGAACACAGCTATTTGATTATTATGTTTCCATCTCTTCTGTAATTCTGATATTCCTGCAAGGAGCTCAGAGCACTGTGAGTACAGGGGGTTATTCTATTGTATCCTCACTACAACACCCTTATATGAGAAAGGTTAGGCTCAGAGGGGATGACTTGCCCAAGGCCACCCAGTGGGTTTTCAGGGCTGAGCAAGAGTCTCCTTATTCAAGTACCAGTGAGAGAAATGACATTTCAAGCAAGAGAAGTTAAGAGGAAAGGGTGGTTAAAATTTATATTTCTTTGCTCATTCAAGACCATGTATGGTGGGCTAACCATTTGATTAAAATTAATGATTATCGGATTTGATCTGACCTCAGCCCTTTCCAGCTGAGCATCATGCCTGTGGTGGTGGCCTGTGAGCAGCAAACAAATGATTCTCCTAAAGCAAGGAAAACTTCAGAAGAAATATCTCACCCTCTGAAATAAATCCAAACAATTATGATGCATATAAGCTGAAGAGTCAGAAAGGAAAGATTCTATCCAGTACCCTGCAGGCCGTGTTCATTTTCTTGTGTCACTTTATTTGTTGGGTTTTCTTTTAATCACACAAGTTTGCAGATGTTATACAATCATGACTGGGGCTTAAAGGTCTGTGGAATTGGAAAATATTGTTCTGTTTAAAAATAGAAGCTATACCTTTGTTTCGGTGGAGTGCCTTTTTTCCCAATAACCTGAACTGTCTGAAATTAACAGGCTTTTCATAACTAATTTCTGAGACTGTCTCTCAGCCAGCTCTTTGTCCCCATTTTAGGAACACTGCCTCTAATCACTAGGCTACGGAACTGACAAGTACTGTGGTGACATGTGTTATTTTCCTCACTATTTCCTGATACGGAGCAGTGGTCCTAATTTAGTGACATGCTGCACATTTTTTCTGATGAAGCCTCAAACTAATTGGTGTGTATACAGTTCAATCTGTAGAGCACTCAGGTCTGAATACAATTAGATTGCTCAAAACAAAGCTGCAGATTGGAACAGCACAGGCAGGGTAAGAGAGAACACAGATTAATTCAAGCTTGTTGCCACTGGTAAATATTTTCTTCACTGGCTAGGAAGATTCAGTCCTGTTTTATAGGAGACATCACTTTGTTCACACTGAGGCTGGTGCCAGGTTGCTCTGGGGCAGGGTGGCACATGTGTGGAATCTCCCAACTTCCTTCTCATTACCCCTCCCAGCTTACTTGGTGAGCTGGTGGGTCCTTCCTCCCGCCCTCTCCCTCCTCCCTCCCCCTACCCTTGGAGGGTGGAAGATGACACAAGCTGCTACCACTGCTAGCTTTGTCCCAGGTGGTCCTACGGTAACTTGCGGGACACCTCCTCTTCCCACTCCTTGACCAGACTGGCTGCTGCGCACATCATGGCAGTCTAGAACTATAACATATGTCGTACCTCTAGATTTTCTTATGCCCCAATCCTATCCCCTCCCCCACCGGTGAACTCGAGTTGTGCTGGTGGAGGCTGCTTTACAGCAGTCATAAAGCAGCCTCCGCTGATAAGCGTAGTACGCTCGCCGGCAGGGAGGCTGCAGTGGCCTCCTGCGTGCCAGCTGACTCACGGACACCACCCATCGGAACAGGGGTGTTGGAGGGGGTTGGAGAGAGGTGGAGAGGGTAGAACGGGGGAGGGTACGGGTGAAATTGGGCAGTGGGGGTGGGGAGGATAGCAGATCAGGCACGGGACAGGGGCGGGATTGGCGGCGGTGCACTCTGAATCCCAAATCCCTTCCCGGGCCTGATCTGCAGAGTAATGTGCAGGGTAATGTGGACTTGCACCAGCAATATCACTGGTGCAGGTCTAAGTTGCCCCACAGCAACTGCTGGGGCTTACCCCAGGGCAAGGCGACAAATGTCCCCTTACCCTGAGGAGACCTCCTGCAGCCAAAAATCCCCTGTGGGATACAGTGGAAGCTGCACCGGCGCTGCTGCATTGCCGCACGGGGCTTTAGGTAAGATTGGGCTGCTCATGGCATATAGACCAGGGGTGGCCAAACTTGCTTAATATAAGAACCACATATGATAAACTTCAGATGTTTGAGAGCCGCAATATTTAAGAAGCATTAAAATTCTGAAATGTATTTACCCACCATGAACATTAAACTTAAGTCTTAATCCAGTGGAGTCTCAGTTTATACCCAAGAAATAATTATAAAGCTTGAAAATTTCTTATTTACTTTTTATATGAATTGTGATGCAAAAAGGAGTTCAGCCAACATATTTCCGAGAGCTGCACGTTATGTGTCAAAGAGCTGCATGTGGCTCAGGAGGTACAGTTTGGCCACCCATGATATAGACATAAGAAAATACAGAGTCACTGGGCAAATCTATATTTTCTAGTTCAAGGGAGCCCAAACTTGTGCAGTAGCTCCATGGTGCTGGAATGCTTGAAGCCTTTGCCTGGGCATCAACCCTCAAGTCCATGCCCCATAAGACCTGACATGTGATGCTGCCTCTAGCTCACATTGCCAAATATTAATAAACAGAAAAAAGAAATTAGCATTTTAAGTGCCAGAGTGATGGATAGATGGCTGAGGTGACCTTGACACAGTTTCTCTTCAGATGAGACCTGTATACAGAATAAGTTTGTGTCAAAGAGCTAGCTTGTACTGTTTTATTCATTATCCCTTAAATAAATAAATAAAATGTTTATGCCCTATCTCTCAATCAAAGATTCCTGAGACAACTAAAAACATATCTGAAAATAATAATAAAAGAAAATACACATTACTGCTTAATACAAACAATACAATACAGATAAAACAGCTAATTGACAACAACACTAAAATCAAATACCATTACAAGCTACTGGGAATAAATAAAAACACCTTTACTTGTTGCCTGAAAATCATCAGTGGTGGCATGCTGACTGAATAAGGGTAGATTCCGGAAAGAGGAGCCACCGTTGAGAGGGCCCTGCCACCCACCACAGCTCAGGAGGTAGAAGCATTCCATGCAGAGCCTCTGAAGAAAATCTTATTCTTTGGGGAGGCTCATATGGAGGCATTTGAGTACCCTGGGCCCAGGTCATTTCTTGCACTTCAGGGGTAGGTCAAAACTACCACTTTAAATTGTGCTTAAAAGCAATTGATAACAAATACAGTACATAATATTTGCATTCAGTTAATGTATTTAAAATGTTATGCATTGAGGATCTCAGTTGGGGATGAGTCTAAAAATTGTACCTGAGAGTTTAGGAGCTCTATTCGTGAGGGCTGATTACTGTAGGTGTCTTTTGTTGTTGTTGTTGTTGTTGCTGCTGCTGCTGCTGCTGCTGCTGCTGCTGCTGCTGCTGCTGCTTTTTTAATAATGTAACTTCAATTTGAATTTCTTCCATTAGAAAAAAGAATTTGATGTTCAGCTGAATTTTGAAGCAGCACTTAGGAACTCATGTGAAGGGAAGAGTGATAAGAAACTACAGACTAACTAAGCTGTTCTGGCCTAACTCTTTTTCTGCCGGCAAAGAGAGTTCTATCAATATGCATTTGCAAAGTTGCATTTTCTCTCTATTTTGACTCCTTACCATCTCACTTTTCAGTACCCATTTATATTACTTTTTAATTTTAGATAGCGGACAGCGCTGGAGGGCTGTCACGGATCAGCTTGTTTAGGTTTAATGTATTTATATTAACTTATTCGAATTATATTGGCAATGAAACTATATCCCATTCCTGTAAATCTACTTTAGCTGAAGTTTGCATATATTAAGGACTACTTCACATATTACCTTTTTTGTATATTCTCACCTAAGATTTTTTTCGAATATACCTCCAAACATAAAGTGTGAATATGATTAAACACATCTGCAAGCATCTGTATTGAAGAGGAACATTTGTCTGGAAGAAGTCTCACTGTCAGAGAGAGAGAGAGAGAGAGAGAGAAAGAGAGATCAGGGAGGGGGAGGGCGTGGATCTGGTGGCAATGGCATGCACCAGATCCACTGTTAGAAATCTCACTGGCAGAAGAGTCTCACTGTCTTAAAATGACTACCGACAGCATGCGAAGTACTCTGTCAGCGACCATTTTGGGAGTGCAGCTGCAAGAGGCGGCAGTACTCCCTGGCTGTTGCTGGACCTCACCGCAACCACTGATAAGGTAGCGGTAGGATTGGGGAGTGGCAGGGAGGGGGCGAAACTGAGCAGGGAGGGCGTGGTTCTGGTGGCAATGGCATGCACTGGATCCTCTCCCCTCTTTTGCAATCTTCCCCGCTTCCTTTCTCTCCTCGGACCTGTGCCAACTAAATAACTGGTGCAAGTCTGAGGAGACCGATTGCGGAGTGGGAGGCTTATGGATGCGTAAGGGGGAGTAATGGGGAGGAAACTGTCCCAAACCTCTAAAGTAGAATTGCAATGGCTGAGCAATGTTTGAAGTCATAGAGCTTCACCAGGCATATAAACTACTACCCACTCTCCTTTTTGCACAGAACATGTGGACATAGGCACAATAGGAATATGAATGGGTGAAAAAAAATCCCCAGATTCTGAGCAACCCGTAAATAAAAGTTCCCCAATATAGAGCTATGTCCCACTTGACAATGCTTTTGGCTCCGTTGAATAAAATCTGCATGAAAAACAGATGCAGAAAGTTTGAAATGTTATAAAGACATTACTGTTCTCTTACAGAAATTAAGATATTGGGTCAAAGATCTGAATTATGTTTGTCAAAATGTTATGTAATGAAAGTTTACTTTAACAGCTCAATCCTGCCTAAAGATGCGGCTGCCGGCCTAAAGGGCCGGCGGCTGCATCCTAGGCACATGGTGGGTTGCGCTGGTGCAGCGGGCTCTGAAGCTGGAATGCGTCTGGGGAGGCTGTGTAAGGTTGGCCCGGGCTGCGATTAAGCACTGGATATTGACGCCGATATTCCCGCCCCCTCCTAGCCCAGGCTGGCCAATGGCCCCTCCCTCACCACCACTGCCCTCCCCCCTCCATGCCAACCAGCGCAGGACTTACCTGCGGTGCCGGCGTAGGGTAGGTTCCATGGCCTAGTAAGCGGTGTTGGTCTCCGCACTGGCACCGCTTACTCTAAAGGAGCCTCAAATGTGCTTTACGGCACGTTTGCGACTCCTTAGGTCGGTGCATTGCTGGCCTAACTTAGGCAGGATTGCACCGTAAATTACAGACAACTACAGCCTGCTTTTGACACTATACAACTTCTGCCTTGCAATATGGAATGACGATATCTCTTTTGAGAAGTTAAATCTCAAAGTGGGGCTAATACACCTCCGCTCTAGCACACATGCATGTAAATGTGTGTGTGTTTGCGTGCGTGCACACCCACAAACACACACAATGGCATCATGTAGCATAAAGACTATGTTTCATACAGGGCAGATGATTAGATTTAGTTTGAAATCCTATGAATGATATTGTGTTTTAATTCTCCTACTGAAGTCGGCGGAGCTTAGAAGTGCTTGCCTAGCTAGGGCTGAAACATGGCCATGGTTTTAGGCTTCCTAACTGGAGAAAGTTTTGCTTGGATAAAGCTGCTCACCAAAGCACGCATCTTTGAGAAGCATGTCCTATGAGACTCATTTGAACATTGGTCCTCCTTTACTCATAGTACAATCTCCAGACTGTTGGGGCATGTGTGTGAATATTCTAATCAGATGGATGGACCTGATTGCAAGGGTCTTTCCTGCCTAACAGGGCATCTTCCCTCCCAGCTGGGTGTTGATTGGGTGAGAGAGATCCTTGGGATTTTCTCAGTCATGTGGTTGGCATATTCACACAAATACATTCCAGTGGTGTAGGAAGAATAGCTCCCACACTGCGTATTTAGGACATATTTAGAATCAGGTTCTAACTGCTGCAAATCCTGCTGCAAATCCTGCCTCTCCCCATTAGATTAGTTCTAGTGATTAATTATGATTTTTTTAAACCATCTGAGGTGGACACCCCTGAGCATGAAAGCTAATCATCAATAGCTCTATACAGAGAAGACAAAATGCTAGAAACCTGAAATGTCAAAAACATCAAACCTTGAGGACAAAATAATCGCTATTTTAAAAAAATGAACGGAATCACATAACATTTCTTAAATCTAAGTATTTGCTTTGGTTAACAAGAAAAGATATTTACTGTTGATTCTGTGAATATCTGTGTAACATGAACTGCCAGTGAACACAATGAGACAGGATTTATTTTGAGTCAACCTCTTTAGTAGTGGGCACAGGCTGTTAGCAACTAACAGATGATTTCTGCTTGTATTTAGTTCATACCGTATCATTGGCCATTTTAGAACATTTTTGTATGTGTGAATATTTACAATTTACAGTTCTGCTTTATGTCCCAGTTCTAATCCAAGTTCCTGTTTTACACAAATAACTGAAGCAATACTGGTTATTAGTGTCTAACCCCATAGATGTTTGCATGGGTTGTACAACTCTTCGGTTCTGTGGAAAGGTTGTGGTTACCACAAGTGTTGACACACACGCACAGAGAGGTAGGAACAGGAAAGCATTGCTGGTTTGCAAAAAATGCTTTGATGGGGGCAGGCAGCGCCTACATTTCATTTCAAACCCAACTTTGTAGCACGCATGGATCGAAAGAAAAAATAGAAATTCATATTTCATATGCGTCATCATAGTTTTAAGGTTAAAAGAGCAAAGGAATAGCAGTTGATTCCATTTAGTTATCTAGTTTGTTGAGCATGGACTGAAATACACTACATCTGTAATATCTACTCCAAACTCAAGTGTTTTGTTTGCATAGCTGTATCTTCTAATTAGAAGTTCTCTGTTAGTTTAGTCACTTTCCCTATTTTAAAATAGGCCAAGTCCTATTCATCAAAGATAACAGTTCCCTTAGATACTGCACAGAGAAATACACACAGAGACAAGGATTTTAAATTAATAATATGGCATCATGATATTAGCCTACTTCAGATCTAATGAAATGTATTTGCTGTGCTGCAGTTAGGTTTAATGAGACATTAAAACCTTAATTTTTTTTTAATCACAGAAAGTGGCAAAACCAACACGACGTACTGTACATTTTTAAATTTTTCATTGTAGACCTCTTGATAAAAGATGGCTTGGTTTTCTTAAAAAAAATTCAAACAGTGACATGTACCGGCATCCAGCAAGATTGTCCAATGGCCTGGCTCAGTACAATACATGGCAGCTTTTCATGTTCTTTATTCTTTTTGGAAATTTGTCAGTGGACCATCTCTCATGCCTATCAATACATTTGCAAGATACAGCACAGCTTTCTAAAATTTGTTTTGAGCTATGCTGTTGCTTATGGGATCCTGATTATAACAATAACTAAACCTAGTGTAGTAAGGTAACAGCGTTCCATGCGCCTCGGTGTTGAGTCATGCCGACCACGGAAACGTCTTTGGACAGCGCTGGTTCTTCAGCTTCGTAACGGGGATGAGCACCGCACCCTACAGTCGATCACAACTGGACTTAATTGTCAAGGGAATACCTTTACCTTTTAGTGTATTTAAAAACAAATACTGTACGTGGACTGAACAGACCGCTTTTTAAGATATGTCTGTATAAAATACTTCATTTGCATGGACACTGACCACAGAAATAGCACATCTGGGAGTGTGCTGGCAAGCCCTAGTTCCGGTGTTGACAGACTCTGTAGCTCTGCCACCCATTAATTAAGCATTAGTTAAGCTTTTGTTAAGCAGACAAACATTGTACTCAGGAGAGAACCTCCTCATGATGAGGGTTCCTAGTCTAAGTGAACTGTAAAGTGAAGTGTGAAGTGTAAAGTGATGCACATTGGGGCAAGAAATCAAAACTTCACATACACGCTCATGGGTTCTGAGCTGTCTGTGACGGATCAGGAAAGAAAATATTGGTTTGTATCCTTGCCACAGGAGGTGATGATGGCACCTGGCCTGGATGCCTTTAAAAGGGGATTGGACAGATTTATGGAGGAAAAGTCCATCACAGCTTACAAGCCATGATGGGGATAAGCAACCTCCTGGTTGTAGGAGTAGGTTTTCTTTGTGCCAGGTGCAAGGGAGTGGCGACAGGATACAAGTATCTTGTTGTCTTGTGCTCCCTGAGGCATTTGGTGGGGCCACTGTGTGATACAGGAAGCTGGACTAGATGGGTCTTTGGCCTGATCCAGCAGGGCTCTTCTTATGTTCTTATGTTCTAACTGCTACAATAAATAGTATAAAATCTTCCAGCTTGTGCAGAAGGTGAAGAAATCACACTGAGCATTTTTTGTTGCTAAACAGAAAATGTGAACATCGTTTTGAGGTTTTACCTCATCTCACACACACCCTTTTTTTTTGCTTCCGGACCTTTTCGTGCTGACTCTCTCCTTTTAAAAAAGAAAAAATAAATCTTTATTTTTGTTTCGTAGAAAAATACCACAGGCAAGAAAAAAATGTTTTTGATTCATTTGGGAGCAATTTTTGTTGGTGAGTAGCATGATTCCAAGTGGAAAAAAATGAGAAACTAGGGAAGTTATCCATTAGGGTTTAAACACAGTTTGCTACCTAAAGCAGAGAAAATTACCACTTTTGGGGAGGGAGTGGATTTTCATCTTGAAAACAGCGCTCGCAGCACAATCCTATCCAACTTACACCGCCGGTATAACCAGCGGTGCAGCGTGAACGGGAGGTCCCAGAATGGAAAGGGGATTCAAATCCCTTCCAAAGGGGGAATTCAAAGGGGATTTGAATCCTCTTTCCATTCTGGAGTCTCCTGTTCTTGCTGCACCGCTGGTTACACCAGTGGTGTAAGTTGGATAGGATTGCGCTGTCAGGGGAAGAGTGAACCTCACTCTCTGCACGTCCACACCCTGAGTGGGATCGCCCCTGTGCATGCTTCATTTTAGCAAAAAAGGAACTTCCAACTGGAAACAAACTTGGGTAGTGCACACTTGTATGCATGTCTGTTTTGGCCCTAAGGCTCATGGAACCTGGCCCATTACCAAAATCTAACTATCACAGTAACAATGAAAGGGTAAATCCATTGTTTTCACATCGTATTTGCTTCCTGAAGCCTAACTAGCATTATCTGTCTTTTCGGTTAGCTGCTATGCAAATGTGTGCCAGGTTAGAAAACCATACGTTTTAAAATTATGAATAATTTCATTTCCAGTAAACAATAATAAGTTATTGCTGCAAGAAGAACAGTGTCAGTCCTTCAACTGCAGCCCCAAATGTCAACAATCCTCTTATTCAAATCATTAATATATTTCTAAACATGCACGAAAACATATAATATCTGAAGCATGGCAGTTTTGAAAACCTGAGCCTACAACATAGTTGTGTCTATAAATGCATCTTTCCTAAAGTTAGTGAAGGTTTTTCACCATCCATAGATTTATTCTACAGAAGTCAATATATTTGCAATGTCAGAGTGAAGTGTGCAGAAAAATCTAGTACTGCTGTGACTGTTTACTTTTGACAGCAATGTGTATCTAAATTTAACAACATGTCTTCACCTGAATAATCATTTGCACAAATTCCACAAGGGGAAAAAATCATTTTAATTTGATTGGAAAAATATTCACTTGTCTTGAGCAGGGATTTAAGAAAACAGGCAACGTTAAGACACAATAACAACTTGACATTCTCATCCCTCCCACAAATCACAGGCTATTGTGAGCTGTGCAACCAATGGGTCTACAGTACAAGAACCATACAAAAGAATAGTACGTTTGAGAGCCCTCTAAATAGACTATCAACAATGGAAAGCCTTCAGTCAGTCCATTTCACCAAAGCACTAAGGGCCAGACTACATATGATGTTAAATGCAACATCAACAGCAGCTGTAGGGGCATGATCCAGATCCAGACCATGGTGTGGGAAGAGACAGGCTTTGCTCTGCCATGTTCCCAATCCAGACTGGGACTCCCAAGGATACTATGTGTCACAAGAGGAACGTTCTCACTGGAGCTAAGGAGAACTTTCATCTAGGGCCACCAGCCACCAGAGGGAGGGGGAATGATTCAGATCGGGACCAGGTTGGGTCAAAGGCTTAAGTCCCCTATATACTGTGGTCCCAACGTGGCTTGGAGCTCCCATAGCTGCTTTTGAATAAAGAAAAACCAATAGCCAATCCTATTCAGACACCAGCGTGATGTCCATTATATCCTACGTCCATCCGGGCAATGCCACACCAGCCCAGCTCTCCCAGTAATACTACTAGTGCTCCAGTAATGCTGGCACAGCCCTTCCCAGCCATGCCAGCAGTGTCCACAGAAACCTTGATGCATCCTGTTACCCACAGAGCAGCATCCTGACATTAGTGTGCCATCAGCACAACGTCAGTGCAATGTCTGTGTGTCATCAGTGGTACATCCATGAGTAATTGGCATTATGTCCATGCATCATCAAGATGATTCCAAGAATCCATTCACCACATCCACCCAGCCTCAATGCTGGCAGCCAGAAATGTGTTGCCAGGGTGAATGGAGTAGGGGGTGGGGGCAGATGCAGGGCTAAATGAGCGGCCAATGCTGGGGGAATGGCCCCCTGACAGCCACTGGGAATGAGCAGTACAGCAACAGTCACCTCCATTAACCATGGGGCAGTGCCCCAAGGACACCACACACGAATACACACACATTTACACACATGACACAGGATGCCACACATTGATAAAATACTGTCGCACTCCGACTCTAGCCAGAGAGTATCCAGCTAACAGTCACTAGTGACAATCTGCACAATAAGAAACTCACCACTACTGTCAAATGGTTCTCCTTTTAAACCAAAAAGCCACACCCCAAATGAAAAGTGGATGTTTAGAGCAACCCCCATTTATTTATATGTGATCAGATAGAAACAGGGATGATGGACTTTGCTTGATAATGGGCTAGGAACCTTACCTGGGATGTCTCAAGGAAGTGCCAGCCAACAAGCCACATACAACTTGGAATTAAAAGGGTGAAACAACAGAGTACTGTGCTGCTGGCTTTGAGGCACTATTACCAGACATGTTAAAATGAATGATTAATCATCACCTGCTCGGGTGAGTCTTTTGTAACAGTTCATTCCTGTACGTTGCTGTTGGTTGTCCCAGGATTTTCAACAGTTGTGGCCTTGCGGCAAATGCCATTGTAACTCCCTCTCTGGCTCTAGCTATCCAGCTGCTGTTCCTCACCAGAATATACGGGAGAAATGAATTCCTTCATTTGAAAGGAAAACAAAAATGAGACCTTGCTCTCATTGACCTTGGCCTACAAAATATCCACTTCATCATAGTTTCCCCTTGACATCACTAATTCAACAGTAATGACTAGGATTCAAAAGCAATACCAGAAGGAATCAATGGAATATTTCCAGGAAAATAGGTTACATCTACAGATCAAATTAGACATTGTATTACAGCGCAATCCTAACCAACTTTATAGCGCTGGTGCAGCCGCAATGCAGTCCTAAGGTAAGGGAACAAATGTTCCCTCACCTTGAAGAGGCCTCCATGACCGCCCCTGCACTGCAAAATGCAGTGTGCGCCCTGTTGGCACATCTACACTGGCGCTGGAAAGTTGGTTAGGATTGCGCTGTTAAACATGTGACTTGTTTGCTGAAAATGGCAGCAAACGGTCTGGCGCTTTCTTGCCCTCTGTAATATCTGGTGGCCCTTATTCATCTTCTGATGTCATAATGTTCTGCTTTTCTCCACCAACCAGCAGCAGCAGCCAATTACATAGAGCAGGGGTAAGAAAATGCAGAACACTGTGGCATCAGGACACAAGTACTGTTTGGTATTATAGAGGGAGGTACAGGGAAAGAGAGACAGATGCCATGTTTGGCTATTCAAAGAACCCCATACTGTCCAAATGCTGTGTGAAACAAGTCAATCACCTTAATCTTTTCCTGGCAGCTTCAGTCTGCCTTGTGATTATATCCAAGATTCTAGAAGATTCTGGAATCTTCAAAAATAATGCATTTAGGTTGAAATCCAATGCAAAATTGATTTATTTCTGAGAAAAAGTGGTTAGGCTTGGTTTGTGTAACAGGTGCAGCTAATCATGTCTGGCCAACCAATAACAACAACAGTTGAAGAGCAACAACAACAGACAGACATCTTGTCAAAAAAACCCACCAAAACTGGTTAGGTGTTCGGGAAAATAGATCTACAGTATATGAGGGGAAAATGCTTTGGGTTGATTTGATTTGATTAGTATTCATGATTTTTTAAAATTTTGATGAAGTGTATGTACAAGTTTAATCAACAAATAAAAACATTCTAAACTGAATATCAGTATCTAGCTAGAACACAAAATGTAAAATATCAATATAGTATATTTTGAAAATAACCCACTGACTGCCATCTGTTTAGTTGATGTTTCATTAATATTTTCTAGTACTGAGAAATAAATTTGGTTTGTGGAAAAAACGAAATACCAAATGTAGTATTCAACAAATAGAATGACTTGTTTTACAACTGGCTGCAGTCCAGTACATAGTTTCATGTTGAGCATTTAAACATGTGCTGTAAAAACATACAGAATTGTGCTTTGTGTCCATTGCAGAGGTCTGTACAACACATGGACTGAAAGTGACATCATGCATTTCATCTATCGGATTCTAGGGCCTGACAGGGGTTCCTCATCCTCATTATGCAGCCCATTGACAATGAGATGGTCAAAGCAAGCAGCATGCTGATTTTTGTTAGAAGCAATGTGTGATCCAAGAAATGCTGAAGAAATGAGTCAAGAGGAATTGAGTCTCCAGAATTTCAACTAACCTGAAATTCTGAGATGAACGTAGATGTTTCTGTTTAGGCAAGGATTTGGGAGGGAAGCAAAAAAAAGAAGGGGTGTGTGTGTGTGTGTGTGTGTGTGTGTGTGTGTGTGTGTGTGTGTGTGTGTGTGTGTGTGTGTGTGTGTGTGTGTGTGTGTGTGTGTTTCTCTGCATATCCATTCCTGTGACATTGGGAGTGCTGGACCGTCCATCTGTTCTCATGCATCATCAAAAGAGGAATGTGGGCTGAGAAGTGTGCCCAGAATCTTAGGGGATCCTGGGTTGCACCTCTATGCTTATATGCTGCTTTAGTATTGCATTGCATGTTTATTACCATGAAGGCTCTATTTATTTCTTTTATATCTCTGCTTTCTTCTGTTCAATGATGGAACCGATAGCAGCCTATGTAGGGTAAACAGGTACTGTATAAAACCACACCTGCTTAGCTTCAGTCATGTACCTTCAGACCATTGCCCTTCCTTACCTACTGTTCCGGGCCCTAGCTGCAGGCTCAGGGATGTTCCTTTGAGTTCTGAGGAAGCAAACACGTGAGGCTCCAAGTAGGCACATAAAGAGCTTTATTTCTAAGGTTTCAAGCATAAAGCACTTAAAGATAAAGGTGACCCCTGACAATTAAGTCCAGTCGTGTCCGACTCTAGGGTGTGGTGCTCATCTCCATTTCAAAGCTGAAGAGCCAGCATTGTCCGAAGACACCTCCGTGGTCATGTGGCCGGCATGACTCTCTTTGCCGCAGCGCCTAGCATGCGGCTGGAACACGGAGCGCTGTTTACCTTCCTGCAAGTGGTACCTATTTATCTACTCGCATTGACATGCTTTGGAACTGCTAGGTTGGCAGGAGCTGGCCAAACAACAAGAGCTCACCCCATTGCGGATTCGAACTGCCGACTTTTCAATCGACAGCTCATGGTTCAGCAGTTTAACCCACTGTGCCACCCGCAGGACACCTAGGTCCAAGAGTATGGTGGCACCTCCAAGAGGCAATCAGGCTAAGCTAAAGCATGACTTATATATAGGTTCAGCAAAACCTAGCTAAACATAGACAGTTGGCAACAATACAAGCAAGTATAGCTACTTCTCATAACAATTGACACAGCATCTCATAACAAGGATCCCTTCGGGGAGAAAGGCAGGATAAAAATACTGTAAATAAAAATAAGTAAATAAAAATAAGGATCAATCAATTGGCACGTGTGATATATTCCCAGCATTAAAGAAGGGCCTAACAAACAGGTGTTGTTAATTAGGGTGCATAGGTGGGGCCAATAGAATGCTGGGTAGCTGCAGCTGGTCATTGCCTTTAGCCTGTGTTCTCATGGGAACCAGCTCAGCAGGGAAAGCTGACAGATTCCAGGGTATGAGAGACACATAGAAGATGCTAATGCTAACAGGCCTCCTAAGATGGACTCCAGGCCCCTGAGGTGGCTGCCGGGGTATACACTTATGGTGGTAAAATTCTGCCCAAGATATAACCAAAACAGGCTATGCAAAAAACCCCAGCAATCTGTGGTGGACTAACCCATTGGCCCTGTCTAATACAGAATGGTTTTTAAAAGTCTGGCCATTCCTTCTAATGCTGTCCTGACCTGATGTAGGAGGAAAGCAAATATGGTCACATGTCTCTCTTTTGAATACACTTCTTAAAAATAATTTTCTGATTTTGCTGTTGTGTCCTTTCCTTGTAGTTAAGGATCTTCTTTACATGGGGCTCTGTGTGTGTGTGTGTGTGTGTGTGTGTGTGTGTGAGAGAGAGAGAGAGAGAGAGAGAGAGAGGGAGAGAGAGTGTGTGTGTGTGTGTTTATAAAGAACAGGGGTTTAGAACTCACTAAACATATGCTGCCGGGCCAGCAGGTGGCGCAGTGGGTTAAACCGCTGAACCATGAGCTGTCAATCAAAAGGTCAGGAGTATGAATCCGCGACGGGGTGAGCTCTCGTTGCTTGGCCAGCTCCTACCAACCTAGCAGTTCCAAAGCATGTTAATGTGAGTAGATAAGTAGGTACCGCTTGCGGGAAGGTAAACAGCGCTCCGTGTTCCAGCCGCATGCTACGCGCTGTGGCAAGGAGAGTCATGCCGGCCACATGACCACGGAGGCATCTTCGTACAACGCTGGCTCTTCGGCTTTGAAATGGGGATGAGTACCATACCCTAGAGTCGGACACGACTGGACTTAATTGTCAGGGGATACCTTTACCACCTTTACCTTTAAACATATGCTTACTAGTGCAAATATTTGTGAGTAACGTTGTCTTTTTTTTTTAACAATCTGAATATTTTTCCTGACATATTGAATATTCATGATAACTGAGGTGCCAGAAAAGTATACATATTTTCTTTTTATAGGGCCCAATGGCCAATGCACCTCTCACAGTTTGTCTTGCATAAAAAATAGGAAGGAAGTGTAGGCACGCCTTTTCATTGGCATTCTGTCGTCTCCTGAAGTCTGTTTTGTTTCATCAGGCTTATGCCTAATTGCTTAATTTTGCGGACTATCTTTGCTATTTTATTTAATGTTTTGTAGTTTATTTTACAATAAGCTAAGCTGTACAAGGAAGTACAAGCTCTAAGGAAGTACAAGCTGGGTTTCGAAGAGGCAGAGGAACTAGAGATCAAATTGCCAACGTCGCTGGATCATGGAGAAAGCACGAGAGTTCCAAAAAAACACCTACTTCTGCTTCATTTACTACGCAAAAGCCTTTGATTGTGTGGATCACAACAAACTGTGGCAAATTCTTAAAGAGATGGGGGTACCAGACCACCTTACCTGTCTCCTGAGAAACCTGTATGCTGGTCAAGAAGCAACAGTTCGGACCGACCATGGAACAACTGACTGGTTCAAAATTGGGAAGGGAGTACGGCAAGGCTGTATATTGTCACCCTGCTTATTTAACTTATATGCTGAGTACATTATGAGAAATGCAGGGCTGAATGAATCGCAAGCCGGAATCAAGATTGCCGGGAGAAACATCAACAACCTCAGATATGCAGACGATACCACCCTAATGGCAGAAAGTGAAGAAGAACTAAAGATCCTCTTGATGAGGGTGAAAGAGGAGAGTGCAAAAGTTGGCTTGAAACTCAACATTAATAAAACTAAGATCATGGCATCTGGTCCCATCAATTCCTAGCAAATAGAAGGGGCAGAAATGGAAGCAGTAACAGATTTTACTTTTTTGGGTTCCAAGATCACTGCAGACGGAGACAGCAGCCATGAAATTAAAAAGACGCTTACTCCTTGGAAGGAAAGCTATGGCAAATTTAGACAGCATAATAAAAAGCAGAGATATCACCATGCCAACAAAAGTTCATATAGTCAGGGCGATGGTGTTCCCAGTAGCAATGTATGACTGCGAGAGTTGGACCATAAGGAAGGCTGAGCGCCGAAGAATAGATGCTTTCAAACTGTGGTGCTGGAGAAGACTCCTGAGAGTCCCTTGGACTGCTAGGAGATCAAATCAGTCAATCCTAAATGAAATCAACCCTGACTGTTCCCTGGAAGGACAGGTACTGAGACTGAAACTCAAATATTTTTGCCATCTAATGCGAAGAGAGGACTCTCTGGAGAAGACTCTGATGCTGGGAAAGATTTAAGGCAAAAGGAGAAGGGGAAGGCAAAGGATGAGATGGTTAGACAGCATCACCGATGCAACGAACATGAAAATGAGCAAACTCAGGAAGATAGTGGAGGATAGGAAGGCCTGGCGGGATATGGTTCATGGGATCACGAAGGGTCGGACACGACTTAACGACTGAACAACAACAACAAGTTTATTTTTATTTATTTTATTTATTTATTTTTCACATTTTTATACCGCCCTTCCTCCAAGGAGCTCAGAGTGGTGTACATATTATTTCCTCCCCTCCTTTTTGTCCTCACAACAACCCTGTGAGGTAGGTGGGGCTGAGAGATAGTGACTGGCCCAAGGTCACCCAGGAAGCTTTGTGGCTGAGCGGGGATTTGAACCTGGATCTTCCAGGTCTAAGTCCGACTCCCAAACCACTACACCATCCTGGCTCTATCTGCTGTTCATGTGGTTGTTAGTTTTGTTATATAATTGTGTTTTTAAATGTGTTCGCCACCTCACATGGTTCTTATTTTCAACTAGAAAGGCAGGATATGTTTTTTAATAATAATAATAATAATAATAATAATAATAATAATAATAATAATAATAATAATAATAATAGAGTATTTATATACCGCCTTTCTTGGTCATTGGATTTCTCCTCCGACTTTAATCCAAGGCGGTTTACATGGGCAGACTTTCCCAAACCCCATAATGGAGATTTTTACAATTATATATAAATGTTCAATCTTTCATGAACAGCTTCATTCTAAATCAGGGGTTCTCAACCAGTGGTACTGGTACCACCAGTGGTACTTTGGCCGACTGCTGGTGGTACTTGGACTGCTGGAAACCCGCTCCGACACAGTGCTTTCAGCTGCATGTTTTCACTCCCGAGAGCCTCTCAGGAACGCTGAGAAGGGCCTGCCCGCCCGCTCAGAGCCTCCTACCTGCATTTTCTGGCCTCCAAGAAACCTGAAAACCCAGAAGTAACTGGTGACGATGTCATGATGTAATTGCCAGTCACTTCTGGTGGCCCACAGCAGGAGAGTGGTGCCGGAGGTGGTACTCGGTCAGGAAGGGGTTGAGAACCCCTGTTCTAGATGGTTTCCTTCACAGTCTGACCTCTCACTGGCCTTCGCCTCCCATGCTCGGCCAAGGGTACTCTCCCTCCCACGCAGGTGCAGCTGGCAGCTTTCTCTCTCCTCACAGAGGGTTCACAGCTTTTTGTTAGTGGCGTGTCTCAAACTGCCATTCACAAATCTTCAGGCTTATGAGGTGACAACTCTACCAACTGAGCCAGAACTTGTGCCTCAATATTATCAAATATTTGCCCCAACAATATGATTTCATTCCCAGGGAGCTCTATGTCATACTCCACTGTACTCCATAAAATGACAATACAAACAAAAACAGGAAATGATTGTTTTTGGTGCTATATAATCATTTCCAATATATATCTAAGGACCACATATGACATATTTTCATGATTTTGAAACACATTCTGTTTTTTTTAAAAAAAAACCCTAATGTCCAACATCAGTGTCAGGTATATTTTAAACAGCCTGATCCACCGTAACTTTAGATCAGCGGAGCATATGCTCCGCTGCTTTAAAGTGTCGCAAACGTGCCATAAAGCACGTTTGCGACAACTCGGAAGTAAGGGCTGCTGGTGCGGAGGCTGGCAGCCCTCAATTCCCCCCCAGTGGACCTTCGCTGTGCCTGCCAGGGAAGGTAAGCCCTGCACCAACTGGTGCAGGGACGGGGGGGGGGGAGAGAGGATTGGGCGGCAAGGGAGGGGGCATTAGCTGATCTGGGCGGGGAGAGGGCGGGGATATCGGCGATATCCCAGGCCCTTTCCCCACCCGGTTCAGCCTTACCCCGCCAGCTTCAAAGGAGGCCCATAGGCCCCGGACTGCCCTACATTCAGGGAAGGGGACAAATGTCTCCTTCTCCCGAGGTGTTCCCGCGCCACGCCAGTGCGGCCCAGGAATGGGTTCTGGATTCCGCGGCTGACCCTTTAGGCGAGCTGTGGAAAGTTGCACAGGATTGCGCTGAAAATATTGTAATTTTTGTCATGCAAATATATGAGGTTTATAGTAAGTTTGCCATTGTTCATTCTATCCCAATATTACCTATTTTGACTAGCAGTGGGCCACAGGCAGAGGTCTTCAACAGTCCTGCTGTGTGACATCATTTGAATTGGAGATGCTAGGTCAGAATATCACTTCTTGCATGCAAAACATGTGTTTTACTAATGAGGTATGCACCTGATATCTTATCCCACTGAATTTAAGTTTCCCTGTACTGTATTTACTTGACTACCCCAGTACATCAATATTTTCAACAACATGATTGTTTTTACCTTCTGAGAGAGCCTGTACTCTGATAGCAGCTGGTAGAGCTGGTCATTATACAAAATTCATAGAACACCTCACTAAATTGGTTAGTGGTGCTGATGTAATAGATGGGCTAGAATGAAAATGCGGCTGCCTGTGAAGTGGAATGAATGAAATAATTCTCCTGAAGGGAGCATCAAACTGGGAGAAGAATGGTAACAAAAGGTTCCTAGGCCACACAAAAGTCATACAGCACACAACAGTGACATTATATATGTGCTGAATGCCACTTGTAGAGCACTTAATATTTCTGGAGCTCCTCTTGCTTTTAAATGATATGGTTGTTCTTTGCATTTCCTTTTGCATTCCATGTTCTGCAACCATCATGCTCAGAAAATGGTGAGTGGGTTTTTAAGTGCCCAAACGGTAGCTTCTTTTGTTGTACCTGAATATATCACTTGGAGGGATAATTTGTTATTTTCAAATTGCACCACTTTGAAGAGAAGCAGATGTTCCCGTCAAAATGTAACAAGTTTCAAAAATATGAGGAGAATGTCAGCTGAATTGACCTCTTACTTAGCCATCATGGGATGAATGCAGATTATCGTTAACGTATCAGTGTGCAGGCAACCACTGGGTAAAATTAGCTTTTTGTATTGGTCGCCCAAGAGGTGAGGAGAATGTTATAACTTTTTGGCTTCCCCAAATTTCTGACCAGGTGCAGTGTGGCAGGGTGATACAGAAAGTTCAAAGAGATGACCACAATATCTCAGGATGAACCCCAGGAAAGCTCTCACCCCGTGATACCTTGTATGGTTGTATCATCCTATCAAGTGAAAAGAATATGTTGCCTTATAAGTTCTTTGTACAAAGTTTCATGAACAGTATGTGATTACTGCCTGCTAGATTACTGCCTGTAGGTGTGTGCTCAGTGTTACGAATTTCTGACGGTTGAGGAAAAAGTTCATTCTCTAGCAGTGCAATCCTGTAAAAAAGTCCGACGACAGAACGAGCGTTCCGTCACCTGAAGAT
Source organism: Plestiodon gilberti rubricaudatus (assembly GCA_026170595.1). NCBI lineage: Eukaryota > Metazoa > Chordata > Lepidosauria > Squamata > Scincidae > Plestiodon > Plestiodon gilberti. Next base: position 67,033,440 of record JANXHW010000001.1, read on the forward strand.
GTTGCGAATGTGCTGTAAAGCATGTTCACTACGACTCGGGAGTAAGAGAGGCTGGCGCAAGGCTGGCCTCCCTCACTCCGGCGCTGGATCTCCACGTGGACGGCAGTGGAAGGTAAGTGCTCCGTCGCCGGCTGCGTGGGCGGTCCAGCCGGGCGAGGGAGGGGTGCCATTGGCCTTGCTGGCATGGGAGGGGGCAGGGGATGGCGTGGGCCATATCCCCATCCCCGCCAGGCCAGCTACGCCATTACACGGCCTCCTCTACTTCCGCCAGCTATTTAGCTGGTGGAAATCCGAGGAGGCCAATAGGGTCGGCCCGGGTATACACTCGGGGAAGGGGACAAGCGTCCCCTTCCCCAAGTAGACCTCCAGCCTGACGCACACCAGGCAGCCCATGCAAAGGATCCGGTGGTCGGGCCTGAGCCGTCAGCTGGATCCTTAGTCAGGATTGCGCTGTAGAGGCTGCGGTGGTTGACCTGAATAAGTTGATACTAAAAGAGAGGGATGTAGGTGAGACTTGTAGGAACATGACATAGAGGCCCCATTTATTGATTTAAAAGATTTGTATCCCACTTTTTTCAATGCTCAAAGCAGTGTACAACAATAAAATTACAATACCGCATAATTAATAAAATTAATTAATATTTAATATTAATATGATTAATAAAAACATTAAATAAAACCAATTAAAACATTTAATAAAGCAATTAAAACAATACTGGAGCAGATTAAAAGGTGTAAAAAGAGCAATACATATAATTAAAATAGTATAAAACAACAACCAAGTCCTGTAGGTATTAAATTAAAAAAAGGGTTCCCACGCTGACAGCTCATGATTCCTAAAATTACCTAAACCACCTAAAGGGAAGGATGAGTTACTAGGTCCTGAATCAGAAGGGGAAATTCAGAGTTTTTGAAGTCTGAATCCACCACTAACCACTACCCAAGGTGGTTTACTCTCCAAGAAAAGATAATTGGATTTTTAAAAATTGCTTCTTGGTAAAAATGTGTTTGATCCCTGAGTTATTTTTTTTATTTTGTCTTCTTATAAGAGTGAACCAGCAAACCAATTTTATTAAAAAAATGTTAGATTTAAAAAAATCAGAACCCACTATGTTTCCAACATTATCAGTGCTCCTCTGGTCATTATGAACTGTAAAATCTGAGGACAAATTACTAGGAAGTGGAGAATACCATAAGCATCCCTGCAGTTGGACTACCTGCTTTCACAAGGAGCTCCTGTATTCCTGATTCTATAAAGTCTGCTTTGGTGTCTTTTGATTTTGTCTGTAAACCGTTTTGTGAACTTTTTGTTGAAAAGTGGTATATAAATAGTGTTAATTAATTAATTAATTAATTAATTAATTAATCTGTTACCCATCTTCTAATGACTTGCTACTGACTCCAGCTGAAGGTCTGACTCCAGTATCTATTAGGTTTGGCTTAGAGCCCCACACTCATCATTGCCTGACCAGAATAGGACAACAGCCAAAAGTGATTTCCCTAGTATACTAGTATCAGGTTTGCTTGATGAATCTGAACAAAAAAAAATTATGCTAATATTGCCGCTTAGTGACAACTTAGTTAATATCTAGTGCATCTTGTGCCCTGCTGTTTAACAACATTGCTTCATCAGTCTCCTGAGCAATCGGACATGGTGAACCACTTCTTGGAGTGCACACGCATGAATGGTTCAGTGGCTTCTTGTATGTGAATGCCTGGATGATGAAACATGGAAATGTAGCTAAAGACGCAGATAACCAAACCCAATTATGCTACATTGTTTCCACGCTCTTGACTTCAGCATTTTTAATTGTTTTTCAGTCACAAATTATACAAGATAAAGGTCAACATGAACATGAATTATACCATGTCGTGCTGCTCTGGCTTGCTTGAAAACTGGTTTGTCAGCATTTCTCAAAACAGCAGCTGTATGAAGGGACTAAATGGAGCGAGTCTTTACTTCCCTTTAAAAAAAAAGGTTTTTAAAAATCCATGTAGGATTTTGAAACAAATAGCTCTGAGCAAATAGTAAAAGTTTATTTCTCTAAATGCTAGAATAACTCCAGTCTTATTATAGAAGCAGTAATATTTACATTAATCTTTCCTATGGCCAAAGTAGATTCCATGAAATGAAATTAGGTCCGTCCCCCCCCCCCCCCCGGCACAAATAAAATGTTATGACTATAGATAGCAAGTATGTTTGGGGTACTTGCCATCCTCTGACTTAGGATAAATTCACTCATGGGCAGCCCAATCCTGACTAGGCAGGATCGGTCCAGCGCTGGCGGGGCTGGAGGCTGCCTTGGGAGAAAGGGATGTTCGTTCCTTTCCCCTGGGTAGCGTTGCAGTAGCCCCAATGGATCTCCTCAGATGTGCGCCGGCAAAATGGCTGGCGCAAATCTGAGTAGTGTGTGTAAGGGATGACATGACATACCCAGGAAGGGGCTTTGGATATTGGCAGAGTGTGCCGGCAATATCTTCTCCCCTCTCCCAGGCCCAGCGGCCCAGTTCGGAGCCTCCGCCTGCCCTGACCAGCAGCAGGCCTTAACTGTTTCAGGCACCGTTCCACTAATCTGCGGCTGGGGGAGCAGCGGCACCAGCCTCACTGCTGGCGCTGCTTACTCCCAGGGTGCTGTAAGTGTGCCTTACGGCACATTTGCAACACCCTAGACTGGCAGAGTGGTTGCTTCGCAGGTCTATAGTTACCCAGGATTGTGCCCTAACTCGTTTATACATTGGTTATTGCATGATAACCTGCATGGTAACGTGACATCAGTTTTACAGGAGTTGGCCTCATAGTTTATCCAGTTCTGCAATAACAGGAGGCAAGGAGAACTTTGTACATCATGTTTCATGGCCCCAACCAGCATCAACCTAAAAACAACTCATGGTGCAATCCTATAATCTATTCAGAAGAACGTCCCATTGTGTTCTTACTCTCAGTGAATTGTTCTTACTCTCAGGAAAATGTGTACAGTATAAGACTTCAGCCTCAGTGAATGCCAGTATCTCTGTAGTCCCAGCTAGTGACTCAGCATGAACCTGGAAGATGTTGGACTACAGTGCTCAGAAGGATTGGCAGACCTCAGACAATAGACTGGATTACCAAAGGAGCCTGCTTTTCTGACAGGAACCCTGAGACCAGCAGCCCAGACCATTGAAGCAGCCAGCATGATCCCTCTAAGGACCCACCTTTCCAATTGCCCAATACCTCACCTTCCTTGCCTTAAATGCTAACCTATCAGTGGCGTCCCTAGCCCTGAACCTATAGGGGGCACATCCACGAATTGGCGCCCCCTCCCCAACCCCTGGCGCTGCGAAAGGCGGCGCCGCGATTTGGGGGGCACCAATTCACCTATTTATTTATTTATTTATTTATTCCCCCCCCCCTGGGCAGAACCCCCCTGGGCGCCGCTTCCCCCCCCCCGCCCTTCCCGCACTGCACAGAGTTGGCCCTCCATTGGAAACAAGCCCAAACTGCTGTTGAAAGTCCACTCTGCTTCAAAAGCAATTTGTGCAATGTAAAACGGTGGTAATTTCTCAACCAGCAGCCTGCAGTCCCCTCGGATGCATAGTTCTTTGGATCCCAGTATGTTCAGCTTCCAGTGCTCTGTGTTCCAGCCTTACCTTACCGGCGGCGGCAGCGGCGGGCCCCGCGCGCACTCACCTCGCGCAACTCCTTACCCGACGGCTGTTTCTGCGCATGTGCAGAAAGCCTCTGTGGGAAAGTGGAACTGCAGCTGCACTTGAGTGGCAGTCAAGGTTGCCCTGTCAGCTGAAGCGTGGCGAGGCGAACGCCAGAGAGAGAGAGAGAGAGAGAGAGAGAGAGAGAGAGAGAGAGAGAGAGAGAGAGAGAGAGAGAGAGAGAGCTGGACTGTGAAAGCAACGTCTAGAATGAAGGGTTCTACAAAAGGTTAGAACGTTATTATATTGTAAAAGCCCCTTGAGGCTTAGAAAGCCTGCCCATGTACACCGCCTTGAATTAAAAGTCAGAGGAGAAATCCAATGACAAAGAAAGGTGGTATATAAATACTGTTTGTTTGTTTGTTTGTTTGTTTGTTTGTTGTTGTTGTTGTTTGTTGTTCTTGTTCTTGTTCTTGTTCTTGTTCTTGTTCTTGTTGTTATTATTATTATTATTATTATTATTATTATTATTATTATTATTAAGGGGCATCATTGGGTGATGTGGACCGCACTGAGTGACACCCCAGGAAAAGGTGACACCAAAATGGCTTTTGTTATCGTTTGTTACCAGTGGTGCAAAAATGTAGCTTTACCCATTTTCTACCACTAGTGCGTTTTTGCACCCCTGGTTAAATAGGACTCAGGAGAGAGATGAGAAATTTGCATCAGAAGCAGTTTGCATCAGAAGTTTGAGAGTCATAATAGCAAAGAAAGCTTTGGAAAGCGAGGCTAGAAAGGATCTCAAGTAGCAGAGGCATCGCTCCGGTAGGGGCGGTACCGTAAGTTGCGCCCAGTCCTAGTCCCGTTTACCAAGCCGGCAGGAGGCGGCCCAACCCCCTCGCCGTCGGAGCTATTCCGTGCAGAGAAAGCAGCGGGCAAGAGACTCCCTGCCCGTTGCTTTCTCCGTACGGGAATGGCTCTGACAGCGAGGGGGCGGGGCTGGCTTGGTAAACGGGACTAGGACTGGGCGCAACTTACAGTACTGCCCCTACCGGAGTGACACCTCTGTCAAGTAGTTACAGTGGGAAAGACTATTGCAGTGGGTAAAGCTATGTCCCTTGTAGGAATTCTCTGCATGCCCTGTCATGTTTTGTAGTCATGTTTCCTGGAAGTAGGAACCTGCTGGCATAAAGATTATTTTACAGATGCTGTAATGTGTTGTTGGATAAGGCAGGATCACAGGTGCTGGGATTGAGAAGGCTTTGTTTTTTGCCAAGATGCTTGATTTTGGGGGATTGCAGTAGGGCTTCTGTTCCTTCTGTCTGCTGGAGTCTACCTAGTCAGTGACCGATTTGGTGGCTGCTCAGTGTTATTGCCCCCATTGAATGCTGTGATCTCTTAGGGGGTTGGTGAGGTTTATGTCACTATTGTTGTCATTACATTCAGTGATATAAGGGAATTACGATTTAAGAATAACATTAGTACAACAAATATTACTAAGAATTCTCTATAGTCTGGTATGGGAGGAGATCCATGTAATGGGTCCCCATCATGAGTTCTTGCACCTGGTGCGCCAAACCCTAGTGACACCTCTGAGCACCATCAAGCATGCAATGGGCAACAAAATGCTGAAACTGTATGGTCTTGATACAAGTAACAGAGCAGGTGCATATGACAAAAGGTCTCCTGAAAAGAAACAACTTCCTAGGCTGGACACACAGATTATTTTTTTTAAAGAGCTGAAGGTGGTTTGAAAGGAGGATTGCTGCTCATTGTGTGGACATTTGTCTCATTTTCCCCAGTGGAAAGAGATTTGGCAAGCTTTTGCATTGTTTCAAAGACCAGCAAAACCTATTTGACCAGAGGTAAGAGGAGGAGAAAAAACTGTGTACACCAACGGAAATGACGACTCTCTCCAATCACTTTCACCTTTCCCAGAAATTGTATGTTTCCAGCTTGAGAGACAAGGGCAGCATTTTTAGACTATACAGTCAAAAACAAGCAAGACTAGATGACAAGGAAGGTCATCTGTATATTACAATGGGACAAGACATTCAAGAATGGGTGAAAACTGAAACATATAAGATCAACAAGCCTGGGAGGGATGGTTACAGAAGTTGAGGAAGGGGAATTTAATGGGTATTCTATTACGTTCATTGTTGATATTGCTTGTTCTCAAAATCAATGAAAAGCAAAAAGTGTTGAAGCAAGCTATTCTGATCTTGGCAGCCAAGTGTCACATCAGTCCTTATGATGGACTGATTTGTGTGTTCTGCTGATGTGTAGCTTACCAGAAGGCAAAATAAAATTGTAAATGCATTGTTTTTTAAACTTCTGTAAGTACTCTTGATATTTTATACATCTGTGTGTGTGTGTGTGTGTGTGTGTGTGTGTGTGTGTGTGTGTGTGAGAGAGAGAGAGAGAGAGAGAGAGAGAGAGAGAGAGAGAGAGAGAGAGAGAGAGGAATGCAAAGTATTCAACCAGTTTGAAATTTGTCAGGTTCATCAGAGTGGGGGGGGGGGGGAGAGAGAAGAAATAGGGTCTATAGCTGCTGCCTGGAGAGTCTCATTAAGCAAGACTGCCCCCCTCTCCTTTGTGCAGACTACCAAAGGCATCCCAGTCTTCCTGTACATCTCTCCTTTATTTTTCTCATTCAGCCTCATCAGTTAACATGAGAGACAGCATAGTCAATTAATAGTAGCTGGTCATAAAAAAGAAAGAGGAGGAAGGAATAGCTGTGTTCTCTTGAGAGAAGAGCTGCAGCAGTAGACAATGCAAATGCTGTTACTCTCCTGTATTGAAAAGCTGCCCTGCCTTTCATGACCTCCTCTCCACCCAGCAAATGTTCGTGCTGACTGGCAAGCAGAGAAGCAAAGTGATCAAACACCTCCCATTATGTGCCAAACAGTAGGCACAGCTGCATGCTTGTTGCTATACTGCTTTCTATGCAGAGGGGGGAAAAAAATCAAATGTCATTTGTTTGACTCTGGCTGAGCTGATATTTCACATCTTGGTTTTGACTCTTTTTTCATCTTCCATCTATTGAGTGCGTTTCCATCCACAATAACAAGCAAGCCTGCTGAGGAGCAGCATGAGAGAGAACAGTGCGAGGCAAGTTTCATCATAATGGCAGCATAATGGGGTCCCGAGAGGCCCCGAGCAGAGTGCACTGGGGCGCTCTTGTGCAAGGTAGACTTTCCCATGAAGCAGCAGTTCTCCCTCCCAACTGTGTAAACAGACATGGAAAATCTCTGCTGTTTACCTTCAGTGGTTGGTTGGGAATCTGCACATTGCTCACCAAATCCTAGTGTAAGCTAAACAAATTGCAGCATTGCCCATTGAAGGACTAGGTGGCATTTGCCCTTTACAAAAGCACATAGGCATCATTTCTCTACTAGTTAATTTTTATTGGAAGCCTTTAGAACTGAATGTTTCTCTGCATCTCTCTCTTTGTTTCAAGAGCACACACTCACATGTGTCCAATAAACATGTAAAACACACAGACTCATGCAGATTGAAGGGGGGGGAGTAGATATTTTTCATTCATTGTGGAGATAGTTCACTTTAGACAACAATAGCTGACTCCTCCTGGTCAGGTGGCAACGAGCCAGTGCAAATTCATTTCTGCAAGGGCTTAGAGAGAGAGAGAGAGAGAGAGAGAGAGAGAGAGAGAGAGAGAGAGAGAGAGAGAGAGAGAGGAGTAAATCCTGCTAAAAACAGCAGCAGTGGTAGTGTAGCATTCATTTGGAAGCAGGATAACCTGCGGAGAAATCAGCACTGTCCTCTGGATGACATTCACATTCAGGATGGAAATATGTCATGTTCAGAAGATGATTTGCAGTTACGGATTTGAGAGAAGGAGATGGTATTACAATGCCAAGACAGGAGGTAATTTTTTTGGGGAGGGATACGTTTTATTTATTTCTTGAAAACCAATATGGTCATTTAAATAGGACTTTAATACTGTTTGCAACCAATTTTCCAGAAATAAAATTCACATCAAGAGAACAGATGTGAAAGCCGTTTCATTTGCAGAAGCTTGGGAAAGAGTCATAGCTCAGCAGGAGCTGTTTTACACAGAGAAGGTCCCATATTCAGAAGGTTCCATATTCAGAAGGTTCCATATTCAGAATATGGGACCTTCTGTGTGTATCTCCCACTGAAAGCTTACAGTGGTGTCAGGACTGCAATACACTCAGGTGACAGGACTGCGAAAGACTTCTGCTTGAGACCTTAGAAAACTGCTTCCACTGAGGGCCAAAACTACAAGTAAAACAGGGTGCTGTGTCTTCATCCAAATACATTTTTCTTTGCTTTAAAGCAGCTACAGGGAGGAAGGTAGGTTCTAATTTGATAGGAGAAGCAGCAAGGTGGAGGTCCCTGATCAGAATGCACTGCCCTTCCCCCAAGCTGCTATTAGCCCACTGGGGAAAATGACAGATAGAATACACACTGGGTCTTGTGACAAGTTTATTGTAACGTGTGGTGTTTGGTACATAGGCTTGGATGGCTATATACCTACACTTAAATCTTTTCTGTCCCTTGCTCTGTCAGGAACTTCAGCTAAAATTGCTTCACTGCTTAACTAAATCTGCACCTTAGCCCTTCCCACTAGCGTTATCCTTTCAAAGTTTAACTTTGATTTAGGGTTAACCACTGACTATTACTGACAGCGTAGTCCTGCACAACTATAGGCCGGCAGAGTGCTAGGGTGCTGTAAACGTACTGTAAAGCACGTTTTTGGCACACGGAGAGTAAGCGGCGCCCGCGCGGAGGCCTGCATCATTTACTCCGGCACCTTCCTAGCTGACGCAGGTGACGGCTGCGCTGGTTGGTGCAGGGGGTGTGGGGAGGGCAGGCTGGGATGGCGAGGGAGGGGGGCCATTGGCCGGCCTGAGCTGGGAGGGGGCGGGAATGTTGGCACTGAGATGTGCTGATATCTTAGGCCCTGTTGCAGCCTAGGCAGACCTTACACGGCCTCCCCGGAACCACGCCAGCTTCAGAGCTGGTGTGCATCCGAGGAGGCCCATTGTGGTCTACGCGGCTGACACTGGGTGAAGGAGACAAATGTCCCCTTCTCCCAAAGTGCACTTAGGCCGCACCGGGACAGGCCGCAATGGCGATAGGATACAGCTATCCGCGTATAGTTAGGAATTATTCGCATATAGCTAGGAATTGTGCTGCCCAGAGCTGAGGATCTGTAGGTCCCTGCAGAATTGCCTCCTCAGGACTCAGTTCATCCTTTTAAAGCTCTGATTAATGTAAAGGTAGCACTTACCTTCTCTTTGCACAGATATTTAACTCTTTTGGCACGATTACCTTTTTTTCTTAATATTTGTGGCTGGGGCTATGACTTATTGCTGTGGCTCCCTTACGAACTAGAGGTTGGATCCATATTCTCTCCTGCATGATCATTGACTTGCACTTGTGCAAGGGGGGAGGGAATGACTTTTGGTGATTCCTTTCCTCTGAAGGTCCCCCAGGACTCAGGAGCAGATTTTCAGAGGGGCACAGGGGACTGTAGAAGGGCTGTAGATACCTGATGTGCGTTGCATTGGCCGCAGATTGCAAAGGGTCTCCGGTGGTGGCAGATTCGGGGTGTTTTTTTACCCCAAGTCTGTTGCTGCCACTTCCCTTCAACCTGCTGTCAATGCAAGCCAGACTGATCTGCTTCCTACTCACTCAAGCAAGAGGCAGATCATTCCCCTCTTTAGACAGACCACTTCCGGGTTTCATGGCAGAGTGCAAGGAGCATGATAAGGATTTTGGTTCATATTTTTTTTTGTAGCTCAGAGGTGGCGGACCCAGGACAGCATCAGACAGCATTCTGGGTTGCACTACTGTGTCTACATATATGCCTGTGGCTAGCTCCACCCCATAATTCCTGTTGTAGCCAATTAGAGCAAGACTGTCTAGCTTCAGAGAGAATATGTGTAGCTAGCTTGCAGCCCCAAGATCAATTCAGTCTAGTCAGATAACTCAGCTGGTATGGGCACTTCTTCTGCTGTTATGGAACATGTGGGTCTCTGAGCAGGAAGGTATCATACTGAGATAGAGGGAAACAATCCCTTAGGAGGATTCATGTCCTTGGTGACAAACTGCTATTTCCCCATGCCAAGAATACACCTCATACACTTTCAAGGTGGTTGGTGGGGTTGTGGGACTGGGAAGTTTGATTAGGAACATAAAGAGATATACAAGCTAAGGCTTTCATGGTCAGAATTGTTAAAATGTCTAGTATTCTGCTGGGTATAAGGACACATCAACGAAGTTGGTTTGTCCTAACGTTTCACCCTCCCATGTTGAGGGCATTGTCAAAGATAAAATCACCTCCTAAAACACTAAAAGTTAAAACTTAAAATTCAGCTGAGATGTCTAAAATCTGAATTAAAAGTTCTAAAATGCAGTTAAAACCAGACTGATACTAAAACTCTACAAATGCTAAGCTAAAAACATAGCTCCAACATAAGTTAAGCCCAGACTCCCTAACAAGAGAGCTTGACTGCCCAATCCTGTCTAAGTATCCGGCGGGTGGCCTAGGCTGCCCACCGGATCCTATCCCTGTTATCCGAGGTCTCAAATGTACCCTCCCCCCAGGTGTAGCGTGGGGAGGCCCCAATGGGCCATCTTGGATTTCCGCCAGCTATTTCACTGGCGGAAGTCGGAGGAGGCCGTGTAATGGCAGATCTGGCCCGGGAAGGGGGACGATGATATGGCGGTCGCCATTCCCGCCCCCCTAGGCCGGCTTGGCCAATGGCCTCCCTCCCTTGCCGCCCGGACCACCCCCGCGCTCGCCGGGGGATCACAGGTATTGTCAACTGGGGCAACTAGACAAATCGGCGGTAGCACAACATGCATGGATACACAGCATGGTATTAGGTTGATCAAACCCAAGTGTTAGTGAAGGAAGAACATTATAAGACCAAGATTTTCCGTGAGGCGATAGAAATACAAAAACACAGGTGGAGTTTGAATAGGAAGGAAGAGACTTTGGGACTTTGGTTGGCCGAGCTGGCCCAGGAGGGGGTGGAGACCGTTACACGGCCACCTTGGATTTTCGCCAGCTCAATAGCCGGCAAACATCCAAGGAGGCCCATTGGGGCCTCCCAGCTCTACACCAGGAGAAGTTCCCCTGAGGTGATCCCGGGCTGTGCCAGAGCGACCCAGGAAGAACATAATATCCTGTGAGCGGCCCTATGAGCCACCCACGGATCTTTACGCAGGATTGCGCTGTACATTTGATGTGCTTAATTAGGGGACTACCTGTGTTGTTTAAATTATATTTCGGAAGTGTGGATGGAAACTACAAAAATCTACCTATGAATTACTTGAAGCAGTATGTAAGATCTTCTTACTTTTGCATCCTCCCATCACAGCTGTAGGTTGTGGAGCAGTGGAGGCAAGTAGATGGACAGAAATGGTCCCCCTGGGCCCTGACAATCTGCTGCCTGAGGCAAACTGCTTTAATTGGCATCATGGATGAACAAGGCACCACTGGATGCTGTAGCCAGCAAGAGATGAATGTGCATGCCTGAGCCAGCCCATTCTTAAGGCTGTCAGTGATGCTCCCCTGTTTGATATTGCCCATGCTGTCAGTGAAGTTAGTGTTTGGGTTCTTCTAAGTGTTCCAGCCGCATGCTACGCGCTGCGGCAAGGAGAGTCATGCCGGCCACATGACGACGGAGGCGTCTTCGGACAACGCTGGTTCTTCGGCTTTGAAATGGGGATGAGCACCACACCCTAGAGTCTGACACGACTGGACTTAATTGTCAGGGGTCACCTTTACCTTTACCTTACATGCGACAATAACCCAAAATCCAAAATACTGGAACAAAAAATCCAGTAGAGATCTCTTTTTCATTCTGTTCTGGTTGGGTATCAGTCTGTAAGAAGGGAAGATTCTATTGCAAATGCAAGCTTATTCTTTTAGCTTTGAAATAGCAGCGCCTGTTAAAGGTAGGTCTAGAAACTGTTGATCTCCCCTGACAGAAGTGCTTTGCCTGTTATGGTTGATTTTGGGCACAAAAAGCAGGTTCCAGAAGAACTTCCTGTTGTGAGCCCTGTCTGATTTAAACCCTTCAAAGTTTAAAGGCAGAAACTGGAATTCTGTCTTGCAGGAACAGTAGTGGAAATTAATTTTACTAGCCTCGTGCTGAGCTATCTCAGTAGTATATTCCAGTCAAAACAGACCTGAAAGTACTAATCTGAATTCAGTTGAAATTTAATCCAGAACTACTCTTTTGAAAATATGTTTAGGGCTAATGGAATTGTTGCAAATAATAATAAATGTGTCTCTTAATTCAGGCACTGTGTTAAGATGATTTAACCAACAATCAATGGTTGTGTTACTTAAGGTCAAGATGTTCCCAAAAACACATTCTTAAGGGTGTGCCTATACTCAGAAACAGCTTTTCCTTCAAAAAAGGCAGTCATGGAGGTCTTCATCATCATCTTGATGAGGACTGAGTGACCCAAAGATGGAGAGGTTAACGCTTTCCTCTCATGCTATTTTCCTGCCCCAAATCACAAAGTGCTATTTACCCCTGAAATGGTTCATAATAGCAAGGAACCACTTTGGGGGCAGCTTCAAGTATATGATTTCTGGTGGGAAAGTGGCAGGAGGGTTAAGAATTAACTTCCCCTATTTCAGGCCCCAAACTGGATCACTTTCTCTCCCCATCCCCCCCAGCCGCTGTTTTTTTCCCAAAAGTTTTTTTCCTTCTGGGTATAAACATGGTTCATAGAAAAGTATTTACAAAACTCTTAGTATAACCCACAGTCAAGAAAAAAGTGGCACAAAATGGCAGAATATGTCATCTGTGTAAAAATGCTATAATATTTATTTTAACCTCTGAATAAGTCAGTGAAAGACTTTACTTAATCGTCTAAAAATCTTTAAAGTAGCTGGCAGCATAAAATTAAATACTACTTCCAGGAGAGATGACTGATAATGTGTATTATTAAGGAATAATTTTCAAAAAATTGTCCTGGATAGCATGCTACTTTTGAGGCTGTGCTTCTAGCATTTCTTTAAAATTAAGATTGGTACAAATTAAGCATAAATGATTCTCTTTCTATTCTTTCATATACACTTAGTATAAGAGGTGCTTCCTAGATCATTAACTATGCACAGATTTAATTGCTTTGAAGCTTTAAAGCAGCTACTTGATAGATCACCGCATTAGTACTGTCAGATTGATTTTATTAATGCTGCATTTTACTATTGCTATCACTTTTCATAATGAAACTGCCTTTTCACAAAGCGGAACCAAGAAGATCCTCTACCAAAAATGGTTCGGAAACTCTATACTGTACAGGTGTGCGGGCTAAAAACTGAGGTCTGTAGATACCTGAGATCCATGCAATGTTTAGCTATTGTTGGATCTATGCTACATTATCAGTAAGAACTGATAATGGGTAAAAATATCATTGTGATCGTATTGCAACTGACCTTAGAGGAACCAGATTTGATTTTTTTTTTGTACTGTCAAACACTGACCAAGGAAAATAAATAAAGTGAAATGGCCATTTCTTAGGGATGATGCTAGATTTCCATGTCTAGAGAAGTTACAATCCCTTTGGACATACTTTTACAATCATGGTTGCTGCCATTTTCAGTTTTGCTTGCCATGCTGATCCCAATCCACATACAAACTTCTGCTTGTGTGGGTCAGCTTTCTGGGATTTTTTTGCCTGGCCATGTGTATAATACATTGAGCATAAGAAATTTAGAATGGCCAACAATGGCTCTATCATACCACCTATTACTCTCAATATTGTTTGTTTCCAGCCTCAATCTGTTCTTTCCAAGTCATGTTTGGATAAACATATCTGTCCTTAGTAGCTGAATCCACACAAATATTGATTACAGGCAACTATACTAAAACAAGCCTGCTTATTGAAAATACTTGTAGTAGTGAAAAACTGCTGCAGAGATGTCAGGAGGCAAAAGAGCCATGCCCCTATACTGTTTAAATTCCATGTCAATAATATTGATTTGCCGTTACTGCAGAATTTCTCATGCTATAGGCTAAAAGACTGATCAGCACTCTAATCAGATTTCCCCCCCTTTGGATGCTTCTTTAGTAAACTGGATCTGTTTCCTGGTCAAAGGACAGGATGTCAAAGGACAACGAAAGACAACGTTCTCTGGTTATGACCAAAGGCTCCAGAAAATGTCCCTTTTTTATTATCATCAAGGTTTCTTCTTCCTGCCTCCAATCAATGCTCCTTTGTATGTTGCAAAGTGCTACTTTAAACTTCTACTGGAAGGTTTGTTCAGAGCACTACATCATATCAGTGACAGGTTGTTTAAGTGACATCTCATCCAGTTGGATCTAGTAACACTCATTCTCATCTGTCATGAGTATTGACATGGACCAGTATTACCCCTGTGGCTGAAGTTAGAAACCGTGAAGCCAGAACTTTGCAAGGAATGACTAATGGCCAAATGTCCTACTGCAGGACTTCCACCACCAAGATATAATGTGAAGAGATGTAGAAGGAACACGGTGGCATTGCTGATGATGTTGCATGATGAAATGATGGTAACAAGATGACACAGGACCTCCAATGTGGATCCTGTTCTGGTTCTTCAGTCAGTCTGTTGAAAGAAAAGCAGGTGACTGTAGTTGCTGCATTCTTTGATAGTCTCCAGGGCTTTGTAGTGCTCCTTGATAAGTGATACAGAAAAGTCTTCATAAGCAAAGGAAAGGTTATATAGCTTATACATCTAACAAAACCACTTTTCTGCCACTGTAACCTCTAAAATACCCTCTATGCAAAGAAAAGCTGTATCAGGTTCTTACCAAAGATCACAAGGCTAACTGTAAAGATACTTCTACAGAGCGCCTGAAACCAGAGAATGGATTCTTTCCCTCCTTATCCCCTCTGAGCAACGATGAAGCAAATTTCCAAGTAAGAGAATACTTTGGAGCAGAGGACTTTCTGCTTTGTAGATCGCAGCAGTGTTAAAGGAAGATATCCCATTTCAAATGCATCTCCTCCTAAAACACCCTGGCTGTGATCCAAAGGGGCAAGCATGCAGCATCTGCATGCTCACATGGGTTTTCTGAGATGTTTGCTCAGCAATTGTCCCAAGTAAATTCCTCAAATGCTACTGAATATCCCCTAAGTGTAAAAAGCTGGTTGGGAACTCTTTAAATGCTAACTGCAGGGAAAAACACCACAAACACACCACTTAGCACTCTTGGGATTGTGGCTACTACCATATCAATTAAAGAAGATGTTTTTGGCTCCTCTTACAATCTTTTCAGACTCTGTCTTCACATTCAGGTGCCACCCAAATAAATCAAATACATAAACTAGATAATCATCAAGTCCCACTAAGGTTTCCAGGCACACAGTTTGGGAATGACTGCATTGATGGATCTGGAGCCTGGACTTCATAACTTGTAAAACCATTCAGCATTTACCTTATGTTAGCGTTGCCTGTTGACAAATTTAAATGTTTGGATCCTCAGCAGAGAACTGCAACATCCATGATATGGTGGAGGAGCAAGCCTAGTCCGTTTCTCCCTGAAAATGGCATAGACTCTATGTGCTGCAAAACAACTGTAAACTCAGTGATGCTGGAAACGAGACAGTACAGTTGAAAAGCAGCCAAGACACAACTGGGAGGGAGCTCTACTAGAGTGCTTACTGGCTATTTCAAGAGACAGTTCTATTCTATACACTACATATCTGTGAGATTTCCTGCACAGTCTTGCCTACTTCAAGCTGTCATTTGGCTTTTGGAGAATTAATCTGAATAGGTTGAGAAACAATCTAGAAGAACAACCAGGAAGCTTGAAAGAACGAGAACCCTACCCTTGTGTTCTTTGTGAAAGATGTTTGAATTCCAAAGCAGATTCTGAACCAGCAGTTGATTGAATGAAGCCATTGGTATGTTGTATTCATGCTCACTTGGGAGTCTGATGCCACAACTCAGAAGAAAAAAACAATGCTGCTATTAGGGATAATGATTAAGGCACAAGGTATTTCCTGGAGGATAGATAACCCACTGGGAGGAGTTAATGGTCTAAAATATGCTTTGGATTATTAAACCCAACCAGTTATTAATCCCCAGGTAATGTTCTGTGCTAAGGCTATGGCTGTTGTTTGAAAACAACAGCAGTTTTCATTCTGTAATTCTGCATTTTTTAATTAATAGCAATGTTAGATACAGTATGAGCATGTTTGGATGCTACTTCATTATGGGCCCAGACAGATCTTTGAAAGCAATGGTTATAATCTTCTGCTGCTCGTGTAAGCATCGGGATTACGAAAATAATAATCATAATCATGAATATTTATATACTGCATTTTTAAAAAGTAGTTCACAGGGTGGTTTCACAGCTAAACAAACAAATAAATGATTCCCTGTACCCAAAGCACTCACAATCTAAAAAGACACAAAAAAGACAGCAGCAACAGCCTCTGGAAAAGCTACCATGCTGGGGGTGAAGAGGGACAATTGCTTCCCCCCTGCTCAATATAAGAGGACACCACTTTAAAAGGTGCCTCTTAGCCCAGAAGTGCTTTGAATACTCTAAAATGTTAAGTAACTGGGCCCAACCCAGCCCTCATTCTGTATGCACCATTGGGTATGAACAGCTCTTTGAACATACCGCTCTTTGAGGATGTCGTCGTGGGGACTGTGGTAGGGGGTTCCCATGCGAGCAACCTTCATGTTATTTCTTGTTTCTTTGAATCAGGTTGCGTCTGACACTACAATTTGGATAGGTACTGAGAAGGCATTTTGTTTTCTTTCCTCCGTCCATAACACACAACAGATACAAGATATTGAGTTATATAAATGACCATTATAAGATCTTATATTCATGCAGCAATTTTACTTAAGACCTTTTTGGCACAATCCTAAGTAGTTATGAGAACAGAACACAGTTCTGCTGTTGTAAATGGCGACACGGTGGCATGATGAGTGCGCTGGCCATTTTGGAACCACTGCCGCAATCGGCAGTGGTGTCAGTGGCCCACTGACACTACAAGCTACCCACTGGAGTGCAAGTAAGCTGGTGCAGGGGGCAGGCAGTGGGAGGAATGGGATGGGAATTGGGAGGAACAGGGGAGTGTCTAGGCAGGGAGGGGATGGGCAGAGGTGGGAGGGGGCCGGTGGATCTCGACGGCTCTGACATGCACCAGGATCCTATTCCAGTTCCCTCTCCTTTTCCCTCTCCCTTACACTCCTTGGTTCTGCACCAGCAAAATGGCTGGAGAAGATCCGAGGAGACCCACTCAAGCAGTGGAGGCTTGCCCTAGAGTAAAGGAACAAAAATTCCTTTACCATGAGGAGACCTCTGTGGCTGCCCCCCTACCACAGGATGCAGGGTGTGCTCCATTGTTGCGGCTGCATTAGTGGGGGGGGGGTGTAGTTAGGATTGGACTGTTAACGTATTAACTTGACTCAGGGAACAAATGTTTCCTTATCTTCTTGAGGAGCCTCCGGGACCCGAAACTCCCCTGTAGGATGCAGTGCGCACCATGTTTGCACAGGTGCATCTGTGCAGGGGGTGTTAGGTAGAATTGGGCTGCCTGCCCATCATTCATGGAGAAGAGCTACCCTATGGTTATCCCATTGCACAGCTATTTTTAGGGAAAACATAAATGTAAGATAAAGCTATTGATGGCTAGGCTGTTGCATCTTTGAGATAATCATATGCAAAGAATTTTGCAGTTTCTTAATGCCCAGTAGAAGGTCAGTACGTTAATTCTAACTAGTCCAAAATACTTGCAGAACAGTGTTGTAGATTCACACATTTAATTACCGTATTTCTTCTATTCTAAGATGCACCTTTTTTCCGAGACAAGCATCTCTAAAAATGGGGTGCGTCTTAGAATCGATGGCCTCCTTTTTTGTGGGTTTTTTCTCTGCATTTTACCTCACCATTTTGACCCCTCTGTTCAGCGGCGCTCTCCCATGGCTGCTAGCCCGATCTGCTCTCTTCCTGAACTTGAGAGCTTGCCCCAGCCCCAGCATGCCCCCTGCTGCAGCTGACGAATCAGAGAAGATCACACTCGTCAGCGAGGGCTGGCAGGGCGTGCTGGGGAGAGTTCCTCTGCTTGAAGTGTCTGCTCCGCGCTCCTATTGACGATTAAAGCCTGCATGCCTTTCCTGCAAAGATGATCAAAGCCTGCAATGCCTTTCCGATCGTCAGCTGGAATGCGAGGCAGGCGCTTCAGCGACGAACTCTCCCTAGGACTAGGAACCTCTTCCTAAAGGGGGAGGGATGCTACTTCTGCTGCCACCACTTCTGCTTGCTACTTCTGCTCCAACCGACTTGCGCCCAGCCTGGAAAGCGCCCTGGCTCTCCACCCCGCGAGTGTGCGTGCCCCCAGTCCCCCCTTCGCCTTCCACCAGCTGCTGTCAGGTCTCGCCAGCCTTTGCAGCCCCCAGTCCTTAGTACTCGTCAGCAAAGGCGTGCGGGGCGTACTGAGGAGAGTTGTCTGCCTGCCCCGCACCCCAGCTGACGAATGAAGGTGCTTGCCAAGTGGATGTGCCAATGAGGATCCAAGTTTACCGTGCCACTTTTGCCCCTCTGCTCAGCGGTGCTGCAGCTGACTCTGCTCGAGCGTGAGGATCATCAGCTGCAGCGCCACTGAGCAGAGGGGGCAAAATGGCGTGGTAAAAATCGAATTGGCGAAATGGAGCGGCAGGCAAGCTGGGGAAAGAGCAGACAAATTGAAGGAAGGAGGTGCGTCTTGCAATCGATGTTTTTTTTTTTTCTGCTGGTGTTCCTGAAATTAAGATGCGCCTTAGAATAGATGGCGCCTTAGACTCGAAGAAATACGGTAGTATTTGTGTATATGTCTACTGGAAGCTTGCTCTAACTCAAGTTATTTGTGAGCAGAATAACAACTCACCTTTCGTATCTTTCTACAAAATGCAGCCTCTTAAGATCAACATTAATAACCATTACTCCTTCAGGCTATATATCTTTTGAACTGAACAGAACTAGACTAGGCATTAATATGACCCTGGTGGTATGAAGTATACTCTGAATGTTGAGACAAATCTAATAATCTCTTTTTAAAGATGGTCATAGTTGCAAGTTTGCACAAGGCATCTTGCATGAGCTATAATTCCTATTTTGGAAGTCAGTTCTGACATACCAAGTGCTTTGCCATTTGGTTACAGGCAAATACATTGGTCACAGGCAAATTTTTAACAGTTTTTATGAATTTAGTGGCAATTTTATTGGGTTTTGTGCAGCAATTTTATTCCTAAAGTAACAGTTGTTGCAGAGTAGCACAGATAATGATCAGTCAATCACATAGTTTGAGGGGAGGTGTTCTTTCTCATTCTGCTTAGTTTTAGAAAGACATGAACCAATAACGTTATTCCAACCAGCATGGTGAGGAGGGGGTTGAAGGAGCGTGTGGGTTTCAGTGGCAGTTAATTGCAGGGCTGCCAAGGGAATACAAGCAGCAGAACTAGGAATTAGCATTCTAATGGGAGTACTGTTGAGGTTACTTTAAGCTAGGAAGAAGACTAATGAATGCAGGACCTGTGCAATTTGTAAATTTTGAGTGGAACTGTGGAATTTACCCACGAACCAGGGAGTTGCAGGCAAGAGCCTGGAAATTGGTAATGAAGATCAGTTGTGAGAGAATTAACTGTAATGCAAACATTTGGGAGGAGAAGGCTTTTATAGCTGGTTGAAGGGTGTAGCTGAAGACGTCTGAGGATGCTTTCAATGTTGGGAGCGAAACGTAAAGTTTTACCATCAAAATTTTAATAATAAAGTGTATTTTACAATGGAGTTTTCCCGGCAGAATGATTGTTTTGAACTCTAAAATTCTCCATACAGTTCTCATGACAATCATACCAAAATATACACATGCCTATTTCAGAACTACTAGTTGCACTAATGGTTAGTTTCTGTTTTCCAGGGGATGGGTTGAAAACAAGCAAAATAAGGGCACTATAAATATAATAATACTGCCTCAGATTCAAAACATCAAAATTTGTACCAGGTCCCAGTGCCTCTCTGCTCTATGTTTTGTACAGAAAGGGATGATACAGTAATCTTTCTGGGAACAAATTGCTTTTCTAACTTCCAAGGTATGTTCAAAAAGCATTCGGCAAACTAATTTTAATCACAGCAGCTATGGACTTGGGCCAACTGGTACTTTGTTCCAATAGGACTATCACATCTGTCATGTAGTATAGTGTCCGCTATTCAAAATAAACAAGGCTATGTTCACAGAACTCATTTCACTAGTCTTTTTGGATTCTGGCCCTGCTTTTTGGTTCTGTGAACAAGCAGCTTTGTGAAAGGATTGATTGATTTTATTTGTATCTTATCCTTCCTCCAAGGAACTCAGAACAATGTTTTATGTTTACCACAAACCTGTGAGGAAAATTAGGTTGATAGAGAGTAATTTGCCCCAAAATTGAACCTGTGAGAAGTATAGTTCAGTGGAGAACTACACTTCTTTCCCCACATACATATGTAACACTTTTTAACTTACATGGGTGGTCAGCATTCATTTATTATGGAACAACCAAGATCATTTTAGTAGACTTTGAGTGTATATTGCATGAAAGGGGGATTTTAATAAGCAGAACAATTAGTGGAAGACCCCTTTTCCTATAGCAAATTCTGCCACCCAGTCAGTTTGCTGCTATCCATAAATACACAAAAGCAGAGGCAGTTAAGGTTGCAAAATAAAATACTTTACTCACAGTTCACAATCATATGCATATCCTGAGGTATCAGAGCTTTCTACAACTTAGGGAACAGAGAACCCTGAATGCTGTTCCCTTTGTGTGGAAGAAAGGGGATGTTCTTACTGGCTGGATGCTGCTCCTTAGATGGTCAGAGAGAGAGAGAGAGGAAGGAAGGAAGTTACATAAAGAACACACCTTCTACAGGTACCACAGAGGACAATGTAAAGGGTTTCAGGCACCTGGACAATACGCTGCCCTCCAGGAGTGTATTGGCAGGAACGGGGACATTTCTGGGCAGGAAGGAACTGGGGGCAGGGAAGAGGCAGGAGGGGTGGATCTGGCGGCAATGGTGCATGCTGGATCATATCCTCTCCTTTGAAAACCTCCCAGACCCTTTCCTCTCCTCGGACATATGCTACCAAAATAGGTGGTGTATGTCCAAGGAGACCCATTGAATACTGGGCAGCCTACCAGGAGGTAAGTACAAAATGTTTTTACTTTCTTCAGGATGTCTGATTGCCCCACTACCATAGGATGCAGCATGTGCCTTCTTGGTGCATGTGCATCAGCAGTGGGGGGGGGGGGGTTGGATAGGATCGGGGCCTAAAAAGAGGAAATTTGTCGTGTGTAAAGCTTATATGATGGATCCAGGCCCAATTGATTTCAGTCAGTTTCCATTGACTGAAATCAATGGCAACATCCCAAGAGATTTTCATATATTGTCTTAAATATCTTTACAATGTGTATGCAAATATCAAATGGTAAGCTCCTCAATGTTTAAAGAATAAAATGCAATATTAAAAAAGCCTACTCTTTGGACTGTAAGCATATCAACTTCTTCTTACTGTTCTGTATACTGTTGTTAGTGCAGTGTAGTGTGCAGTCCTCCAGTAGTAGAGTTCCAATTAGAGACACTTTTCTAAAGAGTCTAGATACCAACAGCTACAGCAGGTGACCTTTTATTACCTTGGTTTTCACTGGCTA
Organism: Plestiodon gilberti rubricaudatus; assembly: GCA_026170595.1. NCBI lineage: Eukaryota > Metazoa > Chordata > Lepidosauria > Squamata > Scincidae > Plestiodon > Plestiodon gilberti. Next base: position 67,054,741 of record JANXHW010000001.1, read on the forward strand.
TATATAGATGATTGCCATGTAGACAAGGTATTTAATTGCTGCTACATTGATTCATGGAAATAAAAAGGGTAAACAGATTAAAGTCTAACATCTAAATATAATACTTGACAAGTAAAAGCATGCTGCTGAAATTTACCAATAGAAACTTTCCAAGGCAGAGTTCTTTAGGCCGCTAGAAAGAACTGGTGCATTGTGAAAGTATTACGGTAATTCATTTTTGCAGAACTAGAACCTTGTCACTACCCCTGTTAGCTGGGCAAAGAGGCACTTTACCCAAGTGGCGCTCTTGTTATATTTAGCAGGGGAAGAGTAATTGTCCTTCACCCCAGTGCAGTATCTTCTCTAGGGGCTGTTTGCTGGTGATTCTCCTGCATTTTTTTTTATTGTAAGCCCTTTGGGGACAGGGAACCATTTAGTTATGTGATTTTCTCTGTAAACTGCTTTGTGAACATTTTTTAAAATCAAAACACAATACATAAAATATTCTTAATAATAATATTCCTCACTATACTCTACAGTAAAAGGTAAAGGTGACCCCTGACAATTAAGTCCAGTCGTGTCCGACTCTAGGGTGTGGTGCTCATCCCCATTTCAAAGCCGAAGAGCCAGCGTTGTCCGAAGACGCCTCCGTGGTCATGTGGCCGGCATGACTCTCCTTGCCACAGCGCGTAGTATGCGGCTGGAACACGGAGCGCTGTTTACCTTCCCGCAAGCGGTACCTATTTATCTACTCGCATTAACATGCTTTGGAACTGCTAGGTTGGCAGGAGCTGGCCAAGCAACGAGCGCTCACCCCGTTGCAGATTCGAACTGCCGACCTTTCGATTGACAGCTCATGGTTCAGCGGTTTAACCCACAGCGCCAGCTGCTGGTCTACTCTACAGAGGAGTATCTAAATTCAAACCTTTCTTTGTTTTCAGAAAAGCTCAGAAAGCTCAACTGCACAAGTTCAGAAAGTAAACCAGTCTTGAAAATTGGAATCTCAAAGGTGAAATGCTCCCATGTTGGGGGGCCCCTGGTGACATGTTTCGCCTCATCGCTCCACCCCCTCCACTCCCAGAAGACTTCATTTGACCTAGGGTGAGTGGGAGGGTCCAGATAATGCATCGGGCTGGCTGCAAAAAAGCAGCCATGGAGTGCTAAAATCCCACCGCGGCTCTTCCTTACGAGGAGGTTGTGGTTGTCACCCGGGGGCATTGCATCCACTCAGTCCCCCTAAAGCGACGCCTCGGCTAACATGCATCAGGAGGAAACAGAGAGTATTCAGGTGAACAAACAGTAAACCAGCATGAGTGCAAATGGACTGAAAATCAGGTGCAACTTGGCAGGTGCAAGGACAAGATACTCGGTGCCTGGCAGCAGCCTTCCCAAACCCCTTTGCACCAGCAGGTGCAACCCCTGGGCTTACTAATTCAAGACCCATTACCACAAGACATGCATGTAAGAGTCCAGCTAGAGACCCTGGAAAACCCTACCTCTCTAGACATCTCTAATGTAGCTCCCTGGGTTGCCAGGGCAATGGAAGTAGAAAGCTCAGAGTCTGAGCAGGAGGGGGAGTCAGTCACACATGCTAACAAGGCCCAGGCGGGTTTAAAACCCCAGCCATGACCAATTATGAGACAGAGGGAGCCGGAGGAACAGGAATAGGAAGCTGTTCAACCCCTTCCCCTCTTTTTGCACTGAGGCACCAGGGACGGGGTGGAGCCCTGGGGAGTCAAGGCATCCTGCAATCCTGCATGGGGATCGTTCAAGAGGAAGGATCTTGTTACCTCGCAGGAAATCTCTTGGTGGGCCATGAGCCAGTTACTCAAGGATGAGTGATCAGTGGTGGTGTGAGTAAAGAAACTCCACCCTTCCCTCCCCCATGGTGTTAGGCAGTGGAGCAAGCCCTCTACAGTGAGTTGTATCCTAAGGTTTCTTTCCACTGACTAGTTTACACAGGTACAAATAAGCGTGCCAATGCAGCTGCCTTATATGGCACATAGGATTGGGCTGTATCTCTGGTGTACTGTCCTTTCGATAACAAACCTTAGCCAGTTGACTCTCACCTGTGATACATTGGTCATTTAACAAATAAAAATTTGATGATTCAATTAGATACAAGGAATATAAAAGTACAGCTGAGTGATGAAGCCATGAAAACGTCTCTACTAACTCATATGGTCATTGGGAAGGTGAGGGAATAGAGGAAGCTCAGAGCATCCAGACAAAAACGATACTTGATTTTCTTTCACAGAAAGCCACTGAACAAGAAAACATGTCCTCTCCTTCTGTGATTTAAAGGCATGTCAATAACAGCTCATGGTCAGCATTAACAAAGACAGCTGCTACATCTAATAATGTCAGAACAGACACCTGATTTACCACTGTGCAGGCCCTGCATAGTATACAGGACAGTAAATAAAGTTAAGAAATCAGAGATATCTAGATGCTGCTAGAGTGACACAAGGAATCAAAACGGTACATGGCAGACTATTTCTATGATGACCATTGGTCAGATTTCTAGAGCTCAACTTGTGATTTGTTTTCAGTAAAAATGGCACAAATATTTCGTTAAGGAACAAAACAGTGGGGGACATTTTGCCTTTTTGTATATTTTACTGTCCCAAACTACTCTGGAGCCCTTTGATTTACACACAGAGAGCTCCTGTAAGTTTTGGGCTGCCACAGAGGGGGCGGCTTTATGAATGCAGTGGGTGGAATATAAAAATTGATTTGCTGAATCAGCCCAACTCCATCTAGTCCAGCATCCTGTTTCCTATAGCAGCCAACCAGATCATGAGGACATTAAGTTGATAGCTATCATTTGTCCTTGCAAGGCACTGAGATGTGTCCTATGGCTCTTTAGTAGGTTTGGCAGCCTAAATTTTGAAGTGCGAGGGTGCTGCCGAGACTGCAGTACCAGCTACTGGGGGCATTGTCAGCTGATCCTATAAACTAGTCCTTGCTCACCCAGGCCTACATAGCCGCTATATACTTGAAGCTGCACTTGCTGTCAAGAGTAGTAGTACAGATTCCTGGTGCCTTGCCTTGACTGGATAGATGATTTCTCTGGCCTCTATGTTTGGCCTGGCCCCAACCACGTCCCTGCCTCTGGCTCCTGGGATTCTGATCTGTGTGCTCTGGAATTTGACCTTACTTGTTGTGGACCACACTTCTCTCTCTGATCCCCTGGGCTGATAGCCACTTTCCCTGGGTCTCAACACCCAACAGCCTGGAACAAAGCTTTGCTGAGTCCTGACAGTCCCTAGCAGCTAGTCTCAAAGTGATACTGCCTCTAAAAATGGGGGCTCTGTTACCCCTACTTTTCTGGGGTACCATCAGGAATCCACACAAACACCCACAGTGGTGATTGCTGCTCTTAACCATGGCAAGTCTCCCAACTCTGGAGACCAAATAAGATGATGGTAAGGACGAGCAGGGCCACTCAGATGAATTTTATCAGGGGGTACAAAGTTTCTTTTGGGCCCCTTCGTTTCATGTGAATTTGGCTCCTGGGCCTCCCTTTTTGACCCATTTTTGGCTCTGGACCTGGGTATGATTTACCCCCTTAAACCCCCCCCCCCTCAGAGGCCCTGAGGATGAGGCTTGGGCAGCCTGCAAAGTTTACTGTTGGGATCATTAGCACAAATTATAACGGCATGGACATGCAGGAAGCTGGGCAAGTCACTCCACTCATTTTGGAGGTAGGACCAAGGAGTTTATCTTTGCTAATCAGAGATAGCAGGAACTCTAGACTGAAAGGATAGGGTGGGGGCATGCTGGACTTCAGCTTGATTTGAGGTTTTTTTTTTTTTTTTTTTTAAATATCATTCAAGCCTTCGCAGTGCAGGCTAGCAATTGAAAGAATTTGCTTCTTCTGAACTCCGACTAAAAAAGCTTGCAGAGAAAAAAAAAGAGTGGAAGGGAATATAGCTGGATATTTCTCTCCCTTTGATAGCATTTCTATCTAGGGCTAGAACTTTAGAAGAATAGAGTGAGCATTTTGAAATGGTAATCATTCTCTTGAAGATCATTCAGCTTGTTAGGAATTCAAAGGTTGCATTACAGTTAGCAGAAAAGGCTTTCTTGAGCAAATGCCAAGGGTGTGACTGCTGCTGCTCAGGGGTAGAGCACCTGCTTTGCATGCAGAAGGTCTCCGCTTCAGTCCCTGCCGTCTCCAGGTAGGGCTGGGAAATGCCCTAGTCTGCAAACCATGGACAGCTGCTGCCAGTCAGTGCAGTAAACAACACAGACCAGTGGCAGCGCCACCTGGAACGCTGCCAGATGTTGTCACCAGTCCATTGCCTTTACACAATTTAAAAAAAATAATACAGTAGACACTTAGTATCACACACTTCATGCAGTTTCTTCAGTCATAGAAGTATAGGTCTTCCACATTCGTTTTAAAGGAAGCTCTTTCATTTGCACAATCCCTGTAAATCAAACCAGAAGTCCCGCACTTCCATGTTTGAAACTGCTCGTAGAGTATGGAAAGGAGGTGGGTGATCCAATTTCCACTTGCTTTTAGTGGCCGGAAAACTGATCCATGCATGTTGTATATGTGGCGAGCTGGAGGGAGGCAGTGGCAGCGGCAGATTTGGGGTGAAGGGCACCCCAGGTCTGCTACCCTCTTGCCCCCCTGCAATCTGCTCCTGATGCAACCCACATCATTTTTACTTAAGTAAAATGCTGCCATAAGCTGCTAGACCGCCAATGGGTCTCCTCGGACCTATGCTAGCTATTTAGCTGGTGTAAGTCTAAGAAACCTCAGGGGGTGTGTCAGGCCAGGAAAAGGGTGATAGGATCTTGGTGTGCACTGCTGCTGTTGAGATCCTCCCCCTCCTGCCCCAATCCACCCCCGGTTGGGCCTGATCCCTGCCCCAGTCCTCCCTAGAACCACCCTCTGCCACTTAACTTGCTCCTGCAGAGGCTGAGTGAGCCGGTAGTGCGCATGTGGGGGCTCTGGTCATTTGTGCCAGTGGCCATGAAGCACGACAGCAGAACAACGTTTGCGGCACTGAACCAGAACTCATGGAAGCAGTGCAGATCATGAGATCTGCTGCTGTAGGCCCTGGACAGGATTGGGCCAAAACTGTATTTCCATGTGTAAAGACACTACCTTGGGGGCGTTTGTTTGAAATCAAGAGTGAAGATAGACTATAGGCCAGACTGTTTGTAGCTTTGTTGGTCACATAGAATGACTCACAAGTATCTTTTATTGATGCAGTTAATGAAAAGTGCAGCAAACTGTAATATCAGTTTAGTGCAAGGCTTTCCATTTCTTGTAACAGTCTTACAAAATTTCATTTATTCTTGATTGTATGATTGCATTAACACCTACTCATTACAAGTTGCATTCAGGAGTCAAAGAAATGGCTAGTTCTGCATCACTGTTTTACGGTGGTGGCTCCCTTACTGTGGAAGTCTCTTCCACAGGAGGTTTTCGGTGCTCCCTCTCTTCTTTCTGGAACTGCTGAAGGACCAATTTGTTTCATCAAGCCTTTCCTGATTTTGTTGGATTATGTTAATGCTGTGCTTTCTGTCCTTGGGTTGCTGCTGTAATTTTTGAATGTTCTGTGTTTTATTGTTTTATTTTGGTACATGTATTTTAGTGATGCTGTTAGCTGACTTGGGACCTTTCAGGCTGTGGCATAGCTACACCCCCCGGGGCGTTGCTGTGACACCCCATGTGACATCACAAGCCCCCCCATGCCAGATTTGGTGGCAATGCAGTGGCGAAAAAAGCACCCCCGGCAGCTTTCGGCCGCTTTTAGGCCATTTGAAGTGCAAGCGGGTTAATCCTGTCGCCAAAAACTGCTGGGGGGTGCTTTTTTTTGCCACTGCCGAATTGCCGCCAAATCAGGCAGCAATTGCAGCCCCCACCACGTGTCGCCCCCCCGGACCCGGGGGCCCCCACCCCCTAACACCATCTCTGTTTTCAGGAAAGAGGCAGGATACAAATCTTTTAAAACAAATAATTTTAAAAAAATTCAGGGAGTGAAATAATCTGCAAATTCTTTCCTACTGCATAGGTAACCCAAAAGATAAAATCCCAGAGTAAAGCAAAACATATACCTAAAAAAGTTGTCACTCAGTCAATTTGCTTTTTCCGCTCTGTGCACAAGGCCATATTGGCACAAGTTATCATATTGTCCAGATGGTCTCTCTTCTACTTCCAATGCATGCAACCTTTATTTTTGCACAGTCACTGAATGCCAAGTTTCTGGTAAGAAATGTAACTCACTTCTCTAGGCTCGTGAGATCGTTCTTTTAATTCACTCATTTTGTACTGTTAACTGGAAAAAGGACAGAAATCATTGCGAGAAAAGCTTCATTTCATTTTTGTTGTTGTTTTTACTTATGCCTTACCATTGACAAGAATAAAATCACAGGCCGGGGGCGGGGGAGGGAAGGCACAATCCACTTGAAAATCCCATAGAAAGTTAAGAGCACATTTTAATCAATTGGGACTAAATTTGGTTATATAGAAATAAAATACAGTACTAGTCCACATCCATTCCATGATCTTTCTAAGTATACCATTTTCAACACTAGACATCTCTAGCTACTTTAAAAGGAAGTTACACCAATTCTACAGTGACACAAGAACAATAATGGCAGGTACCCTGGAATCTTGTGGAGTACCATATTTTATTATGCTATGGCTAGCATGTGGAAGCAACTTTGAAAGACTTCTGAATTAAACACAGGCACTGAACATGTCCTCTGTGCTGGCCATGATTCACAAAAGCTGCATATGTTTACATGGGCAAGACCTATGAAGGCGTCTGGGGGCTTTCATTACACTTCCAATCCAGCTACAGTTCTTGAAGATTTCCCTTTGAATTTTAAATTGAGAGACGGTATATTTAACAAGTTGTGGAAGCTTCTAAGAAACTTCTGAACCTTCAACATTTTAATCTGTTATTTTTATTTTAACTATGAATAAATTGTGGCCTTAGAGACCACTCAGTGGTTCCAGGGACCACTGAGAGTTGAATCAAACAGTTTTGCATTTTGAGCATTAATTTCTTTGCCTTATACAATACAATGCTTATTCAATGAATCTAGCCAGTGATATGGAAAAGTCTTTGTCTCCGAGTCTCGAGTCAAGTCCCAAGTCTTTGACTCGAAAGACTTGAGTCTGAGACTCCAAATCTTCTGTGAAGTCCCAAGTCGAGTCTTTTTGCATGTTAAGTCCCAGGTCTCATTTCTATATACTAATATAATAAACAAAATAACAGCAAAAGACTGGAAGCAGGCAGCCACCTGCTTTAGAACTTGGTGGGGGGAGACTGGATAGAGTGGGCTGCCTCTGTTATAAAGAAGTTGCTGGGCTAAACAAACAAACAGTGCAATTTGACTTAATTTTTGTGCTGGTTTAACCAACGGCGCAGCGAGAACGGGAGGCCCCAGAACAGAAAAGGGATTCAAATCCCCTTTGAATTCCTCTTTTGTAGGGGATTTGAATCCCTTTTCCGTTCTGGGGCCTCCTGTTCTCGCTGCGCCGCTGGTTAAACCGGCACAGAAGTTAAGTCGGATTGCGCTGTAATGGTGACTCCTCTGATTTATTTTTCTGTGTCTCTATCCTGAGAAATGCAAATGTGTGCCTCTGAAAAGTCTGAACCCAGTAGCTGCTCCTGAGCGATCCGACTATCTCTCTCCCCCACTGCTACTAGAAAGAACTCAACTTGCAATGCTGACTGATTCTTCTGTGTCTCACTCTCTGTCCTGAGAAATAAATGCCTCTCCTATTACCCTCAAGACAGTAAACTAGCTGAGCTACCTGCCCTGCCCGAGTGATCCGATCTCTCTTCTCTCCCCAACGGCGAAAAAGAAAGTGTGGGGAAAAAAACTCTGACCCTCGCTTTTATTCTTTGCTGTCCCTGCCCTTGTCCAGTCCTCCTTCCCTCCTGCTTGTGGAGTTTTCACCAACTGAAAGCTTACCTTGACTCACCCCGCCTGCCCAAAATCCCTCCCTTCCTCCACCAACCGCCTTCGCTGTGTTCCTACCTTCTTCTTTGCCTGCTGCCTGTCTCCTCATCTTCTTCTTTCCAGAATCGCTGCGTTCTTCCGGTTCTAGTAAGTACTCCATTTACAATCCTCACTAACTTTACACCGGCGGAGCTCTTGCTCCACTGGCCTAAAGCCTTGCAATCCTGTTGTAAAAACAGGATTGAGTAATGAAGCCTTGCAATCCTGTTGTAAAAACAGCTGTAAGGCACATTTACAATGACTTGGGTGTAAGCACGTGGAGGTCGGCACCGCTCACACCCCTGGCGGCCCGGCCCTGCCCTGCCCTGGACAACCCAGGTAAGGCCTAGGCCATTCGGCGCAAGGGTGCGGATGGGTGGTCTGAGCCAGAGAGGGAGGGGGCCATTGGTAGGCCCGGGCTGGGAGGGGGCGGGGATATTGGCGGTGCACTCCGCCGATATCCTTACACAGTCTCCCCAAATGTATGCCAGGTCTGGACCTGGTGTACATCTGAGGAAGCCCATAGACTCACTTACATCCGGGGAAAGGACGTCCCAAGGTGCGGCCTAGCAGCCCCGGTGCAGTCCTCAATGGATTTAGGATACAGTGGCAGGCCCTTTAGGCTGGTCGCGTATCTTTACACAGGATTGGTCTGTTAGATAGGGACTTAAATATGCAACTCAACCAAAAGTTGAGTCGGGGGGGGGGGGATGGACGACATGGCCACACCGAGTTGAGTCGCAGCTAGCTGCAACTGTGACTTGAGTCGGACTCGACATCAAGTCGCACAACTCAAGTCTCCATCCTTGCATCTAGCCCATACATGATACTGATATCTGCAACACAGGTGGTACAGCGGAAATAGGAATGTTTATAATCCCTTTGTGACATTGCATTTGTGGGGGGGGGGGGAATATAGCATCCCAATTAGTGCAAAAGCTGGAAGTCCCATGTAGATATGTCCTAAAGGCTTAACTACAGCATTAGTAAGGTTGACCCCAGCTGGTGATTTAGGACGCAATCCTCCATAGGCCTGGGCCAGCATAGGATGCCTTAGGTTGGCCCAGAGCCATCGCAAAAGCTGCTGTAAGGCAGCTGTGCCAGCTTCAGGCCAGCACAGAGACCTGGCCTGCACCGGTCACCGCACGCCAGATCCGGCTGCCGCGTGGCCCAGGAGGGTGAGTGTTGTGCCGCTCAGTGTGAGGGTGGGGCAGTGCATGGGGAGGGGGTGTAACAGGGCAGGGGGAGGGTGGAGATGGGGCAGGGGTGGGCAGACAGGACTGGGGAGGGGGAGGCAGCGGCGCACGTCAAATCCTACCCTCCTTCACTGGCTAGCTTCCCTTTACATGGGGTTCCCAGATTTGCACCAGCAAAATAGCTTGTACAGATACAAGGAGACCTGTAGCGGGGGCTGGGCCTGGGGTAAGGAACAAAAGATCCCTGCCCCTGAGGTGACCTCCCAGCTCCCATTTTACTCTCAAGATCCAGCACTGCCTGCACTGGCCTCGCTGGATTCCTCGACGCAAAGTTAGGAAGGATTGGACTGATAATTTCTTGTTCTTTTTTGGTGACTTAAAATTTCCAGGCATAGACACTGGGTAATGGCTTGTTCAGCTTGTGGCTCCCCACACCTAATGCAGCCTGCCAGTCATGTCTTGTGGGCTGCCATGTCTTGTGGGCTGTCTTGTTGACAACCATCCTGCTTCTGCAGTACTGGTCAGGCAGCAAAAATGGAAGGGCTATATCACGCTTCTGGTGGGTTGCCATGCCATACAAAGCTGGCAGGCTGTGTTTGGTTTGGTGGCTCACAGTTTGTGTAGGCCTGGATTACTGTATAAGGTAAAGGTATCCCTTGACAATTAAGTCCAGTTGTGTCTGACTCTAGGGAGTGGTGCTCATCTCCGTTTCAAAGCCGAAGAGCCAGCGCTGTCCGAAGACGTTTCCATGGTCATGTGGCCGGCGTGACTCACCACCGAGGCACATGGAACGCTGTTACCATCCCGCTGATGCGGTACCTATTAATCTACTTGCAATTTCTTGCTTTCGAACTGCTAGGTTGGCAGGAGCCGTCGCACGGATTTGAACTGCCAACCTTTCGATCGACAGCTCATGGTTCAGTGGTTTAACCCACTGCGCCACCCGCTGGCTCTGGATTACTGTATACTTGAATGTAATTTTCAGTCACTATTTATGTTCTGTTGATTTTAATGGGACACTTAGATATGTATTGCATTTAGCTCTCCCACTGAAAATCAATGGGAATTAGATTTTGAGTTGTGTGATATACAGTTGATATCTCCTAACTGCTCAGTTAAAGCTGTTCTGGTTAAAATGAATGGAATTTGCATTGGACTCACTCCTCGTGGCCTTTAATTTTTTAATTCCGCACAGCTATGTTAATTAGTATAGTGTCTTGAACAATTAAAGTAACATTTTGGTGCCCTTGAATCCTGTCTGTTCATTCAGAAGTTTTCTGGGTCGCAATAACCTCCAAATGGAAAAGAACAATTATTTAGTATCAATAGTCCATATTATTGAAGAATAACTTTTGAAGAGTTAGGTGAGAATACGGGAAGAGAAAAGGTGTCACAAATGCTGATGTTGCAAGAAATTTTAACCATCAACCCATTAAAAGTGACAGTCTTAACAAAATTGAAAAGTCTGCAGAAAACACAGTGAAATAGTTTAAAGAACCCAGACTTGCATGACATCTTTACACTGCAATATTATTTTTAATACAGTTTAGATGCAGGGCATTTTAGTAAGGGGACAATCTGCGGAGAAGATCTCCTGCATAATCCCCACTGAAACGAAGAACAGCAGTATAAGAGTGCTGCTCCCTTTCATTGCAGTAGGATTTTTTTTTCTGGTGGATTGTGTTGCGCACCAAGAGTATTAGACTATCGTATATCACTGTTTGTTTCACTCAGTTCCCATATTAGCTCTTGGTTGCTACCAGCCAGCCTTTTTATCAACTCCTAGATGTGAACAATTACTACCTTTCCTCTTTTGTTCAGTCCATAGTGAGACATTGCTCAGGCCTTTTATAGCTTCAGCAATAAGCCACTTGTAATGTTGCACAACTTCCCCAATAAATCCAGGCGACAGCTTCAGTTGGTGCAAAATGGTAGTTAGAAACTCTGAGCTCCAAGGTACCGTATTCCTCCTGTTTAGAAACCTCTGTGGTTCCAGTCATACTTAGCCAGCAATAAGCATGACACAATACCGCTTTGGACCTTCCTCGATGCTGTACATCAGCTCAGAAGGCTGTTGGCTCTTTTTATGTATTATGCCATATGTTGCGATCAGCTTCAAGTCTCTTCCTCTACACTGAGTTCAAGTTTTCTGAATTTTGTTTTGGGGCACTTTGTTGATTCAGTTCAGCTCGAGAGCGCAATCCAGTGTAAAGATCCACAGGCGGCCCTAGGGTTGCCCGCTGGATCCTATCCCCGTTCTTGGCTGATCTTGACCAACCCAGAGGTCTCCTCAGGGGAAGGGGACATTCTTCTTCTTCCCCCAGTGTAGCAGGGGAAGGCCCTAATGGGCCTCCTCGGATTTCTGCCAGCTCTTGAGCTAGCATACATCCAAGGAGACCATGCAATGGCTGTGCTGGACCGGGAACAGGACAAGGATATGGTGGCTGCCATCCCTGACCCTCCCGGGCTGACTCGGCCAACAGCCGCCCTCCCTCACAGCTCAGACCACCCCCGCGCCTGCAGGTGCATCCCTTAAGAGCTACCAATTGCTTTGCTGCTCTGTAATTTTACTGAGGGTCATTGTGATGTAATTTATCCATCTTAAATATATATTTCAAAACCCAACTTCCCAGAACAAGTCTAATCCTTTCCAAAAATTATATTGAGCCTGGAAATTCAGAAAAAATGACTCAATTGTCCAAGTTTACATGCACTCAATTTTTAATTACCGTATTGTCCCGAGTATAAGACACACCTGATTATAAGACGCACCCTTAAAGTTTGGTGCTATTAAAAAAATTTAATTAAATCACTGGCATTAAATTGCAACAGCCTGATTATAAGACGCACCCCTAGTTTAAAAACTTAAATTAGGAGAAAAAAGTGAGTCTTATACTCAGACCAATGCGGTAATCCCCTAATTTTACACCCACTCTTGTTTTAAGCAAAATTATCCAGAGTCTGCATCCATTCAATCCTCATTCTAGATATTAAAATGTCAAGTATTTTATAACAGCTTATAAAAAATGGCTCATTGGATAGTATAGGAAATCCTGTCACAGTCAGATGAAGAAAAAGAAAGGTTGATCCTAGCCTGAAATGACATGGTTTAGCTTTGGGGTGGGAAACTTGTTTAAGCACTGGGGGATGTATCAGAAATGTATTGTGAGCTGAGGGACAACAGCTTATTAGGTAGTGTATTTTAATTGCATCTAATTCTTTTCATTGTCATGACTATGGCATATGTCAAGCTACAGTTGGTGGGCATGCTGCACTCGATTAAAGAATATTCTCATTCAAAACATATTAATGTAGCATGGAAGTTTTCATGGCAAGAAACAATATTCAAAGAGGTTGGGTATATGGGTTCAGAAGTCATGTAAAATTTATTGAAGAAGAAATAAAAGCTTTAAAATGCACCGAATGGTTCAAAAATTCTTTAAAAGTATACAATTTAAAAGGTATCAAACCAATAGGCACAAAAACTTTTAAACCCTTGCTGACGTTTCCTCCCTCCCACGGGACATTATCAAAGTGAAAGCAGCATGACTGGGCTGCTAGATGACACTGACCACATATAACAAAGCAGAAGTTTAACAGAAAAGAATGGAAGTGTCAATCACTGCATTAACCGGTCGTGTGCCGAGAAGCTGGAAAATGCAGTGCTCTCTTTAAGATCGGATGCCAGATCTTGTTGTTAAAAGAACGTTCTTGCTGCCTGTTAATTAAAAAATGTTGATTTCTCTGGGAGATAGCAACAGCCTCCAGGTTTCGCAGTTGTTTGAACTTTGCTTCATTGAATAAAATGCGAGTCTGATCAAAGGAAATCTTGTGTCTGGTTTCTATTACGTGTGACGCAACCGCTGATTTCTCCCCTTGCACCAATCTCGAAGCTCTTTCATGTTCCTGGATTCTAATACTGATGGGTCTTCTGGTATTTCCCAAGTAGCTTTTTCCACAATCTGCACAAGGTATTTCATAAACACCAGGCTTTGACGGGGAGGTCTTGCATCCTTTGGGTTGCGCAGCATCTGCTCAATTTTAATTGTAGGTGAAAATAAAGTTTTGATGTTGTAATGACTGCACCCCCAGGCTATCTTATCCATTGTACCTTGTATGAAATGGAGAAATAGCCAACGATGGTCCTGGGTATCCGGATTTTCCAAAACGTTATCCACAATATGATTTCTCTTTTTCAATTGTTTATCCCAGCATCTGTCAATTTGTTAAATCTTGTAACCATTACCTCTCAAAGAATCCGTAATGGTAAGCCTTTCACTGGCTAGTGAGGGTGCATCACAGACATTTAAAGCCCTGAAGATTAAAGAATTAATCAGGGAGTTCTTCTGAGCTGGATAAGGGTTAGAAGATTGGTGAAGGTACCTTCCTGTGTACGTAGGTTTTCTATACACCGAATGTCCAAAAGTCAGATCTTCTTTCCTTGTGACTAGTACATCCAGAAAGGGCAAAGACTTATTGTTCTCTAATTCCATTGTGAATTGTATCTCTGGACATAAGCTATTCAGTATTTCCTGAAACATCTGAATTTAAACAACAAAAGAAAGCTTCTGTTTGTTTGAGCTTCTTGAAATTCTGCGATCACATTTTCAAACCGACATGAAGTCACCTGGAGATTTGGACTGGGGAGTCATCACTATGCTGATGACACCCAGTTCTATCTGACCTTTTCATCTGATCTTGGGAAGGCAGTGGAGACCCTGACCACCACTATCTTGACAGCTTTTTGAGACTGGCTGCGGAAGAACAAGGTGAAGCTGAGCCATCTGTCCTCTGCGTCATCTGCCTCCTGGACAAGACACTGCCCCCTAGTGTACCTACTTTCCAACACTGCCAACCTTGTGGAATTCCTCCCCATGGATGGTTGGCTGGCTCCTCCTACTCTATCCTTCAGATCGGTCAAAAACTTGCTTTTTTGTATGGGACTTGAAAGGAGTTGGTGGCTGCAGTGGGGCTACGTAGTCTGGTTTTTCAGCTGTAGATTTTGACTTCGTTGATGTTGCTTTTAATTTTATTGCTGTTGCTTTATCTGATGCTCTGTTTTTGTTTTCTGTTATTTTTGTAAGTTACCTTGGGCTGCCTAAGAATAGGGAAAGCAGGGTAGAAGTGTTTTTTTTAAATGATTTTTTCCCCTCAGGAGCCATGAGGCTTTGAAACAAAAAAGAAAAGAAAAGAAAAATATTGCTGAGAGCTTTAAAACATTCTAACAAAAATCTTCTTGCTATGTGAAAGAGTCTTGGACTTGGCATGTTGCCCATTCACTGTAGACTGAAAACTTTAGGAGTGATGGCCTCTATTCTCACTCTACAGCCATGCCCTGGGATTGGCATGCTGCCCCTGGTTCTTTCCTGAGCATCCTGAGAGCAATGGTCCATCATCCGATGGTGCCTGCTGCAATGCTCAGCAGCTGCCAGTGCTGAACGATGCCAAGGAGGAAGGACCAGTGCACTGTTCACAGCAGCAGCCACCAGGAAGCAGCGACAAACACTTTTGCTTGTTACAGAACAGGGCTCTGAAACTTTATCAGAGTGAGCCTCCTTAAGTCAAGACAATAAGTGGTTAATGGACCATGGCCGAATAATTTTAATTCTATTAATTCCTCTAGTCACGAAAGCCTCAGAACCGACATCAAGACAATACACAATTGGAAGCTTTGCAGGTGTTTGCCTGAGCACAGTCACCCTTATCTTTAGCCTAATTGGAAGGACGCAGGAGAATGCAACATACTGTATTGACCTGAGTATAAGACTCACTCTTTCCCCCTAAAGCAAGGCTTTAAAGTAGAGGTGCAGCCTACAATCAAAGCCTAGCATTTTGTGCTAGAGTTTTCTGTAAAGCTTCTGTTTTCAAGTCTTTCTAAGTCTCTTTCAAAGGTAAAACGGGGCTTTTTTTCTTTTTTTAAACTGCAAAGCACTTAATCACTTGCTAAATGGCCAAACAATGATCTCTCTAGCAACCTCTAGCCTCAGGATGGAAGCATTTGAAAAAATTAACCCTTAAGGTCCAGCCTCAGGACTCTGTGGAAACTAAGATATTTATTGATCCTGCAGTTTGAAAGTTGAGAGTACAGTTTGAAAGTTGAGAGCAAGAGCTCCTGCATAGGCTTACCATATCCAAAGGAGGACAGAGTGCCAACCTTTAGGCTGCAATCCTATGCACACTTTCCTGGGAGTAAGCCCCATTGAATGCAATGGGACTTACTTTTGAGTAGACATGCATAGGATTGTGCTGTCAACCATTGAAATTTGAGCAGGTGCAGCTCATCATCATGGAAGTGTGCAACAAGCTGCACCTGCCCAGATTCCAAAGGTTAAAGGTAGGCACTCTGTCCCCCTTTGGATCTGGGAAGGCTACTTATACTAGGGTGCTCAGATTCAATAAGGGACAAGGTGCCTATGCCTTTAACTGTACTAAAGCTGTACTGTTTTACTGTTCTACTAATGTGTATATTTTTTTAAAGTGAAAATGTATTTTTAAAAAAATAGCACCAAGCTTTAAGGGTGCGACTTATAATCAGGAGCGTCCTATACTCGGGACAATACGGTATTTTTCTTAAACCACAGTGAAACAATTGAAGAGAACAGCCCCCCCCCCCACTATCACCTTTTGATCATAAGTACTGAGATGGAGTGTGTAGCATATTTCTGTTCTTGGGAGGTGGGCTGCTTCACAACCCAATCAAGAAATCACACTGGTTAGATAGGGAGATGTTCTCGTCTCCTCTGGAAAGCCTTGGTGCCTTGATGGGTCTAATGTTCACTTTGAGAAATTGATGCCTCAATCATATTGGGGGCTTATGGAAGCAGATCTAGCAACCCACTGCCTTAAGTCCCAGTGCGGCACAGAAAAAGGCACCACTGTCATACACTGTGGGACTGCTGGTGCAAACAGCCAGAGGCCCCACATGTGCACCAGTGGCTCACCCAGTCTGTGCTGGTGCAGGTAAGGTGATGGCAGGGGCAGTTCACGGGCAGTTTGGGAGAGGATCAGGGAAGGGAGCAGGGTGGGCAGGGATGGTTTGAGGGCAGGAGGGGTAGATCTTGGTAGCAGTTGCGCATGCCAAGATCCTATCCCTCTTTTCCTGACCCAGCACTCCCCCCGACTCTCCTTGGACTTACACCAGCTAAATAGTTGGCACAGGTCCAAGGAAACCCATTGACAGTCAGGTACCTTACAGGGAGGTAAGTAAAAAATATGTTTACTTACCTCTTCTGGGCCATCTGGTCACTGCCCCTCCCCCCATCAGATGCAGTGCATGCTCCGTTGGCACCTCTGCATTGTGTAGGGCTGTTGGGGGATAGGATTGGGCTGTGAATCACTGCTATGAAGCCAACATGAAACAAACAATTGAGACGGATGAAAACTCTATATTTTTCTGCTACAGGCATATTTTTCCTATCAAAATGTTGGCAGTTACCATGCAAAGCTTTTCCGTTGAATGAGCTGGAAAAGTAAAATATAAAGCAGGCTGAAGAGAAAAACCCATGGCAACTGGTAAAAGAAGCACAACACGACAGTGTCTCTGCATGCAGGAAACACAGTACTGTGTCTCGCCAGTCAGCTGCAGCTAATTTCAGGTCACAGATCTCTTCATTAGCATCAGCTTCCACCCCACAACCCATCCTCAGTGGGCTGCTTGCTTTGCCACTTGCTTATTAACTAGCTGAGAGACAGGAAGGTGTTCCAGGTGACCAGGCTGCTTCCAGCATCATGATTCTCAACAGGCATTCTTAGAATACAGGGAAGTGGTCTCAAACAGCAGGAAGGATGTGTGTCTGTGTAATTTCTGAATAATCATCTGCATGTTTCAGAAACCTGTTAGAAGATGCTGAGCAGATATATGCTCAGCTGTGACATTTGCTGGTTTGTAAATGACAAAAACACACATTTCTAGATTTCAGTTCTCCCCCTTGCAAATGTTGTAGAAAGTAATGTAAGGAGTGGCTCCCCAGTTAGTATGGTCTGGTGGTTGGATTTAATCCTGGCTTCAGATTCCTTCTTTGCTTTGTGCTCGCCAGTGCCTTGGGCAAACCGGTCCCTCTAAATTTGCTTCCAGACTGACTTTAAAAGGGGATTGAATAGATTCATGGAGGAAAAGTCCATCACAAGTTACAAGCACTGGCTTCGCTGGAGGTGGGGCAGAAAGCTAAGTTCTGCAGCTTTCCGCCCCACCGTTACTCTCCGGTACGAGGCGTCTCGCCCCCTCGTCATAGGAGCCCGTCAGCGGAGAGAAAGCAACGCGCAGAACTGCCCCTGCCTCACCTTACCAGGAGAGCTGCAAAATGGAGAAATAATCTTACAGAACTGTTAGAAGATTACATCAACACATGTGAAATATTTTTTATACTCCAAAAAGAGCTGTACAAATATTAAGTATTTTTTTTTCTAAACATAAAAAGAAAAAAAGATCCATTTTCCCCAGGGCACTTGCAACTACCATGATAGCATCTCATGATTTAGGCTTATGAAAGAAAATCTGTTCTGAGATGCTCTGATGTTTGTCTCACAGTTAAATTGTTCTTAAGAAATCACCACCATTAACTTTGCATGACCTATGATGGCTCTGCCAGAAAACTTACTGAAAAGGGATTAGCAAGGTGGAATGAGGATCCTGAGATACTTATATGTAAGCTGCAGGGGAAAATATTCAACTTAATTATACACACAGTTCACATATGAATGATTTTTAATATGCGCACACCAAACAATTCCCACAGAAGTATACTTGTTCTTGCCTCGATAATACGGTACTTCTGAATTTCTTGTAACAAATGAATAACAATTGTGTATTTATGAAATAAAAGCAGGTTCTTGATTGAAGGTATATACTGCTTGGTATTAGTATAAAGACACATATTTACAGACCAGAAGAGATTATCTTTGGTCCAAAAACACTTGCACTAGCAGGTTTATATCACCGTAACAAAAAATTTTTTTGTTAATGACTAAATAACTATCTCAAATGTATCTAGTAAGTTTACTTATGTCTACACAGAAGTAAGTCCCATTGTGTCCAATGGGGCTTATTCCCAGGTAAATGTGTATAGGATTGCAGCCATAGGGCCCAATCCTATCCAACTTTCCAGTGCCGATACAGCTGTGCAGTAATGGAAGCCTCCTCAAGGTACGGCAACTGCAAGGGAACTTACCTCGGGGCTACATTGCGGTTGCATCCACTGGTGTCGCTCAAGGTGGGGCGGAACAGTAACATCCATTTATTCCTCAGCACGAGGCAGCCCCGCCTCCTCACCGTCTGAGCCATTCAGTGCGGCGAAGACTCCCTGCATGTTGCCTTCGCCGCACTGAATGGCTCTGACGGCGAGGCCACCTCGTGCTGAGGAGTAAACGGAGGTAAGCGCAGTGCGGAACTTACCGTTCCGCTCCACCTCGAGCGATGCCACTGGTTGCATCAATGTTTGAAAGTTGGATAGGATTGGGTCCTTAGTTAACCTTCTATTCTTTTCCTTGGAAGTCAACAGCCATGCTTAATTCATGGAGTTCTTTTTCTATTGTCTATTATATAGAATATATTATATAGAGTATCTATATAATATGTTATGCAACATTCAAACTGATCTTGCATATAATACAGTAGTTCATTTGCATTCCTAATGTATCATGACTTTTGATGTTTTTAAGCTTCTGTTCCGACTCAGAAATGAATTGCAGAAATCAACATTCAAATTTGTATGTGCTCCTTCTTGGTATGAAAACATAATTTCACAGAACTGGACAAGATTATACAAGTTGTTTTGTCACAAATATTTTAAAATATGGTGACAATACAAAACCTTATTCCAGTGATGCTGAACAGACTGAACTCTTCCAGGATGTATATGTAGTAGATCTGACAGAAGATTGGTAATGCTGTCTTACCTTGCAAACCTACTTCCTCTGCCAACCCAACTTATCCTAAGGTTTAAGGCATCCATGGCACCCTCAATTATTTTAGCAAAACCAAAGTTTACGCAGTATGTTTATAATAGGAAGCTCAAAATTAACATTTAAATTCTACACTGCAAGTTCTGCTAAGCAAGATACATTTATGGGGCTTACAGATTTATGGGGCTTACAGTATTTGTTTTGTTGACATTAGTAAGGAGTAGGAGGCTAATTTTCAAAAAAAGAAAGAAGCAATAGACAGACTGAGAAAAAGTTGCTAACCATTTTTAGTAGGCTGCAGTTTTTGGGTTTTTTCTTTCCATCTTTTCTAAAGACTGTGGCTCCAGATCTTCTCCATCCTGCAGAGGATGACCCTCTCAGGGAAGATGCTGAAACCCCGTGGTAGAGCACCTGCTTTGTATGCAGAGGGTCCAGATTCACAGTGCACAGGGCTGAGAAAGACTCCTCTTTGAAACTCTGGATAGCCCCAGCCAGTCAGTATCAACAGTATTGATGCAGAATGGAACAATAATATAAAGACAGCTTCATGTATTCATATATAAATAGGAACCAGATGGAGTTAGATGTGTGAAAGTGATACTATTCTAGCAAACATCAAAGGCTGGTGGGTACCAGGAAGATTAGAATGAACTTGAACTTTAAAAACAAATTTCTACACTGTCTCCAAACCAAATTTGATGTTCAGTAATCAATTTTAACCACAAAATTAGATGCAAATTTCTGTAGACAGTCTTTCTTCCTTAGATTTTAATTGGAGTATTAATTTAGCGTTGAGTGGCCCAATGCTATCCAACTTTCCAGTGCTTTCCAACTTTCCAGGGCAGAATGGGGGCAGGGAAGGGGCAAAACTAGGCAGGGAGGATGCAGGCATTACAGGGGCGGGAGGCTGCAGGATCACGGAAGGCGTGCACCAGATCCTAGCCTCTTTGGCAGCAGCCCCCTTGCCCCCTTTCTCTCCTCAGACTTGCACTAGCAAAATTGATAGTGCATGTCCAAGGAGACCCATTACGGGTCAGTAGGCGTATGTGGGGGTAAGGGGATTTAAAATCCCTTTTTCCCGTCAAAGCCTCCTGGCCCGCCCCCTCCGATGCAGCTGTCGCCATTTTTGTGCCACTGCTCCAGCACTTTTACGACTCCTTAGGCCAGTGAACGAGAGTTCCGCCAGCCTATAGTTAAGCAGGATTAGACTGTGAAACATGTACAAATGGTACTTTGTATCAGATGGGTTGAGGAACATGGCATAACTAAAATATATTTTATTTTTCTCTCTCTTATTCAGTTTCAGGTGGGCGTTTATAACAAATAAACCCACTCCTAGCTTAAAGCTTAACAGAGCTTTCAAGGGAAAGAGTTACATTTTATGTAATTATGGGCACAATCCAAACAGGCCACTGTTGTAAACAGTGGCCCAGCGAAAACGGGAGGCCCCAGAACGGAAAGGGGATTCAAATCCCCTTTGAATTCCCATTTTGGAGGGGACTTGAATTCCCTTTCCGTTCTGGCAGAAGTGTAACTAGGGTGGAGCGCGTGGTTCAGTTGAACCAGGCGCCCACCCTGGCAGGGGCGCCGCGGCGACTCGGACTCGAGAGACTCGAGTCCGACTCGAGTCCGACTCGGAGACTCGAGGCGGAGACTCGAGGCGGAGACTCGAGGCGGAGACTCGAGGCGGAGACACTGAAGGAGGGGGCGGGGACATTGAAGGAGCGGGGCCGGGGCACACACACACTACACACACTTCACTGTCTTCCGTTCCGCTGCGCAACTTCTTTTCTTCTGCGGCTGCGCGCTTGACTGTGAAGTGACGGACTCCTTTTCCCTGCGCACCTTCACTTCAAAGTCACGTCACTTCCTATGCGCCTGCCGCGCTGCCGGCTGCAGCGTGGCTGGCGCTTTGAACTGGAGCTGGAGGAATGAGCGAGCGAGCGAGCGGGAAGGGACTGCAAGCGGAGGAGCGCTCACCGCTGGCCCTGCATTATTGCTCCTTCTTTGCAGGCGTCCTGGATTGTTCCTATGGAGCCTGCCTGGAGGTAAGCCGGCCGGGCGGTCCGCGCTGGGGAGGGGTGCCCGGTGCAGGGGTCCCGCCGGGTCGCCCCCCTCCCGGATCGCGGCGCCCACCCACCGGATCGCGGCGCGCCCTATTGGGCGCGCCGAGGTTAACTTCTAGGGGCGCCATTTCCCCCCCCGAACCAGGCGCCAAATCATCTAGTTACGCCTCTGCGTTCTGGGGCCTCCCGTTTTCGCTGGGCCGCTGGTTACAACGGTGGCCTAAGTAGGTTTGGATTGTGCCCTATGTTGGTATATATATAGGTCTAGCACACTAACATCCAAATTCTAACCAATGCCAGATCTGCGGGGCCACACAGTCTGCACTGTATTCAACACTGGGGAGGAGCAGGCTGGAGGTCTTCTCGGGAGTAAGGGGACATTCATCAAAGCCCCAAAATGTAAGGGGACATTCACTAAAGCTCCAGCCTCCGCAATGGGGCTACTCGGATCTGCATGAGCCTCATGGGTTGGCTGGTGCAGATTCGAGAAGCCTCATGCAGACAGAAAAGGTCTAGGAGGGGGCATAGAATTTGGTGTGTGCCTGCGCTGCTGATCCCGCCCCCTCCCATGCTCATTCCGCCCCATCTCTGCCCTCCCCATTACACCGACTCCCCACCCTTCCCCAGTTCCTGGGCTGCTTGGAGCAAACCTTACCTGCTCCAGCGCGCGGTGCTCCTGGGTGCAGCAATGCCAGGATGGCTCAGGCCTGCTTCCTCCTGGGTGTTGCGCATGTTTGCGACAACCTAAGCCGGCACAGCAGTTGCTGTGCCAGCATAAGCCGACCATAGGATTGTGCTGTAAAATGTATTCCATTGAACATTTTCCTGCAAATTATATAAAAAAACACAAATAATCATACCACTGTCCATTGCTTTGATCATTTATGAGGTCATGTGTTTTAAGTAATGGAAAGCTATAGGCTGTCATCCTTTTAAACATTGATTACAACTTTCTGCAATGAGGAAGGGAGAAAAACATCTTACTGTCCAAGCTGTTTAGGCAGGCAGGCAGGCAGAGTGTCCTCTCATATCTGCTGACAAAAAGGTCACTTTGCTAGCTTTTATTATTCAGCTTCCACTCCAGATCTTGATTTTTAACTTGACACAAATAAGTCACTTCATGCTTGCCAGATCTCCAAGCCTGCCAAGCTGTTTTTGGATTATTTGGAATAATTTATTTTGAAGGAGGCCTGCTGAGTCTCTTTCCACATACTGATAATGCTGTTTTGACTGTCACCCACAGGAAAAAGGCTGCAAACCTTCCCTCTTTCATGTTTGACTGGAGAAATGCAGGAAGTCATGATATTAATTCCCTCCCCCCACCTACTACCTCTTGTGCCCCAGGTCTCTTGCAGTTGGCAAAAAGATAGGTTTACTGACTTGTCTTATGATGAACCACTCAGCAACGTGATCTATAGGTCTGGGTATATGGGCAGCCTTGCAAATAAGACCACAAAAGTCATTAGCTCTCAACAGTTATTAGCTCCCCTGCCCACACATGCCCATGTTAATCAATTGTGGCACATTACAAAAGAAAGAAAGAAAGAAAGAAAGAAAGAAAGAAAGAAAGAAAGAAAGAAAGAAAGAAAGAAAGAAAGAAAATAAATTGTGTTTACAAAAGCCTCCTTGTCTAGTTACCTATGGTGATTCTTATTTGATAAAAGCAGGTGAGATGTTAGTACTAGAATGGAATGAAAAACTATCAGGTATATGTACGCTGCCAAAGCAAGGTAACATACAATAAGAATTCTTGCTGCAAATTTTTAAAGATATAGCCCCTCTTTCTTTTTCAGATTATTGTTAGTGTTAATGAAAAGATTAAATAGTCTGCCCAATCCAACGTAAATTTCTGGTGCCGGAACGAGTGTTCCAGCGCCGGAAAAGGTTGCAAACGTGCCATAAGGCACGTTTGCGCCTCCTCAGGAGTAAGGGCAGCCAGTGCAAGGCCGGCCTCCCTCACTCCGGTGACGGACCTGACCGCGGACGGTAAGTCTCCAGTCGCCGGCCC
Organism: Plestiodon gilberti rubricaudatus; assembly: GCA_026170595.1. Classification (NCBI taxonomy): domain Eukaryota; kingdom Metazoa; phylum Chordata; class Lepidosauria; order Squamata; family Scincidae; genus Plestiodon; species Plestiodon gilberti. Next base: position 67,077,867 of record JANXHW010000001.1, read on the forward strand.
AGGGGAGGGTGGCCATTGGCCCAGGCGGTCTGGGAGGGGGCAGGGGATGACCATTGGCCATATCCTAGCCCCCACCAGGCGCCAGAGCTTTACACGGCCTCCTCTTACTTCCGCCAGCAAAATAGCTGGCGGAAATCCAAGGAGGCTGATCCGGGCGGCCGCCATTTACACTCAGGGAAGGAGACGAGCGTCTCCTTCCCTGAGTAGACCTCCTGCCCAGCAGCCATGCTGGCTGCTGGTGAACAGGATCCGGCTGGTGGCCCAGGGGGCCGCCGGCCGGATCTTAGGTAGAAATGGATTGAGCTGTTATGCATTTGTATAATTACTAATGCAACAAGAATATTAACAAAATGTGGAAGTGTAAAATCACAATTCTGTGTGACAATTGGTTTGTGGTCATTAGTAATAAGCATCTGTAGCAGGAGAAATGCTTGTGACTCAAAATCTCAAAGAAGTAATGAACTGCTCGACACTGTGAAGAGAAAAACAACAACAACAAAAGAACAGAAAGGCTGGAGGTGGATCCCCTGAACAAAAATCTTAAAGTGAAAAGCTAAAAATTGATGAGGCCAGACAAAAAAAAATAGCAGAAGGGTCAGCACCAACTATAGTAAAATCCCAATCCTGACTAACTATCCAGTGGGTGGCCCAGGCCGCCTGTCGGATCCTATCCTCAATCCGGGCTGATCTCGGCCCGGATGTCTATTTGGCCCGGTGTAGTATGGCCCGGCCCAAATGGGCCTCCTCGGATTTCTGCCAGCTATTTAGCTGGCAGAAGTAAGAGGAGGCCATGTAACAGCCACACCGGTCTGGGAGGGGACGAGGATATCCGCCATCCCCGCCCCCTCCCAGGCCGGATCCATTAACCCCCGGCCTCCCTTGCTGCCCGGTCTGCCCCTGTGCCTGCCGAGGGATCTCTTACCTCCTCCGGCGGCCACAGGGGTAATCTGGCGGTGGAGTAAGGGCTGCCGGCCTTGTGCCGGCAGCCCTTACTCTAAAGTTGTCATGAACATTCTTTATAGCACGTTCGTGACGGCTTCCGGCAATGGAGCGCTCACTCTGCCGCTGGATATTTAGACTGGATTGCTCTGTAAAATACATCTCCCCTGCTCCACCCCCAAACCCTAAGTTGATGCTTAGATACAAGTCTTCAGGGTGTTGTACTCCATTTCTCTCTCCCACAGAAAACCAACAACGTATTGGAAATTAGGCCAAGAAGGGTAAATTTCAATGGAAAACATTTTTCCTCACAAATGCAGTAACTTGAAGAACTGTTCCCGTGAAACAGTTCAGGATTGCTGTGAGTTAGCCCAAAGGCCCCGAAAGGAATTACAAAACATAGTCTTAAGAGAGAGAGATCTCCATAAAATCTTTATTCCATTTTCTTCCCAATTTTAGCATGGCCATGGGTCCCAGCATTAAGCGAATTGGAATCAGATTAGCTGGAACATCGGACAAAGGACTGAGCATGGTCTTATACCTACACATTTTACATATTCATGAAGGGTGGTACAACTCAGGTTACATTCAGAGAAACGATGATATCCAAGCAAAATCCCTCCTCCCCTTGGAATGTGTCCTTTATCTTTAGCTAACCCCAACAGGACGAGGGTCTGTGTGATGTTCATGTAACAGGATTTCTCAGCAGAGGAGAAACCTCTTGCCCTGTTATCTGGGTACACACTCTTCCTGCATCCATCTCCTTTGTCCTTTTCACCAACAGGAAAAGGGGAGTCAAGAATGTGCTGAGGTAGCTAGAAAGGATGAGAGTGGAAAACTTACAAACTCTTATAGCCCATAGTTCATGGGTCAAGCTCTGTGTCAAGATGGCGAGAGGCCTAGCTTTAGACAGGAGCCTTACTGCTACGGCTACAGAACCACTTTATTATAATCTCTGGACAATTGAACAGTGGCGTACCCAGCCCTCCCGGCGCCTGGGGGGGCGGGGGTTGGAGCGCCCCGAGGCCGGCTCTGCGCCCCCCAAGCAGCCGGGCCTGGGGCTGAGCGCCCACTCGGCGCGTCCCCGGCTTCTGGAGGCTCCACTCCGAGGCCGGGGACAAGCCCTCCTGAGAGCGACCGCCCAGTTCGGCGGTCAGGGCCTTCTGAGAAGGTCTGACACGTCGACGCTCCTTTTATTCCTTTTTGTTCATGCGCAGAACCTTTCTGAGGGCAAACGGGCTGCCCGTTTCCCCTCAGAAAGGTTCTGTGCATGCGCAAAAAGGAATAAAAGGAGCATTGACGCGTCGGACCTTCTCAGGAGGCCCTGACTGCCGAACTGGGTGGTCGCTCTCAGGAGGGCTTGTCTCCCCGGCCTCGGAGCAGAGCCTCTGGAAGCCGGGGACGCGCCGAGTGGGAGCGCTGCTTCTGGGGGTCGCGCCAGCTGGGCTCTGGTGCCGCGCCGCGCTGCGCAGCCCCGAGCCTGGCTGCCGCGCCCCCGGAAGCACCACGCCCACTCGGCGCCTGGGGTGGAGCACACCAGCTCCCCCCATGATAGAACGCCACTGCAATTGAAACATGTTGAAGTTTAAAATGGATTAAGTCTTTTGGGCTCATGCCCAACTGTTACACGGGTCAATATCCCTGCTACAACATCCTTGTATTTGCTGACTGTGATTCATTGGAGGGTGAAAGTTTCTCTCTGAACAATGCCAAAAGGGGTAACATACAGAGCCCACTGGGATTACCAATCAGTCCATAAGGCTTAAACGTGCCCATCAATTGAGATCAATCAATCAATTTATTAATACAGTCAAAGTCCAGCACGAACAAAACACAACAGTAGCAAGAGCAACAATTCCCTAGTCAGGGGAGAAAAAAACTTTGCACGGATCCCCTGGTAGAATGAACAACGAAACAGAATATGCTCGATTGTTTCCACTTCTCCTGAGCCACAGGGGCAAACCCTTTTAGGAATAGGGATCGTTCTATAGCAGCCCTCAACAAATGCGGAGGGGAGCGCTCTCCACCTGGCTAAAAAGAAAGCCCTCCTGTGCCTCGGAAACTCAAGTAGTGAAAGGTAGGTGGCTGGTGCAAGTATATCTGATCTCCATGGCTAAAAGATTTGGGGGTCCATAACTCTTCTTGACCCAGAGTTCTCAGAAGCCTTTTTAAAATGGGAATAAGTACTGTGTTTGCTGCTTCTTCTGCTCCTTTGTCAAATAAGCTTCACAGACATTTGTACTTTCAGGCTCAGAAGTATAAAGTACTGGTGGCTTGTAATAATTGCCTCAAGAAAAGGTGAGATTTTAAGTCCTGAATTCTTCTCTTGACCTATTCCTTATCCCCCAACCCCTCTCCCTTTTAAATCTGATTTATTTGGCTGGCCCAGGCAGCAGGGGCAAAATGCTACAAGCAGAAGGGTGGTCTCTTCTGTTCACCTCTGGTGAATCTGATTTGGACCCAAGTCCCAAACTGCATAGTTTTCCAAAGTGGACTGGCATTGTAGCAGCCTCTGGGACAGATGCAGGTCCTTAGGGTGCTGGCATCTTGTGTTCAAACTCACTGCTTAACAAGCATGCCACCTGCTAAAGGAGAGACATCTCATGCCCAGTGGCTGCTTGCCACTACTGGAATACACTTGTAGTCACCCCAACCATGTATGGAGGCTTTAGGCAAAAAGGTTTTGGGAGGATCGTAGGTGAATGTAATGGAGGGAGGTGACTTAGAAGCAGGCCGAATTTGGACTGGCTCAGGAATAAGCCGAGCTATTTCCTTTGTTTTTATAATATTGTATCTTGTATCTCTCTTCCCCTTGTTTTTATAATACGTTATAAAGTCCAAGGACAACTCCCATCATATGGAGCATGCCCATGTCAAGCAAGGGTGTGGTCTCATTTCCCCCAGGGCTTCTTACTCATGAAATGGGCCTATGTGGACGTGTCACCTTGCAGAGCTTCAGTATCCACAGCATACTGGCAGTGGCAACCAGTTTAGGTGTTGGTTCTTTTGCCACAAGACCAGCCTACTAGGTGGGCTTGGGCAAAGCTAGGACCTCCCCACCACATATATACCCCCCTCCATGGAAGCCCAGGAATGCTAAGTAATCACTTAATTACATGTTCAGTGATGACATATTATGCTATCAGAGAGACAGCAAGCACAATTTCCCCAATATTCCTTGTGTGAAGCACTTAAGAATCTCAGAGGACATGCACATATGTACTTTCAAAAAGACCACAAGATAAGTCTGTTTTCAAAAGTATATATTTTCAGTAGAAAGGATAATTTCCATGTCTTCAAATACAACATTAGCCTTTAGAGGAATATGATTTTCTGAGGCTATAAACTTATTGATTTGAGAAAAGAAGTAGCAAATGTGTGTTACACAGCTGAAAGATTCCAAAATAACATGCTATTTTTGGCTCATTTTAAAGAGAGAAGAGGCTGCAAAGGAAAATAATTATTCAAAAATATGCTGCTGTATAGGCAACTCTAGGAGGTATATTCATTTTTGTAGGCAATGCCATACCTTTACTCTCTAATCTAAACAGATTGTTTTCTAGCTATAAGCAACACACATTGTCATTAAACAAATGCTGAGGCTCCATAAGGATTACTAGCGCCATTTCAAGTTGCTTAAGGCATTAAAAAAGGATTAGAATTGGTTGCTCCCTCTGGTGCATATTCCTCCATGATTTTAAAATAACTATTTTATTATAGGTAACATTGAGGACCAGGTAACGGGTCATTTCCCACCTCCTGAAACCCTTCCAGACAGACCAGTTCTATCCTCCTCCCCCCACCAATGCAGGTGCACCAAAATGGCTTGCACAGCATCCTGCAAGGGGGGGCAGTCTCAGAGTTCTCCTCTGGGTAAGGGGGGGCAGTCTCAGAGTTCTCCTCTGGGTAAGGGAACAAGCCTCTGTGGTACGGAAGGGTCTACTCAGACCCGTCAGCAAAATTGCTGGCACAGGTCTGCATGGACCCAGACCACAGGATTGGGTCCGGGAAGGGAGTTGGCAGTCACTGTTCCCGCTGAACCTGCCCTCTTCCCAGACCCGATCCACCCTCCCCTGCCCCTGGCCCATTATGCCCTACCCTGTCATCACCTCGTTCTACCCTCCACCTCCCCTGTTCTGCTGATTTTGCTTGCTTGCTAACTCACGAAGTGTAAAACAGGGTTTGAGTCCTTTGATAAAATGGAAGCCAGCCAAGCTATAGAAATCATGGTAATTATTGGTCTTGTTCATGACACCCTACAACAGCACTTTCTATGCACAGAAAATGCACTGTAACTGTAGAAGAAACACTACCCTGAGGGAAGAAACCTTTTTTTTATCCTATGCAAAAACAAAGGCAAGAGAATGATTGTGTGTTTACTGCACAATATATAATCGTTGTGCAGAAAGAGCCCCCGTCTCCTACTTAGGAGCCATTTTCTCATGGACACTTCCTGAACTCACTCCAAATCCATATGACAGTTGAATTGCTCCCCCTCCCCAATTGCAGAAAGAAGTCAAAGAATGATTAATGATATCAAAGGTGTTGTCACCATTTAGTTCCAAGGGCAGTAATCCTTACTCCCCTTCCTTAGGCATTCCTCTAGTTTCTTGTCCACGTTTGGTGACAGCCCATTAGTTTTAGACCAAATGCTCTTGGATGGATCTAGACAATATCACTTAAACACGCAGCGTATCGGATCTTAAAATATATGTATTCAGCACCACCACCACCGCAGCAAACTCCTATTTGTCGTTTCACTTGTAACTCAGCTTCCCAGGTCTCATATCTCAATTCACAATGCCTAGTTTCAAGCACAGCATGACATTTGCTCAGGGAGAAATGAGATACAATCATACATCATAAAACCAGGGGATGATGTCCACTTAAAGAGGATAGGCTTGCTGAGCCGAGTGACCATTTCTAGACAGCTCTTTTCTGTGTCTGGTACTGATAAGGCCAACATAATATGCATCAACTAATGAGGAAGCCCTTATTTGTATCAATCACAAATGAAGTCAGCGGGTAACATTGATCCGAGCATCTGTCAAAGGGAGATGCAGCTTATTAATACAAATTCAGGCAGAAAACTAAGCTTACAGTGCTGATGAAAAGAAATCTTGGAACCTAATTGATATTTAGAACACAGTTTCCAGCCCACAGCTGGTTGGGGTGGGTAGGTAGGTCATATGGGATGTGAGTGTCCTGTGGTAGTTTGATTCTCTGTGCATGGACATAAGATATATTTTTGTATAGAGACTCTGTTCCAGAAGAAATAACTTTTATTCAGGGCCAGCCCATCCATTAGGGCAACTGAATCGGTCTCAGGCAGCAGACTTGCATGTGCGTCCATCTCTGTCCACCTACTTGCTTCCACTCCTTCTCCTTTCTCTCCCTGGATTGGAAAAGGGAGAGGGGGACATAGAGAAAGAGAAAATGTGGAGGGGGTTGAACTAGAACATTGGAAAGTGGGAGGAGCAGACACTGGCACATCATCGGATAAGGCAGTAGTGTCTCTACCGGGATTTGACTGGGGTGGGCTGCACCAGGTGCAAGCCTTGGAAGGGTTGCCACCACATGGCCCAACCCTGCTTGGCAACCTTCAGCTCCAGTCACCTGCGCCATCACCAGAGATAGTGTTTTCGCTGCTTTCCTGGAGCCAAAGCAAGTGACTAGAGCTGAAAATTGCTGAGCAGGGACATAAATAACTTTTAGGTCAGTGAGACTTGCACCAAAGTAAGGCCGCAATGCAACCTAAGCTTAGGCCAGCTGAGCGAGTGCTCCACCAGACTAAAGTGTTGCGAAAATGCCTTACGGCACTTTCACAGCACCTCTGAAGTAAGCGATGCCGGCGTGGAGGCTGACGCTGCTCACTCTGCCATTCCCCGGCCCGGACTCCACGCCATCCGACCCAGATAAGCCCTGTGCCAGGCAGCAGGAGGACGTGGAGAGGGTGGGCTGGGAGGGGGCCATTGGCCAGCCTGGCCTGGGAGGGGTGGGGATATCAGCACCAGGCTGCGCCGATATTCCCGTCCCCTTCCCGAGCTGGCCTGGCCTTACACAGCCTCCCTGGATGTGCACCAGCTAAGAGCTAGCCCGCATCCGAGGAGGCCCTTCCCCTGAGATGAGTGTTGTGTCCCAGGCTTTTCTGAACCACTCTATTCCCTTTCAAAAGTCCACTTTGGGCTAAAATTAACACTTTCCGTCTTTTAAATAGTTAAAATGCTGTGCGCAGAAACAAACTCCTGAACTCAAGGAAGCAATTAACAAAGTGTTATTACTTTCCAAGCAACCTTTATCACCTACAAATTTTCCAAAGTGAAAGCAATCCCTCAGTAACCCGGTCTACTTATCTAAACAAGGCAAGCGTCCTTGGAAAATCTCAGTGTGTTTCTCCAATGGCTGTGGAATCTCCTTGTTGCCTTTCTCCAGTCTGGCAAAGCATCTTGCAACGAAGGTCCAATCAAGAAAAGTCTCTCCAGTCAGTCCGGCAGATCTGGTTCCCCAATATCAGTCAGTCCAGGTATCAGTCCATCCAGGTAAGTAGTCAGTCCAGCAGAGGTCCTGTGTCTTAGCAAAGCCATCACCGTGCAGTAATCCGACAGCATGTCCCTCTGGCGAGGTAGCAAGCCACTTTAGTGCTGTAGCTGGCTTCCTTTTATTTCTCCAAGTCTTCATTAAACATAAGTGGGCACAGCTGTGGGCTGGCAATCGGTGCACTCCAGGTCCTAATTGTCCACAGGTGTAGAGCCACGCCCAATTGCCATCAGCTGTGCTTCCACCCACATAGTCCTGGGTGTTAACCCCTGGTATCCCAGTCCTGTCAAACAGGTCCTTTAACCCCTTCCTTCCTGGATCTGTCAAAACAGGGGACCACTGATAACACCACTAGCTTCTCGCCGATCTTCCGCGATTTCCACTACAGTGAGCCCCAGCCACACCAGCACAGGCTGCATCGTGGCATTTTGGCCGGCCGCCGCATCTTAGGAAGGATTGGGCTGTAAATATTGTATCTACTGAATTTATGGTTATGTGAAGTTTAGAACTGGGGACAGTCTAGTTCATGGCTTACGCTCTTATCCACTATACTATGCTACCACAGCAATCTGTGTTATGAATTGTATCTACTTTATTTAAACAATGTTATTTAAATATCCTGGACTCACGTCTTAGCTATCTAGGTCTGTCATATGGAAATATGATACCTACCATTTCCAAAACTATTGATCATACACTTATAGCAGTGTTTCCCAAACTTTTCCGACCTGTGGCTCCCTTGACCATTGTTGACCATTGGCCGTGGCTCCCCATTACATTATGTTGATGCCTGCCAATTGGCATTGCACTGTTTTGTGCAGCACTCTGCAGCTCCCCAGGCTGGTTTCTGTGGCTCCCCTGGGAGCCACGCCTCCCAGTTTGGGAACCACTGACTTATAGGGACACTTGGCTAATTAGTTTCAAGAGGCAGACTACACTAAGGAAAGTGGACCCAAAATATAGCCCGAGATTTTCACTCCAGTGATAAGAAACATCCAGAATAAATATAAAAAACACATAAAGATCAAATTCACACACACACACACACACACACACACACACACACACACACACACACACACACACACAACAAAATTATAACCAAATGGCAAAAATAATAAGCTGCCTTAGACCTTTCTTTTTTTTTGCGGGGGGTGGGGAGCGGCAGGATATCATATAAATCTATGAAATTAATAAAAGCAGCATAGAAACCGCAAGGAGAAAAACACAGCAGATTTTAAAAAAACCGTTAGTCTACTCAAAGCACTCTCTGAAACAGAAACAGAGTTTTTCCATGGCACTGGAAGGCCAGGAGTGAGGGGGGCCAGCAGACCCGTTGGGGAGGGAGTTCCACAGCCTGAGTGCAGTGGCTGAGAAGGCCTTGCTTATGTACCCACCCACCTCATTTCTGAAGGCAGAGCAAGGCCCAGTGTGGGCAGCAGGCTCATGGGGAAGAATACAGTTCTATACATACAGTAATGCCTAACAACATGTCCCTTTCAGAGCATCCAACATTCAGCAAGTGTCGTTTCGTTTCTCTGCTTGTAAAACTGGTGGTAAAAGCTGTTGTCTTCCTATAACTAAGGGGCAAAGGCCCTGTGTTGTATAATAAGGACACTCTCCTATAATGCTACTTTTCCTTTACCTACAAAAGTAAATTTACTTTTACCATATAAAAAGTCAGTGCCATATACGAAAGGGGACTTCAGGAAAAATGTGTTTGTTACAGATGTGTTGGTTTCGCTAAAATGAAAGCTGCCCTGCCGATCTGGAAGTCTTCTTCATTCCTAAGGCAACTGGAGCTTTTCCGTCTCCTTGCATGTAAAAGGCAGCATTGCCTGGCATTTGTTCTGCTAAGCACACATGCCTTTCTTAGCACCTCCGTTTGATTTACCATCCTCCTGAAGAGAGCACTCAATTTTAATATGCTTCAGGAATTCAGTGCAGCTTTCAGAGCCTTTAGAAGTCCAGGATCTACCAGATGGAGACGCTGCACCGTTTCTACGAAGATCCTGCTGTCACACCATTTTGTAGCTCTATTATTTACTTGTATTAAAGCATCTGGCATTTTACAATATACATGAAAGCATCTAACATTAGCAAAGGAATGGCAATATGCAGCAGCCCTGATTTTAAATTATATGGAAGGGAAATGGAGAAATCTTATCTCCTGACGCATACATAGAAAAAAGAGAACATACTGGAATGGGACAGGAGAAAAAATGCAAGTCATTGGAAATTCTCTAGCAATTGCTAAGAAAGGATCAACATACTGGAATAAAATTAAAGGGAAATTTGGTAGTAACAATAGTAGTAGGGTGGGGGAACAATATTAGTGCAGGGTCATGAAAATTTATGTAGCTCTTAAATCCTCTTGTTTTTGATATAAAGGGGACACATGTTCAAGAATTGTAGTTCATTACCTTTACTTATTCCCTGACCTATCAACAGCCCAATTCTACTTACATCCCTGCGCGGCAATGCAGTAGCACCGGCATGGCTTCCGCTGCATCCTGAAGAGATATTCGGCTGACGTAGGTTTTCTTTGGGTAAGAGGACATTTGGTAACCCCCTGCAATGGCTATGGGGCAACTCAGACCTACGCCAGCTCAATCGCTGGTGCAAGTCCATGTTGCTCCATGCAGATGGATCAGGCCGGGAAAGGGGCTCAGGATTTGGTGTATGCTGCCGCCTATCCCGCCCCCCTCCCAGGCCTGATCTGCCCTCCTCTCCACCCCATCACCACCCCATTTCAATAAAGCCTTTTATATGCAGTTCCTGCATACTGTCCCTTCTCCCAGTGAATTAAATAGTCCTGGACCCCACCTCCCCCCACTGCACCCTCTTCTCAAAGAACCTTGGCATCATCATAGCTCCCATTTCTCCAACTCTAGTCCATTAGAACCCCAAGAGTTTTGGCTTCCGATATCCCTTCCCCCACCACTTTCTCAAATCACTGCCTGCAATTCTCGTTGCAGATGATTTTTTGGTAAGCAATACGTTTTGTTGCTGTTTGTATAGCAACATAAAAAAATCTATCATTGAAACAAGCTACATAGAACAAATGAGACCAAAAGCATTCAGTATAATTTACAACTCACCCAAAATGCTTGATTAAAAAAAAATTAGAATGTTAGAATAAGTTAACCAAAAAGGAAATGATGTCATTTTGAGGTTATAATTGTTCCTGCTGTATTTTTAAATCTTCATATGGTTCTTTTCCTTTTTGGCTGAACTCCTTCTTGGTGCCTAGCAACTGCTGTCTATCTGAATGGCTCACGATGGCCATCTTCTGCATATATTAGATATGGAGGGGGGGGGGAAATCAAAAGGTAATTCAGGTCATTAACCATGAAACAGGTAGTGTTCATTTTATGATAGAAAATGACCATTTCAAGTGCCCCCCTTGCAATTTGAGTATTTACCTCATGCCTGATGTAATACATACTTTAGTTTTACTGCAGTCACCAGCTCAGAACTAAAGAAAAAATAATAGATAGCTTTACAGTAGTCTACCTTAAGTTGCACGTATGTATTAACAGAGGTCACACAATCCCAAGTTATTTTCAATGAAAAATATATTGTCACTTTCACCTCACAAAATGACCCACCAACAGGCTTACCACAAGGGTATCCCAGTCCCAAAGGCCAATTTTGTAATCTGTGGTATGGAGCAAAAATAACGTGTAATATGTTATAACTATGTATAACATGGGTAATATGTGGATAGGCCCGGGAAGGAGGATAGGATACCATATTTTTTTGAATGTGCAAGTTGCAATTAAAATAGAGATTCTGTCAGACAATGTTACAATTCCCCCTCTTTGCTATTACGCACCCAGGCAACTAGTAGTGCATTAGACTTCTCCATTCCTTCAGATCCTTGCCCTAAAAATCAATGACATTATTGTCTTGATTAGCCAGATGATATTAATGGAAGATGACATTGCCTTTCAGAGGATACCTCCTTCCCCTCAGTATTTGTTATGATGTACGAAGCATAGGTAGTGGCTCTCTTCTAAATGGAGAATGCAGAAGCATGTTAAGTTGTGCTTTATTCTTGTAGTATTTTTGACTGAATGATTTCCATTGTTGTTGAACTATTTAAACGTAGGCACCCAGTAGATGAAGAGCCTGGAGAGAGATTAAACAACTGAACCATCATATTAGACCTGGTTGGCTTATAGAATTGGTGGGAGAGTGGAAGGTAGAATGGAGGAACTATGCAATATATTTAGTAAGACAAGTTGCATTTCATTTGATAACACAATAACCTACAAAAATTAACCTATTTATAGAATTATTTCTGTTTGTCCTCATTGCCTGCAAGCTAACCAGTTGTAAGCTCTTTGTTGAGATGGGAGTATGCAGCCTTCTGATTTCCACAGGGCACAGAATCTTTTTACGTGCCATGGAATGTTAACTAGTTTTCAGAGAATAGAAATGAATACAAAAAGATTTTTAAAAATTCAAGGGCAACAGGGCTAAATTAATCAAGATGTGTCTTCATTCTGATAGTGGGAAGAAGAGATCACCAATCAAGATATACAGTAGAGATCACCAATCAAAATATACATAATATATTTTGATCACCAATCAAAATATATTATGACCCAATCCTATGGGGCCGGCCAGCAGTAGAACGCGCATTCCGCTGCCAGAGCGTGCTCCAGCAGCATGCTAAGTAGCATATTGCCGGAGTACTATTGGGAAGTCTGGAGCATTCCCGCATGCTCCAGCGGATCCATGACTACCTGCCGAGGCAGGTAAGATGGCGGGGAAGGTGGGAGGGGGAGGACAGAACAGGGTAGGGAGATGGCAAAACTATCCAGAGTAGGGAGGGGGGAGGCTGCGGAAGGGGGTAGATCTGGCAGTGATGGATCCTATCCCCCTTTACTGCAGCCTCCCCACCCCCTTTCTCTCCTTGGACCAAACATATAAATTAATCAAAATCTACTTGTGGCTTGGATTGGTTCTTTATTATCAATGTCTGAAGATATGACAACCAAGTGAGAAATTACCGGTATGTCATTCATTAAATTGCTGGCTGGCATCATAAGGTCTGTCTTATGAAGACCCCGAAACAGTCATTTCTGCCCTTAACAGTTTGTGAATCTACAGAATGATAGTGTTGGAAGCAACCTAATGGATCAATTAGTTGACCTGGTTGGATAACCATCCCTGACAAAAGCTCCTCTTAGTCTTTGTTTAGCAAGAAAGCCAGCATGAGTAGTGCTGAAAGTGCTAAACTAGGATTGGGGATATCCAGGCACTGGCGTCGACGGAGCGTGGCGGGTGGGGCAGACCGCCCGGGGGTGATGCTCCGAGGCTGGCTCCCCGGCCTCGGAGCCTCCATAGTCCGGAGGCTCCGAGGCCCGGGAGCCAGCCTCGGAGCGTCCGGCTCTGCCGACGCTCCAGGGCCTTCTGAAGGCCCGCTGCTTGAAAACGTAATTCTTACGTTTTCGCGCATGCGCAGTACTTTTCTGAGGGCAAAGGGGCAGCCCTTTGCCCTCAGAAAATGTACTGCGCATGCGTGAAAAATGTAAAACTTTACGTTTTCAAGCATCGGACCTTCAGAAGGCCCTGGAGCGCCGGCGGAGCCGGACGCTACGAAGCCGGCTCGCCGGCGGGCTCCCCGGCCTTCAGGTAAGGGGGTGTTTGGGGGGGGTTCACCCTACTCGCGCGTCTAGTGACGCTACTGTATCCAGGTTCTAATCCCCATCCAGTCATGAAGCTCTTTGGTGACCATAGGCTAGTCACCATCTCTCGGCCTATCCTCCATCACAAGGGTTATTGTGAGGATAAAATGGGGTGGAAAGAATTGGGCACAGCACCCTGAGCTCCTTGGAGAAAGGGCAGGATGTAAACGTAATGGGTAAAATAAGCATTTAGTGAGGAAATAGGTGGCCATAAGGCAGCTGCTCAGAAAACACCATGTCACAGCTCTAAAAATGTGGCAAAGTGGTTTAAACCCCCCCCAAAAAACCCTAGTCATATGGTTTTTTGTCATATGTTGATTGTAAATTCTTTTAAGGAAAGTGTGGCATTCAAATACTATGTGCGCAGAAGCTCCTTATAAGAATGGAAGAAGCGTTCTGCTTCTGAAAGTGTCCTGGTTCCATGACAGATGTTCACACATACTCATTTTTATGAGACTGGGATGGCATCTACGGAGGGCACATAAAGGATCCACGGGGTTTCTAGGTGTACTTTGATTTTAAAGGTGGATGGGAGAGAGGAGCATCAAGGTGTGGTGCTATTGCATTCTGGTATATGAGATGGAAGATAAGAAGGAAGGAGAAACACTTCTAGGTCAAAGTAAGATAAAAAGCAAGTATTACATTGTGGAGTGGACAGAGACAGGGCCGAAGTCAGGGCAGAGGTGGTGTAGCCTTCACAAAAGATAAACGATTGCTGAAATATATTGAAAGAGGTTCTACTATCCCATTATTGAGAAATACTGTGATCAGGAGTGTAACAAGCTCCCGTGGTGCTGGGCACCACGGGAGTTTGCTGAGCCCCGGAAGTGATGTCACTTCCAGGTTATTTATTTATTTACAATATTTTTATCCTGCCTTTCTCCCACAAAAGCACGGAGCCCGCACTGCTGTTTCTCGGGCTGTGGAGTGGGCAGGGGAGGATCCTCCTGCCTGTGCCGCCGTCCAGGAAACAGCTCCCTGAGCTCGGGCTCTGCCAATGCAGCAGAGTTTGGGCGCACAGAGCTCGTGCTGCTGTTTCCCACCCTGTGGGGTGGGCGGGGGAGGGTCCTCCTGCACATCCTGCTGCCCGGGAAACAGCGGTGTGGGCTCCATCAGAGGCGTCTCTCCGGTAGGGGCGGGGCTGTAAGTATCGCTGCGGTCATAGTCTCTTTACCGAGCGAGGAGGAGGCAGCCCCGCCCCCTCACTGTCCGAGCCAGTCCCCTACGGAGAAACCGGCAGGGAAGAGACCCTGCCTGCTGCTTTCTCCGTAGGGGACTGGCTCGGACAGTGAGGGGGCGGGGCTGCCTCCTCCTCGCTCGGTAAAGAGACTATGACCGCAGCGATACTTACAGCCCCGCCCCTACCGGAGCGACGCTAGTGGGCTCCATTGGTGGGCGGGCATGAGGGTTGCGCCACCTCTGGGCTTGCACCCGGAGCAGCTGCTCCTCAGGCTCCTACCCAGTTACACCCCCGAGTCAAGATCAAAATAAACTGGTTAGAAGTATAGCTGCTGATTAACTTCTCCATCCTTGGGCTTGGAGAAGAAATTTGGAGGATCAAAAAATTCTGCCTCAAACAGCTGAAAGGCTCTGCCCCCAAAAATGAGCAGTTGCCAGCCAGGGCGCAAAGTTAGACAGTATTGGGCTGTAAGTCACTATCCTTGGAAACTGACCCTTGAAAAATTGCCTTGTACTTTACACTTCTCAGCAAAAGGGGAACATAAAACATTGTCATGTTAGTTGCTTTGTAGCACACAACGTTTTTAATAAGGGTTTTCATTTCAAAATAATTGTTCAAGTCCCACTTTGAGTATTATTGTTCGACTCTTTTCAACAATAATCTAGCTCCTGCTCAGAAGTGACCTCAGCATTTTCTAGACTTATAATTCAGCCGTGCCAACCTAAACAAGAAAGTGAGTAGGAAGCAAATTACTAAGGTCATCTGGCTTTAAAAGGGGAACTCACAGAGAATTCTGGCGGTACAACTGAGATTTGGGTGTTGAAGAAACGAAACGAAATGATTATGTAGCACCATGGCTAGCAATTACTAATCCCATTTCAGGGAAAGGTGCATTTGACTGCATTGCTACACCTCTCAGTCAGCCATTCATGTTGACATAACTCTTAGGTTGAGCTCTTGGTCAATTTGGCTGAACTCATTATGAGATTAGGGAACAGGATTCATCCATCCAGCAGGTTTCCTCCCTGCCACATGAGAAAGATGCTGATCCTGGAATTTAAAAAGCCAAAACTTTGTTGAGGAACACGTCTGCTAAGACTGAGCAAAGAAAATAAGTTGTAATACAAGTGAGCTACTCAAATGGGATTGTGCACTGTCCAGCTAGGTGCATTGTCCCCTGGGTTAAGCATGCAAAAATTTCCCACGTGCAAAAATAGCTGCACTACCCATTCCTTCACAAAAGGTGTTTATGAGGTTGGGTCATCTTCGAGACCCATGTATTCCTTATTGGTTTATTCCAGGCTTTACTACCAGTGATTACAGAAGCTGTTTACCATCCGAGCTTTGCAATGTCCTGTCTCAGCCTTGCACAGGACCCAAAAGGATGGTTTGGCAAGTTGAAGCCATGGAGGGGAGGGGTGACAGTTGGAGAAACAGGACCTCAGGGACATGTGGTGTGGGCGTGGTAGGTGAGGCAGCCCCTCCCCGTCGTAGTCCACGGACCAAAGTCGCAGCCAAACCCGGAGATTGTGTGCGCTTCCTACTTACTTGGGTGCAAGCGGGTAGCACACATGCAGTCTCTGGGTTTGGCTGCAGCTTTGGTCCAGGGACTATGATGGGGAGGGGCTGCCTCACCTCACCTGCACCAAATATCCCTGCAGGAACTTGAGGAGGTCCAAGGGAGCAATCTAACTGAGCCCTTTTACTGGTCCCGAATACCCCTCCCAGGGGACACCTCCTTGCCGCAAAGTGAGGGTCCCTAACGAGTCAGCAGCCTCCAGGTCTGAAGATGGACCAATGTTCTGACTCAGTATAAGAGGGCTTCCTGTGTCCCACATCTCCTGCTTTGGGAAATAAAACACGGTGTATTTGATTTAGACACTACAGTACCAAACTATGCTGGATTTGAACCAGCAACCTAAGGAATGAAAAGTTCAGATCAGCACATGGTGAAGGAAGCCCAGAAAAAGACAAAAAGCATCTGCCAATATGTTGAGCATTTTCTTTTAGACATTCCAGCAACATTTTTGGCAATCACAGTGCCTTGATTATGCAATGTAGAAGGATTAAGCAAACTGGCATACGGTTGCTTTAATTCCTCTGTGTGTGAGAGTGTGTATGTGTGTGTGTGTGTGCGCGCGCACGCGTGTGCCCGTGTGTGCGTTTTAATCCTGGAGTGTCTATTTATAAGACCTGAACACAGTTTAATCATAAATGAGAGGGATTGTAGGTTTTCTTGTTTTTAAAAAAGCTTCATACTCTGAATGCACCCAAATGAATACATCTAAACCTCTGGGTCCAGCTTTGATGGTTGGAATAGATGGGTTTATAGATATATCACTACTTAAAAGTAGATTTGAAACATTATTCTGTATTTTATTTGTTTGTTCAGTAAAACAATTGTATCCTGCCTTTAGGTGTACAAAGTAGGTAGGTAACAAAATTTAAAATTCATTATACAAAACTAAATATTCAGTCACACAATAAAATAAATAGGAAGCTGCAACAAGAAACGAATTAGATTCAGCAGCAGGAAATAACCAATGGGAACAATAAAACCAAGGAAATGTCAAACTCAGAGAGCCAAAAGACTCTATGAAAAAGTCGTCTTTGCTTGACTTTTAAAGGTCAGCAGAGAGAATGTGGAGCGAACCTCCTTATAGGAAGTCCTTGGTGCCACTCTCAAGAAAGCCCTGTCCTTCACAACTCTCCTTCTTTAATGTCTATCGCAGAGGGACTTTGAGTGGGACCTCTGAAAAAGTACAACTAAGAGTCCAATCTTATCCTTCCCATCCACCCCCATCCTTCCCACCCACCCACCTGGTGCAGCTGCGCCAAAAATGGATGCACTGTATCTAGTGGGGGGAGGGGGCAGATCAGGAAGCTTCAGAGGCAAAAGGGGTGTAATCCCCTTACACCTCTGTAAGCCTCCCACTCCATGATTTCATGAGCACAATTCCAAGGAGAGAAAGGGGTGGGGAGGCTGCAAGAAAGGGGATAGGATCTGGCGCGTGTCATTGCCGCCGGATCCACCGCCTCCCACAGCCTTCCCACCCTGTTCCACCCTCCCCCACCCTCCTGCCTCTCCCACTGACTTGCTTGCACTGGGTGGGGAGGTGCCAGCCCTCCTACCAGCGTCCTGGCAGTGTGCTACTGAGTACATTGACGGAAAGCACTTTATGGCACTTTTGCAGCAGTTCGTGCTGGTGGGACACTCGTTCCACCAGCACTGAAGCCCAATAGAACTGGGCTGTTTATTATATAGAAGAAAGTGTTCCTTAAAGTGCCCTAGACCTAGACTAACTATTTAGGGCAGAGGTTCTCAACCTGTGGTACGGGTACCCCTAGGGGTACGCGGACCTCTTGCTGGGGGTACGCCAAGCCCTGCCCCTTATCTGCCCCATCAGCAGCTAATTAAGTGTTAATTAACATGGATTTTAAATTGTAATTATTTTGGGAGCTCTTCTGTCTCTCTGATTTTGGTTTTGGGCTTATTTTTATACTTTGGAAAATGTACTTTGGTGGGGTGGGGGAGGGAGGAGCTGATTTTGGGAAGTGTGACTTGGAGAAAAAAAAGAGATTGCATCTGTCTGTCTGTCTGTCTGTCTGTCTGTCACACACACAGAGTTAAACAAGACATTTTTTACATTTAAAATTGTTTTAGTACTTTTTATTTAACAATTACCTAATTAATTAATTGATTAATCCAATTAATTAGCAGTTAATTAGCAAGGGGTACTTCAGAAAATTGGACCGTGATAGGGGGTACCCGGGCCTCTAAAGGTTGAGAACCCCTGATTTAGGGTCTTAAAAGAGCCTATATAATAAACAGATTTAACTGGGCCTGAGAACCAACTGGGAGGCAATTAAGTTGCTTCAGAATTGGCACCATACATTTCCTGTAGCCCTTGCTGGTTGACAATCTGGCTTTAGCACATTACCCTCACCATAGTTCTGATCTTGTTTTTCTCCTCCTTCCCAATGTGCTATATTTAGTAGGAAGGGGGAAAAAAAACTTCCATTGGTTTTCAATGGAAGGGTTTTTTTTCAATAAAATGGGGGGGGGGGAATGATAACAGATTGAAACTACTGTGGGGGCAAATTGCTAAAGCCCCCCATTCTCCTTATGTGATTTTGCTGTATTTTGTGCCCCCTGGCAAACTATTTACAACAACAAAATAAAAAACACAGGGCCAAATTATGTGTTTGTTGTAATGTGTAGTAGTTTGGCCCTAAACTAAAGCATTAATTACAGTGGTCATATCATTCCTATCCAGGAAGGCATAGATTTTTCCTCTCCCCCCCCCCTCAATTGCAAAGTAACACTATTTTGCACTATCTTCAAAAAAGTGAAAATTTAATGACAGGAAACCAACAGTGAACCTCCCCATGGGGACCAAGAACTAGTTAAGGGATAATTCATAAGTAATGCTTTGGCTGCACTAAAGCAATCAGAGGCAGAAGCAGAAGGGGGAAGCTTCGAATTAAAGGCATAGTAGTCCTGAAAAGCATTAATAACTCTTGCCAATCCTCACTTGACCAGTTTGGTGCTGCAATTGCAGTTTACGTAAAAAAAAATCACCACAAATCACACTAGAGGGCAATGGGATGTCAATGATTAAATCTGGATTCCCCATAAAAAGTGAGAGAATGGACAATGACAATTCCAGACTAAAAAGAGTTAGTGTAGAAGCAACCCAGGAATTCCTAGAACTGGACCATCATAATAGACCAGATTATGCGTTGCCCGCCCGCAACGTAGCCCGGGAAAAATGGCTACTGCAGCCCTCTCGATGTCCCCAGTAGCTGCCCTTACCTTGTTTCCTGGCCGCCTCCATCTTGAATCTCATGAAAATCTTGCGAGATTCAAGATGGCGGCGCCCAAACCTCATGAGGGCACATGAGGCATGAGACTGCCTCATGTGCCCTTACGAGATTTGGGCGCCGCCATCTTGAATCTCACGAGAATTTTGTGAGGTTCAAGATGGAGGTGGCCAGGAGACAAGGTAAGGGCAGCTACTGGGACAGGAGGGAGGACTGTAGCCGTTTTCCCCAGGTTGCGGCGCTCACGTGCAACTCGGAAAAAATTGCAGCAGCTGATAACGGGCAGCGCTTTGTGTACCCCCAGCCTGTTGTCCGCGTACCCCTGGTGGTTAGTTCTATTTCCATGTAGAAGGAACAGTGTACTTCAAACATCAATACGGCCAGATGTGGGTAGGTGTGGATGAATGTTTTAAGACTTTGCAGACTAATCATCCACACCCATTCTGTTTGCCATTTTGTTGCATGTTTCCCATTGATCAACAAACAGAACGATATGCAGCCAAACACATAATAAAGGCTTTTAGATGTAGCACAGGATTGAAAATACGGTCATATTGCCTGGGATTTTAAATGTGGTTGTCACATATGGAATTCTGGAGCAAAGGTTTAATCAGGTTTATCCATCCCTGAAATTACTTTATATAACCTGCTCAAAAACCTATCAATAGCACCCTGATCCTGGAAACAAATGAGGTTTTTAGTTGAAAAATGGATTTGATGATCCCATACTGCATTGCTATCTTATTTTTCAACTGCACTTTTAGTATGAGCTGAACTCAAATTATAATTTTAAAAACTTGGAAGCATGGAGTTTACTCAGTAACGATGGCCATATAAAATGCCACACATATCTTTTTAAAAGGAGGAGGGTTATATAGTTTGCATAGCTATTGCCTAAAAAGCAGAAGAAACTGTTTAGCTCTGTGATTTGTTTGTATACCCAGAGGAAGACTCAAGGAGCAGAAAGATTAGACCTCTCCCAGCGATAGGAGGCACTTCTCATGGCTCACTGATCTCAGCATCATAATGCTTTCAGTCTGTGGCTAGGGCACATGATAGTTAAGGGCGCCTGGAATTAAGTGTGCATATGATCAGGCAATCCATTCCCATGAAACAGACCAACAGGATCCTGCCACCACCACAATGTATAACATTGTATCTAAATGAGTATGTAAGCAAAACAGTTGTATAATTTCTTTCATAGGGAAGCAGAAAAAAAAATGGATATTGAGCCTTTGCTTCATTTTATTATCCACACAGATTAAACTACTTTGAAAGCACCTTCAAAGTCTCATCTGCTGTTTTGAAGACAGATAAGAAGCATGTTTCCATTTTTAAAATTTAATTTGACTTCTTCAGCAAAACCCTAAAATAAATCCAAACCACAGGCTTGGCGATGTTTGTGAAGCCCATAATTCCAGTTAGCTTCAGGCAGTTCAGTGTCACACATGAAGCCTACCAATGTGTCACAGACACACATCGTTCAATGGGACCACGTGTCACAATACAAAGTAAGTATGGGGGCAATGGCCATTTTAATCACTCATCCCCCCCACTTCCTTCCCGATGATATTCTACCTTTTCCCACATACTCTAGGCATTAAAATACTTGGCAAGGAATTTTTTTTTAAAAAAAGTGCCACAAGTGCAATGATGAAGACCCCACATCCAGAATGCCCAAGCAGATCTAAATCCAGCTCTGACTAAATGGTGCTTGCATTTCCTTGAGTTGTTTAGCCTGGGGGCACACAGCGTGCAAGGAAGGAGTGTGTGATTCATCTCAGCAAGAAGCAGATAGAGGGTGACAGTGAGAGGCTCCGCCAGCTTCTCTGTGCAGCAGCCACAACACAGGAGAGCAGGAGCACTGAACAGCTTTGCTCTTGTCACAGTGCCCATTCCCAGCCCCCAGAGCAATATGGGGGGCTACTCGTGCCAGCTTGGGAAAGATTCCTTTGCCTATACTACCCTCACTTTGGGCGATAGTTTCCTTTTCATTGCAAAGGCGAGATCCCAGAACACGAAGGAGCTGCTCTATACTGAGTCAGATCATTGCATGGTTCATCTATTCCTGTATTCATCTATCCTTACTCTGGCTGGCATAGCCTTCCCCCCTGCAATCTGATGATAATTCCAGCTGTCAGCATCAGTTGCTTGTGGTTCTTAATGCTATAGAAGGAATGGCAGATTGGTTTTACCTCTGAGATGCACATTTCTGCCAGCTTTGCCACAGGGGAGAGCTTCCTGGAGAGACCAGGACTGAGCCTATCCTGGGACCAGATTTATGCAAAATATTTGCTCTGCCATTCTCTGGAAGCTATGGAATTTCAAATTTCAAAAGGAATTTTCCTGCCACAAGTTTCTACCTCTATACTTTTAACAAAACAAAACAAAACAAAACAATGGGTTCCAGTCAGTTATATATTTTGCACAGCAACAGACATAGATCACATATATTAACTTCATTTTAGAGACCAACTAGAAATATACATTCCAAAGAAGAAAGCAGAATGATGAAGGATATTGTATAGCAGAGGAATAGGCTACGTTGGCCTGGAGGAAAAAGGGAAGCATCATCCAGCACATGCTCAGAGAAGCACCATCTTTATTATTCCCATTTTTCAGCTCTCAGTCATGCTATTGAAAAGAGGTTATAGGTCTAAAGCCTGGCACAAATTAATGGCCTGGGTACAAGGATGAGACTTTTGTGTGTGTCAGAGTGTATTGTTCCAAAGGAGGGGGAAATTCAGTGATATCAATGGGACTGACTTCCAGGTACATGTATACAGGATTGTAGCCTGACTGAACTTTTTTTCTCAGTACGTACATACCGTAAATTCTACCCTGTTACGGAGTATGTATGAGGGTTCCAAAGGGCATGGGCACATGGCAGCCCTACCTGAGATCAATTACAAGAGGCTCATTTTAATTCTGCATGTAATTTTTACTAGCTGCTTCATTTGCTGTTCTTTTTTAAATAAAGCATCCTAACTGATATGATAAAAATGAACCTAGTGCCCTGAGTCATCACATCACATCACATCACATCACAGGGACTTAATCTGACCTTTGTAATTTTGTGGGCACAGAATGATTCTTTTCCAGGAAGAACAAACGTGCCACTTAGCAAAATAGCAGGGGGAGGTGCCTTTCCCACAGCATGGATTAGACAGCATTGTAAACAACATGAGAAAGACTTTCTGGGTAGCAAATATTTAACATCCTGCATTTCCCATGTTACTAAAGCAGGGTGTAACAACAGACCAACTTAGGAGGAGCGAGAGGAGAAGGGGATGAATGAATGACTTGCCTGCCAAAGCTTATGTAGCATGTCCAAGCAGGGTAATCCTGACTCACATGGAAGCTGGTGGTATCTGCAAAGAACTGGAACTACCGTAGTTCTTAGTCATCATACACGTTGGTTGGAAGCAAACTTTAAAAGCTAAGATGAGAGGCAACCGTAAGATGTATGGCAGTGTGTGTGAGAAATTAGCAGCAGAAGCCTACTCAGAAAAGTCTCACTGAACTCAATGGAACTGAGTCAGTTCCATTGAGTTCAGTGAGACTTACTCCCAGGAAAGTGTGCATAGGATTGCAGCCTTAGAGAACTTTAGATCACTGGTTCTCAAAGTTCTCCCTGTGAGACGGGGAGAACTTTGAGTGCTTGTAGGGGCGGGGCCAGCAGCGGTGGCGATCGCAGGGATTGCCGCTACTGCGAAAAAGACCTTTTAAAAGACAATTTGTGGACTTAATGGGGGTTCTGGAGCCTTCCAGAGGGTTCTGTGAGGCCTGTGCTACCTTCCGCAGGGCCCCCCAAGCTTCATATTGTTGCTCCGAGGCGATTTTAGACCACTTCCAATTTTTGTGAAAATCAGAAGTGGTCTAAACTCGCCACAGAGCGGTGATCTGAAGCTTGAGGGGGGGGCTGCAGAGGTAGTGCAGGCCTCCCTGAACCCTCTGGAGGCCTCCAGGACCCCCCAGTAAGTCCACAAATTGCCTTTTAAAATGTCTTTTTTGCAGCAGCGATCCCCGGTATCGCCACCGCCATGCTGTCCCCACTCCTTCAGGTTTTTTTGTGTGTTTTTTCCAATGGTGGCTCACGACCCACCACTTTGGGAACAACTGCTTTAGATGGTATTGTATATGGTTTTTTTTGGGGGGGGGGAAGCTTTTCTTTGTGGAAACATGTTCAGTTTATCTCTCTAACAGCCTGATCAGATAGAACAGTTAGATTAAAATTGCTTTAAAACCACATTCATTCACTTACCGTACTTACTTACTCAGTCTCAGCTGAAGTCCTGCTGAGAAGACTTTACAGATTGGGCTGTTAATTCCTACAGCTGGTGTTACACCTCTGGGTCAGTGCCCAGTACAGGAAGGAAAGCAGAAGAGTAATGAAGCATGATAACACAGCACATGGCAAACGACTTCTTCATTCCTGACATATGAAGAAATTAATAATTGTGTTACTGCAGGGACCTTCAGAAACCTGGCCTCTTGGCTGCTATTGCTGAGATTGCGATTATTATTATTATTATTATTATTATTATTATTATTATTGGCGTGCCAGATTTGTAGGTTCTGGCTCAGTTGTGGGAATCTCGTTGGCTGGCTCAATCTGGGCAGGCAAATGAAATTCATCTGAAGAGGAAAAACGTTTAGGAGTTGCCATAGCGTAGCTGAACTCACGTCATTGGGGCGGTGGGCAGGGCGACGTGTCTTCTCGCTGCCCACCCTGCCACTGGAATGACCCTGATCTGGAGCCAAACAGATCAGGGCCATTCCAGTGGCGGGGTGATGATGCGTCGCCCCGCCCACCTCCCCACTGGCGCGAGTCCAGCTATGCTACTGGGAGTTGCCATAACATTAAATTGTGATTTTCTGACCTGTTTAAAAAACGTTATGGTGCTTTGTGCCTTTAATTTGAGTATCTTGCAAACAACAGACTGTCTTTGAGCGATAACACTTTTTGTATGGTGTTTTGTTAGGGACATTTTTTTTTTAGATTGTGTTACTGCAGTATTCTGTGCTGCTTCTGCTCTTATCAGTCCTGATCCTTTTGCCTTCATTAACTGTTAACCTTTCCTAAGATAACAAGAGGAGACTCTTTAATTTCTTCTGCCTGATGAAAAAGGTTTGAGAGGCATACCAAGGCCATGCGTTTTTCTTCCACTGGAATCTTTTCGCCTTTCAGCTGCTAGTTACTGGCACTGTATATGCCTGTGACATTTTCAAGAAAAGATAAGGCCACTCAAAATGGTGACACATCTGTGCTTGGTTCACTCATACATTGCTCTTATCTGAGCAAGAAGTGAATCAACTGAATCTGAATAAATGCCATCTCACTTATTTCTGTCCCCAGGAGAATTTCTGAATTGTTGCAATCCTGAGCATACTTACCTGGAAGGAAGTGCCATTGCGATCACCAGGACTTTGTTGATTTGGGTGCTAAAATGCTAAAATGCAGCTGAGTAAAGAAAACTAGCTCAAGTCGACAGGGATGTGGATCAAGTCTCTGACTCCAAGTCTCGAGTCCAGTCCCAAGTCTCTGACTCCAAGTCTCGAGTCCAGTCCCAAGACTTTGCCCCAAGTCCCGAGTCTTTGGTTGTGAGTCCCTATATATTTAATGGGGAAAATTAGTTTAAACCTGAATAAAATTCAACTTGTCGTAAAAGGCTCCAAGTCTCAAGTCTTTCGAGTCTTTTACAATCGCCGAGTCAAGTCATTGACACAACTTGAGTCCAGCTCGAGTCCGAGTCAATAGACTCAAGTCTACATCACTGCAAGTCGGTCAGTCTTGTAGATGTCTAAAATGTTGGATATTTTGAATGGGTATGTATGACCTCATGGGCCTCATGTGCGATTGTAGATGTTTTCACTGAATGTGGCAAGTGGGGAGCAGCTAACCCAACTTCCCCATGGTTCACTCCCAGTTCTGGTATCAGTTATGTCATGGAAGAGAGAGCACCTCCCTTGATCCACTTCCCCGGCTTTTTCCAGGTTTTCATCTCCAGTCTTTTGTGCTCAGTGCTGCAGAGATGAGGGATTAAAACAGGTCCAGACACAGTAAAGACTGGGTGCTGGAGAGGTGACAGCATGTGAGCAGTGCCACCTAGTGTATCTATTCAGCAAGGGCATACATATTGGCCTCCACTTGTAGGGGGCAGTTGGACCCTAGTGTAAGGGCTTGTAGTTGCTTTCTCCTTTGTGTAGACTGTCCCCGTCTTGTTGTTTTCTGCCTATACATAGCCAGTGGCATTTCCACACCGCAACCTCCCTGGCACGCTAGTGATCTTCCCCCAGACCGGACTGATGGGCTCCTGAGAAAACTCCACAGTCAGGGAATAAGAGGGCAGGTCCTCTTGTGGATTAAGAACTGATTGAAGACCAGGAAACAGCGAGTGGGAGTCAATGGGCAATTTTCACAATGGCGAGAGGTGAAAAGCGGTGTGCCCCAAGGATCGGTCTTGGGACCGGTGCTTTTCAACCTGTTCATAAATGACCTGGAGTCGAGGATAGGCAATGAGGTGGCCAAGTTTGCAGATGACACTAAACCTTTCCGGGTGGTGAAGACCAGCAGGGATTGTGAAGAGCTCCAGAAGGATCTCTCCAAACTGGGAGAATGGGCAGCAAAATGGCAGATGTGCTTCAATGTAAGTAAGTGCAAAGTGATGCACATTGGGGCAAGAAACCAAAATTTCACATATACGCTAATGGGTTCTGAGTTGTCTGTGACGGATCAAGAGATAGATCTTGGGGTCGATGAAAGTGTTGACCCAGTGTGCGGCGGCTGTGAAGAAGGCCAATTCCATGCTCAGGATCATTAAAAAAGGGATTGAGAATAAAACGGCCAATATCATTATGCCTTTGTACAAATCGATGGTAAGGCCACACCTGGAGTATTGTGTCCAGTTCTGGTCACCACACCTCAAAAAGAATATAGTTGAATTGGAAAAGGTGCAGAAAAGAGCGACCAGAATGATTCGTGGGCTGGAGAACCTCCCTTATGAGGAAAGGCTACAGCGTCTGGGGCTTTTCAGTCTAGAAAAAAGGCACCTGAGGGGGAACATGATTGAGACGTATAAAATTATGCATGGGATGGAGAGAGTGGATAGAGGGACATTCTTCTCCCTCTCGCACAACACCAGAACCAGGGGACATGCACTAAAATTGAGTGGAGGGAGAGTTAGAACGGATTAAAGAAAATATTTCTTTACCCAGCATGTAATTCATCTGTGGAACTCTTTGCCACAGGATGTGGTGATGGCACCTGTCCTGGATGCCTTTAAAAGGGGTTTGGACAGATTCATGGAGGAAAAGACCATCACAGGTTACAAGCCATAAGCAACCTCCTGGTTTTAGGAGTAGGTTTTCTCTGTGCCAGGTGCAAGGGAGTGACAACGGGAAACAGGTTATCTTGTTGGCTGTGTGCTCCCTGAGGCATCTGGTGGGGCCACTGTGTGATAAAGGAAGCTGGACTAGATAGGCCTTTGGCCTGATCCAGCAGGGCTCTTCTTATGTTCTTATGTTCTTATGTAAGGGGCAATATTAGGGGCACTGAACTTCCTGTCTGTTATTCCTACAGAATATGCCTGCCACTGGAGTGGTCAGTGGTTAATTCTGAGAGAGAGATGTCAGGGCTCTGGTCTTTCTGAATACATCTTTTTTTCTGATCTGAAAGCTCTTCTTTCTAATCTCTGATATCTAATAAAGATTATCCTGTAAGGTTATGCACTCTGCAAGTGCTCAGGGGCATCTTCATCTATTTTTACTTCAAGTTTGAGCTCTGGCATGGAAAACAAGTGCCAGGGCTGAGCCCTGGTACAAATTAAGCTTTGTTTTTAGCTCAGTCGGGCAGCATACAAAGCCAAGACTCCCCAAATTCTCACAATAACCCTGTAAGGTAGGTTAGACTGAGAAAGTGACTGGCCTGAGGTCACCCAGTAGGTGTCAGTGCTGGGTGGGGATTTGTCCCAACCCTAGTTTGACACTCTAACCACTAAACTGCACTCATAAATCCTGTGAACTGAAGTTGGGGGGAAACCACCATGAAATGACTGTAAACAGTCACCTTGCACTGGAAAAGGGCATCAAGTGAATCCGCTGGTTCCACAAGGTGAATGAAATCCAATTGTGCTGAGATGAATTTGCTCTGAAATAATTTTTCTGTCAGTGGCGTATCAAGTCTCGTGTTTGGGGGTGGCACCCCTTGACACCCCATGTCATCACAAGCCCCACCCCTCACTTGTGATGTCACAAGCCCCACCCATCTGGTGGGGTTTTCGGTGAAAAAACACCCCCTACTGTTTTTGCCGAGAAACAGCCACTAGTGGCCCTGGTGGGCAGGAGACTCCTTTTCCCCCTGCCACATCAAAAAAACGCCTTTTTTTCAGCACCGGCGGTAGCTTGTGCACCCCCATGGGCTGTTTGTGCACCCCCTGTGCTGCTCAAGCCAGTCCTCCCCCACCCCTTCATTCATATGCCGCTGTCTGATGTTATAGTGAGTGAGATTACCTACGAAGGAATGTCTATTGATTCCATGTTCATCAGAAGTCCAATAACTTGAATTCTACTTGCTAAATGGTTTTTGACCATTCCCAGACTTCTGGCAGATCCCAGACTGGACAGCACTCCTGTGCATGTAAGGATTTGGGACAGGAAGTGAAAACGGAAGTTGAACAGATGCCATCACAGGCATTGGTCTCATTGACCTGAATAAAGACAGGGAAACCCTCTTTGCAGTGAGTAGCTTCAGTCAGAGGACGAAGCCAAGAACAAGCCCCAGTGCTGAAGTGAGAACCTAGTGTGGTCCAAAGTTTTGGGGAGACATTTAAGCACCCCAGGAGAAGGTTGAAATATGTGCACAATCATGCACGTAACTGTTTTATGCAAGCAGGCTTGAGGGGGGGCATCGCTGCAGTGGATAAGTTCCATGAAGGATCCTTTCTATCTGCCAGCTTCTGTGTTCCTGGGGTTCTACGCCACCCTTGCCAGGGCACATAGACAAGTGGCAGGAAAATGACTGTAATTTTTTGCATTGTTCAATAGCAGGCTCAAATTAAATTGTGCTGGATGCCCCTCCATTTGTCACCCACACATCTGTTCATCTCATCCTATAACTGCCTTCAAAGACAGCTGGTATCTCGGATACCCGCTTCCCCTCCTCCTCCTGATGAATCAGCTTGCCCTGAGAAATTTAAAGCTCTCCCAGATTTCCATCATTAAGAGAAATGTCACTGTACCCGCAATACACTGTTACCTACCTTTAATGTTCCCACCTAATTACTTCTCCAATGATGAAGGCCAATGCCAAGCACTAATTTTACACCTTCATTAACTGCTTCTCTTTTCTCTATGGCTAACATCAGGAAAAAGCTTATGTGGATCCAATATACTCACTCAGGGTTTAATAAAACTGCTCTGGACTGCCACTGATTCAGCTTGGGCATGATCCTAATTATTCTGGCAGGAAGACTGATGTAATTAGAAACATGTTTTGGCACTGTTTGTATATCATTATCTATCCATTTAAGGAATTCAGATTTGTGATAAAAATACATTATTTTAATCAGATGAGGTAGGATGTGATTAAGAGAAATATATTTATTTCTCATCACAAAGATTTATTGTAATATAGACAATATATTGTATCTATTGTAATATAGACAATATAGTCATTCATCGAACCCCTCTCCCCCCAAAAAAACCTGGCTATGTTTGTGAGTTTGTTGATGCAAGCTTCTATGTACACAGCCTCTGTTAGACTGGGAACTGCGTATGCAAACAGATCTTGCAGGAGTAGTTCCAATCCTAGCAACATCCAGCTCCCAGGGCTCTGTACCTTTCCTGTTACTGGAGCAGGAATTTGGAATAGTGGTGCTGTCAACTGTGATACCACTGGATCAGGAGAAGTAGGAACTGAGTCCAGCCCCTTCTACTCTCTCCAACAGGTGATTGGTGCTTTTAGTGCTGGGTTGCTTAATTAGCAGGAATGCACATGCAGATGAGGCACGCAGAGATATCTGTGCACACAGACTGGGGTGTGTGGCTTTAGCCTGATTTGAACCACTTCTTTAAAAATGATGCAAAAGAAGCATATAAATCCCAATCCACAAAACAAAATGAAACAGAAGTGTTGCCAGGGGGCCCCCGGGCTACAAGCGGGGTTGTGTGACAAAGCGGCGTGGGGGGATGACCACTGTGCTGTTTTGGTTGCAGGAACAGCGGTGGAGACGGTGATCGGTTTGTCCCACCCTCCTGCCCTGCGCCTCCGAAGGGATTTGCAGTGGCGGTGACATCACTTCTGGTGGGGATGTCACGGGGGGCTGCATTATGATGCCACTGAAACGAAACACCACCACATTGTGTGTGTAACTCTGTCTCAAGTTATTTATCCCATTGATTTCAGTGGCAGTATAAGTGTGAACAATCCTTTCTGGATTAGGACCATTAGCTTTTGTTCATTAGTTAATTTAATAAATGGGGCATGGGGGAGCTGCAGTAGGAAGAGAGAATCAGCAAAATTCAGGAGGGCACCCTATGTTAGCAGAAGTGCCTTCCATTTATGCAAGGCACCTTTGCATTCCACCTATGGCTTAATAGCCTACTTTGATCAACATACTATGATAAGTGCATAAAATAAATTCCTTAATATTTCTTAGATGAGAATGCAATCACTCATCTAGCATCATAACAAAAATGAGCACCTAATGTTACCTATGCATTTGAAGGACAGTCAGTATGGTGTCATGGCTAAAATGCTGAATTTGGACTGGGGAGACCTTTGTTCAAATCTCTGCTCATTCATGAAGGTCACTTCATGCACCCACCACTGTCTTGCAATCTCACCTACCCCACAGGATTCTTGTGAAGATAAAATAGGATAGTACCATGTATGCCATCCTGAACTCCTTAAGGAAAGGGTAGGATACAAAAGCCAGTCATGATAAGAGAGGATATGGGACAGAAAGGTTTTGGAGGAATGAGGTAGAGGTAATAATGTACTACTCGGTAATGGAAGCTCTTTCCATCATGTAAAGACCGCACACACAGGGTGACCAGATAAAATGTAGCACGCAGTGCCTATACCTTTAACCATTGTAAAGAAGAGGGATTTGGGCAGGTGCAGCTCATCATGGAAGGGTGCAAAAAGCTACACTACACCTGCCAAAATTCCCTCTTCTTTACAATGGTTAAAGGTATATACACTACCAGGAGAATGATATAGTTCAGGGTTCTCAATCTGTGATACTAGTACCACCAGTGGTACTTTGGCTGATTGCATGGTGAGCTAACCATGCTAGAAGAAGGACAGGAGTCAGGACATATGAGCTGCATCTGGCATTGTGGGCTCTGGGCCACCTGAAGCAGCTGCTGACTCTGCCTGTATGGTGAGCCGGCTCTGATGATAGCCCCTTTCCGAGAAAGAGAAGGACAGAAGCTGCTGAAGGGAAGTGAGCTGGGTGCTAGCGAGGAGCAAGGCGCTGGGTTCGGTTTCTCTGAACAACACGCGGCTTGTTGCTCTTCATGCTGTTTGCCAGCCACAGGGCTGGAGACAGCTTTTCACATCTGCCCCTAATGCACATGCAGCAGGATATGCTGGCACTGCATCTCCAACAGCCACCTACGGGACAGGTGACTGACAGTCATTCTAAATACTCATTTCAATAGCAGAATGATCAGAGCAGTAGTGACTGGATAATTTATGAGCTAGCAGGCAGGTTTATGCTTAAGATGCTCACTAGAGGGGCTGAAATGCTTGCCGC
Organism: Plestiodon gilberti rubricaudatus; assembly: GCA_026170595.1. Classification (NCBI taxonomy): domain Eukaryota; kingdom Metazoa; phylum Chordata; class Lepidosauria; order Squamata; family Scincidae; genus Plestiodon; species Plestiodon gilberti. Next base: position 67,108,808 of record JANXHW010000001.1, read on the forward strand.
CGAAACGAAGAGTCCTGAAGTCTGAGCCAGACTTTCCTCTAGGCTTATTAGCAAGAACAGGTGGGGGGAGGAAAGAAAACACACTCCACACAGTACACATTTTATAACAAAAACAATGAAGAGTAATTTTCCTGCAGGAACATTACATTTGTTTTTGATGAAGCAATGGATCGGCAGGCAGAAACCATGTGCAGCACAGCTGCCTATCTGCTGTGCACACAGATTTATTTAAAAAAAAAATCATGCCCCTTCCTTCCACCTCCGCAGAGCCACCAGGGCAGCTTACAATGATTAAAGCAAAAAGCACCTCTAGAAGTCCCAATCCATAAGCAACATTTTAAAACATCCTCATAAAAATCAAACCAAGTATAAAACAATCCCCCCCCCACACTTTTTGAGCCGTACATTTTTTAAAAATGGACTTGAGTTTCCTTACGCTATGCAGCATGTAGCATCCCAGTCTGAAAGCCTTGCAGTAACATTTTTCAGTCAGTATTGTACTCTGCTTAATGCTCTGAGTCCCACCTCTTAGTGAGGATCCTCTCACTAGTGCCCCCCCCCCCAGGCTGTCATCCATGAGCCTGGAAAGGAAAGGGCTACCCCAGGCAGCTTAGTGTAAGCTGGCACCTCCCCACGTTAGGTTCCTCTAAGAGAGGGGGGTTGAGCAGCATCCGCTGTCCTCCTCCGCATGTTCAGGGTGATTCTCCTTCTTCAGGAGGGGGCTGGTCTCTGCCTTTGGGTCGCTGCCGGCCATCTTCTCCCTCAGCGTCAACCTCAGCCATTTCATCCTTGGCCTGCGGCCGGCCTTTTGAACCAGGAAAGGGGCTAGATGCCTCCGCCCTTTCCTGCTCCACCATCCCTTACTCTTCCTCCACCCCCTGGCTGGGTCCGCCCACTGGGATCATGCTTCTCACCCTGCCACTGGCGGGGCAGCACAGGACCTTGCAGAGTCTCCAATGGGGAATGCCAACGGCATGGTTGCTGCTGCGCTCTTTGCTATTCATGCAGGTGCCAAAAGGCCTGGGAGATGCTGGCGGCGAGGCAGCCACCTCGGCTGCACAAGCACCAGAGCTGAGGAAGGTGGTGCAGGCCTGCTTGCTGACAAGGGGGTGTTGGGCTGTGTAGGTGTGAAGAGTGCTGACCAGGCCATTGGTGCACAGAGCGGTGATCTCGGCTGGCCAATGGAGGAATGCCACGGAAACGGACTCGTTCCCCCCCCCCACCTCGCACCAGCTATGCTACTGGGTAACCATGCCAATGCCCTGATTGGAAACAATCAGAAAAGGGTTCTTTGTTCAAAAAAGGAGACCACATGTGAATGTCTAAACCAGGGGTCAAGGCAAGGCTAAAAGGTTAGCTGACCAGCCTGCACTGGCTCAGCAGCTTCAGTAGCACTTGGGGAGATATAGAGATGGCTGGAAAGGGAAGGGTGTTGCAGGGTGTTACTGATGTACTGGCTAGCATAGTGGTGCTTGCAAATCACCCCCATTCCAGCCACCATCCAAGCTGCTTGGATGGTGGCTGGGATGGGGGTGATTTGCATAGCACCAGTGGGCCTCCATGATGCACATCAGCAAGGCAGGGAAGGGAAGAACAGGAGGCTCTACAGCTTAGGGTTTTTATAGGCTTATGCCCCATAGAATCCTATGGGATTCTAGGTGTGGATGACTATCAGGGGACCCACTGTTGCTTGTTGAGGACCCCTGCTGGGTTCTGCCTTTGTTTTCCCACCCAGTTGAGGATGCAGGGCTAGTTGGAGGGTTTTCTACCATTTAAAAAAAAGTTGAGGGGAAAAACCCTTGCAGCCCTCCAAGCCCATAGCCCGTGACAGAATTGCCAGTGTTGTGGGGAGGAAGTTTGAACTTTTTAGAAGCCTACTTCCTAGTTTATTTGTTCTTTCACTGTTACATTACTTTGCCACCCTGCACTATGATGTTCTATTTCTACTGAACAGTTGTGTAATGATAAATTAATTGTCACACCCCTTGGCATTATGGGTTCTAAACGTGTAGCCCTGTATTTTTGGTCAATAAACCTTTCAGCAAAGTTTGACATGCAGCCTTCCCTTTTGAACTCTCAAGTATCACTCTCCTTGAACTCCATTGCAGAGAGGTAATTGGGGATATGGACATCTGTCTCCTGTGTATGTTCAGAATCATAAAAGATATATCATCATGCCTGTATTTCTGGAGGCATGAAGCCATGGTGATTGTTTAAAACATCAACAGGAGGTTCCTGACACTTCTTGAAGCACTTCAGCCGGCACTGGGGCATCTTTGAGATACAGGCACCACATGTCTTGCACATAATTTTAGATGTGCAATCAGCCTGCTTGTTGGGTGTGAAAACTACCTCCACACTCGATTCATCCTGGGGCTCCAAACATAAACAGCTATACTTACAATTGTGATTGTGGCCATAAACATGGCCACAGAGGTGTTTGCTGTCAAATACTGCTTCACCATAGTACCCCATAATAGTGGTCACTATGTAATACTAGGAAATACAGTATGTCTGGGCATGTGTGGGAGCCCCCTGTTATAAAAATCTCCCAACTTTTATTAACATAAATTAACATAATATTAACATAAATATTCACTTCTAAATGCTTATCAAAGGTGGCTACATCAGTCAACATTATTTTTCCTCAGATGAAAAACCAAGTTCTCTATAGAACTGCTTCACACTTTTTATTAACTCTGTGACAGTCGTGTTCCCTGCAGACATAACTGCTCGGAGACTCCTACCAAAATGTTGATTACTGCCAACCTTACTGAGAGCCTCTAAATGCCCTCTTTTCTTGAGTATAACCTGGCTGCAGAGAATAGAGCTTATAACTCTATGCCCCTACCACCCCAGTTTCTGATCACCACACCACAACTAAGCAAAATGTGTCATTAAGATGCAATGTGATGCAGAACAATGCAGAGGTCCAATGCTGTTGATCAAATCTGTAGTAGACAGAGCCCTCTTGTGCCTCCTCACAGATAATAGGGGATCATTGAACCCTCCCACCCTCTAGATCAGGGGTGGCCAACCTTCCACCATTAGGGCTACTGTGTTCTTAAGAGTTGAGTAGAAGACAGAATCTTGGCAGCTGCAAGTGCTGATGGTGCTGCTAAAGCAGCTGCACCTGCTGAAATGCCCTCACCTATGCAACCATTTAAAGGGCCAGCATTCATGTTGAAAGGTTGGCCACCACTGCTCTAGATGCAAGGGGATTAACGGCCCAATCCTATTGAAGGCCTGTGCCGGCAGAAGCACATACCATCAGGGTGCACTACTGTAAAAGTGCCGTAAAGCACTTCGTGGCATTGCAAGGCCCAGGTGGATCGGCGGGAAGGCTGGAGCCTTCCTTCTGGTGCCAGTGGAGCAACAGAGGCCCGCTGGAGCAGGTACATTCAGCACAGGGGCAGAAGAGAGTGGGGAGGGGACTGAAATGGGCCTGGGAGGGGAACAGCATCGGTGGCACCAGCACCCGCCGAATCCTGAGGCTCTTCCCGGGCATGATCCGCCTGTATGGATCAATGCAGACTTGTGCCATTAGTATTGCTGCCGCAAGTCCGAATTGACCTGTTGCAGCTGCTGGGGCTTATTCCTGGGCAAGGGGACAAATGTCCCATTACCCCAAGGAGACCTCCAGAAGCCAAAAATCCCCCACGGGATGCAGCAAAGCCTGCGCTGGCGCCGCTGTTTCGCCGGTTTTAGGTTGGATTGGTCACTGATTGGTTACAAGTCACTACCTTGTAGTCTAGCATTTATATCATCGAGCAGGTCCTGCATAGAATTGTGGATAGCCTCTTGCACCAAGAAGTGATAGTTTAATAATTCCACATTAACAAACATGAAGAATTGTCTGTATTACATTACTGGTAGTTACTGTTTTACGTTACATGCCACTCCTAATTATTAAGAGCACAATCCAATGCTTGTCTACTCAGAAGTTAGCCCAATTGTTTTCAATGGGGTTTACTCTCAGGAAAGTGTATATTGGATTGCAACCTAAGCCTTTGAAGATAAACTCTTGGTGGTGGTGGAGCATCATCAGGTGGGCACCACCTGACCTAGTGGTTCTGGTTTTCCTTAATAGTTTTAAAACAGGCACACTCCTTTTTTGTCAGATTTTTTACACTTGGCATTCTTTATGTGCTTTAATATGACTCTGGACCATAATGTTTTTAATGCCAGGTGTTCACCTGTTGGTTTGGGTGCATGTGTTGAACCCCTTTGAGCTGCCCCACATCAACTTGCCTAAGCCTCCCAAGCCTAGGCATGCTCTGTTTCTTAGCCAGAATTGCGAGGCCTTTTCCCAGGGTAGAAACTACAGCCTGTGCTACTGCCATATCTTTTAATAAAGGATTTGATGAGTGGGGCGGCACCAATAATCTAGTAGTCATCAAGGCAGCCATTGTAGCTCCATCTGAATTAGACTCCTTCAAATGCTGTTTATACACTGTAAGTGTTGCAGTCATCTTACAAGCAAAATTAACCCTGTCAGCAGTGTCCATTTTCCATGCGTTTTAGGGGGTAATTCCAAAGTTTGTGTGTGTGTGTGTGTGTGTGTGTGTGTGTGTGTGTGACAGTCTGCTTACAGCCAGCTGGAGTGTCCTTAGAACTGCCTGTACACAGCGTGTCTCAATCTGGTGTGTATGTGTTCTCTTTTGGATTTGCCATGACATTCTCATCTGGAGGACTGGTGTACAACTCTCTGATTTGCTGCTGGCTCAGGACCCAATCCTATCCAACTTTCCAGCTCTGATGCAGCCATGCCAATGAGATGTGCGCTGCATCCTGTGGTGGGGAGGGCAGTCATGGAGGTCTTCTTCTCAAAGTAAGGGAAGGTTTGTTCCTTTACCTCGGGGCTGCATTGTGACTGCATTGGTGCTGGAAAGTTGATTAGGATTGGGCCCTTAGTCTTTGAAGGGCTTCTGTCCTGAGCTGTAGAAGGGGTGGCATGACCTGTTTTGTGAGGGAAAAAGAGAGGAAATCAGAGCCCTAAAAAAAGCAAAAACAGAATTAAAAAACCAGAAAAGACATGGACCCATTCACTTTAAAAGCACTCTGGACAACAGACAACAGGTCTTTTAACCTCCCCAGTGAAGCAGCTGTCCTTGAGCTACTAGGGAGGAAACCAAACAGGAAAACAAACAATCCATGTCTCTAATGTGCAAACCAGTATCTGATACCTTCTCCAAGCGATGCCAAGCGAACGTTCAAGTGATGCCAGAAAGAATCAAAAAGAAAAATCTATTTTTTCCCATTCAGTTTTTAAAATGAATGCCAGTTTAAGGTGAGAGGAATCCTGGTAAACTCTCAAGCCTGCCTAAATAGAATATCTTTGACAAGTAGAACATAAATACTGGTTTAGACAATGTTTCAAAATTGCAGCCTTACAGCCCAATCCTATCCTCGCCCCCCCCCCATCAATGCAGCCACTCCAAAAAGGCTTGAGCTGCATCCTGGGTGGTGGTGTACAGATTGAGAAGGTTGGGAGAAGTAAGGGAGCATATTTTCCCTTACTTCCACGTAAGCTTCCCACTCACCAATGGGTCTCCTTGGACCTGTGCTAGCTCTTTAGCTGGTGCATGTCCGAGGAGAGAAAGGGTGCATGTTGGGAGGTGAGGAAGGGGATAACGTCTGGCACAAGTCACCTGTGATGGGTGCCACCCCCTTCCACCTCCTGCCCTCCCTGTTCTTCCACCCCTTCTGCCCTGTTCTGCCCCCCCCCCAAGTCACCATTGTCAGTCGACATGCCTTTCTCCTCCAGTGCATGGTGGGCCTCTGTGGCCTCTCCACCGATGGTCTGGCAGCATGTGGCTTTGCGCGCTGCTGGAGCAGCTTCTACAACACCTGTAAGGCAGGATCCACTGCTGGAACTAGTGTTCCAGCAGCTGAGAAGCCTATTAGGATTGAGCTGTTTGTCTGATATGTGTTGTTGTTTTTTTAAAGCTCTCTGCAGAAGGGACCTCGAAGATTTAAAATATATTCCTTTTATGTTTTATAAACATATATGTTTATGTTTTAAAAACATACTTTCTATTTTATACTATACTAGGCTTACCATCCATCCCAGAAAAACTGGGACTGCCTCGGTTTCTAGAGCCTGGTCCGAGCCACCAGGCTCGGAACCAGGGCAGTCCCGGTTTTCCGAGTCTGCCGCCACTGATGCTTCCAGGATTTTAAAAGTGTTAAAACTTTTCCTGTGTGACGCCATCTTGGATCTCACAAAATCTCATGAGATCCAAGATGGCGGCGCCCAAATCTCGTGAGGGCACATGAGGCAGTAGTACTGCTTCATGTGCCCTCATGAGATTTGGGCACTGCTGTCTTGGATCTCGCGAGATTTCGTGAGATCCAAGATGGCATTGCACAGCAAAATTTTAAACACTTTTAAAATCCTAGAAGCAGCGGTGGTGGGGGGGTAGTCGACCCCACGGGGGAGACCCCACGGCATCTGGCCAGCCAGGAATCAGGTTCGGGAAGCAGCAGCAGCAGCAGCAGCACAAAGGACTGGAGGCAAGCAAAAAAGGGAATGAAAATGGTGGGGGCAAAAAGGGACAAAAGGGGGCAAATTAATTAATTAATTAATTGGAAAATTGTGCGAAAGAAAAAATAGAAGCAGCAGCAAAAAGGCCTGGAAATAAAAATATTTTTTTTTTTAAAATTCTGGAGGGGAAAAAAAGTAGGGGGGGGGTGCCCTGGTTTGGGCACCTCAAAATATGGTAAGCCTATCTAGAGTCGGACACGACTGGACTTAATTGTCAGGGGATACCTTTACCTTTTATACTATACTGTAGCCAAACACATCCAAGAATATATACACCACTCAGTGTTACCTTGGCCTACTGTTTTCCACTGTGGGCTTTCGCTGGTAGTATACTGTACTTCACCTGCCTTCTTTGGTGCGGAGTACTGTAATTCCAGACCACCGATAGCAGTCTCCAAAATAAAAAATAAGTCTAATATGATTTAAAATTTTCATGGCCAGCAACAATCTTGGAACAACTTGAGTTACACGGGTAAAAAGCCATGGCAGAAAAAGTTTTAAAAATGATAAGAACAGGCAACACGAGTTCATTCATGTGAAAAAATATAATATTAAAATACAATAATATCTTAGCATTAAAATCTCAAGTAAAACCTGTACAAAACCATATGTTTATGTATGCGAGCCTCATGAATGTGAGGCATCTCTCTGCCTTACGTAGTGTGTTTGTAGACCCGTCTGGGTAACATCTTCCTGCTGCATATGGGCTTGCCTGAGGATGCTGAATGGAATTTGAGCAAAACATTGTTTTTAAACATATGATTTTGTACAGGTTTAACTTGAGATTTTAATGCTGAGATATTATTGTATTTTAATATTATATTTTTTCACGTGAATGAACTCGTGTTGCCTGTTCTTATCATTTTTTAAAAAAAAATCTGCCATGGCTTTTTACCCGTGTAAATCAAGCTATTCCAATACTTTAAGTCTTTTAAACCTAATGCACCTCTTGCACATCTCTGACACTTGTGCTCTCTTTCTAGGACTACAGTACAATCCTATGCACATTTGCTCAGAAATAAGTCCCACTGTGTTCAATGGAGCTTACTCTCAAGAAAGTGTGTATAAGACTGCCCCTAGTTACCTGCATTAGAATGCTCTCTGCTCAAATTGTTTCCATCAAGCCATGTCATATTTAGGAGATTTTGCTCTCTGCAAGCTATTTATTAGTACATCATCAGCCATCACTCAAGATACTCTAGGTCACCTCATCATCATGTACCGGTTTCTAAAAAAGAAACCTGAATGAAGAAAACCTCTCAGAGATACAGCACTTTCCAGGCTGTTGCTTCAGTTTCAGAAGTACTCTGGTGAGTTCCATAGGCCTCTCATGAGTGCTGACAGTTGCCATGTTGTCTCACTACATTCAGAAGCATGTCTGTTCACACCAAATGGCAGCGGCAGAACCACGGTGGAGTGCGTGGAGCAGGAGCTCCAGGCGCTCGATCGCGGACGGGCGGCAAGATTGCGGGGCGGGGGAACTCACCCTCTCCTGAAGAGCAGCGTCGTGTCTGGGCCCTCCCTCCCTCCCTGGAGCCAGTTTGGCTCCGAAATGAGAGCAAAACGGGTGGCGGGCGCATCGACGCAACACGACGCTGGCCCCACCCCACGCACCCGGGCGCCCTCCCGGCGTCTGTCGCCTCTGCCAAATGGGCTTTTTTCACAAGCCCGGTCTAGGAATCCATCCTAGAAGTCAATAACCTGTTCCAGTTTGTCAGGCATGCCAGGGCTTGTTCTTAGTCTTAGAGGTGTTACATGATACCCCAACAGCAGGACATGGAATGGGAGAAAATGAAATTACTTCTGTCTACATCATTGGTCTCATGAGTCTAGTCATAATACCCCAACTGTTGGTCATGGAGGGGATGGAAACGGCACCCTAACGGGCACTATTTCTGGTCATGTGGACCCCCAAACCTCTTTCTATTGGTTCATGGGAGCTAGGAGACCCCAGAGATCTCCTGCTTTGAGAAGCAAGTACACACTGTTGTGGGTAGGGTGTTTCCACAGTTGATGCTGAGAACCCTAAAATGTCTGGAATAAATAACTTGTGAAATTTTTTTTGAATATTGGTTTATTTAAACATTTATCCTTTCTGATCAAAAACCAAACCAGAACACTACTCTCTGCCACTTGCAAAAATTCAGTGTGATTAGAAAGAGAAGAAACAGGCTGTAGTTGAATGGGAGAGCACCTGCTTTTCATGCAGAAAGTCCCTGTTTCAATCCCTGGCAGCTCCAAGTTGGGCTGGGGGGAAGACCCCTGTCTGAAAACCTGAAGAGCTTCTACCTGCCAGTATTGACAACACTGAGCTAGATGGACCTGGCTCAGTAGAAGGCAGTGTCTTATGAGAGTCATTTTTAAACTCGTATAATGATACATATTATTATGTATAATAAATGGTCTGTAAGTACTTGACACTGGAGTGTTGCTGAAGTTAAGTGAGTGGGTATCTGATCCACTTGGGAAATGATTTGGAGGCCCTGATAAATAACTCTGAGCTGTTTAAAGGAAGAGTGGATAGAAGTAAAATACATAAATAAAAATAACGACTAGTCATTCTTTGCTCAACTGTTGTAAATTGTATTCAGCTTATGGGCATCCGGGCAATCTGTAAGCATAATGGCAGCAGACTTCTGGCTGTATCTTGTGCAACCTCATTCCTAATTATCCTGTATTCGGAGTTAACCATTCTAAAGTCAAATTCTCATATTTATTTTATTTTTTAGTACAGCAAAGTTGCCACTATGTGATTAAAATCTCTCTCTCTCTCTGTGTGTGTGTGTGTGTGTGTGTGTGTGTGTGTGTGTGTGTGTGTGTGTGTGTGTGTGTGTGTGTGTGTGTGTGTGTGTGTGTGTGTGTGTGTGTGTTTATAAACATTTGTTCTCATGCAACCTCTGTTTCAGGATCTGAAATGTATCACACCCAGGAGAACTATAGCATAAATATAGTAAATCTAGATGTCAACACTTAGGCTACATTCTGAAAATAAAATCACCATGCAAAAATAGTAGGAAAAGAGCAGGAACTTCATGTCAAAAATAAATGTGTGAATCAGCTTGAAATCAGCAGGGTCCAAAGCAATATCTGAGGAAACTCTAAAGGGATGCTACTTTGAACATGACCACAATATGCAACAAGGCCCCATATTTTTTTTAAGAATTGCGTTCTCTCTCCATAATGTCACCACAAATGCACATAGATAGATGGCACCCTTAAAACAGGCAGTTTTTTCTGTGGCCTGGAGGTTTGAGCCGGTGCCCTGCCTGAAGAAGCTAAGCAGGGTCAACCTTGGTTCCCACTTGGATGGGAGAAAGAAGCTGCTGACGAACCTCGCAAAGACACTGAGAAGGCATTGTGAGAGGGTGGAATGCGGAGGAGTCAGCTAGAGAGAGAACATCTAAGACAACCGTCCGAGGGTGAACTGTGAAGCTTGGAAGTGCAAAGCACAAGCCAGAAGGAGGGCTGCACTCGGAAGGGAAAACATCTCGAGCATGAAAGGTTCTATATAGAACAATATTGTAAAGACCCTTATCAGGTCTAAAGATAGCCTGCCTATGTAATGTAAGCAGCCTTGAATAAATCTGATGAAGAAATCTGATGATGAGAAAGGCGGGATATAAATACAGAAAAATAAAATAAAATAGTTGGAACAGTCAGTATTTTTAAGCGGGTAAAAGAAAAGTCATATCATATGAAAAAGAAATTTCAACCAGGAAACAGCTGTGCAAATGAAGGAAAAAGTAAGACGGAAAATGGCACTGGGGGGCTGAGCAGTGGGAAGGGTCTTCTCAAACCATTGTTTGGCTAGATCGGAAGCGTGTAACTGGAACAGCACAACAGACATCCTCCCTGTGGTAAGAGGAAGGGTGGGAGAAGAAAGACATCCTTTTCATGTCATCGCATGGCAAGAAACAGGACGGAGTCCTCTTTGGTATGGGCTTTTAAGGTCCCAAGCTCCACACTCCTTGAGTGAGCCATGCGGTCGGCTAAGTAAAACCATAGGTGCTGGCGACTCAGCTGAACTGCAGAACTCTTTTTTTTGCCACAGAGTGGAGGAAAGCAGAAGTACTGGCAAAATAAGCGCATAGACGTTAAAGAGGCATCTTCAGCATGGCCTTTCATGTAATCAGGATCAAAATGTCAAAATCATATTCCGCAGGCAACACATCCAGCGTTTGGATACCAGCAGCTTGACCTTTCCAGGGCAGAGCTGCTGAAGAGGAAATAGCTTGTTAAACTAAACTGGGATGGACATTCCAATCTGGTCAATAAGCACTCCGAATCGTGGTGTGGCCATTTCCCAATGAGAGCTTTTTTTTTTTTTTTTGCTGCCTTAGGGTGCGTTCAGGTTTTGCCCCATTCCTGTTGCGTTGTAAATTGAGCAGTATAATAATAATGAATAAAATAATCAAGATATGACGAATATACTGCTTTCTTTTCATTTCTAATGAAATGTCTGTCACTGCTCAGTTTCCTCCCCTTTGTAACTGAGATCACATCCCCTAGAAAGCAGGTGGTATCAACTCACTTGACAAGCTGCTAGGTAGGAGGACGACCCTCGAAAAGTGGAGGCAGTGCTTCTGTGTTCAGGACATCCATTTACCTGAGACATGAACCCAAGGAGTTTTGTTACCGGGGGGGGGGGGATTACAAAGACAATTAGGGCTGTCGTGACAGTCCTTTCCCAGCTTTCCTGGGAGTAAGGCCCATTGAATACAATGGAATTTACTTCCAAGTAGATGTGCATAGGATTGTGCTGAACGTCTGTGACCTATGAACAGCATGAAAGAAAAAATGGCAACACACCTCATTCTTGTGTCTAGTTAATTCTCTCCTCCTGGTTTTTTTTTTTAATAAAACAGTAGCTTCCTCAATTAACACTCATGGCAATATAGCTCAGGCTACTCTTGGCCTTGCACATAGGCTGCAAAGTTCCCCATGATGCTTTCTTCATGAAACTTAAAGTGGGTCTGGAATATGGCTTGTATAGGGAATGCTAGTGCTCTTATTGGAAACACACACACACACACACACACACACACACACACACACACACACACACACACACAGACACACACACCAGGGAGCTGCAACATTTCAAAAGGGATGCTAGTCCAGATTTTTGTTTCTTACTAGTTTGCACTGATAACATCCTTTGATTGAAATGGAATCCTTTTTCTTTCCTGGTGGCCAGCACTTATGTCAATAATGATTTCCCAAAACCTAGTGACCTTATGCAGAAAAATGTTCATAGGAATTGAAATGGAGTGGCATCAAATTGTTGTATGAGATTTAGAAGGTGACAAGAATTATCATGGATCAATGAGAAAGCAGAGTAATGTAAGAAAGCTATACCAAAAATCAAAAATCAGTGCAACGTAAGCTTAGGAAAGAATGTTCTATGCTATGGGATACAGCCATGGCTGTATACCCATCTCCCATAGAACATTCTTTGATAATTGCTGGCCATGAAATCTTGACATTGTTTGTAAGCTTAGGAATTTGCTATTCTATGGCACATAAGTATTTTTTGATAAATTTAGTAATGATTTGGAAGGGATTTACATATTGTTTTACATGGTGTGTGAGAACATAAAGGTAACATTATAATATATTTATAATCAATAATGATAATCAGATTCCTGGTCCATGTAATCAAATATTCTTAGCATAAACACATCTACTCCATCACCCTCTCCTCAGCTCAGATCATTCTACACAATCATATCACACAACATGCTACAAGCAGAAAAAAGGTACATTGACAGTGCTGTCTCATGCATTACCTTGAAGCGATTCCATTTAATTCAATGGGTTTTACTCCCAATGAAGTGCAGACAACTGCAGCTTGAAAGTAGGGTGGCCAGACAGCAAACTTTTAAGCATATGTATACTTTATGCATACTTCCTTGGGAGTAAGTCTCAAAATTAGTGGGATTAGTGGGAGTAAGTCTCAAAATTACTGGATTCAGCCATTACACCTCCTGCCCCCCCCCCCGGGGTCCCATTACCCAACCACTCTTCCTGTCTCTTTAGCAAATAGGAGCTTTGGTACCTTGTCCCAGGCAAGAAGGATGCGGCAGGCAAACTGTGAATATCAGCAAGTGGCTTCTTTATTTGCAGACAGTGTTACAACTTTGGCCTCCTTTCTTTCTGCCCTCCATTCCGCCTTTCCCTTGCTCCTCCTTACCTCTCCCTTTCTACCAGAGAGAAACAAACTGAGATAGTAATGAAGCTATAAGGATACAGCAGGACCCAAGATTAGTCCATATGTGGGAGAAACAGGGTAGGAGACTCAGCAGTGGCTTCCTTGCCTCTGAACTTCAATAGGCAGACCCTTGGAGGTATGATCTGGCAACCACCATTTCTGGAGCAATGGTTTCAGCCTTAGCAAATACTTAGGTCAGTGTGGTATATTTATTGCCAAAGGGCAAAGGTTATTTTCAGATACAGAGAACAGACCAATGGGTGAATGAAGACAGGAACCAGAATTTATTAGCTTTACACAAGCAAAATCCCCTCAATCAAACAGATTGAAATGCAAAGTTTTTACGTCTCCCAAAACAGAAGTGGCACGTTCCTCTCGTGTGTGGGGTATGTCTGCAGCTGTCCACACCGTTGCCAGATGCATGAGTTTCCAGACCCTTTATACAAAAGGATCCTAACATCAGGAAAGAAAGTATATGATATGAATAACTCCCTGAGATGTGGCCTCATCTAGGCTTGTGACCTTGGCCTGGTGCCCAGAACATCTCAAGATATAACAGCAGGAGAGGCATCATTTCTAACAGGTGCTAAGTGTGACTCAACAATTTTACCCAAAGATTAACCCAATCGAGAAAGAACAGACTGACCATCGAGAAGAATTTGTGCAGACCACTAACTCCTTGAAATACAAAGGTCTTCTGCAATCTGTCAATACAGATGGTTTGCTTTGCTCGGCTCCCCTCCCCGATATTCTGTTCCCTCCAGTATTCTGAGAGACTAAAGCACATGAACAGAATGAGCTGGTGACTTGAGGATGAAAGAAAAGAGAAGAGAATCTGGTTTTGATGTTCAGATCTGCTGGGGTTTGAAGACCAAAAACCTGTACGGGCCTGTAAGAGCCAGGTTTTAAACATTTGGCAAAGCCCATGAAGCTATAAATCACCCATGATTTCTCCTGCATCCCTCTCAGTTGAAAGCACAAAAGAAACTATCATCTACAGCAGGCAACTTTTCTATCTGCCAGCTTGTCTTTCATTCTCTCTTTTTAGAGGGGAAAAAATGACCCAGGGGCTTCTGTAGGAAGCTTTAGTCTGCTAGTCTGCCTGCATCAGCATTAATGAAAGGAACTCAGCTGCTGATATCATCTCAGGAGAAATTAGAAAGGCAGAGGCCTGCTTGTGAGTGGAGAGCCAGGACAGAGGGAAAGCAATCACAGGAGCAGTGAAGAGGGAAAATTGAGCATGTGTGAGAGAGAATAGTGAACTGACAGGCTCAAAAAGCATATTGTTAGGATTGTTTGGCAAGCTCAGTGCAGCAACTCCAAATCCTAGACCAAATCCATGTGAACTCAATGGAAAAGATTCCCTCCTGGTTTTGAGTTCAGCTCATAAAAGGGAGAAAAATCATGTTGCTATTTTTGAGTCTAGGCTTTCCAAGACAGCCTTAAAACAATCAAAACCACCGCACTGTGGGCATAAGCCGGGTTATACAGACCCTGCATAGCAGGTACAGAAGATGGGGAGCTAGCTAGGAATGAAGTTATGGCTTTGGATAGAGAGAGATGCTTGGCAAGGAAAAGGATTGGCTAGTGTTGGAAATTCACTTCCCCGTCCCTGATTTGCAGCTGGGAAGAGCTGTGTGAGCAGGAGCTCCAGCGTGAATAGTACAGGAGAGCCAAAGGTGGGGAAGGCAGGGACATCTGATGCTGGAAATCTGAATTCTTTCTGGCTTTCCCCCGCACTGACTCCAGCCTCACCCTCACTTCTGGTTTCCCACGCTCCATGCCCTCCTTGTCTGTGCTGTAGAGTTAGAGATCTAGATTATGCCTCCAGTTTTTAATATCTGCTATGTATTAAAACGAAGAGGGCATTTCAGAAAGTGCAGATGTTTCTTACCCCTGCATAACAAGCCCAAATTCCCTCTTGTAAACACTTGTTAAAGATACTGAAGTCTGGCCATCTAGGCTTCTCAGACACAGCTCCTTGGTGCAGAGGTGACAGGCGCCGGGAGGGCGCCTGGGCGCGTGGGGGCGGGGCCAGCGTCACGTCGACGCACCCCCCGCCCATTTTGCTCACATTTCGGAGCCAAACCGGCTCCAGGGAGGGAGGGAGGGAGGGCCCAGACACGACGCTGCTCTTCGGGAGAGGGTGAATTCCCCCGCCCCGCAATCTTGCCGCCCGCCCGCGATCGAGCGCCTGGAGCTCCTGCTCCATGCGCTCCACCATGGTTCCGCCGCTGCCTTGGTGTATCTAGAGGGTATCCACATGGCAGATGATGTAGAAGAGACTACAATGAGTGACAAGGCGAAGCACAGGCCATTAACACTTCCTGTATTATCTCTAAGTAATGTCAGACACTACCCGACTGATTTGTTTTCTCCAGTGTAGAAATAACTAATTTCTCCTAGAGAGGTAAATACCAAACTAGTAAAAATCATGCCAAACCCTGGGTTGGAGAAAAGCGAGCGAGAGAGAGAGGGATCTCATTTCTCCCTGTCTCATTAGTCTCTCTGCCCTTTATCTTTCAGCTTTCATTAATCTTCCCTTCCCTTTATCCCCTTTTTCTTTGCCTGATTACCTCTTTTTGGTTCATTCCGCTCCATTCTGTTTTGTCTCATTAACCCCTTCTGTGTTTCCCATGTACACAGAAACGTATTTGCTCCTACCTGCCTCTTCATCATGTCTTTCTGTAGAAATTGAGCTGCACCTGCATTTGTACCTGAAGGACCTCCTCAGATTTTAGCTTGGGGCCTATGACTGGCAGTGAGGTAGGTTTTGTACATGTCGGGTACTTGGTTCATTAAGTATTTTCAAGGCATCATGCTTAACCTCTTCCCCAGAGCGGGGCCTACAGACTGCCACTATTTTCAGTGGCCCTGTTCCTGTCATTAAAAGCCTGACACACTGAAAGTAAAACACTTTCCCCCCCACTAATCTCCATGCCAGAAGAATGTGTACGACACTGGAGCAAGGCCAGTAAAAAAAATGTGCAAGCCTGTTAATGTGGAGCATTAATATGATGAAGGCTCAATCAGTCTACATTTTCTCCAGCAAGCATTATGAGCTACCACTTTTTCCTCCCTGCAACCACTAGATGTCAGACTAGTCATTGAAACGATCCTCACACTGAAATAAAAACTGGTCTTTAACACACATTGTTTTACACATAACAGAGATTTCTGCATCTTGGTTGCAAGGGATGTAAGTCATTTCTCCTCTATTTGAACTTTTGATGAGAGGTACCCAACCCCAGAACCTTTTTTCAATTGTACATCTGACACAGAGTGCCTCTGACCATGTACAGTGTTTGTTCTCACCAAATAGCCAGTCAACCCATTCCCCTGTGTATGGGAATGAAGGCAAGGCTTCCAACAGCCAGAGGCGATGTGGTTTTGAGTCAGGATAAACCCCCAACATTTATCTTTTTTAAAAGGTTCTCTAGCCAGGGTTGCCAAGTTGCAACACAAAGAGTGAGCGTTTTCCTTTAATGCATCAATAAAGTGGGTGATGATGAGATCGCTGCGGCAGCTTCCACACCCTCTCCGGGCTCGGTCCTTCCCTTGGACCTCCTCTCTCCCACTTATAGTAGCAAGGAAGACTCATGTTTTCCTTACTGCAGGCAAAGAGAATGGCTGAGGAATGGGCCGCAGCCCTTAGAGCTATCCTGATGTCCGTTTTAGCAATGCATTTCAAGGGAGGCCTGTGTTTGTTTTGTCTTGAAACCTGGAAACCCAAACCGCATCTGCATCCCACAAGATTTTGACAGTTTCCTTCAGTTGGGGTCGCGGTGGCTTTTGCTGACGTAGAGGGTTCTCTGCCAATGACTGTCATATAGTTGTGAGGAAGTCAACAGGCGTCATGTTTCTTGTCACAGCAATTATGTTGCAGCGATAGAGAAGGCAGCACCTTGACTTTCTCACCGTCATGCAGCTATTAAAACACAGGAGCAGCTATAGAGGAAGGAGGTGGCAAACCTATTGTGTGGTCTGTGCCATGAGAAGTTGGCTATGAAACATTTCACAAAGCAGGCAGAAAAGACCACAAAAACCAGAGAGAGCCCAAGACTGCCTGGCACCTGAGAAGGCAGACCCCTTGCTTGTGCGGGTGCCAGCTGCCCCCCAACTTCTTTTTCTCCTGTTTATGGAGATATAAACAGATATAAACAGGACATGGAAAGGAAACAGGAAGCAGAGCAGAAGTGTTGAAGAAGGAGAGTGGTGGGCTAGAGCAGAGGTTCTCAACCTGTGGTACACATACCGACAGGCGGGGGTATGCGGCTTGCTGTGTCTTATTACAGCTGACTTGGCACAGACCCACAAGGCTCCCATATTAAAAAAGCCTCTGCCAAATTTCTATATAAACCCCTTTCTAGCATTTACATCCAAGTTAGGGTGAGTACGTTATCTGACTAATGGTCCCTAATTTATTACTAAAAAGAAAAAAAATTCATTGACAGTGAATATAAAATATTCTTGTGCAACAAAACCACCCCTTCTCTCCTCCCAGATTGTGTTCCCAAGTGGAATGCAAATTAAGTGCTTTCCTACTGGCTGGTTCAATTTATATGCTGGGTTTTAGAATACATAGTTTCTTCCATTTAAACAAGGTAGCTCATATGGCAGATTGAGCTGGTTCTCTGCCTTTTTAAAGAAGCTAAGAAGGAATTGCCTTGGTTTATTTTTGGATGGCAGACCTGTAGTGATATTTTCTTTTAAAATAAAAAGGGTGGTAAAAATTGGGGGAAAAAGGTGGCTAACAGTGTAAGATGAGTAATTTTAATTATTAATGATAATTAATTACTGTATTTATCAGCATATAAGACACACCTGTGTATAAGACGCACCTTCCTTTTGGCCCTGGGTTTCAAGAAAAAAAGATTTAAAGCATTTTTGGGCCACTTGGCCACTTACTGCTTGGCTGCTTAATTAGCTAATTTACATAAATTGCACAAAAATACCAGGATCTCTTTTAAAACACACAGCAATAAGACACATGAACAAAATGCACCAGAACATAAATGTACAAGTACAAAAAGAACCCCAGACTCAACTCTTTTCCCCCCAACCCACCCATGCAGTTTCCAAAGTAAAAAACATTTACTCCAAGTACAAAAAACCCCCCAGACTAAACTCTTTCACCCCACCCCATCAATGCACAGTTTCCAAAGTAAAAAACATAAAAGTACAAAAAAAAAACAGACTCAACCCTTACCCCACCCCACCCATGCAAAGTTTCCAAAGCCTCCCAACTAGGCCCAGTTCAGAAGCTTACCCTTCCGAGGAGAGCTGGGAAGACCACGCCCTCTGCAGCTCAGCTGAACACTTTTCCCCCACCCCACCTAACCTAACCAAAGCACAGTTTCCAAAGCCTCCCCAACTAGGCCCAGTTCAGAAGCTTACCAAAGCTGATTCAGCATAGGAGGAAAGGCCTTCTGCAGCTCAGCTGAACTGAACTGAGCACAGCACCCTCTGCTGGCTGCTGAGAAGCTCAACTCAAGCTCGTGCATAAATTAAACCAGACAAACAGCTGTAGATCGGATAGATTAGCCAGGGAAGAAAGCACAAGGGAGCTCCCCTGCTCCGGAAAACCCGGTAAGCCCAAAAATGCTTTAAAATGGGCAGGGGAGGGAGGGATTTTTTTTAGTATTGGCGTATAAGACGCACCCTACTATTTTGGGTCACAAATTTAGACAAAAAAGTGCGTCTTATACGCCAATAAATACGGTAATTGGCACAGGGGGTACTTAAAATATGACCGTGCCAGGGGGTGCACTTGGTGAAAATGATTGCCTGTTCCAACTAACAGAGGAGTAAAGCAAGGATGTGTCCTTGCCCCAACCCTTTTCAATCTATTTATCAATGATTTGGCTCCTTATCTAGCCAACTTGGACTCACACTGCCCTAAATTAGGTTTATCGCCAGTTCCGATTCTTTTATATGCAGATGACATGGTTTTAATATCTCGAACCAGAATCGGCCTGAAACATCTTATTAAAGGATGTATCAGTTATTTACATTCTAATCAGCTGCAACTAAATTTTGATAAATCTAAAATAGTAGTTTTTGGGATGACTTGGAAGCCCTGCACATGGCAGTTTAGCGGAAGGGCCATACAACAAGTCAAGACCTTTAAGTATCTGGGTATCCTTTTTCATTACCAACATCACTGGTCTTTGCACCGTATAGCAGCAATAAGAACTGCCAAATTGACAACTCTGGCCATCATCTGTTTTTTTTATACTCGAGGAGCAGCCTATATTCCAGCTGCCCTACGAGTATTTAATGCCAAAGTAGTGAATCAACTTTTATATGGATCCCAGGTCTGGCTCTTGGCCTATAATACTGACGTGGAGTGAATCCAGTCTTCCTTTTTGTATAAAATCTTCGGTCTCCCCCACTGTGTACCATATGCAGCACTATGCCTTGAGGCTGGACAACACTGTCTCCAATTTCTGATATGGTTTAGGTTTTTCAAATTTTGGTTTCAAGTGTGTTTTTCAGCTGAGCGTGTTCCTTTTTTTAAGGACATCTTAACTGACCCTTCTTACTGTTTGGGTTATAATCTCTTTATCAAGAAAATTCACTCTGTAGGCCTGTCAGTGGACCTCTTAGGCTCAGTCACTTTGACCTCTGCCATTAGGATTGTGTTGTACAGACTTATAGATATTGAGACAGGAAGTTTTTGCAGCAGCTGCTAAAGGTTGCTCACCTTTACATCTACAACTGTGTTATGCCCTCTTGATGTTTAGGGCTGTTCTTTTGATTCTGGAAACGTATAGTGAAAATCCGCTTCCCTCCCCGAAGTCCTCCCAAGGCAATCCTTACACAGACAAGCTGAGACACCAAATTTGGATTTTAACCACTATGCATGTAACATTTATTGAGACTTAAAGACATACATTGATTCACAAGTATCAAAAGAGCTCTCTCACACACCCAGACATTCTAACATACATACTCACGCACTCTGAGGTAGTAGTGCGGGGGCCCCCGTCTTCTTGGAACAGGAACACACACTTTTCAGGCTTTTTCCTTCTGCTTTTAAGGGTTCTTCTTTCTCTGTTCTTTGTCCACTTCTTTGGACCGCCCTTTCGGCATCTGAACAAACATCCTTCGTCGGCATGTTCTGTTAAGTTGCTGCATTGGCATCTTGATGAATTCCAAACTTTTCCTTATCTTGATGAATTACTTCGTTGGCATCTTGATGAATTCCAAACTTTTCCTTATCTATTGTTTTTACCGGACCATGCCCGCCTGTATTCCAACAGGCTGGTTTCGTGCCATTCTTGGGATGGAGTGTTCTTAGAACAATCAGGCACCGTCTCGCTCTGTCAGCAGTCTTGGAATTCTCGCTTCAGCTTGCCAAACAGTTCTCATATCATGCACTGCGAATTCGCCATTTTGTTTGGTTCTTCGGCACCACTTTCCCTCTTATTCTCATTCACTCCTCACACTGCCCTGCACTCTCAGTAAAACTTCACAGTATCTTTTCTTGATTGATAACCCTCAAGTAAGACGTGCATTAACCTTAGCCAGATGTAATATTTTACCATCCAGTTTAATGGATTATAGATTTGATAGATCCTCTAAGGCCCAGGGTCGTTCTCCATGTAATTTGACAGATATAGAATCCTTATCACACGCACTTCTATACTGCTCATGGTATAATGACTTGTGCCAAGACATTCTTAATCCATTGCTGGCAAATCTGCAAGGGAAGTCTGATTCGGAGATTATATTGGTTCTTCTTTCATCTGTTAATAAATGGTCCATTAATCGGCTAGCTTACTTTCTTTATCTAATTATTCAACAAAGAGCCTCCATGGTGACCGATTTAGCAAAATCTAATTAGAATGGATGTAGACTGTTTATTCCCTTGTAACCCCCTTCCTTCTCTGCTTACTTGTGTTTTTTGTATTATGCATTATTTATTTAATTTATCTGTGTGTGTGTGTGTGTGTGTCTTTTTGCGTTATGCCAATAAAGGTTGAATTGATTGAAAAAGGTTGAGAACCTCTGGGCTAGAGCATTGCCCACCACTCTCCTCTCAGCCATACTTCCTTTTCTGCTCTATTCTCCTCTTCCTTTTTGAATCCAAGGAGTGGGAGAAAGAGGAGAAGTGGAGAGGGTAAGTGAGCAGAGGCGGGTGCCCCTGCCAGTCCCCTGCCTGAGGGGACAGCCTCTGTTGATCTCTGCTTACCTAGCAGGCACCCAGCACCACATACCTGTGTGCACAAGTGTGTTCCCTTTGTGCCTGAAAATAAACAGAAAATAAACAGGTGAACCAGACAACAGAAGAACAACCCGACTGCCTTTACTGTAGTAAGTAAGAAAAACACAGTAGTGAGGAAAGTTGCTGAAGAAGGCCCAAAGAAATGTGCTTAGAATAATGTCCATTTTGCCGGGCCCATGATTGCCTGACATCTTTCAGAGCAGGCCTGATGGCCTTTTGATGTTCATCTTACTATAAGTTTGGTTTGAAACATCTTGACAGCAGATCTTGTTACCCTGTTTTTCAAGCTCCATGATACCTTGTGTCTTGATCATGCATCGGTAAAACAATTGCAGTATGCTAGCTCTAAGATGGACACTGAGCAGAACTAACAATTCAATTTTATTCGCTCTCTCCACAAGAACTTGTACTTTCTGAAGTTTACTGCACTGGGACAAGGTAATTGGCTATCAATATTCCAGCATGAATCCGTGCTGCAGTGAGATCAATATCATGTATCATTGTCTAACGTGTCAGGAGGAAAGAGGTCATCTAAGACGTTACCCTGCTTGAGGGCAAACCAAAAAATAGCTACTAATTACATTCTGATCTCAAAGGTCCAGGGCAATTAGATTCAAGGACCATAATATTTCAAACCAAGAAAGTTAATTATATTCTCCGTTTGTTATAATAGACCTTCTTGGTATTGCATATAGAGTATTCATTTCATACATGTTAGAGCAGCTCGATACGGTATACCACAGCTGTGTTTGCTGCAGGAACACTGGTGATTCTTCTCTTTGCAAATACAAAAAGTCTGGCCAGTGGATGTGCATCCTTAAACACCTACTTGCACACATCTGGAAGCATGCAGGTTCTCACACATGTGCAAATGATATGTGCATGCTATCCATGCATAATTTGGTTGCTTCAAGTCCTGTAGCAGGAGTTTGCTACTACAAACATGATTGCCACGTAAAGTAGGTGCAATGCTCTAGAGTCTAGAAATCTTGATTCTGTGCTGCACAGCCTGAGAACATGCTCTCAAATGCTGCTGTACCTACAATGTCACTTCTACCCAAAAAGACCTTTACAGAAGGGACGTAAAATCTATGTTTTGGGCAGAATCGTAGCTATTGGGGAGGAAGGGAACAGGATGGGGTAAGGAATCCCCAGAATGCCAGGTTTTCTCTCAGTGTGTTTTAGGAAACACTATGGAATGGTATATCATGTTGGTCAATGGTGTGGGAGTGGAGAAAAAAAGAAGAGCCACACCAGAAAAAAATACCACAACAGCTAAATGCCAGCCCCCTGAAAACTGGGGCCCATGTCAATGATCAAGAAATTACCAAGCTGGGTCAGGAACAGAGATTGGCAGACCACAGAATTCCAGAGAAAATGGGAAGAAGCTGCTCTAGATTTTTGCAGGTGTAGCGACACATACATCTCTGGCCAGCATATTTGGGATATTGGTTGCCAGATGGAGAATGGCGGGTCAGGGAAGCAATGTGTGCGAACTGCAGAATGAAGATGTGTGGGAAAATGATGGTAATAATATGTAGCATCTAGCTAAAACAGGGGTGGCCAACCTTCCAGCATTAGGGCCTCTGCGTTCTTATGAGCTGTATAGAAGACAGAATCTTGGTAGCTGCAAGTGCGGATGTTGTTGCTAAAGCAGCTGCACCTGCTGAAATACCCTCATCTATAAAACCATTAAATGTCCAGGGGCATTCATGTTGAAAAGTTGGCCACCCCTGAGCTTAAAATGTTGACAAACATTATTCCAGTAATCCTTAGGACAACCTGGTAAAGTAGGTCAATATTATTGTGCCCATATTTCAGAAGGACTGGGGGGGTAGGCAGCCAAAGCCGAGAAACAATGGCTTGCCTAAGTTCTCCCAAGGAGTTTGCAGCTGGGATTGATGAATGAGTTTGACATTTCAGCTGGCTCTTTAGTGGAAAGATCTATATGTCCTGAGAGAAGGCAGAAGAGGAGAAACTCAGGCCCAGGAGCTCATGCAAACACTCCTGAAGAAACCACCAGCAGCCAGAGGTAACTTTTAAAAAACATCCCTTAACTTTGTTTTAGTATTTTGAATTGTAAACTCCCCTGGGTGCCCTGGCAGAGGGGCAGAGTGTATTGTACATGTAATTATACAACAAACATATGTTTCCTTAAACTCCTGTAAAATAAAATGTCTTGGTGCTGCTGTTGCTGATTGCAAGTTCCCAGTGCTTGATGTTCAAGAAAGGGAAGGAAGAGAGGGAGCCCTTCTGTGGTCCTCCACCATCCGCACAATCATGAAACCGCTGCTCAAGGTGATGGAAGTGGCGCGAAGTCATCGAGAAACCCAAGCAGTGAGCAAGGTCTCTCACTGGCCAAGACAGAGTGCAGCTTTCAGGAGTTGGAGCAGCTTCCGCCTTTTGCTGTTGTGCCAGCCATGGCCTCTCAGTGATGCTTTTTATTTAGTCTCTTTATTTATAGCTACTACTCAGCACTGAGTACAGATCTTGCTGTAGGGAAAAGATGACACTCAAAAACTATTGCTAGCTATTCTGTCTGTAGTGCATCAGAAGAACTAAATCTACATTTGATGCAGAATCAGCAACTTCTTAATTTGGCGAAGCAGGCCTTAGCTCACTTGGAGAAAAGTTCACTTGTCTTTGACTGCAGGGAGATGAGAAAGCATTAATCGGATACTCGAAGCCAGATTTAGTGAAAGCTCTCAGGTGAAAGCTACTAGGTAGACAAAGTGTGCCAGGTGCTAGCTATTCAAGGGAAGATAGGGCTTTCAGTGGTTTTATGACACACACAAGATGTTTGTGCTGGGCATATATAGAAATATCTCCCTCTAGTGACTAAATATAGGAATGAGAGGGTTTTTTCCCAACAGGTCACATTTAGCCTGTGTTGCAGATTTGTTTTGCCTTTCAAGCTACTGAAAATTAAGTGCAAACACACTTCAGTTAGTATACTGAACTATCGATGAGAATAAATAGTTTTAGATCAAAGTCTTCAGCTTAAGTTGTTTATCTCTCCCTGTTGGAAAAATTCTCTTTCTTGAATGGCATTTCCCTTGCCCTCATGAATGGATTTCCATGGGAAATTCATTTTCTCTTATAGATTTCTTGTGTGTGTGTGTGTGTGTGTGTGTGTGTGTGTGTGTGTGTGTGTGTTTTAAGTTTTATTTATACAATTAACATTCCATGACAATCTATAACAATAAAAACATAACTAACATTCTAACATCATTTTCTTATACATATAACAATACATATAGTAATAATTCTAATACATTTTTATAATCTTAATAAACAAGTGACCAATATAACAATGGAGTATCGGTTCCAATCATTTCAATATCTGTTTCCCTATCCAATTTTAACAAGGGGTGCCAAACTTTACTAAAATTATCTATTTTAATCTCTCCTCTTAAAAATCTATCTTTTATAGTCAAAAAACATACATTTTATACATTCGTCCCTTTACCCTGTGTAGAGTGCCCAGTGCCCTCCCATGCCCCTCCCCCATGCCACGGGCGCCTACCTCCATCTGTCCCGCAGCGCCAGCGGAGCGGCACAGGCCTTTCTGCTGGCACCGCTTTCTAGGTGCCACAAACTTGCTTTCCGACACGTTTGCGACACTTTAGACAGGCAGAGCAATTGCTCCTCTGGTCTAAAAGTAGACAGGTTTGCGCTGTTAGTATCGTTGCTACTGTTATTACTCATAAGAGTAATATTACTCAACCGCTGGAGTGTCTGTATTAGTAAGGTGAGATATACAAACAACTGTCTATCATGATGAGCCCTGGACATTCTTTCAGTTATAACATCTGCATTCAACCTTCCTGAAATTTGGCAGAAGGTGACTTGGTTACATTCTCCACTATTGTGCCAAATACGATGCAGATCCATTGGGAAATGATTTGAAGCAGTTTAAAATCTTGTAGGCTCTTGCAGACCCCAAGACATTTTCATATTTTTGGGTTTGTGTTCCTGAAATAGCTTTCAAAAATACTTGCTTGTTTTGGACTATGTTCTCTTGTTATTTGAAGACCACCCATCAACTACGTTATGAGTAATTAGCCTTTAAAATCCTATTGTTTTCAATGGCTGATTGGACTAGCAATTTATGTTGTGCATGTCATCTTGGGGGTGGGGGTTTTTGATGATGTTTAGAAATATCTCTTGTTTGCTCTCATGAATCATGGCTGCTGCTGCTGCTGCTGACTGTTGAGCTGAGAGCAGCCTGAGTTATTTTGTTCATAAGAAAATCAACACTAATTATCCAATCTCCCTGAAATTTGATACAGATAAACTGGAGATGGTGTTCCACTACCTACTAAACATTTGTCCTGATCTGTGGAGAAATGAGCAAGATCCTTAGAAGCCTGGCTGTTTCATTAGATGGTGGACTTCCATCTTCTGCTGTGGAGCCTGTGGGGATGGGTGGAGGGGCATGAACCTAAGAGCGATTTGTGGTAAGCCACCTGTAGTGTTTGACTGAGGTGAAGTTTGGAACAGACTCGCAGTGAGTTTTCTCTAATGGGGCAAACAGCAACTTTGGGGAGGGATTCAAATGGGGGAATTGGCACAGGGGCAAAGGGATTACCCTCCCCTCCCCCTTCTCCATTGGTTCCCAAACTGGGAGGCATGGCTCCCAGGGGAGCTGCGGAAACCAGCCAGGGGAGCCATGGAGTGCCACAGTGCAATGCCAATTGGCAGGAATCAACATCATGTAATGGGGAGCCATGGCCAATGGCCGCCAATGGTCAAGGGAGCCGCAGGTCGAAAAAGTTTGGGAACCACTGCCCTACTCTGATTCAGCCTGCAGCTGTTGCACGTACATCGCAATGCCATTGTTTGGATCATACCAGATGGGGGGGCAGGGGATGGTGAAGGGGTGCTGTCCTGTTCCTCCTTATTGCTTCCACCTTGCTTGACAGCTTGTAAATGCAGTCAGGATGAATAGTTTATTATAGCACTTCTGCTGAAACAGATGCAAGAGAGACCTGAAAGAAACACTTGGTAGCATATTATCTTCCACTAGAACATCTTTCCCAGATGTAATAGGAATAAATTATACCTTTTGAGAGCATCAATTATAACCAATTACTCACATCTAGAACATAATGAGGATTACTATGATGTTTTAATCAAGATGTAATTTTTTTTAAAACCTGCAAAATTCTTATACTTTAGGAAGCTAAACAGTTGTGCAGTGAATGACAGGTATACTGATCATGTACTCATTTCACCCTAGTGATTTTGGTGCTCTGCTATTATAGATACTAAAATTCTTTTTGTTTTGAAAAGAGGAGGAGGTTAGCCGCAGCTGCTGCATTTTCTGATAAATGTGGAATGTCCGTTAACATCATGGTGGATGAAGGTTGAAAGCAAGCAAGAGCTATTGGTGTGCCAAATATCATCTTATGGCTTTAGAAATAATAACCCTTGGACACAATAAGGAACTGCAGGTTTTCAAGAAGCTGGATATTATTCATCAGAAAACCTGGACCAGGGCACAAAGCCAGCAAGCCGCTTCTGTGGTAGATGATGCAGGGCCAGCTTTAGTATGAAATAGCAGACTCAGGTTTCCAGAGAATATACCAGGTTCCTGTCTCCATCTAGATGCGCTTACAGCCAAACTCTGGGTTTTCTCCTGCTGTTGCAGCGATGCCAAAATGACTACTGCTGCATCCTGCAGGGGGCAGTTGTGGAGATCTCCTCTGGGTAAGGGGACATTCATTCCCTTACCTGGGGGCAAGCCTCCGCATCATGGAGGGATCTACTCAGACCTGCGCTAGCAAAATTGCTGGTGCAGATCCATGTAGACCTGGGCCATGGGATCGGGACCAGGAAGAAGACCAGAATTCGGCAGCTGCCACTGCCACTAAATCCACCCCCTTCCCAGACCTGATCTGCTTACCTCCCACCCTCATTGACTCCCTGTTCCACCCTGCCCCCATTGCTGCTTTGTTCTGCCCTTCCCCATCCCGTCCCGCCTCCCCCACCCCATCCCGCCTCCCCCGCCATCGTAGCTACCTCAGCAGGTCTGGGAGGATCCTCCAACATGCGTGGGAAGGTTCTGGTCTTTTTGCCGGTGCTCCAGCCTCATGTGTCTTCATCTGCTGTCATACTGCCTTTCATGACTGCTGTAAGGCAGTTAGCGCTGGCAGAAAACTCGTTCCGCCAGCACTGAAGCCCAATATAATTGGGCTGTCAGACTTGTAGTTACATCATAATATTTTGGACTGATTGGGTATTTATTTTGATTGGATGAAAAAACATGTTTATTTTGTTTTATGTTGCTGTTCTGTGTTTTTTCTTTACTGCAATTGATGTATGTTCAATTCATGTTGTTCTCTTCTTCGTCCTAGTGGTAACTTTGGGAACAACTCATTTTTGCTATTCTTTGATATTTTTGCTAGGAGGCATAGTTCGGCCTCTGGACTCTTTAACAGAGCTGGTAGTAGAATTGCCACCAACTTCCATTCAGAAGTAATTCAGTAGTGCATTATTCAATATCATTATTTTTAATTTCCTGGTCTATCCTTTGGGCTTACAGTAGTTTTTTCTTCTTCATATTAGTAGATCTGTCCCCAAGGGTCTTGGCAGTCTTAAAGGGGAAAAAAGGGTAAGGGAATTAAAAGTGGCCAAATAAACTAAAAATGATGTTATAAACATAAAATAAGAAAAAGAAAAAAGAGCTCAGTGCTCTGTTCTAGGTACGATGGATACTCTGACCAGGAGGGAGGCAGATGTTGACCTCCAGCTCCTGGGATGCACTCCTGACCTTGTATTGCCAGGGGGCAAGGATTCTTTTGGGGGTTGGAAGCAATAAGCACATCAATGGGTAAAGCAAATGCTTTTTATTGGTAACCCATAAGCAGTGTTAACAATCTCAAGAAATCAAACAGAATGGAGCCAGGATGGTGTAGTGGTTTGGGAGTCGGACTTAGACCTGGAAGATCCAGGTTCAAATCCCCGCTCAACCATGAAGCGTCCTGGGTGACCTTGGGCCAGTCACTATCTCTCAGCCCCACCTACCTCACAGGGTTGTTGTGAGGACAAAAGGAAGGGAGGAAATATGTACACCACTCTGAGCTCCTTGGAGGAAGGGCGGTATAAAAATGTGAAAAATAAATAAATAACATGCTCTTGCCTCTTCAGCTACTGGGACCATCAATTCAGAAGTGAGAGCACTCCGACGGCCACACTGTGTGTATAGCGCCTTCTGCAGCTTCAACCTACACTGATGCTATGACAAGGTCTACAGCACTTGAGGGAACACTTTGCAACTACCAAAATTAGTAGTTCACCGGTGGAACTGGGTTCCTGGAACCCAAAATAGAAGACTTAAGGATCAAAGAAAAAAAAAGTTGGGTCTGCCAATCCTTTTATGAAGCAGAACCAGTTGACTCCATCCTTCTGCAATGGCATAGCTAGGAAAAAGCAGTATTAACAATAAGAAATGAAATAAGTTTCCATAACTACCAAGACATTATTGTTACCAGTCATTAAAGATTTGTAACAATACTTTTGGTAAGGCTTTAGCTATCTACAGGGGAAAGCCTTGACAACTGTCAAAATGAATATCATAAGAGAAGGTCAGTGGTAAATCTGATTTTCATACAGAGACAGCCTCTGATATATGAAGAACATGGTTTGTTAGTGAATGTTTACTAGACTCCCCACATTTGGTGGTGAAGAACCACGGAATAAATGCTGTTCTTTGGTACAACCTCTTGTTTATTTAAAGAAAGTACTGTATGAGGGTATGACCTATTTATTACAATAGTCCAATTTAATTTTGCATCAGAAAATAAAAAACCACTAGCACTAAACTGAAAGATAAATACGTTATTTTTCATATGTTAAGAATACAAATTTAATAGCTCCAGAAGCTGATTAAAAACTTGGCCAGATCCAACAAGGAAGATCTGAGAGGGCAGCTGATGTAGATGTCTATTTGGATGCAGATGTGACCTGTACAGTGGTGTCACCAAGATTAGTGTCACCCGGTGCAGTAACACATGGTGTCATCCCCCATTAACTTTATTTTAATACATAACAGTACAGGTCACCCAACAAATCAGTAACCAACAAATTACACAACTGAATAAGAGAGTATTAGCTCTCATACACAGAAATGAGAGCTGACTCATACTAACACCTTATTGATGCCATGCTGTGTCATAACACCACATTGGCTTTCAGAACAATCAGTCATTGGTCAGTTTTGAGTTAAGGAAACCTACTTTTTTGTTTCATAAGGCAGTTGTGTTTTCTTTTTCCAGTCATTTGACCATAACATTTGATAGAATACAGATACTTCAACACGGTTTGATTTCATTACATTCTGCATTAAATTACTTCCAATTATATATAACTTTGTGGTATTAATACATCTTTTCCAAAAGGCTTCCACAATTTTAGCCACTAATGATGTCTCACCCCCCCCCCCGAGTGTGTCACCTGGTGTGGTCCACACCCCTGCACCACTGACGCCTGTGATGTTCATTTCATCTCTGTGGATCCTGATGGGCATTTTGTGTAGCACATCCTCATTTGGAGTCGCCAACTGTACAAAACAAAGTGTGACTGGAGCCAGGCTTATTTTCTTATATGTCTTCTGATGTTAGGTGCAGTGCTCTCTGAACATTCTTCAAACATATTGTTCTCATCTTATTTTCTCTTTTCCTTTTTTTGATGAAGGGTGACTTTTCTCTTCGTTTTTGCGCTGTGTTTCCTTTTTTTCTTAAAATAATAAGTATATTTAATTTCTAGAGTCTTAAGTGAAATATAAAAGCAGCTCTAAGGTCTACCACATCTGAACTACTTTTGTATAAATATTTTTTTTCTTAACAGCAGTATGCTGTGGTCAATATTTACCAGACCATGACTTTGCTAGGTAATGTTACTGAAACAGGGTCTCCCTGTGCTTCTGTTTCTAGTGTCTTTGGAGTGGGGATGCCAAGGACAGTGCTTCTAGATCCCTCTGGGATCTCAGAAACAGAAGGGATGAGGTTCTATTTTCTTCTCCTGCACCTCACTTCTTTGACCTCTCCTCTTCTGGGTTCTCAGATCTCAGAGATAGCAACCTCTGGCCCCTGCCTGACTGGCAATAACCACCAGCAGGCTTGATAGGTATCCCTTTGCTTTCTCCCACAAGACACCTCGGCTCCTAGCTGGGCCAAGTGCGTTTCTGTCACCTGGGCAATTGAACCATGCCTTCCCACCTTGTTGTCTTCCTTAGGCTCCTGGTAAGTGGTAACTACTGCAGAAGCAACCAAAACAATGCTATAACTCTGGATCAAGTACACAGCTCCTTGGAGTGTGTGCAACTTTCATTAGTTGGTTGGGAGAGCATGGCGTTAAGCGAAAGCTGCTTCCTGTTTCTACAGCATAAACTCATTCAACAGTTGAGGCTTTTTTGTGCACAGGGGGAGAGTGAGAGCATGGCAGAAGAGGTTTCTTTTATTTTCTGTCTGCAGTCCATCCCCTCATTGAAACCCCCTCATTGATGAGGAGCCCTCACCTTAGTCAGGAGATTGGAGGGTGATGCATTTGGCTAAAGCTGTTTCGTTTTATTTTTGACAGTATGCATTCTTGTTAACAGCGAGTTTGTCAGGAAATAGAAATTTTGGAAGTTTTGTTTATGTATATGAAGCTTTGGAATATTTGAATCCAGGTATTAAAAAATCATCTTTCACTTAGGATTGGATTGTTAAACTCATATCAACCCCCCCCCCCACCAATGCAGCTGCGTCTTGTGTGTGTGTGTGTGTGTGGGGGGAGTCCCAAAGGTCTCTTCCATTGAAAAAGGCAACATTTGTTCCCTTGCCCAGGGGTAAGACTCCACTGCCCGAATAGATTTACTCGGGCTTGCACCAGTAATTTAGCTGGCGCAAGTCTGAGTGAGCCCAGGAAGGCAGAAAGAGGCCAGGAAGGGGGAATAGGATATCGACAGCACTGCTGCTGTGGATACTGCCCCCTTCCTGGCCTCGATCTGCCCTCCTTCCTGCCCCGGTCCGCCCACACCCACCTCTGTTCTTTCTCTGTGCTGATTTAATGGTGTCAGGGCTCGTTGGGGAGCCACTTGAGCGTGGTGGCAGACGCTCGCTGCTTGCAGTGGGGGCCCAGCTGTGCAAAATGGCATGTCACCTTTTGCGACAGCTGAAAAAGACCTTGTGCTGCTGGAACACTAGTTCTGGCAGCACAAGGCCCCCATAGGATCAGGCCGTAACTTTATCATTAGTACTCTGATTTTTATTTTTAGGTTTTGTTTGGTATTTAGCATTTTTTGGGTATAACTTATAATGGAAGTTACTTGTTAACAATAAGGGACTTAATAGCTCTTCTAAAAGACTCCGGCTGTGTATAGAAAAGGTGAATTTGATATTTCATCAATGAATTCATATAAAAAAACCATTTAAACAGCTGCAAGAGGCTGCAAGAGTGGGTAGATCCAGCGGCATTGGCGCGTGCCAGATCCTATTCCCTCTTTTAGCAACCTCAGCCCTTCTTCTTTTAGGACTTTCGCCAGCTACAGAGCTGGCGCAGGTCCAAGGAGACCCATTGTGGAGCGGGCGGCTTGTGGAGGGGTAAGGATAGATATTTCCCTTTTCCCCTCTGAAGCCTCTCAATTGCCCACCCACTGGATACATCATGCTCATTTTTGGCGCGGCTGCATCGGCGAGTGGGGGAAGGATAATATTGTGCCCAAAGAGATTAAGGTGAAGTTCTCTAGTTTGTTGACTTTCTATTTCAAAGTATGTACACTGTCCAGAGCTTCTTGAAGGAAGGACAGGATTAAAATGCAAAAAGTAAATAAAACGTGGGGAGGGGGGGATGTGATATTTACTCTGGATTTGTGAAGGATAGTGTCCAGTACTGTAAGTGGGTTCTGGGATTCCCTCCTGCAGCCTAAGGCCAGGGAAGGGTTATGTACAGAATTCTCAGCACCAGATTAGGATTGAGCTGCTGTCTGTGTTGATAAGGCCCTTGATTCTTAAAGCTGGTTTGCTGGAAGAACCTGTTTTCATTGCTTTCTCTGAAAGCCTGGTCATTGCTTTCTCTGGTCTGGTTTCCAGCATGCCATACACCAGCCTGAAAATTGGTTCCTGGAGATTTATAAAATCTTGAATTAAACAAGCTTGAGGAAGATGCAGTGCCTTAGTTCTAGTATCTCTGTGAGTGTAGCTTATAGTCTACATTGGATGGACAAGACAGGGATAGGGGAGGAGCTACATGCCTTTGAGAAGCAGTTATATGTTAAGGATAGTGAAAGAGGAGGGAGTAGAGTAGCTGGTGAAGTGAGATTAGGGTGGCCCAGGAAAAGTTTGGGTTTCTCAACCTTTGTCCCCAATGCACCACCTCTCGTAGTATAATTATCTTAAGTATCAGTACCACTGGACGTATCTGGTGAGGACGTCATTGCCAGTTACTTCTGGATTGGGAGGCCAGATGCGACACTACAAACAGCAGAAAGAGGATCAGGGTGAGCGGGTGGACTTTTTCAAGCGCATGAAAACCACGCGCTGGAGCTCTGCCTGCCAAGCTAAGCCTCCTACCACTCTTTGTAGAATCACATTGTGGTCTCAGTGCCAGGTGGGGGGGTGTCCCTTGGGAGCAGCAGATACCACTAGACAACAGCTCAAGTACCACCGGTGGTACACGTACCACCGCTTAAGAAATGCTGCCCTAGAATGCCCTAACTTTTCAAACACTTCCAGGTAAAAGAGTTGTGGTCTCTGTACAGTTTTATGCCCCCACACAAATCTCTCAACTGTTCCTTCATTGTGAGGGACATTCCACATTTTTTACTTTTTAAAAACCTGGCTTGCAGTCTTTTGCTAACTTTGTCAGAGCTCCACATCTAGCTACTAGGGATGAAGAATAGGGAACAAAGGAGGCTCATCATTCCAATAATGGGGTTCCTGTCCTCTGTCATCACATTTTCTCTTTCCAAGGTTGTCCTAACGGAGTGTTTCAAACCATCAGGACTAAAATCCTACGGTTAATCTCCCAACGTAGGGACGTCTTGATATCAGCTGCAAAATCTGTAAATGCATGGCAAAATGCCAATCAAGAGTTGCCTGGTGGTCAGATTTAGCTCAGAAAAAAGCAAAATGTAGGATTTCAAATAATATTACAAAGTCTCAGTAATCTTTCACTAACTTTATCTGAGTAACTCTCATTACTTTGGAAGAAGTAATATTGGCTCAATAAGCTCCCTAAGGGTGGCAGGTCAGGAACTGTGGTCTCCATCCTCACTATATTTTCTTCTTGGCTTATTCTAGCCTTAGAATTTCATTCTGTCTTAAAACTAGCTGGCAATATTAAAGTGAATACAAATAATTTGTTGCAAACATTTATTGCAATTAAAACATTAAGGCAAAAATGATAGTAAATATTACCATATAATATTTAAACCAATGAAATTGTGTTAAAGATAAAGATAATGCAATACTAAATGGACTTCAAAATAACACTCTGAAAAGAGACAGAATTGCATCAGTTTCTGCTGCAACTATGGACTCTAAAAATACTGTAAAAAACCTCTTTGTTGTGAAAAACTGATACGCTCTCCTGACCAGTAACCAAGTTCCTACAGTTGCTTTTTCAGTCAAAATTATTTTTTCTTCCCTTTTCCTCCCTTCTTTTTCTGTACATCTGGGGTTTTCTTCTCTTGTTCTGCTCGAAGGGCGGCTTCTTCAGCTGCTAGTGCTTCTTGTCTTAAACGCTCTGCCTCTAGTAGCTTACTTCTGTACGCTTCCCGGACACTGAGAACCCTGCCTCGTGCTTCATCTAAGGATGCCTATCCAAAGACAAATATACCCACCTCAAAACAAAATCAATCTTAGGTACAGTCACCCTTCATCTTATGCAAGAGTTATGTCCCAGAGTCAGCACGTAAAGCCAAAATCAAGTATATTCAAACTTACATTGAAAATCCCTTACATCCAGAAAATATATGTACTGTCTCTTTGAAGTAGAATTTTTCACAAAATTAATATGAGTCTAATTAAAGATGGGTTATAATGGGATATTATACTTTTTATTTTAGATATATGCCATGGGGCTTGTTCTATTTTGTCCCTACATCTATATACAGTATTGTTACCCCCTTCTACATCTCAGCATGTCAAACTTGGATGGATGCTAGAATGAAAAGGAAATCAAGAAATTTGTGAGGAGAAATACCAACTGGTGAGAATTTGTCTAGCAGAAATATAATTGGTAAGCCTGCCTAAGGAGTGGAAGTTACCTCAAATTAGCAGAACTTACTTGTAGATCTTCATACATTTCATGTACATTTTGCTTCAACTGATTCCTAGCCATATGTTCATCCTGTCTGTGTTCCAAAACCATCTCTCGAAATTGTCTAAAAAGATTGATTTCTTCTGCTTTATGCATCTCTTGCTCTTGAATAATAGACTCATTCTTCAGCACAGGCTCAGGCAGCGTTTTTCTGAAGGTAAAACAGAGATTATTTATCTCTCTTCCAAGCTATGCTTACAATTGATTTGAGGGCCTCTGCCTCAAGATCCAGGCTTTCTCCACCTACATAGCCATGGGAAGAGGGCTTAGATGTCAGACTATGCAGAAAAGTGGACACAGTCAATTGTTAAATATAAAGGCAAATTGAGGGCTTACGGCCCAATCCTATCCCCTGTGGGCGCTGGCGTAACTAGCGTTGCGCTGGCAGAGGTGCTTTATGGCAGTTGCAAAGGAGCCTTCACCGGCACGTGCTGCAGGCCCGCTGCCAGGGAGGCAGGAGTGGTCTTCCATGCACCATTGGATGGCCTAAGATCCACTGGCCCAGGTAAGCTGGTGCAGGGGGTTGGAGGGAGGGGGCTGAATGAGATGGGGAGTGGGGCAGGACAGGGTGGTGATGGTGGTGGGGGAGAGGGCAGATCGGGTCTGGGAGGGGTGGGTTCGGCGGCAGTGGTGCACGTCAAATCCTGATCTCCTTCCCGGGCTTGATTTGCCTTCCTGGGTTAACTTGGACTTGTGCCAGCGATTGAGCTGCTGTGTTGACCCATAGTGGCTGCTGAAGCTTATTCCGAGGAGACCTCCAGCAGCCAAAAATCCCACTCCATCGCCATGCAGGGATTTAGTTAGGATTGGGCTGTTGGACTAATTTAAAACATGTCAACTGTTCAGTTTTAGAATTCTGACCTTTTTTTTTTTTTTTAACCGACATAACATTATAAAATTATACATGCTATTTACCTAATATAGGGTGTGAGGTCTAGAGGCTCCACTTCCTTCCGCTGAATTCCTAAGCTTGTTTCAGCAGCTGCTGGAGACACCATTGGTTCAGAAGCAGGAGATGCGGCCCCTGGCAAAAATAAAAAATAACTTAATATGAGATTGTTGCCTTGGCCATCCTCCCACTCGGGAGGGACACATTACACACCCATTACACACCTCGTCTCCTCGGCATCATTTCCTATCTGAAAATATAAGGTTTGATGTCTCATGCATGCATCAGAGGGCCTTGGCCAACCTCCTGAGAGGTCATCTGCTGGAGACAACACAGCCAGCCTCAGCACTGCATGCCAATGGCTCACACATCCCCATCTATCCCCTTCAACCCCGATCAGAGAGGCCTGAGATCACTATATATATAGTCGTTACACATACTGTGGCGTATCAAGGGTGTGGCAAAGCAGGGCGCTTGTCCTGGGCACCACTTGAAGTAGGGGTGCGCACTAACTGCCACAGCCTGGGATTGAGGAGGAGGTGGTAAGGAGGCAGCAGCCTGATTGCAAGGAGACGGTGAGATAGGAGAGAGTGCCCCCCACAAGGAGGAGGAGGCGGCCCGATTGCAAAGCTGCAGCCACTCTCCACTCCCTCTCCCCATGCCCCGAGGAGGAGGTGGCCGCAGCCCGATCATGAAGCCAGGGCCACTCTCTGTGCTCTCGCTCTCTCTCTGCTCAGAGAAAGATCACGGAGAGTAGTCCTGGTTTCACAATTGGGCCTGCCACCGCTAGTGCCTCCCCAGAAGTGATATTTCCTCACTTCCAGGAGAGAACGTCACGACATCACAGTATGTTGTGACGTGCCCTGGGAGTCACAGTGTTCAGATACATAGCGCTGGGGGGGGGGGTTATGGTTCTGTGCCTCCATCCCTGATCAGATGGTTAGCACAGTGAAATCATTCCATTATTGGAATGGCACTTTTTAATTCCCTGACTTGAATATCTATCAAAAGGGTTAGTTGTAGACAAACTTGCTGCTTGTGTTGCCAGGGGATTCATTTCAACCCCCTGTGAGCAGATCCCTCACATACCTTGTGGCCACAGGTATTAGTTTCTGTCCTCCTGACCAGTGGGCCATGAGTAGTCTCTGAGAGGGGAAGTACTGTGTAAGCTCTTCCTGGCAGCTTAGTTGTGCATTGCATGTATGAAAGAGTATGTCCTGGGGAGGATGATGTCGTCATGGTTTTACAGCCATCACTGCATATTGATTAGTGCTCTGCTAATGTGGCAACACTGACAGTGACTGATGTAGTGTAGGAGCAAAGAGACTGAGCTGCGAATCAGGACTTCCCCCATTAAAACCCTCTGCTATGAACTCACTAGGTGATCTTAGGCAAGCAACTCCCTCTCAGCCTCAGTTTCAATATGGGGATAATCATATTTGCAGAACAACATCAAAGTACCGCATGTGAAATGCTTTGCACTCAGGAAGCAATACAAACGCTAAGGACAGTAGTCTTCTCATTTCTGGCACCTTTGGGACCTAAGTGGTACCAGATTATTGGATATGCCAGACTATCAGGAGGAATGATGCTGGACTAATTCCCTCACCCGCTGAGAGGTGAAAGGCAAAGGATGGCCTTTGAGATCGCAATCATCTAGTCAGGATCTCTTTTCTTGCTACCTTCCAAGAGTGCCAGGCAGCACTCAGAGGGCGAGAAGGAGTCTTCTATGCAATCATGGGGCTGGGGTGGCCCCTTAGCATCAGGTATGAGTGACTCCACTTGCCCCTCCCAGCAGGGTCTGAGCAAGAGAGACATCGAGGAAGTAGAACCTGCACTGCAGCTCAGAGCCATCGCCAAGCCCTGGCCACCAGTACGTCATCTCACCACGCTTCAACCCACTGCTGGTCATTTTTGATGCCGGACCATCTGGCATCAATCCTTCTCCCTACTACAGTCCCAATCCAGATCATACCCCAGCCCTACACCTGCTATTTGCCACAGACAGAAAGAAAATTAGTGCCAATGGAACAGCATATTAGTGAATATTTTGACTGTGCTGCTGTTACTAAGAGAAACTGGTTGGGCTCTCCCACTGCCCCCATTTCATAGAAGAGGGTCATGCAGCATTTTCCTTTCCACAAACTTCAAACCTCTATGCAGAGGCAGCCCATCCATTATGCGAGGTAATGCAGGTTGTATCAGCGGCTGATTGGGGGGGGGGGGGCAAGAGGACAGCAGATTCAGGGTGCCCTTCACCTCACCTCTGCCACCACCATCACCTCCCTCCAACCCACTGTGGATGCAATCTGCGCTTTCCGCCCACCAAACGCAAGTGGAAAGTTGATCATCTGCCTCCTTACTGCGCTCCTTGCATGGTTTCTTTAAACATGGAAGTACAGGACTTCCGGCTTGATTTACAGGGACTGAGTGAACACACACAATCCCTTTAAATTGAATATGGAAGTCCTGCACTTCTACACCTGGAGAAACCGTGTGACGAACGTGGTAGGTGGCTGCTATTTTTTGTTGTTGTGCAGAGTGGTAGACCCAAGGTGGCATTGGGGGAATTCCAGGTCATGCCACCACTGCCTCTATGAAAACACCACCCAGAAAGCTTTCCTTCATGGCTTGTTTTGTGGACAGACACATACCTGCTTCTCCAGAACCCACCACAGTGCCAACACTTTCAGCCTCAGATTCGACCAAACCTTTCCTCATGCATTTATTAATAAACTGCATGCGCTCTTGAAAAGCCTGGGGAACAAAGATTTATTGCAAATAACTGAAAAAGAGCAGTATAAGCGATATTAATTACCAAGCCGTTCTTATGCGTGAGTGCTTTAACACTGGCAAAAGATGTATTTGATAATACATGCATTTTATAAATGCAAAATGTAAATTTATAAATGCAACGTCCAGATTTTAAGCGCAAAGACAATATATAATCATAAAGCCTCCAGGTACCACTATGTAGGTCACCCAGGTCTATCAACTTGGATTTGAAGACTCTAGATTTTTATCAACAACAACTCTCTTACAACTTCCTCTTCCCATTGTGTGCATAAACAAGTACAAGTGCATATACTGCACTTTTCACATGCTGTTTCATGAAATCTGGCACTTTTTTCATTTATCAACTCAAAATTGTGTTTCAGAGGCGTGTGTGTGATTTGAAGACCCCTATTAAATAGCAATGAATATGTCATAGTTATGGAAATGATCTCAGTATCTTATTCTGATAAGTATATCAGTCAGTATCAGTCATCAATGTGGGTGTGGGGCTCTCGCAGCTTAGGTATTGCACACAGGGCAGAGAGCATTCGGGCCAATACAAAACATGATACATAGTTCAAATTCAGGCAAAGCAGCCACTGAATAGGTCACAAAGTTGGGCAGCCCAACCTTAACCTGTACCGGACCTGTGGGTTTGGGTGGCCCACAGTGTATCCAGCGCTAGCTAGGCACAGGATGGAGGTCTTTTGGGGGTAAGGTAGCAGGGTTCCTTGGATCTGCGCAAGCTCATTCGCTGGCGTAGAACCAAGAAGCTTCATGTCAGGTTTCCAAGCCTAGGAGGGGTAATAGGATTCGGAGCGCCCTTCCCGAGCCCCCACACCACTTGGAGCAGCTCTCACATACTCCGGTGCACAGGCCACTGGATTCAGTGCCGGCAGGACAGCACAGGCCTTCCCACCAGCACTGCTTGCTCTATGCGGGCTTCGCAATGTGCTTTGCAGCACATTTGCGACGCCCTAGGCCGGCGCAGCATGCGCTATGCCAGCCCAGCAGGGGAATAGGATTGCATCGTCAGTGAGTCTGTCTTCTCTTTGTCCCACGAGACAGCTATTATGTTTGACTTTGTGGGGAGGTGTGGGAGAAGACCTAAGAGACAGTCATCAGGCAGCTGGAATTTTAGCTGCAGAGGCTGAAAACAGACCCAATATCAGGAGACATTTGTCTGCATATATTCCAGGAGCCTGAGTCATCATGTGACTCACACTTCAGGCTCTTCTTCTCTCCCCCTCCCCACCCCCGACTGCTGGATAGTGTTTTTGCTGAAGATTTGCTTGGAGTCAAAACAACGACATAAGTTTGTACTTCATTATATTTCTCCACCCAAACCTTTGAGTAAGGATCTCATTTCTTCAGCCCACCCACGCCTGGTAGAATAACAAAATTTCATCAGGAACATTACTGCATAATATTATGCTAACAGTGGCACAGCATGGCAGTAAGGGGCACATAATGACCAAGAAAGAGGTGACTCCAGTGCAATCCATGCAATACCCTAGAAGCATTTTAGCCACCAGAGAATCTTTTACACCAGTCAAACTGACATCCCTAATATTTGGAAGCAAGCTCTTAGAATGTGGCATCTGACGTTAAACCAAGATGTCACTATAGCTACACTGGCCCATGCAAATCGTCAGTATGTCATCACAGTGCCATGTATCTCTAGAATCAGATGCTCATTGGTAGCCTGCAGTTGTTGCACACCAACTGCAGCACATAACATATGAATGCTTTAGATTTTGGGGCTGAGTAATTTAATGATGCTAATATGTGATGAAGTCTGGCCTGACAGCTGAATGATGATGAGTCATGGAGCTGAAGCACACACGTGGGTGAATAATTCATGTCACAACATTCAGCTGCCAGGCTCAGAGCGACAGCAACAGAAACAAAAATCAATATTGTCTCCTTAGATTATGCAACTAAAAGCTGTTTAATTGCTAGCAGTTAAAAAACAAAAACAGCATTGGGTTTATGCACACAATAAAGCAAAAATATTTTTTTAAAGCAACTGCTAGTGAGAGCAAATTATTGTATGCTTACCAAAAGCTAGTAACAAGATCAAAGTGCTTGCAATCTTAATATTAATATTACGATAAATATTGCGCTTCCTGCTTCCTGTTTAACATTTGGGAGTCTCTCAGGCAAGCAACATTCAGGCTCTGTGCTCTGTGCTATAAGCCAGCATGCTTATAGTGTTTTGGTAAAGAAAGAGACGCGCTTGCTTGCCGCCAGCAATAGCAACATAAGGAAAGTAATGGGCATGTGGGGCACGGGGCACCCCGAGTTCCATGGATAAGTGAATCCGTGGGTAGCGGATCTGCGGATACAGAGGCCCTACTGTATATGTTATGATAAAATAAAAACATTAAAATTAAGGAAAACACAACAGTTCACTTCAATATTTTGACTTTGCAAGAAATATTGAGATTCAGCTCCTGTGATCCCTGCCATCCAGGTACAAAGATGGAAAATCAGATATTGGCTGCATATGCTTCTACCACTATTTATCCAAAGCAATTCCTCAGTCTATTCCCAGCAGCACTTGGGCTGTCTCTTCAAGACTGTGCTTGAAATTGACAAATCCTTCCAAGGGGTTGAGTTTTCAGAACTTTTCCATGTTATATGTACACGTAATAGGATAATCTCTGGTTACCTTGATGGCCCTTCCTGGCTCTGCAGCTTCCCATGCCTGCTTCATAGCTTTGATCTCATCTGCTCTCTCAGTGTCTCTTCTCAAATCCACTGCGTCAGCCTCATTTTGTTCAATGACAAGACGCAAGATCCAGGAGGGTTTGTTTGGATCAGATTGCTGGAATTGAAGTGCACAGAGCAAAACTAAAGAGTATATATTGACTTAGAGATAGATTGCCTCTCAAATGGATGATAGCACTGATACATCACTGAGAAGCATAGCAGCAGACTGTTATTGCCAAAGGATGCCAAAGGACAGTATCCGAGTCTCCAATATCCTTAGATGTACTGTATATGCGTATAGACCAGCTTTGCAAACAAGTCCGTGAAAGGCACTAGTCCACAAACTTTAATTTTTAGACTGCTGGCTCACACAAATCTATAGCTGAAAATGTAATTTCTGTTGTCAGCTGATGCTCTTCTATGGCAAGCAGCAGGAGTGATAGAAAATGAAAGGCTAGATTTGAAATTACTCCAAACTTGAGTTCTAGTTTTGAAACCTAGTTTCTAAACTGGGGCTTAGGTGCACTCTCATCCATGTTAGCAAGGACTGACATCATGCCAAACCATGGTTAAGAGAACTAGGAGCAACTCATCCTGCAGCTTGCTCCCAGTTACTACACCATGATTGCCATACAGGTGGCATTATATCTACATTGCCCCCCTAAAAACCTGAATAAAAAATAATAATCAACTCTTTTCCAGGTTACAAATGTTCCCTGCCTAATCACCTGCTGGTGATTGTTACCTGCCACAGGCTACAAGGACAGTGGCTATTTACAAGACTGGTACTATTTATTTATTTTATTTTATTTATTTTTCACATTTTTATACCGCCCTTCCTCCAAGGAGCTCAGAGTGGTGTACATATTTCCTCCCCTCCTTTTTGTCCTCACAACAACCCTGTGAGGTAGGTGGGGCTGAGAGATAGTGACTGGCCCAAGGTCACCCAGGAAGCTTCGTGGCTGAGCGGGGATTTGAACCTGGATCTTCCAGGTCTAAGTCCGACTCCCAAACCACTACACCATCCCGGCTCGCCTATCACTACTATCACAACTACAAACTGAAAATAAATCCAGGTGCGCATGTGCATTCTTTTAAAAGGGTGTTCACATTTCAGAAACAGTGCAAGGAGATGGTTTAAAAATAAATTTGTCTCAGTTACATCCTCTTCCCAATGGGAAGCAACTCATAAGCTTTTAGAGCACCCGAGGTTCTGATTCATTGCTATCCTCTCTCAATATTCCCATTAAATTATATCAGGGTTTCAGCAAAAGGGGAACCTGAAGCCCTAGGCAGGAACAGGTCTCTTGTGGAAAATTGATCTGCTTGATCTACCTGTAGAAGGGTCATCACCAACCTACCTGAAATATGTGCATCAGGGAAAGTGCCAGAGAGTCAGCCAACTGATGGAGTATTGCCTACTGGTTAGCACTCATGCACCCCTTCCTGTTCTCTGCTTCCCAGGGAAAGAGGGGTAGAGAACGTAGAACAAG
Organism: Plestiodon gilberti rubricaudatus; assembly: GCA_026170595.1. Taxonomy (NCBI): domain Eukaryota; kingdom Metazoa; phylum Chordata; class Lepidosauria; order Squamata; family Scincidae; genus Plestiodon; species Plestiodon gilberti. The sequence continues at coordinate 67,150,973 of JANXHW010000001.1, forward strand.
CAAGATGATGAAAAATGCCTACACTTGGCTGGATGGACACAAGAGATAGACTGACTAAATTAGACAGTAATACCCAGCAGAGGAAGCCAGAAAGATATTTAAGAGCAAAGCACACAAACTCCCAAAGTGAAGTTTCAGGTTAGCTTGGAATGAAAAGAACAAGCAAAATGTATTCCCTAAATAAGTCTAGCTAGAAATATGGTCCCTATAGATAGCTACTTATGTTGTCCCAGGAATCCAGGTCCCTGCAGTTACTGGGGAGTAAGTGGGTGTGCCTTCCACAAACCATCATTATCTGGCAAAATATTGCCATCAGATCTAGCAAAATACCCCCTAGCATCCTTGTGCTTGATCTTAAGAAACCTAGGGCTGATGATGTCATAGGGTTACTTGATTGGAAGAGTGGAAAGCACCTGGTCACGCCATCCTACCCTTTTACCTAGTCAGACAGGTTTGACTACCCAGTTAGTGAGCATGTGAGTAAAAGGCTTGGCTAGCCTACCAGTAAGAGGCTTGGCTAGCACAGACATAGAGAAGGACCAATACCCATCCAGACACGTGGCTGTTTGGGAATAGCATTTTCAAAAAAAGGACAAAAGCTAATGCAGGAGGATGTCACAGCCATTTTTAGGCTGCTGAACCAGCACTGACACATTGGGGGAATTATGTGTCCAAAAATACGCAAAAAATAGGGAGGGGAAACAGGGCATTAATCACAATATGGATGGAAATCTAAACCACTTAGATGTTAGCCAAACAGAAAGGTTATGATGATTGTGGAAGATGGGCATTAATACATACTTGGGCTATGTATGGGTAGGGGAGAATTGTGAAACCTGGCAGTTTTCATCATAGTGATATTAAAGTGTGTTCGGTATTAAAACATCATTGCTCCAGCCTAATTATATCATGCACTCTCAACAGAACATTCTGTATTTGAGTACACAGTATTCCATTATATAGTATTTCAAGATAGCTAACCTAGCTACCCAGAGTTCTGAGGCTACAAATCGTATGCACACTTTCCTGGAAGTAGGCCCCACTGAACACAGTGGAACAACAGAAAAGGGAGGAGTACTAGAGAATAAAATATGTTCCCCTCCTCCCATATAAAAATGGACAGATATAGAACATTGAGAGAATGTTGTGGTTATATCTGAAATTAACTTTACCAACAAATTACCTGTGATTCTGGTCTAGAAGCAGATGGTGGTTTTTCTTTAGCAGACTTTTCTGCCTTGTCAGTTGTTTTTTCTTTTGTTTTTCGGGTTGTTTTGGAAGAACCTGCTGATTTTTGCCCTTCTAAATTGCTGTGAACATCTGGGCTTAGAATGGATACATTGTCTTCATGTTTATCAGTAGCATGTGCTACACACATTCAATTGTGGTATTTAAATGACAATAATGAGAAGGAGTTAATAAGAAGAAATTAATAATTGTACATATAACAGTTTACATTTCTAACAGTATGAAAAGGAACCAGAGACCAACCCTCGTGTGTGTGTGTGTGTGTGTGTGTGTGTGTGTGTGTGTGTGTGAGTGAGTGTATGTGAGTGTACGTATGTGTGTTTAAATACACCTTAAAAATTATCTTACAAGGACAAATTTAAAATCATTTACAAGGACTGTATTTTAATTAAAACAGACACTTTCATCTTCAACATTTGTGCTGGCATATCTACTATGATATCAGAGTAACACTGTCACAATAAAGTTATGACATGTTTTTTGATGTTGTGCTGCTGAGATTACTGTTGGTATGTGCCACCCAGAGTACTTATGCTATTACTGCAGGATCAAACTATCAACACTGAATCAAGAATGGTCCATGAAATTCATGCTTCAAGAATGGTTTCATATGGGGTGATAAAAATATAGTCTGGGTTGTATAAGATTGCATGGAGCACAGCTCTGTCATTGAAAGCTTCTTCCGCAAGCAGAAGGAGAATTGGGTTCCTGCAACGTGAAAGGGGTCCTTTGCTCCTTCTGCTTGAAGAAGGTTCTGATGATGTAGCTTGCTCTGTGCAATCTTAGGATATAATCCTGGTATCTGGAACACAACAACATTATACCACAGAAATACATACATTAATTTCAACATACTTAAGGTGTATAACTGCACTGTATTATGGCAAAAATATTCTACACTACTTTTCTTTCACCGATGTGCTCCACATAATGTGCTCCACAATGGACACAATCCAGCATTTTAAGTCCTATTTATTTCAGTGGGAGAGATTAAAATATCCTTTCGAAATCAGCAGAGGATGAGTGCCCATGAATGTGGCCGGATAATGTCCTTTGGTTTCACCACTATCTTAATGCTTTGTACACATTGGAATAGGCTTAGACTGCAATCCTATAACCACTTACATGGTAATACGTCCCATTGAACTCAGTTGGGCTTACTTCTGAGTAGACATGCATAGGATTTCCAGTGACAGTGCGAACAACATAGCCACAAATGGGCAGTCCAATCCTACCTAAATCCCCCTCTGCCGATGCAGTCGTACCACGGGAGGGTGCACTGCATCCTGTGTGGGAGTTTCAGGTCCTGGAGGTCTCCTCCAGGTAAGGGAACATTTGCTCTCTTGTCCAGGGGTAAGCCTCTGCCACCCAAATAGGTCTACTCGGACCTATGCCAGCTACTTTGCTGGTGCAAGTCCGAGTGGACCCAGGAAGGCAGATTGAGGCTTAGAAGGGAAATAGGATACCAGTGGTGCTGCTACTACCGATACCGCCCCCTTCCTGGCCTTGATCTTCCCCCTCCCATCCCAGTCTCCACCCATTCCTCCCCCTCTCTGCTCTGTCCCACCCACTCCACCCCCTGCCCACTTCCCGCACTGACTTAACAGTGCCAGGGCTCTGACTGCTGGTGTGCTGCTGTGGCCACTTGCTGCTTGTGGCAGTGGCCTAGCTGTGCTGAATGGTGTGTTGCATTCTGCGAGAGCCATAAAGGACCTCGTGCTGCTAAAGAACTAGTTCTGGCAGTGCAAGTTGTTGTTGTTGTTCAGTCGTTAAGTCGTGTCCGACCCTTCGTGATCCCATGAACCATATCCCGCCAGGCCTTCCTGTCGTCCACTATCTTCCTGAGTTCGCTCATTTTCATGTACGTTGCATCGGTGATGCTGTCTAACCATCTCATCCTTTGCCTTCCCCTTCTCCTTTTGCCTTCAATCTTTCCCAGCATCAGAGTCTTCTCCAGAGAGTCCTCTCTTCGCATTAGGTGGCCAAAATATTTGAGCTTCAGCCTCAGTACCTGTCCTTCCAGGGAACAGTCAGGGTTGATTTCATTGAGGATTAACTGATTTGATCTCCTAGCAGTCCAAGGGACTCTCAGGAGTCTTCTCCAGCACCACAGTTCAAAAGCATCTATTCTTCGGCGCTCAGCCTTCCTTATGGTCCAACTCTCGCAACCATACATTGCTACTGGGAACACCATCGCCCTGACTATGCGAACTTTTGTTGGCATGGTGATATCTCTGCTTTTTATTATGCTGTCTAAGTTTGCCATAGCTTTCCTTCCAAGGAGTAAGTGTCTTTTAATTTCATGGCTGCTGTCTCCGTCTGCAGTGATCTTGGAGCCCAGAAAAGTAAAATCTGTTACTGCTTCCATTTCTGCCCCTTCTATTTGCCAGGAATTGATGGGACCAGATGCCATGATCTTAGTTTTATTAATGTTGAGTTTCAAGCCAACTTTTGCACTCTCCTCTTTCACCCTCATCAAGAGGCTCTTTAGTTCTTCTTCACTTTCTGCCATTAGGGTGGTATCGTCTGCATATCTGAGGTTGTTGATGTTTCTCCCGGCAATCTTGATTCCGGCTTGCGATTCATTCAGCCCTGCATTTCTCATAATGTACTCTGCATATAAGTTAAATAGGCAGGGTGACAATATACAGCCTTGCCGTACTCCCTTCCCAATTTTGAACCAGTCGGTTGTTCCATGGCCGGTCCAAACTGTTGCTTCTTGACCCGCATACAGGTTTCTCAGGAGACAGGTAAGGTGGTCTGGTACCCCCATCTCTTTAAGAATTTGCCACAGTTTGTTGTGATCCACACAATCAAAGGCTTTTGCGTAGTCAATGAAGCAGAAGTAGGTGTTTTTTTGGAACTCTCGTGCTTTCTCCATGATCCAGCGCATGTTAGCAATTTGATCTCTAGTTCCTCTGCCTCTTCGAAACCCAGCTTGTACGTCCTGTAGTTCTCGGTCCACATACTGCTGAAGCCTAGCTTGTAGGATTTTGGGCATAACCTTGCTAGCATGTGAAATGAGTGCAATTGTACGGTAGTTTGAACACTCTTTGGCACTGCCCTTCTTTGGAATTGGAATGTAAACTGACCTTTTCCAATCCTTTGGCCACTGCTGAATTTTCCAAATTTGTTGGCATATTGAGTGCAGCACTTTCACAGCATCATCATTTAGGATTTTAAGTAGCTCAGCTGGGATATTATCATCTCCGCTAGCTTTGTTGTTAGTAATGCTGCCTAAAGCCCACTTGACTTCACTCTCTAGGATGTCCGGCTCTGGGTCAGTGACCACCCCAGCGTGGTCATCAGGAACATTAAGATCTTTCTTGTATAGTTCTTCTGTGTATTCTTGCCATCTCTTCTTAATCTCTTCTGCTAGGTCCCTGCCTTTTTTATCCTTTATCATGCCCATCTTTGCACAAAATGTTCCCTTGATATCTCCAATTTTCTTGAAGAGATCTCTAGTCCTCCCCATTCTGTTGTTTTCCTCGATTTCCTTGCATTGTTCATTTAAGAAGGCCTTCTTATCTCTCCTTGCTGTTCTCTGGAAATCTGGATTCAGTTGTTTATATCTTTCCCTTTCACCCTTGCTTTTCGCATTCCTTCTTTCCACAGCTATTTGTAAAGCCTCATCTGACAGCCACTTTGCTTTCTTGCATTTCTTTTTCTTTGGGATGGTTTTCGTTGCTGCCTCCTGCACAATGTTACGAACCTCCGTCCATAGTTCTTCAGGCACTCTGTCTACCAGGTCTAATGCCCTAAATCTATTCTTCACCTCCACTGTATACTCATAAGGGATATGATTTAGGTCATATCTGACTGGTCTAGTGGTGTTCCCTACATTCTTCAATTTAAGCAGTGCAAGACTTTGGGCCAAAAAACTCATAAAAGAGGGGAAAGCATGCAATGACTGGACTTGCAAGTAAATCTGAGTTACAAAAGATTTTAGTATTCATCTTTATTAGGAAATCATTGACTCTTATTTTGCCTTCAAGCTATGGAATTCAACAGAAAAGCTTCATTTGATTTTACTGGCGCAGAATCAGTTTAGGAGTATTGTTACAGGTAGATGTTAACCAGGAAAATACAGTGAAATATTGTTTCTATTATTTGCAAAAGAAACATATGTGGTTAAATAATATATATCAGCTGTAGTAAATTTATCAAGATTCAAAGCCAAGTCAACTGGAGCAGTCATAATTATTGAAAATAAGAAAAATATAATCCTAGAGGAAATATTTACATATAAATACTGAGGTTGTAACTCAAAAGGAACAATGTAATTATATACATGATTCTGCATTTATTTTTATATTATCATGGTATATTGTCATGATAAATCAAGTCGACATTATAGACTAGGTAGTGAATTATTAAATCTAGAATATTAATGCATGCATTATCAGATTGTCTAGGGGTAACCAGGGCTATAACTTAATGAAGATCTATGGAGCCACTCAGATCTCAGGATGTTCATGTTTCTGCTACTTCTTTTAAACAATTTCAAGGCTGAAACAAAGACAGCTCCACATACTGGAGGAGGAGGAGCTGCCTCTTCTCCTCTTGTCTTCCTGGTTTCTCATCATGCATGGCTGCTGCACACACATTTCTTTTTCCTTCTTTCTCCCCTCATCTTCCTCCAGCCTCTTGAAATAGTTGTTTGTGATAAGGGGAGAAGAAAGGGGAGCAGAGACCTGCTGGTACCTTTCAAGGGATGGATTTGACCTGTTGTCCAGCAACTGCCACCCCCTAGGGAATACATTTGGAGTTCAGATACATGCTGGAATGAACCAAGACACATTTCCAACATCTCTGAGATCCTTTCTCCTTGCTCACCAATCTGTCAATGAGAATGACAACAAATGGTCTGCGGGTCTATTGTTTTCATGTTGTGATACTGGTCTTGAAAATGCTTAACCCATTGCTGATGCATTTTCATACGGGTTGATAAAGTAACCAACATCATCATGAGGCCTCTCCTATATGGTGTATTGTTGCATTCCAGGTCATAGATAATATAGGAATATAGTCAGATAGGCTTATTTTAACCTACTTGGGAAAAAGGCAATCATAGTGGCTCAGATGATGCGGTGGGTGGCGGATTCTGTTTGCGGGGGGTCGCGTAGGCCTCCCCACCCCCCCAAGCCCCAGTAAGCAATGAAAACCCATTTTCGGGCACTTTTTCCCTGGCAGCAGTGATCCCTGGGATCGCCGCCACCACCGCTGGCCCCGCCCCCAGAAACACCCAAAGTTCTCCCCACCTTGCAGGGAGAACTTTGAGAAACACTGCTCTAGAAAAACGTTTGGGGGCATGGATTTGGGGCCAAACGTTTGAGGCAAACATAGAGGACAGAGGTTGTATTCACCCTTCCTCCTCTCAATGGAACACCTCCATGGCCAGCCATGTCCTGTTGCTCTTTGCCTTTCCTTCCTTCAGCTCAGTTGCCTTGTTCCTTATCAAGTGGCAGGAAAGAATCCTACAAGAGTCACCTTCCCATAAGATTCCATTGTTTTTCCTCAGTCCAGCTGAGCAGGCAGTGACAAAGGGCCTAATCCTATTGGGCCTCTGCATCGCTGGAATGCATGTTCTGGCAGCGTAGTGTGCTTTACGGTAGTTGCAAAACACAACTCGCCATTCTATGCAGCTGGGCCACTGCCGCATGTGGCAGCTGCATGCTAGCAACCACTGAAGCCCTGTCATTAGTAAGTCAGCGTGGGGGGGGGGGGGAGTTCGCCAACATCCTGTCCCTCAATTCCTCAACCGGGGGGCACTCAGGCTTGCACCAGCAAAATAGCTGGCGCAGATCCGAGTAGACCCATTGGGGCACGGGGCAAGGGAACTAATGTTTCCTTACCTTGAGGAGGCCTCTAGGACCAAAATTCCCCTGTGGGAAGTAGCGTGTACCCTGCTGGCGTTGCAGCATTAACACCAGGATAGTTAGAAAGGATTGGGCTGCTCATCATACACAGATGGGGCATCTATAGGATTTGCTGCCCAGATGAGGTACGTCCTCCACATTGTGTACAGGTTGTCCAGAAATGTAAACTGTTCAAGGAAGGAGGACCATGAAATGTTTCTGAGGAGATAATTCTGTGGTATACTTAGTCTCACCTTCACTTTTCCTGTCTCTGTCCAGTTTGACACCAGATAACAGCTTTATATGCCTCTGCTCTATCTACAGATTGTGGCCATCTCTGGTATACCTTGTGCTGACCCACCCCTGTTCACTAGCCTGACAAACTGAGTCCATTATCATAGTGCAACAGAAGAAATCACATCATTGTTTTGGTTCTATAGCTGTTGCATCCTAGCCCAAGCACTTATTTACTGGCACTACTGTACAAAATTTCCTGTTGGAAGGAAAATTTCAGGGAACAGGTCTTTTCATACACTTTTTTCATAATCTGAGAATAACTCCAAATGTCACTTAAAATACTCCAAAAACTTGATGTTCACGTCTTTGCTAGTTTATCTAAAATCAACTGTAGATGGCACTATTGTCCTATATTTAAAAACGATCAAGGTGGGAGTTAAATATTTTTAGCAGAAATTTTCCATTTTTGCATAATAAAACTTCGTAGAAATTATATTTCACTATCGTTGAATGAAAAATCATTTTGACAGTCTGGCATGTTTGCAACTGCTTATGGCAGCCTCTTTCTGAAAAATTATAGTACTGACACTGAAAAGGTGGCTACTTTTCCAACACTGCAATCCTATGCCTGTGTACTCAAATACATTCCAATGAGTTTAATGGGACAGATGCCCAGTTTAGTGTGTATGGGGTTGCAGCAGCCCAAGTTACTTAACACAGGATCCCCCAAAAGTCTTCTAAAATAAATAAATAAATGACTCTGAACATAAGACCCATCTGTAAGACTCATGGCGCAATCCTCTGGAATGATCGGGCGGCGGAACAAGTGCTCCGCCGCCCGAAGCTGTCGTGAACATGCCATAAAGCAAGTTCATGATGACTTGGGAGTAAGGGCGACCAACGTGTAGGCCAGCCACCCTCACTCGAGTATAATCGCCCCTGTGGCCGTTGGAGGAGGTAAGTCCAGCTCCGGCAGGGGTGGTCCGTGCGGCGAGGGAGGGGGGCCATTCAGCGGGCGGCCCAGATAGTTAGTTAGGATTGGGCTGCCCATATGGAGAAGGGCTGTAGCTCTTCCCCCTTCTGGATGCACCCCTCAAAAGCTGCTCATGATAGTGAGGGGACCCTCTAGCATTGCATTTGGTATAGTAGGAGAGGGGCTGCAGCAGCAGGCGCAAAAGCTGAAACCCCTCCCCCCTTCTGTGAGTAGGAGGCCTCTCTTGAATCTAAGCCATTATTTATTATGTATTTGTATTCAGTAGGTTGCATTTCAAATATTTGGACTATAAATATTTGCATTCTGACAATTCTATACCAGAGAAAATGTGTCTAACAGTTAATGTTATAACATATCAATAACTGTTGTAAATACGTATTATTTGCAGAAGGTACTTACAAACATACTTGAAATTTAAGATATCAATCTAAAGCATGCAGCATTAAAAATATTTTTGAAACTACAGAAACAAGAATAGGCTACGAATTTACAAGTTATATGAATTTATTTCATATAAATATTTTTAATAGATTAGATTCCAGGATCCTTGCAATTTCCACACCAGAAAAAAATTACAGTGAAATGAAGCCTTATTTTGGAAGCTTGTGAGGAAAAAAGTGGGGTGAACAGGCATCTCAACCAAATGGTACAGTGGTTGCCTTCCTATCCTATAATCCAGTGGTTGTCAAACTGGTGAGTCGTGACCCACCAGGAAAACCAGATGCAGTCTGGTTGGCGACGCCAAGGGGGGTGGCAACGTGCAGTGACGTCGGCAACATCCCACCGCTGCCAGTGGCAAAAAAGGGATTTTTTTACTTATCAGGGGTCGCGCCAGTCTTCCCTCTATGGGCCTCCCCACACTTCAGATCGGCTCCCTAAAGCAATCGAGACCCACTTCCGTTTATGGTTGAAAACCAGAAGTGGGTCTTGATCGCTTCAGGGAGCCAATCTGAAGCGTGGGGAGGCCTGCAGAGGGGGCCACCCCCCTCACACACTCCAGAAGGCCGGCGCGAACATGGTAAGTAAAAATCCAAAGGGTCCACGCTAAAAACCCTGTTAAAAGGTAAAAAGAGCCCCAAAATTGACATTTGTACCTTTAAATAGTCAGATTGTGCCATTTTCAAGCCTCCGCAGGGCTTCTTAAAGCTTAACGACCCACTTCCGGGTCGTGCAGAGGCCCTTCCAGCCTTGTCCCAGAATGCACCTTGGGGTAAGGCTGGGATGAAGGAAGAGCCTTGTACAACCTGTAAGTGGGTCATTAAGCTTGCAGAAACCCTGTGGAGGCTTGAAAACGGTGTGATTTGGCTATTTAAAAAGGTACAAATGGCGATTTGGGTTTTTTTTCCTTTTAACAGGGTTTTTAGTGTGGACTCAGGTATCCGCGGATCCTCGCTGTCTGTGGGGGGGAGGGGTCCAGAATGGATCCCCCATGGATAGCAAGGGTCAACTGTATATTCATCATTAGAAATGTTAAACTGCTCTCCCTCTAAATTACAGGCTAACTTTAAAAATTATATGAATATTGTTATCTTTCATGATAGTATGAAACAACACTATTGTACTTGGGCTGAAATAATATTATTAACAGCACAATCTTAACCGGCACAACCCCTGGTAACTAAAGAAAACCCCACCCTTTCCCCCAATGGCGGTGGGATGTCGCCAACATCACCACACATCGCCACCCCCCTTAAGGGGGTGGCGACTGCATCCAATTTTCCTGGTGGGTCGCAACCAACTAGTTTGAGAACCACTGCATCAAAGAAATGTGTTTCTATCAATACACTTTTTAACAATCATAATATAATCATATAACACACAGTGACTTACCTTTGATTTCATTTTTTTCTAATTCTCTCAGTGCCTGAACAAATGTCAATTGGCTCTCAGTAAGTGGCCAGGTGTTATGCAACACTAAGGCTTGTATAATATACTTATGAGGCTATGAAAAAGTCCAAATGAAAAATGTTACTGTTTCATAAATTACCATAGGTTGTTATCCTAAATCAATGACATGTTTTAATCATTACTCCGTTGATTGCTGTATTGGATCCCTGTGGCTTGGAGGAGGGAGAGATAGAAAGAGCGATCAAACACAAAGGAAAGTTGGTTGAAAACTTCATAGTTCTTATGCTGTGTCCTGTTGTTGGGAAAGAGGATAGGAAGTAAGGGGACTGCTGAGAACCCAAGGGAAGAGGCATTGGCTCCTATATCCAATTTGTGTAGGCTTACCAGACGTCCTGGATTTTCCGGGACCATTCCAGTATCCCGGGTGCATCCCAGCCAGCATCCCAGCTGGCCTGGCCGACCCGGGAAGCTGGGATTGTCCCTGGCAAACTTGGGAGTCTTGGCGCTGCGACTGAGCCTCATTGTGACGTTCACACCATGCTCCTGGAAGCTTCGGACTTTTATTTATTTATTTCTCCCTCCATGTTGCCTCCATTTTTGGACATTTGCCTTTTTTGCTGCTCTCCTGGTCATGGTGTCCTCATGTCCTCCCGCGGTGCTGCTGCAGACTTGCTCGATTCCCAGCCGGGAACCAGGCAAGTCCGAAGCTTCCAGCCGCGCCGTGAGCCTGGTCCCCGCAAAAACTGGCAGTGGCAGCAGTAGCAGTAGCACCACCACCGCTGGAGGACATGAGGACACCATGACCAGGAGAGCAACAAAAAAGGCAAGGGGCCACAAATGGAGGGAACACGGGAGAGAAATAAATAAATCTCTCTCTCTTTTCCATCAGTTTTCAAGGGAGCTGTCGAAGCTCCGAGGCGTTGTCTGGAAACGGTTGGGGCCTGGATGAGGGCTAATAAACTGAAATTAAATCTGAGCAAGACAGAGGTCCTCCTGATCCGGAAGGCTGCTATGCAGATATTAGATCCACAACTTGCTCTGGATGGGGTAGCACTCCCTCTGAAAGATGAGGTCCGCAGCCTGGGAGTCCTCCTGGATCCTCAGCTGCCCCTGGGGGCTCAAGTGGCATCTGTGGTCCGGGGGCCTTTGCCCAGTTTCGGCTGGTGTGCCAGCTGCGGCCGTACCTTGATTGGTTGGATCTGGCGACGGTGGTCCATGCCCTTGTGACATCTCATTTAGACTACTGTAACATACTGTATGTGGGGCTACCCTTGAAAACGGTTCGGAAGTTGCAGCTGGTGCAGAATACGGTGGCCCGTTTGGTTACCGGGGCTTGGCATGCAGAATCGGCTGTGCCATTGCTCCGGTGGCTACACTGGCTGCCCATTCCTTTCCGAGCCAGATTCAAGGTGTTGGTGATGACCTTTAAAGCCCCATACGGCATAGGACCGGGATACCTCAATCCTGTTCTCCCATACAATCCTGTTCGTTCCCAAAGATCATCAGGGAGGGCCCTTATTAGGATACTGCCGCTATCTGAGGTCAGATGGATGGCGGCATGATGTAGGGCTTTCCCTGTTGTGGCACCACACCTCTGGAATCGGTTGCCAGAGGAATTGAGGACATCCCCCTCTCTTCACGGCTTTCGGCGGGGGTTAAAGACGTATTTGTTTTATCTGGCATTTGAGTAGGGAGGAACCACCTAGGAGCTACCTGGGACCTTTTTATTTATTTATGTTTCTTTCCCTGTTGCTGCTGTATGCCTGTTTTTACTGTTAATGCTGCTCAGTATTATGTTTTTTAATTGTAATTTTATTTTAATATTTAATTTTAATTGTGGATTTTTTTAAAAAATGGGTTTTAATTGTATTAGTGTTTTGTATGTTGTACACCGCTTTGAATTTTTAGAAAAGCGGTATATAAATCTTTTAAATAAACAAATAAAATAAATCTTAGAATTGGGCTGTTTATTCCACAGTGAAACGACTTAGCTGAAGCTCTTTACTTTTCCTCAAATTTCTGCTGATAATTTGTTAAAATTTATCTCACCTGCTGAGATACGTTTTCTTCAGTGACAGGCACAGCAAGAGTTTCTTCTTCTGTTGATGCCAAACCTTCCTGCAAAGGCTTGGTTGAATATTTTACGTTCTTCTGAGCTGTAACAGTGCCTTTTTTCTTAGGGACTACAACTTCAGGTTCCTTTTTGGGATTGGTTCCTTGGGGAACTGGAGGTTTACTTGTTGGACCAGAAGTAAAAGCTTAAAACAGGACATTAGAATTTGCTAACATACTACTTACAGGTTCTTAGAAATTCCAATTTTATATTAATTTCTTTAAGTTTCTATAGATCAGTGGTTCTTAACCTTTCTGCGGATCATGGTCTCCTCTGAGAACCTGATGAAAAGTATGGACCCCGCTCCCTGGAAACCTGGACACATACACACAAAATCTGTTTTGCACCCAGTTCACTCACTCACACGCTCAGGTCCATAGATGCCAAAAGAACATAAGAACATAAGAAGAGCCCTGCTGGATCAGGCCAAAGGCCCATCTAGTCCAGTTTCCTGTATCACACAGTGGCCCCACCAGATGCCTCAGGGAGCACACAGCCAACAAGATAACCTGTTTCCTGCTGCCACTCCCCTGCACCTGGCACAGAGAAAACCTAGTTCTAAAACCAGGAGGTTGCTTATGGCTTGTAACCTGTAATGGTCTTTTCCTCCATGAATCTGTCCAAACCCCTTTTAAAGGCATCCAGGCCAGGTGCCATCACCACATCCTGTGGCAAGGAGTTTCACAGATGAATTACACGCTGGGTAAAGAAATATTTTCTTTTATCCGTTCTAACTCTCCCTCCACTCAATTTTAGTGCATGTCCCCTGGTTCTGGTGTTGTGCGAGAGGGAGAAGAATTTCCCTCTATCCACTCTCTCCATCCCATGCATAATTTTATACGTCTCAATCATGTCCCCCCTCAGGCGCCTTTTTTCTAGACTGAAAAGCCCCAAACGCTGTAGCCTTTCCTCATAAGGGAGGTGCTCCAGCCCACAAATCATTCTGGTTGCTCTTTTCTGCACCTTTTCCAATTCAACTATATCCTTTTTAAGGTGCAGTGACCAAAACTGGACACAATACTCCAGATGTGGCCTTACCATCGATTTGTACAAAGGCATAATGATATTGGCCATTTTATTCTCAATCCCCTTTTTAATGATCCCGAGCATGGAATTGGCCTTCTTCACAGCCGCCGCACACTGGGTCGACACTTTCATCGACCTGTCAGCCAGCACCCCAAGATCTCTCTCTTGATCTGTCACAGACAACTCAGAACCCATTAGCGTATATGTGAAATTTTGGTTTCTTGCCCCAATGTGCATCACTTTGCACTTACTTACATTGAAGCGCATCTGCCATTTTGCTGCCCATTCTCCCAGTTTGGAGCGATCCTTCTGGAGCTCTTCACAATCCCTGCTGGTCTTCACCACCAGGAAAAGTTTACTGTCATCCGCAAACTTGGCCACCTCGCTAAGAACCCCTGGTCTAGATCTAGATGCCAGGCTAAGAACCCCTGGTCTAGATCAGCCTCTCTCAACCTTTGGGAGCCCGCGTACCCCCTACGCAGGCTCCCAAAGTCCACGTATCCCTGGACCCCCAGAAAATGCACCCCCCAAAGACATTACATAAAAATCCCCCGTTTTTCCCGGGCTAAGGCGTGTGTGGGCAGCTTCTCCCGGTTGCTCCGCAGCCCGGAGGGGGAAGCTACAGCCCAGCCAAATTTAGGTGCCCAGCCAGGACGCATGTGCACCTATAGAGACTCACCAGCGAGACTGCCTGCTTCCTAGAGAGGAACTTCCAGTTCCTGCTCGCTCTCATGGATAAACGCCGAAACAAGCTAAGTGCCTTTGAATTTCGCTGTTTTTCCCGGGCTACGGCGCGTGTGGGCGGCTTCTCCTGGTTGCTTCGCAGCCCGGAGGGTGAAGCTATAGCTCTGCCGATTCAGCTGGTTCGATTCAGAACAACTTTGTTCTGACTCTAGCTTCTCATTTGTTTCTTTTCATTCTCTCTCTCACTCTCACCAAGTCAATCCCAAATCTTGGCTTTTCCTCCTTCCCATTTCTTCTGAGGAAGTATATACAGTAGTATAGATAAATAGGAAAAACTCTAGTCAAAACTACATAATACATATATCTGTAATCATCCTGTCTCTGCTTAGAGCTGATTCAGTTTTACCATTGTGATGTGGTTGCTACCAAAAATCATTTTTGTGTCATCAAGCTTCGCCTCTATGTGGCTCCAGTAATATCTGGAATTGGCTTTCCACTAAGGTTGCCAACCCTGATTGAAGCTATTCCTGGAGATTGTTTTTTTTTTTCAAGTGATGCACATTCCTGGAGGCCCTGTTAAAATCTTCAGAATTGCTTTCAGCAATAGTCACATGGAAATTGACATTGATTCCTGAAGACTCCAGGCCAATCCTGGAGGATTGGCAACCCTAATTTCCAGATGGGTTGGTTAGATTGCATAGTAAATATCCATGCCACTGTTTTCCTCTCACCCAGAAGTCAGTGGTTCTGGTATGACTACTTGCCATGTGATCTGGTTCCATATGTGGGTTTCTAGACATTACTGCTGCCATGTAAAACTCAGATCACCCACAGTGATGTTCAGCCACAAGCATGACACAGCAATACTTAAATGGGTCCTTAGCACATGACCCAGATTTCTAGCCATTAGTGCAAAATTATTGAGGCAGGTACACATTTACACCTATTGCAAGATTTTATGTCTCTTTGTGTATAATTCAGCATGTAACAGATAGATAATACTTACACTGACCACTTAAAGGTCTCTCAGCAGATATGAAATTAAATGCAGGAATGACGGCATGGCCCTTCCCAGTAGTGCTCACCATTTCTTCCTCAGAATCCAGAACTTGCAGTTTAACTATTGTATCAGATTTAGAAGTCTGTACTTGCACAGTAGCAATAAGTGGTGTTGTCACTTTTACTGCATATCTGAAAGGGGGGGGGGGATTCAAGACAGTTAACTGAGCCAGATTTTATTATTTTCAGCAAGCCAAAGATCTCAGTTCTTAAAAATATCATTATTCAGGAAACCACACAATTACTTAGGTCCCACATCAGTAAACTCCAAGATGGAAGTCACCATACGCATTTAGAACAAGTTATTTGTTGATGTGCATCTTATCACAAAGACTCCATGATCAGAATAAAACTGGAGTTAACATTTGAATAGGTAATTAATCAGAAGTGTCTCAAAAAGAATGAGATACTGTTCCCTAAGAATCAACAAAAATGAAATGTGAAATGTGAAAATGAAAAACGGGAATTGGCAAGGCTAAAACAGTCTAGTTGCTTCTGCAGAAGATGGCCTGTGGCAGGGAAGCTGGAGGCTGGCCAAGGGGAGTAGCAGCTAGTGGTTAGTGCTCAGTGCTTCAACCCCACCCCATTCTCTGCTTCATTGATTTACTGACCCAGTGACTGAATTGGTATGAAACTGGTAGCTATCTGCTGCTACCATCTCAGACTGGGAAAATCCAGGCAAAGATGGAGGCTTTTGGGAGAGACCTCACCTCTTAGGAGAGCATAGACTAGTAGTTCTGTTTAAAACCAATCACAGTAGTGAACATCAGCAGAACTAGAGACAGGAAAATCCATTCAGTTACCAGTGAATATGTACTAGGCAATCAAGAAATCAAAATATACCCAGTTTTAATAAAACCCAAAATTATTATTAGAAATATTTATATACACATAATTTCTATAGATTAAATTACACTGGTCAACACACTTTTTCTGGCATAAGGTATTCCAATGGTTTTAAGGTAATTTTGGGGCACTGATTCCAAATCTGGCATCAGTTTTTGTCTTTCACATCAGGTTTTTGAGATACCAAATATTGCATTTGATAAAATCAATGAAAAACAGCAAATTTACACTGGTCTACAGTTTTCCTGGCCTGGACTTTTGCAGGTGTTTTAGACTAATTTCAGGGTGCTGATTCCAAATCTGATCTCAGATTTGCTCTATCACATCTCGTTTTTATGCTTTTCCTCCAAGCCAAATGTCCCTAAATGTGTCTAGCTAGGAAGACAGTTCTTACTGCTAGCTACTGATGTTGTCCCAAGAATTCTGGCCTTTTGCACTTACTGGGGAGGAAGTGGGTATACGTATGCCTTCCATGAACCAACAGCTGGTTCCAATGCAGACCTGGCAGAACACACCTGCACATGGGAGCTTATATCAACTATAAGCTGGCATCTTGGATGCCAGGCAGCCTCTTTGGGAGGTTACAGTATCCCAAAGTTCTCTGGGGAGCTATAAATGTCCAAGAATAAGGAAAACTAGGCAAAACTAAGGGGGGGGGGAACAAGTTCGTCTTCCTAGCCTGTAGGTCTGATTCACATGTTACTTTTTTCACTCACTTGACCTTCCCTGTTCATCTACAAGTGGACTTGCATGATAAAATGTATCTGTGTGAACTAGGACCTCAAGGCATCAAGTAGTTTATGTTATCCTATAGGCTGCAAAATATGCATCCCAGGCATGGATGTTGTTGCATCCATTTGTTGAAAGCGAAATATATGTCGTATGAATCATATTTCTTGATTCCTGAAAAGACACTAACAGCAGAAGTGTTTGTGACAGTGGAACAGAGTTCTGCTGTTGCAAAATGGCCGCCAATAATGTACAAAGAGCTCTGTCAGCAGCCATTTTGGGAGCACTTTCGCAAGAGGTGGCAGCACTCTGTCTGTCTCCGGACCCAACCACAGCCGCTGGAACAGTTAAGGCAGTAGCGGTTGAGGGAGGGGGCAAAACTGGGCAAGGAGGGTGAACAAGGGTGGGGAGGCTGTGGGAGGGGGTGGATACAGTGAAGGCGCGTGCCAGATCCTATCTCCTCTTTTTGCAGCCTCAATGTTCACTGTTCATATTGATTTGTAATCCCTCATACAGATAAATGAGGGATTACTTTGACCTTTAATGAAAAGTGAGATATACATTCATTAAATAAATGGATTCTCTGTGTGACTCAACTTTCTTGGTTAGAGCCTTTGTCTCAGACCAAGTCTACATGTGCAGCAGAATGAGGCACTATAATCTTGAGATAAAAGGGAGGCTGCAAAACCTCTGACTCAGAGGGGTTTCTACGGTAGGGGCGGTACTGTAAGTTACGGCCCATCTTGGTCCTTGTTTACAACCAGGAATGAGGAGGCCCCGCCCCCTCGCTATCGGAGCCATTTCATGCGGTGAAGGCAACGGGCAGGGAGTCTCCTGCCCGTTGCCTTCACTGCACGGAATGGCTCCGACGGCGAGGGGGTGGGGCCTCCTCGTTCCTGGTTGTAAACGGGGACTAGGACGGGGCACAACTTAACAGTACCGCCCCTACTGTAGAAATGCCTCTGCTCTGACTACAGGTTGGGAACACATTTTGTTTATTGCTCCACAATGTAAAACACTCCTTGCAAGGGGAATAGAAATACCTAGCACACTTGGGACAAAGGTTCTGGCTCATTCCTCTCCCTGCTGTGCTAGTTTTCTGCTTACAGGAAGATTTTTACATGGGAGACCATGTAATTCCCTTACCTGTAATGGTACACTCCATTCTACCACCTAAGGACTTTACAATTGAATTCCCACAAATTCTAGCATATGTGTAGATTCAAACTTAATCTGTGACAAAAAAGGAACAAATCACCCTACTATTTTGCATTTGGAATATATTCAAACATTTTCCTAATATACTCCATGAACAAATCATTTGAATATACCTTTCTTAAATATAAAATGAATTAGATTAGATATAAAATGGGATAGTTTCATTAAGAAATCTAAATACATAAAAGCACTTACTTCAGATTTTGGTCAGACCTGGTTTCCTTCTTAATTACATGGGTCAGGTGAGGCAAATTATGAAAACTGAGGGTCTGGCCGAACTATGAGTGCTTTAAAAAGTCAACCAGACTTTGGGAGATTTTTGAGTTGCCTCAAATGTAAAAGAAAAACCATTTCTGATTTAATATTACTACAGCTGCCCAACTGGGTCCATTTTGTCCTGCAGCAATACAGCTCAGAAATATACTCACATTATTTATACTCAGCGCATCAATATACAATATCCCCAAAGTAGCATGTGCACAGAGGTGAACACTCAAAACTTAAGGGTACATTTGCATTAACATTTGCCATTCTCCCTATTTTACCTGAATATAATATGCTTATCATTTGGTACATAATAGTCTTTAACTTCCTTAACGGAATATACATTGTTTACGACCTCACGAGAAAGAACTGGAAGGGGATTATAAGAACTTATGAGTCGAAGCTTCCATTTCCCAGCTATCACAGGCATGTCACCAGTCTGAACTTCAGCCATGAAAGTATATCCTTTCTGAAATAAGAGTTGATTTGTAAATTAATTAATATAAGTTTACAATAAGCACCAGACAACAGTGGCGTCTCTAGCCCAAAATGTACTAGGGGCACACCCTCAACTTTCTGCCCCCCTCCTCCCTCCTGCTCCCCTTCTATATTTCTTGCCGCCGCCAAAGTCGGCGGTGGCGATTGGGGGGGGGCGCAAATTCAACCTTCCGCCCCGGGCCCGTCCTCCCTTCTGCTCCCCCTCTATATTCCCTGCCACCAGTGGTGTTACTGTTCACATATTCCGTTACAGCAAGTGCAAGCTATTTATTTAAATGGATTTAATATCCTTTCATCAAGAGCCAGTGCTTTTACATGGGAGTAAGCCCCATTGACTATAATGAGACTTACTTCTGAGAAGACATGCATAGAGTGGGTTTTCTCTGTGCCAGGTGCAAGGGAGTGACAACAGGAAACAGGTTATCTTGTTGTCTTGTGCTCCCTGAGGCATCTGGTGGGGCCACTGTGCTTTTGGCCTGATCCAGCAGGGCTCTTCTTATGTTCTTATGCCTGCAAATCACTTCCCTTTTAGATCTTTGAGCAAAAGACCCAGTGCTTTTAGATGTAGAAGAAACTTAGCCAGTTTTAAGAAGTTGTTCATATCACTGGATCCATCAAGTTCTTCAAAGGACAGCTATTTCTTTAACTTATATGTATTTTTAGTTATTTAAAAAGGTGTTTAAGGGGGCAGCAACCCTATCCACACTTACGTGGGAGTAAGCCCCATTGACTATAATGGGACTTACTTCTGAGTAGACATACTGCTTCCCTTTGAGATCTTTCAGGACAGTGCAGCCCAGTAAAATAGGAAAATTAAATTAACGACCCAGTAAAAGTAATGAATATTGACAGAAATGAATGCTAGAAGCAAAGATTTACTTGTTTTTGAGGATATGGGCTCTCCTGGGCTCTCCACACTGCCACACAAGCCTGCAGACTCTCTTGCTTTTAACTCGGCTGTCTCTCCTTGGCGCTCCTTAGTTTAGAGGACCACTCTCCCTCCCCTTTTGTTTCCTCAGCTTTTTGTTTACTTCAGCCCTTTGCAAATGCAGAGTGAGCGAGCCAGCAGGATCCATGCTAATGCCAGCCGCGGCAGCCTCTGCCTCTGCCCGGCCTCACGTTATGGGGAAAAAAGCAGAGCGGCAGCTGGCGATGAAGCTGCCCTTTAAATTTTTTTTCCCATATTGGCGCCCCTGGAAGCAGCACGCCCACTTGGCCCCTGGGCCCAGGGCCATAGGGCCCCCCATCATACTACGCTTCTGCCAGACAATCATAAAAAATAACAAACTTGATAGGTTGCGTATGTGAGAATATGGTCCTGTAATAGGTTAAGGGCCCAATGCTGGCGGATTGCAAGATTCACCAGCATACTGTGCAGGCTGGGGGAGTGGCAGTCTCTCTGCCATTCTGCAGAGAGCTGTTGTTGGTGCAAAGGCCCGGAGGCTGTGCACCAGCAGTAGCTCTGTGCAGACCAGCCATTGACGGAGGTCTGTTGGTGGCGGTGGTAAGATCAGTGGCGGATTGGGCTGGAAATCAGGCCAGGTTGTGGGCAGATTGGGGATAGAACAGGGCAGATCTCGGTGGGCCCAGGTAGCCCCTATGGGCCCAGGTAAGTAAAACTTTACTTAGCTCTCCTGGCTGGCCTGATCCCCTGATGATGCATGTGATATAGTGGAGGCTGCACTGGTGGCCCTAAATCCTGTGCATCAGTGGGGGATAGGATTGTGGTATAAGATATCCACAATATGAAGAATACCTAGACTAAATAATGTTGCTGCTGTAAAATAATGTTGTTACTGAATCACAGAATTATTCTGCATATGAATTAGGTTTGTATATACGGTTCCAACTAAGGTCAAAAGACCAAAAAAACTAAACTTATACCTTTCTGTTGCCTTGTATCTACTACCGCTGCTGCCCACTTTAGCCAACATGTTTGTCATGGGCAGCATCCTGACTAGAGCTGCTACTGCCAGGAACTCCCTTCATGAACAGAAGAAATGTTCCCCTTGTGCAAGGGAACTGAACCCCTTGCGCAAGCAGAATGCTCTGTCCGCTCATGGGAACAAGTACAGCCCTCTCCCCACCATAAACTGGAGGAAGAAGAAAGACAGTGAGAGATCCCCCAACTACAGTGCCCAGAAAGGTCAAGGCAGGGTGCCACTAGCTGCCTCAAGGTCAGCGGCAGGGCACCAACTGGGAGAACCCTAAACTGGGCGACTCTGCCCTACTCCTGCAGTGGCAGCTTGGCTGGGACTTGTGGTACCCACACTGTCCATTCCCCTGGGGGAGGCAGCAAACATGCAGGCAGCAGCATTAAGAGTTGTCCAGAAGCCAGAGGCAATCACGGGTGAAGAAACGAAACCCACCAGGGTTGGGAGATTACTCTGTTGAGGGGACCAAGACCCACCATTTGTTTATAATTTGCCTGCCAATAAAGCCAGTCTTGAAGCATCACCTCCAAGACCAGTCTCTGAACTAGAGCCATGTCCCATCATAATCCCTTTGAGGCGGAGATGCCCTGCTGAGGTGAGGAAGAGGAGATCTCAATGGTCACAATGTCATTATGGTCCTCACATCAGTATTTGAGACCCCATTTTTAGATTTCTCTAATAATCAGGGTGTCTTGCATTATCCGTGTACTACATTTCCATATTTCTATTTGTTGCAGAAGTACCCTAAAAGTTTTGATGCCCTATCAATGCCCTATCAGTTTTTATGCTCTATCAATCACCAACACTCAAATATCTATCAGACAGAATACATAGTTCTGCTTATGGTACCGCAATTACTACCAGGAAGATTGTGTTTCTCACCTTATTCTTTGTATAAATACGTGGTGCCACTCTCTGAAAGACCCGAGGCATTTCCTCCAATGTGTCATTGTCTACAACATGCAGCACGCAGGTAGGTATGGTTGTATATACCTTTGGTGCTATGATCATATCTCCTGGTACATGAAAAACCTCTCTACAATAAAAACAAAAAAGAAAGAGTAACAGCTTACCCATGTCCCAAAATTAGTAGCAGTGCTGTTAAGGATATATTTTGCTTCTCAGGATTTGAATGGTTGGGGGGAGGGATAGCAATAATAAGCTTCATTTTTCACATCAAGTTCTTGATTAGCTTATGGCAGAGATGGCCAAACCGGAGAGGGCACCTGACCTGGGATCCACCAAAGCTGCCTTTAAAAAGAAAAACCACATTTACAAAGTTTTTTCCCCCACACGATCCAGAAAAGTACAAGTCAAACCAGAAATACAGGTCATGTTGGGAACTCTCAGCGTGCACCACACTTTCTGTTCTCCTTAAAGGGAAAACAAGGAAGGAGCCAGGTAAGTAGCTGCTTCCTCACTTACATCGCTCCTTCCTAGCGCGGTCCTTTTAAGTTTAAAGGAACTATGCGAGGAAGAAATGAGTTAAGTGAAGTGGATTGCTGCTGCCCTCAGTTTTTTTGGGGCACAGGTAGCGGTGATCCGCTTCCCTATCCACTCATCCCATGCCTTCTTTGCATGGTCCCTTTAAGTTAAAGTGTGAGTGGGTAGGGAAGCAGAAGAGGATGATCTGCCTTCTTCTCACAAAAAGCAAGTGAGATTAATGTGGCTTGGTCTGCAGTGGCCTGGAGGGAGGCAGCAGCACACTCAGGGTGAAGGGCACCCCAAATCTGCCGCCCCCTCTACCTGCTGCTGACATGAGCCACATTGTTCATGGTTGAGCCAGCCCTGGTTTATGCTCTTCTAAAGTTAAAAGGGGAGTTATCTGAAAGAAGAAAGTGCAGAGACTTGGACCAGAGGGCACACACACCTTTTGCTGTACGGGTGTACATGAAGAGATATTTAAAGAAAGAAGATAAGAGAAACACCCAAAAGGAAGTTGCAGCATGTGGGCACTTGAGTTAGAATTGTATGAAAATAATAAATAGTAAAATAAAGTTATTAAGATGATAGATTATTCATCTGTGACCCACAGTCCAATCCTAATTAACCTTCTGTGCAGCGATGCAGCGAGGCCAGTGCAGGCAATGCTGCATCCTGTGCAGAAAGTGGGAGGTCTCCTCAAGGTAATGGAACTTTTGTGCTTTACGGAACTTTTGTTCCCGTACCCCAGGTAAAGCCCCAGCCCCCGCAATGGTTCTCTTCAGATCCATTTCGGCTAGTTTGCTGGTGCAAGTCTGAGAGGCCCCGTGTAAGGAAAACAGGTCCGAGAAGGGGGATAGGGTCCAGTGCACAAGCAGCCGCCAATCCTGCCCCCTCCTGGACCTGATCTGCCCACCCCCTCCCCTTGTCGCTGCCCTTCCCTACCCCATTATGCCCCCTCCCTGCCCTTTCCCCATCCTGCACCGCTCAGCACAGAACCTACCGTGTTTGGCATGTGCTGGGTCTTCTGCCGGCGCGCCAAGGCCATCACAGGCCTCCGCACTGGACTCGGCAACTCCTAGGCTGTCACAAAGTGCTTTAGGGCATTTTCATGACGGCTTGCACCAGCACAGCATGCTTCTTCAGCATTGCACTACCAATAATAAACTAGCATGAAAATATAGAGAACTCACCTGAAGACAACAAACCAAAAACTTGGTGGCATATCTGCATAAGTTACAGTATAATCTGCGAAAGATGCTTTAGTCCATTCATCTTCATAGCAATGGTATCTTTCTATTGACTTACAATTACTTTTAAATATATCTCTATAGAAAAACAAGCAGTGAGGTATAAGAACATCAAATGAAATACTGACATTCACCACTAGGTTGCATACAAGGAAAATATGATAGCATTGCAAGAGATTGTTTATTTCAGAAAAGTATACTCTGCCATTCTTCCCACAATTGGGACCACCAAGGTGGCTTACAACATATATTAAAACTCACCCACTCATAAAAAATAAAACAATTAATAAACATGCAGTGATCAACAGCTATAAAACAACAAGGCAATAGAAAAAGGCACAACACCACAAACAACCTCTTTTCATGGCAACAAAAACCAAGAAGCCAGATAGAAAAACCTAAGGTGCGAATGCTAAATGGAAGAGAAAAGTATTTTCTAGAAGATTAAGCAATGTTCAGAAACCACAGTGCATCTTACCTCAAAAATGTAAAAGAATACTGTTCAAAATTTGGCTCAATTAGAGCCCAAAACTTTTGAAGTGTTTCTTTGACTTTAGTATTCTCCTTGGTACCTTGGGGGGAAAAAAAAGGTTAATATAAAAATTCAATATATTTGCCACTCTTAAACATTGCCCAGAAATTTTTTTTTATGGTATCTAAAGCTCTGAAAATTTTCTTACGTTGATGTTTTATCAAGTGTGAAGCGCACATTTAGGGATTTTTTTTAGTGGTAGACAGCGTTGTGTGGGAGGCGAATGCCAGAGAGAGGCCAGACCATGAAGGAAACCACTTGGAATGAGCCAGAGACGTATTTAGGGTGGAGCGGAGGGAGCAATGGCTCCAGGCGGCAACTCAGGCTGGGGCGGCGAAACGCTGCACCGTCCTGAGTTGCCCTCCGCCCACCCGCCCTGTCTCGCCCGCTGTGTACCTACACGGCGGGCAAGACAGGGCAGCGGGAGGCCCCCCAACCGGCCCCCGGAGGCTCCGCCGGGTCCGCGCAGCTGCGGAGGCTGGGAGAGAGCGTCCTCCCGTCATGCCGGCTAAGCCTATACTGCCCAGGCCTTAGCCGGCGATTTCGCACGTGCCTATACGCACGTGCATGTGCGAAATCTCCGGCTAAGGCCTGGGCAGTAGGGGCTGAGCCGGCATGACGGGAGGACGCTCTCTCCCGGCCTCCGGAGTCGCGCGGACCCGGAGGAAGGAGCCGGGAGGGAGGCGGCTGGCGAGCGGGCGGGCAGGCACCCGGAGCATGGTCCCTCTGGGTCGCCCCCCCAATCGTAGAATGGACCCTTCTCCCCTTCCCCCAAATTGTACGTGAGAATTCTGCATGAAAGCAATGAATTATTATTAGCAATGAAGGAAATACTGTATTATTAAATGAATGTAAGGCTCTTTGAGCTTATGGGATATGGTGGAGCATAAATTCAAATGGCTAAATAAATACAATGTAAAATGAATGTCATATAGGTTTGAGTTGCATGCTTTGTAGTTCCCTGCATCAAACATTTTTACAAACAGGAAAAAGATTACTTCTGACCTGGTCTTCTTCCATTCATCAGTTGCCTCACATAAGTCCCTCTCCAGGCAGACTGAATTATAAGAGCAGCTTTCTCTTCTTCAGGTGTAGGGTCTTTGTTCTGCCAAAGAGGAGGACCACTTCCATCTGTCGTCTCTGAAACAAATAACAGGATGAAATGTAACTGCCAGAGATATCACAATGGTGATGTCAGCTTGATTGAAAACCCCCAATTCTATATAATGTTATTATGATGTAATCTGTTATAAATACATTTTTGGATGTTCTGTCACATTGTTACAAGTTGTTTTCTTTTGGGCAAATATATCTGCCACTCTTAAAAACATTGCCCAGAAAAAATGTTATGGTATACAAAGCTCTGAAAAATTTCTTATGTTGATGTTTATCAAGTGTGAAGCGCATAGTGTGAAGAAGCAGGATGAATGAATACAACATATAGCCTGAGGTAATCTGTGGCCAATCAGACCATGTTTTGCAGCCCACATACATACACATGTAACATATATCATATTAAGAAGGTTTGGGTAGGACTTGAGGATCAAAGTGATCCTTCCTGGATCCCACTGTATTGGACAACTATCGCCCAATCTTGGACCTCCCATTTCTGGTCAAGGTGGTTTGGGTGGTGGCTTCACAATTCCAGAGGGTCTTGGATGAAGTGGATTATCTGGATCCCTTTCAGTCTGGCATCAGGTCAGGCTTTGGGACAAACAACCTTGGTGTATGACCTACGCCGGGGACTGGACAGGGGGAGTGCATCCCTGTTAGTCCTGCTGGACCTCTCAGCGGCTTTCGACACCATCAACCATGATGTCCTTCTGGGCCAATTGGCTGGGTTGGGGGTTGGGGGCACCATCTTGCAGTGGTTCTGCTCCTACTTGGCAGATAGGTCCCAGATGGTGTTGCTGGAGGATGCCTGTTCAACACCCTGGCCCTTGAGGTTTAGGGTGCCACGGGACTCCATCTTGTTCCCCATGCTATTCAACATCTACATGAAACCGCTGGGAGCGGTCATCTAGGGATTTGGAGTGGGATGCCATCAGTATGCTGATAACACCCAGCTCTATCTCTCCTTTCCACCAGATACCAGGGTGGCTGTTGGAGCCCTGGAACACTGCCTGGAGGCAGTCAGGAGCTGGATGAGGGCAACATGCTGAGATTAAATCCAGACAAGACAGAGGTTCTCCTGGTTCAGAAATCCTTGATTCAGGTGCTAGAGTACCTTCCTGCTCTGAATGGGGCTGCACTCCCTCTGAAGGATCAGGTCCGCAGTTTGGGGTTGTGCCTGGATTCACAGCTGCTCCTAAATTCCCAGGTGGTGGATGTGGTGAATTCCATAAGGTTGGTGCCACTACTGAGAAGGCCCTGTTTCTAGCCGCTGCCCCTCGCACCTTCCTGGGCGACAGCACCCACAAAAGGGCCTTCTCTGATGATTTAAGGAGATGAGCCGGACTATATAGAAGTAGGCGGTCTCTCAAATATCCTGGCCCCAAGCCGTATAGGGCTTTAAAAGGTCAAAACCAGCACTTTGAATTGGACCCAGAAACGAATCGGCAGCCAGTGCAGCTGTCGGAGGAGCGGCCTGACGGAGTCGAACCGCCTACCTCCAGTGACCACACGGGCCTCCGCATTCTGCACTAATTGCAGTTTCCGAACCGTCTTCAAGGGCAGCCCCACGTAGAGCGTGTTACAATAATCTAGTTGCGATGTCACCGTGGCATGGATCACCGTGGTCAGGTCTGCATGATCCAAGTACGATCGCAGCTGGCGCTCCAGCTGAAGTTGGGCAAAGGCCCCCCTGGCCACAGCCACCACCTGGGAATCCAGGAGCAGCTGCGGATCCAGGTGAACCCCCAAGCTGCGGACCTGCTCCTTCAGAGGGAGTGCAACCCCCTTCAGAGCAGGACAATACTCTAGTACCTGCATCGTGGATTACCGGACCAGGAGAACCTCTGTCTTGTCCGGGTTTAGTTTCAGCTTATTAGCCCTCATCCAGGTCCCAACCGCCTCCAGGCTGCGCTCCAGAACCTCAACAGCCACCCTGGTATCAGGTGGAAAGGGAAGATGGAGCTGGGTGTCACCAGCATATTGATAGCACCCAACTCCAAATCCCCAGATGACCTCTCCCAGCGGTTTCATGTAGATGTTAAATAGCATGGGGGACAAGATGGAACCCTGTGGCACCCCACACCTCAAGGGCCAGGATGCCGAACAGGCGTCCCCCAGCACCACCATCTGGGACCTATCTGCCAAGTAGGAGTGGAACCACCGCAGAACGGTGGCCCAGAAGGACTGAAACCATGGTCGATGGTGTCAAAAGCCGCTGAGAGGTCCAGCAGAACCAACAGGGATGCACTCCCCCTGTCCAGTCCTCGGGGTAGATCATCCACCAGGACGACCAAGGCTGTTTCCGTCCCAAAGCCCGGCCTGAAACCAGACTGAAAGGGATCTAGATAATCCCTTTAGATTATAGAAATATAATCCACCATTAGAAAATGGCGAGACCCATGCATCCGCAGATGGCTCACCAATGACCAGAACTGATTTTAGAGAAAAAGAGATGAGTAAGGGGAAGACAGATAGGATAGAGATTTATAATATACTAACTAGATAACGGCCTGTCCATTGTTTTTCGAGTGGTATGAAAAGGCCCCCTTTCTGCCCCTTGGTTTCAGCCTCTACCCTCTGCTCTGTATGAGTACCTCCCTGTCCTTGCCACATCTTGCTGACTCTCCAAACGCTTCAGACCAGAGGAGAGGGTGTTAACAACCATGCTGGTCCTCAACCTCCATGCTACACTTCTCTATTATAGGAGAGGCAGAGAGATGTTTCCCATCTGCTTGATACAGGGCAGTAAGATCCACATTCACACAAGAAGTTCCTGGCCTCCTGCAAAACATTTGGGTGTTGCCAGAATCAGAGCTGCATTCCTACGATCATAGCAAACTGGCTATTGCCAGTCTCAGTATTTGCTATGCGGAGGGGGTGGGTGGAGCTCAGTGACAGAGCACCTGCTTTGCATAAAGAAGGCTTCAGTTTCAATCCTTAGTATCCATAGCTATATCCAGTCAGACTAGACAATACTGAGCTACATGGACCAAGAATCTGATATCGGAGAAGGCAACATCCTAAGCATTTTTCTATGCTGGACAGACTAGGTAAGGGGTGTCAAACATAAGGCCCATGGAAGCTCCTTATTGGGCTTGCGGGATAATTGGGCTTGTGATAATTGAGCTCTGAAGTTCCTCTTACAACTCTCAGTTGTAAGAGGAGCTGCAAGACATTTATTTTCCTTGTGCCTGCTGGAGCGTGCTGAAGGGAAATTAGGCAAGGTGTGCAAATCGTTGATAGAAGTGATGCTAGGTAGCCAGACATGAGTACAGATCACTGATAGAAGTGATACTTCTAAGGAAGTCAGTAACTTAGGGCCAGGTTGTGGTGACTGAGGGACGCAGCATTAGAGGGTGAGTGCTGGTCAAGGGAGGATTGGAGGATGTGGTTGGCCTGGTCATTATAGTTAAGTTAGACTGACCATTGCCCATTTTAAGATTACAGTGGTTATGTATTGCTGAGGTTGTTAACTGCTCTACATGATAGGGAAAAAAACTAGAGGGAACACTGCTCGGCAGAAACGGAGCTACTGAAAGAATGGCGTGCATGATAATTGGTCTCTCCCACATCTTGAAAATATGATCAAGTTTTGCATATTTTCTCTTCTGTCATTTGCAGAAGTTCCTAGGTGAGAACAAAGTGCTTATTTCTGGTTATCACCTGCTTAATGATGTCATTTCCTGCTTAATGACATCACTTCTGGCCCTCAGCAGGCGCCATAGATGCTAACTTTGACCGCTGTATGAAATGAGTTTGACACCCCTGGACTAGGTGGTAGTCTCACTACAGAATGTTTGGTTTTGTGCTTGACTTGACTCCTTCCTTCCTTTCCGCTGTGGCTTTAGTCAAATGGCTGCAAATGGGTGAAGAGCCTGGGACTTGATATGTACTTGATATGTACACTTTGTTCCAGCCTTTCCGTTTGCAACTTTTGTTGGGCTCCAGCTCAAGTGTGGTAGAAGTTCTGAAGTTTGACAGAAGTGGAATCTGAATCTCAATCAAAATGCCAGAATTCAGAGTCATCTAGTGAAAACAACTGACTGTAGGTTCAGGTTGTAGGTTTTGTATGATACACGAAAGGAAAAAGCATCCCTGCATGATGTATAGTTAGCTCATGAGGTACAGATGGCAACAAGCCTAGATGGCTTTTAGACAAAACCCACAGAAAATAGATTCATCAGTGGCTATTAACCATGACTACTGAACACAGAATCTTCATGTTCAGAGGTAGCATGCTGCTAATTATCAGATGCTTGGGACCAGCAACAAGGGTGCTTGCAATATTTTGGAGCTTCTACTGTAGATGGCCATTGGAGTCCAAGCACTAAAAAAAGTTGGATCACTGATTTGATCTAGATGACCTGAAAGAATCAACTTGGAAGGTCTCATCATTCACCAAACCAGGTGTAATGAATTTACACTTAGCAATTTGGGGACAGAAAATGCAAACTGATTTTTTTTTATTAAGATTACTTTTGTATTGAGTGCCAGACACACGTCTTGCAAGTTCAGGTAAGTGATGTGTTATTCTCTTTGTGTCAGGAACCAATTAAAGCTGAAATCCAATTACAGTTCAAGAACATATATATGACTCAGATGATTTCACTGGTATTGCAGGATGCTCGAATGATTGCATTTGTATTGGAAACTGAAGCACAAACGAACAGGGGAAATTTTTTTTTTCATGCCCTGAGATATTATGCAATCAACGAACGAGATAATTTTTTTAAACAATGCTCTAAAATGTGAGAACATCCCAACCTAAAATTATACTTCACGACCTGAATATCCATAGATGTTTATTCTATGTAGTCTGTATTGACAAATTACGATATATCTTAACTATTCCTAGCTTTGCTGTTAATGTGGGCTCTAGCATCTTTACAGCCCAATCCTGCCTAAGGATTGGACGGGTGGCCCAGGTCGCCCACTGGATCCCGTGCTCCGCTGCGGCAGGCTCCCCCGCAGCGGAAAGTTTGCTCAGGGAAGGGGACGCTCGTCCCCTTCCCCGGGTGTAACCGGCACTGGGGCCGATCAGCCTCCTCGGAATTTTGCCAGCGAAATCGCTGGCAGAAGTCGGAGGAGGCTGTGTAACGGCCCAGCTGTGTGGCGGGGGACAGGATTCGGCCGAAGCCAATCCTCGCCCCCTCCCGAACTGGCTGGGCCTAAGGTCGCCCTCCCTTTGCCTGATCTGCCCCTCCACCTACTGGATCCTTACCTGGGTCCGGCGGCAGTCCTTCAGGTGCTCGGTCGGTGGAGCAGGGGAGGCCGGCCTTGTGCCAGCCTTCCCTGCTCTCGAGTCATCGCAAGTGTACCTTACGGCACTTTTGCGACGGCTTCGGGCGGCGGAACGCTCGTTCTGTCACCCACCACCGCGCTAGGATTGTGCTGTTAGTGTGTTTCATGCATTTTGAGATTACCAATACCACGATTACCTAAGTCACTAATATTCTCAAAAGCCTGGGTCACAAAGATAAGAATGGGCTTTTTCCCTTAGGAAAAGAAGGGGTTTGCGTCACCCTCACATCTAAGGATCAAGCTATGTTTTTTGAAGTGCGTGCTTAGTGCTTCTGTGCTCCCCCCCCCCACTGTAGCTATGGCTGGAAGAGGGGATCCAGATCTAGGCCATGGCATGGGACAAGGAGGACTTTAACCTTCTACTTCAGCCATGGACCCAGTCTAGACTCTCCCCACCTGTGGCTATTTGTCCCTTAAAGAAAGTTCCCATTATTGCCATTGAGAGCTTTCTTTCCAGGACAAATAGTTGTGGGGTGAGGGGGCAGTCAAATAGTCGTCAAATGAGGGTAAAGAGTTAAAGCCCCTCCCTCTAAATCATGGTCTTGATGCAGATGATTCCTCCCCAGCAGCTACTTATTATTTTAAAAAATGCATAGAAGCATAGAGCACACTCTTCTCATAACATGCAGTTTGACCCTAAGAGTATCAACAGTCTGCAAAGCTCCAGAACCATAATTGATTCTGTATCTTGTACTCTCATCATAGCACTGATGCTGGGCAAACTGATTGAAACTCACTATTGGTCTTGCAATCAGACACTGACAAACCAAGTGTGCCTCACAAGAAATAAACAGGCGCAGCGGTGACATAAAGCTGCATTAACGAAGAAAGAAAGAGTTAAATCAGCCACATCATCTTAGCTCAACAGAATATACTATAAGGACAAATACTGCTGATAATTTATTTCAGTTTTTCATACGCTACCTGAGGATGCAGTGTCTTCAACAGACACATCGCTGTGTTTAAAATCCAAAGTGAAAGTTCTGTAAGCAAATTCATAGTTGGGAGAAACATTCCCTAATATTTGTTTCATCAAATGCCAAAAAGCATTATTGAAGGCCTAAAATGTAAAGGAAAAAATTAAGCCAGCAAATCGATTGGAATAAATATTTGTACATTCACTTACTACTCAATTTGTTTTTCAGAGGGCATCTGTGAATCAAGAAGTTTCCCAGTGTGGCATATTCTACCTGCCTCTAAAAACTCTTACCAGTACTTTGCTTTCCTCATTGGTGTAATGCTGTATTTAGCTAGGGAGTTATGACCTGACAGCGCTGTTTTGGTCCCACCTCTGCATCCTCATTATTCAAAAATCCCTTGCATGGAACACAGAGTGAGATCATTTACTGTATCTAATATTGTCTGCAGTTTTATGTCAATACTGAGGATAATCTCAGTCTAGACATTACAAATTATCTGATGCTGGAATACAGTAAGTGGGAAAACAAATTTATTTAGGATTATATTTATTTATTTTTCACATTTTTATACCGCCCTTCCTCCAAGGAGCTCAGAGTGGTGTACATATTTCCTCCCCTCCTTTTGTCCTTACAACAACCTGTGAGGTAGGTAGGGCTGAGAGATAGTGACTGGCCCAAGGTCACCCAGGAAGCTTCGTGGCTGAGCGGGGATTTGAACCTGGATCTTTCAGGTCTAAGTCCAACTCCCAAACCACTACACCATCCTGGCTCATGGGATGATATGGGATATATAGTGTATTTCAGTAATCAGGAGTTTCACATAATCAAAAATGATTATTTGGGGAGCACATACAAACTATTTTACAGTGTCAAAAGAAAGATTAGGCACAGTACTTGTTTTTCACCTTGAAGTGTTCTCTAGCTATTCCTGTGCCACAGAGGCCAGGAGGGAGGTGTATTAATTCCAGGCTCCTCATAGTTATAGGAAGATCTGTTGCACTTCCAAAATTAATTAGAACATTTCCAATGGCTTTCATGATAGCTGTGGCTTGTTCCATAAACCGGTAGCTCTCCTGAGGAGAAAATTAGTGAACCACAATGAGCTATTGTCAGTATTTAAACAGCATACATGTACGGTATTTTAAGCTGAACTGATTAGGAAATGGAAGTATTAAACCTATCCCAACCCTCACTCCTGGTGTTATTAACCCGTTTTATGGTTGAGTTAGTGTAGTGACTGGTTTTTCAAAACATATTGAATGTCAGTGCAATATGGTGAGTAAATAAATTCTGGGCCCTGACAAATACTGGTAAATAGTTAGTTCCACAAATAGTGTGCTTCCTTCTTATTTTTATAATTAACAACCTGTCTTTCCCTTACAAAGAGTCCTCCTCAAAGAGGGGACCAAAATGCACCTTTCTGGGATAGGAAGTTCCACACTGTAGGCACTGGGACATAATAGGTCTTTTCTCTCTTTCCTATCAGCTGCCCCTCAGTCAGCAGTGGAACCCTCAAAGTGGCCCCCTTAATGGACCTCAGAGGCTAGTCTGGAGGCTAGTGTGGGAGGAGGTGGTTCTTTAGGCTAACTTGGTTTCAAACTGTTTTTTAGGGCTTTCAAGTAGAGGTGTCCCTGAAATTCTCTGGGGTTGGGATTGAAAAAATTTGAAGAGTTTTAAATTTCCCCAGCAAAGAGACAATTTTCCAAAACTCTGCTTTTTAACCTGAGCTTGCTTGAAGAATCTCAGTTCCACTCTCACCAGCCCTCCCTACGGGCCACTCACATAATTTACTTACTCCAGCAGAAGGGGGGGGGGCTCCTTTCTCTCCCCCTTGTTGCAGTAGAAACAACATGGCAATTTTAAAGTGTGCTGCATGAGTTTCATTTTTAAATTTTCTTTTCTCCACAGAGGAAACAAGAGGGAGCTTTAGTGTTTACAAGGACTACTTCCATTGCAATAGCCCCATAAAAGCTAACATTTCATAAGTCCTAATGTCTTTCTTCCTATATGGAGAAAAGAACAGGAAACCTCATGCAGCACACTTTACACTCGTTGTGCTTTCTACTGTAATAAGAGAAAAAGTTTGCAGAGGCATTTACTAAGTCTTTGAATGGTTTGGTAAATCTGATTTTTTTCCCAACAGGGGAGGGAGAAATGTTGAAACATTTTTGAATAATATGGAAGTAAACCTCAACCAGCTCTCTCAACTCTCCTTTCAAGGTTGATGGTATCAAAAGACATCTAGCTGAATGATCCAGTTGTGCAGATTGTCCACCAAATGGCTAAGACAGGTTGAAAACCTGACTGCATTGGATCTAGATAGTCAATTTCTTTAAAAATAAAACAAAACAACTGTAGTTGAGATACTACCATATACTTAAGTACCTTGTCTCCAAACAAAATGTTGGAATACTGGCCAGAAATTATCCATATGATGGAATGGAGTCGGGGTGGGGTGATTTTAGCAGCAATTCTATCACTGCCGCTTTCAAGCTTGTTGAAACCACATCTTTTCTTAGGAGGCAACAATTACCACCAACTTGGCCCGGGCCACCTTGAGCCACCTTAACCAGACACTATGAACATGGCCAAGCACAAGTAGTCACTCTCAAACTTCCAAAAATTCTGTCCACATCCTCAGCCTGTACAACTGACAAATATCCATAAACAATGGTCAAAGGTATATCAATGGTACCATCTTCAATATGGAAACAAGGTCAAAACAAACTTTATCTGCAAGGTGTCTCACAAACTGGTCATAGTGGGCAACTGACCAGCCTTCCTGTGCTTCTCAAGCAACAGCTCTCTGGTGATACGGCAAATGCCTTTTGAAACTGTATGTCTTGCTATATGGCATGGGGCAGGTCCAGTGTTAAAAAAATCAAGTCAATAATCCTATTGGGTATGCCTAATGTAAGTTATATATCCCAGCCTTGGTTTTAATTATAATAAACAGGCACCTTTTCTAGAGTCAGCCCTGCCTATGCCCTTGGATTTTTGGAAGGAACTCCCTTTTTGTGCCATTTATCAGCGCAACAACTTAACAATAATTTTTTTTTAAAAACCACAAGTTCCAGTTATGCTGCTTTGAGCATTGTTTCCCATGATGAAAAGGCAGGATATAAATATCTAAAATAACAAATACATTACATTACATGCTTTCTGTTTTAATATAAATAAAATGTACATGTATTAATATTTTGTGACTGTGTAAACATGCATATATATTAATAGCAATTCTGATAGTATGATATGTATGTGTCTTATTTAAAATGGAGTCTAGGAGAATAGCGTAGCAAGAAATCTTTGCTGCATTATTTTTCAAAGCCAAACACTGAGATTAACGGCACAATCCTGTGTAAAATGCGGCGGCCAGCCAAAATGGCCGGCCGCCACATCCTATCCCGTTCCCGGGCTGCCCCGGGGAAGCCCAGGAGCACCTTGGGAGAAGGGAACATTTGTCCCCTTCCCAGGGGGCAAGCCGGCTGCGGCCCTATGGGCCTCCTCGGATGTACAGCAGCTATGAAGCTGGCATGCATCCAAGGCGGCGAAGTAAGGCTGAACCTGGTCGGGAAAGGGTTGGGATATTGGTGGAGTGCACCGCCAATATCCCCACCCTCTCCCGGCCTGGTTTGGCCAATGACCCCCCTCTCTTGCTGTCCGACCCGCGCTCCGCTGTTCTAGGACTTAGTGAGGACATGGCTGTAAAAAATGCTACAATCAATGGTGACCAATGGAAATATACTGTAGTTCCAGTTGCGGTGGTAATAAATACCTTTTCAAGATTTGGAAGAACAATATCCTCTTCACCAAACACACATGGCACCATACTACACAGATGGATATGGTGCCCTATGGGAGACGTTGCAGTGAAGAGTAACACATGGCGCCTACATTTTAGAAATAAGCACAATGATGAGCAACATAACTCAATTATAACATTGATCCTAAACATTCTTAGGCTGCAGTCTTATATACACTTACATGGGAGCAGGTCCTATTGAACTCAATGGGACTTTTGAGTTGATATGCACAAGATTGCACTATTAATGCAAGTAAGATTTCCTCATCTATTCTTAGACAAGCCATGGTTCTCTCAGCCTCCCCCCACCCCTAGCAATATACATGGGAATAATACTGGCCTACTTACAGGGCTTTTGTAAGCACTGCTAAAATAAAGAGCTAGTGCACTTCAGCAACCAACGGACTAAAATGGGAATCAGGAAGTTCCTGGTTGAAATCTCACCTTTGCTGTGAACTAACAAGGCCTTAAATAAAACACTATTGCTCAGCCCTGGCTCCTCCTCCTCATTTGCAATATAGGGAATAATGTCACTGAACTACCTTCCAAGATACCTTCCAAGATTGTTCAACAATTATGAGCTATTGTGTGTGAAATGCTTTGAACACTTCAAAGCAATATACAGTAATACCTGTATATAACACTGATAACACTGCTTCCTTTAGTTTGGTTTCCTTACAGTGCTTTCTGTCCTGGGTTGATTGACAGCTATAACAGCCGATGGGAGCAGTGCACTCTGGCCAATTAAAGCCAGCTTCCTTCAATGATGTCTCCTTTAGCACTGTTTCAGACATTCAGCTTTCAATGAACAGATCCCCAGGATTATCTATATATAATCCCCAGTATTGCTGTATATAAATGCTATTATTTATTTAACGATTGAACTGAAAAGATGTAGCAGATTGAAACATACCCAGCAGGAAGGCTTATCATAGCAGCTTTAGTGGCGTATGTATGGATCTTTAGGATTAATTGTCCTGGAGCCAGATTCTTCCAGGAGAAACTTTCAACCATAAGCAAGCCCCTTGGTATAGCATGGTTTTCTTTTTGTGCACCTACTACAAAAAAAGTGTGCAGATATCAATTTTATGACCATACTCATGCTCAGAGGCCTAAGTATGCCTAGAGATAACATGTGTATATGTCCTTAAAGGGACATTAATTAAAGGATCACTGGAGCTCAACACAGAGTCTCATACAATGTTCACACAGAGTTCTTGCAAGTGCCCTTTCATCTCAGTGAATACTCTGAAACATATGGTTTGTTTTTGTTTGTTTTTAAAGCCAAAATAGGTGTAAAACACCAGTTCCTTGTAACATGAAATGCCAGGGCAGTAGAATAATAAATCTATGTGGACTATATGCATCAAATGGTATTTAACAAAACTTTTGGCTCAAATTCAAAATTAGGCACTGTATTTCCAGCTAACCAAGTCAAGATTTCTGGTAATACAATTCATTTGCACTGATGGGCAGCCCAATCCTAACATTCTCTCCCTTGCTTGTACTGATCTTACCTCCTGATTCCCCCCAATGTACTAATGCAGAAAAGCTAACCAAGATATCAATAGGTTTCAAACTGTCCACGCTCAAATAGTATAAGACACGATCATCTGTAATCTGTAAAGAGAAAAGGGCATCCATGTTTAATTGCTAATGTCGCAGTAACCAGCTTTGACAGCATTTGAGTTAAATTTCTAACTTTGTAGTATGGTATAAAATTAACAAAGAAGAGTGTCCAAGTCTTTTATCAAAGCCTTGTGTTTTGCTTTCCCATAGTGATTAGCTTCTGCTTTAATCTGTTGAAAGATAGGTTATGTTTCTCCTAAGAAGCATTTTATGTATGCCTTCCTAAGCTACTGATTTTAATTAAATGTTGGTATTTAACAAGACAAGACACCAACAAGACTAGTTAACATAATGAAGTAATAGATTTACATAGACTACAACTGATTATTAATTAATTACAACACAATGGGGAAGTCCTTAAATGGCGCGCGCGCACACACACACACACACACACACACACACACACTTGGGGGGGGGAGTGCATTATTGTGATTCACTTAAAACACCATGGCAGATTATCTTGTAAATTAAAATTAGGATGCAAAGTTCAATGTCACATAATTAACGATCTCAAATGTATGCTGAATACAGAAAAAATTACTTGTTAACTCCATAGATTCATAGTATTCTACACAATACTGTATAGAGCTTTATAGGGGTTGTATATACACCAAACTCCATGTGAACAGAGGCTGCCTCATAGGATTCAAAGTCCAGGGCAGTTATTTGCATGCAGCGAGGATGCTTTGAGTGCAACTATAACTAAGAGCCAACACACAGTTTGTCCTTGTGTGTTTGTTTCTTAAAGCTTTCACTGGCACCATTGCAAGCTTCCCTTCCAAGGCTAACAGCAGTTTTGGGGACACAATCTTCATCAGCATCATGGTGCAGCAGGAAAAGATTAAATACCCTCACTGTGTGCCATGATTCCAATCCAGATCAGCCCCCGTCCCCCCATCTGCTTTTCAGCTTATAAAAAGCAAACATGCAAGGGCAAACTACACATATAATGTAAACTTTTGGCCAAAGTTTTATGGTACTGTTGTTTTATGTTTTTAGTACTTGTATTAATCCTGTATGTACTAGCATTTTTTTAATGACAGAAGACAGATGTTTACAGAATGTATGCAAAACTGTGATGTACAATTTACAAAGAGATTAATAAATTATGCAATCAATTAACTTACCCTAAAATCAGACTTCTGATAACTGTAACCATAGGTATTTGGTTTGTGAAAAACATACAAGTTCCTAAGTAGAAAAGACAAGTGGTTATTTTAACATTCATTATCCCACGCATGCCATGTGGCATGCTTGACTGAATTATAACAACTGAAACAAGTCTCTCCTTATTTCTTGAACAGCTAATCAATATTAGCAAATTACGATGATTATGAGTAGGAGTAATAATGTATCACCCAACACCCAAAATATATGCCAGCTTGGAAAACACTTGAATAACCTATGTCCCTTAATAACTACTGACAGCACTGGGCAGCACAATCCTCTCTAACTTTGGAGCAGCGGAGTGTGTGCTCCGCCACTCCAAAACGTCGCCAACGTGCCATAAAGCACGTTTGCGACGACTTGGGAGAAAAGGCCGGTGGTGCGGAGGCCGGCAGTCATCACTCCACCGCTCTTTGAACCCTGCGGCTGCCACCAATGGTAAGTCCTGCACCAGTCGGTGCAGGGGCGGGCAGAGGCAGCCAGGGGGGTGGCCATTGGCCAGCCCAGGCAGGGAGAGGGCGGGGATATCAGCAGTGTGCATCTATATCCTAAGCCCCTTCTCACGTCCTCCCTGGATATACGTCAGCTCAGAGCTGGCGTACATCCGAGGAGGCCTATAGGCCCAGGGCTTGTCGACACCAGGGGAAGGGGACAAATTGACTCCTATTGACTCTTGGGCATACGGTTGACTGCTTGGTTTCTATTTGGGTTAACATTTTTCATCAGCCTGTATAACAGTGTGCCTATGATGAATATGGTTGTCTGAGCATGTTGTAGACACAACACGCAGTTGTGAATACACCAGCACGATACACCTATATGGAATTGCATGGCGATATATGGAGCTGCATGGTTTGGATCCATGATTGGAGCTTTTGCATGAGCTTTATCCTGTGGACACCAGATTTTAGGCTGTGGTCTGACTTCACAAAGTACAAAAAAAGTACAAAAATCCACAAAAATTATGTATTTATAGTATAATAAAAACGGTTGCTCAGTAAGAGAGATAATTCTACTAAATAAAGGGTGTTTGTTATTTATGCATTAAGTTATTGAAAGTCAAATTAGATCAGGCCCTCTTTGATACTACATTCTCTAGATTTTTAACAGCATATCAGATTATAAAACTGCCAATAAATACATGAATGACACCTGTGCAGAAACAGCAGTTTATACATTCTGAGTTATGTATAAACAGAATCTGATACATGCTGGATTTGCTCGGCAACAAGAGGCACAATCAAATACTTTGGTACACCTTCTAAATAGTTCTGCTATAAAGAATGGACCTATTTAGAAGATTCACAGCGCAATCCTACCTAAGAATCCGGCAGGCGGCCCAGGCCGCCCGCCGGATCCTATCCACGTTCCAGGATCAGTTCGGAGGTCTATTTAGCTGGCGAGTGAGGAGGCCATGTAATGGCCACGTCAGCCCAGGAACGGAACAGGGATATAGTGGCCACCATCCCCGCACCCCCGGGCCAGCTCGGCTAATGGCCCCCCTCCCTCACCACCTGGACTGCCCCTGCCCCCACCGGCGCTTCACTTACCTTCTCCGGCAGCTGCAGGGACGATCTGGCGGCGGAATGAGAGTGGCCGGCCTCCGCGCCGGCTGCCTTTACTCTAAAGTTGTCGCAAACGTGCTTTACGGCATGCTTGCGATGGCTTGGAATGGCAGAGTGCTTGCTCCGCCATTTTAATGTTCAACTGGATTGCACTGCCAGTGATTTTAGCACAACGGTGCGATTATATTTTCAAAGAAAGCCCCCCCCCCACAAAACATCACTTCTTACTGAAAACAAACACAGAAGTCTTCATAGTCTATCCATATTTCCATGGAAACTGGATTCTTTTCTGACTCGATTTCCTCCATAGATTTATTTGTTAATTGGCTGACCAAAGCAGGATCTGCTGATTCTGGTATTGGAACTGCATCACTACTTATTTTTTCAGCTAAATCATCTACATAGATAAGAAAAATACAGACAAATTTTCTTAAATATAGAAGAGACACAGAAATGAAAGATAGCATTTCAACTCAATCCTATGCATCTCAGAAGTAAGGTCCATGGAGGTCAGTAGGCTAGTTCCCAGATATAAGTTTATATACAATTACAGACTGGAAAACATTCAGATCTTATAAAAGACAAAAACTATTAGGCAAAATTTTATTTTACTAATAATTTTTGAAAATAAGACAAAGATAATGAAATGTCCAATTCATCTATGTTTGCAATATCCTATAGAGCTGGCACAGGTCTAAGTTGACCCATGGCAGCTGCTAGGGCTTACCCCAAGGAGGCCTCAACATGCCAAAAGAACCCCATGGGATATAGCAGAAGCAGCCTTGGTGCCGCTGCATCACCGTATGGGGAGTTACCGTAGTTAAGATTGGGTTGTAAGGATCACTCTCCACAGAAATTATTCTCTGATTAACAGCCCAATCCTGTCCCCTGCCACAGTAAAGCAAGCAGCACGTTCCCCATTGCATGCAGCACACACCCAGTTGCATGCTAGGGCAGGGGCATCACTAGTGGGGCAGGGGGCGGACCACCCTGAGTGTCACCCCAGGGAGGGCTGACACCATAATGACTCACTCTATTCTATTTGTTACCAGTGGTACGAAAATGCACCACTGGTAGAAAATGGTTTTTTCCTGATCCCTGCATGGATCACATTTCTCAGGAGGCCTCCACATCATGTGGTCTGGTATGGGAGGAAGTCCATGGGGGTGACACCATGAGATATCTCCCTGGGTGTCGCCAACCCTAGTGACATCCCTGTGCTCGGGGGTTATGGTGGGGGGGGATGATCGGACTAGATGCCTTTAAAAGGGGATTGGACAGATTTATGGAGGAAAAGTCCATCACAGCTTACAAACCATGATGACTGTATGTAACCTCTGGATTTTAGAGATAGCCTATCTCTGATTGCCAGGTGCAAGGGAGTGGCAACAGGATATAGGTATCTTGTTGTTTGTGTGCTCCCAGAGGCATTTGGTGGGCCACTGTGAGATACTACAAGAAGCTGGACTAGATGGGCCCTTGACCTGATCCAGCAGAGCTCTTTTAATGTTCTTATGGATGACCAACAAGTTGTTGTTGTTGTTCAGTCGTTAAGTCGTGTCCGACCCTTCGTGATCCCATGAACCATATCCCGCCAGGCCTTCCTGTCCTCCACTATCTTCCTGAGTTCGCTCATTTTCATGTTCGTTGCATCGGTGATGCTGTCTAACTATCTCATCCTTTCCCTTCCCCTTCTCCTTAAGTGTAAATTGGTTGCCTAAACAGATTTCCTTAAGAATGCTTTCAAGCATTTTGTTCTTTTTCTCCATAAAACAATTTGTAAAATATAAATATAATAATAAATGATCTGCTGCCCAAAATTCCCATGGGCACATGAGATAATTTTGTTGTTGTTGTTCAGTCGTTAAGTCGTGTCCGACCCTTCGTGATCCCATAAACCATGTCCCGGCAGGCCTTCCTATCCTCCACTATGTTCCTGATTTCGCTCATTTTCATGTTCGTTGCATCGGTGATGCTGTCTAACCATCTCATCCTTTGCCTTCC
Organism: Plestiodon gilberti rubricaudatus; assembly: GCA_026170595.1. Taxonomy (NCBI): domain Eukaryota; kingdom Metazoa; phylum Chordata; class Lepidosauria; order Squamata; family Scincidae; genus Plestiodon; species Plestiodon gilberti. Next base: position 67,192,234 of record JANXHW010000001.1, read on the forward strand.
CCTTCTCCTTTTGCCTTCAATCTTTCCCAGCATCAGAGTCTTCTCCAGAGAGTCCTCTCTTCACATTAGGTGGCCAAAATATTTGAGTTTCAGCCTTAGTACCTGTCCTTCCAGGGAACAGTCAGGGTTGATTTCATTTAGGATTGACTGATTTGATCTCCTAGCAGTCCAAGGGACTCTCAGGAGTCTTCTCCAGCACCACAGTTCAAAAGCATCTATTCTTCGGCGCTCAGCCTTCCTTATGGTCCAACTCTCGCAACCATACATTGCTACTGGGAACACCATCGCCCTGACTATACGAACGTTTGTTGGCATGGTGATATCTCTGCTTTTTATTATGCTGTCTAAGTTTGCCATAGCTTTCCTTCCAAGGAGTAAGCGTCTTTTAATTTCATGGCTGCTGTCTCCATCTGCAGTGATCTTGGAACCCAAAAAAGTAAAATCTGTTACTGCTTCCATTTCTGCCCCTTCTATTTGCCAGGAATTGATGGGACCAGATGCCATGATCTTAGTTTTATTAATGTTGAGTTTCAAGCCGACTTTTGCACTCTCCTCTTTCACTCTCATCAAGAGGCTCTTTAGTTCTTCTTCACTTTCTGCCATTAGGGTGGTATCGTCTGCATATCTGAGGTTGTTGATGTTTCTCCCGGCAATCTTGATTCCGGCTTGCGATTCATTCAGCCCTGCATTTCTCATAATGTACTCTGCATATAAGTTAAATAAGCAGGGTGACAATATACAGCCTTGCCGTACTCCCTTCCCAATTTTGAACCAGTTGGTTGTTCCATGGCCAGTTCGAACTGTTGCTTCTTGACCCGCATACAGGTTTCTCAGGAGACAGGTAAGGTGGTCTGGTACCCCCATCTCTTTAAGAATTTGCCACAGCTTGTTGTGATCCACACAATCAAAGGCTTTTGCGTAGTCAATGAAGCAGAAGTAGGTGGTTTTTTGGAACTCTCGGGCTTTCTCCATGATCCAGCGCATGTTGGCAATTTGATCTCTAGTTCCTCTGCCTCTTCGAAACCCAGCTTGTACTTCCGGTAGTTCTCGGTCCACGTACTGCTGAAGCCTAGCTTGTAGGATTTTGAGCATAACCTTGCTAGCATGTGAAATGAGTGCAATTGTGCGATAGTTTGAACACTCTTTGGCACTGCCCTTCTTTGGAATTGGAACGTAAACTGACCTTTTCCAATCCTTTGGCCACTGCTGAGTTTTCCAAATTTGTTGGCATATTGAGTGCAGCACTTTCACAGCATCATCATTTAGGATTTTAAGTAGCTCAGCTGGGATATTATCATCTCCACTGGCTTTGTTGTTAGTAATGCTACCTAAGGCCCACTTGACTTCACTCTCTAGGATGTCCGGCTCTGGGTCAGTGACCACACCAGCGTGGTCATCAGGAACATTAAGATCTTTCTTGTATAGGGGGGGGCGGGGCTGGGACGACGGACCGAAGACGTGATTCCAGGGAGCTCTCTGGAGCCGCGCCGCAAAGCAGTGGAATTCCTTTGATCCAGGTTGGATCGGGACCATCTGCATCAGGAGAGATGTAGATGAGAGATTGGGGAGCAAACTGAGGGAACTGCTCAAGGTATTGAGCTAGTATCTGCTTGGTATTCCCTTTTCTGTCCCTGCTTTGTCGCAGACACCATCTTGTCTGCTAAGGCTCGCGTTGCCGTCCTCCCGGACTGGTGGAAAGTTTTACTTTAAAGTAGATCTATTCAACGTACCAGTCCTGCACTGGAGAAAGAGTTGCTCTGCTGATCTGGAGGAGACGTGGTGAGTTGGAAGATGGGAATGATGGAATTAAGGCACTTATAAGACTAAGGGTTAGGGTGGATTTACCCCCCCCCCTTATATGGAGGTTGTTTCCGTCTTCTTGGTTCGAATGCAGCGGCTGCTTGTTGAACTGAGGCATATCGAATTACAGAAGAAGCTCCATTTCTCTGAACCAGTCTGAAAAGTTAACCCCTTGTTGCCGGGGTGTTGTGGGGAAGTTAATATCTGTGGAGTTGGGGATCCAACCAATTGACTGGAAAGAAGTCTGTTTGAAGTTTCTTTTGGATTGGATTAATGGCTGTTCTGAACCCTGAAGTTTCTTTTGGATTGGATTAATGGCTGTCCTGAACCCAGATTGCTTGTGAAGAGGAATATTGGATTATTGGATGGATCTTTTTCTGGTGTGCATCGGCGCTATATGGATTACAGTTTATTTGGTGCCTTTTGACCTTGGAACTATCTTACAGTCTGGGAAATCTGCCAAGCTGTGTTAACTTGAACCAAGTGGTAACTATGGAGATGTATTATGGTTTGTCCTGCTCGATTATTTGAAGGAGTTTGTGTTTAAAGTGAAGTCTTGAGGTGAACTGTGATTATTGATCTTGGGATTAACTTCCAGTTTGGGAAGTGTGTTTTACCAATTCTCTAGTCTTGAGGTGAACTGAACTAAGTATCTCAAGTGAATTATTAAGACAAAGAAGAAGAGATAAGAAGAGGACAATAGAAGGTTTATTGACTTTTTTGTACATTGTTTGTATATTGTTATATTCTATCAGTGATTATAGAGTTTATTAATAGGCTGATTTAAGTAGAAGAGATTGATTGAGATCTTATTAAAGATGGCAGATTCAAAGAGATCCACACCCCCCGTGGGACCCAAAGTGGCTAAAGTGACACAACCCCCCGTTTTAGGGGCTACGTCAACTAATTTAGTAGCGGCAGGTGCCCAAAAGTCAGACATGTCTCAGATGTTGGAACTGTTGAGAGGGATGCAGATGAGTCTTAATGACGTACAGCAGACACAAGAGACAATTATATCAAGTCAGAATAAAGCTTCTGAAGAAAGATCAGAATTATTGGCCCATTTTAAGAAACTGGATGCTACGATGGGTTTGTTGAAGCAACAGGTTGTAGCAAACACAGAAGGAATTAAGGGAATTCAGGATGTTACGCGTGATCTACAGACAAGTTTGGATGAAGTAAGAGATCAGCATGAAGAAGATTTAGAGGAAGTATTCTCATGGTGTGAAGGCTTGGAGACTGCAACTTTGAAACTGGAAATGGAAAGAGCTAGTTTTATGCTCAGAGTACAGAATTTTCCGGAGGATAAGCAAGAAGACCTGCGTCAATGTTTTATCATTTGGTTGATAGAGGAGTTACAGATTCCGGAGGCGGAAACATTAGAAATTAGAAATAGTATTGATCGTATGTATAGATTGAATACCAAGAAGGCTAAAGATTTGGGTGTCCCTAGAGAAATTACGATCATTTTTCATAGTAAATTTATAAAGAATAAACTGATGGAAAGACTTCTGGAGAAACCTAGAGTGCTGGAAGGCCGGACTTTAAGGTTTCTTAAAGAGATTCCTTATAAAATAAGGAGGAAGAGAAGAGATTATGAGGATTTGGTGACAATTTTGAAGAAGAACAATATAAGATTTGGATGGGAGACACCACAAGGTGTTTTCTTTACATATAAGGAGAAAAAAGTAAGGATTACTTCGGTTGAAAGAATGAGAAATTTTTTGAGGAAGAATGGAAAAGATTTGGGAGCTACAGATGAAATTTTACCGGATTCCAATGGGGCAGAATTTGATAGACAAAGCAGATACAGAGAAGAGGAACAAAGACGAAGAAAAGAGAAAAGAGATATGAAGATGACACAAATTAGAGAAAGTAGAGATTTCTCACAGGATAAATTACCGGAGGAAGAACTTGGCGCAACAGGAGGAGAACCTGCACCACAGAGAGAGTTAAGATCCAGATCACAGATGAGGAAATATTTGGACAGACTTTCAGGTTCAAAGGAACAGAAAGACAAGAGTGTTAGACCTAAAATCAAGAAGTGATGGTTTTTACAAATATGAAGATTTTTTGCAATAATGTGAATGGATTGAATGGCCCTTCGAAAAGAAACAATGTTTATCATCAACTGCTGAAATTGAAAGTAGATGTTATTTGTTTACAAGAGACACATATCAAGAGTGATCATGTTAAATATTTGGAAAAGAAAAAATTGGGTAAAATGTATTGTGCCGCAAATCAATCTAAAAAAAAAAAATGGAGTGGTCACATATGTTAATTTGAAATTTGAATCAGAATTAGAATGGAAATCTGAAGATGGAAGGATTTTGATGGTGAAGATACAATATAGTGGGAAAATGATGTTATTAGTGAATTTGTATGCACCAAATGATAAACAGGAAGAATTTTATACTAAATTATCACAAGAAATTAAGCAGAAAGAATTTGATGATTTATGGATTGTGGGAGATTTTAATGCAGTAACTAATCATGAGTTGGACAGGAAATCTTCCAAAACAAAAATGAGAAAGACAGGTCTCCTGCCAAAAGTTTTTTTGGAGATGGTGGAAGAATATCAATTGATTGATTGCTGGAGAACACAGAATTCGGAAAAGAAGAAATTTACATTTTATTCTCATAGACATAATGCTTGGTCACGCATAGATATGTGTTGGAAGACGAGTATAACTCATTTAGATTTTGATTGTCAAATTTTACCGATGACGATTTCTGATCATAGTCCATTATTGATTTCTGTGAATAAGAGGTATAAAAAGATGTTTTGGAGGATGAACACATCCATTTTGAGAGATAAAAGCTTCAAAGAAAAATGTTTAAAAGAGGCTATGGCTTATTTTCAAACTAATGTACAAGATGGAATGAAGATGACAACGGTTTGGGATGCCTTTAAAGCGGTGATTCGAGGAATTATAATAGAATTCACAGTAAGAAAAAGAAAGGAAAAGGAAAAGATAATGAATGAGCTGGTTAAGAAATTGCAAAAGGAAGAGGAACGATCTCAAAGATCAAAGGGCTCGGTGAAAGATATATTGAAAAAAATACGAGATCTACAACATCAAATTAGAGTTATCCAAACTGAAGAGATGGAGAAGAAAATAAAATGGGCCAGGCAGAATTTTTTTGAAAATGCTAATAAACCTGGGAGATGGCTGGCCTATAAATTGAAGAAAGAGGCTCAAAAATCAGTGATATTGAGTTTGAAAGATAAAAAAGGGAAAGAAATAAATTCTAACGAAGGGCTGAAAAAGATTGTAGTAGATTTTTATTCTGAATTATATAAAGGTAAAAATATTACTGAGGATTTACAGGATCAATTTTTGAGGAAAGTCCAAATACCGGAAATTAGTAAACAAGACTCTGACTTCTTGCAAGAGGATATTACATTAGATGAAGTTAAAGAAGCAATTTTAAGACAAAAAAGTAGCAAATCTCCAGGTCCAGATGGTTTACCTGCGGAACTTTATAAAATGTTGGTGGATGTGGTACAGGTGCCACTACAGACATTGGCTCAGGAGATAGTTCATAGGGGAGAGGTACCGGCGACATGGAAACAGGCAATGATCTCCTTAATTCATAAATCAGATTTGGATAAATCTGATATCAAGAATTATAGACCTATATCTTTATTGAATACGGATTATAAGATTTATGTATCAATTCTAGCTTGGAGATTGAAAAAGGTATTGATGAATTATATTCATGAAGATCAGTCGGGCTTTCTACCTAAGAGACAATTGAAAAAGAATGTAAGAACTATAATTGATGTCTTAGAGTATTATGAAAATCACCCAGAAAGGAAAGTTGGTTTGATGTTTCTGGATGCTCAAAAGGCCTTTGATAATGTGAATTGGGCTTTTATGTTTAAAGTGATGGAAGTAATGAAATTGGGACCAAAATTTATCAAAATTATCAAGGCTATTTATACACAACAAGAAGCTATGGTTAAAGTGAATGGTAGTCTTACAGAGAAAATACGGATTGAACAAGGTACAAGACAAGGTTGCCCCCTTTCACCTCTCTTGTTTGTATTAACGATAGAGATTTTGAACATTTTAATTAGAAATGATGATAGAGTAAGGGGACTTAAGATTAAAAATCATCATATTAAGTTACAGGCATATGCAGATGACTTGGTTTTTGTATTTGAGGATCCAAAAGAGTCTTTACCGGTACTTAAAGAGGACTTGTCAGAATTTGGTGCTGTGGCTGGTATGGTGGTGAACTACGAGAAGACAAAAATCTTGTTAAAAATGTGAAACAAAAAGAAGCTGCTGAGATTAAGGAACTGGGATTTCAGGTGGCGGAGAAGATTAAATATTTGGGTGTTAATTTATCTAAAAAAGTCAGTCCTTTGATGGAAGACAATTATATCAAGGTTTTGGAAGCAATTCAACAAGATTTGGAGAGGTGGAAAAATCTGCAATTGTCAATAAGTGGGAAGGTATCAGTTATTAAAATGAATGTATTACCCAAATTGTTATTTCTGTTTCAAACAATACCAATAATTATGAAAAAAACTTTTTTTCTTGAACTGGACAAGATGACATCGAGATTTATTTGGAGTGGCAAGAAACCACGAGTTCGTCTGAAACTATTGCAAGATCAGAAGAAAAGAGCAGGGTTGGCTATACCCAATTGGTTATGTTATTATCAAGCTGCAGCCTTGCAATGGATTCGTGACTGGGTGCTTAAGAGTAAAGAGAATTATGTTATCTTAGAAGCAGAAGGATTACAAGTGGGCTGGCCTGCATTTTTGATGTATGATAAAGCTAAATATTATGCATTTTTTAAAAGACATGGCTTAAGGAAATCCTTGCTTTGGGTTTGGGAGCAGATCAGATATAAGATCTATGACAAAATACCTGGATGGGTAAAACCATTAGAAATAGCTAATAGACCAGATTGGATAAAAGATTCGCAAAACAGACCATATAAAGACTTGCTTGATTCCCAAGGAGAGTTAAGAGATGAGAACCGATTAAGGATGGAAGGTATTATTATGGATACTTGGTTTCAAAACCAGATTAGAAGTAGGATACGGGAAGATCAAAAAATAGGTTTTTACCTGAGTGAAACTGAATTTGATAAGGTATTTTTAAATACTGAGGACAAATATGTAACCAAGATGTATAATTTTTTACTGGACTTTGAGATGGTAGACGAAACAGTTAAAGATGTTACGATATTGTGGGCACAAAATTTAAGACGAGAGATCCATTTACATGAGTGGGAACAGGTTTGGAATTCAGGTGTTGGAATGGTTAAAGCTGTTGCATATAAAGAGAATTTATATAAAATGTTTTACAGATGGTATTTAACACCGAAGAAGTTATGTAAGATGTATAAGAATGTTTCAAGTATTTGTTGGAAATGCAACATTTTGGAAGGCTCCTTTTTTCATATGTGGTGGACATGTGCCAAGGCAAAAACATTTTGGAAGATGGTCCATCAGGTTTTGGAAGAGATATTATGTTGCAAGTTGCCGTTTGTATCAGAGTTATTTTTATTGAATATGATGTCAGCAATAACATTCCAAAAAGATAAATATATTATTATACATATAGTTACTGCTGCTAGGTTGCTGTATGCTCAGCAGTGGAAAGCTCAGACTATACCAGAGATGGAAGAGTTAATAATTAAGATTTATGATTTGATAGAATTAGACGTCTTAACTGAAAGATTGAGAGATGGAGATGTAAAAAAGAAAATAGAGTGGTGGCAACCATTTTACGATTGGATGAAAAGATAATCATAAAAAAAAATTTGTTATTGATTATATGATTATATGGATGTGCAGGATGGGCGAGATAGATTAAGATATAGTGAAATTTATTTTATGTAAGAGATTCGTTGAATAGCTATATTATTGGAGAATGTTGTCCGGGTGTTAGTATTCCTATTGTATCTTGTTAGTTTATCCTGGTTGTGATGTACCTGATTGTATCAATTTTGTAGGGTTTTTGATGTTAATTGTTATTTGTTATTTGTTATTTGTTGTTTTTTAAAATAAAAAATACTATATATATAAAAAAAGATCTTTCTTGTATAGTCCTTCTGTGTATTCTTGCCATCTCTTCTTAATCTCTTCTGCTTCTGTTAGGTCTCTGCCTTTTTTGTCCTTTATCATGCCCATCTTTGCACAAAACGTTCCCTTGATATCTCCAATTTTCTTGAAGAGATCTCTAGTCCTCCCCATTCTGTTGTTTTCCTCGATTTCCTTGCATTGTTCATTTAAGAAGGCCTTCTTATCTCTCCTTGCTATTCTCTGGAAATCTGCATTCAGTTGTTTATATCTTTCCCTTTCACCCTTGCTTTTCGCATTCCTTCTTTCCACAGCTATTTGTAAAGCCTCATCTGACAGCCACTTTGCTTTCTTGCATTTCTTTTTCTTTGGGATGGTTTTAGTTGCTGCCTCCTGTACAAGGTTACGAACTTCCATCCATAGTTCTTCAGGCACTCTGTCTACCAGGTCTAATGCCCTAAATCTATTGTTCACCTCCACTGTATACTCATAAGGGATATGGTTTAGGTCATATCTGACTAGTCTAGTGGTGTTCCCTACATTCTTCAATTTAAGCCTGAATTTTGCAATAAGAAGCTCATGATCTGAGCCACAGTCAGCTCCAGGTCTTGTTTTTACTGACTGTATAGAGCTTCTCCATCTTTGGCTGCAAAGCACATAATCTATCTGGTTTCGGTATTGACCATCTGGTGATGTCCATGTGTAGAGTCGCCTCTTATGTTGTTGGAAAAGAGTGTTTGCTATGACCAGCGTGTTCTCTTGACAGAACTCGGTTAGCCTTTGCCCTGCTTCATTTTGCGCTCCAAGGCCAAACTTGCCTGTTCCATTTATTTCTTGATTTCCTACTTTAGCATTCCAGTCTCCTATGATGTAAAGGACATCTTTTTTGGGTGCTAGTTCTAGAAGGTGTTGTAGGTCTTCATAGAACCGGTCAACTTCATCTTCTTCGGCATCAGTGGTTGGGGCATACACTTGGATTACTGTGATGTTGAATGGTTTGCCTTGGATTCGAACTGAAATCATTCTGTCGTTTTTGAGGTTGCACCCCAGTACTGCCTTTCCCACTCTTTTATTGACTATGAGGGCTACTCCATTTCTTCTAAGGGATTCATGTCCACAGTAGTAGATATGATGGTCACCTGACTTAAATTCGCCCATGCCCGTCCATTTTAGTTCGCTGATTCCCAAGATGTCAATGTTCAATCTTATCATCTCATTTTTGACCACATCCAGCTTGCCTTGATTCATAGACCTCACATTCCATGTTCCTAAGCAGTATTGCTCCTTGCAGCATTGGATTTTCCTTTCAACCTCAGACACATCCACAGCTGGACATCCTTTCGGCTTTGGCCCAACCACTTCATTCTTTCTGGGTCTACTTGGAATAGTCCTCCGCTCTTCCTCAGTATTGGACACCTTCCGACCTGAGGGGCTCATCTTCCGGCGACATATCTTTTAGCCTTTTGGTACTGTTCATGGGATTTTCTTGGCAAGGTTACTGGAGTGGGTTGCCATTTCCTTCTCCAGTGGGTCAGTTTTAGTCAGAACTCTCTGCTACGACCTGTCCGTCTTGGGTGTCCCTGCACGGCATAGCTCATGGCTTCATTGAGTTACGCAAGCCCCTTCACCACGACAAGGCAATGATTTATGAAGGGGAGAGATAATTTTATTACCACCAATTTGGGCACAGTCTCAAAAATGTTTGCCACCCCTGCCCTAGGTCGACTTCACAGAAATGATGAATAAATGAAAAACTGCAAACTATGTTTTCACCTCTAGAGGTCTCTCTAGGTCAGAGCTGAAGTACACTGACAATGAATGCTTCCCTATATTATATCTATTCTCTATACAGTAGTGGAAAAGTTAGAGAACACAGGGATGCCCAATATGAAAATGACTTACTTCCCACATTTCACACTTAGGGGTGTAACAGGTGAGGGAGTCTCAAAATCAGTACAAGACCCAGGGAATGGGAAGAATTTGCATAAAACCAGCACCTCTGTGTTTGTCCAGTCCAAAGTTCAGAAGTGCATCAAATGCACTTTGAGACAAAATCTTTTTGTGCTTACAAAGTTTCTGTTGCTGGCTACAATCACCATATATAAAAAGAGACAGATAACAAAAGAACATAAGAAGAGCCCTGCTGGATCAGGCCAAAGGCCCATCTAGTCCAGCTTCCTGTATCACACAGTGGCCCCACCAGATGCCTCAGGGAGCACACAGCCAACAAGATAACCTGTTTCCTGCTGCCACTCCCCTGCACCTGGCACAGAGAAAACCTACTTCTAAAACCAGGAGGTTGCTTATGGCTTGTAACCTGTGATGGTCTTTTCCTCCATGAATCTATCCAAACCCCTTTTAAAGGCATCTAGGCCAGGTGCCATCACCACATCCTGTGGCAAGGAGTTCCACAGATGAATTACACGCTGGGTAAAGAAATATTTTCTTTTGTTTTCTTTTCTTTGGATGGGCCAAGATTGTTTTGATCTTTCAGCTCCAAAGTGAATGTACACTTGGCCTGTACTGTTTCCTAAAGTGCACTTGCTAGAACAGGTATCTTCTTCAGGCCTTTGATTTTTTCCCCACCTCATTTGTGCATCCTAAATCCCGTAAAAGAGCCTCCCATCCAGTCAAGTGGATGTAGAGTACAACTGACAATGAATGTCAACCAAAATGACTCAAATAACTAGCTCTCCTCAAGCCAGATAATCATACTTGGTTGTCATGGAAATGAGTGGCCTTTACTCAGAACCAAGGAAATGTACAATTTAGTCTTATTTTCCCTATGTCCTATATTGTGTTTCAGCACATATGAAAACCAGCGATGGGCAACGACCATGCTCTTCTGCAATTGTCTTCCAGTTTTATAATGCTTATGCAGGAAAATGTCCTAATAAAACATTAATATCTGAAACAAAACTACAAATTGGCCTTCTTTAAAACCAGGTGTTAAAAAAATTAGGAAATACAATATGTTACCACAGTTTTGGGAAGTATGGGTTCTGCAGCCATGTAGACACAAATGAAGAAATAAAAATCTTTAAACTGTAGTTGTGTGATGGATTTCTTTAATGCCAGTTGCCACTGACACACAGATATAAACTGTCACAACCACAGACAAGATCTTAGTTTCTCAGCCGACGTTTCGCTCCTCACACAGAGCTTCTTCAAGGCAGACGCAGTGTAACCACTGCTGGATGAAAAAACGTCGGCTAAAAAACGAAGATCTTGTCTGTGGTTGTGACAGTTTACATCTGTGTGTCAGTGGCAACTGGCATTAAAGAAATCCATCACACAACTACAGTTTAAAGATTTTTATTTCTTCATTTGTGTCTACATGGCTACAGAACCCATACTTCCCAAAACTGTGGTAATTATATCCGGTCATGAAAATCTCCATGAAACATTTAATACAATATGTTTCTAAGGCAGAGCAGAACAACCCCTATTTGAGTGAAATAGAAATTTCACTCAAAATTTGCAGTGCTTAAGGGGCAAAACTATATCTTTTTTTGCCACTGCCACCTGTTTTGCAGACAGTTCCCAAGTTTGATTTGATTCTTGACATGCAAGTCATGAGGATTGTATGATGTATCTGCGTGTCTTGAAAAATTACCACAGCTATATTCTCAAGTAAGTGGATTTTTTCAAGTGATCTTGATTTTGCCTACATAGTTTTCGTTGCAGGTTAACTGCATTATAAAATATATCATTTGATAAACAGTACAATATTAAATTAGCTTTCATTAGGGGTATTTCATATTGTTCTTCCTGACATACAGGAAGTCAAACCGAACTTGAAGCCAAAGCCCAGAATTCTAAAGAGCAGTTTTCAGTGAACAGAACAAAAATTTATTTTCCCCTGATATTGAAGCAATGTAGCTTACAATCAGCCTTTAACCATCATCAATTCTCAAATCAGCCTTTATAGAGAATGTCCCTTGGGAACATTCACAATACTCATAACGAATTCTAATCCCATACAAATGAACAATGAGTATCTGCCAGATATTTGACAATAGGATGTTTAGTTGTAAATTATATTTTTTAATGTTGTTGTAAGCCTAAGGCTGTAATCCTACACACACTTTCCTGGGGGTAATTTTCAATATAGTGGGACTTACTTTTGAGTAAACATGCATAGGATTGAGCTGTAAGTCAATTATTGTGTTGATTAAACATTGCTTAACCCAGCATTTCTCAAAGTTCTCCCTGCGATCCCCAATCTTCGGATCGCTTCAAAACGGCGATCTTTTTGCGAAAACCAGAAGTGCCTGAAGATCGCTGTTTTGAAGAGATCTGAAGATTGGGGAGGCCTGCAGAGGGTTGTGCAGGCCTCCGCAAATCTATCCCAAGCCCCGGTAAGTGCCGCAACGGCCGTTTCGGGCACTTTTGTGGCGGCGATCCCCTGGATCGCCACTGCCACCATGCTGTCCACGCCCCTTAAGGGGGCAGGCGACAGCTTTTGTTCTCAATAGTGGGTCACAACCCACCACTTTGAGAACCACTGGCTTAACCTTTAAAAGGTCTTTATTTCAGAACAACGCTGCTAAAGAAATGATTATTTTAAAGCAAAGTCCATTATTCCAATTTTCATTTTTGGTTTATTATTTGCTCACTGGCATGTTCTATGAAGTTGAAAAAGTCATAATAATGTATCTTGAAATAATACCATTTGCCAAATTCAGCCTGATGTTATATAGTATGACAATGCACACCATTAAGTCAAAATACATTAAGAAAGAGGCCTTTAGATTATATTTCAATGCCACATTTTATTTATTTATTTATTTATTTACAGTATTTTTATCCCGCCTTTCTCCCTGAAGGGACCCAAGGCGGCTTACAACAGAAAAAAATACATACAAAAAAATCAGTAAAAACAATAAATAAAAATTAATAAAAACAGTGTCTAAAAACAATTAAAAAGATCATGGCTACAATCAGAGCAGGAGCATAAAAACAGCAGGACCCCCACCTGTACCAGCGATGTTAAAAAACATTAAAAAAATAATGTTTTAAAACATTGTTTCTCAAACTGTGGGTCAGGGCCCACTTGGTAGGTCACGACCCAATATCTGGTGGGTCCCTCAGAGCCTCCAATGAAAACACATGTGATGGAAAGATCAGATAAAATAAATGTTAAGCCTAGAGCAGTGGGTAACTGTCAAATATTATAAATAAAATGAATTATCCCAGGAAAGCAGTAAGTAAAGTAAAAAGTATATTTCAAAAGCTATTCCATTGGTACCAACATGTGAATGTTACTTAAAGTTATAATCTTATACACACTTACTAGAAAGTAGCATGCAATCCTATGCATGATTACTCAGAAGTGAGTCCTATTATGCTTAGGATTGAGCCTGTCACACTGAACGTAGTAGGATTTACCTCTGAGTAAACATGTATAGGATTGTGCTATAGCAGTGGTTCTCAAAGTGGTGGGTCGCGACCCACCATTGAGAATAAAAGCTGCCCCCTGCCCCCCTAAGGGGCGGGGATAGCATGGGGGCAGCGGCAGCAATCTGCAGGCCTCCCCGAAGCTACACCAAGCCCCGGTAAGTGCCACAACGGCCGTTTTGGGTGCAGTATCGGTGGCGAGCCACTGGATTACAGCCGCTGCTGGCTCCGCCCCCGCAAACACTCAAGAGTTACGCTGTGCTATAGGAATGGTTAGTATTAGTAAATTAGGTGTTGGGGAGTCTTGATCGTAGGTCCTTCTGCAAACTGAATAGTATCCTGCTTCCATAAATGATATCTGGCCTTTACAGACTGAGTTCCTCCTGGATCCAAATACTGTATATACTCTCATACAAGACGAGAAATTTATGCCTAAAATAGACCCTGAAAAGCCTGGGTCATCTTATTCACGGGTCAATGATCAAAGCCAATCTAATCCCCGACAATCAGATGTTCTGAGCAAAGCCCTGAGGCTATTCAAAAATCAGATAGGTGTTAATTGCTCTGAGCTGAGCTCAGTTTGCAAGGTACACTAGTTACTAATTCCTTTGCAAAGAGCTGTGCTGACCTGAGCTGCTAGAGTTTGCAAGAGAGCTCATTGCTTTGCAAAAAGGTGATCTGATTTCCCTTTGTCCAGTGGCGTCACTAGGGGTGTGTGGGGGTGCGGACCCTACCGGGTAATCTTTCTCAGCAGTTTATGTTTTGGTTTTCCATTAAAAGGAGCACTCATACCCCCCCTTTTTTACCTTTAATGGGTACTTCTACAGTATGTTGCTGAATAAAAGCCGATTCCTACAGAGAAGGAAAAAAGTGTTTAAAACAATACTGACATAACAGTAGAAAGCAAAATATGTTTAAAATTATCATTTCGTTATCAAAACAGTTTCACTCTTAATTGTAGGAGTCATTAATATGATTTTAATTATAATTGAGCAATATTGTTCTTGTTATTCATTATTTACATAAATGGATGAGTAAGGCTAAGGTTTGCGGTTCTTATTTCTGGGCACATGCAGGCAGGATTGAGCTATATAAATACTGTACTTATTGGAGGGGAAAAAGCTCGACTAGGCTTTCAAACTATTTCCACTGCTGGTGGTTTAGATTAGAAGACTGACTATATAGCTAGGCTTACCAGATCTCCAACGGGGACAGAGTCCTAGACCGTTAGGAGAAAGAATGTGGGCAGATGTAGCTTGTTAAACCCTTAGAGCACAATCCCAGGCATGTGTACACAGAAGTAAGCCCCATTGAACACAGTGCACTGCTGCTGCTGCTGCTGCTGCTGCTGCTGCTGCTGCTGCCGCTGCCACACAAAGATGGGCTGTGGCCTGGGGCTAGGCACTTCAGGGATTGGGAATGGGTCTTCTGATGGTCCTGAGCTCACAGCAACCATCCACAGGTGCCAACCACTATCCAGCAAACCCATTTGCAGGCAACCCACCAGCTGCCTCATGTTAACTTCCCTGAAAGACTGAGACCAAAGCAGCTCCAAAGAGAAAGATAGAAAGCAGGGGAGGAGAAACATCACTACAAGTGTGCATCTTCAAATGTAATCAAAATACTGACAGAAAAAGGCTATGGCAATGGGTTTTTTTAAAAAAACCTGAACAGGGATTAGGTAATGTACACTGGGAGGGTTGTGAGGCATATACAACTAGGTAAATCTTCACCTGAGAAGTGTCATCAGTACTCATGGGATTCACATCTACACAAATGTCAATTATGCTTTCATCATTTTCAGTGAGGGAAGGTAGGCTGGATACTGGAAGAGATCCCCTTTTGAAGGTAGATGGTGGGAAATGGCTAAATAAAACACAAATAAACATTTATCACAGTATTATAGTTTGATTTTAAGTTGTTGTATTAAGTTTTAAATACCATGGTTTTATTATTTTTGTTGCAGAATGGTTTTAATTGTTTTCATATTTTAACATTGTTTTTAACTGTGCTGTGAGCCACCAGTATGTTCCCATTGAAAGGTGTGAAATAAATATTGGTAGTATATACATCACACACACACACACACACACACACGCACACACACACACACAGAGTAATACCTCTTATAACGTGAAGGATTCATTCTGGAAAGTCGAGCACCACGTGAAACAGCACTATAGAAGCAATCGTTAAAGATAAAGGTAGGAAACTAGCACTAATTGGTCCCTGAGCTTCCCAGAATGCACTGCTCCCATTGGCTAGAGAATAGCTGTCAACCACATCAGAATAAAGATCACTGTAATAAATCAGTGCTAAAGGAAGCAGTGTTATGGGAGGTATTACTCGTGTGTGTGTGTGTGTGTGTGTGTGTGTGTGTGTGTGTGTGTGTGTGTGTGTGTGTGTGTGTGTGTGAGAGAGAGAGAGAGAGAGAGAGAGAGAGAGAGCACTCCAGTAACAGTGTAAAATGCAATAAAAGAATGAACTCTAAAAGTCCTACTGAGATATGGAAACATTTCCATATGCCCACAGAATAATGGCATTCACTTTATTGATGGTCCGTTGTTATGCTTCAAAGGTACTCCACTGCACTCTGATAGGATGCCTGTGACACAAGGCTGGCTTGTACTGAGACCATTGGTCCATCTAGCTCAGTATTGTCAACACTGACTAGCAATGATACTCCTGAGTTTCAAACAGGATTTTTTTTCTGCCATACCTGGAGATGCCAGGGATTGAACTTGGGACCTTCTGCATGCAAAGCATGTGCTCTACTACTGAGCATATTTTTATATATTATATATTTTTATATTATATAATTTACTTGTGGTGTGTCTAATCTTATTTGATTCTAGAGATGGGGAACTCTTGAAAAATATACCGTATTGGTCTGAGTATAAGACTCACTTTTTTCTCCTAATTTAAGTTTTTAAACTAGGGGTGCGTCTTATAATCAGGCTGTTGCAATTTAATGCCAGTGATTTAATTAATTTTTTTTAATAGCACCAAACTTTAAGGGTGGGTCTTATAATCAGGTGCGTCTTATACTCGGGACAATACGGTACATTTTATTCTGAAAATGACTTCTTGAAAAAAAATTGTTTTCAAAAACTGAATGCCATATGGCCATATAAGTAGCTGGAGCCTAATAGCTCCTTTCTTTAGGAGGCTAACGACCAATCCTATATTTGATCAGCCTGCAGTGTGCACTTGGGACCTTCTGGTGTGGGCTTCACTGCATGCTATGGGCCAGCCAGGTACCATGATGTGATGGAGAGGTAAATACAAGGATTTTAAACTGATAAGAACAGATACTACAATTGATCTTAGCCAAAAGGCCATTTTCAAAATGGTTGCCTGCTAGTAGGACTATCTGTGTGGAAGCTCTTGGGAAATTTTATCTAATTCAGGTTTTATCCCAGACGTGGGAGGTTTTCTCTCCCGATTTCTTTCCTGAACTATTGACCAACCTGCTGGTTACAATATAGTGCTTTTTAATCTTTATTTGGTGCAAGAAGCTCCCTGGATTGTTTTGGATACAAATCATGAGTAGGAAGAAGAAACGGCAGCAGGCTGGCAGCGGCTCTCCCAACAAGGCTTCTAAACAACTTCGGCTGGAGCAACTCGCAAACTGGAATGAGACAGTGAGTGATACTCCTAATTGTGTTACTACTAATAGATTTGCGGTCTTGGAGAATGAATCCGACTCAGGGGATGAAGGCAAAGATGTGCAGTTGCTGCAGGATTGTATCTCCGATACCCAGAATGGGCCCCTCCCCCCTGCTGCTGTTTTGGCTGAACCTCATATTGAAGCTCAGATTTCTGAACTTATTGGACATGGAGAGCCTATGCCCACTGGATATCCAGGCTCCAATCCAAAGCTGAAGGACTATGAGGATTTAGCAACTAGAAATGATCAACTGTTGACTTTATTGAGCGAACATTGTATAGTATCTGGCAGAACTGTATTAGCAATTTTCAAAACTCTTAAGCAAATATCCACACAGATTGAGTCATTACAGGAGCGGCTGACTCATAATGTTATGACCAACTCCCCTGAAAATCTTCGAACTTCCAATTATACACAGCGGAACATCAAGGACACACGTGAGTCTCCAAAACAATCCTTGAATGAGATCAGGAGCCCAGTAATTGACTCAGCAGCCGATTCTACATTTTCCTAGCATGTGTCGCCTTCAAACCAATCAAATAATGATGGAAATTCTTAATACCCATGAAGGCCGGTAGCATAACAGACATTGTATAATTGTATCGCTAAGTAAAATTTTACATATGGGGGCCAGACAAATTGACTTGAAATGCTTTGAGAGATTAACTGGTTCTTTTAATAAAACACAGCTGCTTCTTTCCTTCGACACTTCTACTATTCCTCTCACTTTGCTCAGGATGGGGTGGTATCTGGGTTCGTTCAAAATAACAGCTAAAAGAGTCTTTCTACAACCTGGCTTGAAACCATTGCTGCCTTTAAAGCTGAAGACGAAAACTGCGGCCACTGTGTTATCTTCAAGGCCGCTGCAGATGGACTCTTGGTCGCTTTCCCAGACAGCTGATAAAACGCTAGTAATCTCTCCCCCCAAAGATAAAGTGAAACCTCCCAGCTTAGAACAGTTAACAACATTTATTGACAAGGAATCAGCAGCGTTGGAAAATATGACTTTATATTTGGAAGAGACTTTAGCTAACTTGAAAAATACTGTTAAGTGGCCAGGCAAGGAGGATAGCTAATTGCCTTATGGAAACATGCCTAGAGCAGCTTCTTCTCAACTCCAGCCGGCGTATTCGTCAGCTACAAGGCAAGACCTGGAGATGGAAGTCGAATTAGAACCCACAAAATATCCTCAGAACAATAAACCATCCAATAACCCAAGCGAACAAAGGAGTGCTCGCCTAGGTATGTCACTATCTACAGATCCACATTTTGATAGTATAATGGCTTTCCTAGCTCCACCAATACTACCAACAGCAGGGGTGCACAACATGCGGCCCGGGGGCCGCATGCGGCCCTCCAAAGGTTTTATGGTGGCCCCCAAAGGTTTTCTGCCTAGAGCAGCAACATCGCTTCTTTGTTGGGCCGCTCTAGCCAAGCACTTCCCATAATTCCGGCGCTTCTGTAACGTGGCTGGAAGCTTCGGAATCGTCTGAGGAGCGGACGATTCCGAAGCTTCCAGCCGCGTTACAGAAGCGACAGAGGTATGGGAAGTGCTTGGCTAGAGCGGCAACATCGCTTCTTTGTCGGGCCGCTCTAGCCAAGCACCTCTTGTAACTCTGTCGCTTCTGTAACACGGCTGGAAGCTTCGGAATCGTCCGAGGAGCGGACAATTCCGAAGCTTCCAGCTGCATTACAGAAGTGCCGGAGTTGGCATTGGCACAGCGGTTATGACGTAGATCCCTGGGGAAGTTGGGCTGCTATGATGATGGCGACTTCCTTAGGAAGCAACGTGACTGTGAATTGGTGAAGAAGAAATCCCGGGATTTTGAAGTAAGCATGGGCTCTGGCTGAAAGCCCTGCAGAGGCTCTGGGAGGAGTGAATGAACATCTAAGCTTGCCGAGGTGACCGGCGGTCGATTCTGTGATGCTTCAGCTCTTCTTCAGGCCGTTGGACCCTCACTTCGGGGTGGCCACGTTTTTCTCTGCTGATCGGTTATGCATTTGAGAGCTGCAGAACGTGCAAGACAGAGTTTGTTAGGAAATACTTTTCCCAACACGGAACCTCCGCACCATGTAAGGTTTCAGAAGGGAAGGCCCTGATGATAATGATTGATGGGTATATATACGGTATATACCAGGGGTGGCCAAACTTGCTTCATGTAAGAGCCACATATGATAAACTTCAGATGTTTGAGAGCCACAATATTTAAGAAGCATTAAGAAGCCAACATATTTCCAAGAGCTGCACTTTATATGTTAAAGAGCCACAGGTGGCTCATTATTTATTTATTAATATGTTGCATTTCCGGAGATTTTCTGGCTCATGGACATGCCCCCTGTGATGTCACTTCCTGAGGAAGTGACATCATGGTTCCTTGCCACGCCCCCCGCGACACCTATCTTACCAGCACCAGTGGTGGCTGGGCACTCTGGTTGTATGCGGCTGCCAGCCATTCATGCTGGCAGCCCCGTGCCATGCACCATTGCTGCAGCTGCCACGCCTTCTGTCGACATAATGTGAGTTCCATCAGCGGGAGGCCCAGATTAAGATTGGGCTGTAAGACGTAGTCATTTCAACTTTTCAAAAATAAAAATAAAAAAATAGCCATACTGTATTGATTAGAATTCAATTGGAGTGCACAGGAGTAACTTTGAAGTAGAATGATGAACCATCATTTCTGAAGGAGATTTCTGAACATATGTCTCTTGAACATAGAATACAGTAATACGCTTTAAATCTCTCAGTAGGGCTTTTGAAATTCATTCTTTTTACACTTACAGGAATACAATTAACCTGTGGGAGACGCAGGGCCCAATCCTATTCCAATTTCCAGCACTGATGCAGTCGTACCAATGGGGCGTGTGCTGCATTCTGTGGTGGTGGTGGGGGGGAGCAGTCACGGAGACCTCCTCAAGGTAAGGGAACTTTTTTTCCTTGCCTCGGGGCCGAATTGCAGCTGCACCGGAGCTGGAATGTTGTATAAAATTGGGCACACATTATTTTAATATTTTTCAGTTGTGTATTAGTTATTGGGAGCTCTTTTATTGTACATAATGGCCACAATCCATAATAGTTCACTGAAGCCCAATGACTGATCTACTTACGTATCTCTTGGTATAGGAATTGGAGAAAGTCTAAAGTTCAGAAACGGGCTAGCAACCTCAACAAACTGATCTGGCTTTTTGATCACAGGTTCTGAAACAGAAAGGAACCAAAAATAAAACATTTTATGCTCACTGGAGGTATCATATACACAGGGCATGTACAGAATCTCACTACATGTGACTGCCCAGGGAATCTGGAGAAAAACTATCTTTACTGAAACAAAAAGCTCATGTCATTTGTTAGTCATTGCATTTGTTAGTCTTATAGCAAAATTGCGAATGTATCCCAGTGACAAATTGCTACAGCTCAATGTTCGCACATACAAAATACTTCAGCTAAATCTAGTGAATAAATTACATAGAGGAAGTGCATAATTATACAGTTGGACCTCGCTATCCACGGGGGATCCATTTTGGACCCCCTCGCGGACAGTGAAGATCTGTGGATACCAGGGTTCGCTGAAAAAAGCCTTTAAAAAGAAAAAAAAACCAAATCTCCGTTTTACCTTTAAAAAGCCAAACTGCTGCATTTTCAAGCCTCCACTGGGCTTCTGCAGTCTTAGCAACCCACTTCCGGGTTGCACGAAGGCTCTTCCCCCCTCCCAGCCTTGACCCAGGGTGCATTCTGGGATAAGGCTGGGTGTGGGAAGAGCCTTCACGCGACCCAGAAGTGGCTAAGGCTGCAGAAGCCCAATGGAAGTTACCAAGTTACCCAAATTCCCTAGCAAGACACTGACTTGTGCTCCCAGGACTATGCTAATATTCCCCAAGGCAGATGGGCAGCACTAGGTCTCAGGTACAGGTCCCTTGAGCAGAGAGCATGAATTTGCCTCCTCCTTGCCCATTCTGCTGGCATGAAAGAACAACCAGCAGCAACAAAGGCAAGATTTTGCCCCAAAGACCCCTCCCCTTTGGGAGGGAGCACATATTCTCATGTGCTGTATCCACAATAAACCTTTTATTTGAGCAGCACCCTTAAGTGGTCAGAGATTCATTGCATAATGAAAGATCCTGTGATGTCCTTTTCCACCCCCTAAGACGTTGATCTCCCCCCTTGGGTGGAGGTGGAAGACCAAGGACAGATCACAGTAAACCACCCAACACAAAGCACAGAATGCTACCCATTTTATTACTTAAAGTTGTCCACTGATAATATTGTAAACCAGGTAATAACTACATGAATATAGGAGGTCCCAGATTCAGTCCCTGGCATCTCCAGGTAGAGCTGGGGAAGTTCCCTATGGCCTATCTGAAACCCTCAAGAGCTGTTGCCAGTCAGTGTAGAAAAACAATACTGAATTAGATGGACCAATGGTCTGATTCAATAGAAGTCTTCCAGTGTTCAAAAAGGCATCATTCATTTTCATATATAAGAATTTTCATCTTCAGAGTGAAGGTCTGGGTAAAATCAATGTTATAAGTATATAACTGGGTTTCACAACTAGTGATACATGTATCAGCAGTGGTACTCCGACCGACTGGAAGCAGAACACGGACTGCTGATCTGCTGGAACCTCGCTCCGACATGGCGTTTTTGGCCATGTTTTCGCTCTGCATTTTTGCTCCTGAGAGGCTCCTGCCTTTGGCCGAACCTTTTGGGAGCACTAGGAAGGTTGCTCGCACCCAATCTGACTTTCCAATCAGCTTTTTCTGGCTCTGAAAACCCAAAAGTAACTGGCAATGACGTCATCACCAGTCACTTCCAGTGGCACGCAAAGGATCAGTGGCGCTGGAGGTGGTACAGGGCCGGACAGGGGTTGAGAACCCCTGGTATATAACATTTCATATACTTATAATTATATAAATTGTAATTATGGAGATAAGTATAAATATTAAATTTTGGCTTTTTAAAAATACAGTGCAAAATCTGGAAAGACAAACCTTGGGGTTCATCTGTTACTATGGTTTCCTTTTTCTGGCGGATAAGTTTCCAACGAGGTACAGGTGGTGGTTTGGGTGGGGCTATCAGTGGACATGACCTTGTTCTGGTCAGTAGTGCAGGATGGCTATATAAGTGAGAAAGACCATATTGCCGTAACATCTCAGAAGAATCAGCCTGCCAAATACAGAGTAATAAGACTGAAAAAGAAGCTATTCCACATGCAAAAATATCCAGAGAGGAAACACCATATTTTAGTACAGTTTAGTACAGTTGTACTAAAAGCCGAAGAGCTTTTCCCGTTACAAAGCTGAAGAGCCAGCACTGTCCGAAGACGCTTCCGTGATCATGTGGCTGGCATGACTCAACGCTGAGGCGCACGGAACGCTGTTACCTTCCTGCTGAGGCGGTACCTATTAATCTACTTGCAATTTCTTGCTCTTGAAATGCTAGGTTGGCAGGAGCCGTCAAGCGGATTTGAACTGCCGACCTTTCGATCGACAGCTCATGGTTCAGTGGTTTAACCCACTGCGCCACCCACTGGCTCTAAAACTAACCCCAAAAGTTGGGGATGAAATAGACTGTTTAAATGAAGATACATTTCAAAGTAGGAATAAGTTTCAGAAGAAAAAAACATTCTAATGAAGAAATTTGAAATTGATCTTTGTTGTTGTTCTTGAATAGTCTTAGTGAGGCATGGCTATAGGGGGGGAAGTCATGACAAACTCCTGTACCTCAAAATTTACAACTATACAGTGGGCCCTTAGTATCTGCGGGGTTCTGTTCCTGGAGCCCCCGCGGATACTGAAATCCGTGGATCTCAAAGTCCACTATCGCGGATACGGGGGCCGATGTAAAAAGCTTTAAAAAAGAAAAAAAATCTGGGGTGAGCCTGGGAAAGGGAGGGGGAGTTGCGTGACCCAGAAGAGGCTTCGGGAGCACAATTTCCCCTTCTAAAGGCCTGAAAATGAAGTGGTTTGCCAGTGAAAAGTAAGGAAAGTGCTTTTTAACCTTTTTTTTTTCTTTCTTAAAGCATTATCCGTATCTAAGAGCATCCACGTTGAGTCAAATCACCAGATGCTCAAATCACAAATCAGCAGTTGCTCAAATCGCGGATACGGAAGGCCCACTGTACCACTGAAAATAAGAATACTATAAATGATGGGCTTCTAGGTACCTATATTTATTGCTGTGCATTGCTTGCATAAGACATTATTATGTAGTACAGCGGTTCTCAAAGTTCTCCCCATGAGGGGGGGAGAAGTCTGAGTGTTTATGGGGGTGGGGTTCTGGGGATTGCTGCCGCTGGCAGAAAACACCCCCCCCCCAAAATGCCAAAACCTGGCATTTTAAGGTACTTTTCCAGTGACGGCAGCAATCCCCGGGATCACCGCTGCCATGCTGTCCCCGCTCCTTAAGGGGGCAGGGGACAGTTTGTGGTCTCAATGGTGGGTCGCAACCCACCACTTTGAGAACCACTGATGTAGTATATCTTTGACCTTCTTTATACATCAAAGAGGCACACTAAGATTTGTTGCGAACCTGTGACAGACATAAGAAGAAAACCTGTCCTCAGAAGGGAACCCTTTACAATAGTATGTCCCTTGTTCTGAACTGGCATTTTTGTTGTCTTTAACTTCTTAATAATCATAAGAAAAGTATACAAATCCTTACCATTTTTCCTAATACAAAGATCTTTTTTTCAGGGACATAAAGAGGCGTATAGCAAGCATATACCACCATCTGTGGCTGCAGTGGCACGGCAGAACCTATTAAAAAGAAGCCGTAAAACTATTAAAACAGTTAAAGGGGAAATAAATGCTGAAGTACATAACAAAAAATAGTAACAAAATACAGTGCTATGTTGCTATCAAAGCAAGAAATAATTCACTTTCTCCAAGGTAGTTTCAGCGAAGTAACCCATTCTGAACCTGATCACTGATGCTCTTTCAATCATGACCACTTAGGGTTTACACTTAAACTTCGTACATTTTTAACCTTAGGATCAGAACTGCATTTTTTTTTTGGGGGGGGGGACGTCATGCATTAAAATGTATGTTACAATGACTGAAATCATTATTATTTCCAGTAATGAGTTTATTTCATGTATGGTGTTAAGGTTCAATTTCCCTTAAGCTTTTATACATTTTAAAATATTTTATATGAATCAAACATAATTGAAAAGACTTCACTAATAACATTAGGCTCCATTAACTTCATTTGCTATCTCATTGTGGCTAATGTTCCCTAACTTGTAGAAGGGGAAAGGGCAGGAAAGAATGCTATACCAAAGATAAACAAAGGAAGTTAAGACTAGACATTGACCCCTTTGGCAAGGAGTTGCTTCTCCCAGAAGTCACTTGTGTACACTCAGAAGAGTAGAGGGCAAATGAGCCCTTAAAACATCTCAAGTTGTTCCTGAGGGGAGGGGTGACTACAGAATTCATACAGGCAGAGCAGGACTGGCTTCTATACAGTAACTCATTAGCAGTGGAGCATACAAACTGGTTCACAAACAGTGTGCAAGACTGTAGTGCAAACATCATATAGCTGAAATGGAAGTAAACTTCTTCTGGCCAATATATATGAAGAGACACATCTTCATTTCTGGTTCTTGTAGTCTGCTGTTACCTTTTGCAGACCCATTCAGATGAAAAAGCCAACATCCTTAATCAGTTGTGTATATTTCTAAGGGTAAAAATCGGGTTAAAAACCCCATACACTATTAAGGTTAGGTGTTACTATATGTCCAGTAACATCTATGACTTACCATCAAGATACATCTGAAGAGAAGCTTGAAAGTCAGAAGACAATCGTGAAGAATGAGCCCCTGTCTTCGTCTTATCCTTTTCACCATCCTTGCTTTTCTTCTTTCCAACTTCTCTTTGATCTGGTTTTTCTGCCAAAGAAAATCAATACAGCTGTGAATACTACCGTATGGGCAGCACAATTCTCTGTAACTCTAGAGCAGTGGGGTGTGCACTCCACCGCTCTAAAGTGTTGCAAATGTGCAGTAAAGCACGTTTGTGATGACTCGGGTGTAAGTGGAGCCGGCATGGAGACCTGCACCGCTCACACCTCCGGTGATCCGGACCTGCACCGGATGACCCATGATGGTTTGTGGGGACATACAAGCGGCCTAGGCTGCTCGGTGCAGGGGCGGGGGAGGGTGGAATGAGGCAGCGAGGGAGGGGGTGGGGATATCGGTGGCGCACTCTGCTGATATCCTAAGCCCTTTCCCAGCCTGGGTCAGCCTTACATAACCTCCCCGAATGTATGCCAGGTCTGGACCCGGCGTACATCCAAGGAGGCTCATAGGCCCTGGGCTTGACTACAACCAGAGAAGGGGATGAATGTCCCCTTTTCCTGAGGTGCTCCCGGCCTGCCCCAGGGCAGACCACAATGGCCATAGGATACAGCGGCTGGCCTGCTACACACTATTCAGTAGTCTCAGGCAATGGCCAGTACTGAAACGGGCAACCTCCATCCATACAATTCCTAGCCTTACTTCTGATGGTCATGATGGTTCGTGGGGGCATAAATCATAAATCTATGCGAAAGATTATCCCTACTAATAGCTATCAATTGCTCACTACTTATGAATCTGTTTCTGTACTCACAACATATATTATGGGCTTTCAATATCATGTAGAAATCTAGCACAAATCATTGACTAGCGCAGACATTGCATAAAGCCATCTGTACAGATTATTGCTGGTAAGTCCCAACATAGACTGGTACACCAATGTAGGGATTTCGTGGGCAGAAAGAGTGAAAGGGACTAGGGAAGAATGAGCACTATGTTCATTCTTTGGCCTCCTAGTAGTGTTATAGAGGTAGGTCTAGGTCTAGAGAGAAAGGGGCACACAAATAAAATTGGATCTCTCTGAACACAGAGAATTCTCTTCATATAGATCTTGTCAAGGTTGCATAGTCTAATGTCATACCTTTGTTAGGTCTCTCAGCTTTTTCTGGCTTCTCAGGTTGCTTACTGGTAGGTAGTGTATCATTTTTAATCTCAGAACATTTTAGGTCTTTTTTCATGTCTGAAACTGACACTTTGGATTCATGGAGTGAATCTTCTGGTAGTTTAAATTCTGGTACAACATCCTTTAAAAATTCCCAAAGTTTATCCAAATATCCAGACCTTTAAAAATATACATGAACATTATTGATTTGTAACATAAGGATAACCTGTTATTTATTTACTATAGAAGTACAGGTGGGCCCCCATATCCACTGATTCGCTATCCACGGTTTCAGTTATCCACGGATCGTGGGGACCCCCCAGGCTTTTACTTTTTTTTCCCAGTAAGCTTCGTTTCTTCCTTAAAGAAACAGGAGAAGCAGCCTCTGGCTGCTTATTACAGGCAAGTAGAATGAGACTAAGTACTAGAGAGGCTCTGCAAGGTTAACAGAAACCTTGCAGAGCCTCTCTAGGACTTAGTCTCATTCTACTTGCCTGCAATGGAGGCTGCTTCTCTGTTTGTTTTAAGGAAGAAACAAAGCTTGCTGAAAGAAAAATAAGAGCTGGGGGGGCAAGCAGAGGCGAAACTAGGGTGGAGCAAGCGGAGCACCGGCTCCGGGCGCCATCGCCCAAAGGGCGCCCCGCCCACGAGTCCGGCGCCCCGCCCGTGAGTCCAACCGCCCTCTCAATCGGGAGAACCGGCTCGGGGACGTCTTCCCCGGCCGGCTGCCCGGGGCCTTCTGGAAGGCCCGCGCGAGAACGGTATTTATACCGTTCTTTTTGCGCATGCTCAGACTGTTACTGAGGGAAAAAGGCTGCCCTTTTCCCCTCAGTAACAGTCTGAGCATGCGCCTGAGCATGCGCAAAAACAGTAAATACCGTTCTCGCAGCGGGCCTTCCTTAGAAGGCCCCGGGCAGCTGGCCGGGGAAGACCTCCCCGAGCCGGCTCTCCTGATTGAGGGGGGGTTCGCCACCTCCTCCCGGAGCGCGCCGCCCCCCCTCCGGAGCGCGCCGCGGCATAGTCAATTACAGGGGTGCCACCCCCCCGGCGCTCTGGGCGCCAACGGGGGCAGTTACGCCCCTGGGGGCAAGCATGCCTGCCTGCAGGGGAGGCAGGGTGGGGGGGCCCTCAGGAAACCATGGAGGGGGTGTTCACTCTTATCCACAGTTTCAAGTATCCACGCAGGGGCCTGGAACATATCCCCAGCGAATATGGGGGCCCACCTGTACTGTACCACTAACAATATAATTTATTTATCTATGGGCGCCAACTACGGAAGTCTTTGTTTTATTGGTGCTTAAGTGGTGCAGTTATCACTGGAACAATTCGAATAACTCTCATCTCCAATGGTAAGTATTTCTGGTATAATTCAGAAAAGTACCTACTTGTTGAAAAGAAAACATGGATGCAAGCCCCCTATGGCTGCAATCCTTTACACAATTTTCCAGGAGTAACCCTCAATAACCCTCATTGAACACAGTAGGACTTACTTCTGAGCAAACATGCATTGTTATTGTGCTATAGGTTTTCTAGAATACTGAAGAAAGAAGCAATAAATAAAAACATGTACTAGTTAACCAAGAAGTAAACCAACTTAAAAGTAAAACAACAAATAATTTGAACTGAGTAGCAACAAAGCCAGATATTTAAAAACTATAATTTAATTCAATAAAAATATTCCTATATACTGTACATAATTTCTATATATTGTAGATTACCACTAGACAGACCTAACAAACCAAATAGATGTGTATGGTAACAATTTTAAAAGGTTACATCTGGCTAGAGAAAACAAAGAATGACAAGGAGTGTTTCTAACAGACAGGAACACAATAAATGGTGACTATCTTATGAACTTCTAATTTTCAGACACTTAAAGCCGTGGAGTTAAAAACATGACCCTTCACAGAATGGATTTTGATTTCTTTAAAAGTCTCAGTCATACTGTAGATCTATTTTTTTCCCCAAAGGCTGGATGAACCAAATACAGTATGGAGAAGCAAAAAGAAAGGATTCATGCAGGAAGAACTTACTGGAGAGGAATAATTTCTGGTATCCATCCAGTAAGTGCATGTAGAACTGTGAATTCCCCCAGTTCTCTTTTTTCAACTTCATTTATACTACAACAAATAAAAACATATCAACACACCAATATTATATTTATATTTTTAATCTCTGCTTCACCCTATAGCATCCTTCCCCACTTTCCTTATTTCATATATAATTTTCAATGCTGAACTATTTTACTTGCAAGTAAATAAGAATGCTAAGAAATCCATTTAGAACAGGGACGGGGAACCTTTTCCCCGCCGAGGGCCGTTTTAAATATTCCAAATATGTTTGCGGGCCGGACGTCATTTTTTATTAATTAATTAATTTTGGGGGGCTCGCACCCCCCATCGGCCTCCGGAGGCTTCGCGCTCACTGTCCAAAGCCTTCGGAGGCTGGGAGAGGGCCACCGCACATCCTCCTCACTCGCCGGCTCGGCCTGTTCTGACCAGGCCCTTGTCGGCGATTTCGCACATGCGTACAATGCCGATGAGGGCAGCGTGCCCTCATCGGCCTTGTACGCATGTGCGAAATCGCCGACGAGGGCCTAGTCAGAACAGGACGAGCCAGCGGCAAGGGAGGACGTGCGGAGGCCGTCTCCTGGCCTCCGGAGGCTTCGGACGGTGAGCGCGAAGCCTCCGGAGGCCGATGGGGGGGGTGCGGGCCCCCCAAAATTAATTAATTAAAAATGATGGACGGTCCTCATCGGCATTGTACGCATGTGCAAAATCGCCGACGAGGGCCTGGTCAGAACGGGCCGAGCTGGCAGCCTGGGAGGACGTGCGGAGGCCCTCTCCCGGCCTCCGGAGGCTCCGCGCGGACCCGGCGGAGCCTCCGGGGGCTGTTGGGCGGCCTCCCGGCAATCTCTCCGGGGGCCGGACCCAATAGCCTCGCGGTCCGGATCCGGCCCACGGGCCAGGGGTTCCCCACCCCTGATTTAGAACATACAGTTATTACTCATTAATGGGCTACAGGACTCCTTTCTATATTCCTTGAAACACTCAATCACAACAGGTAGAGATACTATATGTTCACAGCAACTCAAATTCTCTTTTTAAATTATTTATTTATAGAAAGTTTTAACAAATACAATAAAAATAGAATACCACAAAAGAAAGATATAAATTGAGAGAGAGAGAGAGAGAGAGAGCATTTTTACCTTGTGGTGTTAACTTACAGCACAATCTTCTCTACATATAGACTGGCGGAGCAACCACTCCATCTGTCTAGAGCAGAGGTTCTCAAAGTGGTGGGTCGCGACCCACCATTGAAACCACAAATTGTTCCTTGCCCCCTTAAGGGGCAGCGACAGCATGGCGGAGGCAGCAATCCCGGGAATTGTCACTGCTGAAAAATTACCTGAAAACGCCTTTCTTTCACTTACTGGGGCTTGGGGGGGGCGGCTTTGGGGAGGCCTGTGCAACCCTCCGAAGGCCTCCCCAATCTTTAGATTGCCAAAAAACGGCAATTTTCAGGCACTCTTTTTTTTTGTTCCTTCCCCAAAGCCCCAGTAAGTGAAACAAAGGCGTTTTCGGAGGTGTTTTTCGTGGCGGCAGCAGTGATTCCCGAGATCACTGCTGCCGCTGGTCCTGCCCCCGCAAACACTCAGCGTTCACCCCGCCTTGCGGGGAGAACTTTGAGAACCACTGGTAGAGTATTACAAATGTGCCGTAAGTGGTGCCAGTGGAGAGGCTTTTGCTGCTCCCTTGTCGCCGCAGGATGGTGCAGCCCTGTGGTGGGAAGGTAAGTCCCCTCCAGGCGGCAGGTGGAACAGGGGCATTCTGGGAGGGGGAATGAGGATTGGGCCCGAGAAGGGGGAGGGATCTGCAAAGGCCTCTTCCACCATATCCTATCCCCCTTTCTAGGCCTGTTAGGCCTTACACAGGTCTTCCAAATGTACGCCAGCAAAATTGCTGGCTTGCATTCAAGGAAGCCCATTGAGGCGGCTGTCATGTTACTCGGGGTAAAGGGGCAAACGTCCCTTTACCCTGAGGAGGCCGCCAGCTGCACTGGGACACGCCCAATCCTGCACAGAATGTGGTGGGCACCTTATTTGTGCCACCACATCCTGCTAGACATGAATGGGCTGTTAGTGTACATACACGGTTATGAGTGTGACAAATTCTAGAGGGGGTAAGCTATGTTAATCTGTTGTTACAAAAACAAAGTGTCTTGAGGCACCTGAAAAACTAACAGATATTTTGAAGCATACAGAATACAAAGTTATCACTCGTTAATGGTATACAGGTACAGTAATTTCCATACATAGTAACTGCCATGAATATTTTCCCACTTTCTAGCATTTCCTTGCTTTTGGCAGTGTTAAATATTAATGTTTACAGCAGTCATACTTTGGATCCTAAGAACTGCAGACCACGGGCGTCACTGGGGCGTGGCGGGGGGGGCGGGCCGCCAGGGGGTGACGCGCGCACCCCCTCGCGCGTCGCCCTCCGGACGCTCCGAGGCCGGCCCGGGAGCCGGCCTCGGAGCGTCCGACCCCGTCGGCGCTCCAGGGCCTTCTGAACAAAGGCCCAGGCAGCGCGTCAATCCGGGTATTTCCCGGATTTTCGCGCATGCCCAGACCCGTTTTGAGGGCAAAAAGCCCTCAAAAAGGGTCTGCGCATGCGCGAAAATCCGGAAAATACCCGGATTGACGCGCTGCTTGGGCCTTCTTTCAGAAGGCCCTGGAGCGCCGACGGGGTCGGACGCTCCGAGGCCGGCTCCCGGGCCGGCCTCGGAGCGTCCGGAGGGGGGCGACGCGATGCGGGGGGGGAGCCGGGTGGCCCCCTCCCCCCGCGCCTATATCGTTGCGCCCCTGGGGGGGGTGATGCGCGTCCCCGCACCAGGGTGACGCGCGTCTAGTGACGCCACTGCTGCAGACGACTCCTACATATTGAATAGGGCTTTTCCACATATTCCTCACTGCAACCGTTTGCAAACCCCAAAAAGCCATTCCTGAGGGTCAACTGAGAAGGCCAGAAGGATGCAGTGCAGGAAAATCACTGGAAATTAGCAACTGTCTGTCCAATCCTATCCTTGGGAAATGCCAACATACCACCAGGTACGCCAGGGCAAAGAGAACCCCACCATTGCAGAAGCCCCTCCTCTGGCAGCTGCTGCATGGATGCCAGTGCAGCAGCCAGAAAGCTGCATGCCACTGCCAACAGGGTGCAGACTGGCCACTGGCACAGCCCCGCCAGCGAAGAGGTGGGAAAAGGGTAGAGAGAGGGGTGGGGTAGAGTCAGTGATGGCCAGATCCTGAAACCCCTCCCGGACACATCCCTAGTGGCTCTAAAGCGTTACAACAACAGAGCTGGGGTAGTAAAGAAGGATCTCGGCAACAGCCATGCATGCTGGATCCTATCCCCCCTTCTTGGCCCAGACCTGCCCCCGAGTCTCCTCAGACTTATGCCACCTAAATTGCTGGTGTAGATCTGAGGAGACTCATTGGGGACCAGGCAGCCCATGGAGGAGGTAAGTAAAAAAAAAATATTTACTTACCTCTCCTGGGTAATCTGGTCTCCTGTCAGCCCATAGCATTTAGCACACGGTTCTTCGGCAGTGCTGCATGCTCTGGGACAGCTGTGAGAATATTTCTGTGTTTACATCATTCAGATTTCACAAAGCACCCATTAATTCATGACACACAGACAAATATATACACCCTCTGTATTAGGTATTGGCTCTTTTGTTTATTGCTCTATTTTGATCTCAGGACAGACAGACAAGAGGCTCAGAAAACATACTCATTGTTTGCCAGTTTAATGATGGCTTTGGATAAGATCATAGGCCAAAGTTCAATTTCACAGGTTGTAGCTGGAAGCAATATATCATTGTCTTCATTGCAAGGTATACTATCATCCACAATTATCTTTCGCCAGCTTCCCTTCAAAAGAAAGAGAACAGAAATGAAATATTATGAAGTGAAAATGAAAAAAGTGAGTCAGTTTAAAAAAATCTGTGTGACCTTCCAGTTGCTTGACCCTCATTATAGATAGTTTTAATAACTAGGAAGAACAAATTTGAAAGTCCAGTAGATTCCAACTGTAGAACAGATAAATAAGATTCCTAGTACTTTGGAAATGGTCCGCAGAGTACTGATGAACTATTCCTCAAATGTCAGCACTCATATGGCTTTCATGAAGGCAACAATATGTTTTTAGAACTAAAGTGACTTGCTGGAACATTCTCATGCTACAAAAGCATAATGAAAGAAGAATTTTAGTATTAGTTATTACTGTTGTACAATGGTGATGCATTGGGGGGGCAACGTACATTGGTGGTGCTGCTGCTACTGAACAACACTCAAGGAGAGGAAGTCAGTTTATATTGTTAATGGATGGTGCTAGTAGATGGTGGAAGGTAAGGGAGATGGTCTAGGGACACATGATGGTACAAACGTTGGAAGGCACTGTTTGAAATGAACTCAGTGCACACCTTGATATTACTGGAGTGCGCCCATCCTGAGGACTTCTGACTATTCTCCAAACACTGTTGTTCTATCATCTACATCAGTGGTTCTCAAAGTGGTGGGTCGCGACCCACCATTGAGAACAAAAGCTGTCCCCTGCCCCCTTAAGGGGCGGGGACAGCATGGTGGCAGCGGCAATCCCAGGGATGGCTGCCGCCGTGTCCCAAAAAGTGCCTGAAACCGCCTTTATTGGCCTTACTGGGGTTTGGGGGGCTTCAAGGAGGCCTGCACGACCCTCTGCAGGCCTCCCCAATCTTCGGATTGCCAAAAAACGGCAATTTCCGGGCACTTCCGGTTTTCGTAAAAACCGGATGTGCCTGAAAATCGCCGTTTTTCGATGAGTTGAAGATTGGGGAGGCTTGCAGAGGGTCGCGCAGGCCTTCACAAAGTTCCGGTAAGGCCCAAAATGGTGGTTTCAGGAGCGTTTTTCGCCGTCGCTGCTGGACCCGTCCCCGCAGAGACTTAGAGTTCTCCCTGCCTCGCGGGGAGAACTTTGAGAACCACTGATCTACATCATATGTCTCCAACCCATCGCTGTCTGTTTTGTCATCTAGAGGCATCCTCTGTTATTGTGAAGCCCTCCCCACCGCCCCAGCCAGTTGTTGAAGGCATGAGGTGCAATACATCCTACAACATCCTACATCCTACAAATGTTATCGGAACATACCATCTTTACTTCCCTAGCTAAATATAGCCTCGATATAACAGCAAGACAAATATTTGCTTATTTCTTAAACATTCATTGAGACCTAAAACAAGAGAGGTGTGCATATGGCTTGAATCCAGAGGTTGAAGGTTGATTCCAAGATTGGATGAAGGCCATTGTACAAAGAGTCTGTTATATGGTCTCTGCAGCACTGGGCCATACCCATCTTTTTCTGATCACATGAGGATGCCAAGCATGGCTACTTGAAACATGTACAAATAGTGTACTTTTATTTATAAAAAGATGGTATAGCTCTACACTGTTACAGTGAAATGTAGGTACACACAACATTGTTTTTGTTGTTCAGTCGTTAAGTCGTGTCCGAACCTTCGTGATCCCATGAACCATATCCCGCCAGGCCTTCCTGTCCTCCACTATCTTCCTGAGTTCGCTCATTTTCATGTTCGTTGCATCGGTGATGCTGTCTAACCATCTCATCCTTTGCCTTCTCCTTCTCCTTTTGCCTTCAATCATTCCCAGCATCAGAGTCTTCTCCAGAGAGTCCTCTCTTCGCATTAGGTGGCCAAAATATTTGAGCTTCAGCCTCAGTATCTGTCCTTCCAGGGAACAGTCATACAAGCATATAATGGCTATTTCTGTAACATGTAAAGTGACCTAGTTCAAAGTGATCATAAATCAAATACCTTTTTTAATTCTTGGCATTATATACTGGCAGCCTAATCCTGTCTACATTTTAGACCAGCGGCAGTGCTCCGCCGGTCTAGGGTGCCATAAAGCACGTTTGCAGTGCCCAGAGAGTAAGCTGCGCCAGCAGAGAGGCTTGTGCCACTCCTCTGGCACCGCAGAACGGAGCAGCACCGCAGCAAACAGGTAAGTCCCTACTGTGCAGCAGCAGTACGTGGGGAGAGCGGAACGGGGCATTCCGGGGGTGGGTGGGGTGGATTGGTCGGCCAGGCCCGGGAAGGGGGATGGATTGTCAGCAGCCTCCTCCACTTTATCCTATCCCCCTTCCAGGGCCTGGCTGCCGTTACACAGGGCTCTTGAATGTGCGCCAGAAAATAGATGGCGCACACCTGAGTAGCCCCATCGGGGCGGCTGGCGCGTTACTCGGGGTAAAGGGACAAACATCCCTTTACCCCAAGGAGGCTTCCAGCTGCGCCGCGATAGGTCCAATCCTGCTCAGGATGCAGAGGGCGACTTACGTGCGCTGCCATGTCCTGCTAGACAGGATTGTGCTGTAAGTTATAACGCTGAAAAGATTTAGATGTGTTAGGTTCAGGCCTTCTTTTGTTCAAATAAAAGTTTTCTTAAAAATTAGTTAGGAAAATCTGAACGCATTCAGTAACTTTTCTCAAAACTTGATTTTTAATTGGTTTTACAGTACAATTTTTTTCGGTCTAATTTGCTAAATAAATAGTATGTGAAGGTAATATATAATTAAAACAGAAAAATAAGTACTCACCATCCAATATAGTTTAACTACGTATTTCCCATAGCTATTGTACAATGGCATATGTCCTTTGATAGCTTTGCATAGTGCGTATATATGTTCCCATGGCTTCCATAAAAGTGTAGGTGTTTCATTTGTACTAAGTTTACCATCGCCACTTAACGCACTTGCATTATATATTCTCCAGGCTGCACAGATTTCACTTATTATCCATCTCATCAGCTGAAGCCATGGGGCAGAAGTGGGGCAGAGGAGGAAGGCATAACAAAGATCAGCTGTATTCACAAAATACATTTTAGACCTGCTTTATAATAAATTAGTAAAGGTATCCCCTGCTCGAAAGCCAGTCATGTCCAACTTTAGGGTGTGGTGCT
The DNA here is from genome assembly GCA_026170595.1 of Plestiodon gilberti rubricaudatus. NCBI lineage: Eukaryota > Metazoa > Chordata > Lepidosauria > Squamata > Scincidae > Plestiodon > Plestiodon gilberti. The sequence goes on from JANXHW010000001.1 coordinate 67,227,113, forward strand.
CATCTCAATTTCTAAGGCCACAGAGCCAGCGTTGTCCGAAGACGCTTCCGTGGTCATGTGGCCGGCATGACTGTTATGTTACTTTTTCTGGCATAAGGTATTCCAATGGTTTGAAGGTAATTTTGGGGCGCTGATTCCAAATCTGGCATCAGTTTTTGTCTATCACATCAAAATTTTGAGATATCAAATATTGCGTTTGATAAAATCAATGAAAAACAGCAAATTTATGCTCATCATATAATTGATGTCGTACTTTAAAGTAGGCAAGATAAACCTTCTTGACAAAGGTATTGATGTTGCGCCTTTAATCCTGCAAAGTGCACAGATGTAGCTGAAGATATCTGGGTCATTACTGCATTTCCTTCTTTCGGATGTTGTAGCCCAGGGGTTCTCAACCTTTGGAGGCCCGGGTACCCCCTTATCACGGTCCAATTTTCTGAAGTACCCCTGCTAATTAACTGTTAATTAACTGGATTAATCAATTAATTAATTAGGTAATTAATCGTTAAATAAAAAAGTACTAAAACAATTTTAAATGTGAAAAAATGTCTTATTTAACTGTGTGTGTGTGTGTGTGTGTGTGTGTGTGTGTGTGTGTGTGTGTGTGTGTGTGTGTGTGTGACAGACAGACAGACAGACAGACAGACAGACAGACAGACAGACGCAAGGATCTCTTTTTTTCTCCAAGTCATACTTCCCAAAATCAGCTCCTCCCTCCCCCACCCCACCAAAGTACATTTTCCAAAGTACAAAAATAAGCCCAAAACCAAAATCAGAGAGACAGAAGGGCTCCAAAAATAATTACAATTTAAAATCCATGTTAATTAACACTTAATTAGCTGCTGATGGGGCAGATAAGGGGCAGGGCTTGGCATACCCCCAGCAATAGGTCCGGGTACCCCTAGGGCAGAGGTTCCCTAACTCCTGGGACGGCCCTCCGCTGCTCTAAGTGGCAGCGGGGCCTTCCCAGGGATCGCGACGATGCGCCCGGGAACACGCCGATGCCGACGCCACCACCGCCATGCCCGGGATCGTCCTTGTTACCTTCATTGGTGGGCAGTGGGTGTCCGGCGGGAGTTGTGGGGAGCCTGCGGACCCCTCCGCAGGCCTCCTCAAGCGTCGGAGCAGCGCTCCGACACGATTGCAACCCACTTCCGGTTTTACGCGAAACCGGAAGTGGGTTGTGATCGCGTCGGAGCAGTGCTCCGACGCTTGGGGAGGCCTGCGGAGGGGTCCGCAGGCTCCCCACAACCCCCGCCGGACACCCACTGCCCACCAATGAAGGTAACAAGGACGATCCCGGGCACGGCGGTGGCGGCGGCAGCGCGATCCCGGGCGCGTTGTCGACGTCACCGCGGGTTGCCATGCCCCTTAAGGGCATAGCAACCCTTTGTTCCTGGCTGGGGCGTCACGACGCCCCAGTTAGGGAACCACTGCCCTAGGGGTACCCGTACCACAGGTTGAGAACCCCTGTTGTAGCCATTGTTAGATCACGCCCTGCAGAAGGAAAATATTACATAAATGTGGATATCTACATAAAATGATATTATAAACATACTATCCTAAAAATACAGCACCATATTTTAACACTAAAGCAGTCACTGACTCTCAACAACTTGCAATCATAAGTGACAAAGAGTTAATTTCGGGTAAAATAAATGAAAATGGGGTATGCCAATAGCATAAAATTGAGATGTGATAGAGCAAACCTGAGATCAGATTTGGAATCAGCACCCTGAAGTTAGTCTAAAACAGCTGCAAAAGTCTAGGCCAGAAAAAAAGTGTTTTTTTGTAGACCAGTGTAATCAATTACCAATTAGCAGCGATATCGGAGGTATGGGTAAAGAAGCCATGTCAAAGTTTTGTTGAAGAGACCAATAATTTTTTTTTTTTTTTTTTTACCAAAGGTCTGTTGAAATTCTTTAGGCGCAAGACTCCAGCAACTGGAGAAAGAGGGGCGCATAAGATTATCAAACAGGCAGGAAAATAAAAATAAAAAAGTCCACAGTCTACTTGCATCTGACTTCCGGCTAGGAGGACATGGCTGGCTGACAACTCCGCCGATCGCTCTGTATTGACGGAGTACATCTGATGGACTTAATTACTCTACCCCTGGATTAAAAGGGAGTACGAAGAGATAAACCACAAGGCTTTCAATCGCCCCCTTTCTGACACTTCAAGGCAAAGGCTTTGAAGTTTTGGATTCTTCGCGAGAAGGCTGGATACCATCGAGCTAGAGCCCAGATGAAAAACAAGTCAAGCCACCTCCGACATGCTTTGCTTTGCTTAAGCAAGAGGCGTAGAAATGATTTATGAGTTGAAGAAATTAGCCGAGATAAGAGTTAACGCTAAAAATAATACGTTGCGATAAGGCGAACTGAACATTCGAAAGTGAAAGTTGGAAAGACGAAATTAAAGTTACAATAGTGGTGAGTTTTATTGAATTATTTTTTTGTTTTGTACTTATGGAAGATTAAAATAGTAAGAAGTTTTTTTTTAATAGACTATTTCGGCAAGAGAAAATTGTCCGGGACTTTGTTGACATTCCTGACATTTTTGCTAAAAGAATATGAGCCCTTCCGTGTTAGAGTTCATGGATCCTGGCAATTAATCCTTCTGTTTCACGTCGTCGACCACAGAAGTTTTTTATATTACCTCTTCTTTTTTTTTTTAAGAGAAGAGAGATTGGCATCTGGTGAAAAAATTGCAACATGACTACAATATTGTCTTGCTTTAAAAAATGGGAACAGAGATTCGATGCAAAGATGACAATTTTGGAGGAAAATCTTCAGAATATGATTGCAGAACTGAAACAAGCAGGGAAGGAAAAGGATGAAAAGGATGAATTAAAAGATTCTACGTCGGCCTCCCTTGCTCCCAATAAAGAGAAAGATTTAGTTAAACCAAGATTTGAGATAGAGAAGCAGAGTACTTTACTAAAAATGGTGTTGAAGATTGTCTTTCGGGGGTGGAATATAGAAGACGTGAATGATCCTGTGGAAAAGATTGCAAAGTGGATACAATTTAAAAAACAAGGGACTTTTGGGAAAGATTTAAAGATGAAGAAGAGGAAGGAGAGGAAGAAGAAGAGGAAGAGGAAGAAGAAGAGGAAGAAGGGGAAGGAGGAAAGGGAGGGATGGAAGGGGTAATGGCAAACAGTCAAAAATAAAAAGGGATTATAATGTTTTATTTTTTGTGGGGAATATTATTGGAGTTAGTGTTATATAAAAAGAACAAAATGTTTTATTATTAAGAAACAAATAGATATGACTTGTTTTTAAGAAACTTATATTAAGAGTGATGGAAAATTTTTGATGATGAATTAACAAATTTGAAGACAAAAATGGGGTGACTTAATAAATTTAGAAATTTGAAGTGGAAGTTAAGACTTTTAGATGATAAAGGAAAGGTTAGTTAACCCTTCTGTGAATAAAAGAAAAATAATGTTTTATTATTTGAAAAGACTTAAGATGTGATTTGTTTTTAAGAATTTTATATAAAAAGGGGATATAGATTTTTTTTTTTAAGAAACATTTGGAAGGTTTTTATTTTAATACATTTGGAGAAAAATGGGGTGGCTTTATATATTAAAATATTTGAAGTGGGAATTAAGATTTTTGGATATAAAGGAAAAGTTAGTTAATCTTTTTATGAATATTGGGATACCACTTATAGATTTTTTAAGAGAGAGAGAGAGAGAAAAGGAGTGATAAAGTGTGAATTTAATGAATAGTATATTAGAGATATAGGCTTAGTTAGATATTAGAAGTAGAAAATATATAATAGTATACAAGGAGGATTTACTGCTTCGCGCTTGCTGTAATCTTTCGTAGTATGTTGTATTGTTTTGTTTTGTTGTTTTGTTTTGTAGTTTATTCATAAAAAATTAAATATATATAATAAAGTCTACTTGCTACGTTTCTCCCCGCTCTAGGGGTTTCCTCAGGCAAAACTGGCTGTAGCCAGCAAATGTTTCCGATACCCAAAGGAGAAGAAGAGCTGAATAACAAAACTCTTCAACAAAACTTTGACATGGCTTCTTTACCCATACCTCCGATATCGCTGCAAATTGTAACAAGCCATGGAAACTTGCATACAATTACCAATTACATGGTCATTATAATTTATTAACACAAGGGAAAGGGTAGATTGTATAGGACACATGGAGATTGTATGTCTTGAACAAGGGATCCCAGTAGCCAGGCTTTGGCATCTTATCAATGTTCCAGTTCCTTAGCAAGCCTGGCAGATGGACAGCCCAATCCTACCTAACTCCCCTGGTGTTGATGCAGCCAAGCTAATGTTTTTAACTTGGGTGGATGTGAGCAGCCTGACATAGACATATACAATCCCTTTAAAAGCAGTCGTTTACTATAATTTCATGTAATTATATCCAGCTGTGGTCAGAACAAGGACTCTTGATGTGCAAACTATCAATGCACATAATTTCTAGTGTATTTCTGTACGTATTTTGCATTCTTTTATTAGAGACAGATGAAAATATATGCAATTCATTTTAAAACCAGAAGTTAAAAGTACAGTAAAAACTTTTTTCAGACTTTCTAACTAACCATTAGAATTGATGGATAATGCTTGTTTTACAACTAAAAAACCTTAACTCATACTTATAAAACAAAAATAAATCCAGTTCATACTGCAGCTTTTGACATTGCTATTGCTGTTCCTGGGAGTACATCCAGTCCCTTCTGCAACAGAAATTATGCTATATCTGGTTTTGAGTCCAGAATAAATAGGGTGGCCTACATCTAAGATTTGACGGGCACCTGTGTCTAGTCCCTAATTATACATGCTCTGACCCATACACATACATAGTACAGTATGAGTTACCTGTTAGGGTTAGGAAAAGCAGGATATAAATACTGCAAATAATAGTTATTCCACTATTATCATTTTGTTAAACGAATGACTTGTGTGTGAATATCTAATTTTGATTCAGGCTGACTTTATAGTCTAATCTTATAGGGCTGATCTACTGGTGGAACTAGAGATTTTCCACCACCAGAGATGGCAGTCATAAAAGCCACTCTAGCAGCATGCAAAGAAGGGCACTGCTGGAGTGCTGGTGGGGAGACTGCAGAGGTCCACTGCATGCCAGAGGGCGAAGGAGCGTCTTCCAACGACGGTGAGTTGGTGGCAGGGGTAAGAGTGGAACGGGGAAGTGTGGGAGGTATGTCGGAGGTGAAAGGGGGTGGCACAGGGCACGGGCGACTTGTGCCGGATCCTATCCCCTACCTCGCCTCCCGACACCACCTTTCTCTTCTCGGATTTGAGTCAGTTAAATAGCTGGCACAGGTCCGAGGAGACCCACTGGCAAGTGGTAGGCTACCGGGGAGGTAAGGAGAAATATATTCCCTTACCTCCCCCAGGCCTCCTGACCCCCCCCCCCTACGCAGCACAAGCCTTTTTGATGTGGCTGCATCAGTGGGGTGGGGGAAGAATAGGACTGGGCCCTAAAGAATGAGTCAGGAGCAGCGAGTGGCCTCACTGGGACGAAGTGGCTCACTGGGACAAAGTGGCAAGGTAAAAAAGACACAGCGAGTTAAGCAGCTGGGCGAATTCGGCAGTGGGGCGAGGAAGCCAGGCCCCACGCACTGCCTGGCATTTCTCCCCGTGGAGAGGAGAGAGGAAGAGAGGAGAGCTCCAACAACCTTGAAGAGAGGAGAGCTCCAACAACATTAAGGTACCCAAACTTTGATAAATCCATAACTTACACTCAAAAGCTATGCAGTCAGACAGCCAGCAGAGGGTTGGGGGCTACCCAGTGTTTTGCACTGAGTGTCACATGTATGACTATCTGCCTCTTGGGCACAAGTCATGGGTGTGTGCTCGGTGCAAAGAGCTCCAGGCTCTCAGGGAACGGGTTCGCTCCCTTGAAGCCACGGTTGCTGACCTGGAGAAGCAGAGACAGGTAGAGAGGAACCAGGGTGAGACTTCTAGGGACGTGGAGGCATCGTCCCACCCTCAGTTGGCCAGCTCCTCAGCTGCCAGGGAAGGGAGTCTCAGGGCTGGAGGACATCGCTCTGGAAAAGAGGGAAACAATCCCACATTGTATATAAGTGCTTTTATGCAAATGCCCGAAGTCTACGGGCAAAGATGGGAGAACTGGAATGTTTGGCGGCTAGGGAAAACATTGACATAGTAGGTATAACAGAAACCTGGTGGAATGCGGAGAACCAGTGGGATACTGCAATTCCAGGATATAAACTCTATAGGAGGGACAGAGAGGGGCATGTTGGAGGTGGGGTGGCCATCTATGTCAAAGAGGGGGTAGAATCCACCAGAGTAGAGCTGGAGGGGGGCTCTGACTCCTCCATAGAATCACTGTGGGTTAGATTACCAGGCTCAAAGAGTGATGTAATAGTAGGGGCATGCTACCTTCCTCCAGATCAAAAACCTGAAGGGGATCTTGAAATGAGGAAGCAAATCAGGGAGGTGTCAATGAGAGACAGGGTTGTAGTCATGGGGGACTTCAATTATCCTCACATCGACTGGGTCAATTCATGCTCAGGTCATGAAAGAGAGACTGGATTTCAGGATATGTTAAATGACTGTGCCTTAGAGCAGCTTGTCACGGAACCGACCAGAGGACAGGTGACACTGGATTTGATATTGTGTGGAACTCAAGATCTCGTCAGGGAGGTAAATGTTACCGAACCGTTGGGGAACAATGACCATGCTGCGATCTGTTTCGCCATGCATGTCGGAGGGAGAGTGCCGAGCAAATCTGACACGAAAACCCTTGACTTCCGAAGGGCAGACTTCCCCAAAATGAGGAGACTAGTTAAAAAAAAGCTGGAAGGGAAGGTAAAAAGAGTCCAATCGCTCCAGAGTGCATGGAGGCCGTTTAAAACAACAGTCATAGAGGCCCAGCGGGAGTGTATCCCACAAAGGAGGAAGGGCTCGACCAAGTCCAGGAGGGTGCCGGCATGGCTAACAAGCACAGTTAAGGAGGCTATAAAAGGCAAGGAAGCTTCCTTCCGTAAATGGAAGTCTTGCCCTAATGAGGAAAATAAACAGGAGCACAAACTGTGGCAAAAGAAATGTAAAAAGATGATACGGGAGGCCAAGAAAGACTTTGAGGAACGTATGGCAGGCAACATAAAAGGGAATAATAAAAGCTTCTTCAAATATGTTAGAAGCAGGAAACCTGCCAGGGAAACGGTTGGTCCGCTGGATGGTGAGGGAGAGAAAGGGGTGATAAAAGGGGACTTGGAGACTGCAATTAAATGAGTTCTTTGCATCTGTCTTCACGGCAGAAGACCTCGGGCAAATACCGCTGCCGGAACGGTCTCCCCTGAATAAAGAATTAAGTCAAATAGAGGTTAAAAGAGAAGACGTCTCAGACTTAATTGACAAAATAAAGATCAATAAATCACCAGGCCCGGATGGCATCCACCCAAGAGTTCTGAAGGAACTCAAGAATGAAGTTGCTGACCTATTGACCAAAATATGCAACATGTCCCTTAAAACGGCCACTGTGCCAGAGGACTGGAGGATAGCTAATGTCACACCAATCTTTAAAAAAGGAAGGAGGGGGGACCCGGAAAACTACAGGCCGGTCAGCCTAACATCTGTTCCAGGGAAGATGGTGGAGTCTCATTAAGGATAAAATCTTAAAATACATAGAAGAACAAGCTCTGCTGAGGGAGAGTCAGCATGGCTTCTGCAAGGGGAAGTCTTGCCTCACAAACCTGTTAGAATTTTTTGAAAAGGTCAACAGGCATGTGGATGCGAGCGAACCCGTGGATATTATATATCTGGATTTTCAGAAGGCGTTTGACATGGTCCCTCATGAAAGGCTCCTGAGAAAACTCCACAGTCAGGGAATAAGAGGGCAGGTCCTCTTGTGGATTAGGAATTGGTTGAAGACCAGGAAACAGCGAGTGGGAGTCAATGGGCAATTTTCACAATGGCGAGAGGTGAAAAGCGGTGTGCCCCAAGGATCGGTCTTGGGACTGGTGCTTTTCAACTTATTCATAAATGACCTGGAGTCGGGGATAGGCAGTGAGGTGGCCAAGTTTGCAGATGACACTAAACTTTTCCGGGTGGTGAAGACCAGCAGGGGTTGTGAAGAGCTCCAGAAGGATCTCTCCAAACTGGGAGAATGGGCAGCAAAATGGCAGATGCGCTTCAATGTAAGTAAGTGCAAAGTGATACACATTGGGGCAAGAAACCAAAATTTCACATATACGCTAATGGGTACTGAGTTGTCTGTGACGGATGAAGAGATAGATCTTGGGGTGCTGGTGGACAGGTCGATGAAAGTGTCGACCCAGTGTGCGGCGGCTGTGAAGAAGGCCAATTCCATGCTCGGGATCATTAAAAAAGGGATTGAGAATAAAACGGCCAATATCATTATGCCTTTGTACAAATCGATGGTAAGGCCACATCTGGAGTATTGTGTCCAGTTCTGGTCTCCACACCTCAAAAAGGATATAGTTGAATTGGAAAAGGTGCAGAAAAGTGCAGAAAAGGTGCAGAAAAGGTGCAGAAAAGAGCGACTAGAATGATTCGTGGGCTGGAGCACCTCCCTTATGAGGAAAGGCTACAGTGTCTGGGGCTTTTCAGCCTAGAAAAAAGGCGCCTGAGGGGGGACATGATTGAGACGTATAAAATTATGCATGGGATGGAGAGAGTGGATAGTGGGAAATTCTTCTCCCTCTCGCACAACACCAGAACCAGGGGACATGCACTAAAATTGAGTGGAGGGAGAGTTAGAACAGACAAAAGAAAATATTTCTTTACCCAGCGTGTAATTCATATGTGGAACTCCTTGCCACAGGATGTGGTGATGGCACCTGGCCTAGATGCCTTTAAAAGGGGTTTGGACAGATTCATGGAGGAAAAGACCATCACAGGTTACAAGTCATAAGCAACCTCCTGGTTTTAGAAGTGGGTTTTCTCTGTGCCAGGTGCAAGGGAGTGACAACGGGAAACAGGTTATCTTGTTGTCTTGTGCTCCCTGAGGCATCTGGTGGGGCCACTGTGTGATAGAGGAAGCTGGACTAGATGGGCTTTTGGCCTGATCCAGCAGGGCTCTTCTTATGTTCTTATGTAAAAGTTTTATGTTTTATTTCTCATTAAAGAACTAATTGTTCACATACCTCACTGCCCATTAAATGTTCATTGGCTGAAAAGAGATCAAACCAAGACTCATTTTTTACTACCACGGGTACCTGAAAAGATAAGAGTATTAATTCTTTTTGTTAAAAAAAATTATTTATTTAAAAAAATTATACCCCACCTTATCCTATGCCGAAGGCAAATGCCCAAGGCGGCTTACAACAGAATTAAAATACATAATTTAAAAATAATACATAAAATAAGTTTAAACAATATATAATACATAAACTAATTTTTTAAAACAATAAAATCCACTGGGGGGGGGGCGCGACAGTACGGAACAGAGAAGCAGCAAGGCAGAACATCTTGAGACACAGGAGACAGACAACAACCCATCAACCAAACGCTAGACGAAACAAAAACATTTTGAGCCCTCGCCGAAAAGTCATGAGGGAGGGGGAAATTCTCAGATCCCCTGGTAAGGAGTTCCACAATTGTGGCGCCACAACAGAGAAGGCTCGCCCACGTGTTGCCACTCCCCTAACTTGCGATAGAGGTGGCACTCCTCTAAATATTTATGAAAAGTCATTATTGGTGACATGTGAATGAAAATTTACACTTTTTAAAATTTGTAATAACTTGATAAATCCTATGAAATTGTTTTTAAAGTATATGTAAATGAACTTAGAGTTAAAAGTTTGAACAACATTGTTCAACTGGGATAAAAATGACGCATTAGCAAAAGAGAAAAATCAGTTTTGAAAGTAGTATGGTAGAGGCCACTTTAGTATAGTACACCACTTTTTCCTCATAGTGTACACATTCCTTTCTTTTGTTCCACTGCTGTACTCTAGCTATACAAGTTTTGGAACAGCTTCCAAACCCCATGAATCCTTTGAACAAAGATAATAGTGAGATGTGTAGTGTACATACAGCAAGGTACATTGTTATACCACCTTGAACTGTCTGAAAAAACCCACTATTGTCTTTCTTTAGTCTTAGTTGAGATAGGAACAGTCCTTTCTCTGTGAAAAATGGCCGAATATGAAATTGATAATGATAATTTTCAATGTAAATATTTCTTAGTAAGTATATCTTCATTTAAAAAGTCTTATCCAATATCATACTTGGGAAATGGTTTTCTGATACTAAAACCAAAAGGAAATGGAAATGTGCAGAAAATCAATGAGCAGAGCTATAAGTATCTTCTGTAGATAATTGTACTGTACATTACAGTGAACCCTTGATTTAATGGACCTTAGTTTAAGAGACTGGAAATAATTGACAGTTTCTAATGTTTCTCTATAATTCTGAGGCCATTCTAAAAATGGAGAGTTCCTCAGAAAGTGAGTTCCACTTTCTCAGGAGCAGCCTCAGGAATTGACAACTCCATTCCTAGAGTGCCCTGCTCAAGGGTGGTAAGGACAGCAGCAGTGCCGGTGCCAAAGGAGTCCTGAAAGTTAGGTAAGGCTTCCCCACACGCCCCCTTCCACACTTACCTATCTTACAGCGCAATCCTACCTATCTTACAGCGCAATCCTATCTAACTTACACCACTGGTGTAACCAGCAGTTTAGCGAGAACGGGAGGCCCCAGAATGGAAAGGGGATTCAAATTCCCTTTGAATTCCCCTTTGGAGGGGATTTGAATCCCCTTTCCATTCTGGGGCCTCCCGTTCTCGCTGCACCACTGGTTACACTGGTGGTGTAAGTTGGATAGAATTGCGCTGTTAGGGCGCAATCCTCCGCAGCCCTGGGCCGGCGTAGGACATCCTGAGATGGCCCAGAGCCATTGCAAAAGCTGCCATAAGGCAGTTGCACCAGTTCGAGGATGGCGCAGAGGGCTGCACTGGCCTCCGCACACCAGATCTGGCCAGCATGCAGGAGGGTGAGTGTTATTCCGCTCAACGAGGGAGGCAGGGAGTAGGTATAACGGGGTAGGGCAGCAACGGGGGCAGGGGTGGGCGGACCAGACTGGGGAGGGGGAGGGGTCGGCAGCAATGGCGCACGCCAAATCCTACTGCTCTTTTCTGGCTGGTTTCCCTTACACAGGGCTCCCGGATTTGCGTCAGCAAAATAGCTGGCACAGATCCGAGGAGACCTGTAGTGGGTGCTGGGCCTTTACCCAAGGTAAGGGAACAAAAGTTTGCCTTCCCCCAAGGTGACCTCACAGCTCCCATTTTGTGCTCAGGATCCAACGCTGCCAGCGCTAGCCTTGCTGGATCCCTCAGCGCAAAGTTAGGGAGGATTGGACTGTTCCAACCCATCAGCTCCATCTGCTACCCCTTTTTCCACCAGGGCACTCTAGGAATGGAGATGTTCCTTCATTCCTAAAGCATCTTGGTGGAAAGCAGAGCAGCAGCACCAAGGAAGATTTCTAAAGTAGCGGTTGAACGAACCAATAGAAGAAAATGGGTGTCCGGATGGGTGTCAGCATTAACAGATATCCCTTTCCCCTAATTCATGTTCTAAATCAAGGGTTTACAGCATAGTATATTGTGTTGCAAAATCTCCATTTGATGATCTGGAAATCATTGAAGATATATTCTGGACTACACTACAAATTTAATGTGTACATCTACCATGTTTTCCCAAAAATAAAACAGTGTCTTATATTAATTTTGGCTCCAAAAAATGCAGTAGGTCTTATTTTCAGGGAGGTCTTATTTTCCCAACTTGTGGCGCAACCCCCACCCCCTGGCACTTACTTTGACCGATTAAAGCTTCATTCTTTCCCGAGAGTGCAAGGCCTGGAAGGCCTGCAAATGAATCCTCCACCATAGAGATGACATGCTAGAGCAGGGGTGGGGAACCTATTTGGGGTGGGGGGCCATTTTCCCATGGGAAAAATTGGTTGCAGGCCGGGATAATTTTTTTAAATAAATAATTTTTTTAACAAAAAGAATTAATACTCTTAATCGTCCGGCCTGCAACCAATTTTTCGGTTGCAGGCTGGCCGAAATTTTCCCCCACTGCAAATTTGACTCCCCCGTGAATTTACCGCTCCCACCCACCACTCACTCGCCCGCCCGCCCGCCCACCCGCCTGCCCGCCGCCCTCCCTCCCTCTCCCTCCCTCCCACCCACCGCTCGCTCGCGAGGTTCCTCACGCCGGAGGTTCCCCACGCCTGTGCTAGAGAGACTGTGCAAGGTTGCAGCCGCCTTACTGGCCTCTCTAGCATGTCGTCTCTATGGTGCAAGCCTTCCAGGGCTTGCAGAGTCTTGCACCCTCAGGAAAGAATGAAGCTTAAATCGACCAAAGTATGTGCCGGGGGGGGGGTCACGTTTGTCTGGCTGATGATCCTAGCTAGATCTTATTTTCAGGGGAGGTCTTATATTTATGAGTGCCAGCAAAAATCCTGACCTTCTCTACCCAGTGGCGTTGCGAGCCCTCCCGGCGCCTGGGGGGGCAGGGGTTGGCCGAGCGCCCCCGTCGCAGCATCTGCCCTGTCTGACGCGCCCCCCGGAAGCAGCGCGCCCACTCGGTGCGTTACCGGCTTCCGGAAGCTCCACTCCGAGGCCGGGAAAAGGCCTCAGAGCGACTGCCCAGTTCAGTGGTCCAGGGCCTTCTGAGAAGGCCCAATGCGTCGACGTGGCTTTTATTTGTTTTTCCGCGCATGCGCAGAACCTTTCTGAGGGCAATGAGGCCTTGTTCCGGCCTCGGAGCGGAGCCTCCGGAAGCTGGTGACGCGCTGAGTGGGCGCGCTGCTTCCGGGGGGTGGGGGTGGCGTCAGATGGGGCAGACGCTGCGACAGGGGCGCTCGGCCAACCCCCGCCCCCCAGGCGCCGGGAGGGCTCGCAACGCCACTGGGTAGAGAAGGTCAGGATGGGAGGGGGAAAGATGGGGAAAAGGGCTACAAGGTAACTCGGCACATGAACTGCACGCACAGAAGGGAAGATATGAAGAGGAGCTGGAGGACAACGTATACCTGCCCTTAGTCTGCTTAGTAGATGTTCAAGGATGCTAGAATGTAAACCATATAAACAAAATTTTACAAGCTGTTATTTTGCACTACTGTATGTTATTTGTTTGGCGTGTTTTTCTGCTGGTACTTCTTACCTTATTAATTAAAATTTCTTGTGGTCTTTTCCAGCAACTAACTTTTAAAGAAGGTGGCAGTTCAATCTTTCCTTCTGGATCTTCAAATACATGCTGTGTAAAATAATAATTTATGAAAAAATAAAATTTAAAATAATTCTCTGCTTTTCCTATAGGGTGTTCAATTATTCACAGTTGAAAGAGAGGATGGTGGCTTTCCAGTCACCAATGAACTCCAGATAGCATGTCTGCTATTCAAGAAATGGTCTAAATGTTACTAAAACATTAATAATCAAAACAACACTTGTAGGAAATATAGATACAAATCAATTATTATTATGAAGACTGAAATATTATAGATGACATATTGAGAAGCCCTTACAACAAGCATATAAAGAAAATAACATCACTTCATATAGTATAGGAAGAGAAGGTGATTTATATTTAATAAATATTAAATCTTAAACCGAGCCTAGCATTGGAGCAGCATGGATTCTGTGGTATGATCCAACCAAAATTAAGTACTGTACTGTCTAATTAACTTTAATGGGACAACTGTAATGAAGTACCTGTTTAGCTCTACCACTGAAATCAATGAGATCTAAAAGGGCTGAACTTTAGCTGAATACTACCAAATACATCCAAGGGACAATCAAAACAATGAAAGGTTTAATTAAAGAGTTCTATATCATACAATATTGCAATGGTTTGCTCTTCTTGATCACCTCAATTTATTTTTACTTCAAATTATTTATACATTAAGGCCCCAGTATCCGCAGGGGATAGGTTCCCCCCTCCCACAGATACCGGGAACCCGCAGATAGGGGGAACGTTTTACCTGCGCCCCTCATGCGCTCATTACCTTTTTTTTCTTTATAGAGCTGGCGCCAAGCCCCTGCGTTTCTTTCTTAACCAAACGCAAGCAGCCTGCATGCTAGAGAGGCTCTGTTAAACTGGAAGCAGGAATCATCACACACACACACCGTGTGATCATGTTATGTACGTTTTGAAAAAGCACTGGCAGAAACACCGTAGCTAAGCATTTTTAATATACATTTAATTAAAATAGGTTAATTTCATTATCTGACTGGTGAATGCTCATTCAGCAACAAAGCTTTAAAAGGTAAGGAAGCCCAGTACTTAAATTCATGTATGTGTCTGAAAATTTTTGGTTTATAACATATGGCTATGACAAACTTACTAAAATAGGACTTCTTCCAGCTTTATCTTTTTCCTTTCCACCTTTCCCTGCATCCCACTTTTCAACATTTATGTCTGCTTCATTCCACTCTGGCCAGATTGGAAATCTTCCCTTCCTTGCTTCAATTGGAACACCTTGAGGGTTTACAGAGGAGGGTGATCCAGAAAGAAACCACGGGCTGAAACAAAATACGAAAATGAGAAAAAACTTGGATTTTAATGTACCTTACATGGCAATACACTTTCACATTTGCTTATTTGAATTTTTACTTCTTTCATGTTGCTACCAGTAAGCATGTTCCTTTCTCCATGTTTAACTCAGTGTATTATCACCTGTATAAAGAAAGTGAGAATGCGCTTACTACACACTTCATTTAAGCATTCTGTCAGAATCATGATACAAGTATTACAGTGCAATCCTGCCTAAGTATCTGCGTTCCACGAGGCCTACACGGGGGAAGGGGACATTCGCCCCCTTCCCCTGGTGTAACGCAGGGAGGCCCCAAGGCCTCCTCGGATTTCCGCCAGCTATTTAGCTGGCGCAGGTTCGAGGAAGCCGTGTAAAGGCCGAGCCAGCCCGGGAAGGGGACGGGGATATGGCAGCCACCATCCCCGCCCCCCCGGGCCAGCTTGACCAACGGCCAGACTCCCTAACCACCTGGGATTGCCTCCAGAGCCCGCCAGGGGATCACTTACCTTCTCCAGCGGCCACAGGGACGATCTGGTGGTGGAAGGCGGCCGGCCTCCGCACCAGAAGCCCTTACTCTAACGTTGTCGCAAACATGCTTTATGGCACGTTTGCGATGGCTTGGAATGGCGGGGCACTCGATCCACTGTTCCATAGTTTCGGTGGATTGTGCTCTCATTGTCCTTCCTAGGTAGTCTACCCTAAAGTTAGACACAAGTATCAATACCACTACAGTACCAGAACAGGCTGTTATCAGGCTTACCATTCGTCCCAGAAAACAAAAGACTGTCCCGGTTTCTGGGCTCCGGTCCCGGGTCAGTCCCGGGCTTTCTGGGCTCCGCCGCCACTTTTAAAACATCCCTTTTTTCCGCTTTTAAAACGTCCCTTTTTTGGGGATTTGGGGATATTTTAAAACGTCCCTTTTTTGGGGATTTGCACATATTTGGGGATTGGATGTACTTATACAGTGCATCTGAGCCTCTCAGTCACAATCACAGGAACTTCATCCTGTAGTAATCTCCTTTCCACACACAGAGCTGACAGTAACACTGAATGAGGAGAAGGGCTGCCTCAATTGTGTAGCAAATCTATCCTTTTGTACAGCTGACTTTCAAGGGGAAAGGGATTGGCTTCGGGGAATATCACATGCTACTGACGGTGTGCTAAGGCATTCCTTGAAAACAGAAGAAAGCTTCAAATGCTCCACAAACTATAAGTTCTGAGAATCAAACTAGCTATTGATTTGCAACTCAGACTACTAAATTGACTGACAGATATATGCTTGTTATCAGTTTCAAATATAGTGAAGCGAAATTTATATAATGCAGTATGCCTTACTCAATAAAAGAAGAAACAGCCACACATACATTTATTAGTAACAGGATACTCCTGTACAAGAATAAATTTGTACAGCTTTCATTGTTCTACTCCTAGGGTCCCTATACTCAGAAGACTAAAATATGAAACAGTTCAATACAGAACCTAGAGATTTATTTTGTTTCTGTATAATTTAGATCTATAGCAAGGCATGTGCCAGTTTATTTTAAGTGGCACTTTCAAAGCCTGCAGCTCACTTTGCCCACAGCCAAGAAGATTAAGCATTCTAAGAAAAATGAGATCTCTTCTGCCTTTGAAAATACGGATTGTTCAGAAGAAACTTTCATCAATTGAAGGTGTTTACTCTTCAACATCAAGATGACATCGCTTCAAAAAAGCCACAGTTTCCCTTCTTAAAAGATTGTCATAAGTGAAAATTGTTCTTACAATGTAAAATAAGACTAAAAGTTCAAAGATATACAGTACTCCCCCCATATCCACTGGGGATATGTTCCAGGTCCCTCCGTGGATACTTGAAACCGTGGATAAGAGCGAACACCCCCTCCATGGTTTCCTGAGGGACCCCTGCCCTGCCTCCCCTGTGGGCAGGCGTGCACCCCCCCCAGCTCTTATTTTTCTTTCAGCAAGCTTTGTTTCTTCCCTTAAAACAAACAGAGAAACAGCCTCCATTGCAGGCAAGTAGAACGAGACTAAGTCCTAGAGAGGCTCTGCAAGGTTTATGTTAACCTTGCAGAGCCTCTCCTGGACTTAGTCTCATTCTACTTGCCTGCAATAAGCAGCCAGAGGCTGCTTCTCCTGTTTGTTTAAGGAAGAAACGAAGCTTACTGGGGAAAAAAGTAAAAGCCTGGGGGGGTCCCCACAATCCGTGGATAACTGAAAACGTGGATAGCTAATCTGTGGATTTGGGGGCCCACCTGTAGTCATAATGGAGATGTACTTTTATCTTACTGGATAATCTCAGAGCTCATGGTGACAGAGACAGCTTTATAACCTGGTGCAGGTTCAGGGAGCTAGGTTTTACTGCCCTGGGGTAAAATCAATTAGTCCGAGTCTGTGTTAATAGTATTTTTTTCTATTTTAAAATCATTATTGTACTGCAGATGATTGGCATCTGGCTGGTCACTCTGAAAAAGCAGAATTCTAGACTAGATGAACCCTCAGCAAAAACCATCAGGACTATAGCTGGCCTCAGATAAAAAGTCAAGGCTGGGGGAGTGTTCTGGTTTGGGCAGTGTTCTCCCATCTATTTTCACTTGGCTCATCCGGGGCTTATGTTGTACCTCTGAGACCACAGACTTAGGGCCCCAAGAGGACTAGCATGAGCACAAACCCTGGATAAGCTGAATAGCAGCAGATGAGGAATGGGCTCTGCTATAACCACCAATCTTTCCTCAGCCATATTTCTCTCCTGCCCCAGACTTTCAAGTAGAGCTGAGCAACACAGGCATGAGTTCGTGAGAAAAGTAAAACAGATGAAGTGGGCTAGGCAGAGAAGGAAAATCAATGCTCTAACCCAGGTGTTCACTTCCTCCAACCATTCCTGAATTCTTAGCATCTGGTTTAAAGGTTGTTCTGCACCCAATGCAGTTTTTCACTTCCTGTACTATCCAGGAAGAAAACAAATAGTAGCATCTCAATCAAAATAGGAAGACCCATGTAGCTCTGACCTGCTTGCCATTCAGACTGAGTTGCTTTACTAGGTCATTCATACATTCACACATACAGACCAGTGTAAAAATAGCCAATACAGAGCGAAAAGAAAAATCATGAACATCAATTCTTTACTAGGTCAAATCTCCCTGTAAAGCTTTGTTCTAGTCTGGGGGATTCAGAGTAATGCAGATGGCCCTTAAAGGTGCCATACAAACAGCACATATAGCCCCTGCCCCAATTACACTCCCTACCGGATTCAGATATTCAGCACAAGCACTGGGACAGGAGAAAGGGCCCAGCACCTGCCCAAAGAAAGGAATTGTGTGTCTAGGCATCACTGTTGGAACCCTACTCCCCACAGCCTTTGAGTCACCGACAGTTCACCATTAAAAGGATAATGCCTTAAGTTATAAATGCAAACAAAAGGGTCTGATCTGGACAGTATATCATTACTGAGATAATAATGTCCATGAACCACTCTGAAACCTGAAAATTGCTGTATGAATGCTAAGGTTTACAACTTTCATAAAATAATATGAAACTTGAAATATGAACTAATAAATATGAAATAATAAGGAAGGTAGCCAGTGTGATAGTAACATTCAGCTTTAATTTCAGATTCAGGCTAGATTCAAAGCACCTTCCATAAAAACACATTTCCATGTAAAATGATTATAAAGGCCTCTAGGAATTACTTTCTTTTTCTTTGACTCCGTGCCTGTAAGACAATTTCCTCAAATGCAATTAACAAATCAGGTGAGGTGCAAGATAGTAGACAAATTGATTTTCATTATTTGTTCCATGTGTAATAATTCGAATGGTATCAGTAATCATTTCCTCGAATTATATTTGATAACGGCAACTCCACCATAACATTTCTATCTCCTTTGCATAACAGCCAGTTTCACTTATGTAAAATATTAGCCTAGTACTGGATTCTATTTTTTTCAATAATAGTAAACATTATTCAAATATAAGTATAATTCAAATGAATATCACATACATATTTAAAATGGAGAGCACCAAGATAACGTTATCATTACTTTGCATGTTGGTTAGTCTAATTACGTATTTAACACTTCTGAGATCACACACATCTAGAGCTAAAGACGACAGTTGCCCAGAGTCCATCTGAAAATCTGCAGCAGGGACAGCTGACATGCCCCTGAGGTAACTGATTCTGTTGTTGAACTGCTCTTACCATACAAGTTATTTATTTATTAAATCTCCTAATGTTCAGCCAAAATCTACTTTAACTTAAGCCCACTAAATCTAGTCCTGCCCTCTGGTGCAGCCCTTCAGATATTCAAAGAGTGCTATCAATGTTCCTCTCAGTCCTCTATTCTCCAGGCTAAACATACCCAGCTCTGTTTTGCTCATCAGAAACCATTCCAGGTTTCTGACCTGATCATCTTTGTTATTCTCCTCTGAACCCATTCCAATTTGTCTACACTACAGTCTTCTTAAAGTGCAGCATCCAGAATTGAACAGTTAACTTCATTTTCCAATCTAATCACTGTATTATTTATCCTTTTTGCATTTTTTTCCAGTCAACCTCAGTGGATCTTTTTTCACCAAGGAAATTTGTGGGAGTCAACCTGATTACTAAAGGCACAATCCAGTGTAAATTCAGCGCCGGGGGAGCACATGTTCCCCTGGCGCTGGGTGTCGAAAACACGCTGTAAAGCACATTTACAGCACCCGGAGAGAAAGGGCCGCCAGCGCAGAGGCCGGCAGCCCACTCTCCCCCGGCGCACCGTCCCTGCGCCCACCGAACCAGGTGAGCCTTGCAGCGGCTGGTGCAGAGGTGGGGGGAGAGCAAAACGGGGCAGCCGGGGGTGGTGGTCATTGGCTGGCCCAGGCTGGGGGAGGGCGGGGATATTGGCAGCGAGCTCCGCCGATATACCAAGCCCTTTTCTGGCCCGGCCTTACACCTCAGACTCGAATGTAAGCCAGCTCCAGAGCTGGCGTATATTCGAGTAGGCCCGTAGGGTCTCAGGCCGCTTGCACTCGGGGAAGGAGACGATCGTCCCATTCCCTCAAGGTGCTCCTGGACTGGCCTGGGGCAGTTGGGGAACAGGCTAGGATGCGGTGGCCAGCCCTTTAGGCTGGCCGCCACATTTTACACAGGATTGGGCTGCCCATCTTAACTTTCAATTTGTAAGCCATTCTTCCTTCCCTTGGAACACACTGACATATTTAGAAGTTCTTTGTCTTAAGGAAATTTCACCCCTGCAAAACAGTACTGAAGGGAAAGGAATTTTCTAGGAAATAATTAGTTGCTTTTTCTCTATCATATAAAATAGGAAGATACTTCCCCTATCCTTTCTTTCTGTCCCAGATTTGTCACATTTCTTTCTTTGTTTCTTTCTTTTCTTTCTTTCTTTCAATCTGACCCAGACCTGCTTAGCTTCAACATGATTCATGCAATGTATCATGTGCCTTCAGACTATCAAGCTATTGACTTGCGCCATTTTTAAAAGCTAAAAGCATTCATGAAACTTGTCAAACGTTCCAGAAAACATCTTTGCATACTCAATCCGTTGTATACTGTGTTTCATAGGTATTGGAACAAACAGAGGCCATCAAACTAACATAAAGAAATGGTTGTTTCATGCTTAAGAAAAAAAGGTTTTGTTGAAAATATGTCTTTGGAGATAAAAATGTCACTTAACAAATGAGAACAAGCTGCCATCAGCTCTTGATTTAAATTCACTATCTACAGTTCAGTTAAACATTTCCTGACAGTTTGGGCCAGAAGGCTTAGCTGGTGGTTTGTTGAAGTAGAAGAGACATATGCTGTCCTGACCTGACATTCCTTCAAGTAGTGCTTTTTAAAGGCTTCACATATCCCAAAGATCTGAACAACATTAGAGGTTGACATGCAATAACCTGACTATGGTCAATCTGCAAAGTCATGCCAGAATTAGTTGTTATTACAATTTTTATGAATGGGTTCCTTCTCACCCCTTCATATTATGTCAAATAAGTACAGTATTCTATTTGTGCAGCTTTTACTTATGGCGTTTTTATCCAGACCTTTCTCTAAGGAAGGCAGGTGGCTTAAATTATTCTTCCCCACATTTTATTCACAACAAGATTTAGTTGGGAGATAGTGACTGGCCCAGGGTCACTAATGAGCTTCATGGCTGATCCTAATCTGACATGCTACCACTGCCATAACAGAGACACAAATTGAGCTCCGTTTTGATAGCATCTGTGTAAGATCCAGCGGTAATCCTTAGGAATAAGCAGTGATGTAGACTTGAGTCTATTGACTCGGACTCGAGTCAGACTCAAGTTGCATCAATGACTTGACTCGGCGATTGTAAAAGACTCGAAAGGATCCACAACTACATTAGAATTCAAGGCCCAACAAAAGTAAAAGAGATTTTTCTGATGTAGCAACATTAAATTTCCAATCAGCAGAGAAGAGATCTAGCAGAAAGGAAATGAAAAGGGCTGGCTGTCTCCACTAACATTAGAGAATGGTAACTTCATATCAACACCAAAGATGGTACTATCTGCAGCTGTTGAGCTATTTCTATGCAGGCTAATTAAGTCTCAGAGGGATACAGACAAAAAAGCAGTTTGGTATAAATACTTATACCAGGGGTCCCTGGAGACTGCTGTGCCATCTCTAGTTTATTGATTTTTAAAAAAAAAAATCACAAAGATCACGAAGGGTCGGACACGACTTAACGACTGAACAACAACAAAAATTATTCAGTGAAGAGGATGAAAATCCAAAGCCTACTAACCGAATGAGATTGTGCAGGTCCCAACAATAACTCTGGTACTCAGAATCTTAACAAGCACTTATCTGTCACCACTTAAATGCAACAGTTCCTCCATATTTGGAATCAATTCACATTTTACAGCAGCAAGTATATTTGTTGAATATATACTAGAGCTCAAGAGAGCCTGTCTGCAAATGTGCAACAGACATGTACCAGGGGATGCAGCCACACATGGCTTCTCAGGAGCAACTACCAGATTGTGAGAAGAGGGTTTGAGGCAAAACCTTGCATAGGGAACCCCATGACACACTGGGCCTCCCGTTCCATCTCACTGATGAGGAAAGCTGGCAGCAACGGTTTCTCCCCTTCACCTCAGAGGTTAGGGAAAAAGAGGAGCCATGGTGGTGTCTGTTTTCTCTCCTCCCATTGGCTGATGGGGATTGGGAGGAATAGGAGAAGGCAAAGCTGCTACACATGTTTCTTGGTTGACTTATGCAGCAGCCCTTTGGCCAATGGGACCAACCCCTGGAAACTATGCGGTGAAGGAGGAGCTGGCTCTAGGGAATGTCCCCACTGGTTGGTGCCAGGTGAAGGCAAGCTTGTCAGCTGACTTGCCCCACTGGGCTGGGTATTGAGGCTTCAGGGACTGATGGGTGGGCCCTCCACTAGAATGAAACCTCAGCCCATTTATCTAACCATTCCCTGATGCTGCTCCTGTTTCCCAACACATTTCACCAAGCATTTAATAAAGCTAAAAGGGTCCTACCACCAGATCAACTCAGAGTTCAACATAGTCCAGAACAACTTTTGTAGCAAACCTGCCTTCAGGGCAGAAAAAATCACTCCTTCAGAGTTCTCCCCATTATCCTATATGTTGTGAGGGTGTGGAGGGTGGGTATAGGCAATGATGATTACCAGCCCTCCAAAATTGGGCAGAGGTACCATTTAAATTATAGGCCAGCGGGTGGCGCAGTGGGTTAAACCGCTGAACCATGAGCTGTCGATCGAAAGGTCGGCAGTTTGAATCCGTGACGGGGTGAGCTCTCGTTGCTTGGCCAGCTCCTGCCAACCTAGCAGTTCCAAAGCATGTTAATGCGAGTAGATAAATAGGTACCGCTTGCAGGAAGGTAAACAGTGCTCCGTGTTCCAGCTGCATGCTACGCGCTGCGGCAAGGAGTGTCATTCCGGCCACATGACCATGGAGCCGTCTTCAGGACAACGCTGGCTCTTCAGCTTTGAAATGGGGATGAGCACCACACCCTAGAGTCGGACACGACTGGACTTAATTGTCAGGGGTCACCATTACCTTTTAAATTGGTGCTCAACTTATATTGAGTGAGTGGGTGGGGGGAGAGCAACTGTTCTTCACCTCAGTGCAATGTCTTTTCTCTGGTTTATTTTCTGCATTTTTTGAGAATGTGAGCTGTTTGGGGACAGGAAACCATTTATTTATTTATTTGCAAACCTCTATGTGAACTTGGGTGTGGGTTGAAAAGCAACAAATACAATGTTTGTTTCTAATGATAGTAACTGGAGAAGGAGTGCACTCTGCATATATACCAAGAAGTACTACAGGTATCTTGACTATTATTATTTCAAAGTACGCATCCTGGCCTTAAAACATGCAAAGCTGCCTTATTTCAAATCAGAGCAATGGCCGAGCAAAGTCAGAACTGTCGATTCTAGCTGCAGCAGCTCCCCGGCCCTTCGGACAGCTCTGCCTGGGAATGCCAAGGAAGTGAAGGAACGCACCTGGGGCCGCCTCTGGCATGCAAGGCAGGTGCTCAGTCACTGAGCCACCATGGCCCCCTGCCCCCAAATCGCTTCTGGCACTCAGAGTTGTATGTGAAGAGAGGCTGTTCTGTTGTGGGGAGGAGTTCTGGGGGCTCTTCAGAAACGGGAGCATGGTTTCAGGATGCGCCTGCAAGGTGGAAAGGAAGGAGGAAGCTCCACAGAAAATATGAGTCTTACTCTTTAGAGGGGGTGCTTGTCTGGAGGATGTTGTTGGGTTTCACCGGCTCCTTCTTTTTGCCTAACTTCGACATGGCTGGATTCGGGGAAGAGCTTCAGTCCCGCAATAGCTCTTTCTCTCAGGCGGCAGCGGCGAGTTGCAGCGTCCACTCGGTTGCTAAGCGACCTTGCCGGGCTGATTGGGCCATAGAGTTACAGAAAGACGCGGAGTCTCAGCTGAAGGGAAACACTGAGACGCCGCCAGTGGCCAGAGGGCAGTCACGCATCACTTTCATACTTTCTATCAGCACTTCCGGCTTGCAACTGAGCTGATTTCCAATGACTCCCAAAACCAAGGCGATAGAGGTTCCACCATAGAGAAGGCAAGGGATGGAGCGACGCTGCTCTGCGATAGCGAGCGAGGCGCAGGCTTCCACCTCCCGGCTTTACTTGGGCTACCAATGTCCTGTGCAAGGGGTGAGGGCACCGCACGCCTGCATCATGCGCTGGGGGCAAAAGGCGTCTGCGTTCAGTGCTGGAAGTGCTGATAGAAAGTATGAAACACCAGAACCAGGGGACACACACTAAAATTGAGTGGAGGGAGAGTTAGAACAGACAAAAGAAAATATTTCTTTACCCAGCGTGTGATTCATCTGTGGAACTCCTTGCCACAGTTTGGACAAATTCATGGAGGAAAAGACCATCACAGGTTACAAGCCATAAGCAACCTCCTGGTTTTTAGAAGTGGGTTTTCTCTGTGCCAGGTGCAAGGGAGTGGCGACTGGACACAGGTATCTTGTTGTCTCGTGTGCTCCCTGAGGCATCTGGTGGGGCCACTGTGTGACACAGGAAGCTGGACTAGATGGGCTTTTGGCCTGATCCAGCAGGGCTCTTCTTATGTTCTTATGTTCTTATGTTCAGCTAAGCGCTGGGTGGGCCTGAAGGCGTGCTTGAGAGAGGGTCACGGAGGGAGGCAATTTGTCGATATATATATATATATTTCTTTTGCAACTGGACCTGTGTTTTGGGAGTGGGGAGTTTTTCGTTTTGCTGTGCTGTACTGTCACCCTGATCGTGATTCGTGGTGATTTAGAGATACACGGATATTAAATAAAACGAGTTCATCTGAAATAGCACTAGCGTATGTCCTATGCTATGTAATTGTTTTGTTCTATATCAGGGGTGATCAACCTTCCACCATTTGGACCTCTGCGTTCGTAAGAGTTGTGTAGAAGACAGAATCTTGGCAGCTGCAAATGCTGCTGCTAAAGCAAGTTGCATGCACCTGCTGAAATGCCTTCACCTATACAACCATTAAAGGACCAGGCACATTCATGTTGAATGATTGGCCACCCCTGTTGTATATTGTCTGTCTGCCTCTTGATCATGCTTGTGTACAGCATAGTACTACTGTGGAGAACTGTCGGTAAAGAGCTACAAATAGCCTGGACCAGTCCAAGACCTCCTGACTCCTGAGGTGTCATGCCAAATGCTACCCCCCTTACCTGTTGGTGTGCCAGCTTCTGCCTCTTCAACATGCTAGCCTACCTACCACATGTCTCTCCTCCACATTTCTGCTCTGTCCCCTCTTCTTTTTTCCAATCCAGGGAGTGGGAGGAGATCAGTGAGTGGAGGCAAATGGAGGCGAGACAACTTCAGCTGACCCCATGGATAAGCCATCCCTGGAAAAGGTGACAGCTCAACAAGGCATTATTATCTCTCTGGGGATTTACTGTATATGCTGCCTTTTGCCTCCAAAGAGGGTGGCTTACATAATTTTTAAAAAGCAAGGCTTACATAATTTTAAAAAATGCACACACACCATCACTATCTGTTGGAGAGCTGCTGTAAAGGACTCACTATCTCTCAACCCCCATCATACATTTGGGGATCACAATACAAGATACGTATTTTTCCTTATGCAACATAGGGAAACCAACATGAACTACACTGCAGGATTTTTGGAAACCACTTTCAGCCCCCCACACCCTGCCATGGAGAAAACAAAGGCTGCAATCCTATGCACACTTTCCTGGGAGTAAGCCCTATTGAACACAATGGTACTTACTTCTGAGTAGATTTGCATAGGATGCTGCCCTAAGCTACCTTACAGGGCAATTGTAAGCCACCCTCTAGTAAAACTTCTTTTCTTTGTATTTCTCTCTTCAGTAGGAGTAGTAAGAGGAGATTCATTGTTGTGCAGGCTACAGTGAAACAGAAGATACCTTGGGAAATAAATCTGGGGAAGTAAACAAGGAAATCCCTTTGACTATTTAAATAAACAGACCCTTGTACTTTACATAAGAACATAAGAAGAGCCCTGCTGGATCAGGCCAAAAGCCCATCTAGTCCAGCTTCCTCTATCACACAGTGGCCCTACCAGATGCCTCAGGGAGCACAAGACAACAAGATAACCTGTTTCCCATTGTCACTCCCTTGCACCTGGCACAGAGAAAACCCACTTCTAAAACCAGGAGGTTGCTTATGGCTTGTAACCTGTGATGGTCTTTTCCTCCATGAATCTGTCCAAACCCCTTTTAAAGGCATCTAGGCCAGGTGTCATCACCACATCCTGTGGCAAGGAGTTCCACAGATGAATTACACGCTGGGTAAAGAAATATTTTCTTTTGTCTGTTCTAACTCTCCCTCCACTCAATTTTAGTGCATGTCCCCTGGTTCTGGTGTTGTGCGAGAGGGAGAAGAATTTCCCTCTATCCACTCTCTCCATCCCATGCATAATTTTATACGTCTCAATCATGTTCCCCCTCAGGCGCATTTTTTCTAGACTGAAAAGCCCCAGACACTGTAGCCTTCCCTCATAAGGGAGGTGCTCCAGCCCACGAATCAATCTGGTCACTCTTTTCTGCACCTTTTCCAATTCAACTATATCCTTTTTGAGGTGTGGTGACCAGAACTGGACACAATACTCCAGATGTAGCCTTACCATCGATTTGTACAAAGGCAGAATGATATTGGCCGTTTTATTCTCAATCCCTTTTTTAATGATCCCGAGCATGGAATTGGCCTTCTTCACAGCCGCCGCACACTGGGTCGACACTTTCATCGACCTGTCCACCAGCACCCCAAGATCTCTCTCTTGATCCGTCACAGACAACTCAGAACCCATTAGCGTATATGTGAAATTTTGGTTTCTTGCCCCAATGTGCATCACTTTGCACTTACTTACATTGAAGCGCATCTGCCATTTTGCTGCCCATTCTCCCAGTTTGGAGAGGTCCTTCTGGAGCTCTTCACAATCCCTGCTGGTCTTCACCACCCGGAAAAGTTTAATGTCATCTGCAAACTTGGCCACCTCACTGCCTATCCCCGACTCCAGGTCATTTATGAATAAGTTGAAAAGCACCGGTCCCAAGACCGATCCTTGGGGCACACCGCTTTTCACCTCTCGCCATTGTGAAAATTGCCCATTGACTCCCACTCGCTGTTTCCTGGTCTTCAACCAGTTCCTAATCCACAAGAGGACCTGCCCTCTTATTCCCTGACTGTGGAGTTCTCTCAGGAGCCTTTCATGAGGCACCGTGTCAAACGCCTTCTGAAAATCCAGATATATAATATCCACGGGTTCGCTCGCATCCACATGCCTGTTGACCTTTTCAAAAAATTCTAACAGGTTTGTGAGGCAAGACTTCCCCTTGCAGAAGCCATGCTGACTCTCCCTCAGCAGAGCTTGTTCTTCTATGTATTTTAAGATTTTATCCTTAATGAGACTTTCCACCATCTTCCCTGGAACAGATGTTAGGCTGACCGGCCTATAGTTTCCTGGGTCCCCCCTTCTTCCTTTTTAAAAGATTGGTGTGACATTAGCTTTAAAAAAGGAAGGAGGGGGACCCGGGAACCTACAGGCCGGTCAGCCTAACATCTGTTCCAGGGAAGACAGTGGAAAGTCTCATTAAGGATAAAATCTTACTTTGTCCGTTAACTAATATTCAGCAGTACACTGTCTCTGTACGTAGGGTTCAAAGGTGGTTTTTTTTTTTAACTTCCGTGTGTTCTTTCCCACATCTTTAGATTCAGCAGCTCATGGTGGCCAGCCTATGATAGCATACAGTATTTCCAAATGTTGACATAACAAAGTTTTGCAATGCCTTCTTAAACAATACCGATGTCTGGCATTGCAGGCCTCTTCTGGGAAAGCGTTCCACAATATAGCAACAGCCACAGAAAAGTCTTCCCATATTACACCGTAGAAGGTTTCATAACTCAAGTAGGTGGCAACTAAAGCAAGCCTTATGACTCCTCAGCAGACCCTAACAGGTGGGAGTACTTGCAAGGAGAGACAATAAATGGTGTACACTGTACAGGATACATGTATTCAGTCCTGATCCAACTTTTTAGATGCATTAGTCTAGTGTTATTCTTTTTCCATTTCCTGCTTGTGTCTCTTTGCAACCATTAGACATCTTACTTCATTTATAGAAGAGGTCCAGAAGGGCATTTAGGTTGTGTAGGTGAAAGAATATGAAAGCTGAAGGTCATGGTGACTTTACTACCTTCCTGATGTACCAAAGACCAGAATGCACCATCTGCTTCAG
This sequence comes from Plestiodon gilberti rubricaudatus, assembly GCA_026170595.1. Classification (NCBI taxonomy): domain Eukaryota; kingdom Metazoa; phylum Chordata; class Lepidosauria; order Squamata; family Scincidae; genus Plestiodon; species Plestiodon gilberti. The sequence goes on from JANXHW010000001.1 coordinate 67,254,855, forward strand.
GATACAAGGCACCCGTTAGTCACAGTAAGGGCTAATGAGGTCTCCCATGAAGAATAGATTCAATCCATCAAGAGCAATAATGTAGAAATAAGACTCCAATCTCAGACAATTTTTACCAGAATGTCAGCTCCCAGCCATCCGTAGTCAGGTTCACCCTGCTACCAGCAACAGTAAGACAAATGCATTGACAAAAAGTTTATTTATACAAAATAAGACCATACAAGAAAGGCTTTTTTTTACTGTAGAAAAGTGCTTGCAGAGGTGAGATGAGAGCAGAAGTGTTATCTCTAAGCTAAGACCCAGGCATCATTCATTTTTGTAATACAGTATGTTTTTAAAAACAGTTTATACCCAATACAACATTGTGTGCATTAAACTGTTAATTCAAAGGAAAAATGTATCAATGTATACTGCTGCCAATATATGCTGGTATGGAAACTGCTGATGCAGGCAAAATAGGTCTCAAACTGTTTTACAGTAAGGCTCCTTAAAGTTATATAAACCATTATTTGAGCAGCCCCAGCTGTCACTAAAACATGAGAGATGTTTTTCCCATCCTGCTTACCCAGATGAACAAAAGAGAGAGATCATGGTTTCTACAACACTTCTAATCTGTGGGAGGGCTAATACTCTGAAAGCAAAAAATCTACCAAGGGGAGACTATTGTTCAGCTAACTCTATCCCACTGAGAGTAAACACAGTGGCATGTGGATGTGAAACGCCAGTTGTGTGTGTGTTTGGTGTTATAGCACTCTGCATCTTGGCTCAAAGACAGACCAAACTCAGGGAGAAAAGGAAATGAGAATGTTCACAACTGACTGCTCAGAAAACCCCTCAAGTGAGGGGTTTCTTCTTGGTTATATTAATTTTTAAAATATAGCATGTATTTTGCTATAACGTTTATAGCATAAACAGTTTTAGTAACATTTATAGAGCATGATCCTATGCATAATCACTAAGGCTCTTAATTCCATGCAACTTGCTCCCAAACAAGTGTGCACAAGACAGAGGCCCTTATGAACTGAAGTTTTTCAAAATGCTATATCTATTTTTTGTTGTTCATTATCTTATGCTCTCCCAGGTGATAGGTACTGCTTGACTGCAGCAGCAGTCCTGCCTAGTCAAATGGTTGAGGAAATGGCAAATGTCAGCCCTTACCAAACATGTCTAAGAAGTTATAAGCCCATTTCAAATGTACTATTCTTGGCAGATATGGGGGGGGGGGTAATCATCAGCTGCTGGTGCTTTTGATGAAACAGATTATGTAGGCCCATTTTAATCTCATAAAAATTGCTTTAGTGGCCTTTGTAGAACTATAGAAGGAAACAAGGGTATCACAATTTTTGCCCCATGAGAATTACCTTTAAAAAGTGGCAAAAGTTTATTCCTCTTATTCTTGAATTTAAGGCAGCTTTGATTGTTAGAGCCCTAAATTGTCAAAATCTTTGACACACACACACACACACACACACACACACACACACACACTTCAGGTACTACAACCATTGGCAAGATGATGCTCTATTTGAAATAAAGTTTTAATAAAATCTTGATTTACTCCTATGCAGTTGGATTGCTGTAGTGGAATTTTAACGTGTAAATTTTGATTTCATGATTGGGACTAGGCAGCATGATCCAGTCCTATCTTGGGAGGAGGTTCAAGAAGGTGATAGTAGGGGACTGTTGCTCATCTCCACAGCTTTTAGAAATTGTCAGGGTCAACCACCAACATTTTGATTATGAGTTTCAGCTAAAGGATGCAAGATAGTAGATGAAGATGGTTATATCGCTCCACACATTTGTAAACTTGGAAACATTCATCCCCATCTAGAATTATGTCTAACACTAATGTTAAACATTGAATATTAAGGTGCTTTAAAGACACATAAAATAAGTCCAGATTAGTTAAACCTACTGATTTTAGTACTCAAAAATACTCCCAGCCAATGGAGCAGAGGCAAACTGCACTGGGAGCTTCCCACTTACAGATGCAAAAAAATAAATAAATTTTTTTCTCCCCGCTTATAAGCAAGCTAAACAGGTTTGTACTATAACTAAAGGGGTTTCCTTACTGATAAGTGTTGTACTACTTCTTGCAACTGAAGACAATATGAACTAAGTGTTGTAAGTGTACAAAACTCTCTTCCCCGATACTACATCAGATTACAAGTGGCTATAGTTATACAAGTATAGCTCTTTTCTACTCAGAATTGCTAGGTTAAGTGGCACATTTAGAGCTGTTGAAACCTAGTTCTTTGTTCAGTCTTTTTTTTGCAACTTGATATCATCTATGACATAATAAACTCTAATTACATTTAGGTCCCAAGGACTGAAGAAAATGAACATGCTTTTTATCAAGTTATAGTAAGGTTGCCAAATTCAGTTTTTGCATTTATTTTTTCCTTTATGAAACATACATTGATTTTAAAAAAAAAAACATGAAAGTTACTTGTGCTCAATTTAACGTTTGTACCTAATGTGTTCTAAAAGCATTCAAGTCTCCTTTGACAGAGAAGTAAAGGGGAAGCTAAGGAAGTCAGGACAACACATGTTTGACTCTTTGGAATTTGAAAACGTTAGTGAAGGTCTACAATGGAAAACTACTTAGCAACAAATACGAGATGCTCTTTGGATTTTGTTTTGACAAAGTGCCCAAGTGCACCTTATAAAAACACTAGGTCTTTGCATATGCATTATAAAAATACTTTTGCGGTTCGATTAGAAATCTGGCTTTGGGTACATAAAAAGATGATTTGTGACTCAAGAATGCTAGCCCAAAGGGAAGTTTTGGGGTCTGTGGCAGATGGCATGCTATGTGGAAAAAGCATCATGTCTAGGGAACAAGAGATTCTGCGAGAGATTCTCACAGGTTTAGGACCATAATATGCAATGTGAATTTTTCCCAGAAATCACAACCCCAAATATTCAGACATTTTAGCAAGAACAGCAAACACCACAGTTCTTTAAAGAAGGCTGACTCACCATGCTATTTTCTTACCTTTGTACAACCTGTAGGTTGTTAGCAAGACAAAGACTACGTTCTACATTTTCAGGTTGTACCAATATATGAAGTACCAATATATGAAGTGCAACACCTTTATCCCACCAGACTCCTCGTGCTAAATAGTTTAGTGATAGAACACAGCTACCATACAAAACATGATAAAGGACCACTTGTACCATCACCATGATAGGACCAGAGAGAAAGTTTCTTGTGATACAATCTGGTTTCATAAAATTTAAGTCAAGGCCATTAACCACTTGCAGTCCACCACACATAATAAGCATTGTATTTGTGCAACCAACTGGCCCTTGAAGTTTAGATGGGTACACTATTACTGACATTTGCTTCTTTCCATAATCTGAGACAGTCAACGGCTGTTATACATTTATCAGATGAATAACACCAACTTATCCCTATTGCTCAACCTTCTCTTTACTCTCCAGCACTAGATTTCATACTTTAAGGGATACTATAAAGGAAAGCTTGCCATTGCTTAACATCACACTGATGATATTTAGAAATGGGCAATTGGCTGCCTGAAGTCTCAAAGAGACTTCAAATTGTGGCCCTGGGACTAAAGAGCAAAGGAGATGTTGTAAAATGAAAGACAGACAGAAACCAGCCAGGTACTTGTTACATGCAAGAAATAGTGCTTATCAGAATTAACACTTCATTCAGACCAATATATTCCTATTCTAGTTATACAATTAGAGTGAAGAACAAAATATCAGGATTGAGTCTCATATTGACCCTTGCACTGATTATTCCTTATAGAATAAATATTATCCTATTGGATGCTGGCTTTTGGCTGTTCTACTCGATGTGTAACCAAACAAGGACATTACATACAAGGCAATTTGAAATCCTACTACTTGACAAGGAAATAAGGTGTAAACGCCTCTGGAGTGTTACCAAGTCAAAGAAAACAATACCTCACTAGGATTGTTGTGATGAAGCACCATAGCAGCAGTTCAATAAGAGGAGCAAGATTCTTGCTGCTCTGTATGTGTACATGCCAATGTAAAAACCCTAAACATTAACAGCACTGTGATTTACTTTCTGCTTTCAGGGGATCTGGGTCCAGTTTTAGTTTTCCCACATCATTCTCTTCATTAGGAAAGCTTTTGAGGTTTGCAAGGATGTTTTCCACCAAGAACCGAGCAGCTTCATCAATGTTGATATTATCCTGAAGAGACCATAAGAGAAAGTTAATGCTTTCCTGACCCCATAGTATAGAAGAATAGCCCTGAACGATACCTCCAACACACAGTTTTGCATACATCTGCACTTCATGAAAGGTTTTGAATACTGAGATTCAGATAAAGGTCATTTTTAGAAGTATGGCACTTGAACGTTGGCTTGTTAAGAGAACACATTACAGTTTTTACTTCAATTTTGTGTAATCACCAACAATGCTGTACTAAACAGAGATGTGATTTGACACAGAACATAGTCTTTGGAGGACCGCAGAAGAGCCCTTCAAAGAAATCTTTCCTTTGTAGTCTCATGTTTATGCATCCATCTGCAGCCCCAATATATAGCTGCAGCAGCACAGCTTAGGGTTTTCCTTCGCAACATTATCCAGTTACATCAGGGATCATACAATGAATGCGATTAATGTTCAGATTTGGCAATAACACTCAGTCAGTGAGACACACTATTGCCCTCATCCTGAAGAGGGAATGAGAGGCAAGAACTTTTTCAATAACTATTTAAGCGATACTTCACAAAGCATTATGATAAAGTCAGAGCATTTGCCTACAGGACAGACGGTTCCTAGTTCAAGTCCAAGTGTCACCTCTTCAAGAGAAAACTTAGTGATCATACACTCAGTGGGTTATACATGTTTGGCATACCAAAGGTCCCCGTTTCAGTATCACCATCTCCACTGACAGTGATTTCAGGCAGGAGGGCTCAGAAAGATCAAGGCAGCTGGCTGATTGCTCCCCACCTGATAGTCACTTTTACTTGATCAATTTGAGCAAGATGGATGGTGCTATGCATTTGGAATAGCATCCAGCCAGATCTGTACTGCACTGCTTTCAATCAAATCTGAATGCACATCCCTATTCTCTTTCAGCTAGTTATGCTTAACTATGCACAATTTCAGCTGGATCAGTGCAGAAACCAGGTAATTAAATGGCCAGTAAAGCAAGACAGCCATGCATTCTCTCTGTGCCCTCATTTTGAAGGAGGGAAGAAGGGGCAATCTGAGCAAGTTACTGATCCTGAGTGATATTACTAGATTTGACACGATCATTTTCAAAGCAAGCAGGAAGCAGTGTGGTTATCATTCTTTTAAGTGTCACATGCATTTGAGCTTTCCACCAGCAACTTTGAAGCAGCGTGCCCCTTAACCAAAACCACAGTCTGGTTCTAGATTTTCTGCCCTTGATACCACTGCCTATTCCCCCCCTCTCCATATGACTGAACACAGGAGCAGCACACATCACTGAACTACACAGAAAGAAGAAAAATTCTATGTACTAACTAAAGATCCAAATTCTATGTGCTAACTAAAGATCCAAACAAGAATTTAAGCAACTGATGAGACACGAATAAAACAGTCTTTGTGGCTGGCAGGAGTTTTGTCTGTATGCTTGCCAAGAAGCATTAAACACACTTGGCTGTGTCCATCATTAGTACATTTTTAGAACAGTTGTGAGATTTTACCCTATAATTGTTTTACTCCAAATGCAAGAGATGGACAGCATTATGGTATGTTTACTGATACAATTGGTTAGGTAAACTCAGTTTAACATTTCATTAAAAAAAAGATAGCACACTAATCAAAATCCAAGTTTTTATACTGTTTTGAAAGAAGGCAGCTCCTTCGAGTATTCGTCCTACTACAGTATTGTCTACACTGAATGGCAGACACTTACCAGAGTTTCAGACAAGAGTCACTCAGTTCTACCTGGAAATACCAGGAATTGCACTTGGAACCTTCTGCATGAAAAAAAAAATCGTATGCTCTACAACATAATTGCCCCAAAATGAAGAGGGAGAGAATTTCACAAGATCCATGTCAACCCAGACATCACTTAAAGCTTGTATCAGTAAGCAAGGACTAACAAACGACAAGTGACCTTGGGGGAGGAGAGAAAGAGGAGAGATAGGATCTAGCAAATGGTAAAGGCCAGATTACACACCTGCAAGGGGGGGGAACACATTGAGAAGGGCCAACCCTTCTTTGTGGATCATAGTCCTGATCAGGATCTCTCCTTCTCCCCATTTGAGAGAGAGAAGCAACACTTCTAGTTTTTAAGCACTGTTCGAAAGAGAAACAGTCAGTCAAATATGTAATTTGCCCCAAACACTACAGGAGTTTATAACAGCACTTAAATATATTAAAACAGGCTTATTTCAATAACTCCCCTCAAACTGGACAATGCATTAGCCTGGCAGGTAGTGTTCCCTCTAAGCTGCATGGGTGTGGATCTGGAAACAGAGCTCTGCAACCAACGTCTGTGATGATGTAGGACATTAGCGAGCGTCTGGAGCTACACACCTATGGAAGAGCTCTGAGCAATGGCACAAGTAGTAAATGGGAACAATGCCAGGCAGCTCTTTGTCCCCTCTAAAACCAACAATGTGGTGTAACTAACAGATGGCCTACCTTCCTACGTATGAGTATTTTCATTTGCTAGAAACTTGTGGGCTTCACACGTTACCAAGGCTGTGCTGGCCCAGTAGGCAATTTTTTTTTCTAAAAAGGTTTGAGAATCTTCCTCCTGTTGTAAATGTGTATACACAAGATTCTCACCTTGGCAGAGGTTTCAAACCATCCAACAAAGCCTCCATCTTTGCAGAACTGATTCATCTGAGAAGGATTCTGGCCACTGTCTTTCTTCTGGTCACACTTGTTAGCAAGTAGAACTGCAGGGATGGAGCTGCCATTTGGGAGAAGTACTTTACTGTCCAAGTCATGTTTCCACTTTGAAACTGCCTCAAACGTTGAGCCTCTTGTAACATCAAAGACAACAAAAGCACCCACAGCTTCCTTATAGTACACTCTGGTCATATTGCCAAAACGTTCTTGACCTGAAAGATAAATGGGCAAGTATTACGATAGGTAGTACTCAAGTGTTTTCTTAGCCACTTCAAGACAGAACATTTATGTGAATTCACTTCAGTCCTCAAGCACTATTTCATACAGATAACCAAGGCCTGTGTGCTTCTTGAAGACAGTCAGTCACAGCTCCTGTGTGCTTCTTGAAGACAGTCAGTCACAGCTCCTGACAATATGTACCTATGGCAAAATAGACACTCCACTCTAGCATTAAGTAGTATTGAACTAGCACTTCAAGCTCCATATGGGCATGAGCTTAGTGAAAGTCCACTCCGTGATTTTTCAGGGTAGATTCTTCCATGCTATTTGGGGAGCCACAGGTCATACGCTGGACCTGCCCAGAGGACACCAACACACTCTATATACCATGTAGTATCAACCCCCAAAACATCAAGTCAACTGGAAGGACAGAATACATGATCTGCACTGCTTGGGCCACACAGAATCATAGCAATGTCCTGTGCGTACTGCAATAGGCATGATGTCCCATAGGTCTATATGCAGGTTTAGTGCAACTTGGCACAACAGGGGTCCCATTCTTGATTCAACTGAACCTAGTGTGGAATTTGGTGGTTCTCATTGTTCCACCATTGGTTCTGCCTAGATAGAGCCCCAAATCTACCCTCAAGCCCACAATGACAATGACAGGAACATCTCTACTCTTCATTTGTTATGGATCAACCAGCAGCAACCATGATTGAGGACATTCATTGCTGCGTATAATTTTTACTGCAATATGTATCAACCCCACTCAATGCAATGACTGAGAATTCCAAGCGTTCAACAATAGCCAATCATTGAACCAATACGGCCAACATTTCTCAAATGAACCAAGGAGAAGGTGTTGAAATACTGAAGGCCACCTGACTCCCCACTGCTGCACAATCCTGTTCACTAACTTCCATGTTTAACAATGAGGTGCAGTAGAAAGAGGAGAACCATTCACACTTTCAGTCATCATCGCTGTCTAGAATTTCCTTTCCAGAATTCAACAGACCGCTCCTTCCTCAAACAATAGCATGAATTCATGTCATATCTTGCCTGTTACTATTGTAACAGCTCAGCTTAAAAGTAGCTGGCTGTCAGATATTTTATACAACAGCACACAGTTTGCTCAGCCCTTCTTGTCATTAGGTCTGATAGTGTTGCTCAAGTTAGGATCTATGTTTGTTCGAGGGATCAGTCATACTGTCACAGCTTGTGCTTCCTATAGATAAGACTTTCACGCTCCCAGTATTTAGATAAGACCTAAACTACTCAGATAACCAAAAGGTGCAAAATTTACTATGAGGAATATGCATGTTGCTGCACTCATGGGGTCAGGTCAAGGTATAGCACTGAATTTATACCAAGAATTTGAGACAAAGGTTCTATTAAACAACTATCTCTAGATATTAAAACCATGCGTGTTGCATAGAACAAAGAACACGTAGATAATCTGTGGATAATCTGAAGGAACTGTTGCATAACATATGCAAGGAACATTCTTTCCATCAGAGCTTACCACAGTGGTAATCACAGTAAGATAAAGGGAAACAAGCCTGTTTTGCTAGCCAGTGGTCCCTGGATTTGTTTTTCAAGTAAGGAGAAACCCTTAGTGAATCAAAGCCAAAAGAAGAATCAAAAGCCATAGCTGAATCAATCTAATTCCTTCATAATCAAAGCAATTTTTTCTCCATATCTGACACCTTCTTGTCCACCTTTATTGTAGGAAGCAAAAATCATAATCCATGTTAAACAATTACATAGTTTACATGTCTCAGTCCTAACAAAATATTTAGCAACAGTTACAAACACAGCAATACTTCTCATAATGCATAACAAGTTCTGGGAAGTTAAATGCTGCACCAAACATCACTATAGAATACACAATTATTTTAATGGACAGGAAACAAGTTGATTGGCCAAGAATGCACCTCTCCCATTGGCTAGATCAGCTGTCAATCATGCCAGGACAGAGAGCACTGTAATGAATCAGCAAGAGGCATTACTATTAGTATCCAACGTATAGGAGATTCTCTTCATGACACATCCAAATATCATCTGTCTTCTTTGCAGCCACTTCATGATTTACAATTCCAAGCTGAGATATTAAGTTCTGCTTGTCTAAGCTAGAAGCCATCTTTCTCTGGGGAAACTAATCAAGACCACAGCAACTCATACTTGGTTTCAATAGTCCATTCCAATTCAAAGCCTTTTCACAGCAATAAGAATATCAAGATTAACTGTTCAATCTTGTCTATCCATTTAAAAACAGGCAAGTGCATACTCATAGTAAACCTAAAACCTTTTGGTTTCTTGAGTACCTGATCTAAATAGCAGGGGTGTGAAAAGCATATCTAGAGGAGGCACAAGCTGTGTCGCCTACATAAGACAGGTGAACCAGTCCTTACAAAAAATAATAAATTGACACATCCAACTTCAGATACAGCAATATTCAGATACCAGTGGAACAACATTTGCATCTGAAATTCTGAAAGTTAACTTTGCTGGGTGATTACTTCCAGATCAACAGCAAAAGGACATTTCTGAACTAGAAATTCATCAGTAAGTGAGATTCTATTAATTTAGGTATTGGATCCCTAGTCTTCTTCCACTGCAGGTGCTAAACAAGTCCTCACTTAACATTGCAGATAGGTTCTTGGAAACTGCGGTTAAGTGAAACATGTATAACCAACCAATTTTCACCAGTGGGCTCAGTGACGCTCTGGTGAGACTGTTGCACGCTGCAAAGCTACTTCTGGGTTTCTTGGCTTTGTTCTCACCTCAGAATTTCTTGCAGAAGCTACCTGCAAGGCATTCTGGGGCATGAATAGGACCAGGAAGTGGGTCGTGAGCCAGGCATGACCCGGTAGTAGCTGCAGCCACGGAGGAAGACGTAAGCAAAACAGTTGGTGAACGCTCACCTGTTCTTATCTCGTATACAGATTTGAATTGAGATGAGACACCTATACTTCTTGGCAGCCTCTGTACCCCTCTGTCCCCCTTTCTAGATACATTACTAGCTAGGGATAACACTTCATGCATTGATAAAATCCATGAAAGCTTTTGCCACAATGACTTGTCAAATTTGTTGTAGCAAACCAAGACTTGTGGCACCTGAAAGACTAACACAGCTATGCCTGTGGAATTTATAAAAAAAGTTGTATCCAATTTGGCAGAAGTTAAACTTCTATTCTCATATTAAATGCATAGTGGCCTAGAGTTAATCAGAGGAATGTTAAGCATTTTAATATTTTATTCAGAGATCTTAATGAACTTGAGGCAGAGATTTGTTCAACTCAGAGAGATACAAGGTCTGATTTTGCAAGGAATTCAGTCCAGAGATTTGACCTATTTACTTGTATAGTAAAGTATAATTCCATTAACCTGTAAGTAGCCTGCTCAGTAAAAAAAAAAGGGGGGGGGGACAGCAGTAGCTTACAGAAACATTTATCTTGGCAAATAGATATATGGAAAGTTCCAAAGAGTGCTTGGCAATATCCTATAGAACAGGGGTTCTCAACCTTGGGAGACCCAGGTACCCCCTATCACGGTCCAATTTTCTGAAGTACCCCCTGCTAATTAACGATCAATTGATTAGGTAATCATTAAAGTACTAAAACAATTTAATATGAAAAAATGTCTTAACTGTGTGTGTGTGGGGGGGAGAGAGAGACACACACATGCAAGGATCTCTTTTTTCTCCAAGTCACAGTTCCCAAAATCAGCTCCTCCCTCCCCCACCCCACCAAAGTACATTTTCCAAAGTACAAAAATAAGCCCAAAACCAAAATCAGAGAGACAGAAGGGCTCCGAAAATAATTAAAATTTAAAATCCATGTTAATTAACACTTAATTAGCTGCTGATGGGGCAGATAAGGGGCAGGGCTTGGCATACCCCCAGCAAGAGGTCCACGTACCCCTAAGGGTACCCGTACCACAGGTTGAGAACCTCTGCTATATAACGTATAGGAGAACTGCGCATGACTCTCATAGATCATCTTTAGGATGGCACGCTACATTTCACTACAATTTCATACACACTGCAGTATCTGAAAACCAGTTCCTACCATAGTGCTTTGAAGAAAAAAAAAAAACATCCCGGATGGAACTATGCAAGGCTGAGAAAGTTCCTTACATTGAAATTGTGCTGTTTCGGCTGAGGGCAGATTCATACTTGTTGGTATCTGCCAGACAAGCCCCTCTAGAGCCTAACAGAATGAAAACAGGAATAAGCATACGTAGTAGTGGGGGGGGGGAAGGTAAGGAGTAATTACTGGTGTGTCCCTTCTACATCATACCCCATTTGAAGGCATAACTGGCCAAGCAAAGTCATGCCCTTGGTTTAATTGTCTGTATGGCATGCTTTTTGTAAGTATGCTTTAACAACTGAGGTATTAAAGTGACATTTGGTGTGTACATGCAGATTCAATTTTCAAGGAGGCCAGGAGCGCAAGACACAGTAAAGCATCTTCCCTTGAACATTAGGATCATAGTAAAATGTGTTCCACATGCTTACAATAATTATCTTTGAAGTTTGACAAAGGGTGGCACAATATCCATTTCTATGTGGTTTGGTAATATGAGTAAACAAGTTTAGAAACCTACAACCTTCACCTCTGGTATAGACTGCATTCAGAGTGACTTAAAGGGTGGATTAATTCTGCCTTTTTAGAACTTTTCCCACATCCAAATCCACAAACTGCATGCCACTTCAATTGGAAGACTGCCCAAGTTTTAATTACCATTCCAGTCCAAAAGGCAAGAGAGCCTTTGTAAAGTATTTATAGGCTTAACACCCCACATATACTACCAACTTCATTCTTCACTTCAAATACAAAATGCATCCCACCTGCCTTTAATTCTATAGTACACAGGGTTGTTTTCAGCTAACTTGAACATGCTTGCCAGCAATTTGAATTCTGTCTGACAAGCCAGTTGAGGCAAAGTGCTCAAGCCTTCAAATTTTAGTAGCCCCTTTTAACATTTTCTCCCAGTCCACAGGTGTACCCATTTAACTCCTGTTGCATATATACACCCTTGGATAAAAATGCCTTAAACTACCATTTGCTTATTATTAATGACAACGTTGCACTTTCACAGTATTGAGAACTGAAATCCTGAAGACCAGCAGCAACGAACACAGGTAAAGAGCCTCCTTGAATGATGTCTCCAGTAGGAGCCTCCATCACCACTACCCCAGTATTATGACAGATGGGCTGTACTGTCAAACAGCTGGCTATCTCCATTTCCAATGGCAGCACCTCCACTGTGGAATTCCCTCTTCAGACGTGTGCAATAGCCCTGCTTCAATCCTGGAAACCTCATTTCATTTTAGAGAATTATTCAATGCTTATTGCAGCTAGCGTTTGGAGTTTATAAGCCAGAACTTGTAATCCAGAACTGGCTAAGAGACAGAGCTGTGTTTGGCAACTTTCCTGCTTCAAATCCCACCTCTGCCATCAACTGATTAGACAGCCTTAGGCAAGCCATTCCTTCTCAGTCTCAGCTCCCCAGCTGAACATGGGGATACCACTACTTACCCTATAGGGCTGTTTTAAGGACCGCATCAACAAAATTCATGTGAAGTGCTACACAAATATTTAACACATTTATTTATTTTACCTGTATTGTCCCGAGTATAAGACGCACCTGATTATAAGACACACCCTTAAAGTTTGGTGCTATTAAAAAAAATTAATTAAATCACTGGCATTAAATTGCAACAGCCTGATTATAAGATGCACCCCTAGTTTAAAAACTTAAATTAGGAGGAAAAAGTGAGTCTTACACTCAGACCAATACGGTATTTACAATATTTCTATCCCGCCTTTTTCCCCAAAGGGACCAAAGGTGGCTTACAACATAAATACAAAAAATACAAATAGATAATTACTTTTTAAACAGTAAAAAACAGTTAACTAATAAACACATCTAAAAATTGATTTAAAAAATACATTTAAAACAAGATCATAAAAACAGCAGCACCCCACCCGTACCAGCAAGGTGTTAAAAAGGCAAAGGCTCAGAAGGCTTCTTTGAACAAGGTTTTTAGGCCTTGCCGGAAAGTGTCCAAGGAGGGAACAGTTCGTAAATCAAAAGGGGAGGGAATTCCATAGGGTTGGTGCCACTACTGAGAAGGGGCTATTTCTGGCCGCCGCCCCTCGCACCTCCCTGGGCAACGGTACCCGCAAAAGGGCCTTCTCTGATGATCTAAGGAGACGAGCCGGACTATATAGAAGTAGGTGGTCTCTCAAATATCCTGGCCCCAAGCTGTATAGGGCTTTAAAGGTCAAAACCAGCGCTTTGAATTGGGCCTGGAAACAAATCGGCAGCCAGTGCAGCCATCGGAGGAGCAGCCCGAAAGAGCCAAACCGCCTACCTCCAGTGACCACACGGGCCGGCGCATTCTGCACTAATTGCAGTTTCCGAACAGTCTTCAAGGGCAGCCCCACGTAGAGTACGTTACAATAATCTAGTCGCGACGTCACCATGGCATGGATCATCGTGGTCAGGTCTGGACGATCCAAGTACGGTCACAGCTGGCGCACCAGCCGAAGCTGGTCAAAGGCCCCCCTGGCCACAGCCACCACCTGGGAATCTAGGAGCAGCTGCAGATCCAGGCGGACCCCCAAGCTGCGGACCTGCTCCTTCAGAGGGAGTGCAACCCCATTCAGAGCAGGACGATACTCTAGTACCTGCATTGTGGATTTCCGGACCAGTCTGTCTTGTCCGGGTTTAGTTTCAGCTTATTAGCCTTCATCCAGGTCCCAACCGCCTCCAAGTTTACCAAGCTCTTCTATTGCTGCTATGGATTTCCATTATTTAGGGATGGATTTTATTATTTTAGCAACAGATGCTTTATCTACTGTAAGCTACTCTGGAGGCTCTGAGCCACATTTGCAGGGATAAAAGTTTCCAATGTGGAAAAACCAATGTAGTAAGTTTTCCCTCATCTTACAGGCCTCATTTCCATGCTGTACTTTAGGCTCCCACTGCAAGGACACTGCTGAAAGAATGTTCCACCTACAGCACAGGTTTTGCAAGTATATACAGTACATACTGTATATACCATGCATTGAATTCTTGGAATCCAGCACCACGTTGGTGTAGGTAAAGGAAGTCAAGGTTTAATAGCCTTTTGGCCCACTGAGAGCAAGGCAGGCCCTTTGTGGTATCAAGGATGTTATTAGGCCATTGGCCAAGCCTGGTTTGCGTGTTGCTTCTACCATTTAGGAGCTAGTTTAGAACTTTTGAATTTAGGCAGCCAACAATCTCAGTGGCCTTGGACTAAAAAGTGTTACTGGAGTTCTATGAAATGCTATTCTGTTTCAATACACGTTAGCGCCAAGATAATTATCTTCGCAGGTCTTGAGATCCTAAAGGTCTTTGCAGGTCTAAAGCAACACTGTGTAGGCACCGACACAGGTCTATGAAATCAGATTGATTGTCACAGGCTAAAAACCATTGAAATTATAGCTTTCAAGGTATACAAGATGTTAACACCGGCCTGTTTTAGCCAAACTGGAATTGAGAGAGACCAGTTATGCCTGGGGGCAGAGATTGCACCTGGACTGAACGGAACATATGAATAGCTGTCGCCAGACACAATTTATAAACAGTTCTTAGATAGCTATTCTCAATGAGGCACAGCTACAGCTGCTATGTAACAAGTAGCGTTCAATTCAAACACCATCTTTTCTCATTACATCTTTTTTCCCATCTGCTCTTCACATGTTTGGCTGGGAAGCAACCAAGACACCACCATGAACCCAACACCTCTGTGCACTACTGTGTGGCATTTCACAGTCCACACAGAAGAAGCAGTCACACAAATTCTTCTCCATCATCAATTCTGTATCTCAGGTTCTAAAAATGTTGACCTCTGAACTGAGAACTGTGCCGTGGCATGTCTATTTAATTTCTTTTCTGCCTGAAGAAATGTAAAAAGGCCATTAAAGTTCTGGAGCAACACAAATACTGACAACAGTTGGAGGAATGACCCAATTTATGCCCAAGTGTGTTGTAACCGCAAGCAAGCGTATCTGCACATTTTCTTTTTAGGAACTAAACAAGCTGCCACAGAGTTCCAGAAATTTGGCTTTTCTGTGTGTGGCATATTTTGGGGGCAAGAGCATGGTTATTGTCTTGACAGAATGGATCTAACACAGACAGCAGTAAAATCATCCAAGGAGATGCAGAAGAACTATTCAATCAAGCCCCAATTCAGAACCTAGTAAATATATATGTGCAAACCAGTTAACATGTTGTAATAGTAAGAAGGCAGTGAGCTCAGAGGAAAAGCAGCCTTGTAAGTCTGGTTTCCATGGATTTCAGACAATTAAGCACAGGTATTGAGGGTTCTATGCCTCCCAGACTCAAATGCATTGTGTTGCTAACACCAGTCTCCTCCGACACTTTCTACCACCTACTTTTAAAAGGGCCCTGGATGCTCCCTGAAATACTTTCAAAGCTTGCATTCCAGGGCTTGGTTTAGTCTGCTTATCATTCTGTATTTATAGTACATGCCCACCTCTTGTACTAAGATCGCCCTCTTCCTATTATTCCGGAAAACTACCACTTTCCCATGAGGAAGACTTACCACCCAACCTTCCTGTAAGCAGGGGAAATTGGCATTCAGTATTTGGATGCTTCTCTAAAAAACAGCTGCTTTAAACAGATGCATCAACTGTCAAACCTGCATTACGCTGAAGCTTAGAGACAGAGCTACAAGAAAAGGTAACAGTGGGAAGTTCGGCATGATTGCTGGTGCACTTGCTGCCTGCAGAGGCCAAACAGTGCAAGCTCATTGTTCCATACAACACATTCTATTTCTGCTTTTGGTAAGTGCAAGCTCTCATATTCCCTACTCATGCTTCCTGCTGTGTCAAAGCAGCAGAAAGCATCTTAGTTACCCTTGCCTGAAAAACACTCCCTCCATACCTTACACAGCTACATACAAGTATTTTTCCCTAGACTCATTATAAAACTTTAAGCTAGGCTGATACAGCAACATATATCCATACACCACAGGGCCAGAAGATCATCAAATCCAATGTCTAGTTCTCAAAAGGAGGATCTTCTTCACTCATCAGAATTGTTCCCCACCAGAACAATTCTTCCCCTCCAGACAGTGTGCCACAAGAGAAGCAACAAAGCAGCATAGACAGATTCTTGCAGAGCAAACAGCACCAGGTGACTCGAACATGTACATCATACACCAGATAGCTTGCAGACAAAAGCTTGCAGGCACCCAGTGCAGACATATGTCTGAGGAAAGGGTCTACTGTAGAAGAGCTGTTGCCAGGTTTTTAGATGCCTAATCTTTCCAGAATGAAGTTCATAAAACCAGTTATGCAAGTTTACAGCAAGTGGTCAGTTATGTACAGTGATGAAACCAACATCACTAAGCTGCTCCTTCCCTCCTCAAAGCTTGAAAAAAAGATATTTTGCTTTAATCCACAACAACACAAAATGTACCTGCAACACCTTAAGCCAGTTGAGGAAAGCAACTACTAAATCACTGTTTCACTAGCTGGTATGTCTGTCAAATTTATCATATAAGTTAACCACTTTTCACCTCTGAGGACAAGGCACTCAAGACAGCTTACATAGCACATTTTTCTTAATGAAAAAGTAACAGTAAACTGACATTTAGAGAACTAAAAACAGCCAGAACTAGATACAGTCATCCACTACAGTAGACAAATTAAAGGCCTGATAAATAAAAAGAATCTTCAGGTAGTTGCAGAACACTATTACAGTGGAAGATAAACAAGCCTTCCAAGACAGAAGGCTCTCTTCTATATCCCTATCACTGCAGGAGACAAAGGGACTTCAGTGACAACCTTGGAGTCATGGGAGAGGGAAAAGGGTGGCTCTTTACGTATCTTGGTGTTAAGCTGTTCAGGGCTTTAAAGGCAATATAGTCTGAATTGTGACAATCTGTGCAACACATACTGCCATCAAGCAATATGCAGCCCAAGCCTGCCCCCAATGAGAAGTCTTGCAGCAACATTTTGTACTAATGGAAGCTTCCAGTCTTCAAAGGCAGACCCACACAAAGTGTGTCAGATACAACTAAGGCATGCATGACCGTGGACAGGACTGCCTTCTCCTACTGTTAGTATACCATCCCAAACTGGGCAAAAGCACTCCTGGCTACAGCCACCACCTGGGGTTTCAGCAGCAAAGCCAAGTCCAAGCTCACTTCCAAACTGCACTGCCCTGGAGAGATCATATCTGCAACCCCATCCAGAACAGACTGCCATCCTATCACAGAATTGTTTGCTGCTTCTCCTTCTGTCTTGTTCAGATTAAGCTTCAGCGTGTATGTGGTGGTGGTGGGGCTGAGCTGTACGCATGTTCATACCAAGGGTGTTCAGTTTCAACAGTCGTTTCTCAGGGATTGCTCTTCAAGGAGCACAAGCGTATAGTCCATATGCTTGCAGAACTAGTTAAAAGGTTAAAAAAAGGCAGTGATATGCAACAGCTTATTTTGAATCTCAAAATTGCTGATGCACTTTAGTATCGTCCTTTGCAAGAAAAAGGTCAATGTCTTTTTTTACTATATATTTTTAATTAGTATAACACTTAAAACAAAATACATCATATTTTGAAGGATTACAGCAAGCGCAAAGCAGTAAATCCTACTTGTATACCATTATATATTTTCTACTTATAGTATCCAAGTCAATCTCCAACATACTATTCATTAAATCCACATTTCATCACTTCTCTCACTTAAAGAATCTATAAGTGGTTTCCAATTATTCACAAAGAAATTAACTAACGTTTCCTTTATCATCTAAAAATCTTAATTCCTTCTTCAAATATTTTAATATAAAGCCACCCCATTTTTCTTCAAATTTGTTGAAAGAAAAACCTCCCAAAATTTTCTAAGTTAAAAAAATTCTATATCCCCTTTTATATAAGATTCTTGAAAACCAATGGTTTCTTATTTAAGTCTTTTCAATTAATAAAACATTTTTATTTTATTCACAAAAGGGTTAACTGGCTCTTCCTTTATCATCTAAAAAAATTCCCACTTCAAATATTTTTAGTATATAAATGTCTTCTAGGAGGCCAATGTCTTCTAGGAGGTGGTCGCAGTGGCAGCAGCTTTTAAAGTGTTCAATAAGAGCCCAATTGCCACATTAACTCATGGATTCAGGAAGGCATGAAAGACTAGCCTGAAAGGGCCAATCACTAATCTAGTTTTATCCTACAGATAGCACCCAAAATGCATTTTAAGGTGTTAAGTCCTGTAGATGGCAATACAATTCTGCACCAAGACCCATTGTATATGCTACCAGTCACAAATATGGTCATTAGAAGTTCTTTCAATTCCTGTAACTGGAAATATGTATTCTTAGCCAATAGATTAGTAATTTTGTTTCCTTTGGCTAGATACCAGAATTAAATTGCTTTTTAAAAAGTATTTTGTTTTAAGAAGTCAAGTCTCATGAATATGAGCTTGGAAACTTTCCAGATACCTAACCTTGAATACAAAGGACATTCTCCTGTTTGCTTCAAAAACCTACATTTCCTTTAAAAAAAACAAGCCTAAAATTCTTTGCTTGTCCCCACATTTATCTACACTGAACTGTAAAGACAGCTGATTTGAGAAATTAAAGGAATGACTATCACATGTTCAGGCTAGAGCATCACACCCTTTTACGAAACGACAAGTTTTTATAAGAGTCCACACACACACACACACACACACACACACACACACACACTTTGTTTTTAACCACGGATATTACTGAAATCCCTCCACCAACAGTGGAATCCTATGCACTGCCATCTCTTTGGCACTCCCTGCCTTCCCCCACGGGAGCAGGTCCATGTTATAAGGATCCAGGAACAACATCTGGGGGGGGGGGGTCAATACACTCAAGTTCCATACTCACAGTGACTTGCAGTGCTCTTTATTTCTCAATGAAACCATTAATATGAGGTCTGTCCAGAACGGTTCACTTTCCCGCCACTTTCTGTTATTGCACAGAAGCCCTCCGTTTCTGCTACTGAGATAATGGCCCCTTAAATCCCTTATCTCTTCCTCTGTAGCTCTTCTCCACCCACTCTACCTTCTCTCCCCTGCCTGCCCTTCACTTGCTCCAGTCCTCACCTCCAGGGGTCTTGCCTCTTCTTTCCACTATTTCACGTTGTCTTCATTGCCCTGTAGCTTCTCCTTCCCTCTCCTGGTTGTCTTCCCAACTCCTTCCTTTCCACTTGTCTTCCTTCATTCCTTCCCACTTGCTCGGGCTTTTTCCTCCTTCACCCACCCTGACTGCCCCTCTCTCCCCCTTCTTATCCCTGCCCTCCCTAGCCCCAGGCTCTCTACTATGGTAGCTGATGAGGCCCAGCACTCGCCTCTATGGCAATGGGGAAGCATGCCCCTTCTGGAGCAATTTTTTGCCATAGCCAAGACAGCATGTCTGTTCAGAAGTCTCACTACTCAGGGGGGCTTACTCTTAGAGTGAATACGGTTGCTGTCCAATAATATTTTGAATTTTCATTCATGTGTCCCAAAACATTTTTTAAAATGCGTAATACAACTATTGCTGCAAATAGAGATTATTCGCAGGTAGCCTCAGCATGATCTATAGTTGGTACAGAACCCATTTCAGTTGATCCCAGGCATGAGCCAAGTTTAGGATGTTACAGCCTACAAGTCTTTAAAGTCTGTTGCCAGATACTTAAAAGAAGTCAAACTACCGTATGAAGTTACGGTAAATAGTATTTAGAACTTTTAAAAACCTTTAGTAAAAATGCAGCATTTGCAGCTTGAGATCATACTGGACAAGTGTAGCCTTCTGCACTGTACTTTTTCCTGTGAATCTTTTGCTCCCCCACTTCCCATTAGCCCATTTCAGAGAATCATTCATGCTCAGACACTTGCAAACAGATAAACCGTAGTGACATAACCAACCTACAGCTCATGCGCTACCTGCTTGCCTCCCCCCCCCCCACTTTTCTAGCATTTTCTTCGCTCTTGTGCTTGCATGTGTTGTATCACAGCAGCACACACTTTAAGGGAATGTGTGACCTCTGAACTTTGCCAAGGCAAAGAATTTCACCTGCTTGTTACTTTGACATGTAGCAGTCTGGTTAGCTCCATCTTCTTCACTAAGCCTAAAGAAGTGTAACAGGGAAGAAGAGAGGATAGGTAGGTAGATAGATACATAGCAGACTATGCACTCCATTGCATAGCAGACTGTTCCACTGACTGACTATACCCCCCCCCAACTACCAGAAAAGTGCTCTTAGAGGGTCTCTTTCTTGCCATCATGCTTTGTTAGTATACTCTGATTATTATATTGTGGCACCTGGCCAACTGTTTCCAAAGACAGAACACTGTGTTGTACAGGTCTAACTTAACATGGCAATTCTAAAGCTCTTCCAAGTGGTTTTAAAAGCCAATGTTTTCAACAGGCATTACTTCCATAGAAAGTTTACTACAACCCAAAAGGAAGCTTTAAACTAATGCCTCTATTTCATAAGAGGAAAATAATTTATTATTTATTCTTGTCAAGCTTACAACACTGCATGGAAATGCCCAGTAGTAAACATTCCCTTGTAGGGTTTATTCTTCAAATTCAAGTTCTAAAATCCCATATGTGCATTTGATTTGTACCTTTTACATTTATACAGAACAGTACACTAGAATTCCCCCACCAAGTAATCTTGAGAAGTTGAGCTTAACAACATGGAGTACATGGAGCTTAACAACAAATGATAGCACAAACCTGAAGGGGCTTATAATCTCTAGATACTATCACGAGGAAGACAGAGGAAGGAATGGGAGTAGAGCCAAGAGTAAACAGGGAAGAATATACAACTGTTTCACTTGGGAATGGAGATTAACAGCCCAATCCTGTGTAACAGTAGATTCACTGGTATAAGTGCACTTATGCCAGTGTAACCTGCTATATGGACACCAGCACGGACCGCACATGAACAGTTCAGATGTGGTACGGACACCAGCACAACTCCGCCGAGGTCGTCCGAATGCCCCCTGCACTGGCGGAGTTGCAGCGGCATCCGTCCTGCATCCGAACTGTGCATGCATGGCGTCCGAGGGGGGTTACGCCAGTCTTAGTCCTGCATCCGTCAGCGTACGGCAAGTTACACTGGCATAAGTGCACTTACACCGGTGGATCTACTGTTACACTGGTGCAAGCACTACATAGGATTGGGCTGTAAGATGTGCCAAATGCTTCACACAAAAAAGAGAGGTTTTAAGGACAGTTTTGAAAGAAGGAAGAGGTGTTCTGGAAGGGTAGTTCCAAGCATAAGGGACAGCAATTGTTCAGATCCCAACCTAATTTCAAGTAAACATGTTTTTAAATCACAGTAAATTCAATAGAATCTGATCCTAAGGAGATGGTTTTAAGATCTGAGCATTTCATTTACACTGGCAAACGTCCTCCCTCCTCAGCCCCAGCATCTCACAGTTTTCCAATACAGTATAGTGTTCATGGAAAGCCATAGTCATTTAGCTGACCACAACACAGTGAACCCAAGGCCCACATAAACTGCAGTTTCCGATTAGAAAAGGAACATAGGATTTTCAAATTAGCTAGAACCATTCAGACACTTTTGGTTATCAGCAATAAGAAGTTAGCAAACCCAAGGTACATTTATGCCAGCTGTTACTGGATGTGCTTTTAAAAAAGATACACTACATGTGTGCATGAGGGGAAATTATCTCATGTGCTGGGACCCTGTGTAGTGGCCAATGGCACAGCTCAATGGGGAATGAAGAGTGAGGCAAGGGTGACTCGTACAGCTAGGAACTAAAATGTAAGGAAAACAAAAGGAAGACACCACTCTTAAGAGGGGTATGCAATAGCACAACTATGGGAAGGGGGAGAAGGAGAAGAGGACTAGGGAAACTAGGTAGGTTACCCAGGAGAAATTGGGGCTAGGAAATGGAGGGTTTGGGGGGGTATCAGAAAAGAAAGCTAGGGGAATGAAAGAGAACGGTTTCTGCAGTTCAGAGTGCAGCAAAAGGCCATAGGTAGATGGCAGCTCTCTGTAGCCAGTAGCTGCAGGTGAAAAACAGCCAGAAGAGAAGACTAAGGTTTTTCACCACACCTTGTCTCTGTGATAAACAGCTGCTAGGTCCCAAACAATGGAGCCAGATTAGCAAAGTTGGGAAGAGTCAAACACCAGCCCCATACGTAGACCAGCAATTTGGCAAAATAGGTTTTTCCCTCTTGCATTTGGCACAGCATGTTTAATATTTCCAAAGACAGCAGAAAATGAAAGCTGACAGTTGTCTAAGGGAAAAGAGGAACAAAAGAGACTATTTAAGTAAGTTTTAAAAATGGGAAGCCTGTTTCTCTTTCAGAAGATCTTAGCCAGGACAGTGAGACAATGAAGATATGCCACAGTGAAAGTTCTCTGCAACTTGCAATTATCATTTGTCTGTTCTTGATGAGAAGGGGGAGGGGGAGGGAACAGCACTTGTCAAAAAATGTTTTAAAAAAGTATTTAACAGTTTAACTCTGAAGTTTTGTGAAAAGTACACTAAACAAACTTCACGCTATCAATTCCTGGAAAGTCCCCACAGTAACAAACTGCAATGACATCTTCCTTTCCCCCTTCCCATACTTCTGCCAACATACAAAATCTGAGCAAAAGTTTAATGGGGCTGCTTAGGGCCTCTATTTACACAACATTTTTCCTTATTAATATTTTAAAAATATTTATATGCCACCTCTTTCCCAAAAGCCTGAGACAGTCAACACCAGAATTTTTAAAAATACAAAACACGAACAAGACAGTAAAAGTTTTAAAAACAGCTTAATATAATAAAAACAGGAAAGCTTGATAAAACAAGAAGTTCTTTAAAAATGGCTTCCTCAAGGAGAAAAGGGAAGGAGCAGAGCAAACTTCCTGCAGGAGGGAGCTCCACGGGGACAAGCCCACCATCAAGAAGGTTCTCCAACACATCCTGTGGACTACACCTCCATCAGCCCATGTTCATTGAAGAGGCCCTCCCAAGGCGACCTCAGGACATAGGTAGTTTTTTTTTTATTATATACGTGTGTTCATGTTCTCAGGTATGCTAATCCTGGAGTATCAATTTCATTATAAAAATAGATCTAATGTACAGAAAAAATCTACACGTATTTTGGCAAATGTACATCTAGTGAGCTCCACAGCATCACAGCTCCCAACTGTTGCATATGCATGACAAAAAGACAACTGCAAAAAGACAGTGCTACTATACGTACTTGAATGACATAGAGGAAATGAATGAGGGTTACTCCAGAAAGCCCTACCATCATTTATGCCCCCCCCCCAGAACTCAGGGTTGTGTACACCCTAGCCTCGACTTTCTCCCTTACCCCCCCTCCGGCCGTTAGATTGAGACATAGCAATCAGCCCAAAGCCACCCAGGGAAGCTCACGGCCAGGAGGAACTTGAAAAACACGTCTCCCCAAATCCAGCGCAGTCAAAGGCACCACGTTAGTGTTTAACGTCAAGTTCATGCCCAGCCCAAGAATACGCGGAGTGATGGCAAAGAAAAACATTTCCGCTTCCGAGCATACGCGGAGTGCCTTTTCCCCGCGACTGAGATCGCCACAGGCGGCTCGCGAGCCACACATCTGGGACAGCCACCCACACGGCCACTCTTCAGAGCGGCAACCGCGCTGCCCGAGCCCCAGCCCGGCCCCTCGCGCCTCCTCACCTGCGATGTCCCAGAGCTGCAACCTCACCAGGGTCCTGTTGTCCCAGTTAAGGACTTTGAGAGCGAAGTCCACGCCGATTGTGGCCCGATAGTGCTGGGAGAAAAGTTGGTGGACATAGCGCTTGATTATGCTCGTTTTGCCCACGCCGAGCTCACCGATGACTAGAATCTTGAAGAGATGCTCCCGGCTCTCAGGCACCCCAGAGCCAGAGGCGGCGGCGCCGCCACCTCCCCTCTCCCCGCCAGCCATTCTCATGCTACTTCCCGACCGTCGGCGCTTCCCAGCCTCTCGCGGAAAGAAGGCCCAAGAACGGAGCCGTCTGCCCAGTCGCTCGCCTAGCGGTGCTGCTGCAGCCTGGGAAACTTTCTTTGTCCAACTTCCCCGTGAAGAAGCGCCCTGGCTGCTACAGGCACCGGATGAAAGCAGGGAGGGAAAAAAACCACCTGACTGGAGTCACAGGACGCGGAAACTCTACAAGTTATAAAACTCCAGCGAGGGAGGGGCGGAGGAGGCCCCGCAGCCGCCCAAGTCCCGCCCAGCCTGGCTCAGCTGCAGGAGCCGAGCTTCTCCTCGCTGCCTCTCCAGCGAAAGACACCCTCAAGGTGCAGCAAGCCCGGGCTCCTCTGGGAGCTCGTGGACGGCCACGTGGTGGCGGAGTCCCGAGAACGGCCACTGCCTGCTCCCTTGTGGATGCAGTCACGGCTTTGCTTGAAATAGTCGTACGGCGGTACGACTATTTACGCCGCCTTTCCTCCTGGTGACGCCTCCGAGGTGAGAGGAAAGGAACACATAGGTAGTGAGCGTTCCGGAAGGTGCTGGGGCTTGGAGGGATGCAAAGCACCTTGACGGCAGTCGGACCCAAAGACAGGGTGACAGTTGTAGGAATGTCCACAAACTGCTAGGGCCCTTCGATGCTACTAGTCCTGCTAACTGGGCAAGAGGCACTGTTTCAACTGGTGCTCCTCTTATATTTAGCAAGGGGAGAGTACTGCCCCCCTTTCACCCCAGCACAGTGTCTTTTCTGGTGGCTGTTTGCTGGTGGTGTTCTGCATCTTTTTCAGATTGTGAGCCCTTTTGGGACAGGGTGCCATTTAATCATTTGATTTTGTCTGTAAACCACTCTGAACTTTTTGTTGAAAAGCGGTATATAAATACAGTTATTATTATTATTATTATTAATAATAATAATAATAATAATAATAAAAAATAAGTCAAGTAGGTTTAGCTGCTCCTGGGAGCTTCCATGGTGACCGCAGGGAGAACAGCTAGTCCTCCATGCCTCCGCCTCCTGAGTGCTACCTAGCAACCAGGGCTTGGCAACCAGATGTTAGTTAGGTGTTGAGAATGGCAGTGCAGCAGGTGTGTGTGTATATGAGAGAGAGAGAGAGAGAGAGAATTTTCTCCCAGATGAAAAGAGAGACAGAAAAAGCATGCAAGTTGAAAAGTAGTACACCAGGGTTCAGCCTTCTTCCTGCTAAATATTAGTCTTGCCCCGGCGAGTTGCAACATGCACACACAGAGGGGAACACAGTAGCATTCCTATGACCGCCCCCCCCCCACCGGAAGTGACGTAACGGCAGCAGCCATTATCGCTCACTCAGAGGCGTAGGGCAGACGGGCCAAACATGCCGACAACTCTCCTCACTCGCCCCAGTGAATGGGAAATCCATGCTGACGTTGCACCACCACCCCGCCTGCCTGGTGCCCAATCCCGATGCCTGGGGGCCCACTGCTCCAAGCCCCCCACTGCTGACGAAGCCACTGGGGGAACATTCAGAAGTGAGAACTATGAGTCCAGAACCTCCACCTGTCTTCTGTAGTGGTCGTCAATGCTACCATTGCATTCTGCTGCCCGTCCCTTCGCTCTTCAGTCACTGGCTTTCCTCTTCCCAGGGTGTTTTCTTCTGAAGCTTTTAGTTCTTTCAAATCTCCTCTTTGAACCCACCTTTTCTGGGACTACTTTGGTGCAATGCTTTAGGGGAACCAATACACAGAGAACTCATTTATTACCATCTGATGAGAAGAATCAAGTAGTGTATTGCAAATTAGCATAGTGGACCAAAAGAAGAACCTGAACACTGAAGAAAAGAAAACTAGTGGAAGGAGGGTAGAAGAGGAGGGAGAATGTGACGGGCAGCGCAATCCTGCGCAAACATACGCCGGTGGAGTGAGGGCTCTGCTGGCGCTGGGTGTTGCAAATGTGCCATAAGGCACGTTTGCAACACCCAGTGAGTAAGTGGCACCAGTGGAGAGGTCAGCGCTACTGGACGCAGGTAAGTCCTGCACCAGGTGGTGGGAGGGCGTGGGGAGGGAGGGTCGGGGTGATGGTGGAGGGGGCCATTGGCCAGCCAGGCCAAGGACGGTAGCACGGATATCGGCAGCGTGCTCCACCGATATCCTATCCCCCTTGCCGGACCCAGCCAGTCTTACACGGCCTCCCTGGATTTGCGCCAGCCATTTTGTTGGCGCGCATCACACATCCAAGGAGGTCCATAGGGGCCACTGGGACTCTCCCTGGGGAAAAGAGACGAATGTCCCTTTCCCCCCCGAGGTGACCTCCAGCCCCGCCAGCACTGGCCCAATCCTGACTAGGATCCGGCGCAGCACACTTAGCGCACTGCGGCAGATCTTAGACAGGATTGTGCTGTGAAGAGAGAAATGGAATACACGAGGCAAGCAGCAGAGTAACAGAAAAATAAAAATGCTTTCTCTCACTTGCTAGTAATGAAGTTTCACACAAAGGACAAAGGCAGCTTGCAAGAGGCTGTTGAATGGCACAGTCGCTACTGAGGAGTTAAAGTTGTCCACAAATACAAAAAAAATAAAAATAAATTGGGGGGAAATTAGGGGAAAACTCAGGGGATTCATCAGAGGCATAAGATGGCACTGGTAGCTTTGGCTTTTAAGTGGTTTAGTGCAAAGTGCTCTGAAGGTAAGCTAATACTTGTGGGAAAAGTACAAAACGCGTAGGGCCTTCAAATATCTCACGAGTTTGATTTACAAGACAGAGAGGAATGCTTGAATGACAGCTGAAATCTTTGAGTGGTTTTTTTAACTTATTTTGTGTCCGCAGTTAAGGAGAATTTTAGAAAGGAGGGTCTACCGGAGAATAGTAAAGCTGTTCTTTTCCTTGATAACTGTCAGGCGATAGCTCACTTTGGAGCTTGTTAACGGATATATTTTTGCCGTGTATCTGCCAGCAAATGTGATGACTTTGATCCAATCTAGGCATCTAAGGCATGATACAGAACTTTAAGAGTATCTACAGAGGATCTTTTGTCTGAAAGCTGGTCAATTTAGACTGCAGTCCAAATTCAACCTTAAGGACGCTGTGTATGTTGACTTCATTGGCTTGGAAATATGTAAAGAAGGCTATTATACAAAAATGTTGGAGAAATCTTTGGCCTAGCATTATGTTTTATGATGGTTCTTCTGATGAAGGGGAGTTTGGTGGCTTTAATGTTAGGCCTAAGTATATTACTGACATACAAAGAGTGTTTGAAAATATCCCTGGGAATAATGCTGTTGTAAAACTAACTGAAAATGAGATTGAAAAATGGCTAGATATGTAGGCTTTCCAGATTTTCCCGGTTTCCCCACAATTAAATAAATAAATAAATACATTTTTATGAATGTTTTTCTTTTTGGGGAGTGCGAAGTGCCCTTTTGCTGCACAAAGGGTGCCCAAAATTTTAAATTATTTATTTATTTCAGTTAGCCAATTAATTAATTAAATTGACTTGCCTGTCCTGCCGCCATTCTGCCGCCGCCGCTGCCATCATCTTCGTTGTGCCCCCACTGAAACCTCTGCCACCATTGCCATCGCCCCTTGTTGCCGCCCATCGTCGCCGACGCCCGTCGTCGCCAATGCCATTGCCACCACTCATCGCCGACACCATTGCTGCCCGTCGTGTCACCGCCATTGCCACCCATCGTGCCCCCGCAGCCTCCGCTGACACTTCAAAAAAGGTTAAAAGTACCTTTTTTCGGGCACCGCCATCTTGGATCTTGCAAAATCAAAAAAATGGTGGCGCCCAAATCTTGTGAGGGCACATAAGGCAGTACTGTACTGCCTGCCTCATGCCCTCACAAGATTTGGGCACCGCCATCTTGGATCTCGCGAGATAGTCCCAGACATTCCAGGATGAATGGTAAGCCTATAGTTATGGACAAAGACATACCGGGCATAGAAGCTTTGAGTGACACTACAGTACTTTATTGATTCTTTACAAGTTGCATAGCCTGAGGATGTGGACAGGATTCTTGGGAGTGTGAGGCCATCGACATTCTCACTTGACTCTTGCCCTTACTTGGTTGATAAGATCTGTCTAGGAGGAGACTGACTGAGTGGGCAGGGATGGTGACAAATGGTGTGGCACCTTCTTTCCTAAAGGTGGCAATTGTCCACTTCTCTTGAAGAACCTCTCCCGATGCCGTCATATTGGATAATTACCAGTCATTCCCAAACCTCATTTTTTTTGGGGGGGGGGGGAAACTTGGTCAAGCAGGTAGTGGCAGCCAAACTCTAGGAATTCTTGTATGAACCTGATTATCAAGACTAACAACTTCTGGCCAGCCTCAAATATCCCGTTTCTCGGCAAGGTGATTGAGCGGGTAGTGGCGTCTCAGCTCCAGAGGGTCTTGGAGGAAGCTGATTATCTGGATCCATTCCAGTCTGGCTTCAGGCCAGGATTCGGGACAGAGACGGCCTTGGTCGCCTTGGTGGATGACCTGCGTCGGGGACTGGACAGGGGGAGTGCGTCCCTGTTGGTCCTGCTGGACCTCTCGGCGGCTTTTGACACCATTGACCATGGTGTCCTTCTGGGTCGGGGCTTGGAGGCACCGTTCTGAGGTGGTTCCGCTCCTTCCTGGCTGATAGAACCCAGAAGGTGGTACTGGGGGATGCTTGTTCGGCACCCTTGCCCTTGAGGTGTGGGGTGCCACAAGGGTCAATTCTATCCCCCATGCTGTTTAATATCTATATGAAGCTGCTGGGAGAGGTCATCCGGGGGTTTGGGGTAGGGAGTCATCAGTATGCGGATGACACCCAGCTCTTTCTCTCCTTTCCACCCGACTCCAAGGGGGTGGTCGATGTCCTAAATCATTGTCTAGAGGCAGTTGGGAGCTGGATGGGGGCAAATAAGCTGAAATTAAATCCTGATAAGACAGAGGTTCTTCTGGTCCAGAAGTCTGCAACTCAGGTACTGGATCATCGTCCTGCTCTGAATGGGGTTGTACTCCCTCTGAAGGAGCAGGTCTGCAGCTTGGGGGTTCCCCTGGATGCGCAGCTGCTCCTGGATTCCCAGGTGGCGGCTGTGGCCAGGGGGGCTTTTGCCCAGCTTCGGCTGGAGCGCCAGCTGCAACCGTACTTGGATCGGGCAGACCTGGCCACAGAGACCCATGCCCTAGTGACATCTAGACTAGATTACTGCAGTGCGCTCCACGTGGGGCTGCCTTTGAAGACTGTTCGGAAACTGCAATTAGTGCAGAATGCGGCGGCCCGGGTGCTTGCCGGGGCCTGTCGGTTCGACTCAGTCAGACCGCTGCTTCGGCGGCTACACTGGCTGCCGGTTCGTTTCCGGGCACAATTCAAAGTGCTAGTTTTGACTTTTAAAGCCCTATACGGCTCGGGTCCAGGGTATTTGAGGGACCGCCTCCTTCCTTATAATCTGACCCGTACTCTGAGGTCATCAGGGGGTGCCCTGTTAACCGTGCCGCCATTGACGGAGGTGAGGAGGATGGCGGCGCGGAATAGGGCCTTCTCGGCTGTGGCGCCCCAATTATGGAATTCCCTCCCCTTGGAATTAAGAACGGCTCCCTCTTTAGAGACCTTTCGGCGGGGCCTTAAGACATTTTTATTTAGGTTAGCTTTCGATGTCTGACATGGTGGCTTTTTAATAAATGGCTTTTAACAAGTGTAAATACAGGTGACCCACTGGGGTTGTTTCTTTTAATTGTTTTAATTATTTGTTTTTACTTATTTTATGTACATGTTTATTTTAATGTAAGCCGCCTTGAGTGGCCTTGCTGGGAGAAAGGCGGGATATAAATTCTTTAAATAAAAATAAAATAAATAATTTCAGTCCAGATTTTAGCCAGGGTTTGGGACAGAAACAACATGACAGGGTGTGTTTGTGTGTGTCCCTGTTGCACTTCTCAGCAACATTCAGTACCGTTGACCCATGGTATTCTTCTGGATCACCTGGCTGGAGTGGGGCTTGGGAGCACTGTTTTTCAGTGGCTCCAGTTCTACCTGGTAGGTAGATTCCAGAAGGTGGTACTGCGTGGCACCTTGGCCATTGCAGTCCCTCGGGGTTCAGTTTTGCCCCCCTCACATTATTCAATATCTACTTGGCTGGATGACGGTAAACGAGTTAAATCTATACAAGACAGTGGTGCTGTTAGGAGACCTGTGATCGAGGTTATGGATTGTCAACCTATTCTGGAGGGAGATTTACTCCCCTTGAATAAGCAGATTTACAGTCTGGGAGTACATCTGGATTTGGCTCTGTGCATGAATGCTTTTGCCCAGTTTAGGCTGGTTTGTCAGCCACATCCTTCCATGGGTCAGTCATACCTGACCATCATTGTCCATGCAATAGTTCATCTTGTTTGGATTACTGTAATGTACTGTAGGTGGGACTGCCCTTGA
Organism: Plestiodon gilberti rubricaudatus; assembly: GCA_026170595.1. Taxonomy (NCBI): domain Eukaryota; kingdom Metazoa; phylum Chordata; class Lepidosauria; order Squamata; family Scincidae; genus Plestiodon; species Plestiodon gilberti. The sequence continues at coordinate 67,285,274 of JANXHW010000001.1, forward strand.
AGATCACCTGGACACTTCAGCTTATGCAGAATGCTGCCATGCAATTGCAGACCAGCACAAGGTGTAACAATCACATTACTGCTTTGCTACGTCACCTGTATTGGCTGCTGGTAGTTTTCTGAATGCAATTCAAGGTTCTGGTGTTGACTGTTAAAGCCCTAAATGGCTTGGGACCAAGACATCTGAAGGACCGTCTCCTCCCCAACATGAAACTGCCCACCCTTTGAGGTCAAATGAGCGGATTGTTCTATATGTCTTATGAGGAAAGGCTACAGCGTTTGGGGCTTTTCAGTCTAGAAAAAAGGCGCCTGAGGGGGGACATGATTGAGACATATAAAATTATGCATGGGATGGAGAGAGTGGATAGAGGGAAATTCTTCTCCCTCTCGCACAACACCAGAACCAGGGGACATGCACTAAAATTGAGTGGAGGGAGAGTTAGAACAGACAAAAGAAAATATTTCTTTACCCAGTGTGTAATTCATCTGTGGAACTCCTTGCCACAGGATGTGGTGATGGCACCTGGCCTAGATGCCTTTAAAAGGGGTTTGGACAGATTCATGGAGGAAAAGACCATCACAGGTTACAAGCCATAAGCAACCTCCTGGTTTTAGAAGTGAGTTTTCTCTGTGCCAGGTGCAAGGGAGTGACAACGGGAAACAGATTATCTTGTTGTCTTGTGCTCCCTGAGGCATCTGGTGGGGCCACTGTGTGATACAGGAAGCTGGACTAGATGGGCCTTTGGCCTGATCCAGCAGGGCTCTTCTTATGTTCTTATGTTTCACTGCTGGCAGATGTGCACCTGGCAGTGACATGACAGAGGACCTATTTCATGTGACACCCCAGTTGTGGAACTCCCTCCTCTAGGAGCTAATTCGGTGCCATCACTGCTGATATCCAGCCGAAGACTCTCCTCCATGTAGCCTTTGAGCTGTGATGTTGTTTTACTGTTCATACTGGTGTCTCTGCTACTGCTGGTTTTTTTTAAATTAATTATGTGTTATTTGTTGTTTTTGATAGTGTATTTTATTCATGTCAGAAACTGCCTTGCACACTCCCTATTGTTGGGAGGGGAAGTGCAGGATATAAATATTTTAATAAATAAAATAAAAAGCAAATAAATATTTGCTTTACACATGCCTCTGAGAATTCATACAAATGAATTCCACCGACCATTGAATTCCACAGGTACTATCCAAAAACTCCATCCATGAATCCATTATATTTCCATTATAATCCATTATAATCCATTATAATGAGAGCGAGTGAGAGAATTGTGTGTGTGTGTGTGTGTGTGTGCAGGCATGTGCACGCACTTGTGCAATTCTCTCATGTACTGAACAGGAAAGGAAACCCCAAACATATTAGCTTAACCTAATTGCCCCTCACATGTTGCTGCTCTAGCCAGGGGCGTCACGACGACGCGCGACACCCCTGAGCGGGGGCGTGCGTCACCCTTAAGGGGGAGGCTCCGCCCCCGCGTGTGATGCCCGCCCCCCCCCGCTTCCCCCCGTCGACGCTAGTGGCTCTAGCTACAATGGTATGAGCCACTTGTGACAGGAATCTAAAAATCTACTGTGAGTGGGTCTGGTTTGCCTCTATTGTAAGTAGTAGTGGTATCTTGTTTTAAGACATGTTCAGGAGGAGACGTCTTATCTTGTTCCTGCAATGGCCCAGTAGGAGCAAGGTGGGGGAAAAAATCTGACTCAGGAGAGCTAGATGAGCTCATGATTAGGTCAGATGAGAAACAGCTGTGTTTGGAGCTGGGCAGCGTTAGAGAGAGCTTGGAGGCGCCTGAGCATTCCAGGAGGTTCAGCTGGAGCTGCCTTTTGATTGGCTGGAAGTTTACAGGCAAAGTATAAAGGTCTTTGCCCTTAGGGTGTGTGAGAGGTCCTGAGGGATCATTTGTCACTTAAACCATCAGCAAGCAAGAATAGGGATATTTCCTAGACCAGAGGTGGTGATGCAGATTAAGGGATATAAACTGCAACTAAGCTTTGAGATGTCAAGTCTTTTAGTGAGTATTAATGTAGATATTTTTAGACTTTGTTATTTTATCTTGTATGCTCTTTGTGTATATGTATTCTTGTGTCCTTTCAAATGCTTTTTTTTTGGGGGGGGGGGGAATCTTGTAACCACTAGTGTTAACTAAATAAAAGCTATTTGTAATCTGTGTGACTAAGTATTGGGGGGAAGGAACGAGTTGCATCTAAATCCATTCTTGTTACTTATCCAACTACCAAAAGTGTATATTAGCCTGAAGCTGGGACCTTGGTATTTAGGAAGGTGCCACGGAGTCCAAGGACTGGCTTGTGCCTAGAGTCATTCAGCATCCCTGTGGTTGAAGTGACTGGCAGAGTGTTGGGGTGGTAGCAGGCAGCTACTGTAAGCAGAATTGAGAGCAAACAGCAGCCCGGACATTTGGGCTGATTAATGTGCCTTCAAGTGAACTAAATTGTGGCAGCATACCAGGCTTATTGGAGTGGAACAGATGTGGCCTGGTGTGAGGCAATACATCCCCTGCAGATTTTGGGTCTTGTACAGTTCCTGCAGGATCTAAAGACTGTGACATCACTCCACATGGTTAGGCTTACCATATTTTCCCAGACCCAATCCGGGACACACACACCCCTGATTTTTAATTTTTTTAAAAAAGGAGGACTGTGCTGAGAGAAAGGGGGAATGACTGGGAGGAACAGGAGCTGGGCAAGGAACCCCTAAACACAGCACAGATGCAAAGAGTAGCCCCACAACCATATCTGCAATGGTAAGGCTGTGGCGTGCTGTGGCTGCATGTTGTGGCCAGCCTTGCCAACAACCCAGGAATCCAGCATGGTGTTGGCAACCCCACTGGTGACTGATGGCAATATATTGCTGTAGCATGGCTCCAGAGTCCATGGAACTCAGGCTGCAGTGGGGCAGTTGCTGTGCTGGTGGGTCTCTCATTGTTCTGGCATCCAAGTGTATATACACCAGATCATATGCCCCTCAGACTGGCATTTTAGAGTTCTGTAAATTCCATATTCCAAATAGTGAATTCCATATTGTTTATGTTGACCGATTACAGCACATGGCCTGCTTTGGGCACAATTTGCCCATAATGAAGTCCCCTTTGATTTCAGTATCATTTTAAAATTCACAGTATCTGGTTTTCTTTGGGTGCCTAATTTGTGAAGTGGAGACATTGCATTTTCCATGGCCTGGTCTCATGATATCAGAAGACTGTTTTTCAAGAAAAAAATGTTATCTCTGTTCTCACAGTTTACTTAGGCAGCCTCATTTGTGCCGCCAACTTCAGCTTTTCTTAGCTGAGAAAATTCTAAACCATCCCTCTGGGTCCCTGGTTCACACTTCTGCTCAGGAAGCAAGTTCACTTCTAAAACAGTAAGTAAACATGATCTTTCCAGAACTAGCTAAAAGTGATCAGGGCCAGCCCAAGACCTCCTAGTGCCTGAGATGGTGTAACAAATGCTGCTCCCCCTTAGTGATCTAGTGATGCAACGGCCTCTACTCTTCCCCCCACACACACACTCCCTGGATTGGAAAAGGAAGAGGGTAATGGGAGTGAAAGAGGAAGTGCGGAGGACAAGAATGGACTGGGCTAGAGCATGGACCTCCAAACTATGGGCTGGATCTGGTGCACCAAAAAATGGTGCCCAGGCACAGCGTGGCGGAGCTTACTGTTCTGCCCCACAACCTCTTATCTTCACATCCGATCTTTGCAGAAACTCACACCGGGCAGCCCTTTCTGCTGCACATTGCCCCAGATGGCTCTTTGCTTCGATTTCCTGGGGGAAGTGGCTGCCCAGAGCGAATATCTGCAAAGATCTATATGAAGATAGGAGGCTGCAGGGTGGAAAAATAAGGCTCTGCCACTGCCATGCCGCACCAGGATGCTGTTTTCAGATGAACAGCGGGCCGCGGTTTGAAGACCACTGGGCTAGAGCATTAATATTATAGCCCACCACTCTCCTTCATGCTTCCTCTTCTGCTCTATCCAACTCTTCCTTTTCCAATCCAGAAAATGAGAGGCGGCAGACGGATGTGGGTGCCCCTGCCAATCAACTACGTGAGGTGACTGCTTCCTTTGGCCTCATAGATGGGCTGCCCTGGTAGTGATGAACAAACTATATTTTGGGCAACCTTGTTTGCAATTACTGATCTCATTGCAGAATGCCTGATAAGCTTCCAAGGACTAATTTGAAATGCCTTGATATATATGCACTGAGGGCTATTCAAGACACACAAACATTTCAGTGATTGATACCTGTTTCACACTCCTGTGATCAATGCCCTGTTCCTTCCTCCTATTTTTTTCTTATGCTTGGACACGTCTAATCTCACAGAAAACTTCCATAATCCTCTTGTAGTAGTCTTTGTCCTTTGTTTGAATATGCCATTCCTAAACAACTATGTGTTCGGATGTGTATTGATCCTTCTCTATGTCTCGGCTAGCCAAGCCTCCTACTGAAATTGGCATATACTCACAAACTGGACAGCCAAACCTGCCTGCCTACTGTTAAAATTTTTGACTACAAATCTTAGAACTAGCTGTAATTTCTGTATGAGTGGTTTAGGTAAGTTAGAAAACACACAGCACAATCCGACTTAACTTTTGTGCCGGTGTAACCAGCGGCGCAGCAAGAACGGGAGGCCCCAGAACGGAAAAGGGATTCAAATCCCCTCCAAAAGAGGAATTCAAAGGGGATTTGAATCCCTTTTCTGTTCTGGGGCTTCCCGTTCTCGCTGCACCGCTGGTTACACTGGCACAAAAGTTTAAGTCGGATTGCGCTGACAATGTATTAGTAAGTACTAAAAAAAAATGTGAATTTGTAACTGACTTTTGCACACGGGTTTGCAAAAAAAGTAGTAGTGTGGAACATTTGAAAAATAAAAAAAATTATATTCCAAAAACAAAACACAACCTGTATTCCAAGCCTGCCTGCCTAGGTAAACCTATGGAATGGGGATGCCAGGTGCTTTTTTCTCATCCAATCAGGTAACCCTATGACATCATCAAATCTAGATTTCAATTACAGGGATGCTTGAGTATTGTTTTGCCAGGATTGCCATTGGTTTACTCTCCAGTAAGTGCAAGGACTGGGATTCCTTGGACAACATAAGTAGCTAGTAATAGAGACTGTATTTCTAGCTAGATGCCTTTAGGGAATTATTTTTGCTCTTTTCACTTCAAGCCAACCTGCAAACTTCATCAATGTAGCTTTGGGAATTTGTGTGCTTTTCTCTCAAGTAACTAACTGGCTTGCTCTGCTGGGCATTACTAGCTTCTGCATCTAATTTGGTCAAGCTGTTTCTTTGTGTCTATCAAACTGAGTTCAGACGTTTTCCATCAGCCTACTTGTTCTTTTCTCTACCCCCTTTCCCCATTTGGTTTCATTCCATTTTCTTGTGTTTTTTTTTTAATTGGGTATATTTTGACTTTTTGTCTGCCTAGTCTTTTATGGGTAATTCAGTGGGTTGTCACGTCTGATTGTTTACGGGCACTACTACAATTTGAAACATTTTCATCTTGAAAGTCACTTTTCAACAGTTCAAATATAGGAGAAAGCAAATTGGAAATGTCTTAAAGCAATTAGAGGTATGTTTAAAGAATACAGAGTACTCTCAATGAAGTTCACTGGAACCTTGCTACTGGCTATAGCAGGGGCAGAATATTTGGGCTCTTCATTTTACTTTTCATTATCATCCAGTGCAATGTCTACTCCTAGGGGGAGGAATATAATATTTCCTGTTTTCTGTTTAACATTTTGCACTTGTCGTATTTAATTATATCATACCCATTAGAATGATAAATGATGTTAGTAAGTTTGCTTGCGACTTCTGTTTTGTACAAGGCAACTACCAAACACAGTATTTGACGTTAAGAATTACACATAAGAAGATCATATTCCTTGGAGTGATAAGAGCTAGTTTTGCATTGGCAAGGATATATTCTTGAGGACAGTTTAGAAAATGAACTTGTCATCCTTAATTATGGTCAATTGCTTGACAAGAGAAGGTGATGTGAATTATGATATTCTGGAGATTAATATGTTGTATTCCTAAAGCCTTTGGTGTTCTACCCTGTGGACAAAATTCCTGTACCCTTGGAATTAATTTATAAGATCTCACCAGTTGTCCCTTCATTCTCTTACCCCGAAGCATAAAAAGTTGTGAAATACAAATATGACTCTTTGGAGTTTGAATGATATAAATGAGATAAGACACTACTTAAAATGGAAGTAATAGAAAACAGCCACTAAGCAAACCATCATCCACACCCCCACAGAATAAGAACACCCAAAGGCTAATGTATGCTGATGCTGTTTGGAGGGGTTTCCAAGCAAACCTTTCATTCCTGCAGCTGATATTTGTTGTCATGGATATTTTCTGTAAAGCTTCTCTTCCCCCCCCCCCCCGTAAATTCTGAGATACATACACGGTGAACTATGGTATAAGACACACACCCTCCATGTATGCCTCACAAAGTTTCCATAGTCTGACCCTTTCAAATTTCAAACACCTGAAATGATTTGGGTTTTTTGCTTAAACAGGTAACTTTAAATCCACCTTAAATTTCACTTCAAGTAAAATCTGGTAGCAATCTGACCATGTGTAGATTACCTCCTCTCTCTGCTTTTGGATATTTCACTAGCTTCATAACAGATCTTTTAACTTCTTTCAACTTGACCCAGAAGTAGAGGTGGGAGAAAATGATTTTATTTTTTCCACAGATTTCATTGTTTAACCAAAATGAAATAGGAGAAAGCAGTGTTATGTGTTCCAAATTTTTCCCATTTTTATCAATTGTAACTGCTTTAAAAATGTACTAGGTAGGTGGTATAGGTTGTACAGTGTCCACAGATGAAGAATGATACAAAAATACATGGTTTTATTTATTTATTCACATATTTATTTTTTAGCAGAAAGCGGTATTATGTGTTTTTATTTCGTTATTACCATTTTCTTCTGCCCCTACCTAGATGTTTTTCCCCCTAACTTTACTGGGCAAAGCTACTAAGAAACATCATGTTCTTGAAATTTACTTCATATTCCTAAAATGGGAACAGTGTTTTAACATTGGGTAACTTTCTCTACAGAGGTGTGACTCTGCCCAGCTAACACTGAATTTAATCATAAAGCATCCCATGTTTTAGAAACAAATCACATTTTTGCGTCTTTGGGTAGGACTTCATCTTTAGCAGCATCATGGAAGAACATTATGCTTATTTGCACTGTGCTTTATGAGTTTCTCCTCTCTACAATCAGATTTTTCAGGCTTCCATTCACTTTAGAACGTTTAAGGAGATGCCTTCTTTGGAGGTACATTGATTTCTTTGGGATGAGATGGGTGGAGGTATTTTGTATGCGAAACAAAGAATCCCTTTGGAGAGGAATATTAATACGGAGATATTAATCTGTAAAATACTTGCACCTCATTGTGAATTAGGCTGCAGCTAGTGAGCAGAGCCGGCTGATAAGGGCAAAGTTTTCAGAGGCAGCTGACGTGGTCAAGACAAGCTGGAGCCAAGTGCCAGATATAGTACAGTATCAAGCCCAAATTTGCTCATTTCAATTATTAGTTATCGCAAGTCCATTCCAAATAGTGGCCAGGGAAATTCACTTACCATGAATTCTGCCCCTCTGTTCTTGATGCTAAAGTGAAAAGTATGTAAGGAAATGTTATCAAGTATCTAGCTGCTTCTGCCATGTGAACACAGCATATTTCTTAAGAATTAAATCATTCTCTGATGACAACAAATTAAAGGATACAATTAAAAAGCTATTACTGCATTTAATTACTCTCCGGGATTGGGCAACGCTGGAGAGAGAGACTGATAGCTCTGCTCTCTCCAGAAGTATTATCCTCATACAGACCCAGTTAATGAATTATTTAATGGGAATTGCATCAATATTTTAGGAACGTTCGCTTTCAGCAATTTACCAAAAGAAATGTGAAATTCTTTGCTCTGCATATAAGCTGTGCTCTCCTAGAATGTGTTAATACCGTTCTCTGTTCCACCGGTTCATGCTGGCAAAGATTTGGAATCCCTGCTTGCTGTTCCTCTGGTGTAGGCCTTACTGTAGGCTCCAGTCCTTACTGTAGGCTCCAGTCCTGACAACCTCAAATAAACAAATTCCTCCAAAAGCACATCTGTGGTCGTGTTTCTTTTCTCGTTTCTTTTATTGGTATTGTGCTTCTGGTCTGTAATTCAGCCAAAGCTATTGTATTGCCCAGGACCATCAAGCTCCCAGGATTCTTTTTCTTATGGCTTTGTTTCCTTCCATTTTTTCTCCTTTGGGTTTTGATACTTGGAAAGTAGACAAAACTTTCAGGCAAAGCCAGATGATAGCAAAATAACTGCAGCAGTTATTTCTGCTGCAGGCATATTTCTGTTTTACTTCTTCTTGAATTAACAAAGGTTCCCATCAATGCTTGACACTGATCATTGTTTCCTGTCCCAAACACTGGTCATTTTTAGACACTGTTGACAGGGGCAGGAAAGCTCAAGAGGGCCAGCAGCATGGATGTTGGCAAGCAAGGGAAGGCACAGGGGTGGAGTGAGAAGGCAGGTTGCTGGAAGCCCTTAGGCTAAGCCTTGCACTAGCCCCCAACCATGACATGTTGAACCCACATGCCCCCCCCCAAGACTGTAGCTTCTCCCACCCTCTCCATCAGTCAATGATCAGCTTGACAATGTTGCAGGGTCTTCTGGGAGGTCACTTTCATCTGTGGATGGGAATGCTGGGCACAGCCGTGCTCATGACACTCTGCCACCAGTACTAAGAGGATCCAGGATTAGCCTGCCTGGGTAGGCCCTCTGATGGGCATGAGTCCTCATCCAGCACCTGAACTGACCGCCCCCTGATGTTGTTCATGCTAGCAGGGCAGTGCCATAACAAGGAAACTTCGCACCCAGGGCAAGGAAAAAAAAAGAGTGCCGCTGCTCTCATAATTGGCAGAATTAAAATACCTTTAAAATGTGATGCCACCTCTCCTTTTCATTTTCTAATTTGGTCATTGAATAACTGTGTTCAGAATACATTTGGTATTACAATTTTTATAGCAGTAGTTTAGTTATTTGCTATTTTGTCATTGAGGAAGTAATCTTTTAAAGATTATTTCCTTTACTGCATAGATACCTAATGTGTGTTTCCAATACGTGTGATAAGTTCAGGGTCTACAAACTCTCAGTGCAATGAAAGCTGAAACTTGCTGCTTTCTCCCAATCTCAAGTGGTAGATGGGGTTTAAATAGGCTTACCATATTTTTCAAACTTCAAACCGGGACACCCCCCCCCATACCCCCCCCCGAGGTAATTAATTAATTAATTAATGTGAAAGCAACGAAAAAGCAAGGCCAAAGAACCGCAACCAATCGTAAACCAAAAAGCAATCGTAAACAGGGCAAACGAAGGCCAAAGTCCCCTCCAGAAGGAAAAAGCCACTCTAAAGCACAACGAAAATCAATCCTAAGCAGCCCAAACGAAGGCCAAAGTCCCATTCACAATCACAACGAAAAAGCCATTCTCAAGCACAACGAAAAAGCATAAAAAAGCCAATAAAACTCGTAACAAAGCATTAATCCAAAAATAAGAAACCCTTTTAATGAATAAAATGTAAAAGAAAGGGGGCGCGAAGCGCGGCCGCAATTTTTTAAATCAATAATCCATTTAAAATAATTAATTAATAAAGTAAAGGGGGCGCGAAGCGCGTCCGAAATTTTTAAATAAATAATTAATATTTCTATTAAAAATATATAATTTAAAAATAAGCTTACCTGGTCGCTGCTGGTCACTGGTCCGTGGTCGCTGCTGCTGCTGGGGCCGCGGCAAGGCAAAGCAAGGCAAGAAGTAGGCTGTGCTTCTCCCGGTGCCGCTGCGAGACCAGCGGCACCGGGAGAAGCACAGCCTGCTCGCCTGCGTTGCGCAGCCCTGGAGAACACAAGGTAAGAAGCAGGCTGTGCTTCTCCCGGTGCCGCTGGTCTCGCAGCGGCACCGGGAGAAGCACAGCCTGCTCGCCTGCATTGCGCGAGCCCTGGTGCTCGCGCAACACGGGCAAAAAGCAGGCTGTGCTTCTCCCGGTGCCGCTGCGAGACCAGCGGCACGGAGAGAAGCACAGCCTGCTTGCACGCGTTGTTCGAGCCTGCTAGAGGCTCGCGCTGGCCGGGCAAGCAGGCTGTGCTTCTCCAGTCTCCCAGCGGCACCGCATGGAGCCGCTGGGAGACCGGAGAAGCACAGCCTGCTTGCCCGGCCAGCGTGAGCCTCCAGCAGGCTCGCGCAACACGGGCAAGAAGCAGGCTGTGCTTCTCCCGGTGCCGCTGGTCTCGCAGCGGCACCGGGAGAAGCACAGCCTGCTCGCCTGCGTTGCGCGAGCCCTGGAGCTCGCGCAACACGGGCAAAAAACACGGCCATGCGGCATCATGCCCTCACGAGATTTGGGTGCCGACATCTTGGATCACGCGAGATTTCGTGACCCAAGATGCTGCCCGGTAAGTTTGAAATTAAAAAAAAAGATGGCGGCGCCCATTCGTCCCCCGGGACACGACCGGGAATCGGGTCCGATTTCCGGGACTGTCCCGGCGAAACCGGGACGAATGGTAAGCCTAGGTTTAAATCTCGTCTTGAACTGCCTTGTTTTGGATGCAAATTCGGGCAGATAGGCACGACTTATTGAGTGCAAAAAATATATATATTTAAAAATAAATTGAAGTGACTATCAGATGACCACCCCTCCCTACTGTTTAATATTTTTGTGCCTCTGTTATTTTTGTGCCTGGGGCACATGCCCCATTCACCCACCCCCATTATGTTTCTGCAGCAGGAAAAAAAAATACTACACCCTATCTATACTATATCCCATGCTCAAAATAGAAGCTTTCAAAGTAGAAGCTTTTGTAACGTGCAGAAGGATGCTGAGGAGTTACCACAGTGCCAAACTGCTTTTAATATCAAAAAGAAGAGTAGCGCCTTTAAGACTTGGAGAAGAGAAGGGTAGTTGACTGAGGTGGCAGGTGCTCAGAAGGTTCTGGAGAGAGGCTTCCTGAGGTTAAGGTAAAGGTGACCCCTGACAATTAAGTTCAGTCGTGTCCGACTCTAGGGTGCGGTGCTCATCCCCATTTCAAAGCTGAAGAGCCAGCGTTGTCCGAAGACGCCTCCATGGTCATGTGGCCGGCATGACTCTCCTTGCCACAGCGCGTAGCATGCGGCTGGAACATGGTGCGCTGTTTACCTTCCCGCAAGAGGTACCTGTTTATCTACTCGCATTAACATGCTTTGGAACTGCTAGGTTGGCAGGAGCTGGCCAAGCAACGAGAGCTCACCCCGTCACGGATTCGAACTGCCGGCCTTTCGATCGACAGCTCATGGTTCAGTGGTTTAACCCACTGCTCACCCGCTGGCCTATTTCCTGAGGTTAATAAATACTAATTGACACAAGGATCACTGCCAGTTTAGAACCAAATCAATTTGGAACACATAGACCTAAGATTACTTAAGAGAGATTTGTTTAGACGTTTGGGGTTTGTTTTACATTCTGTCATCCTGGTGCATGTTTTAATGGCATGGCATGGTAAGTTTTGCTGCAATGTCGAACTGCATGCAGTGACTTTTCCATTGCTCATGCCTTCTTCCAGTTAATGAGGAATTTGTCACTACTAAAGGATTGAAAGACTTTAGTATTAAGATTTGCCTCTAAAAATTACCGTTGCTTTGATTAATCAAATCCACACTCTCAATTCATTAATACTGTTCCAAGCAGTGCCTGACTGATTGCACGTGGAAAGATAGTATTTGGATAGAAAGATAAGCCACTGCCAATCTTAAATATTTGGAAATATTTAATGTATTTTGTTGTAAATAGTAGCGATTCAATAATGGTTGGGTTTTAACAAAGCCGTTAAATGGAGAGCAGAGGAAACGAAAATGTCAACCAGCAGTCTCATGAGAGGAGGGGATGAGGTTTTCTATGTCATCACATTTCTTATGTCCAGAGCTTTTTGATTTGCAAATTGGCTGTTAAGGGACTGAAGGGGCTTTTGAAGGGACTCCATGCTCGGCTTTTGAGGTACCATGGAACAGGGTAGATTCTCTGGATGTTTGATGGCACATGCCAAATTATTCCTATATATTGTTCCACATGGTATGTCAATTTGAGAAGGGGGCATTCTGGTTCTTGACTAGTTCTAGGCCTTAGAAAATATCCTGGAAGGTTAATTATTTGAAGATTTGGTGCAGCTCTAGAATATCCCTCATATATAAAGATTTGTAGATGCCATCTTAGAACCCAGCATCCTAGGATTGTTTATTTTTAAAATGTTTACTGTCTAAAATGAACTTTTTAAGTGGAGTCTTCAAAGAAATGCTGCCTTAAGGGTGCTTCAGACCGCACGAATCTTGGCTCGTCCTGGATCTTAGCGGATCTTAGCCGAGGCGTGCTTGGGTGTCTGGTTAACACAGTGGAAGCGAGCGGTCTCCCGATTGCCGGCACTCTCGAACATCCCCTGGGCCATGTTTTCAGGGGGACGCACAGCGACGCTACTGGAGCCATCAATCAGAAGAGAGGGGGGAGGAGTGTTAGCCAATCACCGTGGAGGTTTCTTCCAAGAAGGCGGGACAAAAGGAGGGACTATTTGCAGGGAGACATTCCTACAGACAGGCAGGTTGGTGGCCAGCCTCTCGCGCTCGCTCGTCTTTGTCTGCTTCCGCAAGCGGTCTGATTCCGCTCTTATTCCCATGTAATCCTATGTATTGTGTGGGATTCAGTTGTTTGGGATACCGGAAGGATGTGTCGTCCTGGGGTAATTACTGATAAAATGCTCTGGAAGTTGGATTTATCAAGATGTTTGGTGTGGTATCAACTTATTCATACTATAACTTGTGGAATAATATAGCCAGGATGGTGTAGTGGTTTGGGAGTCGGACTTAGACCTGGAAGATCCAGGTTCAAATCCCCGCTCAGCCACGAAGCTTCCTGGGTGACCTTGGGCCAGTCACTATCTCTCAGCCCCACCTACCTCACAGGATTGTTGTGAGGACAAAAAGGAGGGGAGGAAATATGTACACCACTCTGAGCTCCTTGGAGGAAGGGTGGTATAAAAATGTGAAATAAATAAATAAATAAAATAATATATATTAAGTGGAATACCAGTTTAGCTGTCTGGGATGCCTCATAACGGTGCATTCTGATTTTTTTTAAACAAGCTATTTTCTTATACAATACAGGATATACGGGTAAAGATGCCATGTATTTTTCTTCAAGCCAACATACGATTAAAAACAATTTCAAAACCTGAAACACAGATCCCAACTTAATAGAAGCTGTGAACAGGAAAAAAATACATTTAACCAACTTAATACATTTAAAAATACTTTTTACCAACTCCCAATCCTTGTGTTTGTACCTCGAAAACGTTCCGAGCCTAGGAACGAAACGTTGGTGTTTTGCAACTTCTACAGCCTGGATTTTAAATGTATTTTTCCTGTTCACAGCTTCTATTAAGTTGTGATCTGTGTTTCAGGTTTTGAAATTGTTTTTAATCGTATGTTGGCTTGAAGAAAAATACATGGCATCTTTACCCGTATATCCTGTATCGTATATGATTATTGCTGGCCATGAAAGCTTCCGTTCTAATTTAATAAATCCCATTTGGCTCCGAGGTCAGATTTTCCCAGAATTCCCAAATGTCAGTGTGTTCAACATGTTTAAGGGACCCCCAAAGAGATATAAAAAGGTAAAGGTATCCCCTGACAATTAAGTCCAGTCGTGTCCGACTCTAGGGTGTGGTGCTCATCTCCATTTCAAAGCCGAAGAGTCAGCGTTGTCCGAAGACTCCTCCGTGGTCATGTGGCCGGCATGACTCTCCTTGCCGCAGTGCGTAGCATGCAGCGCAGCTGGAACACGGAGCGCTGTTTACCTTCCCGCAAGCGGTACCTATTTATCTACTCGCATTGACATGCTTTGGAACTGCTAGGTTGGCAGGAGCTAGCCAAGCAACGAGCGCTCACCCCATCGCGGGAATCAAACTGCCAACCTTTCGATCAACAGCTTATGGTTCAGCGGTTTAACCCGCTGCGCCACCCGCAAAAAAAATTCCCAGGTGTTCCATATACCTGTAGCAGAGGCGTTGCATTCACCCCTCCTTGGATTTCAAGGCATTTCAAATTTGTCCATTCATTCCTATGTAAAGCATAGACCTGACAACACAAGATCTCGAACAAACACATAGTTGTGTTGTGCACACAGCTTCTGTGCTTTAGGGGTCTGTAGGGGTATATCTCAGCACAGTGTACCCCAAGTTTCAAGTACCTCTCAGGGTTTTTTATGACCCTTCAAATCCTTGAAATGTTGCAGCTTTAGTTGTGAGTTCAGCACAAAAATGCACAAAAACACATATTTATGTTTTACACACAACTTCTGTGCTTTAGGGTTGTGTAGGGCCATGTTTCAGCACAGTGCACCCCAAGTTACAAGTTCCTGAGTACAAGAGTTTTGTTTTTATGACCCTTCAAACCCTGTAAGTGCTGCAGCTTTAGGAATATGATGAAAATGACTGCATTAGGTCTACTCTGTTAACCATGCACTTCAGTGAGTGCTTTGAGCAATGCTTGGTGTTGATCCTGCTTACAGCTGTGTACAGCTGATCACTTGCACCAGAGGTGCTCAAAACAAAGTGGATTCAAAAGCCAGGGCCCTGGTCATGAAAAAAAAAAGCCAAAGTTTCATTTCTAATTTCAGTGAGGAGGGGGTACCCTGCAACCAATTCCTGCACCTCATTTTCCCTAAAAACAGTGGTCTTTGCTCTTCTGGGGGGGGGGTCAGTGGGGTGACCCTAGAACTCTGAAAATTGTTTTAAAACATAGTTTCACCTGTCTAATTTCCACACAAAAAAATCCAGAAAAATTGGGGGAAGCACTTTTTTTTAACTACTGTATTTTCTTTCAGGAGTTGCTCGATACACTTATTGGAGCCGAATGGGTTTTAAAGCTATTTTCTCCATGAAAAAGTCCTGGCAGGTGGATACTTCAGGAGTATGGTGTGGTACAGTATCATTACCATCTTGTTCTGTGAGAGATGGGAATTTAAGATGCCTCAGAAGTGAGCGTTCTGGGGGATGAGTTGGTAAAAAAAATTGTACTAGGTTGGCCATGCCTTAGAACTGGACCTCTCAGTTCTAATTCTTTACTATTTCATATTTTTAGATCTCCTAATGCATTTTAAAATTGAAAAAGAGGTCTTCCTAGGGATTTTATGTAGCCTAGTGGAGGAAGCTAGTCTTGAATTTTAGGTTATTACCCACAATCGATCTGATTGCTCAGCTATCAAGCTACAATAGAAATAGAATGTGTCAGAGTGACTTCCTTGATTAATTGTAATGACAACAGAAGCACAAAATAACATCTTTTATACTGTCAAATCATCTCAAGATGAATAACTTCCCCTTCTTAAATAGCTCCCGAAGGAGCAGTAAATGCTGATGGGGTAACAGGCAAATACAGAAATTCCTTTTTCACCAAATTTCTCAGTTTACATAATGTGTCCCATGGTAATCTGTAATCATAACTCTCTCCTTCAATACGTATGAAAGAAGAAAAAAGTTTATTAGGGTCTTACCAGACAATCCATTTATAACAAAACAAATGCACAACCATTGCTCATTTGTTATGTGGGATTATTATGGTCTTCCAGCATTCAAAACACAATTTATTGTTGCTAAGAATGCAATTCTTTCCCCAGCTGGCAGAGACTTTGAGATTAAGGGTGCTTTCTTGAAATGTGGTTGCCTGATGGATGGGTGTGCATTGAACTGACCGTGCCAGTGATGACATTCTTAGTGATGTGCAGGCTGTCCAAATCCACCCTACAGGGTGAAGACGGGAGGAGGGCAGATTGAGGCCAGGAAGGGGGTGGTAGCGCCACCGCCTATATCATATCCCCTTCCCACCTTCCTTCTATCCACCTTCCTGGGTCCACTCGAACATGCGCCAGCAAAATCACTGGCACAGGTCAAAGTAGGCCCAGTGCGGTAGTGAAGGCTTAATCCAGGGCAAGGGAACAAATGTTCCCTTACCTCGAGGAGACCTTTACGGCTTGAAACTCCCCCGTGGGATGAAGCATGCACCACGTTGGCACGTGCTGCATCAGCACCAGTGGAGTTAGGTAGGGGATTGGGCTGTGAGCAGAGGCATCGTTAGGGGGGTGGGACCCCAGGCGCAGGGGGTGCCAAGCAGAGGGGAGGCAAATTGCCGCCCAATTCGACGACAATTTGGCGGCGGTGTGGCAAAAAAAGCACGCACACTCTGCATTTTTTTTGCACTGCGCGCACCCCCTGCAAACAGCCTAAAAGCAGCCTAAAAGCTGCACGGGGGCGTGCTTTTTTGTGGTGGTGGTGAATTTGGCGGCACTGTGGCAAGGAAGCACCTCCCCCGCATGGTTTTTAGGCCAATTTTAGGGGGGTGCTGGTGTGGTGAACTCCTGCCGGCTGGCTAGATGAAGAAGATGCACCAAACTTGAAGAGGATGCCGGGGCGGCTGTAGTTTGCCCCACACGCACCTTGCTTCTGGTTGTCTTCCCCGCATGCGCACTGGAACATACTTCTTGCATGTGCACTGGCCTTGGACATCCAGGCACACGCGAAGTACGTTCCAATGCGTATGCGGGGAAGACGACCAGAAGCAAGGTGCGTGTAGGGCAAAAGTGCGGTGGCCTCTTCAAGTTCGGTGTGTCTTCTTCAGCCAGCCGGCCAAAGTTCACACCACACCGGCAACCCCCCCCCCCTCCGGAAGAGTCCTAAAGTCTGCGGCAAAAAAGCACTCCACCTGCGGTTTTAAGGCCTCTTTTAGGCTGTTTTTGCGAAAATCGGAAGCGCTTCAGCCATCCGAAGATGGGGGAGGCCTGCAGAGGGTTGTGCAGGCCTTCCCGAAGCACCCCCAAGCCCTGGTAAAGACAAAAATGGCGGTTTCGGGGGTGTTTTTGGCAGTGCTGCTGGACCTGTCCCCGCAAACACTCAGAGTTCTCCCCGCGAGGTGAAACATTGGGAGACACTGTTCTCCCCTTCACAGTTCCTTTTCCTCTCTGTTCCCTTCTTCCTCTTTCAATCCAGGGAGTGGAAGGAGGGGTAGTGGGCGGACAGATTGCACATCCACCACCAATCTGCTGCCTGAGGTGACCACTTCAGTTGGCCTCATTAATGGGCCAGCCCTGGCATAGCCATCATGACTAGTAGATATCAGTAGGCCTGTCCTCCATGCATTTGTCCAATCTCCTTTTAAAGCCAGCCAAGCTACTAGCCATCTTGTGGCAATGAATTCCACAAACCAATATCGAGTTGTGTGAAGTCCCTCCTTTAGTCCTTCTTAAATCTCCCACCAATCAGTTTCACTGGATGATGCCAGGTTTCTCTAGAGAGGAAGGAAAACTTTTCTCTTTCCAATTTCTCCACACCATGCATAATTTTATGTCTCAATCACGTCCCTCCGGGATCACTTTTTTTTTCCAAGCCCCCAAACCCCAAATGCTGTAGCCTTTCCTTATAAGGAAGGTTCTGCAGCCCTTTGATAATTTTGGTTGCCCTCTCTTTTACACTTTTCCTAGCTCTACAGTATCCTTCTTAAGGTGTGGCAACTAGGACTATACACAGTTTTTTACACCAGATGTGGCTGCATCATAGATTTGCATAGGCATTCATTATAATATTATATATGTAATATATTCAAAGTAGCCTCTGTTCATTTTTTCCCTTTGGATTGTGTCCTTCCTTCACAAGAAATAAGAAGCTTCAAGCTGGAGAGGGGTGAATGTAGATGTTTGCATTTTTTTTAATGTGTTGTGATAACCTTTTAAAAGCAGCACAATATTAGTAGTAGATGCATTTGCTCAGAGAGGTGGAAAATTTGTTCACAGTGTATCAGAATGTCTGCCACCTGGTTGTTATGCTTATTTTCGCAACCATGCAAGTGAGACTTTTTGTTTTTTATTGCGAAGAGTGAAGTTTGGGTGCCTCAGCATTCTTGCAAGAGCCCACTGGCTGTATGAAAGAGCTCCTGGAGCTTTGTGCAGTTTGTGGGCTGCATGTTTCCACATCCTGCAACCCACAAACTGCAAGTGGGTGTGTCCCACCCCTTCATTAGCTGAAGAATGGACTCTTGCATGATATGGGTCTGATCTACCGGCTCATTGCTAACACACGAAAAAGGAGTTTGTCCCTGAACAAACACACTTTTCATTGTTGGATTCTGTTGCACAACGTTATTAAAACTGGGGAGAATAAACAACTGTGGTTTTATTTAACAGATTGGAGAGAGATGAGCAAGCTATTCAGTATTAAAAAATATTATATTCATTTACTGCCTTCTCCTTCATTGTGATTTACTTATTTAATACCTCTGGGATTTGTGACTCCTGCCAATGTTTCCCTGCTGAGCTGGGGAGGAGGATAAGGGAGGGGGCCACTAATAAACATGCAGTCTCACTATCAGTTGTGTCTAGCTAGCCTCCAACTACAGCCTTCAGAGTGACAGTTTGTTCTTTTTTTATGTTAAGTGCCCTAGCAACAAGAGCCCACCTCTTGGGAGAGCACAAATGTTACCAGAGATATTTTGACTGCATGAACTGCTAACGATATTTTCCCCGAAGGCAACGGAAAGCAAAAAGCTGAGAAATGAGCCTGAGGTTTGTGTAAATTGAAGGAAAACAAGGAGTCTTTTTATCTGGAACTTTTCAGTTTTCACCATGCACAATTTTGTCCCCTGTCAGCTGCTCTCAGCAGGAGGAGTAACATGTCTTTCCTGCGAGGATTCCGGAGGAATAGATGAGAAGTGAAGACAGCCTTTTAAGGACACACGAACGAATGTTTTAGGACCAATTTAATTAGGCATTTTGTGTTGGAAGAAGCTCAATTCCCAAGGTTGTTACCTTTTCCTGGCAGCACTCCCGTGGTTTTAAAAACCATGTGACAGAAATCCAATGGGTGCAGCTTACTTCTAGTATATAGGGGTGTACTGATAGATTAAATTTCATCTGTCGTCTGTTGAGCCAGTGTGGCGTAGCACACAGTATATTGCACTTGGATCAGGGAGACTCAGGGTTGAATCCTCACTCAGCTGTGAAGCTCCCTGGGTGGCCTTGGTCCAGTGACTATTTTCTCAGTCTCACCTGCCTCACAGCGATAGTGGGAGGGAAAAATTGTGTAACCCTGTGTATGCTGCTGTGAGCTCCAGGAAGGAAGGAAGGAAGGAATGTATTAAATAAATCTGTTAAATATGTGCCTGTCATGTAACTGTTACAGGAACAAGAACCCTGTTCATAAAAGTTGAATATTTTAATACAAGAAGGCCCAATAGGTTACAGAATGAACCCCCTCATTATTTTAAAACACGTATACATGTATTGTATGAGATCTATACTTTGTGCATTCACTCTCTTGGTTTGTTCCTGAGGTTCCTTCCCTTTACCAAGAGGTTCTGAGATAGACAAGAAAGTTCTCTCGTTGACAAGCCACCTAAATACGGAATCCTTAAGATTGAGTTAATGTGTGATTGGAACTCTGACATAGCATGATTGCCTTTCTCTTTGGCGCCCTTTGGTCTAACTCTAAAGGACCTCACTTTAGAGTGAATGGCAGCAAGTCGAGAGAATTACACAGGCTATTCTCTTGAACCTTTTGTCCTAAAAAAAACACTTGCAATATCTCTAGAGTGCATTGGGAGGGGAAGCCTAAAATGGCTGCACAGAGAATCGAGGAAATAGATGAGGAAATTGACCTGTTCCATGTTGAGCAATCGGGTGCATGACACCAGCTAGACAGTGATTCTGCATAGGTCTGTGTATTAGATGTACACCGTGTGGATGGCTGAGGATTTTCAGTACATGTAACAATGCCCATCTGTTTGTGCTATTGCAGATGCTGTCTTACTCAGTACAAGTCGAAGAGCCGCACGAGGTAGTAACCCTTTTGTGAGCCACTGTGAGCCATCCATTCTCTTCAAAATGATTTCTGTTGGCCCCAAAATGATCATAACTTGACAAGATGCTTTTATAAATCTTTCTAAGGTGGTTCTTAAAAAATAAAGCCAAATACTCAGTCTGTTTTCTTGGTTTCTTTATGGCGTACATTAAAATGAGATTTGCGTGTGCATGTGTGAAAGTAAATATCATGTTCTTGTTTTTTCTTCCTTGCACTGTCACAGTAAATGGCAGTGAAAGACATTCGACTAGTTGTCTGATGCTTTTCCGAGGCTTAGTACATTTTCCATGGTTTCATGACAGTCTGCAATCGCCTGTGGGCAAAGTTCAAAAGCTTAAGCAGAGGAAAAAGCAGTGTAGATCTGGACTGCCTTAGATGTTTATGCTCTACAAATAAACTATATCTGATTTGGGTGCCTTATCTCTTTTGTCAGGCTATGTGGGCTCTTCCAAAGACAGAGCTTTAACAGAAACCCTGGTAGTAGATGCACTGAAACTGCTTGCATTTATCTCCTTTAAGGTGTCAATTTAGAAAGTTTTGAAAGCATCTATCATTCTCAAGGTAGGGCTATTTGTGCAAAAATGTAACAATACATTTCATATATTCTATATGTTGATTACGTATATGTATGGTTGCTGCTGCAATTAGTTTTAATGGAACCCGACTTGAAGAAAAACAACATAATAGATAACAGTTATCTTTTCTGAATTTGTCCTTCTCAGGCTCCTCAGATATTTCAGAGCAATTTCTTTTGGTAGGTGTAGTAGAGCGCCAGGAACGTTTGAAAGTGAGATTAGGTAGGCAGAATGCTCTCAACAAAATGTGGACTTTATTGCTTATGTTCCTTCTCTGCAGTAAGCCACAAAGATTGTCCACTCCTTTTTAGAATCCTCCCTGTCCCTTTGGCCCAGAATAAGTCTCCACATGGACTGCTTGGCTGTGACCAACCCAGGGCATTCCAAATATGGACCTAGACCAGGAAATGGATTAATCACAGGCACAACAATATCTTCCCCACTGCTGCCATGTTTTCCCCCTACAATGTCCTGGATGTTGTGCCAGTGCAGGGCATTGAGGGGGGGGGACATGGCCACTGTCAGGGAGACCACCATGTTTTGTAGCAGTGGACATTTCTCTCCCTACAATAGTCTGCATCAGTCTGTCCAGGGCAATGGGGGGTGGGGGGTGAAAACAGGTGCCACTAGGAGGTAGTCAAAGAAAGTTCCTTCTACACTTTAAAAATAGTTTTTTTAAAAAAAGAAAAATAACTTACCAGTAATTCCTTCTACAGTATAAGCCTCCTGCCATGAAAATGGAGAAGTGAAGAAATGGATGTATCGCATCAAAAGCTCTAACAAAACAAATGCACTTCTTATGAAAAATGGTGAAATGAATGAACATGAAATGAATGAACGTTCTAAGTACTAAAACAAATGGAGTAACAAAACAAAACCTAGAAAGTGAGCAAGATATGTGATGGGGGTGAAGGCAGTCATTTTATCAGACCAACTGCGGTTAGTAAGAGTGTGCAAGCTTTCCAGAGAGAGCTTTTCTTCACATCTCATTTCTGAAAGTAGCTAGGCTCTCTAAATCTCTGGGCTCTGCTCCAGAAGATGATGATGTAATAACAACATAGATCACACTTGCCAGCACAACATTTTTTGCTTAAAAAAAGTTAAATACCTCATTAAGAGAGGTTTGCCGCAGGTTGGCTGCTTCTTTCCCTTGATAGATTTACAGACTGGTACTTGCCAAGTATCATTTTACTGATCCATTTATTTAAAAATATCCTTTGAGAGGTTGTTAAGAAACACTTCCAAAGACTTCAGCTCAAGTACTTAAGCAAAGTCTAACAATCATGTTCTTTTGACCTTTATTAAGAGGTTTTCCTTTCCCCTAAACAATAATTTTCAAAATGATTTGAATTACATTTCAATTAGAGGGATTTTGTTTCCTGTTCTCACTGCTCTTCTTTCAGACCAAATGTCAGTGACTGACAATTCAAACACTGATCCAGGGCTTATATCAGGGTAGAAGTGACTTAAGGCCCAATCCTATCCTTGAGAGATGCTGGCGCAACACCACGAATGCTGGTGCAGTGACAGTCCTGCTGGCGCAGAAGCTCCTCTGCCGACAGCTGCACCACAGGTGCCAGTACAACGGCTCTTGTAAACTGGACACAGACTGGATGCAGGCGCAACCCCATCAGTGGAGAGGCGAAAATGGGGAGGAGAGTGGAGCGGGATGTGGGAGGGGACGAGGCAGAGTCTGCAGATGCCAAAACCTAAGCCCCCTTCACATGACAGACATGACCTTGACTCTAGGAAGATGCTATGCCAGTGACAGACCTGGCATAGGTAGGAGTAACCCCATAAGGAGGCCAAAAATAGGAGGAAAGTACACCACCTCTCACCCTCCTGAACCATCCTCTCCACTATGACGGAGCATAGGATACAGACTACATCTGGCAGCCAATCATAGCAAACTCACCCCAGCGTATAAGTTCCTGTCAGGTAAAGCACCAGTCAGATCACAGGGCACGTAACATGGGGCGATACTGCTCTTATCGCTGAAAGGGTAACTTTGGTGCCAGGAACCATGGCAAAAGAGCACTTGGTGCACATAGTGGCGCACGCTTTGCACAAACATTCTCGCATCCCTCACAAAATGTATGGCAAGACGTTGTGTTAACTAGTCTCATGTCTTTAGAATTCGCATTGCCGGTATTTTGCCCCAGCAGGTCTCCACATACAAGCGCTAAACTGGTATCGCCACCTCACCACCCCAACAGGGAAAGGATAATACACCCGACACAGGTAAGCAAGGGGGGGGGGAGGGAATCCCATGCTGCGGTGCATCAAGGCTGGATGCCCATCGCAGAACAGATCCCCCAGCATTGCCCAAGGGGTTCCTGCCATGGCCAAGAACAAGGAGCACCCCCTGGGAATGCCTGGGACTCCAGCCATTACACATGCTGGCCAAACACTCACCTGAACCCCTCTCACTTTACAGGACCAGGACCACTTTGCACCTGTATGCCAGGTGCAAGGGAGTGGCAACAGGATACAGGTACCTTGTTGTCTCGTGTGCTTTCGGAGCCATCTGGTGGGGCCATTGTGAGATATAGGACGCTAGACTAGATGGGCCTTTGGCCTGATCCAGCAGGGCTCTTCTTATGTTCTTATGACCGCAGCATTGCCACAGAGAGCCACTGCAGACCCCTGAAAAGGAAAGGTAAGGATACAAGCCACCATGTCCCTGCCCCTCTCAGGGCACCACTGCATTCACACCCCAGTGGCACCATGCTCCCTCACAAACACTGAGCATCCGGATAAGATTGGGTCTTTAGAAATCACACATTCTGTCTTAAAATGCTCTCTATCATGGTTTGTACTGTGTTCAGATTACAAATACATTCAGATTATGAATATGATGAATTATAACCTAGTACTTTTTAAAGTCTTAGGTTGAGATGGGTGTTCCCCTCCCTTGGTTCACATTGATTTGGCAGGAAGTAGCTTCTGATCCAAACCAAATTCAACTCCCCTTGAGCCCCCAACCTCCTCCCTCTTACATCTCCAACTGTACAGATTCCCCGCAACCCCCTTAAGATTGCAGCCTTAAATCATTTTATACTGTACTATGATATTTATGTTGCACCCAGGGAAAACTATGTTGTGAACTTGTTAACTTGAGTATGAAACTTTCTTCATTTAGTGAAGGTTTGTTTGCCAATCCTATAAAGAATGCTATGTTCAGATTTGCTAAACTCAGGGCAGCTACACAAAAACTGAGACTGGAATATATTGAAATAAACTATAAAGTCCATATCAAGGTATACCCTTTTTCATAGCAATTGATTATTTTATTGATGGTTGATGTTAATCCAGGTTTTAAAGTAAATTGTCCTTGCTCTGATCTTCCCCACAGTATTGGATTGTCTATTGTATAACATTTGTTTGGTGCTGTTAACGGTCACCAACATATTATGAGAAATGTTTTGGTTAAACAGTGATACTTCCTTTGTTTCTGGTAACAAAAATCAAATGTTTATAACTGCAAATATGAAAGCCTTTCTTGGTTTTGGTTGAATAAATTTCAGAACTTTTGATGGATATACCGGTATGCTTTCACTTCCCATTTTTGTAATATGATGTCTGAAAATGGGAAGTTTTGCATCTCCAGCATAGGGAGATGCATGAGTGCCATGCATATTTGCTGCTTGTCCATCTTCCCACAGGATAAGATGTGCAACATTTAGATCAAACAACCACAAGGGGAAAACAAAAACACAACAACAATTGCATATCCTGTAAATATTATCCAATCGTCTATGGTGCACATCCACTCTTTGCTGCGTGTTGTGGTGTGAAGCCATTGCCAGGTTTGCAGGCTTGGGATCATTCTGGATCCCCAGATTGCAGCACTGGCAAGGATTATTTTCTACTACCTTCATCTAAAGAATGGCTGCAGCCTTTTCTCTTAGCTCGGCCACTTCCAGACATATTACTGTAATGTGCTGTAAATGGGCTGCCCTCCATTCCTGACCATCCAAAGGTGGTGCAGAACATGGCCGCCTGGCCCTCAGCGCCTGCTCCTAAAGTGTGAGCTGCCACAAGTACACTACTTAAGTGCTCCAGCTCCTGCACTAGCTCATCATTTTCTGATTCTAGTTTTGTTCTATGCAGGCAGAAATCCATTGGTTCTAGCCTCTCAGACTGCCTCCTCTCCTATGTTTTTGACACAATCTTTCTAATTATGAGCTTCCTCTTGGTAATACTTAGAGATGCACTAAATATTCTCTGGTGGGGTAGAAATATTTCCTGAAAAACATTTATATAGTGTTACCATTTACCTTTCCTTCCCAATTCTGTTCTGTGTCAATATGGCAGTTGCCTGCTTCCGTGTCATTTAGTCCCCTCTAGTTGATCCTTTTTTCTTCTTCCTGGATTAGTTACAGGTGTAATCACAGCCAATCAGAGACTATATCATGAATGGGTTGACACCAAGATGTTACGTTGATAAAATGACAGTATCATTTGAGGGCAAGAGAAGTTTATTGAAAGTGAACAAGGATGTATGGTTCCCGCTTGGACAGTCCACGGGGGGCCTGGTGTGGAAAGGCACTGCTGCCAGCAATATGCTTTGCTGCTTGGCAATTGTATCATTGCCAAGCACTAGCTGGCCAGATAAAACAGCCAGTGATGTTAGGGCTGGGGAAGCCTCAGCTGCGGCAGATTTGTCTGGGGGTGGGGGGCAGGCTACTGGTATCAGTCCTTTAAAGGTGCTGTTCCAGGAAGGGAAGGTGGAAGAAAGAGAAACAGCGCAATCCTAACCAGCGTTCCAGCACTGGTGCAACCGTAATGCAGCCCCGAGGTAAGGGAACAAATGTTCCCTCACTTTGAAGAGGCCTGCACTGCAAAATGCAGTGTGCACCCTGTTGGCAAAGCTACACTGGCGCTGGAAAGTTGGTTAGGATTGCGCTGGAAGAAACAGAAATGGAGGTGTGTGGCCTCTCCAGCCCCCTCTGCCTCCTCTCAAGGTGCAAGGTTCGTGTCATATGGGTTGGAAGATGACATTATTTGGGTTTTAATCCAGAAATAAGTTCAAACACTGAGGAATTCTGCTCAGTTGCAGGTCTTTATTGCCAGGGATAGTAATACGCAGGGAGGATGGGCAGGAGCCAAACTCCTTCAGAGTAGGGCTTGCCTCAGCCATCCTTGCAGGTGTGGCATATGTCTCCATCATGCCACCTGAATCGGCTGCCCACCGCGGTCTCCACTCATGTGCATCCGAATGCACCTCTCCTATGGAGAGCAGTCAGGCAAACAGGCACACTTCTGCCCCCCCTCCCTCTACATACAAAGTACGTGCTGTTGCTGTGGAGCCTTCTTGGTCTGCCCTTCTTCTGCTTGAAATTAACAGGCATAAGAGATGCTGGGAACCCAGCATCCCCTGCTCGCTCTCCTTGTAAACAGAAGAGGGGCAATGTGGGGAGGCTGCATGCAGCAATCTTTGTAAGTATACAGAAGGGGTAAGTATACAGATTTGAGCAGGCTCCAAATCACCTTTCCCTGCCTTCTTGGTGCTTTGGCAGCTTCCCCCCTCCCCCCAATTTCTTCTTCCAGTAGCACTGGAGGGAGAAGGGGGCTGACGTTGCTGCGATCCTGAAAGCAAGTCAGGACAGCATCGGAGCACCCAGTGGAGTGGCAGGCTGGAGACAGCCGTGAACAGATGGGTGGGAGGCTCGTCCGTTCGCCATCCCACTAAGGGCACTGTTCCATGTGAACACCCCGGTGTCTTCATGGTTGGGCTTCCCCTGTGTCTTTGTAAGGGTGACTCTGCTGATTGTTGACGGCACACCAGCAAGGCAAATATGGGTTCAAATGCAGACTCTTCACCCTGTAACTTCCCCTTTGGGGTAACAGTCCAGGTGAACTACTGGTCAGTTAAACTGGGGCTGTGTGGCTTGGAGAACTGCAGATGGCCACAAGGAGGAAAAAGGAAGAATCAGGAGTAACAGACTTGACAGAAAGTGGGGTGAAGTGAGCCAGGAGAGAAGATGAAAAGGAGATGGAGAGGCAAAGAGAGAAGGAGCTAAAGAGGTGAAGGGAGACCACAAGATGGGGAGATACAAGAGGCTGAGACGGAGAGGAGGAAAGAAAAAGGGGCTAAGGATGGGGGTTGGTCAGAGGGGATTGACCGGCAGCAATCCATGCAGAGGGGAAGCAGCCACCCTCAGTTAGGAACTTTGGTTGGCCATGACTCCCAGAGTCATCAGCAACCAGCATGGGCTGAGGGGCTGGGGCCTTAGCTGTTAGTGGGGTGCAAGGGTGGACCTGAAGTTGACGTCTGCTATCCAGTTGGGAGGATTCAGGCTTAAGGAACCCTGGCCTCCTGCTCTGCCGTCAGCTGGGCTGTGTGTTGCAATACCCTCACTGGCCATTCCCCAGGGTAGGCAGACGGACCTTCATGTAATGAAGCACCCACCCAAAGAAGCAGAGAGACCCCTTCCTGATGGCCCGGAGGGTGAAGAAACCTGATGGGTTAATCAGAACAACGTATTTTTGTGTGGCGTTGTACCACATTTTTTTGTGTTGTGTTATAATTCAACTAACCTCTCTTGGTTGGATTATAACAAATAGACTAACTACTTGATCTCATTCCTGGCTTCTGGGTCCTCCTTGCAATGAGTATGGCCTTCACCAACCCATTTGGTGTAAAAAGTGTCCCAATGGGAAGAGGAAGAAGATACCATTATGGTCACAGAGGGCATTGTCAATGAATAGGTGGACAAGTTGTACAAAGAGTATTGAAAAAGTTACTAAGATGGTTTTTGATACTGCAAAAAAGTCCTTATGCTCCGTCCCCAGCATAACATAACCATCTGCAAATAGTTTTGGCTCATCCCTAAAAATGCCATTTATATGACACATTGAAAAAACCAGGCCATGTAGAGAGTCATTTTCAGTGTTGGCTTGCTAGGTGTGGAAGCAGAACTTTCTTCTTTGGGATTTTGCCAAAGTCCAAATCTGAACATGCAAGGTTGTATTCCTTCAAGAAACATTTTAGTGATCATGCATAAGTAGGGGTAAGTAACATATTTTAAAATGCAGGGCTGGGGTTTTATATCATCCGTTGGATTTGTAATATTTTAAGTTTGTTACTTGTTCTGAGACAATGAGGACAGGATGTATTATAGATCCATAGAATGAATGAATGAATGAATGAAAACAATGCAGTTTAAAATGAAGCTCAACTTGTGTTATCACATTCTGGACTATGTTTTTACATCAAAGATTTGGATTTCAATTTCATTTTAGCTCCCTCCTTTTCATTGAAAATCTGCAGAAATTAATGGCGAAAGTGCTATTAAAATCGAGATTATAATTGTTTCCATCACTGGAAAAAATATCTGGAGGGATGACTACACTGAAATTGAGGGAGACAACAAGGATCCTGAAGGAAGGAATGACAATGGTAGACAGAAAAAGATTTTTAAATTATCTGACATAACTAGAAATGCTCTAAATACATTTTCCAAATTTACCTTTACAGTTTTAATACTAGTAGCATGTGCAAGATTTCTAAAAGAGATGAGTTCTTTATTAACCACATTTGTTTAAAATACACAAAATAACAAATTATTGGAACACTGGTAATTATCAACAGCATAATTCCACATGGCAAAAATATCAGCAAAATCAAGCGCCCTATTATAAGGGACGGCTTAGCGTATTAAAAATGTTTTAGCATAGCATACAAACCCTCAAAGTTCTAGAGTATATTTTTAAACAATGCAATATAAAACATGATTGAAACATAAAAATATCAATAATATATTAGGACAATCATTCAGTGGCAGTTATTAGATGTTACACGTCACACGTTCTATACAGTTACACACACACACATACACACACGAGTACAGAAACATACACTCACTCTCTTGCATCTATCATGAAACTAATGAGCCACGATTAAGAATTGCTTTTTTCTTTAAAGTAGTAATTGTTGCTCAAAATATATAATTATTTTATACGTAATTGTTCCCATAGTAACACAAACAAATGATGTAATCACATGGTAAATGTCTCAGATGATGAAAGTTGACTTGGTAAATATTGTTTTGCTACAGGAAACTTAGTGTTAACAGTATAGCCACCTGGCTTGCGATCTTCTACAAAAGGGCAAATCTATGTTTTCAGTACTACAGCGATTTCTGCCTTGGTTCATATCAGCAGCCCTTTTGTGTCTTCATTGTGTGTATTCTGGCCCTTTTAAAATCAGCACAAGGGGGGAGGGGAGAATCTGCTTCTGATGTTCTAAACATTTCTTATAAACGATATGCTTACATGCTATTGTTGCTTCTCCAAGCCAAACTTCAGGTGACAACTTGTTGTTTCCAGATCAACCCTTAAGAAAGCATAACGTAAGATACATCTAGGTGTACAAAGCACAGGGAAGTCTTCCTTCTTTCCACAAGCAAATATTGCTGCATTAGAGTCTGCTGCATTCTATGAAGACCCACAGCCATGAGATGTGCTAATGTCTTCTCTGTGGTTGTGTTACGCAGAGTCATTTTCAAGTGTTGCCAAGAGTGTGTATGACAGTGTGTGTGAACATGGTGTACTTATTCTCTTTATTTTTGCTATAGAAGTTGTATATGGGATTTGTGCTTTGTCAAAATTCCTATTTTCTTCTCAGAATACAATACTTTGAATACTATACAATACTTTCCCTTAAAAAAACAACACCACAACAGGTAAAGAATTGGAGCCCTCTAATAGATTAAGTGCAGGATACAATTTTTTCCCCATCATATACACACCATCACATTTGTTCTCCTCCTCTTGCCCTCACATGGCTTGTGCTGTTTCTCCCCAGCAAATCCAAGCTGATCAGGGAGACATTGTCTGCTTACTTTCAGTACTTTCAGCCTCTGTTCTATAGGGTGGATGAACTTTGCTTATAGTCCCTCAGGACAACAGAGGCATAGGTTGCATTGGGAGGTGTGCAAAGCACTGATTCAGATACAGGGGAGCTGGGCACCGAACTGCCTGAAGCCACCGAATCTCGAAAAGGAGATGGAGGCGTCAGTGCTGGTGAGTCTTCTAGAGTCAGTTTGCTGGTTGCCCGCTCCTCTTCCTCGTCTTCATCCTCCTCTAGGTTCCCTGGCCTCTCGTACACATATTCCTGGATGAGCTTAAACTTTTCGTTTTCCTCTTCCTCCTCCTCACCCTCTTCCTCAGCTGGGGCTGAAACTGGCTCTTTACTGAATGTGCCCATCTGGAGTGGCAACACCTGCTGCTGCATCACTGGCGGATGATAGATAGGTCTCACTCCATTCCCTGCACCAGGCACAGGGATCACAGAGTTGAAGTCAGGAATGCCCGTGGCAAATTTGTTGACCACACCTTGCAACTGCTCCATAATGGATCTCTGTGATGGTGGTGGTAGGGTTTGGGGGCTCTGTTCAGACATGAACAGGTGGGTTTCCTCTGCTGATGCCTGCAGCGGAGGCGTCACCGTCACTCGCCTATGCACAACTGTGGAAGGACTACTCAGTTGGCTGAAGCGCACTGGCTCGCTCTCTTCTTCCTCCACCACATTGTACAGAGTCTTACTGCTGATGTCTGAAAAAGTCAGGTTCTTGCCTTGGCCTGGATAGCTTTTAGTTAGGGGCTTGATCACTGCTGTCTGATTGCATCCTGGCTCCTTGCTCTTCACATGCACTGAAAGTCTGTGCCACATATGTTGGCCCTTGGGAACTTGTCTTCCACCTGGTTCAGACCATGACACAGACTTGCCATTAGAACTATGAACAAAATAAAGATGGGTTTATTTGCATTGACATTACGCACTCATAGGCAGCAATAACAAAGTAGTCTCACATAACTCTTTAGATGTGTTCCATAACATAGATTCCTCTGAGCATCAGCCACAAGGAAATGCTAGGATGAGAAATGCAAATACTCTCAGAAATTAACAACTGTTGCTTATGATTGCAAATGATTCTCTCTTGGTTTCAGATTGTATGAGCAGAATTACATGTTACAGAAAATGCATGGCTGCCACAAAACACAGTAGTTCCGTCGCCACTCTGTCTTCCAGTGTCATTACCCCTGCTCTGAGTAGTAACTCAGACTTCGAATGTGAGGAGGCAGGTCTAGCACTGGATCTAGGCCCAGGCCCAGGCACTAAGTTAGAACCAGAAAAGCCCCCAGATTTGAGGCCCTCGACATTGTCTTCAGAGCCCAATCCCGCCAAAGCCCTTGAAAAACTGGTTTTTCCCATGACAGGAGCATCATATTCCCTAACGTCTGCACACCAGTACTGGTAATAGGCAAGATGCGATCAGGAGGAGGTGAATAGGCAAGGCTCCATGTCAGAAGGCTGCCCTTTTAAGGTTTTCACTCCCTAGGTAGGAAGGCAGAGTCCAGGAGGCATAGTCTGTAGGGAAATATTTAAGGGCTCTGTCTACCTTTGATCCTTGTCAGAGCAACTCATCCCCTTGGAGTTGTCCAGGGTACTGTGACTTTGACCTGCCTTGCCACTCGGCAATTGCCCAGTCTCACCTTCATGGACCTCCACTCATGCTCTGGACACAACACACAATACCTACGAATATTTCCAAGGAAAAACACATAATAGTGGGTGCAAACAGGCTCTAAACGTCCCCTTTAGTCCATGAAGTACTGTAGGGACAGGGAAAGCTGGAGTGCAGTGTCATGATACTACATCTTCTCACTTAATGCATGTTACAACAGCAGAATGGAGTAGTTTAGACTGCAAACCTATAATACTTTCCTGGCACTTGCTTCTGAGTAGAAATGCATAGGATTGCGCTGTTAGTTTGGGGGGGGGGGAAGGCAACTAACAGTTCAATCCTATACAAAATTTACTTGGAATTACGTTACACTGTGTTCAGTGGGGCTTACTGTCAGGTAAGCGAGCATAGGACTGCAGCCTATGACTATGAGGGAACATGATAGAAGTTTATAAAATAAATGGTGTAGACAAAGTGGTTAGAAGTTTTTCTCCATCTCCCATAGTGCTAGAACCCTGGCTCATCCAATGAAACTGATTGGTAAGGAGGATCAGGACAAACAAAAGGAAGTGTTTCTTCATGTAGTTTCTTCATATTTCTTCATTTCTCCATTAATTTATGGACTTTGCTGTCACAAGATGTGGTGACGCCCACTAGCCAGATGACCTTAAAAGAGGGAAAGCAAGTCTATCAGTAGCTGCTAGTCGTGATGGTTATGTGTTATCGTTGTCAGGTTTAGAGCAGTATGCCTCTGGATACCAGTTGCTGGGAAGCAGCAGTGGGAGAGGTCTATCTGCCTACATGCTCCACTTCTTCCCAGAGGCATCTGGTTGGCCACTGTGGGAAATAGAATGATGGACGAGATGGACCTTGACCTGATCCCATTAGGTTCTTCTAACATGGGGTTGCTGGTGTTGGTGACAGCAATGCATCTCCTTAACACATAATTGCACTCTGTAACTAAAGCAAAAGGGCTGGGTCACAAGAGAAGATGTGGAGCGGAAATTCTTTGGATGATTGTAACTATTTTGTTTTCAATCAAAGTTCTCCCATTTTATCAGACGATCAAGGTTGACTTCACCTTACATGGTAGTTTTGGCAGATGTAATCCATAATATTTAGACTCAAGTTTCACAATATTGTCGGTTTCTCATCACTAAAGCATTTCAGAATATATTCCCAAGAGCCATCCACATCACATTTCTAAGTGCCACCTATGCTTTTATTATACTTTTTCTCTCTCCTACCCGTCAGGCTATTTTATTACCTATAACTATAATCTCAATTTATTCCAGGATCTGGCTGTAACTAGGATCTAGCTTGCTGCAACTTGAACCCATAGCAAAAAAGTTATCCCCCCCCCCTCTTCTAACAGCTTTTGGGTCTGTTATCGTGTCCCATTTTACCCCCACCACCACCACTGTTGCATTTTATAATTACCACAGTGAGTCTTTGTTTGTTTGTTTGTTTCTTTATGGCATAAACAAGGATTCAACCAAGTCATGACTACTACTTGTTAGTGAGCAGTAGGGTGTTAATTTTGTGAAAAGTGTAAGAGTTTGCAATAATAAACTATGTTAATTTATTCAAATCCTCACTAGCAGCCCAATACTAAGCATATTCACTTGGATTTAAGTCCCATTGATTTCAATGAGACTTACTTCCAGCCTTCTTGGAGTGAATTCAAATGAACTCTTGAGTCTGACATCGGATTCATGGAGAGATAAGCTCATCACAAATGTTCCTTCCACTGAAGTGATGGCTACAGCCTGTGCCCTCTGAAAAGACTGTCACGGGGAGAACAGAGACTTCCAGTGACTCAACTCTCATGTGATGATAAAGCTGAGTGAGGGTTGTATAAATACAGCCTTAGGGCACCCAGCCCTTAGTGCTGGTCTGCAGCACGCATAGCATAGTGTGTGCATTCAACCTGCATCTGACTTGCATCACCTGAAGTAACAATATATAGAAATTGGTTTGGATGTAGAAAAACTGGAACTGCAGACAATGCATGACTAAGACCATTGTATTCCACTTTTAATTTGTATCTGCTATTTGCTTGTATATGTTTTTGTTTGTTCTGTTTTTTTTTGCTGCCCTGCTGTATATGCTCTCTTTTCTGCTGTTAGTGCCGGTTATTATTTTGCTGTTTTACTGTTTTGTATTGGGCCATAGTTGGCCTGTTTTGGAAAATCTCATTGGTTCAAAACTGTATGTAGGCCAACGTTCTACAAACCAGACAAGCTGTTGCTCATCTAGACTATGCCCAATCCCTCTTTAGAAAAATGAAGTTTGAAGGGGTCCTCCCAGGGTTACACTTAGTACCATTTCACAAATTGGACTGTGCAACTTCAATCCAAGAAATCACTGTAATTAAAAAATGTATTAAAGGGCAAAACAATGCATAACTGAGAGCTGTGAATGCATAATACCTGTTTTTCTTTCCTAAAGGGAGGGAAGGTAAATCATATTCACACCCAGTTGCCCTGGGAGAACCCAAATCTTTTAGCATGAGGATAGGGTAATAATAGAAGACTGCGACCATCAGATACAGAGGCAATGTAAACAGTGACAATCAACACCACACCAACTTAAAGCACAGCAAAGTGTAACACGCACACACGCACACACACAGGACCTTTATGCATCATGTCACTCTTACTGAAGCATGTGACAATTCCGGGGGGGGGGGTTACTCCTCCCATTGATTTTAGTTACAGCTGTAGATGCTCAGGGCGTCTAAAAAAATCACACATGTGGGTGTTTTAATTCACTGGAGACTTCAGGAGTGTGGCAGACTGATTAGCTCTGCAAAGGTATTGCTGCAAAGAAGATCAGTGACTCGGGTGATCAGTCAGACTAATGTGGAGAAGAGGCAAGCTTTTGCTCTGAGACAATTAGCTTGCGGCATGAACTTTTCAAAGATGGAGTGCTCTTCAGTTTGGATAGTGTTCAGGAGAACCTAAGAAGGAGAGGGGCTGTAACTCGTGTAGAATGTGCTCTCATAAGTGCTAATATTTTTTTCCCTTTTCAAACAGCAATAATAACAGTTTTAAAAGCAAGTTTGCTGTAGTGTTGAATTCCAGTCCTAGAGCAATTGCTTGACCGAGTTTCTTTTTTAAAGGTTCAAACTAGGATCCAAACTCAATACCCTTAGTAGCAAGGTGGTATGTTCTTCAAAGCAATTCCCCGCCTTAGAAAAGTAGGAAGCTTGGTGTCCTTTTCTTACCCTATTCTGAATCAGGACATCTTAGGAGAGATTCCTCATCACTCGCCAAATCAAAGGACTGATTTTATTCATGGTCACAAGACCTGAAGTAGAGAATACTTCCTCCCCTCCCCCTCATCAAATTGAATAGTGTGACTGGAATTTGCCTTATCTTGTGCTTCCCTGAGCAGCTCTTTTGGTTCACCTGAATCATCAGGCTCGTGTTTACTCAGCAAACACCTTTCCTATAGGCTATCTGCTTTTCTTCATTGCTCTTGACTATAGTCTGGATGGTATATAGGTTAACCTGAGCAGGGTGACTGGCCAACTGCTGAGTGGATGGGAGGGCCATGCCTTGCATCAAGGAAGACATTGGATTAGGTATTGGACATGACTTGAGTCTTCATATCAAGAGTGGGTGCTCAACCAGGTTTGTTTAGCAGGGAGAGTTTGAGGAAAACCTGCCTTATTGTTGGCAGGATTTATAATTTATACTATTAGGAACTTCTCTGTACATGAGAATGAACCAAGTTCCACCTTAGGATTCGATTAAGGATTAGGTTAACAAGCTGTACTGAACATGGAAGAATCTGACTAAAGATGATCTACAGGATGTGTCCGACTAGGTTCTATTATTCTAAAGATGCACAGAATGAGAGACAAAATACTGCCCTGTAAAACGAAAGGCTGTACTGATTAAGACACCTGAGACAACACATAAGAGAAAACAGAGAAGTCTACCTGGACAAGAGATAGAGAATTAACACACCTATAACATCCCATTTTAATAAGCCTGCTTTCAGAAGCATTGTGGCACTGGGGCGTTTGGGGCGGTGGGCCCCAGGGCAGCGGGTCGCAGGGGGCGCGCCTTCTCCCGGATCCGTTGCCCTACCACATCTTCTTCGCAGCCGTTCGCGCTGCATGTTTGGCCCTTCCACCCTCCCAGGCTCTGTTTGGCTCGAAAAAGGAGCCAAAAAGCGTGGGGGGGAGGGTGTTTCTGTGCCACGGAGGCACGCTATGCCAACATCACACGCCCCAGGGGCGGGGCATGTGGCGGCCATGGGGGTGTGGCGTTGCAGCTGCGGCCCCCACCCCACAGGGGTCTACATTCGCCACTGCCTGCTTTGTTGAACTGAACTTGTTTGCACCAAACCTATGCTTTGAGATAGGAAATTCTAGCAAGCAGAAGAGGCAATGGGCAGGCATATCGCTACTGTATGTAGTCTCCTGTATATGATATGCACCAGGTCCTGTACACTTTAATTGGCCTTGAACAGAAGCAGTTCCTGCAATGTTGTATGTTATAGTTGCACCTAAGTAGTTATCTAAAATGGTGGTTCAGACAGTCACTAAACCGGAAGCTTTATTATATGCCAAAACTCTAGAAATGGCCAATAAATATTCCACGCTTCATTCCAGTATGATCCAGCAGCAACTCTATTAAAAATGTTGATATGACAGCTGAGAATTTTCATCATCAACATATTCAAAGTCTCATAGTCACTAGTATCAGCCATTGGTGGTTCAGGAATAGACTGTGTACTCCTGAAGAACCAATCTTGATCATGTCTAATTGCTTGTTTCACCACTTCTGTTTCTTATATCTGTACATGGTTCTTTTCAGAAGTTATGTCTTACCCTCTCTACTTTTGTCTATAATCCTTTTCTTCTTGTTATCCTTTCCCCCGGCATACTTTCAGAGTCTCTAGTGATAGAGACTCTACTCCCAGTATCAACTTGATTTGAACTTTATCTTTAATGATATTCTGTCATCCTACTTTTTGCCACAGACACGAAGTTAGAAAACATATATCTATACCACAACTAATCTTTTCTTCTCTAGCATAATTCTACTTATTAACTAGATTTCATAAAGTTCAACAGATGACTTCTAGCATCCGTTATGCTGAAAACCTGTTTTAATTTGATACGGGAGGAAAACGGAACAGGGTTTTAGACTGAACAGGGTTTACTTTCAAAAGTAATAATTCAAATATTTCATCATTGCTTTTCTTTTTTTCGTTCAAAAATTCCTGTGGTCACCTAGATCCTGTAAATGGTCACCTACATGAAACTTTGAATTTCATGCATTCCATCAAACCAGTGTTTTGTGAAATCTTCCCTGGAGTGGAGCTGAAGGTCACCACCCAGGGCTGTCAGGAAGAATTGGGCACAGCAAAGATGCAGCAGCCACTAGAGAAAATGGAGAGGCATGAACGTAGACAGGATCGTTTCAACTCCATGCAAAACCATGAAGGGGGGGGGGAGGTGTTGGCTAGATGGGGAAAAGATAAAATTAACAAGAAAAGTATATATATTGTTTTTTT
Organism: Plestiodon gilberti rubricaudatus; assembly: GCA_026170595.1. Lineage (NCBI taxonomy): Eukaryota > Metazoa > Chordata > Lepidosauria > Squamata > Scincidae > Plestiodon > Plestiodon gilberti. Next base: position 67,321,822 of record JANXHW010000001.1, read on the forward strand.
TTCTTTTTGCAATCCTGCCAGCAGATATTGAAGTGACAACCATGAAAAACAAACAAAAAAAACTTTCCTTTTCCAAAAAATTATTCCACAGTGTCCACTGGAGAATATACGGACAAGCAAGATTCAAGGCAGTGTGAAAAAATGGGACACACAAGCAACTTTTCCATCTTTAATGGCATGCACCACATTTGTCCCATTATCAGAAACGATAAAGTCATGAGAAAGAGAAAGCAATGGGTTAAAAAAAAAGACCACTGTCATGCAGCTTCTCTTACACATTCACTGCAGTTTGGGGGTTTTCAAAGCTGCACATGTGCCGACGGACACTGGCTGGTGGGCGAGAATTCTGGCTGCCTCTTCCTGAGGATTGAAAAGAAAAAGACACCCAGTGAGTGGTTAGACACATGCACATATATGGCAGCTGTACCACTCAGTCGGGTGCCTGACTCAGTTCCAGCCTTTCTTGTGCCTCTTCAGATGTCTTCTCCACATCTGCAGTACTTAGTGGTTTCGCTGCTTCCTTGGTTCTGCATCATGTGTTCTTGGTATAGTTTTCATTTGATCTTCACAAGTGTGGTGGGATAGTGTTTGGGTGTGTTTGAGTAGGAGCCAACTGGATTGGAATCCCTGCTTACCTAAGAACCTTCTTGGGTGAACTTAGGCAAGTTACTAACAAAAATGAGAGAATGGTTATAATGTGACTTGCTCGAGCTTCTTGTGGAAGAGGAGAGAAAGAAATATAAATAAAATAATTAGCAAATGATAATGATGTGAAAATGTCTCCCAGTCTTGCTGAAACATCTTGTGATTAGCTGCTCTCCTGGTTGCCTGTAAGTATCATTTCAGAGCAAATTACTATGGCCACCACGGGATATGAAAGAGATGACAAATTAAACTATAGAATATGTAGGTTTGCTGAAAATTGGGACAATTGAAAAAAGGGGTCACCAGAGAAAAAGGAAAGAACCGGAGGTAAAGATAGGCTGGCACTTACCTATTGGTCTGTGCCCCCACCTAGTCACCGACTGAGCTGGTATAATGTCATTGGTATAATGACATTGGAATGTTTAGTAATATTATGACTACTCTGGTAGAAACCATCAGCACCAACCTTGGCACTGACAGAAGGAGGTGTGAACTGTTGGTGCGAAGAGGTGAGGAGATCTGGATTGTGAAGGGCAGCCCAAACCTATGTAACTCCCCTTGTGGCGATGCAGTGGTGCCAACACAGCTTCTGCTGTACCACTGTTTTCTGTGTTGAGGCCTCCTTGGGGTAAAGCAGCCACAAGTAAATGTGTGCGCACGCAGAGAGAATGTTATGAATTCTGAGTTTTTTTCTTTCTCACACCATCCCTTAGACAACATGTGGAGGTTGGCAGGAAGTGATATTGTGGTGTTGGCAACCTTAGGCATTGGTGGTGGTGAGGTTCAACTGAAGGAGGAGCATAAATCTTCTAATATGATGTGTTTGGCAGACTAGCAGCCCAATCTTATCCCCCTTCCCCGCCGGCGTAACTAGTGTTGCGTTGGCGAATGCTGCTTTACGGTAGTTGCAGAGAAGACCTGGCAGAGCAAATACGTCTGTGTAGGGGGGTTGGAGGGAGGTGGGGAAGGGCTCTAACAGGGAGGGGGTGGGCAGAATAGGGTAGTGATGGGGATGAAGGAGAGGGTGAATTGGGTCTGGGAGGGGGGTGGGTTTGGCGGCAGTGGTGCATGCCGAATCCCAACTCCTTTCCTGGGCCTTATCCGCCTTAACAGATCAATGTGGACTTGCACCAGCAATATTGCTGAGGCAGGTTCGAGTTGACCCATAGTAGCTGCTGGGGCTTACCCCAGAGAAAGGGACGAATTTCTCCTTACCCCGAGGAGACCTCCAACAGCTGAAAATCCACTGAGGGATAGAGCAGTAGCTGCGCTGGCACCACTGCATCGCCACATGTAGGATTGGGCTGTAAGGCTGCAATCCTATAATACTTTCCTGAGTGTAAGTGTTCTTCCCCCAGCAAGCCTTATTTCTGAGGAGATATCTGCAGGATTGTGCTGCAAGGGGGAGAGGAATAGTACAAATTGTATGGTGGGGATGATCAGCTATCAAGAGGCTAATCAACATGAGGTCCTGTATGGCCAGCAAGGGGGTGTCATGACTGTGCAGGAACATCAGCCTTATTATGACCATCAGTTGCCTGACAGATGGCCGAAGGAGGCTGCAGTGGTGGCTGGAGGTGCTTGAGCCAGTGTAAGCAGGTGGGGGAAGGGGCCTGTTGTGCAGCTATAATTTCCTTTTCTAGCCAGCACTAGCAGCAAGGGAGTAAAGGAGCTTAGAACAAGCAAAGGGTCTAAGTGAAGCACTTGCCTTCCTACGTCTCCAGATGCAAGGAGTGGATGAGCATGCAGGGATTTGAGAGGAATATTCTCTTCTGTGTAACTAGAAGCCTGCTTATGTGGGAATCTATGGAACTTGCTTTGTGTGTGTGTGTGTGTGTGTGTGTGTGTGTGTGTGTGTGTGTGTGTGGGAATCTATGGAACTTGCTTTGTGTGTGTGTGTGTGTGTGTGTGTGTGTGTGTGTGTGTGTTATATACAGCTGCTTTGTTTGTGTCACTGGACTGAAGAGGGCCATCATCATAATGAAAGGAGGGATATGGTGTGCAACAAATGAAATCCTGACATGTTGTGAAGTTTGTGGAAGGCTTGGTCTTACGTTTTGAAGACAGAGTGAAGCAGGAAATTTATTCACCTAGTGTGTCAACCTTGTTATGATCTGGCACAGATCTTTTGCCAGACAGAATTCTGCAAAAAATGTAGTTTTGTTTTAAAAAGAAAGAAAGAAAAGAAAAGCATGCGGAACAAAACTTTACATTTTTGCTCATAACCAAATAACCACTGTGCAAAGTAATCAGACTGCATCTGGCTCAAAATAAAAGATTATTGGCTGGCATGACAACTTGAATTCTTGATATAATTTAAACATGCAAATCAGATTTGTTTCAGGGTTGTTCCATTGCATTCAATCAGTTTACTTTGGTGTCTCACTGACAATTTAAATCTTTACCAGGAATGACATGATTATCAAAGCAAGAAATTACAAATGCAGTGATAGTTTCAAGTGTTGCTTCTTTGGCTTTCCAAAATTATAGCTTTTCAGATGAAATATCCCAAGTTTAAAGAAATCCTTTAGATCATTTGATTCCTTACTGAAAAAAGATGAGCAATTTGACACAATTTGTTTCAGAACTGGGCAGAGGAGTACAAAAAGTTTTTCCTTTAATGGAAACCTCCACCCACATCTCATTTTTAAAAGTATTTTATCCAGGACACAGACTTGCAAAACTCAATATAGGAAAAAAATATAGGAAAACCTCCACTTTGAATAAACAATTAAAGTAGCACTTCTGCCTCAGAGAAAAATGAAATATCATCTTCATCAACTGCCAGGTTCCATTTCTCTTTCTGACATATACCTCAGTTTAAACAGCCAATTAACAAGATGGGTCATCATCTTCACTATGATGGGTGGGGGAAGGAGCATATATTTCTGGCATGCATTTATCTTTAAGGGGGGGGGAGGATGCATTTCAGAACTCTACCCGAACAGACACATTGCAATCTCTTCTTCCCATGGAGAGGATGGGTCACCCAGGGATGGAGGACAGTGACCCAAATGCAGTGATTAACATTTTCCAATGTAAGTAAATGGCAACTATTCAGTTATATGGGAAATAACTAAAGGTTTGCGTTCAGGGACACTGGGGCTCAACCCAGTTTAGAGAGACAAAACTTATATCCTGTCTCTGCTAACTCCAAGGGTGACCTGGCTTTGCCCTTCTCAAGAATCTTGCATTTTACTCCACTTAGTTCAGATGATACCGTCTAAGCCAACTTCCCTAATCATGATTACAGATAGGCTTACTATTCATCCTGGAAAAAACGGGACTGCCCAGGTTGCCGGAGCCTGGTGCCGGCCAGCCGGTTTTCCAGGTCCGCTGCCACCCCACCGCCGCATCAACAATTTTTTTAAAAAATTCAGCAGTGCCACCATCTTGTATTTCGCTGCCCAAATCTCATGAGGGCACATGAGGGAGTAGTAGCCAGAAAAAAAATTAAATTGTCGAAGCGGCGGCTTGAGGGGGCAGTTGGAGTCCTGGCCAGCCCGGATGCAGTTGGTCAGGCTCCAGAGTTGCAGCAGCGGCAGCAACAGGGACAGCAAGGTAAGTGGTGGTGGTGGCGGCAGCGGCGGCAAAATGGCCATTTTTGTGGCCATAAATAAATAAATAAATAAATAAATAAATTTCGTGCGCCCTTCGGGCAGCAAGTGGGCACTTCACACCCACTAAAAAAACAACAACAACAGGAAAATTAATTAATTAATTAATTATTCCAGGGGGGGGTGTCTCGGTTTGGAACTGGGAAAATATGGTAACCCTAATTACAGATGAGCATGAAGCCATCCCCCCACCCGCATGATGTTCTCATTCTCTTAAACGTGTGTGTGGGGATGGCTTATCACTTCTGAGAGTGAGTCAGTAGAGGATTGCGACAGTGGAAGCCCCATTCTCCCTCCAGTGTTGCTGGAGAAATAAGGGGGGGGACACTTCTACAGCTCCAGGTAGCCTCCCCCTACCCACCCAGCTACTTCTGAAAGCACTATAGGGACAGGGAGAGGTGATCTGAAGTCTGCCCCCCTTTCCTCCACCTAACTAAAGTTGCTCTCGGTGCACAGCCTCCCATCTCCGCACCTGTTTTGAATGAGCAGAAGCAGAGCATGTTTGGTGTGGAGCATGCTGCTATGCACTAAGAGCAGCCCTAGGTGGCGCCACCCTCCGCCTGCCTTATCCACTGGCACAGGCAGACAGGGTGTGTGTGCTCATTTACACATAGGGCAGAAAAACTTGGGGTTTTTTTTTGGGCATTTGAGAGGAACAGGCTGCTCTCGAATTGGGGGAATGAGAAGAGTATGCCAGCCGGGGTAGTGGGATATACTCAATCTTGCCCCACCACCCTGGGTGTGGTGAACCCGGCTCATACAGTATTATCCTAATTGGCCTTTTGTCATAAAAAAGCTTGAGGAGAACCATTGAGAATCCTACTGGCATAGTCCCACCTCTTCATCTGCATACCATAGGCTTAGGTTGATTTGTCAGCTACACTGAATGCAAACAAATTACATTACCTCTCCACTAAATTCAAGCCAGGATAGTGTAGTGGTTTGGGAGTCAGACTTAGACCTGGAAGATCCAGGTTCAAATCCCCGCTCAGCCAAGAAGCTTCCTGGGTGACCTTGGACCAGTCACTATCTCTCAGCCCCACCTACCTCACAGGGTTGTTGTGAGGACAAAAGGGAGGGGAGGAAATATGTACACCACTCTGAGCTCCTTGGAGGAAGGGTGGTATAAAAATGTGAAAATAAAATAAAATAAAAACTGAATGTGGGATACAGATGAAAACAGTTTCCTGTTTTCAATCCAATTGTACATATTTATTCAGATTCTGCTTGTCAGGCTAACTGGGTGGCTGTGGCTTTGTTCCTATTGCTCAACTGACGTGAAATAAATGATAAATATTTACAAGCATACCAGAACTAGGAGATGTAATTCATGTTCATTTCAGTCAAGAGAGAAATTAAATAACTGGTATGTATTTTATTCCTAAGATTTTATGCCAGACAGAGGATAGCTTTCCCTTAGTTTTCTACAATAATGTATTGGCATCCTCCAACTCAGTAAACATGGATTTTTTTTTCCTGCTGTGTTGTTTTTAATTGTTCTTATTATATTGTATTTTTATGTTTTTAATTATTTTTATCATTATACTGCACACCACTTTAAGCTCTGGGAAAATCACTATATACACTTTTCAAATAAATAAATAATTAAATGTCATCTGCAACTGTGCAACCTTAACCTTAAAATAAAAAAGGGAAGGGGTAATCAGTGACTCACCTCAAACACCACAACCAGCCAGAAACCTCCCAGTCTCCCCCCACAAGCTTCACCCAAACAAAGCAGCAGAAACTCCCAGAAGCCTCTCGCACACTATGACAGTGGGATTAAGTACCACCTGTCCTATTGCAAAGTACCTCTAGTGCAGTGGTTCCCTAACTGGGGTGTCGCGACGCCCCAGCCGGGAAGAAAGGGTTGCTATGCCCTTAAGGGGCATGGCAACCCGCGGTGACGACAACGGCGCGCCTGGGATCGCGCCGCCGCCGCCACCGCTGCGCCCGGGATCGCCGTTTTTACCTTCATTGGTGGGCAGTGGGTGTCCCTCGGGGGTTGCGGGGAGCCTGCGGACCCCTCTGCAGGCCTCCCCAAGCGTCGGAGCAGTGCTCCAACGCGATCGCAACTGACTTCCGGTTTTGCGTAAAACCGGAAGTCAGTTGCGATCGCGTTGGAGCGCTGCTCCGACGCATGGGGAGGCCTGCGGAGGGGTCCGCAGGCTCCCCGCAACCCCCGAGGGACACCCACTGCCCACCAATGAAGGTAAAAACGGCGATCCCGGGCGCAGCGGTGGCGGCGGCGGCGCGATCCCAGGCGTGTCATCACCACTCCTGGGAAGGCCCCGCTGCTACTTAGAGCAGCGTAAGGCCTTCCCAGGAGTTAGGGAACCTCTGCTCTAGTGGTTCTGGTACCACTGGCTGAAAATTGATGTCAGGTGATGGTTGAAAATTAGGTGACTATCAGTGCAATCCTATGCATGTCTACTTAGATGTAAGTCCCATTGTGTTCAATGGGGTTTACTCCCAAGAAATGTTTGCATAGGATTGCAGCCTATAACACCTAGTTTATATGGCAGATGAGCACTGCCTGAAATTTACAGTTTCCAGAGGGGTAGTTGAGTTGATCTGTTGCAGGAAAAGCATCAAGGAGACTTGTTTAAAAAAAAAAAAAAGCTTGTATTTGTACCTTGAAAACTAGCGCAATAATTTTAGCATAATTTTTTTGTGGACCATAGCTCTCATGCATCAATGAAGTGAGCTCAACTCCAATACATTTTTTTTAAATTACAAATGAGTGAAAGCATGAGATCATTCTCTTATAAATATGAAGATATTCCTGAGTGATACAGCAATAAAAGTACAGGGCTACAATCCAGAAAACTGTGTATATCAAACAGGATATTTGACCATTTTCCAAATAGCTCATCAGCACAGTATGTTACATACTGCATGTCAACCATTTACTTTAAAACTTGGGCAAATGCAAAAGCAGTTGATGTGCCATGATAGGTGCTGTTTCCACTTGTTTCCACTTGTTTCGACCAAAATATTTTCAGAGCAGGAGTGGCCACTTAACTCTTGTAATCTTGCAAATAATGGAGAGCAGTTTTTATTCAGACTTTCAATATTTCAAAGTAGCTTTCTGATAAAACATTTCCTTGGAACCCCACACATTTGTGAAATCGTTCCCCTATTGTATCTCCTTGTCCTTTACTGTATACCTAATTGTTTGGGGGTTTTGCAAGTTGACTTTATACCCAGAAATGAAGTCATTTGTAAGCTGAATTTACTATTTGAACTTTACTATTGCAACAAGATTGAATTAAATTCATTGGACATTATTAGGATATAACCTTATTTCAATGTATGATCTCTGGTCTTTGTGGCCATTATTTTACTTTTGCTTCTGAAGTTAGTAGCAAAAAATGCAAATGACGACAAAGAAAAATTCAGCTTACTCCCACATTTTACTGTGCTGCTGGTTACAGTGGAGAGGAGTACATTGCAGCTTGGAGCTGAGGATTGTGAGATGAAACAGACATTACATCCAAAGACTAAGCTTGGCAGTTTTGCAGATAAGCTAATGGGTGTGCAGACTACAGCACTGTACTGCTTGAGACCCATTCCAGGACTTTTATCACTTAATTATGCAACCTGCTCACACATTCCCTGTTTCGGAAGGACAGCTGTTCCTCTTAGCTCAGTCTCTTCTCCTGATGTGCTTCATTTTCCTTGTGGATTACTGCAGCACTTGTCAGCTGGTTTAGTAAGTATACAGTGAAATCGCAGACTAATTAAATGAAAAATGACATGCAGGCAATATAAGCTTATATTTCATTTCTCGATCACCTACCTCATATCATGTTATGATGGTGTAGTGCTTTGGGAGTCGCACTTAGACCTGAAAGATCCAGGTTCAAATCCCTGCTCAGCCACAAAGCTTCCTGGGTGACCTTGGGCCAGTCACTATCTCTCAGCCCCACCTACCTCACAGGGTTGTTGTGAGGGCAAAAAGGAGGGGAGGAAATATGTACACCACTCTGAGCTCCTTGGAGGAAGGGCGGTATAAAAATGTGAAAAATAAATAAATAAATTATTTTCCTTGGGGAAAAAAAATCTCTTTCTCTTCTTGCAGTACTTAATTTTGTGGGCTATTATTTTTACCACTTGCTGCCCAACACAAAGGATCACTGTGGTGGATGTTTGCCCCGGGCCCCAGTTGAGGTCAAGTGGGGGGGAAGATAGCTGATTGGTGTTTCCGTGGGAGCAGGGAGGAGTTTATGTAGCGATTTGGACTGCTGACTGGTTTGCCAGTCAGTGTACGTTTGGCTTTTGAATGGCACACCTGTGAGCAACAATGTTGGAGTAGAGTGAGAGGACTGCGTGAGAAAGAAAAAAGGAAAAGAAAAGGCAGGTTTCTGTTTCAGCGTCAGGGGAGTTGCCCCTTGACACAGTATCTGTTTTGGGTGGGTGGGTGGAACTTGGTGGCCAAGGGTAGTTCCCCTGAGAATCAGAGCAGCCATGGTGGCAGCTAGGCTGAGACTTGGCAAGGATGAAATAACATGCAGTGGACATGTTAGATACTATGATCATCTAACTATGATACTATGTGTTAGATACTATGCACATAACTGAGCTGAGATGCTCAGGCACTTTACATGCATCTTGGGCTGGGTGCCGTCATGCGTGTACTTGAGCTGGTGTGGAGCTACACACCAGGAACGGCTAGTTTTGTGCCCAATGGGTGGTTGAACTACAATTGGTGAGCCAGGTGGATTGTGGGATCTTGAGGTGGCTAATTAGCCAGGCTAATTATGAGGTGCATCATCGGCTGCTGTTTGTTTGTTCCAAGTAATTGTATTTTCTCTGGCAGGTCGTCTCCAATTAGAGTGCTGATTATTGGGCACTCTGTTGTTTTGGGGGCCCACAAGCAAGCAAGCAACAGCAGCTTTGACACCTATCTGGGTCTCAGGGAATTAGCCAGTGTCACCTGTGTGCCTGAAAAGGGAATGCCACCTGCTGTCCATGGCAGGAGAATATTTACAGCAGGTCCTGCCTCTCCCCCCCCCCCAATTATGCCAGTTCATTTAAGAGAGAATGATCTTGGGCAGAGAACAGGTTTGACCTTGAGCCACCAGGCCCAAAGGGACTTACCGGTAACTCAAATTCAGGCATGAATCCTAGGAGTGGTCATACTTTGGTCCAACCTGCTGTAGCATAAAGTTTGACTGGGGTTAGGAATCCTGGGAAATTGGAGAAGGCTAGGAGAAAGGGACTTGGAGAAGATGGTTAGGTCAGATGCCTTCATCTGATCCAGAAAGCGGTATTAAGTGACATACTGCCTCTGATGATATAAATTCAATTTAGCTATCATCCTGGCTAATAGGTGGTCACATAATGGATTCACCAGGCATTCCATTCTAACCTGACTAGGCAAGCCACAACAGGCAACTTGACTACATATGTTTATATTGGATATGATCTGCGTATGTATCAGAATGAGTAACAGCAGTTGTACATGCTATGAAATTCAGTGCATATCACATGATGCAAGAGGACCATGAGACACTAAGAGAGAACCTGAATTCTAATCAGCACTCCTTCAATTAAGCATACAATTAACACTTGAACGTTACCTTAATTCAGATCTTGTTGCCTGCATTTGTCTTATTTTTCATGTTGACTGTTACAGTTCCTTAAAGATATGTTCCTCTACATCCCCCCCCCCCGTGGTGCTTTAAATGTTCCCTTAAATCAACATGCTGACAATATAAAATGTGTCAAACCTTGTTGAATTTCCCTACTTGAAATTCATATCACAAAAAAGAACTGGAAAATGGCCATTATTCGTCACTGTTCTGTATGTCCTACAAAAAGGACTGAGGTTGAGCCAACGAATGGGTTACTGTCCAGAGATATAGACACTTACGTCTGGCACTTACATATTTTAATTAAATCTGCTGGCAGAATCCTACAGTATGTGGAAACAGCTAAATGTAGAATAGAAGACAGGACGTTGGTAAGCTAAATAGCAAGTGCCAAAAACATCAACAAGATTGCCAAACTTATGCTAAACATTGAAAACCATTTCAATTTAAAGTTTAGGAATTTAGGAGCAAATCATCTCTTGCTACCTACAATACAAGTGTATTTATTTACTGAAATGACTGAGATCTCACCTTTCCCTCCAAATAAACGGAGCACTCTCACAGTGCCAAAAAGAAAAAGAAAAAAGGAACAGACACCTTTCTTACTGCCGGACTAAGTTACAAGACAAATTGGCTTTATTAATTGATTACATCCACATTCTTTTTATTCATATGACTTATGGCCCAATCCTATTCACTCTTGTGCAGGCGGAACATGAGTTCGGCTGGTGTGCGCTGTTGCAAAAATGCTGTAAAGCGCTTTGTGACAGTGTTACTTCCAGGTGCGCCGTTCGAAAGGCCGAAGCATGCAGGGATGCCTGTTGGAGCAGGTAAGCCTCTGAAGGGGGCGGAACAGGGTGGGAGGAGAGCAGGGTAGGGTGGGGAGGGGGTTGAACAGGGTAGAGTAGTGTGGGGGAGGGCAGATTGGGCCTGAGAGGGGGGCAAGATCGGTGGTGCCTCCAGCATGCTAAATTCCCCCGTGGGATGCAGTGTAGCTCATGCCAACACTGCTGCATCGACCGGGATTAAGTTAGGATTGGGCTGTTACTTATGCAAATTTTAACTGCTATGGCTCAGGACAGGTGACAATGTTTGAAAACAGACAATAAAATATAGATGAGCCTGTATTGCATATAAACAACCCAATAATTAGCACCTTGTAGGCTGAGATGTACACAAGAAGTTCCTGTTTATGTGGCTTCCCTTATGAAGTAAAACTAAATTGTGGATATGTTAATGTATAGATAGATCTGTTCCCTTCATTGAATCAAGCGAAGGAAGCTTAGGAACCGAGGTAGATTTGAACTCAAAGGGATGCTTTGATAACTGGAATGATGTGTTTGCCCAGATCTGTCCAGAGAAGTGACTAACATGTGACCCCCCCCCCCCCGTCCCACTTCAAAACTGTAGCAGGGCATAGATGTATCCCTGCCACAGGAATTTTGGAGCATTTATAGACTTTCAAACAAAATGTCGATGCAACATGAATGTTCTTCCTTTGTGAACATCTTCCTATATAAAACCATTTATCATATGGTTCTTAATTATTTGATCACATGTTATTCACTCCGCAGGAGTTTTGCTTTAATCTGCACACAAAATGAATTAGTGAATAATGCATGGTTGTGGTAAATAGTCTATTATGAATGGGGCTACAAAAAAAGAAGGATGATCCTGGGTTTAATCACTGACATGGGCAGTAAAATTAGTGAGTTATTATCTTGGCTATACAACGCAATTAGACAATTCAGAGAATTAGGCAAAGTCACATGCTGAAAAACCAAGCTAGGAGGAAATGCTTTTATAGCTACCGTATTCATTGTTAATGCTGAGGAAAACCCATTCCACACCATGAATGTAATGCTTAATCTATCTCTCATATACACATTCTCTTACACGCATACATTTATGCTCTCTCTGTCTCTCTGTCACTCACACACACACACACACACCTTACAACATGATTTTAAACGGAGTCAAATTTTAAATGTAAGTCGAATTCCAATTTATTGATTTCCGTAGAAGTTATTCTTAAATAACAGCCCAATCCTATCCAAAGTCCCACGTTGGAATGCAGTGGCGCCGGGGAAGGCTCTGCTGTATCCAGCATGCGGCTGAAGGCTGCTGGAGGACTCTTCGAGGTAAGGGGATGTTCGTCCCCTTACCCCTTGTCAAGCCCCAGCAGACTCTATGGGGCTACTCATATCTGCACCAGCTAAATGGCTGGTGCAAATCCGAGCAGCTTTGTGTCAGGCTTCCAAGCTCAGGAAGGGGGATAGGATCCCACGGAGCCTGCCTCCCTCCCTCCCAGACCTGGAAGTTACAGCTGCTTTGGGGAAATTAGCATACTGGCCAGTGGCTCCTATTCAGGCTTTTCTCAGAATTACAAGGAAGGGGGGATATTGGAGGCAACAAGAAAGAAGGTACTTTGAATCTGGCTCACAGGATGAAGTGTGTGTTTTCGTTAAAGGAGGAAGGGGTGTTGCCTTGTGTCCCCCTAATTTCAGTGGTTGCTTCAGATTTTAGTATCTGCATCTCTGGATTCCCACCCTTAATTTTTTTCATCGGTGATGATGGACAGGCCCTTTTTCAGATCCCTGAAAATATTCCTTATTAATTTGTTACATATTTTCAATAGTCCTCACAATAAGCTGGAATAGGAGGGCAGTATTATCTCCCCGTTTATTTTTAGTAATTGTCTCTAAAGCCGGTAGACTAAATGAAACATTTTAAATTGCTGTTTAAGCACCAGCAATCTTCAAGTGAGTTCACAATAACATTTGCTCCTAAGAGAGGATTGCTACAGCCCTGGTCGAGATCTGAAACAACAGATCTTCTTCAAGCAGCAGTTACTGTACCTCATTGTGGCAGAAAGTGGAAAACGTCTTACTCTGTTAATATTCTCACAAACCGTGAAGAAAGGGTAACTGTGAAGTTAAAGAGCATTGTATAGTTCTGTTCCATCATCACTTTTTAGCGTGTTGTAACAAAATAAGATGATAAAGTTATAGTGCTTTTAGTAGGAAGCAGCATTACAGAGCTACCCTGCCTTTCTCTCCTAGCTTTAAGGAGCCAGGATGGGCGCCCAATTATGGCACCCATCCTGTACCATGGTAATCATGACAAAGGGGAGTGGGGAATACCTGCCTTGGGCTGCAATCCTATATGAACTTACCTGTGAACAAGTCCCATTGAACTCAGTGTGCTTATTTCTGAGTAGACATGCATAGGATTATACTGCAAGTGGCATCCAGGTTGGACTATTGCAACTTTCTAGATGTGAGGCTGCCTTTGAAAAGCTGCCATTGGAAACTTGACCCAAATCACAGCAGCAAGGATCTGTTGCATGGGGCATGCTATACCAGTGCTTTACCAACTTCACTGGCTTCTAGTTTGCTTCTGAGCTGAACCTGTCATGCTGGTTACTGACCTTTAAAGCCTTCAACAGCCTGGGCCTAGGCTAGGGTACTTGAAAGACTGCCAATATCAACTTGCCTCAGCACATAGAGGCCCTGCTCCATGTTCCATTGACTTCTGAGGTGGGACTACCACCCCCCCACCCCCGCAAAAATGTTTCCAATTGGGCCCCACAGCTCCTAAGGCGGGCCCTGGGACATATTCACAAGCTAATTGGTCTTCAGTTGCAGATCATCGTAAAAGTACAAAGAGGTTTGTTTTGTTCTTTAGCCTTATAGATTTCCTGGGCAGAGAAGAACCAAAGGAAGAGGCAAAAAATTAGAAGAGAGCGAAGGAAAAAGATCTCAAAAATATGTTCCATGCAGTGTCATTTTGCTACAGTACAGAAATAGGATTATTTGGGGCCCAATGAGATTTTTTTTATTTTTTCCAAGTATGCAATATAAAGTATGAATGTACTTTATCAGAAGCAAATATTGCTCCACATATGTAGTTCTATTCCTTAGCCTTCAAACTTTAATACAGGCGGTGTTATTACCGTAGTTAATATGAAATCTCGACTAAGCAGTACGGAAGAAAACAGAGTGGTTATGAAAGTTGTTCATGATGAGACAAGCAAAAAACCCCTCAAACCCTCTTCTATGGAACTCCCTAGATCTCAGTATGTAACTGATAATGAAAAATCAATTGAGAATTTTATCCATTCAAATTATTTTGGAAATAAAATATCCAGAAACCAAGTGGAAATGAGGTTGCCTCTACTTAGACAATCCTATTACTTAGTCCTATCCATTTACATATTTGTCCATTCATAATGTTCTGTCTCTTTCAATTTAATCCTGTGCATGTCTACTCAGAAGTAAACCTTAATATTTCAATGGGTCTGACTTCTGAATAAACATGCTTAGGATTGTGCTGTTTGAAATGCTCAGAGCATGTCATAGAAACAGAAGCAAGAGAACTGATTGGGGAGAGGGAAAAGAGGTGACTTGACACTTTGGGATTGGAAGGAAGAAGGCTACTTAGCTAGTGAAGGAGGAACCATTCCATATTTGCATCTTCAGCAGGTTGTGGTTGTCACTTTGTGAACTTGGGAGAGGGCTGAGTCTATAATAGGGGTGGCCATCCTTTCAGCATGAATGCTCCTGAACCTTTAATGGTTGTATAGGTGAGGGCATTTCAGCAGGTGCAGCTGCTTTAGCAGCACCATCAGCAATTGCAGCTGCCAAGATGCTGTCTTCTACACAACTCTTAAGAACGCAGAGACCCTAATGGTAGAAGGTTGGCCACGTCTAGTCTGTAAGATTTTAAAATCCAGATGAACCAGACTCTAAAGAGGCCTCTTCTGAAGAACAGAGGAAATTGAGCCCTGCAAGTAACCAAGACACCAACCAAGATCCAGTGGAGACCATGACTCTTGATGAACTACTGGAGTTCCCCCCACAGATGTTCCCCTGAGGAATCTGAGATTCTGGAAATGCCCTCTGCCTCTCCTCAGACTCATGCCAGCTCCATAGCTGGCATGGGGCCAAGAGAGCCATAGGCGGCCAGAAGGCCTATGAGGAGGGAAGTAAACTTTTTTTTTTTAAAACTTACCTCTGGTTTGTTTTCTGGTCCATCCATTGCCCCCCCCCCCAGTTGCATGCAATGCAGCCTCCGTTGGCAAGGCTGCATGTTATGGTGCTGCAGGGGGATAGGATTGGGCTGTCAGTCTATAATCCTAGATACACTTTCTTGGGAGTAAGCTCCATTGAATACAATGGAACTTACTTCTGAGTAGGCATGCATAGGATTTTGCTGTCAGACACAGATCCGGGCAGCGCAATCCTACGTAAAGGTCTGGCCGGTGGCCCAGGGCCGCCCGCCGGATCCTGAGCCACCGGCCGGACCTTTACGTAGGATTTCGCTGCCACCGGGCTGGAGGTCTACTCGGAGAAGGGGATGCTCGTCCCCTTCCCCGAGTGTAAATGCCGACCAGCCTCCTCAGATTTCCACCAGCAAAATTGCTAGTGGAAGTAGGAGGAGGCCGTGTAACAGCCCAGCCACCCAGCGGGGTCTGGGATATGGCCTAAGCCGTCCCCCGCCCCCTCCTGGGCCAGCTGTGCCAATGGCCCCCCTCTACTGCCAGACTGCCCCCGCGTCCGCCGGATCCTTACTTGGGTTCGGCGGCCGTCGCAGGAGCGCTCAGGCACCAGAGCAAGGGAGGCCGGCCTCTGCGCCAGCCTTCCCTGCTCACGAGTCATCGCAAATGTGCTTTCCAGCACGTTTGTGATGTCTTCTGGCACCAGAACGCTCGTCTGTGGCAAAACTATTGTGAATTTCCAGGGGAAGAATTGCATGTCTCTGTGTTTATGGATGTTTATGGATGAAAAAATTATTGAGATTTCTCACCTTGCAGTATAAAAAATGATTGCGTTAACGTATCCTCAGGCTCTCCCATGTTCACACAGAGCTCAAGGAGATGTACTTCCCTTAGTGACTCTTGTATCCTGATTCATAATCCACGTTATGGATTACTATTTCAAGGGAAGAGATTCAATCCGCTGAAGACTACCTTGGACTAAATTCAAGCACTTTGGACACTCTGCACAGTGCACAGTTGGTTATCTATATCAACATCATTGCCAGATGATTGTTCTTTTATGGCAGTTTATGCGAGAAGGGAGAACTGCTGTTCATCACAGGTACTGTATATGAAATTCATATTACACATGGCAAGAGATGGAAAATGCTGGATTTGGAGTAGTAATTAACAATGCTTCAAATGTACTTACCTGTCATTAATTGGACAACACAGAATGGCTTTTTAAGTGATTCAGGCTTCAGGTTAACTCTTTTTAACTCCAACTTAATCAGACTGACAGTCCTAGGTGCAGTTGGGATCACAGCTCACAGAATGGGACCCATATTGCCATGTAAACAGTTGTTGTAAAATATTAAACATGTGGCAGTTCTGAGAAAGCATAACATTATTTTTTTTCTGGATAAAAGTAGACATAACCTTTCCAAGATGTGATGGTACTTTTTAGTGTCACCCTACACTGTGCTTAAAAACTGCTCATTATTTTGTGTGCAAGTAATTGTGGATCAGGAAACAGAAAGACAAAAGGAATCTAAATAAACATGTAAGATTAGGGATTAATGGCACCAAGGCAAGTAGGCTACATTGCACCTAATACACAGCATAGGAGAGGAAGAGGCAAAATAATAGATTACACTGGTCTACAAAAAAAATATTTTTCTGGCCTGGACTTTTGCAGCTGTTTTAGACTAATTTCAGGGTGCTGATTCCAAATCTGATCTCAGATTTGCCCTATCACATCTCATTTTTATGCTATCAGCATTTTCATTGATTTTACCCAAAATTAACTCTTTGTCACTTATGATTGCAAGTTGTTGCGAGTCAGTGACTGCTTTAGTGTTAAAATATGGTGCTGTATTTTTGGGATAGTGTGTTTATAATATCATTTTATGTAGATATCCACATTTATTTAATATTTTCCTTCTGCAGGGCGTGATCTAACAATGGCTACAACAGGGATTCTCAACCTGTGGTACGGGTACTCCTAGGGGTACGTGGACCTCTTGCTGGGGGTATGCCAGGCCCTGCCCCTTATCTGCCCCATCAGCAGCTAATTGTTAATTAACTTGGACTTTAAATTGTAATTATTTTCGGAGCCCTTCTGTCTCTGATTTTGGTTTGGGGCTTATTTTTGTTCTTTGGAAAATGTACATTTGGTGGGGTGGGGGAAAGAGGAGCTGATTTTGGGAAGTGTGACTTGGAGAAAAAAGAGATCCTTGCATATGTCTCTCTCTCTCTCTCTCTCTCTCTCTCTCTCTCTCTCTCTCTCTCTCTCTCTCTCTCTCTCTCACTCACACACACACACACACACACACACACACACACACACACACACACACAGTTAAGACATTTTTCACATTTAAAATTGTTTTAGTACTTTTTTATTTAATAATTACCTAATTAATTAATTGATTAATCCAATTAATTAGCAGTTAATTAGCAGGGATTACTTCAGAAAATTGGACTGTGATAAGGGGGTACCCAGACCTTCAAAGGTTGAGAACCCCTGGGCTACAACATCTGAAAGAAGGAAATGCAGTAATGACCCAATTATATCTTCTGCTACATCTGTGGCAGCTTCACTTTGCAGGATTAAAGGCGCAACATCAATACCTTTGTCAGGAAGGTTTATCTTGCCTACTTTAAAGTACGACATCAATGATATGAGCATAAATTTTCTGTTTTTCATTGATTTTATCAAACGCAGTATTTGATATCTCAAAAACCTGATGTGATAGACAAAAACTGATGCCAGATTTGGAATCAGTGCCCCCAAATTACCTTAAAACCATTGGAATAGCTTATGCCATAAAAAGTGTGTTGACCA
This sequence comes from Plestiodon gilberti rubricaudatus, assembly GCA_026170595.1. NCBI lineage: Eukaryota > Metazoa > Chordata > Lepidosauria > Squamata > Scincidae > Plestiodon > Plestiodon gilberti. The sequence goes on from JANXHW010000001.1 coordinate 67,339,507, forward strand.
GTGTTATTTTAGATTACCCCAGCCTTCTCTCCTCCATTCTTCTCTGATATAAATACATTGCAACATGATTACAGAACTTGTTGAAAATGTAGCAGGCTACTGAAGACTGAAAGGGAATGAAGAAAGACAAAAAGAAAGACTGACAGACGTATCAGGCAAATTACTCACTTTGGGTTTCCAGTGCCTGGTTTCTTCCTCCGGAATATGCTGAGGAAATTGTTGGACCTACAAGGTGTCTTGCCATCCCCAACATGCATTCGCACCACATCTGAAGTGGTGAAGGCACTGCGGACGTTCCTCTCAGGCTTCGCAATTATGATGTACATCTTGGGGGTGAACATACACCCCAAGGCTACTGTCACACTCAGGCTCACCGCAAAGCAAGTAGTGATGATCTTGTAGTTGCTCCCAAAGTAGATAGGCACAAAGGCCAGCCAGATGATACAAGTTGTGTACATAGTGAAGGCAATGTACTTGGCTTCGTTGAAATTGGCGGGCACATTGCGAGTTTTGAAGGCATAATAAGTGCAACTCATTATAAGGAGTCCATTGTAGCCCAGTGGGGCGACCACACCTAAATTGCTGGTGTTACAGATCAGAAAGACTTCCTTGATGCTGGGATAAGAAAGGATGGGCAGAGGGGGCTCCATGATGACCAGCGTAATCACCAATGTCAGCTGCACACTGATCAAAATGGAGGCAATGACTACTTGGGCCCAAGCACTCATGAAGCGTGGTTTGCGGGTACAAATTTTTTTCTTACTCCCTGCCAGGATGCGGGCAATACGGTTGGTTTTGGTTACAAGGGCTGAGTAGCACATGGCCGAGGAAAGCCCCACAAGGAGGCGCTGGAGGTAGCACGAAGTGATGGTGGGCTTAGCTATAAGGGTGAAGGGGCAAATATAGCCAAGGAAGATCCCAGCAAGTATAATGTAGCAGAGCTCCCGGCTAGAGGATTTGACCACAGGGGTATCCCTGTAGAGTGCAAAGATAAGGGTAACAAACATGGTGACCAGGATACCCAGGCAGGAGAAGGCCACAGCCACAATGGACTCTATATCACTCCACTGGAGATATTTGACAGGGATGGGTTCACAGCCTGCAAGATACAGAAAAGAAACAGAATTAGATGAATTTTAAAAAAATGATAAACAACTTTCAGAACAGCATTATTATAGGTAGGCTTACCAGATCTCCAATCGGGACAGAGAGCTAGACCTTTAGGAGAAGGAATGTGGACAGGTGTAGCTTGTTAAACCCTTAGAGCACAATCCTAGGCATGTCTACTCAGAAGCAAGCCCCACTGAACACAAGCCCCACTGAACCCACATTCCTTCTCTTAAAGGTCTAGTACTCTGTCCCGGTTGGAGATCTGGTAAGCCTAATTATAGGGGGTGTTGTGCTTGATAATCCACACATTCACATACATACACAGCAGTGCAATCCTAGGCATGTCTACTCAGAAGCAAGTCCCATCAAATTCAGTGGGACTTACTACCAGGTAAGCGTGTATAGGGTTGCAGCTAGGCTACAAGCCTATACACACTTACTTGGGAATAGGTCCCATTGAACTCAATGGGGTTTACTTCTAAGTAGACATGCCTAGGATTGCACTGTAAAGGATATAATCAGCGAGATTAGATCTCTGTAGACTTTTACTATTTAAATGGCTCGGCAATGAACAGCATGCACATCTCAGTGGTGGATTTGGGAATTCAACACTCACCTCCAACTATTTCTTATCTCTCAATTTCTGATAGTCAGCACTTGCAAGATCTATGCCAAATACTGGAGAAGATAAAAGATACCCACTCTGAGAGAATGGTTGGGCAAGATGGGAGCAACAGTGATTATGGGAATTTTTGAAGTCTGAAACTTGCTGCTGAAACTTGCAAGCAGGCCATATTTCTGTTCTTGTTCTGCCTGGCAATATGTAGTGCCGTACTCTGGACAGAATTCAGCATGATGATTTTCACACACAGGAATGTGATCTGCAAGACTGAGCAACTTTATCTACTTTTATTAATTTTAATGTTAGTTCCATTTTTATTTTGCTAGCTTGCTACTTCTGCCAGGCCAACACCAGAAGCCGACATTGTCTAAAAAGTCATTGTCTAAAATTGTCAAAAAAAGTCGTCATTTTGAAAATACAGGCATGAACATGCATAGCAATGCCTGTGTACTTCCATTATTATGGGTGCATGCTGAGCATTAGAAAAAGGCAAATGAGTTACTAAGAAATGTATGGGTTGGATATTTTAAATAATTGTTGTCACACACAGTTTTACTCCCTCACAATGTTCCAACAGAGTCAATGTGACTATAATCAAGCATAATGGTACATGTGGAGATAACTGTTCATAAGTTTTTACTTGCTATTTTAGACTCTTAAAAATCCACAATGGTTTCAAGGCTTGGGAACAAACCCATCATATATCATGAACGGACAGATAAGTTGATGAGTTGAGCACCATTTCTTTTCGGAACGAAAACTGCTCAGTGGTTATTTGAAAGAACTATATCTTTCTCCAGGGTCTTTTAAGGAAAGATACCATGAAAGGTACTTGGCACACGCATTTCCAAAGCATAGGGGAGTGCATCACTGGACACCCCCAACAGGGCTTTTGTCACAGGGCCCCCAAAAGGTAGAGCTGACAACGCCTGTAATTACAACTTTTGTAGTGCAAAATTGTTGGGATCACAGATCAGCTGGCAATTTAGGCCTCAGTCACAGGCATCCTTAGTGACGTAGGAGCTACTGTCCCTGGGTGCAATCCCACATGGCTGTAGTATGCATGGGAATCCGAGAATCTGTAGGTGGGACCAGTCGCGTCGCTAGGACGCGCGTCACCCCAGAGTGGGGGCGCATGTCACCTTTAAGGGAGCGGCTCCACCCCCGCGCGTGACATCACGTGCAAGAGCAGAGCACCCCCCCCACGCCGTTTTCGGCTCATTTTGGAGCCAAACGGACGCGAGGGTAGGCGGGCAGGCCCAGCTTCCACATCAAAATGTAAGTACTGGGGGGACGCGCGTCACCCTTGTTCGCACGTCACCCCCGGGCGGCCTGCCCCGCGCGCTTCCCCTTGTCGACGCCCCTGGGTGGGACCAGCTGTGCCTAGCTGGGAGGGGGTTGACGATTGGGTGGGAGAGACCCTGCCATGTGGTTCTGGCATTGACATAAATGACATTTAGGCAAAGAAAGTGAATAGTAGTTAGGAGACAGCAACAAGAATACAGAAGTTGCACAAGGGTCTCCTATAAGACATACAAATGAATCCCAATATGTTTTGAGTTAATCACTCCATGAGTTCCCATTTTCAGCCCAGCACCATTATTACCTAACCAGAGAATTCTAAAAGCAAATATTGGTGTTCAAAAGGACCTTTTGTGAAGGTCCTGGCACTCTGCCTCCTTATCTGGACACACCCTTACTCTTTGATCCCAAACTTGAGAGCAACTAAGGCTGCAACCCTATAAGCACTTTCCTGGGAGTAAGCCCTACTGAACATATTGAGACTCACTTCTGAGTAGACATGCATAGGATTGCACTGTGATATGGAAAGGAATTGCCTTCACCTGTCAGTTCAGCAGTAGGCCACCATCCCAGTTCGCAAGCTTTGCATGTGAACTCGTCCTGCACAAATTCGTTCTCCTTGCAAGCTGTGCAAATCCAGCAGCAGCTCACTTCTCCCTTCCTTATCACCTACAATGCAAAAACAAATGAAAAGAAAAAGACAATCTTTAAAACCTTTTAGAGCAGCATTTGGATTTCAGAGTGCATGCCTCTCTCTCGCTACAGTACACAACACCATGAACTCAGAAAATAATAAAGCCAGATGAAGTTTAAAACTTGTTTTGTGTTTCAAGTTGTCTGTGCTATAATACATTTTTCCAAGTTCTCGGTTGTTGTTGTTGTTCAGTCGTTAAGTCGTGTCCGACCCTTCGTGATCCCATGAACCATATCCCGCCAGGCCTTCCTTCTCGGTACATTTCCATTTTCCCTCCTAGTCTGAAACGACAATGGATAAATGTGGTGCTTTCAATTTGGCAGGGTCCGCAGCAAAGTCGGAGAGCACATGCTTGGAATGTAGAAGGTCCCTAGTTCAGTCCCTGGTGTCTTCAGGTAAAAGGATCCAAGTTAGCAGGGAGACCTCGGAAAGCTGCCACAATTTAGTGTAGACAACACTGAACTTGATGGATCAATGGTTGGTCTTGGTATAAGACAGCTTAGCGCCCAATCCTATCCCCCACCAGTCCAGAGTGTGCAGCGCTGCTGACAGAGCACACACTGCACACTATGAGCTGGGAAGACCAGATAGTCTAGAAGAGGTAAGTAAAAACCTCTTCCTATGCTGCCTGGTCTCCAATGGGTCTCCTCAGACCTACACCATTTCTTTTGCTAGCGTAAGTCTGAGAAGACTCCTGGGGGGAAGGGGCTTCAGGCTGGGAAGGGGGGATAGGATCTTGGTGTGCATGACTGCTGCTGAGGTCCTCCCCCTCCCATCTTCAAGCCTAGCCTGCTCTGGCTTGCCACCAATCTACCTGCTCTGGCAGAGGACAGCAGAGGTTCAGTGGACCGTGGTTGCACACGTGTGGTAATTGTGAGGAGAGTCAAGATATCGCCTATATGTTCCTGCTGTATGTGCTTAAACTGTATTATTGTTTTACATGTCTGTAGCCTGTTCTATGTAAGCCATTGCTGTAAAGATGAGATGTAAGTTAGAAAGTTTATGGCTCTTCTTTGAAATGCTGATTTACTGGGGGAAGTGTGAATGTTAGAGACAGCAGTCCTGAAGGAAGCCAGGCCTGCTTTGAAATGCAAGCATCAAGGACAGGGATAAGACAGGATCCGTTGCTAGGGCAATTTATCAACATAAAGTTAGAAAATGAAACTAAGAACTTTTCGCAGGTGTTGTAAATCAGACATGAGGGATGAGAAATCCATGTACGTGCAAGGCACAGGATTGGCTAGTTTGATCTAACCTGATCACCCCACCTTTTGGGTTAGAACCGTTAGAATAAGGTATAAAAGTAAGAACTTCCCTTGCAGCTTTGTCTTCGCCTGTCTCCCGTTGCTGCGGGAAGCTCTGCCCAAATTTGCCTAAGAATGCCTAACAATGGCTGCAGTCTCTGATGGTATGTAACAGTATAGATTTAGATAGCTTTGTTATTTTGATGTGCCTACTGTCTGTAACTTTCTCTTCGCAAGCCTCTTGTTCCAGCCCCATCTGGGGATGAGGTTTTGCACCTAAAACAAAATCTTAAGCTTTGAAATAAATTCTCTTATATTCTAAAGAGGACTATGTGTGTATTATAGTATAAGACCAAACTGGAGTAACACTTTTGGAATTAAGGGGAGGAGAGCGGACATTCTCTTGTCGGTGCGACAAGTGGGAGGGAGTCCCAGGGGTGGCTGAGTCCGGGGAAGGACAGCTGCGGGGGATCTCCAAGCACTGCGGGCATAAGCAGTGGACCAGGGTGGTCTCTGAGGAGAGTTGTACATAAAACGCAGCCCATAGAGCCTGATGCTACTGGGATAAAGTAGCGTGCTGTACATAAGGCCAGTTTGAGCCCTTTTGCTGTCCCTCAGAGACAACCCCCCCTGACAGTATATATATTACACACTGTATTACCACACATTCTACTTAGAGGCCGCGGTGGCTTAGTGGTTAAGACGCTAAACTGCAAGTAGATAAATACTTCTATATAGTCCGGCTCGTCTCCTTAGATCATCAGATAAGGCCCTTTTGCGGGTACCGTTGCCCAGGGAGGTGCGAGGGGCGGCGGCCAGAAATAGCCCCTTCTCAGTAGTGGCACCAACCTTATGGAATTCCCTCCCCTTTGACTTACGAACTGCTCCCTCCTTGGACACTTTCCGGCGAGGCCTAAAAACCTTCTTGTTCAAAGAAGCCTTCTGTCCTTGCCTTTTTTAACACTCTGCTGGTACAGGTGGGGCGCTGCTGTTTTTATGATCTGTTTTAATTGTAATAATTTTTAAATAAATTTTTAGATGTTGTTTTTATTAGTTTTTGTTAACTGTTTTTTATTGTTTTGAAACTAACTATTTATGTATGTATTTTTTGGTATTGTATTTTTTTCTTTTGTAAGCCGCCCCTTCGGGGAGAAAGGCAGGATAGAAATATTGTAAATAATAAATAGGTACTAGTGCGCCGAGAAGGCAACAGCATTCTGTTAGTCATGCCAGTCACATGACCACGGAAGTGTCTTCTGACAGCACTGGCTCTTCAGCCTTAGAAAAGGAGATGAGCACCACACCCTAGAGTCGGACATGACTGGCTTTCAAGCCCTGACCTTACCTTACAAAGGACTATGCAGTAGAACCCTATTAGAGCACCAATAATACAGGTCTCCTGTCTGTCCTCTGCTTCTACAGGAGAAAGTAAGGGATCTGCAACTGACAAGACTGTTAAGGTCCCTCACTCACCAGTGTCTGGAGCAGAGGATAAGATTTGTCCTTTCCTCAACTATGTCTTCAGTAGCAGCCTGGTTACTTTCTCCCACAAAAGTAGAAAACAGAACCAATTCCTCTACTGGAGGAAGTATAGAGGCTGGCATTGGGAACACTGTACAGTTGTCATTAAGGAAAACCCTGGTTTTTATCCCAGACATTGGAATCAGCAGTGTCTGAAAGTCTGAGCAAACTGTGACCACAAACTGTGTCACTGATTGCAGCCCTGGTTTTTCCCCACACAACACAAAAAAGGCCATTTGCTGTAATAGGAGGAAGTAAATCCACACTGGTGCTACTGACAGGGATTTCAGCGGTTTGGACAATAAATGCTAACCTTTGAAACTGCAGGCTTTTAATTCTTTTTTCCCCCTTGCTCTTGCAGGCTAACTTCATCCATGTTATTTGATCCTCGGAAATTTTCTGCCTGCCCTGTAAGCGTGGCGGGTGGCAAATTGCTTTTAGCTTGGTACAAATGCCATCAGCAGGTAGAGATTTTGTTTGTGATTCAAAACTGCTTATGATGTGGGAGCACAGGGGCACAAACGCTGTTGCCTCATTCTCCACCCAAGAGAACTGCTATTACACATTACGATATGCTGTTTATGTTGTGTATTGATTTTGTTCAGTAGATTATACATCACATGCACATGATACAGTATAGTCTGCCCTTTGAGAAAAGGCTAAGGAAAGTAAACCTGGCAAGAAATGACGTTCTGATTATACAAACTAAAGCTTGGATCAATTGAGCTTCAGAGTTCAGAATTAACATATTGCTGGGAAACTCCGTCGTTTTTAAAGGCTTTATTTCAAAAATAAAACACGATGTTAAGAAACTTTACGTTTCGCCACAGACATTTGTGGCATCCTCAGAAGTATTACAAACCCAGCAAAGACCAACCAAATATAACGCAGCCCTAAGAGCCCAGATGTAACAGCACAGCCGGAAGCTCTGTTAACAAGTTAATTGATGCGTTCCGGAGGAAACTGCCCCCGGTAATTGATGTGTTCCGAGAGAACCTGCAGTGTTCAGGATGAGCCTTCCTCAAGTATATATACCGGTACTTATATACTGCAGGTTCTCTCTACTCTTCCTGCCATATTCTACCCTTGTCCCATTTGCCTCAGACCTTGCTAGAAGTCATGTGCGTGTCCTAGATAAAACGCACCTGAGGGGGGACATGATTGAGACGTATAAAATTATGCATGGGATGGAGAGAGTGGATAGAGGGAAATTCTTCTCCCTCTCGCAGGACACCAGAACCAGGGGACATGCACTAAAATTGAGTGGAGGGAGAGTTAGAACGGACAAAAGAAAATATTTTTTCACCCAGAGTGTAATTCATCTGTGGAACTCCTTGCCACAAGATGTGGTGATGACACCTGGCCTAGATGCCTTTAAAAGGGGTTGGATAGATTCATGGAGGAAAAGACCATCACAGGTTACAAGCCATAAGCAACCTCCTGGTTTTAGAAGTAGGTTTTCTCTGTGCTAGGTGCAAGGGAGTGGCAACAGGACATAGGTATCTTGTTGTCTCGTGTGCTCCCTGAGGCATCTGGTGGGGCCACTGTGTGACACAGGAAGCTGGACTAGATGGGCCTTTGGTCTGATCCAGCAGGGCTCTTCTTATGTTCTTATGTACCAACCGAATAAACAATTCAGTTCATAACAGAAATGTGCAAATATGGAAAATTTGCATTTACTTAGTATATTTGGGTTTCTTAACAATTTAACAAATTCTTAACAGAATTTGGGTTTCTTAACAAAAGTTTCTTTGATGTTGAATTTGTTTATTTATTTCTGACACAGATTGATCACAGGCCCAAGAAAGATCTAGGTCATCTCTCAACATTATTATTTCTCTCGATAGAAGCACCGCGTAGGAGCAAACTCTGTTCACATACCTTAATTTGACCTTTCAGACAAGGATCACTACACACTGACCGGACCATTCCACTCTTGTTCATCTGAATCCTGTTATCATCAATATTCAGCACCCCTTCATGCCAGGTCCCGATGTGGACGTAATCATAATGGTTAGATTCTATGTGCTGCAGGTTCATGATGTCATACCTGGGGAACAAGAGAAGGATGCTGAATGTCAAGTTAAACATTGCCAGTATGATAAGCATCTCCTACTCCTCTCTGACTATAAATTCAAAATGTCTCCCCAGCACACCATTTCACTTCACTAGCCCTTTTTCTTTATGTAAACGAATGACAATGTAAAATGTGTTTATGTAAAATAAGAGAAGTGACTCTTGTGACCACTGCTTCCAATCAATTTTACTATGATCAACTTGGACAATAAAGGCACTGGATGATCACCAGGGGTGGCCCAACTCTATCAGGATCAAATCTGTGGTGGGGACAAAACACTAAAGCCTCCCTACCTCCCCACCACCTTCACCTCTTGCTATTTAAAAAATAAAAGTACCCCCCCCCCCAAAAAAAAAAAAATCTGGCCACACTGTACAATTAGGTGCAAAACCTGGTTTGGTTCTTACATTCATCTGAAATCAGTGTGTATTTAAAATATCCAGGTTTAAGGACCATGGTTGTACGTTAAAAAAAATCCATATTCCAATGTTTCATCCAGCATACCTCAAGGTCTCTCACATATTCCCTGAGGAAATATGCATACTGGACAAAACGGAATATGGATTCTTTTAACGTATGACCATGGTCCTTAAACCTGTGTATGTTTCGTCTGGCCATGAAAATTTGAGAACCTATCAGTGTGTATTTCATCCTTAAGATCTTCCCCAACCCAAGGAGTGTATAAATTAAAGGAACAAAGAGGTACATGGGTGGGACTGCTGAACCCTCCTCCTGCCTGCCCTCTTGCCCCCACAACCTGCCCCCCCCAAACATTTTTCTTTCAGCCAGCCTCTCTTCTGGTATTAGAGCTCAGCAGGGAAAAGAGCACAAGCCTGGGAAGAGGTCCTGCCTGTGGAGGTAGGAGCTACAGGCAGGGGAGGGCTCAGTATTTCCTAAGCACCTTTAAATTGCACTCTTACTCCCTTCACTGCATGTGAAGGGGGCAGAGCCTCACAGAATAATGCAGTCCTGCCACTGTTGTGCAATTTGTTGCACAACAGGCTGTGCTCAGGGCCCGTTCTTTGTTTTCCTATGAGTGTCTTTCTGCAAGAGAACTTCCCTCAGGGAGCCACAAGTCTGTTTCTTGCTTGATCTGCCAGACGATGAGCCACCTGTCTTGGTTAAACCCATGGAGGCCCAGGAGGCTACATCTCCTAGACATAGAGAGGTTTCTTATGATGCACTCTGAGAATCCTCAACATAAATTAATCACAGTGTTGCCTTTAATAATGAACGAAAGGCAGCTTGGCAAGCACCTCCTGAACATTTAGCAATCGAGGTGGAAAATCTGCTGCTTGCCTGCTCAAGGGAGCAGGATGTGTGCTTGCGCAAGACCAACACCAAGTTATCGGACATGCTGCCAAAGGCACTCAAACAGCACCCTCTGCCCACCGTCCTTAATGGCCAATGCTGCCTTGTCTCACTGAGGCACAGTACCGTAGCGCTCTGTGGGAAAGGCCTTTGGGGGCCACTTTGCAATGCCGCTATTTCTCACAGGCAAAAGCAATTGTGCAACAGGGATGATTAACAGCAGTACTTTCGAGGTGGGGGAGAAAGAAGCCGCCGTGAACAGAGCAGAGTGAAGGGAGGAGGAGGGGTCGCCCGTGAGTCTAGACAGACAAGCTGGCGAGCTAGAGCGAGAAGAAAGGATCGTTGTGGGTGGCAGACAGTGTTTGGATGAAAATTCAGAATGAGGAGAAAGTGGCAGCTAGAAACTGTGATTTTGCCTAGAAACTGCAAGTGTTTTGGGCAGCTGCTTTGTCTGTCTGCTTGGTGGCTTTAGACTGAGGTGAGGGCATTTTTTTCCTTGATTGTCACAACCGTACCCAGGCTGGGAAGGAGGAAAGGCAGACAGGTGTTTGTGCCCTGAATAGCAATGAGCAATAGGAAACGCGAGTTGATTCTGAAGAGCAGAAGGACAAGACTCACATCCTTTTCTCGCCTGAGGTCAAAACAAGATAACTCCTTTTGGAGAAGCTAAAACCCAAAGTTCTCAAGGGCAACATGTTTTTTCCAGTTTTTCAAGGTTTTATGAAGTGGGGCTATTTGAAAACATTTAGGGTTGTATTCTCAGGTTTCCTCTATCTTCTTCTGCATCTTCTTCTGCAGGAAAGAGCCTCCAGATGAAGGAAACCTGGATACAACCCTGAATAGTGATCCAGGCCCACCATCTGTCAAACTTAATTCTACAGCTCTGTTTTGAAACACATGAAACACATCACACATGGCAGTAAAGCCTAGCATTTACAGTGTGATTTACCGTAATCATGACGGTCTCCTCCTCCTCCACACAGGGGGGCAATTCTGCCTCAAAGAGGTCGACATACCAATGCACCGAGACCCAAGATGCTACACAAGTCTGTTATTCTCACTAGCCCGGGCATCCAAATGATGAAAAAAGGTTTGGGGCTAACCACCCAGTGGGAGAGGTTCTATCCCCCCTGTTATCTTGGCAGGTGGCCAATGTCTAGGAGTTAGGTGGATGAGCACCAGCCCCCTCTAGGCAAAAGGGGTGGGGGAGGTACAGGAGTGCCCAGCCTATCAGCCTCTGGATTAGGAGATTGGAGTTGGCCTTAGCAGGATCCATCCAGTCCAGGGAAGGTGCCTCACATGTGCCCTCCCCAAAGCCTCGGATGTCATTGTAGCTAATCTTGCTGGGGCTGGTCCCAGACTCTCTCCCAGTCAGCAGCTTGCTCAGAGCAGTGCTATGCTCTCACCGCGACAGCCAGGCTAACCCCTGGGTTCTTATGCCTGGTGAGGCTTGCCTCACCATTACCTTCTGCCCTTCCAGGGCTGCCTGCTCTGACCTGGCCCTCCTGCCTCCCCTTCTGGACCCCCTCCAGCCCAGTCTCCAGTTCCTCCTCAGACGTGCCTTCCTCAGATCCTCACATTCTCTGCTGCCTCCTTCCCTTATCTCTGAGCTTCCATCAGCCTTCTTGTTTTATCCCTCCCTGCCCACTCTCCTGTGATTCAGTTGCCTGATCAATGGCAACTGTGGCTCTGCCAGCTTGTCCTACTCCTCCCCCACTCGCAGCCAGCTGGCGCTCAGCAATGTCGCAGCGAGACACCATGATGCCAGGCCAGCTGCCATATCATCCCACTCCCACCTGAGTGACCTGTGAGTGGGGAAGGGATCACATTTACCAAAGTCTGGATAGATGGCCAGTCAAAACTGTGGCCCTGGTCCATACTTAATATGACAGCCATTTATCATGTTTGCTCAGGTGCTCAAAAAACAACCCAATTTTTACAACCCCCTTCTTGTAAAGGAATATTAGATTAGAATCAGTAACTTTCATTTCCCGACATTCATCTACAATAACCATGCTTTAACCACAGCACTTTTTCATTGTATCTTCTTCACATATAACTGATATAAAGTATTCATAAGGAGCTCACCCTTCATCCTTTCTCATCTTTAATATTGTGGTTCTACTTGCTTTCTTTGTGCTTTCCTACTACCTAACTATGAGACCACTTGCTGTTTGTCTTTATAGTCTGTCGATGGATTCATAAATCCCAACAACAATTATTTCAACTGTGCTTTCTTCCTCTGTGCATGGGAACATGATTTCTAGCCGTAGTGTATATAGAGATGCACATGTGGCACACCAGCAGCAATACACTGCCGAAAAGCAGCTTTTCATGGGCATGTTATGGCTAAAGTTTTACAGAACTGGATGTGCAGCACTTCTGCGTGCAGTAAGGCTGAAAGGCAGCTTTATATGCAGAGAGGGAAACGGTGACTGTGGCAATTTAGAGGAATGCATAAATCCAACCCAAGTAACACAGAGTGCTACTTGACATTTTAACTATGCTTTATTTCTGCATTTTATAACTCTCAACATCTAGGGCTCCTTATTGATTCCTAGAGAATAATTATTGAATTCACTCTTGCAAGATCTGATGACAGCTACTGCCTAACTTGGATGATTTTAGCTAAGAATTAGACAAATCCATGAAGAATTGGTCAATCAATGGTCATTAACCATGCCAGCTAAATGGAAACTCCATGCTCAGAGACAGGGCACTTCTCTGCTCCAGTTGTTGGGCACAAACTACTGGGAAAGGTCATCACATGCATGCCCTGTATATGAGTCCCTGGCTGGCTTTGGTTGGACACAGAAACCAAATGTTGGACTACATACACCTCTGGTTTGATCAAGAAGGTGTAGTTCTTAAGGTTTTTGATCTTCCATTGCGAAGGAGGCATCCCTGAACCTTATGTGTGCATGTCTCTAATGTCAAGCTCTTAGTGGCTCCTACTAAGCTCCTAATGTGGAGCTCTAAGAGCTCCAGGCTCTTAGTACCCTTGGCCGGCCCTTTTGGGGTGAATGCAACAGCCTTGTGCTTGCCTTTATTGCTTGTCCCCCCAGGGAAGCCTAAGTTTAGAGTGTGAAGGACTTTTAGCTGCTATCCTTACTCCTCCCCACTCCAGAGGTGAGCCCTGTGCCATGGCTGGTGTCCTCTGGAGCTCCTGGTTGCATCACCCTTTAATAAGTCAATGCAGGCAGTGCAGCTTTCCTTGCTCATGGGGAACTCCTTCAAGAAGTTGGATTTCCTGAAGCTCAAGATTTCCATCTAGGCAATGGAGCCACGTCAACTGCTTTCTTCCCCTTCACACAATGTATCCCTGTGACTGCCCATGCTGCACAAAGCCCTCCTGTTTGGCCATGGCTCTCAGTACACACATCCAGCAATGACATCATTGCTAGATGACGCAGCTGATAGGGTCCTCACCCACCTAAGAGCTGACGACAATCCCTGGGGTTAGAGGAAGCTGGATGGATGGGACGATTTAAGGAAAAGGCAGGACAAGCACAGGAGGGAGGGTGAAGGATGAAGAGGAAAGGAAGAAGAACAAAGCTGGAAGAAAGGAGGAAGGACTGGGAGCTACAGCCCAACTAAGGTGGCTAGAGGAATGGCAGAAGTAGGAGGGCTTGGCAGGTGGGAGGGTGAAGAGGGAAAGGAAGAGAAGGAGTAACACAACTAGAAGGGGCAGAAAGACCAGAGGGAGTCAGAGGGGCAGAAGGAGGAATAAGCTAGGGTGACGAAGGAGGAAAGCGAAACAGAGCAAAGTCCACTGGTCACCCAGCCCCTAATGCTAGAAACAGAGCAGCATCAAAGGGAGAACCGAGACAGGGACTAAGGGGCAGGAAATGGAAAGGAGCCAGGGACTGGCACTACTCCATCTAACAACCTCAAGTTCGTATAAACTGAACAATAATTGAGGGCAGCAGAGCTGGAGCAAGGGGGAAAAACATCCACAGAATTACTGTGCCCTCTGTAGGCTTACTATAATAAATACTTGCCTCATGAACAGCAAAGGACTTTGTTCATTCCCACAAAGCCTGGGCACGTCGGCCTCTAGCCCTTATGATGTGGACCTTCCCCCTTCCGAGGTGGCAGAAGTGTCAAGATAAAGGTGGAGAATGCAAGTGCTGGCAGAGATGTCGGAAGCCTGCACGCCACCTGGCGCAGGGGGCAGGGCCTGCGTTGCGTTACGTCGACGCGCCCCCTCGCCGGAATCGATGCCATTTCAGAGCCATACGGGCTCGAGGGAGGGCGGGAGGGCCGATCCAGCGCTTCCGTAAGTTCCCCCGATCGTACCCTCCCGCCTGAACGCCTGGAGCTCCTGCTCCACGCGCTCCACCATTCTTCCGCTGCTGGGTGCTGGTCCTGCTGCCCCACACCATTCCGCCAAGGAACTGCCTGCTTTTGGGTATGGTGGGGAGCCCAAAAGCAAGCCCAAGTGGCTGAGCATCAGATACTAGCCAAACTAGCCACCCACCGAACAGCCCTCCTAGGACAGTTAACAGCCATGCACCAGAGCCATGCACTTGGGGGCAGCAGGTCTTATCATTCCTGCCTGCAAGGCGAGTGCACCATTCCTTCAAGAGGACTAAAATTTCGATCTAAGGCTGTTATGACCAGCAGTTAAACTTATTGAAAAGGGTAAAATGGGTAACAAGGTCATATTCACGGTTAAAACCGTGATCCAGCTGACTAAAACAATGACGATTTGATCTAGGTTTGACAGCAGCCAGTCCCAAACAAAACAGAGATTGTTAAAAGTCAGTATTGATAGAGAAAAGCCCTCCTGTCAAACCTAGATCAAATCGTCATTGTTTTAGTCAGCTGGATCGCGGTTTTAACTGTGAATATGACCTTGTTACCCATTTTACCCTTTTCAATAAGGACTAAAATTATCCCAGAAGATGACCTTGAGACCTACCTTGAGTGGGTCGTCACTGCCACTACATGGCCCATAGGCCAGTGGGCAACCATCCTACCCAAGATACCAAGTGGTGAACCAAACAATGTGCAGGGGCAGCAGAGCTGGGGGAAGGGGAGAAACATCCGCAGACATTACTGGACCCTCTGTTAAAACTTACTATAATGCATAATTGCTCATGAGCAGCAAAGGACGGTGTTGAAGTCCCTTATTCATTCCCAAAAAGTCCAGGCATGTACCCAATTCCATAGAAATGGGAGCCAATGCATGTGTTTCAGCAGAATCCAGGTCCCCTTGTTTTCACTCCAGGTTCACCACATCTTTTTCTGGTGTACAGTAAATGTTTGCCTGAGAATCTCAGCAAATCTGCTTTCCCAGGAGTGTTTTTTTTTGTTTTTCAGATGTTATGGGACAGAGGTGGCTGACTTATGTTAGAAACAGCCCTCTTTTCTGAAATGGTTTGTCTTGGCTCTGCTGTTGTAAATAGCACTTTTTAAAAAAATCTATAAAGCTGTATCATTACAAAATATTATATGGATATGAATTTGTACTGTCAGGGCCCTCTGATCACACATTCTCATCCCCTCTCCCCACTGTCAACGTATACAGAAAATGACAAAAGTCCCTTTGGGTTCATATTAAATTCACTGTGTTCCTTTCAAACACAAGAGTCTAGTTTCAGATTTCAGTCTGGTACTGTATCTCCATTAAGGCAGGCCATTCCCCGGAGCACTCTGACGGGGTAAACTGAAATGAATTGGGACAGTAGTCAGCAAACTCCTTAGCTTACTGGCTTGCAGCTTTGATTTGGTCTGGAGTCTAGAACCCACCTCATTTCGCACTGGTGCCAATGGGAACATTTTTCTGAGGTAAACAGCAGTTGCATCAAGGTCCCCCATGGATTGAGACTATAGGTAGAGCTGAAAGAAAAAGCCTTACCTTCACACCATAGTCTTAATCCATGGGCCCCCCAATCCAGCTGCGATTAACTAAAGACAAGCTTAGCCTTTCAGGGCTAATAATACTTTAACTGTCATGTGTAGCTTGGTCCTAGATTAGAAAAGGCAGCAATGAAGAGAGATTTTCATCCTTAGTAGCCCTGTGGCCAAATCAGCACAGAAGACTCTGGGAGCTTCATAGAGTATGCGTATGTTATACATGAATCTAAATGAAAATGGATAACCATGTGTTGCTAATGAACAGACTCTGTTTTTTTATATTATAGGGACATAGAATCACAGAAGGAATATATTTGGTAAAACTATCATTCAAAGCTGAGTTTTATGCTTGAAAGGATGCATATAGCAGTAACTACTATCAATAATGCAACACAACCCCACTCCAAAGTTAGCAACAGCACTGAGAACAGTTTTAGATCTTCATAGAAATCGGTTCCCTTGTGCTAGAGAACTGCAGATCTCACAAGAACTGCACTTTACAATAAAAGTATATTTCATATCCTTGATATAATACATACACACTGTATGCACAAAATAACATCTTTTATACAGTCTGACAATCTTCAGAGTTGAAATGATTTGTGACTGGCAGTAAGATCTATAGTCAACTGTGAAAATGATCAACAAAGCATAAAGTGTATTTTAATATGGGTTTTTGTATTTTATTTTTAGTGCAATGCCCACCAAATGATGGAAATGTTTATAGGAACATGGTCAGATATAAAAAAAAATAGGTTACCACTAAAAATAATAAGTCTGATTATAAAAATTAGTGATAAAATTATAAAGTAAACATAAGAAAGTATAGCTGCCCTGATTTCCCCACAAATTAAGCCCTTGACTTTTGTAGTTTTTTTTTTTTTTGCATAAATGACATTTAAATTTGTTTGACTACAAAGAGCACTGCAAAACAGAAACCCTTAGTTGCCTGTTTGCTTTATTATGTGGAACCCTTAAGCAAAAGGAGTGAACTGAAATAGTATACATTGGTATTTTCAGCTAACAAGCAGCCCGATACTACCTAACTCCCTGTGTGGTGATGCAGCGGTGCCAACGTGGCATCTGCAGCATCTCGCAGGGGAGTTTTGGCCTCTAGAGGCCTCCTCAGGGTAAGGGAACAGGTGCTTATCCCCCTCAGGCTGTTCAAAATGGTCCCAGTTGCTCTCTTCCCCATGGGGAACTAGGCTGTCATAGCTTACCAGTACAAGAATCTCCAAGTAACACAATGTGAACATAGGTCTCCTTGAATATACAGTAGGCCCATACTCCCCATACTGGGTCCAAACTCCTTCATAATGGCCTTCCAGTGGTGGCTGTTGCATTCAAAAAGTGGGAGTACAGTACTTCCACTCTGCTATGCTATTCAAACTATACCTTTCCTTGGCTCCTCCCATTCAAAGCTCCCCCTACCACTCCACTCCAGCTCCAGCCACTTAAAGCATTTCTTCTCCGCCATGATCGCTAAATGGAACTTCCACGTTATATGGCTGTACACCAGATACCGAGAACAAAACAATGGGATGCTGTTGCCCTCACATGATCTGCTTCTAAGCTTGCCAGAGGCATTTGGCTGGCCAATGTTAGAAACAGAGTCCTGGACTAAATGGCTTGTCACCAACTGAGTACAAGGTAGATGTGGATATGGCTTAAGTCCCAAACACCAGTAGCCCTTCTTTGACACATTGCTTGCAATATCATGTTATGCTATGCGTGACTCATGGGTCTGCTACACCACCAGTGCCACTCCAGACATTTCTGGCAGAAGTCAGACACTCCCCAAGCAATGCTGCGCACATTATTTTACCATAAGAACATAAGAAGAGCCCTGCTGGATCAGGCCAAAGGCCCATCTAGTCCAGCTTCCTGTATCACACAGTGGCCCCACCAGATGCCTCAGGGAGCACAGGACAACAAGATAACCTGTTTCCTGCTGCCACTCCCCTGCACCTGGCACAGAGAAAACTCACTTCTAAAACCAGGAGGTTGCTTATGGCTTGTAACCTGTGATGGTCTTTTCCTCCATGAATCTGTCCAAATCCCTTTTAAAGGCATCTAGGCCAGGTGCCATCACCACATCCTGTGGCAAGGAGTTCCACAGATGAATTACATGCTGGGTAAAGAAATATTTTCTTTTGTCCGTTCTAACTCTCCCTCCACTCAATTTTAGTGCATGTCCCATGGTTCTGGTGTTGTGCGAGAGGGAGAAGAATTTCCCTCTATCCACTCTCTCCATCCCATGCATAATTTTATACGTCTCAATCATGTCCCCTATCGTGTTGCACACATTATTTCATGGCATAACACATCACTATGAAATCCATTGCAACAAGATGTGGCGATGGGCATTGGCTCAGGTAACTGTTAAAAGGGTCGTTAGACAAATTCATGGAGAAATGTCCAATCAACAGCTATTCAATATGACAGCTAATTGGAGCCTTCATGTTCAGACACACAGAGTATGAAAATATGAATAGCTTATGAACATCCTGTGCAAAGGGAAGACAGCAGAGGAAGAGTATCAGCCTCATGCCCCATTTGTGAACTTCTAGAACCATCTGTCTGAGTGCTGTGGGCAGCTCTGGACTAGGTAGATTTTTGTTCTGCCCCAACAGGGTAGTTCTTAGGCAACAACCAAATTCAATCATTAATCCTCTGCCTCAAATGGACTGAAAATATTTTTTTTCTCTTTTTAAAGACTAATTTCCCTCCCAGATTTCCCCCAACTCATTTTTCTTTCAAATTAATATTTCTTCAAAACATTCATTTTCCTCCTAAAATTCATTTCCTTCTGAGTCCCTCTACGTTTACCCTTGGTTTTGCCTAAAGAAATAAAAAAAATCCCACTTTTTCTGAGCTCAGTCATGCCTGTTATCTTTCAGTTATTCAATTTATACCACCTAACCTGCAGTGCAGGGAGAACGGAAGCCCCCAGAATGGAAAGGGGATTCAAATCCCCTCCAAAGGGGGATTCAAAGGGGATTTAAATCTCCCCTCCACTCCCAAGCCTCCCGCCCTGCCCTCCCCCACTAGTTACACCGGTGGTGTAAGTTGGATAGGATTGCGCTGTTAGATAAAGTTTGCATGAGGGACTATGAATGAGTTTTCATTGGGAGAGAAGGGGGATCCATGCTCATGGTGAGATCCAAAGAGCTGGGCCAATCCAATCAACCTCTCCCCAAAAAATAAAATTAAAAAAAAACATCTACCTCCAAACTCACTGCCATGTTGATGAACCAACTTGCCCCCCACTATCCTCTCCATCCTTCATAAAGAACAGCACAGGCACACATGTAACACTTTAGCATAAACCGTGGGAGCTGGCAAAGAGTGCACCTTGTGAGCTCCATTTGCATACCTGAAGCTTCTTTATTAGATCTAAGTCACCATCCTAATGGGAAAGATCCCAGTAAAAATCAATGTGTATTGATTTCTAATGGTTTTTCTTTTGCTCTTAAGATGGAGGTTGGCTGATTTGACCCCCACCACTATCTTAAGCTGGCAGGTTCACTGCATTTTACAGTAACCTTCTTGCTATGATATGGCCTAAGCAAAACATAATAGTAGCTTACCTTCCAGGGGCATCTCCATTTTCATCAATCCGAACTTCCTCTCCTGAAACTCCAATGAATGAAGAATTTAGGAGAAAATCCAAGAGTTTGCTTCCATCAATGGGTATCATGGCATCACACAGTCCAACATGTCCTGGACAAAGGGCATGATGCATGCTTTGTAGGCCATGGGCCATAGCATAGATGGCGTTGATAACAAATCCCATTTTACTGTCCTGGACGTAGTTTTCTTCTAAACTTTCATTGCCTATAATCAGAAGAAAATGGTGTTACTTCCAAATGTAAATTAAATGTATTACATAAACTGACATTAACAGTCCAATTCTATCCTCCTCCCCTACCCGCTGGTGCAGTCGTGCCCAAAAGCAGAGAAAGGGGAGTTAAATCTCCTTACCCCTGCATAAGCCTCCTGCTCTGCAAAGGGTCTTCTTGGACCTGCACCAACTCTTTAGCTGGTGCAGGTCTGCAGAGAGAAAAGGGGCAGGGAGGCTACAAAAAAGGGGGATAAGATATGGTGCATGCCATTGCCGCTGGATCCACCACCTCCAGCACCCTCCCCGCCCCTGTTACACCCCCCTCCCTGACCAGTTTTGCCCCCTCCCTGCCCTCGTTCTGCCCTCCCCCTCCCCCACCATCTTACCTGCCTCAGCGGGCCTCTGCAGGTCCAGTGATGTGGTTGGAAAGGCTCAGGCCTTCCTGCCAGTGCCCCGGCAGCGCACTACGTAGTGTGCTGCTGGAAGGTGATTTACACCCGTTTTCAGCAGCAAGTGCTGGCAGAACTCACGTTCCACCAGCGCTCACAATCCACACTATACATAATAGTACAGACTTCATTGATACTATAGAAAAGCTTATTGCATTAGCCAAAATCCAGAACTATTTAAATATAAACAATACAGAACGCAATGTCAATATACAATTATATTCTATTTTAAAATAAGCAACCATGGCTGAGAGAGCACATTCGTATGGGGTGTGTGGCTAGTTTGCACACTCCTTTTTGACCCCTCACCCATTGGCCCTTCCTAAGTGTCTTCATGTCTAAAGAAGGCTTTAAGAACACACACACACACACACACACACACACACTTCTCAGCTCCCTTTCCCCTCAAGCTGCCACTTATTAGAAAGGGTGTGTGTGTGTGTGTGTGTGTGTGTGTGTGTGTGTGTGTGTGTGTGTGTGTGTGTGTGTGTGTGTGTGTGTGTGAGAGAGAGAGAGAGAGAGAGGGCTCTGTTACACACATTTGAGCGTAATGTGTAGTTATCCTCTCATGCATCCACGTTCCCTGCTTCCAGTGTAAGTTCAAAGGGAGAAATTATGTTTCCCCCCTTCACGGTAAGGAGTATGAAGTGTATCAGCATCTCGAGATTCAGGACCTCCTGAATGATATGCTGGAAGAGAGAGACTCTGAAATTCATTCATTTTCTTTAATCTGTCATAGGACAGCTCTCTGTCACTCTGTTTTTATAAGGCTGAAAATATAATGGCTATGTTATGATTGTTATGAATCTATTATGCAAAATAGGCTTGTTTGCTTGCACTGAGGATTAGCATCAAATACAGAAATCATCCTCAAGAACAGCAAAGTGGTCTTTTCCTTGTGAAACATCTGTGTGCTTCTTTGTCATGTTTGAAACAAAATCATTAGTATATTGTGGTGATATGAATATTTAAATGCATCTCCACAGGGAGTTTTTGGAGAGCGAGAGAGAAAGAAGGTATATTATTATTATTACTTAGCAACTTTTTCCTGTGATAAATAGGAGCTGGGTCAGGGCACCCTGCAGATCAGAACCATGGCAAGGGCCAGTGTTAAAATCCCCCACAATCTGCAACAGGATCCATGGAAGCCAGCTCCAGTTCCTATTCATTTTTTAAAAAAACCTACTAACTTGGCAAGGTTAAGTTGCTAACATGGTCACTCTCAACCATAGAAGACTGTACGAGTGTACGGGATTCTTCTGCCACCACCACCAGCAGAGCCCAGCCACCTTGACCACCACTACTATCACAACTGGTAGGACTCCTGGTGTTTCAGATGCCACCAAAACAACCACCACTGACACATGACACATGGCCTTCAGGGGCACCGCCACCTGCCCCACTCCTGGGAACAGGACTGTGAGAGGTGTGATGGAGCCAAAAGGTCATATAAGGAATTCTTGCCTCTAACCAGGTGTCTGAGACTGACCACTGTTGCTAGGGCCTAATATAGGTGAAGGGGAGGAGGAGGGAGCGGACCAGAGCACATGTGATGGGAATCAGGAGGAATCTAAAGGCAATCTGTGCCTGCAATAAGGGGAAGAAGGGGAAGAAATCTCTGGAGAAGAAGATGGAGGCCTTGGGAAGCCATCCCAAGAAGAGGGGGAAGAAGCAGGTCCAAATACTCCCCTCTCCCTACACCCATCTGAGGCACAAAGGGGACAAAGGGGGGAGCAACCATCCTGGGGGACCAGAGGACCAACCTCCCTTTCCCAGGTGGAAAAAAGACCACCTGGATGGCTGATGATGAAGGGAGCCCCCCCCCCGGCCTCTAGGTGCCAGTGGAGGGCAGGCACTATAAAGACATTGATTAAACGTAGGCTTACCAGATCGTTGACCGGGACGGAGCGATCTACCCTTAAGGGGCGGGGCGTGGGGGGGCCAGAACGTGACGCGTTCTGGCCCCCCCACGCCCCACCCCTTAAGGGTAGATCGCTCCGTCCCGGTAGACGATCTGGTAAGCCTAATTAAACTACTGTAATGTAGTCAATTAAACTTCTGTACTTATAGTGAAAAATGAGTTCTGACATCTTAATCTGAAACATATTTGCTTGTGAGTCAGTTCCATGGAGATGTGATGTCATTCCTGCCAGGTTGCCCCAGAAACATTTTCACCCTTCTGCCCATCTGTGTTCACTTGATAGCATCTTTACTGTAGAAATGAAGGACTCCCAGCAGAGTGGGTGTTTCTCATGAGTTTGGCTATCATGTGCTGAAGCAAAAATACACGAATGCTAGTTTAAAAGCATTTCTAAAGCAACATGGGAACAGCCTCAAACACTGAAGTCTTTCCGACTGACTTACACACAAATATCTTTCAGACCTCGGTGTCTGAACTTTTCTTTTTGTACACTATGAACATAGCAGGTTCATTGAAAACATTCATTTAGTCAAGGTCCTCTATCACAACTGTAGGGATTAAACCATCCCAAATCTCCTCTCACTGTGCTATTGATCGCAGTGGTGACAATGATGATGGTTTTATTGATTGCAGTACAACTTATGATGATTTTTTTTTTACAAGGCTGTTTTGGCTTGCTAAAAATAGCAACAGCTGGGAGGGGATATCAAAAAGCAAGGGCTGATGCTGGTAAGCCAGGAAATGTCTTTCTGAGATGCCTGATGAACTGGTGTTATTTCATACTCAAAGTCTAAAATAATCGAAATGAGAAAGCATTTTTCCACTTTAGGATTGGCTGGTTTTTCTGTCATGACCCATTTGCTTACATCAACCAAGGCTGCTTTACTAAATGCAAAGGGCTGCCCTAATCAGGGTTCCCTGGTGCATTTTCCATGGAATGGCATCTTCTGTCCCAGTGCCAACTGAGTGAGGAATACATATGTGGTTTTACTATTGATGTGCAGCACCAGCATACAGGAATGCATCAAGAAAAGGTAGCTGTCCAGCTATGCCTGTGGCTGCATGTGAAAGACACCAAACAAGCAGCCATTGCAGCAAGGACTCCATGTTCATGGCAAATTGCAAGAGATTATTTGCAAGATTGCCAGCCTGATCCTGCCTAAAATGCGATGGCTGGCTGAAAGCAGCCCACACCAGCGTGGCTGTGGCTCACCTCGGGGAAAGGGGATGTTCGTCCCCTTCCCCTGGTGTAAGCGCTGGAGGCCCCAATGTGCCTCCTCGAATGCCTGCCACTTCTTTAGCTGGTGCGCGCGTCCAAGGAGGTGTTGGCCCGGTCCAGAAAGGGGATGGTGTTATGGCGGAGCACACCGCCGATATCCCCCCCTCCCAGGCTGGCCCAACCAATCGCCCCCTCTCTTGCCACCCCAGCCCTCCCCCCACGCCCCCCCACCTGGCGTAGGGCCTACCTGTGTCCACTGGTGCGGGACGGTCCAGTAAGCGGTGCCGGCCTCAATGCCAGCGCTGCTTACTCTCCTGGTGCCACAAAAGTGAGTTATGGCACATTTGCAACACCTTAGGCTGGCGGGGCGCTCACTCCGCTGGCCTAATTCTGTGCAGGAATGCACAGTGCTTGTTTTAGGCCAGACCACCATAGTCTCATTGTGCCTGCACTAAGATCAGAGCCTTAGAAAGCTGGAAACAGCAATTTTGCAAAACATTTGCTTTGCAAAAGCAAAGCTAGTAGAACAGCAATTGTCTATATGGCTTTCTGTGGTTCTCCAAATCATGGTGGATTTGGAGAGCCACATGCAGAGACATGCAGAGTCAATCCTATGGATCACTTCATCCTGTGGCTGCCAGTGGTGACATCATTATTGAACACCATGGAGCTGACGGAGGCCAGGAGGTTCTGGCCTGACTAGCTGATCGGCAGGGGATGGGGCTCCAGAGAGCAAGAGGGCATGAAATGGGACAGGACAGGGCTACTGGGGAGAAGAGCAGAGACATGGAAGGGAGACAAACGAGAAAGATGGGAGGCAACCAGAATGGGCAGTACAAAGGGGAAGGAAGAGAAGGTGGAAGAGAGATGGGGGAGGACGGTACCAGATGCAGGGACAAGAGCTGAAGAAGCATGAAGGGAAGAGGAAAGGAGGGGAGACCCAGGGAAGGAGATGGGAGTCAAGTAGAGGGGGCTCAGGGGGGAGGCAGGAGGACCTGAGGGTGGGGAGCTACTATGGAGAAGTACCCCAAAGGGGTCCACCCAAGGAGCGAGAGAGACTGCTGGGTTGGAGCACACAGGTTCAGTCTGACAAGGGAGAATTCCCCCCCCCCCCCGTGAGGATTAATTCGGTGTGGTGGTCAGGCAAAGGAGAGGTGGGGAACCCTCTGGGCTATGAATGTGTATGGGTCTCTGCTTTTGCATTTACTGGTGACAATAAACAGGGGTAGCATCACCAGAAGGAGTTGAGCAGTTATCATCTGGGGGGGGGGGAAGGTACCTTTTCAAGAAAGTCCAACTCCTCTCCCTTGGACATGGCCCTCCCCCCGGGGATGAGATGGGTGGGACAGAGGCAGCTATACTTTCGTTATAAGAAGTGCTTGGAGTTTGGCATTGCTCTAGCAGAGGGGCTTGTTTGGATTTGCCTTGCTTAATAGGCCTATTAGGTGCAGTGGTGTGAACACCACAGTTAAACCATATTCAAAGGATCAAGCTATTACAGCGCAATCCTGCCTAACTATAGGGTGGCGGAGTGAGCGCTCCACTGCCCTAAGCCTTACTCTGCAGCTGGATCTCCATGCGGCCTCTGGAGGAAGGTAAGGGATCCCTCGGCAGCCGTATGGGCGGTCCGGCCGGTGAGGGAGGGGGGCTGGGGAGAGGCAGGGATGGCGTCTGCCATATCCCCGTCCCCGTCTAGCCGGCATGGCCATTACACGGCCTCCTCCGAGTTCCGCCAGCTAAATAGCTGGTAGAAATCCGAGGAGGCCCATTGGGCCTTCCCTGGTTTACACCGGGGGAAGGGGATGAATGTCCCCTCCCCCAAGTAGAACTCCAGGCCACTGCAGAGCAGCCCGGAATGGGGATAGGATCCGGCAGGCCGCCCACCGGATAGTTAGGTAGGATTGCGCTCTTAGTTATGTAACATATAAAACAAATGCAATTTGTATTACAACAGTTTCTATATTTTAATGATTCGAAGAACATATGAATGCAAATAAGGGTTAAAAATCACAAGAAAACTTTTAAAATAACACACTTTTAAAAAGAAAACATTCATGAGTGCTCAACTCCTTAATATATACAATAATGAAGTGTGAATTAGATTCTAATTCTCTTGAGAGTATCAGGAAACAAATCTCATTACATTGGAGTGGAAGAAATTGCACCAGCCACAATCACTCTTTTCCAGTCAGGACAACGTAGACAGACTGAACACGTACAACGAAGCCTTCCGAATGCCAACACAGAATGTCCACCACCACTAGGCTCTCACAGAACAACATCTTACTCCTAAAGTAAAAGGAAAATGTATTCAAATGGAGATGGCCTACGATCCCCATTAATACATGCTTAATTTTCTTTTGTTCCCCATACTGTTCCAGGCAGTATGTTTTACGCAGGTCAACTTCATGTTTCAAAGAGCAGAAAACCATTCATCCCTGTACTTCTGGAGGACCAGGAAAAGCCCTAGTAGGTATCCACATTTCATGCACTTGGATGCCCAGACACCTGTGAAGGGTGTCTTTGCCCAGCTTCGACTGGCTTGCCAGTTTTGCCCATTCCTTGAGAAGGCAGATCTGACCACGGTGACACATGTTCTAGCTGCTTCCAGATTGGACTACTATTATTTATTATTATTTATTGGATTTACCGGTATATCCCGCTTTCGCTCCCAAAGGGGGGACTATAACACATTCTACATGAGGTTCCCTTTTGAAAAGTGCTTGGAAACCTCAGCTAGTTCAGAATGAGGTGGCAAGACTCCTTAGAGGGTCTGGCCCATTGGACCATATTAGACTATCAGCGCAATCTTAACCAACTTTCCAGTGCCCATGTAGCCATGCCAACAGGGCGCACACTGCATTTTGCAGTGCAGGGGAAGTCATGGAGGCCTCTTCAAGGTGAGGGAACATTTATTCCCTTACCTCGGGGCTGCATTGCAGCTGCACTGGCGCTGGAAAGTTGGTTAGGACTGCACTGTAATTTTGCAGAAGCTGCACTGGCTACAAATACGTTTCCAGCCCATTTCAAGGTATGACCTTTAAAGCCCGAAATTATTTAAGCTAAAGGAACAGCTCTCCTGGGTGTGAGGCCACCTGCTCTCTGAGATCGGGTGGAAAATCTCTCCTGTGTATTGCAGATGTGTGACTGTCAGTTGCAGATGTGTGACTGGTGGACATTCCTTCTTGGGGAGGGCCTTCTTGGCAGCAGCGCCTGGGACCCCCGACCCCAGAAGATACATTTTGCCCCCTCCTTCTAGTGTTTCCACTGCCACTCAATCTGGCTTTTATTCTGAATTGATGGCTCTCAGTTTGATTTTACACATCTATCATACTACATTATGTTTTGTTGTACTATATGTGGCTGGTTTGTAATGATCATTTTATTGCAAGCCATTCTGAACACTGGAAAAAAGGGTAAATATGTTTAACTAAAAAAATAAATCATTTCTTGAGCTTTTCCCCTGGCATCTACAAGTTTTCGATCATGCAGAGAGTCCTGCCGCATCCGATCAAAGCCCTGCCTAGTCCAGCATCCTGTTTCCCACAGTGCTCAACCAAATGACTCTGGGGAGCCCACAAGCAGGAGATGAAGGCAAACTCCCTCTCTTGCCAATGCTCCCCTCTGAGATCGGAGGTAGCATATATATGTCCAATCTCCTTTTAAAGCCATCAAAGCTAGTTGCCATCAGTACATGCTGAGGCAACAAATTCCACCAATGAATTGTGCACTGTGTAAAATGTTGGTCTAGCTTAGGGAAATACCAATTTATAAAGAACACCATTAGTTCAGGGAAAAGCTTTTCTTCTGTATCCCTGTCCATGCAACCCCTAAGCCAGGGGTGGGGAACCTATTTGCTGTGGAGGGCCATTTCCCCATGGGGGAAATGTGTCGCGGGCCGTGCGCCCCTCCACCGCAAACGGGTGCCCACCCCGGCACGCGCGCACCCCCGCCGTGGGGGCCCACCCCTCCGGCGTGCGGTGTCTTTTGTTGTCAAATAATGCTGCAGGAGACTGACATACAGTACTTGAACAAGCAAAATGTACTAGCACTGTACAACTCTAACTGTAACTGGCCTCAAAATGGCCAGGTTTCAGTTCTCTGTGGGTGCTCCCCAGAACTTGTTCCGCTACTATGTGCTCCCACTCATTTAACACTTTGGCTCCTACAATCACTATAGTATATTACAGCAGACTGAACGTAACGGCTACTAAGATTACCATTTCACTGAGGATTCACTGAGACAAATTCAAAATATAAGATAAAGTTCATCAGGGACAAGAAAGCAGAGCACACTGTGCCATCATTTTAAAATATCTGGAGCAGCAAATATTAGAAGTGCCTTCTAGTTATTCAATTTATAAACAACCTGGTGCGTGCCTATATTTTCCACTCACGTAAACCTGTTCCAGCTAACGTTGGCTAACGTTTTGCCTAATGTATTTGGGTCAAGCATGTATCAGTCTTGTGGAGCATTTGGGAAAAGAAGCCTCTGAAGACAGAATATTTTTTCATGAAAAAGAGAAGCGTGGACTTCCGGCTAGGAGGACATGGCTGGCTGACAACTCCGCCGATCGCTCTGTATTGACGGAGTACATCTGATGGACTTAATTACTCTACCCCTGGATTAAAAGGGAGTACAAAGAGATAAACCACAAGGCTTTCAATCGCCCCCTTTCTGACACTTCAAGGCAAAGGCTTTGAAGTTTTGGATTCTCGACGAGAAGGCTGGATACCATCGAGCTAGAGCCCAGATGAAAACCAAGTCAAGCCACCTCCGACATCCTTTGCTTTGCTTAAGCAAGAAGCGTAGAAATGATTTATGAGTTGAAGAAATTAGCCGAGATAAGAGTTAACGCTAAAAATAATATGTTGCGATAAGGCGAACTGAACATTCGAAAGTGAAAGTTGGAAAGATGAAATTAAAGTTACAATAGTGGTGAGTTTTATTGAATTATTTTTTTGTTTTGTACTTATGGAAGATTAAAACAGTAAGAAGGTTTTTTTAATAGACTATTTCGGCAAGAGAAAATTGTCTGGGACTTTGTTGACATTCCTGACATTTTTGCTAAAAGAATATGAGCCCTTCCGTGTTAGAGTTCATGGATCCTGGCAATTAATCCTTCTGTTTCACGTCGTCGACCACAGAAGTTTTTTTTATATTACCTCTTCTTTTTTTTTAAGAGAAGAGAGATTGGCATCTGGTGAAAAAATTGCAGCATGGCTACAATATTGTCTTGCTTTAAGAAATGGGAACAAAGATTCGATGCAAAGATGACAATTTTGGAGGAAAATCTTCAGAATATGATTGCAGAACTGAAACAAGCAGGGAAGGAAAAGGATGAATTAAAAGACTCTACGTCGGCCTCCCTTGCTCCCAATAAAGAGAAAGATTTAGTTAAACCAAGATTTGAGATAGAGAAGCAGAGTACTTTACTAAAAAAGGTGTTGAAGATTGTCTTTCGGGGGAGGAATATAGAAGACATGAATGATCCTGTGGAAAAGATTGCAAAGTGGATACAATTTAAAAAACAAGGGACTTTTGGGAAAGATTTAAAGATGAAGAAGAGGAAGGAGAGGAAGAAGAAGAGGAAGAGGAAGAAGAAGAGGAAGAAGGGGAAGGAGGAAAGGGAGGGATGGAAGGGGTAATGCAAACAGTCAAAAATAAAAAGGGATTATAATGTTTTATTTTTTTGTGGGGAATATTATTGGAGTTAGTGTCATATAAAAAGAACAAAATGTTTTATTATTAAGAAACAAATAGATATGACTTGTTTTTAAGAAACTTATATTAAGAGTGATGGAAAAAATTTGATGATGAATTAACAAATTTGAAGACAAAAATGGGGTGACTTAATAAATTTAGAAATTTGAAGTGGAAGTTAAGACTTTTAGATGATAAAGGAAAGGTTATTGGGATACCACATAGATTTTTTAAGAGAGAGAGAGAGAGAGAAAAGGAGTGATAAAGTGTGAATTTAATGAATAGTATATTAGAGATATAGGCTTAGTTAGATATTAGAAGTAGAAAATATATAATAGTATACAAGTAGGATTTACTGCTTCGCGCTTGCTGTAATCTTTCGTATTATGTTGTATTGTTTTGTTTTGTTGTTTTGTTTTGTAGTTTATTCATAAAAAATTAAATATATATAATAAAAAAAAGAAAAAGAGAAGCGTGGAGAAGGAGAGAGACAACCCGGTGCCAGGAAACTTGGGGCAGCAACTATTTTGAGATTTGCTCGTTTTATGAGTCAGTGTTACAGAAAGTTTGTTGTTCCATGCTTCGGTCTCCAGTGGCATCATTTTATGAAGTCTGCAGCAACGAATATTACACACCAATGCCCTATCATTCCAAATAAAAGAACTAAGTCAGTTTTCAGCCAGGAGTTCCCACCAGACTTCCCAAACCTAAGCAAAACTCCCAAGTCAGGGCATTTCTTGTCACCTTCTGTAGTATTGCAATAACATTTCACATTATTTTAGTACCACTCTGCAATGGGAGTGCTCATTGGTGCTGTTAGAGGGAGTCCAATTTGTTTTAGAAGCGATGGGAGAAGCAATGTTATCTCTAAGATATTTAATTGCACTCTAAAGTGACCAGGTTTTTTAAAAATCAGCCATGGAGTCAGTGGATAGCCTTGGCAGATTTTACTGTTCCCCTCTGCAAAACGAGGCTGACCTCTACCCAGCTCATAGGACTGCTTTGAGAAAAAAGAAAGGCAAACAATGGGAAACACTGTACATAGCAAATACTGTATACACTGTTAAAGAAAAATTCCCTCAACCAATGTACAGTATAAAGGGAGGAAAATAATTACAATGTGTTTTTAACACAAGGAAACGTTCTGCATGGCATACCATTGACTTAAGCAGCAAAGTCAACATTATCTGCTGTTGTGTATGGAGTTGAGCTCCTTATTAAAGTAGAATACAATAAAATTAGCTTTCTGCAAGGGACAAAATGGAATTGAAACACTTCCGACAAACTCCAGGCACCTTGCTGATGAGCTCTGAAACACATCTGGGAACTTGTGGAGCTCCTGAAGCTATGAGTTCAAAAGGCTGAACTTAGACTTCATTTCCAAAATGTCAGTAAGTGAGCGAGGTTTCGTTTCAGTTCTCCAAAGCATTCTGTTTTCCAGGCAAATAGGGCTTCCCCCGGCTCACCAATATATTTATGCCATCACAGTAATTCTAGTTTGCTGTGTTCTAGTTAGGGTGGGATCACATTAGCCCTTAAAGGAGCTTCAGTCTAAATATTAAAAATGCTTCATGCAGTTAAACTGTTTCAGTTAACATTTAATTGTAACTAGCATACTTTTGTCCATAGACTTTTGGTTTTATCGCAAAAAGGGCAGGAATGTCTATGTCAGAGTTTAGTGGAAACTTCCTCAGATGTACCATTTGTTTTGCAGAGATATCAGCCTATGTATTTGTGGTGGATGGCAGCCACTGGGCATGACAGAAGTCTGGGTTTTTGTATATGTGATGATGCTGCTCACTCTAAGCACTGCAGCTGCTTATTCAGTAGTATGCTGTCTGAAGATGTGGCCAGCAACAGGCACTCCAAAGTATTTTTTTAAATTATAGTTATCACACATTTGTATTCCAGCTGATCCAGCCATGAGACTGACTGAGTGTGTGTGGGGGGGTATCCTGTGGGGGCCTCTGCTCATCCTCTAGCTTCTATTTTCCCCGTGCTCTATGGATTTGAAAAACAAGAAGGGAACAAATGGAAGGGGGAATATGGAGGAGAGGAGAGTCTCTGGGGCTTTGGCGCAGACCATTCTCTTCTGCTCCATTCTCCTTTCCAATCCACAGAGTGCAGGAGGAGGAGGGGCAGTGTCAGGCAAGGGGAAGCAGAGGCAGCATTTGACATGCTGTGTCAGGTATCCTTCAAAGTGGACGTGCACAGAAGTCTCCCGTTTTCTCTTTGCAACAACATTGTGCAAAAACACTGAGTGGTGGTATGTAAAGTCTAAAGTCTCACAATGAATGTATGGCTAAGAGGGGATTTGAATGGAGAGGGGATACACGCACACACGCAGGCATCCCTGCAACATTTCACAGGTACAAGTAGGGACATTAATTATGATGATGTACTTGTGTAGCACCTCTATTGCCACTGCAAAGATCACTGCTGAAGTCGCCTCCCCCTCCCATCTCATCCCCACTGCTGAAGACTCTTCTTGGCTTGCTGCTGTGTGTTACATTTACTCTACAACAGCCTGCCCTGCCCTGATGCTAAAACAAAGAGGATGTTATACTTAGCAGTTCAAAATGAACCTCATCAAACAAACCTGTAGTGTATGAAACAGGAATCCATCATCATCCACGTACTTAACATTCATGTGTGTGCATTGACATGCACCACACACACAAGAGGCACCCTCCCCTCACCCTGAGGATGCCGCTACCCCCCCTTCAGACTTCTGCTCATGGAGCCGTATTGTGCTTCCAACTTGCTTAAAGTGAGCAGGAAGTGGATCATCTACTTCCTTACCTCGCTCTTTTCTCACGCAGTTGATTCTTTTCCAAAACCAGGGAGGGACTTTCCGTTTCATTTGAAGAGACCCGGCCGCACAAGGAAGGAACAAAGTAAGGATCCACTCACCTTCCTCCTTCCTCGTGTGATCTCTTTAAATAAAACAGGAGTTCCCGCTCTTCCTGTTTTTGAAAATGAAATAACCATGTGAGGAAGGAGTGAGGTTAGGATGTAAGGGGCTTTTCTGAGTGGGCTGTATACATCCTTGAGCGTGCACTGCATCAGCAGCAGAGGTGACTCATCAGCGGGGACAGGGCTACGTGGCATACTCCTGAGAAGAAGCCCCTCATTCAGTCCACTCTCCGTGGGACAGCAAACACCTGACCAGGGCTTACTTTATGCATGCAATGCTAGAATTATGGGGAGGGGGGCAGCCCCGTTATCATTTGAGATGCCTCCATCAGCAACTGGTTTTGAAAACTATAAGGGGGGTATGATTTAGATAAATCTGAGATGAGTCAGGACTGGGGCTTGTGTAGTTTTAAGGGCCTCCAACCTCCCCCCCCCCCACACACACACTGTGATAGTACAGCTTGGGTGAAGATGCAAAGTTCTGAGAAGTTGATGCACAAACTGCTGTTGCTGAATAAAAACTTAATAATCTCAGTATCTCCAGCAAAATGTAGAAGAGGCAACTTTTTTCAAGCAATTTAAAATCAAATGCTTAGATTGGCTTAAAAAATTCAGTGTGCATCGAATGTTACTAAAACCTGTAAGGCAGAGCTACTGAAGTTTAATAGCTTTCTCCATATTAAATCACACAGAAAGTAGAGCTAGGAAGTGGTGCATTATTGGCATGTCAATATTATGTTTTAGAAGATTAATTAGAACACTTTTGCTGTCTGAGCCATGTACACAGGTAGACAAGAAGCACTGAACCCTTTCCTTATTACTGACCCCTTCTGCGTTCCAGGCTGAATCACTGTTCTTTTTACTGAAAATAATTGTACAGTACTGTATTATGCTAAGCAATGTCTCAAAGTCTGTATCTGTCAGTTATCTTGCTTGTCCCAAGGAATCCAAAGTGTAATTATGTTCCGGTCTATGTGTGCGCTATGCAAACCTATCCTAATTCTGCACTAAGGAATGTAAATGCTATACTAAGAATAGATTATACAAATCAAGTCTTCTTTCATAGTCATTTAATCTGCATACTTTACAAAGGAGGAAGCTAAGACATGGAGCAGAGGGAGTACACGGAGCCGTTAACAGAAGCCCTCCATCACAGGAAGCCTAATGAATGCTGCAGTCATGTGCACACTTACTGGTACACCCATGAAATGCAACAGGTCCATTAGGACTGGGTCCTCAGCCACTGTTCCCATGCACTTATCACATCCAGAGAGAGTAGACTACTACAAACAATGCACTCTATATAGAGCTGCCTTTGAAAATGATCCAGAAATAGGCTTACCAGATCTCCAACCGGGACAGAGTGCTAGACCTTTAGGAGAAGGAATGTGGGCAGGTGTAGCTTGTTAAGTCCTAGAGCACAATCCTAGGCATGTCTACTCAGATGCAAGCCCCATTGTGTTCAGTGGGACTTGCTTCTGAGTAGACATGCCTAGGATTGTGCTCTAAGGGTTTAACAAGCTACACCTGTCCACATTCCTTCTCCTAAAGGTCTAGCACTCTGTCCCGGTTGGAGATCTGGTAAGCCTAGGTAAGCCTATCCAGAAACCACAATAGGTACAAGATCTTGCCACTAGATTATTGGTGAGGGCAAGTAGTTGGATCATGTATCACCAGTTTTACATCACCTACACTGGTTTCCTGTTTGTTTTCAGGTCTAATTAAAGGTATTGTTTTTGGCCTTTAAAGCCCCAAACAAGCTGGGGCCATGTTACCTACTTCCATACCAATCTGCTACATCTTTGAGATCTGCTTCTGAGACCCTGATCTCTGGCCTACCACTGACAGAAATATGTCTGGCAGATACCAGGGACAGGGCCTTTTTGGTCGTTCCCTAACGAACTCTCCCTAATGGAACTCTCTCCCTAACGAGATCCGAATGGCTCCCTTGCGCATGGTTTTCAAAAAACCCCTAAAAATCTTTTCTACATGCTACAATGCTAATATTGTAATGTCTTTCAATTGCCCCTGCTTTTTTATTTTTTTGTTTTGAATGTAATTTGCATAGTATTTTAAACTATTTTAATTGTCAATTGCTTTGATTTTTTTAGAAACAGAGCATAAAATATCATAAACAAATAACTCATGAAAATCCAGCCCACTGCACTTTATCTCTTCATTTGTCAGTATTGGAAAGAGATCCAGATAACCACATTTATTATCTCAAATTAGTCACAAAGAAGAACAGCATACATTCTGCCCACAAGAGGGAGCACATCTTTCCTAACATCCTTCCTCTGCCCACCTTCCTAACATGATCTTTTCTTTTTTTCCTGTTTAGATGCATTGATGGAATTTGAAATTAGGAAAAATAAAACGTTCAGCACTTCACAGTCTGTCAATTGACACCAACATTTATGTTACCCATCTCTAAATAGCTTTAAAATGAGAATGTTTCATCTCCAGTGGAAGAAAACAGAAAGCATGTTGTTAATTCATTCCATTTAAATTTTCAGGGAACAATATTGGCATTCTTGGAACAGCTTGAGTTACACGGGTAAAAAGCCATGGCAGAAGAAGGTTTTAAAATGATAAGAACAGGCAACACAAGTTCATTCATGTGAAAAAATATAATATTAAAATACAATAATATCTCAGCATTAAAATCTCAAGTAAAACCTGTACAAAATCATTCTAATATTACTGGTATATTTTTTAATATTACCGGTATACAATTTTAATATTACCGGTATATTTTTTCACGTGAATGAACTCATGTTGCCTGTTCTTATCATTTTAAAAACTTTTTCTGCCATGGCTTTTTACCCGTGTAACTCAAGCTGTTCCAAGATTGTTGCTGGCCATGAAAATTTTAAAAAGAATATTTGCATTGGGAAGTGCTAATTCCTCAACAGAGTTAGTGAAGCCAACTACAGTAGTTACTACAAATTGAGGTAGGCAAAAGAGTGAAGTTTTGTGTGAAGAGTTGAGTTTGTGTAGTACTCATGGTACTAATGGGAGCTTTCCTCCTGGTTTCTGGAGGGGGGGGGAGGCAATTTTTGTTGGGATCACAAAACTAAGGGGAAGAATTCAACCCCCTTCCCCATGTATCATGGCCTTAATCCTAAGTGGGGCCCCTCCCAGCTGCTGTTTAAATCTGAAAACAAAAACTAAACAAGTAGGGTGAAAGTATGCATTTAGCATGTAGCTTAGCCCAAAGACATGGTGATGGCAGCAGACCGCAAGATGCAATCTGTCTCATGCTATGTTTTGCCCTTTCCCGTGGTCAGCAAATTGGCACTTTCCAGTGGCACTTAAGGGACACTGTGCAAACACAGGTCAATCCTGACTTTAATAAAGCTGCAAGGTGGAAGAAGCAGCTCTCTCTCTCTCTCTCTCTCTCTCTCTCTCTCTCTCTCTCTCTCTCTCTTGTACATGTAGTTCTGGACTCACTTAAGGGGTTTAATAGTACAATCTCAGGCTTTTGAAATGTGCCTTCAAGCCAAGTGGTGCTGACTACAGGCAGAAAGCAGAGCGAAGCACAATGTTACACGAGGGGGGGGGGAGAGAGAGAGAGGCGGCTGCACCAGCTGCAGTTTCCAAAGTGTCTTAAAATGATGGCTGCCATGGGGCTCATCTCCTAGGAAAAAAGGCAAGTCACAGCCACAAGTGCTGCATCATAATGAGTTTGAGGCAGGTGAAGCAAGCCTTCCTTGCTGTATCACGGATTCGAACATAAAAACCCATATTGCTCATATATCCTTTATCAAAGGTGTCAAAACTACTGCATGCCATCTTTTGTTAGTTTTTTTTTTTAACACTAAACTTCAAAGGTTTAGGACAAAACTCAGCTCGAATTGGTCATTTCCTAGGAGGGGAAAAATTGTATGTTCTTGTTCTTGTGATTACTCTGGAAAAATATCACTATACTGTATTGCATTAACTGCCAAGATTAGCTATGATAACTAAATGGAGTGTCTATGTATGGAGTCTGTGTGCCTGTGTATGGCAGATGCTGGAGACAAATGGACACCATCAACGTTGCGCAAGCTGTATGAGCTGCCAGAGGTAGCCACTGCTAGAACAGGATGCTGTTTGTCTGACTCAGCAATGCAATCCGTGTGTTCTTCGAGACAAGTGTTGCAGCAGACAGAGCAGAATATTTATAAAGCTCATGGAAGATTGTCTTTAAGAGATACAATGCTCATCACAGCAAAATGGAACGACGTTTAATAGCATTTTTTTTTCCAAATCTGTGAAATCTTTGGACAGCTAGTAGGCTTTTCAACTATCTGTTGTGAGATAGTTGTGGGTTCAGGTGTAACAGAAAGCCTGTGACAGAACAAGCCTAAAGGAGCCATGAGGTTGTGTGCTCAACTTCCCCTATTCTACATGTGAGAGGAGGAGAAAGAACATTAAAGTCAGAGGAGAAATTGGATTAAAGTCAGAGGAGAAATCCAATGACCAAGAAAGGCGGTATATAAATACTGTACATTATTATTTGTGCATTTGTGTTAAGAACAAACATATGTTTCCAGTGGTGGCTGACCCAATGGCACTGGAAGCTCACAAGCAGATATGAAGGTAAGCTAGCAACAGCCCTCCCCTGTTTTTTTCTTGTAAAAATGTGTTTATTGTTGTGGCTTCACCCTTTTTACTGGGGCTCTCAGTGGCCTCCCCTCCAAGGAACTGCTAAGGGCTGAATTCACCCCGCAATTCTGCAGCAAAGACATCTCAGACCACTGACAGCGCTCCATTGTTGTTTGCCACAGCATCTGACCTTCAGAGCAATATTCCCTGTGAACATGGAGGTTTTATTTGACTATCACAAGAAAAAATGGATAACACACCTGTGTTATTTTCACTTGCTTTAATTTTGAGGGCAAAAGTATTGCTTTCATGGGACAAACTATTTCCTGGAAAAAAAAACTAATTATAAAATCATCATATCTTTCACTGCTATTGCTCCCCTGATTTGCTGCTGCTTTAGCACCACCCCCACCCCAGTCATTACTCTGACACCATCTTCTTGGGAACAGACACATCTCAGATGATCAGATGATCAAGGACCATGAACTGCACACAGGATGATATCATAATGATACGTAGCCCTCCTATTTGGCTACATGTTGACATCACAAAGCAGTCCTCAGGAAGCATCAGGGTTCACCCATTGGGTGAAAATGTTCTCTCCCTTTTGTCATAATATTTGAAAAAATAAGTGGTAGGGTACTTTTTGATGCAGCTGAAAATATACATGACAAACACCCCTGCTTTTGGCTCAGCTTCAATAGTTTCTCCTGCTTTCCTTACTGATACAGCTGAAACAGTAACATCTACCAGACCTACTATGATATCTGACTTGCATACAAATCTAACCTACAGAATCAAAATCAATATCTTTTGTATGTGTCACCTTTACGATTAATCAACCAAGGCCATGAAGTGACTGGGAAAGATGCAACATATATTGACAGGTAATTTTTGAGGTACAAAAGTATTTGCTAAAAGAACATTAGATATGGCATGGGGCAGATTTTCATGGCTTGTTGCAATTAATAAAGAAGTACACTTTATGGGTTTTCCAG
The DNA here is from genome assembly GCA_026170595.1 of Plestiodon gilberti rubricaudatus. Taxonomy (NCBI): domain Eukaryota; kingdom Metazoa; phylum Chordata; class Lepidosauria; order Squamata; family Scincidae; genus Plestiodon; species Plestiodon gilberti. Next base: position 67,376,891 of record JANXHW010000001.1, read on the forward strand.
CCATGTATATTTAAAATTGAAGAAATACCAATAGATAATTCACGACAACTTGCCAGAAGAAAATCCTCTTCCCAGCCACAAATACTGTCAAGGATAGCAGCGTTGCGTTCTTTAGAGGACTATCCAGTGCTGACAAGCAATATTTCTAAAACTTCCGCTTACGTTTCGTTCCGCACTTGGATTTGCTTTGATAAGGTTCCAAGTGCGGAACGAAACGTAAGCGGAAGTTTTAGAAATATTGCTTGTCAGCACTGGATAGTCCTCTAAAGAACGCAACGCTGCTATCCTTGACAGTATTTGCGGCTGGGAAGAGGATTTTCTTCTGGCAAGTTGTCGTGAATTATCTATTTGTATTTCCTCAATTTTAAATATACATGGCTGGAAAACCCATAAAGTGTACTTCTTTATTAACATTAGATATTGCAAATGTGGGAAGAAAAGACCAGTTTCCAATTCAGGTGACTGGATACAGCATAAAGGAACATAGACATAGTACTACAGTTTATCTTAAATGATTCCCAATACAATGTACTGTACCATATTTTGCAAGACCAATGTATTCCTAATTGTTTGGGCCACTAGAGCAGGCACAGTGCACTTATCTATTAAATGTTGATCCCCAGCAGAAATAGAATACATGGTTTTCTTATAATTATTTGAGAATAAAATATTTCCAGAAACTTCCTTCAGCAATTTTCTCTTAGGCCTGGTACACAAAGATCAATACTGCATAATCCATCATGTGGACTGTTCTCTACTGCTCACGTGCCACAAATACATAAGAAACAGCTAACAGGGGACTTTGGTATATTTTTCCTTTAAGTACATCCTAAGCATTATCTGTAATCGCAGAGAAGAGCTTTTCTCAAAGCACAGACAGATCTCTCAAAGAAATGATCAGCTGAGCTGTGATTTGTCTTAATAAAACAGTGAAGAGAAGAGAACTGCATACCTTGAATGTGAGACAAAATTCGGTGCAGACATGATCTAAGTCTGGAGACTTTCCATGGTTAGATAATGTTGTGAGCATGCTGAGAAGCCATGTGCCTAACACCAACACACTCATAGTCCTGCCCCCAATCCACAGGGAGAGCGTTTGTCTGGAACCCCCCTATTCCAAAGAGTCCCTGTGGGGAGTGTGTTTGTATCCTCAGACAAGTAACATGTAGTTCGACTCTGTAACATTTTGCCTTTGGATGCTCTGCTCTGGAGTGCCAAGTTTAGAGTCTGTGAGTTTATCGAGAAATCAACATGTCTCATGATACAGCACCCTGCCTACTGGCAGAAAATGATCGTGGGTCATACCCCATGGTTTCAGGGAGGTTTTTATGAAACCTAGTTTGTATAAGTTTGTATGAAACTATGAGAGCTGGTGTAATGGTTCAGAGGCTGAGCTGTGAACCAGGATTTCCGTGGTTTGAATCTCCCCTCTACCATGAATTCTCACTATGTAGGACTGAGCAAGTCTCTCAGACTCAGCTTCCCAGTGCAACCTGAAGATAATACTACTTAACTTACAGAACAGTTGTAAGTTCAACATCAAGATAACACACATGAAGCAATTTGCACACTCAGGAAGTGCTATACTGCACATTTAGGTCCAAGAAGAAGAAGACAGACCCACTTTAGCAAGGCTTAAACGAGAAGTTAGAAACTGACAATGTGAAGGACAAACCTTTGTTCTGACTCAGACAAAAAAAAAAAAACATTTAGAACATTACCAGTGCAATTCTTCTGAAAGTTGGGGTTCTCTAGGGGGTGTCCTGGAAGGCGGCACTGGAACCTGTGCTGCCAGAATTCTGGGAACCATGGATTCCTTGTGTTGGTGTCCAAACGTATTTTCAAATAATAGTCATCGAAGGACACAACATCTGGAGACTGCAACTTGATGGTGATGCCCCCATTTGCTTCAGGCTCATACCCTTCAATGACTTCGTCTCTATCTGCCCATCCATCGCTGGAAAAAGGAAGCAAAATATATTAGGAATGGATCAAAAGTATAATGTTAAAGCACATCCTGATTTTATTTTTAAAGCAGATGCCTCTTAGAGTTCATCAAAAGGCCATTCCAATATGATGTAGAAGGGAGAATAAGGTACATCCTCTTCCTAATGCTGCTTACTACTTATTTATCACCCAAAAACATGCTAGGTTATTTGTACCACAAATTACTTGGGCAGGACAAAGCTTAATATAGGGTGGGCTGTCTCTTCAAAATGTTTCTTTTTCCTCCTTGAAGAATACCATCCAGGTTGTTTTTCCTGGAATTATAAGGCTATTGCAAAGTTTTGTTCTCAGAGCCACTAAAAGCCTGGGCCCAAAGAAATGCTCAACTAGATCTGGGGATGTGTCCTTTTCTTGCTTGAGCCTATAAGCCGCACTTGGGAGCTAGAGCAATTCAAAAAGCATTTTGTGTTAAGTCAGGGAAGAGGAAAAAATAAAGCAACGCCACACACCCTACATGTCCACAACTGCTTCTTCCCCAAATGCTCAAAAGCATGGTTGTGGCCAGAGGTTACATAAACTTATTATTTTTATTCTATTACTCTTGGGAGTGACAAACAACAGAGTGCTCAGCAAGCAGAACTCTTGAAGGTGGTAAAAAACATGAACTAAGAAAGGCATACCTAAGAAAATTCAATCCATTGGGGGGGGGAAATCCATATATTGTTCACCCACAGAAGCCTCGCACGTTTTCTTATAGACAAAGGCATTGCCTCCCTCCATCTACACTGCTGTGGCAAATAGTCTGTACTGAAAATGAAAGAGAACCCTAAACCCCAAAGCAGAGAGGTATATCATCAAAGAGGACTGCTTAACTCTTATTTAGAGCGCAATCCTGCGCAAGTACGTGGCGACAGAACCGGAACGACCGTGCGTCCACCGGCCGAGGTAAGTGGGGATCCGGTGAGCATGGGGGCGTTTTGCCAGGCGGGTGAGGGGGGCCATTGGCCCAGCCGGCCCGGGAGGGGCGGGCAATGGCCATGGCCATATCCTGGATCTTGCCAGGCGGATGGGCCATTACACGGTCTCCTCCTACTTCCTCCAGCAATTTTGCTGGTGGAAATTCGAGGAGGCCGGTCAGGTCGAACAGACTGGCGGCAACCTGGCGGCAACCCAGCCATCGGTGCACAGGATCTGGCAGGTGACCCTGGGCCGCCGGCCGGATCCTTACGCAGGATTGCGCTGCCCGAGAAGTATATAATTTTGTTGGAGGTATGATCTGATAATAGGTAGTTCAATGATTTTGAAATGTATCACTTGGGTGAGATATTCCTGGCTTTGTAAAGGTTAGCTCATAAACCCTTAAGAGCACAGTTTTATAGCTTTCTTCAAATCCTTTTGCCATCCCCAAAGAGCAATAGCTTGGAGTTTAATTTAAGTGCAAATGTAAGTCAGTCTGCATTTAATTTTTAATATGCACGGCCATGTCACCAGAGAAGCCGATTACGGTACATTGGTATCTGAAAAGTGGTTTCATCTATCTGGAAAGATACCAGCAGCTCTTTCTGGCAAAGAAAGGGCTTAATCTGCTTGTTTCTCACATCAGCAAAGAGTGCCACAAAAATCAATGCGACTTACCATAAAGAACTTACATCTGACCTGGAACAACTAAGATAAGGGCTTACTTCCAAGGGTTAGTAAAAACAACAACCACCCAGCAGATAAATTGTACATGGGTTCCACTGTATGAGTTCTTTGCGTTCCACTGTATGAGTTCTTAGAGAAAATCTGATGTAAAAACAGACTACTACAGGAAAGTCTCACAAAGATTTTCCTTGAATCATGGCAATATCTCTGCTGATTCTCTCAACCTGGTCTCTGTTTATGGCATGCTGTAATCAGCGGGTGGCGCAGCGGGTTAAACCGCTGAACCATATGCTGTCGATCGAAAGGTCGGCAGTTCGATTCCCGCGACGGGGTGAGCTCTCGTTGCTTGGCCAGCTCCTGCCAACCTAGCAGTTCCAAAGCATGTTAATGCGAGTAGATAAATAGGTACCGCTTGCGGGAAGGTAAACAGCACTCCGTGTTCCAGCTGCATGCTACGCGCTGCGGCAAGGAGAGTCATGCCGGCCACATGACCATGGAGGCGTCTTCGGACAACGCTGGCTCTTCGGCTTTGAAATGGAGATGAGCACCACACCCTAGAGTCGGACACGACTGGACTTAATTGTCAGGGGATACCTTTACCTTAATCAAGACTACAGTCAAGGAATTGGTCAGTTGAAACCAGTATGCAAAATTCATACACACAGTGTTCTGTAATGTTATTTTATCTCTGAAGATAGTGCTAAGTCTCTTGTTCAATCTCTCATCAAATCTAGACTTGAAGGTTGAAATGCCCCCTTATTTGGCCTTTCCATCCTATCAAAACAACTACATATTCTTCATTATGGAGCTCATCTCATTTTTCTTGCCTATGAATATGACCATTTTTTCTCCTCTCTTTTGTGTCTCTTTTCTCACTGGCTTTCCCTTACTGTGTCCAATTTAAAATTCTACTACTTCCTTTTAAATTCCTATACTCTATTGCTCCTTTTTTTTCTTTCTTTTCTCATTTCTCTTTATACTTCCAGAGCTCTACATTCTTAAAACACCAATCTCTTAGCTCTGAGATAATGGAAGGCAAAATTAGTCCCTGTCTGCAAGAGCCTTTAATCCAACCCTGACCACTCCTCATTCATGGTCAGCAATCCAGGCCTCAGATTCCTCTCTTGGGATCACGCACAAAAACGTTGGCAGTGCCAATCCAAATGTAGCAGCCTTATTCTCAGACAGTGTCAGTGTGTGCGTGCGAATGGAAGAAGGGTGCAGGCCAGTGATCCAGACTTAGTCTATTGACTCGGACTCGAGTCGGACTCAAGTCGCGTCCATGGCTTGACTCGGCGATTGTAAAAGACTCAACTCGAGACTTGGAGACTTTTACGACAAGTCCAAGTTTATTCAGGTTTAAACCCATTTTCCCCATTAAATAGATAGGGACTCGCAACTCGCAACCAAAGACTGGGGACTTGGGGTCAAAGACATGGGACTTGACTCGAGACTTGGAGTCAGAGACTTGATTCACATCCCTGGTGCAGGCACACGGCAACTGACCCACCCAGGTCTGAGCATAGCCAAGTGTCTTTCCTGTCTGACAGCAGAGCAGGTCTAAAAGAAATGGCAGTGTGAATAAGAACAGAACAAGAAAAGAAAACTTCCTGTTTCCCTTCCTAAAACGCCTCCAGTTCAAAAATGAGTCCTGCAAACAAACAGTGAATGCTGCGTAATAAAAAAGGAAAGCAATGTATTTTGTATAGAGCTAAAATCAAAGTTGTGATAGTAACTATAACAGCAAGCATGCACCATGTCCCTCCATACAATTTCTTTGCTTCAATATGAACACATGTTATGTGTTTTTATTCCATTTTCCCATTTTTATCAATTGTAACCGCATTAAACGTGTACTAGGAAGGTGGTATAGATTGTACAGTGTCAGCAGATGAAGAATGATGCAAAATTACATGGTTTTATTTTATTTTATTATTGTGTCAGCACCCCTGGGCCGGGTACCCTTCAGCTGGCACCACCAGTGAAGTATGTGCTTCCCCAAGGCGAGATGTAGGACCAGGGAAGGGGGGGTTTACAGCACCCTCCTTGGCCTTCCCTTGGCCTCCTCTAGTGTATGAGAAGGCTGGGTCACAGGCAAGACAGCCGTTTTCACAGCTTGACTGCCTACCCTACACTGAGCCTTCTCATTGGCCAGGCATGAGCAGTTATATACTGGAAGCCCCTCCCATGTCTCGCCCCCAGTGCTCCAAGTGCCTGATCCTGCAAGGAATCCTCTGATTCCTTACTTCCTCCTCCCTCTAAGGCCCTGATCCTGCAAGGCATCACCTCAGCTTTGGCTGCCTTGCTCACCCTGGCCCTGCAAGGCCCTCCCCAGGCCCATGCTGGCTGACGGTTGGCTGTTTGGCCACGGGGGTTGAAGCTGTCCCTTAGCTGATTCGTGGCGGGGTGAGGGGAGGCACTTTCTGCAGATCAGGCCTTGTCGGGCCTGGCTCCCCCAGCCACTCGTGCCATGCGGCATTGCGTGGGACTTGCCTCACCAGGTGGTCCCATTTCCATGCCAACCGTGCCAAGTGTTGGATCCTGCTGCCTCCATGGTTCGTTTCGGACCCCACCTGGCAGAGCCGGCGGGTTGGGCCCTGGACAATTTTTTTGCAGATTTTTTTTAGCAGAAAGTGGTGTTATGTGTTTTTATTTCATTATCACCCTTTTCTCCTGCCCTTAATCATCGGGTAAGGAGGGCAGCATTTGGCATGCTACCTCAGGAATCAGGAGGTCTTGGGCTGGCTCTGCATGATCCTAAGTCCATGTACTGTACAGTTTAAAGGTGACTACTACTATGATTGCTATCACTTCTTAGTATTAAGAGTGGCACTAACGTTCAGAGGAATACAGCCAAGAAGAGGGACCAGGACTATATTTATTTATTTATTTATTTACAGTATTTTTACCCCGCCTTTCTCCCCGAAGGGACCCAATATTGCCTTCAGCGATCATTCAGATCACCTTTTCAGAACTTCACCAGAAAGCCTTTAATACTGCATAAGTGAATGGACTGGCATGAAGTGTTAAAGATTATTGTTTTTCAGTCATCCCCACCATTCCAGTCTGTGCGTTCACGCATGCACGCACACACACACACACACACTTATATGAGGGGTGTTCAATACTACTGAATACAAACGTGCAGTTTTGATTCCATACATTTTTATCTTACTGTATAGTTGTATCATACTTGATGCTATAATGTAAATAGCTTTTTTTTAAGCCAGCGTATACATTTTAAAAGAAAATTAAAATAACAATAATGGCATATGATAATCACTCCCCCACAAGAAATTAATAGCACATATATGATGCAGACATAAATGTTTTTAAAATCCTCTGAAGGAAGGAAGCAATACTGTACAGGTGGGCCCCCATATCCGCTGGGGATATGTTCCAGGCCCCTCCGTGGATACTTGAAACTGTGGATAAGAGCGAACACCCCCTCCATGGTTTCCTGAGGGGGCCCCCACCCTGCCTCCCCTGCAGGCAGGCATGCTTGCCCCCCCCAGCTCTTATTTTTCTTTCAGCAAGCTTTGTTTCTTCTTTAAAACAAACAGAGAAGCAGCCTCCATTGCAGGCAAGTAGAACGAGACTAAGTCCTAGAGAGGCTCTGCAAGGTTTCTGTTAACCTTGCAGAGTCTCTCTAGTACTTAGTCTCGTTCTACTTGCCTGTAATAAGCAGCCGGAGGCTGCTTCTCCTGTTTCTTTAAGGAAGAAACGAAGCTTACTGGGAAAAAAGTAAAAGCCTGGGGGGCTTCCCACAATCCGTGGATAACTGAAACCATGGATAGCGAATCAGTGGATATGGGGGCCCACCTGTATATACTACTCATGCTAATTAATTGTCTGGTTCTTAGGCAGAAACAAACCACTCGATGCAACAAAAACTCAAGCTTGAGTTATGGCAGTAGGTTGATTGTGGTGGAGAAATACTTCCGTGTGGTCAGGGCACCAGGCAGCAGCCACAATACTTGCAATTACATTCACACATGAATCAACCAGAAACCATAGGAAGTCCTCACTCCAACACATTGCTTCTAGGTTGGCCACAGTGGTTCTAGGTTGGCCCCTCCCATTAATCTTAACATCATTGTTGGGAGGGGGAAGCAGAGCAGTCAGTGAAAGTACCCTTCCGTATGGAAATATACACCACCGGGCAGTGACGAGTCGGACTCAAGTCGCGTCAATGACTTGACTCGGTGATTGTAAAAGACTCGAAAGACTTGAACCGAGACTTAGAGCCTTTTACAACAAGTCGAATTTTATTCAGGTTTAAACCCGTTCTCATTAAATAGATAAGGACTCGCAACCAAAAACTCGGGACTTGGGGGCAAAGACTTGTGACTTGACTTGAGACTTGGACCCAGAGACTTGAGACTTGGACCTAGAGACGGAGTCAGAGACTTGATCCACATCCTTACCACCAGGCTAGTTGCACCCGGCTAGTCTGAGGGGATGGCCTGGTGGGCATGGAGCCCAAGCAGAGCACATCCTTCTCCTGCAACGGTCTGAGAGGAAGAGAGAGTGTGTGGAGAAAGGGAAGAAGGAAACAGTGTTAGGACCAGGAAACTGTGTTAGGACCACACCTCCTGCAAAGATCATAGAGGGCAGGTGAAAAGGTTCATAGTGGCTTGCATACAGTACATCTTCCTTCCAAACCATCGCAGGAGAAGGATGTGTGGGATGTGTGCTCTGTCTCCACAATGACAGATCACATTCCCTTCCCCACACTTACACACAAGGAGAACAGCTTCTAGGGTTCTCTGTTCCAAAGTAGTAGGAGCCTCGGATATGCCAGAAGATGTATGTAAGCAACTATGAACTGTGAGTAAAGTACAGTACTGTATTTCTTATGAAACCTGAACCAGCCTCCGCTCCTGTGTATGTTTATTGATAGCAACTAGTCGGTTGGTGTAACTTACCATAGGAAAGGGGGTGTTTTCACTGACTGCTCGCTCTGCTCCCCCCCCATTTTCCCCAACAATCATGTGGTCTTTTTAGGTGACCACCTCCTTCAGTGTAACAATACTGGAGTCAAAGAGAAGGAATATATTGATCACATTTGTGTCCAACCCTTCTTTCAAGGAGCTCAGGACATTGTTCATGCAGACTGACTCATATTATACTCACAATGCTGTGAGGTGACTTACAGCCCAATTCTACCCCCCTCCGCTGCCAGCGTAACTAGCAAAGTGGCCTCTGCTGATACGCACTACAAGCCTTTGGCAGGGAGGCCAGAGAGGCCTCCCATGTGCCGGTGGGCTCACAAAGACCCACCGGAGCAGGTAAGCCCACTCAGGGGATTGGAGGGAGGCAGGGAGAGGGTTGAATGAGGTGGGGGTGGGCGGAGCTAGGGAAGGGGTGAGCGGAATGGGGCAGTGACAGGGCGGGGAGGAGGGCAGGTCAGGACCAGGAGGGGGGGCAGGATCGACGGTGGTTGTGCACGCTGAATCCTGACCCCCTTCCCAGGCCTGCTCCGCTTTCTTGGGTTAACGTAGACTTGGTCCGAGTTGACCCATAGCAGTTGCTGGGGCTTACCTCAGAGCACAGGGACAAATGCTCCCTTACCCTGACACCTCCAGCAGCTGAAAATCCCCCGCAAGATGCAGCAGAAGTTATGCTGATGCCACTGCATCACCGTGCAGGGATTTAGGTAGGATTGGGCTGCCCGAGTGAGAGATGGAAGGTCGTTCTGTGAGCTTCACGACTAAGCAGGAATATGAATCCAGGTTTCTCTAGTTCAACATTTCTCAAAGTGTGTTCCTAGGAGTCCCCTTCTGGAGCTCCACGAGCACATCATAAGTGGTCGCCATCTGCCCCTTGCCCGGTTTGCTTGCCTGTCCCTCCTGTCTCCCCTGTTCATGGCTCCCCATCATTCCCCACCTGTTCTAGGCCTTCACTGGCAACTGGCGTTGAGCTTGGTGCTATGCCACATCACACATGTGCTGGAGCTCTGGTGCTCCCTGCATGCACCAGCAGGGCTCCCCAAGTCTCCTTTTAGGAGTGCAAAGTCTAAAACGTTGGAGAACCACTGCTCTTGTTCAAATTCAAGATTCTAGCTACTACAACAAGCTGGATTTGAACCCACTGGATTTGCAGGTCAGAACAACCTTAAATTGTCACCAAGGTGTAGGGTTGTATCCGGGTCAGTCAGGTGGGACACCAGCTAAGGGTCCATTCCCCTAGGAAGACATATCTAGCAAGGCAAACCCCTGCTCCCTCAGCCACTGGTGGTGGTGGTGGTAGTACCCAATGAACTATCAGGGGGTGGGCAGGGGGACTATGGGGGATCCAGTGCAGGACTAGGAACCTGGCCCCAGCACTGCTTAGAAGCAAGACTCTGGTGCTATTAAGCTATATGAACTACAGGGGGTTCTTGATTTATTATGACAGCACTGCAAGCTAGTCCACACGAATAGCCTTCTGCTTGCCCTGTCAGATAATGTTAACTGGTGCAACCGTGGAGTTTTGCTCTGAATCTGGCAACTTGTGCAACAATTAAAAGTACTCATGCTGTATGAGGGCGTTGAAAGTGTGAAGGCAGAGAGGTTGCATTGGAAGGGACATGTGTGTGGGTGTACAACCAGCAATCGCACTCCTCACTGTCATGAAAAAAGAGACAACCAACTGTTTTCATTGCTGCTTCATGTGGTGTTTGCCACAAGTGCGGGGAGGCTGCCAGTTTTCTACAAGCCACACTTATTTGGATACCTCATGTTGCACAACAACAAAAGAATGCCTGCTTTTACAGGCACGATCAAAAAATGAACACGGTGAGAAATGGCCCAAACATAAGGATTACTCCCTGTAGTTCTGGATTTGCCACAACTACCCACTGGCACCGTTTCATGAAATAAAAAAGAAATCTGAAGGGGATTTCCTTCTTTGGTTTACTACTGTGCGCACAGCTGGTATTTGTATTTGTTTCTACTGTTTGTATTGATATACCTGAACATAGTTATAGCTACCTCCCAAACCAACTATTGGGCATGCATTCCTTCCAGCTGAGTGTTGCCTTGGAGGAGAGTGGCAGAGAGTCACTGGTCTTTTCATCACCTCCCTTGCATCAAAGCATGGCACGAAACAGAGCAGGCGTCTCATAGTCGCTAGCTGGGAAACTTGCTTCCCTGCTTGCTTCCTCCAAGCTAATGCTCAGTGGGGAGATGTGTACGTCTCTCCGCAGGTTGTCATATTTGGTAGAGTGTAAACTTTAGGAATGCTGACTTGGGGTGACACAGGGACCCAAGCGGCAGCTGCAGAACATTAATTTCTCAGCAACTCCAGGGTGTTGGTTCTAAGTACAGTAGTCAGTTCACCTTGCTGTGACTTAAACTTGCACATATACCCCAGTTAATAAAAGTGATGGAGTGGGTCACCCCCAAAAAGGTGGGAGGGGCATGTAATGTGAGTTTCAGCGGTTCAAATCCACTGAGCCTTCAGGATCTGGCCATGGTTCAACAGGAACTCATTTGGGTCCCCTACAGCAAGCCTTTGATGCCGTTCCCCTTCCCTTTTTCTCAGAAGCTTCCTGAGAAATGTCACATGTCTTACAGAAACTAAAATCTTAGATGTTTTGTCTTGGGAGAAACCCTGATGTTTTCTTCGAATTTCATTTTATCAAAATTTAGGTACCAAGCATTATCTTTTTTGACCCAAACGTACCCAGCAGCAGCAGGGATGGGGGGGAGCTGGTATTGGATGCTATTTCATATCTTGGGTCAGGATCTTGTGACAATAGGCCACAAGATAACCCCCCCACACACACACACAGTTGCCACATGTTTGGGAAAGGTAAGGGGGCAATGACAGGCTTGCAGTGGGGTTGCAGGATGGGAGGTATTTTTTCTCTCTGCTCAGTTGTGCTCCTGATTATGATTGCACATGAAGCAGTCTCAATTCAAAATAAGCACCCAGATTACAATAAACTGTTTTAGAATTTACCTTTTTTGTTTAAAAAAACAACACATTTTGAGTGAGCCCAAACTGGGTCAATTTCAGCCATTGTTAAATTATTAATTAACAGCCCAATCCTATGGGCTCTCCGCGCTGCCGGAACTAGCGTTCCAGCAGCGCAGGGTACCGTATGGCAGCACAAAAACTGGGCCGCTATTGCACACGGCCTGGCAGCTGCCACAGATGGCGAGAGATGTGGCACACATGCCAGTGGCTCTGATCCAAGAGGCTCCGCTGGAGCTGGTGAGTTGTCAGTAGGGGTGGGCTGTGGGTGGGGAGGGGGAGTAGTGGGGGAGGGAACGGGGCATGTTGGGGGAAGAAGTAGGTGGATCTAGCAGCAGTGCCTTGTGCCAGGATCCTATCCCCAAAACCGCTATCACCACCATGCCCATAGCATGCAGCATAGGCTCCGTAGGCGCAGCTTCATGCTATAACATGGTGGGGGATAGGACTGGGCTGTTAATGTTTTTTCCAGTCCTACTGCAGGAAGCTTTGCAAGCGGCAACAGTGGAAGCATCCATACACATATATACACACATCCTCTGTTTGCACCTTGTATGATGCCTGAAGAGGAAAACTGTGCATCTGCCCTGCAGTGAGAGCATGAACCTCACATGCATTTTGAACTTACACATCTCACCCAAAGGGATACATCATGTGTGAGTTTCCCCATCGAATGTTACAGAGGAAGCATCATCAACAGGCATGAGTTCAGCACCTCTGTTTTCAAGCTATCTATTGATTGTAAAATACAAACTATTTTACCGGATGTCTCAACTTCAGAACTGTGTACTGCATTTTGTAGAGAGAAAACTTACTACCCAGTAACCTTGGTACATAATGTATACATTGATTTTGAGTATAAATTACCTTATAAACATGGGACTGTAGTGCAAAGGTCAGTCAGCACGTGTGGAAAAGGGTAATTGGATCTTGGGGAAGGAGAACAAGAACACAGCACATGGTGTGAAATAGTTCATGAGGAATATGCCTCAAATGGGAAACTGATGAGCAGTAGCCCAGCACGGTGAGGAAAACAAAAGTGAAGCAGCTAGCTGGAAGGGAGCTGAAAATAAGCAACAGTCCAACATTATGAGAAATAACCAGCTGGATTGGATTGTGCAGACAATGTAAAACTGATGGGAAATACATTGGCATGGTTTGGAATAACTGAATAGGGAGCAATAACTGCAAAAGTAGGCAACCAGCTAATCTCAGACTATCCTAAAGGGTGAGTGGGCTGGGTCATGAGCTCAGCCAGCCTCTAAATGCCAGGGATGGTGGCAATGCACTGACCGTAGTCCTCCAGCCTTGCCCCCAAGTAGCCCAGACCCCTGCCTCATGCAGGGTGGGAACTGGGCAAGGCACACACCCACCCGCATCCATCAGTGGAGGGGTGACACACCACTATATTATCATCATACAGAGACACATACCAGGATTGGTCAGCACTCCCAATGTATACGTAGTGTTAAATATATTCCTTATATATGAAGCAGTCCTAATGGCAATCAAAAAACAGTGTTGAAATTACATTGGCCAATTTTATATTTTTTTCCACTAAATAACTTTCCAAGCAGGGTTGATTAGATGCCCAGCAATTTAAGAAGTGTTGCTGTTTTTTTAACACCGTATTTGCACATAAATTGCACGCCAATTGTAGCTTGCTGTTAAAAGAGTTGTACTTGGATGCCCTGCTCCAGATAAGTACATCCACATGTGGAAACAGGCTTCCATGCACATACACACTCACTGTCAGCACAATCCTAACCAACTTTCCAGCACTGATGCAGCCCCGAGGTAAAGGAACAAATGTTCCCTCACCTTGAAGAGGCCTCCATGACTGTCCCTGCACTGAAAATGGCACAGCTGGAAAGTTGGTTAGAATTGTGCTGTGCATCAGGAACTGGGGGCACAAACTGCATGTACATCCAAAAGCAGATGCCAGCTATCTACAAGGCATTACTTCCAATTGGATATGGATTGAGATGTGAATTCCAATTCTGGCACATCTGGTCCCAAGAAACTACTGTATGTGTGTTTAGGGCTGAATCAGGTCATTGGTGTTTACATGATCGTGCCCAGCAAAAAAGGACAATGATAAAAAGTACCAAACAAAAGATTTTGTTAGCCACTAAAAGAACACTGGATGTAGAATGTGTCCACATATTTCATTGGAGTACATTTGAAAGTAGGGTATAAGGCTTGAGTAAGGGTCCCCAGTCTGAAATCTTTTGGAACATGTGCCTCTATCCCCTAAACAGCATCCAGCTGAACAAAGAACTGTGCCTGTATTCTAAAAGTTATATGCTGGAGAACCCTATCTGTTCACTTTATATAAAAACTGCAAGAAAAGAACAGAAGAAATTCACAAAAGAAGGAGGTAATTGCTATTAGCTATGCTGGTCTGGAGCCAGCGGGTGGCACAGTGGGTTAAACCGCTGAACCATGAGCTGTTGATCGAAAGGTCAGCAGTTCGAATCTGTGACGGGGTGAGCTCTCGTTGCTTGGCCAGCTCCTGCCAACCTAGCAGTTCCAAATGTTAATGCGAGTAGATAAATAGGTACCTCTTGCGGGAAGGTAAACAGCGCTCCATGTTCCAGCCACATGCTACGCGCTGCGGCAAGGAGAGTCATGCCGGCCACATGATCATGGAGGTGTCTTCGGACAACGCTGGCTCTTCGGCTTTGAAATGGGGATGAGCACCACACCCTAGAGTCGAACACGACTGGACTTAATTGTCAGGGGTCACCTTTACCTTTTTATGCTGGTCTGGACAATGTACTGGCATGTTTAGGATGTTCTTAGATTGCTAGAACAGGAGTTAATGATTGGGACTAAAGCAGCACCCGAGGCAATATACCAGCTCCTCTGAAGTACCTGGAACTGGCTGGTGACTGAATCAGAGCAAATGTATTAAGGATCAGGATGTTAAGATGACAAATTATATAGTGTCTAATACTCTTTATCTCTCCTTAGAAACTTTAGAAACCTGCACTAATAATTCAGTTTTCCATTTGTATTAGACAACAGTGTTATAAGAGAGCCAGAAATTATTTTACAAATAGCATCACAACTCATGTTCTGTTTTAGAAGTTTAGCAAAAGGTATCCATAACCCAAATATTTTGCTTTAATTTTGACAGATTCTGCAATAAAAATCCTAATAACTCCTTCCTGCTATCAGACTTTTGGCCCAATCCTATAGGACACTCTAGGTGGCAGAACTCCCGGTCCACTGCTGTAATGCCGCTGTGGTGTTGTAAAAGGTGTGCCACTGTTGTGCACTTTGGGGGCACTGTTATAAATGTCTTGATGCCCTGTGTATGCAGTAGTGGCTCCTAGACGCCATGCTGAAGCTGTTAAGATGGCGGAGGTGACAGTTCATGAGTGATTTGGGGTGGGAGTGTGGAGGGCAGGGACAGTTTGGGGGTGGGAGGGGATGGATCTCAGTGGCAGCAGCATCCTATCCCCCTTTCCCAGTCTGGACCTGCCCCCAGGAGTCTCCTTGGATTTATGCCAGCAAAAGAGCCGGCATAGGTTCAAGGAGACCCATGGTGTCCTATGGAGAGGTAAGTAAGATGACTTTTACTTACTTCTCTGGGCTGTTTCCCCCCCCCATAGCACGCAGCACGCGTTCTGCTGGTGGTGCTGCATACTATGGACTGGGGGGGGGGTTATTAGGGTAATTGGGTCCTTTGAGCACCTTGTAATTGCAAACCTTATTCTTCAGAACCCACACTCCTCTTGTGTTTATTATTTATTCTTATTTATTGACAGCACAATATAATATTTATATCCCAACTTTTAGCAAGAATACTCTCAAAGCTGTTCCCTTAAAAAGAGTTTGCCACCACAGTACAATACAATATCTAATGATCAAATCAAAACTAAAACTCACATCTAAAAGTCAACAACCACCAAAACAAAAGCAGTCAGACAAGGATGTCAAATCCTTCCTCAAAAGCCATGAAGCCTTTGGCTTAAACCTGTCGTTTTCATCCCCAGATGAACCAAGCCTAAGCATGCAGAACTGCACCTGCTCCTTTTCTTCCCATTTGCTCTCTTAGCAGCCTGCTGAAAGCCCCTTTTAGCAGAAGGTAATTTATCAGAATTTTTCATCACCTTCCGAGGTGAGTTCTGATAAATTGCCTCCTACAAGCCCTTGTACAGGCTGCTAAGAGAGCAAATGATCAGGCAGGGGAATGATGTCACAATGCTGAACCTCATCCAAATTCCTCCTCTCTTATCAATCATAGATAGGAGAGGGACAATGGGGAAATGGTGCCCATCACTGAAAGTCCATCAACCCCTGATTTATTTTTAAATTTACAACGAAGTTGGTTAAGTACTATCATCGTCTACTATGTAGATGTTGGCTAACGGACTACCATGCACAGACATGTGCAACT
The DNA here is from genome assembly GCA_026170595.1 of Plestiodon gilberti rubricaudatus. NCBI lineage: Eukaryota > Metazoa > Chordata > Lepidosauria > Squamata > Scincidae > Plestiodon > Plestiodon gilberti. The sequence goes on from JANXHW010000001.1 coordinate 67,392,852, forward strand.
GCAGTGGAGAGTAAGATTTATATGATGATGTCCAACCACGATAAAGAGATGATAATGAAGAGGAGTAATATGATTAATGTGTGTAATATGGACAGAATTGAGATAATCTATTCCTATATATCTATATTATTTGAACCAGTATGTCATTTGTCACTAGATAGTTATCTATTAGAACAATCTTATTAACAATTGTAGACATTACATACCCAACAATACCCAAAGAACCCATTTCAATACTGATTTATCCATGTACCCATACTTGGGGGGTGGGGGTGGGAAATGAGACCCTGGTACTGTTTTTTAATATGCTTTAATTATAATTAGAGTTCAGAATTTCTATAAGTAGAGTTCAGAAAAGTGTCACAAATCTCATTATTCCCTACACACTATTACATCATAAAACTGACCATGAACATATGTTTGTTCCTGGACTAAAATGTTGAGAGGTTTAAATATTGATTTCTGATATTTTCATTTATGCTAATCTGAACAAATGCAGTAATATTAGTGCGACACAAAAATATACATGAAATTTTTGTTCTGTAGTTGAAGAATTCTCATAAAAAAGACATGTTATTTTTAGGAGGATTTATGAACCTTCAAAAAAAACAACACAAAACCCCAAGCTTAAATTACGATGATTGTATATTTGGCTCTTTTGGCCCAGGTACAGCATACAAGTTGATGGAATGCCTGCATTGCCTTCCTTAGTGGTATTAAACATAAGTAGGCCACTGCTCTCAAAATGTCACACTGAAATTAGTAATCAGACCATGTGGCTGAAGGTGCTTCTGGTTTTAAATCATTTACCAGTGAAAAGAATGGGAACCTCATGGGAAAATAAGCAGCTTCCTCTCCTGGTTTTATTTTTTTCTGCTGTAATAGGTGCCTCTTTATTCAGTTTGATGAAACACTGTTACAGCACAATCCTATGCATGTCTGCTCAGACATAAGTGCCATTGAACTCAATAGGACTCCCTCCCAGGAAAATGTTATAGGATTGCAGCCAGGCAGCGCAATCCTGTGTAACCTTGCACCGGTGTAATAGTATGCCAGTGTAAGTGCACTTAAACCGGTGCATCTGCTGTTACACTGGTGCATCTACTGTTACACCGGTGCAAGGTTACACAGGATTGCGCTGTTAGCCTTTTAGTAGGTTGTTTGCAGCTGTTTGCAGGGCAATTCGCAGCTATCTAATTTTTGAATGGCCTCAGGACTTGAGGCAATTACTTATCTGATCTTTCCATCACCTGGGACCCACCAGAAATCAGGTCACGACCCACCAAGTGGGTCCCGACCCACAGTTTGAGAAACACTGGATTAGACTATCGGTGCAATCCTGCCTAACTATAGACTGGCAGGCCTAGTGTTCTACCAGTCTAGGGTGTCATAAATGTGCCATATCATAAGGCATGTTTTCAACACCTGGAGAGTAAGTGGCGCCGGTGCAGAGGCCGGAGCCGCTCAGTTCGTCGTGGAACTTACCCAATTTCGGCTGCAGCAGGTAAGTCCCATGCCAGTTGGTGGGAGGGCAGGATGGGACAGGGAGGGAGGGAGACCATTGGCCGGCCTGGGCTGGGAGGGGACGTGGATATCGGCGGCGATATCCTAAGCCCCTTCCCAGCCCACACCACCCTACCACCACCTCCACGAATGTTCGCCAGGTCTGTACATGGCGTGCATTTGAGGAGGCCCATAGACCCCAGGCTTGCTTACACCCCTTCACCCAAGGTGCGGTCTAGCATCCCTGGGGCAGCCCGCAATGGGCTTAGGATACAGCAGCTGACCCTTTAGGCTGGCCGCGTATCTTTACACAGGATTGGGCTGTGAGACAGATAGTTTAGTTGGTAAATATGTAGTCGGTGTTCACAAGTACCATATGCACTGCATATATTTGCAGATTGCATTTTTATCGGCCTATCACACCAGTGTCTTCTTGGCAATGTTACCATGAGGATTCTTGACACCATTAGCATCTTCAGCATTTTGTAAAAGTGGCTGCGACATTTTCGTACTAGTAGTTCTCAAGAAAGCATGCCAAGGCACGCCTTGGAGGAAAATCAGTGCTAGTGACACACATGCTCTTACAGTCAGCTGCTTGTTTTCTAATCAAGGAACATGCAAGTGATTCCAGACCCATCTGCTCCAGCAAGGAGTACTGAGTACTGCATGGGATCTCCTGGCACGCTTGATGCGAAAGAGCTTGAAGAAAATGCATTTCTTGTATTTGCCAGTAATAGTTTTGTGGGGACGTGAATGTTTGGCTTTGGAAAATAATAGGAAGGTCAGCTCCTAGCACATTTGGTAATAGGGACGCACAATGTGCAATCTTAAGTCCTGAATGTATGTGCTTGGATGCTTGAGGTACGTAAGGGCAGGTTTAAACCTTCTCTGTGTTCTTCCTATGGGCAATTGAGTCTGAAAACTGGGCCAAAGGCTACAAAGACTATATGCTGGCCTTCGTTTTCATGTCGTCTGTTGATGTGCTTCTAAATACGGTATATAAAGATTTGTAGCTGCTGTTTACATGCCACTGACATAAATACATGGAGAATAAAGGTATAACAGCCCAATCCAACCCAAGGCTTATTCCGGCCTAAACGGCGCTATTCCGGCCTAAATCGCCCTAGACCAAATTTAGGACGGAATAGCGCCGTTTAGGCCGAATTTACGCCGAGTTTGTGACGGACGTAGGACAAGTTTAGGACGGATGGACCAAATGCGCTGTGAGATATTCCGTCCTAAGTTCGGCCTAAGAGTGGGCATGTCAGGGGCGTAACGGGGGCGTTCCTGATTTTAGGTCCGTATCCAGACATTGGCAAGCTCCGACAAGCCCCCTCGAGCTCCGAAATGGACCTAAAATTTAGGTCAACCAAAAAGGTGGCCCTAAATTTGAGGAGACCCATAGGCGCCATTTTACCTTACCCACTCCAGCCCTCTCCCGAAAATTTCAAGCACCCCACCTCCCGAGTTGGGCCAGAGTTGGGCCGGAATAGCAGCAGCGTCTGGATACGGCCGAAGATAGGCACCCAATCAGCACCCAGCCCCAGACCTCCATTCTCCCTCTCTCTCAGAGCACGTGGCGTGGGGCTCTGTCCCCCACAGACACAAAGTGGGACTTTGGTGCAGGGGAGCTCTTGGCTCCAAAATTTCACAAACACCTCACTTCTCTCTTCTCTTCTCCTGTCTGCTTTCTGGACTTCTCCTCTCTGCTCCCCTCAAAGGCAGAGAGAGCTTCTCTGGCTGTGGCCACACTGTTAACAGCTGTGCCTGGGCAGCTGTCTCCATGCAAGCTCTTACTAACCATGTCTCTCTCCCAGCTTCTTCCCCCCCCCACAGGCAACCACAACACCAGCAGGTAAGTCAGGGTCTGTGCTGAAATGTTATCTGATATCTGCCTGTTTGCCAATATATCTGACTTCTGCCTGTTAGCCAATGTGTTCCCTGATATCTGCCTGTTAGCAAATGTGTTCTCTGATATCTGCCTGTAAGCAAATGTGTGATAGGATTTCTGCCTGTTAGCAACTGCGTTATAGGATTTCTGCCTGTAGCCACTGTGTTCTCTGATATCTGCCTGTTTGCCATGGTAACAGAACCCTCCATGTTTGTGGAAATGTTACTTGCCTGTAGACAACAGCTGTCTCACTCTCTCTCCCCCTTGCCCCCACAGGGTCTACTGACAGGTGAGTGTTTGTGTATTGCCGTGCCATGTTCAATGCTCCACAGTTGTGTTGTGTTCTCTCTCTCTGACCTTTGTCCCTTACAGGATTATGCTCTCCTTACATCCAGGTAAGCACCTCAAACCAGGCCATGAGTGTAACCCTTAGCAGCTGTGTTTTTTTCTCTCCCTGCAGGCTTTTGCCCGGCCACTGACACGCTGGTGTGATCTCAAAGGCTATTGCAACCACCAGACACCAAGCCCCCTTGTTTTTTGTCTTCCCAGGAACATCCTCTGCCACCTACCTTACTGGGAGCACCCCAGGGGCTGCAGGGAGGGAGCCCCACATTTGCCTGCCTCGATGCTGCCACATGCCAAGGAGACAGCCCTACAACGTTCCTCAGCAGCAGCTGCTGCTCCACCCCCTGGCTGTCATACTTGTTTCCCCTCCCCTTTTGTTCTGCAGGCTGCAGTTCCACAGGGGAAGAGCCCATGTCTCCGGGTCTCTGGGCTGCTGCTGCTGCTGCTTTCAGATTGGCTGCTGGGCCTGTGACCACCCATGCCAGCCTCGCCTGGCCAACTCTGCTTTGGTTCCAGAACAATAAAGACGCCCCTCGGGCAGAGTCCCCTTGAAACACATGTGCCACACATTACACAAGCATTGCCCCACACACACAGACAGCCCCCACCAGTCAAGCCCCTGCACGAATCCCATCCAGGGACTGCCAATACCTGCGCCCAGGCCCCTAGCAACCGGGTTGCTACGGATGTGGGCCGGCTGCTGGCGCCTGCGCCTGGGGCCTTTCTGACCGGGCTGCTAAGGACGCTGCAGCAGCTGCAGTCGATCAGCACTGACAAGCGTTGGAAGGGTGTGGCGCATGTGCAAGACGGATGCGAGCCGTGGGAGCCTGCCTGCTTCGGAGGTAAGTTTTGCCTTGATCCTGGGCTGGTGCTAGGCCACAGATATTCCAGACTACCTAACTCAGAAATAGCAGCGGCCTAACTATGGTCTAGCTTAGGCCAGAATAGCCAGAGAAGTTGAGTTGGATTGAGCTGAAAATCATTTACTTGGATAATTGTAACACAACCAATGCAGACATTGTGTCCTCAGACATTCTGATGTTGCTGCACTTTCCTTTGGGGATGACACAGCCATAACTGCTTTGTTAAAGTGTATCTAGCCATGGATTTGCCCCTATTTTCCACCCCAGATTGACCTTCCTATCATCTAGGAGGCATCCTGACATGGCTGCTGAGTCATTTGAATACAGTAGCCACATTTGCTCCTTGTTGTTGTTTGCTCTTCTACTTCTTCCCCAACTGACTCGTAAACAAAGAACTTTGTTCATTGGACCAAGAAGCCCCCTGATTCTCCTGAGCAGGAAGGTTAATGGGCTCGGTTGACTCCAGGTATCCATCTCACACATAAATCTAAAGGAACACCCAGAGCTAATAAACAGTGGGGGCACACAACCCTTTGCACATTTGCCGTGATCTCTCATCTGGTGCATTCATGTACACCAAAGAGGATCACCTGCCTGGCCAGCTAGGTGTGGATGTAAGGACCAAGATCCTGGACTAGCATGACTCCCGACCCTAGGGGAGACATGATTGTGTTCTTTTTGATTCAGTTTGCATTGTAATCTCCTTGCCAACCCCCCCCCCCCCATCTTCATTTCCCCAGTGTAGCCACTGCTTATCTATCTGGGCCTTGCTCTCTACCCATGGATTTTCTCTTTCATTGTTTTAATATATTTTATAGTCTTTTCAATAACCTTCTGACATTTTACTAGCCCCAGATCACTTGGAAAGGAGCTGGTTGCCCCATCTTCCCAGATCACCTGCATTCTGCTACTGTCTGGTATTAAGGGGAGTCCCCAAATTTTGGGGCCTTTTGGTGGTCTTTCCATGATCAGTGTGACAGGAGCAAAAGTGTTTGCCTATTTGGAAGGTTTTGCCCTGAATTTCTTTGCCTTCACCTTCCTCTTTGGCTAGGGTAAGACATGAGACCACTCCAAGAAGCACTGGACTCAATTAGCTTTGTTTGTCCTCACTGACATCAGCATGTAGCCAGGTCTGTAGCATTGCAATGTCATTGTTTCATTACCACGTCTCTCATTGGCTAGTATCATGCAGTGAAGCCAAAAGTCCTAATCCAGGGAGGGGGAATATTGGAGGGGACCCAAAGAACTAGTGCTGCCCTGAAAACAGAAATAGGCTAAACATTTGGCACCATGCTAATTCTTCTCTCATGCATTCACCAATATTCAGTTCAGATTTTGCATTCAGCTGCCAACTCATTCTAGTAATGTGGATAGTTTTATAAATCATTCAACTGATTATCAGAAGTAATACCTTGAGACTTCTGAACCCTGCTAACACCACATGAGTGCAACGAACAGCTTGTGAAGACTTTGCAGATAAATAGCTGAAGAAATTAATAGGTATTATGAATTCATCTGAGAGTTTGGCAATCTGTTCATATGCAGATAATTGGGGGAAAGAAATCAAAATGCTCATCATATTAATCTTAGCCCGTTTGAGTTCTTATGTCACCTGAACAACTGTTGCTTTGAGCAACCTCATAACAAACAGAATTTTCAGCACAATACGATACATGTGTACTCAGAAGTAAGCCCCACTGGATTTATATGGGCTTACTCCCAGGTACGTTGTGTAAAGGATTGCAGCCTTAGACTTTTTATTTTGTGCATAGAGGGTTTTTTTCCCCCAAGTGCTTTCCCTAAACACTGGTGCAAGCTTTGAAAAGCAGAAACATCTCATGGAAGTGAGGAGTTCTCAATCTTAAAGCGCAATCCTATCCCACTTACACCACCGGTGTAACCAGTGGGGGAGGGCAGGGCTGGAGGCTTTGAAGGGGAGGGGAGAGTTAAATCCCCTTTGAATCCCCCTTTGGAGGGGATTTGAATCCCCTTTCCGTTCTGGGGCCTCCCGTTCCCGCTGCACCGCTGGTTACACTGGTGGTGTAAGTTGGATAGGATTGCACTGTCAGTTTGTGTATGTATATGTATGCGCACATACACACAACTATGGTACAGGACAGTACTGGCATCCCGGTGGATGACCTTTGTCTGGAGATGACAGGAGTACGTCACTGGCTAGTCTAAAACTGACTCTAGCCTCATCAGATCCCCACCATGCCCCCTTTTCTGTCTAATTGTGTGTCACCTATCACTTTACAGGGCACCACTAATCTGAATATGGCGATAGTAACTACTGCCAAAGTAGTGGTGCCAGCCCACCCTACTGCACTAACATAATGTCCTAAGCTGGTTTATGACACATTTGCAATGCCATAGGTTGTGACACTGCATGGATAATGCAATAGATGCAATCCAACATAAGCACCTCTTTGCCAATGCAACAGCCCCTGTGATACTGGAAACAGTACTCAGGGTAGCAGGAGATTCTAAAAATGTCTTTATGTGATTTGTTCTGTAAAGTTTCAATTTAAAAGCATGATCCAAGAATGAATCTGCTGCTGGGTCTCAAAACAAAAGATGCATTTTTTTTTTCTCCCAAGGGATGTACTATTTTAGCTTCTAATTCAAAGGAGATCCTCCTTCTAGCATAAAAAGGTAAAGGTATCCCCTGACAATTAAGTCCAGTTCTGTCCGACTCTAGGGTGTGGTGCTCATCCCCATTTCAAAGCCGAAGAGCCAGCGTTGTCCGAAGACGCCTCCGTGGTCATGTGGCTGGCATGACTCTCTTTGCCGCAGGGCGTAGCATGCGGCTGGAACATGGAGCGCTGTTTACCTTCCCTCAAGTGGTACCTATTTATCTACTCACATTAACATGCTTTGGAACTGCTAGGTTGGCAGGAGCTGGCCAAGCAACGAGAGCTCACCCCGTCGCGGATTCAAACTGCTGACCTTTCGATCCACAGCTCATGGTTCAGCGGTTTAACCCACTGTGCCACCCGCTGGCCTTCTAGCATAAAGCATTGCAGTTTCAGCGGCCTGCAAAGCAAGGCTTGGTGGGGAACTTCTCTTCAATGGCAGAGAACAACACAGTTTGCTCCAAGATTTTTTTTCCATAGGGACAAATTTGATGAGTTCTATATCTGAAGACGATGGGGAAGAAATTGAGATCATATAGATAAAAGGTGGTAATAACTACAACTCTTCAGGGACTGGCTGGATAATTAGAAGCCTGGATACATAGCAGTGGACTGTTTAGCAAAAACAAAAATGTTCTATTGCGGTATGTACAAATGCATGAGAGGTATAATCCCTCAACACCCCTCCAGTTCAGCCTCCACTTGTGGGAATGAAAGACACAAAGGTGCAACACTTGACAGGCTGCTCTCTGAGATGGTGGGGCACAGCTTCCTGGTACTGGTGAATATCTCAGAAACTTATTGGGCTAGAAATAGTCACTGAGCATGGCAATTCCAGCATCTAATAATGGAGGAATGACAGAGCTAATTCCTATTCCTTGGATGTGACAGGACTGAAAAACCTAACAAGACAATTGGAACTAAAGGCTGTCCCACAGGCTCTATAGATAGGCGTGGGCAGCCAAGCAATTGGTTGGCTAGTTCAAATACTTCTGTGAAATTCAAGCTTCTCTGGGCAACTTCTTTGCTTTTGTTAAGAAGTTTCCGTTTTGCATCCCTTAAGTTTCCATTTTGCATTGCTGCAGAAACAGCAGAAGCCACAACGGTTGGGTTTTGGGGTCTTGGACTCTAAGACCCAGCAAGTGCCAAGCTTTCCAAAGCTTTCTTCCATGCCCATTTCCTTCTTGCCAGTATTGTGCAGCCACTCCAGTATCTTAGGCCTGAATAAGACTTTGCTGTTGGTAGCATGAATGGATAACTTTAGCGGGTTCGTTCACGCTACATTGACAAGAGCCATAAAAGTTTCAGATTTTACTTTGCTGATTATTTCTTCAGGACTTTCCTTTTCTATTATCACAATTACAAAATACAGAGTCAAAAATGATTAAAAATACTTGACATTCACAAAATCCAAACAACAGTGCCAAACACACACACACACACACACACACACACACACACACACACACACACACACACACGGTGTGTATATACTGTATACAGTATTCCTCAATCAGCATTCATATTATTTTTCCCCCAACATCAGCTATCAAAACAATCAACACTTTATACCACTTTGTCAATACCTGTCCCAATATTAAAAGAATCTATCCATCAGTTGGACTTTTTCAATATAGTTTCCCCATCTCTAATGAACAACACATAAGTAAGCTTTAAGCTAATTAAATAATGCTTCATTTCCCATTGTGTTAGAGGTGGAATGGAACATCTACCTTTCCCCCACTTTGAGCTGACTAGAATTCTAGCAGTCATGAGCGGATGATAACTTAGTTTGCATTCAAATTAAATTTTCTAAAATAATGCCAAACAATTGCTAGTCAGGTCCTGAGTATTCTTCAGGTCCTTACTTTTTAGGCCATTGCTTACTTTGTTCCACTTCCTTGAGTCATGTTGTGTCTTGGCCAAATAAGAAGGAGCCAGATGCTAGCACATCTGCTAGGGAATGTCCCAGCCCAGCAGCTGAAGCAGTATGTAAGCGCTAACAGATTGGCTTCAGTACACAAGATCCCTCATTAAGAGGAAAATGCACCAGCATGGCCCTATGCATGTTTACCTAGAAGTACGTTCCACTGTGTTTAGTGGGATTTACTCCCAATAAGTGTGTATTGGAGTAGTACAGCATTAGTCTTCATTCAGGGTGACCAGATACAATGGAGGACAAAGTGCCTATAACTTTACCATAGGCTTACCAGATCACTGACCGGGACGGAGCGTTCGCCCCTTAAGGGGGCGGGGCGTGGGGGGCCATAACACGATGCGTTATGGCCCCCATGCCCCGCCCCCTTAAGGGACGAACGCTCCGTCCCGGTCAGCGATCTGGTAAGCCTACTTTACCATTGTATAGAAGAGGGAATTTTGGCAGGTACAGCTCATCATGGTAGGGTGCAAAAAGCTGCACCTATCAAAATTCCCTCTTCTATGCAATGGTTAAAGCTATAGGCACTTTGTCCTCCATTGTATCTGGTCACCCTGTCTTCATTGGATATGAGCCAACAATCCAGAGGCCCTCCATGCACATATGCAGCTGCCTTATACTGTCAGACCACCGGTCCATCTAGATGTGTACTGTCTGAACTGATTCACAACAGCTCTCCGGGGTTTCAGATACGAGTCCTCAGTCCTAACAAAAGATGCCAAGGATTTGAATTGGGACCATCATAACTTGGGTAGTTTGTTAAGCTTTATATATTGTTTCATCAGTCAAATTTGCACATAGATCTACTAAGCTGCAGCGTGTGCTACCAATTTCTGACAAAAAACAGATTGTTAAGTGGAATAAGTCCTACGGGTTTTTAAACTGTGAATTGTGATATCTTCACACTGCATTTCAGGTCACATCATACGGGGTGTGAACAATTTCTGAAAGGAGATGAAAGAGAAAGAGAAGAGACTATGTAAGTGCTAAGTATAATTGTTTATACAGTAAACTATGCACATACTGTGCCTGTGAAGAGTTGTAGATAACACTTCAGTATTTGTTCAGAAAGCATTTTTGTCAAGGACTATGTATTTGTTCTTGGATAAGGCCAAGAGAGTATCATTTAGATATCAAGCCCATTTAGTAACCCATTAAATTAAGGGCAGCTTGATACTTGGAGAGGCAAATATTGCATGCCCACCAGTGTTACACTAGTGTTTTCTGAGGCAAACTCATCAAGAGTAGAAGACATACACTGTGTACATATGACTTTAAAAGCCCATGTATGCACAACTTAGAACTCTGCACACGTGTATGCAGCTATTTGAAGGCAGGTGTACATGGATTTACGACTTCCATACTTCATGAGTTTGCACTGGAAAAGCCATAAAAACACTGGCCTGCCTGAAGCAATTGCATTTGCCACACCTATGGCCCAATGCTATTCGGATACCGCGCCAATAGCATACTGATCCCAGCGTGACATCTTTCATATGCTAAGCCTGTCCAGGCAGTGGCATGCTAGTGTAGCTCTCCCAGTATTGCCAACAGTGCCCATGGAAATCCCAACTCAGCCTGTCATTCATGGAACGGCATCCTGATGTTGGTGTGTCATTGGTGCAATGTTGGTGCATCATCAGCGTCATTGGTGTGATATCCAAGGAGCCAATCACCGCATCCATCCAGCCCCAACACCAGTGGCCAGAGAAGCGCCATTAGGGTGAACTGAGCAGGGGACAAAGGCTGGTGCAGGGCCAATGTGTGGTCATTGCTGGGGATACCCCCCCCTGCCAACTCCTAGGAATGAACAACACAGCAACAGGAACCACCACCACCACCACCCATCATGGGGTGATGCCCAATCACACACACACGCACACACACACACACACACCTGCGCGCACGCGCAAGGAATATCTTTTTAAGCAGACCAGAGCAAGGATAGAAAGACAGCTCTCTTGCAAGAGGGCAGCTACATGAAACACACTAGTCTCTCCAAGAAAAAAGGTTTGAGTCCCTGTGGGGACATTCGGCAGCTGGAAGGTACCCTTTTGCCAGGGGAAAGAGTGGGACAAGTCACAAGGGGAGCCTTCAAGCAAAGCAGGGAGCTGGTAGGTTACTGCACAAAGATCAGGCAGCGAGGCAGGTAGGGTGAGTTTAACCCCAGCCAAGGGATTTGCCCTAACCAGTAAGGCACTCATCTTGTATGACTGGCTTGAAACACCAATGGCAGGAAAAAATGAAGAGAGGGAGGCAGGACTGGAATGCACACCGGCCACTCCGCAAAGCTGTTTTCTAACCACACAGTCATAAAGGAGAGAGGCAAGGAGCACTTCATCCTGCTTCAAAGATCTTGCTTCACTGCAAGCAAGCACACCTGGCTGGGAGGCTGTAGCACACAGTCCTATCAGAGAGAGCACTGCATGGGCAAATCATTGGGCTGGCATGTGACACTGGGCTCCCATCTAGCCACACCCACACATACATTCCATGCCCTTTGCTTCATCACTGGCACCTGCCAGTGTGGCCAGCAGTATGCTGCCCTCTCTGTTCCTCTGCCTGCTTGACCAACAGCAGCAGAAAACAGGGGGGTCATGACCACAAAGGAGTATCCCCCATTGGAACCCAAAGTGTCCCAGAGTGAGGATGCTGCAGACCCTGAGAGCAGAGAGGCTCCTCCCCCATGCAGATTCACATTGACATCCCGTCTGTGACACTGGACAGTATTACTTCTATGATGTCAGAGAGGAATTGGGGGTAAGAGATGAGGGCGTTCTCAAGAACAGTCATTGCGTTTTTGCTGAGATTGAGACTTGAAAATACTTTTCACTGTTGCCTTCCAACTATTATATGATGATGGCATACCACAAAAATAGTAAAAATCCACAGGTGTAATCCCTTCCCACTTTTGATCAAAATGAGACATGATATCCATCACATTGTTGGTGCCTTGCAAGTTAATTTTTTTAAAAAATTGTAAACAACTATCTCAGTGGAGAACCTGATCAGGAGCGGCACTGCAGTGCACAGGGAGGGGGGCATTTAATATTTTCCACTTGTGTTATGGCCCAGATGAAAATGTCCCCCCCCCAGCTGCTTTTTGTCTCAGGAGGAGGCTGCCGTTCATGGGACTGAAGCATGGGGTTCTCTCCCCATTCACACATTTCCAGTTTTGATAAGCCCCTCTCCCCCTGCCCCATGGCTCCTATTTACAGTGAAAAACATGAACACACAAGAGCTGACAACGGGATTAATGTCGTAAGAACATAAGAAGAGCCCTGCTGGATCAGGCCAAAAGCCCATCTAGTCCAGCTTCCTGTATCACACAGTGGCCCCACCAGATGCCTCAGGGAGCACAAGACAACAAGATAACCTTTTTCCCGTTGTCACTCCCTTGCACCTGGCACAGAGAAAACCTACTTCTAAAACCAGGAGGTTGCTTATGGCTTGTAGCCTGTGATGGTCTTTTCCTCCATGAATCTGTCCAAACCCCTTTTAAAAGGCATCCAGGCCAGGTGCCATCACCACATCCTGTGGCAAGGAGTTCCACAGATGAATTACATGAATGTCATGCCTCGCTTGGCCCTTGGAATCAAAGAGCTAATGGAACTGTGGTCCTGCTCTTCTTCCAACAAGGCTACAACTTCCTAGCTTGCAAATCTCTCCTTATTTTATATGATGTGGCTCCAGAGGACGAATGTAGAAGACAATTCCAGATATGGCCCCAGGTTAGGTTAGATTCCTTTCCCATCACCTCACCCTTTTACCTTTCTCCTTGTCGTTGTATGTTCTGGTTATTTCAAACAGAAGTATTATGAAGTATCAGGAGATTTTTTTTTCAAAGAAAGTTAATGGCCAGAAAACACTGATGTTTAGGGGTTCTCTCTTTGTTTGGAACTGATAACATTTTGTCTCATGGCTTTATCTCAAGCAACGCTTCCTGAATGTTCATAGCTAAGGGGTTTTGCTTATTGTCTTCCAGAGAATATGAGCATGAATGGTAGCAGTAGGGGAAATAGTTCTCTTTCTTTCTGGGCTGCCTAATTAATGTCCAGAAAGAGCTAAGATTATTTCGCTGGAATGGGATGACAGGGGGAGAGGAATTTGTTTAATAAGATAATAGTTGGGCATAGAATTGTCAGGCTATCCCCTGAGAAGTCTGCACCAAAAGCTATATTTACAATGTGGAAATAACAATAATTGTGCCCACCAGAGTGTGGATAGATTAGTCTGAAGGTCTTTCCATTTTGCCTGGAATCACCTAGTCTAATTAACTAGCTCAAAGTGATTTTATTGTAAGGAAACAATGGATGCATTCACAGCCAATGAGCTCTTTCAGAAATAATGAAAATTGTTCCTGTTGCTGCTTCCACTGAGATATCTCAACTGCCCTTACCATGGTTCCATTCATGCATACTGAGCTAAAGTAGCCCTAACTGTTTATGTTCACTAATTGTATTACATGGACCATGCAATTATGGAGAGTGCTGTGCCAAATTTCTGTGATGTTCTATTTTTGATGCAAAAAATGCCATCTTGAAAAGCCCAAACAAGCCCTTCAAAAAATCCCTACCTTCCACGATTTTGCAGACTCCCCCCCCATACCTGTTCATAGCCACTGTTCTTGTAGTCTGCTGCTGCTACTTTTGTGGCATGTTTTTGACTTGCAAGAATGTTGCCTTTACTTACTCCTTGTTTCAGCCCTGTTGCTGTGAACTACCATGCCCATGAAAAAGTTCTTTTTTTCAAAATGCCCTTGCAGTGCGCTGATGTGTATAAAAGCCTGGTTTTAAAAACAACTTTAGAATTAAAAGTCTTTTTTTTAAAAGCCAGTTGTTTTGTGCTAATGTCTGTTAAAAGATGCTTTTCAAAAGCTCCTTGCTGCTATGCACTAAATGCATAAACAGTGTGATCCTAAACACTTCATCTGTGGAGTGCTCTCCCCAGGGAGGTTTCACTTGGTACCTGACTCTAGTACCTGACCTGGTACCTGATTTCTTTTTATCTTCCCAGGCCTTTTAATTGCAGATTTCTTATGATGCTTCAGTTTGCATGTAATTTATTTTTATTTTTCTGTGTTTTTCACTTGTTAACTGCTCTGGCAATTTTCTTACTGAAGAACAGTATGTGTACTGAGAATGAGGAACATGGTGGTGGGGCTGGAGACCATGTTCTATAAAGAAAGGTTGACGGATTTGAGCGTATTTAGCTTAGAGAAGAGATAGTACGGAGGTGATGTGATAACTATCAACAAATATATAAGGGGCTGTCATGTGGAAGAGGAGCAGATTTGTCTCAGGCTCTAGGGGGTAGGAACACATGGGTTGAAACTGCAATAAGGGAAATTTTGATTAAACATTAGGAAGAATTTCCTGATGATAAGAACTATTCAACAGTGGAATAGTCTGCCTTGGAAGTTGGTAGGTTTTTCGTCATTGGAGATCTTTAATAGGGAGGTCTGGCTCAGTTGGTAGAGCAGCCGCCTCATATGCCTGAAGATCTGAGGACGGCAGTTTGAGACCCATCGAGAGCTGTTGACACGCCGCTGACAAGCTGCAGAAGCCTTGGTGGGAGAGAAAATTCTGCAGCTGGCACACTGAATTGGATGCAGTGTTACCGTCAAGTCAATGCGTGGGGAGGCAAATGCCAGAGAGAGGCCAGACCGTGAAGGCAACCATCGGCCAACTCAGAGCCGGAGAAAGCCTTGGAGCGTCCACCATGACCGGCGGTCCAGGGCCTTCTGAGAAGGCCCACTGCGTCGCTGTGCTATTTATTCTTTTTTCACGCATGCGCAGAACGTTTCTGAGGGCAAACGGGCAGCCCATGCCCTCAGAAACGTTTTGCGCATGCGCTAAAAAAAAAAATAGCGCGGCAACGCAGTGGGCCTTCTCAGAAGGCCCCGGACGCCGGAGGAAGAAGATCGCAGGGCGCCCGGGGGGTGGGGGGTGACGCGTGTCTCCCCGGCCTCCTGCTCCCGGGTGACACGCGTCTAGTGACGCCTCTGCATGGCTGCATGCTATGGCAGGAAAAGGATAGGATTGGGCTGACATAGGCAAAACAGAAGAGGCAAAAGGTCGAATGGAAAATGAAACCAGGTTGATAGGGAGGAAATTCGCCTCAAGAGGTGTTCACTATCATGTAGCCAATTCGTTTTGACTACAAAAGTAATAAACAAATAAAAGGTAAGGAAAAGAGCAGGAATATGTAATTTAAAGATGTCCAAGTGTATTCTTCAATTGGAAGTACAATGAGCAAGGATAATGTTACTTCTGTATATTGCTTAACTTATGGTGATAAATACAAGTGTAGCTATAATGATCTGTAGTCTTCATTGTAGTACCTGCAGACTATGCATGTCCTAGTCAGGATTACATCAAGACAGATGAGAACAGAAGCCTTTAGAGGATGGGAATGAATATACAGTAGTTCCAACCATAACAGCCCAATCCTGCGTAAGGATCCGCTGGGCGGTTGAGGCCGCCCACCGGATCCTGATCTCCGCCGCAGGCAGCCTGCAGCAGGCAGCCCACGGCAGAAAGTCTACTCGGGGAAGGGGACGCTCGTCCCCTTCCCCGAGTGTAACCGCAGCTGAGGCCGATAGGCCTCCTTGGATTTCCGTCAGCTATTTTGCTGGCGGAAGTCGGAGGAGGCCGTGTAACGGCCCAGCCGCCCAGCGGGGACCGAGATATGGAGGACACCATGCCCCCAGCCGGGGCGGCTGGGCCTATGGCCACCCTGCCGGCTCCACCGTCCTTGCACCGGCTCCGCCGACCCTCCCCCCTGCCCACTGTATCTAGACTTACCTGGGTCCGGTGGAGGGCCGAGGGCTCCGGTGGCAGAGCTGGGAAGGCCGGCCTTGCACAGTCCTTCCCACCTCTAAAGTAGTCGCAAACGTGCTTTACGGCTCGTTACGCCACCCTAATTTAGAGCGGGATTGCACTCTAAGTCATTGTAATTAAAATATCATCCTTCTCTCAGACTACACAGATGTGAGCTAACCAGTGAGGCTAAAGTCAGTTATTCCCTAATGATCTGTCTTCAAAACAATATGAAACTTACTCAAAAGGAGGAATCTATAGCAATTGTTAAAATACAGTAACATACAGTAAAATAAGTACTGTGCTGATTAAAGACTGAGTTCAAAAGATATGAGTCTTTCCTAGATAAAAGTCCTTTGAGGCCAATTCACAAGTCAAAAACCTTTCTATTCACAATAAAGGAATGATACAATTTGAAGGGGGGGGGATTGCGTTTGACTCAGGCTGTATATTGAAAGGAGTGTTGGAAAATCTTGGTTAGGTATATAGTAGCATCGTATGTGCATTTAACTTAAACAAATTCAACTATACACACTCAGAGAGAGAGAGAGAGAGAGAGAGAGAGAGAGGAGTCTACAATTTAAATAGTGCTGGCAATTCCATCTGCCATTCCACTCAATAAATATATTCCCCAGAGTAAGCATGAGATGGGAGATGTGAATCTGCTGTTCCCTCAATCACAGCCCAATCTTATCATTGGGCTCCGCTGTTGGAAGTGCAGCCCGGCTTATGGCATCGCAAAATGCAACACTCTATAGTGGGCTGCTGAGTCGCTGCCAGAAATAGCAAGTGGTGCCAGTCGCATGGCGGTGGCCTTCCCAGCAGGTCTCCCGGTCCCAGTAAGCAACAGGGGCCAGCCATGGGCAGGGAGGGGAAGGAACCAGGGGCGGGGAAGGGGAGGGAGGAGGTGGATCCGGTGGTAGAGGCACACACCGGATCTTATTCCCTCTTTCGAAAACCTCCCCACCCCTTTTCCCTCCTTGGACATATGCCACCAAAATAGGTGGTGTATGTCCAAGGAGACCCATATGCAGTTGGAACTGGCACTAAGGCCCCAATTCTATCTCCTGCTACCAGTGCCAATGCTGCCGTGCCAAAAAGATGTGTGTTGTATGCAATGGTGGTAGTGGGGGAAACCAGAAGGTAAATGGGAGGTAAGTAACATTTTTACTCACCTCCCATTTACCTTCTGGTTGCCCCCACCACCACCACTGCATACAACACACATCTTTTTGGTACGGCAGCATTGGCACTGGTAGCAGGAGATGGCACTAAGGCCTCAATTCTATCTCCTGCTACCAGTGCCAATGCTGCCGTACCAAAAAGATGTGTGTTGTATGCAGTGGTGGTGGTGGGGGCAACCAGAAGGTAAATGGGAGGTGAGTAAAAATGTTACTTACCTCCCATTTACCTTCTGGTTGCCCCCACCACCACCATTGCATACAACACATATCTTTTTGGCACGGCAGCATTGGCACTGGTAGCAGGAGATAGAATTGGGGCCTTAGTGCCAGTTCCCATATGCCTCTCATAGCATTTAAAGATTACTATAATCAATGCGTATCTTTAAATGCTATGAGAGGCATATGGGAACTGGGACTAAGGCCCCAATTCTATCTCCTGCTACCAGCGCCGATACTAAAATTGTGCCAATGCAGAGCCAATACAAAACTACTATAGTTTTGACATAGTTTTAGCTTTATGCTTTGACTTTAGAACCTAACCCTGCATAAAATATAACTCCATTGTAAATGCATCCCTTGCTATTGCAACTGCTAAGAGCAGAGAGTGTCCACTTTCTCTTGGTGAATGTCACAGTGTCCAACCATTGGTACTGCTGGCCAAACACTCATCTGAATCCCTTTGTTTTCAGGACTGTGCCATTGCCACAGGGGGCTGAACAATAATTTCTCACATAGTTCCACTGCAGCTGCTAAGGAGAAGGAAAGGTAATGTTCTGAGCTACGATATGTTCACTCCCAACAGGACACGACTGCATGTACATTCCAGTGGCACGATTCTCCCTCACAAACACCAAATTTGTATCACACTTGTATTACAAATTTATATCACAATCCAGGTAACAGGTGTGACTGATTCCAGAGGCACCACTTTACTTGGTGTCAGCCCAGGGGGTGGTCCTCTTGGTGTCACCCCCTGCAGGGCACAGATGTGGAAGTAATTGACGGTGATGCAATGATGTCACCACGTCACTGCCAATTACTTCCACAACTTGGCCGAGCTCAGAGTGGCCAAAGGAAGGGCCGGCCACCTTCATCCACTCTGAGCCTGGCTGACTTTGCCGAGCTTCGAGCGGCCGACTTGGCCGAGTTAGTGCTTCTTCGTGTTCCTGCAAGTACAGCATAGTTTGCTAGAACAGGAAGTGGCTCCTAGTGGCCTGGGCAGCACAGCGGGCTTTACCTGTGGTGTCACCCCCTCAATGGATGTTACCTGTAGCGCCTCACCCCCTAGCAACACCCCGATTGATGCTGCTGTCAAGTTCTTCTTACTCTCTGCGTGTCTCCTTATAAATGTGGTATTCACCACATGAAAGGGCAGTATAGATGACCAGCTAACTAAGTGGTCACAGGAATACCATGGTGCCTGCCAGCATAAGCCTGATGCCTGGACACTTAGGTCATTTTCATGGTGCGGGTTCCATGTGCCCCTGCCATTTGAAGTGAAGCTGGTAGCCACTGAGGAGAGAACTTCACAGCTGTGGCATCCTGATTATAGAATCCTCTTCCTAGGGTGATTTGCCTGGTGCCTCCTTCAAAGTCAGTTTGGTGCCAGACGAAGACCTTTTTGTTTTCCTGAGCTTTTTGTCTATTAAAATAGTCAAAGAATAAACCAGCAGGATAAAAACTATTGAAACATTGTATCACAGTTTCAGTAGTTGGTTTTTATCCCGCTGGTTTATTCTTTGTCTATTTTAGTTATTATTGTTTATTTTTCTATTTGGACATTATTGTTGCACACTGCCCTGGAAATATGTTTTTTTTTCCCACATGGAAGGGTGAGATGTACGTTTTTAAAATTAACACACACAAATAAGCGGTAAGTTACCGTTTGGCAAATGGTCATCCATTTTCACCATCACTTCCTTCCATCTTTCCTTACACCTCTTATTGTTGCCTCCCTTCCACAAAAGCTCATCTACTGAGGGTTGCCTTCTTCTTCATCTCCCAAATTACAGCCACCAATATTCAGGACAAATCAATCAAAATTCTGGAGGAGATGATGATGATGATGATGATGGTGATGATGGGGATGATGATGGAGGAGGAGGAGAATTATCAGGATAAGGAGGCTGTAAAACAGAACAAGCTTCATACGACTTTGATCTCATTTTGTTTCAGCCACCTCGGTCTATATTTGGTTATAGATGTAGGTCAGCGGAGGGAGGTAGAGCTAGGTGTCTGTCATAAAAGCCCAGTGTTGATGTCAAGCACCAGTTATAAATATTATTGTTTTGGGCTAGGGGAGCAAAGTGTAGCACCTAGAGTGTAGCACCAGTGGGGGAGAAGGATAGGATTGGGCTGTTAATCTAAGACCTTCACAGCAACCAATATAACTAAATGGATACCATTCTCCTTAATGCAGCTTGACAATCAGAATGCAGTCAGGAAAGGACATAGAAGCCTTCATATTTGTAGTAGTCTTTATGGGTCTTCATCTTCAAGGGTATGTTGTTTCATTCGGGGAAACTGATGGTGCTTTCAAGACTAGCATAGTCTGAACATTTGCCCATTTCCCAAGGCTCAATTTGTATATTTATAAATAATAAGATATTCCCCAAACAACAGTGTGCTCTTAGAGCTGACCCAAAATTCATCTTAGAAACTGTTTTGGCAAAATGTGAAGGTGCGGAAGGGTTTGGGGATGAGAGGGTATTGTGGAGGGGGAAATTCTTGTACAGTTTCTTGTAAAAGTTTCAAGGGAGCAGCTTTCCAGCATTGGGTGGTGGTGGCTGCGGGTGTCATTTTTTCTTATTTTACAGTTTGTGCTGCACCTCTGCAGATGGTGGCAGGATTAGTCTTGCTGTATTCTGGAACACAATGGCTGCTGGCAGTAGCGGAATGGCTCTGACACGGCATCAGAGCCATTCTGACAGCGAAGGCAATGCGGTCTTCTCAGCCAGAATGGCTCTGACAGCAAGTGGGAGTGGGCACTTTGCACCGCCATGTAGCGCCATGCAGCACTACAGCTACGCTACAGGCAAAATAACTTCAAAAATTGGGTCCTGACTTTGGCTTCCTGAGAAAATATGGAAAGAACAGGAAGGGCATTTCAAATCAGCACTTAAAAGTTTTAAAAACAATTTTATAAGCTAAAGTCATAAAAGCCTGCCCTCGAGACTTCTGACTATACAGGGAAATGAGAAATAGTATTAATTAGCTCTAACTTGGGATTCAGGTCATGCCTCTACAGAAAGGCTGCAGTCTCTTCCCCAAGTTGGACACAGAATGCCGAGCAACTACATAAAAATAAGAAAAGAAAACCAGAGACTGGAAAGTGGAATGACCTTTAAACGTGATCGCATAAAATAATGTAAAACCATGAGCAGGGAAATCAGGCCAGCATCCCCCAATGGTATCATGAGAAAAGAGGTCCAAGACTATTTTTAAAAGAGACTTTCATAGGGATACATCCTAAACAGGGAGTGTTTCAGAAATGGTAAAGGTCAAATAATTAGTCTTCAAAAAATACCAGCAAGATATAAATACCTTCTCCTAATAGTATCTTTGAAATTTGAAAGAGTTGGAAATTAGCAGAATAAATGAAAATGAAGAGACATATCCTAGTTCTTTTAAATGACCTGTAGGACCAACGGTTTGGAGATCCTGAGAAATGCAGAAAGTTTTAAAAAAAAACCCATGGAATAGCAGGACAGGATTGGGCATATTGGAGTTATAGGAGGATGAAAAGATGACTTGCCAATATCAGGCATTTGTGATGCTGGGAAAAAATGGAAATGTTCTAGTCCTCATATTGAGCCATCACAGATAATTCATATTCCTATAGATAATTGGTATATAGAGAGCTCTATCTCTCCATGCCATCTCTATGCCATCCCTGGACTCAGGGATGGTGCCAAGGTCCAGTCAAGATTGAAGCTTGATCCAAACAAGATACAGTAGAAGTGCTTCTGGTCAGGAAAACTGATGATCAAGGGCTAGGATTTCAATCTGTGTTAGATGGGCTAGCACTCCCCTTGAAAACCACAGTTCATAGACTGGATGTGTTTCTAGACTCTGCTTAAACCTCAATGCTCAGGTGGTGGCAGTGCCCAGAGGTGCATTTGCCCAGTTTCAGCTGGTGTGCCAGCTTTATCTGTTCCTGGAAAAAGCAGATCTGCCATTATTAGATTGCAACAGTGAGCACCACAGGGGGCTGCCTTTGAAAAATGTGTGAAAACTACAGCTGGTCCAAAATGCTGCATCCAGGCTGCCAGTTAAAGCCGTTTGGGCATCTTACAGCACAGTCCTATGCATGACTACTCAGAAGCAAGTCCCATTGTGATTTGGCTAAAAATGAGGGAATCAGGAGGTAGGGCTTGTGGATTCATTAAGAGCTCCCCCACCTTTTCCTTCATAATATCGACATGGCTGGTCAGTGAGCATTAATGCAGGCATTATTGCACAAGAGACAGAAAGAAGAGCTCAGCACTGAAGGGGACTGACCTCGAGCCTTGGGGAGAGAGGATATGCAATTTTGTCTCACAGTAAAATGTTTTTAAGAATTCAAAACCAAGTTTTCAAGCATCAGGCTAGCAGTGCCCAGCTCCTTTCTCCAGAGTACAGATATCTTGTGTTCTCTATAGAAAGCCATTCTAAATAGGAGCAATAGAGTAATAGCATACTTTGGAAAAGGTAGTAAATGTGTGTTTAAAAAACAAAACAATCAGGACCTCATTGTCTACTTCTTTTCCCTCCTTGTTTCAGAATTCCTGCAAGCCCACTAACTCCCACTAAACTGTTTAACTGGATAACCTGTTGGTAAATATATATATTCCTGACAGGAACATTAAATTAGTGTGGAGTAATGAATTACTTTGTCCTAAGACGTGTCTCCTACTGTGGTGCCTGTTTCACTCACTCCCTGCTTTCAGGGATAAATCTATCGTTAACCCTGCACACAAAATGCCATAAAGCGCACCTCACAATCATCCCAAGTAATTTCTCTGGAGGTTGATAGGAGGTTGCCAAGAAAACCAATAATCCCAATTATGGTGCCAAGAAAGCACAATTTTTGCATTCCCCCCCCCACCTAAAGTAGAATATAAATTAAACACATCTGGAAGGGGCGGCCTGAATTAAAGAACCTGAGTCACTTGTAATCTGTGTGGATTCTCAGCAGGAGCATTGAGGAAGGGTGAAGGAAGCATACACACTGAGAGAAAATTATAAGGTATGAATATCCAGTCTACTCTTTCCAGCTTTCAGAAGTTCAACCTTTGGCTATGGAAAGTTGCATTCGTACTCTGTTCCGTCACGGACATATAGAATTATATGGGAAACCTGCTGCAAAGAACGTATTCCTGACAGGAACATTAAAATAGCATGGCGTAATTAATGTGTGTACGTTGCTAAACATGGAGGCTGGGCTAACAACGTTAGGAGTGCCACTCTCTGTACAAGGCACCCACTCAACATTGCCCGAGCACTGTGTAATTACTGGTTCATTAAGAGGAGCAGCACCACTCTGGTTCATGGGGTAGTGGCAGAATATACAATAGGAGTTCGCACATCGGCCTGCCTTTGAATAGAGTTTGGAAGAATCAGAGCATGATGCTGGTGTGTACAAGCTGGATGGGGATAGAGCATGCAACACCTACTACTTTGCTCCAGCTGCACTGGTTACCAAATCCACACATTTCTGCATGATTCCATCATGAAAATAAGGTGGATGCATTCCCCAGTCTTGCAGTTTTAATTTGTGCCTCTCAATCTCAGGAAACACAAATGAGTCTAATACACCCCTGCTTGGACATAAGTCTCATTGATGATATAGCTTGACTGATTTTTGAGTGAAAATGCATAGGACTGAGCTGGCAGTCTACTATAATGGTTCTTCTAAACCCAGGCTTACCAGATCGTCGCCGGGACGGGAGCGGTCTACCCTTAAGGGGGTGGGGTGGGGGGCCCCCAGAACGCGATGCGTTCTGGCCCCCCACGCCCTGCCCCCTTAAGGGTAGACCGCTCCCGTCCTGGCGACGATCTGGTAAGCCTGTCTAAACCAAAAGTACAGTGCAATCTACTCAGAAGTAAGCCCCACTGTGTTTGATGTAATTTACTCCCAGATAAGTGTGTACAAGATTGAAGCTGTGTAAACAAACAATTAAGATAACATGTATTAGGTTCAGAATTCAGCATCCTAGGAATATCAGCTTTCACTTTAGAAAATAAAAGCGAGTTTCTAGTCCTCATGGTGGTGGACAGAAAATTGGGCTGCAATCCCTAAACACAGTTTCCGGTGAGTAAATTCCTTTGAACACAATGAGACTTAGTTTTGAGTAAACTTGTATAGGATTACACTGTCAAGGAATCATGGACAATGCTTGGTGAAATATTAGATGAGGGAGGGGAGGAGCTGAGCAAGTTTTCCAAGGTTCAGAAATCATGACTGTTCCTAATAGCAGCAATTTAAATTATGCAAAATTAACAAATATATGTAAATGTGCTTATTTGCATAAATATGCAAAGAATGCTTATTTGCATTCTTCAAGTCACAAAATTAAGCTTTACTTGGTACAGAATTGTTATTTAGCATACAGTATATGGAGAGCTCTGACAACTAGGGTTATTGTTAAAAAATGGTTTTAATTTTGGGGCTAGCGCATTATGTTTCCCCTTTGCCCTGCCTTGTAGACTGCTCTGATTCCAGTGTCTCTGTGTTGCTGATTCTCTTTTCTATGTTGCTTCAATTCTTCTGTTAATTTAGTTTTGAATCATTGTTACTGTACATTTATTTTTAAACTCTGATTCAATTTATTTATTAAATATGGTTGTATTAGCATATTTTTATTTCTTTGAGGGGCAGTTTGTGGTGGCTTCCTGGGTGACCTTGGGCCAGTCACTATCTCTCAGCCCCACCCACCTCACAGGGTGGTTGTGAGGACAAAAGGAGGGGAGGAAATATGTACACCACTCTGAGCTCCTTAGAGGAAGGGCGGTATAAAAATGTGAAAAATAAAAAATAAAATAAAATGTGGTTTGTACATTTACGCCTAGTTATATATATTGCATTTGTTTTTGTTCAAAGTTATTTTTTTCCTGTGGGGTATGGCAAAAATAGGGAATTTAAGCAAGCAGAGTTGAAATTTGACATTCGTTATCAAGCTAAGGGTAACATGTTAAAGTGAATCGTTCCAACGGATGAATCATGTATTATTTAAAACTGTCCACATCCCCCCACTATATCTTTTCTCCAAGACAGACATTTGAGCAGGCTGGATCTCAACAGTCATGAGAATTATAATGGAAAATCAGTGTGCTATAGCAAATGCCTACCAGGCCCTACAGTAATCTTCTGTCCATGTTCAATTTCTTGCATGAGTGAAATGCCTCTCCAAGTATAGTGCTAACATATTGTGAACATTTGGACATGTTATACACAGTAGTTAATTCAAATCTTGCTGGCTGGCATTTCCTCGCAAGTCAAGTGAGCCTCACCTAAACACCCTGAACTTGACAGGTACAAGAGAATCATTACTGTCTTCCAGCAGAATGATGGACAACGTATTTTTTTTTCTGGATAGATACGTTAATGTGCCCCCCCCCCCAAGATCATGATACTCTTATTAGCCAGGTGTTTTCTATTTTTGCTTTTTGCGATGCACCTGCATAAATGTTTCTTAGGCCTCGGAGGGCTACATGACACATCGAGTTACCATCTGACAGGCTGAACTTTGCATTCAAAAATAGTAGTCACAGAGGGCCTGATCTGATTCGAAACAATGGCAGGAGGGCCTAAACTCTTGGTCTCACCATGGTCCTGATTGGGATCAGGCCTCCTCAGGCCTGCGATTTGACAAAGAAAACAATGATCCCATCACTGGACCATATGGCTCCGTCAGTAGAATTAATCCCCACTCCACCATGGTCCTGATACGACCATCAGAAGGGGTCCAATCCTGCTGCTATTTACTGAATAAAAAACAAGCATGCGAGCCCCAATCACATGCTTCCAGTAACACTGAGTTCGCCCATATCATGAACAGCAAATCCTTGTTTTACAGTGTTCACCACTGCAGGGACAAAGAGCAACTTGTCTTCTGTAGCCTTGTCTCCAGGAGGCTAAATGCCTTTGAAGTGGCACAGGCATCATCATCATGACATTTCACTTCCTCTTACAAGGAGCTGTACTTGCTCCAGCCTCTTGCATCATCACCGTGACATACTGTAGAATTGACCTGAGAATCCAGCACATTTCTCTACCCTTACTTATTCCAAGTCTCTGAACCAACATTCTTATTCTCTCTGTGCCAGCAGCACTAGTACCTAGAAGACTACACAGATGCACTGAACCACTGCTGCTGCACACCTGTGTTTGCACTGTCAGTTTGCTCTGTCTACAAAATCTACTGATGAATAGAAACTGAAGCATCTGTGGGCTGCTCCCTCCTATACTTTACTCTTTGAGTGGGAGAGGGGAGTAGGTGAAAGAATCAGTCATTTTAAGGGGATATAGAAGATTGCAAACTAACATAAGAACATAAGAAGAGCCCTGCTAGATCAGGCCAAAGGCCCATCTAGTCCCGTTTCCTGTATCTCACAGTGGTCCCACCAGACGCCTCAGGGAGCACAGAAGACAACAAGATACCTGTATCCTGTTGCCACTCTCTTGCATCTGGCATTCAGAGATAGCCTACTTCTAAAACCTAGCATTCCTAATTAGGCTGCATTTACTTAAGGTTCCTGTTGTTATAATTACAGCCCAGATCCTATCCCCCCACCGCCACTGGCAGAACACACATTCCACCAGTGGAAGGAGAATGTCACTTCCACTGGCAAGTGCAAAAAGGCCGCCAGCACAATTGCTGGAGGCCAGGCACACTGACCAGTGAAGAAGACTTTACCCGCCGGTGCAAGCGACGGGTGGTGGGAGGAACGGGAGTGGGAGGAATGGGGGAATATCCGGGTGGGGATGGGGAGGGAGGCAGAAGGGGGAGGAAGGAGACGTGATCAGCTGCACTTGCGTGTGGCCGGATCCTATCCCTCTCCCTTTTCACTGCCGTTACACTTGGTTCTGTGCCAGCAAAATAGCAGGTGCAGGATGCAAAGAGACCCATAGGGAAAGTGGAGGCTTTCCCCAAGGCAAGGGAACAAAAGTTCCCTTACCTTGAGGAGACCTCTGCAACTGCTCCGTCACCCTAGGATGCAGCACATGCTCCATTGGCACGCCTGCATTGGTAGAGGTGAGTTGGGTAGGATTGGGCTGCCCCTCACATTTATATCCTACCCTTCCTCCATAGAGCCGAGGGGTAGTGCACATAGTTCCCCTCCATGTCATAATCACCACAACCCTGTGAGGTAGGCTTGGTTGAGTGAGAGCGTAAATGCAGGATCTCCCAGGGAGCATCATGGTCGAGAGGAGATTTGAACCTGGGTCACCCCAGACCTAGTCTGACATGCCAACCATAGCACTACATTGGCTCTGGTGGGTTCTGAGAACACCATTCTCCGTTTACTACCTTTCGTACTCTATTCTGTCACAGGGGAAACCACCCGTGCTCTAGGCTTCTGCCCCCAATATGCCAATCGCTCTACAATCCACCTGCCTCTCTTCTGGCCTCTCATCTTCTGTCCAAGTCCATTCCTGTAACTCAAAGAACACTTCCTTCTGAATGGCCCACTGAGAAATGGAAGGTAGCATAAGCTGCACTCTTCGTGTTTCTGCCCTACCCATCTCCTCTCAAGCCACTGCTTATTTTGTCTAGAAAAGCAAGTGAGTTACCCCCTTCTAATTTCTTTGTTACTTGCTTTTCATTAACGTACTTTCCTGATTTTTAGTGAAAGATACTCAAAACTTATGTTTTGCTACAAACGTTTCCAAAATTCAGTTGCAAAACCCCCAAAACATACAAAACATTTCTACTGCATGTATATAAAACATTAATTCCTTTTGTTATCTTTTTTTAAAAAACGAGCTCCATCATATCATTTATTTATCCGAATGCTTCTGCAGCTTCAAACTGGGAATTATGATCCACTTGGACTCAGAACTGAGTATCATTTATTTCTTTAAAAAAATTATATCCCGCCTTTTCCTATGCCGAAAGGCAAATGCCCAACAAGTTTAAAATACATAATTTAAAATAATACATAAAATAAATTTAAACAATACATAACCATACATAAATTTAAAAACAATAAAATCCACTGGGGGGTGACAATAATGGAGCAGAGAAGCAGCTTGGCAGAGCATCTTGAGACACAGGAGGCAGACCACGACCCATCACCCAAACGCTAGACGAAACAAAAATGTTTTGAGCCCTCACCAAAAAGTCATCCACCTTATTGCTTTGCTTCATCCATCATCTTTAGAAAGTCTCTTTTTGCCTTTACTTCTTCTTCCACATCATCTAATAGTGGAGCTCACTTGCCTCTTACCCAACTTCTCTGTTTGTTGAGAACAATTATAATGTATGGCTTGGGTTTAAAGGAGCACAAGCTCCATGCTTTCCCAACCCCTTCTCCCCACTGCAGTCCCCGGAGGGTCAGGGGATCCTCAGTGTGAGATGTAATATAGGTACTGAAGTTGGAAGGGGGAAATCAGTGGAAATGGGGGGTGTTGCCTGAAAGCTTTTATTTATTTTATTTTGAGGCATGCAGAGAGCACACATGTGCACACGTGTGTATGGTGCTGCCTGCCTGCCGGGAGAGCATGGCTCAGGCCAGTAATGTGAGGCTTGTCCCAGGACCGATGGCAAGAGGCCTCAGATCTCCAGGCAAAGAGGAGGGCAACACTTTTATTGTCAACCCTCACCCCCCCCCCCCCCGGTCAGGCTAGCTCCAATGGAGCTTTGCTGTCCTCACCGACTCCATGGCAAAACTCATGTCATCCCAGCCCACAGGTGTACACATTTAACTCCTGTTGCATATATACACCCATGGGTAACATGGGCATGTTAATGAGCCATTAGATCTCCTGAACCTGCTACCACACCCTCACCCTGGTGCAAAGGCAGCAACCATGGGTCTCTTTGGATCTATGCCAGCTATTTAGCTGATGTAAGTCCAAGGAGCCTCAGGGGCATGTTGAGCTGGGAAAAGGGAGATAGGATCTTGGCGTGAGCAGCTACCGCTGAGATCCTCTGTCCCCGGTTCAGCCTGCACCCTGCCCCGATCTTCCCCTGAACTGCCCCTACCGCCTCCTTGCCTGCTACGGTGCAGGCTGGGTGAGCCGCTGGCATGTGTGCAGGGCCTCCAGACATTTGGTCTGGCAGTCCCAGAGTACATTACAGCGGCACGGGTTTTACAATGCCAGCCTGGGACATACCGCAGAGAGTGTGAGATCCACTCCCATAGGCCCTCAACAGGATTGGGCCATAAGACATATTGCATTACATAGACTACATTGCATTCTTTTATTTAGATTTCCCCTTCCCTATTATTGTTAATTATCTCCATAACTGAATGGTTAGAAATGGTTAGATATATTGCCTTGTCTAGTTAGTAGTGAATGAGTATGCAAGCTTAGCTAAGCACGGTTTTATTTTTTGATTCCCCCTTCCCCATTTTTGTTAATTATCCCCACAATTTGTTGATTTTGCACCTTTCAACCTTCCCTCCGTCTTCCTTCCCTGCTGAACTATCAAGCTGAGCCATCGGTCACTACACAGCATCCCCATACCTGAATTCATTTCCCCCCCATGTGTGCATATTACATGTATCAAATGCATACCTGATAACACAGCACACGTTGCTTTCCACTTGCACAGGGCACCCACTGAATCCAAGCCAACAAATATTTTGAAAAATGGGTTTCTTTTACCAATCAACATTTTGAATCCACCTTCTAGGGATAGAATAATATATTTCACAGACCTTGAGTAAAAGGTGTTAATTAGCCTTACCAGATCTCCAACCGGGACAGAGTGCTAGACCTTTAGGAGAAGGAATGTGGGCAGGTGTAGCTTGTTAAGTCCTAGAGCACAACCCATTGTGTTCAATGGGGCTTGCTTCTGAGTAGACATGCCTAGGGTTGTGCTCTAGGACTTAACAAGCTACACCTGCCCCCATTCCTTCTCCTAAAGGTCTAGCACTCTGTCCCGGTTGGAGATCTGGTAAGCCTAGTTTTAATTCCGTTTTACCCTTTTTCCTAGGCTTTCCTCTTTGGCTTGATCAACATTAAAGGATATTGCAACTCTGCTTTTTATGTTTAGATACTCAGCTTATTTAGATTGTTGTTCTCTACTTCTACCTGACTGTTCTGCTTGCTTTCCTATCCTTGCGTTTTCTTTTTTCCCCATTTCCAGTGAACTCTTAATACTATTTTTAGTCTCAGTGCTGTAAAAGATATCTATTAAGTGATGAGACACACTAATTTTTTTCTTCTGTTTTGTTTATCAAACTTCTTTATCATTTCAAATATCACTAAAGTATATGCCAAATTGCACTTATCCCTTTTGGGTTCATTGACGTTTCTACAGAAATAGCTATAGAAACAGCAAATATAAACTAATTTTGCAAACCATTATGGAAGCAAAAGCCTGACTGCAGATCGTTAGATCCAACAAATGTATAATTCCCACACTTATCCAAACCTTTAAAATAACAGAGTTTTGTCCAATCTCAATTAATTGAGCCTGCAAACCTATGCACACTTAACTGGGTGTAAAACCCAATGGGCTGGATCCTAAGCATTTCTTCCACTAATGGAAGAGACAAACAAAAGTGTTTTGTTCACTGTAGTGTGGGACACTCTCCGCCATAGGAGAGAGCACCTGATGACAATCAGGTGAGAGGGGAAAGGTGGGACCAGAGCTGATCCTCAGGATGGAGAAAGGGAGGAGGAAGGACGGACATGGGGAGAAAGAAGCAGAAGGAAAAGGAGAGGAGTTGGTTGGTTGGTTGGTTAGTTAGTTAGTCACAGCGCAATCCGACTTAACTTTTGCGCTGGTTTAACCAGTGGTGCAGTGAGAACGGGAGGCCCCAGAATGGAAAAGGGATTCAAATTCCCTTTGAATTCCTCTTTTGGAGGGGATTTGAATCCCTTTTCCGTTCTGGGGCCTCCCGTTCTCGCTGCGCCGCTGGTTAAACCGGCACAAAAGTTAAGTTGGATTGCGCTGTCAGTTAGTTAGTTAGAAGATGAGTTTGGAAGGCTTGTCAGGAGGGAGAAAGAGGAGAAAGTTAACCAGAAGGGACTGAAGGGATGCTGAAGAAAGCAAGAAGAAGAATTGGAGGGACAAGGTGCAGAGACTACTGGAAGGACCAGGACAGGCCTAAGAGATACCTGGCAGAGGGGAGAACAGGCAAAGACGTTAGCGGGAGCTACTCTCTGAGACACCTCCTAGCTTAGGGCAGACCAGGGGGCAGTCTTTAAAGAGCAGCCAGCATCACCCTGTCACACACCTGGGGGAGTCTGTGTGCCAGAAGGTTTCTTGGGCCCTTTGATACCCCTCAAGGTCTTATCTCAGACTATTCCTGAGGTGGAGAGCCTCCACCTGACTCTTGGTTTCAAGGCAATCGTGAAAGACGGGGAAGTAACCTGGCAGAGAGGTCAGGAGGCCCTGCCTTTTTTAGTACCTATTGTCCAATAAATCTTAAGTTGATTTGGCCAGGAGCTTGGCTGATTTCCCATTGTGACACCCACCCACACCCACACCCACCACCACCAACAACAACAAACACCACCCCTGGAGATAGAGCTGCCCCCAGGAGGAGGAAGGGGGTGATTGTTTTGCTGACCTCTTTCTGCAGCCTCCTTCCCAAAATACGCTCCTGAGAGTTGGGCGACTGCTGGAGTAGGGTAGAAATGTAGCACAGGGGACTGCAGCAGGGAGCTGGCAAAAGTTCCCCATCCCCTTGTGTGAACAAAAGCAGGATGCTCCCCTCCACTGCTCCTCCTCTCCCCTCAACCTGGATTGGAGAAGGAAGAACAGGGCAGGACAGAAAAGGAAGCCTTCCCACTTCCTCCTCTGCTCCACCACCACCACCACCCTTGTCCTTTTCCATTCAGAGAGGAGGAGGAGAAGCAGGCAGGAGCATCACCAAATCTGGAGAGGACAGGACAGCATCCAACACACCACTTCAGACTTCAGGAGGTCTTGGGCCAGCCCTGAATAGAAAAGAAATGCTTAGGATCCAACTCAGTGAATCTACACATTCTGAGAATACGCAGAGGTTTCAGCTTTCTGGGAGTTTTCAGACCCAGCAATTAAAAATACATTTGAACCACAGGCTAGCTTGTTTATGGGGATTTATACCCCACCTTATAAAAACAATACACTTTAAAACATAAATAGAAATAATAAAATTATCATTGAATGTTACAGAGAAAAACAGCACGCAAAACTAGATACAAAGTATAACTTAACTGATAAAATCAATTTAAAAGGCTTTGTGAAAAAGAAACATATGATACCAATCTGACTTACCAAACTTTCCCTTTGCTATTTTTATTGGTTCCCCAACCTCCCTTTTTCATACATTATCTTCCAATTACCATACTGTATATATGTGGAAGACAGGAAGGCCTGGCGAGATATGGTTCATGGGATCACGAAGGGTCGGACACGACTTAACGACTGAACAACAACAACAGTATATGTAGATCTTTTTTTAAAATGGCTTGTCCAGCAAATTTTGGTGTAATTTTTTTAACAAGGGGTTTCCAATTTTTTTTTACAATTTTTTTTAACAAGATTTATATAGCTTAGGCCTCACCAAGGCTGAATCCAACTCTGAGGCGCAGTGACTGGCCCCAAGGCCACCCAATGAGCTTCATAGTCAACCAGGGATTTGAACCTGGGTCTCCCAGTCCAAGGCTACCCATTACAACATACTACTAACTAGTAGTTCCATAATGGTTTCCTACTCACAAACCGGAAATATGTCATTCGCTCTCTGCATGAGTCTTTGTGCATCTTACAGCATAACCAGAGGAAAGGAAAACATATAACAAAGCTATGAGTCATACTTTTAAAATTCTATATATTATAATGGACATTGTCAGCTCAGATTCAAACCTAATTTTTAAAAATCTGCTTAATCGAAGCTTAGGGCAATAAAAAGATTTACTTATTTTTTCCAGTCTATTTATTTATTTATTTATTTATTTATTTATTTAAAAAAATTATACCCCGCCTTTTCCTATGCCAAGGCAAATGCCCAAGGCGGCTTACAACAAGTTAAAATACATAATTTAAAAACAATACATAAAGTAAATTAAAAAACATTTTGGTTTAAACACTGCTTGAAAATATTGCACAGCATTGTATAATCTTATCCTAGTACCAAAGAATTGCAAAGGTGTCCAAAACGAAGCCCTGGTTCATACATTTAGCTGGGGGTTAGTGGTTTGACAACATGGTGCAGGAGCAACACAAGCACCCTACCATTCCAGTTCTTCTCCCTCTCTCGGGGGGGGGGAATACTATGCAGGAGACTCAGAATGGACAAAACGAAGTACTTCACTCAGCACATAATTAATCTATGGAATTACGGAATCTATGGAATTCATTACCACAAGATGTGGGCCTGTCCACTAGCTTTGATGATTTTAAAGGGGATTAGTCAATTTCACAGAGGACAGACTATCCTTGACTACTAGTCAGGATGACTGTACACTACCTCCAGGATCTGAAGCGTCTCAAAACCAATTGCAGGAGAGCAATGGTAGGAGAGGGATATCCCTTTCACCTCCTGCTTGTGGGCTTCCCAGACTACATGATACTTTGGCCTGATCCAGCAGGGCTCTTCTTATGCTATTATGTGTTCTTCCCAGGTACGTTTGAGTCAGAGAAAGGGAAGGTGACGGAAACAACAGTGGAAAGGATTTATGGCAGGGGGCGTTGTGAGCCATTTTTAATTGTTTTTAAAGAACTCCACAGGTGCTTGGGTCAACTCAGAATAGGCTTAAGGGAGCCCAAACTAGCAATTTTCTCACCATCACATATCTCTACAAGAAATAATGTACAGTACATACTTGCATACAAGCACTACATTTGCTTATTGGTTTCTGCATGCTATTAGTGGCTCTTGTTACTGATCAAGAGTCTCAAGTCACTCTCCTCCTCTGTTATTCGGGGCTACTTGACACTTTGTACTACCAAATTATACTTTCTGTTATTGTCGTTCATTAAGCTACCCTGCATACTTTTCTGATTGTTCCCATCTTAGCAATGCCTCTTACATTTTGCCATCTGTATACTGTACAGTAATTCCACAACAAGCATTTATTTTCCTCTCCAAGGTCATGGCAATGTGAACAAAACAGCATTTGCACGCGCTATAAAATGCTGTAAATGGAACAAGAATGACTTGCTGTCTAGATGACATATTGTCAGTGGCAGAAATTTAGTAGTGTGCATATATCAAACACTTTGGAACCAGCTAATGCCATTATTCAGCAAACGCTCAGCAAAACACAAAAAGGATTACAGACATCTGATAGGTCTATTTCAAGCAACCCATTTTCGTTAGCAGCTTCTTTGGAACTCAACTAGAGGTGACACTAAACAGACTGTTTGGATTTTCATGGCAGGGGGAGAGGAACCAATCCAAATTGGAACCACAGGGTGGGATGGTGGTGGGGGTAGTACCTTAGGTGGCTTTAAATGGTAGCAGACATATTAATGGAGGATACATCTATCATTGGCTACCAGCCTTTATGGTTATATGCTATCTCC
Organism: Plestiodon gilberti rubricaudatus; assembly: GCA_026170595.1. Lineage (NCBI taxonomy): Eukaryota > Metazoa > Chordata > Lepidosauria > Squamata > Scincidae > Plestiodon > Plestiodon gilberti. Next base: position 67,426,704 of record JANXHW010000001.1, read on the forward strand.
AGGTTCAGAGGCAGTATGTCGTTGAATAACAGTTGCTGGGGGGGGGGGGAGGCAGCAATGGGAGAGACATATTTGCCTACATGTTTTGTTTATGGGCTACTCAGAAGCATCCATTTGGCCAATGTGGGAAACTGAATGCTGAACCAGTTGAACCTGCAGTCTGATCCAACAAGGCTCATCTGGTGTTCCTTTTTCTTATGGGGGCTAACCCTTTTCCCCTGCCATGGTCCCGCAGCAGTGTCACCAGTGGTGCTTGGGCTCAGGCCAGGTCTGCATGAAGTGTTACTTTCATGTGTACAGTATGTACAAGAAAAGGGGGGGATTGGAAACTACTTATAGATTATTTAAGAGAGAGAGAAAAGAAGTGATGAAATGTGGATTTAATGAACAGTATGTTGCTTAGCTAGCTCCTGCCAACCTAGCAGTTCCAAAGCATGTTAATGCAAGTAGATAAATAGGTACCGCTTGCGGGAAGGTAAACAGCGCTCCGTGTTCCAGCTGCATGCCACGCGCTGCGGCAAGGAGAGTCATGCCGGCCACATGACCACGGAGGCATCTTCGGACAACTCTGGCTCTTCGGCTTTCAAATGGGGATGAGCACCACAGTCTAGAGTTGGACACGACCGGACTTAATTGTCAAGGGTCACCTTTACCTTTTTTACCTATGTTGGAGATATAGGCTTAGTTAGATATTATAAGTAGAAAATATATAATAGTATATTAGTAGGATTTACTGCTTCACGCTTGCTGTAATCTTTCGTAATATGTTGTATTGTTTTGTTTTATTGTTTTGTTTAATAGTAAAATATTAATAAAATACTAATAAAATTTTATAAAGAAAAGGGGGGGGAATGGAAACTTCCTTTTTTTTCTTCCCTAGATCTCACTCAACTAAAAAATTAGAGCTGCAAAAAAGAAAAGTGGATAGTTGTATTTCATAGATTTTTTTTATTGGTTGCTGCTTTTTATCATTGCTTTATTATTTTTATGTGGATTGACACTGCTGCCTTGAATGCCTCCTTTTCAGGAGGAGAAAAGTAGAGTACAAGTATTTGTCCAAGAACAGACTCGCCTCACAGCCCTTGCAGTGGCAACAAGGGCTGTTAGCCTCTGCGCTTCCCAAGGTGACCAAGGAGGAGTAGGACGGCAGTGCGGCCTGCGAGTCGCCGGGGTGACTTCCGCCAAGCCCCACCCACACTGAGGAACAACAACACGAGCTTAGCATGCAGCTGGCAGGTGTTTGCTTCATCGCTCCCACAGCAGAGAGCAGCGAGGGGAGAACGGCAAGCCAGTCGGGGATCACAGTGAGACACAGGGAAGGGGAATGGCACCAGGGTAGGGGGTAGGAATGAAGGGAAACCAGAAGGGAGGGGGGTTGGGATGAATGAACGAAGGGTAAGAGAGCCTGGCAGGCTGCCTGGGATGAGGAAGGAGCACTCAGAGGGAAGGAGGAGGTGGCCAATGTGGAAGCAGACCCTCTCCCCATGAAGGAGGCAGAGGGTGCAGTAAAACACCTCCCCACCCAATCCGAGGTGGCCACAGGGGAACCAGGCACCAAGGAAAGCGAGGCAGGATCCCAATGCCCTGGTGGCGAAGGAGGTGAGCCACAGGCACAACTCCCCCAGTGTCCATGGGGGAGGAGAAGCTGACAACCCAACCTGGGGAGACCCCCGGGTAAGGGTGAAGCATGGCAGTATTCTAATAAATAAATAAATAAATAAATTACGGCCCTCCATGCAATATCCATATTTCACTGTGGCCCTCAGGCCAAAATGTTTGCCCACCCCTGATTTACTTACTGCCCACTGCTACATTGAACCCCCACTATACAGCATAAAGTAGTGTTTGCCATCACCCACAGTATTTTGACAGACTGGTTCCCCAGGCTATAAAGCATAGTTAATCCACTGTCATGAGCTGGCTAGAATCCTCCATATTCCTCATTACTTTGACTACTTGCTTAGACAAAGCAATCCCATGCATGAATCAGCTCAACTAAGCTTTTACTGAAAAGAATACAGTGTAGAAGTAAAATATTATTTTAAACAGAATACATTTATTTAGAATATGCCACAAGGCATGCATTTTAGCCTTTAAAATAAAGCATACAGATATGGCAATTCTGTCTAAAATAGTAATACTTGCACTACATTAGACAGATATTGTCTTGCATAAGGTATTTTATTTCCTAGGTGGTACATTCATCTTTAAGGTAGCTAGAAAGACAGCAGGCTCTCTTTCAAAAGTACTTGCTCCTTCTATCCGCTATCTGCAGATAGCGGATCTGTGGATAGCGGGGGTGGGGCCCTGTACACTTGATGGACGCTGCCAGGTTGCTAACTGGAGTTGTGTTGTGATCATGCCACACCCATGACATACCATGACATGACATGACATGACATGACACCATCTGCACTAGCTGCCAATTTGCTTCTGGGCAATCAGGCCCTTCACAGCTTGAGACCCATGTATTTGAGGGATCACCTCTTCCTATATGAATCTGCCCATCCCCTGAGATCATCTGGAGTGGCTCTCCTACGTGTGCCGTTATTTGTGGATGGTGGCCTTCTCTGTGATGGCACCCACCTTATGAAATGCCCTGTTGGAAGATATTTGTATGGCCTCCACGCTTGTTACCTTCTATTGTTGTTGTTGTTCAGTCGTTAAGTCGTGTCCGATCCTTCGTGATCCCATGAACCACATCCCGCCAGGCCTTCCTGTCCTCCACTATCTTCCTGAGTTCGCTCATTTTCATGTTCGTTGCATCGGTGATGCTGTCTAACCATCTCATCCTTTGCCTTCCCCTTCTCCTTTTGCCTTCAATCTTTCCCAGCATCAGAGTCTTCTCCAGAGAGTCCTCTCTTCGCATTAGGTGGCCAAAATATTTGAGCTTCAGCCTCAGTACCTGTCCTTCCAGGGAACAGTCAGGGTTGATTTCATTTAGGATTGACTGATTTGATCTCCTAGCAGTCCAAGGGACTCTCAGGAGTCTTCTCCAGCACCACAGTCCGAAAGCATAAAAACGCCTTCATGTCAGACATTTGGTTAATTTAAGTTTTCCTCACAATCGGTTTAAGTCAGTCACTGTTTTGCTTTGCTTACATGTTGGGGTTTTTCTTTTGTTTTTATGGCTTCATGTTCATTTGTGAGTTGCCTTGAGTCCCCTGGTTGGGGAGAAAGTTGGCACAGATAAAGCTTTTATAATGAAATAAATAAGTACATTTCTGCTTCCGCATCCATTGAATGTTAATAGGGTCAGGCTGTTCGCCAGCAACAGGCTGACACAGGGTGTGTCCCTTATACAGTGTTTACTCGGCCAGAAAACTGGTGCTCTACTTCCTGTTGTGCAGAAAGGTGAGCTCCCTCCTTCCCCTGCCAAGTTATCCAAGGTTGATTGACCTTGTTAGAGAATGTTTTTCTGATGTATGTAATGAGAAGCACTTAAATATAATACTCCGTCACTTAGCCTGGTCCCCACTGCGATTCAATAAAGCCAAACATACAGTAATTTTTAGGTAACCCATTGGCATTTGTTTGGTTTTAATTGTTTTAATTGTTTTGCTTTTATTGTTTCTGACCTACTTTAACATTGTTTTAATTCTGTGAGCTGCCTTGGTTGCCCTGTCGGGAGAAAGGCGGGATATAAATAATAAATAAATAAATAAATAAATAAATAAATAAATACCGTTTGAACCAGCATGTAAAGCAATAGTGCCGTTTCTCTGCAAATATTTTTTTCTGTAATTAATCCACTTCAGGAATTTGTTTGTGTTTCCTCTTCTCCACCTTCAAACTTGTGGGAACAAATTATTTCTTAAAAAACAATTTATCTTACATATGATATAGAATACATTCCCTCATTTTTCTTACTATATACAATCCCCTCCTGTTGGAAATCTCTGCTATATCAGATTATGCTAGTAGCCCTCAAAAGCACCAATATTAATTGGAGGCTCCGTTTTGTTCAGATTTGAGTTCAAATGCAGCATCCCACCCAAGCTGCAAAGGTTGCCTAGTAACAGCTTTCAAAGAGTGTTATTTGCTCTCAAAGTGACAAGCTGTTATTTCTCCCTCCTTTCAAACAAAAACATAAAGTAGCGCTAACAGAAGATAATCTAGTAATTACTGCACCAGATAATAGTGTGAGTAGCCCCATTTGCATGAGCTCCATGGTGACATATGGGGTCTTCCTGGGTGCAGCAATATGGCTTCTAGGGGGGAGAGGGAGTGGCCCCACATCTTTGTAACCAAAAGAAACAAAGTGGAAATAACACAGCTAGCCTCAGGGAATATGAATGAGATGGAAGGCATCGAGATGAATCGAAGTATCATCCTCAAAGAAGTCAATGGTGCATCCAGTTGTTGGGGAATGAGTAATCGCAGGGAAACATTTTTCTGAAATGCCATATTGCAGGACCATCACACTCTTAGGGTAGGTTGATCAGATATTTTCTCCACAGTGCGGTGATTTTTCACCCTGCCATTGAGATTCACAAGGGACAGTTCCACCCCCATGAAGCCCAGTGCCCACGGGATCTGCAACACAAAACATATTCTGCAGTCCTTATTTCAACGGCTTACAAAACATGCTGATATCTCAAACTGCACTCTAGACCCTTCCTATGACCAGCTTCACATGGGAGTCCCCACTACAGAGAGGAAGCAAAAGTACCTGAAGCATTCGTTCCAAGGGTGTAAAAAGAAAAGAAAAATTTGTGCAACAGTGTTTTTTTCCTCCTGATAAAAATAGAGACTACAGTGCTTGCTTATACAAAAGTGAAGTCTTAGAATCACTTAACATGAATTAGCTAACCATCCTTTTGTCACAGAGAGTGGGAAAAGCTAGCTTTTATCCTACTCTCTTTCCATGTATGTGTTTATAAGGAATGATGATTTGAATTCACATATGGAGTTGTGGTTAGTTCATAAGGATTGTGCTCTTGCCGACTATTCATTCCTGTCCTTTTCAAACAAAGCACAAATGGCCCAACAATTGATACGTTCTTAGATTCTCTCGAATGATTGTTTTGAACTCTAAAGCCCCAACAATTCTTTGAGAATGTAGCAGTGATGTTTGCCTGTTCCCAGGAGGACAATAACAAGTGTTTTCCGTGGCAGATTTATCACCATTCAAACAGTGATATATTTAAAAACAAAACACTTTGCATGCACAAAAGTAGCCATTTTTGGCCACTAGCGTTGACTCTCAATATACGTTATATGTGATTCAGGTATCACATACTGTAATGTGAAAGGGCCAGTTCATGCTGAAAAAACAAACACAAAGGTGGGGAAGGGGTCTCCAAATGTCTCAATGAGTGAAATCCTTCCAAAGGTTGAATATAAAATAAAAATGAAAATGAAAAGTGTATATTTTGGATCCATTGTCTTTATCCCCCCCCCACACACACACACCGAAATTCATTTATGAAGTAATTTCAACCTCCACTCAAAGTAATGCTGGATGATTTTTGTACTGAAAGAATTGAAGGGCTTTTCACCTTGAACTGTATCTAGTATATAAGCATCCTGCTTAATGGTTTTGGCAATATATAGCCCAAATGAGAAGCAAAATGTAGACATTAAAATAGCTTTAGAAACATATTGTATATTGTAAAAACATTAAGCCATTTAAACAAGGGCATGTTTGCCCTTGCAAAGTTCTGTTTGCAGATCTGCACAATTTTTGGGCTACCATGCCAAATGTAGTCCACCAATCATGTATGATGATGTCCCATCGGGGATACAAATGTATTTTTGCTGCCTGCCTGGGAATACAAAAGCAGGGCATGGGGTGGGAGGGGAGAGTTGCAGGAGGAGGGAATTGTCTAAAACCTGACGGGCCACAATACATGGATGATGGGCTGAGTCCAGCTTGGTGGATCATCAGTTGTGCAGGACTACTCTAACGCAAAGATGTCTAGTCAGGTCAGTGAAAAACTGACTTCAGTGCAGGGAAAACTAAGATCAACATGCACAGACATAAGGATCTGCCTTATCCCCAGTCCGACTACTGGTCCTTCAAGCTCAGGATCAGCAACACTGACAGGCAGCAGCTCCCCGGGGTTGTTGTGGGCGCAATCCAAACCTACTTAGGCTGCCATTGTAACCAGCGGCCCAGAGAAAACGGGAGGCCCCAGAACGGGAAGGGGATTCAAATCCCCTTTGAATTCCCCTTTTGGAGGGGATTTGAATCCCCTTCCCGTTCTGGGGCCTCCCGTTTTCGCTGGGCCGATGGTTACAAGGGTGGCCTAAGTTGGTTTGGATTGGATTGTGCCCTGTGTTTTTTTCTCTGCCATAGCTGGCAATGCCAGGGATGGAACCTGGGACCTTCTGCATAGAAAGTGTGTGTTCTACCACCGCCCTACGAAACCTCCTCATGGTTTTCAAACAGAGAAATATCAAGGTGAAGCACCAGCCACAATGTGATTAATTGGTTTAAAGCTCTGCATTGAAATAACTTTTCTCTACTTCATTCCAAACTCCCAACAACACTGTGGCTGAGATTAGTCATTTGCTATGAGATTAGCTTGGGCCAAGATGACACCTTTCCACCTATCCCACCCCCAGTTCAGGTGACCCCATCTGGCTCAAGCCCAGGAACAATGCAAGAATTACTTTTTGCTCCTTACAGCCAAAGAACGTTGCTAGAGCGTGGCGGCTGGGGCAGACCGCCAGGGGGTGACACGCGCAGAAAGGTGACGCGCGTTACCTCCGCTGCACGCGTCGCCCTCTGGAGGCTCCGAGGCCGGGAGAAGGCCTCGGAGTGACCTCCCGGCCAATGCTCCAGGGCCTTCTAACGAAGGCCCAATGCGGCGATACGTAATTTATAACGTTTTTTGTGCATGCGCAGAATGTTTCTGAGGGAAAAAGGACAGCCGGCCGGGGAAGATGTCCCCGGAGCCGGCTGCAACGGAAAATTTGGGGGTTGGGGGGGGTCATTAGGGTGACGTGCACGCCCCCGCTCTTGGGCGGCTCACGCCCTAGTGATGCTCGTATGGCCACCCTTACTTCTTTAGGTGCTTCCTTTACATCTAATGTGTACATAAAATCTGATTGGCATAGTACAGTATCTGGTCCAAGGCTATGTTTCAGAAATTCTTCCGTAGTAGGAATTCCAAGGACCAGAAGCAAGAGGACTTGGCTTAGTACAAAAAACTTTACACAAATATGGTGAATAAAAAGACTTCTGACAACATGAATTAAACCAATTTTAACACAATATGTTTGTTGCTTTCAGCACTGCTGAGAGCAGGGAATTTACTGTGGTAAATAGCATGCTTCAAATCCTTTTGCAAATGCAGTTGGAGTATTGTTTTTCCTTCCTGAGCAGCCCCTTGGTGAAGTAATACCAATGGCATCATTCTTTTTTCATTTCAATGGAAATGCAGACTGTTGTGCCTAAATTATGTCACCATAGAGATGCCAACAAAATCCAATAACATGAGTAGACATTGTAAACACTCACATCCTTTCAAAACAAATACACCTGACAGGAAGCCAATGTGTTCCTTTCTTTACACTTACAATGGGATCAACATCAGATTGCTCATACTCTGTTTTTACATCTTTAATCCTAAAATCAGAAACATAGCATGGTAGAAGCCCCTCTTCCCCACAAAACACACTGTACTTTAAGGACTAGGCACTGTGCAACAGTTAGTATGTTAAAACAGAAGAAACTCTCCAAGTTTCAGTTTAAATCAATATGGCATGATAGGAAAAGGGAAGGAATAATAAAAAAAGGAAAAGAAAAGGAGAGGCAGAGGTCAGTGTTCAAAACTTCAGAAAAGGGATATGTTTTCAGATATTGTTAAAACACTTTCAAGGAAGGAGAGGTGCAGAGTTCAACTTTCAGAGAAAGGGAGCAGCAAGAGAGAAAGAATGGAGGTGGAAATAAATGAAAACTAACAAATGCTCTGGGTCAGAATGGACTGGCATGATTATTCATGACCTGTCATTCTCATCTATGGACACTTTATTGTGAATGTAGCGCCAAGTGATCATACTGTCCACATATAGCTGCCACTTACATTCAAGGGCACAATCCTTGAGTAAAGGACTGGCTGGAAAGCATCTACCGCAGGGCTGATCCAAGAAATTAAGGTTAAAAACAAATAGAGTTTCTGCAAGTTCCAGTTATCCTTTCAGGAATCCAGTCCTAATCCAGTAAAGTTGCAAATGTGCAATGTACTGCACAAGCCCAGAGGAGAATGACAGGTGATGTGTGTCCAGTGGCAGGTATTCCAGTTCTAGGTAAATAAATAGGCTGACAGTGTAATCCTGTGCAATTAAAGGCTGGCAGAGCACATGCTCCACCAGCCTAGGGTGTTGCAAAAGTGCTGTAAAGCACTTTTGCAGCACCCTTGGAGTAAGCAGCACCAGCGCCAAGGTCGGCACTGTTCACTCCAACACCATCCAATGCGTGCGGCACCAGACACAGGTAAGTGCTGCACCAGGTGGCAGGCGGGTGAAACAGGGTGGCGATTGGCCAGCCAGGCCAGGGAGGGGGCGGGGGTGAAGATCCGCCATATCTTCACCCCCTTCCCGGGGCTGGTCGGCCTTACACGGCCTCCCCAGACGTGCACCAGCAAAATATCTGGTGCACATCCGAGGAGGCCCATTGGGGCTGACATCAGAGGAAAGAGATGAGCATCCCTTTCCCCTGAATTGTGCCCCACTGTGGAGTTGCTTGGAGAGGAGCTGTAGCTCAGTGATAGAGCACATGCAGTTCATACAAAAATGTCCCAGGTTCAATGTCCCAGGTTCACTGCAGGGCAATGAAAACATCCTCTCTGGTGTCTCCTGCAGAGCTGCTGCCAGTCTGTGTTCACCATGCTAAACTATGTAGCCCAAGGGTTTGACTCAGTAAAAGTCACCTTCCTATATGCCTCTGCTTATTGGGGAATGAAAGGCTTTGCGTGATCGGAGACAGAGCTGTGCTGCATACTAGTTTCTCGCTGGAGGAGTCTGAACCCCTAGCCTCAGAGCATGAATGTCTTCCCAGTTCCACCCTACCGTTGTGTTAATGCATCTAGCAGTTAAACTGTCTGTACACAGGATGTGTGTGGCAGAGTTTGCTAACAAGGAGTCCTGACGCAACAGGTGGCGGACAATGGAAATCATGCTAATGAAAATGGGCTGCTGTGGCTGGATGGGACAGAGGTGGCAAAGCAAAATGAAAAACATACTGAAGCATGAACAGGTCAGGCAGATCCTCCAGGCTATTGCCAGTCACTCTGATTGGCAACCTCACTGCTTTCTCTGGGGTGCGCGCTTGCTCTTCCCAGCCCTTTCTCTTGTGAGTCGAAGGACAAAACCTGACTCCATGCTAAGCCTTTTCTTTTTCATTGACCTCCACATGCTACCTACTATTGTACTGATACTGGGCTAAATGGCTGGGAGCTCAGTGTAGACTTGAATACTGGAAGACTATTGTAATTTCAGGAAGTTACTGAACTTCACGATTTGTCCTGTCTTCCAGCTTGGCAAGGCCTGGAGCCACGGCTAATTCACAGTTTGCCTTTGCTAACATGAGCAGGCAAAGCCTGGAGCTGCTGCTCTCTCACAGCTGTTGTTTTCGATAAGCATTGAGAAGTGCCCAGCACGATTTATTGTCACATAAGGCAAGGCCCAGACCAGAGGAGGGGGCCTCTCTGTGTGAGAAAGATACAAGCTTATTTTGTATTAGAAGCAAAGCTTCTTGCAGCTTCTAGACGCTTCCCTGTGAGTAGGGATATTATAACCCCTAGAAGTGCCAACTCCCTTTGGATTTCACTGGTGGACAAGGAACTCTGCACAGTGTCCCAGAATCTTGCTCCTTTGAAATCTATCCAAGGCTATCAGGAAGCCCCAGTCGGCTGAAGAAATGTTGCTAGCCCAATTCATATTCCATATACTGTACATTATATGCTTTTTTTTTTTTAACCTACTGCATTTTCTGTATATGAGCTTCTGTTTGCTTCTGTGTATCAATAAATCTAACTCTTTCTAACATATAATGTGGCCTGGCTTTCCTTGGCTACCCTCCAAATCTGGGAAAATTAGGGTTTGGGTGGATCAGCCTCTGGATTTTAAGGGACCCTCCCATACACTACAGAAGAGCCTCATGGCTTCCTTCCATCTGCTCCTAGGGTTGTCTAGTTAAACTGTTGCTCTGTGAAGAGGGAGGCCTGAATGCTGGTTCTACATCTGCTTTTTTACATGAGAAGTTACTGTTGCCATCGAATTGCTGTGCCCATTCACATTTCCTGAGTGTCGGGCACAACCCCATCCCCTCTTCTGCGCTCCCTTGCCCCATCACTGCAAAATGCTGGCTCCTCTCACAAAGACAGCATCACAAAGCTGTGTGCAGCGTCATGAGACTTGTTGCTTCCACTGTGGGGCTGCCTCTGGGTACTCCATGAGCAGCAGCATGATTTTTGCATAGTGGCTGAGTTTCCAGGCTTGATGTGGTATATCCATTGGTGTTGCTACAGGAGCATTTGTTTCTGCAGCTATTGCTGTGCTGTTGACTCTGCTGCTGGTTGAGCATAGGATTGTGACCATACCTCTATTCAGATTTGTCTTTTCATGTAGACAGTCCACATGTTGGGGGGGCTCTCTCTCTCTCTCTCTCTCTCTCTCTCTCTCTCTCTCTCTCTCTCTGTCTGTCTGTCTGTCTGTCTGTCTGTCTCTCTCTCTCTCTCTCTCTCTCTCTCTCTCTCTCTGGGTACAACGTTTGTTGCTAGAGGCACATGGGACTTTGGGAGTGCTTCAGTGTTGAGACTGGGCTTGCAGGTGTACTCTCACTCCCCCTCCCCAACATGCAGACTGTGACCACGTGAATAGGAAGGTCTGAGCAGGGCTCTAGTTGCAAGGGCATTAGCCGGAAGGAGTAGTGGCTGTCCAATGTAGGAGGACCACAGGATCTCCCTGCCAGTGAAATAGTTTCTTGTCTCACAGTGTTTAGTAGGAAATTTCATATGAGCTTTTGCCATTCTCCCCCCCCCCTCGAATTATGACCCAGAGAACCAGACATTCAAATTTGCTATGACATTCATCAATTTCAGGTACAACTATTCAGACTGATGTCAATTAGAGATAATTTTCAGCCATTATTTTCATTGTACACTGCTTCATTTGAAAAACGTTTGACTACTGCTTTTCCTTCCCATATACCTCAAAGTAGCTAGTATTTTGACAAGTAATGTTTAAGGCTTTGTTCCTCACCACAAAGTATTAAGCAGGATTGGAAGGGGACATTTTTATAACTAGCAATTAGATGAATGTTGTGTTTATTTGTACATATCTAGTACTTAAGTAGGAGCAAAAAAAAAAAAAGATTTTGTTTGTTACTAACTGCTGACTTCAGTAGTGGCCCATCAATGTTGCTATGGAAATGCCTCTGGGTTTCTCACAACCAAAAGTTTTTAAAAATTCTAGATTATTTTGCTATTGATAAGGAAAGCATGATTGTTTTCCTTTTACATGGGCAAAATGGCTACAAGTGGTATTTCTGTGATATATTACCTGTCACGTTCAACCTGTCTTATCCCTTTCACTGAATGGAAGTCTGTGAGTTGGCTCTAGAGAAGCATGAGTGCAATTCTGCTCACCCAGGAGAGCTTTATTTTTCTTCTTCTCTCGCACTGCAGCCCCGCTTGCAAGCCAGCTCTAGAAGGGCATGAGACGTTGCATTGGGACTGCCAGAGGAGGGGGAATCAACCGAAATCAGGGGAGCCTGACATGAGTAGAAGTGCCTTCCACTGACGCAAGGGAGCCTTTGGATCCTAGCCCGTAAAGGCATCAACTGCAGTTATATTACCATTTTAAAGGATTTCCTTCAGCATGGAAACCAAGTACAGCAACTTTTAGCCAAATGAAAAACATTTTGGAAAGCTACTAAATACATGGGATAAGGGTTCGGGTACAGAACTTGAACATGTATGGAGCTGTCTTATGTTGAGTGGAACCTTTTGATCCATCTAGCTCATCATTGGCAGGATTAGCAGGAGCCAATTGGCAGGAGCTAATCCATGGTTTCAGGCAGGAGTTTTTCCCAGCCTTACCAAGGCACACGTACCTTAAACCATTTCTTCCTACAGGTGTATATACACAACAGGAGTTAAATGTGTACACCTGTGTGCCCGGAATTAAGCTGGTACCTTCTGCATACAAAGCAGGTGCTCTATTTCTGACCAACATTCTCATTCCTGCTTCTAGAAAGTATCAAGGAAAATAAATGAATGAATATTCAATTTAACTGTAATTAAACCATTGCTACCTTGACACTCTACAGTGGTGTAGCAAGCGGAGGGCGGGGGGTGGACCACACCGGGTACCACCCTGGAGCATCACGTGAGGGGGTGTCACTGAGGCCTAGCCAAGATGGTAGCAGCGGGTGAGTCGCTTCAGAGCCACAGCTGCAATCGTCACCTCCTCCTCCTCGTGTCATCAGCGGCAGTGATTGCCATTGCCTTCTCTTCTGGGGAGAAGCCAGGAGTGACCTCACAACGTCACATGATGTCACTGCATCACTGCCTCTGGGGACACCCTACATGCATTTTGACATGCAATTGCCAAGATTATTTTTTTAAAAACATCAGCCAAAGCATAATCTGATTACTTACTGATATTGGATTCAAAACACAGTTTATGCACAATATGTTATTTCTGTCCTCTTTATATCAATTCGCCAACCCATCACTTTGCTTCTTGAAATGTATGTACATGTTTTATTTAGTGTGTGAATCCTTTATTTATACACATCCCTTTGATACTAACACATGTTGTCACAATACCACATCTGTATTACCAATTTATGAATCATTTATTATTTCTTAAGAGATACCCAAATTCTTAATGTCATTTCTTCATCATTGGAAAAAACACTGTTTGCTGGGATATATTTTTAGATACTTTACAAGGTCAAGAAAATTATTGCATAAGGACTTTAAAATGCTTTCTAAGAAATAGGTCTTTAAAAATAGGAGGAGAGAATGTTTTGAATTAGATGAACTGATGCGATAATAATTGAACATGTTCCATAATTTCAAATAGTTTGTGGATCAGTTAAATTGTGTGCCCTGACAATAACTCATTGTGTAAGCCTAGGCATGTCTACTCAGGAGTAAGCTTCATTGAGCTAGTGGGACTTACAGCCCAATTCTATTGGCATCATAGGGCCTGGCGTGGAGCCCCCGCCATATCCTATGCACCCAAACAGCAGGCTGGAAGTCTCCTCAGCATAAGAGGATGAATGTCCTCTTACCAAGGTGAAGTCCCAGCCTGCACAATCCTCGGATCCACACCACCTAATTTGGCAGCGCAGAACCAAGAAAGCCCCGTGTCAGGCCTGGAGGCCTGGGAGGGTGGATAGGACGTGGCATCCAACCCCCCACCCAGGCCTGAACATCCCCCCTCTCTGCCCTCCCCATTATTCCCTTGCCCCGCCCCCCCCACACAGCACCACTCAGAGCAGGACTTGCATGCTCTGTGGTGCTGTTCTCTGGGCTCGGCAGGTTGCGCAGGCCTCAGCACCAGTGCCACCTACTCGCCGGGTGCCACAAATGTGCTTTACAACACGTTTGCAACACCCTAGGTTGGCGATGAGTCCACAGCACTGGCGCTAGCTGAAAATAGGATTGTGCCGTTAGTCCCAGGTAATTGTGTATAGGATTGCAGCCTCACTTTTGTACTCTTAAGTGATCATGTTATTTTAAAGAACCAGGCATGTAAATACTTGTGTTGCTATTTCAGTTGGAATCTGCAACTGTAGCACTGATAATAATAAAAATACAAGGGCTTCTGTGGCATCTTAAAGATAAACAGATCTATTGTGGCATAAACATTGAAATATGCCTGTTAGTCTTTAAAAAGGCCCCTTTTTGTGTTTACTGTAACAGACAGGGCTGCAATCCTATGCTTGCTTACTTGGGAGTAAATGTCATTGAATTTGATGGGACTTACTTCTCAATATGCACACATAGGACCAGGCTGTAATAAGAGCCCCCCCCCCCCCCCGGGAATCTGTAGCATTGATGAATTTGAATGCATTCTATCAGGAAATGTGTCAATTTGGATCTGGATCAATATCATTTTGCCATATTAATTAACTACTGAGATGACTTAATTGCAATGGCTTGACTTAGCTGGAAGGCTCAGCCAAATGGGCCTCAGTGACTCAGAAAAACTGGCTGAAAAAGAACTTTGAATGTCACAATGAACATGCAGAAACTTCAGTCATTTATGAATTGAACATCTGAGTCACTGTAAATAGGGCAGAATAAAAATTCTCAAGGGAGAACTTGCAGCTTAATTGGGGGGAGGAGATGTGACACCCGCTTACCATTTTTACAGGCTTCCCCTTCTCACTACCTCTGTAGTGATGCAGAGTTGCAGTCTTCCCAGTAGCAACCAGTTTTTCCCAGAATGTCCCCAGGACTAATGCTATAGTGACAGTCGGGGGGGGGGGATGACAGTTATAAGCTGAAGGTCAATTGCAGCTGTTATCAATAAGCAGCACCCTCTTTCACCATTTCCTCCTCCGCCAAATTGCTGAAATGGTCTCTTTTTTACCACCTGCAATGAGGTGGAAAAAGGAGGGGCGTATTTTAGCTCAGCTCCAATTGTAACATGGGCTTTTCTCATTGCCTATACCTCTTTCTATGCATGTAGAATCTATGTACAAGTTAAGCTGTATGTGTGGAGGTCAGAAATAAGAATGATGCATGCAAATCCTCTCTCCATGCATTCAATGCAAGGTATGAAAAGGGCTTCAATGAACTTCCTTCTGAAATGTGGAATCTAGCACACGTACACAAAATGGAGATATGGTGTCAGGGGTGACCAGGTCAGATATTGACTGGGAACCCTCAGAACCAGTGACAGTGGTCGTGTCCAGACTAGTGCACCATCAGGGGACAGGTGGGCAGAGCCACTGGGAGACCAATGCAGGGGTTTGCCTGAGGGCGCCCAGAAACCTGGCCCCAGAACTGCCTATAGGTCCCAAGATGGTTCCAAGAAGCCTATGTGAACGTCATAAAGCAACAGGGTAAGACTGAATAAACATGATTTAAGGAAACAAAAAAGAAAAGAATGGTAACCTTTTTATTTCACATTGATACTGTCTCTGCTTTTTCAGTAGTGTTGTTAGCTTGGCTTCCTCCCACCGCCCGTTGCTTTATTTTGCTCTGAAAGTACCGGTAATGTCTTCCTTATTAGGTATTCTTAGAAAACTTCAATAGAAAACAAACAACATTCACAAGGGAAAGGCCTTCACATGCAAGACAATGAAGTGTAGAACATTTGAACTTCAAACAAACTGTTGGCATGGCAACAGAAAGCATTTGCTGTTAGAGTAAAGAGGTGGCAATATAGGGATATGCTAGAAAAAAAATCTCATATGTTTGAAATGTGATTTGTTCAAAGTGGATGTGTATTCTTTAGTCAACTGCCTCAATTAAAAGCCTCCAAGAAAATGGTGGCCAAAGCCAATATGTCTCATTCTTTCCTCACAAA
Organism: Plestiodon gilberti rubricaudatus; assembly: GCA_026170595.1. Lineage (NCBI taxonomy): Eukaryota > Metazoa > Chordata > Lepidosauria > Squamata > Scincidae > Plestiodon > Plestiodon gilberti. Next base: position 67,442,205 of record JANXHW010000001.1, read on the forward strand.
CATTTAAAAATAATTTCTAACAGCTTTATGTCCTAATAACAGTGCTGGTATGTGCTTGTAAAGCAAGCCTGAGTATTATCGTTCTCTCTTAGTCAACTTGCCTCCCACAGAGCAGCTAGGACATTCAAATCACACTGAGTCTAAAACAGGAAGGGGTTAGAAATGGCGTAATAACAATACAAACTTCTTAGATGGTTCAGAGCAGAAAATCAGGCATTAAAACATGATCAGTAAGGACTATTAACAACAATAACCCTGCACTAATAAAAATGGGCCACAGCAGAGTTAATTAGTAGTATGCTGTTTCCATTTTGTGATTCATAGAAACTGGAGTTCAGAGTCACACAGGGCACAGAATGCCAGACTTGTGTGTGAACGCCTAATGGATAGAGAGAGACGTGGGCCTTGCACCTGGAAATGGAAAAGGAGGCTTGTCTATGGAATACGCCAGTGGTTCTCCAAAGGGGTGGGTCACGACCCACCACAAAAACCAGAAGCAGGTGCTATTGCCTTAAGGGAGGTGGCAAAGTGCAGTGAAATGGGCAATGTCCCGTCGCTGGGGAAAAGGAGGCTTTTTTTACTTACTGGGGGTCACGTCAGCCCTCCGGGGGGTGTGGAGGACCCGCAGCCCCCTCTGCAGGCCTCCCCATGCTTCAGATCAGCTCCCTGAAGCAATTGAGACCCACTTCTGGTTTCCATTCAAAACCGGAAGTGGGTCTCAATCACTTCAGGGAACTGATCTGAAGTGTGGGGAGGCCTGCAGAGGGAGCTGCAAGGCCCCCCACACCCTCTGGAGGGCCAGCACGACCCCTGGTAAGTTTTAAAAAAACTTTTTCCCAGCGGTGCCACAATCCTGGAAACGCCACCACCGTCAGCCCACCCCCGCAAGGACAACTTTGAGAACTGCTGGAATAGGTCACTCCCCCAAGGGTCTGCTATCCCCTCAGGCCATTTATATTTTGATGGGACACTCAAAGGTGGAAGTAATATCAGTGTGATTTGAATTGGAATTGCTCTGACTATAGATCCTGCCTTGGGTTTCTGTTTTGATTCTGAACTTGTCAGGAAAAGAGCAAAAGTGCTGAACAGGTTAAGGGCCACTTCAGGCATAGTCCTGTTGTGCAGGTAGTAGACACAGCGTGGTGAGCAAATAAGCCTCAGGCTCATATGCCATCACCCATAGCAAGGAGAACCTTGAAGGTAAGCCAGTACCCATCCATGTGAATCCTGACAAAAGCAGGCTCCGCTCATGCAATCTGTCTGAGAAGAAGGGGTGGACAAATGAGCAGGACAACTTACATAAGCATTTCCACGCTGGTTCACAAGCAAGTTCCTCCACACAGTGAAAAAGGTCACGTCACGCCCACGTCCCAGAACACCTTGAACAGCCAGACTCTGAGGCAGAGAGGGCCTTTTCAAATGCGGGTCAGCAGAAGTCGTCCTCAGACTGTAGTCTAGAGTCCAAATGGGCCCAAGCTTCATTCAGTGTGAGCATTCCTGGCACCAGGGTCTTGGGGGCTGGGGCAAAGCCCAGCACAGGGCCTCCGTGCTGCCCCCCAGTGCCCTGATTGGGCACTATCACTTACCACTGACCCAACACCACCCCTGAACGAGGGAAAGCACTTTGAGGGGCACTGAGACGATAACTCTTCCTGACTCTAGCCTTGTTCGTACATTACCTTCACACAATGAAAAAGGCCATATAGTGAGGGGAGAGAATGTTCCAGCAAGCCCCCTGAGCACTGAAGCCTCCCACCCCCCACCTTAGGTACAACATTCATCTGCAGCAACCAACACTGTACCTGGAGAGAGATTCTCTCAAGAATCAGAAATTCTCAAAACTGACCATGAGACTCCTCATCATACATAAAACTGAAAAAGACCTAAGTGCACCAAGGAAAAATAGTACGCTTACCAGATCGCCGACCGTGATGCTGCCTCTTGCCCTTAAGGGGCGGGGAGGGGGCCAGAACGTGCGCGTTCTGGCCCCCTCCCCCCGCCCCGCCCCTTAAGGGCAAGAGGCAGCATCCCGGTCGGCGATCTGGTAAGCGTAAAAATAGTCATATGAATAAGGAGTCAAAAGAATATGAAGTGCTGCCTTATACATGTCAGACTAGACTACTGATCCATCTAGCCAGGCCAGCTACTGTGGCTTCTCAATTTCTGAGGTGCAGGCCTTTGTTTGTTCTGCTGCCTGAAATCCTTTGAGCAGAGGTGCTAAGGATTGACAGGGCTGAATGGGAATCTTTGGAGGGGAAAGAGGATTTAATTCTCCTTTGAATCGCCTTTAGAGGGGATTTGGATCTCCTTTCCTTTCCAGGGCCTCCAGTTCTCACTGCACCACTGGCTGCACCAGTGGAGGAGCAGAATAGGATTGTGTTGTGAATCTGGGACTCTGTATGTTATCCACTACTGAACTAGCATTTCTGCATTATTGAGGTTTGACCCCTCTGATAAACCCTGAGAATGGGTCTCTAGCAGTGCAATCCTATGCATGTTTACTTGGAAGTAAATTCAAGCCTGTTCAATGGAGCTACTCCCAGGTAAGTGTGCATAGGACTGGGCTAAAAAACAGATATGCTTATCTGAATTTGTCATTGCCATGCAAGAAAACGCAGGTCTCATTTGGTTTTAATGTGGAAATGCTTCTCTTTGGATTTTTTTTTTTTTTGTATTACCATTGGAATAAAAAGGTTTCATGTTTATTGCAATAAGCCTTAAAGGGCTTATTTATCTGCTAATTTAAGACAGCAATAGAAAAGCTGCAATAAAAAAAGCAAGCTACACATAATAAGGGCACAACTTGTGGTAGCTGGTGAGTAGAAATCAGACTGCAAAGAAAACAGATTACTTGCCACTTCCCAAAACCAGAACTATTAAAGCCCAGGAATTTCGTTTCATTAACGGTATTTTCTAAGTAAATCATTTTCTTTGCAAACACATTCTGTTTCAAGGTTCAGCATATATGGCACTCAGCAATTAAGCTGAATTCTTAATTAGATTCTTACAGTAGGAAACTATTCAAGAGATATCAAACATTGGTTTTATTAAATCAAATTTTAACCTCATTGTATTATAGCAGGCAAATACTGTTTAGTGGGAGAGAGTGAATATCTTTTATTGTGGCAAAAGTTAGTTTATATGCCAAAAAGCTATCCAACCATCTGTCACAGCCACTGGTAAGAATGCAAATACTGTATACTGGATTACATTTTCCTCTGACAATGTACTGGTGTTAAAACACTGGACCTGTAAAACAAAAATGCAGGGCCCTCATTTCTGTAGCTGAGCTGTTAAGTGGCTCAGGAGAGCAAGACAGCTCTAAGCCTTCCTTTTAAACATACATTCTCAACTGAGATCTGCCTTCTAGTCTTTGGTCATCTGGTTAACAGGAAGCCCAACATAATCTTCCTGAGATTATCCTATCCTCTTATCCTGGGCATTTCTTTCTTCTTATGACTGGGCTGTCTTTGCCTTTGGACTTTCTCCAAGAAATGGGTCCTCATTGAGAAAAACATTAGATAGCAAATAGATCTACTGTATGTGGGGGGGGGGGGGAGCTAGAGATCAATCAATGTGAACCAGTGATTCTCAGTCTGCCCTTAGACCACTCCTGCAAACCTATAACCCACCAAGCTGTTGAGTACGTTCTACCAGTCATGTGCTGCGGCCTGATAGGAGAGTTGCCATCAGCATGAAACAAAAACAAAGCAGAACTCAACTCAGTAGGCGTATCAAGCTTCTGCTGGGTTTCTGTACAGTTTCTCTGACAGAATGGAAGGAATTGTTCAGTCCCAACTACAGCAGAGTTGACTTTTGTGAATTATCTATTACAACAGCAAAAACTTGAATTTCTTGCCAAAAATTCCTGTTCTGGGAAGAGGATGGGGGGGGGCATCTCTGACCCTTTGGGATTGCCCCTTCCATGACATGGGAGGTAGGGCCAGCTAGCCACTTATCTCTTCCTCTGTGGAGGGGCATCCAGCTTCCTAGACCAGACCTGGAGCACCAAAATATGCCCATACCTACCTTACTCAAACTGAAAGAAATTACTTACGCAGGAGAAAAGACATAGTAAACGCAACACAAAAATGACTCCCTCCTGAACCATGAAATGTATGATGGGCAGCTGGCAACCCCCAAAGTATACACTGACTTCACCTTCTCCAATACCCAGGGATCCGTAGTGGAGGTGTGCCGCTAGTGAGAGAATCATTGGAGACAGCCGCCAATCTGATTGGGAATGCTGGACCTCCTCGAACGAATTTGGTCATTGGTTCTTGTGCCCTTTTGTGGATGTGGAGGGAGAACAACCCATGAGGGGTTCCTGGCAGAAACCTAGATCCTGGACCATCTGAACCTAAATCAGCCTCGCTCCCTGGGCTTGAAAGATTGCCAGAAGGTATGTAAGCAATGTTCCCTCTAATTCCTCCCCCCCCCACACACACACTGTGCGGAACAGTTAACAATCTGAGCAGTATACAGTATAACCACTGTAACCTTAAAATGGGCAATGGCCAGACTCACCACTGGGCAGTAAGTTAGGTACTGCTCAGGCAACACAACTAAGGTGAGCAGTTGGCGTGTTTATCAGGCATGATAAAGAACTATGTAATCAGTACGTAGTTGTCTTTTGTAATGAAACATTAACAGAACTCCGTGAATAGACCCCTACTCCTGTTGTACTGCAATATATACCCAGTTCAGCCATATATGAAGAATGTGGTCACTAGAAGCAATTATTAATTATTTCTAGTAATGCCTGCAATGTGCAGATGCTTATGAAACACAGGACAGTAATACAGCCCATACCCCGATAGGCTTCTATTACAAGTGCGCACCCACACAACCTGTGCAGCTTACAGGGAACAGCGTATGTAAGGTCAGCTGAGCCCTTCGTTTTCTCTCCTCCTTCCATGTGGTAGGAAGAGCCTTTCTTGTCCTTGGCTTTCACCAGAGCAGGATCAAAAGCTCCCTGAAGAGTCTTGAGCCTGAGAAATGAATGAGCACCAGATAGACTTGGGAGCCTGGAACAACTTCCCATTGCCTTAACCAGAAGTTGTGTCTGGCCACCACACTAGATGTGATGACCCTGGAGCTAAACTGCAATGATCCTAGGCTAAGGTGGGACCACCTCAGTGCCACTTTTGACCACTGGGATCAGTTGCAAGGTATGCATGGCTTTAGCCAGGAACATGGGGGGGGGGGGGGAGCTCTGCCAGTAAAAAACTAATTCAAGGTAACCTCCTGTTTGCCCAACTCTTCCTCTGGGGAAGAGAGGGAGTTGCCCAAGTCCCCCTCCTCCTTAAGTGACCTCAAGGATGCTTCAGACTTGGAGGATGAGAGAATGCATGGAGCAAATTATCCAGTTCCATCGTGGGCCCTGCACCACAACCTTGGGGTTATTCTCCCCTCTTTGTGTTAGGGCTGCCTTATGCTTTCCCAAACTGGTCTTTGAAGGCAGAGGTGGGATCCATGATTCAGAACTGCTACCTGAGTTGCTTCTAACTGCTTTCCTGAGGGCTCCATTGTGTGTGCATGTCAGAACCAGGATGGTGTAGTGGTTTGGGAGTCGGACTTAGACCTGGAAGATCCAGGTTCAAATCCCCGCTCAGCCATGAAGCTTCCTGGGTGACCTTGGGCCAGTCACTATCTCTCAGCCCCACCTACCTCACAGGGTTGTTGTGAGGACAAAAGGAGGGGAGGAAATATGTACACCACTCTGAGCTCCTTGGAGGAAGGGCGGTATAAAAATGTGAAATAAATAAATAAATAAATAAATAGTTGAAGAGTGAGTATGTTAGTATAGTGAGCCTCAGTTCAACCCCCGTTTTGGTTCTTGAGCACTTTCAGTAAATTTTGTACATCTTTACTCTTGCCTCAGTCATCCTTTCACTGCTGAATTGCATAGACATGCCGTTGGCTAATTCACTGGGTCTCCACACACGATTGGTTTCTCCCCCCCCCCCATCTGTGCATGTGTTTTAAAAAGCACTGCTGGTAACATACCTCTGCTAGGTAGAGCTGGGACTCTGCATGACACACGGGTGGCAATGCCACTCCTTGTCTCCTTGTTCATGTACCACTGTTGTGTGTTGGTTTGGACAATGCCTGAACAGCTATCCAGCCCATCACAAAGCGCAGAGCCAAGGCACACCCATTCACCCCGCCCACTAAGCATGCTGTCCATGCCTCTGCCGTCCCTGCGTGTTCATGGGCCTAAGGGTGTAAAATCCAATGCATGTAGGCCTCAAGCATACAGCTGATTACCCGATATTTTCCTTTTGAGTCTTGTTCAGAAGGACCCCATACAACCGTTGTGACCGCAGCCTTAGCAAACAGACAGAAAGCTAAATTTGTCTCGCAAATTATTCATTAGTGATTCTTCACACAACCCTTTTCCTGATATAGTGTGTTGTGAAAACCATCAGTATTTTGAAATTTTAAGGAGTTAGGCAGGAGTGTTGCAAAGAAAAAGTGCAAACACTGAGAACAACCTATAAATGTATTGGCTTATCTAACGATATGCCCCAGTTTATAAAAGAGAGTTCAAAGACATGACACTATCTTTTTTAGGGCAAAGTAATCCCAGGTGCTAGAGGCTTCTATTCCTGTCTCTTGTTCAGTGTTCTCTAAAATTATAAGCTTTTACAAAGCTCTGTCTTGTTCCGCCAGGTATTTGTTACTAAAGAAAGGCCAAATCCAGAGTTCTTGAATCAGGTGAAGACATTCACTGAGTTCCACAGAGAATCAAGTTCCAAATTTAGGGCACATCCCAGACCCATCTGCATGAGGAGCACAGAGTGCAGAGGAGCAACTAAGATGAAGGATTGTAGCCCTCCCTTCCTCTGGACATCCTGGTCTTCTGCCAGGCACAACACCACAGTGCTGGATGTTTTGTGTACATTTAGCTATTTCTGGAAAGCAGAAGCCTTTCTGCCCCACATTCATCAAGTGGTCTGCTGCTCTTCGGCTGCTCTGCATGGCCTCATTTCCACTCCTAGTGGAAATGTCCAGTTAGAGCAAACGATGTCAGTCTAGGCCAGAAGCAGTACTGTAGCACTTCAGAGAGAACATTCTCCCTCTGGGAAGGAGATTGACTGCACAATCCTATCTAACTTACACAACCGGAGTAACCAGCAGTGCAGCGAGAACGGGAGGCCCCAGAACGGAAAGGGGATTCAAATCCCCTCCAAAGGGGGATTCAATCCCCTTTCCATTCTGGGGCCTTCCGCTCTCGTGGCACCACTGGTTACACCGGTAGTATAAGTTGGATAGGATTGTGCTGTGAGAGTAAGTAAGCCCCATTGGGAGAGGGAATCATCTTCTCATTCATTTTGCTCTTTGTGCACTTTTTTGTGGTTGAAAATATATCATTATTCTAAACCACCATCATATGAATTGAGGTGCCCTAAAGGATACTAAATTAGTAGGATTCTGGGGGATGCAAAACTTAAGACTTTGCACCGACAAAGCTTTGGACTGAATGCGGATGCCAATGACAGAACTTTGTAGGGGACATTCTTAGGAGAACAGAAAGGTTCTTGACTTTTTGTGCCTTATGCATCCCCAGGAGAATGTCAAACTTTTCAGTCAACACCCCTCCCAAATATTTTGTTATTTTATTTCTGTTATTATTTCAAACTTCTCACTGAGCCCCCTTTCCAAATATTTTGTTCATTTGTTTTATTTCTGTTATTAATATTAACTATTTTCCTGAAATTGCATTGAACAGATGTGGCAAAAAGTTGCTTCATAGAATTTGAACACATTAAAAAGCTCACAAGAAGAATTAATGAGAAGGCTGCTGCTATTTCCCCTCAATCTGAAGATTAATTCATGAAGCAGTTTTTCATAAAGCCAGACACATATCATGCCTTGCATCCAACCAATTCCAAACCTTTATTTCGGTAAACCCAGATATTCATATTCTCTCTCTCTCTCTCTCTCTCTCTCTCTCTCTCACACACACACACACACACACACACACACACACACACACACACACATCAATGTTGCAGACTGTTTAGAACGTGGGTTCTCAACCTTTGGAGGCCCAGGTACCCGCTATCACGGTCCAATTTCCTGAAGTACCCCTGCTAATTAACTGCTAATTAATTAGATCAATCAATTAATTAGGTAATTAATCGTTACATAAAAAGTACTAAAACAATTTTAAATGTGAAAAATGTCTTATTTAACTCTGTGTGTGTGTGTGTGTGTGTGTGTGTGAGAGAGAGAGAGAGACATGCAAGGATCTCTTTTTTTCCTCCAAGTCACACTTCCCAAAATCAGCCCCTCCCTCCCCCACCCCACCAAAATACATTTTCCAAAGTGCAAAAATAAGCCCAAAACCCAAATCAGAGAGACAGGAGGGCTCCAAAAATAATTACAATTTAAAATCCATGTTAATTAACACTTAATTATCTGCTGATGGGGCAGATAAAGGGCAGGGCTTGGCATACCCCCAACAAGAGGTCCGCGTACCCCTAGGGGTACCCGTACCACAGGTTGAGGACCCCTAGTTTAGAAGGATTTTCAATAGCTATTTGTAAATACTTACAAAAAGCAGAGAACAGCAGAAAACAATACTGTGACCAATATGAAAATATAATATTGACTTTTGTTGGCCTCTCAGTAGTTAAATTCAAAAATGTGTCCTCATCTAGTTCAGAAACTATATACCAAGACAACACTTTTTCTTACTTCTGGGAGCACCTCACATACACCACATATGAAAGGTGAAATGCTGACCCACTGTTAAATTGAAATATATTTCCAATTCTAATTGCTTGTTAAATCCTAGACCAAGGAAAGAGTCCAAATGTTTCCTGAGAAAGGCTTATGCCATTCCAGAGCAATTCAGGCAAATCCTTGATAGCTGACAATTCTTACCCAATCTGCTGTTGGTAGCTTGCTGAGACTATACCCCCTTGAGAGCTATGTATGTCATATACAGGGGTTCTTCGAATCACTTTAGCTGGTTTCATTGCTTTTTGTTCACCACCGTTGGCTTTTACACAAATAGTAAGGTTGATTCATGTGGTAATAGGTTTACACATTACGTTTTTGGATCAAGGAAACAGATCAAGTATATTGTGCTTTTGTATCCATCCGTGTGGTACATTACAAAGGTCCCTGACTGAAGAGGCTTACTATCTAGAAAACACCACAATGGAGACAGTTGGAAGGTGCTGGGATGTGCGTATGTCTTACATTTGGTATTCCCAGATGCCAGTCTCTAGTGCTGTGCCTTCTAGACCATTTACATTCTGACCCATTAAAACCTCATGGACCGAGGGTGCCCTTGTCAGGGTCAAGAGAGGGGCTGTCAGTGACTGCATGCTGATCCAGGGCAGCAGTGTCTAGTGGTTAACATGCTCACTTCCTTCCTACTCCCTTCTCTCCCCTGTTTGGACACACAGCTGAATGGGGAAAAGTCTTGGTAGATTGAATCTGCTGCCACCAGCCCAAGAGATCAGGCTAGCCAGAGGGGCTCCCTGGGCAGGACCCCCCCTCCTAGAATAATCATGAACCTCAGGGGTTCCTATCAAAATCACTCTCACAGAAGTGCCTGCAGTGTAAGGAGATGTAACAATCCACTGTACTTCCCGGTGACCAGGCAGACTCAGGGTTAAACTGTAAAAGGATTATTTAATAAAGAAGGGGATAAAACCAAATGAACAATGAAAAAAGAGTAAGGAGTATTGAATTTAGCAGAAACAGGATTAATTAACCTGCAATAATACTGGCTGCCAGCAGATGGCAAAGAGGCGCTGTGGAATATCATGCATGCGTTTAACTCAGAGCAGCTGCTGCAAATTTTGAAGAAGTCTGTAATGCAACTTAGAGGAGACAAACTCTAAAATGAACATAAAATCCTTACGGTTTTCTAATTCAGTAAATGGTTCCTTATCTGATTTTACCTGAACAACAACCCTTTCCCCTCGCATTCCTGGAGAGTAGCTGGTGCGCTCTCTGACCTGAAGCGCTAGATGGCTGGAGGAAGAGAGAGAGCTTCCAGTGGGGACACTGTTTTCTCTCTCGGCTATAATGATGTCATCATGCTATTTGATCTCTACCTTTTCTCTGCCTGGACAACAGCAGGCAGGAACCTAAGCCAATCAGCTGGCTTATCCCTAACTTAGAGCCCAATCCTATGCATGTTTGCAAAAGTCCCATTATAGTCATTGGGGCTTACTCCCAGGTAAGTGCAGATAGGATTGTAGCCTCAAACATTCCTGGATTCCAGCAGAGGAAGTGAGATGCAAACAGGGCCATTCAGAGGAATTTTATCAGGGAGTACAAAGTTTATTTTGGCCCCCCTCCCTACATATGAATTTGGCTCCTGGGCCCCCCTTTTTTGCTCCAGGGCTCCCTTTTTGACCCATTTTTCACCCTGGGCCCAGGTACAAATTACCCCCTTAACCCCCCTCTCAGAGGCCCTGGATGCAAATGGAGGCTTGAAAACGAAAGCAGGGTCTGTGAAATACTCTTCAATAGCAAGAGGTAGGGGGAAGGGTTGAAAATGCCCAAAACCATGAGGATCATACAAAAATGCACATAAAATATTTATGACAGCCCTCCTCTCTAGGATGTTGTGTATACTGGACTGAAAACTGTCAGCTGATCCCAGTTTGACAGAGGTCAGCTGACTCTCTGGCTCTGAAAAACTCTCGTCTCTAGGCCAGTCCAACAGTCTGAGCAACACGTTCGAGTAACACAGCAGGCCGCTTGCCTCCCCTTGCTGCCTACCCTGCCCTCCTCCATGGTCTCACTCTATACACAGCCCCAGCCCAGCCTATGCCTTCTGTCTTTTGCCCTCTGCTTGAGTGTAACCTGATACACAACCCTGGCTGATCCTTGATGCTCCTCCTGTTTCTAAGCCTCTGCTTCTCAGATGCTCACCTTTGAACTGGACCTACTAACCCTGGCCAGCCTTGACCACTAGCCAGTATGCTTCTGAGTGCAATTTGATGGGCCAGTTATTATTACTTTTAAAGCTCTACACCGCTTAGGACCAAAATATTTCAATGACTACTTCACCAACATGAGTCTGCCCGTCCGGTATGTTCTTTTGGAGAGGTCTTCTTGCAGGTTCCGCCACCTTCTGAAGTGTGAACAGTGCCGACCTGGAAAAGGGCATTCTCTGCAATGGTCCCTGCCCTCTGAGATACAGCTGGCCCCTTGTTACCGGTTCTCCATCACCAGCTGAAAACTTGGATCTTTTTCAGCAGGCCTTTACTGGTATAGTATGATTTGGTTTTGTTCTGGTGCTGTGTTTTCTGTTGTTGATGTTTTCTATTTATTATGCAGTTTGTTTTAACTTTAGTATACTGTAAGTTGCCCTGGATCCATAAGGAGAAGGGAGGGTTATACATTTATTATAAAAACAAACAACACAGTTGGGGGGGGGGCGTGAAAATGGAGGCAGGGTAAGAATATGTGATTATTTCAGTTACACATATTTAGATTTAGCTACAGTAGGATTTTGGGATTGAGGACTTGTGTTGTGAGCTTCATGGAATTAAGTTTCATGGATATATGACTGGAATATGATCTTGAAAAGACAAGGCCTTCAACACTGGGCCGGCATTTTTAAAGAGTACTAAAGTTCAATTCACACAACAACCATCAGGTTTATTGCGGGTCCTTGAAATTGCTACAAGAAGTTCCTCCTGGACATAACCAGCTACAGCCCAATCCTATCCTTCATCCCCACTGGTGCAGCCAGTGGGGGAGGGCAGAATGGGAGGCTTTGGAAGGGAAAAGGGATTTAAATCCCCTTCCAAAGCCTCCCGTTCTGCCCTCCCCCACTAGCTGCACCAGTGGGAGAGAAGGATAAGATTGGGCTGCTAGTCATGTACAGGAATGATGTTTTTGCATACTACCACACAACTGACATGTCTACACATATGCTTGTATTCACAGTTTATACTTGTAACAATTTGAAGTAGCCTTCATAATCATGTGAATCAGCTTTTAGTCTATGGTTGGTGATTTAACCAATCATAAAGACAGTTGGTCAACTGACCAGGCAACATTGATCTAGTGAGATCAAATAATGATAAGTATTTAAAGCATTATTTGAACTGTAAGGAAAAAAAACTTCTGCTAAAAGTGTTAATACACTATACAGTAGTTATGAAACAATGACATTAAATTCTAAAACATTACCATCAATTATTTAGAACAAAGTTATGCAAATATAAATATATGTTAATGATATTCAAGAAACTGAACAGTATGGTACTTCTTGGTTTTTCTTCTGGAGCCCTAGGGATGGTTGGAATAGTTATACATTTTTTAAAAATGAAATTAAACAAATAAAACATCTAGCAACAAGATAAAAGCAATTTCAAAGTTCTGCTACAATTATAACATGGAACAGTGTATGTGTGTGTGTGCGCGTGCGTGTGTGCGTGCAAGTTCCTGCTTCTTATAAAAGAAGACAAAATGTTCTGAGCTTGTCTGTTGGAACCCTAACTCTTCTTTCAGGGAAGACAGAGTCTTCATTGCTTCCTTTGCTTTTACACTATGATGCAGGTTTAGAATTTGGGTGTCACCCATAGAAGGGCATTCTTTGTTTCATGGAATAATTGATAATTCAATAGTTCAGTGTCCCAACCCTAGTTTAATCTATTGAGAGGCTCAGTCACACAACTGTTATTACTAAGGTAGCTGACACAAAATATTTGAATAATCCCAGGTTGGAGAGTCAGAAGAACAGTAAGCCAGGAATGGTCATCTGAGGTCACCAATTCTTCAAGAAGTGAATGGTGATGAAATGTATTCCGAATCTGAAAAGGGGAGGGGGGTGAAGACGATCTGATTCCCTTTTGCAAGTGGTTTGGGACAGGAAGGAATTATACCTCTCAACATGACTGAATGCTGACCTGAGTCAAAGAAGGTATTCAAGAATAAACTATCGGGTACTACAGGACGTTTAAATTCTGACGCATTGGCAAAACCTTTGTTTGAGCTATCTGTAGGGTAGGTAAAATGCCCCTGAGAAGGGGAATAACAATTCTGATCATGCTGTGGTTCAGGAATATGTTGAATAAGCATCAAAAAAATTCACATGCCTATGACAAGAGAAGCAGACCTTGACCCAAAAATCTATATGACACAGAATTCATTAGGAATAGTACCCCATTTTCTCATGCTATCCCCTTTTTCACTTGGCTAAGATGCCTATAAAGTATTCTATAAGATTTTTTAGCAGTATCATTATCCACAGTTCAGCCTGTAAAAAATATGCTTTACACAAGGCTCCTCTATCCTTCACGACACCACAGTGCATTTAGCAAAAGCTGGTTATGTGGAGCAATTACCAGTGTAAAGGAACAGCTATAGTCTAAAACTCTGTGCTCCAGGCACTGACCATGGCTTCTTTTTTAGTATATTTTAATTGGTATCTGCATATCTGGGACTTCCCCCCCCCCTTCCTTGTATTCCCAAGCAAGAGATGAAAATGAAGAGGAAGCGCTAATCCACTTTATAAATTAACACATACACAATACTGCAGAATTGCCTGCCTTTTATCATTTTGACATTGGCTTGGTAACACTTAAGCAAAACAAATCCTGTATCTGCATGCAATTAGCACCCAGTAAGGATCTTGTATACACAATCTCAATGTGTTGAAAAGCACCTTTTTTCATTTTTTCTCCCTCATTTTGATACAGCCAGCTACTGGTTTATGTCAGCTGGTAATTATGCAAGCACATAGCAAATTGTTTCCGTCTTCCAAATATTCAAAAATGATAGATTAGACCGTACAATGTTCTGTCAAAAGAAAAAAAGGAGTATCTGAATGTGATTAGACAGAATCCTAAAGATACTACCGATTACTTGGAGCTGCTGTTTAAGCATCCAGTTCTCCATACTGGTATTTCTGGATTCTGTTTCTCAGAGATGTTTCACACATTACACAGGAGGTTTGCCACCAAATGTGCTCTTGATAGGGAGGTGCAGCCAATCCTTGCTTTCTGTAATACACATGTTTGAAACTGCATTCTCTGGATTTTCAGGCGTACACATCAAGTATCTTTCTGTACACCTGAAAAATGTGGTTTTGGGGGACGGACGGACCCTAGAAACAGTTTGTCACAAATCACAGTGCAAATCGAAAGCAAGTCAGTGTTTTCTTTAAGCGCCATACTAGAATCCTGAAGATCACATAATGATTTTAATTTACTTGAAAAGGGAAACATACATTTAGAAGGCAGGTTGCTTTAACTACACTTGTAAGACTGCTTTCTGTGGCCCTAATACTATTTGCATAATTCTGCAGCCCAGCAGCTAACTGTGTAAGGAATTATTAGTAATAGTAGTATTAGGAATTTATATACTGCTTTTCAACAGTAGTAGTTCACAAAGCGGTTTACACAGTAAAATAAATCAATGAGGAGGACATGAAGGCAGAAGAGGTGTGGAAGCTATTGCACTTTTCCAAGTGTATATAAAAATGGCCCATCTTTATGTAAAAGGACAAGAAGGAGTTTCTGCTGTTGCATTGGAAGTGGAAGACAAAGTCCTTCTGTCCTCACATCCTCCTCCCTGTATTCCAACCTGGCAACATCTCTGATGAGAATGATCCACATCCCCAATCAAGCAGCTTTTTTGAGAAAAGTCTGATGACTCTACGGACTTAGGAAATTTGAAACTGAACTACCATAGCCAGGCAAGTGAAAATAGCATGGATTCCCCCCCCCCAATCATATATTTCATCTTTTGAGAAATAAGCTCTTGGCTGATACAACCAATAAATGGCACCCCTGTGCTCTGAGGAACAAAGCCCAATGTTTATAGCAGAGAAAGCATATCATCAGTGTCACCATCTCACTCCAGTCAAGAGTAATTCTTTCCGGTTGTCCCTCCCAGTGCCACAATTCAGCCAAGCAAATCTGGTAAGCCTTAAATGAGTTTTCTGTTTTTAGAGAGAGAAAAGCTTCAAGTACCTGAAGGCTTTTAGAAACTGCAACAAGAATAAAGTGGAAAAACAAACAAACAAACAAACAACACAGAGTGTTGTGTGTGCGGCTATACGCTAACAAGAAAAGTTAGAAAGAGACTAACAGTCTGATCCTATCCTGGGCCGGCCCAGAGCATGCAGCCACTGTATACTATGGACTGGCCAGGGACCAGGCAGTGACGGAGAGGTAATAACCTTGCTTACTTACCTACTCCACCACTGCCTTGTCCCCAATGGGCCTACTCAGATCTATGCCAGCTCTTTGGCTGGCATAAATCAGTGTGGGGCCAAGGGGGTATGTCGAGCCTGGGTTGGGGGCCTAGGATATTGGCAGTGCTACAAAATGAAAGTTGGTATTCCAGGGATGCCCAAACCTTACTCTAGGAAGCAGACGCCAACTTGCACTGTGAGCCACTTAAGTTATATGCTTAATCATCACAAGCATCCTCATACTTGATAAATTAAATTGGAAATATTCAAGCTCAATAGCATGATTAGAATCAGCTGGAGCATATAACGAGCACAGTAAGGTTACTGTGGATTCTCAGTGTATGGCAAAGAGCATTGTGTGCTATTGACAATCAGTTTTAATAAGCTGGGTTTGGCAGACCATCAGTTTACATTGAGAAGCATCTCGGACGACAGCTGGTGCCACCAAAACAGGCTGGATTTCCAGCCCTTGAGACGTCTCCCCTATAAATTTTGATGGTGGCGTCACTGATGAATAGTTGACAACTCCTGTCAGTTTTTGAATGAGTTTTCTCCCTTTCTTTAGGTAACTTGTTGTGTTTTATTCAGGTAGGATGATAGTAAGTTCAATTATCTATTGCAGGAGGGTGGCAAGAAAGAAAAGGAAATAACAAATCAGTGTAGCCAAGCTTTCATCACAGCAGAGATGCCAGTCTGTAAACATTGCCTGTTTGCAGGAAGCACTGATTGATAATAATATAAAATATTCCATGTGTGCTGTAAGTGTTGATGACAAAAATAACTGCAGAACTGCCTGGTCCTGGGCCAAGAAAAGACTTATGCAGATGCTTAGCCTTGAACGAGAGATCCCAACCAAAATTAAGTCTTAACAGGTATAACTGCATATACTAGTCACTCTGGTCTCTTGTTGAACTTGTCTCTCTCCTCCATCCCTCTTTCTGTTCCATCCTTATCCTTGCCTCTTCCTTCCTCCCTTCCCTCCCCATTCTTTGTTGGGGAACAAACAACATTTGAATTGTCAGGTCTGAGAACATAAACTCAAATTTGCTTATGTTACACAATACATTCATTTAATTATATTTATTATTTATATGACCACCAGTGCTCTGCCCAAAGGATTCCCAGAGCTACAACTCATGAGTTGTCTGACCTGGGCTTGTCTCTCTATGATACAGACCTTGACCATAAGTCCCGTAGGAATTTTGAGGTGGACGAGTTCTCTCTTCAAATCCTGTTAGGGCAGTGATTCTCAAACTTTTTAGCACTGGAACCCACTTTTTAAAATGACACTCCATCGGGACCCACCTAGCTTTACGAGACTAAAAAAAGGTGATCTAGAAAGAAGTAATGTATTTCTTTATTTACAAGTAATATTTTATTTTGTTTGCAAAAAACTCAATCCATTTGTCGTAATGAGGCAGCCCTAATGAATAGCCTCAAGGCTTGAGGGGCTTAGTTATGTGACCCAGCCAGCCTTCACCTGCCCCCCACTAACTGTCATTGACAGACTTGGGAAAACACACACACACACACACACAAAAAGACGCTCAAACATTTATCTCCCTATATTTACACAAGCGTGCAAACTGCAGGAGGTCAGCTGTTTGCAGGGTAATTAGCAGCTATCTGGTTTTTTAATAGCCTCAGGGCTTGTGGCAATTATCTATCTTTCCATCACCCAGAACCCACCAGAAATCAGGTTGCAACCCACCAAGTGGGTCCTGCCCACAGTTTGAGAAACACTGTGTTAGGGAATGCCTAAAGGAAATGAAAAATCTTGGGTAAACATCTGGCAACCTGGGTACAAGTTTTATAGGACACCATTTAGTTTTTGTACTTGCAAAAGCTATCATACAAGATAATGCCGATGCCGCAAAAACTTTGTTTCTGTACATGAAACAAAGTTTTGCGGCATCGTCTTGTATGACAGCTTTTGCAAGTACAAAAACTAAATGGCGTCCTATAAAACTTGTGCCTGGTGTTCCCAGGAGCCTACCCAAGATTTTACCCTTCCTTTAGGTCAGGGGTGGGGAACCTCCGGCCCGCGGGACCGGAGGCTCCACCGCCGCCGCCCGCCTAGTCCCTTTAAAAGCAGACTTTCTGGACCTGCGCAGAGCGGCGCTGGTTTAGAACTGTAAACCAGAGCGGGTGGTTTAGAACTGTAAATTCGTGGGGGGGTGTCAAATTTGCGGTGGGGCCCCCAAAAAATTTTCGGCCGGCCCGCAGCCAATTTCCCCAATATGGAAATGGCCCCCCACCGCAAATAGGTTCCCCACCCCTGCTTTATGTAAAGGTAAAGGTGACCCCTGACAATTAAGTCATGTCCGACTCTAGGGTGTGGTGCTCATCCCCATTTCAAAGCCGAAGAGCCAGCGTTGTCCGAAGACACCTCCGTGGTCATGTGGCCGGCATGACTCTCCTTGCTGCAGCACATAGCATGCGGCTGGAACACGGAGCGCTGTTTACCTTCCCGCAAGCGGTACCTATTTATCAACTCACATTAACATGCTTTGGAACTGCTAGGTTGGCAGGAGCTGGCCAAGCAACGAGAGCTCACCCCGTCAGGGATTCGAACTGCCGACCTTTCGATCGACAGCTCATGGTTCAGCGGTTTAACCGCTAAACTTCCTTTAGGCATGCCCTAACAGGATTTGAAGAGAGAACTCATCCACCTCAAAATTCCTACGGGATTTATGGTCAAGGACTAGACTACATGTCTTCTCCCTCAGGACAGACATGACTCTGAACACTTAGAAAGTGGGGATATATTTTCTTAGGCTGCGGATGGTTTCTTGAACATACATCTGAACATTTGAAACTGCCTTATACAGATGCTGGTCCAACTAGGTCAGTATCATCTCTACACCCACTGACAGGCTTTCAGACAGGGAAATTTCCCCACCCAGCCACTCCCAGCCTGTACCTGGCCCTGTGGAAGCCGGGCAGGTCGCTCCCTGTGTCGGGTAGGTCTGTCCCCGGATACACCTCAAACATGTTGGAGGTGAGTTTTGTTGCTATCTGCTCCCAAATGGTTCTCAGTAATTGCATGCCCTGAAGTATTGGGGGACATATTAAGCAATTTACTAACAGTGAAATCCTAGCCATGTCTACTCCTAAGTAAGCCCCATTAGGTTTAATGGGACCCACTCCCAGGTAAGTGTGTATAGGATTGCAGCCTAAGTTGATACAGGTCTCTCGGTTAACTTCTATTCATCTTTCACCTACATCTCTATGAATAGAGCAGTATAAGTACGGTATATACCGTATTTATCGGCGCATAAGATGCACCGGCGTATAAGACGCACCTTCCTTTTGGCCCTGGGTTTCAAGAAAAAAAGATTTAAAGCATTTTTGGGCCACTTGGCCACTTACTGCTTGGCCGCTTATTAGCTAATTTACATAAATTACACAAAAATACCAGGATCTCTTTTAAAACACAAAGCAATGAGACACGAGCAAAATGCACAAGAACATATACCCCAAGTACAAAAAGCCCCCAGACTCAACTCTTCCCCCCCAACCCACCCATGCACAGTTTCCAAAGTTTTCCCAACTAGGCCCAGTTCAGAAGCTTACCCAAGCTGCATTCATTCACCACGGAGGAGAGATGGGAGGACCACGCCCTCTGCAGCTCAGCTGAACTGAACTGAGGAGCACAGCGCCCTCTGCTGGCTGCTGAGAAGCTCAACTCATGCACGTGCATAAATTAAACCCGACAAACAGCTGTAGATCGGATAGATTAGTCAGGGAAGAAAGCACAAGGGAGCTCTCCTGCTCCGGAAAAAACGCGGTAAGCCCGTAAATGCTTTAAAACGGGCGAGGGAATTTTTTTTAATATCGGCGTATAAGACGCACCCTACTATTTTGGGTCACAAATTTAGACAAAAAAGTGCGTCTTATACGCCGATAAATACGGTACTTAGGCATCTTTATTGCTTTGAGGAAAAGTAATGCAAGCTCATAAAACATATGAGTTTGCTTCCTTGTGAATTCTACAACTAATGGAGCATTTGATTAATTGGATGTGGTTCCTTACTATGGATAATAAGTCTCCAACATCTGTAAATGTCCTTTTGATAAAAGAGGTAAACATTCCTATTGCAGTGCTCCCATTATACAAACCTCAGCTAATTACATCGCGCGTTAACATTTTCGAAACAAAAACACACATGAAGAAAAAACCCTTTCCCCTACAGTTGTTACAGAGGCAGACAGAAGGTGCATTCGAAGTTTTCACACAAACAATGGCTCATTATCATTGGACTGAAAATATGTATTACAGAATTTCCCACACACAATCAACACTTCTTGTCAGTTTGTCCCCCCCCATTAATTATTTTATTGAGTTTTAATAGAAAAGAACATCAAAAAAGAAGGAATCTGTTATTAACAATGCTACTCTTTCCTCCTTTAAGGTTGTTATGCCATGTGAATGAGTTCTATCCTTTTGGCGATTTACAGCGCAATCCGACTTAACTTTTGTGCCTGTTTAACCAGCGGCGCATCGAGAACGGGAGGCCCCAGAACGGAAAAGGGATTCAAATCCCCTTTGAATTCCTCTTTTGGAGGGGATTTAAATCCCTTTTCCGTTCTGGGGCCTCCTGTTTTCACTGCGCCGCTGGTTAAACAGGCACAAAAGTTAAGTGAGATTGTGCTGTTAGAAACATCCAGTCACTTAGGTTTGGGGATGGGAAATTCAGAGCTTTTGGATCTATGTAGCTGTAAAAGCAATGCCTTGAACCAAAGTAACTATGACAGAACCCAGATTTGGGCAAAGCAAATCTATCCAGTCCAGTCCAGTCCAGTCCAGTCTGTCTGTCTGTCTGTCTGTCTGTCTGTCTGTCTGTCTGTCTGTCTCCCTCTCTCTACTATGATCCCGTTACAAATTCTTAAACTATGGTGGGTTGCACAGAAGTATCAGACTCTGTGGCAGCCAACCAGCCCTCAGACTAGCATGTAACCATCTCTACTCCTACCCCCCCTCCGTCCCGCCTCTCTGCTTATTTCTGGACCAGGGCTTCTCCAACTGTAGTTCACAAGTTGTAGCCCACCTACCTGGCCTTGCCTTCAACAGAGCCAAACAGAAGCAACCGGAGGCCACAGCCACGTCACAACTCACCTCCTGCAGCTGCTCCTGGCCCTGGCTGGCCTCTGGAAGTGACTTCCGGGTCACTTCCGGTTTCGCCAACATAACTTCTGGTTGCATCAGGCCGTCCAGGGCCAGGAGCAGCTGCATGGGATGCGACGCCACCTTCAGAAGACAACATGGGGCACAGATGCACCAGGATTGAGAGCCCCTGTTCTGGATCATTGAACTATTTTGTATGCCACTGGTATGCCATCCAGCCAGTGTAGAAGCGCTGACACATCTTGGGTTGATTTGTGTTGCTGATGCTGATGGAGCACCACCATGAATTAAGGGTGGGGAGGTCACTGGCATGTCCACACTGGGTCCATTCAGTGTTTCAAATGCTTTTACGATGACACCAGTATTATTAACCATATATGTGAGCTGAGAGAGACGAGAGGTCTCAAATATTGCTATTTGCATACCAGATATATTGCAAGTGAAGGTGGCAAGGTTCTTGTGAATTCACTTTGAACCCTCCAAGCAGTTTGAGCTCATTTCATATGCACTGCAATTGTACTAATGAGCCGAATTCATTTGATATTTGTTCACCTCAACACATTTATTTTTGTACTGTAGGTGTTCCATTGTAAATGAACCATAGCATGGGATGCTAACAAGGACACTTTGGGTAGGCTTATGATTGTTTGATAGGGTTCAGTACCTTTGATAGAGAGAGATAGAGATATTTACAGGCTAAAAATTATGTGTTAATTGCATATTCAAGAATACATCAAGAATTATATTCAAGAATACATCAAGAATTATGTCCCACTTCCTCACACGCAGGGCCCTTCAGAAAGGTACGTAGCTTCAAAACTAAGCAGAGCAAACACCCAGGTCTGATACCGTCCCTTGTCCAGAACCCAAATCATTAATGGCCACCCACCCTAAACTATCTCTGCCATTTTTCAGAGAAAAGAGAGAAACAGACCATTATTGCTCTCAGGGTCAAACATGATGTGATATTAATCATATCATTTGCCCTGCTGTGCTTGCCATTTTACCTGTAAAAATAATCCAGAAAAGAAAACAGCCACAAGGCAACAAGGGGTAGGGTCTTCTCTGCAGCAGCCCCTCTATTATGGAATTCCCTCATGGTTCAGTTACAAACTACACCACCACCACCCATTTGCCTTCTGGCAAGTGCTAAAAAGTTCTTTTTTCATTTGGCTTCTTCCTAGTTTTTGTTGGGTTTTCAGGTTGCTGATCTTTGAGGGGTGTTTCAACATTGCTATTGTTGCTGTTTTTTATTGTGCTGCATTTTTTGTCTGCTGTGTATTGTTTTACTCTTTTACAGCACAATCCTAACCAACTTTCCAGTGCCGGTGCAGCCGCAATGCAGCCCCAAGGTAAGGGAACAAATGTTCCCTCACCTTGAAGAGGCCTCCATGACTGCCCCTGCACTGCAAAATACAGTGTGCGCCCTGCCCTTTTGGCACAGCTACACCGGCGCTGGAAAGTTGGTTAGGATTGCTTAATGTATTTTAACTGGTTTTGTAAGTTGCTCTGAGCACCCCAAGTACGAGGAAAGGTGGGATAAAAATTGTTTAAATGAATAAAATAAAGAGCACACGTTGGAGCAGCACTATGAAGAGTTGGAGCTTTAACTCCAAATCACCCCCTCTGCCTGAGCTATTGACTCCAGTAGGAGTCCCCCATGCATGGTCAGTGATATGGTTCAGGACCATAGCACAGCATAAGGTTAAAGCCCTTACCCCCCACAATCCTGATTCAGAGTCGTTTCCCCCCCCCCCCCAAGCATGTGCTATTTGCAGCTAGAAATGAAAGCATGCCTAGCCCAATTGCATGATTAAAGTTAAGTCTGCCCTTTGGAATAGAAAGGAAAGCTTAGTTGACTGACATTTTTTCTTTCCCAGAAATTGGTCTGGAGACTTCTGGTGGGGAGGCTGGCAGGTGTAGTTACCACCAGGCCAGAAATGAGTGCTATTGAGTTGTACGGTTCCTAAGCTCAGCCCTGAACTAACACCACCTTTCCTACCGAGTGCAGGACTCCCACTTAAATGGAGGACAGCATGAGGCAAGGACTAAGCCATCACTCTAGTCTAGAAGGACACAAGAGACCTTTAATTCACACTGACAAACACAGATACCATTACCCACACCAGTGTCCCATGAATGTCAGACATCATCCTTTCCATGCAATATATATGATCCTTTGTGGTCTGATCCTGCAAATTCCTGTGCTCATGCAGCAGCTCACAGAATTGTGCTATATAAAACCAACAACTGATCTGGTGACCTTCACTATATCCTCTAGTTAAGATGGGGAAAGCAGGTATGATATATGAGCCTGTAGAATGATTTGAGATCATAGCATACTTAAAAAAAAAACCTCAAAGATAGCAGAACTAGTAACAGTCTCTATTTTACTCCATCATCATAAATGAAAGGGGGGGGGGACACACATATAGCTTCTATTGTACTGATGGTGGATAGGGCAAAGACAAAACTGCTGGGGGGGGGAAATGTCAGGACAAATATCCACTTCTCTTTTGAGAAGTCTGCTACAAATTTTGCAACCAAACTAAAAATAGAAATTAAGGGACATTTTCCAAAACATGTTAAACACACCGTTTTACTAGGGAAAAACCAGACATTTTTACCTGCTGTTTCTGATGCAAAACGTCACAACATAAACGGTGTTGGCACTGAACAATGTTCAATGTGCAGCCCCTTTTGGTCCATCTAGTCTCACATAAGTGAAAGACATATGTTTGAGAATTAAGCGAATAAGTTGTGATTGTTGATCCTAACGTGAATTAGACCTCTCCCAAAGACCAATCTTTCTGCAGATCTCAGTGTGGGGCAATTAGAAAAATCACCTCGGGCTCAAAGGAAAGTGATCAGATAATATGAGGTGATGATATCATAAATTTTCTAGATCAGGGGTTCTCAACCAGTGGTACTAGTACCACCAGTGGTACTTCAGCCAACTACTGAAGCCTGTAATTCATCTGTGGAACTCCTTGCCACAAGATGTGGTGATGGCACCTGGCCTAGATGCCTTTAAAAGGGGTTTGGACAGATTCATGGAGGAAAAGACCATCACAGGTTACAAGCCATAAGCAACCTCCTGGTTTTAGAAGTGGGTTTTCTCTGTGCCAGGTGCAAGGGAGTGACAACAGGAAACAGGTTATCTTGTTGTCTTGTGCTCCCTGAGGCATCTGGTGGGGCTACTGTGTGATACAGGAAGCTGGACTAGATGGGCTTTTGGCCTGATCCAGCAGGGCTCTTCTTATGTTCTTATGGTGGTACTCAGACTGCCGAACCACCGGAACCCTGCTCCGATGCGGTGCTTTCGGTGGTGCATTTTCACTCCCAAGAGGCTCCTGCCTTTGGCCGAGCCTCTCGGGAATGCTGAGATGCCCTCCTCACCTGCCCAGAGCCTCCTACCTGTGTTTTCTGGCCTCCAAAAATTTGAAAACCCAGAAGTAACTAGCGATTATGTCATTGCCAGTCACTTCTGGTGTTATGCAGCAGAAGAGTGGCGCCGGAGGTGGTACTCGGCTGGGAAGGGGTTGAGATCCCCTGTTCTAGATGACTGTAAACTGTATTACATATGTTGACTTTATGCCTTTTAACAGAGTCTGTCACTTCATGTAAGATACCTGTGCCCCTCAATACAATACTTATAATACATCCCATTGTAACACAAACGTTGTGGTCTAAAAGCCCATCTGTTCTTTTACAGCCACCACTTCTTATAGATGCACTTCCACTTTAATGCTCAGTTCCTGTACTCTGATCAATAGTGTCTTGAATGACAGGGAGCAGGTCAAATCATAGAAACACTTATCCCTGCCTAGCAGTGCTTTCCCTCTGCCACGTGGGGCAAATTAAAGCATAGTGCAGAAGCACTATGTTACAATTTCACGATGTTGCGAGAAGTTACGATTGAAGCATACTGCAGAAGCAGCTGAAGCTTAAATCTGTGTTTGTCACTGTTTGATCTAGAAATTTCCCCTCTGTTTTCTTCATAACAACAACACAGGCCATCCAGGAACACATAGTGGACTACACAGTCTAAGAATTACTGGTGACTCCTTAGGGCTATTATGCAAAAGCTACATGAAATCCAAGCATTATCATGCAGAGTGGAGTGGACATTCATGTATTTGCTATACAGGGGCATTTTATATCTTGATAATCTTCTTCCGTGTCAAATAGCAAGTCTTCCTCAAGACTGCTGTCTCAAACCAGTACAAAGAATTTCTTACAGGTTTTAGTATTGCTAACCTGAGCTTCTGTGCATTTGTGGATGTCTGAGTGTGTGTGATGCTGTCAGTAGATATTTCATCTGCTTTCTTCCCTGTGTCCTCTATATACCCTGGGGTTCAAGGAAGTCAGAAATAACATTATTTGCTTTCATATTAATCCTATTTCCATGGTATATTCAAAACTAGATTTTTTTTAACAAAATAGAACACTTTTTTTAAACATGTGCTTTAGGGTCACTCTGAATCTTTTGTACTCAATTTAGCATTTTTTTTTCTTTGCCAGTGTGAGGTCAGCTGAGGATTTTCTTCTTTCATTAATATGCTTGATTATCACACTTGTCAGAATTTCTGTCTTACAAATAGGACATAACCCACCAAACTTACATGACAACTATTGCATGATGAAGCTGCCTTCCAGCCTCTTTAAAGTCCTTCCACTCGAATCATTAAGCCAGTTTATACTGGGCTGATCTGGAATACAGGGAGATTAACAGGGACCCATGAATAGGATTCTGTTGAATGCTCCAGTCCAGAGCTAAACAGAGCTGCATGTATACAGGGAGATTCTCCTGTTTCCAGGCTTTTGCAGAAACAACTCTATGAAGCCTTGTTGCCCACATAGCCCAATAAGACGCAAGACAAGGTAATATGGGCTACAAGGGGCCAAAACTTTATTCAATTATTTGACTCTGCAGCAGGACGTCCCCTTCCCCCAAGTAGACCTCCGGGCCGATCCCGAAATGCAGATAGGATCCGGTGGGCGGCTTGGGCTGCCCGCCAAATACTTAGGCAGGATTGCACTGCCCATTTGCCTGAATCACATGGGATGACCCTAATACAGATCACATCTCCCCCAGTTTAGGCTGCAGAGATGTAACACTCCATGCTTTGTCTATTCTTCAAGCATCAACATAGGAGAAAACAAAACTAAAGGCTTTTCGCTAATGGACTATATATCTCCCTTTGTGTTCTGCCTTGCCAAATCAGATGCAAATATATGGAAGCCATAAAGATGTTTCTCCTTGTTTATGGTTAGGCTTTTGCAGAGCCATATTTTCTTGCGACCTATTCCCCAGCTTTGCAGCATTCATTTAACATATTAACTCTGCTGCATGCAGAATCAGCCACCTACTAATATGGTAATTTTCCACACAGCCATGCTTGCTCTAATATTTCCAACACACACACACACACACACACACACACACACACACACACACACGATAAGCTTGTACTGAAATCCCACATGAAATGATCACCTCTTTGTTTCATTTTGTCAAAATACAGCAGGATGATCCCACATTACAATCGAATATTAGCGCCAACCATATGCATGTCATGTTTATAGCTAGTTACGTGAACAGGAAACCATCCTCTTCATTAATGCCTTCCTAATGATCTTTGACCACCAGAGCAAAGGAAGGGCTCGTCTCACAGCAATGCTTACACTCCTCTCAGTCACAATAATATAAGATGTGAGCCTAGTTCAACCCTTCATTCTGGAGAAAAGATCTAATTTTACATAATGTTGTTAAATAGGCTCCCCAACATGCATAATAACACAGTCCAATATATAGAAATGCCTTGATAATAACCCAGCCCTAAATGCATTCAGTATGCATGAATTCCGTTAAAGCAATGGGACTTACTTCATATACGAGCCATAATCCACTGACTCTAATACAGCCCAATCCTATCCAACTTTGCAGCGCCGATACAGCCCCGAGGTAAGGGACCAAACATTTTCTTACCTTGAGGAGGCCTTGGTGACTGTGCACGCCCCGTTGGCACAGCTGCATCAATGCTGGAAAATTGGATAGGACTGGGACCTAAAGCTGCAATCCTATATACTTACCTGGTGTAAGTCCCATTGAACCCAGTGGGCCTTACTTCTGAGTAGCCATGCATAGGATTGAGCTGTCAGTCTTCAGGGGCTTTCTGTTTCTCTTCTATGAGCAGGGGAATGGGCTGCACAGGCAACAGAGAATATACATGCATGGGGCCTTTCCTGTTGAGATGAGGATGAAAAGTTCCTGCACAAACAGGAACACTGTGATCAGGTAAACTTATGCTGGGAGTAAACTTATGCTGGGAATACCAGATTCTTAATCAGCACCTGTAAATCAAATTTGTATCAGCACATTTGTATTTGAAGGACCTCTGATGGGAAGAGTCTAAATCTTGAGCCACATTGCCTGTTTATCTAAATGACTACAACACTATTCTTTGAAGATGTAATCCTATAATCTCCTTGTTATCCTATCTGTGCACAGAACCAGGTCCTATATTCTAGGATCAAAATCTGGACAGTTACCTGTGTTCCTAAAGTTGATGTAGTGAAAACAAAGAATTCAAACACTTTCAAAAGAAGCAGCTGGGAAGCAGTTTGCCACTTGACTGAATGCAAGAGACAAGGGCAGTAATTTCTAGGTACAGGTGGGCCCCCATATCCGCTGGGGATATGTTCCAGGCCGCTCCGTGGATACTTGAAATCGTGGATAAGAGCGAACACCCCCTCCATGGTTTCCTGAGGGCCCCCCACCCTGCCTCCCCTGCAGGCAGGCATGCTTGCCCCCCCCAGCTCTTATTTTTCTTTCAGAAAGCTTTGTTTCTTCCTTAAAACAAACAGAGAAGCAGCCTCCATAGTACTTAGAGCCTCTCTAGTACTTAGTCTCTTTCTTTGTTGTTGTTCAGTCGTTAAGTCGTGTCCGACCCTTCGTGATCCCATGAACCATATCCCGCCAGGCCTTCCTGTCCTCCACTATCTTCCCGAGTTCGCTCATTTTCATGTTCGTTGCATCGGTGATGCTGTCTAACCATCTCATCCCTTGCCTTCCCCTTCTCCTTTTGCCTTCAATCTTTCCCAGCATCAGAGTCTTCTCCAGAGAGTCCTCTCTTCGCATTAGGTGGCCAAAATATTTGAGTTTCAGCCTTAGTACCTGTCCTTCCAGGGAACAGTCAGGGTTGATTTCATTTAGGATTGACTGATTTGATCTCCTAGCAGTCCAAGGGACTCTCAGGAGTCTTCTCCAGCACCACAGTCCGAAAGCATCTATTCTTCGGCGCTCAGCTTTCCTTATGGTCCAACTCTCGCAACCATACATTGCTACTGGGAACACCATGGTCCTGACTATACGAACTTTTGTTGGCATGGTGATATCTCTGCTTTTTATTATGCTATCTAAATTTGCCATAGCTTTCCTTCCAAGGAGTAAGCGTCTTTTAATTTCCTGGCTGCTATCTCCGTCTGCAGTGATCTTGGAGCCCCCAAAAGTAAAATCTGTTACTGCTTCCATTTCTGCCCCTTCTATTTGCCAGGACTTGATGGGACCAGATGCCATGATCTTAGTTTTATTAATGTTGAGTTTCAAGCCAACTTTTGCACTCTCCTCTTTCACTCTCATCAAGAGGCTCTTTAGTTCTTCTTCACTTTCTGCCATTAGAGTGGTATCGTCTGCATATCTGAGGTTGTTGATATTTCTCCCGGCAATCTTGATTCCGGCTTGAGATTCATTCAGCCCTGCATTTCTCATAATGTACTCTGCATATAAGTTAAATAAGCAGGGTGACAACATACAGCCTTGCTGTACTCCCTTCCCAATTTTGAACCAATCAGTTGTTCCATGGCCGGTTCGAACTGTTGCTTCTTGACCCACATACAGGTTTCTCAGGAAACAGGTAAGATGGTCTGGTACCCCCATCTCTTTAAGAATTTGCCTCATTCTACTTGCCTGTAATAAGCAGCCAGAGGCTGCTTCTTCTGTTTCTTTAAGGAAGAAACGAAGCTTACTGGGAAAAAAGTAAAAGCCTGGGGGGGGGGTCCCCACAATCCGTGGATAACTGAAACCGTGGATAGCGAATCAGTGGATATGGGGGCCCACCTGTACATGTCCCAACAGTACAATCCTAGGCATGTTTACTCAGAAGTAAGCCCAATTTTGTTCAGTGGAGTTAACTCCCAGATAAGTGTGCACAGGAATGCACTGCAAATCGGTTTGTACACCCCTTTCCCTTTAGTTTTCATTGCAGGTACTCCAAGCGCTCAACTACAAAACTCCTTTCAATGCAAAACATATTTCACCCTTTTTCCCACCCTCCCCCTTTGCAAAGTGATTTAAAAGTGATGGTGCCCTTACCTGGTGCCCATGTGGGATTAGTACAATTTTTTTTTCCACTAATGTGTTTCTATGACACACCTCAGCCATAGTGTCTCAGAACCCAAAGCATACACACAAGAAGGGTTATCCCACAGTGAATGCTGCCACTAAACCAGAAGAGCTACCACCCCCTTCATGGGCAATGTTTTTGCCATCTAGGAAATGGAGGCTGTTGTATCACTCACATCAAGGACGTTTCTCAGCCATACCAGGATCTTAGACCAGTTCTCGAAGCTTCCTCCTACAACATCTTCACCATGGTAACACAAGATAACAGTTCGGCTTGTGTGTAACAAGAGGCTTACATCCAGTCAGGATATAACAGACACATATTTGAAAGCCTATGTTTAATTATTTAACAAAAAGAAACATACTTCTTGCAACCAGAGAAACAAAAGCCTGGAAAGGATCCTGCTGCCCTGTCTGCAGAGCCTTCTCCTTCCCGTTGCCTCTGGCTTGGGGAGAGTAGGGGGTTATACACCTCCACCTCCTGTCTCCTTCCATGGCTGTGAAGACAGAGCTGTCAGCCTTGCATTCTGCTACTGTCTTATCAGTGGCACTGTCTGAACCCTTTATACTGGGGCCTGCCTAATGGGCATGTGCAGCCCCATCCCCTTCCCAGCCTAGGACCTCCCTGGTGTCCCTGTTGCCCCAGCAACCAGGAAGCCTGCCTAGGGATAGGAGTAAGTAAGAACCTACCTGGGACCCACTAACTGGTTATAGTGCTAGCTGTGGGGTTAGCAACTGGCTGGTTAGCAGCCTGCTCCTCAGTTGTCTAGGTGACCCTGGCACAGGACTCACTGGCCATACAGAGGGGGTGGCAACCTCTCCCCGGGGGCTTAGAGGGCCCAAGGACAGGGGTGGCAACGCGGCTCCCAGACACCAGACATTGGTAATTAACTCTTAGATGTTTATCCTTAGGGATTATCCTACACTACAGCAGAGTGGAAGAGGATGTGCTTTGGACAAAGAAAGTTCCAGGTTCTATCCCTGGCACCTTCAGTTGGAAGAATCTCAAGTAGCAGATCTGGGAAAGACCTATATTTAAGACCTTGGAGAGCTGTTGCAAGTTGGAGCAAGTCATAAGTTGGAAGGGCTGTGGCGCAGTGGGAAAGCACATGTTTTGCATATAGAAAGTCCCAGGAGATGGTCTAGGAAAGACCAGTGTCTGAAACTCTGAGGAGTCACTTCCTGTCACTGTTGATAATACTGAGCGAGATGTTTCAGTGGCCTAATTCAGTATAAGGCAGCTATCTATGGAGAATGGTTGGAACTGGGCTATATGGTCCAATAGTCTGATGTGGTCTATGGCAGCTTCATAGGTTCCATCTCTAAGCACTATCCAGCACACTCTGGGGTAAGTGCGCTATTTAAATTCCAGAACCGACATGTCATGGCTAGAGGTGTTTGAAAATGTTTTTTTTTTCGCAGATTTCGGTGTTTAACCAAAATGGAATAGCAGAAAGCGGTGTTATGTGTTTTTATTC
Source organism: Plestiodon gilberti rubricaudatus (assembly GCA_026170595.1). NCBI lineage: Eukaryota > Metazoa > Chordata > Lepidosauria > Squamata > Scincidae > Plestiodon > Plestiodon gilberti. The sequence goes on from JANXHW010000001.1 coordinate 67,472,405, forward strand.
CAAATTTTCCCATTTTTATCAATTGTAAATGCTTTAAAAGTGTACTAGGTATGTGGTATAGATTGTACATTGTCAGCAGATGTAGAATAACACAAAAATATATGGTTTTGTTTTGTTTTTTCACAGATTTTTTTTTAGCAGAAAGCGGTTATTTGTTTTTATTTCATTATCACCATTTTCAAACACCTTTAGTCATGGCATCACTCAGGGCAAAAACCAACATGGAGCTTGAGCATTATCCCCGCTTGTCAGCAAGGAGCCTGCCCCAGCTTAGCCTGTCAGAAAGCACGGCCCCAAACTGCAGCTGATATGGGCCTTTTGAAATCTGCTTTAAAGGGAAATCTTATAAGCTGTATGCCTGTTGTTTAAGGAGAAAGGCAAAGGTTAAGTCTGCTCCGCAGTGCATGTTTAACCAAAATTCAAAAGTAGAGCACAACTACAAATATATCTTAACTTATTTAGGCTCAGATGAGCCACTACCAGGAGATAGAGCCAAGTAAAACATTTTATTCTAATCTACCCAGGTCTGAAAGTGTTTGCTCACCTGAGAAAACCAGGAGATCACTTCTACATCAGTGAAGGAAGCCTGCCTTGGGACAGGCGTTACTATAGGTATGAAGTAGAAAACTTGCTTTGCATGAACTGGAATTGATAAATACAGTGTGACAGTTGTGTGTAGCTATTGTAGAAAGTGTCAAAACAGACAGTGGTCTGGGGTTTTAAAAAAATTCATGGGAGCAAGCAATTCCATGTGGATCAAGGAACGTGCCAGAACAAAAGGCAGTTATTTCCATCAGTTTAAAAGAAATGTCACAACTATACCAGACTACAGTTTTGTGCACTGTAAATTCCATGGAAATGCTTTTTTTCTGCATAGACTGGAGACACAAGAAGTGGAGGAGCAACTATCCTCAAGACGTGATTTGCAAACAGAAAATGCTGAAGTTGTTACATGGCCAAAACTTCTTGTATGGGAAAAATGCTTATTTCTCTGATTTTGAGACTGTGCTTTTTCACTCTTATTTCAACTGTCTTTGTATATTTCGCTATTAAATGGTGCTGAAAAAAGTGCCAGCTGAAAACGAAAAAAAAAAAAATACTCAGAGCTTCCTGTCATCATCAGCCTCTTTTTGACATCTCAGTCCATGACATCTCACAAAAATGGATTCCCATTTGGGGCAATAAGAAAGGATACACTGAAACAGTGACAGGCTTAATCCCTTAGGCACTAGGAGAAAGAAGAGTAGCTACCTCTCATTACTGTTTAAAATCTGATAGGAAAACATAAATGAAGACAATTTAACAGGTTCTACTGTCTCCTGTCAGGGCAGGTTGCCAGATCAATGACACTTTTTGATCAATATCAGCATAGCTATCTCACCTCTTGTCCATCACCATGTGGAATCATCTAGAGATACTATCAAACCTATCTTAGTCTCATGTTTTGCCTGAAGCAAGACTAGTAGGAGACATGGATGTAGGTGTCTGAAAGCCCTTCACAATGTCAACACAACCCAAAAGGAGAAGTGCAAAACTAGGGCTTCTCTTGTATAAGAAGATGCGATTTTATCTGAAGCTTTCCTAACAAACAGCACAATTCTGTGTAACCTTGCACCGGTGTAGCAGCAGATGCACCAGTGTAAGTGCAATTACACTGGCATAAGTGCACTTACACCGGTGCATCTACTGTTACACAGGATTGCGCTGAAAATACTGTAGTAATAAAGGCTTTCTAAAGTTGCCAGTTGGATTACGGTAATATGAAATACTCTCACACCATTTCCAGTTCAAGTGCATGGCTGAAATAATTGGTAATGCCCAAATACATGATTGCAATGATTACACACAGCAGTTTATCATTAATCTACAGGAGCACCACACACCATCTGCACCCTACACCACCTCTATCAGAGAACAGCAGACAAGAAAACTGATTATGGCTGCGTTTGTTTTTCAACATGGAAATAACAGGAAGTGATGTTCATAGCATGCTTGATACTGCTGCTACCGGGGGCTACATCCTACTACATCTCCAAACCTTCCTATTGGTGCATGAGGCTGCCATCGTTATTTCCTCGTCCCTCATACTACATCTCCCAAGCTCCTTTGCAGCCAAGCAGCCTTCCTATTGGTTCAGGAGGCCACCATTTTTTCTAGCTTGGAACTTGGAGTTAAAACTTCTAGCATGGTGAACAGGCTGGAAGGAGAAAAAAATGCGACTGCTCAGCACTACAAGGCAAAAAAAAAAAAAAAAAGGCTCTCGAGCGCTCCTAGTGCTAGAAGCCAAAAAACAAACGCATCCTATGTAAAATGGTCACTACTGTTTTTTAGTTCTCAAAGACAGACACAAAGTAAGAACTGCCTCCCTGGATCAGATCAAAGACGCCATTTGATCCACCTGATCCAGACCAGGCCCAGCCCATCCATGAGCCAGTAGCAGTTGCGTTGCTAGCTGGGTCACATTGGGGGGGGGATGATGCATTTTGCGTCATCGCCCCACCCCCTACACTCCCGGAAGGCTTCATTTGAAGCCTTCCAAGATTCAGGGAGAGTAGGAGGGCTTCACAAATGTGCCAATTTCATCATGTTTGTGCTCTGCGGCTGTTCAAGCAGCCCTCTGGCTGCAAAAAAGCAGTCGCGGAGCTCAAAAAATCTGCCACGGCTCCTCCTCGCGGGGAGACCGCAGTTGTCACCCAGGGGCATTTGCTCCCCCTGCCCGGGCCCTATTATAGCAACGCCATTGGCCAGTGGAGATGGTTGCTTTAGGTAGCAGATTGGTAGAGGGCACCCACCTCCATCTGCCCACTCACCTCTTCTGCATCTCTTCCTCCTCCCACTCCCTGGATTGGAAAAGGAAGAGGAGGCTGGAGCAGATGTGGAAGTGTGGAGGGGAGGAGAGTGTTGGGCTGGATCATCTCTGATGCTAGATCATCGCTCTCCCCTTCTCCACACTTCTTCCAATCCATCCCCTCTTCTTTTTCCAATCTAGAAAGCAGAAGCTGGTGCATCAGCAGGCATGTTGGGGGGTTGCATTTGACTCGCTGCCTCAGATCCCAAGACGTCATGGGCTGGTCCTGAGCAAGAATGTTGATGGGAAGCTCACTCACACATCAAACTGCAAGCATTATGTTGTTCTCATAGTGTTTGAACATAAATATTCAATTCTTGGCTATTTTGCCTAATTAACAGACCCACCATCAATTTTGTCGATTTCTTTCTTTCTTATAGGTAAGGACATTGGCAAGACTAAAAGATTATTTTAACTGCTTTCTCTAAATAAGGGTCTTAAAATGAATTACCCAGGCTCAAACCACAGATGCTGGAATAGTCTAATAGAAACTACTAAGGTACTACTTATCCAGAATACATAGTCTGGATAGCATGATCTTGCCGGGAAAGATTTCACTACAAGTTGCAGATTTTTCTCCCTATGGAAAAATTACAGCCTGCATTTAGCTTCACACTGCAAAATTGCTGATTTTTCAATTCAACTAAAGAAATAAAATATGCCTTTCAGAAGTCTTTTGTTTCTGATCAGCCCTATGTTTGAATGCAAATGAGAGAGTGCCATGTGAGATTCCCCCCCCCCCCATGCCATTTATCCTGGATTATCTTTCCTTTCCTATATATTCTTCTCTTTTCTCTACTATTATAGCAGTTAGCAGGTGTTAAACTCTGGAAAGTGAGAGGATAGTGGGGTATGTGCCTTCCACGTATGAGGTACACAAAGCAAAACCTTTGATTTTTGTGTTGTCCATGTTATAAAGCAGCCTCTGTAGAGATGCTCTCCAAGCCCTGTCATGAGAAAATGTTTTCATGTTTTCGTTTTGTTTGTTTTCAGTGTTTTCATTTTAAGTCTACTGTACATTTTCCATTTTATCATATGCTGTATTTGCATATATTGTGTGCATCTGTTGTACTTGGTTTATTATTTACTCAAACTTTAAATTTTTACTTAAATTTGTGCATGATGCTATATGCAATGATGGGGGAAACAACTGATGGAGTAAATAAGCTTCTAGTCATTCTATTGGAAGACAGCTCAGATATAGTTATGTTTCTTCTGGACTTAGTCTCAAGATTAATAACAAGTGTCCCAACTGGTCAGGATTTTTGTCCACTGAATTCCATCCACTGTGTAATTGCAGCTCCTCTGAAGATCACATGTATATATTTTTAATGGGTTAGTTCTGTTTATTGCCAACAATTATGCTGATGACCTCCTCAGCATGCAGGGAGAAAGTTTCCATGGAGTAGAAAAACGATTTTCAACTGGTGTGCCATGGCACATAGTTGTGCCACAAAAGGTCTGCAGGTGTGCCATGGGAGTTTGGAGCACAGCGGTTGAAGATCTCTGAAAACCTCTTCTGGGTTCTGCACCTCTATTTTTAGGGCAACTGTCTGTAGTAATGAATTGTCTGTCCCTCTTCTTCCGCCAGCTCTAAGAAGCCAGCAGAGGAAGAGGGATAGACTTCATTAATAGAAACAGAGCCACAGAACCCGGGAGAGTTTCCCGGAAGCCAGAAGGAACATCACAAGAGGCAAATACCATAGAGGTCAGTGTGCCGTGAGAACAAAAATGTTGAAAATCACTGGACTAGAAAAATTTGACTTCTGATCAGAGTAGATAAGAAGGAAAAGCCTGAGACACATGCTATATTACTATACTCATGCCACAGGTTGAGATATGGTGCCACTTCTGGCAAAGTGCTTATAGTCCTTGTGGTTTAAATTTAATGCAATTGAATTATAAATTATTTTTTCCTGCTCAGTTCTGGCTCTGCCATATCTGTCACTAAAGAATAAATTGTGCAAGTTTTAGGTGCTGAACCAGCAGTTGAGGGAAAGAAGTTCTGCATTTTTCTTCTCTGGATACATGGTGAAGCAGAGGAGAAGACCCCGATTTACTATGCCACTGCAATGCTTCCAGAAACTAGGTGGAATTTGGAGTAAATACCATAATGTTCATATAGCCATTTGGTAAACTGGTCATCTGCACTGTCTTGTCAAGTGGGGAGTAAAAACATACTACACTTCTCAACCTGATCACCATTTACTAAATGGTGAGTTGTCAGTGTTCAAGTAACCACATGGCATATTGATAATCTGTAAAATCTAGCCAAGAGGTAAGGAAACTATTACCATCTCAATTCTTCCCAGGCTTTCTGATCAGGTGTAAAAGTGTGGCAAGAGTCAGACTTCACTACTACCGTATACGAAGTGTAACCAAATGGTATATGTAACCATTTGGTCAGCAGGTTGTCTAACATATGTTAGACAACCTGCTGACCAAATGATTACATTTACACCTCGGTAAATTATCAGTTGTAAACTGTTGTCTGTATCCACCCTTAGTAGTACTGCAAGATGTGGCTGCACAGACAAAGCATTTGAGATCATGTTCAGGAGCAATCACAACCACTTCACCATTCATCCCGAAGAGAAGCCAGCCTGCCAAAAGAACAACACCTAAAATTAGCTGCATCAATTGGTCCTGAATGAAGGAACTCTTTGCTTTTACTTATGCAGTTTACTCAGCTGAATGTTCTTTAGAGCAGGGGTTCCCAACCTGTGGTACTAGTACCACCAGTGGTACTTCGGCTGACTGCTGGTGACACCCAGATGTGTCGCTACGGTGGGGGACAAGTTATGGACTGCTTTCCTCTCTATAGTCCCCACTTTTCATCTGAAAGAGTTCTCTAAAGCAGGGGTTCCCAACCTTTTCCTGACCGAGTACCACCTCCGGCGCCACTCTTTCTCTGAGTACTACCGGAAGCGACTGGCGATGACATCATCATCAGTTACTTCTGGGTTTTCAGAGGCCAGAAAACGCAGGGAGGAGGTTCTGGGCAGATGGGAGGACCCTTCTTAGCGTTCCTGAGAGGCTCGGCCAAAGGCAGGAACTTCCTGGGAGCAAAAACGCGCCATTAAAAGCGCCACATCTGAATGGGGTTTCAGTGGTCATGCGGTCCGAGCAGAAGCGTCACTATGGTGGGAGCAGTACTGTAAGTTGCGCCCCATCCTAGTCCCCGTTTACAAGCTGGCACGAGGCGGCCTCGCCCCCTCACCGTCAGAGCCATTCCGTGCAGAGAAGGCAGCGGGCAGTTGCCACAACTGTCAAATACTTCCATGTGACTATTTTGGCAGAAGCTGGTCTTGACGAGAGTTCTTATTGCAAACAAGGTAAAGGTAGCAGAGCTCTCTTCAAGAACAGCCTTTCCCATATGCTCCCCATACAAATAGTGTGAAATCATGGCTCTGCATCAATCTGATACAAAGTGGGAGGATTTTGCTGGATGTGGCCCAAATTAGTAACAGTGGAAAAGAAACTGAACTGGGCTAGATGATGGGGTAAAGTTCCCACTCATGGCATAGGAGGGGGACATATGAAAAAGGTGAGAGTAGGTGAATGTCATGGATGGGTACCACCACACCCTCGGACTCCTTGCAGCAGTCCGAGGTCCTGCAACTCCAACCAGATCTATGAGCATGGGGCTCTAGCTCATAAAGCACATTCGTTGCACGCAGAAAGTACCAGGTTCAACACCTGGCATTTCCAGAAAGAGCTGTGAAAGTGAGCACAGGCAGTACTGTGCTAGATGGACCGATCATCTGGCTCTGGCTCACTATAAGAGTTTATGAGTTTGTAAGTGTGCAAAGGGAGGGAGTGTCATTAAGCATCCTTGCTCCTAACTAAGTACAGCAATTCCTTTGCTGCAGGGCTGTGGATCTAATTCTCCCCAACGATTTCCTTTCTTGCTCAAATTTGGCACAAGTAGTGGATGCTTGCTGGAGACACCTGCAAGGCATCCAGTTCATTTAAAAGCATCTGTTGCCTTTCAGTTGCCATAACAATCTGCTCCCATCCTTTTTGCTGCCCCCACCACCACCTGTGCCAGCTGCTTGGAGACTTCAGCAGAATTTCCTGCCTTCTGAAGGCTTTTAAACACCCCTACACCTGTCCTCAACTGGGCTCACTTGCAGGATCAGAACAAAAGAACATAAAAAAATCCCTGCTGAATCAAGTCAAAGGTCCATCTGGTCCATCATTCTGTTTCCCAAAGTGGCCCACCAGGTGCCTCTGGGAAGCCCCCACAAGAGGGAGATAATGGCATATTTCCTCCCACCATTGCTCCTCTGCAACTGGTATCCTGGAGGTAGCACATAGCCATCATGGCTGGTAGCTATTGCTAGACCTGTCCTCCAAGAATTTGTCCAATTCCCCTTTTAAAGCCATCCAAGCTACAGCCCAACTCTAACTAACTTTCCAGTGCTGATGCAGCTGCAATGCAGCCCCAGGGTAAGGGAACAAACATTGCACTGCTTCATCAGCACTGGAACGTTAGTTAGGATTGGTGATCTAGTGGTTTTGCTAGCCCCTTGACCGCTAGTGGCGATCACCATATCTTATAGCAACCCATTCCACATACTAATTGTGCACTGTGTAAGGCAATACCTCCTTTTGGCCACCCTAACTCTCCCGCCAATCAGTTTTAGCGAATAACCCCTGGCTTTAGCATTGTGAGAGAGGGAGAAAAGCTTCCCTCTATCCATTCTCTCTACACCGTGCATAACTTTATAGGTCTCAATCGTAATAAGATTTAAGATTCTCATGGCCAGCAATAATAGCAGAAGATAAAATGTCCGTTACAGTGTTTAAAGCCATGGTAAACAACCTTTTATTACGTTAAAAACCGAAGTTAAAATTAATAAAACATAAATTAAAACAACGTTTTGTTCATCATATGATGAACCTCCTCAGGTTATAGGCACAGCGTGCCTTTCTCTTTCCAAGTTAAAAAGCCCCAAACAGTGTGGCTTTACCTCATAAGGAAGGTGTTCCAGCCCTCTGATCATTTTGGTTTCCTTCTTTTGTACCTTTTTCAGTTCTACAATATCTTTTTTGAGGTGTGGAGTGTACACAGAGGCGTAGGCTGATATGGGGCGGTGGGGCGGTGGGCCCCAGGGCGTAGGGGCGGAAGGGCTCCGTGGGGGGCGGGAGGCTCCTTAAGTTTCATGTTTTTTTTGGTCTTTTTTCGGGTTATTAAAAGCTTTTTAGGGGTTTTTTAGCACTAGCGCGGGGCTTGTAATCTGTAGTGTATGCTTTGCGCCACTTATCTGGATTCTAGGAGCCTCCAGCGACGATCTACTTCAGCGACGATCTCTTCTGGGGCGCAGATAGTTCCTCTGCTCCCGGGCACGAACTCTGTAAAGCGCCCAGGAGCGCTTGGCAGAGTTCACGCATGCGCAGAGCGACAATGTTTCCAATTGTCGTCTTGCGCATGCATGAACTCTGTAAAGCGCTGCTGGGCGCTTTACAGAGTTCGCGCCAGGGGCAGCAGAGCAGAGGAACGATCTGCGCCCCGGAAGAGATCCTCGCGCTGGAGTAGATCGTCGCTGGAGGAGGCTCCTAGAATCCAGATAAGTGGCGCAAAGCATACACTATAGATTACAAGCCCCGCGCTAGTGCTAAAAAACCCCTAAAAAGCTTTTAAAAGAAGGAAAAAACACAAAAAATTAGCATTAATTATGCTAATTAGCTTGGGGCATTGGGGTTTTCCACCCCAGTAGCAGGGGCACCTGGCTACCTCTCTGTGTGTACACAGTATCCCAAATGTGGTAACACCATAGATTTGTATAGGGGCAATATAGCAGTCTTATTCTCAATCCCTTTCCAGCATTGTCCCTGGGGATGTCAGCTAGGATCTTCAAATGAATGCCTCTTCCATGTGGCCCTACCTTCAGAAGTTAAGGTAGGTGCTGCTGCTGCTGGCCAGGGGGGAGGACCCATAATTGGAAACACCTGAGCCTCTGGGGGCTGGATCTCAGCACTCAAGGCTCGATTGGATCTCTTCCCCAGGTGAGCCAACTGATAGCCTCTGGCTTGCCAGAGGCGCGAGCCTTTGGCGTGAGCCGAAGGGCAAGAGCCTAAGGGCTCTTTGCCCGTGGCTCTTCGCCCAGTGGATCGCGCCTGGAGGACCAGAAAGATCGTCTCAGCAGAGTCAATGACCTGGGCTTTCGGACAGCAGACCATCTACCCCCCTTTTTTATTCACTTGTGGGGAAGGAAGTGTTCCACATAAGCTACAGCAGCACGAGGGAGTGACAACATATATATACGCCGTGCCAGCGGGTCGCCCAGCTGTAGGGTCAGCCAGTTTACATCTTGTGGCTGGCTCTGCTCAGTGACTGAGCTGGGAGGCCAGGCTCAGAAGGGTGGCCTTGCCGAGTAAGTTATGTGTTTCATCTTGGGAGGGAGCTTGGGGGAGGGGGAGGGTGCCACTATTAAGGTAGTGACGGGCCATGGAAGATATGGTGGTGGGGGTCAGACAAGCCGTTCCAGGAGAAGGAGGGTCCATCATAGACAGATTGTCTCTCCTTCTGGTCTCTCCCCCAACTCTTGGATGACTGGTACTCTTGGCAGTGACTCCCTGAATCTGAAGCTGCTGCTTTTGAATGCCAGGTCCGTTAATAATAAAACCAACCTCATCCGGGACTTGGTCCTGGATGAGAACGCTGACCTGGTATGTATTACGGAAACCTGGCTAGATGAGGCGGGAGGGGTAGGCCTCTCCCAGCTTTGTCCCCCAGGTTTCCAGGTGGTGCAGCAGCCACGACTACAGGGACGGGGAGGAGGAGTTGCAATGGTCTATCGTGAATCCATCTCCCTTACCAGGTGCCCCGTTCAGCAGTTCACTGGGTTTGAATGCCTCCATGTTGTGTTGAGAGGACCGGACAGGACGGGGATTCTGTTGGTGTACCGCCCGCCTTGCTGCCCAACAGTCTCCCTGCCTGAGCTGACAGGGGTGATCTCGGCGTTGGCGCTGGAGTCCCCCCGCCTATTAGTGCTGGGGGACTTCAATGTTCATGCAGAGGCGCCCAAAGTTGGTGCGGCTCAGGACTTCATGGCCGCCATGACAACCATGGGCCTGTCCCAGAAGATCTTGGCCCCAACACATGAGGCGGGACATGTACTGGACCTGGTGTTCACAGCTGAGCAAGGGGCGGTGATCTGGAAGTGGAGGAGATTGACATCACTCCGTTGTCATGGACAGATCATTTTCTGGTAAGGTTTAGGCTTGTTGCAGCTTCCCTCCTCTGCAAAGGCGGGGGACCGCATTCTATGGTCCGCCCCCGGAGGCTAATGGATCCAGAAGGTTTCCTGAGGGCTCTGGGGGACTTTCCCACTGCCAAGACTGGTGACTCGTCTGAGGCCCTGGTTGACCTCTGGAATGGGGAAGTGGATGAGATTGCTCCTGAGCGACCTTTGCCACGCCGCAGACTCAGAGCGGCTCCTTGGTTTACTGAGGAGCTGCAAATGATGAAGCGACGGGGTAGATGTCTTGAGCGACGGTGGCGGAAAACTCGTGCCGAATCCGACCGGACACGGAGTAGGGCCCACTATAGAACTTACTCCGTGGCGGCGATAGCAGCGAAGAGAAATTTCTTCTCTGCTACCATTGCGTCTGCAAGCAATCGTCCAGCGGAGTTGTACCGTGTGGTGCGAAGCCTACTCCACCAGGCCACCCCAATAGATCAGGAGGAACACACGGTGGCCCGCTGTGACATGTTTGCTAACCATTTTGCAGATAAAATTGATCAGATTCGCCATGACTTGGATGCCTCATTGACAATATCTGAGGATGTCCCCTTGGCATCTGCTTGTCCAGTGTTGTGGGACTCTTTTCAGCTTGTACAGCCTGAGGATGTGGACAGGCTCCTTTGGAGTGTGAGGCCGGCTGCCTGCATGCTTGACCCTTGCCCGGCTTGGCTAATTAGATCTGCCCGGGGGGGACTGGCCGAGTGGACGGGGAGGGTGGTCAACTCTTCGTTGGCGGAGGGGGTGCTGCCGCTCGCTTTGAGGCGGGCGGTGGTTCGACCCCTTCTGAAGAAGCCCTCCCTTGACTCCACAGTAATGGACAACTACCGGCCAGTTTCAAACCTCCCGTTTTTGGGCAAGGTAATTGAGCGGGTGGTGGCGTCTCAACTCCAGAGGGTCCTGGATGAAGCTGATTATCTGGACCCCTTTCAATCTGGTTTCAGGCCGGGCTTTGGGACGGAAACAGCCTTGGTTGCCTTGGTGGATGATCTACGCCGAGGACTGGACAGGGGGAGTGCGTCCCTGTTGGTTCTGCTGGACCTCTCAGTGGCTTTCGACACCATCGACCATGGTGTCCTTCTGGGCCGATTGGCCGAGCTGGGGGTCGGGGGCACCGTTCTGCGGTGGTTCTGCTCCTACTTGGCAGATAGGTCCCAGATGGTGGTGCTGGGGGATGCCTGTTCGACACCCTGGCCCTTGAGGTGTGGGGTGCCACAGGGTTCCATCTTGTCCCCCATGCTATTTAACATCTACATGAAACCGCTGGGAGAGGTCATCCGGGGATTTGGAGTGGGGTGCTATCAATATGCTGATGACACCCAGCTCTATCTCTCCTTTCCACCTGATTCCAGGGTGGCTGTTGAGGTTCTGGAGCGCTGCCTGGAGGCAGTGGGGACCTGGATGAGGGCTAATAAGCTGAAACTAAACCCGGACAAGACAGAGGTTCTCCTGGTCCGGAAATCCACGATGCAGGTGCTAGAGTATCGTCTTGCTCTGAATGGGGTTGCACTCCCTCTGAAGGAGCAGGTCCGCAGCTTGGGGGTCCGCCTGGATCGACAGCTGCTCCTGGATTCCCAGGTGGCGGCTGTGGCCAGGGGGGCCTTTGCCCAGCTTCGGCTGGTGCGCCAGCTGCGACCGTACTTGGATCGTGCAGACCTGACCACGGTGATCCATGCCACGGTGACATCGCGATTAGATTATTGTAACGCGCTCTACGTGGGGCTGCCCTTGAAGACGGTTCGGAAACTGCAATTAGTGCAAAATGCGGCGGCCCGTGTGGTTACTGGGGGTAGGCGGTTCGACTCTGTCGGGCCGCTTCTTCAGCGGCTGCACTGGCTGCCGATTCGTTTCCGGGCCCAATTCAAGGTGCTGGTTTTGACCTTTAAAGCCCTATACGGCCTGGGGCCAGGATATCTGAGAGACCGCCTACTTCCATACATTCCGGCTCGTCTCCTTAGGTCATCAGAGAAGGCCCTTTTGAGGGTACCGTCGCCCAGGGAGGTGCGAGGGGCGGCGGCCAGAAATAGGGCCTTCTCAGTAGTGGCACCAACCCTATGGAATTCCCTCCCTCTTGATTTACGTATTGCTCCCTCCCTGGAGACCTTCCGGCGAGGCCTGAAAACATTCCTGTTTAAGGAGGCCTTCTGAGTCCTTGCCTTTTTAATATTCTGCACAGGTGGAGTGCTGCTGCTTTTTAATGCTTTTTTATGCTTCTGTTTTAATTGTAATTTGATGTGGTTTTATTAATTTTAGATGATGTTTTAGATGATGTTTTTACTAGCTTTTGTGGATTGTTTTTATTGTTTTAAATGAGTGATTATTTGTTGTATCTGTTGTTGTGAGCCGCCTTGGGTCCCTTCGGGGAGAAAGGCGGGATAAAAATATTGTAAATAAATAAAATAAAATAAGTTAGGTGGGTGGCTACCAGAGACAAGAACATTTCTATGGTGGCAGCTTGGCTGTGGAATTCTCTCTCCTGGCACTACCTTTCAGGCAAAATCCACCCTATTCCATTTTAGCATAAGTGTTATTACTGTCGGATTTTGTTACTGCTGAAGCCATTCTATTGATTTTAGAACTGCTTTTTTATGTCTTACATGGTTTTGTTTTATTGTAGTTGTATTGTTGCCTTTAGGTTTCGAAGACCACCTCCAATGCTACTTTAGGACAAGATATATTTTTCTACATGCAAACTAACAAACAAACAATGAGAACCATTTATTTGTGATGGGAAATGGAAAGTATTTACGGTTGCAAGAATATTCTCCCAGAATGATTGTCTCCTATGCAAGCTGCATTTAGAACAAGCTGCTACCATATTGACTCAACCCAAGAAGGAACGTCCCCCCAGCTCTTCCCCAAACACAACTCTTATTGTGACCAAAATGACCTACCTTCCAATCAAGAGGAGTTCCCCAAGCACTCCCAGGCGTTTCATAGCCATGAGTATCCCCCTGACAGTCATTCCTTCACAGAAACAAACCACAACTCTGGCCTTCGGCAACCGGTCACGGAGCTTCTGCAACAGCCGTTCAAAGTGCTTTTCTCCGGCATTGCTGTAGATCTTGTCCGAATGAGCAATACAAAGGCCTTCTTGAGCAGCCAGCTCTTTGAAAGCTTCCATGCCACTCTCACCATAATTTCCTAAACAAAAGTAAAACCAGTTGTTATTTTCAATCCAGTATGACACCAACAGCACCTGAAAGATTCCTTATCGCCTCGCACAATCAATAGAAACTGTACATTTACTCCTTCCATTATGTGAACCTGGATTATCTGAATTGTATAAGGATCCAAAATCACTCTCTGGCCTTCACTGGTTACTCATGGCAATCTTAAACCATGAAAATGTGACTCTCTTTTGCTCAATTATTAAATACTACAGTTCGCATACCTGAGTCTGTATTAAGTCAGCTGCATGCCTGAGGCTGTATTATATTCATATTATCTAATTATTGCTCAAAGGTAATTGTTGGAAGGTGGGGCAAAGATGATGAAGCAAATGCATTCTTCAGTTAGCTTTGCGATTACTTTGTTGCCTGGCAAAAATGATATTTTTCCACAATGAGGCTTTCTAAAATATAGGCGACTTAAAGGCTGAGTTTCCTTTGGTAACAGCAAATTCTGAAAGCAAGCATTTGGAAGAAAGACAGGGGGAGGAAAGGGGTGCAAAGGTTAACAAAGAGAGTGCGGATCTCTGGGGGCTTGTTAAGGCTGAGGACTGAGAAGACAGAAATCAATGGTGCTGTCAGATGTTAGGGCATGAAGAATAAACAGTGAACTGAGAAAGAGCACAAACCTTCAGATAGGCAAGGAATTTCCTCTCTCCTCTAATTGCTGCAATAAGAAAAGCATCCCTCTACCTGGTTTCCTGCTCACAGGTTGCTCAGCCATGCTTTTCCATTCTATTTTGCTACCCTCTGCCCTTCAGGAAGCTTCAGAAGTGTTTTGTTACATGAAAGCATCTCTCCTGGATTTCCTCTGCTACCAGATTACTCAGAGTCAAGATGGTTATCCTCTTCTGCAGGGCTCTTAGAGAAACGAGAAAAGGTCCACCTCTTGTCCTGAGGAAGTGCTGGAGCAAATGCCCTGCATAGACTTCTCTTTTGGAAATTGTTGTTGTTCAGTCGTTAAGTCGTGTCCGACCCTTCGTGATCCCATGAACCATATCCCGCCAGGCCTTCCTGTCCTCCACTATCTTCCTTTCGTCCTCTTCCTGTCCTCCACTATCTTCCTGTCCTCCACTATCTTCCTTTCCACTTTTGGAAATGCTGATATCTAAATGTAATGGTATAATTCTTTTCTTTTAAAGCTAGGCATGGCCATAGCTTTATCATCAATCTATTTTCCACTTTCAGAAGCATAGCAATAGCAGGTCAGTATACAAATAATAATACAGTGAAAAGTGAATCAGAAACTGATAAGATACATACAAACCTTGTTGCTCTTAACCAAAGTTTCCTACAATCCATAAGTAAATAGGAGATTGCATCCATGTATACATTAATTCTATAGCTCAGACTCTCCTATAGGTTCATAAAACACAGCAGATAATGACAAGAAATCAATTACACAGATATCCCTAAAGAGGTGTGCTCTTGTCTTTCATTTGCTAAGCTTGACTTTTCTTAACTGCCAGAGCAAATTTTGCAACCTGCAATGTAATAAATTATTGCCTGCAAGGAGAATATGTGTCTGCTCTAGAACTGCCCTTATGACAAGGGACTCAGTGCTCATATTAGAGGGGAGCCAAAGCAGACCCAGTTCCCTTACTTTTTGTGATAGCCACTTTAGTCACTGTTTTCAGAAGACTAAAGAGGGACAGTGATTTGACTAAAACTGGAGGAAGTCAGAGGTTGGTTTCGTCATCCTGGAGTATGTTGGGAAAAGGGCAACACTTCAATAGAGTGCAGTACAGTCCTTTCATTCTGAGCCAGCCCAGACTAAACGTAACGTAAACGTTCTGCGCATGTGCAAAAAAAAGCATAAATAGCGCGGCGCCGCAGTCAGCCACCTTCAGAAAGCCCTGGCCACTGGTCGTGGAGGACGCTCCGGGGCTTTCTCCGGATCCGAGGCCGGGGGAGAAGGCCTCAGAGCACCCCGGTAAGCTGGGTCACACACCCCCGGAGCAGCGGCGCCCCTTTGGGGCGGCGCATCAGCGAGCAGTGCTCCAGGCAGCATCTGCTCCTGATACGCCTCTGGTCTGAAGATGTTTCTTGGTGGTAGACCAAGTCTGCAGGTATCTGTGCCTTCAACACTGTGCACCTTCAGAGTTAGAAACCAATCAGTTTGATCCAGCAAAGGGCCATACGTCCTTGGAAGGAAGAAGGTATCTGTTAGCAGAGCAGAAGGAATCAAGTAGTCCCATACACAGCAAAACCTAAGGAGCCTTACTAGAACAAAGAGAGAACTGCAGCTATTGGTACACAGGCAGAAAAAACAAGAAAGGAAGAGAAGTCAAATGAACAGTTTAGTAACACCAGGAGACTGCAACCCATAAGCCTTTAAACCAGGGGTTCTCAACCTTTGGAGGCCCGGGTACCCCCTATAACAGTCCAATTTTCTTCCCTGCTAATTAATTGCTAATTAATTGGATTAATCAATTACTTAATCATTTCAAAATAAAAATGCATCTCCCTTCCATACAAAACAAGCAAACAGATGCTGAAAAGAAGCTGCAGAAAATGGGGTGGGCGAAAGAATAAAAGTACATGTCAATTAACACTTAATTAGCTGCTGATGGGCCAGATAAGGGGCAGGGCTTGGCGTACCCCCAGCAAGTGGTCCGCGTACAGGTTGAGAACCCCTGCTTTAAACTAAGCAACAACTCACTCACACACACACACACAGAGGTGGAGGCCAACATTACACCCACATCCACTGTTATTATACAAGTCTCTCTCACACACTGACACAGTTCTAACAGTATCCCAAGCTCTATAAAGGAACCATGTGTACAAACAAGTTCTTTGCACACATATCCTAGCTCAATCTAATGGCCAGGGCAGATTAACAGCCAAATCTTATGGGCCACCTAAGGTGGCAGAATTCCTGGTCCGCCACCATAAGTGCCACTGCATCATCGTCAAAGGCATGCCACTGCTGTGCACTTCAGGGCCCTCAGCTCAACTGGACAGAAGCCCTACACACATGGCAGTGGCTGGTGGAGGCCGTGCCGGTGCAGGAAAGGTTGCCGTGGGAGTGATTCAAGGGTGGAAAGGGGAGGAGCAGGGCAGGCAGGGGGTGTTTTGAGGGTGGGAGGGGTGAATCCCTGCAGTGGCAGTGCACACCAGGATGCTATCCCCATTTTACCAGTCTGACACGTCCCCTACACCACCATAGCATGTTCTGTTGATGCTGCTGCATGCTATGGCCTGGTGGGGGAATAGGATTGTGCTGTTAGATCCCACCCCTTTCCCATCACCTCAAATTGCTGATCAACGATAGTGTAATTATTGAACAAGGGGTATGTGCATATTTAGCTGGATTGTGGCAGTTAGCCCCACCTCCCAGGATATTCAATCAACCTTGAGCCCCCACTGGCCACACAGTTCTCACATATGCACAAGGGCACCACCACAACTGTTCTAGAGTTTCTTGATTACAGGCAAGTTTGGCTACTTCAGACACAATTTTGAAATATAGCAGACTTAGAGCGACTATTTCCTTAAATGCCTTTGCATTTAAGGAAATAGTATTTGCCATAGCATTCTGATGACCATCATGTATCTGAGACATGCACGTCACTGAAAGATGTAGAAAAATAGGCAGAAGGTCCAGCACTGATTTTTATCTCAGATTTTATATAAAACTTTTGCTGACTTGAATGGAAGGAAATTTAGGTCAGGACGGAGTACTTTTAAAAAATATTCCCTGAAGATATCTTTTTTATTGAAAAACTCAGGAACTGCAATTAATTGTCTGTGACAGCCAAGAACAGTCATGTGCTACAAGGAAGTTTTATAGACTCTTTACCTATGCAACTGTTGAACTGGAGAACACACAAGGCTGTGTGTATTAAGGACAGACAGGCAGTCTAAGGGGAAAAGCTCAGAAAAGCAGATCTGTTTTCTTAGAGTAAGGAATTAAAAAGGAACCAAGCCCACATGGTCTGCTTTTTGTTTCAGTCTGGACTTTGCAGCATTTTTTAGGCTTACAGAATGGAAACACATGGATGCTGGAAGGAGCCACTGGTACCCATTCTTATAAATATTTGTGTCAGTGTATCTACTATAATAGGCTAGCGGGT
Source organism: Plestiodon gilberti rubricaudatus (assembly GCA_026170595.1). Classification (NCBI taxonomy): domain Eukaryota; kingdom Metazoa; phylum Chordata; class Lepidosauria; order Squamata; family Scincidae; genus Plestiodon; species Plestiodon gilberti. The sequence continues at coordinate 67,489,752 of JANXHW010000001.1, forward strand.
GTCGATCGAAAGGTCGGCAGTTCGATTCCCGCAATGGGGTGAGCGCTCGTTGCTTGGCCAGCTCCTGCCAACCTAGCAGTTCCAAAGCAAGTTTATGCGAGTAGATAAATAGGTACCGCTTGCGGGAAGGTAAACAGCGCTCCGTGTTCCAGCTGCATGCTATGCGCTGCGGCAAGGAAAGTCATGCCAGCCACATGACCACGGAGGCGTCTTCGGACAACGCTGGCTCTTCGGCTTTGAAATGGAGATGAGCACCAAACCCTAGAGTCGGACACGACTGGACTTAATTGTCAGGGGATACCTTTACCTTTTTTATCTACTATAGTGGTGGCGCAGTGGGTTAAACCGCTGAACCATGAGCTGTCGATCGAAAGGTCGGCAGTTCGAATCCGCGACGGGGTGAGCTCTCGTTGCTTGGCCAGCTCCTGCCAACCTAGCAGTTCCAAAGCATGTTACTGTGAGTAGATAAACAGGTACCGCTTGCGGGAAGGTAAACAGCGCTCCGTGTTCCAGCTGCATGCTACGCGCTGCAGCAAGGAGAGTCATGTCGGCCACATGACCATGGAGGCGTCTTCGGACAACGCTGTCTCTTCGGCTTTGAAATGGGGATGAGCACCACACCCTAGACACGACTGGACTTAATTATCAGGGGTCACCTTTACTTTTACCTAACATCACTGCAATGCGCATGTGTGCCATCATACTTTCTTCTGGTGCAATGGTGCAAGTTCAGTATTGAGGAGACCTGGTGGCTCAGGATATCATAATATTGAGCTGCTCAAGTCATAAATGCAATCTGATCCTGTGTGTGTTTGCTTGGAAGTAGGCAATACTGAGTTCAAAGGGTTTACCCTCAGGCAAATGTCCATAGCATTGCAGGGCAATCCTATAATCCGGGGAAGGTAGCTGCTATATCTTGTTCAAATATGGGTGTAACAAAGTTGCAATCCTACAACACTAGATACAGGAATCAGTGCTATTAGAACAGATATTCCCGCAGTTTCCCTAGCACCTGCCATTTAGGCTGCAAGCATTCAGACTGCTTTGCCGTTGTACTTTTCTTCGTTTTCTCAATGGCACTTGCATCAGCCCACTGATTAATTTTTGGGAATGGGCTGCCAGTCTCAAAGAGGGTTAAAGAGTATGAGCTGTTTGACTCAGCAAAAAGTGAAATGAAAATGTGGGTGAAAATGCATACATCAGTATGAGGGGCCAAGAAGGTTACATGAAAAAATATGTGTATAAGGATCAGTGGATATAGACTCTGCATTATGTAAATTTCCTCAGGAGAAAACTTTTTCATTTGAACCATAAAAGGGCTGAAACAGCCTTCCTAAACCATACATAGAAGCAAAACATATTACAGCATTACTTTTAAAAGCTAGACAGATGACTCACTGAAAAACAATATATGATGAAGTTTGTAATGGTCTGAACCAGGGGTTATTGGGAATTGTAAGGATAAATACCTGGGGAAATTGTGAGGTGATCTGATACTATGGTAACAGGGTTCCTTCCGAGAACCCCATTGGATGGACTTGCGAGACAGCAGCTAATATTGTAAGTAATAACAGGGCATAGTTGTCACTTTGAAGTTTGAACATCCTCCTCCAAATGCCGACTGTTTTACAAATAAAAGCACCATCAGAAATGAACCCTTTTGAGATGTTTTATATAGACAGAGTTACGCTGCTTGCTCATTCAGAGCCAAGGAAAGAAGCTTGTTATGTGACAAACAACCACATGGTATAATTGTACAAACAACAAACTGGGAATACAAATAAATGAGACCCCTACCGAATGAACTCTTGTCAGCCCCCCCCAGGAGGGGCTTTTTGGCCTCCTGCCCACCACCAGGTTCCACACCTGCATAGGGGCAGCTGTGGGGCCTCCAGGGCCACACCCACCTGGCTTATCTCTTCTGGGTTATTTTCCTCTCCTAGGCCTCAGAAGAGCAGAGGCAGGCAGGGAGGGGGTTTACAGCACCCCCACAGCCTCAGGGCCTTCTTCAGCCTCACTGGGTCCTGGAGACAGCCAGCCAGCCAGCCAGCACTTTCTCATCCATGGCCTTATACAGTATTCTCCTGGGCTGGCTGGTCCTTCCTTCCCCCCTTCCTTGTTCCACCCGCCCAGCCTGGTCACCCTCTTGGTCCTAAGCCTCCCCTTCACAGGGAGGTCCCTGTACCACTTGCTGCACCTTGCTGCTCCTTGTCTGCTCCAGAGGGTGCAGGCAAGTTCTGCTCAATGGGCCAATGGTCTGCACCCTGTCCTACTGAGGCCCTTCCAGCCTCTCCCGGCCTGTATCTGATCCTGTGCCCATCGGGCAGGCTGCTCCCTGGGTTGACCAAGTTTGGCCCCGAACACACACATGCAATTCTTCTGACTCACTATTTGTGTTCAGCAATAAGAACATAAGAACATAAGAAGAGCCCTGCTGGATCAGGCCAAAAGCCCATCTAGTCCAGCTTCCTGTATCACACAGTGGCCCCACCAGATGCCTCAGGGAGCACAAGACAACAAGATAACCTGTTTTCCGTTGACACTCCCTTGCACCTGGCACAGAGAAAACCCACTTCTAAAACCAGGAGGTTGCTTATGGCTTGTAACCTGTGATGGTCTTTTCCTCCATGAATCTGTCCAAACCCCTTTTAAAGGCATCTAGGCCAGGTGCCATCACCACATCCTGTGGCAAGGAGTTCCACAGATGAATTACACGCTGGGTAAAGAAATATTTTCTTTTGTCTGTTCTAACTCTCCCTCCACTCAATTTTAGTGCATGTCCCCTGGTTCTGGTGTTGTGTAAGAGGGAGAGCAATGTCATCCTTGTTATTGTTGAACATCTACTCTTTGCTGTAGACTCGTTCTTCAAATAGCTGGGTGTAACATACATGAATTGGCATTCCATCACTTGATGCCACCTCAGCCTCCTTCTCCCCTCCCATTTTTGGCCGTGCCTGGTCCACACATGCAGTAAAATGAGGTACTGTAAGTAAGAGTACCGTAACAGAGTCCTGAAGTGATGGTGGAGAGGTTTGCACCACTTCAGCCTACAGTTGGCAATTACATTTCGATGCTCTTCTACGTACAAAAAGTTCCATACACATGAAAACAAAAACACCCCCCGACATTGCAGGGAGGGTGCTGGACTAGAACCTGCTCGCCACCGCTGTTGGCGATCTGAGGCTCTGTTCTGTGTTCCTGCACTGACAGAAGCTTGGTCGGGCATGATAGGGGACAAAGCCTTTTCAGTTGCAGCCCCTGGGCTGTAAAACTCCCTTCTCCTGGACCTGAAGGTTTCCATGCTCCCCCTCATTTTTAACTTTTTGGCACCTGGTAAGGACACCTCTTTCACCAGGCATTTTGAGGACCCTGCTGAAATTTATTCCCTCTCCCTTGCTGCTGATGTTTTTATTTGTTATAGTTGGGTTTATGATTTGATTCATTATTTATGGATCCAAGAGGCTTGCACAGGAATGCCATTCTTTTTCTTTTAGGAGGATAGTAAAGATCCTTTTCTTCCAAAAGGCAGTAATAATACTACCAGATGAAACTTGCATTCTTAAGCACAGGTGCTGGAGAAGTCACAGAAAGGGCGCCCCCTTTCACATGCAGCGTGGATTACCCTGTCTCTCAGTGATGCCTCCAGTTCTGATGTCAACATCATGGCAATATTGAAAAGGAAGCAGCTGCATGGATTATTCTTTATTCCCCATGCATTTCAATAAATATCCCCCCCCACGGGAAAAAAATCTCATCCTCTCTTCTCCAGTCACTTATCATTTATTCCTAAAACGTGTAAGAAATTGCTCAAAAAGCCTTTAGCTGCAGCTGCCTTTCTCCCCACCCCCACATACTCAGGAGATCTATGCGCAGATTCAGCCTTCTGTGTTGTGTATCACTTGCTGCTTCTGGAACTACTGGTGAAAAATCAGATGTACATCTAAATGCCATCCCATTGAAAGCAGTGCAGGGGACAGCTCGCTTTGACACCCTGATGTACACCTGACACACCCTCTGTTCCTGCTTGAGCAAGTGATACACATGCATACTGAAACTTGCTTCCACATGCCACTCCCTTGCTTGGATAGGGCAGACTGGCTCCATAGAGCCAGCTCTGGGGACAGCCATTATTGGAGACAGTTCATTGGATGGTAATAAGAAGGACCCTACTGAAACACAGAGGCTGACACAGGTTTTCAGTGGAGGAGAAGACTGGGCTGGCCTGAGATGGGCGTTCTCTAAAAGCCATTTCCTCCCCAACTGTGGTCCTTTCAGTCCTGAGAAAACATTCAACCTCACATTTTAAAGGAGTCTATGAAGGGAGCAGGGAGCAAAAGATACCGGAGGACATGTGTTTCACTCCCCCCCCCCCCCCGCTTTGAACTTCAGGCTGAAGGGGAACAATGAAAAGTTGCTTCCCTTCAGCCAAACTGTCAAAGGCATTTCTCTGCTGCTAACTATGGCTGTAGTCAACAGCATGAGCAGGGCACAGCACACATGAACAGATTTCCCTTCATAACTAAGGAGAAGGTCTCTTTTAAAAAGCATGTCCTGCATACCTCATGGGTACCTCCCCCAAACAGCTTCCTGGCCTGGGTCCATTTTAGCATGCAGACCATACGCATGGACACACAGCTTATCACATCTCTATCCTGCCCTTTCACCAAAAACTTTAGGGCAGGATAAATGGGGCTGATGGTGTCTCATCCTCATAGCAGTCCTGTGAGGTGGGTTGAGCTAAAGGATCATCTGCTGAGCTTTGGTATGGCTTTAAACTTCGGAGTCCTTGGTGCAAGTATAGCACTCTTCAGTTTTCCACCCTGGCTTTCATTGTTTGGTGGTTCAGTGCTAAAGTACACACTAATATACAGGCTCTTTGCTCAGGTCTGCTGGGATATTTCAGTTCTGCTCCTGATGCAGGTTGGTGCCTGTACAACTATATTTGTTTGGTTTTATTGTGTTGTTTTATGGTGATTGACTGCAAGTTGCCCTCAGGGCATCTGCAGAACGTTATCTTAAAATAAAGACAAAAAGGCATTCACAGGGGGAGGGGGAGAGAGAGAAAAAAGAGAGAGAGAGAGAGAGAGAGAGAGAGAGAGAGAGAGAGAGAGAGAGAGAAATCAATCAGTCCTTGCATTATGAGACTGGAACTGTTAAATTGTTCTCCAGTCCCACAAAAACAATACGTTAACTAGTGCTGCCTTAGCTATTTCCATTCTTTCAGCCTTCCTGTAGACTTTCTTTCCAACTGGGAGTTGGGGGTTTATTTCTGTTCCAATACGATTTCAGCTTTATTTCTTGTAAAAAGAAATACATGGGTGTGTGGGAAGTCCAGTGCCAAGCAGGAATGTTTACTTACCTCCTACACTTGCGCCTGCAGCTGGTTCCCTTGAAATTTTTATTTCTCCACAAGAAGGAAAGAGTAGCAATTGCTTGCTACCATGAGGATGCTTTTACTCCATGTGGAGGATGATTTTATTATTTATTTTTATTTTCTGTATTTATATAAAAAGGTAAAGGTATCCCCTGACAAATAAGTCCAGTCGTGTCTGACTCTAGGGTGTGGTGCTCACCGCCTTTCTTATCCTCAGATTGCTCTTCAGATGTTATTCAAGGCGGTTTACATAGGCAGGCTTATCTAGATCCGATAAGGATCTTTACAATATTGTTCTGTATAGATATTGTTCCTACAATTCCAGCTGGTTTCCTCCACGGTGTAGTCATCTTCGCTAGCTGCTGAACACAAGCCTCGGGCTCTCCGCAGGATGCCACAGATCATGCTGAACAGGGAAACATTTTTCCAGTTGTCATCGCTCTGTCGCTGCCCCAAAAGTAAACCCAAACTTAACTATGGGGAAGATCTGCTTTTCAGGAATGGAACGACTTGGGGTGCCATCCCTTCTCCCACAAGTTCTATGTTCTCCTCTGGGCACAAAGTTCTTTCAAGGATGCATGTAACCAAGCGGTCTAAGGCATTTTTTTATTGCAAAACATGGGTGAATGCCTATGGATACCTATATATAACTCTCATCAAAATAAAAGAAACAAAAATTAAAAATAAAAGAAATATAAAGAAGCAGGCAAAAATAGCATAAAAATAAACTACAAGATTGCTGAGGCAAATTGTCTTTCTACATTGCCAGGCCAAGACGTTATTGTTACTAGTAAGGTCTCACAAATGTATATAAATTCCAAACATTCTTTGCTTCATGCCATTGTCAAAATGGAGGAAGTCACCAAAGAGAGAGGCCAAATCCTAAGGGTTTTACCTATGAACCCAAATCCTGTGGGTTTTTACGTATGAAAGCATGCAACTCTAGAAGCCTGGGATATTTGGTTTTCTCTTTTGCTGATGCCAGTCCAGCAAAAGAGAGAACCAAATTTCCCATGCTTCTAGATTCCCACGCTTTCATAAGTAAAACCCACAGGATTGATCTGGCATAAGGTTTCTGGCCCAGTGAGGACAAAGAGCAGATGACAACTTACAGGTCTTCAGAAAGGCCTCACAAAAAGCCAGTCAGAGAAGGAGACAGCATGAATGATGGCAGATATGATAGCAGAAGGAAACCACTTCTGCCTAGCAAAGGAGGCTTAACGTTTCACAAGGAGAACTTAAGGAAAGGAATACAGACAGGTAGAATCTGTGAAAAGGCTCCATGTAGGTGTATAACAGCCACAATCAGGCAAAGAAACAAACTATATGTATGTATGTATGTATGTATGTATGTATGTATGTATGTATGTATGTATGTATGTATGTATGTATGTATGTATGTATGTATGTATGACTCCAAAGAGAAGTTTGGATACTTTTGAGAATGGTACTTTCTATGGATGGGAAGCCAGCTAGGCCAGGATGGCCAAAGCTTAGCAGATCACCCCAAAAGGGCAGCACCACAAAACAGAAAAAACCCTAGAAATCCAAGCAGTACAGGAGGTACATTATTGAGAGCAGTTGTATATACAGTGATGCCTCACAAGACAAATGCCTCGCACAACAAAAAACTCGCAAGACAAAAGCATTTTGCAAGTTTTTTGGTGACTCGCAAGACAAATTTTCTTGCAAAAAACAATTTCGTCTTGTGGCACACTCAGCTCTTAAAGCCACAATCTATTCAAATGTTAAAGTATTCAAGAGGGTTAGCAGACTGCAAACAGTACAGCCCGAGGCCACACCGATTATCACCCGACAAATAGCTAACACCAGCAGAGATAAAGGCAAAGCAGAGATAAAACTACCATCCTGAAAAACTTCCCATCCTAGTAGGTGTACTGATTAAGACCCTACCCATTCTTCGTTTTGGCCCAGAAGCGGCACAAGCAACTTGGCACAGGCTGTCTGCCTGCCTGCTTCGAGTCTCTTACTGACTCACACAGGAGCCGCCCTCACGCCGAGGAAAGCCTCTTCAGCTGTTGCACGGCCGAGAGGTAATGGTGCATTTAGTGGTGCCTGCTCCGCCCCTTAGCCTGGCCGGCACCGCGGCAGGAGGATACTGTAGGCGACAGCTACACTTGCCATTTGAATAAAGTATTCAAGAGGGTTAGCAGACTGCAAACAGTACAGCCCGAGGCCACACCGATTATCACCCGACAAATAGCTAACACCAGCAGAGATAAAGGCAAAGCAGAGATAAAACTTCCCTTCCCTTCCCGAAACGGTGTGCATTACTAGAGCGGAGCTCTGGGAACTGTGAGTACTGTAAATACTTAAAAGTAAATAGCACGGCAGGGGAGGTGACTCGCAAGACAAAATTATTCGCAAGACAACATGACTCATGGAACGAATTAATTTTGTCTTGCGAGGCACCACTGTAAATGGCAATGCATTTCAAGCACATTTAGTATGTATGTTTCATAAGGGGACCATCTTTTAAAATGTTATTTTATTAGACATACAGTAATTGAAAGATTTCTGGTTGCAACTTATTTTTCAGTTTCCAGTTCAAATGGCTGTATGAGATTAATGGTTTTCATTGCTGCTGCACTAAATGTTCATGAAGATCATTTTTTTTTCATGAAGAGCAATTCTGTTGCCCATCCCTTGCCTTAGCTCATTGAGTGGGTGATTTTGGCCACCCCATAAGAACATAAGAAGATCCCTGCAGGATCAGGCCAAAAGCCCATCTAGTCCAGCTTCCTGTATCACACAGTGGCCCCACCAGATGCCTCAGGGAGCACAAGACAACAAGATAACCTGTTTCCCGTTGACACTCCCTTGCACCTGGCACAGAGAAAACCCACTTCTAAAACCAGGAGGTTGCTTATGGCTTGTAACCTGTGATGGTCTTTTCCTCCATGAATCTGTCCAAACCCCTTTTAAAGGCATCTAGGCCAGGTGCCATCACCACATCCTGTGGCAAGGAGTTCCACAGATGAATTACACGCTGGGTAAAGAAATATTTTCTTTTGTCTGTTCTAACTCTCCCTCCACTCAATTTTAGTACATGTCCCCTGGTTCTGGTGTTGTGCGAGAGGGAGAAGAATTTCCCTCTATCCACTCTCTCCATCCCATGCATAATTTTATAAGTCTCAATCATGTCCCCCCTCAGGCGCCTTTTTTCTAGGCTGAAAAGCCCCAGACGCTGTAGCCTTTCCTCATAAGGGACGTGCTCCAGCCCACAAATCATTCTGGTTGCTCTTTTCTGCACCCCACACCACCTTTTTTCAAAAAGGCATGAAGCTCTGGTCCTCTGCCTTGGGGGGGGGGGTGTGCTGTGGGCAGAGTCACACAGATGTGGTTTTCATCCTGCCTAAAGTGCTTCAGGGGATGCAGGTTGTAGACCAAGCTAACACTACATATTGCAGCAGGAGGCAGCTTTTTGGCCTACTGTGCCTGGATATCAGCGGGGAAAGGCGAGATCCCAGCCTACTTTTAAGGGAGGGAGCCCTAGTTAGTTCAGGGCATGGGTCCAAAGAAAGCAACTAAAAAACTGAGGAGCACAGGGGCTAGGCCCCCTCCTCAATGACCCCCCATGCTCTTCAGATGAAGGAGTGGGTGATATATAGGCTCATATTAACTTGGAAAAGGTGAGGAGAGGGCTTTGGGATAGTGGGAAGATGTCAAGGGCTAGCAAGGGGGAAACCACTAAGGGTTTGGCTCACCCCACCTGTTGCAATCCTTGGCAGACAGGATAACTGCAGTGGAGCAAGATGGAAGAACGGACCATCTGAAACGTCAGAATCAAAGACTTCTTGCTTCCAGCAGCACCCCATTGCTGAGAAGCAGGGCATTTTCTAGAGGGCCCCTGGAGCATGCATGGAATCAGACCAGATACCACAGGCACTTTGGTCCCTTGGTGACGAGCAGCACTCAGGGTCAAAGAAGCATCATTAGTGCTGCTGAGCACCAAGCCTGGATACAAGCACATGAGTAGAGAATTCAGGGAGCCTAGGTGCACAGTAGGATTGGAGGACTCATCATGCTCAATCCCAGTAGATCACTTCAAGCCATTTTTGTTGTGGCTGAAGAAGGATATTGGGGCAAGCAACAGGGGCAAGCAACAGATCACTTGGCTGCACCTGCCGTGGGGTAGAGGATATTTCTGGTGATTTCAGGGTTCGACATATGACCAAGGGTTGCTCTCAGGAATGCCCAGTGTCCCATGTTGGATATGTTGGAAACACTGTTCAAACTCTTCCCACTACTGTGTTCTACTGCCTATGAAGCTGTTTCAGGAGGGAAGCTAACATTGGATCAATAGCCCTCCACTGTGGCTGCTATTTAAGCTACACACACACACACACACCACCACCACCACCACCACCACCACCACCACGGGCCAAACTACCCATTAAAAGCAACATATAGTTTGTCCCATCCTTCATCACACTGAGAGCCTTCATCCCCCTCCCATTCAGCAATTACCAGAACCATCATACAGCCTCATAACTTAACGGGTGTTAATCCCTTCTTTGGGAAGCAGAGAGGAGATTTTCTAGTCACCTACGTGAGGAAAAAAATGCAGAAGAAATTCATTTACCTCCATAACCTTCCCATAGGTCACATGAGATGACAACATGGAAAATCCTCAAGTAAAATAGAGATATAAAACAAAGGAACATTATATTACCATCAACATATTTATTTTCCCCCATTGTCTAATCTTTAGAAAGAAAGAAAATGTTCAAGGTGACCAAGATCAATTTCTTGTCAAGTGTCTCAGCATTATTATGTCCCAGTTATCCTGCTGATGGGTGCTGTTTCGTTTGCACATACCTAGCAACTCTAAAATTTTAAAATTGCATATTAAATACTGGAGGGATTTGAAGGAAACTTTTGTCAAATATTTGGGCTACTTATCTAATACTAACATACTAAAGATGACCTTTTCTTCCTCACAGCGCAATCCTAACCAACTTTCCAGCACCGGTTCAGCTGCAATGCAGCCCCGAGGTAAGGAACAAATGTTCCCTCAGCTTGGAGAGGCCTCCATGACTGCCCCTGCACTGCAAAATGCAGTGTGTGCCCTTTTGACATGGCTACACCGGCCCTGGAAAGTTGGTTAGGATTGCGCTGTCAATGTTACTAAGCACTTTCAAACAAGAAATTTTTTAAAAAATGAAGAAGGAAGCTTTTGAGGGAGCATTGAAGAAGAATACATCAGAACACAATTCAGTTATTTATCATTTGAAGACGAATTCCTATGTAAGAAAATAAAAACGAAAAAACTCACTCGCATGCATGTGACCACCTCCAATTACACTACTTTTGTAAAGCTAGGCTCAATTCTTTCTGTACAATATGTATTAATTCAATGAGAGAACAAATAGGAAAAGTTAATAGAATCCTCCAAACTTACTACCCAAAGAAGACTGTCACCACACAGCACAACAGCTCAAACTGTTATATGCAACACACACACACACACACACACACACACACACACACACACACACACACACACACACACTCTTTGCAATGCACCATAGCTGCTCAAGTATTATAGTACTTGAATAAAGCCTCAAAGAAAGACAAAGAAGATACTTCATATGAATAAAAAAAATTGAAGTTAAAGAAACCTTCCAATAATTTATAGTAGCTTGGCCAAGGATCATGAGAAATATTGCTCAAAAATTAAAAAAAAAAATTAAATGGACTGACATTTCTGTGATCTGAGCATTAATTAAAAAATTGTTAGACCTCACCACAGGTAGGTACTTCAGCTGCTATGATTAATCAAAGTGAGTATGTTATTTTTCTTTCATAGAATAGAATACTTGAAAAATACAGCAATAAGGGACAAAACCCACTTAGCTGGACTTCAGGCAAGAAAACATTTCTTCCATAAATATTTTCTTAAAACATTTCTTCCAAAAATAATTCCATAAATTATAATTTAAAAATTATTCCCAAATTGCACTCGCGATGAGGCAAAGGATCACTCCCAAGTCTTCTTGCACTGATGGAGATCAAAGATGCACTGGTGCAGGAATCTGAGCATTTGAAATGGGACAGCACTTTTCTTAAGGATTCTCTGAAAAAGTTCAAAAAGAACAAACTCATTTTTGCATACCGATTTAATATTAACAACAGGTTTCGAAGCCATGTTACATAAAACAAATTATATTAACGTTTAAAGATATTAGACTACTACGTTTCATCCATTCACCATGGACCTCATCAGGTAGAATAATACAGTAATATTCCACCTGATGAGGTCCATGGTGAATGGATGAAACGTAGTGGTCTAACATCTTTAAACATTAATATAATTTGTTTTATGTAACATGGCTTCTAAGCCTGTTGTTAATATTAAATCGGTATGCATTATAGCTGGCCATGATGAGAGCTTCAGATCTTATCTAAACTCATTTTTAATTGAGATTTGGGGGTGAGGGCACCCACTTCCAAAAATAATGAGGCACATGTACCATATGACACAGGCACACTAACTGAGAAACATGGGCTTAGCTTTCTATCATGTGAATCTGCCTTAGACATGTCAGAGCAGACCTGCACAACTTACTCACCAAGCAATACAGCTCACCAGCCCTTCCTTGTGCGGCGACATCCTGATTCTAATCAGGCACCCTTGCACTGCAGGCTCCTCTTTTAGTAGAAAGAAACAAAAAATGCATGTTTTGCACATTTAGCACACACCCCACAGCTTCTGCTTACATAAATGAAAAACAAAATTCAAAACTAAACTGAGCACTGAATGTAACATGTAGTTTGGCCTTAGTAGAATGCAGAAACGCCATATAAATGGCCTGCAGGCCAGGGCAAACAATGACAATCAATGCAAATGACCTAATAGTTACTGACTTCCTGTCAGCTCTTCAAAAAAACAAAAAGTAAGCTAGGATGGCTCTTGTAGCAGCACTGACTAAAGCAACGCATTTGAAAGAACAAAAGATAACAAAGGAGGGTTCTAAAGAACATATGTCCAAACTGAACAAATTAAATCCAATGGGGCTCCAATAACATTCCGCTAAGGATTGTTGTTGGTGAGTTCACTGAACAAAACTCTGAACTACCTTATTAGCAGCAAGTACCATCATCAGTCACTTTCTAGTAAAAACTGGTAACTGCCCTACCAATTAAATGGACTGGCATTTCTATGATCCGAGCATTCATAAAAAAATTGTTAGACCTCAGTCACAAGTATCACTCAAGTATCACTCAAAAGTTCAGTGCGCGCGCACACGAGCGCATGTGTGTGTGTGTTGAGGGGTTAATTTCCAGTAGGTTGGTTATGGACTTCAGAAGTCAGATTCCAAGTCCTAAAATGGTACTTGGCTTCCTTGGCCGAGGTAGAACAACCCTCTGAGTAGCACATGCAATTAAGCCAATGGCAGTTGGAAGGGCTATGACTATGAGAATCCTGGCAGCATGGTCTACTGCAACACCAAAACTGTGCCCCAAATGAGCCAATGCTATCAAGCACGGCAACACAACAGAGAAGACAGAGGTATAGATGGAAAAAGCAAGCATGATGAGTGAAGAGGAGAGTGCAGGGAATGCCATTAACGCTTATGAACTGCCATATACTGACAGGCCTTTTGCCCATCCAATCTACCATATTTGGAATTTAATGGAGAACTAGCATGGTTCCAGAAGATTGACTAAAGCAGATATCATGCCTATTTTTAAAAAGGGAGAGGATGCCATGGAATTATAGACAAGTTAGCCTGATTACCTCAAAGATAGCAGAGCAAATAATAAAAGAGCTAATTTGCAAGCCTCCAGACAAAAAGGACATGATTACTAGCAATCAACATGGCTTTGTTGTGACCAGTCTGGTTTTCTCTTTTGATGATAAAGTAAATGGTTTAGAATACAAAGGGAAGGCAGTTGACATGTCTCAGTTGGAGCAAGGCTTTTGACCTACTCTCACATGGCTTCTCCTATGCTGGGCAAATGACTAAAATTTAAACACCCCAGCAGAAGCATCGCTGGGGGGGGAGCGAGGGGGGGCCCAACACATGGGAGGCAACAAAGCAGCAGGGGGGTGACATGAAAAGCGGGTGGGTGGCAGTGTGAATGTTCAGCCCGCCTGCCCTGCACCTGGAATTTTCACCCTGCGCCTTGGTGGCAGCGGTGACATCACTTCGGGTGGTGACGTCATGGGGGGGGTTTGACATTTTTTGCTGCAGCCCCCCTCCCACAGGGTGTTGGTTCGCTTCTGCACCCCAGTCCTAAACCCAGCTAACTGGAAAGTAAGAAAGTTGCACCACTGAATTTATGAGACTAGGTTCCCTTCCAAATAAAATTGTATATGATCAGAATAAAAGTATAATCATAAATGCATCAGAGAAAGAGGTATCAAACAGCACTTCATAGGAATTAGCGCTTGACATGGTGAAGATATTTAATGTTTTACATTAATGGTGGTGGATAAAGACAAAAAAAAATTGTCAGAACAAAAATGAAGTGTTGCCACACAGGAAAGAACTAAAAGCACATGATAATTGCCTAGGCAGCAGCAGTTCTCAGTAACTTTAAGAATTACAGTATTGTGCGTTACAATCTGGAGTCAAGAATAAGCCTAGAATAGGGAAGTGAGGCAAATGGGAGAACTCTGAAACAACATAAATGTGCCTAAGGCCCTAAAGTCATAAGGGGTGTAGGCTATACACGTGAGAGGAACACTGAGTGCTAAGGAGTCTGAACAAAGTAAGAAATGGCCTGAAAAGCAGGAAAGTAGATAGTGGAGACACAGGGTGGAAGAAAGGGTGACCCCATGAGAAAATAGGACTGCTGTGTCAGAAATGAAGTGGGCAGCAGGCAGCCGAGTGGAGCCAAGAGCGTATAACATCTACTGTAGACTCTGACAGGGAAATGTTGCCACTTGCGGCTTTTTCTGTCACTGAAGCACTGTGACCTGGCAATCATAAGAGGGGAAATGAGAGCCAAGAAATGGCAACACTGGGGCTAAATTTCCCATGTTGATTTCAACAAATCAGACACATTCTGCTGCAGGCTTCTAGTAATGTGAGAAAGTGGCACAACCTCTGTATATCGTGTTCATAACTAGAACCTGGAAAATAGTAGTAGAGGGTGATGACCCCTTATCTGGACATCTGAAATCCAGACATTTTTGGGGCGATGACTTTTTTTTAAAAACCTTTTTCCAGTTTCTGGCTGGCGTAGTGCAAGGCATGCTGGGCTGTTAAAGTAAACAACCCTTAATAAACTGTGTGCAATTTGAATACACTGGACTTTTGCTCTATCTTCCTTTCCTCCTGAAGTGCGCCACAATCAACAGCCAAAGCTTGTTTGGTGTACAGGTGTAGGCGGCCTATTCCTACAATAACCTGAGGAGGCGTGGCAATATCACCCAGCCTGTTTGAGAAAAGAGCTGGGAAGAAGATGCAGAAGGAGGAGGCAGAGAAAGAGGAAGTGGCAGCAAACATGCTGAGAGGAACAGGGTCAAAAGGGGGAGGAAGAAAATGTTGGCACCAGTTGAGCTTGGGTTGGGCCTGGGCACAACTTCCTAACTTTAAGAGCATTTCAACTATGGAACAAACATCCCGAGGAGACTGTCAATGTCCTTCGGTGGGCAAGCATTTTTTTGTTGTTCTAGAATGGATGTACTGCCTTAGAACTAGCCTACATGTCATGTTCTCTCCGTGCTTGTAGCACTGTAATTCTGTGAAAGATGAATATAATACTCTTCCCAAGTTTTAAATTTACTAGTAACTAGTTAGTAATATCAGCAATGAAAAAAAAATCTATGCAAATATAGCTTAAGCCAGAGCAGTCTATTATGCTAAACTAATACCTTTTGCTGTTTTCTAAAGGGAAATACTATATTTCAATCTAAAGAAATTTCATTTTAGGGACAACAAGGTAACCTAGGTAAAGCATTCACTTTCCTTGGTATTTTTTCAAAACCTATATTAACATAACATTCTTATGTTAACATAAGAACATAAGAAGAGCCCTGCTGGATCAGGCCAAAGGCCCATCTAGTCCAGCTTCCTGTATCTCACAGTGGCCCCACCAGATGCCTCAGGGAGCACACAGCCAACAAGATAACCTGTTTCCTGCTGTCACTCCCCTGCACCTGGCACAGAGAAAACCTACTTCCAAAGCCAGGAGGTTGCTTATGGCTTGTAACCTGTGATGTCCTTTTCCTCCATGAATCTGTCCAATCCCCTTTTAAAGGCATCTAGGCCAGGTGCCATCACCACATCCTGTGGCAAGGAGTTCCACATATGAATTACACGCTGGGTAAAGAAATATTTTCTTTTGTCCGTTCTAACTTTCCCTCCACTCAATTTTAGTGCATGTCCACTGGCGTCACTACAGGGGGGGCGGAGCTGTAAGTTCTTCCGTGATCAGAGCCTCCATTACACGGAAGAATGAAGCACCCCGCCCCCGCGCCTTCTGACCCATTCAAAGCGGTGAAAACAACGCGCAGGAGACTCCCTGCACGTTGTTTTCACTGCTTTGAATGGGTCGGAAGGCGCAGGGGCGAGGCGCTCCGTTCTTCCGTGTAATGGAGGCTCCAATCACAGAAGAACTTACAGCTCCACCCCCCCTGTAGTGACGCCAATGTGCATGTCCCCTGGCTCTGGTGTTGTGCGAGAGCATGAGTTCATAAATCAATAGCTTCATATGATACCCTTGTTGTGGCTGAGTGAGAAGATACTGGGACTAAAGCCTGCCTGGAATTATTGCCCAGTGGTTTTGAAACTACTGTATAATGGAACTAAATATTCATAAGTTTCTATTCTCATGTCAACATTTACATGATTCATGAGGGAGAATCTTTGTGGCATCAGGGCTGGCTCCATGTTTGAGGGGACCCATCAGGAAACCGCCAACCAAGGACTCCATTCCACCTGGGTAGGTCCCCAGATTCATGGTCGGACTTACGTCCTTGGCATTGTTGGTGTGTGGAGGTGTTCCCCCTCCCCCGAAGCTAATGGAATGCAAGAAATGTCAAGTTGCAGCTATCTACTCCTGGTGACCTTCTGCATCCACAAATGGAAGCTTCCCCTCCCCGGAGGAGAAATTTCCATTTGTGGATGAGATGGAAGAGAGAGAAGTTGACACCCAGGGCATGGGTGCACCTGGAACTGCAGGAGGATGCTGGGGCCCTTCCCCTTTTTTTCTCTTGGTGCCCCTTTTTGGGGCTTGCCCAGGGCTAGGTTGGTGGTTGTTCCTCCTCCTTTTCTCCTGAAAATGGGGGTCTTTGAGTAGCTGTGGGGAGGGGATTTCATGGTCATCCACTTCTGTCTCCATAGAACTGGGATGTTATCCCTCCCAGGGCTCAACAACCTGTTCCCCTCTACAGGCTGTAGTTGGTTCCCACCCTCTGCTATGGCCGTGCCGAAGATTTGTAAGAGGGGGGTATAGGGGGAGGCGTCACTAGGGTGATGCGCGCGCCCCGCTATGGGGCAACGCGCGTCCTAGTGACGCCACTGAAGGTTTGACAAGCTACACCTGCCCACATTCCTTCTCCTAAAGGTCTAGCACTCTGTCCTGGTTGGAGATTTGGTAAACTTAGGCTAAGGGCTTGTCTAACAAAGCTCAAAGAAGCTCCTCTCCTGGACTGAGCTACAGCTTAGCTAGAATTCCTGGATATATTCTCCCCAGTCTGTAAGAACTACTCTTACAAAGCTTGAGCATATTCCTGAGTTTTATTGTGTTGGCTACTTCAGGGACTCACAGAGCAATCCTACCCAGCTCCTCCACTTCGGCACGTCACCCCTTGCGCGCGTCACCCTGTAGCAGAACGGGAGGATTTGGGGGGGTGCCCGTCGAGGTGCCACTCCGGGCCGCTGCCCCGGGTGCCCCCTTAATTTTTGCAGCCGGCTTGGGGACATCTTCCCCGGCCGGCTGTCCGGGGTCTTCTGAGGAAGGCCCGATGCGCGAACGTTATTTATAATGTTTTTTAGCGCATGCGCAGACCGTTCCTGAGGGAAAAGGGCAGCCCTTTTCCCTCAGGGACGGTCTGCGCATGTGCAAAAAACGTTATAAATAACGTTCGTACAGCGGGCCTTCCTCAGAAGGCCCTGGCGCGTCGGCCGGGGAAGCCGGCTCCGGGGACGTCTTCGGGGGTGACGTGCGCGGAGAGGTGACGCGTCACCCCTTGCGCACATCACCCCGTAGCGGCCCGCTCCCGTTGCTTGACGGGAGCGACGCCATCGCAAACCTTAGAGCACAATCCTAGGCATGTCTACTCAGAAGCAAGCCCCATTGTGTTCAGTGGGGCTTGCTTCTGAGTAGACATGCCTAGGACTGTGCTCTAAGGTTTAACAAGCTACACCTGCCCACATTCCTTCTCCTCAAGATCTAGCACTCTGTCCCAGTTGGAGATCTGGTAAGCCTACCTTAACCCAGGGATTACCAATTCCCTTCCTCCCAAGGTTTGAGAGATTCCCTGTGTTGTGCCCTATACATTTGCCTGAGGATTGTTTACTTTCTAAAGCCTTAGAAATCAGCCTTTCCTGGCGTTCACACACTTCCTTCTAGTATCCAGGCCTTGGAGAGAAAATAGATGAAATGCTGACAGAGGCAGTCAAAAGCACACTAGACAGTAAGTGTCTTTTTGATGATCAGTGAAAGTGAAAATGAAGCTAGGACGTCTATTTTCACTCAACTCTGAAGACATTCCCACTAGTCCCTGAGGTGTGAGGACTTTCTGTGAAATGTGGGAAACTGTACTCTACACCTGCTTGGGGGCACTTTAATCTTCTCTTACTTTAGTTTTCTACTGCAGCCACAGAGACCTAGTTCAGACTGGGATCATGACCAGAGGTAGGATTAAAGTCCTTTCTCTGCCACAGTCCCAGTCAGGATTGGAGACCCCCATGCATGCTATTTTCTTTAGAAAAATGAAGTACATCAGTGACCGGCCCAATCATGCATTAGTTATATATAATCTAGTTTGATCCTAAGAAACGTAAATATTAACCTCACCTGTTACCTCATTTGTTTACTTACATTCTGTTCTTCTCATGTTACTTTGGCTTATGTGTGGTGCTCCCAGTGGTGGCCCATCTAGGCATTGATCAGGCCTACACTGGCATCAAGTTAGTTCTCATGTTACAATAGTGATGTGGAGCCACTGTGTCATAATTCCTTCCTGCACTGCTAAGGTAACATGACAAGCTCCAGGCCATATAGGCGGAGTTCACACTGTGGAAACAATGCTGGTGTGGTGAGGAACTGAAGTGTGGAGTTCTCCCACATGGTCCATGATTTCTCACATTTCCTGCACATCGTCAGGGTAAAGTGACACTTCAGCAGCTCCCACCCTGCTGTTGTGAAGTAAGAACCAACTCCTGTATTTCACCAGTGTTTCAGCACCAGGTTTTCCCCAACAATCCAACATAAATGTGGTATATTCATTTGGTACAGACTGAGAGTGTTTGCACTCAGTGAAAATCTGAAAAGTTGTTTATACAGTTCAACAAATGCATTCCATCAAAACCCTATTGAAATATCCATCTGAAAGCCCTGCCAGAAGATCTACCATGCCAAAGGTACAAGAGTCCAAAAACATAGTTTTCAATTCCATTGTGGCACTGCATAAGTTAGCATGGCTGTCAAGCCTCTGGCATGAAATAACATAATGCCTTGTGACAAGATGCAAGAAACATACAGTGAAAAGATAATGAATCTTTCAGACACACAGAATGTTTTCAGGCCAAATATCATCTGCTTCCTGTAGCCAGTCCAAACACAAGACAATTAACTGAACAGAAGTGAATATTAAAACACAGGCAGCATCCAAGTACCGGCAGCTTTTCAAATGGATAATTATGTTGCATTTAACAAAGAAATAAACAAAGAAGAAAATAAAGGTAATTATGTTAGAGAGACTATATATTGTTTGTAGACAAGATTCTTGAAATTACTTCTGGAAGAAAGTGTAGATGACAAGTGATTGCATTTTCCTGCTTCAAGGTTATCTCTGTGATATCATCACAGCAGACTAAAAGAATGTACAGACAGCCTTTCGCTCCATACTGCACAAAAAGTCCACGTGCCACAATCACACATACAGACACATACAGGGGGAATACAAAGCAAAGCATATAAAGATGGGGTCAAAGGCTGTATGATCAAAGAGATAGACAGCACAATCCTATCCAACTTACACCACCAGTGTAACCAGCAGAGGAGGGCAGGGTGGGAGGCTTTGAAGGGGAGATTTAAATCCCCTTTAAATCCCCCTTTGGAGGGGATTTGAATTCCCTTTCCATTCTGGGGCCTCCCTCCCATTCTTATTACACCAGTGGTGTAAATTGGATAGGATTGCCCTGTTAATTATGTAAAGTTAGGGTATAAAAGATATTTACAGTAACAATTCACAACAGCATTGATAAAAAAAATGTCTTCCTGGCTATGGCTGCAATCCTACCTAGGAGTTAGTCCTATTGAATTAAATGGGTTTTACTTCTGATTAGGCTTACCAGATCTCCAACCGGGACACAGTGCTAGACCTTTAGGAAAAGGAATGTGGACAGGTGTAGCTTGTTAAGTCCTAGAGCACAATCCTAGGCATGTCTACTCAGAAGCAAGCCCCACTGATGGGGCTTGCTTCTGAGTAGACATGCCTAGGATTGTGCTGTAAAGTTTAACAAGCTACACCTGTCCACATTCCTTTTCCTAAAGGTCTAGCACTCTGTCCCTGTTGGAGATCTGGTAAGCCTACTTCTGATTAATAATTAAACACTATTTCATCATTAGTAATTTATATAATACTAAATAAGAAAAATGGCTTCCAGTTTGGACCCAAAGCTCAACTGCTCCGACAGCCTTGTTATTGGAGGTATAGTGGCTCAGTTGCCCGCTAGCTATAAGAGGAAGGAATCAGTTATGCTTTGCAAGTCTGTGTGGAAAGGAAATCAATTTGGTTCTAACTTCTATATAAAAAAAAGCCAGGCTCCCAAAGCAACATGGACAACTCAATAAAAAGAAATAAAGCAGTCTGGTTGGTTGGTAGGTAGAGAAACTCCTTACATGGCTAGGAACAGACAGGTTACAAGCCATGATGGGGATTAGCAACCTCCTGGTTTTATGCTTTATCTCTTAATGCCAGATGCAAGGGAGTGGCGACAGGATACAAGTATCTTGTTGTCTTGAGTGCTTCCCCCCCCCCCCCTGGCATCTGGTGAGCTACTGTGAGATACAGGAAGCTGGACTAGATGGGCCTTTGGGCCTGATCCAGCAGGGCTCTTCTTATGTTCTTATGTTCCCCCAGTCTAAGTCCAACACACAACCTACACTGGCTCTGTGGTCTGGCACACTGCCCATGAAAGGTTTATAAGCATCCGCTTTCTCTTTCCCAATCTTTTTTTTTTTAATCTCCCTCCTCCCAAGACTGTTTTAACTTCAGAGGCCAGAGCCTTTAAGAACTTACAGGAGGTGGAGGGGGACTTATGGTTAGGTTTACCAGATCTCCAACCGGGACAGAGTAATAGACCTTTAGGAGAAGGAATGTGGGCAGGTGTAGCTTGTTAATCCTTAGAGCACAATCCTAGGCATGTCTACTCAGAAGCAAGCCTCACTGAACACAATGGGTCTTGCTTCTGAGTAGACATGCCTAGGATTCTGCTCTAGGACTTAACAAGCTACACCTGCCCACATTCCTTCTCCTAAAGGTCTAGCACTCTGTCCCGGTTGGAGATCTGGTAAGCCTACTTATGGTATGGGGGCATGTGCCTCACAGCTGTCATCCCTTGACCCTGATCCCTCTTGATCAAGCCAATGTGTCCCCCCCCTGTTCCTTTTGTCTTTCTCTCCTTCTCTGCCTCCCGGGGGCTAATAAACATGCTCACCAGGCTGGTTTTGGGGGTGTTTTCAAAATGTACAAATGAAGATTTCCCTGCACATCTGAGGAGTCTCTGAAGAATGCAAAAAGCATTATACCTTGTCTGTGAACGACCTGACCTCAGTGCCTCATTGAGATGCAGAGGGCCACCAAGGAATGATAAATAAACCGAAGCCATCTGTATGCGACATAGTACTCCAGAATTACTCAAACTGCCCTGATTGCTCAAGAGATTGGCTGATTCAGCATGCTGCTATGTTTGTGTTTCCTATGCTTTCCCAGTTTCAGAAACAATTTCTCCTGGATAAAAGCCAGCTATAGTAAAAAATAAAATAAAAAATGTTGATATAGCTCTATTATGGGCTTATCTGTGAATCGTCTTGCATTACCAAAAGGTTTCAGTTAGTGACAGGATAGGCAGGACGTCTGGCTCAGTTGGTTAGAGCATTCATCTCACAAATGCCTGAAGATCTGCAGGACAGCAGTTCAAGACAGCCGGAAGTCTGTCGGAGAGCTGCTGGCATGCCAAGCTGATAAGCTGCAGAGCCCTGTGGGGGAGTGGAGCAGCTGAAGCTGAAGCATGCTGAGGTGAACGCCAGAGAGAGAGAGAGAGAGAGAGAGAGAGAGCTGGACTGTGAAAGTAACATCTCGAATGAAGGGTTCTATGAAAGATTAGAACGTTATTGATATTGTAAAAACCCTTTGGGGTTTAGAACAGCCTGCCCTTGAATAAAGTCGGAGGAGAAATCCAATGACCAGAAAGGCGGTATATAAATACTGTATATTATTATTATTATTATTATTATTATTATTATTATTATATAGAGCTCATACTTCTTAGCACACTTGCCTACATGCTATAAGAGGAGTATGGAATCAGTTACACCTTGCAGGGTCTGTGTGGAGAAGAAATTGACTTGGTTCTTTTAAAAAAAAAAAAGTCTGTTCCTAGCCATATAAGGAGTTCCTCAACCTGGCTACCTAACAGCACTGCTATTTTCCATCTTTATTGAACCATCCATTCTACACTGGACGACTATAAACAGTGATCAGGCCATTGTTATTGTTTTGTTTTAAATCTTTATATGTGACACATGCCCAATCCTGACCTAGTCTTATGGCTAGTACCTTGAGGACACAGAACTATCCTCTAGATCGGGGTGGCCAACCTCCCACCATTAGGGCCTCTGTGTTCTTAAGAGTTGTATAGAACACAAAATCTTGGCAGCTGCAATTGCTGATGGTGCTGCTAAAGCAGCTGCACCTGCTGAAATGCCCTCACCTATAAGACCATTAAAGGTCCAGGAGCATTCATGTTGAAAGGCTGGCCACCGCTACTCTAGATATTCAATCATATTTCATTTCTTACTTTGCTGTATTTGTTACTTTGCACAGAGGCTAGAAAGGAACAAAATGGTTTGCATGAAATGAAACTTAACCCCAAGCTCTGAGTGAAATGAACCTTTGAAATGTGCAAAAAGAATCAAGTGACTCAGATCTCCGGAGTCACAGTACAGTGGCTTTATTCTTAGACTAGGCATGGCCAAACTCTCTTAAGCCTGTGGGGAAGGACACCGCTGCTTGCAGGCCAGTGCATTCACGTCCTCACACAGGACTGTCAGTACAGCACCCAGAAAAGGCTCGAGTTCTTCTTTCAGAAGCTCGGACCAGTGGTGGGAATAGAGAGGCAGACAAATAAAGAGAACACAGTACTGGAAAATGGAGACCAAGCCTCAAGTTGGTGCTAAGGTGAAATGTTTATCCTTGTAAAAGAGATTCATAGGAAGTCTGGCACATTTTGATTAAGTCACTGTCAGAGCCAATGCGATTTGATCTTCATTTTCATCAGATTTTTCTTTTTGAAACCTTCTTCACAGGTATCTTTCTCAAAATAGGAGCTTAGGTGAAAAGCCTTTAGAGGGTCTTGAACATTTTTCTTCACTGGTTAGTCCTTTGAAAACCATTCTCTAGGAGTCTTTCCCTCAGATCATTTCCTCACTCTATTCTGAAAAAGCTCAAATCTCATAGATAGACCCTGATGAAGATTTTATGGAAACGCATTGAGAGCCCAATCCTATTCTATTCACACACCCCTGCCTGACATCACAGCGGTGCCAAAATGGCAGCTGCTGCATCCTGTGCAGGGGGGGGGGGCTGTTTAATCCTTTTACCCCTGCATAAGCCTCATGGCCCGCAATGGGTATACTATGCTATTCAAGTTTGCTAGCATAAGTCTGAGGAGAGAAAAGGGTCGGGGAGGCTGCAGGGAATATGATAGGATCTGGCACTGGCCTTCCGCAATGGATCCCCCCTCCCACAACCTCCCCGCCCCTTTTACGCCCCCTCCTCACCCAGTTTCACCCCTCCCTGCCCCCATTCTGCCCTCCCCCCACCTTTCCGCCGACTTACCTTTCCTGGTGCGCATCCAGATGTCCTCCAGCATGGCTAGGAAGGCGTTAGCCTTTGCACCGGCGTGCCTGGCAGCGTTATTATTATTAACAGTATTTATATTCCGCTTTTCAACAAAAAGTTCACAAAGCGGTTTACAGACAAAATCAAATAACTAAATGGCTCCCTGTCCCCAGAAAAGACACTGTGCTGGGGTGAAAGGGGGGCAGTTACTCTCCCCCTGCTAAAAATAAGAGGAGCACCAATTGAAAAAGGTGCTCTTGGCCAGCATGATGACCAATGTGCTGTTGAAGAGGCCTTTGCGGCTGGTGCAGACTGCTTTACGGCAGTCTGTGCCAGTGTAGGAGGTGCGTCGCCATTGGGTGGCACATTTAGGATTGCGCAGTGAGTGTCCTTATGTTAAAGGATAGTGGGAGTAACTTTCCCATCCAAACTGCATTCAGTTCTTTAAAATCCTGTTTGTTCAAAATTTCCAGTTGAGTTTTGAAGGTTCAAGGGACATCAGTAATCCTGAAGAAATTTTAGATGAACACACAGATTCATAGGAAACAAATTGCACTTTCAATGCTCTGTGCAGTGTTCACTTTATGTGTCTAAATAAGACTATTTCTATATTTAGAATCATTGGGTTGCTCTGTCGCATTTTTGCTCCATTTTTTCACAGATGGAGAGCTGGGCTTACAGAAGGCCCCCTTCCACTCACAGAAGGACCTCCTTCTGCTCATGAAGCAAAACCTTTGCATCGGAATCATTCCTTTTCATGCCAATGAAAGGTAAGGGTGATAAACTCTCAAGTTAGCATGATCTGCAATAACTATAGCACTTTTCACAATTTACAGGGAACACATAGAGGGGGTGGGAGGGGAATCAGACGTGCTTACCACGCCTGACTGTCATGTGTTCAGCTTAATGTGTGCATAGAACCCATGTATAGGGCTCCTTCTGAATAGTTAGGAGTCCTACTTTTCTGGGGTTGATCACACAAAAAGAGTCCGACTTGTACAGTTGTACACAAGTTGATGCTGAAAGTGCAGGTGCTGGGAGTGGGGGTAGCATGAGTGATGATCCCAAACTTCTCTCCCCATGTGGTCAATGTAGCATGTGAAAAGTGCTTTTGTGGTCATGGGTATTATACCTGTGATGATCGATCGATCGATCGATCGATCGATCTCTCTCTCTCTCTCTCTCTCTCTCTCTCTCTCTCTCTCTCTCTCACACACACACACACACACACACACACACACACACACACACGGGCTACTTTGTCTATTTAAATGTCACTTTACAAGGTAAAATTACTGTGGAGTGATCTTACACTTGATTATGCAAGAGGAACTTCTTGTTCATGTAAGCAGGCATTGTATATCTGTCGAGGGGAAAAGTGACTGAGTCAGCACTCAGGGTATATAACACTGTTGGCAAAACATTGACTATGGAAGAGCTAATAAATTTGCCTGGCTAATGGATGTTAAATTTTGCAGCATGTGAAGACATAATTAGGGCTATGATTCTAAGCATATTTACTTGGAAGTAAGTTCAAATAAATGTTTCGTATTTTCATAGACAAGGGCAGGGGTTCTCAACCCCTTTCCAGCTGAATACCACCTCTGGCAGCACTCTCCTGCTGTGTACCACCAGAAGTGACTGGCGATGACATCATTGACAGTTACTCCTGGTTTTTCAGAGGCCAGAAAACGGAGGTAGCAGGCTCTGGGCGGGTGACAGGGCCCTTCTTAGTGTTCCTGAGAGGCTCGGCCAAAGGCAGGAGCCTCTCGGGAGCGAAAATGTGGTGCCGAAAGCACCGCATCGGAGCGGTGTACCTGCGGGCCAGCAGTCCAAGTACCACCCGCAGTTGACCAAAGTACCACTGGTGGTACGAGTACCACTGGTTCGAGAACCCCTGGACTAAGGCAACAATCCTATAATACTTTCCTGAGAGTAAGCCCCATTGAATACAATGGGACTTATTTCTCAGTTAACATGCATAGAATTGTGCTGGTACTGTAAAGTTCTATGGACCCAAAAGGCCTCCTAACACGCCCCCTGTCCTCCTCCCATGGGGAAGTTCAACATTGCAGGGTGTCAGGAAGAACATGTGGTGGGGGTGTGATTGGGCCCAACAGTTAGAGAAATAGCAGATTCACTGTAATGATATGCTACCTAGGCTGAGGTTTATTTTTGAGGCATTGTTCATAGTCTCTGGGGAACTGTGGGGAATCAGCCAAGCCAGCCCCCCAGCCCCCTGGAAGGTGAATAATCCACCTGGGAAAGCCCAGCCCAAAGTAACTACTAGGGCTGGCCTCAATTCTGAAAACACTTGGTGCAGGGGTCACAGGGCCATGTGACAATGGTTCTTCACCCAAGCGGGCACATCTGAGCCCGACTGAGTGAAAGTGGGGCAGGGAGTTAGCGGGAGAGTAATTAAGCCAGGGGGCTAGGGCAGAAAGGGTGCTGGACTGAGCAGAGAGTGGAGGAGAATGGCCAAGAACCACACCTCGCAGGGTGGCCATGGCATAAGGACATCCCCATGGCAAACAAAGCAACCCAGGATCCCCCAGTCCTGCTACCATGTGGGGTAAGACCCACTGTCAATGGCCAGTCTCCTGGGAAGTCCAACTGGCTGTGGCATCTGTGTCCTGATGCACCAAGAACCACAAGCCTGAGAAGTGCACCCACCAGGTGGTGTCGGCCTTGAGCGTGGGACCCTGAAAGGATACAGGACATCCATAATGGAAACATCAGAACAGTTTTCCTTCTCATTTCATTGTCTATGAATTAATACTGATGCACATCTAATGTGATAATTCAGCATGGTGTGTGCATGTTGCCACTTTGTAAGCTGGTTGTTGGGGTGATTATATAACCAAACCATAACTGTGTTTTTACACATTTACCATGCAGTTTTCTGTACCTGTGCCAAATGCATGATCAAATTCTCCTTTCAACCTGGCAGGATGACACCAGCATGGACTAAGTGAATGCAGAGTCTGAGAGATCACCCCAATCTGTCAGAGCTCTCAAGTGATGAGAATATTGTTGATGGTAAAATACAGTTGCAGTGTGCAATAAGAATAAGAGATGTGGTCTTCGTTGTCAGGCCACGGTATATATATATATCTTAACACATGGCCTGACAACGAAGACCACATCTCTTATTCTTATTGCACACTGCAACTGTATTTTACCATCTCCATCTCTGACATCTGCAAATAGCTGTTTGTTTACAGTCTGTTGCCACAGCAACAAATTGATGTATGGGGTTGTAAACTAAGGAGAATTTTACTACACGTCCCCACCCAATCAGAAATGTGAAGAAGCAGATGAGTGGCACAATTTTCCTCACGACTTGACAGTATATTTCATCTGACCACTTTATGAACTGGCTAAATGCTTACCGCAATAAGTAACAACTGGATGAATGATTGCCTATATTCATCAGTGAATATATTGCTCTCTAGACTTAACTCTGACTCTTAGAATCAAGTTGTAGAAGATACTTTCAATTCAAATACTGAACAAACATTGGTATGAAACGTGCCAGATGGGATGCCTGTTGTGATTTTTCTGATAATAGGAAATATGTTTGGGGCAAATATGATCCAGACTTACGGCGCAATCCTGTGTAACATGCAGTGGCCGGCCTAAAGGGCTGGCCACCACATCCTATCCGTTCATTCCCTTCACCGGGTGCAAGTCAGCTGGGACCCTATGGGCCTCCTCAGATGTACGCCAGCTCTAAAGCTGGCGTACATCCAAGCCGGAGGAGTAAGGCTGACTGGAGAGGGCTCCGGATATTGGCAGAGCGCAATGCCATTCCCGCCCTCTCCCAGTTCAGGCTGGCCAATGGCCACACCCTTGCAGGCCAGGCCCGCCCTCCCCCCACCCCTGCACTGGTCGGTGCAAGGCTTACCTTCACCAGCAGGCGCAGGGACAGTCTGCCAGGAGAATGAGGGCTTCCGGCCTCCGCACCGGCAGCCCTTACTCCCGTATCATCGCAAACAGGGGCGTCGCTGGAGCATGGCGGGGTGGGCGTGATGCCCCCGGGTGACGCGCGCCACGGGGTGACGCGCGCACCCCACATGCGCCACCTCCATGACGCGCAACACCCTTCGGACGCTCCGAGGCTGCTCTAAAGTTACACTGGATCGGGCTGCCCAACCGAAATGCCCCTGGAATGCCCTCTGCCACCCCTCCACCGCATGGTGGGGAACTTACCTTCCTTGGAGGGTGCTCCACTTTTTCTGTGGCACGTAGAGCCATGCTGGCCTCTGTGCCAGTGCTGCGTACTCGTTGGGTACCACAAACGTCCCTTACGGCACATTTGCATAACCCTAGACTGGTGGAGCTGTGCTCCGCTGGTCTTATTTCTAGAGAGAATTGTGCCATTAATTTCATTTCTAGGAAGATATGGGGGGAAATCTTGAATAAGCCTTTATTTATTTTTGTTAGGAATACTAAACCTTTTAAGAAAAATAATAGTGATTTTAATTCCTCTTTGAATGTTCTTGAAATTATATTTTCATCCTAGAATGTTGTTGTGGCTCAGAAGTTTCATCCTAGAAGTGCAGTGCATACTGCTTGCCCTCAAGACACTTCAGCAAATACAACAAACCTACTCTCAGGTCATCTTATTTCATCTCTCCTGCTTAAACGGGTAAGCAATGTGAGAATTTAAAACCAATAAAAAGAAGCTTCGGAATAGAATGAAAGAAGGGGGAAAGAATGTTCTTTAAATGTGTAGAAAATGCTGTCGATAAATCAAGTTGGGTCATGCATTACCAAAAAGCAGGAAAAGAAGTGTATCTTCAGGTTGGTCTTATTGTTTCCCCACTTTTATTTTAGGGTGGCACTTGGTGACTTGGAAGGTCGCTCTGCACTTCTGGGTAATGTATGGAGTGGCCTTCAAAATACTCATTGGGGATTATACCAAATGCAATCAACAACAACAACAAAAAATGCCACAAGTGTGCCAAAACCCACTGACTCTGGAGTAGGGATGGCCAGGACAGGACCAAGACCTCCTGATGCTTGAAGTGGCATATCAAATGCTGCCCCCTTACCCGATGATGTGCCAGCCTCTGCTCTTCCTACTCTCCAATGTTCTAGCTCAGCACTCTGCTCCCTTCCACATTTCTTCTTCCTTTTTGTCCTTTTTCCAATTCAGGGAGTGGAAGGAGAAAGAGGGGCAGTGGAGGCAAGTAGGTGGATAGAGATGGGAGACCCCAAACCATTCTGATGCCTGAGACAACTGCTTCAGTGGCCTCATGGATGGGGCAGCCCTGGGTATGGGGAAACTCATGGCAGGGAAGCGGGAACAGTTATGCAATAACGAATGCAGTGTGTAGCCCAGACTTAAACTTAGTGCAATGTGATCTGACAAGTCCAGGAGATCTTGAAAAGGGTCCATGACATCTGGGTAATATGCCTCACTGCAGGAGCTACCTAAGAAACAGAAGACTATAAGTAGCCTTCACCAAGTTCGAAGGTGGCTGCTGTATGAGAGGAGCACAAAAACACCTGCTAGCCAATTGTCTGTGATTCTGTTGAGGTTTGTAACCATATGAGGGGAGCAGTGGCATCACTAGGGCACGCGCCGCCCTAAAGCGAGGGCGCGCGTGCCGCCCTAATGACCCCCTGGCACTCCACTGCTGCCGGCAGTGGAGTGCCGGAGACTCCACTGCTGCCGGCTCCGGAGACATCCTCTCCGGCTGGCTGTCCTGGGCCTTCTGACAAGGCCCAATGCGGCGACGTCATATTTATTAGGTTTTTCATGCATGCGCAGTATGTTTCTGAGGACAAAGGGCTGCCCCTTTGCCCTCAAACGTTCTGCGCAGGCGCGAAAAACCTAATAAATATGACGTTGCTGCATTGTGCCTCTTCAGAAGGCCTCGGACCTCCAACGAGGGCGGACGCTCCGAGGCCTTCTCCTGGACCGGAGTTGACGTGCGACCGTGCGTCACCCTTTGCACGCATCACCCCCAGGCGGTCCGCCCTCCCCGCCATGCTCCAGTGACATCGGTGGGGGAGCTTCCAGAGCACAGAGGTGTCAGCATAGGCAAGATCTATAAGGCTGCAATCCTAAACATACTTACCTAGGAGTAAACCCCATTGCATTCAGTGGAACTGACTACTAGGTAAACATGCTTAGGATTATGCTGTATGTTTCATTTGCCATGTCACCCTGGACAGGTAAAAAGATGACGTGTGTACTTTTTTTTTTTTCTTCACCTCTTCTCCAAGTTTATGAACTGGCTGTCAGAGTTTACAGAACAAAAGAAAAGCAATTCATCACCAGAAAGAGACAACTTTTTCATAATAATGAATTACCTGCTTCATTGCCATCATAATGTGGGGGGGGGGGAATCTCTTAATATTCATTTCCCAAAGCACATCCACTTAGTCACATTTTGTTATAGGTGTCGGCAGATCATCTGTCAAAATGAATTAGTGGGAAATGTAGTGCTTTCACTTTGTAAAGAATAAGATTGTGGTGACATTTCAGGTTTTTGGGATTTTTCCCCATGCTCTTCTCAATACCTGATTTCTTCCAGAGCTTCTACTACTCTCTGCCAGTTTAATGTCCACTTCCTAACAAACCTTCATAACAGATGGGGGGCAGATATGACTGATTGTCTTGTTTTGTACACATTGGAGGTCTGCATACGGAAAAGGGAAGAGACCAAAAGCACTTGCTTTGCATGCACCTTCAATCTCTGGCGTGTTCTGTTTGGGGTGCGGAGAAAAACCTCTGTCTGAAGCCCCCTGAAGAACAGTTTGTGTACTGTAGACAATGCCATGCTGGGTTGACCAATGATCTGTCTCAGTATAAGGCTTTCTCCTACGTCACAGACCATTGTATATCTTGCATTTCATAACTTTTGCCCCACTTATCCCCACAAAGAAATGCTTTTTTCTTTGTACTGTTATGCGTGTTTATGTAATATGTATATCTCTATATCTGTCTCTCTGTCTCTCTGTCTTAGTGTACTCTAGACTCTGAAAGCTTATACCGCAAGACATCTGTTAGTCTGTAAGGAGCCAACAAAACTTTTTCCAGTTTTTTCTGCAACCTCTCAGGTTTTGTGATGCTTCACTGAGAGCGATTCAGATAGCAATGAAGGTTTATATCCATCATTCAACGCCAGTGATACTATCAAAGTAGAGGCAAATGAGAGACAGTGTGGCACCATGGCTGGAGAGAGTGGTAGATATGGCACTGAGAACCTCAGGTTCACATTTTGACTCACCCATGAGACAGGCAGCCTAATCCTAGGGCTTACGGCATCACAAAGGGTGCGCCACTGCCATGTGCTGCCGCACCAGTACAAATGGCCAGAGCCCCTGTGTGTGCGACAGCAGCATGCAGAAGCCACACCAGAACAGATAAGGTGGCAGGCAGGGCAGTTTCTGGGTGGTTCAGGGGAGGGTTGGGGTGTGGAGCAGGGCGGGCAGGGGATGGTTTAAGGGTTGGAGGGGGGGATCTTGGTGGCATTAGTGCACGCCAAGATCTTATCCCCCTTTTCCTGGCCCGACACCCCCAGAGGCTCTTCAGACTCATGCCAGCTAAATAGCTGTTGTAAATCCAAGGAGACCCATTGGTGGCCAGGTGCCCTACGGAGAGGTAAGTAAAACATACCTCTCCCAGGCCATCTGGTCACACCCCCCACCATAAGATGCAGTGCATGCTCAGGAAGCATGGCTGTATCACGTAAACTGGTGGGGAATAGGATTGGGGCATAAGGCTGCAGCTCTTACTCTGTACACACTTACCTGAGCATAAGCCCCAATGAACTTAGGATTTATTTCTGAGTAGACATGAATAGGATTGCACTGTTAGGCTGCAATCCTATATGCACTTACCTGGGAAGAAGTCCCATTGAAGTTAATGGGACTTACTCTGAGTAGACATGTATAGGATTGTGCTGTAAGGTGCAATCCTATGCATGCTTACAAAAGAGTAAGTCTCATTGAAATTCATAGGACTTACTTCTAAGTAAACATGCATAAGATTATGCTACAAAGCACCTGAAGGAACAGTAAGATATGCTGTAACTGTCCATTTGGATTAGTTTCAAAGAGAATTTTTTATTCTTGAGAGAAGCTACATAGCTTGTATGTTGGCTTATATCTGTGAGTTTCTGACTTAGCATGGCAAACTATTGGCTTGTGTCCTCTCAATCCTTTCCAGAGAGCTGTCTTCTTTCTTGAACGTGATGAAAACTGGGCACATCTCTCCAATAGTACTAACATCTTAGCACCTATTCAGTTCTACTGCTGTACTGTATTCCTGAGGGCCCAGCACAAAGTATTTTGTGGACAATTGTTCAAATTTGGGCTCTTCTTTGGAATATGTGGCCTACATTTTGATGGGTGGTGGCTCAATCCAGGCACTCTGATCATGAAGGTGCCTCTTGTAAGGAGTCCGGGTATTGTTTTTTTTGTTTTGTTTTGTTTTGTTTTTGTTTTTTAGAAGTGGGTTTTCTCTGTGCCAGGTGCAAGGGAGTGTCAACGGGAAACAGGTTATCTTGTTGCTCCCTGAGGCATCTGGTGGGGCCACTGTGTGACACAGGAAGCTGGACTAGATGGGCTTTTGGCCTGATCCAGCAGGGCTCTTCTTATGTTCTTATGTTCTTATGGTCTGTATAGCTCAGCATCTTCCGATTGGCAGTGCCTCTCCAGGGTTTCTTTTCCCAGCCCTACCTAGAGATGCCAGGAATTGAACCCAGGATCCTCTTCTGAAAAAAGCAGGTGCTCTGCCACTGAGCTGTGACTCCTCCCCAATCTAGATCCCCAGTCCACCCTCCTGTACATAGTTACTGTACTTAAGTGGTGAGTGTATGTCTGCACACACATCAGACATGCACACAAGACATTTGTAACATTTGCTTTTCATTCAGGAAATGTCGTATCTACAGAAGTGGTATATTCCTCCTTCTACTGGATTACAAACCTCCATCAAAAGATAGAATTCTACTAATAAGCAAGTACCTCTTAAGGAGTTACATACACCACTAATATATGTAATTCTATTCAAAAGTAATTTGGTGCAGCAAATTAGTATGGTTTGAGTAGAGATAATGAATGCACCCAAAACAGTTGGAGACTGGAAGGAATATTCGGAGATAAAATCCAGATGACATTCTCCATTTATTCACTGAACATATGAAGAAGAAAGTAGGATCAAATCTGCTGGCTATACCCCTAACATGAGCCCAGCACTATGGCCATGTCCCCCAATGTCCATGCATTCAACTGAACACATGGAAGAGGTCCACATGCACATACAGCTGTATTCACTTAGGGGCCCCTTTCAGATGTTCAACTGAATGTGTGGACATCTGGGGATGTGTGGCCAGGGGGCGTGCCAGTGTTAGGGCATAGCCAGAATGTATGGTTCCACTCCCCCCTCTCCGCATTTACTGAATGCATGATTGGTATCATCTGAATAGGGCTAAAACAGGGCCGGCCCATCCATGAAACCAGCTGATATGGGTAGCATCAGCAGCAGATTGTGAGGGGTACAAGGGAGCAGTGGATTTGGGATACTGCAGAGTATGCCTCCACTGCCTGCTTCCAACCCACCGCCAATGCAAGCCGCAATGACCTGCTTCCCGCTCACTCAAGTAGGAAGCAGATCATTCCCCTCCTTACCATGCTTCTTGTGAGCTGTCATCAAGCCATGATGTGCAGGACTTCCAATTTTATTACAGGGACAGCACGCGTTTGGGGTTGTTGTTTTTTTTAATAGTGCAGAGGTGGTGGATCTGAGACATCATCAGGTGGCATTCCAGGCCATGCTGTCCCAGGGCTAAAGTTATAGACCATTCGAAGTTCAAAGAGATTGGTGAACACCTTTGTGAAACACAGAAATCAGACACTTTGGGGGGCAGAGGAAGGGGGTTGTAAAAGGGAAGATAGGATGTAAGCATCACACATCAAAGGACCCACACAGCTTTGGCACGTGTGCCCATTCTTAAATGCATGCATTTCTCTCAGAAATGGTCTTTTATGTCTACAAGCCAAAGCATCCTTTAACAAGCTGGGCTATAATCACAGAGAGACTTGGGAGGCTGATCCCCTGAAACACATTCCATGGCTCTCCCCTGAATTTCCAGTGTTCCTTTTTCCCCTTTTTCTTTTCTTAAGGAACTCTAATCTAATATGGTGGAGACTTAAGGAAGAGCAGGCCAGCCACAAGCATCCTACCCAATTGCTCAGCAAGAAGTAAACCTGCTTTCACCTTCCAGAGTTCCAGCCAAGGAGTACAAAGACCCTTGACGTTTAAGGTTATACATTTAACATTTAGGTTGTTGTGTAATACAAGTCAATGTTGGTTTGGGCTGTTCTGGCATTGATTCCCCAGAAGTGTCACCGGGGTGGTGGTGGCCCCCAGGTGACACGCGGGTGGTGTGTCAAAGCCGCCGCATCAGTGGCAATTTGGCAGTGGCGGCAAGGTTTTTGCACCGCTTTGGAGACTCCTGGAGGGCACTGAAGCGTCCTTGCAGTTGGGTGGCAGCGACAGCATGAAAGGTCAACTCCATCCACATGCCCACCCGCCAGGTACCTTTTCACTCCACTGGTGCTGTTTCCAGGGGTGGGCTGGTGACGTCACTTCCGGTTTGTGATGTCACAGGGGGTGTCATTTTGCGCTGCCCCCCCAGCTACGCCGCTGTGATTCCCCCATGCCCACCCTGTGCCTCTTCTCACGATCACAAATTTCTGGCTATGGGCCTGCTTATGAGGAATTTTCTTAACTTCTGCCCACTGCGATGAATAAATGGAGGGTGTAAAATAAAATCTATCCACAGCTGAAGAGCAAACATTTAGGAAAACCAAATGGATTTGGTTATGTGCTTGGAATGAATCCTTCAATCAGTCTTGTTTACTTCTACACCTGGATGTAATAAATACAGCAAGGGAAGCAAAAACCAAGCTGTTTCCTTACATGTGATTATAGTAGACTTTCAGATAACTGTGAGATCAATATAAACACTACCGCCAGCACTTAGGAACAGCATGTGGTGGACCTGCAAGGAAAGCTTTCTGAAGGAATGCTGCCATTGATTAATTGCTGACATCCTCCACACCAGGCCTGACTTGGTGTTAGCTAAACCTAGGGGGACTCTGCACTGAATGAATGCAAAGTTAGCTAAGTGGGTTGGGTTCGTTTTATATGCTGTGTGTGTGTATCCCAAAAGTGAACATGAAGCTACAATCCTATACAATACAAACTTGGGGGGACCCGGGAAACTACAGGCCGGTCAGCCTAACATCTGTTCCGGGGAAGATGGTGGAAAGTCTCATTAAAGATAAAATCTTAAAACACATAGAAGAACAAGCTCTGCTGAGGGAGAGTCAGCATGGCTTCTGCAAGGGGAAGTCTTGCCTCACAAACCTTTTAGAATTTTTGGAAAAGGTCAACAGGCATGTGGATGCGAGCGAACCCGTGGATATTATATATCTGGATTTTCAGAAGGCGTTTGACACGGTGCCTCATGAAAGGCTCCTGAGAAAACTCCACAGTCAGGGAATAAGAGGGCAGGTCCTCTTGTGGATTAGGAACTGGTTGAAGACCAGGAAACAGAGAGTGGGAGTCTATGGGCAATTTTCACAATGGCGAGAGGTGAAAAGCGGTGTGCCCCAAGGATCGGTCTTGGAACTGGTGCTTTTCAACTTATTCATAAATGACCTGGAGTCGGGGATAGGCAGTGAGGTGGCCAAGTTTGCAGATGACACTAAACTTTTCCGGGTGGTGAAGACCAGCAGGGATTGTGAAGAGCTCCAGAAGGATCTCTCCAAACCGGGAGAATGGGCAGCAAAATGGCAGATGCGCTTCAATGTAAGTAAGTGCAAAGTG
This sequence comes from Plestiodon gilberti rubricaudatus, assembly GCA_026170595.1. NCBI lineage: Eukaryota > Metazoa > Chordata > Lepidosauria > Squamata > Scincidae > Plestiodon > Plestiodon gilberti. Next base: position 67,525,251 of record JANXHW010000001.1, read on the forward strand.
ATGCACATTGGGGCAAGAAATCAAAATTTCACATATACGCTAATGGGTTCTGAGTTGTCTGTGACGGATCAAGAGAGAGATCTTGGGGTGCTGGTGGACAGGTCGATGATGAAAGTGTCGACCCAGTGTGCGGCGGCTGTGAAGAAGGCCAATTCCATGTTCGGGATCATTAAAAAAGGGATTGAGAATAAAACGGCCAATATCATTCTGCCTTTGTACAAATCGATGGTAAGGCCGCATCTGGAGTATTGTGTCCAGTTCTGGTCACCACACCTCAAAAAGGATATAGTTGAATTGGAAAAGGTGCAGAAAAGAGCGACCAGAATGATTTGCGGGCTGGAGCACCTCCCTTATGAGGAAAGGCTACAGCGTTCGGGGCTTTTCAGTCTAGAAAAAAGGCGCCTGAGGGGAGACATGATTGAGATGTATAAAATTATGCATGGGATGGAGAGAGTGGATAGAGGGAAATTCTTCTCCCTCTCACACAACACTAGAACTAGGGGACATCCACTCAAATTGAGTGGAGGGAGAGTTAGAACGGATAAAAGAAAATATTTCTTTACCCAGCGTGTAATTCATCTGTGGAACTCCTTGCCACAGGATGTGGTGATGGCACCTGGCCTAGATACCTTTAAAAGGGGTTTGGACAGATTCATGGAGGAAAAGACCATCACAGGTTACAAGCCATAAGCAACCTCCTGGTTTTAGAAGTAGATTTTCTCTGTGCCAGGTGCAGGGGAGTGGCAGCAGGAAACAGGTTATCTTGTTGGCTTTGTGCTCCCTGAGGCATCTGGTGGGGCCACTTTGTGATACAGGAAGCTGGACTAGATGGGCCTTTGGCCTGATCCAGCAGGGCTCTTATGTTCTTATGTTCTTATGTACTGGAGAGGAATTGAACTTAATGAAACTAACTTTTGAGTGGACATGCATAGGAGTGCATGTGATGCTAAATGCATCATTTGTAGTCCCATTTTTAAAAAATTAAAAGGGCAGCCACAGCGACGACGGGGGCGGGGGGCAGGAATCAAAACCATGGAGCACAGGTAGGAGGTATTTAACCGTTTCCCTTGCACGTCAATTCCAGGGAGATTTCTCCTCCCAAAACAGCTATTATCGCAGAGGGAAGCTCCCACTGGCACCAATGAGAACCTCTCAACTGAGGCTTATAACGGTTTTGGGAGGATAATTTTTATCAGGACTGTAGTGGGAGAGGAAAGGGTTACATTTTCCCTCCCCATGTTTTACAATCCCAATCCTAACTGGGCTCCACATGGCTATTTTAATTTTAAAAAATAAATTCATTTTAATATTAAAATGAAGAAGGAAGCACAAATATCACATTTAACATATTGTGTGATTTGACGCTTAGGTGCAAATTTCTTCTCAGAAAAAGGTAACAGTTAATAGTTCTCTACATTTTCCACATTGTAAATCTACAGTAACTTAAACTGTCATCTGAAGTAATTTATTATTGGTGAAAATCCATTTAATGTAATGAGTCCTCTTTGATGTTCTAAGGCTGCAACCTTGTACACACTTACCTGGGAGTAAGACTCATTAAACCCGATAGGGCTTACTTCTGAGTAGACACGCACTGGCGGGCAACCCGATCCTGCCTAACTTTAGGCCAGCTTTAGGCCAACTTTAGGCTCTCGTTCCGCTGGCCTAAGGAGTCACAATAGTGCCGCGTAAAGCAGTTTTGCGGTTCCTCTGGAGTAAGCGGTGCATGCTTGGAAGCCAGCACCACTTACTCCGCCACCTACCTGGACCTATGCTAGCTGACGCAAGTAAGGGCCATGCCAGTCAGTGCAGGGGCATGGGGAAGGCAGGCAGGGGTGGCAAGGTGGGGGCCATTGGCCAGCCCGGTCTGAGAAAGGGCGTGGATATCAGGGCTGGGTTGTGCCGATATCCCAAGCCCCTTTCCAGGCCGGGCTGGCCTTACATGGCCTCCCCTGGACATGTGCCAACTAAAGAGCTGGCGCATATCTGAGGAGGCCCATTGGGACCTCCAGGTCTTACACCAGGGGAAGGGGACAAACATTCCCTTCCCCCAAGGTGAGCCCAGGTCACACTGGTGCGGCCCACATCGTGTGCAGGATGCAGCGGCCAGCACTGCAGCTTACGCAGGATTGAACTGTTGCTCTGACATTGAAGGATTGTGGTGTACCTGCCTTTGGGGTCATGTTTGAAAGTATTTATTCCCTGGACCTCATTGGCACCAATATCTGATGGAGCCACCCACAGAATTCCTTATTAAGCAATGCAAATTGTCGTTGTGTTGCAGACAGAGGCGTTTCTACGGTAGGGGCCCTACCGTAAGTTGCGCCCCGTGCTAGTACCGTGTTTACAAACCGGAGCGAGGAGGCCCCGCCCCCACGCTGTCAGAGCCATTCTGCGCAGTGAAGGCGAATGGGCAGGAGACTCCTTCGCTGTGCGGAATGGCTCTGACAGCGAGGGGGCGGGGCTCCTCGCTCCAGTTTGTAAACACGGTACTAGCACGGGGCGCAACTTATGGTAGGGCCCCTACCGTAGAAACGCCTCTGGAGACACTCACCCCGGTGCTATTTCAATGGCTTTGAAACACACACAGGAAAACACAAATGAAAATGTTTCATTTGTAAATTTGTCACGCGCTGGATTGCAGTACTGTATAGCATGTGGAATGCCTTGCAGGGGAATGAATGGAATATCACTCCCTACCCCTGCCTTTTTTTCTTTGTATAGAGAAGTTATTCAGTCATGCTCCATATGAGAAGACAGAGTGTGAGACCGAGAACTTTTCACATCACTAAAAGTCACCCATATGTCACAATAATGTTGCAAATGCATATCGGTTTGGCATGTAGAATGAATAGATTAGCTCTTGTCAACAAACATATGGAATAAAATATTCAAATATCACAGCATTTTTAAGATCCATTTTTTTTCTCTCTCTCTTTTGTTTATTTGCTTCAAGAAAGAAAAGAAATAATAATTTCTTTCTTATATATAATCAGTATCACCTTCTCATATGGATATGATTATGGATATCTGTAGGCAGTTAAGAGGTAAACAATTATTCTCTGTAGAATTCTGATCAATACCACTACTAAAAATCTGAACTAACATAGTGACAGCACAAAAAGATAATTCAATCGCTGATAGGAGCACCACTGAAGATTGAATATCTCGACAACACTGAGAGATGGGGTCTTGTTTTAAGCAAGTATCTTTCTATACAAGATCCAAAGTACACATGAAGCTTTTTTTTCATGTGTAATAAATCTAAGTGATTACAGCCACATCAGAAAATCTATATAGTTGCTTGTATTTAGGTATAAGAAACAGCAAGCATGCTTTTAAAACTGAATTTTCATTTTCTGCCAGTGTAACGTATTTAGGAACATTGTGCTCTTCCTTAAAGTCCTCACAGAAACTAGATTAACCATTACCATAGATCAAATACTCTACAAGCTCCAGACCTCACTTGTGTAGAGCCCCAACTAATTATTGGATTGCTCCCTCATGTGAAACATGCATCCGTTCTGCTTCCTAAGTGGAATCCTTAAATGTCTCCAACCTATAACACTTCATGGCAAGTCGGTTGAAAGATCATCAGGGGTCATATTCCATAGTGCAATCTACTACTAGTAGTATTCTTTGTGTGAGGACGTATATGAAGTTTCCTTATACTGAGACCATGGGTCCTCCATCTAGCCCAGGACTATATACTCGGACTTTGCCAGTCCAGTGTTTGCCAGTCCAGTTATCCAAGGTCATTTTAAATGGAGATGCCAAAGATTGCACCCGAGAACTCTTGCTTGGAAGGCGCAGGACCTACCATTCTGCCATGTCCATGTATTGGGAAATATTGAGTTTGTAGGTAGAGTGTGACAGGTTTGTAAGTTGAATGTTAAAAGGGTGCAAAAAGGTACTTCTGCTTGCGTTGCTGGCATTTGTTTCTGTGAGTGTGTGTATGCCCTTTGTCCTTGCGTGTGAATGCTCACAGAAGTGTGTGCACTGTATGTGTTTTGTTCCAGAATATAATTCAGGATTGGGCCTATGTGTTCTTTAATAGAGCCCTAGTCTTCAACTACTACTGATGAATATGCTCCTATTGGTTCACACTTGGCCAGCTACTGGATTTTCCAGCAGTTTCTCCTGGGAATGGGATACTTGAAAAAGATGTGTAGATGATCGTGAAGTACTTGGTAGATGATCCAAAAGTACTTGGTAGATGATCCTGATGATTATAAGTACTTATGTTTTCCTCAACAGAAACAGGTAGCTGCTGTTTCAAGGCCTACAAATAACCTCCATACTCTGTTGTTTAGTAAATGGGAAGGCGGATACCCGCCATCTTTCTTCTCAGTCTGGAGCAAAATGGCGGTAGCTCCATCTCCACAAAATGAACTCTGTGGCCAAAGCTAAATTTTAAAAGGTAAGTGACAGAGCAGTCAGCAGTAGTTGAATATGTGTAAAAAGAGTCGCCACATGTGACTGATGACTGCACAGATTTCTTCATGCTATGTATATCCAGGCTTACCAGATCGTCACCGGGACGGGAGCGGTCTACCCTTAAGGGGGCGGGGCACCCCCCCACGCCCCGCTCCCTTAAGGGTAGAGCGCTCTCGTCCCGGCGACGATCTGATAAGCCAGTGTATATCAGTATTGCCTGGGAGGTATTGCTTGCAGAGATGAGGCGGTCCTGCATTTCATTCCCCAGAGCCTGTTAATCATGGGCCTTTCCATGGAGACTCCCAGCAGTGGTTGTAATTAATGCCATCTGTGATGGTGGCTTCTGAACACCAGCTGCCTTGAAAACTCACACAGAGCTCTATCTCATTTCACGGAGCCATTTATACTACCCTTGGTTGCCAACAACATTTGCTTGCTGAGGCTGCAATCCTAAGTATACACTCACTAGAGAGTAAGTCCTATTGACTTACTTCAGAGTAAACATGCTTAGGATTTTGCTTCCAATTGCTAATGCAATTACCAAGCCATCTGCACAATGCCTCTCTAGCATCCCAGCAAGAAATGGACTTTTGAAGAGTCACAGGACTGCCTCAGTGACTAACATTACGCAAAGTTGAATGTTGTCAGAACTTTTGTTTGATCTGCTACCTAAAGAGCCTGGAATTTACTTAGGCTTACCAGATCTCCAACCCAGACAGAGTGCTAGACCTTTAGGAGAAGTAATTTGGGCAGGTGTAGCTTGTTAAGTCCTAGAGCACAATGCTAGGCATGTCTACTCAGAAGCAAGCCCCATTGTGTTCAGTGAGGCTTGCTTCTGAGTAGACATGACTAGGATTGTGCTCTCAGGTTTAACAAGCTACACCTGCCCACATTCCTTCTCCTAAAGGTCTAGCACTCTGTCCCGGTTGGAGATCTGGTAAGCCTAGTTTTACTTGAGATATGTATTTAAGACAGGGCCGGCCCATTCATGAGACCAACTGAAGTGGTTGCATCAGGCAGCAAATTGGTTGAGGGGGTGCCCATCCCTGCCTACTTGCCTCCACTGCTCCTCCTTCACTTGCCACTCCCTGGATTGGAAAAGAAAGAGGACAAAGAGGAAATGTGGAGGGGAGGGGAGTGCTGGGCTAGAACCCTGGAGAGTGGGAGGAGCAGAGGCTGGCACATCATAGGGTAAGGGGGGCAACATTTGGCATGCTACCTCAGACATCAAGAGGTCTTGAGCTGGTCTTGTTTTTAAGATTTGTTTTGCTCAGAAGTATTAAAGAAGCTGAAAGAAATTAAAGTTTCTCGAACTTCACATCTGCACAACATCTCCATTAATAATACTCAGACCAAAAATAATAAGAATCACCAGCTAATTGTGTGTGTGTGTGTGTGTGTGTGTGTGTGTGTGTGTGTGTGTGTATAAAGATGTGAAGACCTGCCTTCTTAAGTGGCGACCAGAGCACCCAAAGCAGAGTTGACCCAATTTGGAGAAATCAGGGCTGATTAATGATTTATACGTGGAGAGCACTGAAACTGAGCCCAAGTTACTTGGAAGTAAATTTCCATTTGAATGCAATTCTTTCTCATGCATGCCCACTTCACATTCTGCACAAGCTTATGTCCTGTCAACTCCCTTTGTCCCTGTCCTCTCCCATTTCCGTATAGCTTGTTATGCCTGAACAGCCTCATCATCTATTCTGTAAGCCTCTTCCTCAAGACCTACTTTGGGCCTAAAGCCTGACCTCTCCCCACTTCCCTCTCTTGCCTATTTCACGTACGTTTTAAATCGTCTGTGGAGGCACTGTCACTTTTGTGTTCTGCACACATTTGGCAAGATGTCAGACAAAACAGCAGGGCAGTGAAATCTTACAGTCCAGCTAAAGCTGCTGCCAGAATGACATGACTAATGCAAGTGTAATGTGGTGGTGATCCTGTGCTCAACAAGCAGCAAAGTCAAAACCACAACTATGGCTGCAGAAACAAGTGCTAGCACAGGGCAACATGGACAACCATGCTAAGAACATCCCTGGATATTCTGTCAGCACCTAACAATCATGAGGTCACTCCACAAATAGTTTTGTTGTTGTTCAGTCGTTAAGTCGTGTCCGACCCTTCGTGATCCCATGAACCATATCACGCCAGGCCTTCCTGTCCTCCACTATCTTCCTGAGTTCGCTCATTTTCATGTTCGTTGCATCGGCGATGCTGTCTAACCATCTCATCCTTTGCCTTCCCCTTCTCCTTTTGCCTTCAGTCTTTCCCAGCATCAGAGTCTTCTCCAGAGAGTTCTCTCTTCGCATTAGGTGGCCAAAATATTTGAGCTTCAGCCTCAGTACCTGTCCTTCCAGGGAACAGTCAGGGTTGATTTCATTTAGGATTGACTGATTTGATCTCCTAGCAGTCCAAGGGACTCTCAGGAGTCTTCTCCAGCACCACAGTTCAAAAGCATCTATTCTTCGGCGCTCAGCCTTCCTTATGGTCCAACTCTCACAACCATACATTGCTACCACAAATAGTACACATCACATAAACCATGCAGAGAAGGCACCAATCAATAGATGATGATAGCACCAATGATACATTAACATCACTCTACCCAACACACAACCTAAAACCAGGCAACCAGATGGCGCCATTTCCTGTGCAGACTGCTATGGCAGTGGAAACAGAAGAACTGCACCTGGCATCTACAGCCAACCCCCCCCCCCCCAACTCCTTGAACATAGAGATTTGAATCTCTGAGCAACACACTGACACAAACACCTAGGCCAAAGAGGAGAAGGAGTAACATTCCAATCAAACTACTTAACCAGCCCAGTGGGTAGGAAGAATCCATGGGTGTCACAGGAGAAGTACTTAAATTTGGCTACAGGAGCGGTGCTTCCACACAGTCATTAGAACACTCCATGCAACACAGTGCCCATATGAGGAGACCATCCTTTTGGGAAAAGAGAGAACCACGTGTACAAGAAGGGAAGACATTCAGAGGGAGCAGCACCAAAAACCACCTGTTAGCTCAGTGCAAAAGAGTACTTTAATGAAAATAGATGGGCAATCTATGGATCTGTGGATTGGGCTCAAGTTCTGACACAGGGACATGCTAGAGTGACCTCTACAAGGCCTATTATACCTTCTGGGTATACTGCAAGTACTGTAACCATTTTAAATGCAAATGAGGACTAGGACAAAAGGCCAAACCTCCCAGTCTATAGCACTGGTGTCGATCGAGGTGGGGCGGAAGGGTAAGTTCCGCACTGTGCTAACCTCCGTTTACTTCCCAGCACGAGGCGGACCTGCCCCCTCACCATTGGAGCTATTCACTGCAGCAAAGGCAATGCGCAGGAGACTTCCTGTACGTTGCCTTCGCTGCACTGAATGGCTCCGACGGCGAGGAGGCGGGGCCACCTCGTGCTGGGGAGTAAACGGAGGTTAGCACAGTGCAGAACATACCCTTCCGCCCCACCTCGAGCGACGCCACTGGTCTATAGTAAATCCCTGACTATGTAGTCAAGGGAGCAGACACAGAAGACAGACTCATGATGGAGCCCTTATGGTCTCTCACAGGGATCCAGCCAGTGACACAGCCTCCTTCCTCCTCCCCCTCCCCTAGATCCCTGCATAACACCCAGAGGGCACAGAGATCAAGACTCTAAACATTAAAGCCGCCTTGTGAAGCTGTAGTCCAATGGAGCAAAATCTCCCTTGACCTTTGCCCTCCTAGCTTGTGCTCCAAGTGGCAAAGACGTGGCATGAGTGTAGAGCCCCATCCCTGAGCAGACGTAGTGATGGAGCGCCCATTGCCCACTCCCCATCTGTGTGCTCCATTCATGTAGAAGCTGAGTTAGAGGTTCCCTACCTGCTGACCCTCACAAGAGCAGAAACAGCCAAAGCCGTCGCAGTGTTTATTAAACAAGATCAGCGATGGAGTGATTACGGAAGTAGCACGTAGAGTTATGGTTACCAACTCCTCTGTTCCTGCAGGACCCTACCTGCTGCTGAGAGCTGCATGACAGAGAGATGGAGAAAGGTGCAGCTTTCCCCTTCACTGGCTTCCGCATGCTTGGTATGGCTGCTGCTCCTACTATACCACTGTTTGTCATGTATTCTGGACAGGCAGAAGCAGCCCTGGTAGGACAAAGGTGGCAACTCACAGAGAAACAGCTGGATTCCCATTCATCACTGCTACTATTGTAGGCATTGCTGGGATTCTGCATGGCACAGGGGCTGGGGGAACAGTCTTTCCTCTGTGGGTGGTGGAAGGATGCCCATTTGCCTGTTAAAAAACAAGAAAGATGTGAGAAACGTGAGGCGTAAAGGAGAGCAGCCAGAAAATATGGCACCGGTGACTGGGTGCTTGTTGGTGGTGGGATGAACGCCTAGGTGCTTTTTCATTCCATGTGTTCCAATTCAGCTCCCCACATGGAAATCTCTGGGGATTCACTCATTGAAGAATATGGTCATTGGGACCATATTCACTCATTCCATGTATGGATGGAGCTGCAGGAGAACTCTGTGGCCAGTTATGGTTTGTTCTGTTCCAGCAGTCCTGGCTCTGATTGAGCAATTTAGGGTGAGACATGAGTATTTGGCTGGCAGGATTCAGTAGATGGAGTGAGATGGTTGGTGCTCCCCCAAAAAGGTGGATCTGTTTCCTTTTGCCTTCACTGCTGTATGGTGGAAGCTTACCTGCTATTGGGGACTGTGGCCAATAGGGATCCTCTTTCTGCAACCTACATTCTTGCATTGTGTCCCCTGTGAGGGAGACACTGCTCCAACCTGTGGAGGAAGGGAACATTGTTAAGCCAAGACAGGTCATGACTCATGAGCTCCCCATATTGCAAACTGAGAAAGGAAAACAGTTTCTGGTGTGCTCTGCACAGCTTGTGGTGCTCAGGGTGAGGGATGCAGGGTCTCTGCGAGTCCAGCTTTGAGCTATAGTTCACCCACCCTGACTTACCAGTGTGGGGCGTCCTTGCAGCTCTCGGTTCAGCGGTAGAGTTCAGATTCCTGGTAGGTATCTATTGCCCTGAAGAAGGACACCTGTAAGGGTTCTGAGAAGACACGTGTTAGCAATATGCTCTCCCACTTTGTTGTGAACCATGGCTGGTTTTGCAAAGTGTTTTTTCACCAGCATCCCTATTAAGAACATAAGAAGAGCCCTGCTGGATCAGGCCAAAAGCCCATCTAGTCCAGCTTCCTGTGTCACACAGTGGTCCCACCAGATGCCTCAGGGAGCACACAAGACAACAAGATACCTGTGTCCAGTCGCCACTCCCTTGCACCTGGCACAGAGAAAACCCATTTCTAAAACCAGGAGGTTGCTTATGGCTTGTAACCTGTGATGGTCTTTTCCTCCATGAATCTGTCCAACCCCCTTTTAAAGGCATCTAGGCCAGATGCCATCACCACATCCTGTGGCAAGGAGTTCCACAGATGAATTACACGCTGGGTAAAGAAATATTTTCTTTTGTCTGTTCTAACTCTCCCTCCACTCAATTTTAGTGCATGTCCCCTGGTTCTGGTGTTGTGCGAGAGGGAGAAGAATTTCCCTCTATCCACTCTCTCCATCCCATGCATAATTTTATAAGTCTCAATCATGTCTCCCCTCAGGCACCTTTTTTCTAGGCTGAAAAGCCCCAGACGCTGTAGCCTTTCCTCATATTATCTGTCAAGTTCCCACTTACGGTAGATGCGCAACGTTTTACGGACATGAGATCTAAGTAATGGAGCCCCATGGTGCATGACTTTATATATGAGATGACGCTGTGCCGTCTGATTCCCCCCCCACACACACACACACAATGCTGCCTCTGCATGTGTGTGTACCATCCATGGATGAGGTGGGAGGGCAAGTGAAAGAGTGGTGTAACCCCATTCCCCTTTCCCTTTACTTACAAAAAGCACATTCTTACCACGAAACCAGCATCCACCACTCCTACTCAGTTTAAACAGAAGCAGCACAGAGCAAGAATGCTGCATGCCCCACTCTTTGTAAGTAAGGGAGGGGCAGACTCCAGATCACCTCTCCCTGCCTATTTGGCACTTCATAAGGAAGAGATGATCTGGACCCAAAGCAGTTTTCCTCCCCTTCTTCCAACAGCAGGGGAGGGAGAAGGGGGGAAAGGTTGTGTCAGCTCCAGATCTCTTTTCCCTGCCTACATGGTACTACATGGAAGCTCATCCATTCACCACCCCTCCAAAAGGGCATGCTCCATGTGACTGTTTTTAGGTTTCCTCATGGCAAGGCCAGCCCTACTTGGCTGAGTCTTGTATACCAGTGGTAGGTGCAGTGATTAGTTGCAGACGTAGTCAGAATCCTATCCTTGTGAATGTGTGGACAGAGAATGAGGAGGTAGGGGGACAGTTGTAAGGATCTGTCAACTGACTTCAGTGACCTTTAATATATGCAACCTCTTTTACATAAGAAGAACCCTGCTGGATCAGGCCAAGGGCCCATCAAGTCCAGCTTCCTGTATCTCACAGTGGCCCACCAGATGCCTCTGGAAGCACTGAAGACAACAAGGTAACTGTATCCTGTTGCCACTCCCTTGCATCTGGCATTCAGAGGTAGGCTACCTCTAAAACCTGGAGGTTGCATACAGTCATCCTGACTTATAACCTGTGATGGACTTTTCCTTCATTAATCAGCCCAATCCTCTTTTAAAGACATCTGGGCCAGGTGCCATCACAACATCCTGTGACAAAGAGTTCCACAGATTAATTACTCACTGGGTAAAGAAATATTTTCTTTTGTCTGTTCTAACTCTCCTGCCAGTCAATGTTAGTGGATGTTCCCTGGTTCTGGTGTTCTGCGAGAGGGAAAATAACTTCCCATGCATAATTTTATATCTCTTACAGTCCAGTTAGACCTGTGCCAGTGATTTCGCTGGTGCAAGTCTGAGGAGAGAAAGGGGGCGGGGAGGCTGCCTGTGAAGGGATAGGATCTGGCACATGCCATCACCCCCGGATCCAGCCCCTCCCGCAGCCTCCCCACCCCCTGTTCCACCCTCTCCCTCCCACCTTCCCTGCTGGCTTACCTGCTCCAGCTGGTGGCCAATGTTCCCCCAATGCAGGCAAGAAGGCTCCAGCCTTCCTGCCAGTGCTCGGGCAGTATGTTACTCAAGCAACACTCTCTCAGACAGCACTGCCGGAGAATGCACATTCCTCTGGTGGCAGGGCCCAATAGGTTTGGGCTATCAATCATGTCCCCCCTCAGGCTCCTTCTTTCTAGGCTGAAGAGCTCCAAATGCTGTAGTCTTTCCTCGTAAGGGAGGTGCCCCAGGCCACTAATCACTCTTTTGCAGGTGTATTGGAAGGGTGAGAGAGTGAGCCCTGCACTTCTAAGGATTCCTCCTTAGCTTCCTTAGGACACCACTTAAGCTAAGGATTCCTCCTAAGCTTACTCCTCCTGCACCATGCTCCCACTCTGCCACATCCCTCCAACCCACCCACTAGTAACACATAAAGTTTCCACTGGTTTAGCAGTGATGGTACTCTGGTGCAGGGGACTTGGGAGCAATACTATCCTCATGTAACATGCAATCATATGGATAATGTTGGAAAGGTTCCCATCATGTAATGTGTTTAGAACTGAGAAACACGTTAAGAACATTCCAGTGGAATATTGAAATGTGAGAATAATTCAAATATTTACTGTTCAGTGTAATGAACAGTGTACTGTTCAGGATGGTGTAGTGGTTTGGGAGTCGGACTTAGACCTGGAAGATCCAGGTTCAAATCCCCGCTCAGCCACGAAGCTTCCTGGGTGACCTTGGGCCAGTCACTATCTTTCAGCCCCACCTACCTCACAGGGTTGTTGTGAGAACAAAAAGGAGGGGAGGAAATATGTACACCACTCTGAGCTCCTTGGAGGAAGGGCAGTATAAAAATGTGAAAAATAATTAAAAAAAATAATCATGGTCCTTTTTATATAATATAAAAATTAAGAGGAGGCAGGCATCAGTCATGTATAGTAGTCTTCCACTAGGGTCTTAATAAACCTCCTGTTTTTATTACCTGTCTGTAGCTAAACTTTGTCAAGCACCTGGCAGATGATAGAATACATGGCTGGTGAGCTGCATCTTAGTCAGTCACAGTTGTGTAAGCCTGATTTAAAGATTGCTTCTGTCCCATTGCACAGAGCAGAGCAATATAATTAAAAAGCACATTTCTCAACATCCAGAAATGTCAAGCACACACAGTAGTGCCAAAAGGATATGTTTCCCGTGGAAATGAGATCACGCATACATTTAGCCATGTTCCATGTTTTTTTTCTAGTGAGTTAATTTATGCATAGATATTATTTTCTTCTGAATCATTGCTATGTAGACTGCTTGCCTGACCACAAAGAACCATCACGCGGCAATGAAGAGAGATTCTGCAGTGTCAATGTTTAATTAAAAAGGACGCCAGACATTGCACTGCAACAGTTTCCGAGGCTTAGAATCAGGGATTATTTATACACAGTTGTTATAGTGGTACTATTTCTTTCTTTTTTTATAAACTATTTTCTTAAAAATGGAAGTGGTAATGAAAATAAAAGATTAATGAAGAAGCAAGTGTGTATTGCCTGAGCATGCACAATTGTGGGGGGAAAATTCTGACACTTGTGCAAATCATGAGATCCACCAACACTTTACAAACTAAGGTAATGTTCTTTTTGCACTAAAACAGACATATATTCTTTATAACAATGTTGTCTATAAAAACAATCTGTTATATGTATTTTAGCATATGTGCTAAATGACTGATTGATTACTGGGATCCTTTGGGCTCTGATAACAATCTGCAGATGTGTGTTCTACATACTAATGAAAAATGTGCACATTTTAAGACTAATAGCCTATGTGCTCTTTGGTATAAGCTGAAACTCGTTTCTTTTTCCATATTCATGTGAACCAGCCTGTAAACAGAGACATCTGGAGCAGGAGAACACTAGCAATGGTTTATGTGCTCCCCCCCCATTCTGTTTTCTTTACCTGTAATCAGAATGACGGGCAGTCGAACGAGCCATTCAAGATGCTAAAGCAGCAGCCCTCCAGGGTACTGGTTCTCAAACGGCCTCTAGTGCTCTCCTAGTTACAGACCTTTCCCCATATAAATAAATGGAGCGATGACAATGCTGGTGAATGTTGCTAACCCCTCCCCACTCCCCAAACTGTGGGTTGTGTTTTAGCTATTTTGCAAAGTACTGGGGAAATATACCTCCACTTAACTTCTTTCTATAGTTATTTCAGCATTAGAGATAGTAGTTCTAATTTACAGTCCTGTGCAAGTCACTTTAACATAACATAACACTGATTGCGCTCTTAGTTCACCCTAAGAGTAGTTCCAATAGAAAATACTGTTCAAGAAATCCTCAGGTCCCAATAGGCTTTGACCATTTTTTTCCAGAACTGGCTACCATGGGATCCTCTGGAACCCCTGTATAGGGGCTCACAATGACAAAGGCCATTCTGTCATTCCATCTTCCATCTCCAGCTAAAAAATGGAGGAAGTCTCCTTGGAATATTCACCTTCATTCTTGTAGCCATCGTGCCCCTGCATTTCATCTCTAGACAACCCCCCCCCCGAAGAATCAGCCTCCCCACTACTAAATCAGCCATTCTAATGGTGCAGTGCGCTGCTGGTTCCAGACTAGTAGTCCGGGTCTCCCCATCACTCAGCCCTTAATAGGTTTCCACTTCCTGACCATTTGTCAGGATCAAAACAAGTCTCCACCAGTAGAATACACTCCTCACCACAAGAGTAAATGGCAACTTAGGTAACGGAGATGCATAAAAGCATGGAAGGGATGCTAGTTGTTTCTTCATACATGGCTCACTTGGATTGAGAACAAAACGCAGCCTTGGTTTCTGAATCCAGCCTAAGTGCCGAGATGAGGCACTGTGGAATCTCTGGATGTTGCCTTTAAAATACAGCAACATTAAATGCCTTGGAGCAAAGATGCCTAGTAACAGGCGTTTGCACAGACAGATGCATAGATCCTCTCACTTCATTACTTGACTGTTACTTCCGTTGAAAATAATACACTCCCTGATGTGCAGCTGCAGGATGGAACCACATGATAACCTAACCTGGCAAGATGACTTGTCTGTGATTTCTCTTGACTATGGAGCTGTATGGTGCAGACTGACATTTTCAGTGGAATTATACAAATGATTACTGCCCACTTATACCAGTTAAAGTAAATGGATTGAGACATTTGTGCCATTGGCAGGTTGGAAAAATTAAAGGATAATACCTCTCCCTCTCCCCTCCACTGTCACAAGGGTTTGCATGGGATTTATAAGATTCTTATTAGAAGATGGCATGTTGTACAGTGGTCTCTCAAAAAGCAAAAACTGATCTGTGGGAAGCAGAATCAGAATCGTCTAATATGGAGTATTCTCACATATGGAAACAACTAAGAGACAATCTCAACGTACCATTTTTCCGCCATATCCATGGAATATTTCTGTGTTTCATGTATTTCCTGTCTTTTTTCTCTTGAACTTGAGGAATAATAAACAGGGCTCCCAATCAGTGTCCCATTCAGCACTGACCAAACCCAGACCAGTTTCATTTCAGCAAGTTCCTGCATCATGCACCTTCAGATCATGCAAAAAGTACAAATTGGAATGCAAATTCTGTATGACGTTTGCAGGAACTTCTCAGATCTTTCCTTTCCATGTGAGTGTTCCATCCCAACCTAACACTTTTTATCTATATTCCAGTATGGCTGATGCACCATTACATCAGAATCAGCCCTGGATAGAGAGAAGGGCAATGTAGGACACCGCAAGACATGAACTGGATGGAGCCAGATACTGTATCACATTCAAGAACACAACCAATCAATTTGGAGGATCCATAATGGTGTAACAGGGATGTGTTGCACAACAGATTACTAGCTGAAACATCTGTTGAGGTGGGGGTGGTGACTCTAAAACGAGACTCTAGTAACAGACGATGAGTCAAGCCCAAAAGTCACCTTCTTTTGCTAGACTAGCACTAGTAAACTACTAAAAATAAGATCTGGCATTTGTTCTCATGTGGAAAGTCTCTAATTATTAGGCTCAGGTTAAGAGAAGTCATCTTGTATCATTTCTTTTTGGGCCAATAGTTTCAAAAGCAAGCAAATGAAAGAAACTTTAACTGTCATTCTTCTCAGTGAGTTCAAGAATATTTGACTTGGAAATTTAACTGTCTTTCTAGAGATGAAAAATCAGTGAATGTTTTCATACATGAGACTTATTTTACCATTAGCCTTCTCTCACGCTATTTGCATGGTCTGATCATTGTGAGTATGGAAATGAAGGTAGATTAGAGACATTTGACTTGCACACATGCATTCTGAACTATGTGTAAGCTGTAAGCATTACATTTATATCACAAACTATTGACAGAAGAACCACTTTAACAGCGCAATCCTATCCAACTTCCCCACTGGTGCAGTCAGCGGTGCAGCGAGAACGGGAGGCCCCAGAATGGAAAGGGGACTCAAATCCCCTCCAAAGGGTGATTCAAATAGGATTTGAATCCCCTTTCTATTCTGGGGCCTCCCATTCTTGCTGCGCCGCTGGTTACACCGGTGGTGTATGTTGGATAGGATTGCGCTGTAAGTCTCATGTGTGAAGACAGGAAACTGCCTTCTAGTGAGTCAGATGATTGATCCATCTAACTTGCATTGTCAACACTAACTGGTAGTGGCTCTCCAGGGTTGCCAACAGGGGTCTTTCCTAGCCCTACTTGGAGACGCCAGGCAAAGCATGTGCTCTACCATTGAACTGTGGCTTCTCTGCTGCAGGTGAAAACACCCTTCCTTTGCATGGGTCACTGGCAAAAGTTAACACAGAGAAACTATTGTGCCCCACCTCAGTCTAGATCAGGGGTGGCCAACCATTCAACATGAATGCTCCTGGCCCTTTAATGGTTGTATAGGTGCAGCTGCTTTAGCAGCAGCATTTGCAACTGCCAAGATTCTGTGTTCTACACAACTCTTAAAAATGCAGAGGCCCTAATGGTGGAGGGTTGGCCACCCCTGGTCTAGTAGATGGAACATTTTCTTCTAAAGAGAAGCAGTGCAAAATTACTGTACAATCTGTAGTATAGTCTCTAAATATTTATGCAGCTGAAGTCACAGCTAAACAAAATATGGGAGAGCAATGATCAAGATCTCTACCTTGTTAAAATTAAAAGCAGGGAGGCCTGAATTGGGTTGTGGCACTGGGGGAAGGGTTTTGTTTTTTTACCGCTTTCTCCTTGCACTGTTCTCCTAATCTAACAGTACAATTCTATACATGTTTACTCAAAAGTAAGTCCCATTGTGTTCTGTGGGACTTACTCCCAAGTAAGCATGCATCAGGTGATAATTCTTTTTTTTTTACTTACCTGGATATAAGCCCAATTAAATTTAATGGGACTTACTTCTGAGTACATATGCCTAAGATTGCACTTTAAATCACACACCTCAAGCTGTTATCTGTATTATACCTGTATGTTTTCTCTGACAGGGGAAATAGCAACTGTGGAGGAACCCCCTCTTCCCTAGTGCTGCGATTCTAACTCAGTTTGGGTCCTACATCTGCTTTTAGCTTTTATAAAAAGGTGAGAGAGAAATCTAATTGTGATCCCATATACATCTAGTTTGACACTGAGTTCTCCTTGAGTGGAGCAGCAAACATCTAGTCCTTTCTAGACACATGTCAAATTAACTGCTCCCTGAAAAAACAATATAGCTAAGTAAGAATTTCTCTACTATGAATTGCACAAAATGATGGTGTATTTAGCTTTTGATATTCATAGTTATTTTGCGAGCACTTTTTATGTACCAGGATAACACATATTATTTCAATGGGTAGAGGTAAATCTATTCTAGATACTTTTATAGGTGTTTGCTTTATTCCCCCCCCCCCAGAAAAACAATTATTTGGAATTTATGCCTTATGTATTTGACAGAATGAAGTGCTGTAATCTGAAGTGTGGTGGGACAGTGGAGATCCCAAAGAATGTGACAGAGTGCTTACAAATTCAATATTATGCATTATTTAATTGGGTTTAGCTGAGGTCCCTATGCACATTTAGTACTTAGAAATAAGCCCTATTCAAATTAGTGAGCTTACTTCCAAGAAAACACTCAACAGATCAGGATGCACATCTTAGAGTTGTGAGTGTGTTTTATATAACCATTTTCAATACCATGAGTTGACATCTATGAAATGTTCGTGTCACAATAGTGTTGAGTAAGAAGCCAACATGCTGAAAGTGGAATTGATCCAAACATCCAAAAGTGTCATAATGGATACAAAAAAAGGAACTTCCCCGGTAATAAGTACTTTTTCTTAACTATTTTTCCACTTTAAATGACAACCAATTGAAATATTTTCCCATTTGTATACAAAATGACTATAGTGAACATTGACTTTCATATCTTTGACCTACAAAGCATCCATTAATTTTAAAATGCATTTTTCAGTATGATTCAATAATTCCATTTATTTTGAGGGGGAGTCACCTATATCATAAGTAGAGAAAATATTTCCCCATCTTACTTCTTCACCTTCACCTGTCAGTCACCACCTCTATTCATGTCCACAAGCAGTTTATCATTCAGCTCCAACAGTATGCAACAGTTGGCTTTCTTTTTCATTGATAGGTTGTCACAAAAATGAACTGTACTAATAATTATTCCCTTTTGTAGCATATTTCAAAAATAGACTACACAGTATTTCCATGTTTTAATGGCTAACACAAAATCACCCAGAAGTAATCTTAATGACTATAATTGAAGACTTCCTTATTTCATGAAGCCAACCTATATTTTTGTTTAAATTCAACTATATTACAGACACAAGTGGATCATGAAAAACCCTCTCTTTATTAGCAAAGGAAATTAAAGCCTTAGAATAAAAGAAATCAAAAATACATCTTGCTAGCCTAGTCCCAAATGTTGCAGATGAAGAGTTCATAATCACCTTCACCAGAGATCACAATAAGACATCTTCCTTTATAGGTAATTTTAATTGCATATTATCTTTGTTGACAATTGCCATGATCCAGATATAAATTAATGCCCCCAGTTCCTAATAACCTTTTCCTGCATGTCCTTTGCTACAGTGTTAAAGCTTATTAAGCTTCTTTGCTTGCTGGTAGTCACTATACAGCAAGGTATGTATTCACAAAGCACTATGACAATTCTCTTTACTTACACAATAACATAAATCTTTGCCCACTTCATTTCATTTTATGAACTATGTAACTGCAAAATATTTGGCAGACCTCTTTGCATTTCTGCAATCCAAAAGTGTCCACAAAGAACTCCTACACTTTCCTGGGTGGGTTAATGTTTAGGGTTAAAACAAAAAACAAAAAAAAACCCGAACCACCTTGGTCTTCACAGGAGCAAAAATACAATTGACATTACAGACAGTTTTTTTTCTCCAAGGCAAAACTGCAGGACTTGCCTCATCGAAAATCTATAAACTTCATTACTGAACTGGCACTTTCTCTGTGAGAATGATTTGTCTATGCCATTATTGCCTGTAGATTTCCACATCTGCTACCTATTTAATTAGAAATGAAAGACTGCTTGAAGTTGGAATTATTTCATCTGTGTAAAAGAAAGGGAGCAAAGGATTGGTTTAAGCAAAATGTAGTAGCACAGATATATCTGTTCATGCAAGTGCATGCTTCTTCCAAAGTAAACTCGCAGTACAATCCTATGCAGGTCTATTCAGAAAGCAAACCCCACTGAGTGCAATGGGGCTTCTTACTTCCAGGAAAGTGTGTATAGGATTGCGGCCTTAGATTTTCTACTAAGAAACATAATACAGTAGTTTCACATCAAAAAATGAATTTGAAAGAAACTGTTAGCTAAGTGTTTGTCCCACTGTGTTGTGCTTAAATATATAGTGCTAGGGAAGTATACTACACTCATTTAACTTTATTTTCCATGAGGAAAGTCTGTTGCTAATAAAAAAACCATCACGGGGGTGCCTCCCTGGTGATCAAAAGACCCAAGGAAGAATGTTTGAAAGCAAAATGAAAGAATAGAGAACATAGGTATCATATGCATCCAGTATGGTCAAATCATGGTTTGGATTTGAACCTTGGAGAAACAGATACAAGACCCACCGAGGCCTAGATTCTCTACAGATGTATTAGAGTCTAATTAATAATTAGACCAAGACACTTCAGTTACTCAAAATGGGAATATTGCCCACCTCCTTGAGTTAAAGTTAGATCCAGACAACAAAGAACGTTGTACAAGAAAAGTTCAACAGAAGTAAGTAATAATATGAATTGCTCTGTTTATACCTACCTTCTGTATGAATGGCAGACACATATGTCCAGTTGTAGCGTTTGACTATATCAAGCATGGCTCTAGCTTGCAGGATATCAGATGGCACCACCCTCAAGAAGTATTTGTACAAAGTTTTGTCACTCAGGTCAATACTAGTTGCAGAATAAGCAATCTGGGGAATATCAAAGAGCTGAAGCAAATTTTGAACTTGGATGGCCACAGAACTGGAGCCTGGACCAATAACACCGGCAATGGGTTTTTTGGCCCTGATATTGTGATGAGCTGAAGATGGGTCAGGCACACAGCGGCCAAGAGCATCTTTCTCATCTCGGATGGAGATCAAGGAGTCCCTTATGAATTCAATGCTTTGCTCCAAGGCTACTGAGGAGTGCCAACAGGAGTCTCTAATTTCACTGCCTAAAGTGATGTTGGGTAACAGGACTGGGTCTGAATTAATTTTGTCCAAAGTATGAAACATGGCCTCAACTCTCTGGATACCATATTGCTCTCGGATCTCACCACATTTTCTCTCAGGCACTTTCTCCGCTGGAGGTTGATGGTGGACAGAAAAAAGGGCTCCTATAATGACATCACCATCCATTCTGGCTACTGATCTTTGGGAAGAAGCACCTGAGATCAAAACTTTCCTGCCAGCATTCTTGGGAAGGAAGTCCGTCTCCAGGAGGATAGCAGGGAAAAAAACGAGCAGCACCCCAATCATTTTGTTGCAAGAAGCCATCCAGATCCAGGTGACCAGTTTCATGGGCTCTTCCTGCCTGCACATTGTTAAGGACATGAAGCAGTCGTATCTCCCCACTGTCACTTTTTAAGTGCGTATAAATCCCATTACAACGTGGCCTTACAGCAAATAAACTGATGGGGCAACAGAAGTCATTGTAGGAGTGAATTGTAGCCTGTTGACATGGGAAGGAAGAACAGAACACATCGATCAGTGAAAAGTATGTCACTGCAGGGCTTGATAAAGGTCGTTTTCTTTTCAAGCATCTTTCCACATGTCTGGAATATTACTAAAGACCAAAACAGTTGGCTCTAAGAGGCAGGTCACTCTCAAATGTAAATCTCAAAGAAAGAAAGTGCCAGGAAAATGTCCAGACACAGCTATACTCCTAAAATATGGACACATTTCACATACAGATATATAGTGATATATTAAAAAATAATACACATATGTAATATAGAAAGATTGATGCTGTCATAAGCAGACCTGTATGTTATTGGATCAGGTTGTTAAAACTTGACCACCTGAATGTACATGAATAGGTATTCTTCAAATATATATATTCTTTCCAAGTTTTAGAACTTCCATGGGTTCCTTTATTGGATATTCTTTAATCTTAATGACCCTGTTAAAAACTAGAAAGCTATAGAGGTTTCAAACATCAGAAATGAAGAATGCACCATAAAAAGCTTGGGGGGGGGGGGGAGAGAACAAAATGTCATTTAAAGGTCAAAACAGAATTTTTAAACAACCCAAACAAGTGCCAGCCCTTTCCCAGTTAGATTAATCTTTGGATTTTGAAAGGGAAAGCTGTAGTTGGACAAGAGACACAAGTATGCAAGCTGTGGGAAATACATATTAGTTACTAAGGCAACCGCAGGCAAAGTCCTGATGTGCTTTTCTGGCACTGCTTGCTTTTCATGCAGACTTTGGGCAGGAGAGGTGACAAGCCAGGCGGCTAGAGTTTAAGTAGTTTAATGCGATTTAAAAGGCGGATCGTTTGAGATAATTGCTGATTGGAAAGTCAGGGATGCCTCGCTTAGCTAGGCTGCCTTGGCCCCCTGTTGCATGGGCTGGGATCTCTGCGGCTTCTAGTCAAAGTGATGCTGCTTTCAGCACCCTGGACAGCGTCCACGACAACCCACTTCTCAGCGAGTTCTGTCATTCCATCAACAGATTCCGGGGTGATGCTAAGCTCCTTGCCCTAAAAACTTCTTGCACCCGGCGCCTTTCTCTTTTACACACACACACACACACACACACACACACACACACACACACACACACACACACACACACACACACACACACACACACGAGTCTTTCACTAGCATCATCTTGCCTTCCGCCAATGATCCCCCCAAAGCATAAAGAAATACATACAGAGAATGCCAGTTGCAGCAGCTTCGTCTCCCTTATGTCTCCTTAGCTTCTTTGAATACCCACAAAATTAACCGATGGTGGTGGGTTTCTATATAGCATGCCAGATTTCAAGTTGCTCCCCCCCCCCTCCCCTGAAGGACAGGAAACCGTCGCGGCGACAGAGGGGGAAGAAAGATGAAAGGGGCAGAAGAAGGAAGCTACTCCGAGGAGAGTATCAAGTACCGATTTTCCCTGCGCACGCACGCACGCACGCGTGCACACACACACACACACACACACACACACACACACACACACACACACACACACACATTCCGAGAGATGCCTAATAACGGCTGGGAGCCAACCAGGTCTGACATGTAATATATAATGAATGTATTCTGTCTGGCTCTCTTTTGCCTGCAGTGTTAGAGCTCGTGCTGGTCCCTTTCGGAGGATTAAACTTAAGACCTACCTGAATCCGAATCCGTGAGACAGTTGGCTCCTTCCTCCTTCAAAGCAGTCATCGCCAGTTCTCCTATTCACAGTTCTCTTTGCCACAGTCTGGTAGATGGAAGGAGATGGGTTGTACGCGAGTGCCCTCTTTCTTCAATGCTGTTTTACCGCAAGAATGAGGGGGGGGGGGCGAGGAGAAACAGGTCATTCAAGGCTCATCTATTATCTCATCCACAAGGATCAGTCATTTTCTCTCCCTCCTTTCCTCCATCCTCCCTGCTTTTCCCATTATTTTTTCTAGTTCTTGTTTGGTAGTCAAGAATATATATATAAAAACCCCGAAAAGAGAAAGGGGGAGGGGCTTGGTTTCGTCTGTGTTTCAGTGTCTGCGAATTCATTACTTCCCAGTCACACATGCAACTGCAACTATCGGAAACAGACTATATGAGAATATGAGAAGGGAGAGGCTGGATTTAGAGGTATAGATTGCAAATGTACTTCCTGCAGAACATGTTTGAAGATTTTGAATATTGCATTTGAACATCAAATTGTTTAAAACTCAATAGTCTTCCTATTGATTAAAAAAAAACACTATTGAATTAAAAACATGCAAGAGCAAAGTAAAACCCTAAAAATGAGAAGCAAAACTGGAATTTTCAGATGAATCGATTGCATGCATGTTAAAAAACATGTCAGATTAAAATAATGCCAAATGACCTTCTTGCTACAATGATTGAATGACAAGACTGGAGTTTTTTATTTGAAAGTTAAAGTTAGAGCAGTATCCCACTGGGAACACAGGAGACTATGGAGGCTGATGGTTGTCCTACTTCTGAAAAGGCAAAGACACCTTGTGCAAGGATATGGCTGCAAGACAAGTTCAGAGAATGTCACCTAGCCCTACAGAGCCCAAGCCAATTGACCAGGTGCTGCATGCTGTTGGGGGGGGGGGGTACACCAGACAGCCAGTAAGAGGTAAGTAAAAAAAACCTTCTTCTTACCTCCCAGTAGGCTGTCTGGTCGCCTATCAGTCTCCTCAGACTCATGTGAGCTATCTGCCAGCCGCCAGGCTGGCCATCGCATCTTACGGCACAATCCTGATGAATCCTCAGGTGGCAGAACAAGTGTTCCGCCACTCCAAGTATACCTCCAGCCGAGCAGCAGCCTGGCCGTGGCGGAGCACAGGATCTGGCGGGCGGGCGGCCTGGGCTGCTGGCCGGATCCTTACATAGGATTGCACTGCCCAGCAGAATCTCAGACTTTTAGAAACTTATTTTAAGTAGATAAACTGAGAAATTTCCCCTCTATTTGATCTCAATAATAAAAAGCCTATAAGTTGCAAACTGGAGTACTCCTTTTGTGCCAATGTGCTACTTTTTTGGGATGAGCAGGCTACAAGTCTGAATGAATGAATTCATAATATAAATATTACGTGCCAAGCTCTACTTTTGATGTATAGACAATTGCCCTTATTGTTAGCCCTGAAGAGAACGTCAACCAGCCAGCTATACATCTTTGACAAGCAGAAATATAACCTGGGGCTGGAAAACTAAAAGTTTAAGGCAAGTCTGGAAAATTTTTTTAAAAAAAAAGGGCAGGAAAATTAAAAGTTTAAGGATAGAGGGCAATTTAGGTGAGCGTGTGCAGGATGAGAGTAAGAGAGAATGTGTAACCTGACAATTTCTGGTTAGCCCTGGTCAAGGCATATTGTGCAGCTGAATCTGGAAAAGGATATAGAGGTGGAGAACGAAATGGATCTGTAGCTAGAGCAGCAGGAGAAGGGGAATACAGAATCAGATCATATGTAGAGAGCTTGCTTTCTAGTGAATCTATGATTTGCATTTGGAAACTAACAACAAAAACCCTTTTATAGCATCTTTTGCATACTATGTTTGACACAATAACATTTCAAAGGCAGTTGTGTTTTCTATGCATGCATAATATTTCCATTATGTTTTCCTTCACCAACTTTTGCAACCCATTCAAAATATTTATTTCACTTCATTTCAGAGGGGCTTTTTTAGTTAAACGAAGCAATCACATCCCTTCCACACAGCTTGATAATGTTGCATGATTTTTACTCAGCCATATATAGATAGTTGTTCTATAGATACACGGAAGATTGTTTCATCTTCATAAGAGGGCACTAAAGCCAAGACTGGCTAAGATAATTGTTGCATCAACTACTGACTGGTGAATATCTATCACCACAAGGCTGACTGGTGAATATCTATATCACCAGTCTGAATTATTAATGAAAGGGCATAGTGGTGCTACTGCCCAGGGCTCGATCATCCATGGGGTCCTGAGGTGGTTGCCTCAGGCAGAGGCGTGGATAGACTGGAGCGAGCGGAGCAGCGGCTCCAGGTGGCACATCGGCCCTGGGCAGCGCTGCTCTGCTCGCTCCAGTGTTTCCACGGAGCGCGCGCCGCCCGGCGGGCGCTCCGAGGCCTTCTCCCCAGCCTCGGAGCCGGAGAAAGCCCGGGAGCGTCCACCTCGACTGGTGGCCGGGGCTTTCTGAAGTCCGACTGCCGCATCACACTGTTTATCTTTGTTTTGCACATGAGCAAAACGTTTTAATGTTTCAAACGTTCAAGTACCCAGAGCAGCGCCGCCCCTTTGGGGCGGCGCAGCAGCAAGTGCTCCAGGCAGCACTCGCTGCTGCTACGCCTCTGGCCTCAGGCAACCAATTGGCAAGGAGTCCTCTCCTCCATCCTCCCAACTACCTCCACTGCTCCTCCCACTCCTTGGAGTGGGAGGCGCCTTCTAGCCTGCCACTCTCCTCTTATTCATGTTTGCTCTTCTGCTCCATGGGAGTGGGAGGAGCAGAGCCTGGCAAGTCACCAGTAAAGGGAGGGCGTAGCATTTGGCATGCTGCCCCAGGTGCTGGGAGGTATAGAGCTGGCATTGCTACTGTAATACATAAGCCTACATAAAAATGCAGTAGACCCCTGTTATATGATGGTAATCTGTTCTGGAGACACCCATTGGCGGAATTACGACCGCTCCCCTGGTGCTGGAAGTGACATCACCACCACCTCCATTTTTTAAGCAAACAGAGGTGCAGAGCGGGCGGGATGGCCAAATCCATCACCTTAGCACACACAGCCAGGATGTTAAAAATACTGCTACCAGCTTAGAAGACTTGCATTTGCATCAGCGTTCACATTGGCTATATCCTTCCCTCCATGCACACAGCCATGATATTAAAAATGTTGCTGTTGGCTGAGATGCTACCAAATGTTTGCATTTGCATGGCTGATTAGCTTGATTATCACCCACGAGGTCATGTTTGCAACAATTGTGAGCCCATTGTAAAGTGAATAACATCATATACCTTGATTTACTTGGTTCATTGTAAAGTGATTTGATCATAAAATGAACCCATTGTAAAATGGGAGTCTGCTGTATTATATCATATTGATGTATTCGTATACGGCGCTGGCCTAAAGGGCCGTCCGCCATATCCTAGGCCCATTGCAGCCTGCCCTGGCA
This sequence comes from Plestiodon gilberti rubricaudatus, assembly GCA_026170595.1. Taxonomy (NCBI): domain Eukaryota; kingdom Metazoa; phylum Chordata; class Lepidosauria; order Squamata; family Scincidae; genus Plestiodon; species Plestiodon gilberti. The sequence goes on from JANXHW010000001.1 coordinate 67,551,029, forward strand.
CAGTCTGGGCTCTACTTGGGGAAGTGTAGGCCGCGTGGGTTGCAATGGGCCTTCTTGGATGTACACCAGCTCTGAAGCTGGCATACATCCAAGGGGGCGTGTAAGGCTGGTGCGGGCTGGAAAAGAGCTCGGGATATTGGTAGAGCAGAGCAGGCCGCCAATATCTCCACCCTCTCCTGGCCTGTGCCAGCCAATGGCCACCCCCTGGCAGCCCCTGCCCGCCCTCCCCCTGCCCTGCACCCACTGGCGTGGTACTTACTTTCATCAGTGGGCGCAGGGACAGTCCACCGGAGGAGTGAGGGCTGCCAGCCTCACTCCTTCTTCTTTAAAGAAGAATTTTAAAGTATTTTTATTGCACATACGTGTGTTTTTAGGAAACTTACGAAGCTTTATTCTGCAAATACATGTTATAACAGTTTTTTTTTAGCATTTTTCTGTTATTTTATGATCACAAATCCCGAAGATGATCCGATCTTGTTACGTTGTGGCCGGTCTTAATAGTTTCCGATCAATTTTGACCTTTAAAGCCCTTCACAGTTTGGGTCCAGGATATCTGAGGGACCGCCTTCTCCCATATATTCTGGCCCACCCTCTTAGGTCATCTGGGAGAGCTCTCGTGCGAGTGCCACCTCTATCTCAAGTTAGGGGGATGGCAGCATGTGGGCGAGCCTTCTCTGTTGTGGCGCCACAATTGTGGAACTCCTTGCCAGGGGACTTGAGAACCACCCCCTCCCTCATGTCTTTTCGGCGACGGCTCAAAACAGTTCTGTTTCGTCTTGCGTTTGGGTAATGGGTTGATGTCTGACTTCTGTGTCTCAAGATGTTTTGCTCCGCTGCTTCTCTGCTCTATGTTATCGCCCCCCCCCAGTGGATTTTATTGTTTTTAATTTATTTTATGTATTGTTTTAAATTATATATATTTTTTATCTTTGATGTTGTAAGCCGCCTTGGGCATTTGCTCTGGCATGGGATAAGGTGGGGTGTAATTTTTTAAAATAAATAAATTGGATATAATTTTATTTCATCTGAAGTATAAATTCAGTGATGATATTTCATTAACATAATAAATTCCATATACTTTTTAAAGTAAGCACAAACTTCCCCAGAGAGTCAACCAATAGGGATTTTTCATTTAGTAGTGGTTTTAAATATCTTCAAGTGTGGAATTTAACTTAATGCATGATCCAGCACCTGGAGATGCACTGTGGATATTTTTTGAATGCTTTTCAAGGGATTTAGTTTCTTCTCAGTAGTGCATAGTTTATGTGCATCCAGATGTACTATGTTTGGGTATATCTTGAGTGCTCCATTTATCTGGAGGGAAAGGTGGGATACAAATAAATAAACATGCATGCATATCAGTTCCTGGGTTCCTCTATCACACTCTAGGCCAGGGGTGCACAACTTGTCAGTAGGTAGGGACCGAAATGAATAGACTAAACTTCTTCCCCGCGGCGGATGTGACTGCCATGTGAACGAACTAGACAGCGCGCTGGCTTTTGCGAGAGAGAGGAGCTCTTCTCTTGCAGCGGGCGGGTGGACGCACGTCGGCTCTCTGCTCAGGGAAATGTAAAGGCTGATTCACACTACAGTTTTCCCGGCTCGTTGCGGATCTGCGGAGGGTAGTGCGGAGCTGTTTTTATGCTTGCGTAGCAGCTTGCGGAGCAGAAACGCAGAGGCAGGAAAGATGGTTTCCCGTCATCTTTTGAGGCGGTTGTGCTTGCGGAGCTGGGGATGTTCGCGGAGCTACAGCAGCCCACCAATCGGAGAAGCGCACTTCTGTTCAACAAATCACAGCTGCGCTTTCTTAAGAAGGCGGGACAGAAGGAGGGACAACAGGCGGCAAGACACTCCCCCAGCTCCAACCGCATAGACAAGTGCATACGCAGGGGCAGAGGCAGGGGCAGGGCCATCCGCGCCGGGAAAACTGTAGTGTGAATCAGCCTTTACTCTCTCTCTTCCAGCCACGTTACAGAAGCGACAGAGTTATGGGAAGTGCTTGGCTAGAGTGGCAACATTGCTTCTTTGTCGGGCTGCTCTAGCCAAGCACTTCCCATAACTCCGTCGCTTCTGTAACGCGGCTGGAAGCTTCGGAATAGCTACCAAGTACATTTCTACACTTGGCCACACTGTTGAACTAAGAGCCCCTGTTCCTGGGAGAGCCAGCTGCCACAAAGAAGAAGGTGGGAGAGGGTGGTTGCAACCTGTCTCAGTACGCAAAGACATTGCACCTTTCTCCCAGGAACATCTGCATTATATGGGCCCCAGTAGTAGTGTAGCCAGGGGGAGGGGAGGGGCAACATGGTAAGAGCTGCACAGTGTTACACAGAGGTGCAAAGTGGCCCCTCCCACTCACCATTGGAACCAGTCCAGCAGCAAAGTCAACGCTGCCTTTGCTGCCAGACTGGCTCTGACAGCGAGTGGGAGGGGCCACTTTGTACCTCCGTGTAACGCTGTGCAGCACTTATGGTGCCACGCCATCGCCCCCTCTGGCTATGCTACTGATGGGCCCTCTTCCTGTCTCTCAGCCTACCCATAGTGACAGACCTTTTGCTAATTAATAAAAAGATAACCAATCAGTGAAATGTAATTATCAATTTTCAATATGAGAGAGTATGTTTTTTTTTCTAAAAACAAAATTGCAGTTCTAATTTACTACTTGAGAAAAGAACAAAATGTGGGATATTTATCTTAGATTCTAATATCATTAAAGACTAAACTATGTGACATATTCCTTGGGAAAAGCGAAGAAATGTCAGAATCTGTTTATTTTGGACAGGAGCTTCACTTCTACAAACTGACATTTAACAATCACAACCAGCCACCTTTTGTTCATCTAGGAGGAAGTGTTTGCTTCCAAATGCTGGGTTTTTACTACAGAATATGGGAAGCATTTTCTTTTTGTTCTTGTACAATGCCTGTCAGGCATACAACAGGTACTCTAATAGTTATTAGTAAAATATGTGACTAATGACATAAATATCTATTCTCACAGCATAATCCACTCAGAAATAAGACCATTTGAATTCAATGAGACTTACTTCTAGGTGTGTATAGGATTGCAGTGCACCATTGGTGCGATGCCCAAGAAGCCAATCACCACATTCAAAAGGGGAATTGGACAGATTTATGGAGTCCAAGGTGTCACGGGATGAGGATGCTGCAGACCCTGAGAGCAGACAGACTGGTCCACGCAGACTCCCACCCTGTGGCCAGCTAAGGTAAGAAACAACTAGGGTGGGAAGAAGGGATCCCTATCTGCTAACAAGGAGTCAAGTGTGATACAGCCAAAGTCTTTATTGAACGGTATCAGTGATAGAGCAGCATCTCAAAGAGAAACACACAAGTGGGTTCCCAAACATCTTCTCCCAGCAGGGCTGCTGTGCCTTTGCAAGTTATCCAGAAGATAGCCAAGTAACAGGTGCCAGCGATGTCTGGCTGCAGCAGTTGCTTCACTGTTTGTCATAGACTAGAGTTTTCAAAGCCACAAGGCAAGGGCCTGGCCAGAAGGCATAGGTCAGAACTGTCACCAAGCAGCAGTGACCACACTGGTCACTACAGGCAAATGGGCTGTATGCATCCTTTGGAATTTGCATGGTGTCTTTGTCTGTGGGACAGCTGCATGCAGGGAGCAAAGAAAAACATAGAGAAATAAGGACTTGACAACAGCATCAGTCACACCTACAGCCCGATCCTACCTAACTCCTAGTGCAGTGATGCAGTGGCACCAACACAGCATTGGGAGGCCAATAGAAGAATTCTCCCTAACCTGCTACAACTCTTTCCTTGCATTCTGGGATGTGGCATGAGAATTGTACTGTATTCCTTTGGTAACTACATGGGAAGAGGCGCAATCCTGTGTGTAAGGATCCGGCCAGCGGCCCAGGGCTGCCCACTGGATCCTGCACCTGGGTGGCCTGTCCGAACGTGGGCCGGAGGTCTACCCCTTCCCCGAGTGTAAGCCGGGGCCGGCCCGATAGGACTCTTCAGAGTTCTGCCAGCTAAATAGCTGGCAGAAGTAGAGGAGGCTGTGTAACGGCCTAGCCAGCCCAGAAGGGATAGGGATATGGCAGATGCCATCTCCTGCCCCTTCCCGGGTCAGTTAGGCCAACGGCCCTCCTCCCTCGCTCGCTGGACCACCCATGTGGGCGCCGGCAGGAGCTCTTACCTTTTGCCAGCAGTTGCGTCCTGGTCCGGCGACAGAGTGAGGGAGGCCGACCTTGCGTCGACCTCCCTTATTCTGGAGTAGTCATGAATGTACTTTACGGCACGTTCGCGACACGTTAGAATGGCGGAGCACACGCTCTAATGTCTATTCTAATGTTACGGAGCATTGCGCCCATATTCTTTTAACATGCTATTAGCCACTTTGGCTATCTGTAGGGTGAAAAGTGGCATAGAAACAGAAAAAAATCAAGAGCTTTTGAATTGCCTCCAGTTTTCCCTGGATGGCACTCCTAATTTTATTTTCCTAAACGTAGTTTGCTGTCTCCTGAGAAAATGAAGCCATATTTAACTAATTTTGTTAAAGACGTTGTGTGATGGTCCACTCATCACAGCCTCACAGGCTTGTATCTTTGCCTGATGTATTTGTCCAGCTGCCGCTGGCAAAGTTTTCACCTGATTAGATCCTCTTTCCCAAGGTTGTGGCAGTAAATTATACCAGATATTCATCTCCAGTGCTCCCAGGATATTTGAAAAATTGGGTTGGGAAAGTGTAAGGCATCGCGTCCAGCATAACAAATAAAGAGCTACTATATGGGTAACCTTGCACAGAAGCTTTAAAAAAAATTAATCTTGTGCTTAAATCATTGTGCATTAGAAATGCATTTAAAGTAAGTGACTTCAGAACGATTATTTTATGGGAGAGGAGAGGACCATATTCTTCCATTGCTTGACTTTGTTTAGTGGTTGTTAATACGATAATTGTCTCATGAATAAATACAACTGAAATAGCAACATTTTTCAAATGGCCAAGTACAAATCATGATATTTGGAGAAAATGGGATGCCCTTTCCATGTACTGCAGCTATTTTTTTCTTAAGAATTCTCCAGCAGCCTCAAGAGATTTTATCATGCTTGTTGTGAAATAAAGAAAAACACTATATTGGTTTACGATTCACAGTTCATAAGACACAATATGACGTTAAGAATTATGATTAGGGCCCTTATGGCGCCACACAACTCTGACTAACTTTAGACCAGTGGAGCTTGCGCTCTGCCGAGCTAGTGTTGCAAACGCACCATAAAGTGCGTTTTTGATGACTCTAGAGTAAGGGCCGCCAGCGCGGAGGCTGGCAGCCCTCACTCCACTGCCCTGCGAACCTGGCACCCACCTGCGCTGGTCAGTGCAGGGGTGGGGGGAGGTCCAATATCCTGAGCTCTCTTACAGCCCGCTCCAGCCTTACACCCCCACCTCGGATGTACACCAGTTTCAGAGCTGGCATACATCTGAGGAGGCCCATTTGCGGCCTGCGCAGCTTACACTGGGGGAAGGGGACGAACGTCCACTTCCCTCCAAGTAGAGCCCAGGTCGCGCTGGGGCGGGGCGCAATGGGCCTAGGATACGGTGGCTGGCTCTTTAGGCTGGCACCGTATATTTAGAGAGGATTGTGCTGCCTAGCTGCAACCCCATACACACTTACTTGGGCGTAAGGGGTCTTACTTTGAGTAAGACATACGTAGGATTTTGCTACTAAATTGGTATTTTCATCTTATTTTCATCAACTATTTTGTTGGACACATAAAACAAAAAACTGTTATTGAGCTACTTACTGTTTTAATGTTTTTATAAGTGTTGTCATAAGTGTTGCCGCTAGGCAGCTTTTTCTCCTAGGGGCTGAGTGAATACCCAAAAGGATTGAATAAGACATAGAGAGGAGATCCAAGGATATTTGTTTAATATCAATTTTACATGCATGGACCCAGCCCTTGCGAATGGATAGGCTGGGCAACCAACAAAGGACTGAGCATGGTCTTATACCTATACATTTTACATATTCATTAAGGGTGGTACAATCCAAAATTACAATAGGACAAACAGCTTACGTGCCATTAGAGACAAAACCCAAGCAAAATCCCTCCTCCCCTTGGAATGCGTCCTTTGTCTTTAGCTAACCCTAACAAACAGGACGAGGGTCTGTGTGATGTTCCTGTAACAGGATTTCTCAGGCAAAGCCAAAGCGTGCCCCCTTATGACATGAGTTATGGATGTTTTCACATAGGGGCCTGTTATCTGGGTACACACTCTTCCTGCATCCATCTCCTTTGTCCTTTTCACCAACAGGAAAGGGGGAGTCAAGAATGCACTTTCAGCAAACTTGTAATTCCAAATGGAAAGGGTTCACCCATAAGTAAAAAAATGGAGCCAGGCCTAGCTTGACTAGAAGCCTGTTAAAAGAAGAAAAAAAGGAAAAGTTTCCACTTTAAAAACTGGACGGGAACAACTTCCCTCCTTTGGAAACTTTTTCCAACTTTTCTTTCCAACATGGATGTCTACCTAAGCTAGCCAGACTACTTTTAGCAAGGAAGCTCACTTCCAATACTTACATAAAACAATACGATTAAACCTGCAGTAAATACAACCTTGACCTGAATTACAACTTTCATAGACAATTTACCATTCCATTTCCTATTCCTACATTCTGAAACCACTTTGACACATACATTCTAAGCCAAAAGAATTTGAATATTGTAACCAATCAAATTCATTGATCCCAATAACTGGAATTAGACTCATTCCTTCTTAACTGTGCACTAGACCAGTTTCCCTATTAAAAGTGCAACTTTTCTTGTATCCTATGTACTTCCTATAAAGAAACTCAGTGTAACACCTTTCAAGTGATTAGAGACACAACCAAACAAGCACTTACTGACAAACAGTAGAATCAGCTAACAGACTGAGAAAGAGCTCAAACAGAAAGGTACAGGATCCCCTTACTTTAACTCAGGGTATAAGGCATCTAGCAGAAAGTCAGAGTTAACTCAAAACTCTCACTCAACCATTCACTCTTAGCCAAACTCACTCAAACCATAAGGAAAGCAGCCTGTACTGTTCTGCATTCTTACAGTCAGAGACATTTCTACAGCTAGCACAAGTACCACTTCAAAACAGAATTAGAACCCATTGTCCAATCATGATATTAAAATAAACAAAGCAGGTTCCAGACAGCACGTGTTCTTGGGCTGCACTGAACTTGAATCTTGAACACAAGGCACTATCCTTCCAGCCAAACAGATTCACACAAGGAAGTCATGAATCACATGACTTGGTGAGGCTCCTACAAAGACAGTGTATGAATCACAGAATAACTGTCTCTTTAATAACAACTTCCAAACTGTCCCTCCTTTTGTATATTAGGAACAAGCCATTGTTCTCCAAAATATATTAAGAAAGGTGCTTTGAGATTAAACACAATATATTAGAACCCTCCTTATCGAGAGAGCTAGAATTGTACTTCCCTTGGATATCCTCTCTGTTGGGAGGAAATGTTTCTTCCTTACTCACCATCTAGAATTAAACATCTGAAAAACACTATCTTTAGTTTACAAAACCCATTTTTCCTAAAACAATATAACATTGCAGATATACAACTACAAACCTCCCAAGGTAAACCATTTATAAACTGTTCACAACTTTTCTTGAAGATGAGCTTCAAAAACTTCTTGGTAATCACTGTCTCTGTAATAAAATACAGGCTTCAGTGGGCTTGCTCAGAACCCAATCTCTTAGGTGTTCATGCAAGAAGTCTCTATGTCCTGACAGAAAAGAAATGTCTGAACAATAGTTCAGGCTTTGATCTAACTTGGACCAATGTTGTGCTGGTCTTAGTTTAACTGACTTGGGACTGTCAGAGTTTAGCTGTGACAATCTCTTAAAACAACACAAAGTGTACAACTCCAAAAGACACGTCAGACTCTAAAAGACACATGTCCACTTGGCATGAGAGCCTAGAATCCAGACAGGCTTAGCAACCTCTGGGGTGCACAGGTACAAAACATCAATCTGTGCTGCTCTTCCATTGTTTAATATGAATTGCCATTCTGACACCAAGGCAATATCATTGTATCCTGGGCTGGCTTAATCTCTTATCCATATTGGTTCTCCAACAACAAACAACATTCTGGGACACACGATCCTCTTTCACAAATCTGGGGGTTCCTTCCCTAGTGACCCCATAGGATCCATCCCTGGTGGTGCTTACAATGAAAAATTCCTAGAAACACAACTAATTAGTTTAATTTCAGCCATTACGTGTTTTGGCTTTTCAGGCTTTTGAAAGATAACCATATACTTCTCGCTTCCAGTTGCAGGGCTGGAATAGACCTGTCAAAATGATCAAAAAGTTAAATCTATGTTGCCAGTAATACCTTAGCTCTTCTGTCCTCTCATTTCTGTAACAGACCACTTAAAATGTGATGGCAAACACAAGCCTATAAAGATTTAACTGAACATAAAAGGAAAACACATGATAACATTTTGTTTTTACACAGAACTAGTCAATTTAGGCAAGCCACTGGTTCAGAGCTGAACGATGAGGCGTTGTCTTTTTTTGGCCTGTGAATACAGGAACCACACCTATAAAACAATAAAATAACAGAACATCCAAAACAACAACAAGCAACAATTTTTCTGTGTTCAGGAGTTGAACCTCTGAAAACCCTGTAGTCACTGGATCTCTGTTATCTAGACCATTATTTCTTCTCCCATTTGCCAAATGGTCCATTCCAGTCTCTATGCATTCAGGCCTCTGGATTCCAGAGTCTATAAACAAAAGTCTCTTCAGTTTTGTTCAGGAGTGTGTGGTGTGTTTTGTGTACTGTACTTTACCACTTTTCCTGACAAACAGTTTCTTCTAATGCAAGATGCACAGTTGGTTGCATGCAGATGCACAGGAACTATTCTTTGGAGCTCTTCTTTTAGCCAGGTGTAGCCTTGATTTCTTCCAAATCATGGGCAGCCATGTGGGTATTTACTTCTCAGAAGGATGAGATGCAGACTTTCCTCTTTCCTCTGGGCGTGGTCTCCAGGGGTGTCTGTGAATTAGAAAACCAAAACAGCAGAAACACCAACCAAAAACAACAACATATCCAATATTCCTGCCCCTTTTCTGGGAGACCCTGCTGGTCATAATATGCAAATTTCGTGCAAGCTTATGGTAGGTTCCTGTGTTCCTTTCCCTCTGTAGTTCATCAAAACAGAAAAATAATTTCCAAATTCCAAAAAAAACCCAACATGACAAAAAATAGTCTTCATCTGTACAACCTTGTCAGGCTGGCATTAGAGGACTGAACTTTGTGTCTATGCTAGCTGTCCAGCTGCTTGCAATCTCCCTTTTAAAACATTGTCCATTATGAGCAAGAAAAACAATACTGCATAAAAATTAGCCCTTTTTTCCCAAGTCCAGTGAAGCATTATTCCTGCAAGAAAGTAAAGCCAAACCAAAACAACACAAAACAATAGCCCAATGGGAGGGAGGAAATTCTTCTCCCTCGCGCACAACACTAAAACCAGAGGGCATGCACTAAAATTGAGTGAAGGGAGAGCTAGAACCAACAAAAAACACAAACAAAACAACATTTCTTCATCCTGGGTATAATTCATTAGTGGAACTCCTTGCCACAAGATGTGGTGTTGTCACTTAGCCTGGATGCCTTTAAAAGAAGTTTGGATGGAGAAAAGGTCCATCACACATTACAAGCCATAAGCAATCTCCACATGTTACAAGCAAGTTTTCTCTGTGCCAAGTACAAGGGAATAGCAACAGGAAACAGGTTATCTTGTTGGCTGTCTGCTCTCGGAGGCTGGACTAAATGGACCATTGGCCTGATACAGCAAGGCTCTTCTTATATTCTTATGTTGTCCAGAAATACAGCTAGTTCAGCTGGCTGGGCTGAGGTTCTAGTGAGGGTGGGGCACTCTCTCTTTTCCTTTTTTCTCATACAGACTTCCCCACTAGAGACTCAGAGAGGTCTGAGGTGGCAATTTTCTGCAAATCTGCTTGCTGAGGGAACTATCTCAGTTGGGCACATGGGGAGGGGCTCTCTTTTTCTTTCATGCTGGCTCCCACACTAGTTGCTTATGCTATCCTCCTTTACCATCCTTCAGGTCTGGGCAGCATGCATGTAATCTTAATGATTCTTCGTCCCCTCCCCCAACACTTGACTGTTGTAGAGGTGGCAGAATTTGACAGTGGTGCAAGTCTGTGGTGTCACCTCTGGCCCTGGGTTTTACTTGAAGCTAATTTTGTAAGGCAGGTTGGCAGCAGACTGTGAGTCTGTCCTTTCTTTTCTCCAACATAGTCTACCTTGCAATGCTGGCGTGCCTCTTTAGAGTGACTTCCTCCAACACACATCAGTCCCAAAAGACAGCAGGAAAAAAACATCTCTAGCCAGGGCTTGTTTACAGAAGAGGGGAGGGGCAAGTTCCCAGAGCTTAGAAGCCAACAAAGTCAAATCAACATTGCTGTTTTGTGCTCCTCCCTTTTCTGCTCTTCCCAGAGCTATCCATTCAAACGCACATAAGAACAGAACCTGAATGGCTTCTGCAACTTCCTGTCTTTATTCTCACTGCTACAGCAATCTTCTTATCTCTAGCTGGCCACCTCCAACAATGCTAGGCTAGTGACAACTTTTGCTAGTGACTTTTCTTCCTTCAATGTGAGCAAGAGAGCAATCTGACTCCAATCTCAAACTGGAGAGAGAAAAAAATTCAAGCACTTCTTCACTTCCCTCCCTGTGGGGTTTCCTCTCCCCCTCCTCAGGCGGACAGAGAAAAAAAAACTGTTCTCTACTTCGCAAACAGCAGATCTTCCACAAACACTCAAACAACCTCCAAGTGGGAAATATTATAAAAACAGCCAAATTAAAAAAAATCACATTTGTGTTCGTTTGGGCAGGGGGTCCCAAAAAACTGGGCTTACACACTAAACAATGACCAAAAACACACATTCATGCCTACAACATATTGGCAAAACAAAAAGCAGCTGCAATTTTAAATTGATGATTTCTAGAGTACTCTACGCAAGGGAGGGGCTGGCCCTCCTTTTCTAGCTGGTACTTTTGGCCATTCAAAACTACAAACACATACCTAAGCACTTCATTGAATTTCCTTTTAAAAAGAAGGACCCCTTCTTTGGATGTTTTTACCTCACACCTTATTGAAATCTTGTGGAGCAGACTCACTTAGCCACTGCATCTCCACCTCCTAGATTTCTCCCCCCCCCTTTTTTTGTTAACCCTTTCCTTCCAACCACCAAGTCCTGGGTTTCCTTCCCCAGCCAAAACGTCTTTTGGACCTCAAAATAATTTAAGGTGACTCACCGGTGCAGATTCGTGTCTCCCATCCTGGAGGCCTCGTAATCCTTATTCTCTCTCTCTCTCTGTGTTTCTCCTGGATCACCGTCACTCTTGAACTGACACGTGGAAAGCCAGATCTCCCTTCCAAACAAAGGGTGCTAGCATAGATCTAAATGCCATCCCCGTGCCGTCCTCCAGCCGGTTAATCCAGTGAGGAGAGTTTTTTTTTTTAAGGGCACAAAAATAGCCATCAGCCAACCCAGGGGCGCCAGGAAAAGCTGTTGCCGCTAGGCAGCTTTTTCTCCTAGGGGCTGAGTGAATACCTGAAAGGATTGAATAAGACATAGAGAGGAGATCCAAGGATATTTGTTTAATATCAATTTTACATGCATGGACCCAGCCCTTGCAAATGGATAGGCTGGGCAACCAACAAAGGACTGAGCATGGTCTTATACCTATACATTTTACATATTCATTAAGGGTGGTACAATCCAAAATTACAATAGGACAAACAGCTTATGTGCCATTAGAGACAAAACCCAAGCAAAATCCCTCCTCCCCTTGGAATGCGTCCTTTGTCTTTAGCTAACCCTAACAAACAGGACGAGGGTCTGTGTGATGTTCCTGTAACAGGATTTCTCAGGCAAAGCCAAAGCGTGCCCCCTTATGACATGAGTTATGGATGTTTTCACATAGGGGCCTGTTATCTGGGTACACACTCTTCCTGCATCCATCTCCTTTGTCCTTTTCACCAACAGGAAAGGGGGAGTCAAGAATGCACTTTCAGCAAACTTGTAGTTCCAAATGGAAAGGGTTCACCCATAAGTAAAAAAATGGAGCCAGGCCTAGCTTGACTAGAAGCCTGTTAAAAGAAGAAAAAAAGGAAAAGTTTCCACTTTAAAAACTGGACGGGAACATAAGTTCTGAACACTTTTCTGAAGAATCATATATTTTGGTTGCCCTCTTTTGCACCTGTTCCAACTCTATAATATCCTTCTTGATGTGGGGTGACCAGAAGGGATTGAGGATAAAACTACTAATATTATAATGCCCTGAATATGTCTATGATGCAATTACATTGGAATTCAAGGATTTGAACCCAGGTCTCAAGATCAAGTCCAAAACTCTAACCACTGAAACACACTGGTTTGAGATGAGAAAATACAGCATTAAAAAAGGTATGGAAGTAAGACTTTTTTAAAATATATATGGCACTGAAGAAATCCAGTATCAAGAAATTATTCGTTTGTATCTGCCATGCATAAAACCTGCTTGCGAATACTGTATACTTCTTTTTTAGTTTGGGAATACTGATAGCTAGAACTGAAGTATTGGATTAATACCGATTTCAGATCATATTTCTGTAAATTGTGAAATTTCTTGTTGTACAATAAACCTGTTAGGGGATATTTGGAGGCTAAAATGCCTAAATACTTCCAGAATCTGAACATGTGTATAAAATGTTCAAAAGATAAAAGTTGTACACAAGATTTTTTTAAAGTGGAATTTGATTATTTATAGATACCGACACAACAATTCCCTCACAAAAATATTCTATGAAATAATTTTGCATTAGTACAAAATATTAATGTCATAAAAATGGTAGCCTTACTGCAAATAATCTACAGCATGTTACAAAAGGACTGTTGCTATTTATATCTCATAGATACCTTGCTAAGCTTGGTCAATGGTTTAGGGTATTTCTATGGAGTGATAATGGAAGACATGTCAGCGCCTACACAGTGTTATAATTGCCATCTCCCGAAAGAAGATGATACAAAAATAAATTGGGAATTTATTTTTGTATCATCCGGCACTTCAATAACTGTGACTATGAGTTGGAGTAATGTATTGCTTTATTTAAAATCTGAGTAGACTGCTTTTCTCCTTTGGACATATCCAAAGTAGTAATTATTAATGATACTGTGGGATTAGTTGTAGTTGTCACATTCAAAACCTTTACTGGGAACGGCAGCGTTGACATTTGGGTATCCACATTAGAGAAGTGGCATACAGTGTAGGATTATTACAGCTAGTCAGAGCTGGAAAACCACATATACAAAACTTATACATTTTTGCTTCAACTATGGGGAACAATTCAATACTGTGTACTGAAATAAGCCAGTGATCTTGAAAGACCAGGCTGAAGCATGATACCCAGACTATAATGAATGAGAATAATTTGCTTCCATCCTAATAAAAAGTTAAAATGGAACAAACAAACAAACGAACATGAACAGCCCAATCCTATTCTTTTCCCTGCCATAGCATGCAGCCACACCAAAACAGCTGCCGCTGAATGCTATGGTGGTGGTGGGCGATTGTCTTGGGAGGGGAAAGGGAAAACATTTTCCCTTACACCTGCAATCACCAATGGGTCTCCTTGGACCTGCACCAGCTATTTCGCTGGCGAAAGTCTGAGGACACAAAGGGGGCGTGTTGGCTGGTTCCGGGACGGATGGGACAGCATCTGGTACAAGTCGCTCATGCCAGGTGCCACCCACTCCCACCTCTGACACACCCCAGCCCTCCCCCTGATCCACGCACGCACACCCTGTTCTGCCCACCCCGCCGACTTACCAGCATCAGCAGGGCTCCTCTTCGCCGCTGCGCATGGGGTCCTCTTGCCGTGTGTAGCAGCAGCCTGAAAGCGTGCAGCTTCCCGCACTTCCAGAGCAGCTTTCACAACACCGTGAAGCATCAACCACCACTGGAATACTAGTACTGGCAGCAGAGTTGCATTTTAGGACAGGGCCATACATTATTTAAGTTAAATAATTACATTATTTACACACTAAGTAAAACAATTAAAAACAAGAAAGCATGCAGATTTTCATGGCTTGTAGCTATATACACAGTTAGAATATTTATGGGATTTCCAGCCATTTTTTTATTTTTTATAAGAAGAAGAAATAAAGTTGTTTCTTACAATTGACTGAAGATACTTCCTGAAGGGAGCCAGATGCGGTTCACAAATGTCAATTCTTGCTGACGATTGAGAAGACTATTTTTCTTTTGTGAAATTGAGATCGATTCCAGATTCAAGTGCTGCCTGTTTTTATTTTAGTTGAAAAGAGAACGTGTGTTGTTGAAATCAATGTTATGGCCGGTTGTTGCTGCGTGTGCAGCAACAGCGGATTTTTCTTCTTGCAGATTTTTTACAGCTCTTGAATGTTCCTGGATTCTGACTTTTATAGGGCGTTTTGAGCTCCCTATGTAGACCTTATGACAGTCTAAACATGGGATTTCATATACGCCTGGATTTGACAGTTCTGGTCATTTGTCCTTTGGATTTCCCAGAAGCTGTCCTAATTTAATGGTAGGCAAAAACACTGTTTTTACATTGTGCTTCCTAAAGGCATATGCAATTTTATCTGTAATTCCTTTCAAATAAGGTAGGGTTAGCCACTTGCATTCTCTATTTTCTATTCTCTCTAATTCTGCCTTTTTATTTTTCTGATTAATTTCTTCTGGTGTGGGAATGTTCCAGACTCTATTGATTTGCTCCGGTTTATATCCATTGGCTTGTAAGGAAACTATGATGTTAGATGGAAGAATTGACATTCGTGAACCGCATCTGGCTCCCTTCATTGAGAAAATCCTTTCAAAGCAACAACGCAAAGGAAAGGTTACTAGCGGTCAATTCGGAAACAGCCGCTTCCGCATCTAATTAACAATCAAAGGCTTCCCGTGCTTTCCTCGAGTGCTCTCGCTACCCTATAATTTCTCTGGTGCTTCCTACCAAGGCTATGGACATCTGTTCAGCGTGCTACGCTGAATTCTCTATCTGCTTTCTGAAGAAATCCCTGGAGTGGGAAGAAACGTAAAAGCAACTGAAGATCTAAGGTTTTCATCTTTGACTGTTTTGGATAGTCCGTTCCCTGTGCATCTATTCTCATCAGCACAAGCGAAACAGGAAGTGTCTTCAGTCAATTGTAAGAAACAACTTTATTTCTTCTTCCAAAAAATCAAAAAATGGCTGGAAATCCCATAAATATTCTAACTGTGTATAATTAAAAACAAATTTCAGCTTAAGACAGAACATAGTTGACAATGGTTGCAAGCAGATGTGACATTTGTTGAATGAAGTATTTGGACTACATGTTTGTGCTGCCTCTCATTCACCTAATTTATCTACTTTGCAATGAGTGTTCTGAATATGAATCTCTTAGATCTCTTAGAAGAAGTATGGAAATCAAAATGAATCACACAATAAATTGCTAGCAGAAAGTCTTAAAAATAAGCCCTGTTTCCACTTTGGATAGTAGCTGAAATTAGTGTTGCAAATAATAATAATAATAAATAATAATAATAATAATAATACCAGTATTTATATACCGCCTTTCTTGGTCATTGAATTTCTCCTCTGACTTTAATTCAAGGTGGTGCATATAGACAGGGAATTCTAACCCCCCCCCCCCCGAAGGGGTTATTACAATACTAAGTTCTAATCTTTCATAGAACGTCTTCATTCCAGATGGTTTCCTTCACGGTCTGGCTTATCTTTGGCATTCGCCTCCCACGCTTCAACTGACGGCACTCTGACTCCCACACTCAAAGTGTAACTGGCAGCTTTTCCTCGCTCTCACCGAGGGCTTCTGCAGATTGTCAGAGGCGTGTTGACAGCTCTCAGATACTTCCAGTTGTCTTGAGCTGGCGTCCTCAGATCTCTTCAGGCATTTCAAGGTGGCAGTTCTACCACTGAGCCAGACCTCCTGCCCAATCTAGTAGAAACTAGTGGAATCCTATGAAGTTATGGAGTCCTGTGACATTTATGGATGCAGCAGACACAGGTCAGTCACGCATCACTGATGCATGTGCTTTGAAGCTGTTTTTCGGACTGGATAACTGATCTTTGTAGAATAATACGATAGGAGATAGGAGAAAATTGTCTACCGTATACTAAATGAGGAAAGTTACTAGTTTGAAAAATGTGATCTTCCTTAGTGAATTATTTTTGTGTCATTTTTCCTTTCTCCATTCAGTGGATTCCACCTTAAACCTAAATATGATGTATATTAAGCAGTGAAGAAAGGGAACTCTTGATTGTTTTTAAAGCCTTTGTCACAATAATGTGTTAATAAACTATGTAGTAAAGCATACAACTATACTGGACATAATTTATAGCACAGTCCTATGCATGTTTATTCAGAAGTAAGTCCTGTTCTGTAAAATGGGGCTTACCCTCAGATGTGTATCGGACTGCAGCCTTACAATCCCATTGTCCCCTTGAACTCAATGTAATTTACTTCTGAGTAGACCTGCATAGGATTGCACTGCAAATGTTAATTAAAACATTTGCACTGCCATTTTATTATTAATTTGTGTCTGGGTCACCTGGAGAGGAGGAGCAATTCAGTTGAGATCATCTTCTTTGAGTCACGGTGGGACACAGGTTACCACATGAGAAACCACCAGCCATCACAGTAGGCAATGACCCACAGCACAAGAGTTAAGGCTGAAACACACCGGGCGTGCGTTGTGTATGGCGCAACAAACGCGGCAAAACCTGGACATTGCCCAAGGGAGGCATCAACACGAATGTGCCTCCTGGCGGCTCCCGGCATCCCTCAGCGTTCTGGCCAGAGGCAGGTCCCACTGCAAGAACGCGGGTGCCCCCAGACGCACCATGCGCAATGTGCGCAACACGCACCCGGTGTGTTTCGACCTTGCTCAAGCAATGGAGAAGCCTTATCTAGGCTGCAGATCAGGAAGGGGAGGAGCTGGAAGCTGCAGGGTGAAAAGCTCATTTCAAAGCCAGTGATGAGGGAAACAGGCCAGAAGTTGGGAGGTGGTAAACTTTGGAAGGAAGAAATTCTAAGTTGTCCAAAGAAGTTGCCCAGAGAGGAAAAGAAAACAGGCGAGACCTTAACCTCCTCTCCTCACCCATCTGACGCATAATATCAGAGCAAATGGGAGGGTGAACTTCCTCCCCTTTTTCCATTTATCCCCCCCCCTTTTTTGGAAGCTGACTCTCTCCTTCAGCCCATCTTTTTGGGAACATGCCTAAACAGATTGATTGAGAATGAGGCTGACCAAGCTAGATTGTGTCCCATACATACCTTTCTACTGACTTATCAGTGTAGCAAGCCTGTCTGTTCTGTGTCCATTTCCAAAGTTTTATTTGACTCAATTTTAAATTGTGAATAATGGAAAACATACATAGATAATACAGCCAATGTTAAATCTTTATACAAAGGTGCCTCATTCTCGTTGTCACTTTTGATTGCATCAAGTATGTTTCTCCACATGGAATGTGCTGGGGTGAAATCGCTCAGGTGGCAACAGGATTCTGAAATGCCCTGGTGTGGCTCCCTTTCTTAACGGGTTCTGGGCAGATGGTGACTTTGGACACTGGTACCATTGCATAGACATAGAGCTAGCACAGTATCAAGGGGACCATATCAAGATCTATCTAGAGCCATCCATGAGCCAAGAGAGACAACAGAGGAATGAAAATTGAGAGCACAAGCCTATGCATGTTTACTCAGAAGTAAGTCCCATTGTATTCCAAGGGACTTACTCTAAGGAAAGTGAGCAAGGATTGCAGCCTTAGGGTTGTCATGTCAGCCATGTCAGGGTTGTCCCCCCCTAACAGGGTACAAATATGGAAATCGGTGGAGGTGGCAATGGTGATCTTCCGTTGCTGGCTCTCCTCCTTCTCCTCACAAGGCAGTTGATGCTTCTCTGTGAGGGGAGGGGGGAAGGGAACTATTGATGGTGGTGGTGACTCCTTGAATAAGAGCCATGTTCACTCTTCCTCCTTCCTAGACAAAAGGATGTCCTTCCTAGACATCAGACCCTTGCCTCATTATGCCTCACACTTCCTTGCATTGTTAATTACAGATACCAACAATCCAGATACCATTTTTCTTCCAGTGGCAATTCAACAAAGCATTATCCACTCCAACCATCATGTTTAATTGTTGTTTAAAGTCCAATTAGAAGCTTGCCGATTCACTAGTATTTCAAGACGGCTCTTAAACTAGATATTAGCTCCTGTCTACAATTGTCTAAAGAATGAAACAGAGGCATTAAAAACATAACTAAACAAACCCCTTTCAGTTGCATCCTGGGAATATGTACAGATTTGTGATGTTTTCATGTCATGTTCTTGAGGGAAAAATCACAGGATGGTGTTGCGGAGGAAGTGTTTTGGACATTAACACAGAATGTACAGTGCTGTGTTGACAGCCAAAGAGAAACTCAGTCTGTTCACGTTTTTATTGTACATGTAAAATATGTTAAGGCACTCGTGTGGAGCATGTAATGAGCTGGAGAGAAATTTTGAGAGAAAAGGGAATTGGTACAACACTAAGATTGAAAAATATGAGCTTGGCTACATTACAGTTCAGATGAATTATGGACACCACCCTGCCAAGGTTAAGCTTGTTTAAATCCTTATCCACCTCTTCTCCTCAAACTTGCAGAAAGTGTGGAGAAAACCTTGAGGCTTGTGGCTGGTTAGAAGTGACTGGTACAGCTGCGGAGGTGGAGCCGGCCTTATAGTGGTGTTGCTCTGCCCACTTAGCAGTAGTTTTGGTACAGATGTGGTCTTGGAAGTGCTGGGGGGAAGGGGGTTATGGGTATCATAGCGCAGAAGATCCTTTTTCCGATTGCTCTTCACCAGCCCTTGGCTAGTTTGTACTTGCAGTTTGAGAAAGCATGTACATCTGTTAGTAGTTCAGGCAGAAGTGTCACTACGGGGTCTGCGGTGGGCCCCCAGGCAACAAACGAGGGGGTGACAAAGCGGGTGGCAACAATGAGCAGCGGTGGATGTGTTTGTGTGCACTTCAGAACCAGAAATCCCTGCTACCAGCTGATCTGCCACCTTGTGGATGTGACTTCCATCCTCCAGCAATGTTTGCTCACATGAAGAGATCACTAGTGTGTGCATGTAAATATGCAAGAGCTGGCACAAGTACCATTTGAAATGGCTCTTACACTTGATGCTTAACCAGAGCATTGCAGCTATATTAGGCACATTGAAACCATCATACGTCTCTACTTATTGGAACTTTGCACTATAGTATGGCTTCTTCTTGCCATTGTTCCTATCCAATAAAAGTCTCGTCTTTCTTGGAGGCTAACATCACTTGCTGCCGTAGGAATTTATTTTTCACATTTTTATACCGCCCTTTGTCCAAGGAGCTCAGGGTGGTGTACATGGTTCCTTCCATCCTTTTGTCCTCACAACAACTCTGTGAGGTAGGTGAGGCTGAAAAACAGTGACTGGGCCAAGGTCACCCAGGAAGCATCATGGCTGAGCGGAGATTTGAACCTGGATCTTCCAGGTCTTAAGTCCAACTCCCGAACTACTACACCACCCTGGCTCCACTGTGGCATCCACATTTAAATATTAAAAGTGATGTGTTTAAACGCTATTAGGCTCTTGCTCAAATGCAGCTGGTTTATATATCGCTATCTTGCTATCTAGATACTGTTATTTTTGCACTCCAGATATACTTTTTCTATCCATTTTCTTTTTATATGCTTCCTGATCCTGTACAACTGGGAGAACAAAATTACTGCACTCGGTTCTCTCTATTATTGATATACAGGGGGGGGGGGATTGGTTCCAGACACACACACCCTGCAGATACGTGAAAACTGCGAATAGAGACGAACGCCCCCTCCGCTGTTTTCTAAGGGCCCCCTGCAGGCACCCGCGACCCACACTTCCTGTTAACCTTGCACAGTCTCTCTAGCCCCTAGTCTCGCTGGAGGGGCCTGCAAGAAGCAGTACGAGGCTGCTCTTAGGTTGCCTGTAAAGAAGAAAGGAAGCTGTCTGTGCTAAAAGTGCCTGGGGGGGGGGCTTGCGCCCGTCCATGGGGGGGCAGTGGGCCATCCGCTCCAGTGGGTGAGCAGATACCCCCCCCTGTACTTTATCATTAACATGTAAGTTTAAGAAGCTCTGGGATTTTGTTCTGGCATTCAGTGCTAGATGGGGGTGTGGTGGGCTTTGACCATGGCCCAATGAAACTGTTCAGGATTACTCTGCATATGCAGTGGAACGAAGGGGTGGAATCCAGAGATAATATAGTGGACTGTACTTCTTCAGGCTGCAGGTTAGGGAATGGCACTTTTAATGGTCCCCCACATAAAAACTCCATGTGTGCAAGTTGGCAGCTAGCTCAATAATATAGTACCCCCTTTACGGCAACAACAGAACAGCCACAGGCTTGGGAGAATTTAAATTGGCTCTGTAGTCACATTTTCAGTTGTGTAAAAATGCTACTTAGCTACAGCTTATGTTCTGGCTTAATCTTTCAAGCTGTCTAAAGCCAAAATGCTTAAGAGCATAAAATATATATTAATACATACGTACTCACATTTTACACAACTGGATACTAATAAAATCAGAAATGAAATCAAAACGCTTAATTAAATATAAGACTTTCCTTTTAAAATATTCACCCTTCTGTTTCACTAGGTCACTCTGATCTCTAAAAACTAATTTTAAAACCGAAACCTGCTTTTCTTCAAAGGGTGGTATTATTATCTTCTAATGTATGCTAATTAATTGCACCATTATGCAGTTCATAGAAATCAGTGCAACCAGTTGCATATGTCTTTGGTCTGAACAAGTGGAAAGATGTGTAAATTCATAGATAGGGTGGTTTTTTTAAAAAAATACTCCCTCTGAAATAATCCACTTTTCCATGTACATGCCCTTCACATCTCTCGCTCCTTTTACCCATACCATTCATTTTACTAGAAACAATGGCCAGGCCCCAAGAATCAGGAAACTGAAGGTCAAATTACATATTACTTTAAGCATTAAGGATCAATGGCTGCCAGATCAGGACCCCCCTAATTGGGGAGACTGTGGTAGTAAGAGTATTTTACCCTCCCCCCCCCACACACGTACAGAGACAATTTAGAGTGCTCCTGGCACCTGTGGTGTCACTAGGGTTTGTACAGGTCACCCAACAAATCATTAACTCTTGCCAAAACAACATCCCTACCATGCTTCATCAAGGGGAAAACACATACCGTATTGTCCCGAGTATAGGACGCTCCTGATTATAAGTCGCACCCTTAAAGTTTGGTGCTATTTTTTAAAGAATACATTTTAACTTTTTAAAACTTAAATATACACATTAGTAGAACGGGGTGAGCTCTCGTTGCTTGGCCAGCTCCTGCCAACCTAGCAGTTCCAAAGCATGTCAATGCGAGTAGATAAATAGGTACCGCTTGCGGGAAGGTAAACAGCACTCTGTGTTCCAGCTGCATGCTACGTGCTGCGGCAGGGAGAGTCATGCCGGCCACATGACCACGGAGGCGTCTTCGGACAACGCTGGCTCTTCGGCTTTGAAATGGAGATGAGCACCACACCCTAGAGTCGGACACGACTGGACTTAATTGTCAGGGGATACCTTTACCTTTTTACAGCTTAAGTACAGTTAAAGGCATAGGCACCCTATCCCTTATTGAATCTGGGCACTCTAGTATTAGTAGCCTTCCCAGATCCAAAGGGGGACAGAGTGCCTACCTTTTAACCTTTGGAATTTGGGCAGGTGTAGCTTGTTGCACCCTTCCATGATGATGAGCTGCACCTGCCCAAATTTCAATGAACAGCACAATCCTATGCATATCTACTCAGAAGTAAGTCCCATTGCATTCAATGGGGCTTACTCCCAGGAAAGTGTGCATAGGATTGCAGCCTAAAAGTAGGCACTCTGTCCCCCTTTGGATATTGTAAGCCTATGCAGGAGCTCTTGCTCTCAACTTTCAAACTGTACTCTCAACTTTTAAACTGCAAGATCAATAAATATCTTAGTTTCCACAGAGTCCTGGGGTTGAAACCTAAGGGTTAATTTTTTCAAATGCTTCCAGAGGCTGCTGAGAGATAATGATCTCTCATGGTATTCAGCCATTTAGCAAGTGATTAAGAACTGCAAGGAAAGGCTTGAAAACACAGTGCTTTGCAGTTTAAAAAAAAAGAGAGAGAAAAAAGCCCCGTTAGGAGAGGCTTGGTTTGAAAGCGTTTTGCATAAAACACTAGGCAGAAATGCTAGGCTTTGATTGTAGGGTGCACCCCCTACTTTAAAGACTTGCCTTAGGGGATAAAAGTGAGTCTTATACTCGGGCAAATACGGTAGTTTGCATTTGGTAATAATAACTCAACTGCAGGAGTGGTGTCAGGACCTGACAAGACGGGCACTGACCATGGGTCCATGCCCATCAGAGGGCCCACTTGACTGGGCTGAAAACCCACAAGAAAACCCAACAAAAAACCAGTGGCCAACTTGATGACACTCACAGAACTGAATAAGAGTTCTAGTATTAGCTCTGATACATAGAAATTGAGAGCTGACTCATGCTAACACCTTATTGGTTCCATGCTGTGTTATAACAACACCTATTTGACTCTCAGAACAATCAGTCTCATTGGTAAGTTTTGTGTTAAAGAAATCCACTTTTTGTTACATAAAGCAGTTTTTCTTTTTCCAGTTATTTGTCCATAACGTTTGATAGAATACAGATACTTCAGCACAGATTGTTTCATTACATTCTGCTTCAAGTATCTTTCCAATGATATTTAACTTTATGGTATTAATACAAATTTTCCAAAAGGTTTCCACAATATTGACCACTACTGGTGTCACCCCCCCCCCGAGTGTGTCACCCAGTGTGGTCCGCACCCCACACACCCTCCCTAGTGACTGGCACTATTCTCAAAGAAAATAATCTCTCATTGGCACCAATGAGGACTTTTTATCCTCACAAGTAGTGTGCACAGGACTATGGTGGGAGAGTATGGTTACAGCCCCCTATCCTCCTCCCCCTTGATTCTGATCTGGTGGCTATTTATCCTTAAAAAAAACAAGCATGGGCATATAGTTTGACCCTTATTGTATGGATTCAAGGGGCTTCAAGATTTCATTTTATCAAACGGCAGCTCCTCAATCCACATCACAAACTACTTTGAAACTGGAGCAAATATCAAAAGCAGTTTATGATACAGTCCAATAAAGGAGTGGAAAATTCCACTGGGCTCCTTGAATGAGCCAGTTCCTGGGAGAGATACCTGTACAGATGCAATTCAACAATTTATGGATGTCATACTATTTCTTCTTATGTACAGATGTAACATTATCTTTAGTTCCAATCTGATGGGTGCTATGCCATATAGGATGTGATTGAACTGAAATGTAATGATTGTTTTACCAGTGCAATGCCATCATGTGATGTTTTACCAGTGTTTCAACTCAAGACTGCCACAAGACAGTGCTATCACCACCCTCACAAGGACTATCATGGCAAGATCCAGTGTAAACAATGTTGTGAAAACCTAATGCAGACTTGATGAATTGGTGTGAGAACAAATAGGGCTTATTCATTGGTGCAGTTGGAGGAAACTGATCAGCACAAAGTCTGAGTGCCATCCTCTGCACTTTGATTTTTATGTGAAGGACTTATAAAGCAATTGCAACTGAAAAGCAACATAAGGACAGTCTTGCCCTCTTGCCTCATAGCATTCACTGTATCAGCCCAAGTCATTCTGTGTGTCATCACAGTGTGCACATCGTTAGGATCAGGTTGTTCAGCATGGAAAACATTCAGCAGTCCCCTAAGTACAGCGAAGCGACTACAGCGGGCCGCTGGGGGTGACATGCGCATTGGGGTGACGCGCGCACGAGGGGCCTTCCGAGGCCAGGAGCCAGCTCCGGAGATGTCTTTCCCGGCCGACGCGCCAGGGCCTTCTGAGGAAGGCCTGCTGCGCGAACGTTATTTATATTTCATTATTTATATATGTTATTTATATTTATTTTCCCTCAGGAACGGTCTGCGCATGCGCAAAAAACGTTATAAAGAAGGCCTCAGAAGACCCCGGACAGCCGGCCGGGGAAGACGTCCCCGAGGCGGCTGCAACGATTAAGGGGGCGCCCAGGGCAGCGGGCCGTCGGGTGTCCCCCAAATCGCGGCGCGGCCTAATGGCCGCGCAAAAATTTCTAAAAGGGGGTGTGTCTGGGGGGGTCACTAGGGTGATGTGCGCGCCCCGCTATGGGGCAGCACGCGCCCTAGTAACGCCACTGGACAGCAGCAGTGGAAATGAGGGGACAGGAAGGCAAGGAGAGGTGGGAGGGGGAAAGAGCAGCACAGGAGGAGATGCTCACTTACCTGCCACTGCTGCCTACTCCTGCAGCTGGAAAGTGTTCCATAGCCTTGAGGTGGAAGTGGTTATGGGCCACTTCATTTCCCAGCAGGAGACAGGGAAGACAAGGAATGGAGTGGGCTGCAGTGTACCGTGGGACCTCGCTATTCACGGGGGATCCGTTCCAGGATACACCCCCCCCCGGGGAGAGCGAGGATCTGCAGATACCGGGGGTCTGCCAAAAAAACCCTTTGAAAAAGGGGGAAACCCCCCAAACCACCATTTACCTTTTAAAGCCCAAACCGCTGCATTTTCAAGGTTCCACAGGGCTTCTGCAGCCTTCCTGACCCACTTTCAGGTCACGCGGAGGCTCTTCCCCCTCCCAGCCTTGTCCCAGGGTGCATTCTGGAAAAAGACTTGGAGGGAGGAAGAGCCTCTGTGATCATGTGAAGCTGACACCACTTCTCCCTCACTATGGAAAAGGGATGTAAAATATTGCCACCACTTGCTGGGCGGAATTACTGACAAATCAGGGGTGCCACTACAAAACAAACACGTTTGTTTTTATGTATTATAATAAAATAAAAATAATTTTTTAAAAAGGAAAAATTTTAAAAAGGAATAAATTTTAAAAAAGAAACAGAATCCCAGTGTTTTTCTTTTCTGTCTTACGGAGCAAGCCTGCGCAAGTATGCCTGGCTTGCCTGAAGGGCCAGCCGCTGCATCCTGTCCGGATTGCGGCACGCGTCCAGGGAGGCTGTGTAAGACCAGCTCGGGCTGTGATGGGGCTCAGGATATCACCGCCGATATCTCCGCCCCCTCCAAGCCTGGGCCAGCCAATGGCCCCCTCCCTCGCTGCCCCTGCCTGCCCTCTCCGAGCCAACTGGTGCAAGTCCGAGTCTGACATGAGTGATGCTGGCCTCCGTGCTAGCGCCGCTTACTCACAAGGAGCCGCAAACGTGCTTTACGGCACGTTTGCAACTCATTGGGTTGGCGCGGAGCCGGTGTAGGTCTACACTGGATTGGGCTGACAGTTTTGTTGATGGAGTCTTGACGTTTATTTTCTTGTTATGGGTAAAAGAAACTTAGTGGAGCCACTTGGAATGTGTTATTGTCTTCTGACTGATTGACAAGTTTGTGTCTTATTGCCCTCCCTCTGTTTTACAGAGTCCTTAAAACCTTGGTTTAGATGCTGTTCGGGGTCAGCTGGACTAACCAGCTCATCACATTGGTTAATAAACAAACTATTTTTGTTTATTATAAAAAAACTATTTTTGTTTATTATAAAAAAAAAAAAACTATTTTTCTCTTCAGCTTTTTGTGTCTCTGTCTACATAATTTCAGCTTCACCAACTCTCAAGTTGCTGGTATACATACTATGCAGCATATGCATAATAAAAGATTGCTCAAAGTGCACTCACAACACCATGAACCACCTTTCTGATGTTTGTGTGATTTGTTGCTTAAAATCTTGGAGTTTGTCTCCATCCCTTCTTGGCAAGAGGCTGAAGCTGGTTCCAGGTTTCCACTTCCAACACTGCTGTATGAAGCAAGAACTGAAGTTTACACACTCTTGGACCCCAAAAATAAGTTTTAGGACACTCAAGTCACACACTCCTGCTGTTGGAAGAAGGTTCCCTACAATATAGCAGCACCTGGCCAAAATCTCCATATTTTGTTTTGCAAGTCACTCTCCAGCATTTGATTATCCCTTATATTTGTATCTCACTTTTCCATCATGTGATCAAAAGCATATCAATTGCTATATACTAACTATCCCATTGAAATGCTAGCTGTTAGCTTCATGCGAGTTTTGTTTTTAAATTGGGAATCTTTTGGGGACAACAGAAAGCTTTGTGGAGGAATCAGGAGCAGCTGGTTAATTTTAAGAGATTATGAGTAACTGAATGGCCACTGCATGATGAGTAGAGTAATTGAAGGGGAAAAAAAAGGCTTTGTGGGCCTGTGATCTCTGCAGATTGCGGTACTAATGAAACAAAACAAAAATAACAGAATAAGCACTGCACAAGCATAGCTGAAAGGCCCACACTGGAATATTTTTAAAAGATGAGTACTAGTAAATTGAGGATAAAAATAACAGAGACCATAGTAGACAGCTCCTGCCCAAGCATAAGTGCAGCTCTTCTGGGGTGGCCCATCCTTCGTCCCCTTTATTCTCCGCCCAGAAACCCCCCACCACGTGACGCCCTGGCCCCTTCTTTCTTGAATTTGTCCCTCTCAGCACCAACTGCCCCCCGCGTGCTCCGCCAGGTGGCTCCGTCTGGAGCGGAGTGCCTGTGCGCTCTTCAGCAAGGGTGGGCGGGGCCTGCTGGGGAGAGTTCATCCCCTGAAGTGCCGGCCCCGACCACCAGCTGACGCTCAGAAAGGCGCGTGCAAGGCCCTACAGGCGACCCCCACCACACCAGGCAGTGGAAGGTTTCCTTTCTTTCCCAGGAACACTAAGGTTCCTAGAGCGGTTCCTGCTGTTCTCCGAACTGAGACTCTGCTCTCCCGACCGGTAGGAATCCTTGTCACCTCGTGATGTTTTTCGGAACAGCGAACTGCAACGAAGAAACACCACAGCCAGTCACGTTCATACGTGGGCTCCGTCTTGACTGAGCGCCTTTCCGATCCTCTGTCAGCTGGAGCGCGGGCGGGGCCTGCTGCAGCCTGTCAGCCGACAGACGAGCTTTCTCCGCAGCAAAGGCGCTCAGCTGCGTGATCGTCAGCTGGAGCGCGGGGCATGCTGGGGCGAGCTCTCGCGAGGCCGGCAGCCCGATCCGCTCTCTTCCTGAGCCTCCGGAAGAGAGTGTGAGGGGAGGGGAGAGCGGCAGCCTCGGAGAGATCGCCGTGCTCCAGCTGACGATCACGCTTAGGAGCTGTGAGTGCCTTTGCTGTCATCGGGACTGCTGCCAGGGGAGGGAAGGGAAGGGAAGGGGGGGTGATCGGGACTGGGGGCTCTGAGCGGCAAGAGGGCCGCAGGCTCCGGGGGCCGCGTGTTGGAGGACCACCCTGGTTTATATCCTATAGTACTAACGGGAATGTTACCAAGTGTTCAAAAAGAGCCGCGTGGAAATATAGCCCCCAAAGTGAGTTTATAGCCTGCCTGGTCCTTTCCTGCTGCAGCTGTTGTAGTAAAAGAGGTGATGATTCCCACCAGCGGGGCACGGGGTGTTCTTGCACTGGATTGTTTGCTGGGCC
Organism: Plestiodon gilberti rubricaudatus; assembly: GCA_026170595.1. NCBI lineage: Eukaryota > Metazoa > Chordata > Lepidosauria > Squamata > Scincidae > Plestiodon > Plestiodon gilberti. The sequence continues at coordinate 67,578,630 of JANXHW010000001.1, forward strand.
TCGTATCTTAACTAACTGTACAGCAGAACATAGGATGAGGTTCGCTGTCATTGGTCTTCAGTTGGTGTGAGCCTACAAATGAGTCCCACCCTGAGCTGTGGTGGATTGTAACAGTGTCACACTGGCACTGCTTCTGTTTTTGCTGTGTTTTAGAGCCAACAGCTACTACTAAAGGAGGAGCAAAAGAGGATTATCGGATGCAAAGGAACTCGGGGCTTCTGTTCCTTTAATATCTGTGTAGTGGAGTTGATTTCAGGAAGGCTAGCTCCTGATTTCAGGAGCTGCAATATGAGGATAATAAATAATACTTATTTACATTCACCTTATAAATGTATTACAAAACAATACATGTGAAGCTCTTTGAATACTTGAAAGTGCTAGACAAATGCTTATTACTGTATTAAGTTTCACCTGCTGCAATTCCCTCTTCTACACCATGTTGCTGAAACAACATGCTGTTCTTTATCATGGAGTCATAAAGAAATAGGGCAAAAGTTTTCTTTTTGCTGTGTTTTACGTATGTGATACATTTAAATGGAGTCCTTTGTTGTAGATTGGGATTACACCTATTTTTCAAGCAACATGATGCTCTCCAAGCTTACTGATTTTAAGAATAGTTAAGCACAAGGACATACATCTCTGAAAGTGGTTTGCAGGTAACTTAATTTTCTTCTAGCCCTGCAACATATTTATTTCATTGGCTGTACATCTCTGGTTACCAGATGGTAACGGGATGGATATGCCTAACAGTGATCAGGTCACAAACAAGAATGATAATCTTGGACTAGGTACACCTTATCCAATAAAGACGTTCTGTTCTTTAAAAGTGTGAGTGCAGTGCTTTGTTGGAGAGTCTTGTTGACACTTCAGATGCCAACAAACAAGTTATTCCTTAGAAGGATAGGCAACATAGCAACAAACGGAGAGTTCAGATTATGGCAGCAAAAGAGAGACACAGTTTTCATATATAGTCAAAAGCTCTTTTAATACTATCTAATTACATTTTCACATCCTTTGGGGGGTATAGAGATGAGTGGTTCTTTAGAAGTATACTGTATTTGTTTAGTCTTCCAGATTCTCAGAAAATCAGAATGTGATGATCCATGCAGAATTGTTAGTAGATTGATATCAGTCTGTTTTACACAGAACATCAAAATGAGCAACCGTCGAAAGCGTGCTCCTCCATTGAGGATGAATGATGAAAAAAAGAAACAGCTCTGCTGGAATATGCATGAAGACCGGAAAAATGAGATGATAGACTTAGATGCAGTAGATGAAGACCACCCTGTTGCAGGTACAAGTTCATCTTCCACAGCACTTATTGTTATAAATGATGATATTGACGAAGAATTGACTCGCAAAGGAAACAGTCTACAATCTCTGGCCTTCTCAACGGTTGTAGATGAAGCAGAAGATTCTTGCCACCTCCTGACTTCTGTATCTGTACAGCTAAATATTGTAGTATCTCCTTATTGTCCTGATCCATCTTGGAAAACATTGCTTGGAGAGTTTGTTCTTCAACTTCTGCATGAGCAACATCTAACTGAGAATATCCATAGAAGGAGCTTCACTTTAATGAAAGTAGAATCTAGTGATCAGCTGCGTATCTGTGTTCATGCAAAGAGCACTGAGAAGATGGATGAGAGAGAAGAATCAGTGTGGAGTGGTTATTCAGAAGACATGTTGGTTGAATCATCTTTAAGTAATGAAATGTTAGAAGACTTGATGTGGCTGCAAAAGAAGAGAGTAATTCTGCTTTATCAAAGACCTGGAGGTGCTCAGCAATTGAAGGTACTTGGTTTATTAAATTAATAGAACTCTTGAGTGCTAAAAACAAATCATTAATTTTGCCTTGGGAATTAAAATGTAGTAGATGAACATGTGGCATTGGGATAATATGGAACAAAGGATATGTGTTCTGTTTACGTATTTTCAGAAACAGTTTCTTTTTGCACATTAAGATGACTTGAATTAATAATTGGACCTTATTCAGGTTTTTCTGTGGCACTATGATTGTATGTACTTGCTGTTATGCTTATATGCTTATTGGAAGTTAGGTTTAGCCAATGATTAATATAGCCAGTGGATCCAGAGGGCCATACAGGCTGCTCATGATAATGAAGTGGCCTCCAGCCTTGTGTCTGGACGGACCACTTCAAATAGGACAAAATATGACAATGTGGTTTATAGATGTCGAATCCTAACATGCTTAGGTCGAATCCATGTAATACTTTCATAACAGTAACGTTCACTGAACTTCTGGTTAGCTTTGGGACATGATTCAAAGTGCTGGTTGTCACTTTAAAAGCCCTAAATGGCCTTACTCCACCTGAGAGAGCACATTCACCCACATGATTTCTTCCCCCTAGCTAAAACATGCAGATGAAGAACTCATCAAACTGCTCTTTGAACTCCTCAGAGTTCTATATTTCTGTGATCTCCTCTTCCTGTAATTGCCTGGATAAATTTCAGTTTTTCTCTTGCTTGGAGAGGTTCAGCTAGCCACATTATTTTGCTCCTTGCCCATCCTAACTAATTATATTGTGCTGTAGAGGCTATGGGTTGAGATCCCTGTTAAACTCTTAAAATTTGTGGTGTTTAGAAAGATGCTAAATACACTTTTATATAGCAAGGCCTTCCTGACTGTTGTTGTTTATTGCTTTACTATTACCTAGTTCAGTATTTATAGACGTTGCATTCATTATGTGTTTATAATTGCTATTCTCATCCATTTTTTTGTAAACTGTTTTGATTTCTTGGAAATACAGTCTGAAAACTATAAATAAAATATGTAATTAGTAAGGGGATAATACCATTCTTGAAAGAATCATTGACTTGTTCACTATTGAAGGCCTTGTTAGCTCAGAAAATTATAACAATTACTTTCCAATCTGGGCAGCCCAATCCTGTGTAAGGATATGCGGCCGGCCTAAAGGGCTGGCCGCCGTATCCTCTGGCCGTTCAAGGCTGTCCTGGGGCAGCCCGGGAGCACCTCGGGGGAAGGGGACATTCGTCCCCTTCCCCGGGTGCAAGCAGGCCAAGGCCCTATGGGCCTACTCGAATGTATGCCAGCTCTGAAACTGGCATACATTTGAGCCGGGGGTGTAAGGCCATCCCGGGCTGGGAGAGGCTTGGGATATTGGCGGAGCATGGCCCTCTCCCAGCCCGGGCCCGCCAATGGCCACCCCTGTGGCTGCCCCATCCCTCCCTCCTCCCGTCCCTGCCCTGGTCGGCTTAGGTCTTACCTGGGCCACCTGGTGCAGCCCAGTCCCCTGGCGGAGTGAGGGCTGCTGACCTCTGCGCCGGCGGCCCTTATTCACCGGGAGTCGCAAATACACTTTACGGCGCATTTGCAACAACTTAGAGCGGCGGAGCACGTGTTCCGCCACTCCAAGCCTACACAGGATTGTGCCGCAGGTTTGTTAATTATGAGCATATATGTATGGAGGACTGATGAGCATACTTAAAAGGCAGATTTTGTGGATCTCTTTTAGGACCATCTTAGATTGATTCTTGTATGTGGGCTTGATCTTGAATATTGTTCTTTAAAATGTGAAATCATTATTTAAATGTTAAAGATCAAAAACAAATACACATAGAAAACATCGGTTTACAGATGTCCCCTTGCCCCAAGGAGACCTCCAGCAGCCAAATCTTCCCCTTGGAATACTGCGTTTCCAGCAACAGGGCAAAGAGCAGCTTGGGTAGGGAGGGGTTTATATCAACAAACTAATGTGCAGGAAAGAATTAACTGCCCCTCTGTCAGCATTGCTGGTCTGATCCACAGTTGCATTTAAGTAAAAATCAATATTTTGGAATATCCAGTCATGGATTCCTGTGCTCTGTGCAGTTTGGCTTCTGTGCTCATAATTGCCCAATGTTGTTACTTGATCAGTATGTTTGTCTCCACTTTTTTTGTTTGAATGCTCTACAATCGTTGCTACAATCTGCTTTATTTTCCTGTAAATTTAATTCACAGGTGGGAATATATCTCCTAGAAGTTGGCTTAAGCAAACTAGAATTCCTTAGTGATGGTGGTAGCAGAATAAAAAAGGCCAACCAACTCATTCAGAAACTGATGGAAAAATTCTACCACTTTATAATTCCAGGTAATTGAATGACTGCTATACATATTCACTGATGCATTATTAGTCTTGTTTATGAACAAGAAATTATTCTTTTGTCCGTGTTTCTTTAGGTTACTTTAAGGTTACTCCTCTAAGGCAGTGGTTCTCAAACTGTGGGTCGCAACCCACCATTGGAACCAAAAACTGTCCCCTGCCCCCTTAAGGGGCGGGGACAGCATGGCGGCGAACCCAGGGATCGCTGCCGCCGCCACAAAAGTGCCCGAAACCTCCGGTTTTGTCCTTACCGGGGCTTTGGGGGCTTTGGGGAGACGTGCGTTACCCTCTGCAGGCCTCCCCGATCTTTGGATCGCTGAAAAGCGGCAATTTTCAAGCACTTGTGTTTTTCATGGAAACTGGAAGTGCTCGAAAATCACAGTTTTTCGGCGATCCGAAAATTGGGGAGGCCAGCAGAGGGTCGCGCAGGCCTCCCCGAAGCTCCCCCAAGCCCCAGTAAGTACAAAAACGGCAGTTTCGGGAGTATTTTCGGCGGCAGCGATCCCCGGGATCACTGCTGTTGCTGGCCCCACCCCTGCAAAGTCTGAGTTCTCCCCGTCTCATGGGGAGAACTTTGAGTAACACTGCTCTAAGGACCATTGATGAGGCACTTGCTTCTCCATTGACTTTTGAGACGATGAAATGGAACAAGTTATGCAAGCAGAAAAACCTCTCTTGTAGCAAAGGAACGCAATGCATTTCTCTTAGATCAGCGCTGAAGACTTTGGAAATATATTGAGAGTAGTGAAACATTCCCAAAACGGTCAGGAGACAACTGTGGTTTTGCATAATGAGCAGTTTGTTTGCTCATCCAGAACCCTGAAAAAAATTGTCCCTGCTTTCCCATGTGAGTTCAGGCAGTATGTGTGATGCATGTTGCTCTTCTGTATATACAGCAATACCTTGACTTTCATCGCTTTGCTCTTTCAGCCGTTTTCAGTTATAACCACATTTCAAATTTCGTCCATGTGCTTTTCTCTTTCGTCTGATTTCATCTAGTCTTCCACAATGTTTGTTGACGTTCTTATGTTTATTTTTCTTTTTATTTCTGTTTATTTTATATAGTTAGTATTTACGTTTTTTGCCAGCCAAATTATATTTGCAAATTAAATAAGACTATGCTTTGACATTCATCCATTTATTTATTTTTACTTTCATTCATGCTCTGGTCCCTAACCAGATGAAAGTGTGAGGTATTGCTGTCCGCAAATTCATTCTTGCCCCATCCCTCACTTTAGTGTGGAGTTGAACTAGATGCTGAGCAAACATTTGACATATCAGAATGGAATATAATACAGCTGTATGCAAAAAGGTGTGAGTTGAGAAGTGGGGATTAGTATGTTGACTGACTGCTAATATTTCCCTTGTGAAGTTCCATGGGGAAGGGGCTCTTTTTCAGAAGACTGGGGAACCGGTAGTACAATCTTTTCTTTCCCCTTTCAGCTTTCCAATGATACCTCTCCCACACATGCTGGCAGACAGATTTACAGAACATTATTACAAAAGATTTCTAGAGCTGCAGTTAATTTTACACTTTTAGTTCTGAAAAGCTGACATAATCTGTGTATCATTTTATTACCAAAAGTACAATTTCACATTGTACTTAGACTGCAGCAGTTATATTCTGCTCTTGAAAAAAAGCTTAATTCGGTGTGAAAAACTCAACTCGGCCCTTTTGGAAACGTTTATATATATGAACTTGAAAATCAAGGGATTTTAAATAGTTAGTCTGAGCTTTTTCATATATGATTCTTGTCTACATAATATTAGCATTTTATCTTTATAGTTTCATGTATATCTCTGCAACTATGAGTAAATTGGGATTCTGACATAATCCTTCTACAGTTGCAAGAAAAAGTATGTGAGCCCCTTGGGATTATGTGGAGTTTTGCATGAATTGGTCATAAAATGTGCTCTGAACTTCATCTAAGTCACAACAATAGAAAAACACAGTCTGCGTAAAATAATTCTACACAAACATTAGATGTTGCCATGGTTTAATTGAACATAACATGTAAACATTCACAGTGCAGGGAGGAAAAAGTATGTGAGCCCCTAGCCTAATGACGTCTCCAAGAGCTAATTGGAGCCAGGAGTGAGCCAACCTTGACTCCAATCAGTGTGATGATATTGGATGTGTTGCTGACAGCTGTCCTGCCCTTTAAACACACACACCTGGGTTGGGTTTACTGGTTTCAAGAAGCACTGTCTGATGTGAACCATGCCTCGCAGAAAAGAGCTCTCAGAAGACCTACGATCAAGAATTGTTGACTTGCATGAAGCTGGAAAGGGTTACAAAAGTATCTCCAAAAGCCTTGATGTTCATGTGTCCACGGTAAGACAGACTGTCTACAAATGGAGAAAGTTTAGCACTGTTGCTACTCTCCCTAGGCGTGGTCGTCCTGTAAAAATGACTGCAAGAGCACAGCGCAGAATGCTTCATGAGGTAAAGAAGAATCCTAGAGTGTCAGCTAAAGACCTACAGAAATCTCTGGCACATGCTAACATTTTTGTTGACACATCTACAATAAGGAAAACATTAAACAAGAATAGAGTACATGGGAGGACACCACGGAGGAAGCCATTGCTGTCCAAAAAAATATTATTGTAGCACGTTTGAAGTTTGCAAAAGAGCACCTGGATGTTCCACAGCACTACTGGCAAAATATACTGTGGACAGATGAAACCAAAATTGAGTTGTTTGGGAAGAACACACAACACTATGTGTGGAGAAAAAAAGGCACAGCACACCAACATCAAAACCTCATCCCCACTGTAAAACATGGCGGAGGAAGCATCATGGTTTGGGGCTGCTTTGCTGCCTCAGGGCCTGGACGGATTGTTGTCATTGATGGGAAAATGAATTCCAGAGTTTATCAAGACATTTTTCGGGAAAACGTATGACCATCTGTCCGCCAACTGAAGCTCCGCAGAGGATGGGTGATGCAACAGGACAATGACCCAAAGCATACAAGTAATTCAACAAAAAAATGGCTTTAACAGCACAGAATACGCCTTCTGGAGTGGCCCAGTCAGAGTCCTGACCTCAACCTGATTGAAATGCTGTGGCATGACCTTAAGAGAGCGATTCACACCAGACATCCCAAGAATATTGCTACACTGAAACAGTTTTGTGAAGAGGAGTGGTCCAAAATTACTCCAGATCGTTGTGCAGGTCTGATCTGCAACTACAGGAAACGTTTGGTTGAGGTTATTGCTGCCAAAGGAGGGTCAACCAGTTATTAAGTCCAAAGGTTCACATACTTTTTCCTCCCTGCACTGTGAATGTTTACATGTTATGTTCAATTAAACCATGGCAACATCTAATGTTTGTGTAGTATTATTTTACGCAGACTGTGTTTTTCTATTGTTGTGACTTAGATGAAGTTCAGAGCACATTTTATGACCAATTCATGCAAAACTCCATGTAATCCCAAGGGGTTCACATACTTTTTCTTGCAACTGTAGGAGCCACATGTTGCTTTCCTCCTAGGCATCAGAATGTATGTGAATGCTAGCTAACTGTAGTTAATTGCCGTTTAAATTTTATTTGTTCATTATATAAAACAAGAGTAACTGTTAGAAAGATAATGGGCTGTATCCTAAACCTAGTGTACATGGGAACATCTCCACTCCCTCCTCATAGCATCTTCTTGCAAGATTTGAAAAGCTACTCTTGAGGGCTGGGGGACCCTCTGGAGCAATATGGGATGTTGAATGGGGTTTGTTGAAGGAAGGGAGAATTGGCAAAAGTTGTCATCGTCCCCATACGGACACAAGTGTCTTCTGTTTCCACAAATTGATGGTAGGATTCAATTCAATGTTGTAAACGTCTGCAATATGCCAGTGACCAGTACTTAAATGGTCAGTGATATGATATTGCAGGAGACAAACGTATGTTATATAAATCAGTATGACTTGAAATTGGTGGGATTATGCTGAGTCATACCTTTAGTTACACTCAGTCTTTTGAGTCACAATAGTTCCCTATCATGTTTACACTTGTAAAACTGAGAGTAATAATAATTAATCATATTTTGAATTAATGAATTTGTTGCATGTTGTTCAAGTGAACACTCACATGGAATGGCTGGGGAGAGAGGAAAAGGGGGGTAGAGAGGGGCAGGAATATCCTTTGCCCCTCCTTTTCCACGCTCTACTATCTGCTGATTACTCCAGTTCTTACCCACTCACCTCCCTCCATTCCTTGCCCAACCCCTCCTCCACACACCTACTTTCCCCACCTAATTTTCTTTACCTTCTTTGATTGGGTTGGGGACAAAAATGTCTGGTTGATAAAAAGATGCCGCTAGGCTTTCTGCATCACATCTGCTATAAATTGTTTGTTCATCATTAGCAGATTAAATTACCATATTAATGATAACATTATGCACAGAACAATGGGCATGACCTTCACTGCTCACCAAATCACGATCTCTTTCTTTCTAGTTGCTGCACAAAAGAATATGTGCTCTGAATTGACATTGTGTTGTAGATCCTTGTAAACTTGGCTGTTCTGATAGCTTTATTATTAAATCTCACTCATACTTTGGAGAAAAGTGAATGGCTTCAAGCCAGTCCATATCTCTTTTAGTAAGCATTCTCTTCAATATCCTGCCATTCTGGCAACTACGGTAGTTTCAAGAGACTGGCTGGTAAATGTGCTGCCTTGATATTTTCAACTATTGCAGACTGAAAACCATATACAATTATTTCTTTCTGCCAACAGCTGTATGTTCAGTACTCTGTAAGTATGACATGATTGTTTGAGCTTAGGCCCAAGTGTTGGCAATAACTTTGGGCCAGACAGGCATAAAAACCTAGGGGTGCTTGTGGATCATACCAAAGGCCCATCTAGCTCAGCATTCTCTTTCCAACAATTGCCAGCTATTTGCTTCCAGGAATCCCACAAACGATATGTGAAGGCAACAGCTCTTCCCTGTTGTTTGTTTCCCCCCACCATAGCAACAAGTATTTGGAGGCATTCCACCTATGAACATGGAAGATCCATTTAGCTATTACCGTATTGGTCTGAGTATAAGACTCACTTTTTTCTCCTAATTTAAGTTTTTTAACTAGGGGTGCGTCTTATAATCAGGCTGTTGCAATAATGCCAGTGATTTAATTAAATTTTTTAAATAACACCAAACTTTAAGGGTGCGTCTTATGATCAGGTGCGTCTTATACTCAGGACAATACGGGTATTATGGCAGAAAGCTATTGAACCAAAAATTCATGGCTTATAAATCTCATCCGTTTTTAAGGTATCTGTGTGCCAGTAATTGTCACAATGCCTTGTGGTAAGAATTGTGTGAAATACTTTCTTTTCTGTCCTGAATTTGCTGCTGGCTGATTTCGTAGTGTGGCTTCCCATTCTAGTGTTATGAAAGAGAAAGAATGCTTTCTTTTTGCCCACTTCTTTGACACGATGCATACTTTTTATAAACTTCTGTCGTGTCTTTCCCATTAGTCATCTTTTTTTTTCTAAACTAGAGAGCTTGAAATGTCCTGCCTTCTGCTTCCTGTTTAACCAGTTGCTCATCCTTCCCCCCCCCCCCGGCTGCTAAACTTATTCGGGACTTTTTTTGTGTGGGACTTGGTCAGTTCCAAGTTACTTTTATTGCATATAGGTCATAGGCCAGTGCAAAGAGATAATTACTGTACAGATAAAAAAAATAAGGCAAGATTATGAATGACAATACACAGTAGGAAATTAAACCAAAGATTTACCTAAACAATTAACAGTCTTCTTATTCAAAACTTTTTGCCTGTTTTGTTTTTGTTTTGTTTTGCTGCTTGTTCTGAACCACTCTGCATGGTATGAACCTCTTCGTAAGATGCACTTGTCAGATGTAGGCCAGTCTTTGTCAAAAGTTTTTAGAACGTCCAAGTATCTAGTATTTGGCAGATTACCTTTCTTCACATGCCAGGTTCAAATAATTCTGAAAGGCAGTGGGTAGACAAATGTCAGGTGGAGATGCCAAGCAAAAGATATTGATTTTTATATATATTGGGTTTAAGCTATCCTTGCGTAAGTGGGCTTGTGTGCACAGAAATGATATCACAAAGTTCTTGTGTGCAGAAATCCGAATAGAATCCTGATTTGGCTTTCCACTTGTGCAAAGTGTCGCTGACCACGCTGTCAGTACCTTATTGTTGTGCAGTTTCGTATGCATGCACTTGCCTAACTGCACACAGAGCAGTGCAAATTGCAACCATATTTCAGTATGCACTCCTAGAATACAACCTACTTGGTGGTGCGTAAAATTATAAAGTATTAGAAAGGTTGTAGATGTTACTTAAACTATGAGGAATTAACTCATGCTAGTATCTCCGAGTTCTTTTAAATGATGTAATAAAATGTATTGTTTTTAAAGAGTTAAGTTTGTATCCTCAGTACAGGGCAATTCTTTGTCATCTTTTGAAAGTTTGTGTATTAAGAGAAAAATAACTTAATCCTATTCTCCCCCCCCCCCCCCGTCACCAGTGTTGATGCAGCCATGTCATAGAGGTGCACACAGCATTGTATGTGGGGTGGGGGGATCAGGGGGGTATAGCATGTTGCAGCATTGATGCTGCCGATAACTGCCCCCTGGCCACCCCGACACACCTCCCGGTGGCTCCAATCCCTGCCCTGTGCCTTCCCCCTCCCTACCCCATTACATGCCATCCACCTCCCGCGCTGGCTTATCTGCACTGGAGCGGGTCACTGGCTGCAGCAGTGGGCTGCCAATGCTGCTGCCGCTTTGTGATGGCAGCTCAAAAATGGCTGCCAAGGTGTGCTCTGCATGGTAGCAGCAACCAATTTATGACCATGGGACATAAGATTGGGCTGTTATGCCCCTGTTTGGGCTGTTTGGGATTGGGCTGTTATGTCCCTCCAGAAGCTACTTACTGTTGCACCTAAAGTTGGAAGCAATATTGAAATACTGAGGTATTGTTTTGTCCATTTAATTGGCAGTTCACTAAGTGTATTTAGGATATTGCTGACAGCTGATCAGTGGATAGATGCTATGCATTTCTTTTCAGATATACTGGAAGAAGATGAGGAGGAGTCTGACAAAGATATTGAGCGACAGAATATTGAAGAGCTTTATGACTATGTGAGGCATACTCACCAGAAGGAAATACAGTTTTTAAAGGAGAACGTACAACACTCTGCATTGATTCCAGTGCTGAGACCATATCAGAGTGAGGCTGTAAACTGGATGCTCCGACGTGAGAACTTCAGAAGTTTACCTACCAATGGCAAGTATCTGGAAATGGGGAACATCACAGTATATATCCTTGTGGTGGATGTGCTGCAGTTAGGCTGGACTCCAGATCAGCCAGAAATTACAAAGTCAACTTGTGCCATTTATTGTACTTCCTTGGCAAAAGAAACTGTTTATCTTTACAAAAAACAAACACACACTTGACAGTGGCAGTAGCATCCAAGGAAAAAACACTGGTTCACAGCACAATCCTGCCTAAGTATCTGGCAGGTGGCCCAGGCTGACTGCCAGATCCTATCTGCGTTCTGGGATTGGACTGGAGGTCTACTCGGGGGAAGGGGATGTTTGTCCCCTTCCCCCAGTGTAATGCAGGGAGACCCCAATGGGCCGCCTCGGATTTCCGCCAGCTATTTAGCTGGCGCAAGTCCAAGGAGGCCGTGTAATGGCTGTGCCGGCCCAGGAACGGGACAGGGATGTGGCGGCTGCCATCCCCGCCCCCCCCCGGGCTGGCTCTGTCAATGGCCCCCCTCTGCTGCCCCCACCCCCTGCCAGTGCTTCACTTACCTTCTCTGGCGGTCACAGGGATGATCCGGCAGCGGAGTCAGGGTGGCTGGCCTCCGCGCCAGCCGCCCTTACTCTAGAGTTGTCACAAACGTGCTTTACGGCATGTTTGCAACGGCTTGGAACAGTGGAACGCTCGTTCCACCATTCCTGCGTTACACAGGATTGCACTGGTTTTCACTACAAGATTGTTTGGGAAAGTAAATAGAACTGAGTAGTGAAGGTTCATATTTAACCTCTGCCATAAATTTACTAGGAAACCTTTATTGAAATCATTATCTCTCAGTCTCCCTGTATGGGACTTAATATTGGTCTGCCTTACAGTATTATTGTAAGGATGTGTAATAGAGAATATCTGGAAAGCATAATCCCTGGGTTCAAATCCCCGCTCAGGGTTCAAATCCCCGCTCAGGGTTCAAATCCCTGCTCAGCCACGAAGCTTCCTGGGTGACCTTGGGCCAGTCACTATCTCTCAGCCCCACCTACCTCACAGGGTTGTTGTGAGGACAAAAAAAAGGAGGGGAGGAAATATGTACACCACTCTGAGCTCCTTGGAGGAAGGGCGGTATAAAAATGTGAAAAATAAATAAATAGAGAATATCTGGAAAGTATTATGTCAGTATTAGGTGCTCATTTTATCTATCTTAATGGGTTCATTTATTTTATATCACAAAAACTGAGGGGATTTTAGCTAACTGCAGGAGGGAGGCCTCTTCGGGGTAAGGGAACATTTGTTCCCTTGCCCCGGGGTAAGCCCCAGGAGATGTCATGGGTCAATTTGGACCTGCGCCAGTTCTATAGCTGCTGTAAATCCGCGTTGACACGGGAAGGTGGATCAGGCCCAGGAAGGCGATTAGGATTCAGCAGACTCTGCTGCCACCGAACCCACCCCCTTCCCGGGCCTGATCTGCCCCATGACCTCCCTGCCCCGTTCCAACCCCTCCCTGCCTCCCTCCCATCCCTCCGCAGGCTTACCTGCTCCAGTGGGTGTCCGCTTTCCCCATTGTGCGGACCCAACCACTCACCACTTGTGCATGCACTGGCGCTGTCACATTTGCGACACCCATAAAGGGGTTTATGCCTCCAGAACACTTGTTCCAGTGGCATAAAGGCCCCTTAGGAGTGGGCCATTAGTCTACAATGGAACATAGTACAGGAGGAATTGTGAAATGGGGAAAGTACCTCTTCTGTGCGTCTGGGCTGGTGGACTCTCATTGTAAATCATATGAACAGAATGTTTATGAATCTCTATTGTTCTTTCTCTGAACAGAAAATGCCCTCCACTACTTATGGAGAGAGTTTATTACTTTAGATGGACTTAAGCTCTACTATAATCCTTTTACTGGCTGGTAAGGAGGATTGGTTTCTTTATCATAGCCAAAAGAGTATACCATTCAAATAATTTTAGTGACTGCTATACATTGTCATTTCAACATTGCCTCTGAGCAAATGCTTTCAGGTTTTTTTTAATGATGGCTTTCTAGGATTAAATATTAAGAATGCAACGTGTTTAGTTTTTAAATAGCAGAGCCCATGCTTGGGATGCAGAAGCCCAGTTCAGTCTCTGACATCTGAAGGCTGAGAAAGACCCTTGTCTGAAATCCTATAGAGGTGCTGTTGGTCAACATAGACTCTACTAAGCTAAATGGACCAGAGGTCTGATTCAATATAAGCAACATCGTGTGTTCAAATACTTCTGAAAGAACAAAGTAAAATATGGTGCAGTGGGATAGTTACATTGGTAAATGAATTAAGAACATTGCCATATACACATTTTTGTTTTGAAGGAATCTTAAGTATTAGAAACCAGGAAGGCTATGCACATGCTCTAACACAGCAGTTCTCAAACAGGAGAACTGCATGCTATTCCCTGCCACCTTGAAGGGTGGGGGCAGCAGCGGTGGCAATCCTGGGGATCGCCACCACCGGGGATTTGTTTTTTAAAATGTGAATGTGACTTTTATATTTACCGGGGGTCCTGGAGCCCTCCAGACGGTGCGGGGAGGCCAGTGAAGATTGCCACTCTGTGATGATTACGACCATTCCACAGGGATCTAAAGCTCAGGGAGGCCCACGGAAGGAACCATGGGCCTCCCCACACTGTCCAGAGGGCTCCAGGACACCCCCCCCCCGGTGAGTGTAACAATCACATTTTCTTTCCTGGTGGTGGTGGCGATCCCTGGGATTGCCACTGTTCCCGCCCCCATACAAACGATGCTTTAATATGTATGTTGAGAATGTTCTCTCTCCTTTAGACAATGTCACTGAAGCCATTTCTTTCATTTAAATTTGTAATCAGAAATTATACGTATGTATAACATGTCCTTAACTAGGATGAATCTTTGGTCTTCAGCATTATCCGTGAGCGTCCAGTTGCTGGGCCTCAGTGGCCTGGAGGAATATTGGCTGATGAGATGGGCCTTGGCAAAACAGTGGAAGTATTGGCTCTTATCCTGGCACACACTCGAAAAGATGTCAAGCAGGATGCTCTGATGCTACCTGAGGTAAGAAACCTGTGGTGGATGTGTGGATGAAAGGAAAAGTACTCAAGGGTTGATTCAGTCAGCTTTGTACCTGGGTGGGTAGGTAGGTAATTTCAAGCCTAGAAGCATTAATGTTTCTACACAAATGTTCCTCCTGAATCTATTTTCACAAAAGTGGTTGTACTGTAAATAGCTTTTTGCATGACAGTTCTTAGTCCTCCTTTTATTGGACTGAGAGATACAATTCAGTTTTGAATGTCTTATTACTTGACAGACAAATCAAAATGGAAAGAGTACTTAACTAGAATTCCTGTGGAAAATTTGTTAATATTTCTATAGGCTTAATAAAAACAAGCCTTGCTGATGAATAGTCGGCACAGGTTCTGCAAGGAAAGTCCTACCTCATCAGCCTTTTATATTTCTTTTGTAGTATCAACATATAGAGAAGTATGAGACTTATTCTCAACTTCCAAAATGTTTTGACGAATATCTTCATCAAGGTCTCCTGAATAAACTTAGGTCGTGGGATAAGAGGATAGGTCCTTTTATGGATTGGTAACTCTTTTAAAAAACAGGAATCAGAGGGTGGAAATTAAAAGGGCAGCTTTCGGGGGGGGGGTCCCCTATTGTTTTGCAGTAGGACTGGTACTGTTTAATTTATTCCTTAATGATCTTGCAGTCTGGGATGAGCAAAAGGTGGTCAGGTCTGCAGATGACACCAAATTAATCAGGATAATAAAACCCAAGCTGACGGGCAGAGCAATCCTGCCTAAGGATCTGCCGGGCGGCCGAGTCTGCCTCCGGATCCTGTGCTCTGCCGCGGGCATGCGCCCGCTTGGCGGAAAGTCTCCTCAGGAAAGGGGACACTCGTCCCCTTCTCCGAGTGTAACCGGTGCTGGGGCCGATCGGTCTCCTCAGAATTCCACCAGTGAAATCGCTGGTGGAAGTCGGAGGAGGCCATGTAACGGCTCAGCTGATTGGCGGAGGACAGGATTTGGCCGAAGCTGTCTCCCGCCCCCTCCCTGACCAGCTGGGTCTATGGCCGCCCTCCCACTACCGCTGTACTGCCCCCCTGCCGGCTGGATCCTTACCTGGGTCCGCCGGCGGTCCTTTGGGCGCTCCAGCGGCTGAGCAGGGGATCTCCTGTGGCTGCTCATGAGTCGTCGCAAATGTGCCTTACGGCACTTTTGCGACTGCTTCGGGCAGCGGAACGCTCGTTCCATCGCCTGAACCATCGCGAGGATTGCGCAGTATGATATGTTTCAAAAAGATCTCGCCAAACTGGGTGGGCAGGCCACAAAATGGTAAATGAGATTCAGCGTATGTGTACAGCAATGATGTCTAACAGGTACGTTCCCATGTGGATATGGTGCTGGGTGCGTGTCAGGAGAGTGTAACCCAGGTAAGTCTCTTGTTGCTTTGGCTCAAACTGGGGTGTGTGCTTTACGTATTGCATATTGCAGGTTCCTCCTTCCTGTGTGTACATTTCTCTCCTAATAAATTGTATTGTGTTGCTCCTATTTTTGTCTCATGCTTATTAAATGTCAGTGTGTTTTGAGCCATTGCATTGAGGTCTTTGCTCACACATTCAAATTCCACGTGTGTACATGTTGTGTGTATGTGTTGTGTGTACATATTGTGTGTTTGTGTGTCTCAGAGCGTGTTGTGTGTATGTGTTGTGTGTACATATCGTGTGTTTGTGTGTCTCAGAGCGTGTCTGTGGTAACAGTGACTACATTGGGCCAAAACATTCTAATTGGCTTAATGGAATATGTATGGAACATGAATGAACTGGAGTGACTAATCAGGAAAGAGATCTTTGGGTCATAGTGGGTAGCTCTCCTGCGAGTGCCACCTCTATCACAAGTTAGGGGAGTGGCAACACGTGGGCGAGCCTTCTCTGCTGTGGCGCCACAACTCCCTGCCAGGGGATCTGAGAACCACACCCTCCCTCATGACTTTTCGGTGAGGGCTCAAAACGTTTTTGTTTCGTCTAGCATTTGGGTGATGGGTTGTCGTCTGCCTCCTGTGTCTCAAGATGCTCTGCCATGCTGCTTTTGTGCTCCATACTGTTGCCCCCCCAGTGGATTTTATTGTTTTTTAAATTAAGTATGTATTGTGTTAAACTTATTTCTGTATTTTAAACTATGTTTTTTAATTTTTGTTGTAAGCCGCCTTGGGCATTTGCCTCGGCATAGGATAAGGCGGGATATAAATTTTTTAAAATAAATAAATAGCTCAGTGGAAAGATTCACTCGTATGTCGTGGCCATAGAAAAAGGTTCCAAGTTAGAGAATATTAGGGAGAGGGATAGAAAATAAAGCTGCCAGCATCGTAATGCCCCATGTAAGTCTGTTACAGCCGCACTTGTAATGCAGTGTACTTTTCTTGTGGCCCTGACTCAAAAATGATATTGTAAAACTGGAAAATGTGCAAATTAAAAATGGCAATGAGAAGGTTGGACACCTTCCCTA
Organism: Plestiodon gilberti rubricaudatus; assembly: GCA_026170595.1. NCBI lineage: Eukaryota > Metazoa > Chordata > Lepidosauria > Squamata > Scincidae > Plestiodon > Plestiodon gilberti. The sequence continues at coordinate 67,595,483 of JANXHW010000001.1, forward strand.
TCTAGGAAAGGCTAACATTTTGAGGGCTTTTTAGTTTAGTTTAGAAAAAAGCGGCATGATATTGGTCAGGGAAATGTTTCTTCTCCTAACTTAAAGTCACTCAATGAAAATTAATTGGCAGCAGATTCATGGTAGACAAACGAAGGTACTGTACTTGGCCGCATAACACACCAATAATACCTTATATTACATTTTAGTGTAAGGAATATTTGCTGTGGGATCTTGCCAACAAAAAGCAAGTGTTACAGACAACTGTTGGATCTAGAAAGGAACTGCTTGCCTTGCAGCCAGAATGTTTACCAGAAGGCTACCTAGGCAAAGAAGCACTAACAGCACTGAGAGTGTGGGAGAGTGAACAGAGAGAAGAGGTGTAGGGTTATATGGCAAACCTTGTACCTTGAACTCTTAATATATCCATTCACAGCTTCTGAGGTAACAAATTGTGGAGACCATGCCAATCTCCTGTTGTGGAGTCAGCCAGATTCTTTTGTAATGGTTCTATTTGGTACTTGTTGGCATGTTGTCATAGTTCTGACCAGGGCTGTGGAGTTGGTATACAATGACTCTGGCTCCTTCCAAAATTGCTTCCATGACTCCAACTCTGTCTCCCCAGCCCTGCTCAGTCAGAGTTGTGGAGTCAGAATTGGAAGCCATTTTGGGTGGAGTTGGAGCCGGAATCTCAGTTTTTGTGTACCAACTCCACGGCCCTGGTTCTAACTGAGGTAGTAAACCTGTGCTTGGACTGTATCCCTTCACACTACATGTGAGGGGCTCGCATTAAATGCTGCTTCATATAAAAAATTCCCTGTACATAAACTAACATAAAAGCCAGATCTGATTTAAATCAACTTGATTTAAACCATGATTTAAATTGCTATATGAAGACTCTAATAATGTGATTTTTTTTGTTTACAAAATGTGCACTCTTGCTTGCTGTAACCGTAATGCATATTTCTCTGAGCGAGGAAGGGGGGCCATTCGGAACAGAATGGGTTAACCCCCTGCAGGTCTTGAGGCAGGATCGGTAGCAGCTCGTTGACTCCTCCCCTCCGGGTGCTGCTCTCCCCCAGTCCGATCCTGCCTCGCTCTGAGAAAGGACGGTAGTTTGTGCTTAGCGCAATTTAGTTCTACTTAGAAGGTTTTCTCCACGACCAGAGCTCTTTCTTTTCCTTTTGTGAACTCCAGCCTTTCCCCTCTGCCCCTCCCGACCCGACCCTGCTTCCCTAGCAAGGCGCTGGTTCGTCGTGGAACTCTGTTTAGCGGGCCTATCGTCGCCTCACGGCGAGCGAAGGTCCCGCGCTACTTTTACCTCAGCCGAGGTTGTTGGCGGCCTAGCAGTCGAGCGCGCTCTCTCAGGCGGCGCCGCTGCTATTCTTCGCCCTTGGGGCACGTCGCACAGCCAGCCCGTGATTGACCCGGTCACCGAAGAACTGCACCGCGCTACTACGGACCCTTTGGGGCCGAGCGTGTTTTGGCCGCACGCAACAGCTCCGCACGGACGCATCCTCCTCGTACTGACTTGTTGTCCGTCGCCTCAGCCCGCTTTCCTGGTGCGGTAAGACTAGAATGGGGGACTCCGAGGAGGGTGGTGAGAGCGGGAACGCTCCGATCAGCGCCCCTCGCCTTGACCCTGCCTTTCAAGCTCATCTCCTCAGCATGGTTAAAGCGGCTGTTGCGGAGGCGGTTGGGACCACAGGGGGTCATAGGAACCGTCGGAAGCATCGCAGACAGTCGCTCCAGGTCGCGAGATTCCAACTCTCCCTCTGGCCATAGGGGCTCTAGTCATGACTCGCCCCCCCCAAGAGGCGTAAATCTAGCCGTTCTTCTAAAGACCGTAAGGCCTCTGTAGCCAAACATAAGTTATCTGCGCCTGAGGCCTCTTATCTGAGCTCCACTCCGTCCTCCGGTGCAGACTCGGACAGGGAGGACGGTGAGCTCTCTGATGCTGGCAAGGAGGGGGAAAAGGATGCCAATCCCAGTAGGCTTTTCCCTTCTGATTTATTTCAGCGTATGGTGTCCAAGGTTGCTATCGCTCTTAACCTCGCTCCGACGGAGAGCGATCCGACGCCTCAGAACGATATGGGGGCGCCCAAGGGCATTTTCCCTCAGGGACCGACCCTACCAGCCACTATCCCTTTTCCTCCTTCCTTTCAGGCCGCCTTGGACCTGGAATGGAAGGCTCCCATTAGGACTAAACATGGTTCTAAATTGGTTGACAAATTTTACTCTTTACCGGAACAAACCATGGCATTACTTAAGGTTCCTTCTGTTGATGCACCTGTGGCCTCTCTGTCCTCCTCAGCTGTTATCCCTTCTGAGGGGGAGGGGGGCCAAAAGACGCGTGTGACAGAAAGGTGGACATGTCTCTCAAGAAGAACTTTGAAACCGTGTCCCACTCCCTGAGGGCGTCCGCCGCTAATTCCTTATTTTCTCGAGCTGCCTATCTCTGGGTAGAGGATCTCATTAAGACCGAGCCGGGTTTATCTAAGAAGGGCAAGAATACCCTGAAGAAGATCTCCTTGGCTACGGCCTTCTCGGCCGACTCTTCTTATGATTCTCTTCTGTTCGACGCACGCGCACTCGCTTCCAACGTTGTCGCTAGAAGAAACATCTGGCTTCGCAATTGGGACGTGGATTTGGCCTCCCAAAACCGTCTCGTAGCCGTTCCCTTCCAGGGAGTTAAGCTTTTTGGCGAGGCCCTCGATCCTTTACTGATTGAGAACAAAGATAAACGGAGGGTTCTTCCCTCTTCCAGTAAGGAGCCCCCGAAGCCTAAGACCTCTTCTTTTCGGACCTTTCGACCACCTGCGCAACCGCGAGAGTCTGGGCGCGGACCCGCTAAGTGGAACAAGACACGGTATTTTCCCAAGGGTAGAACTGGGAATAGCCAGGGGGAGGCCCCCCGTAAGCCTTTTCGTGCCCAACGGAATGCGTGACGCCAACTTCGAAGGCAGCTCCACACCTATCGGAGGACGGCTGCTGGACTTCGCAGATCTATGGCGTGCAACTACCTCGGACAAGTGGATCCTGGACACGGTCTCCAAGGGTTACGCCTTAGAGCTGAGTCGGACTCCAAGATCCCGGTTTTGGAAGGTTCCTCCGTCCCAGGACAAGATCAAGCACGAACGTCTACTCGCCTCGATTGCCCATCTTTCGGCTATCCGCGCTACGGAACCGGTTCCTGTGGCTCAACGGGGGACAGGAGTGTATTCCCTCCTTTTTCTGGTGGAAAAGAAGAACGGGGACTACAGACCCATACTGGACCTCAAGTGGCTGAATCTCTTCATGGCTCACAAGAGGTTCAAGATGGAGACATGGCGATCCATTGCGACATCGCTGAGACGGGGATTTCCTCACCTCGATCGACCTGTCCGAGGCCTATTTGCACGTCCCCATTCGCCCGAGGCACCGTCGCTTTCTCCGCTTTTCTTATGGGAACATTCACCAGCAGTTCCGGGCCTTGCCTTTTGGCCTCAAAACGGCCCCCCGGGTCTTCACCAAGACACTAGCGGGTCCTCTGGCCTGGTTGCGGCTTCACGGTCTGACACTCATTCCTTACCTCGACGACATCTTGGTCCGCTCCGAGTCCAAAGAATCGGCGTCACGGGATGTTCGCACGACGATCCTTTGTCTGCAACAACACGGTTTCATGATCAACATGAGCAAGAGTTCGTTGGTTCCGGCTCAGGTCATGGAACACCTGGGCCTGGTGTTCAACACCAGGAATATGTCGGTTTCCTTATCCCTCGATCGACAACGCAAGTTGACGACCCTTCTCTTAGACGTCAGGTCGTTGACATCGATGGACTTGCTCCTGCTGGCCAGACTTCAGGGGGTCATGGTCTCCTGTCAGGGCATTGTCAGTTGGGCCAGGCTCCACACTCGTCCCATCCAGAGACTTCTTCGTCCTTATGCGCGACAAATAGAACAGAAAGAACACCGGACTATTGTGCTGTCGTCGGAATTTCTCCGCAGTTTGGATTGGTGGTTGAGTCCGGGCCGCCTGTCAGCAGAGTCCAGTCTGGAGATGCCGGATCCGGTGATTCTCACCACCGACGCCAGCCTTCTGGGATGGGGAGCACACCTAGACCGTCTGTTCACGCAAGGCCGCTGGTCGGCTTCGAAGTCGAATCGCAGCATCAATTTCTTGGAGCTGCGGGCGATCAGGCTGGCCCTGCTCCATTTTCAGGCTCAGGTTCGACTCAAACCAGTGCTGGTCCGGACGGACAATACGACCGCCAAGGCATATATCAACCGTCAAGGGGGCACCAGGTCCAACAGCCTGGCCAGGGAAGCAGAGACTCTACTGGTATGGGCGGAGCAGACTCTTCTGTCTCTTCGGGCGGAACACCTGGCCGGGGCCGCCAACGTCATGGCAGACTGGCTAAGCAGAGAAAGTCTAGGGGAGACGGAGTGGCAATTACATCCGGCAGTCTTCGAGCAGATCACCTGGAGGTTCGGAATGCCTCTCCTGGACCTGTTTGCATCTCGGTGCAACACTCAGCTTCCGAGGTTCTTCGCAAGACACGGCGGTCAAGGGGAAGAGAGCGTGGACGCTCTGCGAAGCGCCTGGCCGGAGGGGCTACTTTACGCATTCCCTCCCATTGCACTTCTACCTCGAGTATTACGGAGAATCAGGTCTCTCCGAGCCTCCGTGATTCTGATCGCCCCCAGGTGGCCCAGGAGGGTGTGGTTTTCGGAGCTGATTCTGTTGTCCACGGGCAAGCCTTGGACTCTGCCTCTCCGGGAGGACCTGCTTTGTCAGGGCCCAGTATATCATCCACAGCCTCAGACCTTCCATCTGACAGCTTGGCTGTTGAGAGGCAGGAGTTAACTAGGTGTGGCTACTCGAATCAGGTCCTCGACACACTGCTGGCGTCCCGGCGCCTGTCCACTAAGAAGGTTTATGGCTCCACTTGGAGGCGGTTTTCCTTTTGGTGTGCACAACGGGGTGTCACACCATTGCGGCCTAGATTGACTCAGGTTTTGGATTTCCTACAAGACGGTTTGTCCCTTGGCCTCAGCACCAACACTATCCGGCGTCAGGTTGCGGCTCTTAAAAGCGTTTTGGGGGCCTCTGGTAGGTCTTGTGTTTTGGACCACCCTCACGTCCATCGGTTCATGAAGGGGGTGGCATCTTTGAATCCCCCAGTGATACATAGATTTCCTACCTGGGACCTTGGTCTAGTTCTTCGGGCTCTCATGCGGGGTCCTTTTGAACCGTTGGCCAAGGCTTCGTTACAAGATCTTACCTTGAAAACCGTATTCTTGGTTGCTGTCACTTCTGCCAGGAGGGTGTCTGAGCTGGGGGCGCTCTCCGTCAATGAGAAGTTATTGATCTTTCATAAGGATAAGGTCATCCTCCGTCTCGACCCTTCCTTCGTTCCCAAGGTCAATTCCCTTTTTCATCGGGCTCAAGATATTGTTCTACCCACCTTTGTCCGAACCCTTCTCATCCCCGAGAACGAGAATGGCATTCCTTAGACGTACGCAGAGCCCTGCGTTTTTATATCAACCGTACAGAGTCGTTTAGGAAGACCGAGGCTCTTTTTCTGGTGTTTCACGGCTCCTCTATTGGTAAACGGGCCTCCTCGTCCCTCATCGCCCGTTGGCTGCGTCTGGCGATCCAGACATCGTATAGAGCACAGGGCCGGGACCCGCCGGAGGGCATTCTACCCCATTCCGTCAGAGCGGCGGCCACCTCGGCGGCCTTCGACGGGGTTTCATCTTTGGTCGATATTTGTCTGTCGGCTACCTGGGCCTCACCTAACACTTTCTTGACTCATTATAAGATTGATAAGTTGGCTTCTGCTGATGCTCGCTTCGGGAGGCGGGTACTGCAGCAAGTACTGAGCACTGGGGACAAATAGGCCCACCCTGGGATGCTATGGCTCTGGCATATCCCATTCTGTTCCGAATGGCCCCCCTTCCTCGCTCAGAGAAAAAAGGAATTCCCTACCTGTGAATCTCCTGTTCTGGGAAAGGAAGGGGGGACATTCGGTCCCACCCAGTTCCTTTTATGTCTCTCTCCAGTGCTGGTTTTTCCCTTTTTACGAACTTTACGAACTTCGACGTTATTGTTCTCGTTATTGTTCGGTGTTAGTTAGCTTATCCGGTGGGTGTTAATTACCTCTCTTTACTTGTTGTCGTTTCCATTTCACGCTCTGGTCTGTGCTTTGCCGTAGTAGTTGATTCCTCTCCAGTTTTCCGTGAAGGCTGGTGGTGTCCGTGCCAGGACGGTATCGGGTGTCCTGTGCCGACGGCAGAGGGGTACCCAGCCGATTTGGGGTGTGGGGCCGGGTCCTCGCCGCCCCCCCTAAAACTAATTAGCATAATTTATGCTAATTAGTTTTTCCCGCTTTTTTCGGCGATTTTAAGCCTAAAACTGGGGTTTTTAGTAAGTATGTCTGCTTTTACCGGCACTTTAGTGATATTGGACGCTCCCTCGACGATTAATAGCCTTCTCCCGGGCCCGCAACTTCTCCGTGCACCCGGCCCGGGTCTCTGTACAATCTTCGTAGTTTGCGCATGCGCAAACCCACGGAGTCTCCAGGGACGTTCTGGGCATGCGCAAACTGCTCCCTGGAGACTCCGTGGGTTTGCGCATGCGCAAACTACGAAGATTGTACAGAGACCCGGGCCGGGTGCACGGAGAAGCTGCGGGCCCGGGAGAAGGCTATTAATCGTCGAGGGAGCGTCCAATATCACTAAAGTGCCGGTAAAAGCAGACATACTTACTAAAACCCCCAGTTTTAGGCTTAAAATCGCCGAAAATCGGCGAAAAAAGCGGGAAAAATTCAAATTTTCCCGCTCTTCCCCAGAGCCTCCCGCCCCCCCAGGAGCCTCTGCGCCCTTGCGCCCTGGGGCCCACCGCCCCAGGGCCCCCCATCTGGGGACGCCTCTGGCCGACGGTCCTGACTTTCCTTTCTTCAGAATCGGACTGGGGGAGAGCAGCACCCGGAGGGGAGGAGTCAACGAGCTGCTACCGATCCTGCCTCAAGACCTGCAGGGGGTTAACCCATTCTGTTCCGAATGTCCCCCCTTCCTCTCCCAGAACAGGAGATTCACAGGTAGGGAATTCCTTTTTTTTCACATCTCCAAGATATAGGTTTCATTTTTAGAAGGCCCATACATACTATACGTTTTAAACAGTGAATTATTTTGAAAAACTTTCAGATGAGTTTTGCTGTTACAACAGAAAATTGATTGTTTTAGTTATCAAAGCTGATTGAAATAGCTCTTTGTAAAGGCATTTGAAGATGAACAACCTCCAGTTCAACAGATTAATCAAGACTATTGGGAGGATGTTCTTACCTTACCCTGTTAGGACAACCACCATTACCAGTCAGGCATATAAATTATTTTATTTAACAGGCAGCCCAATCCTGTCTAGCATATAAGGTGCACATAAGGCACCTGCCACATCCTATGCAGGATTGGGCCTGCCCCAGCATGGCCAGCGGCCTCCTCGAGGTAAACCCTGGTTTACCTCGAGGTTACCCTGAGTAACACACTAGCCACCCCAGTGGGCCTTGCTTGTGTACATTTGAGAGGCTCGTTTAAGGCCCAACAGGCCCTGGGAAGGGGGATAGGATATGGAGGAGGAGGCCTTAGCTGATCCCTCCCCCTTCCTGGCCCAGCTGACCAATCCACCCCCCATTGTTGTCTGCGGGTGCCAGAGCAGCTGTGCAAGCCTCTCTGCCACTTACTCTCTTGGGTGCCACAAACGTGCCTTACGGCACGTTTGCAACACCCTAGACTGGTGGAGCGGCTGCTCTGCCGGTCTCTACTTAGACAGGATTGTGTTGTCTAGCTACCATATTAGTTGTTTATACAGTACATTTTTTGAAGACAAACAGAAAAGGGAACATGAAAAACGTCTAGAATTTTACACTGGGAGTATATCTTTGCAATGAAGATGCTCCTCTTTCTCCTCCCCTCCTCTTTTTATTCTGTCTTAATCATTTGAGAGTTCAGATAGCACCTGTGGAACCCAAATAGAGACATGGAAGTATAGCCTGATGGAACTAATCCTTTCAGGAAGGCTGAATGCTTCTTTGTTTCTTATGCAGGTATGAGCTGAGGATTTCAAAATCTCCATGGTGATCATTTTCAGATGGGTTAAATTGGCTCATTTAGACACTTAAATGATGGCAGGTAATTTTCAAGCTATAATTTGACAAGATTTTTCTCCTTCTTGGAGAGAAATAAAGGTTAATTTGTCAGGATATTTTGAAAAGGAGCCCCCTCGAGCATTCTGACTTTACAGGACCTACAAGAGTGAGGGTCAGAAGCTTCTGATTCCTGACTTGCATTGACCACTCTGTTCTCTTCTATCATCTTTCAGGGCTGCGTGGTTTGTTTGAAAATGGAGTTTGGATTTACTACAAATCTTTTCTCCAAATGGAACTGTGTCCATGCCTGTCTTTAATCCTGCCAGTTCAAAATCAATGGTGGTGGTGAACGTTTCAGCATTTGTATTATGTTTACAATGGTGTGTGTGTGTGTGTGTGTGTGCGCGCGCGCGTGCGTGTACGTGCGCCTCTGGCTTTGGTGCTAATTGAGGGCTAGGACTTGGGGTGCAATACTCTCTCAGTGCTCTAGTTGCTTCTATGTGCTAGGTGGGTTTGGACAGACCAACACAAAAATTCCTACACCAGAGGATTTCTTTGGTTATGAGAAGACATATTTTCAATGAGTGCAAACTATTTCTTTTGGTTTTGCTGGGACTGAAATTATTAAAAGAAAAACCTCCCTCCTACTTTTGTGAAAGTCAGCCAAAGTTAATGAAAGAACACACTGTTAGGAACTGGAGGGGGGTGGGAATCTTTAGAATACCATGAAACTTTACTCCTTCACTTCTGCTACCATATCTTTCTTTATACTGTACATTGTTCAGGAAAATGTAATCATTTGACATTGCATTTCCACAGCAGTCCTTATGCTCTCATCTACACATCCTGGCTTAACTCCTTTTCGTGTTTTGACACTTATCAAATCCCATGCCCTTGGCTTTATCTTTGTTTCCCCTCTCTTTTATTTTTCGTATTCAGTCTGTTGCCAGATCATGCCAATTCTCCCTTTGCAATTTTGCAGAATGTGGCCCTTCACTGCTGTCCTTGGCAAAAGCTCTACTTCATGCCCTAGTCATCTCTTGCCTTGACTACCATGGCCTCCTCCTTGCTGGTCTTCCATTGGCTCACCTCCATTTCACACCTCACTTCCATTCCACACGTAACTGCCAAAGTCATGCACCTCTTTTTTTTTTTCTCTACCACATCCCTTTCCTCCTTAAATCCTTTTAGCGGCTTTCTAATTACTCTTGGATCTAACATAAGCTCCTGCTCCTAAACTTCAAAGCTTTTCATGGTCTTATCACAGCTGCCTCTCAGTAATTGTATTCCATTGTGCTCCTGCCAATGGCCTTAGTTCCTCCAGCTACACCATCCTCAATCATCCAAAGGCGGCTCCCTCACTTGTGCTGCTCCCTGGAATACATGGGACACCTTCACGATGACGCCTCTCTTCTTACAAATCCCTTCTTAAACCCACCTTTTTCATGAGACCTTTGGCACAATGCCTTAGTCTTCTTTCTCTGCGGTAACTTAAGTTTGATGTAACAATTGCATATCTTTCTCCAGTTTATCCTGCCTCCACTCCTCACCTGTTCTTTCCTGGTGTCTATCTAGATTACAGTTTCCTTTGGACTGGGTCCTGTCTTCTCATTCTATGTAAATTGCCATGTATAAATTGCCATTAATTGATGAATAAATAACACTTTTGGCGCAACTGGACTGAACCAACAGTTGATGTATAAGAATATGCTTTGATGCCTGTTTAAGATCTGTTAGTTGTCATTCAAACAAGGACTTAATTGCAAATTGTAATTTTAATGACGCAGTTCGGCATGATGGCTAAACATGTATGTGATGTGGTTAAAATTATCTCACAGGGTTTTTTGGTAAACTTCTTTGTTCCACCGCAACCCGCTGAAGGAAGCAAAAAGAAAAACATAAAGAAAATGGAACACAAGTTGAAAGAAAAGGTTCAATATCCTAGTAAGTATTCTTCAGCAGGTAATTTGCCTTCTTTTAGCCAGTAGCTTGTGTCACTGGAAGGATGGTGACTGTATATTGGTATATTTAACTTGTATGTTTGTGATGCCAATAAAGGTTTGATTGATTGATTGGTATAATTTGCCATAAACAACAATAAAACCTTGCTCTTCTGACAGAAGCAGATAAGAATTGGACACCTGAAAACTCTTTCTACAGAAAAATTGACAGGAAGTGATTGTTGAAGTCCATTATTAATCTCAATTCACAGACCATTAAGTGAGCTTTACTGGCACTGGAACTCTCATACTAATAGTGTAGATGACTTTGGGAATTATCGTGAAGTTCAGATAACAAGGCTACATTGGGTTTGTTATATTCTATAAAGCCAGACGGGAAAAAAATGCTCTTGAGAACAGAATATTTAGAAGTGAAGCAGCACACCTCTTCGAATTGAGACAATAAGTATTTACCATACTATTGTACTTCTCTGTACTTACCCTCAGTCTCTTTGATTTTTCTTCTATTCTCTGTACTCCTGGGATAAATTCAGATACCATGCATTTTCTGTTGAGAGATTCGTTCGTTTTTGTTTTTGTTTTGTACAGCAGTAAATGTATTGCACAAACCGATGGTGTAAAATCACCAACAGACGTGTGTAATTCAGAATCCGTTTGGGATTTCTGCATTCCCTGTGTATCAGTGTAGCCAGACCCAGCACTGCATATTAGCAGTGTACCCAGTTTATTTTACTTTCGTGCACAGACACGGGAATGGTTTCCATATCTGGGGAAAAAATTCAAATGTTGAAATCAGTCATTAGAAAAGAATAATAATATAATATACAGTATTTATATACCGCCTTTCTTGGTCATTGGATTTCTCCTCTGACTTTAATCCAAGGCGGTTTACATGGGTAGGCTTTCCCAACCCCACTAATGGGGGTCTTTACTATCATGTATATAATATAAATGTTCAATCTTTCATGAACAACTGCATTCCAGATGGTATCCTTTGCAGTCTGGCCTCTCCCTGGCCGTCGCCTCCCATGCTTGGCTGATGCAGCTGGCATCTCTCCTCACAGAGGCTTTCACAGCTTTTTTTTGTCAGAGGTGTGTCTTGGACCCACAAAGTTATCTTGTCCACCCCTACCTGTAGCAGGAAGTCCTCCTAGAGCATCTCCAGCAGGTGACTGTCAAGCCTCTGCTTGAAGATCTCCAGTGAGGGTTCACCACCTCCCTCGGCAATCTGTTCCACTGCCGAACCGCCCTTACCACCAAGAATTCCTGATATCCAACTGGAATCTCCTCTCTTGCAGTTTGTACCCATTTGATCTAATTCTAATGATGTTGAGTATATTGGTTGAAAGGTTATTCTCTCTTTAAAATTGAGCACTTGCATCAAATCAAAGAAAAGTGGGTGCCAATTCCAGCTTACATGGAAACTAAAAGCATTTACTAGGGAAGCCCCAGAATTTTACTTCTATTTATTGAACTTCATTTTTAATCTACAGAAAGGATGCTTCTTAAATCGGGGCTGATCCTACATTGATTGAATGCAGAATGAAGTGTTATGTGACTAAGCATATATTTCAAAAGAATGTAAAGCAGTGTAATAGGCCACTTTAGGTTTTTGTTATGTTATCATTTTAAATAGTTTTATAATCAATTACTACAAATGGCAATTTATATAAATATTGTTACAAAAACTTAAGCCAGTGGTATTTTAATTGTCATGGTGAAACCTTTGATTATTCTGCAGCCCTCTTTTAAGCTAAGCTCTTTGTTCCTTCATATAGGCTTGCGAGTGATGCTTTTGACAGCTATAAAAGAAATGAATGTAAAGAAAGGAGCATCCATAGTAGCTATTTTTAAGTATGTCCATGCCATATACAAGTATGACATACAGAGAAACCGTCGGCTTCTTAAAAGGACTCTGGAAAAATTAATTGCAGAGAAGGTAGTGGAACAAGTCAAAGGCCATGGTCTTACTGGTTCTTTCAAGTTGGGCAGAAACTACAAGGAACAAAAGTTTTGTAATAGAGCCAAGAAACAGGTAAACTGGATGATAAAGAATTGTGCTTCATGAGGAAAATATATTAGTTTACTATGTACTCATATATTATCCATTACATTAGGATCACTTGGGGGGGGGGGGTGTTACGGAAAGGACAAAGCATCTAGTCCCAGCCTCATGCACTCCCACGAGAATTTTGAACTACACACACCCACACCCACACCCAAAACAGTATTTTGTTTGTTGTTTAATTTCTATTACTTGCCTTTCTTCCTAAAATTGCACCACATATCTATGGTAAAAAGTGGAACTTCCAAATAACATTTCAATTGTAGAAAAAAAAATGTTCATAGACATAAAAATTAATGAAAAGGCTGCTGCTGTTTCCCCTCAATCAGAATGTTCATTCGTGAATTGGTTCTTGATACCACAGTTCCGAGGTTTTATCTTTATGACAAGCTGTATGGATGGATGGATGTATGCATGCATGCTCTCTTTTTCCAAAATCACTCTGTTAATAAACCATAATGTTTCAGTCTAGTTAGCAGTAGATCTTTTCAGTTTTTGAACTACAGTTGGACCTTTATATCCATGGTTTTTTTATCCACGGATTTGACTCAACACGAATGGCAAAACTGGAAGAGGGAGCCCAACTGCACTACATTACCTCTTTTTTCAGCGTTGTCGGGGGCCTGCCAGCCACTTCCAACCTCCTGCACATGTCCAAACCGCTGAAAAATGCAGCCGGGAGTCTCTGGCGCCATTTACAGGTTGTTTCCAGTAGTGGTTTCTGTTTTTTTCAGTCAGTTTAAACAAACTCAGGAAGAGGGAAGCAGTGAAGATGCTGGAAAAAAGGTAATGTGGCACCGCTCCGCGCACACGGATTTCATATAACATTGATTTTCTTATCCACTGTGGTTCCAGGAACAGAATCCCAATGGATAAAAAGGTCCGACTGTACTGTACTTTCGACTGTACCGAAAGGTACTGAATTAGAGGAGGAAAAACACTGATGTTCTGAGGTGGTGCAAAAAAAAAAAAGAAAGTTTTATAGTATGTTAATTTTATATACTTTTTGTTTTTAAAGTGAGTTGTAAAGTGCTCTTACTATCCTGAAAGCACGCCTTGTTCTAATTCGATATTATCCCTTGCCTCTGTCCTGACTTTTGCAAAGGCTGGGATCCAAATATCTGTGTATGGAATGAAACGTGCACACTGGTGCTCTCCTAAGTCCTCTTCCCACTGAACCCCTCTGTGACCTCTCCCTGCCCTGTGCCCAAGTTGCTCCTGAGACCGTGAGTGACTCTCTGGAGCAGCATGCAGTGTAGCTTCTGGGGATAGTCCAGGCACGCATACATGTCTGTGTGTGCGCACACACAGACACACATTGTGCATGTAAAACTGACTTGTTAGCATGCAGGCCTGTTTTGATCCCAGTCAACACATTGGTAATTTAGTGCAGATTATTTATTTTTAATTTCTTTTTTTATAGGAATTAAGATCTTCAGCTAGGGGTCAGAAGAAAATGTTATCAGATTGTAAGGATGAAACCAAAGAATGTGGAGATAAGGGAACATGCTCAGCAAATGCTCCAAAACCATCTCTGGCAGTAGACATCACAAGAGAAGAGCATGATTATTGTACAACAAGCAAAGACAGTGCAGGATTAAAACTGGATCCTAAGAATTGGAAAACTCAAGAAGGTTCTCCGCATAGGACAGTGGACCTAGAGTCTGCTGACTTGCAGGGCAATGTGCTAGTTTCAAAAGATGAAACTTGCTCTGTTACCAATGTTCCTAAACACATGAATGAGACTGAAGAGCGACAGGATGACTCGGAAGATATGTCCCCAGACTCCCAAGCACATGCTAGCATTTTTGTACAACATCCCGGTTCCATTTTTCCATTTAACACCTCTGATTACCGCTTTGAATGCATCTGTGGTGAGCTTGGCTTGGCTGACTGTAAGGCACGTGTGCAGTGCCTGAACTGCCACCTTTGGCAACATGCTGAGTGTGTGAACTATAAAGAAGAAAACCTGAAGATCAAGCCCTTTTACTGTCCCCATTGCCTGGTAGCAATGAAACCAGTTCCCACAGGAGCAACTCTAATCATCTCTCCAAGTTCTATCTGCCATCAGTGGGTTGATGAGATCAACAGGCATGTGAGATCGGCTTCCCTTCGAGTATTGGTAAGAAGAGGAGTTGCTTCATAGAAAACAGTGAAACAGGAGAAGTGAATTATGCCATTTACTATTTAGGAAGTGCTTTGGGTCTCTGAAGGAAGAGTAGTGAAGTGGATAGAGTGAGAATGTGTTTCCTTCTTGCCATCTTGTATGCTAAATGTCAGAAATTCAGTAAATGTTGGTATTGACAATAATTTGTAAGAGTGTTTGGAGAGGTTGCGGTCATATCTGAAAGTTCTGGCATATATCAGAAAACATAAAATTTCATCCTTTGCTACCATCGTTTACAGGTTATAAGTGTTTTTGACAGCTTGGTAAATGTTCACATTAAAATGTGGTTCTGTTTCACTAGTCGGTGTCAACACCGACAACGGACTGGTGAAGACATGCTAGCTCAGTTGTTCATTGTTATTAATATAGCTGTTTTTTCAGTTGATCATACAAAACATTGACTTTTTTCTGTAAAGATTTTTGGAAGATTTTTTTTCCAGGAGTCAGTTCTTATGTCCTTCATGCCTTTAATTTTTCTTTAATCTGAGTCAGAATTTACTTTAAGAATAAAAACTGTCTGTCTGGGGTAACACATTATTTCCAAATTATTATTTTGTAAATTTTGTAAAAAAAAAAAATAGGGTCTACTTGACGCAGTCACACAGAGTTAAAATCCTCTTGTAAAATAGGAAATTGTCGACTTTCCAATAGACAGTTTTTTCACTGCTAAGAAGCTTCTAGTTGTTGGTGTTTGCTGTCTTATGCTTCATGCACAAATTCATGCAGGTTTATCAAGGGGTGAAGAAGCACGGTTTCTTGCAACCCCACATCTTGGCAGAGCAGGAAGTAGTGATCACCACGTATGATGTACTTCGTAGTGAGCTGAACTACGTGGACATTCCTCACAGCAATAGTGAAGATGGGCGCCGTTTCCGGAACCAGAAGCGGTATATGGCTATCCCAAGCCCCTTGGTCGCAGTGGAGTGGTGGCGAATTTGTCTGGATGAAGCACAAATGGTAGAATGCACCACTGCAAAGGTGAGAGTGTCTCTTGGGCATGCCTCTGTTGAACACGAAAGACATGGAACATAAAAACAAATGAGGCACCTACATCTGTATCCTTTTAACATACAGGGATGTAAATTTGCCCTTGTAGTTCATCCTTCAGAAGTGACTAATGATCTGTTTTCCCTTGGAGGTGTTTGCTATTAAATGTTTTCTCTGCTGGAGGTTTGGCTGGCTATGAAGCACAGTCCTTTTTGAAAAATCATTTAACATAATGTATTCTGACAGTTTAGAGAACTGGGTCATCCTGTCTTTTACACTACTTCATAGTTTAAGGCAACAGATTAGTCTGTTTAATGCCTGTCTAAAGAGTCAAAAGAGTCTGCCCGTGGGTCTAGAAAACTATAAAACTGTCTGCATTGACTTTAGAAAATGGTATTTAAGGCCATTTCATCAGTTTGCAAATAGGGCTGGTAAGAAGATTTTCAGTCACATATTTCACAGAGGAGCATTCTTAGCAAATGAAATCACATATTTTGTTAATCATTTGGTTATTAATATGTGCTTGTATTGCAAGTTAACACAGACACCCTGGTGTGTAGATTCTTGTTCAGATAGCTGGAAGGTCAATTTGACTAGATAAAATCCTACAAAATTTCTAGGCAGAGTTGCTGTTTGCCAAGTGTACGAAATTGTTCTCATGTGAAGAACATACCTGGAAAGTATTCAAATGATGGTGGCTAGACATGAGCATTGCAGTTCTATCTGGTGCCAAGTTCTTGAACGCAGCACAAGGTAGAGCTGGATCCTAGTTGTCATAAACTTTCATTATATTTTCTGTTGTCCTTTATTAGGCTGCCGAAATGGCTCTCCGTTTGACTGGAATCAATCGCTGGTGTGTCAGTGGCACACCAGTGCAGCGAGGATTGGAAGGTGAATAAGAGAGCTAATATTTTCTCTGTGGCAAAAAATATATATACAGTAGTTTAAACTCCATCTCGCACACTATACATAAGCGGTCAGTTAGATGTCCTTCCAGTCCTGTCTTCTGATGCTTTACTATGCAGAAAATTTTGCAATTTCTTCAACGTTGGCTGGGAATGGGTTATATCAGGTACACATAATGATGGAACATCTGACTTTTTTCTTCGAAAGCAGACCACCATGTTGTGTAACAACTGCTTTTGAAGGATGCCCTTGGTTTCCAAACAAGCTTGCTGTGTGACATGTAGGGCTTCTGTTTGAGAAAGACAAGCTTAAAGTAGCCTTGGGTGTGAAGAATTGACTCTTCCCCCCCCCCCTATTTTTTTCCCGAGCCTGACCATGATTTCCCTCTACCATCACACGTTTAACCAATTACTTTCTATGCTGAACAATGAGGAATAACTGCATTTCAAAGCATGCAGACCTTCTGTGTTCTTCCTCCCTCCCTGTGTCATCTCAACACTCCTTGCTTCTCCATTATGCTGGCCCACTCTATTTTTCCAGTTTTTGAAATCTTCCAGCTTTGAGAGTCCTCCTTTCACCATCTTCATGTTGTACTTGTCACCTGTTCTTTGAAGTAGGGGAAAAAGTATGTGTGTAGAACATATACTTTCATTATCATTTCAGACTAAACTATAATCCCCAGTGTTAATCGCTAATTTATTGGGGGGGGGGGATCTGGGGCTCTCCTCATCACAGATTGTGTCATTGTATCCATGTTTTGACATAAAAAGGCAATTATTCCATAAATGACTGAACATTTGTCCTTCATTAAGGAATATAATAAGAGTAGCTATGAAGTGGAAGTCCTCTAGATTTTTGAGGTTGTGCCGGCAACTTAATGAAGAGAAAGAGATTTACAAGGTTGCATGCTATAACGGAGGGAGAAGAAAGGGTACAAGGGTAACATTCTAAATCCCTGGACATAATTTTCCATATGATATGGCTGAAACCAATTACTTATCAAATTCCCAACAACTTAAAAGATGTATTCATGCCTACATTTGGGATCAGTGACTCAAATTATGAAAAATGTCAGTGTTTTGCTAGTGAACTGTGTGTGGTATTTGCTGGGAGTGGGGGTGGGTTCTGTTAACCATAGCCTTTCTCCCCAAAAGTGGCTAGATATACACCACTCAGATTCCATCTTCCCCTCCTCAGAAAGAAAGCTTGAAGCACTTGAATTTGTCAGGATAAGCTAAGGCGACCTTTAAATTTAAGAATATACAGTGGATCCCCACTGTCTACAGATTTGTCTCAACGCGAATACAGGGGCCACTGTGAAAACCTTAAAAAGAGAAAAGGTTAAAAATAGCGTTACTTACCTTTTCGCTGGCAAGCAGCGCCATTTGCAGGGCTGTAGACTGAAATCGCACTCCTACAGCCTCTTCTAGGTTGCTCAATTTCCCTCTCACTTCCCCAGGCTCACCCCAATGTATTCTGGGGTGACCTTGAGGAAGGGAGGGGGGAAGTTGAGCGATTTGCCAGCAAAAAGGTAAGTAACACTATTTAACGTTTCTCTCTTTTTAAAGGTTTTCACAGTGGATCCCGTATCTGCGCTAAAGCGATTTTGCTTTACGCGGATGTCGGTATCCACAGGGGGGTCTGGAACAGAACTCCCGTGGATACCGAGGTCCAAGTGTATGCACTTCTGTTTAATATATTTATTGCATGATATTAAAACCTGCATGCTGTAAAACATGCTCTTCCTCTCTCACAGATCTGTATGGATTAGTACTTTTCCTGGGAGCTGATCCTTATTGGGTCAAATATTGGTGGGATCAGCTTCTATATCGACCTTACTGCAGGAAAAACCCACAACCTCTCTACAACTTCATAGCCAAGATAATGTGGAGGTCAGCAAAGAAGGACGTGATTGACCAAGTAAACACTTAAGTTCTAAGACTGTTTTTATAGATAACTCAAGTGTTCAGTGGAAACTGTATTCATTTATTTCATTGATTGTATTTATTGTTTCGTTTCTTATTAGATTCAGATCCCCCCTCAAACAGAAGAATTACATTGGCTTCATTTTTCTCCTGTGGAGAGACACTTTTATCATCGCCAGCATGAGGTGTGCTGCCAGGATGCTCTGGCAAAACTCAGGAAGATTTCTGATTGGTCCCTCAAGCTTAGCAGCCTGGATAGGAGAACAGTTGCTTCCATTCTGTACCCTTTGTTGCGCCTGAGGCAGGCCTGCTGTCACCCTCAAGCTGTTCGTGGAGAATTCTTGCCTCTGCAGAAAAGGTTAATTGTGTTGCTACTTAATTTGGATGTACGGAATCATAGGATATTGGAGTTGGGAGGTACCTCAGAGGTAGTCTGGTTCAATGCAGGCACCTGCTACAGCATCCCTGACAGATGGCCATCCAGCCTCTAGACCAGGGGTATCAAACTCATTGTATACAGTGGGCCAAATAGTATTTATGCTGTGGGCCAAAAATGATTACATTAAGCAGGAAGTGATGTCAGTAGATGACAGCCAGAAATAAGCACTTCGTTCTTGCATAGGAACTTGTTGCAAATGACAGAAGAGACAATATGCAAATCTTGATCATGTTTTCTCCTGAGGCATCACTCGCAGCTCAGGTGCTCTGTGAAGTGACACCTCGGCAGAAGTGGTGCTGCTGAAAGGGCAGCCCGTGTGATAATTGGGCTCTCCCAGCATCTCCCTTTTGGTCTGCCTCTTCGCCCATAGCGTTCCTTGCCTTCTGAGGCCAACTTCCATCTCTCCCTCCCAGAGCCTCAGCAGAAGCGGCACTGCTAAAAGAGTGCTGCTGGGAGAGCCCAATTATCACATGGGCTGGATAAAGAGCTTCCGCAGACCGTATCTGGCCTGTGAGCCTTATGTCCGGATAAGGGATACTCAACCTGCACTTTGGAACTAATATTCCAAGCAGTGGCTCTCGATGTAATATGGATTTGTGGATGGTTCTGCTCTTGAAGCTGTACTTGCATGGTGCTGCTCAAAGAGCACTTTATAAACATTGTGTATTCGCATACAGTGTATTTATATTCCGCATAAAGAACAACAGGTACTGCCACACATACAGCCAACTGCATCCACCTAACTGAACACCTGAGTGGAAATGCAGTTTTGCGGTTATTTGTCATTTTAATAACCCAAATCATTTATCTGTAGTACTCAGCTAAATAACCCAAATCATTTATTTGGAACGTCATCTAAAATTGTTTGACTAAAGGCTGTTTATGTACAATAAATCCAGCAGTGCTGAAGAACCTTTCAGTGCCCTGCGCTAATTAACATTAAATTAAAAATTTGCATTTTGATCTGTAACAAAGAAATAATTATACTGATTAATTGTTCAGTGCTTTTCAACTCTACAAATCACTGTTTTCTATTTTCTGCTCCTAAAAAAAGAAATAGCATGTCAGTGGGAAATGTGTTGACAATTTGTACCCAGCAGTTTAAATTGTAATATGAGTCTGGGGGAGGGTGTATTGGAAATTCCCCGAGGAGATAGGTTGTGCTGTCTACAGTGGCCCCTTTGGCAAAACTGGGTAATAAAGGGTTAACGCCTAGACTTAGCAGTAGGTATGCTGCACAGCTGCAACCACTAGAGGCAGCCAGGTCCTCAAGTATAAAAGCAGCACCTGGAGGAAAGAAGGGTGTGGGTTGTAGAGAGGAGCAAAGCTTGGAGGAAGGAGAGGTGGCTGACTGCTTGTGAACTAACCTGGACTTGGCTGACTGGCTTGAGGACTGACCCCTGGACTGGCTTGAGAACCCTGCTGTGACTTAGACCGGCTTCAGAAACATGTTCTGGACTTTTGACTTGGACTGCTAGACCCGTGAGTGGAGAAAAAGTGGAACTAATCTGCCTAGGATTCTTAAAGGGATAGGGAAGGGGAGTTTGGCAGCACAGAGGGGAGTTGCGCTAACCCTTGACGTCTTACTCTTTAAGTTGTTGGTGTAAGTTTAGGAAATATGTAGGTGGAAACTACCAGCTTTAATTTTTAAATGATCTAGCTATCTGTCAAAGCACTCCGTAGTTTTTCAGTGGAATGTTCATGGGTGACAGCAACATAGCAACAAAACATATGGCCTATGAAAAGCACTGCAGAAGAAGTCTGTTTCCAGGCTTTTCTCTTCTGAGAGCAATGAATGATTCTCAGAAAAGGAAGGTGAAAGACAAAGGGGTAGCTTTTGTTTCTGTGCATGGGAACACAGGTCAGTGCCAGGAGTTCTAAATAAGGCACAAGTGATGGTGGAATGGGGGAACTTGTTTATCAGACCATTACTGGATTAGCAAGCTACTTCGTTGCTGTCATTCCCTGCTCTTACTCCATGGAGCTCAGAACAGGAATATATGTGGAGTCCCATCCTGCCCAGATCTGCGTGAATTCAAACGACCAGCGAGCCATTCTCTGAGCCTTCTGCTAAATGTGTACCTTCCTGCAGAGTGTGCCACAAAATCCACACTTTGACTTTCCTGCGTTCATTTGAGGATGTCAGCTGAACTTTGAACTTTTATTCCTCTCTGCATCTCCCACTCATGTATTCTGCCAGTCTGCTCCCTATGATAGAACAACCTGTTTCTCTGTGAAGTTCTGCCACTTTCTTCTCTCTTCCGTCTATTGTTGCAGTCTCCCACCACCCTCTGTTCTTTTACATATAATGTGTTGGTTACAGGTCCTCTGGGGAAGGTTTGTATACATGCTTGGCACACATTTGCTAAAATCTATTAAGTAGGACTGCATAGTTTTCAGTTCATAGCAGTTGCTCTCCCTTCCAGGTGGTGGTTGTGATATGAAGTATATTCTTGAAGAGAGAACTTGTGCTCTCGCTATATATCGGTATTTTAATCTGTAGTTTTTGTTATACAGTATTTCTGTTTGCTGCTTCTAGTACTTTTAGAAAGGTATTGAAATGACATTAAATAAATGTCCGCTGCATGCCCTCTGTTGACGTTTGGGTTTCTGTTCCAGCACAATGACTATGGAGGAGCTTTTAACATCGCTGCAGAAAAAATGTCGAACAGAATGCGAAGAAGTCCATAGACAACTGGTGTGTGCTCTGAATGGCTTAGCTGGTATTCATATTATTAAAGGTAAAATGAGCTCAAACTAGTGGGACGAAAATCTTGTAAATACGATAGCCACTATTAAGTTATGTTCTTATGGTTCATCTTAAGAAACCAATTATGACCAGATGCACTTTGTCTTAGTGGTTTAACTTAAGTCCTCCAGGCAAAAAGGTAATGAGGGACTGAATGTCAAAGCCTAGTGTGAATATCCCTAAATGTTTAAGAGTGGAGTGCTTTGACTTTAAGAACGGATACCTGAGGCAGGGGGATCCAGTGATTGTTTCTACAATAGTCAAACACCAGCCTGGCTAAGCTTCCTTGTAGAAATTAGGCCATTTGATTCAGGTGCAGCACTTTGAATGCAAAAGGTGCCTGACTGTTCCGGATACTCAAGAATAGCACTTGTCTGCATTTTTGTTGTACATAGTCAAGTGGAAGTTAAACTGCTTCCTTCCCTGATACAAATACTCCTCCTAGAGGCTCAATATTTTCAATATCTGAAGAGGCAGGAACACTTCTGATACTGAATCAGAAATGCAGACTGCACTTTAAGGGAGTCCTTGCATGCCCTTTAAAGCAGCCAGCAAAGAAGATGACAGTTTTCACAAGCCCACTCAGAAACCTGGTAACCTATACTTTCCAGATGGCACCACATGGAACTTTCTGCTATTGTGCCAGATGCCTTGTTCTGATTTATAATAATTATTTAATATATGTATATACCACCTTTCTCCCTGACAACAGGCATCCAAGGTGACTGACAATAAAAGACAAAAACAAGAATGGTGACTGATAAAAGGCTCTGGGGATGGGGTTGGGGGGCAGTGATAGAAAATACCTATCTATAGAGCCCCAGATATTATTTCTGCTGCTATGACTGATTCGTTGCTGCTCTTTAGATGTTGACTCTGGTGACCATAGACACCCCTCTTGAAAGTGTGCTTCCTAGCAACCAGGGCCAGGTAGCATTTATTCATTTACTCATTTTGTGCCTCACTTTTCTCCCTGAAGGGTACCCAAAGCAGCATACAGAGCCATACAATCATGACACTTAAAAACACTGCAGTTCATACATTTAAACACTAAAACATCCTTAAATCATCATTAAAACATCACACACAAACCGCCTGCGCCAGCCCGATCCTGGAAAGGATCCAGTGCAGCGTGATTTTGCATGCTGCAGCGGTCTTAAACAGGATTGGGCTGTGAGTAGTTTCTCCCTTTTCAACATAGTTTGGTGTTGCCTGCCACTTATAGTTAAGGTGAATTGAATTCTGGATTTAATACTGGGGGGGGGGGGAGATCCAGCTAGTTATGCCATAGCCTTCATATGACCTTTTCTGTTTTGTAAGTTGCTGTGAGATTTTTAAATAAATACTGTAATAAACTAATAAGTCGCCACATGAATGACTTCCATTGCTTTACTCTGGGCCTGGGAGCCAATAAGTTGATTCTGGCAACTTACTACTCTCTTAAAATCATGTGGCATGATTTGCCTGTGACTGTTAAGTAACTGAAACACTACCAGTGCTGTTTAGTAAGCTCCTCAAGCGAAGCTTAAAAAATGGCTTCTTCATACCCCTGTACGTTTTCCTTAGATAATAGAATTCATCTCAAGCTGGCAACAGCTGGTAGGTTGCTTTATTCTGTGGGCTTTGACCAGCAAAGAGGGAAAGGAGAGTTACCCTGTTAAAAGAACTGCTTGAAGGAACAAAAAACACAATTGTTTCTCTAAATATGGATACTTCAGTATCTGGTTCACTGGACACAGTGCAGACAACTCTGTATCAACATAAGAAATATTTGGAACACATAAGGGTGCTGTTAATATTTTATTGTATAATCTTGTTTTTATAGCTTATTGTTAGAGGTCAACAAAATAGAATTGTTAATGGCATTGAAATTATGTAAGCTTCAGCTTCTTCCATGGTGCTTAAAAAATAATAATCCTGAAACGTCGTTGTGAAAAGCTTCCCTGAGCACTGCTTCTTCAACTAGACCAGAGGTTCTCAACCTGTGGTACGCGTACCCCCAGGGGTACACGGACCGCAGGTTGGGGGTATGCAGGATGGTCCCCGTTATCGGCTGATGCGATTAGCAGCTAACAGGGACCGGAAAACCGCGAAATTGCCCCGTTAGCTTCCCTTGTTTTCTGGTCGCCTCCATGTTGAAACTTGCGAAAATCTCGCGAGAGTCAAGATGGCGGCGACCAAATCTCGTAAGGGCACATAAGGCAATCTATAGTGAGCATAGATGAGCATAGCACATGAGCATAGTTACTAGACTGCTGCTTTCTCCAAGGGAAGGGGCTTCACAGGTTTCAAGAGTTCCCTCCTGCTACTTGCTGGATTGAAAATTCACTGGGTAGTATCCAGTTACCCTTTCACAAGAGAAAGGAAGCTGTGGATGCCACTCACTGTCTGTAGGATTTTATTTGTGTTTCACAGTGGAATTCGTTTTGCAATTCCTTTTGTAGTTTCATGTATGAATTAGTTGCAATGTTTTAATTAAAAGAATGTGCTTAGTGAGAGATTCTAAGGCATTGCACATAAGGCTGTATATAATTAGACATTTGAAAAATAGAAGTCCCAATGATCCGGTCTGACATATGCAATTTTTTCAGGTGAATATGCACTCGCAGCAGACTTGTACAGAGAGGTGCTGCGTTCCTCTGAGGAGCACAAAGAAAAGCTCAAAACAGATTCTTTGCAAGTACGTACATAAACTCTGAAACTGCTCTCTAAACCAGCATACAAATTGTATCAGGCTTTGTGTTCGGTGATCCTTTTCTTCATGTTAGCCCTCTTTCTCAGCCAAGGTCAGTTTTCAGGACTTGTGTTTCAAGCTCTGAGAGAGACGCTGTCATATTGTCAGTTTTTGGAAATGATCATTGTCACCTGGCACATACTCGCATAATTGAAAGAAATTGCATTCAGCTGACATTTCAAGTTGATCTAGTGCCACCTGCTGTTTTTCAGAAAAGGAGAACAGGGGCTTCAGTTCAAAATGTATGTGCATAGTATCATGTACTGAATGCTAGGCAAGGTTTGCGTCCCTACTTGTGTATGCTTTGCAAGTTAAAGTCATGATTTATACATATGGGCCTCTATAAATGATGCTGTGATTAGTGGTTAGCAGCCAGCGGGGTTCAGTTAGCAATAGAATCAGTGTTGTGTGCTTTACAGTTGGAGAGAGATTTTTTTTAAAAGGAAACTAGGATATCCTTGAAGGGATTGTACTTGCAGTCTAATAAAATAGGAGAGTTGGTTTATTGCACTACTAGAAATTCTACTATTGTAGAGTTATAAATTGGGAAAATTGATGGACCAAACAAAATGCTTATTATTGCTTTGGTGTTGACAATAGAGACTTCATTCTACACACAACTTGATGGAACTTCTGGCAGCAAAGCATCCTGGAATACCGCCTACCTTGCGTGATGGCAAACTTCAGGAAGAGGTAACATTAGAGTTCATTGTTTGCGTTTTAAGTAGAGTCTTAAGGAATACACTGCAAAATAACGTAGAGAATAATATAATTTCTGTAACTCATGGAGCTTTGACAAAGTTGCTTACAAATTCTGCAGTCAGATGCAAAGAAATTATCTGTTTTTAATGGTGCTGCTACATCTTATTATCCATATGCATCCTGTGGTACTCTCACAATGACAAGCTACAAAAAACAAATGAATGGCTTCCTAAGGGTGCCCGCTGTATCTAGCCACTTCCTAGCATTATCCTGGACATACTTGCAGGAATAAAGCTCAGACATTCACTAAATTGAACTGGACCATTAACCGGCTCCTCCTAAGACTAATGATTATGTTGCTATAACATGTTGACGCTTGTTGAGCCAATCAGAAGTTTTAAAAGATGCATGTTGGAAATGGTATAGGGTAAGACTGATGCAGTCATTGCAGAATTGGGAGTTGACTAGCAAGTCGGTAGTTAACACTAAAGGATCTGATGTTGAGAAGCAGAGCCAGCTAACTGTTGCAAATGATCAAAACTGGGATGTAAAATTCAAGGAAGTGTAGACTGCAGAGCTGGGGCGTACAATGAGAACTGAGAAAGTACTTCAGACATACCTTAAATGAGGATTATTATTATTATTTATTGACTTGTATCCTATTGTTTTGCAGACCACTGCCCTATTGTCAAAAGCTCCCTTTTGAGAACAGGAGTTTCTGATGATGGGCCAGCACTCCATGAAACCTTAGGTTCAAGTCACTATTCTTTATACAGCTCCATCTATGAACGTGATGTTTACATAGAATATAAAGAAGGGTTTTTGAAGGGAGCATCTTGTAGGTGTGCTACATCTGAGTGGGTGGCAGCCTCATCCCAAGGGGGCAGGCCTGAAATGGGTTGGGGTTGGACATGGTGGGCAGGCTAATGATCTCTCGTCCCTTCGGGTTTAAGAAAGATGGAAGACTCGCATGCTCCTGAGGAGGGGTTTATTTACAGTCAAGTCACATCCAGAGACTCCTGGGGCTGTCAACGAGGCAACTGTCAGTCCCAACAGAGCCCGTACAAGGGTTCTAGGCTGCATGTAAGGTCAGAACGTGCAGGCACTGTTACATGTCACAGTGCCAGGCTCCTTGTCTGGAAGTGGTCCAGCTCCTGCTTCTCCCATCAAAGGGAGTTGTTGCGGGGGGGGGGGGGGTACTTTCTGGATGGTCCTCCCTAGAGGATTGGGGCTCTGGTTGACCTGGGTCCCAAGGCCTCCCTCTGCCCTCCCCTAGCCTCTTCCTGAAGCCTTGAGGTCCCTCCCCAAAGGCCCGATGGCTGGCTTGTAGGCTCGGAAACGACCAGATCATAGGCCCTCTAGGGAGGCCAGGCAGTCTCCAAGCAGCGGGGGAAGCTTCCTCTCACCAGTCCTCTGGGGTGCCCTCGCTCACTACCTCATCAGGCTGTCCTCGACCTCCGCTCCTCACCGCCCATGTTTCATAGGTTGTCCCACATTCAGAGAGATTTAAAAAAATAGACATGAGCATACTTTTCAGGCAAAAGATTCAAGCATCTTTTGAGGAAGGAGTCCAGAGGCTACTTATAATGCTTTGCAGTCACTGTGGCATCCACTTAGGAGGAGGAGGTCAATTTCAGATTGTTTCAGGTTAGCCTGTTCCCATAGGAGTTGACTATTGATAGATGAGAGACAGCTAGGCAAGGCCCGAAGCTCTGACAGGTTCCTTCTCTCTTGAGCTTTCAGTACCAATTAGAATTCCCTGAATAATCCTTCAGGTTATAGACTGGAATGTCTGATCATTGTGCTGCTCTTAATTGAATCCACAGCAGCTGTACTAGCATGCTAGTCTATACTAGAGTGAACAGTGTGCTAGACATTAGACAGCAGTGAGAGTCTCCCCGGGGTGCAACGTATGAAGTGAATGAAAATATACAACTAGTTGCTATGAACAGAATACTCTCTTCATCCTGATAAGAGCATAGATCTTTGCTAAGCTTGTGGTTAATGAGATTCTGATGTTATAAGTGTTTATACAAAGATCCTTTCCAGAGTTAATGAACTTATGTGGCAGGGTCTTTTACGTCCTAAGAATAAGAGTGGTACTGACTGAAATATGTACTTCAAGGAGAAGTTCTTCCAGGCTTAATAGAGAATGTTTTCATTACAATAGTTTACTCATGAAGGCCGGGTCACCAGAGGGATCCAAAATAATCCCAGATTTATTAAGAGCCTTTACAGACAGGGTAGTGCCTCTGGTGTTTGGACCATAGAATTCAGATTTGTGCCTGTACTGTGCTAACTTGGTGTTATGGCAATTATTTGGTGACTTCTGTAGAAAATGAAAGTTATTAAAAGTGGCCTACTACTGTCCATGAAAATATAGTGCTCTAAAACATAAATCACCATTTTCAAGGAAGAAAACCTGTGGAGAAGGCAGGCTGTGGAGAAGGCAGGAGTAGAGCCCCTTCCTGCTCCCCACTTTCCCTTTACTGGACCTACAGCTGAACAGGGTAAAAACTGCCAAGATTTACCGTATTTTTCGCGCCATAAGACACACTTCCCCCCCCAAAAAAAATAGGGGGAAAAAGCCTGCGTCTTATGGAGTGAATACAAAAAAAACGTAAAGAAGAAATACTTACTGGGGCTTCGGGGAGGCCTCCATATGCATCCTGTGCATCCCCGATCTTCCTTTAATCAAAAAATGGCCATTTCCGGCCATTTCCAGTTTTCGTGAAAACCGGAAGTGGCCAAAAATGGCCGTTTTTTGCAGAAAGGAAGATCGGGGAGGCCTGCGTGAGCCTCTGCAGGCCTCCCCGAAGCCCCGGTAAGTATTTTTTTCTTTACATTTTATTATTATTATTATTATTATTATTATTATTATTATTATTATTATTATTATTTAAAACTTTTTTCCCTATTTTTTGCTCCATAGGATGCATGTGACCTATGGTCCGATGCGTCCTATGGAGCGAAAAAATACGGTATCTTTATCTGCTGCCAGAAGCGTCGTCTGATATGGGGCGGTGGTGCGGGGGGCCCCAGGGCGGGGAGGGCTCAGGGGGTGGGGCGGGGCTCCCTCGGTTTCGGTTCTGCGTAACTGCGCGGTTCTGCGTAACTGCGCAGAAGGTCGGCTGGAACAGCTTCATTGTTCTACGCATGCGCAAGTCTTCACAGAACAACGAAGCTGTTCCAGTGACCTTCTGCGCCTTTAAGGAGCTCGCGCCCGGGCGCAGGGAGAAGAAGCGCCCGGGAGCTGGAAGAAGATCGTCACTGGAGCCTTACAGTAACAAGATAAGTGGGCGAAAGCATACATATACATACAGATGCCCCATTAAGACTTAAAAAAACATGAAAATAGTTTTAAAAGGGAAAACCTTAAAAAAAAGGGGGGTGCCGGGGGGTGGGGCGGCGACCCCCTGCCCCCTTTCTGGCGACGCCTCTGTCTGCTGCCACCATCCCAGGATGCAGAGAACAGCAGAGGGGGGCATCTGGGACACACACACCTCAGAGAGCCCTGAACCCAAGGAATTCTTATTAAACATCACAGTTATGTCTGCAGGGTGATGAGACATGACAACCCATTGAATTGCCCATGAACATGGACTAGGCAGGCAAAGTCAAACTGTAACTAGTTTATTTAGAGTCCAGAAGAAAAAATAATTTTAACAATAAGGTGAGTAGAAATGTACAAACAGGCTGATGGAAAATGCCTGAACTCGTCTGGAAAGCACAAAGCAAAAGCTTGTTCAGAGGATACAGTAACCACTAATACCGAGTAGATGGAACTGGGATGCTACTCAAAACACTGCCCTCAAGCCTGCTCCCAATGCTTCCCTATGTGGAAGTTGGTAGCCTGGGCTTGGAGTAAAAATAGTAGACAAATGAAAAGAAATTTAATTCCCTGATTTAGAAACAATCCTTAGTACTAGCAACGTACATCTGTCATAGGGATCCTTGGTCCTTGCACTTGCTGGAGAGCAAGTGTGTGTTTTCTTAGTGTCCCAGCTTTAGTGTTCACGTAACAGACTAGTAGAAAAACACACCTGAGCTCCCTGTGCTTGTGGCTTAAAAAAACTAGGTTTTTTTATGTCATTGAGTTAACTGATTGGAACCCACCTGGCCGATCCATTCCACCCCTTTACCTAGATAGACAGGTTTGACTGCCCAGTGGCAACGCAACTCTTATTGCTAGGCAGAATAGCTACTCTAGACAGTCAAGAATTTTTCTGAATCATGTGCTCGCTAGTAATGTTTCAAACAAAGGACAAACACGACTTGCAGAAGAATGCCCCAGCAGCTTTATAGGCTGCTGAACCTGCACAGGAGCTTCTGGAGGGTTAGAAGTGTCCAAAATTAAGGAAAAATATGAAGGAAACAGGGCATTCATCACAACCATTAATAGCATATCTGCAGTAGTTGTATAATATAACAGTATTATTGTTAGAGTTTGGGGGTTTTGTGTGTTAGGTTTGTTTGCAAAGATAAGTGATTTATTCATTCATCATTTCAAAACAGGGTGAACAACTTCGCCAACATTATATGAGTAAATCAAATGCAGAAGTTGCTGAAGCGCATCAAGCTTTACAACCGGTTGTACAGACAATTCAAGAACTTCAAAGGAAAGTAAGTCTGCTAACATGTTTAATCTACACCATTTGTCATTATAAATATTTTGAGCTATATTGGAATGGTTGTGTTTGAGATTTTTGTTTGTTCATTTCTGTTGTTGTTGTTGTTCAGTCGTTAAGTCGTGTCCGACCCTTCGTGATCCCATGAACCATATCCCGCCAGGCCTTCCTGTCCTCCACTATCTTCCTGAGTTTGCTCATTTTCATGTTCGTTGCATCGGTGATGCTGCCTAACCATCTCATCCTTGGCCTTCCCCTTCTCCTTTTGCCTTCAATTTTTCCCAGCATCAGAGTCTTCTCCAGAGAGTCCTCTCTTCGCATTAGGTGGCCAAAATATTTGAGTTTCAGCCTTAGTATCTGTCCTTCCAGGGAACAGTCAGGGTTGATTTCATTTAGGATTGACTGATTTGATCTCCTAGCAGTCCAAGGGACTCTCAGGAGTCTTCTCCAGCACCACAGTGCGAAAGCATCTATTCTTCGGTGCTCAGCCTTCCTTATGGTTCAACTCTCGCAACCATACATTGCTATTGTTCATTTCTAATGCAGTAGTATCTAGAAACCTATCGAAATGAACCCCCACAAGTTGTACACATTTTATGTATCAACGATAATAAAGTTCTAAGAGATTGGTATTCAGTTCATTGCACCTCTGCAGAGTTTCAGTAGAAAACATGTTTCTTTAAATCTGCTGTAATGATACTATCAGTGAACATTTCGATTAACAGTAACTATAAGAGAGTCATATTTATTTCAATAATAATTTATTAGTAGTAATAGAATACCAGCAGTCGCACAACAGAAAAATTAGTTGGAGCATTGTGAAAATGTTTTAAAGAAATTCTGATTACAGATATATTTCTCACTATTTGTACATTATTGAACATCTCTCAATACGTATATATTTGAGAGGACATTTTATATGTGTTTAAAATTGTCTAACAGCCTAATTCTACCTAACTCTCAACATGACGATGCACCGGCGCAGCCTCCGCTGCATCCCGCAGGGGAATTTTGGCTTTGTCCCTTTTCCCCAGGGTAAGCCCCAGCAGCTGTTATGGGTCAACTTGGACCTGCGCCATTGATATCGCTGGCACAAGTCCATGTGGACCAATACAGGCGGATCAGGCCTAGGAAGGGCATTTTGATTTGTCAGGCGCCATCGCCAAACCTGCCCCCCTCCTGGGCTCAATCCACCCATCCCCCGCCATATCGCCTCCTCGTTCTACCATTCCATTCCACCCTCTGTGCCAGGCTTACCTACTCCAGCGGGCCTCCTGACATCCAGTGGTGAAAGCAGGAAAGCTCCAGCCTCCCCGCCGGTGCGCCAGTAGCTTGCAGTACCGCAAAGCGCTTTACGGTTACTTTGTGGCAGCCTGCCCCGGAGGAATGCATGTTCCACTAGCACTAGTCTACTTGTCAAGAAATAAGGTTTTCAGAGTATAGTATCTCTTGTAATTACTTAGATATCTACCAATAAATTTTGAAGTGAGCTCAGGTGTCTGCAATGTTTTGATGTTTAGCTGGGAAAAACCTACTGGTTGTGTATTTATCTTGCAGCGAAATATGTATTTTCCAGCTATCTCTTGATCTCTCAGCTGTTCACTGAAAGATTTACTAGTAATCCAATGTGATAAAGTATAGTCCAAGAAAACAAGATTTCTGGCACATTATTTAGACTTTTCTGCACTTAGATACGCTCTAGGTCGCCGTGGTGGTTGGATGTCATCCAGTCAGCAATACAATATGCCATTGATGAGGAGCTGGTTCAGCGAGTGCAAAATGATCTAACCAGCAACTACA
The DNA here is from genome assembly GCA_026170595.1 of Plestiodon gilberti rubricaudatus. Lineage (NCBI taxonomy): Eukaryota > Metazoa > Chordata > Lepidosauria > Squamata > Scincidae > Plestiodon > Plestiodon gilberti. The sequence continues at coordinate 67,626,660 of JANXHW010000001.1, forward strand.
AGCAGCAAACTAATACGCTCTCCATGGCCGACAAGTAAGGCAAGAAGTACAAAGTAAGGTTGCGTAATGCAGATGGGTTATCTTAAATCTACTCTGTTTGGGCCAGCCAGGTACAAGTATATGCCAAGTACTAGTGATTTCAAAATCCTACCTGGGCTATAATTGTTTCTGCTTCAGATAAAACCTAAATATAAAAGTAGTAGAAGGGATAAGTCTTTTGTTTCTCCAGTATATTGATTTTAATATTTTAATATGTTCACTTGAAAGATATTCTAAGACATCGGCGTCAGTGATGACATTGTAGAAGTGTGATACTGTATAGCAGGGGCAGGGAACCTTTTCCCTGCCGAAGACCATTTTAAATGTTATAAATTTGGTTGCGGGCCGGCTGCCATTATTTATTTATTTAAGCGCGGCGCCTACGGAGACCAAGGAGGTTATCGGCCGGGCATGGGGACGAACATTAGGTACTTACCTTGTATCGACGTGCAGCAGCCATGAGGGTGATCATCGACGATCAGGAAGAGAAAAGCCCCTCTCTAGGAATCGATCAAGAATTGAGATTAGTCCATTCCTAGAGGGGCGCACCGCTTCCTCTTCCTGATTGCCCTCATGGTTGCGCGCCAATACAAGGTAAGTGCCCGAGCTCATTTTGTCTGGCCTGCTGAGGTCCACCGAGAGGAAAACATTGATTTTGGTTTTCCTCTCGGTGGGGTGGGCCTCGGTGGGCTTGACAGAATGAGCTCGGGGGCGGGCCTCGGTGGGCCGGACCTGATGGCCTCGGGGTCCGGATCCGGCCCGGGGGATGGAGGTTCCCCACCCACGCTGTATAGTATTCCTCTCTTAAAACACCATCTTTTGGCAATAAAGCCCAAAATATAATTTGGGTTTTTGGGGGTGGGGGGGTTATATACACACAGAATCGGTTTCAGCTCTCATTGGCAAGTAATCACTCTTGATTGATGTGGTTGAAACTAATAGAAGCTTTTTTTACTACTATAACAGGGAATGGGGCGAGTGATCCAGATTGAAATGATGGCGGAGCAAAGTATTAAAGCTCCTGTAGCCCCCCTCTGTAGTTTCACTTTGCATCATGCCACCCCACCCCCGCACACATGCACACTATTTTTAAGAAAAACCAAACCAGTAAAGGGCCAACTCACACATTGTTTGTAACATGTGGCTTGCTCCTTAATTCTGATTTATTTTTTTTCTGTTAACTTAATAACAAGCTAGGGCTCGGATGACCAAGTCCCATCTATCTGAGAGTCCCTGAGCCAATGTAATAGTTCCCAAATAAAGTTTGCTTCTTCCTACTTTACTAGATTCCGTGACTGCAGAGGCCTTCAGTATCTGCTCACAACTCAAATGGAAGAAGTGAAGAAATTCCAGAAACTTGTGAGGAAGGCTGTGGAAAATCTGGAAGGCCCTCCATCCAAAAAAGTTATTGAAGCTGCCACCATCTGCCATCTTCGTCCTGTGAGGTTGCCACTAAATAAGTAGGTATAAAATCATAGTTTGGGGGCAAAACAGGGATTGGATTTTGGATTCCTATTGGGGGCCTTAGCATTTCTACAAATATCAAAGCATACACCTTACAAGAGGAGTTCTTATTTATCCTGAATAAAATGAATCCTCTTGGGTTTATTTTTAAATTACCTTTTGCTACTTTCTCTTATTACATTTTCAGTTTAATGGATTTTATTTCTGTAATCATTTTGCCAGCTTTTATGTGTTAAAAGAACATTCTTCCAAACTTTGGCAATTTGTTTAGTAATGTTTTCACTGCATCTCCTTGTAACATCTTGTATTCCAGCTGTGTCTTCTGCAAGGCTGATGAATTGTTTACAGAATACGAGTCAAAGCTGTTCTCTCATACGTAAGTGATTTCTTCTTGTCATTAAAAGCACATTTTTACCCTGATCAGAAAGCAGTTTCTACTGAGACAAAATTCACCAAAGGTGTATTTACCTTCTGCATCCCTGCTAGTGTGTAGAAACAGGGTTTCTTGTTTAGAGGGAGGTTGCTTTGCTTGCTGGTCGATCAGTGTCTGCAGCTTAGGTGAATTGTGTCAAATATGATCTTGCAAAGAGGATTGAGATATACCCTGTGTGAGAGAGACTTTTTTTAAAGGTCACGTTCATGTTCAAGTAGCATCCGTTTAAAAACACTTCTGTTTTAAAAGTACTGCTTTTCTATTTGCCCAGTATTTTGGGGATTATTAATTTTGTTTTTAGCAAAAAACAGTCAAAGATTCATACTGTTGATGGATATGGTGACAACTCTTGTGTGTTTGCATTCTTTAAGTGTAAAAGGCCAGATGGCAATCTTTGAGGAAATGATTGAAGATGAAGAAGGCCTAGTTGATGACCGTTTGCCTACTACAAGCAGAGGTCTCTGGGCTGCCAGCGAAACTGAACGCTCCTTGAAAACCATCTTGTCTTTTGCCAAAGCTCACCGAATGGATGTCAAGGCAATTGAAGAGGGCACCATCTTTTTGGAGCTTTTTGAAGCATGGAAAAAGGAATATAAGGTACGACAGCAAGAAGAAATCTTGGAGATAAGTTCTGAACATAAGAAACATGAGTTTGTTGGTTCCAGGCATACTCAGTTCTTGCACGATAGTCACATACATATAGCCATAGTGAATACTTTGAAATCTACTGAGAAATGTCGCAGAGCTACTGCTATCCCTAACATTTCATGATTTTGGAGCCCCACTGTTTCCAATTCTTTATCTCTCTGCTTGTGTGTGGGTGTTGACTGTAGATAACACTTCTGCATCTAACAAAGTCTACAAAAAGTTTATGTCACAATAAAATGGTTAGTATTGGTTAGTATTTAATGTACTGTAGAACTGTTTCTCCCTTAAAGGCAGGTAATTTAAAGTTAAAAGCCTACTTTTGAGATACCTTTTATCCTCACGTTTTAACCAGTTAAGAGCTGGAGAGGGGGGTTGATGCACAGAGAGCAAAATTACTCTCACAGTTTAGCCTTTTGTGGTATTAACATGCTTTTAGTCCTGGAAGTAGGGAACAAATTGGCTCTTTACCTATGGTGGCTTTGAGAGCACATGAGGCATCTTGTCAGTGATTTTTAAAAAATGTACATTTGTGTATCACATCTGACCAGTACTAATAATGTTTCAATTGCTTTTGTCACCCTAATGTACATAAAGGTGTAGTTCTACCTTCAACTGAGCCTTGAGTTCTGTATTGCAGTGATCTTCAACGTTTACCTCTGGGTAAAGGTTGCGATAAGTCCTTTCAATTAGGCAGTCATGGCACTGCCAGAATCGCACCACCGCTGCTGGGGAAAATAAGTGGTTTTTCAGCCTACCTGGGAGTCTTGCTGGGCCTCCGGGGAGGGGGGTGGTCCACAGGCCTCCCCACACCTCCAAACGGCTCCTAAAATCCACTTCCGGTTTCATCCAAAAACTGGAAGTGGGTTGTGATTGGGAGCTGTTTGGAAGTGTGGGGAGGTCTGCGGAGGGATCCTCAGGCTCTCTCCGTACCCCCCCCCCGGAGGCCTGGCAAGACCCACAGGTAGGCTGAAAAATAACTTTTTTTTCCCTGACGGTGGTGGCGCAATCCCAGCAGTGCTGTTGCTGATGTCGGAGATGAGTGCCACTTCCCTTAAGGGGAAACACACTGTCTCCCTCCGGACCGTGGGGTCGAGACCCCAAGGTTGAAGATCACTGTATTGCATGGCAGCATCATTTAAAAATCGGACTGTTTGTTCGTGTGGATTATCTTCTTCCAGTATCCTCTTACTTAATTTGGAGACTATGAAGGCATTTTTTACACTGATAGTAGTTCCTCAAACTACAGCCATTGCATTTAAAATGACTAGTGTAGTTTAGTGGCTAACACTGCAATTCAGTGCTTGTTTATTCAGAATGTTGTACTCAGTGGGATTTACTCCCAGGTGAGTATACAAAAAAATGCAGTCTAAGATAATGAACTGTAAGATGGAAAGTTCCTGTTTAAATATAATCTTAATCATGAACTAAGCTACTTATTGATTCTCGGCGTTGGTTTCATATCTGCAATATAGCGTTAATAGTACTCTTATAGTTTACAGTGTTGTGAGGTTTGAAATAATGTTAAGTTGATTGTTGGTCTATCTTCAGAGCTATTTTAAGAAACCACCAATATGTTCATTTTTAGTGTGCTTTGTTATATAAAATAGTAGGTTTCTCCGAGAAACAGTGGCATTTCTAGCTTACTGTGACTTTCCTCTGAATCCCTGTGTTGGGAGGAATGTATACAAGTTACAGTGTAGTTGTGAAGAGAGAAGTTTAAGCTATAGTTACTCATTAGATTTTTTTATCTGCCTTATTCTGAAATTCTTACAAGTGCTAAGATGCAACATTTTTTTAACTTAAACATTATCTACAATGTTGTTTGTGTTTTTGCCTCTTTCAGTTGCTTCATGAATATTGGATGGTCCTGAGAGATCATGTGTCTGCCATTGATGAACTTGCCATGGCTACAGAACGGCTTAGAGTGCGACATCCAGAAGAGCCCAAACCAAACCACCCTGTTCTTCATATAATTGAGCCGCATGAGGTGATGGTCCTTGAATCTGAAAAGCAGCAGTACTGTGTTTAACAGTTGTCACTGAGGACTACTACCTGCCACCAAAAAAAAAAACACCCCTCAATCCAGCTATTTATTGTTTGTTCTTTCTTAGCATCTTTTCATTGTGATATTGGTAAAAATTCCACCCCCGTTTCCACTGTCCTTACAGACTGCCTTGTGGTCTTATCAGCTTCCAAGGTGGTTTACAATAAAAACAAAGCAAGTCACAATTAAAGCAAATCAAATCAAAAAATAAAGCCTACAAAAAGCCTAACCAAATAGCAGCAACAGGAGGACAATCAAAATACATAATTTGGGACAAATGTGAGAGCCAGGATGGTGTAGTGGTTGTGGTGTTGGACTTAGACCTGGAAGAGCAGGTTCAAATCCCACTCAGCCATGAAGCTTCCCTGGTGACCTTGGGCCAGTCGTTATCTCTCAGCCTAAAACCTACCTCACAGGGTTGTTGTGAGGACAAAAAGGAGGGTAGAAAACACATATACCACCCTGAGCTCATTGGAGGAAAGACAGTATAAAAATCTGAAAAATAAATACTTTACTCTTTACTTGAAGCTTCCGACTACTGCGAATGGGATATTTAAATTTGGCAGTTGGAGGATTTTGAATAGCATACATGTATTAGTTATTAGTTAACAGTAATACTTGATATAATTGTTTTTACATTGCAAACTCTTTCTTAAAACTTGTAATGAAACATCTCCTAAAGAGTCAAATTCATTCTTTTCTTCAGGTAGAACAAAATAGAGTGAAACTTCTGAATGACAAAGCAGTTGCCAAATCACAGCTTCAGAAGAAACTGGGTCAGCTCCTTTATCTCACTAACTTGGAAAAGGTAAGATTGACTTGCCTCATTTTTGTGCCGCGGTATAATGGAACCATTGTAAATCATGGTCGCTGTATGAAGAGCTTAGAAAGTAACTCTGTATACAAAACAGCTCTCTCTCTCTCTCTCCCTCCCTCCCCCTCCCCATGACCAGCTGCTTTTGCTGGTCATAAAAGTTTCAAAAGTCGTTTGCAGTGTAGAAGGGGATGCTGTTCAGATATCTATAAAAGCAGAAGTTCTAAGGGGTTTGCAAGCTCTTGGACACACCTAAAGCTCCTAAATTGTGATGTAGAGCCATTCATTACGTGGTGTCAGGAGATTTAGAAATCCAAACATTTATCTTCGGTCTGAACTCCATTTTGACAGAACCATTTTGAGTAACTGTGAATTACTGTACTAGGAGGAAGGACAGTAGTGTGCCTACACCCACCCACCCCGTGGGGGAGCCGCTGACACGACACCTCTCCCACGTGATGCCACAAGCCCCACTCCCTCGGGGGGCGTGATGTCATTTTCGTGTGTTGCTGCCGAAATTCGGCAGCGACACATCGCAAAAACAGAACCCGGTCCTTTTTCGGCCTCTTTTGAGACGTGCGGAGCCCATGCGGGCCAATCTGACGCCTGAGGACGCTACCGACCCGGCCAAAGAAGACAAAAAGCAGCGGAGGGGGCGACTGATCCGGAGGCAAGTACACCCCCGGCCGCTTGGCGCCTGTTGCCTTGGGCCCCACTGCCCCCCACGACACCTCTGAGAGGGCTTATCAGCAGTTTGCAAGGCCGACCACCTGTTTTATCTGCTGCTACACTTCTTCAAGGTTGAGAGAAGCTGGGTGCTAATTAGAGAATTGACTGTAGCTGAGATTCTCTAGTTAGGAGGGGGTGAGGTTGCATCAGACCCTATGATATCCGTGTTCTGGACGGTTCAGATAACCTAGAGTTCAGATTGGATAGGACAGGATCGAAAGGTAGCTTCTCAGGTATGTAACTCCGTTGCTAAGACCCATCAGAGTCCTCCCATGACCATCCTACTATGGATTTCTTCCAGTACTGCTGCTGGTTGTACTGTGGATGGGAAGGTCCACGCTTTGCTCTGCAGGTGAGAGAGATCCTCCAAAACCACAGGAGAGCAAATTTTTTTTTTTTTCAAACCATCCTTCCATTTTTATCCCACTCAGGAATTAGGTTTCAAGCTTTCTAATTGGCTAGTTTGGGTGTTAGAAAATTAGCCCATCCTCTGGATGTCCCCTAAGTTATGGTTAGGTGGAAAGACTCTGCTGATGAGCAGGTGTGACAGAACCTGGCAGGGTGCCAACTGGGACATGTCCTTCCTATGGCTCTAAATGTCGGTGCTAGCCAGGATGTCTTCCTATGTCGGTGCTAGCCAGGATGGCACTTTCCCTTTCTGATAGGTCACCTGTAAGTCATAAGAATACCTTAAAGGGGAACTGGAGTTGAGGAACAAAGATGCATTTCTCCTCTTTGCCGCAAAATCCTCATACATATTTTGGGTATAGTAAGCTGTTTTTATAAAATCATTTTCATTTCGTTTCCATAGTCTCAGGATAAAACAACTGGAGGAGTTAATCCAGAACCCTGTCCAATTTGTGCACGGCAACTGGGAAAACAGGTAAAAAATTCTGCTTCAGATTTCCTGTAGGGAACTCTTAGTTCTTGGTTGGCATATTTGAACTCTGATTCATTGTCCAGAGTTTAATCTGTATACAGCCTTGGAATGGATTTCTGCATTAGAAGTTCCTAAATGTATTAGCTGTATGATAGATGACAGTGTTCCTCAGTCACACTACACAAATGCTGAATTTGGAATTGAGATACTAGGTGTTAAAACAGTTTAGGTAATTTATTCAATGTCAAAAACCACTGGGGGAGCTGAACAGGTTTTCCAGTGATTGATTGAGTGGCACTTCTGTACATCTTTGCCTCACCTTGATTATCAGAAGCAGAATGAAAACTTTTGAGAAGTTAGAAGAATGAAAAGTAAGCAACTCTGTGCAAATGTGCATAACTCGGGTTACAAAATTTACCTTTATTTCTTGCAGAAGTTTGACTTCATTTTCATTTCTTAAATAAGCACAAGGTACAGAAAACCCCATACATGGCTCCATGCTGGTACATAAACTTCCATGGGAACCCCATCAACAACAAAGATTAGTATGCCGTAAAGAAGCCATTTAATTCCAATAGTCATTTCACAAGCTTGCAATACTTATACCATGACACACAGTCTTTAGAGTGGGCCACTGTCACTAAGCACTCAACCACATGTTCCCCCTGTCCTTAATTTAGAAATTCATCATGTATGTGTCTTTGAGTGGTAAATGACCTCATATGTCCCACCTTCCAATCTACCAACCTCTGTTCATAAAAATCCTATAAAGGATATGTCTGCAGCAGAATCCAGTGCACTCATTCAGCTACACTTTTCTTCCATCCCTCTGCACAGGCGGAGGCATAGCTGAGCCATCATAGGCTCAAAAAGACTGACAGCACAATCCTATCCAACTTACACCACCGGTGTAACCAGCAGAGGAGGGCAGGGCAGGAGGCTTTGGTGGGGAGGGGAGTTTTAATCCGCTTTGAATCCCCTTTCCGTTCTGGGGCCTCCCGTTGTCGCTGCACCAGTGGTGTAAGCTGGATAGGATTGCGCTGTGAGAAATGCATGTGGAAACGGGAAGGCCACCAGTAATGAACATAGAGAGAGAAATAGGATGGTGTTTTTATTGAAAAATAAAATTCGGTACAGAAGTGAGGTGTTTTGGAGACATATTTTGAGAGTTAGAAGTATTTGTGACACTTTTTCAAGACTATTTTCTTCAGTTCTTCTTTGTGATCTCTGTGCAGGCACACGTAGAGGAGTGCTGCGCTTGCACAGAGCTGACGTTGGAGGCTTCTAGAACTTGGTTGAGAGATCTACCCCTGCCCTTGTGTGAGGAGAATCCTATGCATGCCCCGTGCTGCGCGGACAGGAAGAATACCCAATCTCTTGATTCCTTCTCGATTGCCACCTCAGTAGCATCTCGTTGGGAACACTTCTCACTTGTCTTTTCCCTCAGCCATTCTGAAGGACAAACACTTTTACTTCATAGTAGAAGACACAGGTATTATGGGTTTGAAAGCCATGTATTTGTTAGAGCCCGACGTTTCAACCTCCTAGCCAAGGTCTTTGTCAAGGTGGTTACAGCAAGGCTGCGAGGATGGTACTGAAGATAGATCGGAATCTCTGTGAAATGCAGTTAAAAGCCGTTGACAGCGTGCACAGATCAAATGGAACTCCTTTGTGGACAAAATATGGTTCCCTATATTACACAAACATGCAAACAACAACTCTTAATGACTCCTTTTCTCTAATGACCCCTTCTGATTTCCCCTTCTCATTGCACTTTGGTAAACCGAGCAATTTTGCAATTTTGCGATCAGACTGGGGAGGGCAGTTCTGCAAGCAACACCTATTGTCTCTGAGTGCATCGCGATTGTGCTGGGGAGGTTGACTACATTCATGACCCATTAACACCACTGAAGGCTTTCCCCGGAGTTCCATTTGATCTGTGCATGCTGTCAACGGCTTTTAACTGCATTTCACAGAGATTCCGATCTATCTTCAGTACCATCCTCGCAGCCTTGCTGTAACCACCTTGACAAAGACCTTGGCTAGGAGGTTGAAATGTCGGTCTCTAACAAATAATACATGGCTTTCAAACCCATGATACCTGTGTCCTCTACTATTATAACCAGCCATGAAAGCTTCCATTCTAAAACTTTTACTTCAGCTTATTTCATTATTTTTTGTTTTCACGTTGGTAGCACTTCATAAAGAAAAGTTCTTAACTTTTTATTTAAAAAAATGACTTTTTCATGATTACACCTTCAAAGTGTATGTTGCTACCATAGTTTAGGGACCTTTCTGAAAGTTCACACTTTAAAACAACCAACATTTTGTAGGTGGAGAATTTCTACATAGAAGCTTTATATTTTATTAAAAATTGCATTTTCTCTACCTTGGGTCTTACTGAATTTTCATATATGCATTTTTATAAGAACAGGAAAATGATGCAATTTCTGGTATGTTGTGGCATTTACTTGCTCTTATTGTTCTCTTTCTAGTGGGCAGTGTTGACTTGTGGACATTGCTTCTGCAATGAGTGCATAGCTATTATTATAGAACAGTACAGTGTTGGCACCCGCAGAAGTTCCATAAAGTGTGCCATCTGCAGGCAGACAACTTCACATAAAGAAATTTCCTATGTATTCACTGCAGAGTCTGCAAACCAAGAAGATGATATGCCTGTGAAGGTAAGCTGTTCTATAAGTGGGTACTTTTTATATTCACCTGAAGCTTTACATTACATGGTTTAATCTTATGCACACGTACTTGGAAGTGGGTTTAGTGGAATCAGCAGAGCTCCCAGAGTTTCTGTCAAAATGTATCTCTTATTCATAGATCCTGATTTTTACTGGGCAATCCTGCGACAACGTGGCATTTTTTCCTGATGATACTGTGAAACAGTGAAAGGAAGATTTACTATTGCTATCAATAGAAAATCACGACACTAGATTTTCAAATAGAAAATTAGACATTCTACCTATGTATGTGCCATACTTACTGGCAGGAAGCCTAGAACTAAACACTCAATTTTTCCATTTTTATTCCTGCTTTCCCTGATTTTTTTTAAGTCAGCCAAACCTGTGACCTCATGTATACAAATATACATATGTTTATATAGTGCATTTCAGGTATTCAGAGCGCATCCCAATATCTTCATAATCCTTGCTACAGTTTTGAAATACAGGCCAGTGTTTTTGTTTTCGTCTTGCAGGGGTGGGGGAGTAGAGCAGGGCATTAAGGCTGAGAAAATAGTGACTTGTGGCTAAATGAGATTGTAACTACACTGTCATTGCACTATACTGGTGTAGTGATGGTACAGTTTGTATTTTACCGTAAATACCTATTTAGACCTCGGTTTTTCAAAATATGGTTTGCCTATGCTAAGGCAGCTTCTCTAAGCTTTCTCCTTACAAGCAGACCTTGGTGATTCCTCCCTAAAGACTTCTTCTGGGGACGGGAGTTCACTTGGCAGACTCGCAGCGCAATCCACTGGAGTGCAGGAACGTTCGCAAAATGTTGCGAATGTGCCGTAAAGCACATTCGCGATGCCTTGGGAGTAAGGGAGGCCGCCGCAAGGACGTCCATGCGGCCGCCAGAGGAAGGTAAGCGATCCCCCCGGCTGCCGCATGGGCGGTCTGGGCAGCGAGGGAGGGGGGCCATTGGCCAAGCCAGCCCAGGGGGAGAGCGGGGATGGCGTCCACCAAATCCCTGTCTTCCGCCGGGCCAGCTCAGCCATTACACGGCTGCCTCAGACTTCCGCCAGCTATTTAGAAATCCAAGGAGGCCCATTGGGCCTTCTCTGGTTTACACCCGGGGAAGGGGACGAACGTCCCCTTTCCCCTTGTAGATCTCTGGGCCACGCCACGCAGCCCAGAACAGGGATAGGATCCGGCCGGTGGCCCAGGGCCGCCGGCCAGATCATTACGCAGGATTGCTCTTCCCATCAAAAGTTTTGCTGTGTACCTGAAATCTTAACCTTGGAAGGCATTAATTGTGGTTAAGCATTGTATTGGCACTAGCCTAAGGCTGCAACCCTTCTTGTTTGAGGTTTTTTGACTAGATTAAAAGGAGGTGAGCATATCAGCATGTTAGGATAAATTTCACTGTTCAGTTAACAAAGTAAACCAAAGTTAAAATGACAAACCTTGTAATTTTATTGAATTTTCAATTATTTTACTTTAATATATGTAATCAATTTTTCTGTTAAAGCAATTAAGGTTGGTGAATTTAGTTTTCATTCATTTACCAATGTATTCCATGTGCAGTGTATGCCAAAGCTTCATAAATATTAAAGCAGTCTTGATTGAAATCACATATTTGCATTTAAAAGCAAAATGATATGAAGCTGTTGGTTGCAGAAATTGTATATACAAATGAGCTATCATTCCCAATAGTACATTTTAACAATGGTAATGTTGACATGGACCCAGTGTACCTTATTCAACAAGAACATTTTTTCATTGTTTTGGTAGAATATGGACTATTGTTCAAAAACAATATTTTGCTGAGAATTGAAATGACCACTGAAATTCAGAATTACTAAATTACCTATTGCCTATACTCTTCAATGCAGTCATAATTGTACAGGCTAATATTCGTCTTGCAAGTGCATTGTGCTAATGACTTATTCATGCAATGTTCCCTTTGATTCTGTGAATAGATACACTAAAATTATCTCCTAATAGAGATGTTCTCTGACATTTTCCAGTGTAAAGATTAGATTACAGGCTGGAGGCTGTATAAGTAAACATTGCTGACCCCAAACTGACCTTAATCGTTCTGGATGATTTCCCATCGAAGGCTTTCTATAGAAAATGACTGAGGCTGCAGTCCTCTGAACACTTACCTGAGTGTAAGCCCACTGACTACAGTAGGACTTGCTCCTGAGTTAACATGCATAGGATTGGGCTGTGAAGTTAGCTCTTTTTTTTTTTCTCAATCTGAGAAGGAGACTGATACATTCAAGGGCATTTGGTGAATCTAACTTCCTTATTATAGACACTGTTGGAAGAAACTAGTGTATTTTTCAGTTAGTAATTTGTTCAGAGGTTATACTTTTTCAATGATTTGAAGATGCATAATGAAGAATCATGCTCTCAATGCTTGAGGAGGTATATAGTAAAGCATGTACTTTCTGTGTAATATGTGTAACTTACCATATTTATTGGCGTATAAGACACACTTTTTTGTTTAAATTTGTGACCCAAAATAGTAGGGTGCGTCTTATACACCAATACTAAAAAATCTTTTCCCCCCCCTCGCCCGTTTTAAAGCATTTTTGGGCTTACCGGGTTTTTTCCGGAGCCAGAGAGCTCCCTTGTGCCTTCTTCCCTGACTAATCTGTCCGATCTACAGCTGTTTGTCGGGTTTAATTTATGCACGTGCATGAGTTGAGCTTCTCAGCAGCCAGCAGAGGGCGCTGTGCTCAGTTCAGTTCAGCTGAGCTGCCGAGGGCCTGCTCTTCCGGATGCTGAATGAATGCAGCATGGGTAAGCTTCTGAACTCGGCCTAGTTGGGAGGCTTTGGAAACTGCATAGGTGGGGTGGGGGAAAAGAGTTGAGTCTGGGGTTTTTGTATTTGGGATTTATGTTGTATAAGAGTTGGTAAGAGTTGAGTCTGGGGGTGGTAAGGTGGTAAGAGTTGAGTCTGGGTTTTTTTTTTGTACTTTTATGTTTTTTACTGTGGAAACTGCAGGGGTGGGGTGGGGGAAAAGAGTTGAATCTGGGGTTTTTTGTACTTGGGGTAAATGTTTTTTACTTTGGAAACTGTGCATGGGTGGGTTGGGGGAAAAAGAGTTGAGTCTGGGGTGTTTTTTTGTACTTGGGATTTATGTTCTGGTGCATTTTGTTCATGTGTCTTATTGCTGTGTGTTTTAAAAGAGATCCTGGTATTTTTGTGCAATTTATGTAAATTAGCTAATTAAGCAGCCAAGTGGTAAGTGGCCAAGTGGCCCAAAAATGCTTTAAATGTTTTTTCTTGAAACCCAGGGCCAAAAGGAAGGTGCGTCTTATACGCCAGTGCATATTATACGCTGATAAATGGTAACTTGCAATGAATCGTGTTGTATGTTTTTTTTTTCTCCTCCCCTAAAAAAAGAAGAAATAATAAAATGTAGACCAGTATTGGATTTTATTCTAAAAATAGAGTTTTCGGCACTTGAACTTTGGGCATTGGGCTTTTAGAAAGGCGGGGTATAATTGTTTTAAGTAAATAAATAAAATTTGATAGCTGAGATCAGAATGTGACTGCAATATCTGTGTCAAACTCATTTTATAGCGACTTTCATTAAAACAAACAAGCACTAGCAGTCTGCTAGAATAGCAAAACACACTGACAACACAATCTTATGCATGTCTGCTAAGAAGTACAGTAAGCTCCTCTGGGTTCAGTGGGACTTACTCCCAGGTAAGTGTCTGTAGGACTGCAGCCTGAGTGTACGTTGATATTTTATCCAGTGGATCAATTCTTATTTTAAGATATCTGGGAATTTAAATGTGTAAGCAACTCATATAGAAAAGTTTGTTTTTGAATGCAAATAAATATTTTAAAACTCTTATTTTTGAAAAAATATATTTTAAAGAAAAGGAAACCTCTTGTGAGCTATTTAATGCATGTTACTGTAGAAACATATGATTCAGCATGCAGTGCGTTTTTATCTGATTTTAATCTGATCTGCGCTATATAAATGAAATATAACTTTCTTCTTCTTCAAAGGGAAGTCACTCCACCAAAGTGGAGGCTGTGGTCAGGACTCTAAAGAAGATTCAGTTTAAAGATCCAGGGGCCAAATCCTTAGTTTTCTCAACGGTATTTATCAAACTCCTGAATCTAAAATGTCTGTGAGAGTTGGTTGTGTGTGACTGGAATATTGAGTGTTGGTATTTAAGATGAAATATATTCTGCACTGGAAAGTGGCTTAGGTCTACTGCCATTCCTTTTCGATACTGGGAGTGATACAGCCAACAAGCATACCCCATTGTTGTAATGAGGACAGTCTTGTTTTGTAATGTCTTGTCCTTATATCTTTGTAGTGGCAAGATGTGCTGGATATTATTGCAAAAGCGCTATATGATAACAGCATGGAGTTTGCCCAGATCAATGGAATTAACAAGTTTCAGGTATGAACTGGGGCTCTGTCACAAGTCACCAAGGGTATTTATTAAATCCTTTCTCCTTCCTTTCCATTGACAATAATAAAAGGAGGATCAAGGATGTTTGGCAAAACATTTGGTGTTTGATCCGATTAAGATAATTTAGCTCCTAGAACTGGTATAGTCCTGCAACTAAAAGCTAAAAACTGAAACTGCAAGAAAACCTCACTTAGTGGTAGAGCACGTGCTTTGCATGCAGAGGGTCCCAGGTTCAATCACTGGCATCTCCAGGTTAGGACTGGGGACAATTCCTGTCTGAAATCGTAAGAGAACCGCTGCCAGTCAGTGTCAGCAGTGCTGATAGACCCATGCTCTGACTCGGGATAAGCCAGCTTCCTATGTTGCAACTAAACTAGGCATTAGGCTGGCACAGACACAATGCTAGCTCCCTGTTAATCACAATTAAAGAATTGGGAGCTAACCTCAGGAATTCGCACTCTCTCTCTCTCCACAGCCCCTCCACTCTCCAGTTCAGATTGTGCCTGTATGAAATCCTGGCTGACCTGTTATCTCTGAAACCATCAGAGGTAATAGAGGTATGGCTTAGGCGCACTCCTCTTCAGTGCCTGGATCCAGATCCAGCTGAGAACGCCCCTTCCAATCAAATACCATTGCAGAGACCCCGAAGGAGGGGGGGTGATTGCTGGGGCCTTTTCCGTTATGCTTGGACCGAGTTGCTGCTGAGCACGGTTTAAGTTGTATACTGCTTTTCTGTCTCAGTAACACTCAAAGTAATTCACAATCGCAAACCAAGAAGCAAGAAAAATATATCAACACCGTCGACCACGATAAGGACTATTCAGTATACAGTTAACATCAAGTAACATTCAAAATCCAAATTCAAACCTGGCAGCAACAAAAATTATAATATTATGACAAGAATTCATTAATATTATTAGCATTATGACATGAAATAATAAAGTTCATCTCTATCTATATAATAGTAATTCCAACAGATCCATTACAGACACAGCTAAGCTCCTCCTGCCCCTGACAGCAGTGTGCATTATATTTTAATTGTGTTGATTTGAATATTGACTGCTACTTTGGAAGCTAGTTTTACACCAAAAAGTGGGGCAAAAGTATAATTTTCCACCTCCCCCCTCTTAACTGAAGCAGGACAATTCATTGGCAGCACGAAGGTTATCCAGGGCTCCCTTTCACTTGGGCTTTAAAATCCACTTCAGGTCATGGTTTGAAATGCTGATTAAGTGGGAACTTTTTGACATATCCTTTAAGTGCAAAGGTAGGACTTTACTCCAGGGAGGAACAGTTGTAATAGTTGATGCCCAGCCATAAAAGCTAACCAGGCAAAGGATGAATAAGAGTCTCCCATCATCACCACTGCTATAGCTATGAGTTGCAAGGGCGGGATTTGTTCACTGTGGTGAACAGGGAACCAGCATGGTATTTACAGCAGCTCTAAATGTGCTGGTCCCATGCCTCCTCTGTTATTTCCCACTTGGGCCAGCGCTGTGTTTGGAAAAACTTTTGTATTGCCAGTCTGCTGTCTTTCACAACTGAATTTGCTCTTGAATATAAGAGAGGTGATAACCCTGTATACACTGCCTGTGTTTTCATTTCATTTTTGTGTTTTTTCCAGGAAAATCTCTCAGCATTTAAATATGATCCCAAGATCAACATATTGCTGTTGCCTCTCCATACTGGTTCCAATGGATTAAACATCATTGAGGCAACTCGGGTCCTCCTGGTGGAGCCTATACTGAACCCTGCCCATGAACTACAGGCTATTGGCCGGGTACATCGTATTGGACAAACAAAGTAAGTAACAGCATTGCCATGGACTTTGGTTTGGCTTCTGTAACCTAGCCACAACTTTACAGTGTGCAAGTTTTAGAATGACAAGCAGTTGACATTAAGTGGCAGGTCAGTAGGACTAGGAGATGACGGTGGCTCCAGCTTTGGGGACGCCCTGTGCCAGGAGCCCTGCAGGTATCACCCCCCCCCATGGTATGCTCTCCAGTGCCATAGGAAGTACATGCATGCCAGGTATCGCCACATAGTGCCCAGGAATGGGGAACCAAATCGATGCCTGTCTTTGTTCATGCCCCCACCTGTAGTTATAGCAGTGGTGGTGAATGAGGATTCTTGCTCATCCTTTGCCTGCTTAGCTTTCATGACGGGGCATCAAATGGGAGGCTTATCAGGAGGCCGTGGGGAGCAGCCGGCAGCAGCAGGCCATTCTCTGTCTCCTTTGTGCTATTTAACAGATCCCAGATGCCCCAGCCCCGTGACACAGTGTTGGGGGGCAGGACATCTTGGAAATTTAAAATGGTGCTGGGGGAAGAAGACAGTTTGCTGCTGTCAGTGCGTCCTCACAATTGCCCTATGGACACTGGCTCACCAAGTGGTGGTGGGGAGCAGTGGCAGAAGCAGACCGTTGCTGCCACAGGGATTGATGGTGCATGAGTCTGGGTGTGCTCATGGTCCCTTGACACAGGTCCTCCTGTGCAGTTAACCCGCGTTAGAAAAACACTAACTAGCTTCTATTGATTGTGGAGTAGAGATACATTTTGGAATATATATACATGTACTGCGATGCTTTTCTGCTGTTTATGGTTGTGTGTTGTGAGCTTGGTTTAGAACGTACTAGAGGTTTTGAGGCAGTCATGAAGCTGTCCTATAGGAAGTTGACCTCTTGGAAGCACCAGTTTTGGTAGTAGCTTTCTAAACATTCCATAAAGCAGTTCATATAAATTCCTGCTAATAATCTACTTACGGTAGGTTTCTACTGAATTTAATCTATTAAATTAGTCTTATCTAGCACAAATATTTTTCATTAGCAGTTTTTGAGTGTACAATATTTGTTCTTCCATGGCAAGGCAAGGATGTTCCTCACTGAGCTAGTATTCTATAGAAACACTTTTATTTGCCTCACCTGGCAGTTGGCTAGTCCTCGTTAAACTTGTGCAGTGAAATAGTTTGAAAACATGCTTGGCTCATTTCCATTGTAAACTGTGCTTACCTTTCTCATAACCAAGTAGTGCTTTCCTGTTCAGAAATGTTAAGTGGCAATAATGAAAAATAATTTAATCAAGTGATTCTTCTTGCTTATTTTAACACCCATACATACAATGAAAGTAATGGGACTGCACATTAGAGTATACTGTAAAAAGGATTGAGTGTAAAAACTTAACTTTCTTTTTCAAAATTCAGGCCCACCATAGTTCATAGATTCTTAATAAAAGCAACAATAGAAGAGAGAATGCAGACAATGCTGAAAACTGTAGAAAGGAGGTATGTGAAAAATATATTTACGTGACCTGGACAAAATTACACTTTTTTTACATACTTAACATGAATAAAAGCAAGTGCAGTCACTTAGGCATAAACTCTTAGAAACTGGAAGATGTAAATAAAAAGATTAATCATGGTATAGGAGGAGGCATTATCTCCTCCTTTTGTAGACCATTTCTACAATTCAGTTTCACACAGCACTTACTATTGCAGTGAGTGTGCTTGCTGGTGAAGAAATCTTACGTTTTCCCCAGCAAAATGAAGCTTTTTGAAGTGCTAGGAAAATGAGACCCCTGTTACAGAAGTGCTTCCTTGAGGAGAAAATGTCTGAATCCCATGCAGCAAATGGGTAACTACTGCACATCTATTTTGCTGCTCATCTGGAAAGGGCCATATGCTTCACCTTTCTGATTTGAATGCATTTCCAAATCCGTCATGTGTTCAAAGCCCTGCAGTCAAAAACCATTTGGTAGTCTGGTTGCTGATAAATGTATCAGCAATCGGCAAATGTATCTAATGAGATATGTCCTACATTTTAAACTTTGCTCATCATTGGTTTTTCTGTTAGTTCTAAAATTTGAATTGGTCATCCATCACACTATGCAACTGAGAAGTCAGTTCGCACAACCCATCGGAGGGCTTGTTTTCGAAATGAATTGAGACAAAAAGTGCATTTATTTTGAACTTTTGCATGGCAAACCAGTTGTCTGCTGTGAGCCCCGATTGCCAGGAAGCTCGTGAGATGATGTGCACACAAAAAAATATGCACAGCTTGGTCCAGGCTCGCTAGTTGTGGTGGTGAACCATTCAGACAACCCGTTTGCCCTGTGTAAGTGGAAACTGAGATTACTTTTTCTGTAAGTTTTGGTTTTAAAACAGTCACAGAGAAATCCTATGTGGTGGCTGACTACTTCCTGTAGGTTACATAGCATGTCAACATTCAAATCTCACAAAGCTGTTTTAGCCTCAGTCTTTCAAAAGTTTTTTCTACAAGAGATTAGGCTCAAATCTTTGCATGTAATCAAGTAGCATGTACAACTGTTGGACAGCGTATAACTATATGAACGAGGATATTTTAATAAATAAAACAAAATGCTTGCTTAGCTTATGAACCACAGTTAAAATGGAGAGAAACACAAATGCATTGTTCCACTCTCAGTTTGGTAGTGTTTGGGGTTTGTTTTAAGGTAATGGACAGGTAGTATGACTGTGGAAAACGTTTTAACATAGTGTTCCTTGGAGACTCAAGAGCAATTGGAACAGTCTAAAACATTTGTAGAACTACTTTTGAAATCAGCTTGGGTATGAGCTGTGTTTCCCAAACTCACTTATGTTTTATTCCCTCCCACTCCACTTTCACCTCCCCCCCCCAAAAAAAAATGTCCTAAAGCCATTCTAGTTCTTCCATGAAGCAGTCAGAGGCCGCTGTATTAACAGTAGCTGATTTGGCAGACCTTTTCTCAGAAGAAACAGAAGAAATAGAATGAACCACCACATTTTAGACTTGTTGAGATCAGAATGGGACCATCACCTACTTATTTTCTAAGCTCCACATCTATTATCTATTCGGAAGTTCCTGTAGATGTCACCAAACACCTACCCTTATTGTACGAATTGGTAAGTATTTTTAACAGCGTCCACTAGGTTCTGTGGTTGTGGATTACTTCAGCACGTTATTTCTATTAATAAAAATGAGCAATTGCACTTTACACAAACGCTATGTAAACTACGGCTTTGTACTTCCAAAGAACACGAGCACTGTATTCCAGCTCCAGCTGCGGGTAAATAGGTTATTGCTGTGTGACTAATTGTGCCAGAATGTCAAAGCATATCCCATGGAAAAGCAGTGGAGTGTGGGCAGAGAGCATTGATACACATCTGATTTACACCTGCGGCTTCAAATCCAGTAAGAGAGATGTGTGCGGATCCTCTTTGCTGGATCTGGGTGTTCAACTAGACTTTGAGTAAAGAAAGCTTTGCATGGCAGAGAAGGGTATGAAAATCATGATCCAATGATTTTGCCTCCTTTTTCTTCATAAAAGTTGATCATTAACATTTCCTGATTAAGCAGGTCTCTAGAAAGGGCTTCTTGTGGTGCTGCTGTTTTATCATGCAAGCAATTAATATTTTATGGGTTAACCTGTAAAGCGATTGCTTTTTATAAACCACTTTGTATTTGTAATCACTTTTAGGTATTTATGCGGTTATAGAAGTCTGTATGTTGCTTGTTTATGTTTAAATGTTTGCTGTTACTTTAATGTCTCCTGCTCTATTATGATAAATTATGTCTTTTGTATGATCTTTGATCTTGAAATGATATTAAATCCATCTGTTTGACAGATTTTTAAAAAAAACCTTGTTGTATTGCTTTGTTTTAAAATCTGGATTCTTGCATCCTATTAAACTAGTTAAAACTTCCTCCTGTTTGTATAATTTTTTCTCATTGGTGTCTATGTGGGCAAACTGTGGCAAGTTTTGTATATTAGAATTTTAGGCATAGTTAATATTGTATGACATTTTATTTATTTATTTTTCACATTTTTATACTGCCCTTCCTCCAAGGAGCTCAGAGTGGTGCACATATTTCCTCCCCTCCTTTTTGTCCTCACAACAACCCTGTGAGGTAGGTGGGGCTGAGAGATAGTGACTGGCCCAAGGTCACCCAGGAAGCTTCGTGGCTGAGCGGGGATTTGAACCTGGATCTTCCAGGTCTAAGTCCGACTCCCAAACCACTACACCATCCTGGTGTAAATTATTCAAATAGTAATCAGTATTTTAAAGTTAAAAAGATCATAATACTAGTAATGACATTAGTGAGTTCTTGGAGAAAAAAATTACTTGTACAGAATAATCTTAAGTAAACATTATAATCAGCCTCTTGACCATATTTCTTTAGGTTGATGGATAGGATGCATATCTCAAGTAAAGGGCACATAGGTGCGTAGATACCGTATTCACACTGGAAGAAAGAAGCATTTTACTCAAAGTTCAATCCTAACTTTCATTTCCCTGCAAGTAGCATCCATCCATTCCTGACATACATGCCATAAGAATCATTGAAATTAACTGCATGGAATTAGGAAGTGTCAGAGAAATGGTGGAATTATATCATCATTTGGCTGTGCTTTTCCTCTCCGAGTCAGTAAGTAAGAAGCAGTAGAACACACTGGGAATGACCAAAGATGGAGACAAATGCCTGTGCAGATACAACAGAGGTACATCCGGTGGATCTCAGCCATGTGAGGTTTTTAATATCTTAGCCCTTTGGAATTTTGGCCAGAATGTGGGTGAATGTTCTGTTTTTATAAATATTCATTCACATACGCCCACTAACTCCTGACATGCAAAATAGAAATAAGAGATTTGGACCCATGGGGTTCCTGTAAGGAGGAACAAATTAGATGGTAAATTAGTTTGCCCAAACAAGTCAACTATCTCTCTATAATTTAATCTTCCCAAGCATAATTTTCAGGACTTCTTCAAAGATTTGTTTTGATTATTGCTCTTGGTACGCATTTTGACTAGGAGCTGTTATGGGGCTGACGAGTTTGGCAGTTTTTCCTTGGTTGCTAGAGCTAAAGCTTGTGCTTAGATGGCAGGTAAGCATTTGATACCTAATTTACTGAGGCTTATGTATGTAACTATCCTTCAGCTGCTTACATTTCTTTACAGATTTTACATATTTGATGACTAAAAATATCCCTTTCTAAGATGGTTATAAATAAGATAAATATCTGAGCCAGAATGTTGTTTTGTTTTTATTAGAAGAATCTGCAGTACATGATTGTTTCTAGTTTGTCTAAACTCCAAACGGTTGGGTCAGTTGTGATGAGAGTTTCTACCATTTTCAGGCAGTCTAAAGACTTGGCCTTCAAAGCACCTCTGTCAGTACACCCAGCTTTTTTTCTTCCTTTTTTGGTTGCCTGGAACATAAAAGTTGTTTACGAGAATGGCCGTGTACTATAAACGCAGGCTAAAGAAATCCCACGCTGGGGGAAAAAGGAAGCCAAGGAAATTACTTGCTTTTTTTTTCCTCTCGTTTGCTCAGTCTTGACAGAGTGTATGTCTAGTCAATGACATTAGGGCAGATGAATCACAATCTATAAAGTGGCTGCAATAAAAAGTGCATTTTAGAATTAATGTTATAGAAAAGCCAAAGTACTTTTAAGAAAAGTTCTTAACAAAACAACACCAATCTGCAAACTTCTGACCACCTTATAAAAGCAGACTTTGTTTCAAGGTAAGGGACAATGCCAGCTGGCTCCTTACACTAGTGTCATTGCATGGTGAATGTTGCTGTTTATCACATCTGTAACACTTCTACAAAACTTTTCAAATGTCTAAGAACCCTGTGAATTAGGCAAGTGTTGTGCAAATGGGAATTGATGGCACAGAAGTTCTGTCCAAGACCACCAAAATGAAATCATGGCTAACACCATGTTAATTATATTTGCCAATTCTCATCAAAACAGGAAGTCCCGTGTCAGATTGTTGAAGAGTGTTTACTTGAGTGAAATTCATACCCCAAAATAAAATTGCCATACATATCAAACAACTTCATGTAGATTATTTGTTGATTGTATCAACATGTTGTACAGTCTGCCCACATCTTACATGTACTTGCACGAAGTCAAGTATATGTGCTTGAAGCCAGAGAAAAGCAGCAGTTCAAATATGGCAAGCAATTCCACCCACTATTCCACACAGTATTATTTATTTATTTATTTAAAGAATTTGTAGCCCGCCTTTCTCCCGAAGGCACTCAAGGCGGCTTACAACATATTAAAATACATAAACAACTTTAAAACAATTAAACACATTAAAATAATTAAAAACACTTGAGATTAAAAACAACCCCAATGGGTCACCAGCATTTACATATATAACCATTTGTTAAAAAGTCAGCCCACCGTGTCAGACATTAAAAGCAGTCCTGAATAAAAACGTCTTAAGGCCCCGCCGAAAAGCCTCTAAAGAGGGAGTCGTTCTTAGTTCCAAGGGGAGGGAATTCCACAATTGGGGCGCCACCGCCGAGAAGGCCCTACTCCGCGCCGCCATCCCCCTCACTTCCGCCAATGGCGGCACGGTATATATCCCAGAGCAATGGCCAATGGCGGCCAATGGCGGTATATATCCCAGAGCAAGCCTGAAATGGGGAATGAAGCTGTTATTCCCTCAGTTGTCTCAGTACCTGTGCATCATACTGTGATTTTTAATTCTTAAAGAACTTAGTACACATTTGTTGGATTTAAGGTAGCTTTGGTTCTATGCAATTTTGGCTTTGCTGCCCTTGCACGCCAACCTTGGAATATAACCTTCGTGTAATATGCAGGCTAACTCTGCATGGCAAAATATCAAGGCACTTTAAATGTAGGTCAATGCAGGCATCTTAAAAATATTAGTGTGGGGGATTATTGAGGAATTATCCACAATAATCAGGGAAAGAAAATAGCCTTTTCAGAATACAATATTTCACTGTTTCCCACAGATTTGGAGAGTATTCTTGTGGGTCACTCACACTTTAATAGGACTAAAAAATTCTATATCAGAAACATTGTTGACAAGTACCTGTTTAGTTTTTCAGTGGAAACCAAGAGCATTTGCAGGCAAGCTCACAATCTAGGTAAGTAATAGACGTTTATCCTATCCAAACCCTTAACATAAACTAGGTTAAAATGCTTTTAAAATTGTAGAAGTGATATTTCAAAGTACTTATATTACTTCAAATATATTAAATACAGTAGATGAAACCCACTCTGAGCCAAATGGCTATTTAAAAGTCAGCCTGAAATTTGAATTTGCCGGTTGTTACAGTATTTCTTGGGCTCAAACACTGAAATCTGCAGGGAGAGCGAGTCGCTAACTGAAGAGCAACTGCGGGATTAGGCACAGTTAAATTCATTGCAAGCAACAGGCTGGATTGTGCCCAACCCTGCTTGGGATTGTGACTGTCTTCACTTGGACTTGACTTTCAGATGGCGCATGGGTAGCATGGAGGTGAGTCTAGAGTTATTTAATATTAAATGCTTATGTGGCATCCCAACTTCGCTGTTTTGAATCTGACTCGCATTCAGATGTTCTTAGTTTTATGTGCGGAAAATGTGCAGCATGCTGGAAGCTGAAGGTCTATTGTCAGTTTAACCAAAGTTTGCTTTAAGGTGAGGACACAATTTGTTTACAAGTGTGGCTTCCAGAAATACTCTTGTACTGGCTACAGGTGATGACATTACCATTGACATCCGTGGTGCATCTGTCGGCAGGCAAATGCACCACAGCAGGTACTACTGTGCTGGTGGGGCTGTCATTGTGCCAGTGTTCGTGGAGCTACAGTGCTGTATCTCAAGCTGTTAGAGAGAACTCTAAGGTTTAAATTAGAGAGAACTCTTAAGGTTTAAACAGAGAGGTTTAAATTTCTTAGAATTCTATAGGTCTAATTTGGCACCCAAGTTCAGCTTGGAACCATGGTTCCTGGGAATAGCTCTTCGGCTATCAACTTTGTAGCCTAGCTACTGTGAATATACTGTCTGGAGTTGCCATTCTTTGCTAGGATAACAGAAGCATTGCCCCTGCTAACAAAAGGCGGACGTTTGCCTAGATTAATAAACAAACAAGGCCTTTAATTCTTCCTATTCCCAGTTGAATTAGGAGAACGTTGTTATTCAGCAAGTGGAAACAGCAAGCCAGAGAAAATCTATCATTTGCCTTCCAGTGCGTTCCATTTTTTTTCCTGAAGAGATGGGGGCAACAAAAGCAACACTTACCTGCACCCCGGATCAAGCCCAGGTCTATACTAGTAGGGTTTTATCTGAATTAATGTTTAAGCCAAAATTTGATCAGCTTGTTGTAGAGGAATTTCTTCCTGAAATTTCTGTACTTGTGTGTACCTCTTCATCAATCACATTGTTTCGTTGTCAGATCAGCCTCAACTTCTCCCATATTAAAATCTCTAGGACTGTACATTTTTACTGATCACCTGTGTTGATTTAATCAGTTATTTTGATGTTGGCTTTTAAATACATAAATTATAAGTTTACAGAAACATATTACAAAACATGTAACACATGCGACATAAACATATTTACAGCCCAATTCTGCCTAAGATGCGGCAGCCGAACTAAAGGGCCAGCCGCTGCATCCTAGACTGATTGCAGGCCACCCCAGCGCAGTCTGAGCTCACCTCGTGGGAAGGTTCATCCCTTTCCCCTGCTGTAAGCGGTGTGGGACCCGATGGGCCTCCTCAGATGCATGCCAGCTCTTTAGCTGGTGTGCGTCTGGAGAGGCCGTGTAAGGCCGACCCGGCCTGGGAAGGTGTGTTGGATATCGGCGCAACCCAGCGCCGATATCCCCGTCCCCTCCCAGGCCAGGCTGGCCAATGGCCCCCTCCCTTGCCACCTCCCCCCGCCCCTGCGCCAATCGGCGCAGGCCTTACCTGTGTCGGCTGGCACAGGTCCAGGTAGGTGCCAAAGTGAGCAGTGCCGGCTTCCATGCCGGCACCGCTTGCTCCAAAGGAGCCACAAACTTGCTTTACGGCACATTTGCGACTCCTTAGGCTGGCGGAGCGCTTGCTCCACCGGCCTATACTTATGGTGGATTGCGCCATTAGTCTGGGGTTTCACTGAATTCAATGGGATCTGCTCTCTCATAAGTACAGTTAGGATTAGAACGTTAACGAATGAACTTTCCTATTTGCAATAACTCAATGCAAATTATTATTACAAAACCAAAACTTTACTAATTGGACAACCTGTTGACTGTCTCCTTTCATAACATCATTACACAGATAATAAAGCAAATAAAACCAAGCCCATAATTTATTAAGTCACTAATTAGCTTTTGGAAAATTACCCTTGTTTCCAGTATTAAGCAGGCAAGATTCTTGCTTCGCTCGCTTGCTCAATCTCTCATATTTATTTATTTAATTTTTCTTTTTGTTGCAGTATTTATATTCATTGTCAAAAACAATCAAGAAGAACTTTGTCTCATGCTTATTTGATATGTAATATTTCAGCGCATTCAAGAATGAGACGTTCTTGTGTGATTTACCAGGCAGGTTTTGTCACACAGCAGCAGTTCTCTGGGTCTTCAGTCATGCGTCTCTTCTTGCCTTACAAGGAATTAATCCTGAGAAGGATCTTCTACGCACACAACATGTACCCTACCACTGAGCTGTGGCTCCTGCCTTGATGTTTCAGGGCCAGCCCATCCATGAGGCCAACTGAAGCAGTCATCTCAGGCAACAGATGGGTGAGAGGTGCCCATCTCTGCCTGCCATCTCACCACCTCTTCTCTGGGTTCGAAAACGAAGAGGGGGACAAAGGGGAAATGTGGAGAGGAGAACACTGAGCTAGAACATTAGAGAGTGGGACAAGCAGAGGTTGGGACATTATCAGGTGGGGGGGGGCAGCTTTCGGCATTCCACCTCCAGTGTCAGTAGCTCTTGGGCCAGCCTTGCTGAGCTAGGTCTTATATTTATATTGGTTCCATTAATCTTTAGTTTTTCTTCCACACTCTGTGACTCCAGCTATTATTTCTTTCAATTAAATTCTGTCCATATCAAGAGCTGGGCCATTGCCTGGAAAGACTGGACAATGGTGATTTGGAGTATGCATTGTTCCAAGTTAATACTATAACTTTGAAAATACTGCTAATTTTTTTCCTTTGAGAAAGTTCTTGCTTCTCTTTTGAAAGAGAATATATATCATGTTGCCTACAGAGATAGTGGTGACATTTTTGTATCTCATCTGATGTCTTCTGTAAGGCCGGGGGGGGGGTAGCATTGGTGAGGTTTTGTTTTGCTCCTTCATTCCTTGTTCCCAAGGAACAAAAAATGAGCTGTAAATAATGCACTGTCCCTCTGTAGAGCAGAATGGAGGGATATAAAACACCAAGGGGGAAATCCAATGGAATGGAATGAGGGGAGGGGAGGTATTCCTCCTCCCTAATAAAAAGACATGCTAAGTTGCTGCTATAGTAAAAGACAAAAATGTGTGTGTGGGGGGGTTCTTTTTGGACAAAATTCACTGTTAAAATAGGTAGTGAATTTGGTGTGAGTAATCATGGTCTCTACTGGTTCTCTCTGTGGAATCCTATTGTTTGATCCTAGAACACCCTTCTGATTTCAATGGGAGGCATTCATTGCTGGTAAGAGGTTTAGGAGGAGGGAAAAAAACAGGGCAAAAGCTCTAAGGGACGAGGGACCCTTTGTACCACACACTGATCCCAACCCCCAGCCAAGACATCAAGTTGGAAGGGCAGAAAGACCCAGTATGAGGGAGGTTTCCTGGCAGGTGCTGTGTGAGGAAACTCTCGTTCTGATGACACCCTGCAAAATGCCCTTTCTTGCTGCTCTGGTAGCTTCTCTGTTGATTTCTTCAAGCGGGACCGACCCAGGGGAAGGTGAGTTATCTCAGTAAGAATTTCTTCTGAAAGAATTTTGAAATATTCTAAAATATGACTAGCTCATGGCCAGTTCTAAGGTCTCACTTGTTTTTGTTGCAACTATGGAGAACTGTAAATGTATAATCAAAATGTGACCTTCAGAACATGGCCTATGGCATACTTTATATTCATATCAGTTGTGGTAAACATAATGCATAGTGACTTTACAGATACAGTCAGGTAAAAACAATGACAGTCTTTAGAACCATCATTCTCTGGGACCTGTGATTAGCCTCAAATGTTTGCATCCTCCCTGAGGAGATTTAGGTTCTTTATGGAAAGGACACTAATGCAGAACAAAGCCTTATTAGGATTCCTGCATGAATCTGGACACTAATCATCGTCTGTGGGGTGACATATTTTAAACTAGGGGCGTCTCATTATGCTGATATGTATTGCTAATTTGTTTTGTTGCTTTATTGTGCTAAACATTTCTTTTGAAACCACCTTTGCTACAATTCTAGAAAAGGGAGAATTACAGGTTTTAGAATAAATAGAAAATTGTTAAAATTTCCTCGTGTGAAAATCCTACCTGTTCTGAAATCAGTGAGTATTTATTGTTGCAGCATCACTTCTGTCTTGCTAGCTTTTCTTCATATAAATCAGTTATAATACTTTTTTAAAAAAATTAAGACTTATGCATGTCGGTTATTGGATGTCTTCTATTTTTAATACCAGCATTCCAAACAGAGATGGTACCCTCCTTCCTGAGTCAAATGCTCTGATTCTAGAAGAATGCAAACATTCAAGCTTTTCAAAGCGTTCCTTTCGGAACCAGAATAAGCAAGACAAAACTGCTTTACATTAAATATCTTCCAATATTTTTTCCTCTCCATTTACACCGCTTAACAGTCTTTCCTACTCCAAATACTCAAAGGAAGAAGGAATGTGCTGAGGAGAAGCTATAGTGCATTTTTATTACTGTTCTTTTATTGTCCTTTGAATATTTATACAGTATCTTTAGAAATCAAATAAATTGTTTGGAAAGGGTGCGTAAATCTCACTCTGCGCACCCATCACATTCATTACCAATTATTTTCATCGCTGACTCACTTTAACAATACAGTACAGTAGTAGTAGTATTATTAACAGTATTTATATACCGCTTTTTCAACAAAAAGTTCACAAAGCGGTTTACAGACAAAATCAAATGATTAAATGGCTCCCTGTCCCAAAAGGGCTCACAATATAGCAAAGCTTAGTAAAACGCTAGCAAGTAAATATTTACTAGATTATTGAGCATAACATTTTGGGGAAAACACCTGGACTAGTATGTTGGGGGGGGGGGGAGAGAATTCAAAGATATTTCAGCTGAATTGCTAAAGTTAAATTGATTAACTTAAAAAAAAACCACAGCATACAATAGCAATAGAACCAGAACACACGATAACATCTAAAAAGTACAATATATAATATAAAGTATAAGTATAATAATTACTACAGCCCATGAGACAGAAATCAAAACCCACAACACAGCAGAATAAACTGTGATCAATTTCAACCGAAACCTCTCTAGAATAAAATAGTTTTAGCCTTCCTTCCAAACACCTAGAAGCAGCATGACGGGTACTACGAACCCAGACTGTTGGGATGTTACCATTCAGAAAAGTTCTAGATGTTGTTTTGACTCACGATACGTTAGACAACAAGCACACTCACAATATAGTCTCTGCACAGTGAGGGATGCATGGGGAGGAGGTGCTGAAACAGAGCATAGACAAGGTGGGGCTTTAAACATGAAAAGCAGCAGCATCTTGAATGGAACCTGGACCTGATGCCAAAGGCCAACGGTGCAGATGTTAAATGGCACCTGCAGCCTGTTTCTTCCATTTCCAGTTATAGCTGCTCTATTCTACTTTCCAAATAATGTTCAAGGACAGCCCCACGTAAGCATCATTACAGTAACCATGACCTTGCCTGCATAATCCATGTTGTGGTCACCTCTAGAATAACGACAACATGGATTACGCAGGCAAAGTCACAATCATCATGAAGAGGGTGCAGCTGGCACACGATGTGAAGCTGGAAAAAGGTGTTCCTGGCATGACCTGTCACTTTGGAGTTAAATAGCAAATCTACTAACTCCTAAATAGCAAGTCTAGGTCCAGGAAGAGCAGGACACCCACTTTCTAGCTCTAAAAGCTCATTGTGCCAGGATGGTGTAGTGGTTTGGGAGTTGGACTCGGACCTGGAAGATCCAGGTTCAAATCCCTGCTCAGCCATGAAGCTTCCTGGGTGACCTTGGGCCAGTCACTATCTCTCAGCCTCACTTACCTCACAGGGTTGTTGTGATGACAAAAGGAGGGGAGGAACTATGTACACCACCCTGAGCTCCTTGGAGGAAGGGTGGTATAAAAATGTGAAAAATAAATAATTGTCTACCGCCACCATCTTATCTGGATTGCACTTCTATTTCTTGTCCTCCTTACAGTCCATTACTAATTCCAGGCCACCAATTCAGGAATTTACAAACTCATTGTGGTTTAAGAAAAGGGGAGGGAGGGAGGGAGGGAGAACTGAGTGCCAACAGCATGCCAGTGTTAGTAAATTCCATATCTTTGGACCACCTTTCCCTAGTGGCTTCATGCAGATACTAAAATCAGAAAGGTCAGGGGTACTCTCATGGGGCAGATCATGAGTTGCTGAACACTTCTTCTGGACAGCTATCGGGTAGTAGGAGTGGGATCGCAGCAAACTCAGTCCTCCCAAGAGATTCAGAAGGTTACGAAAGTCAATGGTACTGAAAATAGCAGAGAAATCCTGGAAGATCAGTGGGGACACATTCTATCCCTTGTCTATCCACCAACGTGATGTGGTCAGTTTTTGTCCCAAACCAGGCCTACAATCAGATTGAAGTGAATAATAATCTAATAATAAAAAATAAAAAGCTGATCTTACTAAAGAGATTGTTGTTTAAAGAAAACACACAGCGCAATCTGACTTAACTTTTGTGCCGGTGTAACCAGCGGCCCAGCGAGAATGGGAGGCCCCAGACAGAAAAGGGATTCAAATCTCCTCCAAAAGAGGAATTCAAAGGGGATTTGAATCCCTTTTCTGTTCTGGGGCCTCCCGTTCTCGCTGGGCTGCTGGTTATACCGGCACAAAAGTTAAGTTGGATTGCGCTGTAAAGTCCATTTGGGAAATATGACTTTCATCTCTTTGCTCTTTCAGCTGTTTTCAACTATGACCACATTTCAAATTTCGTCCACGTGCTTTCCTCTTTCATCCGATTCATCCAACCTTCCACAATGTTCATCGACGTTCTTATGTTTGTTTTTTCTTTTATTTCTGTTTATTTAGGTTTTGCGCACATTCAAATGTGTTATATAGTTTATTTTTTCTCCGGACAAAAAAAATTTGTAAGCTAAATAAGGCTATGCTTTGAAATTCATCCATTTTTGACTTTAATCCATTCTCTGGTCCCTAACCAGACAAAAGTGCAAGGTATTGCTGTGGAACTCCTTGCCACCGGATGTGGTGATGGCACCTGGCCTAGATGCCTTTAAAGGGGGATTGGACAGATTTATGAAGGAATCGTCCATCACAGGTTACAAGGCATGATGGGGATAAGCAACCTCCTGGTTTTAGTAATAGGCTGTCTCTTAATGCCAGATGCAAGGAAGTGGCGACAGGATACAGATATCTTGTCTTGTGTGCTCCCTGAGGCATGTGGTGGACCACTGTGAGATACAGGAAGCTGGACTAGATGGGCCTATGGCCTGATCCAGCAGGGCTCTTCTTACATGCACCTGGGTCTGATCCAGCTATGTCACTGCTATGCAGGAAGCAGCACTGACAGTAGTAGTAGAAATATTGTAGTACAGTATTCCTAAATCGCCAGCACTGTACATGGCAATTTATCAAGTACGTAACATAAGCAAAAAATGGCAAGTCCTTGCCTCTAAGGGCATGGAAATCTACACTTCTATAGTGGAAGAGATAACAAAGGGAGGAAAAGAAAGGGTCAAGGGTAAATGTACCAGAACATGCAGTTCATGAAAAAATAGCATACTAGAAGAAGCATGGAATGATGTCGATATCTGTCTTTTCACTGGAAAAGAATTCCGTTTGTTTCGCCATTTCCTTTATTTCTTTTTATTATTAGCTTTTGTTTAAAATAGATAGCATATTGTGTTCTTGGATTTTGATCATCTGATCCCAAAATCTGACATGCTATTTTACTTGGCTAACAGTTGTTTTTGAAGGGGCTAGGGCTAAATCAGCTTAACTACTAAAGTTTCAGTAGTCCTGGACCATGTTGCACCTGGTCACAACTTCTATCCTCCCCCCCCCCCATCAGTTTGGCACGGTCATGCCCAGGATTACTCAACATGTGCTGTTGTGCAGGATTCTCTCTGGTGCTTTTCTCTCTTCCTGTAAATTAACTGCTGCCTCTTGGCAGTCTCGCTGACAGATTGGCACATAGAGAGCTCCACTTTCTTTCAAAGAAGCTCTGGGAACTTGAAAACAGGAGTCCTTCTCTAATCCCACGAGTTTCTATGGGGCAAGACAACCTCCCTAAACTAGGGCCTAAAGCTGATCCACCAGGAGCTGCCTCTATGTTACATGATTATGCTTTCATTCCTTAGCTCAGTATATTGCTAAACTGTTGCCTGGAAAAGAAGCAGCCTTAAGCATGAAAGCTTTTTTCCTTGTTGTTCTTTGCAATATTTATTTTTAGAGCAGATCCTCTAAGTTCATAAGCAAAGCATCTCTGACATGGAAACACTATGCATATGTCTGGAGGCCTGAAAGTTGCCTGTCACTCACTCATCCCACTATCCTCCCTAGTTGTTGTTTGTTGGAGAATAACATTTAGAAGCCTTCATATGATAGAGGTTCTAATATATTCTACTTTTAAAATCTTGCATTGCATGTCTAAGGCTTCCAGAGTGAAGCAGAATTGGTCTGTAGGAGTAAAAACACCAATGCTTTTTGGTACCTTTAAAGATTAACACATTTTATTTCAGCATTGGTTTTTGGACTACCCCCCCCCCCAAAAAAAGAGAGAGAAATCTTCAGACGTGTGTGTGTGCGTGCGCGTGTGTGTGTACATAGCCACAACACATGAGTATAGAGAAGGAGAAAAATAAAAGTTTTTTCAAAAATAGCAGTCACTTGCCAAAAGCTGGGTCAGGTTTTAGGCTTAAAAGTATACCAGATAAATATGATGATGATGATTCACAGTTGGTTAGAACAACTTCTAGCAATGCTAAACCAATTGGGTCCATACTGTGATAAAAATCCATTTTCCTGCTTAAGACCTGTTTTACCACCTGTGGAGATGGTTCTGAAATAATGATCTTGTTACACCTGTTGGTGTAATCCTTTGCCATCTTACCTGTACTGTAAGGCCCTTTTAGGTCAGGATCCAAAGAACTACAGAATGAGTCCTCTGTGCCTATGGGGGCTTTGAGTTTGTGCCTACTGAGCATTAACCCTCCATACCACAGCAGCACCCTTGAAACTGAGGGGAATTTCAAAAGAAGGTTGTGATCTGGCATCAGGATCCTCCTTAAAGTGAAAAAATTCAAAATTTGACTCAGTATGCCTCACCCCCTTGAGCATATTACCTAGCAGCTCTTTGGAGACATGGAGATAGCAGTTCAGTTTTCTGCAGTACTAAATTATGATTAGGCTTCTGCAAAATAGTCCTCTCTCTGAGTGTTTTCCTGTTTCCTAATCCAGTTTTCCCTTCTGGTCTCACTACACTTATCCTGTAACTGGAAGAAATATGACAATCTAGATCTGCCATTCTTGTCTGAAAGTCATTCTGTACTATCAATATAGACTGATCACCATGGAAAGCAGGAAGCCAAGTCATCTTCCTTTTAAGCCACCCAAAGGCTAATGATTCCATCTGGAATATAAATTATCCTTCTGTCCAGCCAATAAACCTCAGTGACATTTCAGAAGGAAATTAGTGTGTACGAACCTTCAATGAGGAACGTGACTGGATGGTACTTCACGTCAGAGCAGGAATCAATCAATTCAAAAGATCTCTTTTAAATTATTTAGGCCTGATGCTGCATGTTCAATTTCAGCTCAGTTCAGAAGGGCTGAAGCTCATTTACAGCCTAGTCCTAACCAAATTTACAGCATCAATGCAGCCCCGAGGTAAGGGAACACATGTTCCCTTGAGAAGGCCTCCGTGACTGCCCCTCCCACACAGAATGCAGCACGTACCATGTTGGCACGGCTGCATCAGTCCTGGAAAGTTGGTTAGGATTGGGCAGCTAGATTGTGAATGTGTTTTTTGAACTGGCAGAGTTTGCATTCTGAATCTTCCTCTGTTCCAAACTGGTCTCCATCACCTGAAGAAACTGAGTTGATGACCACAAGGGGTAGGCAGGGCTTTCTTTTTAATGGCCCCTCAACTTTGGAACTTCCTCCCTTTTGAATTAAGATCAGCATCCTTCCTGTTAACATTCGGGGGTGGGGGGCTAAAGGCATTCCTTTTCAATTTAGCATTCCCCCCCACAAGCCTTTTTTGTGTGGCTTTGCTTTTCAATCACTGTAAACTGGTAGCTATGTTCTTATCACCTGCTGCTCTTTTTTAAATTGCTCTGCTGTTTTTATTGCAAAAATGGGTGTGCTGTATTCAGTGGGGGCGGGGGCGGGAGGATTGAGAGGCTTTGGAGGTAAAGGGGGATTTTGAGAGGCTTTGGAGGCAAAGTGGGATCCATAAGCCTCATGCTCCAAAATGGGTCTCCTTGGACTTGAAATTGCGCTAACAATTTTGCTAGCGTCCAAGGAGAGAAAGGGGGTAGGGAGGCTGAAGAAAAGGGGATAAGATCTGGTGTGCGCCAGGGCCTCTGAGAGGGGGGTTAAGGAGGTACAATTGTACCCAGACCTAGGGCCAAAAATGGGTCAAAAGGGTGGCCCCAGAGCAAAAAGGGTGGCAAGAGCTAAATTTACATGAAGGGAAGGGATCCAAAAGAAACTTTGTACCCCCTGATAAAATTCCTCTGAGTGGCCCTGTTGTGCGCCTTCGCCGGTGGATCCACCCCTCCCTCAGCCTCCCCATCCCATTCCTCCCCCTCTCTGCCCACTTTCACCCCACCCCCCATTGTGCCCTCCCCGCCCTTCACCACCACCTTATCTTCCTTGGCGGGTGACTGGGGATCTGCTGGCTCAGGTGGGAAGGCTCCGGCCTTCCTGCCAGCATCATGGCAGCACACAACTCAGCATGTTGTCGAAGTGCCTTTTACGGCTGGTGCTGACTGCTTTACAGTCAGCGCCACCAAAACGTGAGTCTCACTGCCGCCCAGGCCCATGAGGATTGGGCCATTAATCTTTGTTGTTAGCCGCCTTGGGCATCCCATTTTTATGGGAAGAAAGGCAGGATATAAATACTTTGGACTCCCCTCCCCCTTAGGCCAAAATAATGGTGTGCAATGACCCTACAAATGCTATGACTTTCACTTGCAGTGTTCTTATATACACCAGTAAAGCAAGGAAGCCGCCAAACAGGCATGTTAGGTTAAGCAGCAGCAACTGGTACACATTGAGAAAATAGGTACTGTAACTATTAAATGGGTGTGCAATCTTCTGTTGTATACCCCTGGGGCAATCTTGTCTAACTCTAGATACCACATTCCACACCCATTCAAATAGTTTGGTATTTCAGTTGCATTGAAGCATACACAGGAAACCAAAGTGAAATTATTCTATCTGTTGTAAGCTGCACATAAATAGTCCATTTTCTAGAACATAAGTGACTTATTGTAAGTGAATATAATTGGTGACGTTTGCAACTGGGTAATATGATCACATATACAAGCTGGTCTGTTGTATTGTTTGTTTACTTAGAGATTTCTATACCGCCTTTCCCTAGGTAACAAAACCTGGCTACGGTATTGTTGGTGCTTGCTGTGACCAATGAGCACATGGGCTGACTGACACTTGTTCCAGCTAGCATGGGAGTCCCATGCACACCTGATTTCTGGATCATGGCCAGTGCATCTAATTCAGGTTCCAATTTGCTATCACTTGCATAAGGAAGGGATCCAGTCCCACTAAACTGTGACTATGCCATAGGTTGTTAAGGGCAGATTAGCATTCACGTTCTCTCAGTCTACAACACTCAGGGCGCAATCCTGGGGAATATTAAAACGGCGGAGCGTGTGCTCTGCCGTTCTAACGTGTCGTGAACGTGCCGTAAAGCAAGTTCGTGATGACTCTGGAGTAAGGGAGGCTGGGGCAAGGCCGGCCTCCCTCACTCCGAGGCCAGACCAGGATGCGGCTGCCGGCAGAAGGTAAGAGCTTCTGCTGGTGACCGCATGGGCAGTTCAGCGGGCGAGATAGGGGGGCCATTGACCTAGCCAGCCCAGGAGGGGGTGGGGGATGGCGTCTGCCATATCCTCTTCCCTGCCGGGCCGGCTTAGGCCGTTACACCATCAGATGGGCCAGCTACTGATCCCTGAGACTACCTGGCTGTGTCCATGGCCTTCGTGTGGAAGTGGTGGAGTGACTCTCCTATTTATTTTATTTTATTTTTCACATTTTTATACCACCCTTCCTCCAAGGAGCTCAGAGTGGTGTACATATTTCCTCCCCTCCTTTTTGTCCTCACAACAACCCTGTGAGGTAGGTGGGGCTGAGAGATAGTGACTGGCCCAAGGTTACCCAGGAAGCTTCATGGCTGAGCGGGGATTTGAACCTGAATCTTCCAGGTCTAAGTCCGACTCTCAAACCACTTACACACCCTAATAGGAAGGAGACTACAGTGGGTGGTTTGCCAAGGCCCATCTGAAACACAGAGGCTGCCTTGGGGAGATGATGTTGTACACTATTACACTATTTTGTGTTTTGTTTTGCAAAGCAAGCCTTGATAATACTAGGTGTCAAGCAAGCCACAGAACTGGCTAACATTTTCATAAGTGCAAGAGACTAATATTCTAAAATGTCTTGTAACAATAACAGTGATTCATTTCTTTTGAAAATTCATCTTTGTCTCTCAGTGATCAGGGTTAAAACTAAAATATCTGAGGTACCGTATTTCTTCGAGTCTAAGGCGCCATTGATTCTAAGGCGCACCTTTACTTTCAGTACTACCAGCAGGGAAAAAATAATCCATCAATTGTAAGACTCGCCTCCCTTCATTAAATCTACCTGCTCAGCACCAACTCTCCCCAGCATGTCTCCTGCAGCTGAGGATGACTGAGTGCACTGCCTTTGCATAGCATTTCTGGCCCAGCCAGAAAGTGCCATTTCCTTCGTTACCTGGGCTTGGGGGAGCTTCAGTGAGGCCTGCACAACCCTCTGCA
Source organism: Plestiodon gilberti rubricaudatus (assembly GCA_026170595.1). Lineage (NCBI taxonomy): Eukaryota > Metazoa > Chordata > Lepidosauria > Squamata > Scincidae > Plestiodon > Plestiodon gilberti. The sequence continues at coordinate 67,662,824 of JANXHW010000001.1, forward strand.
GGCCTCCCTGATCTTCAGTTCAGTGAAAAACAGCGTTTTTTGGCAATTTCTGGTTTTCGCAAAAACCAGAAATGGCTGAAAATCAATGTTTTTTGCCAAACTGAAGATCGGGGAGGCCTGCAGAGGGTCGCGCAGGTCTCCCTGAAGCTCGCCCAAGCCCCAGTAAGTAAGAAGATAGCATTTTGGGGTGCTTTTTGGAGACCTTCGATTCTAAGACGCACCCCATTTTTTGAAATGCTTAATTGGGAAAAAACATGCGTCTTAGAATTGAAGAAATACAGTAAAATAAAATTTGACATTGTTCATGAATAATGAACTCCTCCCCCTCTATAGTCTAGCAATTTTATTACTTTTACAGAAATCAATGAAACCATCATCTGTACCAAGGACCTGATTGAAGTGGAAATCCCAAGTACATTCTTCCTATCAAAGAACCCTCCAATATTAGTAAGTACTGTATTCTGACTTCATCACATTACGTTACCGTAAATAAAAGAACATCCCTTCATATGGAAACTTAAAAAAAGAAAAATCTAAATTCTACCCAATTTTTGTATTATAACACTCTGCTTTGAAGAATTGAAACACTATGGTACATTTATCCAGATCTTCCTTGCCATAATCCTTTTTGTATAGTATAGATATAGGAGCTCAACTATTTAATACCTTCATGTTTTGAATATATAGTATCTATGAGAGCAGCAAGCTAGCACATCCCTCTCTGGTTTTTGGAGAACATTCTGTGAACTTCAGAAGGAGGGAATCATGTGCACTGAATCTAAGTTTTACGATCGCATCTTCATCTGTTTTATATTCCAGTTGTCTGGCTGCTGCCAGCCAAATGACAATAAAATGTGACCTGATGCATTTCAGATTGCACCACAACAAGAGCTAGGGAAATGCCAGGTCTCTCTTACTGGCTTCAGTCATGGGGTATTTCAGATGTGCTTAGGAAATGTAGGGGACATGACTTTTGGAAAAAAAAAAAAAAGAGAGAGGATTTTTTTGGCAATCTGCCTCTTTGACCATGGCAGCTGCAGGCCAAATGATGTGACTAGAAGTCTACAAACAAAAACTGTTGCTATCATGTGGTGCAACATACCTGTCAACAGGAAGCAAACTGGTAATGGAAATAGGATGATAACTGGTGACTTCTTATTTATTTATTAAACACATTTTCTTTTTCCAGATGCAGGATTAAAATTACATTTAAAGAGAAAACATATTTTAAAAAATACACATCAACATGGAAAATGTGCAAACACAAACATAAGGACAGCATAATGAGAAAGGTGTACTTTTTCATTAAAATGTTATCAAACAAGTTGTGGCTATGGCTATGGGTTGGGGGGAACAAAGATGGGGGGTCAGAAAATTATAGTAGCTGCAGCAAATTAGAAATATAAATTTGATCACTCAAAATCAAGTACTTGCAACCCTCTCCTGCACACAACAGCGTTGCTACTTTCCTGGCAGGACTCTGTCAAACAGATATACAGTGCAATCCTGTGTAACCTTGCACCGGTGTAACAGCAGATGCACCGGTGTAAGTGCACTTACACCGGTGCATCTACTGTTACACCGGTGCAAGGTTACACAGGATTGCACTGTATATCTGTATATGCCAGGCAGAAATTCAAAAAATACAGGTTGGGAAAGCTTGGCCTCTTGAAGTTCTGTCTACTGTGTGGTTATCAAAGGAAGGGGAGTATTAAATCATGCAGCCAGTAAAGGCACATTCCAAGGGTGATATCAGGTTTTTAGGGCCTGGATATGCAGATTAGATACTGTACTTCAGTTATAAACATGATATAAGACAGTGTTACAATGTAACTGCAGAAAAAAAGGTTTCTTTCTTTGCAGATCTCTGATTTGCACCTTAATGACCCTGAATGCCATGGCACTAAAGTAGGCAACCTATATGTGTTCAGCATTAAGACAAATTTCACAGACTGCGGAACAAGAATGGTAATATGCAAAAGATATTATGGCTTTTTAAAATGTTTTATATACCTTTTCTTTATGCCACATTTGGTCTCTATATGCTTGTTATTAAGTAGAGGGAAGAACTACAGGATCTCACATGAACTTAATTCAGTGTGGGACTGAACAGTCATATTCTTTTTCTCTAATTCTGAATGTGAACCATAAACATAATTCCAGCCTTTTCTGAAAAATGTTGAGAGTGGCAATTACATCAACAGTCAGATTCAAATCAGTGAAACATACGGTGCCAACACAAATTTTATATATTGTTTATTTTACTGTGCATATTCAGTATGGATACATTAGGTGCTTCTATGATTTTAAATCCTAGCAAAAGTCATTGGTAGAACATTGCAGAGTGGCAGAAACTATGTTCATTATGCCTAAATTGCTCTGGTTGGTGATTAATTTAAGCCAAGGGCATAAACTTAAAACGTGTGAAATAATGAGCATGTGCAAAGCACAGTTCCACTACTATGAGATACCACAGTCCTCTGTCATATACCAGGGATTCAGGGCAGAGTCAATCTCTAGTCCCTGCTCCTCCAGTCCTCCTGTCTGATCCCTTGCTCAGAAAGTTCAACCGTTCAACCCCTCCCCATCTCCCTTCAGCCCCCCCCCCATGCAGGCTTAACTGCTCTGGCGGGTGTCCATCTGCCCGCCAGTGTGGGGGAAGCCGCTGCAGGCCCGCTGCACTTGTTGACAGAGGCTGCTTTACAACAGCTGTAAAGCAGCCTCTGCCAGTACAACGCTAGTTACGCTGGCGGAGGAGGGGGATAGGATTGGGCCATAAGACATCTGTATTACATGTGTGGTCCTTCATCCCCCAGGCTTCCTTTTTGTTTCTAAGAACTGGGGAAGTGGAGGGAAGAGAGAGGTGATGGGATTGTGCTGGATTCGGGACTCTGCTCAACAGACTTTTGAGAAAATGCCCACATGCCTCAGGGAAGATGCCTGACATTGCTGGGTTCTCTAGCTGGAAAGTTTCAAAGCCAGAATATGGGGTTTCCAGGCAACATTCAATGACCGTTGTGTTTATTTCACTGTCAACTTCAAACTTTAAACTTACTGGGTTTTTTTTAACTGACTTGCAGGATTCGGATGGGGCTCATATTATTTTCATCAACACCATACAGAATAACTTCTCTGACATAATCACAAGAACTTTTATCAATATTACATTTGCCTGCAGATATCCTATTAATTACATGGTACAGCAGCCTAATGGAGAAAATAAGATCAGCGTTGATATCAGGTAAGCCTACTTTTTGTTTTCTGGATACCAATACAGACAAGTGCTTGGAATAAAGTCACTTAAGAAGCAACTGAACAAGGCTTGATTAATCATCGCACTATATACAAACTGGGTGTCTTTTTTTCAACAGAACTATTACGCTAAATACTGAAGATGGGAACTTCTCTGTGTCCATGATGCTGTACAAGGACCCCAGTTTTGAAGACATGTGGACTACTATTCCATTTCTGACTCTAGAGGATAACATATACGTCAAAATTAAAATGGTACCTAGAGTTATTGATTCCTGGATTAAACTCTATGACATTGTGGTAAAGCAACTAGAAGCATGCCTAAGAACTCTTTTGCTGATGTCTGATGTCTTAGGGCTGGGCTGTGAATAAGAATGACTGCGAACTTGCTTGCTGTGAAAACTGTGGGGAATTTTTAAACTTGTGTGAGAGTTTCTGTTGTGGGAATGGATAGTAGTTTATTATGTTCATTTGCCACTGATTTCGTTTGTCTGATTTGGTCGGGCTTATATCCGATACAGATATCATGCGTTACCCGTATTCATCGGCGTATAAAACGCACTGGCATATAAGACGCACCTTCCTTTTGGCCCTGGGTTTCAAGAAAAAAGATTTAAAGCATTTTTGGGCCACTTGGCCTCTTACCGCTTGGCTGCTTAATTAGCTAATTTACATAAATTGCACAAAAATACCAGGATCTCTTTTAAAACGCACAGCAATAAGACACATGAACAAAATGCACCAGAACATAAATCCCAAGTACAAAACCCCAGACTCAACTCTTTCCCCCCCAACCCACCCATGCAGTTTCCAAAGTAAAAAACATTTACCCCAAGTACAACCCTCCCCAGACTCAACTCTTTTCCCCCCAACCCACACATGCAGTTTCCAAAGTAAACATAAATTCCAAGTACAAAAAACCCCCAGACTCAACTCTTTCCCCACCCCACCCACCCATGCAGTTTCCAAAGTAAACATAAATCCCAAGTAAAAAAAAAAACCCAGACTCAACTCTTTTCCCCCACCCCACCCCACCCCACCCCACCCGTGCACAGTTTCCAAAGTAAACAACATGAAAGTACAAAAAAACCCCAGACTCAACTCTTACCCCACCCCACCCCACCTATGCAGTTTCCAAAGCCTCCCCAACTAGGCCCAGTTCAGAAGCTTACCCAAGCTGCATTCATTCACCATCCAAAAGCTGGAAAGACCACACCCTCTGCAGCTCAGCTGAGCTGAACTGAGGAGCACAGTGCCCTCTGCTGGCTGCTGAGAAGCTCAACTCATGCACGTGCATAAAATAAACCTGACAAACAGCTGTAGATCGGATAGATTAGTTAGGGAAGAAAGCATAAGGGAGCTCTCTGGCTCGGGAAAAACACGGTAAGCCCGAAAATGCTTTAAAATGGGTGGGGAGGAAAGGGATTTTTTAGTATTGGCGTATAAAACGCACCCTACTACTTTGGGTCACAAATTTAGACAAAAAAGTGTGTCTTATACGCCAATAAATACGGTAATTCTCATCGTTTCTTACATTGCTTTTTGTGTTCTCTGTGTCTCATAGGTTCCAGGTAACTTAATAATTAGGCTTGAAAACTGCTGGTCTACCCCAACAAAAGATCCTGTTCATGCTATTCAGTATTCTTTTATGAAAGACAGGTTAGTGTCCCACCATTGTACACTGAATGACTCATTCCAAAAAATATATTCATTGAGCATTATGACATCTATAGAATTGTATTTAAATGATGGTAATTAAAGCTCCCATGTCACTATGGTTTGCAATCAAATGTTCCTTTCCTTTAAAAACAACAACTATAAAGCTGATGGGAGTAAGGGCTATCAAGTGAATGCCAAGCTATGCTTTGAAAGCTGTATGTGCATAGCTGGTCAAAGTGTATCTTTGAGAGCTTCTCTCATTCACCCCAATGAAATTCTAAAAGTGAATTCTGATGCCAGTTTAAACCATCAACTATTTCACTAGTAGTATCAGACTTCTGTACCTTGTTGTTGTTGTTGTTGTTGGGGAATACACACTCAAGCAAGTTTTAATGGGAAAGACCGTGTAAGCCAAAGGTTGCTTTGTCAAGGTTGTTGCAGCTCGGAAACTCTTATCCGCAGGGCCGTCCTTTGGGTAGGGCAACTGGGGCGGCCGCTCTGGACCCCGCACGATCATGACCAATGTATGCATTAATTAATGCCCCCCTGCACTGGTTGAGATGCCCCAGGCCAGCACCCTGCCCATGCTCTTCTAGGGATGGCTCTGCTTGTCCTCATCTCTAGAGTGAATGAGCAGGGGTCTATATCTGAGACCTGGTCTAAATGCATATATTCACCACATGATACTTGGATTCATTTAGCTGCTGCATTATCACGTGAGATTTCCTACTCATTCCAACTCAGAATCCACCTCAGCTCTCCGTGCAGCACTGGTGCTCGGTGGTTGGTGGCGGGGCCAGGATAAAGTTTTGCACTGCCCTTCCATGGTTTTTCCTGTCTGCCTCCTGATTGGGCCACTGGCTTTGAGGGTCAGAGGTCATCCTGGCCAGGTGGGCCCTCTGATGGTATCCCAACCCTTGATATTCTTGATACCAACCCTTGATACTCCCCCTGTGCCCATGACTCATTCCCATAATAAAACGATTGCATGGCATTCATATCGTTAAGACCAAATCTAACAAACAGCGGGGTGGTAAACTTTTTTTGGATTGTGCCACTTCAGACTGCAGGAGGGTATTCTTAAGATTGAATGCTCCCTCATACAAAAATAAAAATCCAAGAACATTGAAAACTAATACGGAAGAGAAAAGGTTAGGCGAGAACCCCGCTTCCTGACATGCCAGCTTTGTATTTGCAAAGAGTTGGGTATGTGTGTTTGCAGAGCATCAGATCACAAATATAACCACCTGCAGCCTGAAGAGGCTTGCCACTTCATCTATGTTAGGTAGTTCTGCTCATCAGTAGGTGCTGCTATAACAGTACTCACTCAGCATAGTGATACACTTCAGAAAAGGATGAAGAGGTAAACAAAAGGTGGCAACTTGCTACATCTCTATCTGAGCAAAGTACTGACACAGAGTCTGGTCTCGTTGAATATTCACCCAGCCATTCAAACCCAGATGGGCCTGGTGGTGTTTCCTGGATCCATCTGGATAATCTGCTTTTCATGAAATAAATAAGTACAGCTTTTGCTTAACCCTGTATTTGGATTGGAGTTTTTCTTTTTACAAATCCAGTTATCAAAGAAACAGTTGAGATAGTAAAGGATGTAGATCCCCCACTACTTTTATGGTCTTGAACAGGGTCCTTATCCTCAGACAATGAAGGAATGAGTGCCATTTAAGGCTGAGACATGTGGTTCATCAGACAAGTGGGCGTTGACTATGAAGCTTCAAGTTAAGACCTACTTTGCCTCACAGCAACATTCCTGCTCACCTTTTATTCTGCTGTTTCTCTTTGCCAATTTGTGCCTCCAAACTTTGGTCAATAATTGATGGTATATACTGGAAGAATGATCCTGGCTTTTTGTGGTGATGAAAGGAGACGGGCAATTCGGAACTTCTCATATGCTCCTTGGCACAAATGCACTTATATCCTGTGCAGCTCTTTCCTCATTTATGCAGGGGACAAATATGGACTTGCTACCATATGTACACAGTGAATCCCAGTTCCCTGGTGTGTAGATGTATACCTTATGCATTTGCAAACACATTTATCATATGCATATGTTATACTCTGGTGTGTTACGTACATGTAAAATTAAAACATTTTATCTCTGTCCATGTAAACAAGATAACGTGTGGCGCTGACTTGAGTAATTGCTGCACTCATGGTTACACTGGCAAACCCAAGTGTCTTCTTACACATTGCTTTTTTGTTGGCAAGGAAGAGGGGGCAGCCTTTCTTCCTCCATGATGTATCTCCATGGTGTATCTGTTCTCATACTGGCAAACTGCTAGTGGGACAGAAGCTATGATCTGGTACTTGCAATGAACAGGTACTGTAGTTGCTTATCCTCCGCTGGTACAACGGAAAAAGAGGTCCACTCTAAACTGTTTGGTGCTGTGAGAAATACCTTGAGTTAATCAAGTATTCCAACTGCAGTATTAGTTTAAAGAAGAAGTACAATATGCCAAGGCTGGGATTCTGCTAAGGTCCAACCTTCTTGCGTATATGTTCATCTGTTTGCAGAGATACCAGCTACTAATGTAATCATCTGATCTGTTTCTTTTTTCTCCACATAGTTGCCCACAAATTGTAAACGATGACACCCTGTCAATAATAATGAATGGAGAAGGTGAAGAAGCAATGTTTAGGATCCAAATGTTCAAATTTGTTGGCATCTCATATAATTACGTTTTCCTACACTGCACAGTTCTGATTTGTCATGGAACAGCAGCTGCTTGCAAACCAGTAAGAGTGTTGGGGTTTTTCTCTTCTCTCCCCCCCCCCAGTTGTATGTGAGTGAATTCAAATATTCAGACAATATCTAGTGAATACTGTCACATCTCATAAAGATGAATGTGGGGGCAGTAAAGTTCCCAGTCTGGTCGCTGCCCAGGGCGGGGGTGACTTCGCAACGCCTTGTGTCACTCTCCACGTTGTGACATCATCCCCGCACCTGCATGTTCCCCTCCTCCAGAATGGCTCCATATGGAGCCGGGGCAGGCGGGACGGTCGGTGCATCAAGTGGTGAGCACAGTGTGCCCTCCTCACCAAGCAGAGACAGTGGAAAACAGATGGAATGCTGTGGGGGACAGATCCCCCTGCCTTGCGCCAGCTACGCTACTGTTTGGGGGGCAAATTCATTTCAGTCTTCGACACATCAATACAAATAAGAAAATACCAAAAGTCCAACCAATCAAAATTTGAATTGAAAGAGCTTTAATATTTAAAATTCAAACATGCAATTCCACTTTCTCCGTTACAATTTTAAATATGATTTTTTAAATCAAATATTGACTGTTTTACCTCTAATTTATGAGCTGTCGATCGAAAAGTCGGCAGTTCGAATCCGTGCGATGCCTCCTGCCAACCTAGCAGTTCGAAAGCAAGAAATTGCAAGTAGATTAATAGGTACCGCGTTAGCGGGATGGTAACAGCGTTCCATGCGCCTTGGTGTTGAGTCACGCCGGCCACATGACCATGGAAACGTCTTCAGACAGCGCTGGCTCTTCGGCTTTGAAACAGAGATGAGCACCGCTCCCTAGAGTCGGACACGACTGGACTTAATTGTCAAGGGATACCTTTACCTTTACTTTATTTGACTGTTATCCAAATTAGATAATCCCTTTTATATCTCTTCTATCTTACTGTCTGTCTGGGGACTCTAATATTTTAGAATGCATTATTTGCACAGTTGAGACCATCTGGCATCAGTCATGTGTGACAGTAGAAATTAGCTTAAGATCAGCATTCCAATAACCCTGCTAATTTGTTATTTGGATATAAACAGACTCGCCTTCACTGATCAAGAACTACTGTAATGAGAAAGTTATATAAGTTTTAATTGGTGGATTACTGTACTCGACTAAAGCTTCAGTTGATTTATCATGGATTTCCTATGTCACGTCATGTCACATTTGGCCTTAAGCCAAAACTGGAGCCTTTCTCCCAGGACTCATTTAACATGTCAGTCTTTCTCCTGACCAATGAGTTCTAGCACAGCCTTTGAAAATTCAAGTGGGACGAAGAGTGCCCTGGGGCTGACCATTCCTGGCTGACCTAGGTAGAAGTGAAATTTGGCCAGCAAGGGAGTTCCTTTCTTGCCAGAGTAGGGCTTGAAGAACTGCAGGAAACATTGTGGTTTTCCTTCCCTTCTCAACTTGCAATGGAGGAAGGCTTTGGGAGGCTGGGTGAAGAATAGTGGCTGGAGCAAAGGGCTGACAGGTCATGTGAATACATGCAAGTGCTTTAGCAGATTCCTGAATCATACCCTTTAAGACATGAAGTCATAGGAAAAGATCTGAAACGGTACTTAATCCTGGTGGCAATTTAACTACGTGACCTTTTCTGGCAATCAACTAACAAATTATCTCGGCGACAGGGACTGGGCTTTCTAACTTTCTAACGGAAGCAGTATAATATCCGGTTTCAGAACAACACTGTTCCTTAACACTCTTTTTGCACTTAAATCATGGACTATGAAGAGAATGAGGAAAACATAAATTGCAGTAGTCTTATAGACTGTTTTAGAAAACAGGCACTTCTTAGCAGCAATTCCAATCATGGTGACAAAGCCCCATAGAATAGAAGGATTTATTTTCCTAGTGTTATATCTATGATATGTCACCTCATGAAATACTAAGTAAGGGCAGAATGAAATCAGAAGTCAGTGTGCCATTTGGGAAGGAGACTGTTGTAAAATCAGAGGCTAGCTCTAGCTTTCTTATAAAACCGTCTGAGTCCAATGTGACAAATAACAGCTGTGAGTCTCCAAGTATTTGGCTTAATCAAGTAACCGCCCAATCCTATGGGCTTCAGTCACCAGCGGAACACATGTTCCGAAGGTGGAGGCTACTGAAAAGCAGCTGTAAAGCACTTTCCAGATGTTTATAGCATCATCAATGTGTATGCAGAACATGGCTTCTTACTCTGACGGGCTAACAATCTCAAACACGAGAGAGACAACAGAAAAAGAGGAGGAAAGTAGTAGTGCCTGGGTAAATGGGGAAGAATATATGATTATTTAATGTACATGCACTTAGACTTCTGGCACAATCCTGTCTTCGGTCAGCGACGGTGCTGCAGCCTCAGCATTGGCTTAGGGTATCACAAACATGCCATAAAGCACGTTTGCAGCACCTGTTTGAGTAGGCGGTGCTTGCGCTGCCAAGCCCAGAGGATAGTGCCATGGAGCAGGTAAGTCCCGCTCCGAGCACCACTGGGGCTGGAGGAGGTTGGGGAGAGGGTATAACGTGATGAAGAAAGGCCGAGGGGGAGCAGATCAGGCCTGAGAGGGGGGTGGGATTGGCGGCGTCAGATGCCGTATCCTATCCACCCTCCCAGGCCTCTAGGCCCGACATGGGTCTTTTCGGTTCTGCATTGTCGAATCCGAGCAATTGCCAAATCCGGTGCAGATCCGAGGAGCCCCATTGTGCAGGCTGGGGCCTTACCTGGGGTAAGAGGACATTCATCCTCCTGCCCCTAGGAGACCTCCAGCCTGCTGTCCGGTCACAGGATATGGTGTGGCGTGGGGCTCCACACCAAGCCCTATAGGACTGGGCTGTTAGGTGAAGAGACTAAGTAGTCACAGAAAAGGTGGGTTTTGAGTAGGGATCTGAAGGTAATAAGAGAGGGAGCATCCAGTTAGTGATCTGGGTGGGAGTTCCAGGCATAAGGGATAGAAAGGGAGAAGGGAGGAGAAGACCTTCAGGTGACTGAAGGTGGTGGACCCAGGGAGCAAAGGTCACTGGCAGGAATGTGGTGGAATATGAGAGCAGAGAGGTACAGGAGGGGCAAGGTTGTGCATGTGCGTGTGTTTTGGATTTTCCTTCATTTGGTAGCCTAATTTGTTGGTTGGCTCATTTCACTTCATGCCCAATTTGGATTGTTGCTCAGTTTTAATTTTGATTCACTTTTGTTTTAAGTTTCCCATTGATTTAAATGAGAACATTTCAATTCACTTCAACTTTTTATTACTTTTTCAAAATTGGACGTTTACATGAATGAAAGCCCCTCTATCAGGGGACAAAGCCCACTAAAGTTAACCCAAATAGATACAGGGGTTTTCATTCTAGAGGCAATTCAATCCTTCTAATTTTAAAATGTTTCCGTTGGTTCTGCCACATGTTTTTGAGGTCCTTTTGCATGAAACACACAGATAATGATAGATAGATAGATACCTTTATTGGCATAAACACATCAAACAAACAAACAAACAAACAAAAACAAACAACCAAAAAAATCCCCCAACAGATCCAATGACAACGACCACAATCCTGCAGAAAATTTCTTCCCAAACTGTCCCACTATAAATCTATACATCAAAACTCATTTCCCAAGTAGCCACCACCACAGAAGCAAAAGTGGCAACACCATCAAGTCTCCCATCATCTTCTGTTGACAGAAGGGCTCGGAGAATATCCTCCTCCATCCAGCCCTGAAAACACGTCAGTATCGGATTAAGGTGTTTCTGACAGAAAGACTCGTGCAGAGAGCATGATAAAAAGATATGCTCAGATGTCTCCACACACTTCATGCCACATGAACAGAGCCTTGCTGAAACAGGTATTCCTTTGTACCGCCCCCATAAAAGGGCAGAAGGGAGAGCGTTGCACCTTGCCAGCATAAAAGCCCTTCTTAGCTGTGGGTTATGCAACTGATATAGATAAGTTGACAGCTTCCCAAACGTTATAGGCAGATGGAGATGCAATGGAGAACACGTTGTATCAGCTGCACTGATTAACTCTTGGCGCTCAATGTCGAGAGTTCTCTCCTTAATAGTTCTAAATGCTGCAGCTAACCCCATCATGCCTAGCATCTCACTGTCAAGCCCCATCAATTTTAGCTTTGTAAGCAGAGTAGAGACCCCACAAGGCAAAGATGTGTCTGATAGTAGGTGGTAAATCACAGATAATGTAGAGATGCCCTAATGGGCAGTCTAATCCTACCTAACTCCCCTTGCGCTGATGCAGCTGCACCACTTACATCTCATGGGGGAGTTTTAGGCCTGAGAGGTCTCCTCTGGGTAAGGGAACCTTTGTTCCCTTGCCCAGGGGTAAGCTGCTGCTGCCTGCATCGGTCTAGTTGGATCTGCACCAGCTACTCTGCGGCGCAAGTCCAAGTGGACCCAGGAAGGCGGATCAAGGCCAGAAAGGGGGATAGTATAATGGCGGCACTGTTGCCACTGATACCACCCCCTTCACAGCCTCAATCTGCCCCCTCCCCATCTCCTCCGTTTTGCCCATCCCACGCCCCCACCACCATCAGACCTACCTGTCTGGGTCCAGCAGTGATCCTCCTGTACTGTTGCATTTGCAGCAGCGCTCCTAAAATTACTGCGTGCTGTGTGTGCGACTGAAAGCCATTTTATGACAGCAGAACTGTGTGTTGCTGTTGTAGACCCCTCCATGCACAAGTTCAATCCTGGATACGACTGGACTGTGAATTCCATGCTAAATTTCAAAAAGATAGTTGCAGGGCTTCAGGGGTTATCCATAAAAATAGTATTAGAAGTTTGAACTTACAGTTGTTTTGTGCTCAGCTTGCACCACCAAAGCCACAGAAAATGCAGACTTGACCCTAGGAAAGTTCACTGAAGAATTTAAGAACTACAGTACTGATGCAGGAATTCCCAAGGAAATGTAATACAGTACTTCCGTTTCTTATAGTTTGAGTGTTGAGTAAAAGCCAAATTAATACAGCCACAGAGATGGTCTTGGATGGTTGGGTTGGGAGAAAGAGCCTGTGAACAGAGAGAAATATAAATTAATCACATCCACAATAAACAAGGTGATTTTGATTGGGGGGGGGAAGATGGATAATTTAGGAAAAATGAATGGGAAGGAATTTATTGATTTAAAAGAACACACCATAAACTCTTGCAAACAGTCACTCCATGAGAGAACTTGCATAGGGCAGAGAAAACAGCACCCATATGTTTTTACATTTTCATAGTTGCCTCCCCAGTATTACATGGATTAGAAAAGGAAGGAAAGGAAGCATCAATTAGCAGCTTCGTTCAGTTGCTGTGTACCTGGCTGACAACTGAAAGCTGTCAGCCAGCCTCATTGTCCCTTGCCTGACCTCCCTCTCTTCACCTTAGCTGCTTGAAACTCATCTTCCAAACACACCAGGCAACTTGAGATAGACAAAGAAGCAATGGCTCTCTTTTAGTTTGGAGTGCTTCAGAGGGACCTTGCTTCATTTAGGGCTCTCTCCGAAGAGGGATCATTCTGTTTGGAGTGTGATGCTTTTTGAATCAAATACACATCCATACTATGGAGGGCTAAAAAGGTAAGGACCAAGAGTTTGTACTGGATCCAGGAGGAAATATAAATCCAGTGTAGGGATTTCAGGAGGAGCACAATGTGATCAAAGTAACTAGAGAAGTGCATGGTTTTGGTGACAAAATGCTGGATGAAATTGCTGCTGTACATTTTTTGAGAATCACATGGCACCCACATTTACTGTTTTGCATTTTCCCCTAGAATTGCACAAATGACAGTCTGACCAGAAATAAAAGAGAAGCCATACAATTTTCTAGTCACATGGTGTCTTATGGTCCTATAAAACTAAAGCTGGTAGATAACGAAGAGACTAATATAAGTAAGTAGTCAACAAATACATGTTTTAAAATGTAATTCTTTAGTTAATCTGTAGTGAACAATAACTAGCTGTTCTCATTTACGGAACAGAAACTTCTTTAATCCTGTGCAAAATGGTAGTTATGCCGAGAGATTCAATTTTAAATTCCATAAACAAGTAACATAGAATTCTGCTTGTTTTCTATTCTGCATGACGTTGTGACTTAGACATATAAATATGACCTTGTAACAAGCTATCAGGTTCTAAGCACTCACTTTTATGAAAAATCAGTGCTCCTGTCTCATTAGCACTATGGTTCCAATTCATAGAACTATGAAGTCTATTCTATGCATGTCTTGATGACAAAACATTTTTGACTGATTAAGTTACATTTTCCAAGTGCTGTCTGGCAAACCTCTTTTAACTTCAGTGGGATTTGCATCTACGCAGCAATTTGAGTATGTGCTGCGTATGAATTTATTACTCGCAGAAGGTGCTTCTGTTCAGTTTCCAGGGATTTCCTTCTCCCAGTAGAACCCCCTGCACTGCATCCCACACTGTTTCCAAGGTCCCACATGACCCACAGGAGCAACTTTTTCACGTGGCTCAGAGAACTGCCCTAGGAAGGAGCAGGGTAGGGAAGATAGCTTGCACAACTGTCATTGCACTCACACTACTTTGGATACAATCCCCACTTAATGCAAGTTTTATGCTGATAATTTTTAAAGTTAAACCTGATGTTTTTGGTAAGTCTTGTGCTTTCTTTCAGATAAAGGAAGTCTTCCGCCAGTAGAAATCTGGATTCTTGGAGGAGTTCTAATGGCTGTTCTGGCAATAACTGCAGTTTTTGGAAACTTTTTGTTTCAAGCAAGAAGGACATATCCTGCTGTGCAAGCAGAGCTAATAATGTCCCGTTTTCACAACTCTGAAGTACCATCATGACTAGTTACCCCCAAAATTCTGACCCTCATTGCAGTATTAACATTTATTTACATATATTTGTCATTTTCATACATATCAAGGTCTCAGGTTAATATTGATATTTCTACCCAGTTACACAAAATTGCCCAAAGTAGGAAATCTGAAGTAATAAATCAAGAGTCTCTAAACCGAGGATGTGTAGGACCACATAGTTCCCTACATGAATAGCATCTTTATGTAGGAAATAATAATAATAATAATAATATAAAATATCTATATACCGCCTTTCTGGTCATTGGATTTCTCCTCCGACTTTATTCAAGGCGGTGTACATGGGCAGGCTGTTCTAAACCCCAAAGGCTTTTTACAATATAATGTTCTAATATTTCATAGAACCCTTCATTCGAGATGTTACTTTCACAGTCGAGCTCTCTCTCTCTCTCTCTCTCTCTGGCGTTCGCCTCAGCACGCTTCAGCTGCTTCAGCTTCACTCCCCCACAGGGCTCTGCAGCTTATCAGCTCGGCGTGTCAGCAGCTCTCCGACAGACTTCCGGCCGTCTTGAACTGCTGTCCTGAAGATCTTCAGGCATTTGTGAGACGAACGCTCTACCAACTGAGTTGTATTCACAGTGCATAAGCACTGGGTCACAGCTATAATCCTAATTAGGGACATTTTTATTTTATTTTTTAAATGATGACGGCTCATATGTATATTTTGCAGAGGTCTCAGCAAGAACAGTATGCTAACATGTACTTATATGGATGAATTTAAGATCATCACACATGATCTACATGCTATTTGTGTGCTTTTCGTACAGAAATGTGCTATCCATGTAGAAATTTATTGCACTTAAAGGAAGCCACTCTAAGAACATTTCTTATCTGGATTCATGTTAGACAAATTCATCTAGGAAGAATTTCCTAGATATTTATTTCCTGATATGAAGGGCTTCTTTCCATGGAACATAGTGTATTTTTTTTAAAAAAATGTCCCTAATTAGGATTATAGCTGTGACCCAGTGCTTATGCACTGTGAGCACAACCAGAACTTTGCCACGGGTGGCTATGGAGTGGTTTATGTTTGATGCTTTGCTTTCAGAAGCTAAAACTTTGTCTGGGAGCAGAACATAAAGCATAGGTACTTCATAGTCTCAGAGATTTGCTACCTACAATCCTGGAAAATGGCGTCTTTGTGATTCTGCATCTTCACTCCCACAGTTTTTTCAGCACATTCCATCAAATATGGAGGAAGGTTGCCAACTGTGCATTTTCCGCATTTGTTAGGTTAAAAATAAAGTGCCTCCGCAACTCTGAATCTGCTGCTCTGTGAAATGTGTGAATATTTTCTGTGCTGCTTAATTGGAATATTGGTGGTGGTATAGCCTAAAAGACTGTCTCTGAATAAAATTAAGGCTAATATTGCTAGAAAGTCTGGAATATTGAATGAATCACTGGGATTTTATTTTGGTGACTAAAGCATCGTAATAGATGGTACATTTCACGCTAAGTACTGTACTAGCATTCCCAAGACAACATTCCCAAGACAGAGCTCCAGCACTGAGCAATGCAAGGCACAGTGAATTTTGCAATCTCTGCAACCGAAGTACGTGGTAATTGAAAGGTGTGTGTTGGCTTACAGCTCAGTACTGAACAATCTTTTCTCTAGCATAGAGGCAAAGAGCTACCATCTCAACCAGATCCAAAAAGTTTATTTAAGGAACATTAAATTAATCAGTCCACTGCATTTCTATTAAATAGGTGAAATTCCATTTAATGGTATATTTTTCATGCAACATGCTCCTAAGCTTATTTCCTCAGAAGTAAAGGCACTGGGGTTTATTCCCTAGTAAATGTGTCTAGGATTGCTACCTGCCCAAGTAACTGTATAATCCTACGTAATGTATGGGTGGCGGACCTAGCATTCTGCTGCCCGGAATAGTCGCAAACGTGCCATAAGGCACGTTTGTAGACTACTTTAGAGGTGGGAAGGCCAGTGCAAGGCCGGCCTTCCCAGCTCCGCTGGCTGAGGACTTGGGCCGCTGCTGGACGGGGGGGGGGGGGGAGGGACAGCAGAGTTGGGAGGGCAGCCATAGGCCCAGCCGTCCCGGGCGGGGATATGACATCCGCCATATCCTGGTCCCCGCCGGGCTCCACAGGGCGGCTGGGCCGTTACACGGCCTCCTCCAACTTCCGCCAGTTGGTGGAAATCCGAGGAGGCCTACAGGCCCCAGCCGCCGTTACACTCGGGGAAGGGGACAAGCATCCCCTTCCCCGAGTAGACTTTCTGCCGCGGGCTGCCTGCTGCAGGCTGCCCGCGGCGGAGAGCAGGATCCGGTGGGCAGCCTTGGCCGC
This sequence comes from Plestiodon gilberti rubricaudatus, assembly GCA_026170595.1. Classification (NCBI taxonomy): domain Eukaryota; kingdom Metazoa; phylum Chordata; class Lepidosauria; order Squamata; family Scincidae; genus Plestiodon; species Plestiodon gilberti. The sequence goes on from JANXHW010000001.1 coordinate 67,679,597, forward strand.
CCAGTGGATCCTTATGTACTGTAGGATTGGACTGTAAATGAATTTTCTTTCTTTTTTTAAACAGAGCCTCTTTTTCTTGCTAATGCCACACAATTCTTAGTATAAGCTAAGCTTAGTAAAAACAGGTATACTCTTTTTAGTAAGAGATTAAAAATTCTGTAAATACAGTGATAGTGAATATTGTACCATTTATTATCTTGCACAATTACAAGTGTTGCAGAATGAACATAAGAAGAGCCCTGCTGGATCAGGCCAAAGGCCCATCTAGTCCAGCTTCCTGTATCACACAGTGGCCCCACCAGATGCCTCAGGGAGCACATTTGCTCACACAGTCCCACTGATCACTCCCAAATGGGTGTCCTAATGCAGACAGTCTAGAGGTCTAAATGGGAAACCGTTCCAGAAAAATGGGGGGGGGGGTTTCAATGACCCCTCCAAATTTCTCTCAACCTCCCCAAACTGTCCTCGGGTGCAGGTTGTGCATAGTGTATACCCTTGACAACAGAGGGAATTCAGTAGGACTTACTTCCAAGCACACATGCATAGTAGGATTGCACTGTTATTCAATGAATGTATCCAAACAAGGGTACTGTACAAGGCATTTTTACCCAAGGGTGTACATATACACAACAGGAGTTAAATGCGTACAGCTGTGGGCTGGGACTGGAAACTGAAATTGCTGTCCCTGCTATGTACAGGAATCAAACTTGCACATTTTGGACATTGCCAGGTAGAAAGAAATGACACCCTTTATAAGAAAAGTATAATGACAGTAGGAAAAAACCCAGAGCATGTTGTCAGTAAATGAGACACAGTTCTGTCAAACTAGCAAAGAACTGAAACCCCTAGGGCCTGGTTGGTTTATTGTAATGAATTGCATAGTGTTAAGTAACGGGTGTTTGCCCTACACTTCTGTCTCCTGTGGCATCATTTTACAAAGTTTGCAACAGCAAATATTGAACTGATACTCAAGGCAGCTCTGCCTGTAAAACAATACGAGACAGTGATAGGGAAAAAAAGTTTGAGTGTATGGTGTCTCGGGCTCCAGAGATATGTGTCTCAGTCTCAGCCCCAGAATCTTTTCAATACCAGTACACAATGCTGGAAATTGTGAAGTACTGTAGTAAGAATACCTCAGTCTGTATACAGAGCATCCAGCTGGCATGACACTGGGAAGGGTGAGGCTTCAGGTGCCAGATTTAGGAGTGCTGTACCATTAAAAGACAGCAGACTATCAGTCACGTACTCCTTATCATATCACTGACACTATTGTAGTAGGGCTGTGAACTCTCTAAATTTTTTATATTATATATTGGGGAAAATGTGGATAGCTTGGTAACTGCACAAAAACTAGCCTTTGTACATGTTCACCATGCTTCATGGGGAAGGTGCACATCATCTGTACATGAAGAGGCAATTGTGCACGTTTCTGGTTCAATATGGGAAACTTTACAACATATGCACAATCCCTGAAGCCTGTTGGAGATTATGCAGATTGCCTGGAGAATGCTGATGAGATAATTGCAGTCCCCAAGGTCTATGTGAAATGATGCATATTGACTGCAAAATGTGTAGAATTGCCTTTTCATGGACAGATGACATGCACATTTCCCATGAGGCAGGGTGAATATGAACAAATGGCCAGTTATGCACATCAAATCAATGCCAAGCAACCTGCAGTGCGCGCATGTGCGCACACACACATACACATGGGTGGAATCAGAGCAAGGCCAAGGGTAGAGGCCTATGCAACTACTGTCTATTTCACCTACATTTATAACTTTTCTTTAAGGTGGAGGTAAAACAAAACTGAAGAGACCTGCCTGCCCTTTGCTTTTCTGATTATTGACCAGAAAGCAAAAACGTCTTGGCCAGGCAGGTTTTTTCCTGGTTTGATGGCTACCTTAGGGGAGCAGAAAATTTATATTTTCGGCCCTAGGCATTAAACAGCCTATCCCCACGCACGCCGGTGGCCCTGACAAGCCAGGCTTACGGAACAAACAGCAGGGCTTACAGGTAGGCACCGCTTTTCTCAGGCGGTGTCAAACAATGAATCACCCATGGCTGGAGACGTGGTGGAGGTTCAGCCCTGTGCATTTTTACTCCGAAGTCAGTCCTCAACTCAACCGGACCTGCTGCCAAATAAGCACGACTCGGGGGCAGGCTGCAGCCTCGACTGCTCCAGAAAATGCACGTAATGGCTGCGCGCGAGCAGGACTCGAGGGATCCCTCCAGCCCGCCGAGCTAAGGCCTGAAAGGAGGGCGGGGTTCTAGCGCGCGCGGGGCGGCCTCCGCGGTTTGTGGGTCCCGTCCTGCGGGGGGGGGATCACCGTGACTGTCTCTTCGCTGAGAAGACTGTTTTCTTCTCCTTGCGTCACGGATGTTACTGGCGGCAGCGCTGTCCTGCCCGCCCCTTTTTGCGACACTCCTTCTTCCCCCGCCGCGCCGCGTGGACCCGGGGAAGAGACGGCGAGAGCCGGAAAGCGGCGCTGTGAGCCGGAGCTGGCAGACCTGTTCCCTTCCACCACCACCACCCCACCCTCCGCGGAACCGGATCGACTCTTGGGAGGGGCCGCCTGTTGCCTCCTGCGCCTTCGAGGCACTCTGCGCGCCGGAGGCGAGAGTCTGAGCGGGCGGTGAGCTTTGTGTGAGGGGCAGAGAAGGGGCGGCGAGGGCTCTCTGCTCTGACGGGCTCGGGCTGCGGCTGCTCCTTGCCGGTCGAGAAGTAAACAAATGGCGGCGGCTGGGGATTCCCCCCGGTGGACGGGACGGGGCAGGGTGGGCCTCGGTTTCCTCGCAGAGCCGCGAAGCGACTGGGAGCCAGCCGGTGGGATTTCCCGGCAGGGGCCCGCCGACAGCTGGCGCGCTTCTCCGGGAGGCTACCCCAGAGGCGCCGCGGCTACTTTGCTTGGGACGCTTTCTTGAATAGGCCCCCTATCAAGGGGGTGGGGTGGTGGAAGGAGGGATGAGGCGGAGGCTTCCTCCGTTGCTTCGTAGCCTCTCTTTGGAAACAATGGCAGTGGCGTGGACAGAGAGGAATGGGCCGGTACTGATTAATCGGCATTTCTGCTGCAGTCGTGTGTGGAGCTGCGCAAGCAAACACTCGCGTCCACCTCTCAGCAGTCAGAAAGCCCCATTGTGCGTGATGTTCGGACAACAGCTACAAGTCGCCTTGTGGCTTCCCACTCTTCCTCCTCCCCGCTCCAAGGCAAGTTAGATAATTTTATAGTGTCGTATAGAGAGAAGTGCACCGATCAGGTCTTACGAGTGTGGTTTTTGTACGTTCCTTTATGGGTGCGTACGAAAAAGACATGTTTAAATGAGGATTTTTGTCCTAAATGACTCGTTGCAGTCTTGTGAAAGACAGCTGGTGCCTTAAAAGGAGACGGTATTGCTTCTCTGTTAGGTGGATGGAGAGAGAGCGAGAGTTGCTGTACTCTATGGAAGAAAGGCTAGTAGTAGCGATTCTTGGAATACAGTGTAATCGTTTTTCTTCTGAAACACGTTAGCCCTATGTAAACCTCAAATATGAACGAGATTCTGCTTTCCCTGCCTATTGAAAGAGAACGTGTAACTTATAAATATTGTGAGCTGAAAACAGGATACAATAAAACTTCAGCAACTTTGGAAAGCAGGAATCCTAATCGTGAAATGAGAAAATCCTGTCAGATCTTAAGACTATTGGACTGATTTGAGATGTTAATATGAAAACCACACCAGTTACCTGAAGGAAATTGCCCATTATATATATATAATGTGTATTACACCTGATTTTGTAGAACAGTAATCTTGAACAAGGGTTCACTATCAGATAGGAATGTGTGTGTTTTTAAAATAGCCTGCTTTGTGTCATACAGTGATACCCTGTACAGTGGTGAAGCTTATTTTAGCTGAGTCACAGTTGTCAACATCCCTTTGAAAAGAAGTCTGTGGAGTCACCTGCTTTTTCAGAGGTGTGGGAAGCTAGGTTTCTTTAGTCCATAGAACTTCCATATTTAACTTTTAACTTTTTCTTTCCTCTTTCTGTTTTTCTTACAAAATTATTGCTTTAACTGTAATACAGATGTGGCAACTGGGTAGATCATACATGTGTATTCATAATTGGATGTACTTAAGCAAGTTTTGAGAAGGCTTTATTCTGTTTTAATATTTCTGGAAAAAATGGTCAAGCTCTTTTTACTGTTTATTTATTTATTGTATTTATACACTGGTTTTTCTACCAGGAGGACACTCAAAGCGGCTTACATGGCATAAAATCACATTAAAACCAGTATAAACATTAACATCTCCTGAAACAATAAGAAAACCTTAAATATCACTTTAAAAGCCAAAAATCAAAGAACCAGCAGCAATTAATACTTAAGAAAAGGGCAAGCCCATAAGATCTAACCAGCACAAAAGCCCAAATATCCAGTATTAAAAACCCTGGATTCAGAAGCCTAATCTAAAAAGAAATGTCTTAAGACCCCACCAGAAAGCCTCTAAGGAGGGAGTAAGTTGAGAAGTAAGGAATTCCATAAGGTTGGTGACACTACTGAAAGGCCCTATTTCTTGCCGCCGCCCCTTTCACCTCCATAGGCAACAGCACCTCTGAAAGGGCCTATTCTGATGACCGGAGGGTATGAGCTGAATTGTACAGAAGGAGGTGGTTTCTCAAATACCCTGGCCCCAAGCCATATAGGGCTTTAAAGGTCAGAACCAGCACCTTGAATTGGACCCAGAAACTAATTGGCAGCCAGTGTAGCCATCGGAGCAGTGGTCCAACAGAGTTAAACAGTCTACCTCCAACAATCACATGGACCACCACATTCTGCGCTAATTACAGTTTCTGAACCGACTTTGAGGGCAGCCCCACGTAGTGTGTTGCAATAGTGTAATCTTGATGTCACCATGGCATGGACCACCGTGGCCAAGTCCGAACGATCCAGGTATGGTCGCAGCTGGTGCACCAGCCAAAGCTGGGTAAATGCTCCCTGGTCACAGCCACTACCTGAGAGTTCAGGAGCAGCTGCAAATCCAGGTGAACCCCCAAGCTGTGGATCTGCTCCTTCAGAGGGAGTGCAGTCCTATTCAGAGCAGGACGATACCTCACCCAGCGGTTACATGTTATAGATGTTAAATAGCATGGGGTGAAAAATTTTGGTGTTTCATGGCTTTTGAAATTATACTGTATATGAAGAAATTATTGCTCCGTCTTTTCATTTTAAGCATTTGAAAAAATGTTTCAGGAAAACACATCATGCTATATTTCTTGAGAACAAGTCCTATTGCTTTTGACAGGATTTGCTTTCAAGCAGTCAGTCATAGGATTGCAGCCTAAATGTAGCATCTAGGTCGGGAGAAGGATTTCAACATTCTGCCACTTCATGCATTACGTTTTTCAAGCCATTGTATTTTCTATCTGGCTACTGCTTAAGGAACGAATAGTAGGGAGGTGTGTTCTTGGGGTCATGTGGCTCATCAAAACATAGTTCATGTGTTAATGCATTTACTATTCAACACATGTGTTATCACTGGACAGGGGGACACCGGTATCCACGGGGGATACGTTCCAGCCCCCACTGTGGATACCTGAAACCACGGAAATGGGCGAATGCCCATTTCCGTGGTTTTCAGGGGGCCCCGAACCCCCCGCGGGCCAGCGCGACCCCCCGCACCCTCAACCCCCCCCAAGAACTTACTTTTAATGGAGAAAGCTCCTTTTTTTTTCTTCAAAAGCCTTCGTTGCAGGCCTTCTTACCAACAAGTCTTCAGTGCTAGAGTGTCTCAACAACCTTGCTGAGAGGCTGCTGAGACTTTCTAGCACCGAAGACTTGTTGGTAAGAAGGCCTGCAATGAAGGCTTTTGAAGAAAAAAATGGAGCTTTCTCCGTTAAAAGTAAGTTCTTGGGGGCGGGCGCAACCCCCTGTGCCCTCCACAGCCCCCCCAGGCACTTACTTTTAGCAGAAACCTCCGTTCTTTTCTTCAAAAGTTCCGAGTTTCCATCTTTCTTTTAGGCCTGACCAACTAGACTTAGTTAATAGCTAGAGTCTCTGCAACCTTGCTTAACCTTGGATAATTGAAACCGCGGTTGAGGAATCAGTGGATACCGGTGCCCCCCTGTATATCATTGTTCATTGCACAAAAGGTAGCAATGGATTATATTTTAAATAGATTTTAATTCCATCTTCAAATTATGATCAGTGGAAGAAAATACAGAAATAACTATTAAATGGAAAAGTCAGCTCTGGAATGTGTAACTATTGAATGCCCCATATATTTGATGGTTAATTTCATTTTTTTTCTCAAGACAGTTTTGCAAGGTATTTCAGTTTGTGATATAAAAAGCCTAAGTAATGTATTGGATCAGGTGCATATTGCTGGATCAGATGCATTATAGCTGTATCTCTTGTCAGGCTTGCTTACATCAAATAGAATGGGTTCTCAACCGGTGGTACACGTACCACAAGATGGTGGCCACCATTGCAGCCATGCTGCGACGGAACCCTGAAAATGACAGTAAGCTGCACAGGGCGGCCGGCAGAGCTCACGCGTGTAGGTTTCCCATGCTCCAGCCCACCCTGACTCCCTTATCATCATTTTCAGGGCTCCGTCGACGCAAAAAACGGCAATGATGTCATCGCCACTTACTTCCAGTGGTACATGGCAGGATGGCGTCCTCGGAGGTGGTACGCAGCCTCAATGGGATTGAGAACACCTAAAATAGAACACACTTTGTTTTCAAAACCAAAGTAGCCATTGAAATGTAGGCAGGATTTGCATCATATTATTTAAGTAATAGATGTTGGTTTCAAATGTTTAGGTAGTTTCTTGAAAGATAGAACTAATCTCTGTTACTGCACATTCTCTTTTAAATATTTAGTTACTATTAATTCTTTGGAAATTGATTTAACCATAGTCCTTTCATTGTGTTTCTGCATGTGGTCATCTTTCTATGCAGGTTTCCAGGTCTTTTCTTTTCTCTTCTTCCCCCAATACCCCAGCACTTAATATTGAAGGCATTGCTTGGTACAAAGATACAATGTTGGTTGGGGGTAGCTTTCTTAGTATCAATTCAGGTGTAGGGAGTGCTTGATCCATTATCAGTTCAAGAAAAGTTCTAGTTAAACTTAATGATTAGCATCATTAAAAAAGGGATTGAGAATAAAGTGACCAATATTATTATGCCATTGTACAAATCAATGGTAAGGCCACATCTGGAGTATTGTGTTCAGTTCTGGTCGCCGCATCTCAGAAAGGATGTAGTGGAAAAGGCTCAGAAAAGAGCGACCAAAATAACTAGTGGTCTGGGATACCTCATTTACCAGGAAAGGCTACAAAATTTGGGGGCTTGAGTCCAGAAGAGGCCTGAGGGGGACCATGATTGAGACATATAAATTATACATGGGGTGGGTAGTGGGAAGTTCTTTTCCCTCTCGCACAACACCAGAACTAGAGGACATCCACTAAAATTGACTGGTGGGAGAGTTAGAACAGACAAAAAAATATTTCTTTACCCAGTGCGTAATTAGTCTGTGGAACTCCTTGCCACAGGGTGTGGTGATGGCCCCTGGCCTAGATGCCTTTAAAAGGGGATTGGACAGATTTGTAGAGGAAAAGTCCATTACAGGTTAGGTACACGTCATGATGACTGTATGCAATCTCTGGGTTTTAGAGGTAGCCCAATCTCTGGATGCCTAAGGGAATGGCAACAAGATACAGGTATCTTTGACTTGTGTGTTCCCAGACTTATCTGATGTGCCACTGTGAGATACAGGAAGCCTGACTAGATGGGCCCTTGGCAGAGCTCTTATGTTCTTATAATGCTCACTCTTTCAAAACATCCTGATGTATATTTTCAGTTATATTTATTCATTGGCAATAGACTGTATATTAGAACAAGGTCAATGATTCGATATGGATTTAAATAACTCATTTACATCACAATCCATGGCCGGCCTAAAGGACTGGCTGTGGAATCCTGAGCCCGTTCCCGGGCCACACCAGTGCAGCCTGGGAACACCTCAGAAGAAGGGGATGTTTGTCCCCTTCCCTGAGTATAGGGCTGCCCGGGGCCTATGGGCCTCCTTGGATGTATGCCATCTCTGAAGCTGGGGTGCATCCTAGGCGGTGGAGTAAGGCCGGGAAAGGGCCAGGGATATCGGGGGAGTGAGCCGCCAATATCCTCGCCCTCTCCCCCCTGGTTCGGCCATTGGCCCCCTCCCTCGCTGCTTGGTCCACCCTCTCCCCACCCCTGCACCGGTTGGTGCAGGGCTTACCTGTATCAGTGGGCACAGGAATGGTCCGCCGGGGGATGTGAGGGCTGCCTGCCTCCGTGCTGGTGGCCCTTGCTCGCAACTAGCTTTACAGCGTGTTTGCAACACTTTAGAGTGGCGGAGTATGCACTCCACCACTCTAAAGTTAGAGAGAATTGGGCTGTTAGGCAGAATCAGAGTTTTGGTATGTAGTGTGATCTATTGCATAGGATGGTGCAGAGAGCCAGGATGGTGTGTAGTGGTTCTGGTGTTGGACTTGGAGGATGCAGGTTCAAATCCCCTCTCAGCCACGAAGCTTCCTGGGTGACCTTGTGCCAGTCACTATCTTTCAGACTAACCTTCCTCACAGGGTTGTTATGAAGACAAAGGGAAGGAGGAAACCATCTACACCACCCTGAGCTCCTTAGAGGAAGGGCAGTATAAAAATGTGAAAAATAAAATAGCTTGGAAGTAAATCATACTATGTTTTAGCGTTACTCCCAGGGAACTGTGCATTGCAGCCTTAGTCATGGAAAATGCAAACATCTCCTTCAGAACCAGCTCTTGGTGGAGACAATGCTTGCTGTTTCCCTGGCTAGGACCAAAATTGCTAAGATTAAAAGCTCAGAGGTAAGCATCAAGGTTTTTCAGCAGGCGTCCTTTCTCTCTGTGTCTCATGAGATGCCATGCATAAAATATTCAAGAAATTATTTCATATTGGCTCAATGATTTGTCAAAAGCTCTGTATGAATATACAGTGTAGAATACGTGTGCCACTTACAAATAAGGGAATTAACAGATGGATAACTTCACACCATGGATCTACGGAAATAGCCTATACTCCAACCATGCTTGGGATTCTTTTGTTAGATTTATTTGGTCATCCTTGTTGCCAGGCCATAGACTGGTGATTTTCAAAAAGCTATTTCCCTTTTTCAAAAAGCTAGTTCTTTGTATCTTGCTTTCCTCTCTTTATGCTAATTGCTAGTAGCAGTGCTTGTCAAATTGTGTACATAAAGATGCGTCTTTGGTGTTGTCTGTCTTCCTGAACATGAAGCTATACAAATTGCAGCTTGGGAAATGCAAACCTTTAATAATGAAAGGGATTAACCATTGCCAGAGTGAAGTGTAATGCATGTAGCAGATGCCTTGCTCCTCTGTCTTTTATAACAAGACTGAGAACTTTAAGAAAAGAATTAATGGCCATGGCAGTGGTGGTAATCAAAATTACCTGTCTGACAGTGCAATCCTAACCAACTTTCCAGTGCCCATGTAGCTGTGCCAACAGGGCGCACACTGCATTTTGCAGTGCAGGGACAGTCATGAAGGCCTCTTCAAGGTGAGGGAACATTTGTTCCCTTACCTTGGGGCTGCATTGCGGCTGCACCACCGCTGGAAAGTTGGTTAGGATTGCGCTGTAAATCCAGTACCGTGCAAAGCAGTAATCCTTAAGAGCAAGGATATAAATCTTAATTCAGCATCAAGATTTAACACTGTGATCTTTTAGGTTGGAAGCAGACTGCAGATTTTGTTCCAGAGTTGGAAGCAGTTTGAATGTTGCTTGTGATGTGTACATACATCCCACTGTTGCCTCTGGTAAACAGATGTTGCAAGCTGTTGGTTTAGTCTGTTTCCAGATAATCATTCAGTATGGAGAAAAGATAATAAAAAACATCTTTTTGTTTACCACAATGTTGATGGTTTTTATTTTCAACCCCCCACCCCACCCCGTTTTTACAACTGGCAAACATTAAGATATTTAGGTACCTTTGGCTGCAACAGTTTGGTATTCTTATTTCTGATTCATGGTGTATTTGGAATTATTCTTTACATAAAACTGAGGCATTTTCCCCCTTAAAACGTGTTAAATATACAGGTGGGTCCCCATATCCACGGATTCACTATCCACGGTTTGTTATCCACGGATTGTGGGGACCCCCCCAGACTTTTACTTTTTCCCCAGTAAGCTTCATTTCTTCCTTAAACAAACAGGAGAAGCAGCCTCTGGCTGCTTATTGCAGGCAAGTAGAACAAGACTAAGTCCTAGAGAGGCTCTGCAAGGTTAACAGAAACCTTGCAGAGCCTCTCTAGGACTTAGCCTCGTTCTACTTGCCTGCAATGGAGGCTGCTTCTCTGTTTGATTTAAGGAAGAAACAAAGTTTGCTGAAAGAAAAATAAGAGCTGGGGGGGCGTGCACGCCTGCCTGCAGGTGAGGCAGGGCGGGGGGCCCCTCAGGAAACCATGGAGGGTTGTTCGCTCTTATCCACGGTTTCAAGTATCCACGGAGAGGCCTGGAACATATCCCCAGCGGATATGGGGGGAGTACTGTACCAAACAGTAGGATTTAATGTTTGGTTTTATATAATTCAGTTTGTTTTTAAAGTAGTAAAGTTAGTTTAGATCCAATTAGTTCTGAAATTTCCATTTTTTCCAGAGGAGAAAAAAACATATTTTCCTGAAGGCTTCAGAATTTCTGGAAGCTCTACATTTCTAGCTAGACTGTATAGAGAATCTTTTCTCCTCCTCCCCTCACCCCATTTTATGGCTCGGCCACTTAGGAGGGCTGCTTGGTTTCTTTCATGCTTCATCCTGAACCTGTATTCCAGTTCAAAGATGCTTGCAGTTATGGTTCCAGGTTCTCTTGGGTACTCTTAAAGTAAACATTTGGAAAAGTTTAATCAGGAAAAGAGAAGGCAGAAGCTTTCTGGAGAGAACTGAAGGGCATGAGGTGTCTGTTGCACACTAAATGAAGAGTAGGGGAGTGAGGGTTTGCATGTGTGTGTGATTTTTGTCCCCATAATACGAGAACCTGGGGTCACCCCTTAAAACTGACTGGTGGCCAACTTAGGATAGACAAAAGTACTGCTTCACACGGTGCATAATTCATGGAATTCAGTGCCATGACACATGGTGATGGCTGCTAGCTTAGACCGCCTGTCTTGAAAGCAGATTAGACAAATTCATGAAGACAAGTCTTATCTGTTACTACTAGTCATGTTGGCTATCTGCTACTTCCAGGTTCAGAATCAGTATGGCACTGAATGTTACTTACTGAGAAGCAACAGTGGAAGAGGCTTATTTGCCTACATGTCCTGCTTCTGGGCTTTCTGGTGTCATCTGGTCGGCTTCTTTAAGAAATAGCATTAAACCTTTTGTCTGATCTACCAGGGGGTTCTTGCATTCTTGTGTGTAATTCTGACTCTCTTGGGGCAAGGAAGCAAGGGACCCTCAGGCCAACCATTACTATCAGATGATTGTGATGTAGTGTATACCTTTTTTTTAAGGCAGGCACGTACACATGTATATCCTTGACTTCATTTTTTTTTAAAGTGCTTGATTGAAATCAATTGACTGACTTGCCAACTCTAGGCTAGTTTTTTTTTTACTCTTTAAGAGAATCTTTCCTCCTGTTAACATTTCTCTCTTTTTGCAGTCTGCTGCTTGTGAGGAGATGCTGAGCTCAAGTGCAGAAGTGCCTTACACATGAGATCTGGCTTTCTACTTGACTCCCCTGTTTTACATTTCAATCAGGTAGAGTGCTCCTGTGCCTGATGCATGCTCTAAGTTGTTTCCTAGTGTAGTTGTCCAATAATCTACTGTCCCAGGTGAATCAAAGCTTTGAGGGAAATTCTGCAGCGGATGGTAACAAATACATAGCACAAATACTTGGCAAATATAACAGAGTCTATTGGAATCGATTGTTACACCCAGACAGACAATTATTAGGTTGTGTTAACACAAGCTTCAGTGGAAGGAGGTTTGCAGGAGGAGATTTTCCTGTCCCCCTCATCTTCACTGTAGCCCTCCAAGTCCCATCAGAAAGCCACTTGTGAGGACTGAGATGACTCTTGAGATTTGGATGGGATGAGATTTGGAGTAGATTTTTAGGGGCTACAGTGGGGGGTGGGTGGGTGGGTAGGACAGATCCTTTGCATGTGCTTTGTTCTGCTCATGAATGCTAGGATCAATTGTTTTGAGGATGAAACATAACAATGTTAGTTATGCATAAGAATGATTTCATTTCCTGACCATCTTTCTGAATTATAATCTGAAAAATGTTTATAATTAAACTGATAATTCATAGTCTAGTGATAAATTTAAAATATTGATTTAAATATAAGCCCAATTCTTTAAAATAATTGAAACGTTGATACACTACAAAGTAAAATGTTTTAATTCTTTCTTGTTTTTGCTTGGTATGTTTGGAGTGCATGTACTGTAGTAGGTAATCTCTTGAAGCATTTTATAATTATACCATTTACACTGCTGTGTCAGTGTGTTTGATGGCTAAACATTATATTGTAGTTGTTAATGCAGTATGATTTTCTGCTTGTTAAATTTATGTTTGCTACGTTTGTTAGCCATGTACAGAAAAGAGTACAAAACATAGCTGTATAGCATTATACTGTACATGGAAATGTCTGAAGATATTTGATTTGCACAGGTGTAAGTACAGCCATATGGATCTTTGCCATTCTGCTAAGGTCATACAAGGATTATAAACTCAATATTACATTTATAAACTTAATGAGAAGGCCACCTTTTGAGAGGATCTTGGAAATAGTTAAAGCAGAGAAACGAGCCATTGCAGAAAATGACAATTCGTTAAAAAGGTTGATATAAATATCGAGGGAATATCTAGTTAGGGCTTCATCATAACAAAATTATTGATTATTTTTTCTCCCAATCCATTTCTGCAGGGCAGTTTACTCTCTGACAATTTTTTTCATTTGGCAAGTATAAAGTAAAAAAGGTTTTTACTTTAACTTGCTAATGATAAAACTGTCTTGAAACAAGTGATTGAGTTAAGGTAAACAAGCTGCTTTAATGCAGTGCTCCTCATACTATGTGCCTTACAGGTGTTTTCGGTCCTTGAGCTGCTAACTTATGCAATTCAAATCTCCAGCTGTGTAGCAGTTCATATTGTGATAAGGGCCTTGGATGGCCTTGGCAAAAACACCAACTGTAACTATAAATGGTACAGCCAGTAGAGAGAGATGTTTATTTCTTTGCATGCTGTAGGTTAAGGAAGAATGAGAAGATGATGAAAGATGGTACTGCAGTTCTTAGTACTGATGGTCAGGTTGGTATCTCTTTAATATGAGACAGACAGGAAGAACCAAGACTCACACTTTCATAGAACATATTTTGCAAATTAAATTCAGGCTATGTGAGTACTTAGCAGGCTCTAACAGTGAGTAGGAAAATAGTGATATCTTTGTGTGCTTTATGTATAAACAGTCATAAAATGTTTAAAAAATACCCTGTGAGCATTTTTTTAAATAGTAGTGTACAATACCCTTTGAGGAAGCAATTATAATTCCACTGTTCAAAGTTTAAAAGTGTAACTATAGTAACTGAGTACACAAGAGGCAAAGAAGGATTTAGATTACACTTGGAATACCAAGAGCTTTCTATTTCAAATCATTATGATCTTAGTTTTGTACAAACATTGGTCATAGGGTTATTTGCTACAGCTGGAATTTTAGTTGTAGCAGCAGACTTTCTAAATACACTTTGACAGCTCTAGTCAGCTGATTGTAATATGTACAATAACATCATGTGACCTCTACCTTCTGAGAGTTCACCAGAACTGTGTATATTTTTAGGTTTCGTGGTTAGTAACAGGCAAGCATACATACTTCAGCATCTCAAATGAACTGAACCTAGTTGCTGACATTGCCTAATCAGAAATGAACAGCTGTTCTTTCTAGGTTTGTTCATTAGTAAGGGGCTCTGTGTCAGTGGTTGTTATCTTTAAGCATATTGACTGGAAATCAAGTTACATCGCGATCAGTAAGGTTTGGTTTTAATGAGCGTGTCTAAGAGGAGGGTGAAAGTATAATAAAATATTATGCACTGCAGAATGAAAGGTCATCCTGTTGTGAATACCCTCTAGTTCCATATATTTCCATGATTGCTTCACAGGATTGCAGTGTAATTTCATTATGCTTTATCCCAGTTGGATGTAAATAGTGTGTTCCTCAAAATCGTATTTCATTGGAGTTATTTGTATGAAAAAATACTTTTAATTGTGCTACATTTTTAAAAGACAAGATATTGAGGTTGAAAAAACTACAAGCAACATGATATCAAAGAAACCAATGCTGGCAACCAGCAAAAGGAGAGGGCAATCTTTTGAAAATCATGTATAAACAAAGTGTGCTTATTTATTAAGAAGAATTTAAGATTGAAAATGTGATAGCATTGTGACCGAAAGTCAGAATTAGAACTGTAAAATTTCCAGAAACATTGAAGCCATTTTTTGGGGGGGGAATTTGAAATACAGGCGGCCCTTTGTTAAAAAAAACTAAAAGCGAATGCCGACTCGCAGCTGATAAGGCACAGCAAGCTGTGTACCCCTGCCGATCAGTTTGCATACCCTTGGGGGTATGCGTACCACAGGTTGGGAATGCCTGTGTTAGACGATTGCTCTGGCAACTACACTGGCTGCCAGTTTTGCTTCCAGGCCCAAGTCCAGCTGCTGGTTTGGACCTTTAAAGCCCTTTGTGGCTTATGACCAGAGTACCTCAGGGACCACCTTCTCCCATGTATTCTGGCCTGCTCCTTGAGATCAGAGGGGCCCCTTGCGTGTGCAAGGGGAGTGTGTGCGTGTGAGAGAGTGGCAGCTAGGAGTAGGGACTTCTCAGTTGTGGCATTGCAGTTATGGAGCTCCCCTCCCATGTGAGTTACAAACTGCCCCCCTCCTTGAAGCATTCCAGCAGAGGCTAAAACAAAATTGTCATTTAGACTGGCAATTTATGTAGTGTTGGTTTATAGTGGGGATTTTTTGTATTGTGTTTCTGGTTTTTTAATTTTACATCTGCTTTTATTGCTACATTTGATGGCTGTCTTATAATGTAACATTATTATGTTTTATAATCATTTATTGCTGCTTTTAATTTTTTGTGCTGCTATATTTTTATGTTCCTATATTTTTATTGGATGGTGATGTTATGATTTTTGTGCTGCTGCCTCTGTTTTATTCTTGCTGTTTTATTGCTGCATTGTTTTTATATTGTTGGTTTTTATGTGCCGCCTTGGGTGCCCACAGTAGTGGGGAAAAGACAGGGGTAAAAATGTATTAAATAAATATTTTTTGTGCAGTGCTAGGCTACAATATGAACCTTATCCAGTCTGTCAAGGCCTTTCTTCTGGAAAGCTTTTCTCCCTCTTTTCAGAAAGAGGAACAGAGAAAATTACTAGTCTGAGGATGTCATAAATGAGATTCATTTGAGTCAGATATAGCCCACAGGCCTTACGTTGCTTACTCCTGCTTTACGTTAGCAACAAGATGCTGTCCTGAGAAAAAATGCATGTTCTATTTGTCTTGAGGTACATATCGGTGTTAAGAAGTTAATGGCTATGTAATATCTCTACTCAAAGCAGTGTACAGTACTCAAATCCAAAGACTGAAGTTCTGTAAACAGGAAAAATCAGACTGTTAATGTTGAAAATTTTTATTTTGTTTCAGGAATAACCAAATGGCATTCCAGCAATAACATACAGGTAAGTTCATAGACTACAAGAAGAATAAGGAAAAACACTGAATGGGAACATTATTCAAACATACTTCCATCTTTGATTAAAGTTTTTACCATAAAACTGTCATGGAACCCAGTCCTGTGCATGTTTACTTGGAAGTAAGTCCCATTGGGTTCCCTGGGGCTTGCTCCCAAGTAAGAGTGCATAGGGTTGTTGCCTTGGTTATAATTTTTGCATAGATGTAATTTGCAATGTTATCTGAGGCAATACCTTGATTGAAACCTTGGACACCAGATGAAGGGAGAAAGGGTTATGATACCTTGTACGTTCTCGTAATGGAAACCTGTGTGTTCTGAATTTTGCTTCATAATCGTATGATTCTGTCTTAACAGTGAATTGGCTCTGGCATTATCCCCTTTTGCATATATTTGGAATGGAGGCTATACGAAAAAGTCCTGTTGTTCTCCTTTGCCGTGGAAGGACTTAATCTGGTGAGTCAGCTTTCCATTATAAGTATGTCCAAGGCCTATACTGAACTACTACTTTGAGGAGGGTAGACATGCCCCCCCCCATGCTTTTGCTGTTACTGATTTGGCTGCATGTAGAAACAATAGAACAGAGCTGTATGAGGGCTGATGAGGTTCATGATACCAATCTTGCATTGTTCATAAACTCTTGAGGTGACCCTAAGACAAGCTTCTGTTTTTTCAGTGCCTCGTATGCAATATAAGGGTGATAGTATTGGCCTGTTTTTCAGGTGTGTTGTAAGAATTTCCAAAACAACGTACTGGTATGTTAAGTGCTTAAATATTTGTAGTGGCCTATATTATGTCTATAGGCCAGTGGGTGGCGTAGTGGGTTAAACCACTGAACCACGAGCTGCCGATCAAAAGGTCGGCAGTTTGAATCTGCGACGGGGTGAGCTCTCGTTGCTTGGCCAGCTCCTGCCAACCTAGCAGTTCCAAAGCATGTTAATGTGAGTAGATAAATAGGTACCGCTTGCGGGAAAGTAAACAGCGCTCCGTGTTCCAGCTGCATGCTACGTGCTGCGGCAAGGAGAGTCATGCCGGCCACATGACCATGGAAGCGTCTTCAGACAACGCTGGCTCTTCGGCTTTGAAATGGAGATGAGCACCACACCCTAGAGTCGGACACAACTGGACTTAATTGTCAGGGGTCACCTTTACCTTTACCTTATGTCTCTGTGGCCAGCGGGTGGCGCAGTGGGTTAAACTGCTGAACCATGAGCTGTCGATCGAAAGGTCGGCAGTTCGAATCCGCGACGGGGTGAGCTCTCGTTGCTTGGCCAGCTCCTGCCAACCTAGCAGTTCCAAAGCATGTTAATATGAGTAGATAAATAGGTACCGCTTGTGGGAAGGTAAACAGCGCTCCGTGTTCCAGCTGCATGCTACGTGCTGCGGCAAGGAGAGTCATGCTGGCCACATGACCACGGAGGCGTCTTCGGACAATGCTGGCTCTTTGGCTTTGAAATGGGGATGAGCACCACACCCTAGAGTCGGTCATGACTGGACTTAATTGTTAGGGGTCACCTTTACCTTTTTATATTATGTCTGGGTAGTGGCGTCGTTGGGGGGCGGTGGGCCCCTGGGTGTGAGGGTGCAGTAAGCGGTGGGTACTGCAGCAATAATTACCCCCCTGTCGTTTTTAGGCCATTTGCAGCGACAAGATTAGCCTGCCCGCCTGTGTCGCAAATGGCCTAAAAGTGGCCAAAAACCCGCCTGTGTGCGTAAACCCGCCTGTGTGCGTGTGTGCTTTTTTCGCCGCTGCTGAATCCAGGGCGGGGCAGGGCTTGTGACGTCACGCCCCGGGGTGGGGCTTATGACATCACAATGGGGCGGCCCCCGGGGTGTGTGTGTAGCTACGCCTCTGTGTCTAGGTATTAACAAGTAGATGTACACATTAGAGTATCTTGTGATGACCTTATATTGAAGTATTGTTATATAGTATTGTAGAAGAAGTTTGAAAGGAAATAACTGTTGCTCGGTCTTGGTAAAAAGTCTTGACTACCAGCTAAAAGGAGAGGCCAAACTTCATTGTGCCAAGAAAACATTTGATAAATGTCTATTCATGATAAATCCTGTGCCGCTTTGGCCTCCAGGGGAACAACATAAGTTGATTCATGCTTTAATCTTTGGGCCAGAAGCCTTTAATTCTTGATTTAGAGGGGGGGCAGTTATCGTGTGTTGTTGTTTTTTTTATATGTAGGTCATCTTCTGAAGTTAGATCAAGTTTCAATCTTTTACTCATCTTGGGAATTTCATCCTTACAAAATGCATGAATAAATGCTGTTAAAAAGCATTCTAATCTCTCATTTGTTATGCCTTATAGGACTCTTCCAGGGAGCCCTCTTTCTCTGGCATGGTAACGTTCTTGAGGTGATTGATGCTGACCTATTTTTTTCTTCTTCAGGAATTCTACGTGGTCATTGCAAGAGTACCAGAGTTCAAGTATGTAAAGTTTGGTTTATTTGGGCAATGCAGTTCTTACATGTGGAAGTTTATTTTTGCTACCTCTTGCTGTGTCATTTAGCACTTGGCCATGTGTTCCGTTCTGCTAAGTGTGTAGGCCAGTGTTTCTCAAACTGTGGGTCGGGACCCACTTGGTGAGTTGCGACCTGATTTCTGGTGGGTCCCAGGTGATGGAAAGATCAGATAAGTAATTGCCATAAGCCCTGAAGCTATTCAAAAATCATATAGCTACTAATTGCCCTGCAAAAAGCTGAGCTCTTGCAGTTTGCAAGCTAGCTACTAATTACCCTACAAGCAGCTGAGCTCTTTATTTGCAAATTTATTTATTTATTGTTCACTTTTTTTTAAGTCTTGTAAAGCTAGGTGGGTCCCGATAAAGTATCATTTTAAAAAGTGGGTCCCGGTGCTAAAAAGTTTGAGAACCACTGGTGTAGGCAATCTGTTGTATCTAATTCATAATGTTTTGGTTCACATAAAATATCAAACCATGGTTTGCTGCAATGTGAGCATACTTCAGGCTCTCACTCTGCCTCTTTTGTGGTGAACCAGGTTGATGTGGCATCCAAACCAGCAGACTATGGCTTGTTCTTGGCCTGTAAACCAGAATTACAAACAAGAGCTTAATTGTAGTTTGCAATTCTGGTTTGGAGGGTAAGCACAAACTATAGCACTGGTCAACACACTTTTTCTGGCATAAGGTATTCCAATGGTTTTAAGGTAATTTTGGGGTGCTGATTCCAAACCTGGCATCAGTTTTTGTCTATCACATCAGGTTTTTGAAATATCAAATATTGCATTTGATGAAATCAATGAAAAACAGCAAATTTATGCTCATCATATCATTGATGTCATACTTTAAAGTAGGCAAGATAAACCTTCTTGACAAAGGTATTGATGTTGCGCCTTTAATCCTGCAAAGTGCACAGATGTAGCAGAAGATAGCTGGGTCATTACTGCATTTCCTTCTTTCAGATGTTGTAGCCCAGGGGTTCTCAACCTTTGGAGGCTCGGGTACCCCCTTATCACGGTCCAATTTTCTGAAGTACCCCCTGCCAATTAATTGGATTAATCAATTAAGTAATTAGGTAATTAATCATTAAGTAAAAAAGTACTAGAACAATTTTAAATGTGAAAAATGTCTTATTTAACGTGTGTGTGTGTGTGTGTGTGTGTGTGTGAGAGAGAGAGAGAGAGAGAGAGAGAGAGAGAGAGAGAGAGAGAGAGAGAGAGAGAGAGAGAGAGAGAGAGAGAGAGATGCAAGGATCTGTTTTTTCTCCAAGTCACACTTCCCAAAATCAGCTCCTCCCTCCCCCACCCCACCAAAGTACATTTTCCAAAGTACAAAAATAAACCCAAAACCAACATCAGAGAGACAGAAGGGCTCCGAAAATAATTACAATTTAAAATCCATGTTAATTAACACTTAAATAGCTGCTGATGGGGCAGATAAGGGTCAGGGCTTGGCATACCCCCAGCAAGAGGTCCACGTACCCCTAGGGGTACCTGTACCACAGGTTGAGAACCCCTGTTGTAGCCATTGTTAGATAATGCCCTGCAGAAGGAAAATACTAAATAAATGTGGATATCTACATAAAATGATATTATAAACACACTATTCTAAAAATACAGCACTATATTAACACTAAAGAAGTCACTGACTCGCAACAACTTGCAATCATAAGTGACACAGAGCTAGTTTTGGGTAAAATAAATTAAAATGGGGTATGCCGATAGCAAAAAATAAGATGTGATAGAGGAAATCTGAGATCAGATTTGGAATTAGCACCCTGAAATTAGTCTAAAACAGCTGCAAATGTCTCGGCCAGAAATTTTTTTCCTCTTTTTTTTTTGTAGACCAGTGTAGTTGGTTGATTTGGTGTAACATCAAAATGGTTTGCCACAAAATAACAAGAGTGAAAGGGAATATGTGAGCCTGGAGTTTGCTCCATGAAATGCCAAACTATGGTTTGGCTTTAACATCTGAACTGACTCAGTAAATCTAATTTGGATAAATAAGTGGTTCTTTACCTTTCAGGATGGCCATGCTTTGGTTTCTTGTATTAGCTTATTTGGAGGCTAGTCATTATTAAGAGACAATGATGTAGAGTGTTGAACTTGGACTGGGGAGATGCATATTCTGTTTTCGGCTCAGCCATGGAACTTGCTGGGTAACTTTGAACATGTCCCCAATTCTTATGTACCTCACAAGGCAATTATAAGTACAAAACAGGATAGCTCAATGTGTCTAGCCCCGAGTTCACTTGTATCCCATCCTTGCCCAAATGAGATACATGGGAAATGTGTTAGAACAGGGGTTCTCAACCCCTTTCCAGCCGAGTACCACTTCCGGCGCCACTCTCCTGCTGTGTACCACTGGAAGTGATTGTTGATGATATCATCCCCAGTTACTCCTGGGGTTTTGAGTTTTCAGAGGCCAGAAAACGCAGGTCGGAGGCTCTGGGTGGGTGGGAGGGCACTTTTCAGCATCCCTGAGAGGCTCAGCCAAAGGCAGGAGCCTCTTGGGAGCGAAAATGTGGTGCCGAAAGTGCTGCATTGGAGCAGGGTTCCAGCGGGCCAGCAGTCAGAGTACCACCAGCAGTCGGCCGAAGTACCGCTGGTGGTACAAGAACCACTGGTTGAGAACCCCTGCTTTAGAACAACATTTCACACAGTTATAATTAAGCGTATTTTAGTGAATCGGCAGTGTATACCCAGAATCTTATATCCAAAGTATAAGATGAAACTTCTAAGATGTTTTATGAGTTAGGGTTGTAATATAGTCTCTGGACTATAAGTTCTGTATAGCTGACAAGTTCAGGATAGCAAGTAGTCTTGTAAGTATTGGTTCCTGCTAGTTTTCAGTTTTCTAGTAGTTCTACAGACTTTCAGGAGACAATAGCCTAGTTAAAGTCTCTACCTATTATAGTTGGTTCTTTTTAAAATCTTTCAAATGCATCAAATTCTCCTATAAAATGATATTGTCTAGAATCTGGGGTGCATATAGATCCAATATTGCTGTTGGACTATTGGACAATGTTTGACAAATACTTTAAAAACAGATATGTACCTTGCATCAGATGGTCTTTGCATGTGTACTTTCACTTGTATGAAATGTCAGTCTAACATGAAATAATCCCCTCTTTGCTTTAAGATTATCAATTCTAGGGCAAATAAATGGCTATTCATAAATCATAAATGCTTAAACAATTTGTCTTTTTGATAGGTCTCAACAGGCATTGTGTCCCTCTCTGTGTACAGCTTGTGCATTTTTATTCTTTTTTAACAAGTTCGTCCTTGAAAATTGTCAAAGGATTATTCATTAATTGGTCACTAGGGGGTGCTAAAATAACATTTTGCAGTTGAACTCAATTCTTTAGCTTCAAATTCTTAATTACACATAATTTTTAGATTGTGAGCCCTCTTGGGACAGGGAGCCATTTAATCATTTGATTTTGTCTGTAAACCGCTTTGTGAACTTCTTGTTGAAAAGCGGTATATAAATACTGTTAATAATACTAATAATTTATCCATTGAGGGGGGAGAGAAAGAGAAGTAATCTCTAGCACAGGGGTGGCCAACCTTTCAGCACAAATGCTCCTGGACCGTTAATGGTTGTATAGGTGAGGGCATTTCAGCAGGTGCAGCTGCTTTAGCAGTACCATCAGCAATTGCAGCTGTCACGATTCTGTGTTCTACACAACTCTTAAGAATGCAGATGCCCTAATGGTGGAAGGTTGGCCACCCCTGATCTAGAGGATAGTTCTGTGTCCACAAGGTCCTAGCCATAAGACTAGATCAGGATTGACCTAGTGAAAGTTGAGATTGACTTGCTTGTCTGGTATTAAAACACAGTAACAACTTCGTATGAAGGAGTAGTTATCATATAGATATCTGTAGCATATTCTTCTTACACATATATGAGTGGTTCCAAATGCTGGTGTATAGGGTGTGTATTTCCACTTCAAGAGAAGCTGGTAAGAACATACTGTAGCAATAAGCCAGAGAGACACAAGAGTAGCTGTTTTCTTAATTGGCACTTCAACTCATTGAGAACTACCATGTTACATGGCAAATCACTTTTGTCACTTTTAAAAGTGGCTTGTGATACAGCTTGGATCTGGTTACAGAATACAGGTGGGCCCCCATATCCACTGATTTGCTATCTACGGTTTCAGTTATCCATGGATCGTGGGGACCCCCCCAGGCTTTTACTTTTTTCCCAGTAAGCTTCATTTCTTCCTTAAAGAAACAGGAGAAGCAGCCTCTGGCTGCTTATTATAGGCAAGTAGAACGAGACTAAGTCCTAGAGAGGCTCTGCAAGATTAACAGAAACCTTGTAGAGCCTCTCTAGAACTTAGTCTCGTTCTACTTGCCTGCAATGGAGGCTGCTTCTCTGTTTGTTTTAAGGAAGAAACAAAGCTTGCTGAAAGAAAAATAAGAGATGGGGGGGGGGCAAGCATGCCTCCCTGCAGGGGAGGCAGGGGGGGGGCCTTAGGAAACCATGGAGGGGGTGTTCGTTCTTATCCACGGTTTCAAGTATCCACGGAGGGGCCTGGAACATATCCCCAGCGGATATGGGGGCCCACCTGTACCAACATTAGCTTGACTATGGTGGCCTATACCAACCCTGGGATATACTCTAGCCTTACGGGGCAGCAGAATGTTAATTTATCCTGCTCTGTTGTGACTACTTTTTGTCCAGTGGCGCACATATGCTTTGCAAGGACATATATGCAGTTTGAAAGACACCCCTCCCATCTGCACCACAATTTGTGGCATCTCTTGATTCTTCTGCTCCAGATGTGTACAGGCTGAGACAAATCATCCATGTTAACTATCAGAATGGAAATATTCTGCCAAGTAGGGGATCTTCTGCTTGCAAGTTAGGAATCAGACTTTAGCTTGTAGTGGTACGTGTTGGTACAGCTGGTGCTATCAATTAGAGTTGTCTTTGAATTTTATATATGATATTGAAAGTTCCTACTTTCCATATTACATATAGTGGCAACTTGTTTGCACCCAGAAAAGGACTTTGTTACAATTTTTCAGGTGTTGGCTTTTTTTTTAGTAGATGACATTTTGCCTAATCTGTTTTCTTTCTCTTCCTAGAGCTGAATGTGCCACCATGGAAGAACATCTACATTGTGTCAACTGTGTAAGTCGGCGTTGTATGACCAGACCAGAGGCTGGCAATTCTTGTGACTTGATTGGTTGTCCTCTGATTTGTGGAGCAGTGTTCCATTCATGCAAAGCTGAAGAACATCGCCTTTTATGTCCACTTGAAAGAGTGCCTTGTCTGAACAATGGCTTTGGCTGTCCATTTACAATAGCCCGAAACAAAATTGCTGAACATCTAGAAATTTGTCCAGCGAGCGTGGTATGCTGCACTATGGAGTGGAATAGGTGGCCAGTCAGTTATGCAGATCGGAAATCGTATGAAAATCTAAGTAAAGATGTTGATGAAGTTGAACAACTAGACATGGCTTTAGCCCTTCAAGACCAGCGAATGCTTCTGGAATCCCTTAAAGTAGCAACTATGACATCAAAAACAGCTGATCAGGTGTCAAAATCCCAAGAACAGACTTCTGTTGCAGGTGCTCCAGATGCTACACTTTTAAACGGCTTGATGCCTATTGATGAAGAATCATATGGTGCACTATATCAAGCTACTGTGGAAACAACTAAGAGTTTAACTACAGCGCTAGATATCCTGAACACTGCTACTAGAGACATAAGCATGTTAAGTTCAAAACTTGGCATTTCACAGTGTGAAACACATGAAGATTTTCGGACGAAAGAGCAACATAGAAGTTTGCAGCACAAAAAGGTAGAACATGATTGCCTAGATGAAGATGACGTGGGAGCAGTTGGTGGCATTCACTTGGATGTCTTGAGTCAAAATGCACCATTGGAACAAAATGGCTCGAGTGATTTTTGTTATGATACCTTGCAACCATACAATTTGAACATGAGCTTTGATGATACCTCTTTCTGTAATGGTTTTCATGTAGATAATACATGCACAGATACACTGCAACAGAATGAAGAGTTAGAGATGTGTAATTCCAAACAATCCAATGTAGCAAATGGTGCATTTAATGCATCTCCTTGTGATGATTCATTGAGTTCCTGCACCCCCGTTTCTGTAGCAACACAACTTAAGGAAGAAATACCTCTGCACGGTTTGTCTAATGGCGCTATTAATCATATATATCTGTCACGTGACTGTAATGAAGAAGAAATATTACAGAGGCAAATAGAACAAGACATACTGAGACACATAGATTCTCACCGTACATACAATTTCCGTACAAAGTACTATTTCTCTGCATCAAAGGAAGATAAAGCGGTAGATACATCAGATTTGGAAATAACAGAAGATCCTATGGGTCTTCAGGGAATAGACTTAATCACAGCAGCTTTACTGTTTTGTCTTGGAGACTCTCCTGGTGGTAGGGGAATATCCGATAGTCGTATTGTTGATGGATACCGTGTCGATTTTGGGACTCAGACATTTTCTCTGCCTTCTGCAATCCTGGCTACAAATACAATGGTAGGGGAAATTGCTTCAGCCTCTGCATGTGATCATGCCAATCCACAGCTTTCAAATCCAAGCCCTTTCCAGACTCTTGGGCTAGACTTGGTATTGGAATGTGTGGCTAGATACCAAACAAAGCGTTCAATGTTTACATTTGTTTGTGGGCAACTGTTTAGACGAAATGAATTTTCTTCACATTTTAAAAATGTACATGGAGATATTCATGCTGGTCTAAATGGGTGGATGGAGCAGCGATGTCCTTTAGCATATTATGGATGTACATACTCTCAACGCAGATTCTGTCCTTCAACACAAGGAGCAAAGATTATTCATGATCGGCATCTTAGGTCATTTGGGGTTCAGCCTTGTATATCTACTGTGCTGACAGAGCCCGATAGGAGATGTTGTTTAGGACTGCGTAGTGATCATCTGAGTAATCTTCCGTTTGAGGTTCTACAACATATTGCAGGTTTTCTAGATGGCTTTAGTTTATGTCAGCTTTCACGAGTGTCACGATTAATGAGGGACGTATGTGGAAGTTTACTGCAGGCACGTGGAATGGTCATACTACTATGGGAAAAGAGAAAGTATCCAGATGGGAGTTCTTCATGGCAAATAAAAGAAAAGGTCTGTATATATATTTTTTCTCTCTGTATACATGGTGGTGGGAACATGTTCTTTGTCCAAAGGTTGAGATCTTCCAATATTTTTTCTTTCCCCCCCCCCCAAAAAAAGAGTGAGGCACATTAGAAGAGTTTGAGTGATTGAATAAAACTTGGTTCTATTCATGGTAAACGATCCCAGAGATGAAAGGAAGATCATTTAACATTAGGCACAATATTCTTAAAATTGCATAAAATTTAGGAATAGCTTAGAGAACAGTGCTTAGTAAATACAAAAGTATGCTTTTTGAACAAGAAGCTTACACTATGCTGTTTATGGGCCCTGTGTAGACATTCAGATCCTACATGTGGTGGGAGATTAGGATCATGCGTGTTTGCTGTGCCTCCACTTGATGTCCATGCATTGGATTTTGCATTTCTGTAGGAGCCTACATGTAAAATGCCTTATCCACAAAAGTACTCTCTGAAGATGTACAGATTGCCCAGATGAGGCCTGTATGCCTGGGTTCTGCATGTAAATGCAAATAGTGAGCCTAGGCTGGCACAGTTCCTCAGAGGTAGCTTTTGAACATTTGCATAGGGCTAACATACCCTGGTCAAGACTGTAATATCTTTACATAGTATCAACTCTAGCTAAAATACTCTTCTATATAAATACCTTTAAATTAAATAAAAGTTTAAAAGCTGATTGATCTCATTAATAACAAAGATGATTTTATTTTCTAGGTGTGGCGATTCAGCACAGCTTTTTGTACTGTAAACGAATGGAAATTTGCTGACATTGTAAGCATGGCTGACCACTTGAAGAAATGCAGCTATAATGCTGTGGAAAGGCGGGAGGAGGCTGTGCCACTGCCATGTATGTGTGTTACACGAGAGCTTACAAAAGAAGGACGTTCCTTGCGCTCTGTCTTGAAACCCGTACTTTAAACATGACATTACTCTAATTGCACATACACACAAGCACCTGATGTAACCTCTGTGTAATATTTGTGACACTTTAATTTACTAAAGATTTCTAGGTAAATCTATGTCATTATGTACATAATGTTTTGAAGTGGCATTTTTTATAATACTGTCTGGCTAGAATTAATGAAAGTTGCCTTAATGTTTGAAAAATATGGAACTTGCTGGACCGGGTAGTTTTATATACCATTTGTAAATTTTTCATTAGAGATTTGTGACTTATTGGTGCCCTTTTTATTGATGTCGGACTTTTAGAGAGATGCACATTCAGACAAGAACGTGAATTGTGTAGAAACAGAAATCTGACCAAACGACTTATATATTTGGTCTCTTTGCAAGTTAGGATGTAAGCAATTGAAAACTGAATGCTAGTCACAATTTTAGCAGTGCATATCTTGAACAATCTTTTCATTCTTTAAAAATTGCTGTGCTCATTTAAGATGACCCAGTTGTATTTAATGCAGCTTCGAGACAAGAAGATTCTGTAGGTTTTGTGCTTTTAATGTTGACTTGCAAATGAATGTGCAGTCCACAATCCTTTGAAGTCAGTGAAGTTTTTCTCTGATTTTAATCAGAGGCGTCGCTAAGTGGGGTGTGGGGGGGCAGGGCTCCAGGCGCTGAGGCTCGGGGGGGGCACGGGCCTCCTTAACTTTTGTTTTTTTTCCTTTTTTTGGTTTTTCCAGGTTTTTTTTAGTTGTATATGGCTGTGTGTGCTTTTTCCCCACTTAGCTTGTATCTGGAGAAGCAATCATTCTGCGCCTGCGCGAATGGAGGAAGACCTGCGCAGGAGCAGAACGTCGGTCGCAGCAGGCGACGGAGTTCACAAGCTCAACGGAATTCACAAGCCGGTCGCAGGCTCCGGTACAAGCTCCGGAGCCTCCGGATACAAGCTAAGTGGGGGAAAAAGCACACACACAGACATATACAACTAAAAAAACCCAGGGGGGCGATTTTTAAAATTTTTTATTGGGAGGGCTCCAAGGGTTGGCCGCACCAGGGCGCATCCCACTTAGCGACGACTCTGATTTTAATGGATCTGGATTGTATCTTAAGTGAATTCTGGCATAGCAGATTTGCTTCGAACAGTCCCTCTTAATGGTTGGCAATAGCTTAATGGTGCGAAATTTAGTTTTGTTTCGGTCTAAATGTACACCTAGACTGATACTTTGGCTTAATCTTCTCATCTTTGTTTAGATCAGTGGCTCCCAACCTGGGGGTCGCGACCCCCTGCATTACACATTTGGAAATTACCTTTTTTTTGGGGGGGGGGGTGCTAGCATATCACTGATGTCTCTGAGCATTTCTTTCAGGTCTCCCTGCCGCAGATTTTTTTTTCTTACCGGGATGCAGTGGTGGTGGGGAGAACCGGAAGCGACGTGCAGACATCGCTTACGGGTCCGTCGTTGGGTCCCAACCTCCCCTTAAAGGGGTATAAAGTTGGGAACCACTGGTGTAGATGGATGAGAGGTAAACTTGAACAAAATTCCTGTTGCTTGCTGTCATCCAGCTACATAACTCATAATTTTAGATTAATACATCTAATGAAGGGCTTACATTTTATGGTGTTGATGGAATACATCTTCTAGTTAACATGCCTACAGATGTACTACTTGGCTTCAAGGCTATTTTAAATTGTATAGGACACTGATTCTAAGCACACTTTGAAGTAAGGTCCATTGAAATATGGAACTTGTTTCCAAGCAGATGTGCCTAGGGTAGAGGTGTCAGTCTACCATCTTTATAAGATGAGAAACCATTCACTGCATAAAGCATATCTTAAGTGCATGTATATCAATTTCATAACTCCATATTTTTTTCATTGTCTTCCATAACCGAGGAGATTGTATTGAAAGTTTACTGTAATTATGAGGATGCCTTTAACTATACTAGCATAACTCGGAGGCTTTCATACTTGATACTGCTAGTTTACTGTGCTTGGTAACTGTGCCACAGACTAAAACACACCAAGTTTATATAAGTACAATAGGGTGTTTCCATTTTTAAAGAAGAAAAGTATTGAAAAGGTGGGTATCAAAATGGCTAAAATCTGTAAGGTTTGTATGAAAATTTTAGTATACTTGATCAAAAGTTCATAAGTACAGCATGTTTTAATCCAATCTGGGAAATAATTTCTTTGTTCAAAATGTGGGCTGCCCTTTTTTTTTTTTTTTTAACTCTTCACCGTCCTCATTCTCTAGTGCCATATAGGGAGATGATTGAATTTGAACACTTGCTTTATATACCTTGCTCTCTGTAATGCCTGGATTTTGGGATCAGTTAGCTATTCTCACAAAGCTGCCTTACTCTTTGAAGGGGCTAGTAAAGGTAATTTTCCTTTAGTCCTGCAGAATCTAGTTGATAGAACACCTCTAAATGTTAATGGTTTGGATAAAAGAAGAGGGGGCATGGTTATTGTACTAGCCCTAATAATAAATTGAATCTTCTTTGTAGAGTTGTCTAGGTTGTCTCTATAATCAGGAAATAGTCCCCTGATTGTAGGAATTTCATTCTTTATCAGTCTTTAGGTGCTTCTTGCTTCTCTCTTCTTCCCCCTCCCCCCAAAAGGAGGGCCATCAGCCTGAAATGTTTACTCCACAGGTTTTACAAGCTGCTTCCTATATACTGTACACTGTTTGTTCATTAAATACTGTATTGGTGTACCATATACTTTAGTATTATTTCTAACTATTTTCCTGATGGAGTATTGAAGTGGGCAGAAGTATATCTTGGGTCCTTTGAGTGATGTGATTACTGCTGTTAGAGGCTCACACTGAAGGGAAGGCTCTTTAGCTTTAGTGGAAGCACAGGTTGCACCTGTGATGAACAGCTGTTTCAGTTTGTCATAAGCATTTTGAACACTTCATTCTCAATATTGTGCACTTTTATTTTCAATTCTAGAAACTGTTAAAAAAATTCCAGAGCTATTAAAGCAAAGCTATAAGGAATTTTGTTTTGCGTGCAAGAATACAATTCAAATCTAGGATACCAATATTTTATGCTGCTATGCAGTGTTTTTAACAAACAAAACAGTGGTATGTAGTTTGTCAATACTGTACTAGACTCTTCCTCCTGTACTATACCTTGCATTTTAAATGTACATCAAGTGTCTCTCAGTCCTTTTTTCCAGTTGCATTGCCTTTACTGCTGCAATGTAAAGCTGCATTCACAGCTGTTCCTTTCTCTTACCAATACAGTACTACACTACCTTGTTTAAAATTGTTTTCAGTGAATGCCATTTTTGCAATGTCTGTTATCTTAATAAAACATATTTGCCATTATCCTCTTATAGCTTTTTCCCCTTTTTTGATGACCTAAATGATGTGTTCTATTGAAATGACATTCTGTACCTGTGTGTAATAGACTGAAATAAAAAGATACTTAAGGAGATGAAGGTATGTCATTATCAGCTATAATGTCTAGGTTCTGGAGTGAAAATATTTCATCCCTTGGTATACTTCACTTGCAAAACATAAATTCACTTAATATCTGAAGACAGTTTAATTAGTATTGGTAGTATACCCTGTTGAATGCCGCCCTAAACTATTTGCCTTTCTTCAAGAGCTATGATGAAAGTAGGTCATCTGAGTTATCGCTTATCAGAGAATTCTAAGAGTTGTAGGAAACCTTTAGAGATGTAGTGGCTTCTAAGAAAGCCTTCAAAGAAGGCCTCTCCTGAGAGCTCCTGTGGAAAGGGGGCAGGGCAGGGGGAGCTGCAGGAGGGGGAATTGCATAAAAAGCAGGTAGAAGTACTCTCTGTGAGTACAACACTGATTCTACTACCCAATTTTTAAGGAATTCCCCAGCTTTCAGGGACCTGTTTTTGTGGATTAGGGGTGGGGAAGTTCCATTGTGTGTAGGCCATGATTTTCATGGATCTTCAGGATTTTGCATAGGCCACTAACATTTTAATAGAAGTAACATCTGGGTGCATACATTGCACCATCAATATCTTAAATGTATTCATGTTGTCCTGAAGGGATAACCTGGATTTGAGGTACAGAGAGCCCCTGAAATTACTACTTACGTGTAGTTTGGATCTGTGTCCACAGATTGCACTACAAACATCACAAATCTAACCCCCGCCCCTTTGTCCAGTCAACAAACTGATATTGCAATCTATCTTTACAATTAAAATTGTCCAGGTTTTGTGACCATGGTGCATTGTACGATTGAATTCCTGACGTTTTGCCCATAACTGTGATGGGCATTGTCAAAGGTAAAACACAAGACACTCAACCCGTCCTTCTGTTGTTTAAAGGACCGGCAGTCCTTTTCCCTCTGGCTCTGCCATGTTCCAAAGCTGAAAGGTTCCTTATAAGGCCTATAGCTAGTCTTGCGTGCTCTTATAGCTGGTTCTGATGTTTTAGCTCTTCCATGTTCTTAAAGTTGTGAATCCTTGCACCCTTCAAGGACTGTGATATTGCAGTTCTCGGGCCTAGATACTTATGACTTATCTGGAGACACCCCAAATCCAGTCTAATCATAGCTCACATCTATGCCTAGGGGGCTGCAGTATGTACATCCAAACAGAACAGATCCAGCACAGCATTGTAGCCCTGTGGTGCAAAAATCTAGATTTGAGAGCATTTGTGATTTTTATAGGCAGCTGCCCTAAATCCATCAAACATAGCTTGCATTCATACCCACAGACAGCACTATAAAAATGTTACATTGAACACCTTATGGTAACATGGTGCTTCTGAATATCTGTAGCTGAAATATCTTGACATGCCACAATAACATGCTGTCTAATCAACATACTGCAGCATCATTAATAATAATAATTGAAAAATGTATATCCTGCCTTTCCCTTGCCAAGGCAAATGCCCAAGGCGGCTTACAAGTTTCCATAAAAACATGCTGGGAGTCAGGCACTGGGACTTAGAGATTTCACTAAGACCCCCTTACCTCCCCCTGTAATTTCAGCACTTGGTTCAGGTTCTGAAAATGGTTCAGAAAAGGTTCTGAAAATGGTTGGTTCAGAGTTGTTATTTTAAATGGAGATAGAAATCCAGCTGCTAACGTTGCCCACTGTCACACAATTGATTTGGCATTAATCTGTCTGATGGTTGCATGGAGCCATCTTAGCAGTATTACTTCCAGGGCCTGGAGTACTTTGCTGGGACCAGGCAGGAATATCCCAAGCCAGAAGAAAGACTTATTGCTGCAGTCAGTGTACCCTATTTGCTCATGTGCATAACACTGAGCTAGCAGTTGAACCAGCTGATTTCTTTTGATATGCTTAATTTATTAGTAGTATTGTTTTCAGTAGAGAAAGGTAGGATAAAAATCAAAAGAGATTTCTGGGAATCGACAATCACAAAACACAATATTTATAGTCCAGACTGATATTTTCTCATTGAGAAATCAAACATGTTATACAAGCAGTGTACACTTTTATGATGATGATTTCTGATCTAGTGCTTTGGATTTAATGCACTGATGTGAATTTTTTCCTTTAATAATTTTTTTCCCTTTAATATTTCACTTACCGGTAACTAGTAGCAATAAATAAAAGCAATTTCCTAGATGTGATACTGTGTGAAAGCCTTAGCTGTGGGAACTCCTTGTCAGGAACATCACTCATTCCCACAAAACTGTCCTGTTTGTTTGAACCTTTGATAAATGATTTGATTTAATTTTTGCACGAAAGCTTTCATGGCCAGCAATCAATTTCACAGATTTAATTGTTATGGGCATCTCAGCCATGTAAAAAACAGACTTGAATAAAAATCAAATAAATCAGATTTTATTTGATTTTTATTCAAGTCTGTTTTTTACATGGCTGAGATGCCCGTAACAATTAAATCTGTGAAATTGATTTGATTTACTGTGTTTGTGTTCCCCCAACCTTTTTGTTTTAACACAGCTGTTTGGCTACCACTATTAATTACAGTGTAATCCTAAAAACTCAGAATTGAACTCCCAGGTTTGTAGCCATAGAATGTTTCCTGCTTTTAAAAATGGTGTAATTGTACAAAATGGCGTGTTCAAAGTTTTCAACTGTTATGGTGTTCTTTGCTCATCTTAGTTACCAACAACAGAGACATATTTTAAAAAATAAGTAAATAAACGTTCAGCTATGTGGTGGGAATGCCTGATAATGTGTGGTATGCATTTACCAGTGACAAATCCTGGTAAAAATGGGACAGGGTCTGACAGGTTTTACAACTGGAGTGCCTGTGACAGGAGGATTGCCCTTGCTCACATCCAGCCCATGTCTCCCCCCTCCACCTTTTATCTGTGATCTAAGTAAACTGAAGATACTGTACTATCAAAGGAATTACTGTAATCATTTGCATGAAATAACATGCAGACTAAGTGCCTGTTTCTCAGAGGATGGAACAAATCTGAAGGCTGCTTCCCTTTTTCAGGAGGCAGGAGCAACAACATGCAGAGATCTGACTTGAGCTTTTGAGAGCCATAATACTGCAAGATTGTCATTGGCTTTTGATGTCATGGGCAGCAGCGCAAATCCTGCAAGAGGCCCTTTTAACATCTCGGCAGCATTCACCTTATTCACAACCCAACTGTTGCGCCCTTGCACATCTGTCCTGCCCCTAGCGCCTCACAGAGATAAGAAAATACTAGAGAACGATCCTATTACTGACAGCACACTTCTATGCATGTCTACTTAGAAGTAAGTCTCACTGTGTCAAATGGGATGTACTCCCAGGTATGCGTGCATAGGATTGCACCCTCCAGGCAGGCCATTTCCAGGTTGATGTTGAAGAAGCCATTTAAAAACATTCTGGGGCAAAAGCGAATGGTACCCATAAAAACCAATATAAGGACATCCACCAGTGTATTTATCTAATCTTCCATCTGCCCCATAAGGAAAGGTATCTGTAAAGATAGGACAAAGTTCTACCTTGTATGACAAATTAAGGCTTTCTCAGATCACATCTTGTATGACAAATTAAGGCTTTCTCAGATCAAGGTTTTAAAAATGGCTATGCCAATCTACAAATACAGACTTATTCTGTATTGCTGGGCGAGGAGCGTGGAGGCTGAGTGGCTGCCGACAGTCCTGCAATAGAGCCTCCTATAACTGGTTGGGGGGGTCTGGCTGAGAACACCATATAGTAAAGGACAACCCTGCCTGTAGGCAAGCATTATACACCCTTATTGGAAAGTTGGGCTAGGAGAGTAGCATACAACAGCCCTGCCATGTAGTCCACTGTCAATGTTGCGGATTAGAGATCAAGCAGAGGCTTGCAACAGACCTGCAATGCAATCCACTGTTATAGCAGGCTATCGTCAAGGTTGGGGCTGGTTTGAATTCTAGGTCCTAAACTCAACAAGTTTGGAAGATACCAAACGAAACGTAGTAATGTTTCAATCCTAACACTATTATATGGCCTTTAATACGTGTGTTTAAATCGTGTTTTAGCCAATAAAAAGTGTCTGACTCATCATGGCTTTAATTCCTGTAATTGACTCTTATATTAGCTGGTCATGAAAATCTTAAATCTTATCTAAAGATCAACCTATTTACAATTGCCTCCTTGCAGTCCAGATCCCACGGTCAATTGCGAGCAGAAGCCTCATGGTTGCATTTTGAAATGTTATAAAATGTCAGGCTAATAATTACTTTTCACACGAATTCAGATCTTAGAGGAGGAACTTCTTTGTTTACTTCAGAAAACCAGGAGAGCTGCTGCTTAATCACGTCTACAGAAACATTTTGGATTTGCCAACTTTTTTTGGGGGGGGGGATTCTCGCTCCAGCCCTGGGACTAAGATCCACACACCTCAGAAACTGGCCGTCGACTTTACTCTGGCGAATACAAGTCTGTATGGTGCCTTCTCCCCCCCCCCTCGCTCCGAGTCACATGATACCCGGCGCCCACCTCCCTTTCAAGTTTGTCTTCTATTCCCTGTTCGGCGGAAGGGAACAGGTCACGCCAGGGAAGTGCTCACCCCTCCGCAAATGACGTCGCAATCACTCCGCGAGTAAGCACATTTTTCTCCCCCTGGCGGCCGTGAGAGGGAATCCAGCGATACATTCTTCTCACTACTATACAGTACTGTATTGCCTGTTTCTGGTGGACCGACTCGGGCTATGCTGTTCCGTTTTGGGGTGATCGTACCCGCTCGGCTGGCAGAAGGCGGCACAGCGCTCTGCTTATCAGGCTCTCGTCCAGAGCTGGGTCACTGGGACCCCAGGCATGCGCTGCTCATGAAACCGGCCCGCCCGTTGGCTCCTTTGCCCGCTCAAGAGCCGGTGCTCTGGCTCGCAGAGATCGCGCTGCCAGAGGAAGAAGCCGCGTGCACCTTCTGGTACAAATTCCTCAGACGTCACGAGACAGGCGACGCAGTCTGGGAAGGTAACAGTTACCTCAGATTTTGCGCGTGCGCCGAGAAGGGATGGGCGAGGCACGCCTACCGCTTTCCTGCCTGCTGTTTTCCGGGAGCGGGATGGGGAAATCATAGCTGTCCGCGATGTGCGGCTGGGGTGAATGCCACCGGTTCGATTCCTGTCACTTTTCGGTGGTCTACTGCCAACAGCGAACTGATAATGATACTATAATAAAACCAAATAATAAAAATGCACGCACATTATTTTCGAGGTGTTTAGATCCAAGACCGTTTCCTTTGTTTGCTTTTCGTTTGTTCTGACATTTAAAAATGCTTCTATATTTTCAAAGGCTGAAGGGATCCATTTGGGCATCTGGTTGCCGCCGTTCTCTGGAACGTTAAACTGCAGGGCCTCGCTCTGAGAGGGGGGTTACTAAGTTAAGGGGCGGACAATCATACCCGACCCAGGGCCAAAAATGGGTCGAAAAGCCCCCCCCCAACAGGAACAAAAAAGGAGCCAAATTCACATGACGGGAAGGGGCTCAAAATAAATATTGTAACCCCTGATAAAATTCCTCTGAGTGTCCCTGTGTCCCTGCGCAATGAGGACATTTCAGTTTTTTGTTTTTGTTTTTACCGTTGTTGACTTATTTTGTCCATCTCTATTCTTGTACTTTGTGTTGTGTGTTTTCGTACTGTATATTTAGGCTTACAAGATTTTCCCTGTTCTAAACCGGGACCCCCCCCCCCCAACAATTAATTAAATAATTAAAATAAATTTAAAAAAATCTTTTATTTTTAAATTTTGAATTATTTATTTACTTTTAGTTAGCTCAATTAATCAATTAATTAATTAAACTTGCCTGTCCCACCGCTGCCATTCTGCCGCCATTGCCAGCCGTCGTTGCCGCCATTGTTGCCGCCCACTGTGGCCGCCATTGTTGCCGCCCACTGTGGCCGCCATTGTTGCTGCCCGTTGTGTCCCTGTAGCCGCCCGTCGTGCCCCCGCAGCCACCCGAACCTCCACCAACATTGTTGCCGCCCATCGTGCCCCCGCAGCTGCCCGAACCTCCACCAACATTGTTGCCGCCCATCGTGCCCCTGCAGCTGCCCGTCTTGCCCCCGCAGCCTCCGAGCCTCCACCGCCATTGTTGCCACCCGTCGTGCCCCACAGCTGCCCCACCCATCGTGCAGCCCGTTTGCCCTCAGAAAGGTTCTGCGCATGTGCAGAAAAACCAAATAAAAGCCGTCGATGCGTTCGGCCTTCTCACAAAGCCCTTGACCGCCGAAATGGGCGGTCGCTCTGAGGAGGGCTTGTCCTGGCTTCGGAGTGGAGCCTCTGGAAACCGGTGATGCGCCGAGTGGACGCGCTGCTTCCGGGGGGCTCGGCAGCTGGGCTCCGGTGCCATGCCCCGCTGCACAGCCCCGAGCCCAGCTGCCGCGCCCCCCGGAAGCACCGTGCCCACTCGGCGCCTGGGGTGCAGCACACCAGCTCCCCCATAATAAAGATGCCACTGCCTCCGCCGCCATTGTTGCTGCTTGTTATACCCCCGCAGCCGCCTGTCGTGCCCCTGCAGCCGCTCAAGCCACCACTGCTTGTTAGAGGCTTGTAATTTTAAAACTTAACTTTTTTCCTGTCAGGTTTTCCGGGACAGATGGCAAGCCTATGTATATTCCATGTACACATCCCAAATCCAATTATAAATTTTGATTTGATTTGCCTTTGTGCAACTGCATATTCTCCAAAAATCTTCTTACATGCTTAACAGCTTCCTTCCCAAACTCAACCATGGAAGCATCTTTGTCACCCAAGTCTTCTTCATCCCCACCCACATCACAGCCTTCCATCATTGCTGTCAACACGGACAAGCTGCAGATTTTGCACTCCATGCTACTTCGTTCCAGTGCATCCCAGTCCACTCTCCTGTACTTTCCTTATTCCTTGACACCTGTGACACTAGTTTAATGGGAATGCTTGTATAGGCTGAACTGAGTCATGCAGTAGCATCCATTTAACCTGGTAAGGACAATGTTTTCCCATGCAAAAACCACCTCTTCATTTAAGAGGTGTTGTGGCTGAACTGGGGAACCCAACAGGCCTGATATTGACCCCCAGGTCATATATTAGATAACCCTGTAATGTTTATTTTATTTATTTATTTATTTACAGTATTTTTACCCTGCCTTTCTCCCCGAAGGGACCCAAGGCGGCTTACAACATGGGAAAGGAATACAATACAATACAAAAAATAATCACATTTAAAACAATAAAAAACAATTCACAAAAACTAGTAAAAACATCATCTAAAAATTAATAAAAACAGATCAATTTACAATTAAAACAAGAGCATAAAAAACAGCAGCACTCCACCTGTGCCAGCAGGATGTTAAAAAAGGCAAGGACTCAGAAGGCTTCCTTAAACAGGAAAGTTTTCAGGCCTCGCCGGAAGGTCTCCAGGGAGGGAGCAGTAAGTAAGTCAAGAGGGAGGTAATTCCATAGGGTTGGTGCCACTACTGAGAAGGTCCTATTTCTGGCCGCCGCCCCTCACACCTCCCTGGGCGACGGTACCCGCAAAAGGACCTTCTCTGATGACCTAAGGCAGGGGTGGGGAACCTATTTGGGGTGGGGGGCCATTTTCCCATGGAGAAAATTGGCTGCGGGCCCGCCTGTTAGGCTGGTCGAAATTTTTTGGACCCCCCATCGCAAATACCCCCGTGAATTTACCGCTCCTACCCACCCACCGCTCACTCGCCCACCCACCGCTCGCTCCCTCCCACCCACCCACCCACCTCTCGCTCGCTATTGCTCCCACCCACCCACCTCTCGCTCTCGCTCCCACCCAATGCTCACTCTCGCTCGCTCCCTACCACCCACCCACCGACCGCTCTCCGAACCCCCTCCCTCCGCTCTCCCACTAACCTCAGGCTCCGGGCCGCCGCCGCCTTCCCGTGCCGCCTCCTTTTCAAAGCAGCCTTTCTGTACCTGCGCAGATTGCCGATGGGCTCAGTGGCGATCTGCGCTTTCAGAAGGAGTAGGCGCCGAGGTGACGCGTCACCTTGGCGCCTCCTCCTTTTAAAACCGGCCTTCCTGGACCTGCGCAGAGCGCAGCTGAGGCTGAGATTGCCCTCTTGGCCGGCATCGCACTCTGCGCAGGTCCAGGAAGGCCGGTTTTAAAAGGAGGCGGTGCAGGAAGGCGGCGGGCGGCAGCGGCGGAGCCTCCGGTCGCGGGCCGGATCAGTCCGGTCCAGCGCAGGACGGAGGTTCTCCACGCCTGACCTAAGGAGACGAGCCGGAATTTATGGGAGTAGGCGGTCTCTCAGATATCCTGGCCCCAGGCCGTATAGGGCTTTAAAGGTCAAAACCAGCACTTTGAATTGGGCCCGGAAACGAATTGGCAGCCAGTGCACCCGTTGAAGAAGCGGCCCGACAGAGTCGAACCACCTACCCCCAGTAACTACACGGGCCGCCGCATTCTGCACTAATTGCAGTTTCCGAACCGTCTTCAAGGGCAGCCCCACGTACAACGCATTACAATAATCCGCGACGTCACCGTGGCATGTATCACCGTGGTCAGGTCTGCACGATCCAAGTACTAGATATTGATCTGTTTTTATTTTGAGATCATCTAACTAAATGAAGTTTTAACACATATCTGTGCCAGTTACATGGGGAGTATTATTTAGGAATCAATAGAATCAGATGAATGGCAAACACGATGAAGAATACAGTGTACACAGAGAAACCAAAAAATGGAGGGGGGGTCTATATATGAATGGACATTTATTTATTTACTACATTATACACTGGCTTTTTGGCAATACTTTCAGGGCTTCAAAATCGTGGCTTATAATTTAATAGATATGATACAGAAGGGGAAGGGGACAAAAAAGAAAGAGTAAAGAAGGGGAATAAATTCAGGTTTCTTGGTCAGACAGTTCTGGTAACTAAATAGCAGTTGGTCCTAGAAAGGCTGATGGAGAGTCCTAATTGTCAGGCCCCTCATATGATAAAATGATCTGTATATAAAATAGTGTTCTTATTGCATCCACAAGATGTCACTATTCTACTTGAGAATTGAAAATTCTCATTTTCTATACAAGGCAGTGAGAGTTTAACCAACTTTTTAGTGCAATCTATGCAGTGTTTTTGTTGATGGTAAAAGATAAATCAGAATTTTATTCATTTTGTTCTTGTTCAAAGAAGTAATGAAATGGAAGGAACATTGAGTGTAACTAGATATTGACTGCCTATAATTTCTTATAAATAACAAAGGTTGAATTTCAGTCTGTTGCGGAGTGAAAAATATATTTTAATGCTTCCAGCAGTATAAGGAAACTGTTGATATGGGTGAGCAGAAATAAACGAACTGACTTAGAGCCACCTACGGTGAACACATTGGATTGTATTCAGATCTTGCAATCTTTAATTATTTATTTAAGATGTTTTCATCCTGATTTTATGCTCCCGCAGGGGCTACCCTGGTGGCCCAAAACAGATATACAGTAAAACGTTTTATAAAATAGAAAACTATGTCATTCATATAATAATTTGAAGTCTGCTCTCTTTTCACTGAGGCTGCCTCAGGAGCAGAGCCCAACATTTAGACTACAGAAGACCATCTGCTAGCTGAACTAGGCAGCAGTTCCCACGGAAGTCCTTTTGGGCAAGGAAGTGGGACGAAACAGGTGGAATTCACTCAGCCTGTGATGGAGGCAGTTCTTCCCCTGCTGAAGGTGGGCTGCTACTGAGGGCCACTCAAACAAGGGAGTAGAGTTGAAAAGGTGGAATTCGTTCAGCTTCTGATGGAGATAGATCTTGCATGAGTGGAAGGAAGTTCATGTAAAGGAAATGTCCGCATCTCCCCACAGCTGCCACCTGCACCCCAAAAGCTTCTTCTAAGGGTTGGGGGATGCTTGGTAAAAAGGTAGGCTATAGGGGAAAATTGCCCAAAAATGGATGGCGGCACCGTTTACCCCATCTCACCTTTCCCCCAAGGGTTTCTGACCCTCAGGAGCAGCTTTTTGTGTGGAGGAGACAGTGAAAGCTCCCTTTC
The DNA here is from genome assembly GCA_026170595.1 of Plestiodon gilberti rubricaudatus. NCBI lineage: Eukaryota > Metazoa > Chordata > Lepidosauria > Squamata > Scincidae > Plestiodon > Plestiodon gilberti. Next base: position 67,719,287 of record JANXHW010000001.1, read on the forward strand.
ATGAGCTCCTTCTTTGTGTGCAATGTCTGAATATAACCCACTGTCCTAAAAATATTGTGCTGGCACAGTTTCATTTTGCTATGATGTTGCATTGCTGTCAGATCAAAATATTGCTTGCAGTGCAATCTTCTGCAAGTTAGTTCATACTTCTTAATTTCTCCATGTGATCGTTGTGTATGCAGGAACACAGTCTCTATTGTTGTTGAATTATTCTCAGCAGCCCTGTGTGGATCCATTGAGAGGAGAGAGCCTTATGTATTCAGGGCATTTTAAAGACTCTTTAAACTCTATTGTTTTATTTAAGGGTTTATCTGTATTTGTAAAAATGACTGGATACATTATTGGATATTGATTGTTTCATAATTGCTGTTGGTCTAAGAGGTTTTTAGACCCTTCATGTGTGAGCATGTTTGTATGTGCCAGTATGAACATTGTCTAGTGCAGGGGTTCTCAACCAGTGGTACTAGTATCACCAGTGGTACTTTGGCCAACTGCTAGTGGTACTCAGACCACTGGACCACTGAAACTCTGCAGCATTTTTGGCAGCGTGCTTTCGCTCCTGAGAGGCTTCTGACTTTGGGCGAGCCTCGCAGGAACGCTCCCACCTGCCCAGAGCCTCCTACCTGTGTTTTTTGGCCTCTGAAACCTGAAAACCTGGAAGTAACTGGCAATGATGTCATCGCCAGTCAGTTCCTGTGGTACGCAGCAGGAGAGTGGCACCGGAGGTGGTACTCGGCCAGGAAGGGGTCGAGAACCCCTGGTCTAGCGTGATTCCAAAATAGTGGGCTTGTTACTAAATTGCAAGAGTCTTATGTTCAGGTCAGCAGGCTTCCAAGTAGGGAATGTTTGGTTCAGTGTAGCCAACGGGGTTAATGAAAGTGCCACTGAATAATCTAAGTTGCAACCAAATACAGGTGGGGCCCCCATATCCACTGATCCGCTATCCACGGTTTCAGTTACCTACGGATCGCAGGGACCCCCCCCCCAGGCTTTTACTTTTTTCCCATCAAGCTTTGTTTCTTCCTTAAACAAACAGGAGAAGCAGCCTCTGGCTGCTTATTGCAGGCAGGTAGAACGAGACTAAGTCCTAGAGAGGCTCTGCAAGGTTAACAGAAACCTTGCAGAGCCTCTCTAAGACTGACAGCACAATCCTATCCAACTTACACCACCAGTGTAACCAGCGGGGGAGGTCAGGGCAGGAGGCTTGGGAGGGGAGCGGAGATTTAAATCCCCTTTGAATCCCCCTTTTGATGGGATTTGAGGCAGGGTGGGGGACAAAGGCAGGGTGGGGAACCCTCAGGAAACTATAGAGGGAGTGTTGGCCCCTGCCCTATCCATGGTTTCAAGTATTCATGGAGGGGCCTGGAACATATCCCCAGTGGATATGGGGGCAGTACTGTATAGAATACCATGTACCTATATAAGTCTGGTTGATTTTGGAAAGGATTTACGGCGCAAACCTGTGTAATTCATGCGCCGGAGTAGCACGTGCTGCCCCGGCGCAGGGTGTCGCAAAAACACTTAAGAGACACCCGGAGAGCAAGCTGCTCACTCCACCGTTGCCTCGGCCCAGGTAAGCCATATGCCGGTCGGGGCAGGGGGAGGGCAGACCAGGTGGCGGGGGAGGGGCAGGGATACCGAGGGCCAAAATCCCCAATATCCAATGTTCCCTCCAGGCCGTAAATACGCCGATACGGTCGGCGTTACTGTGCGCGAGCTGTAGAGCTAGCGCACATGCGAGCAGGCCCATAGGGCCTCCTGTGACTTATACGGGGGGAAGAGGATGATTGTCCCCTTCTCCTGAGTTGTTCCTGGAAATGTGATAAGATACATTTCCAATGGGCCGGTCACCTTAGCCTACACAGGATTGGGCTGCCCAAGTCAGAAAAGGTACAAAAAGGGTAACTAAAATAGGGGTTGGAGTATCTTCCCTGAGAAGACAGGCTGAAGATGTTGGGGCTTTTGAGTTTAGAAAAAAAGACAAGAGTTGAGGCAGAGTGGTATTAATGAGGGAACACGTGTAATTAATAGGGTAGCACGTGAATTGGTCCTCAGGAAAGACATGGTAGACATTTATAGAACTGAAATCTGTACAAGGAAACAAAAACATTATTTGTCTCAGACACAGTAATATTATTTAATTGATTGGCAGTAGGTCTGGGGAAGACAAAAGGAAATAAGTGTTTCTTCGTAGATGGTAATGTATAGAATTCATTGCCACCATGGTGATAGCCACTATGTTGTATTACGTACCTTAAAAAAAGGATTAGATAAATTCATAGAGAATAGATCTGTCATATAACATTACCTATTACCAGTAAATTGAACATCCATACCATTTGCTTGGGCAAGCAATGTTGTTGTTGTTGTTGTTGTTGTTGTTCAGTCGTTAAGTCGTGTCCGGCCCTTCGTGATCCCATGAACCATATCCCGCCAGGCCTTCCTGTCCTCCACTATCTTCCTGAGTTCGCTCATTTTCATGTTTGTTGCATCGGTGATGCTGTCTAACCATCTCATCCTTGGCCTTCCCCTTCTCCTTTTGCCTTCAATCTTTCCCAGCATCAGAGTCTTCTCCAGAGAGTCCTCTCTTCGCATTAGGTGGCCAAAATATTTGAGTTTCAACCTTAGTACCTGTCCTTCCAGGGAACAGTCAGGCTTGATTTCATTTAGAATTGACTGATTTGATCTCCTAGCAGTCCAAGGGATTCTCAGGAGTCTTCTCCAGCACCACAGTTCAAAAGCATCTATTCTTCGGCGCTCAGCCTTCCTTATGGTCCAACTCTCGCAACCATACATTGCTACTGGGAACACCATCGCCCTGACTATACGAACTTTTGTTGGCATGGTGATATCTCTGCCTTTTATTATGCTGTCTAAGTTTGCCATAGCTTTCCTTCCAAGGAGTAAGCGTCTTTTAATTTCATGGCTGCCATCTCCGTCTGCAGTGATCTTGGAACCCAGAAAAGTAAAATCTGTTACTGCTTCCATTTCTGCCCCTTCTATTTGCCAGGAATTGATGGGACCCGATGCCATGATCTTAGTTTTATTAATGTTGAGTTTCAAGCCAACTTTTGCACTCTCCTCTTTCACTCTCATCAAGAGGCTCTTTAGTTCTTCTTCACTTTCTGCCATTAGGGTGGTATCGTCTGCATATCTGAGGTTGTTGATATTTCTCCCGGCAATCTTGATTCCGGCTTGCGATTCATTCAGCCCTGCATTTCTCATAATGTACTCTGCATATAAGTTAAATAAGCAGGGTGACAATATACAGCCTTGCCGTACTCCCTTCCCAATTTTGAACCAATCAGTTGTTCCATGGCCGGTTCGAACTGTTGCTTCTTGACCCGCATACAGGTTTCTCAGGAGACAGGTAAGGTGGTCTGGTACCCCCATCTCTTTAAGAATTTGCCACAGTTTGTTGTGATCCACACAATCAAAGGCTTTTGCGTAGTCAATGAAGCAGAAGTAGGTGTTTTTTTGGAACTCTCGTGCTTTCTCCATGATCCACCGCATGTTGGCAATTTGATCTCTAGTTCCTCTGCCTCTTCGAAACCCAGCTTGTACGTCCGGTAGTTCTCGGTCCACGTACTGCTGAAGCCTAGCTTGTAGGATTTTGAGCATAACCTTGCTAGCATGTGAAATGAGTGTAATTGTACGGTAGTTTGAACACTCTTTGGCACTGCCCTTCTTTGGAATTGGAACGTAAACTGACCTTTTCCAATCCTTTAGCCACTGCTGAGTTTTCCAAATTTGTTGGCATATTGAGTGCAGCACTTTCACAGCATCATCATTTAGGATTTTAAGTAGCTCAGCTGGGATATTATCATCTCCACTAGCTTTGTTGTTAGTAATGCTACCTAAGGCCCACTTGACTTCACTCTCTAGGATGTCCGGCTCTGGGTCAGTGACCACACCAGCGTGGTCATCAGGAACATTCAGATCTTTCTTGTATAGTTCTTCTGTGTATTCTTGCCATCTCTTCTTAATCTCTTCTGCTTCTGTTAGGTCCTTGCCTTTTTTGTCCTTTATCATGCCCATCTTTGCACAAAACGTTCCCTTGATATCTCCAATGTTCTTGAAGAGATCTCTAGTCCTCCCCATTCTGTTGTTTTCCTCGATTTCCTTGCATTGTTCATTTAAGAAGGCCTTCTTATCTCTCCTTGCTATTCTCTGGAAATCTGCATTCAGTTGTTTATATCTTTCCCTTTCACCCTTGATTTTTGCATTCCTTCTTTCCACAGCTATTTGTAAAGCCTCATCTGACAGCCACTTTGCTTTCTTGCATTTCTTTTTCTTTGGGATGGTTTTAGTTGCTGCCTCCTGTACAATGTTACGAACTTCCGTCCATAGTTCTTCAGGCACTCTGTCTACCAGGTCTAATGCCCTAAATCTATTCTTCACCTCCACTGTATATCATAAGGGATATGGTTTAGGTCATATCTGACTGGTCTAGTGGTGTTCCCTACATTCTTCAGTTTAAGTCTGAATTTTGCAATAAGAAGCTCATGATCTGAGCCACAGTCAGCTCCAGGTCTTGTTTTTACTGACTGTATAGAGCTTCTCCATCTTTGGCTGCAAAGCACATAATCTATCTGGTTTCGGTATTGACCATCTGGTGATGTCCATGTGTAGAGTCGCCTCTTGTGTTGTTGGAAAAGAGTGTTTGCTATGACCAGCGTGTTCTCTTGACAGAACTCCGTTAGCCTTGTTGGGAAATTGGGCAACTTCTGTATGCTGGACACTGGAGGGGGTGTGTGAGTTGGTTAATCACCTAAGTACCTAGGTAGACCCTCTTGTCTTTGACCCCTCATTGTCTTAAGGAAGGGGCGTGGCCCCAGACCCAGTTTTCCTCCTTCTTCTCCCCTCTCACAGTTTCATTTTCTCTCTTCTATCTTGATGCTAGACCAGGCGGGATGATGCCAGGCTCCTCTGGAGCCCCAGTGGCCATCTTGCTGCACACCTCATGCAGGGAGCCCCAGCTCTAGGGGGGTTCTATCTTAAGTCTAGGATGTACCTCTGATGTAAATCAGATGCTGCTGTACATATGAAACTGTAAGTAAAACTCTTCTTCTTTTTGCAACTTCAATCTGCCTGTGCCTCATGTGTTTTATCTAGCCAAGTAAAGCTAAGCAAGTCTGCCACGTGGGTGGGGAGTAAAGCAGAGTAAGAGAGAGGGGAACGGAGCGACGAATAGCTACCCCCCCCTAAGGGAATTCCAACAGGTTATGCGGCCCAGTTAACGCAAATGCTGTGTGAAGAGAATCAGCTCTATACAGAGAGAGAAAGAGATTTTTCCCCACCCATTTGTTTTTCGGGCTAGACTTGCTTATAGAGAGGCTGAAGTTGCTTATTAGCAAAACAATGGCAGAAAGATTAGATGTGGAGGCTTTGTCTCTCCAACCAGTGAATAGATTGAACCCAAAGGCTTTCAACAACTGGTGTTGTAAGATTACTGCAGAGATTCAGATGCATGATGCTTCAATTGCGTTAGACGAAAACTGCCCAACAAATGGAGAAGCAGAAGTTCGAAACTGGAAGCGGGCAGACGGTAGAGCTAAATGTTTAATCCTAAGATCTCTGACCGACCTGCAGATGCCTTATGTCCAAGGGGTGAAAACAGCCAAAGAAATGATGACAGTTTTAACAGAGACTTATTCGAGAACAGGAACAAAAGACCAATTTAGTTTGATTAATGATTTGTGTGGCCTCAGATTGGACAGAAAGGAAGACTGTGAGAAATATTGCAGTAAAATGATTCAGACTTTCAATGACCTTGCGCTCACAGGACTTGATTTCTCGATGGAGCAACGCGTGGCGTACCTTACAGGGTCTCTTAGCGATTCAACTTTTGCAAGTTTTAAACAGGCAGTAGCTGGAAGAGAGAAAAAGGAGTTCAAACAAATATTATCAGAATTACGTTCTGAATGTACTCCTTATAGAAAGCAGGATTTCCCCACAGTGAGTGAATCAAATTACAAAGTGCAGAGCAGCCCTGCAGACAAAAGAGCACGTGTTTGCTATGTTTGTGGATTCGAGGGCCATATTGCCAGACATTGCCAGAGGGATGAAAGGAACAGGAATTCGCACCTATCCCCAGGGGGCCTTGGCAGCTCAGCTGAAGACAATAGAACGAGTTACAAACAGAGGGGGAGAAATTATAGCCCACAGCATTCAGCAGGAGAGAATCACGGAAGGAGAAAGGATTACAAGCATTGCAATTTTTACCTGACAGAGCAAAAAGAGCAAAAAGCCATGTTTTTACACCAAACCAACAAAAGTTCTGCTGTTTGGATCCTGGACTCGGGATGTTCGAGTCACATGACTTCAGATATTCAATTGTTCCATGAGTTGAACCAAGATTTTTCAGGTGAAATAACTGTGGCAAATGGTGAGAAATTAGAGATTCAAGGCAGAGGAAAAATAAACATACAGTGCCTTGCACATGGTAAAATAAATGATGTCACGCTGAACAACGTAATTTTTACGCCACAAATACATCAAAACATGTTAAGTATATCTTCCATAACAAAGCAAGGATTAACTGTTGAATTTGAGAGGGACAGATGTAATATTTTGAAAAATACTGAACTAATTGCACAAGGAACTATGCAGGATGGAGTTTATTTTCTAGATATGCCAAAACAGCATGGACAGCGCCTGATGTCCGCCCAACAACAATGCACAAAGGAACGTGCCCACCTGAACCACAGAAGATGTGGACACGCAGACATCAGTGGCATATTGGACCTGCAGAGGAGAGACCTGGCAGAGGGACCACAAGTAAAGCGCTGCAGCAACCATCCAGAAAAGTGTATGGTATGTATGAAAACAAAAGACACAAAACTTTCTAATCCACAGAAAGCTGAGAAGTGCAGTACCAGCAGTGTGTTAGAACTTATTCACACTGAATTATATGGCCCGATTAAAACGCAATCTGTTGGCGGGAACAGATTCATATTGACTTTTACTGATGATTATTCAAATTATACAATGATTTACCTACTAAAGGACAAAAGTGAAACTCTTGACAAGCTCAAGAACTACGTGGCAGCTGTAAGCAACAGGTTTGGAAGGAAACCTCAGGAACTGTGCTGCAACCTTGGTGGTGAGTACCTGTTAAACCAAATACGCACATACCTTAACCAACAAGGCATAGCTCACACACCAACAGTTTCATGTACCCCACAACAGGCTGGGGTGGCAGAGAGGAAGAATAGAAATCTTCTAGAGATGACCAGAGCAATGCTTGCAGATGCAAAGCTACCTAATAAATTTTGGGGTGATGCTGTAGATACAGCTAACTATCTGCAAAACAGACTATCCACTAAAGATGCAGGAAAGACCCCATATGAACTGTGGCATGGGAAAGCACCAAGCACCAAACATTTCAGAGTTTTTGGGTGCAAGGTTTATGCATATGTGCCAAGAGAAAAGAGATCCAAACTAGATCTTAGAGCACAAGAAGGGATCTTTATTGGCTATCCACATGGATCCACCGGCTATAGAGTAATGGACTTAAAGACTGGACGTGTGTCAGTATGTCATGGGCTCTACTTTGAAGAGCATGAAAACACTGACAAGGGCCAGACATCCATAGAAAAATCACCAGTGATAAATGATGAACTAATGTATGTGCAAGATTACTACCCAGAGATCAGTACGCCAGCAGAAGGGGACGCAGCTGAGGACGAGCTGCCGGAGCCAGACGTCGCCAGCGATGCAGACCAGGTTCCAGATCAGCACCTCAGACGTTCACCCAGAGAAAACAAAGGCGTACCACCTTCACGATTTGAAGTGTGCAACCTCGCAAGGTCGTCGTTGCGGCGAGAGTCAAGTAAGTGGAAAGACACTGCACAACACAAAACAGAAGGGGCACGAGAGCCCCAGAACCAAGAAGAATCTTCTAGCAAGAAACTGAGTCCAGAGTATGCGAGCAAAGATGGACGTCGCGGACTCCAGCATCCAAAGTTGAGAAGGGGTGTTGGGAAATTGGGCAACTTCTGTATGCTGGACACTGGAGGGGGTGTGTGAGTTTGTTAATCACCTAAGTACCTAGGTAGACCCTCTTGTCTTTGACCCCTCATTGTCTTAAGGAAGGGGCGTGGCCCCAGACCCAGTTTTCCTCCTTCTTCTCCCCTCTCACAGTTTCATTTTCTCTCTTCTATCTTGATGCTAGACCAGGCGGGATGATGCCAGGCTCCTCTGGAGCCCCAGTGGCCATCTTGCTGCACACCTCATGCAGGGAGCCCCAGCTCTAGGGGGGTTCTATCTTAAGTCTAGGATGTACCTCTGATGTAAATCAGATGCTGCTGTACATATGAAACTGTAAGTAAAACTCTTCTTCTTTTTGCAACTTCAATCTGCCTGTGCCTCATGTGTTTTATCTAGCCAAGTAAAGCTAAGCAAGTCTGCCACGTGGGTGGGGAGTAAAGCAGAGTAAGAGAGAGGGGAACGGAGCGACGAATAGCTACCCCCCCCTAAGGGAATTCCAACAAGCCTTTGCCCTGCTTCATTTTGCTCTCCAAGGCCAAACTTGCCTGTTGTTCCGTTTATTTCTTGATTTCCTACTTTAGCATTCCAGTCTCCTATGATGTAAAGGACATCTTTTTGGGGTGCTAGTTCTAGAAGGTGTTGTAGGTCTTCATAGAACCGGTCAACTTCATCTTCTTCGGCATCAGTGGTTGGGGCATACACTTGGATTACTGTAATGTTGAATGGTTTGCCTTGGATTCGAACTGAAATCATTCTGTCGTTTTTGAGGTTGCACCCCAGTACTGCCTTTCCTACTCTTTTATTGACTATGAGGGCTACTCCATTTCTTCTAAGGGATTCATGCCCACAGTAGTAGATATGATGGTCACCTGACTTAAATTCGCCCATGCCCGTCCATTTTAGTTCGCTGATTCCCAAGATGTCAATGTTCAATCTTATCATCTCATTTTTGACCACATCCAGCTTGCCTTGATTCATAGACCTCACATTCCATGTTCCTAAGCAGTATTGCTCCTTGCAGCATTGGATTTTCCTTTCAACCTCAGACACATCCACAGTTGGACGTCCTATTGGCTTTGGCCCAACCGCTTCACTCTTTCTGGGTCTACTTGGAATAGTCCTCCGCTCTTCCTCAGTAGCATATTGGACACCTTCCGACCTGAGGGGCTCATCTTCCGGCGTCATATCTTTTAGCCTTTTGGTACTGTTCATGGGATTTTCTTGGCAAGGTTACTGGAGTGGGTTGCCATTTCCTTCTCCAGTGGATCACTTTTAGTCAGAACTCTCTGCTACGACCTGTCCGTCTTGGGTGTCCCTGCACGGCATAGCTCATGGCTTCATTGAGTTACGCAAGCCCCTTCGCCACGACAAGGCAATGATCCACGACAAGGCAATGATCCATGAATGATCCATGGGCAAGCAATAGAGAGTAACTATTCTGCCCCGTTTATGAATATTGAGAGGCATCTTGCTGACCTTTGTTTGAAAAAGACTGCTTTGCTACCTCCTTGCTCTTCTTCAACAAGATAATCACTGTGTTATTCTTAAACAGCATTTGGTTACTTCTCTTGATAAAATAGAAAGGTTATCAGCTTTGTCTTTCTATAAGAAGAGCCCTGCTGGATAAGACAAAATGCCCATCTAGTCCAGCATCCTGTTTCCCATAGTGACCAACCAGGTGCCTATGGGAAGCAAAACATATTCACTTGGCTTGATTGTATGCCCGTGGTGAAACTGAGTCATAAAACAGACTTATTTTTTTCCTATCCACACCTTTGGTAACAAGAAATTTGGAAGTTTGATTCCTTTTGTGTTTTGCAAAATTGCAAATTGCTAATGTAAATTCTCAGTTCCTCCTGTGTGTGTGTGTGTGTGTGTGTGTGTGTGTGTGAGAGAGAGAGAGAGAGAGAGAGAGAGAGAGAGAGAGAGAGAGAGCACTTCCGCTTGTACAAGGGATATGAGATTTCCTCCAGCTCTGCCCTCTGCGGGAGTGTGCCAGGTTCCACATTATTCTTGGGGGTCCTCTGACCTGCAGGATCAGATTTTTTGGAAGCACTGGGGACTGTAGGATGGAAGAGGAGATAGTGAAGCCCCTTCCTGTGAGTGAGACATCACTTGCTGTTCTCTGGATCCAAGTTATAGTTTTGTGATGTGCATTTGACAAACATTTACATTTTTCAGCAATTTGATCTGCTAGATTAGTGGTTCCCAAGCGTTTTACCACTGGGACCCATGTTTTAAAATAACAGTCTATCAGGACCCACCTAGATTTATGAAACTTTAAAAAGTGACCTAAAAAGAAACAATATATTTATTTATTTGTTTACAAGTAACATTTTATTTAATTATTTGCAAAAAACTCAATCCATTTCTTGTAACAAGGCAGCCCTAATGTGCAACCTCAAGACTTGAGGGACTTAGTTGTGTGACCCAGCCTTCACCTGTTCCCACTACCTGTCATTGACAAACTTGGGGAGAAAAACACACCATAAAAAAGGCACGCAAACATTTATCTCCTTATATTTACACAAGGAGCTCAGCTGTTTGCAAGGCAATTAGCAGCTATCTAATTTTTGAATAGCCTCAGAGCTTGAGGCAATTAGTTTTCTGATCTTTCCATCACCTGTGCTATTCATTGGAGGCTCTGTGGGACCCACCAGAAATGGGGGCGCAACCCACCAAGTGGGTCCCAACCCACAGTTTGAGAAATGCTGTGCTAGATCTTTGGAAATGTATGGAAAAAAATCCCATTGCCAAGAGAGTCTAAGCCATCTATATTTAGATGAGGGGAGTTCACCATGTTCATAGTTCTGTATTGTAACAATCAATAACAATTCAGTCTTGCTTGGATTGAAGTAGGCACTATTCCAAGCCGATCTAAGATTGAATTTCAGTCAAACAGTTAGACAGCAGGAATGCTTCCATAACAGAGTCCAATATCAAAGGTTAAAAAACTTGGAACATCTCATGCGTAGTAGTAGAAACCTAATTATGATAACAGTTAGAAATAATAACGTTGAGGTAAAATATAGTGAAAATTAGACCTGCAAGAATATTATGTAACCTTTCTTTTTCATTGTAATAAAAGACCACAGAAAGCAGGCAGTGAATAATCTGAACCTCTTTTTTTATAAAATATCTGTCAAGACAACTGGGCTCTGTTTTTGTCCCTCTCTCTATTTGTTCCAAGTCTGTCTGTCCGTTTTCTCTTCTTGAACCTATTTGTATGAGTCCGACTGTTGTGAAGCTAAGAGGGAAGAGAAGGTACAGGCTGTGTTTGGGGAACCTGTGACCTTTCACCTGGGGGAATGCCCCCCCGTTATCGTTTTCTTCCAAATGCCTTTTTTTTCTCTCTTGAAACTGCAATGGGGAAACCACTAGAAGGCTGTCTCAGTTTGTTGGCTTGAGCGCCTTTGTGACCTCAGCAGCCACTAGACCAGCCCCGCCTCAACTGCCCATTCCTATAAGAAGCTCGGAATATGTAATATATAGGGATTGGAAGGCTTGGGAGAGGTAAGGGAAAATATTTCCCCTTACCACCCCGTAAGCCTCCCATAAGCCAATGGGTCTCCTAGAACCTGGCTGGTGGAAGTCCGAGGAGAGAAAGGGGGCTGTTGGGAGAAGAGGAAGGGAATAGCATCTGGCGCAGTCGCCCACACCGGGTGACACCCCCTCCGGGCTCTGACTTGCCTCCCGCCCTTCTCCCATGCTTTATGGGCTCAGATTTGTTTTTGGATATCTGCAGCAGGGCATGCACTATTTCATTGTTGGCAGATGAGGTTGAGGGAAGTTAAACTGGACTACCCCCATGCAGTGGAATGGAGGAGATGCAGTGAGTTAAGAATGGGGAATTTGGTGTGCACGGTAAGGCAAGTTGATTGAGTAGTGGGGTCACAAGATCAGCCTGTAGAGGCTGTTCAGCTCCAGGATGTTAGATGAAACCCCACTGAGCAAGGGTGCAAAATTAGCCTCAATTAAGTCTGACCGGTTTGAGGTGGGCAAGGCAACACTGAGCTGCCTTGACTCCTTTAGGGATCAGCAGTGATAAGCTAGAAGTAGATGATTTGCAACTTGGAGCCAGGGTGGGATCACCCAAGAAAGGGGGGAAGATGCATCCATGGGGCTGAGTTTCCTGCAAGTTAGGAACCTGAGCTGAAAAGGGGGAGGAGCGGTAGGATGGTTTAGACCGGTAGGATGGTTTAGGCATCCATCTTGTATCTTATCGGGCTGTGCACAAAAATGTGCTTTTGTGGGCATTTCATTTTCTGCACTCCATCGAGCCTTTTTATCAGTTTCTCTTCCAGCCATTGGAGAAGTCCCAAAACATTTTTGTTTGATTCTGTAAATATGAGGCCAACTTTGATTACTCTGATCCAGAGATATGCTCTCAATAAGAGAGTAGATGCTATCAACTACTGCTTTGCTTTTTTTCTACTTTTGAGGAGCAAAGGACCTGGATTCAGGCATGCATGCGCATATGCACACACACGGCCATTACCATTGTCCCAGCTGATAATGCTGGTGGTGATCATCTGGTTAGGATGGCACATTCAGTCTCAGTCTAGCAACTAGAACCTGTATTGGCCTGAGTATAAGACACACTTTTTTCCCCTAAGGCAAGTATTTCAAGTAGGGGTGCTTGCGACCTACAATCAAAGCCTAGTGTTTTCTGCCTAAGAGCCAAGCCTCTCTGAGTCTCTTTCAAAGGTAAAATGGGGCTTTTTTTTTAAATCACTTAATCACTTGCTAAATGGCCGATGATCTCTCTAGCAGCCTCTAGCCTCAGGATGGAAGCATTTGAAAAAATTAACCCTTAAGCTCCAGCCCCAGGACTCTGGAAACTAAGATATTTATTGATCCTGCAGTTTGAAAGTTGAGAGTGCAGTTTGAAAGTTGAGAGCAAGAGCTCCTGCATAGGCTTACCATATCCAAGGGGGGACAGAGTGCCAACCTTTAGGCTGCAATCCTATGCACACTTTCCTGGGAGTAAGCCCCATTGAATGCAGTGGGACTTACTTCTGAGTAGACATGCATAGGATTGTGCTGTTAACCATTGAAATTTGGGCAGGTGCAGCTCATCATGGAAGGGTGCAACAAGCTGCACCTGCCCAAATTTCAAAGGTTAAAGGTAGGCACTCTGTCCCCCTTTGGATCCGGAAAGGCTACTTATATACTAGGGTGCCCAGATTCAATAAGGGACAGGGTGCCTGTGCCTTTAACTGTACTAAAGCTGTACTGTTTTACTGTTCTACTAATGTGTGTATTTTTTTAAAAATAGCACCAAACTTTAAGGGTGCGTCTTATAATCAGGTATGTCTTATACTCGGGACAATACCGTATATAATAGAGTACACCACACCCAGGGTTGTTTTTTCTTAGTTGTCTGGGTTCTGAATCTTTCAGGAATATTGCCAAGTTTTTTTTTTCTGTACAAGCTCACAATGGCTAGAAGTTAATATTTTTAGAAAGCTAAAGTTGGTAACAGAATTCCTACAGGAGCCTGTGAACCACTTAAAAGTATCGGATCCTTAACCAGATGGCAGGACATATTTCCGTGTAGGCAACGAATTCTGCCCAGTTGTGCTGTACTTTTAAGATCTGCTCTTTTGATTTTTTGTTTTTTCCCCTCCTTCCTCCCTAACATTGGAGCTTGTGTTTTTCCTCCCATCATTGATCTCTGGTTACTCTGGATTACTTTTCTCTTCTGATCATGTCTTCCCCACTTTTTATGTTCTTGTTTGTTCTTCTCTCCCATATGAGCTGCACGGTGCTCAGAAATCTTTGTTTTAATCTGCTTTGCAATAAAGCCGGTGGCTTTTTTGATATGCCAGTTTGATCATCTTTCTTACACATCATGCCAGCAGCCATATGGGCAGTCCTGCAGGCTTTGAAAGGAATACTATTCACAAAGATTGATTTGTAAGGCAGACTTTGCTGATTGCTTTGTTCTTGAGCATGTTGGTTTGCAAGCAAATTGCATGGAAGAATTTTTGAACAACAGTGGAATGAAAAAAAGACTTAAGTTCAGAACTCAACCTAAAATAAAATGTATGCTTGTATCCTTTCAAGAAGAACCAGTATTTTGCTTTCTGGTGTCTTGTCTGTCAGTGATAGGTTCAAAGGCTTATATCTTAGATCTTCTTTAGACATGGAAATACATCTCAGTGTGGGATATACCATATATGTTAGCTGGTATCCGTGTATAACACATCTGCATACCTTTCTTCTTCAAATGTGAAGAATAACGTGTTTTTTCAGTGAAATAGATTAAATATTGCAATGGTGCTGTTCAAGGTTGTGTTTTATTTCATGTTATGAAATAAACATGAAACCTCTTAAAGCTACATTTGTTCAAATGAAAAAGCTAAAGCTATCAAGATTAGAGGAAAATGTATTTGTCAATTGATCTGGGCTTTACGTATGTGTTCTTTGTTTGGCCATAGCCCTATTCGAAGGTGGTTTTTTATGCTTATTTGGTTTATCATTTCAGCAAGTGCAAGAGTGGGCGGGTAAAGGTTTTGATTTATTTTATTCTGTAAATTCTGCCTGTAGGAGAGAAAAAAAATATGTGGCAAATGAACACATACTAATAATTTCAACAGCCAAGATTTCCGAAACTGTGTATTGAACATTACAAAGTGTACGTTCATATTGCTCCAATATATAGACTGAATGTAGTGGTTTGGGAGTCGGACTTAGACCTGGAAGATCCAGGTTCAAATCCCCGCTCAGCCACGAAGCTTCCTGGGTGACCTTGGGCCAGTCACTATCTCTCAGCCCCACCTACCTCACAGGGTTGTTGTGAGGACAAAAAGGAGGGGAGGAAATATGTACACCACTCTGAGCTCCTTGGAGGAAGGGCGGTATAAAAATGTGAAAAATAAAAATAAATAAAATAAAATAGTCAATCATCATTCCTCCCTCAACACAGATACACACAGCAACTACTCATTGGCTCATTAAGGCTGCATGGTCATCTTAACCCCTGCACGAATGGAACAGTGAAATAGACTGGTAAGAGTATCCATTGGCATTTGTCTCCTCATGGAATCCCTTTCCCAGATACACTTCTTTCCAACTGGTGCACATTTCATCCCTCCTCTGATTTTTGCCAGACGTTAGCCACATATTCAGACACAGGAACATCTGCACATCTAAATATTTCCACTTGATCTTGGTCTTACATGGCAATTCAGTTTTCAGATTTGGCACAAAACTCTGTTGTCATTCCCTGCGTGTGGGTGGGTTCTGATCAATGTGCAATCCTATGTATGTTTACCTGAATGTAAGTCACACTGTATCCAATGGGACTTACTTCCCATTAAGCGTGCATAGGATTGCAGCCCGAGGCACCTGAGGAGACGCAACAAGGATTTATTTCCAAATGAGCATAAATATTAAGAACAATGATGTCACAACTACTGTTTGAAAAACAGTATTTACTGTAGAAGCTGCTTTGTGAGAATGTTAATGCCTGAAGGCTTTGTGACGTTTCCTGTCTGAAGACAATAACCACAACAAATTCAGGCAGTCAAGTGCCTATCAGTATGGAGGTGGACTAGGGTCACCCCAAAATAAGGTAATAGTTTCTACATACTCAGGAGACTCCCTAGGTATACAGAAGTTTAGATGGTTTGACTTTAAGTTTAAAAGAAAAATACATTAACAACCAAAATGGCCCTGTGAGGTTCCAGGACCATACAGAATTATTGAGGACATACTAAATCTCACTTCAGTGTCCAAAGAGGAGGAACCTCTTATTTGGGGGCGGAGAACATGCTGCTGCCACCCAATCATAGCTATGCTAAAAGAATTGTTTTCTATAGGCAGCTCCCGCTCCAGGGAGATAAAAAGGAGTCTAAGATCAGTGGAAAGCTTTTTAAAATTTAAAAAATAGTGGGGGGAGGACATGATTGTGGTGGGAATTGCAATGAGGGCAAAGAGTTGAAGGCCTCTTGCCCCCCTCCCCCATGGTTACATGTCGTTTCAGGCACCCTCTGGTGCGCAATTTAGAAAAAGTAAAAAATAATAATAATAATGGGCTCCATCACACATTTCCAGTAACAAATGATTTGGCTCTAAATGGCATAATTAAAAGACTTCTGGAACAGCAACATCTTGCAGGCTAATTCCTTAAACAGGGCTCTACGGGCACAGTAACACCTAAACTGGAGGGTGGGGGAGAAGGACGGCACCATAGAGAACCTACTGCATGCCCTAGTTTAAGTTGTATATCTCATTTCAAAACTAAACCATACCAAACCATAACAGATGCCATTTTTCTTGCAGCAGATGGCACTATTAATGCCTGAAATAGGGAAGGAATCTGCTGAAAAGTGATGTCTGTGCTACAGTGTAGAAATCTCTGGTGTAAAATTAGTGCAAAGTGGTTGCTTGCCAGTGTCTAGGTCATTCCGCTTAGAGCTTACCATGGCACCTGTCTGCTCAGGAGTTCTTACTGCATCCGCTTCGTAGGGTGATTGATTTACTGTCAGAATGGCAAAGTTTTTAGAGCATATTGTTAATAAGACAACCCATTTTCAAAGCAGTCCTATGCATGTCTACCTAGAATTAAGACTTACTGAGTTCATTGAGACTTGCTCCAAGATACGGATGTGTAGGGTTTCAGCTTTTAGCACATTTATTATTATTAGTTTATTTATCACTTCAAAACCAAAGTGTTGCACATGCATAAAATTAACGGTGACAAGTCCCTGCCCACAAGAGTAGTATCTCAATAGATATAAGGAAAAGGGGGAGGGGGTAAGGAAAGACAATAGTGTCCAAGAGAGGAAGAACACTCAAGGTTATTAAACTTCTTCCGTTCCCTCACAGTACAGTTTGTGGTCCTATGACCTCTGTGAGGGAGGAAGGGCACATCTAATACGGCGGCCCGTGTGGTTACTGGGGGTAGGCGGTTCGACTCTGTCGGGCCGTTTCTTCAGCGGCTGCACTGGCTGCCGATTCATTTCCGGGCCAAATTCAAAGTGCTGGTTTTGACCTTTAAAGCCCTATACGGCCTGGGGCCAGGATATCTGAGAGACCGCCTACTTCCATATATTCCGGCTCGTCTCCTTAGGTCATCAGAGAAGGCCCTTTTGCGGGTACCGTCGCCCAGGGAGGTGTGAGGGGCGGCGGCCAGAAATAGGGCCTTCTCAGTAGTGGCACCAACCCTATGGAATTCCCTCCCTCTTGATTTACGTACTGCTCCCTCCCTGGAGACCTTCCGGCGAGGCCTGAAAACTTTCCTGTTTAAGGAAGCCTTCTGAGTCCTTGCCTTTTTTAACATTCTGCTGGCACAGGTGGAGTGCTGCTGCTTTTTTATGCTCCTGTTTTAATTGTAATTTGATGTGTTTTTATTAATTTTAGATGATGTTTTTACTACCTTTGTGGATTGTTTTTATTGTTTTAAATGTGATTATTTTTTGTATTATGTATCCCATGTTGTAAGCCGTCTTGGGTCCCTTCGGGGAGAAAGGCGGGGTAAAAATATTGTAAATAAATAAAATAAAATAAAATAAATCTAAACTTAAAGGGGCACCAGTGAGTGGAGATAGCATAGTAGCTTTGCTGGGGTTTCCTCCTCCTCTCCTCACAGGGCAGCTGCTGTTTCTATGGCCTCTGTGGGGAAGTGGGGTGCAGTCCAAGCTTAATTTAAAAAATTGGGTGCAGTGGTAGAGCAATGATTTCCATAGTCAAATAGGGAACTCTGAATGTGGTTGTAAGTTTGCAAACAAAGGAACTTCAGTGACAGTTAAAGAAAATTCCTTCCTGTTTTTCATCTGAAAATATTAAAGTAATGTACACTTACAGGCCAAAACCAGAAACCTATTTCGTCACACTTAATTATTTCAATGGGCTATAGCTACCTCCTGATGCTGTGAAGTGTGGAGGACAGTGCCATTATGTGTGCACATAATACCGTATTTCTTCAAGTCTAAGGCGCCATCGATTCTAAGGCGCACCTTTACTTTCAGTACCTCCAGCAGGGGAAAAAAAATCCATCAATTGTAAGACTCGCCTCCCTTCATTAAATCTACCCACTCAGCACCAACTCTCCCCAGCATGTCTCCTGCAGCCGAGGATGACTGAGTGCACTGCATAGCATTTCTGACCCTGTCAGAAAGTGCAATTTCCTTCATTACCTGGTCTTGGGGGAGCTTCAGGGAGGCTTGCGCAACCCTCTGCAGGCCACCTTGATCTTCAGTTTGGCGAAAAACAGCGATTTTGGGACATTTCTGGTTTTCGCAAAAACCGGAAATGGCTGAAAAATCACCGTTTTTTGCCAAACTGAAGATCAGGGAGGCCTGCAGAAGGTTGTGCAGGCCTCCCTGAAGCTCCCGCAAGCCCCAGTAAGTAAGAAGATAGCATTTTGGGGTGCTTTTTGGAGACCTTTGATTCTAAGACGCACCCCATTTTTTGAAATGCTTAATTGGGAAAAAACATGCGTCTTAGAATTGAAGAAATACAGTAATCGGCCCTCAAGGAGTTCAATTGTTCTTTAGATTTTCACATAGAACACATTTTTTTATTTGACTTTATTTACAGTATACTCTCCGCATCCTTAGATGACCCCCATATTTTCCTACAGGAGGAGAAGCATGATGTGGCTTTCTAAGAACGTGTGGCCATTCTATCTGCTGTATGAAAATGCTATCAGTTTCTAGCTCTTTGTTATGATATAGTGTACTTGAACTATATTGACTTGCAGTTTGTGTGGCTTGCTCTTGTTTCAGGCAATGGGCCCCACCACGATCGATGCAGCGTTTACAACCCAAGCAACTTGGTTGATGGAGTTTACTGCCTCCCAATAGGGCACTGGATAGAAGTCTCTGGGCATACTGATGAGATGAAACATACAACTGATTTCTACTTTAATATTGCTGGGCATCAAGCTATTCACTATTCCAGGTAAACAAACAAACAATTACCCGTGTTAGTTGTTATGGAAAACAGACCAGGAAGTTGAACTTAAATGAGAACTTACTGTACAGTATGATTCAAAACACGTTTACTTAGAAGTAGGTTTTGCTGAGCTCAATAGGACCTGCTCCTTAGTAAGTGTACTGACTGTACTTAGTAAGTGTACTGACTGTTAATGATAGAAGAAGCTTCCTTGTGGATATGTTTTAGAAACATATTTTCAGCACTTGTCCCAGTCCCAGTCTCAAAAGCTTCGTCTGCAGCTGTGATGACTAGGTACTTGTCTAATGAAAAGAGACACACTTGTCAAATTTCTAGTTGTCCTGGAGCCATTTTGTGTACTTGTAAGGGTACTTAAAGAAGTGATCTGATGTACTGTGATACCACTGGGAAGGTCAGCCTTTGTCAGAATCAGCAAATATGAAAAAAAAATGCCAACCAATTTATTTACATAATTTTAGAAACATATCACATGACAATATGATTATGAAATGGTATGCTTATTGTTAACTGAATGCTTTCTGCTTTATTTGAAGCATCGAAAGGTAATCCTTTCTGCCCTCCAAAATTAAAATATTGTTTAGGAAACAAGTTTCTGAATAGCCTTCTCCAGCATCTGCAGATCGGTAGCTGATCTCCAATTTCAACATCTTGAATAATAGCAGATGCCAGGTGATGAACTGTGAAGAGTATAAATATGAAAAACAAAGCGATGAGATAAGGAATTCACTGTCAACAGGGATGAGCAAAGTCAGAAGCTGGCTGCAGAGATGGAAGCCAGAGTCAGGGTCAAAAAGCTGGGCAGTTGTGGGTATAAGATTGGAAGGCAGGGAATCGTGCCAGGAGTCTGACACTTGGAGATAAGCAAAGTTTGGTCCTTGGAAACAGGGCCAGAGAGCTGTCATACTGCAGGTGCAGGTTGCTTGCTGATGAACCTTATGGGACTGAGACTGGCCAACATGGAACAAATTGCATGGAGCTGTGAGAGCACCAGATGCCAAGTGTTGCTCTTTAAGCATTTGTGAAATTAGGTTGCGTCACCATTGACACCGAGAAAATGTATGTACCAAGACAGAGGGAATGCTAAGCCACTTCTTCCATAAAACAATTCTCATTTGTGAACAGAAAGCCACCGGGTGTATGCATGTTTGTAGATTTAATAAAGAAGCAGAAAAAGCAGATTTGCCATCTTGACTATGGAGATCAATCAGGACAGTGCCAGTCTTGGTATGGCAGAAGACTCAAATTAGGATGTAATGCAGTGTGTTTCAAGCTGCTATAAAAAGCAGTCCATGTCTCCTCACCCTCCTCCCTGTCAGCCCTACAGCCCTTATCCAGCTCTAGTCATGCAGAACTGTGAATGGCACACAGTCCCACCTACACTGAATGTGCAGCCAGTTTAAAGGGGTCTGGATGAACATCACAATGCTGATCCAGATTTTCACCCACATCGGCTATTTACACAGAATCCTGCTTCTGCATATGGAACTCCCTTTCTAGATCAAGGCGTTTGTATTTCAAGCCCAAGATCGTTTATCGGGAAAAGAACAAAAACTGTAATAATTTTAAAGCATTCAGTAGATGGTGCCTTGCAAATCTGGTTCAGCCTCAGTTGCTGCCTAGAGATCACCATCAGCTCAATGAAGTCGGTTCGCAAGAAGTGATGGCATCCCCAAAGTTCCTGGTGACTTTGTTAACAACATGATTCTCCTCCAGGTCTGGTTGCCTTCACATGTGAATATCTGCAGTGGTACCACAGTGTCTCTGGATAGAAACCAATGCTAAAGTTGACTAGGATTGCCACTGTGGACAGGTGTAAGTAATTTTCAATCAGTATGCTAAACCGTGATTTATTTGCACAAGAACAAGCTGCAGCAAGCCTTGGACTTATGCATGCCCTTCCTCCCCTCCTCCTCTGCGCATGAGAGGAAGTGATTGAAAACGTTTTTCTTTAGTTTTTGAACTAACCACAGTTTCCCATTATGTCTGAAACACGTTTTTATCCTGGTTTGTTTTAACTTAACTACTTTGGAACAAACAACAGTTCCCTGAGTTCAAACAAAATGGAAACATAGCATTGAACTAGTTCAAAAACAAGTGAAAGCTTTCAATTTCCTCCTCTTGCACACATAAGAAGAAGGGAGGAGGAGACATGACCTGAAGCTCACATAGCATTGAACTGTGACTTACAGCCTAATCCTGTCTAGCTAAGCTGCGGCGCGGACGTAGAGACTGCGCCGCATCCTGGCCAGATAGGACCCAGCACTGGCGCAGCTGGAGGCCTCCTCGGGGTAAGGGGATGTTTGTCCCATTACTCAGAGTAGAGCCCCAGCCACCCCGATAGGCAGTGCCGTCCCCAGCCGATTTTGCGTGTGGGGCCCGGTCCTCGGCCCCGCCCCTAAAACTAATTAGCATAAATTATGCTAATTTTTTTCGGGCGATTTAAACCTACATTTTAACCCTACAAAAGGGGTATTTTTAAAGTGTGTATGCTTTGAGGCACTTAACTTTTGTATAGGAGCCTCCAGCGATTTTTAAGGGGTATTTTTAAAGTATGTCTGCTTTGCGGCACTTAACTTTGTTATAGGAGCCTCCAGCGAAGCGATCGGCTCTCTCCAGCGACGTTCTCTTCCAGGGGCGCAGATCGGCGATCTGAGATCGCTCCTCTGCAGCCCCTGACCAGAACTGCTCATCGTAAGCTCTTCCTTTGAGTTCGCGCATGCGTGAATGGCTGTTTGCTATGCGCATGCGCGAACTCAAAGGAAGAGCTTACGATGAGCAGTTCTGGTCAGGGGCTACAGAGGAGCGATCTCAGATCGCCGATCTGCGCCCCTGGAAGAGAACGTCGCTGGAGAGAGCCGATCGCTTCGCTGGAGGCTCCTATAACACAGTTAAGTGCCGCAAAGCAGACATACTTTAAAAAAAAACCTTAAAAATCGCCGGAAAAAGCGAGATTTTTCCCGCTCTCCTCCGGAGCCTCCCGCCCCCCCACACCACCTCCCACCCTTGCGCCCTGGGGCCCACCGCCCCAGGGCACCACGTCAGAGGACGCCACTGCCGATAGGTCCACTTGAATGTGCGCCAGCTATTTTGCTGGCACATATTTGAGAGGGCGGTGTAATACTGGGCAGGCCCAGAAAGGGGGATAGGATCTCGGCGGAGCTGCCGCAGTCCCTCCCCTCCCCAGGCCCAGCCAACCAATCCCCCCCTCTTGAAGTGCCTCCGGTCTGCCCTCCTTCCGCCACCCTGTGGGGAACTTTCCCCGGCAGGTGGTTCTTGGGATCTGAGGCAGGGGGGAGCGGCACCAGCCTCAGCACCGGCGCCACCTACTTGATAGTTGCCGCAGATGTACTTTATGGCATGTTTGCGACACCCTAAACCAGCGGAGTGGTACGCCGGTCAAAGATTTGGACAGGATTGAGCAGTTAGTTTTATGTTTGAGTTTGATACTCAAAATGCACTGGGTTTTATCTCTTTGATAAGTAGTTCATAAGAATTTTTTTTTTAATGGTAACTGATATTTGTGGTACTTGCTATTTTGGAGTCTGCTTTGGCTTTTTGCCTTGCTTTAACAAAATGTAAAGTATCATAGATTATTTTTTAAAGGTCATTAAAACCTCTAATTGTCATTAATAAAATTCAAGTCAATACTGAATTATGTAACCGAAACACTCTCTGAAAGAAAAGAAAAAAAGCTTTGTTTTCTGTTTAGTTTGAACTGAGTGTGGAAAAAAGGAGAAAGAAATCCATTCAACTGTTTAAAGAAAAATAACCTGTGTGCCAAGTGTCACCCTGGAGTGATTTTTTATTGCTAAATTATAACATGAACTATGGTGGGGAAAGTAACAACTTTTAACTGGAATTCAGCGAGCTGTGCCATTTGAGTAAAAAGCTAAAATGATGCCCCGTGGTTAAATAATTAATTAAGAGCAGGGCTATGACATCTATTGGGATTTGTACCTTGGGAACTAAAGTCAGAGGGCCAATTCCCCTTCTCTTGCCGCTGAGGCTCAATAGCAACTGCATCAGTAACGAGGCTCAGAAATAATGAGCTACAGAGCAAAAGTCATTGATTGTATTGTCGGTTTTAAAGAGAGTCTAGATACGGGCTCTCATTTAAAACAGGGGAACAAGGTTTGAGTTGCTCTTTATGCATGCTAATGGGCTTATCCTGTCCCTTTTGAAGGCAGTGGGAATTTTGCCATTGATTTCAGACTGAGCAGCACTGGAACTCTAATGACTCAGACAAGTGAATCCTATTTAATGCATCATTTATCAATTAAATACCCCAAATAAGTTACTTAAGTGATAACAACAGTCCAAAGCAAGGCTAGGTCAAGTAATGTCACCCTAAAGTTTTATGTCATTACTGTAAGCTATTGTCTCATAATTGGTCTGCAGCCTGATCTGGTAGACTTTTAGTTGGAAGTCAAGTTTTACTTCTTGCATCCAAGCAGCCTTAATGGTTCATGTTAACAATGAAGTAGATTTTTACATAAACACTGGCAAACTTTTATTGTTTATTTCTTTAGATGATGTAGATTCTGAGAGGTCGGGGCAATAAACAACATGTAAAAAGCAACTTTAGTACAACTCAGAAACTACCAACAAACATAGTGTGTAGTTTAGCCCAAATGAAACCTTTTAAGACTCAATCATTTCACTGGGAACCGTTTAAGGATATGCTTCACATTTCCATTGGAATCACTTACCACTGACTGAATTATGCCCTTGATGTACCATATAAATAAAATGTGTTTAGTGCTACCTTGACCCACCTCACCCTCCCAAGCCTTGAAAGTTAGGTTTATTATGGCTTTTTAACTTTTTTACTCCTGCTTTTATATTCTGTATTGTGGTTTTAGATTTTACTAATGTTTTAAGAGTTTTATATTGTTGTAAGCCATTTTGAGTCCCCCCTATGGGGGGGAGAAAGATGGATAAAATATGCCAATTGCTTGCTTTACACTTTCAGAAGAAAACCGGAAGTGGTCGTAATCGCCATTCCACGATGATCTAAAGTTCAGGGAGGCCCGCAGAGGGGAGCGCGGGCCTCCCCGAACCCTTTGGGGAGTTCCCCCAAAAGGAACTCCCCAACGTTCCCTTTGGGTTACTGAGTTACAGTAACCCAGTTACTGTGGGTTACAGAATTTTAACCCACATTTAAAATTGTGGGTTAAATTTTAAATGCCACCTCCTGTGCAGTTGGCCACACATCATGAGTTCCAACCTTGATGGGTGGCAAAATCTTCAAAATAGGACTTGTTATGTCCTTGGGCTGTATGTTGGACGAAGGTTGTTTAAAGCTTCAGTATTTTGGCTGGGAAACCTGCAAGACAGTTTATCAGAAAGAAAACTTGCATAGCCCCTTTAGTTTACCTGTAGTTTATTCTTTGGAACAGCACTGTCTTATATCTAAAAGTAAACAAATATTACAGAATCATTGCTGCCTTTTCCCAAGAGACTTTTTGTTTTTGCAGAATCCCCTCTCCCCCAACAGCTGAATTGTGGCTGTGCTTGTGGAGAGCATACTTAAGAAGCTTCTTTGAAAAATCTCCCTCTTTCCCCCACTTTAATACTATGAATTGGGAGATTTTATTGCGATACTCAAGGGGCGAGATGTACAATGCATATAACAGTTAAGATGTTGTTTGAATCCTCTGTGAACCAGGAGAAAAATTGAGCTCTGTCAGTTTGCCAACCTGCTTGAACTATGGATTTTATTTCCTCTTTACTAGCTAAGCAACACTGAAGCTTGAAAATGAGGGTGACATGTCTAATTCCATATTCTCCCCCCAAAACGTTTTATCAGGATTATAAGTATCTGGCATTAAAAAAACGAGTAAAAGATTGACAGAAAATGCATTATCTTGTGATAAAGTTAAAACTCAAGGGAAGGGATTGTGTTGATATGATTTTTATCATTATGAGGGGGAAATTAACCCCTTCCCATACCAAGGCTACATAAGGCTTTATAGGTTATACATACATAATCTTTACTGCAGTCACAGACCAGTGCAAAAATTGCCAATTTATAGGTCAAATCCAGCACCTTGAATTTGGCTTGGAAATGAATCGTCCGGGAGTGCAGTCGCAGAAGCCGCAGCCTGACAGAACCAAGCTGCAGAGCCCCAGTAATCAGGCAAACTGCTGCATTCTGAACCAACTGCAATTTCTGAACTGTCTTCAAGGGCAGCCCCATGTAGAGCATGTTACAGCAATCCAGACATGGTTACTAAGGTTTGTGCCATCGTAGCCAGATCTGGCTGACTCAGGTGTGACCGCAGTGAGGCACCTGCTGAAGTTGGGCATCCTCATCCAGTGTAGGGCAATGAACGAATACCTGAGTCGTAGTTTCCAGACCAGGAGGACATCTGCCTTGAGTGCCTTCGGGAGAAAGGCGGGCTACAAATTCTTTAAATAAAATAAATAAAAATAAATCTGTCTTGTCCAAGTTTAATTTCAGTTTATTAACCCTCATCCAGGTCCCCACTGCCTCTAGACAGCACTCCAGGATTTACCACCCCCTTGGTATTTGGTGGAAAGGAGAGAGAGAGAGAGAGAGAGAGAGAGAGAGAGAGAGAGAGAGAGAGAGAGAGAGAGAGAGAGAGAGAGAGAGAGAGTTGGATGTTATTATCATATTATCATACCCAACTTCAAATCATCAGATTATCTTTCCCAGAGGTTTCATATAGATGTTAAAAAGCATGGGGGACTAAATGGATCCCTGTGGCACCACACAGGCGGCAGGCCAACAGC
The DNA here is from genome assembly GCA_026170595.1 of Plestiodon gilberti rubricaudatus. Lineage (NCBI taxonomy): Eukaryota > Metazoa > Chordata > Lepidosauria > Squamata > Scincidae > Plestiodon > Plestiodon gilberti. The sequence goes on from JANXHW010000001.1 coordinate 67,744,961, forward strand.
CATGGTGTTGAGCAGGCGTCCCCCAGCACCACATTCTGAGTCAGGTCAGCCAAAAAGAAACAGAACCACTGCAAAACAGTGCCTCCAAGTCCCAACTAGCCCAGAAGGACACCATGATTAATGGTGTCAAAAGCCTCTGAGAGGTCTAGCAGGGAAGTACTCCCCCTGTCCAGTCCTCGTTGAAGGTCATCCACCAAGGCGACCAGGGCTATCTCCATCCCAAAGCCCGGCCTGAAGCTAGATTGAAAGGGACCCAGATAATCAGCTTCATCCAGAGTTCTCTGGAACTGATACACTACTACCTGCTTTGTCACCTTGCCCAGAAAGGGGAGGTTCGATACTGTCTGGAAATTCTCCAACATGGTGGGATCGGGAGGGGGGGGTGTTCTTCAGGAGGGGGCATATAACTGCCACCTTCAAGGAATTTGGCAACACCCCCCCTCCTGTTTCATAAACAGTTGGCATAACACTTAGTATTCTGTGATTTCAAACATGCTGCATATCACTAAGCAGACAATGTGTTAAGCAGTGATGAAAACAGGTGTCCCGTTTTAGTTGCCGAGTCTGTTCCCGTGTGGGAATCACAGATAAGTAGACTAAATTACATCTAAGAAGAAAATTTGCCAGTGCTTAATTACTTTTCATCAGGGTGCCACAAATAATGAAAAGAGAAGGAAATGAACATTAAAAATGTATTGTAGCCTATTTAGTTCCTCTCATTTAAAAGCCCTGGAGTAGAATTGACTTAAAATGTACAACTTCAGTACCAAACAAGTAAGACATTCAAGATACCAAATTCTGTTCCTCCTCATTCCACTATTTAGATGAAAGTAAACTTTTCCTCTTAAGCAAAAATGCATTAGCAAATTTTGCAGCTGTACCATTTACTTGGAGCAATATAGGTTCTTCATTAATCAAAAACTTTCATCTCACAGGTTGCTGCTCTGCTGTTTATTTGCTAAGACTGAGATAACAAATCCTTGTTAAAATATACTTTGAAGTGAACAGATCACAATGCTGGCAACTGCAATGCTGGCAACTGTTACAATTAAATAGCCAAAGTTGACCCAATAAAGACTAATTATTTTCCATTTAGTAAATTATTAGTTGAAGCGCAGTTCTGAAGGAGTAAAAGCAAATACTAACCAGCAGCCCAGTCCCAACTAAATTCCCACGTGGTGATGCAGCGGCACCGGCATGGGCTGCACTGCATCCCATGGGGGAATTTCGACTGCTGGAGGTCTCCTCGGGGTAAGGGGACATTTGTCCCCTTGCCCCAGGGTAAGTTCCAGCATGCGTAACATGTCAACTCGGACCTGCGCTAGTAATATTGCTGACGCAAGTCCACGTTGATCTGTGTCGGCGGATCAGGCCCGGGAAGGGGGATAGGATTTGGTCCCGCCCCCTCCCGGGCCTGATCTGCCCACCCCTGCCCTGTTCCACCCCTCTCCACCCTCCCCCGCCCCATTCTGCTCCCTGCGTAGACTTACCTCGTCCTGCTGACTCCAGCAGGAAGGCTCAAACCTTCCCGCTGGCGTGGCTAGGCCTTGTGCTGTTGCAAAGCACTTTATGGCACTTTTGCGACAGCACACAACAGCGGAACACGCGTTCTGCCAATGCAAACTAAAAGTGTGTGATATGAAATGGCATAAACTGTGAAGCAAAATGTTCAGAGCCAAAAGCTGGAAATATATTTAAAAAAAGCTTTATTCAAGTAGATTACGAACAGGGCACAATCAAACGGAGAATTTCTTATGGAATACCAAACTAAGCAACAGGCCAGTGTGTGAGCCATTACATTTTATCTCTTTTTGGAAACTAGGCTTCCTGAGGTCCATGTAATCTTAGCATCTCTTTGTGTTGCTCCCCTTTGATTGTTCGCTGTTATTCTTTATACAGCAATACCTTCTATAAAACTGCTTTCTATAACACTGTTTCTTTATGGCCTCTTTGTCCTGGGTGTAATTTTTACAATAACATAAAAAAAGGTTAACATCCATAAAATCGTTCAAAAGTTTGATGCAGAAAATTACAGCTGTACTTTCACCCAATGGGAGCTGCATATTCTGGCTATAATTTTCTGACTTGAATATTTTGTACTAATGAGAGTGATGTATTAAGGCTAGCATGGAACTTATCATTTGCTATCAGGAAATGTTTCAGGACAGGAAACAGTGGGCAATCTATCCTAGATGCCTTCTTCAACAAGAAGGATGAGTTCTTCTGCAGTTCGCACGAGTGAGTCACAACCTGGCTCATTCTACTCCCATCATCTTCCACTGCTACTATGTAGGAGGAGTGATGGCAGTGGTGGCCAGTTGCATAGTATGCATAATTACATAGCTCCAACCTAAGGCACTTTTACTGTGAAAACGTCTACATTAGAACAGTGTTATAATTACCCCCTATAGTGCTATTTCACATAGCACTCTATTTTCCAAGAACGTCTACAGGATGGAAAGAGGTATTACTGGATATACATTTCCCTTTCTCAATAACAGATCTTGTACGACTGCATGCAGTTTATAGGCCCTGTGCCTTGATCCTGCCTGTTCCTGCTTCTCTCCTAGCCTTGCAAGCTTTCTCCTGGTTCCTTGCTCCACCAGCCCTACTTCCTACTTCTCTCTCTGCACATATCTTCCTGGGTTGCCCTTTGGAACTGACCTTGCTTCTCTTTAGATTTTGTGTTTAGACAGGTGCATTGGCCCAAACATTTCACTGGCAAAACCCCAACCAGATCTCTTCAAAGTATCCCCCTGAACACCATAAACCTTGAAGGGGAAATGCTCATCTATAAAAGCATATGGACATCTGCCAAGAATCCAAAATTGGTCAGAGCTCCCGAGTGCATGTCCACTGTGTGTTAACAGATGTGTACCTGCTCTTCAAATGTTAACAGCCCGCTCCCTGTGCAGTGTTCAGTTTGCCTAAGTCTATTGAAATCCAAAGGATTAGGCATGCCTGACTTTGCATAGGATCGAACTGACAGTGTTCACCACATCGGCACAGTCTGAAATAATGTCTCCCATGTAAAGTGGCCCTAAGGGAGGTTGAATCAGAACATATGATTGGCAAAGTAGAGTGAACAGCAAGTCTTGAAAACCTAGAAGTAGATACTAAAGGAAGAATTCATGGCTATGTTTTTAAAAGGGACGGATTGGCTCTCATCTAAACAAAATCAGCAGTATAAACAACTTTAATGCCTGGTGAATGACTTTATTGCCAATTTCTTCTGCAAAGTAACTTAAGTAACTGCAAAGTTTGGCACATATTTAGCTATAGTGTTTAACTATAGGTAATGGCTGTATAGGGCATCGTTATAGATAAGCAAGTTAATGCATCACTTGAAGTCTGTTTACACAGGGCTGCGTTTACAAGGCTGTTGGACAGGGATGGGCTGCTCATGGGGCTAGGGGGAGTTTTATGAGCCTGGTAATTTTTTAGTGCTTCAAAGTGACAATGTACAGTGCAAAATAGTGTCAGAACAGCAATGAACTGTTACAGCTCCAGGCTCACAACATCTCTATGGGTAAGAAGATGATTCACATGTGTATTGATTAAATGAAAGAAATTTATAGCTTCAGCTATATCCAGAGTGAATTGTCAAATTTAATTAAGAATGTGCAAAGTTAGGAAAGGAATCATCCAAGCATTCTATGCTGTGGCATCATTAAAATAATTAAAAGTGTGGTGACAGATAAAAGACTAACTGTAAAAGTGACTCCACAGAGTTTGGTGTTTGCTCTGCTTATGTCGACTCCATTGTTCAATTGTTGTAGACTTCTGGGATCTATCCTATCCCTTGTTATGCTTGAGAAGAAGGATGTCCTCCTCTCTGCTGGTTTGGGTTCAAATTACTCCGCAGTTGGGGTCATAGATAAAAGAGGTATAAAAACCAGTCTAGCCTGGTGAGGGATGTATGGAGGAATTCGTTTAGAAGCTCTTGTCTGAAAATGTCTGGTCAGTGGGACTCCTTGTAAGATAGTCCTGATGGGTATCCAGACATGAATGGCTTCTGCCTAGGACTGCATTATCATTCTATTTGCTAGGAGTACCACTGCTTTCTGGCAAGCTTCTCTATTCATTTTCAAGAAATATCAGAGGAGGTTTTGGTTACAATGGGTACCTGATATTCTCAACGAGGTCCGAACAATTGTACCATTAACAATCCTCTGTTGACCTGCTTGAGTTCAATGTGAATGCTTTACTTCTATAGCCCTCTCCACCTCTCCACATTTGGGACATAGAACTGGTTCGTATATTTATAGAAGTAGAGAAAGAACAGCCGTTACTTGTGCTTTTTCTCTCTCAAATCTTTTGTAACATAGCAAGTGAGATGTGGATCTCACACACTGAGAGCTGTAAGCTCCAGTAATTATTTGGGACTCACAGGAGAAATCTCTAACAGCCCAATCCTATCCTTCTCCCCCACTGGTGCAGCCAGTTGGGGAGGGCAGAACAGGAGGCTTTGGAAGGGAAAGGGGATTTAACCCTTCTAAAGCCTCCCATTCTGCCCTCCTCTACTGGCTGCACCAGTGGAGGAGAAGGATAAGATTGAGCTGATTGTCTCACTTTTCATCAGAAAAATTTAAAGAGACTTTTACCTCAGTTTTCATCTTTATTTACTACCTTTGTTTTAGTAGCTGTTAATTTTACACCAATTCTAAAATAAAAATAAAAATCATAATAGTTAAGTGGTTTGTAGCCCTGTCTTGTCATATGGCAAGCATGGTCACCTTTAAAAAGTGTCACCACTGTGGGGCAAAACTCCCCTCTAATGTTGGACACGACACCTGTCTTCTCTGTTTGGGACAAAATCACATTGTGAACACCTGCAAAACATTTTCCAGACTGACAACGAACAACGGGGAGCTCTACATTACAGCAGACCAGTGGGTGATCACCATAGTCAGGATTGGCTAACATAGAATGTAGACTTCTGGCCGAGCCAGGCAAGGAAATCGCTTGCAGACAACCCAAGCGGCTTGAATGTGAAGTCACTACAGTAAGTAGTGGCTTGAAGGGGGAAATCCTGACTCAGCACAGGCTACAGAAGTCGCTTGGGGACAACCCGAGCAGCTGCAAAGTAGGGTAAACCCTTATATACTGTAGCAACGCCATTGCTTTAGCAATGAGGATGCTTGATCGGGGATCAGGAAGGGCTGGATATTACCTCCCGATAGTCTGGCATATCTTTGGACTAGAAATGATGAAAAATATGGGAAAACAGGCAAAAATAAGAGAACAAACCTAACCGGGGCATTGCTCACAGCAGGATTAGAGTGTGGGCTGCAGCTACAGTACATGCAGCAGTGCATGCATTATTGAAGCCACTACCACATGCTATCCTTCATATGTATTTGTCTCATGTCATTGGTTTACAGGTTTAGAAAACCTTCAAGTGTTTAACATGCATTTTTTCAACATGTTTATCCCTGATAGAATTTTGCCCAATCTATGGCTGGGAAGTTGCCCTCGTCAAGTGGAGCATGTGACTGTGAAGCTAAAGCATGAGTTGGGTGTCACAGCTATAATGAACTTCCAGACGGAATGGGATGTGGTTCAGAATTCCTGGGGATGCAATCGCTATCCAGAACCAATGAGCCCAGAGGTCCTCATGAGACTCTATAAAGAAGAAGGCCTTGCTTATGTCTGGATGCCAACACCAGACATGAGCACTGAAGGTAATATTTATTTATTTATTTATTTATTTATTTTTCACATTTTTATACCACCCTTCCTCCAAGGAGCTCAGAGTGGTGTACATATTTCCTCCCCTCCTTTTTGTCCTCACAACAACCCTGTGAGGTAGGTGGGGCTGAGAGATAGTGACTGGCCCAAGGTCACCCAGGAAGCTTCGTGGCTGAGCGGGGATTTGAACCTGGATCTTCCAGGTCTAAGTCCGACTCCCAAACCACTACACCATCCTGGCTCTCCTGGCTCATCCTGGTATTCCTCTTCTAATGGAACAACAAGAAACAAAAACAACTCTTTCAGGAATATAGTAACATTGTGGGAATGAACCACAAAGAAAGCGCTTCCTAGAACTTGAACCAATTTGTTTTGCATATGCTTGCGTGGACTCTCATCCATTTCATCAGATGTACTGTATGAATACCGTATTGGTCTGAGTATAAGACTCACTTTTTTCTCCTAATTTAAGTTTTTAAACTAGGGGTGCGTCTTATAATCAGGCTGTTGCAATTTAATGCCAGTGATTTAATTAAATTTTTTTAATAGCACCAAACTTTAAGGGTGCGTCTTATAATCAGGTGCGTCTTATACTCGGGACAATACGGTAGTTGGCTTTAACATTTATGTAGCTTTACAAATTCTTACTGTTATCCTCCATCTAATTTGCTTACCGATTATCAAGCCATGGACCAGATGCTTTGCTAATGGTTTTCCCAGAACACTAGTTTCCCCGATGTTCTTTGGATTTAGAAAGCAGCTCTCATATATAATATCTCTGTTAAATCATTATTACTGTTAATTATTCTTTGCGCATTCTGAATACACTTGATATTCAGTGGTACTTTAAGGAAAGATTTAGCTGTTTTGTAGAAACTAATAACATACTGACAATAACAGTGAAGGTAAGAATTCACCAATACACAAATAGATATAGTCAGAAGCACTCAAAATTATATAGTGATTTATGGCCCAATCCTGTGGTACAGTAGCGCCAATAGAATGCTAGTTCCGCTGACGCATGCTGTCGCAAAAGCACCATAAAGCGTTTTGTAACAGCACAGGGCTGTGCCAGCAGGAAGGCCAGAGCCGCACGGATGCCTGCCAGAGCAGGTATGTCTATACAGGAGGTGGAATGGGGTGAAGGGAGAACAGAACGGGGCGGGGAGGTCAGCGCTGAGGGCAGGGAGTAGGCAGACCAGGCCCAGGAGGGGGACAGGCTCGGCAGTGGCATGTGCCATATCTTAGCCCCTTTCCTGGGCCTGATCCACCGACACGGATCAACGCAAATTTGCACCAGCAATATTGCTGGTGCAGGTCCACGTTGGCCCCTTTCCGCATGCTCAGGCTTACCCTGAGGAGACCACCAGCATGCAAAACTCCCCCACAGGATGCAGCACAGCCCTTGCCATGCGGGAGTTTAGAGTTAGAATTGGACTGTTATTTAAGAGTGTGGGAGATCGCCACATATATAAACAATTGTGTCATAAGGTATGTCAGCAGGGTTGATCTCAAAGGTAACATGTTTTTCTCTTATCAAGTGCTTTCCTTTGCCCTAGGAATTAGGCATGTCAAAAAGCTGTCAAAGAATCACAGTTGACTTAAGGTAGCACAGCATGACATTTCGTGTATCTGAAGTATGCTCGTGCCCTCAAAGTTCATGCCACATTAACGGCGCAATCCTGTGCAACTATGTGAGGCCAGCCTAAAGGACCAGCCGCTGCATCCTAAACCCATTCCGGACTAGGCTCTCCTCGGGGGAAGGGGACATTTTTCCCCTTCCCCTGGTGTAAGCGGCCCGGGCTGTAATGGGCCTCCTCGGATGCACGCCAGCTCTGAAGCTGGTGTGCTTCCAGGGAGGCTGTGTAAGGCCGGCCCAGGATGTGATGGGGCTCAGGATATCGGCGCAACTCAGTGTCAATATCTCCGCCCCCTCCCAGACTGGGCTGGCCAATGGCCCCCTCCCTCGCCACCCCTGCCCGACCTCCCCACGCCCCTGCACTGACCGGCGCAGCATTCACTGCATTGGCTGTTGCAGGACGGCAGCAGAGTGAACAGTACTGGCCTCCACGCCTGTGCCATTTACTCCCAGCGTGCTGAAAACATGCCTTACAGCAGTTTACGACACCCTAGGCCGATGGAGTCCTTGCCCTGCCGGCCTATAGTTAGGTAGGATCGCTGCCCATGTGTTACTTTTTAAATTGCAGCAAGACATTTCTTGTTTTTCATGCAACCGACTAATGTAGCTGCTCTTTAATTACTGTGTGATGAATGTAATTAGATTTTAATTTCCAGGGATATATTTTAGGCAAAATCAACATGTCTCCAGCTAATTATCTTAATGTTTGCTTGTTCCAAGTCACAGAACTATAATATATTTTTATTTATTACTTATTAAAATGGTTGTATCCTGCCTTTTTGAGCCAAAAGGCTCTGCAAGGTGGCTAACAATATCAAAAATACTCAGTAAAAACTACTTTTAAACAAACCACTGATAACAAATCCAGCAGAGCAGCCAAAGAAGGAGAATGTTCCAAACTTGGGATGCCCCCAAAACTGGAGACAAAAAGCCAGCTGGGAGGGAACAGAACAGACCTCTCCAAGGAGGAGAGAGTTCCAGAGCCTTGGTGCCACTGTTGATCTATCCTGTCCTGATAAAAATCCCCCCCCCCCACCAAGACTTCTACACTGTATCTTTGGAGCAGGGCCCCCGAGAAAAGTCTTAAGGTACAGATAGGCTCTTAGGAGAGAACATAGTTGTTTTTTGTTTGGGCAAAAATGGTGCTGGGGACTGGACTGTCTTGTGTGATTAGTTGTAAAGGAAACGGTTCTCTGCAAAAGAGAACAGTACTTATGTAAAGGTAGACACATTCCCATCCTTTATCTCATCTTGTGGACAGGCACAAGCACTGCCCGTGTTTGCCGACAGTGTTTGGTGCCCCAAACCAATTCTATCAGCATCATTTAGACTGAAGACTTTCTTAAAATTAGATACAGTTATTCTGTTTCGGCTCATAGCCATAATGACAACTGTATATTGGTACTAGAATTCTAAAAGAACTATCTGAGAAAATATTTAACATTGCATGTTTCTCCAGTAATGCACAGAAGCTGCAGCAAACAGCATGTGGAGATGTGGGTAGCTTTTACCCTTCCCCACATTCCTGTTTTGCAAAGCTATGTCTAATATTGTTCTGACATTTGTTAAGATTAAAAGCAGAGTTTGGAGGCCGCAATTGAGAATGGAAGAATGGTAGGGAAACGGAAAGTTTCTCAAAGTTCTCCCCATGACTTTGAGAAAGGCTGATCTCTAGACTGTCACTACATTTTGCGCCTAACGTTCCATATGTGTAAAAAAGGTTGAACCTTGGGAAAAGGGCAGTATGAGCTCTTTGTAACATGACCAAGAAGAAAGTAGAAAGGTAATTTATATTCCCTGTAAAGCACTGTTGGAGCCTATCTGGTACTTCCTGATGAATGCCCCAAGCACAGCTATTGCTTAGCAAGCTACCGTTGCTGAACTGAACCCCTTCTGCAACCTTGCATCATCTTGTTTCCTAATTGCGTCTAGAATACGTACATAGGGTAGGATACATTTTTACTAAAAAAAATATTGGTCAGCTTTCAGCTAATCATTCAGTACCCTATGTCAAGGTGTGATCAATCTGTCTGGTTTCATATTCCTGGCTATGGGCTAGTAAAATCAATAGAAGCAAGAGGGGAAAGGAAGAAGCTTGCTTTGCCCCTTCTCTCGCCTTAGGTAAGATCACCCACGTATTGGGGCAATCAGTCTTTGTGGAGGGACTTCAGTATATAGGCTGGAGACAATTATAACCAAAATGGGTATAACCATTTTTTAAAACTATGTGTAGGTTCATATAATCTTTAGTTACATCTGTAACAAAAGTCATCCATTATTATTGCATGTGAATTGAACACATGAACTCATTATTTTCAACATTCAAAAGAAACTTGCTGAATATTTTGGTCTTCTCTGCATCATTATTATCGGCCTTCAGGCCGTTGCCAAAGGGCAGTGTCAAATAATTTTTCGGGGAAGGGGGGTGTTTCAAAGTTGTTATGCCCTCTTCCTTACTCTTCGTTTGTGTTCCATTCTCTCATTGGCAGTGAGAATAGATTTCTCTGTCCCTATTAGTGGTACTGAATTCTTTTATTAGAGAATGAAGAACTGGACCGAGAGGGTAAGGAAAATCTTCTAAAAAGGCTGTAAGCAAAGAGAACATTGCATTTCACATAAGATGAAAGTAGGGATTGCTGTCATGAAAGCATGATTTGTCTCTGGAGCAGCCACTCTGTCAATAGTGTAAATAGATAGGGCAGTTGCTGAAAGAGATTGATCCCAGCATTCCCTGCGTTTCTTCTTTCATTTAAAGAGCCCATGCAGAGGAAGGGGCAAAATCGCTGTGCTCTGAGGAGCAGAATGTAATGATCTTGCCCCTTCCCCCGTGCGGGCTCTTTAAAAGGAAACATGGAGCATGCTGGAAACTTACAGTGTAAAGTGTAAGTCCCAACTTACAGTGTAAAGTGAGTGGTGAGTTTTACAGAGCAGCGAGCGTGGGTGACTCTCCTTGCATAGCCCAGTTACTACTTACATATAACTCAATTTCATAACGGTGTATGGAATTGAACCCTTACATAAGTCAGGTAGTGCCTGTGCATGCGTGTGTTTTGTGTGTATCTGGGACTGTGATTTCAGAGCACAAAGCATTTTAAAAGGTATGCCAATATACGATTACTAATGGCTAGAGGTGTTTTAAAATGGTGCTATTTTTAAAAAAAATTATTGAATTAAAATGCAAAATGTGGTGTTTTTATTCACAGGTACGAATTCTTAAGCATCAATATCAAGTTTAATATTATCATTACATTGTAGTCTTCAATGCAAAAACAACAAATAATTCAATTATTTCTAACTGGAAAAGTAATCTTTTTCAACCAGATGCATTCCTCAACCAATAGAGAGTTAGTAATTTCGTTCCAATTCTGTTTGAAAATGTGGTGTTTTGTGTTTTTGTTCTGTTTGAAAAGGTTGAAAAGGTGGTGTTCTGTATTTTATGCGGTTATCAACAAAAACAAACACCCCCTACTAATGGCTTTAGCTGGTAAAGGTTTTGTGGTTTTTTGCATGCATTTGACAGTTGTGCTGTTTTTAATCCTAGGCAGAGTACAGATGTTGCCTCAGGCTGTCTGTCTCCTACATGTGCTGCTGGAGAACGGGCACACTGTCTACGTTCATTGTAATGCAGGCGTTGGCAGGTCTACAGCTGCAGTTTGTGGCTGGCTAAAATATGTGCTCGGATGGAATTTAAGGAAAGTGCAGTATTTTGTGGCCTCCAGGAGGGCAGCTGTCTATATCGATGAAGAAGCTCTGGCACGAGCTGAGGAGGATTTCTTCCAGAAATTTGGACATCTTCGTTCCTCATGCAAGCCTTAACAGAAAAAAGAGGACATTGGAAGGTGTGTTGCCAAACCATGAACTTGGCTCCAAAACTGGTGTTGGCGCCTGAGAAAATGGTGGGATTATTATTATCATTATGCCTTCTGAGTTTGATTTACATTTTGTTTGGTCCTGAAACAGTTAACCACAAGGGCTGTGACTCAGCTATGTGTGTAGGCAGCAGGCCAGGTTATGAGTTTGGGGCCCTGTCAGGTGAACTGTTGGTGTTGCTGTTAAAATACTTATATGCTGCTTTTCAACAACAACAAAGTTCACTAAACAGTTGCAACGTATATTGCAAGTGTTTGGTTAACTTTTTTGTTAGTATGTAAATAGCAATATAGTAATATGAATGAAAGATGGGTCTATGTCCCAAAAGGACCTGCAGTCTAGAAAAGGTGCAAAAAGATGCCAGCAAACACCCACTGGAAAAGATGCTGTACTGGGGTAAGTAGGGACAGGTGATATTCACCCTGCTAAATGTAAGACACACAGCACTTAAAAGGTGCTTCTTAGCCCAGTTTGCAGGGGTTAATTGTGCCGTTTGGCCGGGAGGGAGCAGAAAGGATTAAATCGAGACACCACACACACATACACACCCTGAACAGTTGATACGTGGGCTTCATAACAGGACTGTATGTACACAACCCTGGCATATAGATCAGGAGGTCCACATGCATTTCAAGTGCCTCACTCATTTTTGCAGTTCCTCATCCAGCTAGGATGGAATGTGCGTGTGTGCGCTCTAGTTGGCTCGAGATGGAACTTTTCCAAACTTGCTAGTCTGCCACATGCACACACAATAGTTCTCATTTAAGAACATAACACGGATGGGCAGAATGTAGACTATTAATGAAGAGAAATGCTTGGATAGGGAGAACACAGAAAAGTTCACAGAGGAAGCAGTTACAAAGCAAGCAACCGTTGCAGAACTTTTTTGTTTCACACTTGGGTAGTCAGGATTATTTGGTCATTTGCAAGGGAACCTTTATCAGAGCCTTTGGCAAATGCACATTGAAATAAGGTGGAATGAATGAGAAAAACAAGGAATCGGTGCATTATTCTCTTAGCATTGGCATATTCATTTGTGATACATGAATAACGTTTCATCTCACCACATGCAAAATGTTTTGGATTTAAAATATACCGTCATTGTTAACACTAAGTGCTGATTCAATTTTTGACCTTTGTATTTCAAATGCTTAGGAGGAAAAGGAATAATTCCTTCTGTGTGTATTTAATATATTGAAAACAAAGCAGCTGTATTTATTATCATATTTTATAAGATTTGGGTGATGAGAATTAACCTTGTTTTAAAGTTGGAAATGATGCCTCGAAAATGAATAAAAAGGTAAAGGTATCCCCTGACAATTAAGTCCAGTCGTGTCCGACTCTAGGGTGTGGTGCTCATCTCCATTTCAAAGCCGAAGAGCCAGCGTTGTCCGAAGACGCCTCCGTGGTCATGTGGCCGGCATGACTCTCCTTGCCGCAGCGCGTAGCATACTTACCGGTAATTGCTGGATTCACTTTGTTGCCTGCTGAAGTACCTGTTAGGTCCTATGTGTGCAGCTCTGGACCCTTCCAAACTGCATGCAGCGCCACCCAGCCTCCTCCAGAATTTGTTTTTTACACGCTTGGTAGGACTAGTTTGCATGCAGAAGCCTCTTTCTATATGATGATTGTATTAATAACAATGCACAGAATGACAAGACTGGTCATGGTTCTCTAAGTGCAATGCCAGTTTTCCTAGAAAGGTGCATGTAATTGCTTTGGGAAGCTAAATAAGATATAGAGAATCAAAGGGTGGGAAAGAACAGGGAAGAAACTGGAAGCAAAACAATATTTAAAAAGAGGGTAATTTTAGAGAAAGATGGAAAAGAGAAAAGAAAGTAGCATTCTTAAAGGCCCACAAAATTGACAATTACAGCAGTCAATATTGAAACGTGCTTAGAACTCTATCAAATCCCATATAAAATGATATATGAGAGACAAACTTGCATTCATCCATAGCATTCTATTTAGATTAAAAAATCAATCTTGTAGGACATGTTCCATACAAATGTAATTTATTTAACTTTAAGAAAAGAAGAGAAATAAAAGTATTGGTCTTGATCCAAAGAGAGATGGGGAGCCTGGATCCAGCCAAAATAGGCAGTAAGGACTGTCAAAGGTGGACACGCTGGCCATGCAGTTCAGATGTAATGTCAGAATTTGTCATTGTACCCCTGGGTGTAGATGACGTAAATCTAGTCATAGAAATCACACAGTGCCATTTTGCATGTATGATTCTTGATCCAGCAGGAATTCACACAGAAGCCTAATAAAAACAGCTCTGCATGTGCTATTTGGTATCTGATATCTGTTTTACACATGTACATCGTTGCTTGACGTTGTTGTTATTGAATAGTCGACTGTCATGTGTGAGCTCACTTTCAGGCTTATAATTGGCTAATATAAAAGCATGTTCCCTGCCCCAATTCAACAGAGCACCACTCCATCCTGCTTTGATACGACATTTTCTCCATTTAAACTTGGGAGGTTATCTGCGGCCTTCAGTATAGGTGTTGCTTCTTCAGAGCCTAAATTTTGTGACAGCCCTCTTACAATGTACAGTTGGCCTTCAAAATTTAACAAAGTTCAGGAGCCTAAAGAAGTAGTACAGTATCTGCAGCCTTGTAGCGAAATCACTTTTCATTCATGTTAAATCAAAATATTTCTCTATATTGAATATATATCAATGCCAACATTGTTTTAATAGACATGGAAGGATTTTCTATGTTCCACTGCATAATTCTTTCATTTGTTGACTCTGCCCAGCATTCTGCTCTGCTTGCCTTCTCAATTTTCAAGGAGAATTTCTATAATTAACTTCAGAAACTGGCTGGCTGCAACTTTCTGTCCCTTTCGCTTGCTTGATTTTTTTTTTCCTTTTTACCGTAGGTCAGCTATGTGCACAAATGACAGGGCACATTCAAGTACTGTACCAGGGTTTTCTTTATTTCAGCTCATGACCCTGAGCATGATCTCAGAAACATTTGTTTTAGTTTATGGAAAAGATCCATCTTGTTAGTCCTTATTTTACTGCAAAGCCCAGTGCACATTGTTTCTCATTTATTTAAAGGCAGAGACCTTGTTATTTTAAGTCCTCTGAGCTTCAGCCATTGCCCCATCTGCAACATAGGAATAAAAATGCAGGACTGTCATTATTATGCCATAATAAATGTACAACACAGCCAGGGACAGCTTACCCATTTGGCGATATGATGTGGGTTGCATCAGCGGCAGATTGTGGGGGGGGGGAGGGTGAGAGGGCAGCAGATTTGGGACACCCTTCACCCCAAGTCTGCTGTGGCCACCACCTTTCTCCAGCCTACTGTGGATGCAACCCTCACTGGTCTGCTTTCTGCCCACTAGAAGTGAGTGGAAAGTGGGTCACCCACCTTCTTTCCTTACTCCAGGCGTGGTTTCCTTAAACATGGAAGAGTAGGATTTCCAGTTTGATTTACAGGCACTGCACAAATGAAGGGGCTCTTTCATTCGTGCAGTCCAGAAGTCCTGCACTTCTGCAGTTGAAGAAACCACGCGGGAAGCATGGGAACCGGCTGCTTCCCCCTCCCCCCCATGTAATTTTGCAGAGATAGTGGACCCAAGGCAATATCCGGCGGCATTCTGGGTTGCACCACTGCTGAACACAGCACAATCATTACAGGATTGTCAAAAGCCCTCTGAGCCTCACCACTCTCCTCCCAGTCTTGGTAGAATTTAAGTCCTGCATTCAGCTTCAAAAAGCTGAAGGTCTTTTGTTTTTGTTTGTTCATGTCTCATTAAGCTCAAGGTGTTGTGCCACAAGCCAAAAACTTGAGATTTGGCAGAAAAATGTATCAACAATGTTAACTGTGGATTAACCAAAAACAGGAAAAAAAATCCAACTGGGACTCAGTCCCATAGCATTTTATTCACAATGTAGCCAGGTGAGCCTTAGCACCAACAAACAAACAAGCAGGGCTTATCTCATACTTATAGCTATTTTTCAATGAAACTGAAAAGAAACACAGCAACAAAAATAACACAAATAGAAGAGTGTAGTTGATCTTTCTCATTTGAAAATTCAACAGAAATCCTAGTGTGTGATTTTAAAGAGAAGTGCCAGAACTCAAGCACAAACATCTCCTGCACACTTCTCCCTAATGATGAAAATTTCACTCTAAGCATGTTTAGAGGCACTCTTCATTATTACTCCACAGACTCCCTGGGCTATATCCTACTATGATAAAGAGGTTCTGGGGCTGATCCCTGGAAACTGTTAGCATAAGTAAACCTAATCAGTACTGTAATTCCAGGGATGGAGCGATGATGGAAGGGAGAGAAAACTACCAGGATATTGTGTGAAGGATTGTATGCTGAAAAATCAAAGCAAAAACTGTGCACACTGTTGCTTGTAAGCATGGCTTCCCTAAGGGAGGAAAATGTGTGCGACATGAAAGGAGAGCTGTAGCAAGAGCATCCTGCACACACACTGTGCTCTTCAGAAATTCTGCAAATCCAAGTTGAAAGAATTGCAGTAAGCAAACAGGTTGGTACTGTGCCTTGACCAGGGCAAGCAAGGTACATTGGAAATCTGGGGGGAAATTCTGTGGAAGAGAAATTCAAAAGCATCCCTATTGCATTTATCATACCTTGTAGCATTATGGAGATTCACTATAGCAATATTGTTTGCTTGTTGATTCCATCCATGCAATGCTGTATTCTCTATACTGGTCTTAATTTTCACTCCAAATTTCCTTGCATGTCGGAAGTTAATGAAAATTGTTTTAATTGTGTATTTGGACATTTCTTTATTGAACCATTTTGTTTTTGTTTGTACTATCATGTCTCATTAGATACTTGAAACTGCATTATCATTATTGTTAAATAAAACTCTTCTTAGAGTCCATTTCATGCTATATATTTTCCAAACATGTGGCAAACTCATACCACAATGTCAGCCACACTTAGGATCCTCCTTCATAAATTCTATAGTGCCAACTTCAGCACATGTTCACCACCTGATCACCATTTTGGCATGCGATTGCTCTCTGTTCAAGCAGCACATGCACACATGAGATTCTAGAGCAGTCCTAGGAAAAGCTGAATTTGGCTTTGAGAAAATATCCTTTAATTCAGCATGTTCTTCTGTCGGGTCATTCCATGTGAAATCAACCAATGAAAAATCCTTGACGTCATGGATTTTGTTCATTTTCGGTACATTTGTACCTTACCATGAGATGTTGAAAAATTATTTTTTCAGATTTTTTTGTCCATCTGTTTTTGAGATATTGAATGTTCAAAATTGCCAAAAAAGGCCAAAATTCACTTGTCACCATACCTTCAAATGCCAGTTATAGGATAACGATGAACGCTACAGACATGGGACAGGTGTCGTTTTAACGCTTATGAATACGGCTTTCATTTGATATACAACATGACAAAATTGTAAATTTTCAAGAAATTCAAAAATATTCAAATAATATTAATTTTGAAATTTTGGAAAATTGAACTTTTTTAAAATTTTCAAAAAAAAAATCACACGTAAAGGTATATGCCTTGTAGTCAATCAGTCAAAATTTCAAGATGGTATCTCAATGGTATCATACAAAAATTAAATTTTCTTGTTGGCAGTGACCAGGAATTAACCCCTCAAGTCCATTTTTCTACAGTTTACATTGATAAAATTATGTGGTAAACTGAAATGAATCCAAAAATTTATAACAGGACTTATAGAAATAGATTTATAGAGAATGAATTCACTTTCTATTCTTTTACAGGATCAGCTTTTTGGTAAAACTATCAAAATCATGAGCTTTTTACTTCTGTTCATAGTTTTAAAATTTTCCTTTAGTTGCTGAATAATTTCTGAATCAGCACAGTGACATTTTTCCAAAATGTATTTTTTATTGGTTGATTTGACATGGAATGACCCTGTCGTTTCCTGAGTACAATAAGGTTTGTTTTGTTGGATATATTCAATGAGAATATAATAACAGGGGCAGCCCGATCCTCTGTAAGGATACCCGACTGGCCTAAAGGGCCATCCGTGGTACCTTTTGCCGTCCCGGGCTGCCCTGGGGTAGCCCGGGAAAATTGCGGGAGAAGGGGTTGCTTATCCCCTTCCCCACATGCAAGCTGGCCGAGGCCCTATGGACCTTGTTAAAATGTATGCCAGCTCAGAAGCTGATGTATATTCGAGCTGGGGGAGGTAGGCTGAACCGGGCTGGGAGAGGACCTGGGATATCGGCAGAGCTCGCCACCGATATCCCCGCCCGGTTCGGCCAATGGCCACCCTCCCTCGCCACCCGGTCCGCCCTCCCCCCACCCCTGCACCAGCTGGTGCAGGGCTTACCTTTTCCGGTGGGCTCAGGGATGGTCCCCTGGTGGATGGCTGCCAGCCTTTGAGCCGGTGGCCCTTACTCCAAAGTAGTCACAAATGCGCTTTACGGCACGTTTGCAACACTCTAGAGTGGCAGAGCGTGTGCTCCGCCACTCTAGAGTTACCCAGGATCACGCCAGCCTTGCTCCAGCCTTCCCTGCTCGAAAGTAGTCACAAACATGCTTTATGACATGTTTGCGACTAATTCGGGCGGTGGAACACTCGTTCCGCTGCCCATATTTAGATCAGGATTGCGCCATTAGTGGCCATAACCAAAAAGCAAAAACAAAACTTGGAATGTACAATACTCTGATTTTTTACACTCTGCTTATGTAGCTATCCCCACCCCTCCACCTTATCCCAAGGTGGAAGATCCACATCAAAAGGAGTGGGGCATGACATAGCTGGCATAGGGAATGTTCTGGGGGAGGAGCACTCGCACACCAGACTGCACTGAGAGGAGGGATTTATTCAACACAGGTAGACAGGTTGGTCCATAAGATAGACAACATTCATTGTCGTGGTCTCTCCCCCCCAGTTAATCTCACTGGTGCAATATTCTTCAAAGCCCTAAACTGAGTCTCACTGTCCCCTGACCCTAGGTCCACCAGGTGGGGGTAATTAGAGTCAGCTGGGGCCTTGTGGGGTGGATAGATCTCTATGGTTACTGGAACAGTGCTTGGGATGTTACCCAAGCACTGTTACCTACTGGAGCTTCCTGCTGTCATGCAGCCAGGAACCTCCTTGCATACTCCCCTGCACTCCTAGAGCCTTCCCTCCTTAATATGTCCTTCCCGGTCCTTCTTTCTCCCTTTCCACCCACCTGTACCTTGCTCCAGCTTGCATTGATTTTCCCAGCTGCTTCCTCTCACCCTTCTCCTGCTCCTCTGTCTCTTTCTTGCACTGACTTTCTCCCCTTTTGTCCCCTCAATTCATCCTCTTCCTCTTGCTTCCTCACTTGTTCCTCTTACTCTGTTTTTGAACCCTTGGTAGATTAGCCCCTCCCAAACAGCTGGCTGAGCTAAGTCCTTTCAGTTCTCCAACACCCAGTGATGATGTCATCTCTGGTCATATTGGAGCAAGATGGCAGAGCGCAATAGCATTGTGAGGCTTCATTGGCTCTGTGGGGCATGACTGGATGCTACAGCTTATATTGTTTGAATGTACTACTATCACTACTTCCAAAATACTGATTTGCTGTAGATAAAAGTTGCTAGTGCTACTACTATCAATATTGTTCACATCTTATCCTGGTAAAATGAAGGTTTTCCCCCTCGTATTAGGAATGCAAACTATAGCAAGGGGAACCAGTCGTGTCGCTACGATGCGCGACACCCCAGAGCGGGGGCGTGCGTCGCCCTTAAGGTAGAGGCTCCGCCCCCGCGCGTGACGTCACGCCCAGGAGCAGAGCACCTCCCCGCTCCGTTTTCGGCTCATTTTGGAGCCAAACGGACACAGGGGAGGGCGGGCGGGCCCACCTCCAACGAAAAACTGTAAGTGGGGGGGTCGCGCGTCGCCCCTATACGCGCGACGCCCCCCAGCCGCCTGCCCCCCGCGCTTCCCCCTGTCAACGCCCGTGAGGGGAACAAGGGTCTGGCACACTTTCCATATCAGGAAAGGCTAACTTTTTACATTTTTTTTTAAAAAAGTGGGGTGAGTAAGGGAAGAAATGATTGAAGTTTATATAATTATGCAGTGTGGAGAAAGAAGCTTTTCTTCCTCTCCCATAACACGAGAACCTGAATGACCCAATGAAACTGGCAGAAAATTCAGGACTAAGAAAATTTATCTTCACACCATGCAGGATTTGTGGAATTCACTGTCACAGGATGTGGTGCTGGCCACTAGTCCAGATGGCTTTAAGAGGAGATTGGACAACTTTGTGGAAGACAGGCCTATGAATGCCTACTTGCTATTTTCAGGTTCAGAGACAGTATGCCACTGAATGCTGAGTGCTGGGAAGTAACAATAGGAGAGGTTTATATGTCTACATACATATATATGCCTACAATACCTTGCACTTTCATCTGGTTAGGGACCAGAGCATGGACGAAAGTAAAAAAAATGGATGAATGTCAAAGTACATTATTCATAATATATGAATAAACATATGATATGAGAGATTCAAAATGCAGACGATTTAGAAAACGATGCGCACCAAACGACTTCTATTCAAATACTGAACGAAAAAGAGTGTGTGTGGCACGTAGAACGTCAATGAACATTGTGGAAGGTTGGATGAAATTGGACGAAAGAGGAAAGCAAGCGGACCAAATTTGAAATGTGGTTATAATTCAAAACGGCCGAAAGAGCAAAGCGACGAAAGTCAAGTGGACGAAAGTCAAGGTATTGCTGTATCTTCTGAGATTCTTAGGGGCACCAGGTAGGCTGCTGTGGAAAACAGGATTCAGGACCAGACAGAGGGCCCTTCCCAAGTTTGCATGAATGATCGTGCAAAAGTTAAACAGCCTGAAGTCCATTGGTCTCAGGAGGATAGTAAAGCACATTTTTAACTTTCTCTTCTGAAATCAGTGGGACTTAAATGCCTGACAGCATTTTCATCCACATCTTACCGCAACTACTCTTATGTAAATACCTAGTGCTGAGTTAGGAAGACTGACTATCAAATGAAATTAGCTAGCATTAGAAATGTAAATGATGAAATAATATACGGCATCAAGTCAAAGACAACACAAAGTGATTGTCTCAAAATGTCTCCCCCCCCCCCCAGCTGCATAATTACATCATAAGCCTGGGTCTTGTATTTATCTGTTAAAAACCTAATTTGAAACATGTTCTTCTACCGACTAGGTCATTAGCCATTGCAGCACAAAAAACTGTTTATGCTACTTGACTGAAAGGATGAGGACATTTCGGTAGCTAACGTCTTTGTATAGCTCCTCTTAGAAGTCTAGCACAAAGGTGCTAATGCATTTCCACAGAAAATGAGAATTAACCCACTAGCACAATTTCAAAGAGAGAGAAATCGTGCAAGGAAATTGGGGACAGCACATGTAAGGGTTGATGTGGGTCATCCATGCAAAAAAAAAAAAAGCATCAAAAGCATTCCAGTTCAGATTTTACCCAAGTACACTGGGGAGTCAGATAATAAAGAGGCCTACAATTTGCTGACTGGGACAACACTGGTAATTCCAGGTAGACCTGATTAACAATAGCTTGAAATTTACTGCAGGTGCCTTGCTGCTGCTACAGTGCACTGAACATGGGTATGTGCTGCAGTGGCGTCGCTGGAGGTGGGGCGGAATGGTAAGTCCTGCACCGTGCTGACTTCCGTTACTCGCCGGCACGAGGCGGCCCTGCCCCCTCGCCTTCGGAGCCATTCAGTGAAGGCAACACGCAGGGAGTCTGCCGGGGAGTAACGGAGGTCAGCGCAGTGCGGAACTTACCGTTCCGCCCCACCTTCAGCGACGCCACTGATGTGCTGTCTGAACATCTAGTTGTTGTTCACTATCAGAATTTCATGAGGTGGACCCAGACTTGTGAGCAGGTATGTGTATGAAAGTTCTGCACATTGCAGTTTATGAATTTCATGCATGAATCCTCCCACAGGTTTAAAAATAGAATACGAGCAGCAACTCAGTTTTACTTCATTAAGGGTGAAGTGTAGATCTGGGTACAGAAGGATTACAGGATAAAGCTTGTGATTTGTGATGGATGATGCCAGCATTATCATGGATTACAACTGCAAACTGAGAAAGGCGAGGAAACATTAAAATCCAACCATGCCAATTTATGTGACATGCGGAAATGGTATAAGGGCTGCCAAGGTTTTTTGTTTGTTTGTTTGTTTTTGCTAAGGACAAAAGCTGTTTATTTGAGCCGTAGTCTAGCACACTGCAAAACTGAACCATTATAACGTCTTTTTACTTTACTGAATTTTTCAAATTGTTTTTAAGCTTTTTTAAAAAAAGTTCTTTACTACTGTTGAATGTATAAATTCTATAAAGAATCCAGTCAGGCAGCCCAATCCTGCCCAACTTCATGCCCTGAGATGTAGCAAGGCTGGTGCAGCCAACGCTGCATCCAGGGAGCAAAGAGGTGGGCTGGTGTTCACCTCGAGGGAAGGGAACATTTGTTCCCTTACCCTGGGTAAAGCACCAGTCACCTGAACGAGTCTCCGCAGATCTGAGCCAGCTATTTCACTGGCGCAAATCCAGGAACCCCGTGTAGGGCAAACCAGCCAGAGACAGGGGACAGGATTCAGTGAGCACCGCTGCTGATGATCCTGCCCCTTCCCCGGGCCGGGTCCCTCACCCCAGAACTCCGCCTTCCTGTTTCCCCCTGCCCTTCCCCATGCCGGAATGCCTCTGCACTGAGCAGCATGGACTTACTGGCTCCTCACTGCCCGCCACACGGATCCAGTTGCTCTAGGGCAGTGTAGGCGTCTGCGCTGGCTTGGAGCCGGCGCAGTTGTCTTACAGCAGCTTTTGCAATGGCTCTGGGTTGGCACTGGATGCGCTACACTGACCCAGTGCTACGAAGGATTGCGCCCTAAATGAAGCATTCTTAATAAGCCCCATTAACTGAAGCTCATGTCTAAGATTCCAACTGAAATTAACTTTAAACATGCAGGTCCTCTGTGATTTCACTACCTGTGCTATCTGGTGACACAAAACAGTCCATTAAATTGATCTGGGACAAAACGCTCTCTTGCCTAGTTTGCAGTAGGGTTGCTTTTTCACCCTTACCAGAGATCCCAGTGTTTTTACATTTTAAAAAATATAAAAATCTCATGGAGAATGGTGCATTTGTCCAAATCATCTCATAAACAAATTGCACAAAGAAATGAACAGCTGTCCAACCTAGATTATCTTTTGTGCAGGCACAATGAACAAAAACAGCACATGAAAGAGAAGGCAGTTTGGCAGTTGTTTAGCTGCTGAATAACTCGTAACTGAGCTTTAAAACGTGTGTGTGTTCTGACTTTTTAATATCTTCAAAAATATCTTCTCATAAAAATAGAAAAAAATGATTTTTAATGCTGAATAAAATTAATTTAAATTAATGCAGGAAAAAGGTGGAATGTGAGTGTAAGATGGTCACATCCCAAATTAAAAGAGAGAGAGATGGAAAAGAAAATATTATAAGAAAAACTGACTGGCAGAAGAGAGGTTAAGTGAGGCAGAACAGATGAATTAATCACCTTCAAACTGAGGAAGGTCACATGGACCAAGCAGACAAGAGAAAGGAAGAAAAAACTAGTGAAGGAAAAACAGAAAGAATAGAATATAAGGTCAGAGAGAGCTTCAAGGGTCCACACAAAGTAATGAACTGCAGGAGAGCAATTCAGATATGAGTTAAGACATGGAAAATTGTGTTTGGAAGCCTGGCTTTGCTTCCTGGAGTGTAGCCTTCGTGGACTGCAGAATTCACACTAACTTGGTTATTTATATATACAGTATTTGAAAAAATAAAATCTCTAAATTGAAAGTCTAAAGAATGCAAATAGTACACACAGAGAACACACAAAGAATGCAAATAGTACCAAAACCTTCAAAAAGATTACAAAGTGCAAGTAATTGAACAATAACTGCCTAGGTCATTGATTGTCAAAGTTCTCCCCGCGAGGTGGGGAGAACTCTAAGTGTGTACAGGGGTGGGGGACAGCGGTGGCAGCGATCCTGGGGATCGCGCTGTCGCCAGGGGAAAAAGTATCCGTTCTGAACTCACCGGGGGTCCTGACGTCTTCTGGAGGGTGCAGGGAGGCTTGCGGACCCCTCTGTGGGCCTCCCCGAGCTTTAGATCGCTGCGGAGTGATGAGCATCGGTCAAGAGTGCTTGTTCGGTGGGAGAGACCAGCTCCACCACAAGTGGATAAAGTGCTTTCATAGCCTGTATCTAATCCCTTGCCTGTAGCCCCTTGGTTCAGGCTACAGTGAACCATTCCTAGCCACAGCCCTTTGCAGCAGTCTGAACTGCCTACGCCTTTCTCCCATCTCTCCCACTAACTTCTCCTACTAACTTCTTCTTGGGAAGCCAAACTAATCTCCCTATGTTCGTTCTACCCCCACACTTTCCCCCTCCTTCCAAAGAGCTCCCCTCTGCTTGTTTCTCCTCCTTGTAACCACTTTCCCCAGGAGTCCATTGAGTTTGATTGGTAGCTGGAGAGTTCCCATCTAGAATAAGTGTGAGTGAGCTAATTCAGTTAGACCCAGTTTGAACCCCTCTTTTTTGACACTTTGGTAATTTTTGTGCACCTTCATCCTTTTCTCCATTTCCCCTTCATCACCTAATTATACAGTTGTGCCATTGGTCATTGCGCAAGGTCCCTAGGCTATACAAAATTGTTTTTTTTCCCTGTGTGCAGACGTTAGATGTGTTTTAAAGAGCACTGCCTGTAACTCAGGGTGCAGGATTGTGGCCATACTCAGGGGTAGAGTTTTAAAAGTAAATAGAGTTTTTACTTTGCTGAACTCTAAAAATAGAGTTTTAGTTTATTTTCCATTTCCCCAAAGCATAAGGAGTGCTCAGATGATATCACTCCAATGAATTACGATTCACTGTTGAGATGGAATTCTGCTCAGTTTATCTAGACTGCTAAGGTGGCATCTAATCAAGTCCTCCATACATCCACTCAGGGAGCACAAAGAGAAATCAAATGAGAAAGGGATTTCCTGAATGAAGCCCTGTAAATGTGGTAGAGTCCTATCCTTGCATTTGCTTGGCTGCCCCTCTTTCTTCTTTTCCTCCAGCATTCCAACTGCAGTGTTCAGAGTGGGGGATTTCTTCCCAGATCTTGGTAGCCATGAAAATGAGGTACAAGAGAGGGCAAATAAATTATGAGAAGTTATAAAGGTAATGAAGCTGAGACTACGGCCATTATCGAGTTGAACAAGGCACAAAACACACAGCAGGCATCCTTTTGAGAAAGCTTGTTCCTGTTTTCTCAGCTTGATCACTTGAAGGGCATGGGAAAAGAGAGGAGAGACACAATTGCTTTCATACAGAACTTCAGCACTGCGAGACATTCAAGAGTTCAGTGAAAGTGTGAGCAGACACGGATGGTCAGGCTTGAGTCGCTTGCGTTTGTTATTTGTATTCCCTACCAAGGAGTTATGTGCTGCTGACTTTCTGATATTTATTTTGCAGCCTTCCATTTGACTCCTGCACTTCAAGGAGAGCCAGGATGGATTATGAGGAGGCACATGCTGTATAAATAACACTGTAGCTGAATGTATGCTGAGAATAATGAATGTTCCCAGCTTTAATACCATGAAATTGCAATGAGCGGGTGGCTCTACCAATTTAGGGTGAAGGAAAGAGACGGAGGGAGAAGCAGAATACATTTCTTCACACTTTAGATTACAGTAGTGTCCACATGGCAGTTTCTAATACTCTCCGTTAAACGGCTTTTGTCTCAACCAGAAGATGTAGCAGTGGGAGAAAACAAATAGTGTCCTTGACAAAGTGAGGATGTTTCTCAGAAGCTGGACAAGTCACTTCTGTTGTGTGAACCCCACACACTGCTAACCATGGGCTGTTAATCATTCCCTGTCTGAAATATGGGTAGGAATGGATGCGAAAGGTCCAGCATAGGCTGAAACTGTGGCTCGTATATCTGAAGGAGTCCATCAGCTCCCTTCCACGTGTTGTGGAGCAAACACATCCTTAGGTGACATGGTGTACTTGTTACCTGAGGAAGATTAACTGGTTTGCTTGGGCAGTTTCTTATTTGCAAGCCAGAATATCGTTTTTGGAGGGTCCGATTGTGTTAATCGTAATCTCCCAATGAGGGAGTGCCCACATTTGCTTGAGGCAAACCGTTCCAGTACTGGACTACTCTTTTTATTGGCTTGTAACAACAAAGAACAACCACAACACAAATCAACAGACTACTCTTGCACTTAGGGTATTCTTCCTCATGTCTGTCCTAAATCCTTGTAGTTTCAACCCATTGATTCTACCTCAGAAGCCACAGAGAGGGAATCCTCACCTTCAGATATTTGAAGACAGCTATACTCCTTGGAAGCAAAGCTATGGCAAACTTAGATAGCATAATAAAAAGCAGAGATATCACCATGCCAACAAAAGTTCGCATAGTCAGGGCGATGGTGTTCCCAGTAGCAATGTATGGTTGCGAGCGTTGGACCATAAGGAAGGCTGAGTGCCGAAGAATAGATGCTTTTGAACTGTGGTGCTGGAGAAGACTCCTGAGAGTCCCTTGGACTGCTAGGAGATCAAATCAGTCAATCCTAAATGAAATCAACCCTGACTGTTCCCTGGAAGGACAGGTACTGAGGCTGAAGCTCAAATATTTTGGCCACCTAATACGAAGAGAGGACTCTCTGGAGAAGACTCTGATGCTGGGAAAGACTGAAGGCAAAAGGAGAAGGGGAAGGCCAAGGATGAGATGGTTAGACAGCATCACCGATGCAACGAACATGAAAATGAGCGAACTCAGGAAGATAGTGGAGGACAGGAAGGCCTGGCGGGATATGGTTCATAGGATCACGAAGGGTCGGACACGACTTAACGACTGAACAACAACAACAACATATTCCCAGAGTCGTCTTGTCATCAGTGTTACTACCATATGCACAGTAGGGATACAAGAACTACTCTTCAATGAATCAGACCAACATATTATCCTAGTACTATCTACCTTCACTTGCAGCCGTCCTTTCCTTACCAGCCATGCCCCTTTAAAAAACCGATATAAGAATATAACCTGCAACTAACATTTTCAACATGCAGAACAAGCTCTCTCTTGCTGAAGATGTTCCTTGGAATTCCCTTTCTAAGTCTAATGTTATTGAATCTGGAATATGTAATATGAAAACTGTATCCCCTTTCTTTTTCTTTTCTTTTTTTACTTTACAACTGACAGCCCAATCCTATGCTGGCCTTGTGCTGCTGGAATGCTAGTTCTGGCAGTGCGAGGTCCTTTACGGCTGTTGCAAAATGTGACACTCCATTCACTGCGGTTGGGCTGCCACTGCAAGCAGCGAGTGGCTGCACCCCACCGGCCTGGAAAGGAGCTCTGGCACCAGTAAGTCAGGGCGGGGAGCAGGAGAGAGGTGGGGTGGGCAGAATAGGGAGGGGAAGGGTGGATCAATGCTGGAAAGGGGGCGACATCAGTGACAATGGTGCCACCAATACCCTATTCCCCTTCCTGGCCTCGATCCGCCTTCCTGGGTCCACTCAGACTTGCACCAGCTAAATCGCTGGTGCAGGTTCGAGTAGACCCATTCAGGCAGCAGAGGCTTACCCCTGGGCAAGGGAACAAATGTTACCTGGAGGAGACCTCCGGAACTGACCCCCCCCCCCTGCAGGATGCAGCACACACTCCTGTGGTTCAACTATGTAGATGGGGGGGGGTTGCTTGATAGAATTGGGCTGTAAATCTGAATCCATTTTCCTTAAATTAGAAAAGAAAAACAACCTCCAGGAGCTAGAGTAAGAATGGAAAATTTCTGCTTCAGAAAACTATGAATAGCTGCAATGAGGGAAAGAGGAGGGAGCCTCTCAAATAATAATTCACTGTATACAAATGTACATAGCAAGGCGGCGGCCATCTGTCACCAGAATCTCAGATGTATAAAATAAGAGTACATACACCTTTAAGAAATATAGTCAGGCAAGAGCAAGGCACGTAACGCCATCAACTAAAATGATCTTCTAAAGCATTCCTGTTGTATCCTCAAGAGTCCAGAATGATATTGAAAGGCAAATGTAAATCTGAATTCCATGTCTATTTTTCATCTGTGCATAATCCGCACATATCTTTTCTTTTTTAAAAGAAAAATAAAACAAAAGAAATCACCTTTGTGTTCTACTTTATACTTCAGTTGACTATGTACTGCCACAACAGTAATCATCCCTACAAATTCTTTTGGGATCATCATTGTGATAATGTTTGAACACTTTTGACTTTAAGAAATATGAGTTCATTAATTTGCTTCAGGGATGTAGCTGAGATCTGATTGAAGGACAATAGTAACAGTCACCACAACAATCCCATCTTGGTTTTCTAACAGCCCAGTCTTATTGTGGCTCTGTATCCCGCATATTTTTCTTCTTTTTTGCCCGCCAGGCCTCCATACACCCCCATCTCTGTTTCCTAAAACAAATACTGTATACATGGGCCAAACCAGTGCAGGTAGGATGGTGTATCATAAGAACATAAGAAGAGACCTGCTGGATCAGGCCAAAGGCCCATCTAGTCCAGCTTCTTGTATTTATTTATTATTTATTTACCATATTTCTATCCCGCCTTTCTCTCCACGGGACCCAAGGCGGATACACAATACCCATTGTGTATCTCACAATGGCCCCACCAGGTGCCTCAGGGAGCACACAGCCAACAAGATAACCTGTTTCCTGTTGTCACTCCCTTGCACCTGGCACAGAGAAAACCTACTTCCAAACCCAGGAGGTTGCTTATGGCTTGTAACCTGTGATGGTCTTTTCCTCCATGAATCTACCCAAACCCCTTTTAAAGGCATCCAGGCAGAGGCGTCACTGCCTCCGTTGGCGCCTGGAGCAAGGGGGGGGTTGGCGCCCCTATAATTAAATATCGCTCCAGAGGGGGGTGGCACGCTCCGGGGGGCGACCCGGCGGGACCCTGCACCGGGCACCCCCCGTCAATCGGGAGAGCCAGCTCGGGGACGTCTTCCCTGGCTGGCTGCCTGGGGCCTTCTAAGGAAGGCCCGCTGCGAGAACGGTATTTATACCATTCTTTTTGCGCATGCTCAGACTGTTACTGAGGGAAAAGGGCCTTTGGCCTGATCCAGCAAGGCTCTTCTTATGTTCTTATGATACACCATCCTCCCAATTGAGGGGGCTCTCCTGATTGAGGGGGCCGGTCGGACTCGAGTCTCCGAGTCCGACTCGGAGACTTGAGTCTGAGTTCGACTCGTGGGCGGGGCGGGGCGCCCTTCGGGAGATGGCGCCCGGAGCCGGTGCTCTGCTTGCTCCGCCCTAGTTTCGCCTCTGCATCCAGGCCAGGTGCCATCACCACATCCTGTGGCAAGAAGTTCCACAGATGAATTACACGCTGGGTAAAGAAATATTTTCTTTTGTCCATTCTAACACTCCCTCCTTTCAATTTTAGTGCATGTCCCCTGGTTCTGGTGTTGTGCGAGAGAGAGAGAAGAATTTCCCTCTATCCACTCTCTCCATCCCATGCATAATTTTATACGTCTCAATCATGTCCCTCCTCAGGCGCCTTTTTCTAGACTGAAAAACCCCAAACGCTGTAGCCTTTCCTCATAAGGGAGGTGCTCCAGCCCATGAATCATTTTGGTTGCTCTTTTCTGCACCTTTTCCAATTCTACTATATCCTTTTTGAGGTCTGGTGACCAGAACTGGACACAATACTCCAGATGTGGCCTTACCATCGATTTGTACAAAGGCATAATGATATTGGTCTGATATTGGTCTGACCAATGGCTTTGGTGTATCCATGGCCTTGTACGGTATTCAGTGACCACAATCCAAAGAGAATTCAAGAGCTTGCATGTCCCCAGGGGGATTTCAAACAGTGGCCTACCAGCCATATCACATGATCCAGTGATTCTGACATTCCTGACTTTCAAAAGTGGGCCATATGCTGGCATGGTTGCTCACACATCCCAATGGAGAAGCAGCAGAAGGAAAGGATGTTAGTATCAAGGTTACTTCACACACTGTGAGAGCCTCAATGTACAGAGACATCCCACCACTCCTTCAGTCAGTAGAGATTAGCATTAAGGAGCTGGTCAGCTGGTAACCACAGTATCTAGATACATAAAGCATCTAAATGTTGCTGCAGTGGAAGGCAAGACAAATTAAGTAGAAGGGGTGGTGGTGTCTCACAATATTTATTTATTTATCTTTATTTTGCCTTTCTCCTGCGACCATGGGTGCTCAAGGTGGCTAACATCCAATACACTGTATAAAAAAAATCAATTTTAAACACTCTAAACAATCTAAAGCCAGATCAAGGAGCAGCAGACGATATTAACAACACATAAATCTAACAATGAACATGGTGGAAGTAAAACAGCAGCAATAAAAGTGGCAATAAGAACAATTAAATAACAATAAAAGCATCAGCAGCAGAGACATCCCATCCCCGTATTAAAATACTGTTTTAATATTCAGAGATGAAACGAATTGCATTTAATAAATTACGAGGTGAATCAGGATTAGGTGTGCCACAGAATAGGCTAGAAGGTGACACGTAAAGGAAGGGCATCTGCTGCCAGTACCATATAGACCTACACAATCATTCTGGCTGTAAATGAAAACACGTTGAGAAATGAGGAGGAGGAACTTGAGTTTGTCCTCATGTCCCATTTGTGCACCTCCCCCAAATATGAATATACAATGTTTTCACAAAATTTTTAAAGGATTAAACAATGACCTCAGGTAATGGAGCCTAGATGCTTCTATTAGCAAAGGAATAGGTACAATACATCTCTGCAGGTCCAATTATTGTCGGTACTGCTCGGTGTGTTACTGGGATATGTCAGAAATAAGAGAAACAACATGCACTGCCAGCTTGGTTGTCTGCTAGAAGGACATCAGCCTGATGACAGTTACTCATTGGGCCTCCATCATCCACTGTCTCCTGATTGGTCATCCTGGAGGTGCTTCCTGGAGTCCTGGTGTTGGACCTGGGTGGTTGTGGTGCTCACTGTATGTCTAACTGACCTGGAGCCATTGTTGTGCCACCACCCTGTGACTGGGTGGTGGTGTGTCAGGGGTTTCCAGGATGATTGGCAAAGTTGCAGCATTTGTGGTAAGCAATATGTGAGTGTGTGCTGGGCATCTCTGTGTGCTCATACCATGTCTGACCAATCAGGCCTCCACCCCATGATGGGTGAGTGGTGTCAGGGTTTCCATGGATGTTGACAGAATTTCTGGGAGGGAGACTGCATAACGTGGACTTGCTTGAGAGCTCCTTTCCCCTCCCTCTTTGTGCTGGATGGGCTTAGGATATGGTGGGTGTGATTTGCACGTTGCGCTAGAGCAGCAGGGATGCAGGCAGGCACCACTTCGGCAGACTCAGGATTGCACCGTTAGGCATTTGGTCTGTCAAACAGGAGAAAAATACATGCAAGGCCACCACAGAACAAAAGGTAGAACTAACAACAAAGAACATAGTAGTAACACCTCAGAAAACCATTCAATGATTTTAATGTTGATCCACAGATCAGTATTTTCTTTCATTACTAATATACCAAATGTGGCATCCCAGAAGAGCTATAATAGGAAAACATTCATATTCCTTCAATACTTCACTCTCTAAAATGTCTTCTGAATGTACTTGAGTTCACATTTTCTCTTGTCAAGTGTTCCCTTGCTATGCTTTTATTGAATTCTTGTCTCACTCAAGTTCTTTTATTACTCTTTGAATGAATGCTACGCAGCACTATTTGAGCTTCAGAAACCCAAAGTTTAGTTTTTCAGCTTCTCCTTTTTAAGACAGTAAATGACAATTTGAAACATATTTTCCCTGTTCAGCTTTGCCAGGATGTCTTTGCCTGTCTCTGAAGAGCCTTTGTAAAAACCAACAACCATATTTTCAAAGGCATTCCATTGTCACCTTTATTGCAGGTAAGACGAAGGTGACATTCCTTATTCAGATTAGGCTGATAGTGTTCCTCCATAAGGGTTTGAGTACATGGCGTCATTCAGGGTCGGCATGAGATCATGGAATGGCCCTCTGAGCTGCTGCTGTGAAACTGCGCTTCATGAGATCTGGTGTTTCAGGCCCCTTTGGGCTAAGATCCGGCTCCAGCACTGGCACGGCAGCAGGCATCCTGGTTCCGTACTATCCTGTTCAACTGGGAGCACCAGAAATGAAAGCCACTGTGGTACATGTTGGCTGTTGGATATGTGAGAACGGCAGAACACAGCAGACTCTTCCAATAGCTATTTAGTGCTAACAACTCACTGGGGAAAAACAACAACACATAAGCACAACCTATCTGCAGACAGTTTTAAGTTTCTAGTCCATCTGGGCTCAAGACTGTTCAGGCCCCATACAGGCCCAGTGATTTGCAAAGGCGTCAGCTACAAAATTGAAACTGTTTCTTCACTTTTCTCACATTCTCATCCTAAGGCTTCATATAATCATAGAGTTGGAAGGGAACGAGCAGGGCATCTAATCCAATCCCCTGCTCAATGCAAGCAACTGCTACAGCATCCTGCTTGGAAACCTCCAATGAGGGAGAGGAGAGCCCACAACTACATGAGGCAGGCTGTTCCAATGCCAGACAACTCTTACAATTAAGACATTTTTCCTCGTGTCCAGCTTAAATCTACTTTCCTGCAGTGTTAACCCATTGGTTCTAGTCTTGCCCTCAGGAGCCACGGTGAGCAAGTCCTTCTCTTCTTCTGTGTGAAGTATCCCCTTCAGATGCTTGAAGATGGCTATCATATCTCCCATTAGTCTTATTGAAGCCAAACATACCAAGTTCTTTTAACTGTTCCTTGTAGAAGCTGGTTTCCAGACCTCTCACCATCTTTGTTGCCCTCTTCTTTTTGGTGCCCAAAACTGGATGCAGTCTTTTGACTTGGGCAGAATAGAGTGGAACGATTACTTCTTGTGATGACTCTATGCCTCTGTTAATGTTAATTTGTTGTACCTATGTGCAGGACTTTACATTTATCTTTCAGCCCAATCCTATGCATGTCTACTCAGAAGCCCCATTATAGTCAATGGGGCTTACTCCCAGGTAAGTGAATAGGATTGCAGCCTTTGTTGATTTTCATCTTGTTGGCATAGGCGCAATGATTTAGATTGTCAAGATAATTTTGAATCCTGCATCAGTCTTCCAGCTTTGTGGCATCTCTAAATTAGATCAGCATTCCCTCTACCCCCTCATCCAGGTTATTTATAAAAATGTTGAACTGCACCAGACAGTGCCCTCGATGTCTCTCTCCAGCCTGCTGTGGAGACACGTATTAGCACCCGTTGAGAATGGTTGTACAATCAGCTTTGAACTCATCCAACAATAGTACCATCTAGCCAGTGGCATAGCTGGGGGTGGGGGGTGGGTGGGCAGCGGTGCCCACCGCCCCAAGCAGCAACCTGGGGGGCATCATGACAGCTCCCTGGTGGCAGGAAGTGACCAGGTGCGGTCTCCAGTCACCAGAGTGACCCCCTGGTGCGGGGGTACACGCAGCTCTCGCTCCTGTGAGTGGGGCGAATTTTGGACCTCTTGTCTACACCTGTGCTCCCAATTGGCTCCAAATCCAAACCCTCATGATGTGAGGGGGTGGGGCGGCCCCAGGTACTGGCTGGTCCAGCTACGCCACTGCATCTAGCCCACATTTAACTATTTAATCGACAAGGATTTTATGGGAGACTTCGCCAAATGCTTTGCTGAAATCTAGGTATACTGCATTCCCCTGATCTACTACTAGACTAATAACTGTTTCTAGGCTTATCTCTTACACAGGCAGTACACAGCACTGGGGACCTCAGGAGTTCCAGATTCAAGTCAGTCCCCACTCAACAAAAAAGTGTCCCTGGGTCACCCCTCCATGCTCATTACAGTAAACCAGCTATGTCCTGTGATCTCCATGGTATAGCAAGATGGTAATAAGGATCATGCATCAAGGAAAAGATAGCTGTGACAAGCAGATAAAGTGATGAACTTGGGAAATTCCCAGTGGCTTTTGGCCTCACTATTAGGGTTGCCAACTCTGACTGAAGCTACTCCTAGAGCAGCGGTTCTCAACCTTTGATACCCTAGGGGTACGCGGACCGCATGCTGAGGGTACGCCAAGCCCTGCCCCTTATCTCTCCCATCTACAGCTAATTAAGTATTAATGTATTAATTAGCTGTAAATTAACATTTACTGATTTTTGGAGCTCATTTACTTTTATTTTGGAGCTCCGCAGCGCTTCCTCAGGCAACTTCCGGATCAGCAAACATTTTTTTCCTAGCATGATACAATGTTGGAAATTCCCGGAGGATCTGTTAAAATTGCCAGGATTTCTTTCAGTAGATAGTGACACCCGGAGTTTGATGCAAATTCCTGGAGATTCCAAACCAATCCTTGAGAGTTTGTAACTCAGTATGGATCTTTCTTGCTGCTGGCTTTGGGTGTGAAGTTTCTACTTGTTTTGCCTTGCACAGTCCACATGGCAAAACAAGAATATCTTTAAAACAGTGAAAGCAGAAGGACTTTTATGAGATATAATCTACAGCTAGGATAGAAGAGCTCATAGTGAACACGATGCTAAAGATGCTTGTCAAAATACCTTAACAAGGACCAATCATTCTCAAGGGGTTCAAATTGCAGCAGAAGTCTTACCTGAGAACTGATATTTATAATTTGCACTAAAATATCATCACCATCTTAATGATGAGCTCATTTGGTATTAATTATTGTCACCATCAGGCATAAATTACACAAGGGTGTCATTAATTCATATATCATTCATTAATAGTTACAGAATTAATTGGATCTGGAAGACTATACACTGAGTAAATAACTTTCAAATTATGAAGGTCTCCTTGTCAGGCAAATATGGCACATGCTCCTGGCCAATTATTCAGATGGGATTTTAAAGTTAGAGTTCACGCTGCGCATCTGTATTACCTTCAAAATAATATTATAGAAAAGCCATGGAGACCATGGGCTGTTCATGGTCTGGTTCCTATTTAAGCATAAGTACATGAGAATATACTACTGAACAATGGGTTCACGTTGCATTAGCTATCAGAATTTCTACCCGTTTGGGAAACTGTCTAGCATTTTAGGGAAAAGGTAATGATTTCAATTATTCAAAACATCACATTAAAGTTGTAGTAGGTGCAATTTAATAACCACCAACGGCTAAGACTATTTTGCATATTCATATTACAGACATTATTTGCATAACATTTGCATGGACACTGGGGATGTGAAACTAAACACTCATTTTTTCAACGTTATTTTCCCTGAGTTGTTATTCTCAAATATGCTTAGACCAGCACCCCAAAATTGTGAAATTGGATTAGAAGTTATGAGATTAATTTTTTTTTCAAGCATGAGCTTTTTTTTGCTTGATTCTTCTTTTCAAAGCTTTTGCACATATTGGATGAAATCCAGAGAAGGTTAAACATGATTAAATCCCACGGAATTCTGTGGTACTTTAATGCTTAATGGTGCACTGAAGTTGCATTAACTGATAAAGACCCAACCAATGCAAAATTTAGCTTCCTAAGGGGTGTTTCTTGTTCTATAGCCAGTACCAACCAACCCATAAACTCCAATAAAGACCAAAGGATCCAGCAGGTGCGGGAGAGAAGTTCAAATATAACAAAGCAACAATGCTTTTTGTTGGTTGATTTCATACATTACAAAATACGATAGACACCAATAGAATGATTTTTTCTAGTAACAAACATAATGAATGATATACTATACTACTTCATACAATAACATATGTAGTTGACACCAATAATTTTGCAAAGAACCATAACATGCAAACAAAAATAGAAAACAAAGGACTAATCCTATCCAGATAGATGCCATGCCAATGTCACACAGATACTGTCACCATATCCTAAGCCAGGCCAGCAAAGGCAGGGGAGAAGGGGAGACAGCGGAGTCCAAGCCATGGCCTGCCAGTGCAGCAAGCGGCAGCCCAGCAACAAGACCAGCACCCCCAGTAACCATCACACCACTTGGACATCATTGCCAGCTGCAGTGTCGGCGCCACAACGGACCAGCAAGCACCACCGCACAGACATCACAGCAGCCAAGCAGTGCATATCTGGTGGTTGCCCCAGTGACTGAGCAACACTGCTCACATGACTGGACACCCCAGACCTGCACACTGGACCTCAAAACTACCTTGCAAGCCCACACCCAGGCACCAGCCTCGTGCCTCATGGAAGCAAGTGCACAGGCACAGTCCAGCAAAGCCAGCCAAACTGCACTGTCCCAAGGAGGCCCCATGGCAGAGGACCAAGTTGACAGCAGAATTCGTGGCTGAGACCAGGGAAGTTGCACCACCACCAAAACCTATGGCTAGCAGACAGTCACCAACCAGGCACCATGTGTATCAGCCGTATGCTACAGGTCAGCCTGCCGACAACCTCAGGGCAGATCCAGAGTAGAGGCAGATGGGGGGGGGGGGAAGGTGAAGAAATTTGGGAGTTTTTAAAAGATGGAGAAGAGTTCAGTGGCGGAACAACAAGCGCCTCTCTCCGCCCCCAAGCCCGGCCGGAGCAGCCTTTCTGCCTGCTTTGTGGGAGGCCAGGTGGAAAGCTTTGAATAGGCTTATTCTAATATAGATGTCTTAATGGACCAACTGATAAACTAAAAAAAATTAATTACATAGTCCAATTAATTAGCTAATTAAGTACAGAGGGTACTTGGACCGTGCTGGACCATGACAGGGGGTACAAATGGCAACAAAGGTTGGGAACCCCTGGCCAACATATTATTGCCGCTCGGCGCTCAGTAAATAGGAATGCATACGTTTTATGCACAGACAGTCTGCTGATTCTGAAACAAACACAAAAACCTCAGCTTTTTAGGATTATTTTCATGCAAAAAGCTCCCTGCTGTGAAA
The DNA here is from genome assembly GCA_026170595.1 of Plestiodon gilberti rubricaudatus. Lineage (NCBI taxonomy): Eukaryota > Metazoa > Chordata > Lepidosauria > Squamata > Scincidae > Plestiodon > Plestiodon gilberti. The sequence goes on from JANXHW010000001.1 coordinate 67,781,041, forward strand.
TTAACAAGATTTGGCCCCATAGGAATGCACAGAGCAATCCTGCCAGAAGAGGCTCTTGTTTACTTTGGGCAATGGCTTTGTTACAGACACTGTCCCCTTGCTGTATTAGAAACATTGTATCTATTTGCAAGACTGTCAGCTTGCAGAGCTTTAAACATGAATTTGGCCCATTCAAAGGTTCTGAGAACACTAATCAGGTCTTTGCAAAGGCTTTAGAAATGCATATTATATCTCCCTATATATTTTTACCACATATGCAATTGTCTTTGCTACTGGGTTGAAAATTCTATTTAGGGGTTTGTTTGTTAATTCTCAGAAAATAAATTGTACATTATGTCTAACTATTTTAGGTTATGTTATGGATTGTGGGTGACAATGCCCTAAAAAAAAAAAGACAAAACTGTTATACTTCAATGAGATATGTGCCACTGTAGTAAAAAAATATCCCAAGGTCAGATTGCGTTTGATTCACCCATAGGAAAATCTCATGTCATGTGACTTGAGATTTTCCAGGACTTTTAGGTTGTAAGAGGCAATGTGGATTGTGTCAGAGTGGATTGACAGGGATCCTGGGCAGGCCCACCTCCTGATGCTGCCATTGTTCCAGGAGATCAGATGAGTTTTTCTCAGCAATGCTTGGAGGTGCCAGGGCCTGAAACTGGAACCTTCCGAATGCAAAACATGTATGCAAAACACAGGCAGTATGCGCTCCGTCGTTCAAAAGTGTTGCAAATGTGCCATAAAGCATGTTTGTGACTACTTTAGAGTAAGGCATTGAGGCCGGCAGCCCTCACTCTGGCGCCAGATTGACCCGGAGGAAGGTAAGGCTCCCGCCAACTGGAGCAGAGATGGGACAGATGGCGAGGGAAGGCGGCAGTTGACTGAACCGGCAGTTGACTGAACCGGCCCGGGAGGGGGCGGGGATAGCGGCCACCACATGATCGGCCCGGAACAGGGATAGGATTCAGCGGGTGGCCCTAGGGCCATCCATGGATCTTTACGGTGAATTGCGCTCTCACTGTGGCACAGCACCTCCTAAAGGTTAAAAATAGTATTCCAAATTGCAAAAATACTTTTGAAACTTAAAAAACCCCTAGAAGGAATTGTGTGGGCTGCAGGCATATCCAAACTTCAATCCACAAAAGTACTTTAAGTGTAAACCTTGCACGCATCTTTACTACTGATGCTGTAATCATCAGCAAATCTGGTGACTCCATACCCAAAAAAATGACACCATAAAACAAAAGTATCAATTTTACCATATGCGAATCTACCACAGTCTTTCTATTTGGCCCTCTGATGAAGAGCTTTGCACTCAAAACACATTCGGTGTGAAATAATACAATATTGTCCCAAGTATAGGACGCTCCTGATTATAAGACGCACCCTTAAAGTTTGGTGCTTTTAAAAAAAAACATTTTAACTTAACTTAAAGAAAATATATACATTAGTAGAACAGTAAAACAGTACAGCTTTAGTACAGTTAAAGGCATAGGCACCCTGTCCCTTATTGAATCTGGGCACCCTAGTATAAGTAGCCTTCCCAGATCCAAAGGGGGACAGAGTGCCTACCTTTAACCTTTGAAATTTGGGCAGGTGCAGCTTGTTGCACCCTTCCATGATGAGCTGCACCTGCCCAAATTTCAATGGTTAACAGCACAATCCTAGGCATGTCTACTCAGAAGTAAGTCCCATTGTAGTCAATGGGGCTTACTCCCAGAAAAGTGTGCATAGGATTGAAGCCTAAAGGTTGGCACTCTGTCCCCCTTTGGATATGATAAGCCTATGCAGGAGCTCTTGCTCTCAACTTTCAAACTGCAGGATCAATAAATATCTTAGTTTCCACAGAGTCCTGGGGCTGGAGCTTAAGGGTTAATTTTTTCAAATGCTTCCATCCTGAGGCTAGAGGTTGCTAGAGAGATCACTGTTCGGCCATTTAGCAAGTGATTAAGCACTTTGCAGTTTAAAAAAAGAAAAAGAAAAAAATCCCCCATTTTACATTTGAAAGAGACTTGGAGAGACTTGAAAACAGAAGCTTTGCAGAAAACTCTAGCAGAAAATGCTAGGCTTTGATTGTAGGCCACACCCTTACTTTAAAGACTTGCTTTAGGGGAAAAAATGAGTCTTATACTCAGGTCAATACGGTATTATACTTCTTGGATCGTTAAACTATTCTCCTGTACCTGTTGAATTATTGGGAGGGAGGATGTGGTTCTTGGTGTTGCTGCCCTTTTGGGTTGCTCAGGTAGCAAACCCTGCCTAAAACAAAGATGTAATACCTGCCAAAACATTTTCTGGTGACCATATAGGACATTTAGTGCCCATATAGCCTTCCATCCATCTAGCTCAGTATTGTTGACATTGACTGCAAGCGGCTCTCCAGGTTTCAGACAGAAGTTCTTCTCCACCCTACCTGGAGGTACCGAGGACTGAATCAGAGACCTTCTCTGTGCAAAGCATGTGCCCTTCCACTGAACTACAGCCCCTCCCCAGCGGTCATGTTGATTCTGGCAGCAAAAATTTCAAAATACAAGGAACCTGTCATGTCAGTATGGTCTTTACCATATAATGCAAAAGAGATCAGAAATGACCTCTTTTGCTTTATACAGTAATTTATTTTGCTACATGAACTGCAACAAAACTACTTTTTGTTGACAAGTGGTATATAACTATAACAACAACAACAACAACAACAACAACAACAACAACAACAACAACATAAGTGAGATCAGACAGCTTTTGAAACTGCAAATGCATTTGTGCTGGAAAATGATCATGAATATACAGCCCCCCACCCCGTATCTGCAAATTCAGCATCCGTGGATTTGTCTCACTGCCGATGCTTCGTGGGGACGAGGTGCCAACTGTATTTGTGTGTTAACTTTAGGCAACCTGCGTTTCTCCTGGTCTAATTCTGATACCAGAACTGACCTGAGTAGCAGAAAAGTACCCTTGGGTGACAGACGGTGGGGATATAAAGGGAGGGGGGAGAGAAGCTTCATGTCCCCTCACCCACACCTCCAGCTTTGATGTTAAAATTAGACTCCCCAGTCAGGCAGAATTCAAACTGTCCCAAAAGACTGTTCAGTAGGGCACAGTGAAGAGTTTGCTATATTGTTTACTGAGACTTCCTAATGATCAACATTTACAAAACCACTTCCTTATGCTAGTAAGTCAAAATTTTATCATGTTATCAACCTTCAAAACTGGCCGAGTCATCCCCAGTGACTGTGTCTCAACATCAACTACATCTCATCATCATGATCTGATCAAAGATTACACAATAAATCACTAAATTCTACTTTAGCATGCTATTACGGGAAACACTTTTGCTTCCTAGGATTGCTCTTGGCCTTGGCTTTGTAGCCAAGTCTTAATATATTTTATAACCTTCCCTGTATCCTGGGAAATGACACAAAGGACTGAGATTATCAGTGCTTTTCCATAGGAGGAGATTCCTCTCTAAAACTAGCGCCCATTCATGCAGCAATGTTTTTGCCTGCAGTAGCTACGCATTTCTTTTCACTTTCTATTTGTAAGAAATTTGTGCTGTGCACTGGCGTCACTACAGGGGGGGCGGAGCTGTAAGTTCTTCCGTGATCGGAGCCTCCGTTACATGGAAGAACGAAGCGCCCCGCCCCCGCGCCTTCCGACCCATTCAAAGCAGTGAAAACAACATGCAGGAGACTCCCTGCGCGTTGTTTTCACTGCTTTGAATGGGTCGGAAGGCGCGGGGGCGGGGCGCTTCCTTCTGTGTAACGGAACCTCCGATCACAGAAGAACTTACAGCTCCGCCCCCCCTGTAGTGACACCAGTGGTGCTATGTGGGAATTGTCTTGTAAATTTGTTTTGTTTTGTTTTGTTTTGAATTAGTTACCTAAAGAACTGTATCCATAAAGTTGATTTATTTGTTATTTGATTTTATCTGTAAACCGCTTTGTGAAATTTTTTTGGTTGAAATGCGGTATATAAATATATATTCATCATCATCATAATTTCAGTTCAGTTTGGTTGTGTCTCCCTAAGCTTCCTACATTTGATGACAAAGCTTGTTTCATGTGTCAGCCTCTGAAATCAGCGTTTCTCCCATCCTTCTGCTATGGCCTTCACTTATGTAGACCAGATCTTTCTCATAATACTAGCTACCTAGATTAATTTCATCACCTGAAAGTCGTGAAAAGTGTACACATTAACATTTCAGATCTGACAAGTTCAGGAAAGATTTTGTCTAAATAAGCATATATGCTACAAAGACAAAATGCCTTTAGTGGATGAAGAACATGTTTGGGGGCACTGAAGCAAAAAATTGGAAATGGTATGATATCATGAAAGCTTAAGAAAGAAAAAAGACCCTACAAGGTGGATAAATAGCTCTATTTAGTTGCTTAATAAACTCCTGTCAGGGAAAAGGCTCGTCACGAAAAGTGCCTTTTTTTTTCTCATACTGGAACCATATTTGCAGTCTGAAGACTGTAGGAGGATTTATTCTCCCCCCACCACTACCACCCTGCACCATAAAACACAGTTTTGTATGTGCAGCTGTCTCGCAGGGCAGCTCAGAGGTTCCACTCAGCGCTGACCGAGGTGATCGCTTCCGGTGATGATAGGCAGGGGAACTCTGTCAGCTGGCCACCAACCAGTGCCTTCCCTTACCTGGTAGCATGACAGTGGCATGCCAGCCATTGCTACCACTGCTGCAACAACTCCTCTTCCTCCTGCTCCCTGAATTCTAAAAAGGAAGTGTGCAGGAAAGAAGAGTGGTGGGCTAGATCACGGAGGCTCTGGCCTACCATTCTGCTCTCCCCCACATTTCCCATTCTGCTCCATTTCCTTTTTCCGTTAAAAGACCAGGGAGCTGCAGTGGGAGGAGCAGTCATGTGCCACAGGGGCATAATAAGCTGCTGGATAAGGGAGAGGTGCACTGTGTATGCCAGATCATGGCATTTGGTGTAATCAAGTGCCAGACCAGGGGTGAGTGTCTTAAACCGGAGCTACATTACATGCGTCGCGGAGCTTCTGACCTGATTTTTGAAGCAGGTGGAGCCGCTGCGACCTCCGCACGGCCGGCGCGTACCTCAAGCTGGAATCCTATTTTTCAGGGGGCGGAGCTAGGGGGCGGTTCGCGGAGCTACTGCAGCCTACCAATCGTAGGAGAGTGGCTGCATGCCAATCAGTACTACCTCCAATCACCTTGTTAAGAAGGCGGGACAACAGGAGGGACAACAGGCAAGAAGACACTCCCCCGCTCCAAGCGCGGAGGCGGAGGCAGAGGCGGCGGCAGAGCCTCTGCCTGTAGTGTAGCTCTGCCTTTACATTACCACCTCAGTTGCCAGGACATCTTGAGCAGCCAGCCCTAGTTTGTCTTCAGAGCTTGGTTGCATCTACCCAAAATTCACTCTGGTTTAATTTCAGAAACCTTACTTTATAAGAGCATTCTCAAGTGTTATAGCTGAAGGCCAACCTAGACAAGACAAAAGCGAACCATGATTAGGATTTCCCCACCATTATCATTTTACTAATTAGCAGCCCCAGGTAGCTGCATCGAAAATCAGGGAAGTGGAATCTTGAGAGAGGGTTTTTTTTTTACTCTTTCTTCCCAGGGTAAATGCTCCTCACTCCAGGCTCATGGGGGGGGGGGGGGAGGAACGATGACTTTGGATACCTGGCACTGCTAATTAGGAAAAACAGAAAAAAAATGCAGGAGTTCCTAATTATGAATCTTCCATATATCACATCTAGTTTGGCCCTTAAAGAATTTGGGTTGCTTCCCTTTCTTTGGAGCTGATTATTCAAGTTGTTAAATGTTGTACAATGTCTGTAACTCAACTGACTTCATGGTGGAGCACAGTGATTTACGCTTGTGCTTCTATACATCAGGCTAAGAAGAAGCAACACAAGTCTATATGGTAGACAGCACAGCCTATTTGTTACCGAGACCAAATAGCTGGTCTGACCTGAAAGCTTTTATAAGCTCAAATCTTGCCATCTGAATTACTCTCTGGCTGTTTAATGTTCAACACTTGCCAGTACGGATGGCATCTTGCAGTTCTCTAATTTGGTGAGAGCATTGTGGGTGACACAACAACCGAATCCCAGTTTGATGTCTTACAGATGCCAGGCTGAGATGTGATGTGTTCTCAAGCCCCGCCAGATTCTCAAATACAAAGGGTGTTTGTCAGGTGCTCATGCTTGCATTTCATATCAATGATACTTTTTGATTGTGTTCCTCTGAAAATTCATATCATCTGCTGGCAGTCTCTCCCTTGTGATTCTTCTTCCACTCCTATCTATGTTCCTTCTTTCCTTCTAGTTCCTACACAGTGAAGACACTCCTCCTCTGTTCATGAAGCTGTCTTTCCTTTTCCACCTTTTCAAAACACATCTTTTTGGCAAGGTGTTGAATGAATCTTCACCTCACTTAAACCTGATTCTCCCATAATCTTATGGGCCAGCGGGTGGCGCAGTGGGTTAAACTGCTGAACCATGAGCTGTCGATCAAAAGGTCGGCAGTTCGAATCCGCCACGGGGTGAGCTCTCATTGCTTGGCCAGCTCCTGCCAACCTAGCAGTTCCAAAGCATGTTAATGCAAGTAGATAAATAGGTACCGCTTGCGGGAAGGTAAACAGCACTCCGTGTTCCAGCTGCATGCTACGCGCTGCGGCAAGGAGAGTCATGCCGGCCACATGACCACGGAGGCGTCTTCGGACAATGTTGGCTCTTCAGCTTTGAAATAGGTATGAGCACCACACCCTAGAGTCGGACACGACTGGACTTAATTGTCAGGGGTCACCTTTACCTTTACCTTACCCATAATCTTACTCATTGTCATTCCTGGATCTCACTCGAATTCCTGCCTTGCTAAACTAACTAACATCAGTTATAAACCTTCTGAGCAATGACTACCTAGCTTTTATGCTGCATGTCGCACACAGAACACTTTGGGCCTTATGAGGACTAGGAACATAGGAAGCTACATACCAGTGTTTCACAAACACGGGATTAGATGCCATGTAGTAAGCTTGAAAGGTTTAATGAAATTCAAAAACCGCAACGGATTTCCCAAAGGGCAGCCGCTCACAGCACAAATACATCAAACAAATCAAAGGATGGTAAACAGCCCAACGTTTCGTTCTGGATCTCAGAACATCTTCCAGGGGTACACAATCACAACGGATTGTAGATAGAACATAGGAAGCTGCCTTACACTGACCCAGGCCATCTAGCTCAGTATTGTTGACACTGACTGGCAGTGTCTCTCCAAGGCTTCAGACAGGATTTTCTCTCTCCCCCACCTGGAGATGCTGAGTATTGTAACTTGGACCTTCTGCATGCAAAGTAGATGCCCTTCTATGAAGATACAGCCCTTCCCCTATGGCTTACATAGTATATCAATATTTATATAGTGTTTCCTATATTTCATGTCTTCAGTCCAGCAAGTGTGCAGACTACACCTTCCATGACTGCAAGAGGTATCTATGCATGGGTAAAATCCAACATATACCCTGTCTAGCTGTCTATCTCATCCACAAGCTTCTGTCCACATGGCTATCTTCGCCACACCTTTTTCCTAGCTAGAGGGAAGTTCAAACTCCCTTCTTTTGCTGATCAGCAGAGAGAAGAGGGAGGGATATATTTCTGTAGAAATATAGATAGGTGATAGAAAATGTCTATAGACAGAAATATAGCTATAGGTGATAGAATGTTTTCCACAAAGCATAATTAATAGTCTTAATAGTAATTGTTACCTTAACTCTGATCATTCAGCAAAGAACCTTTTAATTTTAATAGCCAATCCTAGCCATATTTATCTGGATGTAAGCCTCATTTTCCCCCAACAGAACTTCCTTCTGACTGAGTAATAATGCTTAGATATGCATTCCAACTAAAATGAATGGATTAGAGAGAAGATTTAACACTCCTGAATAATAGAATGCCGTATCAATACGGTGGCCTCGGAAGACTCCATGGAGCATAATAATGGCACTCTGCTAAATTCCTGGTGATAAATATCCTTGCAGCATAACATTTTCTAATAATGTGGAGGATCTGATAGCAGCCCCTAGTGATGGGAAGAAATTCATTAGGTTTATTTTACAAGATTAATTATTCCTCAATCAATGAGATGGGACAAATCAACTAATTTATTGATGGTTTCTGTAGAAAAAGACAGTTCTTTTAAGAACTCTCATCTAATGAGTGTTCCCTGGATTATCTTTGTAATAATAATAACATAAGAGCTGGTTTTCCAGATCAGACCAAAGTTCTTCCAATAGTAGCACTTTGTTTTCACCGGTGACAAGGCAGATGCTGCTTCCAGATTCAGAAGTACTGTGTTGATGGTGGCCATCTCCTCTTTTTTTGGCTCTAACATCTGGTAGTATATACTGTACTGCCACATCTGGTAGTATACTGCTGCCTCTGAATAGGAAGTCTTCCTTTTCTGCTATCATGGTAAAGAGCCATTGAGAGATGTATTCCTTATGAATTTGTCAGAACCTTTAAAAAAATCACCACAATTAGTCAACCTTGGATTTCAACACTACTGGTGCAACCAAGGCTGAATCAGGTGGCAGGTTAGCAGGCAGATTATGCTGGTGGAGTTATGCAGATGGAGATTGGCAAAATCTGATAGGAGAAGGGCAGAGTCTGTCACAATCCAGAGTTTACTGACTTTTCCAGCCCTAATACTGGTTTCCTAAAAGAGAATGTCTTTACAGATTTGATCAGTAAAATACTAGCAGGTTGGCAAACCTACCAGTGGTTAACAACACAATTTGTGGAAACAAATTCCATGTTAATATATGTTGATGAGGTGATAATACTTCCCTTTCCTTGTTCTGAACCTACCCATTTTGTTGGATTACCTGCATCGCTTTTGAGTCATAGACCTGTCTTTACATGTTCTTTAAAGGATCACAGTGCAATAAAATAATAATAATAATAATAATAATAATAATAATAATAATAATAATAATAATAATAATAATGTATCTCAAGAGGCTTTTAAGAAAGGGCACCACAGTTCTAAGGTTTGATCTACACATTAACAGAATGAGGTGGTAAAATCCTGAGCTAGTAGGCTGGACCTACTACCTACTGTACCATTGGACTGGACCATGGAGACTACAGTGTTAGTAGTGCACTACACACATAGACTACAGAAAAAAGACTATCAATTTTGAAATGCTCCCCTGTACAGTATTAAAAAAGTGACTTGTAAATTAAAAACACACACACCACTCTAACAAGAGGAAGAAAAGTTCTGACCCAACTTATTCTGTGCTATGCTAGTTTCTATTTCCAGGATGGTTTATTTCCAGGATGGTTTTCAAAACAAAAACAAGGTGAACTTTTAAAAATGTATTCCCCACCTTCAGTCTGAAATGGTACAATGCATAATAATGATGATGATGATGATGATGATGATAATAATAATAATAATAATAATAATAATAATAATATACAGTATTTATATACCGTCTTTCTTGGTCATTGGATTTCTCCTCCGACTTTAATCCAAGGCGGTGTACGTGGGCAGGCTTTCTAAACCCCAAGGGATTTTTACAATATAATGACGTTCTAATCTTTTGTAGAACCCTTCATTCTAGATGTTGCTTTCACAGTCCATCTCTCTCTCTCTCTCTCTCTCTCTCTCTCTCTCTCTCTCTCTCTCTGGCGTTCACCTCACCATGCTTCAGCTGACAGGCAACCTTGACTGCCACTCAAGTGCTGCAGCTGCAGTTCCACTCCCCCACAGAGGCTCTGCAACTTATCAGCTTGGCCTGCTGTCAGCACTTCTGGCCGTCTTGAACTGCTGTCCTTCAAATCTTCAGGCATTTATGAGACGATCGCTCTACCAACTGAGCCAGATGTCCTGCCCACTGAGCCAGATGTCCCATTATTACAGGCCTAAATGCAGGTAGACTGTGTAAATTGATGAAACAAAGTTATTATAATAAACTAATTCCGTATTTGCCTTTTTTTTTGTCCCTGCAGTGCAGTGTATGCTATTGAAAAAATACTTGCTTTTAATGTGACAGAAAACTAGGGATGATGTTATAAAGTCTCAGGCAAATTAAGCACCAAAAACACGTACCGGCAGTCAAGAACATGCCTAGCAAGCAACAGTAGATCTGTGGCATTAGGAGGATGTCAGAAAAAAAAGAGGAGATATCATGAGTAGCTGCTATAAGGAATTATACGTCTGATATCCTTCTGAGCATTGAGAAGTGGAGAATTCTCATTAGGAAGGTTCTGTCCTTTTCATCTGAAGATATGCAAGTAGGGTGAATAAAACAGTAGCCCCTTTTCTGGATCTCAGTGAATAAGTGCTGAATTTTGTCCAACAGAAAGTAAAAGTAGGTTTCTGATAAATTTCTACAAGACCATAAATCCCTAAACGAACATAGTGCCTAGTTAAGATGTACTGAATCATTAACTATTCAGGAAGAGACAATTAAAAAAAATGTGCTGTGAATTTATATGCAAGACGTAACCCTCCGAACTAAGAGCTCTGGTGCCCACACAGGTATGTGGAAATGTCTACAGAGCTCTAAGCAAGTAGTGATGTCTCTACCTCTGTTGCATTGTGCATGTGATGCCCAAGGTTGGCTGATGCCATAGAATGGTCATGAACATTCAAATTAAAACTTCACACAGGTCTACAGGACAGGTAAGTGGGATAATTTGAGGAATGGAAAGTTAAGTGAAAAGTCCCAGAAAGCTAAGGGGCAGAAAGCCCAGAAATAGAGTACTTTGAAGGCTGAGCAAAATGTTACTAGTACAACAGCCCAATCCTATGCAGGCCTCCACTGGTATAACTAGGTCCCCCACATGCACGTAAAGCACGTTGAGCCGGTGTGGAGGCCGGTCCCACCTGCGTGGAGGCCAGTGCCAGCAGGCTTCAGCTGGTGCAGGAGTAGTGCCCGCTGGAGGCAGGTGAGCTTTGCGGCAGGGGGAGGGTGAAGCAGTGGTGGGGAGGGGGCGTTCTGGGGTAGGGGGAGGATGGGGAGAACAGTGGAACAGGTCCAGGAGGGGGGCAGGCTCAGCGGAGGAGTCCTCCACCGAATCCTATCCTGGCTTGGAAGCCCGACACGGAGCTGCTCAGATTTGCGCCGGCCATTTCGCTAGTGCACATCCAAGTATCCCCATAGAGACTCTGGGGTTCAACACGGGGTAAGGGAACACATGTACCCTTACCTTAAGGAGGCCTCCAGCAGCCTCCTGCCCCATGCTGGATACAGAGGAGCCTGCCCCAGCGCCACTGCATTCCAGCGTGGGGCTTTGGATAGGATTGGGCTGTAAATGTATGATTTGGGCAGGTATGCTTTGTTGTTTTTAATGTAACTTAAGTAGCAGCTGTGGGTGATTTTGATTTTCATTAGGACTAGGACAGCTGTATTGTGAAAGGGGAGGGGGGTTGAACCCTTTTACTGCCATAATCCCAGTCTGGATCAGTTCCCCCTGGCAGCTGCTATTTGTCATGAGAGGGAAGCTCCCATTGCGAGGCTGAGGAGATTGTAGTAGAGCAAACAGATGAAGAAAAGAACAGCAGACAATACAAGATGCAGAAGAAAGGAGGGGCTAATGTGGGAGGTGGTTACAGTCACTGGCGTCACTACAGGGGGGGCGGAGCTCTAAGTGCTGCTGAAATCAGAGCCTCCTTGACACAGACGAACAAAGCGGCCCCGCCCCCTCACCCTCTGAGCCAGACGTCCCATTATTACAGGCCTAAATGCAGGTAGACTGTGTAGACTCATCTGCGTCAAGGAGGCTCTGATTTCAGCAGCACTTAGAGCTCCGCCCCCCCTGTAGTTACGCCAGTGGTTACAGTATATGCATTTCAGGGATTGTGACGATGAGCCAGAGGAGGGCGGAGGGCTGGTCCTGAGAGAGCCCCTGTATTTTTAAAAAGTTGCAGAGACACAGGGGTAACCCCAGCCAATTCACCACCCAAAACTGCAGCAGATTCGGCCACCACCCAGTGCCCCCCTCAACACACAAACATGCCAACATCATGCATTTTGCCATTCCCATTGTTGCCCTTCACCACCTTCTGCTCCTTCTCTGCTGCTGTGGCTTCTTGTAAAGCGTTGGGAGAATCCTGAGCGCAGGACCTCTCCACTCCCAGCAGTCTCCCTATCTGGCACCTTTACAAGAAGTGGAGGGGGGGGGAGGAAAGGCAGTGGGCCTGGAAAGAGTTTTCAGGAAGAGGATTGTCCTGACAGCAGAGATGGAGAAGGTAGCCCACCCCCTTTCTGGCCAGCGACTGAGGATGCACTGAACCGTTTGAGGTGGGAAGCAGGTAGGTGGGTGTAGATTGCGTGGCCTCCCCTGCCAGTTTGCTACTCCCCCCCCCAGCCATTTCCGTTGGCCTACTACTGTATGTGGATGGGCTGCCCCTGCTAAGATAGGATAATTCTGCCAATTAGAGCCTCTAAAGCCACTGAAGCACTATGAGCTGAAAACTCTAAAGAGGCTAGAATCAGTGGTGTGGCAGAGAGGGCTGCATTTCATGAATTAATTTGAACTAATGAGTCCGTTCTTTTGCTGTAGTAGTAGGTTACTATTCATGTGTAATGTCAAAGGATGTTCTGTGTGCACAAAGGCATTGCATCTGCAGACCACCCCCAACATAAAGACAGTGGGCCAATCCTTGTGTGTGCATTTGCTCCGCATGGACAGCAGAACACCTGATGAGGAGCTCTAGCTAATGGCCAAAATGTTTGCTGTCCATATGGATAAGTATCCCATTTATGTTAAATTCCAATGGATGGATGGATGAAAGAAAGAAAACTTTTAGCTGTTCTCATTAATCAGAAGAACAAATTGCGTTAAGATGTTAATGCATTTCTGGAACAGAAAACTAATGATTCCGTGAGAGGCAAACATTGAATAGCTGCAATTCTTTTAAGTACCGCCAAGAGCAGCAAACAACCAGATGTAAATGAAGAATCGCAAACAAAGCAGGACAGCCATTAGATATAATGACAGAAAGCCCTCTTTCAGACATCAGCTTTTGCATGCGCTTACAATTTGGCAGAAACAAAGCTTTAGCCTTGAGACAAGGCACAAAACTATGGGGAGGTATTTTTTTTTACTTTTTGCTAAACAATTATTCTGCATCTAAGTTATAAAAAAGAATGAAAGATATATTATCATTGGATCCTTCCTAAATATAAATATTTATAATATAGGGACACATAACAAATGAAGATAAAAGTAAATACCGATAGATTTGACTACAGTTTAAGTTCTGAATTGTCAGCATTTTTGAACTAACACATGAGCTATTATTATTATTATTATTATTATTATTATTATTATTATTATTATTATTATTATTATTATTATTAACAGTATTTATATACCACTTTTCAACAAAAAGTTCACAAAACGGTTTACAGACAAAATCAAATGATTAAATGAGTTTGCTCCCTGTCCGAAAAGGGTTCACAATCTAAAAAATTAAGGTGCTAGACCTGCTTCCTTCTTTGTAGCTTTCTTGTTGATCTACATGTAAATCCAAGACCACCTCCCCCCCCCACCATCTTCAGACCCAACTGAGATGTTATTGTAAATCAATCTACAGTAGGAATCCATAGCTTATTTATTCGAAAGAAGATCTAATAAAAATCAATTGGTCAGTTCCTGATTGAGTTGGTCTAAATCAGGGGTTCTCAACAAGTGGTACTAGTACCACCAGTGGTACTTCGTCCGACACCTGTTCCAATGCGGTGCTTTTGACGTTGCGTTTTTGCTCCTGAGAGGCTTCTGCCTTTGGCCGATCCTCTTGGGAATGCTGAGAAGGGCCCTCTCACCCGCCCAGAGCCTCCTACCTGTGTCTTCTGGCCTCCGAAAACCTGAAAACCCAGAAGTAACTGGCCAGTAACATCCGGTGGTATGTAGCAGGAGAATGGTACTGGAGGTGGTACTCAGCTGGGACGGGGTTGAGAACCCCATGTCTAAGTTGTAGTCAACCCCAATTTCATGTGATTGGTTCAGTTCCAAAATACTCTACAATATTTTAGTGTAAGTGAATCTAAAAAGGCCCTCCTGGCCTTGATCAACCTTGTAATGTGAATGATTCCAAACTATCTGGTTGGTCTGAATTCACTGCAGAGACAGGTAAAGGAGAGCAGATTTAGAAAATGAAAACAAATGCATCCCTGGAGTTTCATTTCTTCCTAATAGGGAGCCAAGCATTGTGACCCAGCTCATTGTGAAATCACTCCAAATACAGTACTGGCAGTGGGAGTTGGGTCATCATCACTTATGTGCACTGAACTGTCTTCTTCTTACCACTTGTTCTGCTTTTACAACTACAGTAGGAGTCAGAAACTGCAGGTTGTATCCTAAGTAGCAACAGTATTTGCAGAAGCTTTCCTCCACACATCCCTCCTCTCTTAGGCAGCCCCCCGAGTCTCCCTAAAAACTGCTCCTGAAAGTTAGGGGACCCTCAGAAGTGGTGTGGGATGCTGTTTGAGGGATTTATGTGGAAGGAAGAAATCCCTGAAAATGGTGCAGAGGCAGCTCTGCATTTTTAGCAACAACTGTTTTTCCATACTTTTTTGTTTACAAAAAGCAAATGTAGACAGAATGTAGCTACCGTACCAAGTGTGAAGAGACGTTTGTTCCCTTCCGTAAACATAATTTGCTCCCTCTGAATCACAGCAATTTAAACTGGCTCCATTCCATCCCCAGCAGATACACTGGAGGAATGCAGTAAAATACCAAGTGCAGCAAAAGATATGGAGGTGGTGCCATTTTGCTGCATTTTAAAGTACGATAAAATTGATTTTAAATCTAAGCCCTTTGAAAATAAAAATGAGCAAGCCACTCTCACTTTCACAACAGAAGCAAACAAATTACACGTTTCAAAAGAAGAAGAAGAAGATATATTATGATCATGGCCATTTTAGGTAAAAATGATTTTGTTGACAATCTTCCTGGGTTTTAAGGAAATGTAATGTGAAGTTAAATGTATCATTATAACACTCTATTCTGCGGAGAAGGTTACAAAGTTCCAAAAAAGTAAAACTGCAAGAAGCAAAAACCAAAAATGAAACTGACCCTTCCATGGAAACCAGGAGACTTGAATTTTTTTTAAATCCTCATATCATTATCTGGGGAGACTTTCCCATTTTTTATAATCGGCTTATTCATACGACTATAATTAAGTACAATAATTAAGCACTGACATTAGTGTCCGAGGTTTAAATCCTCTAGCTTCAATCCCCTGATTGCTTATGGCCCCCGAAGCTTCAAGGGTTATCCCATTCATTCTGTGGAGAAGCAGTCTTGTGTGTGTCTTTTCACATAAGGATCCATTTGCTCCCACCACAGAGATGAATTGGGTAGGTGGGAGAGCTTGTGCTGCATATATGTACATTGGCGCACACAAGGACCTCTAGATGTGACTGTTTATTCCAAACATGGCACACAGTTTCCCTGTTGAACAATATTTTTTTGGAAACCAATTTCAAAGTGGGAAAAAATAACATTTTTAGAGATAATAGTGCTCTAGGTACTCTAGCTAGCCCAACAGTGACCCCCTTTTTGGCAAGGTTATCACAAGTTAATTCCTATGCATAACATAGTGCTAATTTAGTACAGGAGTTTAATGCTAACTCTTGTACTGTGGGAAGATCTAGTCTAGTGTACTAAGCTTTGAAGCAGGATGCTGCTGGAGAGGTAGACAGAACTGTATTCCTAAATCTATCCTGTAGCCAGTCCTAAGGGTCCTCTTGCCCTTGCTGAGGATTGCCACAATCTCCTGCTTCCTGTGCCACAGGTTGCCCACCTAATCTGTGATTTCCTGCCGGTCCATGCAAGGTTGCATTGGGAATCACTCTTGTCTGGAAGCTGCATGATGGGGGAGGTGGTTCAGTGATAGAGTACCTAGATATTGCAATTTGATGATTTGCAAACAGGCAGCTATAGGCAGCTAATATAACATGAGAAGACCGTCATAATCTGGATCATTATTTGGGATTGATTGCATGAAAACTCAATTTAGAAAGAAATGCAATACAAGAAGTAGCATTTAAAACAACACATAGTGATGGCATGTAACCAAGTTCTAGTGAACAACTTCAACAACGTAAGGCTATTTTTGACTAACATTTGAAAACAAGATCGCTCAAGCTGTAGATCACACTAGCTGATATCTAAAGAGCTGAACCAGGGTTTGCAGCAAGATCTATTGGGTCCTGGGCTAGGGCCAGTATGACCCAGTTCTTGGGCCCTTTATCTTGCTTACACACACTCCATCACACCTCACCCTATTCACCTCTCCCCCGGCTTGACCTTATCCCACTCCATTCACCACTTCCCTCATCCTGCTTTTCCGTATTCTTCCCTGGTTCACTTTCACCCTCTCGCTTACTGGGGTCTGGATGGTTCTTCAGCAGCTGGGGGCAGTTGCTCCCCCCCGCTTCTGTTCCCGCCTTGCAGTGTTCCCAGGAGGCAGTCCTGCCAGAGGCTCCTGGCCGCATTGGCCACTGAGAAGGGAGAGAGGAAGATGTACTTAGAGCACATCCCTAGGTAACCAAACAGGGGTTTACTTACCTACTCTGCCACTGCCTTGTCCCCAAGGGGCATACTTGAATCTGTGCCAGCTCTTTGACTGGTATAACTCTGAGTGGGTCCAAGGGAGCATGTTGATCCTGGGTCAGGGCACAGGATATCGGCGCCTCCATTGCCACCCAGCTGCTCCCAGCCTGCCCTTGACACACCCATTGGCCAGTCCCAATCTCCACCCCAATCTTCCCCCAGAACGCCCCCCTTCACTGACTTACCAGCTCTGGTGGGGGCTCTGGAGGTCATTGGTTTGTGCTGTGGCCACAAGCCGATTATGCTGGCAGCCCTAGCCCATGTGTCGTCACAGTGGCTGCCGCACCACTGGCCTGGGCCTTGCGCTGTCAGAACACAAGTTCTGTCTGCACAAGGCTTGGATAGGATTTGGCCATTAATTTTGTTGCTTTGACCTAACAAAGGCTACAGAAGTTGTGATGACAGAGGAAATTCTGCTCCATTGAGAGGGCCCCATTGGAGTCTGCTCTTGCTCAGTTCACATTCAGTTCAGCGGGGTGAATACAGTACAACTTCTGCATGGATTGCACCATTTAAAAAGAACAAAAATCTCCATTTCGTGCTGGCTTTCTAAAAGAAGTCACAGAAAAATTATGAAGTGAAGGATTGATTTCTTTTACTCACATTTTCTATCTTTTGCTTTTTCTTTTTTAATAATCCACCTTATCTCCTTTTTACCAAGTTGTCAAAACAAAACAAAAGAGACTCAGATCTGGTGTGACTTTGAGAACTCCCTTTCCCTCCCAGCTGCTCTGTCAGTCATTGCTATTGTGCTCCTAAAAAAAAAAAGGCAGCACAAGGAAACTCATTAATAGTCCAGGCACCAACAAACTTGAGCTGCACAAACTCCCCAAGGTGAAGCAGTCATTCCATCGGAGGACTCTGATCGTCCTCATCATGCCATTAATTTCTGCATGATTTAGACGTGCGCTTGCCACTGCCTATTAGCTGGGCTGTCTTTAAAATTCTACGTGGAAAGCTCACAAGAACCTCAAGGGTTTGTTTTCCAGGGTTTTGGAGCAACATAAAAATGATACTCTTCAATGGTGGTGCGATTAGGACTAGATAGTGAAGCCATCAGCTACTGCTCCAAATTGGCTGGATGTCCAAAGTGTTTTGCCTCCTAGAGACATTAAAAATAAGGAATGCTTGCTTGAAAAGCACTCAGTTCAACATACGGGTCTCAAAGCTAGAACTAAAAGCCTACATAAATCCATATGCAATGAAGCACCAAGAAGCTCAGGGAGTGATCCATGCAACCAGCAGAGCTACTGTTTTCAGTTTAGAACCAGCAGCCAGGCCCAGAATGGTACTGCTGCAATAGTCTATTGAGAATATTAGAAAATTCATGATATCAGTAGTTATGTGTTGTTTAGAAATAAACATGCACGCAAGCAATCCATTCTGAACATATTTATTCCTGGACAGAAATTAATGTTTACACACATTCAAAATCTGGGAAATTCTCCAATTTCTCAGTCAAATTTCAAATGAGAAATTTTGAGTCCAAAATTCAAATTGACCTTTTGAATGTGAAATGTTTAACTCAAAAATTCAAATCCTTGTTTTGATGTTGGCAGGCCTTAAATAGACTCTGATGCTGGGAAAGATTTAAGGCAAAAGGAGAAGGGAAAGGCAAAGGATGAGATGGTTAGACAGCATCACCGATGCAACGAACATGAAAATGAGTGAACTCAGGAAGATAGTGGAAGACAGGAAGGCCTGGCGGGATATGGTTCATGGGATCACGAAGGGTCGGACACGACTTAACGACTGAACAACAACAAGGCCTTAAATATGCTCTCATACACTGTCAACTATCAAATACTATCATTGCCCTTTTATCAAATGTCAGATAAAAATACCATTACTGTATATGCACACCATGAAATACTGACAAATATTATATACCAGTGGTTGCCCAACTGGTCTTTTTTTTTGGAAGTTTATCATAAGATTAGTAATGGTGGACAAGGTTCTCCCAGAGTTAGGTTGCCCACCACTGTTGCTTGTCTTTTGTAATGTGCAAGTTCAGGCAAATGGTCCTAGATTCCACTCCCTGTTAACTGGCAATGGTGATGTTCCACAGTGCCGTCTGTGTGAACTAAACGTCTAACCAGGAAAATGCCCCAACGCCTCTGCAATGCATAGAGTTTCCTTGGCAAAGAGTTTGAAAATGCTGTGATACGCAGTTGTACAGTCAGTTCTCTTTATATGCAAATTCGCTATCTGCTAGGGGCAGAATTGCCACCTATCTCTCCATATCCGCGGTCTGTTCTCGTTATCTGCGATCTCATCAGTGCCATTGTTCTCTTAGCTTTTTTTCACGGGTCTCCATGTTGCTCTGGCTCAATAGCTGTCAATAGCTGTCAATCAACCCACGATGAAGAGCACTGTAGAAAAACAGCACTAAAGGAAATTGTGTTGTAGGAAGTATTAGTGTACCATATTGATATTGATAATGTATGTGTGTTACTGGGTTTTTGTACACCAGGGGTAGCCAGCTTCTTGAGCTTGAAGAGAATGCCACCAAGATAAGAGCCATAGCTGGGAGAAAGTTGCATCCTACTTATTCCCTTTTAGGCCCGTCTTCCATTAGGAAGCTTTAGGTTGATCCATATCACTGCATCATCACAGATGCCACCTTGGTGACCTCTCATTTTCTAAAGAGAAGGGTGCCTGCTATGTTGAAAACAGAGTGTGAATTTCTTATATGCTACTTTAGTCAAGTCAGTAGAGGTCTTCAAGTAAATTATCAGAGCCTTCACTGACTTGGGTGAAAGCAGCATGAGGAAGAGTCATATACTTTGTTCATCAGAAGGAGCTCTCTCTTTGGGAAATAAGAGCCTGCCTCCGCCATAGGCCACAGTATCATTGTAAGGTGACCCTCATTGTCCAATAAGAGGGGACATTTGTAGGAAGTGGCAAGCAACCCCTTTCCGAAGTTGGCTTGCCAGTGTGAAACATGGTGCCTCTCATCACATTGCAGGGAGCTTTCCGGAGAAATGGGAGAGATGCCTGCTAGGTAAGAAGCAGTGCTGCATCTCGTACTCCCAGTCTGGCACAGGAAAAGGTGACAGGAGCTAAGAAAAATCTAGGTGAGGGTTTATTACAGGTCTCCAGTTGCTCATCCTTATTGTACAATAAAGGGCTAAAGTGAATAAAGGTGTATCAAATCATCCATGTTCCTTCCAAGTGCCAATCCAGGGGTGATGTCAGGGGGCTGCTGCCCCACATCCATAAGAGGGCCATCTGGCTGGTCCTGGAAGCTTTTGTCCCAGGGCCTACAGCAACCTCATGCTATACCACCTATTTTGCTCTCTGAGAGATACAACTTATTTAAATGTAGCAGACTCTTCATATTTTTAGGAAATGTGGGAATTGAGGCTTACCTTAGGCACAGATAGGTTTTCCAGATCCAACAAGGTTTCCATGCCTTTAACTAGTGTACAGAAGGAATATATATACAGAAGGTAAAACTTCTCCTATCAGCACGCTGCAGTGACAAGAAAAACCTGCTGCACTGGAAATTCATGCCCTTCATCCTGCACAACTATTAAAGGCACAGGATTCATATACCTCTCTTCTGTATCATAGGCTTCCATCCGTTCCAGAAATACTGGGACAGTCCTGGTTTCTGGAGCCCGGTCCTGGCCAGCTGGACCCGGAACCGGGTTTGTCACGGTTTTCCGGGTCTGCCCCCTCCACGACTCTTCTAGGGTTTCCGACAGTTCTCCTGGGTGCTGCCATCTTGGATCTTGCAAAATCTCACAAGATCCAAGATGGCGGCACACAAATCTTGTGAGAAATGGGTGCCGCCATCTTGGATCTTGCGAGATTTCGTGAGATCAAAGATGGCGGCGCCCAGGAGAACAGTCGAAAATATTAAAGAGTCGTGGAAGTGGCAGTGCGGCAGTGGCAATCGACCCGCGTGAGGAGTCCTAGCTGGTCCGACAGCTAGCCAGCCAGGAATCAAAAAAATACAAAGTGGTGGCAGCAGCGGCAGCAAGAAGGAAGCAAGCAAGGCAAGCAAAAATGGCGAGGAAACGCAGTGAAAATAGTGGGGCAAATAATTAAATAATTGGGGGGAAATCCGGCCACCCTTATGGGCGGCACAAGGAACAGAAGCAAAGTGACCTGAAAATAAAAAAAATTCTGGAGGGGAAAAAAAGTAGAGGGGGGGGGGGTTGCCCTGGTTTCGGCACCATAAAATCTGGTAGGCCTAAGCAGAGCAGATACTAAACAGATACCAGCACTGACAGCCCGCCCCCGGGCCCCCAGAGGTCCTGATCTCCTTCCCATACTGACCACATTCCCCCCTCGTTCCACCCACCCCACGCCCCCCTGCCTTACTGGCATTGGTGGGGCAAAGGGCTACCCCAGCTATGTAATCCAACCGACCAATGTAACGTCCTCACAGTGCAGAACAGATTTGACTGCAACACTGCACTTGTCATACTTAAAATGGGTCTTTAGTTGTGCTATGTACCATGGCAGGTAGAACTGATCTGTGGACTCCAATTACCCAGATAAAGATGATTAATCCCCCCCCCTCTCTCAATATACAGAACTGCCCATAAACCAGCATTGCTACGCTTGAGGAATATTAATGCCAACAGAAAAAAATATACACACTTGAGGCTCCACCATAGATCTATAACATACTAATGTTTTAAAACAAGAAAAGAGTACTTTCTTGATCCTTTTAAACATTTAACATCTAGCTAAGCTTTATAACGACACGTTCCAATCAGTCCCCAACTATTACAAATTAGCTGTTCAAATATCTATTCAGTAGTAGCCCCAAGGGTTGTCTTAACTAAATATTTAATTTCAAATAAAATAGAGACAGAAATACATGCCTCATATTCAGACCTCTTCATATACCAGGAACTATTCCAGGAAAATACTATACCAGGAACAGTTATGCATTGGATGCATAGTGTGGATCAACGGAGGATTCCAACAGAAAGTGGATTTCCCGTTCGCACAATATCAGAACCAGGGGGCAGCCACAGCGGACAGCCATGGACAGGTGGAAGAGTTTAAAGAACTGACAAAAGGAAATAGTTCATTGTTGTTGTTCAGTCGTTAAGTCGTGTCCGACCCTTCGTGATCCCATGAACCATATCCCGCCAGGCCTTCCTGTCCTCCACTATCTTCTTGAGTTCGCTCATTTTTAAATTCGTTGCATCGGTGATGCTGTCTAACCATCTCATCCTTTGCCTTCCCCTTCTCCTTTTGCCTTAAATCTTTCCCAGCATCAGAGTCTTCTCCAGAGAGTCCTCTCTTCGCATTAGGTGGCCAAAATATTTGAGCTTCAGCCTCAGTACCTGTCCTTCCAGGGAACAGTCAGGGTTGATTTCATTTAGGCTTGACTGATTTGATCTCCTAGCAGTCCAAGGGACTCTCAGGAGTCTTCTCCAGCACCACAGTTCAAAAGCATCTATTCTTCGGCGCTCAGCCTTCCTTATGGTCCAACTCTCGGGAATGCCTTGCCGCAGGATGTTGTGATGGCATCTGCCTAGATGCATTTGAAAGGGGATTGAACAGATCAATGGAGGAAAAGTCCATCATTGGTGACAAGCCATGATAACTGTATGCAGTCTCTGGTAGAGGTAGACTGTATATGCAGTCTCTGGTAGAGGTAACTTATCTCTCAATGCCAGATGCAAGGGAGTGGCGACTGGACACAGGTTGTTGTCTTGTGTGCTTCCTGAGGCATCTGGTGGGGCCACTGTGAGATACAGGAAGCTGGACTAGATGGGCCTTTGGCCTGATCCAGCAGGGCTTTTCTTATGTTCTTATGAATAGTTTGATAAAAGTAAAATAGTCTAGAGGAAAACATGTTCATTTTATGAATCTTCTGCTATGATCTATGTTTTGTCTGTCTAGAGTTGCTCGATTCAGAATAAATAACAGGCATTTTGTGCCTTTAATTGTATAGGATTAAGGGCATGCATTTTCAATTGGCAGAGCTTTTTCTGTGGCATAATTCCAAACCTACACTTGAAAGTCTCTTTGTTCCACGCAGTTGAGACATAGAAAGACCAGAAAGTGATACAGCAGTATACAGATACAGAGATACAGACATTGGATAACGGAGACATTGTTGAGGTGCTAACGTGGCATGGCAAAGTTATCAGCAAGCCCAGGGAGTGTGAGTATCAGGTTAAAAAAGGCAAGGAGTGATGGATACCCAGTTGATAACCAGAGTGCAATTCAGGCGGCAGAAGATTGTGTTGGGTGAGGCTAATGGAGTTTGCTTACAGAATGCTCTACTACTGTGTGGAAGCACTGATGGGCAGAAGCAGGGATCTTGGTTTCTGCTCCAGGAAACCTTGTCCACTTTCTTAGGCAATCCTGCCCAGGCCAGTCTTCTCTCATTGTTTCTTTGGGCTGATGTGTCATTTCCAGCAAAGATGGAAATGGAAGGGGATGTTTAGCTTCTGTTTTCCTTTTCAGTGTTTCAGGGAAATTCATGTACTGTACATCAAAACTCATGAAACATCATGATAGTATGCCATGAACGTTTATGAGAGTACTAGGTTGAATAAAATGACCTTATTTTTCCTTGCATATGATAATGTCACACGCACACGCACACGCACACGCATTTGTCTGAATCTCAGTTGACCTGCTTTCCATCCCACCTGGAATCATATCATATTTTAAATAAACTAAAACAGAAGAAAGAAGGAACAATTCAAGACATCCAAAATGTTGGGATTCACCATGCTAAGAATATGCATGATTTCCAAAATAAGGAAAAATATTCCAAAATATGCAAGGCAAAATAAGGCAATCCTTGTCTCTACAGCTTAGAATGCTGTTGACATTTTCTTTTACATTTCCTTTTCTGTAGACAAAAGATGCATAAGTCATGCAGGAAATAGCATAGGAAGATTGAAGCCTTGCCTTTCATGAGTGTCCCCAACATTTGGCTTAATCCCATTCATTTAAGTCTCCTGAGTCATCTTCAGAACAACAGCGTTTATCTTTTTGACCTTATCTCCTTCTGTTCAAGGACCTGCTTTCTCACAACCCTTGCTGAAATGCCTAATCAAGGGCCAGGTCTTTCCAAATCATTTATAGTAAGCAGATGACAACATTCTGGTAGTGACAGTGTAGTTGTCATTGCATTGACCCTAGCTATTTTTATTTCATTTGCCATCTTTACATCACAACTAATCAGAGTACAAAGAGTAGGAACCTCTGTCTTCAATTCATGTACATAACCTAGCTGAGATGTTTGCCCTTCATTATATTCTATCGGGTAGTGATTACAAGTGACTTGAGAATACCAACCATGCCATGTCTGTTTAATTCATTGGTGAAAAACCAGGACCAGTTATATTTCCTCATGCAAGTTCAATGGGAGTGTGCTGAGCTACTGCAAAGGATTCTGCAAACGCTCATGTGGTGGCACTTGTTGTATGGACTGAAGCCTCCATGTAGTTTTCATTATTTTGGTGGCTTAACAAAGGTCCACACTGATCATGCAAGTCATGGCAGCAGTGTCTACTCTCTCCCAATGGAGTTGTTAGTTCACATAAATTATGCTTGTGCATAAGTGCCTCCTAGTCACAAGATTAGCAGTGGCCTGTGCATTCTTGAGGAGTTTGCATGGGGAATAATGGCTTGTGCAAAATAGTCTCCATTGGTTGGATTTGGAAGTACAAACTGCATTCTGTGTTATTTGAGTAGCTCCACACTTTATGCCACAGTCTTATTTTGGTGTTCATTGTAGCAATCGTATTAATTGTGGATGACTGATGCACATCTTTAGACATTCATGTACCTGTATCTGTGAGCCTTGCTCAGGCTTAGTGTACACTTCTTATTTCTAAAGGGAAATAACAAAGCATAAAAAGCATTCGCACCTTCTTGGGACAAATATATTAGTTCTGTAGTTGTAGTCTTCTGTACCATCTTTACAGTTTCTGACCCCAGTTTAAACATATAGTGCTAGTGGGATTTTCAAACATTATCTACTGAAACTCAATGTGCAGTGATGAGGACTAAATGATTCCTAATAGCAATCCTTACACAGAAATGTATTTGGCAGTCAGATTTGCTTTATCACCGAGTCCACCAAGAACATAAGAATAGTCCTGTGGCTCTGGCTCTGGCTAAAAGCCCATCTAGTCCAGCATCTTGATACCCATGCTGGCTCGCTATCTGTTTCTGGAAAGTCCCCAAGCTGGAGTGAAAGGCATACTTCTTTCCTAGTATTGCTCCCCTGCAGAGCATTGCTCCCCTGCAGATGAATCCCTATTCAGAGGCATATTGCACTGATGGTTCTTTAGCACTCTTGGCTTCCTCCCCTCTTATTCATGAGCACAATAACGGGGTCAGTGCATGCTGTAGCGTCTCTTCATTTTAAGGCGTGATGCCAAAATTGGGTTGTTCTACTTGAGTTTTGAAGAGGTCCCCTGAAATGAAAAGTATTTAAAGGCCCCATATATACCCCAACAGCTATATACCCCATGATATACCTCAAACAGCTGCAGCAGAAAAGAGCAGGGGAAAATACAGTCCTTTCCTTTTGTTGAGTAGAATCGTTTTCATCAGCAAATCTTTTGGGGCAGAGGATGTCATTTTTTAATACTGTATGTGCCCAATGTCTAATACAACAGAGATCAGTCTTGAAATTATTTGGCCTTGAGAAGTCTCTACAGTACAAATACTAAATGGTAGGATTTTTTACAATGAACAGAGTCTTCCATCTACATTAATGTTTACTTCCCAAGTAGCAAATAAAAAAATCCAGCTGATCAATTGTAATAAGGTCTCCTTTGGCTTAGCAAGCTGAATTATACTTGGCAATCATTTGCAGGCATGGAACAAACCATTGATCTTGTTCTGTTTTGCTTAGTTTAATTGGGTTAATTCCGTATCACTTCCTCTGTAGCTACTCTGTGTAAATTTCTCAGCACTTACTGTACTCTCTCCTGTCTTATTTTTTATTGAAATCTTTTACTATTATCTTTTACTATAAAATCTTTTACTATAAAATCTTTTAGCAACACAGGTCACATTTTCTCCCTCTCCTTCCCAACAGGTAGTGCTAACCAACTGTTCAGCACCACCTCCTAACGTGACATCACAAGGAGAAAAACACAAATGTTTTGCAGCTGTTCCTTAGGCGAACATCTGTGGTTTTCAGTCGATTTGGGTTTCACCACTATTTGGAACCGGCAGGACTATGAGCAACTGTTTCTGAGGATGTCAGAGATGTCCCTATCGTTGTTCAGAAATGGGTATCCACAAACCCACTCGTCTTCGATGAGCTACAGCATCTGGTAGAGGAATGCTGAAGTTGATTTTCCCTGTTGATTTCCACTTTTGCCTTGCAAAAATGTTTTGGTTCTGATTTGTTCTGTCAGTAACCATAAGGTACAGCAGGAGCTCAAGATAAGAAGACCTGTCCACCTCTACACTTCCAGCCTGGTTTAAATGGCTGGGCTGGCAAGGAAGAGGTGGTAAAAAAAAAAGTACAGGGAAAAAAGAAGGAAAAAAGAAAAGAAAAGGGACAGGCACCCCCCCCCCCTGATTGTCACTATTTCACATCTGCTGAAGCAGAGGAGGTCGCTGAGGTGTGCCCCCCCCACCCTGAAGGCGGCAGGGGAGGGTTGCTTCAGATACTGTTTTCCCTGGGCCAGGTAGGCTGCTACTCAGCACATTCTGTTTCATCAGACAGTCATCACAGTGCAAGGGATGCCAGTGCGTTATGACGGTTGCTTCTCCTCTGCCTTTCACAACAACAGCCTAACAGGAAGAAAAGAAGCAGGCACAACTTTTCCAGTTATAGAGATGAAGTGAAGGGAAAGCTTCACCTGCTTCATTTCTGTCTGCTGAACTACGGTCAAAACAACAACAACAACAACAACAACACAGGCACGGGGACAGTCAAAAAGGTTGGCAACCCTCCACTGTGTTGCAGTGATTCAACAAGTGAAGTGTAGTGAAATACTGTATGCACAAATAGCTTTCAAGCACATAAGCTGCTCCAGTAGGCTGAGTTTGTGTCAAGTGGGGGGTCAAACAGAGTGAATGACTGCCAGCTTAAAAGGGGTGATATATTGCTGTGCTCTGGGATGATGCAGGCCCAGGAGGACAAAGCAATGCAGAGGAAGGTGTCGCGCTGGACTCACGGCAGACTCACAATCCAGTTTGTTTCCACAATGCAAACTTTGTTGCTCTCCAGCTATTGTCTTTTCTTCCTCTCCCACATAGACAATTTCTCAATGTCTTTTTTATGAAGAAGGAACAGTGGTCCTTCACTTCTCCTCCCACACTCTTGGAGCACAAGCTCTAAAAAAAAAAAAAAAAGCCAGGAAAAATGTTGCACCGGGGTTATAAAATCATTGTTACGTTTCTAATTCTGTCACAAAAGATGAACTCCTTTTCCTGACAAGCATGCTTTTTAAAAACAACAGCAACAACAACAAGAAATAAGGATGAATTTGGAATGCAGTTTCGTTTAAAATCTGAAGGATGGATAGGACCAAATTTTCTAAAAGAAAGGGAAAAATCTACTGACAAGCTGTAAAACGTTATTATGAACAGGACATTTGCAGAGGAGCATATATGCCAATAAAGGTTACTACTACTACTACTACTACTACTACTAGTAGTAGTAGTAGTAGTAGTAGTACCTACTCTTAACGTTTGCCTTTTATTGTCATCTGTTTTTCAGATAGATATGATAAACCAAGGCTCTGGGTACTTTCATTTATGAAATACTATGCAGCACTGAATGGAGATTTAATAGAACCTCACTGATATTCACTGATAATCACAAATTAGGGTATACAGGAATGCGGCTTTGTATACCACAGGCTACAGGAAGACCTAACAAGATCCTATAGAGCAGTGGTTCCCAAACCGTTTTAGCACTGGGACCCACTTTTTAAAACAACACTCTATCAGGACCCACCTAGCTTCATGAGACTTAAAAAAATGGAGATCTAGAAAGAAATAACTATTTGTTTATTTACAAGTAATAATATTTTTATTTATTTACAAAAAACTCGATCCATTTCTCATAATGAGGCAGCCCTAATGAATAGCCTCAAGGCTTGAGAGGCTTACTGTGCAATCCTAAACTAGCCTACTTAGAAGTAAGCCCCATTGTATTCAATGGGGCTTGCTTCCAGGAAAGTGTGTATAGGACTGCAACTGTAGTTATGTGACACACAGCACAATCCTGCCCAGCTCCTTCACTGGTGCAGCAGTGGTGTAGGGCAGAACGGGATTTAAATCCCCTTTACATCCCCCTTTAAAGGGGATTTAAATCCCCTTTCCCTTCCAAAGCTTCCCGTTCTCCCTCCAACAGTGGAGGAGCTGGGTATGATTGCGCTGCCAGCACTTCACCTGCCCCGACTACCTGTCATTGACGAACTTGGGGAAAAAAACACCATAAAAAGGTGCGCAAACATTTATCTCCTTATATTTACACAAGCTTGCAAACTGCGGGAGCTCAGCTGTTTGCAAGGCAATTAGCAGCTATCTGGTTTTGAATAGCCTCAGGGCTTGAGGCAATTAGTTATCTGATCTTTCCCTCACCCCTGTTTTCATTGGAGGCTCTGCTCGCGAACTACCAGAAATGGGATCGCAACCCACCAGTGGGTCCCAATCCACAGTTTGGGAAACGAAACACTGATAGAGGACATGAGGGTGCTGCAGACACACATCTCCCTGGTAAAATCTAATTAAAAAAAAAACTATATGATATGATGTCATCAGATTCAGCATTTGTCTATCATTTGCAAGTAGCAGGTAATGAATGAGCGCCTGTGTGTCTATAGAATGAATGCTTTTAATAGACACGACTGGGGAAACATGGTGAGATGCAGTTTTGTGGTAGCCATGCATCCCCCATAATGTCTAGTTAGGCGGGCCCGAAGCAACAAACTATATATCCTGATAATAATTAGCAGCTCAGCTGGAATGTAATCTGATTTCATTCTGTTTGTTCCAATGATACAAAATGAGTTTAAACCAGAGTATTCTGGCCTCAGTTTTGGAAAGCCAAAGTTTGGATAATTGAGATGCGGCTGCATAGTATCAGGATTAATGTTCTGGGACCATCCACACCTAGTTAATTATATTTTAGCTATTTAATCCCTATTTAAATCCTTTAACTTATTTTACTGTTGCCATCTAGTATTTTAGGTTACTCTTTCCCATCTGGGAGTGTTAGAGAACCCCACAGTATTGGATAGGAGCAAAGCTTAAAAACACCCAATTCAGACCAGCACTGTTCACACAATGCTTCTGGCTCCACGCATGAAAGTCTGTCTCATCCAGCCTGGCAGCCGAGGCCTGTGATCTCAGCCTGAGTTGCATATTAATTGGAATGCAAATTAATCAATTCTGGCATGTAATCCTAAACAAACAAGAACAGACTGTGAGTTTTGGTAGATGCTGATTCAGTATAGTAACTGCTCAAGGCTAAATGTGCTTCACTTTTCCTTTGATTCAATAATGGAGAAAGGAGAACAATACATGATGCATATAACATAAGAGTTTATTGAAGAAGGGCCTGATCCTATCCAACTTTCCAGCGCTGATGCAGCTGTGCCAATGGGGCATGTGCTGCGTCCTGCTGTGGGGGGGCAGTCACGGAGGCCCCCTCAAGATACGGGAACATTTGCTCCCTTTCTTCGGGGCTGCATCAGCACTGGAAAGTTGGATAGAATTGGGCCCGGTTTATATAGATAGATCCATGACCATGGGCAAGTGTTTGCACCTGGAACAAAAACTATTGACAAAACTGCAGGGATTATGGTTGTCTGCCCTCCTCCACTCTCATTATGGCATTGCGATTTTATTCATTTATTTTTCATTGTTGTTGTTGTTCAGTCGTTAAGTCGTGTCCGACCCTTCGTGATCCCATGAACCATATCCCGCCAGGCCTTCCTTTATAGCTTGTGTCAGTGAGTTATAGAGAAATATCGTGGTATTAGCTTTCTCTGCACTCCAGGAATATATTTTGATAGCTTAATCAGGGAGAAAAAGCATCTGTGAGTTTAGAGCACCACTTACATTTCTTAAGCTAGCAGCATTTGTGATATGAAAAGAGGTATCTCTGCACAATAGTATTTGCTATGGCCTTTCTTTATTGGATATTATATTCAAGTAGCACAAATAACAGCATAGCAATGATCTTTCTGTTGCTTGCAAATCTAACGCTGTTGGGCTAGTTAACTGAGAAATTAGGCACAAATGCATGTATTTAGAGGACTAACAACATTTTTGTTTTTGTTTTTAAAAAGAACACTTTGAGAGAGGGTGATTGAAAGCAGCCCTTTCTCAGTTCCCTGCTCCATATTGTCCCGCAGCAGCTTTCAAGCCCGACCCACACTGCATGAGCTCAGGCACAGAGGCGAGCGAGCGTAGGTGCCTGGCCGCTCGCCTCCGCGCGCTGAACTCGTCTGTAGGAGTGTCTTCCCGCAATTAGTCCCTCCTGTTGTCCCGCCTTCTTAGAAAGCGCAGCGGTGATTGATTAAGCACAAATGCGGTCTGATACATGAGAGGAGAGAGAGAGGAACAGGAAGGAGAAAAACTAACAAAACAATTTGTGCCGGGAATAGAGTTCATCTTGCTAACTTTTGTGAGAAATGGATCCATGAGAAATCAGAGACTCAAGTGAGTTCCGATTGATTGACAGCCCCTTTCATCCCGCCCTCTCATCCGATTGGTTGGCTGCAGTAGCTCCGTGAACCCGCCCCCTCAAAAGATGGGCAAACAACTTTATGTATGCGCCGGAAATTGGGAGATCGCAGCTGCTCCGCTCGCTTCCACAATGGTAACTTGACACCTCACCACAGCTCGGCACAGCTCCGCGCGCGTCTGGGACGCGCTGGAAATCATGCGGTGTGGGTCGGGCTTCACACTACAGACGCATCAGGTGTAGGCTTGCACATATTTGAAACTCTGTCGTAGAAAAGGTACTTAGGAGTGACTAGAAGTAGCAACGGTTGAGCTGTCCCTCCCTTTGTTTCTACACTCTCAGTTGCCCACTTCTGAAGCAGCCTTTTAAGCATAATAATAACCTGCACCAGGACTTCATGTGTAATTGCTACCAAATATATAGTAATCCTCTTTTATTAGGGGAGTTGAGTCGCGTTTATCCTGGACATGAAAGTTGGTGACCCACACATCCGAGCATACTCACACTTGCCTGTCCACATACAAATACTGGACAGTGCTGGTGCTAGGTTACTGGGTACTCTGGGGAAAAGCCATTGTCTGAATTCCCCATGGCACCTTTTGCTCATGTCGATTGCCACTGGTACTCAGGGTTCAAGGGGCTGCCTGGACAGGTGGGCTTCTGATGAGCATGGATCCTCAACCTATGCGTGACCTGTCCAACCTGATGCCACCCCTGTAATTGTATACAAAGGTAAATATTCTTCCCCTACCCCACTAACGCCGTGCCGGAAATAGGTTACAATATGAACATGGCCTTTTCACATATTGATGTATTTCACTTGATTAGTCAATATTTGCAGCTGAATGTGATCCCAAAGCAGTGTATTTAAGATTCTATCTGTGGTCTTTGATCTATGATGACACATTCCAAGCCTGGTCTGAGCACACCTGAGACACGCAAAAATTGCTGCCCCCTGTTGGAATTTGGATGCAACGCCATCTGCAGGACCCTGGAGGATAGTGTAATGTCCAGTCAACTGAGACCTCTTTACCTGCCCTTCTATGGTTATTGCAAGAAGTGTGGTCCTTAACACTATTTCCTCCCTCCCTTCCTTCTCACACTCTTCCTTCCAGACCATCAAAGAAGGAGAAGGATGTGCTGTACCAGGCCCAGTGGCATCGCTCGAGGTGGGGCGGAACGGTAAGTTCTGCACTGTGCTAACCTCCGTGTACTCTCCGGCACGAGGCGGCCCCGCTTCGTGTGGCGAAGGCAACATGCAGAGAGTCTACTGTGCATACCTAAGGGCAATGAAGTGCTACAATTCAAACCATTCTTTTCTTGAGTAGTCCCACTGACTCCAGTAAGCTTTTCTTAGAGTAACTACCTCAATGAGATGACCAATCAGTTGCATTTAGGGTTTAGCTGATACTCTACAACTGCAACTATGGCCACAGATTTCCATTATATTTTTGGGTCTTTGTTAGTGCATGTGTGCGTGTGTCAGAGGAGAGGACAGGGTAATTAAGCATGCTACCAATCTCATTATGTCACAATTATGGAATCATGTGAGGTAAACGATATAATGCTTAGTGCTATGAACGCTTACAGTACTTGGTAGCCATCAACATAATTCACCCTTAACTACAGCAGAGTGGCGTAAAATAAAAGAAGAGCAGATGTGTAATGAACGTGCCTTTATGACCTTTCATACAGCTTCTGCTCTAATGCTGTCTGCCAGTTTTATCTTTGCTTATTTGTTTTTTTACATTCTATAGTTGGGTTTCCCTACTTCATGCTGTAGGTCACTGAAGCAAACATTAGCCTCCAGTGAGTCTTCTCTCTTTCTAGCTCTTGCAGGTGTTGGAACTGAAGCATCAGTGAAGCGGTCTGGCAGGTCTGGTGACATGTAACTCTATGATTAACTCTATGATTATGAGAAGAAAACACCTCACCAGGGTTGCACACCCAGGATATGCTGCTGGCTGCAAATGGACGTTGAGATTTTGAGCTTTCTGCTTTTATTGTTTACAAGCTCTTAAGGTGGAAGAAATCCCTCAAAAACATCTGAAACCAGAAACTGATGACTTTTGAGTCATCAGGAACGTAGCAGTAACTTCTACCTTCTCCATGGCAACTATTTTCCTGATTACTCTTCCTGCATCCCACTTACCCCCCAATTGCATGCCCTTCTTTCCTTCCATTCCCCAGTCTTTGCAAAACAAATTACATTTTTTGTTGAAAACTTTCAGGGGGAAGCAGACTCGATTATGTGAGACACACCATGTAGAACTGCACACTTGATCTTTGACTGCAGACATTCTCTGTCCTTCTTATGGAGAAGCTGCGCTTTACTTCAGCACAGAGCACAGATAGCCCTTCATATAAGCCTTAATGCAGCTGCTGCCATTTTATTGCTCCGTTGCCCTTTCAAGTTATGAACTAAACAAAACAGAGACATCTAATTAAAACTATTATAGTTTACATTGTCCTCCCAATAGGGAATTTAAAAAAACACCCTCTGCTGAAAAAGCCAGTTAAGGTTATTCAAGTGCATCAGCCCTCATCAAAACAATTAAGAGACAGGAAATCAATAGTTAAGTCCTAAGCCTGCTTGCATCCATGATAATGTCTTTACTAAATTACCTCAGCCTCCATTATACAGGCCTCAAATGTGTTCCATTTCCTTGGTAGTCCATAGGAGGAAGATTAGGTGTTTGCCATTGGTTTTGACTGTCCTTGAGTGACCATTGTGATAATATTGGGCATTTGGGGGCTGAGTCAAAGCACATTTAAAATCTGTAGGAGTCTTCCCATTAACTTTGATAGTTTTACGGCCCTTTCTTGAACAGAAATGCCAAAGGAGGTAAATGCAAAGGGCATTTTCACACAGCCAAAATTTACTGGATTAAGTCAACAAACAGGCACATTTTATTTCAAGCTTTTTTCTTTGTTGCCCCCTGGCAAATAATGACAAGGTATCAATCAGGCAGACGATGGATAAGTGATTGCCTTAGGTTTTCAAGGGCTATCATTAGTGTCCATCTAGCTGGCAGCAGGTTTAAGACCAACACAAGGAACCATTTCATTACACAGTGAGCTAGTTTGTACTGCTAAATTCCTTGTCAAAAATAATATACTGTACACAGATATACAACTGCATAGAAAAAAGTTGGTATGAATGGGGCTGGATTTGTGAGGATCTGGCAGCCATTTTCACAGTTGCAGCTGCCTTCTTTTCCAGCCATTGTTCTCACAAAAATGGCTGCTGGCTCACCATATGGACAGAATGTCTCATATACTGAATGTTTTCCCCCAAAAGGCTCCCTCTCTCTGGTTTGGAGTAGAGAAATTTAACAGTATAAACTATCTCAGTATGTAAGGAATTTATTGTCGATGAATATTGAGATAGCCATTGCTATACTTCTTAGATAACTACACAAAGGCAGATTAGATCTACTGGTGGCTTCCTAGTTCTGTTATATAAATAGGCACAATCAGTGTCTGATTCCTAGACTCTGGGAATGGTGATTGCCATTATCCTGCTTGGAAGCTTCCCTGTGCCACCTGGTTTACTATTGTCAGAAGCCAGAATGACAGATGGTTCTCTTGTCGATCTGTTTATATCCACACCCAAAATAGAAAATGTTATGTTCTAAGCCTTCCTATAGTTTTGGTTTCTGCCTTTGGAAGTTGTGGAATAAAACTGAGCCTGAAGAGACCTTGAACTGCTTCATACATCATAATGTTACTTACAGCGCAATCCTGTGTAACCTTGCACCGGTGTAACAGTAGATGCATGAACTGGTGTAAGTGCACTTATGCCAGTGTAATTGCACTTACACCGGTGCATCTGCTGTTACAGTGTTGCTGAAAACAGCTTTGGATGGCTGTGAGTTAGCTCAGAGGCCCCGAAAGGAATTACAAAACATAGTCTTAAGAGAGAAGAGAGAACTGCATAGAATCTTTTATTCCATTTTGAAATATTAGCATGGCCATGGGTCCCAGCAATACGAATTGGATCAGAGCTGGAACAACGTACAGAATGTTAGAAGCCCTTTTATACCTTCATTCAATGCATATGCAAAAAGACAGGATACAAGTCAAATTTCAGCAGGAATTACATCACAAGCTTGCCTACGTGCCATTAGAGACAAAACCCAAGCAAAAATCCCTCCTACCCTTGGAGTGCGTCTTTTGTCTTTAGCTAACCCTAACAGGACGAGGGTCTGTGTGTGATGTTCCTGTAACAGAATTTCCCATAGGAGAGACAAGCTGATTTCTTATCTCCATAGCCCACTCCTTCCTGGGCTCTTTAGGTACTGAATAACAGGAAAAGGGGAGGGGGAGTTGAGGTAAGGCTGAGAGTGGGATGCTTACAAAATCCCATAGCCCATAGTTCAGGGTTCAGGCTTTGTGTCAAGATGGCAAGAGAGGCCTAGCTTTAGACAGAAGCCTTCTACGGCTACAACACCGTCCTGTGCATCTACTGTCACACAAATGCAAGGTTACACAGGATTGTGCTGTTAATGTGACTTTTTATCTTCCCAAATAATGAAATGCCTATGTACAGTATCTGTAATATGGGGGTCATCACACATGTCAAACCTAATGGTTTGAGACTTGGAAGCCTGCCTCCTCCCACATGTGCCTCCCATATACACCATGGTTATCGTCTCAAGTCTTGCTCCATGTTCCCTTGCTTTCAGAGGCATGGTGGGTATTCACTAGGAACAGAGTATTTTTAATGGTGGTGCCAACCTTGTGGAGTGCCATCCTTTTGGAGACCCAGTTGGTCCCTACCCTACACTTCTTCAGGATATATGTTAAGTACAGGCTTTTCTGTTCAGCATTTGGGGGAGGGTGATGTCTGCCAATGATGAGGGCTTATTTAGCAGTGAATTTGAGTTGCAGTATTTTGTTTTATGCTGCCTTTTTAATTAGTGTTTGTTTTGATTGTGTTTTTGCTTACTTCTATCTTGTTTTATCTTATTGCATGCTGCCTTGGATTGCCTTGATTGGCAAGAGAGGTGGAATAGAA
The DNA here is from genome assembly GCA_026170595.1 of Plestiodon gilberti rubricaudatus. NCBI lineage: Eukaryota > Metazoa > Chordata > Lepidosauria > Squamata > Scincidae > Plestiodon > Plestiodon gilberti. Next base: position 67,816,335 of record JANXHW010000001.1, read on the forward strand.
ATGCTTAAACACAATAAATAAAATATTCAGCAGTTTGACTTATTGCAACATCATTCATTGACCCTAAAAGCCGAACACAGCAAAAGAGTATCTATTTTTGAACGAAAGCTATTATAACCAGCGACAATCTTGGTAGAAGAAGGTTTTACGGGTATCGCGGTCATTATAATTCCAAAAACAGCGCTTCACAGCTGATCAAAAATAATGACAGTTTTATCCGGAACCAATCCAGATAAACAAAATTACTTAAAATCAGAAGACTGAAGACTTGAGGAACCCGACGTTTCGTGTCTTCATCTAGACACTTCCTCTGGGGTAATTTTCCAAAGCAATTTGGAGATGTTACAATCAATTGCTTTGGAAAATTACCCCAGAGGAAGTGTCTAGATGAAGACACGAAACGTCGGGTTCCTCAAGTCTTCAGTCTTCTGATTTTAAGTAATTTTGTTTATCTGGATTGGTTCCGGATAAAACTGTCATTATTTTTGATCAGCTGTGAAGCGCTGTTTTTGGAATTATAATGACCGCGATACCCGTAAAACCTTCTTCTACCAAAAGAGTATCTGTTTTTACCATTTGTTCATTTTTGGGATATACTCGATCTCTCTTCCCTTCTCTTGAAGGGATCTCATCTTTCCCTTCAAGGTGGCAGAATGACAAGCACACAACCTGGATCCCTGAACCTTTCAGCATTATGGCTAATTTTTAATAATTTCTTTATAACTAATTAGCAAGAAGGATAGACATCAAAACCAAAAGCCCATCACTTTTGTTCAGTCATATCATGCTCTGGAAAATATCTTTGTCATTAATTTTGCAGTTCCAAAGACAAACACCGCTTAAACTAAGCAATAAATATCTGTGAGGATAACATATGATACATGGATTTTATTGTTATATTTTTGAATGCTTAACCAAGCAATGTTACTCTAACCCACGAGATCCCAAAGACAACCGGTCTGCAGTTATGTTTTGTAGACAGATGTTTATAGTTTAGTTTATAGGGTAAAATATTATACTAGAAGAAGCCCTGAAAAATGAGCCGTCAACATCCAGGAGATGTGTTTGTGTACCATAATGTGTGCACTGGAACACCTACCTGTGCATAAAATTTTAATGAGACAAGTTATCCAACCTGCCAGATGCTGATGACCACAAATGAGCACTTTCTGTCTGATGAGAAAATGAATGTACCACAGGGACAGGCTGTTTTCTCTAGTGGGCAATACAAGGAATCTTGAGTTCCAAATTCTGTTGCCTTCTTTAAGAAATACTTGGAACATACATTGGTCTTTTGTGATAAGACAACTGGAGAGAGCTTATTGCTAGATTTAGAATCTGGAGGAAAATGCTAATATTTTGAACAAACTCCTTATTTAAAAATAATGGTCAACTAACATTTTACGGCGTAATCCTGAGGAAGTAACGAACGGAGGAGTGAGCGCTCTGCCGTTCGTAGTCGTCACAAATGTGCCGTAAAGCACGTTTGCGATGACTCAAGAGTAAGGGAGGCTGGCACTAGGTCGGCCTCACTCCATTGCCAGACCGAGGAAGTGGCCGCCAGAGGAAGGTAAGCGCTCCCCCGGCAGCCGCGTTGGCGGTCCAGCGGGCAAGGGAGTGGGACCATTGGTCTAGCCAGCCTGGGAGGGGGCAGGGGATGGCACCTGCCATATCCCCGTCCCCACCAGGCCGGCTAGGCTGTTAAACGGTCATCTCCGACTTTCGCCAGCTATTTCGCTGGCGGAAATCCGAGGAGGTCCATTGGGCCAGCCCCGGTTTACACCCAGGGAAGAGGATGAAACTCCAACCCACCGCATGGCGGGCACCATGGCCCTGGGCCGCCTGCTGGATCCTTACACAGGATTGCGCCCTCAGTCTGCTTGGAGATGTGTTGCATAGATGTGTCTCCAGAGTTTTAAGGTTACCGTTCAAATTCATAGGCAAGTATCAGATGTGTTATAGGGTCAATATTTTATTTCTGTTTATTCCCTTTTATTCCCTTTTAATTCAAGGCATGCAGGAGACACACATCTAAACACGCGTACTTGGTGCTAGGTACCAGTCTGGAGAGCAAAGGACCAGACTTCTAATGTGGCTATTTACAAGGTTGATGGCAAGAGGTCCCTGATCCACAGGTCAGGAAGTCCACAATTTTCATTGAACCATATAATCACCCAGCGACGTCGCTGGAGCACGGCGGTGTGTGTGTGGACCACCGGAGGGTGACGCGCGCAGGAGGGTGACACGCGCACTTGCGCACGCTGCCCTCCACGGCGCGCAGCGCCCTCCGGAGGCTCCGAGGCCGGGAGAAGGCCTTGGAGCGTCCTCCCGGGTCAGCGCTCGTGGGCCTTCTAACCATGGCCCACTGCATCACAACGTAATTTATAACATTTTCCCCTCAGGAACGGTCTGCGCATGCGCGAAAACGTTATAAATTACGTTGTGACGCAGTGGGCCTCGTCAGAAGGCCCAGGACAGCCAGCCGGGGAAGACGTCCCCAGAGCCGGCTGCAACGAAGGAAAGGTGCGGGGGGGCAGAGGCGGGGGGCACCCGGGGCAGCGTCCCGTCGGGTCGCCCCCCCAAATCGTGGTGCGGCCTAATGGCCGCGCCAAAACTTAATATAGGGGTTATGTGGGGGGGTCACTAGGGTGATGTGCGCGCCTCGCCCTGGGGCTGCACGCACCCTAGTGACGCTGCTGTAATCACCACCTCTCCGTAATTGATCCATGGAGTTCAGTGCTCCAAATTTGAACAGAGACTTGTTTACTCTTTAAATTCAAATGGAGTTTTCACATCTCCAAAATGTAGATGATGCTTTCTGGCTCCAAATCTTCCTGGAACCGCATATTTGGTGTCTTGTGACTATAGCCACCTCCTTGGATTCCTGAGTTTGTGGGAAAATAACTTTTGTTGAAAGGTTTCACACCTCCAACAGTCCTCACCAATGTTAGGAATCAGGCTAACAACACATCCTATCTAAACTAGTTACCGTACCCCCTCAACTGAGTGGGAAAGCAAAGGCAGAGCCCCGTAGGGTTCCTCAACTGGCAATAGAGAATTCTCTGATTGAGTTGATCCTACCTGGAATCCTATAGGATTTCATGGGGCAAAAGTCTATATAGAACCATGAGCACCAGAACCCCGTGTTCGTTGTTCCTGAGTTCTTCCTGCCTTGCTGTACTTTAGATGAGTTAACCTGCTGATGCTGTATCAAATCACGTCCATTCCAGCCTCCATTCAAAGACCGCCGAGCCAGCCTCACCCAGGATCAGTAACACCTCACATCTCCCCAAGCATTACCAATGCCATTGCAGGCTGGTCAGCTGACCTTGTGGGCTGCTCCCCTCTCTCAGGGTCCCATTCTTCCTCTCAAGAAACGCAGCTCAGCTTCCTTGCCTTGTTCCCTTCAAGGATACTGCCTCTTTGCATGCTAGGGCTTGTTTTCATAAAGGCCCTCCTAATTTCTCTTGTTGCATTTTTTTTTAAACCCACTGTGAACAATTTCAGTCACAAAAACATTAGATTGGAGAAGTTGGTTGATTCTAACCTTTATTTCTCCGAGTTCTAGACAATCTGGAGATGATCCCTGGGTAAATGCCATTCTGATTCTATTAAGGTTAAATTTCGAGCAGACAGCAAAGGGCAAGATGAGAGATGAAAGTAATTACGGAGAACAGTGCACATCTGCTTTCCAATGCCTGTTCACAGCCACCAACACCAAAATGGGTTAATTCTTTGCTCAAGATCAGTGAGCAGATGATGAAACAACAAGGTATGTCTATTTTGACATGAAACAACAGAGGGCAAAGGGAAACTAGAGCTCAAATTGTAAAAAAAAAAAAATCTCACAGATCTGTTTTCTAAAATATAGAGTGTTGAGTGACTATCATTGATACTTCATATTTCCAGAATCTGTTACGCCAAAAAAGAAATGAGAATATATATAATATATTAGTTTCGCTATTTGTGTCTATCTGTGTGCAAATATATAAAACATTTGGAGAGTATGTGCATGTGTACGTACATCTAGGCCCCAATTCACCTCCAGTCATACTTTGTTGAATGTGCATTTCTGTCTGTATCAGGCACATCCATTATGATATATATGTAGAAGTGGGAGAAAATGGTTTGTTTGTTTTTGCAGATTTTGGTGTTTAACCAAAATGAAATACCGTATTCGCTCCATAGGACGCATCGGACCATAGGACGCATGGAGCAAAAAATAGGGAAAAAAAGTTTCACTTACCTGGCCTGGCTTTGGGGAGGCCTGTGGGGGCTTCGGAGAGGCCTGCAGAGGCTCGCGCAGGCCTCCCCGATCTTCATTTCGGCGATAAATGGCTCTTTTCGGTCATTTCCGGAAAACCTCCCCGAAGCCCTGGTAAGTAGGCCTCCCCGAAGCCCCGGTAAGTAATTTATTTACTTTTTGTTTAACCTTTGCTCCATAAGACGCAAGCTTCCCCCCCCCCCTAATTTTTTTTGCGGAAAGTGCGTCTTATGGAGCGAAAAATACAGTAGCAGAAAGTGGTGTTATGTGTTTTTATTCCAAACCCCCCCATTTTTATCAATTGTAGCTGCTTTAAAAATGTACTAGGTAGGTGGTGTAGGTTGTACTTTGTCAGCAGATGAAGAATGGTGCAAAATTACATGGTTTTATTTTATTTTTTAGTAGAAAGTGGTGTTATATCACTTTTCTTGCATTTCAACCAAAGCCACTCCAGCATAGTTAGTCTAAATATCCAAAATTGTTAAAGACACCTTCCTGAGGCAACAGATGCCGACAATGGGTGAACAAAGGACAGGGAATGAGATGGAGGGATGCTCATCAGCTTGAAAGAGATGCAGAACTGAGCCACTTAGAAAGAAGTCCAAATGTCTAGGTCCAGATTTGATAGCCATATTGACATATTGTCCTGGTGTCCTAAGCATAGGACATAATCTTAGCTTAGCCTTGGCAAACTCACAGCCCAATCCTATGCGTGTCTACTCTGAAGTAAGTCCTATTGAGTTCAAGTAAGAGGTAAGGCAAGGTAAGGTGTGTGGGATAGGATTATAGCATTACTGTCATAGGCTCACTGACTAGCTGGTGTATCTGTGAGCTTTCATATTCCCCTTGTCACTTATGTTTGATGAAAACCCGATGTGTGGTTTTACTTTGTACAGCTAGAATTGGATCAATAATATGTCATTATCTATGCTACTTTCCAGCTCGCAATGCGATTTGTATCTTACATTATGGCAGCTTGTGTGGCAGCAGGTTAGGTAACTAAGCAACCTTGTTTACAGCTATCAAAAATGGGGATCACAAATGGGGAGGAAAATTGCTACAGTTATGCTGGCATGGTATACTTAGATTCCCAGTGCCCTTGCAGAACAGAGTAGCATACGGCTTCCTGCTTCCTGTTTAACGTTTGGGAGCCTCTCTAGTATACAGGCTGTTTGCCTGCTCTGTGCCATGAGCCAGCATGCTGGCTTATAGTGTTTTTGTAAAGAAAGAGACGTGCTTGCTTGGCGCTAGCGCTGGAAGCCTAACTAAGGTGTGAGGGGTGTGTGAAGGGTGTGTGTGGGCTCTGGCAAACTGCAGATAAGTGCAGTTAAAGACCTCCCCTCCCCCAATTTGATCCGTGGATAGTGGATCTGTGGATATGGGGGGGGCTGTACTAGAGGACGGGGGCAGCATGACTTGGAAGGCAAGTGCCTGATGCCATCTTGGATCTGCCTCCTCTGCACTAAAACCAAAACCAAAATCTTTACTGTGCTTCTTCAGCACTATGGTGAAACCTAGAAGTGGGGGAGTTCTGGTTTCATTTACACGGACAGTGCAAACACTCCCGGGTTTCACCACAGTGTGCAAGGAGCACGGTAAGGAGGGAAATGATCTGCTTTGTGCTTAAGTGAGCACAGAGCAGATCAGTGTGGCTTATATTGGTAGCAAGTTGGAGGGAGGTGATGGCAGACTCGGGGTGAAAGGCCCCCTGAGTCCACCGCCCCCTCAGACCCCTTGCACTCTGCCACCGATGCAACCCACTTCAGGCGGCTGCGCTGACACTGTTAGAAGACAATCCAAAGTGGTAAGAACTGAGAATTGTTCTCACGGTTTCAAATGACTCCAAAATACAGCATGGGGTGAGCGAATCCAGGAGACTTGAGGAAACAAGGAGACATTAGCTTGTGTGGAAACTCCCTCTCTTCTGTATGCTTTCTTTGTGACATGTGAAAAACTTGGGGGAGGGGAGGTCTTACTGGAATGACATTCCTGGAATGACATTCCTAATCATCAATGGGGACCTGGTGCCCCCAGCTGTGGCACCTTAGAAATACTGTACAACTTTAGAAACATATGCAAAGACTGACCAATTGCTTATTAAAAAAACCTAGGCATCCCAAATGCTTCTCTTTTTCTTCAACATTCCATCTCTTCTTTACCAAGCAACTTTTGACTTCTTGTCTGTCTGTCTGAGCTATCGTTTTCCCTGCCAGCATTCCTGTTTCTTCACCAGCTGCTTCAACAGCAGAAATTCAACAGGTGGAACATGACATCTCCATGCTGGAATACAGCTGGATAGGATTGGGCCTTGAATCTCTTATAGTTGTGCAACTATAAAAGACATAGGAAACCTCCCAGAAAAAAGTTGTCAACCCTGTTTCTTTACCTACCGCAGTCTTTATCAGGTTGACAAGATTCAGTGTGATTTTCCATTTTACCGCTTCCGCAGTTCCTTCCTTTTCCTCTATAACTCTATAACTCAGACTTACAGCGCAATCCTATAGTCAAGCTGGGATGGTGTAGAGGCCTCTACGCCAGCCCAGGGTGTTTCAAATGTGCCGTAAAGCATGTTTGTGGCATCTTGGGAGTAGAACCTGCCAGCATGGCAGCCTGCACCACTGCTCTGGTGCCCAGTGCAGAGGCATGCACTGCTGGACAAGTAAGTCCTGCGCCAAGTGGCGCAGGAGGGCAGAATGGGCTGGGGGAGGGCGGGGAGGGGCATGATGGGGCAGGAGGTGGGTGGATCGGGCCTGGGAGGGGGGCAGGACCAGTAAGACCTCTGTCTGCCATATCCTATCCTCCCAGGCCTGGAAGCCCTACATGGGGCTTCTCAGGCCTGCACTAGCAATTTACCTGGCACAGGTCTGAGTAGCCCCATTGAGCAGGCTGGGGCTCAACACATGTCCTCTTACCCCAAGGAAACCTCCAGCCTGCTCAATGGGGCTGGAAACCTCCAGCCTGCTCAATCCCAGTGTGGCCCCGCTGCGCCAGCACTGGATAGGATTGGGCTGTTAAAGGTTCCCCTGTATTAGATGCCAAGCTGCCTCACAGCTATATAGTACCTTACAGCAGTTTTGTACTTTTGCTTTATTCCTGAGACTGAACAGGTGCCCGACTATGATTTCCCTGTGTTTGTCACTTCCTGCTTAACCTGCGAGGGGAAAGAAAAAAGCCTTGCTCCAGAAACATAATAAAGAACCTAATAGAAGGAACAGGAGAAAAGAGGTCCATTTGGAAATACCTCATTAGCATAAAGGTGCCTTAATGACAAATCCTGGCAATAAAATGCAGTGAAAATGCTTTCCAATAAATCTTAATGAGAGAGTTCCCAGGTGTTTTACAGTCAGATTGCTGATTGTTACTTAATTAGTACAGGTGCTGTATGTCTGGGGAAGCTGCAGAGGACAAACTGTTGCCAAGTAAACAAGAAACCTGAAGGAAGGCAGTTCCAAATTGGAAAGCAAATGGGCTTGGCTGTGGCAACCCATTTGACAGAATGTAGCTCCTTAAGAAAACAAACAAGTGTTCCATAATTACTGTCAAAGCACCGTTCACCAGCCAACGTAGGCACGACATTTCATTCTTCATCAGTGCAATGCCACTGCGTAATCTCGGGTCCAATGTGGCGCCACAGTTCACTGTACTTTCTTTGAGAAGAATGTAGCGCCTTTGCTTATCAAGTCTGCTTGTTGCCAGCTATTATGAAAATGATGCTTTTCTTGTTTAGTGGCTCTGTTAGCAAACAAAACCAAACCTGGTTTTTCACATTTAGAAAATTACAAGAAAAGCAGCCCAAGTCTAATGTTCTGTGAGAGGGGTGCCATGGAACACAACACTCTGCTGGTATGTCATGTTATGGATTGGGTCACCAGCTGGAAAAACTTCCAAACCACTACCACACAAGGTGCACACACCACAGTCAATGGGTGTTTCTCAGTTCAGCTAGCAACTATATGAAAGTGCTCCAAAAGGTAGAACTAGTCAACCACAGCTATAGGAGACTATGTGCTTCTGTGGTTCTATGCATGAAGCTCCCCAATCTAATCCTTCTTACCAGTCTAGTCCTGGAAAGACCCTGGGTGTGCCACTGAATGCCTTAAAGGTGAGGAGGTTTCCTGAGCAGACGAATGAAACAGAAGCCTGCTCAGGGTTGATAGTTTAGAGTGGGCTTTTTTTTCCCAGCTAAGAAAGTGGAAGTTGGCACAAATGAGGCTGCCTGAATTGCCTGAGAAGAAAACACAGGCAGTGGTTTCTTCTTGAACAATAGGACCACTAAGAACGTGGTATCCTGAAATCATGAGACCAGGCAGTGGTCTTGATTGCAAATACAGCTTGTTGGGAAAGGGTGACCTATCCCTTCTCATAGTAGCACTACTCCTGGATCAAATTCACAGCCCACAAGTCCACATTTCCCCTGTGATAATGGACATTGCACACTGAAAAAGCACATTATAAATGTGAAGTAATACACTGTTAACATTGAAGTCAACTTCATGAAAAGGCGATTACTCAACAAAGGCATCATTTTCAAAGATGTGTCAAGTCGAATTAATGTTCACATATATATTGTTTAAAGATCCTTAGCCTAGAGTTGGCTTCTTTGGAAACCATTGCAAAAGATATAATTCAGCTATTTCTCCCCAAGCTTTCTGAATGGCTACTTTCAGTCTTATTCACGTTGGACTTCAATAGCACACTGCAGCGCCTGGAAGGAAGTTCATTACAAAAAAAATGATGGCGGCCATGATTAGACAGAAGTACAATAGGGGCTTATATCATTGTGGAGTTGTTTGATCACGATGTTAGCCGCAAGGGCACGGAGTTTAAATTGAGAGCAAAGAGGTTGATTGTAATGTTGATGCCTGTAGGATGGACTCTGTGTAAGATGTGCCGGGGTGATGATATCTCTCATTACCGATAACTTCCAAGTGAGGCTGAACTATCATCCTCCTGCAGGAGAAGTGACCCGCTAATTATATTAGTAACAAAAATTAAAGAGGACATTTAACACAAGCGGTAATAACTGGCAAAGCTGCAGCTTCAAGAGGCAGATAGATCTGACTTCACTATAGCTTCTCCACTAAAATGAGAAACGTTCCTGACTTTTGGTGACCCACATGATGATAGCAGTGAATAAGCAGTCCAGGGGGTGCAAAGCAGTAAATAAAAGCTTCTTGTCACTTTTATATTTGGGGCTCATTTGCACGTGGTAGATATGTTTCCACGGCCTTCTCTCCCATGCACGAGACATGGTAGAGAAATTATGAGTGCTTGGACACACTCCATCTTACGTCTAGTGCTCGACACGGGGAAGGGCATATTTGCATCCCACCACATGTAGAGCTGATACATGGGGGGGGGGAGAGGGCATTATGAAATACCCCAGAAAATTTTTATTTCCAATGTTTTTCAGTGAACTTTTTGAAACAAAGTATGAGAGTATGGGCGACCAAACAGAAGGGTGAGGTCTATAGGATTGCGCCGTAAGTCTGAGTTATAGAGGTGAGAGGAAAAGGAAGGAATTGCAGGAAAATTGCGGTAAAATGGAAAATCACACTGAATCTTGTTAACCTGATAAAGACTGCAGTAGGTAAAGAACATTAAATACTTCTTTAATGTTGAAAACGATGAGTCCCAGAGGAGTGGGGTTTTAGTGTGTGTGTGTGTGTGTGTGTGTGTGTGTGTGTGTGTGTGTGTGTGTGTGTGTTTCTATTTATTTATTATATAGCACATGCTAAACTGTGGGCTTAGAATTCTAGCAGATATTTGTTCACTAAATATACGGGATTACATTCCAAACCTGAGTCTAAGATCAATTGTTTGCAGACCACTGATGAATAAATCAATATTTTGATGGACTCGAAGATCGGCGAATGGCAAGTTCGAGACACGCCGCTGACAAAAAGCTGTGAAAGCCTCCGTAAGGAGAGAGAAGAGCTCCCAGCTGTGTCGGCCGAGTGTGGAAGGTGACAGCCAGTGGAGAAGCCAGACTGCAAAAAGGATACCATCTGGAATGTAGCTGTTCATGAAAGATTGGACATTTATATATTGTTAAAAAACTCTAATAGGGGAGTTAGGAATGCCTGCTCATGTACACCGCCTTGGATTAAAGTCAGAGGAGAAATCCAATGTCCAAGAAAGGCGGTATATAAATACTGTATATTATTATATTATTATATATGGTTTGGGGGGGCAGTACCACTATCTTTACATTTTCTGCTGCATGATACTGTCTACCCATTAAGATCTTCTGAGAAGGCTTTGTTTCAATTGCTTAACTCAGTAAAGTTAGGTTGGCATGCTTGTGAGACACAGCTTTCTCTGTGTGTCCCCCCCCCCCCCAGGATGTGGAACTCCATGCCACGGGTGGTACAGGAGACTTTTCATAGGGCACTGGAATCCCATCTTTTCTGCAAGCCATTTCGGTTTTAGGAAAAAAAACAACCACTGCTGTTTACTGCAACTCTATTATAATTGTCTCGGGCAGCCCATTCCAACCCAAGGGCTAAGCAGCACAAGTCAGACATAAACTCAGCATAAGTCGCTTATGTCGAAGTTATGTCTGAAATACGACCATTTACGGTGAAGTTATGTCGAAGTTATGTCGAAGTTATGTCGAATTTACGACCGACGGACTAAGAACGGACACGCATGCACACCACCGACGCTGGCATAAGTCAGAACTAAAGTCGACATAAAAGTGGGTGGACCGTGGGCGGACAGTGGGCGTAACGGGGGCGTAAACCAATTATCGTCGGATTCCAGACCCTGGCGAGGACAGACATGCCCCCTCCAACACAAATGCTGACACAAATTTTATGTCGACCAAAAGGGTTGACATAAATTCGAGGAGACCCATAGGAGCCATTTTACCTTACCCACTCCAGCCCTCTCCTGAAAATTTCTAACACCCTACTCCTGAGTTAGGTCAGAGTTATGTGGGACTTTGTCGGTGGAGGGCACAATTCACAAACACCTCACTTCTCTCTTCTCTTCTCTCCTCTCTGCCCCCCTCAAGGGCAGAGAGGGCTGTTCTGGCTGTGGCCAAACTGTTTACAGCTGTGCCTGGGCAGCTGCCTCCATGCTACCATTTGCTAACCCATGTCTTTCTCCCAGCCTCTTCCCCCCCCCCACAGGCAACAACACCAGCAGGTAAGTGCAGGTAAGAGCAGGGTTTGTGCTGACATGTGGTCTGACTTCTGCCTCATTGCATATAGAAATATATGATATATGCCTCTTTACCAATGTGCCCTCTCATGTCTGCCTGCATTGCCTTCTCTGAAATGCCTCTTTACCAATGTGTTGTCTGATAACTACCTGCTTTGCCTGCTATGATATGCCTCTTTACCAATGTGTTGTCTGATAACTGCCTGCTATGATATGCCTCTTTACCAATGTGTTGTCTGATAACTGGCTGCTTTGATATGCCTCTTTACCAATGTGTTGTCTGATAACTGGCTGCTTTGATATGCCTCTTTACCAATGTGTTGTCTGATAACTGCCTGCTTTGCCTGCTATGATATGCATCTTTACCAATGTGTTGTCTGATAACTGCCTGCTTTGCCTGCTATGATGCCTCTTTACCAATGTGTTGTCTGATAACTGCCTGCTTAGCCTGCTATGATATGCCTCTTTACCAATGTGTTGTCTGATAACTGCCTGCTTTGCCTGCTATGATATATAGGATACATGCCTCTGTACCACTGTTGTATCTGATTGCTGCCTGTAGTCATGTGAGCAGACAATGCCACAAGTGTGGAACTGTTAGCCTTATGTAGACACCAGCTGTTCCCCCCCTTTTCTCCACAGGGTCTACTGACAGGTCAGTAGTGCTAGGTTTGCCATGGTTGTGACCCCCAAGTTGTGTTGTTGTCTCTCTCTTTGACCCTTTCCCCTTACAGGATCATGCTCTCCTTACACCCAGGTAAGCAGCTCAGACCATGCTATGTGTGTCACACCTATCAGCTGTGTTGTATTTCTCTCCCTGCAGGCTTTTGCAACCGACACACTGGCTTGTCTTCAATGGCGACTGCTTCCACACACCAGCTGACATGTAACTCCCCCTTGTTTTTTGTCTCCCCAGGAACGTCCACTACCACCTACCTTCCTGGGAGCACCCCTGGGCCTGCAGTCTGGTTGCCCCACTGTCGTCTGCCTCGATGCTGCCAGAGGTCAGGGAGCCAGCCCTGCAACCCTCCTCAGCTGCCGGTGGTGGTGGTGGTGGTGGTGGTGCTGCTGCTGCTCCACCTCCCTGGCTGTCATACTTGCTGCCCCTCCCCTTTCTATGGAGCAGGCTGTGGTTCCACAGGGTAACAGCCTGCATCTCCAAGTCCATGGGGCAGGTGTGCTGCTGCTGCTGCTGCTTTCAGATTGGCTGCTGTGACTACCCCTGGCAGCCTCGCCTGGCCATCTCTGCTAACGTTCCAGAACAATAAAGACGCCCCTCGGGCAGAGCCCCAGTGAAACATATGTTCCCAGTGTTTACACAAGCATTGCCCCACACACACAGACAGCCCCCAGCACTGAAGCCCCTACATGAGTCCCATCCAGGGACTGCCACGGCCTTCCCTGGGAGAACACAGCAGGGGGGCTGCCAGACCCCCATGGCAGAGAGGGGAGTTGGGAGTTGGGGGGGCCTCTCAGGCAGGCAAACAGTGACAGCCAGGGCGTCCGCCCGTAATGAAGGCACTTCCACCGAAGGTCCGCCCATAATGAAGGCGCTTCCGCCGAAGGTCCGCCCGTAACGAAGGCGCTTCCGCCGAAGGTCCACCCGTAATGAAGGCGCTTCCGTCGAAGGTCCGCCCGTAATGAAGGCGCTTCCGCCGAAGGTCCACCCGTAATGAAGGCGCCTCCGTCGAAGGTCCGCCCGTAATGCAGCCGCTTCCGCCCAAAGTCCGTCTGCATAAGAGGCGCCTGTTTCTGCATTGCCTTCATCTGCGGAGCGCCCCCTGTGTCCCTATTGGTCTCTGCAGACCCCTCTCTCGGAATCTGTCTCCCACCAGCCTTGTTGTCTGTCTGTCTGTCTCTGACCCACCTGTGCCCCTCCCCAGCACCCACTGTCTGCCTGCCTGTGTGTCTGCCTCCCCTCCCACTCCCTGATGATGACTGCTGGCCACCCCCCACCCTGCCAGAGCGCCTGCCACGAGGCGCCGTCGTCGCCCCATCTGGGGGCGTGATGAGCTGCATGAGCTCTTCACGCTTGCAGCAGACAAGCCCGAGGCATCTCTCGGTCTTGGCCGGGGCACAGAGCAGAACGCACGCTGGGATGCCTTCTTTGTGGGCATTGCCCCGGCCCTGAAGGCCCTGGGCTTCAGGCAGTGCACGGGCAAGTCATGTCAGAGGCAGTTCCAGACCTCATGAGACCCCCCTTGTGTGTGACGTTCCCACCCCCCTCCTTCCCTTCCCTCCCCTGCTCACCCCCCATGACCCCCACGTGCAGCCTCAACGTGGCTTGGGGGTGGCATCGCCTTCTGCAGGAGGGGGGACGGCCACTCTCCCCTGCAGCAGGTGGCTGATGCACAGGGTGCCCTGTGGCGGCTGGCTCAGGCACCTCGCTCACCTGTCACCTGCCCTGCGCCCACCACATGACTGGCGCAACCCCCATGCCTGCGGTCAGCCCCTTTGCGACCGGGCTGCGACAGACCCTGCGGCAGCTGCCATGGATGGACGCTGACACATGCAGACAGAGGCCTGCACATGCCCGAGCCAGACACGGAGCCTGGAGAGCCTGCCTGCCTGGGAGGTAAGTGTTGCCTGGATCCTGGGGTGGTGCTGGGCCACAGAAACTGCAGCCTGCCTAACTCAGGCATAACTCTGACATAACTCAGACATAACTTATGTCGAACATATGCTGAACTTAGGCCACTCTTATGCCAGACTTGCGGAGGAGTTGGGTTGGAATGGGCTGTCATTCTCTGTCATTGTGGTTTTTGGTTTTGTGTTTAATTTTATTGAAATGTTTTAACTTAAGTATATTTTGTTAGTCACCTTGGGATCCATTGAGACAAAAGCCAGGATTTAAATATAAATAAATACATTTGAACCCTAAGTGCCTATATTGTATTGTCCTACTGAGCCCCAGAAAATGCGGAAAGTGGCTACAGTACATGATGAGATTAGAGAAAAGTGGTCAGCTGCTCAGAGCAGCTCGCAACCTGACCAGCGCCAGCGAAGGTGGCAAGGAGGTGAAAACGGTAAGTCATCCCAGATTCCCTGGTCCCCCCCAGCTCCAGCCACCCCTCTTGCTCCTTGGAGGAGAGACCCTACCGTTTTTGCCACCGCCGCTCGTGTTGTGAGCACTTTTTTCACTTTGAATGTTAGGGTCGCCCCTTGGAGCAAGGAAAAAAATTGCACACACACTCCTTGGCGTTGCGCTCAGGGCACATGCCCCTCAGGGTCCACCATAGTTATGCCGCTGGACACCTGTGTATGTGAAATTTTGATTTCTTGCCCCAATGTGCATCATTCTACAGTTACTTATGTTGAAGTGCATCTGCCATTTTGGCACCCATTTCTCCAGTTTGGAGCAGTCTATTTAGAGCTCTCCACAATTCATTCTAGATTTCACCACCTGGAAAAGTTTAGTGTCATCTGCAAACTTGGCTACCTCACTTCTTATCCCCAACTCATTTATGAACAAATTGAAAAGCTCTGGTCCCAAGACTGGGTCTTGTGGCACACACTTTTGACCTTTCTCCACTGTAAAAATTGCCCATTGACACCCACTCTCTGTTTCCTGGTCTTCACCCAGTTTCTAATCCATAAGAGGACGACCTGCCCTCTTATTCCCTGAATGTTGAGTTTTCTCAGGAGCCTTTGGTGAGGGACTGTGTCAAACACCTTCTAAAAGCCCAGATATATAATATCAACAAAGGTTTCACCCACATCCACTAAATGATTCACATGGGAGAGGAGGAACTTGGCTTGGAGGAGGAGATGTGTCCGAGGATATGTGCCCTCTAAGGACAATTCTTCCCACCTTTTGCCTTTTAATCTACAAGGTTGACTGACAACATAGAGGGTAGCATTCATACACAGCCTTCTCCGCCTGCATGTTTTGGAAAACCTTTTAAAAAATGCCCCATTCTGAGAAAGTCCCCCTATTGATACCTTTTGGTTCGGTCATCTGCTGAGTCTGCACAAAGAGGAGCCACTTAAATATAGGGAGTGATTATTGTTATTGGAGCTGGATAGGTAAGTTGAATGGCAAAAATAGCTGATGAATAAATAAAGCAGAGTCCAACATTCACACTTGTGAAACGACTCCGCAAATACCCATGATCCCTAAAGGTTCTTTTAATTTTTCTTTGTAAGACAAACAAAACCTACTATGCCTTTCCTACATGTGAGAAAAGTACTGGGGGGGGGGATGATTGTTTTTAGCTAGTCTTCTGATCTAAGTGATCTCTTCAGTTTTGAGAATGACTGCATTAAAGTGCAAACATCTGTGGCCAGCAGCAACCAAAGAATTCATTTAGAGATATTACTTATGTGACAAACACTGAAATCTCAGAATGCTAAATGAATGCCTGGCAGTCAGGAAATTGCTCAGCTAGTATGCACATCCACACTTGTGGAAAGGCTCTTTTCAGCTGTCACTGTGATTAGCCAACCCAAGAGGTGAGATCTTGGAAACTCTTTGAGATATTAGCTATGCAAGTTCACATTTAATGCAGACCTCAGGGCGGTAATAACAAATTATTTTCCCCACAATTGGTCTGTCTGAAAATAAATACTTGTTATTTCTGTTACTTTTAAGTCTTTGTCAAATGATAAATCTAGTTCCGTTCAAATAATGTGTTCATGCTGTTCCCATACTAATTAAATACACTATTAAATATGTCTATTTAGCTTTTTTATTTTCAAAGTACATGATGGATTTAAGCAATTTCATATGTGAAATGTTTCTCAGTTGAAGTGTCTGTATTTCTTAGAATTCAGTGGAGGATGTTGTATTTGAATCACTAAAAATATGTATTTTGCCTAGTTCTGACAGGGGTGTTATTTTAGTAAGGCAGGGAGAGAGATACCCCCCCCCCCACACACACACACACACATTACAGAGCATGTGTGATTAGGTTTTAGGTATGCTGATATCTCTGGCACGCATGTTGAATGTTGCCTCTTCCACTCTGAAATCTGAATGGTGTCCATATACACATTATGCCTTAATTTGCTGGTGTTCTGAAGATCATTACAACTTATTAAATTGAACCCCAAACAATTCAGTTTGGGGGCTTCTGGGTAGAGATGATCAGGGTCTCCAGTTGCATTCCAGGAAAGAGTTGAATACCAGTTGCAGGGGAACAATGGTGTGCCCCCATCTTTCCCTTGTGGGCTTCCTAGAGGCATCTGATTGGGCACTGTGGAAACAGGATGCTGGACAAGATAGGTCTGATCCAGCAAGGCTTTTCTTGTGTTCTTCCTTGAAAAGCCTGGATTTCCATCTGGAAGTCTACCAGCCTGTTCAAGATGGCCAACAAATTATTACTAAGGAATTCTTGGAGTTCTTGTAGATCCCAGTATCACTGGAGGCTTCCCTAGCATTTTAGGTTTTCTCACGTCATGCTGGTGCAGGAGATTTCTGTACATACCTAATACAAGCTACCCTGCCAGGAACATCTTCTGGTTTTGCAGCATAACTTACCAGTTTCCAGAAAGTCCAGATACTACTATGATTCAGTTTCTCTGCAGGCAAACTGCAAATCTAACATTTTTTCACAAGTTGTCACCTCTGGGACTCATGCTGGTTCAGGAAAATTCTGTGGAAATAGAAGGTTTTTATTTTAGGAGTGGCTTAGAAGGTTGAGAATTGATGTGAAAAGATTCATGTATCAGACAGTAGCAGAACTACGACCACCACCACCCCGCCCGCCTGCCACCTAGGGCCCAACACCTCCTCCGCATGCTGCGGGGGCCCACCGCCCTCCCACCCCCTGCCCAGCTTCGTTTCTGGCAGCAGAATGGCATGAAGTGAGAGAGGCAAAAGAAAAAAAACACATCAGACAAATAAGCAGGTGAATATCTTTATTATTTAGGATAATTCCTCATTGCCATGCCATTTCTACTGCCTTATATGCTCCAAAACACAAAGTGTGTTGTTTCAGAGGTATTGTAAGCATATGTTTGAATTTTTATTTTTTTATTATAAAGGTTATCCTTGAAGCCAAGCTGGTAAAGCCAATACAGAATTTGCACTGGTGTCTGAAACACAAATCCTATGCCAGTGAAAACCCTCCTGAGAGCCATAGGGGTCAAGGATTAGCAACTATCCTGTAGTTTCTGTTTTGAGAAAATAGCTGACTCAGTTAACTTCCTAACACCAGGGAGCCAAGAAAAAATACATCGCAAGAATCATCATCTTCTTCTTCTGACAATTCTGCTTGCAGTTAGCGGATGCTTTCCACTTGTTGTCTCAAAGAGCAGTTTTCTTGCTTCAGTTAAAATTTAATTTATTTTTCCTTGATGCAGTTATATACCACCTTTCCTCCAGAGGGTTCAAGGTGGCAGACATGACCCGAGATTCCCAGGTGGTTTTCCACCCAGGCATTGACCAGACTTGCTTGGTTTCAGCAAGTTTGCTGCATTGTGCGCTGTCAGACTATGCCATGGGCCTCAAGAATTCTGCTGTGATGCTTGTGCTTATACCTGCACAGCTCTGAATCTGACAGATCTCTTAGGGCCAAATTACTCCTTCTGCAAGAGGTCTGTAATCAGATCGGATCGCCCAATGTCTTTTTCTTTGATTCAAAGCAGCCGCAACTTGAACTGGAATCTCTTTTTATTGTGGAAATAGTGTTTATTTTATTTCTTATAAAACAAAATCTGAACGTTTTACATATACCTGTCCTACTTTTTATCACCCCGTTTCAAAAGAGCAGCATATCATGCAGCAAAGCAGCTCAACAGTATGTGGTGACACCAGATATAACTTCCTGTTCACACTGGCAGTAATGTTTCTTACATCTTAAAGGATATTTAAAACCCTCTTCCAGTTAGAATATCCTGGAATATCCACTCCCTCGCTGCCAGAATGTGGCCAGGGACAAACTCACCTCTGCCACTTAAAAGGGAGAATGCATGAGGCGTGTGAGGGGGCAACCCCCCTCCCACCCGACCTGAGTGAAGGGGCCAGTCAGGTAAAACAGTAAAAATCTAAGAAGTTTATTAAAGGACTGAGGAATTAAAACAATGGAGGTGAAAAGGCAAAGGATGAAAGCAAGGCATTGATCGTTTGGCAAAAGTAGCAAAGGGTTTTTTTTTCAAAGGATAGCACAGAGGTTAAACGTCAAACAGAAAAACACAAACCCTGATGCAACTACAGTACTGTAATTGAGTACAATCACTATCCTAACTACTGCGGTACTTGTGCTACTCCAGAGTTCTGATGCATCTATGCACATTTGCCACAAGGGGAGCAAGTGAGGCAATGTAAAGCAGCAGCTGCTTCCAACGATGGATCTGAGCAGATCACAAAGCGGGAAGGTACTTGATCCAGCTTTAAGTATCCACTGGGCCTTAATGCTGACTTTCCTGAGTGACTGGGTATTTGGGAGTCTGAATCTCCCACTCGTGGTCATCAGGTGGGCTTTACAAACTATTGAGTTGGCTCAAACTCAGTTTCTTTGTTTACAGGTAAAGGGGAATGCCGGACAAAGGGCGGCATCCTAGATAATGTCTTCTGCCTCAAGAATGATTCAGCAGCCATTTTAAGACACTGACTGTGCAATCCTGATGAAAGATCCAGTGGCGGAGTGAGTGCTCTGCCGCCGGAAGCTGTCGCAAATGTGCCGCAGAGCATGTTCACGATGACTTTAGAGTAAGGGCCACCGGCATGAGGCTGGCAGCCTTTACTCCATCGCCGGATTGCTTCTGCAGCCACCAGAGGAGGTAAGAGATCCCCCGGCGGGTGCGGGGGTAGTTTGGGTGGTGAGGGAGGCTGGGGGTTGGTGGATCCAGCCTGGGAGGGGGCGGGAATGGCGGCAGTCATATCCTTGTCCCCTCCCGGGCCGGTGCAGCCCTTAAACGGCCTCCTCTTACTTCCATCAGCTAGTTAGCTGGCAGAAATCCGAGGATGCCCATTGGGGCTGGGCCGTGCTAAACCAGGGGAAGGGGACAAACGTCCCCTTCCCCTGAGTAGACAGCCAGGCCCATCTCGATTGGCCCGGAATGAGGATAGGATCGGATAGTTAGGCAGGATTGCTCTGTGAGGCATCTCAGAAGCTTCTCTAGGGGACTAGTAGGATCTAAAAATAGGATAAAAACCAGGGACTCCCAGCACAACAATTGTGGGGACAAATAGTCCCTTCTTACATCTATTTACCATGGAAACATTCCCCTGGATGGAAGTGAAACAATTCCTCATCTTAAAAAGGATATGGTAAAGAACTGGCAGATAAAAGAGAATACCTTCTTTCCAAAGATGCTGTGTTTGCAAATTATTTTCTCCTATTCTGACTTGAATAGCTGCCAAATCCTGTTGTGTTGAAAAATCTTTTTCATCAAGTGATCTGAAACACTAGTGTTCACAAAGCTGACTTTGGAGTTCCTTTTCTTCCCTTGAAAGTAATAAATATTTTTTCTATGCTTTGCGGCTTCGTTTCTTCTATCTAAAGCTGGTGTCATCTGTACCTTCGACTCGCCTTCAGAGAAACCCAAAGGACATCTGCATTGATTGCAGACTTCCTGCCTGTGAAACAGTTCTGCCATTTTTCAGCATTGCTAATAATACGGGAAGGATCATCACTGGCTCTGAAAAAGACAGTATTTGCAGAGGTCATAATGAAATGACATGCAAAATGTGGAATAAAACAGGCCCAACTTTATTAAAATCAGTAACAGATAACTTACAGGACCAATGTGGAGGGGAGTCTTAAACCTGCTTTTTCTAAGGAAGGACTGATGTGGTACCAGCAGCAATTGTCCCACTTTGAACCCAGCTCAATCTAAGCTGCCTGTTCAGCATGGGTGACCAAATCATGGTAGGTAGGTGTTACATGACCTGCACCAGTTTGTTGAGAGCCTCCTGCTTACCAGCTGCCCCCTTTCTCCTCCGAGTGACCCCATTCTTGAAAGGAACTCCCATTTCCCAGGCCCATTTAGCTTTTCCAACTAGACACCCCTTCCATGGGCAAAGTCACCTTTCACATTGGTCCAAATCCATCAAGTTATGACAAATAACAAACAATTAACATTCAATAGTCAGTCAACACCCTGGGCGAAGGCAACAAATCATTGCCAACCTGACCAAAAATTCCTTTTTTGACCACTCTTAAATTAGGGTGCCTTGGCAACACAGGGAGGGAGGGTAGGATGCTGGTAGCCCACCCACAACTGCTGCCTGCATTCAGATTGATGCCCCTTGTATATTCCTCCTTCTTGCCTCCCACAATACTGGCCCTCCCGGCTCCCAATCTCTGCCCAGCAACAGCCACGTGTTATCACACCTACTCAGAAACACACAGGAATAGTCCTACTCATGTACTCCAAACAAATGCTTTATAGGAGATTTGAAGGTCATTGTGCACTTCGGTGAAATTGGTAAGCCTAAGCATAGAGGCCCTATTGTACCACACAATGATTGACAACTGCCTCAGGCAGCCCAATCCTATCATGGTTCTATACTGACGGAGCTCATGATTCTGGCAGCATGAAAGCTGTGCCACTGTTGTGTGCTTTAGAGCCACTGGCACACATGGCCAGAGGCTACCCATGTGTGCCAACGGCTCCCGGACACCCTGCCAGAGCAGTGGGGGCAGTTTGGGGGCAGATTAGGGGAGGATTGGTCTAGAGAGTGGGCCAAACCAAGGGCGATTCAGGGGCAAGAGGAAGAATTTGGTGACAGCTGCACATGTCATGATCCTATCCCCCCTTTTCCAGCCTGACACCAACCCCTTAGTTTCCTTGGACTCATGCCAGCTAAATAGCTGATGTGGGTCCAGGAGGCCTATTGGAGGCCAGGCAGCCTACAGGGAGGTAAGTTTAAAAATGTTTTTAAGCTGGGAGCCATCCAGTTGCCCCCACCACCATAGCATGCAGCTCATGCTCCGTCGGGGGCGCTGCATGCTCTGGGCGGGTGGGGGATAGGATTGGGCTGTACATTTCTTCACTTCAACTACATCATTGGTAACCATTTTGCAAGGTTCAGGGTGAAACTAGAAATAGTTTGATGAAACTGCCCCAAAATGTTTTTTGTATAATGACTCTGGACTCATAAAGATGACCATCTTTTTTGCGTGATTGCCATAGCTGTCACATGAACGCGTGGTCACTTGAAAGTCCTTAATCCAGTAACCGGAGCAGTTTCATCACATGCAAATGATATCTGCCAATAGGTACAAAATCTCACACATGAGATGCTTATCATATGATGGTTACCATATAAAGTGGTTATGTGGCTTTATCCTAAACAAATTTATTGCGGTATAGGGAATTGTGGAAAGAAGATGTTCGCACATAGGGTTACTTTGATATCTAATACATTTCAAACTTCCCCACTATATTCTTCAATTTGTCCATATCAGTATTTGAACTGGATTATTCGTACAATCTCCAGTGCTCTGCTGAAGCCCGTTATTGTATTATTGTTGGCCTTCGGCACAGCACAGGGCACAAAATATCACCATATAACTCTGCAATCGAATGTCATTGTCAGGATGGACTAGATGATGGAGAACTTATTCCTTTATTGACTGATAAATCTCTTCCACTCCAACAAATACATTCCATTGGCCTCGGCTCCTGACCTCCAGTTCATTTCTGTGTTGGATAAAATTAGATCAGTCTGTCTAAAATAATTATTGCCTTTCATTTTGCTTTTGTACCATTTCAGTGCCAAGTATCAGCAGCTATATGCTGCTCAATCAGTTCCACATTCATTGATGTGGTGTTAGCCAATACATTGCGTGACCCAAAATGGTCTGAATTATTTGCAATTGTTTAGTTACTGGAGGAAACTTCCACAAAATGTATAAGTAGATGTGGTAATGGTCCACCTCGGTGTTGACACTCATTGAGCTATGCTTTGCTTCATTTATATATTAATGATTATTTCTCAGTCTATATCCATTATTAATATTGAATAAAGCTGTTTTAGAAAAGCTATAGATTAAAACTGAAAGCAATGTGGTCTATCTCACTGAAAACCCACTGCTTGGCTGCCATTTTGGAGACCAAAGAGCAGAGAGTTCTGATGTAATGATAGTGCTACTTTACATATATGTCCATCCTGAGGCTGGCCATGGGCCCTTACTAATCTTTCCTCAGTATAAATACTTCAGGTGGGCACCCTGAGGCTTCGTACCAGAGCAACAGGTTACCCAGATTGTTCCTCAAACATTGTTGACTCCTTGTCTGACCTTTCTACTTGTTTCCCATCCCTGGTGTCCTTGAGTTCCCACAACCACTTTTGTATACTTTTTGCTTGTGCCACCACTTCCTTTTCCTGCCTTCAGATGGATTTTTCTATTACCAGCCCAGTTTGCCCCAGTGAGTCTCTGAATCAATGCTCCGGATAAATCCAGGTCATCAGTGTCTGGATTTTGTCTCTATTTTTCATCCATGGGACAAACCTCTCCCCTCTCAACACACCTCATGAAGACAAGGCAACTCACATCAGGCTTTGGGGAAATGGCCTTTTAAACAAAGAGCCTCTGAGGAGCACCCCAGGGTTCTAGGATGCCAGGCAGTCACTTTGGGAGGCTACAACACCCCAAAGTTCTCTAGGGGAGCTATATTAGTCAGTCAGTCAGTCCTTTATTACAGTCATTGACCAGCATAAAAGTAACAGATACAAATATAAATTTAAAATATATTACAACCATTACAAAATGGTTGGAACAATATGCAAAAAAAATAGGGGGAAACCAGGGCATTCATCACAGGATCTGATTTGATGATAATTTAAAATAAAAATAACTCACATCTACAATTTCATTCTGATCTTCACAGGATGAAAAAGTATCTTCTTGTGGTCAGTCACAGAAGAGAAATACCCTTAGCTTGTTTGCGGTTTGCCAAATTGTTTCCAACAGCCCAATACTAACTAGGACTAGGCTGCCCTTTACAACAGCAGAACACTGCTGTCATAAATGGTCATAGGGCGGTGTGCTGTGCGTGCCCCCAGCAGCCATTTTGGTTCCACTGCCACAAAGGGTGCTGCCTGTTACCTCCAGCAGCGAATGTAAGCCAGCGGCAGTGGTGGGTAGTAGCAGGTGGTTAGCGGAACAGGAGGGAAGGAGAGGAATGGGGGTGTTTCTGAGCAGAGAGGGGAAGTGGAATGGGTGGAGGAGGAGGTGGATCTCATCAGCACCAGCATGTGCCAGATCCTGACCCATTCCCTGCCCCCATCCCTCTCCCTTACTCTCTTCAGAATTGCAGCAGCAAAATAGCTGGTGCAGATCTGAGGAGATCCATTGGGGCAGTGTGGAGGCTTACCCTGGAGTAAGAGAACAAAAGTTTTTTTTTACCTCAAGGAGGCCTCCGGACTCCTCCCCCCCCCCCACGATACAGTGTGCGCTCCACTGGTGCAGCTGCATCGGTGGGGAGGGAGATTTAGTTAGGACTGGGCTTTTAGTCTCCCATGAAGCACAGAAACCATTTCTGTTTGCTGTTATCAAGAGTTCAGGTCTATAATCTTTGGTAATATGCATAACATAAAATATTATAACATAACATACTGCATGGGCCTCATTTTTCCCAAAGTAATCAGGCAAAACACAATTTCACTGTAACGACTGACGACGACACAATGACGACTGACTCATGTAACGAGATTCAATAAGAGTTAAACCCCCAGGACCAAAGATGCTCACTGAGAAAGAATTTGAAACATATTCTTAATGGAAGTGACACAAGGAGGAGGTTGCAAATTGTGTCTTTGGCTAAGTTCCGAGTTCTGAAAGTCGCTTAATTATTCTGCGTCAGGTCACTGGGCCTTCTAAAACTATATACTTCCCTACTTAGACTTTAAGATATTTTCCCCACTTTCATTCATTTAATAGCGCATTACAAATTGACAGGTCAGATGAATCCCATGCTGACATTTAAAAATCTGTGTACATAGTAAGGTAAAGGTATCCCTTGACAATTAAGTCCAGTCGTGTCCGACTCTAGGGTGTGGTGCTCATCCCCGTTTTGAGGCTGAAGATCCAGCACTGTCCGAAGACGCTTCCATGGTCATGTGGCCGGCATGACTTTCCTTGCCACAGCACGAAGCGTGCGGCTGGGACACGGAATGCTGTTTACCTTCCTGCAAGCAGTACCTATTTATCTACTCGCATTAACATGCTTTTTAATGACTAGGATGGCAGGAGTACATAGTGTACATAGTGTACATAGTAAAAGGTAAAGGTATCCCTTGACAATTAAGTCCAGTCGTGTCCGACTCTAGGGAGCGGTGCTCATCTCCGTTTCAAAGCCGAAGAGCCAGCGCTGTCCGAAGACCTTTCCATGGTCATGTGGCCGGCATGACTCAACACCGAGGCGCATGGAACGCTGTTACCGTCCTGCTGACGCGGGTACCTATTAATCTACTTGCAATTTCTTGCTTTCGAACTGCTAGGTTGGCAGGAGCCGTCGCACGGATTCGAACTGCCGACGTTTCGATCGACAGCTCATGGTTCAGTGGTTTAACCCACTGTGCCACCCGCTGACTCAGTACATTTGTACATAGTACAAAGGTGTAAATATAGTCAGGGATCAGTGAGAGCTTGCCAGCGAGCCGCACCTACTCCAATAGTCTTGCCCCGATGCCAACTATGAGTATGATTGGGTTTAAAAAATGTGAAGAAAAGAGATGTCTCAGTGGTGTAGCTTGGGGGGGGGCACTGCCCCAGGTGCCAAGCCAGAGGGGGGCATCACACTCTCCACGGGGGGTGCAGAGCTCGCCGCTCCAAGCAGTCAGAGTGCCGAACGGAGTGAAGTTTGGCCCTCCTACCCACACTCAGCCTCAGTTTGGGTTCAAATTGGACCCTCAGTTTGGGTTCAAATTGGAGCCATTCTGGAAGCGGAGGCAGGGCGATGACACGGGAGGGCATCCTCGAGTGCCGGCAAACCCAGCTATGCTACTGTGTTGTCTGAACCGGAAATATGGCTCCATAGCCTCTTGAGCAGATTTTGTTGTAGACTCCTCTCTCTCTCTCTCTCTCTCTCTCTCTCTCTCTCTCTCTCTCTCTCTCTCTGTATATCCCACCCACATGCTCCTCATTCACCATCAGCTGCTTTAGTAAAGAGGCTCATTGGGTTTGCCTACAAAGGCCTTTGTAAAAATGTCATGCTGTGATGAATTATTAGGACTATTTTGGTTTGACTTTGTGACATTTCATTCCTTTCTCTGCTCATTGTCCTCAATACCAACCAAGTATACTACCTGCAATAAATTAAATAAAACTGAATGACCTTTTTGTCCTCTTTTTCTTTTATATCACTTTCCCCAGACATTAAGTTAGCATGTGGAAAGTTATAGGCCTTTTCAAATGACAGAAACTTAACAAGCTCTTTTGAAGAACAAAAATAATTACTAAAGATTACTGTCCTTGTTTCACTGACACCAAGTAAGCCAATAATCAAATTTATGTACCCTACTTCTTCTATCCATTAAAAGCTCCATTATATGGTTTTCTCACTTAGATTACCCAAACTAGCTATTGCTCCTGTAAGAACAATTGCAGCCAATTTGTATGTAGTTAAAGTGGCAAGTAAGTAGCTCATTTTGATATAATATTTTTCCATGTACCATTTGCAGTCGCACACAGCCCATAATTGCTGCCTATTAGGGTTATTTTAAAGACATCTTGACACATTAATTCCATTAAGCACAGTTATTCATCTTACATTAAGCATTCAAGGCTTGTTTGCCTGCGTACCCCAATAAAACATAAAACAAAGTGATTTGGATTAAAACTGGACCACAACTTTATTAAACTCTCTCCTCCGCACTTTCAGCGTGGGCTTCTACATTGGACGGAACTGCTCAGATGTGCTAGCCTGCTCACCTCCCAGTTTGGATGACCAACCACTGCCACCAAGCTGCGGATCATCCCCTTGACATCCCAGTTCGTCACTGCCGACTCCTTAAGGCAGCGATTTTTAACCCGTGTGCCACAGCACATTGGTGTGCTGCAAATGGTCCACAGGTGTGCCGTGGGAATTGGGGGGGGAGGGTAATTTAGGACCACTGGAGATGTAAGCCCCCCCCCTGGCAGCGTGGTGTGCATTGTCAATTCTCAACAAACTGATGGTGTGTCCTGAAAATTTTAGCACCGTGTCAGTGTGCTGTGAGATGAAAAAGATTGAAAATCACTGCCTTAAAGAGTCAAGGAAGCTCAGAGTCGCATAGCCCCCCCCCCCCGCTATTTTGCCATTGAGGTTGACTCAGAACCCATTGAGCCACCTCCCAATGCCAGGCATCCTCTGGGGACTGGCCCAAGACCCCATTAACCAAATTTGCCTCAGTGTGCTCACCAATTTTCCTTGTTTTTAACCTGAATCTACCAGTTACCTCTCAATCTAACACATACACCACACCAAACAGTGTGGAGCAGGTTAAAAAAACACACACCACACCAAACAGGTGCAGAGCAAAACTCATCGCCTCTGAGTGGCCAACTAGTCTCATATTGTCGTTCTGGGTAGAGAACGGGACTGCTTCAACCTCCAGCCATGCACGGAAGTACAGTACTGGGTGGGAGAAGGTCCCACCTCCCTACACGGTCACCTCCCACCCAACTCCCTTACCAATGGGAAGGCAGGATTTTCCCACCTTGTCTCATGCTTTACCCAGATGGAGTATAATCACGTCTTCCCTGCCCTGTGATTTGACTTTGGGAAGGGGAGGTATTCCATAGTGATGGCTATTAGAAAAATGTTCTAAATACCCCTTTTATTACTTAAATGAGACCAAAAAAAAAAGAAACACTGAGGAAGAGAACCATGGAGTCAATATGGTTGATTGGATGGGGTGTTAGGATTATTGGGATGGCTTTAGCCTGTCTTACCTCATACAGATACTGATTGAAGATGAGCTAAGAATTGCAAAGTACTCACATTCAAATAATAAAGGGTGAAAAATACCAAATACATTGTACAGCTGAATAGATACATACTAGTTAGGTGTCATCGGTACAACAAATAATATTTTACACATTTCTAGAGCTGTTCTGGAATGTGCAAAGTGTTTCACGTGTATTTTCTTGATGTTGTCCTTATAACAAACCTGTAAGGTCAGCATTCTTCTCCCCATATTGCAGCTGGGGGACGGAGACTGAGAGGTGGTGGCCTGCCTCCAACTGCCTGGTAGGTTCATGGCAGAGATGAGATTCAAACCAGGAAAGACCCCATTTACAGTGCAGTCTCTGTATTTACAGACCAGTCTACACTGATTGTTAGAGATCAACTAGTTTATTAAAGAACAAAAGCTTCGGTCAGCTACCCCCATTGCTCTGGCACAGAAGAGGAATCTAATACACAGACAACCATATAAAAGGTACTTAACAGATACTGGGCTGTATCCTAAGTGATGCCTGTGGGAGGAAATTCTCATCAGGGAACTTTTTCTCATTCCTCCCCACGGCAGCCTCTCCAAAAGTCTTGAAAAATTTCTCCTGAGGGTCAGGAGACACTCAGAAATAGGGCATGGTATGGTACAAGGAGGAGGAGGAGGAAATTCCCATGTGGGAATTCCCTTCTGCACGTGCTAATTAGGATACAATTCATTGGTAACAGACTGTAATTATTAGTTTTTATTGTGTTCTTAGTTACAACATAACCAGGGATTGGTGGTTTTTTAAAATGTAAGAGCCAAACAGATTTTCTGACAGAGATGGGGACAGAACCCTGAGCATGCAAGCAGGAAGAAGCTGCCCGATGTGATATATCCTGGCTAGCAGCTTTGCTAGTATGAAAACAATAAGGTAGGATTTTATGTTGACTTTAACCACCCAATCCTATGCTCCTCTCCCCCCACCCCCCGATGCAACTGCGGCTTGTGCGGCATCCTGCAGGGGGCAGTCTGGGAGGTCTCCTCTGAGAACATTTGTTCCCATAGCCAGGAGTAAGCCTCTGAGGCACAAAGGGGTCTATTTGGACCTGCGCCAGACAAATTGCTGGTGTAGGTTCATGTACATCTGAGCTGCAGGATCAGGTCCAAGGAGGGGGCTCGGATTCAGCAGCTGCCACTGCCACTAAACACCCCCTTCCCAGACTCAATCCATCCTCCTCCACACCCCAATCGCTACCATTTACTGCCCTCCCTACCCCAATCCTCCTTCCCTCCACCCTGTCCCACCTCCGCCGCCGACTTATCTGGGTCAGTGGGCCGGTCCTGAGCCTTCACCACGCGTGGGGCCACTGCAACCTCCCTACTGGTGCTCTGGCAGCTGGCAGCTTTATGTGCTGCCGGAGATTCTTTAGCGACTGCTGTAATTGGGGACCAAAGAGCAGAGATTGGCCTCTTAGGATTGGACCGTTAATGTCATGATTGTGCCATTGTAATACTTCACGTCAGTACTTTATCAGTACACATATATGTACATCATCAGAATGTCACACCAGTACTAACTTCAAAGCTTTGATTGGCATGTTTTGAATTGATACCTTAGATTGGAATATTTCCAGTCGTTATCCGACCGTAGTCAGCTTGAAATCTAATGGCCCATTCTCATGTAAAATTACACAGAACGTTTTTCTTTTTATATGTTCAAGTGTGAATAGCTGTTCCATGGACACATGTTCATTAGAATCCAGCTGCATATAAATGATAGTCTTCAGTGCTTCTAGCTATGCAATAGTTTCCTGTGTTTGTAACAATGCAGATGCTAACAGTGCATCTCTGGGGGGAAATGTCCATCCCAAGGCCTTATTTCTAGGACTTCTGTTGCCTGCATCTGTCCTACTTTGCAATCAATATTTCTGCAAGTATAAGCCATGGCCACTTAGTTGTGCTCTGCTTTCCCCTGAAAAGGTTTTGCAACTTTGGAATAACTTTGTACTGAACATATAGGTAAGTATCAGCCCGGTCCAGCCCAAGGCAACTGCGGTACAATTCAGGCACAATTGCAGCCCAAGTGCTTTAGGCCCGAGTTGTGCCTGAATTGTGCCTGAGTTGGGCTGCAATTGTGACTGAATTGCAGCCCGGTCCAGCCCAAGGCAACTGCGGTACAATTCAGGCACAATTGCACAATTCAGGCACAATTGCAGCCTAAAAGTGGGTGTGTTGGGGGCGTGTCGGGGGTGTGACGGGGGCGGTTACGAATTTTGGTCCGGTTCCAGACACTGGAGAGCCACTGACACGCCCCCTCGAGCCCAACTCAGGCCCAAAATTTGGGCCAGCAAAAAGGGTGGACCCAAATGTGAGGAGACCCATAGGAGCCATTTTACCTTACCCACACCAGCCCTCTCCTGAAAAGTTCTAACACCCTGGGCCCGAGTTGAGCCTGAGTTAGGACCGAATAGGTGTGGCCTAACTCTGGACATGGACCCAAATAGTTACCCTATCAGCACCCAGCCCCACCCAGCCTCTTTCCCACAAAAGCCTAGCCCCAGCCCTCCACTCTCTCTCTCTCTCTGAGCACGTGGCGTGGGGTTCTGTCCCCCAGCAGCCACAAAGTGGGACTTTGAAAACTTTTCTAACACCCCACTTCTCTCTTCTCCTCTCTCCTCTCTGCCCCCCTCTAGGGCAGAGAGGGCTGTTCTGCCTGTGGCCAAACTGTTTACTGCTGTGCCTGGGCAGCTGTCTCCATGCAAGTGTTTGCTAACCCATGTCTTTCTCCCAGCCCCTCTCCCCCCCCCCATACAGGCAACAACACCAGCAGGTAAGTGCAGGGTTTGTGCTGACATGTGGTCTGACGTCTGCCTCTTTGCATAGAGAAATATAGGTAGGATACATGCCTCTATACCAATGTCTTGTCTCATAGCTGCCTGCATAGCCTGCCATGATATGCCTCTATACCAATGTCTTGTCTCATAGCTGCCTGCATAGCCTGCCATGATATGCCTCTATACCAATGTCTTGTCTCATAGCTGCCTGTATTAATGTGAGCACACAATGCCATGAGTGTGGAACTGTAACCCATATGTAGACACCAGCTGTTCCCCCCCCCTCTTTTCTCCACAGGGTCTACCGACAGGTCAGTATTGCTAGGATTGCCATGGTTGTGACCCCCAAGTTGTGTTGTTGTCTCTCTCTTTGACCCCTTTCCCTTACAGGATCATGCTCACCGTACACCCAGGGAAGGAGCGCAGACCAGGCTATGTGTCTCACACCACTCAGCTGTGTTTGATTTCTCTCCCTGCAGACCTTTGCAACTGGCACACTGGCTCCTCTTCAATGGCGATTGCTACCACGCAGCAGCTGCCATGGAACACCCCCATGTTGTTCGTCCCCCCAGGAATGCCCACTACCACAAACTGTCCGGGGAGCACCCCTGGGCCTGCAGTCTGGTTGCCCCACGGTCACCTGCCTTGATGCTGCCAGAGAGGTCTGGGAGCCTGCCCTGCAACCCACCTCAGCTGCTGCTGCTGCCCCACTGCCCTGGCTGCCTACTTGCTGTCCCTCCCCTTTCTATGGAGCAGGCCGTGGTTCCACAGGTCCATGGGGCTCGCCTGATGCTGCTGCTGTGGTCCTAGAGGCTGCTGTGCCTACCCCTGGCAGCCACGCCCGGCCATCTCTGCCACTGTTCCAGAACAATAAAGATGCCCCTGGAAACACATGTCCCCAATGTTGCACAAGCACTGCCCCACACACCCAAACAGGCAGGCCCCAGCACACAAGCCTCTGCATGAATCCCAGCCAGGGTCCGCCACAGCCATCCCTGGGAGAACACAGCAGGGTGGCCGCCGGACCCTCTGGGACCAGAGGGGAGGGGGGAGTTGGGGGGCCTGTCAGGCAGGCAAACACTGACGGGCACTGTGGCGCACGTCCGCCACGTCCGTGAAGAGCCCTTTCAGCAACCGGGGCTCTCACCCACCCTCGGTCCGCCCATCACCGGCGTCCGTGTCCGCCCGTCACCAGCGTCCGTTTCTGCCCTCTGTCCGCCCGTCACCGGCGTCCGTTTCCGCCCATCAACGGCGTCCGTGTCCGCCCTCGGTCCGTCTGCATGAGAGGCGCCCGTTCCTGCATTGCCTCCATCTGCGAAGTGCCCCCTGTGCCCCTATCGGTCTCTGCAGACCCCTCTCCCTGTATCCCTCTCCCACCAGCCGTGTTGTCTGTCTGTTTCTGACCCACCCGTGCCCCTCCCCAGCACCCCCTGTCAGTGTGCCTGCCTCCCCTCCCACTCCCTGATGATGGACGCTGGCACCCCCCATGCCGCCAGAGCGCCTGCCGCAAGGTGCCGACGTTGCCCCATCTGGGGGTGTGATGAGCTGCGTGAGCCCTTCCCGCTCGCAGCAGACAAGCCCACGGCATCTCTCGGTCTTGGCCGGGGCACGGAGCAGAAGGCATGCTGGGATGCCTTCTTTGTGGGCATTGCCACGGCCCTTGAGGCCCAGGGCTTCAGGCAGCACACGGGCATGTCCTGGCGGAGGCGGTTCCAGACCTCATGAGACCCCCCTTGTGCGTGCCGTTCCCACCCCCTCCTTCCCTTCTCTCCCCCGCTCACCCCCCCATGACTCCCACGTGCAGCCTCACCGTGGCTTGGGGGTGGCATCGCAGTCTGCAGGAGGGAGGGCAGTCGCACTCCCCCCTGCGGCAGGTGGCTGATGCCCAGGGTGCCCTGGGGCAGCTGGCACTGGCACAACCTCTGCCCTTCAGCTGACTGTCAAACGCGCAGTGCCTGCAGGCCCACCTGTGGCTGCCCATCTGCTGCGACCGCTGCAGCAGCTGTGGTAGGTGCACGCAGACGGGCTGAGGAGGGGGCTCTTCGCTTCCACAAGACTGACAGCTCCCCACAGGAGCCTGCCTGCCTCTGCGGTAAGTTTTGCCGCGATCCTGGCCCAATGCTGTTGCCTCCAGCCTAACTCAGGCACAGTTGCAGCCTAACTCGGTCCTAGTTTGGGCCACAATTGGGCCACAATTGGGCCTCAACTGTGCCTGAGTTAGGCTGGACTGAGCCCTATGATTGGCATAAAACACTATACTGTATGCTATTTCTTTTTTTTCTTTAGAAAAAAGTTATTACTTTAATTTTCCTAACACTCACAATATCATCATGACCTATGCTCCCAAGAGGTGCCTCAAAAAATCTCCTTTCATTCTTGAAAGATTACATGTAGCATTATCTTCTCAACTGAAATTGAGTATGTAAATGTGTCCTAGGAAACACAGTATAGGTAATAGCTTCATAATCTCACTATCTAGGTATTAACTACTAAAAGTTTCAGCAGAGAAATTAATAAAAGTATCACCTTCTTCCAAACAAGGCGCCCATCTTCTCTACTAGGTCACACCAATCAAAAGTGGATCCTTAGAGGACGTAAATTGGTATAACTCCATCCATTTAAATTGGTTCTAGGAAGCTGATTTGCAACAGTTTCTCTATTACATTTATCTACAGAACTGTCTTAATGCATAGCCTAGTTTCCAATGTCTTCAACTGGATCTCAGTGTCAGCCAGCCATAGAACTGAAGCTTTGATTCTGAACATTAGCCCCATGCTTCTACTTTCTTTCTATATATCATGCCTACTATATCAGAGCAGTGTTTGCAGAACAGGTTATACAGCACTGGTGTATCTCATCCAAGCACACCAAGTTATAAGTAGCCATGTTGGTCCATTAGAAAAATCCAAGAGTTTCCTGTGTTTGTAACATCCAAGAGTTCCTTATTTCAGATCAACCAAAATGTCACAAAGTAGTTTGTAGGCTTGCTGACTACTTTGTGACTTTTTTGATGATCCAAATGAAGGTACAGTAGGGCCCTGATATCCACGGGGGATAGGTTCCTCCCCCCCCCGCGGATACCAGGAACCTGCAGATAGGGGGAATGTATCTTTATTTTAGCTGATATCGCTGGCACCAGGTCAGGGAGTTTCTTGATTTATCAAAATGCTATAAGTAGCAAGCTGCTTCTAGCGACGAAGCAAGAAAGCGGCCTGTGTGCTAGAAAGTCTCCATTAAACAGGAATTAGGAAGATTCCTGTTTCCTGTTTAACAGAGACTTTCGAGCATGCAGGCTGCTTGCCTGCTTCATCGCTATGCTGCTTTATAGCATTTTGGTGAAGCAGAAGCCACCTGACCTGGCGCCAGTGATATCGGCTAAAAGAAAGGTAATGAGCACGGGGGGAGCTGGGTCCCCCACGGATAAGTGAATCCATGGATAGTGGATATGGGGGCCCCTGTATTAATCATCCTGGCAGAGTTTAACAGGAGGCAGGGAGAGGGAACGGAGGCTCCCATTCGACCATGTAGCAAGGAGAGCCAATATTGGAAGACTTTTTCACTTCTGTACATTGCCTAACATCTGATACTAAATAGATTTTATTCAAACAAAGGAAAGGCAGTTTCTAGATTCCATCACACAGGGATTCCATCACACAGGGATATCAACTTTCCCAACCAACAAATGGTCAATGGCCATACCCATCGTTTCCTACAAAAATGTCTATTCTATTTGAATTAAACACTAAATCTGGGAACCAGAGAGAACCTGTGTGCTTCTATTCCTGTGCAGGGAGGTGATCCAAAGAGCCCCTATCCTCCAGGGAGAATTTTGAGAAAAGAGGCGGCCATCCTCAGAAGGGGAGAGCTGAAAAGTCCTTGAGCAAGCATCAAACACCACACATGGTGCTTTGGAACCCATACCAAACTACACATTCCATCCTCAAGCCCTGTTTTTAATCATTTCTAGCACTCAACTTCTCACCATACTCACTGAAACATGCACTGCTAATTTAGAGGGAATGGGGAGAAGAGGCTAATGCTGTGGCATGCAGAAGCACCTACTAGTGAGTCAGCTAATCTGCTGTACAAACATAATTAACTTAGTGTTTCTCAGAGTCCTACAGGGGAGTTTACTTTGGAACCCATACTCATACTCCCCTGTAAGTCTTTGTGAAGGCGGGGCAATGTTGGAGGCAGTGCCCCAGGATCGTGCCCGCCCCGACTCAGAAATGCTTTGTTCAACATACCTGGTTGTACTACAAGCTCCACAAAGGGTTGTGGGGGGGCTGCTGCTGCCTCTGCAGGCCTCCCCAAGGCTCTAACTGCATTGATGGCATTCCAAAGCTCACTTCTGGTTTTCGGTGAAAACTGGAGGTAGGCTTCTGAATACGATTGGTGCCGTTTAGAGCCTTGGGGAGGCCTGAGGAGGCGGCAGCAGCCCCCCCCCCTTCGTGGAGCTTGCAGTACTTTTCTGAGTCTGAGCACATGTAATCCTGGAGCGCTGCCTCCGACGTTCCAGATGGCCACCCCCCTTAAGAGGATATCATGAACAAGCTTGATTCCCAGTAGCTTCTACTCTGTTATATGAGACTAGTAAAAGGACTGCTGAGTTATCCTACATGATTGAAGAAACTCACATGGAGGTGAAGAGACGGGCCAAGCCATGCACATACTGTGAGTCTTCAATTGCATCGAACCAGTTCAACAGCAAGAGTATTGTACAAACTGTCCCACTGGTAGTGGAAGACCAATACTGTACTTCCCTCACTGCAACAATGCCCACTACCATAGCACTAATTGTGTGGTACTGTTTCGGTGGCAAACGTATTGTCAGAACTGGCCCCAAACTGGGTTCCCACAGGAAGTGCAGTGAATGATGCCTATTCCCAGAGATGCATTATACTTCTCAGGGGTTCTTGGAACA
The DNA here is from genome assembly GCA_026170595.1 of Plestiodon gilberti rubricaudatus. Classification (NCBI taxonomy): domain Eukaryota; kingdom Metazoa; phylum Chordata; class Lepidosauria; order Squamata; family Scincidae; genus Plestiodon; species Plestiodon gilberti. The sequence goes on from JANXHW010000001.1 coordinate 67,851,335, forward strand.
TACAGGCTTTACCACCTACTGCTTCACCTGTTGCAATGATGGATATTTTGCTAGCTACACAATATTAAGAGTGACACTGCCCCATTAGCACAAAATATGACTATGGAGCTTTTCTGCACTGTCTCCACAAAGCTTAATAAGTTTCATGGAGAAATCCCCTGTGGTTAAATTTGATTCTATTGCTACATGCTTTGCTTCCATATCTGCTGAGAAATTCATTGTACATTCCAGTTATTTCTTTTCTACCAGACTTAGCAGTGCTTGTGATACTACCTGTTGTCAGAAAATGTCAAACCTGTAGGCAGAAATGTCAGGTCTATGAGCAGAAATCCTGCTTAATGAAATGGAACTCACCTTGTAGTTCTTCAAAAGGGTTTAAAATAGCTTGTTTATAAAAAAAAATCTGCATTACATCCACCTGTGTTCTTCTTCTGAAGATATTTAATAAGTTTCTGTCTCTTGTGCTATAGCAACCAAAGGACCCTCTTTTTGTCACTCTTGTCAGTCTGAGTTCTGAATCTTTCACTGCCCTATATAGATGATGTGTGGATTGTTTTAAATTCTTTTGTGACATCATGTACCAGTCATTCTGATCACAGCTTCATTTCCTTCACTGGAATTATAGGCTCTGATAGGTTATGTTACGATCTTCTTTCTATTCTTGGCTTTGTCATTCTCAGTTGCTTTCTGCTGGACTCTTTAATAATTAATTTGTGGGTTTTCCCCCCCACGCTGAGTCTAATTATTTCCATCTTTCTTCATCTGCAATGTTTTTGCTTCCTGTTCAAATTTTGTTGTGCAATTCAAGCTCTTTATGCCTTCTGCCTCATATGCTAGTTTTGTATCTCCAAGAACTTGGTTTTCTTTCTTTCTTTCTTTCTTTCTTTCTTTCTTTCTTTCTTTCTTTCTTTCTTTCTTTCTTTCTTTCTTTCTTTCTTTCTTTCTTATACAGAGAATGGATCCAACATTTGATCTTCCACCTGCAATCTGATCATGTGACACAGTCCAGCAACAGAAACCTCAAGTGAGTATCTCCTGACCACATTATTTGGCACTTACTCTTCACTGGCACTCATGCATGCATCCCCAAATAGATGGCTGGTGTTGTTAGTTTTGATGGTGCCCATTGCTAGAGGAAGGGCAAAGAGAGTACAGTACACAAGTTTAGGTCCCATCACCAAGAGATGATTGTCACCAGCAGCATCTTCTGTAACTATGCCTGCAAAGCACCAAAGTTGACCACCCAATTCTCCTTCTGTCCTTTGGTTTTCATTGCTTGTACGGAATGAACAACGCTGTCCTCTCATCAGGAATGTGCTTGTAGAATGCACAATTTGTTACTGACCAAGTCGGAAACAACCCCCCCCCCCGTCAGGTGCTTGAAAACCCCACTGATTTTGCAGTCCTAGGCCGGCAGCAGAACCAGGATATTTATGAATACCCTGATGGGCTACTATATTTGATTCTTCATAGAGTGCACTTAGCTTGGTGGATGGAAATGGAAAGTTGCGCAGGGCTTTGTTATAGAGTTATAACGTTTTCTAGAATTCAGAACATCAACGTTGTTGTACCAGGGAAGGTACAATTTCTTCTGCAGATGCCAGTGATTGCTGGGGTGGTACCAAGTTGTGAGAGCGTCATGGGATCTACTGGATACTTTTATTTAAGACTTATTGCAAAATATTAATTTTGAAACACAAGTAGTGCATGACATGATCCTACGCTCCCATTTTGTGGTTTTTGTCTGTTTTTTGAAATTGTTTTTAATACTTTGGAGGCTGTGCACTCTATCCTTATACAATTCCTGTGTGGAGGCACTCACAGCAAACATTTTTAAATGTCAGCAATTCTTTGACATGTTCATAACTTTTTGTTACTTTTTAAATAAAGTTGTTTGCAGACTGTGCGCTCTCTTTCCTCTGCACTGGAGCATTCATGTAACCTTTTATTTTTCCTTTTTTTCCTATACAAAGGGTAGAACTATTCCCCTGCAGGCCATTTCTCCTGAAGCACCTGTCTCCTCCCCCACCTATTACATGTGGATGGGAGAGAATATCGTATTTTGTCACAGAAAAAGAACTTGCAGGAAAATTGCACAAACCTGCAGATGTAGTTGAGTTGTATTTTAACTGACTGTGCAGGAAAACCATCATTTGATATGACCCATATCTCTTCTCTTCTGACTTTTTCAAAATGAAAAGTCACCTTGAGAAACTGTGATTGGAACAGAAGATTGGAAGAAGAAAGGGCTGTTTAACCCTTTGCTGCCATTTGCCTATTAAAAATCATTCTCAAGCTGCTTTTCTCCCCTGGGAGAAAAGATAGTGAGATGCTATAGTTCTCCTTCCATGAATGGGAAAACAGCTAGGGGATAATTATTAACAGACAAATGGTAGGAGGCAAATGGGTAAAGCAGCCCCTCCCCATATCACTCTTCTATACTTGATAATCAGAATTTCAAGGCTGCTTTTCATGAAAAAACATATACGCTTTGAGGTATAGAGACATGGTACTTACAGTCCAATCCTAACTAAGAGTTAACTAAGACAGAGGTTCTGCTGCCATAAAGGGCCATACAGCAGCGTGCTATGCACGCCACCAACAGCCATTTTGGAACCACCGCCACGGTGTCGGTGGCCTGCTGCCACTACCAACCACCTGCAGGAGCTCAGGTAAGCCGGCACGGGTGGTAAAAGGAACGGGGCAGGGAGGGAGACAAATGGGGGATATAGTTAGATAGGACTGGGCCCACAGTTATCTGTATCAGCTTGCCAGGGAGCAAATATTATTTTACAACAGATCAATTCGGAGGTAGTGTATAGGACAGTGGTGCAGTACAGTGTGATGCAGAATGTGTGATAAGAGTCACAAAGAGGGGACAACTGTGTCTGTACCCACCTTTGGTCTGATTTAGATCAAAGACTGAAAGATCGGGTATCAGATTTGGAAAGGTTCTTTAAAAGTTTCTTTCTCTTATAGCTACTCAGGGATTAGTTTAAACTAGCACTCAGATTCAAGGGTGGCCCATCCTTGAGATTAGGTGATTAGGGTTGCATAAGGATAAGGATTGATAAGGATACACGACCGGCCTGCTACAGCCATCCTGGATGTACAGGGCCCAAGATGGTTTATTTATTTAACATACTTTTACTCTACCTTTCCTCCACGTATGTGAATGCCCATTGGCTCAGAGTTGTATGGCCCATTGAGCATACAAATAAGTTTGTATGGTGTGACTGGAAAACCACAGGATGATTCACTGGCAACTTAACACCATCCATGTACAACATTTTTAAAAAACGTAAACTAGAAGTAAAAGTGAAGTGGCTAAGAGACTGAGTTCTGAATCAGGGCTTACTTCTCCCTAGTTCAAATCATACCTCTGCCATGATCACATTAGGTGGTTTTCCTCTCATCCTCACCTCCCCGGTGGCAACACAGGGATAATAATGCTTACCTTACAGCTTTGTTGTGAGGATTGCATCATGATGATTCATGAGAAGTGTTTTGAGCACTCAAAAAGCACTATACAAAGCAAAGGCAAAGTACTATTATTATTGACTATATAAGCATCCCAAATTCCATACAGACTTCTTATTGGTTCAGCAATGTTTGTACTCTATTTGCCACTTGGCGGTTTTCCTGCATGGGCATATCCTGATCCTCATTCTATGGCTGTCTCCCATAATCAAGATCTTCCAGAAAAAGTAGAATAAAAGAACCCAGCTTTGTGTGCAAGACAACAAGGAGGGAAGAGCCAACCTATTCCACCATTTTATTCATCAATATGCAGCTTGGAATAGAAAAGATTCCCAAGAGTACGCAGGAAGTGAAGCTCAATTTCACATCTATTTACTCTAGTGATGTTTCTGAGGCTGGAAGCATCAATGATTTTTGTACTGCAAACAAGAAAGGAGGATGCAAACTCACTAATGAAACCTATTAGTGTTATTGCCACAGCTAAGGGGACTTGCAGAGTATTTGCATTAATTAGGATAGAACTGCGTGTTTGGAAACTCGCATATTTTTTATCTTCCCTATTCTCTGCCTCTCTCTTGCCTCTTTTTTTTTTTAATCAAGAAACAAAATTTAGAACCATAAGGCTCCGGGGTGCAATTTCAAGCATTGTGAATGAAGAAATAAATAATTGACAAAGATGTTATGTGGGTTGAAAGAGTTTGCTATACTAAAAATAACACAAGCTTTTTTAATAATGTATAATAGAAAATGTAATGTGGTTGATTTATGGACAAGGTAAAATTATACACAGTTAGTGAATTGATGGCTACCAGGTATTTACGCTCTCGTTTTCTTCTTGTCAAGTAATTACTGGATCCATAGTTACATTTGTGGCATTAGTGGTAATTTTCTCTATGACTTGACATAAAAAATATTCTTTAAAATTCCTCATATTATTTCATCTCCCTCCTGACTAGCTACACCATGAGCTCGTATTGGCCCGCAGTATCACATGGACATTTGAGAATACTTTGCCTGTTCCAGCTTGAATAAATACCTGCATTTAAAACAATGCTACAATGAATATTCAATGCTAAGGATATAATATTGACCAAATATATTGTGCTCAATGTTCAGGTGGAAAGAAAATTTATTTTCCTGATGATTAGTACCATTCCATCAAGTAGGCTATACTTTATCAAATGCAGTCACCAGGGCTTTTGATACCACCACCATGCCTGGAGGTGGCAGTGGGGAAGAAAAGGTGGAACAAGGAAGCAAAAACTGGTGAAGCTGTAGGACAGGGGTGGCCAACCTTTCAACATGGATGCTCCCAGTCCTTTAATGGTTGTATAGGTGAGGGCATTTCAGCAGGTGCAGCTGCTTTAGCAGCACCATCAGCACTTGCAGCTGCCCAGATTCTGTCTTCTACACAACTCTTAAGAACACAGAGGCCCTAATGGTGGAAGGTTGGCCACCCCTGCTGTAGGAGGAGCAAGCAGAGGCTTGCTGGACCACGAAGGCAATAGGGTCTAGTGTGGAAGATCAGTGTGCCCCCATTTTTTTATTTGCATGGTTATAGATTCCCTCTCTTTCGTCATGCAAACCACTGCTCTTCTGGATTGCGTGGCGACCCATTGATGGTGTAGCGGAAATTTAAGCACATGAGAATTAACAGGACCAGGAAGACTGATGAACAAGGAAAAAGTATGGGTTTATTGTTACGCAGTGCAGTGGACAGCCCCCAGGAGGGGAACTGACGCTTTGCTACATGTGAGCACAGTTTTTATACATTTCCAAGCAGAACATCACAGGGTTGCTGAGAATGTGCATAGTTACAGAGTCATACAGAAACACAATGGGACTTTGGATTTACATTTACAGAAGAGAATGGGAGCAATAGTGGGCGGCTCTGGGTGGAGGTCTTTCTAGATGGTCCTTGAATGGTTCGATGAGTCCTGAGAGACCTGATTGAGTTAGCCTCCCTTTCCCCCAGAATCAGCCTAATGTGTGTGTTTCTACTGAGAGGAGAAAACAAAAGGAGGTTGCCAAATGTGAGATTTCCCCCTTGTGACTTGGGGAGGCAGATATGGAAGTGTGTAACAACAAGAATATTACCAGAACAAAACCAAGAATAATATTTTCTGCATCAATGGGTAGCTGAACATGCAGCCATCATGCATGTTCTGTGTCTGCATCTGAAATGACAGTTAAACAATTTGAGAGCCTCTGTACAAGGAGACTGGGAAAAGGAAGCCTCTTGCTTAGAGGCTGTTCCCTATCTGTTAGCCCAATTGCGCAGGACTGCGCTGTTAGTTGGAACCTGGCTGTTAGGCTGTAATCCTATATGTAGTTACCTTGGAGGAAGTTTGATTGAACTCAGTAGGGCTTACTTCTGAGTAGAAATGCCTAGGATTGTACTGTTCAAATTGTATTTTTATAATCTTTTTATAGACAATGTTAACTCCCTATAATTGTAAAGAAAAAAATGGGACATCCATTTAAAAAAAATAGATTTATTTTTAAAATGAATTCGGAAAATGTTTTGACTGCATTCATGGGCCCTCTATTGATCATCCTTTGTCTAACAAATAATCTGAAACCAGTTGTCTGCCAGGATTATAATAACAGGTATGAACTGTAGAAAATGGGTGAACGGAATTGAACAAAGTAATCATAGAGCAAAAATTTGAACTTGTAATATGCTGGAGTCAGAACTCTCTTATATTGAATCTATCACACTTCATGATTCTAATATATATATATATATATATATATATATATATATATATATATATATATATATATATATATATATATATATATATATATATATATATATATATATATATATATATATATATATATATATATATAAAATGTGTGCTCCTTAGTGATTATTCTACTAATACTGATTAAAGTACTGTACTCTCCTTAGGGACCCAAGAACTACTTTTATTTTTTCATACGATAAAATATGAACATATACTAGACCAACTCTCCCTCATAATGTGTCCTAGCAGGAGGCTTGTGGTAGTGGCAATTGTCTGAGAAATGTATTCTCACTCAGAACAGTTCATGGGATTGTGATCTCTTTGCAGGCTTCTGGGCCCACATGTTCCCGGTGTGCTAATGTGGTCCTAATGGCAAAAAGGAATAATTCCCATTTAATAGTGTGAAGAATATAATCAGGCTGCATGTGACCAGACAGACTATAGAATAAGGGTACCTTCCTGAGGTGACATGATTGCTTATAAGTAATTGGAGTACGCTGGCCTAATTCTCACACAGGGCCAGTTAAGATGATATTTTTAACCCCAAACTGGCCCCACATGGTAAAAGAAAGGATGAGAGCACTCATGTCCTAGCCCCTATCTCATTTTCCTGGTAGTTCCTCTAATTGCATGAAGGGTGGTTTGTTTGAACTGTTTTCCTCATAACTCATAAAATCTAGGTTTGCATGGACTCCCCCCCCCACCCTTAGCAATTAAAGGAACTCATACAGAAGTGAGGGGAGGGGCTAGGTTGTGTGTGCATCATGGTCATGCACATCCTTTAGCACATGGAGCTGGTTTGAGGTTAAGAATATCATCTGAACTGAACCAGCCAAAACAGGTGGATGAAATGGTAAGGCTCTGCATTGGTTGTAGCACTTCAAGGTGGACGTTTACGTGACTGAGGTTGCAATCCTATACACATTTTCCTGAGAGTAAGCCCCATTGAACACAATGGGATTTACTTCTGAGTAGACATGCATAAGATTGGGCTGTCAGTGACCCTCCAAAGAAAAAACATTCTGAGCTCACAGAAAATGACTTGTCAGAGAGAAATGTCTAGTCTAGCCTTTTGCCTGATGTGTTAGTTTTCAATTTGTTGAGATTGGGAAGGGCAGCATTCCATCCATCATGTGAGCCTCCACCTGCAGTCTGAAGCAGTACAACCCAGGCAGGTGGGGAATTACTGCCTCATCTGACGTTTGGGAGAATGAAACCTCACTTAACTAGGTTGTGCACAATTTGGGCTGGGAGCATTGTTGCCTGAAGTACAAAGGTAACTGGCTCCTCAGAGCCCATTTTAGATGTTATACCTCTTGCATCCAGTCAACATGTGAGGGGGAAATGGGAGCGCAGCAGTTAGCTAAGCTCCCCAGCAGTGACCCACCCACTCACCCATTAATGACCCCACTGACCACATAATTGACAACATCTCACTGCACCGGGAAGCACTGCATAGGATGAGGGTTCTATGTGATTCAGAACCTTGACCAAGGCAATCAGGGTTCCAAACCACACAGAGGAAACCTCTTTGTGTTCAGCTCTGCCCTGTGCAGACAAATGCTATATGTATATGTAGTTGCCAGGGATGTGGCTGGCAGACATGTTGGCATGACTAGCAGCACAATCCTATCCAGCTCCCCAACTGGTGCAGCCAGTGGGGGAGGGCAGGAGGCTTTGGAAGGGAAAGGGAAGGGAAAGTAAATACCCATTACGTGCCACTTTAAAGGGGACTTAAATCCCCTTTCCCTTCCAAAGTCTCCCGTTCTGCCCTCCCCCACTGGTTGTACTTCCATTCTCCCCCCCCCCCAATCTCTCTCTCTCACACACACACACTCACTCACTCACTCACACACACGGACTGTACATGGGGAGAATAACTTCTGAAAAGGGCTCTGTTCTGCAATCTATTTCAGCTCCGAGTTCAATCATGGAATAATTTTATCAAAGTATAAAATGAAAGAAGGCTGCAGTGACCTTTCAAAAGCTTTAAAATATCCTTCCAGTAATTATTTTTTAAAATCAAGTTAATTGGAAAAGTCTCTATCTTGTGGTTACTGGTCTATTATTAGTTTCTGCTTTTCTAGTTTTATTTTTCAGGGTAAACACAAATAAAAACAGACCTGCAGCAGAAACTTAACCTAACTGATAGGGAAGTACAGGTGGGCCCCCATATCCGCTGGGGATATGTTCCAGGCCCCTCCGTGGATACTTGAAACCGTGGATAAGAGCGAACACCCCCTCCATGGTTTCCTGAGGGGCCCCCCACCCTGCCTCCCCTGCAGGCGGGCATGCTTCCCCCCCCGCTCTTATTTTTCTTTCAGCAAGCTTTGTTTCTTCCTTAAAACAAACAGAGAAGCAGCCTCCATTGCAGGCAAGTAGAACGAGACTAAGTCCTAGAGAGGCTCTGCAAGGTTTCTGTTAACCTTGCAGAGCCTCTCTAGGACTTAGTCTCGTTCTACTTGCCTGTAATAAGCAGCCTCCTGTTTCTTTAAGGAAGAAACAAAGCTTACTGAGAAAAAAGTAAAAGCCTGGGGGGGGGGGTCCCCCACGATCCATGGATAACTGAAACCGTGGATAGCGAATCAGTGGATATGGGGGCCCACCTGTAGTTTTGTAACGTGTTAGAAAAGCACAAGAATTTAATTTTGTTCTATCCTCTCATTAAACTTAACAGAATGATAGCGAAATCCTATCTAAAATTAGACCGGTGGAGTGATCACTCCGTCGGTCTAGGTGTCGCAAATGTGCTGGAAAGCTTCCTCCGCCATATCCTGTCCCCCTTCCCAGGTCTGGCCGGCGTTACATGGCTGGCTCAAATGTGTGCCAGCAAAATAGCTGGTGTACATTCGAATAGACCCATTGGGGTGGCTGAGGCTCTACTCAGGGTAAAGGGACAAACAGCCCTTTATCCTGAGAAGGCCTCCGGCTCTGCTGGCATAAGCCCCACGCTGCAGGTGCCTTATTTGTGCCAGTGCATCCTGCTAGACAGGATTGGGCTGCCCATCTCTTAAGGTTAAGGATATTATTATTAGGAATATTATATATGAAATGCAATGCAAATAATCCAGAGTATATATACAAGAGAAATGTGTGCACACAGAGACAGAAACTTAGGGTGAACATGGACACTTGCACTCATTTTTTTTCTTGTGTTGCAATTATTCAAATGCATATATTCAACTTGTGGGAAAACATTGAAGATTCAATCTGGTGCATATAAAATAGCTCTATATTATTAATTATTATTTTAAATACCCATATTCCCATTATTTGTCAAGAAAGTTCACAAAATGACTTACATACCAAACTAAATGAGAAGATTTCCTGTCCGAAAAGGGATCTCAATGTACAAAGAAGCACAAGGGAGACACCAGCAACAGCCACTCAGAGGGACGCAGTGCTGGGATGATGAACAGGGACAGGTTCTCTCTCTCTCTCTCTCTCTCTCTCTCTCTCTCTCTCTCTCTCTCTCTCTCTCTCTCTCTCTCTCTCTGCTCAGTTTAAGAGAAAAAAGGTAAAGGTATCCCCTGACAATTAAGTCCAGTCGTGTCCGACTCTAGGGTGTGGTGCTCATCCCCATTTCAAAGCCGAAGAGCCAGCGTTGTCCGAAGACGCCTCCATGGTCATGTGGCCGGCATGACTCTCCTTGCCGCAGCGCGTAGCATGCAGCTGGAACACGGAGCGCAGTTTACCTTCCTGCAAGCGGTACCTATTTATTTACTCACATTAACACGCTTTGGAACTGCTAGGTTGGCAGGAGCTGGCCAAGCAACGAGAGCTCACCCCGTCGCGGGAATTGAACTGCCGATCTTTCGATCGACAACTTATGGTTCAGCGGTTTAACCCGCTGCACCACTTTAACTACCACTTAAAAGGTGCCTCTTAATCCAGTCGGCAGGGACTTTAAGCCTGCATTGCATTTCCTACTTTTGAAATGTTCATAATTTACTTTAGTTACCAAAAAGCCTATGATTTACTAATATTTTGCATCAGCTTGCAAGATTTACAGCAAGTACAACCTCTTAGTCTAGAGTTTTTAATGGCTTGCCCTCATTATGTCAATGTGACAAACTAACCTCACTAAAATATTCGAAAATTACATAGGCTATGCATGGATTACCCCAAAGGTATTTAGTTCCTGACAGTAGTTCTTAGTTATGCAATTAGATCAGGCTTTGCTATGGACAGGTGTGTAATTCATTGCAAATCATCAAAGTTAAATGCTTTGAGTAAAATGCTTTAAACAAGTGTAAGTATTAATGCCCCATCAACTACGTTGCACTGCAATGTCTGTGTATGTAGACTGTTTAGACGGGACCTTTCCATTTGGGTGTCAATGTTCTACAGAAAAATTATTCACAAGTAATAATGTTTGCAAAGGCGAAAGACTGTTCACTGTCTGGAGTCAAAGATAAAACTATGAGATAAATATCCTCCTGTGCTGCCTCTGAGATCCTGCAACTCAGTCAGGTGAACCACTGTGGTAGGATCATTGGACTACCCACTGAGAGCCCAATCCTATGCCGGGCTTTGCAGGCGGAATTGGGCTCTGCGCTGTTGCAAACGTGCCATAAAGCACATTGCGACAGCACGGAGACCTTTCCCGCCGGCATGGAGGCCAGCACCGGCAGGCCTCCATGGGGGATGGAGCTGTTCCCGCCAGAGGCAAGTGAACTCCACTCCGGCCTGTGGGGAGGCAGAGAGGGTGGCAGGGAGGGGAGGTTCCAGGGCATGGAGAGGGCGGGGAGGAATGATTTCACTTATGTCTTTCGGCCCAGAAGTAACACTATACAGCTGAGTTTTCCACTATTCCCTAATGGAAGTTTCTGTGCAGGAAACCTTATTTGCATCAGCACCTAACCATCAGTGCAGAGTACTATAGTTCCAAGTAAGATTTATATTGCCCCATAGAGAGCAAAGTGAGCACATTATGAATTCAAACAGAGGAAACATAATTATTTTCTTCATGCTTCTGTCTTGAATGAAAACGGAAAAGTTTTCTTTTCTATTTAAATAGTTCCTCACTAGCTCTGGAGGAATCTGAGGTCTGACACGTTGAGGTTTGCATTTTATAGCCTTGTCTTTTAGAAAAGAAACTGACAGGTTACTTAAAACTCTCATGTATCATTCTCAGTAATTTAATAATTTATTCTCCACGCATGTCTTCTCCAGCTGTTGCTTCCAGAAAAGGTATAGTGCTCTAACGCATCGAGACAACAACATAAGCATCACATAAATAATCACTGCAAAGTCTTGACTGTCAGGGAGAAATAACTATGTCTATGACAGTCTTCAGCATTTGTTGCCAATGTAGTTCTGAATTACCCTCTCATTCACCTTCAGGAGAGTTCTGAGAAGTAGCTTTCTCTTTTCCCCATTGCTGAAGAGGAGAAATTGACTGTGGCCACCAATGGGGAACATAAGGCCACCCAATGAGTTTGTCCTCATGTCCAAACCATACCTACTGGAGTGACACCGAGAAGGTTATATCCTGCTTTATCAACAGTATTTGCCCTAACACATTCAATGCTGATCAGAAGTCATCAGAAATAGAAACATGAAGTAGGAAACTGGACAGAGACAGCAGTTGAAAGCTGAATAATTTGACAAGTTAAATCATTTGACAATGCAGCGGCCAGTACAGTCTATGGTGCATCCCGCGGGGAGGTTTAGCAGGTGGAAAGTCTCCTTGGAAAACCCCAGCCACCACTATGGGTCAACTTGGACCTGCGCAATCTATATAGCTGGGACAGGTCCACATTGATTCGTGTTGGTGTCAGGCCAAGGAAGGGGGATAGGATATGGTGCGTGCTGGTGCTGCTGATCCCACCCCCTTCCGGGCCTGTTTCTGACCCTTCCCCGCCCTTCCCCACTACACAGCGCTGGACTTACCTGCTCTGGTGGGCATCCTCCACTGTGTCGGTGTGCAAGGGAAGGCTTTAGCCTTCCCACCAGTGCTCCTGGAAGGTGCGATGTCGCAAATGCTTTACAGCACATTTGTGACAGAGCACGTCGTCAGAGCACGTGCTCCATCAGCCAAAGGCTGGATAGGATTGTGCCAAAAGTTAATAGATTAAGAATAATGAACTATTAATGTGATATTACAATCATAGTAAAGACTAGTATGCATAGCAGACGCATCAAACAAGATGCTTTTAGTAACTTCTTCTTCTTCTTCTCAAGCTTCTGCATGTGCAAAAGGCTTTCAGATAACACTCCTACATATACCCATCAATTGACAAAGATGTCAATGACCTCAAACCATAATTGTAAACAACAAAACTGATGACTCATGACATTCTTCCATGTGTTTCCAGCAAGGGAAAAGTCTGTTCAGTTGACTAGCCACTGGCTGGATAATGAATCCTCATGTGTTTATCTAAAGGCTGAAGCAAATTACACTCCTGGAAGGGGTGCACAATGGGAGACCCAAGTCATTCTTTATACATGCAGATTGTGCTGCACTAACATCTTAGGAGGTATTGCATTGCAAGCCATGGCTTTCTGATGTTGTCAGCAGGTTTCCTGTTCAGTACAGCAGCAATCCAATTAAAAATGGCCATCAAAGCAGTGCTGAAGTGCATTAAATACTTCTCATTAATGTCATATTCGATTTAGTGGTTTGCTGTTGAAGATGTTCATTACTGTCCTTTACTAAATTCTGACCTTGTGGACAAATGTTAAAAATGATCTTTATTTAGATCTCAGGAAATATAAGCATTGAACTTGTTTGCATTTTCCAATACCTGTTCCATATTTGCTTCCTTTTTTGGCAAGTATTTAAGATTCACGTTCCAGCATTCAGAACTGTAATTGTTGTGAGGGATTGTTGTGACAAATTGTTGTGACATCCTCTCATGTCTCCCTTATAGTTGACACTTTTTCTTTGCGTGCCACCTGGGGTCAGGTGGTCTTCCTGTAGAGGAATTCTGATCTGTGTGCATCATACTTTTTGTTAGTGTTATTTATTGTTATGCTGCCTGCTTAGCCCACAACTGGTGCTGTTCAAAGTGGGAATGGGTGTGATGTAACCCATATTGTCACCTCTAATTCCTCCCAATCTTGCAAGATCCAGCAGGTCTAGCCCCAGTTCTTGCAAGGCTTCTTCTTTACATACTCTCAGACAATGCCAGGCTCAACAAACAGCCTGTTCTCTCTCTCACCCTGCACAATCACCCTGCCTCTAACAGGCTTCGATGCAAGGAAAGGGAATGCAAGTAATGTGAAACACATATGCTTTGTACATTTATATCTATGATAGGGTGCAAACACATATATTAAGAACTGGTTCTTAATTGCTTCTTTTGCTTAAAGATTAATAAGCACATCTGGATAGATTTAAATCATTTTTAACATTTCAATATTAATTTCACTGATGTGTTAATACCTATCCTGAGGTTGCAAGATAAGGCACAGCCAAACAAACAAATTGTACATTTTCTTTCTTCATACATCACTGATTACTACAGTAGGAACAACTGCTCCAGCTATATGACTGATACACACAACCTTTTTTGTTCTGACATTTTCTTCCAAACATGTACAAATTAATGAGCCATTACCAGTGATGTAGACTTGAGTCTATTGACTCGGAATCGAGTCAGACTCAAGCCGCATCAATGACTTGACTTGGACTTGACTCAGCAATTGTAAAAGACTCGAAAGACTCAAGACTTGGAGCCTTTTACAAGAAGTCGCATTTTATTCAGGTTTAAACCCGTTTTCCCCATTAAATAGATAGGGACTCGCAACTCGTAACCAAAGACTCGGGACTTGGGGGCAAAGACTTGGGAGTTGACTTGAGACTTGAACCCAGAGACTTGGTTCTTGACTCGAGACTTAGAGACTTGATTCACATCCCTGGCCATTACCCTATAATGAATGGAAAAAGTGGGGCTTCCCTCCTACCGTGAAGCTGCCTTCCTACCCTATCCAAGCCCAGAGAGCTTCTGGGGAAGAATTATTTCACTCTGATGAAATATTCCCCCTTCTCCCTGAAGTTGCCTCCTTTCCCCTGGCTGCTGGAGGACTTTCTAGTATACTTTTGCTGCTAATGCTATGTTGTCTTACCTACTACATGCATGAGCCAAATCCAGAACCGGATCTATTCACTCATTCAAACCCTTCCCCGCCCCCATGACACTCTTCAGCTCTTCTGGAAAAGGCAAATACATAGTCCTGATTAGATACCGTTGGCAACTTTGTGTCTCCTGATACAAACAAATTAAAGCCTCACAGTGGAAGACTATGTGAGTATTAATGATAAGACCCTGATTGCTGCATTTAAATTTTTCTTCATTCCTGATGTATTAAAGAGACTTTTTTTACTCACCATTTTTTTTTGTAATTTGTCAGCTCCAGGGCCCTTCCAATTACATTTGTTATTTATTGCCTGCACTGTGTCGTCTAATTTACTCTCAGCATCATTAATCCATGATGCACTCTCATCATGCATAAAGTTTTGTGCCCATAGACTTTCCCAAAAGCCTTTGGAACAGGAGTCTGTTGAAATTCCAATAAATATATACATATTAACAAAGTTTCTTTTTCCTCATCAGATTCAGAGTTTGCATTCAGCTGGATTGTTGCATTCAGAAATTTCACAATGTAAAGCGGCTCTTGCTTCCTTGAAACAATATATCTGCAGTTTCATTTTCATTCTCTCAGATGCCTATATTCAGGTGCGTCCTCCTATTTCATTCTCATTTGGGCGTAGGTATACAGAGATTAATCATGTATCAGATTGTTGCTATTGGCAAGCCAAATAATAGATGATGCAGAGGGTTATGATAATCATTTACTTTTATCTCCAGGGATCAAATATAGCTTTGGAGATTTGGAGATCAGGCTGCTTCTACAGCTGCTGATGGATCATTTAACTCCCAAGAAACTGCATCCTCATCCATCTAATAATATTGGCACTTTGTGTAGGTAGCTAGGATTCTTTTTATTAATGCCTTCCAGTGTTTAACAGTTTCTTGTTCTTGCAGCAGAGATGACATGCCTGTCAGGGATGTTGGGACTTGAAGCAGGATCTTATAGCTAGCCAAAGCCTCACGGACTACCTCCGATTGTGTGTGCTCAGATCATCCCATATCTCTCTTTAGAAAACAGGGATGTGAAACATTCACCCAGATGATGGGCAGGGAGGGATTATGCCCCTTTTAGATAGGCCAGGCTTGCATAAGTACTAAGAGCTTGACCTTCTGCCCCTTCATGGTCAATGCTGCACCTAATACCTCCTTCATGTCAAGTTCTAGACCCCTAGCAACAGACCTCAAAGGTTGCATTCCCTGAATGGGACCATTTCATAAACCACACGAGGGATTGACCTTAGGATCTTCTGCATGCAAGGCAGGTACTCTACCACTGAGCCACAGCCTGTCCCCTAGCTACTACAACTCTTTTTTTTAAAAAAAGAAAGCACACTGAAACACTGTTCATTTGACTCTAATCCATTTTTGAATGAACACATGGGACACCTGCTGAACGTTTTTCTTTTCAAAGATACAGAGGAAAAGAGAACGTTGTTGATGAGTTAATGCTGTGTTATTGGCTCTTCAAGAGATGTCAAGGGCTGCTAATATGATCTTGTTGGCTGTTGCACATGCATAGGAGGGGAAGAGATATAATTAAGAATCTATTTTAAAATAGATTATTTTTATTTATTTATTTATTATTTACAATATTTTTATCCCGCCTTTCTCCCTGAAAGGACCCAAGGCGGCTTACAAGAACAGAAAAAAAGTTACAAAAAATCAATCGCCTTTAAAAACAATAAAACAGTTAATTAAAAACTCATAAACAACACTCTAAAAATGATAAAAGAGACCACTGTTACAATTTAAAACAAGAACACCAGAACAGCAGCACCACACCTGTAACCGCTAGTTGTTAAAAAAAAGACCAAGACTCAGAAGTCTTCTTTAAACAAAAAAGTTTTCAGGCCTCGCCAGAAAGTCTCCAAGGAGGGAACAGTTCGTAATTCAAAAGGGAGGGAATTCCATAAGGTTGGTGCCACTACTGAGAAGGCCCTATTTCTAGCCGCCGCCCCTCGCACCTCCCTGGGCAACAGCACCCGCAAGAGGGCCTTCTCTGATGACCTAAGGAGACAAGCCAGACTATATAGAAGTAGGCGGTCTCTCATATATCCTGGCCCTAGGCCGTAAAGGGCTTTAAAGGTCAAAACCAGCACTTTGAATTGGGCCAGGAAATGAATTGGCAGCCAGTGCAGCCGTCGGAGGAGCAGCCTGACAGAGTCGAACCACCTACCTCCATGACTACACGGGCTGCCCCATTCTGCACTAATTGCCGTTTCCGAACCGTCTTCATTTTATTTATTTATTTATTTAAAAGATTTTTATACTGCTTTTCTAAAAGCGGTGTACAACAAACAACAAAACAGCTAATACATAATTAAAAACCCATTAAAACCACCCACAATTAAAATTAAATATTAAAATATAATTACAATTAAAAGAGAGTACAGAGCAGATTAAAATTGAAAAACAAACAAGTCGCAGCAGCAAAAATAAAAAGGGTCCCAAGGTAGCTCCTAGGTAGTTCCTCCCCACTCAAATGCCAGATGGAACAAAGAGGTCTTTAGACCCCACCGAAAACCATGTAGCGAAGGGGCTGTCTTAGATTAGAGTTAAGCAATTAGAGTTAGAGTTGGCAAATATGCTGCACATGTGTGATGCTCCCATCCCATTATGATGCTGTTATCCAATAGTGGGCATGGTACTGCAAGTTCCCCCTCCATGCACAGAAACATCTGGAAACCAGGGACATGCGGTGCAAGTGTGGCAGGTGAGGTAGCCCTGCCCCCTCGTAGTTCCTGGTAAAGCGCTACAACCTAAGTGGATAGCATGCACATGCAATGCCCCGGTTAGTTCCTCGTAGTTCCTGTGGCATTTTACCAGGAACTACAAGGGGGTGGGGTTACCGCACATCCCTGCTGGAAACCTAGGTCCTCATGTGCAAAGTTGCAGATCAGTAGCAGACGAAGATATCTTGATGCTTGAAGCAGCCGCCAAATGCTGCCTTTCTCCACTCTTGTTTCTTGTCCCCTGTCCTCTGACCAGGTTGTGTGGCACTCAGCAGCAGTAATGTGTTGCACCCAGCCAGCAGTTGAGTGAGTGGCTGCACCTGCTTCTCCTATGCAGCATTGATGGAGCAGCAACACAACCAAGGGAGCGCATAAGTGTGCAGGGGCAGTGGCAGGATGTCTCAAAATTCACTGCCCCCCCAAAGGTGCCACCCTATGCATAGGCTTACCATCCATCACAGAAAGCCCGGGACCGCCCCGGTTTCCAGGCTCCAGTACCGGGTCGGTCCCGAACTTTCCAGGCCTGGATGAAGCCTCTGCTGCCACCTTACTTACCTTTTTTTTCAGGCGCTGCCATCTTGGATCTCGTGAGATTTCATGAATTTGTTTGTTTGTTTATTTGTTTGTTTGTTTGTTCTGGGTGTGTGTGTGTCCCAGTTTAGATCTGGGAAAATATGGTAAGCCTACCTATGCAGCTCTCTTCAGGTCACTGCATGGACAGGTCTTCCCTGATCCATTTGAGTCACCACCTCTTGGCTTATTGTCCCTCTTTATAGGCCAACCATACACAAACGAGTGATGCTGCCATAGCCCTTTGTCTTTACAAAACCAGCGGCAGGTCATCAGGGGACAGCCATTTTGTTTGAAGCCAAGTAAAACAGCCTTGAGAGTTGCATTTGCTATATGTGGGCCATGGTATTCCAAAGAATGTGCGGTTGACAGCTTTATGAGTCCCACAGTTGTGACTGGGCTCTTGGACCTCTACCAGGGGGAAAGCCTTGAATGATATTGCTTCATTCAGTTCATGACGCTCAGCCAATAGCTCAAAGACATCATAACTGACAGAATGTTTATCTCAAGACAGTTAAAACTGGAAAACGTGATTGTATCCACTGCCATGGGAAGATTTCTGAATCATTTTAATAACATGTTTTTATATCTACAACATTTCAGGGTTCAATTTACAAGATGTAGGAGTAAAGCTTGAAGCACAAGTGACAAGAAAAGTAATTTGCACTGGCTCTTGTTATTTTTGTGACCAAAATGCTGATAATTCTGCTTTTTCTTAAGTAATACTGGTTTCTAATTGTTACATGTTTAATGTAGCATGGAAGTTTTCATCGCAAGAAACAATATTCAAAGAGATCGGGTATATGGGTTCAGAAGCCATGTAAAATTTATTGAAGAAGAAATAAAAGCTTTAAAATGCACCAAATGGTTCAAAAATTATTTAAAGTATACAATTTAAAGGTATCAAACTATTAGGCACAAAAACTTTTAAACCCTTGCTGACGTTTCCTTGATAATGTCCTGTGGGAGGGAGGAAACGTCAGCAAGGGTTTAAACGTTTTTGTGCTTATTGGTTTGATACCTGTAAATTGTATACTTTTAAAGATTTTTTGAACCATTCGGTGCATTTTAAAGCTTTTATTTCTTCTTCAATAAATTTTACATGGCTTCTGAACCCATATACCCGATCTCTTTGAATATTGTTACATGTTTGTTCTTATGGTCTTAATGGTATCTGTCCTTTTATAAGAAGCAGGCTTATCTTATAAATTAATGGCCCAATCCTATCAGGCACTTACAGCAGTGGAACTCCTAGTCCACTTCCATAAATGCCACAGTGGCATTGTAATCCAGCCAGGGGAATCCAGCCAGGGGAGCCACAGAGTGCCACGGAATCCTCTCAGAAAACAGTGCAATGCCAATTGGCAGGCATCAACATAACGTAATGGGGAACCGCCAGGGATGTGGATCAAGTCTCTGACTCCAAGTCTCGAGTCAGGTCCCAAGTCTTTGCCCCCAAGTCCCAAGTTTTTGGTTGCAAGTCCCTCTCTATTTAATGGGGGAAACAGGTTTAAACCTGAATAAAATTGGACTTGTCATAAAAGGCTCCAAGTCTCGAGTTGAGTCTTTCGAGTCTTTTAAATTGCCGAGTCAAGTCATTGAAGTGACTTGAGTCCGTCTCAAGTCTGAGTCAATAGACTCAAGTCTACATCACTGGGAGCCGTTGACAATGGTCAAGGGAGCCACAAGTTGAAAAAGTTTGGGAAACACTGCCCTAGACAGATGCTGCCACTCAGAGTTGCTGACCAAGAACAATACTGACCAAGGAAGGCCAGTGGACTGACTCCACATAAGGCAGCTTCCTCTGCTGATCCTCCTGTTGGAGCAGTTTCTCTTTCAAGAACAGAATTAGTTTTGCTTTCTGCCTCCAAAAAGCAGCCCGAATAATACCCCAATTATGTGTATAAATGTGACAGCACATGAAGCAACACGAGCAGGTGTAGCTTCTTCTGCACTTTGTGCAAAGCAAATTGGGCAGCTCTTTCTTCCTGCTGCGCTGCATGTCAGTTGTAATTCTATCCTGACTACTTTTACTACCAATTTAGGTAGATAACCAAGTTTCAGTGAGGACAAAAGCAGAAATTTACTGGGAAGAAAACAATGATGAGGAACAGCGGCTTTATTGGAAACAGATGAAACGTTTCAAAGGGCACAAGAAAAGAGCCAGAGTGAGGGGTGATGGGAAACAGCAATATAATTTGCTCAGGGACTGTGTAAGGCCAACTGAGATTCTTTGTGTTTTGTTTTTATTTTCATCTTTTTGCAGCAATTATGAGTTCAAATTGTACTTCAAGAAGTACTCAGTGCAACTTACAACAATAAAACAGAAAAAGGTACAATGTAATCAATAGGCCAGCGGGTGGCGAAGTGGGTTAAACCGCTGAACCATGAGCGGTCGATCGAAAGGTTGGCAGTTCGAATCTGCGACAGGGTGATCTCTCATTGCTTGGCCAGCTCCTGCCAACCTAGCAGTTCCAAAGCATGTTAATGCGTGTAGATAAATAGGTACCGCTTGGGGGAAGGTAAACAGCGCTCCGTGTTCCAGCCGCATTCTATGCGCTGCGGCAAGGAGAGTCATGCCGGCCACATGACCACGGAGGCATCTTCGGACAATGCTGGCTGTTCGGCTTTGAAATGGGGATGAGCACCACACCCTAGAGTCGGACACGACTGGACTTAATGGTCAGGGGTCACCTTTACCTTTTAATCAATAAATATAATAAAAAACCCAAATAAAAACCAGGCACATCCACATCCAGCTCCAACTAAAAACATAGTTCAAAGAGCAAAGAATGCAGGCCTGAATGGAAACACTTTCAATTGCCCATCAAAAACGTACAAAGTGGGTCATATAAGCAAATATGGTTTGGAAGCCAGTTTCAGAAAACAGGCGCCAGTGCACACATTGCAGCAGATCTTATAACAGAAAATGTATTAGGAGAGGAGCAGTAGACCAGATAATAAAAGCAAAGGCTCCCTGAAAAAGAAAAAAAAGAAAGAAAATGGAATGGAAAACAACAGTTCAAGGGCCTTGTGAAAGAAAGCAAAAGGCAAGCAAGCAGGAAGGATCCAAAATGCAACTTCCCTCAGAAAAGAAATGGAAACTGGCAGACACTTGCATACTGTACACAGAGATATGCAGCTAGAGCTCACATAGGACCCAGTAACAAAGACACTGATGTCATAAGCTGAAGAGTCATCAGATGGCAAACTAACATTAGCAATGCTCTGTTGTTGTAGTAGGCCACTTTGAACTCAACAGTTATTGTGTGTCCCATCCCCCCTGCTCCACAAACATGCTTTCATTGTCATTCATTGATTGAAGCATCAAGTGATAACGTGCAGGAGTGAATGAGCATCTAATGCAAGAGACAGAACTTTCATATTAGCTCAGACAGCATTACCCTGATCCAACTTTGGCAGATGCATGCTGAAGTGGCTTTCTTCTTATTGGGTGTGCTGAAAGACACATGTAACCAGTGGCATTGCTGGAGGGGGTGCGGCACTGTAAGTCGTGCAAGGCGCTGCACCACGCTTTGCAAACTGGTATAACGGGATCCCTCCCACTTGAGCCATTCCAGCGGCGAAAGCAACATGGTTAGCAGCTTTGTGGAGTAGCTGGTGTGGGTTCTAGAACTACTTCCTCTTCTTTTGTCCTTGCCATGGGTGTTTCTGGCCAGTCATGCAACAGGTGAGTGCTTTGCTGGTTAGGTTGAGTCCCTTGGCTAGGTTCTAACCCAGGGGTGGCCAACCTTCCACCATTAGGGCCTCTGCGTTCTTAAGAGTTGTGTAGAAGCCAGAATCTTGGCAGCTGTAATTGCTGATGGTGCCGCTAAAGCAGCTGTGCTGTGCTGCTCATAGTGCCTGGCAAGGGGTGTGTGTGTTCCAGTGGGACACTCATTGGACCTGCGCCCCCACCCCTGCTCAGCCTGGTGGTGCTTCTTCTCTGGCTACCAGCATTGGGGTTGGTGTGGGTGTGGTGACTGGCTCCTTCTTGGACATCACACTGGTGACACTTGGACATTTCACTGATGACATGCTAACAACAGGACACCACTCCATGGGTGACAGGGCTGTGTCAGGGTTTCCATGAATGCTATCAGCATTACTGGGAGGGGCTGTGCCAGGAGGGCTGCACTTGCATGGCATTCCCTGGACAGATTTAGGATATGACAGATGTCACACCACATTGGTGCACTGTTGGCATGGTGCCTGAATAGTATTGGGTTATAAGCGTGCCATCAATTTGATTGCACACGAGACACAGGAGATGGAGGGTGTTTCAGGGTTGCTAAAGGGCAAGATTACCTTTCCACAGTTGCTGAGGCCAACTTGTGGCATTGCAGAGATCAAGGGGCAAGGGTGCCAAAGCACAGTGATTGGCAGAAATGGGCTTGAAAAGCAAATGGGCTTGAAAAGCAAATGCAAGAAGGCTAGGTGGTAGTAGCCTTAGTAGTAGTCCAGGGAGGAAAACAGGGCAAAGAACTGAAGTGGGCAGAAGGGCCCAGTTCATGCCAGGAGATGCCACTGCAACTGCTCCTCATGAGGACAGTGGTCTCCCATCCTATGGCAGCTATGCTACTGCTCAGGAGTGACTTAATTATCATAAACCTCTTGATTGAGTTTACAATGAAATTGGTGAGGAAAGCCAAGGATGAAGACCCCCTCCTTTGGGTTCACTAAAAACCCAATTATCCAAATTTGCTTGACTATCCAAAACTGTGCCAAATTCGGGGCTGTGAGCACACAGCATATGTAACTGTGGGCTGTGCATGCACAGTCTTTTTCACATTTTTTTTTATACCGCCCTTCCTCCAAGGAGCTCAGAGTGGTGTACATATTTCCTCCCCTCCTTTTTGTCCTCACAACAACCCTGTGAGGTAGGTGGGGCTGAGAGATAGTGACTGGCCCAAGGTCACCCAGGAAGCTTCGTGGTTGAGCGGGGATTTGAACCTGGATCTTCCAGGTCTAAGTCCGACTCCCAAACCACTACACCATCCTGGTTGCATTGGATTTTCCAGGGAGCCCTTTCATACATTTGGCTGAGTGGCCTCAAGTGAGCACTATGCATTGTGAGCCAGACCAAAATCTCCCATTGCACTTTAGAGGAGGAGGAAGAGGTGGGACTGACTGTGCAATAAACCAGTCCAAGTCAATGTCACTTTCTACAACTTAGCACAAAGCTGAACAGATGGCTTTATCAAAAGGCCTTGACTTTGAAGCAGAACGACAGTATTTTATGCTCTTTGCTCCATCAATTTATGGGGCTGTGTATTGCATTCCTTAGCCAAAGCTGAAAAATTGAATCTCCTTAATACTAAAAAAGTTAAACAAACATTGAAATGGATGGCTGTCAGAATAAAGGTAGTAGCTCAAAATACTGTTTACACCTTTGCTGTAATAGCATAAGAAAAAGATTTGTAGCAGTATTTGAAAAAGGCTACAGGAAAATCTTTTGAGGGTGGGTGATCACCACAGTCTCCTCCTCTTCACCCCAGGGGGGGCAGTTTGGTGTCAAAAGGGAGGTTGATCAACATGCTCAGGGGAAAAGAAGGCAGGGAGGCAGGAAATAATACACTATACTGTACTGGAATTCCTTTATTTTGAGTACCCAGTGGGACGCAATAAGTAAAACAGAAAGCAAGGCCAGAAGCCCTCCCTGATGGGTTCCTTCACCCATCTTAAGTCTTCATCTTAAGTCCAGTGACAACCTTCTCCTTTTAAGTGCCAGGGTTAGGTAGAGGGTCCAATGCCCCACTCAAGGTAGCCATCTATGCTGTTGCAGGAGGAGGGCTGGACCTCTTAGTACAAGGTCCACCCACCTGGGGCCAACCCCTTGCCCTGGCTGGTGCGTTGCAGCACAACTGTGCCCCCAAGCAGGGCTCTTTCTCAAGAAGCAGCTCCAGGAAGGGAATTCTTCTCCCCTGCCCCCCCCCCCAGTCTGTGCTGGCTTTTCCCAAGCCTCTTTGTTGTCCCCCTGGTTCTCTCCTGTTAGAGCTCTACTCAAGTCACGTTTTGCTGCTGGCACTTCCCCCTTTTCTCCCTATACCACCTTCACCTGCCTTTCGTTGGTCCCGGTTTTCCCTTCCACCTCCCCTTTCTAATGCACTTGCCTCCTCCTTCTCCTGTTGGGTCTCCTGGCTTTTGCCTTTGCTCTCCTCCTCCAGCCTCCATGTTTCTCTCCTGTCTCCTCCTTTCTCTCTAAACCCCCTCAGTTGCTGGTCCAGCCTCCTTTATGGGCTAACACCAGTAGCTGAGCCCTCTATCACATCAATCACCAGCAGGCGGCGTTTTGCCAGATTGCTTCCCTGCTCTTCCCCCTTCCGGCTGGCCAGCGATGATGTCACTGCCGCGTGCCATGGCATCTGACTGTCAGGTATGTTTTCCCATTCCAGCACAGCTCCCAGAGTGGATTACCCGGAAGTAGTGTGGTCCAGCCATAAATGTATGTGAAGGTATTAATACCACAAGGAATAATAATAATAATAATAATAATAATAATAATAAAGAAGAAGAAGAAGAAGAAGAAGAAGAAGCACCTTTATTGGCATAACCACAGAGACATCCATAAAAACACACAGACAAAGGGGTCATTTCTAAAAGCTCTTCTTGCAGTTTGTGATGCCCGGTCATCATAGATATAGCCATGTGCCTAACTCTTCCTGGACATTGCAGGAGCATCAAAGGTATGAGCTGCTCCATGGCTCCTGAATTGGAAAATGCCATTTAGGTTTCTCTCATGTGAATTCCTTCAATATCAGGAGGCAGCTTTGGTGGTGTTTTAAATCAAGTGTTCCAAGAAGATGACAGGTATAAGACAACAAACCTTGGAAGAAGTTAATGCAATTTATTTTGCGTAGGGTCCTTTTCACTGCTTCAGGATTATATCTCAAAAGTAGAAACCTGTAGATGCAGGTTATGATAGGGACATCCATTTCTGTGGCATTGCAAGAGCTTAATTTAGAAATGCCCATCACATCACAGCCGTTCTGCGGGTGGCAGAGTCTTAACTGTATTTTAGGCTCACAGGTTCTGTCATGACACTAATGTGACAAGACTTCTCAGAAACCGTCCCCTGGAAATCCTTATATAACTTCTTTGATTTCAATACTACCAGCCTAACCCAAAGCGAAAGCTCGGAGGGACACGTGGAGCTCCAGTGCAAGCAAAGGCTTTCTCTAGAGGGCATTATCCACAAGACACTAGGTTCATGAAACGGCCTGCTAGGGCCAGGCCAGGGCCATAGGCAGCCATATCCAAATCCAGACCTGGAGCATGTTTGTGTTCTTCAACCCAGAGTTACTAAAGATGAAAGCTGAAGAGCAGGAGGCAGAGCGGATCATTTTTTTTTAGATCACATGGTTCCAAACTGGTTACTAAGTGTGATCAAGTCAGAAGGTTCCTGGCTCCATCCTTAGTGTATCTCTTTGACTTCCATGTGCTTCCTCTCAAGTTATGAGGGAACTCATTGCCATAATTCAATGCAAAACAACACTACTTGCTACCTAATCAATTGCATCCACAGATACATTCTGAATCCTGCATAATGCCTATATTTATTACAGGCAAACCATATGTTGCATGTAAATGTGTACAAAAATGTCCTGCTGTTTGTTGTAATGAAAATCAGCCTCATGGCGGGGTGATTTTGAACAGAGCAGTGGCACTGAACCCAGCCTCCTGCTACATTCCTGATACCATATAGCGCCCACCACCACCAGTTGTGGTTTTTGTCAGTCCAGTTTCTAAACACTCCAATTTAAGCTTTCAGTGAGAGATTAGCATTTCACCAGCACTGATGCAATATGAACACAGCTATCAATTTTCATTCATTTCATTTTCCCATAAGGCAGCCAGAGAATCAAACCAGGAAAGTGATTATTAGGTAAGCCTAGATGCCTTACTCCCTTAAGAACTAGGGAAGCTTCTTAGGCAGAGAGAGCTATTGTATAAGTGCTTGCTACACTGCTGTGCAACCCAGATAATGGCCAAGAGGGTACTGCAGACCAGACAGACCAGGTGATTTGGGGAGCCAGTAGGTCTTACTTCAGGTTTTCATTCTTAGCAACTGGCAACATTGCTGGAGCCAGAGGCGTAGCTAGGTCATTTGACACCCGGGACCCATAAATTTTTGACACCCCCCATACGAAAAATATTATTTTCAGCAATAGTCATGACATGAAATAAATAATAATGGCCAGAAAATAAATGCTACATAAGGCAATTGTGTTTTCCAGTTCCGTTTTTTTGTCTATAACTTTTGATAGTACATAGATAATTTGATATGGTTTGTTCCATTACATTTTGCAGTGGAATACGCATTGAATGATATATAACCAAAGTTTCAACAATTTTGGTCACTAGTGGTGTCACCCCCCAGAAGCCTGGCGCCCAGGGCCCCCAGGTCCCCCCTCTAGCTACGCCACTGGCTGGAGTAGCCATGCAGTTGTCTCTGCCATTCCCCTCCCTTTGTGCCTTTTTGAACCTGACCATCTGAAGGAGAGCCAGGATGGTGTAGCGGTTTGGGAAGTTGGACTTAGACCTGGAAGATCCAGGTTCAAATCCCCGCTCAGCCACGAAGCTTCCTGGGTGACCTTGGGCCAGTCACTATCTCTCAGCCCCACCTACCTCACAGGGTTGTTGTGAGGACAAAAAGGAGGGGAGGAAATATGTACACCACTCTGAGCTCCTTGGAGGAAGGGCGGTATAAAAAAATGTGAAAAATAGATAAATAAATTTGCTTCTCTGGACCTTGACTTTGGTTTCATCTGAACTACATACTCACCGCTGTCACTTCTGAATGTTTGCAAGCTTGATTCCACAGGGCTTCCAATTTTCTTAACTTTATAAGGCAAGAAAGGCAAACTCTATTTAATCACATACAATTGTACGGTATACAAAGAAAGTTAATCCTGACTAAGCACCATTGGAATCAAGAAGACAAGTTGTTAAACATGATGAACATAAGTTCCATGAATTTCAATAGAATGAAGCCATGAGTCGTTTGTTTGGGTACAACCCATGGCGGGTATGACGCTGTATGCTCCTTAATCAAAAATAGTGCCGGTGTAACTTTTCTCACACCATGGCCACTTCTTTGTGGTGACTGTTGATATCCCTTGGGTATCACAGTGAGTTTTCGTGAGTTTCTCACACCTGCACAATGTCAATGGCATTAGATAGTAAGAATATCATGTGAAGGGCAAAATAATAAATATGCAATTTGAAGTGCTGCCTTTTAAAGAATTACTTCTCTTCAAGTTCCAAAATTATCACTTAACATCAGACGTGCGTTTTCAGCTAAGCTGTAATAATATTTATTTTTCAATATTGTAACCAATGCTTTTTCCTTCTTGACCCCACTAAGTAGTGGGGGATACTAAAAGCATGCTTGAATCAGGATGGCAAAATGGGTCCTCAGATCATTAATGTGAAAAACAGCACCTTTTCTGTACAGTCGCAATAAAAGCCTACACCAGTACCATATTGACAAAATGTTCCGCTGCTTCTCTATTTAAATGATCTAATATTCAGAATTTTTGAGGTCACACCAGTCCTTACTTTAGTGAGTAAGATAGTAAAGGTAAAGGTGACCCCTGACAATTAAGTCCAGTCGTGTTCGACTCTAGGGTGTGGTGCTCATCCCCAATTCAAAGCCGAAGAGCCAGCGTTGTCCGAAGACGCCTCCGTGGTCATGTGGCCAACATGACTCTCCTTTCCGCAGCGCGTAGCATGCAGCTGAAACATGGAGCGCTGTTTACCTTCCCGCAAGCAGTACCTATTTATCTACTCGCATTAACATGCTTTGGAACTGCTAGGTTGGCAGGAGCTGGCCAAGCAACGAGAGCTCACCCCATCGTGGATTCGAACTTCCGACCTGTCGATCGACAGCTCATGGTTCAGCGGTTTAACCCACTGCGCCACCTGCTGGCCAGTGAGTAAGATAGTTGTAAGGTAAAGGTATCCCTTGACAATTAAGTCCAGTCGTGTCCGACTCTAGGGAGTGGTGCTCATCTCCGTTTCAAAGCCGAAGAGCCAGCGCTGTCTGAAGACGTTTCTATGGTCATGTGGCCGGCGTGACTCAACACCGAGGCGCATGGAACGCTGTTACCGTCCTGCTAATGCGGTACCTATTAATCTACTTGCAATTTCTTGCTTTCGAACTGCTAGGTTGGCAGGAGCCGTCGCACGGATTCAAACTGCCGACCTTTCGATTGACAGCTCATGGTTCAGTGGTTTAACCCACTGCGCCACTTCCAACACAAATTGGGCCTTGGAATTGGAATGACAAAAAGTGCATTAGTGCATTGCATCCCACAAATAGCTTCCATATGATGGGAATGCTTTTCTCCGGAGAGAAGTTGGCAACCAGTCAGTCAGACAAGTTCTTCCTAAAAGTTGTCACAAGGCTCACATAAAAGACAAGATGACAGAAGATATTCACAGCGGTCTGTGTCCCCAGGCTTTAGCAAAGCCAGCAGGGACATATCATTGCTGTCTGGTAAGTAAATTGGCTGCCATTTCTACTGTAAAACTAAATTTTCATGCTCTATGAAAGTCAATCTTGGCTCTGTGCTAAGACACCCAGGAGGCATTTGTTAAGAACAGCAAAAAATTGGTGTTTATGAAATTGGTATAATTCTTCATGTTGACTTGCTTTGATTCTGTTTCTTTTAAGTCACACGTGTCTAGTTCTCTGATCTCTTACAATCATCCAGCACCCATAATTCTCATGTATGAGGGCTCCTACTTGTGCTAATGCATATTAAATATAGAATGGCAGGAAATGATGATATGACTTTTGCAACTCAATCCTGTACATGAGTTAAATGGGCCTTACTCTATGGGAATCAACCAATTTCCTGTGATGGATTCTTGATTTTAGATTCAAGGGATCATTTCTGGATGTCGATATGGCCCAGTGGATTCTGGGAAATTTCCAGAATGGTTATGCCCAATTAAACCTGAGCTGAGATGCAACATGCTGATGTAACTTGATGACATGGTGGTGGAAGTGAAACCTACTCCTCCATGGTATGATATCAACAGCAACTTGCCTCAACCTGCCATGACGAAGTTTGGGCTTGCTGAAGAGACCCTGAAGTTCAGAAATAATCCAGTCTCTCTCTCTCTCTCTCTCTCTCAATCTCTCTCTCTCCCCCCCCTCTCTCACACACATGCATGCATGTATTTTTCATATATTTATATTTTATTAATATATTCATACATAAAACAATACATATTTCATAAAGTTATAGCAAGCACGAAGCAATACATCCTACTAGCATACTATTCACTATTTTCTACATATAATATCCAACTAAGCCAAAATAACACCCATTAAATTAAATCCGCATATCATCACATCGTTATTTTCTCTCTCTCTTAAAAAATCAATAAATGGTTTCCAATTATTCATAAAAAGGTTAACTGATTTTTCCTTAATTAAAATTGTAGTTTATCCATTTCAGCATAGTACAAAACTTTCAACCACCAATCTTCTAGTGAAGGTACCCGGTATCTCTGAATTCTTTCAATATTGTGCGTATAAAATTCTTGCCGCACTACCATATATAAAAACAAAGTTTGAAATTTTTCGCCTACATGATCATCCCTCATAGCCAACAAAAAGTGTTCCGGTTTCATTTGAACCTTAATCCTTAAAATCAACTATCTGTTTATGAATCTGAATCCAATACTTCTTTGCTTAAGAACATGTCCACCACATATGATAAAAAGTTCCCTCTTGCTTTTTACATTTCCAACAGCTATTCATCACCTTCTCATACATTCTTGCTAATTTGCTTGGGGTTATGTACCTGTACCATCTATCGAATCCGCAACGCTGGCTCTTCGGCTTTGAAATGGGGATGAGCACCACACCCTAGAGTTGGACACGACTGGACTTAATTGTCAGGGGTCACCTTTACCTTTTTTTATGTACCATCTATACATCATTTTATACATATTTTCTTTAATATTAACATTTAATGTAAATTTTAACTGTTTTAACCATAGTTGTTCCCATTGCTCCATTAAAATAACATGACCTACATTTTTCACCCAATGAATCATACATTCTTTAACCTATTCTTCATCTGTCTGAAACTTCAAAAGCAATTTATACATTTTTGAGATTACCCGGTCTTCAGATTTTAATTGTACCTTCAGTATTGATTCTTCTTCTACAAATCCATAACATGCGTGCATGTATTAAGTAAAGGTATCTTTGAGTGATCCTAAGCATTCACTCCTGCTCAGTGGAAGATGTGAGAAAAACAGCAAATAGAAGCTCTCAAACTGCAGAAGCTGGTTTACAAGAGAACTTGTTGATGGTTCAGAGACACATATCAAGATATAAGCTCTTCATCAGGGGAAAAGATTGGGATAACTTGAAAATGACACACCTTGTAGATTTTTTTTTTATGGTGATACCTCCTATACTCTGCCAATGTAAGACATACCCTGCTAGATCAAACCCAGGTTCATCTACAGCACAAACCTATGCATATCTACTCATGAGTTCAATGGGATTTACTCCCAATAAAGTGCATATTGAATTCTAGCCCTAGTCCAGCTTTTTTTTTTTTTTTGGCAAAAATCCCAGTGATCAGCAGTTTCTAAGTGATTAACCACCTACCCATTTCCCACACCTGATTTAGACCTACTGAAACGCAGGTAGTTTGACAATAACGGCAACTTTTTTTGCTAAAATTTCACCCATTGTTTAATGATGACCAACTCCAATGAAACTTTAGTAGACTTCGCACATTTCCATGGCTTGTTTTCTAAGCCAGCCCCCACACAGGATCCGCCCTACTTTCTTTTCTAGGAATGCTTGCTTGAACTTGTAAAGGAAGAAAGAAAAAGATTTACTGGTACATGGCTACAGAAACCAGGTAAAATTTCAAGGTGCTTCTGCCTTTGTGCTCGGCATCTTCATTCATTAATCATGACGATACTTTTGCCACTGTCTCCTGATCCTCCTCCAGTATTTGATCTCATTCCTCATACATCTTGACTCAGCTTAGATCATAAACTTGCCAGATGCATAAAGGATGTTATTGGATATGCATTAAATATGAAACTCTCCTTGGGGGCAAATGATTAGGTTTTTTTATGCCAGGAGCATTAATGATACTATCCAAATAATAAAGTAAAATTTGCAGGTGTTACGAACACTCATAACTGCACTTGAAATATGAACAGGTCATTTTTAGTGTAAATTTCTCATTTTACTCAAAAGACCTTCTCAGAGCACAAGTGATTGTGAGTCACTGGTGAGATAACATATGCAAATGATTTTAACATGCTTTATGCAAATATTCTCCAACATAACCTTCACATACATAAAATGCTGACTTCCCTCCCCCTCCTTCTCAGTATCCTAGCCAGAAATCTCATACATTTTAAGGATTGAAAACAAAAACTTTCTCCAAAGCTATTTGAAGCAACGTATGCATTATCACTACTCAGCAAAATGGCCCTGATCCAACAGTGCACATGTGCAACTGCTAGGGTTGCATGTGCAGAGCCCTTTTTTAAAAGTAGCAATCACACCAATCACTGTTTGGCAGGGAGGCTGGTGTGGGTAGGATGAAATCCAACTTCCCCTGAAAGAAGTCCACAAAAATAGAAAGTAACAGGTATAGTGCATTAAAACGCCCCCAAAAGCCAAAACCAAACATTTTTTTCAAGAACACTTCAAAGATGCTCATAATTGCTGATCCAGTTCTCAGTCAAGTTGAGGAATTTCTTCCGCAGTAGCAGGAGTAGTTGGCAGTGGCATAAAAACTCAATATTTAAACTGTTCTGCCCATTACAGCAGCCACAAGGTGACTATAAAATGTAGACTAGCCCTTAGGAAGGACAGAATTCTAATAGTAAACATTTTTTTAAAGTAAACAGATGGCAAGGAAAGAAAATAAAGTGGATCTTTATTGTTATGTGCCACCTACCCAACCAAGAGCAGATGACAGAGTGATTAGTAGCTCCTGCATATAGTTGATTAACACCAGGAATATTTTAATAAGTGCGTCAAAAGCAATCTGGAAATGTTTGTTGATAAAGATAATTGGAAAGATAAAATCCTAACCTGCCTAGAAGACTGAGAGGGGCGAGGAGACCATATGAATATCAAAATGGGTTTCATTTAGTCAGCTGCTTATGTACTGTACTCAAATAAACACTCTTCCAGATATGGTAATAGCTGTCTCAGAAATCCTCTGACATTACATGAATATTTGGGACATCACAACTATAGAGGAGTTCATTTTTCAAATCAGGCTCTCCAGTGATCTAGTAAAAAATGGATTTTTTTAAAAAAAATTGAATCCATTTATTATTTTTGTGGAAAATGAATCAACATCCTTACAAGCCCTGCTCAAGTACACTGCATTTTGGATTTCCCCAACGGTGATGTCATTCGCTAATCTTTTACCGCCCCTTTCCATAGTATTATATTTCTTTTGTTGAATTCTGCCATATTTTATACTAAAATGGTTAAAATAAACGCAGGCCTTGAGGGAAAAAAATCATTTGTCATTAACAAGACATTTCCAACTTCTAGCCCGGCCTTGTCAAGTGAAAATGGCAAATGAACACAAAGGCAACATTCTGAAGTAAAAACTGGGATGGGAGAGACCCTTCATTGCTGAGCCTGTTCAGTGCATGACAATATCTGCCGCGGAACTTGGGGGTAATACATAGTAGTCTTCCTGTCCAGTAGCCACTGTCCTTCATGCTCAAGCAGGGTTGTTTTTTCTGTCTTTTGTACACTACCATCCAAAGGTGTCCTTTGCATTCTTTTCAGTATGTCCTGCTGAACAGTGACCTCACCAGATGCCTCAGGCAGGGTCTCTTGCCTGCTGCTTTCTCCGCAGGGGAATGGCTCCGACAGTGAGGGGGCGGGGCCGCCTCCTGCTCACTCGGTAAACAGGATTAGGACGAGCGAAATGTACAGCCCCGCCCCTACCGGAGTGACGCCTTTGGCCTCAGGGAGCACACAAGACAACAAGATACCTTATCTTGTCGCCACTCCCTTGCATTTGGTATTAAGAGATAGCCTATTACTAAAACCAGGAGGTTTTCAAAATCCTCTAATGGCCATAGGGACTGCGCATGCATTTCTTCTTCTACAGTGTCACAAGATCCAAGATGGTGGCACCCAAATCGTGTGAGGGCACATGAGGCAGTACTACCAGGGCACCCCCACTTTTTAACTTCCAAATATTTTTAAAAATATTTTTTATTTTCAAGCCTTTTTGCTGCTTCTTTTTAATTTTTATTTTTTTGTGCCCTCATGAGATTTGGGCACCGCCATCTTGGATCTCATGAGATCTTGATCCAAGATGGCAGCACCCAGGAAAAAGTTTTAAAATCGTGGAAGTGGTGGTGGCGGGAGGGGGCAGACCCAGAAAACCAGGACACCCAGTGCATACACTGTCATAAGTGCAGTTACACCGGCTCCGGAAACCAGGGCAGTCCTGGTTTTTCCAAGATGAATGGTAAGCCTATGCAAACCCTTCTTTGAACTCACTAGTATATTTATACAATGGTGAAATTCAAATGGTGTTCTACACTCAAACCCATTATGCTTAAACACATGCATTATTCTTAAAAACTAAGATTGGGGAAACATTGAATATGCAAAAAGGGCCTTCTCTCAAGGCTTTTATATATGTTGCTAAAGGTGTTTGCTTAATGATCTGTGATGACTGGTGGCCATGGGGTCATCCATGTCCATCAGAGGGCCTACATAGCCAATCACTGAATCATCAGTACCAGTGGCAGCAGGATCACTCCATGTGTAATTGGGACAGGCAGGAGGCTAGGGAGGGGCCCAGTTCAGAGCTTTCCCCTGGGGGCACCGCAACCTGCCAGCACTGCTAATGGCCATAAGCTATTTGTGCTTGTGTCTTATCCCATTTGTTTGAGTAGAGACTGAAGAAACAGTTTTGCAATTAGGATGGAGCCAGAAAAGGAGAAGGAAGTCAGAGCTGATTGAGGAGAAGCAGTCTTGGGGAGGTCGAACACTGGTTTGTGAAGTAATGCCCTTTACAGCGCAATCCTCTGTAACCTTGCACCGGTGTAACAGCAGATGCACCGGTGTAAGTGCAATTACACTGGCATAAGTGCACTTACACCGGTGCATCTGCTGTTACACTGGTGCAAGGTTACAGAGGATTGCGCTGTCAATCAGTAAGTAATGTGTTGGCCGAGCGTGGGAGGTGGCCAGTGAGAGGCCATCTGGAATGTAGTTGTTTATGAAAGACTGAACATTCATATACTGTAACCCCCCACCCAAAAGTCAGAGGAGAACTCCAATGACCAAGAAAGGCAGTATATAAATACTGTATATTATTAAATTATTAATCTGGACGTTCATCTGCTCCACAGCACCCCTGCTCAATCTGTATCTTTGTAAACAAATTTGTAAACCAATATTACAAAAGCACCTTAGGTCTTCAACAGTAAAATTATTCTATAGAAGTCCGATACTGAAAACATCTACCTCTTTTAGAAGCAGAGTCACAGTGCTATACACACACTACAAACCTGGTAATATGAAACATTGTGGAACTGCTTCTCATCTCCCATGAGTGAGAGGAAGTCAAGACTGACTTCAATGAACTCAATAAAGTGTTAAGGATGTAAGTGAATAAAGAATTATGCCCTTTATTCCCATGAATTTATTTGCTCAAGCACCCTGAGGAAATGCTGAGAGGCATTTCATACTTAACAAGCCAATCATTAACTACTGGTCCCAAGGCTGTTAATATCTTGATAAAATACTTTTGACTGTTTATATACCAGAAGCATTTCTTTATTCAGAAAGGACAAAATAGGCTTTCACTTCAGTAAATATAATGAGTTATTGTGAATTCTACTTGAATGCAATTACAAAATGGCTCTAATGGAAAAATCTTCCTAGAGGTAAAATAGGAACCTAAGTAATGACCTATTTAAAGCCACTAATCAAAATGAAAAACAACTTCATGGAAGACAGAGAAGTGCAGGTATTCAGTGCATTGCTGCTATTGTTGCCGGGCTTATGAATTGATTCTGTGAACCTACCATTTTTATATACATAATTTGCAATGAATCTCATTAGGGTTTAGCTCGGTTGGTTCTCTCCACCCACACAGAAGAATAAATATTTAATTCAAATATCCATTTCTAATGTACTCCTGGCAGCTGGGTAGTAAACATTTCTAGGAGATTTCTACTTCCATTAGCTCTTAGCTGACAAAGTCAAATGTTTAATACACCTGCCTGGAAAATGACTACTTTTCATGACCAGAGAGAGATGGATTTACACATGTAAACATGGATTTCAGTGGTATCTCAGCTATCATAATATTTTCCTGTAGTTCAATGGATTTGTACACATTAAATGGTTCCGGATGTGTCCTGATCACCATGAATGCTTCAAAAAATGGGTTAAACCCAAAACTAGAAGTACTGATTTGAACAGTTATATTGAGTCAACATAAACAAATTCACAGCAACCATTGACTCATGTTGAACATGTAAAAAAAGATTGGGTAATCTCTGCTAAAACAACCATAGCCATTCTAATATTTCTGAATGGAAAGAGGGTCAGTTTTACATTTCTTCACGATCTCTTGCAAGGACATCCTGTGCTAGCAAAAAAAAAAAAGCTTGGAGCTGAGCAAGCCGAGCCCAGAGTGGGCAAAAGTGGCCGAGCAAGGGTGATATGGTTCCCTCAGTGAGGCGTATCGCCCTTGCTCTGCGCATTCACCCAGCTCCGATTCAGAGCTAAGTTGGAGCGCTGCTGTCAAAAGTAATTGGCGGTCATGTTGCCGCCAATTATTCTGCATCTGCACACTCGGTGAGGTGACGCCAAAGTCATCGCACTGGGTGTGCGGGCAGCCAGCAACACCTCTGGAGCACATGTGTGTATTTGTATAGAAACAGCAGTTCCTAGTTTCTTCTAGCATTAAAATTAGTATCAATTGTATTGTTCAAATAAATATTAGACCCATAAATAATCTTTATGGATATGCTGCTGGTTTGTTTGTTTTTTAAAAACCCTTAATAAAAATGTCAGTCTTCTCAGTCTTCTAAAAGTTATGTTCAGTACTCCAGATACTTGAGCTTCAACGTGACTGACTGCATCTCTGGTTTAAAGCAGTCAAAGCTATCAGCAGTTACATGCAATGTGACAGATTGAGTCTGTGTCACTTTTGCAGTCATCTCCATTGCCTTAATTGTTTTAGTCGGTCCTTAAAGCATGCTTCAGAAGGAGCTTGGAAAACACACACACTCACACACACAGAGATCTAAAAGATGAACCACTTTACTATCTTGTGTCAATATCTCCAATTTTGCTAATGCTGGGTGGATCAATAGAAAGCATAAATATGATATACTTAATCCAAAGTCCGGTGCAAACATTCCATTTACTTTATTCCCAGTGACAGTCAGCAGTTTTGCACTTGCTGAGCTCTGGTTAAGATGACTTCCATCAACTGAACCAATGTGACATAACCAGGGCATGTTTGATTAGATTCACATCCTAAAAAGTTGAATGTTAAGGATTCCATCATTGAGTGCAGAATTATTATTAGGTACTGATAGAAAGTGCTGAAAGGAACATCTAGTTGACTGGAAGCAACCATAAATTCATAGTCCACTCCTCTCGTCTTCTTCTAGACACAGAACCGAAAGCAGTTTTTGCCTGGACCACTTTAATATCCTGTCAGAATACGTTTGGGGGCCTATTCAGTCATGCACCAAAAAGACTGATCTATGGAGAGGGATGTTATGACTGCCAAGCAGAAGAAAGGGGAAGGGAGGAGTGACACATGAGAAAGGAAATTAAAACTCAAATCTCTCTCTGAGTGACGCGCTCTCCATGTCTGTGGCTTGCATTACGCAATCATTCCTCAGATGGCGTCCAGTGAGGGTGGCCTGCAAAGTGAAGTCTTTATCTGTTTGTTTCCGAGGGTGGGGAATGGTAGGAGCATGGATTTGGTTTTGCTTTGTGTAGCCTGGTCAGTGGCAACCAAAGCCATTCATCCAAGCAGCTGACATCTCGGCCATTGTGCCTTAGAATGAAGGCAAGGTACAGGGAGATATTCATATAAAAATGTCAACGATTCAGAATGTATTGAGTGCTCCTTACGTGTTGGAACCTTGAATCACAACAGCACGGTAGCACAGAATTAGTCATACACAACACTTTTGCAGAAACACACTGACCTTCCCTTAGAAGTGGAAAATTGTGTTTCTCAGATCTCAGGGTAATGCTTCCCTTGTAAAGGTGACTCTTCCCTCTGGAGCTGGAAGGAATCCATCATTTCCAGTAACAGTTCATTCACTGAACAGTTGATCTCTGTGAATGAATATTTTCCATAGCCACAATCGAATTTCAAATGATGTCTTTTTGATGTCAGAAAAACAGAACTGGGTCTTATTCTATATTCAAAGGCCCATAATATGCCTAGTCTTCTGCATTCCTTCAGGCTAGGTACTGTCTGTACTTTGCTTCCTGTGAAGTGCGACATGAACAGTTGATGTTTTGTATGCTTAGCTGACAGTTATCAAACTTGCTCATTTTTTAGAAAATCCTTAGGGTGACCCAGAACAAAAGGAATGCACTATGGAATCAGGATAACAATGCCACTCAAAAACAGTACACATTTTTAAACCTAGCCACTTAATGCTAATATTTTTCCAGATTGGATAATGCTGCCTTCTTATGAGTACAAACTCTCCAAAGCATTCAGACTGAGAAGTGATGAGTTAGACTCCATTCAAATTGTTCTCTGTGTGTCCTTAAAGCAATTACTGGTACCCATGCAGGGTTCCACTTGGATCTGCATTATGGCTGAAGATTTTCTAACCTATGCATCAGCCCCTGCACATGCAGTGCTTATAAACCACTAGTAATCTATGGTCTAAAGGAAGTCACATTCATGTGAATATACTGTGCATGCCAGTGCACAACTTAAGAATTTGGATTGTCCACAGCAGGGGTCCTCAAACTACGGCCCGTGGGATGGATACAGCCCACCAAGGCCACATACCCAGCCAACCCAGAGGGTGATGCATCGCTACTGCTGCCCGATAAGAACCGCTTGCTCGCTACTTGCATCTTCTTCGGCAGCTTGGTCGCTTCTGACTAAGCCAGGGCAAGGCTAAAGCAGTGCATGTGCACAATGCCGCTTGAAGGTGCTGAACGAAGACCCAGTCACGTCTTCGGCCCTTCTGAGGGCAAGGCTTCAAGCGGCGTTGTGTGCATGCACTGCTTTAGCCTTGCCCTGGCTTAGTCAGAAACGACCGAGCTGCCAAAGAAGATGCAAGCAGCAAGCGGTTCGTACCGGGTGGCAGCGGGTGTGTGTGACACAGCAGTGGGGGGGCAATGCGCCGGGGGGGACTATAGTCTGGCCCCCCAACTACACTCCATACAGTCAACTACAGTCTAGTCCAATGGTCTGAAGGACAGTGAACTGGCCCTCTTCTTAAAACGTTTGAGGACCCCTGGTCCACAGAGTTGCTACGTAGCAGCTGTCCAGGGTCCTGTCTCAATCACGTACAAGTCTGGTATGTTTAAGTCTCCCAATGAACATAGAATTATCATTTTGCCAGCTGCTGAGACCATTTTTGACTAAAAATTAGCCTGCTTTCCAGTCTCCAGCAGAACGGCATGACATCTGCCATCAGGGCAATTGCTACTATGAAGCAGTGTGAAGTGGACTTCTTCAGATCTTGAATTGTGGGGCGGCTCTCAAGGGGCTCTCTCTCTCTCTCTCTCCCCCCTTAGAGAGAGAGAGAGAGAGAGAAAGAATTGAAAGGAACTTCTGCATGTGAAAACAAGAAGGAAAGAGCAGCAAATTGTCATGGGACAGCATTGTCTGCCATCATTGATCAAACAAACTACTTTGGCCAAACAGCTCAGTTTTCTCTCAAATGAAGCAGTTCAAAAAAGGTGAGAGAAAAAATGTCTGTTGAAAGGCATGTTTGGAGGGGGTTAGAAAATATAGACAGACACAAACATCTGTCAAGGACACCAACTTGATGTTGCCACTTGTAAATCTAAGTCATGGCAGACAGTTTTAATGAGCAGTCTCATGAAACAACTTCAGCTTCAACATTAGCTGTACAAACATTTTGTCTTATTCAGATAATCAGCAGAATGCATTATTCCTTCAAAAAACTTTCTGTACAGAAACTCAGAAATTTATTTTACATTGTAATTACCTAATTTAACAGAATCATGTTCTGGACTACTGATCTTTTGGACGCCAATCCGATTTGGCACTGGACTGAGCAAAAATTGCTGCCAAATCCAATCCTACTTCAGAGGATGCAGAGAATGCACTAAAATGCATTCAGACTTTGCTTACAAGGCGTATCCCTTTATCAATTTCACCATGGCTTGTTTAATATATAGATTGCTGCTGCAGCTTTAACCCAATCATGTTTGCTCAGAAACAGCAAGTCCTTTTACGTCTTGGGCATTTGCCTTTCGGCATAGGAAAAGGCAGGATATAAATTTTTAAAATAAAATTTAAATAAATACGTTCAGTGGGGTTTATTCCCAAGAAAGCGAGCAGAGGGTTTTGGCGGCATTAGTGGTCTTCCTGGTTGTTTAAGTGTGCAGAAATTAGAAACAGTAACTATTCCACAGAAAGCCACTTTTTTTTAGATACATCTAGATAAGAGTAAAGCTTTTCCTTCATTTATGTCAATGACATACCTTAACAAATGTGAGGGTAGAAATTATTTCCCCCCTGATATTTCAATGTTATTATTTAAAATATTACTTCGCAACAAGAGTTTCAAATTGACTTACATAGCACAAGAAATGCACAACACGTCTCTTAGAGCATGGGGCCAGTCTGATGGGCAAAGTATAATCTGAGCCAGCCTTCTGTAAGTGAGCATTAACTCCATGCAGCGAGCAGTCTCTGTGGTCTTTTTATGAACACCAAAAGAGAAAGTGGGTCATAGGAGTGTGCCCTGAAATATACTGTGTAATTCCTTTCCTATGCATTAACTTTTGAATTCTGTGTTTTGTTTCTTTCCAGGAAGCTGCTGAAAGAAAGAAAAATTCAGGGATCTTAAAAAACAACAACCCCAAAACATATAATGGAACAAATATGAAAGGGGAGTTTTCTAACTTTGGTCAGTGTCTGTTGCTAAGGTTAGGGGATTGGTCAAGATATGTATATTGTTGGAAAAGATCACTCCTAAGGGCAAAAGACAGAGACCAAGCAGTGAGATCCAGGCCACTCATATACGGACTTTTATTTTGTGATGTACCTTCTTTTCCGTTCTCAAATGAAATTTGGTTGGGTTTCTTATTCCCATTTTATAGAGTTGATTGAGAATTTGTCACAGATCTCAGTAATTTGACATTGTAATATGTTGCCATGACAATGACAGAGAGATCATAAATTAAGTCATTGAAGGGTCTCTTGTAAACACAGGCTGCAGGGGAAGAGGCATAGGAATGTGATTGGAAAGGGTTTTTTTTTTTTTAATAACAAGAACAAATACTAGGTCTAACAATATTCCCAATGTAGTCAATGGCGATTCGGGATGGGGGGGGGGGAGAGAGGTGAAAATAGGCCCCGTTGGTCATAAAAAGGTAGTTATGCAGGGAAATGAGAAGAGTAAAGTGGTTTTGCAGCGACATATTCAAAATCCCTTCCTGGCTTTCAGATATTTTCTGCATGCAAATAAGAAAAGCTTCTCATATGGAAATTCAATTGTTTGGTAATCCCTGAAAGAATATCCGATTCAATAAAAACAGTGTTCAGCCATTTTCCTCTTTTGCTCAGGAAAGTCAAACACTTTGAAGCTTGCAATCTCAGAACTAAGCTAGACATATAACACAAGTCGCATTTATTGTTTTTCTGGCTCCCCCCCCCCATTAAATGCAGTTGCAGGAGACTGAACGTTTGCATGCGCGCGCGCGCACACGCACACACACACACACACACACACACACACACACACACACAGGCTGGTGAAAAAGGTTAAGTAGCCTCTCTACTTCCCTTTGCCTCCTCCCTGCAATTCCTCTGTTTAAACTCACAGCCTCTTGAGTCTGCTTTTGGTAGTTTGTTTGTTTGTCTAGGGAAAGAGACACAGGACTGAGTCCCATCCAATCCAGACCCTGTAATTGGCTTGTTCAACAGCACTGCACAAAATTATTCCAAAGTAGAATTCAGTTTTATGAATTAGGTGAAATGTCAAGGGCTTAAGGACAAATTTTGCAGCTTTTGATCATCCAAGCAGCTTTTGAAAACATGACACACCTAACCAGAATTATTCTGACATGGATTTTTTTTGCTAGGAATATGTGTGCTGACAAAGACCTGTGAGGAGCACTTTTAAATAACTTGTGGTATCATCCTTCTCCATGCCATAGGGCTCCACAGACACTCCCAGGAATGTCCTGTGCATGAGGCTAACAGAGGCAGTCTCCACAGGCAGTGGACTGGTGAGGGGGCCCCACATACACCAGCCACCTCTGCCGTCCACCCAGAGCCTCTTACCAACAGCACACCAGCCCCCACCACTACCATGGCCATCACTGCTCCTCCAGTCTACTTCCTAGATTTTAAGAAGACCAGAACAGAAAAGGTAGCCTGGAGGAAAGTAAAGCAGGGGGCTTCAGTATCTCCACTCTACCCAACCATCCTACTCTTCGACACTTCTCTTTCATGGGTCCCTCTTCCTGTCTAAAATACAGCGAGGAGCAGTAGCAACAGCGACACTATTGCACCACCAGGTAAGGAAAAGGAAGGGTGTGCACCACCATGAACAGGGCACATGACATGCTGTTATGTAAGGACAGGGGAAGGGGTCGCTTGTACTGCCAGGCAGCATTTGACACAGAGAGGCACAAGGCAGACAGCAGCTCGCCCTGACACCTTCGGCACCAGAGAAGGCTCACACTAGCCCTTCTCCCTTTCCTCTCATCAGACAGGATGCACACTCCAGGAGCAGTCCTAGCAATGGAGTCTTATGTTATCTCATCTCCATTCAATTCTGTCACTCTATTCAATCAAGCTACGCGAGTTCTACAGCTCATATAACAGAGGGGAAGAGCTGGACAGAGATATGGGAGGAGTGCACATGCAGGAGGTATGCACAGGGGTGCTGTGGGATGTCCCTGTGGCCCCTCCTATCTGCTGTCCCAGGCACCTCCATCTCGGATTGGGAGATCCAAAATCTCATGATGTCCAAGATGGTGGCACCCAAATCTTGCAAGATTTGGGTGCCTCCATTTTGGATCTCAAGAGATTTGGGCACTGCCATCTTGGGTCTCAACAAGATTTCATGTGATCCAAGATGGCAGTGTCCTGGAGAACCAGGAAGAAGATGCTGCGGGAGCGCGGTGAGAAGAAACCAGTGGCCTATGCTAATCACAGGCTAGGCTGACCTCTCAATACCAGTGACAGTGATATCAGTCAATGCATAGGTAGGGGATGCCATGAAGACATCATTGTGGAGCTTGGCGCCCAGCAACCTGGCACCAGCCAGTTCCCAACTTGGACAAATGCTCACATGATGAAGAAACAGGCCCAGGATGGGGCTATGCAAGTCGGTACAGGCTTGATCCTCAATGGCTGGGGTCAGCAGGGAGCAATTTTATCCTTCACCCAAGTGCACCCCTTTATGTTTGGTCATCATTCTCTCCTGTGGGAAAAGGGCTGCAATAATCTGAGACACCACTGCAGGGTAGTCAACCTATCACCTACTCTGTGTGGCCTGGCTTCCATGGACTGGAATCCTGCCACAGGATGCACTTGCATGACCTATCCATCACAGTGATGGGCATTTTGCTAGTTTTCAGATAAAGCATTGTTAATGTACGGAGTCAGTGAAATTCAGAGTTGGAAGGAAGATAATGCGCAATTTCCTACTTTTGCTTTCCAACCAGGCTTCTGTGAAAGTGACATGTAATGCAGAAGAGGTCTTTGACTTTGGCCTCATTCTTACAGCGCAATCCTATCCAGCTCCTCCACTGGTGTAGCAGTGGTGGAGGAAGAATGGGAGGCTTTGGGAGGAAAAAGGGATTTCTCCCCTACACCGCTGCTGCACCAATGGAGGAGCTGGGTAGGATTGCGCTGTCAGTGACGTGGTAAATCTGGGTTTGGGCTGTGGGGTCTCACATGATGGAAAGCCCCCCCTGCAAATAAATTCTCTGTATATAGAAAACTAGCATGTCAAGGAGATGGCTAGGCTAAAATCTAACTCTGAGCAACAAGAGCAGCCTGCGTGTCAAAGCAGCCTCTTTTATCTCTAGGAAGGATTTCACTCCAATGGAAATAGACTCTCTGATCTCCAAGTATTACCACCTCCAACGATGACTGTCTTCATATCCGAGGGTTTTCTCTCACTTTGCAATTCCAGCATACAGAAAAAATGGCTAAATATTTTATGTTTCTTCTTTTGAAACTAAATATATTCCATATCTGTCTTCAAGTGGCTATTGAAAGGGTTTCCGATCAATCAGCTCCACGTCCCTGCAAGCTCGGTGGCATCATGCCTGGTGGGGGTTCTCTCTTCCCACAATAGGGCCCAAATACCTTCTGCAGTGTACGGAGCTGTTGAAATATTCATAACTGTTCTCTTCGAAGCAAGCATTTAAATTTATTTAAAACCCCTTGGATTTGCAAAATGATTTCCTCCACTCTCCATGCCTCCTGCCCCACCCACACATGCACACCCA
The DNA here is from genome assembly GCA_026170595.1 of Plestiodon gilberti rubricaudatus. Lineage (NCBI taxonomy): Eukaryota > Metazoa > Chordata > Lepidosauria > Squamata > Scincidae > Plestiodon > Plestiodon gilberti. The sequence continues at coordinate 67,894,686 of JANXHW010000001.1, forward strand.
CACCACCTGCGGTATGCCATTAACGTGTCCTCTAAAGGTATTGTTAGCGCTCCTGCGCTGTCGCTCTGCAAGATGCATTACCCAGTGGTACGTTAATTATTAGTTGGGATGAAATTTATGCCGTCCTGTGATGTCTTCTGTGAAGGCTTTTGCATAGCAGCAAAACAAAACCAAAAAGCAAGGAGTCGGGCATTACATTTCTGCTTATGAGAGCTCCGGCAATATTAGCACTTAAGCTTCTTTCCATAAAACTGAACTTGAAAAGAATTCCAGGCAGCAGTGGTGGAAGGGGTTTAGCTCTGTCTTAATACACTAGCCTTGTTGCCATGGCTAATACTTTAATTAGTAGACTCTGCCAAGCATAGGCTCCTGGAAAACGGAGCAATGCTCCCAAGCAGTACCAAGCAGCAAAGATGAAGAGGGAAACTACCCGACACCAGGTCAAACCATTTGTCCATTTAGCTCCATGCTGTCTACACACACCCCAACAATACATTGACTGGCAGCAGCTCTCCAGGGTTCCAGGCAAGGTCTTTCCCAGTCCTACCTGGGGATGCCAAAGACTGAACCTGGAACCTTCAACATGCAAAACAGATGCACTATCACTGTCCCAGGGCCCCTCTGGACACCTATGCCTTGCAAGACTTAGAAAAACCCAGGAATACTGAACCATTAAAGCTGCAATCCTATTCACACTTACCTGGGAGTCAGTCCCATTGAATTCAATTATACTTACTTCTGAGTAGATATACCTAGGATGGATTGCACTGGAAACCACTTTAGACAGCTGACCACAACAATTCCCCATGGGGAGCAACTCATCCGCCCCTTTAGCACGACATCTTCTTGTTCAAGACTTCTCACATTTTGCTCTTGCTTGTACCTGTATCTGGCATTTGGATTCCACCTTTCCTCTAAAATTACTCAGAGTAGTGTACATGGGATTTCTAAGGCCGACTCCCATTCGCGTACTAGCCAAATTCAGTGATGGGACTCTATCAAGTGACTGCAAACCATTCTTTGGGCTACCTTTCAACATGGCTGCCCATCAATGAGATTACCTGAAGTTATCCCCGCAGGCAGTGGAAGGTGAATGCACTACACCCCCTTCACATACTGGCCGCCACCAGCTGGCGCCCCTCCACACTGTGCCAGGGTCTTGGTGTGACAACTACCATTGCCACCTGTTCCTTCTCCCTGTATTTAAAAAAAAAGAAGATGGGAATGAAGGGGAAGAGGACTAGAGCAGGCACTCGATCCCACCACACTCCTCTCCACCCTTTCACTCCATTCCTCTCTTCCTTTTTAAAATACAGGGGCCGGGAGGAAAAAGAGCAGGTGGCAGCAGAGCTAACATGGGGAGGTACGGGGGGGGGGGGGGGCTTGGGCTGGCCCTGCCTCTCTGTCAAAAACACTGTTTCGTGGTGAACATTCCTGGAGCTTCCCAGGAAAACTTGCACACACTCAGAGGCTCATTCCTCCATTACTCCTTCAGCTTAGATTGGGAAAACATGTGTCTGATATATTTTAATTGGTTTTAGGGATTAGTGCTTTACATATGTTTTTTATTGTTCTGTAAGATGCTTTGGGAATAACTAAAGAAAGCTAAAACAACAACAACACAACAACGAAGAGTTTTGAAGGATTCCACTTAAGTTAAGGGCTGCCTTATTCATGAACAAGCACGTCATATTATACATTGGTTTTCTCATTTGTTTCTCTTTTAAACAGGACCAGAAGCAGCCTGTATCTTTTAATTCTTATTTGTTTACTTGCTGAAATAGCTGGTGCATGTCTAATAGATTATAAATAATCTAAAAGACATGGAATCCATATTTAAAGCACCTGAATAGACAATGATGGGAGCTACGTAGACAACACATCAAAGTGCATGCATAAAATCATCATTATTTTGTAGAGAATTTCATTAGCTGGGGCCTCAGAAATGGTCTGCTCTGCAGTCATGTCCAGGTTCTGGAATTCAGTCCTGAAAGAAACACATCTGGCCCCTTCATTCTGCCATTCTATTGAATGAGTAAGACCTAGAGTCTTTTAATTTGTAGCCTCTCTCTCAAACTATTTATACTTTTTATTTTCCTTTTTTATGCTCTTATGTGTGGTTTACTGGGAGTATTTTTATTATTTGGTTGTTATATTGTGTCCAGCAGCGTAGCTTGTCCACATCATGGGCAGTTCGGACACACCTGGAAGTGATTGACGTGACATGACGACGTATATAAATCAATGCTAGGGAAGAAACAAATGCCACACTTTACTCACTGTAAGCGAGACTATTTCTAACCCAGCCTTTCTTCAAGGAGCTCAGAGTCCTCCTGCCTGTCCCCCATTTTATCCGTACAACCCCTCTATGGTTAGTCTGGGAGATAGTTGCCGGCCCAAAGTCCCCCAGTGACCTTCATGGATGAGTGGAGATTTGAACCCATGTCTCCCTGCTCCTAGTCTGACACTCCAACCACTACAACAATAATGTTGCTTTATCGGTACCAGAGTGAGAATCACTTTGATAGCTCTTTGAAACTTCAAAAACTTGTGTTAAGTTTCGTTTCACAAATGTTCATTTATCATGGAGCTGCACATGGACAAAAATGGTTTGAACAATTGTGGATAAAACTGTCAGTTTTGAATCTGTTGCCGATTCAAAGAAATGTATTAACAAACTAGGAGTTTAGGAAGAGTTAAACAGACCAAGCCCTGTGCTTCAGGAACCATAACAATTTGACTCCTTTGTCAAGAACAACTCCCCCCCCCCGCCCCGAGGAGGAAAGCAAGCCATCAACACAAAACTTTCAGAAACATATAACAAATTGCTTAAAACAAGATCAGACAGAACAATCCATAGCTGGCACTGTTAAAGAGACTATGGGGGGAAAAAATCTAAAGTAAATATGGATTCTCCATCCATTGTAACCTTCAGCTAAAGATCAGATGCATTTTTAGAGATACTTGAACAGAAACTATTGAACCTAGTCTGGTAGTCACTGCAGGAAATTATACAGTCCAGCTTTTAAAAAGCAGCTACGTGATTTGAGCACACTTCTAGATCAGTAAATCTATTCATTTATTGGTTAACGCTGTGTGAGGAAAAACTGCCGTCTGGAAAATGTCACTGTTTGTGATCAATATCTGTGTTCTGCAGCTGATCATCCAAAGTTCAGTTTTATGTGTGTTCACTGAAGTAACTTGCAAGATGGCTGTGATAAACACTAGTGCAAATCTTGGAAAAACTATAGATTTCCTCCTGAAAGACAGGTTTTCATTGTACAGTACCTGCAATTCAAATAAAGTAAGATCTATGCTAAAAGTGAAGTAAGATTGCTCAAAATGCCTATCCTTAAAGAGAGAGAACCGAAACTCCCAGTGTTCTTTTTTAAAAACATACACTGGGGTTTCATATACTGTATAATAACACAACAAAATGGGCATCAAAAGCAAATAAGCACAATATATTTTATTTCAGTAAAGCATTGATTGGAATTTTTATTGTAGTCCATACTGACAGTAAGTTTCAACATATTTAAAACAAGATTTTAAATTAAAATCTTTAAAAAAACAGATTTTAAAATGTCTGTCAAAACAGAGAGATGCATGCCTATGGAGGGTGGTGTTATCCTGAGATAATCCCCTTATCTTGTTGCAATCTCAAGGAGATGAAGGGATGGAAAAAGAGGTATGTGAACTGTAAGATAATTAGGTACTATTGACTGACCTCAGTCTCAGATGAAGATTTTGAGGTTAGCTATGTTCTCAGATATGCAAAGGAAGAGAAAGCTCAGAATTCACCACAGAGAACAGTAACTTCTGAATGATCCAAAGCTGCATGTGGCTCTCTCAGTTTCATAGCGGACCCGTTCAGGATGTGACCAACGCAGTGTGCATCAAGCAGGGAGCGACAAACCAATTTGGGGTGCCTTTCTTGCCAAGTCTGCGTCCTCCTCCTCCTCCTCCTCCCCCCTCAGCCTGGCTGTGGACAAAGCTGCTCTGATCTGCATTCTGCTCTGACTAAAAGCGAGCAGGAAGTGGACGCATGTTCTGTACTTCCTCATTTTTTAAAAGGGGCTGAGCAAGGAAGCAGCAACACGAGGAGATGGGGGGGCTGGATCACCGCCTTCCACGTGGTTTTGGGGAGAGGTCTTCAGATTGGGCGGAGGTGGATCACCTTGGACCACCCCAGCTCAGCTCCCTCGTGTTGTTAATGGACCAGATAAGCCCAGGAAAATAGAATGAAGGTGGTTCTCATTTATTAAGCTACCTTCTCAGGTGACAATCCATGCAATGATGAAAGACAAACATCCAGACAGAAGAACTTGTGAGGGAAAAGAGTTGAGTCACAAGATACTATATGGCCAACTGGAAAACACTAAAAAGCTGCTGCAAAAAAAGAGTTCTATTACACACATACTCTATGTCAGGGGTTCTCAACCCCTTCCCAGCTGAGTACCACCTCCAGTACCACTCTCCTGCTGCGTACCACCAGAAGTGACTGGCAATGACATCATTGTCAGTTGCTCCTGGGTTTTGGGAGGCCAGAAAACGCAGGTAGGAGGCTCTAGGATGGTTGGAGCTTCTCAGCATTCCCAAGAGGCTCGGCCAAAGGCAGGAGCCTTTCGGGAGCAAAAACATGCTGCTGAAAGCGCCACACTGGAGCAAGGTTCCGGTGGTCCGGCAGTCCGAGTACCTCTAGCAGTCAGCCGAAGTACCACTGGTTGAGAACCCCTGCTCTATGAGTAAGCATCTAAAGTGTGAATTGATACAGGCAGAATAAAACGAAGAGCACAATTGGGAGTACAGTATAGTGATTTAAGAACCACAATTTAAAATCGCCCTTGTGTGCCAATAGGATTTTAAAGCAGAATTCCTCACTTGCCACATTGCAATCTAAGCCCTAGAAAGATTTACAGTCCAATCCTATCCCCCACCACTCCAAAGCATGCAGCCGTGCCAATGGAGCACACACTGCACGCTATGGTGGGGCGGCACTCAGAAGACCAACCAGAGTAAAAAAAACTACACTTACCTCTAGGTTGGCATTCTGTGATATTTGCTGGCAGAAGACCTAGGGAAAGAAGGGGGTGGAGCGGGTTAGAAAATTGGGGATAAGATCCTGTGTGCACCTTTGCCACCAAGATCCATAATACTTCATGCCACTCCCTGCCCTCTGCCCTCCCCATCGGCAACTTACTGACACCGGCACAGGAGCCGCTGGCATGCTCACCACACCTCTGGCCATTTGTGCCAGTGGCCCAGAAGCACATCACAACATACTGGCTTTCATGCCGCTCAAAGGGCCTTGCGCTGCCAGAGTGCGAGTTCCAGCAGTACAAGGCCCAGATAGGATTGGGCCATAACCATAAAACATATATATTCCTTATAGCATTTAAAACTTATTTCCAGCTGCCCCTTCAGTTCCCTCTTCAGTAGTCAGAATGACATGTCTTTCATCCTTATCAAGACAGGGTCAAGCAATGCTGGTTGCTAGCACTATGTATGTTTTGTAAGGAATACAGAAGGGGGGGGGAAGTCCATTTGTTTAATTTTTCTTTTGTTAGTCAATGAATGACAATTTAAATGACTAAAGTCGAGTCGCAGCTGTGCCGAGACTCGATGAGATGAAACCAAGCCACACCGGTTCTCAGCTGTGGGTTACGGGTCCCCTGTGATTGGATATTAGTGTGTCTCCTGTGATTGGTCGCTTTCGGGTGGAGAAGGGAGGACTTACTGTAGAAGGGATGGGGAAGTGACTGTGGATTGGTTAAAATTACTTGCCTAAGATTGGTTACAGTGTTTCTGAAATCTGCCCTGTGATTGGCTACTGCGTAAAAATGCATCCCACCCCCCACAGTCTAAACCACTGCCTCCGATTGACAGAATGGACAAAAAACAGGCAAAAGTGGAGTCCGAGGCCACTTTGTGTGGGACGGGACGTGAATCTCTGATGGGCGAACGTTGTCAGGTGCCGAGACAACACACCGGATGCACGTGAACGGTGCTGGCTGTGCTGCGACGCATGTGCGACACATGCGGTGTAGCTCCAGCTTAACAAAACACTTGTTTGCTCTTAACAAAACACTTGTTTTCTGTGACTTCTTTCATTTTCATTTCCCATTGCTCTCAATGGAAGTCCAAGCTGTTAAAGGCTGCATGTAAGAAAATGGCTGGTGGAGGCCACTCTACCACTGATTAATCACTGCTTAATACTGTCTTGGACCAAGTGTCTTCAGTGAAGACTTCTTGTTTTCCCATAGACACGTTCCAGTACAGAGTCTGTCTCCACTGATTTCAATGAAACAATCTAACAGATTCTAACTCAAGCTCCAGGTCATGTGTCTCAGTCTTGATGATGCCATTGGGAACACAACAAGATCTGGAGATATCCATTCTCCACTGCAAACCTCCAACCAAGAACACAGCAAGGCCTGATTGCGAGCCCCTATTGCCTCCTTTCCCCACACATTCCTTGTGGCAGTGGTGTCAGTGAGTAACTTACAGCCACCAATATGGAAGTTCCAGCAAGAAAGGAAGAATTTCAGCAGTGGACAGGACCAGTGGCGTCACTGATGCGTGGCTGGGAGTGCCGGGGGATGTGCTGGGAGGGGGTGATGCGCCAGACATTGCGAGCCGTGTCATCCCCCAGCCCGTATGAACCGCTCTCCCGCCTTGCCGTCACCTCCACTACCGCCGTGTCATCCCCGCTGCCGTTGCATCACCTCCTGCTGCTGTCACGTTACCCCCAGGAGAGGGTGATGATGTGTCTTCTTCAGCCGGCAGCTTGGCTGCTTCTGACTAGGTCAAAAGTGGTGTTTTCGCACATGCGCACAACGGCGCTTGAAGCCTCTTGCCCTCAGCGGCGTTGTGTGCATGTGCGAAAACGCCGCTTTTGGCCTAGTCAGAAGCGGCCAAGCTGCCGGCCAAAGAAGATGCGTCGTCACCCTCTCCCAGCTCGTACCGGGGCTGGGCGGCAGCAGGGGGTGACGCGTTGACAGCGGTGGGTGACGCAGCGGCAGTGAGGGGTTAGGGGTGATGCAGCAGCAGGGGGGGTGATGCGGCGGCAGCGGGGGGGATAACGCACCACCCAGTGACGCCACTGAAGAGAACTTGTACTGAGGCTTGGTTTGAATTAATTATAAAGCTGAGTTCAAATTGGAGAATTTTGTGCTCAACTCACTATTAACCTGGAAATTTTGCCTCTAAACTCTCCAGTTTTGAACTCTTGACTACTCACTGGAAAGGATTCTGGAATGCAGCAAGCCAGAAAATAAGGGAGAGGAGGGTGAATGATATGGGAGACGCTGCTGATGTGGTTGAGTGAGTGGGATAGTTTTGTGGCGTATTTTGTATAATTTACACGTAGATTTTCTCATCATGGAATAAAACTGAAATTAAAATGGAGTAGTTTCTCCCTAGCCCCCATGTGTTTTATGCTTCCTTATAAGGATTTCTGTTTTAAAGGATTATTTGTTGAGAAAAATAAAGTATGCTTAAAAGGCAGTTCTTGGGAGAATTGTAACATCTACCAGTAAGTTGTACGATGACATTTAATTGATCTGAATCATATTGTAGAGCTGGGAAAAGTGCAAAAGAGGGCAATCAGAATGATCAGAGGGCTGGAACACCTTCCTTGTGAGGCAAGGCTACGGCATTTGGGGCTTTTTGACTGGAAAAAAGCAGTTAAAGGGGGCATGATTATGATCTATACCAGTGTTCCTCAAATTGTGGGTCGGGACCCACTTGGTGGGTCAACCTGATTTCTGGTGGGTCTCAGGTGATGGAAAGATCAGATAAATACCATATTTATTGGCGTATAAGACGCACTTTTTTGTCTACATTTGTGACCCAAAATAGTAGGGTGCGTTTTATACGCCAATATTAAAAAATCCCTTCCCCCCCTTGCCCGTTTTAAAGCATTTTCGGGCTTACCGCGTTTTTCTGGAGCCGGAGAGCTCCCTTGTGCTTTCTTCCCTAACTAATCTATCCGATCTACAGCTGTTTGTCGGGTTTAATTTATGCACGTGCATGAGTTGAGCTTCTCAGCAGCCAGCAGAGGGCGCTGTGCTCAGTTCAGCTGAGCTGCAGAGGGCCTGCTCTTCCGGATGCTGAATGAATGCAGCATGGGTAAGCTTCTGAACTGGGCCTAGTTGGGAGGCTTTGGAAACTGCATAGGTGGGGGAAAAGAGTTGAGTCTGGGGATTTTGTATTTGGGATTTATGTTTACTTTGGAAACTGTGCATGGGTGAATTGGGGGAAAAGAGTTGAGTCTGGGTTTTTTTTGTACTTGGGATTTATGTTCTGGTGCATTTTGTTCATGTGTCTTATTGCTGTGTGTTTTAAAAGAGATCCTGGTATTTTTGTACAATTTATGTAAATTAGCTAATTAAGCAGCCAAGCAGTAAGTGGCCAAGTGGCCCAAAAATGCTTTAAATCTTTTTTTTTCTTGAAACCCAGGGCCAAAAGGAAGGTGCGTCTTATACGCCGGTGTGTTTTATACGCCGATAAATACGGTAATTGCCACAAGCCTTGAGGCTATTCAAAAATCAGATAGCAGATAATTGCCCTTCAAAGAGCTGAGCTCCGGCAGTTTGTAAGCTTGTATAAATATAGGGAGATAAAAGTTTGAGCCTCTTTTTTCTGGTGTTTTTTTTCCAAGTCCGTCAGTGACAGGTAGTGGGGGCAGGTGAAGGCTGGGTCACATAATTAAGCCCCTCAAGCTTTGAGGCTATTCATTAGGGCTGTCTCATTACCAGAAATGGATTGAGGTTTTTTGCAAATAAATAAAATATTACTTGCAAATAAATATTATTTCTTTCTAGGTCACCTTTTTTAAAGTCTCGTAAAGCTAGGTGGGTCCCGATAGTGTCATTTTAAAAAGTGGGTCCCAGTGCTAAAACATTTGAGAATCACTGATCTATACAGTTATGCATGATGTGTAGACAGAGCACCTTTCTTCTCCCATAATACTAGAACCAGGGTCATCCAGTGAAACTGGTAGGCATGAGATTTAAGATGGATAAAGATAGGCTTACCATCCATCCCGGAATTTCCAGGACCATCCTGGAACCCGGGCTTGGATCCCGGATCAGTCCCGGACCATTCCAAGCCCGGTGGAAGCCTCTGCCACTGCCTTTTTTAAACTGCAAAAACTTACCTTTTTCTGGGCGCCGCCATTTTGGTCCTCGTGAAATCTCGCAAGATCCAAGATGGCAGCGCCCAAATCTCTTGAGGGTATGAGGCAGCACAGTACAAATTGCACAAATTCAGAAGGACAGGTCTATCAGTGGCTACTAATCACGATGACTATGTGGTCCCTTCAGATCCAGCAGCAGCAGGCCTCTGAACACCAGTTGCAGGGGAGCAATGCATGGCTTGAGGGGTTTCCCAGAGGCAGCTGGTAGGCCACTGAGGGAATCAAACTGCTTTCCTATGTTCTTATGTGATCGTTTTATAATTTGTGTAGTTGGTTGGTACCATTTTATTTATATTGACTATATCATCAGAGACAGTTTAAAACAAATACAGTACTGCCCCCATATCCGCTGGGGATATGTTTCAGGCCCCTCCGTGGATACATGAAACCATGGATTGGGGCAAACGCCCCCTCCATGGTTTCCTGAGGGCCCCCTGTCCTGTCTCTCCTGCGGGCAGGCATGCTCCCCCCCAGCTCTTTCTTCTTTCATCAAGGTTTGTTTCTTCCTTAAAACAGAGAAGCAGCCTCCATTGCAGGCAGGCAGAACGAGACTAAGTCCTAGAGAGACCCTGCAAGGTTTCTGAGGGTGTAATCCAATCCTACTTACGCCGCTGTTGTAACCAGTGGTGCAGCGAAAATGGGAGGCCCCAGAACGGAAATTCAAAGGAGATTTGAATCCCCTTTCCGTTCTGGGGTCTCCCGTTTTTGCTGCGCCACTGGTTACAACGGTGGCATAAGTAGGATAGGATTGCGTCCTTAGTCTCATTCTACTTGCCTGCAATAAGCAGCCAGAGGCTGCTTCTCCTGTTCTTTTAAGGAAGAAACGAAGCTTTCTGGGAAAAAAGTAAAAGCCTGGGGGTCCCCCCGTGATCCATGGATAATTGAAACTGTGGATAGTGGATCAGTGGATATGGGGGCCCACCTGTACATCTCTGTTAAGGCCTAGGAAAATGCAAAAGGAGGACTCCCTAAGTAATAACTCATAACAATTTTTTCTTTCATATATACTTAGTGGGGAAATATTCCCAGACAATTAAGTTATCCAAAATCTTGATTAAACAATTTCAGCACAACCATAACTCCGTGTCTTTGTCTGATTTGTACTGATCCTTATTTAGTGCTCCATGAATAGAAGCTCCTTCCATTTACGGAAGAATCCCCGAGTGTGCAACTTTACTTAAGAGGTTTTAATACAAATAGGAAAAAGGCAATGTATAAGAATAAAACAAAATACTGACAATTTGAAGACTGCCTGTATAATTCTATAGATACTGGCAAACAGTATATACCAGGGGTGGCCAAACTGCGGCTCCTGAGCCACATGCGGCTCTTTGACGGCTCTTTTGACTGAGCTCCTTTTTGCATCACAATTAATATAAAAGGTAAAATAAATTGTCAAGCTTTATAATTTACCAGGTATAAACTGAGAGTCCATTGGATTAAAACGTAAGTTTAATGTTCGTGGTGAGTAAATATATTTACGAATTTAAATGCTGCTTAAAAATTTGCGGCTCTCAAACAACTGAAGTTTATCGTATGTGGCTCTTACATGAAGCAAGTTTGGCCACCCCTGGTATATACCAATTGTACACCCTCAGATTGTGCTGTTAACATGACTGAGCCACAAACGGAAAGCTGTAACTGACAAAGGAGAAAGAAGCCTCCAGCTGGGGTGGTATAACAACATTTATGTTCAGACAGGCTTGCTACATTAAGAAAGCATTGCAGCATTTAATTTATTTCAGACAACATATGCAGCTCAACTACATAAAAATATGTCAGGATTGGGGGGTGTTTGTTTTCAAGGCATCTGAAATATTTGATAACAGCCAAACTTTGAAATCAGACATCCTGTTACTGTGCTCAGACATTGTGAGAGAGGAACATTACTAAGACATTATGAAACACATCAGCAGCTGTCTTTGGGTCAAACGACATGTTGTTTTTGCTGTTTTGGTCTGTTTGTTCTTTTTTTCTTTTAAACATGAAGGCATGGGGCCTGTGTGAAATGCTGCAAAACCACAGCAGGGGGCAAGAGAGGCTTCAGCACATTATCCCTGCTGTAATTTTGACCCCGATTGTATGCCCTCCACGTGCTATTTACAGAAGAAAAATATGGCTTCAATTGGTTTTCAATTGTAGTGCGTTTTCTACTGCAAATGGCATATGGGGACCCACAATCAGGATTGGAACTGCTGTGGGAGAGGGGAATGCTACATTTCCTCTACTCACCACTGCAATTTTGCGGCATTTTCTCCCTGGCACTATTAAACAAATTTTTTTAAAGGGCTGAACACACACGTATACAGTTAAGAGTCTGAAGTTGTGCAATGGGCAGCCCAATCCTGTCTAGCAGGATGCAGCGGCACAAATAAGGCATCTGCCATATCCTAAGCAGTAGTGGGCCCACCCTGGTGCAGCCAGAGGCCTCCTTGGGGTAAAGGGACATTTGTCCCTTTACCCCGAGTAATGTGCCAGCAGCCCCGATAGGGCTACGCGAATGTGCGCCAGCTATTTTGCTGGTGCACATTCGAGAGCCCTGTGTAACGGCAGCCAGGCGCACAAAGGGGGATAGGATATGGCGGAGGAGGCCTCTGACCCCTCCCCCTTCCTTACCGACCAATCCTACCCACCCACAAAGCCCCATTCCGCCCTCCCCATGCCCCTTTGCCACCCAGTGGGGAACTCACCTTCCCCAACAGGCACAGCTCCGGATCTGTTGCAAGAAGTGCGGCACCAGCACTGCCTACTCGCCGGGTGCCGCAAACATGCTTTATGGCACATTTACGACACCCTAGACCAGCAGAGTGCGCGCTCCACCGGTCTATTTCTAGACAGGATTGGGCTGTAAGACTCTTCATTATACTGTTTTGCAGTTGCCATATAAAAAGAAAGCACTCCCTCCCTCTTGTCTTAGAGCAGGGTGGCCAAACACAAATGTTTGAGAGCCATAAGAGAGATGTTTGAGAGCCGCGATATTTAAGAAGCATTTAAATTCTTAAATATATTTACTCACCATGAATATTAAACTTACATTTTAATCCAGTGGACTCTCAGTTTATACCTGGTAAATAATTATAAAGCTTGAAAAATTCTTATTTACCTTTTATATTAATTGTGATGCGAAAAGGAGCTCAGACAACATCTTTCCGAGAGCCGCACATTATACGTCAAAGAGCCACATGTGGCTCAGGAGTCACAGTTTAGCCACCAATGTCTTAGAGTGAAGGATTTTTCCTCAGGAACTGTGCTGGAATAGATGTCAAGCAGGGTTTGTTATGAGCTTCCTCAACTTGTACCCTGAGCCAGTTTCACTTCAAATTCCAACCCCGCACAAAAACTAGCAATATCCATCATCACCCCAAACAGGTTCACTGTATAGCTCCTTCTGAGTCATTTGGGGTGACTAACTTCAGACAGAAAATCAAAGTACCTGTTATCAGAAGTATGTAGCATGGCACATCAGTTAGGCAAGGGCAGCTAGTGGAGACCCAAGAACAGCTGGTGGACTGGGGAGAGGACTCAGAAGAACCCCTCCCCCCACCCAGTATTCTTTTTCTGCCACCACATTTCAGGAGAGCAGAGACAGGAGCCACACAACACCCCTGTTTTATACCATCGCAGGTATAGTGTGTCCCAGAAAATCCCTGGTCTGGTCCCTTTAAGAAGCCTAGCCCCACTCTGGGCTGATTAGTTCCCCTTTTTCCACTCACAGGTTTAGCAGTCCAAGTCCAAATATCAAAGTCCAAAAGCCAGTCTGATGTCAGAAAGCCAGTCAGGGTTCTCAAGCCAGTCCACATTCAAAGCCAAAGCAGGTTCCTCAAGCCAGCCCAGAAGTCAGTCAAGGTAAGTCCAGAAGTCAGTCAGCTAAGTCAGTCTTTCTCCTCCAAAGCTTTCTCCTTACTGCAACCCACACTCTTCCTTCCTCCAGGTGCTGCTTTTATACATGATGACCTCTAGTGGCTGCACCTGAGTAGCCTGCCTGCTGCTGAAGCCTGTGTTTTAACCCCTTATACCCTAGGCCTATGAGGAACCACTACTAACACCACACCCTATCTCCTGGGGGAAGTCTTCCGCATTTTCCAATACACAGTGCTGCAGTAAAACAGTAAACTGGGTCTTTGGGTAGAATATCAGAAGCGTATGGCATTCTCAAACAAAGGAACCAAAAAGGTAGTTTAACATCTGACTAGAAAGTAGACTTACTTGGTCTCAAGTTCGTAAGCAGTACAAGACTGGTCTTGTGCAGTTCCTGGATTCTAGGAGTTCAGTCAGTATTTCCACAGCTATATCCCAGGCCTAGACAGCTGGCCACCCGCCTCCGTTATTCCTGAGCACATGTTCCATAGTGGTGTGCATTCATTTTGGAACAAGTGAAAAATGAACTAAATGGCCTGGCTAAATGGAATGTTGTAATTCGTTCTGAAACAAACACCAAGGGCTTCAAAGGATAACAAGTGACATGTGGCTCACTGAATACCCAGTTGATACCTTGTAGTACGGTGTAGGGTTGGCTTTCTCCCCACTGTCAGGGAAAGGGACTCTCGGGAGAAGATTGGGTGACCAAGGGGAGTTGTGCCTTGTGGTTAGTGCACACACACACACCTTCCTGCTTCCAATTCTCTGAATGGGAAAAAAACCTTCGTAGTCTATACCTGTTGCCACCATCTCAGGCTACAGAGGGGATGGGGCAGCTTCTGGGGAACACCCCCCCCAGGACAGCACAGAAGCCCAGGGGTTCTTATTAAAAATCAAACCCATAGTAGTGTCTGTGGGGCAAAGAGATGTGACAATCCGTTGAATTACCCATGAACATGGTGGACCAGGAACACCAAAGTGTCAAAATGTAATGGTAGTTTGTTCAAAGTCTAAATGAAAAGGGACCTAGATGGACAGGTTTGGCTGTTCAGTCGCTAAGTACAGTACATGCTGGTCCAAGGGATTCCAGACAGAAAAAGTAGCCAAATCCACAAACAGCACATGCTTGGGGAATAATAGAGTTTCCAAGCAAGGGACAAAGCTGCTTGCAAACGCTGATACCCCAGCAGCGTTTTAGTCTGCTGAACCTGCACAGGTACCATTGGGGATTTATCCAAAACACACAGGAAAAATAGGCAAAAAAATAGGGGAGAAAACAGGGCATTCATCACACACACACACACACACACACACACACACACACACACACACACACACACACACACACATTTTAACTGTTTTTAAAATATGCAAGGAGCATCAGAGCTCCTTTCAACAGCCTTTGGGTGTCTGCCAAGGTTTTCCCTCCACAGTACCTTTGACACTGCATTAGTTCAGAGCATTGTGGGGAAACAATGGCCATCACCCGTGGGAGCCACCATTTTGTTTGTGTGTGTGTGTGGTTGCTGCCTCCTTTCTCCACAATGTCCTTTACCCGTACTGCATTTGGGACATTGTGGGAGAAAACAAATCAGCTTCTGGGAGGCAGCAACATTAATTAAAAATAAAGAAAACAAACACAAAAATACAAAGATGAAAGAAGAGTGATTAAACAAATGGAAGTGCAGGTGAAAGAAATAAATGAGGGCTAAATTAGCAAAAACGAATGCAGAAACAAAGTGGATTATTTTTTTCTTTTACACACCCCAATGTTGTCTGAGATAACAAAAGATGAACGAACAAAAGAGTAGGTTGTTTCAATTTTCCAAAGTTCCTATTTTCATGTCAATTTGCTCATCCCTTTGGTTCTATTCATCTAAGTGATCCTTATGCCAAATTTTAGACAAATTGAATAATATTTAGAGGTTGCACACTTTTGTAGGGTTGTTCAGTTGTTGTTTTTTGCTAGAGAGCTATAGCATGTAGTTGTACTACCATATATACTTGCTTACAAGGCGAGAAATTTAGGCAAAAAAAAGGACCCGGAAAAGCTGCGTCGTCTTCACATTGGGTCAATGCATGTTCTCCTTTAACTGTATCCCCCCGTGGTGCCACCCCATTACCTTTGTTGTGTTTTAATTCAAGCCTGGAGTTTGAATTAAATTCCTGGAGAAAACAGGAGTTGCATCTTACAAATTTAACTAACGTAGATAACATGAATGTTTTTTAAGTTGTTTCATCTAAGTCTTGTTTGAAGTTTAGTTTCATTTGGATGGATTTGAGAATAAAAATAATAATCATTGGAAATCTTGTTTCTTTTAGCCTATATGCTATATATTATATATTAGTGTGAAAAGTGTGCAACCTCTAAATATTACCCAATCTTCCTTAAATTTGTCAGATATCCTTTTTATATCAATAATGAGGTTATGAGCAAAGTCAACAAAAATGTTACATTTTTTATTTTAACCCTATAATATGAAACACTCTACAAGGCTGGCCCCAGATTTCAGGCATCCCTCAGAGGTCCCCTCTATCCTGGGTGGGCTCCAAGAGAGTCATTCAACCTCACCGCATGAAGGCTCTAGGCCAAGAGGCAGTCTCAGGGATCGGTGAGGGCCCCCCTTTTGTAGGTCCTAGGACCTCTGCTCTGCATCCGCCCAGCGATGCCAGCCCTTGTGACCAGCCAGTAGCGTCACTAGGACGTGCGTCACCCTGGGGTGGGGGACGCGCGTCACCCTAGTGACGCTCTGTTATCGCGGCGCGGGGGGGCGACCCGGCTCCCCCCCCGCGTCGCGTCACTCGGGTCGCCCTTCGGACGCTACGAGGTCGGCCCGGGAGAAGGCCTTGGAGCGTCCGACCCCGTCGGAGCTTTTTTCCCTCAAAATGGGTCTGCGCATGTGCGAAAACCCGAAAAATACCCGGATCAACGCGACGGGGTCGGACGCTCCGAGGCCGGCTCCCGGGCTGGCCTCGGAGCGTCGGGAGGGTGACGCGCGAGGGGGTGCGCGCGTCACCCCATGGCGCGCATCACCCCCAGGCGGCCCGCCCCCCCGCCACGCTCCAGTGACGCCCCTGCGACCAGCCTTGAAGTTATTGTGTCTGGGCAACAAAGCAGCGTGATTGCTTTCACACCCTGGGTTCTCGGCAACTGCCCAAAGATATCACCCCCGATGTATCCCTTTATAGCAACTTCCAGTTCCAAAAGGGGAACGTACACATGATTTCATGCTTAGCAACAGACTTCAGCATTTCACTGAAACATTCCAGGGAAGGCAGAATTCTACCTCACACCTCTCCCAGGTAGAGGACTTTCTTTCAGAGGTTGCCTAGGTGACAGACAGACAGGGACAATACCCACACCTCCGAGCAGAGCTTTGGAAACTTTATTATTAGAATGAGGTCATCATTCTAATCTTTGCTTTTGACAACTAGGGACCATGTGCAAGTTTGAATATTTCCAATTAGCCATCTCTCTTTATCGCCTGCTATTTCAACCGGCAGAGTGCGTCCTTCACACCTAGCTAACGCTTGCACAGTAACCTGACATGAGTAGCAGTCAGGACTTTCAAAAGACACAAAGTACTTCTCAGCCAAGCTCACACATGCAGCTACACTGGGATTGAAGCTGTTTCCTGGCCTCCTATGTTTATACCATTTCAATATGGACAGCTGTGTGTGTATAACCCAAGAAGAAGGCATTTAAATAGGCTTGGATTAACTGATGGGCGTCCCTGTGCAGGCATCCTTTCAGAGAATGGTGATGAACATTGATACTTTCCTTGTAACCTTTTGTTCCAGATAACTCATTCCCCGTTGTCTGCACACTCCTGTTCATGGTAATCTCACACTGGCTCAAATTATAAAAAAAAACATTTTGTCAAAAGGAGAAAATAAGGACATTCCACAAAGCTGACAAACCTCCAGCAGTAATAGATCTTGTGAATTCCTCAAGAGATTGGCTGCATGCTTTTTTTATAGGTAACACGATAGGATAGTGACACCTTATTTAGCATTACCTCCAAAGAGAAAATGCACTTCAGCAATTGAATACAATTCAAACAATGATTCATATGCTCATTAACCTTTCGGTAAATGTACGGCCTAGAGTCTAATGTTCACTCTTGGCTGCTTATTACACATCTGTTGTTGTACAACTAATCAAGTATTACATTCATTTTATAACAAACACAGTCAAGAGAGCAGTGGTACCTTAAGGATTGATACATTAATTGTGTTATATGTGTTCATAGAGCCCACAGCATCAGATGGATGAAACCATTAACATCAGTTGTCAGGTAGCTCTCTACCCAGACACGGAGAACAAAAGCCTGTAAAACATTGGAGCTAAACTGCAAAGGAAAGCAGTTGTTCTCCTGCAAACTGGGAAGGAAAGCAGACTGTTCTCTGTACTGCTGTTTAGGGGTGACATCAGAGGTCAGCCAGGTATGGCAGTTGTCATAAGAGGAACCATCAGAGGAACCACTGGACACAGGTAAACCCTGCGCTGGGCAACGGGAGGACATGGGGAGGACAGACTGGGGTGGCGGGGGAGGGGGCTATTGGCCAGCCCATCCCGAGACAAGGCAGGTAATATCTACGCCGGGTTGCGCCAGGCTGGCCTTACACAGCCTCCCTGGTTGTGCGCCAGCTAAAGAGCTGGTGCGCATCCGAGGAGGCCCATTGGGGGGAGACGAACATCCCCTTCCACCAAGGGGAGCCCCAGCTGTACCGGCGCGGGCTGCATCCTGCCTAGGATGCAGCAGCCGGCCATTTCAGCTGGCTGCTGCATCTTAGGCAGGATCGGGCTGCCCGGCTATACACTTTCCTGGGAATAAAACTCATTGAACACAATGGGACTTACTTGTTGGCTGAGGACACCAAAAGGTACATTGCACAGGAAAGGTCCAGATAGGAAGTTTGGCAGGAGGCTCATATTCAAAAGTCAAAGATAGGTTTATTTAAGGAAATACAAAAACACATCTTTATAGGAAAGGATGGAAGTGGATCAGCCAGTCTGCCTAGCTACATGTTTCTCTTTGAGAGAGAGAGAGAGAGAGAGAGAGAGAGAGAGAGCAGAAGGAAGTAAGGCATAAGAACAGAACTCTGGGTAACTGAAGAGCATACATTACCAAATAATACAAAAGAGAAAACACTTTGTCCCCCTACTGTTAGCTAGCTAGCCTTACTGCTCCCTGATGGTATAGGTGCTACAATACAGCATTGCTGCATATTCCAACTTTTCTGAATAGACATGCGTAGGATTCTGCTGTAAGATGATTACCCCGCTAAAACACACTTTATAGAAAGAGTCACATTTGCAGAAAGTGGATTGATTGAGTGGAGTGACAGCAAATCCTAATTGCACTTTTTTTTAGTTTCAGGATACCTTGTGTGCAATTTTGCACGCTGAGCTTGCAAATCTTTGTTCTGTATAAAAAATTTTCTCTCTGACATGTACATTTCTCTTGCATGCATGGAAGGTCCTTATCACTTGTGAGCCACCATTTTACTTTTGTCTCAGCCTGCTTACATGGGAACTGAGTCAGGAACCAGTCAAATGAGTTGGTCCAAGGTTACAGTAATAGATTTGTATTTTGAATTCCCGACCCATGCTTCTTCTTTTTTTTTTTTTTTGGCTTGGTGTAATACAATTTTTGTCACAGAAGAAGAAATTCAAATAATCTAAGACTCATAGCTAAATCCACAAGAGGCCACAAACTTCAAATTCATTCCAGCCTGAAATTAAGGCATTGGATATGGAAAAGTTTTAAACAGAGTAAACTCCAACACTTATGTAGCATAATCACTTAGGTAAGGAAAACACAGAGTTTGGGATCTGCCTATACTTAGGCTTACCATATCCAAAGGGGGACAGGGTGCCTACACCTTTAACCATTGTAAAAAGAGGGAATTTGGGCAGGTGCAGCTCATAATGGAAGGGTGCAACAAGCTGCACCTGCCCAAATTCCCTCTTTTTACAATGGTTAAAGGTGTAGGTACCCTGTCCCCCTTTGGATATAGTAAGCCTACCTATACTGAATTAGGCCATTTGGCCATCTAGTCCGGAAATGTTTACATCATCTGAAAGCTGTTCTCTGAGATCTCAAGAATGGGTCATTCATTCCACACCCTGCTACATGGGGATCCTTTTCACTGAAGAGGCTAAGAATTGAACCTGGGATTATCTCCTTGCAGGGCATGCATTGCAGGCTACCATAGCTGTGGCTTAGAGAGATGTGAATCCTCTTTCAAAGCTGGTTTCCCATCTCTTCAGGGAACTTTCTATCCAACTTTCCAGTGCTGATGTAGCCGTGCTAATGGGGCATGTGTTGCTTCCTGCAGTGGCAAGGGGCAGTCAAGGATGCCTCCTCAAGGGACCTTAAGGCTGCATCGGTGCTGGAGAGTTGGATAGGATCTGGCCCTTTGAATGTGGCCAGGCAAGAGCAAGCAGGAGGTGGCAGATGTTAAGGTAAGGAGGTGGTGGAGCATTCTGCCTCCCTGTCCTTTTTACCTGCCTTGTCTTCTTGCTGGGCAGGTAAGGAGGTGGTGGAAGGAGATAGAGGAGTTGCGCGACCTGAAAGAGGCTTCCAGAGCGTGATTTCAGCTTGTATAATGAATAACATGCAGAAGTTTGCAGCAAAAAGGT
This sequence comes from Plestiodon gilberti rubricaudatus, assembly GCA_026170595.1. Lineage (NCBI taxonomy): Eukaryota > Metazoa > Chordata > Lepidosauria > Squamata > Scincidae > Plestiodon > Plestiodon gilberti. The sequence goes on from JANXHW010000001.1 coordinate 67,914,392, forward strand.
AAGCAAACCGCTTTTTAACCTTTTTTCTTTAAAAAAATGTTTTAAGGTTGGCCTTGATATCCGTGAAGCATCTGCGGTGAGACAAATCTGCGGATGCTGAAGTCGCGGATACAGGGGACCAACTGTATACCCTGAGATTTAAATAGCGACACAGACTGCTTTGTTTCACTTCAAATAGTGAGATTTTTTGTTGTTGTTAGCTTCAATAAACTTTATTAAACTGTAAAATAGTGCTTGTTAACTATACTAGCTAGTTAGGGCAGCATAGAGACGATGAGCTAAGGCTGCAATCCTAAACACACTATCCTGGGAGTAAGCCCCACTGAACGCAGTGGGACTTTCACCTGAGTAGATCTGCATAGGATTTCACTGTGAGTAGGCTTACCATCGTCCCAGAATCAGGCCTGGCTTCGGCCTAGGCCGGGCCCAAGCAGCTCCCAAGGATGCACTGCGTCTGTCCAATGGACTTCTGGCATCCGGAACTTCCAGTTGACGACGTGACCGAAGCTGGAACCCCGTTGGGCAGCCGCAGTGCATCCTTGGGAGATGCTCGGACCCGGTCTAGGCCGAAGCCAGGCTTGATTCCGGGACGATGGTAAGCCTAACTGTGAGTTGCTCCCAAGAAAGGATTTTACATGGTCATAATTCAACAACTGTAGCATCAAGTGATAGCCTGCATGAATATGCAAAATTACTTACCAGCATTGAAAGAAGGTGTGTTCCAGGGGCTACCCCTATGCTACTGCACCGGCATGCCCTGCCCACAGCCACCAAGAACAGCCTTTGTCTGCAGGGATTAACACTGTACTCTTGAAGGAAACCTCCTTGTGGTTCAGCACACGTGACTGGTGGACATCCAATGAAATTAGATGCAAATTCTAATTCTCTTGCATGACTTTCAAGGATCGTGAGCATACTGCTCAAATTTTACATTACATGTTTTGTTTACAGTGGTTTTGGATCATTGTATTGATTTTTTTTTTCATTTTCAGGAGCCACCTCAAAGCATAATAACTCAGATGGTACATATAGCCTAAATAAATATAAATGAAATCTCCGCTACACAGCATCGGCAGCCACAGAAAACAACCTTTTAATTTGTCCTTCTGGCGAAATAGCGAGGTCTATACTTCTCAATCCTGTGAGCAGTGTTTCCTTGTTACTTGAATTAGTGACCCTTATAAGACCCGAAACCAGCCACTTGTGTGAATGTTTGTCTCATATGGAAAGGTCTTGGCATCATTAAATGTAGTAATCTCTCTCAAAATGAATCGGGCCTAGTTTTCAAACAATACACCCAAAGGCCAGAGTATACTGCGGAGTGTGTTAGGGTTTTTTTTTAGCCTGATTAAGATTATTTCTCCCATGAGTATGAGACATTTGACTTCAAAATCGATTTCATCATTTTGTGTATATTATCCTAGTATTCAGAAACTATATAGCATTATGCATTCTTTGTGTTTCAAAAGGATGAAATTATTCATGCCACAAATGCTTATATTTACTAGGCTCAAAAACTGCAAAACTCAATCCATATAAACCACATTGAGTTTAGTTGCTCCCATCTGGAAGGCATTAAAGTAATTCCTAGACAATTGCCAGAGATACTAGACATCTCCCCATGGAAACCCAGATGACAGCAGGGTTGGAACCTCTAAGCTCTGATTTCATGGGGTCAGATGGCCTAGGAACTTGGTGCAATTCTGTGACATAGACAAGTTTATGCGACTATTTGATGTTGGGATGATTTATGACTTCTGCACTGGTCTCTTTCTCTGTTGCAAGCCCGATAACAACATTGTGGCTTTTTCTAACCCAGACGCTGACTGCTGATCTTTCTATATGACCCTGTGGCAATGAACGTGGCCTGAAAGGAGCATTTAAAATGCATTTTCTCAACCTCTGTAATCCCAGAAGGGTAGAATCTGCTCTTCAAAGCTCCTAATAACTAACAGAGCTGGCACAATTCTAAGGATTGCACATACTCTTGGGAGGTAGATCCACTTTATTCACAGAAAATATGTAGGATGAAGGGAAGTTTGTCTTGCTTCCCTATCCATGTGTTTGTGCGATTCTCAAGCATGTTATTTGTGTATACTATTATTAAGCAATTTACTGGACTGTTGCAATATACAATATATTACAATATATTACCAGAGTTGTAGAGTTAATATTGATCTCTGTGTAAACTGCATATTCAGAAAATGTGCACAGAGAGTTTTTTTAAAAAATTATCCAAAAAGTCAATTCAACTGTGTTTGGAACTCTAATATTAAGAAAAGGTAAATACACACAATAATGAATCAATTAATCAATCAATCAATCAATTAATGTATATATTATCTTTTTGATCCAAAGATTGATCAAGGCAAGAAGCTAATGAAATACATGTGCAACCACTGAAAGCAACAGTACGTAAACATGCTTGATTTTGGCTGGATTGTAGGCATAGATTTTGAAATGACTTTTTCATTCTTTCTAACAATAAATCTGTGTCAGACTTGCACAGTACTCTAACCCCTATTTTCATACATCAACCATTAGAAAATCCTCATAGATGGTCCCAACTACTGTCCTCATAGGACAGTATGAAGAATTAACTGCACCTTGAATGTGTACACTGGCTGATCTTTGCAAACATTCTGTCTAAATTACCTAGGTTAGAAAAACCAATAAAGCATCAAAACCATCAGTCACCATCACCCTTATTAAAGAACATATCTCTAAGGCAGATTTCCTCCCAGACAAGCAAAATTTATCACACAGCTACATGTCCATTATCACAGAACATTGTGATTCCATAGACCATGCTGGATGGATGCCACTTAGTTCAGAATATATCAGTCCTCTGTCACTGCAGAAAGCAAGCAACCATATTTCTTAATTCAAGAGGAACTCATATGCCTTTAATGGATAAATGATAAGATTTGATGAAATGCAACTCCTGAGCCTTTTCCTAATGATCAACCATTGAAGTTTTAAGGCACCCTTCAAGGCCAAGTACTGTACAGACAAATGTTTTCAGTTCAAGTACAGACAGACAATCCTCTCTTCCAAATGTAGGTGCTGATTTTAAACTTGATCTTTAGAACATAGGGTCCTGTAGAAGATGGGTGGTCAGAGCCTTTGTCTGAACAAGGCACCCTGGTTCCCACCTTTGGTCACTCCTGAACAAGGACCACTCCTAAACAAGGAGAGGGTAACTGCCACCACCTGGGGTTACACCAGATCACTCAGCCCCCAGGCTCTATAGGAATCTATAGGAAAGCAGACGTTGTGGGGACTGGCCTCCCTGAACAAGGGAGCCAGGCCACAAGGTTGCAAATCAGCTTAAGCTGGGGTAGCAATGTATGTCACAACGGTCTCAAGCTGGAACAAGTCCACTCAGTTCCCCAGAACTCAATAAGCACACTTTGGTAATAATATAATGATGTTTAAGTAAGATATATTTTAAGACTATGCGTGCATAGATTCAGAAGGCAGATAATACTGCAGACAAGCTTGACATATATGTTACAGACTTACAGGAATAAAACAATAAAACTAAATCCTAAAACTAAACTGTTCCTAACTCTCATCAAGAGTAGTCCCCCCCAGCCCACTGAAGTTCTTCTGGGGCCCTACAACCCAGTGTTGGGGTAGGCAGGATGCCATCAGGTCTCATAGCAGAGAAGCGTGGAGCAGATTCACAATCCAGGATGCGAGAGAGACCACCCTAGTGTGAGGCACTTAAGTACATTTTAGAGATGCCCAATGATTGACAGGTCAAGTCACCCTATGGAAGACAGATCCGCACAGTTCCTTCCAGAAGGTTACGTAATCCTCGCTGTCAGGTTATTGTAACCTGGGAATTCACAAGCATGAACAGAAAAAACCATGCAGGGCAAAAAATACTGTGTCATAGTGATTAAACAAAAGATGAGACCATGCTTATACTAAATGGTTAACAAGGTGGTAGAAAAAAAGTGCTGTGTCATGCTGACTAGGATGCAATGTTTGAATCTGATTGGTTAGCAACTATATAAAGGTAAAGCACCCAGGACCAGTATCTGTAGCTTCAATTCTCTATGCAGTTGCTCTGTTACTCTGTACAACATTGCTGATGAAAGACTGCCTTGCTTATCTGCTTGTATATACTTGTGATCTATGTAAATAGACTTTGGTGGTGGAAACTACCGTGTCTGTGTCATTCTTCGCTGCGGACAAGGACTGGGGAGGCTGCACGCCATAAATTTTCTGCGTACTCCGACACTCGCTCACTCACTCCCAACTGGGAGAAATCCACAGGTGTTGTGAGCTAACGAGGATGGCCTTGCCATTATCTCATTCCCACCAGATAACTAGTTCCCAGAATGCACTGCCAATAACCTTATCATTATAATATTTCCTTTATCATTATATATAATTATAATACACATATAACCCGAGTGCTTTTAAAAGTTGTTAGATTACATCTGCTAAAGAAAAGTACCTGAAAAGAGTACCTGAACTTCCTCTTACTCAGGAATATTAGACAGACAGACAGACAGACAGACAGACGCAAAAACAAAAACGCCATTACATGTCTAAAAGCACAAAATAATTCATAATGATAATAAAAAATAATACAGATGAATCATACATTGTTGCACTATCCTGTCAATAAATAAAGATAGAAAATGCAATGCTCAATGAAGCAAATCAGAATGTTCACAGCCTGAATGGATAATCTAAAATGTTTTAGACAGAAATGGTCAGAGATGGGTGTGGGGGAGTGGCACATAAACATGCAAGCTGTTCATTTCAGGCTGCAAAGGCAATTAACAGCTGATGCATAAATCCAACAAACATCCTTTCTCAACTACTACTTGAAGGAAGGAGTTATTTAAGTGAGGGACCTAATGCATTTTGTAGAAATGAAGGGTTTTTTATTTTTTTTTATTTTTCATTTTTATGAGAAGAAAAATGCATTTAAGAACACAATACAAATACAAACAGAACGAACAATTGCAAACAGAAACGAGGGCCCAATCCTATCCAACTTTCCCGCACTGATGCAGCTGTGTCAACAGGGTGTGTGCTGCATCCTGCAGTGGGGAGGGGGGAGTCACGGAGGCCTCCTCAAGGTAAAGGAACGTTTGTTCTCTTACCTCGGGGCTGCATTGCAGCTGCATCAGCACTGGAAAGTTGGATTGGATTGGGCCCTATGATATATCTGTTTTCAAGACCATTACAAGGAGAAACTAAGATGTATCTGTTTTTAAAGGGGGGGAAATATAAAGATATTAACAAGCAATCTATAGTATTGTGTATTTCACATGCTATATGTATACATCTAGGTAAGGAGTTATTTAAGTGTGGGACCTAATGCATTTTGCAGAAATGAAATTGAAGGAAGAACTGAAGTCTGAGGATGCTAGCACTTTTTGGAAATACTAATTACATGAATCCAAGCCTGGCTGGTCCTCTGAGGCAGGCCAGTCTTGACAACCCCACACATACAAAAAAAAAAGGTTAGTGTTCATAATGGTGGATCTAATCTAGGCCATCTTAAAAACAGACAAAAGTTCTGTTTTTAAGATATATATCTTAATAGATAGATATGGTGATATAACTACACTACACCTGCTGTCACCATTGTTTTGTTGTTGTTTTAACTTCTTCCCCTTTTGTTTGGGTAGTTCGTTTCCAAGCAGCTCTAAAGTGCCTCTAACTAAGAGATTAAAAAAAAAAAAGTACAATCATTTTTATACCAGACTTTCTTATGTGCTGCAACCTTTCTTTCAAGTGCGCTGCGCATGGAACATTTTCATATAAATCACTTTTACAGAACGGAAGCTTAAGTAACTTCAAATGAGTTGCCATTGACTGTGGGCACTTAAAACTGTCTTCATCAGTGCCCCATTCGCTCTGTACCATGACTGATTAATTTATCTGGGACAGACTAAAAACTGTGTGAAAGAGAGTGTGAATTGCAGCTCATAGCTCATTACTTTAATTCATCTTTGATTAATTATTAGCAAATATCCCTGAAATCTGATTGCATTAGCAATACGGTCCAGTGTTGGGTGGGTATGAGTGATTAGTCCAGATTTTCATTACTGAATACATAGCATTAAAGGGTCTTAGCGGGTAGAGCAACCTCTTGCTTGGCACATTCAGGCAGATCTAAATATTCAGAGCGGTGTTAGAGTCACACATCACATCACATCACAACTACTTGTGCAGAGAAGATGAGATCTAAGTGAATTAATAACAGTAACAGTTATTTTATTTAAGATATTTATACACAGTTTTTTTAAAAGGAACACTTCTCAAAGGAGGAACACAAAATAAAAAAAATAAGACTTGGACCCAAATTTACTGATCTGCTCTCAGTAGCTCCTTCTATGAATGGAAGTTGTATGCGAGTGGAAGAAATTATTGCGCCAGCGCAACTCACAAAAGGAGCTATTGTGAGCAAAGGGGTAAGTTTGGCTCCAAGTCTAGGACAACAAAGTTCAATGCATAACAAATCAATAGCGTAGCTGGCATTTTTCCAAGGGGGCCGTGGGCGGGATGATGCGTCTTCGCCCCGCCCCCGGAATGGAACGAAACCTTTTGGCTCCAGTCCTGCTCCATTCCGGTGGCTGGGGGTGGGGCGAAGATGCGTCGCCCCGCCCATGCCCCCCTTGGGAAAATACAAGCTATGCTATTGTAACAAATATTAAAAGACAGTAAAAGTTAATGCAGCACAAGCTACTGAAGAAGCAGTTTGGAAAGGATATGATAGAGCACAGCAGCACTGTCTGTGCAATGTGAATGCCCATAGTTTATGCAGACTAGTGTGTGAATGTTCACAAATGACAGTGCAAATGAGAACTAGAGACCAGTGTGATGTGTGTCAAGCTGAACTATTGGTTTGAAGCCCAGACACGAAGTGCCCTTGACAAAATGTTCTAGAGACGGAGTATTTGTCACAAGGGTAACAAGAATGATACCTCCTTTCAAACAGGAGAGACAGGCACAGCTGTTGTCAACCAGAATGTCAAGGTGAAAGGAAGAGAGGGGGTCAAACATAAGCTGTCAGAATCTCCCAAATCAATTGTTCCTTATCCCTCATTAAGTTGAATACTTACTAACAGAAGATGGAACATTTTACACTTGGTATTTCTCCATGTCATTCTCAAGTTCTTTTTGCCTTACTGCCTTACATCTATGATGATTTACTGGAGATGTAAAGATGACATGAATCTTTCCACTGGCATCCTAGTAATTTTTCCCCCTCCTACACAATTCAAAACAATTAAGTAGAACAAATTTTAGAGGAATCTTGCAACTCTTCCATATGGAGAGGTTTAACCATCTTTGAAAGGCCTGTGCTGAGCCACCTACTGTCAGAACATCTTCTGATCAGTGCAAAAAACTCAGAAAATTCAGCAGCTTGTCAGTTATCATACTGCGGGGCGGGGAACCTTTTCCCTGGCGAGGGCCGTTTTAAATATTAGGAATTTGGTTGAAGGCCGGCCGTAAGGCCGGGTGCCATTTTTATTTATTTAATTAATTTTTTCCCCGCCCCCCCATCGGCCTCCGGAGGCTCCGCGCTCACCGTCTGAAGCCGCCGCCAGGTCTGCGCGTCACCTCCGGCGTACCATGCCAATGAGGGCAAGAGCTTGCCCTCATTGGCGTGGTATACATGTGCGAAATGGCCAACGGCCTGGTGAGAAGGGGTCGAGGCGGCGGCTGGGGAGGACATGCAAAGGCCCTCTCCCAGCCTCCAGAGGTGATGCGGAGCCTCCAGGGGCCAGTTGGGCGGCCTCCCGGCAATCTCTCCAGGGGTCGGACCGGATGGCCTCGGGGGCCTGATCTGGCCCTGGGGCCGGAGGTTCCCCACCGCTGTCATACAGGCTCACGGTTGAACTCCTAGGAGTACATGTGGAATTGCTAGCGGAATGCTGTGAATGCTACTTAACAAACAAACTCATTGGGGGAGCTTGTTCATACAAGACAAGAGCAGTAACCATTTAATAGAGATGGTTATGATGAGCAGGGAAGTCCTAATCAGGGAAGGAATCAGAGCAGGGGATCAGCAGGGAAGGAATGGCGGAGTCATAGTCACAGACTTCAGTGCCATGTGAAATGCTACTTAGGCACATTATGCAAAAATTAGTCCCACTGATTAGGAAGGATTGAAGTACAAAGCTCTTCCTAATCCAGACACAAGATCACACCCTTGTGCTCCTTCTTAACTAATTTGGAATCACAGGAGTTCTGTAATAACAATCACCAAATGCAGATGTGCAATTCGATGAGAAGCAACTTTTTAAAGAGAGAGTGTGCATGTGTGAGAGCATGTGTGTCGGCAGGAGGGGTATCCAACATTTCAGATGTCCTTACTGTATTATAGGATTGCCTAAAAACTAACTGTTCTACCACCATATATAAATTTATAGGTGAACTAAGAGGAATGTATGATTTACACAGAAAAGTGGTTAATAGGGAATTGTGTAGGAAACTGATTACATGTATACACAGTTTCTCTGCCCCCCATCTCCTTTATTTGTGAATGAAAAATAAGAAAACAGAACAGTAACAATAATGCCCACAAAACCAAAAGAAAATGAGAAGAGAAAAAAGGAAAAGAAATTCATATAAAGTGTGCATAAAATATAGATTACAAAACTTATCAATAAGCAATCTACAGAAAAGATATTACTAAGCACTCTATGCACAGATCTCTACAAAATTAAAGGCTTGCATGTCCAAAAATATGACCATACGTAGTTGCCTTCTAGAAGCCATGCATTCAAATGTTGATAAAGTTAAAAGGTTCCATTGAAGGGTAGTGGGGGGTGGAGGCACTTATTTTTCCAGTGCTTCAATATACCGTAAGTCTTTTGACTACCGCAGTAAGGGCACAAAGAGTCTATTTCTGCTGTTCTGCAGACAGCTTCCATGAAATAGGTAGAAGATATTTCAAAAGAACGTAAACATCTACAAATGTAAGCTTCCTGGGTGACCTTGGGCCAGTCACTATCTCTCAGCCCCACCTACCTCACAGGGTTGTTGTGAGGACAAAAAGGAGGGGAGGAAATATGTACACCACTCTGAGCTCCTTGGAGAAAGGACGGTATAAAAATGTGAAAAATAAAAAATAAAATAAATATATGCAGATTAATATTATTTTGTTCAGACAGCATGGTATCAGTAATTATTGTGTATCATTTCAAATACATGTATGATAATAGGACTGCAAATGTATGTGATGTCAAACACACACATAATTGTTTTATTAATGGATTGTTGTTATAGTTGTTGGTTTATATAGTGAATTATATTTATTTTCTGGAGGACTAAGATAAACATTTTAAATGAAGTGTGAGGAAAAAACAGCCTAAGCCAGCATCTCTATTCAACTGATTCAGATAATTTGCTCATATGAAATCTTACTGTAAAATCTTCAAAATTTGCTGTTAAGCTTAGTGCAATGCTGCTTCATAATCAATCCTATGGTTGTAAGAATGTGTATCTGGATTTATACCCTTTTGCCATATATTTATGAGATGCCAAAGGCCTCTGACACCCTTATCTCAGTCTGGTCTAAAGCCAGAAGTTTTCAGTCTTGCTTGCTGAAAGGTTAACAGGATGCTAAAGTTGGCGTTTCAGTCAAGCACAGAAGGGGGACTCTTATAATTTATTTTATTTATTTCTGTATTTATATACCGCCTTTCTTAACCTCAGATTGCTCTTCGGATGTTACTCAGTTTCAATATTTCCTCTAAGTTACAGCCCAATCCTGCTTAAGTATCTGGGCGCCCGCTGGATCCTATCCCCGTTTCCCGAGGTCTCCTCAGGGAAAGGGGACATTTTCCCCTTCCCCCGGGTGTAGCGCGGGGACTTGGATTTCCGTCAGCTATTTTGCTGGCGGAAGTCAGAGGAGGCCGTGTAATGGCGGATCCAGCCTGGGAAGGGGACGGGGATATGGCGGCCGCCATCCCTGCCCCCCCGGGGTCGGCACGACCAACAGCCGGCCTCCCTCCCCGCTCAGACTGTCCCTGCATCTGCTGGAGCTGCACTTATCTTCTCCAGCGGCCGCATGGATGATCCGGCGGTGGCATGAGGGCGGCTGGCCTCCACGCCGGCCGCCTTTACTCACGAGTCATTGCAAACATGCTTTATAGTACATTTGCAATGGCTTCTAATGGCGGAGTGCTCACTCCGCTGTTCAATACTTGCGCAGGATTGCACCCTCAAAGATAGAGTTGTTAAAAGAAATTATTCTCTGGGTTCTAAGAGTTCTGTTGTTCTGGCTAGAAGATAGTGAAACTACCAATACATTCAGCTACTAAGACGTTTCCCGGGAGACCATCTACACAATCCCACCACAAAACTCATGAAGGTAATAAAACTGCACTCAAAACTACTTCAATTTGACTCATTCACCTTCCCCCAAAGGATCTATATACAGTATTCACCAAAATTATTTTTGGCAACTATATTTGAGTCTAATGTGCTCATTCTTTGGTAAGGAGGGAATTCAATAGTGAACTCACATCGTGATATTGCCAAATTTTGTAATTACCTAATTCAGAATATGAACCTGAGATTTTTTTAAAAACTGAAAAAGTAGTATTAATATATTCAGCCATTTTAATTGAAAAGTGTCAGTTTGGGGTGTCTTCCTCCAAGTCTGTCGAACTGCCCAATCCGATCCCCTGCCACGTTATAGCATGCAGTCATGCCAACAGAGCGTGTGCTGCATGCTATGGTAGGGAGACAATCAGACTACAGCCTGGAGGAGGTAAGCAAAAATACTCCCTGGTAGGCTGCTTGATTGCCTATGGGTCTCCTTGAACTTATGTCAGACATTTTGCTGGCATATGTCCAAGGAGAGACAAGGGGAGGTTTCAAAAAGAGGGGATAAGATCTGGCATATGCCGGATCCACCTTCTCCCTCCCCGCCCCTGCCCTCCCGATGATCATCCCCAAAACTCCCCCTCCTCGCTCATGACATGCCCCTACTGCCAATTTGCAGGCGCCACTGCCCCTTGCCGCAACGGCCTAGAAGCGCATGACAGCATCCCGGCTTTCACACCACCATTCCACTACCGTGATGCTAGTTCCAGCTGCACAAGGCTCCAATCCTAGATTACTTAAATTTCATTGATTTATTTTCCAAAGCATTCCTTCAGCAGCATGCAAATATTTAAATGATTTTTCTAGTTCCAATCTTGTTGCAGTCAATCAAAAGTGTTACTAATTCGATATCTATTTTGCTAACAGCACCATCTCACCGCTGATCATTTTCAGTGGCAACCGTGGATTACAGAGAGAGAGAAAAATATCCTCACGTTGACATTTTTTTACTGCTCCTTAGAAAGTCCTGGACAGCAGCAATAAGACCTTCCATCCTTTAATAATGGCATGAAGACAGGTAACTTTAAAACAGGGCAGTACAAAGAGAGTGTCACGAGTTTAGAAAATGAAACACTTCAAGGACGTACTCTTTGAAAAAGTGCAATGTACTTTCTCTGCCCTAGCACAGGCCCATTACTTATCGCTCTAATCGAGTAAGCGAATTATTCTTTAAGACCAAGCTGCACTTTGGCATTCCTAGGAGGCTATGAAATGCGCAGGAACGAAAGACAAGTGAGACTGTGCTACCTGCGCTGCTGTGTCAATGTAATTTACTGCAGGTCTGACTCCCACATCTACCCTGCCTGTTTGGTGCAAGATAAATATGTCACCTCCCTGCACCTTGCCAGGTGTTCTTATCTGTAGGTTATCTCCTCCTTCCACATTTTCAGCTGGTATCAACTGTCATTTCTCTAAACTGAAGTGAAGCTATAGTAAATTACATTATTAAAAGAAAAGCTGGCCATAGCATTGTCCCATTATTTTATTCTCCTCTCTCTATATATATACTCAGTGGTTGTGTGTGCACCTGCCCTTTTTTCTCCTCTTACATTGCACTCCTGTTGGCTATAACTTCAGCAATGGCTGCTTTGTTTCTGTAGTGCACACGTGCATACCGTGTTTCCCTGAAAATAAGACAGTGTCTTATATTAATTTGGGCTCCAAAAAATGCAGTAGGTTTTATTTTCAGGGAGGTCTTATTTTCCCAACCTGTGGTGCGACCCCCCCCCCCCCGGTACTTACAAAGGTGGCCGGGTGCACCAGTCTCAACGTGCTAGAGAGACTCTGCATGGTTGCAGCCTCCTTGCAGGCCTTGCTGGCCTCTCTAGCACATTGTCTCTATGGTGGACGACTCAAGTGCAGACCTTCCAGGCCTTGCAGGGCCTTGCACCCTCGGGAAAGAATGAAGCTTAAATCGGTCAAAATAAGTGCCGGGGGGGGGGGTGTTGCATCCGTCTGGCTGAGGATCCTAGCTAGGTCTTATTTTCAGGGGAGGTCTTATATTTATGAGTGTCAGCAAAAATGATGGTAGGTCTTACTTTCAGGGGAGGTCTTATTTTCAGGGAAACAGGGTATTTCCATTTCAATTTAACTATTCCTGTTAAAGCCAAGACACATGGCCTCCCCCACCTCCCTGGCCACCCGGCCACTTTTGTCAGTGCAAAGGCCCTTCATTGGAATCTGTGTTGTGTCCCACTGCTTAGGAGACTGTAGCTTCACACTGTGTTACTCTTAACCTGCTATTAAAGCCTTAGGAGCAATCAACACATTCTTCCAACATACAGGAGAACAGAGCACAAAGGAACATCTGGTGAAAATTAGCATACTGCATGTAATCACCAGAACATTTTCTCTACCTAAAGGAAGAACTCTTCCTCTGTAGTTCTTTACTTCTAGAATAATATTGCAATCAGAAAACAAACCAAATCAGCTCTGAGTATGTGAGAAGAAACTGTAATCCCAAGAGGACTACATTTAAAATAAATTGGCATCATAAAACCCAACTATCAGAAGCACAGTGCTGGAATTGAAAAATCATATGCTTAAGAGAAGCAAAGTCACAGACATAGATTAGTGTGAGCAAGAATAGTCTACAATCATCAAACTGGGGAAACGGGAACAGAGGGCAGCTAATCAAAAGCCTTGCATAGATTTTGCCTAACATAGTCATATTTTATTTTTCCATATCAGCAAATTCACACCTAGGAAAAAAGAATACCAGTCAAGAGCTGTATTGTAAAGATAACAATGCAAAGAGAACAGATTTCACCTGCTAGTCAGTTAATGAGGAATGTTTTTAAACAGAGATATGAGCAATAAAACCATAAGAGCTACTAATGCCTACATTTTAAAAACTCCCTGCCAAAAATTACAAACTGTCTTAAAAACACAAGCACACTGTCAAGTGCATGGACTGGGAAAGAACACAAATGTATTCACTAAAAGCAGTGGCACTCGTAAGCTCTTACCCACAATGCCTAGGACTTTGAAAACTATTACTTTTCTGGCAGCCATCCTAATCTGATCTCTGTATTATCCTTATTACACACACATACGCAAAACAAGGCAATTACTCACTTTTATAGCGAAACACTACAGTTAACCCCCTGAAAGCAATGCTGTTTGTTTTGTCGTAATTAATAATGTTGGTTGGTCTTCCTTTGGCTAAGTAAACCACTGCATAATCCCTTTGTCATTAGGATGTGTGGCAAACTTTGATTAGAGACAGAAAGATGCACTTTGAATCAACTATCAACTACCTATCTATTCAGTTACTTTAAAGAAAATGACAGAGGAAAAATCCATTTTGTATAAGGAAAGAAAATGAGAATTCTTCTCCACACTGATCAGTTCCTGTTGACAGTCTAATTAGCCCCTTTTGTACCTAAAACGATTGGCAGGGGACTCGAGTGGGAAGAAACCATAACATATTAGCCAAGTGACTGACAATGACAAATGGAGAGAAGAGTAAAGAAATGTCTGCTTTCCCTAACATTACCCACCAAAATGTTATTCCCAGATTCTGGTGTTTTAATTTATAATCTCCCAGAGTTTGTGTGTTGTGTCCTACTCTCATTAGGGTAATTTCAATTTAGAGTACAAGTGGTTGCAGTTACCCATGTCACCTCTAAAAATACAGCAACCCTAGCTTCTCTAGGGTGGGACAAAGGAGGAGACAATGGGGAACAATCCCCCCAGCATTCCCATCCAGCTTCAAATGGGCACAGTCCCATTTGGTACCATAATATTGAACCAATATTCTATATGGTGTCAGCACAATGTGCAGCCAAAAGTCAAAGGATTCATGGTTACAGAAATAAAGCCTAGCTCAAGGAAAGATCTTTATTTATACAAAAAAGCATTTGTATACTTTTTTGTATACAAAAAAGCATTTGTATACTTATTTATACTCAAGGAAAGATCTTTATTTATACAAAAAAAGCATCATTCAGCAGTTTAGAAGGAAGATGAATACTGTACAATGCAAGGAACAGAACCAGAGCACTAGAAATCACAGGCCAAAAAAATTTCCCATTCGTTCATCCCACAATTAATGGACACATAAAAAGTCACATGAATTATGTACAAGCCACAGAATGACTGGTAGCAGTGTGGCTACACAGATGTAATTGATGAGGTACCCACAAAAGCAGCATGGCATGGTGGTACAGGTGGGTCCCCATATCCACTGATTCGGTATCCACGGTTTCAGTTATCCACGGATCATGGGGACCCCCCTAGGCTTTTACTTTTTCCCAGTAAGCTTCGTTTCTTCCTTAAAGAAACAGGAGAATTACAGGCAAGTAGAATGAGACTAAGTACTAGAGAGGCTCTGCAAGGTTAACAGAAACCTTGCAGAGCCTCTCTAGGACTTAGTCTCGTTCTACTTGCCTGCAATGGAGGCTGCTTCTCTGTTTGTTTTAAGGAAGAAACAAAGCTTGCTGAAAGAAAAATAAGAGCTGGGGGGGCAAGCATGCCTACCTGCAGGGGAGGCAGGGTGGGGGGGCCCTCAGGAAACCATGGAGGGGGTGTTCGTTCTTATCCACGGTTTCAAGTATCCACGGAGGGGCCTGGAACATATCCCCAGCGGATATGGGGGCCCACCTGTATATAAATTTAGTCCAGGGATAAGGATAAGAGCCATTTGTTGCATGATATTCTGACACAGAAGGAACTGCCAAAAGATCACAGAAACCCACGTTAACCAACCACATATTTTGCAGTGGTGTGTGCTGAATTGGTTGTCACAGTGACTAATCAGGGAAGAATGGTACAAATTAGACATGCTTTCTGGGTGATAAAGCCAGATACCAGCTTTCCAGGAGGTTCTGTGAGGGTGGTATGTCAGGCAGAGTGGCACCTTTTGGGGGGGGGGTTCACGGGGACTGCGCCACGAGCTGAACAGAGGAAAGCACACTTGACCATTAAGTACTGTTAGTGCTTAATGTGGGGTGTCGAGGGGGGCAGCAGATCGCATTGGGCTATCCACATTGTAACTGTATAAAAAGCAGCAACCCTTCAAGCAGAGAAAGTGGGCAAAAAGTGACATGCAGGAACTGACGTAGTGTACCATGTTTTTCTAGTCTCTGGTACAATCACAAAACACTTTTCCCTGGGACAGTGTAATGATAGTTTTTACCTCCATGCCTCCCTATATTCTGCTTACTACTTGCTTCACAGCTCAGCGGGGCAAATGTCAGCCTATTGCAATACACAATGCAGTTTTGTATTACTGAATTCAATGACAAACATGATTTCTCTCAAACCCAATATATGATGAGTGCAACTCACATCCGTAAGGTGGATGATGCAGCTCTTGTCAGTTCAGCAGGTGCTGGAGGGAGTGGCAGATTCACGACCCCATGACTGCTGCTGCCTCCCTCCAGCCCAGTGTGGACAGAGTGTATCAAACCACTTCCAACCCAGTAAAAGAGAATGGGGTGTCGAGGGGGGCAGCAGATCACATGGGGCCATCCACAGTGTCACGGTATAAAAAGCAGCAACCCTTCAAGCAGAGAGAAATTATTTCTAATAAAAATCCTATGAGAAACCATTCATTTTACCTTCAATGATGGTTGAGCTGAAAGGGGAATGCATTGCATGCATATTTGGAGCAGCATTTAAAAGCACCATCTCCCCTTTTTGGTACTTTTCCAGATATTGGATTGAAAAGATGTGAAAACGTTTGCCCACTGAAAGTGGGGGTAATGCTTCCTAATGTACTTGGTTTGCCATTGGAAATGTCAGCACAAAGATGATATATTTTGTTGTGACAACATCCCATTCATGATGTAATCCCCCGTTTGCTAGAAACAGGGATGTGACAAATGCAGGAATCATTGCCCATACTCGTAATTGTCATAAGTTACTTGCTGTGATGTTATTATGTAGCCAGATTTGATTAGTTGTGTAGCATTGTGACATCACTTTGTTTACGATATGATTCCTCATTGGCTATCAATTAGAATCAGTTGTACAATTTCAAATATCAGTGACACCAGGTTATTTTTATGAATTTCTCACTATATTTTTAAACATGAGGAGCCATGGATACTTTTCAGATATCTACTTATAATCTGTACCAGTATGTTGTGTCTTACTGTTGACTAATGTGGTAATACATTTGACCTTAAGCAAATGACTTAGCTACATTTGACAATTTGCATCTCCTTTTAGAATCTCAGAGGTTTTGAAATGCAGTCGCCTTGAAATTGATATAAGGCCCAAGAGAGAAAATGTAGCTGATTTACGGCACAATCCTGCGGAAGTGTCCACCTGCGAAGCGCACACTCCGCGGATGGAGGGTGCCATACATGTGCCATAAAGCACGCTTTTGGCACCCGTGGAGTAAGGATCACCAGTGCGCAAGGCCGGCAGCCCGTACTCCGCATCCCAGATGACCCTGCAGCCGCCAGTGCAGGTACGATTTGCACTGGTCGGTGCAGGGGCGGGGGGAGGGTGGGCTGGGCAACAAGGGTGGGTGACCGTTGGGCGAGCCAACCCGGGAGGGGGCGGGGATATCGGCAGTGAATGCCACCGATATCCTGCTCCCGTTCCTGGGCTCGGTGGCCCTTTCCCCACCATCAAGGAGTCCCTGTTCCGCATTAGAGCGGCCCGGGAAGTGCTGAAGATCCTGCAGCCGGCCCCATGGGCCAGCTGCAGATCCTTACACAGGATTGGACTGTTAGTGAACTCTTTGCCTAGTAAAAATGTGTGGCAGCATTTAGAACCATGGCAACAATCTGGGTGGCTACTGTAGGAAACAGGATGCTGGACTAGCTGGACCTTCACTCAGATTCAGCAGGGTCCTTTATGTCCTTAACAATCACTTGCTTGAACATCAGTGGTGTCCAATGTGGATTCAACAATCCAAACAAACAAACAAAAAAAACCCCAAACATTTTGTGCCATCTTGGGAGACAGCTTTAATTTAAAAGCCTGATACCTAGGCAATAGCATGGTTGCATAAGATCCATCAATGGCAACATTTAATTAGAGGTCATTGTTTCAGAATGACAGTCCAATGCAATCTTTCTCTCATTAACCAGATGTAGTTGGACAGTTTTCCTTCACATGAATCAATGACAGAAGACCCTGAAAAAAAAGATCAACTGTCACAGAAATAGCTACTGGTTCAGTCATGACGATCGCCATCCTGTTGCCTTCTCCAGGTGCTTCTGCCATCGGAGAAGTGGTGACTGGCAGTGGGACTTTTCAGCAGTGGCACCCTGTTAGTGAAGTCTCCCCGGTGCCAGACCTAATAGCTTTTAAGCATCTTATTAGAAGCTTAATAGCTTTTAAGCACTATTTACCCAGGCCTTCTTAAAATGTTTACGCACTGACCGTCACCCTGCTATTTTAAGCTGTTTATTTTATCTGTCTAAGGGTGCAATCCTATCCTACTTACGCCACCGTTGTAACCAGCGGCGCAGTGAAAACGGGAGGCCCCAGAATGGAAAGGGGATTCAAATCCTCTTTGAATTCTCCTTTTGGAGGGGATTTGAATCCCCTTTCCATACTGGGGCCTCCCGTTTTCGCTGCATCGCTGGTTACAACGGTGGCGTAAATAGGATAGGATTGCGCCCTAACTGTTTTAATGCTGTTCGGGTAGATTGTTTTTTTTTTTTTCTTTTTGAATTACTATACTACTTTTCATGTTCAAGCCTCCTTGGAAGTCTTTTTAAACTAAAATAGTTTCAATAAATACTACATAAAAATGTGAATTGCTCCGTTCACACTAACTTGTGGCTGCATGAACTTCAGTAGCGTGAAACAACTCTTAGACTAAATCATTCTACAAAAACACAGTCATCCCATAAATTGACTCTGTTGATGAAGATTTGCCACTTTGCAGTTCCTGGCCAGCCTGAAGCCCACAATATGGTCCGTGTTGGCCATAGCAAATGAAAATCTAGTACACTTGAGATTTTTGCCAAAGCACATGTTTACAGTTTATTGTTTCCTTCTCGTCTTGCCAGCAGGGCCCTTAAAAGAAACTTTCAACTGCCATATTGTGCATTTAAAAAAAAAAGTTTATTTCAATGTGACACCTTTTTTCATCTATCCAAGAACATAAGGGGGAAATAACCAATGAGCAATGCTTAAGTGCTTTTGACCTTTGTGCTATTGACAACACTATAAAGTCCATCCTTGTGAGAAGCTGAAATTAAAACCTGTGTGATACATTTGTTGGAATGTGCTCAGATTACACATATATATGAGAAATCCATTCTCTGAAAAACAGTGATGGGTCAGTGACTAAGGACTGATCTGAGACAGTCTTACAGTTGTTTTGTTGAAAATATAATGACCTCTGTTTGTCAATTCTCTTGAGTCTTTCTCAGTCTCCCTTCTATATCTTCCATAGTACCTGACCATTTTAACGATTATAGTTTTTCTAGACTATTAAAATATCCACAGGATAGTAATAATGAATGGGGGCAGGGGGAAAGCATAGACACACTTTCTTGAAAAAAGGCATGCTTCAGGTCCCCAAATTCTCCCCAAAATGTAACCATGACACGAACATTTAACTGCACTGTTTGATAAAGTTGGCTATCATTAGAGGCTTACCAAACTCAAACGACACTCATCAGTTACCATTACTCTAATTAGCCATGACTGGTCAGCTAACAAAAATTCCCTCTGCTGTTAGACAAGCTTTCATTTTAAAAATCTGTATTGCTAAACATCGATCCCAAATATGAGGGATTCTGCGTCAGTCCAAGGTGGCATGCACGACTGTAGCACCCTTCCAAGTGCATTCAACCACCTTACAGTATTTGGTACATACAATGTTGTTATTACGCATGTGTCACATACATCTCTGTGTTGTAATCTTCCATGCCTCTTTATAAACGTGTATAGACTCTTTTACTTCTTCTTACATTCATTTCACATGGTTTTTGCATTCATTGCTGATGAGCAGCTTCATTTCTCTCTCCACTGCATTCCACATCCTGAATGAGGGAGAATGGGAATTTAAAAACTTCACTGAGTGCGCAGTTCTCCCCCAGCTACTTCTTTGGGCAGAGCTATAGCCATTCGCTGGATCATGTGGCACTCTGCTTCTGTAATGGCCATGAGATTAGGTCAAGCATTCCCTGCCGTCCTCTCATAGAGCTGTGGTTCCTCAGCTTTCACGTGTCACTTGAATTATTTCTCTGAGTGGATTGCTACATGACAATTGCACTTCCTGTCAAAATTTGTCATTTTGGGAGAAATGTGAAAACTAATTTTCAATTTAAGGTGATATGTTTTGCTCTGAAGTGCCATTTTCATGAAGAGGGCAGTACAGGTGCCAAATTGTGTGGGGTAAAATTTGGTTTGGGCCTGATCACCTCTATGGCTGTCACCGGGTACTGGGGCTTCAGAGGTTGGATGGTTGAGCCCTTGGTTGAGCCCTTACCTGGAACCTCACCTGACTGACCCCAACACTATTCCTGAGGAGATGCTTTTAAACAACCATCAGCACCTAAATCCAGTTCTCACTGTTCTGTGAGAAGATAGAACACAGCCACTGACCATTTGAATAAATTCATACAGCCCAATCCTATCCCCCCCCCTTTGCTGGTGCAGCTACACCAAAAACAGATACGCTGTATCCAGCTGGGAGAGGTAGATTGGGAGGTTCCAGCAAGGAAGGGGAATTTAATTCCCCTTACCCCTGCGTAAGCCTCCCCACTCTGCAATGGGTCCCCTTGGATCTCCGCTAGCAATTTCTCTAGTGCTAGTCCTAGGAGAGAAAGGTGGCAGGGCAGGGATGTTGCTGTTGGAGGGGATAGGCTCCGGTGCGCGCCATCACCACTGGATCCACCCCCTCCCGCAGCCTCTCCACCCCATTACAGCCCCTCCCCACCTAGTTTTGGCCTCTCCCGCCTCCTGCCTCCCCCACCATCTTGCCTGCCTCAGCAGGCCTTTGCAGGTCTGGCAACATGCGTGGGAAGGCTCCAGTCTTCCCAACAGCACCCAGGCAGCTCGCTGCCAGAAAGCGCTTTACAGCTGCTTTGCAGCAGTCAGCGCTAGCGGAACGTACATTCCTTCAGTGCTTTGAGCACATAGGATTGGGCTGTTAGTGTACTAGCTTGTTCCCACTGACCCCTCTCTATTCTAACATGATGTACCCAATGATTAATATTGAAGATTCCTGTGTGTGACCAAATGAAATTATACTTGTTGTTGTTCAGTCGTTAAGTCGTGTCCGACCCTTCATGATCCCATGAATCATATCCTACCAGGCCTTCCTGTCCTCCACTATCTTCCTGAGTTCACTCATTTTCATGTTCGTTGCATCGGTGATGCTGTCTAACCATCTCATCCTTTGCCTTCCCCTTCTCCTTTTGCCTTAATATTATTTCTTGTTCTTCTGAACTTTGTAGCTACTATTGTTCAGCTTCAGACAAGAGGTTCTCAACCAGTGGTACTAGTACACCAGTGGTACTTCAGCTGATAGCTTGTGGTACTTGGACCACCGGAACGCCGCTCCAAAGCGGCGTGTTTTCACTCCCAAGAGGCTCCTGCCTGTGACAGAGCCACTCGGGAATGCTGAGAAGTTCCCTCCCACCCGTCCGGAGCCTTCTACCTGCATTTTCTGACCTCTGAAAACCCAGAAGTAACTGGCGGTGACGTCATCGCCAGTCACTTCCGGTGGTACATAGCAGGAGAGTAGTGCCAGAGGTGGTACTCAGCTGTGAAGGGGTTGAGAACCTCTGGACTAGACAAGTATCATTTGAATTCAGAAATAGTATTAAACTTTTAAAGGATAAACTTGAAAGCCACTGAAAATGAGGTACAAATCACTTTCAAATGCTAGATTGCATTCAGTTTTCCTTTGGGTACATGTATATTCAGCATTTGATCTTTCCTCACTAATTTCTTTAACTGCCTAGTTTAAAAAACGATAAATATTTGGATTGCTTTACTTAATTCCTTTCGTTTAATAGTTGCAAGTAATTACTTGGTTTTTCTTCATTTGTGGGTATATGTATCTAATCTGCCTTATGAGTGGGTATAGTGAATACTCAATCTTTCTTCATTAAAGCCTGTCAAGCTTACTGCATGAAGAATGTTTTTCTTGCTTCACTATGTCATTCTTTACTGAACAGCACAGATCACAATCTGATCTTTTTTGATAGTGAGATAGGTCTGTTTTTAATGATTAAGTGCACAGCCTGTTTAAGAATATGATTACACTTTTTAAAAAATGAATCATCACTAGGTCATTGTCTTTATGGAATCCTCACCATTTTCCGCTCTCAAACTCTTTCTATGATTTTTTTTTCTAGAAGGACTTTGCACTGGAGGTGATAATTCAAAAGTCCTTGGTAAAAAAAACACACCATGTGAGTTAAACATTGCTTTAATAAGAAATATATAAAATCTGTCAAAAAAACCAGCATGTTTAATTATATCCTGTTAATGCCCATATATGTGTCCCAGAACAATAATTGGAAAGTATATTACCTGTCTAGCATATTTGAAAACGATGGTTCTTGGAAATCTATTAAATTTGCTCTTGCTGGATTACCTTCTAACCTTAAAATGAATGGCTGTAGAAGACTAACAGCCCAACGTTACAGCCTCTTGTGGCGACAGGTGAAACCCATAGGACTTGGTTGCTATCGGAAAGCAACAGTTGAACATTGCACAAGAACCCAAACACAGGGCGCAATCCTGTGTAACTGTTGCACCGGTGTAACAGTAGATCCCGCAGTGTAAGAGCACTTATGCCAGTGTAACTTGCTGTACGCCGACGGACGCACGACGGAGACAGGGGTAACCTCCCTCGGACACCTCATATGTGCAGTTCAGACACGGAACGGACGCCGACGCAACTCCGCAAGTGCAGGGGGCATTCCAGGGGTGTCTGAATGCCCCCAGAATGCCCCCTGCACCTGCGGAGTTGCACCAGTGTCTGTTCCGCATTTGAATTGTGCATGTGAGGCGTCCAAGGGGGGGTTACATCCGTCTCTGTCCTGTGTCCGTCGGCATATGGCAATTTACACTGGCATAAGTGCTCTTACACTGGGGGATCTACTGTTACACTGGTGCAAGAGTTACACAGGATTGGGCTGACAGTCAGGTCCAAGAGCTGTCAGAAAAGTGGGCACTGAAGCTGCTATGCCAGCAAAACCATCTCCCCAAGCACTAGAGCAGTAGGGAATAGAGAGGAGGCAGGACCTTCTACCTGGCTACACAGAAGGGTTGTGTGAAATCCTATATTATCTTTATGAAACAATAAGATCAGGGAAGTTGGCTTATTAAGCGGAGATTGCAAAACACTTTCCAAATGAGAGGTTACATTGCATGGATTGAGTGGATTCATAAAATCCCATTTCTAGCTGACAGAAGAAAATTGTGCTGGAACAGAAATGAAAATTGGAGATAATTGCCTAAAATGAGTCAAATCATTGTTGAAGCCGCCATGCTAAGAGGTGTTTGTCCAGACCCCCACCAGCCAGCCCCCCCCCCCAATTTTCAGGCCAAGCTGGCTCCATTTTGAAGATGTGTGACCAAAGACCAGAGATTTTACCCAGAGAGCAGAGCAGGAGCATTGGCCCCATGGAAAGGAATCTTTGTGCGTCTGATGTCAAGGACTTGCACCACTCCAGTGAATGGGAGCATCGAGCGAGACAATCAGGCAGATTGCTACTTTAGCTAATTCAATCACAGGAATGTGGAAGCTGAAGAGCTAGAAATGTGAGCGCTGCCGAGATCGAGTCACAAATTTGTTCAAAAATTATTCAATTTCTTCCTGCTCATATTGGAAAGAAATGAACCACTCCAGGGTGGCTTGCAATTCTCCAAACCCCTCTCTGCCAGCCCCTCCCCCATCTGTCTTTGTGCAAATGTCAGCAGCAAAGTCTATGTGGGGACAAAAGAGGCAACACATGAAGGGAAGGAGAGACAGAAGCTATGCTGCTGTGCCAATGATTCAAAGAAACTCGGACACACACACACACCATCTGTGTAGTACTGTAGTTGCTATGTTAAAGAGTAAAACTGCAGGGTGCTTGGGAAATGAAGTCCTAATGCAACGTGGTGTGCATTGCAATCTCTGGTGAAGGGCTCCATTTCCCAAGCATCCCTGCTACAGCTTTACTCTTTAACTGTACTTCCGATTCACCTTTACCCTCCAGTGCTGTCTCCTCTCCTTTGCTTGCATATGGTACCTCAATGAGAACACAAAGCAAGGTGCTATGGTGGGTTTATCTATTGATAAAATTCTGCAGTGGGAACAAACTGCCCTGATGCTCTCCGCGCTCTTTCCCTGTGGGAGACAACAGCCACTGTCTATTCCGCCTTTCTGGTGTTCCTTCCCTGACTCAGAGGTAGAGATCACCATTGACAATCCAAGCTGCTCAACATCTGCCCCACTAGCAAACAAAGCATTGAGGAAGTTCTGAATTGCATCGGCGGCCCCAAGTCACAAAAACTTTGAAATCGGTGTTCAAAACTGGGTCCCAGCCAGCATTCTGAGCCATGAAACTTTCTGGCTTCAGTCTTGGGCCCACTTTAACCAATTTACTAACCTCAGGGCAGGGTGCACATGTGGAACTCCTTGCCACAGGATGTGGTGATGGCATCTGGCCTAGATGCCTTTAAAAGGGGTTTGGACAGATTCATGGAGGAAAAGACCATCACAGGTTACAAGCCATAAGCAACCTCCTGGTTTTTAGAAGTGGGTTTTCTCTGTGCCAGGTGCAAGGGAGTGTCAACGGGAAACAGGTTATCTTGTTGTCTTGTGCTCCCTGAGGCATCTGGTGGGGCCACTGTGTGACACAGGAAGCTGGACTAGATGGGCTTTTGGCCTGATCCAGCAGGGCTCTTCTTATGTTCTTATGTTCTTATGATTCCTATTCCCTTAATTTGGATGCAATTTCTGTGAGCTCTTTACCCCATTCATTGACCAATGGTCAAGCAGGTTGAACAACCAGGAGAAGACTAACCTGCCACGACAACCAGCTTGGCCAACTGAGCTCCAGTTGCTCTCATCTTTATTACAGCTGAGCCACTGCACTCTCACCCCAAGCTTCCAGCTACCCTTCCCATTCCACTGCACCTCTCCTTAGGTTTTCTCTATGCCTCTCCTGCTCAGTCTAGAGCCCATTACCCTCCAAAACTCTTTTGTGTCCCAGGAAATTCAGCACTTTGCATACATGTTGTGCCATTGAGACACCATCTCCTCACTAATCCCCCCCCCCCAGACACTGAACTGTCTATTCCTCAGAGTGGCACCAGTCAATTTTTCTTAGTCAATTTCTTAAGTCAATTTCAGTTACTGACAGCCCAATCCTAACTAAATTCCCCCAGTCAATGCAGTCGCACCCCCTGTATGTGGAAGGGGGGTAGTTCGGAGGCCTCCTCAAGGTAAGGAAACATTTATTCCCTTACCTCAGGGGGCAAGCCTCTGCTGCCCCAATGGGTCTCCTCAGACCTGTGCCAGCTATTTTGCTGGCCCAGAGCAGAGTAAGGGGAGAGAAGATAGGGTTAGGATCTGGTGCATGCTGGTGCCGCCGGGATCCACCACATTCCGCCTCTCCCCATCCAATGCTTACCTCCAGTACCGCCACCATTTGTGTGCTGCATGTGCTGCCATATAGCCATTTACAACAGTGGAACTGTGTTCTGCTGTTGTAAATGGCAGTGCAGCCCTTAGTGAGTCTGTGTTGCCTGATATGCTTTTCCTCTACTCCCTTCTACTGTAAATAGCCCCTTCGAATAAACTGTGTTTGTTTCAGTTTCGTTTCGGCTCTGACTCCCAGGACTGTCATGACCAATGCTCAAAGGTCCCTTGACACACTAATTTCAAGATGCATGTGTGTGCTTTAAAACATGTGTTCCACTGCAGCTGTGATAATAGAAATAACCTTGCTGTAGTTCCCTAAGCAAAGTCTGTAACCCTTGAAAATCTGTTTGAGGTCCGGGAACAAGTGGTGGAGGTTTTCTTGCCATTCTCCTAGCTTTGAGGACAAAAAAGGAAACCTGCTTTGCTTGCCCTCAGACTTACCTTGAATAAGCATTGCAAGACAATCCGTTGCCTTACTAGGCACCTCTGAATGCACACATATGCATGCAGTTTAGAATAAAAAAAGAATAAGAAATAAAAGTATATGGGGTGGAATTGAAGGAAAGAGAGGACACATAGGAAAAATATAAAGGAAAAAATGGAATAAAATTGAATAATGCAGAACTGCGGTGTCACTAGGGCACGCGCGCCGCCGTAATGACCCCCGTGCCGCCCGACAGCCAGCCGGCGAGGATGTCTCTGGAGCTGGCAGCAGCGGAACTTCCGCTGCTGCTGGCTCCGGAGACATCCTCACCGGCCGGCTGTCTTGGGCAGGAGGAGGCTCAGAGCGTCCGCCCTCGGCAGAGTTCCAAGGCCTTCTGAGGGATGCCCGATGCGTGACGTCTTATTTATAAGGTTTTCGCGCATGCGCAGCATGTTTCTGAGGGCAAATTTGCCCTCAAACGTTCTGCGCATGCGCAAAAACCTTATAAATATGACATCGCGCACCGGGCCTCCCTCAGAAGGCCTTGGAGCTCCGTCGAGGGCGGACGCTCTGAGGCCTCCTCCGAGGCGTCGCTGAGGCCTCCAAGGCGTCGCTAGAGCGCGGCGGGAAGGGCGGACCGCCTGCGCGCGACGCGCGGGTGCGCATGCGCATGACCGCGCATCACCCTTTGCGTGCGTCGCCCCCAGGCGGTCTGCCCTTCCCGCCGCGCTCCAGCGACGCCACTGATGCAGAAAGGTGGACACATTGATAAAATGCAAACCTTGTCCTACATTTCTAACTAGGCCAAGCAAATAATGTTTAAAGGCTAATTATATATTGCAAAATTTTGTTGCAAGTCCCAGTTTGTATAAATATGTGTATTATTCCAGAGTATGCTCATCAAGATCAATTTCCTTAAATACTTCATTAGAAGTAGTTTATTCAATATACTGTAATTGGAATAGTGACTTATGCACATGGCACTCTTTGTCTCTGTGATTACATAATGACCTTTATGTAAGGCAACTGACCTATATGGCAATTGACAATGGCAATTGACCTTTCTAAGGTTTATCTTACAAAGCGAAATATTGAATAGCTAGAAAAGCAGACCTCAGCACTGCAGACTATAAAATTAGCCCCAGACAATTCTGTTTGCTAATACTGTATACAAAACATTCTCATCAGCTTTAGAATGGACCAAATAATATTTTCTAAACTCATCATTATTACAACCATAGAAAAAAACAACAGGAATACTAGAAAGCAGAAGGCTTAAATTGGCCTGTAATAAAAAGAATGATTTATTAAAGCAAGTAAATAATTATGTTTCCAGCAGATCAATTTTTCAACTTACGCATATAACATATCCAATTTTTGCTATTTGTTGGCTCAGCATGTTTTTAAAGCCTAAAAAAATGCTTTTCAATAAAACAACGAAAATAAGAATGGCATAGGAACAACAGGTACAACTGCAAGATAATTAGAGCCACAAATATCTCGATATTAACTGACCATTACAGACTTTCAGGACCTGGAGGGTTTTTGGAAGAATCTGAAATGAAAATGACATTTCTTCATAAAGGAGAGGCAATAATAAGTTATCTAGATTGCAAAATGTAGATAGATAAATCAAACTACACCTGGAAACACTGTTTCCTCCACTGATGGGGAGATGCCAACCTAAATGCACAAAGTGAAACCTCTTTCTGCTAGAGCTGGGCCAAGTTTGGATGTACCACCCAAGATGCATCAGCAGAGCTCTTGTAATGTGCATGTACCGTACCACACGATATATAATCAGCAGTGTGCATGTACCATGTGCATGTACCGTACCACACAATATATAACCAGCACTGCCAGGTTATCCTCAGCTGGGGGGTGTCCTCTATCTCCATCTACCCATCATAAGATTAATGGTGTCTACTCTCTGTTCCACAAGCACAAAAGCAGACTGCAGTTGAAGTTCCATGGATCAAGATCTTAGACTACTATTATCATATCTTTACTAATGTAGTAGAGCTCCTAATTAAAAGGGCACCAGTGTCAGTCTACTAATTACTCCAACAGCCAATTAGGGGAGCCAGTAGTTTCACACAGAGATTTAAAAAAATCAATGAAGGAGAAATACAGTACATTTTGGTTTGAAGTGGTCCTTAAGTTAATCATTAAGGGCACGTTTGTCATTCATCATATAAAATAAAACAAGTCTCTCTCTCTCTATCTTTTAAAATTTGCTTTGGTTACTCTAGCTTTAGGTTGATCCTCAGCAGTCACAGCCAAGGAACAGTTGAGGAATGTCCACAGTGCTTCATTTTAATCAGACCTATGACATGTTTGCTTAAGTGACTGTTCTGCATTCTGAATTTACAGTTCCCAGACGCAGAGGAGATTTCTGTTCTCTTCGAAAACAAGGCAATGCTTGGAAACAACATTGGCCTGTGGAATTGCCAACTCTCATAAAAAAATGAGAAGCCTTGCACCAGGGGTATAGTCGGGGGGGGGGAATAGCAGTGGAAATAATCGAAATAATGGGCTGCAGTGGAAAAACACAGTCCTATATCACAAAGCCCTTTCCAACACAGAACTGAACTTCTTGAACATGGTACAGGAAACACAGCACCCTATTGGGAGAGCTGTCCACTGCAATCAACTCTCTTCTTTCTTTATCTGTTCCATCCCAGTGAAAATATTCCTTATTAACCTACCGTACACCTTGTACAATCTTCACCGGTATCTTTTTTTCACTCATATAATTATTTTCTGTGTACTTTTGCATTTCCCATTCTCATCATACTTAGGCCCAGTCTAAATAGAAAGCATACCTTGTGATGATTTGTTTAATCATTCAAGGTTTCCAGTCATCTGTAAGTGTAATTATGTACAATAGCCTTGCTGTTCCATATCAGAAATTCACTTCAACTCATCCATGATCTATGTGTATGATTTACAGCCTGATCCTGCCTAAGATGTAGCAGTTGGCCTAAAAGGCTGGCTGCTGCATCCTAAGCAGAATGTGGCCTGTGCCGGCACAGCCAGGGCTCACCTCGGGGGAACCAATGGGCCTCCTCGGATGTGCACCAGCTATTTAGCTGACACACAACTGGGGAGGCCATGTAAGGCCGGCCAGGCCCAGGAACGAGATTTGGATATCAGCGCAGCCCAATGCCAATATCTCAGCCCCCTCCCAGGCCTAGCCAGCGGCCCCCACCCCCACCACCCCGGCCCATCCTCCCAATGCCCTCCTGCCACCCGGCACAGGACTTGTGTCCAGTGGCACGGGTGTCGAGCGACGGTGGTGTAAGTGGCGCTGACCTCGACGCTGGCGCCACTTACACCTGAGGTGCCGTGAAATGCTTTATGGCACTTTTGCGACACCTTAGGCCAGCGGAGCTCTGGCAGACTACATTTATGGTGGATTGCTCCATTAATCATCACGTGGCAGTCATATTGTTGAGACCCAGTCTTAGCTAGAGAGATGCATGTACTTTTGCCTAACAACAAGATTAGTGAGCCTTGATTATCCAAGTCCCATAAAGTGAACCCTGGCAATTTCCCTCAAGACAGCACAATACTTTTGCTACAGCACTACATGGAAGGGTCTTTCTACTCATACTTACTGAATGTGATTATTCGGCTCACAAGCCCTGCCAGGGAGGAGAGCATCACAAAAAGAACGAACAAGAAGGCTATAGGGCCTGCTATGCCCCCTGGTTCTCCTCCTATCATTATTATTATTATTAACAACAACAACAACAGTATTTATATACCGCTTTTCAACAAAACGTTCACAAAGCTGTTTATAGACAAAAATCAAATGATGAAATTCTTTGAATCCTAAAGTTCTTTGAGCTGCTCAGGGTCCGAAAAGGAAGCTTCCTCAACTGCTACTCTTTCTTGGTACATCCCACTGTGCTGGACTCTAACCTACAACTCAAATTGTTATGTTCCCCCTGACTTAAGTAGTAACACATATTCAAGTCTCATTCACTCACTCACACACCCTTTGGGACCTGCATCAACCTGGGTTATTCCCACACACTGACCAATTTCCCCTCCACAAGCTATTCCCCCCCCCCCGATTGCATCCATGAAGGAGGGCTTTGGAACAATTTTGAAGAGAGATTTTGGATGCTAATCAATGGCTGAAGTAGGAAGCTTGATGTTGAACAATGTTGGATTCTTTTTGCAGTGAAATTAGCTCACACAATAAGAAAAACTACAAGCAGTGGCTGATATTTATAATGGGTTAAGACTGTTTGGAATAACTTCCTTTGTACTTGAAGGATCAGCTTCCTGACATTTCTTTAATGTTGGCACAAAAAAAAATTCAAACAATGTATTCACAGTAAATATTCATGCAGCAGTAGAAATCATATCTCCTTTATTGTCTGAGGTGCAGAAAACAGCATTTGAAGGAAGACCTGGCAATACTGCATTAAGTAGGCACTGAAAGCTACACAGCCAGACCTGTCAGAATACAGATAAAAGACAATGCTTTGCCGAGCATCTCTTCCATTTAATCAGCCATCTCCAACCTGATGAGGAAGTCACAGTGGCTGTTTGGTACTCCACTTTTGTGGTGAGTGCAAAGAAGCTAAAAGAGCAGTTCTGTGTCGCACAACAAATGATGGATGTGCACTTTAAGTTGGTAAAAGCCATTTAAATCGAGGAGATTGCATCTCCCATAAGCCATCATTTTTGCCTTTCCCAATTGCACTTCCACCTTCCCTTAATGATCTGACTAATTGCTGGCATCTGGCCTACAGGACTCTTCCCAACTAGGCATTCTCTGAGTGACAGCTCTCAGGCTAGCTTGAAATGATGTTTGGCAGCAACATTTCTTCGGTGTAGAAAGAGGACTCTAAACATGGTATTAAAGAGCTTCCTATATAAACCAATAAAAACCAAATTTGTTTGGGGATGAAAAAATTTAACATAAAAGACTGGAGAGAAAAGCAGACAGAAGAAATCATTGGATTGGGCAGTTCATGCCTCTTGAAGTCCCTTTGGTAGCAATAGGTAAAGGTAAAGGTGTTGTTGTTGTTCAGTCGTTAAGTCGTGTCCGACCCTTCGTGATCCCATGAACCATATCACACCAGGCCTTCCTGTCCTCCACTATCTTCCTGAGTTTGCTCATCTTCATGTTCGTTGCATCGGTGATGCTGTCTAACCATCTCATCCTTTGCCTTCCCCTTCTCCTTTTGCCTTCAAACTTTCCCAGCATCAGAGTCTTCTCCAGACAGTCCTCTCTTCGCATTAGGTGGCCAAAATATTTGAGTTTCAGCCTTAGTACCTGTCCTTCCAGGGAACAGTCAGGGTTGATTTCATTTAGGATTGACTGATTTGATCTCCTAGCAGTTCAAGGGACTCTCAGGAGTCTTCTCCAGCACCACAGTTCAAAAGCATCTATTCTTCGGCGCTCAGCCTTCCTTATGGTCCAACTCTCGCAACCATACATTGCTACTGGGAACACCATCGCCCTGACTGTACGAACTTTTGTTGGCATGGTGATATCTCTGCTTTTTATTATGCTATCTAAATTTGCCATAGCTTTCCTTCCAAGGAGTATGCGTCTTTTAATTTCCTGGCTGCTGTCTCCGTCTGCAGTGATCTTGGAACCCAAAAAAGTAAAATCTGTTACTGCTTCCATTTCCCTTGACAATTAAGTCCAGTTGTGTCCGACTCTAGGGAGCGGTGCTCATCTCCATTTCAAAGCCGAAGAGCCAGTGCTGTCCGAAGATGTTTCCATGGTCATGTGGCTGGCATGACTCAACACCGAGGTGCATGGAACGCTGTTACCGTCCCGCTGATGCAGTACCTATTAATCTACTTGCAATTTCTTGCTTTCGAACTGCTAGGTTGGCAGGAGCCGTCACACGGATTCGAACTGCCGACCTTTCGATCGACAGCTCATGGTTCAGTGGTTTAACCCACTGCGCACTCCAGGGCAAAACAGACCTGCCCTGAGAAACCTGTGACTGGAGCGTCCAACTTTGTATCTTAAAAGCAGCTTCAGGAGCACCCAAATTGGACCAAATAAGTGGGCTGGGATAGGCAAGATGAACCCTTCCCTGAGTCACTGCCCTGATCAAAACCCCACCCTCCAAAGCCGCCACTGGAGGTAAACAAATGATGGGTGCCTGTCCTTTCCCCCCAGTGTGACCACAGCAGCCTTAAGTGGGCAATTTCAATGCAAGAAATGGCACCCAGGAAGAGAGTTGCCCTCATCCCCACCATCAGTGCTCCAAACTAAGTCTTCCTTTTGCTGGTGCTTTGAACTTTAAAACAACAACAGAACCCAGTCACGGCTCTCTTGGATGAATTCATTAGTCCTCAACACATTTGCTTGCTTCCACATCACCTTCACTGTGGGGAGAAAGCTAGAAGCAGCTTCTGCTTGTTGGCTTCTTCTTCATGCCAACACATTGTTATGAAGCACCCCAGCGCATGGTTCTTCTGCTTGGTATGGACTGTTTAGGTACCCATGTCCCCCTTCATGGCACTGTTGAATGCTTCACAAAATGAAACGCTGCCGCCAGCACATGAGCAGATGCCACCACACATGATCCATTTCTAATTCCCTCTGCCCATTGGAGATGACATGGAATGTATGTGGATCTTAAGCAGGGATGTGGATCAAGTCTCTGACTCCAAGTCCCAAGTCTCGCGTCAAGTCCCAAGTCTTTGCCCCCAAGTCCCGAGTCTTTGGTTGCAAATTGTGAGTCCCTGTCTATTTAATGGGGAAAACGGGTTTAAACCTGAATAAAATTCGACTTGTCGTAAAAATCGAGTCTTTTGAATCTTTTACAATCGACAAGTCAATTCATTGACACGACTTGAGTTCGACCTGAGTCCGAGTCTATAGACTCAAGTCTACATCACTGACCTTAAGCACCATTTATTTCAATAGAATGTACATCCAAGAACTATGGAATGAATCTCAAGCTCTTAGTGATATTGACTATGTTTGTGTTTCAGATATAAGTGTCTATTAAAATTCGTTTGAACAGCAGTATTTTTTTTCCTAGAGGGCTACCCATGTGTGCCTGTTGCAGCAACAGAGTGTCTTGTTCAGAATCCAGTGGGAGAATATCCCAGTCTCACTCAACATGGCTCCTTTCCTTTGGAGGAGAGAAAGCGTCAGAGACTGATGGTGTTATACTGAAATCCCCTTTACGCACAGGTAGAGCAGGGATGGCCAACCTTTCAGCATGAATGTTCCTGGCCCTTTAATGGTTATATAGGTGAGGGCATTTCAGCAGGTGCAGCTGCTTTAGCAGCACCATCAGCACTTGCAGCTGCCAAGATGCTGTCTTCTGCACAATTCTTAAGAACGCAGAGGCCCTCGTGGTGGAAGGTTGGCCACCCCTGAGGGAGAGCATCAGCGGAGGCAGTGGTGTAGCTAGACTGGAGCGGAGGCAAGTAGTTCTGCAAGACTTCATTACACTGGAGTCAGCGGCCCCTCCCCCTTGCTGTTGGAGCCATTCCGGCAGCGACAGGGGAGTGTCCTGCGTGTTGCCTTTGCTGCCAGAATGGCTCCAACAGCAAGGGGAAGGGGCCGCTGACCTCGGTGTAATGGAGTCTTGCAGAACTACTTGACTCCGCTCCAGTGTAGCTACGCTCTGAGCGGAGGTAAGCAGCAAGCACTCCTACAAGGCAGAAAATTGACCAGATCAATGCCTATTAATCACCTCCCCTTACCTGGATGGAAATGGGAATATGTCACCTTTCCCAAACTCTGAGGGCTTTCCCCATTCCAAACAACATTTTCTGTACTACCTGGCAGCTGCTTCTACATGGTTTCAGTCACGAGACATTCCCAGCTCAACCTGGAGCTGCCAGGAATTGAACCTGGGACATGCTGTCTACACAGCAGGTGCTCTCTATGGAGCAACGGCCCCAAGGGAGGGGGCCCTGACAAGGAGCACAGTCCAGAAACTCTCCTCTTCAGCCCCTGCTCTTCAGTTTGCTCCAACCCTGCCAAGGATTGTGGACTTTCCAAACCTTGCAGGTGGGTGCAGTAGAAGCTGTGGCTGACAGAGCAGACTGTTCCCACCTCCACTTCTCAGTTCGTAAACTGCGGCAGTCTTCATTCAGATACTCTTGCGGCTCTAAACATTGGTAATCATATATTCAGTTCTGGCAATGGCCTTCGTGTGCATTGAAATTAAAGTAAGCCGTGTTACCCAAATTCCATGTTTCTCCCCTCAAACTGGCAGCAAATCACCTTCTCATTCCAATCACATTTCTCAGAACCAAGGTTACTTTGCTTTTTTCTTTCAGGGTTACCTCAATCTTGTCTACTACTTCTTCACAAAGATTTTTTACATCCGTCTCTACAGTGACATCCATTAGGTGACATCCATTAGTTCTGGGGTGCACTGGAAACCCTTTCTTAGCCTTATTTCAACACACGTCAGCTCATTTCCCATCATATCAGGCCACCTGAAAGAGAGCACTCATCTTACATTAGGTAAAAAAAATTGTTCTGTGTTTTTTCTAGTGTATTTTACAAGTTCAATAACCAGCCAGTCTCCTGCAGTGCTTTCCTTTTCACTGGCTTTTAAATTGCACTTTCCAGTCCTCTCCCATTAGGTAACATTTAGTGTGTTGTTTCCACTAATGCCCTTTATACTAATGGGACATACTCCACATATTTTTATCTTTCCTGCAGTGACACCTGAAATAAGGCAGGCAAAAATGTCTGCTGCTGATAGGAATTTAAGAAACCCATATTTATTTCTTCAGGATATATAGTAATTGCCCCAACAGGAGTCATCTTCATGAGGGGCTTAACAGTTCCTTCTTTCAACTTCTTTGTTATTGTTCAGTTAATATCTTTTTAGCCCAATTCCTCCTTCTTACAATATTCAGTGTCTTTTATTACCATATATTGTGTA
The DNA here is from genome assembly GCA_026170595.1 of Plestiodon gilberti rubricaudatus. Classification (NCBI taxonomy): domain Eukaryota; kingdom Metazoa; phylum Chordata; class Lepidosauria; order Squamata; family Scincidae; genus Plestiodon; species Plestiodon gilberti. The sequence continues at coordinate 67,948,662 of JANXHW010000001.1, forward strand.
GCATTTATTGCATCGTTGGGAAGTTTTTAAAATAGAATATTAGGTGACTAGTCTCTTGTGTTCCATTCCAAGGTTTCTTAATTGACATTCAAGAATTCAGTTTCCTCTGTACAAGAAGAACTTGTTTTCCTGGAAGAACACATCATGAGACTTAGCCTTTCACTATGTCTTGAAGAAGCCCTATAAGTATGGGTTTTGCTTTTGTTTTTGTTTAGTTATGAATTATCATAGCTAAAAAATAAAATATAACATATGTACTGTAGATCTTCTGTACAATGATTAGACATATTCTACAGAACGTTTTTGTAGCACTTCAAGACAACCATTTATTACAGCCTAAACCTTGGTGGACTAGAGCCCATTTCTTCAGATTGATGCATGAAATGCTATCCTCAGCTGTTGTGCGTGACTATACAGTATAGATATTGCCTTGGAAAAGCAAAATCTCTGTCATTTTCAGAGAAGTGAACTTACACAGTGCTTTACCAATTAAGCACAAAATCTTGGCCTCTGACCAAACACAGCTTTGAGTCAGGTGGTTATGCCTGGGATTGCCTGGGGGAGGTAAACGGTGACTACCATTCCCCCGCCTTAGTTGCCTGCACGGCTGGGGTGTGTGAGATAGGATGCCCTGCTGCAGGTATGTTTACCTTATATTTAATAAAGTTGCCCAGTTTCCTTCCAAGCCTCTGTCTTGTGTGATTATTGGGTGTGTGTGTGTGTGTGTTTCTAGGTAACTCTCCACGATTGCTTTCAATTATGTTCCAATAAACATCAATTACGAATGTTATATATGCCACTTTGATTATTGGGCGGGGTGTTTCTAGGTAACTCTCCACGATTGCTTTCAATTATGTTCCAATAAACATCAATTACGAATGTTATATATGCCACTTTGAATTAAAAGAGTATTATTAACACAAATGTACATGTTACCTAGGGCTGGCCCAGTCATGAAGCCAGTTGAATTCTCAGCCTCAGGTGGCAGTCTGGGGCAGACAGCAAGTTGGCAGAGAGTGCCCCATACCCATGCCTGCCCGACCACCTGCTCAGCAGGAGTATGAGAGGATGGAGAAGCAGTGGCGTCACAGCCGGCGCATCACCACGTGAGGGGTCAACTGGCTCGGCATGTCACCCCCCACACCCACTGGCGCATCACCCAACCCCCCCACTACTGCATCACACACTGGGTGTGCATGCATTTGAACAGATGCGTACTTTTTGTACCCCGAGAAAAGTACATTTCTCCCATGGGACAACTACTAAAGAAGAAAGCAGGTTTCCTCCCAGTCCATGAAGCAAGACTCTCTCCATCTCACCCCTCAATATTTGACCAATTGCCATATTATGGCTGCAGGATCATGGCAAGGTTAAAAGTCATTAAAAGTCATATTAAGTTAGAAGATGCTGCCAGCCCTACTCAAAAATAATCATGATTTAGCATGACTACTTGGTTTCCGGCTTTGCTGTAGCTATCAAGCAACAAACTTTGTCCTCCACCCCAAGACATCTGGCTGAGTAAAGAAAATCTAGTTCTTTACTGTGACATTGCTACTGATCTATTGATTTTGACTTGGCACTCTGGGTCAGTGACTAATCTCTCTGAATGTTAAAAATGGGTGGGTGGGTGGGTGGGTGGGTGGGTGGATAGATAGATAGATAGATAGATAGATAGTCCAGGACCAGTGGCAAATTCTGAAGTGCAGGAGTCTGTCATGACACTCCCCAGATCCACACGCCATGAAGATAAAACATCAACTTTAAATTCCTTCATTAGCATGAGTTCTTCTGCCACTTTTTTCTACCTTGAAGCTTATTGAGCAACATCTTTAAATGATGTGTATTTTCTCCCAAACCCTTGGAATGGATTGCAATAGTTTAAAGCAAAGACATAAAAAAATGAAAGGTGGGATTTAAAAAAATCCCAAATAAATATAAAAAGTATATTAGGGTGCTATCCTATACTGTACATTATAGGTAGTACTAAGTTCTACTTACTGTCACAATCTGTGTCTTCTAGAGCCTTTTCAACCAATGAAATGAGGTGGGCAAGCCCCCACCCTCTCCCTAGGGGTATAATTCAGTCTTACCTTCTCCCCTCCCCTTCAATCCATCAGTCTCCCTCCCCTCCCTATTCTTCATCCATCTGCATCTGAAAGCACTTATCCCCCTATGTAAATTTCTCAACTTGTCTCCTCCTGAGCCTGATGCTTCTTGGTACAGATCCCTTGAAAAAGGTTTCAATAGCAGCACCTGATCACTCCTGCTCTAGGGGGAGTCTGGGTACTGCACTCCACCCTGCCCCCCCCTTCATCAAGAACGTCCAGTATATTCTGCTAGTGAGTTAAGCTGGAGTACTGTGGTCCTTTCAAATTCAGTGATATCATCTCAGATTTCAATCCCCCTCCCCCCGCCATTGTCTGCTGCTTGCTCGCCATGTATGAATTGATTCACTAGAAACTGCCTATTCTATGCATACTTTCTAATCATCTTATATTGGAAATTTGATGCAAGTGAACCTCACTGACCCAGCCTTCCTGCCAGCCTCTGGCCCACACCCAGGTGCGCTATCAACTGCTGGCCATCTCCTTACATCCAATAACTAATGCAGCAATTTGTTCTATCACACGTCTCAAAATTGTATTTGTTCCTAACTTGGTACAAAATGTTTTCTCCACTGACATATTCTTGACTGCTCCCCTCCCTCCCCTCCCCCTCTCCATATCTTAACACTTGCTGGCAATGCTATATTCTATGCCAATTCCCTGGGCTCAGGTAGGTGCACAAGTTGCAAGCTGTAAAACAGAATAAATTGTAACGCAGTCATGAATATTCATGGCACATGTGCAGGAGACTAGAAGAAAGATGCAAAAATCTGGTGTGAATGGAGGCAGGGGTTGGTGTATGACAAGCAGACGGCATAAATAAATATATGGCTCAGGAGTTTTAAATATGAACTAAAGGGAAATTGGTCTTTGTTCATTATTTTCCTTCATTAAATAGCAAATCAAGCACATTTGAAGGAGGCATACAGTTTCCAAGTAAGGAAAATTGCCTATTTCCATTCTGTCCTGATCCAGATGCAGAGATTCCAGAGGAAGCCTCAAATTCACCCTTGAAAACACTGAGATTCCTCCCTGTGAAGACTCCAAACTTTAGAATGGCCATAATTTTACCTCTCCATATAGATGGTGACAAGAGGAGCTGCCAACAGGGGCAAAATGCAGCCACAGAAGAACACAATCCAGATTATGACTACAGTGGAGCGAAGGGTGAAAGCCCCCTCCTGTCATGCCTTGGTCTCAGTCTATACCAGGGGTGGTCAAACTGAGGCTCCTGAGCCACATGCGGCTCTTTGATGTATAATGTGCTGCTCCTAGAAATATGTTGACTGAGCTCCTTTTTGCATCACAATTAATATAAAAGGTAAATAAGAATTTTTCAAGCTTTATAATTATTTACCAGGTATAAACGGAGAGTCCACTGGATTAAAACATAAGTTCAATGCTCATGGTGAGTAAATATATTTAAGAATGTAAATGCTTCTTAATGTTGTGGCTCTCAAACACCTGATGTTTATTGTATGTGGCTCTTACAGTAAGCAAGTTTGGCGACCCCTGGTCTATACATTGCTATTTGATAAACAAAAGTCACACATGTTAGAGCTAATTATGAGTAAGGTATCGTGAAGTTAGAACCTGAACAAGAAATATGCCAGATCATGAGTATCAATTGTACCTCTGGCAGAATAGGATTTCTATGCTCCCAGTTGCACCTGCAAAGGACAGTCTAGAGAAGTTGAAGTTTTAAGTTACAAGACCTAATGAGGATAATTTTCCTCCACCCTTATGTCCTTAATGATCTTTTGATTCCCACTGTGTCTTTTTCAGCGCAATCCTATCCTGCTCCTCCACCGGTGCAGCCAGCCAGTGGTGCAGCGAGAACTGAGGGCCCTGGAAAGGAAAGGGGATCCAAATCACCTCTAAAGGGGGATTTAAATCCTCTTTCCCCTCCGAAGACTCCCGTTCTGCCCTCCCCTGCTGGTTGCACCAGTGGAGGAACTGGGTAGGATTGCACTGTTTGTCTCTCCCAACATACTGAGAACTGTGATCAAGATTCTGGGAGTTCAGTCAGGCTGGACCAACCTATCCTTTCAAGGAACCAAATCATTTACCAATATCCATCTCAGTTTCCTATGAATAATACAGCCAGCACAAAATCTGATACTGAGTCATAGCATATTTCAAACATGTCTCACAGGAGCAACTCCCTAGTGTAGCTAAGGATAAAATAGTGTAAATTTCAGATACAAACCATGATTCATCATTACAGACAGCCTTGTGGGACAGCTCATATTCTGCTATGGACTTAATCTTGAATGGATTTGTGTAATCCGTGCATTTTCAGTAGGAAAAGGATTCAGAAAAAGCTTTGAATTTCTCTATCACCTCTCCAAGAGGAACACATGTCTTCATCAGGCGTAAAGAAAAATACTTTTAAGGGGCAATTCCAAAGGCATTTATATCCACATAAATAATGCCATATTTACAATCTTCTGCAAGGGTTATTCTGGTAATGTCCGACCTTCATGCTTATTTTAGATACATATTTTGGACACTCCCTATGTGCAGAAACTTTGGAAAGATGTAATTTCTTTGATTAATAGAATTACAGGATTTACTGCCCGAGGATACTAAAGTGAGCCTGTAGTGCTATTGCAGACAGATTGTTCTGGAGACAGATTTAGATATGGTTATTAACTTCTTGACTGTTGCTAGAATTTGTATCTCAGGTAACTGAAAAAAGCTATACTGCCTTTAATGCTGGAATGGTATTTAAGAATGTGGGCTATTGCAAAAATGTCAAAACTGACTTATTATACAAGGAACCATACTCAGTCACAAGCAGACAAGTTTACACAGAAATAGATTTTCTTTGCATTATTTTGGAACAGTCAGTTCCAGGATTTTGTACCACCTTTCGTCTATGCTTTAGCCTTCTTCTCTCATTTTTGTAATGTTGATAGTTTTGATTTTCTAATTTTCTGATTAAAAAAAGAAAATCAATTTAACAAGAAGCCCTTGAATACTCATATATGCAATTTCAGACATTTCACCATTCTGTGTGACATTCATTAGCCTTATTCTGAGAACCAAAACCCACTTTCTGTTATATTTAAAAGTGTTATCACAATCTTGGCAGGTGTGAACCATTACTCCCAGCAAGGTTGAGAGATTATTTACTGATAAATGACATCCACCAACTCCCAGCAGCAGAGCCACCTATTCAAATAATCGCCTGACTTCAGAGGAAAAAAAATATAATCCTTCCCAGCATAGACCAGCAGCATCTACTTCAATAGATAAATTTACATCCTTAATCAGGCAGAACTTCAAAATGTTACCTAATGCAAAATGTTTGCAAATGGGATCTCTTCTGAGCATCATGATACAATCTTGTGTTCAGATAGATTGCAGGTACACTTAAGGCAGTCTCACCTCATTTTGGTAAATTACGTGTAATCGTTTCAACTTCCTCTACTCTGTAAGGCAGAGTGAAATGTACAGGAGAACAGATTTTGGTTTTTTTTTCATAACTCTGTCAATGGGTTTCAGACCTCTGTTGCTAATTTAAAGAAGGCTTGTGGTTCAGAGAGAGTAAATGTGTTATGCAAATAACAAGTTGGCTCTAGAAAACGCTGAATTCAATTCACCTGCAGCAGAGGGTTGAAAGTTTTACATGTAACTCTTAAATACAAACTTCTTTACAAGGCACTTGATCTCTTGAAAAGGGTTCAGAACAGCGGGGAACCACTACTAGGTGGATAAACAATTAATGGGAACCTTGGAAAAAGATCACTGGGAGTCTGCTACACACCACAGAGAGATCTGACTGATGGTGCACCTAACATTTATTTGCATCTATAGATAAAACATTTATAAACATAAGGCATCTATTATAATACACATTTTATATGACAAGAAAATAGCTACACAGTGGTCCAACACTTCCGTGGATGCTATTAAATAAACAGTACTGTAGGGACTTCTCTTTATGGTGCCCTGTTGAACAAATATTCCCAAGGCCCTGTTTTTAATTTATCCCTGCTACAGAGTAATTTTATTTGAGTTGTACAGAAGGGACATTTAAGAACTTGGAATCAACCAAGCTCTCAGTATTTTCATACAAATGTACCAGTAAATATTAAGTGCAAATTGATTTAACAATATCTCCCACAAGGGTTTCAAGTGGCATGGCCAATAAATTCTGTTCTAACTGTGGATCCCAGTGATTTTTCATGCTTTTTAAAAGATGTGCTATCCATGTGTAAGTGATAATAAAGGGCATTCTCCTCATTCATTCTTATCAATTTTGAAGCTCTATATTAACAAAATCCTATGAATAGACAATTCAGTATATGTAGACATCCAATCTTTGCTTGCACTTTTCATATATAGAACACAACTCATTTTAAACAGTAAGCATGCTATAGTGCAACTGAAATATTTTCAAATATTAGCAACTACAAATATTGCAGGAGAAGCCAATAAGGTCCCCTAATTAATAAAGAAGTTATACAGTCGGACCATTTTATCCACTGGGGTTCTGTTCCTGGAACCACAGTAGAACAACAAAATCAGTGTTATATGAAACATTACAAACATAATAAAAAGACTAAAATTTGAACAAACATAACATAAGCTAAATAACAATTTAAATAAGAATAAGAATAAGAATAATGAAAGATAAACAAATAAGCAGCACTATTCAAACTAGGAACCAGCACCATGAAAACAACTCTTTCATTTTGATCTGTTTTACATTCAATACTTTACTCAGCAATTATTGACCCAATGGAAGATTTGTTTTTTCTTCAAGATAAGATCAACTTTTCTATTGTGTTTGAAAAGATGCTAGAACCCAGTGCTGTCACTATGGGGGGTGCAGGGGGGTGAACCGCACCAGGTGACACCCTAAGGGGGGGGGTTGACACCACTAGTAGCTAAAATTGTGGAAACCTTGTATTTATGAATACTACCATCAAATTATATATCATTGGAAAGGTAATTTAATACAGAATGTAATGAAACCATGTTGAATTATCTGTATTCTTTTAAAAGATATGGCCAAATAACCGGAAAAAGGAAAACACAACTGCCTTATGTAACAAAAAGTGGATTTCCATAACTCAAAACTGACCAATAAGACTGATTGTTCTGAGAGCCAATGAGGTGTTGTTATGACACAGCATGAAACCAATAAGGTGTCAGTATGGTCAGCTCTCATTTCTATATATCAGAGCACTAGAACTCTTATTGTGTGAGTGTCATCAAGTTGACCACTGGTTTTTTGTGGGTTACTGATTTATTGGGTGACCTGTACTGTTATATATTAAAATAAAGTTAATGGGGGTGACACCATGAGTTACCGCACTGGGTGACAGCACCCCCAGTGACATCACTGGGGTGACATGATGAGCACTTGCACTGGGTGATCCAAATCCTAGTGCACGGCAAGAAACTGACAACCTCTGAAATCTTGAATCTAACTTTCTTACACTTCCTTCCACGGAATGTGTCCATTTAAAATGGGGAAATTATCTATGACCGCTTTATTAAAATATACTTAAGGCCAGCTCTGCTTCCTACTGGGGATCACTCTGATGATTCGTGATAGCAATTTATCAACTGAGTCGCTTGCTAACAGGGACAGAAGCCCCTCAGACTGACCTCCCTTTTCCCAAGCTGGATTTCATGCTGCTGTTGGTTGTTGTTTTTTCCCTAGTAATAAGACGTGGCTTTTAAAAACAGTGAGAATAGCTGTAAATAGGCTGGACAAAACAAATCTATAACCCCGGTGAGAAAGGGTGCTTACTGCATAAATGCTGCCATTTAGTCAAGAGCTGTTTCAACGTTCAGCTCTAGTTTCAATAAACTCCCATTCATTCAGAACTTGCATTTCTTATATCTGCAAAACATGTCAAACTTTGTCATCTTGCAATAAGAAGAATGGCTTTTATTAGCTGATCTCTAGCCTCTTTCCTGAGAAAAAAGAATTTATCAGTACTGTTTATCATAATGTAAGAACGTCAGAAAATAAATCTTATTTAGCAGACTCATTTCTTGTTCTTTAGGCAAAGGAATCCAGAAACACCATCAAAAAGTGTTCAAGGGCAGGAAAGATACACAGTCAACTTGTAAAAATATTTAGTATTTTAATATGAGAAATTACATTCCTGATTTTACTAATGTATCCAATCAGAGTATCTAAAATGTAATGTAGATTTAAGATAAATAAAGAAACGCTTGTATTATATGTAAGACTTCGGAGCTCAGTGATCCAAAAATCTGCCCAGAACAAAAACAACTCACAGTCCAATCCTGTGTAAGATGCAGTGACCAGCCTAAAGGGCCGGCCGCCGCATCTATTCTTAGCCCATTCCTCAGCTGGCCCGGGGCAGCCCAGGAGCACTTTGACAGAAGGGAACGATCATGCCACTCCCCGTGTGCAAGCGGTCTGAGGCCCCTTGGGCCTATTCAAAAGTATGCTAGCTCTGGAGCTGACGTACATTCGAGCCCGGGGTGTAAGGCTACACTGGGCCAGGAAAGGGCTTGGGATATTGGCGGAACTCACCACCAATCTCCACCCTCCCCCGGCCCAGGCCGGCCAATGGCCACCCCCAGGCTGCCCCATTCCACCCTCTCGCCACCCCTGCACTGGGCGGTGCAGGGCTTACCTAGTCCGGTGGACGCAGGGATGGCACACCAGGAGACAGTGGGCTGCCAGCCTCTGCGCCGGTGGCCCTTACTCTCCGGGTGCCATAAACATGCTTCATGGCACATTTACGACACCCAGCGCCGGGGGAGCGTGTGCTCCCCCAGCGCTGAATTTACACTGGATTGTGCCATCTGTGTGTTTCACTGTGAGCTCAGAAAGCTACATATAACTTACACAATTGGTATTTCTTATATAATTTTCCACCAACAGCCACATTTGCACAAAATAAAAGTCGCAGGAAAAGGTCTTTATAGTTGCAATCAATATTTTGCAAAACCTAACATTCACATTGCCCTCACTTCAGCTCAAAGGCAATGCCGGGAGGGGAGCAAACATCTCCAACAAACAGTTTGCTTCCCTCCCACACTGCTGGGCCCCTGTGGTTACTTGAAGGCAAGGCACTTTCACACACTCAAGTGCTTCTCTTTATTTTCCTCAATCAATACACGTAAAGAGCAGATCTCCGTGGACTCTCCTCCATCTGTTGGTAACAGAACTCGGGTGAGGAAAAAAACTTTTAACACCATCAAAACCAGTAGGAATTACTTCAGAGAAAATACATTTAGGATGAGAGTATTGATATGCCACGATTTGTCTTTCAGAGATCTAAAATGTGAGAGAAAGCCTCCCATGCTAAAATGCACTTTGTCCCCTAATGTTTTGTTTATGGTGCACCACTGATTTTACCCTTCCTTGTGTCAGATCCAGATTTCTGCATCAAATTATAAATATATGAGCAAAAATGATAAATTATGACAGGCATATTGCCAACTCCAGGTTTTTGTGGGTCCCCAGGCAAGCCACCTTCTAGCTATAGTATCTTTTTTCTCAACTCAAAGGGTTAGGCTAACTGTTTTCTATGTTTCTATCATTCTGTGATTACAGTTTCACTTCTCTTACCTGTTGGACTATTAGAGCTAGGGAAGGGCAGACTCACAGTCAAATCCTATCCTTCCCTGGCATAGGCTTTTCAGCGTGGGCCGTGCAACCCACGCTGTATCCTATCCGAGGAAGGGTCCTGTTGGGACTCTATCAGGGTAAACAGGCATTGGGGCTACTCAAATCCCCACCAGCTCTTTAGTCAGCAGAGAACCAAGAAGCCCCGTCAAGGCTCGAGGCCTAGGAGGAAGGGTAGGATACGGCATCCAATGAGGACAGTGTTTGCACCCCCCTCTCAGGCCTGATCTGCCATAGATCACCACTTGGTTGATAAAGACACCCCCATTATTACAGCTCTTATCAAATATCAGATGCATTCTTCCTGACCTGGGGGTAACTTCCAGACACACTCCAGTTGCCCAATGACCCAGGTGAAAAAAAGAGGCTGGGGTAGGCTTACCGTAGTCCCAGAACTGGCCGGGACAATCCCGGTTCGGGAGCCCAAATCCCAGTCTCCCGGCCAGAGCCCAAATCCCGGTCTTTGTCCCGGCCGGCTGGGACTTGCCCCCCGCTGCAGTGCTAATGCACTGCGTCTTCTTCCAGCCTCATGTGCCTGCACGAGGCTGGAAGCACTTTGAAAACATCCAAGTTCACTCAGACGTTTTCAAGCCCTTCCAGCCTCGTCGTGTACTCGCGCAAAGCTAGAAGCACTCCGAAAAGGTCCGACGTTCCAGCTTCAACGCAACCTTTTCGTAGTACTTCTAGCCTCGTGCAGGCGCACGTCGAGGCTGGAATGTCTCCTAAAAGGTCCTTGGACCTAATCGGAGTGCTTCTAGCCTCGCGCGAGTGCACAACGAGGTTGGAAGGGCTTGAAAACATCCGAGTGAACTTGGACAATTTCAAAGACTTTGCAGGGCCAGTGGTGTCACTGGCCAGTGCATCACCACCGGCGGGAGGTTGGACAGCCAGTGCGTCACTGGGGGTGGGAGGTCAGGGCGTCAAACCCCCCCCCCGCTGCTATGTCAAACCCCCCCACTGCTGCGTCACACACAGCCTCACTGCTGCCTGGTAAGCTGCGTCACCCCTCTTGTTGCTGCAGCGCCGCCCGGTACGAACCGCAGGGTAGGCAGCTCACCTCTCGCCAGCCTCGCGCTCACCAGCCTCGCCGCATGTGTCTTCTTCGGTGGCTAGGCCAGGGAAAGGCTGAAATCAGCATGCGCACAATGCCGCTTGAAGCCTTGCCTTCAGAAGGGCCAGCCCTGCGGTTCGTACCAGGTGGTGCCGCGGCAACAGTGCCTGGCCTTTTTCGCCCGCTTGAAGTCGCTTTTTGTGTTCTTGCTCACTTTGCACGCAAGAACACAAAAAAGCTACTCCAAAATGGTGGCGGGGCGACTGTGGTGACACCCCTAAAATTGACACCCCCATGCATCCCACATGTATCGCACCGCCCCTTCGACGCCAGTGCTGCTAAGGATTCTAGCTGAGATCTAGCCTGTTTCCCTGTCATCAGCACCAATACTGCAGTCTAGCCTGATGACAGAGAGAAAAATAGGTTTGCTCTGATGCAGAGTCTTCACTGCCTTGTCTCACACACTCAACTTCTTTCACATCAAATGCAACATTTCTTTCTAGTGTTTACTTGGAACCCTGTTGTGCCCAAATGAAAAATGCTAATTACATTTTCTTTTTCTTTTTACTAGGACTTTATTTCATTGCAAGAGTGCTCTCTTTTTCTCCTTTGCATTCTTAAATCAAAGATGTGACAATCTGAGCTATTTTGATAGGGTTATTGTGCATACAAAACCTACAAGTGTGTACATTTTCACATGGAATGAAATTAATATGCTAAGAGGAGATGCGTGACAAGAATAAATCAATCTTCCCTATGATTTTCTACATGATACTATTCTAACAATGCAATTCTAGGCATATCTACTCAGATGTAAGCCCCATTGTGTTCAATGGGATTTACTTCCAGGTAAGTCTGATTGGATTGCAGTCTAACAACCCAGTCCTAACTGGGCTTCATGACAGCTGTTGTAAATGTCCGGCTGTTGTAAATGGCCATTTGGCAGCATGCACCACTGCCAGCCATTCTGGAACTGCCACCGCAAATGGCGGTGGTGTTGGAGGCCCACTGCCATAGCTGGCTACTTGTGGGACCACAGGTAAGCTGGCGTGGGGGAGGGCGGGGAGGGGGCGGAACAGGGAGTGTCTGGGTGGGGAGGGGACAGGTGGGAGGCAGCAAGGAGGAGGGGAGTGGGTGAATCCTGGCAGCACCAGTGTGCACCAGGATCCTATCCTCATTCCTCTCCCCTTCCCTCTCCCTTATTCTCCTTGATTGTGCACCAGCAAAATGGCTGGTGCCCAGAGCCTCCTGCCTGCGTTTTCTGGCCTCCGAAAACCCATGAGTAACTGGCGATGATGTCATCGCTAGTCACTTCCGGTGGTAAGCAGCAGGAGAGTGGTACTCGGCTGGGAAGGTGTTGAGGACCCCTGCTCTAACCCACTGCTCTTCTCTCCTCCATATTTTCACTTCTATGCTGCTCTCTTCTTTCTTGAATTTAGGGAGCAGCAGAGGAGCAGCATCGGTGGCAGCTGGTGCACCACCAGGTAAGATGGGCTAGGTACTATATTTGGTAATCCACCTCAGGCCCCCAGGAGGTCTTGAGACAGGCCGTTTAAATAGACCTTCAACAAATAAACAATTTGTGTTAAAACTGTCACGTGGCAAATAAAGCATACAAAGACAGCATGGACAGTGGAGAGATTAGCTTATAGCATGTTTAAATATTTTTAAATACAAGCCAATTTGTAAAAGTAAATAAAGTACATTCTTAGCAGCAAGAAATCTATCCTATCTCTTATTAAAGAATGTCTTTCGGGTAGAACAGCCATGTAACCATATCCAGCCTAGTTGCCCAGCGACAGGGTCTGACTTTTCAGCAATTCACAGAACTCAGTATCTTGGGTTCATTCAAAGATAAACTTTGGTTCATGACAGAACTCCATCTTTGGTATCTCATGGTTGAATTAGCAGATCTGAAACTCAGGCCTCCTCAAGGGTCAACAAAATCATCAAGCAATTAGCAGACCGGGATTAACAAACCCTATCGATTAATTAATCAGTGCCCTAATACAGCGAGTATGTCCCCATACTAATGATCCTTCATGGATCATTGCCTTGTCGTGGCGAAGGGGCTTGCGTAACTCAATGAAGCCATGAGCTATGCCGTGCAGGGACACCCAAGACGGACAGGTCGTAGCAGAGAGTTCTGACTAAAAGTGATCCACTGGAGAAGGAAATGGCAACCCACTCCAGTAACCTTGCCAAGAAAATCCCATGAACAGTTCCAAAAGGCTACAAGATATGACGCCGGAAGATGAGCCCCTCAGGTCGGAAGGTGTCCAATATGCTACTGAGGAAGAGCGGAGGACTATTCCAAGTAGACCCAGAAAGAGTGAAGCGGCTGGGCCAAAGCCAATAGGACGTCCAGCTGTGGATGTGTCTGAGGTTGAAAGGAAAATCCAATGCTGCAAGGAGCAATATTGCTTAGGAACATGGAATGTGAGGTCTATGAATCAAGGCAAGCTGGATGTGGTCAAAGATGAGATGATAAGATTGAACATTGACATCTTGGGAATCAGCGAACTAAAATGGACGGGCATGGGCGAATTTAATTCAGGTGACCATCATATCTACTACTGTGGGCATGAATCCCTTAGAAGAAATGGAGTAGCCCTCATAGTCAATAAAAGAGTGGGAAAGGCAGTACTGGGGTGCAACCTCAAAAACGACAGAATGATTTCAGTTCGAATCCAAGGCAAACCATTCAACATTACAGTAATCCAAGTGTATGCCCCAACCACTGATGCCAAAGAAGATGAAGTTGACCGGTTCTATGAAGACCTACAACACCTTCTAGAACTAGCACCCAAAAAAGATGTCCTTTACATCATAGGAGACTGGAATGCTAAAGTAGGAAATCAAGAAATAAACGGAACAACAGGCAAGTTTGGCCTTGGAGCGCAAAATGAAGCAGGGCAAAGGCTAACGGAGTTCTGTCAAGAGAACACGCTGGTCATAGCAAACACTCTTTTCCAACAACACAAGAGGCGACTCTACACCTGGACATCACCAGATGGTCAATACCGAAACCAGATAGATTATATGCTTTGCAGCCAAAGATGGAGAAGCTCTATACAATCAGTAAAAACAAGACCTGGAGCTGACTGTGGCTCAGATCATGAGCTTCTTATTGCAAAATTCAGGCTTAAATTGAAGAATGTAGGGAACACCACTAGACCAGTCAGATATGACCTAAACCATATCCCTTATGAGTATACAGTGGAGGTGAAGAATAGGTTTAGGGCACTAGACCTGGTAGACAGAGTGCCTGAAGAACTATGGACGGAAGTTCGTAACATTGTACAGGAGGCAGCAACTAAAACCATCCCAAAGAAAAAGAAATGCAAGAAAGCAAAGTGGCTGTCAGATGAGGCTTTACAAATAGCTGTGGAAAGAAGGAATGCAAAAAGCAAGGGTGAAAGGGAAAGATATAAACAACTGAATGCAGATTTCCAGAGAATAGCAAGGAGAGATAAGAAGGCCTTCTTAAATGAACAATGCAAGGAAATCGAGGAAAACAACAGAATGGGGAGGACTAGAGATCTCTTCAAGAAAATTGGAGATATCAAGGGAACATTTTGTGCAAAGATGGGCATGATAAAGGATAAAAAAGGCAGAGACCTGACAGAAGCAGAAGAGATTAAGAAGAGATGGCAAGAATACACAGAAGAACTATACAAGAAAGAGCTTAATGTTCCTGATGACCACGCTGGTGTGGTCACTGACCCAGAGCCAGACATCCTAGAGAGCGAAGTCAAGTGGGCCTTAGATAGCATTACTAACAACAAAGCTAGCGGAGATGATAATATCCCAGCTGAGCTACTTAAAATCCTAAATGATGATGCTGTGAAAGTGCTGCACTCAATATGCCAACAAATTTGGAAAACTCAGCAGTGGCCAAAGGATTGGAAAAGGTCAGTTTACGTTCCAATTCCAAAGAAGGGCAGTGCCAAAGAGTGTTCAAACTATCGCACAATTGCACTCATTTCACATGCTAGCAAGGTTATGCTCAAAATTCTACAAGCTAGGCTTCAGCAGTACGTGGACCGAGAACTACCGGATGTACAAGCTGGGTTTCGAAGAGGCAGAGGAACTAGAGATCAAATTGCCAACATGCGCTGGATCATGGAGAAAGCACGAGAGTTCCAAAAAAACGCCTACTTCTGCTTCATTGACTACGCAAAAGCCTTTGATTGTGTGGATCACAACAAGCTGTGGCAAGTTCTTAAAGAGATGGGGATACCAGACCACCTTACCTGTCTCCTGAGAAACCTGTATGCGGGTCAAGAAGCAACAGTTCGAACCGGCCATG
Organism: Plestiodon gilberti rubricaudatus; assembly: GCA_026170595.1. Lineage (NCBI taxonomy): Eukaryota > Metazoa > Chordata > Lepidosauria > Squamata > Scincidae > Plestiodon > Plestiodon gilberti. The sequence goes on from JANXHW010000001.1 coordinate 67,963,760, forward strand.
GATCAACTGATTGGTTCAAAATTGGGAAGGGAGTACGGCAAGGCTGTATATTGTCACCCTGCCTATTTAACTTATATGCAGAGTACATTATGAGAAATGCAGGGCTGAATGAATCGCAAGCCGGAATCAAGATTGCCGGGAGAAACATCAACAACCTCAGATATGCAGACGATACCACTCTAATGGCAGAAAGTGAAGAAGAACTAAAGAGCCTCTTGATGAGAGTGAAAGAGGAGAGTGCAAAAGTTGGCTTGAAACTCAACATTAATAAAACTAAGATCATGGCATCTGGTCCCATCAATTCCTGGCAAATAGAAGGGGCAGAAATGGAAGCAGTAACAGATTTTACTTTTTTGGGTTCCAAGATCACTGCAGACGGAGACAGCAGCCATGAAATTAAAAGACGCTTACTCCTTGGAAGGAAAGCTATGGCAAATTTAGATAGCATAATAAAAAGCAGAGATATCACCATACCAACAAAGGTTCGTATAGTCAGGGCGATGGTGTTCCCAGTAGCAATGTATGGTTGCGAGAGCTGGACCATAAGGAAGGCTGAGCGCCGAAGAATAGATGCTTTTGAACTGTGGTGCTGGAGAAGACTCCTGAGAGTCCCTTGGACTGCTAGGAGATCAAATCAGTCAATCCTAAATGAAATCAACCCTGACTGTTCCCTGGAAGGACAGGTACTAAGGCTGAAACTCAAATATTTTGGCCACCTAATGCGAAGAGAGGACTCTCTGGAGAAGACTCTGATGCTGGGAAAGACTGAAGGCAAAAGGAGAAGGGGAAGGCCAAGGATGAGATGGTTAGACAGCATCACCGATGCAACGAACATGAAAATGAGCGAACTCAGGAAGATAGTGGAGGATAGGAAGGCCTGGCGGGATATGGTTCATGGGATCACGAAGGGTCGGACACGACTTAACGACTGAACAACAACAATGTCCCCATACCCCTGGAGAAGGAAATGGCAACCCACTCCAGTAACCTTGCCAAGAAAATCCCATGAACAGTACCAAAAGGCTAAAAGATATGACGCCGGAAGATGAGACCCTCAGGTCGGAAGGTGTCCAATATGCTACTGAGGAAGAGCGGAGGACTATTCCAAGTAGACCCAGAAAGGATGAAAAGGTTGGGCCAAAGCCAATAGGATGTCCAGCTGTGGATGTGTCTGAGGTTGAAAGGAAAATCCAATGCTGCAAGGAGCAATACCGCTTAGGAACATGGAATGTGAGGTCTTTGAATCAAGGCAAGCTGGATGTGGTCAAAAATGAGATGATAAGACTGAACATTGACATCTTGGGAATCAGCGAACTAAAATGGACGGGCATGGGCGAATTTACGTCAGGTGACCATCATATCTACTACTGTGGGCATGAATCCCTTAGAAGAAATGGAGTAGCCCTCATAGTCAATAAAAGAGTGGGAAAGGCAGTACTGGGGTGCAACCTCAAAAACAACAGAATGATTTCAGTTCGAATCCAAGGCAAACCATTCAACATTACAGTAATCCAAGTGTATGCCCCAACCACTGATGTCGAAGAAGATGAAGTTGACTGGTTCTATGAAGACCTACAACACCTTCTAGAACTAGCACCCAAAAAAGATGTCCTTTACATCATAGGAGACTGGAATGCTAAAGTAGGAAATCAAGAAATAAACGGAACAGGCAAATTTGGCCTTGGAGCGCAAAATGAAGCAGGGCAAAGGCTAATGGAGTTCTGTCAAGAGAACACGCTGGTCATAGCAAACACTCTTTTCCAACAACACAAGAGGCGACTCTACACATGGACATCACCAGATGGTCAATACTGAAACCAGATAGATTATGTGCTTTGCAGCCAAAGATGGAGAAGCTCTATACAGTCAGTAAAAACAAGACCTGGAGCTGACTGTGGCTCAAAACATGAGCTTCTTATTGCAAAATTCAGGCTTAAATTGAAGAATGTAGGGAACACCACTAGACCAGTCAGATATGACCTAAATCATATCCCTTATGAGTATACAGTGGAGGTGAACAATAGATTTAGGGCATTAGATCTGGTAGACAGAGTGCCTGAAGAACTATGGACGGAGGTTCGTAACATTGTACAGGAGGCAGCAACTAAAACCATCCCAAAGAAAAAGAAATGCAAGAAGGCAAAGTGGCTGTCAGATGAGGCTTTACAAATAGCTGTGGAAAGAAGGAATGCGAAAAGCAAGGGTGAAAGGGAAAGATATAAACAACTGAATGCAGATTTCCAGAGAATAGCAAGGAGAGATAAGAAGACCTTCTTAAATGAACAATGCAAAGAAATCGAGGAGAACAACAGAATGGGGAGGACTAGAGATCTCTTCAAGAAAATTGGAGATATCAAGGGAACGTTTTGTGCAAAGATGGGCATGATAAAGGACAAAAAAGGCAGGGACCTAACAGAAGCAGAAGAGATTGAGATGGCAAGAATACACAGAAGAACTATACAAGAAAGATCTTAATGTTCCTGATGACCATGCTGGTGTGGTCACTGACCCAGAGCCGGACATCCTAGAGAGTGAAGTCAAGTGGGCCTTAGGTAGCATTACTAACAACAAAGCTAGCGGAGATTATAATATCCCAGCTAAGCTACTTAAAATCCTAAATGATGATGCTGTGAAAGTGCTGCACTCAATATGCCAACAAATCTGGAAAACTCAGCAGTGGCCAAAGGATTGGAAAAGGTCAGTTTACGTTCCAATTCCAAAGAAGGGCAGTGCCAAAGAGTAATCAAACTATCGCACAATTGTACTCATTTCACATGCTAGCAAGGTTATGCTCAAAATCCTACAAGCTAGGCTTCAGCAGTACGTGGACCGAGAACTACCGGAAGTACAAGCTGGGTTTCAAAGAGGTAGAGGAACTACAGATCAAATTGCCAACATGCGGTGGATCATGGAGAAAGCACGAGAGTTCCAAAAAAACACCTAGTTCTGCTTCATTGACTGCACAAAAGCCTTTGATTGTGTGGATCACAACAAACTGTGGCAAATTCTTAAAGAGATGGGGGTACTAGACCACCTTACCTGTCTCCTGAGAAACCTGTATGCGGGTCAAGAAGCAACAGTTCGAAACGGCCATGGAACAACCGACTGGTTCAAAATTGGGAAGGGAGTACGGCAAGGCTGTATATTGTCACCCTGCCTATTTAACTTATATGCAGAGTACATTATGAGAAATGCAGGGCTGAATGAATCACAAGCCGGAATCAAGATTGCCGGGAGAAATATCAACAACCTCAGATATGCAGACGATACCACCCTAATGGCAGAAAGTGAAGAAGAACTAAAGAGCCTCTTCATGAGAGTGAAAGAGGAGAGTGCAAAAGCTGGCTTGAAATTCAACATTAATAAAACTAAGATCATGGCATCTGGTCCCATCAATTCCTGGCAAATAGAAGGGGCAGAAATAGAAGCAGTAACAGATTTTACTTTTTTGGGCTCCAAGATCACTGCAGACGGAGACAGCAGCCATGAAATTAAAAGACACTTACTCCTTGGAAGGAAAGATATGGCAAATTTAGATAGCATAATAAAAAGCAGAGATATCACCATGCCAACAAAGGTTCGTATAGTCAGGGCCATGGTGTTCCCAGTAGCAATGTATGGTTGCGAGAGTTGGACCATAAGGAAGGCTGAGCGCCGAAGAATACTGTGGTGCTGGAGAAGACTCCTGAGAGTCCCTAAGACTGCTAGGAGATCAAATCAGTCAATCCTAAATGAAATCAACCCTGACTGTTCCCTGGAAGGACAGGTACTAAGGCTGAAACTCAAATATTTTGGCCACCTAATGCGAAGAGAGGACTCTCTGGAGAAGACTCTGATGCTGGGAAAGATTGAAGGCAAAAGGAGAAGGGGAAGGCAGAGATGGTTAGACAGCATCACCGATGCAACGAACATGAAAATGAGCGAACTCAGGATTCCGACTGAGTCAGGAAGATAGTGGAGGACAGGAAGGCCTGGCGTGATATGGTTCATGGGATCACGAAGGGTCGGACACGACTTAACAACTGAACAACAACAATACAGCGAGAGAGATCAACATGCAGAAGAAGGCTTCTGTGTGTATAACCAGTGCAGATGTGCACCTTTATCTGTATTTATGATGCTCATTAAGCTCCACTAAACGAGATAGTTATGTCTTTTGATATTGCCACCCCAAACTGCCAGCTGTGATTCACAACTACCTGTCTGCAACTAAGTGTTTGATCAGGTACTACATCCTTAGTCTATTAACAGCCCAATTGTATGCTGGCCTCTGCCGGCATGACTAGGCTCCCGAGCCATCGCAAATATGCTGTAAAGCAATAGAGGCCTGTGCCAGCAGTCCTCCACCAGTGCAGGAGCAGTGTCCACTGGAGGCAGGTGAGCTCCACGCCCGGTGGCAGGGGGAGGGCAAAATGGGGTGAGGAGGGGGTGTTCCAGCAGCGGCGCTCGGGGCACTCACCGTAGGGAAGCGACGCGTTGGATCAGCCCTCCCTCCCTCCCTGGAGCCTGTTTGGCTCCAAAATGAGTTCAAAACGGGCGGGGGGTGCGTTGACGTGACGCGAGGGGCACATTGACATGACGCGACGCTGGCCCCACCCCACGCACCGGGCGCCCGTCATTTCTGCATTCCAGGGGGAGGGGGAGGGTGAAACAGGCCCTGCAGGGGGACAGGCACGGCAGAGGAGGCCTCCACCAAATCCTTCGAAGCCTGACAAGGAGCTGCTCCTGCTTGCATTCGCATCAGCCATTTATCTGGCGCAGATCCAAGTACTCCCATAGGGGCTGCTGGGGCTTGACATGGAGTAAGGAGACGAATGTCCCCATAACCCAAGGAGGGCTCCAACAGACTCCAGCCCCGAGCTGGATACACTGCATCCCAGGGTGGGGCTTTGGATAGGATTATACCCCAATTAAAGCTTGCAGTTTTTGTGAATACACAAATGTTTAATTCTTGACCCAATATCAACATTTCAGAATACTGAAAATCTTCAATGGACTTTCATCAAGTTTCAGAGCAGGGAGAGAATTCAAATCTGAAAATTGATTTTGGATTTTCCAAAAGTTGTAGAGTTCTTAGAGAAATGGTTGTTTGAATGGATTTTTTTAAAAAAAAAACAAAATTCTGACATGGGAAAGTTCTCAGCATTACTGAATACCAGTCTACTTAATGCTTTTTAATTTATCTTTACAAATACTGGCAAGTGCTTCACTCTCCAATATCTCCACAGGTGAAAAGCAAGATTATTAGTTTATTTTATATATTATCAGGAGCCATTCCCAAAAGAACTTTCAGTAGGAGATACCTTAATGATAGAAACTTCAGGTTTTTCCAAGACCTGCTCCTTATTCCTTAAGACCTCTAGAGACTAAAGACAGATTTATACAACAAACTTACATTGGCTTTATACAAATTAGAGATTCTCTCCGAGCAACAGTTCTCATGGTCCCCTGGGGAGAGGGGATCACCACTGAGAACTTTGATTATGCGGTATACCTATGCTCTCAGTCTGCCCTTTTGCAGTCTACACATACATACATTTTGGAATGGTTAGTCTTACCCTGCTACCACTGTATGCAAATTGGAGGAAAACTGACTTATTTGTGCTGTAACTATTATTGATGACCATAGCATTTTACTTTTTAATGACTAGCCCAGCTTTTCCCCTTCATCCTTACAACAGCATTTATACCACTAGCCACAGGTATTGTGACTTGGGATAGCAGTTCTGAAGAATGTACTGTAATTTCTTTCTGATTACTACATTATGTCACATGAGCAACTGCACTTCATCATGGTGATCAGCAGTGTTGCAGCCATGCGTTACCGTTGATGCCTTGCCTAAGGCTCCGCTAGAAAAGGAAATGAAATATGAAAATGAAGGTGGGCTCCTAGTTTAATGCAATTACCTGCTTACCAGCAAGCACTTACTAACATGCAGTGTACATGGAGGAAAGGGGGAAATAGAAAAGCATTCAGAATTGGTCGGTTTATCTTTATAAAGATACCATTTAAAATATTGTTTAAAGGCTGAATTTAAATCATGTGGTATTCCTGCTGCTAATGTCCAGTTGCTTTTGAGTGCAGCCTAATTTGTTTACGCCGTGTATCAGACCATGAGAATGTTACCCGAGACCTCAAGCTATTTAATGCATGCCTCTCTTTATTCCACCATGTTGGTATTGCAAGACTCTAACAAACATATTTTCATATGCTTGCTGTGCATTATCAACAATAGATAGCCTAGTTATTATTTTTTTCAGGATCCAGAGGAATAAGACTCGTTTCTACCACCCCATAAAAACTAGATCACTGAATTTTCAGAAGGAGATGTTTTTGCGGCTATGAACCTTTGGAGGTTGTTTAAAACTGCTAGAATGTGTCAGTTGGTTCCTTGAAGATTAACACTGAATGAAGGTCATAGCAGCCAAAGCTGGCAAAACACTGAGATGATCATTCAGGTAACTTTTAAGATTAACAACACAATCTCTACAGTTCAAAGGTTTTCTAAAAATGGGGACTGGGCACTGATTTTGATTCAAGGTTTCAACTGGAATGATGCAGGAACCGTAATCCGCAGCTGTGCCTAAATTTGAAACATCCTTCCATCAATATAGAGACTGTATAGGTGGACCTGTTGAACTTTTTAAGATGAGGATGGGGTGGCCAGATGTAACACAGGGAAGATCAGAAAAGGGAGTTTTAGCAGGGGCAAGAAAAGCAGCATCTTCCAATGCTTCCCTCTTCTCCACAGATATTACTGTGGCAAGCACATGTTTTGCATGAGGAAGAGTTCAGTTTCCACCCCCAGGTAGGGATAGGAGAGAGACCCCTGTGTGATACTCTGGAGGAGTTGCTACCAGTCAGTGTAGACCAGGGGTGGCCAACCTTCCACTGTTAGGGCCTCTGTGTTCTTAAGAGTTGTGTGGAAGACAGAATCTTGGCACTGCAATTGCTGATGGTGCTGCTAAAGCAGCTGCACCTGCTGAAATGCCTTCACCTATACAACCATTACAGATCCAGGAGCATTCATGATGAAAGGTTGGCCGCCCATGGTGTAGACAATAGATGGACCAATAGTCCGACTCAGTATAGGACAGGGCAGCTTCATACATTCTTAAGTCTTGAATAATGATGCCAGTAAGGTTGTATCAACTTTATCTATACTGAGACTCTTGAACATCAGCTTATTTGGTCTGACTTTTAATTTTACTTGTAGTCTTACCAAACTTGCTATAACAATGAAAACTAGGGGGAAAAAATGGTCCAGAGATAGTGACGTCACTTCCTTTCTGTACAGAGTGGGAAAAGGCCACAAGATCATGACCCCAAACATACATGGGATGGGAAATAAAATTTATGGTAAAACAATATAAAAAGGTGGTGAATCAAATAAAGTTGACAAGGGTCACCAAATATGTACCTTTTAAGCATCTTTTAAAGTGCAGGGGGGGAGAGCATATACCCATTGACATCAATAATTCTTTCTCTAACTGTAGGAAAAGTTGCAACAGCAGCTTGTAATATGGCATCAAGGGGGGGGGGGAATCAGGACAAACAAGTTAACAATCCCACATGCCTCCTGTTCATCGAATGTCACAGTAGATAAAATTTCACATGAAGGATTTCATGCATGTGTAAATACCAAGAGACAAGGGGGAAGGCCCAAGTAACTGAGCGGTACCTGTTTTAATTGTATCCCATTAGTTATGTCCCCTTTAGGTAGATTTAGTAATAAAAAGATCAGTGTGGTTAAGATCTGTTTTCAATTAAAGTCTGTGATTAATTATCATATTATCTTAGTATTAATAGACTGGCAATTTGTGACAAGCTAAAGACATAATAGCTTCCACCATTGCCTTTTATGATGATCTTTAATACTAATGTTCCTCACGCCTCCTTTAAGTGGCACAGCAATCACCTGCTAAAGGAAGTAGGATTAGAACAGGGACTCTGTGGACAGGAACTCTGGGAATAAGAAAGGTCATTTCATATTCAAATTGAAGTAGATAACAAATTGGGCACATGTGGAAGTCCCAATACCTGCATCTTTCAGCTTTCTCCAGGGATTTGGAGTTATGGCATCCATCATCCCTCATCATCATATCTGTCCTTTCCCCATGAAAAACTGTAGACTGAAAATATAGTATATATTTTATATTACATAAAATGAATGGGCAGAAAGCATTGGCTTGCATTCAAAGCCACATTAAAAGCATCTTTTTTCTTCTTCCCTACAATGCACACTACATTAATGCGTGCTTTAATTTAGAGCCTACAGGGCAACAATTTTATTTAAATAATTATCCTAGGACACTGTGCACTCTTGCACTCCTGTTCTTTCCCTTTCTAGCTAACTCATTATAATTACATAAATGCCCTTTGATGCATGAGCTAGACAGAACACAAAATTAAAGGGAGTAGATTTTGAAAACTTCAAAGAGGAAGAGTATGCTCTGCCCCAGGACCCAAAGCACTCTGGTCCTGCTGACCCCCAGTATCCCATCTCGACATCCAGAATGTTCCATGGAACAAACACATGGAGATCCACCGCTATACTAAATTAGGTGTTCAAAACATGACATAGGGCAACAGAGCAGTTTTCATTCTGTAAGCTGATGGCGGAAATCAGGAGCCTAGCAGCAAAAACAGCAACATTTGAGTTAGGAGGAACTACCAATCTCAGTCTTTTAAGTTGACAAGTTGAGAGGCAAGTAGAGATCAGGCTGCAACAGGTACTAAGGAACTAGAGAAAAAGAATGTGGGAGAACGCTGGTATAAGCTTGACCAGAGTAGAGTGGTCCTTAGAAGAGGACAAATAGAATCTGCAACAAAATGTTGCATCTTCACAACCCTACTGTTTCCTCCAGGATACTATAAGCTGTTTAGAAGCCTAAGCTTAAGGAGGATAACTCCCTTTGCATACACACGTTTGACTGTACAGGGGGACCCCCGTATCCACGGATCCACTATCCGCAGATCCACTTATCCGCTGTTACACACACGCACGCCCATGGCCATTACTTTACCTTTCTTTCATGTGTTTGTGTGTGTGTGGCTTTAAACAAACACTATAAGCAGCAGTGCTATAATGTTATAAATGCTATAAGCATGCTGCTACTTATAACATTTGTTTAAAGCAAGACACACAAACAAGAAAGGTAAAGTAATGGTCATGGGGGGAGTGCACACAGGGGCCGCAGGGGGCGTTCACCCCATCCATAGTTTTCAGGTATCCATATGGGGGAGGCTGGAACGTATCCCCCGCAGATACTGGGTTCCCACTGTAATTTTTTTTCTGATACGTCAACTCTAGGGGGCCACCAAGTATTCTCAGGCCCCATTAGGCTGTTTTGGGGTTTTCTTTTCCTTTCCTTGTCATGGCCCTAGGACTGCAAAATACATTTGTACCTTATTTTGTCAAGTAAAGTAGGCTTTATTGGCATCACACCTTATTTTGATTTGGCCTAGTTTTGCACCAGGTCTAATAGGCACTTAACGACATGTGTTTTTCTCCTAGCTGTGATGAATCCCATTTTGCTTGCAATCTGATAGCACTCTGCTCTCTGTCTACACTCTTGGTATATGATGATACAGTGAATTCGTATATGAATAGTTCAGTTGTAGTAAGGAATTGTGTAGACAGGAAAGGTCTAGAGAAGCAGTGACCAAAGATCTGTGGGAAGCAGAGGACGAAGGTTTCTAGGCTCTTTAGGTCTAGGATCCCATATTTAAAAGCTAATGCTAGACAAGTGTTATTAGGATTAATAAAAAATTCACAAAGCATTTTTGACAGCTGAAATTGCTACATAAAATCATTATAGTTTTTAGAGGCAGATAAGAGGAGGAAAAAGAAATAATGGTACTTGTGTCACTAGAGTTGGTGACACCAGGGGCGAGATTTCATGGAGTCACCCCCATGGACCTCCTCCCATACCAGACCACGTGTTGTGGAGGCCTCCTGGGAAATGCAATCCCTGCGTGAGTTGTGGCGGGGATCAGGAAAAACCAGTTTTCGCACCACTGGTAATAATAGAATAGAAAGTTATTTTGGTGTCACCCCTTCCTGGGTGACACGTGGGGTGGTCCACCCCAACCCCTCAGTGATGCCCCTGCTGATGGAAAGTTGACAGTGGTATTGTCGGAGATAAATTGTGTGACGAAGCAGAAAGGGCCAGGTTGCAGAATAGTTAAAGGAGAAGCATAAGACATTTCCAGGTGATTTTTGACAAGTGGATGATAAGATACTTCAGAATGTTTAAAAATGATGATATTCCTTTGAATCTACAGAACCTCTTTTGCTGCTTCCACAGTGGGCAAGTCCAATTCAAGATGGGACAAAATAAGATGCTTCAATAATGTCAAAAGAAAAGATTAGTTTCAGTTCTATGACCACTTTAAAACAAATAGGCCCTTTCCTCACCCCAAGCCTCTCCCACACTTACAGCGCAACCCTATGCAGGTTTCCGCAGAAGTAAGTCCGACTGAGTTCAGTGGGACCTAGTCCCAAGTTAGTGTGCCTAGGATTGCAGCCTTACAGCGCAATCCTGACTAAGGATCCGGCTGACGGCCCAGGGCCGCCCGCCAGATTCTGAGCCTGGGCTGCCCATCCAACGGCAGGTTGGAGGTCTACTCGTGGAAGGGGACACTCGTCCCCTTCCCCGAGTGTAAACCGGGGCCGGCCCTATCAGCCTCCTTGGATTTCTGCCAGCTAAGTAGCTGGCGGAAGTAGAGGAGGCTGTGTAATGGCCTAGCCGGCCTGGCAGGGACAAGTATATGGTTGACACTATCCCCTGCCCCCTCCTGGGCCAGCAACACCAATGGCCCTTGCCCGCCGAAACACCTCTGCATCCACTAGATCCTTACCTACCTTCTCTGGCGGCCGCCCGGGCATTCTGGCAACAGAGTGAGGGAGGTCGGCCTCTGAGCCGGCCTCCCTTGCTCCCAAGTAGTCACGGACGTGCTTTACGGCACGTTCGCAACTGCTTCCGGCGATGGAACACTCGTTTCGTTGCTGGCACCTTTTCCAGGATTACACCCTTAAGGCCGATTCACACTACAGTTTTCCCGGCGTGGATGGCCCTGCCCCTGCCTCTGCCCCTGCGTATGCACTTGTCTATGCAGTTGGAGCTGGGGGAGTGTCTTGCCGCCTGTTTTCCCTCCTTCTGTCCCGCCTTCTTCAGAAAGCGCAGCTGTGATTTGGTGAACAGAAGTGCGCTCCTCCGATTGGTGGGCTGCTGTAGCTCCGCGAACATCCCCAGCTCCGCAAGCACAACCGCCTCAAAAGTTGAGGGGAAACCATCTTTCCTGCCTCTGCGTTTCTGCTCTGCAAGCTGCTACGCAAGCTGCTACACAAGCATAAAAACAGCTCCGTGCTACCCTCCGCAGATCCGCAACGACCCTGGAAAACTGTGGTGTGAATCAGCCTTCAGTCATCCTCTTGCTGTTTTTGTGTACGGCATTTACAGGGAGCTTTGTGTAGGAGACTCTGAGTCCTGCACCAACCAGACCTTACTGCATGGAAGTGAGGTGTACTGTATATTTGCAAATCATATTAGTCATATGGAATCTAGGAAAGCTTCACACAATGGGACCATAATTCAAACTAACGTTTCTAGTAAATTAAATAATTACTCATCCATGACTCTGGCTGCTCCCTTGTAAATTCAGGAGTCCGTCTTCTCTTGCCGCTATTGTCCTCATTTAATTAACTGTTATTCAACTGAACAAAAGAAGCTATCATAATAAACTATATTAACAATGCATGAGCAGTATTTTAGCCATGGCCAGAGTTCAAATGCAGAGTTCCAGAAATGCTGCAGATTTAGGCAGGAAAGTACCTAAAAGCAGAGCATGATATACATGAGGGAAGCATCCATGCTTGTAATTAGACTTCAGTAAGAAACAGTCCTGTTGTCAATCCAAAATACTCAAAAAGAATGAGAAAACGTTTCTCAACATCTTTAAATTTGGGCAAGAGTAATAGGTTTTTTTTAAAAAGAATTCTAAAATTTGAGGATCGTCCCCCTGATTTGTAGTTGATACCAGAGTCAATTCCCTTGGCAGTTAAAGCCACCTAGAAACTACCATCCTAGGAATTATGTTAAATCCCAAAAACAAACCATTGAAAACAATATTGTGCGTATGTATGCATGTATAAGAAGTACAGTAGGTTATTTTTTGCCCAGCACCAATGACTATACAAAGCCTTGTGAGCTCAATACAGCTATTGTTTATAACAAAGCCGTAAATAAATTGGAAAGCTCATTCAATAAAGCATCAATTTCAGTCGTTCAACAGAGCGTTTGATGAGCAGTGTCGTTCTCCAGCTATATGAGCACTGGCTGCCCTTTCAGCCTCATCTGTGAATGAAGCTGCGTCTAGATACCTACTGCTTACATCCCTATGTTTGCTGTTACGCAAACCTTACATTGACAAGGGCCTTGCTGAATGAGAGCAAACCCAAGAGAAAGACTGCTTGTTAATCCTGTCAATTTGTTGACTGAGAACGTCCCAGTGGACCACTGCTTAGCTTCTAGTCTGAATGCCACCGTGACAATGAACCAATGTCCAAATGCCATTCCCTTGAAATGCACTGAGTTTCCCGTATTTTGACCATTTTCTCCCTTATATCAGCAGCTGTTCTATAAGGGCTCATATTCAAACTAATATGTTTCCAAAATCCATTGGATTTTCACAGCATTCAGGTAATTGTATTCAGGTAATAGCCGCCTTGAGTGCCCTCGCTGGGAGAAAGGCGGGATATAAATTCTTTAAATTAAATAAATAATAATTGCATGACCCCTCGAGATTTGCAGTTTCTGCTTAGCTGATCATTTTCCCAATGAAAATCTCACAATTGGGTCTTACTAAGGCTGGTATCAAAAGGTGTGCTTTTTGCTGTGCACGAGCATATTTTCCACTCCAAATTATTATGTCCAAAACTATAAGTAGTTGAGTTGTACTACAAATGCAATCTTTTAGGTCCGAAATTCCAGCTGATCATTTCTGTACATGAGGGATATTGGGCGAGAGAGCACAGAGTTCTGGAAAGCAATTTCATAGGTAACATCAGCAACGTTAACTACCCATCTCAACAAAAACATGCATTCTTCTGCAAAGAATAGAAGGCCTGAACCAATTATCTACTCACACTGACAACAGAGCAACACACATTTGTCCTGTAATTTTGCACGTTTCAAAATCTCATCCTTGATACAATCAGTGACATTTGCAACTTGAGAAATTCCTGAGAAAAGGGCCCGCTTGGTCATTAATCTACTTCACTGCCATCCCTTCTGTTTACCTACCAATTATCCTCTTACTTGTAGCTCTCTTTCCATTAGATCTCCTTTATTGTACAACAGTCATTTTAGCCTGACTTCACTCCCCATAACATGCCTATTTGCACATTGCGCAAGCAGAGATCTCAAAATAGGGACTTCAGTGTTTCCTGTTGATGTAAAAACAATCCCATTGTGATGTTATTGAACCTTGTTGCCACCTTTTAAAACATCCCTGGCTAAAGCCAGCTTCTCAGTGTCAACCTCAGTGACTCCAGGATGTAAGCCTCTTTCTTTTGTAATTTGTGCCATTTGCTCATTGCCTTGTGAGTCAGGTTTCCATTTACGGTAAGATTTGATTGGGAAGCCAATGCAATTTGGTTGATGGCCATCGGAATTCAAGATGACTCATGTTACATATACTTCCCTACATTTTTTAGTTTAAAAAATTCATTGCTTGGATCAGTTTCCTCCAATGGTCAAGTCCTTCCTTCCAAATTAACTTTTCAAAAATTATTTCTTTTTGGTTGGCAGCACTTTTAGAAATTGCTCATAAGTGGGAAAGTAATAATAATCCACTTATGCTTGTTCACAGCAAACATGAGGGTGTGGGATTTGCAATTGACAAATTGACTGCATCTGATGGACAAAGACAATCAGAACCATTTATTAATAGATAGCTTATCTTTTATTTCTTATTTCAACAATAATTCTTCAGTACAGCACGTCTCAAGTCACATCTTTTGGAAGGATTTCATTTTTATATGATTTTTGTACAATATGACATCTTTACAGAATTAACAAGAACAATGTTCAGTTTTGATTTTAACATGCATATTCCACATAAAATCTTTGGATTTATGTCTTTACTTTGTTTAGTTATTTTTCTAAAAACATTATAATAAAAATATCATTTACGAAGAGAACTTATTTTCCAAGCACAATAATTTTTTTGTAACCAGAATAGTGAGAATAAAGTATTCTGGGTTATATCCAAAACCTAACTTCCATTTTTGGCCAATTTCCCTTTCCTCTCCATCCTCTTGCACCCCCTGAAAATCTGCTCCCGAGGATTGAAAGGCACTCAGGAACAAGAAATTATGCAGCACAGGGGGGTAGAGAAGAAAAGAGGAATCAGCATATAGCACATCCCTTTGTGCAAGTCGTTCCAACATGAGCAGAAGGCAAAGTTTAAATTCAACCACCACCACCCCTTATGCACTTGGCTTTATTTGTTCCAAAGCACCTAGTATATCTACTGCTTGGCAACGTTTAAGGTTTTAGCTGATTAAGTGGGCAATTGCCAATTTGGATCTAGAGAATATTTATTAGGACTGGTAATATCAAATATTTTGTAGTCTGAGATAAACACCTGTTTTTTAACATATAGTTTAAAATGTAAACATGGAAGAAAAATTATTTCAGACAGATATTACATACACACTCCCCTTCTTTTGTCTTCCTTTCTCTAACTTAGTTGCCTCATTTTCCTTCAGCATATTCATATACCATGTACTCTTTCGAAGCCACCAAGATCATAAGAACATAAGAAGAGTCCTGCTGGATCAGGCCAAAGGCCCATCTAGTCCAGCTTCCTGTATCACACAGTGGCCCCACCAGATGGCTCAGGGAGCACAAGACAACAAGATACTTGTATCCTGTCGCCACTCCCTTGCACCTGGCACAAAGAAAACCTACTCCTACAACCAGGAGGTTGCTTATCCCCATCATGGCTTGTAAGCTGTGATGGAATTTTCCTCCATAAATCTGTCCAATCCCCCTTTAAAGGCATCCAGAGGAACCACTACAATCCCACACAGATATGCCATATATTCCGGTGCTTCACATAGGGGTATATATCTGTGATATCATGGGCACGCACAAGCACCAAAACAATTGCATGGATTGTTGGCAGCACCACCACCATGGAAACAACTCGTACAGCCAATCCTATTCAGATGCTGCACTGACATGTACAGACCCATCACATCCTAAGCTGTCCTGCCAATGTCACACCAATGCCAGCACAACAAGGGCCAAATGCCAAGACTGTCATGGCAAAGCAATGTTGGCACAGTCCTTCCCAGTAGCACCCCCAGCATCCATGGAATCACCGACACAGCCTGTTATCCATAGAGCAGTGCCCTGATGGCAGTGCGTCATCATCGTGACACCAGCACATCATCCATGATGTGACGTCTATATGTCATTGCTGTGAAGTTGGCACATCATCAGTGTGTCATTGGAGTGATGTCCAAGGAGCCAATCACTGCATCCACCCAGCACCAACACTAGCAACCAGAGAAGCGCTGCCAAGGTGAATTGAGCACAGGGCAGGGGCAAGGGCCAATGACTGGTCAATGCTGATGGGACAAACACCCCGTGAACCACAAGGAATGAGCAACACAGTAACAGGCACCACATCCAACTATGGGGAGATGCCAAAAGGATGCCGCAGCACCCCTCCTGCCCCATAGAAATTACAGGACATCAATAGCAAAGGGGCAAAAACAAATAACTGCTAGGAATCCCTGTGCCCAGGGTTCAAGCTCCCTTATCCCCCCCACACAAAGAAATACATACAAGGAACTGTACAACATCTCCCTGTAGGGGGAGAGACCATAGTGGCCTTTTCCTCTGGGGGTGGGGGAGGGAGAGAACTGATGTGGAACTCTGCAGAGGACCAGTTTTCAGCCCTCTGTGGCAATGGTACAGTCCTCGAAAACAATAGGAATTGTGAAGATTGTTTGGCCAACAGTAGCAATGATTGGAACTTGTGGCATTCGCCAGAATGGATCAGGCACTCCCTGCTCTTGGCTGTTGAAAAAGAAAGGAATGATTATGCAATACAGATGTTAGCAGAGACACGTGTGATAGTCCTGAGGGTCAGGAGGCAGGGGATAGACATGAGACAAAGATGCAGCATCAATACATTGTGGCATGAAATTTCCTCCCTCCTTTTGCTTACCAGTGCGGGGTGCATTGTGCTTGCTTCCCCTTTTCGGGTGGTGAGGTAAAGGTTATAGTTGGGTGTCTCTCTGTGGATTCCACCTGGGGCAGAATACTGTACCTCAAATAGAATTTCTGAGAAGAAAGGTATTAGCATTTTCTGCCTTCTGGGAGTATGAAATTTTCCATTTTTTTCTTTAAGACTAGATATCCATCAAATGCACCATAAAAAGCAAAGGTTTAGAAGGTGAATGAAATAAGATTAATGTGGCAGTGAATTTATTTTGCATAAATAAAATCTGTGGCTTTTTTCTTTAACTTAATGTCCCCTGATAGATTAGTGTTATAAAAGCAAACATCAGGAGGTAAATTTTCTGTTATAGATTATGGACAGCAGTATACACATGGCATCGTTGCGAGAATCAACAGCTTAAAATGGAATGAATCGATAAATAATAAGCAGGGGATTGTCCAATTTTTATTATAACCCGAGAATAAACATGTCCTGTTTAAATCCTACTCCCCTGTGGGTTGTCAAATTATTATTGGAGGGTGGAAGTTTCTAGTTTCTAATAACCCTAACCATAAACTGAAAATACAAAATACAGACTATTAAAAAGATTTAAAACCAACCTGTACAGAATATTGGGACGGACACACTTTGATCATTTTCTGGTCATTCGTGTTTGGTAACACATTGGCCTTAAACTGACTTTGTGCATGATGTTGTTCTGTAGTTGCTTCTTATCCATACAAGGGAGCACAAATGTCATGCTGAGGAGTACAGACTGAAGTTAAATCGAGACACAATAATTGATAGGTAAGACCTTCGTGAGAAAGCCACACAGGAGCTGATGAGTGTGAGCAGCTACTGGGATGCAATGTATGCCATGTGCTGCATTGTTGTCATACTAGCTCATTTCCCTAGTACAGTATTATTAACCCATTTGCACACTCGTTTGATCCTGGAGATCCAGGTGACATTTCCTCCAAATCACAGCGCAATCCTATCCAACTTACACCACCGGTGTAACCAGCGGGGGAGGGCAGGACGGGAGGCTTTGGAGGAGAGGGGAGATTTAAATCCCCTTTGAATTCCCCTTTGGAGGTGATTTGAATCCCCTTTCCATTCTGGGGCCTCCAGTTCTCGCTGCACCGCTGGTTACACCGCTGGAGTAACGCGCTGTAATGTGCTGTTAGCCATTACGTTCCTATTTCTTTTCTCACATGCCATCCTGGTGTTTTGTGGTGTGTGTTTTTTTAATTTGTTTTAATTGGTAAACTGGGGAGGGGGGCTTTGAGCATTCTGTGCAAATGTAACACAATCACAATTGTGTAGCACAATTTCTATTTTCTATTTAAAGCTATTATTGTCCTTTCAGAGTTGTGCATTTCATGGCGTGCCATTGTGCCCTCCTCCATCACCTGTGGCCATTTCTCTCCCATCCCACTGCAGGTTCCACAGCATCATCCCTGTGCCCACGGAGTTACAGGAGATGTAACTATAGTCAGGTGTGACATAGAGTGTGACATAGAGGTTGTAAATGTCACCCCCTTAAAATGGTAAAAACACCTTAAAATTTTCAGGGACCCCACTATCAATTTGGCTTAAAAAAATTAAAATATGTTTTGTGTATGGCCGCACTCCAGCATTCTTTCCACACACAGCCTTGCTTTAGGGAACCCCCCTCTCCCCAAACGACTATACTTCTCTGAATGCAGAAGTTGTAGTTGAAACTGAGGAAAGGACTGGGAAGATGACATTTCCTTCACAACAGGATAAGTCAATAAGGGGATGGGTGACTAAGCAGGTGCCTCTTGGGTTGAAGGCGATGACCATGCCTTGGTTGCCCCTAGATGAAGACAGTCTTTGTGCATGGAGGCTGACATCATGATTGACATGACAACAGTTAGAAACGTCTTCCTCGGAGGTTGTATGCTCTTTTTTAAAGTCATCTGAACTAGTGTCACCGCTGCATTACGTGGTGGCGAATCCCATCTATTACTTATTGTATTGCATGAAATGAGTGCTAACTTGTGTCAGCCTTGATCCGGCTAGTCAGCTAAACTAAAGTAATTATGAGACAATACGAAACGTGCCCATTAGCTTCTCTTGCACCATTCATGACATAAGAGACTAGAGTTAGGAGAGGGACGGTCGCTTAGTAAATAGAGCCCATGCTTTGGAGGGGGCAGTTGCCAGCAGCACTCATGTGCGCAGGTCTCTTAACCCCATTCCCCCCCCCCGTTCCCTCTCCCTTATATTCTCCTCAGTTCTGCACCAGCAAAATAGCTGGTGCAGATTAAAGGAGACCCATTGGGGTGGTGGAAGCTTGTCCTGGGGTAAGGATACAAAAGTTCACTTGCCTCAAAGAGACCTCCAGGACTGCCCCACCCACCCACCCGCCCGCCCACCCACACACACACACACACACACACACCCCACAGGATACAGCATGCACTCTGTTGATACAGCTGCTTTGGCCAGGGCAGATTTAGTTAGGTTTAATGCACTTCCTATGTACTTTGGTGTGAGACTACAAGCAGAAGGGCACAGTCTTAAAATATGCATTCTAGCAAATATCTGTCATATCACTGGCATTCCGGAACTTTGAAAAGCTAAAGAGCTTTTTCAGTGAGCATCGGCTTTTCATTTGGAAATGGGTACAGCAATGACCTACACCCCACTGGATGCGGGGAATAAAAAACTGCACATCTGACAAGCTATATAAACAATTACGAGTAAGTGAAGCATTCTGATTTGAAGTGGCTACACATCTCCTGGGCATAGTTCAGTAAGCTTCTTAGAAGGCAAGAATTAAGTGACAGTTTTAAATAAATAGGAAATTGATCTTTATTGATGCCATGGTGTAGCTTCTGTTAAAATAGCATTTTCCCCATATCTAGCAAATCTATCATTTTCGAGTCATACAGCCTTTGGCAATTGAATCAACCAGAGATAATTCTTAATATACAGTATCAAATTGCTGGCCTGTTTTTCCCCCTTATAAGCTGTTACATTTTCCTTAAAGCTCTTAAAATTGTACAGCTTTTGAAGTGCCTCAAAAGAATAATTGTTATTAACATCTCCCAGATTATGGACGCTTTTCATTCATATTCCCTAGCTCATGCGTGAAAGCTTAGTAACTAATCAAAGCAACCATTAACGAATGCACTGCACCAATAAAAACAAATCCAAAGCTTACTTGATTGTTGAACTCTTATAGATGGCTCCTCCAGTATCTCTGGAACTACCTTAAAACGCAAAGATTACAAAGAAACATACAAAGATGCCGCATAGTAGTATGTACAGAAAGAACCTGAATGCAAAAGGAAGTTATCAACATATGAAAGCTGGATAAAGTTTAAAGAAACTGAGCTAAATACTTGTAACTTCAAGGCACATCAGTTTTATGGATAATCAGATATTGACTTTATAATTGCTCATATATAGGCTTACCATAGTCCTGGATATGGCTGGAACAATCCCAGTTCAGGAGCCCAAATCCCGGGCTCCCGGCCGGTCTCCTGTTTGTCCCGGCCGTCCAGGACTGCCCCCACGGCGCCTTCATCTACTTTGTTTGAGACTTGCGCGAGGCTGGAAGCACTCAGAAAACGTCCGAGTAAACTCAGATGCTTTCTGAGACCTTCCAGTCTTGCGCACACTTGCACGAGGCTAGAAGCATTTTCCGAGACATCACTGGGGGTGGGGACAGCCTCGCATGCCTGAGCGAGGCTGGGAGCACTTAGAAAGCATCCAAGTTCACTCAGATGCTTTCCAAGTGCTTCTAGCCTCACGCGCATGCGCAACAAGGCTAGAAGCCTCACGCGCATGCGCGACAAGGCTAGAAGCACTCGGAAAGCGTCCGATTGAACTCGGATGCTTTCCGAGTGCTCCCAGCCTCGCGTGCATGCACAAGGTTAAGTCCCTGCCCCCAGTGATGTCACATTCCCAGCCCCGCCCCCGGTGACACCCAGACCCGCCCCAATGACATCACTTCCGCCCCCCTTGCGTCGGGGGGCAATCTGGTAAGCCTACTCATATAGAATATCGGGATGCAACCTGACAGACCTTCTCCTAAAGACCCAGTGTGAAGTAGCAGATTTGGACCAGAGACAAGTATCTACCCTGGCTCACTTGGGCCAGATACAGCCCAATCCTACTTAAATTCCTGTGCGGCTTCCACTGCATCCTGAGGGGGATTTTCAACTGCTGGAGGCCTCCTTGAGTTAAGGGGATATTTGTCCCTTTGCCCTGGGGTACTGTAAGTCCCAAAAGCCACTATGGGGCAGCTTGGACCTGCACGAGCTCAATCGCTGGCGCAAGTCTGTGTTGCTCCATGAAGGCAGATCAGACCCAGGAAGGGGGTTGGAATTTGGTGTGCGCTACCATTGATCCCACCCCTCTCCCGGGCCTGATCTGGGATCTGTGTTGAGACAAATCCAGAGATGCTGGGTCTGCAGATACAGATGTTCGACTGTATATCAGATTTTCAGGAAGCTTCCCAATAGATTTTTTTTTCATTTGCGGGCTACAGTTTGGGGCAGGATAGCAGGTTTTCATCCATTAGAAATAAGGACATGTTCCATGTTTCCCCTTCTGTAAATGTTACAGTAGTCTTATGGTGCCTCGTGCCTGTATAAAAATCTGTTAATTTACAAATTACAAATGGTTTGAGAAGAATGAGGAACAGGACGCAGAAGCAAACACACAGGCACTACCAGTTCCACACCAACAGCGACTCAGTATTCCCAATTCCAAACCAGATCTCAGCACACCAAACTGAAGTTGTGCAGACATTTGATTCTGAATGGTTTGTGACAGTGAATTTTGCATTCTACTCAGCCCCTACATCATTTTTAAAGATCCCTGTCTTATCAGCAACAGAGTGGAATGAGGCTGCAACATAACCAGAATAGGACAGAAAATGTAGAGAGTGGGTGAAGATTTTGCTTTCTTTTCTTTTTTCTTTTTTGCTAATGCTAGTTGGACTGGACTCAGCCTTGCTGCATTTTTCCTAGAATAAAAGGAGGAGGAATTCACCTCTTGCTCCTTCCATTCATAACAGCTGAGCATTCTCTTTCATCGCTGAATCACATTTTGCGTTCCGAAAGAAGTCGCCTGATTATGTGAAAGAACTACTAAGTAGTTTGCTCTGTATCCAGAAAGGTCTCCATCTGCAGCCATTCCATCTGATACAGCAAGGCCCCTTCCATTGGTCTGCGGCAACCAACTGCCGTTTGGTCCTTTGGTCTCCGAAGGGTCACCTGCAGTGACCAGGTGTGGCCATCTCCAGGGTAGCACTGAGGAGGACCCTGTGTGTTCCCCTCTTGTGCTTCTCCCCACCCTGATGTCATGTCAAAACCACACAAAATCCAATATGTCGCTGCCACCAGCTTCATGAAACAAAGGCCAGCCAGCTGACAGCCCACGCGCTGAGTTTCCTGAGCAGGGAGAGCATCCAAGAAGGCTGTACATGTAGTGAGTGTTCATTTGTGGGATATTAAATAAATATACATAAGACTGAATAACAAAAATGGTGAAGCTATGATGCCATACAGCCTAAACCCACATTTTCCCAGGATGATGAACCCCCATGAAATTCAACTACACATATTCACATTTCAGTTCCTGGGGGACTGATTGTGTTTGAAGGTACATAGCAGGGCTTTCTACTGATGGTTTTCTTTTGCCCAGCTCTACTCCACTCTGTTGTTCATTTAAGCTTTTCAAAGTGACAACAGCTTCTAAACAGGCCCTGATGAGGATCCTGGGTGGAAGCTTTGGTTTCATATGAATTCATTTCACTGTGTTAAGAAAAACATATTGCTGCTGCTTATATTCCCCACCTGGATTGAATTGCCGTTGGATGACAGCGCCAGTGTGGAGACAAGGTGGCTTTACCATATTTGTTGTATTTGCAAAGACAGAAGCAGAGCACAAGTGGAGTGGAGGCGAAAAGGGACAGCTAAAAGGGAGCAGGTCCTCTTCCCAGAGAGAGCCACACTCCCAGAGAGAGACCTTCCTTCCACCCCAGTGTGCTTTCAGCCAACTCACCGCTTCCCCTGCTCCTCTCTCTGTCTTCAGATTCAAAACAGCAGTGTTACACGCACAATCTGGCAAGCACTCATCTCAGACCCCTGCAGGTGAATTTCCTATTCAGAAAATATCCACAGCCATTAAAGAACATTAAGACTCTTTTGTGTCAAATCCCAGGCTCCCATCCGGAGTCATTTCAGGCAAAACCATCCCAATATAGACCCATTTGCAGCAATCAGACAGCAAACCCACGACAAATATTTATAACTCATTTCCGTGCTGATCTCAAAGCTCATCCTATTTTGCAGGAATAAAGAGATCAGCAACTATTAAATGACTTTGTTGATTTTTTTTTATCAGAGTTAAACAGCCATTGTGTTCAATTTTCTCTTTCATTACACACGTACCACATTACCCATTTAATCCCCAAACAAAAATAAATAGAAACATGCACATACAAGATGTGCTAATAACGTGCATCTGACAAAGAGCTCATTAATTTGCTCTACCTGCTCATGTTAATGATAACAGATGCTGCGCCGCAGAAACCAGGCCAGTGCAAACGGTGGGATAAGCCAGGCCTCCCAGGCAATGACGGCCATTTGCAAACGTTGGAAAACCCACATCTATTTCTGCCCAACACTGTCTCCCAAGCTGAGGACTATTTATGAACCTGGTCTGGCTCATAGGCTTTACATGCTTATAGATAGTCTAAGCTTTAAAATGGAATAAACTTGTAGTCTTTTACCCCAGTTCAATGAGAGTTGATCGCTCTTGCCTAAAAAGGTAAAGGTATCCCCTGACAATTAAGTCCAGTCGTGTCCGACTCTAGGGTGTGGTGCTCATCTCCATTTCAAAGCCAAAGAGCCAGCGTTGTCCGAAGACGCCTCCGTGGTCATGTGGCCGGCATGACTCTCCTTGCTGCAGCGCGTAGCACGCAGCTGGAACACGGAGCGCTGTTTACCTTCCCGCAAGCGGTACCTATTTATCTACTCGCATTGACATGCTTTGGAACTGCTAGGCTCAATGAGAGTTGATCGCTCTTTTCTAGTCACCTCATTTTTTAAGCATGTACAGTGACAATTTCTTACAGAGATCTCACCTGTTCCGCTGCTTTTCTTTTGAATACAGACATTCTTCTGTAGAAGATTTATTTTTGTTTTAACAGAAATGTACCTCAGGATCTCTAGACAGTATCTGAATAGCACCTATTTCTACAAATAGGTATAATAAAGCCATCCCTTGATCTGAATAGAAAATTAATGTAAATATTAGGTTGCCTTCTAAATAATGGAATCTGACAACTGACAGCTCTCCAGTTTGGAGTTTCCTTCCTCCAGTCTGGGCCTCATTATATTCCAGCAGAAGAGATGCCACATCTGTGTTTTTAGACAAATGTTTTGCCGTCAGGATTTTCAAGGGAGCTTTCATGGCAGGTTTTATACAAACTTTTATATTTAAGCAATTATTATGCTTTAAGAGGGTTCTTACCTGTGCAAACCTAGAGCCAGGATGGTGTAGCGGTCCTGGCGCTGGACTTAGACCCGGAAGATCCAGGTTCAAATCCCCACTCAGCCACAAAGCTTCCTGGGTAACCTTGGGCCAGTCACTATCTCTCAGCCTAACCTACCACACAGGGTTGTTTTGAGGACAAAAGGAGGGAAGGAAGGATGCCACCCTGAGCTCCTTGGAGGTATAAAAATGTGAAAAATACTTAAATCTGAGTGTGGGCTATACCAATCCAGATTGTGGGGGGGGGGGCTCATATGATTGAATGCTCCACCACACAAAGTATCACACATATAGAAAACCATAATTTAGAAAACCATAGTCTAAGGGAACAGTGTTCTCACCTAGCTTTACCCCAACATGCTAGCTTTCTATATATGTAGAGATTGGGGGAGCTACGCAAGGCCTTTCAGTAATGTGAGCCTGCTCCTTCAATCTGAACTGAAGCAGTGCAATCCAGATATAGGTTTATCATGACAGTGAGACAGAAGTCGTATCCCAGCAACCCAGGGCTCAAAACGTTCCTCTTTCATCTAGCGTTTGGGTGATGGGTTGATGTCTGACTTCTGGGTCTCAAGATGTTTTGCTCTGTTGCTTCTCTGATCTATATTGTCCCCCTCCCTCGTGGTTTTTATTGTTTTTAATTTATTTTATGTTTTAAATTATGTATTTTTATCTTTGTTGGAAGCCGCCTTGGGCATTTGCCTTGGCATGGGATAAGGCGGGATATTAAATTTTTATATAAATACATTTAATACATCAGATTAGATTGACATCTAGTTACTCCAGTTTTACCACTAGGATTAAAATCCACCCCAATATACTGGACACTAAAATCAGAAACTACCACCACCTATTGAATTTAAAAAAAAAGAATTCTTACTGTTAGGAGTAGAGTCTGGTTAGGAAATTAAACTGAAGTACAGAGTTGTAAATCTGCCAGCTTCCAGTCTGTAATCACTGAACTCTCCTAAGCGTTATCATATCCTTACCAAGCAAGCGAATGACTATCTACTCCGAAGTAGTATTTTCTCTATTTTCAAAAATGTCTCTCCTCACCTTTTCTGCAGATTCAAGGCAGTTCAATGGTGCTTACTCCCAGATGATCACATATATGACTGTAGCCTTAGTAATTTGACCACATTATTTAACAACATAAAGTGAGATAAACCTATGGAAAATCCTGCCAGATCAGAACATGCAGGTTCATGCCACCAAAATGGCAGTTTCATCATTTAACATAAATTGCGGTCAAAGAAATGAAGGCCACTTTGACAATGCAGGCAGAGACTTACGGAGGATTATATGCAACTTGGACAGCTTAATATAGCAAATTCCTGACAGCAAATGATGCTCAATTACAAACGTATAAGTCCCATTCAAAGTATTCAGCAAAACCTCTTGCAGGACTTCAGGTGTGTGCTGATGATGGATGAATCATCTGGGCAGACAACTCAGACTCATTCCCAAGATTTACTACAATGCCATGGCCATGCATCTATCAAAAAACCCTTTTAAGACATTCCTACATGTGCATCAGCTTGATACAGCAAACAGCGAACTGATGAGACTCTAGAGACTAATACATGCATAAAGGACAAGTCGTAACTGGAATGAGCATCAATGAGAATTGCCAAACATTCAAAGGGTAGATAAATTTGCTGTGGCAAGTTGTGCTAGCCCAGGAAAATGGGCTTCACAGTGATGTCTTCTGGGCTGGCGGAGGGGGGATCATGCATTTCTGCAGGAGAAGCCAACTGGTTCCAATTGCTCATGGAAAAGGATACTGTATCTCACCACTTGTTTAACTTTTCACTTTCCCGAAACAAGATCACTCCCTCTCTGAAAAGTCCCCTCTGTCAACCCCCCCCCCCAAAGTGTTAAGACACCTTTAAAAGCTGTGTAGGGTGGGAAAGAAATAACATTCAAAAGCTTGTTAAATAGAGTGCTCAATGGCTTGAACATGGGTCTCTCATTTTTAACCAAATTACTGCTAAAGGCAAGGTCCAACTATGGTCAAAACAAAGGGTTTCATATTGGTTGGACTGGCATCTAGTTCAGCTCCATGAAAGAACAAATCATGTGAATTTGGGAGAGGGTCTTGCCTCTCTTGATGACTGTGTGCATTTCTCTCAAGTGATGGCTCATTTGAGGGCACAACCATGCTAGACCAGACCAAGATCCATCAATTCCAGCAGCCTATTTCCAACAGCAGCCAACCAGAAGTCTCTGGAAGCACAAAGTCACTCATGGATGATGCCCTCTCCTGCCGTTTCTCTCTAGCATTGGACAAACCATATAAAAAGGTGGCCTACCAAAAAAAATGGCCTTCCCTCAACTTTTCATCACCAATAAGCATGCACAAACAATCACAACAACTTTGGTGCTTACAATTTTTCCCTTCAGAAGACTCTGATGGGCAGCAGTTAATACTACATTACACCCAGCCTTGCTAAAATAATGGGCGCTGAGCTGGCATACAAATAGTAGACAAACCATATATGGAATTGCTCTCCTAGTAGCCCGTTAGAAGAGAGGCTGCTGATGGATGTAGCATTGTTGTTTACTCACCAGATGCTAGGAGAAAGGGATATTCCAGAAGATGTCATTCTCACATTTTTAATAATTGCTAAAGGGCACAATTTATTAGACAAACATTATTTCTGGAAAATTGCCATGTATTTAAATAGGATTTGTGTACTCATGGGTTTGTTTAAACATACATTTACAACAATATTTAACCTTATGTTATATCCTATTCTTAATACTTCAAGTTTTGGAATAAGATGAAATGTTTTCCTTGTAAGATGAAATGTTTTCCTTCACTATGTGTGTTGATGTAAAATGATCATTATGCAATACAGCGAGTTTTATTTGCCTTTAAACTGGAAAATGTATGTGAAGCTATAAAAGTGAATGTGGAGAAAGGACAGATGTGGAAAAATATTTCTTATTATGCATTAAAATATTTATAATTGTGCTGATTCTTGAAAACTAGAAGTATTAATCAATTGAAATGACTACTGAACATGGCAAAGTGAAAAAAGCACACGAGCATGGATTTTGAAAAAAGGTAGGAGAGGTCTTTTATAGGTGCAGAGATTACAAATCAGCAATTAATATGGAAACTAATCTCCAGGAAATTCAAATACTTTGTGCTTCAGTAGAATTTCTATTCAGTTCATCATAATCTTTTATTCCAAAACTCTCAAGATAAAGAAGAACAAAGAATTCAAAGGATTTAAAGACAAAGTAGAAAGAAGAAAAAGAACACTGAGATCAAGAGACAATCAATGGAAGAAAATGTGGTCATTAATTTACCTAATTAGACTGTGAAAAACAAAAAAAAATGAGATTGTTTCAAACAAAGATTCTTTGGACTTAACCATGCTGTTTTAACTTTTTCCATTTATTTTGGATTATCTTATTCAACAGGGTTTGCAGTGTTAATCCATGCAATCAGCACCACTAATCCAGCAAACCCCCCTCCCACCAAGAGAGGGAGAATAAAAGGATCTGATGACCTGAAGAGGAAAGAGTAAACTTTGATCATGTACTGTATTCGTTAAATCGGCATATATTATACGCTATCGTGCAAATCATATGCACATTAGAACATAAACAAAACTGTATCATCGTTGCAATTAATGAACAGTTGATAAAGCTGTTTCAAATGAAACAATGAGAAACAATGAAACATATAATAAAAGATAACATTGCTATGGCAACATAATTGGATAATTAGATAATTATCTAATCTTATTCGAAAGCAATTGCATCTTAGAAATAATTGGATCACCCACATGCAGGTGATCCATGAACAGTAAGGCTGTCAGCTATCTGGAAAGTTTAACAATTACTCAAATTTTCAGAGCTCAGTCCAGAAGTAAAAGAAATATTACAGACCAAGTTTGTATGTAGCTTTGTGACAGCACAAATTGCCTTTCGGACAAACTTTACTTGGGACCAAAGTACGTGTTATTTTACTCGTCGTTCCCCCCCCCCCCAATATCATGGGGAAATTAAGACTGGCATCATAGTGGAGAGTAACAGTTTAAATCCATTCTCTTCCCACCCTACAGTCCAATCTGGATCTTCCCCCCCCCTTCCCACAGCTGCAATTTAGGAAACAAAAGCCAAGCACACAAGGGCCAATGACATGTACACTATGATGTGGAGTTTGGTCCCCAGTTCCACATTCCAATTCCAAGACGTACACTTGAATGCAGAAAAAGTACCAACAGAGCAACAGCAAGAATGCTTTCAGAATCAGAATACAAAAAGGGGAGTAGCTATTTTGTAGAAATGTAATATTTATTTTATTATTTGAAATGTTTTTATTCCACCTTTCTTCCTTCAATCAGGAGGCACCTTATAATAATCAATTTAAGTTAACAAAAGGCAAAAACAACAACAACAACAACAACAACAACATAAAACATCAGACAAGGATATAAGCACAGAAAAAACTGGATCCCCAATTTTTCTGTTATATAATAGTTGCAAACACATAACATAGTAAGACTTCCCATAATGCTGCTTCCTGCAGCACAAATTCACTACAGTGCTCTTAGTCCCAGGGCAATTGACAGCCATTCTAGCAAAGGAAGCAATGCATTCTGGGAAGTACAGTCAATCAGCACCAGTTTCCTTCTCATAGGCATAACTGAACTCTTATAGCTTTGCTTCACATAGCACTCAACTTTCCAGAACAGATTCCCCCTGTTATGAAAAGTATTACTGTATTTCAAAGCAAAAGAAAACTAAAAACGAAATGGGTGTGGTTTTTTTTCCAACTGCCATCAGAATGATGGAAGAGAGATAGCCATCCTGATCTCCACCAGGAGTTCCACATGCAAGCTGCATTGGTTTTACTTCTCAGATCCACTCAGAAATCTGAAATTCCTATGTACGATAGTGGTAGTGGAAAGCAGTACTGTAATCCATTTTTCAACTCCAAATTGAACTATGACAATGTGACTGGAGATACCATGGTTGTACCATTTAGTTCAATGAAACAGATCTATACAGTACTATGAAAAAGTCAATTATCGTTTTTAAGACAGGCAAAGTTGGCTAAAGCTGATTTATTTATGTATTCTAGGGATTTCTATCCTACCTTTTGGCCTCCACAGACATGCCCAAAGCAACTCATATCAGATTAAAAATACTGCATACAAAAACAGTAATAAAAATGTAACATCATAAAAATCATAACATCAACTACAGCTACAAAAAGAAATCCCAATCCAACTATTAAAAATGGAGAGCTCATCCGAGGAAAAAGTGGGATACAAAATATATACATAACTCAACCAAACAACAATTAACTCAACTGCTTGAACAGAAAACTCTTTATAAAGCAACAGGGGGAAAAAAACAGTGAGAGGGCCAAATCGGTCATGATTTAGGATTCTCATGTGGGATCATTAGTCATTTCCATATATCAGGGTCAGATTTTGTTTGAATTGCAGACTCATTTATTTATTGAGGTTTTTCTTGTAACACTAAAAATATACTTAGTACTAAACTCTTGGCATGGCTACTCATCAAAGCATATGGCTACAGTCCTAATTGATTTCAATGGGACTAAGTATGTGATTTCTTAAATAAAATGCTGCCTTCATATTTCAAAAGCAACAAGTTCAAATCCTATAAGAGTTAACTAGTTATAATTAAAAATACATCAAAGATTAACTAAATCACAACATTTTAAATCTCAATTAGTTTTATCTTTCAAAAATATTTACTACCTAATACTGTTTTTCAGTAGTTAACCCCTAGTGCGTGTATATGTGTGTGTTTTTAAATTAACTAGGGAGCATCATTTTAAAAAGCCCTTTCAAAGATGGTCTTGTTATCAAGGGTGAAAATGTTGTGGAACAGTACTGTATATTCCTTAAAAAAAAGTGGTATAAACCCTAGATCTGGTTGACAGATTCTGAAAAATCAGAAAAACTGCACTGAAAAAGCTGCCAAAAGTTGTGCCCACAGTGGAGAGCAGGGGAAATGCAGTGGAGAGCCAAATTGCTGAGCTGAGGTGAAAAGAAGGCCTGGTCACGGGTTTTTCGAAAACCAACTTCCAACAGTTTAGTTCAAGATGGAAGGGACTCTACTGTTGTAGCGCCCAGTTTGCATGGTAGTTCAACCATACCCAGGCCACCTGTTGCTGTTGGATTAAAATCAAGGGAGAACCTATAGCACTAGAAAGATGTACAGGCTGCTGCTAACAAAGCGATACTGGAGACATTAATGGATATGGGTTTAGATTCTCATATAGATCACTGTGCCCCCACCCCACCCCACAAGCAAGCTGTCTAACTCTTGAGAGCAATAGGCCCATCAAGGCTGCATTGCATGGGTGGCTTACTTCTCCAAAAGATTAGATGCTGTGGCATGGCTCTCATATACTTTAAGGTTACTGTGTGTTCCAAGTATATCCATCCATGCCCAGTGAATCCCAATACAGGAAACCACCAGACTCCACCTCCTGATATCACATTGCTGAAATTAAAAGTTGGTAACCTAACCTTACAGTGATCTGAAGTAGATAAGCGTTTGCGTCCCCATCTTGCAGGTGGTGGGACTGGGGGATAGTAGGGTGCCTAAGGCCACCCAGTGTATTTGTAGAGAGAAGACATTTGACCCACAGAGTTCCCAGTTGGTTATAAAAGGTAAAGGTGACCCCTGACAATTAAGTCCAGTCGTGTTCGACTCTAGGGTATGGTGCTCATCCCCATTTCAAAGCCGAAGAGCCAGCGTTGTCTGAAGACGCCTCCATGGTCATGTGGCCAGCATGACTCTCCTTGCCGCAGCGCGTAGCATGTGGCTGGAACACGGAGCGCTGTTTACCTTCCCGCAAGTGGTACCTATTTATCTACTCGCATTAACATGGTTTGGAACTGCTAGGTTGGCAGGAGCTGTCCAAGCAACGAGAGCTCACCCTGTCGCGGATTCGAACTGCCGACCATCAACAGAATGACTTGCAGGCTCTCTGACCAACACCCTTTAAGGCTTACAATGATGTTTATTATTGAATACAATCTCTTTTTCCAAATCTTTAAAGCTCAACTCACAACCTCGGACTGCTATTTTTAAAAACCACTCACCACTATTGAACCAAATTTGCAACCTCTTAAGAAGTCAGGGCAGAGTTTATGTAATTGTTTAAAGTAGCAATTCCCTGCTCATTTGACTTTGGCCCCTATTCCTCAAAAAACTAAAGATTAACAATGTTGCCCTTCTTTAACCTCACTGGCTGGTTGGATTATAGGAAATAAACCTGTTATTTGCCACAATCACCTTAGCCCCCCCCCCCCACACACACACATATTTATATTTTTGAGGTACATAAATTCCTTTGCTTCTTCCCTGATCCCAGTTTGCACGTCAAGATCCCCTCTCAAACCAGGAACCGAAACCATAATTTGAAGCTGGTTAACTGGTTTAGGATTCAACAGGGGAAACTTATGCTTCAGAAAGAGAGGGGAAATGTGATCTCATGGTCCCCTCCCGATTGCTTCACCATGAGAAATCAAGCTGGTTAACCTATCTGCATCTTTACATCTGGACCAGCCCTCACTCTGCATATTGCTCTTCTTGTTTCTTTATCCTTAAACAAAACAAAACACCACTTTAACAGAGAATAGTGGTGGTGGTGGTGCTGCTATCCGACCCACCTTAGGTCAGAGCACGACCCAATTGTATTAGGTCAAAACCCACCAGTTAAAGACCAGCAAGTTAATCCTCACAATTATTCTGTGTGGTAGACCTGGACCTTTCAGGGAGAAAGTTGTTCTCAGCACATTTTACTTAACACTTCTTGAAAAGGAAGAACACCAAAGAAGCATCAAAAGCATCTTGCCAGTCTCTGAAAAAGCCATTTCTAGAATGATAATCATGGCTTCTCTGAGCTAATAAGGCTCCTTTAAAAGGGTTGTTTCAAGCACACTCTCCTGGGTGCAGTATGCCCTGTGGTAGGTGTCCCCATTTCCTTTTGCTTCTGAAAAACAAACATTACGCTTAATGTCACCTACTGGCATAGTTGGTAGGGTCATTTCCAGGGTTCTGAAATCAGTCCTTGCATCAAGGAGTTTCATGGCTTGACTTCCTTAAAGCAAAGACCTCAGGGAGGGAGAAAGTGTTTGTTTCACAATATGAAAACACTCCATGGATGTACAAATTCTTGTACAAACTAGGCAAAACAAAGAAAAAAGAGAGAGGTTGAATGTGCATCAGAATTTGCTAGCTCCGAGATGCATTTGCCTTTAATGAAACTTAAAACTAATATGGGAGAAGATTTGTGATCGTTCTGTTTTATGTTTCTTCATAGCAATGTGATCATCTAGAAGCAAAACTCAATGCCTGACTCCAGCAATGCATAGTTTTTGTGGAGTTTCTTTTTTTCCCCCCTAAGATAATTCAGTGAAGGTTTCTTTTTTATTTTTACTATAGCAGCACCTGTGGCTCAAAATGAAAAAATGAGCTATTGAAAATGAAAATGTGGGCTTTAATGGGACATATTGTGCATTCAGCAATGATATTAGCTTCAAGCATCATGTTCCTGGTATGACATGATTATCCAATTGTTTTGAAAGCATTTTGGAAATTCAGTTTCTAAAAGCCAAGCATTTTATGGGTCAAAAGTAGTTTTGGGTTTTTTTTAAACAAACCACTTTGCTGAACTGAAGGCTGATTAAGGTTCACAAACTAGGCTATACAGCAGAAGCAGCTTTGCAATACACATCCTCAAAGCAACACAGAATGCTGAATGTGTTTGTATTCTCTGTATATAGAATATAACGTGTGTGTGTGTGTGTGTGTGTGTGTGTGTGTGTGTGTGTGTGTGTGTGTGTATGTCCCTCCATCAGTTAATTGGAAATGTATTGAGTATTCATCAGGGAGAAGGTACTAAATCCAGCCCTACCGTAGAAACGCCTCTGTTTCCCCCCCCCCCCCCGAACAACTGATTAGCATTATAGTAGATATTATAGTAGATTCTCAGGGACCACTCGCACATGTCTGGGCTATGGATAAATCCAAGCATCATTTGCATCTCTGACTCCTCATCCAGCTTGGGATATGCATGACTGCTAGGAAGCTGCCTCTAGCTGGATTGGGGTTCCTGCCTTTGCAATTCTCAGGCAGCTCATTTAGCCCTTCCTCCATGACTATCTTCCTCAGATAATCGGGCAAGAACCAGACCACTGTATTGCGCTGTCACCACCAGAAGTGTTCTCTGTGATCCGGTGTTTTGGAAACCTGTACCCAGGAATGGAGCAGCATAACACAGAGGCTGTTGAAACACAAAAAATGTGGGTCCGTACAGTGTTGTTTGCAGAAGAATGCAGGCTATTGAGCAAGATCTTCTCAAATCAGTGTGGCAGTGCTTCAGGCTGTTACATATTTATATGAGAAGTATAAGATAAGACTGTCTGCTCCCTCAAGACAGACACGCATGCCTAGGAAAAATTATTTCACATAATGCTAGAATATGACTGGTAACTATACAAATACAAAAGAGATATGATTGTACTGTATCTTCATATTAGTGCATATTTAACCCTGGCATATGTGTGACCCTTTAATTTGTTGCAGGGTTCCTTTCTACTCTGGTGAGTGCCAGGCGCCGGCATCTTGGATCTCGCAAGATCCAAGATGGCCAACAAGAAAAAAAATGTTTTAAGCCTTTTAAAAGCAGCGGCAGCGGGGGCTTCAGCGGGGTCAGGAGTACTGGCCGCCCAGATGTAGCTGGCCAGGCTCCAGCGAGGAGGGCAGCGGCGGCGAATGACAACGAGGACGGCGGTGGCAATGGCCATGGCAATGGCGGCAGGACAGGAAAGTGGCAGCGGCAGGTGGCAAAATGGACATTTATTTATTTGTGGCCACAAATAAATAAATAAATAAAAATTCCAGACGCCCTTTGGGCGGCAAGTGGACACTTTGCAGCCACAAAAAAATGGGGGGTTGTTTTTAATTAATTAATTTAATTAATTAATTAGCAATTCTGGGGGGCCTGGTTTAGTGCCGGGAAAATATGGTAAGCCTACGAAGGGTCAGACACGACTTAACGACTAAACAACAACAACCTTTGAAGCTGGGTAGGAATGTTTTGCTGTCTGCTTGATTGGCCTTGGGGGGGCAGTTTTTTCACCTACCTAAGACTGTCATTTGATTGACCCCCCCATTTCTCCTCCTCCCTGTCCATTCTATCCTCCCCTGCCACTCTCCGCCAACTTACCTTCACTGCCCAAGGTAGCTGGCAGTGTCAGCAGGCCTCTGGCACCACAGCAGCAGACCAAAAATGGCCGCCAGTGGTACACCATACACACCTCCATTTGGTCATTTACAATAGTGGAAATGTGTTCCGCTGTCGTAAAGGACATTCTAGTTAGGATTGGACTGTTAAGAATAGACCAAGCCTTGGATAGCCTTGAATAGGTCATGTTCTTCAGTCAATGCTTTAATTGGCCAGTATTTGTACTTGACATCTCCTACCTAAAAACAACATCAATGGCAGCCTGACAAAAGGATTTAGCTCTAGGGAGTGTCTAGTCTAGGGAGTGTCTAGCAGCATTCCAAATCATTGAAGAACATTGATTTTGAGGTCTTTCTTGGGAAGCATGCAAAATGAATTATCTCTGACAAGATTCCAGCTCCCTTGGGAGTGTTCCTGTTGCCATAAACAAGATAAAACAAAGTCTAACCCTGCAAAATCACATTTTAGGAAACCATTGATCTCTGAACAAACTAGATTAACAGAAAAATCATTAACAGTAACTTAGATAAGTTGCAAACACCATTAACTTGAATGATTTTTTTAAGCTCACCTGAACTTTCACCAATCCCCATCATACCCTTAATTAATCTTCTGTCCTGTAAGCATTGCTGGAAATTTAATTTGGAGAGGGATATTATAAAGTCGCCACAGCCTTTGCACTCTACACAGGTTTTCCTGGACAGATTTTACAGCACACCAGTTCTGCTTTGCTGTTTGTTTAATCATCTTAATGAAAGTGATAAGGAGCCAGGAAAAATGTGAGCTTCATTGCCCTCCCTAATCTTGGCCAGGCTATTATACCCACCGTATAAAAGTAGGAGACAAAGTAGCACATCCATACATGTATAGTAGAAGTCAAGTGAATTCCAAATGATGCCCCAAATGTACTACTGAAAACCTATGCAGCGCATAGCAGATTTGGGAAGTGAGATGGATGAGAGAAGTGTGCAGAAGAAAGGAGATTCCTTGGGGTCACAGCCATTTTGAAGCTCTTAAGATGCTCTTCATCCAGCAGCATGCAACTTGCAAACATGTTTTCGAGTCCTCATCTCTCTCGCTCTTTGCACAATCCTATATGTTTACTCAAAAGTAAGTCCCATTGTGTTCAGTGGAGGAAAGTATAGGATTGCAGCCTTAAACTAGCAAGGGTACTTGATTTCTCTACATGTGATCACTGTCATGTGACTGCAC
This sequence comes from Plestiodon gilberti rubricaudatus, assembly GCA_026170595.1. Classification (NCBI taxonomy): domain Eukaryota; kingdom Metazoa; phylum Chordata; class Lepidosauria; order Squamata; family Scincidae; genus Plestiodon; species Plestiodon gilberti. The sequence goes on from JANXHW010000001.1 coordinate 67,999,009, forward strand.
GCTCCAAAAGGCATTAACTATTTGAGGTGATAAGAAAGTCTACCTGTGATGGTTCATGCACACATGCAAGCCAGATCTCATATGCTTAATTCAGTGTTTAGGATAGAACGGAAACAGCCACAGCAATATTTATGTTGCTGCCCTCAAGCAATGGATATGTGTGAACCTGCCCTAAAATTCAGAACTACTGCTTGCCAAATTGTCCCAACCTTGTGAGGTTACTGCTATCTTCTGTTTTATACCGACATATAGCATATGTCCATGTATGTGTGTTATATGTCCTGCTACGCTACCATTTATCTTGGGATAACAACCTCTGAACTATTTTTGGGCTCTGATTCAAATCTAGTCCGTATGTTACTTGTATATAAGTAAAGTTGCTGCTTCCCATGACATGAGAGAATCAGTAACCCTTGGCTGGCAGCACCAGAAGCAGACTCAAACCCTGGACTTTCTGAGGTGGAATCCAGCCACTGCCAGTATTCTGTATTCACCGAGTCTCCTCCTGGGCCAAAATAGTTCTACCGGCTTTTCTCCTCATTTTTTGCCACAGTCCCATGATTCTCTTAAACCTTTTTCATCCCTTCCTGCACACTTGTCCTCCGCTTGACCAGTCTTGCCATGCCTGAAGATGGATATTTCTATTTCCTTTCATGGGGCACCTGGCCCACCTCTGCACTAGAGTCAAACCCATCACCTGAACCTGAGTGCTTCATTTTACCCTCAATGAAAGTAAAATGAAGGTAAAAGTTGGAAGGCAAAATTCATGTTACCCTCTATCAAAGAAAAATTTACCTCAACGAAGGTAAAATTTTACCCTCAATACCCCCACTCCAGATGCCTCAGCTCACTTCCTCTTGTTAAACGGGACCTCTCTTCCCTTCCCACTATCTAACCTTGATTCACCTCTCTGGGGTCATAAATTTAGGAAATTCTATAAAGACTGTCATCTCCAACTGTCATCTTCCACTGAGCAATGTCCCAGTCTCATGTACCACGGCAACTACATTCAAAACTAAATCTCAAAAAATGAAAATACGCATGTATTTATAGCTAATAATATGTAAAGAACTGGCCAACAACTAGTACATCATCTGAACATTACTGAAGAATCTGGTTTAGAATCCTCAGACAGTCATGCAGGTGATTCTCAAATTTACAAGTGTCTCATAATTTTGATACATAACTATAACTAGATTTTATGGGGCATGACTTGCCACATTAGCTTCTGTGTATTTAACAATCATTGTATGTCATTTAGTGCAGCTGTAGAAGTTATGGGTATCCAAACACAAGTTTATGGCTGATTGCATTTAAAAGGAAAGGACCTCCCTTTCCAGCAAAATTTCTATGTTTCATTTGTATGGGCCAGATGCAGCAATAGCAATAATTCACTGCTCGTTGACCAGACAAGTTGCAAATCAAACATAGTAAAGCAGGATGGAAGTTTGTAACTGGAACAAAGTTCTTTCAAAATTGATTTTCTGTTGCAACTATGCAACTAGGAATGTCCTATTCCAGGCTTCAGTACACTTTATTTTATTTATTCATTCAATTTTTATCCCGCTTTTCTCCCAAAGGCATTCAAAGTGGCTCAGAATAATATTAAAATATAATTAAAATCAAACTATAAAATGCAAAATAAATATTAAAAACATACAGTATAAATATGAAGACTATAAAACACTGAAAAACAGCCAGCAGAAGACAGCACGTATAATACATAATTGATAACATAAAAGCACCAAGGCTAAAACCAGAAGGCATGCTAGAAAAGCAATGATTTTAGACTTTGCTGGAAGACTCTTAAGAAGAAGCTGTTCTTAATCTAAAGGGAACGGAATTCCATAATGTAGGTGCCACTACCCAGAAGGCCCTGTTTCATGCCGCCATCCCTCTGACCTCTGTAAGTGGTGTTATCTCTAAAAGGGCCATCTCTGATGACTGGAGAGTATGGGCTGGATTATATAGGAGAAGGTGTATGTCCCCAAGTCATAGAAGGTTTTAAAGGTCAAAACCAGCACCTTGAATTGAACCTGGAAACAAACCGGCAGCCAGTGCAGCAGTCAAAGCAGCGATCCGATAGTCGGATCTACCTCTGCCTACCTCTAAGCAATCACTCAAGCCACCACATTCTGCACAAGTTGCAGCTTCTGAACTGCCTTCAAGGGCACATAGAGCACATCACACTAGTCTAATCTTGATGTCACCATGGCATGAACCACCTTGGTCAGATCTGACTGGTGCAGGTACAGAGGGTTCACTAGGATTTGCATCAGCCTGGGTAGGAGGTCAACACGTCATGCCCATGCCCTCTTCCCCCCCCACATGGAAGTTGAATAAACATGCCCCCCTTTCCCCCCTATTATTGAACAAACATGTACGTTTCTATTTTTGCTGAAACAAACGCCTTGCCTGTAACTACGGTAGTTGTTTTGTTGCCTGGAGGGGGGAGGACTGCTTCGGTTCCTTCAGGCTCTAACTCAATTCCAGAGAAGTCCACTCCTGCCGCTGCTGGGCTGCCCTGTAACTCTTCATCCCATTTGGGACTCTTAGCGGAAAGCCCTGAAGGGCAGGAAATTCCCAGGGGCGCAGGGAGGGGGTGACGCACCCGCTGCCCCCCTCTCCCCTAGCTGCCGCCCGGTACTTCTTCATCCCATTTGGGACTCAAAGGAAGGCCCTGAATGGCCTTCCCCAATCCCCAGCACTGTTTACGCAGGCGCAGGCACAACCTCCAGTTGTTTGTTTACAAAGGCAGTCCCCTCAGAACTTGAACCAGAGATTTCCAATCACATTGTGCACCTGCGCGAGGAGAGAAAGGCCGGAGGTTTGAGGACATGCATGAACAGTGTTGGGGATTGGGGAAGCACCACTAGGAATATCCTGCCCTTCAGACTGCCCCTAGGCCTTGCTTGTGCGGTATGCTAACCACACCAAAGGAACCATGTGAGTAGAAGCTTCCTGTGTGGAGGCATCACAGAGGCAGAGAGAGAGAGAGAGAGAGAGAGAGAGAGAGAGAGAGAGAGAGAGAGTCTACCATCAAAATTTGAGAGAGGAAAAGTATTTCTGCTGGACACAGTGTCCAGATCTTAGCTTTTTGGAAAAGGAAGACAGTATATTCAGCATGGATAACAACATCAGAAAAGCAAAAAATCTGCTGTGGTTCATACAAGCAGCAAGGACAAATATAACATGACCTAAAGCTTTTTGAAATTATAATCAGTCGCCTAGCAGTTCCAAAGCATGTTAATGCGAGTAGATAAATAGGTACCGCTTGCAGGAAGGTAAACAGCGCTCCGTGTTCCAGCCGCATGCTACGCGCTACGGCAAGGAGAGTCATGCTGGCCACATGACCATGGAGGCGTCTTCGGACAACGCTGGCTCTTCGGCTTTGAAATGGGGAGTCGGACACGACTGGACTTAATTGTCAGGGGTCACCTTTACCTTACTACAAAGGCATTCTGTAAAACTGGATTAAATAGCATGGAATATTCTTTTTTGTCGTCACCGTTATCTGGTATATGCACTGAAATGACTCCCTAATAAAAAATACCTCTTTTTCAGGTCAAAATGCAGGACACCACAATACAACAAATCTCTGTATAGTGACGGTGATCCTAAAGAGTATAATGTCATGAAAGTGAGCCAATGGAACCTTACGCTGTCAAGGTGAAAATATTGCAGAATTACTCCCTGCTGCGGAAATAGATGAGATAGTGTTGTTAAGGCAAATGGAAAGAGCAAATGATTCTATTCTGCTACAGCTAGGAAAGAAATTACTCATCTTAATGCATATCTGAGCCAAGACAATTCCTTTAAAAGGGGGGGGGGATGTCTCCCAATGACTTCTAAAACAAATTAATGATGTATTTATATGCATGCTATCATGACTAGGTGGTAGAGATATAAACCTCTTATATGTGATTTCCCCATAAGAGATGTACTGCTCAGTGCTTTCCTATTTTTATGCTTTTTTTAAGTCAGGGAAAGGTCAGTAAATGAAACAAAGACCATAAGACTGCAGCTGTGTCAAATTTTCCCTTCTCCTTCTGTTAACATCTAGTTCAACGTACCCAGTGTCCTGGTGCCATTATGATGCTCATTTCGTCAACTCACCAGCCAAAAGTGCTGAGTGTGGTGGGGGAAATGTGTAGCATCACGACTTCAGGACATGGAGTAAGTAAAAAGAACCATTGCGGAGAGGGAGGGGAATTTGACACAGGGTTGCGATTTGCTTCAGAGTCCCATGATCTTTTGTAGTATATAGTTCTGCTTTGAGTCCATTGAATTATGGGAGTCTGATGGCCATTAAGAATGGCTTCTTTTACAGCATAGCTACAGTATCTCTTCTCATGCTAAGCATTTTTTTTAAAGGAAGGAAGGAAGGAATGTGTTGGCTCAGAAGGTGAGATGTTGGCTCAGGAGCATTACATTTCCATACAGAACACTTCTTGAGATGCAACGATTTGAGAGTTATGGGATTTTCAGCCGTGTAAAGTTGGAATGAAGAAATAAAGTTCTTACTAAAACCAGTGGTCTGTAGAAATTCCTTGAGACGAGGTAGCAGCTGTGAGCGCTAGTATCTTCAGGATTATCCAAAGCAGAACCACAGGCAATAACTTCAAACTGACGTTTCAACCCTCGCTTGGGTTTTCTTCAGAGCAAACCCAAGCGAGGGTTGAAACGTCAGTATGAAGTTATTGCCTGTGGTTCTGCTTTGGATAATCCCGAAGATACTAGCGCTCACACCTGCTACCTCGTCTCAAGGAATTTCTACAGACCACTGGTTTTAGTAAGAACTTTATTTCTTCATTCCAACTTTACATGGCTGAAAATCCCATAACTCTCAAATCATTGCAAATTGTTACATGCCATGGGAACCTCCACACTCGACTTCTTGAGATGTCCTTAGCATATCAGCTTCACATTTACGGAATTTATTTTGGGTGCAATCTCTTCAAGTCTTCTAAATGTATTTCACATGACCAAGAATAAACTATTATGAAGAGGTTTGTTTTTTTTAACACCCTAGCATTTTACCGGCAATTCTATGTTTCTTTCATATTCTTGTTTTTAGGAGGCTGGTTCGCCTTTGGGAGAGATGGTGGCAAAAGTCTAAATAAATAACAGTAGGGCTCACCGTGAGTTACTACTCAGAAGACACAATTAGTTTGGCTAACTGGGATTGGTCAAATTAGTTTCTCTTGCCATATGGAAGCTATGGCCCTTTTCAGGGGTTCATAGTTTGTACAACTGAAGACGTGCTATGCGCATAATAATCACATCACCCCCCTTCCAAGTGTATTCTGAACCCATGGAGGGGAAGGTAAGCAGGAGCATTCACTGAAAGGGACTATATGTGCACAGGCTTCCCTGTGCAAAAGGAAATGCTTGAACATACAGCGTTCTGCTTGAGAGGAGTAATCTAGGCATGTCAAGCATAGAGTCCCCTTCACATGCGCACTGACTGGGTTTGGACAGCATGTGCTCTCCCACCCCATACATTCAGTAGATGCAGGAAAGGAGAAAGAATGGGGCAAGAGTCATATTTATGTTCAACTGTACACACGCACGATCCATATGTATACATATAGCATAATATTTGTAAAGGATTCATGTGACTGATTTAAGCAAGACTTGTATACAGAAAGACTGGGTACATTTGGACTTTTGGACCAGTTTAATAAGTTGAAGGGTTGGAAGCATAGTCTGCTGGAGCTAAATAATGGTTTCTAATTCTCTTTTCCTTTGAAAAGCAAATATTTGCTCAGTCCCATGTGCTATTTCTGACTTTGCTTTTGCCCACCTGGACCGGTGCAAAGTGACCCAAATCAACAGTGGCCGCTCTCTGCTCCGGGGAAGTCTCTGGTGCTGCCCAGCCAGGACTCTTCCTGTCTTCCTCAGTCATTTCTGCTGCGGCAGATGCTGGGCGATAGTGGCGGATTGTCAAGGCTGCCTCTTAATATGCTTGCTTCAGGTCACTAATGCAATTTAATTTCTATATTAAACCAATGAATGTGTCATTTAAATACCTTTATACATTCTCATATTTAATTTCCCAGAGTCAGAGCTTAAAGTAACAGCTTAAATTTCTAATGCTGGTTTCTAGGTCACTCCGATTTCCCATTAGCAACACCGAAGAACAAGTTCCAGTGAGCTCTATCGGAGATCTTGCGCATCTGTTCAAGCACACATGCCCAGCCGCCAAGGAATGCCCCTTCTGCTCCACTTGAAAAAGGACAGCTCTGTACACACAGCAGAATCTGCATGAATCTGGATCATCCACAAAAGTGAGTGGAGCAGCCAACAAACTACACAACCCCTTTTCTATATACTGTGAGGAGCATACAGGAAGTCACCTGGCTCTGCTTTAGCATAACTGCGTTGCATGCAATTCCCTTGCCCGAACCAGTTCCACACTCCATTTGCATGCACACAAGTCTTGTTAGAGAAGCCATCACAGGGAACGAACTCAGTGTATATGTCTCATATAAACAGGAGTCAATCCCACAGGGCCATTAAAATCTGCACAACCAGCTTTCCACTACAATAGAAAAAGGAGAGGAAGGGATTCTCTACAGCAGACATATTCTTAAAACATAATACTTGGGGAATTTTTAAGGTGTTTTTTTTTTTTTTGTCGCACCAGCCAGCACTGACTTCCTATGCTTTCTACCCAAAACAATCTGCAAAAAAAGTCAGTCGATATACTGTAGCACCATCCATAATAAAACCACAAATATTAAAATCACAATAAAAGAAAATGCACCAGTAGCAAAGTCTTGAAATCCAGTCAATCCTCATTCCATTGTGAAGTGACCTAAAAGGCAGTGTTGTAAGCCAGTCCAGAGGAGAGACCAGACAGGTTTTCCTTGGTCAGCCCAGGTCCAGAGTGAAGCAGAATTTTTAGGTATTGTTTTATTCACATTCGTTTGCCCATTTGCCTGGGGAGAATCTCTCACGTAACAGCTTCACCACTCACTCCTGTCTGGGATATCATGCTTATTATTAGGGTAATCAGGAACTCCCTGGCTAACTCAAGCCCCACAAGACAGGCTGGGACCATCCTGAGTCATCCAAATCTATTGTACACCCACCTTGCCCCATTGTCCCACCCTAAGAAATGTAAATCTGTAATCACATGCCCTTCCAAGCCTGCAAGTATCTTGTAAGCATGTGATGGTCAGTTCTGTAATGTATAAAAAGTGTGCTCACTTGTAGCAAAGGGTCAGAATTCCCCTCCTGAGGTGCTGTCCACTGCGCTGCGTAACAAATAAACCCATACTTTTTCCTTGTTCACCAGTCTTCCTGGTCCTTCATTATTAATTATCATCTGCTTAAAATTCCGCTACAAGAGCAAGAGGCTCCTGCCTCTGACCGGGTCTCTCGGGAACACTGAGAACGGACCTCCCACCAGGCCCGAGCCTCCTACCTGCATTTTCTGGCCTCTGAAAAACCCCAAATCCAGAAGTAACTGGCGATGATGTCATCACCAGTCATGTCAGGTGGTACACAGCAGGAGAGTGGTGCCGGAGGTGGTACTTGGCCAGGAAGGGGTTGGGAACCCCCGATTTCGGGTTTTAAAAGCTAAGTGCCAACACTGTGAGTTGGGCTTGGCATTTCAGCCAAGTGAACATTAGTACATTATTATATGTTGCCATCAACAACCAAGCCACAGGAACTGTACTAGCCACAGTTTTCAAAACTAGCCCTTCACAGAGCACACTGCAGTAATCTCATTATCCTGATCTTTGGGGATGATTGTCGCCAATTGGAGAAAAGTTTGGATGAGGAGATACACAGGATTCTTCATCACTGAGCCTTTGGAGGTGGGTTAAAATAGCAACAGAAACGTTTGTGGAAAGGAAGCAGGGAGAGAAGCCGTCGCCACTTGCCAATCCCCGTGTGCTGACCTTTCAACAACAAAACTGGCTGGGCAATTCAGTGAGCACCAGTTTCTCTCTCACCCCACCCTCCTCATGCTTCCAGCCTTTTAAGGTAAAGGTAAAGGTGACCCCTGACAATTAAGTCCAGTCGTGTCCGACTCTAGGGTGTGGTGCTCATCCCCATTTCAAAGCCGAAGAGCCAGCGTTGTCCGAAGACGCCTCTGTGGTCATGTGGCTGGCATGACTCTCCTTGCCGCAGCGCGTAGCATGCGGCTGGAACACGGAACACTGTTTACCTTCCCACAAGCGGGACCTATTTATCTACTCACATTATCTACTCACATTAACATGCTTTGGAACTGCTAGGTTGGCAGGAGCTGGCCAAGCAACGAGAGCTCACCCCGTCGCGGATTCGAACTCAGCCTTTTAGCCTCCCACTTATAAGCATAGCAGTTTCTGCAGTCACAGTGGGTAGCATTTCAGACTGGGGTTCCTATGCTAGTCGTGCATAAACTTTGGGATCAGTATTAGCGAGAGGCTCGTGTAGCTGCTGTACACCACGAATCCAGATCAAGCTGTACACCACGAATCCAGATCAAGAAGTTCCTAGCTGATGTATTAGCTTTGAACTGCAACACTGGACATCAGGTTATGCTCTCAGGCCCACTTTTGGAACAGAGGACTCTACCATGTCTGATTTTTTTTTTAAAAAAACCAACAACATAGCTCTCCCAGGTTCAATAGGGTTACAGGGGCGTAATGCACATTAGTACAAGGTTTATGCTTTAGATATGCTGTAAAAAGCACACTAAAAATGTATTTAAAATTTGCCATTTAAGTACTGTTCGGAGCCCTGCCCCTGGGAACATTGACTGATCTTCTCAGCTAGTATGTGCTTCTCATTCTGAGCAGCAGGAGGGAAATATTCATATTTATTCCACCACTGAACTTTTGAAGTCAGGCAGGCTGCAGAAGGAAGGTCAGAAAAAAGAATGAGACCTTTACAAAAATTGAGAGGGCACTTTCCTGCCAACCTCATGAACCATGGAAACGTGAAAATAAAATTAGGCAACTCACCTAACGTGACCTAAAACCCACAATCAATATGAGGATTTTGGAGCAGTGCAGGTGTGAGTTTCAAAGAAATTGTAAAGCAATTTTACTTCATCAATAGCAAACTCTGAATGTATCACCTAATCAAGGAGTAGCCAATTGGACTTTTAGCACTTCATGTTGCAGTGTGGATAGTGAGGCTGTTGTGCTGTCCATCAAGAGCAAACGTTGTTCAGTGTTGCATTCTCTTGTCAAAAGGTCTTAATACAGCTTCATCTTAAGCCCAATACATTGCAACTGAATAACCAACTTATTGTGAATGTCTGGAGTAAATTGAAAGGAAATACATTTCTAAACTTTTTTTTAATGTGGCATATAAATGTAGCAGGCAGATTCTTTCAGAATCTGAACTGCAAGACCATCACGCAGGATTTTTTTTCCATCTGTGTTGTTGTTTTTCCAAGTATCCAAGTTTTTCCAAGTATAAAGTAAAGGTAAAGGTGACCCCTGACAATTAAGTCCAGTCATGTCCGACTCTAGGGTGTGGTGCTCATCCCCATTTCAAAGCCGAAGAGCCAGCGTTGACCGAAGACGCCTCCGTGGTCATGTGGCCGGCATGACTCTCCTTGCCGCAGCGCGTAGCATGCGGCTGGAATACGGAGCGCTGTACTTTTGCAAATACCACTTTACTTGCTACAGCAGCTTCCTGATTGCTCTAGCCCCAAATGGTGCCTCTCTTGGAGGGTCAGACAGCTGCACAGCCCCATCTTGCCCAATGGTGCACCACCACCCCAGCCATCTCCACTTAATGGTGGGACTAGGCTAAGCAGGCCAGTGTCATGTGGTCGCCACAGCAGTGAGGCTAAATACTAGCCACCATACAGCAAAGTGCCACCAACGGATACGCACAGCTCCAGTGTGCTTGCCAGGATTCTAAATCTACATTCTACAAGCAAATTGATGAGGGATGTTCCACACCCTGCATCCGCCTGCTGCCCCCCTCCAATCCACCAACAAGTGCTTGACCCTGGGCTCCAATCATCATCTCACTCATTGCGAGGAGGAGGACTGGGAAAGTGGCAGCCCACCTCTCCCTCCAGCACTGCTGTGCGAACAATCACAACAATGATGCTGGAAAAAATGAACCCTATTTCGATGGCTCCCCTTTCGCGAGCAATCAAAACAAGAAAACTCTGCATCCTTGTTGCCCACCCATGTCAGGTCAGCACAATTACACAAGCATGTGCTTAGTTTCAAATATTATTGTCAGACTAAGATGGCTTTTTAAGCCAGTTTTAGAAATATATTTGCTTCGTATATGATTAGGAATTGCTTGTGATTCCACTCTCCACATGAATCAATTTATCTTCAACTATTGCATAATTTACTTATATATAAGTATAAGTACATTATGTATAAGTCCCTCATCAATTTGCTTGCAGACTATGCCTCCCCATGCTTACATGCTATGTGGTGGCACCTATGTTTTGTTGTTCTTTTTAATTGCTCAGCAATTAATCTACTTTTATATGAGAAATTAATGGAACCTTCAATTTCCTGAGGGGTAAAAGAAGGTCTACTGAAGACAGTGGCAAGCCATCACTGTCAATTTTTTGTTGCATTTTAAATGGAAACTATTTGCATGTGCAAGTTATGAGAGCTGCCCCCCTCCCCGCTTAATCCCAGGATTTCCCACTCTTATGCCCTCTAGTACGATGGATCAGACGCTATTTTTCCCCACAAGCATTAGATTGATGTTAATCTTTACATTAACTCTGATTAAAATGAAAAAGGTTGAAGCCTCTGACACCTCTGGCACCTCATTAATTTTAGAGATGGAACATTCTCTTTGTAGACTTCTGAGCAGAAAAACTGAGTAGTGCTCCGTTTTAACGTTTCATTTCAGCTTGGAACTTATTCGAATGCCACTGGCTGGCTGGAGTAGACTAGCACTGGAATGCAGAGAAGTCAGTTCTCCTGCAGGAACAAGTTTCCATGGACTAACCCGTATCACCGTCAGTATTCATATATGTGTTTGTAGGGAGGCGGGGGGGACCTACATCACACATCCCCAAGGCACGGGTGCCAGAACCAGTCCTCCACCTCCAGCCCACCTAACAGGTGATGGGCTGCTGCATATAGTCATTGGCAGGGGCAAGAAAAGTCCTTGTGGCTGGTTCCTTAGGCAGGTACCCAAGACCCACTTCTGTTCCTTAATTACTAATCCAGAGACACTGAGGTTCCATTCAGATGCCCGGCCGGCAGTGTTGACGCTTGAACCTGCTCCTGCAGTGGAGCAGCCTTGGATGCCCATATGTATAGAGGTCCTTCAGCAGACAGGTTTGCTGACCTCGAGCATGAAAGACAACAACTAGGTTGACCATCCCAGAATGCCTCACTCTTCCCCTACAGGTTACTTCCTCTTACAGGCCAATTCTATCCACCATTTATGACAGTGGAACATGCGTTCCTCCATCATAAACAGTGCAGCACCACCATAAATGGCACACCGCTAACAAGTGCAAAGGAGCTGTCAGTGGAAATGGCCAGCAGCTCCCCGCCAACAGCTCACCCAGGCCACACCAGAGCAAGTCAGGTGGCTGCGGGGGTGGTGCCAGGGTGGTTTGGGGTGGGGAGTGGGCCAAACCGGGAGCAGTTCGAAGGCAGGAGGGGAAGGATCTCAGCAGCAGCCGCACACCCTGGATCCTATCACCGTTTCCTGGCTCAGACCTGCCCTATTCCCCTCCTCGGGCTTAAGCTATCAAAGTAGCTGGCATGGGTCTGAGGAGACCCATAGGCAACCAGAAGGCCTACTAAGAGGTAAAGTTTTTACTTGTGACCAAGAACACCATCTGATGCCGTCTTGGGCCCACTGCCTATGTGCTACAAAAACAGCAACACCCAAAACACTTGCCGTGGTCCATGTGCACTGCCATGAAACCTGGCAGTATGGGATTTCTGGTTTCATGCACAGAGATAGGGCAACTCTAGTACTGCCCCTGTGTAAAGGAAATTGGAAGTCCTGCACTTCTGGGTTTCCTGGTTGCACGTGAGGAGCATAGTAAGGAAGGGGAATGATCGACTTCTCGCTTGAGCAAGCAGGAAGCAGATCTGTGCGGTTTGGATTGGCAGCAGGTTGGAGGGAAGACGCAGGAGACTCAGAGTGAAAGACACCCCAAGTCCACTGTCCCCTCAGACCCCTCGCAGTCGGCCGCTGATGCAACCCACATCAGGTGGCTGCATGGATCGGCCGGCACTGGGAAGGGAAGTGGGGGCTTGATGTAGCGCCTCCTCCTCTTGACAGCTGATTGGTGCTATCACTGACTGGTTATCTGACTAGGAAAGGATGTGCACAGGCCTGTTTGCTGCACACAGACATGTACTCAGATCAAGACACCTGCTTACAGACCTAGGACTGTTAAACGATCTATTTTAAATCAGCAGGGTGAGCGTAAGTATTAACATACTTCAGAACAGCTGTGTATCTTCTGCAGGGCAAATTAATTTTCTTCTAATCTTTTTGCCTTTATTAATTTTTGGTTTCACTTTTTAGAAAATCTGTAGGTGATTTTTAATCTGCAATTGACAGTGTCATTGACTGACTAATGCTTTTATCCATAACACCATAACACTAATGCGATTAAAAATATATATTAAACATATGGCTTGTGTCTGCAATCTTTTTAATTAACATTAACCATTTAGTAATGTCTTCAAAACCAATTAGTCAAGCCCATCAGAATTCAGTCCAGCTATTCTGAATCCAGGTTGCTAGCTTTGCTGCTTCAAGTACAGAAGTGACTTCACTTACTAATTTAAATTAATTCCCGGAAAACACCGGTTCATTCAGAAAAAAAGCAGGAGAAGCACGAGGGACAGAAGGAGTTCTGAGCTGAACTCGTAAGGGGAACCCTTATAATAGAAATTATTGTTTTTTTCCCAGGAGATTTCTGGTCGCAATATAAAGAAACACTTTAGATATTATTTCTATTCTTAGCTTTTCACCTAACAAATGAGATGAAAACTCTAGAGAACATCAAAAGATCTTTCAAACCCCATATGTCAGAAAACAAGATGATGCTAAGTTTAAAGCTAAGTTTAAATGCAGTTTATATAAACTGTATTTATATAAGCCAGGTTTACTAATTTTTCATCTGATCTCATGAGCTCCTCTGCCTGAAAATGAGAGCCACAGCTGGTGTTACTGCTGCTTGTTGACCACTGTGGTGCAAGCTATACAACACCTGAAGGGAAGACCCTCCAGTGGAACCCAGTAGTTACTTCCGCCATGAGAGCAATGGCAAGATACAGATTTTCAAATCTCAGAAATAGCTGTCATATTCTTCCATGGTTCCCTAATTCCAGGTGTTCATTAAATCATGAAAAATAGTCTTTAGAAAGGTAACAGCAGCACCACAGACTGACAGTGTGTAGACCCAGCAGCGTCACTGCAGGGGGGGCGGAGTTCCAAGTTCTGTCGGGCTCTGACCCTCCGTTACACGACGGGAGAAAGCGGCCCCGCCCCCTCGCCTTTGGAGCCATTCCGGCCGACGAAAGCAAGTGCTTTCGTCGGCCGGAATGGCTTCAAAGGCGAGGGGGCGGGGCCGCTTTCTCCCGTCGTGTAACGGAGGGTCAGAGCCCGACAGAACTTGGAGCTCTGCCCCCCCTGCAGTGATGCTGCTGTGTAGACCCAGAGCCGCTTCGCTGTTGGGGTCATTGTGCTGGCATGGCAAGCCAACTCAGGAGACAATTCCAGTGCTGAACATGAATCAGTGGTGAAACCAATGGCTGTTGGAGAAGCAAATGGCCTCCATCCCCAGAGGCCACATAACCTGAAGTTGTTCCACAGCCCAAAATTGGAGAAGGAGGTAGTTGGCAGGCAGGACTGGAGAGCATACATACAGTTAACTATCCTGAAGGCATTTCAGCCACAAAAGAATGAATTGTGTCAGCACAGATCTTCACACCAAATATGTATTTGACATTGGCTTCATAATTGAATGGCAGCCGCCAAGCAACATAGTGGAACAAATTTTTCAAGCACAGGATGCAGAGCTGTAGCCATAGCGATGGAGTTTTATTGTTTTATTGTATATCTAGTATCAGGTTGCTCAAAGTTTAGTGCTGCAATGGATAGTTTTATAAAATCACTAAAATCACCATGCAATCGAAAGCAATGTTAACAATTGTATCGATGGATCATGTTCAAACCACATTTGTAAAATGCAAAAGTTTGGACACTGGAAGTTGTTGCTTCTAGTTTCTCTTCTTTCCTGTCATTCCCCGGACATTTTTTGAACTGGCTACTGATCAGATCTCTGACAGATGGTGTATATATTAGAAAACATCTGGCGAGGCTGATTATAAGTGCCTTTACTTATTCACCAAGTGGAGCTTTGAGGCCTCGCCATGAAGTTGTCTTGCCAGCGCTTTGCACTTAAAGAGAAACATCAGAGATTGTCCTACTTCTTCCTAGAATTCTAACTGTTCATTCATTTGATGCCTTACAATTTTGTGCTTCTGTGTGACCTGCCATAGCAGAGCAATATGCTGAAATGCTTGTTTAACTTTTTCTCGATAAAGTAATCCACTGATCCACTCCCAGCAGGAGGGTGTGGATCCGGCAGCAATGGCACATGCCGAACCCTATCCTGTCTTTTCACAGCCTCCCCACCCCTTTCTTCTCCTTGGATTTGCGCCAGCTAAAGAGCTGGTGCAGGTCCAAGGAGACCCATTGGCGAAGGTCCAAAGTCTCCTGATCTGCCCCACTGCTGGATGTGTATGCCTTTTTGGCACGGCTGCATCAGCGGGGGGGGGGGGAGAGGACTGGGCTCTGTACCTCACAAAGGCAACTCCATTCCGGCTCAAAGTGGAGAATCAGTTCTTGAACCGATCCATACTTCTCACCACCAACTAAAAAAAAAAAAAGGTGTGCTGAGAGGCCCCAACTTGCCTCACTAGACTCAAATTGGTAACCCTGAATCGAATGCATGAGCCAGGATCCAAGGGCAGCCCCCTTCTCATAGTATATCAAGCCAGTGGGCCTTGATATGTTGGTAGGGGAAGCAACCCTTCAGCTTACCAGCATAGCCTTACCTTAAATCCCCCCCTGCCCACCTGGAAGTTGTCACTATAGGGAGCTGACCTCGCTTAGCATCCCTCACCCCAACTGCCAACTAGGAAATTGCATGGGCCTCACTGCAGATCCCATTGAAACAAGTCACAGCCCTCAGCAGGGAGGTGAACAGCATCTCATCAATATGAGGTAAAGAATGCTTAATATCTGGAGAGCAAAGCCTTTCTGGAGTTCATTAACTGTCATCCACAACATGTCTACTTTCTGACAGTGCAATCCTATGCAGGTTTACTTGGAAGTATGCTCCACTGTGTTAAGTGGGGCTTACTCTCAAGAAAATGCGCATAGGAATGCAGCCTTCAGCTGATTAGGACCCCTCCACACTTTACGCTGTAACATTTCAAACCATTCTGGCAGGTCTTGACAGCAAAAAGACAAACTGGTCCCCTATAAGGTTATTTTCACTTAGGTGCAAAAGCAGGACACAAGGACCACCACCACAAGACAAAACCTGAAACTAAAGAGGGAGTAGCTGGTCCCAAAGCATCCGACCATTCCCTGACCACCCAACCCTGACAAATTTGCTGATGTTCAGTTGAGTTCCAGCACTGGAATGGCTCACCTAAGTCAACTAGAAGATGGCATGTCACAAATGAGAACCCTTGGAAGGGGCAACTAGCTGTGAGACACCTGCCAGCAAAACCACACCAACAGGTAAGCCACATTTATGAAGGGAAAAGACACCCAGATAGCAAAATGGTGTGTCACACAGCATGAAGCACCAGAAAAGGTAGCAGCAAAATATGAGTCCCCAAAGCCTGAAAAAAGCCGCCGCCGCCACTCACATCAGGACCTCTGGACCAGACCACTCAAGGTCGAGATGTGGCATGGGCCTACTACACAGTGAGGTACAGAGAAGTGGAAGTGCCATCCCTCACAGCCACTACTCGAGAACCGAAGAAGTGTGTTGCCCTGTATTACAGACACACCATACTCCCTTTGACCGGTGAGCAGCAACAATCCTAAAGAAATGATTGGGCAGCTTCACTTTCATTGCAAGCATGGCATTGATCTATGAGCAACATCTCAAAGGGGGATGTGTCAGTTGTCATATGCAGTGATGCTCATTTCTTCAATTCCCTGGAAACACAAATGTTCACATAGTGGCTGCTGTTCCTAGCCTGAAGGAAGAAAATTCTTGGTGTTGACAGATAGAGGGAGATTTGCCTGAAGCTCCATCAGTGTTAACCAGGGCTCACAAATTCAAGCTTGTTTGCATTTCTTGTCCTATTGACTCTTTGAAAGATTGTACTATGTATTGATGAATTCCAGGTTTTATAGTGGACAACATTTCCCTTCCATATTTCTGTAACAGAAGATGGATTTTCAGAACTACAGTACCTGGAATTTCAGAGAAGCCCATAGTAGCTTGGGGTCAAGTTTCATCAAGAGAATGGGATTTTTCTGTTGTTTTAGATCAGGGGTGGCCAAACCTTCACCATTAGGGCCTCTGTGTTCTTAAGAGTTGTGTAGAAGACAGAATCTTGGCAACTGTAGGTGCTGATGGTGCTGCTAAAGCAGCTGCACCTGCTGAAATGCCCTCACCTATACAAACATTAAAGGGCCAGGAGTATTCGCATTGAAAGGTTGGCCACCCCTGTTTTAAGATATAAGACGAATAATTATAATGTATATAATGTATATAATGTTTGTTCTTGTGAAAGATTTCAGGCTAGGAACAGCAGCCACTATGTGAACATTTGTGTTTCCAGGGAATTGAAGAAATGAGCATCACTGCATATGACAATTGACACATCCCCTTAAAATTTGCTCATAGATCAATGCCATGCTTGCAATGAAAGTGAAGCTAGAGCAATGTTTAACAGCTCTTGTTTGTGTTTCTTTGATAAAAATGACCAAGAAATGGCACCCCATCTTATTGCATTATTGAGAACATTAGCAGGGTGATTGATCAATTATTGGTACTGCTGGAGACATATCAGTCTGGTTAAATTTGTCAGAGAGAGTTAGGACAGGAGTCAGACAAGGTGCCTTGTCGTCACTGTTTCCAGGAGTCCTGGATTGTGCTGTTATTACTGCCTAGAACAATACTCCAGTTCAGAGGAGCACCGTATTATTAGGCAGAGATGAACCACTGCTCATTAATTAGAAGTGCTTAACAGAAATGGCCCTGAACATTGTGTATGGCTTTGGTTTTTAGACTTTCTGGACCAGCAGCTAATGGGTCACCAAGCTCTCATAACAAGTGCCACATTCTGGCATTCTCTGAATGCTAAAGAACTGTCCACCCACTTGAAGGTAAGGACTGT
This sequence comes from Plestiodon gilberti rubricaudatus, assembly GCA_026170595.1. Taxonomy (NCBI): domain Eukaryota; kingdom Metazoa; phylum Chordata; class Lepidosauria; order Squamata; family Scincidae; genus Plestiodon; species Plestiodon gilberti. Next base: position 68,016,354 of record JANXHW010000001.1, read on the forward strand.
ACTGAATCATTCTTAACAGTATTTTTTAGTGTCTACTTTGTCAGTACCAGAGAGCAGTTGTGTAAATCCATCGCTTTTGGCCTCATCTTCTAGACCAGAGGTTCTCAACCTGTGGTCTGGGTACCCCTGGGGGTACGCGGGCCCTTGGCTGGGGGTACGCGAGATGATTTTCGCGTACCCCCGCATACCCCCTAAGGGTGCATGTACCAGGCGATCTCTGTTTTCAGCCATGCGGCATGGCCGAGCGGGTCCTCCGGCTCACGCTGCAAGCTGAAGAGAGAGGCTTCAGCCCTGCCGGCTTGCGGCACGAGTCTGAGGACCCGCTCGGCCGCGTCGCATGACCAAAATCGCCATGCGGCGCTTCCGAGCGGGTCCTCCGGCTCGTGCTGCAAGCTGGAGGACCCGATCGGCAGTGCCACAACTTGAAAATGTCCCCGGTAGCTCTCCCGGCCATAAGGCGCTGCCGATCGGGTCCTCCGGCTCGCGCTGCAAGACCCTCCGGTTTGCAGCGCGAGCCAGAGGACCCAATCGGCAGCGCTGCATGGCCGGGAGAGCTCTCCCAGCCATGCGGCGCCCTTAGCTTGCAGCCGCCACCATGATGGATCGCCGCCAAGTCTCGCGAGATTCAAGATCGCGGTGTGAGATTTGGGAGCTGCAATCTTGAATCTCGCGAGACTTGGCGGCAATCCAAAATGGTGGCGGCTACAAGCTAAGGTAAGGGAGAGCTACCGGGGACGATTTCGGGTTGCTGCGCTGCTGATCGGGTCCTCCTGCGGCCATGCTGTGCCTCCAAGCGAAACATGGCCGGGAAAAAGGTAAGGGACAGGAATGGGGGACGAATCCGGCCACATGGGGCTTCCGAGCGGGCTCAGAAGCACCGCATGGATGGAAAAATACATTTTTTCACTTTTGGGGGTGTGCACTTTTGGGGAGGGGGTACGCAGGGCTGGGGGGAATCGGGGGTGTGCACTTTTGGGGAGGGGGTACACGGGGCTGGGGGGAATCGGGGGTGTGCTTGGGAGGCTAGGGGAGGGTTACGCGGGTGGGGGAAGGTTGAGGAACCCTGTTCTAGACTGATCACCTAAAGGGATAAACACACCAATGGCTATGCCTTCCACACTCTGCCCAACATGGCCAGTCCCTGAAAAGCATGCTTAACACCAGAGAGCCAAAGCTTAGGAAGAACGAGGAAGAGACTAACCTCGGATTGCTTCTTTTTATGCTCCTTTTCCAGCAAACTGCTAAGACGTAAGCAGATCAGGAGAAACATGTTGGATCACTTCTGCATGCTAAGTCACTGCAGTTCTATTACTCTCTCTTCTACAACACCTATCGCTGCACACAGGGTCATTCAGAGTAATTTTATCAGAGGGTACAAAGTTTCTTTTGGGCCCCTTCCCTACATATGAATTTGGCTCCTGGGCCCCCCTTTTTGCTTCAGGGCCCCCTTTTTGCCCCATTTTTTGCCCTGGGCCCGGGTACAAATTACCCCCTTAACCCCCCTCTCAGAGGCCCTGGCTGCACAGGAATCAGTGTGGAGAAAGCAGCCCCCTTCCTGTGCTGTGCACCTCATCGAATAGTTAAACTCAAAATGAATTTATGGATTGTATAAATTGACTGCAAAAGGCTTAAGACATCTGAAGCACTGACAGTGTTTAAAATAGCTGAAATGAATGGGGGGGGTGAGAGTTGGCTAGGAAAAAACAAAATGAAGTACATCGTTGAATAAGAAAACAGTTAACCGTTGCATAGACACACACGCATTTTGAAGACTCGATTTTACAGCCCAATCCTATGGGCTTGTAGTGTATGCTACCTGTCTTACAGCAGTCATGAAAGCACTTCCCACAGTGTGTGGACTCGCACACTGCCAGAGTGCTGGCGGGAAGGCCAGAGCCTTCCCACCTGTGCCAGGGTAGAGGAGAGGACCTGCTTACGGAGGTAAGGTGGCGGGGAAAGCAGAACAGCGGCGGGGAAAGGCAGAATGTGGACATGGGGGAGAGAGGATTGGATCCATGAAGGGGGCAGGTTCAGCGACAGTGTCAACTGTTGAATCCTAACCCCCTTCCTGGGCCCGATCCACTGTCTCGGGTCAATGCAGACTTGCGCCAGCAGTGGCGTAGCTAGCCTCCGCTGGGGTGGGGTCCTAGTGCAGCTTGGCACCGTGACAACCCACGTGATGTCACAAGCCCCGCTCACGTGACATGTCATAAGCCCTGCCCATGTGATGTGACGTCACAAGCCCAGCCCCCAAACAAAAATTAAAAAGCCCCCCAACCCCCCCCAAAAAACCGTGGAGGTGCACCAAAGGGGGCAATTCGGGCGGCTCGTGGGAGAGAAGGTGGGGGCCTTTTGTTGAATTTTTAACCTGTCAGAGGTGCACGCCAGCAATTTTGCTGGTGCAGGTCTGACTAGACCCCCTGCACCACAGAGGCTGAGCCCCAGGTAAGGGAACAAATGTTCCCATACCCAGAGGAGACCTCCGAGACTGTGTCCCACCCCCCACCCCCAGGATGCTGCAGTAGCCTTTTTGGTGGTGCTGCATTGGCAGGGGGAATGAATAGGATTGGGTATCACGGTTTTAATCTACCCTACTCATGTGCAATTTTCCTGTTACTCATTTAAGAAACAAAATTACCTAACAAGAAAAAACAAAACATTTTACACAATGATTTGGTGAAATTGTATTGAACTACCCAAAACAGATGAAGTCCAGAAGAATGGAGTGGTAAAGAATTTATGCATTCTTGAAATCTGTGACAGCTCGGCCCTAAGGCTCAGCTTACCAGCAATAAGGCATAACTGTGATAGCAGCATATCATTTCGAAACATTTCACGTTGACAGCTTTGCAGGTACAGCACACATTAGCGCACATTTTTTACACTGGGCTGCTAGTCCCATATCTGCAATGACTCATACTAATACCCACCTGTACCAGCCATTCCAAAGTCGGCAAAAAGTCAAGCTAAATAACATTTTTTTTCTGTCTAAATGTGAGTTTGACTTCCTAAATTTCAACATGTAGAGCTTTCCAATTATGCTGGAGATTCAAGGCCCAATCCTATCCAACGTTCCAGCGTTGATGCAGCTGCAATGCAGTTCTGAGGTAAGGGAACAAACATTCCCTTACTTTGAGAACTCCGTGACCGCACCCCCACCGCAGGATGCAGCGTGCACCCTGGATAGGATTGGGCCCTCAGTTAGTTAAATACTTTTTCCATCATCAGAAGTGTTGCTAAACTGCCAGCACCCATTGCAAATACAATTATTACCTCTTCAGCTTTTTGCTATTGTTGTCTTACAAAGGCTGGGAATATGTCAGATTTTTTGGCACTCTTATGTAACCCCTGCTAACTGGGCAAGAGGCACTTTTTGAATTGGTACTCCTCTTATATTTAGCAGGGGGAGAGTAAGTGCCCCCCTTTCACCCCAGCACAGTGTCTTTTCTGGTGGCTGTTTGCTGGTGTTCTTCTGCATCTTTTTTAGACTGTGACCCCTTTTGGGACAGGGAGCCATTTAATCATTTGATTATGTCTGTAAACTGCTTTGTGAACTTTGTTGAAAAGCAGTATATAAATACTGTTAATCATTATGTGTATAGAAGATACAAGATTATATGGCATTCTTATGTGTATACAAGATTGAAAATGTCATGCTCATATCCATCTGTCATGACTTGGACTCTATCTGTCATCTCATCCACTGTCAACGTTTCTTGATACAAGGACATCTTTCTTCATATGCTACTCTGTAATGCACCAAGGACATTGATGGAGCTAACCAAACAATTCCATCATGTTTCTGAGACTCATGGATGGATGGGAAAGATAAGCTAACAAAGGACTTTTAAATTATACAAGATCAAACTATTTGTAACAGCCAATTCATTAAGGTATGTCTCCTTCCAGAGCTAGCATTGATGTTACCATTCAAATTATTTCACAATTGATTTTCCATTCCCAACTAATGTCTGAAGAAGGGGAATCATGAAAGATCACAGAAATGACAACTTGCTATTTCTGTAATCATGGGAGCCAGCTCTATGACCTTCTGAGATCCCACTGCAGAAGTTACATTATTCAGAGTGCAATCCTGTGGAGGATTAGGGCGGCGGAGTGAGCGTTCCGCTGCCCTAAGCCGTCGCAAACGTGCCGTAAGTAACATTTGCGACGACTCTAGAATAAGGGCAGAAATCCGAGAAGACCCATTACGGCCTCCTAGCTCTACACCAGGGGACCTCCGGGCCACTGCAGAGTGGCCTAGAGCGAGCACGGGATCCGCCTAATACCTATGTAGGATTTGGCTGCCCCATGAATACTTAACTCATATAAGTAGCTATTGGGGTGGGAGGGTTAGATGGCTGCTGTAATGTCATTCCTAGCTCTCAGTGGCACTGGAAACTGACTGGAAGGGTGGAGAATATATTTATTAGACATCTTTTTCCTGGGATCCAGTTTTCTTCATCGTGAATGCACTGAGCATCACCCCCTTGGTGACTGTACCCTGTTCAGCAAATCAGTGTTGCTCTCTCTCCTTCCAGGTCAATTGGAAGGAGGGGAGTGTCATGGCAACAGCACATGCTCAATTTTGAGAAGGAAGTGAGACGAGGGGGGAAGCAAAGGGAGCACCATGGCATTGGGCGGGCAGGAAAGCAATTGGGCCTTCTGAACTTAAGAACTTCAGCAAAGGGCACTATCGTCACTAGCGCGCGCGTCACCCTAGAGCAGAGCCCCCGTGCACCCCTAAAATGTCTTCCCGCTCCAAGTGTCCTCCTTCTCTGGGGGTCCGGGGCCTTCTGATGAGGCCCAATGCATTAATACGTGAACTTTTAGCTTTTTCGCGCATGCGCACAGACATTTCTGAGGGCAAGGGCTGCCCTTTTGCCCATAGAAACGTTCTGCGCATGCGTGAAAAAGGTAAAGGTTCATGTATTAATGCATTGGGCCTCATCAGAAGGCCCTGAACCGGCGGCCAGGGCAGACGCTCCGAGGCCTTCTCCTGGCCTCGGAGCCTCCAGAGAGTGACGCGCGCGGGGGAGGTGACGCGCGTCACCCCTTTGCGTGCGTCACCCTGCGGCAGTCTGCCACCCCTGCCAACCTCCAGTGACGTGCCTGGCATAGGGCCAAAGAAATCAGACCCGAGCAAAAAGTTGCAACCCATAGATTGAAAACCTCCAAGTTAAATCATGGTTTAAAAGGCAGCTACTTTTAGCCTGTACTTGTATGTTTTGTTATCGTTGCCATTTTAACTTTGCATTGGGTGTAAACCACCGCAAGTTCATTTTAATAAAAAAAGGTGGGATATAAATCCCTTAAACAAAGAAGCCTCTTCACAAAATGCACGGTTCTTCCATAGACGAACTCCTTTTAAATCAATGCTACAGCCTCTAAGAACTGATTAAGCCAAATGTCTAGTATGTTTAACGTTGTTATAAAATCCCACTGGTGATAAATTATGTTTCCTGCCAGAATACAGAACATTGTATTAGAAATGAAAGACCTGCTGAGCGCAAAGCCAGTGGAATTTAAAGATCATTTTCCACTGCTGCCATTGAATAGGGTACATGTATTGATATTTTCAATATTAATGGTATACTTTAAACCACGTTCAGCGATTGGCGGCTGAAATTTAAAATCTGTCACCAGCACAGACTGATTGCTGGCAGCATGCTTTGCTGAAGATGGGAAATGGCAGAAAAATATGCACTGATTTACTGAGCTATATTTTGCTGCTTTTTTATTTTCATAAAGGCACCTTGAGGTCTGAAATGTTCTCACACAGGGAACAGGCTTTTAAATGTTGTTTACTTCTAAGATGAAGAATATCAAAACAGCCTTCGCTTAAAAATTAATTTTATTCAGAGTGAAAGTCATACCATGTAACCAGATTAGAAAAGGGAAGTGTGATAGTTTAATACCACATATTCAAAAGAACTACATACTTTTTCTTTGAGATGTTACTGCAACATATTCCTTTTATTTATCAGCGTCTCAGAGGAAGAATGTTACAATGTAATGTTTTAAGTCGCTTTTACTTGACAGCAGAGTAGAGGACAGAATTTGCATACAAACACAGGCAGAAAACAATTCATACATAAACTTTCAGTCATAACAAAAAGCCATTAAATGCATCACCGGGATCTTTTCTGCAAAAGTGATTTTAAAAGAGTTTTGTTGTTGTTTTGATGTGATCTGATAAAGGAACATACCTTGAAAAAAACCAGAACATTGAGCCATTTCCAATGCTAAATACTAAAAAACAAAAACAAAAAAATGGGTCTGAGGTAGAAAGGTGGTCAAATCATGGCTTTCCTTTTCTGCAAAACTTTTTACCTTCACAAAATATCTATAGCAAAATATATTTCTTTCTAGATGAAAAATCCACATATTAACTTGCTTCTCTATTTCCCATTTCCCACTTTTGGCAAAAAAACCCTCCCATTCAAAAAAAAAATACTTTTCATTGAGATAGAACTTGGAGTCATCAGAGTATTTAACATACATTACCTAATTTGAACCTCACAACACCTCTGACAGGTGGCTGTTACCAGCTCCACTTTAGAGATGTGAAAAGCAAGTGGTTATAATGGCATTAGCATCTGGAGGCGTAAGCATCACACCAGGATCATTTTGGAAAATCTGTAGGCATCGTCTGCAGAAGCAACCAAATAATTAGGCATGGCCTGACATCTCTTCACTTCACCAGAGGGTTTAAATATTCATAAAATCACAGGGTGGAATTCCTCCTATTCTATGTGGGTCCTTAAAAGATGTTTGTTACTGAGTAAATGTGTGCTTCAGAACGACAGCAAATGTAAATCCACAAACTCAGTGGTAAAGGAACAGTGCCCAGTGGCTGAACTCCCCCACAATTTTCTCTGCCTTTAAACATGTACATTGAAGGAACCATTAAAAAAAAGAGGATGTTGGCTGAAGTTCTCCAGACAACCTTCCCGTTGAAAAGGTAAAACACTTCACCACTAATGTAGACAGAGCTCCTTCGATGCAAATGTAGATTTTCATGGCTTGTTGCTACATACAAAGAGGTAATCTTTATGGGTTTTTTTAGCCATGTGAAAACAGCTCTTAACTTGAAGAAGTAAGAGTTCTTACACTTAGTCCGTTGAGATTCCTGTCCCTCTGATCCTACCGATGTTAGAAAGAGGGCAATCTGAGTGGATTCTCCAAAGCAGACAAAAGCGGTGAGACCAGTCTTTTGATCTTCTGTTGCTTGACGTTTCATTCAGACCCTTCGGATTTTCTCAAAAGCAGAGATAGAGAACTCAGCCTGCGCTGAAAGATGCACTTAACCTTGTACTGAGGACCCAGGGCTATATGTAGAAAGAGGGAACCTGTTGATTGCATAATTAGAAACAGAAGCTGTGGTTCCTAGGTAGGTAGGTTCCTCAGTACAAGGTTAAGTGCATCTTTCAGCACAGGCTGATTTCTCTATCTCTGCTTTTGAGAAAATCCGAAGGGTCTGGATGAAACGTCAAGCAACAGAAGATCAAAAGACTTGTCTCACCGCTTTTGTCTGCTTTGGAGAATCCACTCAGATCGCCCGCTTTCTAACATCGGTAGGATCAGAGGGACAGGAATCTCAACGGACTAAGTGTAAGAACTCTTTTACTTCTTCAAGTTAAGAGCTGTTTTCACATGGCTAAAAAAACCCATAAAGATTACCTCTTTGTATAGAGCTCCTTCGTTTAGTAACATTTCCAAAAGGAGACAAATTTCAAGTCTGGATCTTATCCTTTACATTTGGTGATTTATACACAAGGTTTGACTAAATTTGGCACAATTAGACCAGTCTTTTCCATGTAAAGAACCAAAGTCACGTAGATTCAGAATAATAGTATCAAATAAGTCCAAATACATTTTAAGACAAAACAAAAGGGGGGGGGGGAGATCAGTTTACACTGAGTTGGAAGAAAGAATCTGCCATTTTAGTGCCAATAGTTGCTGCACTTGAATGAGGTTAGTTGGAGCAAAACAGTCATATGTGCTCACAGATGGCCATAAATGATTTTTTGTCAAATGCTAACTGTATTTATGGGTTATGAGAAGCTGAAATTTTTGTCCATGAGTTGAAGCTATTAGGCTAAGTATAAATAACCTGTCAGAATGGCATGTAGGTGTCAGAAGAGAAGGATCTTGAAGTGTTAAATGCAAAAGCCAAAAGGAATGTATAAATATAACATCTTGCTCCAAACTCTGTATGCAGTTCACTTTAGCAATATCAAAAAAGAATGGATACAAACCCCCACCCCTTTTCCTGATGCTGCATATTATATAAATCAATGACATTGTATGTATAACCATTTCCAAATACTCCATGGTTTGTTAATTTACAGTTGCATAGAGAGGGAAGGAGGAGGGAAAACACACACAATATTATAAAATCACAACATCCTTTTCTTTGGGTAGTTCAAGTGTTTTCCCTATTTGAAGTAAGAACACACAGAGCTAGACGGTATGTTACAAGGTCCCATGCAGCCATATAATTACTGGAACTTGATATAGGCATCTATAGAAAAGGGGCTCTATTTCATATCAGGAAGAATAGGCTGTCTTCAGAATGAAAACTTCACATTGCCTGGGAAGAAAAAAGAGAGAGCGAGAACAAACAGGGTTAGTACATAACACTATTCTTAGGCCAAGGTATCCCTCAATATAATTTTTTATACCATAATTTAAAAAGTTTAAGAAAATACACCCACCCAAAACATGATCTGGCTTTTACTGAGAAGAGATGGGAGGTAAAGAGCAGAGGAGTCACTAGGGTTTGCATCACCAGGTGCGAGAGCTCAATGTAGCACCCCTATGATGGACCCCAGAGGTGAATAAGGTGAAACAAGGTTGGGCTGACCTGGGTTTTACAAAAGATGCTCATCAGGCAGGACTATGTATTTCTTCAGATTACCCCTGGTCAGTGGTGTCACAAGGGTTGGTGTCACCTGGTCCAGTAACTCATGGTGTCACCCCCATTAACTTTATTTTAATATATAACAGTACAGCGTAACGAACTTGGCTCTCAGAACAATCAGCCTCATTGGTCAGTTTTGAGTTAAGGAAATCCATTTTTTGTTGCATAAGGCAGTTGTTTTATTTTTCCAGTTATTTGGCCATAACGTTTAATGGAATACAGATACTATGATACAAAACTGTTTGTTTCGTTGCATTCCGCATGAAAAGTACACATCGAATGATATATAATATGATGGTATAATTCTTAAATACAAAGTTTTCACAATTTTGGCCACTAGTGGTGTCACTCCCCCCCCCCCCCGAGGGTGTCACCCGGGGCTGTCCAACCCCCCCTTGCACCCCCCCCCAGTGACACCACTGCTTGCATAGACATACTTCCATAGATAACACTGAACTTGACAATTATTGTACTGGTACCCTTAAGACCATTACTTTGAAATCAACTGTGTGCTTCAGTACTTGTGTCTGAAAAGGTTTTCAGAGTTCAAAAGGAAAAAAAAGAAACCTCTTCAGATTATCCTTATATATAGAATCAAACGTCTTTCACAGCAGCACATGAGCTACTTCTATGTGGTGCAACTTCATGTGTCTGTGTCCTGTATGTGAATGATGCAACCATACAAGCAGGGTTAATCATGTGGTTTCTTTTCAGCATCCTGCATTCCCAAACAGGGGCTAGCCAGGCGAGGGCCTATGCCTATCAGAGTCCCCACTTGGCTAGGTTGACTTAGGCCAACCTAATGACAGTAGTGGTAGTGCCCAGTGCAACATCAGGTTAGGGAGGTACCACGGGGGTCCCAGTACAGGATTCTGGCCCAGGGCTTCCAGCAACCTGGTGCTAGCACTGCTCCCAATGGTGTATATCAGTGGTTCTGAAAGCACTGCTCCCAATGGTGTATATCAGTGGTTCATGAAATGGTGGGTCGCGACCCACCATTGAGAACAAAAGCTGTCCCCTGCCTCCTTAAGGGGCGGGGACAGCATGGCGACAGCGGCGGCAATCCAGGGGATCGCCACCGCTGCAAAAGTGCCCAAAACAGCCATTGCGACACTTACCGGGGCTTGGGGGAGCTTCGGGGAGGCCTGCGTGACCCTCTGCATGCCTCCCCAATCTTTGGATTGCTTCAAAACAGCAATCTTCCGGTACTTCTGGGTTCCGCGAAAACCAGAAGTGCCTGAAGATCGCCATTTTGAAGCGATCCAAAGATTGGGGAGGCCTGCAGAGGGTCCCACAGGCCTCCCTGAAGCTCCCCCAAGCCCTGGTAAGTGCCGCAACGGCCGTTTTGGGGGCAGTTTCAGCGGTGGCGATCCCCTGGATTGCCGCCGCCGCTGGCTCCGCCCCAGCAAACACTCAAATTTCTCCCTGCCTCACAGGGAAAACTTTGAGAAACGCTGTTGCGTATGTGCACATTTTTTTCCTCTTATGGTCTCTGCTCTGGAGTATTAGGTTGCAACTGTGAGGATAATTCTCTGTGTACATTTATTTTAAATTATGTTTATGATGAATCCCGGATGTCAGATGTGTTCATTTGCTCATCTAGGAAAATAACAAAATCCTGAAAATTTGGCATTTCGTTAGAAACCCCTATAAATTATTACTTAGAGTGAGGACACACAACTGAAAAATGTCTCAAGCATATCATACCTGTGGTCTGCCAGCAATATTTGCTGTAAAAAAGAAAACAAAATGATTAGTTAAAGCAAATGCAAAGAGTCCATGATTAAGATAAAATTAAGCTGTACAGACGAGAAAGCAATTCATAACAGAAATTCACAACACTGGAAAACAGCTGAATAGCAGTTTTAAAAAACACTGTGGATTTTTTTAAAAAATTAAATGAGTCCTATACATTGTAACAACCATTCTATCATAATTATTTTTATATTAAATCTGCTAGCACATAATGTTTTACAGTCATGTTAAATTAATCATGTTCTGAGCATGATATTATAGATTGTTTTAGAATATGTACTTTGAAATTATTTGCTTCTATTAGTGCTACTCTATACTGTATGTTGTAAAATCTTGTGGATGACAAGTGTAAAGTGTTTTGAATTGTAACGGCAAGATGAGCAGTGCAGAAAAAAGCTTAAAATCAAAATTCTTCAGAGCAAAGGATGGGAGACAGGACTAGCACAAAAGCATCTTCACTGATCTTGTTGGTGATGCAACACAGTGGCACTCTGACAAAGCCATTCCAATTGATTTGCAGTGTACAGTAAGAGCATAAGTCAGCAATTCTCAATCTAATTACCTCCGTGACCCACCTTGTGCTGCTGCTTCTGCGTCGCATCAGGCCCAGGGGTGGCCTCCAGAGGCGTTCCCATGCGACCAGAAGTCACGTCCCCGAAACTGGAAGTGACTCAGAAGTCACTTCTGGAGGCCTTCTGAGGTCCGCGAAGGCTTCTGGAGGCTATCCCCTGGCCCGGCAGGACGAGGTGGGTCGCAACCTGGGAATGGCTTCCTGTTGCATCTGTTTGGCTTCAATTTGGAGTCAAACAGAGGCAAGGGCGGGAGGGTGGGCTCAAAATGCGACCCACCTCTGCATCAGGCTGCGAACCACCAAGTGTGTCACGACCCACAGTTTGAGAAGCGCTGGTATAAGTCAACAGCTAGGACAGCTTGTTTCCTCATTACTTACCTACAGATTAAGGGCAGTGCCACACGTTATGATTGCTCAGGCAACAAACCCATGAAGTGTAAATGTCATAAATGCATGTACATTTACATACACATGTCTGGAAAATATGATTAGGGGGCAGGTTATCCAGAAACATGTAACACAGGTGTTTAGAGACGTGTGCAAGCACATGTATTACTTCTACATTCAATGTATTTCTTCTGGAAAATACTGATGTGACAGTGATGTTTTTCACAGCAGTTGTAATGTGCAGCACTTCCCTAACTCCATGAGCTAGTCTGGGAAACATCTCATGAGCTCTCTTCTGCTATAAATAGTAGATAATTCCTTTGCTAAAAGGAACATCTAGTATACAAGGTCATTCAGAAGCTAGAACAAAAAAACAGCAAGCTTTGTCTCAGACTGGTGCTTTTTTTTTTTTTTTTGACAAAGTAACTGTTTCAGCTTTTAGCAACACATTGTCTTCAAGGGTCATAGCTTGACAAATTATCATTAAAAACCTTTAGCTACCTCACTGTCACCCCAAAATTAGAAACAGATTTTGTACTCCATTTTCCTTCATCTGGTTTACTCTCTCTCACTCTCTCTCTCGGAAGGAAGCATGACTAAATAATTCCTTTTTCTATCAATGAGTGCATCTAGGGACAACTAAATATTGTGCCTCTCTTTAACATGCCAGTGTGCCAAATCCGCTGTATGAGGACTGTACTCTTCCAATGGCTCACCTTATTTTATAAATGTTCCTTTGATAATGCTGCGTATGTGTGGTTCATAATAATGTACACATTTTGTAAAGTCAAAATATTGCTCCTGTGCTATATAAATTGGTATTTGAGTGAAGTGCTGAGTTTTCCCAAGGAAGCGATGCCAGTTCGTACCGAATGCAAATACAGATCATGCAACCACTTCCAAAAGATTTGCTGTACATTAATAGGGTTGGGGTGTGCTGTGGGCTGCTACAGACAAGTTCTCAGCCTCTTACATTGGTTGTCCCCAAGGAAACCCCAAAACCATAAAAACCTGCCTGAGCTCCCTCAAATATAGATAAGCTAGAACAAGACACATATTTTTCATGGCAGTCCTTATTAATCAAGGGTCCTATAAAAGAGAAGGAAAGGACATTTGAACACGGGAAGTTTCTTTATATCAAATCAGATCATTGGTTGGTCTAGACCAGTGGTGGCCAACCTTTCAACATGAATGCTGGCCCTTTAAATGGTAGTATAGGTGAGGGCATTTCAGCAGGTGCAGCTGCTTTAGCAGCACCATCAGCACTTACAGCTGCCAAGATTCTGTCTTCTACACACCTCTTAAGAACACAGTAGCCTTAGTGGTGGAAGGTTGGCCACCTCTGGTCTAGACCAGTACTGTCTACTACAACAGGTTGCAGCTCTCCAAGTTCTCAGGCATAGCGTGTGCTTTACCACTGAGTTATGGGATCCTCAATAAGGACAACAATGCAGTGTGGACCTGCTGCGTGATTTCAGGACCTTGTGGGAAAAATCCATCAAAGGAGGGAGAGGGAGAGGTTCTGCTTACCCCCTTCCATTTTGTTGTGCTTTGTTCACAGCGCTGAGGGGAGTCAACTATTAGCTCAGTACTTTGTAGTGGCAGGAAGGAAAAGTTCAAGCACCCTACCTCCCTGAACACAAGCGGGACTTTGGACATGGGTGGAGCCTCATCAAGGAAGAGCTCATCCCTCCTTAGGAGGTCTGTCAGAAATTCTGAATGCTGCAGTGATGGGAAATATTTTATTTTACCTGCATGATTTCAGGCTGAAAGCAACCGACTTGATTGTTGAAAAGCAGTATAATATTGTTAATAATTAACGTACTGCGTTGGGACTTAAGCTGAGTTAGGACAATATATGAAGTAACCACAATTTATTGGAATATACAGTATACAGCTTGAATTTCACTCACCATTTGGAAACATTCACACGTCGTTTTTTTTTTAAAAAAAACATGTACATCACATGTGTTGTACATAATGAAACCACAGTCAAGGCAGGTAAACCTGTGTTCTGAACGGCAAGTACAGGTACACTCAAATATGTGTAGGTGCCCCAGGACGTCAGTGAGTGCGGTGGTTGGCTTCTTTCATGTGCAACATGGTTTTACACATTTGTTTCTCCTTAATACTTTAAATAGCCTCAGCAGCTGCAAAGAGCTCCCACAGATCATGGATTAAAGGGAAGGACTTTCAGCTTGAAGAACATGAATGTCCAAAACATTTCAGAGAGGTTTGAGTCCTGGTATCTGCCGTTATGGAGAAACCACTTTTGAGTACATTTTGATGACCATCTGCCTATGAAGCTGACCTCCAGCTTCCCTAACAGCATGTTCTTATGATCACATTCTAGGAAACAGCAAATGGAGTCCCAGGGATGCTGATTTACATATTTATTGCCCCTTCAACTCCTGTACTAAAAGGTAAAGAATTTTACCTTTTATTTTATTTTCTGAATTGTCTGTTTTGATTGATACCTACGTTTCCTCTTCAGTTTTTGTCAACAAAAAATCTTGTTTTTAATTGTTCTAGTATTGGTATTAAACTGCAATTCGGAAGTTTTCCAACATGGCTTAATCAGATAGGAATGGATTCTAGGGAACATAAGAACATAAGAAGAGCCCTGCTGGATCAGGCCAAAAGCCCATCTAGTCCAGCTTCCTGTGTCACACAGTGGCCCCACCAGATGCCTCAGGGAGCACACGAGACAACAAGATACCTGTGTCCAGTCGCCACTCCCTTGCACCTGGCACAGAGAAAACCCACTTCTAAAAACCAGGAGGTTGCTTATGGCTTGTAACCTGTGATGGTCTTTTCCTCCATGAATTTGTCCAAACCCCTTTTAAAGGCATCATTTAAAGGGAGATTGGAATAACCCAATGTACAGAAAAAGTGAGGAGTCACCATTACTTTATATCCCCCCCTTTATATCTTCCCACAGCTACGCTCTATCTTGGGGAACAGAAAGAGTCCATATTGTGGTGGTGTCCCACAGGACGATTTTAGACAGAACCTGAGAGTCTTGGAGTAAAAAGGGGTGGCCAAACTCTCTCAGGTGAGCAGTTGATGATACCTGCCATTTTAGGAATCTGATCTACGTTATTTTCCAGTTTCTACTTGTAGCATAGTTATTTTGGATTGTGTTGTGGATCATGCCTAGGATCATGTAAACTGACATTAGACTGGCCAGTATATGACCGCACTGTGGACTGGGAGTAGAAATTAGCTTAAGATGACAAAATATCTTGAGCTGACCCTGAATGGAACTGTTAGTTTTTAAGAACATTAATTTTTACACTTTACATTTATACAAAGGAAAAAAAACTAAATGTCTAAACTAAATTGACTAAAGAAAAAAGTCAAAGGCATGCCATCTGCTAGCATAATGAGCTTTACTGCAGTCCCATGGACCAGTTAATGTCATTACAAGACACAAAGCATTTTCAACCCATTATATTTTGGATTGTAAGATTCTACTACACAAGGTCTTCCCTGAGGGACTCTGCTTCCATTAAGTTTTATTTTTTGGAAGCTACGGTTATCACAAGCTTACTCCCAGGAACTGCATGTCATTAATTTGAGAAAGAAAAATTATATATTAAAAATAGCTGTCTGTTGTTAACTTTTAGGCTTATCACAAGGGAGGCTCTGTCCTTAACTCACCCTGAAAGAGTTTCTCATTACACATCCTGTAGCAAAACAAGATAGACAGGGGAAAGCTACCCTGTTGATTCTCCTAGGCCTCTCCGTGGCCTCTCATACCATAGACCAGTGGTTCTCCACGTGGACCATATGGCCCCCAGGGGGGCATGCCATACTTCCAGCAGGCGACATGGAAAAAGTGGAACATTAGGGGGCCACAGTCAGTTTCTGAGGAGGCCACCCAAACTTAACTGCCAGGTATATGATGAACTTTTCATAACCTTCACATCTCATTCTCTGTGCTCAGCAGCACAAATATTGAAAATTTGTATAGTTTACATTTATAAAACATCTCAATGAAAAAGGAAATCTGTAATAAATGAAATTGTATATGTACAAAAAAGCAACCATAACATTGTAAATGCTTTGAGGTAGCAAAATCTGGCAACCTTGACACATTAAAAGCAACATAAGGTGTCACTAACTTGCATTTTATGTCTTTAAAGAATTTTTAGAAATTAAGTACCGATTATTAGCATAAATATTGCAGATGGTAAAGGACCCTTTTTCCAACAGTTGCTGTGAGGGGTGTCCACAGAGGTAATGAGGCTCAGAATGGGACCCTGAGCAAAAAAAGATTGCGAAACCCTGCCATAGACTATTAGCCCAATCCTGAATTGATGTCTGGACACAGTTCCAGGCTGAGTGACAGCAATCAAACTGAATCTAGATTAGACAAAGGTGCCACTGACGGGTGACTCCACTGCTCTGGATGGAGGTATTCAACCTTTCATAGGATTGTGCTCCTATGTGAAAGATCAACAACACAATATGGGGGTGCTGCTTCAGTTATCAATTAAACGTGGCTTCAATTATCAATTAAATTGGTTACATCCAGACTGAACTGCTGTAATACTCTGTATGTACGACAGATGCCCTTGAAGACAGTTCTGAAGCTTTCATTGGTACAGAAATGCTTTGCCTGGTGTCAAAACAGGAGCTGTTCTGGCGTGGACTGAAAGAGAACAGTGTGGGTACTTCCAGCTGCAGAAGCTCCACTGTCCTTGCAAGGGTAAGAAAGTCTCGGTTTGATCACAGATTATTTCCCATGGCCATAGTTTAGCACGGTTTTGGGAGAGGGTGGTCCATGTGCCAGTATGGAAACTATTCGTGTCTATCACAAATAAAGCAGACACTTTAGCATAGCAGACACTGGGATTCATCCTTCATGAATTCGGGGGAAAAGGCAACCATGCTTTGATCACACGATCCTATTATAATGAGTTTGCTGTAGTAAAGACCATGATCAAAAAAAGGGATGATGAAACTGCTTTGTATGCAAGTTTGCCCCTTACCACAGCAGACAAAACAGTTCAGCATATCTTCGTAGATTAATTGCGAGTGAAGCGATCGACGGCTCTGTCTAATGACGTCAAATGGCAGCCCTTGTTTAGAATCCAGTCCTCAAATCTGAATAAGAAGCAGGGCTCGGGCAATTATCTAGAACTAACACCCGACCCAAGGGATCAGTTCAAAGAAGCTGCATTTTAATTTGCTTTCTAGTTATGTGCAAAGTGCATCTTCTCTGACGTAGTTCTTCAAAGAAGAAACTGTGCATGAGAGATAAAGGGACTGTTTAATAGAGTTCAGTAGTGTTTGGACCACATAATATAATTTGATTGTATCTGCATGGAATTATGTACCTTTAAAACCTCATTTCTAAATGGCCATGCATTTACTTTTACGGCCACGTCAAAGGAAGCAGTACGAAGTTGTTAATGAAAAACGAACAACTGAGAATTTGGTTTCCGAGTCTAATTTGCTATCAACAAAGCTAAAATCTACGATTGTAACAAAAGCTATCTATAGTGATCTCTCTATTAAGGAGAGAGCTGCACTATACTCTGCTAAGGACCAGAACAACAGGGGATGGTGGCAGTGTTATAATCTAACTTCGTAAATTCTCTCTCTCTCTCATAGGAGAGGGTCCCAGAGATCTGGTTCACAGTCCCCCAGGTCCCTGAGACACTCATCAGTTAAATACGGAGGGTGCTGCATAAATCTGAGTCAGAACATTGGCCATTTTGCCTTCAACAACTGGCAGCAATTTTCCATAGTTCTAAATAGGGATAATTTCCCAGCCCTACCTGGAGATGCCAGGGATTCTGCCTAGCTAGACTGTTGTAAGGCACAGAATGTTCTGCGTGGAAAGCACACACTCTACTGCTGAGTTATAGCCACAAATGTCTTCCTCATCATGGGCATGAAGGGAAGGGGTCCCCCCACAGAGAGAGAGAGGGGGGGCAGGGCTGGATATTGAAGCATTTCTCCTGCCTCCAGCTCCCTAAGGGCTCTGCCCTTTCCTATTCACAGTCCCATCCCTTTTAATCAGGGCCAGGGGAACGTTTTCAGGCTTACTTCACCTCACCCAAGTTTACGTTCAGCTGTGATGGTGGGAATAGAGGGATACAATGGGGACTGTCGCACCACATTACCTCACCAAGCATTTTAGAAGTTCTGTTTATCTGATGTTTTCCCAAATATTTTGCTGTATTCTCTAGAAAGGTAATGCAAATAAAGACTGTTTTGGAAGAAAAGGAGTCTGAAGTTTAGAGGGATGCATCACACCAGGTAATTATTTCTAAAACATACAGCTGTTGTTCAATTCCAGGCTCAGCGGTGATCTTGCTATTCATTTACTGATCAGTTCTACAGTGCATTACAGTGACTTTGCGTCTTTGTAAGCAGCTGTGCTTACAGAGTTAAGCTTCTCTTTTCTTCACTCAGTGTACTTACCACGGCAAGCCGGAAATGTGCTGTTGATTTGTTCCATGACATCTGTTAGATCTGTGCTCGTATCGTGAGGTGGGGCTAACAAGTCGTCTACAACTACGAAAACAAAATGTGCAATGAGTTTAGTAAAAAATAAGCAGCATTTAAGCATCGGAAAGTTATTTCCACCCGTCCCTGCCAGCTACTGTTTTTAGAATTTAAAAAAATTGAATCCACTATTTCAGAGGTTCTCAACCTGTGGTACGCATACCCCTAGGGCAGAGGTTCTCTAAGTGTGAGGCGACTCCCAAGTGTGTCATCAAAAGCAGCCAGGGGCGTCTCGTTAATCTTTTAATTAACACCTATTCTTGCTTGCAAGAGAGAGAGAGGGAGAGCAAAAACAAAGATCCGGAAAAGATCTTTTCCCTCTTCACATCGGGTCACTCAACGGCAGTTTCCACATCTTGTTTTTAACCACAGCGTGAGCAAAGCCCTTATCTTATGTTAAAGAACGATTTAGAACTCTATTGATAAGCTGAGTACCGGTACTTTGGAGCGTTTCTCTCCAAATCCTGAGACATTGCAGGTTTGCAAGTAAAGTATTTTCTTTCTGTTGAATGTTTTTAATAAACACAAAACAAATGCAAGAACTGCAATTGAAAATGGTGCAGAGCAGGTTCTGCTTTACATACAGTCTTTGATTTCTATGTTTAGTTTGGTTGTTTAATTATTAGGATTTCTCTCCTTCTTCCTTTCTGACCCACCTCGAAGTTAGTTCCCCACTCTAGTTGCTGGGACAACCCCACCCCATCCCCGGAAACTGCCAGGCAGTATAAGAATCTGTTTTTCATCTTGCAAAGATGCTACCAAAAGGAGCTAGCTTTCTCTCTCTTTCTCTCTTGTGCAACTGGGGCTTCCCTCCCATGCTTTGATGTTTCTCTTGCCATGAATAGGACTAACACAGACAACATCAGTGCCCTCTACCCAGGCCTGCCAATGGAGGGAGGGCAGCATCCCAACCCCACCCTGCGCACTCCTGGCTTAGCTGCTGCTCAGCATAAGCATGGAAAATCCACTTTAGGGCTCGTTTTGGGAATATACACATACATATAAGAAAGGGTGCCTCTGAGCATATAAAGAGTGCCTGTTTCTTCCATGCACTGTAATGGGGAGTCACGGCTAACGGCGAGGGAGGTCAAGGGAGCCGCGAGTCAAAAAAGTTTGGGAACCACTGCCCTAGGGGTACGCGGGCCACTTGCTGGGGGTATGTGGCCACTTGCTGGGGGTATTGCACTTTCTGTGCAACCCATCCAGCATCACATACTTTGTATGCAAGTATATATATTAATGGCACAAAAAAGCTATTAAAATCAATTTACATAAAAATAATTTACATAAGTTAGCTAATCAATTATGTTAATTAAGAGGGGGTATGCCAAAAAGATTGCCCATCATAGGGGGTACCCCAACCTCAAAAGGTTGAGAAAGGCTGCACTATTTGAAACCTCTCTCATTTGCTATGGAAGAATTGCTCACTGATAATTACCAGGGAATAGAAGTTAAATTATCAATTTATAACTGATCTCATTTCTGCATTATAAAGCTTAACCACCATGCCTCAGATAATGCCAGAGAGAATTGCTCAGAAGTGGTTAGATGTAAAATTTGCTGTTAAGCTATTATTTTATCAAGCAGTAACAGAGTGCTTGGCGGGTATATATTTCAATATCTGAATGGGGCAAGTACTGTATTAGGGTTGGCATGGCTGGGCATCTGCTGAGACTTACAGTTCTGCAGGGGAAACACCACCAGAAGAGTTCCCTGCTGCTGTTCCTTCTCGCCATTCACCCCTGCTGGCTTCTCTGTCTTTCCCTCTGGTCCAGAGGGAGTCAGCAAACAAATCAGAGTGAGGAGGAGGAAGAGAAGCGGATCTCATTGAATGTTCATTTGCTTCTCTCCCAGCTTTCTTCCAGGTAAGTTGGAAGCCGATGGGGGGATGGGACAAAGACTAACAGAAGCAGCTGGAAGCAAAGAGGAAGGGGTCCCACTGAAGATGTCTTTCCTGAGAACCCGCTAAAATTTGGAGCCAACCCTTCTTTTATGTATATTATATACAGGAGGTCTGGCTTAGTCGGGAGAGCTGCAGCCACATGCCTGAAGATCAAGGACGGCAGTTTGAGACACCGTCGCCGCTGACAAAGCTGCAGAAGCCCTTGTGTGTGTGAGAGAGAAAGCTGCAGCCAGAACTCTCTGAGAGGGAGTTGGCTGTCAGTCAACGCGTGGGAGGTGAATGCCAGCGAGAGGCCAGACCGTGAAAGGAAACACCTGGAAAGAAGCGTCCTATGAAATATTAGGACATTTATTATATAAAAGACATTTATTGTAATGTAAAAACCGTTTGATAGAATTGCCTGCCTGTGTAAACCACCTTGAATTAAAGTCAGAGGAGAAATCCAATGACCAAGAAAGGTGGTATATAAATACTGAAATTATTATTATTATTATTATTATTATTATTATTATTATTATATAATACATTATATATAATTTAATGTTCATATTAAATTATATAAACACACACACACACACACACTTCAGTATCTGCAGGATGACACCAAGAGTTTTTTTTTTTTTAAAGCAGCAAGGTGACATTGACATTTTAAAATAAATGAATAAATTGCAGCAGCTGGAGTGCCTTAGGGAAGCCTCTGCGATGGTCTCAAGGTTGAAGAGGATGGAGCACAAGCTAAGCCCCCCCCCCCGGTTCTTCTTGGGTCCCTACTTGTTTTGCTCTAATTTCAAACATATAATTGAATACAATCCAAAATTAATATTTCACACACACTGAGCATTTATACATATATGCAGTCTCATTGTTCAGAACTGCCCCCACACAATTAGACAGCAGCAGGATTGTATCTGTGGAAGGTGAAGGAGGCATGAACAACCACTCTGCTCCCCATATATGTTGAGGCAAGGGCAATTAGAGTATCATCCAAACTGGCCCTATTTTTATTTTGTAAGAAGGCTTGTCAAATTAGCCACAGTTAGGAAGTTAAAGTTATTTATACTGTAATTCTAGCAACATGAAGTGCAAGATATTCCAAGCAATATACACCTGCTTAAAGGTCTCGTGTGCCTTTTTAATGCCAGTAGTGTGTATAGAAAGACAAAGTCCTAAACATTCCGAAGTACATTTTGTAATGGTGGCTGCTACAGCAGAACCAAACGTTTCAGTTACCTACGTTGTAAGATTATTAACAATTGTTCTATTTTGACAGGCCCTTGGCTTGAATTCTCCTGTTAAGGAGCTTACCAGCTGCGGAAAATACATCTCCATTGTATTGCTACTGTTTCAGCTATTTTACAAAGCAAATTTTATTCTATGTTTGATTTTTGTAAACTGCCTTGACGGCTTTCATGGAGCTATGTGACAAGGTAAAAACAGAAAGAACAAATAAACACATTTCGATCGAAGGCTATTATGACCGGCAGTTATACTTAACGAAAAAGCAGAGGCGTCGGCTGATATGGTGCGGTGGGCCCCAGGGCGTTAGGGCGGAGAGGCTCTGGGAGGGGCGGAGAGGCTCGGGAGTGGGGCGCGGGAATCCTTAAATTTGAATGTTTTTTTGAGGTTTTTCCGCAAATTTAAAGTGTAAAACAGTGATTTTCAACGCGTGTGTGTGCTTTGCGGCCACTTATCTGAGCTCCAGGACGTTCCAGCAGGCTGGCAGCAGCAGCGACGATCTTCTTATTAGCGCATTCGCAAACCTTCTGGACTCGGAGTTTGCGCATGCCCATTCCGTCCTTGCAAACTCCGTGGGTTTGCGCATGCGTAAACTCCGAAAACTCCTGCGCCAGGGCACACAGCCTCTCCCTGCTCCGGGCGCAGGAGTTTCCGGAGTTTACGCATGTGCAAACCCACGGAGTTTGCAAGGACGGAATGGGCATACGCAAACTCCGAGTCCGGAAGGTTTGCGAATGCGCTAATAAGAAGATCGTCGCTGCTGCTGCCAGCCTGCTGGAACGTCCAGGAGCTCAGATAAGTGGCCGCAAAGCACACACACGCGTTGAAAATCACTGTTTTACACTTTAAATTTGTGGAAAAACCGCGAAAAAACTTTAAAAAAACCCGAAAACTCATTATGCAAATTACTTACTTAATTTGCATAATGGGGCAGCGGGCTTTTCCGCCCCAGTTGCTGGGGAGCCTGGCTACCCCACTGCGAAAAAGGTAAAACGGATAACGAGGTAATATTCACGGCTAAAACCGCGATCCAGCTGACTAAAACAATGACGATTTAATCTAGGCTTGACAGCAGCCAGTCCCAGACAAACAGAGATTATTAAAAGTCAGTACTGATACACAAGAGCCCGACGTTTCGTGTCTTGAACCAGACACATCTTCTGGGGCAATCCAAAGCGAATTGGTAGATGTTAGAGTTCTCTGCGTCCTGCTGTGTTCTTTTAACTGTCAAAACGGAAACTGCTGCTCACGGAGGCAACCAGTTCCGTAAGAACTTAGCCAAAATGAAACTATAACCATTTAGTGAGAAGACCTTTTACATAAACCTGGAAAGTAGCAACATTATGTCAATTAACGTTCGTATGATTTACATTGTTCTCGTCTTGTCTGTGTCCTACTTAAAACCAGACTGAAGGAACACGAGAGATCGGTGAGACTGGAGCATTCGCAACTATCTGCATTAGCTGAACATGCGCTCTCCACGGGACACACTATTCATTTTCAAGAAACTTGTGCCTTAAGAACAGAAAACAAGTTAAATATCCTGAAAAATTTGGAGGCTTTGGAGATAAGCAGAAAATCTTCCAATTTTCTGCTTAACAGGCAGCAAGAACTAAGCTTTACGAACCACATTTGGCTCCCTATAATTCGCAAGCAAGTAGGACACAGACAAGACGAGAACAATGTAACTCATACGAACGTTAATTATAGCAGTCTAAAATGTTTGTCCAAAATGTTATGAACCTTTCAGGCAAATTTTTGAAGTACCCGAATGCCTTGATGCAGGAAGAAAAGTTGACTACTAAGGTGATTACATAAGACATGGTTTACATTTAATCCTTTCTTTTAAGCACACACATACACACACCTGTCCTAGGTAAATTCCAAAGCATCATCATAAGCTTCTGTAACATGTGGTGCTCTGTTGATGTTTTGATCTTGAAACACTCATGCACAAAAGAAAATGAACAGAGCACCCTCATACAAGCACAGAGCTAAGCACTTATTTCAGCCCGCGTGACCAGTACATAAGAACATAAGAACATAAGAAGAGCCCTGCTGGATCAGGCCAAAGGCCCATCTAGTCCAGCTTCCTGTATCACCCAGTGGCCCCACCAGATGCCTCAGGGAGCACACAAGACAACAAGATACCTGTGTCCAGTCACCACTCCCTTGCACCTAGCACAAAGAAAACGAGCGAGATCCACGACACCTAGTCATACATTTCCCATGAGGCTAGTTTCTAAGAGAATACAGATAGTCTTTGGAAGTCATCCACAGACAAATGTAACACAGTCCTTTGGACTGACCATGTCGCTCACCTGTCTGATTGAACTGTGAACTGGAATCCTGATCTGGTGAATAGCTGAGTGTGGAATGCTGAGGAGAAGCACAGGAAGAGCTTCCATTAACTCGGGATTCTGTCTCAGGCTAAATCAGAACAAAACAAAATACAAACAAATCACTTCAGAAATCCACTTCAGGATATCAACGCACACTTCAAATATTGGATAAATAATTCACTAACAACAATCTGATAAGGTTTCTAGAGGAACATAAGAAGAGTCCTGCTGGATCAGGTCCAAAGGCCCATCTAGTCCTGCTTCCTGTATCTCACAGTGGCCCCACCAGATGCTTCAGGAAGCACACAAGACAACAAGGTACCTGTATCCTTTGCCACTCCCTTGCACCTGGCAGTAAGAGATAGCCTATTACTAAAACCAGGAGGTAGTCATGTTAGTGTCTTGAAGCAAAAAACATCAATCTTGTAGGCACGTTAAAAGCATCTTAGCTTATGAATCATAACCCTATCATAACCCTATCTCTGTAGCCCCTGCACCCCCCCTACCTTTCTCTGTGTTCTAGCAGAGGCCCCAAGCAATTGTGTGTCTTGCTTTCACAAAACGCTATAAGCAGCATACACTTGACCACGGAAGCATCTTCGGACAGCGCTGGCTCTTTGGCCTTAGAAACGGAGATGAGCACTGCACCCTAGAGTCAGACACAACTGGCTTTCGAGCAGGGGATACATTTACCTAAAATTCCCAACTGTGAGCCAACATCATTTCCAATTTCCAAACTGATTCATGCTAGCCTATATTTATATCAATGCAAAAGATAAACCGGGGTTACAAAATTTGTTCCTTATCTGCATACTAAGGAATTCATTTAATTTGCAAATTTTTAAAAGTTTCATACAGATAGCTTAAAAAGGTCTTTCATGTATCTGGAAGCAACTAAGGGCTGGGGAAGTGGGTGAAGGTGTTTCATTATTTCCACCTATTTATAATTAACATGTCTTTGTCAAAGCTGCCACATGCCAGCTCTGCTTCACCTCCATGTTTGACATTGTAATCAATCTTTTGGACAAAAATGACAGCATTCCATGACACCTACCAATCCTCTGGGCTTGCTGAAATAAAAATAGCAAGCACACCTTCAAATTGTGACCTGAAATAAGTACGTTCCTAAACAGAAGAGTGTTAAATATGCCTCTTGCCTCTTGCTATTATGCAATGTTCACCAGCCTCAATGAGTTTTTCTTCCTACCAGGTTTGAGATGATACACCCACCTTGACAGGTTATTAACCTAATCAACACTCTTCAGTCAACATATCAGAGTAATAAAACAGGGTTTTGATAAAGCAGTGGTCTGCAGATGACAAATCTCAAGAACAAACAACTAACAGGAAATGTGACAAGCTACCATAAGAGCTGTCAACACATAACCCATAACCAACATAACATCGTATCGCATTTTTGTGGTGGTGGTGTTTTCTTAAGAGATCTCTGAAATTTTCAGCTAAAAATACAACTGAGCTAGCTTTCAATTTTTTTAAATGTACATGAACATTTTATAACATTTATTAAACAAAAGACACTGTAAAGAAAAGATGAAAAGCAATACTCAGTTGCAGATTAGGAAATGATAAAGATATTGGATGGCTATTTCCTGACGATGTCACTGAAACTGGGTTTCGAAGAGGCAGTGGAACTAGAGATCAAATTGCCAACATTTGCTGGATCATGGAGAAAGCACGAGAGTTCCAGAAAAACATCTACTTCTGCTTCATTGACTACACAAAAGCCTTTGATTGTGTGGATCACAACAAACTGTGGCAAATTCTTAAAGAGATGGGGGTACTAGACCACCTTACCTGTCTCCTGAGAAACCTGTATGCGGGTTAAGAAACAACAGTTCGAACCGGTCATGGAACAACCGATTGGTTCAAAATTGGGAAGAGAGTACAGCAAGGCTGTATATTGTCACCCTGCTTATTTAACTTATATGCAGAGTACATTATGAGAAATGCAGGGCTGAATGAATCACAAGCCGGAATCAAGATTGCCGGGAGAAATATCAACAACCTCAGATATGCAGACGATACCACCCTAATGGCAGAAAGATAAAACTAAGATCATGGCATCTGGTCCCATCAATTCCTGGCAAATAGAAGGGGTAGAAATAGAAGCAGTAACAGATTTTACTTTTTTGGGCTCCAAGATCACCGCAGACGGAGACAGCAGCCATGAAATTAAAAGACGCTTACTCCTTGGAAGGAAAGCTATGGCAAACCTAGACAGCATAATAAAAAGCAGAGATATCACCATGCCAACAAAAGTCCGTATAGTCAGGGCGATGGTGTTCCCAGTAGCAATGTATGGTTGAGAGAGTTGGATCATCAGGAAGACTGAGCACCGAAGAATAGATGCCTTCGAATTGTGGTGCTGGAGAAAACTCCTGAGAGTCCCTTGGACTGCTAGGAGATCAAATCAGTCAATCCTAAATGAAATTAACCCTGACTGTTCCCTGGAAGGACAAGTACTGAGGGAGGCTGAAGCTCAAATACTTTGGTCACTTAATGCAAAAAGAGGACTCGTTGGAAAAGACTCTGATGCTGGGAAAGATTGAAGGCAAAAGGAGAAGGGGAAGGCAAAGGATGAGATGGTTAGACAGCATCACCAATGCAACGAACATGAACATGAGCGAACTCAGGAAGATAGTGGAGGACAGGAAAGCCTGGCGGGATGTGGTTCATGGGATCAAGAAGGGTTGGACACGACTTAACGACTGAACAACAACAGTAGGAATTATTAAATATGCGAGATGTCCACATTATGCGCAAATGCATGTATGCTACCACTTGTGCACGCGACTTGGGACTGAAGCCATCCAGATCCCCTGTTGTGCATAATCTGTATCACTCAAGTGGCCAAAAGCACACATTACCATTTAAGTCCAAATTACTATGCAGGGTTGCCATAAAATACAGCCATGTAAATAATCACTGAAGACCTATCCCGCAGATATATTCTCAGGATGCGATCATAACCAACTTTCCAGTGCTGTTGCAGCCCCGCAGTAAGGGAACAAATGTTGCCTTACTCTGAGGAGGCCTCTGTGACTATCCCCACCACCACAAGATGCCGCACATGCCCCGTTGGCACGGCTGCATCAGCACTGGAAAGTTGGATAGGATTGGGCCCTCACACTCGTCTGGCTGTGTCTATGGGGGCAACATCTGGAAATGCTCATGGATAAACATTTTGACAAAGTGTTACGATGGACAACATGGCTTTGGTTTCAGCACACTTACAAAAGAAGCTTGAAACAAACATTTTGAAGCTGAAGAGGACACCTAGCAGAGCACGATGCAGCATATTTGCAATTTGTATGGAAGTGTAATGGAATTAACCGATTTGGAAAGAAAGGCTGACACTGCGTGTCCATAAATAACTTTTGTCGTCAAGCAAGAACAAGTCTGAGGTCTGTACCTGCTCTAGCAGCTGCCGTAGTCGATGAAGCTGAGATTCCAACTGCTTGTTGTGATCTTCCAAAATTTGCATTCTAGCCTCCAGGCGGCCTTTGTGTTGCCGTAAGAGTTTGGCCTCTGCAATGAGCTCAGCATCTTCAGATGTGTGCTGGGGTGACACAGCCAAGTCTGGGGGTGAGCTCAGTGCGTTTATTCCCTTTCGAAGATGTTGTTCCTTTAGTTGCTCATATTCCACTTGCAGCATCCTAAACCAGTTTTAAAAGAATAGGCTGGTGATTTCATGGCAGCATAGATAAGAACATTAAAAAAATATGCTAGATGAGGCCAAAGGTCCATCTAGTCCAGTATCCTGTTTCCCACCGTGCTCAACAGATGTTTCTGGGAAGCTCACAAACCGGAGAGAAAAACATACTGCTCTACCGCAACTCATGGATATACTGCTGTTGTACCTTGGGGCAGCACATGACTACAAATCATCATGGCTATTAATAGACCTGCCTCCATGAATTTGTCTAATATCCTTTTAGAGCCATCCAAGCTAGTGGTCAGATCTTGCGGCATCAAATTCCACAGACTAATTATGCACTATGTGAAGAAGTACCTGCTTTTGTCCATCCTAAATCTTTTGCCAATCCATTTTATTGGAAAACTCCTGGTTCTAGTATTGAGAGATGGAGAAATACTTCTCTCTAGCCATTCTTTTTCACACCATGGACAATTTATAAGTCTCAATCATATCATTTCACCCCTTTAAATTTGTCCTTTTTCCAACTAAAAAGCCCCAAATACTGTAGTCTTTTCAGATAAGGAAGGTACTACAGCCCTTCTGCTCTTTTTCCAGCTCTACAATAGCCTTCTTAAGGTGGCAGATCTACTAAAAATCTGTTCATCTCCCAGTTATGGAACAAATAAAGTAGCTGCCAAGTGCTACCTAACACATGAGGGCGACAGAGAAAGCGGTGGGGAGGGAACAGTATTTCTCTTGCTATAGCTCTTGCTACCCTTGCCATTGCACAAGGGAGAGAGAGGGAGGTTCTTTGGGGGACTGGTGTTGAGGGCTTTTGGGGATGGCAAGGGCTCTCACTGGAACAGGGGAAGGGAATTTCTCCAAGCTTCAAATTGGGGGGGGGGGGGGAGAGATCAGTTCTGACGTGAGTTCTGGTCTGGAGAGGCTGCCCATTTCTAGTGTTAACTGGGCTAAAGATATTGTTTCAACAATATTGTTGAATATATTGTTATATACTGTATATGAAACAATATTGTTTCAGGTGTGAAAAAGCCTTCACACCTCTGTCAGATCCTGGACGACCTACTGTTTCTGCAGAAGGAACAGTATAGCATGTTTAAAGAAGAAAAGAAATTGAGAAAATAATCCCTTTTGGAATGCAAATGGAGAGGAAGCTCTAGTGGGCTAACCTAGTGTGGAATCCCAGGAATCAGGATTGGACTGAAAAGGTGCTAGTTCAGAATCTGGGGGGTTGTCACAGATTAATGGTGGCTTGGAGAGTTGAGTCATAAGGATGAAGAGAGTCAGGAATTTTCCTCTACTTCCATTTTGGGGTAACTTTTGACCTCTTAATTCTTACTGTTTCACTGCCAGCCAGCCAATGTGACTTTCTAACTCAGAATGGGACTGTAGTACCTTGTCAGAACCAAGTTTCAATATTTAAGCACACATATCAAGAAGATAAACTTATGAAGTGCTAACTGAGCCATTACAAAAAAAGATTACAACACCTTTGCTCTTCCTCCAGGTCAGCAATTATGCGCTCAAGCTCTCCTCGTTCTTCTCTCTCTACTGATTTCAAGATCTGTGCTGGACTCTGTGGCTGACTCACAGGGGATTCTCCTCCCAAAGTCTGACAGTATTGCTGGATAAGGGCATGCTCATCTTCCCTAGAGACAAAAGGAGCTGACATAAATATCCTTTACATGAATGAAATATAGATAAATTGCTATAAATTGTTTACAAAAAGCACTGAGAGTGACGTTGGGGTGAATTTACACAATATTCATCTTCCAGGATGGTTGCAAATGTCAGAAGATTGTTTGAAGATGCAAAAATACTATGATAGATGGACTGAGATAAAACAAAGACAAATTCAGATGCCATAAATTGTTATTTTAATTGGTGGTTGAAATTGTGGTGAGAACTGATCTTTACTTTCTAAGACTATGCTTCTATACAAGTTACAGTAGTGCACAATATAGGGCATAATGGGGCAGGGGTGGGGGGATCGGGCCTGGGAGGGGGCGGGACTGGCGGAAAAGGCCTCTGCTGGCAGAGAAGGCCTCTCTTCCAGGCCTGGAAGCCCTACATGGATTTAGCTGGCGCAGATCCGAGTAGTCCCATTGAGCAGGCTGGGGTTTGACACAGGGTAAGAGGACAAATGCCCTAATACCCTAGGAGACCTCAACCTCCAGCCTGCTCAATCCCAGCGCTGGATACAGTGTGGGCCATGCGACCCCGCTGTGCCAGCGCTGGATAGGATTGGGCTGCCCGTATTCATTAGTTATAAATATTAACAATTAAAACAATTTACTCTGATACCCAATAGATTTATTACTACCGGAATGTATTGACATGCAAGTCAGATCCAGTGAGCCGGACTTTATTTTTTTAAAATTTAATGGTGCCCATGTTTGCTTAGAATATGCAGTTTTCCTTTTAACTACCTTAGTTTAAACAACATTCTACTTATACCTAATTTTGAAACTACAACTGTTATCAACTGAAATGTCACTGCAATAGAAACTTCAATGTGATTTTAAGGCTTTCTATGGCCCTCTAAAGTTATACAGAAGAAAAATTAATCCCCTGGAACATCTGAAATACATAAAGCCATGGGAAACATATGTCTCATCTGTTGGGTGAACAACCAGTTTAGGAAAATAATTTTAAACCAAATGGAAGAATCTGATTACAGTAATCATGCTTGCTAAAAATAAAGACAGACTAAATCTCTTCAAATTATAGCGTAAAGCTATCGCTTATGAGCATTCATGATAAAAGCCAGCATTATTCTTATGAGCTGAAGGTGCCTTGATGCTGATATAAATACGTTGGTGGGAAACTTCACAAGGGTACACAGGATCTATCTTCATGGTTATTCTAATTTATTTTTTTAGATTGATACCAGGTATCAAAGCAAGCTTAGGACCTGGGTATATAAAACATATGGACATTTCCACCCCCCCCCCCCTGGAGTCCACAGTCATTGCAAATCTCTAAAGAATGAAGTGTTCAAATATAAACTTAGGTCAAGCCCTTAATTATACTGACACCAGCATCAGTGACAGGCAGAAGATTGAGATAAGAAAGCCACACCATCACACACCACAGTAAGTCATAAGAGTCCAGAGCGTTTTCACCCCCAACGTTCCACGGTTTCAATCGCACAAGTTCTACAGAGGACAGAGTGGGCTTATTGATTTGTCTATTATAAGCAGCATGCTCTGCAACTGATAACACTGTTCTTCAGTGAAGTAACAG
Source organism: Plestiodon gilberti rubricaudatus (assembly GCA_026170595.1). Taxonomy (NCBI): domain Eukaryota; kingdom Metazoa; phylum Chordata; class Lepidosauria; order Squamata; family Scincidae; genus Plestiodon; species Plestiodon gilberti. Next base: position 68,046,921 of record JANXHW010000001.1, read on the forward strand.
CTGACAAAGAAAGGAGTCTATTTATGGAAAAGATGTAGCTTTGTTCCAGATTTTCTTCCCTCCACCTTTCATGTTCTTGGCCAGCTTAGTTGATCCGAAGAGTGTCAGCCTTAAGAGCTCACATGCAAACTATTTAGGATAGATCTTTTAGTTGCACAGCAATCCCAGTTGATTGCTTCTATTCTGACCACCTGGCCTATGATGAAATAAAGGACAAGGAAAAAGCAAAAGCCCTACAGCAGTGACACATAATGACATTGAAAATCCAGTCCCAGAAAAGATAGGAGACAGCTACTATATATCAAAATTAGTGTGATCCACAGAAACAGTTAGTACTTCCCCCAAACGGTACATTTATTTTAGGCAATAACCAGAGACTTGTATATCTAGGGAACGGTCAGTAGGAGCCAGAGTCACATTCAACACCTGTATTGTTCAATACAGAGAAAGGAGAGAGAGCCAATGCAAATGCAGGCTGAATTACAACTATTTCTGACTGGCATTCCCCAAAAGGGTCATCTCATCATGAGAATATGCATTTTTTTTAAAAAAATTCTTTCTTTATGGAGATATTTTTAAATGGCACACATACTATATATGTGTGTCTGCTAATGCAATGACACACCATAATGAACACCGGTGAATCTATAAGTATTTTGAAAACAATGCAGTGGCAAGTAGGAGCCAGTAAGCATTTGTCAGGAAAAACCCTGCCAGACTAACTATCTTTTTTTCCTTGGGTTACTAGTTTACTGGATTGTGGGAATGTTGTGGATGTAATTTATCTTGATTTCAACAAAGCAGCTAACAATGTTATTTTGGCAGACTATTTGATATTTTGGCAGACTAACTGGACAATTGCAGGCTAGAGGATATCATCATCAGGTGGATTCAGTACTGGTTGGAAAACTGTATTGAAAGTGTACTCATCAACATCTCCTCAAAGTGGAGGGAGGGTTCAAAGGGGGGAGGGCACAGGGCTCTACCTGGGCATCACATTTTTACCAATAACTTAGATTTTATTCAATTACTTAGAGATGAAGGGGTAAAAGGGATTCATCTCAAATGTGCAGGCAACACAAAATTGGCGGGGATCGCTAACACTTCAGAAACAACATTCAAAATGATCTTGATAAAATGGAAAACGGCAGAAACTAAAACAAGGACATAAACAGATAAAATTCTGAAGTTTTGAATTTAGGAAACATAAAAATAAAATAACAACAAACAAGTATAAGCTGGGGGATACCTTACCCAACAGTAGTACATATGAAAAGGATCTCAGAATTGCAGTCAATTACAAGTTGGAACATGAGCCAGCAGTGTGATACAGTTGCAAAAAAGGCATAATGTAATTTTTGGCTGCATTTAATGGAACCATAATTCACAAGAATTATCAGTCCTACTTTATACTGCAGTAGACAAACTCAGAGGCATCACTAAGGTTTGCGTCACCTGGTACGAGAGCTCATCATGACACTCATTGGGTGACCTTAGGCAAGTCGCACTCTCTCAGACTAGCCTATTTTACAAGGCTGCTATGAGATAAAACTTGGCTGTATATGCTGTGGACACCATCCCCATTTCTTTGGAGGAGAGGTGACATATAGACATACTGGATCACAGCAAACTTGTGACTTTGGTTGTTTTTGCTGCAACAGACCATCATACTCTTCGTTTACTCCTCTGGAAGTTGTTACCATGATAGAACACGTTACTACTGTAGCTTGCAATAACTGTGCTTTCATTCCAAACCTGAAAAACTCTCTCAATTTGTCAAGTCTGTAAGGTGTCATGAAACTGTGTTACTTAAATATAGTATTAGCTAAGATGAATGGCAGAGTCTCCAAATAGCACAACTCACATTCTCTTTGTCTGTATCTGCTTTTATTAGCAGCTAAAAATAATTTTCCAAAGGACATCCAGTCATTAGTAGCTCAGCTGCTTCTAAGTGACCTTGCTATCATATACCCCTGTCCTCATCCCAAACAGTGGTGGTTTCTTCCATTGCTGAAGACTCCAGATATATTCATACATTCACACTTCATTGCACAAAAATTCTGACAGGATTTAAATGATCCAGAGAGGACGAATGTTTCAAAAGAAAAACAACAACAAAACAAACAACAAAAGCGGTAAAGGATTTTATTTCTCTACTTTTATATTGACATGGCTGCAGAACCCATACAGTTAAGAACCTTGTCAGTTACCCACAGCCATGAAAATCTGCATGCAACATTGAAGTACCTCTATGGGGAGGACATATTTCAGGAACTGAGAAGATTGGAAAAGTATCGTTTGCGGAGGATGAAGTTAAAAACTACATTGACCTTTTTAATGAGATGCAGGGATTCCAATGTTATACCGGTATGTTAGAAGCAGTTAGAAGTCAAATATGTTAGAAGCAGGAAACCTGCCAGGGAAACGGTGGGTCCGCTGGATGGTGAGGGAGAGAAAGGGGTGATAAAAGGGGACTTGGAGACTGCAGAGAAATTAAATGAGTTCTTTGCATCTGTCTTCACGGCAGAAGACCTCGGGCAAATACCGCTGCCGGAACGGTCTCCCCTGACTAAAGAATTAAGTCAAATAGAGGTTAAAAGAGAAGACGTCTCAGACTTAATTGACAAAATAAAGATCAATAAATCACCAGGCCCGGATGGCATCCACCCAAGAGTTCTGAAGGAACTCAAGAATGAAGTTGCTGACCTCTTGACCAAAATATGCAACTTGTCCCTTAAAACGGCCACTGTGCCAGAGGATTGGAGGATAGCTAATGTCACGCCAATCTTTAAAAAAGGAAGGAGGGGGGACCCGGGGAACTACAGGCCGGTCAGCCTAACATCTGTTCCAGGGAAGATGGTGGAAAGTCTCATTAAGGATAAAATCTTAAAATACATAGAAGAACAAGCTCTGCTGAGGGAGAGTCAGCATGGCTTCTGCAAGGGGAAGTCTTGCCTCACAAACCTGTTAGAATTTTTTGAAAAGGTCAACAGGCATGTGGATGCCAGCGAACCCGTGGATATTATATATCTGGATTTTCAGAAGGCGTTTGACACGGTCCCTCATGAAAGGCTCCTGAGAAAACTCCACAGTCAGGGAATAAGAGGGCAGGTCCTCTTGTGGATTAGGAACTGGTTGAAGACCAGGAAACAGCGAGTGGGAGTCAATGGGCAATTTTCACAATGGCGAGAGGTGAAAAGCGGTGTGCCCCAAGGATCGGTCTTGGGACCGGTGCTTTTCAACTTATTCATAAATGACCTGGACTTGGGGATAGGCAGTGAGGTGGCCAAGTTTGCGGATGACACTAAACTTTTCCGGGTGGTAAAGACCAGCAGGGATTGTGAAGAGCTCCAGAAGGATCTCTCCAAACTGGGAGAATGGGCAGCAAAATGGCAGATGCGCTTCAATGTAAGTAAGTGCAAAGTGATGCACATTGGGGCAAGAAACCAAAATTTCACATATACGCTAATGGGTTCTGAGTTGTCTGTGACGGATCAAGAGAGAGATCTTGGGGTCCTGGTGGACAGGTCGATGAAAGTGTCGACCCAGTGTGCGGCGGCTGTGAAGAAGGCCAATTCCATGCTCGGGATCATTAAAAAGGGGATTGAGAATAAAACGGCCAATATCATTATGCCTTTGTACAAATCGATGGTAAGGCCACATCTGGAGTATTGTGTCCAGTTCTGGTCACCATACCTCAAAAAGGATATAGCTGAATTGGAAAAGGTGCAGAAAAGAGCGACCAGAATGATTAGTGGGCTGGAGCACCTCCCTTACGAGGAAAGGCTACAGCGTCTGGGGCTTTTCAGCCTAGAAAAAAGGCGCCTGAGGGGGGACATGATTGAGACTTATAAAATTATGCATGGGATGGAGAGAGTGGATAGAGGGAAATTCTTCTCCCTCTCGCACAACACCAGAACCAGGGGACACGCACTAAAATTGAGTGGAGGGAGAGTTAGAACAGACAAAAGAAAATATTTCTTTACCCAGCGTGTGATTCATCTGTGGAACTCCTTGCCACAGGATGTGGTGATGGCACCTGGCCTAGATGCCTTTAAAAGGGGTTTGGACAAATTCATGGAGGAAAAGACCATCACAGGTTACAAGCCATAAGCAACCTCCTGGTTTTAGAAGTGGGTTTTCTCTGTGCCAGGTGCAAGGGAGTGGCGACTGGACACAGGTATCTTGTTGTCTCGTGTGCTCCCTGAGGCATCTGGTGGGGCCACTGTGTGACACAGGAAGCTGGACTAGATGGGCTTTTGGCCTGATCCAGCAGGGCTCTTCTTATGTTCTTATGTTCGGTATTTTTACAACACCGAAGAAAGCGCAATCAGATGAGAACCAACAGAATATATAATAGAATGGAATTAGCGTTGTTAAGGGATTATATAAGGACCACCAAACTTGATCTATATAATATAGATGGAGAAATGTACGATAGGCATATGACTTTAAGCAGGAAATTAGAGCAAACGGACTGGGAGAATTGGGATAGGAGGTCGTGGGAATTTATAACGTATCAAGAAATGATAATTAAAAATAGACATCTAAAGAAATTTGAGAAATTGACCAGTCATATGCCTAAAGAGGATGAAAATAAATTAAGGAAGGAGAAAGTACTAATAAACTTGTCAGATCAAACCCTAACAGCAGCACAAACATCAGTCCTGATGAAAGGGGGGAACTTTGCGATAACATCGAAGATTATCCCAATGGAGAGAATTATTGCGAGTATGGAGACAACACTGGCGGAGTTTGACAGCAACACGGCAGAAGAAATTAGGATCGCTACAGCCAATGTGTTGCTTAAAGCAAAGGCACCCAAACGTAATATAACAACAAGGGAAATAATGGCAATTAAGCAACTAAATAACAACCCTAATATTGTGATTTTACCGGCGGATAAAGGCAACGCCACTGTAATTTTAAATAAAGATGACTATTTTAATAAACTTTCGAACCTGCTGTGTCCAGAAACCTACAAAGTTTTGAACAAGGATCCAACTAATAGAATTTTAAGGGAAACCAATAAATTAATTGCAGAATCTAACCTCAAGCCTGAAATAAAAAATAAATTAACCAAAACCTCAGCCCTGCCGCCTAGGTTATATGGGCTTCCTAAAATTCACAAAAATGATGTACCATTACGACCAATTGTCAGTAGCATAGGATCTCCGACATATGACTTGGCACAATATCTGGCGCGAATTTTGTCACCATATATAGGGAACACCTTTCATTACGTGAAGAATTCTTACCACTTTATAGAGCTTTTACAAACGGCTAAACTAACAACGAATTCGGTACTGGTCAGTTTTGACGTTGTGTCACTGTTTACGAAGGTTCCGGTACCAGAGACTATGAACATTATAAGTGACCTAACTATCCCCAGGGATCTTATCCCATTATATGAACACTGCTTGAATTCCACGTACTTTGTGTGCAATGGAGTGATTAGGGAACAAAAAGAAGGTGTACCAATGGGGAGTCCGTTGAGCCCAGCAGTTGCCAACCTCTTCATGGAGTTTTTCGAACAAAAGGCACTGCAGACGTCCAGGTTGAAACCATCTACCTGGCTCAGATATGTAGATGACATCTTCTGTGTGTGGGACTATGGAATGGAAGAACTGAACGGATTTCTGGGGCACCTGAACAGTCTCTGCCCGGAGATTCAGTTCACCATGGAGGTGGAAGAGAACAAAACCATTGCCTTCCTAGATGTGGTAGTGAAAAGAAATGAAGACTTAACGTTTGGGCATGCAGTATACCGCAAACCTACTCATACTGGAAGGTACTTAAATCATGCCTCGAACCACCATCCCTCACAGAAGGGTTCGTTGATTAATTCCTTAGTTCACAGAGCGATACATGTCTGTGACAACCGATCTCTTGAAGCTGAAAAACAAGTTCTAACACGGTCACTGACGGCAAACGGATACAAAAAGAAACAAGTGGACGAATGTTGGAGGAAACAGTTAGCAAGGAAAAATCACATTGTGGCACCTGGAGAAAGTGACAGTGAGAAGCAGACAGAAAACAAAGAACAGCCATGGCTTTCGTTACCCTTCATTAGGGGTACAACTGATAAGATAGCCAAGATCTTTAAGAGATATGATGTGAAAACTATTTTCAGCCCAACAACGAAAATAGAGCAACTGCTACACAATCCCAAGGACCCCAGACCAGCGTTATCTAACCCCGGAGTATATGAAATTGGCTGTGAATGTGGGAAAGTTTATCTGGGACAAACGAAAAGACCAATAGGGGTCCGGGAACGGGAACATCAAAGAGCAACAGATGCAAAGCAAGAAGAAAAATCAGCAGTAGCTTTGCACGCGAAAGAATCAGGACACAGGATAATGTTTGAGCATGCACGAGCCTTGTTTCATGAACCCAGATTAAAACATAGATTAAATTTGGAGGCTCTAATGATTTCCCAGACGAAATCTTCAAAGTTACTGAACCGCCAGCAGGAAATGACATATGCCAATAGGATATGGATGCCAATTTTAAATAACCCAAGTAATAAGTGTTGAATAACTCTGAGGACAAAAGTAGTGGGTCCCTTTAACTTTGAGCAACAGACTGATGTTTAACTGTCACCACTCCGTAACATTCTTTTTCATCCAGCAGTTTTTTTTTTTTACTGCCAAATTGCCTTGAGAAAGCTCCGTGAATGGAGTGAAACGTCGGCTTGGGAAGTAGGATCCCGTGTTGTTGTTATTGTAAGAAAACCTTTTCTGTGTATGTGACACCTGCACAATATAAGAAATCTAAACAAACAACAAAAGCGGTAAAGGATTTTATTTCTCTACTTTTATATTGACATGGCTGCAGAACCCATACAGTTAAGAACCTTGTCAAAAGAAAAACGTTCCCTATATTACGTTTGACTCTTTTCAACTTTTATTTTGTCATACATTGCTACGAGGGAGGGGATAGCTAGCTAGATGCACATATTGATATGCAAAGGCACGTTTGCTAGTTGTATCCAGTTCTGATAAACAGAACAATGGTAAACATGTAGGAGGTTATATTATTATAGCAAGCAAGCAATGCTCCACACACATGGCACTCTAGTAGCATTGTGAGTGCTTCTGAGGCTATAAAACTATTAAAAATCATTTCTCCCCCATACTGATATTGCTTAGTTAGTTTGTCATCCTGCTTTAATGGGGTTCTTGAAGAGAACCAATGGACATGTGCAACCATAGTTTCCATACCTTGTGTGATCACTCCCAGCGGCGTCACTAGGACGTGCGCTGCCCCAAGGCAGGAGGACGCGCGTCACCCTAATCCCCCCACCCCACCCCTAAGTCTTAATTTGGCGCGCCGCGATTTTCCGAGGGGCGACCTGACGGGATGCTGCCCCGGGCCCCCCCCCGACGCTGCCCCCCGTTGCAGCCGGCTTCGCTCCAAGGCCTTCACCCGGCCTTGGAGGCTCTGAGGCAGGGAGAAAGCCTTGGAGCAATCACCCAAGCCGACGCGCCAGGGCCTTCTGACGAAGGCTCTGCGTTACAACGGAATTTATACCATTTTTCGCGCATGCGCAGACCGTTCCTGAGGGAAGAGGGCAGCCCTTTTCCCTCAGGAACGGTCTCCGCATGCGCGAAAACGGTATAAATTCCTTCCGAGGCCGAGAGCCGGCTCCGGGGACGTCTTCGGAATCGGAGGCGACGCGCGCAGGGGAGGTGACGCACGTCACCTCTGTCTGCGTGTCACCTAGAGGCGACCCGCTCTCCTCGATTCACAAGAGCGACGCCTCTGATCATTCCACTTTCTAAAAAATAAAGTAGTCTTATGCTTTTTGCTTCTGACTACCTACCATAAGTAAACTATGACCCTTTATTTTCAAACTGCAGTGATGCATTTTCATTATGTGAAAATAAAAAGGTTTTTCCCCATCAAGTAATTTATTAAGATTTTCCATTATTTATAATAAATGGCAGAAATGAAGGAGCAGTACAGGTGGGCCCCCATATCCACTGATCCGCTATCCACTGATCGGGGGGACTCCCCCAGGCTTTTACTTTTTTTCCAGTATGCTTCGTTTCTTCCTTAAACAAACAGGAGAAATAGCCTCTGGCTGCTTATTGCAGGCAAGTAGAACGAGACTAAGTCCTAGAGAGGCTCTGCAAGGTTAACAGAAACCTTGCAGAGCCTCTCTAGGACAGTCTCGTTCTACTTGCCTGCAATGGAGGCTGCTTCTCTGTTTGTTTTAAGAAAGAAACAAAGCTTGCTGAAAGATAAATAAGAGCTGGGGGGGGGGCGCACACGCCTGCCCGCAGGGGAGGCAGGGCGGGGGACCCTCAGGAAACCATGGAGGGGGTGTTCGCTCCTATCCATGGTTTCAAGTATCCACGGAGAGGCCTGGAACAAATCACCAGCAGATATGGGGGGAGTACTGTATTAGAAATTGTATTAGAAATTGCAAAACAAAAAGTTATGAAAAACAGACATATCAAACTTTTGGGTGCTACAAAACTATTCAGAGGCTACTATTAGTGAAGCCCTCAAAAGCTTACACAACATGTCCAAGTAGGGACTAGAAGTCAACAGTTGCAAAAATAGCAAGTGAAGAGAAAGGGAAACTGAAGCAGGAAGGAAGAGCAGAGATGGAAGCTTTGGAGGGAGCAACATGCAAGCCCGAAGGCTCACTAATATGGTTTTTGTGAACAAAAGCAATTGCCTAGAACAATTTTGGGAGCCTGATATTTTATCATACTTTATTGATGTCCACTTTAACAAGTTTTTTTCCCATCATTCAGAACCACACCCCGTTCCAGAATCTTGCTGTCAAGTAGGTTTGTGGTTTTACATGGTTGTAGCTATTGGTTCACTGTCATTCATATTCTAAGTCAATTCTTCAGAATATGGCTAACAAGTTCAAGAAAAATGGTTTCGATAGCAAGACAGTAGTAGTGAGTAATTACTCAGCTTTCTACTTAACATTTGACTTCGCACATCTTTAAAGCGTTTGCAACCATAAAGACTGAGCTCCAATTAGGAAGCGTGCAGAGCTTAATTTTCAACACAGAAACTATCTCCAGTGCTTTAACAATGTTGCATCAGATTTATTTATTTAATAAATGTATACCCCACCTTTCCCCCCAACAATTATGTGGTATGTACACAGAAGAGGCTTTGCTTGGCAGGTTTATAAAAAGATGAACCAATGCTGAAACATGAACAAGGAGAAATAACCTACAAAGACTGTGATATTCAAACCTATAGATCACGGGTGGCCAAACTTCGGCTCCTGTGCCACATTGATGTATAAAGAAGGAATTCCCTACCGTGAATGTCCTGTTCTGGAGAGGAAGGGGGGGGCAGTCTGTAAGAGTGGGTAACACCCCTCTGGCTTGAGAGATAGGGCCGGCTTGAAGGTTTTGGCTCCTCCTCCCCAGTCCGGATCTGGAACAGACGCAGAGCAGGGAACCTGATGATGAAAGTCCATCTCCGTCCACTGGTGGAAAAGAAAAAACTGGAAAACGCTCCAAGAGGAGCCACAGTGACTGAACAACAGAGTCACTAGAGCCTTAAGAGACAATAGAAGAAACAGATAAGAAAGGTAATTAATCCCCAAGGACAAGCCCTGACCACTCGAGGCTACCTCCCTCCAAAAACTAATGGGGAAACGCTCGCTTGCGAGGGTGGGCCGACTGCCCCCCCTTCCTCTCCAAGACATTCACGGTAGGGAATTCCTTCTTTCTCTGGAGGAGGAAGGGGGGGCAGTCTGTAAGAGTGGGATATACCAGAGCTGAACTATATACAAAGAGTGGGAACAGGATAGGAAAACTAGGCGTCTCCCCCTGTCACCACCGTCTGCAACACCCTTCGACCGAAGGATGCCTCAGCAGAAGCCAATTTGTCCACCTTGTAATGTCTAATAAACGTGTTAGGTGAACTCCAAGCCACTGCCTTGCATATGTCCAGAATGGAGTTGGACCCAGAGAAAGCAGCCGTAGTAGCAGCGCCCCTGGTCGAGTGGGCGACTATGCCCTCCGGAGGGTCCTTGTCCAGCGCTTTATAGGCCATCCGAATAGCCAGAGTGAGCCACTTAGAAATCAAAGCGCTGGAAGCTTTCTTGCCCAAAAAAACTCCCCCAAAAACCACGAAGAGGGATTCCGTCTTCCTAAAGGCCCTAGTTCTATCCATATAGAAGCTAAGTGCCCTGCGCACATCGAGTGAATGCAAAGCCCTCTCCTTGTCATTGGTCGGATTGGGACAAAAGGAAGGTAAGACAATTTCCAGGGAACAGTGAAACAAAGAGTTAACTTTCGGAATGAAGGACGGATCAGTTTGCAGAACGACCTTATCCCTGTGGTAAGTTTAGGATTAACGGATAGGGCTCCCAATTCCGAGACCCTACGGGCTGAGGTGAGAGCAATCAAGAGCACGGTCTTGAGTGTAAGCTCCTTTAGGGGAACACTGGCCATTGGCTCGAAAGGTTTCCCCATCAGGGCCTGTAGAACCAACCTGAGATCCCATGTGGGAATGCAGTGACGTACAGGTGGGTTGATGGAAGCCGCACCCTTCAGAAACCTTTTAACATGAGGGTGGCACGTCACAGAGTTCTTTCCCTTAATCCCTAGGACGCTGCCGATAGCGGCCACCTGTCGGCGAAGGGTGTTTGTACTCAGCCCCTTCGCTAAACCCTCCTGTAAGAAGGCTAAGATATGGCGAACCCCAGGTGACATAGGCGGAATGCCCCTGGGGGTACACCACCGAACGAAGGTGGACCAAGTGGAACCGTAACTTCTCTTAGTGGACGGCCTCCTGGAGGCCATGATGGTGTCAACGACCTCTGAAGAATAACCGCACTCGGTCAGGGCGGAGCGCTCAATCTCCAGGCAGTCAGCATGAGTGACTGAGGGCGTGGATGTAAGATCGGGCCTTGGCTCAGTAAGTCCTCCCGCACTGGGAGCGTCCACTCCCTTCCCACGGCGAATCTTACCACATCCGCAAACCATGCTCTCCTGGGCCACCTGGGGGCCACTAAAATGATCTCTGCCCTCTGCTGCCTGATCTTGCTCAGCACTGCAGGGAGGAGAGGGATGGGAGGAAAAGCGTACAGAAGCTCCCCTGGCCAGTCGGATCCTAGAGCATCCACCGCTTCCTCTCCCTCCCCCTGGAACCTCGCAAGGAATCTGGGCAGTTGCGCATTTCGTCCCGAGTCGAACAGATCTAGCGAGGGAGAGCCCCACCTGCTGCAGATCTGATTGAAAACCTCCGGGTGTAGCATCCACTCGGCCTCGTTCACTCTATGGCGACTGAGCCAGTCCGCCGCTACATTCTGAGTCCCCGCCAGATGCTCCGCACGAATGGAGGCCAGGTGCCTTTTTGCCCAGGCAAACAGCAGATCCGCCTCCGCGGCCAGGCTGTGCGAGCGGGACCCCCCTGATGGTTTATATAAGCTCTGGCCGTGGTATTGTCCGTTCTGATGAGGACATGACCCCCGACTACCCGAGGGAGGAAGTGGAAAAGCGCTAGCTTTATGGCCCTGAGTTCGAGCCAATTGATGCTGTGACGCGCCTCTGTCGCTGACCAATTTCCCTGGACAAACTCCTTTTCCAGATGCGCGCCCCACCCCAGCAGGCTGGCGTCGGTGGTGATGACGATCCTGGTGGGAACCTGAAGGGACACCCCGGTTGAAAGTCTTCCCGACTGGAGCCACCAATCTAGGGAGGACCGACACTGTGGGGGCAGGGAAACTGGGAGGGACCTCCGGAGTTCTATTTCCTTGGCAAAGGGGGCTAGAGTCCTCTGAAGGGGCCTCGAGTGCCATTGTGCCCAATGAACCAAACCTTGGCATGACACCAGGAGCCCCTGGAGCCTGGCAAGGGTCATAAGATTTACCTGCGTCCTGGGACGAACCTCCAGCAGCGAATTCAGTAGCTTCTCCTGGCGCTCCCTGGAGATGGCAATACGGAAGGAGGTGGTATCGATCCCCAGGCCCAGATGCTCTAATTTCTGAGTAGGAGACAGGGCACTCTTCTCCCAGTTCACGACAAAACCTAAATTCTGGAGACAACTTAGAGTCTGGTGGACATCGGTTTCTGCTTGTACAAACGAATCCGACCTGATCAGAATATCGTCTAAATATGGGTGGGCTGACACACCCTTCAAATGTAAATGGGCCATAACGGGGGCTAAAATTTTCATGAAACTGCGAGGAGCAGAAGACAAACCAAACGGGAGAGAGGAAAATTGGAAATGTCGAGAGCCATATGCGAAGCGCAGGAATTTTCTGTATTTCGGATGAATTGGCACGTGCAAGTAAGCCTCCGACAGATCGATGGAGGCCAGGAAGTCGTCCTTCTGGAGAGAAGCTGTGATAGACTTCCAGGTCTCCATCTTGAATCGTCTTTTGACTAGAAAACGGTTGACCCACTTGAGGTCCAGAATAGTCCTGACTCCGCCGTTCTTCTTCTCCACCAGAAAGAAGGTGGAGTAGACGCCCCGCCCCCTCTGGGCAATTGGGACCGGCTCTACGGCATTGATGGAAACTAAATGGTGAATGGCCTTCAATTTTTCCATGTGAAGGGACTGGACTCGAGACGTCGGGACCCTCCAGAATCGTCTCCCCGGTCTCCTCATGAATTCTAGTTTGAGACCAACAGAAACTGTGCTGAGGACCCATTTGTCTGTCGTCACCCCATGCCACTGGTTTGCAAAGGCTAATAGGCGACCGCCAATGGGGATGTGGCCGTCTCCGGATCTGGCGTCAGACCGCCCGGCGATCCTTTCCCGATTTTCCGGGTGCACTCTGGGAACCCTGGGGTCTACTCTTATGGAAAATCCTGGTCTTATTCCACTTGTTCGATCCCCGAGAGTTGTCTCGTTTGGGAGGGGCACGGAAGGGACGAAAGGAATGCGACTTAGGTTTAGGAAGGCTCCTTGTTGACTGAGGGGAGCACCTTTCGCTTGTCCTTATTCTCGATCAGAATGGAATCTAAGGCCTGACCGAAGAGCTTATTGTCCTGAAAGGGAACGGAGATCAATCTGGACTGAGAAGCTGAATCTGCTTCCCATTGCCGTAGCCAAACCTGGCGCCTTGCCACCACGTTTGACGACATTGCACGGGCATTAAGTTGCATGGCATCATAGGATGAATCAGCCGTGAAGGCGGATGCCAGTGAAATTTTCCTCAGAATACTCTTGGCTCTCTTAGACAGCTTGGGGTATTTTGACAATTCCTCCGCCCACAAAAAAGATGCCCTGGCGAAAATGGAATTAGTAGCGGTGGCCCTGAATGCCTGTGAATCGCATTCGAAATTCCGCTTCAGGGCCGTCTATCTTTTTATCGCACGCATCCTTGGCCCCCCCTCCCCCTCTGATGGGAGCACTGCCGCTGAGGAAAGGGCGACAACGGGCGCATCGACCACCGGAGTCTTTAATAACTGCATGGTCTGCTCCGGGAAAGAATAGAGCTTGTTCAGGAGTCTGGAAGAATGCTTGGAATGGACTGGGGTCTGCCATTCCTTATCCAGCAGAGACTTGAAAGAGTCAGGAAAAGGCAAGACAGTGGCTCTGGAAACTCCCTGAGGGAAAATGTTCTTGGAGGATCCTGAAGAGGGAACCACAAAACCTGATTCTGGCAAGGACAGATCCAGGGCTGCCATAACCTTTTCGGCCATCCTAGGAAAAAGGTCCAGTGGGAACAATCTGTTTGGATTGGATTCTTTCTCCCTGTCCTCTCCTTCCCCAGATAAATGAGCTTCCCCCTCCGAGTCTGAGGAGGGGGGGGTAGAACTGAGGTCAGCACAATGTCGCTTCTTTTGTCTCCTCTTGCCATGTTCTCTGACAGGAGATAAGGAGTCAGAGCGGCGCTTTTGTTTTGTAGATTTCTTAATGGGAGACGAAGGGGAGGAAAGACTTCTGTGAGACCCGCTAGCGGTAGAAGGAGAAGGGGAGGGGGAGCGAGTAACCCCGAGACCGTGGCTGATACTAATTGTAAAATCTCCTGGCGAAGACCAGGATCCAAGCCTCCCGGGGTGTGGGAACCGGTTGCCTCAGTAACTTGGGCCTACGCATTGCCCTCCCCTGCCCCGTCAGCCATTTTGCTTACCAGGGCTAGCTGACGAAGCGCGAAGAAAAAGGCGGGAAGATCACTTCAGTACTGGAGTGCTCTCCGCGAGGCTCAGCGTCTGAGGGAGGAAAAAACGCACCCGTTCTCGCCCGACCTGCAGCCTTGATGTTGTAGCAGGGAACGACACTCCAGGGCCGTCCGGCCGCTCCGGAGGAGGTGTGAGGTGACTGTTGACGCTGATAAGCCCTGTTCCGCTACCCCTGCGGGGCGCGCGAACGGGCTGAATGTTCCCGGGGCCGTCCGGCCGCTCTGGGAACGCAGGCGATCTCTGGGCTAAACAGGCAACGACCCAGGGGCCGTCCTCGGGGCCGTCCGGCCGCTCCGAGGCCTGAAGAGCCAAAGAGAAAGGAGGAGACGCGCTGCTGGGAGAGCTCTCCTGCTGCGCCTGCCGCTCCTTTTCCCCCTCACAGGCGACGTCCAACGATGGTGAGGAAAAAACAAAACGATTCCACCTCCCTTAACTCAACACTAAAACAAGGGGAGGATACGGAGGGGGCCAGGGGGAAAAGCGGAGTGAGAATCAAAGAAAAAGTTAAGGCTCTAGAGTAAAAAAAGGCTGAGCTCCACGGAGCTCAGAGAAGCCGACCTTGCTCTGCCAGAGACAGAGCCGGACTGGGGAGGAGGAGCCAAAACCTTCAAGCCGGCCCTGTCTCTCAAGCCAGAGGGACGTTACCCACTCTTACAGACTGCCCCCCCTTCCTCCTCCAGAGAATGTGCGGCTCTCGGAAATACGTTGCCTGAGCTCCTTTTTGCAGCACAATTACATATAAAAGGTAAATAAGAAATTTTCAAGCATTGTAATTACCGTATTGTCCCGAGTATAAGAAGCACCTGATTATAAGACGCACCCTTAAAGTTTGGTGCTATTAAAAAAATTCAATTAAATCACTGGCATTAAATTGCAACCGCCTGATTATAAGATGCACCCCTAGTTTAAAAACTTAAATTAGGAGAAAAAAAGTGAGTCTTATACTCAGACCAATACGGTATTTACAGGTATAATCTGAGCGTCCACCGGATTAAAACGTAAATCATGGTGAGTAAATATATTTAAGAATTTAAATGCTTCTTAAATATTGCGGCTCTCAAACATCTGAAGATGATCGTATGTGGCTCTTACGTTAAGCGAGTTTGCCCCCCCCCCGCTATAGAGTCTGACTGGTCAATAAACTGGACTCAAAAATTGCACATTCTTCGTAATAACGACTCTTCTGTATTTCAGGATGCCATCCACATATCTCCACACACGTGTTATATTTGGCTTGCATTGTTTGCTTGTGTGTGTGTTTAATGTAAGTCGCCTTGAGCTTTCTCTTTAATTGAAAAAGCAGGGGAAAAAATCCCTAACAAAGAAATAAAATGAATAATTACAGTACTTGAAAACACAAGCTCTCTGCTTGTTACAAAGTTAATGGGGAAAATAGATTATTGTATTGCTTATTTTTCAAGTTTTATTCCTTTAAACAAATCAGCATGAGCAATTACTTGTCTATTCACCGTTATCCCTTATGTTTAATTAAATGCATGAACAAGATCATAACACTGTACTATGGTTGCCCCAATGCTGGTGGTCCAAACTCCGGCTGAAGGTAGAATGAAGAAAATAAAATGAAAGTGGATTTTAACAGTACAACCAAGAGATTTGCTGACAGGCACTACTGAAATGCCTTTCTACTAGACCACATTTTGTGTAGAAAATTACCACCTCAAAAAAATATTCTCCTCTGAACTAAATTACTCCTTTCAGCAAATGAAACACTTCCAGTTTATACCATTCTGGTTATGTGACATTAATGCAGATTACTGGGAAATTCCTATTATTCCATTATTACCTATTTGCTGGGAGCTAAAATTCACTGTGATTGGTGAAGAATTTATCAGACAGCTATAATAAAATGAGTTGACCTTTTCCAGCAATTATACTTGCTTAATCTACTTACACGCTTCCTGTGGTGGAGCTACCATCTGTGAACAAGGAACCATTGGTCCGTTCCATCTGGGCCAGCCTAAAAGAGAAACAGGACCTCAGATAAGAAAAACAACCCAGTTCCATTTTACTTTCAGTCTACTTCACATAAATCAGTTCTTCCCTTAGGCAATTGCAATGCAGTTAGTGTGTGGATAACTAAGTAATCCTCTGATTCTTAATTGGCTCCACAGGAAGTTTTCCTGCTTATCTCCATCCTTAGAACCTAGGATTTGGGTGGCACCTCCCATGTCATCTTTTCTGTAGTATGTAACACATTATTGCCTTATTTTTTTGCTACTTTTGCACTGACCCATCTGCTCCCATCACTTCTGCCTTTTCTGCCAAAACTTCTACTTAAGCAGGCTTCCCTATTCGTATATACAGGGATGCCTCTGAAATAAATTACAAGGCTTTGTGTTGTGTATGCTCCCCCTGTGCATAAGGCACTGAATCAGGGCAACAGTTTGGAAACAGTTCCACCTGAAATAGCATTGCCTTTGGCTCACAGCACAAGTCTATTTATGGAAATCATACATAGAAGCAGATTATGTATGGACAGATCAAAGGGAAAGTTTCCATCATCATCTCCCGTATGAAACTACCTGGTTTTGGTAATCTTTGACTTTGCACATCTTTAAAGCTTTTGCATTTAAAGAGGTCTCACCAAGGTTGTAGAACCCGCTCCCCTGGGAAGATGGCCTTGCTGTTTCTTATTTGTCTTTAGATAATAGGTGAGAACAGTTTTATTTCAGAGAACATTTGGGATCAAGTGAGTTATGAATCTGTGTCAATCAATCAATCAATCAATCAATCAATCAACCTTTATTGGCATAATGTAACAAAAACAGACATAAAACATAAAGAGTAATAGTAATAATACGTAACATAATAAACAAGCACAAAAAAACAAAAAACCTGAAGGCATGAGAAAAAGGGAGGCATAACAAAATAAACAGTTAACAATCCTTTACCTAGGTTCCATAATGTTGGTCACTATAGCCACTCTACGTTCCATGGTTAGTTGAAAAAAATTAGCTAACTGATTGATGGCCCTGTCTCGCAAGCAAGAGGGTGTAACCCATTAATAGAGACTGCCCCCTTCCTCCTCCAGAGAAAAGTCAGTTAAGATACCTCTAAAAAAAGGAACACTCTCTGCCAAAGCACACACACGGAACCAAAATTTAAAGAACCTGATCCATATCAAAAATTGCAAGCGATATTGGCCCGCCTCGAGACATAATGCTACATAGGATACACAATGAGGAAGACCAAAAAATTTATATAAAAAGGAAGACTGGATACGCTCCATGTCAATGTTAAAGGCAGAGAGCCAAATCTGGGATCCATATAATACTTGGTTTCTGTGTCAAACAATAAGGCTATCACCAACTTTCAACAGTTAGAGGATTTCCTGCCAATTTTTCTTTTGGGTAGAGCATAGTACAGTACACGTTTTGAAAAGTTTACAAAATAAAACGTAACGTTAGCTTTGGTTTTTTTTTTTTTAGTGTCCTACCTGTTGGCGTATTGCTCTATCCGGGAGTGCGTGTCATCATGAAATAGTTGGGGAGACTGGGAGGGGCTACCGAACAAAGGAAAAAAGGAAAAGAAAAATGAAAAGAAATGAGAAGGCACAGTTCATTTGTCAAATTATAGAAAAAAGAAAAGAAATTGATAATATTGTCCAATCACAAGCAGGTATGACTGCTAAATAGCTGAGGAGTTCATGAAAATATTAGCAACTGTACAACATTAAGAAAACCATTAGTTTACACAGGCACAATGCTTTGGAAATATCTTCAATTCATGCCTACTGGAATGAATGAGAGATGAGGAGGACCACATCCGTGCACATGAACAAGCCTCATTAACTTCAGCAGAATGTGAAGACATTCTTGGGGGATTGTACCCAGCAGCTTCTACAGGCACAGAGGTTTCAAATACTCACTCATATTGCTCTGGCCACATACTGATGAGTGTGATAGGACTGCAAGAAAAAAGGGAGATGGAAAAAACACGTTAATACAATTTAAGCAGGAAAAACCCATCAACCTGTTTTGCCACTGGGTCTCCCAGATGTTTTGCTGTAGCAACTACAAACACAACACAGCAAAATGGCCATAGCAGAGACTGTAGTGCAATTCACAGGAGGCAAGTATTTTGAAAACAAGTAGAACAGTAAATAGTCTTAGAAATGGCTTCTCCCAATACAGAGCCAGAAATCAAACTAACACCTTATGTAACCCTATACATTGTTAGGAATTTGTTTAATTCTCCCTAGAATACTAAGTTTACAAGATCATACATTTTCACCCTTAAAATGTTGTCTCAGCACAACTATTTGTATACAGTATCTTATCCAGATTCGGGCATGAATATTGTTAAATAAATGGGGAAGTTCCTTCCAACAGTAATCATATCACTTAATAATAATTGTTTAGCATAGACAGCTACTGCAATGTTTTAAAAGACTGAACAATGAATATTAAAAGTCGAGGTTTAAAAAAGAATTCCTTCCCTTGTTGCCTGCTTTAAAAGCTCAGTAGCACAGTATTACACAGCATATACACTTTTTTTTCAATTCAATAAAGTGACCTGTAACAAATGTTAAAACAGGAAGAAGTGTAAAAATGTCCAATTACATTCAAAAGGGAAAGGAAATTTAATCACAAGTATTAGATACTATTTTAATCCACCAACAAACGTTACTTTTGTTAAAAATGACGATTTTAAGTCTGAAGTTCCATTGTCAAGTCAAGCCACCTTTATAGGCATCACAATAAAACATCTGAACATAAAACATCTCTGGTATACATCATTACAGTTCATCTCAGCAAGACTGAGTACCTGTCTGTTAAAAACTGAATAAAGGTATTTTGCAACTATGCGTGTATGTTCTGATCTCCCCCGGACAAAAGAGATCTTAGTAAATCCAGGTTTGATCTTGGCTCGGAAGTGGAAATCCAGGTCAGGTATTGACGACGTAAGTCATTATAGAGTCTACAATCAAAAAACATATGCCCAAGGGTTTCCACTGAGATGTGATCACATGGGCACACTCTTTCACCCTCCTCCTTTCCTATGAACCTACCCCATAGTACAGTGGTTCCCAAACTTTTTTGACTCGCGGCTCCCTTGACCTCCCTCACCGTTAGCCGTGACTCCCCATTACAGTGCATGGAAGAAACAGGCACTCTTTACATGCTCAGAGGCACCCTTTCTTATATGTATGTGTATATGTATGTGTATATTCCCAAAATGAGCCCTAAAGTGGATTTTCCATGCTTATGCTGAGCAGCAGCTAAGCCAGGAGTGCGCAGGGTGGGGTTGGGATGCTGCCCTCCCTCCATTGGCAGGCCTGGGTAGAGGGCACTGATGTCGTCTGTGTTAGTCCTATACATGGCAAGAGAAACATCAAAGCATGGGAGGGAAGCCCCAGTTGCACAAGAGAGAAAGAGAGAGAAAGCTAGCTCCTTTTGGTAGCATCTTTGCAAGATGAAAAACAGATTCTTATACTGCCTGGCAGTTTCCGGGGGGGGGGGGTTGTCCCAGCAACTAGAGTGGGGAACTAACTTCGAGGTGGGTCAGAAAGGAAGGAGGAGAGAAATCCTAATAATTGATCAACCAAACTAAACATAGAAATCAAAGACTGTATGTAAAGCAGAACCTGCTCTGCACCATTTTCAATTGCAGTTCTTGCATTTGTTTTGTGTTTGCTTTCTTAAAAACATTCAACGGAAAGAAAATACTTTACTTGCCAATTGCAATGTCTGAATGAAAATACCATATCTGCAAACATACGAGAGACAACCTCGCTGTCTCCAGCTCTCTCGCTCAGCTTGAGTACTTAACGACTTGTTAATCTTCTTTAACATAAGATAAGCGGGCTTCCCTCACGCTGTGGTTAAAAACAAGACGTGGAAACAAACCTGAAGTGTTTTGAAATTAACTTTGAATAACCCGATGTGAAAAGGCAGCTTTTCCGGACCTTTCTTTTTGCTCTCTCTCTCTCTCTCTCTCTCTCTCTCTTGCAAGCTCTCTCTCTCTTGTAAGCAAGAATAGGTGTTAATTAAAAGATTAACGCGACGCCCCTGGCTGCTTTTGATGACGCACTTGGGAGTCGCGCCTCACACTGAAGGCTGATTCACACTAGCCACTACGTGCGCGTTTTGCCTCTTTTTCTTCCGTTTTTTCAATGCTGCGTCTGACGCAGCATGAGCTTCCGACGCGGCCAGGAGAGTTGGCTCCTGTGGATCTTTTTGAAGCGCTCGCGTTTAAGCTAACGTTTGTGCTAGCGGTGCTACGGCAGCCCACCAATCAGTTGGGAGGGGGAGGAGAGTGGTGGCATGCCAATCACAGCCACCTCCAATCATCGTGGGTGTTTCTTTCAAGGGTTCATTCCAGGTTTCTCAGCGGAAGTCTCGCAAAACAGAGGGCAACAACGAGGATCTTCTTGTAATTGTAACGAGGATCTTTGTTTTAAACAGGAATGGCGGGAGGCAAAGGAAAAAGTGCAAAAATCCAACTGGGAGAGGGGAAGGGTCAAAGAAGGGTCGCTTTTTTGGCCAATCGGAGCGCAGTTCTGTTCAACGAATCACAGCTGCGCTTTCTTCAGGAAGGCGGGACAGAAGGAGGGACAACAGGCGGCAATCAGCCCCCTGTTTCAAGCGTCTAGACGCAAGTAAAAACGAAACGGCAGGACAAGCGTTCCGTCAGAAGGCTAGTCTGAATCAGCCTTTAGAGAACCTCTGCCATAGTAGATTAGAAGGGAAGGAATTGAACCTGGCTAGTGAAACTGCTCTTCGCTCCTGCGGGTTTATTAGGTATTGTAAATACTTGTTCTTTGGGGTCTGCGCCCAAGATAATTGGAAATATAAAGGCGAACATGATTTTGAAGCGACAGTGTGTACAGTGGCGTTCTTATGCTGGGGGAGCAGGTGTGCTGCGCCCCAGTCGCTGAGTGGGCACGGTGCTTCCGGGGGGCGTGGCACCGGAGCCCGGCTGCCGAGCCCCCGGGAAGCAGCGCGCCCAATCGGCGCGTCACCGGCTTCCGGAGACACTTTGCTCCGAAGCCGGGAAGCCCTCCTCCTTGCGACCGCCCAGTTCGGCGGTCGAGGGCTTTGTGAGCCGGCCGAACGCGTCGCAGGCTTTTATTTGGGTTTTCTGCACATGCGCAGAACCTTTCTGAGGGCAAACGGGCAGGGGCTTCCCGGCTTCGGAGCAAAGCGTCTCTGGAAGCTGGTGACGGGCCGCTTCCGGGGGGGCGGCAGCCGCGTTCTGGCGCGACGGGGCGCTCCAGCCCCCGCCCCCGGGCGCCGGAAGGCGTTAAAACGCCACTGAGTGTGTAATTCTTGTCTTTCTATAACCCAGAGCATTGTTCTTATTTGCATATATGCAGCTGTTAAAGGGAGAGCTCCCAGCAAATCCCTTGAGAGGCCCATTTGTTGTAATTTTTGATGGAACAGCAATAGGCTTGGAGAAATATAGGAGTCCTTCAAAACTCCTTCTAGAAAAGAGTCCTGCTCGGCCATATAGCAAACTCTTGTCCAGTACTTTAGAAATCTTTCCCAAGTCACTGTTTCCAGCTTATGCTGTCCCGCTTCAAGGCAGAGTGCAGCAGATGAAGCACAACGGGGAACTGCAAATATTTTAAACAGGAAGGAGGTCTGGACTTGTTCTACTGCCTAGTTAATCCCTGTCTTCCAAATTGGTGCCCCGTAAAGCAACTGGGCTATGATCTTAGTGTTGAAAATTTTGATGGAAGAGGGTATACGGACGTTACCCTGTGTCGCAAAAAAGCCTACCAAGGCCTGCATGGATGATTGGACCATGCAGTTCTCGCTCTGATAGGTCCATGTGCTTCAGCCTCCCAATCAGGTGTGCCTATTTGCAATGACACAAGGTGTTGGTCTCCTGTTTGTGGGTTCTAGACCTGCTTCCCTCTCTTCTTTTGTCCCTGCCATGGGTCTTTCTGGCCAGTCACGCAAAAGGTAAGTGCCTTGCTGGCAAGGGCAATACCTTGCCTGGACTCAGCCTGTGCCTTTGTGCAGTGAGCTGATGGCATCGTGCTTTGCATGAATGCTGTTGAGGCTCCTCTTGTGACTCATTCCAGTCCTTCCCCTGGAAAAACCGTTCCTTTCGGATGGCAAATGACCCCACAGGGATTCAAACCCTTGCCATGGGTTTGTTTCACATGGCTGCCTTCTCCCAAAGGAGCTACTTTTGTACCTGTGCTCTGTTCAAAAGGTATTCCTTCGATGTATGTATTTATATGGGTGGGATAAGGGGACTTGAACCCTGGGTGCAGGGGTCCCTAAAAGTTCTTTGCTTTTGCCCCTTTGCTGCTGATGCCACTATTACTCTTGTAAAAATCGGGGGTGCGGTAACATCCTTGTGTTCTGTGTGTTCATTGGGCCCGCATCTGTCCCCACCCACTGCTCAGTTCACCTTGGCGGTGCTTCTCCGCCAGTATTGCAGCTGATTGGATGCAGCGATTTGCTTCTTGGACATCGCACCAATGACACATGGCTGTCATGTCACATGGTTGATGCGCTGCTACTTCATGAATAACAGGTTGTGTTGGCGTTTCCTTGGGTGCTGGGGGTGTTGCTGGGAAGGGCTGGCTCCAGTGTAGGTTTGCCAGGACAGGGTTGGCATTTGGTCCTTATTGTGCCGGTGTTGGTGCACCATGGCACTGCCACAATGGGCTTAGGATTTGAGGGACATTGTGCCAGCATCTGCACAACTTTGGCATGGTGTTCGAATAGGACTAGGCCATTACTTTCTGAGTAAATATTATTGGAACTGCACTGTTAATCCAAATTATTTTAAATAAAAAAGCACACACTTATCTCACTTCCATTCCAATCAATCTAACCTAGAAGAGCTTAGCTTTGGCTGTCCTTTCTTCAAAACATTTTCATCAAGTTTAGCCTAGAATTGTCCACAAAAAGTCATTTTCACTGCACCCCTATGCATAATTTTTCCATTACTTCACAACTCGTTTTACGATAAGTTCATGGAAGATACACTCTCACTGTGGCTTTTGCCATTAAACAAAATCTTCATGATGAAAATATTATCCATATAGATAAAACACACATCTGTAAAACTTACGTCTCCAAATTGTCACCTTCTAAGACTGTCTGCACTGGTAGGTAGCCAAGCCTTGGATGTTTAGCAAAATACTTCTTTGATCGGAACTTGTTCTTTAACACCTTTGTGAAATCTCGCACATCTTCTCCTGATGTTGTCTAGGAAAAAAATATATATGTACAGAGATAAAATTAAATATTTACAATCTACTGGCTTCTTTGGGTAATACGTTACATTACATGGTCAACTGAAGCTTGGTTGCAAAGTACAAATACAGTGATTTTAAGAACTGGCGCATTAAAAACGAGTTTTAAAAGACTGAATATAAAACAATGAATATTAAAAGTTGAGGTTTAAAAAAGAATTTCTTCCCTTGTTGCCTGCTTTAAAAGCTCAGTAGTACTTAAATTACACAGCAATTATATACACTTTTTCCCAATTTAATAAAGTGACCTGTAACAAAAGTTAAAACGGGAACAAGTGTAAAAACATCCAATTACATTAAAAAGGGAAAGGACATTTAATCACAAGTATTAGGATATTATTCTAATCCACCAACAAACTTTACTTTTGGTAAAAATGACGATTTTAAGTCAGAAGTTCCATTGCTTCTCCTTGAGTATTCAAGCTAAGAGTGACAGCAACATTGTTTGCCAATCCCATAAGAACATAACATAGGCAACACAAGAATTGCCTTCTTGGACCAGATCACACGTCCAACTAATGTTTCATATGGGGATTGTATAGACAGCTGCCTGATTTGTGTGGCCACCCAAACAACAACAACAAAAATATCTACACAGTTTCAATATTTATGGGATTTCCAGCCATGTATTTTGAAAGAAGAAATAAAATAAATAAAGAAAGAAACGTAAAAGCAAACTGAAGATCTAAGGCTTCTCATCTTTGACTGTTCTGGATAGTCCGTTCCTGCGCATCTACTTTGTCAACGCGATTGAAACAGGAAAGGAAGTGTCTTCAGCCAATTGTAAGAAACAACTTTATTTCTTCTTTCAAAATACATGGCTGGAAATCCCATAAATATTGAAACTGTGTACATAACTACAAGCCATGAAAACCTGCATGTTTCCAACAAAAATACCTTTTCTAAGCTGCTGTGATCATGGAAATCATGGCAGCCACCTATGCAGGTCATGACCAAGGTACCAGTTCACAGAAACGGAGCCTCCATGGGATCACAGCCTGGCTACAAGTTCAACAGTGGCCCCAAGCCTTGCTCAGGTGTCCACTTTCAACTGTATCACAGCCCACTGAGTATGCAGAAACAGGAATAACTTTTGCACTTGCAAAAACAATGAGATTTGGTCCTTAAAGCCAGAGTAATTGTAAAGAACTGTCTTGCCTTTTCCTGGCAGCTACAATGCTTCTTTAAATGGATAGATATTCACATTACATATGTCCGATCACTATTCTGTATAAAGGAATTTCTTGTGGCAATTTTTCAAACAGAAATGTGTGCTTCTGAGCATTTGATGTCTGAATGGCTGCTAATGCGATGCTTTTTAAAGAAGCTAATATTTATTGCCATGATTAGACTAACAGGCTGTTATGCTGCCAATGAGTCATGTAGCCACTGGAGAAGATAGGTTTCATAATAAAGAGAACTTGCAATTCTGCTTCTCAAGACCTCCTCGAGGGTAAACACCTCAAACCTCATAATTGTGGCTGACATTTAGAGAATGCATCTATTTTCCTGAGACTAAGTGCCAGGTTAGAGTTATTTTGTCAGTAAGAAATGAGAGCAGAGACCTGTCAGGATGTATAGTGTTGGTGGGTGACTTTCCTTCGTCTAAAGGCTCCCAAACGAAGCCCCTTAGGGTTCAAGCTTCATGGAAACAGACAGATTCAAAGGAGATGTCAAGCATAGGTACAGGGGTCAGAAAGACTGAATGGTTTATTGAGAGGACATTCTCAGGATGGAAAGGGAGAAGCAAAATGCAGTTCCAAAGAGAACGGATTTATAGCCTGCTGGTGGGCTTTCACTCTATTAGAGTTACAATGTTTCTCTATGTGGGACATGACAGAAAGAGGCATGGTCTCACAGGTGTTGCTTTCTGCTTAGGCAGAAAAATCAGTCTCCTCTTTTGTACAGCAGTATTTGATACAAGGAACCAGATAATTAAGGCTGCAATTCTATACACACTTACCTGGGTGTAAGTCCCACTGAAATAAGTGGGAATTATGTATGAGTAGTCATGCACAGGATTGCACTGTAAGAGGCTCACACTATTATTAATTATTATTATTATTATTATTTATTGAATTTATATCCCGCTTCCCCCCCATAGGGGACATGTGCATGTGGCATGTGCAACTCATGATTAGTTCAAGTTTTTTGCTTGTGCATCATCACATGGCATTTTGAAAAGTTTCACCATTGAAAAACAGAAATAAAAAGAGCTAACAATCTCTACAGAATCACTGAGGCTCATTTTGCTAAGTCACATAGCCTACAGTTATGTCAAGCATTTTCCAGTTATACCATCCTTGGTATTTAACTAATAAGACATAATTACAGTAATCCAGATCCACCTACCAGAAAACTTACATCTAAAAACACACCTTCACCCCATAAGATACTCAATATAGTATGGATATGTTTTATGGTCTTCACCCCATAAGATACTCAATATAGTATTGGCTATTTCGTTACACATAAAATAGGAAACGGAAAAAAGGGAAAGCTATTTCAACTTCACAACCAATTTTTATAACTATAGGTTTCAGAGATCATTTTACACACAGTGCCTTGGATCATACTCAAACTCCAGAAGAGCAACACTTCTGCATCTCTCCAATACAATTTATGCAGAACGTACCTACTTTCACATCACTACAGCAGAATGCAAACTTATTGCTGTACAACCATGACCACCTGTGTCCAATTCCTCTCTGCTAATTAGTGGCTACTGAGAAAGGGAAATATTGGTGGGCGGGGCTGGGACGACGGACCGAAGACGTGATTCCAGAGAGCTCTCTGGAGCCGCGCCGCAAAGCAGTGGAATTCCCTTGATCCAGGCTGGATCGGGGCCATCTGCATCAGGAGAGATGTAGATGAGAGATTGGGGAGCAAACTGAGGGAACTGGTCAAGGCATTGAGCCAGTTTCTGCTTGGTATTCCCTTTTCTGTCCCTGCTTTGTCGCAGACACCATTTTGGTGACTGTGAAGGCTCGCGTTGCCGCTCACCCGGACAAGAGGAAAAGATTTATTTTAAAGTAGACTCCTTCAACGTACCAACCTTGGACTGGAGTAAGAGTTTCTCTGCTGATCTGGAAGAGGAGCGGTGAGTGGGAAGACAGGAAGGCTGAAATTTATAGGCATCTAAAAGAAGCTAAGGGGATAGGGGTGGATCTCCCCCCCCTTACATGGACTCTGCTTCCCTCTTCTTTGCCTGAGCTGTGCTTGTTAAACTGAGACATATTGAATTACAGAAGGAGCTGCATTCCTTTGATTCAGTCTGGGAAGTTAACCCTGAATGTGCCAAGATGTGGTTTGGGACTATGTACTTAGTGGAATTTGGCTTTGAATCTATTATTAGTTTTAATTTGGATTGTGAACTGTGATGCTTCGTGTGCCTTAAGTGGATAAGTTGGAAGTTGCAAGCAGGACTGAGATAAGGAAAAATGATGAAAGTAATAGAATTTTAAGCTGCTTTCCGTTGTAGCAGGAGGTGCACAGGAGCTAGAGATTTATCAGATGATGGAATTTTTGCAAGATATGTGGGCCAGCATTAATCAATTAAAAGAGACTCTAAATATACTTTTGTTAAATCAAAATAAAGCCTCTGGAGAAAGACAACAGATATTGACGCAATTGAAGCAGATGCAGGATGCAAGACTTTTGAAGACACGGGCTGCAGTAATTACAGAGGAGATTGTAGAAATTCAGATCATGGAAGAAGTATACAAGACCTCTGAACAACTGGAGGCTGCAACCTTTAAACGGCAAACAGAAGAACTTACAGCAATCCAGGTTATGGAAGAATTAGACAAGTGGTCTGAACAACAGGAGGCTGCAACCTTTAAATTGCAGATGGAGAGAGCAAGTTTCATGTTTAGAATACAGAATTTTTTTGCAAAGGACCGAGAAGATTTCTATTGGACTTTTATGGCGTGGGTGATAAAAGATTTGCAGATTCTGGAGGCAGAGGTGTTAGAAATTAGGAAGGGAACAGGTTAGATATAAAGTTTTGTGATAAAATAACTGACTGGGTAAAAACATTAGAAGTAACGAACAGACCACAGTGGATAATAGATTTTCATAATAGACAATATAAAGAATTGATTGTATGATAAATATGTATGAAGTTTATAATTTTTCTATTGGATTTTGAAACAGTTAAGATATTATGATATTGGGGTTATAAATTTAGGATGAGAGATTTACCTATAAGAGTAAGATTAGATTTGGAACTTAGGTTATAAAATGGTTAAACTTTTATATAAAGGATTTTATATAAAATGTTTTATCGAGGGTGGTTAACATCAAAGAAGTTAAGTAAGATGTTGATGAAAGTGTAAAGTATTTGTTGGAAAGTTAATATGTTTTGGAGGAGGCTTCCTCTGATTTTGGAAGAGATATTATATGGCACGCTGTTGTTTTTATAAGATTTGTTTTTATTCAATATGATGATATCAGTAATGTTTTAAAGAGATAAACATATTGTTGTATATATGGTTATTGATATATGCTCAGCAGTGAAAAGTTGAGATTGAAATTGAGATTATACTAGATATTGAAGAGTTAATGATTAAGATTTATATTTGAGGGATTTGGATGTTTAAATTTAACGTTTAGGAGATGGAAATGTAAAGAAGAGAACAGACTGGTAGTAATTATTTTATTTTGATTAGATGGAAAGGTAATGATAAAAAAGAATATTATTATTGTATGTATTGTTGTCCAGGGGGTGGAAATTGAGTAAATATGGTCCTAACTTTAGTTAGTAAGAGAACAGAGTGGTAGTAATTATTTTATTTTGATTAGATGGAAAGGTAATTATAAAAAAGAATATTATCATTATATGTATTGATGTGCAGGAGGTGGAAATTGAGTAAATATGACGGTAACTTTAGTTAGTATAATTGAATAGTTGAAAGAGTCATCCTATGATAAAGTGATGTCCGGCTTGTTAGTGTTCCTAATGTGTCTTGTTGATATCTCCCCAGTTTGTCATTCCCTGTTGTATCATTTTTGTTGTTAGGTAGGTAGTTAGTTAGTTAGGTAGTTAGGTAGTTAGTTAGTTAGTATTTTTATTATTGTATTGTCTTGTGTTTTATTGTTGTTAAATAAAATAAAAAATATATTTTAAAAAAAAAAAAAAAGAGAAAGGGAAATATTAAATCAAAATACTAAAGCAAAATTTCACTTGTTCCAATCACAAATCTGAAAGCCACAATGTTAGATGGTTTCTGTGTTCAAAGGGGGCTTTGAAATAAGAATATTTCTGCAGAAGTTCCTTCAAACCCTGTGTTTTTTATGGTTTCCATGCCTGCTCAAATTACAGAATAAGAATTTTTTCAAGCTTTATAATTATTTACCGGGTATAAACTGAGAGTCCACAGGTTAAAAACATAAGCTTAATGTTCATAGCGAGTAAATGTATTTAAGAATTTAAATGCTTCGTAAATATTGCAGCTCATAAACATCTCTCTTGCGGCTGTCGAACATCTAAAGTTTATTGTATGTGGCTCTTCCGTGAAGCAAGTTTGGCCACCTATGATATATGCCTGCCCTAATAAAAAAAACCCTTTTCCAATAAGACAGTCTGCAACAGAGTCGGCATTAGAGAAAGCAAAAACATTATCATGCAGACAGAGCTGAAGAGGAAGCAACAATATCTTAAATATTGGATACCTTGATTACAAATTGCATTTCTTAGAGGCCTCCAGCTCCCAATAAAGTTCAATTAAATATGCTATTTCATAGCTACTTTTGAAATGCCTGTATGGAAGCTACTCCTCAGCAATTGGTACTTGTTGTCGTCGGGTGGTTTCCAAATACTTCAGAAAGATTTCATGCTTGGTTTATTGGGTTTAAGGTGCTGCATGGACAAAATCCATTCCACTTTGCTTGACTTATTGCTCCATTTGTTCCTAGCCAGAGACTGAAAACTGCTGAAGCTGACCTTTTTTCAATTCCTTAATTTCCCTTTCAGGTTTAAAACTAGAGGAGTGTGTTTTTGTTTTTTATGAATTCCTGCTATGGAGCTCAAGTCAGTTCTGTTTAATCATCACCATGCTGGAACAATTCAAGATTTTAAAACTGGTGAGACCTTATTCAACTTAGCTTTCCAAGAGCTTGAAATGTTAGTAATAAACAGACCTTTAAATAATGAAAACAATTCTCTTTGTGTTGATTTATTTAAGGGAGCTGACAAGCCATGCAATTTGTGGGTAGAAATTCTGTGGCATAATTATTCCTTACATTTAAGCTTTAGATAGTGCTTTAACTCCACTAATTACAATTTTTCTCTCCCCCAACATCTGTAAACCGAGGAAAATGCTTCATATATCTGTTGAAATCACCTGCAGTCCTGAAAGTTTATGCTACAATAAATGTGTTAGTCACAACTTTAAAAGGTACCACCAGATCTTTTGCTGTTTTTGTTGCAATAGACTACTGTAACACAGCAATCCCCAAGGAAGGGTTATTGTAGCCAGTATTTCAATAAATGTGACCCTAACTTAAAAGCAGTCATTTACATAGATGTTCCCCAGTTCTTTGAGTTCCTGGGTGGTTCCTATAAAATCAATTCCAGGGATACCAAATAAGAATAGTGTTGATACCAAATAAGAAATGGTTAAATTTCTTAGTTTGTTTTTCCACACTAATTTTTTTTTTACTGCTGGAATTATTAGAGATATCACAAGGAAAATAGTAATTCTGCAGCAGACATAATCCGAATAAAATTTGCTGACACTTTGCTCAATTTGTCACTGATGTTTTTTACCTTTTAATGACTTTACCTACCTTTACCTATGTTTTACTTTAATTACTTTAACCAGTACTGTTCTACTGGTTTACGTAAATGCTAACATCAGTTCGTTATACCATTCTGGGGTGCCGATATCCCAAATACCAAACTCTTGTGGGAGGGAGGCAGCTACGTATATGACTGTAAGACAAACTGCACACTACCCATCCAATTTAGGTCCCTCTCTTTTTATGTAGTTGGTCATCCCTAACCTGTTGCTACACACCAATTGCTAGAGTCCTCAACACATAATTAGGATACCACCAAAGTTGAAAATCACAGCACGGTCTGACTCAAAGAAAAATTCTTTGGTGTTAATTGCACCTCTGATCCTTACACATTGTTCATTCAGTACGTGTACTAGATTTTGGATGAGAAGTATCAAATCATAACAGTGTGTGTTGCAATCTAAGGCTTTCTTTAATAATGATGTATTTAAGCTAGTCTTGGACTTCTATAACAGGGTATAACAGGGTATTCAGATAACTGATATGGTGAGCATATCTCAAAATGGATATTACCGTTATTGCTATTAATTTAGGTATTGAACTACCCTGATCTCTCCTATCTGACATGGCAAAATAAAGATATGTCATCTATATATCTACATCAGTACCTAATGAATTGATGATAATTGTTAGAGAAGGGGGGCATGGGGAGCTTCTTATATATAAGAACAGTCAATTTCTTGGGCCATTGGGAACCTAAAGCAACTACCTTTACTGGCCAATATAATTTCTGACTATGAAGTCACTGCCAAACAGAGACAAATGTACTGGGTTTCATGGGCCAATAGTCTGTCTCAGTGTAGACCAGTTTCACATGTTCATGTGCAAATCTTGGGAACAATCCTAAAGGACATCCCTGGATTGTAGCTTAGGTCACTTTTAAAGCCACCACTCTCCTTTTCCTCCCTGAGTTAGACTCCATAAATATTTTAGTTGTCTTCAACATTTTAAGCTTGACTTCTAGAAACAGTAGTTACCTTAGTAAGACAGGTCATATGTCAGAGAGAGAGAGAGAGAGAAGGGTACACTAAGGAATAATCGAAGAACAATCCATTACCAAGAATAAGTAAATCAGACAGTACTCACTGGTATACAATACTCCACCATTGGGTAATGTAATTTATGACCCTTTGCTGTACGACCAGAGAAGAAACAGCTCTGGCAGACATCATAGTTGAAATGTTTCAGGCTCCGATATCTGTGAATACAACAGAAAGACAATCAAGTACCCATTTGAGGAACTCAAAGGCTTCAATAGGCTCTGTAGCTTGATGGAAAACTTCACTCAACTTTAATTTTCGCTTCCTATCCTCCAACCTTGTCCCATTTCGTTTGCAACTGTCTATTACAGGCGTTCCCAACCTGTGGTACGCGGGCCACAGGCCGGGGGTATGCGAGATGCTGTCCCTTATCAGCTGCTGCGATCAGCAGCTGATAAGGGCCAGCTGATTTTTTTCCGGGTTGCAGTGCTGCAACCCAGAAAAGAAGGATACAGCCCTGCCGAATCGACACGTTTGCGACGACCTAGACCGGTGGAGTGCTCGCTCCGCCACTCTATAGTTAGTAGGGATTGCCCCGTTAGTTGGGGC
Organism: Plestiodon gilberti rubricaudatus; assembly: GCA_026170595.1. NCBI lineage: Eukaryota > Metazoa > Chordata > Lepidosauria > Squamata > Scincidae > Plestiodon > Plestiodon gilberti. The sequence goes on from JANXHW010000001.1 coordinate 68,078,672, forward strand.
AGAATCCACACTCAATCAAAATAAAACACATGCAATTACTATAGTCAAAAAGCATTTGGCTTGATGTATTAATGGTCAATACCATGAAAATGAATGATCAACTGTTGGTGATTTGAACTATGGATAAACTACTCTGAGTAATCTTGTCATGTGCTAGGTAAAGAGAGAGTGTCTAGCTTTCACTCCAGTTTCTGGGCAGGAAAGAGTTTTTTCCTGAAGCTCGGATGTTCAAGAATATAATGTATGAACAAGAACATAGTTTAATGTCATCAAAAGCCTGCAAAGAGTTTGTACACAAAATGCAAGAGCGCATGGCTGGAGAACGACACAGTAACACATGGAAACCAAATCTTTCAGTACCACACAATAGTGCACACGCAAACTTAACATTAAAGGTAAAGGTATCCCCTGACAATTAAGTCCAGTCGTGTCTGACTCTAGGGTGTGGTGCTCATCTCCATTTCAAAGCCAAAGAGCCAGCGCTGTCCGAAGACGCCTCCGTGGTCATGTGGCCGGCATGACTCTCCTTGCCGCAGCGCGTAGCGTGCAGCTGGAACACGGAGTGCTGTTTACCTTCCCGCAAGCGGTACCTATTTATCTACTCGCATTGACATGCTTTGGAACTGCTAGGTTGGCAGGAGCTGGCCAAGCAACGAGCGCTCACCCCGGCACTGGAATCGAACTGCCGACCTTTCGATCGACAGCTTATGGTTCAGCGGTTTAACCCGCTGTGCCACCCGCTGGCCAAACTTAACATTAGGATGCATCAAACAACTTTGAGGAATTCCTCAAAAGGAAGAGACTGACTACTAATAAGATCACATAGTGATCCTTCAATTGTTTTGGAAAATAGACTTAGGACAAGATCTCATTATGGCATACACATTTCCTACTAGATTGTAACAAATAAATGCTAGTGAAATCAGAGAGAAACATGCACTGTTAGAGGTTTATGGATGCCAATGTCAGTTCACAAATTAGTTTTCATATACGATAAATTATAAAATTAGAGAGTTTAGGCAAAGGCAAAATATTATTTTCTAATCAATTCTATGAAGCAAAAGCTAGAATGGGCCACACCCTGCTATATATCCATGTGCTTTTAAGTGTTACAATAGCATTTACAGAATTGGAACTATGACTATTTTGGAAAACAAGAACAAAAAATGTCCGGTGGGCCTTTTTATAACTTCTTGTTCTGCGGGTAATGACATACTGTAACAACAGTGATGACAGTACTAATCTGGACAAGGCTACAGACATTATCTTCAGTCTTACTGACCCACTTATAATGCCATATTACAACGCTGGAATTCATTCACAATATTCTAGCAAAATGCAGTTTATATTCCTTGGTATAACAAATTCTGCTTAGACAGCTTAACCAATGGGAGATATATTGCTGTCTAGATGTGACTGATTGCTTCAGTCAATTCTATCCAGGGTTGCTTCACTTTATAGCTGGATTTAATGCAGTCTGCAGGGTTTGTTTTTTTTCATGTTTTCCGAAGCATGAATATATGTTTATAATTTAGAGAATTACATTTAGAGGTGCTGAATCAGCTCTTCAAACATTTTATGCAGAGCCCTATTTTTCATAACCTCTACTGTTACATAACACTGGCCATATAATTCACCTCTATGATTGGATGCTGTAAAATTCAGTGGACTACATATCACTACAAGAATAGCCAACTTCTCACTTTTTTGTGTGTTCTCAATGTTTGCAACCTTTCAAACTCCCTTTAGTGAATGCCTGTTTTTCCTGTGCTTCGCCCCACCTCCACCTCACAAAAAAGAGAGAGTCAAGAAACTTTATATACGCATGACCTCAGTTTTTGCTCTAAATTGGCAGAATGTTTAAAAAAAACCAAACAATCTGAAGGGGATTGTGTAATACAAAGAACAAAAGGAACAAATGCAAAAAGGAACCCAGTCTTATCTAAGAATGGCGACTTTGTAAGTTCAGGTAAGTGAGAAAATATAGGCAGAAAACTGTAGGCAACAGACTAGAACTTTGAGTGTTTGCGGGGGTGGAGCCAGCAGCGGCAATTCTGGGGATTGCCACCACCGCAACCGCCCCCGAAACTGCCTTTGCGGCACTTACTAGGGCTTGGGGGAAAACGGTTTTCGCTAAAACTGGAAGTGCCTGAAGATCGCTGTTTTGCAGCGATCTGAAGATCGGGGAGGCCTGCAGAGGGTCACGCAGGCCTCCCCAAAGCTCCCCCAAGCCTCGGCCGCAACTGCAGTTTAGGGCAATTTGGTGGAGGTGGTGATTCCCTGGATCACCGTTGCCACCATGCTGTCCCCGTCCCTTAAGGGGGCAGGGGACAGCTTAGGTTCTCAATGGTGGGTCGCGACCCACAGTTTGAGAACCGCTGAACTAGATGCTTTGCAATTACTTCACGACTCAGAGAAGGTACTTTCTTGTTCTTCAGTTCAGTTTGTTTTGGATTTTCTTCAGGAAACACTAGTCAGCGGTGGGGAACCTCCGGCTCGCGGGCAGTTTCCGGACCCGGGGCGATCCGGTCCGGCCAGCGCGAGACCGGACCCGAGTGCATCAGGTGCGGCCTGTGCGATACCAGACCGGAGGCCCCGCGCTCACCTCGTCGGCTACTCTTTCTCAAAGCGGCTGTTCTGGACATGCACAGAACGCCACAAAGCCAAGAGAGGGCAATCTCTTGGCCTCAGTGGCGTTCTGCGCATGTCCAGAACAGCCGCTTTGAGAAGGAGTTGCCGACGAGGTGAGTGTGGAGCCGGCGGCGGCGGCAGCCCGGAGAAGGTAAGAAGAGCGATTTGGGGGGGATGTGCGATTGGGGGGCGGGCGCGCAGGGGACGTTTGCAGTGGAGGGCCGGCCTGCGACACATTTTCCCCATGGGAAAATGGCCCTCCACCGCAAATAGGTTCCCCACCCTTGCACTAGATCTTATGGATATGTCACATAATTGTACTGCAACAGCTTTCAGAGGAGTAGTCATGTTAAGAATGTGACAGCTAACCCAGTAGGGTGTCTTGCAGCGCCTTACATTTATTACAACAAGTTTCATGGATTATTGCCTGCATCAGATGAAGAATGTTACAATATATTTGACAGTCTTTAAGATGCCACAGGACTCTTTGCTGTTTTTAATTCTAAACACAAATGTGATGGAAACACAATTCCCAGAGTGTTCCTGCCAGTAAGTGTAAGCATGGTTTTTACTACACTAACAGAACTCTAGAGGCACAGGCGAAAGATTAGATTATGACTAGTTGGAGGAATGTCTAGGGAGATTTTACTAGGTGCAGTAGCTCAGCAGCAGAGTACCTGCTTTGCATGCAGACGGTACCAAGTTCAATCTTCAGCATCTCTGGGTAGGACAGAGAAACACCCCACTATCTGAAATTCTAGAGAGGCAGTGCCCCTAGACAATACTGAGATAGATGGACCAATGTTCTGATAAGGCAGCTTCCTGTAATCTAACGTACTTGGTAATGGCATGGTCTGTGGGCTGTCTAGTGCACTATCCAGCAGTGAGTCAAGATCTGTTACATTCCAACAACTTTAGCAGACTTACAGCACAATCCTGTGTAACTCTTGCACCAGTGTAATAGTAGATCCACTGGTGTAAGTGCACTTATGCCAGTGTAACTTGCCGTACGCCGATGGATGCAAAAAGGAAACCAGCGTAACCCCTCTTGGACGCCGTGAACACGCAGTTCAGACGCAGAATGGACACCAGCGCAACTTCACCGGTGCAGGGGGGCATTCCGGGGGTGTCTGAACACCTCCAGAATGCTCCCTGCACCAGTGGAGTTGCGCTGGTGTCTGTCCTGCATCTGAACTGGCGTCTGAGAGGGGTTACGCTGGTGTCCGTCCTGCGTTCATAGACGTACAGCAAGTTACACTGGCATAAGTGCACTTACACTGGTGGATCTACTGTTATACCGGTGCAAGAGTTACACAGGATTGCGCTGTAGCCACATAATCCAGATTACAGTGTGCCTCAAGCAGTTAAGATAAAGCATAGCAGGCTGCACAAGATAAAAAGAAACATCTTTAGAAAACATACACCTAGAAATTAGTGAACAATGCCGAGAATGATAGATACATTGCAGGTTCAATTATCCAGTCTGACATCCTTCTCACTCCCCAAAGTGCTGATTAGTCAGACTCACAGGTGCCAGGCTGGAGCTATGGACAATGAGTTTCAGATTTGGGGTAAACTAAAATTGGATATAGGAGTTTGGAAAGTATCAACAGAGAAGAAGGTTCGTTGATCAGAAAGAAAATACTGGACTTCTAGCATTTATACTTGGTTGACCAATATTTCAACTCCCTGCCTACTGATGGACTTAAATTAGGCATTCCAGTTCCTCAGAGAAGACCTTCAACACCCAAACTGACACAGTTCTGGACAACTCACTAGGCTCAGTCCCAGCTTCAACTTTCAGGCTGTTTGGTTCTAGTTATGAATTCCTGACAAATCAGAACAATGAAAACAAAACCTAACACTAGTCTAACTGAACATGTCTGGATCTAACTTCAAAGAAAAGAAAGCCTACACCAACCACACACAAAATAGGGAAGGATCACATTCCTGACCTCAACACAACTATACCATCATGAATCCGTGGCCAAAGCAGGGCAGAAATCTGCCCGTGCAGTAACCAAGTTTTTTTTACACCAAAGGTGGCCTTTATATTCCAGCAGCTATTAAATTATATCAAGCCAAAATCTTGTCCCAACTTTTATATGGAACAACTTTGGGACCTCCTTCCTCTAATTTTGCCTCTTTGGAACATGTTCAATCTAAGTTCCTTAGATCCATATTTCAAGTATCCAGCTATGTTTCGAATGCAAGCTTGCGTCTGGATGCTGGTCTGATAAAAGTTGAGGCTAGGGTTTCCCTTGCCTCTATTAACATCTGGCTTAATCTAAATTCCAATGTCCAGAGTTTTAACATCTCTGATTTTACAGGACAATTTTCAATCGTCTTGGCTTAAAGCTGTGTATAGGAAGCTGAGGCACTTGGGGTTTTCTCCCGAAGCCATTTTGGCAATGGATCATGACCATGCAAGAATGACCATAAGGCAGAGGCTATTAGATATCGAGCGGCAGGGGGATATCGGTAGAACCCCAACTTTTCTTGCTGCAGAGGATGTTAGATATATAGTTGCTCCAGCCACCTATCTTACAATACTTGAGTTCCCGAGGCATAGGAGGGCTTTTTTCCTAGCCAGGTGGAGAGTGTTCCCTTCGGCAATTGCCGAGGTTCGCTATAGGAGGATCCCCATTTCTGAAAGGGTATGCCCTTGTGGCTCAGGAGATGTAGAAACAACTGAACATGTCTTGTTCCACTGTTCATTCTATCAGGGTATCCGCTCCAAGTTTATTTCTCCCCTGACTAGGGAATTCCCGGACTTGCCTGATGCTATGATGACTAAGGGTGCAATCCAAACCTACTTAGGATAGCGTTGTAACCAGTGGCCCAGCGAAAACGGGAGGCCCCAGAACAGAAAGGGGATTCAAATCCCCTTTGCATTCCCCTTTTGGAGGGGATTTGAATCCCCTTTCCGTTCTGGGGCCTCCCGTTTTTGCTAGGTCGCTGGTTACAACGGCGGCCTAAGTAGGTTTGGATTGTGCCCTAATAAATTTCTTTTGGGAACTAATTCTCAGTTCACAATTTGGAGTGCAAGCTTCTTGGCAGCTGCTTGCAAAATTCGCACAGGTATTGTCGACATTGAGGATAAGTTTTAACATTATTCTCTGCTTCTCTGTTTGTTTTATTTGTCTCATTTGTTAAATTTTAGCTTTGGTAATGTTTGTTTCTGTTTTTAATCTGGTTGTATTCTGTTCTTGTTGGTCTTTGACCGCATTAATAAATGAAAAAAAAACCAGAACTATTGAGACAATATTTTGTCAGAGGATCTACAAAAAATGGGGTTGAAGAATATAATCCATCACGCTTGGAGGTAATCCATAGAAGACATGAACATTTATTTTGCTTACCTAAAGCCAACAATTGGGCACTCCTTGCAGATGTTGCATTTGGCCTGATGTTTTGCTGTTTCTGCAGCTGCCACTCTGTGCAAAACAGGCAGCCACACCATTGACTGTGGTTCCAAATGCATCCAGTCTATGAATTGTTTTACGTTGATTTCAGGTTTATTATTATTCTGATGAATGAGAATCAGAACATAAATTAGAATGTGTTTTTAAACTAAAAAAAATTAGAAAACATAATCCAGGAACACACTACTGCCATCAACATTCAATCAAATACAAATGACAAAAATCACAATCCTTTGAGCTAATTTGGCACACTTGGTATAAGCCTCTTAAAGCAGTACAATGCTATAAGCTTCTGACAGTGTGTTGGGGTCATGGAGGACCGAAGCTGGCTATTGTCCACTAGGAAAGATGCAAAAAGACCTAATCCACATGAGTTGGAGATGTTGAGGAACAGATGTTCCACAGCAAATGTTGTGCTTTGCTCATGAGGGAGCTTCATGTACATATTGGAGCACCTGAAAGCACATGAACTCCTTGGATGGCACTTTCTGAACAATCTTTTTAAGACATAGTCCTCTACACTTAACAAACCAATAACAATTCACCATTTATACAATACAGTGGGCCCTTCACATCTGCGGGGATTCCATTCCTGGAACCCCCGCAGATTCAAAAATGCATGGATGCTCAAGTCCGCGGTCGGGGGGGTAGTGCTACAGTACCTTATTGAAGAGTCACGCAGGCCAGCAGCCCACTTCTTCCCACTGGTGCCACATTGTAAACTTCTAAAATGCTTGTAAAAATAAAAGAAAAACGCAACCGGAAGCGACTTCTAGCTATGCACACAACCGGAAGTCACTTCCGGTCATGTTTTTTTTTTCCTTTTTACAAGCATTTTAGAAGCTTACAACATGGCATCAGAGGGAAGAAGCGGGCAGCGGGTCCACACAGCTCTTCAATAAGGAATTGTGGTGCTGTCCCCAGTGGGATCCTTCACAAATGGTCATCCGCAGACAGTCAAATCCGTGGATGGCCAATCTGCGAATAAGGAGGGTCCACTGTACTGATTTTTTTTACCCCAGCTTTTACATACAAATTTATTTAAATGATTTCTATACCACTTTTCCTATGCTCAAAATGGTGTACAACAATAAAAATTATAAGATAAAAATACAATAAAATATTTAAATTAAACCATTAAGAACAGTTAAAACGATATAGGAACAGTTAAAAAACGTAAAAACAGCAGCAGGAAGAGGCCTATAGGTACTAGTTAACCTAGGAGGTTCCTCCTTCCTCAAATGCCAGGCCAGGCAGAATAAATATGTTTTCCAATACCGTTGCAAACCATGTAAATGCCTTTAATAATTATCTGGAATTAAATTAAATAATACCTTAATTATTATTATGGATGAGGCTCTAGTGTTATATGGCTCGCGTATCAACTTTAAATAAGGTATGTATCTGAATGCCAGAGTTGATTATGGACTAAACAGAAGCTTCTGAGTAACTTGAGGGACATATTAAAGCAGCCAGAAGAAATGAACAGCAAGTTATTACCTGTTGGAAACAGCTGCGGACACTGGGTTCAATATTACTGCCTCCAAAAGCGGCAACTTCACCAAGCTGTCGTGGGATTTGGATAGCATCATGAAGCAATAAGCCCAACTGTCTCTGGTCACACATTTCTGAAGACCCTGCCACTTCCTTAAAGAGATCTGGAATCCATGTCAAGAAAGAGAAGGTCACTATTTACTTTCATATTTAGCAGTAGCAATTTCTATTTCTTCATATGTTTAGAATTTCACTAATTCCAAAGTAATTCTAATGACTCTGTCTTCCAATTAACTAACACTAAAATATTAGACAGAGTTTTTAACAGTATTGGGCAATTAACAAACAGCCCAATCCTATGTCAGCCTCCGCCAGTGTAACTTCTCATTTCGAGTCTCTAGTCTAGCCAATTAAAAAAATCTTACGTTTGGGCATTTTTGCGTGCCAAACCACAGTGTTTTCTTGCTTTTACAAAGCAAAATCGCATTTCAGGAGGCACTTCCTGATTGTATGACTCCCTCCCTTCCCCTAGACTTGAGCTAGAATGCATTGCACAATGCATTCTAGGGTAACCTTAGTGGAAGGGAGGAGGGAATCACACAACCAGGAAGTGTCTCCTGGAGCACGATTTTGCTTCGTAAACGCAAGAAAATGCAGCGGTTTGGCGCCTAAAGGTAAAAACAAGATTTTTAAAAAGCTTTTTAAAGTAGCGAGTTGAGTTGGGCCAGCTGCTCATGGCTGCCGAGTCCAAGTCAAGTTGCTAATTATATTAATAATAATAATAATAATATAATTAGAAACTTGACTTTATTACTATTATTAATAATAATAATTAGTTAATTATATATTAACTATATAATATAAGAATTCCTTGGTTTCCAGTAGGATTAAGACGGTTTAATGTTATCATATGCTGAAGGATGATAGAAGACATTCTTTTCTTTCTCAAGTCTTAGCAAGAATGGTCCTGGATCACCACTACAGATGCAAACCATATAACATGCAACTAATCACTTGTCTTGGGGAGGTGAGAGAGAGAAGGAAGCCTGACACACTCAAGTATGGTCTAAAAAAAGTGACCATGGGTTTGCTTTGAGCTTGTTGACATGGAAGGTGCTGGGCACCATTTTGCCCACTAGTTTTATACGAATGCTTGTTTGGTTGAAATACGAGAGTAAAAGAGAATGTAAAGTCATCACATTTAACACATTTAACACAGCAATTATATCCTGGTATATTGTCCTGCATGGTTGTTATCAGACAAATGCACCTGTTCCAGTCAACTCTGGCACACTCTTTACTGCTTGCTCGTTCCATAAATTAAATATGTGCATGTTTTAATTGTGCTGTTTATCACAACAAAGTACTAATCATTCTAAACTATGCAGAACAATTAATATTTCTAGCCTCTCTGCCCACACTAGGAATAACTGACAGTTCTCATGTTCTCTACAGGAATGAGCATCTGCATCTTCCCCTGCAATGGTCAATGACATTGGCAAAATTACTATTATGAGTTTTGCTGAAAAATATTTAAACTGTACGTATTTTCTGCAAGTTGTAAGAAAAGGGAAAATCCCCTCAATGCAAAGATTATACTCACATCTGTACTTCTCTTCTAGAAGGCCCTTTGATAGAGACATCAAGCCAATTTTTAGGGATTGCACTCTGATTTTTCCAGTCCGACCACTAAAATGTTACAAAAACAACATTTAACACTTGGCAGTTGATAGTATAGATTAATTCAAGCACCAAAAGAGCTGGCAAGTACACCTGATATACTTTAATACAGTATATCTACTGTATTCTTATACAGTAGCTGCTATCAATGAATCTCCTTTGCAAAATGTTCCTGAGTAGCAGCACTAAATATTTACATTCTGTATACACATTTCATATTAATTATAATGTATTGAAGTTTAGGAGTGAAGCATCACAGCATGTTCTAATAATGTGATTTACACAGCTGCACACAGCTGGGAGCCACATTACACAGTATGAGATGATCACTGTAGTAGACAGAAGTTATACCATCTAAAGATACATTAATACTTTTCAGAATATTGTTTGCCTAGTCTGTGCTTAGAACACTTTGATGTATAGGTATGATACGGTATAAAAGCAAGGCATAAATGGCAATTGGATTATGTCGAGTGTCCTTTTTATCTAACCAGTATAACTTCAGTTCACACAGTCCAACATTCATAAACACTTGGGAAACATAATAAATGGATGTGATTGGAAAACCATAAGGAAAATGCTCCTCAAAATTGGTTCTATTGGAAACAGAGAACAATAATAGAACAATGTAGTATGGAAACTTTCATGGCTTGGTACAATATGTAATGAAGCAGGCATTATGGGTTTTCTAGCCATGTTTATTATTTGAGAAATAAAACTAAAATCGTACTGTCTTCTTAAGAGATTTCTCTCACACACACACTCTGGAGATGTGCGTAGAGGCGAAGATGAGTCTTTATTTCTCCTACCAACGTTTCATCCCACACGAGGGACCTTGTCAAGGTAATTCAGCATAACACTGCTGGATGACACTGAGAACATGGAGCTCTTGCTAGCATATACCAGTAAAAGCCATGGCAACCGTTAACTGACAACGGAATCATCAACCTCTGCTCTATTACTCCTAGGCTGCAAATATGCTCTTTTCAGGATAGGTAGCCAGATTTTATTGGCAAATGACAGCTCTTGCTGTCTATTCAGAAGACTTGCAGGTTTCCTTTGGGAGATTGAAATAGCCTCCAGATTTAGTCTTCGTTTTAGACTGGCTTCCGAAAACAACGAACGGACCTGCTCAAAAGCAATTTGGTGGCCAGATTCCAGGGCGTGCGCTGCCACAGCAGATTTTTCTCCTTGTGACAATTTTACCGCTCTCTGGTGTTCTTGTACTCTTACTTTAATAGGTCTCATTGTATTTCCAATGTAAGCACGACCACAACCGCATTTTATTTCATAGACTCCTGGGTTCATTAACGTAGGTCTTTGATCTTTGGGATTTCTTAGTATTTCTTAGTATTTCTTAGTATTTCTTAGAAATCCCAAAGATCAAAGACCTACGTTAATGAACCCAGGAGTCTATGAAATAAAATGCGGTTGTGGTCGTGCCCACCACTTTGAGAACCCCTGCTCTAAGGTATTAGCTACCCCTTAGAGTTTGGTGTTGTCTGCAGATTTGATGAGCATTCCCTCAATTCTGTCATCAATAAAGATATTGAACAACACTGGGTTCAGGACAGAGCCCTGAGGCACCCCACTTGTCACTTCCCTCCAGGATGATGAGGAGCCATTGACGAGTACTCTCAGAAAACTGTTTCTCAGCCAGCCACTGATCCACCTGACAGTAGCATCACTAACCTACATCCCACAAACTTGTCTGCCAGGTCACCATGGGAAATCTTAACAAAAGCCTTACTGAAATCCAGATATATTATGTCCACCGCATCTCCCCAATTCACCAAGAAGTCATGGAAGGAGATAAGGTTTGTCTGGCAAGACATGTTCTTTAGAAAACCATGCTGGCAATTAGCAATCACGGCCCTCCTTTCTAAATGCTTACTGACAGACTGTTTAATGATTTGCTCCAGGATCTTCCTAGGTACTGACATCAAGCTTTATGCTGTTTCTGAATCATCCTTCCATTTCTACTATTCCTTCCTCTGTTCAATAGCAACTATATGCAAGGATTTTACACTCCCCATTCTCCCAGCTGTTCATAAACTGAGAGCCTTATCCTATTCAACTATCCTATTCAGCCTCCATGACTGCCCCCTCTCAGGATGCAGCACATGCCCCAATGGCGCTGGAACGTAGGATAGGATTGGGTCCTGAGTGATACAGGTGGGATACTCAGCATGGCTGGCTGCAACACAGCTAAACAAATGTAAGAATTACCCGTAGTTTTTTAGGAAGGCAATCTGCTTGTGAGAACATTTATTTTAATTTTATTTATTTAAAAGATTTTATGCCACTTTTCCAGCGCTTAAAGCAGTGACTAATCAACTAATTCTTCCTCATATCCCCTACTAGCAAGATGGAATAATTCTATTATATAAGTTTTAAAGCTGTTTCCCATCTTTTATAAATATCATGCTCTGCCTATAAATTACATTTTCAATACTGAATACTTAAAGATGCTTGCATGAAACTATTGATGTGCATATGTTTAAGGCTGAAACATTTACAGTGAAGATGTTAATTATATTACCTTTGAGTTCTTGAACAAATAAAGTTCAGAAATATTAGATTTCATCTCTGCTCTGCTCATTGACCTAATGTGAGGCATAAATAATTCTTAATGTGACAGAAATTCAAAGGACAACAGGTTTTTCTGTCACTTGTGTTCATTTAATGCCTCACAAAGGCCATAAACATCAGTAAACATGTCTTACAGAAAAGATTTCTTCAGTCTATGAAGCTAATTGAATTCCAGATTAATAGCAGGCATATGTGGGTGGGTTAACAATGCCAAAAATTATATGTCAATGATATCAACAATGGAAATGTTAAGAGTGACTTACAGCCCAATCCTGTCTAGCAGGATGCATCGGTGGAAACAAGGCGCCCGCCACATCCTACACAGGATTGGGCCTGCGTCCGTGCAGCCAGAGGCCTCCTTGGGGGAAAGGGACGTTTGTCCCTTTTCCCCCCCGAGTAGAGTCCCAGCAACCCCAATGGGTCTATTTGAATATGTGCCAGCTATTTTCCTGGCGCACATTCAAACCGGCTGTGCAACACTGGCCAGGACTGGGAAGGGGGATAGGATTCGGTGGAGTGCGCTGCCGATCCCTCCCCCCTCCTGGGCCCGACGAGTCAATCCAGCCCCATCAGAATGCCCCCTCCCCGCTGCGGCACTCCACCATTTTGCAGCACCGGTGGCACCGCTTACTTGTCGGGTACTGCAAATGTGCTTTCTGGCACGTTTGCGTCACATTAGACCAGCGGAGCAATCGTTCCACCAGTCTAAATTTAGACAGGATATTGCTGTTAAAATCTAAGGTCATTTGGAAGATTATCAGAATAAAGTTGTATGTTAAGATTTTATTGTTTGGATATTTTGCAGGTAAAATATAAAATGTACACTAATATGTACCAATAATATGAACTAAAAAGCAGTGGCGTGCATCATGCTTTGGCATTACAACCATGTCTCTTATCCATAACTTCAACATGGAAATGAGTAATGACAGCCCTGACGAGATGGGTTTGTCAATCAAGCCATGTGTTTTCTTTTTCTTTGACAACCCCACCCTCCTTTTCTTCTTGTAATTCTTGCTTTTCCTTTAGCTTTAAATGTGAAAATTGCTGCAATGAGTCATTTAAGGTGCTATTAACTCAGTGTTTCTGAATGAGAACAATAATACTTCTTAGAATGCACAAAGAAACAGGATTAAACTAGAAGAGATGTGTTTGCTCATTGGTTAGATTTTTAAAAATATATAGAAATATGTTTTGTTTTAATTTCAAATCAGTGAGTAGATGGCATGCACAAGAAAAACTACAATGAAACTAATTTCCTTTCAAACTGAACAGCTCTCCTGCTCTTAAAATTCAAGTCTTTCCATTATAAAGCCTATTTGAACCCTCTCCTTCCTATTTTTCTATGACATATTACTCACCTCAGTACATAGAATTAACACTTACTTTATACAATCCATAAATTGCTGGACTTTTCCCTGTCAGCTTTCCTCTTAAGTAAAAGCCTAAATACCCCAATTGTCCACTAAGGCCGGGGGGGGGGGGGGGGGGAGGGGAGCTTTCAGCCTTTATGTACTTTTCTTGAACAGCAATGAAAAAGTTGATTGACGTAGGAACCCTTTTTAATGTTCTGAATAAGTGCAATAGCAGACCTGCGATTTCAAACAACTATGCTTCCTTGGCATTTAAAGGATTTGCAACTGCAACTTTCACTCTTGGAAGCAGAATCTATATACAGGGTGAGCACAAAAACACTCCTTGATTTCATTCTATAACTGTTGGAAATCAAGGAGTGTTTTTGTGCTCACCCCAAAATACTCCTTGATTTCATTTTATAACTGCTGGAAATCAAGAAGTGTTTTAGTGCTCACCCTGTATATAAAAGTACTTCATGACTACAGCAGCAGATGTACTGTAATAGATACACTGCAATGTTTCTGCAATGGTGAACTAAACCACAGCTTATGCTGGTGTGGCTAGATTATATAAAAGGCATTTACAATTGCAAAACAATGCAATTGTAAAACATGTAAAATATTGCAAAACAATGTTCACAAAGTGCAAAAGACTATAGCAATGTCTGTAATCACACAATGCAAGCTGCCAAACACACAATGTCATACTCAGGGTTCTTCAAGTTCCCCAACTACATTCGAATTTCAGTGAACATCCCACCTATTTTTTCTCACCACATTCTGCATGTACAGAGTATTTTCGAGTACAGCACAGAGTCCTTATGCAAAACCTAGAGTGTTGCCAGACTATCCCCATTTTGAGTTTGTGAAGCTGCCATGCTGGACAAGGGAGACGGTCACATAAGAGACAGGCTTATATTATTAGCACTGTGAGTCTGATAGGACAGGAAGCTGCACTCAGAGCTCTTTGCATTTTGCAATGGGAAAACCTGCCTAGCTAGCTAGACAGAGATCTGAGGACAATAACAGTCTCAGTGGGCTGTTTTAGCCTTCTTCAAATGTAATCAGAACAAATCCAAAGTTCCTGCTTAATTGTACAACCAAAATTTTGCCTCTTGTGAATTCTTCCTTCATGGTACCTCCCCACCAAGCCAAACCTGCTTCTGCACCCCCCTTCTGGCTATTTCTCAGGGCAAAAACATGCCAACTCCTTGCCTCCTCGTGGCCATAATCATGTAATAGGTTTGGGGGAGAAAGTTTAAAGAAGCCTTCCTAGAGGCGTTTTTGGAACGAACACCCAGGACCTGAGCACTTGGTGGTGTTCTCAGGTGGTGATTCAGCCGGAGCGAGTGTCTTGCGGCTTTTGTGTGAGGTACTCAGAGACTCCAGAAAGGAGTTTCAAAAGTCTTGGCCTGTTTGAAGTACAGTGGCAAGCTTTTTTCCAGAGAAGCCTGCCAAGTATAATAGTGTGACTGAGGTGGAGATAGGAAGGGGTGACTAGCTATGTCAATTACTTGGGAAATTGAATTAATCAAGGTTCTAGTCTATCTTGAGAGCTTGTGTTAGAACGTAAAAGCTAATAAAGCAACTTGTTTATTTCTTTTATAAATAAAGTTTGCTTTTGTTTGGTTCACTTGAGTTGTGTGATCGCTCCCACACTGATCCCTTACCAGGGTACCCGGGGAAAGGTTTTTAGTATATGGTGATAGTGGGAGATTAGAATAGGAGTCCATAGTGGAGTAGAAAGTGGGGAGGTTTTTACTGGATTTCCTCCTCCGTTACTGTTAAAAGGAAATTTCCTTACATGTTTTTCAAAGCAGGCGGGATTTTAGAATCTCTGTGAGATGTTACTGAATTAACTGTGTGAGGGGTTAACAGAGAGGGGAGTGGCGAGTCCTGCCTGACCTGGCTGTTTCTCATCCCCATCCCCCACATTGCCCTGTTACACCACAAGTTGTAAGGACAATTGGGTGAGCCAGTGGCGTTCTTTGGGGGGGGCCTGTGGCCTCGGGCCCCAGGCGCCATCTTCCGGGGGGCGCCATCTTCAGCTGGGGCGCCGCCGCTGAAGCTTTTATGGACTTTTAAACAGTCCCGCCGAGGTGAGCGCGGGGCCGGCGGCGGCAAGGAGGCTGAAGAAGGTAAGGAGAGTGGTGGGGGTGGGCGCCGGGTGGGAGCGCCCTTCTGGGGGGGTTGGGGGCGCTCGGGCCCTTCTGGGGGGCGCCCGGGCAACCCGTGCCCCGGGCGCCTGGAGGGCTAGCGACACCCCTGGGGTGAGCTCACTTAATGAAGGTCAGGTTTTGAAGTAGGTCTAAAGAGGAAAAAAAAGGACACTCTCCAATTAAATTTCCATTTCATGTGCTCAGAGAACACAATGGATTTTTGTTGACAACAATGGGAAGGAAAGATTCATGAGTGCATGGGTATCCTATCCTAATACATATGACAACACATATGTTGTGTATATAAGCTGGTAGTGGAGCCTCATGATCATTGTCTATTTAGCACTAACATCTCCTACTTACGTGTCATAAACATTCAGCAGCCAATTGAGACACATATCTGCACAAAGTGGGACGTTGACCAAGTCTTTGTGCTTCTCTTCCATTCCACTGTAAATTGTAGTAAGACAGCTGACAACATCCTGAACACTGAGAAGCTGATCATTTTGGTACAACTTGTGCTCTTTGAAAGCTTCATTTGTTGTATTTAAGTCCAACAGGTCCACTGCAAAAGAATCAAAAGAGAGAATATTTGACAAACATTTCATTTTGATGGTTTGGTTCTCTCTAGTTTCTCTACAAGTTCAACTTGTACATAAGAAGTTCAAAAATCTATCTCCAATTGCAAAGGCACACTGCAATTCTCATTAGTGATGGCACTGAAGTTTGTTAGTACAGTGGACCCTTCTTTTCCGCGGATCTAGGATCCGCAGATTTGACTTACCGCGAATCCCGGATCCCCGAGGTCCACTTTAAAACGCTGTGAAAAAGAAAAAAATGGAGAAAAAGCACGTTTTTTTTAACCTTTTAGAGTGAAACCGCTACGTGTTCTTGATGTAAACAGGCTGAAATCGCGCTCTGGAAGCCTCTTCCTGGGTGCAACTCCCCCACCCCAGGTTGCCTTGGAGGCCACGTCTACCAGCGGAGGCCAGACGGTACTGGGCGGAGGCCAGGCAGGTCTATTCGGGCGAGTCCCAAGCGGAGGCCAGGTCTACCTGGTAGGCCTGGCCTCAGCCGGTTAAAGGCTGATCTACACCTACCCTTGTTGCGTTGCACTTGTGTGGTGAGGCACGCAAGCGTAGGGGACTGGATGCCCTGCTCGAAACGCTGCCCTGGTCTCCACCAGTTTCTTCAACGCAAATAGTCCCTCCTGATTGTCCCACCTTCTAATAAAGCTTAACGCTGACTGGCTGAAACTCAGGTGCGCTCCGATTGGCTGAAAACCCACTCATCCCTTTGGTCTAACAATTAGCTCCGCATCCTGCCCTCTCAAATCATGAGCATGTTCCACAGCCGATCGTAACGGTACTCTCCGATGCAAACAGATAAAATGGAAGTGATACAGCTCCGCACTCTCCGCATGCGCCCAGGACACGCCAGAATTCATGCGGTGGAGGTCAGCCTTAACCTGGCCTCAGCCTGGGACTCTGCCAGGTAAACCTGACCTTCACCGGTAGACCTGGCCTCTACCTGGCCTCCATTGCATTCTGGGGCAATCTGGGGAGGGGGAGGCATGCGACCCGGAAGAGGTTTCTGGAGTACGATTTCAGCCAGTTTACAGCAAGAACACACAGCGGTTTCACTCTAAAAGGTTAAAAAAAAACACCCCGCTTTTTCACAATTTTGTTCTTTTTTCACAGCGTTTTAAAGTGGACTCCAGTATGTGTGATCCTTGCTATCCGTGGGAGGTCCGGAACAGATCCCCCATGGATAGCGAGAGCCAACTGTATGTGATTTAGTAAATGACTCAGTTCAGCTCATAATGCCCAGCTATATGATGAATCAAGCACTATGTCCCCAGAAGTTATTTTACGCTCAGAATATTGAAGACAACAAACATTCTACGCATGAGCAGTCAAGGGTTTATCAGACCCAAACAGATCAAAGTCAATATAAGGGCAAAAATTCTTCAACATTATCCCTTTATGCAACTGAAACTTTATGAACTTACAGTGCAATCCTATTCAAAGCCCTGCGCTAGGATGCAGCAGTGCTGGGGCAGATACTGCTGTATCCAGCGCAGGGCTGGAGGTTCCAGGAGGTCTCCTCGAGGTAAGGGGATGTTCTTCCCCTTGCCCCAGCAGCCTCTAGGGGGCTACTCAGATGTGCGCCAACTAAATGGCCAGCGCAAATCTGAACAGCGCCATGTCGGGCTTCCAAGCCTGTGAAGGGGGTAGGATTTTGTGGAGGCCTGCTCCGTTGAGCCTGCCCCTCCCAGGCCTGTTCCACCCTCATCCCCGCCCCCCACCCCAGAACACCCACTCCCCATTCCCATTTTGCCCTCCCGCGCCCCTTCGGGCACTGCTCCTGCACTAGCGGAGGCCTGCCGGCACTGGCCTCCACACCAGTGAAATGTGCTTTATGGCACATTTGCGATGGTGCAGGGCCTAGTCACGCCGGCAGAGGCCAGCATAGGACTGGGCTGCCCAACATGTAAATTACAGACATGTAATTTATAAAACAGTACTATGTTGTGTAAATCAACTGGGGAATGACAGAGTCACAACATTGCAGCATCTGTGTTTACCACAACTTCACAAGCATGTGATGAATGAATGACACTAGGGGAAATTTCTCAGGGGAAATGTGATAGTGGGCATGCATGCTACACCATCAGCGTGCACACCCGACAAACCAGTTCAGAACTCCCAGAAAACAGACAACTTTTTTCCTAAATACTCAGTAAGACAGCTTATGAATACTTAAGTAAAATGAAAAATCAAGACAAAGGGGGCTCTTCCATCTCTAAACCCATCAGTGGTGCATGATTAAAGTCCGCACCCCCCCACCCCAGTTAATTTTTATACATTGTTCACGGAGTTGTAAACTGAATGATGAATTCTGCTAGGCCAGAGATGGAGACTGGCCAATGCAACAAGTTGGCTTTAAATCATACTGTTTTAAAAGAAACCTAAATAAGAGTCATCTTACATTTGCATCTATCAGCCTTGGGCAAGGTATGCAGATTAACATTCCATTTAAAACCACTGCAGGATCCAGAAAAGCAATAATGAAAACATGCCCATGTGCAGTGACAGGCATCTCTCATGAAAGCTCAATTTTCTGCAAAGAATTTTCCCTTTGATGACAACAACGTTGTCAGTCAGTTATAATAGCGATTATAAGAAACTAATTATAATCTAAACAATGATAGAAGGGAAATAGCTGATTGTGAATCCCCCCCCCCCCCCAGTAGTCATGTTAGGAAGAGATTTATTTCTTGGGGATAAAAAAAGAGTAGCCTAAGATTGCTAGAAAACAAATGACAGGATAATCTCTAGAGATATTTCACTAGAAATGGTTGAAACTTTAGCAAAAAGTGACAGTTTCTTGGCATTATTTTCACTGTATACATACACAAAGAAAATGTTAACATTTCACTTATGAAATGTTAGGGAGAAATGATCTAACATTTTAAGTGTCATGTTAAACAAAAATAAGGCTTTGCAATTCTAGGATGAATTATAAATTACTAGTCTATGTAGTACTCATATGGAGTAAGGACCACTAAAAAAAGACTCTTTGTGATGCATAGCATAGGAGGGATGGAAAACCACAGATATAAGAACATAAGAAGAGCCCTGCTGGATCAGGCCAAAAGCCCGTCTAGTCCAGCTTCCTGTGTCACACAGTGGCCCCACCAGATGCCTCAGGGAGCACAAGACAACAAGATAACCTGTTTCCCGTTGACACTCCCTTGCACCTGGCACAGAGAAAACCCACTTCTAAAAACCAGGAGGTTGCTTATGGCTTGTAACCTGTGATGGTCTTTTCCTCCATGAATCTGTCCAACCCCCTTTTAAAGGCATCTAGGCCAGATGCCATCACCACATCCTGTGGCAAGGAGTTCCACAGATGAATTACACGCTGGGTAAAGAAATATTTTCTTTAGATATCACTACCACCACTGCAATTGCAATAGCTAGAATAGCAAATTCTATTCTCTTATCTATGAAAAATGCAGTTGAAACTCACTTTGTTCTTCTACAGAAGTCTTAGGGGACAGAGTACCACTCTCTTTCATAAAATCTCTGTTATGCGCATACACATTATAGTCAGAATCAGAGCTCGGTAGTACAAAAACATATTTCTTTGAGTGCTTTTCATCTTCTCCCTATTGACATATGCATATTCAAATTGCTCTTATGCAGTAGCCAGTCCTACAGCCCAATCCTATCCTCCCTTGGCGTAGGCGATTTAGCATGTACCACGTGGCCCACGCTGAATTCTATCCGGGGAAGGGACAAGTTGGAGGTCTACTCGGGGAAAGCAGGCATTTACCCGCTTACCCTACGTAAATGGGGCTACTCTGTCTCTGCCAACTCCGGATAATCAAGCAGTCCCATGTGGGGGTTTGTGGTCTGGGAGAGGAGGATAGGATACAGCATCCGACATGGACGCCGGTTCCTCACCCCTCTTAGGCCCGATCCGCCGACCCCCTACCCTCTCCCCACCCTCCCCCAGACCCCGCGCCGCTTGGAGCTGCACTTACCAGCTCCATGATGCAGGGTTTTCTGCTGCTCAGCGTGCGTGTGGTTCAGACCTTGGTTCTGGCGCGGCACCAGCCTAAGCAGGCAATAGGATTGCACCACTAGTCTGATTACCTGACCAAGGACAGAGTGCTGAAATGAGACTCTGACCAGGAAGGTTCATGCCAGATTGGTGGGAACCTTGTCCTGTTGGGCAAAGTGTGGCTTGGTCTGTTTGATGAGTACTCTAAAGCTACTTTCCTTATAAATACTTTCTGCTGCACTTATAGCTATCTTGGAGCCTGTCATTAGTCAACCTTGGCAATAGCCATCCATACTAGCTATATTCATTAAGCTTTATTTGAGCTTCTAGAGAGGGAAAGAGTAAATAAATTTCTCTGGTGCACACACTCTGCTTATGACACGCTGAATTAGGTTACAGGTTTATTGGCGGTTGCTAGTCGGATGTTTCTATTTTACAGTGGAGAATTGAACTAGATGAAACTTTTGGCCATTCCACCTCTCAAATTCTGTGAAATTGTTTTGCAGGTATAGTTCCTGAGACATTAAGGGAAATCAATCATCTTAAACAACAATGAAAAACTTAAGACAAACTTTGCTGCTGGCATGCTGAACGCATACAAAGATGCACAAAATGTTCTCGTATTTTTGAAAATGAATTAGGAAAAGTTGAGACTACTATGAGACTACTGCACTAATCGTAAAAAGAATTAATATTCAGCAAAGAGTTTTGCGATTGAATATTGAGAGAAGCTCATGAAAGAACTCAGTTGTATTGAACGATGAATTCTTACGTTGAGTTGCTGTTCTCTGTCTTGCTTAGAATGAATACAGAAATACAATTCTTACGGCGCGATCCTCCCTAACTTTGCGCCTGCTGAGCGTGTGCTCCGCAGGTGCTGGGTGCTGTAAACGCACCATAAAGCACGTTTTCGGCACCCGGGGAGTAAGGGCCGCAAGCACAGAGGCCGGCAGCCCGTACTCCACCTCCCCGGATGACCCACTCCAGTGCAGTTGGGCCAGTGCAGGTAAGATTTGCACCGGTCGGTGCAGGGGCTTGGGGAGGGCGGGCCGGGTGGGGAGGGAGGGTGGCTGTTGGATGGCCAGGGTTGGGAGGGGACAGGGATACCGGTGGGGAGCGCTGCCAATATCCCAGGACCTCTCCCAGCCTGGGCTGCTCTTACCCCACCGCCCCGGATGTATGTTGGCTCGAGAGCCGACGTACATCCGAGGAGGCCCTTTGGGGCCAGACAGCACTACACTGGGAGAAGGGGACGAATGTCCCCTTCCCCCCAAGGAGTCCCGGGCCGAACCAGAGCAGCCCGGGAAGGGCTTAGGATACTGCGGCTGGCCCTATGGGCTGGCCACGTATCCTTACGCAAGGTTGGGCTGCCCGAATGGTGACACTGCTCTGGAAGCACCTTCATCACAGTTCAAATGTACTTGTTCATCTTCTGGGTTAACAAGCATAGTTCTGCAGTTTTTGAGCAGAAACCAACAATGCAAGATACTGATAGGCTAGCCTCCATTCCAAACAAACCTCCCTCTTCTAACCCTTCAAGCAGTTTTGCACTTCTAAAAAACTTTAAAAAAAAACAAACACCAGACTTTCAGTCCACTTGGAACACTAGGGGAAAAGAGCATGGTTGTTAGTTGCAAAGTTGGAAAGAAACCAGGCTCACAATTGGAATTTACTGTGGAAATGGGAAACTACAACTATATTCACATCTGCCTTATTCATATCACTGCAGCCAGTGTTAAATTAAATTAATGAGCATATTAATTTTAATTATTGCTGGGATTAGATTTCCAGTGCAAAAAAACCATGTACACCTGAAAGTAATAGGTGATTCAGGAGCTTAAACTAGCATGCAAGACAAGGCTGAATTCAGCTTCAAGCCTCAAATTAGAGTAACATGTTCTAATTAACAGATAACTTAGGAAAAAGAAATGCTACACTGTGAAGAAATAACCTAATAGCTAAATTGTAATCTAAATTCATTCTTTGTATGTCTTAGCTTCAGCAAACCTCAGCAGAAATGAGATAAGACCCCTGAGCCCCAGCAATGCCACTAGCCCTCCCGGCGCCCGGTCCAAGGGGGCGGGGCCTATTTTATATTTATTTATTTTATTTTTCAAATTTTTATACCACCCTTCCTCCAAGGAGCTCAGAGTGGTGTACATATTTCCTCCCCTCCTTTTGTTCTCACAACAACCCTGTGAGGTAGGTGGGGCTGAGAGATAGTGACTGGCCCAAGGTCACCCAGGAAGCTTTGTGGCTGAGCGGGGATTTGAACCTGGATCTTCCAGGTCTAAGTCCGACTCCCAAACCACTACACCACCCTAAGTGACATGACGTCATTGCGCCCAGTGCGACAATGAACACGCCCCCCCCCCGCCGGTTTCAGCACCTTTTTGGAGCCGAACGAGCTCCAGGAAGGGTGTGAGGGCCGAACCATCGCGCGGGTAAGTACCCCCCCAACTCTGACTGCTCTCCCTGCCCCCGCCCGGCGCGTCTGCTCCGCGCGCTCCATCCTCCTTCCGCCTCTGCTGAGCCCCCTTGCACCTGCAGATGGCTGAAGGGGAAGACAGATATTTCCCTTATTTGGAAAAGGTAATAAACAGCTTGAAGGTCCATTGTCCATTACCTTCTCCAAACTGCAGTATATGGTACAAGGAGAGGATGTTGCGCTACCCTAAACCCTCTGGCTGGCAAACACTGAGGGCTTGAAATTACCTCACTTGCACTGAGCACTGGAGAAGATATTTATTTATTTAAATAATTTATATCCTGCCTTTCTCCCAGCGAGGATACTCAAGGCGGATTACAAAACATTAAAATACATATACATTAAAAATAAATTAAAAACAAGTAATTAAAAACAATTAAAACATACAACTAAAAACAAACAACCCCAGTGGGTCAACCTGTATTTACTTTGTTAAAAACCATTTGTTAAGAAGCCATTTGTTAAAAAGCTAGCCCACCATGTCAGACATCGAACGCTACCCTAAATAAAAATGTCTTAAGGCCCCGCCGAAAGGTCTCTAAAGAGGGAGCAGTTCTTAATTCCAGGGGGAGGGAATTTCATAATTGGGGTGCCACTGCCGAGAAGGCCCTATTCCGCGCCGTCATCCCCCTCACCTCCGTCAATGGCGGCACGGTTAACAGGGCCCCCCCGATGACCTCAGAGTATGGGTCGGATTATAAGGAAGGAGGCGGTCCCTCAAATACCCTGGACCTGAGCCGTTAAGGGCTTTAAAAGTCAAAACTAGCACTTTGAATTGTGCCCGGAAACGAACCGGCAGCCAGTGTCGCCACCGGAGCAACGGTCCGATTGAGTCGAACCGACAGGCCCCGGCAACCACCCGGGCAGCCGCATTCTGCACTAGTTGCAGTTTCCGAACAGTCTTCAAAGGCAGCCCCACGTAGAGCGCATTGCAGTAATCTAGTCTAGATGTCACTAGGGCATGAGTCACTGTGACCAGGTTTGCATGGTCCAAGTACGGTCGCAGCTGGTGCACCAGCCGAAGCTGGGCAAAAGCCCCCCTGGCCACAGCTGCCACCTGGGAATCCAGGAGCAGCTGCGCATCCAGGAGAATAAACAGTGCGAGAAACTCCAGCTGCTTCTTGCCTTCTCCAAACAGGAGATAAATTGTGAGCTATGGGGAGGGAATGTGAACTGATTCACATGCAACCGGATTGAATTTGCTAGAGGGCCAGGGATACTTGCCCCAGCAAGCAAATTTGTGGAACTTGAATATGATGCTCAAAATGATAATTTACAGTAATCTGCTTCTCTGCCAAATAGTATCCACTCCTCATGACCCTACAATAGATAGAGAATATATTGTTTTATATAATATATAAAGATTACTATGGCTTTATGTAATCTTTTAAAAACTCACTTTCCAAAGTGAATCATTTTCACACTTGCTGAAAAAGAAAACTACACAAAAGAAAACTACACAAAACATACCTTCTCAACAGATCCATTAAAATGAACATGGAGGATAGCAAAACATATTAGGAAGGCCAGATACGGTAAGTCATTTTAGTGAAGAGTTGCAAAACAGTTTGCAATCTGTAACTACTGGTTCAATTTTCTAACTGCACCAATAAGGATAGCTTTGCTCTAAAATCATCGCTTACAAAAAAAGGTTCAAGATTGCAAAGCTTACTACCATTACATCAGAGAATTGCCCAAATAAACTAAAACCTATAAGTCTGCAACTAGAGATAAGTCAGCTTACGATTGCAATTTACTGTGAACTCTGTTTTCAAACTACAGTTATATTCACATCTGCCTTATTCATATCACTGCAGCTAGTGTTGAATTAAATTAATGCGGTTGTGACCATATTAATTTTAATTATTGCTGGGATTAGATTTCCAGTGCAAAAAACTCATGTACACCTGAAAGTAATAGGTGAATCAGGAGCTTAGGCTAGCATGCAAGACAAGGCTGAATTCTTGCAGTTTCCTCTAAATCAGTGTTTCTCGAACTGGTGTGTCACGGCCCACCATGAAAACTGGAAGCAGTTGCTACCCCCTAAAGGGGCATGGTGATGTGCTGTGACATTGGCAAATTACTGCTGCCGCTGGGGAAATGCCGCCGCCATTTTTTTTTTACTTACCGGAGGTTGCGCTGCTCCTCCGGAGGGGCCCACGCCCCCCTCTGCGGGCCTCCCTGCGCTTCAGATCTGCTCCCTGAAGCAATCAAGACCAAAGTGGTTTTTGTCCGAAACCGGATGCGTTTCATCTCAATTGCTTCAGGGAGCTGATCTGAAGTGCGGGGGCGGGACTTTGCCAGGTGGGCATCATCTTGGACTGCCACCCCCAGTAGGGGGCAGCATCCCTAACACCACTGTCCAAAGGAGGCGCAAACGTGCCTCGCTCTGGCGCCAGGAAGTAAGACTGGATCTCGCCGTAAATCAAAGAAAGCTTCATAACTTGGCCCCTGTTTTGACCAATAAAAGACTATCTCACTCCAGGTTTGTCCTACATTAATACACTCATTTTTTTATGTCTTCACAGTGCCAAGGCTACCCTATGAAATGCTAGATGAACAAAGGTCCGACTATCATCTTTCAAGAAGGATTCCTCTAAGGTACACAAGTTGAAAATATTCAATTGGAAATGTTAATTCATATGGATATTTTCTCCAGAAAAAAAAGCTACAACTATATTATTAGATTCCTGAAGTTTCTGACTTCCACGATGGAGGGGGGGGGGGAAGCCCTAGAAAGATGAGCAACACTTGACGCTTCTCACATTTACCATTTGAAAAGCATTTTACTGAAGAACAGTATGTCAGCAGAGGCTCCTAAGGCTCTAACTTCAGATTTGTCCTTGTAGTTTTCTCCCCAAAAGGCCTTCAGAGTTTGCCACTGTTAAGCTGTGACAGCAATTTGTCATACCTAACAGTCAGATGATGACCCTCTATTTCAAGTGATTCAATCTGACACTCTCTTTGCCTTAGTGCATTAGCCCTTCTGAAGTGTTATACAGTCTGACACCTTTAAAGGCTACCCGTATTTAAATTATGGGGAAATAGTTCCCCTTTTAATGGAAGTTGCATGAGAGTTTGACTTATGTGCTATCTAAGAAAGAGGTAGAAGAGATTCATCTATTTTCCCTTACTTATCAAAAATTAAGTATAAAATTCTGGAGATTCTCAAATTCCTAGGGTTACCTTCTTATAATATAAAGCATAATCTTTACTCCACTCTATGAGAGGCCACTAGGCTAAAGCTTAGAGAAGGAAGGACAAAAAACTGACATTTGCTTGGTGATTCATTTAAAGCTTAAAAACGTGGTGTATTCTCAAGACTTAGACATTGTTGAATTATGAAGAAAGTAAACGTAGTATCTAGTGCACATTTCTGTATAGAGGGCTGTAGGGCATTTTACTTTCAACGCTGTTTGAAAGTAAAGACGAGCACACACAGAAGTTAGCATTTTCGGTTTCAGAAGAATTAGCTTAAAAAGATACTAAGATTGTGTTTGGATTTGGTGAGGCAGGCTGCCAAGCACAGTTTTTCAGCTGACTCATTTGTAGTCATTCGGCACACCAGCAGCACTAAAAAGATTTCCAGTAACTTGTCAGCTGGGCTGTGAACATGTGGACATTGAGATTTTGGGGAAAGCAGGACTAAAAATAAAAGTGCTACTACTAACCTACTGAACAGTGTCTGAGTTAACTCTCCACTTTTTCCATTTCACTTTTCCTTCCTCCAGCACATGCCTTTCAGTGCCCTTCTAGTTCACAACAGAATGTTTGAGTAATGCGATGAGAGAGTAACTTTGCTATACGGACCAGCTATCAGATGTGCAGGAACCGATCAGTTTAGCATTTAATTAGCCTCAAGCAGTATACTTTCTCTTTATAGGCTAGCTTTGTTTTCCCTTCACCCTTTACTTACCTACATTACAGGACAATATGTGCAAATTTTCATATTCTTTGTATAATTCATACTAGCCTAGTGCTTCTCAAAGTGTGGGTTGCGACCGAGGCCACACTGAGTGGGTTGCGAGTTAGGCCCTCCCACCCGCCCTTGCATCAATTTGGTTCCAAATCAGAGCCATTCCGGAAGCCCAGCTACTTACTGGGAGCCTCCGGAGGCCTCTTTGGGGTTGTGCTAGGCCTGAGACCCACTCTCCTGGAAGTAGCATCAGAAAGCTAGTTCCGGTTTTCATGAGCAACTTCTGGCTTGCTTCCAAAAACTGGAAGTAGCTTTCAGATGCTTCTGCGTGCCATTTTGAGGCCCGCGGAGACCAGGAAAGTGGGTTGCAGGCCCAGTACATCCCAGAAGAGGCCTCCGGCTCCACTAGGAGCAGTGTACCACGACCCAGCTGGGAGGACAAGGTGAGTCACGACGCGGAAGAGTTTGGGAACCACTGCACTAGCCAATACAAAGAATCACAGATAGTATAAGCCCCAGTCTACTTACATATCCAGATTAGCACACACAGTTAATAGGAAATTAGCTAAATTTTAAGGTCTGGTCAACCAACAGCATATGATACAGCCACCTTGCTGAAACTAAGCAAGTCTAGGTCTTATCAGTGCCTGGATGGAAAAGTGCCTGAGAATATAGAGGAAAGAAGTTCAAAGCAACAGCAACTCACAACAGGAAGACACCCAGAAAGGACACCTACAGGAACTGGCACCTCTTTTACTGATATTCTCAATGAGTTTTGGTCTACTTTATCTCCTCACACTAACTGCTTTGCAAATAAAATAATTAACTTTGAAACTTACAGCACAATGCCTTTTGTAGCCTCCGGATTTTGATAGCTGTACGGTAAGCAGAAAAACGCACGTTGTTCAAATCAGCTGAAAAATGGCAAAGGACAGAAACATTAGTAATCAAAGGAAGCATTGATTCAATGCCACATCATCATTTGTATTTGTTGTCAGGTATTTGATGACAACTTTTAAAGGACTCATAGTTGATTCTATTTTAATCAACAAAATTAAGGCAGAAAGAGGCAGAGGAAGGCAATGCTTCGGTCAAGGCTGGTGACAGCTTGAAAGACAACTCCCGGTCAGAAGGATGAGGCTCCTGTGAAATGATCTAGGAGCTGCTACTTCAAATGTCATAGCAAACCCACCTGGAAGTTACCCTTGGCTAGCCCTCTATTGCCCATGGTACATTTCAAAAGTAGCCCTCAGAAGTAAATAAGTTGAAAAACTACTAATTCATTCTTCCTTCGTGCCCCTTTAAATTTTAGCTGAGCTGTATGGGAACCACTTCTGCATGGTTAGGTTAAAATATGACTTTCCCCACATTTAGCTGGAAAGACCCATGCAATCAGACCCTGTCCATGTGGTTGAATTATTAACAGGGCAATCCTATCCAACTTACATCACTGATGTAACCAATGGTGCAGCGAGAACGGGAGGCCCCAGAATGGAAAGGGGATTCAAATCCCCTTCAAAGGCGATTTAAATCTCCCTTCCCCTCCGAAGTCTTCTGCCCTGCCCTCCCCCGCTGGTTACATCGGTGGTGTAAGTTGGATAGGATTGCGCTGTTAAACATTTTCCCAGACATATAGAAGGTGCTCGTAGGTAAGCAGCACCCACACAGTGAGAAGAACAGCCATATGTTCCCTCATAATAATTAGGGAGAACGTTCAGGTCTTTAGGAGTATTTTAAATCCCTTTTCACAATGCTTGGTTAAACCATAAATAAGACAGGTTTTACTGCAGGTGTGTTAACTGCAATATATTCTAAACTTCAGAACCAAGAATATTGAATTTTAACATTGGTATTTGATCACATGGGGAACCCCATGCTCTCATATATAACAATAAAATGATACCCTTCCAATTTTCTTAAAGGATACGTCATCATAACACATCACTGCTTTTATTAAACAAGTTAAAAAGTTTTACACAATTAATAGACTGAACGTTTCACTCCAAAACCTAAACTAAAATATGTGAAAACATTCTTAATTAATTATACTTTATATTCCAATTATTCAGGTGATCCACTTGCTAGAAGTATGGTAGCACAGTGGCCCTGTATATGGCAAGAAGCACTTCAGTCAGCCTATCAAGTACACTCTTTGCCAACTTGGTCTAATAAAGGAGAAGCTCACTTACCTAATGACTGAAAAAGTTCAGTCATTTTAGGGTGATCCCAGCAGGTGGTTTGAGTCTGGTGACTGTGAGAAGAAGAAATAATACATATTTTGGGCAACCAAAGAACTACATATTGCAAAAATGACATATTGGGGGAAAGATGTGTGCACATGTAACCTTTGGCTAGGAGTCAAAGAATCATGTAACTATAGTTAAAAATTTGGAGAGCGCTTTGGCTCCATGCATCTCAACCAATAGCCCTATATGATAAACAGCAAACCTCTTTTGAAATCTGGGCAGTTGGTGAAATGGCATGATGGCCAACTACAGTATTTGAAAAATATCTAAAACTCCACTGGGCATGCACAAAACCTCGAATGCACTCAGATTAGTTCCAAAGAACTCATACAGACTCATATCTATACAGTACTTATGCTGGGTTGTTTTTTTCCCTGAAAACACAAACTTTTGTATTTATCTTCTATATTACATAAAAGGTAAAGGTGACCCCTGACAATTAAGTCCAGTCGTGTCCGACTCTAGGGTGTGGTGCTCATCCCCATTTCAAAGCCGAAGAGCCAGCGTTGTCCGAAGACGCCTCCGTGGTCATGTGGCCAGCATGACTCTCCTTGCCGCAGCGCGTAGCATGCAGCTGGAACACGGAGCGCTGTTTACCTTCCAGCAAGCGGTACCTATTTATCTACTCGCATTAACATGCTTTGGAACTGCTAGGTTTGCAGGAGCTGGCCAAGCAACGAGAGCTCACCCTGTCGCGGATTCGAACTGCCGACCTTTCGATCGACAGCTCATGGTTCAGCGGTTTAACCCACTGCGCCACCGTATGTCTATATTACATACATACGTGCAATTATTATTAAATGTTTGACTGCCCCGTCTCATTGTATTAGTTTCCACACTTTAATGCACAAACCCACACCCAGCAGATGATTGTGGCAAGTTCTATTTAACCTAAATTTAAGTTCAATGAATAAGCAAATAATTCCCACAATCTAAAATTCACCCGATGTTCCACTTAGTTAGTTCTGGGCTGATTGCTGGCCAAATTATTAGGTAAACACAATGCTCCAGGTTCTGACTCATGCAGCACAATTCTGTCTAGCAGGATGTGGCGGCGCACATAAGGTGCCCAACCACATCCTATTCAGGATTGGGCCTGTCCTGGCACAGCCAGTGGCCTCCTCCGGGTAAAGGAAGTTTGTCCCTTTACCCTGAGTAATGTGCCAGTCACCTCAATGGGTCTACTGGGCCAGTCACCCCGATATGAGCCAGCTATTTTGCTGATGCAAGTCCAAGAGCCCTGTGTAACGACAGCCAGGCCCAGGAAGGGGGATAGGATATGGCGGAGGAGGCCGCCGTCAATCCCTTCCCCTTCCTGGTCCCGGCCGACCAATCCCACTCTGCCCTCCCCATGCCCCTCCCTCCGCCACTCGGCAGGGGACATCTTCCCACTACAGCGCTGCTCTGTGGCGCTGGAGGAGCGCCGCAAGCCTCTCTGCTGGCACCGCTTACTCACTGGGTGCCGCAAATGTGCCTTGCAACACATTTGCAACACCCTAGATTGGGGAGCGATCATTTCACTGGTCTATTGTTAGACACTATTGCTGTTGGTTGTAAAAAAAAAAAAGTCCAATTTTCAGACTCATCTACTAATCAGGGTCTCCTGATCTATATGCCTGCCAAACTTCAGGGTTTTGGGGTGATCTGAAAAAAACTAAAATCACTTTGAGTGCACTTTGAGTTCTCTATTCTAGGGAGAGATTTCCAAAGTCTCCTTTCAGACTTTTAAAGTGATCAGAAAGTCTTTGGTATGGGCCACATGTAAGCTCCCTAGTTTGCATAGGAACAGAGTAACCGAATGGGGGTAAAATTTGAGCTCCCTACTTAGAGAGGGGTAGTACAAACATCACTATTTCAAACTTTACTAGTTGTCATGGTGTCTACATATATGCCAAATGTACTAGCTTTCTGGTTGGCAGAAAATATTGTAGCCGTTGTGAGTACACTGAATATCATACCATGTTTCAGAAGTCTGGCTCATTGGGAAGTAACCCAACAACCCAACAGTAACTCACAGAGCACTCCCAATTCTGAGTTCAATGGAACTTACTCTCATGTAAGTGTGTCTAGGACAGCAGTCACACAGTGGAGTGCTATGCATGTCTACCAGGAAGTAAGGCACTGCTTACTAAGGCCCTGTAGCCTCAGTGAGGTCCAAGTGTCTTCTACTATACACTTCGGCATTCATTTGTTTAACTGAATGATATATTGAGAAGTTGTTTAATGTAGATCTTTTTTCTAATGTTCTTAGCATGAATTGCAACTCAAAAATATCACTATACTGTACATATTAACCTTAGTAGTTAGCAGTATATCCGTAGTAAAAATAAAATGACCTTTAGCTCTCTCATGCTAAAGATGACAGAGTAATTTGCTACATTTGTCCTCTTAGAGCATTCCAATGCAATGCATATTACAATTTTATCCACCATTTAACCCATCAAGATTTTGGGTACCCAGCCATATAAATAAGAAGATATTTAGCCTGTTCACAGAACTTTCAAAACGTATTGCTGTCCATTTGTCATATTCAATTTCCATACATTATTAGTCTCGAGGATGATTCATTCCTGCCACATACCAGTGTATAAATTTAAAACAGATTAACTAGAAAATTAATTTCACTGGATTTGTTATATATAAATCCTTACAAAACTCCCACTTTGATTTAAGTGGCCCTATATATTAGCAAATTAAGCAGTATTTAGTGAAGCAGTAAACTATAGTCTCACATTTTACTTAAACTTGAACTGGTGCAAAAATCTGCACTTGCACTCTAAGAAGGTCATTCATAAAGGCAAAAACTACCAGAAAGTTATCTTGTGTGAGCCTTACTGAAAAGAAGAACCAGGGTTGAACAAGAACACATGTATGTTTCAGAAGACTAGGTAATTTGAAGAGAATCTGTACTGGAAAGTTCCAAGTGAATTTTTGACCCGCATGGCTCAAACACAGTTTTATTTCAACTTGACAGAATTTGTATTTCTGTGTTATTTCCTTATATTGTATTTCCTGGCATGATAGATTAGCAACTAATGTACACATAACATTTCTGGACAATTATAGCTCTGTGTTTCACAGCCCGATCCAGTGTAGGTGTAGGCTAAGCCGTCGCAAATGCACTGTAAAGCGCATTTGCGACGAATTTGGAGTAAGGGCCGCCAACACGAAGGCAGGCAGCCCTTACTTCCCCAGCGGACCGTCCCTGCACCCACCAGTGAAGGTAAGTCCTGCACCGGCTGGTGCAGGGGCGGGGGGAGGGCGGACTGGGCGATGAGGGAGTGGGCTAATTGGGGAGAGGGCAGGGATATTGGCGGTGCACTCCGCCAATATCGAGGGCCCTTTCCTGGCTTGGTTCAGCCTTATTCCGCCGCCTTGGATGCATGTCAGCTTCAGAGCTGGCGTGCATCTGAGGAGGCCCATAGGACCACGACCAGCTTGCACCCGGGGAAGGGGACGAATGTTCCCTTCTCCCGAGGTGCTTCCGGGCTGCCCCGGGGCAGCCCAGGACCAGGATAGGATGCGGTGGCTGGCCCTTTAGGCCAGCCACCGCATGTTACACAGGATTGCGCCATCAATCACCTGCATGCCACCAAAACAAAAACAGGCATAGAAATGAAAGATACCCACATGATAGAAAGCACTCACCCATTTTAATATATATCCTTCCTGGTCTGTGATGTAACTATACCAATACAGTACCAAAAAGGTGAATCAAGCTAGGTTATAGCTTGAATAAAAGTTAGCGTGGGGGAAAAAAAGCCTCCTAAAAAAAGAGGAGTCTGCTTCTCCTCCTCCTCCTCCTCCATCTCCGATAAACCGACAACCGATCCAACTGGACATTCTGATTCATTAGCTGAGTTATTTACGTCAACACATGACAATATTTCACAACTAACTCACTCACAATCACAACACCTAAGTCAAGTAGCTGGAGCGATCCAACAGATGCAAGACTTGCTGTCTGCTTTGCAGACCCAGGTTGGAGAGATGAAGGAAGGAAAAGAAAACCTTGGCATAAAAAGGGGGTGCTGGGCAGGAGCCCAGCGCGACTGACCCTTTTCCTGTGAGAGGCAGGACCGGTCTGGGAAATGGATGCCCTCCAACGTGGGAGGAGACCAATTCAGCGACTGGCCCTGCCTCCTGCGGGTAGGAGTGGCAATCCCGAAGGGTCTAGGAATGCCCCCTTCCTCTTCTGGAGAACAAGATTACAACCTTAGAAGATCAAATTAACCATCACGATACAGATATGAAAGCACCCCATGGTCTCTATCTGCCAGAGTTTCTCATTTAGAAATACTGTAACAGCCTGTTTATGCAACTTACATATCCTCAGAATCCCATAAGTAGGAATAAAAAAGGGCAAAGAAGTTGATTTTATTGAAAAGTTCCTGCATAGAGGTGATGGTTTTTGTTGAACATGAGAGGATTACAGCCTAAGTCTTACTGAACACAATGGGCTTACTTCTGAGTAAAATAAATAATGTTTTCAAACACCTCTATTCCTGCATGAGCTCTTACAACTCCCATCGGACTTTCAGCTACTTATCGGGTGGGTATATCCAATCCCCACTGTTACTTACGCCTTCACAAAAGCCTGGATTGTGTGTGTGAGAGAAGCCATTTCTTTGCTTTTTGTTGGAGACCTGAGATCAGCCTTGAGCCTCCTCCCCAAACAAATCCCTATAACCAATCATTCAAGTCCTCCAGTTTGAAACCCACCCACCCTTTATCTTGAGCACAACAGTTGCCATCCTGTTCAGGTACCTGGGTTATCAGTCAAAGAGTTTGTTCAGTGGGAGAGACTAGCTTCACCACCACAGGTGGGTGAAGGGCACTCCCTTTCTCTTGCCTTCTTTGTAGCCCTAAAATCCTACTTCCTGCCCTGGGTTCTTCCAAAAAACCCAGTTAAACTCCTTGTGCCCCCATGTTTTCCCTCTATTTGCTCTGCCCCTTCTCTTTCTAATGAGTTCCTCTCCCACCCCACCCCCATACCTTTCTCCTTCTAACCACTCCCTCAGGGCTTTCTCAGTGTGTAACTGTTAGCTATAGAATTCCCCATCTAGATTAAATGTGACTGTGAGCCCAATCCTATGCATGCCTACTCAGAAGTAAGTCCCATTAGTCAATGGGGCTTACTCCCAGATGTGTGGATAAGATTACAGCCCGAGTTATTTTAATAAGGCCCAGTTTTAATCCCCCCTTTTTTATTTTGAGCACAACAGTAAACTGTTTTAACCTTCATCGCCATCTCAGTTTTCCTTTTATTGCCAAATTTTATAGTTGCACCACTGGCCATTACAGTGGGTCCCTGCTCACAATTGCTTTTCCCTCTGCGTGCGCCTGTTACATACATTTTTAAAAAACACTGCTGGTAACAACCAACTACCTCTTCCATCCCACAGGCCTTTTCTCTGAGCCCAATTTTTACAAACTCTCTGCGCTTCTTACTGTATAGGTAGGTAGATCAATATATACTGAGGATTTCACTTGACACATTTGATGAAGTGGACTGCAGTTCATGAAAACTTTATGCTGAAATAAACTGCTTAGTCTATAAGATGCTGTAAGCCTCTATTTTCCTGCAACAGACTAACAGTTCCTCTGACACTAAACATATTAGACTTTTAGAATCCAACCAAGCAGCTTTCTGCCAAAACACCCCCCCCCACACACACACAAAAAACATCTTAATCGGCAAGGTACGCTAAACATTGAAAGTGAGCATCAGCTAGCGTTAATAACAAAATGTTTGATTCCCAGTACTATGTTTTTAAAGGTTCTGAAACTGAAATTGGTCAAATACTAAACACAAAGTGCACACTCCCTGTGGCCAATCTGCTTTATGGAACAATCATAAGACCGAAATGGAAAACATAAAGTTCTGCTGCTATTAATCTGATGATTTGGGGGCTGAACAAAAAAGGGATACTAAGGAAACAGCAGCTGCTACCATCAATGATTGACAGTGTTTGGGTCCTTGATTTCAAAAGCCCCGAGTGCTTGCATATAATCACTAATGAAAATCATATTAACATAAATAGCCATATAAAATATGAAATTTAACCTGCTCATAGGCTAAATACTGTAATAAAAGAAACACATAGCATGACTATATTATGTTGCAATTTGAATAAATTAGAACAAAAGGGGAAAGAAAATTAAGAAAATATTGTTAAAAACAGAGTGTTCCGGGAGAGCTCTGGACAGAATCTGTATTGGGCAGGTGGACCAGAGGCACATTTGGTAATCTGACCTTAAATTCAAGATTTAAATTCAATATTTAAAGCCAGGATGGTGTAGTGGTTTGGGAGTCGGACTTAGACCTGGAAGATCTAGGTTCAAATCCCTGCTCAGCCACGAAGCTTCCTGGGTGACCTTGGGCCAGTCACTATCTCTCAGCCCCACCTACCTCACAGGGTTGTTGTGAGGACAAAAAGGAGGGGAGGAAATATGTACACCACTCTGAGCTCCTTGGAGGAAGGGCGGTATAAAAATGTGAAAAATAAATAAATAAGATACACTCTCTCATCCATTTTCTTTTGACATGGAAAAATACAGGCCTAAAACTGTAGACTATTCTATTTACAGAATTAGTGAATGATGTTGTCTGTTTTTCTGCAATATGGCAGTTCTGTAATGTGTTTTGAACATTGCTGTATTGGATTTTAAAAGCCACCATCTGCCTTGTCTCACACTAATTTGATTTTATCTTAACCATAATCTCACCTATTAGAACTGTATAAGCAAGATCTCATCATATTCTGCAGGTCCACAGGTGCCTGCATCCTAGCAATAAATACTGACTGGCACCCTGAGATTCCCCAGACACATGTCTTGTGAAGAAAGGGAAGCTGAGCAACAGTTCCAGGAGTCTGTGTGTGGGGTTTTGCTGTCCTGCACAGCTCGCTGTTCATCGATTGCTAGTCTCTAGCACTCCTCCTCTTCTGTTCATTTATCACCAGTATTTATAGTCTCCCTCCTTGTTCTATAACAGCAATGCTCTCATCCCAATGTTTAGTTTGAGAAACAACTTTTGAAAGCAAAATTTATAATACAAGGTAAATATTTGACACACCAGTGTAGTGCCGTGCAACTTTATGGAAGTATGCCCAATATAAACACATTACTTTATAAAATATGCTCTTAGTAAGCTACTTTACTGTAACAGAGGAGAAATTGCAGAAGGGGGTATATCCTGCTGCTGTATCACAAAGAACACGTGTTCCGGTGATGCAACGTGCTTTATGGCTGTAGCAAAGCACAACACACCATAGAGTGCAGCCTGGCCACTGCCACGTGAGCCACAGTGGCTGGGCAACAGCAGCCACTTTGGGAGCACTGGCACTGGAAAGTTGGCGCGGGTGGTGGGTGGAAAAGGATGGAGAGAAATGGGGTGTGGACAGGGTGGGGATGGGAATGTGCTGAGAGTGCGAAGGCATGGTTATTGGTGGTAGCAGGCAGCTCCACCAACATCCTATCATCCGTCCTGGTCTTAACCACCTATCAGGGTCCTCTTGGACCTGCATCAGCAAAATTGACCCATTGGGACAGCAGAGGCTTGACATGGGACAAGGGAACAAATGTTCTCTTACCTCAAGGAGCCTCCAGAACTCAAAACGGTCTGTTTCACAGCCCCCGGATGCCATCGGTCCAGTGATGTTTCCCACATGATCATTTTTTATAGATTCAATTATTAGTTCAGTATTCAATTGCTGGAAAAAGGACTCCCTTGCTGTTGTATGTTGATCTGTTCTGTTTCCTCTTAGTTCCACTCTTTTGACATTTCCCCCCTTGTTGTATACTATTAATAGGGTTTTTGCTTTGTTTTACATTGTTAATATTTATTGTATTTTTTCGTGTGTGTTAATATGTTTTGAGCCTCCCTTATGGGAGGGGAAGATGGGATACAAATATTTTAAATAAAATAAAAATACAAATACATTTACAATTATTTATATTATATATAAATGGAGGGGTCCCCACAGCAAAATACCACATCTCCTCTACTCTAATTGTTCACCTCTGACTGTTAAAAGGTTCAAGCAGAGAAGTCCTTCACACAGACCCCATTCCGATGCTCTGTTTAATTTTCCCCTGCTCAACTACCACCTTCTGTGGTGTGTGTGTTAGTGGTGAGTGTGAGTGAGAGAGAGAGAGAGAGAATGACTAATCTGATGCAAGCTGAGCTGATTCCCACTCTACAGTCTGTGTACACAGTAAAGCTCCAAGTATCAACAGACACGTCACTGGAGCGTGGCGCGTGGGGCGGGCTGCCGGGGGGTGACACACGCAAAGGGTGACGCTTGCGCACCCGCGCGCGTCGCCCCATTCTGCGCGGAGGCTCCGAGGCCGGAAGAACTCGGAGCGTCCGCCCCGTCCGGCAGTCCTGGGCCTTCTGAGAAGGCCCAATGCATCAATGCGGCATTTATTAGCTTTTTCGCGCATGTGCAGACTGTTTCTGAGGGCAAAAGGGCAGCCCTTGCCCTCAGAAATGGTCTGCGCATGCACGA
This sequence comes from Plestiodon gilberti rubricaudatus, assembly GCA_026170595.1. Lineage (NCBI taxonomy): Eukaryota > Metazoa > Chordata > Lepidosauria > Squamata > Scincidae > Plestiodon > Plestiodon gilberti. The sequence goes on from JANXHW010000001.1 coordinate 68,115,743, forward strand.
AAAAGCTAATAAATGCTGCGTCGACACATTGGGCCTTCTCAGAAGGCCCCGGACCACTGGACGGGGCGGACGCACTCAGCAGCAGCGGGGCAGTGTCACCCTAGGGCAGGGGCGACGCGCGCCCAGCTCCAGGGTGACGCGCACCCTAGTGACGATGGTGAATGTGTAGATGTATTTTAAATGTGCAAAAAAGAGACAATATAGAATGAGAGAAAGGGCAGGAATCCAGAAAGGAATCCTTCCCTACCTCAGGAACTACCTTCCCATAGTTCACAGTGTACTGGGACTGTAAATATCTCCCGAAAAACTTTAAAATATAAAAATCTTACGTTGTCTATGAATATTGTATGTCACACACCATGATACCACAGTTTCTCATCACGAAATCCAATACATTTTTCCTTGTCCATAGAGGATAACCTTGGATGTCATTCAGAAACACATGAATTGTGAAAGCATGAATATATTATGAATTTTGCGCAACTTCTCAATCCAGAACTGCTATAAAAGTATCTTGAGTGTAGTTGTTCCAATATTAAACATGCCATAATTCACACTAATAATTACAAAAACACAAACTTAAGAATGAAATTCAGGTCTTTGTTTTAAAATTGGCTCCAGTATTTAATGGCCAATGTTTTAGAAGAGGTGTGTGTGTGTGTGTGTGTGTGTGTGTGTGTGTGTGTGTGTGTGTGTGTGTGTGTGTGTGTGTGTGTGTGTGTGTGTGTAAACTACAGCACAATTGCACTCATTTCACATGCTAGCAAGGTTATGCTCAAAATCCTACAAGCTAGGCTTCAGCAGTACGTGAAACGAGAACTACCAGAAGTACAAGCTGGGTTTCGAAGAGGCAGAGGAACTAGAGATCAAATTGCCAACATGTGTTGGATCATGGAAAAAGCACGAGAGTTCCAAAAACACACACCTACTTCTGCTCCATTGACTACACAAAAGCCTTTGATTGTGTGGATCACAACAAACTGTGGTAAATTCTTAAAGAGATGGGGGTACCAGACCACCTTACCTGTCTCCTGAGAAACCTGTATGTGGATCAAGAAGCAACAGTTCGAACCGGCCATGGAACAACCGATTTGCATCCGTAAAATATGATCTTAGTTCAAAATTGGTTCAAAATTGGGAAGGGAGTACGGCAAGGCTGTATATTGTCACCCTGCTTATTTAACTTATATGCAGAGTACATTATGAGAAATGCAGGGCTGAGTGAATCGCAAGCCGGAATCAAGATTGCCGGGAGAAATAACAACCTCATGTATGCAGACGATACCACCCTAATGGCAGAAAGTGAAGAAGAACTAAAGAGCCTCTTGATGAGAGTGAAAGAGGAGAGTGCAAAAGTTGGCTTGAAACTCAACATTAATAAAACTAAGATCATGGCATCTGGTCCCATCAATTCCTGGCAAATAGAAGGGGCAGAAATGGAAGCAGTAACAGATTTTACTTTTTTGGGTTCCAAGATCACTGCAGGCAGAGGCAGCAGCCATGAAATTAAAAGATACTTACTCCTTGGAAGGAAAGCTATGGCAAACTTAAACAGCATAATAAAAAGCAGAGATATCATCATGCCAACAAAAGTTCGTATAGTCAGGGTGATGGTGTTCCCAGTAGCAATGTATGGTTGCGAGAGTTGGACCGTAAGGAAGGCTGAGCGCCAAAGAATAGATGCTTTCGAACTGTGGAGCTGGAGAAGACTCCTGAGAGTCCCTTGGACTGCTAGGAGATCAAATCAGTCAATCCTAAATGAAATCAACCCTGACTGTTCCCTGGAAGGACAGGTACTGAGGCTGAAGCTCAAATATTTTGGCCACCTAATGCGAAGAGAGAACTCTCTGAAGAAGACTCTGATGCTGGGAAAGATTGAAGGCAAAAGGAGAAGGGGAAGGCAAAGGATGAGATGGTTAGACAGCATCACTGATGCAACAAACATGAAAATGAGCGAACTCAGGAAGATAGTGGAGGACAGAAAGGCCTGGTGGGATATGGTTCATGGGATCACGAAGGGTCAGACACAACTTAACAACTGAACAACAACAACAACAACTTTATATTTTAGTGGCTTGCAGTTAAACATGATTCAGAAACATACTACCCATCCTGAGGTCTTAAGTGATGCAGATTATAAATTGAAATGTGAGCTCCATTGTACTTGAGAATAGTTGGCAGAGATGCAAAACTCTGAGTTTCAGAGCTGCCTGAGCCTGCAAATGCTCCCTTAGATAACACGCTACTGCTTCACTTAAAATTCACATTTTAGTGACGTGTGAAGTAATTTATTTTACGGATGCAAATTTTAATCTGTTTAATTTAGTTGGTTAACCAATAGAGAGAACCATTTTGATTGGTAAATACCTTTTTTTCCCCCGAGGCTGCTGATAATTAAGGACATGCTTATTTAGGTATTTCTGAAATTGTTTTGGATCTGGCATGTTACTAATAAAGAATAAAAGAGAAAAAATATAAAGACAGTCATAACTCTGAGCAGTGTTCTTTTCTCATTAAATTATCTTGAACTGCCTTCTGTATCTTTAAACTTCACTTGAATTGGGGGTTCTTAACCTGTGGGGCCTGCATCCTGAGGGGGTGAACGAAGGGGGCCCATGAGGTGCTCCCAGAATTAAGAAAAAATTGTACTAATATACATTTCTGCTTACTAGATAGATAACTTTTAACAATTTTGAATCTGGTTTGAATTTGGCTCCAACTACTCATGGTCCAACAACAGCCAATGATATATCTTCTTATTGACCACAATATTTATTGTTTTTGGTGCTAGGGGACTGGATGAGAGTTAACTTGAAATTAAATCTGGACAAAACAGAGGTAGTTCTGTCATTCAGAGAACTGCAAGGCAGGTATTGGACAATCCACCTGTTCTAAATGGGGCTGCTCTCCCTCTGCTGGAAAAGGTTCACAGCTTAGTATCCTTCTGGAGTCCTCATTGCTCCTGGATAGCAGCAGTGGTGGGAGAGGCATTTGTGCAGCTTGGGCTGGTGCAACAAAGGCAAACTTACCTGAATCAATCTGACCACTCTGGTCCACATACTCGTTACACTGATATTGGATTACTGCAATGTGCTTTACATGGAGCTTCCTTCGAAGACTGTCTGGAAACTGAAATTAGCGCAGGATGTGGTCGTATGGTCAAAGGGGCATAGCAGTTTGACTCCGGCTGCAATTCTATTCACGCTTACCTGAGAGTAAGTCCCATTAAATTCACTTGGTCTTACTTTTGAGTAGCCATGCCTAGGATTGCATTGTCTGTCAGGTCACTGCTGCTGTGGCTGTATTGGCTGCCGGTGTATTTCTGGAGCAATTCGAAGTGCTGGTTTTGACCTTTAAAACAAGGTATCATACACCTCTCCCTGAATGACACAACCTCTCTCCTGCAGTCTTCAAGCCCTTGAAGACTGCAGGGTGGTGTTTTTTGTTGGTGGTTTTTTTTTTTTTTTTTTTTGGAGATCTTCAAATTTATGCAGGGTTTTTTTGACATCTTCAAATTCTATGAAGTGAACACATTTTTTTCTATGACTGAAATTTCATATTTTTTTTAGTTCCACTTTTTGCCATATATTTCTAATGCACTTTTAGGAAAATAGCAAATAATGATAATTTAAAGGCACAAAAGGCTAAGAACCTCTGACTGATATTAAGGTTCTGGTAAAATTCAGTTTAAATTTAATGAATAAGTAAATGGTTAAACATTAACTAAAATTATTTAATTGGTTGACAGCCCCTATTTCTATAAATATTCTTGATAAGTGTTCCAGACTGTTTCAGCAAAATCAAAAGCACACTACAGCAATAGTTGTTCTGAAAAGTGGAACTACATTAGTGATAAGGAGATGACCTCGAGATTTTAGATCTATATTACTTCTGGCAGAAAGTTAAACATTATGTTTCTCATCCAGCTCTTAAGGGAAACAACGTTATTAGCCAGAAGGAAGGATAAGATTTATTTGGGGGCACAGATTAGTTTTTTATCCCCAGATTGATATACACTTACTAAAACCAGGAGAAAAAATTGTTTGGGTGGTTTTTTTTCCTGATGGAAGGCTTGAAAAATTACACAGACAATGCTATTCGTTTATAAGGCATGATAAAGTAGGGTTTAAAGGTTTTTCTGATGATACCAGGGGATTTTTTTCAAGCGTACATAAAAATAACCAGTGTGGCAATGAATTTTGATATTAACGATGGTGCTGAGGCATCACTGTTCTCACTAAAATGTGTTGTAGGAAGTTGTACTTTATTCATTCAGTGTCTCAGCTTTGGTTTTTAAAGCTGCTCACAGGAAGCCATTGGAAACAGCTTTTGCTAAGCATCTTAACCCACATGCTACTGTTAAGGGATGGATCCCTCAGTCAAACGTGATGTTCAGTGGCAGATTTGAGTCTAAGAACCCAAATCTCCACCAAATATCTAAAAAGTGGTGAAGAGGGGGCATGATTTGGTGCGTGAAGATTTGGCTCAGAATCTTTCCCTCATAGCCCCTTCTCCTCAGCACGTTCCCCTCCTAGGCAATTTATCTTAGAGCCAAAACACATGATACCGAAAACTGGTGATCAGATCTCCTAATTTGAAAAACAACAAAAGTCACTTTTCAGAAATTATGACCCCATGTGTTTCTGTACGCATGAAAACTTCCTGGTAGCACGCCTGGCTTAGGGCCTCCCCCTCCCCCCCCCGTCTTTTCGGTGATCAGTTTTTGTCTGCAATGACAACCTCTGAACACAGGGAGGGCAGGGCTATGTTCACACATCATCATCAGAGGCAAGACTAAGCCAGGTATGCTACAAGGAAACCCTCGTACAAGAATGTGTGGGTGCAAAACTCCTGAAGAGGGCTTCCAGACTTTATTCTAAAATCTGATGGTCATGGGGAACATTGATAAAATATGTCAGTTATTAAAAAATGGTTGCTTTTAGCTAAAACAAGTGTTTGTCTTTGGTTAAAATGGGGCAAAGTGACACAGGAAAGCAGGGAAAGGGATCAAATAGGCATAGTGACATCTTTTGCTAATGGTTTCAACAGGAGAAAAAGATAGAAAACCGAATATTGAGAGAGAGAGAGAGAGAGAGAGAGAGAGAGAGAGAGAGAGAGAGAGAGAGAGAGAGAGAAGAAATAAATAGCTGTAGTTTAGAAACTCAAAAGATTTTTAAAGAAAAAAATATTCACACTAAACAGGACTCTTGCTATTTAATTTGCAACAAGCCACAAAGTCTACAACAGTACTTAAAGAAACTCGTGTGATGTAGCAATCAGAGTGTTGGACTAAGACCAAGTAGATGTGGTTTCAAATCCCCACTAAGCCATGAAGATCACTTTGAGCCAATAACCTCAGTCTAAAACTACCCTCACATGTTTACTGTAAGGATAAAACGGGATGCAGGAAAAACTAGATATGCCATTCTGAACAACTTGAGGGCAGAATGTGTAAAACTGTAGTAAATTTATACCGTGACTTAATGAAGGGTGTTTTTTTTTATGTTTTAGTTTATTGTACACCACCTTGATTTTTTCTTTTAAGATGAGTAAATAAATAATTTAACTAAAGGATGGAGCAAGTAAACGGTTTAGGTAGAAAGTGTTGAAGTATAAAAGTGCACTCCTAGGCATGCCTACTCAGAAGTAAATCCTACTGATTTCAATGGGACTTACTCCCAGGTAAATGTGTACAGGATTGCAGCCTAAATGGATGGAAGTTGAATGTCATCATTAGTTATCAGGACAGAGATAACCAGAAACTAGGTAACCAAAATTTGCATTGCCTTGAGATCAGAGTCAAGAAACCTATCCAAGTTAGACAGCAGAACCAAAAGGTTAAGAAATGTCAGATTATAAGTGGGATGTCAGAGGTATTAACCAGATAATCAGACACCGGAGCCAGCCAGGAAACAAGTGAAAGGCAAGAAAAGACTGGACTTATAAAGCATGCAGGTCAAAGTGACAGATGTTACAGTCTCAATGCCTGTATATTATTTAATACTGTATATTATTAGCACTTGACAGAACATGGAATAGTTCTCACACACTCCAGACACATGTGTGTACGTTCAAAATATGAAGCATCTGACATGCTGAGAACCTTTAGAACAGTGGTTCTCAAACTTTTACAGGTGAGTAAGGGAGCCTATAAGTCGTTGCAGACTCTGTGGCGACAGCACTTCCAGGGTTTTAAGGGCCCCCTGCACATCAGAAGATGCGATTGGAAGCTTTTCTGAGGAGCAAGGGGGGGGAAATAGAGGGCTCCGGAGGGTCGATGCAACCTCTGATAAGTGAAAATATCGCTTTTTTCTGAGGTGGCAGGATCCCGAAAGTGGCATCACCGCACATCGCCACACCCCTTAAGGGGGTAATGACTGCTTCTGGATTTTGAGGTGGGTCATAAGAACATAAGAAGAGCCCTGCTGGATCAGGCCAAAAGCCCATCTAGTCCAGCTTCCTGTATCTCACAGTGGCCCCACCAGATGCCTCAGGGAGCACAAGACAACAAGATAACCTGTTTCCCGTTGACACTCCCTTGCACCTGACACAGAGAAAATCCACTTCTAAAACCAGGAGGTTGCTTGTGGCTTGTAACCTGTGATGGTCTTTTCCTCCATGAATCTGTCCAAACCCCTTTTAAAGGCATCTAGGCCAGGTGCCATCACCACATCCTGTGGCAAGGAGTTCCACAGATGAATTACACGCTGGGTAAAGAAATATTTTCTTTCGTCTGTTCTAACTCTCCCTCCACTCAATTTTAGTGCATGTCCCCTGGTTCTGGTGTTGTGCGAGAGGGAGAAGAATTTCCCTCTATCAACTCTCTCCATCCGATGCATAATTTTATAAGTCTCAATCATGTCTCCCCTCAGGCGCCTTTTTTCTAGGCTGAAAAGCCCCAGACGCTGTAGCCTTTCCTCATAAGGGAGGTGCTCCAGCCCACGAATCATTCTGGTCGCTCTTTTCTGCATCTTTTCCAATTCAACTATATCCTTTTTGAGGTGTGGTGACCAGAACTGGACACAATACTCCAGATGTGGCCTTACCATCGATTTGTACAAAGGCATAATGATATTGGCCGTTTTATTCTCAATCCCTTTTTTAATGATCCCGAGCATGGAATTGGCCTTCTTCACAGCCGCTGCACACTGGGTCGACACTTTCATCGACCTGTCCACCAGCACCCCAAGATCCGTCACAGACAACTCTTGATCCGTCACAGACAACTCAGAACCCATTAGCGTATATGTGAAATTTTGGTTTCTTGCCCCAATGTGCATCACTTTGCACTTACTTACATTGAAGCCCAACTGCCATTTTGCTGCCCATTCTCCCAGTTTGGAGAGATCCTTCTGGAGCTCTTCACAATCCCTGCTGGTCTTCACCACCCGGAAAAGTTTAGTGTCATCTGCAAACTTGGCCACCTCACTGCCTATCCCTGACTCCAGGTCATTTATGAATAAGTTGAAAAGCACCGGTCCCAAGACCGATCCTTGGGGCACACCGCTTTTCACCTCTCGCCATTGTGAAAATTGCCCATTGACTCCCACTCGCTGTTTCCTGGTCTTCAACCAGTTCCTAATCCACAAGAGGACCTGACCTCTTATTCCCTGACTGTGGAGTTTTCGCAGGAGCCTTTCATGAGGGACCGTGTCAAACGCCTTCTGAAAATCCAGATATATAATATCCACGGGTTCGCTCGCATCCACATGCCTGTTGACCTTTTCAAAAAATTCTAACAGGTTTGTGAGGCAAGACTTCCCCTTGCAGAAGCCATGCTGACTCTCCCTCAGCAGAGCTTGTTCTTCTATGTATTTTAAGATTTTATCCTTAATGAGACTTTCCACCATCTTCCCTGGAACAGATATTAGGCTGACCGGCCTGTAGTTTCCCGGGTCCCCCCTCCTTCCTTTTTTAAAGATTGGCGTGACAATAGCTATCCTCCAATCCTCTGGCACAGTGGCCGTTTTAAGGGACAAGTTGCATATTTGGGTCAACAGGTCAGCAACTTCATTCTTGAGTTCCTTCAGAACTCTTGGGTGGATGCCATCCGGGCCTCGTGATTTATTGATCTTTATTTTGTCAATTAAGGTATCACGACCTTATAGGGTCACGACCTACCAGTTTGAGAACCACTGCTTTAGAGGTTCACAACTTTGCAGACACTTATAAAAGCAAACAAAATTCAGTATACTAAATAAATTCTAGAATTACTAACTGAAAAATATGATGTGCCATAATATTTCCTTAATTGAGGCCTTAATTTACTTTTTTTCTTTTTCAAACATTCTACAATTGCTATTTGCTTTTCCTTTCTCCCTCAGATTTTAATTTTTCAATTTCCTATGAAAAGTCAAGCATTCCTTTTATCTGTGCATAGAATGGTCATAAATAACTGAATTCTAGTAAGGGTCATAATAATCTACATCTCTTTGCAGCACAAGCAATAAAAATGCACTTAATTTAACATTTGCTTAGAGAAGTAAATTTTCATCCTTGTAGCCAGTTTGTCCTAACTTATTGTGAGCGCAATCCTGAGGATTGTGAAGGCGACGGAACAAGCGTTCTGTTGCCGGAAGACGTCGCGAACGTGCCGTAAAGCACATTCGTGACAACTTGGAGCAAGGGAGGCCGGCGCAGGGGCCAGCCACCCTTGCTCAGTCGCCGGAGCGCCCGTGTGTCCGCCAGACAAGGTGAGTTGGGATCCGGCGGGAGCGGTTTGGCGGGCCATTGGCCTAGCCAGCCCATGAGGGGGCAGGGGATGGCCTCAGCCATATCCCCGTCCCTGCTGCCAGCCATATCCCCGTCCTCTACTTCTGCCAGCTATTTAGCTGGAGGAAATCTGAGGGGGCCGATCGGGCCAGCCTGGATTTACACCCGGGGAAGGGGACGAGCGTCCCCTTCCCTGATTAGACCTCTGGCCTGGCGGCAGAACAGCTACCGGGGCTCAGGATCCAGCGGGCAGCCCTGGACCGCCGGCCTGATTAGACCTCTGGACCGCCGGCCGGATCCTTACGCATGATTGCGCCACCCGCCTGTTACAAATAGCTGTAAGAATTCTATGTGGCTGCATGTGCGCACACGCACACACAAACACGTTTTCATTTCTATTTATTAGTCTGAACCCCATGGGTCCATTTTTCATTAAAATGTTTCAACTTTCCTTAAAAGCATCTAAATTTGACAGATGAAAAACTAGCCTCCATTTTCTTAGTTACTACCTTTATAGTGTCCACTGACGTCTAGTACAATTAATGACTCAAATGACAGAAGCATAAAAACTATTACTGTGGAACATGACAGAGAGATTAAATATGAAGGCAAGCTGTACTGAGATAAGATGTATAAAAGCACACGGCAAAAGCAGGCTTTCAAGAGAATGATGCAGCTTGCCTTGTACACACTATTGGCATTCAGTTGCAGAACTGATGCCATGCTATTCCCCCTCTTGTACACACATAATTTCAAGGGTGTGACAGAAATCCCAAATTATGTATCTGCAAATAAATTATGGAAAAGGTAAGCTGCACATATTTACAAATGGGGTCTACTTCCAAGATTCATGTTTTCAAAGTGTTTGGAATTTTTTTGGCAAGGACTACAGTGGCATAGGACAAAAAGGAAAGATGTGCATCCAGCAGGGTAGAGGTGTAGAAACATGGAAGACAGTTATGTAGGGTACTGGAAGCCATATCTAGACCCTCTGCTATCTCCTGGGCTGTCATCAGACATGGTTCACATTTCCAACCTTTCCAACCATGAGTAGCATGGCTCTCAGTAACCATGAGATGCAAAAACTTGCCTGGGTGAAAACAAAATGGAAGGTGAAAGGCTCAGGAAGTCAAGATGTGCAACAGATTCTTAGCCTGCAAGGCAAACCCATGAATGTGCAAAATACACACAGTAAATGTCACTGGACTCTGTTTATACTGTATCCCTAAAGGAAACCTATAAAAATGTGTATGCTCTGAGCACAGCACAGGGTCACACCACTAAAAAGGATAGAGATGTGCACTTTGTGTGTGTGTGTGTGTGTGTGTGTGTGTGTGTGTGTGTGTGTGTGTGTGTGTGTGTGTGTGTGTGAGAGAGAGTGAGAGAGAGAGACAGACAGACAGACAGACAGACAAACAGGCAGGCAGGCAGGCAAAATTTAACCTTGGTAAAACAAGAAAAAAATCTTTAAAATTTTTGGTTCTTTGGTAAAAGAAATCCTTTTAAGACACTGCTGTCTGTACACGTAAAAGCCTAACATGGCACTAGCCAAAGACAAAGTACTGTTTCTCTTGAAAAATAGATAGCTCTAAATCATTTTGACAGTTTTCTCTCTTAAAAATGCACTGTAGCCTTTTAAAAGTCACCCACCACTCACTGAATTTGTTAAGACTGCAGATCATTCTTTTTATAATTTTACCCAAACATCTAAATCAGAAAAATGAAACAGTTGTGCTAAATAGAATACCATTGCTTCCACTAAAATGCAGGTCACATAAAATGCCATGAAGTAAAAAAAAAAATTCAAACCTCTTTCTTAGAAAAACGTTCTACCAAGTCCTTCGATGAAGCCCTTATGGATACTAACACTTGAAAATGCTTCCACACAAAGTGGCCCAAGTCCCCATGTGAACAGAGGAGTAACTTCGGAGCACACGTGCCAAAAATGATGCTAGCTCCAAGTGGCTATGTGCATAATTCTGAAGAATCAGATGCTGGGGTCATGTGAATTGTTGCAAAACAGCAGCACTTAGAACAAGGTGTATACTGAGTCAAATGCCATTTCCTCCATGTGACCACAACGTAGGAATGCTTAAAGTAAGCACATGGAAGGGATCTGAAACATTTGAACGAGTCCTTCAGCTTTTCTCCTGAGAAGAATGAAAACACTCTAACGAGGAAGTGAGAAGCAAAAGTAGACTTAGACTTAGCATACGTAAGTCAGTGCTACATTCCCCTCCCCCCCATACTTTCAAAAAACAAATGTGAGTATCATATGGTATATGAAATACAGTGGTTGGTTGTATCATAGCAGAACACAGCTCATTTTGAAATAGGTTATATCAAATTGATGAGCAGAAAAACAGACACAGATGAATCCAGTGGTAAATACAGGGATGTCTGTTCCTTTGGCAAATTGCTTTAACTTTATTAATGGCGGCCATTAAAAAAAGCACACAGAAATGAAGAACTGAAACATCAGAGTCATCAGCAGAACATCCACCTCATTAAGAATACAGTCATCCAATGTAGGCCTATAAAACATTTGAAAGAAACTGCTTCTCAGATTCTCTGAACAACTGCAATTTTTACAGGTTGCATTCCAAACTCTTGCTTATCTCTTCCCATTCCAATTCTCCCCCAAAGGTTTGGGGAAGACAACCGATTTGAACTCTTAAACCAAAAAGGGGAAATGGAATGCAACACACGGCCCATAATTATGCAATTTGTTTAATATAAACAAATACATTTGCCTTTCAAAATGAGTGCACGACCCAGTACTGAGCATTTTTAATTCCTATCAATTTCAGTTAAAGACACTTACAGTGCAATCCTGCATAACTAACCACTGGCTCTGCTGGCGCTGGATGTTGCAAATGTGCCGTAAGTCACATTTGTGGCAACCAAGGAATAAGCAGCACCGGCAGCGAGGCCATTGCTGCTGCTCCCCCAGCCACAGACCGGCGGCACACGAAACAAGTAAGGTCTGCTGGACGGGGCAGGGGTGGGCTCTGGATTGGGCCGCCAGGCCTGGGAGAGGGGAGGGGATATCGGTGGCATGCTCCGGCAATATCCAAACTCCCTTCCCAGGCCTGTCAGCCTTTACACGGGCTACTCAAATTTGCATCAGCCATTTGGCCGGCGCACATCCAATGAGACTCATTGGGGCTGCTGCAGAGTTACTTGGGGGAAAGGAACAAACGTCCATTTCCCCTGAGGCATCTAGTTGCACCGGCCCTGGCCCAATTCTGCCTAGGATCTGGCTCAGTGTACTTTTGCACGCTGCGGTGGCCCTAGGTAGGATTGAGCTGCCCAGCATGTGTATAGTTCTCGCATTTGAAAGAATCTGGTTGGTTATGCCTATAAGTCTCAAACTACATCTCTAATGAAATTCTAATTTTTAATAGTAGTCAAAAGACCATATAGAACATTGAATTAGATGGCATGCAGCAGATTTCATACTTTAAAAAATATTCAACAACCTTGGATTACAGATTAAATTACAGTGGGACCTTTTTAGACACGGGTTCGGGATGCACCCTAGGACGGCTGGGAGGGGAGAAGAGTCTCCGTGTGACCCGGAAGTGGGTCGGGAAGGCTGCAGAAGCCCCATGGAGTCTTGGAAATGCAGCAGTTTGACTTTCAAAAGGTAAAACGGGCTTGAGGGGGCCTTTTTTCCTTTTAAGAGTGATTTTTAATGAACCCCGGTATCTGCAGAAAATCGCTATCTGTCATGTGTGTGTGTGGAACGGAACAGAATTTATGTCAATTTATATTGATAATGGTGATAATTCATAATCTGATCTAACATTTTTTTAATTGTTTAGAGATAGAGTCCCATGCCCCCATCATTTGGTTCCCATACCCCCAAGGGGTATGGATACCACCAGTTAAGAATCCCTGCATTAAACAAAATATTGCTGGCTGAACGTAAATATCCATAGGACAAAGTTAAGGACCACTGCTGTTCTCTATGCGCTATAAGTACTGACACCAAAGCCTGTCAAAATACGTGCACAGATTCAGCTAGGGAGACTAATTATGGCGGCATTTCTACTTGATCTCACAGTACATGGAAAGACAGCCAAGGATTAATGGGGCTTTCAATGATCCTGTGCATTTTTCTCTAATACAATTATAACTAGAACAAAGGCCAACTTACTTGATGTAGTAAGGAACTTTGTTATGTGAAACCGATCTCTGCCATGGTAGCTGAACAGAGGCTGCAGAATTAAAGATACAGGAGGTAATTATGAAGCAGACAAAAACAATTACACTTTATAGAATTAGAATTTGGTTACAGGATGGTACTGGATAATAATCTTACACCACACAGCAATCCCTGTCTTGACCATTAATGACTTGATAAACAATTTGCTCTTTTCCTCAAAAAGTCAGGAAAAAAACCAGATCATTTTCTAATAATTTAGAAATTATTCTAATAATTTAGAGGCGAATCTGAACCAGTTCATTCATCTCTACACTAGACCAAATGGAAAAGAGTAAATCAACCATACTAAGAGAAGTGTGGTCCCAGACGCTACTGGGCAATCCTAAATATGGTGACTACGGCTGAAGAATGGCAGCAAGAACATCTAGTTTCACCAAAAAAAAAATGACTGACAACTGAGAGCATTTTTTGAGAGCAGGCTGAAGAGCTAGCTGTGTTCAACACTCCCACCCCAGCTTCAAAAAGTGAAAATGTTTCTTATTATTAAAAATTGTGGCACTCTTTTCTATTCAGCATTCACAAAGAGCTGCACAGTGAAATCAAAGAAAACTATGGAAAAATTAACACAATTCAAATACACCAAGGGGAAAAACACTAATTCAGTAACAGCAATAACGCAAAAACAAAATCAACCCCAGGGACAATACTTACAAATAGCCAAGGTTTATGGTAATTATACAAGTGAAATAGTTTAAAGATGCTATAAAGTGGGCTTCCTTAGGTAGGGAGGAGAATGTGGTTCTGTTTTACAAAACAGGCCACAGGTTGGTGTTTTTTTTTTTTTAAAAGCAAAAGAGATGTGGAAGGTAAGGCAACAAACATCAAGACAAATGAACTAAGAGGGTAGGAATACTTTAATAATGTTTACATGGTAGTGTTTAATTGTAATAACCTAAAGCCTTTGCCTGTTTGCTTGTCATTCATCTAACATTCTCTCTGGCCTACATATTTCTCAATACAGGTTATTAAGAAACATAGGCACTGGCTGCAATCCTAGAACTTTTGGCACTTGACCAAACACAGCAGTGCACCACAGGATTCCAGCTGCTATGAATAGAATCTTGGCTGAAAAATGAAGAAAAACTACTTGGTAATCTTTTCTTTTTTTAATATCAATTTTTTTTGTAGGAAAACTTGCACTGTACTTAACCAGGAGTTGGAGCTTAGTCAATCACTACTTTTTGAAACTGGTATAAGGAGCAATCTTTGGGTGGCCTGAGGAATATATCTTGCCCAAGTGATAAGTAATGTTTGAACCTATCAAGTACTGTACCTCATTTACCCTCTCCTGGAATTTACTTGCTCTTCATTTGCCTGCTCAACGCTACCTGTCCCACTCTGAATGAGGCTATGCTATCAAGCAAAATGTATTACCAGCACTTACAGGAAAGAAAATTTTCTGATGCGGGCTCACAATCCCAGTGTGCTTCCTGTAGTAGTTTAAGGCGATCCTCAACAGATACCTGTATATACACAACATATACAGACAAAAACATTAAGCAGGTTTCATGAAAAACAGTCATTCTAACAGCCAATCTTACAAACAACAGCTTGCAAACAGATTCTAGGTATGCTGCAGGTGCATTTCACTTGTTCACTTACATCTGTCCTCTTGTTTTTTTCATGTTTAAATACAAGCTAGTAATGATTTTTCTGTAAGCAATGCAAGTCAATAATGAACAGAATTTTCACAGTGACTAATACTGTCCATTGAAATTTCTGGTCCATTCTCCTCTTCCCTTGTCCAAATGTCTGTAGTCAGCAGGCCTCATTTTGGTTCTATTGATCTTACAGCTGCCTTTACAAGGAACCTCTTTTGAGCATGCTGTTTTGCTGGTTGACAGGATGGGCAGACATCCTCCTGGTTTACTAATTAAATGGCACTTGCATATACAGCGGGAGCCTGGCTGCTTAGTCAAATCTCCGTAAGGCATAAAAAGCACTCCAAACATAAAATTGTATTGCAAGAAGCACAGAGAGTTGCTTCAGAAATGCTAATAATTTCACCAAAGGACACACAGTTTCTCAGCATATTACATCGAAACTCTGCAGGTTGTAGATGTCAACGATAAAATAACTTTTTCTCTCTACATTTTTAAATATTTCACACTTCCCAATTTTTTTTCTTCCAAACTAGAAATATGGTCTTGGTTCAGAAAAGGACACACACAGAAATAAGGTGAGAAACACACAAGACTTTTGAGGGCCAGTGTTAGGGAGCAATGGCAAGAGAGAGGTATGCCTGTTTATGGGCTTCTCAAAGGCAACTGGTGGTGGGGACACTGTGGGAAACAGGATGCTGGACTAGATGGGCTTTTGGCCTGGTCCAGCAGGGCTCTTCTTATGTTTTCATGATGCAATAGTTAAGAGTGTCAGACTAGGAGTTAGGTTAAAATCCCAGGTTAAAATCCCCAGGTACACACAAAATTAATTGGGAGACCTTGGACCAGTCACTCTCTTTTTCAGTCTAATCTATGTCACAAGACGTAGTGATCAGCAGGGGGTGGAGGAGTTCTGGTGCAGTGCCTCCCTCCCTCCCCCAGATCTGCCCCAATGCCAGGATCAAAATGATAGACATGAGGACAAAGTCAAGCAGAGAGAGAGAGAGAGAGAGAGAGAGAGAGAGAGAGAGAGAGAGAGAGAGAGAGAGATTGTCCCCTAGAAAGTCTCCCAGTTAATGGAGAATTCCTCAAAAATCTACGCAATAGCACGCAGGCAAGGGTCCAGGAGAGTTGTGGTAAGGCTCTGACTGAGTTCAACCAATCACAAAAGGAACAGAGTTAAAACATAAACAGTGCTTATTAAAATACTAATATAAAAGGGAAACAAAGAGGAAAATGCTTAGACAATGATTTGGGTGTTGGAGGCGTTCAGATCTGAATTTTAGTAAAAATACAAGCAGGCAATTACAGGCAACCTTAAAAGCAAACTACGCCCCTAATGTGTCTTAGCTGATTAGTCCCTGTCTATACTTACCTAAGACCTTGTGATTCTGGGCATCACGACACTCTGAACCACAATGAGCTGGGTTATGCATAGACCTCCCTCTGAGAGACTCAGATCAAAACACACACGAGCATTCTTAGGCTTGATTTTAAGTAACCTAGGTTCAATGAAGTCATACATCTACTGTATCCAGTTGGATGGTTTGGTTTAGCTGCCCTCTGACCTGGTCAGTTGGGCTTGAACATCCAATCAGCTGCCTCATGCAAACCCCAGCAGGTGGGCTGGCTAGGGACTATCAGTAACTCAGAGGATGAAGACAAGCAATCCATAAACAATCTGTCTGCTTGACTATGTGGTCTTTCTGCAATAGTACTGATTTCAAAGCGTTTCAGGGAAGCCTCTTTTCTCCTCAATCTTAGACTTTCCTTAAGGGAAATATATGAATATAAGAAGGGAGAACAGGAAGCAGTGGAGTTGCTGGAGGGAGTGTGACACCGTAAGTGGTGCAAGGCGTTGCCTTCACCGCCAGAATGGCTTCAGGGACAAGTGGGAAGGGCCGCGTTACACCGGTTTGCAAGGTGTGGTGCAGCACTTTGCACCACTTATGTTGCCGCACAGCTTCCAGCAATGCCACTGATGGGAAGCTCAATCACCACACATGAGTTAATAACTGGGCACTGCAAGTTAAAATAGCAGTACTGTGGTGACAATACATTAGAAAATATATATGTTGACTTTCTAAAGTTGTTAATATCCATGATTAACTAAGGTATATTAATTTATAGAAATAATTATATATATACACACACACGCAGGCAGAGGGGTCTGGTTCAGTTGGGAGAGCCGCCGCCTTGCAAGCCCACAGATCGGTAAATGACAAGTTCGAGACACGCCACAGACAAAAAAGCTGTGAAAGCCTCCGTGAGGAGAGATTAGAGCTCCCAGCTGCGTCGGTCGAGTGTTGGAGGCGCCAGCCAGCAGAAAAAGCCAGGCTGCAAAAGGATACCACCTGGAATGTAGTTGTTCACGAAAGATTGGATATTTATATATTGTAAAAAAAAAATGTTAGGGGGGTTAGGAAAGCCTGCCCATGTACACCACCTTGGATTAAAGTCAGAGGAGAAATCCAATGACTAAAGAAAGGCAGTATTTATTTATTTATTTATTTATTTATTTATTTAAAAAATGTATATCCCGCCTTATCCTATGCCGAGGCAAATGCCCAAGGCGGCTTACATCAAAAATTAAAAAACATAGTTTAAAATACAGAAAAGTTTAAAACAATACATTAATTTAAAAACAATAAAATCCGGGGGGGATGACAATATGGAGCACAAAAGCAGCATGGCAGAGCATCTTGAGACACAGGAGGCAGACTACAACCCATCACCCAAACGCTAGACGAAACATAAACGTTTTGAGCCCTCGCCAAAAAGTCATGAGGGGGTAAGTTCTCAGATCCCCTGGCAGAGAGTTCCACAGTTGTGGCGCCACAGCAGAGAAGGCTCGCCCACGTGTTGCCACTCCCCTAACTTGCGATAGAGGTGGTACATGCAGGAGAGCCCCCTCAGATGACCTAAGAGAGCGGGCCGGAATGTGTGGGAGAAGGCGGTCCCTCAGATATCCTGGACCCAAACCGTGAAGGGCTTTAAAGGTCATTACCAGCACCTTCAATTGGGCTCGGAAACGAATGGGCAGCCAGTGCAGCTGCTGAAGCAGCGGCTCAACAGAGTCAAACCGCCTAGCTCCAGCGACCACCCGGGCCGCCGCATTCTGCACTAATTGCAGCTTCCGAACCGTCTTCAAGGGCAGCCCCACGTAGAGCGCGTTACAGTAATCCAGTCTTGAAGTCACTAAGGTGTGAACCACCGTGGTCAGGTCCAATCAACTCAAGTACGGCTGCAGATGGCGCACTAGCCGCAGCTGGGCAAACGCACCCCTGGCCACAGCCGCCACCTGGCTTTCCAGGGAGAGCTGTGAATCCAGAAGCACTCCCAAGCTGCGCACCCGTTCCTGCAGGGGGAGTGCAACCCCATTCAGAACGGGCAGATTCAGTACCCCCATTCAGTACCTGCATTGAAGCTTTCCTGACCAGTAGGACCTCTATCTTTTCTGGATTCAATCTCAACCTATTTGCCCTCATCCAGACCCCAACCGCCTCCAGGCAGCGCTCCAGGACTTCCACAGCCTCCCTGGAGCGAGATGGCAAGGAGAGATAGAGTTGGGTGTCGTCAGCATATTGGTGACACCCAACACCAAATCCCCGGATGATCTCTCCCAACGGTTTCATGTAGATGTTGAAAAGCATGGGAGACAGAATAGAACCCTGTGGCACCCCACACTGTAAAGGGCAGGGCGCCAAACAGGCATCTCCCAGCATCACCATCTGGGACCTGTCAGCCAAGTAGGAACGGAACCACTGCAACGCAGTGCCCCCTAGTCCCAACTCAGCCAGCCGGCCCAGAAGGATACCATGGTCGATGGTATCGAAAGCTGCCGAGAGGTCCAAAAGGACCAGCAGGGATGCACTCCCCCTGTCCAGTCCTCGGCGAAGATCATCCAGCAGGGCGACCAAGGCTGTCTCCGTCCCAAAGCTCCACCTGAAGCCAGACTGAAAAGGGTCCAGATACTCCGTTTCATCTACTATCCCCTGGAGCTGAGACGCCACCACCCGCTTAATCACCTTACCCAAAAAAGGCAAATTGGAAACTGGCCGATAAGTTATTTAAATTGGAGGAATCCAAAGATGGTTTTTTCAGGAGGGGACGCACAATTGCGGTCTTCAAGATGCTAGGCATCACTCCCTCTCGCAAAGATGAATTTACAATAGGTTCCACCCAGTCGGCCAGCCCAACCCGCGCAGATCGTATTAGCCAAGCTGGGCAAGGGTCAAGCGGGCAGGAAGACGATCTCAAACTGCAGAGGACCCTATCCACATCCTCAGGCTGTATAAGGTGAAAAGAATCCAAAACGATGGAATTGACAGATGCCGTAGGGACAACTTCTGGAACTGTTAAACCAGAGTCCAAGTCGTGGCGAATCCAAGCGATTTTATCTGCGAAGTGCCGTGCGATCTCATTGCAGCGGTCCGTCGAACACTCCAACTCACTCGCTACAGGAGCCGAGTGGAGCAGATCCCGAAAGAGCTCCGCTGGTCGGCTACTCGCAGACGCAATGGTGGCAGAGAAAAACGCCTTCTTCGCTGCCATCACCGCCACAGAGTAGGCCCTGAAATGGGCTCTAGCCCGTGTTCAGTCAGATTCATCACATGTTTTCCTCCACCGTCGCTCTAGGCGTCGGCCCAGTCGTTTCATTGCCCGCAGCTCCTCAGTGAACCAAGGAGCCGCCTTGGCTCGACGACAAGGCCGTGGCCGTTCGGGAGCGATCTGATCCAACGCTCTAGCTGCCTCCCCATACCACAGGGCAGCCAGAGCATCAGACGAATCACTGACCCGGGAAGCTGGGAATTCCCCCAGAGCCCTCAGGAAACCATCCGGATCCATCAGTCTCCGGGGGCAGACCATACAATTCGGTCTCCCAGCTCTGCAGGGGTGATTAAACGTTGCCAGTCTGAAACTCACCAGATAGTGATCCGTCCAAGACAGAGGAGTGATCTTAATCTCCTCCACGGGCAGATCACCATCCCCGTACCCACCAGTGAACACCAAGTCCAATGTGTGCCCCGCACCATGCATTGGGGCCGTGATCCATTGAGACAGGCCCATTGTCGCCATGGCGGCCATGAAGTCCTGAGCCGCTGCTGTCACAGGGGCCTCGGCATGAACATTGAAGT
This sequence comes from Plestiodon gilberti rubricaudatus, assembly GCA_026170595.1. Classification (NCBI taxonomy): domain Eukaryota; kingdom Metazoa; phylum Chordata; class Lepidosauria; order Squamata; family Scincidae; genus Plestiodon; species Plestiodon gilberti. The sequence goes on from JANXHW010000001.1 coordinate 68,135,425, forward strand.
CCCCCAGCACTAACAGGCGTGGGGACTCCAATGCCACCGCCGAGATCACCCTGGTCAGCTCAGGTAGGGAAGCCGATGGGCAACCAGGTGGACGGTACACCAATAGCAATCCCATCCTGTCTCGTCCCTGTAGCACGATGCGGAGACACTCAAACCCGGTACACTGTGGGACAGGGTATCCGGTGAGGGAGACGTAATCCCGATAGACCACAGCAACACCACCCCCTCGCCCCTGTAGCCGCGGCTGCTGCATTACCCGGTATCCCGGTGGACACAGCTGGGAAAGGTTCACACCACCAGCCGCATCCAACCAGGTCTCCGTGATGCAAGCCAGGTCGGCACCCTCCTCCAGGATTAAATCCTGAATTAGGGAGATCTTGTTATTAACCGACCTGGCATTTAATAGCAGCAGTTTAAGGCCACAGGGGTTTGTCCCAGGCACTCCCCAGGCTCCAGGGTTGGGGGAAGACCTAGAAAGAGGGATGGTCTGCCTATGACCATCCCACCTTCTCCTGGAATGGCCAGGCCAGCCCCCACCGCCATATCGCCCTCAGCCCGTTACACTTTTTATGGTGGCGCCACTACTCCCTCGAACATCCCAACACATCTTCCCGGAAGGGCTCACACAAACACAGACACACACTTAGACAAATACAACCCCAACGCAAAACACTAACACTTCCTCCAGTGTCTCTATAGCAGTTTAAGGGGTAGGGAAAAACAACAAGGAATTCAACCAGAAAGAGGCGCTCTCACCAACCCCAAGTCCAGAAGGAGTCCCGCTGCCCCCTATACCTCCCACTACTCCTCACCCCACTCTCACTAAATACTGTATATTATTATTATTATTATTATTATTATTATTATTTATTTTATATCCTCTTAATATGCAAATGTGCCTTTGAGGACAATTTCTGTCTCCTGTGCAAACTGAACTGCTGAAAACAGTAGAAAAGGGAGAATATCAATAGAGGAAAGAAAGAAAAACACCATTGTATTTTGGTTATAAAGCAGCCACAGAATAATAGTAATAAATATGCCATGTTGACATTGAGATTAGATTACTATAACACACTATACGTGGGTCTGCCCTGTTCAGAAACTGCAATTAATGCAGAAAATGGCAGCCATGGGGTCACAGGGGTTCAGAGACTGTCGGGCAGCTGCTCTGGCGGCTACACAGGCTGCTGGTTTGTTTCCAGGCACAAGTCAAGTTGCTGGTTTTGACCTTTAAAGCCCTTTACAGCTTGGGACCAGGGTACTTGAGCGACTGCCTTCTTCCATGCGTTCTGGCCTGTCACCATAAATTATCAGAGGGGGCACTCCTGCATGTGCTGCCCTTGATTGAGGTCAGAGGGGAGCTGGCAAGAATGAGAGCCTTCTCTGTGGCAGTACCTCAACTATGGAACTCCCCCCCTTTTGATTTGGGAATAGCTCCCTCTTTAGAAGCCTTCTGGTATGACTTGAAGACATTTCTCTTTCAATTGCCTTTTTACTGGATTTTATATGTAGTTATGGCTGGTTTTAAATGCGTATAGTTTTAGGTTGTACCACTGATGACGACTTTTTAATGTACAGTATAGCTGCTTTGATTGTTTTATGTATTGGGGCTTTTACATCATGTTTATGCTGTTATTACTCTTTACATCCTCTTACATTTTAAGTCCTTGATTTTGGGCTATATGCATTGCTGATTTTAGTGCGTTACATTTTAGTGCGTATGTTTGATGAGTTTTATGAGTTTTATCTGTATTTATTCTATATTCTGAAAGCCGCCTTGGATGCCCGTACTGGGGAGAAAGCCAAGATATACATTGGCTACATAAATAATAACAAATAATATTATTTACCAATACAAATACCAAGTGTTGACTTAGTGAGTCAACACTTCCCAACTCCAGAGTAAACCAAAGAGTAGAACTGAATACCTGTAAAAGCTTCCAGCGCATATTGAGGTCATCTAGCTGTCGTGATATCTTCAAGGATGGATGAAGGTCAAGTGGAGACAGCTGACTGGATAAATCGTTGACTGCTTTCACTTTCAAGCTGATTGGTGCAATTTCTTCTCTAAAAGCCTAGGACATAATAAACATACACCTATTCTTGAAAAAATCTTAATGAGTCACAGCCTGCATACAGTACAAGCAAGCACCTCATTAATTCTCTCCCTGGGAACGTTCCCCCCTAGTTATATTACACTAATGGTGAGGAGAAGTGTTCTCAATGTTATTATTAATGTTCTCCTTAACACTGAGAAGTTCTGAAATGTCTTGTGTTTCTTTAAAGAGATGGGACTTTCTTCAGAATAAACATGGATAGGATTGCACTGTAAGAGCTCTAAAAATTCACCAATAAGCATGACAACCCAGCACATCTCAAGATTTATTCAGGACCCTCCCTTGCCTGTCTTGGTGAACTGCACATGGTTTCAGTAAATCATGAAAATTAGGAAAACGTTTGCTCATCAAAACACAAGCACTTTGTGTTCCCTGACTTTTCACTGCTGCCTCTCCCAAGAATTACTGGTCAGTTAACTTTAACATTCATTCTGGTTTTGGGATTCTCAACAGGGGGTCATAATCTCAACAGATGTTCCTTTTACTCACACACTGAAAACTTCATAAGCTTCTCTTCACCTTTCTTTATACAAGTGGCATCAAGATATGACAAATCACCTCTCAAAGGCAGAAAGACAGAAGACTTCCCCCCAGCTTTCAAAAGCTTTCTTTTGTGTTTACATTAAAATGAGAAATGAGGGGAAAGTGGCTATATCAACTCTTAAATCAACAGCAGTGAAGAAATAAATCGAGACTGATCAAGGTCTGCAGCAAAGATATACATCAAGTTTGATTGAGTTTGGATTAATCCTTATTTGAAAACAAGAAGGAAACGTGGGAAGGGTATCTTGGGTGTGTTTGATGCTACATTACTTTGTACATTCCAATTTATTATTTTTCAGATGTTTAACCTCCATTAATGGATGGTAAATAAGTCTCTAGCTTTGTCTAGGCCAGTGCTAAAATGCCCACTGTCTATTTACCTAGATTTCTGCTTTAAATTTTTTAATAGTATAACAGAAAAATCATATGAATGTTTACTCAGAAGACAGTCCCATTGTATTCAATGGGGCTTACTCCCAGGAAAGTATGCATAGGATTGCAGCCAAGACATGCAGCGGTAGCATAAAGAAAACTCTACGCTTCAATGGTGGGAGCATGATGTGAGTTCAGCCAAAGACATCTACAGGAGTAGATTTATTTAGTTTAATGGTTAGATAATAAATTAAAACCTTAAAATCACAAATTCTACAAAGGCTTGCCTAAACAGCATTGCTTTTGCCCTCTGCCGAAAAATATGCGAAGTCTGAATTAGGTTGGGCTCCTTTGGGAGGGACTTTCACAGACATCCCTCATTATTGTAAAGAATGCAACTGTATGTTCTTGGCGCTCAACGAACATAACCTTTGTGCTCTGTGTGCCCACCTGCATCTCCCTTGGAACCATGTCACCTTTCCCACGTACAACATCTACTCCCTTAACACCTCCTTCCACCCTACTGCTATTGCAAAATAAAACTTTTTATAAAACACAAATATAGTCCAGATAAAACACATGAAATAAGAAAAATAGCGCATATTTTACTGACTTGGATCATTTATTCCAGGCACACGAATGGCAGGGCCTGACACAGATTATGAACAGCTTTGAGTACAGCTCTGCAAACATTTATCACTGATTGGATTTAAAATTTCATTTTTGTTTGCTCAACGTAACACTGAAAACGAGACTTATGCTTACTGTTGCTTTATCAATGTGATCCTGCAATGAGTCCATCAGTGTATCTCCAACAGGTTTCCAACCATTCCGCACATTCTCTGCTTCTCTCAAATCAGCATCTAGGTCATCCATAGAACACTGCAAGTCCTTCAGTTTCTCTAACGCTTTGTCCACTTGCTTCTGCCAACTGTTGGCACAGGTATTCAGGCTTTCCCACTTCTCTTTCACTTCCACGGACTGCTTACGCATAGCTTTGGCAATCTTCTGTGCTTTTTCTTCAGGGGTCAACTCTGTGTTGCAAAACATTGAAATGTCTGTGTTGTTATACTTTGAAATTGAAAAGATTCATATGAAATTGCAAAGGTTTGTTACACCTTACATTCCATTTTGAACAATACAATGTATAAACTATGGCAGCAATTAAGCTACGGTCTGCACTCACACACCCTTCCATAATACCTAGATAGTCTAGAACAGCAGTTTTCAAAGTTCACCCCACAAGTAGAAAAAGCTGTAAGTCCTTGCGGGGGTGGGCTGATGGCAGCGGCGCTCCCAGGATCGTGCCATTGCCAGAAAAAAGGGTTTTACATTTACCAGGAGTTGCGCCGGCCCTCCAGAGGGTGCAGGGGGGCCCACAGCCCCCTCTGCAGGCCTCCCTGTGCTTCAGATTGGCTCCCTGATGCAATTGAGACCCACTTCCAGTTTCGGATCAGAAGTGGGTCTTGATCACTTCAGGGAGATGATCTGAAGTACGGGGAGGCCTGCAGAGGGGGCAGCGGGACCCCACACCCTCCAGAGGGCTGGCGCGCCCCCCAGTAAGTTAAAAAAAATTTCCTGGAGGATACTGGGGGGCATGAAAAGTAGCATCTTGATTACTGAGAAATATCTTACCCATTTGAGGCATGAGCAAACACAATACTTCCCTTCCTCTGTAACTCATATGTTCAAACACAACAATACTTCCCTTCCTCTGTAACTCATGTGTTCAATACAGATGTCTCATAATGTAGTGTAGAACTATTTATTTATTTGGTATCCTTTCAAGTGGCAACTGCAATACAAAGGAAATTTGGCAGTCCACAAAGGACAAACCAAAATAGTGGTCCATAATATGACAAAATCTAGGAATTCTGGAGAAATAATAAAGTTTAAGAAATGCCAAGAGTAAAACTGAAGGAACCTGAACGAAGCACATTAGCTGACAAAATGCACACCCAGAATTGTAAAGGGATGCACACCCAGAATTGACCCTCATTACTATTGTGAAAATCTATGGGGATCTATGTGCATACTAGACTTTCAACATGCACAGGGAATTGGTAAATTGAGTTGCATTTCTACCAAGAAAATCAGATGTCAATACTTAATCTTATGTACATGGGATTAAAAGTAGAATGTTTAAATATAAGATTTGTCATTGTAATAATCTATGAATAACTTATTGATATAATCAATTCCATCTTGGAATTACATGATCATACATTGTAACAGGACAAAAAGCGAGTGGAAGAAACTGCCACCGGTGGGAAATGAACAGTATTGATATCAAATGCATATTAAATCTATATGACATAAATACTACCTGTTAACTCCTATTATTCTTCAGTAGCAAACAAACTAAAATTACTAGCGCATGCATGGTTAATACTATTAATACTCTCTCATCATGTGTGTTTGGGAACGGGTCATTCCATGTGAAATCAACCAGTGTATGAAACCATAATGTCATGGTTTTTGTTCATTTTTGGTACATTTGTACCTTACCATGAGATGCTTAAAAAATATTTTTTTCAGATTTTTTTGTCCAACCGTTTTTGAGATGTTGAATTTTCAAATGGATTTGAGGGGTTTCCCGTATTTATCACGTATAAGACGCACCGGCGTATAAGACACACCCTCCTTTTGGCTCTGCTGTTTACAGAAAAAAAGTTTTAAACCATTTTAGGGGCACCTGGCTGCTTACTGCGTTGTTGTTTAGCAAGTCCAATCTTCGTCCCATGTTGCTGGGACTGCCCCCGGTCACCAGCTCTGCATGCTGCACCTCCGCTTCTTTTACAAGCAAGCCCTGAGCCTTCCGGACGCGACCAGGAAGCTCTGCGCAAACATTGCAGCAACTGCGATGTTTGCGCAGAGCTCCCAGTCGTGTTCAGCGCCTACGCTAAGTTCCCAGTCACTGGAGGCGACCAGGGAGTCCTGCACAAACATCTCAGCAACTGCGATGTTTGCGCAGAGCTCCCAGTCGTGTTCGGCGCCTACGCTAAGTTCCCAGGCGCTGGACGCGACCAGGGAGCCCTGCGAAACATCGCAGCAACTGTGATGTTTGCGCAGAGCCTGCAGTCACGTTCAGTGCCTGCGCGAAGTTCCCTGACGCTGGACGTGACTTCAAAGCCCTCCGGAAATATCCGAGTTCCCGAGTTGCTGCAATGTTTGCGCAGGGCTTCCTGGTTGCGTCCAGCGTCTCAGCGTCCGGGAGGCTCAGGGCTTGCTTGTAAAAGAAGTGGAGGTGCAACGTGCAGAGCTGCTGACCAGGGGCAGTCCCGGCAACGCGGGATGAAGATTGGACTTGCTAAACAACAACATGGTAAGCGTTAAAACGGCCGGGGGGGGTTAGTATCGGCATATAAGACGCACCCTATTATCTTGGGTCACAAATTTAGACAAAAATTTGTCTTATACGCCGATAAATACGGTAATTCCTTGTCACTGCCAACAAGTAATTTTAATTTTTGTATGATACCATTGAGATACCACCTTGAAATTTTGATTGATTGGCTACAAGACATATACCTTTAAGTGTGATTTTTTTTGAAAATTTTAAAAAATTCCGTTTTTTCCAAAAATTGAAAATAAATATTATTTGAATATTTTTGAATTTCTTGAAAATTTACAATTGCGTCATGTTGTATATCAAATGAAAGCCCTATTCATAGGCTTTAAAATGTCTGTAGTTTTCATAGTTATCTTGAAAATGGCATTTGAAGGTATGGTAGCAAGTGAATTTTGGCGTTTTTAGGCAAAACGGGTGGACAAAAAAATCTGAAAAAATAATTTTAAACATCTCATGATAAAGTACAAATGTACCAAAAATGAACAAAATCCATGACATCAAGTTCCAAAATGGATTTTTCATTGGTTGATTTGACATGGAATGACCCGAACGCATTAGAAAATAAACAGCAATGCAATTCTAAAGCCAATTTATACTACAAAATTGGTATGCAGCATCAAATATCAATGAATCAAACCTAGAAATAAAAATGTATGTATATCCCTTTGTTGGATTTCTATTTTGGGTACCCTTAGTTCATAATAACCTGTGGCTTTACACAAAAGAACATCAAGCTAAAAGGTGCTAGCCACTGCAGTCAAATGGTGAACTGGCCTCTGATTATCTTAGCAAGGTAGAAAATTATAACTTGTAAGATGACAGAGAGAAGAACGAGAGAGAAGAACAACTAACCAATTTACTACTTATGAACAACAGTCAAAGGTACTATCAAGTTCAACTTTGCTTCTTGAAAATAATTAAACACTTCCCTATACATTCATTCATGTAATCATGGCAAAGACGCTGAAGTCTCACAGCTTCCTTCTGCTTTAACAGTAACGAAGAATATATTTGTACTCATCAAAAATGCCATTTTTGGCACATGTAACAAAGTCCTCCGAGCGCAACCCTTAATCATAAAACTGTACATACTGCAAAATTTCATAAGGATGGGATTTGTAGTAGATGGCTTAGATGCCTAGATGCCTTTAAAAGGGGTTTGAATAGATTCATGGAAGAAAAGACCATCACAGGTTACAAGCCATAAGCAACCTCCTGGTTTTAGAAGTTGGTTTTCTCTGTGCCAGGTGCAAGGGAGTGGCAACAGGATACAGGTATCTTGTTGTCTCGTGTACTTCCTGAGGCATCTGGTGGGGCCACTGTGAGATACAGGAAGCTGGACTAGATGGGCCTCTGGCCTGATCCAGTAGGGTTCTTCTTATGTTAGTAAGTGAGGTCTGATATCCTGTTTTTAAGGAGACTACTGGGACTGATTTAGGAGCTTTCAAAGTACTCTGCGTGATTGTTCCAAAGCAGCTTTCTTAGAACTCCAAACTTTCTTAGAATGACTTCTGGCATTAAAAACACCTGTTAACCAAATACTTTCACAATTTTTTGTGTGGCTGGCTGGTACTTGTATCCAAGAGCACGCTTGTGTAGGAAAGTTGGACAAAGCAGTACTTGCACTGATAAAGCTGAACTTTGCGATGTAAAACCGTGTCCAGAGTAATGTTATCATCAAGCACTGCAACACTGACACTTTCAGAACTTGCATTACCTGCACACACCCCCCCCCCAAAAGCACGCTAGACAGAGGCTTGGATTAAAGGGCCAAATTTTATTAAACATGAACAGAACCTGCAGCATAAAAATACATTAACTAGGCCCTTAGAGCGTGCGGGCCCTAATTGGGGGAAACGGGCCTAGCCGTCTTCCTCCCCCGTTGATCCTCCAGGGCGTGAGAACCTGACTCAAGACTCCCAGTGGTCGAAGACCACGTGATCTATCATGGTCAACCCCGTAGGGTCAAGGCAGCTGGAAGCGTCAACCCCAGCGGCCAAGCCGTGATGTAGGTCAACGCGTTCCAGCCAAGGGGCTTGCCAGCCAGCCTCATGGACCCGGACGGTGCCACTAGAGCGGTCCTGGCTTACCCCTTGACCTTGCTAGCCTCAGGCTGACGCCGAGACCCAGTTTCCTGGCTACCCGGCCCGCACGCCACCTGCCACACGGGGGGGTTAGCCTCGCGCTTGACCCCCACCACCCCACAGGCCCAAAAGACGCCAAAGCGCCTGCTGCAGGTCTGAAAGAAAAATATCCGCTCCCAGCAAGGAAAGGTGCACACCATCGCCTCTGAACAGGCACGGGGCGTTGTAAATTATGCCCGGATGCCTAACCACCTAACCCCCCACACGTTAAACAACCACCCCCAGGTAGGCATTGGTCTTGCACCTAGCCAAATCCACCAAACGTGGGTCTCTGGCCCCGCGCCAGCATCTGCGAGGAAGCATATCCTTTTTACAGTCCCTCATCTCTTCCACAGCAAGTTAAGTGGTTCAGTGACACTAATGTTACGAGTAGTCTGGTTTAGCACCACAATAAAATGCTACTTTGGATGTGGGTTGACAAGATGGGGATGGGGCCAGCCTAAATGAACACCCAAGCAAGAGCTGCAAGGGGCAAGATGGAAAAAGAGAAGTGAGCATAGATTTGTCCCCTAGATATATTTCTTATCCATGGTACAGATGTTCTTTTCATTATGTTTTAAATGTATATCTCACCCACCATTCATGAACATAACATAAGAACATAAGAAGAGCCTTGCTGGATCAGGCCAAAGGCCCATCTAGTCCGGCTTCCTGTATCTCACAGTGGCCCCATCAGATGCCTCAGGGAACACACAGCCAACAAGATAATCTGTTTCCTGTTGTCACTCCCTTGAACCTGGCATAGAGAAAACCCACTTCTAAAACCAGGAGGTCGCTTATGGCTTGTAACCTGTGATGGTCTTTTCTTCCATGAATCTATCCATGGATTTCAAGGGCATTGCAACACAGAAAAGCAAAAAGCACACCCAAGAATAAAACAGCAAACAGAACTTAAGAACATAAACATAAGAACATATATATAAAATCAATATCATAAACATTAAAATGCATGAGAAAATACAAGGGTCTTTGCCTGATGTCAGCAGCTAAAAGGACATCAGAGTGAATGCCAGTTGAGCCTCCCTGAGAAGAGCATTCCAAAAGGTGAGCCTCACAACTGCGTAGGTCTTCTCAGTTGCCACCCGCCTCACCTGATAGTTGGTGAACCCAGAGAAAGGTCTCCTAAGGTGACCTTAGAGAATAGGCAGGTTTATGATCCTTCAGGAACCCAGGTCATGAAAGGCTTTAAAAGTAAGCCTCAGCACTTTCTATTATGTTTGGAAACAGACTGGGAGACAATGAGGTTAATTAAAAAATGGTCAAATTATATTGTCAATTACCAGTCCCAGTTAGTAATCTAGCAGCTGTAATTTGGACTAACTACAGTCTGTAGGTAATCTTCAAAACATTACCTCAAGTACAACATATTACAGTAGACCAGTGGTCTTCAACCTTTGTGTCGTGACCCCAACAAATAAATAAATAAATAATGAGATGGGGACCCACCAATTTTTCTGCCCCCCTCCAGGGGCCTGATCTGCCCACCCACCGCTCCTGTAGGGCGATCGGAAAAAGGTCCTGCTGATAAAAAATCTTGCACACAGTGTCCACTGTGCAAGGCTGGGCCACCTTTGTAAGGCCAGGACCCACCTCTGCAACCCACACCTACCAACGAGATTGCCTGCAAAGTCTGGGGATGGGAAGACTTTTTGATCAGCAGGTTTCAGATTTGCTCCTGCAGCCATGGAAGCCTGCCAGCCATTTTGGTTCGTGCAAGTTGCCGCGACCGCACAAATGAGGTTTCGCGACCCCATTGGGGTCACGACCCCAAGGTTGAACACTGATGTAGACTGAACACTGATGTTTCATGTAGAGGTTGAAAAGCATGGGAGGCAAGCTGGAACTCTGCAGGACTCCATAGTGTCAATGTCCTGGAGCTGAGCAATCTCTGGAACCCCAGAAATCTTCTGGAATTGTCCCTCTATGTGGAAAAAGAACCACTGAAACACAGTGCCTCCGCTCATTGTAGACACCCTATCCAGAAGGCTACCATGTTTGATGGCATCAAAAGCTCTTGAAAAGTCCAGAAGATGTAGTAAGGTTGAACTGCCCCCACTCTTCTGTCAACATAATCCATCCATCATGGTAACCAAGATAGTTTTTATATACCCAACAAGGCCTAAAACCATACTCAAATTGGTAATCTGTCAAAGTATATCTGGAATTTCACAGGAACCTCTGCTACAGCATCTTTCCAAGGAATATTGATAACCAGATCATCATTATTACAATGTTACAGTTCCAAGAACAGCTTTTTCAGAAACAGCCTCACATCACAACCACCTCTTTCAGGGTGTTTGGGACCACACTCTCTCACCACTTCCTGGGTCCAGGCAGCCCAGTCCCTACTTCCTATATGTAAATTTATTATTATTATTATTATTGTTATTGTTATTGTTATTGCTATTGTTATTAATAATAACAATAATAACAATAATAACAACAACAACAATAATAATAATAAACAGTATTTATATACCGCTTTTCAACAAAAAGTTCACAAAGCGGTTTACAGACAAAATCAAATGATTAAATGGCTCCCTGTCCCAAAAGGGCTAAAAATGATGCAGAAGAACACCAGCAAACAGCCACCAGAAAAGACACTGTGCTGACGTGAAAGGGGGGCAGTACTCTCCCCTTGCTAAATATAAGAGGAGCACCAACTCAAAAAGTGCCTCTTGCCCCGTTAGCAGGGGTCAATTAGCTAGGAAGGACAAGAATCAAGCACAACGGCAATAGGCTGCACTTCTCTGACTAGCAACCGGCCATAGTAACTAAAATTCATCCACTATAACAGGGCTAGACTGTGTTGTAGAGATAAACTGAACTGTTGAAATAGTAGGTATCCAAAGTCAAGGTGAACATGAGCTATTTTATCTTCAAAATGATTAAAAGGAGTCACGGTGTGCCTCCAAGAGCCCCTTCACAAGCAGCAGTACAGTGCTGCTGATATCGTATAGTAATTAAAATAAGATTCTTCAGACGCTTAAATGTCATTTGAAGAACAGCTTTTATTCAGTGTTGTTCTGAAACAATGACGGTGCTTTTAGATGGAAAAATAGTGGCTGCATCCATATTTAGAGTGTATTTTCATTTTAAAAAAGAGCTTGGGATTGCTTATAAACTTGATTTTAAAAAGACATTTATTACAGAATTGAAGTCAGACACATGTATTTTATAAGCAATAAAATGCTTGCAGCCTAGTATGTGCAAAACTATATTTTGCACATAAATATGCTAGCCATACTGATGGCCAAACATATTTAATGAGTAACTGGAAAGCTAGTTACATGGGTTGCACAGAGCAAAATAAATTTGTTAGCAGCGACAGTTTTCTTTGGAACAATTTTTTTATCACTCATTAATAAAACAAGCTGGTATGATAACACACAACCTCTTTGTACCGTGGCAAAAACCCCCAAAACCACTGTATACTGAAGGTTGCCATTTTGCTCTCATGTGCTATGAAGTTCATCTGGGTACGTACATGTTTGTTTTTTAAAATGGGACTTATTACGTTATGTCCACTTCAGAAGCTGCTCATGAGGAAAAAGTTGCCTGTTCATCAACGTATATATTTGCTAGAGAACAAAAAAACTCCTGACATGGTCCTGTTTCAACAACTTTATTGAAAACAAAATTAACATTGCTACGAAAGGTTTCAGCCTCTGGCCAAGTTGAGTTACCATGGACTTTTGAGCATTACAACCTCTCTGCGCCCATTTGTGTTTCTTAAACAGTATTAGCTGTTTTGTGCTCTCAAAAGAAAGTAGCAAAAAAATTGTACTGGGCACATCCAATCCCTTGGGCTTAAGCAGCTCTTCACATTCAAATATACCGTATTTCCTCGATTCTAAGATGCACCTTTTTTCCAAATTTAGCAACTCAAAAAAGGGGGTGCATCTTAGAATCGATGGTGTGCGAATTGCACCCCTAAACACAACCTTCTTACTTACCAGGGCTTCGTGGGGGGCCTGCGCGACCCTCTGCAGGCCTCCCCAATTTTCAGTTCAGCGAAAAACAGCTATTTTTGGCCATTTCCGGTTTTTGCGAAAACCGGAAATGCCCAAAAATAGCCGTTTTTCGCCGAACTGAACATCGGGGAAGCCTGCAGAGGGTCATGCAGGCCTCCCCGAAGCCCCCACAAGCCCCGGTAATAAGTAAGAAGGTGGCATTTTGGGGGTACAATTTGCACATAATTTTTTTCCCTGCTGGTGGCAGCAAAATTAAAGGTGCGCCTTGGAATCGATGGCACCTTAGAATAGAAGAAATATGGTATATCTAGCTTTAACAAGCAACATTTTAGAAAAGTATGTGTTCATTTTACTAATAAAAGTAAAAATTTATTTGGTTCTGACCGCATCTGCAGAGCACCTGGGCCGGCCGCTGGATGCTGCAGCTCCACCCCAAGCCAGTCACTGCAGCTCAGCTTCCCAGCCGACGCCACCCACGACTGGTGCAGACGGGGTCCCTCACAGTCGGTGCCAGTCACAGCAGCTCGTCCTCCCAGCCTAGCGGCAGTGGGCCGCCACAGCCGCAACCTCCCAGGGCTGCCACACATCTGGAACCTCCAAGGCCAGCAGGTCGGTGTCGCCTTCTCATTGGCTTTGCCGTCCTCTCCTTGGCTTGGCTTGAGAGCGGGAAGCAGCACAAATCAGTGGGGGGAGGGCGATCTGATCACTCTTGCAGGCACTCTTGTTCGGCTCATTGTCCAAGCCAGGCTTTCATTGCATTCCCCCTTTATCTTTGAGCTAAAAAGATCTCAATTCTGTATTAGACTCCCTGGGATGGGGAGGCGTTAGGGTTATTTATTCAGGATAAAATGCAGGGGGCAGTATGCTCATGTGTGAGCAAGGATTCTCTGCACTTGTTTATATAAAAGACAAGTACCGGAGCAGACTGCACATGGAGTCCGACCTGAGCCTAAAACTGAGCCAGACTCAGCCTGACATCAGAAAACTATTGTCCACGATGCAGCCTCAATCATCATATTGAAAATATGTATATGTATTTATGATGCATATAAATAAATCCATTTAATTAGTTATTTATTAATTATAGTTAATTTGTTAGCAGCAACAGGTTTTTTGGAAACAATTTTTATCACTCATTAATAAAACAAGCTGGTACGATAACAGCTTGGACAGATAGATCCATTTAATTAGTTATTTATTAATTATTGTCTGATTAATTAGCTAATTACTTTTTCCTGCAGGGGGTTCTTCAGAAAATTGGACCGTGACAGGGGGTACACCTGGCGACAAAGGTTGGGACCCTCTGCTGTATATCATTCTGTCAGTCTGCAGGGACTGTTGCTTGTGCAAAGCTAATAAATCCTGGTTTCTGTCTTTCTCCCACTGGTCTGTTCCATTGCTTCAGTATCCAAAAAGAACTTGCCCTTCTGGCAATACAACTGCCAAAGCCCTCCTTTGGGTAAAAGCACTCTGGCTGCAAACCCAGGTTCACCCTGTGGCTCTCCCAGCTTAATCACCACCAACCCCTGTAAAAGTGGTCAAGAAAGTTGAACTGTTCAGCCTACCCCAAGCCAGGCAGCCTTTGGAACAGGCATCTTCAATTCAAGCCTGAGGGTTTTCCATACTGCATCTCTGAGCCAGGCAGCCTCTGGAGACCGGTTCTGGCTTCCTCCAACTGATGCTTGCCTAAGAGTAGACGCCGGATCCCCACCCTTCCCTGTCCCACACGATACCTGCCAGTCATGGACTACCTGGCTAACACCCCCTTTTGAGCACAGTCCAGGGTATGCAAAAAACAAAAAACACCCCCAAAACATCCTCCACTCCCATGCCAATCTGGAGTAAAGCAAAAAAAAAAAAATAATGGTATCTGGCCCCTAAAGGCAGTCAGGTAATCTCAGACTATGTCAGAGTGTGAATGCGTTGATTTCTTCACTCGTCAACCCAAAAAAGCACAGGGAGGTCGCTGCGCTGTAAAAGGGAGCACACCTGGGACCTCCCTTGGGCCTATCCCTCCAGTCCTCATCTGTGTCAGGTCCCCCACATGATACAGTCATGTGTGGGGGTGGAAGGAGTGATTCCCCACATGTATGGGTTGCGGAGCTACAATGTTCCCAACCTCTGTTCTGCTACCAGCATGCCCCTGATAGTGATGGTTCACGCACGAAGGCCGCCCTGCTTGATCTTAACAGACAGGCAAGCTTATTTTGGAGGAGATTGAACTTTATGCATTTATATTTGCTTTTTTCAAAAAACCAAAACATTTTACATCTTGATATTCACATATACCGTATACCATAAGTAATTGTCATGGGGATAGCAATTTTGCCATTGATCATTTTGTTATTTTCATATTATCCTTCCTATATATATATTTATATGGAAAGAAAAAGTATATTTAGTATTCCTTGAAAATGATAAACTGGATATACTCTCTTTAAAAAAAAATCAATCCAGCAAACCTGTATGTGCTTACCTACTGGGTGTAAGTGACTCTGGATACTTTCAGAGTATTATGCCCACCTTAATGGGATGCTATGAAGCTCATAACCAGATGTCTTATGCTTGTATCTTTATCACCACCACCCTTAAACTTAGCTTTTAAACCTTCTGAAGCAAGCTTGGGAGACAGCATACATAACAGCAATAGCTGACTCATGGCGGCTGCAGCCTCCGTTCTGTAAACCTTCAATATGCAGCCATGCCAGATGTTGCATACATGTAAATCACTTGTACCAAATATTTATGTTATGATTCAACAATTACTTAGGGAACTTTTTGCATTTGTAATTAAAGGGCAGAACAGATGGCAAAAACTTAATCTAAAATGACAGATTCATCAAAATAATCTTTGCGGTTGCATAATTACAGGTACTCACCGATTCCAGGTGGATTTTACCAATATTTATTAGCCTACTTCTAAAAACTCTTTAGGTTCTCAAAGTGGGGCTGGGATAGAAGAATGGCTAGACCACTACTACATCTGCACTGCTCCTCTTCTCCATGGACTCAAGAGATACATGGTGGAGTTGCACCAGTTGCTGTCAGCTAACAACCACACAGCATGGCCCACCTTCATCGGGGACTCCCTCAATATGTTTATTGCTATGAGTGTGAAAGTTGCCATCAAACTCAGCATGATGTTTGCAATAGCAAACGTGAACCGTTGCTATTAAACTCAGCGTGAGGATTAAGAGTAGGGAAGCAGAATAGAACAATGAAAGAGCAGAAGGAAGAATAAGAGGGAACTGCAAGATGGGGTGCCAAGAGATGTATATAGAAAGGAAAAAACACAGAGGTAATAACTGCATGTAGAGAGACTGGTATCGTGCAGATAAGAAACTCCTATGGTTGAAGGAGAAAAAGGGAGGGTAACGGATATGGAGGTGCAGAAACACCTGTGGTGGTATAGGGAGAGAAAACATTGGTGGATAGCCGACAAGGTGTACTGACCTCTGGGATACAGAGAAAGAGAGAAAAAATAGTATGTTCTTTGGGTGCAGAGAGAAGAGAGAATGCACTTTGGAATGGAGAGAAAGAAGAGGGACAGATAAGAGAGCACCACATAAAGAGAGAACAGGATATTCGTTATATTTTGAGTTAGGTAGTCTTGTACACTTGTACATTAAATCCAGATGTAGTATAACAAAGACTTTTTGGCATTTATGGACACCCCTTCCCTGTTAGTCCATTAAATTGAGGGTTTACCGTACATAATAACCAACACTGCTCCCAGAACACGTACAGTAAAAAATGGCAATATTCGTAGGATTAGCGGTGGGCCGTGGACCGTTTCCGGCCCCCAAGGCGATCCAGTCCGGCCCGCGCGAGATCGGACGCGATTCCGTCATGTCTGGCCCGCGCGAGACTGGACCGCTGCCGCCAGTTCCGCGTGCCTCCTCCAAGTGCCATTCGCTGTTTGTATACATGCGCAGACCGTCGCTAAGGCCAAGAGAGGGCAATCCTTGGCCTCAGTGTCGTTCTGCGCATGTACACGAAGGAGGTGATGCTGAGGTGACGCGCTCCTCCACGTCACCTCAGCATCACCTCCTTCGTGTACATGCGCAGAATGACACTGAGGCCGAGAATTGCCCTCTCTCGGCCTTAGCGACGGTCTGCGCATGTATACAAACAGCGAACGGCGCTTTTGGAGAGCGATGGGGCGCGCGCGAATCCAGCGGGAGCCCGGAGCCTGAAGGTAAGGACAACGATGGGGGGGACGCGCTATGTGTGTGTGTGTGCGCGCGCTATGGGGGCCCTAAGTTTGCGGTGGAGGGGCGTCAGGCCCGCGACACATTTTCCCCATGGGAAAATGGCCCTCCACCACAAAGAGGTTCCCCACCCTTGTAACCATAACCGAAATAAGAAATGGCTCTAAGCTTTTACATTTTCCTTTAAATTATATGATGTATTATGTTGAAGCAATCCAAGTCAGTGATGAAGTCATACAGACACAACACTTAAGTTTCATGCAAATAGCAAGTCAACAAATTGCTTTGGCACTGTCTACCACCCACACACAAAGGTGTCCCTTAACACACCTCGAACTTCTCAGCATAATTTAGAATCCATCAAGCAAGTGCACGCTAAGAAGAGTCGTTCAGGTCTCCCTCTATTGCATCGGCAGTCCCTGCTGCTGGCATGAAGCAGAGAGTATGGGATCAAAGGCACACTCTGGCTCCTGCTGCTTGCTTCCTGGTCTCAGCAGAGTCTTGCCCAAGGGGATGGATTTTTGTCTACTTTTTGCTACAGCAAGAAACTTAAATGTTCAGACCCCCTTTGTACCACACAAAAGAAAGTCAAATGTCAAGGAATAGAGCAAGGAGAAGAGGCATACATTCATACACATTTTTACCTAGGTTTGAAGTTTCATGGCCTTTGGGATTATAGTTAGTATAATTTAGGGTGTTTTTTAAAAAAAATAAGATTAAGTGGAAAGAGGCCAGGTGTTAATTAGCTACTCAAAACCCAGCTAGTCTTTAAATGATGCCCTTTACCACAGCATCACTCACCAACCTAATATACTCAATGACGCTGTATGAATATTACTGATTACCCTGTTCTTATGAAGTAATGGTCTGAATACATTTAAACTTGGAAAATATTTTTCATAATAATGCTACCAATTTAGATGAACATTATGCTATACACGCAACATCTCATCAAAGTTACCTAATGTAGCATGGCAGTCGCTTGGCTGTTCAAAATAGCCAGAGACAAGATCCGGTCAAAGAGCCTGACAAGAATGAGCCTGGAGAAAATGTTCATTTGTTTTAATCAGCAGGCATTCATCATGTATCATGCAAAGTCAAAGCAGGAAGTGGAAACCAGGAAAATTGAATTCGCACGCAGGACAATAATCAAACAAAATTAAATTAAAAGTTGGGTGTGTGAAATAATGAATTTCTGACAAAACAAGTTGCTCCCAATTAATACAGTAATGGAAAAGCAGGCCAAGAAAAGCCAACAATGATATTGTGAAATAAGAATTTTTAACGGGCACAAAAATATAACCATAGTTCCAATACAGAGATGGAGCAGAGAATAAATTCATGAAAATATGCACATTATGTATTTTCACAATATTGTGTATTTTATGCATAATAATATATTCTAAAATAGAAATCTATGTATTTTGAGGCCACAAAACAAAAATGCAAATTATTTGATCAATATCTGAATAATCTCTGAGCTTGCATGTTGGATATGCATAACTGTATTGCTGCACCAAGACCATTTTCAGAAGGCTAAATACAGTTGGACCTCGGTATCCGCGGGGATCCATTCCGGACACCCCCTGCAGATAGCGAAGATCTGCGCATACCAGGGTCCACCGTAAAGCATGTAAAAAAACACAGGGAAAAGGCGTTTTTTTAAAAAAAAACCTTTTAGAGTGAAACCGCTGTGTGTTCTTGCTGTAAACATGTTGAAATCGCGCTCCGGAAGCCTCTTCTGAGTCGCGTGACTCTCCCTTCCCTTTGCAAAGCATTCTGGGATGACAGGGGGAGGGAAGGGGGAGTCACACGACCCAAAAGAGACTTCAGGAGCACAATTTCAGCATGTTTACAGCAAGAACACACAGCGGTTTCACTCTAAAAAGGTGAAAAAAAATGCTTTCCCCCTTTTTTTCTTCTTCTTTTGCACATTTTACAGAGGACCCTAGCAGGTCTGGGATCTGCAGTGAGACAAATCCGCGGACCCTGAACCCGCGATTAGAAAGGGTCCACTGTAATTTAAGAGTAAGAGCAAGGAAGAAAACAAAGCATGGCCCAGGGATGAACTTAGATTTGTTGTGGGCAAAACACTGTTAGTGCTGTTATGAAAGGTCTTTAAAATGCTTTCTTAATTTTCACATTCCTATGAAGATGCCACACCAACCTGCACTGTGAACATTCAAGTGATAAGACTTTTTGGTTTTTAATTACGCCATTGCCACCAATGTGTGGAGGAATCCAGGCTGCTAGGAGCAGAGTCTGGATGCTAGAAGTTTTTTCCAAATCAAATCTGACAGCTAGTAACACAAAAACAGACAAACCATATTCACAGATCAACATCACTTGTAAAGCTTCCTGCTTCCTCACTGAATGGTCATGGACAACTCAACAACTCTAATAATATAGAGTTGCCAGTAACTCCACTTATTTCATAAAACCAGGACAATTCATCAAACATTATTTTGAAAACATGAATACCTACCAAAGTAATCATGTGTGCATTTAAAGGAGTAATAATTTTAAGAATTTGGATTTTAAATTCAGTGCCCTAAAATTGTGTCTATCCAATAAAAAGACAATGCAAACTGACCTGATTTTGAATGCAGGTTTTTTCTTGGTTCTTCTGGGCCTTCAATTGGCTGATCAGCAAGGAACACTCGTGCCTGGTCTACAGCATTTAGAATGCCTTGCTCTTTATCCTTCAATTCACGTCTTAGGGCCTTTTGGAAAGGAAGAAAATACAGGGGAATTACTTGTAACCTAAGACTGAGAAAATACACATCACTGAATCCTTTCCATTTTCATATGTTTGATTAAACATTGAGTGACAGTCAAGAACAAAAAATTATGCCCAATATAGACACAGTAGATCATAACTCCAAGGTTAAGCCACTATGCAAAAGTAGCACAGGTGGGCCCCCATATCCACTGATCCATGGTTTCAGTTATCCATGGATCGTGGGGACCCCCCCCAAGGCTTTTACTTTTTCCCCCAGTAAGCTTCGTTTCTTCCTTAAACAAACAGGAGAAGCAGCCTCTGGCTGCTTATTTCAGGCAAGTAGAATGAGTCTAAGTACTAGAAAGGCTCTGCAAGCATGGGCATCAACAGGGGGAAGCGCGGGGGGTGGGCCGCCGGGGGGGGTGTTCGCTCTTATCCACGGTTTCAAGTATCCACGGAGGGGCCTGGAACATATCCCCAGCGGATATGGGGGCCCACCTGTATTTGGGAATGAAAGAAAACTTGAATGTGTTCACCTGGAAAACCTATTATACGTGTTATTCTATTTTATTTATTTATTTATTTACAGTATTTTTACCCCACCTTTCTCCCAGAAGGGACCCAAGACAATACAGAAAATACAATACAAAAAATAGTCACTTTTTAAAACAATAAAAACAGTTAATGAAAACTAGTAAAAAACAGCATTTAAAAGTTAATAAAAAACAGATCACGTTACAATTAAAACAAGAGCAAAAAAAATTAAAAAAATATTCTATGGGCAACCCAATCCTGCCTAAGATGCAGCGGCCGGCCTAAAGGGCCGGCTGCTGCATCCTAGACCCATTGTGGACTGTGTCTTGTTGTAAATGGTGCGGGCCGCAATAGGCTTCCTCGGATGCACGCCAGCTCTGGAGCCATGTACGGAGAGGCCATGTAACTCAGTACCGAGGAGGCACCGATATCCTCACCCCCTTCCCAGTCCGGGCCAGCCAATGTCCCTCTTCCACACTGCCTCTGCCTGCCCCCCCCCCTGCCCAATTGTCCAGCCAGAGAGGGACTTCATTCCCATTCCCTTACGTCTTATTTGCCAAGATAGTATTTTGCTTATTTTTGAGTGCCCAGGTTACATCTGGCTGCTTCTGACCCTTCCTGCTAGGGAACAAGTGCTCAACAATTTAAAAAATATGGCGAGTAAGGGCAAAACCCAATTTTTTGCTCAGTTCTCTCTTGCAGGGGAGTAGGGGAGGAAAACTACACAAGCTTAATAAAAAGCTCCTTTACAGAAAAAACAAATTACCTAAGATGGCAACTCTATGAGTGAGGTGGTGCAATTTTTATCATGCAGTTTATTTGGTAGTTTCCACATTCAAATGGCTGTATTAACCAGAGTTATTAATTTGCCATTATTTTCAATAAAACTATTTTTGCCATTTGAGGGGTATCAAACAGAAGTGAGAAAGAGTACATGATGCAGCAATAACTAAACTAAATGCAGCAGCTTACGCAGAAAGACAGATTGCAACACACATGGAAGAACTTTCATTAAGCATTCCCTTATCTAGTTTTATCTTTTACTAGAAGTATTTGATAATCAGGACTATTAAATAAGATAAACATGAGGCACAAATCAAAGAGCACAAAGAGGGTTGTGAGAATGAATTTTTTAATTATTTAATTGTCATAACAACACACCTCAAAAACATATTTTACAGTTTTGGGGCACTACCAGATTGGTAAGCAGCTGCAGCTATGTGTCACAGAAATGCATGGACAGGTATGACATATTTATTTACATTTTATATATGAACACACATACATGCATGATCTCAAGCAGGGCCATTCAGAGGAATTGTATCAGGGGGTTTCTTTTGGGCCCCTTCTTTACATATGAATTTGGTTCCTGGCCCCCCCCCCATGTTTGCTCCAAGGCCCCCTTTTTGACCCATTTTTTGCCCTGGTCCCAGGTACAAATTACCCCCTTAACCCCCCTCTCGGAGGCCCTGATCTCAAGCCCTAGACCTGTGGTTCAATTTTATCAAGGCTTAGCAGGAGCTGTGGATTGGAGAATGGATTCTTCCACCCAGCATCCTTAGGGAAGTAGTTACAGCTGAGAAAAAAGCACATTCGTAGCTTTTCTAGTAACGCTCCTGATGAATACTAGCTGAAAACCAGTGCACTATAAATCACAGGGGCCAAACGCACATTCAATATGAATCTAGCGGCTATTGTAGATGCACATATAGACTAGATTCCAACATACTCAATACAAGGTATTTTTCTTTGGGTCTCTAGAACTACTTTTGAAATGGAATGGACTTTTCAACTTGACACAACATGGCCTAGTAGGAGTGCTTAATGGAGCTGATCCCTGCCATTGTCTGTACATAATAACTTCTGATAAAGAGTCTGTCCAGGACCAGATTTGTCAGCACGTCCGTAGAGTCAGATCCCCACCCCCACTGTGATCTCGGCCAAGTGGGGCCTAGCTCCACCTTTGCTCAATGATATGGGAGCTATGCTAGGAACAGAGAAACTTCGGGCAGATGGAAGGGGCTGAGTAGGCATCAGAGAGCAAATGCAAAGGACAGTAGGGTTTAAAAACTCTTCCATCAGCTTATGGTGAGGTGAGCAGGTGAACAAACCCTGACAGCCACAGTTGACTGGCCAGTCCTGAGACTGGAGACCCCTGCCATTGAGGCCACCAGTGGAGGACAACGCAGATGTAGCCTCAACACCCCCTTCCCCACACACACACAGATTCCTGAGACCAAGGGGGTGGGAGTTCTGTACTCGCCCCACATTGAGAGTGGCACCATGTCTAGACTTGTGGGGAAGTAGGACCTGGGTATCCAACCCCCTTCACATTCAACATTGTATTGTATTGTGCTCTTTTTTATTGCAAATGTCAGAAAATCTCAGACAAGTAGTAAATATTCTGCAGAATAAAAAGCATTTTCCATATTAGATTAAAAAGCATTTCTTTTAATGCATATAATTATTTTATTTTTCTCTCTTTTACTTTGGAACTTTGAGGTACAAATGAAATTCTCAGAGAATACCTGCTTTGACCTTTTCTGCTTTCATACCAAATCCTGAAACATGAACAGGTTTTATGCCCATTCCACTACACCAAGAAAATCCATGCACATGCACACACACTCCCTAGTAGGTACATTGCCTGCTATGTGCGATACATTTTTCATAATGCTGAGTGAAAGCCAACACAGGCTCAAAGTGAGCTCTGACAAAATCTATTTTAGGACTGGAGCTTTGTACAATTTCTAATAGGTGTCTTCAGTATAGTACACATTTACTCATTTGAGTGCGTTAGCAACAAAAATGCAGCAGCTTAAATTTGTTCTTCATTTTTAAAGATGTATTGCACAGCACAATAACCTCCAGACAAAAACCACCACCTAACTTCAAAAGTACTAACTAATTTGCAGGCTTATCAAATATTTCCCCAGGCGTTTGTTAAACAGAGAAGTCTGCTAAAGTCTTCTGACAGATGAAGGCCAAACCATTTTCAATTAGAAAACATGGGGGTGCCTTAAACAGACCACATAATCTAAATCAGTTTTATTAGGTACCAACTCAGTCAAGTAAAAGTACATTTTATTTGGACTTGAATCCATTTGTTCTTTCACAGGTTTATATCCCAATGCCATCCATTGGTATTGAATTACCCCCATTATATTGGGCCAGGTGTCGAAGAAACTGGCTCCTTTTATAGTTTTGGATGGAAATGAAAAGCCTATCAAAGTGCAATGACTGAGGAAAACACATTTTATACTGTTTATAAGAAATAAAACCTTTCAAGAAGTTTGGTCGTAAGATGAATTCTGTGTTGGACAGAAAGAATTTTTAACCATTATATCACTTTAGGTGCATGTATTTGTTTACTAGGCAGATCACAAAGATATGTCCAAGTGCATGGAAACAGAGAACAATTTCAGCATTGATTTACCTGTAAAATGCATTCAGTTCAGGCCTGAGCTCATGTGTGAGGCAGTTAACAACAACAATTGTGTACACACAAATCCAGAGCCTTGAAGCACATATCCTTTTCTCCTAATTTATAAGCACATGAATACTTCTATCTAGGGCTACAGCATTTAGTTAGCTCAAACAATCAAAGCATTTTGAACAATTAAAACTGGAGCACCAGATCTTTAATTTTGTTTATAATACCTACCCTGCCCTTCCCCCAAATTAGTTTGTTTAAAATCCAGACTGCAAAACACTTTTAACTTAAGTGTTTTAATTATTTTAATGTGTTTTTAAATTGTTTTAATGTGTTTATGTATTTTAATATGCTGTAAGCCGCCTTGAGTGCCCTCGGGAGAAAGGCGGGCTACAAATTCCTAAAATAAATAAATAAAATATCTAACAGCACAATCCTGTGTAGTGCTGCAGCGGTGGAACAATCCAAACAATTATTCTGCCACTCCAGGGTATCGTAATGCACGTTTCCAACCCACAGAGAGTAATCAGTGCCAGTGGAGATGCCGGTACCACTCACTATTCGCCGAACCAAGGACACCGCCGGCGTGGGGAGAGCAGAACAGGGTGGAAATTGAGGGGGTGATTGGTTGGCCAGGCCAGGGATCATTGGTGGCACACTCCGCCAAGTCCTATCCCCAATCCCAGGCCTTGCCGACTTTACATCAGCTCCTCGGATTTGTGTCGGCTGTTTTGCCGGCGCACATCCGAGGAGACCTATAGGGGCTGCTGGGGCATTACCTGGGGGAAAGGGACAAATGTCCCTTTCCCCTGAGGTGTGCTCCAGCTAATTCTGCTTAGGATCCGGCGCACCATGCTTTTGTATGCTGCGGCGGTCCAAGACAGGATTGGGCTGTCCGTGTAGCAGCACTGTGTCCCTGTTATTTTCAAGATAACAATGGTTATTAATACTCTAAAACACAACAGGCATAATTTTTCTTCACGTCACGTACATTTAATTCATATGCAGATGTAAATAAATTCAATTTTAATCTTGAAAATCTAATCTGTATACTAAAATATATATTACTTATTTAGATACTTTTCAGTTTGGCTTCAGACTTGGCTACAGGACAGAAACTGTCTCTGTCATCCTAGTGAATAAACTGTGTTGAGAGACAGGCGGGAGAGTGTGACCCTATTGATTCTTCTGGACCTCTCAGTGGCTCTTGATATTATCAATCATGGTATCGTTTCAGTTCAGCTCACCAGAGTTGATATGGTTCAGATCACCAGAGAGAAAGAGAGAGCACTGGCGTCGCTTCGGTAGGGGTGGGGTTGTAAGTAACGCTCCGTCGTAGTCTCTTTACCGAGTGAGGAGGCAGCCCCACCCCCTCACTGTCGGAGCCTTTCCCGTGTGGAGAAAGCAGCAGGCAAGAGACCCTGCCTGCTGCTTTCTCCGCAGGGGACTGGCTCTGACAGTGAGGGGGCGGGGCTGCCTCCTGCTCGCTCGGTAAAGAGACTACGACGGAGCGTTACAGCCCCGCCCCTACCGAAGCGACGCCACTGAGACTGAGAGAGAGAGAGAGAGAGAGAGAGAGAGAGAGAGAGAGAGAGAGAGAGAGAGGTGGCCAAACTTTCTTAATCTAAGAGCAACATATTATAAACTTCAGAAGTTTGAGAGCCGAAAGAGAGACGTTTGAGAGCCGCAATATTTAAGAAGCATTTACATTTCTAAATATATTTACTTACCGTGAACATTAAACTTATGTTTTAATCCAGTGGACTCTTAGTTTATACCTGATAAATAATTATAAAGCATGGAAATTTCTTTTTTACCTTTTATATTAATTGTTATGCAAAAAGGAGCTCAGCCAACATATTTCCAAGAGCCACACACTATATGTTAAAGAGCCACACGTGTCTCAGGAGTCGCAGTTTAGCCGTGTGTGTGTGTGTGTGTGTGTGTGTGTGTGTGTGTGTGTGTGTGTGTGTGTGTGTGTGTGTGTGTGTGTGTGTGTGTAAAAATGAAAAAAATCCATCCACAAATATTGAAGAAAGGAAATACAGTATATAAACAGATGTTTCCTTACCTATGCCAACCTTGGTCCTAAAACAATAATTTCAGGCCCGCTCTCTGTTTGCCAGTGAAAAGGTAAGGAATGCTATTTTTAACTTTTTTTTCCTTTTTAAAGGCGTTTTTAAAGTGACCCCATATCCGCGAGCATCTGCATTGAGTCAAATCCACAGATGCTGAATTCACAGATACGAAGGTCTGACTGTATTTTCGTAAATTAGTATTTCTTCCCTGACTTTATATTCAGGAGCCAATTTTCTCTCTAAAGTGCAATACAATTGTTGAGTCATATAGCTCAAAACATTCATTTGCAGATCCCCCGCGAGTGCTAGATATTATACTGATTTTTCAATACTATGAAACTGAATTAGCTATATATAGTTACATACAAACAAGGGCATACTGTTAATGGTGACTGAATGAACACAATTTTAAGGTTGGAAACATTTTATTCAAATATCTATCCAGAGAAATTAATGTGATGTAAAATGTTATTAAAAGGGTTAAGACCGTGATCAACTCCTTTGAGAAAAATGACTTGATTAAAGCAGGGATTTAACCCAACCTGGCCTGTTCCTCACAAAATGTGACAGGATTCAAATACAGCCAGGAATGAGGGAAAGTACTGCTTAATTGAGGAAAGATTACAAAAGCCTGAAGCATAATTATGTTCATTAAGGTCTGCCAGCACCATTTTATGTAACTAGACTTCTTTTGTAGGTCACAAAGTAAGACTTTGTGTGTTCTAAAACAAATTATTGGTTTAGTCCAAGCAAAGGCTTTTCTAATATTTTTAAGCAATTATGAAAGATTCTGACGTTACATCCTGTCCTTCATGATGTTAAGAAAATTGAGTGACTATACATGGAACTATGAATCTGTGTTCTGAGGTGAAAGATGTTGCTTTGCTATATCAAAATAATCTAGAACCACGGTTCCCAAACTACACCGCTGCACCCTGGGCCGCCATGATCTCACAGGAGTGCTGCGGGATAGTCAAAATTTTTAAGGGAACAAAGTGATAGAACTGGGGGGGGGGGCACCGTGAAAAAATTACTGAGAACTGAGAACGGGCACCATGAACCTCTGATCTAGAAGATAATAAATGTCATCTAGACTCCATAAGCACATGAGGCTCTCAATTTCAAAGACAGAAGTGGAATTTAAAGTAAAAAAAAAAAAAGGGTCTCCACAGCCCCCTGACCATAAGGACAGCGACAATCAGAGAATGGAATATTGGAAAATCTGCCCAACAGGACATGAGATGGAACAATATTAAATCTAGCTCGTATCAATGCTTGACAGTCCTGCGAGGGCATTTGAAAGGAGAGATAGTTGGCCCAGGAATACAGAAAAATAAAGGAAAATAGACACACACAAAAAGGAGCCAGGATGGTGTAGTGGTTTGAGAGTCGGACTTAGACCTGGAAGATCCAGGTTCAAATCCCCGCTCAGCCACGAAGCTTCCTGGGTGACCTTGGGCCAGTCACTATCTCTCAGCCCCACCTACCTCACAGGGTTGTTGTGAGGACAAAAAGGAAGGGAGGAAATATGTACTCCACTCTGAGCTCCTTGGAGGAAGGGTGGTATAAAAATGTGAAAAAATAAAATAAATAATGACGGGGGGGCGCACAGAGAACCGTGGATATGTGAAACCATGGTTACTGAATCTGTGGATACGGGGGTACGCCTGTACGGATACTAGGATGCAGCAAATATACATTACTGATAAAAATAGAGTTCTAGCCCTTACTACAAATACAAGCAAAAATGTTTGATAATGGATAAGGTTTACTTTTTTATTTCCTTAATGTAATATTACAGTATATACAAATTAGCTTGGCTTAGCAAGAATTTAAAGGAAGGTATCCACTTGTTCTAGTCCTCATATACCTAGCCCTGACATTAACTACTGCTCGAAGCACAACATGGTGATTTTCAATTGACAAGGACTAGGAAAGCATCTAATAGCAGCAGTGGATACTAAAATGGCCCAATCACATTGAATGAATGCAAATTGGATTGCTCTTAGAAACACGATTCCATTAAATTCATTTATATTCAGCAGGTTTGACTGTTCAGGTGTACATTCCTAGAAGCATTTGTGCTGAGAGCCAAGCTTTGTCCTTGAGGGAAAACCAAACCTTTTGCATATGAAACTGCAATCTCATCCATTCACCTATCCAGGTATGCTTATCTTGCCTTTCAATCTCTGAAGAGACCCCCCCCCCCAAGGCAGCTTACAACATTTTTAAAAAATACAACAATAAAACTCCAAACCAGGGTTGGTCTCTATGTGATCCAGCATTATAAGCTCCCTCTGGCCTGGACAAGTCTTCTTCTTCCCTCCCCTCAGGGCACATAGATCTCAAGCAATTTCTGGGTAAGTGGGGAGGGGCTGCACCAGCAGTCCGCTAAGCCACTGCTGGTCTCCCACAGGAGCTAGTGTTATAAGCTCGTTCAGGCCTTGTCAGTGTTTCGCTAAGACCAGTGCAGGCATAATAGTGTACAGTCTACTATTTACAGTAGGGGCACTCTGAACTCCATTCCTCTGCTTTTCATTTTCGGGGCATTAACTATTGTGCAACATTTTTTTTCTTTCACCATAGTTAACTCAACCACAGTTTGTAAGCCCATTTCTTTCTGTAGTTTGGAGCTAACCATGGTGATTAGTTTCATTCTGATATTTTATGCTAGTCATTACTAAATTATCATAGAACGAAAGCTTTCATGGCCAGCTACTAGAATACAAGACACAAGTTTTATGGGTGAAGTAGCCATGTAATTAAATATAAAATACAAAGAACTCCAGGCACACACGTATAAAATCTTCAAAAAGCGCCACTCATAACAAGCAGCAAAACAATGAGTGCGGAGAACTCCGATGTTTACCGGAACCGACGTTTCGTCTTATTTCCTAAGACATTATCTAGGTCAAGACAGCTTGGCTGTTGGGATGGCACTGAAAACCAACTGACAGAAACGGAACTTAAAGGGAAACACAGGCAGAGCTTAACAGAGATCTTAAAGGAACATCAGACAGATTCAAAAGGCAAAACACATCTTATAAATCTTGCACGAAAGCTTTCATGGCCAGCTATTAGACTAAAACAATACCAAGTATCAAGGTATCTAAAGCATCTGTCAGTACACTAATCTTATACGGAGACAGAATTAACACGTATTGTTCCCTGTATATTTGTGCAATATGGGAAACCATATTTTGTCAATAAAAGTTAATTACTAAATGGTTAGACATCATAGAGGCTTAAGCCTGCAACACATACTGGAAGTTGAAACATACAACAGGTGACAGTTCAAGAAAAGTTGTTTTCCATAGGTTTGTCAGTTACAAGTAACCATCAATTAAATTGTAAAAAATGTTATTTCTCTAGTCACTGTTCAAATGGAAAGGGATTTCAAAGATGAGCACTAGAAGCAACTCTTGAATTATGCATAGATGCTTTAAAAATAAATTTCACCTGTTCCAAACAAAAGGTAGAAACATACCAATTATTTAAAGTGTCTAAAAGTTATCAAGCAGATGTGGAAAGTGGGTAGCTTGCAAAAAGAAGAAACAAAGAAGACAACAGTAACTTTGAAGAAATAAAACTGATTCTATTTAGCCTACATTATTTGGCATTTCATTTTTGTTTACTATTAATCCAACATTCCAGAAGCTCACAGTAATTAACAAGAGTTTGCAGTGTGAATTTTGTTGTTGTTAAAGCCCACTGTTGTATATACAGGCACATACAATTTACGCTCAGTTATACAACAAATTCAGAAATTTAATATAGTTACTGTAATGCCTACTAATGCCACAGAAAAATATTCATTTTTTTAATAAATGCACCTTTTGACAAAAATTAATCTATTACTTTATTCAATTCTAATTTGCTAGGAAAGGAGTTTTTAAAAAATAATTGCAATGCAACGAACAGTCTTGTAAAATATCCTAGCTACAGTAGCTGTATATATTCTTTGCCATGTGCCACTCTGTTGAGAATTTTACTTCTAACATCTTCCAAACTTACACAGTTAAAATATCCGGGTTTAAGGATCATGGTCGTACGTTAATAGAATCCATGTTCCAACGTTTTGTCCAGTATACTCTGGACTTCCTCAGGGAATATGTGAGAGACCTCAGATAGAGTTGAGGCTCTAAAAATGGAAGGCTGAGAAAAATGACAAAACACACATTAGATAAAAAGGAAATTAATCTGAAAGACTTGTAAAATGTAAAAAGAACCATCCTGCAGCAGCCTACACATAGGACATAATTACTGCAATTGACCCAAAGCAAATATGTTATCTGTCTTCCCAATGGAAGTATAGCATACGTGCTTCTTCCGTACTTCCCAAGGTCTTCTACTGCAGGTACTAAACCAACAGAGTTTTTCATGCTTATTTGCAATTAGGAAGAAGATAAACACAGCCAGGAGCAAAACCATCTTAAACACATACTCACTGAAATCTCAATTTGAAACGTGTGCATATACATAGTTGCCTTGTACTGAGTCAGTCTACTGGTTCATCTAAGGCTGTACTGCTAATCCAAAAGCAGTGCTCTCTAAGCACCAAAAGCTCTCTAAGTTGGGTCTGTCTCAGTCTACCTACCTAACATCCTTTTAACTAGACACACCAGGGATGATCACAGGAATTGCTATGGAATGAGTGCATCCACCACTGGTGTCCTCAATACATTCTTCTACACATTTATTTAGAAAGGGTGAGACTGCAACACTCTATACACATAGGCTCTCAGTTCCTTATTTAATCTTAACCTACATTCTAGCTTAGGAAATCAATTCCAGGAGGATGTGACAGAAGGGGAGAATCTAATTTGATTTACAATACATTTCTGTGATTCTTCTTGTACTAGTAAGTAGTTTAATTAATAAGGTATTTTTACCCAAGGGTGTATATACGCAACAAGAGTTAAATGTGTACACCTGTGGGCTGGGATTAAATAAATAAATAAATAAATAAATAAATAAATAAATAAATACCACCGCCAATATTTATATGCCGCTTTTCTTGGTCACTGGATTTCTCCTCTGACTTTAATTCAAGGTGATGCACATAGGCAGGCAATTCTAACCCTTCAAAGGGGTTTTTACAATACAAAGTTTTAATCTTTCATAGAACGTCTTCATTTCCAGATGGTTTCCTTCATGGTCTGGCTTATCTCTGGCACTCGCCTCCCACACAGCTGACGGCAACTCCCGACTCCCACTCAGAGTGCAGCTGGCAGCTTTTCTACCACTGAGCCAGACCCCCTGCCCGTTAATATGGAGTAATCTCTCCTTTCTTTTCTGTCCAACACTCTGCATCTGATAATGTTTCAATTTTTACTTTGCTTTCCAGATATCATTCTCTATATTATTATTTGCTCGATAGTTGCACCCAACTCTCTCCTTCAAACATATCCAACCTTCTTTGTATATTTTTGTATACGCTGTATACTTTTGACTTTCAACGTGTTTCATTTCTCCCCGACATCTTTAAAAGTTGAGCCCTATTCTAGCTTCCTGTTCAACCCCCTCACAATGTTATCTTCTCAGCTTCTCCTTCAACGTCAGTATTTTCTGCATCCTTTAAGCTTCTACAATATATAATTTGTTGGAAGAGTGACAGTATGTGAGCTAGATTTGTACAACAGTGGGTGTGGACATGTTGTGTGTTCATTGCCACCAGTAAGGGGAACAGTAACCTATTCGGGTTCCTAGTTTAAATGAATGTGGATTGCTCTTTCCTACTTTGACTAGACTTCTCTTGAATTACTTTTTCCTGACTTCTTGTTCTGTCTGTGTAGGTATGGCTGCAGTTGTTGTTTTTATGATGCAGTAGTTTTGATTAATTCACTGATTAATTCACTGATGATTCACTGAGCTCTTCTAACAAAATTATCATTCTTCACTCGTGATCTCACTTCTCTCTTATACAATTGTTTTCTCCTCCTTTCAAAACAACCCCAGTCTTTTAACTGCGTCCTAGCAGCTTAACCACAAACTGTCTAAACCCAGCACATTCAAGA
This sequence comes from Plestiodon gilberti rubricaudatus, assembly GCA_026170595.1. Taxonomy (NCBI): domain Eukaryota; kingdom Metazoa; phylum Chordata; class Lepidosauria; order Squamata; family Scincidae; genus Plestiodon; species Plestiodon gilberti. The sequence goes on from JANXHW010000001.1 coordinate 68,166,922, forward strand.
ATCTACGCAGTCTCATGCAGAGCTGAGTCACAGCAAGACTTGTGCCAAGCTGGCATCTCCTATGAATCCTGCAGTTAAATCTACTGTTTAGCCTTTACACTGCACCATGAATGTGCATGCTGTTTGAACAAAACAAGGTAAAATATGGTCTCCTTTCTTACCTGCTTATATTATGTAAGTACACATGGACGACAACTATTGGGAAGGCAGAGGTATGAAGTTGAACAGAGCTGGGAAAGTAATAGAATTAGAGGTACAGTTTTTGGCAGAAGCAGAGTTATGTATATGCTGAAATTTCACATGAACACGAAATGGAGGTTCCTGACTACTTCAGTTATTACTTAAAAATGAGGTAGCTGGTACAACTGTCCAGCACAGGGGTTCTCAACCAGTGGTACTAGTACCACCAGTGGTACTTCAGCCAACTGCTGGTGGTACTCGAACCCCGCTCTGAAGTGGCGCTTTTGGTGGTGCATTTTTGTTCCTGAGAGGCTCCGGTCTTTGGTCGAGCCTTTAGAACACTGAGAAGGGCTCTCCCACCCACCCACTCAGAGCTTCCTATCTGCATTTTTTGGCCTTCGAAAACTCGGAAGTAACTGGTGATGATGTCATCGCCAGTCACTTTCGGTGATATGCAGAAAGAAAGTGGCACTGGAAATGGTACTCAGCTGGGAAGGGGTTGAGAACTCTTTTGATTGGGAGGATATGCTTGAATATGAGTGTGCAACACCTGCAGGAACTAGAGGGCGACATAATCAGGCAACATAGTTCAGCTTTTCTTGGCAAAAAAAATGAATTTTGGGGATAGACTATAGCTCATTGGTAGAGCACATGCCTTGCAAGCAGAAGAGCCTTGTTTCAATCTCTGACATTTCTATGTAGGGCTGGAAAAGACTCCGATCTGATACCCTGGAAAGCTACTACCAGTCACTCACTATAAAAGCCATACTGACCTACATGGATCAGTGGCCTGACTCAAACTAAAGCTCCATACTCTCAATTGTCTGGACACAGAATTTGATTAATCTAGGAAGTTGCTTCAGGAGAAAGAACTAGAATGATAGGTCTGGCTTCATAGCTGGGATTCTTTTTTCGGTATATTTATTTTATTTATTTCTGTATTTATATATCGCATTTCTTATCCTGCGATTGCTCTTTAGATATTATTCAAGGCGGTTTACATAGGCAGGCTTATCTAGATCCGATAAGGATCTTTACAATATTGTTCTGTTTAGAACCCTACAATTCCAGATGGCTTCCTCCAGGGTGTAGTCATCTTCACTAGCTGCTGAACACAAGCCTCAAGCGCTCTGCAGGACGCTACAGATCATGCTGAACAGGGAAACCTTTTTCCAATTGTTATCGCTCTGTCACTGACATTCTCAGCATTCCATTCCACAGCACACAACAGCGACTCCTCTCTGCCACGAGGGTCATGACAGCTTATCAGTGACTTCCAGGTCTCCCTTCCAGCATGAAAACAGGCTGTTCCTGCTTAGTTTCCAGCTGTCTTCAGGCAGTTCAATTTTGGGACCACACCTCCTGCAAGTATTAATCTATGAGGGATAGGGTTTGTTCTCATCCATTAGGGGAGGAATGCCTTCCAAAGATCTGTTGGGTGAGGAAGAGCCACACTTCCTTCCTGAGAGGAACTACACCCATCACAAACTGATAAAGCCATCAAATAAGAACCACAAATAAAAAACAAACCACCATCACTCACTTTTTAACCGCTAAATTGAACAGAACTGGAACCTCATCCTCTTGCCCCCCACAACCCATACTAGTCTAAATAGAATCTGAATTCTTAAAACATTCAATATATAGAATCCCAGACACATACACTCCCTAGTCCTGGTCTGTAAAACACCACTTCATGATGAGTCATGGTCAAGCAGTATTCTGCCAATATCAGCATGGATGAAGTGAAGCAACACTGATCAATCAATCCATTCTCCTTGGAAAGGAGAGAAAACTCCACTACCTTTGGCTCAGTAAAAGATCCCTGTTATACTGGCAGATATATAAAGTCCTGAGAGTGAAAACTATGCACAACACTAACTAGCCTGGAGTACTGAATAGTACCTTTAAGTTTGATCATTGCACATTGATTGTGTCATCTATACTCCAAGGCTGTCCTCACTCTGATGCAATAGGAGATCATGTTGATCACCTCCAGATGCCACAGACAGAATGACAGAGCTTCCCCCACTTTATCAGAAACCCAAACTGCTCCAAGGACCTCCTTGTAACATTCCTCAGAGGTTTCTTCCTTTAGTGTCCTGATAGGAACAGATTAATCCCCACCCATTATCAACAGCTATTTTAGAGAAAGGAAAATGACTTTGGGGAAATTGGGCCAGGAAACTTTCAGGGGGAGAAATGAATAGCCCTTTCCTTCCCCATGGTTTTTCTAGTCCAAGTCACCCTACCAGGGATTTCCCTTCCCTCAGCAGTATTTTAATTAAATGCCTATTTGCAAGGGGTAAAGGAAGACACAGAAGTTTCCTAAAGTAAATGTAGAGGATAAAATTTCTATAGCTTTAGGTATATGCTTCGATCAGGTCTCTACGGATTTAGGATCTGCCCTCCCACCTCATCCTCCTTCAGAATTAAGAAGTTCTCAGTGTAGTCTGACTGCAAAACCTGATGGAGACATGAAAGAAGAGGAAGCCAGGTCTCCAGCCAACAGACAATGAAGGATCCTGGAATTCTGCTGGCTGCAGACAGACATTACCCAGAATGAATAGTAAAATGAGCTTTTAAAAAAACAATTATATACATGCCAGCAGTCCAAAATTAGTTCCAAATGTCAGCTGATATCCCTCACTTAATTACTGCCTAGGAAAATTCCATTTGCCTTCCTGTTGATTTATGCAAGTGAGCAATACAATGAAATACATCCACATTTCATAGATTTATTCCACCCATTCTCACCAGTAAAAGCACATACAAACCCCTGTCCCTACCTTTATTTAATCTGCCACCCTCTATTTTATCTGAAACTGCAGAGCTAATAATAAGCACTGGGAGTAGAACAGGGAGAAGTGGCAAAAGATTTCATCACCTTGGGTATATGACCCTCACTGGAGGAGCACCGCAGGTGGAGAGTGAAAGGTGGGGAATGAAGTTTGCATGGAAGAGGAAGAAGGGTACTGGCCATGTACTTGGTCTTTACTCTGAAGATCTGGTTGATAGTTGGGGGGAAAGTCATTAAGGACTGGGCACTCGTGTCGGTACATCGTGCTCTTTTCTGTTGAGAAGGTTATTTATTTAGTGCTCAGGATGCCACCCTAAAATTCCCCCTATCCCTTACCATCTGCTTCTATGTACTGGGATCAATGGGACCAGACTATGGCCTTTGTCATCTTTCTCTAGCCTCCAAGGCAAAATCTGCTCCACAACTATTTATTTACAGTATTTTTTACCCCGCCTTTCTCCCCGAAGGGACCAAGGCGGCTTACAACTTAAAATAAAATACAATACAGAAAGTAAAAGGTAAAGGTGACCCCTGACAATTAAGTCCAGTCGTGTCCGACTCTAGGGTGTGGTGCTCATCCCCATTTCAAAGCCGAAGAGCCAGCGTTGTCCGAAGATGCCTCCGTGGTCATGTTGCTGGAATGACTCTCCTTGCCGCAGCGCGTAGCATGCGGCTGGAACACGAAGCGCTGTTTACCTTCCCGCAAGCGGTACCTATTTATCTACTCACATTAACATGCTTTGGAACTGCTAGGTTGGCAGGAGCTGGCCAAGCAACGAGTGCTCACCCCGTTGCGGGATTCGAACTGCCGACCTTTCAATCGACAGCTCATGGTTCAGCAGTTTAACCCAGTGCGCCACCCACTGGCCTTAATACAGAAAGTTTTGTTAATTATTTTTTACTGTTTTAAAAAGTGATTTTTAAAACATTAAAAAATAATTAACAAAACTAATAAAAACATCTAAGAATTGATTTAAAAAAGATTACATTTAAAACAAGATCATAAAAACAGCAGCACCCCATCCGTACCAGGAAGATGTTAAAAAAGGCAAAGGCTCAGAAGGCTTCTTTGAACAAGGTTTATAGGCCTCGCTGGAAAGTGTCCAAGGAGGGAGCAGTTCGTAAGTCAAAGGGGAGGGAATTCCATAGGATTGGTGCCACTACTGAGTAGGCCCTATTTCTGGCCGCCGCCCCTCACACCTCCCTGGGCGATGGTACCCGCAAAAGGGCCTTCTCTGATGATCTAAGGAGACGAGCCGGACTATATAGAAGTAGGCGGTCTCTCAAATATCCTGGCCCCAAGCCGTATAGGGCTTTAAAGGTCAAAACCAGCACTTTGAATTGGGCCCGGAAACGAATCGGCAGCCAGTGCAGCTGTCGGAGGAGCGGCCCGACAGAGTCGCACCACCTACCTCCAGTGACTACACGGGCTGCCGCATTCTGTACTAATTGCAGTTTCCGAACAGTCTTCAAGGGCAGCCCCATGTAGAGCGCATTACAATAATCTAGTCGCGATGTCACCGTGGCATGGATCACCGTGGTCAGGTCTGCACGACCCAAGTACTGTCGCAGCTGGCGCATCAGCCGAAGCTGGGCAAAGGCTTCCCTGGCCATAGCCGCCACCTGGGAATCCAGGAGCAGCTGCAGGTCCAGGCGGACCCCCAAGCTGCAGACCTGTTCCTTCAGAGAGAGTGCAACCCCATTCAGAGCAGGACGATACTCTAGCACCTGCATCGTGGATTTCTGGACCAGGGGAACCTCTGTCTTGTCCGGGTTTAGTTTCAGCTTATTAGCCCTCATCCAGGTCCCAACCGCCTCCAGGCAGCGCTCCAGAACCTCAACAGCCACCCTGGAATTAGGTGGAAAGGAGAGATAGAGCTGGGTGTCATCAGCATATGGTGTAGTGGTTTGGGAGTCGGACTTAGACCTGGAAGATCCAGGTTCAAATCCCCGCTCAGCCATGAAGCTTCCTGGGTGACCTTGGGCCAGTCACTATCTCTCAGCCCCACCTACCTCACAGGGTTGTTGTGAGGACAAAAGGAGGGGAGGAAATATGTACACCACTCTGAGCTCCTTGGAGGAAGGGCGGTATAAAATAAATAAATAAAAATACAATAGCACCCCACTCCAAATCCCCGGATGACCTTTCCCAGCGGTTTCATGTAGATGTTAAATAGCATGGGGGACAAGATGGAACCCTGTGTCACCCCACACCTCAAGGGCCAGGATGCCGAACAGGCATCCCCCAGCACCACCATCTGGGACCTATCTGCCATGTAGGAGCGGAACCACCGCAGAACGGTGCCCCCGACCCCCAGTTCGGCCAGTCGGCCCAGAAGGACACCATGGTCGATGGTGTCGAAAGCCGCTGAGAGGTCCAGCAGAACCAACAGGGACGCACTCCCCCTGTCCAGTCCTCGGCGTAGAACATCCACCAAGGCGACCAAGGCCGTTTCCGTCCCAAAGCCCGGCCTGAAGCCAGATTGAAAGGGATCTAGATAATCCGCTTCATCCAGGACCCTCTGGAGTTGAGACGCCACCACCCGCTCAATTACCTTGCCCAAAAACGGGAGGTTTGAAACTGGCCAGTAGTTGTCCATTACTGTGGAGTCAAGGGAGAGCTTCTTCAGAAGGGGTCAAACCATCGCCCGCCTCAAAGAGAGCGGCAGCACCTCCACCAACTAAGAGTTGACCACCCTTCCCGTCCACTCGGCCAGCCCCTCCCGGGCAGATGTAATTAGCCAAGCCGGGCAAGGGTCAAGCATGCAGGCAGTCAGCCTCACACTCCAAAGGAGCCTGTCCACATCCTCAGGCTGTACAAGCTGAAAAGAGTCCCACAACACTGAAAAAGCAGATGCCAAGGTGACATCATCAGATATTGTCAATGAGGCATCTAAGTCATGGCAAATCCGATCGATTTTATCTGCAAAATGTTGCGCAAACATGTCACAGCGAGCCATGTTCCTCCTGATCTATTGGAGGGGCCTGGTGGAGTAGGCCTCACACCACACGGTACAGCTCCGCTGGACGATTGTCTGCAGACGCAATGGTAGCAGAGAAGAAATTCCTCTTCGCTGCTACCACCGCCACGGAATAGGCTCTGTAATGGGCCCTACTCTGTGTCCGGTTGGACTCGGCACGGGTTTTCCGCCACCGTCGCTCAAGACATCTACCCCGTCGCTTCATCATTTGCAGCTCCTCAGTAAACCAAGGAGCAGCTCTGAGTCTGCGGTGTGGCAAAGGTCGCTCAGGAGCGATCTCATCCACCGCCCTGGCCATTTCCCCATTCCAGAGGTCAACCAGGGCCTCAGACGAATGACCAGTCTTGGCAGGGGGAAAGCCCCCCCCCCAGAGCCCTCAGGAAACCTTCTGGATCCATTAGCCTCCGGGGGCAGACCACAGAATGCGGTCCCCTGCCTATGCGGAGGAAGGAAGCTGCAACAAGCCTAAACATTACCAGAAAATGATCTGTCCATGACAAGACTGTTTTTAAAGAGTGTTTTTAATCTTTTAAAATGATTTAACTTGTTTTGACGTGTTTTTATCATTTTTACATAGCTTTTAAACCCGGTTATCCGAGATCTCTTTACATTGTAACAAGCCATGAAGAAAACTTTCAATTGTTTTTAGACATATACCGTATTGGTCTGAGTATAAGACTCACTTTTTTCTCCTAATTTAAGTTTTTTAACTAGGGGTGCGTCTTATAATCAGGCTGTTGCAATTTAATGCCAGTGATTTAATTAAAAAATTTTAATAGCACCAAACTTTAAGGGTGCGTCTTATAATCAGGTGTGTCTTATACTCGGGACGATACGGTATGTGTCTATAAGTAAGATCCATTCAGTTAAATAGGACTTGCTCACAGGTAAGTGTATATAGGATTTCGTAGATTCCAAGCCTTGTCCACTGTTAAACACAGTGGGATCTACTTCCAGTGCCCAGGATCATTTCTCTGGGTCCAGTACAGATTTGTAACATGGGGCCCCTTTCTCTCATCAGAGGGATCTGCCTCTTTAAACTGGAGCTTGCATTAGAGAAGCACCTGTGGAAATATGGGAGCCCCATGGAAATATGAAGTTCTAAGGGAAGTCACTTGTTAGTGCTGTCCAAGGTGGGGTGTGAGGAAGAGTAGAGTCACAAGGAGTAGTTGTAAAGGAATGGGTGGGCATGAACAGGATCTGGTTGTAGAAAGTAACATCAGAGGACATCACACCTAAGATTTGAAAAACCCTTCTGATAGGAGGCTAGAAAATTGGCTTATTATATTCACTTAAGTCATCTGGATTGTTTTTCAGAATGGTTTTATTTAGGAATAACTTTCACATTTTATTCAGCACTGGTTTTGGTTTGGTTGTGCTAGGGTGGAGGAAATCATTATGAAGGGTTCTTGCAGCAGCATACAAAGACAACTATAAAACCAAAAACTGTAACTGACCACTTTGTCACCACTACAAGTATGTACTGCAGAAAATAGGGTACTTGGTGCTCCATTTCAAGAAGCAAAAGGTCTTGGGACAGCACTGTTACAGGCAGAATTGCTTTCTGTTATCACACGCAGCAGTCTGTTAATTTTATCAGCAAGTACCGTATTTATTGGCGTATAAGACGCACTTTTTTGTCTAAATTTGTGACCCAAAATAGTAGGATGCATCTTATACGCCAATACTAAAAAAATCCCTCCCTCCCCCGCCCGTTTTAAAGCATTTTTGGGCTTACCGGGGTTTTTCCGGAGCAGGAGAGCTCCCTTGTGCTTTCTTCCCTGGCTAATCTATCCGATCTACAGCTGTTTGTCTGGTTTAATTTATGCACGTGCATGAGTTGAGCTTCTCAGCAGCCAGCAGAGGGCGCTGTGCTCAGTTCAGTTCAGCTGAGCTGCAGAAGGCCTTTCCTCCAATGCTGAATCAGCTTTGGTAAGCTTCTGAACTGGGCCTAGTTGGGGAGGCTTTGGAAACTGTGCTTAGGTTAGGTTAGGTTAGGTGGGGTGGGGGAAAAGAGTTGGGGTGGGGGAAAAGAGTTCAGCTGAGCTGCAGAGGGCGTGGTCTTCCCAGCTCTCCTCGGAAGGGTAAGCTTCTGAACTGGGCCTAGTTGGGAGGCTTTGGAAACTTTGCATAGGTGGGGTGGGGTGGGGTAAGTGTTGAGTCTGGGTTTTTTTTTGTACTTTTATGTTTTTTACTTTTGGAAACTGTGCATGGATGGGGTGGGGTGGGGTGAAAGAGTTTAGTCTGGGGTTTTTTTGTACTTGGAGTAAATGTTTTTTACTTTGGAAACTGCATGGGTGGGTTGGGGGGAAAAAGAGTTGAGTCTGGGGTTTTTTTGTACTTGTACATTTATGTTCTAGTGCATTTTGTTCATGTGTCTTATTGCTGTGTGTTTTAAAAGAGATCCTGGTATTTTTGTGCAATTTATGTAAATTAGCTAATTAAGCAGCCAAGCAGTAAGAGGCCAAGTGGCCCAAAAATGCTTTAAATCTTTTTTTCTTGAAACCCAGGGCCAAAAGGAAGGTGCGTCTTATACGCAGGTGCGTCTTATACGCCGATAAATACGGTACATTTTTTTGTCCTTATCGGAAAGGCTTGTATATTGGTATTACAAAGAGCAGCATGGCTGCGTAAGGGTATTTAGATGAACTACGCATTTGGGTTGACTTCGCATATGGTCACAATAGAGTCCTCTTTGCGCTTTATACAATACTAGGGCATGTAATTGTCGCCAAAAACAACTCCATAACAGAGAACAGAAGAATGGCTTATTACCCAAATTGTGCTATGCAATCACTGACTGGAGACTTCATCTATCATGGAATACATTTGTTCAGAACTAACAGAAATGTGATAAAACACTATGAGGTCTAAACAATTTGGAAGTACATGTATTTATTAATGACTACTATTTGTTTCAGTTGTCACTACCTCTTAATAGCCCTTGTGTATGTACAGTCCTCTCTGTATATAAACTCCTTTACACAAACCATAACTGCTGATAATACAACCTAAGGGCAAATTAAGAAAATGAATATATATTTTTCTAGCGCTCAAGCACATTCTGGTAGCACACAAATGAATCAGGCAAACAAATTTAAAATTGCATTACACCATACTTATTTGCATAGTGTGTTTGAAGCAATACACTGGGGGGGAATTGAACAGAAGGAGAGAGCCATTAAATGAACAACATTAAACAAAAAAACTGTCAACTTATTTTGGAGTGAGACAACAAATTAAAACTGTAAGAAATTAGAGGAGAGATAATTTGAAGTCACGGAACTAAATAAGAGGAAAAGACTGGCCAAGTGTTACATGCATGAGAATTATGAGCTACTTGGATTGGATGAAGGAGGAAGCTTAATTGTAGTCATCAAGGGGCTAAAAGAATGCAAGACCTTGTGCCATCAGCGCTACTGAATGGGAGATATAATGATCAAGTGATGCTGCTGCGAGTTCCATTTTGGAGGTTCATTGAGCACCAAACTACAAGCAATGTGCTTGATTCTAACTTTCTATTTTTCGTCCCTAAAATGTAGGTGCAGGGATGTGATCCAGATAGGGACTGCAGTGTGAGCGGAGTAGGGCTTAAACCTTTTGCCCCCCCCACGGTGCTGATCCAGACCCCCCCCCACATGGAGGACACTATCATTGGCACCAATGTGGGAGCTTATCTTTCATGGCAAATAGAAGCAATGGGGGTCCCCAATGCAGATCAGGACCGCCCAGGAAGTTAAGAGTTAAAGCTTCCCCCCTCCCCCCCATGGTTTACCCACCAAGATCCACCCACCAATGCTATTTAGGGAAGAAAAAGCAAAGCATATTGGGGCCATGCAGGTGATAACCTAACAAAGAGAAAATTGGCTCCATTTAGTACCAACTGGATCAATATTACTTGCTTGAACAGTAAACATGCTTACAGTAGTAAACTCTAGGCAAATAACCATACCATACCTCATTTTAGTAGCAATCATAGGAAGCGTACTTCTCTTCATAATTCTTATGTCATAACAAAAGAAATATCACAAACACATATGAAAGCCTATTTATAAAACTCAGACAGACTAATTACAGTATAAAATTACTATACCCCCCCAAAGGAATTTAGGTGAAGCACCAATACAAATCATCTGCATATTCAGGATACTAGAATCCCCAAATTTAGGCTGTGATATACACACATTTTGCCATTATGTTGGTTAGTGGTTGGTCTCTCTTTTGCACAAAACAAATAGTTGATGGCTATATTTATTTTACCTGCCAAGTACTGGTCTCTTGGAGGATTGCATAAAGAGCGCAAAAGAAGGGAGTGAATCAAATCTCACCTCAATAGGATCACTTACACTGATCCTACTGCTTAATGACTGCTTAATGACTGTGCCTTAGAGCAGCTTGTCACGGAACCGACCAGAGGACAGGTGACTCTGGATTTGATATTGTGTGGCACTCAAGATCTGGTCAGGGAGGTAAATGTTACCGAACCGTTGGGAAGCAGTGACCATGCTGCGATCTGTTTCGCCATGCATGTCGGAGGGAGAGCGCCAAGCAAATCTGACACAAAAACCCTTGACTTCCGAAGGGCTAACTTCCCCAAAATGAGGAGACTAGTTAAAAAAAAGCTGAAAGGGAAGGTAAAAAGAGTCCAATCGCTCCAGAGTGCATGGAGGCTGTTTAAAACAACAGTCATAGAGGCCCAGCGGGAGTGTATCCCACAAAGGAGGGAGGGCTTGACTAAGTCCAGGAGGGTGCTGGCATGGCTAACAAGCACAGTTAAGGAGGCTATAAAAGGCAAGGAAGCTTCCTTCCGTAAATGGAAGTCTTGCCCTAATGAGGAAAATAAACAGGAGCACAAACTGTGGCAAAAGAAATGTAAAAAGATGATACGGGAGGCCAAGCAAGACTTTGAGGAACGTATGGCAGGCAACATAAAAGGGAATAATAAAAGCTTCTTCAAATATGTTAGAAGCAGGAAACCTGCCAGGGAAACGGTTGGTCCGCTGGATGGTGAGGGATAGAAAGAGGTGATAAAAGGGGACTTGGAGACTGCAGATAAATTAAATGAGTTCTTTGCATCTGTCTTCACGGCAGAAGACCTCGGGCAAATACCACTGCCGGAACGGTCTCCCCTGACTAAAGAATTAAGTCAAATAGAAGTTAAAAGAGAAGACGTCTCAGACTTAATTGACAAAATAAAGATCAATAAATCACCAGGCCCGGATGGCATCCACCTAAGAGTTCTAAAGGAACTCAAGAATGAAGTTGCTGACCTCTTGACCAAAATATGCAACTTGTCCCTTAAAACGGCCACTGTGCCAGAGGACTGGAGGATAGCTAATGTCACACCAATCTTTTAAAAAGGAAGGAGGGGGGACCCGGGAAACTACAGGCCGGTCAGCCTAACGTCTGTTCCAGGGAAGATGGTGGAAAGTCTCATTAAGGATAAAATCTTAAAATACATAGAAGAACAAGCTCTGCTGAGGGAGAGTCAGCATGGCTTCTGCAAGGGGAAGTCTTCCCTCACAAACCTTTTAGAATTCTTTGAAAAGGTCAACAGGCATGTGGATGCGAGCGAACCCGTGGATATTATATATCTGGATTTTCAGAAGGCGTTTGACACAGTCCCTCATGAAAGGCTCCTGAGAAAACTCCACAGTCAGGGAATAAGAGGGCAGGTCCTCTTGTGGATTAGGAACTGGTTGAAGACCAGGAAACAGCGAGTGGGAGTCAATGGGCAATTTTCACAATGGCGAGAGGTGAAAAGCGGTGTGCCCCAAGGATCGGTCTTGGGACCGGTGCTTTTCAACTTATTCATAAACGACCTGGAGTTGGGGATAGGCAGTGAGGTGGTCAAGTTTGCAGATGCAACTAAACTTTTCCGGGTGGTGAAGACCAGCAGAGATTGTGAAGAGCTCCAGAAGGATCTCTCTAAACTGGGAGAATGGGCAGCAAAATGGCAGATGCGCTTCAATGTAAGTAAGTGCAAAGTGATGCACATTGGGGCAAGAAACCAAAATTTCACATATACGCTAATTGGTTCTGAGTTGTCTGTGACGGATCAAGAGAGAGATCTTGGGGTGCTGGTGGACAGGTCGATGAAAGTGTCGATCCAGTGTGCGGCGGCTGTGAAGAAGGCCAATTCCATGCTCGGGATCATTAAAAAAGGGATTGAGAATAAAACGGCCAATATCATTATGCCTTTGTACAAATCGATGGTAAGGCCACATCTGGAGTATTGTGTCCAGTTCTGGTCACCACACCTCAAAAAGGATATAGTTGAATTGGAAAAGGTGCAGAAAAGAGCGACCAGATTGATTCGTGGGCTGGACCACCTCCCTTATGAGGAAAGGCTACAGCGTCTGGGGCTTTCAGTCTAGAAAAAAGGCGCCTGAGGGGGGACATGATTGAGACTTATAAAATTATGCATGGGATGGAGAGAGTGGGACAGAGGGAAATTCTTCTCCCTCTCGCACAACACCAGAACCAAGGGACATGAACTAAAATTGAGTGGAGGGAGAGTTAGAACGGACAAAAGAAAATATTTCTTCACCCAGCGTGTAATTCATCTGTGGAACTCCTTGCCACAGGATGTGGTGATGGCACCTGGCCTAGATGCCTTTAAAAGGGGTTTGGACAGATTCATGGAGGAAAAGACCATCACAGGTTACAAGCCATAAGCAACCTCCTGGTTTTAGAGGTGGGTTTTCTCTGTGCCAGGTGCAAGGGAGTGTCAATGGGAAACAGGTTATCTTGTTGTCTTGTGCTCCCTGAGGCATCTGGTGGGGCCACTGTGTGATACAGGAAGCTGGACTAGATGGGCTTTTGGCCTGATCCAGCAGGGCTCTTCTTATGTACACAAAGCCTGTTGCAGAAAGTCTGTTTTACTTAAACAACCAGATCTCTTAGAACAGGTCCTCTATCCTTCCAACTCTTAACTAAAAAATAATAAAAGAGCCTCAAGACAAACTCTTTAAAAAAAGATGATTTCCCCAAGATAATTCCCTCATAAAACATTTGCAATACTTTAAGCCAGGGGTTCTCAACCTGTGGTCCATGTACCCCTAGGGGTACGCGGACAGCAGGTTGGGGGTACGCGAGATGCTACCTGTTATCAGCTGCTGCGATCAGCAGCTAACAGGAAGCAGAAAAAGGGGGGAAAGTGGGTTTTTCCGGCCTGCGGCGCAGCCGAGCAGGTTATCTGGCTTGCGCCGCAAGCCGGAGGGAAAGGCTACAGCCCTGCCGAATCGGGGCTCCCTCCAGCTTGCAGCGCAAGCCGGAGAACCTGCTCGGCTGCTCCGCAGGCCGAAAAAACCCACTTTGGGGGGTGCACTTTTGGTGGGTACGTGGGACTTGCCAACCTTTGGGGGCTTGCCTAGGGGGTACGTGGACCCCCAAGGGTTGAGAAACCCTGCTTTGAGCCTCAACACCATTGCCTACATTACAAAATAACTCTTAGACCCAAGAAACTGAAGGGGAAAGAAAATGTAGCTTCTTGATATGTAGTCACAAAAACAGAAATCTGTGTGGGACTAGACTATCATATGATCCAATTCTTCTCTACACAAAATTGTATCAAACTGCAGCAATTTGCTTTTTATTGTGAAAAATACTGTGGGAGGCAGCATTTACACTGTGGTGTTTTGTTTTTCTTCAGCTGGTCAAGTAACAATGACAGCAAGAGAGAAGCTTTAGGTTGTACATCTTGTAAGTGCTTTTGAACTTTCCTTTGTAAAGACAAATGTACAATAACGTAGTAGCTGGAGGGAACAGAGATCATTTTACGATGCAGAAAACCATCTAGCAGTGACAGTCAATCACCAAAGAGGGTAAAATCCACATGCTTTTCCACAGCTCCCAAACAGTTCAATAGACAGAACAATTCCTTAGCGGGTCATGTCAATAAACAGTTCAATAAACAGTTCCACAAATCTTGAACAATACATGAAGAATAATATTTCATTTTAAGAAATACAGCCTCATGTGCATAGCCAAACACTCCAGAAAATTAATCAAATACGTTTTCAGGACACAAGCTTCTGACACAGGTCAAAAACGATCAGGGTGACTAAAGATCAATGATTTGTTTTAAAAATTAAATTAACATATACATTTGAAATTCAGTTTATATTGCTATTTTCTTTAAAAAAATAACTAGGTTGAAAATAAAATCTGATTGCAATACAAACATATTAAATTCCACACTTATCTCCAAAAACTCAACTCATGATTCTCTACCAAGCACACGGACAACTCTGGGAAAAATATTTGATTGCTGAAGTGAGCAATCATATTCTACTGTATCAGTATGATATGAAATGTATTATTGTGGCAAATTATGAATATTTCTAATATCCAAACAGTACCGACACTTTCCCACTCATGGAGAAACTCTGTTGTGCAAATTACCAGTCTTACGGTGCAATCCTATCCTCCTCGGTATGCCGGTGCAGCACCGCTGCGCCAGCCTAGGGTGTCACGAACGCTTCATAAAGCATGTTGCAACACATGGAGAGGAGGGAATACCAGTGGAACGGCCTGTGCCATCCTTCTGGTACCAGGCCCACAGGACTGTGCCATGGAACAGGTAAGTCCTTCTCCTAGCGATGCAGGGGCTGGGGGAGGTGTTACGGGGTGGGGGAAAGGCAGGTGGCGGATCAGGCCTGGGAGGGGGAAGGGATCAGCAAAGCTGCAATGTCCCATATCCTATCCCCCTCCCAGGCCCTTTCTGCCAACATGGGGCAGCTAGGTTCTACAGCAGATAAAGAGCTGCCAGAGAACCCAGTAGCCCCATGGCGGTGGCTGGGGGTTCACTTAGGTAAGCGGAGAAATGTCCACTTACCCCGAGAAGATCTCCAGCCGGACCCTTCCCTGGATAGAAGGTGCATGGGCTGCGCAGCCCACACTGCATGGCCCAGGCCAGGGCGGGGGACAGGATTGGGCTGTTAATTTTGGAAAGTTGTCAGTACTTAGCTAATGATTCAACACAATTTAATGAATGGTGTGTGGGATGACCCTACTTTAATGAATTTTAAAGTCTTAAAATCCACACGTTAATGGATGGAAAACGTCCTGGTCTTCACAGAACGGATGCATACAGTTGAACATAAAATACACGACTCACCATGCTCCTGAAGGACATTTATTGCATTGCTGGAAGACGCACTTAATTCTCCTTCAGAACTGAGCATAGGAGAAACTCGTTCTGTGGGTTTTTGTAGCAGAGCCTGCAATGCATAGCACCAACTGACTGACAGCTGTACTTTCTCCTCTTCGCAACCCCCGAGCAGTTTTACAACATTGAAAAAATACAAACGAACACACACACACACACACACACACACAAGTAAATAGAGGGTAATAAGGTAGGCAACTCACTTTGCAATGATCATATTGTTGCTGTAAAGCTGGAACATCCCCACCAATTGGCATCTGTTTTTTAAGCTCTTCGTCTTTCAGATTCAGCCATTTGACAAGCTCTTCAAGTGATGTCAGTAACTTATTCCACTTTTCTGCACTTGCCTCCAAATGAGCCCTACAAAGCGATAAAGTTCTTATGAGTCTTGTCGTGCATGAAATACTTGCCAAATGTTAACCAATGAACATTGTACAACAGCGAATTGAGGATATTTTCCTTAAATAACTTTTCAAATTGTATATACTGTATTACAGTATATAACTTATGCAAGAAAAAGAAAAGAATCTAATCTGAAACCTACAGCTATCTGTAGAATATCCAAGTGACACCTGAATAATCCATAAAAGATAATGAATAAAAAATAATCCATATGAAATATTGAATGAATATCCAAATGAGGTGAAGGAAAATTCCCGTTCCCTTTGTGTTTTATTGTTATTAAGAATATTTATACACCGCTTTTCAACAGGAGTAGTTCACAAAGCTGTTTACATAGTAAATAAATCAATAAATGGTTCCCTGTCCCCAAAGGGCTCACAATCTAAAAAAAAATACAGAAGAGACACCAGCAACAGCCACTGGAAAAGATATCGTGCTGGGGTAAAGAGGGACAGTTGCTCTCTTCCTGCTAAATATAAGAGGACACCACTTTGAAAGACGCCTCTTTGCCCAGTTAGCAAGGGTTTTTATGTGTTAAGTTTTTAAAATTACAAGCTAATCAAAGAGGTTGCCAAAGTTCATGCCACTTCTTCATCATGTCTAGCAGCTAGCTCTGGTGACAATATACACGAGTATGCTACAACTACAATGAAAACAAGAAGTGTAATTCCTTAAAAGGAAAGAACCCAAATTTTCATAAAAGACATATGTGAAAGACCAAAGGTTTTAAGGAGTTAATGTTGACTAACTGAACACACATGGCTAGTACAGATTACTTGTATTTTGCTGAGTCTATGACTTGCTGGAGGCTGGAGCACTGTGCTGCAATTCAACTAATATGACATGCCATTAGTGTAACTACTCTTGATAACGTCAGAGCCTTTTATTTTTCTCAGTTCCTTGACTTCTTCAAACTATGGCAAGTGTATCCTAACACTTACAAGGAAATGGTTATAACCTCCTGTCACTTACTTCCTACTGTTCTATCAGAGTACCTCCTCTGTATTTTCTAGAATGATTGTAAAGTAGTCCGACCTCTGCTTTAATCTCGTCTATTCAGTGACGTTGATTAATTCTGAGACTATATAATAACCTGACACTGGCAAACAATTTTACTATCTACATGTCCACTTGGGTTACAAGACAGAACTACTGTAAATCCTTCTCCAGGTTAGTTTTCTGCTAGCTTAGTATGTAAATATGATAAAAGCACTAGTAATTTTTAAAGAGATTGTTCTTAGCTGATTCCAGTTTTTATTCAATCTTAATTCACTGTTCCTTTGATACAGCAGTTCCAACTTGGCTTCTCACGGCCTTGATGCACAGTGGTTACACCTTCATACAATCAGCACAGGAAAAAAACCCTGCATGATCAGCTGATCAGTAAGCACTTACCATAGGGTAAAAAAACAAAACTAGATGCACACACAGTTGAACTTTTGGTATTAAACTGAAAGTCACCATTGGCCTCCATTTTCCATCACAACAGAGTGGAATCACTCTATTCCTTGACATCCCAGAGGGGGAGGCAGTATATATTTGGCAGGGGTAAACCGAAAAGAAAACCAGTTCAATGGAAGTGCCAATAAGGACTGCATTGGTAGAATACTCCCATGCTCATTGCTATACTACATAGTGTTTTTTTCTGTCTGTAAGCTCCAAAGAACAAATCCCTACAGCCTCACAACAAGCATATTCTCAGGCTGGAAGAATCTTGACGGAATCAACTACAACTTTTCTCAACCATTTCCAAAAGATCTTGGTTTAAGCTGGTGTGACACAGAGGTTCTTTGATTCTGTACCTTGTTTTTTCAAAAACTCTAGTTTCTTAACAAACAAACAAAAAAACTTGTCATCTTTTCTAGTTTTGAGTTCCATTCCAACCTTTTTTTTCTGATTTCACCCTGCTTAGCTCTGGGCTGATAAGATACTCGTTGTCTAGGGGAGTACAGCTGGCCTACACCTGACATGCACTTTTCTTGCATGAATTCAACTACACATACTTGGCAAACAAAACAAAGAGAGAAAACCAACCGTTTAAATAGTGCAAGTGATTCCGCATGCCATTCCACTTACTAAATATACGTCTGGGAGCGAGCCTGAGATTGGAGAATGAAACGGCTGTTCCCTCAATTGGTCTCAGATTGTGCCTGCCTCTTGTAAGTTTTAGAGACAGTACGTATTTTTTGGATGTAAGAGATTTTCAAGGTAATTTTGAGTACAGTGGACCCCCGCTATCCGCGGATTTGTCTCAACGCGGATATAGGGGTCAATGTAAAAACAATGAAAAAAAGAGGTTAAAAATAGTGTTCCTTACATTTTCGCTGGCAAATCACTCCATTTGCAGGGCTGTAGACAGTGAAATCGTGCTCTTACAGACTCTTCTGGGTCTCTCGACTTCCCCCCTCCCTTCCCCAAGGTCACCCCAGAATGCATTGGGGCAAGCCTGGGGAAGGGAGGGCGAAGTCATGCAACCCAGAAGAGGCTGTAGGAGCGCGATTTCAATCTCCACAGCCCTGCAAACAGAGCGGTTTTCCAGCAAAAAAGGTAAGGAACACTATTTTTATCCCCTTTTCAGGTTTTTACAGTGACCCCTGTATCCGCGCTAAAGCAATTTCGTTTTACGCGGATTTCAGTATCCACAGGGGTGGGGTGACCGGAACAGAACCCCCATGGATACAGAGGTCCAACTGTATACGCGATTTTAGCTTTACTGCTAAACATAACTCTAGAACGTGACCCTCGCGTAAGATGTGGGCCAATTGTATTTGGATCAGTCACAGGGTCAGTCCTGTGTGGAACCAGTCACCCTGTAACGAATGGGCTGATGATGTGCAAAACTACTGTGTTGAAAATTGGGGGGGGGAGTATATTAACACACAAATATAGCACTACTAAACAGGGAACAAAGAACTCGGGCTTTTCCCTTAGACAGCTGCTTAACTCAAATAATTTGTCTACTTTAAGGCAGCTTATGAACTGGAAGTATTTCATGATAGGATTAGATAGGAAATTGGTTAAATTTGGCAGAACATCTGTTTTTAAGCAGGAAGACAGACATGCGATTTTGGATGAAAAAAAGCATTGTAGCTTGTTCTTCCTAATCTTAGTTTAAACAGCCACAAATACTTGCTAAACATAAAGGCACAAACATGTTTATGTGTTTTCAAATTGTGGTTTCAAACCTCCCCCACCCCCCTCTATTTTCTACTTTCTTCAGAAGTATCAACAATGAAGCCAGATGTGGCTTGTTACACTGATTGTGAATGTATCCCAGCAGGCCTTCCTGTCCACAAATAATGCATATGAACTGCTATTACTGTGAACTACAGTTTGGAAGACTTTGTGTTACTTTGCTTAGCCACATATGGATTTATTTTATTTGTTGGAACTGATGCCCATAACTATTTAACAGAAACACTGACCATTTTGAGAGTAAAACAAACAAAAAAATCAGCAAGATCAGAGAAAGCATGGCAATATCAAATCTAAAAATTAGTATCACAATAACAAACATACATTTGGCAGGGGACTACATTAGTGCTAAAAAAAGCTTCCTTAATTTTGCCTCAGAGTCAGAGCATTTCTGACCTGCATTCCACACTGTGCCTCCAAACTCCATCTATAGTTAAGATGTTCTAACAGTTCTTATTTGGCATTTCTAATGCATTTGCAACTATAAAAGTGCCTGCAATTATGTCAACTTATCACCAACTCAGGAAGAGACAGTGACCTCGCAAGACTTCCTACTGACTAACTGATCACTACCTAATTATTCCACATGTATTTATGTTTATATGTTGTACATGAACACACATTGCAATTTAGTACTTCTACTTGTTGCATATTTTACTAGTAGATGGAAATTGGGCATGCTTTTTAGAAGCACACAGTGATCCCCGCCATCCGTGATCTCGCCACCCATTGATTTGACTGTCTGTAGATCTGCAGATGGTGAACTTCACTTCAAAAACCTTTTAAATTTAAGAAGTTTTTAAAAAAGCTTTTTTTAACCTTCACATGGCAAACCGTTGCAGGCTGGAGGACAGCCTCTGGCACTCCTGGAAGGCACTTCTGGGTCGTGCTAAGGCGCCTGATCTCCTTCCTTGGCCCTGTGTTGCCCCATAATGCATCACATGGGCCTCAGAATGACCCAGAAGTGGCTTCTGGGAGCGCCAGAGACTGCCCTCTAGCTATTTTAAAAAAACATATTTAAAAAACAGCTATTTTTTTAACCTTTCAATTTTTTTAAAGGTTTTTAAAGTGGGACGTCACCATTTACGGATTCTCGGTATCTGCGGGGATGGGTGGGTCTGGAATGGATCCCCCACAGATACAGAGGGACCACTGTATATTGAAAAGATGTATAGTAGAAACAGAATATTGCTATTAAAAATAGCAGTAAATATTTCTTAGGAACAGTATCCCATGCCACAAAAAAACAATCAGTGTTTGTGCCACTGGGCCAAGTGTCAAGAGTTAAACATACAGTATGCTCTTGTGTATATACTTATAAATAAAAATATTTAATTCATCAGTCTAACATAGTTCAAGGCACACCTGGAAGCAGAACAATCTATACAGAATGGCTAACAGAATGCTGAACACATCCTGAGAGAGACCCATTACAGCCAGACTCATAATAGGGTTTCCAGAGCTATTCAGCTGAAGAGAGATCCTTAATTCTAAAAACAGCCTAGCCTAAGAACATACAATGTTCCCTATTATCAAACACCAGCTCCTCAGTACCACACAGTTCCAAAGAGTGCCATTACTAGTAATGTTCTCATCTTATGATTCTAGGAGAAGAAAATCCATATGTTCTTTTTGCATATGGACCTTAGTATTGCAAACCATGCTTAGCCATTTACTTGCATAAGTATTGTTTTCTTATTTATAGCCAGTCCTGTAAAGTCTTGCATATCTAAATAACTCTAAATATTTAGCGGTCTTCTAGTTTGTAAAGTGGAAAAAATGCAAATGAAAAAGACATACGGTATTGTCCCGAGTATAAGACGCACCTGATTATAAGACGCACCCTTAAAGTTTGGTGCTATTAAAAAAAATTAATTAAATCACTGGCATTAAATTGCAACAGCCTGATTATAAGACGCACCCCTAGTTTAAAAACTTAAATTAGGAGAAAAAAGTGAGTCTTATACTCAGACCAATACGGTATTACCAAATATTTTATAGTTATTTCGAAATGAATGGGTCACTTACAACTTTGCACATTTAAAACCTAATTTAAATTGTGCACTGGGCATAATACAGTTCTATTCACACTTTCCTGAGAGTAAGCGCCATTAAACACAATGGGACTTGCATCTGAATAGGCATGCATAGGATCGTGCTGTGAGAGTCTAGGACAACACAGGACATTCCAATATATCTCTTACAGCGCAATCTGACTTAACTTTTGTGCCAGTTTAACCAGCGGCACAGTGAGAACGGGAGGCCCCAGAACGGAAAAGGGATTCAAATTCCCTTTGAATTCCTCTTTTGGAGAGGATTTGAATCCCTTTTCCATTCTGGGGCCTCCTGTTCTCGCTGCGTTGCTGGTTAAACCGGCACAAACGTTAAGTCGGATTGCGTTAATTGCTCATATTAAGAGGGAGCACGAACTATTTAGAAACAAAACTCTGATTAATGTTTTTTCTTTAGACTATGTGCAAGTGGCAATGGGAAAAACTTAATTTGCTCAGGGTGACATTTCATTCATGATGCTTTATAATTTAAAATATTTACTCAATGCTTTTCACCAGAAAAAGGGGGGCTTCAAAGTGGTTTATGTAGCAAATTAGTAAGATAGCTCCCTGTACCAAAAAGGAGGACAATCTTAAAAAAAGACACCCGTCGGATACTAGTGAACAGGTACAGTGGTTCCTTGGTATCCGTGGGGGTTTGGGTCTGTGAATCCGCAGATGCTGAAGTCCGCAGGGGGTCAGGTCATGGTGCCCCAAATACCCCAGCTCCCAAGAGAAATATGGCTGATGTGGGAAGTAGTTGCCCACTCCTCCTACATGACTTCAGACGTCAGGTATTTCCAGAAAGGTGCACTGGCTCCCACAAGTAACATCCTTACGTTTAGGGCAAATTATTAACATGGAAGAAATGGCTTAAAAAAACTAACTGCCACCACCAAGCATGTTCCAAGAGAATTTCCAAAGCAATCTGTTTTCTTTACTTGAACTTTTTTTTCTGAGAAGGACAAGCAAAGGTAAGAGCATTTTAGTCTCTGTTTGGAAAGTGATGCACCTGCAGTGGCGTCACTAGGGCGCGCGCCGCCCTAAAGCGAGGGCGTGCGCGTCACCCTAATGACCCCCTGCAAATTGCTGCCGGCCAATGACATCCTCTTCGGTCGGCGATCCAGGGCCTTCTGACGAAGACCCAATGCATCAACTTTTTCGCGCATGCGCACAATGTTTTCTTGAGGACATTTTGCCCTCAGAAACGTTCTGCGCATGCACGAAAATTTAAAACTTCACATATTGACGCATTGGGCCTTCATCAGAAGGCCCTGGATCGCCGACCGAAGAGGACGTTCCGAGGCCTTCTCCTGGCCTCGGAGCCTCCGGAAGGCGACACGCGCAGCGGAGGTGACGCACGTGGGTGCACGCGTCACCTTTCTGCGCGCGTCACCCCCTGGCGGTCCGCCCTAGCCGCCACGCTCTGGTGATGTCCTTGTTCACCTGTTCTTTGTTGTTTTATTCTGACTGCAGGTCAAATACCATACCCTGTTTCCCCGAAAATATGGCATGTCTTATATTAATTTTTCCACCAAAAAATTCATCATGTCTTATTTTCAGGGGATGTCTAATATTTTTCATTTACAGCAATTTGCTGGTAAGGTAAAGGTAAAGGTGACCCGTGACAATTAAGTCCAGTCATGTCCGACTCTAGGGTGTGGTGCTCATCTCCATTTCAAAGCCGAAGAGCCAGCGTTGTCCGAAGACGCCTCCGTGGTCATGTGGCCGGCATGACTCTCCTTGCTGCAGCGCATAGCATGCAGCTGGAACATGGAGCGCTGTTTACCTTCCCGCAAGCGGTACCTATTTATCTACTCGCATTGACATGCTTTGGAACTGCTAGGTTGGCAGGAGCTGGCCAAGCAACGAGCACTCACCCCGTCGCAGGAATCGAACTGCCGACCTTTCGATCAATAGCTTATGGTTCAGCGGTTTAACCCGCTGCGCCACCCGCTGGCCTTCAATTTGCTGGTACATTTATTAAAATACAATCATGTCCATCTTCTGGAACATCGTCGTAACTCTTCAAATCCCACATTCCAGCCTGAATTTCTTGCAACTCCATTGCCTGTAGAACCATTGGCCCCAATTTCTCATGTCTAGCAATAGGGGTCTTTGCTCTCCTGTCAGCAATCCATTCACGGGGGGCAGTTCCAGCCGGCCACAAAGAGCAGCCGGCCAGGACGAAGAATGAGGGGGATGTCTCATTTTCAGGGAAACAGAGTAACAGTCATTTCTCCAAACTAAATATAGCCTATTCCAGTTTCCCGACAAGATTTGTTAGAAGACCTCTGTGTCATACACATTTGGCCACATGCGAAATCTTGATGTTCCTATGTACTTCAGAAGTTGTTTTATTAATAAGGACTCAAAAGCAAAGGAGTTATTTTCACACCAGCAGGCCCTGGCTTGAAAGTAATGTCCAAATCAACCCTAAGCTACAGCAATGCTTTAATAAACAGGTAGCAGAGTGTCTGGATTGAGAATGGAAGAGATGTAACTTGTTCCCTGAGCCTAAAAGACCAATGTTCGCTGCCATCGGTATTTGCAGAATAAGAACAGCCAGCTGAATGCCTCTTGCTGGGAAAGCACTCTTGATCCTTAGAAATATATTTTCCAGTGCTCTCCTGGGACCTATCCAGCAGCACTTATCTGTAGCTAGTTCTGCCTCTTAAATCTATAGCACTTCTAGCATACAGCAAAAAGGGAGAAAACTGCTAAGGATGAACTTCATTCCTGTGCAAAATAGCAATACCATTCTCATACACCATTTGAGCTCACTTGAGTTCTGTGTTAAGTGGCACACAAAGACTGCTACCAGCATGGCACTGAGGGTGAAATAACCTCTCAGTGCTCCTTTCCAATCAAGACTGAAGGCCAAATCAGGAACTGTACGTGACCAGAAACTATATTCTGTCAAATGAGTTAAGGAGCAGTAACCTGAAATGGCACACCGCTCCCCAACACACACACACACACACACACACACACACACACACACACACACACACACACACACACACCTACACCTCAGAGCAGCAACTGTAGCCTGGATCTAAAATTTGTAGTTTTCCCTGGGCCCTTTACTACATTTCAGGTGCAGCTCGACTTCAGAACATTTGGTCATGGGATGATTGAAAACTCCATCCTTTACATATCACTCAAGTATCAAAGGCAGTTTGTGAGAGACTCAAGCAGGGGAGCAAAGGCAGAGCTAGAATCAGTCAGGTAGGTAGGTCAGTCAGGTCAGTCTTTCTCTCTCAGCCTGTAGGGTTGTTACAACGCTTAAATGAAATAATGCCAATGAACACACCCCTGAGCTCACTGAAGAAAGAGCAGTGTGTTCAGGATTGCAGCCCCAGACAGCTCAATGCAAAACTCTGTTTTGCCCTCCCCCCCCAACCCTTACCCTAAAGGACCATATGGCCATGTAGCCAATCTCTTGCTATAAAGCAGAGACTGCCGTCAACTAGTTCCCCCATATATCAGTTCACATATTACAGACTCGCACAGTGCCAGAATCAAAACACTAAAGGAAGTGGCTGAAAAGAGACCTTATTCTGAGCTGTGAATGAAGTCTGAAATGCAGGACTCGCCGCCCTAATTTGCAGGACAAATTACCAAGTTCTTTTTGTTGGTACTATTACAAAGATCACTTATCTGTGTATTATATGCAATGATTCAGTGTTTGCATTGAAGTCTTTTTACTGTGGAAAATGCAACTCAGCAGCAGTAAATGCAACTACTGGATTTCTCACACACAACTGGTAAATGTTGTATGAACATCACATTCCTTGTGTATATACAAATTAAGAAAACTACAGAACTGTTTTAAACATGATTCTTATGCACCTTTCATACTAACAATCACGACTTCATCCTCAGACTCCTGTGCCAGAATTAATGACTGGCTGAAGTAAATGACTTGAGATAGCTTGGGCCATTAATTTTCCGAAATGATCATTAATCCCCAAGACAGACCAAGCTGCTCAGTTGTTATTGCTAGAATTTTGCAACTGTTGATACATTTATATGTATTAACATATAAATATCTGCTCATCTCTGTTTGTTGATTTGTGGTGGAGCCTTATAGAAGCTAGATATTAATGGCACAATAAAACTGATTAGCCTAAAGTTTAAACAGTACTTCTTCACACAGCACGTCAGTTTGTGGAATTCACTGTCACAAGATGTTGTGATGGCTACTAACTTGGATGGATTTAAAAGGGTTTTGACAAATTAATAGAGGACAGGTCTATCACAGGCTACTAGTGATGACTGCTATCCACTACCTCTGGATTCAAGCAGCAGTATTCCTCTGAGTATCAGTTGAAGGGCAGCAGTGACGGGGAAAAATATACCTCTCTTTCCTGCTTGTGGGCTTCCTATTTACTTGTGCATTATAGTGTGTTCACTATTTCACATACAACAAGAACCTGCAACCAATCTGGGCTCTTTGGTGTAGGTGCCTAAGTAATAATACAACATTAAGCATTTGTTGCCTTTTTATGCTTTGCTTGTTATGTGTACACACAAAATATCTTCCATGTTCATATAAAAAAAGAGGATGTGTGAAGCACGCCTCATTCACATTTTACCTGATACTGGCAGACTTTGCTTTCAGGTCATTCCAACGCTGGTTCATGTCATCAATGCGATGCTGTAACAGTGCAGCCTCCTCCGAATTTCCCAAGGCTTTCACCATCTTCTGTCTGTTTCCATCAATACTCTTGAAGATGTCATTGTGGGCATCAATTTCAGCCTGGATGTCCTAGGAAAACAGAAAGAAATGAACAAAAAAGAAAATAGGTAACAAGAAGATTAACTTCTCCTGATCAAAGCTGTCAGTTATCAAAGTTCCCTCAGTGACACAATAACCTGGAAAAACACACACACAAAACTATTATTTAGCTGTTCATAAAGAGCAAATCTGTTTGCCATAACAGTATATACTTTTGCAAAATTGAAAGGTATAAGGAGATACACTACCTGGAGTGCAAATTGTTTATATGATTAATCATAAAGCTTTATTCTGACAAATGCTGTCATTGCTCTATAGCCTGCACAATAGTTTCCAATCCTGCAAAACTTTCAAATTATCAATAAGATGCACGATTACACATCAGTACCACTTAGCAATGTGCCAGCTTCCTGCCTGCACCAGATTGGCTCATAAATAAGCCAAGCTATTTTTTTCCCAAAGAGGAATGAACTCTTCTGAGCCAATCCAAATTTTACTCCATGACTTCCCCACTATCCTTTGCAGCTGGAAATCATGGAGGCTTGCAAGCACTCCACAATCTCAGTCTTCAAAGAAGCTCCCCACAATCCATTGGTGACTTTGAAAGGACTTTGGGCCAGCCGTGAGCAACTGATTGGAAGCTACCATCAACAGTCAGAGATTGAGAGTGCTTATAAATGCCTGTACTGCTCAGGCTGTCATGAACCTCCCCACAATGCAGGGGAGTTCTCACTTGCAACTCTCGATGATTCCTGGCTGCAAACAACAGCCCCATGGCTGAGGAGATTGCCCTGCCAGTGGGAATTCATCTTTGCAGAAACTGGAGGCACTTGCAAGTACCCACAATCTCAGGCTTCAAAGAAGCGCCTCAGAGCCCAGGAGAGTTCCTATAGAGAAGCTAGGAAATCTTCAGCAGCTGTGGTTTTATTTGTTGTGCCTAGTGTTTGCCTCTCCTTAGGGGCAAGCATTACCCAAACTTGTGTTCAGTTCCAGATACAGCAAGTTTTTGGCAACTTTTAGTATCACTACTGACTTTAACTGTTAGGAATTAAAGAACACTGAGGTAGATTTTGGACAGATACATTCTTCATATCTACTACAGAACTGAGAAATGCTTAAAGAACATAGCCGATATTCAAAATTACAGCCAACCAGCCATGCTCATAGTAAGGTGTCTTAAGAGTAAAGGGAAACCGAGTTTCTGAAGTTGCAGAATGCAACAAAGAGGTCAGATATGCCAATATTTTATATATTATAGTTTTTTTTAAAGATGTGAAACTATGGCTACATTTCCACTCCCTTCTACCAACAGAAAGTGGCCAATAAAAACATTATGTACTGTATATATTTTTAAAAGACACCATTTTCATTGTTCTATGTTCATTCGTAAACCTTTATTGGCATAACCATTGCTCTATGAAAAGCAAACTGACACTTTATAGCTAAACATAGCCTACAAAGAACCCCAAAATCTTTTCACGTTATAAGAAAGAAAGATCTTATTGTTTCATTTTTCTTTTGGCTTTTGTATGCTACATTGTAAATAAATTTACAACACAAATGCATACAAACATATGTGATCCATGACTTTGAAATCCTTATTGCTATATGGTGCAATCACCCTGGCCGCTGGCCATACTCCAAAAATTAGAACAACCCTTGAGAATACAGGTATTTAACAAGTTGGCCAACCCTGGTTCATAAAAGCAAAAACCCCAGAGCTTTCCTTTTTCACATGTAAAGCAAATGGCACTCTCCAACTGTGAGAACACTTCCAATGTGATTGCCAGGAATACTTTCCAACATATGGGCAAGAATGTTTTACACAGAGAAATATATACCTGGAAAGAAGTCATGGGGCATACAACTAGTCTCCATGAGATTAATCAGTGAAGATTATTATAGGAACCTTGTGGTGCTACAAACAAGATCTTCCTTTTGAGACCAACAAATTCAACAGGCTTGGCATTCCTTGAAGAGCTGATACTGTACTTTCAAATTCTATTCAGCATGTTCCCTTGCCTCCCAAGTGAGCTTTTACACAGGTGCCCAAGAGGGTTGCACTGTACTAAAATGGGCTCTTATGCACATGACAGGCATTCAAAAATTAATTGACTGCTCCCATTCATATAGAATATTGTGAAATGCATAATTATACTCATTGGGGAAAGAAAACAGATGTACAGATCTGAAAATGAGAAATTTCTGGGACACACTGGATGCCTCATCAAAGTTATTTACTGAAAAGAAACTTGGGTTTGTTCATTCAGAGAGACACAAACATTTCAGTCACTTAGTAAGACGTCAATTTGGAAAGAGACCCCATACTACTTTGAGCTATGCAAATTACATTTATAGCCCAATCCTACACTTATCGGCCATTGTCCTAGCGCCTCTTCCACTGGTGCAGACTGCTGTAAAGCAGTGACCGCTGTAAAGCAGTCAGCACCATTGTAAGAGGCACTCTGATAGCGCTGAATAGCGCGCTGCCGGGGACGCTGGTGGGAAGGCCGGTGCCTTCCCACCCAGCATTGTCAGCTCTCCCGCCACCCACCTGAGCAGGAGTGGCAGGAGGGGGTGGGGAAAGGCTAACGGGGGCAGGAAGAGGTGAAACTGAGCAGTTAGGGGGTGTAATGAGGGCAGGGTCAGTGGCGTCGCTGGCCCTCCGGGCGCCCGGGGCACGGGTTCCCCAAGCGCCCCCCAGAAGGGCCCGAGCACCCCCACCCCCCCCAGAAGAGCGCTCCCACCCGGCCCCCGCACCCACCTCCACCACTCTCCTTACCTTCTTCAGCCTCCTCGCCGCCGCCGCCGCCCCCGCGCTCACCTCGGCCCGGCTGTTTAAAAGTCGCACCGCGGTGAGTGCGGGGGCGGCGGCGGCGGCGGCGAGGCTGAAGAAGGCAGGGAGGGAGAGCGATGGGGTGGGCGCTCGGGGGCCTCCTACCTCCTTCTTCTTCTTCAGCAGCTGCAGCCGCCGCCGTCGCGCTCACCTCAGCGCGAGTCGGCTCCTTTTCAAATTGGCTGTTCTGCGCATGTTTAGAACAGCCAATTTGAAAAGGAGCCGACTCGCGCCGAGGTGAGCGCGGGGTCGGCGGCGAGGAGGCGGAGGCGGAAGAAGGAGGTAGGAGGTCCCCGAGCGCCCACCCCCATCGCTATCCCTCCCTACCTTCCTTCAGACTCCTCGCCACCGCCGCCGCCGTCCCTGCACTCACCATGGTGCGACTTTTAAACAGCCGCGCCGAGGTGAGTGCGGGGGGGGCGGCGGCAGCGCCGCCCCGGCTGAAGATGGTGCCCCCAGAAGATGGCGCCTGGGGGCCCTGTGGTCTCGGCCCCCCCCCAAGAAAGGGCAGGGTGGCTGCTGGAGGGAGTGGATTCAGTGGCGATGACATGCACCAGATTCTATCCCCCTTTCCTGCAGCCTTCCCACCTCCTTTCTCTCTTCAGACATGTGCTAGCGAAATCGCAGGTCCCATTGCAGAGCGAGAGGTTTACAGTTTTTGTAAGGGAATTTGAATCCCCTTTTGCCCAAAGCCTCTCAATCCACCCCCGCTGGATACAGCGCACCTGTTTTTGGCACGGCAGCGGGGGGGGGGAGATAGGATTGGGCTCCTAGTTACAGAAGTAAGAATACAAATTGGCTAGTACATTTTTTAAAAAATGTCAAAGTCACAAACCCAATTTTATGAGATATTTCAGTGAATGGGATGTGGAGTAAAGCTGTAAACCAAGTATTGGATTACAATGATTCAGAACCTTCCTAGAAAAGATGCAAAGGAGAGATATAGCTGTGAATATTGATGGCATTGAAATTAAAAACCCTAGATAATCTCCTCTCTCATTTTATGTACATGTTCAACACGGTGGGGGATAAGAACGAACACGATTCTATACATGCACAATTAGCTTTCAGGTCAACCAAGTTTCTTCATAGGCATACATTTTTTTTTCATGTGAGCCCCTTGCTCTTGATAAAATCCTCTTTGAAATGCTTGCTGTTTGCTGTGAACTATGAAGACTATTATTATTAAGCATATTTATATACTGCTTTCCAACAAAAACGTTCAGAAAGTGGTTTACAGAGCAGAAAAAAACAAACTACTGTTGTATATGTGCAGAAGAAGAATTTACAATGTTAACCCTTTACTCTTGATGAGACTCATCAATTACTTGGAATTAGGTAATCCCAAGGAGCATTTGGGACTAAGCAGCATTTTGTTTACGTCAGTTTTCTCAGTTGGTTCTTGCAAACGTTTAATGTGGTTGCTACTCCACACCCAAATCAAAAACACTTCCTTATTCCTGGGTGTGTTTATTTTGGCAGGGTAAGGGGACAAGCAGTTTACTATCCAAACGAAGAGCAATATGGGAAGACAGAAGCATGTTGCACCATCCGCTGAAGTCAAGAAAGAACTCTTGGACACAGGTGAACTTTTTTCCAAATGCTCACTGAGAAAGCATGTAATTACAAAATTGACTGAGCTGAACAGAGGAGAGTCTGCCCATCACTAAGGCAAGTCAACGGAATGCTTTGTTACATAAACTATTGAAATAAAGTACAGTATTTCACTTTTTTCTTTCCTGTCAATACCTCTTTCCTTTGGTATTCTGTGTTTTAGATTGTTAGCCTTTGGGCAAAATTTAGTTTAATTTTCTATTTTGTTTCTATACAGCATTTAGTATATTTTTAGCTTCACAGAGTTGGAGGGCAGAGGTGTTGCTGGGGGGGGCATGCCAGGGGGTGTCAAAGCCCCCGCATCGTCAGCAATTTGGCAGCAAAATGGCGGCGGTGGCTGAGGCCGCAGAAGCCTCTGTGCAGGCGGGCAGTGACGAGAAATGTGCCCCCTGCCCCCCCCCAAGAACGTTTTTGTGCTTATGCTAGAGAGGTTCAAGCAAAAGCTCCAAATGCTCCCTTTGGTTAAAACAGGGCAAGTCAAACCCACATATAATACTGAAGGAAAAACACGAAAACCAACTGGATAACTAGTCAATCATGCTTGAGGAAATTCGTAGGCTATGCCAACCTATTAGACCTGATTTTGAACCATATGCAATGGGAGAGAACTTCCTTCAGTAGATTCCAAAGACACATCAACACTATTTTAACTTTTGACTGTGTTTTGTTTGCTAGTGAAAATACAAAACCTGTGACATGCTCTTTCAGTGGTGGCTGAAGAAACAACAATCGCAACCAAATGGAATTGCTTCCTTCCAGACAAATGTCATCAGGGGCATCTCCATTTGGTCACTGCTAACAGGGACTTACTGTCATTGACAGAGTACCCTGGGTTCTGTAGGGCAGGCTAAACAGCTTGAAGCACTTTGAATTCAATACTTTAGGTACACTTCCTGCTATAAATCAGCTCCAATTTCACCTCTGTGTCAAATTTTCCTGCTTACAACTTCCAGAGTAGCAAAGGAAAGAGCAAATGAAATGCCTACTTTTCTTCTTCTTCAATTTTTTTAAAAAAGAAAAGAGTGCAGAAAATTGAAAACAATTATAGAAACAATACATTAAAATCTTCAACAAGAAAACAGGGTTTTACTTTTCTAGCCTCAGAAGATCACCAAGACTGTCAATTACTTATCTATCTCATGAATATGTATATATGGATACAAAAGGAATCATATACACCTATGATTGCAGACAAAGGCACAATATCAGTTTGGATAGAATCAGTGGCGGGGGGGGGGGCGTCACCCTTAAGGGGGAGGCTCCGCCCCCGCGCGTGACGTCACGCGCAGGAGCGGAGCGCCCTCCCCGCTCCGTTTTCGGCTCATTTTGGAGCCAAACGGAGGCGAGGGAGGGCGGGAGGGCCCGCCTGCACCGCGAAATTGTAAGTAAGGGGCATCGCGCGTCACCCCCATACGCGCGACGCCCCCCGGCGGCACCCCCCCCCCGTCGACGCCAGTGGATAGAATTATATACAAAAGAGTGATATACGAACCCTTGCATAAGACCTATTATGCAACCAAAGCTCTTGAATTCTTTTCAAAACGTCACAGAGATAACACTGTCTAAAATATCATCCATTATGAACACAGTAAATCAAAAAAGATGTTGGGCAGATTAGGTTTGGTTTTGAACAAAATACCATCACTTAAGAGATCAACTTAAATATCACACCTGAGGGTTCCAAAAAGAGGCTGAATCTTCTACACTACTATTACACAAACAAGACTTAGGGACCATATAGACCATTTGGGATCTCCAATATGGTCTTCAGAACTCCTACAACATTACATATTTGAATCACCTTCAGAGGAAGAAAGTAGATGCCCTTGGTTAGGCAAAGGGACTGACTCTCCAAATGCTGCTGTGATGTGCCAGAATAGAAGCCAAAGATCCCTCTTTTTGGACAGCAAGATTTTGAAGGGTGGGAGTGTTTAATTCGTAGATTCCTAGAAGGTCAACTCACGAATATGCATAATACCTTTGGGTTATCATACAGTACTTGGTTTCAAAATTCCCCAGAATGAGGACGCAATCCAATCCTACTTACGCCACCGTTGTAACCAGCGGCGCAGCGAAAACAGGAGGCCCCAGAACAGGAAGGGGATTCAAATCCCCTCCAAAAGGGGAATTCAAAGGGGATTTGAATCCCCTTTCTGTTCTGGGGCCTCCCGTTTTTGCTGCGCTGCTGGTTACAACGGTGGCGTAAGTAGGATTGGATTGCGCCCTAAATCTGATAACCTGGCAGAGCTGCAAGAATAGTTTATAACTTTTCCACTTTTAGGGTCCAATACTTGAAAGACCAACTGGCCTACAAATGAGGGAAGGAGGCAAAGACTCCTGAAAGTAAAACATCCTGTTTTTTCACCATGTTTTCCTATTCTCTATGTATAACCCTACTCTCTCCTTATGGGCCTCTGTCTTTACAATTTTCATTTTTTAATTATAAAGTATAATGGCATTATTGTATTTTATTAACATCATAAGCTGCTCTGTGAGCTCCAGTTAGATCCAAAGGGGTTATTTAGGGAGATTGGGCCACGAACTGGAGACCGATGGATTTGCATGATTTTTCTTTTGATTGCTTCCTTCTCAGAATTTAGTGCTGGCATTCAAAGGTTACAAGAGAAAGTTGCCATCTCCCAGATATTCAGAAGATTTGTGCTCGCAGCAATCAACTTGTGTGTAAAGTGGCTCAACAATTATAGCTATTCTGTCAGAAAAGAAAGTGCATGGGAATCTACTGAAAACCTCAAATTCCTGATAACTACAAGTTCAGCAACTAAAAACTGCAAAGATCCTATCATACAGACACCAAACAATCTCCACACAATTAGGTAACATTTTTTAAAATAAAAATACTAACGGAACAGCAACAACCATTTCTAACATTTATAACGACTTACAGCTTTTCCCTTTGTTTCAAAAATGGTAATAAAGTCACTTGATTCTGAACTTTTAGCAATAATATCATAAATGCAGTGGGTGGCAAGGAGGGTGATGGGAGGGGCTGGAGACACATTTTCAGACACTAGATTACCTTATGGAATGAAAGAAAGATATGGGTGCCAAACAAGGAGCTAGTTTCTAACCAAATGTTTACATGGCCTGAAGACTGGAGTATTAAGGCTAGAGCTTGCTAACCTTCACTATTTGACCTAGACTTTTAAAATTAATAGATGCAATTACAGACACAAAGTCCAGCTATTGGTGGTAATTACTGGCTCTCATAGCAAGCTGAATATGGTGTCAATTACACATATTATGCTAGGGGACTTAACACAAGCAAATAGAACCTCTGGTTGCTGCACATTTTGAAGACTTATGTTACTAGCAGGCACTACAATTGTTTTGTTTCATTCACAGCCAAAGGTCTGAAATGCGCTATGTCATTTGGAGCTTTCTGTTAGTTAGGCAGTGGGACTCAAAAGAAACAATTAGAAAATGTCCTGTACACTTGTTAGTATCTTTCACATCAAAACAACATTTTATAAACTTTACTTTTAACCACACATAGACAAGCTTTACATCAAATCCTTTCCTCCATGAAACAGAACAAACCCACTACTGTTGCCACAAGTATAAATGTAGGAATATTATCTTCACAGATATTCAGGTACAATATTTTAAAAGGTATTTAAAAGATGCACAGTACATACAATTAATTATGGTATAAATTAGCATAATACTCATGGCACATTACCCTTTCATGTCTGGATAACCCAGTATTAGTTTGAAGTCTTAAAAGACTCAAGATACAAACGTTTATTTTGCTCCTGCTGCTGGAGAATTTCAACTTTTGTTTTGCTTTTCTCATGAAAAGCCCAAATTAAAAACCAAGACATTGAGCACAGTTACAGAATCTGCTACATTCGATAGCAAACAAATGTCTGGTCCTTAGGACCATTTTTAAAGAATACAACAAATGCAAACCAAATCATGTTTTCAGCATAGTTCTTATTAGGGTGTTTGCTATGAAAAATACTGAAGTGGGTAAAAGGAAAAGATGAACGTGTGGAGAAAAAAACCCTCCAGTTTGATGAATCCACTGTACTGCTTGCAACTTTTGTGGGTTTTTTTTTTTTAAATCTCTTGCTTCTACCACAATTGCATTCAGCAAACTTAGCAACAAGTTATGAAGTGCTGTCTGTTGAGGGCAAGTGAGAGATGACATCACTCCTTGAAACAGTCTTCTGTTGTCATAACTGGGCACTGCTGAATGCCTCTAACTTATGAAGAAAGCAAAAGGAGGAGTTGGATGAACTAAATACCATATCACCACCACTACAGGCACTACATAAAAATGTCACTGTAAAACACTTTTAAAAGCCTCTGATTCTAGGAGGTGATGGTTACCCTTCCAGAAAGAGAGTAGTGGATTGTTTTTCCTTTTAAAGAAAAAAGTACGTACTTGAAACTTGCCTTCTTCATACCTTTTCAAATGTTGTCAGCACTTCCCGTATGCTGAAGTTCAGACCAATCATTCTTCACTGTCCCTTTGGCACCTACATCTTCCTAGTAAAGGTTTTCACATCAACAGTCTGTTGCCTTAAAAAAGTGTACGTATATATATTTCCAACTATACCTCTTGACAGTTCTTTGGAAAATCTTGATCATGCATCTCTTTTGTTCTATGTGTCTTCACTGGCCTCTTAGGCCACAACATTTCGTGGCCCCACTGTGTCCAATTGCTGTCAGGCTGGATAGTCCGGAGCGAGCAAACTTAATTCTACTGGTTCTGTTAACCAGGATCCATGATGCTGGCATGTTTTCCTCATCTCACTAGACTGCCGCCCAAGATTCCCTTTTGCTCACCTCACTAATGACCTGCAAGCCCAAAATGTTTTCTCTCCTGGGCCTCAAGCTCAACGTTTGGTCTCAATTACACTCCATAAATGATGCTATATCTTCATGGTGTATAGAAGAAAAAGAGGGGGAAAAAACATATTGTGCCAGTGTTTCTCCATTTACAAATTTTCACTGGGGAAAAAAAACCACAAAATTTTGCTAGCAATCAGTAGCTAACTTGTGACAAAAGTTGAACTAGACGAATTGCCCTTCATTCTGAAGAAAAACAGTTGTCACAAATGCTGGACAAGAGGCTACCTCTTCTCGCTCTCTCATACACTCACTCTCTTCCAGTCACCAGCAGACTTGTGTTGCTATGGAAATAACCAAGCCAGTTTCACTCCATTTCCCTTTGCCTGACTAGCCTAGGGGATGCTGTGCCGCTTTCCACTGGAACAAAAAGGAAACGTTGTTTGCTTTGTTTTAGAAAAACTCCCAGCAAAAGCTCACAATGTAACCTCTCTAACCTTCGTAGGGAATCTTGTCCTTCAGATCCCCCTTGAGCTCTGACAACAGGGTGGCAATCCATCCCCAGGATTTGTTTATTATTTTAACCAGCATCCTCCCTTCCACCACCCCTTGCTCTCCTCTGAAGCTAAGCACACTCCCACTTCCTGGAGGCCTCCCTCCCTGGTTGGAAAAAAAGCACACACAAAATTTAGTACCTATAGAGGAATGGAAAATCCTGGACCACCAACTCCGGCTATTTTACAACTTCTTTCAACCTCTTCTTCCAAAACAAACCGAATGAAATTTCAGTCTCCCTAACTAGAGCTTTCAAAAGAAATAATCAAAATTATTTTTAAAAGCCAAGGACAAAAAAATTGTTGAAGCAGCTGCAAATGTTGCAACAAAGCCTGCTGCTGCTCTGCTCTGTTTACCTCAGACTCAGCACAGGCAGATAGTTTTCATAGCAGGCCTCCTGCTCTCATTTCGGCACGAAACCCGACACCTGGAGTTTGGCTACCAGGCAATCACTTCCGCTTAAAAAAGTTTCCACTCGAAAAAGAGGGAGACTGCACATTTCAATTACTGTCAACATTTTCTTTACATCATACATGAATATACGAGCAAGTGCTTCAATATACTTCCCAGCAAGCAGCTAATTTCTGAAAACTGAACAGTCAACATCCCTCAGAATTACAGCTGTTAGACATAACTGATATGTCTAAGTTCACCAATAATTTAATTTCCCCCACTACTGCAATTTAGGGAATAGATGACAAAACTCTTTGTAAAAGGAATGCAACTTTAAAAATAGTGGTGTGGAAAAACAGACTCACAGCCCGATCCTGCCTAAGATGCAGTGGCCGACCTAAAGGACTGGACGCTGCATCCTAGACAGAATGCAGACCAGATTCACCTTGGGGGAAGGGGACATTCATTCGCTTCCACCAATGTAAGTGCCACAGGCCCCAATGGTTGTCCTCAGACGCGTGCCAGATCTGTAGCTGGCAAGCGTCCGGGGAGGCCATGTAAGGCTTGCCTGGCCTGGGACAGGGCGCTGGATATTGGTGCAAGCCAGCACTGATATCCCCACCCCCCTCCCAGGTGGGACCTGTCAACGGCCCTCGGCCCACCCTCCCAATGCAGCAACACACCTTCCCACCACCAGGTGCAGCAAGCTTTACGGCATGTTTGCAACTCCTTAGGTCAGCGGAACACGCGCTCTACCAAACTAACTTTGCGTAGGATTACGCAGTTAGTAAGAGACATGAACATTAATAGAGTTTCTATATCACTTGTGTAGGTAAGGGGTTTGTGTGTGTGTCAGCGCAATCATCTTCTACGTGCTGGGGACGGAACGAGCATTCCGTCACTGGCAGTAGTCGCCAAATGTGCTGTAAAGCATGTTTGTGACTACTCTTGAGCAAGGAGGCGGCCGACCTCCCTTGCTGTGGTGCTGGGATGACCCAACGGCCGCCAGACCAGCTAAGTCAGGATCTGGCGGGCGGGGGCGGTTCTCTGGGCGAGGGAGGGAGCCATTGGCCCAGCCGGCCCAGGAGAGGGAGGGGGATGGCTTCGGCCATATCCCGGACCTCGCCGGGTGACTGGGCCATTACACGGCCTCCTCCTACTTCTGCCAGCAATTTTCCTGCTGGAAATCCGAGGAGGCCGATTGGCCCAAGCGGCATTTACACTCGAGGAAGGGGACAATCGTCGCCTTCCTCGAGTAGAACTCCACCCCAGAGGCAGCCTGGCCGCCAGGGAACAGGATCCGGCAGGCAGCCATGGGCTGCCGACCGGATCTTTACGTAGGATTGCTCTGTGTGTGTGTGTGTGTGTGCGTGCACCCGCATTTAAACAGATTACACTGGAGAACACAAAGTTGGCCCTGAAATGGAAAGAGCTAATCTTTACTACTCCTTCATGGATCATTGCCTTGTCGTGGCAAAGGGGCTTGCGTAACTCAATGAAGCCATGAGCTATGCCGTGCAGGGACACCCAAGACGGACAGGTCGTAGCAGAGAGTTCTGACTAAAAGTGATCCACTGGAGAAGGAAATGGCAACCCACGCCGGAAGATGAGCCCCTCAGGTCGGAAGGTGCCCAATATGCTACTGAGGAAGAGCGGAGGACTATTCCAAGTAGACCCAGAAAGAATGAAGCGGTTGGGCCAAAGCCAATAGGACGTCCAGCTGTGGATGTGTCTGAGGTTGAAAGGAAAATCCAATGCTGCAAGGAGCAATATTGCTTAGGAACATGAAATGTGAGGTCTATGAATCAAGGCAAGCTGGATGTGGTCAAAAATGAGATAAGATTGAACATTGACATCTTGGGAATCAGCGAACTAAAATGGACGGGCATGGGCGAATTTAAGTCAGGTGACCATATCTACTACTGTGGGCATGAATCCCTTAGAAGAAATGGAGTAGCCTTCATAGTCAATAAAAGAGTGGGAAAGGCAGTACTGGGGTGCAACCTCAAAAAACGACAGAATGATTTCAGTTCGAATCCAAGGCAAACCATTCAACATTACAGTAATCCAAGTGTATGCCCCAACCACTGATGCCGAAGAAGATGAAGTTGACAGGTTCTATGAAGATCTACAACACCTTCTAGAACTAGCACCCAAAAAAGATGTCCTTTACATCATAGGAGACTGGAATGCTAAAGTAGGAAATCA
The DNA here is from genome assembly GCA_026170595.1 of Plestiodon gilberti rubricaudatus. Lineage (NCBI taxonomy): Eukaryota > Metazoa > Chordata > Lepidosauria > Squamata > Scincidae > Plestiodon > Plestiodon gilberti. Next base: position 68,204,868 of record JANXHW010000001.1, read on the forward strand.
AGAAATAAACGGAACAACAGGCAAGTTTGGCCTTGGAGCGCAAAATGAGGCGGGGCAAAGGCTAACGGAGTTCTGTCAAGAGAACACGCTGGTCATAGCAAACACTCTTTTCCAACAACACAAGAGGCGACTCTACACATGGACATCACCAGATGGTCAATACTGAAACCAGATAGATTATGTGCTTTGCAGCCAAAGATGGAAAAGCTCTATACAGTCAGTAAAAACAAGACCTGGAACTGACTGTGGCTCAGATCATGAGCTTCTTATTGCAAAATTCAGGCTTAAATTGAAGAATGTAGGGAACACCACTAGACCAGTCAGATATGACCTAAACCATATCCCATACAGTGGAGGTGAAGAATAGATTTAGGGCATTAGACCTGGTAGACAGTGTGCCTGAAGAACTATGGACGGAAGTTCGTAACATTGTACAGGAGGGCAGCAACGAAAACCATCCCAAAGAAAAAGAAATGCAAGAAGGCAAAGTGGCTGTCAGATGAGGCTTTACAAATAGCTGTGGAAAGAAGGAATGCGAAAGGCCTGGCGGGATATGGTTCATGGGATCACGAAGGGTCGGACACAACTTAACGACTGAACAACAACAAAGATCACTTGTGTGGAAGGCAGCGCCTTTAGTCAAAGATAGCAATGCACAACACACACTTATGTTTTAATGAATATTTGGATTCCCACACAACACAATTGCCACTAGAAAAAGAGAAGTCCATTAATAATTAGCGGACTTTCAAGCAAAAATAACTTAGACTTCAACCCTAAACAAGTGGAGATGCGGCACAATCAGGCATTTAACCTGGCATTAGTTCATAGTCCTGTGTAATTACAAAACTATAACTCCATTTTCCCTACATGCGCCATCTAGCAGCAAATCTTTCTAACAAAAACGCTGTCGATACAAACAGGCCTTGTAAATGATTAAAAGGCACCAAATGCAACAGCTCCAGGAGGCTGGCATTATGTCAGTTGTGCAAATACCTCTCAGCTAATCTTCTAGGGATGAAACTGGCTTAACGCCGCAAGCAGTACCATAATGCAGCTTACCTTCAAAACCTCCTTTGCCCAATGGATTTCACAACAAATTTTATATACAGGATAACAAAAGTGTTCTGATGTAGTGATCACATCCTCCATGAAGAATATTACTGTACCAAACACACTTTCAAAAGGCTTTACTGCTGTTTACACCCATGTCTCAGCAATGTATCAACAGAAGCGGACATCACTACAAAATGTACAACTACTTTTAAACTGAAAGATAAATCCAGGATTCCTTTAATTTTAATGTACAGAAAATAACTCCATAAACCCAGAATTGCAACCACACTGTATTCAACTCAGTTTTGTACTTAAGCTTTTAATGCTGATTGTCTTTAAAGACTAATTTTAACTTATTTACCATTTTGTTCTTATTGAGCTGTTAAACGTCTTGGGATCTTTTGCTTAAAGATGAGATAAAAACTGGATAAATCAATTCAAGATGGCAGCACTTATAATCAATGGTAGCTTCAGATTTGCATCATGACATTGTGAAGAAGCAGGGGGAAAAAATAGGTCCACACAATCTGATCATTTATGCAAGTGTTAGGAGCCCAGTATAATCAAGTTCACCCCTATATACAGGGCCTAAGGCAAATAGTCACATTTATTAGAAGTCACATAATTATTCCTACATAGTCCAGTATGGACAACGGTTTTGCTGGAGAGATTGAACAACTATACATTATACAGCCATAACTGACCAGTCAATTTTACCATCTGCTGAACTCGTAACAAGGTGCTCTGTATTACAGGGACATTTATGTTGAAGTTACAGCAGATAACATATCTCCCCTCCCCTCCCCTCCCAAGCCTCCTGCCCTGTCCTCCCCCCCCCCTCTGGTTACACCAGTGGTGTAAGTTGGATAGGATTGTGCTGTGAGTTGCCTCAGAGCTGAAATCACTAAAGCTACCTCAGAGCCACACAGTGATTCTGGGCCCAGATATTGCATAATAATTTGCAACAGGACCTTGCATTGCTACTTTGCCACAATTTCATCTTCTTGGATGCCCGTCTGGATTGTTCTCTGGGTGCTCCTCTTGGAACTTAAGCCTCCACTCTTGTTTTTGACTCTGCCTCCGCAGTCAAAAGATTCCCAATGTGCTCCAACAACCTCAGGTGTCTATTCAGCAGACTAAAGACAGGTATACTGCTCCTTTTATCTTATCTTCCCTTTCTGATCAATGAATTCTGACTCTCCTACTCCTTCATGCTTCCCCCCCCCTTTTCAGGCTTCTCTGTCTTCTAACAGCAGCCAGGACCAGAGGCGTCGCTCCGGTAGGGGCGGGGCTGTAAGTTTTGCTCGGTCGGAGTCCCGTTTACCGAACGAGCAGGAGGCGGCCCCGCCCCCTCACTGTCAGAGCCATTCCCCTGCGGAGAAAGCAGCAGGCAGGGTCTCTTGCCTGCTGCTTTCTCCGCAGGGGAATGGCTCTGACAGTGAGGGGGCGGGGCCGCCTCCTGCTCGTTCGGTAAACGGGACTCTGACCGAGCAAAACTTACAGCCTCGCCCCTACCGGAGCGACGCCTCTGGCCAGGACCTTCCTAGAGAATCCCTTTTTCACTAATCCCCCTTCCCAATTCTAGTATTCTTTATTAAAACATCAGGGGTCCAGAAGTTCTAGCACTATAGTCAAGTTTATTAGGTTTAGTAGCACATAAGCTGTACATCTATGAAGTTGAAATTAAAACACATTAAAACAGAAATTTGCCAGATCCACCACACACCCTTTGCAAACATCCTTTGCACACACCCTTTGCCACATCCACCACACCCTTTGAGTCTTCATATCAGAAAGGCAGGGCTGGCTGCAGTTCCCTGTCAAGTGTACATTCTGTGGTAAGCCCAAGTTTGATAGATAAAATATGGGCTCCCGTTTTAAGTAAAACTATCCGGCAAGCTTGTAGTGATCAGTCAAGGTTACTGCAATACAATTAGTGCTGATGCGTGGCTGAAGTTACTTACAGTCATCAGCCACACGCTCAGCTGCCGGTGATAATTGACTTGTGGTCACGAGGCTGAGTGCTTGTATATAATGGTAGCTGTTGCATTCTATGTGCTAACATCAAAGCAGCTTTTGGTGCTCCTCTGGTCCACCTGATCAAGTTCACAGAAGTAAAGGAAACGTAGTGGTTTGACAGTTTTTAAAACTTGTTTTTAACGTCTGTATGTTTTTAATCTGTCTTTTAAAAGAGAACCGGTTTTTAATCTTTTGGATTCTTAACTTGTTTGCTTTGTCTTTTTAAGGAGCATTGGTTTTTAATCGTGTGGATTTTTAGCTTGTTTTTTTATAACAAATATATTTTTTGGAATTTTACATGGCTTCTTATCCTGTATGCCAACCGCAATCTTTGTATACCCAAGTTTTTCCATGCCCAATGTACAAAATGATATCAAGAACAACTCTTGTGAACCATCATTCAATACAACCCACAGATGGACCAAGTCCATTAATTTCTTTACTGGTTTAAGGAGGACACTGATTTACATTCTGCTATGAGAGGAAGGCAGACCAAAATCCTGGATTCAAATCCAGTCCTAGATTTAAATCCCTATTCAGTCAGTGAAGTACACTGGGCAAGTCATTCTCAGCCTAATGTACAATATTTTATTAAAAGTTGATAATAAAGTGAGGGAGACAACAGGGGTAAATATACAAAGGGAACATTACAGAGAGCCTGGCTTCCTCATGGCTTTGTGATTTGCATGAAACCGAAAGACACATCGGCAATCAAAAGTTGGTTTAACCACTGAGTCTTGACCATCCCTTCATGCTTCAGATAGGGTGACAGTCTAAACATTTTTTTGAAGCCACATGTATATATCCAATCATTCTTCATCTATTTTTTAAATGCCTTTAAACAAGTTGTCTATGACAACTTTATACTGTATACAAATTTTTAAATTGTACTCCTATACTATAATCCTTGGGCCGGGTCATGGTGGCTTAGTGGTTAAGACACCAAACAGCAAACCAGAAGGTCGGTAGGACAGCAGGTCGAGACCTGAGTGCTGTGTGACGGAATGAGCTCCTGTCTCAGCTCCTGCCAACCTAGCAGTACGAAAGCAAGAAATTGCAAGTAGATAAATAGGTACCGCTGCGGCAGGAAGGTAACAGTAACTTTAGGAAAGATGCAGCCAAACTGGAGTTCAGAGAAGAGCACCAAGGATGATCAGAGGGCTGGAGAATAAGCCTTACTTGTAAAGGTTGAGGGAACCTAGTTTAGCCTGGAGAGGGGATATGATAGCACTCTTCAAGTACCTGAAAGGCTTTCATATGAAGAAGGAACAAATATGTTCTCGACCGCCTCTGAGAGCAGAACCAGATCCAATGGGTATCAGGAAAAAAATTGGTTGGATATCAGGAAAAAAATTCTGGACAGTAAGGGAAGTTCGGCAGTAGAAGAGATTGCCGAGGAAGGTGGTGGATTAATCTTCAAACAGAGGCTTGACAGGCACCTGCTGGAGACGCTCTAGGAGGAGTTCCTTCTACAAGCAGGGGGTTGGACTAGATGACCTTGTGGCTCCCTTCCAACTCTATGATTCTATGACCAATCTATTTCTGGACAAGCCAACCCAATGTGATTATTAAGTAGGTATCCATCATCAAGAATGAATACAGTACTTGTCAATTGGAAGACTGCCTTCACTATTAACAAAATTTGTTAAGAAGGGAGGCGTTGTTTCCCTTCCACATTAAAAAGCTGTTGAAGAGAGATGGTGATTGTATAACCAGTTTGCAGCAGAGGTATTCCAACTGTCTTCACTACAACCAACACAGTGTGGTGGAAAAGCTAATTGGGATTTACCCTGACAGTTTTACTCCTCCCTTTTACCTATTTGGAGAAACTTGCCAGAGTTTTCACTTTATCTTTCCTTTTCAGGTGGATATCATTGAAAGGCTTTCCTTCAATTAATGTCAAAGAATCGATCCCTCAGTCAAGTGCACTGTTGCGGTTTGCAGTGTCATTAGCAACTATGTTACTTGACAACACCAGAAGCAGAGTCAAAGGTCTATCAAACGGATGCCAAAAATGCAGCCAGGACAGAATCTTCATGGTGTAAGAGTTGTGTTAGAATTGGTGGGACCTTTGGAGCTCCAGAGGATGCTCCAATGACGAAGAATCAACTTCACTGAAAGCCTTCACAACATCAACAAATTACATCAAGGAAAGTTTAGGATGGACCCAGTGGAGTTGGAAAATCCATGCCTGCGTTACGCCACCAGTACTCTTCATGGGCTGCATCAATACCTGTTCAACAGTCAAAACAGTATGTATGCCAGACCAGAACTTGTCTGACCGTCATATTGTGAAGCATCCCTGATGTACAAAACCGCCTTGTAAGCCACCTTGGGTCCCTTCGAGGAGAAAGGCGGGGTAAAAAATATTGTAAATAAATATATAAACCTATCATACAGTGAAGCAGACATTGTTACTAAATTCTTCATTTGCTGCAGGTATACGAGTGCAGGTTCAGCATAATTAAATGGTCAGCTGCATGCATCTGAGGCTGGTGCTACATGATGTTTAGCAAAATTGTTTCTATTTCTCTTTACTATTCATTGGAGACAACAGAAATATAAAACAGTACTTCAACAATAAGGCAAACTATTTTCAAAGTAAAGATCCTGCAAATATAGCCCTGCAACATTAGCGTTTGACCTAGACAGAATAAAAAAATGAAGGGTATATTCATTTGATAGCTATCATAAACATAAAGGGAGTCCCTCCCCCAAAAATCCCTGATAAGAAGATTCTATCCAAAATTGTTCTCTGGGAATTTCTGATCATTTTCAATGTAAAAAACCTTTCAATTAAGTGAATTAGTTTCAGATTTGTCTTATTCAGATAAGACTTTTGCTTTTAACTACATGGAGAAAAATCAGCCATTTTCCAAAATTGAGATTTTTTTTTCCCCCAAGTTGAATTTTTAGGAACTTTCACAGTATGTTTATCATAGCTAGCAAATGAACACACCTTGCAATTTTTGGGGTTTTTTTTATCCTAAATGCCTAAGTCAAATGCTATTTTTATAAAGGGACTATAAAGGGATTACTTTTAAATAAAAAAAGCTTGCTAATCAGCAGGTTCTGTCTCCACTGCATCATCAATTCCCTTAAGAGTGGCCATCGTGTAAGTCACATTAGGATGTCAGCAAGTTGAATATCAGCTAGAAAGTGAGCAAGTTCACTACATCAAGTAGCGCTTGCAAAGAGAACAGTTTAAAAGGCTCTTCTTCCAGTTACCTGCTCAGCTGAGGCAAGTGCATTTTCACCCAAGACCTTTAATTTCACACATCACACAGTCCATCTGAAGTGGTATTATGAAACATATTATGAACATCGGTAGGGTGTGCAAACAATTGCCAACATTTTAAATGGACTTGAATAGGAGCCGTTTTGTTTTGGTAAACGTTCTTGGCAAGTGGTCATACTGTCAGCTTTATAGGTTTAAACACACAAAAGCACTGGCCAAATACTAACCTGACAACTACGCATTTGTAAAACTGTTCAATGTTCAGGAAAAGAAGTATGTTGTATACACTGAAGTATATTATGCAGGCACAAGTAACTAAATTAACAGGAAATACTATGCAGTCTATTTTTAACTCCACATTAGTTACAAACCCAGAATTTTTAACCCTGAGGGTAGAAGTCTGGAAAACTTGACTCAGTCATTAAATTGTGTTCAGGCAGTTAAAGTAATGTTAACCTGATTTAAAAAAAAAAACAGTTGGAATCAGGTCTTTATTAAAGCACCATCTGTATTAGGTAGAACACTGTGGGAATCTTGTTGACATTTACCAACTTTCTAGAAAAAGCAGCAAAAGAAAAGGATGAACGCAGCTGTGCTGCACTGCCTTTCCACACAAAGGTTCTTAAAATAATGTATCACTCGCTGTCTTCTCTCATTATCCATTCAAACTGGCAGGTTTCTACGCTGTGGTAGGCACCAAGGTAAACTTGGACCTTGCCACGCAATAAAAAGATTGCTTTTTTGTGCCAACTCTTGTGCTTCCAAATTTAAAATTAATGGTTTTTGCAGCTCCATTATGCAGGGTATGGGGCATTCATGGTATTTCTTTTTCTCCCTGTCTCCCTCAAATTGCATGCTCTTCTCTGCTGGATATGAGCTCAGTGGTATTCAATTGTTTATTTTTAAAATCTGGTTCTATTGCTGAAAAAACTTGTCTTCTGTTGGAATCCCAGTGTATGCTAACAGCTGGAATGAGAAAAAATAATTAAGCATCTCCAGGGAGGTAAATATAACAAATCAGATATTTGACCTATGCCATATGTCTATCTAAAGTAGTAGCAGAGCATTCAGGGGCTTAATGAATTATATTGCACCAGTCAATATAGTAGAAACTGCACAGAAAGTCAACTTGGTCATGCCTGTCAGTTTTCCTAGCTATCCCCTCCATAGAGGTATGATCTGGGCTTATAGGTAGAGAACCTACCATAGAGTGGCAAACTAGAGATTAGAAAGATCATGTCTCCTGCCCTCAGGCGCTGCGGCACACAGTTTGGGAACCCACTGCTGTAAAGTATGTATTATTCTCCTTAAATTGCAGCTGAGGATCAGAGGCGGAGAAGGAGTGGCTTGCCCAAGGCCATATTGTGATTTTTTTTTTCTGACAGCGGCAAGACTAAAAATGGGAAAGTTCTTATTTTCAGCTCAGTTTCTTAGCCAGTAGGATACATAGACTCTCAGAAATACCTGAAAGGAACATCGCCTTTTGGGGGTTCCTTCACCCTGCCCAGGAATTCTTCACCTTTTGATTTAGCCATTATCATTGTCTTGTTGGCAAAAGTTTGGCATGCAGTTTGATTACTGCATGATCTTAATAATTTCTGCTGGTTCTAACACACTTCTCTGATCCATATGCTGGCTTCTCACTGCATAGCGCAACATTTTCCTCAACCTATTTCATCTTGGAAAGCTACTTACCTTCAAGGTGGTGAAGAAGAGGTAAGAGTTCTCTGAATACAGACTACCAGTTCCAAATTCCACTGGGAAAGGATGCTGCTGGGTCCCTGGAAGAACTACTGCCACCTTCCCCAGTCCCATGAGAACATAAAACATGCCCTGCTGGATTAGGCCAAAGGCCCAATTAGTCCAGCATTCTGTTTTACACAGTGGCCCACCAGCTGCCTCTAGGAAGCCTACAAGCAGGAGAAAAGGTATACACCTCAAAAATAGAGCGAAAACTGTTATGACCAGCAACAATATACCACAAACAAATCATCTTCAGTGGGATCGGGGTCATAAAACAACATGGAGTTTAAAATGTAATTAAAACTTTAAAAACGACTTTCGAAGTCTTCTTTAAAATGCAATGTATGAAATAAAAGTAGTTTAAAAATCTTCAAAATACAAAACAATTTAAAACATACGGCATGACATTTCATTCATGGTCTATGAATATCATCAGATGCTACACAAGCCTGAAAAGCGGGCAATAAGATGGTGAATGATACAATTGTCCTGCCACAAAATTCCTTCCAAAAAAAAAAAAAAAAAGCGACAGGACAATCGTATCATTTACCATCTTCTTGCCCGCTTTTCAGGCTTATGTAGCATCTGGTGATATTCATAGATCATGAATAAAAGGTCATGCAGTATGTTTTAAATTGTTATTGTATTTTGAAGATTTTTAAAGTAGTTTTATTGCATACATTGCATTTTAAATAAGACTTCAAAAGTCGTTTTTAAAGTTTTAATTACATTTTAAACTCCACGTTGTTTTATTACCCCAATCCCGCTGAAGATGATTCGTTCATGGTATACACCTCTCCCACCTTTGCTCCCCTCAACTAGTATTCAGGGCCATTTTGCAGTTGACATGTACTGTACCTATCATGACCAGTAGCCAATGACAAACCTATCCACCGTAAATGTGTCCAATCCCCTTTTAAAGTCATCCAAACTAATGACCACTAGTTTGTGAAAACAAATTCTACAGACTAATTATGCACTGTAAGCACTTTGAGGGAAGGGTCACTGGAAGTTGGCAGTGCCCATGGCAGTGGGTACCTTGCATTTGAGTTTTTGTGAGAATTCACTTGGGCTTTATATATCATCATCAAGCAGTCACTGTCAGATTAGTGAAACAGAATGAGACTCTGAGAAAAGCAGCATCAAGTTCTCTTTTAGCGCAATGGGGTAACACACCACCCACCAACTTAGTATGGTTTGAACTCTTCTTTCCCCCTTTCAACAGAGGTGGTTCATTAAGGTACGTCGTTGTATCTATTCTGTTAGGGGGGGGAGAGAATCTCAGACCATTTCAGACCACAGGAAGGTCAGTTTAAATAGGTTGTAGACCAGGGGTGGGGAACCTCCGGCCCGCGGGCCAGATCCGGCCCGCGGGACGATCCGGTCCGGCCCGCACTGGACTGGCCTGATCCGGCCCGCGACCGGAGGCTCCGCCACCGCCCGCCGCTGCCGCCGTCTTCCCGCGCCACTTCCTTGTAAAATTGCCCTTCCTGGACCTGCGCAGAGCGCGATGCCGGCCAAGAGGCCAATCTTGGCCTCAGCTGCGCTCTGCGCAGGTCCAGGAAGGCCGATTTTAAAAGGAGGAGGCGCCGAGGTGACGCGTCACCTCGGCGCCTACTCCTTCTGAAAGCGGCTTTTCTGTACCTGCGCAGATCGCCGCTGAGCCCAGCGGCGATCTGCGCAGGTACAGAAAGGCCGTTTTGAAATGGAGGCGGTGCGGGAAGGCAGCGGCGGTGGCGGCCCGGAGCCTGGTAAGTTGGAGAGTGGAGGGAGGGGGCTCTGGGAGGGCTGGCTGGCTGGCTGGGGCACTGGCTGGTAGGCGGGCGGGCTGGGAACTGAGCGAGCGCGAGCGGTGGGTGGGTAGGCGGGCAGGCGGTGGGTGCTGTAAATTCGCGGGGGGGTCAAATTTGCGGTGGGGGGCCAAAAATTTCGGCCACCCTTACGGGTGGCCCACGGCCAATTTTCCCCATGGGAAAATGGCCCCCCCACCCCAAAAAGGTTCCCCACCCCTGTTGTACACCATCAGCGCAATCCTAACTAACTTTCCAGCGCCGGTGCAGCCGCAATGCAGCCCCGAGGTAAGGGAACTTCCCTGTCCTTGAAGAGGCCTCCATGACTGCCCCTGCACTGCAAAATGCAGTGTGCACCCTGTTGGCACGGCTACACTGGCGCTGGAATGTTGGTTAGGATTGCGCTGCATATCCAACATGTTTTTAACCCAAAAGTTCTTCCAGAGAGGCACTCAAGCAAACCTTTTTGCCAGCAGCATCATTATGCCAGCAAGAACACTTCTAAAGGAACCATGTCCCTCATGGAACTAGAATATATCGGAGTCTAAGTCGTTTAGAAACCTGGATTATAAATATATTTCTCTCAGAAAATCCTTAGCACAGAAGCTGTGCTTCCATTTTTTTAAAAAAAAATAGCATATGGATGTGTCAGTTATTTATTATCACAATCAAGGTTTGCAGAACTGCTATCTCCTAACATAATGGTAGCAATATGGTGTCATCACACTCTGCTACACTGAAAAATTATTTGGCTCAAGAGCTGCGTCTGCTAATTTTTAAATATTATTATTAATCTTCCAAAATAAAAGTTAGACCATATGGCTGGCGGCTTTCATTAGTCAGTCCTCTCATTTAGCAGCAAACCTCAGAGATTCTGTGAAAAGCTAACAAAATATAAGCCACTACACGGTATTTTCAGAAAACCAACACAAAGCACCTTTTTTTCAGGGGATTCAGTAAGGGAACTCTTAAGGCAGACTTTTTGATAAGAATGCTCACTTCCTACATAAAAATTCTGGTCAGTATTTCAGTGAGCATGACAGAAAACGAGAGGAAAGAGAAAACACGGAACATTTTTCATTTTTGGACTCTAGGGGAGGGAGGTTACTGATGTGAAAATGTTCAGTTTTGTCTCCCAGCAGGAACACTGTTTCAGGCAATCCCACACAAAGGAATGGAAGGGAGAAGCAGCAATACTTGTTCTGATCTGAGGACATCCTTCTGGTTTTCTCTGTAACTATTGCCACGGAGGTCAAATAGGACTTTCATCACAGACAGAGGGGAAAGAGCTGGCCAAGGGGCAAGCAGTTAAGGTGCTCTCATCCTCGTGGATGCCTAAAGGATGCAATCTCTCTTTTTCTCCAATAGGAACAAATGATCAAGACAGGGTGAAATGAGGATGCATTGACATGAAAGATCCCATGGATCTTATTTAGGGTGTCCATCAGCTTGAGCTGGTTCCAGGGATCCTCAGCTCACAGTTTTGAGGAAGCAACTGGTTAAGTAATTCAGTTGTTAAGAAAATAAAATTACATTGTGAACAGAAAACAGTGACTATGGTGACACTTCAGATAAGTAAGCAAGCAATGCCACAAGAAATATTATGAGAAACACAGCCCAGGGAAGGTGGATCACGAGACTTCGGAGGTGTCATGGAGGAGTGCTCCCCCCCCCTCTTGTTACATCTTCACAGGGGAATGAATGGGAATGGCTACACTGCTTTGAACTGGGATGTTCTGTTCTGGGAGATCTGGGAACTTTGAAATCTGGGGACTCTCTGGTAGGGTCCAGTTGCAATAAAGTGGGAAATTATTTGAAGTTAGTGGGAGAACTAAGGAATAAAACTGCCACTTTAAGGCGCCGGGGGGGGGGGATTACTGCCTGGGAGTTGGAAGAAAGTAACTTCACAGGTGGCCATTATCAGGGTTATCTGATGAGCACAGGGTCTGCAACAACAGTCTCCAGTTGCTAGTAATTTGGAGTTATTTCAGATACCTGAGCTAAGTGCCCTAGCAGCTGAGTAGTCAGTGATGACTCAGCAGAATTTAGGACTTTTTTATTGGACTGAACCCACAAGGTTTTCATCCATATAAGTGGAGAAGTGACCCTATAGAGTGCACATCTTGTGCTTGGGATGCTTCAGGACACTCTGTCTATCTACTGATCTTGCGCCTTGGACTTAAATTCAACATGTAGTAAGTAGATGTAGTTCTGCTTTGCTGCTGCCATTAAATGTATGACTCACTCACTGTTTTGGAATGCTCCTTTGATAGCCCCGTATGGGGTAGAGGAATTTTCCTCTGACTTACCGTATATACTCGCATATATAAGGCGATCTCGCATATAAGACGAGAGGCAAGTTTTGAGCCAAAAATCCTGGTATTTGCTATGACTAGGCTTACCAGATCTCCAACCGGGACAGAGTGCTAGACCTTTAGGAGAAGGAATGTGGGCAGGTGTAGCTTGTTAAACCCTTCGAGCACAATCCTAGGCATGCCTACTCAGAAGCAAGCCCCATTGCAGCACTTTGCAGAAGTCACCACCAGTGGAACACACATTCTGCTGGCGGCGGGCCCACCAGCAGTTGCTCTCTCATCACTAACAGGTGCCTGTCTAAATGTACCATAGAAGAAATGTTTCATTTTATATATAGGAGGGTTCCGTTTGTCAGTCTTCTGAAAGCTGGTACTCTTGCAATAGGTTGAGAAGAGTTGGACGTTATTTCGTTACCCTTAATTCAAAGAAACAATACCATTTCCAAATAACACATCATAACCACTGTCTCATTTCAGCATATCAACGAAACACAGACAACCTTTTCACAATTACATCTGACAGCTTAACTGGATTAAACCTCAAAGATATACAAGTGTTTAATTAAATTCACACATAAGACATTAACAAAAGCTACTATTTTTTCTTCTTGAAGATACTGCATTTCCCATTAGTTGAACAATATGATTCTTGGTGAACTTAAGATGTCAACCACAAAGAAACATATTCATAGGAGAGAGAAAAAAATCACCACAGTGAGTTTTGTTTAGAATAATTTCATTCCGTTTAGCTTGCTTCCAATGAAGTTCATGAAATTGCTTCTAAACACACAAGCTATTATTCTACCAAAGGAAACGAGACTTTCAAAACTGATAAACTAATGTTTGATTTACTCCAGTATAGTTTTGGATTCTGGAATTAAGTAATTAAATGGACACTATCATCATCACTCAAACACAGAGGTAAAGATTTTTGACTGTCTTTGATTTGTCAGAGAAGATGGAAAATAAATGGATTTTCAATCTAAAATCGTCTTTGTGTGAATTTTTAATTGTGTAGCTGGAACACTGATTCATGCTCAGTTTTTTTTCAAATGCTTGCTTTACATAAAGGCTTGGGTCAAGATGGCAGAACTGCTACTAGCTGTAGCTAGATCATTCTACATTATTTCATTTTTTCATCTTGGATATACAAGATTGAGTTCTTTTCATACTGCTTTCATATATAGAAACTTGCCATTTCACTTCATTACTTACATTCAGCACACACTTTACAAAGGGAGCGAGTCCTTTTTCTCCTGCTACAAGCTCAAAGGGAATTAGCTTTACTGTCACTTCTGCACCACAGTATGTTCAACTAAAAGAAAATCCATAGAAGAGTTATCTTGCACTAGTAGTTTCAATCTTCTAGCAGCAATAATTACAATATTGGAGATGTGAAGCTCAAGTCGCACTACACAACAGACAGAAAACAATAATACTCCAGTATACAGTATTGGTAAATGCAAAAAAAAAAAAAAAATCACAAAGGCCTGCTGCCTCTCATTTTGACATCATTCTTCTAAGGAAGGAGCTGATGGGGGGGCAGGGAAGACAAGCATCAAATTTACCAGTAGCAAGAGCACTGCAGGCATAGAAGCAGGCATACAAACAAGCATCCCTAGCTGCATAGGGAAGAACAGGCACAACATTCAACAGCCTGGATTGCGCATGTGAAGCTCTTTTGAAGCAATTAAAATCCCAGTTACGGGGTGTTCAGGAGGAGAAAAAAGTGCTGGATGCAGCTCCGCCCATTGCCTATTTCCCAACCAGTTTTATTGACAGGATTTTAATTTGTTATTATCCACACCATTGAATCAGAGCAACTATCTATTTCTACATTGCCAGCTACTTCTACAAATAGTACTGGCACTGATAGCCGACACTTCCATTCCCATTCTTCCAAGAGCCTCTGTATCCCCTACCATCTCAGTTGCTAAAAGCAGTAACACTGTCTCATGTGTGCGTGTGCATGAGAGAGTGACAGCGCAATCCTGCACAAAGATCGGCCAGCGGCCCAGGGCGCCCGCCGGATCCTATCCCGGTTCCGGGCTGCGCTGCAGTTGCCCAGAGGTCAACTCAGGAAAAGGGGACGTTTGTCCCCTTCCCCCGGTGTAAATCAGGGAAGGACCAATGGGCTTCCTCAGATTTCCGAGGAGTAGGAGGCCGTGTAACGGCTGAGCTGGCTGGAATGGGGATGGGGATATGGTGGAAGCCATCCCCGCCCCCTCCCGGGCTGGCTCAGCCAATGGCCCACCTCCATTGCCGCTCGGACTGCCCCTGCGTCCGCCGGCGGGAACCTTACCTTCCTTCGGCGGCCGTGGGGATGTCCAGGCGGTGGAATGAGGATGGCTGGCCTTGCGTCGGCCGCCCTTACTCACGAGTTGACGCAAACGTGCTTTACAGCACGTTCGCGACGGCTTCAAGCGGCAAAACGCTATTTCTGATGCCGTTTATTTGCGCAGGATTGCGCTCTGAGAGAGAGAGAAAATAAGCATAATCTACGATTCATCTTCATGCACAGTTACTTCTGAACTTTAGTGTACCTCAGTGTACGCTTCCTGTTTTTTATTTACTAAATATGTAACTATTCTTCTGCAGGCACAAACATACATACATACATACTAGTCCAACTGCTGTTCTATTTTCTGTTGATGTATACATTTATTTTACAGTATTTTACAATATTTATATACCATTTATATACACCAGTTATCATCCATAATGGTTCTCAAAGCAATTTATAGTCCTGCAGTCAAATTTATAGACAGATGCTACCTCCCAATGACAGATCTGGAATGCCAGGTGTAGTTGATGGTATCAAAGAACAATAGGATGTGGTTCTGTTTCCCCGAAAAGTAATGATGGCAAAAGGCGGCAGGGGGCAGCAGATGCTACAAACAATCCTGCTGCTCTCAGTGACTCCTACCCCTTAGAACTCTGCTGGAGATGCTGTACGGCCAATGCTGGAGTCCTCTTCCAGTCCTTTCGCTGGTGTTACCATCTCACTAGATCTGCAGCATGCCCTAAAGTTGTCCCTCCCATGAAATAGGCTACCAAACTTATGTTCAATGTTTAAGATTTTTTCAGTCACTATGAAAACAGATGTAACAAATGTTTGCTCCTGAAACTACACCCAGTCAATGCCAATGTCAAAGTCTGGGTTTTTCTGATGTTTCTTGATCCAAAAATAAAGTTAGGGACTCCTACCTGGCTCCCCTGAGGTACCTGTAGCATGCTGGTATACAACATATACACATTTAATTGCTAAATTTTGATAAAGGACACTTGCATTAAATGCTTCTGATGATACAGGAATAGCTTGAATGAATGATCTAACAGTGCAATCATATACATGTCTACTCAGATGTAAGCCCCACTGAGTTCAATGGGACTTGCTCACAAGTAAGTGTGTATAGAATTGAGCCTAAATATATTAACTACTATATAAATCCTGTCTTGTTATAAAACTACTCTAAAAATCCTGTAAAAGGATACCACCTGGAAAGCAGCTGTTCATGAGAGATTGGACATTTATATATATATTGTAAAAACCCCAAGGGGGTTAGGACAGCCTGCCCATGTACGCCGCCTTGGATTAAAGTCGGAGGAGAAATCCAATGACCGAGAAAGGCGGTATATAAATACTATATATTATATTATTATATTAAAATACTACCAATGAGTATTACCCACATGCTATCAAAAAACTGTAAAGCGCTCTACCCCATACAGTCACATATCACTGTAATATGCTCAGTACAAACAGAGAATAGCACCAACCAGGGCGTACAGCAGTACACACTGTACACACTATACACACACACACTCCCTACTCCCAGGAAAGTGTGTATACGATTGCAACCTAAGCCAAAACTTTCCATGGGAAAACCAATTTAATATTTTTTAAAAAGCCTGTATTAAATCAAGTTCCTCAACTTTATGAGGAAAAGTCACACTTGGTTGATCCAGAAACATGCATTTATTTGCCTTTATGGAAACCACTGACGTGCAACTCCATACAAGGACAAAAAAAAAATTAATCAGGCAATAGCAGTTTCATACTGCAGCAATAAAACTTAGGAAAATAACCTTGCACTTCTAAAGAGCGCAATCAAGGCAGTTCTAACAACATCCAATGATTAAAGTAACATAACATACTGCGTTTCTTTTCTGAGCTTTGCTTTTTAATAACTCAACTTGAGGATTTCACCATGAAAAAACACTGAAATCATTATTTGCTTCTGCACTGTGTGCAAAAATTTGACAGGCAGAATTTGTCATAACATTACTAAACATAATATTACTTCAAGTGACATTGCTAAGATATAATTTTTTCTTACCCTGAGCTCTCAACACATTAAGAAAAAAACACTAAGTATAAAAGTGGATGCTCCAAATCATGATATAAATCAAGTCTAGGTTGGAGATTGTTTCTAGAACATTTGTGAGAGGGGGAAAAAATCCCTTTGGATGCTCACAGTCAACATATTGTAGTGGAAACACACTGTACCTTAACTTTCTACTGTCTAATCTAACCTGACATGAGCATCTATTCACTTCCTGCGTTTTATGCATAAGATAGGGCATGCATCTGTTTATAAAGCCTGCAATGCCCACTATGGTAAATATCTATTCTATTCTTTTTCAAACTGCTAAAGGTCAGGCAACTCATGTCATGAACCAGGATGATGCCACAAGCCCTTTGGACTGCACATGTCCAACCTCTGCCTCTCTCAGGCAGGCAGGAAGTTGAAATTCAACACAGGTCATTATACATCCAGCATTTGCACTGGCCATGAACGCTTTTTCTTTGATGGAAATTTCTCAGCAAATAAAGCCTGCAGGGAGGGGTGACACCCTCAGCTCTCCCATCTTCAGCAGCTCCGCAACCGAGCCAAAGCCGAATCACATCTTCGTGAAGAAACGACTCAGCGTCGGTTCGGAGGTGGAGCCGCCGCACTAAGGACAGCTGAGCAAGCGTCACCCGTCCCTGTCCACCTTTCCGAAAGGTTCTGGGGGCTGCTTCGAACTGACATTTTCAGAGCAGCAATTACTTCCGGATTGAGCAGAGCTCAGCAAGCCGGAACTAATTGGCGGTGACGTGATGATATCACTGCAAATTACTTCCGGTTTCCGGCTACATGGCATGCCTTCCCCGCACTGGGTGACAGCAAGGTAAGCTATGCCACTGAATCACAAAGAAGGGAATTTTCTGTTTTCATGAAAGGGAAAGGACCTTAATGCTGGTACAGCTGTGCCTGTAGGATGCTTCTACCTTGTGGCAGAAGTCATTCCTACCTAGCAGGAATGGTTTCTTGTAGATTGTAGCATAATGACTTGGTAGTTTAAGCTTCTTTGCTGAAATAGAAGAGGGCAGAAGAGTCTGGCTCAGTCGGGAGAGTTGCCGTCTTGTAAACCCGAAGACCTGTGAACTTGACAAGTTCAAGACACGCCGCCGACAAAAAGCTGTGAAAGCCTCCGGGAGAAGAGATAAGAGCTCCCAGCTGAGTTGGTCAAGTGTGGGAGGCGCCAATCAGCAGAAAAAAGCCAGGCTGCTACCACCTGGAATGTAGCCGTTCATGAAAGATTGGACATTTATATATTGTAAAAAAACCCAAGAGGGGTTAGGACAGCTTGCCCATGTACACCGATTAAAGTCGGAGGAGAAATCCAATGACCAAGAAAGGCAGTATATAAATACTGTATATTATTATTATTATTATTATTATTATTATTATTATTTCAACAGATTTTAAATTTGGCTAAAATTAACGTAAAAGTGGACATTCTACTTCAACTCTATTTTCAAATTAACATCCCAAAATTCTAAACCAAAATTCAGAAGTGTTTTGTTTGAAAGCGGCTTAATTACATCACTTTATGCTTTAGTTCTTGTAGCCACTTTCTTTTGACTCTTTTACACAATTTTTCCCATCCCTTCCCCCACAATAATTTATCGTCAATTCCCAAAGGCTTATGGATAAAAAAATACAAAATGAAATACAGAACATAGAAAAAAGGATGAGAGATATAGTGAATACAGTATTCAAAGATACAGAATCCTTAAAATCACACCACAGAAAAGAAACACAAGACATATCACATCTGTGACATACACATCATTCAGGGCTGGGTTCTCTCTGTGTGTGTTCCTCCCTCCCTGAACACACTGTCTTGTTTCTGCACTTTTAGATTAATAAGCTTTCACATGTCTCAGTGACTATTGCTTATCTTTCACATTTCAACAAGGTAGAACTCTGAAAGAAAAATGTTCTTGCTAGTCAACCAACAAAGCTCAATGATTAGCAGTTATGAAATCACAATGCATGTACCTATCAACACCTTGTCAAGAAACAATATCAAGTTCCCAACATCGACTGCTGTGTTTGTCAGATTTCTGGCAAGCTTAACTATGTTTACATGGCTCCCTGAAGATGGAATAAGTAAGGCTTGATTTTTCAACAGCAAGTAGAATTTGAATGGCTTAATGAAATACAAAAAATAGCAACATACACCATATCCTAACCCCCTTCAGCCAGTGGGCATGCCTCCAACACCAGAAAAATGCTATGCCAGCAACAGAGCTGGCATAGGTAGGAGTAATCTCATAAGGAACAGGAAAGGGAAAAACAGCACAAAATTGCAATTGTTGCCACCTCCAGCCTCACCCACTTTCCCATGATGAAGCATAGGATGCAAACAACATTTGGCAGTCAATCGCAGCACACGAACTGGGAGACTACAGCTCTGGTCTCTCAACTCTGGACACTCTGAGTTTAAAAAAAACAACTTTGGCTGGTTCACCCGTGTTGTCTTTGCATTGGCAGATAAGTATCCCCTCTTCACCCTAGTGGTTCAAGTGACATTGCTAAGATATAATTTTTTCTTACCCTGAGCTCTGAACACATTAAGAAAAAAACACTAAGTACAAAAGTGGATGCTCCAAATCATGATATAAATCAAGTCTAGGTTGGAGATTGTTTCTAGAACATTTGTGAGGAGGGGGGGAATCCCTTTGGATGCTCACAGTCAACATATTGTAGTCAACTAAGTTTCATTACTCCCAGGTAAAAGTAGATAGGACTGTAGCCTAAGACACTAAACTACGAATCAGGGTTGCCCCAGTTCGAATCTTCCTTCTGATCAGTCAGTGGGTGGGGTGGGGTCTTATGCAAGTCACTCCATCTCAACCCCCCATTTGTAATCAGTTAATTATCTTACATCAAGATAATTCATGTGATGCACTTTACATACTCAAAGAATGCTATACAAATGCTAAGAATTAAGGTCCTAACTTCAAGAACAGCTTTACATCACAAAGACTAGGGACACAATGAAATGCTCACTGAACAACAAAATGTGAAAATATCAGGAAAGGTTCTTTTGGGTGCTTCTTTGCAATTACATAAGGTTCAGAAGTTCATTAAATGATTACATTAATCAGTTCACTTAACTACTAATGAAATAAGCAACATAAAACTCTTTCACCAGCTTCTTAATTAAAATGGCGAAGTTGCCAATTTGACATTACCTTAGCATACAAGCTTCTGTTCACATGTGTCCGTTGATCAGACTCTTTAGTTGTTCAACAGAGCTTTTAGATACTTAGCCATTGGCTGTCAGCATGAAGGTATTGAAGCAATTTCCCCATGCAGTCTGATCTGATTCAGCATGTGCTTCCACAGTTTGTTGCAGTTTATCTGCAATAGTGTGCTAAACTGGGACCTGGGAACATTCACACCCCTTTGCTAACAGGACAATCGAGATTGACCAAATAAACTTGAAAATAAGCCTGAAGAGTGGACTACGTAAAATGTCCCTAAGAGAACAGTGACTTTTCTGAACTGAAATCTATACAGATTTTTTTAAAAAACGTTGTGTTCACAATTTTCACCAACCTGGATTTGCATGAATGGCTAATCTAGCCACACAAGAGGGGCCAAATTTCACCAAGCTCCCTTCCCTCAGCTACCCCTCAATGTCATATCATATCTGAGGCACTACCTTCTTCCATATAATCTGACCTACCCTTTGGGGTCATCGGCTATCCTCTTAAGCCATGCTGCCATTGATGGTGATGAAGGGAACGGCAACGAGGAACGGTGACGAGGCCTTGTCAGCGGTGGCACCCCAACTATAGAATATCTTCCCCTTAGAATTAAGAGTTGCTCCGTATTTGGAGACCTTCTGGCAGGGCTTAAGACATGTTTGTTTAAAAATGATAATCCGGCGCTGTGATAGTATCAAGCAGTTGGAGTTTGTAGTTTACTAGACTTCTGAGCAAAATGGTCGCAAAGTATTTCTTCTGCAAATACTAGATGGTTCAGGTTTGCCTCTAAACAGTGGCGTCACTGGCTGGTTGCTTTCTTTTTCTTTGGAGAGAAGAGGAAAAGAACCCTCAAAAGCACATTTTAATCATGGAACCCAGAGTCAGCAGAGGAGCTCCCCACCACTGCTGGGGTAAGTAAAGAGTGTGTATGATGGTAAAATACTGGTCAAGAAGGCTGCTAATGCAGGACCAAGATTCTTCTAACTCTGGCTCTGAGGGAGCCTGGGGAGTTCACCTCTCCTTTGGGGAAGAGT
The DNA here is from genome assembly GCA_026170595.1 of Plestiodon gilberti rubricaudatus. Classification (NCBI taxonomy): domain Eukaryota; kingdom Metazoa; phylum Chordata; class Lepidosauria; order Squamata; family Scincidae; genus Plestiodon; species Plestiodon gilberti. The sequence goes on from JANXHW010000001.1 coordinate 68,225,612, forward strand.
TTGGAACCTCCCCAATTCATTTCCAAACAGAAAATGGCAACTTTGATGGCAACTGTAGCACATAACTGTACAAGGAAATTGCTTACAGTTAGCAAATCCGAAAGAGTCTACATTCTAAATTTAGGCTATTCAAATTAGCTGGCTGACATGAATTTGGCAATACAGTATATGTGCTTCAGTTCTAAAAAGAGCCTTGTTTCAATTAAATGTAATATTTTTACGCGTAAAAGCACATTCAGAATATAAACTTTCCTCATGCACAGAAAAAAGCAGCAGACTATGTCTAGACAGTGCAAATGACATTCATTCACTGATAGAGATACATATAGCACAAGCTAACTGGATTTGTGCTATTGCTGTGACAGTGGCTGCAAGCACTGGAGATGGAGAGCAGCCGAAGAAATGGTGGCACACACAAGGAACACAATGGAAATAAGTGTCTATAATGCACAATACAGAGCATTGTTAGACAGATTAACTGAACATTTCTAATTATTAGACTTGAAAAAGACAAATGCCTAACGAATCAAAAGATCCATATACAAAACTACACGTGCACATGCACACACAGTTTGACTTATTTGCTCATGCGATTGGTGCTACATGGTTTGTAGGAACTGCAGTTAGATGTCTGACTTCTGCTGGTGTATACAGACAGCTGTGGGACTAGATGTAGACTGGAAGATGTACCAAGCCCCTTCAGCTCTAAGTTCCTTTGATAGGGGAACAACTGCAATTCACCAATATATATTATTGTCTTACATTGTGCAGGAATAAGGGTTATCACAAATAATATGAAGGGAAAGCGAACAAAAGAACAGCTAGAAATACAAGAACAGCTTTTGGTAGGAAAAGATAACCAGCAACATTCACATTTGCTAATACAACGCTATGTTCTCACAACCCTGTGCATTTGCTATCCACAAATTCGCTTATTTGCAGACAGATTTCATGGTCTGTTCTTGCTAAACTTACCATTCATCCCGGAATTTCCAGGACAGCCCCGGAAACCGGCCTCGGGTCCCGGAACGGTCCTGGAACAATTCCGGGCCAGTTGGCAAGCCTCCACGCCGATGCCACCATTTTTAAACTTACCCGGGTGCCGGCATCTTGGATTGCGAAATCTTGCGAAATCCAACATATCGGCGCCCAAATCTCGTGAAGGAATACCTCATGAGATTGGGGCGCCAACATGTTGGATCTCGCAAGATTTTGCGATCCAAGATGCCGGCGCCCGGGTAAGTTTCTTTTACATTTTAAAATGGCGCCGGCGGCAGCAACTGGCCCACCAGGCTGTGCTCATAGCCCACCAGAAATCGGGTAGTGACCCACCAGTAGGTTCCAACTCACAGTTTGGGAAATGCTGCCCTAACCTAAATCAGTGGTGGCCAACCTTTCAACATGAATGCTGGCCCTTTAAATGGTTGCATAGGTGAAGGCATTTCAGCAGGTGCAGCTGCTTTAGCAGCACCATCAGCACTTGCAGCTGCCAAGATTGTCTTCTGCACAACTCTTAAGAACACAGAGGCCCTAATGGTGGAAGGTTGGACACCCCTGCCCTAAATGAAGTCTGAAAATCCTACTTCCTGAATTTAGTCTAAAGATCTTTTAAATCTGTTCGACAGCCTCATAAAAATATCTGAAGCCATGATAAACTGATTGGCCCAATATTTGATGAAGAACATGCATCAAAGAAAGGATTATTCTTGTCTTGTACCAACATATTTATGTTGCATTATATCAGCCCATGGGAAAAACCTGGCATAAATTCCTAGAACTTGTTCCCCGTTTCAGTGGGAAGGTATGCAATTAGACAGCCTCTACAGTCAGTACAGACAATACAGAGATAGAAGAACCAAGAGCCTGTCTGGGCATAAGCAACTTATAAGCAATCAGCTATGGGGCTCTTTTGTTATTTTGGTGTATTTTAAATGTATGACAGTCATGCAAGAGACAATTTTCAATTTAAGAAGCCAACTTCCTGATTAATTTCATTCCCATTAACTGCAGTGGCTCCAGAAGCCAACATACAGGATGTATTTCCAAAATACAGATTCAGTGTTGAGATGTCTGAATTTTAATGGACTTTCTCCTCAAAACTGCTACCCACAAATAGGAGGGGTATGATAGGGTTGACAAGCAGTCATTCTATTGATAAGATCAGAAAACCATATTCTACTGAATAACCAGTACTAGCACCTGAAGAACCAGAAAACATGAGGGCTTTCCTAAGCTGCGTGCTCTTTTTAAATAGCTGCTAGTTCCATTCCCAAGTATCACCCTGTCACTGCTAGTTCAACTAGATCCATGTGATACTGCCTATAGTGGTAGTATTTTTGAAATAAAAATGTTGGCAACCCTACAGCCAAATAAAGTCTGAAAACTCTAGCCAGATGTCTTGAGGCAAACATTCAAGATAGATGAACTACATGTCATTGCTATTTTTCTACTTTATTTAACTTTGTTTCTTTAACTATATCCTCCTAAATGATGCTGTTGGGGAAGAACTTTATATCTAAACAGCGAGACCTAGGAAGAAAACTGAAAATTTAAAAATCATGGAGGACCTGATATAGATATTTGAGAGCTATCATAGCATTCTGAGAGCAAGAAAGGAAGACAAAAGAAGAAATTCATTTCCCATGTAACAAAACAAAGCAAAAACAATCATTTTTTTCTTTAACGCTCTAGTCTAGAAGATGTGTCAGACACCATAAGAAATTACATTGCACATGGCTATAAAACCAAATTATTGTGTTGAGTATGCTATTAAAACGACTCATCAAAATGGTTAGAAATATGTAGACAAAATACATTCCTAATGCCCTGTGCCTTTGTTACTACCTTCATCATTGCCATGGGTTTTTGTTATACAGTTCAGTTGAAAACAATGCATCTTGAAGCATCGGAATCTCACAGCCAAATGAATAGGCAAGGTAGTAGAAGGTGGCAATACATAAACATTTATAGTACAAAGATGCAAGTTTAAAGCAGACACTAAAAGGTGGCTCATCATGGACCAAAATTGGATTGTGTAATTGCAACAAACAAAGGTAATTGTAAAAAAGGAAAAAGTCCTTTTTCGACTCCATGCCTGTCTGCGCACGCACGCACGCACGCACGACTTCTTTTCTTTTGGTATGGGAATGCCAGAGGCAGTTGGACACTACATGCCAATCAAGTTACTGTAAATATCACAGCTGGAGGAGGGGAGATCACACTTCCCTTCTCTAAGCAGTTAGTAGCCATGTCTGCCTTCGCCTCCTGCTTCTCCAAACCTTCTAAATAGCTCGATTTCTGCAGAACTCAAGATGCTACAGGGTTCGTGGTTGATGGCAGCTACACTCAGGCCCAAATGCTACTGAAAGTGTTTCAAACTGCGCTGGTTTCTAGTTTACCTCTAGTCTGAACTCAAGGTGCTAGTTAATACCTATAAAGAAATAGCTTGGGGTCTGGATACTTGAAAGAGCACCTCCTTCCAAATGAATCTGCTTACATGCTATCGTCATCATCAGTGGCCTTGCTCTATGTCCCTTCATCTGCCAAGGCACAGTTGGCAGGAACATGGGAAAAGGTTTTCCCAGTTGAGGCACCCAATTTATGAAATACCCTCCCCAGTGAGGCCTGGATGGCCCCTATTCGTTCCCAGTTTTTAAAAAGGGACAAGTTAAGACGTTTTGTTTGGCCTTTTGTTACGTGGAACACTCTTTCCCTTTTTCTTATTGGGGAGTAGCTATGCATTCAATCCATTTTGGAAGTGCTTTATTTTTTTAATATGTTTTTATGCTTCTTTGCATGTCTTCTCAATAGTTCCCTTTAATGGGAATGAAAGGCAGCAAGTAAATTTTTTAAACAAAATAATGGCATATCCACCACCCACAGGTAAACAGATGGGGAAAACAGAACAGTTGGTAAATGAAGGACCAGAAGCAGGTTGAGTGGGCCAGAGGCTGGTAGTTGAAATGTTCAAGGCTGGTAGACCATGGAAGCATCAAGAACTGTGTCACTGGTCCTACCCCAATCCTTCTTCTATCCCATAGGGAGGTATGTGGATGGCATCTACCCTAAAGTTCTTAAAGAATACACATGCAAAATTGCTTGTCTGTGTAACACATGCAAGTGTCCCTAAAACCGGCCTCCATACTACAGGATTACAAAGTGGCCAATATGAACATATGATATACGAAGATGCCTTATACTGAATCAAATCTTTGTTTAATCCAGGCCAGTATTGACTGAGCACTGGCTTCTAGGTTTAAGAACATGGAACCTTCTGGAGCAGACCAAAAGATCCAAGGAGTCCATTTCTCATTCTGAGCTTTCTGTTTCTCACAGCGACCAACCACATGCCTCTGGGTAGCTCCACAAGCAGGAGGTGAAAGGTATGGCTCTCCTACCACTGTTCTCCAGCAACTAGTATTTATATGCATAATGCCTCTGGAGGTAGCATATAGCTATAATTGATTAGTAGCCACTGGTGGACTTGTTCTTCATGAATCCTATCCTATTCCATGAAAGTTTTTACTAGTCTAAATACTGCATGATCCAGTTCAAAACCAAGGTGGAAGTAAGTATTAAAGCTCCCTTACTCCTCCCCACCTAGCTTTGCTCTGCATTGAGGCTCCCCCCCCCCACACACACACTGTGGCCATGTCATCACGGCAATGTCATCACCAAGCAACTCCAGGAGATGCAACACTGGTGACACACAAGCTGAAGGCATCACTGGCAACGAGGAAGATGGGAGGAGAGAGGCAAACGTGAAGGAGGAGAAAGAGGAGCTTGGCAAGAGGGGATAGAAGGCAGGGGATGCAGGAGACTGGAAAGTAAAAATGGCAGAGGGAAGACAAGAGGGAAGTGAAAGACTGGGAAAGACAGAGAGCATGAAGAGAGGAGTGGGACTGCATAGAGGAAGAAAAACAAGAGAGGAAGAGCCAGAGAGGGGCAAGGACAAGAGCAAAGAAAGAAGGCAAGGGAGGAATAACCAAGAAGCAGGGCAACCGGGGTGAAGGATGGAGAAGCAGAGAGGAACCTAGCATGAGAGAGTCACTGGAGGACCAACTCAGGATCCAGTGTGGGAAGGATCAGAGAAAGCGGGCATCCTTGTGACCAGAGAGGCAGAGTCAGCTTCCAAGATTTGGACCAGCTCGTGTATGTGGAGCAACCTTTTATTCAGTGTACCCTCCCCCAAATAAACCTGAAGCAGCAAGCCAGAGTTGAGTGCGCGAGTACGTCCTGACCCAAATGACCTTTCCAAGCCCCTATGAGATAGACCTTCCCCCTAGGTGGGAAGCAGAAGAGCGATGGGCCCTCACATCCTGTCACATACTATTTATTTAAAAAGTTTTTAACATTTAAGGGACAGCCTCAAATATAATTGAAATATGCAGTTTGCCCCTAAGGATGGATATCGATATAGATATATAGATATATAGATATATAGATATAGATAGATATGTTATATATATAATGCACTGTGTGAAGTCCACAGATTTTACAATTCTTAGAGGTGATATAAGACCAATAGAAATAGTAAAAAACTAAATCTCAAATGTTCCAGGGGAGAAGTTCCCAAACTATGTGATAAGATTTTTATTCACAACACAGACAAGCATACATTGACTTGTAATACCATTCTGTGCATGCTTCCTTGAAAGTAAGTCCCACTCAGTTCAATTACACTTGTTCCCACTTGCACAGAGGATTACAGCCTTTCTGTGACTCTTGTCACAACACCGCTGATCCAAGTTCCTAATAAAAATCTGAGTAAAAACCTCCCCGCGGAGACAGACAATTAATGCTCCCTCTTTCAAGACATCTGTTCTATTCTATAATACAAACTAAGGGATTAAAGAAATAATTATCTGTAGAAGACACATTTACATGGTTTTCCTACTGAAAAACACTCTGCGCTGTTAAACTCTCATTGAGCTACTTGGCCTTTAGCTTCATACAAAACTCAGATGAATTCAGCAAAATACTAATATTTGAATGCATACTAATTTCTCACTGAAGAATGAATCTAATGCACGTTTCCATAAAGCTTTATTTAGTAATACATTATGGGAGGTATCCTCATGCTGCAGTTAAGCCCAAAACTCAATAACCATCACATCCTGTTGTACTGTAATTTCTGACTTTTAACATTTTTAAACACAGAACCCACTACTTTCTACTTTTGTTTTATACAATTATGTCAGTTACAGACTGCCTGTCAAGCTATTTGGGGGAAGAGGAATCATGGGCACGTTCTAAAAGTAGAGAGTTCAGTAACTGACAGGTAAACTACATAGGGTAATGAGAAACATACTAAGCACTGTCAGCTAGAACACAATCAATTGACAGCAATCTTATTACAAAACCTTTTTTTACCCCAGCACTGACAAAAATATCAAGACAGACAATAATGTATGATACAGGGTTTCTTTCCTTTTTAAATCCTGCTACAAATGGCATTTTTCCCCCCTGAAATCTGCAGTGGAGGCTGCACAAAGCAGTTCTAGGCAGGTGGAGGAAAGGGGACTAAGAAGAGGCTGGTTTCTTTTCTGTTACAAGTGAGTGTGGGTGCTGGGGAATCAGCTTAAAATATCACTAGTGTGCATCAGGAGGCACCATTACAGTGAGAGGGATTTTATGGAACAACCCCTCAGGACCCAGAGGTGTTTTTGGGAAGTTGCCTGCCTCATTTACGGCCCAATTCTATTGGACTGGTTGCAATGGCAAAACGCTAGTAATGATATCTCAAAGGCCTTATGGAGTTGCAAACAGCAAACAGTGGATCTGCTATCCTAAATGGCTGCAGCAGTGACGGCTCACTCCAGGTTCTGGCTTTGCATGGAAGTGCAGGTAAGTTGGCGGGGTGGGCAAAAGGGGAATGGGGGTGGGCGGAACAGGACAGAGACCGGAGAGGAGAGGAAGCATGTTGGGAGCAGGAGGGGATATGCTGTGGTGCATGTGACCTGCACCAGTACATTCCCTCACCTCCAAAAATACCCCTTTTCTTATCAGATTTGTGCAAACCAAAGAGCTGGAGCACGTCCAAGGAGACCCATTAAAAATCAGGAGGCTTAAGGAGGAATATAGCCCATTTGCAGCATAGCCCATTTGGTGCAGTTGCATGCTATGGCGGGGAAATCAATAGGATTGAGCTGTTATAAGTTCTGGGGCTTGTGGGGTGGTGGTAATTCAGGCAGTTGTCTCCCTCAATATCATGTAGCTTTCAGGAGGTGGAAGTAGTCATGCGACTACTGCTACTGCTCTGACCCAGGGGAGAGAACAGTTTTTACAATAATAAGAATGGCGTTGTCCCCCAGGGTTGTTCCTGCACTGAAATTTATCAGAGTTCATTTATATGTTGCATAGTTGATTTATACACTGCAATTCTCTGTTAAATTCAAAAAGTTGTGGTCCAAATATAATCCAATACAGTCCCTTGTCTCTTATTTCCAGGTGGGTGCAACCAATAGCAGCAAAGCAAGTTAGAACTTTAATTTTAAAAAAAATGCAGAATACTTTAATGGATCACAATAATTCAAAATGCTTTTTCTTTCAAGAGACACCAGTTTCTGTCTCATTGTCTTATGTATATCTTATATCTGGATGGTGTAGTGGTTTGGGAGTTGGACTCAGACCTGGAAGATCCAGGTTCAAATCCCCGCTCAGCCATGAAGCTTCCTGGGTGACCTTGGGCCAGTCAATATCTCTCAGCCCCACCTACCTCACAGGGTTGTTGTGAGGACAAAAAGGAGGGGAGGAACTATGTACGCCACCCTGAGCTCCTTGGAGGAAGGGTGGTATAAAAATGTGAAAAATAAAATAATAAATTAACTGAGATGGGGCATATATTCATATTTCCCTAGAGGGAACATGCTTCTCTATTTATAATTACTGTCACAGTATAACAGGGATGATTAATATCTACAAAAGTCATTTAATAATTTCAGAGTCTTTAATTCTAGGCATGCAATTGCTTACTGCAGTAATCAGAAGTCAAGTTGTTCTTTTGCTAACTATATGACCCCTGAATAGCTCAAACGACAAGTCAACTGCCATCTCCAATGTCAATAGCAATAATGTTATAGACCTCGACATTTTACATGAACCTTGGATTCTTCCTCAAACTCTTCCCATTATTACAGGTTAGTACTGAGGTATATCATCTTTTTATACTTAAGATTGATAGGGCAGTACTTAAGTTTTAAATACTTAAGATAAATATCCCAAGAAACTTAATTAGAATTATCAATATTGAAATTACTGTATTATCTAATTTCACTACTAAAAACCATTTTTAAAGCTCAGTGCTACAAATGCTTTCTAGAAAAAGGAGTTCAAAGTGAACTATGGCTATGTTGATACAAAGAAACCTTGAGCCCAATCCTACCCCCACCAAGCTACATCATGCAGCTGCGCAAAAAAGGCACATGTTGCACGCTATAATGGGAGGGAGGGCAACATGAAGGCAAATGGGAGGTAAATAAAAACATTTTTATTTAGCTCCGCATATGGAACTCCTCTGACATATGACAGCCATTTTGCTGGCGTATACCTAAGAAAGGGGGTGGGGAAAGTTTGAAAAGAGGGGATAAGGTCCATTGTGTATGACTGCCACCAGATCCACTCCCTCCTCCCCTTCCTGTCCCCCAACACACTCTTGCAACCCCTTCCTGTCCACAGACCATTCCCCATGCTGGCTTACCTGCACCAGAGCAGGTCGCAGGCCGCCAAACCTGCTGCTGCTTCATGGTGTAGGCTTTAAAATGGCCATCGCCAGCACCCTCTACATGTCGTCAACAGCCAATTTATGACAGCAAGACAGTGTTCCGCTTTCATAAAGCAGGTGATAGGATTGGAATGCCATACACATACCTAAGAGGCTTCTGCACAGTTGTCCATTTTTCCATTTAGATCTCTGGCCACAGCAATCACCTACCAAAAGAAGAAAGGTCTACCTGCCGCTGCATTAGTAACTACAGCAGCCAAATTAGGAGGATTTGGACTCTGTCACACTCCTCATGATGCCACTGGGCGGACAACTGGGTCAAAAACAGGGCTCATAATTGGGGCTGTAAACAACTAAGTTATTTTAAGACTTCTTAGGAAAGGAGCTCAGTTACAGAAATGGATGGTGCAGCCATCACTAGCTGCTTCATAAATTATAAAAATCTTACATGGAAGTGTCTTCTAGCTAAAAATTCCTTACATATAGTATTTTTAGTGATTTACTTTTTTAATGCGTGAAACGAAGGCTGATCTACACGGCATGAATTCCGGCACGTCCTGGGCGCATGCGGAGTGGTGTGCCTTCCATTTTAACTGAACGCAACGGAACATGGGAAAGCGCCTCTCTCCCGAGTTCCAGCGTGTTCAGACATGGGGCATGCTGATGTCTGGCCATGTGGGCGGGAAGTAGAGTGACACGTTTCACCAATGGGAGGAGAGGGGGGCTTTCAGCCAATCGGAGTACACTTGTTTGGAGCACACCCAATCTCAGGGGCCAGCAAGAGACCAATCAGGAGGGACACGCAGGGACAGTACGAGGGGAAATATCTGATGGAGCCAGGGTAGCTGGGCGGGGCGTCCCGTCCCCTAAGCTTGCGACCCCCCGAAAGCGAATGGGTTCGGTGTAGTTCTGGCCTGACCCCATGAGTGATTTCTATATGGAGGTGAGAACAGTTGCTAGAGAAGGTCATCCTAACCAATAGCAATCAAGGAGACACAATGCACTCTGTGAATAGTTGTTGTTGTTGTTGTTGTTCAGTCGTTAAGTCGTGGCCGACCCTTCATGATCCCATGAACCATATCCCGCCAGGCCTTCCTGTCCTCCACTATCTTTCTGAGTTCGCTCATTTTCATGTTCGTTGCATCGGTGATGCTGTCTAACCATCTCATCCTTTGCCTTCCCCTTCTCCTTTTGCCTTCAATCTTTCCCAGCATCAGAGTCTTCTCCAGAGAGTCCTCTCTTCGCATTAGGTGGCCAAAATATTTGAGTTTCAGCCTCAGTACCTGTCCTTCCAGGGAACAGTCAGGGTTGATTTCATTTAGGATTGACTGATTTGATCTCCTAGCAGTCCAAGGGACTCTCAGAAGTCTTCTCCAGCACCACAGTTCGAAAGCATCTATTCTTCAGCGCTCAGCCTTCCTCAGCCTTCCTTATGGTCCAACTCTCGCAACCATACACTGCTACTGGGAACACCATCGCACTACAAACATTCATTAAACTTTTGTTGCTGTAGCATACAGTACAAATCATAACACACACAACAATATTGTCTCCCGACTACACATGGCTGTTGCACACCATTATCTTGTTTCAATACCAGTTCTGCAGCTGTAATCAAAAATTCCATTAGCATTCAATGTTTATGATAAGACGGGGGAGAGTGAGCCTTTAGTTAATGAAAATATTAACAAGTAACATGGGTGTTCTCTCACTCTATAAATTTTGTGAATGCCACTTTTCTTGATGAACAGTAAATTAGATGCCTGAATTTTTAACAGATGGAGCCTTTGCTGCAAGAAAGGAAGCAAGCACTGGAATAATTGGGAAACAATCACTAACTGCCACACACACCATTGGCAATAGTAGTGGTTCCAAAAAAGAAAGAGACATTGTCAACTTCAAACATGAAGTCAAACACAAGGATAGGCTTAGAGATTCATTTATTTAGTAAATGTTAGTTCCACTGTTCCCAAAACAGCTCACAATGTTGATAAGATGCAATCAACAAGTTAAAAACAAACATACGATTCAAAACAAAAACAGAAACAAAATAAGTCTTGGTTGGAGCAGGGGCAAGCAAATTATGTCACTGCTTTTGCCTCTGCCTTTATCTCTGTCCTTTCCCCATCTCTTCATTCTTTCTTCCTCTTTTTTCTCCTGTTCTCTGTCTCTTTCTGATCTCACCTTAGATGTCTCATCCCTTCCCTGCTGCTGATTTTAAAGGGCTAGAACCAGTCCCAAGCCAAGTGCTGCTTATCAGCCCTACCGCCCAGCAGCTCAGAGTGGGCAACAGCCAATGACAATCAGCTGTTGCTCCATTGCCCAGCTGATTAGTGGGGCTTTATATTCATCTATCTGCTGATAGGCAGGGTCTCATGTTCTGCCCACCAGGGCTTGCAACAGGTTACATCATCTAGTCATTAGGCTTCCACCCTTCCCAACTCTCCATTAGGGAACAACAGAAATTCACTGAGGAATCCTACAAACTAGCAGGGGAAAAGACTATGGTTGGCAACTAGTTTTACTTATTGGGCATTGTGAAGGGCCAAGTTCACATCTCTCAAGCAGACTTATGTTATAATAAAATACACATACCTGCCCCTCTCTTTGTCTTCATTCCTTGTCTAGATCAAGAGCCCCTTCAAAAAGGGATTTTAAAATTATCTTTGTACAGTAACAGGCTTGTTTGGCACATTAAAAATAGTCATGATGATGGATCAAACCCATATCATGTTGTCCATATAAGTGTCTGGTTTTAGGAAGATGACCTGTATCTCATCAGACTATTTAAAACACATCAGACAGAAGGTACAAAAAATTAAACCACCATGAAACGTATCAGATCTCAGACAATATTAGGTGCATCAACAGTTTGCAGCTATCGATGTTCTCCATTTATATTTTCCCCAAACATTTAAGCAAGGTGATTCACTAAGTTAAGCAATATGAAAAAGACTATTCAAGCTCAACAGAGCTCCCTGCATCAAACATCATACTGTGAATCAAATTTTGGTAGAATGTCCTTGTGGAGCCCTCCCAATGCACTTAAATCGAGGAAACGACCACAAAGCAATTACAAAACGGCAATATGGCCTATTTTCAACGTGTCAACAAAATCAAACGGCTCAATTTGAAATGACAAAATTCTAATTAAAGATGCACATTGCACTGAGTGTGTGATTTCTACCTCTTAAGAGCTTATTTTTGTCCCTTTCTCTTAGTTTCACTGAACAAGCTGGAAAACTGTTCAAAACGTATTTCATTAGCAGATAATTCATCAGTACTATTTGACTGGGGATTGAGCTTTTTAAATGGATCAAAGAACTTAGCAGTACTCATTAGCAATGACAATATGATACAGAATTTCAGTCCTATTGTCAGGACCCCAATCCTTGCTGTGGGTCTTAAAGCTATAGGCAGGTTCTTTAGTTGGCTTAATCACAATTCTATGTACTCAAAATAGAAGATAATATTATGGGAGATAGAAAAAGGCTCCTAATGGTTTTGTTTATACTTTCAGAGGCTGCCGCCTTGAATATACTCCAATACAGAAAGGAGGAGTAAAAACCTATGAAATACATACATGGAAAAAATACACATACAGACTTTTACCCAGCTGGTGGCATCTTTCTCCCCTCTTCTGCTTCTTGCTCCTTTCCTAAAACCTCAGGTTTGGTCCTATTCTATAGTTCTAGCCCTCAGAACCAGTTCTTGAAGCTCTAATCCTGGAAAGTACCTTTACAGTATTTGTTATGAATTCTGACTTGAAACAAATGCTATTTTTAATTTTACTGTGTAAAGTCACCCCGAGTTCAGAACCTCAAAGCTTAACCACGGCCAGCCTCCAATACAAAGCAGTAATCTATTCAGCAATGATCGGGTCACTGACAGTGTTTTGAAATTTTATTTGCACAGAACCTTGGAGCTGCTGCTGAAGTACTGTATATACTCATGTATAAGTCAAAAATGCCCTAAAATTGACCCTGAAAACCATGGGGATTCTTAGAACAGCTGCTTGATGAGGCAAGGGGAGGGGGACCGGGCTGAGAACCAGGATGCACGGGGGTGGATAAAAATACTGAGCCATTTTACCTTGTTCTGAAGCAGCACAGAATGGAGTTCTTCTCCAAACATGAAGAAAGGTGAAGGAGCTTATGCGAGTTGTATACTTTGTGAAGAGTATCTTTGGAGTGAATCTCCAAAAATGTTTAACAGCAATATTGTTTGAAATATTTGGTCTCGGAGAATGAGAACAAAATTTTATTACCATATGGTGAGATATAAATATTTATTTTATTTATTTATTTAAGGAATTTGTAGCCCGCCTTTCTCCCGGGGGCACTCAAGGTGGCTTACAACATATTAAAATACATAAACACATTAAAACAATTAAACACATTAAAATAATTAATTAAATAAACAACCCCAGTGGGCCACCAGCATTTACATATATTAAAACCATTTGTTAAAAGTTCAGCCCACCATGTCAGACATTAAAAGCAGTCCTGAATAAAAACGTCTTAAGGCCCCGCCGAAAGGCCTCTAAAGAGGGAGTCGTTCTTAATTCCAAGGGGAGGGAATTCCACAATTGGGGCGCCACTGCCGAGAAGGCCCTACTCCGCGCCGCCATCCCCCTCACTTCCGCCAATGGCGGCACGGTCAACAGGGCCCCCCCTGATTACCTCAGAGTACGGGTCGGATTATAAGGAAGGAGGCGGTCTCTCAAATACCATGGACCCGAGCCGTTAAGGGCTTTAAAAGTCAAAACTAGCACTTTGAATTGCGCCCGGAAATGAACCGGTAGCCAGTGTAGCCGCTGAAGCAACGGTCCGACTGAGTCGAACCGACAAGCCCCGGCAACCACCCAGGCCGCCGCATTCTGCACTAGTTGCAGTTTCCGAACAGTCTTCAATGGCAGCCCCACGTAGAGCGCATTGCAGTAATCTAGTCTAGATGTCACTAGGGCATGGGTCACTGTGGCCAGGTCTGCACGATCCAAGTACGGTCGCAGCTGGCGCACCAGCCGAAGCTGGGCAAAAGCCCCCCTGGCCACAGCCGCTACCTGGGAATCCAGGAGCAGCTGCGCATCCAGGAGAACCCCCAAGCTGCGGACCTGCTCCTTCAGAGGGAGTACAACCCCATTCAGAGCAGGACGATAATCCAATACCTCAGTCGTAGACTTCTGGACCAGAAGAACCTCTGTCTTATCAGGATTTAATTTCAGCTTGTTCGCCCCCATCCAGCTCCCAACTGCCTCCAGACAACGATTCAGGACATCGACCGCCCCCTTGGAGTCAGGTGGAAAGGAGACAAAGAGCTGGGTGTCATCCGCATACTGATGACACCCTAGCCCAAACCCCCGGATGACCTCTCCCAGCAGCTTTATATAGATGTTAAACAGCTTGGGGGATAGAATTGACCCTTGTGGCACCCCACACCTCAAGGGCAAGGGTGCCGAACAAGCATCCCCCAGCACCACCTTCTGGGATCTATCAGCCAGGAAGGAGCGGAACCACCTCAGAACGGTGCCTCCAAGCCCCAACCCAGCCAACCGACCCAGGAGGACACCATGGTCAATGGTGTCAAAAGCCACCGAGAGGTCCAGCAGGACCAACAAGGACGCACTCCCCCTGTCCAGTCCCTGGCGCAGGTCATCCACCAAGGCGACCAAGGCAGTCTCTGTCCCGAACCCCGGCCTGAAGCCAGACTAGAATGGATCCAGATAGTCAGCTTCCTCCAAGACCCTCTGGAGCGGAGACGTCACTACCCGCTCGATCACCTTGCCCAGAAACGGGATATTCGAGACTGGCCGGTTTGTGTTGCATATTATTTAGTTAATTCATTTCTATCCCACCATAAAACACCAAGTGTTTGGAGCAGTTAAAAATCAACGTTTGATTAACATTCCCAATTAAAATGTTCACATAATTAATGCTTTAATATACCCCAAATTTGCTAAACATCAACAATTACAAGTCAACTCAAATAAACTGTTCTTTTGGAAAACGACTCTCTTCTTGTGCACTCACAGTATCAGCTCTAAATAGGCTCAGACTGCATTCTATTTGCCATTGAGTACAACAGGGCAGAATCTCAAATTATACTACATTATCAATTAGGTAAAGGTATCCCTTGACAATTAAGTCCAGTCGTGTCCGACTCTAGGGAGCGGTGCTCAGCTCCGTTTCAAAGCGCTTCAAAGAGCCAGCGCTGTCCGAAGACGTTTCCATGGTCATGTGGCCGGCATGACTCAACACCGAGGCGCATGGAACGCTGTTACCATCCTGCTGACACGGTACCTATTAATCTACTTGCAATTTCTTGCTTTCGAACTGCTAGGTTGGCAGGAGCCATCACACGGATTCGAACTGCCGTGAGGCGAGGCTAGCGGTTATGCCGCCCAGAGCTAGGGGGTGTTGGCTGCCCTGAGGGTGGCCAACACCCCCCTAGCTCCGGGCAGCATAACCGCCCACGATTGGGGGGGCGACCCGGTACACGCCCGCCCGCCGCCTCCCGGCTTCTCCCTCCGGGTCCGCGCGACTCCGGAGGCCGGGAGAGAGCGTCCTCCCCTCACGTCGGCTTGGCCCCTACTGCCCAGGCCTGAGCCGGCGATTTCGCACATGCGTACAACGCCGTTTCGCCGCCCCAGCCTGACTTGCTGCCTGGAGCCATTGCTCCCTCCGTTCCACCGTAAATACGTCTCTGGCGCCACTATCAATTACAGTCCTATTAATCCGTCGTACTACAAGTTGTCAGATTTCCTGGGTTACAACATATGAGGTTCTGTGTGGTCAAAACATATTCCAGTGTCTCTAGTTCAACTGTGCTATGCAAACGTTAAGCGAGATGCTCTCGCCTCACATCTGGCAATGGTGTCTGTTGTTGGCGGAATACAACCAGCCACTAAGAACATCTAATACAGCAACCATTAAGCCGGTGACAGACCAAGCCTGTGGTCCGGGCGGTGCGTGCGTTGCTCCGGCTGCGTTGCCGCACCGGACGCACACTAGGGGGCTGGATGGGACGTTACTATGTCCCACCAGATCGCAGCCGCAGTGAGGATCGAGCAGCAAGCGAGTGAGGGAGAGGGGGGAGAGAAGGGGGGAGAGAAGAGGGGAGAGAAGAGGGAACTTCCCTCTTCTCTCCCCCTTCTCTCCCCCCTCTCTTTCGCTCACTCGCTGCTCGATCCTCGCTGCGGATCTCCCCTCAGGGAAGAGAAGACGTCAGGACTATCGGGGACTGCACAAAAGAGAAACGCTTGTGTGTGTGTGTGTGTGTGTGTGTGTGTGTGTGTGTGTGTGTGTGTGGTTACTAAAGCCACAATATAAATGGCAGTAACTATCGCAACTTGCGATAGTTACTGCCATTTATATTGTAGCTTTAGTAAACAAACACACACACACACACACACACACACACACACACACACACACAAAGTACAGATGAGTTTCTCTCGGCAACTAGCAAGTGGGAGAGGGGACCTGCAGGGGGGAATCAGCAAATGACAAGACGCTCGAAGGTTTGAAAGGCGCGCTCGCTCGTAGTTACCCCAAGCGAGGAGAAAAATGGCTGCTTTATGAAAACATTCTGCCCCTCTTTCCCTTTGATTGACTTTTGCTTCCTTTCCTTTGATTGGCTCTGGCCGCTCTGTGTCCCGCCTCCAGGGGCCTGGGACACGGACGGAACGGGACAAACGTTGCCAGAGCTGGGCTTGGGGCAGCTGAAGCGTTTACGTGCCCGTGGCTGACGACGTCTGACGGCGGCTGCCAGGAGCAGAAACGGAGCCATGTCACACTGACCAAACACGCCCGCAGCACGTACGCACCCCCGTGCCGCACGGAGCACGGGCTTGGTCTGTCACCGGCTTTACACTCCATTGTAAACAAGTCGACAACACAGAGCATCTTATAGAATTAGGCCTTGAATACAGAGCTCTGCTTCAAATAGCTTTGCTACCATTGCACTCATGGAAAGCAATGAAAAATGACTAGGGATACAAAGGTAGCTGCAGGCCTGAAGATCACTTAATATCAAAATAGTTATATCAACTTTAGTACAGTTACTCCAAAGTAAGTGACTTGAGGAATAGTGCCAAAGTGAAGATGCACACCCACCCCTTGGTTTTATATTAATGTATCTTCGCAGCTGCAGAAATCAGTATATATTTGCCAAACAAGCCATTTGCAGAGCCAGAGAGTTCCAAATACATGAAATTTCAACATTTCTAATTGATTACTCCTTTGCATCTCTTTATGGTGACAGAATGTGCATGTGGAAGAACTCCCATTCCTGTGTGAGATCAAATCCTGTGTCATGTTCAGCAACCTTTATTTTGGTGACCCAATACTGGATCACAGTCAGGGTTTGAAAACCCTGTCAGACACATTACACAGTTAGACACATTCTTTCTAGTAAAAATTAAAATTAATCAAGGAGTGCTTCAGAAAAATCATCTTGTGTACGACATGCGAAATGTTACTCCTAATTGGTATATAATAATTTCTTCATTCTATAGTAGCATTTTGCATTTCCATCCATTCCCCAAGGAGTTCAGAGCAGTATTTTAGCCTCACAATACTACTACAGGCAAGAACCAAGGATTCAGGATCTAATGTACTACTAAAGTCCTAATATATTCCCATCCCTCTTCCACTACTTCTACTGTAAATGTTTCTGCTTTTTAATCTTATTGTGCATGTATCCATCAAGACTTCATTAGCCATCATGTCCACTCCTGCCTCATATCTTCTGCTTTCTTTTGTTAATTTGCACAGGCCATCAGTATTAACACTGGCCATTTGATCACACTAGTCAAGGGCAGTGGTTCCCAAATTGTGCATCACGACGCCTTAGGGCTCTGTGGCACAGTCACAGGGGTGTCATGAGATGTCCCCGGTGGCCCCTCCTACCTGCTCTCCCAGGTGCCGCCATCTTGGATCATGCAAAATCTTGCAAGACCCAAGATGGCGGCACCCAAATCTCATGAGATCTCGTGAGATTTGGATGCCACCGTCTTGGATCTCATGAGATTTCATGAGATCCAAGAGGGTAGAGCCCAGGAGAGACAGAAAGAAGAGCCTGCGTGGGCATTGTGAGCCAGGTAAGTTTGGGAACTACTTAGACTCTAGTTGGCATTCTTTAAAAATACTCCAAAGGCCATTTCAAAATTTCAGAAGTAAATCCAGGCAGTTTAAGTAAGTGGAAACGTTACAACTTACACACAGAGGGGACAACAGATGGGCAAAGAGCGGGGAAGCAGGACAGCAATTCAGCAACATTTAGGTTGTTGAAACAGGCAATCCCTTGAGTATTTTAAGGTCATATTTAGAGAAACCCAACAATATGAGTGAATATATTCCAAGTAATATATTTGGGATTTCTGAAAGCCCCCTTATTCAGCCAGCGACACAAGGCCTAGGGCAGCAGCATACAATTTTGTCCTAAGAATTCTAAGATTCCATTCAATTGAGTTTTCTTCTAATCGAAGTAAAATATAGCGGGTCAATACTAAAACACAGAAGTCTACACTTGTTACTATGAATGAACGATAAGAAAACTAATGTTGAGGAAACGCTTATTTAGTATCTATACTGGACCAAACATTTAAATGCCCCAGTCCAAATAGTCTCATTTATCAAAGTGCTCACAGGTGTTTTTTTTTTTTTTGGGGGGGGGGAAGAGAGAACGCTGAATTGGATGCTTCACCTCTAATGAACGCATATTGCAGCATCCATACACAGAAGCTGCTTATGTGCTCATATTTGTATTAACGGATTCAACTTATTTTTTTACTTAAACCATTTTTTCAAATTCTATTCTATTTTCCACTTAATCTTTGAAACCACCACCACAAGAAAACCCCGGTAAATTACACATAATGTATAATTTATTTCAGAAATGCATTGACTTGCTCCTTTGCTATGCAAGTTATTGATCATACCTGCTCTAACCTGCCTCCCTTGCATACTGTCCCATATATGTTGGATGCAAACTTCAAGGCCAATAAAGCTAACCTCGTGAACGAAGCCATTTTCCTACACTGACATGCAACTGATTGAGTCTGCAACTTTGACAATAATTCAATTACACCTAATTACATCACTGTATAATACGGTATTGATTCACATGGCCAAAGCCATTCTTTTTGGCAGTTCTTCAGTAATTCGCCTACACTGTATTGGACAAATCCCCCATAACCTTTAGTTTCTTCTGCATGATCCTGCCTCCCTAAGACATTGCTTTGGGGCTATTGAACGTACTTCTTTCACAAATTCATTATCCACATCTGGCTGCATTTTTAGCTGTATCACACATCACAGGCATCTGTAAGATTCATCCGAGTGTTATTCTGTCAATAACTTAACAACAATGTCAGTTATTGATAACATTTTGATTCCGAGTAGCCACACTGCTCAGTAATAACAGCAGTGCAGCCAATGATCATGTTAGTCAAACAAAACGTTTTGGGGAAAAGATGACAACTTTGTTTAGACTATACTTTGGATCCATATTTCTGAGCCTCTCTCATATCTAAGAGAAAATGAAGCTATGTATGAACATCTGTATGCATTTTCTGAGCAAGCAAAGCACTTCACATGTATTGCTTTGATGTTGCCCTTACAACAACACCGTACGGTAAGTATTATTATCCCCACATTAATATTATCCTCCTGCAGCTGGGGAGCCGAGGTGGAGAATGAATGGCTTGTCTAGGGCCAGTTAGTGAGTTTGTGACAAAGGCAAGATTTGAACCAGGGACACCAGATTCACAACTCAGTCTTTTAGCCACTATTTAACACCATTTCTTTATCTCCACATGGTGCTATTCTTAGCAAGAAACACACACCTAGAGATGCACCCCACTCACCACCATCTTGTTACTCTTGCTACTTTCATTTGACTTCATTTCATTTCATTCGCATAAGAATTAGTGTAAAAGACTAGCGCAAGAATTAGTCTTGCTCCCATTCTTTTTAGGAATGGAGAGCTTACTTTTTTAATAGATGTATTTTTATCAGAAAGCAGGCTTGGGGCTTTCAAGAGTGACTTACCTAGAATACTAAAAGAGTTCAACAGAATACCTGGGAATGAAGCCAAAGCCTCGATTCCTATGTGTCTCACTTATGGGGGGGGGGGGGAGAGAATCCTGCC
The DNA here is from genome assembly GCA_026170595.1 of Plestiodon gilberti rubricaudatus. Classification (NCBI taxonomy): domain Eukaryota; kingdom Metazoa; phylum Chordata; class Lepidosauria; order Squamata; family Scincidae; genus Plestiodon; species Plestiodon gilberti. Next base: position 68,245,485 of record JANXHW010000001.1, read on the forward strand.
TCGTTCAACAAGAGACACTATGACTAAGTAAAAACTTACCCTTTTAAAAAGGAACTGTCTTCTACTAAACAGTCTTGCAGTGCAATCCTATTCAGACATAAGCCCCATTGTGTGTAGTGGGACTTACTCCCTAATAATAGGTGTGTACTAATGCGAAGAGAGGACTCTCTGGAGAAGACTCTGATGCTGAGAAAGATTGAAGGCAAAAGGAGAAGGGGAAGGCAAAGGATGAGATGGTTAGACAGCATCACTGATGCAACGAACATGAAAATGAGCGAACTCAGGAAGATAGTGGAGGACACAAAGGCCTGGCGGGATATGGTTCATGGGATCACGAAGGGTCAGACACGACTTAATGACTGAACAACAACAACAAATAATAAGATTGCAATGCAGCCTTAGTTTATAGAGCCAACAGTCAAAATATTTTGGATAAAAGATCCGAGAACTTGATTTTGGAGGCGGAATGTCCTATTTACAAAGAAGGGGGGTCATCATAAAGCCTGTCACAGGAAATATTTGTCACAGGAAACCTGAAGAAACTGTACCATTATTAAAATACAAACAATAAAAGTCAGGGACAGAAATTCTTCTTTGAACAAAAAGCTGGGGCATAAGTGATAATTCAATCATTTCTGTATTACCTCCAGAAAACGAGATCATTAGCAAAGAATATTTTACTAACTACCTTTGACAATCATATTTCCAGTAGCCACAACCACAATATTTCTTATATCTACAACTGGCTTTTTTTAGGAAAGGCAATCCTGGGCTAGTTGATCTATTAGAGGTTACTCTTCCATTTGGCTGAGTTAAACAGGAGAGAGGGCTCTTTAATATATTGTCTGCTCTTCTAACTAATGAGCATATGAAGAAGGAAGTGTGTTACTCCAAATGCTCAGAAAGGTTGCCTGAAAAACATGGATGGTTATTAAAAATAGTATCAGAGCAGTTAGGGATAACTGGTAATGCATTTACTGTACATTGTCAAGTAGAATTTGGGGGGGGGGGAGTAAAAATGATATTTCAGTTAACCTGATCCCGTGAATGTGTCATGCAGTTAATGACATTTTAGGCCATGTTTTAAAAGTTATTTTGAGACCACCTTAGGCAATATTAACAAAGAATAGTAACCTCCAATTCCTGAGCGACAGGAAATTCAGATCTGGAATGCTATTTTTATTTTTACACATCACAATTAAAGAAAGATAATGATAAGGAAAGCTAGGAGGATTATAAAAAGGCAAATCATAGGAGGAAAAACTAAAAAAAAAAAAGCCAAGGAAGTTTAATCTAGAGAAGGCAGCTACAATCTATAACTTAAAAAAATCGATCATTTTTGAGCTACTTTGCTGAGTAATGCTCCATATTCCTCTGAAACATGAACAACTGTGCAGCAGAGGGAAATTTCTGACAAAATGAAGAGCTTCCATATCAGCACTACATGGTCTTGGAGATTGCCAATGCACAAAAGACCTCCAGGCATTGGAGATTTCACATGACAGTTGTGCTGCACCTTTCAGCAGGTCATGAAGAGACACCATGGGAACTTACCTAAGTTAGTTGAGTAAAGGGCAAGTTGATACTTCAGCATTTTAAGAGTCACCGCTTGTCATGTTCTCTTCTGTGTATGGTAAACAGTATTGGGCTTAAAACTGTCGGATATTTGCTTTGAAATTAGGAAACACTTCTTAGAATAAAACAGCAGTTCAACAAAGGAACAAGTTGTCAAGCAAGGCTATAGTATTTATTTCACTAGAAGTTTCAACGATATACAGCAAGATCATAGACAAGGATTTACCGGCCTGGTGTGACCCAGAAGCGGCCTTCCCACTCTTCCGGTGAGTAATTCAGCTTCCAGAATGGCTCCGATTTGGAGCCAAACTGGAGCAAGGGTGAGTGTGAAAGGGCCCAGGCTACGACCCACCTCTACATCAGGCTGTGACCCACCAAGTGGGTCGTGACCCACACTTTGAGAAGCCCTTACCTACAGGGTCCCACAGAGCTCAAAGATTACATTTAACAGCATGGCAAAATGTCTTTGTAGCTTCAATTGAAACCCAATATCGCAATAGCATAAAAATACAGACCTTAAATGATAAGCTTACATACAGAGACTCCCTTACATGGACATCAATACAAACAGAACAACTTTTTGGCAGCATCAACAGAAAGGCTAGAAATCGTATTAAGAATGAAGTAATCCTGAAGAGTAAAGGCCCACAGGACAAAAGCTGTAATGCAGTGCAACTTCTCTCCTATTGATCCTAGATATACTCTTCCAGGCTACTTGGTATTTGACACTAAAAGTAGACTTGCCATCTGTCCCAGAAAACCCGGGACCACCCGGGTTTCCGGGCTCCTGTCCCGGGTCAGTCCCAGGCTTTCTGGGCCCGGATGAACCCTCCGCCACTGCCACTGCCACTTTTAAAAGGTTTAAAATACCTTTATTCCTGTCGGCCATCTTGGCTTTCACGAGATTTCGCGAGATCCAAGATGGCCAACAGGAAAAAAGGCACACTTAAAATTCTCTAGGGGGCTTCAAACAGCGGCAACAAGGAGGACGATGGTGTCGGCAGCTTCATGGGACTCCAGGTGGCAGCAACACTAGGACAGCGACAACAAGGACAAGGATGATGGTGGCTTCAGGGGGTTCCAGGCAGCGGCGGCACGAGGACGACAAGAACGGCAGCATTGGCGGTGAGGACGGCGGCAACAAGAAGGTAAGTGTCAACGGCAGTAAAACGGCCATTTTCATGGCCAAAAATAAATAAATAAAAATTTCGGCCACCCGAACAAGAAATTATTTTGTTTGTTTCTGTTTAATTAATTAAATTATGGGGTGTCCCGGTTGGAAACAAGGAAAATATGGCAAGCCTAACTATAAGGTTACAGTAATTGGATATAAAATGTTGCTACAACTTCTAGTATTTGAAACTTTCTTAATTGATTATTTTGTACCATTGTTGTACAAGACACTATTGGCTTTTCAATCAAGACAAGACAGCAATGTGGGGGAAAAATAATGTGCTGGCAATTATTAAGCTGACAATCAATTGTAAAATATTGTTCTTTTTTGTGAGTTAGCCTGAGATTTGTTCTTGCCATTTACTGCCTGACATAATGTTACTGATTAGTGAACACCAGAGCCGTAACTATTTTGGAACCTGAGGGGCAGCTGCTCCAGACGCTCCCGAAAGAGAGGTGCAATCAGTGTTCCACCCCTCAGGCTCCACTAGTGGCGTCACTGGAGGTGGGGTGGAACACTACGTTCCACACGGCACTGACCTCCGTTACTCACCGGCACAAGGTGGCCTCGCCCCCTCGCCTTTGGAGCCATTCAGTGGGGCAAAGGCAACACGCAGGAGTCTCCCTGCGTGTTGCCTTTGTCCCACTCAATGGCTCCGAAGGTGAGGGGGCGGGGCCTCCTCGTGCTGGTGAGTAACGGAGGTCAGCGCGGTGCAGAACGTAGCGTTCCGCCCACCATCAGTGACGCCACTGGGCTCCACTATGGTCACCTCCTCCTCACAACCTCCTCATTGGGGCATGTGCCCTGAGGAGATTGTGAGGAGGTGGCGGCCACAGCCCAATCGCAAAGCCAAGGCCCGCTCTCCCGCTCCGCTTGGAGCAGAGAGGAAGAATGGCCATGGCTTCCTCAGGGGAAGAGGAGATTGTGAAGAGGTAGTGGCCGCAGCATGATCGCAAAACCGGGTCCACTCTCCCTCTCAACCTCTCGAGTGGAGAGGGAGAGTGACCGTGGCTTCCTACTGCCTCCTCGCACCCTGAGGAGATCGTGAGGAGGCAACCGCTGCTGCTCGCCCTCCCCGCTCCCCTTCAAGCAGAGGGAACCCAGCTTGCAAAGAGACAATCTGGAAGTGTCATTGCCCCAGGCACACCGGCGGCCTGCTACACCCTCTGGTGAACACACACTGTATTTTTGCAATGAGCATTGTAATGCAGTCACAAGTGTTTGTTCAATTGCAGGTTCAAATGCTATGGAGATCAGTGACTGTATGCAGCTCATAACAATGTATTTTTTTTAAATGATGAATGCTGTGAAAAACACTCAAACCAATGCATTGTCTCCTCACAGTGTTTATTGTGAACACAAGTGAATGCCACTACTTCTCAGTTATTTGTGTAGTAGACCTGATTAAAGAACAGAATGAAGAGATGTACTATGCTTTTCCATTTCTTAAAAGCTAGTTATAAAAAGGAACTCTGCAGAAGACGGTCCAGACCCTCCAAGATAACATTGTGTTAGATTCGGGGAATAAAAGCAGCTATGAAATTGTTATGTGAACTCTTAGAAACTTCCTTTGAAGCAAATCAAATTACTAAATTTTAGGAATTACTAAAATTATACTATCCATGTAGCTCTGAATATCCTGCCCTATTCAGTGCAAAAAAAAAAAAAGCAGAGAAGGGGGCCAATTCTGTTCAATGAAAACAGTAGCAAACACAAAGCACTATAGATCATATAATAAATATTGATCTAGTACCTACTGTATAAAGAGAAAAAGTTCAAGAAGCCAGTTTTCCTATTAATCCTATACGTAATATTGGTACTGTACCCTATCACGATTCTATATTTTATTTTCAGACATCCTACTATTTAAATTTCAAGGTATCTAAAAGACAGAAAGAGACATATTTCTGTCTTTTAGATACCTTGAAATTTAAATAGTAGGATGTCTGAAGATAAAATATAGAATCATGATAGGGTAATAGTGTTGCAATTACCAAAAGTGCAAAGTCCCAAAACACTTTACCTTTCTACATCTTCATCAGTGTACATGTGGCTTTTAAGACATATATTTTTTAAAGGTAATAAAATTATATTATGAAAGATTTAGAACTTTCTCACATACAGTCTTCATTAACTCACATTATGTATTAGGTTTATAGCCGGCTCATAACAATTTGTCCAATGCATTGCTTTCCTGTTCTCGTTGTTGTGTGCACTACTCACCTTTTCATGGAGTTTGATGGGCTTAGGGCTCCACATATCTTCAAGGAGAACTTGAACTACGATATGATACTTCTAAAGCAGGGGTTCTCAACCTGTGGTACAGGTACCCCTAGGGGTACGCGGACCTCTTGCTGGGGATACGCCAAGTCCTGCCCCTAATCTGCCCCATCAGCAGCTAATTAAGTGTTAACTAACATGGATTTTAAATTTTAATTATTTTTGGAGCCCTTCTGTCTCTGTGATTTTGGTTTGAGGCTTATTTTACTTTGGAAAATGTATTTTGGTGGGGTGAGGGAGGAGCTGATTTTGGGAAGTGTGACTTGGAGAAAAAGAGAGAATCTTGTATGTGTGTGTATGTGTGCCTCTCTCTCCCCCACACAGTTAAATAAGACATTTTTTCACATTTAAAATTGTTTTAGTACTTTTTTGTTTAACATTTAATTACCTAATTAATTAATCGATTAATCCAATTAATTAGCAGTTAATTAGCAGGGGGGTACTTCAGAAAATTGGACTGTGATAGGGGGTACCCGGCCTCCAAAGGTGGAGAACCCCTGTTCTAAAGCATACTTGACATAGGTCTGTCTTGCCTTTCCTTGAAACCTTTAAAATGAGCTCATACAGTCTCCTCAGCAACTTCCTCATCTTGAGCATAGGAAAAGTGGCATAGAAAACTTTTAAATAAATTATTTAGTTATACTTAGGAAATCGCTTTCCTGTTTCATGACCTAAATTCTTCTCCACATAATGAAAACTCGTTGCTAAGGGGTTGTGCTACTTATAGGAGCTGAGCTAACAGTCATTACCACTAGATTCCCAGGTTCTATTGGACAACTAACATTCTTGTTTCATATGCTCCCATTTATAAACAAATTGCTCTTTGCCACTAAATCCAAACACTTTGTTTTGCTCTTGTCTAGGATTTCTCTGTTCTTTTAATAGAATTACTTTCCCCCTTCTCTTTATAATCTTCAGTTCTAGATTTCTAGAAACAGTTCTAGATTTCTTTCTACTTCATAATAAAATGCAGGAAAGAGTTCTAATTCTTTTCCTAAACCCACCCCTCTACTACCATCCAGCCTCAGGCACAATAAAACATGAGGCTCATCTTCATTGAAGTCTATTCATTCACCCATATAATGACATAGGAGACACTGAGAACCAAGCTAAGTTATCTTCACTGCTCTATCCCAAATTTCATTTGTGTGAGATGGAGTACTGGCAACTGGCACTGCTATAGACACAAGTCCGTTTTTGCCATCAACAAACTGAATCTGACAAAACTGCCAGACTTACAAGTTTTCAGGGATATCTGTCATCCTTGTACTTTGCCATATGTTACCCAAGTGCTCCTCATCATTTTATACATTAACAAATGTTGTAAGGCTCTCTCATTAAAATGTATTCTTCAAAAATATGACCACCACTGCAAAAATACACAAGTATTTCTAATATACTTTGTATATTTGTAATATTCATCTGAAAGCTGGAGAGCTTAGTTCAGTTGTGTCATTTATCTTCACAACTAAGGAAGCTGATAACTCATGTAAGTTATCGTGTGTCACTTCAGGAGTGAAGATTAATGTCATACCAGGACTAAGCTTTCAGAAGCTTCCATGTATATATTTTCTGGAATGTTTTCTCATTTATTTTGTTGTAAAGGCATACTTTTCAGCAAAGGCACACTTTATAGTAGAATATTAAAACTCTTTTCGAACACCACCTACCTTTCCTACTCGTCATCTTAGCTGAAAGTGACTTCGCAGTTTTTGCTACAAAGAACTACTAGACCTAAATGAGATTTATTAGGGTGCACCAGTTTAAAAGGTTGCGGTGTCATATCTTATTATGATGTACTTGAAAACCCTCACAGGTCTTACCCATGAAACAGCTCTTCTCCAAAAACGCAACTCCACCAACTCCCCCTCAAACAAATTTAAGCTCAATCATGGTGCAGCTGTTGATTTAGAAAGGTGGTGAATGATCTCAAATATACCAAGTGTGACCACAATGCTCTCCAGATTTCATAGGCTATGAATAAAGGTGTTTGTTTTTACTGAGTACAAGAGGATTACAGCCTAACAGCGCAATCCTATCCAATTTACACCACTGGTGTGACCAGCGGGGGAGGGCAGGGTGGGAGGTTTTAGAGGGAAGGGGAGATTTAAATCCCCTTTGAATCCCCCTTTGGAGGGGATTTGAATCCCCTTTCCGTTCTGGGGCCTCCCGTTCTTGCTGCACCGTTGGTTACACCAGTGTTGTAAATTGGATAGGATTGTGCTGTAAATCTTACTGAACACAATGGGCTTACTTTCTGAGTAAAATTAATAACACTGTTTTCAACACATCTAGCTATGAAGTATTTAAAAATCTCAGTTAACTTCTTTTCTCTGTGCACCTCTAAGGAACTTTTGACAAGTCCTGAACACACAGGCTTCATGCTCCATTCCCAGATTTCATGGGGAGAATGAAAGCTAGCGCTTCCTTTCTACCAGAGCAGCAGCCAATCAAGCCAGAACACACGATTCTGCCCCTCTCTCTCCACAAGTGGTACCTGCCTGCCAGAGCTGCCCCATCTTGTTAAAATCTACACAATCAGGAATGGGAGAGATGAACTGTAGAATTGTTCTCTAATTACTATCTCAAATTGTTCTTCAAAAAGCAGTCTGCCAGGCACCCCAGGCACTGAAAGGGCAACAGATAGAAGGAGTATACCCAAAAGATTGAAAGCTCATATCTCCCACTGTGTAGTAAACTTTTGTCACATCTCTGCTGGCTATATCATAAAAGGTCCAATGAAATTTACTAGATAAATCCTGCAGCATCATTAAAATATAGAGCAGTCAGGTATTCAATTATTGTACCTTTATCTTCATCTCAAGCCATTACTGATCATATATCCTGTGGCCTTTATTGCCTAGTTCTAGAAATTACAAGCATAATGCACATTAACTTGGACTCCCAATATTATTTTGTATTAGCAATATTCTAAATTTATTACAAAGAGATTCTCTTAATTTTAGAGTTTTAAGCTACAGTTCTCCAAACTTTAAATGAAAAAACAACATTACCAATAAGTATAGAAACAAAACAAGCACTTATGTTGCTAAGCATGTTATCATTTGACATACTGACATTCCTGAAATCAAATCCACTTCCACAACTTATATAATTATTCTATTCTTAGCAAAGGTAGTGAATGGAATGAAGAAAAAAGCCTAATGTTGTGGTCATGATTATAGCAAAAACAATGAGGATATCTGGTGACCTGAATCATTGGAAATACTCCATTATTTTTTTCCAAACTAGCAATACATACAAAGAGTGATAATAATACCATTAATTATTTCCTTGAGAGTTGCTTTAAATTTGCAGTCCACATTGGATTCTCTTCTCTGGGCATTTGTGACTGCTCATATATCATTGCCTTACATTGACATCTGGTGGGAGAGGCTGGGATCGCAACATATTTCCCAATAGCAGCTGACTGAGAATACAAGTGAGCAACTTAGACTGCAATCCTAAACACACTTACCAGGAATAAGTCTGAACAGACTCAACAGAACTTATTTCTGAGTAAGCCCGTGGAATTGATCTGTTAGAACAGCTCAAATACCATCTAAAATAATGTGTAATTTGTTTCTTTTTCCTTAGAAAATAATCATTTTGGACAAGAGTTATCCATTTAATTTATTCCTGGTGACAAAATTACACAGATTCCCAATAAAATACAATATTTTACTGTTTTCTGAGATGGGTTCAGCTCAGCAAGACATAGACTTCTGTTTAATTCATCATAGTTATTTCTATTATCTACTTTTCAAAATTTTCTTCCCTGCTTGTGTTGGAAGACTGAAGTTCTGATATAAGAAGAGCTTATAAACTTGTAAGATTACAAATGTGCACCAGCACACTTATTTAATTCATGCAAAGCAGTATCTTCCTATACAGTACTTCTATGTAAGGGAAAATGTACCTTTGCAACAAAACCTTAGTGTTCAAAGGCTTTCGTGAATATCAGCTGTGTCAATATGTTTTTAACCAACATTCCTAACAATAGCATTGGTTTTATAAGCTGTACTTGTATGAACTGAACAGCCTGATTTACTGTATATCTTCTGAAACCACTTACAGAAGCAGTAATGTCAAAATGGAGTGTAAGGCATAAATATTTAAGAAATCACAGCATTTCCTAGAACATTTGCAAGCAATGAAGGAAAAGCACATCCAGAATTCTGGGAAATGTCTCCTGCCTTCTACAGATTTTTACTGAAAGGAAGCACACTTGCATGGAAACAGATTGATGGACCGATATTATTTCCTTAGGAACACAGATTAATCCTTAACAACACAAATATCTTCGCAGCATTCAGAAATCCAAGAAGTTCCACCACATACAGTACATAGTTTTCACTGTGATGACAAATTTTCCTCCAATTGTCTTCCTGCTGCTGGCGGTACTGTTGTGATTCAAAGTTATGAAAAGGGATCCACCAACAGTTGTCCAACAGCCACAGGAAGAAGCATGGTAGCCCTTTTCTCCCCCTGCCATCCTGACTGCACTTGCTGAGAAAGGAATAGCTAAGTAGTTGGCATACAGCACTGAGTTTTATTTTTAAAGTTTAAAAACTTCAGTAATTTAAGCTTGACATTTCAGTGTTTAAATTCAGAAAGCCTCTTCCAGCACTTCCACAACAACAAAAGTTCTGCAATCGTGTAAAATCTGTGGAGCAACAATTCAGGTCCAAACGGCAGTAAAAACACTATTCTAAGCACTAAGTCGCTGTCAAGAGGAAAAGGCCACTCTGCTTTTTCACCCAGAAGCCCAAAGTAAACATCTTATGCACTATAAAATAATTTTACCTTACCTCCTCTTTTAATACTGTGTTAAAAAAATAATGCAACACAAAGATGCACCACTGGTTAAAAATCCTCAGAAAGCAGATAGTACCATAAAGTTTTGTAAACTAAAATGAGGAGGAATGAAATTTCCAGCTATGAATTATTAAAAAAAAAAAAAGACAGGCTAAGCAGCTAGCTATCAGTTTCAATATCTAGAATGAACACTCATGGGAAAATCCTTCTAATACCTGACCACATTAGGTATGCTAGTTAGAAAATGTTTCTATCAAGATTCCCATCCAATTGGCTAGCTAAAGAAAAATGCCAAAAAAAAGTCACACTTTACAGCTGTTACTCACCTTGCAAAGCTTCTGATAACGTGGAGATGAAACTGCCATTCTCTGCAAGCGATGCAACAATACCACAACTTTCTGCAGAGATGTTCTCACCACCGCCATCATTTTAAGTTTGCCACACTTCTGAAGACACCTCAAAATTTGCATTATAAATGAAGAGCAACTATCATTTTCTCTTGGTCACTGGACAACGATTTGTCATCTCTCTGAGCATGCTCGCTTCCAGAGCAGCTTTTCTGAGTAACAGACTCAAAGGCAGAGGCAGTTAGCATAGTGCTAAGTATATCTTTGTTTAAAAAGCCAAATACACACAAAAACAGAAGCTTGCCTGTGTCCTCGAAGCCTGTATTTGCTCAGTAGGTCCAGAGAAAGGAAGTTGTTGATCAGACGAATATGCCTGCTATCCAACGGAGAGTGAACTACATACCACCGAAGATTTGTTAATTGACGGTTTAGAGCTGCAGAAACAAAGCAGAATTCCTCCGGGAAACCTGCCCCGACATAATCACAATAGTTCTCCTCTAGGATTTGCTTCCTCCGAAGAAAGAGAGGATGGCATTCCCTCCTCACTATGGAGAAAGATGTTCTCGCGCTCACACTAAAAGCAGCTCTGGCAGAGCTGTAGAGCAAGTGAATAACACAGTGTGCTATAAATCTTACGAAAAGAGCAGAGGGATACCTGCCCTAATTATATCAGCCATACGTTAAAGGCTAATAAATCACAGAGCAGCTCTCAAAAGCGAGATTATCTTGCACAAAAGGAAGAGCTGTAGGAGGCAAAACCTATTCGATGAAAACTCTCTTAAAGCTAATATGCCTGGAGAGCTCCCAAAGGAATAATTCTACATGTGAAACTATGAATGTTGTTATGGTGAAGTTTCCTTTCCTTGAACAGGTCACATGAAGAGGGGGCAACCTGATATGATTTCAGTATGATAATGTTGCAGTTATTTATCACTTGTTCTCCCACTCCTTCCCAAATCTCAATAACAAACTCTGACAAGTTAGATTGTTTTAAGCCATTTCCTTCAACAAGCCGTTTCATAATATGGCATTTCTTTTTATGCCGGAATCGTAATGCGGGCTTAACTGTAGGAAAACACTTTAAAGGTAACAGAGGGTTATCACACGCCATATGAGAGCATCTTCTGAAGACACAGATGCAACAGCCTTGCAAAAGCTAAGTCTGTCTGGGTCTGGGTCAGTGCCTGAGTGTGGAACTATCTGTGAATCCAAGGGATGCTGTCTTGAGTTCCGTGATGGAAGTTGGGGTATACAAAAACACCACCACCACCACCCTCCACATAAAAAGCACTGGGTGAATGAAAATAACCACAAACCACCTAGCCCCTGTCCAAAGAGAAATCCACCTACCAGCACCAAACAGATCAAACCATTCAGTAAGCAGACAGCAGGTGCACTGCAGGAAGTTCCCTACTGAGCTAATAACTTTAGACAGGACAAGCATGAAATCCAACCTGTATATTTCAAGGGAACAAGGGAAATAACCCTGAAACCCCCCCCCCCCCAGGCAAGGTCACCGGCCAATATAAAGCAGGTGAACATTCCTTCCTAACCCCAAAATACTGTAATGTTAAATTGTCAGAAACCGTCTGAAAAGAAAACATCTCTTCTACTCTACCCTGGCAGTGTAGGATCAAAGAAACAAGGCAGCATGTTAGCATGGTCCTCCCCACCTGATCTTGATATTCCCAGGTAGTTTTTATATTCCTACATTTCTGGAGTAGCACAAAAGTTATGGGAAGGGGTGTTGACCACCAGGGCATCTGAGAGGAATTTTATCAGGGGGTACAAAGTTTATTTGGGGCCCCTTCCCTTCTCCATGAGTTATTCTGTTTTTATCCCGGAAATTTCCGGCTCCTCTCCTTTGGCTATGGGGCCCCTTTTTTTATCCCGGGCTCAAGATCAATGTACCCCTGCACCACCACCCCTCCCAGAGGCCCTGGTGACCACATCTAGATCTCCAATAGCTCTCTAATGCCCCAGATGAATTGCAGTGGGGACGATGCCCAAAATCATAATGCAATGGGGGGGGGGGGGAATCCTCCTCAGAAAACCCTGAAGAGATATAACTTGAGGTAGCATCATATGTCCACTTACTAGATAATGATAATTTAAAAATGTCCTACATGACAGCTCTACCCATGTTAGGAACCCAACCATTTTAAGACTGTGTTAGCAGAATGCTGCAATGGTCCTGTAACTGCTCAGAAATCCAGCAAAGCACATTGTTCCCTTGTGGCCAAAGTGTACACGCATCCTTCTCTGCACATGACTAGAGCCACTACACCACTGCTGGTTGCATGATTATACCATTAGGCAACGGAACAGAAAAAACACAAGAGATCCTTCCCTAAATACATCCAATTTATTCTTGAACAAAATGAAGTTATTTAATCCCACATTTCAGGAAGACCGTTTTATATCTCTAGGAACTAAAATTTTATGACTTGTACATTTTTGTAAATTAATCCACTTTATAGCAGTAGTCTACATATTCTGTAACTCAAAATAAACTTCAAAATTTAGTACTGTGCACCAAATTTGGCATGCACCAAATTCGGCGCCCCAACAATCTCAGGTCTTTTTATAAATAATATGTTTTGCTCTGATAGCTACAGTGGCATATATGAAAGCATAGGGGGCATAAGATAGATAGAGGAAGGCTCGGAAAGATTTTTCTGAGCTAGGGTTCGGACTTCAGTGCTTTGTCCAATTCCTTCACTCTGTGTGTAATTAGGAAAAACAGTAAATTATGCAGAACAAACAAGTGCATAATTTACACAGGTTGCACATTCAGCTTGTTAGTGCAGATTCAGCTTTTTAGTATATTTTAGATTAACAAAATATACAAATTCTTGCCATTAGTGCTTGCAGCCATAGCTTTTTACCACCTAAATTGCTTTCATCATTCAATCATATTACTCTAGTATAATTAGAGCGCTTTCATATTCTCAGTCCTCTTCTCTCTAAAGAGGCCAATCTCTTGTAATTTGTTCAAGATGTGCAAAGAATATCTCCCAAAAATACAGTAGGGTGTGTGGTTTGTTTGTTTTTCTGGAGGGAATTGCCACAACATTAGCAGAAATGAACAGGCTGCATAGTCTGTGATGGTCCCACAACTGTCCATGCAAGCTGTGTGGATAACAAAAGACCAATTAAGGCCAAAGTTTCTCCCACATGTGAATTAAAGGATGGGCAGCCCAATCCTGTCTAGTAGTACATTAGGCACCTGCCGCATCCTATCCAGGATTTGGCCTGCATGGTGCAGCCAGAGGCCTCCTCGGGGTAAAGGGACATTTGTCCCTTTACCTCAAGTAAGGTGCCAGCCGCCCCAATGGGACTACTCGGATGTGCGCCAGCTATTTTACTGGCACACATTCAAGAGCCCCATGTAACAGCGGACAGGCCCGGGAAGGGGGATAAGATTCAGTGGAGGAAGCCATCGCCGATCCCTTCCCAGGCCTGGCCAACCAATCCCACCAACCCTCTGAAATGCCCCGTTCCATCCTCTCCCCCCCCCACTCCTCCGCCGCCTGGCAGGAACTCACCTCTCCGCTGCGGCGCTTCACCTTTCTGTAGCGCCAGAGTCGGGGTCATTGGCAGGTAAACAGTGAAAGCCTCTCTGCCAACGCCACTTACTCTCGGGTGACACAAAAGTTCCTTATGGCACGTTTGCGACACCCAAGACCAGCGCCGTAAGTTGTTTTTTTATTACAGGTTTTGTTACTACATATATTTAGAAAGCTTATGTCTGTAAATATAGTACAACCCAACAACAACAAAAATTCTGGTGCTTCGGAACTTAGACCTATTCTTGGGTATATTTGTTGCGCTGATTCAAAAAATGGCATCGGTTTTGCCCTGTCTGCTCTAAGTTTTGGAAATATAGCATAGCCACCTTATACACTAATTCAAGCAGGTCCCTCGTGAAGAAGCCGATGCCATGGCTTCCCCAAAGGAAGCTGCTTGAATCAGCATATAAAAGGTGGCTATGCCGTATCTCCAAAACTAGAGCCGATGGGGCAAAACTGATGCCATTTTTAGAATCAGCGTCCAAAATATACTCAAGAATAGGTCTAACATCTAAGGTACCGAAATGTGTGCTGAGTTGGTGTAATTAGCTTCACTTTTGGGGAAGGCCAAATACTTGTTTGTTTTAAGGATATGAGAGTAGTTTTTCCTACCAACATATTCAAAGAAATATACAATCATAAAAAGTAACTACATGTCAATACATTAAACCAGTGGTTCTCAAAGTGATCGTGACCCACCATTGAGAACAAAAGCTGTCCCCTGTCTGGGACAGTATGGTGGCAGCAGCCGAAAAAGTGCCCGAAACCACCATTTTGGCCCTTACCGGGGCTACAAAAACTAAAAGTGCCCAAATCGGCGGTTTCGGGGGCATTTTTCCCAGCAGTGGCGATCCCCGGGGGATCGCCGTTGCCGCCACTGACCCTGCTTCCGCAGTCATTCAGAGTTCTCCATTTCAACAGCATTTCAAAACGAAAGAGCCAGCAAATGGAAAACAAACCTCATTTAAATGGATGACTACATGTGTTGGTATTCTTTCAATTACCACAATATGCTTAATTCTGAAAAGGAAAGTAAAAATGGCACATTGTTTATGATAGTATTAGTTCTTATAACAAAAAGTCTTATGGAACCTTAAGGACCAACGAATTTCTTATAGTATAAGGTTTTGTGAATGATAGTCCATTTCATCAGAAGATGTTTTTCTTCCTTTGTGATTGCTCCCTCTCCATGTAGCCATCTAGAATCTGACACATTGTTTGTTTATGCAAGCAAGCCAGATTTTGCTGGATATTTGAAGATTTGCTTTTTCAGGATCTCATAATAACCCTCATTCTCACTGACTGCATAGAAATTGCAAGGGAAAGTCACAAGTTCACTTACAGCATATAGGACCTCATGCTACATGAACTTGCACCGTTCCAACTACATTGCTCAGTCACTCCCAAACAGGAGCGCTGCAAGACTCATTGCCAGATCCATTCCTACAAGATGAAAAACCACAAAGTCAGGGAAGGAGGAAAGAGAAGCCTAGCTCTTGAAATTACTGCAACTAACGGGTATAGAGCCATGGCAGAAAAGTTTTAAAAAGGTACCAATAAAAAAGAGGAGTCTAAGTGCAACTTAAAAGTAATAGTTTAAAATATAGATTACACACACACACACACACACACACACACACACACACACACACACACACAAACCTACCTAAAATAACACCGTTAAAAATTAAAACCATCAAATAAACATTGCAACGTTTCGCTCGTCTGTCACGAGCATTATCAAGCAAGCATGTAGTGGGGAGATGTTAGCAAACATGAGATATCAATCTGCTACATAAAGGCTGACCCACACCGCACAATTTCCGGCGCATCCCAGACGCACGCGGAGCTGTGCGGTCACCATTCCGGAAGAGAGCAGCTGAACGCAGAGCAGCTGCACTCTCCCGAGTCCCGGCACGAGCGAAATTGTTTGTTGCCCATCTTTGAGGAGGCGGGTACGCGGAGCTACTGCAGCCACCAATCGGATGAGAGGACGGGATGAAAGGGGTTGTCAATCAATTGGAACTCACTTGAGTCTCCGATTTCTCTTGGATCCATTTCTCCTTCTCACAAAAGTTAGCAAGATGAATTCTATTCCCGGCACAAATTGTTTTATTAATTTTCTCTCCTTCCTGCCCCTCTCTCTCTTCTCTCGTGTATCGGACCGCACTTGTGCTTAGCAAATCACCGCTGCGCTTTCTAAGAAGGCGGGACAACAGGAGGGACTATTCACTGGGAGACACTCGTGGAGATGAGGTCAACGCGGGGAGGTGAGCTGCCAGGTATCTACGCTCACTCACCTCCGCGCCAGAGCTCGTGCGGTGTGTGTCGGGCTTAAGGGCGAAGAAAAGCTGTCAATCCGCTACATAAGGGCAAAGCCTAGCTTATTGTTCTAAGATGGGGGGGGGGGTTTCACCAGAAAGTGAATCCATTACATAATCTAGTGGATAAACACAGGTGCCACCCAATTACTGGGGAACGTATTAAAAAAAGGCAGATTTCATTACATGAAGACTGAACTATGGACGGTCAGCCGGGGAGTGGCCCGTATGACACTGCCAGTCAGCTGGAGAGCAGCCTGCATGACTCACTCAGCAACAGCGAAGTCAGGCAGGCAATCCAGCTGGCCAATGGGAGGGCAGACAGATTATCCCTGCCCATGGGAGGAGTTAGGGGTAGTGGCTACTGATGACATCAATCGCCTCACTCCTGGCCAACTGGTGGGATAGGTAAGAAACACCTGGCCAGAAACAGGTGGGCCTTAAAAGGTGTGCTGGAGTGGCTAGAAGGGGACAAGATGAGGTACAAGGCCGATGCAGAGGAAGAAGGAAAGCAGGAGAAAATGAAGAAGGAAGCTGAGACTGCATCAGGAACAGGGTGAGATAGAGAGGAGAAGGGCTTACAGATTACTCAGAGATAGTATTTCTCACAGACAGAGCAATTCTCATAGTACAGTATTTCAGAAACTCCTAGCCATCTTTAATTGTTATTTAGAACCAATACACCTGACTGCTTCTTGAGTCTTCTCAAATAGAACGTTGTAGCACATGGCAAGAGATTTTTGCACAGCCTCAAATAATTTGTTTTCTAGTTCCATTTCATTAGTGTAATAATATTTAATTAAATCCTCTCATCCATATAGTAGCTTTGTTATTAATGCAACCTACCGGTAAGCCCTGTCCCAGTTTTTCAAAATTCTCATTGCTTTGAACACATTGTAGCAACACTCAACCCTGGTAATAACCTCTCGGTTGAGAATACAGCGGTATTCAAAAGGGTTGGTGCAAAGTAAAGCGGACTTATTATCAAATCAACTGACATACCACAACTGTCATGACAACTGTCCAAGTTTCACATGCGCATTACAAATGTGTCCCAGCATATCCTTGGATATCGATGACATCCCATCAGGATGTTAGATCGGCCATGCCGGAAATGAGGATTTGCCAATGGAACCCTGGTCTCCACAATCACCAGATTTAACACCCTGAGACTTACAGTATTTTTGCAGGGATTCATCCAGGACACTGCGTATCTGCCCCCATTGCTGCAACAACTGGACAATCTGAGACAACGAATCTTCAATGCAGTGGAAGCGATATCCGAGGATATGCTGGGACACGACTGGACTATCATCTTAACATCTGCAATGTCACCAATGGCGCCCACATCAAACATTTGTAATGTGCATGTGAAACTTGGACAGTTTTTCTGTCTTTTCATGTCATGACCGGTTGTGGTATGTCAGTTCATTTAAGAATAAATCAGCTTTACTTTTGCACCATTCTTTTTGAATAACCCTGTATTTTTATTTAATCAGATGCCAGTTTAAAGCTCTTTTCACCAGCCTGCCAACAACAGTGCCTGAAGCCTTGTCACCAGGTTGCACCTAGTTGTTTACCAGCACTGCTCAGCCCTTTATTTTGCTTAAAATGTTGGCTCCAACATATTCCATATTCTCATTAACCGGATACCTTTTCCTCATTCTAATTTCTCCTGAATGCTATGATACATACAGGAAATCAGGTCAACACTAACCCCTAGGACAACTACTAGTAGAGCAGTAGAGATTTTAGCATTTTGCTCCCAGGTTCTCTAAGTATCTGGAAACTATCACATTCTGAGATATAATAGCCATGTAATCTTATGATCCTAAAAATATAACAATCCTCTCCCTTATTGTTTGTTAAGGACACAGTGTCCTGTTTTCATGAACTTTTCAGTCTATGAACATTTGCATGTATGCATGCCTTCCTGTGCCTTGAATGATAATGCATGGTACCCAGCACCATAGGATTTTTTGAAATGCTGATTCATAACAAAAACTGACCCAACAAGCAGAAATAAGGATTTAAACAATGTTAATCTTGCTTATGTTTTCTGTTTAACTAGCGTACCTTTTGGCTTATCAAAGCATTTCAGCTATTTAGAGATCATTAAAATAGGAATACAACTTTAATAACAAGCCAGTTAAGGTAGCCTTGTCAAAGTGTAATACAGGCAATAAAGTAGAAATATTTGTAGTTGAAGGCTTTTCCTTTGAGAAGACACTAGTAGAATATAACACAACTCTTAAGTTCTGGAAAAAAAAAACAGAAGCAGTGACAGACACTTGTTTTGGGAAATGCAGAGTCCTTAATCTGCATAACCAATCATAAACACTCTAGAGCAGGGGTCGGCAACAACAAGCCTGTGCAGAGATCAGCTTCAGAGACGACGCCTCCTGTCCAAGTTAACACGCTGGAAGGGGAATGGCAGAACCGCTCAGGCGGAACAGGGACTCTGCAGGCCTGGGCAGGCGGTTCTGTCATACCCTGTCCAGTGCGTGCCAACTGGGCGGAAGGCTTCGCTTCTGAAGCCAAGCTCCACGCAGTCGCTTCTCAGCAACCTGGAAGTTCGGCAGACGACATCACCACCGAACTTCTGGCCCCTTTAAACAAAAAGGTTGTCGACCCCTGCTCTAGAGCATATCTACCAGCAACAGAAGACAAAATTATTTTTGTAGCATAGTGCTTACATAGTGTTCCTAGGTTCCTGCAAGCCTACATCCAAGAAGGAGCTAGAAATAATTAATTAGCTATAAGAGGGAATCTATAGGAAGAAACTGCAGCCTATAAGCTCAAACATTTCATTCATCCATTACTCAAAATCCAACTAGAATAAAATGAAAAGGGCCCTGAGCATATTTTAGTCATAGCCATGAAAACAGATCTTTCAAATTTTACTAGCATTCACTGTAATCTGTATTCTAATTTTGGGAATTTAAATTCTACAACCTTTGTTATGCTTAAATTTACAGTCAATTCTCTGTATCTGCACACACCATTCCCATGGATTCACTTATCTACGGGAATGAAGAGTGCGACTTACCTTGTGCCATTTTTTTTTCTCGCCTATCAGCAGCCATTCTGAAACTATCCGCAGCATCCATGGCCATTCTGAAGCGATCCCAGCATCTGTGGTGACCATTCTGAATCTCGCAGTGGCCATTTTGAAGCCATCCACGGTCATCCTGAAGGTATTTGTGCCAATTTTATTTTCCCCCTAACCCCACTGATCCCATAGGAATGATTCCATATCCGTGGATTTTGTACCTGCTGGGTTTTCAAGAAACCTAACCCCGCAGATACTGAGAATTGACTGTACAGCAGTTTGTTATATAGTACTGACAATTTTACTCAAATATTTCACAGTGAAAACGTACAAGGTAAATTTCCACTTGCAACAGAAATGTTCTCCACTGGAGGCATCAACATATGATCAAACTATATAATAAATTAGCAGCAGAGACTGTACTCTGTGCTCACTGTATTCATATGGACTCAAATGCAAATAATTGTGTTGCATTTGCAACACTGAACGTTTTGTACAGATCCTGCTCATTGCCAAAAGCTGCTAGACAGGATGGCCATTCCCCAGTAATTAGAAGTCCAGTGCTTCTAAATATGGAAGCCTGAAGAAGCAGCACAACCAATAAAATAGTGTGCCATGGAGAAAAAAAAGTGCCAGACTATCAAAGGCTTTACTTTGTGACATACTGCACTGCCTCAGATCATTAACTTTTCAGTATTTGCTACCAATATAAAATGTACTGATAGAATTTAAAAAAAAAAAAGCAAGGACAGCTGAATGCGTTTTTGCGGACTCATGCAGTTACTCTGGACAGTGTGATAGGAGCCCCCTAAATCTTTTCCACTGTTGCAGATGATACTGGGGCACATGACCTGCGAGATGAGATTGCAAGATCATCTGAGATGGCACAAAAAACTCCAAGGGAGAACATCTGGGATCACACGGTGTTTAACTGACACCTCTAAAACCATGTTACCCTCAGAGGCTCTTAAGTTTTCTACGATTACAAACCCCCAACCCTAGTGACACTAGGAGTAATCTGTAGAAATACAGTTCTGCCCGATGTGCATCTTTTGTAGGACCCAGCTCCACTCAACCTTGTTTCTCCCTATTCACCACTGGGATCCATCATGGGGGTGACACGCTGAGCTCTCACACCAGGTGACGCAAACCCTAGTGACACCTCTGTTCAGGCTGCATACATAAATTTAGGCTGTACATATATAATATTGTAATTTAAAGGTGTAATTTGGATTAGGTGTGAGACGGGGCAATGACGCGGGAGGCGGGGCAATGATGCGCTGCCCCACCCACTGCATGGCAGGAGGCCCGTCATGAGGGTGACACACTGACCTCCCGCACCGGGTGACACAAACCCTAGGAACCCCCCTGTATCAGCCATCAAACTCTGCTTATAACCATATACAATATTAGACAAGGGGAAAAGGAGGCAAGAAAGAATCTTGTGCGGTTCTGACAAAAGCCTCATATTTCTGAGAGGTTCCTTTTGAGGTAAAACCTAGCCTTGTGTGATAAGAGCCCATTGCTCAAGTTCTTGATTTGAGAAATACAGAAATTCTTTCAAGACAACCAATCCGGCTCCAGCAGACTATGGGGTCTGAAAATTCAGGTTTGAAAGCTGAGCTTTTAAATTAAACTGATCTGGACAAGATGCATATTTTATTGAAAAAATGTTGCTCTTTCATCATTCCTTTAAAGATGTGCACTCACTATGAACAGCTTTCCATGCCTCTTACCTCTATCTGTTTTTTTAGTTCCCTTCGAGAAGCACTGTCCTGAGCAGCATTTTCCCGTTGTGATGCATCTGCAAGGACATTAACAGTGGCTTCTGCTTCTTGCATCCATTTGAAAAAACTCTCAAAATCCTTGAGTAAGGCATGTACTACCTTCAGTTCAGTCTCCAAGGCATTCTGCCTGCTGCCAGTTCTGGGGAGGGGAAGGAAAAAGCATAGATTATCATTATTAATATATGGAAGTTAGTATACATATGTTTTATGAACTATATGCCATGGTTTCTGGAAACTGTTTTTATTTACACATACTGTATGCTAAACCTTAGAAAAATTATCAAAAAACAGTGGAGCATCTACTGTATCTCTTGTTGTCACAGCCAAATTGCTATATTGCAAGAGTGAGGAATCTATTTCCAGACTTTGAAGTTGTGTCCCACCCGCAACTTGACAAAGAGCAAGAAAACAGCTCTTCACAGTGAATGAAAACAGCTCCCTAAGGCAGCATATGCTGCACAAACCACATTGCTGTTAAAAGTGGTACAGATGTTCTTTATTTTATCACTTACTTGGGAGATAGCAACTACTTTTAAAGGATTAGGGTACTTTATATTTGAGAGTGTGTGTGTTTTTCCATTAGACTTGACTTCTACAGCACGGATTGTCAGAATACTCCTTAAATATTTGTAGCACTTACAACCTGGACAGACTTAAAAATTTTATGATGTAGTCATGTAGCTGATAGTACCTTGATTTGGAAAGCTTGATTTCTGTGGATTGTTTTACTGATAGTCTTCTGGTGTCCTAAGGAAATTATTTTTATTATTATTAGGATTTATATCCCGCTCTCTCCCCCCATAGGGGGGACCCATGCCTCTGTCTGTCTGTGTCTTGCCAGGAATCTATAGCACGAAGTATGCCAAAACTATAGTCTTCAAAAGGCATCCTTTCCAAATATCTACTTCAAGCATTACATTCTTGAAGAATAAGATATTGTAGAGTCTTAGTGATTACTAGGGGATTATTTTTGAGTAATCCAAGAAAAAAAAACGAACAGATAACATTTCAGGGATACGTTTTAAAGAGAAATAAATGGAGAAAATCTTTTTTTTTTCCAAAAAGATAGCTTTTGCTGATGTGTAATGGACATATTAGAATTATCACCCTCACAAATAATACTCTACTTCTTCCCCATTTTCAGTGTTGAAGACATTGATCAGCAAGAGCGAACTTATAAAGAGACATTATACGTGAGGGATACTATCCAACACCAATATCCCATGGGTACTGCACAGGATTTACCAAAAGCATAATCTACACACTTTCACAAATTAATTTTGATGCAGAAATGCCCTAAAAGTATAGCGACTTCCAGTTAGATCTTTTTAATCTTAGCTCACATGCAGGGCCCAATCCTATCTAACTTTCCTGCACTGATGTAGCTGTGCCAATGGGGCGTGTGCTGCATCCTGCAGTGGGGGGGGCAGTCACGGAGGCCTCCTCAAGGTAAGGGAATGTTTGTTCCCTTACCTTGGGGCTGCAGTGCGGATGCATCGGGGTTGGAAAGTTGGTTAAGATTAGGACCACAGAGCCTGATTTTGCTTCCCCAAGAAATTTTAGTTTACACTGCCTTGCAATAAAACACTTTAGTGACACTCAATCTTTATTTATTTAAAAATATTTTTACCCTGCCTTTCTTATCAGTGGGAGTCCAAGGTGGCTTACAATCAAAACAAAAACATCAAAAAACCAAGAACTGCCTTTAAAGCCTCCCTCCCTGGCCTGGCCAGCCAATCACCCCTCTCCCGCCACCCCAACCCGCCCTCCCCACCCCCTCCACCCACCCAGCGCAGGTCTTACCTGTGTCTGGTGGCACGGTTCATGGCCGGCGGCGGAGTGAGCAGCACTGAACTCAGCGCCAGCACCACTTACTCCGTGGGTGTCGAAAACATGCCTTATGACACGTTTACGACACCCAACACCGGCAGAGCGGCAGCTCCACCAGCATTTTTCTACACTGGATTGTGCTGCCCATGGTCTTACTTTGATATGAAAAATCAATAAACTAGGGAAAGTCACAATTCTTTGTGATGCTCATTACGTTCCAGTAGTAATTACTTGCGTTACAATGCATATACTTTTAATATTTATTAATAGAAACATATTTAATGAATGTGCAAAAGTTCTGTAACCCATTCTGGGAAACAAGTTGGCTGAAGAGCAGGGTTCAAATAAATAAATAAAACTAAGGTTGTGCATATCTTGTGGCTCTGGAACATTTGAAGGCTGTTGAATAGAACTCAAAGTGTACACAACAAAAAATAGTTCCAATCACAGTCACAGGTAATAACTGGCGGCCATGGACAAAGATGTGTATGTTCGTGTGCATAAAAAGTTGCAAAAGACAGTTCACTGTGGCCTAGATGAGCATCTAGGCAAAGCACACACAAGACTACTTCAGTGTGTAAATCTGCCTTACAGAATGAGATATTTATGTATAAAGTCAATTTCTGAATGACAATCTCCTCTTCCTTGGCATTCTCAGGATATGGCATTACTTATCCAAATGTCATTGTGCTTCCTGTCAAATGGCTTGCTCATTTATTGCCTTCAAAGTCTGTTCCACTGCTTAGCTTCATTTAAAATCATTTTATATCCACTGTTCTCATCACTGAGTCCCAATAAAAATGACTTCATGCTGAATCACCTCAAAATTATTGGCCAGATTTTACCCTTCAAACTCGCATGCCAAAACAAATTAGTCATATACTACGCTAATATTATCTGTCATGTTAATTTTTAAAAATGCTACAACTCTCATTCCATGCAAAAAATATTACATTAAGAATGAGTTCAATTGTACTTTATTCAGAGATCTCCAGGATCTCCAAGTGTTGATGTGGATCAAGTCTCTGATTCCAAGTCTCAAGTCAAGTCCCAAGTCTTTGCCCCCAAGTCCTGAGTCTTTGGTCGCAAGTTTCGAGTTCCTATCTATTTAATGAGGGAAATGGGTGGGTTTCTCAGGAGGGTTCCTGCCACCCTCATCCCTGAACCCCCAAAATGCTGAGAACTGAAGAAGCCTTGCCTTCTCTATCGCCCCCCTCCACTCCCACACACCCCCTCCGCTCCGTTTGTGCCTTCCTTCCTTGTCTTTGCCGTCGCAGATACCTTCTTCCTGGTTTATTGCGGCCAATATGGTGCTGTATAGGGACTTAAAATTGGACATCATAAAAAGGCTCCAAGTTTTGAGTAGAGTCTTTCACGATCGCCGAGTCAAGTCATTGACGCGACTTGAGTCCAACTCAAGTCCAAGTCACTAGACTCGAGTCTACATCACTGCTATATAGGAAGCACAGGCTTCACTTTCAGTGGGCTTGTTTACCCTTAGCGATATCAGCACACAGACAAACCTGATTGGTTATGTAACATTATGTTGACATTCCATTAACTATCTTACTCCCAACTGGCAGGATTCACACATATGACTGGTGCAGGAAGCACTACCTTCACTCTGAAATGATTTTGTTTTTCCTCAATTATTTTATTTAATTTATTTTAAACATTGATAAATGCCTTTCCAATTGAGAGAAAGGTTGAGCTGGCTCAGTAAGATTGATCACAGTAAAACAGTTACAATAAAAACTAATAGTCAGGACAGTAATCTGACAGGCTATGTACATACTGCAATGTCATCAGGTTTTCTACACAATCCCTGATTGCCTATGTGATGAATTAAGGAACAAGAATAAGAAAAAAAAAACAATAGTGCTAAAGTTGCAGCAGTTGGGAAATAATGGCAGTGAACAAGATTTTTAAAAGATAAGCAACCTCGTGCTTTAGATATTTTAAAGAAATAATGTGCGCTTTCCCTCCCACCTCCCAAAAGTACTACTTTAGATACAAAAATAAAAATTTACTGCACCTTAACAGTACCTATGAAACTACTTCACCTATCATACATGAGAGGACACATCAACCAGACCAGGAAGATGGGCAATATCTATTTGCCTTCTCAGTCTGTACAATCTCGCTTAGTAATAGGGAAGGTAGGATACGGTTAGAAAAAGGTTCATAAGACAACTGTGTTTTTCAGAGACCTGAATCCGTAGAGTCCATGTTTATTAATTAAATGAATATATAATATAAAGGAACTTTAAGGAACTGTGTGTGAACCCTGGATCCTGGACAAAAATAAGTCTTTTATATAAGTTATTAAACTGGTCATCCTTGTTTGTCGAGGGTTACATGTAAGAAGAGGTGAGAACTAACTCTTGAATTACCATAGGTATGCTTGCTACAATGGTAAGTAAACCCTCAAACTAGATCACACAAGGACCTCTAACTTATGAGTCGATTATCGTATACTCTGAATACCTGAATTTTAAAACAAGAGAATATTAAATTTGTTTGCACACCTTTGTCTCAGGTTAATCCATGATGTATTCAAATGGTCCATAATTTCCTTCATCTTTCTTGTGTCATCCCCATTGTAGTCATGAAGAAGTTTATTAGACAGGTCATTAAACGTACTCATACTAGCATCCCCTTTATCAAGATCTTGCATTAACATCTACAAAGCAAATTAAGAATAATTAATATCTGTAAATAAAGACATGTTTTAAAGTCATGAAAGCAGCAAAACTGAAAACTAGGAATACTCTCCCATGCTCTGGTTACACTTTTTGATGAAAGGATTGTCCCTTCATCTAATATTGTAAATATTTTGTTAGCTAACTACCAAACATAAAAATTCAAGAGAAAAGATTAAGGAATCGGCCATTAATGCTTGTTCTACATACAATCTTAAGCAAAAAGAACATTTCCATGATTTCCCAACCAAGGGGAAAACGTATCCAGACCCCAAACCCATTTGACAGAAGAATCTGAAAGAGGTATAACACTCCCTACCCCCCGAAATGAAAATTCTGCGGAAGTTTGTTTTCCTGTTGGTGAAAGAAAGCAAATTTTCCTGGTTTCCGCAAAACACATTCCTTTGTGAAAGAGATTCTTAGATACTTTTTAAAAATGCTCTTCAGTTACTTCTGTAGAGGTACAAATCTGTTTTGTAATTAACCTTCTCCAAATGCGTAAGAAGCTTTTAGGAGTAGGACCAATCACCATGGAGGGCTATACCATATGTTATGTGAACATGCACATATGTTCTGAGAAAAGGAACAAGAACTTAAGTTGGATTCACGAAATGACATCATAAAAGTCAAATCAGAAAGCACTAACTTTGTTTTCAGAAATCTGTTTGGTAAGCTTCTCTTTTGGAGACTGCAAAAGGGCATGTAGATGGATCTCATATTGTCCAATAAGTTTCTCCATTTCTTGCTTCTGATCATCCCACTTCATGCTGTCAGAAAGCATGTGCCTTAACTGTTGTTGACGTATTTCCACCCCATGCTGAGTGCTGTCCCACTGATTCTTCACCTTCTCCACTGAAAAAGATAAAGTAGAAATATATAGCCATACACAAACATTTCGTTACTATTATCTTTTGTCAAACACTCCAAAAATCTTACTCCCAAAATCATCAAGTCAACCATGGGACCTGAATATGTTCATATGGATCCCCCTATTTCTTGCTTACTCATAAAGCACCATCATTGTGCATGGTGCTTTGCAGAGTATGAAAGGCCAGACCCCTGCTCCAGTAGATTATAAGCTAAAATTTGAGAGGAGAAGAGAGGAAGTTGAAACAGAGGTAAAAAAAGGGAAGCATATACTGTATACAATTATCTCACAGCGCAATCCGACTTAACTTTTGTGCCGGTGTAACCAGCGGCGCAGCGAGAACGGGAGGCCCCAGAACGGAAAAGGGATTTAAATCCCCTCCAAAAGAGGAATTCAAAGGGGATTTGAATCCCTTTTCCGTTCTGGGGCCTCCCGATCTCGCTGGACCGCTGGTTACACCAAAAAAAGTTAAGTCGGATTGCGCAGTCAGTTACACAAACTTAGACTAAGGGCCCAATCCTATTCAACTTTCCAGCACTGATGCAGCCGCAATGCAGCCCTGAGGTAAAGGAAGAACATTTCCTTACCTTAAGGAGGCCTCTGTGACTGCCCGCCAACAGCAGGATGCAGCACATGCCCCTTTGGGACAGCTGCATCAACACTGGAAAATTGGATAGATTTGGACCCTTACTTACAGAAGTATGGGGGACCAGGAGATAGTGCCAAAGGCTTCATGGAAAAGGAGTTTGCCACCCTGCTGTCTAGTCCCGACCTCTGGATCCACAGTAGAAAGGGCTCCTTAAGTTACGTCTGCACCAGCTCTGTAGGACTGCTGAAGACGTAGGATTGAACCCAGTTTCCAAGGCTTCTTGAGTCATTTATTGCAATTCAACAAAACACAGAATAAATATTTAAGAAACTGTAGAAATTGTAAACTTTTCCTGTACTCTTCTACTTTACATATTTGGTACAAGACTGACATTTAGGCTAATGTAGTAGTTCATCTCCTATTCCCCTAGTCCCAATAGCTTGAAATTGCAACAGACAATGTCCCACCAAAAACTGTATGTTTTTTACATGTATTTTTCCTTCTTTTCTTTTATTTTTGTGTGTGTTTGTCATTTCCATTCAAGATTTTTTTTAAAAAAAGCTACAGAATTCTACAAATGAAACTTTGATCAGTCTCTTGGGGAAAAATGGATGAATGTGATTGCCAAAGCAACTTTTGTCTACCTAAACTGAGAAATTATACACATTACTATGTGTGCCTCAGTTCATATCGTTAACATAAGCTACTGAACTCTTAACTTCTTTTAACAAATCTGATTATAAAATTTCCCATTCCACACATGCCTGGGGGAGAATTTGGAATTTTAGTTTACACAAACCGACTATGAGTATAGAGAACTACAAAATACTAGGTATTCTAAATTAACAGTATCAAAGTAGGATAAGGTTTCTTTGTCAAAGTGCAATAAATATGTTTTAGAGAATACTTTTATTTTGAACTGGTACACAAGCATATTTTGGAACACACACACACACAGACACACAACTATATTCTTGCAGGAGTAATAGGGGTATTAAAAAGACAGTAGGCATTAAACACAAAAATGGACAAAGACGTTTTGCTATTGATCCACCAGGTTTTACCCCATAAGCTTCCTTTAACCCTCGAGATTCCACCCTGGCTCCATCCATGACATCAGATTCTGCCAGGTTCGACCTAGACCCACACAAGTTCTACCCCCTGACTCTATCCAGTATTGATTACTGCACACGCAAAAAAATTAGCCAGCCTACTCTTTCCATACCTATTATAGAATTACTTTATTCCCTATCTCTCCACATTTCTCCCTAGCAAAAATATACATACATTTTTCTGTGATTGCAGTTCTAATGTCAGAACTTGATGTTTTGTTTTTCAAATTTTGAGCCAAAGTAAAAACAGAATCCAGCTGGGGATGACGATGTTCTAAATCCTCTTTTGTTATCTATAAAGAACCAGGATTAAAATGGATTACCAGTGGGTTAAACGAACACATTCCAAGGATATAAACGTTTTTGTTTTAGAAGAATATCAAAGTAATAATGCCTTAATGTATTAGAAGCAACTTTAGATGTAGAAATATTATTTATTACATTTGAACACACAGCTCCAACCCAAGTTGGTGCTCATGAACTACATATTAAATTAGGGATCAGTTACCCATTACAGCGACATGTATCTTCACAAGAGTTTCTTATTTACTTACAGCCCAATCCTGCCTAATATGCACCAGCCGGTATAAATGGCCGGCCGCTGCATCCTACAAAAGGATGCAGCCCGTGCCGGCGGAGCTGGAGCTCACCTTGGGGGAAAGGGACATTCATCCTCTTCACCCAGTGTAAGCCCCGATGGCCCCAATGGTCCTCCTCGGATGCATGCCAGCTATTTTGCTGGCACACAACCGGGGAGGCCGTGTAAGGCCGGCTAGGCCCAGGAAGGGGGTTAGGATATCAGCGAAGCGTGCTGCTGATATCCCTGCCCCCTCCCTGGCCAGGTCAGTCAATCGCCCCCTCCCCCAAAACCCAGGCCCACCCTTCTCACACCCTCACGCTGCCTGGCGCAGCACTTACCTGCATCTGGCGGCGTGGACCAGCCCCAGCAGCGGAGTAAGCACCGCTTACTCCAGATGTGCCACAAAAGTGGTTTACACCGTAAGCCAGCAGAGTGCACACTCCATTGGCCGATCTTTGCGCACGATTGCACGGTTAGACAGTGTGGGATATGAGCGGATGAGAAAACATAACTGGTGACATTTATATTGTTGCATCGGTCTAATGCCTGCAGGTGTACCTGGATTTTATACCTTTCCCTAGGATTTCAGACATCTCAACCAAATGTATCCGTTTCTCCTTCTGTATTGTGGGTGTGAATTCATTCTCAGGAAGCCTTACACATCCTAGTATTCTTTTAGTGAGCAAAAATCTAAGTTATAAATAGTTCCATTTCTATTTTGGAGGAAAGTTATAGCAGTACTTGCATAAACGTATTTTAAAGTCTTTTCTCCCCCACATGGCAAATAGCTGAGAGGCAAATATTTATAATGATCCAGAAAGGGCTCCATTGCAGTCATAGCAAGTAGTGTGTCCAACAACAGCTGAAGGGATCCCTGAAATCAATTTCATGAAACTGCATTATACAGTTTCTGTATGAAACTGCATTATAGATATTATAATACAATGTTAGACAATAAATTTTACCAGCCGATTTCCTCCACTTTCTAATGTTGCTACTACCGGAAGCAAGGAAACTGTCAACATAAATGTGTAACTACTTCCCTGTTAACTTCTGCCAATGCAATTTTAAATGCCAACAGATATTCACATCTCTCCTTAAACTCAATCACAGGCTGCCTAGGGTTGGATCTCAATGATTAACAGTTATTGAGCAAGGCAATTAACCTACATTAATTGCATTTCATTATTTTCAGCTGAATGCACTAAAGTCATTTTGTAGATAATGATCATTTTTCAGAAAAGTGAACTTGTTCTAGTAACCTCCATTGTACATCATGCTAGAGCAGCAGACGGCTCTGAGCATATAAACGCACACCTAGTCACTTGTAAAATCAGTTTTGGCTTTAAAATAGTATGGTCCTGAGAGGCATTTTACTAAGGGCTTAACTACTGACTGCATAACATTGCCATAAATGTTGTGTTCAAAACCAGATTCTTCTTCTGAAATAGCATCTTTTTTTATTTTAGATCATTGGTATGCATTTTTCCCCCCCTGATTCCAAGAGGATCTCTTTTCTTTCCACCCAACAGAAAGTAAGGACATGGCAAAACGCCTTCCAGATTTCAAAAAAGCAGCACCTCGTGGCAACACATACTTTCATTCGTGCAATTGTTCGATTGATTTCTTCAGCATTTCCCACAGTAACTATGTTGGACTTGAGCATCTGGTCAATCAATGCCAACCAGTCAGCCAATTCTGTTGTAATTTTATCCAGATCAGCAGGTGGAGAAATTTCCAAAGTCTGCTGTGTTGGAGCAACATTTTCAGAGGCAGAGGACACTAG
Organism: Plestiodon gilberti rubricaudatus; assembly: GCA_026170595.1. NCBI lineage: Eukaryota > Metazoa > Chordata > Lepidosauria > Squamata > Scincidae > Plestiodon > Plestiodon gilberti. Next base: position 68,275,878 of record JANXHW010000001.1, read on the forward strand.
CACCATCTTTTGGAGAACGGGGTAACCTAAAACAATACAACATACATAATTCACTCAGCATTTCAACTTGTATGTGCCAGCGTTCATCTTCAGTTGGAAAAGCATAGAACAAAACACCAATTCTTGTAATTTTAAGAATGTTCTCTGTACGCTCCTCCATCCACATCCTAATGAGTAAAAACGTTAAATGGTTAGGCTTCAATTCCACAATTCTCCAAATACCCACTCACAGTTCATCTACCTAGCAACTCATCATCTGATCTATTGCCCTCCAGGTCCAGAATGGTGTGGAAAGATTATCATTTCAAACGGCATCCCCATCTTGGCAAGCATAGAGAGATGCAAGATCCACAAACCTGGGTAAGCATAAAAGCACTGAAAACACAAGCAGGCAAAACCTGCACAACATTAAAGCTACCACCCAAGGAAACAGTCACAAGCAGCAGTCAATCCTGGTTTGCTACCTGGGTGAATTCCAAAAAGGATCAAATTCAAAAATTATTTGGCAGGCAGAAAAATGCCCCTGAGTCATAGGACTTATTTTTTGTTTACTGTGAAATCGTAAAAGATAACTTCTTTGGTTTTTTTTTTAAAGTCCACTAGAAAACACATTTCTTCAATACATTTAGACATATGGTCTTAAATACACAATATCATGCCTTCTATTGCGACAACATCTTACACATGCTTTCCCTTTGAGATCAAAGAAACATTTATGATGCACATGCATTTGCCTCTTTATCCAACCCCTAAGATTTAACAAGGTGACAAAATTATCCATCATCATCTCCAACGAAACACATGTTCTGCTCAGAGCTTACCAGAAGGCTTTGCTTCTGGCACAGGATGGGCCGGATGAACATAAGCCTCTAGTTCTCTCACTCTGTTGGGTGTTTCTCTGAACACCTGAAATAGAAACAAGAAGTTGCAAAGTCTGTCAAAACAGAGAGGATAACATTGCTAATAGCACAAAGCAAAAATATTTTCACTATAAAGAGGGCTGAGCAAAGAAGTAATCTCATCTATGCTATTCATTCATTTATCTTCTCCTCCCACCACAGAGGGGGTTTGCATTCGACTCCTTAAAAAGATCTGGGGCTCATTTGCATGGGAGAAATCTCGCGTGTCTGGGATACATGAAATCTGGTCCACTAATCCAATTTACAGCTGAATGATATGGAGACAAAATGCAGGGGGGAAAATAGAACACAAATGGAGGCAAAAGAACTTTCCTCTGAACATGGGGTGCAAAAAAAGCAATATGGCATCAGTTTGCGGTTTCTGTTTTCCTTGTTGTTGTTCAGTCGTTAAGTCGTGTCAGACCCTTCATGATCCCATGAACCATATCCTGCCAGGCCTTCCTATCCTCCACCATCTTCCTGAGTTCGCTCATTTTCATGTTCGTTGCATCGGTGATGCTGTCTAACCATCTCATCCTTTGCCTTCCCCTTCTCCTTTTGCCTTCAATCTTTCCCAGCATCAGAGTCTTCTCCAGAGAGTCCTCTCTTTGCATTAGGTAGCCAAAATATTTGACCTTCAGCACCAGTACCTGTCCTTCCAGGGAACAGTCAGGGTTAATTTCATTTAGGATTGACTGATTTGATCTCCTAGCAGTCCAAGGGACTCTCAGGAGTCTTCTCCAGCACCACAGTTCAAAAGCATCTATTCTTCGGCGCTCAGCCTTCCTTATGGTCCAACTCTCGCAACCATACATTGCTACTGGGAACACCATCGCCCTGACTATACGAACTTTTGTTGGCATGGTGATATCTCTGCTTTTTATTCTGCTATCTAAATTTGCCATAGCTTTCCTTCCAAGGAGTAAGCGTCTTTTAATTTCATGGCTGCTGTCTCCGTCTGCAGTGATCTTGGAACCCATAAAAGTAAAATCTGTTACTGCTTCCATTTCTGCCCCTTCTATTTGCCAGGAGTTGATGGGACCAGATGCCATGATCTTAGTTTTATTAATGTTGAGTTTCAAGCCAGCTTGTGCACTCTCCTCTTTCACCCTCATCAAGAGGATCTTTAGTTCTTCTTCACTTTCTGCCATTAGGGTGGTATCGTCTGCATATCTGAGGTTGTTGATATTTCTCCCGGCAATCTTGATTCCGGCTTGCGATTCATTCAGTCCTGCATTTCTCATAATGTACTCTGCATATAAGTTAAATAAGCAGGGTGACAATATACAGCCTTGCCGTACTCCCTTCCCAATTTTGAACCAATCAGTTGTTCCATGGCCGGTTCGAACTGTTGCTTCTTGACCCCCCGCATACAGGTTTCTCAGGAGACAGGTAAGGTGGTCTGGTACCCCCATCTCTTTGCCACAGTTTGTTGTGATCCACACAATCAAAGGCTTTTGCGTAGTCAATGAAGCAGAAGTAGGTGTTTTTTTGGAACTCTCATGCTTTCTCCATGATCCAGCACATGTTGGCAATTTGATCTCTAGTTCTTCTGCCTCTTCGAAACCCAGCTTGTACGTCCGGTAGTTCTCGGTCCACGTACTGCTGAAGCCTAGCTTGTAGGATTTTGAGCATAACCTTGCTAGCATGTGAAATGAGTGCAATTGTACGGTAGTTTGAACACTCTTTGGCACTGCCCTTCTTTGGAATTGGAACGTAAACTGACCTTTTCCAATCCTTTGGCCACTGCTGAGTTTTCCAAATTTGTTGGCATATTGAGTGCAGCACTTTCACAGCATCATCATTTAGGATTTTAAGTAGCTCAGCTGGGATATTATCTCCACTAGCTTTGTTGTTAGTAATGCTACCTAAGGCCCACTTGACTTCACTCTCTAGGATGTCCGGCTCTGGGTCAGTGACCACACCAGCGTGGTCATCAGGAACATTAAGATCTTTCTTGTATAGTTCTTCTGTGTATTCTTGCCATCTCTTCTTAATCTCTTCTGCTTCTCTTAGGTCTCTGCCTTGTTTGTCCTTTATCATGCCCATCTTTGCACAAAACGTTCCCTTGATATCTCCAATTTTCTTGAAGAGATCTCTAGTCCTCCCCATTCTGTTGCTTCCCTCGATTTCCTTGCATTGTTCATTTAAGAAGGCCTTCTTATCTCTCCTTGCTATTCTCTGGAAATCTGCATTCAGTTGGTTATATCTTTCCCTTTCACCCTTGCTTTTCGCATTCCTTCTTTCCACAGCTATTTGTAAAGCCTCATCTGACAGCCACTTTGCTTTCTTGCTATTCTTTTTCTTTGGGATGGTTTTAGTTGGTTTAGTTTTACGAACTTCCGTCCATAGTTCTTCAGGCACTCTGTCTACCAGGTCTAATGCCCTAAATCTATTCTTCACCTCCACTGTATACTCATAAGGGATATATGGTTTAGGTCATATCTGACTGGTCTAGTGCTGTTCTCTACATTCTTCAATTTAAGCCTGAATTTTGCAATAAGAAGCTCATGATCTGAGCCACAGTCAGCTCCAGGTCTTGTTTTTACTGATTGTATAGAGCTTCTCCATCTTTGGCTGCAAAGCACATAATCTATCTGGTTTCGGTATTGACCATCTGGTGATGTCCATGTGTAGAGTCGCCTCTTGTGTTGTTGGAAAAGAGTGTTTGCTATGACCAGCGTGTTCTCTTGACAGAACTCCGTTAGCCTTTGCCCCGCCTCATTTTGCGCTCCAAGGCCAAACTTGCCTATTGTTCCGTTCATTTCTTGATTTCCTACTTTAGCATTCCAGTCTCCTATGATGTAAAGGACATCTTTTTTTGGGTGCTAGTTCTAGAAGGCGTTGTAGGTCTTCATAGAACCGGTCAACTTCATCTTCTTCGGCATGAGTGGTTGGGGCATACACTTGGATTACTGTGATGTTGAATGGTTTGCCTGGGATTCGAACTGAGCCATTTAATCATTTGATTTTGTCTGTAAACCGCTTTGTGAACTTTTTGTTGAAAAGCGGTATATAAATACTGTTAATGTTAATAAATCATTCTGTCGTTTTTGAGGTTGCACCCCAGTACTGCCTTTCCCACTCTTTTATTGACTATGAGGACTACTCCATTTCTTCTAAGGGATTCATGTCCACAGCAGTAGATATGATGGTCACCTGGCTTAAATTCGCCCATGCCCCTCCATTTTAGTTCGCTGATTCCCAAGATGTCAATGTTCAATCTTATCATCTCATTTTTGACCACATCCAGCTTGCCTTGATTCATAGACCTCACATTTCATGTTCCTAAGCAGTATTGCTCCTTGCAGCATTGGATTTTCTTTTCATCCTCAGACACATTCACAGCTGGACGTCCTATTGGCTTTGGCCCAACCGCTTCATTCTTTCTGGGTCTACTTGGAATAGTCCTCCGCTCTTCCTCAGTAGTATATTGGACACCTTCCGACCTGAGGGTCTCATCTTCCGGCATCATATCTTTTAGCTTTTTGGTACTGTTCATGGGATTTTCTTGGCAAGGTTACTGGAGTGGGTTGCCATTTCCTTCTCCAGTGGATCACTTTTAGTCAGAACTCTCTGCTACGACCTGTCCGTCTTGGGTGTCCCTGCACGGCATAGCTCATGGCTTCATTGAGTTACGCAAGCCCCTTCGCCACGACAAGGCAATGATCCATGAAGGGATTTTCCTTACACATGTGTTAACAAGATAAACACTGGGAGTCAGGTCAACCAAGAAAGGGACAGAGGAAGAGGGAGTAGATTTGCAAACACTCTCCAATGCCTGAAACATAGGATCGGGAGCAGGACCATCTGCTGTTTGCTCTGCAACAGCAGGGTTAACACAATATGCTATGAACCAGAAATTCTCTGGTTAAAATCTCACCTCAGCTATGAACTTACTAGGTACAGTAAAACTCCAATCATCCAGTATCAAAATGGCCAGCAGCAGATCAAAGAACGGTGATCCCTCATTTAGATGGCCAGAACCCAGCAATCACCCCAAGACACCACAGCCACCCCACACTTTGCAAGTGGTGGTATCTCAGCTACAGAGCCTACTGTGCCTACCCCTGCCATGTCCCAGCAGCTACTTCACTATCTTCAAGGTATGTGTCTGAAGGAGGGCCTGCTTAACGACTTGAGGCCCTATGAAGAACCACATTTGCTCCACATGTCTTGCCCTGTCAGGAGGGGCAAAAGGAATCACTCATGCCTGCCGCCAAAGACCACACCAGCCCCGCAACTGCACAGCAGGCTCCCTCCCACCCCTGCCTGCTGCCCCCAGAAGGTGGCACACCAACTCAGCCACCGAGGAAATCAGTCCAGCATTAACCCTCCCAATAGTCCAGTTGGCATATCCAATAACCCAGTACCACCTAGGTCCCAAAGGAGCTGGATTATTGGAAGTCTACTGTAGCTTTAGTAAAAGGTAAAGGTATCCCCTGACAATTAAGTCCAGTCGTGTCCGACTCTAGGGTGTGGTGTTCATCTCCATTTCAAAGCCGAAGAGCCAGCGTTGTCCGAAGACGCCTCCGTGGTCATGTGGCCGGCATGACTCTCCTTGCCGCAGTGCATAGCATGCGGCTGGAACACGGAGCGCTGTTTACCTTCCCGCAAGCGGTACCTATTTATCTACTCGCATTGACATGCTTTGGAACTGCTAGGTTGGCAGGAGCTGGCCAAGCAACGAGCGCTCACCCCGTCGCGGGAATCGAACTGCCGATCTTTCGAGCGACAGCTTATGATTCAGCCGTTTAACCCGCTGCGCCACCCGCTGGCCTACTTTAGGCTACAGCAATTTGCAATATAAGGCTATCATACAGAATTGTTATAAAAATCACTTACGATAATATAAGTGAAATGTCTTGAAATGCAGAAAAGGGGCAATATTAAACAGTAAACATTAATACATATCTATCTGGGGAAAATGTTCCAAACTCATTTCCAGGAGCTCTACTTCTATGCAGACTGATGCAAAAAGAAGGGAGTTATTGCTCCAGACTGCAAGAAAGAGTAATAACTTCAACTATAATTTCAGCACTGATATGGAATGCTATTCTCACTACGAACATGTCTGAAAGCGAATAAGCGAGAGTGTCCCACAAAGTTCTTTGCAAGAACATTAAGATAAAATTACAATAAACACTTGCTCACTACAAGGACTCCATAATACAAAACATACCTTCTTCCACTTAATATTCAGGGTCCTCAGTCTATCAGAAACATTCTCTCTTTCTTGAGATGCAACAGTTTTAGTTGAAAGTACCTCTGGTTCATTTCTGTTTAACCACTTCAGTTTTTCTCCTTGAATGTCCATCTCCTCAATCAAGCCCTAAAGGGTTCAATGAGCATTTTCAGTCTGATGGTAGCCAACTTTTTTTTTACTTTTTTTGCATTATACAGTACTGAAGACACTTACAGCGCAATCCGACTTAACTTATGTGCCGGTGTAACCAGCGGCGCAGTGAGAACGGGAGGCCCCAAAATGGAAAAGGGATTCAAATCCCCTCCAAAAGAGGAATTCAAAGGGGATTTGACTCCCTTTTCCATTCTGGGGCCTCCCGTTCTCGCTGCGCCGCTGGTTACACCGGCATAAAAGCTAAGTCGGATTGCACTGTTATTTATGCTGCAATTCCATGGAAGCACAGAAAGCTCACAGAAGGTGGTCTTGGCCACAGGAGTCAGCTCTCATTTATTAAGTCCTTAGGCCTTATAGTTGCAAGGATATGCTTAGAATCATGTGAACAAATGCCTGGTGCCAGAGAAGAGGCCATAGGAGTTACTAAAGTGGCAATTCAACATGCGAGATTGATCCTTGCTCCTACCCATTACTATCAAAAGCAGGACTCATGAACATTTTTATTTTGTAAAATTTATAAAGGTATAAATCAACTTTTCCTGTTCTTAAGAGTGGGCCAATATATTCATTTGAGTTAGCTTGATGCAGAATGTTTAATATACCCATTTGGATTACTGCGGTGCAGGATTTTTACTGCATCCAATATACACATTCCTGTCTATTCCTTGCATATTCGAGCTCCCAGTATATGCTATTTTCTGACTCTGGGTAGATTAATGAAAGAAAAATCTTGATATCAACATTTTAACTGGAGGTAACATGATTTATTCCCTTTCATAATGACAGTGAAAATCAGCAGTGCATAAAGATTAATAGATTGAAATTACTGGTCCACTGTACAGTACAGTGCTGTGTTCTTAAGGCCCACCAATCCGTCAGTTACATTGTACAAACATGTGTCCTTTTGCTAACATTTGCTTGCAAGGATGTTTTGTCCTGTCATAGGAAGTGATCAAATGCAAGTTTGGACCTTTTCCACAAAAACAATTGGCTTCATTTGCCACCATTTAAATAGGAGAGATAGTGACTATCCTAGAATTAAACTAATCCTCACTATCCACTGCACAGTGATATCTTGTGAATCATAGGGCTTCTAACAATCTTTCATAAAACAGAAAACAGTAATCAACAGAACTATCACATTTAACTTCATGTGCAATTGCAGCATGATATGATCCAGTAGCATCAATGTAGTTTCCGAACCCAACACTTGTGCCCAATCCCACCTCACAGCTCGCCCCCAAAAAAATGTTAAAGAGGAGGCACAAACGTGAACTGAAAAGAATGGAATCATTATCACCCAACTTGCCATTAATTCTTGCAGATTTTCTTCATGACTGATTGTAGGTTTCTCATCCAGGGCATTTTCTACATTTTCCACCCAGCAGCTAAATTCTTCTAGCTTTCTTGTGAAGTCTGTTAATTGCTGGTTCTCTCCTTTCAGTCTGAAACACAAAAGCCCAAGTGGAATACAGAACACAAAAATCACTATTAAAGACAATGAAACAAATTGAAAGGGAAAGAATACATCCGCAGCTCACTACTAAGTATAAGACACTGCATGCTAGCATATTAAAACCAGTTCAAACATACAACATCCTTCACAGGCGAAATTTCATTCAACATTTAAACATTCTATCCAGCAACACAACTCTGTAAAAACTGACAAACCTGTATTTTTTTAAAATCATATTTTAAAGAAGTTCAAAAGAATCTGTATATTGTTAACAGCAAAACCACACGTTGCCATCCATAATATGAAATAAATTTCCAAATAAATGTTTAGAAATGGTTTTGGTGATTATAAAACAGCTAACCTAGAGGGGAACATGACTGTCCCTTATAAAACTGATCCATATTACCCCACAGAATCTATCTTTTCTTTATTTTTATGGGGAAAAACATTTATAACTAATGAGCCTTAAAAAAAAAGCATAACTGTATTTACAATTTAACTTAAGCCAAATGTATTTATCTGAATCCTAAATAGGCCTTCTTGCAAAGGATTTCATTCGGCAATGAAGCCATTTTATTTTTAGAAGTTATTAACCACCTGCCTCCAAAGAAGCATTCAAGGCAGTGTACAAAGACACTCTCTCTCTCTCTCTCTCTCACACACACACACACACACACACAATTTAATGTACAATTCTAAAAACAGAGCAGGAAAAAATATGTAACAAGTGTGTGTTTGCATTACATTAAGAGCAACATCATGATTACTGATTGCTTCAAAGCAGTCTTAGGAGATATTTTAAAATTGGAATAGGCAAATGTTCCAACATGATAGTCAGGGAGATTAACCTAATGACAATGTACAGTGCCATTTGGAACTGCCGAAGAAACTTGTTCTCAACAGTTCTAATACATCCCCAAATCGGATTGATCCAGTTACCTCTGTTGTCTTTCCATGACTTCAGCAGAGACTCTTTTCCAGCGTTGATTTAACCCTGCGAGTTTCTCTTTCAGGAAGCTTCCATCTGTGGTAGAGAGTTTCTGTATGATTGCTTCCCCTGTTCTGTTCAGTGTCAAAAAGCTGGTCTGATGGCTGCTGACTCCCTCTTCAAGTTCCTGTCGCAAATATAAAAACCAAGCTGAATTTTGTTGCTTACCCAACTTGACATTGATATGTAGCCTGAAACAATGACTGGGCTCACAATGTTTTTGAAAAAGAAATTATATCAGTCTTGTTTAAGTGAATGATTACGCATTTGTTAAGAGCAAGCTAATATATTCATGAATACCAAAGTCAGATGGCGCAGAACAAATTACTGAAGTCAATCAAGAAAGATAAAAATCTTTAAAGAATTAATATTAGAACATACACACACCTTTAAGGTACTGTGTGTTTGTTTTTTAAATACAAATTCTGCAAATTTTGTGTTGTGTTTGTGTGGGGAAGTAAAAATGCTGTGCTAGTTTGTCTCAGGATCAATATTCTGCCTGTTCTTTGCAGCCTCACAAGATTTCTGTTAGGCTAATTAAGGACAGTGTTTCCATGATCTGCAGGTATCGTAAAAAAAACCAAGGAAACTGAAGGAAGTCAGGGAAAGTTAGACTCAATGTTTCACATGCCGTTAACCAGAAAAAAGTGTATACTGTCAAAGATCTTTTTATTATAAAAAATACCGCTAAAATGATTTAAAGAACAGGATCAAAAGACCTAAGAACAACAAAAAAAATCAGCTCCCAGTGAATTCTAAATGCTTTCTTATAAGTTAATGCATATGAAATTATAACTAATTGTGGTTAATTTAACTATAAATGCCCCTCCTCAACAAGGTTAAAGTTACATATGGTAAGCTAAGGTGTCTAAAGATATAACTAGATCAGAAAGTTAGAGAAATTGAAATATACATCAAAGAAGAGGTCAGTATAATATAGATCTATGGTGTGCTTTCACTACTACTTTGAGTAGGAAAGACTTTTTCCAGGTTTTCATCTATAATTGATAAAGTATATGATAGCACAACCCAGCCAAAGCTAAGTACTTTTAAATCTTATTGATTTCAATGAGAGAAATGTACATACATGCACATCTCTTTCATTGAACGCAAGGGTACTTAAAAGTGATTACCTTCAACTGAACTGAATCCTTGCATCTACAGGGCAATACTGACATTTTTACTTCTGTGACGTATAAAAAAGGAACACAGAGAAACTGTGCCAAAAAAGATACAAAATTAAAAGATGCACTAGTGCCATTATTAATAATATTGCACCATGTGCATGGTACTTTACAAAGAATGTATCAAGATCATCTAGAAAATATCTCCATAATTTCCAAAAACAATTTTACAATGCTTAATAAAGCAATTTATATAGCATAAGAAGAAAGCTTTTTCATATTATCAACTAGTAGCCACAAGAGCCAGTAACGTATCATCTGCAATCTTCTGTTTCTTCAGTGGATCAGCTAGAATTAAAGGCTCCAAACGAGGCTAGCATTTTGTCAAAGGACTACTTTAACATACTGTGGCCAGATACCTGCTGATGCATCTTTGCCATCTCTAAATCCAGGCTACCATCTGAAAGACAGGCCTCAGCCAGCAACCCTTCAGCTTCCATTAACCACTGTGAGAGATCATTGAGATCACAATGGAATTGTCTCCACTCTTCCACAGACTTATCAAAGCAACTGCACAAAACAAATAGGATTGGGGGAAAGTTATTTCTGATGTACTGTATATTTCACAAGGGAGGACGCTTTGAATAAGAAGTTGCACTTGCAAAAATATCTACTTTTATAACATCATCTGCAAAAATACAATAAGGGCAAAAGAAGCAAACTTGCATCACCATTTAGCTAACACAACTAAACATGAAAACTCAGATTTAATTGCATGGGAAATCAAGATTGATTAGGTGTGTTAGATCCAACTTTTAATAATGCAACAATACTAGTCACATAGTGAGTGTGGAAAAAAATGATTAATTATTCTTGAAATAATTTTTAAGGGAAAATACAAGAGTACTCCTTTAAACACAAAATTTCAATTATTCAATCCACCCACTGCCCATTTTTACAGTTTAGTAGGCAGTCAGACACTGCCCATATCCAGAGAAAGGCCAAGAGAACTGCACAAAGCCTGAATCTTATTCCAAAATCTGATTTACTTACAGAGCCATCAGCAACAGACCAAGTTACAAAACAACACAGACAGATACATTCTATACCTTTCTGAAGGGATCAGAATGAGCTACGTTTCTATCTCATACCTCAAAACATATTCCCCTCCAGGACTGCATACTGAGAAAACCAGTTTGGGGGTTGCCGCAAAGTTGACTATGTAGAGGGCTGATTGGTTGGCTGAGGTCCATCCTCTCCCACCCTCACTGGCTTTACAACGTCCTACACATGGATTGCGTGTTTTTGTTTGTTTGGTTTAAGAAATACTGTAAACTATTTGGGGGATGGAGGGGAATCTGGGGAAATATAGCTGCTAGTCAATCAGTGCTGTGCACCAGTTAGCACCAAATCCATCAGCACTGTGCATAGGTAGCTCAGCAGAAGAACTTGCAGAATCAGCAAAAGCAGGAAGATGGGTTGGCTGCACAGGTAGAAAAAGGGTGCTGACTAGCGTTTGCAGGTACATCTCACAACTAGTCTGCATTTTGAAGCTGGATGAGAATATTTTTCTTATATCCTTAGCTGGCAGAAAAGGCTGACTTTTTCATTTCTTCTACAATTATATCTCTTGTGTGGCTTTGGTTCTCGACTTATCGCCTTATATATACCCCATATACTGTAGTTCCACTCCAGAGTGAATTTTCATCAGGCACAAAGGGATGCTGTGCCAAAGAGGTGGCAGGGAAGTTTGCTTATACGAGTTTCCTTCTGTGCATACGCTCATTAGGATAGAATCATGCAGAACAATTCAAAATATTACACATCTTGATATCAATAGACAAACAAGTTCCAAGTTAAAAACTTTTTATTTATAACATTCAAGAAACGTCGCACTCTTCAGTGAATCTGTTAGAAAGTCAATCTGATGCACTTCACCAATTAACTGATAATGTTTAATTTCTCTTTTTAAACCAGAAGACTAGTTGGCTGCTTAACTGTTAAATTCATGAGATCACTGAAGTTGTAAGCTGCAGCCTTACATGCCTGAAGATCAAGGCCAAGGACGGCAGTTTGAGACTCGGTCACCGCTGACGAAGCTGAAAAACACCTTCTGTGAGAGAGAGAGGAAGTTGCAGCTGGCACTCTGTGAGGGGGAGTTGCCTGTCAGTCAATGCAGCTGGCACTCTGTGAGGGGAATGCCAGAGAGAGGCCAGACCGTGAAAGCAAACAGCTGAAAAGAAGCGTCCTACGAAAGATTAGGACATTTATTGTATTGTAAAAACCGTTTAGTTTAGAATTGCCTGCCTATTGTAAACCGCCTTGAATTAAAGTCAAAGGAGAAATCCAATGACAAGAAAGGCGGTATATAAGTACTGGAATTATTAATTATTATTATTATTATTATTATTGCTATGTATAGAGATCACTTAGATGTTACACAGAACTACTTTAGATCCACTACTGCTGCTTCAAGCAAAACTCTAGCGTGTGGGGATGGGGGGGCACGAAAGCGGTGGCCAATGAAATCTTAGAGGTGTTTTCCAGAAAGGGCAGACAAAAAATTGAGATAACGTAATGCTTGGGGCACTTTATGGGAGCTGTTGCTGAGTTCCATTAGCCACTGTGTAAAAAAAAAATCACACAAGAATATCATGAATTTTACTGAAAAAAATAGCACACATCTCTTGGAGAAGGGCTCCAGTCTGCTGCTTGTTTGACAATGGAAGTGGACCAGCCCCTATGGCACTTCTGCAAAAGGAGGTTACTCAGACATGGATGGGGGAACCAGAATTGAGGAGTCTCTTTATAAGGCTTCAAGGGATTCTTAACTCATACTATCATATAAGATGATGGGACAAAGTAATTGCTCTATAATTGATGTTAAACAGCAGCTGTCACAGGTTATGTCCAAACCCATTCACCTTCTCCTTTTACACCATCCAGCAGTCAGGATGCAAATTACCCCACTTAGGTACTTGCCTAAGGGCCCAATCCTATCAAACTTTCCAGCACTGATGTAGCCGTGCCAATGGGGCATGCGCTCCATCCTGCAGGAGGGGGGGAGTCATGGAGGCCTCCTCAAGGTAAGGGAATGTTTGTTCTGCATTGCGGCTGCATCGGTACTGGAACGTTGGTTAGGATTGGGCCCTACGTACACTAGACACTTCCTAAGAATGCACTGGACATCTGCTCAGCTACATTAAGATGACTTTTTCACCCAAAAATGCATAGGCACTGGACTTCGACATATGTACGTCTGGATCAGAAAATACAAGTTTAGCCGGCTACCCATGGGGTTCAGTAGTCACCCCCGTCATCCCATCTTTTTCTTCACATAATTCATTTCAGAAGTCAGCTTTTCTCAGTGCAAACTGCCATTTTGTTTTGTTTTTTTTAAAAAACACAAATGACATGTGGTTTATTTCCTTACCATTTGCGATCATTGTACATCCTGTTAATTCTGTCCCATTCTGCATTCAACTGGATTAGAGAGTCTCCTATTTGAATAGCCTCAGGTCCAGATGCTTCCAGAATAACATCAGGTTGCTTTTCATGAATAACTGCGATCTGATCCCCAAGTTTGTCCAACATGTCTTTTACATTCTGTAAGTACAGTAAAACAAAAATACCATTGAAGCGCTCAACCACACAGAACAAAGCAACATTAGCATCCCCTCAAGAATGAGTGCCAACTACAAAAATGGAAGCTTCTTGTTAGGAGGGAGGGAGAAATCACCACATCAATGTAAAACTTTTAATATAGGTTTCTTGTTGTAACTTAACGGCAAATGCAATTCTGTCCAAACATGCTTTCCTGATGAATTTGAGTTTCCTAATGAGTTTGTTTCTTATAGGAAAATTATATACGGTAGTTGGTTTCTTATAGAAAAAACTTCCTGTATTAAATACATGGATTTTTACATATTTCTCTCCTTTCCTGACTTTATCAAGATAATATTTTATCAGAGTAGACCAGTTCAGTTGAAATCTACCCCAACCCCACCAAAACGTTTCAAGCAGAGAACTAGTGGAGAGTCACCACTCACTCAAACTGCATCATGTGTATTTTATCTCCCTGACACGGTTTCTAGAACCTGTATTTAAGTAGGTTGTGAATCATGGGGTCAGATACTGCTTAATAACTACAGCATTTCCTGGTTTAGGGTTATAAGATGACAAACTTCACTCCATGTAAAGATCAGACGTACTGAGGCAATTCTTTCCGATGTGTCCAGCATCTTCAACTCACTTCTGAGACTCTTCAATATAATTTCTCTGCCTGTGTAATAGGGGCAACTGATGTGATGCATAAAAAAGGCCTCTGTTAGACCAATTTTGAAGTACCTTATTTAGAAGTACCTTCAATTTATTTCTGCTATACAGGTGTCCCCTGCTTAACCACAGGGATAAAGGTAAAGGTATCCCTTGACAATTAAGTCCAGTCGTGTCCGACTCTAGGGAGCGGTGCTCATCTCCGTTTCAAAGCCGAAGAGCCAGCGCTGTCCGAAGACGTTTCCATGGTCATGTGGCCGGCATGACTCAACACCGAGGCGCATGGAACGCTGTTACCATCCCGCTGACGCGGTACCTATTAATCTACTTGCAATTTCTTGCTTTCAAACTGCTAGGTTGGCAGGAGCCGTCGCGCGGAATCGAACTGCCGACCTTTCGATCGACAGCTCATGGTTCAGTGGTTTAACCCACTGCGCCACCCACTGGCTCAACCACAGGGATACATTCTAGAAAACCCGTCATATAGTCAAACAGTCATTAAGCGAGTCCTCAGCACCATCTAGAGGCAGACTGTGGCATAATGTGTAAAACCAATACAGTACAGTGTAATGCAATATAAACAATATAAACAGTGGAGTTGTAATAGGGAATGAATGGCAAACACTGTATATTATGAGTGTAACACAAAGCACAACAAAAGACTTCTACCTGTCAATGGAGGTAGACACACACACACAAACCCAGAGAGTTAAAAGACAACATTTTTTTGCATTTAAAATACAGTACTGTAGCTTTAATTCTTTGTTTATACTTTGGGAACCTCCGTCAAATAAGCGGTTCGTCATTAAGTGATCTGTTAAGGGGGGGGACACCTGTACGAAAGTTAGAACTTTTGTAACCAATACCCACCATTTTTAATATGCATTTATGCTCTCTAATACAACATTTCAATCTCTAGTACCTTTAATGAATCTTCCTGAGTAGAAAAATTCTCATAGATACCAGAATGAAGTTCTGGAGCATTCAGCAAGAGTTCAGCATCAGCTATAGCCAGCAAAATTTTGTTAATTTCAACCAGGTACTCTGCAGGAAATGGAGATGTCCTGACTGTAGGTGAAAGGGAGCCCTGAATCCTCCGTGGAACTGCCTACAAGAAAGAAAAGTGAATTTAACTAGATTGTTTACACTAATCTCATTCTTTTTTAAAAGCTCTTAATTTACTGTATTTATATTTTCACAATGTCCTATTATTAAAGTTCAGTGTAGGATATAGTCTTTTTTTAAAAAAAGAACTATAAAAATATAGCACATAAAAACAGATTACAATTCCAAGTACCATCACAAGTAATTCCCTATAATTACAAGGAAGCATGTTGACTGTACCCAGAGCTGGTATGTTCATAAATTATATCACCTGCCTTTCCACTTGATATCTTCAGTTCACTCTATAAATCAATAGAAGATCACACATACAACATGATTAATCAATGTCCAACTCTCGCTCGCTCGCTCACAAAATTAAATCTCCTCCACTAGATCTCTCTCTGTCCCTTCCAAGAAGTACTCTTCAGATTTCTGAATGCCGCTTGCAATATGTGTTTGAATTACAATTTTGATAATTTTGATAATCCATGGCTAACAGAGGCTGACATATGCTCTATGGTTAGCATATGCTGGTTAGCATATGCTGCAACTGCTTTGCAGGTCTACCAAGTCATGTGTACACTATTTTACAAGGGTCTTTTCAGGATAGTACAGCAGTTCCAGAAGGGTTAATTCATATGTTTATTCTTGTAACTTTATTCTGCACACAGTCAGCACATGAATTTATCACACAGCAGAATAAATCACAACTAAACGTTGCCGAGAAAAAGCTAGTGTGTGGGGTGGGGGGAGCGAGAACTGGACAACAGATCTACAGGAGTCTACAGAAGCCACCATCATAATGTGAAACAGAGGTCTGTTAATCTGCAGTAAACCATAATCAAAGGTAAACAATCTGGTAGCAGAGATCCATAAAGTCACCAAAGAAGCTATGGACCCTTTTCCCAAGGGCTGCTTCAATGCATGGAAGCCTGAGAAACCTTCACCATCAATTAGGATCTAAGGTCAGAAACTGGAGCATCCACTCAGCATCTGTGATTGGGTGGAGTACAGAATTTGAATGCTGATCTGTAAACTGTCTTGCCATGAGGAGTCACAGCTTGCTCTGCCTTAAGTACAGTAATGCCTTGCAAGACGAAATTAATTCGTTCTGCGAGTCATTTCGTATTACGAAAATTTTGTCTTGCGAAGCGCAGTTTCCCATAGGAATGCATTGAAATTTAATTAATGCGTTCCTATGGGCAAAAAAAGACAGAACAAAGTCAAATTTGGTTTACAAAGTGTTTATTAAGTGCTCTTTAAAGGCATACATACTGTACAGAGGATGGACATACTGTACGGAGGATTTCAAAAATTTCAAGCACAAAACTTCAACTTTTTAAATATGACAGAAAAACATTTAAAGATCAGCAAACATGAGGCGGGACCATCTGATTTGAGGCTCAACACTGTCTCTACATCACTTGGACAACACTGGACAACTTAGAGAAGGCTTCAAGGCTTGACTTCAAGGCTTCTAGGAGGACGAGGAGGAGGAAGAATGCAACTGGGCACCACTGGTAGAAGCAGCAGATTCCTCTTCCACTCTTTGCTTCTTCATGATGAACCTCTCCAAGGTCTGCTGCTTCAGCCGCCTTTTCAGCACCCCTCTGAAAGAAGACATGATCCTTGTATCAAACGTGTTCGCAAGGTCATGTGCCAGAGCTTTGTCTGGGTGGTGCCGCTGTGCATAAGTCTGCACGTTTTTCCACTGTTGGCAGATGTCCTTCAGTTCCGTGGAGGACAGCTGTTCCTCACTTGTCACTTCTTCCTCTTCCAAAGAGGCCTGCTCCTGCCTAGCCTCTGCCTGCAGTTTGACCAGCTCCTGGGTGGACAGCTCCTGGTTGTGGTCCTCCACCAGCTCGCAGACGTCCTCCTCTGTGACCTCGAGGCCCATGGTCCTCCCCAAGGAAACAATGTCCTCCAGCACTGTTGACTCTGGTGCAGGCGCAGAAGCATCAGAGTCACTTGTTGCCACACAGTCTGGCCACAGGTTGCGCCAAGCGGAATTCAGATTTCTCTGGCTGATCCCATCCCAGGCCGTGGTGATCATCTTCACGCAGCTGACGATGTCAAAGTGGTCCCTCCAGAATTCACGCAGGGTGAGGTTGGTGCAATCGGTCACCTCGAAGCAGCGCCTAAAAAGCTCCTTGGTGTAGAGTTTTTTGAAATTGGCAATGACCTGCTGATCCATTGGCTGGAGTAGTGGGGTGGTGTTAGGCGGCAGGAACATGATGTTTATGAAGCGGAAGTCCTCTAACAAGTCTTCCTCAAGGCCTGGAGGATGAGCAGGAGCATTGTCCATCAGAAGCACGGCCTTCAGCGGCAGGTCATTGTCCAGCAGGTACTGCTTGACAGCAGGGCCAAAAGCCAGATTGACCCAGTCCACAAACAGGATGCGTGTGACCCAAGCCTTAGCGTTGGATCGCCACAACACGCTCAGCCGGCCTTTGTTGACCTTGTGCTTCTTGAAGGCCCGTGGGTTCTCGGAGTGGTACACCAGCAGGGGCCTTATCTTCAGGTCCCCACTGGCGTTGGCACAGAAGAGGAGGGTCAGACGGTCCTTCATGGGCTTGTGGCCAGGCAGCTTGGTCTCCTCTTGAGTGAGGAAGGTCATGCTTCCGGATGATCTCCTCCTTCATTTCTAGCGTAATCTTCTCCTTTGTCCTCTTCCCGGCCTCTGCAGGAGCAGCCTTCTTGGGACCCATGTCAGCACAGTTGCTATGTTCGCAAAAACAAAAGGCAGTGCTTCACATCCGCTTCACACACACCAAATGGTGGCAAAAAAGTTCTGAAAACCTTCCAAAAAGCTTCCAAAAAGGCTTGCTAGGAGTTGGTGAACTGCTCAGAACAGTTGAACAAAGACAGGGTTCGCCCACAGCACAGGCCACAGTTGCTCCTCGAAGTCAACCCTGGAACTGCACGTGGAGAAGTGGAGAAGCGAGTCCAGGCTGCATTGGGGAGGCTTTTTAAACCTCCAGGCACAATGCATCCTGGGTATTAACGGTTGTGCGATTTAAAACAAACCAAAACAAAAAAAAATGGGAAAAAATTAGTCTTGCGAAGCACGGCCATAGAAAAATTTGTCTTGCGAGTCACCAAAAAAATCGCAAAACGCTTTCGTCTTGCGAGTTTTTCGTTGTACGAGGCGTTCGTCTTGCGAGGCATCACTGTACTTTGTTCAGCAAACAGATGAATCAATGATTTGGAAACCCGCTTGAGGAAAAAGATATATTGGAGCCCTTCAGCTAGCCTACCTGTTCTATTTTCCCCTCTTAACATAAGAACATAAGAAGAGCCCTGCTGGATCAGGCCAAAAGCCCATCTAGTCCAGCTTCCTGTGTCACACAGTGGCCCCACCAAATGCCTCAGGGAGCACACGAGACAACAAGATACCTGTGTCCAGTCGCCACTCCCTTGCACCTGGCACAGAGAAAACCTTCTTCCATACCTTAAAATCTTCTTCCATACCTTAAACTCCTCCATAACACTGGCAAGGTTAGGCAGAGGAGTTGGGGGAGGGGGACAGAATTCTGGAAGAAATTTGCGCTCCACTGTACTCCATTGATAGTTCTCCCTTTCAGAAGAGAGAGATATATCTATCATACTCCAGGATTGACTTGGAGTGAACTGGAGTGTGTGAGGACCATAAGTAGCCCTATCAGCGTCCAGGAATCGAGGCTGGTTTCGGCCTAGAGTGGACCCGAGCCGCTCCCAAGTGTGCACCGTGGCTGCCCAATGGGGTTCTGGCTTCTGTCGCATTGTTGACCGGAAGTTCCAGAAGCTGGAACCCCATTGGGCAGCCACACTTGGGAGCGGCTCAGGTCCACTCTAGGCCGAAGCCAGCCTCGATTCCTGGACACTGGTAAAGCTAACCATAAGTGCACTTGCTCTGGACTCCTGTCTTATTTTTGTCCTTCTTCCCCTTGGGATACGAAACTGTCATACTTTGTAAAGTGCCATAAACATGGCTTATGTTATAGATAATGTTGATATAGTAATAATCTTCCCCCTCTTATGGTAAGGTCTAGATCACTCCTGATCATCTGTGGAATTCCCTTCAAACAATTTGGAAAGTGCTGAGGCTGAAGAGCCCTGCTATAAGATGCTTAGAATGAGCCATATCCCTGGAAAGATTCAATTATAAGGGGAAGCGTAACTGTGGTCATGCCCCAAATACTTACTATGATCTTGGAAGAAAGAATAGTGCGATTGTACCCTAGAATGGGAATGAAGAAAGTGAACATTTGGCTCTGTCCCTCAAAATGGCAGCTCTGAGCTGAAACATACTGCCAGACAACATTAAGAATGGCTAAGTAGCACCATGGCAAGAAAGGTAACTGATAATGCTCTCAAATTATAACCAAATTAAAAAGTATGTGCCCCTCCCAGTCATTAAGCATTGAATAGGGTGCAGTGTGAGTAGGATGGAGTGGAGAAGCAAAGCATGGTAACTGAGCAGGATTTCACAGAGGCTAAGGGAGCTTTCCAGCTGCAAATGTCCCTCTTAACCAAATCCCTGTTTCCGTTAGAGAATATTGGAAGAGTCAAAGGACTCTAATGCTGCTGAGCATGGCAACAAGTTCGGTTTGGACCTTGCTGGGTGCTTACCAGGCAGGGTCACCCTAAGAGTTGAAAAGAAGCCCCTTCCCTCAATATTGTCTGTAATATGAGCCTGCCTGTTGGACAGAAGGAAGTACAATACTGCAAGTCAAGTCTGATCCACCAGAAACACAATTTCCAGTCTTATGAAATTGTCAGTAGCTGCCATGTTACATATAATTTAGGAAAAACTAGGGAGGGGGGGAGAGATGATATAAAATTTATAAGTAATATGGAAAAAATACAGAAAAAATGCTTCCTCCCTAGTCTAGGTCACACAATAGAGCTGATTGGCAACAGGGTCACAACGAACAAAAGAAAGCACATTTCACACAACACAGGATCTCAAGATGTGCTGGCCACTAGTTAAAATGGTTCTTTAAAAAATGTTAGACAAATTAATGGAAGTTAGAATGTACTAATGAATATTAGCCACGATAGTTTAATGAGATCTCCATATTCTTAGGCAGTGTTCTTCTGAGTACAAGTTGTTGGTGATAACAGTATATTATCACCGTCATGTCCTGCTTGTCAGCTTTCAGGTTATATCTTGATAACTGCTACTGAAAACATAATTCTGGAACCTTGGTCTGATCGCCAAAGGTAATTCATTCATTTGTATCCTGTCCTTCCTCCAAGGAGCTCAGGGTTATGTACTTTGATTACCAGGCCCACCTTACAACAGAGGCAATGAGCTAGATAATATCCCCAATTGGCCCATCTCTAAAACATAAAGTCAGTCAAAACCAGCCATGAAAACGTGACTGATTCATTTTCTGAATCACTGTATACAGGATTGCAGCAGCATCAGCGTCCAGTGCAGAGTGAAGGTCGTCATCAAGGACCCCAGCAGGAAAATATTAAAGTTGCTATTGATCAATGGTTTGTTGGTTGCCACCTACAGTTTGGCAATGATGAATGAAAATCTCAAACCTCAGCTGCCTTTTGTTCACGGTTCAATTCAGAAGAAAAAGGCAACCACTGTGATTTCCCAGATTCCACACATATAAAATGCATTATCATAAAATAAAGTTGGGTCAATTAATAGAAAAATGTATCAGAAATAAAAGCTCCATCTAGGATACTCTAAGAGACTTGACACTAAGGCAGTTTCATATTTGCATGCCTGTCTCTCCAATTCTTTCTTCTGGTTATTCAAGCAGTATGCAAATACTCTCAAAATGTACACAGGTTAAAGCAATGGAAAATTAGGATTGTGCTCCCACCATGCCTGTATCTGATTATTTGCAAACAGGAGTCGCTTTTGATTAGGGATTTACTTGTGTGGAGCCCAGTGTGTATAGGCCCAATCTGTGCAATTATTTGTAAAAATTTAATTGTTAAAAAGCGCATTTGGGAGACCAATTGTTCTCTTTCTACAAAGGAATGTTTGATGCTGTTCCAAAAGTAGTTTGCACAGTACGGGGCACAGCTACTTCAACCTGTTCTACATGCTTGCCTTCCCTACTTTCACTGGCGTCGACAGGGGGAAGCGGGGGGGCGGGCCGCGGGGGGGCGTCGCGCGTATAGGGGTGACGCGCGATCCCCCCCACTTACAGTTTTCTGTTGGAGGCGGGCCCGCCCGCCCTCCCCGGTGTCCGTTCGGCTCCAAAATGAGCCGAAAACGGAGCGGGGAGGGCGCTCCGCTCCTGCGCGTGACGTCACACGCGGGGGCGGAGCCTCTCCCTTAAGGGCGACGCGCGCCCCCGCTCTGGGGTGTCGCATGTCATCGCGACGCTACTGCCTACTTTCACCACATTTTGTAAAGAGAGTAAGAATACGTTCTTGGCAGGGCTCATATGGGAGCACCATGTATAAACAATTGCTAAAATGTGAAACTGATAAAACTGAAATTAATTCAAACAGTTCTTCCACATAAGTATGATCTATTCTAGCAAGTAGAACCGCAGACTCCCATGGATCTCACTGGCAAGTGTAAACCTGCCTTCATTCTGCAACGGATGATCCTTTACTCACACTGGTAACACTTTAAAACAGCTGAGGTGTAAGTGAAGGTCAAGAGCAAGGTTAAAAAAAATGCAGCTGCAAGGCCTCCCATTTTCATTGCTGCATTGGTACTGGGAAAAGGGTGCTTAACCCATCTTCTGTACTGCTTTCCCAACCTAAATTACCTCAGGGCAGGGGATGGGGAATGCAGATAGCTTCTGATAAAACAGGGCACTAAGCTGGAAGGACCTGAGATGTTCTTATTCTATGAAATACTCATTCCAGTTTGAGGCTTCACACTCCCTGTTCTCCTCTTTCAATTGATTCTAGGTTTAAAAGTCAGAGAGGAATCATAAAGAGATTGGTTATAGAGCTTTATAATTAAATGAATCAACTTGAAAATCTGCCTAATGTACAATCTTGTCCAAAAAATTACTTACTGTTTCATAAGACTCCTCATTGTTACTATATACTCTGTGTGTGTGTGTGTGTGTGTGTGTGTGTGTGTGTGTGTGTGTAAAACACAATTGGAAAAAGCATATTTACACAGAAGTAAGTCCCATTGTGTTCAATAGGGCTCACTCCCAGATACTGTAAGTATGTGCAGAATTGCATTGCAAGTCTAACAATGCAATCCTAAGCATGCTTACTCAGAAGTAAGTCCCATTGTGTTCAGTACGGCTTACTCACAGGAAAATGTGCACAAGATTGCCCTCTAAGGAAAGTAGACAGATTCTAAACAGAAAGTGAAAAGGTATTGTCTGTATGAATAATTGAAACCAGCAGCTTATTGAACTTGATATCACTTGCTTCCAGGCAAGTGGGAACTTCTAGATCACCATGACAATCAAGGGAACGTTCACAAAATATTTGGCTCGGCCATATATATTAAATGCATCCCAAATAATAATGGCAGAAATAATATTGCCTGGTCAGGTCTGCCCAGGGCTCAATTTCCTAGTGAGCTGGTAAAGCATGACCTCTTTCCTCAAGATCTATTCTGCTTTCAATATACAGTACTGCCCCCATATCCGCTGGGGATATCTTCCAGGCCCCTCTGAGGATACTTGAAACTGTGCATAGGGGCGAACAACCCCTCCATGGTTTCCTGAGGCCATGCATCCCCTGCGGGCAGATGTGTGCCCCCCCCAGGCCACCTCGACTTTTGCTGCGTCCGCGCTACATCCAGCCAATCAGAGCTGCTGTTTGACCTGGGGGCGGGACACCAGACGCACTCGGAACGCAGACGCGATGCGAACGCGGACAGTGTAGCTCCGGCTTTAGTCCTAGAGAGGCTCTGCAAGGTTTTTGTTAACCTTGCAGAGTCTCTCTAGGACTTAGTCTCATTCTACTTGCCTGCAATAAGCAGCCAGAGGCTGCTTCTCCTGTTTGTTTAAGGAAGAAAAGAAGCTTGCTGGGAAAAAAGAAAAAGCCTGGGGGGGGGGGTGTCCCGCGATCCGTGGATAACTGAAACTGGATCAGTGGATATGGGGGCCCACCCACCTGTAATACACAGAGAAGTTGAAAGATTGGCTCAGAGAAAGCTTGATAAAGAGAGGGATAAAGAACAGAGAGGTGAAAAAAGGAGATCTCAAATTCACTTCTTTCAATATTTCAAACACTCCTGTAAAATGGAATATATGTAATAAACTTACAAAGTCAAAATACAACAACTTGAAAATACATTTGAAGAACATATATATTTAAAAATTTGCTTTTGCACTGTACTATGAAAGTCAAGTACCTCTTTGTACTGACACTCTGAATTGAATACGGTAAGGGCTAGTGCAGCATTCGAAGAAAACAGAAAATTCTTGTAGCTCAGTTCAACAAATGTAGGATATTCAGCCCAATCCACTGTAACTCCCCGTGTGGTAATGCTACGGTGCCAACGTGGCGTCTGCTACATCCCGCAGTGGAGTTTCGGCCTCTAGAGACCTCATCTGGGCAAGGAAAGATTTGTTCCCTTGCTCCAGGGTAAGTCCATACTGGCCTAGTGGGTCTACTCAGACCTGCACCAGTGATATCACTGGCACAAATCCGCATGGACTTGTGAAGGGGGGCTGGATTCGGAAGATGCCACTGGATTTGGAAGATGCCATCCCCTTCCCAGTCCCGATTCACCCACCTCCTTCCCACCACCTGCACGATCCTACCTGGGGTGGCGGGGCAGCCACCACCTCTGGTGGTGGCCAGCCTGCACACTCTGGCATGTCATGCATTGCGACTGCCAGAAAGTGTATAGTGATGCCGGAATGCTCATTCCAGCACCTTTAACCATGGTTAGGATTGGGTCATCTCAGTGGTCTAAAACATGAGATTGCAACAAGATGCAACAAGGGCCATTACTAACAACACTTTTGGATTTGAATTTTGTTCAGTGCTTAATTTTTAAGCATTACAGAAATAAACGAAATACGCCAGTACCAGTTACAGGTAGAAACAGCCTAATGAGCTAGATGGTCTGTTAGTCTGATTCAGCAAATGTTTTTTAAGACAGCGGTATAAAATGATTTTTCAAAATAAGAAACTACCTGTAGTTCTGCTCCTTGTAGCCCTGACAGGTGATCCCCTGGCTCACTGAGCCAATGTAATTGACAGTCTTGCTCCTTCTTATATGGGGAGAATGAAGGCACAACTTCCACATGTCTCTTTTGCAATGACCTGAATTCCTATGAGCAAACAAATGGAGATAGCATAAAGGCAAATGGTTAAAAGAAGTAGGGGAAAAAGGCTGTGTGTGTTTTAATAAGGGATATTTAGAACTAATCAAAAAAGCAAGTTCATGATGGTTATTTCATCATGAACAAAGAAGAAGCTCTCTTATACGGCAGAGACTGATGATTGGTAGATGCTGTTTGACATGATGGCTGTCAACCAATGCTCCCGATTTGGTTGACAAAAAGAGGTATATCACCATCTCTCTATTTGCCTATTTCCCAGTCAAAGAGTTTTCTACTCATTCACTTCTATGCACAGACCTCTGAAGTCTGAAATATATAAGAAATAGGAAAGAATGTGGGATCAATAGCATCATGTGCACGAACAGTTCCAGTTCTGCCTTCACTTCTTATCTTTCCAGAAAATTAGCTGCATCTGGAGAACTTAACCCAGTTTCTAAGAGTTTGGGAAAGGGCTCCTCTGAGATAAAATGCCAGGGTCACTTCCCCTTTCCTCGGAGAGACAGGGAAATAGAAAACTATTCAAAACCCTAAACGCCATTGATTGAAGGCAATAAAGAAAGGGATAGACAATATTAATACTAAAAATCAGGGAAACTACAAGTCAAACTGCCCAATCCTATCCCCACCATGCTATAGTATGCTGCTGCGCCAAAAGGATGCACACTACATGCTATGGTGAGGGGGGGGGGCGACCTGAAGGCAAATAGGAGGCAAGTAAGAAAAAATTTACTTACTGTTGGCATAAGCCTACAGGTCACCTATGGGTCTCCATGTACACACACCAACCATTTTGGTGGCGTATGTCCGAGGAGAGAAAAGGGGCAGGAAGGTTTTCAAAAGTGGGGATAAGATCCAATGTGACTGCCACCAGATCCACCCCATCCTTCCCCCAACACGCCCTGCTACATTCCCTCCCAGCCCACGAACCAGCCCCCATATTGGCTTACCTGCACCATAGCAGATCATTAGCTGCAGCAGCGGGCTGCTAATGCTGCTGCCACTTCGCGGCAGCGGCTCAAAAATGGCCACCAGTGGTACACTCCGGACATTGTCGGAGGCATTTTTATGACTGCGGGACACTGTCATGCTGCCATATATAAGATGATAGGATTGGGGCCAAGCTAACCAAAATTCCTCATCTAGCTTCAAAGAAACATGCAGCTGTATGTACATTTCCTTACCTCCGCTGGAAGACAGATAATGAGAAAGCCTAAGCCTTATGGAATGAAAATTGT
Source organism: Plestiodon gilberti rubricaudatus (assembly GCA_026170595.1). Classification (NCBI taxonomy): domain Eukaryota; kingdom Metazoa; phylum Chordata; class Lepidosauria; order Squamata; family Scincidae; genus Plestiodon; species Plestiodon gilberti. The sequence goes on from JANXHW010000001.1 coordinate 68,301,551, forward strand.
GGGCAGATACAGATATGAAAAGATTGCAATGTTTAGCGGCTAATCAATTGATTAATCAATCGAAGATATCTACAAATTGGGTGACAAGCCCAAGTTTCAAGATTATGTAAGAAAGAATGCCATGTATCAGCAGGAGAAGTGCTTGGAACCATGACAATGATATTTTGGGGTCAGATGGATTAAATGAGAATGAATTTGATGTTGAATGCACCTATGGAATGACCATGAAAATCTAAGGTTCAGTATGGGTGTGTGCCTGGGCGATTAAAGTTAGGTTTTTGGGTTGCCGGACTGGGATGAACTAAATGCGGGGGGGGGGGGGGGGCTTCAAAAATTCCATCATATTTTGAGTGAGAAAAAATAATAGCTTAACTGACCTTGGCACTGCTCTGCTTTGTCTGCAGAAGCAGAAGATGCAAACGAATTTTCTCTCGCCTACTATTATCCGTAAGCCGCTGTAATAGCTGCTCGCCTCTTTGTAGAACCTCCTCAATTTGGGCCCTTTCTTCATCCAACTAAAAAAATATAATTATAAAATCACTAAACATTTAGAGATAACATAACAAACACTAAACATTTTAAGATAATAGACCTTTCCCAATTCTCAAGGAGATAATGCCTTGCAAAACACGCATACGGTGTCATGCGTAAAGAATGGGTGGCCAGGGCATGCGTTTTGCCATGAGTGCTCATTGAGAAATCAATATGACGATTAGCTTATCAACACTCTGTGTAGCTAAAGAAAACACATGGTATTTACAGGATGACCTGTGCCTGCATGTATTATCCCCATGGCATGTATTATGCCATGCTTTTGGATGTTAAGGATGACTGGAGATCACACATGCTGACATGATTCACATTGGATGTACCATGTGTACATCTTTTGACTTTGGAATGTACAGAAGTCTCACAGGAAACATCCCTAACACTGCAGAATTAAAAATTTGCATACTGCCGGGAAGCTCTGTCGTTCAAAACAATTTATTTTTAGTAGAATAAACTCAATAGGTGTTACAGGCTTTTGACGTTTCGCCAGCATACATTAGTGGCATCATCATCCCTAAGATATTTAGGTCCTGAAAGTCTTTGGGGCAGCATCCCAACTAGCACTTTCGCTATTGGAAACTCCCTCCAGGAATAGAAGCAGTGTTCTACTCAAATATGGAATCCTTGAAGGACCCATTGCACAAGCAGAATGCTCCTTCAGGTTCAGGAGGGAACTCACAGAAACAGAAGCCCTCTTTGGAATACTATCCTTACAGCGCAATCCTGCACAATGGTGCGCCGGGGTATCATAAACGCACCGTAAAGCATGTTTATGGCACCCAGAGAGTAAAGGACACCGATACAGAGGCTGGCGGCCCTTACCTGTCCGTTGTATCATCCCCGCGTCCGCCGGAGCAGGTAAGGCCTACACCGGCGGGGCGGGTGGAAGGCGGTACAGGCGGCGGAGGGGGTCATTGGCCGCTCCGGGCCTGGAGAGGGTAGGAATATCAGCGGCGAGATACACCGATATTCCAAGCCCTCTCCAAGCCCGGCGTGGCCTTACACAAGCAGTGTGAATGTGCGTGAGCTCCAGAGCTTGCGCACACTCAAGGAGGCCCATTGGGCCTCCCGCCGCTTACACCGGGGGAAGGGGACAACCATCCCCTTCTCCCGAGTTGCTCCCGGGCTGCCCTCAATAGGATACAGCGCCCAACCCTTTAGGCCGGGCGCCGTATCCTACACAGGATTGGGCTGCCCATTATTCATTTTGAACATTTTTATTAAAAAGTGTTCTAGTCTTCTCAATGAAGAAGAAAACCTGTAAAAATGTGACTACATTTAAAAATAAATAGGGGTTTAATGACCGTGTCAGTCAGTTCTTTAAAGTAGCAACGTCTTAACGTTTCACTCCAGAATTTACAGAGTTTCTTCAGAAGTATGGATCAAAGGCATTCGCCGCCCTTTGTCAGGCTGAGGTTACAAGGAGGCCTAGTCTTAAGTTAAACAGAGAGAAGCATACAAAGAACTACAAACCTTGTCATCTTCTTCACTGGATTCCATGTGCTTCTCCACAATCTTCAACATGTCCTGTAACTCACACTCAAAATTATCAAGGACTGTGGAATCCACTGCAATTTCATGGGGTTCTGACTTGACAGGTATTTTCTGAGCCTCCTGACTGAAAAGCATCTGTGACATTTTGACAAATGTAAACACAAAAGTACATATAAAAATTAGTGAACTTACCTTCACTCACAAGAATGTTGTATAACTGCATCAGTAGAGCTTAACTGGCTTGCATTTAATGGATTTTGTTTTCCTGGCTCCTAGCTGTGGCTGGTTTGGGACAATGCTGCTTATTTTCTTTGGGGTTGTTTTGGTTTTGTGGGTTTTTTTTTCTTAATTTTACGATTTTACAAGAATTTTAATCTTGATTTTGTGTGTTTTATAAACTGCTTTGAGTAGGAAAAGCAAGATATCTTAAATAAATAGAAATATCCAATCACATTTGCACACACAGTGGAGCGCATATGTTTAATGAGAGCATTAAATGAGAGCAACGTGCATTCCTACAAGAATAGAGCACATTCTTTGCATGTGGCTTGATCAGGTTCAATCTTTGATATTTCCGGGTAGGGCTGGGAAAAAGACCCCCATCTAACACTCAGGAGAGATACTGCTGGTTGGTGCAGACAATACTAAGCCAGATGGATCACAGGTCTGTCTCAGTATAAAGCAGCTTCATAAATTCAATCCTCCTGTTAGCTATCATCAAAATCCCTCTACCTTGGAAGACTGTAACTAGACTACTGATCAATAAAACATCTATTAGGCAGCAGATTCACTACATACAACATGTGTTTCTTATCCAACTGGATGCTTGTACCCAGCTAAGCTCTAAATGTAACTAAGTAGCATTTTTTTTTACTTGTAAGAAAGCAGAGAAAGATTTTTGCATATAGGGTCTGACTCCTCCAACTCCTGAACATCAGCAAAAGGCTTTCACTCTCGCCTTTTGCTGCGGTGGGGAGGAGAGGAGAGCAGCAACAGAGGCAGAACAGCCAACAACCTTTGCCTGATCAAAACTTGCCATCTTTCAAGGGTAGGATATTTGGTCCCAGCCTGTGGGGCAGGTGCTGCCCTCCTGAGAGGGGATGGCAGGACATTCTGGGTCCATTTCTTGCTCCTCCTGATGCCCAGAGGCATAACAAGTGCAGGATCTGAAGGGCAGCTGCCCCAGGTGCAATGACAAGGGAGGGCGTGATGCCGCCTGCCCCAGCACCCCCATATTCTCGCTTTCGGCAAGCTGAAAGCGGGAACAGCCAATTGCCTCCTGCCTCTACATGCCGCCCCTCTGAGTCCAGCTGATCATGAGTTGAAGGGGCAGCACATGGAAGCAGACAGGCAATCAGCTACTCTCGCTTTCGGCATGCTGCTTATAGCACAGACGCTGCCTGAGTGCTAGAGAGACTCAGCCGAAGAACAGGAAGTTCCTGCTTTCTGTTCTTCAGCTGAGCAAACTGCTGCTTATAGCATCTGTTGCAAGACATGGAGCAGCTAATGAAGTTAAGAGAATGGCTGGGGGGGGGGCGCGAAGGGGTTTTTATTTTAATTAGCTACTCCATTTCTTCCTTTAAACATACGCTATAAGCAGCATGCTACTGCTTATAGCATGTGTTTACAGCATCTGTTTAAAGGAAGACACCAAGCCCCTAATTAAGGTAAAATAATGCCCCGTGAGGCACAGGGGCAGGGGGCATCCACTATCCGCAGATAAGTGAATCTGCAGATAGTGGATCCGCAAATAGTGGGGTGGGGGCTGTATTTTGTTTTAATGTTTATTTATGACTGTTCCTATGACTGTTTCGTTCCTATTTTGGCATTTTACTGTCTTTTACACTGTCTTGAGTCCTCCATTTATTTGAGGGAAAGGAGGGATATAAATTAACTAATTAATTAGCATAAGGAGGAGTCATTGCTTTGGAATTATGAAGGAATATTCTGGTTTTGCGACTCTTCCATCCTCACCTTAGCAGCTCTGATGTGCTGCGATACCTTCTCAAAGTTCCTGTTCAATTCAGTCAACTTGGGTTCTACAAGTTCACGGCATGATACTCCACGGCCATTCATCAGGATAATAGCTTGGTCACGCACATTATCCACTCTAAGGCTAACATCATCCAATTCTGATGTAAGACGCTGAGAAGGGAAGAAAAGCAACATCAGCTTTGCGCTTAGTACACAGCAAGAGCAAATAGGGAAGGGAGTGTGGCGTGGGAGAAGTCAATCAGAAATTTGGCAGAGATACATTTGGATCTAAAATATGCTATTACTGTATAAACTATGTCTGTAAAAGATGAGGTTTGCCACCTTCACAGTCTCCTCTTTTTTGCTGGCTGGTTTTTTCTCAATCTCATCCAACAGGGCTTCAGCTTGGTACAGCCAAGTGCTTATGTGGGCAACAGTCTCATCAAAAATCTCCAATTGACTTTGGTGATTCTGGAAAGTAAACACAAAGATGAATAAATGAAAAATACCTAGAGAACGATCAATAAACTAAAAACCCTGTAGCTATTTTAACAGGAAACACTTAGCAGTAGTCATGTCACCACCACACAACTGAATTTATTTGAATTTCTGACCAAGGCCTCCTAATGGGTTACAATAAAACTCACATTGCATAAGCCAAAATTAAAATTACACTAAAGTGGAGAACACATTATTCCTGTTTCTAAAACTCCAGGGCAGAAAAACCTCAATCCCCCCACCCTCAACTCGACTTATTCTTCCTCATTAAGCCTAACAAATATGCAGGTAACAATCATATTTCCACTTAAAAACTGGGAAAGGGGAGCGAGAGGGAGAGTTGGCAGTAACCAATAGGTTACCCAATATATTCAAACATATAAAAAGTCATTAACAGAGTTGGAAGTCAAACATCAGGGATTCTTGATTTCCAGACCCACCATAAGACAAAGTCAAAGGATACCGCTCATTAAGTTTGTATAAGGTTAGCAGAAAGCAATTTACCCAAGAGATCAACATACATAAGAATATTGTTTGTAATACTCTTGAAAGAGGATACCCACAATTTCTCCATGTTTATTTTCTTTACTGCAGCAGGGCCATGCTGCAACATCAATGATTTTAACACTTCAAGTGTGTGTGTGTGTGTGTGTGTGGGGGGGGGAGAGAGAGAGAGAGAGAGAGAGAGAGAGAGAGAGAGAGAGGCAAAGAACATTTTCAACACTGCAGGAAACACTGATTGTGAATATTTTTGGAAGAGCTGTTGTAACCCCGCATTCATTTGACACACTTTTCCATTCACAACATGATTCTCACAACTGACGTGCAGCTGTCTTGTAAGACTGGCTCAAGAATGAAATCCCAATCAATGTGCTGCAATTAGCAGCCTGCATTTCAATAGCTAGGAGCTCTTTTCACTGACCCATCCTTACAACACATTTGCTTGCTTATCCAGTCAAAGAAATGGTTACAGTACTCATCTCATGAATGGCAAATCTTGTCACTTGAATATCTTAATCTTGAACAAGCTATAGCTAGTCACAAAAAGCTGAGACCTCAAGGTGCTTATGCAGCAGGTCTGATTACTTGGTATATTACAGAAGACACAACCCCATAAGTCCTGCACTCCTCACTATCTAGCTCAGTATTGGTGAACATTTCCTGCTTCACATTGTTGGGCTGGAATTATAAAATAGTTCTGCTGCTCCATTTCAGTTCCTGACAGCTTCTTAGTTTCATTTTAGTGGCAAAACCTGGAACATGACAGACTGTACTGAAGAAAATTCTACCTTTTTGTTTGCATGGAATGTGCATGGTGCTTAAATCTGACCATGTACCAGAGTCATATGAAGAGTCAATTAAATATTAACACAGTTATTTCAGAAAGGAAGTAGGACTAAAGAACAGCTGAACACCACAAATTACTATTAGGTTTTTCTCACCTCTAAACTAAAGCTGGATTCAAAGAATCACACTCCATGCTCAAGGGGACTTTTAGCTTGTATTTTTTGAACGTGAACTCTGAATGATGCATAGACAGTTGTTTTTGAATTTGAACAGATTTCTAAAAATAGTTAGATTTTTAGAATTAGACTGAGATTATCCTGATCAAAGAAGATAAGTCACAAACTGTACTAGACATGCCTAAAAGTGGTTCCTGGCCTTAAGCTTTCCTGATATATACTGTATTTGTTTTATCACGCCAACATGTTTGAACTAGCCAGACGTTCAAAGAGATCCTATGAAAATGAACTACTAAGAAACTAGAAATCATGTATTTAGAAGACATGAGACCAGTATAGACACAACACCATGATTTCTTAACCATTTAGAAGACTGGAAGTATTGCTTAGGACTATTCCCCAATTGTCTGCACTGACACTAACACCAATGAGGTTCCATCTGAACCATGGTCTGCAGAGTCATATCAAACTCTGGTTAAGACTGATACTCTGAATAAGATTAGCCATTGTTAAGGTCAGTGCAGACCCGACATTTACCTACAGCTAAGGCCATAAGGCTGGGAGGAATTGGTTAATCCTTCAGCCCACTTTGTTAATTATAGTTAAGAATCAAGAGCAATGCATCTGCACCACCCCATGATAAGAAGCAATCCGGGAAAAAACACCATCACAGAAGGGAGAAGCAGCATACAGTTTTAGACTTGCAAAATGATGTACTCCACAAACTTATCAAGAGAAAACCAATCTTATCTAACACAGAGACAGAGACAGAGAGACACAGACATAGAGACACAATGCATGTTTCTGTTTAAGACACCAAAAAGAAACACCAAAAGAAACCAGTGCAGCTGATGGGGAGCTGTCCAGATTATTGTAGTTGGAGCAGAAATTTCACTTTCACAATAGGTCAGTGGCAGAGGAAGGGGCGGGGGGGCGGACCGCCCCGGGCAGCTTACAGGGACTCACTGGCGCCGGCAGAGACAAAATGGCAATGGCGGTGAAGAAGTGGCAACGGGGAAAAAAGCATTGGCGGCGGCGAAAAAGGAGGCAGCGGAACAGGCCGCAGATGGCCTCGGAAGCAGTCCACCGCCTCAGAGTGGCACTTGTTTGTGCCCCCTCCCACACAACCGAGCCCCGATGGACCTTTTCGCCCAGCTGACGTCACTTGGGGATGGGGTGAGTGACATCGGTTACGTCAGTGATGTCACGGGGGGGGACATCGCTACACCACTGCAATAGGTTTAAATTACTGTATTTTAAAAGCGGCACATGCTAACAGCCCAATCCTATACTCTGGCGGCACACAGGATTTAGGGTCACCACTGCAGCTTCTGCTATGCTCTATGTGCCAGCTGGGAAAGGTAAGTAAAGTATTACTTACCTCCTCTGCCACTGTCAGGGCCCCTACTTAGATCTACGCCAGTTCTTTTGCTGGCATAGATCTGTTCTGCAGCAGGGGGCATGTCAGGCCTGGGACAGGTGCCCCAGATCCTACAACTGCTGCCACGATGCACCCCCTCCCACCCCCACCGCCAACAGACCTCCATCGATGCTGATCTGTGCGGCGCCACAACCAGTGTGCGGACTCTGGACCTCTACACCAGTGGCAGCTCTCCACAAAACAGCAAGGTCATTTCATGTCAAATCAACCAATGAAAAATCCATTTTGGAACTTGATGTCACGGATTTTGCTCATTTTTGGTACATTTGTACCTTACCATGAGATGTTTAAAAATTGTTTATTTCAGATTTTTTGTCCATCCGTTTTTGAGATATTGAATGTTCAAAATTGCCTAAAAATGCCAAAATTCACTTGTCACCATACCTTCAAACGCCATTTACAAGATAACGATGGAAGCTACAGACATGGGACAGGTGTCATTTTAAAGCTTATGAATAGGGCTTTGATATACAACATGACACAATTGTAAATTTTCAAGAAATTCAAAAATATTCAAATATTTTGAAATTTTGGAAAATCGAATATTTTTGCAGAGGATGTTGACATCTGTCCTCACAGACATTCCCATAATTTCCTACATTTACACCATATAGCAATAGACTATCATAAATACATCCTACCCTATTAAGCCCAACCAGGCCTTGGATACTTTCACAGACAGATTACTAATCAAAAAGGATTTAAAGGCAGCAAATATTATAATGTACTGCTTGCATACACAGCTTACCAAAAGCGTGTTGCACCAATCTTCTGTCCAGGTCCGGACTCTACTCCAGCCAGCATTAAGAACACAGAGCTTTTCTTCCAAAGATGACTCACTGCCTTCCACCAAAGTTTGGATTACGGCACTACTCTCTGTTATGCTGTTAAGATCAACTTTCCTCCTTTCCAGTTCTCTCAGCACATTCTAGAAGGCAACAAGAACAATTAACAGCACAGCACCAAATTCCTCAGGAATCTGAATTCAAATATGACACGAGAAGCATTCCCTACCTAACACTACGCTAATTGACCAGCTTGTTTTTTCATATAACGTAAGCAAAATTAAATAAATACCAAGATGCATAGTAAAAAAATGGGGAAATTTGAGTTTACCTGTGGCCTTACCACACTGTGGTACAAGTGTGGTTCAGCCTCTTGACTGCTGGGAAGTTCCTCCTCTTGCTAGCCAGGCGGGGTCATGTAATACTTTTGGCTCCAAGGGGAGAGGCTCCCTCTCAACTCCTAGTCTGAACCAAGAACTTGGAAAGCCTCATCCTATGCAGCAATTATCTTGTCTACAACAAGAAAGATGCAAACACACCCCCAGGGCGCAAACTACCTAAGCCTAAGCCCACCCCAGTCCAGCCAGGGTGGGTAGAGTGACACACTCCAGAACCACAGAGAATTCATAGGCAAGGTCAAATTTTCCCATTCTCTTATGGTTCCTGGTGTGGGTCTCCCTGCTGGGATGCCAAAAAGCAGCACTCCCCTCCCAAGGGTGGAAATTAAACTGCCGAATTCTGTACCATCTTCTGAAGGACTTGGCTGCAAAAGCTGTTCAGCTGTGGTGAATGTATCAATAGTGTTTGGTGAAAGTGCATACAGATTTCCATGTCACCACCCTACATACCACTTCCAAGGTCAGGCAGGACTTATAGGCTGCTGTGCGTGATGCCTGGTGGTGCTTCCTTGCCCCCTCACCAGGTCTTCCTGGTGCAGGTCCAGAAGAGAGCATGAAATAGAAGGATACACCTTGGTGCCCATATAGGAGTGCCTAAATGAGATGAATAAGGCTTCCGAATTGTGTAAGTCCTTTGTCGTGGATTGAAAATGAGGGTCCTTTTAAAATCCAGGAGTGCCAGTCCGACTCCTTGGAATGGGACGAATTGGGGCAGAAACATGAGAGCACAATACTCTTCAAGCGATGAAAGCCAGAATTTACTTTTGGGATAAAGGAGGGGTCCATTCTAAGGACTACTCTGTCCTTGTGGGAAATATAATGCTTCTTGTCGGGTGCTGACTCTTGACAGAACGTTAAGCCCCAACACCTTGCGGACCGAGGTGATAACCACCAAGAAGGATCAAGATCCTGATGGAGCAACGTGGTCATGGGTTTGAAGGGCGGTCTAGTTAGCACTTTGAAGACAAGGTTAAGATTCCACAAGGAAATTTATAGATTGGGGGAAGATTGGTAAGTGCCAGTCCTGAACGGAAACGTTTGAATATGTGCAAGTAAAAGACAGGCCCTGCCCCCACTGTGCCCCAAGATACTGATGATAATCGAGACCTGGTTTTTCAAGGTGCTAGTACTCATCCTCGATTAGGCCATCCTGGAAGAACACCAATAGATGGTAGATATCCAGAGGTCTGTGAAGTATCTGCTTGGATCTTCAACATCTGCCAGTGGCATTATATACATAGTTGATGGATCTGTGTCAGGCCAACAGAAGTGTCGATGTGACATTGTCTGAATATCCTAGGGCCTGCAGCTGTTCCTGCTCAATGACCAGGCAGTGAAGTGAAACATCTTGGTTTGTGGATATCAATTTAAGTTAATTTAAAGCCAAAGAGCAGCACAGAAGCTGATTGCACCTCACATGTACAAATCAGTGGGGTGGGCAGAACGGGGCGGATCAGCAGGAGGGCCGGGGGCGTGTCAGAGGTAGGAAAGGGTGGCACCCAGCACGAGTGACTTGCATCTGATGCTATCCTTTCCAGTGCCAGCCAACATGCCCCTTTTGTCTCCTCGGACTTGTACCAGCTAAGGAGACCCATGGAAACCCATTGGCAATCGAGGGACTGGTCAATGACTGTAATAAAGAATGGTGATGAAAGGGGTGTTGTGCTTGTGCAAAGGCTCCTTCCACTTGTGCAAGGATGCCATCCTTCTATTAGTGGATGGAGCTCCCAGTGGTAGAAGAAATCACGATGATGCCACCGCAAGTTTGCAGAACTTGGAGGGGGGGGGGAGGTTTCCATAATTGATATGTTTTGTGTTGTCTGCTCCTTCGCTAACTTTTAAATAAGTATATTGATAGATTTTTTTTAAATGGATACAGGTTGCCACCTTCCATCAAGACAAATAAGTTGTCCTGTAACAGGATGCTCAAAACAGAAGGGAGTGGCATCCAGAGTGATGTTTCTGAAAACGGAAGGAGTGTTCTGCTGGTGTGAAGGACTTTGCGCAAGCAGAACGCTCCTTCCATTCTTGGAGGGAATTTCTGTTCACAGAAGAGATACCCTGGATGTCATCCATTAACTGCTCAGATTTGCAGCCAGTATAATCACATTGATGCTAGGGTGAAATTCTGATTCATGTATTAACTACTCTGCTTCAGATATCATAAAACGGTCATAGCTACTACTTATTTTGAATAACTATCCCCACTCTATTAGCATAGCTTTCAAGACAGCTAATCTTTCAACAATTCAAAAAAAATTACTTTAATCTACAGCCAACAAGATACCTTACAAGGTATCTGTGATGTTCCTGTTCTAAAGGAGCAGAGGACAAACAACAGCAGCAGACACAATAACCATGTGCCATATGTAATGGTTTTGAAATTGGATACTGTGGAACAACTGCCAAAGATCTAGAATTCTAAGCTCCTAGTTACAGCCACCAAGCATAAATGCTTTGACACAGCTGACTGCCACCTGCACAGTAGTAAGCAATTATGACTATTCCAAATTCCTGCTTTAAAACGTACATTAACTTTTTGCTCCAGCTTAATGTAAACAAGCAACAAACAGCAGAATAAGTACTATTGGTTATTGGATTACATTTTTGGTATGCAGTATCTATATCTAACTGTGGGAGAATAAGCAGAACAGAAAAAAAACAACACTGGCTAAATTGCTTCCAGGAAATTGCATCCTTATTTCAATGTAATTTTCAAAATGGCACGTTTGTCGGAAGAATTTGGGAGCCTTGCAGGTGGGCTGCTAATGTATGAAGCAGCATAAATGGAAGCAATAACCTGACAAGTGAATCTGAGAGACAGAATTCGGTTGGCGGGCCTATTTGGTTTGGAAGCTTCTTGTGCAAAAATTCTCCAAATTTGGTGGAAGGGTGGAATAAAGGTTATGGACATGGTTGGTTCAAAGAGATGTAGGAGAGATAGGGGAGGACAACACTCTCTACGGACAAGGTATAACGTGACTTACTTTAGCCCATGCAATTTCAGCATCCAGGTCAGCAAGCAAATTCTCTGAGGTGGACTTGTGCACTAATTCAGCCTCAGTAGCTTCCAGCCATTGTGATAAGGCCAGAGACTCTTCCTTGAGTTTACGTGACAGCTGCAATGCCTGTTCCAGGTCTTGCTTTCCTTCAGTGACCTGCACAAAATGCATTCAGTCATAAAATGCATTCAGTGACCAGCAAGTAAAAAACAGAAATAAAGAACGCCATTTCAACAATAAGAGCGGTGTTTAAAGAAAACAATTGCTGACAATTATGGTGTTGTCTTATAGACAATGGGATTGATGCCCTTCCAGCTCCTGCAGCTGCCTACCAAAGGAATTGCTTCCTGCTTCCAGCTGTTAAGATTTAGCTTCTCTTGGAGTAGGTTCATCATCTGCATTACAGGATTTGATTTCCCCCCCCCCTCAGTAATTGGCACAACAAGAACAGCAGGAGATACTTCTGAAGGTAACACAGTAGTTTATTGTATCATCCTCTTGATTTTTATTAAAAAGTAGAACATAAAACATACAGCATTCATATTCAGCTCTGTCCTCAGAGAAACTTCTTAATGAAGACTTATTTGTAGAAACATGCTAAATACACTGGAATACTCCAACTACTGCACCAATATAGTATTGCAAATCATGACATTATTCCAGTATTACAGCAATTGAACAGTGCTTTACATTCTTAGGTTTGGGATGCCAACCTGCGACTCAAGCTTAATATCTGAAATGCATGGGACTTCAGCCATCAGGTGGAATTTGTTTTATACAATGAAGCAAAACTACACTAAGAAAAGTGAAACTCGACTCTTACCTGTGCACCCAGGTCGTTATAAAGAAATTTCAGCGCTGTCAGTTGTTCATCCATGCTTTTAGGGTTGTCTGTTTGCTGCTTCTGTACAATTTGTCTTCCTGTTTTGATTACAGTCTCCACTTCAAGCTTTACTTCACTGAGGGTCTTATAGAGTTTCTACAGCCAGTACAATATATACTTTGGTTACCATTTACTGGTTTTTTCACTACCCAATAACTCTTACAGCGCAATCCTGCCTAAAGATATATAGTTAGTGCTTATATTTGCCCAGTTCGGATATTAAAACAAGCTGTGGCTAAAGTAAATAATTGAGTGTAAAAGGGCAGAAGGGAGGGAAAAAAGGAGAATGAGGAGTGTGATGTTGCAGCATGTTTGCATATTTGTTATTACACACACACACACACGTACGTTTACCTTCAAACTAGGACTTCTGATTCTGATTTGTTGACCAGGAATGATACTGCTGACCACAGACTGCCGAACTTGAATGTCATGGCAAACGATAGTTAACATGAACCAAGAAGGAGAGGGGGAAAATCAACATGCACAAGGAGAGAGGTGGAAGCATACTCCCAACAGCATAGAAGCTATAGACTGGCTATTACATCTGAATTCAACCAATGTGAAATTAAAATTATTATTCCTGAGAATTAATTTATTTTGTCCAGAGTTTTAAGAACCTGTTTTCAGTTTTAACACCAATATGGCAAAATATAAAATTGACTTTAATTATAATTTCCCAAACTTGGAAATTACTTCAAGTACTATTCAGCTGAAGAGTTAAGTAAGATCAGTGGCGTTCCTAGGCCAAAATCTACTGGGGGAACACACTCGAATTGGCGCCCCCCGTTTATTCGCCCCCCTCTTTCCCCCCTCCCGGCTTTTCCTGCACTTTTTTAACGTGTTGAATGGCCCTAGCAGCGCCCCTCTGGGAGGCAGCTGCTTCATGCGCCCTCGTGGGGGCGAAAACAAACATTTAAAATCCTGGGGGGGGGATATTGCCCGGGTGCAGGGAGAAGAAAGCATTGCAATGTTTAAACAGCCATGAAAAGATGCCCTTTCTTCCTCCACCCCCAGTCCTCCGATTTACTCCGCCGCCGCCACCTCCTCCTGCTTGTCTGTGTGTGTGTGGGTCGCTCCCAGGACGCAAAGAAAGCAAGCCATACGTGCAAGGACTCAGCCGGGCGCAGGGCGAAGAAAGCAAGCCATGCAGACGACTCAGCGACGCGACGAGGAAGTTCAAGTGCCTCTCTAGGAGGAGTCTCCCTAGTAATCAGCGAGACTGGAGTGGAGGCGCCTCCCAGAGAGGGGCCCTTCCCCGGAGGGGCGCTGCTGGGGCCATTCAACACGTTAAAAAAGTATGAAATAAAAATAATAAGAATAAAAACTCCTGGACCTTTTGGCGCCCCTTTGGTGCCCTCCAGAAGCTGGCGCCTGGGGCCCAAGGCCATAGGGCCCCATATCAAACGACGCTACTGAGTAAGATTGCCCTTAGAGTATGTTCTGCTTTGATAACGTCAGCACGAATCACATCCTTCTGGCAATGGTATTCTTGCAGCTAGGTATGATCACTCAAAAAAGATACTCTTTTTATCAGAGTTGTCCACCAGCGAAGAGACTCTGTGACTATTTTTTCAGGCTGTAGGAATATTCATTTCAAGTGGCAGACAGAAACAAAGTACCTTGGGCTGCCATCCTATGTATGCTTAGGTGGCAATAAACCCCACTGAACACAATGGAACTTACTTCTGAACAAACCTATACATGATTGTGTTGCTAAACAAGTATAGTTCAAAAACCAGAAAAGGGAAAACATGCAATATAGAACATAAAACAAGGAAACCCTAGCCAAATTTGATCTTACCATGCACTTATCAAAGTGAGACTGAATTACATCTGGGTCAATATCTTTCACATCCAAGACATGAAGTTCAGCCTTTACGCTATCCAGAACCCGTTTACAATCCAGCATACGTTGCTCAAAATTGGCTGGCTTCTGGAAGAGTTGGTATTTTGTAGATACCTCCCGGAGTTTTCTCTGTTTTTATAAGGCAGAAAAGGTTTGACACTTGAACAAAAATGCAAGGCGATTCAAAAATCTCACTAGAACAGTCATGATGGATCAGACCAAAGACCTTCTAATTCTGCATCTTGTTTCCCAGGTTTCCCACCAGCTGCCTCTGGGAATCCCAGAAGCAAAAGAAAGAGGCAAACTGCTCTGCCTCCATTGCTCCACTGCAACTGCTACTCAGAGGTATATTGCCACTGAAACTGAAGGTAACATACAGCCACCATTTTCTCAACGAGACAGGAAATATGGGTTTTTCAGCCATGTTTTTCTTTAAGAAATAAAATTGTCATCTAGCAGCGGATTCGCTGCGCTTGCCTTGACAATGTCCTTAGAAAAAAAGGAGGAAACGTTGGCTACAAAGAATCAAAGACTTTCATTTGCCTGCTTTTCGGGAATTCTGTGTATGTGTTCCACGGGTACGTGACTGAAAGAAGAAACGCTAAGCCTCTGCTGTATTTGAAAGTGTTTTATTTCTTAAAGAAAAACATGGCTGAAAAACCCATATTTCCTGTCTCGTTGAGAATTGTATCCAGCCATGAAACCTTCCATGCTACCAGCCACCATTTTATTAATATTACATATTTCAAAAATTGTAGCAAGCGCGAAGCAGTGTATCCTATTAGCATACTATTCTCTATCTGCAAGCTTCCTGCTTCTGATGTACTTAAATAAATACTTATTGTTTGCCATCATGTTTTCAGCTTATGCACTCCTCTCCTCACATTCATTTTTAGCTTCCCTTATTGTCAGCTTACATTTCTTTTGCCAGAATACCTTCCTTTTTGTTCCCCTCATTTGAGCAAGACTTCCATCTTCTGAAGGAAGCTTTCTACACCTTCTATCGCCTCCACTCATAAACCATGTGGGCTCCCCTTTTGGACCTCAGGGAGCCTTTCCTACTTAGCAGCATGCATTCCTACTGAGCTTCTGTTATCCTAGTTTTAAATAACCTTCATGCTGGAGAGATTTCAGCCTCTGACTATCCCTTCCACAGCCTCTGAGTAGTCCCTTAATTTTCAGATTCTCCCTCTTTTGAAGCAAAATGTGTCTGAGTTGGACATTCAATATCCTGAATTGGATAGCATTATGGCCACTGTTCTCTACTGGTTCAACAAGTTCATGGTACCACTTAGGAAGGATAAAGTCTAGGCTTGCCTCCTCTCTGGCTGGTTCCAAGACAAACTGTTCTAGGGCACAGTCATCATTCAGCATATCAAGAAACTGTCTCTCTTTGTCATGAATGACATGACAATGAGTTTACCCAATCTGTGTAAGGGTAACTGAAATAACCCATTACTATAACACTTTCTTCTTGAGATGGCACCTTGATTTATTTCTTCAATTCAAGTTATTTTTGTTTTTCCACCCCACATAATGAATGCCACCAATCCACACACATGCACACAAAATTTGTAACAGTAATAATGACTCCTAAAAACCATGCCTCTTGAGAACTTTGAAATAATTCAAAACATTGTTTTCTTTCTAAAACAGTTATTTTAGACAACCTGTTCTCTTTTTGGCATTCAGTCAAAGTAAAGAAATGTATTCCAATCATGAGCAATTTAGAATTCCATTAAATCAATTCAAGTGGGAGGACTGAGGTTTTTTCATGTAACAAGCACACCCTCTTCATTTTTTTTAATTATGTGATTGATTGTACTAGATCTCCAAGTAAATAAGAAAAATTGGCAGTGGTAAGTACTGTATTGGCAATATTTACCTGCAAGGCATCCAGATGAGACCCACCACGAAAAGTTCTACATTCTGGGGAAGCTGGCTTGAGTGACCGGACATTTCTTTTTAGTTCTTCCAAGGTGGATTCATGAGCAGCAATCTCAGCTTGAATTTTCTGCCAAGTCATTACAGGAGCAGGAGAAAATAGTACATGGCAGATGTCAACCTTACTTGCAATAAA
The DNA here is from genome assembly GCA_026170595.1 of Plestiodon gilberti rubricaudatus. NCBI lineage: Eukaryota > Metazoa > Chordata > Lepidosauria > Squamata > Scincidae > Plestiodon > Plestiodon gilberti. The sequence goes on from JANXHW010000001.1 coordinate 68,317,967, forward strand.
TCACATTACAGAAGACTACCATGAATGCAACAATGACTACATTAGTCACGCCTGTTTTAGTCACTTGGCCCATTACAGCAGATATTTCTATGTATCCTATACACACACGCACGCACCCTAAATTATACAGCAAATGCTCTCTTCAGAAAGCTATCATCATTCTAAATTCCGTGTGCAAAGTACCTGTGCCTCCTGTGGCATTTGGAAGGCATCTATTCTGTCAGTCAAATAAGATGTTAGCTGCCTATCCAGATCCTTTAAGCTTTCTTGTAGAACCTGCAACATGTGCTCAGTTTCTCTCATCGTCTGAAGCTGCTGTTCCAAGCAAATCTGCCGGCTCACTGCCTAAAAAGGGGAACAGAAGAATAAGTGCACATCACAATTATTTTGAAGTTGTGTATAAATATGAACACAGATATGAAACAAAATGAGACTGCAAACTCAGCTCTATTTTCTTTCTTGCCGTCAAGAGCTGAATTCAAGCATTACATTCTTAAGGTTTTGAGACACTATCCTAGAAAGTATACAATTCAGAGACTCCTAGCCTGAGAATCCATATAAAAAAATACACACCATTATTCCCTCATCAACACCTCTCATCTAAACAAGTAGAAGAGCAGCATATGGAGAGTTAGAGACAGAAGATAGACAGGAGAAGTATGAATTCATGACAGAATGCTATAATCAATACTGTTCACAGCTGAAATAGATATCTATTCAGTCTTCTGCCCTTAGGCAAGATCCCTGGTTCTCATGAATTCCTTATATACGGGGGGGGGGCTATCCTCTGATTCAGTTATCCGTGGATAGCGGATGCCCCCCACGACCCCCTCAGGCACTTTTAGCGCTGGAAGCTTCCTTTTTTTCCCCAAAGGTATGCAATGACCAGACCTCATGCAACTTCCTTGCAGGCCCGTCCACAGAGACTAGGTGCCTAAAGAGTCTCTGCAGACTCTCTAGGTACCTAGTCTCCATGGACGGGCCTGCAAGGAAGTTGCATGAGGTCCAGTCATCGCATACCTTTGGAAGAAAAAGCTTCTAGCACTAAAAGTGCCTAAACCACTTACCATGTCAGTCATCAAAATTGGTTGTGTCTGAGTCCAGTAAAGCAATATCCAATAAAAGTACAACAAACTGTAAGCTGCTGTTTTAAATATTTACCAAAGGAAAAGCTCACAAAAAAAAATATTCTGGCTATGGCAGGCCTAAATACATCATATGCTACTACAATGCTGGTTTATCTCTTTTATAGTATAAGTTCTACTTACAGAGTTTAGAAAGCCTTTAGCAATGTTAATCTTTAGCAGCCTAGGTTTGTGTCTTTAGCTTGGTGAGTCACAAGTTGTATAGGTCTAACCTTGATACTGTGCACTAGTGATTTTTGTCAACTGGTTTGAACCATTTAAAGGTTCTATTAACATTATACACAAAGGAGACTAATTTCTTACCAAATGGCTTAATTCTTCATAATGGGCATTGAAAGCCTCCAATTTTTCACTGATGATTTCATCAAGGATCCCTCCATCAATCAATGTTTGACCAAGTTCCCGAATTTGAGTCCGATTATCAGTTGGATGGCGCAGAACAGACTCCAGAGACTAACAAGAAGAGAATTAAAGTGTCATTGTTGATTTTCTAGTATACTAAGCCTATCACCCCAGCATTTTACAGTAATACACAGGTATTTTCATCAGCAAAAAACACAAGCATATTTTTACCACATTCATCAATTAACAGAACTCCCGAAACTAATGAATGTATTAATGCATAATGCAAATTTCATTTATTGTTAAATATAACCCAATATATAATAAACCATTAAAAACCATAAGATAACGCTAAGATTTGCTACCATTGCAGCCATCCCGTCTTTAAATGTATCAGTAAAATTTATTCTAAAAGACAGTGGCCCATGTGCATTTACTATCCCCTTTCCTGGACATAGAGTAACTTCATGAAGCAGTCACAGTACCTCAAGAGCTTCATTGACAGCATCCACTTTATCAGGTAAGTTTTCACTGCTTTTCATCCTTTCTTCCAAAGTATTCAGCCAGACTGTTTCTAGGTCCAGATAGTGGAGCAGCTCAATCCAGCAAGACCATACTTCCTGAGAAAATTGTGGTCACATTAAAACATAGTTTCTTAAATACAATTCCTTGGGTTTTCAAGGAACATTTCCCATCATTCAAATGTGTAAGAGAAACTCTGTGCACTCCTTTTAATATTGGAGTCACTGGTGCACACTTATTTTGTCCAGTACAAAATACGAATGGTATAAATAGCAAGGGCCTAAGCTACTATCTAAAATCAGTACTAGACTTTAATTTTTTTTTTAAAAAAAAGACTATGAGAACCATACCTCCAAAGTGTGGCATTTTCCCCGGATCCTATTGCAGAGCAGCTGATAATTCTCCAATACAAGATTGAGCTCAGTTGTTAAGTCCTGACCACCAGATGGCAGTTTAGCAGCTAACAACTTGATGTTGTCCTTTAGAATTTTAACGCGCACTTCCTTCTGCATAACTTCCTCTTTTGCTCTCTGCTTAAAGAAAGGGAATACTGACCAGCTGAACTCAATTCCAAAGTCTTAGTCTTCATTACATAAATGAATAAATAAATCTCCACTATCCATCAGTTCCTCTAAGCAAAGATGATTTTTAACATTATCATTATCAATACTACTGAAGAAGTGGCCAGCTAGGAAATCCATGGATTCCATAAAATTCCATTTGACGCTCTGGTGTATTATTTAATCACATTTATATTAGTCTGTACACCAAAGGAGTTCAGGCAGCATACGTGGGATTAACTCACTTTATTCTTACAATTTACACTGATACAAGTGAGGACAAGAGATACAAATCACTGTCATCCAGTAAGATTGAATTGATTGATTGATTGATTGATTGATTGATTGCTGAGTAGGTTTTTGAACACAAAACTCATCACTGGATGGTAATACTCATGCCAGTACAGTATATGACAATTTCTCAACAATTTGCCAAGTTCTTACAATTTTATTCTCAGATTCCCCCTACACTTAAGAGAGCCATAACCTGGGCTAATCCAGAGGATAGGATTGGTCCCTTCCCAAGGAAGGAGTGCAGGCAAACCCATTTCCTCACCCACTCATTACAATGCCTTTTCACTACATAATTGCTGGGGGGTAGTTCGTTTGAACCACCCCTCAACATGTGGACAAAATACTACTTTAAAGCAATATTTATTGCACATATTGATACATTCACTTCTGAAGCAGCAGGATGGCATGTCGGATGTGGAAGGTATGTGCACCCAGGCTCCTCACAGCCATATTTTCTGAACTGGCCCTCTAATTTATTATTCTACTCTAAAAGTTGCCATTTTGGTTTTTTAGTCAATTTTCATCATGCTGTTGAATGTCATGATTTCTAAAGCTTATCAAAGAATTCTCTAGTAGCCCCAGGATAATTTTTAAAATCTGAAATTACAATAAAATGTCTTTCCATTCACCCCAGCAAACATCATCAGGCCAGATGCAACTTGCCATGCTTACTAATATTTAAGGAATTTTGCTATCAAAGCCAGATCACATTCATGGAAAACTACCAGTCATGATCAGTTACGATTGACGATATCCAGAAAAATACTGTTATAATTTCATTGCAGAAAATATGCAAACAGAAAAATATTGACAAGGAGGTAAAATGGTAGTATGACTTTAAATAACCTGGCAAAGGCAGCAGTTAATCTCTCAACTGTAACAACATATGTTCTAAGAAGAACTAGAGCAGACAGCAGAACGCCACACCTTGATAATGCCCCTCACATTTAGAAGTGAAACGTTAGGAGAAAAAAGTTTTTATTTTAATAAACCGTGGCTTAAAACCCAAACAGCGATTGTATTCATTTTATGGATAATTCCAGCCACGAAAGCCTGAGTAAAACAGAAAAGGTCTTTATATTAGTATTTTAATTTTAATTAAATGTTATTTAACACTAATATTAAAACTTTAAATTAAAATTTAATAAAATCAAGCTTCTCTCGTATTTCTGACCTTCATTTCTTCCACAGCATTCTCCAGCTCATCTGGACTCTTGTATTCAAAATCTCTCTCCAAATATTCTTCTTCAGCCTGAGCCATCCATTCTTGCATTTCTGCCAAGTCCTTCTTGAGGTTTACAGCTTTTTCCTGACTTTCTGATAATTGATTTTTCTGACTAATGATCTAACAATTCAATCAAAAAATATAAAAGGATAGCATTGGTAAAAGCAGTTCATGGGCAAAAAAAGTACAAATATCAGAGCACTGAAAGCTTCAGCCTCTTACTTTCTAGATCAGCAGTTCTAGGGAGTAGGGAACACTGTAAGTTGTTGCGGGGGGGACGGACGGCAGCAACGGCACTCGTGGGATCACACCACCGCTGGGAGAAAAAAGAGGGTTCTAGACTCACCGGGGGTCACGTCTGCCCTCCAGAGGGTGCGGGGGGCATGGCCCCCTCTGCAGGCCTCCCTAACACTCAGATTGTCTCCCTGAAGTGATCGAGACCCAATTCCGGTTTTTGGCAAAACCCAGAAGTAAACCGGAAGTAGGTCTCAATTGCTTCAGGGAGTCGATCTGAAGCTCGGGAAGGCCCACCTGCACTCTCCAGAGGGCTGCACGACCTTTTTTCTCCTGGCAGTGGCACGATCCCACAAGTGATCCCACAAAAAACAGGTTATCTTGTTGGCTGTGTGCTCCCTGAGGCATCTGGTGGGGCCACTGTGTGATACAGGAAGCTGGACTAGATGGGCCTTTGGCCTGATCCAGCAGGGCTCTTCTTATGTTAAGTGCTGTCGTTGCGGTTGCTAAGCCAGCACATGTCACTATGCCCCTTAAGGGGGTAGAGACTGCTTCTGGTTGGCGTGATGGGTTGCAACACACCAGTTTGAGAACCGCTATTCTAGATAGTAATTTAATTCAGCATTTTATTTAAATCAGAAGTTATCTAGAAAATGCTATTTCTATGGTTACAAAGCAAGGTCTTACATTATTTTTTATTTTTCACATTTTTATACCGCTCTTCCTCCAAGGAGCTCAGAGTGGTGTACATGTTTCCTCCCCTCCTTTTTGTCCTCACAACAACCCTGTGAGGTAGGTGGGGCTGAGAGATAGTGACTGGCCCAAGGTCACCCAGGAAGCTTCGTGGCTGAGCAGGGATTTGAACCTGGATCTTCCAAGTCTAAGTCCAACTCCCAAACCACTACACCATCCTGGCTCCTATAGGTTACTGGCACAGTCAGATCTAACTGAATACTATTCTACTGATTTTAAACTGTATTCACTACAAATTTGCCTCTATCATAAACTCACAGTTCCTGGCTTCCTCTCAGTTTCAGCTCCCCCACTACAATACTGGGATGATACTACTTATCTTACATGGTTGCTGTAAGGACATATAGAGGCATATACATATACAGTAAGGACATTATACATCAAGATAATACAAGTGCTACACAAATGTTCATCATCATCAGATTTAGTGCTACCTTTCTTGCACAGAATTCTCAAGTGTAAGACTGCCTTTCCTTGAATGGGAGATACTTTTGGATCTGATCCTAGATCAGCAGGCCTCACAATAATCCTCCCTGATCTGTACAATTATCCATATTTCAGATGGGGGAAATGAGGCTGAGAGAGACCTGCCTTAGCCATCTAGGAAGCTTAAGGCTGACCTGAAATTTGAAGTGGGGACATCCTGATCACAGCTTACATTATAACCTACCCGTGCTACATCAGTATTATACACCAGTGATGTTTTCACTGTTAAAGCGTAAACTATTTTTCATTTTTATAACAGATTTTTCAGATTGTCTTATTGTAATGTTATTGCGATTATTTTGTTTGTAGCTGTTTTGGGGTACGTTTAAAAAGTGGAAAGAGAATTTATACATATTAAAAATGAAATTAAGTATTGAAGTCTAGCTGTTACCATATAGCTACCAAACTCTCCCATGTGATGTACATAATAAAGCTACTACTGTGAACCATGAGTGACAGGTATGATAATGCAAATAAAGAGTAGTACTATCAGTAACTAACCTGTTTGCTCAATTTCTCCCACTGTGACTGGACATCTGTCAGCTTCAATTTCACCCAAGCATTAACGGGCTGGCCTCTTACAGCAGACTCTATTTCTTTCATCTCTTTTAAGGACAGTTCAGTCTTCTCCATTTCAATAACAAACATCTGCTCATGAATCAGAACAAAACGTATTTAAATAGCTACTTTGCCGAGTATAGACGGAAATTCTGCTCACTTTATTAAAAGCACTGCAAATATATTTCCTCATTCTTACCTTTTACAATTTCTAAAATACAATAATTGTATTTTTTTGTTAAATACAGCATGTATAGTTCCATGCTTTCACTAGAAAGTGACAATGGCATCAATCAAAAGTGCTTAAGTATGTCTGAAGGCTTGTACAGAGATGAAATTACCACTACTCACATGTGTACTTTGAACTTAGAAATTGGTTTGCCATATAGTATGACAGGATTCTGGAGTCATGGAACTACCTGTGTAGTTTTCTGTATTATGGCCAAGAAGAGTCTCCCAGGCACCCACCAGATGTACAGGTATCCCATGCGAAATCATTCTATGTCTGTTAACTGCATGCATGAGTTTCAACCCATGTGGGATTTACAACTACATGTTCAGTCCAATTCAGTTCAAAAGGCACACTAGTCCCTCCTCCAGCACTGTCAACCAATTTTCACCAGACTTCCTGCATCTGCATGTATCCCAGCAGCACTTGTCAGCCAAAAGGGGTGGGAGCTCCCCCAGAGGGGTTGACCTTCTGAGGGCAGGAAACGTCCTGCAGGTTAAGGCAGCACAACAAGATTTATGGGTTTTGTTTCATGTGTTTACTATGCAAGTGTGCATGGAGGGATGACTGAGAGCAAGGATTGTGCTCCAAAGCAGACATGTGGGGAAATGCCCTACTCCCACCTCCTTTACTCCACATTCAGAAAAGCAGACAAAGATCTCAATTCCAAAAATAATGTTTTTATGTAACAAAAATGTAAAAAGAGCTTAAATTGACTCTGCAAGGAGCTCCACAATCTTGCACTCATTTGCCTCTCACTACTGTTACACCCATGGCTGGCCAACTGATTACACAGCTTCAGTTGCCACCCTATGCACACTTTCCTGGGAGGAAGTCTCACTGAACACAATGGGACTTACTTCTGATCAGGCAGTGCACATCCCTCAGTGTGAAGGGAGGTGGCTGCCCTTTACAGCCAAAAAGAAGGGAAGATTGAGCCCTTGTGGATAAGGCTCTCCCAGAAGACATATACGTCTCTCAGGTACACACACACGCACAGTCTTTCAAAGATGCTTGGGTGGACCTGTGGAAAGGAGAAACTCAAGGCAACCCAACCATAAGGCCACCAGAAGTGTTCACCTGGAGCAGCACCCTTGGACACACTTAGAATGGTGGCAAAAGTACAAGCCCCAGCCCATCTGTCCATCACCCTGTCCAGCCTTCCACTCCACTGGGCACTCCAATCCTCTTCCAGATTGCTGGAAGTTGAACGAGGATTGCAGCAGAGTCAGCCTCCTTTTCCCTCCAGCACAGGTGGAGGAAGAAGGGGGGGGAGGAGCTGCTGCAGCTCCAAATCACTTCTCCCCACCTACTCGGTGCTTACAAAGCACCAAGAAGGCAGGGAAAGGCAACTTGGAACCTGCGCGCCCCTTCCCTGCACTTACTGAGATCATTGCATGCAGCCTCCTCACTTCATTCCTCTTCCGTTTGTAACTAGCATGAGCAGAGGATGCTTGGTTCCCAGCATCGCCTGCACCAGTTCATTTCAAACAGAAGAGGTGTGGACCAAGGAGCCTGCATGCAGTGATCTTCATAAGTAAAGGGATAGGGCATAGAAGCGCACCTGCTTGTTCACCCACCTGCCGTCCTCCATAGGAGGAGTGCACATAGGCTGCAATCCTAGGCACACTTTCCTGGGAGTAAGCCTCACTGAACTCAATGAGAGCTGCTTCTAAATAGGCATACCCAGGGTAATAAATACAAGGATACCCTCCCCCTTCTCCTTCCATAGGGAAGAGAATTGAAGAGCAGACAAGAGGTGCTCCATTTGCTGTCCTGAAGTGGGGCTTCCCCATCCTTATCCCAGAGTTTTCCAAACTGTGTCGCGACACATTAGCATCGGCTGCAGTGTGCAGGTATGTCGCGTGAAAATAAGCAATACCAACTGCATGCATTGTTATTGTTTCCCCTTCCGTCGTAACCGTGTACATTGGACCCTTGAAAAATGCCTTTAAAAAGGAAAAAAAGCCCGAAAATCGCTGTTTCATCTTTAAAAATCCAAACAGCTCCATCTTCAGGACTGTAGAGATCGAAATCACGCTGCTTCAGGCACTTCCTGGTTGCTCAATTTCCCCCCTCCCTTCCCCAAGGTCGCCCCAGAATGCACTGGGACTAGACCACATGGCACTGTGTAAGAGTCCTTTATTTTATAAGATAAAACAATTTTGCCATCTGTACCAATGTTGTAACTTTAAGCTATCTGCCAAAAACTTTTTAATAAAAGGTTCAAAAAGTGCACTTTGATTCATGGATAACATGGTATAAAAGGAATATAAATGAACAACTTAGCTTCATCTTTGTTTGTAGGTGTCAGGGAAGTTTCATGGGATGCACTACACACAATGCTTAAAAATAGCCACAGAACAACAAAAGGAGCAAAACTAAGCATAGCTACTGTACACATCAGCATAACTTACCATACATTGATCAAGCTGCTTTTGAAGTCCTTCAGGATCCCGTTGAATGACTCGCTCCTTCATTAAGAAATCTTTTACACCATCCAGCCATTTCTGAACTAGTTTTGAATCAGTCTGAATAGAATATGGCAATGTTAATGAAATATTATGAACTGTAATTTGACAGCCCAGAACTAGAAGTTTTGAAAAGCTATTCGATATCAAAAATGGAGAAAAATATGCAATTCTAATATTGATCCCTGTTTACTCATAGTTTGATCCTTAGCCTCACACAAGACTTGGTTTAAAAAAAAATTATATTGCAGTTGCATTAAAAACGTTGAATCCTGGAGAGATGGTGCACTTTGGAGGAACAGAAAAGAAGCCCAAAGGAAAAGTGACTGCAAGGGTTGGAACATCAAGGTGCCTCCAGAGACCCATGAATGGCCTGAGGGATTTCAAAACGCTTTGAGGATGGAGTCATGTTTAGCAATAATTGTCTTGTGGTCATAAAGCAAAATTGTACATAGTCTGTTTAATCTGAAGAGTAACCATAGGATACAGTCACTGTGATCCTACTCCTATTCCTTCTGTAGTACCAACAAGAAAAATAAAGAGAGAGAAATCCTTGCCCCAAGGAGCTAACATGGGAGGCATATATAATTCAATGAGGACTAAGAGGTTGTGTCAAATACATTTTGAGAGATTTCAAAAGGGGAGAGGTGGGGGGGGGTTGCCATCTGAGTGTTCAGAAATACGACAGACTTTGGATTTGGAACTGAACTCCAATCTATGTGGTCTGCTTCAATGAAATATTGCTGCCAGAATTTAGTTGTGCTTTCCATTTTTGTTCTCCCCCAATTATGCAAACCTACTGCCATGTTAAAGGACATGTGTTCTGGGTATTCAAAGTTCTATTGTAGTTATTTGTATCCCAATACAGAGGAGGAATTTATTACTGGATTCTTGGAATTTTTTGACCTACCTCCAGCTTTTGGTATTTTGCAGTTGAACAGAATGGCTTGTAAAAAAAAAAAGGGTTTCAAACAGAGAGCAAGAACAATAGTTTCAAACATATTCCGAACAGCTTGTAAGAAATGCATTATATCTGACCTAGACAACAGAGCAGTGGAATATTTTTCAGTAGGACTATTATTCTCATATCACCCAACATTCTCAAGACACTTTGCTTAAAACAAGCCCCTACATGCAATCCTTAGTAGTACACCACAGTGGAAGTTTCTCCACGGGAGGCTTTCATGGCAGAAGAGGCTCCACCTCTTTCCAAAAGGAAATCCACCTTAATAGGATGTTTTGGTAGCAAAATAATTAAAAAAAATAGAGCAACAGTCCCAAATTAACCACATGTCTAGGACAAGTGGTGGTTTGCAGACTGGAACAGGATCTCAACATTTGAAGATTTTTAATGGTGGGGTTTCTGATCTCTATCCACAAACCTCCCATCTCCAGGCATAGCCTGAAAAAGCTGAGAAACAGCCCCCAATCACCATCTTCAGTTTGAGTTATTACTCAAAAGGAATTGTTATTACTCTGCACATGCAAGAGGCCTTTTCACTGAGGAGGACAAAGTTAATTACCCTGTGTAACAAAATTTGAACAATGTTGTGTTTAGCTGAATATTTTGATGTATCTTTATTAATTGTGGTGCAAGGATTTCAAAAATTGTCACTATTTTTGGCATAGCAGCAATCATTCTTCACAGTTTACCTGTGGTTCCCTTGAAAATGTCCAAAGATTGGATGAAACGTTGGGACTGATATTTTACAATTTATGTAGATCTCTTTGATGTTTTATATATGTTTATATATTTTAAAACTGGAATTCCTCGTACTTGTTTAATATTATAAAATATATATATATGGTCTTTTAACCCATAAAATTTCTATCTTTTTTGCAATAGCAGCAATAGCCACAATTTACACTACTTGGGGAAAGCTTACAACCTCTTGTCGTGGCCATGTTTACCCTTGTGTAAAGGCGAATGACAGTGTTTCAAAACTGACAGTACCATTGGAATCAGCGCCTCTGAATAGTATAACATTTAGAAATAAACTTTTGTGTTACACACTGTTATTTTTACGAAAAGGATTTAAGAATTGATGAATATATGAGTGCTCAGATTTTTTATTTATGGCATTTTTAGTCTTTAAGGAGCTCAGGGTCCCAACAGCAGGCTGATTGAGCCAAATAATTATAATGAAAGCATTTGGGAATCACCTCCACAATGGCAAGCATTGCAATCTCCTGCAGCACAAATTCTTGGGTCATATGGGAAAATATTGGGTCAAGAGAGAAAACATTTTAGTTCATGTATTTATACACTGCTCTTAAATATCCTTAGAATGGCTCACAACAATAAGAAAAATGCAACACACACATAACAATGGTAAAAAAGCAACTAAAAAGGAAAAAAGGTAAAACTGAATAGCACCAAGTTCACAGTATTAATAGTTAAAGGAAAGGAAGAATAAAAAATGCCTGTTATAATACCGTATTTCTTCGATTCTAAGACGCACTTTTTTCCAAATTTAGCAATTAAAAAAGGGGGGTGCGTCTTAGAATCAAAGGTGTGCAAATTGCACCCCCAAAATGCCACCTCCTTACTTACAGGGGCTTGTGGGGGCTTCGGGGAGGCCTGTGCAACCCTCTGCAGGCCTCCCTGATCTTCAGTTCGGTGAAAAACGGCTATTTTCAGGCACTTCCGGTTTTCGCAAAAACCGGAAATGGCCGAAAACCACTGTTTTTCGCCGAACTGGAGATCGGGGAGGCCTACAGAGGGTCACGCAGGCCTCCCTGAAGCCCCCACAAGCCCTGGTAATAAGCAAGAAGAGGTACCATTTATAAGTTTTTTTGGGGGGTACAATTTGCACATAAATCCTGAGGGAATTTTTTTTTTCCCTGCTGGTAATACGAAATTAAAGGTGCGCCTTAGAATCGATGGCACCTTAGACTCAAAGAAATACGTAAAAATAACAGAAAAGCTAGCAGAATAGGTGCCAAGAGAGCCTCCCTGGAATTCTGTCAACAAGAACATATGAAGAGCCTTGCTGGATCAGGCCAAAGGCCTATCTAGTCCAGTTTCCTGTATCTCACAGTGGCCCCACCAGATGCCTCAGGGAGCACACAAGACAACAAGATTCATGTATCCTGTTGCCACTCCCTTGCACCTGGCATACAAAGAAAACCTACTTCTAAGACCAGGAGAATGGCTTATGGCTTGTAACTTGTGATGGACTTTTCCATCGGGTGCCACAGCCGAGAAGACCTTCTCCCCAGTAATCATTCACCTCCTCAACTCTGCCGGCAGGGGAACCCTAAGTGGCCTTCAATGATCTCAGTGCACTTAGGCTGATGTAGAGGAAAGCATTTCTTCATGTACCCTGGGTCCCACCGTCTAGGGCTTTAAAGGTGAGGAAAGGCACTTTGAATTGTACTTGAAAATGGTTATCAGTGAAAATGTTTACAAATCAGTGAGAGATGTCCTAGTAGGGGTCAGAAGTGTCTCCGTCATATCTTACATCAAGTGACGTTTCAGAAAAAGGCAAACCCATGCGCAACACATTGTAGTAGTAGAATTACAAAAAAATATTTAAATAAATCTAAGAACTAAATTAAATGTTTACCTCAAAAACTCTCAGTTTGGAAATAATTTCTTCCAGTACATGAATATCTTTAGAAACCTTTGTCTTCAGCTTGTCCCTGTATCCCTGTAAACATTTAAACTCTTGCTTGTAGAGCTTTGATTTATCAGCAGTAGTATGCTTCTCCAAGACCTGAGTGTCTGCAGCAAGTTTATCTACAGCAGTTTTCTGGTTTTCTAGAGTTTCACAAACTGTCTGCAGGAAACGTTTAAACAACAAACAAAACAAAAACAGTTGCATTTCATATTTATACAAGAAGTGCCAGTAATGATCCCAGGACTAGATATGGCCTCCGTCTCTAGGCCAAGAAAGCTGCCTCATATGAAAACGCAATTTTTCTCCATAGCCATAACTGAATGAAAAGTATTTGAATTTTGTGTTGATGTTTCAGGGCAAGAGTATGTTGCATAAGATTATGCCCACTTAAGGGCATTGCTAGGCCACCAAAGTTTACCCACCCCAACATTATACCCCTATGAGTCCCATTATGGGGCAACCCAAAAGGATAGTTCTGAGAAAAACTGAAAGAAAAGATTTTCTGGGAGAAAGACCTTAGTGGGCCAGTATGTCATTCACTACCCGACTGTCAGCACAATCCAGTGTAACTCTTGCACCAGTGTAACAGTAGATCAAACTCTTCTCTCCACTGGTACACAGTGACATGTCAGGTTGGTTAAAATGATCATGGCATGAACTGAAACCAATCTGACCGTGGACAGTCACATCTGAACTTAAATTTGGTAAGGTGTGAACAAGAAACCTACCTTTGTCTCTTGTAAAGCTCTCTCAACTTTAGCAAGGTCATTCACTGCACTCATGATGGATTGCACCTTGATTTCCAATTCATTCAGCTCATCCTTCAGTTTCTTCAAAGAATCCAAATAATCTTTAGAAGGCTGGCTTTCCAATTCTACTTTTAAAATAAAATTATAAAGTCAAACTCAACGTGCTTATTAAAAATTGAACAGATATAAATATGCTTTAAAAAATAAAACATAAGGACACGAAGTTCTCCTTTTGACTGAATGCAATATACTGAATGGTATATTCATCCAAGCATTCATCTCATGGAAACTCTGCTGCAACACAGGTAGATGTATCACAGATACGACGGGCACCCTGCCGGCGCTCGGGCGCATGGGGACGGGGCCTGCGCGCATCATGTCGACGCGCCCCTCGCGTGACGTCGACAACCCCCCCCGCCCGTTTTGCTCTCATTTCGGAGCCGAACGGGCTCCAGGGAGGGAGGGCGGGCCAATCCGCCACCTCGCCTCACTTTGGTAAGTTCGCCCGAGCGCCTAGAGCTCCTGCTCCACGCGCTCCACCGAAGTTCCGGCGCTAATGTATCAAAAGCTACCAAATAATGCTAGACATACCAAATGAATGTGCAAGTGACTGACTTTACAAGCTGGCAATGCTACTTAATACCTGAAACTGCTGCAAGAGAGTGGATTCAGACATTCTAAAACATTTGTGAGTAACAAAAGTACAGTAACACATGGAAGACAGGAAATGTGTGCATCTTTATTAACACCCAAACACAGCTCCAGGAGTACCATTGAAAAGTTGGGATAAAACGGACTACTTTATCAAATGCTTCTCTTAAAATCAGTTGATTCTAAACAGTCATGTTTCATAAGGTTTTTCCTTTATTTTCTCAGAAATGCTGTGTAGCTTACATCATTCCGCATTAGCCTATTGTGAATGCATTCTGACTCAAGAAAACCTTTTTTCACCCTTATACTACCTTAAAACCTCAGCTGTGGGGGGAAAACCTCAGCTGTGGGGGGATAACCAAAAGGAAAGTATACAATAAAAAAACCTGTATGAATTTCATATATTGAACAAGAGCTCTTTCTCCCCATATAACTTTGCCTGTCCACTACATTCAACATCTGAGGACCTGCCCACATCATGAACCAAACATCTGAGGCCTATATTCCCACTCTATCTGAAGTTTGCTTGGTGGGGGAACAACACATGAAAAGGTCTTTTCAGTTGTAGCCTCCATGCTCCTCCCTTTCCCTGGAGGCCTGCTTAGCCCCACCCCCCGTCATTAGCGACTTTTTGCTAGGTGGCAAAACTTCTCTGTTTAAGCTGGCATTTCAGTTAAATTAATGCTCCAATACGCGATTATTATTATTTTTTCCTCCTCTTCAGTTGGTGTCAGTTCAATTGGCTATTTTGGTTTTTGGATTATTGCTTTGGATTGTTTTATAGCTTTAGTTTGTGATATTTTTGATGAATTTATTATTGAACTTGTATTTTTAAGTGATATAAGATGCCTTAAGGCCCTCTTATAGAGCAGAAAGGTAGAATATAAATAATTAAATATATAAAAATATACTGAACTATTTTAATTTTGTTAGCGATTTTGGCAGAAATATGCAATATAAAAACTCAAAAAGAAATTGTCCATAAAGAGACTTTTTATTATAGCTCCCCTTTAAACTCTTCAGCATGGAATACAGCATTAAAGTTATGCTAACATTTTGTCTTCGTTTTAAACGTTTGGAACAGCATTTAAAGACCTGATTTTGCATTTCTGTATTTGGAAACTATTTATTTATTTAAACTATTTGTTTAAAGATTTATACCCCGCCTTTCTCCCAACAAGGGCAATCAAGGCGGCTTACAGATAAAAACATTAAAATACATATATACATTGAAAATTATTAAAAACAAGTAATTAAAAGAATTAAAACAAACAGCCCCAGTGGGTCACCTATATTTACATTTGTTAAAAAGCCAGCCCACCATGCCAGACATCGAATGCCAACCTGAATAAAAATGTCTTAAGACCCCGCCGAAAGGTCTCTAAGGAGGGAGCCGTTCTTAATTCCAGGGGGAGGAATTCCATAATTGGGTCACCACTCCCGAGAAGGCCCTATTCCGCGCCGCCATCCCCCTCACCTCCATCAATGGCGGCACGGTAACCAGGGTCCCCCTGATGACCTCAGAGTACGGGTCGGATTATAAGGAAGGAGGCGGTCTCTCAAATACCATGGACCCAAGCCGTTAAGGGCTTTAAAAGTCAAAACTAGCACTTTGAATTGTGCCCGGAAACAAACCGGCAGCCAGTGTAGCCGCCAAAGCAATGGTCCGACTGAGTCAAACCGACAAGCCCCGGCAACCACCCGGGCAGCCGCATTCTGCACTAGTTGCAGTTTCCAAACAGTCTTCAAAAGGCAGCCCCACGTAGAGCACATTGCAGTAATCTAGTCTAGATGTCACTAGGGCATGGGTCACTGTGGCCAGGTCTGCACGATCCAAGTACAGTCGCAGCTGGCGCACCAGCCGAAGCTAGGCAAAAGCCCCCCTGGCCACAGCCGCCACCTGAGAATCCAGGAGCAGCTGCGCATCCAGGAGAAACCCCAAGCTGCGGACCTGCTCCTTCAGGAGGGAGTACAACCCCATTCAGAGCAGGACGATGATCCAATACCTGAGTCGTAGACTTCTGGACCAGAAGAACCTCTGTCTTATCAGGATTTAATTTCAGCTTGTTTGCCCCCATCTAACTCCCAACTGCCTCCAGACAACGATTCAGGACATCGACCACCCCCTTGGAATTGGGTGGAAAGGAGACAAAGAGCTGGGTGTCATCAGCATACTGATGACTCCCTATCCCAACCCCCAGGATGACCTCTCCCAGTGGCTTCATATAGATATTAAACAGCATGGGGGATAGAATTGACCCTTGTGGCACCCCACACCTCAAGGGCAAGGGTACCAAACAAGCATCCCCCAGCACCACATTCTGGGATCTATCAGCCAGGAAGGAGCGGAACCACCCCAAAACGGTGCCTCCAAGCTCCAACCCAGCCAACCGACCCAGAAGGACACCATGGTCAATGGTGTCAAAAGCCGCCGAGAGAACTATAGACTTCATATGTCTTATGAAGACTATAAAACTACGATGATACACTGTACTTCAGAATCGAAACAACTGTCATCCTGTATGACAATGCAAGATAGTGAGATCAGACTGTTAATTAAATAATTAAAAGATCCCAAGTTCACCACTTTCACCGCAATGAAACTGTGTTCCTTTATTAAAGAACAGCAGGAGAGGGCAGTATTCTGCCATAAACCAATGTGGGCAATTCAGTTGACGTGCTTCTCTAGTATAACTGTATCTGAACACATTTTATTTTTCTTCATCACAAATATTTCAGTCACACTTGTATGAACAAGCACTAAACAGAAACAGAAAATAGATCTCAGTCACACTAGCTGGTCTTACATTGCTCAGCAAAATACCATATTTTTCGCTCCATAAAACGCACTTCCTCCCCCCCCCCCAAAAAAATAGGGGGGAATGTTTGTGCGTCATATGGACCGAATGCTAAAAAAATGTAAAAAAATTACTTACCAGGGCTTGTGGAGGCTTCGAGAAGGCCTGCACGACCTTCTGTAGGCCTCCCCAATCTTCAGTTCAGCAGAAAACGGCGATTTTTGGGCATTTCCGGTTTTTGCGAAAACCGGAAATGCCCGAAAATCGCCATTTATGGCCGAACTGAAGATCGGGGAGGCCTACAGAGGGTCGCGCAGGCCTCCCCAATGCCCCCACCAGCCCCGGTAAGTGAAAATATTTTTTCCCTATTTTTAGCTCCATACTACGCATGCATCCTATGGCCCGATGTGTCCTATGGAACAAAAATACGGTATTTACTAAGTTATATAAAATTTCAACCATCCCAAATATACCATGAAGTTCAATCTGCATATTTGTAAGGAAAGTATAAAGCATAGTGCAATGCATATCTCTGTCTCTTAACCATACTTATAAGAGATCAAGAATCCCCTAGATTAATGGCCCAATCCTACCCAGCAACAGCGAGTTGGATGCAGGGCCACTGGCGCAACGTCTGCTGCATCCTATGCGCTTTCCCAGAGAAGAGGCCGGTCGAGAGGAACAAGGGGGAAAGACTTGCCTTACTTTTCCGGCCTCCGCATTTTCCCCTATGGAACTCCTCAGTCATTGCTACACCAGCTCTATTGCTGCCGTAACTTTGATGGACCTGCTGGGAGCACATTCGGGATCAGAGTTCAGGATCTGGTGGCTGCCGGTTCCATCTTATCCGGGCCCCCGTTCCACCCCAATCCCCACCACTCCACCAGCAGAACCCCACCAGTGGCTGGACTGGTCTGCATTACACTGCTTTATGGCTGCTGCAGGGGAGCCCTCATTGTGATAAAGGGGCCCTCATTTTGCTGGCATACCTGGAGGTACACCTGTGCAATCTTAAAACAGGATTGAGCCCTAAAAGTAGAAAGGTGATGCACAAGTAAAGAAACACAATATAAACAGAGCATAGGGTAGTAGAGGCAATAATTTTAAACCATAGCTGTCTGGAACCTAAGTATTATATCCTGAAGGTCTGTTTGCACAACAGGAAGAGGGCAGATTTTTGCTGAACTCCACTTCCTTTGTAACTTTGTGTGTTCCTTCACATCTGTGCGCAGGTCCCACAACCCAGAGGAACAAGGGGAGATTGGTGAAAATTGCCCCTCCTCCTTGCACAAACAGTGCAGAAGACCACCTTAGGATGCATCTCAAACAGCATTGATAAGTAACTTGAACGGTTTTGATCTTTATTGCTAATTTTAAGTAGTGTATTTTAGGTATGTTTTGTGAAGCTGCCTAAAAACGACATACAACCAGGAAGCATATAAACTGAAATATCATAGTGCTATAATCTCACGTAAATCTTTTTAAGCAGGGACAATAAATGAAATCAGTTCACCTGTTTGAGACATATTAGTTGGCTTCACAAATTAACCCACTAATTTTCCTACATATTTATTCTCTCTTGATAAGGCTCCAATGCACACCAAGACTATTGATCACATATTGGAAGAAGTAATGTTGAATAAGAAATGTGTCCTAGAATATTTCAAGTTATATAGTTTTATACCAGTTGTTCAAAAATACATACTTTTTTGTATCTCAATGCAATTCAGTGCTTTCTAGTTCTTCCAAGATTCTTCCAAATTATCAGTATCATAAATGACTTATTTCCACAAAGCAGCAATCTAAGTAACAGTTTTCTGAAGAAAATGGCTTTTATATGGCAAATGGGGGAAAACCAAAATGATACTTAATCCTTTCTAAGAAGCAACAAAATCTATATCACACTTTCAGTGAGAATACATGATTTATACATAAGTATCAGCCCAAACCTAAGATGAATACAAAGCAGCACTAATTCTTCCACAAAGCAGTCGAACAGCATGACAAGCAGGAGAAGATGGTTTTCTCACAAACTACATCCACACAAGTTAAATAAAAGCACACCTTTCTTTAACTGCTGTTGGAGAAAATCCAGTTTTTGCTGGGCAGACTTGAAGCGATCAGTCAAAGAGCTGAGGCTATCCTCAATAAAATCTGGAGTAGCAGGCTGGGAAACAAGGGTCTCGCACTTGGCTTTCAGGTGTTCCACATGAGGAATCAGACTTAACAGGTGAGTAAGTTCCCTCTGTGAAGTTAAGTGCACAAATATTAAAAACGGTTTGAACAATATTGGTGTAACTACTCAACAAATTTACACTACTACTACAGGTTCACTTTGTAATTTTCTTTTGTGTATCTAACAGTGAACAGGATTACCTGACACGATTCCTTTAGAGCTATTAAAGGTTGCTGTTGGGATGCAGAAGCAGAGTTGTCTTCCAGCCACAATTCTTTCTCACTCATGATCTTATCAAGCTCAGCCAATTCCCTGAAGTAACTATTTACTTCATCTTGGCACTGCACCTTTCTTGCTACTTCTACCAGGTGCCAAGTAGCCCTTTTCCACTCTGCCAACAGCTTCTCTAGGGCATTTGTTATATCCTCAGTAGGAAGCCCTTCTGAACAGGTAAAAGGAAAAAAAAATCAGTTTTGATATGACTAACACAATCATTGTGCACTTCCTTTCTAAGCTAATACAAGATTAGGATATCTTACTCGTCCCAAGATAGGACCCAATAGAATTAATTCAAATTCTTCATCAATTACTTCCAAACTATCACATGTGGAAGAACCAAAAAACACATTTCGTGAAAACAACAACATGTTCCTTTGGGTAAGATATATTCACACATAATTATAATTCGACATGGTTTCACATTTTAACTATGCAAATCTTCCTTAGCTATAAATGAACTGAAAAAGTCCATGTTGAGCTAGGAAGAATAGATTCAGCAGACTGATGTAATTAACCACGTGAAGATAAAAAAGACCCACAGGACACAACGGAGGATTTACTACACACACACACACACACACACACACACACACACACACACACACACTCTTCTCTTCCTAGAGACTTGAATCCTTCACATGTATGAATAAGGCACATAATTCAATTCTATTTCTGAAGTTAAGCAGGGAGCACCTATAAGCAGCTTCACTGAAACCCACATGTAAGCCACTCTCAGCTCTTTAATGGACAGCCCGTGTACAAACATAATGAATGAATACCAACCTATACCCAGAAAATAGATGACACTTGGTAAATACGAACAGCCAAATAAAATTCACTACAATTGGGTTCCCACATCATTAAATTAATCATGTACATTCACTGTCATCATACATCTTTAAGACTTTGCTTGCTTTAGCAAATAAACTGATGTTTACCTTCACCCTCTTAAAAATTTGTGCTACCATAAGCTTCAATTATGAGATGCTGTTTATACCTTCTGACAATTCCAGACTGTGGCAAAAGAGAGTAGTGCAAAGAAATTATGCTTGTCTTCCACTATATAACAAATACCTTTTCCCATTTGATCCAGCAGATTTTGACCAGTCTGGTTCAGTTCATTTAACACTTCCTGTTTTTCGACCCTTTCTTTTTCTATTGCCTGCCAATACAAACATTGCAACAATGAAAGTGAAAACCTTACTGTTCAAAATTAAGCTGATCTGGCCCTTTAAGGTGTTTTGATGGAAGACCTTTCAGGAGCATTGCCTAAGCTGCTCTGAGCTCCACAGAAGAACAAGGCATAGGTTTAGGGTAATAAATAACAAAACTAATAGTGCAATCCTACCCAGCAAGTTCACTGGTGCAGCAGTAGAGGGAGAACAGGAGGCTTTGGGAGGGGATTTAAATCCCCCTTCCATTCCAAAGCCTCCCGTTCTGCCCTCCACCACTACTGCACCAGTGGAGGAGCTGGGTAGGATTGTGCTGTAAGTAATGTTTGTATGTGAAGAGAATACTCTAACCTCACTAATAGTCTTCTACTTAATCACATTTCTATGAACTACATATCATAATCTAAAAGATGAATTAGACATTTAAAAGTATACAAAAAAACCCAAATTCCACATCCTTGAGAGCTTCTGTCTCCATCTTCATCCTTCATTTATAATTTCTTATGATCTTTACTTAAACTAGATGTTCTGCAGATAAGGCATTCAAGGAAGACTGCTCAGTCTCCATGGAGCACCACCCCGACATACAGAGTGAATCATGTAAGCACAGAGCTTGTATCAAGTCTTCATAAACCTACACGATAACGACAAGAAGTTCCGAGTTCTTCTGCTTCATAGAAGAAAGTACATAATAACAGAGCAAACATAAACCCTTCTGGCAGGACCTTTAGAATAATGTTGAGCATAAAGACTTCTGCCACAGGCAATTTGGCATGCTCAGTGGCAACGTTCTGCAGTCTTTTAACAAAGCATATTGCTGTACTAAGCTTTAGAACTCAATAGCCATCCAAATAATCTTTTATAAGCGAGACAGATAATTCTCTTAAGGATTAAGAACATAAAGATTTACATTGCAGGTACAGTGCATCGCAAGTATAAAAAAGCCTCCCCCTGGTTCCGAGACAATTTTGTCATGTCTAACAAATGTGTGCGTATGGAACAAATTTACAGATTTCTATCCTTTGTTAAGACTCTAGGGGTTTAACGGCCACTTGTGGTGGTGTAGTTAATTAAGGTATTTAAAATTAACTTATCAGCATTAACAGGATTCTGGTTACTCAAGCCACAGAACACTTTGATGTCTACAGGGTGCATAGAAAGATTATTAGATGTCTCTATGGAGTAATATCAAGACTTGGCCACAGTTCTGAGCTTTCTGGAAAAAGTAGGAGTCCTGCAGAGTCCATTTCTAAGAATGAGCTTTCAAAAATAAAAAATAAAAGCACTACATCTCACAATGTACAGCTTCCTCTTCTACACTGAAAAAATAAAACTAGTACAGATGATGATCAGGGAGAGTGTGGGGGAGAGAAGCCCAGGAAACCTCAAAGCATGGCCTGCCGCAACCACAGGAGCACTGCTTTTAGCCAATACAGAGGTCTATTAACGAACACTTTAAAGATATTTAATAATGGAATTTAATCCACAGGGAACTTCCAGATCAGACTCTACCCCCTGCTGACAGCAAGCTTAAGCTGACAAAATAAGCTATTCACTGAAATGGCCTCCCTATTTCTCACTTTACCTTCACCATCTCTTTCATGTCTGAAGTTTCTCTCATCTTCTTGTATTCTTTGATCTCTATGGCCTCAGTGGCAGCTTTTGATTTCAAAATCCAGTTCAACAGCTCAGCAATTTCAGAATCAAATCTAGTATAAGCAGTTGAATAATATTGTTAGTCATTTCTCCACTGAACCCGCTTTCACCACTATCCTTTTTTCGTAAAGCCTATCTAGTGGTAATATATGCACATGTGCGCACACATTCTGACAGTATTATCCTTCTAAAGTGAATCCTTCAAGCAGTCAAAATGCCTCATTCCTTCAACATTTTACCAGACCTCCCGAGGAATCTCTCTTTGGACCACTGCTTTTTAACTTGTTCATAAATGATCTCTTAGGGGTAAACAGTGTGGTGGTCACACTAGCAGAGGACAAACTACAGGGTGAGTCATAACGGTCCTCTAGATTTTGGCAAGCCATAACACCGTAACGGGAAGGGATACAGAAACAGCGCATGGTGATAGAAAGAGAAAGTCTCCACGTTTTGTATGTGTGCAGTGGCGCGTCCTTGGCCAGTAAGGGGAGTTCCCGTCAGTCAGGATGGCATCAGGCTCAGAGAAAGTCTATTGCGTTTTGGAGTATGCAGCTGGAAATCCCACAGGGAAAAAAAACTAAACATATCTCTTTCCATTGGGTAAGGCAGCAAAATTTGGGGCTTCTAGCATGGAAAAAGGGAATGAAAAATTATGGGACATGATTGAAACCTATAAAACTAAGGCCAAAATCCATACTAAATTTCCAGCGCTAGAGCAAGCGCTCTAGCTATTATGCTATTCATGATGGCAATGTGCTACATCCAGGTTCAAAGGCAATATGCCTCCAAATACAAGCTGCAGGGGAACAATGGAGGGAGAGAAGTATGCCTTTCTCTCCTATTTGTGGGCTTCACAGAGGCAGCTAGCAGGTCACAGCAGGAAGCAAAATGCTAGATTAGATGGCTCTTTGGCCTGATCCAGCAGGGCTTCTCTTATGTTCTTAAATTCAATTCTCACTGAATTTAATGGAAGTTCCTCCTAGGAAAGTGTCTATAGGATTGCAGTCGAAGAGAAACAGAAGCCATACATGCAGAGCAAAGGGGAAGACAACTGCCATACTTTCAACCCATCTGCAAGGTTGCTTTTAACCATAGTCCAGTAGTCGCATCCAAAGAACATATGATACAATTGTTCATACCCAGCAATCCTCCTGGTTACTAAGGTAAAGGTGACCCCTGACAATTAAGTCCAGTCGTGTCCGACTCTAGGGTGTGGTGCTCATCCCCATTTCAAAGCCAAAGAGCCAGCGTTGTCCGAAGACGCCTCCGCGGTCATGTGGCCGGCATGACTCTCCTTGCTGCAGCGCGTAGCATGCAGCTGGAACACGGAGCGCTGTTTACCTTCCCGCAAGCAGTACCTATTTATCTACTCGCATTGACATGCTTTGGAACTGCTAGGTTGGCAGGAGCTGGCCAAGCAACGAGCGCTCACCCCGTCGTGGGAATCGAACTGCCGACCTTTTGATCGACAGCTTATGGTTCAGCGGTTTAACCCGCTGCGCCACTACACCAGTAGAAAAAAGGCAATATTTTACAGCATTGCAAATTTTTAATACGCATATTGAGAAAGTGATCTTAAGGGTCTCTCTTAATCGTGACAACATTCCTAACACAAAGTAAAATATTCATACTTTTTCTTAGTTTCGGTATCCAGGCTAACTTGTCTTCTCTTTGGTGGAGGTGGAGGTGGAGGAGACTGTTCATCCTTGGAATGTTTAACAGCTTTTTGTTCTTTGACAAGGACCGTTTCTGTGATTGCCTGTGATATTTGGGGCATTCCAACATTTGCCACTGCTCGAGTAACCTAAAGGGTCAATTCAGCAAAATGTTGTCACTCATAAAATGTAATTATGCAAATATAGTACAAAAGACATATTACAGCATCCCTAAATGCACACTGGCAACCTACATATGCAGGTGTCAGTCAGTGTACTGCATCTACCTAGCCCTGTACTATTTGCAGTGATCAGCATTAGCCCTCCAAGCTGTCAGACAGCTTTCCTACCGTGCTACCCAAGATCCTTTAGCTGGAGATAGAGTTGACGGAACATGGAATCTTTGCATGCAAGACATATACAAATACCACTGAGCACGGAGGGCCCTCCCCTTACTTTTTATATGAACTCTGAAGCTCAGTTCAGACAATATCTTCACGTGGAATCAAAATGCATGGGGAAGAAGCAACAGCATAGTAAGCCACCATTGTGTCAATGTGCTCCCCAAAACCCTCCCCCCACACAAACATACTGTGCTGCAGAAATGGGCATCATTTCAATGACATACAGTGTCCTAGATCACAGCAAGGATCCACTGGCATCGCTCGAGGTGGGGCGGCAAGCTATGTTCTGCAGCTTTCCGCCCCACCGTTACTCTCCGGTACGAGGCGCCTCGCCCCCTTGTCGTAGGAGCCCGTCAGCGGAGAGAAAGCAACACAGTTAAAGTTAAAAATACAGTAATTTGTTTAACCACACGGTCTTCTGGCTCTTTTCAACCCTTTTTTGCCAACATTACCTGGTGCAGGTGAGAGCTGCCCACAGAAAACAAGAGAACTCCTGGATGTTAGTGTAGCTGTGGTCCATTCTCTTCCCCCCAGGTAGCAAAGACAGGAACTACCCCTCTCCAAACAATGAGATCAGCCAGCCTAGTATTTTCTTATCTGTATACCATCAAAATTCCCTAAGGTCCTGAAACTTTTACAGGGCCTTTTAGAGTGGCTGCTTTAAAAACCCACACACCAACCTTCTCTTCATTTAAAAGCCTGTACAGTTCTGCATACCTGAAAGCTCTGCCCAATTATGCAGAAACCACTACTTTATTTCGACTTCTGAACTGACAGGTATTCAGCCACCTAAGATCACTATTAGTGTGTGGGTGTGGACTGGGATGGGTATACTGCATAGGCCGGCCTCAATTTCCAAATCACACTGACTTGGAATTTCCCTGCTCCAGCTCTGCTATATTTCAGGTTTTTTGAGCTGGGAAGTCTAGAATGGTACACAATAGTCTTACTGCAGACACACTATAGATTCAGATAATGTCACTATGAGAGTTATATTTTTAAAATCTTGCTTTAAAATTCCCCAACACAGAATTGGTCTTTTTGACTGCCCCAACAGAACTTCTACATTTTGAACATTCTACTAGAGTAGCTACAATCAATCCAGAACCCATCAAACAATACGTGCTATTGGTTTGTGTGTCCCATTGTGCAACACCTTGCACTTAACAGTGAATCTCATCTGCTATTCTTAAGTTTTAAGGGATTGTTCTGAAACACTTCATAGTCTGCATTCAACACTATTATCCCAAGTTCTTTAGTTAATTCACTATTCAACTTTTTTAAAAAAAAATCAACCCTAGAAATCAAGCATGCAAAGACCACTTCATCCAAACTTGATTAAAACACACACACACACACACACACACACACACACACACACACACACACACACTAACCTTTACAGTAAATGCGGAAAGGAAATGTGCTCCCAGAGCAACGTGGAGATACAAAAAAAGCTAAGAGAACAATGGCCCTGACGAGAACAGACCAGGGATATGGAGAGATAGGTGGCAATTCTGCCCTCGAATCCACATATAAAGAGAACTGACTGTATCCGCATATAAAGAGAACTGACTGTATATCATTAACAGATATCTGGAAGTAGACAAGAAACAATATCTTTATGGTACCTTATTAGAGTAATCCTCAAGCTTCTGAACTAAACTATTCCATCTCTGTGTTAGTTCTTCCAGATCGCTATCAATTTTCTTTGACACTTTCTTGTTGAGGAGTTGTGTCACATCCTGGGCCACCTCGCTCAGCTGATCCAATGTCTGCCGCTTCATTCCCATGTCCTCTTTCAGAATCTGTCAGTAAAATAGTATTACCCATTTCCTTTTAAAGGCATATATTTACTCAAACTTTTCCACTTAACAAGGAATATTCGTGAAAATAAAATTTTGAAACAAAATTTAGATAATGTAATTCAAGGGTGGAGATGATACAGGGAGAGAAACATTGTTTAAATTGAAATATTCTCCAATGTAGTTATTGTGGTCAAACATTCACTAAAACTGAAAATTGGGGGACTTACATCACAGGTATATATTTTATATCAACAGAGATCATTTAAATTTTTAATTAGACGTTTCAGCTTCAGCCTTCTTTGATAACATACAGTTTTGATGCAAATACAGTACAAGTACAGAGCCTTGGGCATTGGTTAAGAGTAACCACCTGGTAGGAGAGACTACCCCTCCCTCTTCAAGTGAGTGAAGTGGTTCACATGTCTTTCATAACAGCCAGAATCTTGGAATTGCTTGCTTATTTCTCTCTTCTTCCCCAGCTTTCCTTCCTTTCCCTTCTTCCTTTCTACCACCCCAAGTTCTCCAGCCCCAGTTCTCCCAGGTAGCCCTCCTGATTTTCTTACATCCTCCCCCCCCTTGATTGCACCATCATGCAATTAGAAGTTCTGATTGTATGATCACTTCTGAAGTAAGAACATAATCCCCTGCTGCAGGGAAAGCTAAGACTGCTGCAGAGTCCCCAGAAGCTTTGGATGGTCACGAACAGGAAATATCACCTAACATTTATCCAGCCCTCCATCGTATATTATGGAGCAAGTCACTGTCCCCAGGAATTTGAGTTCCATCATGCATTTAGCCCTAGCCCGTTCTAAGAATCATACGATTCATACAATTGCATTTTGGCAAGTTGCAACCATGCTTGTTTTGAAATAAGTGCCATTTTCACTTTGAATACTGTACTATGTAGCACATTTGTAGAAGCTGAGCAGTCACATAATCAAATCTGTCTGTCTGTCTGTCTGAGAGAGAGAGAGAAAGTATAAGTGACAGATGAGAGTATTACAATTCTCACGTTACTTTTTCAGCTATCTGAGTTTGAGAAAACCAAGAGAATTCTCTCTTGTCTTTAGAAAGTAATTTCAGCAGTCAACAGACCATGAAATTAGTACTTAGGATGGGACAGTGATAATACTCCAGCACTGCTGAGATGCAAAATTGGCACTGGGGGTAGAACAGGAAAATACAAAGCAATTAATACTCACTGCCAGTTTTCGAACATTCACACCAAGCTCTTTTTGATCTTTGAAGTTGCTTGTTTGTACTTTGTTTAAAGCCTCTTCTTTTTCAATCAACCAGGCTTTCATCAAGCACTGCACAGAAGAAAGAAAATTCAACACAAGAATATCTATACTATTCTTCTAGTATCTGTTAATTATCACCCTCTTCATGATACATTAACCGTAATGTTTACCTTGAAATTACATCAGTGTGTTGGTCTGTCTGTCCTGTAGTTGGTCACAGTACCCTTAGGAGGCTGCCTTTCATTTTCCAATAAAAGGAGTTCCTTGTTTACTTGAGTGAACTCTCTCTTGTAGGAATATATTAAACCTGGAATAGCCTACCAGCTCTATTGCTAGAAATTCATGATCTACTATGCCAGCATTAAATGCAGTCAACATAATGCGTTCCCTGAAAGCTCACAATTTCATAAACACCACCAGGATATTGCACAGAGTCACAATTAGTCCCTTCAAGACACAGATAAGATTGCTCCATGGAGCAGTTTGTTTTTTTCCACTGAAAACATTAGCTGGCAATATTTTGTTTTCCCTAATCCTGTACTCCTCCCCCACGCAGACCATGGCTGCCCCATCCTTTTAATAAACTAGTTATAGTTTGACTCTTTGCCTGCCTAGACCATGTTGACAAGTAATTCAGTGGGTTGTCACGTCTCTTTGCCGTGCAAACACTACTATGGGTTTAATTTTTAATAATCCCTTGTGTTCTGCGCTCTCATGGGAGGGTTTTTTTCCCCAACCTGGTTTCTGTAGCCGGGGTTAGTGGCAGCAGCTAAAAACTGCCAAGGTTCCCCCCCCCCCCCCCCGTTCAGCTGCTTCCAATAAAGGGAAAGCAGGGACCAGGAAGGGGTATGTGCATGCTAACTGCTAGGCACTGCTCCCCTCTGGTAGCCTTCCATCTCCCAGACCCCGTTTCCCTCATAAATGCCTAATTCACAATAGAAGACATGAGACCAGATAAATAATTATCTCAGCTGCATCAGCTAAGGTGGTTCCAGGGGGTGGGGGAGACCCGGGAGAGAAGTGCTTTCTTAGACAAATAGCTATTCCTCCATTCTATTCATCTCACAACACGCAAGTAAGCTGAGTAATTTCCTGTGTTTAATATGATCCATGCATGATTTGTAGCAGAACTGACAATGCATGCAGGGAAGAGCCTACAATCAATTGGATACGGTGTTGTTCATTCACCATTATTCTATCATGATTGATAACATTTAACAAGTTCTTCAGCAGTTTTAAAACATAACAGAATCATAATTCTGATAACATGCTGGATACTGTTCATATCCAATAACTTGATTTATACTCAAGGATAAAAGCAGGTAGTAAATTGCTCTACATCTCTCACACATCATGTAGATAACCAGTCACTGACAATGAACAAGACAGGAGGGTTTAGCAACTAATGTAGCTGCACTCTGGGTCACACATCATTCTTAACACATTACAATTATTGATTACACACAGGAAAGACTCAAACTACACACTAGAAAACACACTTCTATGACAAAGTCAGTGAAAATTAATTCTCAGACAAAAGGGTTTTCCTTAATTAAAAAAGCAACAGAGGCAGTAAATTTTACACACACCCTCAAACACCATTAACTATGGATCCCTGGAACAAAGTATTGCTAAAATTCAAGGCCCTTTCACATATAGAAATAAAAACTATAGCAATCAGGCCCTGGTAGTACATTATTTTATTCTATGCACCACTAGATAATAATCAGCCAGATACAGTACTGCACAAGTTGCTGCACTAACAGTACAATCCTATGCATTCTCAGAAGTAGTAACTTTATTTCAGTGGGACTTACTCCCAGATAAGTATGCACAGGACTGCAGCCTTAGAAAGCAACCAGAATCAAACATTGTTTTAAAAAAATGATTTACAGTGAAAGATACTATTATTAGAATTCTAATGTCCATGTTTATGAGTGTTTGCAGAAACAGCATGCCCTCATTCCCTTAACACAATCCTATGCACACGTTTTTGGGAGTAACAGCGCAATCCTACCCAGCTCCTCCACCGGTGCAACCAATGGAGGAGGGCAGGAGTCTTCGGAGGGGAAAGAGGATTTAAATCCCCCATTTACAGGGGATTTGGATCCCCTTTCCTTTCCAGGGCCTCCAGTTCTCGCTGCAACGCTGGCTGCACCGACGGAGGAGCAGGACAGGATTGCGCTGTAAGTCTCATTGAACACATATGAGTAAAGATGCATTGGATTGCACTGATGGAAAGATACCCATACTGAGGAGCCAAACCTGCTAACAACATGATTTAAAAAAAAAATCACCCAAGAACACTGGTGCTTCAAAGTCTATGTTTTTAAGTCAAAACAATTTAAGAAATTTGCCTCATCTGATCCACTAGCCCAGATCCTCTTTTTTTATACACTGTCTTCGTGTAACAGAAGCAACAATAGACATGTTCTCCAGAAAGAAAATCACTCCTTCACCCAGATTCCTTGAAATAATCTATATACTAATGACAAACTGAGTTGATTTGAGTAAGACCCTATCAGTTTGTATGCTAAATGGGATGACCCATAGATAAAGTACACATTTCTTCATACTCAGGAGACTCCCTAGGCACACAGAAGTAGGTACATTTGTAAATTAAAAGGAAAAATAAAAAGGAAACACCCCAAAAGCAGCCTGATATGGACTGAGCATGCTCAGTGGATCACAGGAACCACAGAATGTGGTTGGAAAAAAATCACAGAACACTGGTGGTGCGGGGCAGGAGGTGTACCTGGCATGCATAAGGCAACCGGGCATTAGAGCTGGAGATGCAACATTTTGCCGGCGCACATCCAAGAAGTTCCATTGGGGCCGCTGGGGCTGACACAGGGGGAAAGGGATAAACGTCCCTTTCCCCTGAGGTGTGCCCCAGCAATGCCGGTGCGGCCCTGATCCTGCTTAGGATCCACCAGATGTTACACAGGATTGGGCTGTTCATGTTTAAACAACATTTGAGTAAGCCTCTCAGAGCACTATAATGGTTAATGTAAATTGAAGAAATAAATAAATTTAACCTGTTCTTCCAACAGTTCTTGCCAGAAGCTATTAATGTCTTGCAGTTTGAGCCATCGTTCTTCAGTCCAACGACAAACTGCTGTCCAGCGTTCACCAAGTTTCTGGGGGGAGAATTAAAAAATCATGCATCTCCCATTGAAGTAGGAGAAAATTCAAATACACAGAAGCACTTCTTTTTCAAATCTGCTATTATCTAGATCAGGCGTGGGGAACCTCCGACCCCCGGGCCTAATCCGGACCGCGGTACGATCCGGCCCGGCCCCCGCGGGACCGGAGCAATCCGGCCCGCGCGGGACCGGACCAAAGGCTCCAGAGGCTCCGCCGCCGCCGTTTTCGCGCACCTCCTTCGTTTCAAAGCGGCCTTTGCACAGCGCTGCTGAAGCTGAGTGCCCTGAGGGCAATATTAGCTTCAGTGGCGCTGTGCGCATGTCCAGGAAGGCCGCTTTCAGAAGGAGGAGGAAAGCGGCCTTCCTGGACATGCGCACAGCGCTGCTGAAGCTAAGATTGCCCTCAGGGCAATCTCAGCTTCAGCAGCGCTGTGCAAAGGCCGCTTTGAAACGAAGGAGGTGCGCGAAAACGGCGGCGGCGGCCCCGGCCCGGAGCCGAGGTAAGGAGAGTGGGTGGGAGGGAGGGGGAGGGAGAGCGAGCGAGCACGAGCGGTGGGTGGGTGGGTGAGAGAGAGAGTGGTGGGTGGGAGGGAGAGAGAGCCGTGGGTGGGTGGTAAAGGGAGCCACACGTCAAAAAAGTTTGGGAAACACTGCCATAGAGATAAAGGTAAAAAAATGAACTAAGAAATGCAACAACCTAACTATAAGAGCGGGGAAGACCTGCATGAACACTGAGAATAATCAGAAGGGGGAAGAATGAGGGCAACTAATAATAATCACAACAATAACAGATATGAAGCTAATAAGAAATTGTTGAGCAGCAGGCACTCAAGTGATTTCTTTATTTCAACTTTCTTTTGCTGTGAACATTAGCACCTGTAAAGAAATCTTCCAACCCATGATTTTAAATTATTTGGTACGTAAGCAACTACAAACTATTCACATGTTGTCTAGTGTTCTTATAGCACTGAATAGAAACATCCTAAAATCCATTCACATCAAACACACAACTGAATAAACCTGTTATCGTATTTAATATATTTATAACCCATTGAAGAAAATTTCCTAGAATAAAGTTACAATTTTAACGAATTACAATTTCTGAAAAAGGGATAATATTAGACACAAATTCCAAGCTATCTGCATCCCTTCACAAAGAGAGAGAAACATATTAAAATAGACTAGTAGCTAGCTATTTCATTGCAGTTACTCATCTATTACATGTGTGTAAGAACCACTAATCACAACATCATGTCACCTGCTGCGTAGAGTAGTATAATATCCACTCACCTGCAATTGGTCCTCCAGGATAGCCGTGGCACTCTCACCACTGTTTTCATCAACAATGACCACCATGTGGGTCAGTGAGTTTACTTTAACCTGCTCTGCTTCAAGATCATTTTGCAGTCCCTGAAATAATTCAATGGTTACAAAGACCAGCAGTGACATTTTATTTGCTTAGGACAATAGTTTACTTTTCATTGTTTTATTGTTATTAATATATTGCCTTTCAACAGGAGTAGTTCACAAAGCAGTTTTACCGACTCATTTTCCTAACGAGGCAAGAGGGTTTAGCCACTAACACTCTAAACACCCACTCTTGCTTTTGAATTGACAAGTAGGGCCAGCTGACAACATATGTAATAATTCAATTATTCCATCAGAGAACAGTTTATTAGAGATAAGGAAACAGCTGGCCGAATTCACCCACATCATCGTGTTGTATGCTCATCTGCAGTTTTAAGTACTGTATTCATGATACAGAAGAAGTTAGGACTGCTTAATTGGTCTTCACAAAATTAGTGGCTTTTGTAATATTAACCACTCAGTCATTCTGAGCGACACCAATGGAGCTCAGTAGCTGAGTGGAGATAGACATGCAGTCATGAAAGATTTGTGCGTAGCTAGTTTATGCTTCCCTCTGCACATCACATTTTTCCATTATGTTAAACTATTTTAAATGAATGGATCAGACAATAGGCAGGCCCCCTGCATCACGTAGGGGAGAATTGTGGGTGCACTCATTCCCCCCATGTGATGAGTAGGGCTGCAATGTATTGTCTGAACCCAGCCCCTTATCTTGCATCACGTAGGGGAGAATTGTGGGTGCACTCATTCCCCCCATGTGATGAGTAGGGGCTGCAATGTATTGTCTGAACCCAGCCCCTTCTTGCATCACATAGGGGAGAATTGTGGGTGCACTCATTCCCCCCACGTGATGAGCAGGGGCTGCAATGTATTGTCTGAACCCAGCCCCTTCTTGCATCACATAGGGGAGAATTGTGGGTGCACTCATTCCCCCCATGTGATGAGTAGGGGCTGCAATGTATTGTCTGAACCCAGCCCCTTCTTGCATCACATAGGGGAGAATTGTGGGTGCACTCATTCCCCCCATGTGATGAGTAGGGGCTGCAATGTATTGTCTGAACCCAGCCCCTTCTTGCATCACATAGGGGAGAATTGTGGGTGCACTCATTCCCCCCATGTGATGAGTAGGGGCTGCAATGTATTGTCTGAACCCAGCCCCTTATCTTGCTTCGGTGTCCACTAGGATTTGTCACATATGAGGAGCTTCACACTCATTCTGCACTGCTACCTCTATGAAAATGCTAGCTTGGTGCAGGAGAGGAGGCAGAAGAGGAAGAATTGCATTTTCCTCATGCCAACATTTTGACCACTGAGAAAATGTATCATCATATAACAGAAATACTTACTCAAAATGCCTGCATCCTGAAATCATCATCTCATTAACAGAGTATGGAAGGGCCCTTAATTGAAACCAGATTAATTTAATGACCATACTCGGTTTCAAGGAATCAAATAAACAATATGAGCCTCTAAACACCACCTACTTCTGACCTTTACTTAACATACAAAGTCTCTCCAATGCCTGCCTCTTCACAGGGAGGTCTGAATTTTATCTAAAGAAAGGCACTTCTACAACAGTTTCATTAGACTGCCAACTAGGAAACCTGAGCTGCTAAAGACGATTTTTTTTCTTAGCATATGTATTACAGAAAGGGGTAAAAATACTTTATGTTCATCCATCTGCTGTTGAAAGGACTCCAAATCTTCAACTAAGTACAGAGACTCCATCTTTTGAATGCGTTCTTCTGTAACTGTCAACCAGTCAGACAGCTGCTGCAATTGTTTCTTCTGTAGTTCCATTAATACATCATGAAGGCTGCCCACATCAAAAAGACACAATGAATTATTTCACACACCACTCTTAAAGGGGAACTGTTATAAAAGGAAATGTATTAATCTGAAGGAAATAGAATACAGTCAACACTCGATTTCACGGATTAGTAGGAGGAAAGGTGTTTGATAAAGTCAAAAGACCATTACATCTGAATGCACTGAAGTCAATGGAGACGTGCATGAGCAAAACGTATATGACTACTTTTCAACGGAGCAGAAAACATCAATTGATTCCAAAGTCTTAAATCGAGGTCCACTAAATTGAAAGTTCACTGTATTTAAAAGCAGCATATTAGGGCTGCAATCCTAAATAAGATTACGAGGAATAAACCCTGTTGAGCACAAAGTGACTTGTTTCCAAATAAAAATGCGTGGAGCTGCACTCTTAAGTCTGTGTTTAAACAAATTTGGTCATCGATTGGTTCTGGACACACATTTTAAAAACACTTTTGCTTAATTTCATTAAATATTGTGCAGCTGCAACTCAACTTCTCGTAATCAATGACTATTCCAATAAAAGTTCCTTTCAGTGGCACTTAATTTATTTCTGCTCCATTCTGTACCATGTGACTTGGTTCAGTAGTCTAAGCCATCTGCCTTGCTATGCTGCACCTTTTCTCCCCCTTTGTGATAGTACATGGGCTTATCCACAGTAGAATATGTGGAGAATACTATATAGGATGTACAGTATTCTTACACTTGTCATACTATGATTCTGTGTCACCAACATACAGGAATGAATTATTGCATTTTGCTCCACCTTAACTGTTCCCTGGCATTAGACTTCAGTTTAACAGACTGACAGCTGAGACTTATTATAAAATTCAGTTGTTGACTTACGGCGCAATCCTGACTAAAATTAAAATGGCAGAGCGAGTGTTCCGCAGTTCTAAGCCGTTGCGAAAGTGCCCAAAAGCACATTCGCGACAACTGGAGAGTAAAGACAGCCGGCACAGCGGTCAACCACCCTCACTCCGCCACCGGATCGGCCGCCGGTAGAGCTAAGCAATCCCCGGCGGGGGCAGTCTGGGCGGTGAGGAAGGGGGGCCATTGGCCGAGCTGGCCCGGGGGAGCAGAGACCGTCCACTTCCTGGGCCTGCGCAGCCTTTACACAGCCTCCACCAACTTCTGCCAGCTAAATAGCTGGCAGAAATCCTAGGAGGCCCATTGTGGCCTCCCGAGTTACACTGGGGGAAGGGGACGAATGTCCCCTTCCCCCGAGGAGACCAAGGAGACTCCAGGGAACAGAGATAGGATTCGGTGGGCGGCTTGGGCAATCTAAAAAAACATTTCACTTAATGGGTTAGCCCCCCGTTTTATATACATGAGCATTTGGTTCTATTCAGGGATTTTATTTAACAACCAAGATCAATCAAATTATATTTTTAAAGGAACAGAGATGCTTATACTGAACAAAGAAACTGAAACATAAATTTACATTTTTTATGGAAGCGCCTTAAACTCAAAACGATTTGCTATTTCAGTTCCTCTTTGCCAAGGCAATTTAAGATCAGCCTTAGAAATGCTGAATTTAGTGCAGTGACATATAAAAGTTCACTCTAAAAACCATTCAGCCCAGGAGGTGAAAAACATGCGACATTAAAGCTGAAGAACTAAGTCTGCCCACATTAAGGATGTCACTCACCAAGACTGCCGGTCCATACTTTCCACTCTAAGAGCCTCCCATCTAGAGTTCAGTAAGGTCATTTGTTCTTGGATTTCGCTTTCTTCCTCCTCAGACAGATTGCCCTGGGCTATTAACTGATTACCAGCCTGCAGCACACTACCCACACTGCTCTGGTGTGCAGTCAACTCCATCATAAAAGCCTAGGAAAGGTTCAACCAGTCAGTTCAGTGTGATTAGATCTTCTGAATTGGCAGTCATTTGACTCAATAGATAACATTTAAACTGCATACTGAACAGAAGCTGAGGTCCTCAAAGATACAACTTGCTAACTGAAAGTAGTCTATCATTTAACATTTAAGTTGGTGAGAACAATGTTTATTTAAAATATTTTTAATCCACTTTCTCTTTAAAACTTAAAAACGGAAAAGAGTTTTCAAAAACGTATTTAAGGAAAATGGTTGAACAATGAGCTATAAACTATAATGGAATAAAATCAAATAACCAAAAACATCAGCATTAAAATCAAAGGCAACAGCAAATATTCAATTAAAAACATTCTTATGGGATAACCACAAAAGCCTTCTGAAAGAGGGAGGTCTTTGATTTTTGTCTGAATGTTGTTTGAATGTGAAAAAGGAACACATATTTTTAGTACAAGTATCCAATACTGTACAAAAGCCTACAAACTACATGACAATTCCCCTAGTTTTCATGCATTAACACGCTGGCGGCACACTGTGTGTTCTGGAGAAAAACTTCATTTTTAGGTAATTCATGGATGTGTCAAAGCAGCCATAATGTTAGAAGTGGCATTCCAAACTAAACACAACATTAAATGAGTAATTGCCCTTGATGCATTTCATTTTTCTTTAGTCACCAAGTGATGCCTGATCAGGATTGTGATGTAACAGACCTTCCTTCCCGCTGCAGCCCAATCCAGATCCCACAATAAAAACTTCCTTCCAGGGCAAACAGAAGCTGGGGAACTGCAGATTGCACAGGGTTAAAGCTTCCATGATGTAGATCAGGTAGGTCCTGATCTACCACCTCCTCAGATGGTATTTTTTTTCTTTTAATTTTTTTAATTTTATTTTTTTTAATTAAATAATTTCATGACAATCCATATCAATATCGTGAATCACATTCTAACACCAATACTTTATACATATAACAATACATTTAACAATACTTAGGATTATAATCCTAATCCTAATAAATAATTGACCAATATACCAGTGGATCGGTTCTATTCATTTCTATATCTGTTTCCCTACCCAATTTTAACAAGGGGTACCAAATTTTACTAAAGTTATCTATTTTAGTCTCTCCTCTTAAAAATCTATCTTTAATAGTCATTTTCTCCATACATGCCGTTTCCCATACTTTACCTAAATATCTCTGGAAGGAAAGATTCTTTAAACCCTTCCAGTTACTAGCTATTTCTAATCTTGCTGTTCCAATGAGGAGCTCAATAAGATCTTTATTATTCACATGTTCATTTTCTTCCGTAAATAAAGATAACATCAGAAGCATTTCATTAGCAATTACTTTCTGATTTGTCAATTTTTCTAACCACTTAATCACCTCTATCCAAAATAGCTCTACTTTAGGACAAGACAACCACATTTGTTCCAATGACCCTTTTTCTCCACAGTTTCTCCAACACGTTTGATATTTCTTTGTTTATCTTATGAAGTTTTACAGGAGTTAAGTACCATCTATGTACTATTTTCAACATCATTTCTTTAGATTTCGCTGATACTGATCTATATGCCCGATTATTCCAAATTTGTGTCCATAGCCTTTCTGGTATTTTTATATCCAAATTCTTTTCCCACACCATTTTTGTTCCTATAAAACTAGTATAATCTACATTTATAATACTCTTATATACAGTTGCAATTAGTCCTTTTTTCTTATATCCAGCTTCTCCTAAACAATAATTTTCAAACACTGACAATAATCTAAGTGGCCCTGACCCAGCATATATTTTGTTTACAAAATCTCTTACTTGAACTAATTGTAGCCAATTAGATTTGACTGGTTATTTCTTCTAATTGTCTCATTGAAATAGGTTTCCCTTGTATAAATAAATCTCTAATTCTATAAATACCTACTTCTTTCCATCCTTTAAATTGTGCAAATTTTTCATAAAATTTAAGTTTAGGGTGTTCCAACAAAGGACATAATGGAGATATTGGAGGTGCTAGATTTTTCACGTATTTACGCCATATCCGTATTTTCTTTAATAAATGGATTTTTAATTTGTACCTTATTCATCATTATTTTATGTGTATATAAATATAGTCTAATCTTATCACTTTCTTCTATACTTTCCATATGTACCCAATCAAGATCCCCATTTTCATTAATAAGTTGTACAACTTGTGAAATTTGAAAGGCCTCATAGTATTTTATTAAGTGTGGTATTGCTAATCCTCCTTCTATAGCCACTTTATATTTCACACTATTTATAAATCTTAAATTTTTATTATTACGTGCAATAAATTTTTCCAATCTTTTTTGCCATACTTTTAACTTCTTCACATCTGGTTGCACTGGTAAGTTTTGAAACAAAAAAAAAAGTTGGGGGGCAATATATGAGCTTTAATCAGTGCTACCCTCCCTAATAATGATAATTTTAGTTTATCCCATTTCTTAAGTTTTCCTCTTACCTCCTTATACAAATACATATAGTTCCTATATGTCAATTGGTGTATACTCTTTGATATCCAAATTCCCAAATATTTAAAACTAGAATAGCACATACTTAAATTTGAAGCACTTTTAATCTCCTTTTGTTCCAAATTAGGGATATTTATACATAATAATTTAGATTTTTGATAATTAATTTTAAATCCCGTATAACAATTAAATCTTTCTAATAATAGCTTCAAATATTTTATACTTTTTAATGGATCCTTCACAAATAAAAGCATATCATCCGCATACAAATTAATTTTATATTGCCTATCCTTAACTGTTACTCCTTCAATATTATCATTAGTTCTTATACAAGAAGCTAATGGTTCAATAGCAATAGCAAATACCGTATTGGTCTGAGTATAAGACTCACTTTTTTCTCCTAATTTAAGTTTTTAAACTAGGGGTGCGTCTTATAATCAGGCTGTTGCAATTTAATGCCAGCGATTTAATTAATTATTTTTAATAGCACCAAACTTTAAGGGTGCGTCTTATAATCAGGTGCATCTTATACTCGGGACAATATGGTATTAGAGGTGATAGTGGATCTCCTTGTCTAGTCCCTCTTTGTAATTTAAATTTCTCAGATTCATATCCATTAATTATTTTAGCAGAGGCTCCTTCATATAAACTTTTAAGAGTTCTTATAAATCTTTCTCCCATATTCATTTTCCCCATAAGTTGAAACATATATTTTCGTTCCAAAGGCTTTAAGAACATCTAATGAAAGTATTGCTATTTTCTGTTTCTCCTTTGTCGCTGTATATATAGTATTATATTCAAAACTCTTCTAATTGCATCAGCCATTCGTTTACCTGGTATAAAACCATATTGATCTGCATTGATATATTTTGCTATAAACATATTCATTCTTTGAGTTAATATTGAAGAAAAAAATTTTGACCCTGATTTTGTAAAGTTATTGGTCTAGAAGCTGAAGGGCAAGTAGTATCCTTCCCTTGTTTTGGTATAACAATTATTCTAGCTAATTTCCAAGATTCTGGAACTTCTCCTCCTTCTAATATTGAATTATACTGTATATTTTTAGTAAGTGATTAATAATATCCTCCTCCAACCTCCTCAGATGGTACTGACTAAAGAAAGACTAAGCATGTTACAGCCAATGAAACATTTTAACACTTGGCTATGAGCATGTAAGTGAGGAATACCTTTTCCAAGTACGTGCCTTTCATCCATGAAATAATAAGTATTTTCATTAATGATTAATTTCAAGTCTGCTGTCCACTTCCAGCACAATCCTATCCTGCTCCTCTACCAGCGCAGCCAGCAGTGCAGCCAGAACTGGAGGCCCTGGAAGGGAAAGGGGATCCAAATCCCCTCTAAAGGGGGGGTTCAAATGGGATTTAAATCCCCTTTCCCCCTCCAAAGCCTCCTGTTCTGCCCTCCTCCACTGGCTGCACCGATGGAGAAGCAGGATAGGATTCCACTGTTCATCAGGAGCATCGCTTTAAACTGATCAAAATATTTTCTCAATTGACTACACACTTCAGTGCTAATATAAACCTCATATAACATCTACTACCCCAGCTTCCCAAAACCTACTTCATGCGTAGCAAACTGTTCCTTGACTTCCTCGACATCATCAGAAATGTCTTCCTGCTCTTGGAATGTATCTTCTGCAGAAAGCAACCAGGTAAGAACTTCTTCCAGAGCTACTTGGTAGCTATCCAAATCCATATCCACGTCTGTCACAGTGCTGGGTGTTTCAGCTCTGGAATCGCCATGGTCATCTTCAGATGTTGCACTCTGAAAAGCAGAAAATCAAACTGAGGGCCACTTCATGCAAGAGGATTGATTTTCCAATGCAAAAGGAGCCCCCCTTCACCTCCTATAAAAAGGTAATTGAAAATTTTCATGGATTCCTCCCCTTCTCATACGCACGCAAACAGGGAGATGAAATTTTAATGTAAACCAAAGAGTGAAACTAGACATTAGAGCAACCAAGTGTCTGTTATACATGTGCTTTCTCCATCAGTCCCCCCTCCTTTTGGTTTTAAAGTAGTGATCCAACCCTCATTTTATAGGGAAATGTTTAAGAAATATGCAGTTGCCCCAAACATCTACTCTAGTCCAGAATCATACATAAAAATGTGAACTGTGGCTTTTCAGAAATGCAGTCCAACATCTGCAAAAGAAAAATAAAACTGAACCTCACTCAACAAAGCAGGTTCTGCTCACATGTGTGACCAGCACAAGTGTTTAAAAAAACGACGAGACAGCTAACAATTCAGAGCAAAGTGGGCTCCCTAGATCATAGGTGGCCAACCCACAGCACGGGTGCCACTTAGTAGCACGCCGAGCCTTTTGAAGTGGCACGCACTGCCGTTCCTGCTCGAGCCAAGCGTTGAAGTCCCTCTCTCTTTCTCGACACCAGCGTGCCTTTCCAAGCCTGTGGCACTAGAGGAGGTTTCTGCACCCCACTGCGCCTTATCCTTATTTGCGCTGTCACTGTGATTTATATATTTTAATTACCTTAGATTTATTTTATTTATTTAAGTGGCACGCTCAAGATTATCTACATAAAATGTGGCACATGGCGTGCCACGGGTTGGCCACCACTGCCCTAGATTTACTGCACTGAACAGAGGATGCCATAGTATCTTAAGGGGAGTACAGAGCCAGGATACCCTTCAGCACATTAGAGCACTACTATCAGCCTATACAGCTTCCACAGGCCCCTAGATAAAGTCCAGCTTAGAAATTGTGTTAGGAGAATGGAAAGAAAGGGCTCAGAGGTCAATGGAAACAGACATTTAAAACCCAATAGAAGACATTATTTAAAGAGAAAAATCAATGGTGTGTGTGTACTACAAGAATCAATCAGCAACTAGCAATTATTAAAGTTGTCTTTTTTAAAAGCCCTGTTAACCTCCTACTTAGTTACTCAGTTACAAAGGCTATTGCCTTTACTTTTATTATTTATTGGTAAAGAGCAACAGCACAGGAATAAATTAAAACAAATGTTGAAATGTGATCATTTCTGCCAGTCACTGGTACATCAGAAAAGCCAGGTCCTTTCAATAAAATGTTTCAATTTCACTGTTATTTTCATGACTTGCAAGTAAATGTCAGCGTTTACCAGACAAGGCTGTGAAACCACAAGGATTTTAAAGAAATTAATTGCTTTTCAGACGTATTGGTAAATACATTAAGATTCAAAGTCATATGTTTTACAGAAAGTACCTTAAATACGAAATAATTTGTAAAAAAAAATGACTTTCAAGTAAGTTTGTCAGATGTAGGTGCTGAAAGTAGTGCTGCCAACTTGTAACAGCTGAAGTGTATGCCAAATCTGAGACATATAGGAAAACACTGGGGCTGTATAGGATGCAGTTTCACAATTGTATAGCGTCAGCTTAGATCAGGGTTCCTCAACCTTTGGGGGCCCGCGTACCCCCTACGCGGGCCCCCAAAGTCCGTGTACCCCCCCAAAAAAAACCCCAAAAATTGGTGTTTATCCCCCATTTATCCCAGGCTGCGGTGTGGCCGGGCAGGTTCTCCAGAAAAAAAACATTAAAGGCACTTATCGTGTTTATCGCAGCCATGAGGAGCAGGAATCATGAGGATGAGCAGGAAGAGGAAGTGCCTCTCTAGGACGCATGTGCACCTAGCGAGACTAGGAAGGCGCTTCCTAGAGAGATACTTCCACTTCCTGCTCGCCCTCATGATTCCTGCTCCTCATGGCTGCGATAAACACGATAAGTGCCTTTAATGTGTTTTTTGTCACCCCCGCGC
Organism: Plestiodon gilberti rubricaudatus; assembly: GCA_026170595.1. NCBI lineage: Eukaryota > Metazoa > Chordata > Lepidosauria > Squamata > Scincidae > Plestiodon > Plestiodon gilberti. Next base: position 68,359,431 of record JANXHW010000001.1, read on the forward strand.
CCAGCTGATAAACCCCCCCAATGATGCCTACAGCTTTACCATCTGGATTGCGGGCAAGCGGGAGAACCCGCCCAGCCATGCCGCAGCCCAGGAAAAACAGCAAAATTCCCCCTGGTAGCTTCTCTTACCTTGTCTCCCGGCCAACTCCATCTTGAATCTTGCAAGATTTTCGCGAGATTCAAAATGGAGTCAGCCAGGAGACAAGGTAAGAGAAGCTACTGGGGGGGGGGTTTCGCTGTTTTCCGCTCCCCCTTATCAGCTGCTGATAGCAGCTGATAACGGGGACCATCTCGCGTACCCCAACCTGCGGCCCGCGTACCCCTGGGGGTACACGTACCACAGGTTGAGAACCTCTGGCTTAGATCTTCCACTTTATGTTTCAGGCAATTCAAGGCATTTTATTGTGAATTAAGAGTCCGGATGAATTAAACCAAACATCCATGGAATCCAGCATCCTGCTTCTCATTGGCAAGTCAGAGGTCTCCAGGAAAGACCATAAACAGGGATAGGAAGGCAACAGCCCTCCTCCACTATTGCAGCATTTTGCCTCTGAATATGGAAGCTCTATATAGCTAACATGGCTAGTAGCTACAGACAGACCTATCCTCCATCAGTAATCAGTAATAGCTTCAGTGTTGACAGAAATGAGAATTGCATTTTGTAATTTACCAAACCCATGCCATCAGCCTTGATTTACCAGTTAAATGTCAGAATTTTTTGATGACGTTTACTAACCTCCTAAATTTTTACGTATCAATAAAACATCTACATTCCCTGATAATTACATAAACATACACACAAAATAGTATACATGCATACGTATGCACACAAAGAGACACATTCGCATACCCATGGACATGATTTAGTTTTGCTCTAAATGTAGCTTGCACAATTACATCACGACACGGACAAAATATTTCTGCATCTACATAGAAACAGTCTAGCTTTAATAGCTGTTAATAATCTTATAGCCATGACCAGGAAGCCATAAATTACACATAAGGCATCACATTTCTATAAAAGTTTAAATGGTTTCTATCCAGTATGTAAGCTTATTATGAAAGCATCAATGAGATTCATAAATTCCCAATCTGATTATTTTCTTTATCTGGGGATTAGAAGCCATTTTACTACGTCTTAAGAGGCCCTTCAATGCAGCTCACCTTCTACACACAAAACAAAACATTAAAAACAGAACAGAAATATATAATAAAAAGGCAAATGATGAAGGGGAGCTCAACCACATGCTTGCATAAACATGTATTATCCTATTAAGAACAGGCTGCACACCCAGTTACAAATCAGTTTTCCTACTGACCAGCAACATCTCGATTTTGTAATAAACAGTCTCAGTTTATTAGCCTACACCCAGTCCATCACTATGCTCAGACCCCAGTTTCGACTGCCTTTTCCAAGATCAGATGAAAAACTGAGGTAGAGTCAGGTGTCATCAGCATATTGATGACACTGCAACCCAACCCAAAGATGACCTCTCCCAGCAGCATCATATAGCTTTTTAACAGCCGTACTTGGATCGTGCAGACCTGACCACGGTGATCCATGCCACGGTGACGTCGCAATTAGATTATTGTAATGTGCTCTATGTGGGGCTGCCTTTGAAGACGGTTCGGAAACTGCAATTAGTGCAGAATGCGGCGGCCTGTGTAGTTACTGGGGGTAGGCGATTCGACTGTCGGGCCACTTCTTCAACGGCTGCACTGGCTGCCGATTCGTTTCCGGGCCCAATTCAAAGTCATGGTTTTGACCTTTAAAGCCCTATAAGGTCTGGGGCCAGGATATCTGAGAGACCGCCTACTTCCATATATTCTGGCTCGTCTCCTTAGGTCATCAGAGAAGGCCCTTTTGCGGGTACCGTCGCCCAGGGAGGTGCGAGGGGTGGTGGCCAGAAATAGGGCCTTCTCAGTAGTGGCACCAACCCTATGGAATTCCCTCCCTCTTGATTTACGTACTGCTCCCTCCCTGGAGACCTTCCGGCGAGGCATGAAAACTTTCCTGTTTAAGGAAGCCTTCTGAGTCCTTGCCTTTTTTAACATCCTACTGGTACAGGTGGAGTGCTGCTGTTTTTTATGCTCTTGTTTTATTTGTAATTTGATCTGTTTTTATTAATTTTTAGATTATATTTTTACTAGTTTTTGTGAACTGTTTTTATTGTTTTAAATGTAATTATTTTTTGTATTATATTGTATTCCTTTCCCATGTTGTAAGCCGCCTTGGGTCCCTTCGGGGAGAAAGGCAGGGTAAAAATACTGTAAAAATAAATAAATAAATAAATAAACAGCATGAGCTGTCGCCCATAGATAGAACCTAGCAGAAGTCTTTTCAAAGAGTAGGTTAGTTGGGGAGCACTGCATTGCAGTGGCTCTGTTCCTTCCTGGAAGGGCCCAATCCTATCCAACTTTCCAGTGCCAATGCAGCCCCGAGGAGGCCTCCGTGACTTCCCTTCCCCCCCCCCATGCAGGATGCAGCGCATACCTCATTGGCATGGCTGTAGCAGCGCAGAACAGTTGGATAGGATTGGGCCCTTAAGATTTTTTCTAGCTTTGAATTCTTGTATTGATATAATGCTGGCAATAACAAGCATGTTTAGAGTGGATCATCATTGCTATAGGCTCACCATTCTTCAATAAAAGCCTGCCAGGTGGTCTGATCAACCAGCCCAAGAAACTTTACTTCACAGAAAAATAGGAAAACTTCACAGAAAACTTTATCTTCAGAAAACAGGCTTCCACATGAATGCAGTATTGAACAAGAATTGCAATAATAAAGACTTGAGCTCATCGTGTTTTCTTGAGAGAGGCTATTTAATGTGCTATATTATCCAAGGAACAGCAAAACACATTTAAAAGAATTTTAGACACCTAACCAGTTCTACTCTTTGAAAAAACTTCTGCTGTCAAAAAAAATTCTGTCCTTGCCAAGTATGAACTTGCGTCACAGATTCAATTTCCGGATACTTACAGTATGTGCAGTACATAGCACCAAAGCTGTGACCTCTGACAAGTATTTGGCAAGAGGTCCTTTCAAACACTTGAAATATTAGCTTGTGTGCACTCTTTGCAACTAGCCTAACAGATGGCAGGATGTTTGCATCCTTAAAAACCTAGTCTATAATTTGCCTCAGTATGTAGCAAGAAATATAATGTATTACCATACTTCTACCATTAAAAATTGGATATATAAATACGACAGACCATGCACTCAAAGGAACTCCCCTCAAGACAAACAATCAGTAACTAGAACATTCTGAAACAGGATGCAAAATCTTAGGTGCCTCAAACTCAATCAATCCAGGCAAACTCATTTAGCTATGCAATTATTTTTTCCCAGAGAGCTGTCTTTCATCAGGTAAAGCATCTCCAGGCAGAGCTCAAATGATGGAGAAGGAACAACAAAGACAATGTTCATTTACACTGAAGAAGAGAGCACAAAAAACTCATTAACAGTACAAGTTTGTTTGTACATCACGCCAAGAATGAAGATATACTGACACTGCAATCCTATACAGACTTACCTGGGACTAAGTTCCAGTCCCATTGAACTCAATGAGGTTCACTTCTGAGTACACATGCACAGGATTGCACTGTGAGTTTCTCAGCTAAGTAGCAGCTTTAAATGCCATCTGACAGTACATAAAAACAGAAATGAAAAGTCGTTAGAGCACACCACCTGTATATCCACTTCTTCACATTCTTTTCTGTATTTTCTTGGAAGCGTTTCCACTTCTCGAATATCTTCCAAGGTCACTTGCTGGGGAAGGACCTCAAACAAGGATGTCAAATACATGATAATAGATTTCTTATCTGGAAGCTGTACAGCAACATCTGGAAACATAAATGAGACATTTATAGGATATTCTTGAGGATTTTCAGAAAATCATGCCCAAAGCTGCACTCACATCTTCAGTTAAGGGGCCTTAATCTAGTTTGTCTTTTGCTCAAATGGTACACATTGGAAGAACTGTGCACTATCCACCCAAATTCAGAACCATCAGAGCAATTATTCCATCACCTTGCAAACATATTTTTATTTTTTTAAGAAGACCCAGAAGTCCTGATAGACTCTAGCGGGACCTGGTGGCGCAAATAAGGCACCTACCGCATCCTGTGCAGAATGGAGTCTGCCCCAGTACAGCTGGAGGCCTCCTCGGGGTAAAGGGACATTTGTCCCCTTACCCCAAGTAGAACCCCAGTCGCCCCAATGGGTCTACTTGAATATGCACAAGCTATTTTGGTGCACGTCCCGGGCCCGGCCGACCAATCCCACCCACCACCACCCCCAGAACACCCCATTCCTCCCTCCCCCCACCCCGGCGGCGCTCTGTCCTGCAGTGCCAGAGGAGCAGTGCAAACCTCTCCGCCAGCACCACTTACTCTTTGGATGATACAAACGTGCCTTATGGCACCTTTGTGGGCACCCCCCTAGACCTATACACCCAAGGTCTATTTTTAGGATTGCGCTGTAGAACTAACTTTTAAAAGGTTATAACAAGGAACTGTAGGATAAATTATCTTAACACATTCTAATATCTGCAGCAATCCCCTTCTTTTCATATTTGATGTTGTAACTACTTTAAATGTTAAGCAAATGGAATTTGGATACACAAGGCAAGTACTGTACTTAGTTGTATAGAATCATACGCTACCTTCTGGATCCAATAATTTCTCTATTCCCAGGTGTTTTTTAGCTACATTGAAGGCATGTTCTAGTCTTTCAATTGGATACATTTTAGTTACTTTTTCCCAGCTGAAGAACTCGGGTCTGAAACATAGAAAGAAAATGGAGAGGGCAGATAGAGGAGAGACAATAAAGAACCACATATTGGTTCATGTTACATCAGTAGTTTTTAGAATTATGTATCTGCAATGCTGAATATCAGAAATGCATGACTTCTACGAGGAGCAAAACATCTATGTGCATCCTGAATGATTTCCTTCTCACGGGAAACTATAAAAAGTCACAGGCTCATGGTCCCTGGAATTTAGGCCACATATTTTAACAAGGTTTCAACCAGCTGAACAGAGCATCATCTTGGCGTACCCAATTTACTTATTTATCCCTGTAAATGAATTAAGATTACGAGTTGTAGGGATTGTAGGGATTATCAAAGGTGGGAGATGGGTCACAATACAGAGCAAAGCTCTGGTGGATTCGTGGATAGCGAATCCGTGGATAGCGAATCCGTGGATATGGGGGCCCACCTGTATTTAGTTTTAATGAATATATTATATAAACACTTACAGAAATTTTAGTTTGATTTAAATTCAGTTTAGATAAGTTATGACTCTAGATTTTATCTTATTTTGGGCCCAATCGTATCCAACTTTCCAGCACCAATGCAGCCACAATGCAACCCTGAAGTCAGGGAATAAGTGTTCCCTTACCTTGAGGAGGCCTCCGTGACTCCCCCCCCCCCCACAGCAGGATGCAGTGCATGCCCTGTTGGCATGGCTGTATCAGCGCTGGAAAATTGGACAGGATTGGGCTTTTTGTTTTATAAAAATACACATGGAAAACAACAACAACACTTATATGCTTAGGCTGCAGTTTATCACTCAAATTAATATTCTCTATGTAAGAAAAACACAGCTTTCTTTTTTTCTAATAAGAGTGCCATGTGACTTTAAATAAAAATCCTGAAAATTGTTTTAATCTAAAACTGAGTCCAGGAACTAGAGGCTTTGGGCTCTAAGAAAATACTAGAAGGAAAGCTGCCAGTATAACATTTGTTATTACCTTTTTTCTTTAAATGCATCACTCAACATTAAACAGTGTTAACCATTTCAAAAAGACATAAAGACAGTATGCTCTGCAGCATTGGACAAGTAGCCACCTACTTATGTCTGTGGATCACAGCATTGAAGGCAAGTCCATCTGTCCAGCTTGTGGTAAAGTTCAAAACGTTAACCTGACTATAAGGCCTAGTGGACTGTCGCACCCAGCTCAAGAGGATTTTTTCACTGTTTGTTTGCTGCAAGTCTGACATGATATCTTTCATGACATCTTTTACCTGAAATAAAATAGGCAAAGAACTTCAAGTACGTACATGAAAATGCTGCCCAAAAATAAGTTAGTATAGTACAGTTCTGAGAACAGAATTGTCAACTCTTGTTAACTGGGAAAAGGTGTACTTTTTAAAGCATTGGTTCTCTTATATTTAGCTGAGGGTTAACAACTATCCCTATTCATGCCAGCATAACGCATCCCTGGCTGTTTTGCTAATGTTTCCCTTGTGCCTTTCTTTCGGACTGTGAGTTCCCTGAAGTAAGTATTACTTTGCTATGTAAAACTCTTTATGAACGTTTTTGTTGAAAAGTGCAGTAATGCCGTTGCAAAGAGAACAGAGTGCCTATGTACAACCACAACAACATCTAAGTACATATGGCTGCATTTTCTCATGTTCACTCTTCCATTTCACCTGTTCTCCATCTCATCACTCTTCATTGTCAAACTTCACATGGTTAGTTCCTTCAATCTGGCCCTTCCCCCCCCCCCCCCGTACACCGATGACACTGTAATAATAGTGATTACACTTGCACTAGACCAGGATTCAGACTGTGAGCCAAGATTGCTCCAGTGCTATACCCAGTCCCTACATCACATTTACCAACTGTCTGGCTAGCTCAGAAGCCCCTACAATTGCCAGTGGGTACTATAAAGTTTTGTAAATGTTCTACTGCTGCTACTGGAAAAGAGCTGGATGTCTATCACAATATGCTTTATTGGCTATGCTTAGGAGGCCTCCTGCTACAGTAAACAGCATAATAAATGACTACCAGCGCAATCCTGTGTAACTTTGCACCGGTGTAACAGTAGATGTAGCGGGTGGCGCGGCGGGTTAAACCACTGAACCATAAGCTGTCGATCGAAAGGTCGGCAGTTCGATTCCCACGACGGGGTGAGCGCTCGTTGCTTGGCCAGCTCCTGCCAACCTAGCAGTTCCAAAGCATGTCAATGCGAGTAGATAAATAGGTACCGCTTGCGGGAAGGTAAACAGCACTCCGTGTTCCAGCTGCATGCTACGCGCTGCGGCAAGGAGAGTCATGCCGGCCACATGACCACGGAGGCGTCTTCGGACAACGCTGGCTCTTCGGCTTTGAAATGGGGATGAGCACCACACCCTAGAATCGGACACGACTGGACTTAATTGTCAGGGGATACCTTTACCTAACAGTAGATGCACCGGTGTAATAGTAGATGCACCAGTGTAAGTGCACTTACACTAGTGCATCTACTGTTACACCGGTGCAAAGTTACACAGGATTGCACTGTACTTGAGCTAAGTATGGCAAAATTCTAATCTCTCTTCATTTAAAATTAAAATGCTATACCTAGAAATTAAACTAAATGCCTCTGAAAGTGTGGACAATATAACATGGAGTTCAAGAAGCCAGAATAATTTTGGACCCACTTCCCAAGGCTGAGAAGCTGTGGTGGGACTGAACACATGGTATAAATGTAGAGGAAAAAACAAACAAATCCCTCAGTCGTTACAACTACTTCTGGCATTTATTTGTTTCCTCTGTTTAACAGATTTCACACTGTATTTCTGGCTGCACTCAAACTTTCCAGAGTTTCCACTGGAGGTGGCATAGGAGGGTACCATGCAGCTCTTTGGGATGCAAGGAAACACTGCTAATGTGTTCTACCATGTGCAGGAGTAAAATATGTTTCCTCACCTGCCAATGCAAAATTATGCTCCACAACAATCCAAGAGTCAGTTTATGATTTCCATCAACTATGTCAGTCCCCCCTATGTTCACCAGCTCCACCTGAAATAGTAAGTTAAATATCATTGTTATATTACTTCAACCAATAGCATCCCTTCTTACCTAAGTAATCAGAACACTTTAAATTTGCAAGGAATAGTATTAAACATGCGACTTAATTTAAACCTGTCCCTGTAATGCGTGAATGCACCAAGAGGTTGCCAATAAACCTACAATTCTATGAGTTCATAAAAGATTTAGTGTACAGAATTTGAAATTTCCGCAACACAACTACCACTCCAGTGGTTCATAAATACGGTTGCAAGGTCAAAATAGTTAATTCTGGTGCCCAACAGAGAAAGTCCCCTAAATAACATATTTTTGAAACATCAGCTGGCAACATGGGGGAGGAGCACCTCATTCAAAACAGCTGAACAAAATCAAGAAAGGGGGCCCTGCTTCTCGCAGTAAAATCCTCTCCCACTAGGCAGTGGACACAAAAGAAATACAGTATATGTACTTTGCTTCCTGCTCCACAAATGTGAAAAGGGTAAGCATTTCTTGTTGCTAGAAACAATGGATGGCTGCCAAGCCCAGCCACAACATTTGGACCCTGTTCCCCCTTCTCCACTTTCTGTAAAAGATTTTAGAAAACATGTAGGCCAGAACACAAAACACTACTATTGATACACATGAAGACTCACCTGAACCCCTGGGGGAATTTTCACTTATAAAAAAGCAGCTCCTCTCTCCCACCTGCCATATTTCAGAATACTTTTGATATTCCTCTCCATTATATAAGTGGTTTCCCACGTTGTCATAAAATGAGATAATACCGTATTGTCCTGAGTATAGGCTGCACTTTTCTTCTTTTTTAAAAAACAGCAAAGCCCCGTGTTTTCAAGCTGTTAAAATATAGTCCTCCTTGCTTACCATTGTTCTTGCAGCTCTTAAGGCTGACCTCCACCGCACGAACTCTGCTGTGTCCTGGGCGCGTGCGGAGAGTGTGGAGCTATGTGGCTTCCTTGTTATCTGATCGCATCGGAACGCGGGAGAGTCACGCTCTCCCAAGTTCCGTTGCAATCGGCCGTAGACCAGGCTCATGATTTTGAGAGGGCGGGACGCGGAGCTAATTATTTGACTAATGGGATGAGAGGGGGTTTTCAGCCAATCGGAGCACACTTCTGTTTCAGTCAATCACCGTTGAGATTTATTAGAAGGCTGGACAATCAGGAGGGACTATTTGCATGAAGAAACTGGTGACCAAGGCAGCGTTTCGGGCAGGGCGTCCTGTCCCCTACGCTCTATCGCACGCCTCCAGACGTAAGCGCAATGCGACCGGAGCTGGTGGAGATCAACCTTTAATCACTTCCGCATTTTCTGCCTTAAGATGCCTTGCTATTCAGCCTGGCCCTTATCAGCAGCCTGATGATAATTAAGCCCTCTAGCTAGCCAGCCTCAGCAAGCAGTTGAAAAAATTAACCCTTAAGTTTCAGCCCCAGGACGCTGTGGAAACTCAGATATTTATTGATCCTGCAGCTTGAAATTGAGCTTGCCACTTGAGAGTGCTTATATCTTGCTCCTGCATAGGCTTACCATAACCGAAAGGGGGACAGAGTGCCTACCTTTAACCATTGGAATTTGGGCAGGTGCAGCTCATCATCATGGAAGGATGCAACAAGCTGCACCTGCCCAAATTCCAAAGGTTAAAAGGTAGGCACTCTGTCCCCCTTTGGATCTGGGAAGGCTACTTATACTAGGGTGCCCAGATTCAATAATGGACAGGGTGCCTATGCATTTAACTGTACTAAAGCTGTACTATTTTACTGTTCTACTAATGTGTATAAGTTATAAAAAGTTAACTTTAATTTTTTTAAAATAGCACCAAACTTTAAGGGTACGGCTTATAATCAGGAGCGGCCTATACTCGGGACAATACGGTATATTGTTAAGTTAATTAGATTAATCTGAAAATATTTTATGGATATATTTTCTCCTTTGCAAGGTTCTGTTTAATGACAAAAACGAGTGTTGAAAAGAGAGGAGATTTGAAAATAAGGACTGGAGAATGCAAAACACCTGAGAAATAGATAATTTCCCTGAGATGGTATAAAGTACAGTTCTTAAGTTTAAAAAAAGATTAGGATAGCCAAATGCAACAGTATAACTATAACAGAGTAAACCGTATTAGATGGAAAACTTATTCAGTCCTATTCTGTTTTATTGTACAGAAAGATGGCCTCAATTGGGTAGTAGTTCTTCGGCTCCCTGTTTGCAGACCTCCCTCCCTGGTGCCTATTGGTTGTTTATTGCTGATATTTTAATTGAATTGAATTGTTTTATGTGGATTGTAAGTCACCTTGAGGCTCCTTAAGTAAGGGTAGAAAGTCTGCCAATAAATATAAATATTAAAAATAAGGAGAAATGTACTTTTCTACAGAGTTAAATGTGAATTATCTATATCAGTAACAAATTGTGAAAACCTGGTTATATAAGCTCTTAAAACGTGTGTGAAGTTCATGCTGAAATATCCCGTGTCTAGACCATCATCATTCAATCAAAAGGTTACCTTATAGCAGAGAGAAATAGGATGTCTTTAAAAGAAAGACAAAAGAAAGACCAAGAGATAGGTCTTTAAAATAAAGGGAAGAAAAAGGAGCCACGGTTATTAGATTTTATTGTAGCTAAAGTAAAGATACAAATTTCTTTAAAAATTATTCTGATGAAGTGATCGTTGTCGCAATGAGTAATGTATATACTCAGGCATGATCAGTAATCCTTTAAGAGATCCTAATGGATCCTAAAGTACAGGATCAGCTGGCTACCATGTATGTGGCAAGGGGATGGGAACCTGTTGCTCAACAAACAAGTCTCTTGAGCAAATGGTCCACTGACCTTTGTAAACAGATCAATCTACCAACAATCGTCTTCTTGGGCAAGTTCCAATGAATTGGACAAATACTATGCAATAGCTGCAGTTTTGATAAGGGAAATCCAGGATCAAATCCAGGATCAGCCGAAAAGGAACAGATTAACTCACAGGCTTGTTTTACAGATAACATAAGAAGAGCCCTGCTGAATCAGACTAAAAGCCCATCCAGTCCAGCTTCCTGTATCTCACAGTAGCCCCACCAGATGCCTCAGAGAGCACACAAGACAACAAGATACCTCTATCTGCCACCACTCCCTTGCATCTGACATTAAGAAAAAACCTACTTCTAAAACAAGGAGGTTGGTTATGGCTTGTAACTTGTGATGGACTTTTCCTTCATAAATCTGTCCAATCCCCTTTTAAAGGCATCTAGGCCAGGTGGCATCACCACATCCTGTGGCAAAATGATAAAGTGATCACAACCCTTCAAAACCACAATATCTTTTGGAGTTATTGCTATTGACTTGGACTGCCGTGTCAGATTAGTTTTTAACTCTGCCAAAACCTTATTGTTTATTACAGTAGGGCCCCGGTACCCTCGGGAGATAGGTTCTTGACCCCTTTGTGGATACCAGGAACCCGCTGGGGGGGGGGAATGCTATCCTCCGCAGGGGCCCCACACCTCCAAATGGCCACTACAATACCTTATTTAAGTTGATATCACTGGCACGAAGCAATCGCCAGCGTGGGTCCTGTTTAATCCAAATGCTATAAGCAACAGCCTGCTGCTTATAGCACAGCTTGTGACTCAGTAGAGCCGGCAGCTTCAGTGCTAGAGAGGCTCCGAAGTTCCTGTTAACGTTGGAGCCTCTCTAGCACTGAGGCTGCTGGCTCTACTTACTCAGAAGCTGTGCTATAAGCTGCTGCTTATAGCATTTGGTTTAAACAAGACCTGTGCTGGCAATTGCTTCGCGCCAGCGATATCAACTTAAATAAGGTAGTGTAGTGGCTGCCAGGGGGGTGAGGGGGGGATTCAGCATCTGCAGATAAATTAAACCGCCGATGCCAAATCAGCGGATATGGGGGGGCTGTATTAAGTGAGATATATTCTTCACACAAGTACACTGAAATCACAATCTTATGCAGCAAGTTCCTTTTTTAAAAAAAAAGGAATACAATCATTTCTATCTAATGCTGAGATAAACGGGGAATTATTGTGAAAATTTACAAATTACACAAGAACAGTCCTCTTTTCAGCAATTACAGTGGGTGCAAACAAAGGTGACAACATTTATTCATATAAACAACTTCGTGAGATCATCACATAGCCAAATCCAAATAGTAACATGGCATTGTGTACACAATTTAACGTCCCAGAAATAAAATCTGTTTTTTTTTTTAAAATGGTGCCAATCAAGGAATGAACAGGTAAGTGTGCAGCTCTGGGGAAAGGTGTCATTTTGGACCCTGTGAAAACATGCCATGGCAAAAATGCTTTCACAGAAACGTTTTGTGCAACCCTATTCGTAATAACCATTTCCAAAGAAACCGCTGTAACCATGCTTTATAGCCTTTAACAAGGAAGTAATCTCATTCATGGAGCTTCCGCCTGCTTTTTATCATAATAAAATTTGTGCTGCTGAGTCTCCGGTATAAATCATCTGCTGGATCTGCACAACCTTTAACTGACTGAGCCTCCTGGCTCATTTCCAAAACTAAGTTTCCAGAAAGGAGGACCATATTGATAAAATTTAGTTCCTTTTACTATTTTCTAAAAGTCAAATTAATTTGAGAGAAGTGATCATTTCCCCTCAGCAAAGCTAAAAACAGCATGTGTGTACAGTTAAAAGTAGACAACACTTCTAATTGTACAACCAACTTTTCAGCAACAAAAAACTCAAAAGCTGAATATTCACACATCTGGGTCAGATATAGATCACAAAAGTCTACAGAGAGAGACAGACAGACACAGACAGACAGAACACACACACACACACACACACACACACACACACACACACACACACACACACACACACACACACACTTCAGATCAGTCCATCAAAATAAGTTTACATTTCATCCAGCTATCATTATCATGCCATCAGAAATTCAGGAACAAGAAATACAAGTTAATTTTATAAGGTAATTATAAATGAAAGGGCATAATAAGTTCTCATCAGCAAAGTATAACCAACTATGAGAACTGAAATGATGTGCCGAGTTTTATTTAATCCCTCTTGCCCCCAGAGGTTTCAGACCCGAGTCTAATTGGCAGGCAAGTAGTTCTGAGTTCATAGTTACACTCTCATATCTAGTTTCAGGGCTGTGAACACCCAAGGAAAACAATGATCTTAGAAGCTTACATTGTTCTGCTGTAAAACTTGAAGTGCTTTGTTGACATTGTTCAGGGCATGGACTCTGGTTGATCCACGTTCTTTTGGCTTTAAAAAAAGAAACGAGCAACACAGTTTTCAGTTAAAGGAGAAGACCTGAGATTAAAAATTTTGCTTTCATACATTAACAATTATCACTTTCAGAAGGAGTGCGTCAAAATGCAGCAAAATAATTTTTGAATACAGTAGTACTATTCTGAATCTTGCTAATCTTGCTTAGCAGATATGCATAACTGCATATCCATCTACTATTTTACCCAAGCAAGATGTGTGATTTTATGCAACACATTTAACTATAGTAACATTTTTTTAAACCAGGCTTTTTCATAGAAATATCCATGCAAGTGCCTTCTGTTCTCAGAAGGAGCTTGCATCCAACGAACGTGCTTTCCTGACAGAAACATTACTCTGAGTGACAGAGGCGTCACTGTTGGGAGGCGACGTGAGCGGGTCGCCCCCAGGTGACGCACGCAGAAAGGTGACACACGTACCCACGCGCATCATGTACTCACGCGCATCGCATCGCTCCGAGGCCAGGAGCCGGCTCTGGGGACGTATTCCCAGCCGCCGCGCCATAGCCTTCTAACTAAGGCCCACTGCGTCACGTTATTTATAACGTTTTTCGCGCATGCACAGACTATTCCTGAGGGTCTGCTCATGCACGAAAAACGTTATAAATAACGTGACGCAGTGGGCCTTCGTTAGAAGGCCCTGGCGTGGCAGCCGGGGATGTCGCTCCAAGGCCTTCTCCCAGTCTCGGAGCCTCCGAGGCCAGGAGAAGGCTTTGGAGCGGAGCCGGCAGCAATGGGGGGCAGAGTCGGGGGGCACCCGGGGCAGCATCCCGTCGGGTCGCCCCCTAAAAAAAAGCGCGGCGCAACCTCACGGCTGCGCCAAGATTACACTTAGGAGCTGGGTGTGGGGGGGTCATTAGGGTGATGCGCGTGCCCCTGCCTTGGGGTCGCGTGCGCCCTAGTGACGCCACTGCTGAGTGACACCCATAGACCTTTGAATCAGACACTCATTTTGTCACAACAGTATCTTAAGTCCTAGTCAAAGGTCAGAATTCAAAAAGACCTACTTCAAGCAAGCTTAGTGAGGTTTTCCAACTTTTTTTCTTAGATCAGTACAACTTGATACTGTATTAGAAATGGTTTTGGAAACCTCCCTCAGTTGAAAATAATCCTGAAGACCTGCACAGAACTAATTGTATACGTTTTTTGAATCCTGGCCAAGAATAGCAATTAACAGGAAGCAGTTCCAGTTCCTGCTTCCTGTTAATTGGGCTAAGCCTCTCTACCATCCAGTCGGCTTGTATGCTTTCCTGCTACTTAAAGCATAGAAGCAGACGTTTTGTAAAAGCAAGACACAGGTTTCAGTCGAAACACAAAGGTAATTGGGGAGCGGGGGGGGGGGTATTCTTCAAAGCGTTATTAATGCATGTGTGTTGCTTGAGGGGAGCTCTGTGGGTGGGGTCCTTCTGGCGGCTATTGCTGGTTTGTGAGTGGCTCAGAGATCTTTGTTTTTCTTTTTTAAGGGAGACGCTTGTGCGTGCGAGAGAGAGAGAGGGAGGATTTTTAACATGCAGCTCCCAGAGTGATTTTTGCAAACAAACAAACACGCCGAAGCAGCATGGATCTTTAAGATACAGTGGCTGTGATGAGACTGAGTGGCAAAGCTGCTCCCTCTGAGCCTCCACTCCCAGGCTAACTGGGCAAGAGGCACTTTTTCAATTGGTGCTCCTCTTATACTTAGCAGGGGGAGAGTAACTGCCCCCTTTCAACCCAGCACAGTGACTTTTCTGGTGGCTGTTTGCTGGTGGTGTTCTGCATCAACCACCACCACCACCACAACCACCACCACAACAGTACAGTCTCTTCTTCCTCCACACACCCTCCTCCAACCCTCCAGCCATCGGGAAAAATCAGACCAAAAATCAGACCAAATTATCAAAAATCAGACCAAATTGTGTACCACAGGTTGAGAACCTCTGATCTAATTCAAAGAATTCCACAAATCCTTAAATTTTACCCTCGACTTATCAAGGGGTCATAGCAAACGTCAGGGTTTTTGGCTCAAAACTTGCCGCTCATCTTATATGCGAGAGTGGCATGTTATATCGCATCGTATATGAGAGTATATACGGTAATTCATTTCTTCTCATTCACAGCAAAACAATCCATACAGTCACATCCATGTTGGCACTTTACTGACAGTAAATCATGCAACTCCCTAGATATAATTGTAGAGTATACTAAACGGACATTGCGTAGGAATCTGTAGTAACATGAGCCACTTGAAATACTTGCATCCAGAAATTGGACAAAACTTAGCAAGATAGATAACTATAAATTTTATCAGCTAGTACAAATTACTGGGTTTGTACCAATTACTGGACAAATAGCAGACAACCTCATCCTAACGAACAGCATTCAGTTTTATAGTTCTGGTCACTACTGATTACTAAGACAGTGTAATACTTTGTGTATGCTTTGAACTTCCTAAAACTGTATAAATGCAAAATATTACGGTTCTGGCTTGTGATTTTAAAGTATTTTTACATAGGACTTGTAAGTAAGTGCAATGTAAGTAAGTGCAAAGTGATGCACATTGGGGCAAGAAACCAAAATTTCACATATACGCTAATGGGTTCTGAGTTGTCTGTGACGGATCAAGAGAGAGATCTTGGGGTGCTGGTGGACAGGTCGATGAAAGTGTCGACCCAGTGTGCGGCAGCTGTGAAGAAGGCCAATTCCATGCTCGGGATCTTTAAAAAAGGGATTGAGAATAAAACGGCCAATATCATTCTGCCCTTGTACAAATCGATGGTAAGGCCACATCTGGAGTACTGTGTCCAGTTCTTGTCACCACACCTCAAAAAGGATATAGTTTGGAAAAGGTGCAGAAAGGAGCGACCAGAATGATTCGTGGGCTGGAGCACCTCCCTTATGAGGAAAGGCTACAGCGTCTGGGGCTTTTCAGCCTAGAAAAAAGGCGCCTGAGGGGGGACATGATTGAGACTTATAAAATTATGCATGGGATGGAGAGAGTGGATAGAGGGAAATTCTTCTCCCTCTCGCACAACACCAGAACCAGGGGACATGCACTAAAATTAAGTGGAGGGAGAGTTACACAGCGTGTAATTCATCTGTGGAACTCCTTGCCACAGGATGTGGTGATGGCATCTGGCCTAGATGCCTTTAGAAGGGGTTTGGACAGATTAATGGAGGAAAAGACCATCACAGGTTACAAGCCATAAGCAACCTCCTGGTTTTAGAAGTGGGTTTTCTCTGTGCCAGGTGCAAGGGAGTGGCGACTGGACACAGGTATCTTGTTGTCTTGTGTGCTCCCTGAGGCATCTGGTGGGGCCACTGTGTGACACAGGAAGCTGAACTAGATGGGCTTTTGGCCTGATCCAGCAGGGCTCTTCTTACGTTCTTATGACTTTTAAGCATTTTGCGCTCACATATGTGATTTTACTTGTTTTATTGCTGACGTATTTTACAGTTTGACATTTTATAAATTGATTTTTTATAACCTGAATCCCGATGATGCTTCATTCGATTTACGTTGCTGCTGGTTATAATAATCTCCGATCATTTTTATTACCATTAGTTTCCTTTACAAAAATCTGGGCCACCTGTTATTTTTGGTATTAATATATCAGAAGACAGACATGCCACAATAAGCCAATACCGTACATATGCAGGATTTTCAAGATTGACTTGTCTCTTAAATTAATGGGTTGAATTCAGAGGAGAGTTGTGCAAGAGGAAAGGTGCTTCCACTCATGCAAGGAGATACACAATTTCTGCTGACTCTTTCCTCCATTAGCAGCACCTCACTCTCGCCAATCCTGAGCGTACCCCCAACTGCCAGGATCAGGTTGGAAGAAGGCACTGGGGGCTGAAGAACCACCATCTCTCTTGTGCATCCAAACAATAGTGTCTTTTTAAAAAAAAAATCTGAGCTAGGGGATGATCCTGCAATTCATTTGTTCTACTAAAAAACTACAGTGAAAATAAATTAGAGGGAAAATATATAACTTGTTCAGTAAGGCAGATTGGGTGAGACATTGCTGCAATCATATATTTAGATTTTTTTTTTTACTTAAAAGTAGACGGACTAGAAATATACTTTTTAAAAATTAATCTGAGATTTGTCAGATTCTAAGGATCCTTTGAACTCTAACATGCAAGTTTAGGCCCTGGAGGCATTTGAATAAACATGTTCAATTAACAACTGTATCATGCAGTATTCTACATTAAGTAGAAGTAGTCTCACTATTACTATGGTCACAGCACTACAGGTTATCCTTCCGAACCTGAAGGAAATTAAATGTTTTGCTTACCAGCGTATTCCCCGTTAGCCCTTCCAAGAGGTCCAAGAGCTTCCTCCCATCACGGAAATCTGTGAACATATCTTTTATTGGAGGTTTTCCAGACTGTAAAACAAGAAAAGGGTTTTAAGATCATTACAGAACACTCTTAATGAGGAGAAACAGATATCTAAGTTTCTAATGCCCATCTCTAATTCTACACTGAAAAGAGAATCCCACAAATGTAAACTGGATCAACATACGGATTTTATCTCACAATGTTTTGTTTCTCTACACCCAACATTTTAGATTTTTTTGATGCCAACTTTATAGGCAGAAACCCCAACACGGTGGCATAATTGCAGAGTATTTCAGCTATCAATCAATACTATAGCAAGAATTGTTCAGACCCGTAGACATAGCGTAAGGATAGCCCTAGCTGTGTATTTGTGTATTTGCAAAAACCGGAAGTGCCTGAAAACCGCCGTTTTTCAGCAATCCAAAGATCGGATTGCTGAAAACCACCTAATAACCAAAACCACCATCATCTCTCCATTCTGTGCGATCTCTCCCTCCTCCTTCCTCCACAGAAACCAAGTACAGTACACTCCCCTTCTCTCACTCTTACTCCAAGTATTAAGACCCCCCTTTGGATAGTTCTTTGGGTTAACACAAATACCCCAAACAAGCTCTAAGTAGGATTGTTAGTGTATGTTTGCTCATTTACTTGCCACTCTTTTGTACTGTTTGGCATCTTTGTTATTATTTTCCCCCTAATACTGCATTTATTTTGATTCCCTTCATATTATTGCAAAACAATCCTTAATAAATTGTATATTGTGATTCTAACCCTCTCGACTCTGATGTTAACTCAACATGCAAGGAGCCAGTCACTGAAACTATCGAGTCCCACTGCCGGTGGCAAGAGAAGCGTTGCCAAGGTGAATGGCAGGTGCAGAGCGAATGAGCAGCCACTGTTAACACCCCCCTCCAACAGCCCCCAGGAATAAGCAACACAGCATCAGTCACCACCATCAACCATGGGTAGATGCCCCAACAACAACCCCCGCACATGACACATTTATGAAAGACACCCCATCCTTGCAGGAGTTACTACACTACAGCAGAGAGAGTAAGAAAGCAAAAGTAAAGAACTGTAGGAATTCCAGAACCTAGAGTTCTAGTCCCCTTATGCCACCCACACAAGTACAGTACATGCTTCTAAGAAATACCTTTTGAACTACAGCAAGCCAAGGGCAGAATGACAGCTCTCTTGGGAGAGAGCAGCCATGTGAAATAAACACATCTCTCTATGGCGAGGATTTGAGACCCTATGGGCAAATCCCCCAGCTGGAAGGAACCCAGCTGAGACGAGCTGCAAGGGACACCGCAACAGCACTCAGGCAAGCAAGGTCCCTGGTATACCACAACACAGAGAAAAAACAGGTTCAAGCCCAGCCATACATGCTGTGAGAGTCAGCAAGTTATTGGTACAGTGTTCCCTTTGCACAAAGTGCCCTCTCTCCATAGTCCCCATAACCACAGCCTCAATGTCGTTCTCAGAGAGCTGGTTCTCCAAGTATACATGACATCAGGTCAGAGATGCTTAGCCTGCAACGTACCCTGTCATCTAAGTTCTGGTCTCCTTGGTAGAGGTTTTAGTACTAGTGTTGGCATGCTGTGAAGTGTAGTCTGAATCATATGCTTCAACTTGCGAGAGGGGGTAGGGTGGAGCTGAAATTTTCTATTTTTTTTCTTCCCCATTGCTTCCTATAGCTTTCTTAATTCATAAGAACATAAGAAGAGCCCGGCTGGATCAGGCCAAAGGCCCATCTAGTCCAGCTTTCTGTATCTCACAGTGGCCCCACTAGATGCCTCATGGAGCACACAAGACAACAAGATACCTCTGTCCTGTCGCCACTCCCTTTCATCTGACATTAAGAGATAGCATACTACTAAAACCAAGAGGTCACATATACCAAGAGGTTACATATACCCATCATCTCTTGTAACCAATGATGGACCTTTCCTCCATAAATCTGTCCAATCCCATTTTAAAGGCATCTAGGCCAGGCGCATCCTGTGGCAAGGAGTTCCACAGATTAATTACATGCTGGGTAAAGAAATATTTTATTTTGTCTGTTCTAATTATCCCGCCACTCAGTTTTAGTGGATGTCCCTTAGTTCTGGTGTTGTGTGAGAGGGAAAAGAACTTCCCTCTATCCCTGCCATCAGCATAGAGTATGTTGATGTTTGGGGCACATACATCATCTGGAAGGGATTTACAATATGGCATACGTCAACTCATCCCACTCATGTCCCTCACACATCTCCATCCCTTTGGGGGGTTTACCCCAGTGGTAGTTATACCAGTGGAAGGGATAGGTTGGCACAGCATTGTGCCAGCATCCATTGAAGGAATTGGGGCTACAATGGCAGGACTGTCATTGCAGTGGTGTAGTTATTGCGCCACTGGCTGAGGGCATACACCATATCCTATGCCACTCACACTAACGTTTCAGAAGTACAGGGTTGCACTGTTAGAAAACTATTTTGTGGTCAATCTCGCATAATGTGTATTACGCATTTTAGTATTCATGTCAAGAGTTTCCATATCATGTGCCTAAGACATGGGAATTAGATGTGGGAAACCATTTACAAAGCAGAAAGGTCACAACGCAGGGTAAAAACTGTTTCTGTAAATGAAATTCAGCATATTTTGCCAGCATCTAAATTTAGACCACCATCTTGTTTCAGAAATGTACTCATGTAGTAAAGAGAATTTTTGTTCTTCTATTTGTATTTCCGTTATTCAAGGATGAAAACAAAATACATGCTGTTCTTTTGTGACTATTTTGCTTTGCTGAACTGCCTATGCTTCTAGCCTTTTTTACTTTTTTCAAAACACTTTTTTTTACAGTATTACCATAGGAAAATTTCCACAAGCAAAATAGATTGCTTCTAAAAATGAAGGTAAACAGCAACAACTATATTTATATCAAATATGCCAAGTAAAAGAATAACTTCAAGATTAATCCCTAAAATACAGTGCAATGCTTACGAAAACTAAGATTGCAATTGTAAGCATCCTTATTTTGATGGTATTTCCACTGGAATTAAATAAAACTTCTGAGGATTGGGATACAAGCTGGTCTAGTCTGATATAAGATACATAAAATGACTATAAGAGACCTTCCAAAATTATGTAGTGCTTCTCCATGAGAAAGTAAAAACTATTATGCATAAGCTGAAATCGAGCTCCAAAAGCCTCTTCTGGGTCGAGTGAACCCCCTCCCAAGATCACCCCAGAATGCAATGCATTCTAGAGCTATTTTGGGAGAGGGGAGTCGCATGACCCGGAAAAGGCTCCCGGAATGTGATTTCAGCTTGTGCAACAAAGAACATGCAGCGGTTTGCATTTAAAAGGCAAGAAACTGCTTCCCCCCCTTTTTTTTTACACCTTTTACAGTGGACCCCTGTATCCGTGTTGAGTCAAATCTACGGATGCTGGATCCGTGGATAACAGGGGTCCACTGTATTCCAAAATATGGAAAAATCTGAAATCCAAAACACTTCTGGTCCCAAGCACTTTGGATAAGGGATGCTCAACCTGTAGTAGTCCATGCTCTGCTTCTGGACTTCTTGCGTGACCTTAGGTAAACCACTTCATCTCATTCCTTCTTAACAGGTTTTCCAGTCATGGGGGGGGGGGGAATCATCCCTCTTTGTATTTCCTACTGTTTGTCCCTGGCTAATACACAAAACTTTTATTTCCAACAGAATTCCCTTCAGTCAGGCCATCTCCAGGAGTCACCCCCTCAACCTCTGTTGTAGCTGCTTCTTCTACTCTCCTCCCACTCAAGCAGCACTCCACCACAACCATATACTGTAAACCATAACCTTGATTTTTTTAAGAACAAAAGCTAGGACTTCCCAGAATTCTAATAACAGAAGTATCAAATGGATACTTAAGTACCAAGCGTGACTGCACATTGGTTGCTTCTGTATGGGGACACAAGATAGGGAAATCTGCTTGATGTATATCTTTAAGTCTAGGCTCATGAACAAAAACGTTGCCACAGTTGCTATGATTCTTTGTATAACTTTCCATACATCACATATGCTATTACTGTTAGAACTGTAGAAAAATGCCAGTTTTCTGTATTAATTAGATATTTGCATCTAAACTATGTATGCTTAGTTTGAGCATAAACTAAACTATTCTGCTGTTACTGTTTATGACCAGTATAAAATATACTGTTTATATTGAGAGTCACACCTATCCACTACATTCTTTGAACTCCTACGTTTCCTGTCAGAACACCCAAGCAACTAATAAGGCTAGAACTGATGATTTTAACAATACTTTCAAATGTAATTTCCACCTTCAAAAGACATCACAAATGATCTGCCTGTCTATAAAGGATCCATTGTGCTGGAATTTCAGGAAGCAGATATCCTTCCACTAGGCTATGATCTAACTACTTCAAAGGGATTTTTATCTCATGGAAATTGGAGAAAGTCTGAATAGGGACATCTCAGCCATGCTAGATAGAAACAGATTAAAAAGTCTTGCATATAAATAGCGATGATTATTTGCAGCCTTTCAAAAAAAGTGACCCCCCAATTTTTCCCTACCATTTTCATTGAATTAGATTTTGAATGCTATTTTATATTTCATGTAATACTGTATAACATTTTCAATATCCAATATCTATATAACATTTGAATCAATATCCATATAGCTACAACTGATTTTGCTCCTATCAACTATCATAGCATTAAGCAACCCTTTTGGAACATGCCAAGTCTTGGATCTAACAACAGAGGGAACTACACCAAATTGGGAAGCCATGAATAAAAACAGATACGCATTAACTGTTTTGAAATATCCCTCCATCAGTGGTCAAGACAAGCTGTAAACTGGTAGACATTTAATGGCAGCTGAAACCCTACGGACAGCCCAATCCTAAGCAGCGCCGGTGCAGCGGGGCTGAGCAGCCCACACAGTACCCTAGGCTGGTTGGGAGGAGGCCAGAGGTCTACTTGGACTAAGGGGATGTTATGCCCCAGCCTGCCCAATGGGGCTTCTAGGATCTGCGCCAGCTATTTAGCTGGCGCAAGTCCAGGAAGCCTCATGTAGGGTGTCCAGGCCTAGGAGGGAGGATAGGATATGGCAGAGACGTCCACCACCAATCCCACCCCCCCTCCCGGTCCTCTCTCACCCCCCGGTCCACCTTCCCCCATCCAGAAACACCCTCTGCTCACCTCCGTCCATACCTCCTGCCACCCTCTCCTCACCCCACGCCAATTGGCGCTGGACTCACCCCCATCAGCGGCCGGGGGTCAGAGGACAGCGTCAGGGGGCTGGCACATGTCTTTCTGCTGACATTCCCTGCACTAGAGAAGTCAAACCTGCTTTAAAAGCATATTTGTGACACTCTAGGCCAGTGTAGGGTCTGCTGCGCCAGCGTTAGCTGAGGTTTGGATTGTGCCATAAGTCTAACCTAGAGTCGGACATGACTGGACTTAATTGTCAGGGGATACCTTTACCTTTATAAGTCTAATGGACAAACACTGCGAATAAGGAGACTATATTAACTGATCTTGGCTACCACATTAATCTGAGGTCTTCAAGAAAGGGATCATCAGCCACACAAACACACACATCTGATGTGGAATTACCGTATTTCTTCGAGTCTAAGGCGCCATCGATTCTAAGGCGCACCTTTACTTTCAGTACCACCAGCAGGGAAAAAAAAATCCATCAATTGTAAGACTCGCCTCCCTTCATTAAATCTACCTGCTCAGCACCAACTCTCCCCAGCATGTCTCCTGCAGCTGAGGATGACTGAGTGCACTGCCTTTGCATAGCATTTCTGGCCCCGTCAGAAATTGCTATTTCCTTCGTTACCTGGGCTTGGGGGAGCTTCAGGGAGGCCTGCGCAACCCTCTGCAGGCCTCCCTGATCTTCAGTTTGGTGAAAAACAGTGATCTTTGGCCATTTCTGGTTTTCGCGAAAACTGGAAATGGCTGAAAATCACCGTTTTTTGCCGAACTGAAGATCAGGGAGGCCTGCAGAGGGTTGCGCAGGCCTCCCTGAAGCTCCCACAAGCCCCAGTAAGTAAGAAGATAGCATTTGGGGATGCTTTTTGGAGACCTTCGATTCTAAGACGCACCCCATTTTTTGAAATGCTTAATTGGGAAAAACATGTGTCTTAGAATTGAAGAAATACAGTAATACAGCTGTGATCCAGTAAAGATCAAATTATGGTCTGTGGCTCTTCATCCCACCTTCAGAACCAACAGACTTTGCCTTCTGCACTAACTTTTGAGGTGTGCTGCAGGTGGATTATCAGTGGCATATTGCATAACTGAACCTTAACAGTGCAAAGTATCTGACTTTGACAGTAAAAACTACTTTAAAAATAAATTTCCTTTTTACAGAAAATTTATATGGTACTGCAGTGAAATTAAAGTGCCAAAGCAATTCTCTGCGTAACTGCTAATACAAAGAGGTGATGATTCCAAAGAGCCCAAAATCTTTTGAGATCCATATCCAATTGTTTTAATTGAAGTGCAAGCCACTTGTGAAGTGACTTTGCTATTATGATTAGGTCTATAAAACTGCTATAAATAATGATGTTCTCAATTTCCCTGCACTTTTATGTTTTACATAAAAAATACTGCACAAACCTATTTTATTTTAATGTATACATTCAAAGAGGTGTGCAATGCATGCAGTGTTAACATTCAAAAGTGATTATAATGTCCAGTGACTAAACCATAATGCTTTAACAAAATCCTCATGCTTTCACATTCATAACTTCATAGCTCTTAACAAAAGCAGCATAAATCCACCCTTTGTCTCACTTCTGGAGATTTCCCTATCATCAGAGTCCTAATGATCCCAGCACTGACTTCTGGGTATTAAATTTTATGCCACCAGAATTGTATTTAACTAAAGATAGTTTCTCATCTAAAATCCTATTTCCTTATGTCTGGCAAAACATTATGAAGAGCTGTCCCTCCATATAATCCTCTGTCTAGCCATTTTATCATGTGTATGAAGCCATTCAATCTTGTATTACTTCAACTAAAATATTATCTGCATCAGTGCAAGTAGGTTACCCATATTATTGCACCTAAGCTGCAACAACTCCAATTGCATTGTATGGATCATTTAGTAGACTTCCTCTACAGCCTAATTTTTAGGAGGTTCTATAGTGGCTTAGGATCTAAATTAAAAGATTTTAAGTACACTTCTGGCACAGATGACCAACTCGCCACCCTTATAAAAACGCTATGCAATTGCAGCAGGGTCAGGACTGCACATTTTTAAAGCACTAGGTTTTATAGCATAGTGCTTGCACATCACATTGTTCCTTCTGCTTAGGTGGGATATATCACATTTGACCTGAGAAACGCGTAAGGAGGAAACTCAACAAGACTAAACCTATTGTGTTTGCCAATACCAGGGTGCCAATGTGTTTGGTGTAGCTGTGATTATTATTAATAAGTAGGCTTACCATATACAAAGGGGGACAAAGTGCCTATACCTTTAACCATTGGAATTTGGGCAGGTGCAGCTTGTTGTACCCATTCATTAGCTCAGCAACTATGTTACTGTTAAGCGTAATGGCTCTATAGTGGTCTTCCTTCGTCACTAACGTTTCACATATACAGTGGACACTTTCTATCCATGGATTCAGGATCCGCAGATTTGACTTACCGCGGTCCTGGATCCGTGCGGTCCACATTCAAAATGCTGTAGAAAGAAAAAAAGTTAAAAAACGCAGGTTTACCACCTTTTAGAAGCAAACTATGTCATTTTCAAGCCTCTGCAGGGCTTCTTGAAGTTTAACGACCCACTTCCAGGATCCACTTCCAGGTCACGCGAAGGCTCTCCCCCCCCCCAGTCTTGTCCCAGAATGCACCCTGGGGCAAGACTGGGAGGGGGGAAGAGCCTTCACACGACCCGGAAGAAGCCCTGCAGAGGCTTAAAAACGAAGTGGTTAGCTTCTAAAAGGTTTTAAAAACCCACATTTTTTACCTTTTACCCCTTTCTCCAGTGTTTTGAACGTGAACCCCGGTATCCGCGGATCCTCGCTATCCGGGGGGGTCCAGAATGGATCCGCACGGATAGCGAGGGTCAACTGTAATTCTGTTTTAAGTTTTACAGCAATTCATACAAATCACTCTTCAGAAAATAAGAAAACTATTTCTCTTACCTATGATCTAATATAGAGATCTATGGCCATCTCCAGACGATCTTCCAACCCTTGATTTAGAAGTTCAGAAAAAACAGCAGGAAGCCCCCTTTCTGTTTCCCCTTCCTTCACACAATTTATAGCCTTTGCTTTCTAACTGGTGGCAAATCCATAGTTTGAGATCCTGGTTTGCAAGAAGGCATTTGTTTGAGTAGTTCATCACTACTAGTTCATGCCCAACAAATCATGCAACTTATAGTTTTCCCCTAAATAGAAGCAGGTTCTAATGTTAGAGGATCATAACTACTCATTCCTACACCCATGTTTTTAGAGGATCATCTGAATGCAGTTACTATCCCACGATAGCTGTTTATTAAGACATTCATACCTTAGAAAAGCGAGCATTTATCCATTTTGTGAAGGTTTTCTTTTGTACATCGTTGTGTTCATCTAGAAAGGAACACAATAAAGAAGTTAAAATGTATCTCTCAGATTTACTTATTTACATTTCCTTAGTCAGAGCATTTTGAGAAAGTGCCTCATTACCATTTTCAATATTCCTACCTTACTGTTTCAACCCAGAAGGACACTGAAGGTCACTTAAGTTACATGCATAATTAAAAGCAATAGATGTAGTATAAAACTAATTATGTCAATAATAAAAGAGTAATAAAATCATCAAAACCAGACCTCTCACATACCCAGCAGCAGCTATCGCCACCACAACTCAAAAAGTTGACCTAACGAACCAGGTCTTCACCAACCCAAAGATACAGATTGGACAAGATGGGCCTCCCCTGAAAGGGCATTTCTGTGTCACAGTACCACAAATAGAAAAAGGTCAGGTCTCTTTTGTCCACCCATCTTGAAGATGGAAGGACAAGGAGGGAGGAGTCAGTCACTGATGAGAGCATATGGCTGGTACATGTGGTAATAATGTGGCCCTTAAAGTACTCTGGCCTCAGAACCTTTAAAACTGAGCCAAGAAACAATTTTCAGTTAGCATGCATTTAAGAATAATATGAAGTACAGAGTTCTATTCTTTGTTCAGAGAGTTTAGCTGTGTTGCATCAGTTGAGGCTGGAGGTCTGGCTCAGTGGAAGGCCTTGTATGCCTGAAGGATGCCAGTTCGAGACACCTGGAAGTATCCAAAAGCTGGCGACATGCTGCTGACGAGCTACAGAGCATCGGGGGGGGGGGGGAAGAGGCTGTCAGTTGCACTCCGGTTGGGAGACGGAGTTGCCATTAGTCAAGCGTGGGAGGTGAATGCCAGAGAGAGGCCAGACTGTGAATGAACCATCTGGAATGAAGGTGTTCTATGTGTGTGTGTGGGGGGGGGGCATTGTATTGAATTGTAAAAATCCCTTCGGGGGTTTAGATAGCCTGCCTACGTGAACCACACTGAATTAAAGTTGGAGGAGAAATCTGATGACCAAGAAAAGGCGGTATATAAATACTGGCATTATTCTAAACCCACTTCAAGGACATTCCCACAGAGTACATTCAGTATGCCAACTGGATGTTACCCTGAAATGAATTATTGTGGACAGGTCTGCCGTCTATAGGTAGAGGTGTCTGGTTTTGGTGAATACAAGAGGATTATTTATTTCTATTTATTTCTGTATATATATACACCACCTTTCTTATCCTCAGATTGCTCTTCAGATGTTACTCAAGGCGGTTTGCATAGGCAGGCTTGTCTAGATCCGATAAGGATCACCTTCTATTGAAAACCAACAAAACAATGAGGAAAAAATGCTAAGTTGCAATTTCTCCTTCTCTTCAAAAGGTACAATACATCTACTATTCATTTCTTTCTAAAACCGTCGTCCTCCTTTTATTAAACAGAATTTTTCCCTATCATTGGAAAGAATATGGTAGAGTAATATTTCTTGGAGAAAAATGTACTGGGAACATTCCAGAGGTTAAACTGCTTTTGCTATCACCTTTTACAGCCAGTCACAAAAGTCAATGTTGTTTTAAACCAGTTCTTTCAACTCTTAAATTGTTCTTTCCTTTAATTGAAGAAAATGAAATTTTTACACAAAGGAATTTAGCAACAGAAGAAAGAATTAGCCTGTGGGTTTTCAATTAAGATAGGAATGTAACTGAAAGTAGCAGAATTACAACCTTGCATTTGTTTGCCTTGGAGGAACATAGGAGGGGAAGTTATACTACTGTGTATCCCTCAAATTCCTTCACACTCTCTTCCATTTAAAAGCATGAGAACTGAACCTCAACATTTATATCTCCTCTATTCCAAAGTGGCTATCATTAAAATAAAATACAAATATCAAAAAACAAAAGCATAAACCACAACATATCCAAAACAGAGTGAGCACTCCGCCACCGGAAGCCATCACAAACGTACCATAAAGCACGTTCACAACGACTCTAGAGTCTCCCTCTAGAATCTCCCTCACTTCGACACCGGACCGAGGACATAGCTGTCGGAGGAAGGTAAGCACTCCCCCGGCGGCTGCGTGGGAAAGTCCAGTGGGCGAGGGAGGGGGGGCCATTGGTCCAGCCGGCCCTGGAGGGGGAGGTGGATGGCGTCTGCTATATCCCCGCCCCCGCCGGGCAGCTAGGCCGTTACATGGCCAGCTGCCGGAAATCCAAAGAGTCCTATTGGGCTTGCCCTGGTTTCACCCGGGGAAGGGGACGAGCGTCCCCTTCCCGGACCCGAGTAGACCTCAGGCCCGCCAGTCAACAGGCAGCCTGGGCTCAGGATTCAGTGGGTGGCTGTAAAAGTCCAAAAGAGCAAAACTGCCTTAACCAGTCACCTAAAAGACAGCATGCAGGCATACGTCTCTAGGGAGAGTTCCAGCATCAAAGCCATCGTCGGTGCCATCACTGAGAAGGCCTTACCCTGTGTAGCCATTCATCGTATTTCCGACAGAGTGGAGCAGGGACCTCAAAGAAAAATCTTACCATACGTGTAGGCTCATATGCAGTGTTGTAATAATAAATTTTGACCTGGAGTAAGGCGGGACTGGGTGGGAGAGAGCCTTTGCACAACCCAGAACTGGGTCATTAGTTTCCAGAAGCCCTGCAGAAACGTCAGAATTGCACAGTTTGCTGCTAAAAAGGTAAAAAAGTGTTTTCCCATCCCCCCTTTTTACAGCTTTTTAAAGCGGACCCCGGTATCCTCAGATTCTCACTATCCATAGGGGGTCCAGAATGGATCTCCCATGGATAGCGAGGTCCAACTGTACTAGACTCACAGTATGCCATACAATGCTCAAAAAACATTCCCTATTATCCATGTATAACAATTCAACAGAAAAGATGCAAATTCTCTCAAATTCCTATTTTCACTCACGGCCCAATCCTATCCTCTCAAATACCACTGTACGACCAGGTACACCAGCACGAAGACACCCTCGCCACTGCAGCAGCCCCTTCATCGGACGCAACTGCAGGGCCACTGGTACAGCAGCTAGAAAGTCGCATGCCACCAGCAGCATGACGCAAAGCAGATGCCAGTGGAGAGGCATAAAAGAGGTGGAGATCAGGGTGGGTTGAGGCGGAGCCGGCCACCGCAGGATTCCAAATCCCTCTCCCAGGCTGGACACACCCCCAGCAGATTCCTCAGAGCTACACCAACAACAAATCTGACAAAGCTCTGAGGGGTCTTATCAGGTTCCCACATACGACAGAAGTATTTCCCCTTCCCACCCCTCTCGTCCAGCCTCTCCACCCAGACAGCGTGTTAGTGGCCAGCATGTTGGGGGCCCTGCATCCAACATGCCATTCTGGGATAGGATTGGGCCATCAGATTGACTTTGTCATGTACCAAGGAGATACAGTCAATTCATGGTATCCATGTGGGTTAGCTTCCTGGAAAACCTAGCCGATACCAAATTATTGGTCCTATGGAATCAATGGGGCTGGGTAGATAACCTGGTCAGGAATGCCTGCAGCAAATATCTTCAGGATGGCTGCGAAGGGCTCCTAAATGGCACAGAGAGCTTCAGAATTGCTCTGAGAGCTTTAGCAACGCATTCTGGGGCGCTACTAGAGAAACTGACTAGAGCTTTGCAGCAAATGGTCACGGATACAGAATACTGTCCTGCATCTTTAAAATTGTCAGGAATAGCTTCAGAATGGCTACTGAGAACTTTAGCAAGGCATTCTGGGGCGCTACTAGTGAAATTGACTAGAGCTTTGCAGTGAATGGCCACAGATACAGGAAAACCTTTAAAATGGCCACCGTGAATACAGCTGCTAGGATGGCTGCAGAGAGCTTCAGAATGGCCACGAATACAGGGAATAGCCGCGGATAGCCAAGAACATGCCGCTGTTAGCGTGACATGAGTTACATTTTTGCTCCTGTGGATAAGTGAATCTGCAGGATCAGAGTGCAGATAGTGAGAATTTACAGTATCTTGTGCAAAGGGCTTGCTCACAAGTATGCCAGATGAGGAATATTGAACACAGTAGGCAATATGCATGATCACACACTCAAGTATTAAGAACATGGTTAAGTTCTATGCCACAGAAAACAAGTTCTCCCACCAGAATTGTGAAAGTTACGATAATTACTTATTCTGTAGAAAATTATTCTGTTTTCAAGGTACAGGTTATCAAATAATTGGGAGCTGACGAAAGGGCAGGCCCTCAGGCTAAATTGCATTGAGATAAATAGTAGAAAGGAACCAGAACCAGAGCTTATGTGACGGATCTACGTGTAAATAAACCCTCCTTGAACGCGCATGTAAGTCTTCTGACCTTCCTTGGCTTTGTGGGAGGAGACCAAGAACCACAACACGTCCATAGGCAACCCATATGATGCCACCCTTCCCCCTTGGGACGAGGCCACAGCCCCCTCCAACTCGACACTGACCCAGCAGTTACTTTCTTATATGCCTTACACACACACACACACACACACACACAACTGGCAATATCAAAATATTTGATAGCCTATTACTAACTAGCCATGCTTTCTGTTTCCCGAAATCTCGCAAGAGCCGAGATTTGGGCGCCCAAATCTCGGCTCTTGCGAGATTTCGGGAATCAAAATGGCGGCGCCCAGCTAAGTTCCTCCACATTTTCAACATGGAGGCGGCGGCGAGGAGCAGGTGAGTAGGCTGGCAAGAGCCCAGTCTCTCACCGGCGAGCGAGAGCCCCAGCGACAGCCTTGACAAGGCACGCGCAGCACTGGGCTCGCTGTCACTGGCTCGCCCAGTCTCTCACCGGCAAGCGAGCGGGAATCCCAGCGACAGCAAGCCTGGAGCTGCGCGTGCCTTGGTGAGGCACACGTAGCTCTGGGCTCGCTGTCGCTGGCTGGCCCGGTCTCTCACCGGCTCCCTCGGAGCAGCAGGAGGAGCGGCGGCGACGATGGGGTAAGTTAATTTAATTTTTATTGTAAACATTAAATAAATAATTAAAATTTGCGGGCGCGCTTCACGCGACAGTAGGGAGCGCATTTTTCTTTAATTAATTCTTTATTTCTTTTGAAGATTAAATCAATAATTAATTAAAATTTCTGGACGCGCGCCCCTGTTCACTTAAAAATTAATTAATTGTGGGGGCGCCCCAGTTTGAGGGGGCACAAATATGGCAAACCTACCTGTTCACTTAAAATTAAGTAATTAATTGTGGGGGCGCCCCAGTTTGAGGGGGCGCAACTATGGCAAGCCTATTCAAGGATGGCTTTGTGAACAGGTATACATATCAGATAGCTGCTGAAGAAATGTGGTTCTCCCTGAACACACTATGGACCTACATCAAACAGAATCATATTTTGGCAGAGAGACATATTTTTAAGATCACAAAACCCCAAACCCCATGGGACTCTTTTGTTCTGTTGTTTGATTCTCCAAGATTCCATTATGTAGAAGAACAAACCAGGCTGTTCTGTGTAGCAGTTAAACACTGCTACACAACACCGAAGGAAGAATTCCTTCAACTCTGAAATCAATATTACTAAAGTATGGCAGAAGAGAGAGAAACAGGCAAGACAAACGGTTGCTTATGCCAGCATGCAACACCTGCAAATAGTCCAGAGAAATTGCTTGCACTGGAGATGGTTACATACTGGTTTTAACAGTCCTAGATAGCTCAGAGGAATCTTATCCATGGATTTTACTTGCTTGTATCAGACAATTACTGGATAATATCATGTCCTATTCCTTCGTGAAAACAGGATCAGAACTGAAAGTGTGACGTCGGCAGTTGTTCTAACAAGAAGTCTCAAGAACAAAACCAATAAATGCTCCAAAAATCATGTATAGAAGGGTGTGTTTTTTTGTCATAATCAACAACTGCCAAGCACACATCACATATGCACATAATATGGACTAAAGTTCAACAGAGAGTAGAGAACAAAAACCTGAGACGTGTTCAAGGAAAAAAAGAAGAAGTTACAGTACTCAGTTTAACTTGAAAGATGGCTTCTGATCTTTAGAGAGTTTTAGCATGATGAGAAAAATTGATTAGGATGAACAAACTCATTCCATTTCCTAACGCCTACTGACCATTCTATCCAACTGCACTTTAATAAGTATCATATACCTGAGTAAGGCAAACACTGTTAGATTTAAGACTAGAAAAATTAAAGCAATAGATATAGGAGACAAACCAGCTCTACAGAAGTGTAGCCACAGGGGATCCTGCTATCCCTGGAGGTATTCCAGACCCTTCCCTGAATGCTCAACGTTCATTAAAAACAAAAAGCATTTGTTTCCTAGCTCTTTTTCTTGTGGAGACAAGTATGAAGGCAAAACAATCCCTGATTCTTCATCAAGTAGTATGCCTACTCCTGCATTCCAGTATTTTGTTCATTGTGTGCAAAAGCACAGACACAGCTATCAAGCACTAGGCACGTTTAGTTAATATTTGATAAAATATAAAATTTAATCATAAAATGCATACCTTCGTTAATGCAGTGGATCAATTATTGGAAAGCCAAGCACTACCAGAAGCAGCACTGTAGGAGACACCATTGCAGGCAATGGGAGTCGACTGGCCCCACCCTACCCAGAATGCATCACTCTCACTGGCTACAATGCTGTCATTCAATCTAGGCTGAACAGCACTGTAGTGAATCAGCACTAAAGGAGTCAGCATTATGGTAGGTATTAAAGTTTAAAACTACCTGTATCTGGCTGTTCTGCACTTATTCCCACCATCACAGTGTTCCCTTAGCTCGTGTAATTTGTGGCTATGGGCCTACAGCTCTGTTAAAATTAATATGAACCAAAGACCTAGTGCTTTCACCTCCTCATGAAAATTCACTTTTCAATACATGTTAAAAACAGATTATAAAATACTGAATTATTCTCACTACAGCAAAAGAGGTGGATCTCTTCCATGTTAGATTGCAATCTAAAAGAAATCACATGTAGAGTCAGCTTTGTTTTTTAAGAATCTTCCATTTACCAGGTGCAGTCTGAAGGTTAGGCACAAGAATTTGTGAAGCTGCCATTTATAAAATATTCATTTGGATCGGTTTTCCCCCATTCCCTTTTAAATAGTTTCCAGACAGAGTTTAAGAGTTTGGAGTTCTGTGGAAACAGCTGATGAGAGGGAAGCTTTACCCCCCCAAAAATGTGAGTGCGCTCATTGTTACTACGGCCATAATCCTGTGTACAGTTACTGTACTCAAATTCAAATAAACTCATTTCAATGGATTAGATTTTGCAGGCCACTGTTTGCTGTACTAAATATAATAAAAGTTACAATAGATTTTGTGTAGAAGAATGCAAGAAGAAGCTGGATGGATCAGATCAAAGATCCATCAAGTTGAGCATTGAGTTATTCACAGCAGCCAAACAGATACCTCCAGGAATCCTTCATGCCTTTGTCCCCATTACTGGTATTCAGTGACATACTGACTCTGAAAATGGAAGTTCCTTTTAGCTAACATGGTTGACAGACACGTGACATTTGTGGTTTTTAGGTCTGTCAGTGGCTAACACCCTTTTTAAACTATCTGTCTAAACCAGATGCAAATCATGGCACTGTCCTAAGCAAAGCTAGTCAAGCTCTTTCATGATTTTGCTGCAGACTTGCTCTCATGCTTGACTCTGCAAATCAACTCCATGTCACATGCTTATTTCCATATAACCATCATTTTCAAGAAATACTGTATACACAAAACATACAGATTGATCCAAATTCAAAATTCAGACTCAGAAAACCCACTCTCGAATACTGATGCAAAGGCATCAGGTTGATATAAAACTAAAATGACAAATGTTATTTCTATAGCATTAGTTACAGGAACCTGCACGTGTTACCGAATTCTATTTTCAAAGAGATACAATATTTATTATATCCAATTCAGACAAATTTGGCAGGTGTCGTACAGAATATTCAGCTTATACTAATTGCAGCAGGAAAAATTATCTAGTTGCTATTTAAAACTGCTTTTCATCCTCCCACAAATTTTAAGAAGTACTTTGACACACTGGTACAAGAATTTCTGATAAGGAAACTCAAAGAGCAACAACATGCATATATCCAACATTTTTTCTTGGTTCCTACATACAACTTGAGGCAAAACGGAGCCCAGATGAAAAAGAATTTTAGTTACAGTTGGTTGACCTGCCTGCCAAAGTAACACAATGTGGTAGGAGCAGGGAAAACAGAGCAGAAGGAACAAAACCACCATTGTTTGGACCTGCCCTTTTAAAACAATTGACCTTAAAAACTAAGACTATTGACATGACTGCTACCTTAATATAAAGGAACCTAAGAGAAGTCCTTTAGACTCGCTAGTCATCCCTGGCAATTTCCTTTCTGAAGTACCACATGCTTGGGTTATAAACCTTTCTTGTCCTTTATTTTCACCTGCTGGTCACTCAGGAAAGAAGCACTTAACAAATTGTGCTCTCATGACAACTGAATGAGCAGGTACTTAACATTTTAATAGGGATATACGAAAGTACCAAGAAGTCCCTTATCTTGGGATGTAGTGAGTTGACTGCCCCATCTTGCAGACCCTTTTGCATTGTAAGGCTTCTAAAGGGATTGTTTTGGGGCTCTCCACCATACTGGACGGGATGTTCCCCAAGGTAAACTCTCTGTTGGATCTTCCCTAATGGTGGCAGTGATATCTACCATCCTAGTTCAAATAGTGAAAGGGAGTTTCATAGTGGTGTCCACTGAATTCTATTTTGCATGTGCCTCTTCCTATTTGACAATAACTGCAGGGATCAAGGTGTTTATCTGAACTGGAAACATTAAATTATGTCCCCTGAATATTATGTACCAAATTACACTCTGATATTACAGTACTCAATGACTTATTACAGAACTGATGAACATAATGCCAAAACAGGTCAGATTTCTCCTCGGATTTTATTCAAGGTGGTTTTACATAGGCAGGCTTTTTTCTAACACACACACACACACACACACACACACACACACACACACGGATTTTTACAATAAATGTTCTATTTGCAGAGAACCTAACTTCTCCAGCTGTTTCCTTTCAACATGTGGTATCTCTTCTGGCTGCACACAGCTTTGAGATTCCAAGCTTGTCTGACAGCGACTCCTCTCTCCCACAGAGGGTCAGCGCAGGCCATCTCAACTTGTCAGCTGAGATATCGCAGTTTTTAGGCAGCTTCCAGTTGTCTCAAATCAATCCCGTTCTGGTTCTTCAAACAAGACAGCAGCTCTACCACTAGACCAGAAGTTCTCAACCTGTGGTACAGGTATCCCCAGGGGCACGCGGACCTCTTGCTGGGGGTATGCCAAGCCCTGCCCCTTATCTGCCCTATCAGCAGCTAATTAAGGGTTAATTAACATGGATTTTAAATTGTAATTATTTTCGGAGCCCTTCTGTCTCTCTGATTTTGGTTTTGGGCTTATTTTTGTACTTTGGAAAATGTACTTTGGTGGGGTGGGGGAGAGAGGGGCTGATTTTGGGAAGCAGTGGTGTCACTAGGGCACGCGCTGCCCCAGGGCGGGGCACGCGCGTCACCCAAGTGACATCTCCCCCAGATACACCCCCTTTTATAAATCGCCTTGGTGGATTATCTACACCGAGGATTGGACAGGGGGAATGTGTCCCTGTTGGTTCTGCTGGACCTCTTAGCGGCTTTCAACACCATCGACCATGGTGTCCTTCTGGGCCGACAGGCCAAGCTGAGGGTCGGGGGCACCTTTCTGCGGTGGTTCCGCTCCTACTTGGCAGATGGGTCCCAGACAGTGGTGCTGGGGGACGCCTGTTCGGCGTCCTGGCCCTTGAGGTGCGAGGTGCCACAGGGTTCCATCTTGCCCCCATGCTATTTAACATCTACATGAAACCGCTGGGAGAGGTCATCTGGGGATTTGGAGTTGGGTGCTATCAATATGCTGATGACACCCAGCTCCATCTCTCCTTTCCACCTAATTCCAGGGTGGCTGTTGAGGTTCTGGAGCACTGCCTGGAGGCGGTTGGGACCTGGATGAGGGCTAATAAGCTGAAACTAAACCCGACTGAGACAGAGGTTCTCCTGGTCCGGAAATCCACGATGCAGATACTAGAGTATTGTCCTGCTCTGAAGGGGGTTGCACTCCCTCTGAAGGAGCAGGTCTGCAGCTTGGGGGTCCGCCTGGATCTGCAGCTGCTCCTGGATTGCCAGGTAGCGGCTGTGGCCAGGGGGGCCTTTGCCCAGCTTCGGCTGGTGCTCCAGCTACTTGGATCGTGCAGACATGACCACAGTGATCCATGCCACGGTGACATCGCAACTAGATTATTGTAACGCGCTCTACGTGGGGCAGCCCTTGAAGACCGTTTGGAAACTGCATTTATTTATTTAAGGAATTTGTAGCCCGCCTTTCTCCCGAGGGCACTCAAGGCGGCTTACAACATATTAAAATACATATAAACACATTAAAACAATTAATTAAACACATTAAAATAATTAATTAAAACACTTAAGATTAAAAATAAACAACCCCAGTGGGTCACCAGCATTTACATATATTAAAACCATTTGTTAAAAGGTCAGCCCACCATGTCAGACATTAAAAGCAGTCCTGAATAAAAACGTCAATTAGTGCAGAATGCGGCGGTCCGTGTGGTCACTGGAGGTAGGCGATTCAACTCCGTCAGGCCGCTCCTTCGACAGCTGCACTGGCTGCTGATTCGTTTCCGGGCCCAATTCAAAGTGCTGGTTTTGACCTTTAAAGCCCTATACAGCTTGGGGCCAGGATATTTGAGAGACCGCCACTTCTATATAGTCCGGCTCGTCTCCTTAGATCATCAGAGAAGGCCCTTTTGCGGGTGCCGTCGCACAGGGAGGTGCGAGGGGCGGCGGCCAGAAACAGGGCCTTCTCACTAGTGGCACCAACCTTATGGAATTCCCTCCCCTTTGACTTACGAACTGCTCCCTCCTTGGACACTTTCTAGCGAGGCCTAAAAACCTTCTTGTTCAAAGAAGCCTTCTGAGCCCTTGCCTTTTTTAACATCTCGCTGGTACAGGTGAGGGTGCTGCTGTTTTTATGCCCCTTTTTTAATTGTAGCAATTATCTTTTCATCAATTTTAGATACTGTTTTTATTAATTTTCATTAATTGTTTTTTACTGTTTTAAAATGTGATTTTTGTATTGTATTTTTTGTATTGTATTTTCTTTTTTTGTTGTAAGCTGCCTTGGGTCCCTTCGGGGAGAAAGACAGGATAAAAATACTGTAAATAAATAATATAGTTGAATTGGAAAAGGTGCAGAAAGGAGCAACCAAAATGATTCGTGGGCTGGAGCCACCTCCCTTATGAGGAAAGGCTACAGAGTATGGGGCTTTTCAGTCTAGAAAAAAGGCGTCTGAGGGGGGACATGATTGAGATGTATAAAATTAAGCATGGGATGGAGTGGATAGAGGGAAGTTCTTCTCCCTCTTGCACAACACCAGAACCAGGGGACATGCACTAAAATGGAGTGAAGGGAGCGTTAGAACGGACAAAAGAAAATATTTCTTCACCCAGTGTGTAACTCATCTGTGGAACTCCTTGCCACAGGATGTGGTGATGGCACCTGGCCTAGATGCCTTTAAAAGGGGTTTGGACAGATTCATGGAGGAAAATACCATCTCAGGTTACAAGCCATAAGCAACCTCCTGGTTTTAGAAGTAGGTTCTCTCTGTGCCAGGTGCAAGGGAGTGGCAACAGGAAAAGTTGTCTTGTGTGCTCCCTGAGGCATCTGGTGGGGCCACTGTGAGATACAGGAAGCTGGACTAGATGGGCCTTTGGCCTGATCCAGCAGGGGTCTTCTTATGTTACACCTCAGCCAACCAGTTGTTTCAATTTCCTCTTACAAGATTAGGGCAGGAGTTAAAAAACAACTGTAGAGGCAACTATTCTCAGTTAACACAATCAACAAAGAACAAAAATCGGTGCCATTGTGTGTATGTGGGATGAAAGTTCACAGAGCCAACAAGAAAAATACTTCTCCAACAGATTCCTGAAGAGTGGTCATGCCAGTGCATTTCAATTAGAAGATGAGGTCCAGTGATACATTACATACAGGTTGAGTATCCCTTAATCCAGACTGCTTAGGACAGGAAGTTGTCTGGATTTCAGATTTGTCTGGGATGGGACCCAAGCCTAAATACAAAATTCATTTATGTCACATATGTAACTTTCATAGCCTGAAAGTAATTTTATATAATATGTTTAATTTTGTGCCCCAGCATGCCTTATGCTAAGTCATAGCCCCGAAAATGTCTGGATTTCGGAGTAGTCTGGATTTCGGATGTCCGAATAAGGGTAATCAACCTGTACTAATGTATTGTAGCAGGCAGTTTTAGAGACATACTTATTTTCAACAGTTATTCACCCTTAAATCTGTGAGGAGGTTAACAACAAATAGAAGAATCTAGGATGAGTAGCTGGTCACACAATAGACCAGAGGTTCCCAAACTGGGGCATCGCGGCGCCCCAGCCAGGAACAATGGGTTGCTACTCCTTTAAAGGGAGTGGTGACCTGTGATCATGGCGATGGCACTTCCAGAATTGCGCCGCTGGGGGAGAATGCTTTTTCTACTTCCCTGAGGGGTGTTCTGGTCCTCCGGAGGGTGCGGACCAGCACACCCTTCAGGGAAGTGAAAAAACCACTTTTTTCACCCGGCGGCTGCGCAATACCGGGAGTGCTATTGCTGCTGTCAAGGGGCCCTGCAACAACCTACAGCAGTGTAAGCTCTACCCAGGAGTTTGGGAACCTCTGCAATAGACTACAGGTGGGCCCCCATATCTGCTGGGGATATGTTCCAGGCCCCTCCGTGGATACTTGAAACCGTGGATAAGAGCGAACACCCCCTCCATGGTTTCCTGAGGGGCCCCTCACCCTGCCTCCCCTGCAGGCAGGCATGCTTGCCCCCCAGCTCTTATTTTTCTTTCAGCAAGCTTTGTTTCTTCCTTAAAACAAACAGAGAAGCAGCCTCCATTGCAGGCAAATAGAACGAGACTAAGTCCTAGAGAGGCTCTGCAACGTTTCTGTTAACCTTGCAGAGCCTCTCTAGTACTTAGTCTCATTCTACTTGCCTGTAATAAGCAGCCAGAGGCTCCTTCTCCTGTTTGTTTAAGGAAGAAATGAAGGTTACTGGGAAAAAAAGTAAAAGCCTGGGGGGGGGGGGCCCTGCGATCCGTGGATAACTGAAACCGTGGATAGCGAATCAGTGGATATGGGGGCCCACCTGTATATAGTGAGAGTAGTCTCATAGCTGAGAGAGATAAAGGACCTACTTCAAAAAAAGGGAAATTATGTGGTCTTTTTAGGGTTTTTAGAGTTTTTTTAGTCAACTAGTGATAACCAAAGACATTCTAAATTTCAACATACAATGCTGAGGTGGTATCACCATGGGAGTTAAGGAATACTGCTACTTTCTGTGCAGTGTTTACATTTCACTCTGTGTGGTTTATTTTATTACAGTACTGGCATTTTTATGCAATTCCAATTGCAAGATCCTGCAAGCAAAACCACAAGAATATTTAACATCGCAGCAGAGACTGCTTCAGATAAATTACGGTCCTACATAACTATATATTTTATTTCTTTATTTATTTTTCACATTTTTATGCCGCCCTTCCTCCAAGGAGCTCAGAGTGGTGTACATATTTCCTCCCCTCCTTTTTGTCCTCACAACAACCCTGTGAGGTAGGTGGGGCTGAGAGATAGTGACTGGCCCAAGGTCACCCAGGAAGCTTCGTGGCTGAGCGGGAATTTGAACCTGGATCTTCCAGGTCTAAGTCCGACTTCCAAACCAGTGCCACTACACCATCCTGGTGTATCCATCCATAACCAATCCATGAATATTAACACAAGGGTACTGAGAGGCATTGTCATATTTAGCAAAGTATATGAGATGCAAAACAGAACATGAGGAACTTGTTTTGTAAGGCCAGCTTCCATTGATGAAAAAGCAAGCACGTTTACAAGAACCGAACCCTGAGCAATCCAAGTTGAACAATCTAGCCCAACCTACTCCAATCTCTAACATCTATGATCCCTCTCTCTCTCCCTCCCTCCCCAATATCAGGAACAGCTCTGTTTATGCTAAGTTTCATGTGCACATTTAAGTAGTATACATGCACTATACTCGGTGCATGTAAACATGCATACGTTTGTACTAATTTACCAAAAGAATGGAAAGTACTGTATTGCATTACTACTCATTTAAAAATGCTGTCAGAATTTAGTTGACTTTCTGGTGTTACATGGTCAATATTTTATTTGCTTAATTCAAGACATGCAGGAGACATGCATTTAAATACATGTACTTGGTGATAGATGCCTGACTGGAGAGCAAAGGGCCAGACCAGTAACACAACTATTAGAAGTACTTCTGGTAAAAATACAGGAAGGCCACATTTCTGATCTCTAGTAAGTGAAGTCTAGTAGATGGCCTTAGGCAAGTCAGTCTACCTATTTTACAGGGCTATTATAAGTCTTCCTCTCCAAGGTCTAGGAGGTTAGGAAAGTTCCAGTGTAACAACAATATCAATCTTTTTTTATTGAGGGGAACATTACACCATGTTGCATCTGCACTGCAGGGGATAATCAAGGGACACTGTCTGCTAGGGCGACGCCGACTTGCTTCTGGCCACAGCGTTCTTGACAGCATTAATCTGGTCACAAACAGATTTGTCTTTACTGAAGTCGCAGGAAAGTCCCATGAACTGTGGAGTGATCCAGAAAACCTCAAGCATTACTAGAAGTAATGAAAGATCATTTCAGCAAAAAAAGCGTTTTGTGACCCGAGATAGTAAACAAATTTATGAGTGGTTTAATTGTGCACTTCCATTTCCCCACCACCACGAGGCTTCAGGCATAAGAACAAAAAGAGTACAAGCTCATTAACCAGGATAAAATGTATACATTCGGAAGTAGGATAAGAAATAAGTTTTACTTTTTAAAGCATTTCCTTCTGTAGGTATTTTCTTCCCTCACCATGCTTGCCCAATTCTGTTCTGCCTTCTTTAAAATTTAAAAGCAAACAAAACATGTGCCTTTATAATTGGAATCCATAATAGTCAATTTTATTTTAAGCCTAAACTCACAAAATACGTACTGGCATCAGACAAGTTTGACTTCCACCCACAGGTATTTTTAGAAGGTTGGCTTTTCTCTTTCTATAGTCATAGATCAAACTGCATCATATAATACTGTTAACTATCTGATTACATTCCACTAGCACAGGGGTTCTCAACCCCTTCCCAACCAAGTACCACCTCAATGCCACTCTCCTGCTGCATACCACCGGAAGCAACTGGCGATGACATCAGTTACTCCCTGGATTTCAGGGGTTTGGAGGCCAGAAAATGCAGGTAGGAGGCTCTGGGCGGGCGGGAGGGCCCTTCTCAGAGTTCTCGAGAGGCTCAGTCAAAGGCAGGAACCTCTCAGGAGCAAAAACATGGCGTCAAAAGTGCCGCATTGGAGCAGGGTTCCGGCAGTCCGAGTACCACCAGCAGACGGCCGGAGTACCACTGGTGGTACGAGTACCACTTGTTGAGAAACCACTGCACGAGCACAAATGCTGTTTAAACTGCAATCCTAAGCATACTTACTAGGAAACAAGTCTTACAGAACACAAAGTGAAATGCACAATGGTGTCCTCAAGATGGCTGCTCCTCTTACTTGCAATCTTCAATTGGCCTATTTTTCTCCTGCCTGTCAATTTGATGGACACTTAGCTAGTTACTGTAATAAGCTTCAAACTCATCATAAGACAGACACTATCCATTATCATGTCAAGTAAAAGCTACTTGCATTTGTTAGCTAATACTGCTGTCTCTGCTGTAACCAATTCCCTCTTAATAAAAAAACTACCAACACAAATTTTGTTAGACAGAAGACACTCCTATGCAGCCCCAGATAAAGAACCTTTAATTAACTTTAGTGTAATACAATTCACATTCCACAGCTTTATTTAGATGCAACTTGGGTATTCAACCAGAACTAACTGTCTAGGCTAGTCTCTCTCTTTATATTGTCTCAAACTTTGCTGGTAAAAACTATACTTTGTCACATAATTCTAAAAAAAATATCTTAAGATGAATAATATCCTTTTCTCACTTCATCTTCCTTCTCCCACTTCTGACATCATTTGAGAACTTGAATGGCCTCTAGTGGTACATTCCACATTTTTCCTATTATGAAGGTTAATTATTAACTATCCCTGAAAAAAATGTAAGCCTTTTTTTCCTTTATACATCATGAGGTGAAACCCAGTTCTCCTTCTCTCTACAAGTAGTCAAAGGCCTAGGCACATACCACAACTACATTCTACATTCTTTATCACTTGAAATAATTTATAATTTATATAATTTAATTTATTAAATAATATATAATTTATTTCAAGTGATAAAGCACTGCAAGCTGTTCTCTTCCACTCTGGTAGAAAGTAGTTGTGGTATGTGCCTAGGGCGGCCCTTGACTACAAATAATGCAATTTGAGATCCATGGCGTATCAGTGGCAGGGAGGCATCACAGTACACAGTATCAACAACCTTCTCTTGTCACCGAGTCAGCCCTCTGGCTGACAGTCTCACCTCTAACACACTGCATCAAACTTCAACCACATATTGCATTCACACTGACAGGACCTCAAACGCATGAAGCCAAAAACAAAACAATAGAAATGACCTAGAGAGAGAGAAAAAAAATTGACAAAAATATTTGCTTCTCCACATATATAAACTCAATGTTTAAATAAATAAAAAGCCACCGTGTTCAACTACATCTCTTTCATAACAAAGATATATGTTCAGTATCTTATTATAACACTGGTGCAATGTTCTTAAGATTTTGGTGGACACAACCTTGCATATTTATTGTGAAAATTTTGAGAGAAAGATCTTGAATTTTTTTCGCCAGGGTTCTTTAGGGTCCTCAGATCAAAAGAAATTTCATTTAAATACAAATCCAATATAGAACATCCTGAACATTTGGATAATGACTCATCTCCTTCCTCCCTAACACAATTACAGTTTTGATTCCATTGTGTGGATCATATGATAAACTGATCTGGCTCAGCTTTTAGAATTGCTTGCTCAGATAGCCATTATATACAATACACTATCTAGCCTCCATCCACCTTAACAGGACATAAGTCAAGTCAACCTTTTGGCGGAAGAAGTCAGGAAACATGCCATGGCCTCCAACAAAAGATCAGCCTACCTCAGCAGATATGTGAAAACAGGATATATTGAGTATGTATCAGTTTATAATCAGTTACAAAACTATTTAAAAATAGAACCAAAACTAAATGACGTTTTAAATTTCATTCCAATTATGAAATCTCCCAGCACCAAATATCTGTTCAGTTAGGCTTACCATATCGCCGACCGGGACGCTCCGTTTTGCCCTTAAGGGGCAGGGGGAGGGGAGCGAGTCAGAGCGCGCGCGCTCTGACTCCCTCCCCTCCCCTTAAGGGCAAAACAGAGCGTCCCGGTCGGCGATATGGTAAGCCTAGTTCAGTAATAGCTGGTGAAATAGACATGTTCAAAGTGAATTTAAAACATGGAGTCAACTAAGTAAATACAGAGGCAAACTTTGGAGACTTAACAATGGCTTTGTTTTCCTTCCATTTTGTAAATACACAAGCACCACAATAAATTCCAAGAGGCACAGTTTTGCTACAGTCAGCATTATAACTGCAACTTCATTTTCAGGGTTTTTTCCTACTTTTTTAATTTGTAAGCAAAGTTAAACAACAGTAAGAAAATCAGAAGTACACAATAACTACTTGGTTTTTAAATGGTCTATAACGAAGGCTGTTGTGCGTTGTCTGCGCTTTAAACAAATCCTCAAACTTTACATATCTGATGCAAGTCATAGCAAAGCCAGCCTCTGGGGACACCTTCCCAGTTCAGCTACTTGCAATTCCTTAGCTGAAGATGTCAGTGACTCAGTATGGACCATCAAACATATATAGAACATGCTCATAAAGCTGCAAAACCTTCCCTTACTCCTTCAAAGGATTCCTATGCTAACTGTTTAATAGGGTTAAAATCATGCATGCAACTGTATGTATAATAAGAACATTCCCATCATATCAGATGAGATATTTAAAATGGAACACAAGTGATACAACTGTGACTCAGTTATCTACAGCACTTCTCTTCAATGGACAATTTCAAAGTACCACATTTGTGAGTGTATGACAGTCACAAATAAAGTATGTTAGGTCTGAACTTTCATGAGTCTTGACATGGAGAAATATCATACAAACATACATTGAAGGAACAAAGGCGTTGACAGCCTACAGCAAGGTTTCAAGCAACTGCACTTGGGTGAAGGCCACATTTTAAAAAAAGTTTCCCTACCACTAGCATGACCACATGGTTTTACTTAATTTTTTTCTGCGCTGTTTTATTGGAGGGAATACTTCTCACATTTTTCAGATTTTCTTCAGCATTTAAGCTTATTAAAACATTAGCATTCCCTTTCCATTTAGAGACTTTCTTTTCCCAGACAACCACAGAAAGAGATGAGGGAATGAAACAAATTTCCATTTCAGTAGTCAGTTGAAAGTTACAAACATTAGCTGTGGCTCTAAGCACGCTTCCTTGACCCTGGGTAGAAGCCAAGATTTACTGC
Source organism: Plestiodon gilberti rubricaudatus (assembly GCA_026170595.1). Taxonomy (NCBI): domain Eukaryota; kingdom Metazoa; phylum Chordata; class Lepidosauria; order Squamata; family Scincidae; genus Plestiodon; species Plestiodon gilberti. The sequence goes on from JANXHW010000001.1 coordinate 68,403,986, forward strand.
ATCAGTAAATATGATGGGGTTAAATTGGCCTCCCAGAGATTCATAAAAATAGAAAGGGATTGTATTGAGCATATGACTACAGTCGGACCTTTTTATCCATGGTTTTCAGACAAAAAAACAGAAGTGGTCATAATCACCATTCCGTGGCAATCTAAAGCTCGGGGAGGCCCACAGAGGGGAGCGTGGGCCTCCCCGAACCCTCCGGAGGACCCCCCGGTAAGTGAAACAAGCACCTTTTCTCCCAGCAGCAGCAGTGATCCCCATCGCCGACTTCACTCCCTCAAAGACTCAAAGTTCTCCCCGCCTTTGGGTTAGTTTCAGTTCACTGGGGGGAAAAAACCTGAGTGAAGCAGGTTTGTGGTTCAATTCAACTGCCTCCTCTCCACTAAATCTACTCTTTCAATCTCCACCTCAAATATGAAATGCATAATCAACGTATGCCACAAGGCTGCAGGTTTTATAACACAGCAGTATTCAGAACTGAGAAAAACAGTGAGCCTAGGATTTACCAAATTAAACAAATCGTCCACTACTACTGGATCTGTGAAACATATTACAACTAAGCATGGTACAGAATTGCCAAACTTTGCAAGGAGTTTTTTCTTCTTTAAGGAAGCCTCAGGCGATCACAGTTCTCTTACTCAGAGGTGATGGGAAATCATTCCACCTGTTCTACTTAATTCAACAGTTCATTTAACAACTCTCTTTTAACCACCTCCGATGTACACAGTCATCAAGTTGTACGTACTACTGGCCTAGAGCTGAAGCCTGGTTTTCCTAAGCTATCAGGCAAGATTAAAAGACCTAACCAAAGAAACCAGTAAGACCAAAAAGAAAAGGATCAGAGAATTCAGAGAAGCAAAAAAAGAAAAATTAGATTCTTAATGAAAATCACCTCCACATACCATATATACAATTCCAGCTCTCCCGGGGTATGATTTTATGCAAGACTGTGCATGTTGCTAACTGCAAATTACTAATTAAATGGGGCTGGTCTGGATGCCAAAGTGACCGTATCACACCTCTGTCAAAGTATTTAATGCTTACCTATACGGTTCTGGGCCCACTCAAATATGCTGGTTATTATCTATAAAGCCCTTAATGATTAGGGTACAAAAGGTACAAAAAATGTACCACTATTAAAAATACAAAGGAGTTTGGAGAATACTGTATATTTCTTCCCCAGACAGATTTTCCTTAGCATTTTCATAATACCTGCCTCCTTGCTCATCAGGCAGCAGCTTGTGGCTATGTACAATTGGTGGACTGGCAGGCTCCTGAAGCGTGATGCAACTAAAACGTACAGCAAATAGCAGCTGCTGGAAGTCCCACCAGCAGTTGGCTCACCACCAGCCCCTCAAGCCCTAGCAACAGCAGTATGAAAAACTAGTGTCCAACTTCTAATTCAGCCCCAACCAAGGCTGTAAACAACCCAGCAAAAACGGCTGCTCATTAGATCAGTTACAAGCCAAGTCAAACCCCACCACCGAGGGAATTGAACTTGGAGAGGAAAGAGGAAGTAAATAGTGACTGCAATGGAATTCATGTAAGCTACAGAGTGAAGAGCTAGAAGCAGGTGTAGGCCTTCTTCAGATACTAAGCTTTCAAACTGGTATAAGACAACGTATGAATATTTTTAAGGTGACAAAATAAAGCAGCAGAGATTTAAATGCTCTGTCTTCACTTTAGAGCCAGGATTTTGTTTAAGGCTTTTATTTGTTTGCTTAGCTGGCCATGATCAAAGCCAACCATTTATTTAGCTGGTTGTGTAATCATTTATACCAATATCAACACTCATATGATTTCTGTTTATACATAGAAAACTAAATACACGGCTGAACTGGGATTTGAAGCCTCCCATATTTAACAGACCAATCCTATGCAGGACTTCCGCTGACAAAACCTGTAAGCCGTTGACGGAAGGTCCAGGCCACTGGCACTGCAGCAACGGCACAACACAATGGGGTCACCAGCATGAACGGCTGGCCGCCACAAGCGTGTGCCACCGGGCTGCCCTGCCAATGCCATTATTAGTAAGTTGGCAGCAGGGTAGGCTGTGGGCAGAGAGAGGGAAGATTGGGGTGGGGTTCAGAGTCAACTAGGGGTATGTCAGGGGTAGATATTGGCGGCGGCAGCGCTAATATCCTACACTCCCACACCTGGCCTTGACACAGTCCCATGAGCCCACTCAGACATGTGCCAGCCAAAGAGCTGGTGCAGATCCAAGCAGACCAATTGGGGACCATGGCACAGCGGAGTACGTCAGTAAACATTTCTTACCTACTTATCATGGTCCCCGGACAGCCCAAAGCAAAACTGCACGCTATTTGCCAGATGAGGATAGGACTGGGACATTAGTTTGGTAGTTTGAATGTCTGAGAAAATACGCTTCGAACTTCGTCATCTGTATGGGTCTTTTAAGTCAAACTAAATGAGACAGGTGCAGCCATAATTGTTTAGCCACACATCTGCCCCATTCACATCTAAAATCGGGAGTGGATCTATTTCTCACAACAAAATGAAAAAACGCAGTGGGGCAAGAGGCTGGGGGACAGGCTATAGGAGCGCGATTTTGCTATCTAAAGCCCTGAAAATGGAGCGGTTTGCCAGCCAAAAGGTAAGGAACGCTATTTTAAACTTTTTTTCTTTTTAAAGACTTTTTACAGTGACCCCCGTATCCGCGCGAAATCAATTTTGCTTTACGCGGATCCTTGCTATTCGCAGTGGGGTCCAGAACGGATAACGTGCAGATAGCAAGGGCCAACTGTACTAGACTTCTGTTAAGGATTAGTTACAAATTATAACTGAAGCTATTGTTTTTGCATCGCACCTGTACTGAGCAAACCAACAGTTAAGCATTTCTGCTTGCAAAGTGGCAAGCAATTCTTGCCAATGACTCATTATGTATGTTTAAACCATGGTTTTGCCAGGGTTCACAAATGCACTTGTAGGCTCATCAATGGCAAGTGCATTGTTTTTCTGACGAGGCAAGCTCAGCAAAATGGCAAGAAGATTCCCTGCTCTTCTCCAGAGTCAGAACAATGAGGGCTCTCTGTGATGTTCTGCTAGGCCTTTAAAACACTCAAAGTAGCAAAAGGTCTCTCTACTTTCTGAATGTATTCAAAATTCAGCGTGACATCAACAACCAGGCCATTTCTCAAGTCAGGGCAGATGGCGAGCACAATCTTTGTCTAGTGTGACACTAGGAAAAAAATTAAGAATGTCTCCCTCCAACTAAAAGAGCACATATGTTTTAGATTCAAAGTATGTTGAACTACAGGAACAAAATGACAAAAAAAAAGTTGTCTACAGTATGTTCTGGCAGGGACACCAGGCCGCTTAACAAAGACAGCCTCAAGATTGCTCGCCAAATGGAACTCTCCCCACAAAACCCACTGTACTTATCTTGTGGCTGGCCAAGTGGGTGGAGAACGTTTTATGCTGTAGCTCAAATGCAAAATTTTCCAACATTCTTATGAAATTGCATCCTACTCACTTACTGCTGTTCTTAACGGCTCAAAAACAGGGTGGCATGGGGGGGGGTTACTCTGAGAAATTATGGAGAAGACTGGAAAATACACAGGAATTACAAGAAAAAAGGAACAGGAAGGCTTTCAAATTTGAACACAGAGTAAAAGAGGAAGCAGGAAAAACAAAACCACGGGGGGGGGGGGGGCGCAAAAGGTTTACAGCACTGTGAACTGATGAACATCATAAACAAGTCTGTAAAGTATTCCCAAGTAACTTGGCCCAAATTAAACATGTTATGCTTAATGTATGCAAGTTCTGCTAATGAGTGTACAGTATTTGCGAAATTTACAACTCACGGTTAGTATACCTTAATGTGGTTTGCCATATGCAAAAAAACCACCAACCTGAAATTAAGTAAGAGGAACTAATCAAACTAACAGGCTCTATGTCTGTCTGTGGCAAAAAGTGCTTCGGAAGTATTCAGTTCAGTATGTGTTTGTTTATTACAGGGCCCAGAGTCTGCAGTGATACATTGCTTCAAAGCTATGATAGACTCTTTGGAGGCTACATCAGCAGTCTACTTGTGTAAATAAGCCACTCACATGATGAGCAGCCTACCCAGGAGCTGTGTAACCTGGGATTGTCTGTTCACTGACTGAAAAACTACAAGATCTTGCACAAGTTCACTGCTCCCACGTGACACTGCTCACACAAGCAGACTGTTCCCATAACCAGAATACTTGCACAAGTATGTCTTCAACATATCATCTGAACTGACTTGCATTGAGACTTTTGTTATTTATGCATGTCTATCAATGTACACGATGCCTCACATAGTCAGGATCCTGCTCCCAAGAATTCTACAATCTATAATAAAGAGGAGAAACCAAGGAAAAAGTCAAGGAGACTCCACTAAACATCTCATAAATTCCAAAACAGCAGCTTTATGAGCAGACAAAAGTTAGTAAACATCAATTAAAAATTAAAAGGTAACTGTTCCTTGTTCAACAGCAACAATTAATGAATTGGTGATTGTGCTATGGCTTCACAATATCAGCCAATTTTGGGAACACCAAAGAAGGCTCCCCCATTTGTATTTATTTTTATCCCATCTTTCCTCCAAGGAGCTCATGGTAACATAAGAGGACACACACTTTATTTGTACAACGGCCCTGTGAAATAGGTTGGAGATGCAACTGGCTCAAAGTCATTGAGCGAGTCTAGTCATGACTAGCCTTACCAGCGTCCCGGAATCGAGGCTGGCTTCGGCCTAGAGCGGACCCAAGCCGCTCCCAGGTGTGCACCACGGCTGCCCAATGAGGTTCTGGCTTCCAGAACATCCAGTCAATGACGCGATGAAAGCTGGAACCCCATTGGTCAGCCGCGGTGCACACTTGGGGAGCGGCTTGGATCTGCTCTAGGCCGAAGTCAGCCTAGATTCCGGGACGCTGGTAGGGCTAGTCATGACTGAATGATGAATTGCATGCAAGTCTACACACTTCTAATTCAAAAGACTAACCATTACATCACACTGGCTCTCCCACGTCACATTTGCCCCATGCAGGACAAATTCTCATTTAGTAGCATGCATCACCTTCCAATATTTTCCTTAGAGGGGAAACCTGGGAAATTTAGTAGCAGAACATTCACAAGCTCAAGTCAATCATAGGCAGAGTTCACATGATTGACTATTCCTGTGCATGTAAAATTCTCTCCTCATGAAAAACTACTATGTCAGGCAGACTGGTTCTAAGGATTTCTGTGGAGGAAGATACAACTCTTCATTTGCATTCTGAAGTGACACAGCCCCAAAACAGGTTTGCTGTGACCATAAGAATTAGGTCTTAGTATAAAAGGATCTTAAAACAACCGGTACATGGAATCAGAAGTTTAACAGTCCTTATTAAATATTAATAAGTTTTTATTATTAAAAACTTATTAAATGTTTGATTAATAAAGAGACAGCAGACAGAAGCAATAGTGCTCCTGATCTTGATATGAATTAATTACCTACATAAAATTTAGCCTTAAAATGGCAGTGGAAAAGATATGTGAATAATGTATCTCTCAGCTGGGACAATCCAATTCCAAATACTGTTTAGCTGACATTTTGCATGACACAGACATCCTGTTTTAAAAGCCCAGCAGGTCAAGTGTGACATTTGAGAGAGAAACAATCCTTGTGAAATGGAAATTGTTTTATAGAAGCCTAACAACCGCTGGATCCACATCTTGCAGTGTTTCAATCTTCACAAATCAAGCTATTTTAAACAACCAGGTTTATTCTTCAGACGTTTATAGTTGCAAGCCTTCTGGCCTTCTTAACTCCCTCCTAACTTACTACATTTTTCATTTCCAATGCTGGCTCCCTCCAGTCTGGGCAGGTTGCCATTGGAGAACAAGGGCCATTCTGAGCAGAATGACAGCTTGAAAAGATTAAGAGATGGAATACTCTTCAAAATGACTCCTTGAACATTCCAGAGCTTACTCGGAAATTAGGACCCCACCCTTCACCACAGAAATACTACACAAAATATTTGGTAAACACAAGATCTAGATTCTATAGTATCCAAAAACCTGGAATGTGAAATGAAATGATGAGCACATACATTTTAAACATTCGCATGTACATACTACAGGCAAAATCTATTACTAAAAATATGGCATCTCCCCATTTCCACATTCTCTTAAAAACAAAAATGCCACAACATGACGCCTGGGTCATGTGCAACTCAGCAAGCAAGGACTTCTACACAAAGGTCAGAATTCAGACAGTTCCTTCAAGTATTCATAAGTATTTGCATGCACCTAGTAACCTCCTACTTTCACACACGCCCCTTTAAACAATAGGTCCATCCTCATGCTACATCATAAGTTGCTTGTGGAACTCCATTTCAACTCCAGAGCAGAGGGTTGTTTCAATAGCAGTTTTGAAAAACGGAAGGGCTCCTTGTGGAGAAAGCCTATCCAGATTTTTCAGAACTCGGCATTTTAAGTAGACAATTTGAAGTTACTGTACATGGTATAAACACACATCAGCGTGTATGGATAGGAGCTTTCATCTGCTCAGGAAGATTCTGTTCATTTTGTTCTGAATGGCACTGCACGTCCCCTAAAGCAGCAGGTTATAACACAGAAACACTTGCTGAATGAAACTGTACCTTTCCTTCATGTAATCTAATTTACAATTTACCTGCAACTGAATCTACTTTCCTACTATCAGATACTCTTTGCTGCAGTAGAGAGTTAAATAGACTCCAAACTAACTGAAAGGAACGGATACAGTTTCACTGGAAAGTAATAAATAGTCTAAGATTTCCCACTGCTACAGCTGCAATTCTAAACATAGAGGTACTAAAAGTGGTAGACCACCAATGTTTTGACAACACCAACAATACAGCCAATGTTACATCATTACACAAAGCAAAACTGGATTAATTTGGAAATTAATTAAGTTTCTCAGTTTAGATACACCATAAGGGGACTAAATATATATTTAAGCAATTACTCTCACACTAAGGTCCAAAAGTTATGGTGGTCCTTGGTCCACTGAAACATGCTGAAGACTTGTAGAACAGAGGTCATTTTCTCACTTTGCACCATGCTGAGAGATCTGTAACAGCTGCAAGAATCTCAGTCACCCACTTTAGAGCAAGTACGGTGCGAGGCTGACAGAATGACCCTGCCCCTTCCTTCCAGGTTTCAGAGGACTTGGGATGGGAAGTGGATATTCTCTCAGGTCAAACTAGAGCAATTCCATCCATTATCTTACCGTAGCACAAACTAGGAGGAGGACACTTCTTCAACCCTTCTGTGCACACTAAAAGATTTGGAGCGAGGGCAGAATCAGCCTCTCCCATCCACCATGAAGCAAAACATATGCTCCCTCTTTCCCAGGAATTATCTGTAATAGCTCAGTGAGTTTAGGAAGAGGCCTCTCACATTATATTCATCCACAAATGTGGTTACCAGGAAGCAATCCCTTGTCAGGGAGGGCAACCTGATAATTTCATTTGTGGAACTGGATCGAACACAAATTATAAGAGACTTGCTATAATTTAAAAGCACACTTCAAGGCAATACAGTGGGGCTTCAGTATCCGCTGGGATTCTGTTCTGGACCACCACCACCCCGCAGATACCGAGAATCCACAGATACCGGGGTCCGGTCTAGGAAAGTTTTTAAAAATAGAAAAAAGTCCCCCAAACCCCGTTTTTACCTTTGCGCAGGCAAACTGCACAGTTTCCAAGCCTCTGCAGGGTTTTTTCAAGCTGAATGACACACTTCTGGGTCACGCAAAGGCTCTTCTCTCCTCCCAGGCTTGCCCCAGAATGTATCCAGAATGCAAACTGGAAGTTGCTTCCTGTCGCTTCAGAGAAGCATTCTGAGGCCCTCAGAGGCCTATGGAGGGGGTTGCCGGCCCGGCACGATGGAGCAGTGGCTTCCGGAGGCTGAATGCGCATGACAACAACGCTTCACAACAGGAATTGAGGAACATGTTACTTGGTTGTTACGTGTTACTCAATTACTTGTATGTTACTACAAGTAACACTAGTGGCATTTTCACACACAAGGCTTAAAGTAGTTTGTTTCAATCAGCTTGCAATGCTAGCATAAGACTTCAACTGCCCAAAATGCTTCCTCACACTGCAAATGCCTCTCTCTAGCGTCAATACCAATGCCGCCACTGTAAAAAAAAATAATGAAGGTATCCCAGTCTACTCCCAATGCTAATAACTTGCCAGTGTAACATTGCAATGTCAAATGTCTGTGTTTAAACATTTACTTTTTTTTTTAATTAATGAGAACTTGTGCACGTTCAACTAAGTTATACCTAAATCACAGGTAAATTATAGTTGAAAACAAAGCTCTCGGCAATTACTTAAAGCTCAGACGACGTGTCGAACAAGCCTGTTCTATTATGAAAAAAGGGAAATTGTAATTATAGGATCAGCTATCATTAAATTAAGACTTACAAAAAGCCCATTTACCTTGTTACACCACAGAACTTTTCATTATGAAAGTATAATTACAACTCTCCCCCCCCCCCGCTTATTATTTTGTAATGAAAGCTGAAAGCCTTTTTATATTGCAGCCGTACAGCACTTACTTATAAACTGACATAATGACATAGGTACTACCAAAAAAACCTTAAGCTATAGTGCTTAAAATTGTTATGTTGACAGGTATAAAACAGGGAATCTGACCAAGGCAATAAATATCAAAGACTGTGAAAGGAAGATAACATTATGTTTGGGAAATTAAACAATTTGTAAACGTACATTTAATTTAACCAGAAACTCTATTTTGCCTTTGTACTCAAGGAGATCAAACTAAAATGATTACCAGGCTGCATCGGATGGAGCAAGTGGAGTGCCCTTCTGTCAGCAAGCACAACTTAGGTAGTGTATCTGAAAAGTATAAACGAGCCTGCCCAGGTGTAACTTGCAAACCTCCTAGGATGCTTCACAGGATAAACGGGCGCCAACACTGTCCACAGAAATGCTAAGTCTCAACTCAAAACTATGATAGATAGTAACCACGGCACACGCACACCCTCAAAACAAGAACAGCCCACCCATACATTAACACAGAGGCCAGGTTCAGAAGAAACACTAAGCCATGATTAAACCATGCATTACTAGCACAAGCCTCAGACTTGTACATGAGGAAAGGAAATTGGAACCTGGCTTTTTACACAAACTGTAGTTAGAATAAACAAGAGCATGAGGTTCAGACACAAACTGTTTTAAATCACAAACGGAAGCTGCAAAATTTCCTTTTCACATATGATGGGGGGGGGTTGTTTGCACTAACAGTTCCATTCGCTGGCTGTAAGTCAAGACTCAAGAGATGGAGGTTGAATCAGAGTCTGTAAAGTCTCCAGTAGAATTTACCTGAACTAGGATCCTGAGCCTTGGCTCCTATACTATGCAGGCCAGAATCTCAAAATAAAATGGTGGCAGCAGCACTTCCACAACCGGCCTGAGATCAGGTTGCAACCCATTTCTAGGTTCTGACCCACTGATTGAAGGTCTCTGGCTTAGTCATTTCTGAAGCTCTCTGTGAAGATTACAAGAGACAATACCACCTCTCACAATGTAGCTTCCTTTACTGCTGTTTCACTACAGCATTCGTCATCCCACATGTGACTGACGGCAATTGTAGCCGAAGAGCAGTGCATTCTGGGTAGTATGGGGCAAATCAGTGCCAGTTTTTTGCCTCATCAACAACTATCCCATAGTGCGGTTTCACGCAGCACTTGACTATTGAGGAACATATCCCCCTAACTATTAGAGATATTGCTGTACAGTATATTCAAAGAACTATGCTCGCCTTGCCTACTTTATCAATGAAAAGTAGTAGTAACAACAACAACAACAACCGGTATTCATATACCGCCTTTTCTTTGGTCATTGGATTTCTTCTGACTTTAATTCAAAGGCGGTTTACACAGGCAGGCTTTCTAAACCTCAAGGGAGGGTTACAATTTCATAGAACCCTTCATTCTAGATGGTTTCTTTCACAGTCCAGCCTCTCTCTGGCATCCACAACCAACTCCCAACTCATAAGAACATAAGAACATAAGAAGAGCCCTGCTGGATCAGGCCAAAAGCCCATCTAGTCCAGCTTCCTGTGTCACACAGTGGCCCCACCAGATGCCTCAGGGAGCACACGAGACAACAAGATACCTGTGTCCAACTCAAGTGCAGCTGCAGCTTCCCTCCTTCACCAAGACTCTGCAGTTCATCAACTCGGCGTGCTGGCAGCTCTCCGACAGACACGGATAGTTCCGGCCGTCCCAAACTGCCGTCCTTGAGATCTTCAGGCATAGGAGACTGTCGCTCTACCAACTGAGCCAGACCTCCTAAAAAAGTCTGTCTGACATGAGTAAGAACTTTCTGATAAGTTCCCTTTTCTCCTCTCCAGGTGCTGTACAAATTATTCTATAATTTACTCAAACAGCTTCCCAGCTGCAGATAAGTTAACAGATGTATCCCGTTGTAGTTCTTTTATTTAATTTTACATACAGATATACTGTACACACACACACACACACACACACTTTCTGGGTGCACCCAAAGTTTTCTGTGAAGCCCCAAATATGATTAATAGTTGTTGGAGTCTTCTGGTTAATAGCTTAGGTCCCACTTACATGAATTCAGACTATAATGCTGCCATCCTAAAAGTACTGTACTTGACAGTAATTCCCATTTAAGTCAATGGAACTTACTTCCAAATAAACATAGTTTAGAAAAGTAAGCTTCATATGGACCTTCCTTACTTGTTGCAGCATCTCTATTTCTTTGGAATGACTAAAGCAAAATAGAGATTTTGTGGCTCACTATCTTAATCCTCTAGCAGAGCCACTGAAGTGCATAACAGCGTACAGGTTGCTTTTTTCGCTTCTAGCACACTTACAAAATCTCTTGTTATTTCTATCTCACTAACTGCAAGTCATTTTATGCCTTGCTTTTCTGATTTTGTTCCAACACCGTTAGAACAAAATATTCATCCCTACAAACCTGCTTGCCTTTCCACTTCTTAATTTTTGAATCATTATCAAGAGTAAGGTTCTGTGCCCAATCATACAACTTTTCTACACATTGTTCTTTCATCTGAGGGACAGCAAACCATGTTATCTTATTTCCACTCCCTGCTCCCCAAACACTAGCTGAATTCAATGAAAAGAAAATATCAAACAGAAAACAATCAGGGAAATTAATTCCTATAACCATGAAAGAAGGCATACCTTTGGGATTTTTTTTGACTTGGTTACCAGAATAATATGAATGAATCATTACAATTGCTTTTCAAATTAAAATCACAGCATGTTTTGGTCATCTATGAACATGTGATAAATAAAGGCAATTATGTGACCTTAGAACACACAGCCTCACAGATTTAGAATTTATTTCCAAAAATACGACTTACTTGGAGAACAGGCATCCTTTCAATGTTGTCAGAGAACAGAGCCCTGGGTGCCCTTCGGGGAGAAAGGCAGGCGAGAGAGAGAGAATATGTGCTCATGGGGTAGGAATAAGCCTCAGACAGGGGAGGGGGTTACTACAACCATCGTCCTCCTCCTGCCCAGGCTCGCTTGCTCCTGATCTCAGGCAGCCAGGGAGCTCCTCACTCACTGATTGCCTCTCAGGTACTGAGCCTCCTCATCGGCTTCCATTGAACCCTTTTCAGGCTGTCTAACACTGCGGCTCCACCCCCTTCCCTGGCTTTGTCCTCCTCTCGTGTCAGGGGCAAGATCCTGCCGGCACTTGGAGGGCTCAAGTGTGTGATCCAGCCGGTACTCAGAGGACTCAGACTGGGCTCAGCAGGGTTTAGAGGTGGTGGCTTTGGCCCCGCCGGGGGCTCTGCAGCTGCTAGTCGGAGCAGTCGCCCGGGAGGGATCCCTGGAGTGGGGGCAACATGGAGTGGGGGTAACATGGGGTGCTGGCGGCGCTGACATCAAGGCCCTGGAGAGGTACGGCAGAGGTGAGTCAGGGACACTGGGGATGGCGGATCCCTGACATAGAATAAATAAAATAAATTGAACTAAATGCCTAGGAATAACTATACCATATGCAACCGAATTATTACATATAACACAAGGCAGGAGCCAAAGTTCAGGAGGAGAGCATTTCTGCATGTATAAAAGGTTCTGCATGTATAAAAGGTTCAGAGCCAAGTGGTTCAGAGGCAACTTCTGTTATTTAATCATAGGGCTCCACAATTTTGGGAACCGTGGTGGTGGATGGTGAACAACCAGAGGCTGATGCGACGGGCAGGGGTGCCTCTGCTGAGTAAAGCCAAGTGCCACGCTTTCCTCTCCTGCCCCAGAGTGCAGCCCAACAGCCCAGCCCTGTTCTTTCCTCTCCTGTTACAGAGCAAGAGAGGGATGCACTGAAGAGGCAAGTGGGGCTGCTTTGAAGGTCACCCTAATTGTGGGCTGGAGAGGAAAGCAACCCAACCGCTGTGGAACACGGAAGCACCATTCTTTGGGAGCAAGTGGCTCAAAAACCAATTCACGTGTTGTGGAATGTTTTAAATGTACGGGAAAGGACGCCATGTAATAAATTAAAAGGCTTGTACTTTAATCACATCCAGTGCCTAGACGGATCTCCTAACGGCAGCCGACATAGGCACACAAAAATAACTAAAATCCAAGGGTATTAGCCCAACGTTTCATTCCGGTCTCGGAACCTCTTCCTGGGGCGAAATCAAATAGATTGAGATGATGATGTTCTTCTTTGCTGACTCCCTGTTCTTATATGTATCAACGGGTCACGAGGAGGAAGTGATTAATCAAAGTGAAGGTGCCTGCTGCAGCTGGAGCTGAGCTCTCGCGCAGTTGCTGTCCTTGATCTAAAATCGGCAGCAGCTGTGAGTGTTCTTTTCTCCTCTTCTCCCTCCCTCCTCCGTAGGAGTGTGTTGTGATCGTAGTTGTTTTACTCGTGAGTAGTACACTTTCTGTTTCTTCTTTCTTTAGAACTTATTCTTTGTTGTAATTGTCCGATCTTCCACCTTATCGTTTCCCCTCTCTTTATGTGTGCCAACTCCTTTTGTGTTAAAGCTCTGTCCATTTCTTATAATTGGTAGCCAGATACGGTTTGCAAACGCCAGATCCTGTTGGCGATTCACCAGCTCTCCTGGTCCTTTTTTACTTATTTCAAGAGCTTCTAGGTGTCTCAGGACTTTGTAGTTGTCTTCCTTCTGTAAGCATTTAGTTTCTTCAAAACGGATTGAATGTCCCTATTTTATCGCATGCTCAGCTATCGCGGATTGTTCCGGATGATTTAATCTCCACGATCTCTCATGTTCTGCTATTCTAGTTTTAATATGTCTGTATGTCATGCCGATATAACTTTTATTACATTCGCATGGTATTGAATAAATGCCAGCGTTGGAGAGAGCCTGTCGTTTATCCTTGGGATTCCCAATTATTTGTTGTATTTTAGTAGTAGGTTTAAAGATTGTTTTTATATTGCCCTGTTGTAGTATTCTTGCAGTCCTGTCTGTAGTACCTTTGATGAACGGCAAGCTAATCCATATCTTTTCTTCTGTATTAGTTTTATCGTTTTTGTTGTTTTTTTATCTCTGTACCTGTTCTACATGCTGTAATCTGTTTATATTGTTTAGTCCAGAATTTATTAAATTGATTTATTGAGTACCCATTCGCTTGTAATGAATCCCCTAGGATTCTTTTTTCTCTTTCGAGCGAATCCTTATCACATACCTTGATGGATCTGTAAACTAATGAATTTATGAGAGAGTTTTTTTTGTGCGGGGTGATGGTTAGACTCATAGTTTAAATATCTCCCTGTATGGGTGGGCTTTCTATATACAGAATGCCCTATGGTCAGGTCTTGTTTGCGAGACACTAATACATCCAGAAATGGCAGAGACCCGTTGTTCTCCAATTCCACTGTAAACCGTATTTCCCTATATTGGTTGTTCAGATGTTCCAAGAAGATTTGTAATTCTTTTTCACCGTGTGACCATACACAGAAAACATCGTCTACATAGCGGACCCAGAAGTCTGGTTTTAATGGAGCAGTATCTAATGCTTGTTTTTCGAACATCTCCATAAATAGGTTTGCCACTAGTGGACTTAGGGGGTTACCCATGGCTACCCCCTCCTTTTGCTCTCTGAATTGTCCATTCCAGATGAAATAAGTGGACGTTAGGCAATGGTGGTACATCGGGATTAATTCCCTAGGGATGGTTAGACCTTCAATCAGATCCATTACTTTGTTTAAGAAAACACTCACAGCTGCTGCCGATTTTAGATCAAGGACAGCAACGGCGCAAGAGCTCAGCTCCAGCTGCAGCAGGCACCTTCACTTTGATTAATCACTTCCTCCTCGTGACCCGTTGATACATATAAGAACAGGGAGTCAGCAAAGAAGAACATCATCATCTCAATCTATTTGATTTCGCCCCAGGAAGAGGTTCCGAGACCGGAATGAAACGTTGGGCTAATACCCTTGGATTTTAGTTATTTTTGTGTGCCTATGTCGGCTGCCGTTAGGAGATCCGTCTAGGCACTGGATGTGATTAAAGTACAAGCCTTTTAATTTATTACATGGTGTCCTTTCCCGTACATTTAAAACATTCCACAGTAGTCGCGGGCCATGAAAGCTTTCGAACAAAATTCATGTGTTCTTCAGAGCCCTTCTCTCTACATGCAATGCTGGAAGGCTTGAGAACTGAATACTAAAACACAAACATTTTTCAAGCCATCCAGTGAAGTGGCTTCCAGTGAAGTGGCTTATTTGGGTACAAGTGGCTCGCTAAGGCACTAAAGAACACATTTAAAAGAAATGTGATGTCATCTCAAATGTGTAAATACAAGCTGGATTGCAACTGGGATTCTGCGAGTGAAAGGGCTGAAGCTCTGCAAACAAATCTTCAACAAAAACCTCTCACAACATGAATGTATACTGTATATAAAAATGTAAAGGTATCCCCTGATAATTAAGTCCAGTCATACCTGTAATTTAAAAAAAAACTATAAGCACAGCACCAGCTCCTCCTTCATAGGAAGAGTCCCAATTACATCCTCACTACAATCAGGAGAAACCTTTCACAAGCATATTTTATGCTTTACATAGGACTACTTTATACCAGAAGGCACTGAAATGTACAGTATGTCTATCATCTTCCCTCCGGCGATACAATTACGGTTTATTTAGTCACAGACACCGGGCTGAAAGAGAGGGAAACAGGACTTGAGAAGACCAGAGGTATGAGGAGGGAAGACCAATGACCAACACTACAAGAAAAATGCTTCATTGAGCACAATCCAGTAAAAGTGAGCTTAACTTAGTGAATTGGAGTCTTATGTGGACATAGTTTCAAGTAAGCTGTCTTGCATGTTTTTTTCTTTGTACAAAACGTTCTTATGTCTCCAATGCACAAAATGTTCTCATGTCTCCAATGCTAAGTGTCAGGTTTGATACTACAGTATATAATTAAAAAAAGTCTGGCATGGTTCAGACATCATGCTAAACCATGGTTTAACATACTGTACTGATCACAAGCCTCAGGCTCACACATTGCTCCCCTCCTATTAGGATCAGAGCACTTTTTTTCTACTTCTGTTCGTATTTTAGAACACTCTGGGTTGCTACATCTGAAGCCAACAAATCCTGGCTCATCCTAACTACAATTTGCCATGTCCAGACAACCCAACAAATCCTGCCTTGTTCTAAAGCCCAAATGGAAGTACAAAACTTCCTATCCTCTTGCACACAAACCCTGGAGCTCACAATCAATGCGCTAACCATTATTAAAACCATGATGTCTGAACCGGGCCCTTGCAGTTCACATTTTTTCAGGTATAAGAAGCACATTGCTACAAGAGTTCAAGGGAAGAGCATAGTACTTCCCAAATCAGATGTCTGCACCTTTGCCCCTATTCTGTAACATCACAGGCAATGTTAACTTTGTCACAGGACATGATATATACAGTTAGAAAAAACAGATTCTTTACAGTACATAGTTACATGTTTTTTATTTGCTCTCAGTTCAACTACCACTTTGTACCTATAGATTCTTATTGTAAAATCTGATTTCTCTTTCAATTTTTCCCACCACCTACCTTCAGAACAATCTCAACCCATATGAATTCGTTGTTAGTAGCTCCAAAGTGCATGCAGAAAACCTAGTATTGACTAGTAAGACCTAGAAACTATTATGTACATGGACTGAAAATAGCAGTAAATCCTGAGAATTGTATTTTGGATACAAGTATTTTAGATATTTTAGTTTTCACCAACAGGACACAGTAGTTTCTAGTTCTTACTAGGCAATACTAGGATTTCTGAAGACGGTTTGAAGCATCTAGTTTTCACTAGGTCTAATGGAATTTCGGGTTTTCACTGTAATATACAGTATATATAAAAACAGCAACCTCCAATCACATTTCCCATGCAAATCCGGCTTTCTTCCAAGCATCATTGAAGAAGCATCAAATCCTACACACACACACACACACACACACACACACACACACACACACACACAAGAAGGAACAAAATTCCCAAGACAATGCAGTAACACAGAAGAAAAGAAATGAGGGGCTTCCAGCCTTGCAGTCTCCAATAGCAACTATCCAGCAATCACACTATTGGAAGCTTTTCAACATCACAAATCCTCACCATGTATCCTCCTGCAGACCACATTTAGCACAGGTCCAGTATTGAACCAATCTCGACAGCCCAGCAAATAATCTCATATTAGGCAAACATTTACATCTGGTGAAATGAAGTAAGAGCCTAACAGTTGATCCACATTTCAACTGGGAGAGTAACAAGCGTACAAAAATAAAGCATTCCAAAGTCTCTTCTGTACTGTATGTACAATTTCAAATGAAAAACAAAGCACAGCTTCCAAGAGACAACGAAAAGTTAATATTTTCATTAAAAAGACAAAATGATTACAGTTCAGCTGTTGGTTTTATGTCAAAGAACGTTGGGTATCACAGGCTTCTAAGTTTATCAGCTTTGGAAGAGAAAGAGGCACTTGGTACAGCTTCTGAGACAAGAGACAGTGTGTGCCTCTCATTTTGACCAGATTGTGTTTTACAAAGTTATCTTGACCAGATTCAAGTGCCCCTGCAGTTCCTTCCATCTATCTTCCTTTAAGCAATGTTGCAAATGCCATGAAAATACATATTTCCAAAGGAGAACTTAACTAAACAGAACTTGCAACTGAAACCACTTGAAGCTTTTCTGCAAGTAGCAGTGTACTGGGGGAGAGGGTTGCGATCAGGACTGTAACTACAGCAGGGAGTAAACCACATCAACTCCCTGCTGTGATTTCCCAGCATTTCATACACATGCAAATACTGTATTATTTAGAAAAAGAAGGTCAAACACACATTAAAATTAACTTGTAATTGTTAACTGGCCCTAAACTAGTTAAGTTCTTTTGATCAATGGTTTGCTTCTACTTTTAAATTCAAAGTCACTTTACTCCTAGATGCTTCCCATTTTGTAAAATGTTGTTTTCCTATTGACGTTCAGATTTCAAACTGAGTGAATATGTGCCAAGACTTACTGTACATACTCGTGTATAAGTCTAAAATTTAGCTTAAATTTACCCTGAAAATATGTGTCGACTTATCCACAAGTCGATAGATAAGGATATGCTTACAATTATTACACCATTTGTTTCACGCTATCCAGCATTGGACGTAACTTGCAGTCTGCCAAGAACAAGGCTGCAGGAGGCCGCTGCGGAGACCTGGCACAAGACCAGAGGTGAGAGGAAGGCCCATGCTTTCTGGCGTGGCCACACCACTCAACATGGAGGTCCCACCCTCCCCAGCAGAGGAACAAGGTTGGAGCCCACTATCTGATGCGAGAGGTCAAAGACAGAACTGTAACCAGGCAGGCCGCACCTGTCCCACAAGCAGACCAATGAGGGAGGGAGCCCAAGCAGAGTGGAGTTCTGGATGCGGGGGCATGGAGACTAAAAAGGGGTGGGGGCCTCAGCTAAGGGAATAAGAAGTAGCCGGCCAGTGTAGACTGTAGAGTTTGACATGTGTGAATGACCGTCCCTAGGTTTTGCACTAGACTTATCCACAGGTCATAGTACATTCTGTGAATTTGGCTTTAAAACTTGTCCTTGACTTATCTACTAGGTTGACTTATAGTCAAGTATATACGATATGGTTTAAAATAAAAAGAGCCGCCATGACAAGATCCTCAGTACTGAACCTTCACTGGTGCAGCACACAGAGACTGGTCTCATCACAGGGCAGGGAAAGAGAAGACAAAGATTTTCCCTATCCTTCCCAGAGCATGTGATAACTTTATATTAAAATGGGAAGCTGCTAGGATTGGGATATGAATTCAGACACTGTCTTGGTGAAAGAAATGTGTACATTTCCATGTTCATGTGTTTGGCCTGCACACAAATTCCCTGTCATCTCCTGCTCTGCCTCTTCATTTACCAAAAGTGTTCACGGGCTCAATTGTAATGAAAAAAAATGCAACACAGAACAACCATATTGTCCCGTTGAGTGTTTAGAGCAACGTCCGAAAAATAAATAGTTAAAAAAAAATGGCTTGCCCCAATGTTTCTGGAATTTTTTTGTGGAAAGTAGACAGATGGACCTATGTTTTAAAACAATTGTCAGAGTTCTAGGGTCACCCCACTGACCCAGAGGAGCAAAGATCACTGTTTTTAGGGAAAATGATGCCCCGGAATTGGGGGCAGGGCCCCCCCTTCTCACTGAAATTAAAAATGAAACTCTGGCTTTGTTTTCATGGCCAGGACCCTGGCTTTTAAATCCACCTTGTTTGGAGCACCTCAGGTGCAGGGGAGCAGCTGTACACAGCTGTTCACATACGCAACATTAGGCGTTGCGCAAAGGACTCAACGGGACTTTATGGGTACGCGTTGCGCAAACAACTCAGTGGCCTTTTCCATATAGAACTCTGGACTAAAGCTGGTATTTCAAGAATTTAAGGTGCCATAAAAAAAACCCTTGAAGGGAGGGACTTGTAACTTGGGGTACACTTAGGAGAGACATCCCCCTAAACACCCCTAAAGCCCTGGAGCTGTGTGTAAAACACAACTATGTTTTTATTTGAAATCTTGTGTTTTCAGGTCCATGTTTTACATAGGAGTAAATGGATGAGTTGAGTTGACCTTAAGTCCCGTTGAGTCCCTAACGCAACGCCTGTAGACCAGGTGCAAGGTGCACCGGCGAAATTTACTGCGGGTGATTCTTCCTACATGGGGGTTCGTTACTAATGTTGATCAAACTAACATTTGGGAAGTCTGGGAAGGTCATACCGCGGGACCAAATGGGTTTTAAAGTGAAATAAATATGGGCTTTCTGCAGTTTATGGATCATGCACAATCCATCAGGAAATTCCCCTGTACAGGCTTCACTGCAGTGAATGGGAAGAGCACTCTGCAGTGCTCTTGCACGGTTCCCAACAAGGCTGGTGCTAGAGAAATGCCCAACAGAAGTGGGTCCTGAGCACCCAATTTGTGCCACATATTCAGTACTGTACTTACACTTTTAATCATAAATATAACTGGACGAAGTACTGTTTGCTTTTACTATCAGTGGCATTTTACGTTGGTTAGAAAGTGCTATTTGTATAATCCTAGCAAAATAGGACTTGTCCTAGTTAATTTACATATTACAGGACTTGCATGATCTGTTGGAAGTCAGGACACAACTGATGAATATACTGCAAGTCTATAACATGAAAAATTCTCATCTTGTCTATTTGATTCATTTTCAGGAAACATTATTGGGAAGTTGACGAATTCACTTTCACTTGCAGTCTTCCAGTTGCCTGAAAACTGCAGACATCTAACGAGAGTAAAAGTTTACAAATCACAAAAAAGAAAAAGAAAACGTAACTCTAATTTGTAAGCCCTCCAGAAATTCCTGTTATATTGTCATATTAGACTGACAATCATAGGGGCTAGAAACTTAAAAGTGCTTCACAACAAAATACAGAATACTGAAAATAAAAGCCATCCTACATTAAAAAGAAATAGGATTTTTTAAGCTGATCTCAAACAACTTAACAGTTCCAGGACCTTTCTGCATGACTAGGAAAGGGAAATTATAGTTTAAGAACCCTATTAACATAATTAGAGAGTGAGAGTATGATTGCAGGATCAATTGCTTCTTACAGGAAACTCAAGCCAAGATCAAGGAGAAGGCAAACAGGAAAAAAACGGTTTTACCAAACCCCCAAGAAGGGGATTGTCTGGAAGGTACAACCTGTCAATCTCAGACATCACCAGCTAGGGCTAGAAGAGACGCCCATCTGAAACCCTGGGGATTCATGCTAGTCACTGTAGACAAGACTGGCCTAGCTGGATCAAAGGTCTGAATAAGACCTTTAAAATGTCCATGATCAAATCCAGAATTTTACAATGAAGACTATAACACAACACAGAACACACTCATAACAGCATTACTCAGGGGCAAACTGCATTTACCCAGTCCCTTTACTCCAGGGGTCCCCAACCCCCATGGCCTGTTGGGAGCCGGGCCACGAGACTTCAGAGTGCTCCGGGAGCGGTTCTGTCCCAGCATCCCGAGTCCATTGTGGGCATTTGGGCACGTGATTTGCGATGTTTTCACTGAGGTTTTGCAGGCTTGTCTTGGACATTTGAGGTAGGGATTCTGGCAGATCTCTTCTGAGGTTCCTGTTGCGGACGCAGGGACTTTTGGGGGCTCAGCGGCAGGAGCAGATTGTGGAGGGATCGTCTTCCACGAGGCTGGTCCCTGGTAACAAAAAGGTTGGGGACTGCTGCTTTACACTTTAATTGAACTCTGAATCAAAAATGGCTCTCTGGTATCTTTTCTTAATTTTCCATTAATTTTTCTCTGGCAAACCGTTTCGTTTGCAGGGCTGTACAGTGAAATCGCGCTCCTACAGTCTCTTCCGTGCCGCGCAACTTCCCCCATTCCCTTCCCCAGGGTCACCTCAGAATGCATTCTGGGGTGACCCTGGGGAAAGGAGGGGGAAGTCAAGCAACCCAGAAGAGGCTGTAGGAGTACAATTTCACTGTCTACAGCCCTACAAACGAAGCAGTTTGCCAGTGAAAAGATAAGGAACACTATTTTAATCTTTCCCCCCCTCTTTTTAAAAGCTTTTTACAGTGGCCCTTGTATCCGTGAGCATCCGCGTTAAGACAAATCTGCAGGTGCCAGATCCACAGATAGCAAGGTCAGACATGTACTAATCAACGGGCAAGAGAAGCTAGTAAATAAGATCTTTTTCTTCCTAGAGAGGTTATAGGACACAGCTCTGCAAACATCTGCTCGGGGGGGGAGAATTAGAAAGATAAACAGTCCTTATGACGCATCATGGAAATAATTTTTATACAAAGGAAAACAAATAGAAGTTTGCTGTTTACATGAAACATTAAGCTTCCAAAATACTAAACCATGTTTTGTTTTAAAGCGCGCACACACACACACACACACACACAATACTTCTGAACAATTGATTGGTAGGGAAAGGCATTGGGGGTGCTCCAGCCTCTGAGATTTACAAAAATATTGTGCTGTTTTAATACAATAGGTAGCCAGAAGGGTCTTCTACTACAGAACCTTTTCAGATAGTTAAGGAAACTACAGAACCTTCCCAATTGGAGACATTCTAGCTGCAACAGGAGAGCAGACTCATTAGCTTATCCAACAGGTCTATAGAAAATAGAAGATGAGAAACTTATTTTAACAAGGAAAGGGACAATATGACAGTGAGGGGAGCTGAACACTACCCGCCTGATTTCCCTGCATCCTGTTGTGAAACAGCAAGTGTGGGGAGCAGAGTTCAACTCCCCTGTGATGAAACAATCAGATCCTTCCAATCCCTATTGAACAGGTGCATGAATAAATATGCCTCCCCCCCCCCCCGCATGCCAAGTCAGTAATACAGGGGAAACTTCTGTTCCACAATGTCCCTCCAATATCTCAACTGACCAAACATAATTGTATACCATTTTAAATGCCATGTACCGGTATTCTTCCTATGAACTGGCTACACTAGCTGCATTTATCATTGCCTTTTTGGTATTTTTAGCCTGTGCATTTCAGTATAGGACCATTACTAACCCCAGTTTAATATCCCTAGCTACAAATGATCATTTTTGTTTCAACCAACCACCAGTAAAATACTTTATGAATATTTTCAGCTTTGGCAAGTTAGATTGACATTTCCTTGCATTTGTGTTATTTTTTATATATTTTTGTTCAAGGTTTTCACAGTTATTTAAGGGAACCCTGTTGACCAACTGTCACCCTCAGTTTGTACTTTAAAACAAAGGAGCTTTTGCAAGACTTCAAATCAGACATTTTCAGAAGGAGCAATCATAAATCACTTCATTGTTTGGTTCCAATTTAACATTTCTTCTTCTCCTAGGAACAACCTCCAGAAAACGTTGTTGTTGTTCAGTCGTGTCCGCCCTTCGTGATCCCATGAACCATATCCCACCAGGCCTTCCTGTCCTCCACTATCTTCCTGAGTTCGCTCATTTTCATGTTTGTTGCATCGGTGATGCTGTCTAACCATCTCATCCTTTGCCTTCCCCTTCTCCTTTTGCCTTCAATCTTTCCCAGCATCAGAGTCTTCTCCAGAGAGTCCTCTCTTCGCATTAGGTAGCCAAAATATTTGAGCTTCAGCCTCAGTACCTGTCCTTCCAGGGAACAGTCAGGGTTGATTTCATTTAGGATTGACTGATTTGATCTCCTAGCAGTCCAAGGGATTCTCAGGAGTCTTCTCCAGCACCACAGTTCGAAAGCATCTATTCTTCGGCGTTCAGCCTTCCTTATGGTCCAACTCTCGCAACCATACGTTGTTACTGGGAACACCATCGCCCTGACTATACGAACTTTTGTTGGCATGGTGATATCTGAGGGACCGCCTCCTTCCTTATAATCCGACCCGTACTCCGAGGTCATCAGGGGGGGCCCTGTTAACCGTGCCACCATTGACGGAGGATGGCAGCGCGGAATAGGGCCTTCTCGGCTGTGGCGCCCCAATTATGGAATTCCCTCCCCTTGGAATTAAGAACGGCTCCCTCTTTAGAGACCTTTCAGCGGGGCCTTAAGACGTTTTTTATTTAGGTTAGCTTTCGATGACTGACATGGTGGCTTTTTAACAAATGGCTTTTAATAAATGTAAATACAGGTGACCCACTGGGGTTATTAATTTTAATTGTTTTAATTATTTGTTTACTTATTTTATGTACATGTTTATTTTAATGTTGTAAAATCTGTTACTGCTTCCATTTCTGCCACTTCTATTGGCAGGAATTGATGGGACCCGATGCCATGATCTTAGTTTTATTAATGTTGAGTTTCAAGCCAACTTTTGCACTCTCCTCTTTCACTCTCATCAAGAGGCTCTTTAGTTCTTCTTCACTTTCTGCCATTAGGGTGGTATCGTCTGCATATCTGAGGTTGTTGATATTTCTCCCGGCAATCTTGATTCCGGCTTGCGATTCATTCAGCCCTGCATTTCTCATAATGTACTCTGCATATAAGTTAAATAAGCAGGGTGACAATATACAGCCTTGCCGTACTCCCTTCCCAATTTTGAACCAATAGGTTGTTCCATGGCCGGTTCGAACTGTTGCTTCTTGGCCTGCATACAGGTTTCTCAGGAGACAGGTAAGGTGGTACGATACCCCCATCCCTTTAAGAATTTGCCACAGTTTGTTGTGATCCACACAATCAAAGGCTTTTGCGTAGTCAATGAAGCAGAAGTAGGTGTTTTTTTGGAACTCTCGTGCTTTCTCCATGATCCAGCACATGTTGGCAATTTGATCTCTAGTTCCTCTGCCTCTTCGAAACCCAGCTTGTACTTCCGGTAGTTCTCGGTTCACGTACTGCTGAAGCCTAGCTTGTAGGATTTTGAGCATAACCTTGCTAGCATGTGAAATGAGTGCAATTATACGGTAGTTTGAACACTCTTTGGCACTGCCCTTCTTTGGAACGTAAACTGACCTTTTCCAATCCTTTGGCCACTGCTGAGTTTTCCAAATTTGTTGGCATATTGAGTGCAGCACTTTCACAGCATCATCATTTAGGATTTTAAGTAGCTCAGCTGGGATATTATCATCTCCGCTAGCTTTGTTGTTAGTGATGCTACCTAAGGCCCACTTGACTTGACTCTCTAGGATGTCCGGCTCTGGGTCAGTGACCACACCAGCGTGGTCATCAGGAACATTAAGATCTTTCTTGTATAGTTCTTCTGTGTATTCTTGCCATCTCTTCTTAATCTCTTCTGCTTCTGTTAGGTCCTTGCCTTTTTTATCCTTTATCATGCCCATCTTTGCACAAAACGTTCCCTTAATATCTCCAATTTTCTTGAAGAGATCTCTAGTCCTCTCCATTCTGTTGTTTTCCTTGATTTCCTTGCATTGTTCGTTTAAGAAGGCCTTCTTATCTCTCCTTGCTGTTCTCTGGAAATCTGCATTCAGTTGTTTATATCTTTGCCTTTCACCCTTGCTTTTCGCATTCCTTCTTTCCACAGCTATTTGTAAAGCCTCAACTGACAGCCACTTTGCTTTCTTGCATTTCTTTTTCTTTGGGATGGTTTTAGTTGCTGCCTCCTGTACAATAGTTCTTCAGGCACGTTACGAACCTCCGTCCATAGTTCTTCAGGCACTCTGTCTACCAGGTCTAACGCCCTAAATCTATTCTTCACCTCCACTGTCTAAATCATAAGGGATATGATTTAGGTCATATCTGACTGGTCTAGTGGTGTTCCCTACATTCTTCAATTTAAGCCTGAATTTTGCAATAAGAAGCTCATGATCTGAGCCACAGTCCGCTCCAGGTCTTGTTTTTACTGACTGTATAGAGCTTCTCCATTTTGGCTACAAAGCACATAATCTGGTTTCGGTATTGACCATCTGGTGATGTCCATGTGTAGAGTCACCTCTTGTGTTGTTGGAAAAGAGTGTTTGCTATGACCAGCGTTTTCTCTTGACAGAACTCCGTTAGCCTTTGCCCTGCTTCATTTTGCGCTCCAAGGCCAAACGTACCTGTTGTTCCGTTTATTTCTTGATTTCCTACTTTAGCATTCCAGTCTCCTATGATGTAAAGGACATCTTTTTTGGGTGCTAGTTCTAGAAGGTGTTGTAGGTCTTCATAGAACCGGTCAACTTCATCTTCTTCGGCATCAGTGGTTGGGGCATACACTTGGATTACTGTAATGTTGAATGGTTTGCCTTGGATTCGAACTGAAATCATTCTGTCATTTTTGAGGTTGCACCCCAGTACTGCCTTTCCCACTCTTTTATTGACTATGAGGGCTACTCCATTTCTTCTAAGGGACTCATGCCCACAGTAGTAGATATGATGGTCACCTGACTTAAATTCACCCATGCCCGTCCATTTTAGTTTGCTGATTCCCAAGATGTCAATATTCAATCTTATCTCATTTTTGACCACATCCAGCTTGCCTTGATTCATAGACCTCACATTCCATGTTCCTAAGCAGTATTGCTCATTGCAGCATTGGATTTTCTTTTCATCCTCAAACACATTCACAGCTGAAAGTCCTATTGGACTTGGCCCAACCGCTTCATCCTTTCTGGGGCTATTTGGAATTGTCCTCTGTTCTTCCTCAGTAGCATATTGGACACCTTCAGACCTGAGGGGCTCATCTTCCGGCGTCATATCTTTTTGCCTTTTGGTACTGTTCATGGGATTTTCTTGGCAAGGTTACTGGAGTGGGTTGCCATTTCCTTCTCCAGTGGATCACTTTTAGTCAGAACTCTCCGCTATGACCTGTCCGTCTTGGGTGGCCCTGTACGGAATAGCTCATGGCTTCATTGAGTTACGCAAGCCCCTTCACCACGACAAGGCAATGATCCATGAAGAAGCTGCAATCCCTAATTCTAGCCAGATTAGAAAGTTTCTATTTTTTTTTCTACAGGCTCTTTCTATGATGAAAAGCGACAACTTCTCCATTATATTAAAACATGTAAATTTGCATACCAACCAACCGAGACCGATCGCACCATAACCACAGTTATCAGAAATACTGACAGCTTAAGGACAGCTCACATGTAAGCCAAGGTGCACATCTTCATTAATAAGTTGAACTATGAATTGCTTTAATAGGTATACAGTATTTATAAGTATTTATAAGTATTTATATTGCAATGTCCTACATTTATATACTGTACAGTATTTTTTTGAAATCACAGTTGAATTACATAACCCTTTATACCCATTATTACCATACAAACCAAAATAAAGTGTTTTTACCCAAGCAAAAATAGAGAAGCAAATTAAAATATTAGTTAACTTGCTGCTGCTTGGTTATTTAAGTCTTCATTGAAAAACACAGCAATTTAGACTTATTTTTTTAAAAGTTCACATGGCACTGACAAGAAAAATAAAGTATGTCAGAAGTCTGTCCTGGCATGCTAACCATACCTGCACTTTCACATTCCTTCAAATCTCTGTGTGACATACGAATAGCAAAAACGTTTATGATTACTGACACCCCTTAATCTGTTAAATTCCAGGAGAGATGACAGAA
Source organism: Plestiodon gilberti rubricaudatus (assembly GCA_026170595.1). Lineage (NCBI taxonomy): Eukaryota > Metazoa > Chordata > Lepidosauria > Squamata > Scincidae > Plestiodon > Plestiodon gilberti. The sequence goes on from JANXHW010000001.1 coordinate 68,430,502, forward strand.
GTTAGATTTAAGATAGAACATGCACTTTAGGAGATATAAACATGAATTGTAAACTACAAGAGTGAAGATTCTACATTAAAGTTAACACTGCCTTTCAGACCAGGGATGGGAAATGTATGAACAGCAGGTTGTAAACTACTTCCAGTACTTGCACAACTATAAAATGTGTACTGAACTGATAAGACGTGTCTTTCATTTTCAAATAAAAAATAAAAGTATTCATGCCTCCTAGTTGCTGGGTAAATCATCAATATTTGGTGCTGGCAAAATGTTGTGTAATGATTAGATTCACTTGACAATTACACAGATTGTGAACACCACATTTTTGTTGTTGAACCATATGTGAAAATCCTAATATAACTGGTGATCCAGAACATCTTAAGGACTGCCACTGCTAGTTTTACCTACACCAATATCTATCTATGTTCTGAGGTCCATGCTTGGGTGCAAAGTGTGTTAATGGCATGTTTTGTAAAAGTCAATTAAACAAATTAGCAGATGCATATACTGTATTCTTCAGTCCTCAATGCCAAGCAACAAACCTACACACAAGTCTTACTCCCCAGCAAATATATTGTCATTCACTAAGAGAATCAAAGCAAAGTACAGATGTCAAGGTGACAGGAGCAAGTGACATCTGAGCAGAGCCAGTGAAATTCTATAGAGCTGATCCAGATAATGGGAAAGTATTATCTCCAAAGAACTCAGATGTGCAAAAGACTTTCCATGAACATTTACGTACAACAGTAAATTCTTAAAACACAACCTGCTATCTAATTAATGATTTAATCAGGACAACTAACTGGCACAATTGCACACAAAAGCTTAAGATGCAGAAAAGGAAAATGACACCACACTATATATGACATGACAAACATCCACAAGTGACATCAATAAGCAAATAGAGATCCATGGGAGCTATTTCCATCCTCATGAAACTCTTCAGTTTTGTACTATAAACCAGTACACTGTTACATACAACATAAATGTGGGCATTGAAATCAATGTAGCATACTCTGCGTTAGATTGTGGCCTTAAGTGTCTTGAAAGTTTCCTAATATCTTCCAAGGTTATTTAGACATGGAGACTAAATAATGCAGAATGATTTCTGCATTACTAAATGAATGCAGACATCTACCACAAACAGTTCAATACAGCTCTTGAGAGCTAAGTAACGTTTTGCAGCCATAGGCGGTATGTCTCTTCTAGGATCTCCAGTACTGTACTTCAAAACTACGTCCATTCATCCTCCTTTAGAAGAATATGAAATAGATTTCATTCCTACAAGATAACCTAAATTGCCCAAATTTGACTGAAATGTGTGAAAAAAGTAATGTGTATTTTAGTATCAGAATCCAGGTATGCATTTATAAGGAAAGAATCTTTCCAAGCATGTAAAGATACGGACACTACAATATCATTTATTTCTCCCATGCAAGTCAATAACTCCTATTGAGGCAATTATGAACTGGGATCAAACTATGACTTATGGGATCCAAACATTTACATTTGTTCAAGGAGAAAATCACGTCAAGTAGAAGCATGAGTTCGTACAAAATCATGTGAATTCATAGTCTACTACTACTACTTTCAAAATAATTTGAAGCAGCGTTTCTCAAAGTTCTCCCCGCGAGGCGGGGAGAACCTTGAGTGTGTGCGGGGGTGGAGCCAGGAGCAGCGATCCGGGGGATCGCCACCAGTGCTGCCGAAACCACCCCCGAAACGGGGGGCCCCGCACTTACCAGGACTTGGAGGAGCATTGGGGAGGCCTGCGCGACCCTCTGCAGGCCTCCCCTGATCTTCAGATCGCTGTTTTGCAGCTATCTTCAGGCACTTCTAGTTTGGCGGCAACGGCCATGCTGTCCCCGCCCCTTAAGGGGGCAGGGGACAGCAAAAGTTTCTTAATGGTGGGTCGCGACCAAATGGTGGGTCGCGACCTATACCAAAAGGAAATATGACCAAAAACAGAAAAGTCAAGAACCTCTATTCTGCATTATTTGTCTCTGAACTTTCAAAGGTCAAATAACTGAAGGAGCCAGCAGTGGTCACAATCAGACTGTCCATTTACAGTTAAATAATATTCCCACTTGTGGTGTATTTTAACTTCTGGCTTAGTTACATTCTTTCTGCATGGCCCCTCTTGTTGAAATTCTGACATTCCACTGGAAAAAAAAAAGCTATTGAGTTATACCGCTGCTCTTAGGTCCTTGAAATTATGATAACATCCTTGGTATCCAAAGCAACATCTTAATTTAGTGGGTCTATTTAAGAGGAAGACAAATAATCTTTTCTCCTTTAAAATACTGTGCTAATTTTTTCTGACAAGACAACATACACATTTTTTTAGATGTACACATTCTACCTCTCGGCAATGCGATAGGAGTATTTTATTACATCTATTTAAAATTGTACATGATAAACAAATGACAAATTAGATATCACTCTGAAGATACAAATGATACTATGATTACATTTTTATTGGACTTAATCCAATAGAGAACAAATCCACTTCATTTTAGGAGCACTCTATTCAGGGACTAGCACAAGTATTCTTTCCCTTTGGTATTTTTTCCCTTTTTGGAGTAATCAAGATCAAAGTACAGATGTCAGACCTGACAAGTCTTTAATTTGTTGCCCAGCATACTTTGAAGTATTGTGCCCTTTTCACTGGGAAATCCCTCTCAGGTCCTGGTCATGTCTCAGCTATGTAGAGTAATAAATAACTTAAGATTTGTGACAATACACAAGGGTAGATACAAGTGGCAAAGCTAAACCTTAGGATTTCTGTAAACAGAGTTTTAAAGCGGTCCTCCTATTTAGATTATCTTAATTACCCGGTATCTGTGTTAACACCCAAAATATTGGTAAGGCTTGAAACACCATCACTTTTAATTTGGAAATAAGAAGTGATGGGTGCCAAATCGAATACAACGCTATTCCTTTCAAAAGTCAAACTCCTCCCTATTAGATAGTATGAAATTGGAAAATATCTAGCCCCTTGTCATTAAGCTTTAATTCACTCATAACCTTTATTGCCATATAAACAACAAAAAGCAATATAAGATAACAATAAACAATAATAGGTGCCAAACAGGATAGAAACTCTGACACAGAGTTTCACAAACTTCTTTTCCAGAAAATAAGGGAAGAGTTCTCTCATAGCATTTGTATAAAAAGGAAACTTTATTCTAGCACTAACTGTGGTATAAATGGGAACCTACAGTACTGTACATACTTTACTCACTTGTGTGTGAATCTTAAAGTATTGTACCCTCTTTTTCTCTGAAAAATCGAAATGGCTAACAAAATCAAATACACTTAAATATATCTATAAACATAAAATATATAGGAGCATCGAGGAGACAGCAGAAAACAGGGCTCCTTCCTGTGCGCACCCCACAGAGCATTTCACATGATTGATGCCCCCAGTTGAAGAGACCCTGCTTCTTGTACTCATGCACCACACCTCAGTCAAGGGGCAGGGAGGGAGGTGAAGACCCAGAAAAAGGATCTCAGGTGCACGGGTGGAAATATATGAGAGAAGGCATGTAAGATGGTGGCCAGGTCAATCATCCCCAGGACAGAGTAGAAGCTGGCATAAAGCACCTGAGCATTCAAAATGATCAAGAAGCACCCCCAATGGAACATTTCTGATTTCAGACATTTCATCTAGTGCAGCGGTTCTCAAACTGGTGGGTCGCGACCCACCACTGAGAACAAAAACTGTTCCCTGCCCCTTTAAGGGGCGGGGACAGCATAGCATCACAAAAGTGCCAGAAAATGGGTTTTCAATACTTGCCAGAGTTTGGGGGGGAGGTGCAGGGAGGCCTGTGTGACCCTCTTCCAGGTTTCACAAAAACCGGTTGTCTAAAATCGCAATTTTTTGGTGATCTGAAGATCGGGGAGGCCTACAGAGGGTTGTGCAGCCCTCCCCACACACCTCTGAAGGCCCGGTAAGTGCCAGAAACCCATTTTTGGAGCACTTTTTCGGCAGCAGCGATCCCCAGGATCACTGCAGCCACTGGCCCCGCACCCACAAGTACTCATAGTTCTCCCCGCCTCGCATCTAGTGCAACAGAAAGCAAGTCTCACCATCTCTGCCTGTTGCTGCTTCCCTAGATAGGATTGAGTCCTTCTTACTTCACAGAGTAGAACCACCAACTGACCGCTGAGCAAGAGTAGGAGGAAACGCCATCAAGCCACTAACTGTTATTGTTTTTAGTGATTTGTCATTTTAACTGACTTTATGTAAGCCACTCTGTGAGCCTTGTCACAGCTGAAGAGCAGAAGAATGCTTAAAATAAACACACTAAATATAAAATAAACACACTAAAATTCAGTACCTCTCAGAATGCCTCAGTTGGCATTATGTTGTGTCCCTACTTCTACCTACCCAATCTGACTAAGTGCAAGTTAAGACCAACCACTTAGGGCCAGCCCAAATGTGCATCTTACAAAAACATGGTTGAAGACCGGGGGGGGGGGGGGAAGAGAGAGAGAGAGAGAGCGTGTACACATGCTTAGCTCCTTCACCTGGTGCTTGGGATGGGGGGGGGGTTAGAAAGACGGGGAAGCCAACAGTGCTTTATCATGAAAAAATTCATTTAACAGTGCTTTATCCCCTACCATCTGTTTATATTGCCCTATGAATGCTTATTCAGAATCAGAAGTAAATCCCATTGTGTTCAATAGGGCTTACTCCCAGGAAAATGAGTATAGCAGCCCAGGCAGAGAGAGTGAGGAGACAATGGCACCTTTCCAGCCTCCTCCCCCCAGCCCCCCTTCTCCATTCACTCTTAGCTGTCCCCCCCCCTTCCAGCTCATCTCCCTCCTCCCCCCCCATCCAACCAGCAGAGGGCAGCTCTCACCAGTGAGACAATCCTATCATGATCATCCAGTGCATACCTATTCAGAATTAAGTCTGACTGCATTCAGTGAAACTCACTACCAGGAAAGTGTGCACAGGATGGCAGCCAAAGTCATGTAGTAGCAGAATGCAAGCAAAAGTGAGGCAGGGAAGGAGAATGAAACTGAAATAGCTTTGTATGAACATGGGTGCCAGTGGGTGTGGGGGTGACGGGAGGGTACCTGCTTGGACCCCAAAAGAGTGACTAGCAGCTTGCTCCCATGCAAGCAGGTCAGCCCAGTGCACACTGGCACAGAGGACAAAGAGCACATGAACCCTGATGTCACTGGCAAGAGAAGGGCAAACCTCAGGGGAAAGCTCCCTCCCCTTTTCACTGGGAAGTCTGATGAAGCGCCAGAGACAAGCACAGCTTTCACCTTGAAGAAGAAAGCCCTGAATTGCAGAGAACATGCGGTTGCAAATCACATCCATGAGTTGAAACCCACAGATGTATTTTCCCAGGGAGTAGCTGCACATTTGGTCTGGGCCTTACTTAGTATGCACTTCAGATTGTGCCCATTTTTTTCATGCTCTCATGCTTTAATAAGTTAAACAATCTTAAAATGACAGATTATAATAGCATATGAAATTATACTCTCAGAAACTGCTATTTTCCACACAAATTATTTTAGCACAGAAAAAAAGTCTGACCTCAGTATCCACGGGGGTTCCTTACCACCACCACCCTGCTGATACAGCAAATCCACGTATAATCAAGTCCACAGTAGAAACCTGTTTTTTTAAAAGCCCCCGAATCGCTGTTCCTGCTAAGCACTATACAAGCTTTGGAAACAGCACCGTTTGTCCACACGAAGGTAGGAACAGCAAGTTGGGGGCTTTTAAAAAAAACAAACCAGGTTTCTACAGTGGACTTGATTATCCGTTGGAATCCATGTTGAGACAAATCTGCGGATGCTGGATCCATGGATTGCGGAGGTCCACTGTATCTATGGTGTCACCGTTTGACAACTATGTGATATCCAAGACTTGGGTGTAGCAAGAGAGTGAAAGAGTACAGACTCTCAAGCACACTCATTCAATGTATGCAATTTCCACTGTGCCCATGTGTCACATACAGAGAATTCCAAGCTATACACAATGGAAACACAGTCTCGGGGGGAGAGGGGAGAGACCTCTCTAAAGTGTGTAAAAAGCATTTTTCTCCAGTCATGTTAATTCCTGTTTTGTACTAGGTCACTAAACTGGAAGCACAAGATGCTCCCATATAGACAAGTTCTACCTTCAATTTCATGCACACCTTTAGGCGTATTTAGCAATGTGCACATTAAGTTTTCCAAGTCCCAAAACAATGAAAAGTTGCCAAGACAATACTGCATCAGATGAATATATGGCACATTACAAAATCAGATGTAATTATAACACAAGGGGTGGTTCCTAAATCAACAAACACAATTTACACTGCAGAAAAGCAGAGGCCTATAATTACTATTATTTCATTACGGTTGCCTGAAAAGTCTTCTCAAGTAGAACATGAGCAGGAATTTAATCAAAGGGCCAAGCTACACATTACATATAAACTTTTGTATCAGTAGTTCAAATGTCCCTAAACTACAGTCTTCAGGCCACATCTGGCCTACTGACACAATTTGACCAGTCAGCTGAACCTAGCGGTATTGTAACTACGTGAGCCACCCATTCATGAAATAGCTAGTTTTCGAGCGGAAACTGTTATAACCGGCAACAATCTTCGTAGAACAGGTTAAAAACGGGTAAAGCGGTCATAGTTCAAGCAAAAAAAGTAGCGATCCAGCCGATCCAAAGTATTTACAATTTGTCCGGGTAATCTGAGCGATTTCTGTTGACCGTGGGAATCGCTCAGATTACCCGGACAAATTGTAAATACTTTGGATCGGCTGGATCGCTACTTTTTTTGCTTGAACTATGACCGCTTTACCTGTTTTAACCTATTCTACGAAGAAATAGCTAGTGTTCAGTGAAAAGGAGAGTCCTGGCCAGGCAAATCTTCACTTTTTTTTTTGCTAGTGACCACCCCAACCCAACATGCCCGGGAACGGACCGATCTGTCACCTGACCCAGATGTTCAGGCTAAGCCACTGCTCAAAGAATAGCTTTTGTTTGGCTGGTTAGAGGAGGAGAGTTGCTTTCCAGGCTGCACACAGAAGAGAGGAGAAGGAACAGTTTGCCACAACCAAACATGGGAAGGAAGTGAGAGACACTGGTGGCCTGCCTCAGGGCAGAGGCATAGTAATGGGGGAGGTGGTCCTCCCCTGGGCAGCACATCGGGGGGGCAGCAGAGGGGCAGCCCTCACACCAGCAGCGGCTATTTGGCGGCAGCAGCTACTTTACTTTTCATGCCGCGCCTGACGTCACCTTGGGGCGTGGCTTCTGGGTGACATCACGCGTCAGGGCGGGGCTTCCCGGGGTCAACATCCCGACCTTCGTTCCCCCCAGGGGCTGCGTTACTACATCACTGCCTCAGGGTGCCCACACGGACTACAGCAGGGAAAGAAGCGCACAAGGAGTAAAGCAGCAGTAACAAAAAAACCCACCAGCCCCCAGGAAGAAGAGGATTGCCTGCCCACACTTCACAACAGCAGCTGGCTGCAGTATGACAGAGAGGCAGCCTTCCCTTGTATCTCCTCACTGGAGCAGGAGTCAGGAAGGAGAGGGCGGCGGCAGCTGGAGGACAAAGAGGTTCAGGGTTTTGGTGGGGAGATCTGCTAATAAAACAGCAAACATCACATTTATCGGGAGCAGAGAAAAGGCAGGTGGGAAAAGGGTTAAGTACCCCTGCCCTGAACTGTTGCTTCTCCATTCTCAGTCATGCTCCTCCTGAACCAGTTTTTCCTGTTTGAAAGGGCCATCAGGCTACCACCATATGCACTTTGCAAAACATGTGGCTTGGCTCCTAGATTCGGGACAATGACATTGTTTTTTACTGCCAGACTACATCCACCAGAGAATATGACAGGCAATTTTTGTCCCAACTTACCAGATCTGGATTTAATGATGCTGCTGAACTCATTGTGTTCTCCCTCAGGTCCTTCATCTATATCCAAAACTCTGGCCATTCTTTTTTCTTCCAGTTTCAAAACTCCTAAATATAATTATCTAAAATCTTTGCATACAGCTCTCACACTCCAGAATGCTTTGAAATCAATATACCTGAAACATAAACCCAGAAAAAAATATACGTGTAAATAGTCCTGTTCAAATTTGTTTGTACATATAACAACTTTGACCAATGTTAACTCTTGTCTCCCTCACTTTTTAACACAGTGAAATTTAAATGGCCCATTTGCCTTTTTTACATAGGTTGTCCAGCTTTCAAACACCCCAGAGTCAATTTGTTTTGTAATCCGAGTCTATAGACTTCAGAGGTAAAAAAAAGGAGAACCAGGGAAACGTTTAAGTGACAGATTCGAGAAATTTAGCTTTTCAGTACCACCCACTTAATGACATGTCATACATGCACACTGCTCTTTTTTTTTACTTTAGTATCCATGGCAGTCAAAAATATTGAGGCAACGTTTAAGGAGTATCAACTCAGTAACAATCAGAATTTTACTGTGATGTGTCTGACAAATCTCAGAATAATCTTTGGTTATAGCTATACACATCTAATGCAACAACGTTTAGCCTTTATATAAAAGCACTACTCTAATGCAACAACGTTTAGCCTTTATATAAAAGCACTACTCTCATTACTTGCGTTTCATAGGAATCCTGGCTCACAGACTAGAAAACAAACTGGGAGTGGCTGGATTGACTTCCTTCCATATGTGCAAGTTACAAAGGAAGCAGTTTTCCAGTGGTTCCAAAGCTTGCCTGCATGCGTTTGGATAGCTCTCCCAAAATTACAGGGTGGGGGAAAGAGTTACTTGCCCCTTATGTAGTTTCGTCACATAATATTGAAGCAGAAAGGAATGCATTCTCTATCTGTAGCCCTGTCGCTTTCATTTTTCTTACACACGCTGAATTAAGTTTGGCTTTAACTCCTGCCAAAAAAAAGAGCCTTACGATACCAGTCTACTAGATGCTGTATTAATATCTTTCCCACCCTAAGCCCAAGGGATCAAGATAGTTTATTATATATCTTCCTTTTATTTTGCCACAGCCACCTTACAAGTTTCAATAAGGTTGAGAGAAACTTGCTGAAGGCCACCCAGCAAGCGTGAAGGCCAAGCAGGAGTTTGAACCCGGGTTTTCCATGTTCGCTTTCCCCAAGAGAATCGCACCTTCATTGGTCACTGTGTAAATTTACTGAGGAAGAGGAAAGAGACCAAAGAAGTCAATATCCCTGAGATGAGGAAATCAGCTCAGAGTTTCAGTTGCCAGGCGCAACTGTCAAAAGCAACTTTTGACACTAAAGACTTGCTTTGGATTCCACCCACCCCGCCTTTCAGTCCTTCCCAGCTGTCCACAGGCAGCATGCATGCGCATATACACACATACACATACACTCAGGCAACCACACCACCATGAAAAATCTGTTCATATTCCAGCTGTTTTAAAAAGGTGGCATTGAGATTTTCACCTAGAAAGTACACTAGGGTCTCTCCCTCAGAATCGACTGCCATGCCAAGTTTCAGATATAAGTCAAACTAACCTCAGAAAAGCAGCCGGCCCATCTCAGTCCTTTCTGCGCCACCCTGCGCACTCTCTTGCTCTTGCCTTGAACAAGTCAACTAGCACTTGCTCAGGTCTTATCCTGTTTCCAAACAGAGCATGCAACTTTTAACTAGAAACATATCCACAAACAGATTTTAAATAGAGAGATGATATCACTGCTCTTCTGCCTTGAAATAACCAGCAGCTATCCCTCAAGCTACTACATACGTATCAGTGCAAGACAGAATATAAGTGACCAGAATATAAGCAGCACAAAGTCAATTTTCTGACTCACTTTACACAACACCAGCACCGCACATGTACACAGGCACAATCAGTGCATCAGGGCTATTAGCATTTCTCCCTGTCAAGTTAGCAAAGAGACCCAATAAACTCCAGGTTAAGCCTCCTTCACTTCCTCTGTCCTTTCTTGCAAAAGCATGTGAGTAGCAATACCAGTGTATCAGATAAGTTAATGCAAACTATAGTTTTGCTGCACAAAGAATTCCCGAAGTGAAACAACCATTTTGCAGCATCTTTAATGGGAATTGTAATGGTTCTTTGGACCAAGTACTCCAAAACTAAGGGAGGGGAGACCCAAAAGATACACTTCCGTCAATAAAAGCTGCTTGCATTTTAAGCATCCAACCAATAACTTGCCACATAATTCCATTACAACTCAGGTGGAAAAAGTTTACTAGCCGCTACAAATACTCCACTACTTCCTCCTGTGTGTCATATGCATAAGATAAGTCCTCAAAGAATGCAGTGGAAGCTGCTGACCCTGTTTGTTGGGGGGGGGGAGAAAACCTGCGAGTCAGATGAGCTGTAAACTGCGATCCCCACGTGGGTCAAGCTCCTTTTCAAACATGTCGTTTATTTTCAGAGTTTTCTCTGGCTTCCCACACATCCTTTCCTACTGACTGCTCGCTTCTTAGAGAGAGAAAGTGTATCTCGTTAGCAACCACAGGGAAAAACTTAATGCCTTCTCTGTACATGCTGATCAACTAGCCAGGAGGTTGGGGAGAGGGAAGCAATTATTCTGCTGCCCTTTTGTCCTCCCAGCCCTCCAAGCGGAGGAGGAATCACATTACTCTCTCTTCCTGCCCGTCAATTATTCACCAGCTTACCTGCTGGAAACCTTCGTGCCTAAAGATCCGGTGTGCCAGCCAGTCAAATCACAGAGTCCATGTCGTGCACGCTTTCAGGTGGTTTTCTCAAAAACCCAACGCCAAACCGGGGCAAGAGTCGAGAGCAGCTCAAGCAACTTGCTAAACGAGGAAAGGAAAAAAAAACCACACACCAGCTTCCCACGAAAAACAATCGCGCGCAAGCTTGACAAGGACTTAAAACACTTTGCTTCTCTCAGAGTCCAACTGCTGGCCGCCCCTCGAGAGACTGCTTGCTTCTTTCTTCACTTTCCTCTCTCTCCTTGAGGCTGCCCAAGAGGCAGCGCCGCGCCAGTTGCCCCCTTCTGCGGGCGGGCTGAGCCTCGCTTCTTTTGCAGTGGCAAGTCGCTGCTGCGGCGGCGGTCCCTCCTTCTGCCGCTCCTCTCGGGGCCCCCGGGATTCCTCCTTTGTTATTAGGTGGGGACAGGACTGGAAAAGGGCGGGGGAGAAAGCCAGTCAGCCTGCGGCTTCGGGAAGGGCTGCCTCCTGCCTGGCTGCTTTCCTACCCCACTCATGCAAATGAAAAGTCGGCGTCGAGGCTGACAAGACGAAGCCGCCTACCCGGTGCCTGATTATTTTACTCTCGCTCACTTAGTTTCTGCTGCGCTTAGAACTTTGTTCCCGGAACCCAGAGCGCGCGCGCACTCGCTCACGGTTCCCTCCCTCCTCTAGTCGAAGCTTCTCAGGCAGCTACACGCTACCACTGGGAAGGTGGCGTGGCAGCGTCACGTGACCTTTGCCCTGTCAATCAACTCGAAGCGCTCTCCTTTGCAGGAGGTATTTGGGTTTGGTGTTTGCCCTCTTGAGAGGCAGTCCCGTACTCTCTCTTCTTCAAAGAAGGATTCAGTCAAGACGCTGAGATGACCATGCCCTTCCCTTTTAAGCTTTTCACAGAGTTGAATCCGAGTTCGTGCAGAGCCCACTCTTCTTATGCGTGTTCACTCGGGCACAAGTCCCGCTGAGTTCTTTGGGATTTGTTCCATGAGCTGTCGATCGAAAGGTCGGCAGTTCGATTCCCGCGATGGGGTGAGCGCTCGTTGCTTGGCCAGCTCCTGCCAACCTAACAGTTCCAAAGCATGTTAATGTGAGTAGATAAATAGGTACCACTTGCGGGAAGGTAAACAGCGCTCCGTGTTCCAGCTGCATGCTACGCGCTGCGGCAAGGAGAGTCATGCCTGCCACATGACCACGGAGGCGTCTTTGGACAACGCTGGCTCTTCGGCTTTGAAATGGAGCTGAGCACCACACCCTAGAGTCGGACACGACTGGACTTAATTGTCAGGGGTCACCTTTACCACTTTTTTAAGTGTATTTAGGATTGCAGTAGTAACTAACATCAGCAGCTCAGATGCGGTGTAGCTGGAGTGGTGGTGTCGTTTTCACATGCCCAAGTGCCCTGACATCTAGATGAATTTGAACATGGTGCCGCAAAAGAGGAGGCACCGGAAAGGACAGAAAGAGCTGTTGCTATGCTCCTCCTCCTGCCTGGATAAGGGAATGGAGAAGATCTCGGAAACGAAGGAACCAGGTGAAGGAGAGATGTGGGGAACTAGTGGGAGGAGGAGGTCGTCAGTTCGGAGCAGACTACGTGCTGGGGGGGGCATGAAGAGCTGTGCCCAGTTGCTCACCAAAACCTGGCACAGGGCCCGGTGGGTGTATAAACAAATAATTTGCATGGGGCAAAAAATAGCATGGGGGGCATTCAAAGGTACTTTTTTTAGCATCACCTGTGAAAACAGTTTTGTTAATCCAAGTGACGTTTACTAATGCACAGCAACCATGAAAGCGGGCAGGAATGGTCAGGTAGAGTTCTGACAAGGCATCTGATCCATTTTCGGCACTGTGCGTTAGTAGGCTTCCAGTCCAATCCTATGCACATTTAATGTTAAGTACGCTCCGCTGAGTTCAATGGAACTCAAAATCCTCAGTTTAGAATAGATGCTACAGGTGTACATGCAAGAAATCTCCAAACCCTCACACAAAGCATAGGTGCAGGTATAAATATTAACTGTATAAATAGTAACTGTATATACAAATGACCCAGTTTGTTTATACAAATACACTACAAGGCCTTCAGGAAGCTAGCTCATTATACAACACACTGCAAGTCGCAATTAACAATTACTCACTTGAAGTGCTGGGTTCTCTCCAGATGGCTGACTATCCATCATATTAAGGGCATCAAATCAAGTACAAGGGCAGCAGTTGATTTTCCCCTTTGTTTTAAAAACACATTTTTTAAAAATTACCGGTAAGTCTATGTGCTACAGGTAATTTGGGGAAAGTGGGTTAAATATTTATTCTGCTTTTTTCTTACACTTCCTCAAATGCTCGGGCTGCATGCAACATTCATAACCTGAAAATCAAAACAGGAAAAATAAGTCATGTCACATAATTACTAATATACACAATAGTGTATATAGTCATATACCGTGCCACCACCCCTCTAGCTACGCTACTGTTGTGGTGGGAAAAGATGGCAGCTGCCAAGAGGCCCTCTGAACCACAATCCCTAAGTATTATGGGTCTTCACATGACAGCAGTGGGCCAGAGTGCTTCTCATTAAATAATGTAAATAAGGCACCTCTCGATTTACATGATCTTGATTTACACATTTTGAAATAGCATGATTTTTAGATTAATACCGGAAGTCTAATTTACGCGCACAGTTTTTGAAATAATGCGGTCAATCATTTCCTTGCAAAGCCACTTCAGAAGACACAAAGATGTTTTGTGACTTTGCCGGCTTTGAAATTCAAAGCTGCTAATGAGCAACCCAGTTAGATTCTAGATGGGTGAGCTGATGTCAAGGCAACCTATGTCACAGAAAAACCAGATGACTGTCCCATGCAGTACTCCCTCTGATCTGGTCTCCTCTAAAGCCATAAGATAAGAAATAGAGAAACGAAATGTGTTCACAGAGCTGCCGCTTATCTCTTTCTCAGTTTCCTTACCAGTATCTTTGTTGCTTTCTCAGCCACCGACATCAGTAGACACTCCCATTACCAGTAGCCTCCCTCCTCAATCCTCCCCTTACACCATCTTGGGCAAGCAGAAGTCACCTGTCATCAACATAAGCGTAGGATGACTTTTCCCCTAACTGGTATCATTTACGTAGGGTCCTATGGCAAAAATATTTTAATGTATGCATTTTTAATATACGCACTGATTTCCGAGAACGTAACTCCTGCATAAATCAAGAGGGATCCCCCAGCGGCCTCATGGGCAGTCCGGGCAGCGGAGGGGGGGCATTGGTCGTGCCGGCCTGGGAGGGGGCAGGAATGGCGTCCGCCATATCCCTGCCCCCGTGCCGGCCGGCACGGCTGTTACACAGCCACCTCCTACTTCCGCCAGCTAAATAGCTGGCGGAAATCCAGCGGCCCGGAGCAGCCCGCTTAGGATTGCTCTGCCCCTCACGTACAGTACTAGTCTTTCGAGTGTGCCTGATCGTAGTCCCTCCAAGAAGAGTGCACATCTCAGGCTTGAATCTGTGGCTGCCCATGCATTGCAACTGTGCTCGTCCACTGTGCTGGCATCCCATATGCAGGCTCTGTGCTTCTAGCACATATAGCTGGGTAAAGGGGGGGGGGGGGAGGGTGCTGTAATCCATGATGAGGAGTTCTTTGCTTGTCCCCTGCTGTGGTTGAGTGATTAGAGAGCTGCTTTGTAGACTGTGCTGAATGGGTTTGGGGCTTCCTACTCCTCATCTCTTTTGCCTCTGTCATGGATATTTCAGGCAACCCATGCAAAAGATGGGTTTGGCCTTGGTTTTACTCTTCCCCCAGGCTGAATTCAAACCTGGTTTTCAGGGATGTATAGGATTATGCAGTGTTTTTGGTTTTATTTTTATTAGATTTGAATTAACAAACTGCCCATGGAGTTTAATACAATTTCTGTTTTAAAATCTTACAAGTGATTTGTATGCTTATGCTTTCTTTCTGATAGTGATGTGGTACATGTACCAGGTGGAGTTCTACTAAAGGATCAAATCTGTAGATTGAGAGTGTTCCTGTAGCCAGAGTTATCCCTGGATACCAGGTGACATTTGGCTGGTTCATGAGCTGATTTGGCTGGTTCATGAGCTGCAATCCTGCCTGGAAAAGGTGGATTGATCCATTAAGATCAGACTACTGTGATATCTCCTGCCAACCTAGCAGTTCGAAAGCAAGAAATTGCAAGTAGATAAATAGGTACTGCTGCAGCGGGAAGGTGACAGTGTTCCACTAGTCATGCCGGCCGGACAGCACTGGCTCTTCAGTCTTAGAACAGAGATGAGCACCGCAACCTAGAGTCAGACACAACTAGACCACCTTCTATGCAAATTCATTTGGCAGGTACTAGGGACAATGGTTTCACGGTGGTGGCACTTTAGCTTTGAAACTCCCTCCCCAGAGAGACATTTGACAAGCCCCCACCCTCCCTAATTTTAACCAGGTGGTAAAGGCCTTCCAGTTACTTAATTGTGAGTTTAACTGAGACCTAGACCTGATGGCTATTTTGGTTTTATTGTTGCTTTAATTTTGATATTGCTTCGTGTGTGTTTTATTGTTGTATCCTTGTTGTTAGCTCTCCTGGGACACTTGGTCCTAAAGGACAAAATATTTTATTATTATAATAAATTTAAATAAATAAAAACAAATATTTTAATAAATTGAATAACATTTGGCACATAAATGCTAACATTCAAAAAGCTGCTCAGGCTCTTAAGCAAGGGACTCTTGCTAGCACACTAGGATTTTTTTTTCTTTGAACAGCTGACCCTCATGGCATATCCCAAACTGATTCTGAAATTCCCCTCAGTTTCAAAAGAAACTTGCCATGTGACATATGAAGCTTCTGTTTGACAAAAACAGTTCCAAAGGTCACCTTTGGGTTAATGGAATTAGCAGTATTGTTTTTTCTATCCTGGCTGGCTGAAGTTATTAAAACAATTTTCTCCCAATTTCTTGTTATTATGAATAACCCTGAATAACCATTCCTGTTTTTGTCTATTTCTGTTGCAGTTCCTTGATGGTAAAGACCTGTGTATTTACAGCAAATTGAAGTATATATTTAAAAGAATCATAGCAGTATTTTTATGCTGAGTACTCTTTCGCCCACTATTGATTTATTAACATGGGTTTTTCTCAACCCAGTCCTCTATATAACAGAAAACCGCAGTCTTCTATAACAGGGGTCAGGGACTGAGTGAAACCCCAGTCCTCCTCTAGCCACACTGGCTAAGATGCTTCCAAGAAAGGGGGGGCTAGGCTGAGTAACCCTCCTCAGCTTCCAAGTCAGAAGCCAGCAGCGTGCTCATCACAGGCCTGGGCTTCTTACCTGCCTAGCTGGCCTCATCAGGCTCCACAAACTGCCCACCTACCTTCCAAGGTAAGGACAACCCCCCCCCATCCTGGGCTGTCTTTGCTGTGCCTGTAGCCTAGCCTCCTTGCCTGCGCTCAGGAGGCTTGTTCTCAGGCCTCCTACGGTAGGAGCAATGGATCGCAGCGAGCTGATTCGCTGCAGGAGCTGGCTTCCTGCAAGTCTGGAGCCAGACATTCTCTGTTGGGAACTGAAACCTTTCTCTTCTATACCCTTCCACCACCACCCAGCACAGCTTCTATCTTGTCTGCAGGGCCTCTGAGAGGGAGGTAAAGGAGGGGGTAATTTGTACCCAGGCCCAGGGTGAAAAATGGGTCAAAAGGGGGACCCTGGAGAAAAAAAAAGGGGGGCTCAGGAGCCAAATTCATATGTAGTGAAGGGACCCTAAAGAAACTTTGTACCCCCTGATAAAATTCCTCTGAATGGCCCTGTTTTTCTGCATCCAGCTGAAACTTGTAAGACTTGTCCTCCGCCTCAAAACACTGGTCCATCCAGGGTAGAGACAGTTGGATCCAGATGCTCCCATAATTAATGTTACATGGTTTGCGTCCTATGATAGTTTGATTTTGTTTTAGCTATCTATGTCATAAGATTTTTCAGTAATATGTTTTAAAAAATAAAAAGTGTAGACATGTGCAGATGTTAAATGTTCAGTATACAGTATAAACTAAATATATTAATTTTTTCTGCTCATTTTATTTTATATGTACACAACTCTTGAGTTTTACATATTAATTTATTGTTCTATATATAATCACACTTTGAATATGTCCATAAAACTGAACTGGAATCCATAGTAACATGATATGTAGTGACAGAGCAGTGTTCAAGTAGAAATAATTGATGCTATCAACCAGGACTACAGGGTATCCCCATTATAAGTCTCAGCAGTATATGTTTGTCCACATTTTGAGGACCTGGACATTAAAATTCCCCACAGTTAAGCCCTTTCCCTCCTGCACCTTCTGTCTCCTCCCAGCTTTTAAAGGGACAGCCCTGGATTTTGCAGTCCCTGTCCCTGCAGGCTCTTTTCTCCTCCAAGCTCTTAAAGGGACAGAGCCAGATATTTACATTCTGATCTTGTGTGCTATTCTCCCCCCCCCCCATCCTCTGAGCTTTTAAGATATAATTATTTACATTATTACAGTACTGTATGTCAGTATTGACATTTGTGGTGTACTGGCATTGTGTGTCATTATTTGGAGTAGCATGGAGAGTGTCTTTCAGTGAAATGCTAGGCTTGTCAGAAGTAAGCCCCACTGATTTCAATACAACTTACAACCAGGTAGGCATGTATCAGATTGCAGCCTTTGTTCTGGGTATTTGGATTTGCTGCACAGACACTATTTTAGCTGCTAATCCCTGGTAACTCCTACTTACAAGTCATTTCTTATGGGGGAAAATTCCCCTTTATTATAAGTCATTTCATTACAAGTTTTCCAGTCCTTAAGCCTGATTTATAAAGGGGACCCCTGTAATAGGAAAATGAGTGTTTGTTGTAGAGGTAAAAAAAACAGCGTTTTTCTTTAGTTTAAAAAAAATCAACCACTAGAAAATACCATGCCTACTCTGTGACCCTGGGAATTTTACACCCACCATTTGCTTAGCATTACTCAGAAATACTTGTCAGCATTCAACAGATTTCAGAATACACACACATTTAAAGGCTGTTTTTCATATAGCAATGAATATAGTAATGTCCAACTATTACTTTGATTCTCAGTTTATACATCGAAAGTTTTGGGCCACCCTAAGCTTCACCCATTAATATATTTCAGTGGCAGAGGGGACAAACTCAATGTTGCATGCAAATGTCTGTAATGAAGCCTCCACAATTTGTCTTCAAAATGGAAAACAGTCTCAAAAGGCTACTATTTTGTGTAGAGGAGCTGCAGAGGAAAGGGCATGCTTAAACCTTTGTTGCAGAGGCGTCGCTAAGGGGGCGGCGGGATGCAATGCCCTCGGTTGACAACCGCGTCTCCTTGCGAGGAGGAGCTGCGGCAGGACTTTAGCGCTCCGTGACTGTTTTTTTCAGCTGGAGGGCTGCATTTGCAACTGCAGAGCACAAGCACGCTGAAAACGGCACGTTTTTCTGGCCCTCCCGCCTGCCCTGTTCTACAAGCCTTGAAATAAAGACTTCCGGGAGTGCAGGGGGTGGGGAGAAATGCGTCATGCCCCCCCCGGGTGGGCTAGCAATGCAACTGGTTCATTGTCTATTTTTCTACTCAAAATAACTCCCTGAAGCTGCTTTTCTCCCTATGGAGTTTCAGGTGCATATTTGTAAACATGTACTGTATCTGGAACCAAACAGGGGGAGAAAACAACTTGGGTAGGATACTGAGCAGAAAAATTGCAAGCAGTGAAAGGATTAAGCAACCCATTTCTTTGCCCTGCTCCTTCACACAAAATGGCAACCTCACTTGGCTACTTCCATTAAAGAAAAAACAAATATAAGAGCTGTGTTGCATCAGTTTGCCCCTTAGCTGTCAACTGCTTGGAACTGCTTTTAATGGAAATGCTGGCTTTCCTTAAGCTATAATGATACTCCTGGTAACTAGTGATTTATTATTTTTGCAAAAGATAACAGTGCATAGAAGTTCCATTAATAAGCAGTTATAACCACCACCAGTTCGCCTTCCTGTCAAAACCTTCTTACCAAACCAGATAATTTTAACTAGCAACAATAACATTCTCTTTGGGAAACAAGCTTTTGTTCAGTACCATCAATCTGGAATGTGTTTCTTCCCATTATATTTTATTGTTTCATTTGCTTCAAAGTTGCATTGTGTTCAGTTTGGGTATGAGTTATGTATTATGCTACATACTGGAAATATAACTGCACAATAGGAAAATTGCCATCTGTCTTTTGTTGAAGTAAATGCAATTTAGTAGTTATGAAAGGAAATTGGGCTCTTGCAGTAGTTCTTGCAAGCCATTTACAAAACCAAGATAATTACATAAATCAGGCATTCACTAGAGATGAGCCCCTGTATGTATACCGTCCGTAGACCCACTTTTTGTAGTTCTTGCAAGCCATATATATTAACAGAGATAATTACTTAAATCGGACCCTTAAATAAGTGGATTTTAAACTAACATATTGAATTACAGCTACTTTGTGCTTAGGTCATTAGTACATCTGACAGCACCAATTAATAATAATAACAATTACTAGAACAAGAATGAGAGTGAAAAGAACTAGCTAAGTCAAAGAAGGTGAATAATACACATTTCCATCTAATTTTAAGTTAATCATTTCCCAGTGCCATGGTTTTCTATGTATGATCCTTAGGATCCATGAGGAGAGTTGTAGCCATGTGAGGATTTGAAAGAGCCTGGCAACATCAGGAATAGTCTCTGAATCAGGGGCGGGGAACCTTTTCCCTGGCGAGGGCCGTTTTAAATATTAGAAATTTGCTTGAGGGCCGCCCATAAGGCCGGGCGCCATTTTTATTTATTTAATTATTTTTTGCCCCCGCCCCCCATTGGCCTCCGGAGGCTCCACGCTCACCGTCCGAAGCCGCCGCCGGGTCCGTGCGTCACCTCCGGCGTACCATGCTGATGAGGGCAAGAGGGCAAGAGCTTGCCCTCATCAGCGTGGTACACATGTGCGAAATGGCCAACGGCCTGGTGAGAAGGGGTCGAGGCGGCGGCCAGGGAGGACATGCAAAGGCCCTCTTCCGGCCTCCGGAGGTGACACGCGGACCCGGCGGAGCCTCCAGGGGCCGGTTGGGCGGCCTCCCGGCAATCTCTCCGGGGGCCGGACCGGATGGCCTCGGGGGTCTGATCCGGCCCTGGGGCCGGAGGTTCCCCACCGCTGCTCTGAATGCTCATCATTCATTTAAAAAACTATGCCTTTAGCCCTTTGACATATGGAGAAATTAGAAAAAATGTGTAGACAGTGTTCCACCCATTTGCACGGTAAGAAGCAAACCCATTTCCCATCTTCTGATGTTTTGGCCAACTCAATAACATTAATTTAAACATAATAAACAACTTTTATTTGGGTTTTTTTATTTGTTGCATTGACTTACAATGCTCCACAATGTAGCTCTGATGTTTAATTTATATTCTGCCATATTTCCGCCATGGAACTCAAGGCACTGTCCATGAAGAGCAGGCCTAGCCATGAGGTTGAACCCTTTGCCTCAGGTTAGAGGCTGGGAGAGAGATTCTGCTCCCAGCATTCTCTCCACTGAGTCACATTACAGAAAGAAGTGGTGGGGCATGAACAGGATATATAACAGGGGTGGCCAAACTTGCTTCATGTATGAGCCACATACGATAAACTTCAGGTGTTTGCAAGCCATAAGAGAGATGTTTGAGAGCTGCAATATTTAAGAGAAGCATTTAAATGCTTAAATATATTTACTCACCATGAACACATTATGTTTTAAGCCAGTGGATTCTCAGTTTATACCTGGTCAATAAATTATAAAGCTTGAACATTTCTTATTTACCTTTTATATATTAATTATGATGCAAAAAGGAGCTCAGCCAACATATTTCTGAGAGCCGTACATTATATGTCAAAGAGCCACGTGTGGCTCAGGAGCCACAGTTTGGCCACCCCTGATATATAAGGTAAGTGCTGTATGTGCACGTGTGTGTATGTATGTATGAGTGTGATGGTGTGCGCTGGGAAGTGCACATATATATGGTGGTGTGAACTGGGAAGTGCATATATATATACAAGTGTGAGCTGGGGTGTTGCTCGTGTGCCGGCAGTTGTAGGGGGATTTGGGAGTGGGTTCAGGCAGCAGCTTGCTTTGGGCTGCCCTGGTACTTAGAATTCCCAGGCAGCCACCCATCTAGGCACTGTCTGGATCTAGACTGAGAGCTGCTTAGCTTCAGCAAGGTGGCTGTCCTGAATACATTTCTAGCTATAGGTTCTGGCAAATCAAGTTACTGCTTCATCTTCTTTCCACTGATTTATGTAACTTAGCGCAGAAATTTGATTCAGTACCAAAACTAAACACATAATCCTTTCACACAAAAACAGCCCTGGACCAAGCCTAACTGGCAGTCGTTTTGCCACCCCCCTTTTCTTTCTTTTTCTAACCTGTGCTAGCCTAGTACATATGTACCAGCACCCCTCCCCTCTTCCCCAAGCAGCTGCCGCCCCTCCCTTTCTCCTCCACCAAGATCTGTTTCCCAGTTGATCTCATTAGAAATAATTGAGGTGGGCAAAATCTATAGAGAACACAAGATGAAGTCTAGGCAGATGCCCTCTTCCACTCTCCCCAGTCTCTGTCTCAACTCACCCCTTTTTTAGGGGTGCAACCTTCAAGCAGATCTCAGAAGCAGCTGCAGGAAGAGGATCGCAGTGGCAGTGCCCATCCTACCTGCTCCTCCTCTGGGCCAGCCACCACTTTGGTCTTCTTCCTGGTTGCCCCAGGCTTGGGGAGGGGGGAGACAAGAAAGAAGATCACAGTAGCAGGGTTATAGAAGAAAAAGTGGGGAATAGCACTGTGGCCATGTTCCCCTTATCTTGCTCTGTCTAGTCCCTAGCAGGAAGGTCGTGGCTGAGGTGATGCTCTTACTGTCTTCTCTGTTTGTAGCTAAGCTACACAGTCAACCCAAAAATGAATAGTAAGTGGTGCAAGGTGTGCCTAGGGCAGCGGCTCTCAAACGTTTCAGTCTCCTGAGCCCTAGGCACTCCTAAAAGGAGGCACCTCTCGATTTACGTGTAGGTTCTGTTCTCGGAAATCACTGCATATATTACAAATGTATAAATTAAAAATATTTTTGCCATAGGAACCTATGTAAATAGTATAGGTTAGGGCAAAGGTTCTCAACCTGTGGTACTGGTACCCCTAGGGGTACGTGGACCTCTTCCTGGGGGTACACCAAGCCCTGCCCTTTATCTGTCCCATCAGCAGCTAATTAAGTATTAACAAACATGGATTTTAAATTTTAATTATTTTCTCTCTGATTTTGGTTTTGGGCTTATTTTTGTACTTTGGAAAATGTACTTTGGTGGGGTGGGGGAGGGAGGAGCTGATTTTGGGAAGTGTGATGGAGAAAAAAGAGATCCTTGCATCTCTCTCACTCACAGACAGTGTTAAATAAGACATTTTTCACATTTAAATTTGTTTTAGTACTTTTTATTTAACAATTACCTAATTAATTAATTGATTAATCCAATTAATTAGCAGTTAATTAGCAGGGGGTACTTCAGAAAATTAGATCGTGATAGGGGGTACCCGGGCCTCCAAAGGTTGAGAACCCCTGGGTTAGGGGGAAAGTCATCAAACACTTATGCTGATGACTGGCAACTGGAGGCTACTAGGAGTGGAGTGACTACTGATGTCGATGGCTGAGAAAGCAATGAAAACAAAGATGTCGGTAAGGAAACAGAGAAAGTGGTAAGTGTGTATGCATTTTTGTTCTCTATTTTTTATCTTCTGACTTTAGAGGAGCCTATCCCTACAAACAGGAAGCAGCAGATGAGGTTGCTCGTTAGTAGCTAATTTAGAAGCTAATTAATTGCATTTCAAAGCTGGCAAAGTCACAGAACAGTCTTTGCATCTGTTTTGCAAGGAAATGATCGACTGCATTATTTCAAAAATTGTGTGCGTGAATTAGGCCTCTGGTATTAATTTGCAAATCACCCTATTACAAAAACATGTAAATCAAGACCACGTGCCTGTAATGTGACTGAATTACCATCTAGTCACAAAGTGTTCTAAAAGCTATTTCCATAAATAGCCACTAGGTGTCACACTTTAACACATTGGTATTTGGTTGTCTGGTTAGTAAAGTCCATTTCCCTGCAGAATTAAAAACATGCTGCTATCAACACTTTAAATTGTGAATCCAACAGATAAATGTTTAGGGTAAATGTATGCAAAATAGCAAGAAGTCCTGTATTTTGAATGGTGTGTAGAAAAGAGAATTTCCAAAGATGCAACTTTTTTCATGCTTGTAAAACAAATAACATCTGCCAAAACTTCTACATAACTATTCAAGGTGCACAATTCCTGACCTATTTTGTGCTATATGTTTTATAAATAAGAACAATGGTTACAAAAAGACATAATAGTGGTGTGGTCTGTTCAAATGTTATTTTAATATAGTACTAACTCTAACAACAATATTAATGTTAACATTTTCATGATCTAAACCAGTTGTTTTCAAACTTTTCGGTCTCTGGAGCCCTTTACACTCTTAAACAGAGTCTCAAGGAGCCCCGCTGGTGCATGCGCAGAGTCTTGGGGAGCCCCAGAGTGCTGGCGTGCCACGTATGTGTGGAGTAGGCACAGCGCCAAGCAGGCGGCAGCCAGTGATGTCGCTGCCTTTGGTGTCACATGGTGACTTGTGGCATCACCCAATCAATGTGCAGACACTGACGTAATTGGCGGTGACGTGATGACGTCTTCCCATCCCCGCCAATTACTTCCAGCTTGCGAGCTTCTGCTGAACTTGGAGCAGCCAAAGACTGCCAAGGAAAGGTTCCAGCGACTGTCACAGAGTGACACCTTTTCCTCGGCAGGTTTTGGCAGCTCCGAGCCAAGTCGAAGAAGCAGGAGAACACAAAGAAGTAACTTGGAGCAGCCGAAGACGGCCAAGCAAGGGTGACACTCCTTAGAGAGGGGTGTCACTCTTGTTTGGCTGTCTTCGGCGCTCCGAGCCGCTTCTTCATGTTTGGACACTCCTCCGACTCATCTTGGAGCAGCCAAAGACGGCCGAGCAAAGGTGACACCACTTTGGGGCTTCCTACTTCCTACAAAGTTAACTTCTTACAAAGTTAAGGGCTTTGAAGGTTAAAACCAACACCTTGAATTGAGCCCATAAACGAACCGGCAGCCAATGTAGCCGCTGGAGCAGCGTTCCAACAGAGTTGAATTGCCGAGCTCCTGCAACCACATGTGCCGCCACATTCTGCACCAGCTGCAGTTTCTGGACTGTCTTCAAGGGCAGCTCCATCTAGTGCACATTGCAATAGTTAATCTCAATGTCACCAAGGCATGGACCACTATGGCCAAGGCAGCATGGCATAGGCACAGTCACAGCTGGCACACCAGCCAAAGCTGGGCAAAGACTCCTTAGCGACAGTCACCACTTGCCAATCCAAGAGCAACTGCCCTATCCAGTAGTACTGCCTCATGTGCCCTCACGAGATTTGGGTACCTCCATCTTGGATCTCATGAGATTTCACAAGATCCAAGATGGCCGACAGGAAAAAAGGTGAGTTTTTACATTTTAAAAGCGGTGGTGGCTTCGGGGGCAAGGCTCCAAGCAGAGGATGGCGACAGCGACAGCCGCGAGGGACAGCGGGGCCACCACAAATAAATAACCAAAAAAGGTTATGAAATATGTATTGTTTTTATGTTTTAATATATTAATAAAATATAAATATATATACAAAAAAGGTTCTTATTTTTTATTTTACTTAATTAATTATTGGGGGGAGTCGGTTTCGAACCGGAATAATCTGGTAAGCCTATATAAACAGTCTAAAGTTGCAAATGCGCACACGCTTACCTAAGAGTAAGTCCCATTAAAATAAATTGGACTTACTTCTGAGGAAATACGCATAGGGTGATCTTTGAAGCGCAAAATAACGAAGTTTTTCGTGCTCGTTGTACAGTATTATATATCATTCAATTTTTGCAAAACAAATACTCCTTCCAAAGGCGCCAGAAAACTCACGCGGAATAAGCCCTCCTTCCGCCCCTGCCTTCAGCATTTCCAGGTCTCTCAGGCTGTGTGTACAGTACATGTCGGTAGTATGTATGTAGTATGTACCATGTATTTCTCGCTGCTGCCAGTGACGCTAGCAGCCCATCCGTGTTCACATACGACTATACGGCGACTGAGTTAAAATGATTGAACGGCGGAGCCTTTTTTTGTTTGGTTGGCTCCGGAAGACGCCGTGAAATTCAAGCGTCTTTGCACAATCGCGGAAGCAGTGGGCGAGGGAGTCCCGCTGGCTCCGCCCGCGCTTCAATACTCAGGGGTCCTGCTAGGTCCCAGGGAACCATCCCGACGCTGAAGGTAACAGGATGCTTTTCGTGTGTTTCACTGGCTTTCATTTTTAATTTAATTAGATTCAGGGGAAAAAAACCAACTACCAGGAGTGGGGTTCGAACCCACGCGGACATGCGTCCATTGGATCTTAAGTCCAACGCCTTAACCACTCGGCCATCCTGGTACGGGTAAAAGCCCTGCTTGCAGGTACTCCTACATACAACAAAGCATTGTGTGGTGTATTCCCTGCTCGGCTTCAACCGGCATATTAATGGCCCACAGCTTGAGCCAGACGGCCGCGGGTGAAAAAATATACAGCAGCCGCCAATGACATTCTCTTTTCAATCTCCCTTTCCCAGCGTTTAAACATTTTTTATTCGGAGCGCGGGCGGGCGCAGAAAGCAAAACAGCGAGTGGAACCCGGATTGGGAGGGAAAAAAAAGGACGCGAGCGGGCGAGATGCAGTGAGCGCGTTTAGCCGATCCAGGCACGTTTAATATAGCCGCCCGCCTATCTCTGGAGCAAGATGACCCGGCCGCTCCGTAAATAACACTGTTATTTATCTCTTCCTTCCTTCCGCCGACAATATGAGACGCAAGCCATCTCGCAAGAGCTGTGCCAATGGGGAAGCTTGTCCTGCTTTTGCATTTCAAGTGAAGCGCTTAAGCACTGACTCTTGATGACTCCCACAGCCAGAAACAGAGCAGCTCAGCTCAGCTCAGCTGCACTCCTTGTGGCAGTGGTAGTGATCTGCAAATGTGATACATTGGATCCCACAGACCAAGAAGGGTGTTGTTGTTGTTGTTGTGGCACAGATCGACAGGGGTCTAACGCTGGCTGGGCGCCCATGTCCGTAAGAGGGCCCATATATGATCCTGCTGGCTGACTGACTGACCCCTGAACTCTCATTACTGGTGGTAGCTCCGGAGGTGCCATGGGAGTCCAAGCGCAGGAGGGCTCTAGGCTGATTGCCCTCCAACATGATTGACAGTGCAATCTCCACAGTGCAATCCTGTGTAACCTTGCACCGGTGTAACAACAGATGCACCTTGTATGTGCACTTACACAGGTGCATCTACTGTTACACCAGTGTAAGTGCACATACACCCTGCATAAACTGTTACACTGGTGCAAGGTTGCACAGGATTGCACTGTGAATGCCATAGCAAATTCCTTTGGGAACTTTCAGAAGTACAGTAGTTTGAGAGGAAGGGAGGAGGAGCCTTCTAAACTTCTAAGCCACCTGAGCCTTTGGGATGGAGCAGGGTAAAAAGTCTAATTTTAAATTATGATACTGCTTTCCGAATGAATTGTAAGCAATAAATACAGGTACTTAAGAAGAGATCTGGTGTGTATTGGTCTTCTTGCATATTCAATCAATCTATATACTGTATATTTAAATTGCTAACCTTCTTGGAGGATTTTGCAGGAGGAATTGGGTATTTATTTTGTATCCACAACATGAGACAATTTAAATTTGGATCAATTAACCTGGAATCGCTACCACTCAGTGGTTCTGTATTCACGGTGATGTGGATAAAAACCTCATTCTACTGTCTGTACCAGAAAGATTAGGAAGGGTCTGGGAGATGGCTGACCCCTGAACTCTCATTACCAGTGGTAGCTCCGGAGGTGCCATGGGAGTCGCAGCAACAGGAGAGTGGCGCCGGAGGTGGTACTCGTCAGGGAAGGTGTTGAGAACCCCTGCTCTAGAGTTTAATGAAAGGGGGGGGGGGGGGGAAGGAATCGCCATTATCCCTTAATCATGCTGAATAAAATTGAGGTGTGTGTATTTTATCTGCGCTGCCTTTTAATGTTGTTGTTGTTGTTCAGTCGTTAAGTCGTGTCCGACTCTTCATGATCCCATGAACCATTCCCATGAAATCATTCTGTCGTTTTTGAGGTTGCACCCCAGTACTGCCTTTCCCACTCTTTTATTGACTATGAGGGCTACTCCATTTCTTCTAAGGGATTCATGCCCACAGTAGTAGATATGATGGTCACCTGAATTAAATTCGCCCATTCCAATCCATTTTAGTTCGCTGATTCCCAAGATGTCAATGTTCAATCTTATCATCTCATTTCTGACCACATCCAGCTTGCCTTAATTCATAGACCTCACATTCCATGTTCCTAAGCAGTATTGCTCATTGCGGTATTGGATTTTCCTTTCATCCTGACACACATCCACAGCTGAACGTCCTATTGGCCTTGGCCCAACCGCTTCATCCTTTCTGGGTATATTTGGAATTGTCCTCCGCTCTTCCTCAGTAGTATATTGGACACCTTCCGACCTGAGGGGCTCATCTTCCAGCGTCATATCTTTTAGCCTTTTGGTACTGTTCATGGGATTTTCTTGGCAAGGTTACTGGAGTGGGTTGCCATTTCCTTCTCCAGTGGATCACTTTTAGTCAGAACTCTCCGCTATGACCTGTCCATCTTGGGTGGCCCTGCACAGCATAGCTCATGGCTTCATTGAGTTACGCAAGCCCCATCGCCATGACAAGGCAATGATCCATGAAGGGGCAATTCCCTTTGAGGAGGCATCAATCTCCCAGTACTCTACTCTGCCTTACATTCTTGAGTGGTCTAAAAAGATGTCTTGTGTATTTTCCTCCTTGTTTTTGAAGAAAAAAAAGTAAAATTATGTGGTGTAATGCATTTCCTGGCAAAACTGTGGTTTTGTTAAGGAAATGAAGAACTGTGTAGAAGTAACCTAATGTAATAATGAAGAAACCTATAGCTTACCAACAGCTAACTGAAAAAGCAAATAGTCTAGTTTCTTAAACCATCTGAAGTATTTGCTGGCATTTTCACTTGATATTCATCTGTTTAACATGAGAGAATTCCAGTGAAGTGGGATGTATCATGGCATTGATACATCCCACTGCTTTTCAAGGTTCCAGATTGCACCATTACTCTGTCAAGGGTAAACAGCCACGCTATGGTCAAGCAGTATTCTTTGGAGAAAAAAAAGTTATTCTGAGAATGATAATGTATAGTTTAACATCTAAAACAGTCTTTACCTGACACAGATATGGCATTAATCCAGTTATATTCTGCATACTGTATATACACATTGTAGCTCTATGTCACAACGTATACTGTATTTTATATATATATCTGAAATCCCAGTATTGATCCTAGCATCTCTAAGGCTGGGGAGAATCAAAGGACTGAGAATCTGGATCACTGGAATCTGGGGTTAGACAGACAGCTAGTTTGCCTAGGCAGGGGTAGAGTAATATCCTCATCTACATGGGACGGAGATGCACTGTGGTGTAACTGAATAAAAGTTGAGCATGCCATGTGCACCTGTTGCAATCGAAACAAAGATAACAGAATGGTTATCTGTTAGTAGTAACTTCCCACGCAATCTTGTATAGTAGATCCGCCATGTCCCCAGCTCTCTCCAGGCCAGCGTGGTCTTGCCCGAGCGGCACAAATATGGCCATTTGGCCTCCCACTGTTTACACCAGGGGAAGGGGACAATCGTCCCCTTCTCCCGAGTTGTTCCCGGGCTGCCCAGGAACTCAATAGGATATGGTGGCCGGCCCTTTAAGCCAGCCACAGTATCCTATAAAGGATTGGGCTGCCCATGTGATCTAAATACTTCTGTGGAGGAAAGCCAAAAGAAGAGAACACCTCAGATTGGTGCTTAGAAATTGATGGTTTTTCCCCCAAACAAGATCGTTTTGAAATGAATTGGGCATGTCATGGGTTACAATACATTTCCAATTGTTCTTCTTCTTGTTTCTTTGTCTTTTGACTTTTCTAGTTCTGCTTCTGTCTGTCCAGCCAACTATTTTGGATACATATGAGACAGTAGCAATTTGCCTTGTTTTATCAGTGAGACAAACTATTCAAAATTTGGACTCTGTTCCAGTTACCGGTAATTACTATTTTTATGTATATACCGTAATGTGTTTAGGCCATTTCAGCCTTCATGCGCAGCACATTGGCTCACAGTATTTCACAGAATTAACTGTGGTTTGGTTCTGGCTCAGACACTTAACTTTAAAAAAAGCTTCATGAACAGAACTCCAGTTCTCATACAGGTTAATGTCATAAACTCTTAAGATTGCTGTAGTGAATGAGTGTAATGGCTTGGATTCAAAGACTAGTGAGTGGAATTACATAACTCTATTCAGGCATTTGTTCTCCCGTGGAGAGTGAATATGGGAGAGCTTCTCCCAAACGTATGGAATGCTCCAAGCAGGTTGAAATCACAGGAAGATTTCCCACATTCAGCATTTGTCACTGCAAACAAATGCTTGAACATGTGGAGATCAGGCCCAGGCTTAAGCATATGTGGCACTGTTCAGCGGGGGGGGGGGGGCATGCTATTGTCTAGACTCTAGAGAGGTCCTCACATGTTCACTCTCCACAGAAAAGCAAACACTTGAATTGAGCTTGTGGTGTGGCTACATTTAGAATACTGTGTAATGTTCTGGTCACCCTTTAAAAAAAAATAGAACAGGGACAGAGTTATTACAAACACACACACAACTCCTCTAGTGCTAACCTTATCTAAACACTTTACAGCAGCCATTAACTTAAGGGGAAAAAAGACAATATCCTGATCACACATCTCCCATGAAGCATCTAGTTTAGCTCCATGAACAGTGATATTAATTTTTCATAGATTGGGCTTTTTTAATTATTTGAATTGTCAAGCTGTTCCTATGTATGGTTTTATGCTTATTGCAGATTATGCTTTTTGTTGCTAGGTGGTATACAAGTATTTTTAATGTGTTACAATTCTAATATAAACTGGCTTTCTTGTAAGAAGATGCAGTTGAGATCCAGTGTCTGTGTATTCTAGGAACTATGCACAAACCTGCACAAATCAGCAAAGACTTAAATGAAACCAAAATGCATTTTTTGTGAGTATTTCAGTGACATATTAAAACTGAGTTTGCAGTTTAAGGTATATTTAGTTTCAAAATACAAGATGGGACAATACCTTCTCCCCCCCCCCCCCCCAGCCTCTTGTTTAGCAGAAAAGTAAAACTTCATGATCAATATTAACTTCTTCCACATCCTGTGTGTACATTACTGCGTATTTTCATTTTGAGTAAGGGCTGTTACGCACACAAATGTTAATGACTAGGCAGTCAGGAAATGGTAAAAGCCCAACTTTTTTCATCAGTCACTTTTAATATTAAGAGCTGGTTAATGTTAAACTGGAATACCACATTACAAAAATACATTTTCAGGAGTTCTGTGTTTCATTGCTTCTTGGCTGACGCTTAGTAAGAGGCAAATGAACATTAGTCTTCTCAGCTAATGTATCTCATTTGACTGATGTGAAGATGCAGCAATGCACAGTTAAATTTCAGCGAGGAAGACCGTAAATGAATGTTGCTCATGCTAAAGGATCTGACTACCATATTCACAGCGCAATCCTGCTCTTTTTGCAGGCGGCAGAACGCCTTTAATCTTTGGCAGCCCAGCGCAGGACGATAGGTTGGTGTTAGATTCCTCCGGAACTAATTAGCGCGAATAGGCTACTGCACTGCTAATGTTTTGCTTCAATCAGCTGTATGCTGATTGCTAGCTAGACACAGGGAGTTTGTATTACATTCGGGTTTCTACCTCTGTGTTTAAGGTGTCATATCGGTACTGGGGATTTCTGAAGATGCCACGAATGCATGTGTGCGAAACATCAAGACTTGTTAACTTCTGTGAAGTTTATTTATTTTAAACAACGGAGTTTCCCGGTAACATGCGATTTTTTTAATTATGTAGGTATATTTATTAACAGAAGAAATATAAACATTAAAAATATAAAAGCTCACTTTCTAAAAACATTTTTCAAAACAAATTAGAAGTTATAAAATACTGCAGATGGATCATTTACATTTTTTCTGAAATAAATTAATACTGTATACCAAAAGCACAAATCTAATTCATAAATGTCTTCAAAGATAGCACCTGAATTGCACCTAATTCTAGCTGAAGGAGGTAAACTATAACTGCAGACTCAACCATCCTCAAAATTAGCATGGTAGAAAGGGTATTTGAATGAGGTTTCTTTCTCTTCTTGATAATTAGTGTATGTGAAGAACATTTGTCATTCATCTGGGACATTTTGTGCCTTAACCCTGATTGGAACTACTGTATTCCGTTTCCTTTGCTTCTTAGAAATCTTTTTCCTGGGGTCTTTTATTAACTTCATGGCAGAAGTTAAAACCCTGGCAGAAGTTAACACCTTAGGGCCTAAAGGTTTAACTTCTGCCATGATCCTTCATGTATTGACAGCAATACATTATTTGAATGCGGAGAAATCCAAGAACCACTGCATCTGATGGTGTGCCGATTATTGCCGGAGTCTTGTACTGTCAATGATCTACAGCAGGGGTGCACAACATGCGGCCCGGGGGCCGCATGCGGCCCTCCAAAGGTTTTCTGGTGGCCCCCAAAGGTTTTCTGGCTAGAGTTGCAACATTGCTTCTTTGTTGGGCCACTCTAGCCAAGCACTTCCCATAACTCCGGTGCTTCTGTAACGCGGCTGGAAGCTTTGGAATTGTCCGAGGAGCGGACAATTCCGAAGCTTCCAGCTGCATTACAAAAGTGCCGGAGTTGGTGTTGGCACAGCGGTTATGACGTAGATCCCCAGGGAAGTTGGGCTGCTATGATGATGGCGACTTCCTTAGGAAGCAACGTGACTGTGAATTGCTGAAGAAGAAATCCTGGGATTTCTTCTTAAGCATGGGCTCTGGCTGAAAGCCCTGCAGAGGCTCTGGGAGGAGTGAATGAACATCTAAGCTCGCCGAGGTGACCGGCGACCGATTCTGTGATGCTTCAGCTCTTCTTCAGGCCGTTGGACCCTCACTTCGGGGTGGCCACGTTTTTCCTCTGCTGGTCGGTTATGCATTTGAGAGCTGCAGAACATGCAAGACAGAGTTTGTTAGGAAATACTTTTCCCAACATGGAACCTCCGTGCCATGTGAGGTTTCAGAAGGGAAGGCCCTGATGATGATGATGATTGATGGGTATATATACGGTATATACCAGGGGTGGCCAAACTTGCTTCATGTAAGAGCCACATACGGTAAACTTCAGATGTTTGAGAGCCACAATATTTAAGAAGCATTAAGAAGCCAACATATTTCCGAGAGCTGCACTTTATATGTTAAAGAGCCACAGGTGGCTCATTATTTATTTATTAATATGTTGCATTTCCGGAGATTTTCTGGCTCATGGACACGCCCCCTGTGACGTCACTTCCTGAAGAAGTGACATCATGGTTCCTTGCCACGCCCCCCGCAACACCTATCTGCGGCCCCGAAGAAGTTTAGTCTATTCATTTCGGCCCCTACCCACTGCCAAGTTGTGCACCCCTGATCTACAGCAAGCTAATGACAAAGCTGTGGCAGTGGCTATTTCCCCTTTTCTAGCTTTACAACCCTCAAGATGGTGCCACACAAGAGTAATAGCATCTGGCTCTCTTTACCCTATATTGCGCATCTGGCTCTCTTTATTCTATCTGGTGCTTGTAATTCTTTTGGACCATCATCCGCAACCAAGCTGTAGCTCTGTACACAGCTATTAACAATACTAGTTTTCCCAGCCTACTCCCTACATCTTCCCAGACTTCGGCACTTTGACTACAGCCATGCTTCCCCGTATGATCCAACAAGTGTCTTTGATGGATAGAGCTACCAGACAGATCACTGCTCATACATCTACATCTTCATTTTATTTTAATATGAAAAGCACATCTATAAAAATAAGCATGTTCTATTAACAAATCTTGTATCAAAAAATGTTTTATAGACTTCTACCTCACACTTTCCCCTCTCATCAGGAGGCACTTAATGGGGTTTAGAAGAATACACAGGTATATTAAAAAGACTATAAAGTCAATAATAAAAAAACCAATAAGCAGTAAAAATTTCATCAAAACAGCTGTAATGAAGGAAAGCATTGCAGAACAAGATGGTCTTTAGTCAGAGCCAAAACAGAAACAGCACCAACTGTACTTCAGTGGAAGAAAGTTCCATAGCTTAAACCATAGAGAAGGTACCGGCAGTTTCCTGCATCACTGCCAAACACACTTCTGTTGGTTGTGAAACACATAATAGAGCTCTATGAGATGATCTGTTTCATGGGGGAAGATACCTGCTCCCAAGCTGTGTAGAGCCTTAAAGGTCTCTGAAACCAGCACCCTGAAACATGCCAACAACCAGTGCAGGTGACAAAGCATAGGCATGACATGGCTCTCCATGTCTTGTGTCAGACAGTCAGCAGTTGAGCATGCGTGCATGCTAGTTATCTAGAACAGTTCATTCAACTCATGTCCATTCAGGGTTTTGCAATTTTTCCCCCTCTCCCAGAGAAGACTACAGGATCAATTACTTTGAAGTCCATATGATGGACTTTTCTTGCACTTACCAAGTATTCATTTGGGGAGTATTTTATCCACCTGACCAATATTTCTAAGACTTTACATATGTTTGTTTGCCTTTAATTTTGACAGGAATGTGGGGGCAGGGGGTGGGACAGAAAAGGTTGAGGCAGCAATCCTATACACACTTTCCTGGGAGTAAGCCCCATTGGACACAATGGGACTTACTTCTGAGTAGACATGCATAGGATTGTGCTGCAAGTCAAGTTAGCAAGTTATGATGTACTTCAGGGTAACATCTCATCTGGCTTTCAATACATCCAATACATTGGATGAGAGTGCCAAAATTAATGAATGAAATAAGATAGGAAAAATGACACTGCTATAGAGCAATATTTTTCAATGAACGCATATGTTGCAAGTGTACAGAAATTTATCAAACTGCTCTAGAGATTCGAGAAGGATAGTTAACCCCTCAAGCATGATAAGCAACAGCAGAGAATAGTTCGGCAAGGATGTTTCCTCCGGTATTCAAGAGCTCTCCTCACTTGACCTTTAGCTTCTCCAACATAATCTTCAACATTTTGCACATTCAGTTCGATAACATCAAATGTGTCAGCCTGCTCTTCTACCAGCAGTGCTACCTGCAAAAATAGTTCGTGGACTTCCTTGATGCGACACTCCAACTTCATCAGCTCTTTGTGCCGTGTTTCTATCTCATTCAATGCTGTACGAGCTCCCTTTATATCAGACAGAAGATTCTCAGAGAAGACATCCCACCTGCCTTGCTCAATCATGTCCTCTATCTGGTTGCCAGTCACATCCTTGCCCATGATCTCTAGCTGTCGCTGGATCCTAATCTTGCAGTTCTCTCGCTGTTTCATCTCTGTCTCATTATATGCAAACATAGCTTCCTGAAAAGCATGCATGAGATCGATGTAGTGGTCCTTTGATACACGGGCTAGGATAGCACCAGAGCCATGTTTTGTTTCTGCATCTTCACTGAAGTCTCTCAAAGCCTGAAGCTTCCTGTGGATCTCTTCCCCACGGGCCTTGATGTCTTTTGCAATTGTGCTTGTATCACGTTTTATGCTACTGAGGCGGCGCATAGATGTAAGGAAGCGGGTGTTTTGTTTGCCCAGACGTCTAATGTCCTCTTTCAGGTGGTTATTGCTTGTTCTGATTCCCTGAATATCTTTGTAAACACTTGCTAAGGCATAATCTGTTTCAAACAAGAGAGTTTCATGAGGTGATTGCAAGTCATTCTCAGCATCAGAAGAATGTTGGCTATAATGCCTAGCTAGCTCAGAAAGCTCGAAGAGTCGATCTCTCATTTTTGCCTGCAGGTAGGAAGAGAGGGGAAGGGGAAAAAATAAGTGAAAATAGCAAATATAACTGATCTACATAGCTGTATCCAAGGCATTGTGGGTGAAAGCCAAAGTATATATATAAGGGAACATTGTGCAAGCACTATAGAGCATTGTAGCTTTCCGACTGCTATAAATGTACTATCCCATGTGTACTATTTATAACATCAGGATACAGATCTACATAACTTTTTATAGCAACTGAAAGGAAATTTAAATCATTTACCATAAGAACATAGAACATTTTAGAAGTGGAATCACAAGCGGAAGCGCTGATTAGCATATAGATCTAGAGAGACTTTCCACGCCTCATTTAAATCAGTGGATGAAGTTGCATTTTGACTTTTTTTTAATGAAAAGCTTTGAATAAATTTGCATTAATATAATTGCTCTTAAAGGATTCTATAGGAGTTTCTCCTGTTAATGTTGCATAAGTTTATAATCTTAAGATAGCTCTCCCCATTTCCTTACACACACACACCCTATCAGTCTTCATACAATCTTGTGCGTACTTCCTTTTAAGGCTATTGCTAATGTATAAGACAGCATTCTCCAGATGTGCAACTAAACTATACTAGGGTAATACCTAGACTTACCATTCGTCCCAGAAAAACTGTGACAGTCCCGGAAACCGGCCCCGTTTCACGGAAAAGTCCCGGAATGATTCCGGGCCGATTGGCAAGCCTCCTCCTCACCGCCGCCACCATTACTAAAGAAACATACCCAGCACCGGCAGCTCTTAACTCGCGAAATCTCGCGAGATTCAAGATGTTGATGCCCAAATCGAATGAGGGCATTATGCCCTCACAAGATTTGGGCGCCGACATCTTGGATTGCGAGATTTCGCGAGCCAAGAGCTGCCAGCGCTGGGCAAGTTCCTTTTAGTAATGGCGGCGAGAGGGTGAGTAGGCCGTTCTCCCGCTCTCTCACCGGCTCGGAGCCAGTGAGACAGCGGGCGAATGAAAGCCTGCCCCGGCCGCGGGAACCTCCGGGAGGCTCCCGCAGCTCGGGCAGTCTCTCTCCAGATCACTCTCTCACCGGCTTGGAGCCGGCGAGACAGTGAGCGAACGAGAGACTGCCTGGGCCGCACAAGCCTCCAGGAGGCTCCCGCAGCCCGGGCAGTCTCTCTCCGGATCAGCAGCACGACGAGGAGCAGCATGACTCACGAGGAGCAGCACTGCCAGATCAGCAGCACAACAGCGACAATGGGGTAAGTAAATTTAATTATTTAAGTGAAAAAAAATTAAAAATGCGGTCGCATTTCACGTGGCAATAGGGCGCTTTGCGCCCCTTTCCACTTTTTAATATTAAATTGATTTTTAATTTTTAATATTGATTAATTTAATATTTAATTTTTATTAATTTAATTAATTTTAATTAATTAATTAGTTTATTAATTGTGGGGGTGTCCTGGTTGAAGGGGGTGCAAATATGGTAAGCCTAGTAATACCCTTTAGCTTCCATCTCAGGCTTAAATAATACATGGCCTTATTTACTAATTACTGTATACTGTTATCCTATCTCTTGTCTAAGTATCTCAGAATGGCATATTCCCACCCACCCACCCCCCACTGCCTCCAATGTTACTCTGCTTCCAGGGTTACAGCAACCCTGTAAAATAAGTTGGGCTGAAAAAATATTGATTGGCCCAAGATCAACAGTGAGCTAGGATTTTGAATCCTAGTTCTCTAAGCCCAAGCCAAAAACTCTTTAAACTCCCGCACCCCATCAGCTTTCCTGGTAACATGGCAGCAGCTTTCAGGTCGTCATCTCCATGTCACTACCACTGCAACTGAAAGCCCTACCACAGATGTGGTATGGTATATTCAGTAGTCTAACAAGATATACAAATCAAACCTTATACTGAGAGCATTTAAAGTGAGGTTGATGGATTTTTGATGGATTTTGCAGGAGATAATCAGGATTGGTGGTTATTCCCAATTAGTTGGCATGAAGTAGAAGCAGTCTATGGTGCAACAAAGTCACTCCTGTTCAGGGAAGAAACATTGTAATCATTTTAACATGTACATAACAGATTGTAGTACCAGCGTATAAAAACAAATCTAAAAAGCTGGAATGTGGTTTGAATACATATCTGATATACATGGAAGCCGACTCATCCATTACAACAGACATTCGACTGATCAACTCTGTGTCAAAAGAGTTTGGGAACTACCCATAAGTACTGTGTGTTATCTGTACAGTTGGGAAGGGAGAGCAATATTATAGTTTAAGGCAGAAAGATAATGGCTAAAATGCAATATCGTGCATTTTGGTCCTCCAGCACGATCATTCAGTATATACCAACTAGTTTATTTATCAGTTCTGTTCCATATTTCTTCCTCCATGCTGTCCCCATACCTCTTTCCCCCCCCTCAGCCTGTGTGCCAAGTCAGCCATTCTAGACAGGAACCATTTGGCCCCCTGGGGATCCCTGGAACATTTGGGGGGGGGGACAGACTGAAAACTGTGAGGAGAGCCTTGTTTGACAGGGGGCCTGTCAGGGGGGCCGTGAACCTGAGAAGAGCTCCTAAGGGGCAGTAGTCAAGAAAAGGTTGGGAATGGCTGCTGGATAAACAGAGTCGCATATTGTTATCCTCCAAGACCACACAAAGTCAAAGCCAGTTCAAGGTTTGTAAGCATTCTGGGTATAGACAATTCAATACTTACTATCCAGCCTAGAGAGGCTGACCCACCCAGCATGTCATGCTTCCTCTACAGGTTTATACCAGTGATGGGGACTCGAGTCAAATGACTCGACTCGCAAGTGTGACTTAGCCACTTTTTCCCTGACTCGTACTCGTACTTGTACTCGTGACCCACTGACTCGCACTTGCACTCGCACTCGTGACTCACGGGACTCGTACTTGACTTGCACTCGTGGGGGTAACGACTTGCCATTTCCAAGTCATTTTCCTTTAATGGCCGGCATCAACACAGGCAGGCAGGCAGGCACAGTGGAGACCTTGGAGGAGGAGGGCAGCAGGGAGGAAGGGTTTTCAAGGGGGTGGGAAAGCAACCCTGGCTCTGAGTCCCCCCTTTTGTTGCTGTCTGTTTGCCATTGGCCACAACTCCAAGCGCGAGGGGTGGGGAGGAGTGAGGGAAGGCGAAGCTGCCGCAGCAGTCCCTCCTCATTGACCAAAACTCCAAGCCCAAAGGATGCTCGGCTCAGCAAGGGGAAGGTGCAGGGGGGGAATAATAAATGGTTTGAATGTAGACACGCTTGTTTTTCCCAAACCAGATGGGTGGTGACAAGACTGAGAGGTGAGGGAAAGGGCATAGGGGGAGCCAAGTGGGTGCTTTAAAAGTCTCAGAGGTCATTTTTCCCCATTTAAAAGTCTCAGAGGTAATTTTTCCCCATTTTCAGGGGAAAAAGCCATTTTCCCCAAAGTGACTCGACTCGTGACTTGTGACTCGTGGTTTCTGGCCTTACTCGTACTCGACTCACACTCGTGCAAAAATGACTCACACTTGACTCGTACTTGCCCAAAAAGTTTGACACTGACTTGCACTCGGACCCGCACTCTTGCAAAAATAACTCGTACTCGCACTCGCACTCGTGACCTAGTTACTTAGATACATCCCTGGTTTATACCCACCCAGGCAATTTTATCACCATTTTCAACAACCTCATTTTGCTCCATCAGGAAATGTTTCCACACAACTCAAGCCAACACAATTTCCTTCTTCCCTATATCCTTTCCCTTGCCTCATATCCTCCATGTAAGGCTACATGCATTCACCATGAGATGTTGATGACAAGATTGGGGCAAGGTAAGGCAAAGAGGGTCAGGGAGAAAAATATGGTTACTATGGGGTATTTTTTATTTTGAAAGCATTCCTTATTTGCACGTGATGCAGCTATAGGACAATAAAATGTATTCTGAGGAAGCATCTATTTGTGCACTACTTTTGGAGAGGCTGCCTCTTCAGTAATAAATAGCAGCAAAAGTGGAAGGCATTAAAATAGGCTTTGGGGCAGTCCCCACCAACAACTGTGAAAACAAAGTAGGTTCAAGATTTTCTCCCTGCCTAAGTAGAAAAAAAGAGCCCACACACCATGAAAAAAAAAATGCTAGCCTAGAACAAAATGGAACCCTTCTCCTTGGTGTGCTGGCTTTGCAGATAATCTATCCCAGGTGTTTCCAACCTTTGGAGGCCTGCGTAGCCCCTACACAGACCTCCAGTTGTCCCACGTACATCCGAACTGGCTGTCTCCGCATACCCCCTGTTAAAGTGTTTTTTTCCAGGTTGTGGCACAGGCGGGCCCACTCGTGCCACAACCCAGAAAAAAAGGCTACAGCCCTGCCAGTTTGGCAGGGCTGTAGCCTTTCCCTCCAGGTTGCGGCATGAGCAGGAGGACCCACCCATGCCGCAACCCGGAAAAAAAGGCTACAGCCCTGCTAATATCCCTGGTAGCTCCTCCTACCTGTTCTCTTGGGCACCACCATCTTGAATCTCGTGAAATCTCACGAGATCCAAGATAGCAGCCCCCATATCTCATGACAATTGGGTGCCACCATCTTGGATCTCACAAGATTTCACAAGATCCAAGATGGCAGCACCCAGGAGAACAGGTAGGAGGAGCTACCAGAGACATTGGCAGGGCTGTCGCCTTGTTTTCCAGGCTGCGGCACGAGTGGGAGGACCAGCCCGCGCCGCAACCCAGGGAAAAATCCCATTAACAGCTGCCCGTTACCAGCTGCTGATCGCAGCAGCTGATAACGGGAAGTGTCTCGTTTAACCCCAGCCTGTGGTCCACATACCCCTAAGGGTACGCATACAACAGGTTGGAAACACCTGGTATCCGGTTGTACTCTGTCTCTCAAACAAATAGTTTCCCATCAGATCTTTTGACATAGGCCATTCTGCCTATCTCAAGTTTATAACTTGCAACTGAATAAAATACCTTTCCTAATTGAGAACGTGGATAACCTCTCCATCACTCACAACCATAAGCAGCTTTTCTGTAGTTGTTGCAAGGCAGATTTAGAAACTAGTGTAATATGTTGCAATAAGACAACCACAATGTTCTTCCTAAAATACCTGGTTATTAGTGAATTGCTTCAGAAAGGATTGGCTTTAAGCGTCATATGCCACCCCATGTGACTGATGTTTTGAACCAAGGGAATTCAAAATCCAACAATAGCAGAATGAGAGCATCTCTAGATATCAGTTTTGGATACCATTTCCCACAATGCAGATATCCAGGGAAGAAGAAGGCAGAGTAGAGTCTCCCTCCCCCCCTTGTAGAAAATTAGAAAGTGGAGGAGAAGAGGCTGCAACAAGTGAAAGAGGCCAGAAAAAGGAGTGGTGTGGAGTTGGGCACCCTCTCTGCTCTTCCACCCATAAATTCCTCATAGGTTCCAACTGTTTCCTATAACAGAGGAAGTCATATTGTGCACAGCACTAATTTTCATGGGTAATAAACAATCCAGTGCAATATTCTACTTCAGGATATTTTCCTTCTCTCTCATTGAGCAGAATCAGCTCAAAGCTGATGCAAGGCCAGTTTATCACTGGAAAAAGGTAATATTAATGTTATTTCTACTGTAGTGTTAGAATCAGTCTGACTAATACTCACAGAGTGCAGCATTACGCCAGCATGATCTGCACTGATTTGTTTTGCAATACAGAAAAATGAGGGCTAGCTTTCTGAAGTATTAACAGTTGCCATGAAAAATTGAAAATTCAGAAATTTGAGGTGAGAGACCTACTCAAACCACATTGTCTTGGAGCACACTACTTGCATTGCCCTTTACTTGTAAAGAGAAAAAGGGCAGCAGTGCAGTTATTCAATAAGCAAGCTGCTGTTTGCAATACTGAAGATAGGTTATACCACTAATGGACCTTCAAGGCTTTGGATGAAACATTTGAAGTCGGAGATAATGTTTTTGAAGTCGGAGATTATGTTTTCACATTTTAAATGACCATGAATGAAAAAAACATTTGTAATCAGAAAGATCTCTTCCAAGAGCAATTTTCCAGTGGCGGTAGAACACCCCCCGCAGGTGGGGGCCGCGGGGGGCTGACGAGACACACGCCATGTGCCACCGAACACCCCATCCCTTGGGGGCGGGATGTCATGCACGGTGAGAATCACCCCCCCGCCATGTTTGGGGCCATTTTTTGAGCCAAACGGCCCAACTCCCAACCAGCTGTTGGAGCGTTCCGGAGGCGAGTACACCCCCCGCATGCTGCCTGGCTGCCCGGGGGCCCACCGCCCCAAGGCCCCCACCGCTGACAACACTACTGTAATTTTCTTAGGATAATTGAGTACAGTATATTAAAAAAACAATTGACAGTTGCCAATGAGCTACCACCTTTCCAAGAAACTTGGGACACTAATAATGCAATTCTATGTCTACTCAGAAGTAAGTCCCATTGTATTCAATAGGGCTTATTCCCAGGAAAGTATATACAGTATAAGGTTACAGCCAAAGAGTGACAGAATATGACAGTGCGGGTAGAGTACTGGCACCCGCACCTGCTTTCTGACAGCACATTGGGAGCTAGTACAGAGGATTCCAAGCACTCACCCTCTGATGGCTGGAAGCCCTCAGCCTGACCTGGCCCAACCCGACACCACTCCTGCAAATATTAAAGTCTGAGGACATGTCCAAACATTGATACTTTGAGCAATGGAGTCACAGTAGAAGTATACTCACCACATTTCAATTCACTCACATGTGTAAACTCCCCCTCCACCCCCCAGAAAAGGTCAGGGAAAAAACAGTTCTGTGTTTTGGAGACAGAAGCCAACTGTGCACAGCACTGATTGGTTAGGAGCTTGAAATATCATAAAACCACCCTGGGAGCGGTTTTTGAACTCTTTAAAAACTGGATGA
Organism: Plestiodon gilberti rubricaudatus; assembly: GCA_026170595.1. Taxonomy (NCBI): domain Eukaryota; kingdom Metazoa; phylum Chordata; class Lepidosauria; order Squamata; family Scincidae; genus Plestiodon; species Plestiodon gilberti. The sequence goes on from JANXHW010000001.1 coordinate 68,472,072, forward strand.
ATTTGCTTTGAAAGCACTAAACAATGCTAAAATCAGATAAAAAATATGAGTTACACTTTTAAAGAGGCAGACAGTCTACCTGAAGCATGATGGGAGTTTATAAAACAGATGACTCCATCAACACGAGATTCACTGCCAAGTTCATCTGTCAGAAGCATTGCCAAAGGAAAGGCCAGGCTCACTGTGTGGGAGAACACAACAACACAGTCCTATTTTTCAGGGGATGGGCACTCCATCACAGCTGCCAGGATAGTCCCAATGTCTTGAGGCAAGTACCCTATACATGTGCAAACTGTTGGATGATTTGAAAGGTAGTTTCCCCCACTCTATATTTTTGTTAACATCTGAGTTAGCCCAACATATTGTGTAGAGAGGCAGTTGCCCAGGCAAGGTTACCCCTCTAGTGGGATATACTGTATATTACCCCAGTACAGTAAAACCTTGGATTGCGAGCATAATTCGTTCCGGAAACGTGCTTGTAATCCAAAGCACTCATATCAAAGTGAATTTCCCCATAAGAAATAATGGAAACTCAGATGATTCGTTCCACAACCATTTAATCATATAAAAATGATTACAGTAATACAAAATAAAGTCAAAATAAAACAAATTAACCTGCACTTTACCTTTGAAAAGAATCGTGGCTGGTGTGAGGGAGACGAGAGAGAGGAGAGAAGGAGGAGTGTAGGATGTCTATCACGAACCTTATTGTGTAGGATGTTATTGTGTAGGAAGTCTATCACTAACAGGATCACTGCTATCTGTTGGCTTACTGGACTGAGACTGGGAGACGATTACCCACAATCCTGCAGCGAGAGAGACTACTCGCAGAGGCGTAATGGGCCTCACCGGCACCTTTCCTCACAGGGCTGCCTCCACGCGCCTTTCCTTCTATGCACGATTGTGAGGGCGGCGTGAGAAGGCAGCCGTTCAGTGGTGGAGCCTGAGCGTAGCGCCCCACGCCCGGAGCAGCTACTCCTCGGGCTCCAAAACCTACTTGTAATGCAAGACATCGCTTGTTAATCAAGTTAAAATTTATTAAAAATTTTTGCTTGTTATGCAAAACACTCTCAAACCAAGTTACTCTCAATCCAAGGTTTTACTGTATAATCTTTGTTTCTGGAACTAGCATCCCTAATCTGAAGTTCAGGTGAACTAGCCAGGCTCTTGCATCTGAACCATGAATATTGATCACCTTCATTCCATATCCAATGCATCCAAAAAAGGTAGCTGTAGTGTCGTATGCTCATATATCAATAAACTACAGCAGGTCCTCACTTAAAAAGTTGTCGATAGGTTCTTCTTGGAAACTGCGACTTTAAGCAAAACGACTTAATGAAACCAATTTTACCATAGGCTAATTGATAAACGTAAATGTTCCTATGGCATTTTCCCATCAACTTTAAGATGAAACGGCGTTAAGTGAGGACTTGCTGTACAGTATTTTAAATTCTAAAATGTCACAGAACTGACTTGCTACTGTAAAACTGTAGCATTTTCATATGGTTGCTACAATATAAGCTTGCTGATCTTGTTGCAAAGTAAACTTTACAATAAACAACGGCCAATTGCCGTGCTAGGGGAATGCTGTTAACAACATTTGCACTAGGCCTAGTTCTCAAAAACGAAATGTGGTAAGCTGTGTCTGACCACTAGACCTCTCATGACAGTGCAGGGGCAACCCAAGATTTCCTGGTGCCCGAGGCTAAATGCTTTTCTCCCTTACCTGCTGGTAATGCGTCAGCCTTCGCTCCTCCCACTCCCCCATGGGCGTTGACAGGGGGAAGCGCGGGGGCGGGCCGCCGGGGGGGTGTCGCGCGCATAGGGGTGACGCGCGACCCCCCCCCCCACTTACAGTTTGGCAGTGGAGCTGGGCCCGCCCTCCCTCCCCTGTGTCCGTTTGGCTCCAAAATGAGCCGAAAACGGAGCGGGGAGGGTGCTCTGCTCCTGCGCGTGATGTCACGTGCGGGGGCGGAGCCTCTCCCTTAAAGGTGATGCGCCCCCCCCCCGCTCTGGGGTGTCGCACGTCCTAGTGACGCGACTGCACTCCCCCGAACCAGAAAAGGAAGGAGGTGGAGCAAAAGAGAGACTGTACCTCCAATGCTCTCTAGCCCACCATGCTCCTCCACACTTCCTCTTCTGCGCCTTCTTCCTTTTCCAATCCAGGGAGTGGGAAGAAGAGCAGCGGGTGGGCAGACCGACAGAGGAGGCTGCCCCAACCTATCTGTTTCACAAGGCAACTGCCTCATTCGGCCTCATGGATGGGCCACCCCAACAGAGCGTTTCTCTGTACAAAGGTACCTTGAAGCCAGGACCAGCCCAAGACCTCCTGAGATGGTATGCCAAATTAATGAGGATGTGCCAGCCTCAGCTCCTCCCACTCTCCAGTGTTCTAGCTCAGCACTCTCCTCCTCCTAGTTTTAGAAGTAGGTTCTCTCTGTGCCAGGTGCAGGGGAGTGGCAGCAGGAAATAGGATTTATCTTGTTGGCTGTGTGCTCCCTGAGGCATCTGGTGGGGCCACTGTGTGATACAGGAAGCTGGACTAGATGGGCCTTTGGCCTGATCCAGCAGGGCTCTTCTTATGTTCCTGTCCACGTTTCCTCTTTGTCTGTCCTTTTCTGTTCCAAGGAATGGAAGAAGGGGCAGTGGAGGCAAGTAGGTGGACAGAGATAGGCACTCTCCTCCACCACTCTCCTGCCTGAGGCAACTGCTTCCGTTGGCCTCATGAATGGGCCAACACCAGCGCTACCTGAAATTGTGAACCAATATTAGGGAAGAGTGTTTTAGTTTAGCCTCATCCCTGGTATAATAGTTTTATAAATTGTTCGTATTAACATTTTTATTTTTCACATTTTTATACCGCCCTTCCTCCAAGGAGCTCAGAGTGGTGTACTTATTTCCTCCCCTCCTTTTTTTTTTGTCCTCACAACAACCCTGTGAGGTAGGTGGGGCTGAGAGATAGTGACTGGCCCAAGGTCACCTAGGAAGCTTCGTGGCTGAGCGGGGATTTGAACCTGGATCTTCCAGGTCTAAGTCCGACTCCCAAACCACTACACCATCACTACACCATTTAGTCATACAAATACCTAATTGCAGCCTGAAATGCCACGGTGCTGTCCAATAATATATTTACCACCTACAGAGCTGAGCTGTCAGACGTTTTGCGTACCAACCAGAGCTGTAGAGTCGGACGTTTTGCGTACCAACTCCACAGCTGCTGTTTATGAGAAGTAGGCTTCAATTTCTGCCAAGTGCTCAGGATGACCCAACTGCGATTATTTCACTTTCATATATGAGAAAAGCATGGTTAGTTAATCATCAATAACATGGCAAGAACAATGTCAGTTGTTCTCGGTTGTCAGATGCTGGATAACCAAGGCATAAATCAAGGCGAGGAAGTGGTTTTAATACGGTATATACTTAAGCACATTGGAATCCCATTTCCTCAACACAATGTGTCATTCTGAAGCAGGTTCAGAATGCATAAACAGTATGGTATAATATTCAGAAATCCCCACATCAAATAGCAAGTAGCTCTTCGTCTCTAGTGAGCATCTCCCTCCACCTCTTAAAGGACTTGGAAAATTATTTTTATTTACAGGAAGGAAACAGGCCTTCTTTCCTTCACACTGGCTTTAGCAGAAGGCTGAGGAAGTGCAAGAATGTTTTACCACCTCCAAACCTCCACAGGTGGTGTAACAGGAGGAGTCTGCCCATCATCTATACTCAGAGGAAGGAGGCCAGTGAAAGACCAACGGCTGGCTAATATACCAAACAGAAGTTTGTGGGCTGCTGCTCTATGGATTATTCGAAGCATCCATGTGTAGTCCTTAGGTGGCTTTGTTTATACTGATGTTTGAGGATTTAGGATGTGTTATTCTGATGACACCAGAACTACTCAGACAGAACTTGCAAGCAATTAACAGCTCTGCCTTTGGTTATATGAAAGGAGGCTAACCAGTCAAAAGCTCATCCTGTTTGACTAGTTCTTTAAATGCCCCTTCAGGGTCAACACAGAGTGCATATTATAGCAGTCTGACATTTTCCAGGTCTCAGATTGCTTGTGAGGTGCATTTTGTGAGGTGGTGATGGCCGAGAGATTTCCCTGTTGGAGCCAAGGCAGTACTAGTGCCAATCCTGAAACTGCTGTGGAATCACTACACAAATGTAAGGGGAGTGGCAAAGAAAAGGATTAGGAGGTTTGCTGTGGTGCCAGTGGTCCAGGATTGCCTTCTGCAGTGGATTAAGGCAGAGCCAATCTCCACATAACACCAGAAGATCATGGACTGCAAATTTGATCCAGCAGCAGCACTGAACCAAGTGGACAGCAGGACTTTTGAGGGACTCTTTTCCATTACAGCCTCTACTTAGTTGGCCAACTGACAAGCTATTCATGGATATTGTTTTTCCCTTCAACCTGGTGGAATATTGGAAATTCCTGGAGGCTCTGTTAAAGTCTCCAGGATTGCTTGCATGCTCCACTTACTAGTCCACTTCAAAACTTTGGTTACTTTCCAGAACAGTTTCTAATGCAGCACAAAGAACTGTGGGGGGGGGGGGGGGGCGGAACAGAAAAGTTATAGATATGAATATGTGCACATTTCTTTATATTCTGTAAACAGTTTCATTTGTGATAATTTTATGAAGTATTTTTTTAAACTCATGTTCCAAAAGTTATCACTATCACAAAAGAAACCTGTGGGGCCATACTAGATGAAAAACTCATTACAACAAAGGAATCCATGAATAGGAAGTGGCACAGCAGAATGGGCGTGTATGTGTTGGGACACAGTTTTCAACTGCTTCTCTCATACTATTTCCCATTTCCCCTGTTCTTGGCCTCATAGGGGAAGCATACAGACACCATACATGCATCATCTGTGTGTTCTGTCCTATAGAACGAATAACAGCTGGGAGAGGAGCTTAATTGAGAAAATGATCTAGGGCAGGGGTTCTCAACTTTTGGAGGCCCGGGTACCCACCTATCATGGTCCAATTTTCTGAAGTACCCCCTGCTAATTAATTTAATCAATCAATTAGCTAATTAATCATTAAATAAAAATGTACTAAGACAATTTTAAATGTGAAAAAAAATGTCTCACTTAACTCGTGTGAGTGTGTGTCAGACAGACAGGGGAGGATTGCATTTAAGTTCTAACTAACAAGTAATTAACTACTGATTGATGCTGATAAGGGGCAGGCTCTGACATACCCCCTGCTGTTTGTCCGGGTATCCCTAGAGGTACTCATACCACAGGTTGAGAACCCCTGATCTAGGGGAAAGGGTTAAAACCCTCCCTCAGTCCCAACCCAATTCCCCCACTATTCAGACTTCCCACGTAATGTCTAATTTGGCCTTACATTTGGCCTTACATTTAATACGTTGGATCATGGGGCAGATTAATAGTTGTGTGTGCATGGCAAAGGATATCCAACACATTTTTAAAAGGAGAATGCTGCTGGTTATTAAGAACAGTGGTGAGAATAGCCAATTTGGAAAAGGAAGAATTTCAGATACAGTTCTATCACATGATGGGCCATATAAAAATCCTCATGTCTTGGTACCTGCATCACACATAAATATGCCTCTTCCAGGTGAAGAAATACACGTGTCTTACTTCATTAATTGTAATTTCATGACAAAATATAATCATCTACTTTCAGTAACACACATACATCACTAACGTAATACAAGTCATAGGACACATCTTGTATGTTTCCATGTTAAACTACTAGTCAACTTATAATACTAAGAAGTCAAGTATGCAGGTAAGATTACTCAGCACTGACACTCTATTATACATTCAACTGCTACGTTATCTAACAACTCACCACATCATCTCTGCAAGGCACATACAGTACTATCAAGTGACTGCAAGTCTCATGAGTGCTAATTGTGTTATGAAATAAAGGTTATTAGAGTGCACTAGCATAATGTTTCTTTAATTACCAATCACAAATTTCCAGAGTACTGTACAGTACTTCAAATCTTGTTCCCTTGTTGATATCACACTTGCCATCAAGCATATTCATGCAGACACCTACAAGGTACTCAAATGCAAATATGACCAATTAGAAGGAGCATGGAGCACATGTAGAATTTAAGATGATGGCATTTCACTTGTCAAAGCAACAGGAAGACAAGAAGAACATTCTGACTTAGGATTTTTCCTCTATGGGAGGATATTCACAAAGGCTAGTACTCAGAGAACTACAAGTAGCGTGCTGCTCACAAGCTAGGATTCTCCTGCCTTCTCTACCACCTCGCAGCCCCCAGCACTCCCTGAAAAGCTGATTTTGAGAGTGCAATGTGCACTGTTGTTCAGGGAAACACTGACCGAGGGAGACGTTAGGAAATCCTGCCCTCCTTGCATGAGCAAAAGTGCCATTCCACTCATGCAAATATTAGTCGGGATTCAACACAAAGGCTTTTGCTAGAAATGTTTTATCTGTGTGAAATCTGCAGGCAAGTTTCACAAGTATAAAATAAATTCCTTTAATGGGTACAACCCCCCCCCCCAGTAAGAAGTTGTATTGGAATGGGTTTTTCAAGTATTAAGAGATGTTCTAATATAAATAGCACTGAACCTCTAACTACAGTATAACTCCTTAGAAGTTACAAGGGGTTCTAGCATATATTTAATTAGTTACAGCCCAATTCTGTCTACTTGTAGACTGGAGGAATGATCGCTCCACCAGTCTAAGGTGCCACAAATGTGCTGTAAAGCACATTTGCGGCACCCAATGAGTAAGTGGTGCTGGTGGAGAGGCCGCAGCAGAAAGGTGAGTCCCTGTGGCGCAGTGGGGGGTGGGGAGAGGGCAAAATGGGGCATTTGGGGGGATGGGATTGGTTGGCTGGGCCCAGGAAGGGGAAGGGACTGACCACAGCCACCTCCACCATAGCCGATCCTCCTTCCCGGGCCTGTTGAGCCTTACATGGGCTTCTCAAATGTGCGCCAGCAAAATAGCCAAAACAGCCAGCAACCACCCATTGGGGAGGCTGGGGCCCTATGAGGAGGCCTTTGGCTTCGCCGGCACAGGATGCAGTGGGCACCTATTTGCGCTGCCCCATCCTGCTAGACAAGATTGGGCTGTTGTTAGTAAGTATCCTAAATCATACATCATTCCTAAAAAAAACTCTTAAGTGCTATATAGATACCATAGGTTCTGGGAATTGCTCCAATGCAGAGCTCCATTGGCAACTGCATACAGAGGAACAACCAATTATGCAGAACAGTCCATCTGATATATAATATTGGTAAGACGATCATGGCAGAGGTAATTGAAGACAATGTAGGAAGTTGTAAGGTAAGGTAAAGGTGACCCCTGACAATTAAGTCCAGTTGTGTCCGACTCTAGGGTGTGGTACTCATCCCCATTTCAGAGCCTAAGAGCCAGCGTTGTCCAAAGACGCCTCTGTGGTCATGTGGCCGGCATGACTCTCCTTGCCGCAGTACGTAGCATGCAGCTAGAACACGGAGCGCTGTTTACCTTCCCGCAAGCGGTACCTATTTATCTACTTGCATTAACATGCTTTGGAACTGCTAGGTTGGCAGGAGCTGGCCAAGCAACGAGAGCTCACCCCGTCGCAGATTCAAACTGCCGACCTTTCGATCGACAGTATTACAAACTGACTAAAGTACATTTTTTTTAAGTTAGAGTTTTTCAACTTGTATCTCTGTAAAAGCAATGTTTGCCTGCTTTGTCCTCTTGCAGAAGAGAACAGACAACTCAAAATATAATTAGAAGAGGAAGGACTGGCAGTTAATTCTTTGAAAAAGAATGACACCTCATCTACATTGTTACACCTTTATCCTGTTGAAGTACTATATAGTTACAAAATGCATTACTCAAGCACGCTTACAAAAGCAGTAGTCAAGTACAGTACTGTAGTTCAGAAAAAAAAGATGCAAGTAATGCTGTGATAAAAGTGTAAAAGGGCATCTTCATGTCTTGTGACAGCATGGTAACTGTGGTTCTACACCAAAACTAAAATAGTGCTTTATCCCTCCTGTAATCTTGCAATGCTTTGTCCCCATGGCAAAGACCGAAATTCCCCCACCTTCTCTTCACCTTTCAGTCCAGGAGGACATCAACTCTCTTTCTCCCCAACTTTCTTTTGCTCCCCCTCCCCAAGTGCATCAGAAGACTTCTAAAAGTGCAGCGTGCACATGGTGTGTGAAAGAGACCCCCCCCCCTTTCTGGCCCCAAAGTCAGGAGAAGAGTGGCCACTTGACTAATTCTGAGAACTATTATTGATATATAGTGTTATATATGCACATAGCATTTTAGGTAAAGAACACTTCCTTTGTGAGGATAAGGAGAGGCAATGTGCTTAAATACAGACAAGATGTGTGTCAATGTCACTTCCAGCAGAAATGACATCTTTAATAAGTTTCCTCCTCCCTAGGTACTCAATTGCTTGGAATTCTTTTCATTTCATTAAAAGAAATGGTATTCATTATATTAAAATTTAAAATGATTTACACCTATGATTTGCACTACTGTTCTGTTCTTTCAAAAAAAATTGTGTTTTCTACAGCCTGAAAAGGGACAGGAGATGTACAGGAAGAACACAGAAGGACGATGTGATGATATGTGGATTTAATGAATAGAATGTTGGTGATATTTTGGCTTAGTTGGATATTATATGTAGAAAATAGTGAATAGTATGCTAGTAGGATGTATTGCTTTGTGCTTGCTATAACCTTACAAAATATGTATTGTTTTTATGTTTTAATATTATATTAATACAAATACAGTGTATGCAAAAAAAAGGAAGAACACAGAAGGCCAACAACCAGAGTACATCATCATGCACATGCCTTGTAAAAAGGCAATTCTAGACTAAACACTTTGACTGGAAGCACCCAAGACTACTCAGATGCCCAGCATTGTTAAAGGTGTGTCTACAGCTAGATAGGAAGGCCATCTATCGCAAGGTCCCCAGGTATGCAGTGCCAGTCTGAGTACTCTGCTCACAGGCATAGAGCATCCCTTGAGGGATCTGAAGTCAAGGATGAAGGACAGGTTTTGCCCTCAACGCTAACGTGGTCCTAAGTAGCAGACTTGTCCTCATAAAAAGTAAACACCCATTTGTATGGGACTGTCAAGGGACTGCTCCCCCTCGCAGCAGCTACACAACTCTTTCATGTGCCGCTTCACTTTCTACCCGAGACAACTGGGTCTGTCACACCCAGAGTATCTTAGTCCTTCATTCAGGTAGCCTCATGAAGTCATGCCCCATACTTTGGGGAAACTAAACCATGGAGCTTCCCCATCCCCAGCTTGAAAAATACATATCTTAAACAAAAGAAAACTACACACACCACATCAGCTACCAAGTGCACACTAAATGTTACTCTAACTCCAACCCAGAGAAGATCTATTGGCTTTTAAAGTGAATGGGAAAAGTAACACAAAAGAGTTCGATTTTAAAACCATTTCAAAAAGTTTCTTTGGAGCAATGTTTAGTGCCTTTTCATTCCTGAATTATACTAATTCCCCTCCCCCATCATGCTGGTTTCCATATTTGGAACATGCACACCCAAGTAAGCGTACTAAGAAGGCAAATGTTGAAAGCAGAATTACAGAAGTTGAGGGTAGTGAGTTTTGCTTTAAACTTCCCATGGTGTTTCATTGGACTTCTATACTGTAATATTTTATACATCATACACACAAGTCCTGCTCTCTCTTAGAAGTAGCTTATTTGGGGGAATTGCTTGGAGTCGCACCAGAGCCACATCCATTTATTCAACAATATTACAGCTTTAGGTGCTCTGGGACTATTCCCTGAATAAACACAGTCTCCTGTAGCTCGTGTTTTCCTGGACTGTATAACCAACAGGCGCCTGAGTAAGCATGCAGCCTCTGGTTCATCTTTACTACAATCTTAGTAATACCACAACCCCATGTACACTACATCTGGAATAATTCGATTTAACAGGACTTGTGCAACCAAGTGCACCTGCTTCAAACCAGACTGCCAAGGTTGCTGTACCTTACAGATGGGAGCTATGAGCACAGTCCACTTCATACAGACGTCAGTTCTCATAACTTAAGTATAATGGATCAGGGTAATACTACATGAACAATAACTAGAAGAGCTAGTGGGATTTTTCCACCTCTATCTGGGTCATAGTAAGAAATGTAAAAAAACAAACAAACAAAAACACCCCACCACACAGTAGTAAAGCCAAGGCTACAGTTTGAGGATGCAAAAGCATTAACAGGGCAGCCTGAGACCAGGGGCTGGCATAAGGTGGGAAAGCCCCCCCCCAGAAGATATTTGGGCGATTTGCAGGAGATCAGGAATGACAGCCCATTCCCAATTGTTTAAGAACAAAGAGGCTCCACACAAAGTTAAGCTGCTAAAGTGAAGAAAGACAGAGAGAGGAAGTTAGGAGTAAGTTTTTTGAGAAGGGACTGTAAACTCGATTCTCACACTGTAAGCAAATGGCTGGGCCGAGCATGTGTTCAGAGGCACCCTGTTCCCAAATTGTTTGGACACCCCTGAGCTGCTACCTGGCATCCGACGGGCGGACCTCAGGGTTCCAGACTGTGACAACCAAACGGGACCCTACAACCCCAAGGTCTGCCCAGCCCGCCCTTGCCTTCCTCAGGCCACCTGGGGACCCCCATACATGCCACTCCGACTAGATCCATGGAAAAACGGTGGGCTACAAATGTAATAAAAATACACAGATCTATGAAGTTCCGCATAGAACCTGTAGCAGAGAATGGCTTCTCATCACGGGCTAGCTGGCTGGTTGTTGACTGCTCACTGGAAAAAGTCTGCAAACATTTCAGCACTTGCTACATCAGCTTGTGCAAAAACTTCCTTCCAGCTCAAGAAGCAGGAGCTTCGTCCCGAGGCGCACCCATCATTCTGATTTTTTAGAGACAAGGGAGCCGAGGCCGAGCTCCCTCCCACCAATGGCACCAAAGAGGTACCGCTCTGGTGCCGTTTTGACATTACAGTGAAGCCGCCACCCATCACTCGCTGGAGATCCTTGATAGAGCTCCAGTAGACGATATTTTGAGACAACCCCTCTCAGGACCACCACGGCTCTCAATCAGGCAGACTCGACGAAGCACTCACCGTCACCTGGCACTGCTGCACCTGCACCGCGAAGAGAGCAAGCAGGAGCGCCTCTCTCTGCTCCACCAAGTCGCAGCCGGGAACACGCCGCCTCGCGAAACAGCCTGTCAACCTGAACAGCCTGGGAGTTTCCCCCACCGCTCGTTTTACCCGGCCCTCCGGCTCCTCCCACTTGCATCCCATTGGCCGCCGTTTGGCTGTTCTTTAGTGATGAGCGATACGGTGGTATGTGGGTGAGTCGCTACAGTACCTTGTGAAAAGATGCTGGAGGCCGGCTCCAAACCGTGACGGGATTGCTGCGGTGTGTCCCGAGGTGGAGTCTCCGGCGAGCCAGTGACCTGCCTGGAATTCTTTCATCAGACTCGCAGTCAGGTGATGTGTGCTTCCTTGCGCCAATATTAGACTAGGCGGGCGCATCATCATCACCTACACACTTGCCAGCCAGCCACCTTGCGGTTTCGAAAATCTGGGACCTCAAGCTGAGTATCTAGTCATAGGTGGATTTAATTTCTCCGCCCTCCTCAAAAAAGAGTAGCAATGTTTTGTTTTGTTTTTAAATTAAGGACCTGAAGGGGAAAAGTTTGAAATATCATGTTGTGTGAAGATATTTCCTTTGAAAAGCAGGTCTATAGTCAGGAGACATTGCCCCATCTGGGGAACCACCTGAGAAAGTGTGTGTGTGTGTGCCATGACTGTTTTCTCCCTCTCATCACAGGTTGTGGGGATGGCACGTAGCCTAGATGCCTTAAAAGGGGATTGGACAGATTTATGGAGGAAAAGTACATCACACAGGTTACAACCCATGATGACTGTATGCTACCTCTGGGTTTTAGAGGTAATCTATCTCTGAATGACAGAAGCAAGGGAGTGGCAACAGGATACAGGTATCTCGTCATGCTGAGTGCTCCTTGAGGTGTGTGTGTGTGTGCGCGCACACACACGCACGCACACACACTGTATAGATAGATACGTCGGAGGCGATTGGTGTCGCACTCCAAGTGGGAGCTGCTCCAGACTCCATCCTCTTCACTTGCCCAGCTCTACCCACCTCTGACCACTATTTATTTATTTAAAAGAGTTATATACCGCTTTTCTAAAAATTCAAAGCGGTGTACAACATAAAAACAAAACACTAATACAACAATTAAAACCCATTTTTTAAAAATCCACAAAATTAAATATTAATATAAAATTACAATAAAAAGCATAATGCAGAGCAGCATTAACAGTAAAAACAGGCATACATCAGCAACAGGGAAAGAAACATAAATAAATAAATAAATAAATAAATAAATGGGGAAGAAACATAAATAAATAAAAGGTAGCTCCTAAGTGGTTCCTCCCTCCTCAAATGCCAGATGAAACAAATAGGTCTTTAACCCCTGCCAAAAGCCATGAAGCGAGGGGGCTGTCCTCTGGCAACCGATTCCAAAGGTGTGGTGCCACAACCGAGAAGGCCCTACATCTTGCCGCCATCCCTCTGGCCTTAGATGGCAGCGATATCCTAAGAAAGGCCTTCCCTGATGGCCTTCCTTAGAGGACAAAGAGGATTGTATGGGAGAAGACGGTCCTTGAGGTATCCTGGTCCTATGCTGTATAGGACTTTAAAGGTAATCACCAACACCTTGAATCGGGCTCGGAAAGGAATGGGCAACCAGTATAGCTGATGGAGCAATGGTGCAGCTGATTCTGCACGCTGAGTTCCGGTGACCAAACGGGCCGCCGCATTCTGCACCAGCTGCAACTTCCAAACCGTTTTCAAGGGTAGCCCCACGTAGAGTGTGTTACAGTAGTCTAAACAAGATGTCACAAGGGCATGGACCACTGTCGCCTGATCTGACCGATCCAGGTACGGCCGCAGCTGGAGCACCAGCCAAAGCTGGGCAAAGGCCCCCTGGGCCACAGATGCCACCTGAGCCTCCAGGGACAGTTGAGGAATTTTGTTTGTAGACTTCATCCTCTTTTTTGTAAGAGGATTGTAGACTTCATCCTAATCTGTAGACTTCATCCTCTTCACTTGCCCAGCTCTGCCCACCTCTGACCACTATTCCTCTGACCATTCCTCTGACCACTAGGGGGGTGCGGGTGACACCCTCAGGGGGCGTGACAGCACTAGTGACCAAAATTGTGAAAACTTTGTATTTGTGAATAATACCATCATGTTATATATCATTTGATGTGTAATGCCATGATGAATGCAATGAAACAAACCCTTTTGAATTATCTATATACTATCAAATGTTATGGCCAAATAACTGGAAACATAAAACACAACTGCCTTATGTAACAAAAAGTGGATTTCCTTAACTCAAAACAGACCAATGAGACTGATTGTTCTGAGAGCCGAATTGGTCAGTGGCGTCGTCAGCGGTGGGGGCCTTGGGGCAGTGGGCCCCCAGGTGGCAGGTTTGGGCCCCAGGCAGCAGGTGGGCAGGAGGGTGTAACGGTGGACAGTGGCGGGGTGGATCGTCCCATTCGCCGGGGCGAGCGAGGAGCACTGTCAGCTTGTTCAGCCTGCCCGCTCGCCCTGCGCCTCTGAGTCCTTGATAACGGCTGCTGCCATTATGTCACTTCCAGCACATGGGGGGGGGGGTCATAGGAATGCCACTGGAGTTGGTTACTGATTTGTTGGGTGACCTGTACTGTTTTATATTATATAATAAATAAAGTTCATGAAAGTGACACCATGAACTACTGGACCAGGTGACACCAACCCTAGTGATACCACGGACCAGGAGTAATCTGTAGAAATACATAGTCCTGCCTGATGGGCATCTTTTGTAGAACCCTGGCTCAGTCCAACCTTGTTTCTCCTTATTCACCTCTGGGTTCCATCATGGGGGTGATACGTTGAGCTCTCGCACCTGGTGATGCAAACCTTAGTGACGCCTCTGCCTCTGGCTCATGTTTAGTTTTGCAATATAACTTATGCTTAAATGATCCTGAAAAAGTCAAGTAAACAAGCTTTCAGTGTAATCCTATGCATGGTTATTCAGCAGTAAGTGCTACTGTACTGAATGGGACTGACTCTCAGGTAAGCATGCACAGGATTACAGTTGGACGGTGCACTCCTATCCCCCGACAACGCCGGTGCTGAGGCCTCAGCACAGGCGCTGGGTGTCGCGAACGTGCCATAAAGCACATATGCAACACCCAGAGAGTAGGCAGCACTGGCACCAGGGTCTATGCCACCAGCCTGCACCTCTCTAGCATGGGATTCAGTGTGTGCCTGGCGCACATGCTGTGCCAGTGCTAGATAGGATTAGCTGTTAATCTACTATGACTGTGAGCATGGCAAGTGCCTAAAGAGGGCAAGGAGCAATTTGAAGTCATGTTGAAAAAAAGCCTACATTTTTAAAGTTATCTCTAACTCCTTTTAAGCACCTTGCCATGCTAACAAAAATTGTGGCTAAAAGAGGTTTTTTTTAAACACCCCTGAATGTTAACAACTCATAAGCACTCGTTGCACATAAACACTTTGAACTGGTGACAGGGATGTAGAATCGTCTGTTTGCTATGAAGAAATTGGTGTGATAAACAATTAATTTCTTGAACCCTCCACCTGGAAATGTGGCAGCCCCATTTAGGAGGTGACACTACAGCCCTGTTGTTCAGGGAATGCTCAATCTTTCTGTTGTCCAGAGAGCATGGGTATGCACAGAACCTGTTATCCTGGACTATATTGCTGACCCCTGGGCCATCCTATGGTCTTTTGCTGCCTTAGGCAAATAAGATTCTTGTTTCCTTGCCATAACACACTAGTATCTATCATACTCTGAGCAGCATAACAATGGCTCATGAAATGATCGAGTCAGGAGTGGACTAAAGTACTGCTATTTTCATTTTTAATGTCAGTAATTGAACTCTTACCCTTTTGCAACTAACAGATGGGTGGTGAGCAGTTCTATATAGAATGCCCCTTCCTTTTATACTTCAGAAACATATACATTGAATAAGTACATTTATTTTATACGGAATGTCTATATATTCACTCTGACCCATCCTGAGCCTATTCATACTTACTCGCATGTAAGTCCCCTGTCCCATTGACTTCAGTGGGACTTGCTTGCATGCAATCCCTGTGCAGAGGACTGCAGCTTAACAGCCAGATGGAACATTTCCATACAATGGGTCTTTACTTGAAAAGGTACGATTCACTGCACAAAGTGGGACT
This sequence comes from Plestiodon gilberti rubricaudatus, assembly GCA_026170595.1. Taxonomy (NCBI): domain Eukaryota; kingdom Metazoa; phylum Chordata; class Lepidosauria; order Squamata; family Scincidae; genus Plestiodon; species Plestiodon gilberti. Next base: position 68,487,347 of record JANXHW010000001.1, read on the forward strand.
TCCTTCTGAATAAGCATGCATAGTGTGTGGCTGCACATGTGGCTAGGACCAGAGTTTCACAGCACAATCCTATACATGTTTACTCAGAAGTTAATTCCATTTTGTTAAATAGTGCATCCTCCCAGGTAAGTGTGTTTAGGATTGCAGCCTTTGTCTTTCAAGTACTGCAACACTTTTGTCCTCTTAAAGGTAACAATGTCGCTAGGGGTCTTTCGAGATTGCAGTTTTCTCTTTCATTTTGAAAAGGTTTCACGTTATGTAAGGTTTAAGTAACCCGCTGTTTTCTATTCTGGGAAGTGTACAGTAAGTAGTTCTTTGTTTGCGTGTTTTTGGGTTTTTTGTTTTGGTTCTTTTTTCCTGCAGCTGTTTTTCTTGTTACAGTAGTGACTGATCTCTGTCAATACTCGACTTCTGCCTTGAATGGAAATTTCAACAAATATTTTCCGTGATTGTGCAAACTTTGAAAGGCTACATGGTAGATAGAGAAGAAGCATCCTGCTCTTTAAAGATCACAGGCAGAGTTCATGGGTTATGTTTTGCTGTGCTTTCCCTTTGCTGGGCAGTAGGTCTTTAATCCTTGCATTCAGATTTAAAGAATGTTGCCTTGGAATGTCCTAGTCAGAGACAAACACTGAATGCCTGGCCAGTTTCAGGTTTGCACCAGAGGCTCAGGGAAAGTCCATAGTGTGCAAAAAGTAACATACTGTATTTCTTCAATTCTAAGACGCATGTTTTTTTCCCAATTAAGCATTTAAAAAAATGGGGTGCGTCTTAGAATCAAAGGTCTCCAAAAAGCACCCCAAAATGCTATCTTCTTACTTACTGGGGCTTGGGGAGCTTCAGGTGATTTGCGAAAACCAGAAATGCCCAAAAATCGCTGTTTTTTGCCGAACTGAAGATCAGGGAGGCCTGCAGAGGGTTGCGCAGGCCTCCCTGAAGCTCCCCCAAGCCCAGATAACGAAGGAAATGGCACTTTCTGGCGGGGCCAGAAATGCTATGCAAAGGCAGTGCACTCAGTCATCCTCAGCTGCAGGAAACATGCTGGGGAGAGTTGGTGCTGAGCAGGTAGATTCAGTGAAGGGAGGTGAGTCTTACAATCGATGGATTTTTTTTTCCCCTGCTGGTGGTACTGAAAATAAAGGTGCGCCTTAGAATTGATGGCGCCTTAGACTCGAAGAAATACGGTATATCCAGGACCATAGTACAGATCAGAAGAGGATGCTACAAAGGAGATTAAGTTACAGCAGGAAGTATGGATGGGGTTCTTAAAAATAATGCTGGTGCCTGGATTCTGGGGGCCTCAAGCCAAAGCCCTGTGCTGGGTTCCCAGGGTGCTCCAACCTGTCTACTTATGGTACACTGGGTGTTACCACTGCCACTGGTACTGGGGGTTAAGACTGAGGTTGGCCTGGCTATTTGGTGCGTGTGGGCCCTCAGCGGTACCCAACCTGACGAGTCCCTATTGCTACCTGTGCTTAAAGACTGGAACTGGGAACTAATCATTGGTGAAAATGCCTGAGGGAAGGGTACGTTGTCTTTGGGAGGTAATGGGGATGTTGAGAAGAAGTATGTAGATTCTTGGTATTTAAGGAGTTCATCAGGGAGTGCCAGACTGAAGCTGGGAGCTCTTCCCTCTTTAGATCTTAAAGTGAGGGGCTCATGGTACAAGGTATGTCACTACCTTCTTGGTTTGAACAGTCAGGAGTAACTTGGCTCCATCTGGAGGAATAGCCTAGGACAGACATGGCAGTACTACTCAAGAAGTCATTTTTAGGGTTAACGTGACAGTGCTACTCTACTATAGAGTGCAGCAGTGACACAGAAGCCTTGGACTCTACAAGACAATGATAGTTCCAGCATGGGAAGGATCAGATTGTTTTGAAGGGAAGGGGATAGACCAGTGGCGGAACCATGGTGGAGCGCGTGGAGCAGGAGCTCCAGGCGCTCGGGTGGGAGGGCAGGCACGCTCAGGGGAACTCGCCAAAGCGAAGGCAGGTGGCGTATCGGCCCTCCCGCCCTCCCTGGAGCCCGTTCGGCTCCGAAATGAGAGCAAACTGGGTGGGGGGCACATCGACGTCACGCGCGCAGGCCCCGCCCCCACGCATCCGGGCGCCGGCAGGGCGCCTGTCGTCTCTGGGATAGACCACACACAACCACTGGCGTTGCTCGAGGTGGAGCGGAATGGTAAGTTCCGCACTGTGCTAATCTACATTTACTCCCCGGCACGAGGAGGCCCCGCCCCCTCGCTATCGGAGCCATTCACTGTGGCGAAGGCAAAGTGCAGTAGACTCCCTGCGCATTGCCTTCGCCGCACTGAATGGCTCCGATGGCGAGGGGGCGGGGCCGCCTCGTGCCGGGGAGTAAACGGAGGTTAACACAGTGCAGAACTTACCATTCCGCCCCACCTCGAGCGACGTCAGTGCACACAACTGCATCAGGAAGGAACAGTCAGTCCCTGGTTTTGTATCTGAGACTGTTATACCTTTAAGGGACAAGATCCCCTTTCAGGTTGTGGATTATGCATTTCTGTTCCCAAGTATAGTGCCCCAATCTACAACATGGCTACAATCTTCTGGGACTGAAAACAGGCTCAAAGCTAAAGTGAGCAGACTGTATGGATTTTTTTTTCTCCTTGCAACATTTGAGGGGAGTAGTTTACATCCTACCTAGATATGTAATAGTATTATGCAATCAGCAATACGTTGTATTATTGAGAGTCATTGTGGTGTAGTGGTTCGAGTATTGGATTTAGACCAGGATGACCTGGATTCAAATCTCCTCTCAACCATGAAACGTACTGGGCCAAACACTCTTTTTCAGCCTAACCTACCTCACAAGTTTGTTGTGAGGATAAAAGGAAGGGGCCATGCACACTGCCCTGGTCTCCAATAAATTAATTTAGGATTGTTGCCCAGTTCAATTTATTAGCCTTTTTTAAAAAACCGATGGTTTTTTCTAACCATGCAAGTATGACTTGTTCAACAGGAATGTCTTTGTCACATGTCTCTGTCTGTATCACTGATTGCTGTGACGCTGGGATTAGCTCCAGGAGCTAATATTATTGCTCCATGCACATAACTGCAGGTTGCTCAGTCACTTACGAATAGCTCAGCTCAAGACACCAGAACACATTCCTAGCTGTTGGATGGCATGCTGGGATTATGATGCTTAAAGACAGGCATGTATTTTCATGCGATGCTGAGGCAGTGTGGAATTTGCTTGTCCAGACTGTGTTACAGTGCTTAATTGTGACTATACAACATGGTGCAGTAAAGAAGGACAGAAGCAGAGGTGACTTAAAATAATTCTCACAATAACTGAACCATTTTCCAGTAATAGCCAGAAGATGTTCTAAGGCAAGTTTTCAGGAAGTCACTTGACACTTATGAAATGATCTAACCTCAGTTACAACACTTCAGTATTATCTAACTATCTAACTGTGCTCTGTCTTCAACACAGATGGCAACTTGTCTTGTCACAATGTATAGTTCTGCCCTAATCCCCATAAAAACAAGGTACGCAGTGGGTTTTCGTTATTTGTATTAATTCTACTGCTGCCAATTTCATTGACTAATCTGGAGTTATCATAATCTGAAAAGAGTTAACTTTTCTGAATAGAAAGACAATACCATTCATGGTTTTATAAGACTGCAATCCTTTAACAAAATGGAACTTACTTTTGAGTAAACATGTATAGGATTGTGCGGTAAATCATTGTTCCCCAAAGTTGTCACTGTTCCCATATGAATCTAATTCATTCTATTTCTCTATTTAGAATTTTCTTTACGGAAGATGAGCTACTCTCCTGATTATCTTATTACTTTTTTTCTGTACTACTTCCAGTTACATTATATGATAATAGAAATTCTATATTGTCAGGAAGTCAGGAGGAAGGTGAAGAAGCAAAACAGTAATGTCTCATGTTCCCCATTTCCCTGAGAGCTGATGCTGGGGGAGGAACTTAAGCTTAACTCTCATCTCCACTGTTTCCCCAACTTAAAGCGCCTCTGAAGCTGCTATTAGCTACTGAAGGGAAAGATGAAAGGTACTCCTCTTAAATGATTTTTCTCTCTAAAACTAATAGCAGTTTGGGGGGGGGGTTAAATCAGGGAAATTGAATAGAGGAAAGGGTTGACCTCCCTCCCCTGTGCCATAGCCCCAAATCCAAATCCACCCTCCCCAGCTGCTTTTGGATAATAAAGAAAAGTGTGGTCCTCACACACAATCTGCCAAACATTTATCTCAGACCCCATCTCTGCAGGTGAATTGCCCATCCACAGCCAGCCATTAAGGAATATTAAGATTCATTTGTGTCAAATCCCTGAATTCTGTCTGAACAGTCACTTTAGAGTAACAAAACCATGTGGTAGACTCATTCACATCATCAAGACAGGGCCAACTTCTCTCCATTAGTATGCCATAAAGAGACTTTTTTGTCTGCTGAAAGGAATAAATACAGTAATTCAAAATCCCTGGGAGCCTAAAGCACTCAGAGAGGTGGCTGCTGGCCCACTGTAACACTCAATGTGTCACTGCTTCTCCTGGGTCTTGATAATTCTGTAGGTATTTCTGCATCATGTGTGATTGTATCATTGCAGAGATACCACAAAATGACTGATCGTCAGTGGCAGCAGCTGCATGGGCATCTCTGGGTGAGTCACTGCTCCACAGGCTTATTCTTTTCAGCCAGGAGACAGCCCCACAGATTTAGGCTGCAATCCTATACACACTTTCCGGGAAGTAAGTCCCGCTGAACACAATGGGACTTACTTCTGAGTAGACATGCATAGGATTTGTTGTCAGAAGCATACAAGATGGTCAGCAGTTCTTATCCTCCTGCCAAAACTCTCAAGTATCAGAATTTCAGGAAACATACATAATCAGTCTTGATTTTGACTAGTTAATACGAAGAAAATCAGGTGGTTGATGGTTAGTAAGAGGCATAAGAAAAGAAAGATTTCCCTTTGCCATTTTCCTTCCCTCTGATCATATTTGTGCCCTTTCCTCATTAGAGGTCATAATTCTGCTTGAACCTTTATTATATTATGTATAAACTGTTTCTATTCTGCCTGAAAGGATCTGATTGTTTTACTGATGGTGCAATCCTCCCTAACTTTAGAGCAGCAGAGTGCGTGCTCTGCTGCTCTAAAGTGTCGCAAATGTGCTATAAAGCACATTTGCAACTACTCGGGTGTAAGCGGCGCTGGCGTGGAGGCCAGCACCACTCACACCCTTGGCGGCCTGGACCTGCGCCGGACAACCCAGATAAGGCCTAGGCCGCTCGACGCAGGGGTGGGGCTGGGTGGGCGAGGGAGGGGGGCCGTTGACCCGAGCGAGGAGGGGGCAGGGATATCGGTGGTGCGCTCCGCCGATATCCTAAGTCACTTCCCAGCCCGGGTCAGCCTTGCATGACCTCCCTAAATGTACACCAAGTCTGGACATCCGAGGAGGCCCATAGACCCTGGGCTTGCTTACACCCGGGGAAGGGGACGAACATCCCCCTTCTCCCGAGGTGTGGCCCTAGCAGCCCTGGGGCAGCCCGCAATGGGCTTAGGTTACAGCGGCCAGCCCTTTAGGCCGGCCATGGATTGGGCTGTGAATCTTTTTAGGGTTTCTTTTAACTAATTCTTTCACTTTGGTGAGTACAGTAATTTCCCCTTTTGTAGTTAAATATGACTGAGCTATATGCTGGGCAATTTCCCACCCACACATTGTGAAACCTAGTAAGTTATAATCATGCACCCTGATCTAGAGATGCATACATATTGTATATATGGAGTATGATTTTAAGTGCTTCACAAGTAAATGATGATGATAATACGCACATATAAATAGCTTAGCTTGTATTTGAATGGTTTGCTCCATTCATTCCAATTAAGGGAGTACATATGTGTTTAATCAAAGGAATGCTCACGTGGATGAATGTCCTCCACTGAAATGGATGAAGCGGCTTACCATCTGAGATACTGTGGTTGGGACAGATAATCAGATCTTGGGCATGTGGTTCAATAGTTACATCAGATTTTGAGCATCATTTAGGTTGCATGATCTTTTGTTGGTTCCATAAGTGCCTGCCCCAAGGCACAATCATTCAGAAGATTAGAGTCATGACCATTTTGGCTAGTATCCACCACTTCAAAAATATATTTCATTCTTCTGAGACTCAAGGTCTGAAAAATAATTATTGTATTTGGTAGTTTTTAGAAACTTGGAGGAAGGACAGAATATAAATGAAGGAATTTTTAAAAATTCATTCCAAATTTAATTTATAATTCCAAGTAGAAGAATTAAGTTTATTCTAAAGAGAACTGAATTTAAATTGACTTAGGTACCACTAAAATCAATAGACCATATGTCAGCCCAATCCTATTCATTGCCCCGCCCGACATCACAGTGGCGCCAAAATGGCAACTGCTGCATTCTCTGCGGGGAAGGGACTCCTGGAGGCTTCTTCAGGGAAAGGGTATGTTTAATCCCCTTACCCCTGCATAAGCCTCATAGCCTGCAATGGGTCTCCTCCGACCTTTTTTTTGCTAGTGTAAGTCCAAGGAGAGAAAAGGGGCAGGAAGGCTGCAGGGAAGGGGGATAGGACTTGGCGCAGGCCTTCCATGACGGATCCTCCTCCTCCCACGGCCTCGCCACCCCTGTTATGCCCCCTTCCCACCCCTGTTCCACCCGTCCCTGTTCCGCCCTCCCCCTTATCTTTCCTGGGGCGCATCCGGATTTCCTCCAGCGCAGCTGGGAAAGCATAGACCTTCCTGCCAGCGTCCCCAGCAGCACGCTAACCAGTGCGCTGTCAGGGAGACATTTGCAACTGACTCTGACAGCTTTATGGTAGTCAGCACCAGCGTGTGAGGCGTGCCGCCATTGGGTGGCACACTTAGGATTGAGCTCTGTGTCAACTCATTTAAGCCCCAACTTACCATAGGTCAGATCCTATTTCTTTGTTTTAAACATACTCTCCCAATTTCCACTTCTGCATATGGTTTCCATGTGAACATAGCATGGTTATCTTCACCAACGTTTGAGAGAAGAGGTTCACTTCTGCATTAATACCTTAATGGAGAAGTTCTGCCTGAGCACAATGAGATATTGTGGTCAGATCCTGTGCAGTTATTTAAATTAATCCAACATATGTCACACAAATGTATTCTTGCCAATTTCCATCTAAATCAGATCACAGATAGCTCTATCATGTACATACTTGCTGAACTGTAGTGTTCGAAGTGTAGTGAATCTCAACTTCTGGCCTGCAAAAGCATTTTTACTATCTCTTGCCATCATGCTGTGTTTCAGATTAAAAACACTGATAAGAAGCAAAATTTCAAGAAAGCAACTTGGACAGTAAAGCCCAAGACTAGAAAGTATCCAATTTTCAGTGGATTTTTCCTTAGTCTACAACTCTCCTGCCCTTGTCCCACTGCCCAGGCAGCTAAAACTAGCTAACCTTTCTGTGACACTTCCTGTCTTGCAGGTTGAAGCATGCTTCTTCATCCTGCTTCTTGCACAGATATTCAATGAAAAACAGGAGACAGAAACTCAAGGAAGGACAGGAATGCAATTCTCTTTGTTATAACTTATTGAAGATATTCTCTCTGAATATTGAAATTAAATCAGTGGTACTGCACTCCAGTAGTACCACTGATTTGATTTCAATATTCAGAGAGAACAATGTTCAGAGGAACAACCAGAATAATTTCCCAACCAAGTCATCTTTATTTTTTTAAAGCAACAATTCATGCTTTTCCCTAATCCTCTATGCTGCACCCAACCCAACATCTATGCTGAAAACAGAATGGAATACATATCGTCTAGGGCAGAGTTCCCCACCTTTTTGGCCCGCGTACCACCTACGTGGGCCTCCGGCCGGCCGCATACCACCGGAAGAATGTGCCGATGAGCTTGGAAAAGGTAAGAGAAGCCAAGGTAAGATGCAGGTGAAGGCCATCCCCGGAACTTAGATCCTGCGCGCTTGAGCTCTATTGGCTCAGCAGACCTCGAGGTGCCACTTTTCAGGCTTGGATGTGGTACCGCACGGCTGAGATGGCAGCCACAGGTTGGGAACCTCTGGTCTAGGGAGGTCACGGTCACCCATCTTCCACTGGAGATAACATTTTTAGCAAATGGTAGTAATAAAATAATTGTCTTGACGGCCTTGATAGTCTATTGCTATCTGGACTGGGATGGCCAAATTGTATGGGAATGTTTCTGCCCACAATCTCAGTAGTAAGGAAAAGATTTTTTTTTTAAATGTGTGTACAGTATATGAGGGAAAGAGAGTGTTACTATATGACACTGTGGTTCCCTTTTCTCTCTGCTTCCCTTTGTACACCTTAAAGATTCAAGGAAGTGAAAATATTGTTTAGATCATGCCCAATTTACAGCAGTGTGTTATTATACTTTGTAAGAATGCTGAATGTATTAATGATGAATTATTCAGCACCTTTTAAACCACCAAGTGATTTATAATCTGTACTTTGTTTGTCTCATAGGATGGGTTTGACAAGTCAGTAGTACACCATCTCAATTTCCTCACCTGTAAATTAGGAGTAATATTGACATATTGTTTGACACATGACAGCATTGCTCTGAGGATTAATGACATTAGCTAAAGGCATTGTTGAGCTTTAAGGCTTATTTTTATATTCATATCTTAGCTTGCAATACTTCCTGTGAATATATTCCTGTTCCTATTGGATGATCATTCTGCCTCATTAAACTGGCAGTCAGACGGTTGCACGCGCAGTCTGTTCATTTGCACATCCTTCAAGGAGGAGGGGCCGAGATGAATTATGCTCAGGAAAACCCAATTAAATTGTCAATTGAGACAACTTGGTAGGTGGTAGAGACTTTTAAGATATTTAAAAATCTTTCTGTAAAGCTGACGTCTTCACAGCTGGTGACTTTAGTGATCGTTTTTTAGCCAAACTCCACATTGTGTTTAATTTTTCTTTTGGGAACAATGCGCTTAACTTTTCTTTAGTAAAATGCGGTGACTTCCGGCTGGGAGGACATGGCAGGCTGACAACTCCGCCGATCGCTCCGTATTGACGGAGTACATCTGATGGACTTAACTACTTTACCCCTGGATTGAAAGGGTGTACAAAGAGATAAACCACATTTCTATAAATCGCCCCCATTCTGACACTTCAAGGCAAAGGCTTTGAAGTTTCGGGTCGGTGGGTGACGAAGAAGGATAACAACGAGCTCAAACTTCAGATGAAGCGTAAGCCAAGCCACCTCCCACATGCTTTGCTTTACTTAGGCAAGAGGCGTAGAAATGATTTATGAACTGAAGAAATTAGCCGAGATAAGAGTTAACGTTAAAGATAATTAATACATTGCGAAAAGACGAAGTGTACGTTCGAAAGTGAAAGTTTCTAAAGTGGAGAGTTTTAGCTTTTTTTCTGTACTTATGGAAGATTAAAACAGTAAGAGAAGGAGAAGGAAAGATATGAAGAAGTTTTCTTAAATAGTCTGTTCCGGCGAGAGAAAATTGTTTGGGATTTGTGTGTCTGTTTTTTTTTCTACATATTGTTGTCATTCTTGACATTCTTTCTAAAAGAATATGAGCCCTTCCGTGTCAGAGTTCATGGATTATGGCAATTAATCTTTCTGTTTCACGTCGGCGACCGCAGTTTATTTTACCTCTCTTTTTTTAAGAGAAGAGAGATCGGCACCTGGTGAAAAATCTGCAACATGACTACACAATTGGAGTATTGTTTTAAAAAATGGGAACAGAGATTTGATGCAAAAATGGCAATTTTGCAGGAAAAATTTCAGAATATGAATGCAGAACTGAAACAAGTGGTGAAGGAAAAGGACGAATTCCAAGGAACGAAGGCTACGTTGGAAATACAGGAAGATAAAGAGAAAGATAATGATAATGAGAAAGATTTAATGGAAGAGATTGTAGCAGAGAAAGTACCAAGAGTTAAACCAAGACTTGAGACAGAGAAGCAGAGTACCTTACTAAAAGACATTTCGTTAAGAATTATACAGAAAAAGAAGAGTTATATATTTTTCATGGAGTTTCTGAAGAAAAAGAGGATTGTCTTTCGGGGGAGGAATTTAGAAGATGTGAATGATCCTGTGGAAAAAATTGTAAAGTGGATACAATCCAAAAAACAAGGGACTTTCGGGAAAGATTTAAGGATGAAGAAGAGAAAGAAGAAGAAGAGAAAGAAGAGGAAGAAGGAGGAAGGGGAGGGATGGAAGGGGTAATGGCAAACTGTTAAAATTAAAAAGGGATTTTTTTTGTGGGGAATATTACTGGAGTTAATGTTGTATAAAAAGAAAATTTTATAATTAGAAAAACAAATAAGATATGAATTAATAGAACGAAAGCTTTCATGGCCAGCTACTAGAATACAAGACACAGGTTTTATGGGTGAAGTAGGCATGTAATTATATATAAATACAACCAACGTTTCGTCTTATTTCCTAAGACATTATCTAGGTCTAAACAGCTTGGCTGTTGGGATGGTACTGAAAACCAACTGACAGAAACGGAACTTAAATTCTGTGTCAATTCCAATTCTGGAATTTACTGTATACCTTGTGATTGTGGGAGAAAATATATTGGTACTACAAAAAGAATGATCAAAACAAGGATATTGGAACATGAACGCGCGGTTCGTCTACGACATAAGGATGTCTCAGCTCTCGCAGAACATTCAATGACAACCAACCATAGTATTTTGTTCAATGAGACTAAATGTCTGGCTAATGATCCTAACAATAAAACGCGCCAGAATCTGGAAGCAATTGAGATTAGTAAAAGAAGATCGCAAAATCTTATTAACCGCCAACAAGAATTAACATTTATTGACAAAATATGGTTTCCAGTATTGCACAAATATACAGGGAACAATATATGTTAATTCTGCCTTTTGCCTTTAGAATCTGTCTGATGTTCCTTTAAGATCTATGTTAAGCTCTGCCTGTGTTTCCCTTTAAGTTCCGTTTCTGTCAGTTGGTTTTCAGTACCATCCCAACAGCCAAGCTGTTTAGACCTAGATGATGTCTTAGGAAATAAGACTAAACGTCAGTTGTATTTATATTTAATTACATGGCTACTTCACCCATAAAACCTGTGTCTTGTAAGATATGAATTGTTTTTAAGAAACTTATATAAAGAGTGATGGAAAAATTTTGATGGAAAATTAACAAATTTGAAGATGAAAAAATGGGGGGACTTAATACATTTAAAATATTTGAAGTGGAAGTTAAGACTTTTAGATGATAAAGGAAAAGTTAGTTAACCCTTTGGTGAATAAAAGAAAAATAATGTTTTATTGTTTGAAAAGACTTAAATAAGATGTGATTTGTTTTCAAGACTCTTATATAAAAGGGATATAGAATTTATTTTTGTTTAAACAGAAAAATTTGGAAGGTTTTTATTTTAGTACATTTGGAGAAAAACGGGGTGGCTTTATATATTAAAATATCTGAAGCGGGAATTAAGATTTTTAGATGATAAAGGAAAAGTTAGTTAATCTTTTTGTGAATATTTGGATACCACTTATAGATTATTTAAGAGAGAGAGAAGAAGTGATGAAGTGTGGATTTAATGAATAGTATATTAGAGATATAGGCTTAGTTAGATATTATAAGTAGAAAATATATAATAGTATACAAGTAGGATTTATTGCTTCACGCTTGCTGTAATCTTTTGTAGTATGTTGTATTGTTTTGTTTTGTTTTATTGTTTTGTTTTGTTTGGTAGTTTATTAATAAAATTAAACTTTTCTCTAGTAAAACGCTAGCCCAGAGGAGAGGGACTGGTTTGTGTCAAGACTGTGGTGTGGGGGAAGGAGGCCTTAACCCTTTGCCCCACCACAGTCCGATTCTTCCACCACCACCCTGCAGCTGCTGTTTGCCCCAAGAGAAAAAGTTCTTATTAGCTAGGCTTACCAGATCTCCAACCAGGACAGAGTGCTAGACCTTTAGGAGAAGGAATGTGGGCAGGTGTAGCTTGTTAAGTCCTAGAGCACAACCCATTCTGTTCAATGGGGCTTGCTTCCGAATAGACATGCCTAGGATTGTGCTTTAGGACTTAACAAGCTACACCTGCCCACATTCCTTCTCCTAAAGGTCTAGCACTCTGTCCCGGTTGGAGATCTGGTAAGCCTATTATTAGCCCCAGGTTTTAAGAATAGTAGCCATGTGCAAGTTAGATACTGTTTCTCATTTCTGTGTCAATGATTTTCTGGATTACCTCTGGGTTGCTGTTTTGAATTACCTGCTCGATTATGTGGTAAACAAAAGAATTCAGTTGGTTTGGCACAGCGACATAGCAATTTGGTTTTATGTGCTTTACAGTGCAATCCTATTAATGTCTACTCAGAAGTAAGCCCATTGAGTTCAGTAGGACTTACTCCCAGGTAAGTGTGCATACGATTGCAGTCTTACAGCGCAATCCTATCCAATTTACGCCACCGGTGTAACTAAACTCAATCCTATCCAATTTATACCACTGGTGTAATCCAGCGGTGCAGCAAGAACGGGAGGCCCCAGAACGGAAAGGGGATTCAAATCCCCTTTGAATCACCCTTTGGAAAGGATTTGAATCCCCTTTCCATTCTGGGGCCTCCCGTTCCCGCTGCACCGCTGGGTTACACCGGTGGTGTAAGTTGGATAGGACTGAGTTTAGTTACACCAGTGGCGTAAATTGGATAGGATTGTGCTGTTAGTGTGCTTGGGCATATTCATTTCAGTGGGCTTAAGAATACCTAACTTTATATTGCATTGTTGCCATGCTGTATACAAATACTGTAGTTTATGGAGGATACGGTAGGGAGCAATGGGGCATCTCAGATTGTGAGGCTTGGACTTTTTGCATTTTAATTGTGGGGGGGGGGAACCCTTCCATTAGCTTACAGTGGAGGGTTTTCCCCAATAAAAATAGCACATGGTAGGGTCTCACAGTTGGGGTAGGAACCACAGCAGGGGCAAAGAGTCAAAGCTTCTCTACCCCTCTAAATTTTAGCGCCGTCTAAAATTATGCCTGGGGTGGAAAAAGTATATACAGTACAGAGAAGTCCCCCCCCCCTCTCATAACAGTAGAACTCAAGGTCATCCAATGAAACTGAATAGCAGAATGTTTACGACAGATATGGGGAAAGTACATCTTCACACAACACATCATTAACCTATGGAATGTGCAGCCAGAGGATGTGGTGGTGGCTTAGATGATCCTAAGGGGGATTAGACACATTCATTGGCAGAGAGCTTTTTGGCTGTTACTCTTGACGGCTATCTGGCACCTCCATATTCAGAGGTAGTATATCTCTGAAGAATGGTTGTTGGGAACAAACAAGAGTCAGGGAGGGTTCTTGCCTTCATGCTCTGCTTATGGGCTTCCCAAAGGCATCTCCTCAGCCACTGTGGGAAACAGAGTGCAGGGCTTGATGGACTTTTGGTCTGATCCAGCTGGGCTCCTCCTATTCTCAGACAAGAATGACTGGTCCTCCTGTGCAGGGTCCAGGACATTAATCCAGCTCCAGAATAAAACAGTACATTGAGAAGTAATCCAGGTTAGGCACAGTAGGCACGATATTTCCCACAGGCTGTACAGGCTTGAGCTTCTGCTGTGCACCATTTACCTGCAGGTTGTTCTGGCCATGGACTTTGTTGCCTATCCTGGTAAATTCTGTTGTAGTTTATGGGCTCTCTCCCCTGCCTCTTATTTCCCTTGTTCCTATCCATGTGCTGTTACTAATGTTGCTGATTTATCTTTGTATTTTAGATGTACAAGGAGCATTTGAGCATGTAAAATTATTATTTTTTAGACATCTTTGCACTACTTGTGCCACATTGGCACTGTAAACGTGTTTCAGGAAAAAATCCATTTTTAGGCACACACATAAAAACACCATTTTACAATGCAATCCTATGCATCTTGACACAGAAGCAAGTCCTGTTGTGTTAAATGGAGCTTACTCATAGGGAAGTGTGCATAGAATTTCAGCCTCACTCCTTTGAAAATCAAGTACAGTACAAACATACCAGCTTGTGATCCTTCCCTTTTATGTAGGAATATTTCCTGTGAAACAGTCCAGTTTACTTATTTACATAAGAACATAAGAAGAGACCTGCTGGATCAGGCCAAAGGCCCATCTAGTCCAGCTTCTTGTATCACACAGTGGCCCCGCCAGATGCCTCAGGGAGCACACAGCCAACAAGATAACCTTTTTCCTGCTGCTACTCCCCTGCACCTGGCACAGAGAAAACCTACTTCTAAAACCAGGAGAGGCCCCATGATATACTTCCTCATCCATCACCTTAATCTCCCAGAACTTTATTTTTATTAATCATGTATAGTATATATTTTTGGCCACCCACTTGCAGCTCAACTGTTTGTATTGTTCTTTGACAACAATTCTATCTTAATTTTTGTATTTGAGTGGAGGTTCTTCTGCTGTCATGACATTTATGTAACAGGTGAAAAGAGTCAGATTTTGCTAGACTTAGAGCTTAATACATACTAAGTATCCTGCGGGCAGCTCAGGGCCACCTGCCGGATCCTATCTCCATTCCAGGCCGATCATGATCAACCCAGAGGTCTACTCGGGGGATTCCCTTAGTGTAACGGCAGCGTAAGTCCGAGAAGGCTGTGTAATGGCTGCGCTGACCCAGGAACAGGATGGGGATATGGCGGCCGCCATCCCCGCCCCCCTGGGTTGGATTAACCAACTCCCGGCCTTCCTCTCCGCCCGGACCACCCCCGCACCGGTCGGTGCTTCCCTTACCTGTATCTGATGGCTGCAGGGATGATCTGGCGGAGTAAGGGCGGCCGGCCTCTGTGCCGGCCGCCCTTACTCTAAAGTTGTCGCAAAGTGCTTTATGGCACATTTGCGACACTTTAGAACGGCAGAACGTGTGCTCCGCTGTTCTTAAGGTAGTGTGGATTGTGCTGCCCATTCTCCTGACATGTCCTGCAGCAAAACTAATCCTGACAGCTGAGCTATATACAGAGAATCCCAAGATACATTTGCTCTGACTCTGGAATTTTTAAAAGGTCAGTCGAATTATTTAAATTTTAACTTTCAGGTGTATATGGTACCATCAAACTCTGAAGAAAAAACAACAACAAAACCAATCACCAATACTTGGGGCAATCCTTAAAAAATGAAAAAAAAAACCTTCTCTCTTTAAGGGGTAAATTAGACTTGGTGACGAGAGCTCTGTGATTGGATCTCATATGTAAAGGTTAACAACTGTAGGTGAAGAGATCCAAATCGAATCCAGGCTGCAGTGCTGAGAAGAGGTTTTTCTTTAAAACTCTCCTATGCCTTCCCTGATTCAAATCCTACCTTCCATTTAATTTAAATATGAATTTTAAATCTTTTATTTAAACGTAAAGCAATTTAAATATGAAAAATGCAGGAGGGAAGCTTCCCTCTCCCAGCACTTGTAACCTCAAGCTGCATTTATCTTAAAAAAAAACACCCCACAGGAGATCCAATCATAGATCTTCCAGTGTGATAGGCTTACCAGATCTCCAACTGGGACAGAGTGCTAGACCTTTAGGAGAAGGAATGTGGGCAGGTGTAGCTTGTTAAACCTTAAAGCACAATCCTAGGCATATCTACTCAGAAGCAAGCCCCACTGAACACAGTGGGGCTTGCTTCTGAGTAGACATGCCTAGGATTGTGCTCTAGAACTTAACAAGCTACACCTGCCCACATTCCTTCTCCTAAAGGTCTAGCACTCTGTCCCGGTTGGAGATCTGGTAAGCCTACAGTGTGACATCTTATTTGACTCTAAGGATCAAAAGATGTTACAATAGATCTATCACTAAGGGCCAAATTATGGGTTACGAGGAACCAGACCTGGAGCAGTCCTTTTTGCATCAAAAAATCTGTCAGTCTTATCTAGGACTGTGGCACTTGACAAGGAGGATTGTAATATTTCCCCTTCATGCACTGAACTACAGTACTTTTCAGCTGCCTCCCCCCCCCCCCAAAAAAAAGTACTGCAGGGTGACAGACAGGGCGAATTGTCAGATTCTTGTTTAAGAACCCTCAGTGAACACACAGATGATCCTTTAGCTAATTAGTGTCATGTGGAAGTACTGTCAATTAACAATCCAGCTCAGCAACTAGCCACGCCAACAGCCTATAAGTACAACTTTCTCCCAGGAGACTAGAATGGGTTGGAGTGTTCTTGTACCCCTATACCTTTGAAAATGCATGCCAACGTTGCAGTGAAATGTCAGGAAACAGAGTTTTTATTGGACTATGGCCATTAAGCCTGAACAGTTTTAACATTGTTAAAAGTGTTCCTCACAGGAAAAAAAGCTATTTGAAGCAAATGTTGCAGTTTTGGTCCTATTGGAGCTGAGCTGGGAGTCAGGAAAGACATTGTCTGGGTAAAATTTCCCCTAAGCAGAAAACCTTTCTGTTTAGGGGAGCCAGTGATTGGCTTGGGGGGCATGTGCGTATCTGCTCCAGTGCTTAGGAACCTTGCATTGCCTAGGGGAAAATACTCCAAACTGTAACGCTGGTAGCTCACTTCATGGGGCAACTATGCACCATACAGGTGGCCGTATTTTAGTTACGATTTAGAAAATGTACAAACTACTTTTCCTTCAAAGAGACTTATAAATGATTCATAAAAACAATAACAGTAGTGCAAACCTATGCAGGTTTCCTCAGAAACAAGTCTTCACTGTATTCAGTGGGGTTTACTCTGTCTCTGGTGAGTTTGTTTAGGATTGAGGCCTAAGCCTGTGCACCCTTTCCTGGGTGTAATTTCCATTGAATACAATGGGACTTATTTCTGAGTAGACATGCATAGGCTTGCACTGTTGGTCTTGGCATTAGAAGTTGCAATGATATAAGTATGATCTTTTCTTAGAGGGTGATGCTCCTTAACTTTATCCAATTACAAGTACAAATCCTCTTATTCTAACCTTTTCTAAGCCACATGCTGCCCTTGCTTTGATGCTAGTGAAATTGGCTCCAGTTCGAAGAACAGCAGCAAACTGTGTGAGCATTTCTGATTACATCCCCCTCCCATTCCTGCACGTTTGGTACATGAACATACTGTGTGTAGTCTTCATCCTCCTCATCAGTAGTGTCTATGGATGTTTCTCCCTTAGTAACCTTTTGCCCTTATGGCAGGGGAGATCCATGAACCATAACCTTTTTTTCACTTTTCAATGGCGATCACTGGGGGTCAGTTGCAATCCAGTACATTGTTAAATACCGAATCTTTAAGTGCTGTTCAAATCATATCAAAAGTTTAATGTCTATCTGGATTGTGGCTATAATTAGAAACATGTATTCAGCTAAAAGAAAGGTTGCCGATTTAGCCTTTGGGAAATGAAATAATATTTTCACAACAATGGAATATAAAAAGCTCAGAATTAAACACTTAGCAGCATTGGTAGGAACAACTTACTATCACGTCCAAATGTATGAACAATGTCCAGCTAATTTAGATAAAAATTGAAAAAAATAGGAATAGGTTAATCTGCAAATTAAAACGTGTTTTACTTTGGAGTCATGGTGGTGCTTCAGTCACTCAGAGGGCATACCTGAACAATAAATTTATGTCTAAACATTCACTGACTCACCAAGAAATGTCTGGCCCTAAGGAAAGGTGAAGCAATTGTCAAATGCTTACCACAGGAAATGTGGGTTCTTGAAGAAGCCATTTCAATATTTCTGCAACAGTGTCTTAATGTGCAATGCAGAAATAAACCTTTCCTATCTCACAAAGATATTGTATCAGTGACTTAAAGTTTGTTTGTTAAATTTATAGAACATGTTTTTCAAGAGGTCGCGCAGGCCTCCCCATATACCCCCCAAAGCCCCAGTAAGTGCCAAAAACCCATTTTCAGACACCTTTTTGGCGGCGGCAATCCCTGGGATCGCTGCAGCTGCTGGCCCCGCCCCACAAGTACTCACAGTTCTTCCCACCTCACCGGGAGAACTTTGAGGAACACTGTACTAGAGTCTTTAGAAAAGGTCAGTCCATTGACAGGAGTGAAGCACCTGGTACAACACCATACATGGTTGTTCTTAGCCATTAGAAAGTGATATTTATATCCAAGATTCACAGCGCAATTCTATCCTTTCTGCATGCCAGCGCTGGGCCTCAGTGCTGGTACCGAGCCTAAACACCTGCGCAAAGTGTTGCAAATGTGCCGGAAAGCACATTTGTAACTCCTCAAGAGGAGGTTGTGCTGATGCCGAGACCTGCATTGCCTTCCCACCAGCCGCCACTGGACCCTGAGCCGTGGAGTGAGTAAGTGCCACTCCAAGTGGCGCAGGGCCTTGGGGTGTGTGGGGAGGAGGCATAACGGGGCAAGGGGATCAGCGGAAAAGGCCTCTGCTGTATCCTATTCCCCCTCCTAGGCAGGGAAGCCCTACACTGGACGTCTCGGCCTGAGCCAGCGACTTATCTGGTGCAAATCCGAGTAGCCCCATTAATTGAGCAGGCTGTGTCTTGACACAGGGTAAGAGGACAAATGTCCTCCTCTTACCCCAAGGAGACCTACAGCCTGCTCAATCCCAGCCCTGGATACAGCGTGTGCCTGGCACACATGCTGGGCCAGCGCTGGATAAGATTGGGCTGTCAGTAATTGTAATGTCTGCGTGTGTTATATACCATTAACAATCAATCTTAAACTGAAACTTTCCTAAATACAGAAAGTGACAATATTAACTCTAATATGTTCGTTAGCAATCCTAGATCAAGTCTGTCTACTAATCTCATGAAATAGCAAGCCATGCTACATCAGCTCCAGCTAAGGCATTCTAGTTAGTCATATTCGTGATTGAATGATATTGGTATATCCCTAAGCTGGTATGTAAATCTTTTATGTACTTTCTCAGAGGTCTTATGTTTTGACTTCAACTATGTTGTATTTTAGCCACATGTGGAATTAATAGATTAGAGCAGGGTTCTCAACCTGTGGTATGGGTACTCCTATGGGTACGCGGACCTCTTGCTGGGGGTACACCAAGCCCTGCCCCTTATCTGCCCTATCAGCAGCTACAGTAATTAAGTGTTAACAAACATGGATTTTAAATTGTAATTATTTTCGGAGCCCTTCTGTCTTTCTGATTTTGGTTTTGGGCTTACTTCTGTACTTTGGAAAATGTACTTTGGTGGGGTGGGGGAGGGAGGAGCTGATTTTGGGAAGTGTGACTTGGAGAAAAAAAGAGAACCTTGCATCTCTCTCTCTCTCTCTCTCTCTCTCTCTCTCTCTCTCTCTCACACACACACACACACACACACACACACACACACACACACACACAGAGTTAGACATTTTTTCACATTTAAAATTGTTTTAGTACTTTATTTAATGATTTACCTAATTGATTGATTAATCCAATTAAGCAGTTAATTAGCAGGGGGTACTTCAGAAAATTGGACTGTGATAGGGGGTACCCAGGCCTCCAAAGGTTGAGAACCCCTGGATTAGAGAGTTTTGCCAAGATAAGGATTATGACTCCATAGTTATCAGTACATGCTGGATAAAAAGGTATTGAAGTGATACATGTTTTATAGTGGGGTTTAATGATTACAGGCTTTGCTGTGGAGAAATATACTTAAAAGACTGTCTGTATTGTCTTCTCTTGTCTTGGTGCAGAAATTGTGGTCATGCTTACTTGAACAGTTAAGAGATTATTGTTAAATTGAAGTTTTCACCAAAGGTACATTCAGACAACCACAATAGATGGGTTTACCATAATTTGAAGAAGCCCAACTGGTACACCCCTCTGAATTTTTTTATTGCTTATTTATTTGCCAGCCGCAGAGCGCCCAGCTGCCATTTTTAAAAAATATTCTCCTTCCTGGTGCAGCCACCATCCTCCTTCCCACTGCCGCTGCTGTCGCCAGTTGCCATCGCAACCCCCCTTTTGTGACTGGGCGCCACAAAAACCACCTTTTTTTTGTGCGTGTCCACTGAATCACTTTGCAGTTCAGCAGGCAAGAGGCACTCTGCAACGTGATGCTTTGGCAGAAGGCTGCTGAAAGGGCGGCCTGCATGATAATTGGGCTCTCCCAGCGCCGCGGCACCTTCTCCCTCTCTCACCCTTCTTGGTCTGCCTCTTCCCCTGTACCGTTCCTCGCCCTCTCAGGTCTCCTTCCATCTCTCTCTCCCGGTGCCTTGGAAGAAGCAGTGCGGCAGCACTGGGAGAGCCCAGTTATCACACAGGCCACATTTTCAGCAGTGACATCTCAGCAGAAGCAGTGCTGCTGAAAGGGTGGCCTGCATGATGACGAGGCTCTCCCAAGCACGGCCCTTTCAGCAATGCCACTTCTGCCAATGGGTCATTTGGCAGCTCAGCAGCTGAGAGAAGGTGAGGGTGGTGCTAGAAAAGCCCAATTAACATGGGGTCCATGCTGCTGCGAGCTTCCACAAACCGTATCTGGCCCGCTGGCCTCATGTTTGACATCCCTATTCTAAAGAATGACTTCCCAGCAAACTAAACAAAGGAAGAAATTGACTAGGGTTAGGTTCTTTCCACTGACTTTTGCAGTCTACCGTCTTACATGTGGTCTTGCCAGCAAAGGGGCTAATGCAATGGTTTTACAATGCAAATAATATATTCAAGTCATTTCCCTCACATTAAGTGCTATTCCTAGAAACGTCTTGTGTCCTCATTGTGGCTTTTACAACCTCAACCAAGAATACAAATTGCTGTTTTCCTGGAATAGGTAACTCAGTCTCTGACATCCAGTGGCCATTTGGATTAACTGCAGAAGCAGAACTGCATGCAACCGAAGCTCCACCTATTTTAAAGCCAGTTTTTAACTGATTACCAGACATATAAACAAACAAAATCCCCCCTCCCCATTCAGAAGAGGACTACAGTGCAACCATCTGACAATCATCTGTTCAGGTTGTCGATCCGCAAGCTTTCACGTATCAACTCCTCTGGATGGAGTGCCAAAATAAGGAATATTAACTTCTAGACAACCCCGAGAAGACGATATAATTTCTTCTAGGAGTTTAAGACTGTCAGAAAGCCAAGTCCACTGAATTGAAAGCTCTTGCTTGCTTGCAGGTGTGTGCAATTAGGCTGCAGGTGGTTGGTAGGCCCAGGCTATCAAGAAGGTTGTTACATGCTCAGAGAGGCACGCCTATGCACTGATACTTGCTTCACATGTCCTACGGCTAAGGGCTGGCTATGAGAAACAGGTTGTTTGTCTGAAAGATGAAGCCCTGTGTGAAAGCGATTTGGTGGCATGTATTATTGTACTGTATTTGATAGACACACACATTCACACCATTGTAACCAGCAATTTTGATTCTTGTCACACAAGGAACCGCTACATACAAAAGGCAACGTATCGATTGTGGCGAAATATTTCTCCTTCCCTGCAGTTCTTCAGGTGATTGTACGCATTTTTTTTTTAAATGTGTTCAGGTAGTTCCATAATTTTCCTTCGTTGCATTTCCCCGTCCACTCAATGACTACCGCTCCCAAGGTGCAATTCAACCCCCGTCTTTCGCAATACGCATGACCGTTTTCAAGTACGGCAAACACGAAATGAAAGCGTTTCTCTCATTCGTTTAAAGTGGAGGAACCGAACCACATTGGCTGCTTAAGTCGTAAGTCCCGCCCAACTTCCTTATGACGATAGAGACAATGATTGTAATAGAGCGTTACTACGGAGACAGAAGGATAGAGCCGGAAGGGGAAATACTGCATGTATGTTGGTGGGCCCGCCTCTTTCTCGGGGCTCCATTTTAGAGGTTGTTGGCGGGCAAAGGAGTCCTGGTTCCTCCTCAGTTTTGTCTAACGGCTTTGGGGCGCCGCCACCGTCGCCTTTCTCCTCCTCGGCAGTGTCGTCGTCGTCGTCACAATGACGGACCGTTACACGATCCACAGCCAGCTGGAGCACCTGCAGTCCAAGTACATCGGGACGGGCCACGCGGACACGACCAAGTGGGAGTGGCTCGTGAACCAGCACCGGGATTCCTATTGCTCCTACATGGGCCACTTCGACCTGCTCAACTACTTTGCCATCGCCGAGAACGAGAGCAAGGCCCGGGTCCGCTTCAACCTCATGGAGAAGATGCTGCAGCCGTGCGGGCCTCCCGCCGACAAGCCCGACGAGTCCTAAAAGTGCCGCCGCCACCCAGCAGCCCCCATGAGGAAGAGGGGAGAAAGTGAAGGCCGCCTGGTGGGACCTACTGCCAGTCAGCCTGCCCCCACCCGAGAGGAACGAGAAGCCGGCCGGCCGACAACCCGCTGTTCCTGGCCTTTCTGTGACTCCCCCGGGCTCGGGGAGGTGGCTTATATAAACAGCCCCCAGCTCTTCCCTGGCGTGAACTGTGAAAAGCCGCCGCTCTCGAGACTGGAGTGATGACCCTCGGCGGACTGTTTCTCTCTGGCGGAGGATTCCTTGGGCGGGCAAGCATCGCAGGCTGTTTTCATGATTTGTGACTCGACTCACTTTTGGAGCAGTTTTTTTTTACTTTGTATTAATAAATTGCTGGATGTTTTCTAATCCGTTTCTGTATATTTTTTAAAGCAGCAAGTGTGTGACTGAAGGGCTAAACGGGCACGATGATGCATGCAAAGCCAGCAAATCCCTGGCGCTTCAGACTGCAATAATCGTAGAACTGACTGCTCGGATTTATAGGCACAACCAAAATGTTTCAGTTACGGTGGATTGTTGCATCGTTCACTTGCCAGCCCCGTTTAAAATAAATAAATTACAGAGCAGGTTCTGTACTCTGCAGCTTTGGCACATGAACTTCCTATGAAGATTCAGTAGGTGGAGTGAACCCACGACTGTTGTGTTTAACGTGGAAAGTGGCCCAAGCAAGAGATCACTACTGCATTTTAAGACAAATTCATAGGGCACAAAGGTAAAATTATATGGCCAAAAATAGAGGAATCATAAGTCATCTTAAAGAGAAATCTAAGTATACAGCATAGTAGGTGCTCTAAGGAAACCATGAAGTAGATCTCAGAAGTATGATCTTGCTTATTTTATTATTGCATAGTCTTAATTCGTCATACCGGTCTCATGAGATGCAGGATGATGAATGGATCCATGAATTACAATTTGCTGGGCTCCTCTAGTGACAGTGCTGAGAAAAGTAAAGGCTGATATTCTACAACCTGGGTGGCATGCTGTTCTATCTTCTGCTGTGTGTTGGAGCCCTAAAACAGTAAAAGCGGTGGTTTAGTTAGGGGGCTGTGAAATAAAACAGCTAATATACAATCTGTTCCTGTGTAAACTCCAAACCATACTGGATACTGATTTTCCTAGCCTGCCTGGTGGTTGAAATGTGATCTCAAATACTATTAGGTGTGTGTGAACATGCATTGGAATATTTTTTCAAATTAAAAAATTATGCTTTCAAGTATTGATGCATACCACATGGAGAAAACATAATATGGTCACTCGTAAAGCCAAATCTGCACACTGTGCAGAGGTAGTAAACTGAGGTGATAGAATTCTGGGTTCCATTTCAGACATAACTGCTTTTAAAACTCTCCCCCTTGTGAAAAAAGTGCATATTGTAAACTAGCAAATTGGGGGGGGGGGGAGAGAGAACGAAACCTTTGTTCCAACTTGCTCATTTAATACATGCAGTTAGTGTTTTTGCATAAGGAAGCAGTCTAAAATAAGGTGATAAAGGAAAGCATTACTGAAACAAAGAGGCTATGAGGAGAGAGTTGGGTCTACACAAGAGTACAAGAAGGAAGCAATGAACACTAGCAGCTGACAAGTACAGGTGGGCCCCCATATCCGCTGGGAATATGTTCCAGGCCCCTCCGTGGATACTTGAAACCGTGGATAAGAGCAAACACCCCCTCCATGGTTTCCTGAGGGGCCCCCCCGCCTCCCCTGCAGGCAGGCATGCTTGAACCCCCCAGTTCTTATTTTTCTTTCAGCAAACTTTGTTTCTTCCTTAACACAAACAGAGAAGCAGCCTCCATTGCAGGCAAGTAGAACGAGACTAAGTCCTAGAGAGGCTCTGCAAGGTTTCTGTTAACCTTGCAGAGCCTCTCTAGTACTTAGTCTCATTCTACTTGCCTGTAATAAGCAGCCAGAGGAAGGAAGAAATGAAGCTTACTGGGAAAAAAGTAAAAGCCGGGGGTGGGTTCCCCACAATCAGTGGATAACTGAAACCGTGGATAGCGAATCAGTGGATATGGGGGCCCACCTGTATGTATATAATAGAGGAGATTGTGTGAAGCTGAGAAAATTTGATACTGAGGGAATAGGCTTTAGTTCTCAACACTTTCAAGGTATAGAAGATTACATTGACGTGGTTTAATTGGCCGCCCTAAGAAGACATTCAAAACCTTGTAGGAAAAGGTGAGCTGTAGGATCAGTTTTACACAATCCTGAAGGCTTTGATCAGCAATGGTGCTGCAATACAGAGATTTCCTCTTGTTATATACATTAAAATTGGAGAGGGTAATCTTGACTGATTTTTGTGACTGATAAGAGATTTAAAACTTGTTCTCCCATGTTCAAACCCAACATTCTAGTTATACTGCTGCTCTAGATAACAGAATATTAGATTCTGCTTTTCTAGAATATTAGTAATGGACTAGAGTAACTAAACATTCTACATTTAGACCACAAGCCAACACAGTTAAGAGTGTTCTGAATGATTTGAATAATCGTTGTGTTTAAGCATGAACACAGGACAAGCCTTGCTGGATCAGGCCAAGGGTCCATCTAGACCAGCTTCCTATATCTCACAGTGGCCCACCAGATGCCTCTGGGAGCACAAGACAAGAAGATACTTGTATCCTGTTGCCACTCCCTTGCATCTGGTGTTCAGAAATAAGGTACTCTAAAACCAAGAGGTTGTATATAGTAGTCGTCATGGCTTGTAATCTGTGATGGACTTTTCCTCCATAAATCTGTCCCCTTTTAAAGTCATCTAGGCCAGGTGCTATCACAACATCCATGCTTAATTCTGGTTTGGATTTCAGCATATTGACCTACACAATTAAATTTTCCTTACCCGGACTCCTTCCCAGAAGAAGCAGGTATGTGTTTTTGTGGTGCTACCACAGAAGGTTCCATAGCATGTCCTTAAAAGCAATAATTAAAAATACATTATTGGCACAATCTGGTCAAAGTCAGTACAGGTACTTTACAATCCTATTGGTTTCACAATCTTAAGCATTAGCTTAAAAGCACTTCGCTGTAACTGAATTTTTGCAATCTCACTTTTCTTACTGTAAGGCATGGTTCTTATTGCTTCCATCAAACTATTTTAACATCCAAGGCAAGGGCAGGCAGAAGGAACTTTGAATACCAAAACCAAATATCATGAGCTTTTCCACTGTTTCATACCATATTAGCATCAAAATGACTCTCTAAAGCCCATTTTTGAATTATTTTACATAAATGATAAAATTAAAACCTACAAATCAAAACATAAATAGTATAAAATACAATATGGAACCATCATAAAAAGCTAGAGCAGTGTTTCTCAAACTGTGGGTCAGGACCCACTTGGTGGGTCACGACCTGATGTCTGGTGGGTCCCAGGTGATGGAAAGATCAGTAATTGCCACAAGCCCCGAGGCTATTAAAAAAATCAGATACTTGCTAATTGCCCTTCAAAGAGCTGAGCTCCTGCAGTTTGCAATATAGCTGCGAATTACCCTGCAAGCAGCTGAGCTCCTTATATTTATTTATAGATCACCTTTTTTTTTTAAAGTATCGTAAAGCTAGGTGGGTCCCGATAGAGTGTCATTTTCCAAAGTGGGTCCCGGTGCTAAAATGTTTGAGAACCACTGAGCTAGAGGAACCCCACACATTAGGCACAATGGTGTTTCCTATGGTGTTAGAATAGTTCTGACCTTCAAAACAATAATAGATTAGTGGTTGAACCATCAAGAATGACAAGAACCAGGCTACTCTGCAAAGCAATGTAGCAGCTGCAGTATCCACATTTTTCCAAGTATGGGAGCTACAAGCAGCTGAGAATTCTACTACATTTCTGCTATTAAATATTTCTGAACATTCATCCGTCATATTTTGCTCCTTACCTGCTACAGTTTGATTTGCATTTGTGCTGCCTTGTGATCTGTTTTGAAGCAGGGTTCCTACGGCACTTGTTAAAGTTGGTTCTTTTTTGGGAGTTGCTTGTTTGCCCTGGGAAGTATACAGTAGGAAGCACAAAGATACACAAAGCTCATCAACAGAGGTTTGTGACACAGTACAGTTGGTTTATAACATATTTGTATCCAAAGAGCTAAGGAAGGTGAACATGGAATTATCCCATTATATCCTCACAACGACAGGCGGAAAGACACTAACCTGTGATGACCGAGTGAGCTTCTTGGTTGAAGGAGAATTTGAACCCAGCTCTCTCTGGTGCAACATTACATTCACTATATCACACTAGTTTTAAACTAGACTCATTAGGCAGCTTTTCCACATAATTGCTGCTAGGCCAGCACAAGTGATGTCTGCTGGGGTCGATGATAAAACACAATTTGTCTTGAGTTTGCAGACAGAGAATGCAGAGTTTATGTAAAATATTTTTACCTTGCCGTTCCCCTCCCAATAAGAAGGTGTTCAAGGTGGTTAACAATAAACTCAATATAACAAAAATAAAAATGGCCAACAATAAGCAGCACCTGCCAAACCATCAAAATAGTGGAAAGAATGTGTGCAAGAATATTTCCTTTTGTGATATAAACATTGGCAGAGATGTTCTTTGGACATCATGAACAATTTCAGGCATGATCAGTTTTAATTATTTTTATTCATTTTCAAAATGGCTACGAAATTAGTGGAGACAATATATACCAATTCACACCTGGATTGCTCCTTTTGTGATACAAACACAAAACGTTGTAGAAGTGTACCTGGCAACATTATAAACTATTTCAGATGTGGAACCAGCACCAACTCTGAAGAGTAATTGTCATTTTTCAATATGTCTACCAGAAGACTAATGCATTGTCATCCCATGCAACAAACATAAGAACGTAAGAAGAGCCCTGCTGGATCAGGCCAAAGGCCCATCTAGTCCAGCTTCCTGTATCACACAGTGGCCCCACCAGATGCCTCAGGGAGCACACAGCCAACAAGATAAATCCTGTTTCCTGCTGCCACTCCCCTGCACCTGGCACAGAGAAAACCTACTTCTAAAACCAGGAGGTTACTTATGGCTTGTAACCTGTGATGGTCCTCCATGAATCTGTCCAAACCCCTTTTAAAGGCATCTAGGCCAGGTGCCATCACATAAAAACATAAAAACTGTAAGTCTCATGAACCTATGCACCAAAATTGCACATACAGTATATGCACTCAGAAAGAAATGCACAAGTGAATGGCTCAATTACCATGGAATGTGTACAACACAGGCATGATGAAGATTGCTGCTAGTCCAAAGTATGCTTTTCAGTATCTACAACTCTATTGTATCAAAATAACTACCAATGAATTGATATACTCCAGTACACAGTAATCCACTTTGGGTGCAATCACATTTAATTGACTTCTCCTCCTCCTCCTGGCCACATCAAAAGGTTCTCTTACAAATCAATACATAAAGTTGTCAGCTACTTTTTTTTATATGATATTTGGTGATATTTGGAAATAACGTGTTGGATATGGAACTGCGGAAGGAGTAGGAGATTCTTCAAACTTCATGAGTTTAACATTCTATTTGAAAGTAGACTTTTATACAACAGATGGAAGACCACGCTAAACAATAAATTTGAGTGAAGGAGTGGCAAAAATAACTGCTAGAAAAGAATGAATTTTGTTAGCAACATATTCTCCTAAGACTAGAGAGCCTCCTACTTTTGTATTATTTGCTCAGCAGCCCTTTCTGTGCTATTCTGTTGCCCCTGGAAGGAGGAAGGGATAAACATGCAACAATTAAATAGCTTGAATGCAATCAATAAAAGTCTTACGGGGGACATTTTGACTCCTTTCTGACCTGGAGCAAAGGCACGCCTGGCTGCTTGTTCTTTGCAGAAATTGATGTGCCTTTCTGCTGCAGTCTCATTAAACCTTCTCATGCAGTAAGGGCACTGGATGTAATCTGAATATAATAAAGGAACAGTAGTTATTAAAACATCTCATATGATACTTACTTGGTCATAAGACGCTTGGGAGATAATGGTTTTGATCCTAGGAATGGTGAGTGAGTAGTGTTGTGCTCATGGAATGGAGCTTTCCCACCCCCTCCTCACCTCGGCAGCTCCTGTTGTGTGATAGGCACAGGGTGCTCAGATTGGGGGAATGGCAAATGCCCGCTTACCCTGTAGATCTTCAGCCTGCCCCTTCTCTGGATAGGATTCAGTGTGGGCCACGCAACCCACACTGAAGCACCTATGCTGTGGGAAGATAGGATTGGGCTGCCCGTGGCCTAAGGTAGCATTCCTATTTTGCAGATAGAGAACCGAGACTGCAACTGCCATCCTATACATGCTCACTTGGAAGTAAGTCATATTGAGCTCAGTGGATCTTACTTTTGAGTAGACATGCAGAAGATTGCTCTGTGCCAGTGGCGTAGCTAGATCGGGGTAGAGGCAAGTAGTTCTGCAAGACCCCGTTACACCAGACTCAGCATCCCCTCTCCCTAATGTTCAGAGCTATTCCAGCAGCGACAGCAATGCGCAGGATACTCCCCTGTCGCCAATGAATGGCTCCAACGGTGAGGGGAGGGGCCGCTGACTCCAGTGTAATGGAGTCTTTCAGAACTACTTGCCTCCGCCCCGGTCTATCTACGCCACTGCTCTGTGCAAGAGATGCACTTGACCAAGGCTACCCACTGAAATCATGGCTGAACTGGAAATTCTCCCAAATGAATGTCCACCACTATCCACCACCTCTTGTTATAGTCAGCTATTGAGATAAGATATTCTGTTTTTAAAACGAGGATGCTTGGTTTCAATGCAAGTAGATCACCTGGATTAATGGATGGAGGTGGAGGTGGAGGCAAAGGACGGCCTTCTTTCATGGCTATCGTAGCAAGTTTTGCTGCCCTGATTGCAGTAATGAAGTTCTCATGCTGTTGTCTCCAGTTTGATTTTTTCTCTGGTTGGTTCTGAAAAGAAAATATTTGAATCCACACAAATCTATCACTTTCATAAACAGCATAGCTAACCCATGGGTTAAACAAAGATTTAGTTTTTAAGTTATTTTAAAAAAAGAATTTTAAGATATTATCAATAAGACTTTTAATAATAACACAAATGCATCACCTCACCTCCCAGTTGGCTCACGGCCCATTATCTCCCCTGCGTTCCACTCCCCCCTTCCACTCCCCCCCCCACTAATACCTCCACATTCCATGGCTCTCTGGGGGCACAGCAAGCAGGCACTGAACATGTTCAGGCTGCATCAGACTGTTTCATTGTTTTAACGTTTTCTTTTTTCTAAAATTTACAAACCTAGTTACTTCTGAATACCTAGGGGGTCCCCCTGTGTAGTGGCCCTGTGCTGCATATAAACTGAGAGGTGCTCAACTACCTTGGTTTGCTCTTAAGTATGTGGATAATGCTATTTAATAAGGACAAGGAATGCATTTCCCAGGTCCTCTTGTGCTAGGTGCCAAAGGGGCTCCCTACCACTACAAAAACAAATGCAAAAAACCCAAATAAAACCCAAACAGCTGGTGGAATTCGAAAGGAAAGTTTCATTCCTGCCATGTTTCAACTGAAACCAGTCTCTCTCAAGGGAATAAATAACATATACGCGTTAAAAACAGTTCAAAAGAACACCAAACAAGCTGTTCTTGCAGGAAGGGTGACTAAGTTTTGTTTGGTGAGGTTCTTTTGCCCTCCTTTTGATGTTTTCATTGATTAATTACCCAACTTCAATCAAAATATGTCAGGAATAAATTACTCCCTTTCCAAGTCTACCAGTTGTTTTTGTTTTCAATTTCTTTTGACAGTGCAGTACAGCTGTTGTGATCCTTTTGTCAGCAGGTCCCTGCCACTACCAGAGTGACCAACCAAGTCGAGTGTGTGGGAGAGAAAGGGCAGCGGGGGGGGGCTTGGTGGGGGAGATGACTCAGGAGGATGAAGCAGTGGTGAGAGGGAGGAGGTCATGGGGCTGCTTGGGTGGGGGTATGAAACCGAATCAATCTCCATCCCAAAATTTAAAACCTTGGAGAAAACAATGCTCATCTTGTATTTGAGGCAAGCATTAGGAGTCCCTAAGGTCAGATTATATTTTTTTGAGCCAGGAAATACGTAACTGTAACGCAGATGGGTAGATAGTATCACTGATGCAATAAACATGAATTTGAGCAAACTCCGTGAGGCAGTGGAGGACAGGAAGGCCTGGCGTGATATGGTTCATGGGGTCATGAAGGGTTGGACATGACTTAACGACTGAACAACAGCAAATGCAGGCCCAAAATATACGATTCCCAACAGGCTAATCTTTTCAAATGATGCTATTCATAAGCCAGTGCAAAGATCTCACTGGGTTGGGGTAAAGAGAAGAAAATTTATACCTGATCTTCCTGGAGACAAAGGATTTGCAGTATGTTTTAAAAAAAGGGGGGGGGGAAGGCCCAGGAGGGATTAACTACAATTCTGAGCAATGGTAAGATCTATGGGAGCTTTCAGTCCGTAAACTAGTAGCACAGCCCTTGCCTGTGCAAGAATTCCTGTGTCCCCTTCCTCCTCCAAATCCAGTGGTGTAGGACACCCCCATTCTTGAAATATCAAAAGATCTGGATACTCCCAAGAATGCACTTGCCAGGATATATATTTGAATGGAGTTGTGAGCCTAATTTTAAAATACCTTTGAGGGTGGCATCCTCTTTACTGCTGCAATTTCAGTTCCCTGCAGTCGTTGTTTCAAGGAATTGAATGGCTTGCGCTTTTTGTTGAAGACTTTTTTGCATATAGGCTCATGTCTTGTCTAAGACATAAAGGAATAAAGGAAGTCGTCATATGGCAAAGGCCTATGTGAACTAATGTTGCTAGACATTGTTATGGGAAGGTGCTATGATCCCAGCCTGGTTGACATGGCCACTGCCCACTGCCATTTCAGAGTGCCCAGGTCCAGGCTAGCAAAGTAGCTGGTGCCTCTTAACTGGTAAACGTTTTAATTTCTTGTATCCGAATCCTGTCTGTCACAAATAGGGAGCAATGCAATGCATGTTTGTGTATTTTAATGCTACACATTTCAGCTTCTTCTCTATAATCTTATTAGGTAAAGAGTTCTATCTAAGGCTGTAATCCACTTCATAGGGAGTCATCTCCATTGCACTTATTTCCAAATAAACATGCACAGAACTGCACTGCAAGAGTATCACACAAGATTGTACACAGGAAACTACCTTGTCTGGTTGCGTGCTTTCTTGAAAAGGACTTCATGTCTTGTCTAGATTAGCAAGGAAACCCCAGTCCTTTTCCACGCCTTGTGTTTATTTGGGGGCACCCATGCAGCCCTAAGAGCTTGATGGTGTCAGAGTTTAGGAAGTTTTTTTTACTAACCTAGTAAATTGGTAAGTAAACTTGGACCAAGAAATTTTTTACCCCCTTACAAATGCACATGGGTGTTTAAGACATGAAAACATAACAGAAGGCAACATGACCACCTAGTAGCCAACTGAAGAATGCTGAATGCACAAAAAGCTACCCGTAATTGAGCCAAGCTGCTCGTATACAAGGATATCCTCATGGTCACAACCCGAGTTGAGAATGTGGTATATGGGCTCTCTAATGCAGAATCTGGTAACCATTACATAAGCCTGAGCATCAGAATTCCTTAGCTCTCAAGATTGTGAGAAAAATTGACAAAGGGAGTCTCTAGAACAGTGTTTCTCAAAGTTCTCCTCACGAGGGAGAACTTTGAGTGTTTGCGGGGGCGAGGAAAGCAGTAGTGGCGATCCCGGGAATTGCTGCCACCACCTGGGGAAAAATGAACTTTTTTCACTTACCGGGGGTCCTGGTGCCCTCTGGATGATGCAAGGAGGCCCATGGCCCCTTCCGCAGGCCTCCCCGAGCTTTAGATCACCACCCTGCGGTGATTACGACCACTTTGTTTTCATCTAAAACCTGGAAGTGGTTGTAATCGCCATAGAGCAGCAATCTAAAGCTCGGGGAGGCCCACAGAAGGGGAAGCAGGACTCCCCGCACCACCCAGAGGGCTCCAGGACCCTCCGTAAGTGAAAAAAGTTCATTTTAAAACTTTTTTTCTTGGTTGGCAGCAATCCCCGGGATCACGGCCGCCATGCTTTCCCCACCCTTTACGGTGGCAAGAGACAGCATTCGGTTCTCCTGGTAGGTCGCGACCCACCAGTTTGAGAAATGCTGCTCTAGAGTATGTACAGTGAACACCTAACACCCTTCAAATAGTTGCCTCTATCCGCTTCTACTTGGATTGCTTATGAGTAGGGGCAGGAGAAAATGGTGATAATTAAACACATAACACTGCTTTCTACTAAAAAATCTGCAAAAATAAAATAAAACCATGTAATGTTGCATCATTCTTCATTTGCCGACACTGTACAACCTATACCACCTACCTAACACTTTTAAAGTGGTTACAATTGATAAAAATGGGGGAACCAACAACACCGTTTTCTGCAATTTCATTTTGGTTAAACACCAAAATCTGAGAAAAAATAAAAACCATTTTCTCCCATGAGAAAGGCAACAGACTACGGAAGCTTACGCTGGTTCGTCCACACATGCATGCTAATTGTTGTAGGACTGTATTGCATGTGTGAAGGAGTCATTAGAGATCAAATGCCAGACAGAACTTTCACATAACCTAAAATTATGCTACCAATGGAGCAAGTTTACACAAGTTTTCTATTGTTGATTAAGCAAGTGATGTACATGCACATGTGAATCAGCCCTAAAGTCACAGCCTTTTCACTCTTTCTGCAACCGAGGCACTTCTCACGCCATTAGCGGCCTTCTTTGGTATGCTTCAGCAATGTGATCTAACATCCTAAATATTTGGTTTAATTTCACTTCAATATATTGAAGTACAAAGTTGTCTTTTTTTTTTTACCAGTGCATCCTTTGCAAAATGTCTTCCACAGATGTTACAAGAAAGCAAGTTCTGGCTGCTGGTATCTGTGTGAAATTAAGAACAACAATTACGTACTACATACTCTGGTTCTACTAATCCCACCTACCACCCCCAAGACACATACATGATTTTTCGTTTTGAGAACCTGCCATTTCTACACTGAACACTATAACAGCGCAATCCTATCCAACTTACACCAGTGGTGTAACCAGCGGGGGAGGGCAGGGTGGAAGGCTTTGGAGGGGAGATTTAAATCCCATTTGAAGGGGATTTGAATCCCCTTTCCGTTCTGGGGTCTCCCGTTCTCGCTGCACCGCTGGTTACACCAGCAGTGAAAATTGGATAGGATTGCGCTGTAAATCTAGCATAGGATTTCAGGTCACAGAGTGCACCCTACCATCCAAAGCTTATTTTCATGGTCTTGCCAGCTTAAGGACCCAACCATTTCCCACAGAATATGGGCTACTTTAGAGAACTTGGCATTTTATTACAGTACAAAATGCTACTAGCACATAAATGCCTATAGATTTTAGTCTTGTTGCCAAGCCCCCCCAAAGCACACACGTTTTGTTCATTTGTTTTCGGTATTGCTGGATGAGCTCCTAGATTCAGTCAGAGTATCTGCTGGGTCACATCTATCTTCAGCTTGGAATGGAAGATTATTCTGCTGTCTTCCTCTGCCTTTAGCTCATTTGCCTCTAATAGCCTCATCTGTGCCAATTCTGTGCCTATGGTACATAGGGGAGTTCTAATGAGAACCTGAATAGGTCAAGATAATGACTGACGGAGCCGTGCCTATTCTATCTTTGCATCATCTTTCATTGGCAATTCCAGGAACACATTTCAGAAGCAGAATAGCTTGCTTTGAACAGATAGCTGAAAGTGCTGTATTGCAGCAAGCCATTTCATCCCCCCCCCCCCCCAGACAGGTGCTTTAATATAAATACGAGATCTAACAAAGAATGTTACTTAGGAAAGTGCTCAAATAAATTGAAGGGTTGTAT
The DNA here is from genome assembly GCA_026170595.1 of Plestiodon gilberti rubricaudatus. Taxonomy (NCBI): domain Eukaryota; kingdom Metazoa; phylum Chordata; class Lepidosauria; order Squamata; family Scincidae; genus Plestiodon; species Plestiodon gilberti. Next base: position 68,521,336 of record JANXHW010000001.1, read on the forward strand.
AAACAGTAATAGTGCCCTTTTGTTATAGAACTAAATATACCGACAGAAAACTATACAACAATGTCCTTAAAGTACAACCAAAACCAGCCATTCTGTAATGGCATCTTAATAAAATTACAAAGCAATAGACTAGAGTGCTGCTGGGTCATTACAAAGACTGCAGGTTTAAAGCACCCAAGACAAGACAAATTGGAACATTACCTGTAATTTTATGTTTCGTTATCTTCTCCATCAGCACACTTAAGACCTGCAAGCAGTGGAGCTGCTCAATACAGCCTTGCCAGTTGTAGGGTAAACTTTTCTTTTTCCAAGCAACCAGGACATTTTATACCTCAATGTTTTTTCTTTAATATATGAAAACAGGCAATAGCTTTACAGAAGTGTAGTCCTTTCTGAGTAAATAGGATCACGCCAGCAGTGGCATTGCTGGGGGGGACGACAGACTGCCCCCAGGTGAACGGTCCAGGATGTGTCAAAACCAGCAGCAAAATGGCGGTGGCAGCAAGTTTTTCGCACCGCAAAGCAGCACGAAAAAGGCTTCTGCTACTGCAGAAGCCTCCGTGCAGGTCGGCAGTGGTGTGAAATGTTGCCCCTGCCAGGTCTCCAGGAATGTTTTTGCGCCGCGTGACATCACTCGGGGGGAGGGAGCGATATCACGGTGGTAGCTACGCCTCCGCGTGCCAGTGATTGAATAGAGAGGTAATTAGTTGCCCTACTGAAGTTTAATTCAACCCAGGAAATGCATATCCTGAGCTCCGTCTCAACCCCTAATATAGTCTATTTCAAGGTAGAGACTGGATTTAGACATTGCACTCCCAGTCTAATAAGCCATGGTTTGTTGAAGCAGCAAGGTATTTGAGCATTTCCCTCTCCACTCTCCTCACATACTTGTTTTCAGATAAGTTTTTCTAGTTTGCCATGATATCCAAAAGATTTCAAACAATGTTAGTCCTAGTTTGGAAAGAGTACTCAAACCACACTTTCCTAGTTCAGGTATCATGTTTTGGTTTAACAAAGCAAAAAAGGTTTCTACAAAGCCAGGCATGTGCAGAGAACTTTCGAGCTCATTCCAAGAATGTGATGTCTGAACCAGGCCGCTAAGGGTTAAATACATTGGGCACTTAGTATTTCCATAGTGCTGCACTTAAAATTATTAAAAGGAAAAAATCTTGACTCATTTCATGGAGTTCCTAGGCCTGGTAAGATGCATGAGCTTGACAACAACAACCATTAAACTGGAATAAATAATGCTTTTAAAGAAAGTAATTGAACACCAGAGCTAATTTAGAGGGCACTCACATGGGTATAGTCCTGTCCAAGTCAATCAGATCACATTGGTGCAGCTCAGCAGAGGACTAGTGCAGGCATAATGGTTCCTATTTCCTAACAACAATTCGGAACCGGAAGCATAATGGGGGCTGACATGCTAGTTTTCCTTGCTTTTAGATGGCCCTGATGCATCCTTGTGTAATTAATATTTTCAAATGTCAATAGTAACCAACATCACTTTAAAATTAGTGTTTGCAGTGTTCCCTTACTTCATGTGTTGAAGTATACATTACAGGCAAAATTTCAGTTCAGGTAATCTCAATACCTAGGAATTCTATACCTCACCCTAAACACCAGGCAAAATATTGCATATCTATTCTTTATTTTAAAAAAATCATACCCCATTTTTCCTATCCCAATAAGAAGAGAGCCCAAGGCAGCTTCCCACAACAAAACAAAAACATGATAAAAGACCGGAGCAGCAAAACAATTAAGAGCCGTACAGACCATAAAGCAGGAGAGAGAGAAAATCAAGTAAAGGCCTTTTGAAACAAAAAAGCCTTAACTCCCCTTCAAAACATCACCATAGAAGAGGCAGGTCTAACCTCAGCTCGGAGGAAGTTCCATGAGCTAGGTGCCACAACAGAGAAAGCCCTGAAGCAAGTCACCACCAACTGTATCTCCAAAGATGACAGCACCTGCAACAGAGCCTCCATCAATATCCCAAATGGGGCAGCAGTTTCATACGGGTTCTTGTGGTTTAGTAAAGGCACTACAAGTCATGACTTAGTATCTACTTCCATTGTAATTATTGAATACGTATATATTATGTAATATACAAGAATATTTTTACAACATTTCCTTGACCTGTTTTTAGTGAATGTTGGTGCAGTAGGCCATCCTTATAATTCCTAGGAACAATATGCACTGCCTAAGGGAAGCACATAATACTTCACGTTTTCCCACATCACCTAAACCTTACATGGAAATCTGTATAGTTCCTGGGACTTGCACACAATGCCTAGATTGATCATGCAATACAATTTTCATTTGGTCCTGTTTGATGGCTGCCCAACAGCATTTGTAAATGAATAGAATTCCTAAGTAACACATTCCTAATTTTTCTACTTTGCCTGGAACAGATACACATTTCCACGTTCAGGAGCAAGACTAAATGTGTACAGGCAAGAGCTGGGCATCCCTACATACATCAGTAACTGAGAATAAAATAAAGCCAAAGGAGGGTGGAAATCTCTCAATGGACTATGCAAGGTTAAAAACTATCCTCTCTCTCTCCCCCCCCCCCATACTTCCCTTCTTCGCAAGAAATTAGCTGATTTGTTAACAGCCTATGATAGTCAGCCAGAACAAAGATTTAGAAATAAAACTATTCAAAAATATTATTCAGAATATTATATGCTGCATACCTGTGGTACCTGCTATAACTCCAGGAGCCAGACTCATCTTTAAGCCCAGCAATTTCAAGTTTTGTGTTTGTTTCAGGGAGACAGGTGGACCAGGTAGTTGACTTTTACTTGCCTACCTCCTCTACTTGCAAAAGCTCAAGTTAAAGGTCATAGGCCAACAGATTAACTATTATGACATACAGCCCCTCCATTATCTAGTGATGCACATAAAAACCATTTACAAGAGTTTAAACTGAAGTCTGAATCCACTTACTTTCCTCTATAAGAGGGTCACCAATACGTTTCTTGGTAATACAGTGTTTACATTTACTCTCCATTTAAATATAGAAGCTTGAAAGGCACTTGATTCTTCAGGTAAAGACAATTCTAAAAGTAGATAAACCCATCATAGAAATATTGAGGGAACCAGACAAGCTGGCATCTTGTGCTGCCAAGGTGAACACTCAAACGGCACTCTTATTAAACATACAGTGAGAAAAATGCACAAGAGGCATCACAAGATGTAGAGGTGGCTGCTGTCTTGGAGCACAGGCCTGGCAACAGTTGGTTATTATTAGCCACAATAGTTGGATCTCCATGGTCAGAGGCACAGCAGGCCTTTGAATACCAGATGATGGGGACAAAGGAAGACCATCGCTTTCATACGTTTGCGTTTTCCAGAAAAAAGTCAGGCCGACTGTTATCAAAAGTAAATGTTGGGCCAGATGGATCCTTGGTCTGTTGAAGTGCACAGGACTGGCTGGGAGCATCAAGAATGGATCCCGTAAGTTACTTAGCTAGCATGATAAAGGAAAATTTGCAGAATTGTTCCCCCCCCCCCCATCTGCCCTAAGATTAATTCAAAAGTCATGGGCTTTTCAAAGTAGCAACCTTAAATCTTACCTCTTCTTTCCTAATCAATTTCTCTTGAACAACTTTCCCATAAGCAGCAACATGTGTAGTAACTTCTCCATGAAATTTAAATCAAGCATAAAGAGTTTGATTTTTTTAACTTTCTGAAATGAGACAGCTTAGAAAAGATATTTTACTGTAGCTGAGTAGTTTTCCCAATTAAAGTTCATAAACAGCGGGCATGACAACCATGGCAGAAAATATTACAGCAGTATTTTAATTGGTAACCAATTACATTTCAGAAAAAAATCCTGATAAGATCAGAATACAATTTAAAAAAAAAAATCTTCTGTGGTAAGTCAGACTGATGACAGAAGTATCATTTCCAAAGATAAAAGCAAAGAATAAGGCGGTTGAGTGTCTTTTGTATGAAACAATTCATCTCCTTCATTAGGATAACTTGAGCCCTTGAATGTTCTGTTTCAGGTTGAGCAGCTCTTTCTCTTGCCTGGTTTTCTCTTGTTTGAAGGCCAATTTGTTTGCTTTCTTCTCCATCCTGCGTTCCTACACAGACCAATTGTTTGTTTATTATTTATATGCACAGAAAAAAAAACGCTTAACTTTTTAGGAGCTGAATGTAAATTTAAATAACTTCCATAAACACGATAAAGATAAATACACCCTTGGCATCTATTACAGGGCATATGGCTTCTGCAGTACAGTTGGACCTTTTTATCCACTTTTTTTAATCCACGGATTTTACTCAACACGGGTGGCAAAATTGTGGAAGAGGGAGTTTGACCGCGCCACATTACCTCTTTTTTCAGCATTGTTGGGGGCCTGTTGGCCACTTCCCGCCTCCTCCAAACTGCTGAAAAAAAGGAAAAAATGCAACCGGGAGTCTTTACAGTTCTAGTAGCAGTTCCCCCCCCCCCCCCCCAGTCAGTTTAAACAAATTCAGGAGGAGGGAAGCGCAGAAGATGCTGGAAAAAAGGTAATGTTGCACCGCTCTCCACACCCCCACCATATAACACTGATTTTCTTTATCCACTGGGGTTCTGAGAACAGAACCTCAGTGGATAAAAAGGTCCGACTGTACTGCTCTCCTTCACCGTCAGGGATGCTGCATAAAGCAACTCATGAAAACAGAATGATTCAGAAGCTTGTTCTTCCTAGGGCTATCATACAAAGCATTTATCATACAGAGATCAGGGGCTCTTCCAAGCAATCCTTTTGTAAGTGTGTGTATGTCATTTCCTTGGATTCTGTCACAAACTGGTACAGCATTTCTCACACTTGGGAAACCCTTCTAAAATGTCTCATCTTCTCATTCCAAGCCACATCGTTTCATGAAGTTAACATCTAAATGAAATATTGTAATCAATCTGCTATGAAAGGAAATAGTACATTTCTATTAATTACTAAAGAGTAAAAAGAGTTACTTTTCGTTCTTCCTTGACAGCTTGTTTTCTAGCTTTCCGGTCCTCTTTACTCTCATTTTTAGAACGTGGTTGCATGGAAACCCTTGGCAGATCACTTTCATTAATCATTTGCATGCGCTCAGCCTGCTTCGCTGTAAGTTCTCTTTGAGGCAATACATCCAGAGGGATACCAGTCTTACTGGACACTTTGATTGGTCTGGGCTGAACACACACATACAAAAAAGCAATGAAGCCAATGGTAAACACTATACTTTTCTAGTTCACATGCAACCCAATAACCTCCTTCGAGCAACTGTACAGGTGGCACCAATGAAATTAATGTCACATGCCACATTCAATTCAACAGAAGCTACAGGCCCCAAGAATACAATCGGATATTCATTCAAAAAATAAAAATTGAAATGTGAATGGAAAAAAATGTAACATCAATTGGATTGAAAAAACATAATTCTTGGCATGTTGCATATTTAAACACTATATCCTTTTACTTGCTAAACATTTTGGGCAGGTTATGGACTTGAGTAGCGTTATTCACTCCTTAAAAAGGAATAAGAAGTTAAATAGTAAAATGACTGATTTCTTGACACAGTGCATACCTTTAGTATTTTAAGTAAGTTTTGATTAACAGGAAATACAGCTTACAACTTTTCAGTGTTAACAACTGCAAACACAAGCATATTTAATGCTATTGTAAGAAAAAGGAAACACACATCAAAGCACCACCTCCTTCATTCCGCTCAAGTACTTTAACTTATGACAACACACATTCTGGAAGTGGCAACGTATCATATTCACGACACAAAACGTATAGGTAGAGATCCAAAGAGCTACAAGACACGTTGTGCACACCCAAGGGCAGCAGCTCTTCACACCATACCCCAGGCAATACTGAAGAATTTCAAAGGCAGTCTGTAACAACTGGACCCCTTTCAGTCTGGCTTCAGGCGGGGCTTTGGGACGGAGACAGCCTTGGTCGCCCTGTTGGATGATCTTCGCCGAGGACTGGATAGGGGGAGTGCATCCCTGCTGGTCCTTTTGGACCTCTCAGCGGCTTTCGATACCATGGTATCCTTCTGGGTCGGCTGGCCGAGTTGGGACTTGGGGGCACTGCCTTGCAGTGGTTCCGTTCCTACTTGGCTGACAGGTCCCAGATGGTGATGGCTGGGAGACGCCTGTTCGGCGCGCCCTGCCCTTTACAGTGTGGGGTGCCACAGGGTTCTATTCTGTCTCCCATGCTTTTTAACATCTACATGAAACCGCTGGGGGAGATCATCCGGGGATTTGGAGTCGGGTGTCACCAATATGCCGATGACACCCAGCTCTCTCTCCCCTTGCCACCTTATACTGGGGAGGCTGTGGAAGTCCTGGAGCGCTGTCTGGAGGCGGTTGGGGTCTGGATGAGGGCTAATAGGCTGAGATTGAATCCAGAAAAGACAGAGGTCGTACTGGTCAGGAAAGCCTCGATGCAGGTACTGAGTCATCTGCCCGTTCTGAATGGGGTTGCACTCCCCCTGCAGGAACGGGTGCGCAGTTTGGGAGTACTTCTGGATTCACAGCTCTCCCTGGAAAACCAGGTGGTGGCTGTGGCCAGGGGTGCATTTGCCCAGCTTTGGCTGGTGCGCCAGCTGCGGCCGTACTTGAGTCGATCGGACCTGACCACGGTGGTCCACGCCTTAGTGACTTCAAGACTGGATTACTGTAATGCGCTCTACGTGGGGCTGCCCTTGAAGATGGTTCGGAAGCTGCAATTAGTGCAGAATGCGGCAGCCTGGGTGGTTGCTGGAGCTAGGCGGTTTGACTCTGATGAACCGCTGCTTCAGCGGCTGCACTGGCTGCCCATTTGCTTCCGGGCCCAATTCAAGGTGCTGGTAATGACCTTTAAAGCCCTTCACGGTTTGGATCCAGGATATCTGAGGGACTGCCTTCTCCCATACATTCCAGCCCGCTCTCTTAGGTAATCTGAGGGGGCTCTCCTGCGGGTGCCACCTCTAGCGCAAGTTAGGGGAGTGGCAACACGTGGGTGAGCCTTCTCTGCTGTGGCGCCACAACTGTGGAACTCCCTGCCAGGGGATCTGAGAACCACCCCCTCCCTCATGACCTTTCGGCGAGGGCTCAAAACATTTGTTTCGTCTTGCGTTTGGGTGATGGGTTTCGTCTTGCATTTTGGTGGTTGTCTGCCTCCAGTGCCTCAATATGTTCTGCCCTGTTGTTTTTCTGCTTCACATTATTACCCACCAGTGGATTTTATTGTTCTTTAATTTATTCTATGTACTGTTTTTAAATTATGTATTTTAACTGTTGTAAGCCGCCTTGGGCATTTGCCTTGGCATAGGAAAGGCGGGGTATAATTTTTTTAAACAAACAAACAAGGCATGAAAGAAATCCCACTAGGGTTGCCCAAAACCCTTGGGTGCACTTCAGGTAGCTCACTGGATCCCGGTCAGCAGAGGTCAGAATTCTTTACCTTAATATGGAATGAAAGCTTACCTTTTGTGGTACATCAATCAGTTTTGGATGATTGTATAAATTTGAATAGGTACCTTAAAGGGGGACACACAAAGATGACTCATCAAGAGAACTATTTCCCAAATTACAATTTTAAATAGTTATTATATATTGAAACAACCTATTTGTACGATTTTAAGCATTGTTAATTCACTCAGTAACGAAAGTAATGTGTTACAGACAAAACCTGACGTAAATAAAAATGCAACTCTTGCTCTCAACAAAAACAGTATCATAATTCTTGTATTTTTTTAATCCATTCGGAAGAAAACCCAACACATGCAGCTATAGAAACTCACTCAAAATGGATTCACAATCCCACTTTTCTTTGGGTTCCTCAATTACTAAAGTTACAATGTCCTCCTCCTCTTCTCGTTTCTCATCCAAGAGCAGGTCTGAGTCTTCTCGGATTTCAAGCATATCGGGTTTCACGCAGCTTATAGAGAAAAGAAAAGATGCACAAAGGCACATGAATATTTTAATTTAACTTGGAATAACTTCAAAAAACAAAGTGTTGTCAGCCCCACCCCTGCAGATCAAGCATCCCTAAAGCATAGTCTACATGCCGTACTGGACTAACAGCGCAATCCGACTTAACTTTTGTGCCGGTGTAACCAGCACCAAAAGAGGAATTCAAAGGGAATTTGAATCTCTTTTCCGTTCTGGGGCCTCCCGTTCTTGCTGCGCCGCTGGTTACACCGGCACAAAAGTTAAGTCGGATTGCGCTGTAAGTGCCTTCTGTTTGCAGAAGAGAGCGTTAGGTTATATCCTAATGAACCTACAAAACAGTACATAGCTCACTCAAATATTATTAGTTGCATATCTAGTTGTTACAACCTCGTAGTCTAGTGATACATTCTTGGCAAACAAATCTATCCAGTTTCCACTTTGTCGCTTCATCTTTGACAACAATAACTAGGCTTACCAGATCCATACTAGGACAGAGTGCTAGACCTTTAGGAGAAGGAAAGTGAGCAGGTGTAGCTTGTTAAACCCTTAGAGCACAATCCTAGGCATGTCTACTCAAAAGCAAGTCCCATTGTGTTCAATTATCTATATCAAAGCATCCAAACTGGCTACTAAAGCACGTTTTAATGTTAGCATCTGAGCTGGAACTTTGCTGGAGAGTTAAAGAACACTGATGAATGAGACCCAAACCTAATTTTTAATGGTTCAACTCCCTGGTCTACTGAAGGCACACAGAAGAGCTTCTCCACCAGCTGTGGCAGTCTCTTTGCCTGTTTAAAAAAAACAATGGACACCTTCTGGAAGTATTTTCTCACTGGGAGAGGGAGGCTTCTGGAGGTTAGAGGAAAACAATCAGAAGGGGGGGGGGAAATACTACCATAGATGGATTCCTGGCAGACTCTACGCAGTGGTTTTGAGATTTGTTGGCTGCATAAAGGTTAAAAAGCCTTTGCTTTAATTTGCCTGCTAGAAGAAAACTAGCTAACCAGGCAGACACCTTTTAAAGTAGTAGTTCTCAAATATTTAGCAGAGGGATAGCAACTGTTCCTATCTCATTCCAGCTAATGTCTTTTTCCACCTTCCTTATTTATTTTTAACTGAGTTCCCTTGGGACACTATTCTCATTTCTTTTGCTTTGTGAACCACTTTGGGAACTTTCGACATATTCTAATACTAGTAGTAGCCCGTTCAAGAGGGATATTGTGCTCCAAAAAACCTTGAAAACAGATATCACAATAAAATTTGGTAGGTATGTTTACAAACACAACTATCAGCCATTTGGCCAGACATCACAATTAACTGTTTAAATGTAATTGCTTCGCTTTTTTTGCTGCTGTGTAACTTCGCTTAAATGTTTTTTGCTGCATTTGGTTTTTATGGATTGTTAGCTTATATTGTTTTAATGTATTTTGTTGGTTGTTAGCTACTTTGGGTGTCTGCTTTGGAGCGATAAAGCAGAGGAGAAATAACTGCAGCACAATTAGGACTTGTGATGTGAATGAGCAGGAAAGGGGAACATCTAAAAGAAGCGGCAGCTTATGCTAAACTGGAAGGGAGGCATAATTTTGTACCACTGCATAGCAGTTTAAAACTATCAAAGTTATATGAGGTTTATCCTGCTTATCCCTTTGAGGAAAGACTGAGTAAAACCCAGTATGTGCATCAAATTAATGGCAAACCAAGTGTTTTACCATATATGCCTGTAAAAGCTTTCAGCATGAAAAAAGGCAGTATAGAAATCTTCCAAAATAAATAAATAAATAAAATAAATGGTGAACCGACTCTCCTCCAAAACATACTCCTCCAAAACTAACATGTGCTGTAATCTTTAGCAATAGTAGGCAAGTTGTGATGAAATGAGAGTTGTGATGAAATGCCTCTTCCTCACAGGCAAAACATACCAGGACCTATTCAAAGTAGTTATTAAAGAGATAAGGCTTTTTAAAATGACTGAGCCTTTCAAACAAAAATATTCAGCTTTCAAGACCGTCTCTGAAAATGTGTGACAGAGTGTTCAAAAATATGATTTACCACCATGAAACCTGCACAGAATAGAAAAGATACAGCTGAGAATGCAAGACTACTGATGTAGGTTATATCATACAGCATAGACATATTACATACTCCTTTGCTTTCTCGTTGTAGTAGTCATTCAAGACTTCCCGTAACCGAGTACTGTCACTCTGAATGAAGCCCTCCAATTCGGCATTATCCAGTGCTCCAATTTCATCGTCGTCAAACTGCTCAAAGAACTAACAATGAAAAAGTACACAATATTCAACATTACGCGGGAGCTAGTTTCATAGCTATAACTTCAAATCTGAACCAAGAAAAATCTGTTTGGATAACCATTACTTTTCATTCCACTCATTTTCTTTTCCTTTACGCAAGTAACCTCACCAACATGAACACAACCGGGGGCGGGGGGGGGGTGTCATAGGAGACAAGCAAAGGTCTGTAGTACAGGAAGAGTCATACTGTAACATAATGGCAATAGACATTATAGAGTACGCATTGCCTTGCAGAGCTGCTTGCTATTCCTGGGAATATAAAATAAATGGAGCAGCCATTCACACATGGACCAAATAAAGAGCTCAAACAGAGGAATATTTTCCAAAGATACCTTATTTGAATCATCACCTGACCTTCTCAAATCTCTCATCCAGAAGGGTCAACTGTTCATTCCTTTTCATGACTGAAGAGGTCATGGAGTATTCTGTGAAACGGCTCTTGGTCTCTTCTTGCATGAAAAGAAATTCTTTCATCTCTCTGCTAACTCCACTGTCATCTGACAAAGGACCCTCAGAATCATACTCTTCATCACTTCGACTGTCCTTTCCACCCTCTTCTTCCATATCCTCCCATTCGTCTTCATCTCCAGATTTAGACTCACTAGAAATAGTATAAATAAGAGCAGATGTTTTTATACCTCTAACATGCTAATTATTATACAGGACAGTTTTTTATAGTTGGAAAACCAAGGAGAATATGTGAATTTTTCCAAATCTAAAATCTGTATATGGGGAAGTGTTTAAACATGGTTTTTCTCCGAGGTGCTATTGCCAGTTAAGAGTTGAACATCTTTGGTGGGGAGACGGGGTAGGTGGGGCAGAAGAAAATCCCACTGCTGAATTAAAAATAAAAATAAAAACGCTGATGACAATTAAACATAGTAACACAATTCTATTCCATTACCAATAATCTTTCTTTTCCTGCTCTATGCTCCCTGGTTCATTAGCCTTTAAAATGAAGTCATCTTCAAGAAGATTATCTGGATTGTCAAAGTCAAAATCATCATCAAGGGCCGCAACAATGTCTGGGTCAAAATCCAGCCTAGGTCCTAATGACAAATTAAAGAATATGTTAGAAGTTGTTACAGCAATCCTCAAGTCATTTCCACAGAGACTATCAGACTAAAAAGTCAATTTGCCCTGAAGACCAATCCTTAGCAGAATGTAGAAAAAAATCCTGGGTGGCTGCTTCCAATTGTGCAACTTGCTTCCATGGCAAATTCAAAAGTCCAACCCTGAGCACCTTTCGGAAGTGTTCTGAGACTTACCAATCTCAGGTGGCCAATGGGGTGGGGGAAATGGATGAATATGGCTTGGGTGGGGGAAATGGATGAATATGACTATGTTTTCTGTTCTGCAGTGAGCATGTGCACACTTCCTTTTATTATCCACCCTTTGGCGTGGGGAGAGTAATTTACAACTGTTTATATATTATAACTGTTTGTTTATATTTGTAACAAAAGAAACCTCACACTTCTCTGCCCAACTTCATTCAGTACAGCGCAGATTACAGTACTATTGTGTGTATCAGCGCAATCCTGTGTAACCTTGCACCGGTGTAACAGTAGATGCACCGGTGTAAGTGCACTTAAGTTACACAGGAAGTTACACAGGACTGTGCTGTATGAAAGTAACACAAATAAAGCAACAGCTGCTGTATGCCACTCTGACATGCACAGCTTGGTGATCTGAACTGACACTGTAGTGATTACAACCTCTTTTCTTCTGTGTCCCCCAAACTGGCTAAATTCAAAGAACTACTTTAAAAGCACCTCGTATCTTGCACCTTCTTGGTAAGATTTCGGCTTTTTTCTTTGAGTAACAGTCTCTCCTATCACACTGCAAGCTGCATCCAGCATTTCTCTGTTTGAAAAACCACCTTCCACAAAACCAAACTAATTCCACAGTTCATTGAATGCCAGCCTCTATAAAACAACTGTTATATGGCTTTTAAATTATTTTTGTCTGGAAAGGCACTTTTACTAGTTGCTAAACATGTTCTAAGAAAAAATGCAAAATTAGCAAGTTTTGCACAGTTACTTGCCCCAAAATGTGGCAAGTTCACAAAAACTGCCTAGAGGCAATGCTTTCTCTCCACAGGAAACAGGAGAGCAATTACAGTGGAGCAATTACAGTAAAAAAAAACCAAAAACGCAGGGGTTAGATTGTAACTGAGATGGGAACTGAGAGCGACTAAGGGAACAGCAGATTCACGCCTCCCATCTCACACTCACTTCAGGGCATACGCTCATCGAGTGGAACAGCGGGCAGAATCGCCCGCCCTATTTAAGTTATTGTTCTTTTTTAACCTAAAATAAGCAGAAGGACGATCCCCTCCCCTTTCCCTAGTTCCAATGAGACTCACAATGCATGGGACCAAACCAGCGATTAGTTCTGTGTGATTGATGCCAATTTGATTTTGGAGAAAGACTAAAGAAATCTATGCAATTTGAACATGGAAGAGGCTAAGTTGGTGCCCCCCCTCCTTTCTCCTTCACTAACAGTGCAATCCTATGTGTGTCTACTCAGAAGTAAGCCCCATTGTATTCAGTGAGGCTTACTCCCAGGAAAGTGTGTGTAGGATTGCAGCCCAAGCCACATAGATAATTCTGCATTGCAGCTCAAGCCACATAGATAATTCTGCAACAACCTATTTTGTAACAACAGATGCTATGGAAGTAAGACATCTTAAATACAATACCTGAAACAGGAGCAGCTTTATTTAACAGTCCCACATCCTCTTCAAATTCTGATGCAAACACTGATGAGGGCAAGTTAATAGTGGGCACCTAAAAAAAAAAAGCAGTGTAAAATAATACTCAGCAGGCAATATCCTCTGAATATCATTCTGTTTCTAAGAGAGTTCATTTGATTGATACCAGTATTTGCCTCTCACTCTCTTGAAATCTGAGAATCAGCATATGCATATTTTCCCCCCAGTGAAGTAGTATCTGTAAGAAGCTACACACACACACACACACACACACACACACACACACACAGAGACAGACAGACAGACAGACAGAGAGCTACTTCCTTCTCTGGGAAGAGCTTCTCTTCTCTTGCTTGAATCTGCAAGCAAGATGGTCAGGAATCCATAAGAACATGAGAAGAGCCCTGCTGGATCAGGCCAAAGGCCCGCCTAATCCAGCATCCTGTTTCCCACAGTGGCACACCAGTTACTATTGGTTACTAGTTAAGACTAACGTAGCACCAAGAGTAGTCAACATCAGATGGCCATCTTGCTCCATGACAACAACATTCAAAGAGTCAGTAGGTGCTTCTAAGCATATGTTTTCAAGAAACTTTTGCTTCATTTTAAAACGTCTATCATACCACTCAATAATATTTTGATTTGTTTTCTGGATGTCCATATGAGAAAAGCATAAAAGAGGAAACATTTCTACTACTATGCTTCTTGTACTTACTGTAATCCGCTGAATTTCCTCTTCCACCTCCCCTTCTGCAGTCACTACAATCTTGCCTTGCTGACTTGGTCCGCTTGATGGAACAAGCTCAGACGGTCCAGAAGCTTCTTTCAGATGCTGTAAGTAGTCATAGTCATCATCAAAGAATACTCCATATTGCCTCTGTTGTTCTCGCCTTTTTTCATCATCTTCCTTTAGAAAAAATAAACATTACTGAATTTGGGTCACCATTAAATTGCGCTTATTAGATCACAAAGGATTGTATTAGAAAAAAATACAATATTCACCATAAAAGCAGTCTTTCAGGAAAAAGACAAACATTGGTACAGTAACCTTTGACACAATTTTTGTAGTGGAGTTGATGGAACTTTAAAGGTACTTTTCAAGATTCCTCAAAGGAGAAAGGTTTGGTTAAGCCCTTTCTAAAATTTTACTCCAACACAGACTGTGTCACCAACTGCCAAGGTCCAGAGGACTGCAGGTCAGCGGACAAACAATACTTGTGGACTAGAATCTCTACCATCAGCAGCTCCTTCTGCTCCTGCTTTCTTGGGGGAAGGTAAAGGTAAGAGTATCCCCTACTTGAAATCAAGAAATAAATGGAACAACAGGCAAGTTCGGCCTTGGAGCGCAAAATGAAGCAGGGCAAAGGCTAACGGAGTTCTGTCAAGAGAACACACTGGTCATAGCAAACACTCTTTTCCAACAACACAAGAGGCGACTCTACACATGGACATCACCAGATGGTCAATACCGAAACCAGATAGATTATGTGCTTTGCAGCCAAAGATGGAGAAACTCTATACAATCAGTAAGAACAAGACCTGGAGCTGACTGTGGCTCAGATCATGAGCTTCTTATAGCAAAATTCAGGCTTAAATTGAAGAATGTAGGGAACACCACTAGACCAGTCAGATATGACCTAAACCATATCCCTTATGAGTATACAGTGGAGGTGAAGAATAGATTTAGGGCAATAGACCTGGTAGACAGAGTGCCTGAAGAACTATGGACGGAAGTTCGTAACATTGTACAGGAGGCAGCAACCAAAACCATCCCAAAGAAAAAGAAATGCAAGAAAGCAAAGTGGCTGTCAGATGAGGCTTTACAAATAGCTGTGGAAAGAAGGAATGCGAAAAGCAAGGGTGAAAGGGAAAGATATAAACAACTGAATGCAGATTTCCAGAGAACAGCAAGGAGAGATAAGAAGGCCTTCTTAAATGAGCAATGCAAAGAAATCGAGGAAAACAACAGAATGGGGTGGACTAGAGATCTCTTCAAGAAAATTGGAGATATCAAGGGAACGTTTTGTGCAAAGATGGGCATGATAAAGGACAAAAAAAGGCAGAGACCTAACAGAAGCAGAAGAGATTAAGAAGAGATGGCAAGAATACACAGAAGAACTATACAAGAAAGATCTTAATGTTCCTGATGACCATGCTGGTGTGGTCACTAACCCAGAGCCGGACATCCTAGAGAGTGAAGTCAAGTGGGCCTTAGGTAGCATTACTAACAACAAAGCTAGTGGAGATGATAATATCCCAGCTGAGCTACTTAAAATCCTAAATGATGATGCTGTGAAAGTGCTGCACTCAATATGCCAACAAATCTGGAAAACTCAGCAGTGGCCAAAGGACTGGAAAAGGTCAGTTTATGTTCCAATTCCAAAGAAGGGCAGTGCCAAAGAGTGATCAAACTACCGCACAATTGCACTCATTTCACATGCTAGCAAGATTATGCTCAAAATCCTACAAGCTAGGCTTCAGCAGTACGTGGACCGAGAACTACCGGACGTACAAGCTGGGTTTCGAAGAGGCAGAGGAACTAGAGATCAAATTGCCAACATGCGCTGGATCATGGAGAAAGCCCAAGAGTTCCAAAAAACCACCTACTTCTGCTTCATTGACTACGCAAAAGCCTTTGATTGTGTGGATCACAACAAATTGTGGCAAATTCTTAAAGAGATGGGGGTACCAGACCACCTTACCTGTCTCCTGAGAAACCTGTATGCGGGTCAAGAAGCAACAGTTCGGACTGGCCAAGGAACAACCGATTGGTTCAAAATTGGGAAGGGAGTACGGCAAGGCTGTATATTGTCACCCTGCTTATTTAACTTATATGCAGAGTACATTATGAGAAATGCAGGGCTGAATGAATCGCAAGCCGGAATCAAGACTGCCGGGAGAAATATCAACAACCTCAGATATGCAGACGATACCACCCTAATGGCAGAAAGTGAAGAAGAACTAAAGAGCCTTGTGATGAGGGTGAAAGAGGAGAGTGCAAAAGTTGGCTTGAAACTCAACATTAATAAAACTAAGATGATGGCATCTGGTCCTATAATTCCTGGCAAATAGAAGGGGCAGAAATGGAAGTAGTCACAGATTTTACCTTTTTGGGTTCCAAGATCACTGCAGACGGAGACAGCAGCCATGAAATTAAAAGACGCTTACTCCTTGGAAGGAAAGCTATGGCAAACTTAGACAGCATAATAAAAAGCAGAGATATCACCATGCCAACAAAAGTTCGTATAGTCAGGGCAATGGTGTTCCCAGTTGCAATGTATGGTTGCGAGAGTTGGACCATAAGGAAGGCTGAGCGCCGAAGAATAGATGCTTTTGAACTGTGGTGTTGGAGAAGACTCCTGAGAGTCCCTTGGACTGCTAGGAGATCAAATCAGTCAATCCTAAATGAAATCAACCCTGACTGTTCCCTGGAAGGACAGGTACTGAGGCTGAAGCTGAAATATTTTGGCTACCTAATGCGAAGAGAGGACTCTCTGGAGAAGACTCTGATGCTGGGAAGGATTGAAGGCAAAAGGAGAAGGGGAAGGCAAAGGATGAGATGGTTAGACAGCATCACCGATGCAACGAACATGAAAATGAGCGAACTCAGGAAGATAGTGGAGGACAGGAAGGCCTGGCGGGATGTGGTTCATGGGATCATGAAGGGTCGGACACAACTTAACGACTGAACAACAACATCCCCTACTTGAAAGCCAGTCGTGTCTGACTCTAGGGTGCGGTGCTCACCTCCAATTCTAAGGCCAAAGAGCCAGCGCTGTCTCGAAGACACTTCCGTGGTCATGTGGCCGGCATGACTAACGGAACGCTGTTACCTTCCTGCCACAGCAGTACCTATTTATCTACTTGCAATTTCTTGCTTTTGGACTGACTAGGTTGGCAGGAGCTGGGACAGGAGACAGTCTCGAACAGTCCTACTGACCTCCAGACTGCAGTTCAGTGTCTTAACCACTAAGCCACCGCAGCCCCTTTCTTGGGGGAAAAGTTTCCCATAAATACCTCCATATACCCCCAATATATTGGCCCTTTTTGTCAACGGTAATTGTAAGCCTTTGTGGGAGCCAAATCTGGGCTAAAAAATGAGGTATGCATTTAACACATACATATTTTCTCAAGAACTATGTGTAGTAGCATCCTGCATGGTTGCAAGGGAGCAAAAAAAAATGGTATGAAATCAATGTGCTCTCAAACAAAACAGCCATCCTAATCAATCCTTACATATGGGTATACAACTCCCAAACCAGCAAAGGTGAAACCCAGTGGTACATCAAATCACTATATTTAAAACATATTTTATCCTCACCTTCTGCACAGGCAAGAGAACTCTTTGGGGTGCAGCATCATCTGCTGTCAAAGGGTCCCTCTGACTTCTGTGTACTAAATGGAATGTGACCGCTTTTTTCTTTTCTATGAAGGGCTTCTTCCGCCTGTGAGGCTGCAAGACAAAAGTTAGTCAGTTTAGCTTTTTGTCTACCCAAGTAGACAACTATTTCGCCTAAATATATGGGCTGTATTTCATTCAAAGTGGCCCTGTTTTGCTTTCAAAACAATTAGCTACCAACTTTGCTGTTGGAGAGAATGATGCTCAGCTACAGCATATTGTTGTATACATAATTTTCCAATTTCATAGGGCAACATGAGTGCCAATGCCAGTTAAAACCTAAGACAATCTTGATTTTGAATGGGAGGCGTTTATGAAAGCCCCACATTCATAATCAAGATTGTATGGCAGCCTCTGAGCTTGTACCGAGCACGGAGGCAACCCCAATTACTTCCAACCGCCGGATATCTAATTATGTCCCACAACAACAAAAGCCCCCATGGCATCATTTCCCCCTCGTCTCCGTGGGGCAGGTTTGGTAACATCAGAACCAGCAGGCAATCGCGGGGCAATGTGCGGAGTCGCAACCCCTTACCATGGCGTAGGAATACGGGGAGCACAACCGTCACGCGCAGGGTTCTTCCAAGACTCCCAGGAAAACCGATTTCATCCAAGCACCGCTCTGGGCAACCTCAGTCGCTCACATGCTTCCGCCTCCGGAAGGGGACTCTGTTTTCCCAGCCGTCGCTCTGGTTTTCCGGCAGCTTTCGTGCCGTTCTGCCGCCATCTTGGAGCGAACCAATTAATACTTGTTAATTAAGAGGCAGTAAGTCCTCCCCACAAGCCTTTGCTCGCCGGGATGCTGTTACTGAGCTATTATCAAACGATAAGATTTTGCTCCTACTAAGGGAAAAGGATTTCCTGCAGCCAAACAAAACAAACCCACAGCACAGAAAACACTTCAATGGTTTCTTCCCTCCTTACCCGGAAGTATTGACGGGGAAAAGGAGGCGAGAGAGGAAGAAAAAGACTGGAGTGACACAGGCACATAGACCTAAGAAAAAAGCCAGAGGCACACGAACTGGGAAGTCCCCTTCAAACACAGATGAGGAAATGCACGAAAATGGAAGATTGTCCCCTAGAGGGAGTCAAAGAGTTGCTGGGAGCTGGCCAAGCAACGAGACCTTACCCCGTCGCGAATTCGAACTGCTGACCTTTCCATCCACAGCTCATGGTTCAGCGGTTTAACCCACTGCACCACTCGCTGGCCTGCAGCGCATCATGGAAGGGTGCAAAAAGCTGCACCTGCCCAAATTCCCTCTTCTATACACAATGGTTAAATGTATTGGCACTTTGGCCCCCTTTGTATTTGGTTCGCCTACACAACAACCTTATGAGGTGGGTTAGGCTGAGAGATAGTAATAAATAAATGCCAGGTCGGTTAATAACAAGATCTCCCTCATTCGGGATTTAATCCTGGAGGAGGGTGCCGACCTGGCTTGCATCACGGAGACCTGGTTGGATGCGGCTGGGGGTGTGAACCTTTCCCAGCTGTGTCCGCCGGGATACCGGGTGATGCAGCAGCCGCGGCTACAGGGGCGAGGGGGTGGTGTTGCTGTGGTCTATCGGGATTACATCTCCCTCACCGGATACCCTGTCCCACAGTGTGCCGGGTTTGAGTGTCTCCGCATCGTGCTACAGGGGCGAGACAGGATGGGATTGCTGTTGGTGTACCGTCCACCTGGTTGCCCATCGGCTTCCCTACCTGAGCTGACCAGGGTGATCTCGGCGGTGGCACTGGAGTCCCCCCGCCTGTTAGTGCTGGGTGACTTCAATGTTCATGCCGAGGCCCCTGTGACAGCGGCGGCTCAGGACTTCATGGCCGCCATGGCGACCATGGGCCTGTCTCAATGGATCAAGGACCCAACGCATGGTGCGGGGCACACACTGGACTTGGTATTCACTGGTGGGTATGGGGATGGTGATCTGCCCATGGAGGAGATTAAGATCACTCCTCTGTCTTGGACGGATCACTATCTGGTGAGTTTTAGACTGGCAACGTTTAATCACCCCTGCAGAGCTGGGAGACCGAATTGTATGGTCCGCCCTCGGAGACTGATGGATCCGGATGGTTTCCTGAGGGCTCTGGGGGAATTCCCAGCTTCCCGGGTCAGTGATTCATCTGATGCTCTGGCTGCCCTGTGGTATGGGGAGGCAGCTAGAGCCTTGGATCAGATCGCTCCCGAACGGCCACGGCCTTGTCGTCGAGCCAAGGCGGCTCCTTGGTTTACTGAGGAGCTGCAGGCAATGAAACGACTGGGCCGACGCCTAGAGCGACGGTGGAGGAAAACTTGTGATGAATCTGACCGAACATGGGCTAGAGCCCATTTTAGGGCCTACTCCGTGGCGGTGATGGCAGCGAAGAAGGCGTTTTTCTCTGCCACCATTGCGTCTGCAAGTAGCCGGCCAGCGGAGCTCTTCCGAGTTGTCCGGGATCTGCTCCACTCGGCTCCTGTAGCAAGTGAGTTGGAGTGTTCAACGGACCGCTGCAATGAGATCGCACGGCACTTCGCAGATAAAATCGCTCAGATTCGCCACGACTTGGACTCTGGTTTAACAGTTCCAGAAGTTGTCCCTACGGCATCTGTCAATTCCATCGTTTTGGATTCTTTTCACCTCATACAGCCTGAGGATGTGGATAGGGTCCTCTGTAGTTTGAGATCGTCTTCGTGCCCGCTTGACCCTTGCCCAGCTTGGCTATTACGATCTGCGCGGGTTGGGCTGGCTGACTGGGTGGAACCTATTGTGAATTCATCATTGCGGGAGGGAGTGATGCCTAGCATCCTGAAGACTGCAATTGTGCGTCCCCTCCTGAAAAAACCATCTTTGGATTCCTCCAATTTAAATAACTATCGGCCAGTTTCCAATCTGCCTTTTTTGGGTAAGGTGATTGAGCGGGTGGTGGCGTCTCAGCTCCAGGGGATACTAGATGAAACGGAGTATCTGGACCCTTTTCAGTCTGGCTTCAGGCGGGGCTTTGGGACGGAGACAGCCTTGGTCGCCCTGCTGGATGATCTTCGCCGAGGACTGGACAGGGGGAGTGCATCCCTGCTGGTCCTTTTGGACCTCTCGGTGGCTTTCGATACCATCGACCATGGTATCCTTCTGGGCCGATTGGCTGAGTTGGGACTAGGGGGCACTGCTTTGCAGTGGTTTCATTCCTACTTGGCTGACAGGTCCCAGATGGTGATGCTGGGAGATGCCTGTTCGGCACCCTGCCCTTTACAGTGTGGGGTGCCACAGGGTTCTATTCTGTCTCCCATGCTTTTCAACATCTACATGAAACCGTTGGGAGAGATCATCCGGGGATTCGGAGTTGGGTGTCACCAATATGCTGACGACACCCAACTCTACCTCTCCTTGCCATCTCGCTCCAGGGAGGCTGTGGAAGTCCTAGAGCGCTGCCTGGAGGCGGTTGGGGTCTGGATGAGGGCTAATAGGTTGAGATTGAATCCAGAAAAGACAGAGGTCCTACTGGTCAGGAAAGCTTCGATGCAGGTACTGAGTCATCTGCCCGTTCTGAATGGGGTTGCACTCCCCCTGCAGGAACAGGTGCGCAGCTTGGGAGTACTTCTGGATTCACAGCTCTCCCTGGAAAGCCAGGTGGCGGCTGTGGCCAGGGGTGCGTTTGCCCAGCTTCGGCTGGTGCGCCAGCTGCGGCCGTACTTGAGTCGATCGGACCTGACCACGGTGGTCCACGCCTTAGTGACTTCAAGACTGGATTACTGCAACGCGCTCTACGTGGGGCTGCCCTTGAAGACGGTTCGGAAGCTGCAATTAGTGCAGAATGCGGCGGCCCGGGTGGTTGCTGGAGCTAGGCGGTTTGACTCTGTTGAGCCGCTGCTTCAGCGGCTGCACTGGCTGCCCATTCGGTTCCGAGCCCAATTCAAGGTGCTGGTAATGACCTTTAAAGCCCTTCACGGTTTGGGTCCAGGATATCTGAGGGACCGCCTTCTCCCATACATTCCGGCCCGCTCTCTTAGGTCATCTGAGGGGGCTCTCCTGCGTGTACCACCTCTATCGCAAGTTAGGGGAGTGGCAACACGTGGGCGAGCTTTCTCTGCTGTGGCGCCACAACTGTGGAACTCCCTGCAAGGGGATCTGAGAACCACCCCCTCCCTCATGACTTTTCGGCGAGGGCTCAAAACATTTTTGTTTCGTCTTGTGTTTGGGTGATGGGTTGTAGCCTGCCTCCTGTGTCTCAAGATGCTCTGCCATGTTGCTTTTGTGCTCCCTACTGTTGCCCCCCAGTGGTTTTTATTGATATTATTGTTTTTATTGTTTTTAAATTATGTATTTAAACTGTTTGTATTTTAAACTGTTTTTAATTTTTGTTGTAAGCCGCCTTGGGCATTTGCCTCGGCATGGGATAAGGCGGGATATAATTTTTTTAAATAAATAAATAAAATAAATAAAGGAAAATGAAATCCAGTTCTCTGCAGTTCTAATCTACTATGGTACCTGTTATGCCACATTGGTGGAGTCTGCTGAGGGCATAGATGATTGCAAGTGATGCCCATGAAGAATTGAAATTGTATTAAGCCCTTCTTCTCAGCCAAAACCCGTTCTCAGCCAAGACCTGTAACAAACCACAGCTTTGAATGATTGGTCTTAAGGTACCAAACAAAGCCTACAGAAAAGCTGGACGTGGAATTATCATGAAGCTTTCCATCCTCTGAATCCTGGAACTGGGCACCTGCAGGAGAAAAGAGCTCACATAGCCAGCAACTGGAGGTCAGGCGCTGCAGTTCCAAACAGAGTCCCTCTACTTCTTGCCAAGCTGAGTCCAGGGTAACTCTTGTACCCCAAAAGGCAGAGCTCTCTAACCCTGAGCATCCAGTCATCCAAGCCAAGAGACACCGAGTGAGGGTAGGAAACAAGAAGTGGACCCAGGGCCACTAGCGTCACTACAGGGGGGGGGGCGGAGCTGTAAGTTCTTCCGTGATCGGAGCCTCTGTTACATGGAAGAACGAAGCACCCCGCCCCCCCCCCACGCCTTCCGACCCAGTCAAAGCGGTGAAAACGCGCATTCACCGCTTTGACTGGGTCGGAAGGCGCGGGGGCGGGGCGCTTTGTTCTTCCGTGTAACAGAGGCTCCGATCACGGAAGAACTTACAGCTCCGCCCCCCTGTAGTGATGCCAGTGCCCAGGGCCAGTCTAGCCATGAGGCCAACTGAAGCACTCAAACTGATGAGGGTTGCCACATACCCTATATCTGCCTGCCACCTCCCCCCCTGGGCTGCTTCAATTGGCTCTCTCTCACTCTCTTCCAACTTGCTGAGAGTAATCAATTTACAATCAATTTACATGTGTATTATATTTTACACACATACCATTTTGATAAAAGTATAACTATGAATTAAAATTTCCATTTTTCATATAGCTCCACATATAGCTCACAATTTCAGCATAAGAACAGTCAGTTTTCGTGCTGGAAGGGAGACTAGGAAGTCACTGATAAGCTGTCATGACCCTCGGTGGCAGAGAGGAGTCGCTGTTGCGTGGTGCGGTGCGAGAACGGATTGGAATGCTGAGAATGTCAGTGACAGAGCGATGACAACTGGAAAAATGTTTCCCTGTTCAGCATGATCTGTGGCGTCCTGCAGAGAGCTCGAGCCTTGTGTTCAGCAGCTAGTGAAGATGACTACACCATGGAGGAAACCAGCTGGAATTGTAGGGCTCTATACAGAACAATATTGTAAAGATCCTTATCGGATCTAGATAAGCCTGCCTATGTAAACCGCCTTGAATAACATCTGAAGAGCAATCTGAGGATAAGAAAGGCGGTATATAAATACAGAAATGAAGAAATGAAATAGCTGAAGATTGTGATTTTCAATAATTTTACAACGGTGTAGGAAGGCAAAGCCTGGGATTTCTCGTCTGTAATTTGTAAATGAAACTCTAAAACTTCTTCAGGTATGTTCTGAGAGATGGCCAGGAAATTGATCCAAAGGAACCCAAGGGAGACACAGAGTGAGGGCAGAGAAGTGGGTCCGGTGCTGTCCGAGCAATGACAAGGCCAGTTGAAAACTCATTTCAAGTGGTGAGTTGGAAGAGTGGTGAAATCTAGAATGGATTGTGAAAAACTTCAGAAGGATCTTTCTGAACTGGGGAAATGGGCAGCAAAATGGCAGATGTGCTTCAATGTCAGTGTAAACTGAGGGAGAGGGGATTAAGAAATGTTCCAATTAGGATATGAGCCGGAGTACTAATTTCAGTACTAGAATTCAAGCTGGCCAGCTATGTGTTACACTAAAAATCCAGGAGACTAGAATTCGGGGGGAGGATGGGACCCAGGTTTTTGTAAAGGTAATGTCTGTGCCAGAGGGCTAGTTTATGGTTCTTAACTCTCTGAGACCCTCAGGACTGAGGTGTGAGATAACTCACTTCTCCCTTAGTGTGATCAGTGAAAAAGACAAAGACGGCATGGACCGTAGTTTTTGAAGGTGACAGAAACTGAATTGGGATTTAATCTGAGACTGCAATGGAAACTAAGAAAAGCCACTGGCAGCTAACAGCTGTAGAGACTCTTAGAACAGGGGTTCTTAGCCCCTGACTGGCCGCATACCACCTCCAGCGCTGCTCGTCCATGTACCACCGGAAGTGACTGGCGATGAGGGCATCACCAGTTACTTCTGTGTTTTTGCGTTTTCGGAGCCAGAAAACACAAGTAGAAAGTTCAGAGCAGGTGGGAGGACCCTTCCTAGTACTCCCGAGAGGCTCGGCCAAAGGTAGGAGCCGCTTGGGAGTGAAAATGCAGTGCAAAAACTCAGCCGAAAATGCCACGGAGCTGTGTTCTGGGCAGTCCGGCTGTCCGCATAACACCTCTGGTCACTGGAGTACCACTGCTGGTATGCATACCACCGGTTGAGAACCCTTATCTTAGAAGACAGATGTAGCTCATGTTGCTTATAGGAGCATGTGCTACCTAATTGCATCCAAAGCACACACCTGTTAATTTGTAAATAAATATTGCCAAGTTATCATCAGCCTCCTGTGATTTTTCCTCTAAGAAAACCCAGGTAATATTGTTCCCCTGAAACTTCTTACTGCTCAGGGAAGTGGGGCACTAGAACGTCACAATATTTGTTATCAAATTTTAAATTTTAACTCATTACATATAGAGAGCTGAATTGTCCAGTTGTGAATGAAAGGCATCTATTGTGCCCAAGGATTTTCCTGCAGCACTTTTCCCTGCCCAAGAAAATAATTTGACAAGCTCATATAAAATTAAGCACTGCTAGACCTTGGACTGTGATTTTTATTTTTTTTGGCAAGCATAGCTCTCCTGGCAGAAAGGGTTAAACTATGGTTCACCCTCAAATGATGTCATAAGCTAAGGAATGACATCATATTCCTGTCACAAGGATGTCATTCCTCTGTGATGTCAGAAAGCACTTGGGAAACCTCTCTTGCTATTGCAGAAGTGGTTTTAAAATATGACTAAGGCTATCTCAGTGTCCGATGTATCATGTTGTGCACTCCTGGTCTAAAGTTATGATTTTAGGGGTCCATTCTGTCTGGGAACGGACTCAATGAAATAGGAAGAACTAAACTCCTCTGGCCCGTTCCTAGGCCAGACAATAGCTCCAGTGGCAGTCTGTCCATGGAGAGAGGAGGGGTTGTTCATATGCCAAATATTTATATAAACAGCTCTCTTAACAATATAAGAGTTAGGGCGCAGTCCTATCCAACTTATGCTACCGACTGAGCTCTGCTCAATCCTATTCAATTTATGCCACCGGTGTAACCCAGCGGTGCAGGAGAACGGGAGGCCCTAGAACAGAAAGAGGATTCAAATCCCCTCCAAAAGGGGAATTCAAAGGGGATTTGAATCCCTTTTCCATTCTGGGGCCTCCCGTTCTCGCTGCACCGCTGGTTACACCGGTAGCATAAGTTGGATAGGATTGAGCAGAACTCAGCCGGTGGCATAAATTGGATAGGATTGCGCTGCCTGGCACATAAATAGATAGTCCATGGAGAATATGGATCATGTGTGGGATGATGTTCATTTTGAGTGTGTTCCATGTACTCAGTTGGAGAGTTCTACCGGTCGAAATCCTGTTTTAGCCAACTCAAACAATCCATATTCATCATCATCTTGGTTCTGTCTTGTGGCACTATCGTACCTAAATAAATAAAGCTGGCTGGGCACCAACCAAAGCATCATTCCTCAAACATTGACCAATGGGCACTTTTGCCCAGTGGAAGAGATTCGATTTGGACCAATTAATGAAATGTCTGGATAGATTACCGAAATTATCAATCAACTCAAACAATGGAGAGACAGAAGGGGCACTAACAAATAAAAAAGTATCATCAGCATGGAGAACTCTCCTATGCAAATTGCCTCCCAACCAACCATGCATATACCTTTCATTAAATCCTATTGCCTAATGGTCATAGCCAGTGACTGCAGGAAAAAGACTGAAAAGAAGTGACGAAAGGGGGCAGCTTTGCTCATTGTCCATCCCCAGATGAGAAGGGTGTGAAATTATATTTTTAGTGATTATTCAAGTCTGGAGAAACATGCAACAATTTTACCAATTCACACAGCAGGCCAAGAACACCCAACAGAAACGACTGACTGATTGCGTCAAGCCTTCTCAGCATCCAGCAACATCACTTCTGCCAGGCCCACTGAGGCACTGAACAGAGTCAGGACATCCACTGAAAGCCTGATGATGTCACTGTATTGTCTTCCATGGACAAAATCCACCTGAGACGGGTGTGTACAAGCATGTGCATGTGTGTTTGCAAATGGCAAGGAAGGGTTGCTCTTAGGACTCCTAGAAGAAATCATGGAGGTCAACCACAGAGAGTATTCAGTAAATTTTATGTAACCTGTCAACCTGCCACCCAATTTTGTTCAATACCCCTAGTCATTGGGTTGTGCATATCGGGAACACCTCGGGAAAAGGGGATGTATGTCCCCTTCCCTGGTTGCAAGCTGGCCAAGGCCCTATGGGCGTCCTTGAATGTACACCAGCTATGAAGCTGATGTACACCCAGGGTGGCGGGGTAAGGCCGGCCAGGCCTGGGAAACAGGCCTAGGGTATCGGCAGAGCTTACTGCCGATATCCCTGCCCTCTCCTGGCCACCCCATTCTACCCTCCCCCCGCCCCTGCACCAGTCGGTGCAGGACTAACCTGTATTGGTAAGCGCTGGGACGGTCTTCCAGGGGAGTGAGGGCTGCCGGCTGCCGCGCCAGCAACCCTTACTCCTGAGTCGTCGCAAATGTGCTTTACAGCACGTTTGTGATGGCTTAGAGCAGCGGAATGCACACTCCACCGCTCTAGCACTTAGGCAGGATCGGGTTGTAAAGTTCTCTCCACAAAGGGAAAATAGGAAATGGTAAAATGAAAGGGGAATTAATTGGCTTCACTGAATAGGAATTAAAAGAGAAAAGCTGCAAGCTTCTAGTTAAAGTTAAAGGGAAATTCACTGAACGTAACTTCTGTGGAAACATTATATGAGCATAGCCATAGGAATGGCTGTTGATGAATAATATGGCACTATTGTAAGTGCTGTGTGAAACCATAATTTTAATTCCAGTTATTCAAGCTGATTACAGAAAAGCAATGCCCCCAGGGTATTCAGATATACCATGGCAGCATATATTTGCCTTGCCAAGAATAAGAGTTGATTTAGAAAATGATCTAGTTTCCTAAACAAAGTGCAAATAATCTTTAATTGTCAACAGTTAAAGGAAGATACTGATTACACATGATTCACTTTATCAAATCAGTTTATGTTTGACATTTCCATATGCTCAGGATGGCTCTCTTTCTTTTTGTGATTTCCCTAAGGACTAGCTTGGCTGCTTTTCAGCCTCTTCTTTTTAGCAGAACTCGCAGTTTGATTTCCCTTGCTGAGGTGTACGTAGTTGGCCACTCAAGTGCTCCCATGTGCATTATTTTTCTACATGTCACAGCAATTCAGAAAAGTACCTGACAGTCAATACAAACCGGACCAGGAGCCTCTCCCAAATCCAATGCTGTGCAACTCAGTACAAGAAAGTTCTCTAGACTTAGCCTAGAATGTGAAGTAGTACAAGTTCATTAGCCTATTGTCTTTGTATTTTAACTACATCACTATTTACAATACATAAATTGTGAAAAGAAAAAAAAACAAGCTATGTGCTCGGGGAAATCTCACTATATTTCTGAATGAGCCCAGATATGCAGAGGATTGCACCTTGTATTTCTTAAGCCACCTTCCTGATGGCAATGAAGAGGCAGACAACTACTGGCTATTTTTATTTACTGCAATAGGTACTTAGCAGTTTCGTTATTACTGGTATCCTGTTACTAATGTAGTATTTGTGTTTCTACCCAACATTTGAAGGTTAAAAACATAAATGTATCATCTTCTATATAAATAGTTCCTTTTAACTTTATGAAAATGAAAATAGAGCCCGCTGCACTTAATGCAGATGTAACATCTAATTTTAGTAAGGTTCAATATTACGGTAGCATCTATCTTATATTTTTGCTATTTAACTATTTCAGACAAATTAAAAATTACCCTGAGGATTGGAACAACATATACGTTCCAAGATTAATTAAAAAAAAAACCACAGAGACCATTTATTGCCTGAAAAAAATACATATCTTTTATAATAATTAAGAACTAAACAGGGCACATGGACAAAAATAAATTGTAGTATGTACATACACTGAAAAGGATAAATAGCATATATATATTTTGTAATACTGCAATACATGCCTTTGTGTATTTCCGGTCCAGACGTTTCACTGTGTACATTAAAAGGATAAATAAGTGCTAATATAAGACAATTTTAGTGTAAACAATGTCATAGGGCTTATAACAAGCCACCATAATTAGGGCCAACTTAATAAAAGCACATATTGCCTTTCACACCACCTCATACTATTTAAATTTAATTAATGTATTCACAAATACAATTACAAGATAGTATAAAAGTAGACAATTTGCTTCGCACTTATTCCCACACAACAAATGCAGGCTGTAGGTTTCAAGGACTGTCTGTAGTTTTCACAAGGTCCTCAAAGAGGATTTTATTAATATACATAAAGCACAATCCTGTCCTGTGTGCTCATTCCTGTGTGTTGAGGAATCCTTATTGAGCACCTCAGAGCTCCATTCCCACCCAGCCACCCACTCCTTGGCGCACACACGCTTGGGTGCACCAGGTTGTTTTGTACACCTTCCCTATCCCCATCCAGCCTTCCCTCTTTTACTTAGTCAAGCAGTGAAAGTGAGCTGGACAAAGATATGGGAAGTGCATGCCAGCTTCCCGTTCTCTAGGCTGCCCTGATGTGCAGAAACATGGCCTGTGAGAAACATAGCTCTGGTATGTTCTACAGGGATCCCTCCACCCGGGTAGCCTCTGCACAGGGAAGGACTGTGCCCATGATACGTTTCACTACAGATAGTCCCAAATGGGTAGGCAATGCAATGTCCACAGGCTTTATGCGACCTGCCAGAACATTTCCTCCAGTAAAAAAGCTCCTTCCACTCACTACTTTTCGGCCCAGGAATGGCCAGCCACTGATGAGAGTACATGGGAGCAACACTGAGAAGTTAAAGGGAAAGTCTTGGCAGGCCAGATACAGCCTCTAAATGTTATGTTGTCTACCCTGTTCCAAAGGATCCATAACCATAGCTCAAGTTACCAAAAAAGAAAAAGAAAAAGCATATACAGTATGTTACAGTCCAGAAACACCTGATACACTGTTTTGTTCACTTTAATTTCTAATTTTGGCTTCAAAATTTGATTGTCAATATTGTCTGCCTAAGCAAGGTTAGAAATCACCAATTTGGCCATGACTTTAAAAATACGCTTGTTTAAAAGCCTGCATCTTTTCACTGATTTCTTATTGTCTCCTATATTGTCTTTCCACAATACCTTTTTTTTTCAAATATATACATGACTATGCGGGACTCACGGTTTTCTTTTTTAAAAATCATATACATAAGCATACATCTGTGTTGCAATCTTGCGCATAGTTACATACTCAAAAGTTCTACTACCATCTCTACAACTTAGGCGTTTGGCTGTGCCCAAGACTGCAACTTCAACATACTTTTTCAAAGCATGAGAGTCATAATTTGTAACAATGCCTATGAATCATGCTCAGGCTAATTACTGGCATATTCATGGGCACTACACAAAATTACTGTATTGTAAGTGCAGTTCACAAAAACAGGATTTGGTGGCTCTCCACCTGACTGGCATTGCTCACATTTCTGAATGTGAACTTCTCAAAGGTTACTCAATATCCAAATATATCATTAAATTACTTCCATGATGAAGAATGCTAACTATTTTGCTCTAAGACGTCTCTGCTGACTGGGAGGCAAAGACTCAGCT
Organism: Plestiodon gilberti rubricaudatus; assembly: GCA_026170595.1. Taxonomy (NCBI): domain Eukaryota; kingdom Metazoa; phylum Chordata; class Lepidosauria; order Squamata; family Scincidae; genus Plestiodon; species Plestiodon gilberti. The sequence continues at coordinate 68,551,042 of JANXHW010000001.1, forward strand.
CTGTCTGTCCCCACCTTACTGGAAAGTGGATTCTTATTACATCCTAGCAAGAATTCTCCAGTTCTTCCTTGCTAGTCAACGCTAATGAGAAAAAAAAAAGCTTGGTATCAATTACTCGGAATAAGATGGCCTCAATGCTGTTTCCTGTCTTTTATTCTGTGGCTGCTTCCATAGTTCTCCCAGGATTCCACCCTAGTCGTCACTCATTAAATGTGAGGGCCACCTTCTTCAATGACTTCAGATTAAATTGCCGCAGACATTCCAGTTCCAATGTACTCTTGGTCTTCGGGATGCTGCTTTCCCAGGAAGGAAGTTTGTGTTTGGACTACAGGATATTTTCAAACGATTATGGACGGTGAAACCTGAAGTTGGTAAACATATGATTCATTTGAAATGCTTTTTTTCCCCCAATCGTGATGATTCAGAGAAGATGAGAACAATTTAAGCATGCCAAAACATCAACATACCCGGCCCCTTCCCAGCTAATGCCTGCTCTTCTCCTCCTGCCCCCCCCACAGATATAGCCAACATAAAGGTAAAGGTGACCCCTGACAATTAAGTCCAGTCGTGTCCGACTCTAGGCTGTGGTGCTCATCCCCATTTCAAAGCCGAAGAGCCAGCGTTGTCCAAAGACACCTCCGTGGTCATGTGGCCGGCATGACTCTCCTTGCCGCAGCGCGTAGCATGCAGCTGGAACACAGAGCGCTGTGTACCTTCCCGCAAGCTGTACCTATTTATCTACTCGCATTAAGATGCTTTGGAACTGCTAGGTTGGCAGGAGCTGGCCAAGCAACGAGAGCTCACCCCGTCGCGGATTCGAACTGCTGACCTTTTGATCGACAGCTCATGGTTCAGCACATAGGGGTCTACAAAAAGAAACTTCTGTAGCATTCTGGATGTTTTTATTTGTGCACTAAAAAGGCTAAGATAATTTACATTAAGGTGGTTGTAACAAATTCCACCTCAGGAATCTATCCCAACTCATCCGTGACTGAACTGTATGATTTAATTGTTGCATAGCATTTGTATCATTTAGACTGGGTCTTAGTTCCACTGTGTTCAGTGGGCTGGATCAATGGTGGACAAGCCACTATTTAGAATGGTGCATTCGTCTAGAGTCCCTACTCAATCACACATGAGTACTTGCACCACAGAAGTGCAGCTAACAAGGCAATACAGCAGATCAGTCTTGAGTCCCTTCTTTCCTCACACTGAATTTGCGCAGAGCATACCCACTCTGCTCTGAGGTGCCCAACAGTTTTTGACTGTGACTGAAAATTTCAGCAGAGTTCTTTTTCCCTTCTACCTTCTATTATAAAGTGCAAGTCTTACTTACATTACATCAGTGCAAGTAAAGAAAAAGAATGGTACAGAAATGCTTAAAAAGTATATTTTTGCTTTTGTAAATATGCCTAAGTATATTTACTAACACAAATCTGATAGCTTCAATTAGTATGCTGGTTGCTGAGAAAATAATTACAAAAGTTCTCCATATTGCTGGTGACCTTTCTAGAGGCCATACATAATTTGTTTTGACCAAGATAAGGAGGAGGCACCCCACACTTCTGGCCCATTTCTGATAGGCATTTACATCAGTTTAAAAAAAAGATGACCAGGTTGGAGTGCAATTCTTACTGCATCAGTGCCAGATGCAGAGACATCATGTCGTCACCTGGCCATATTTTCACACAATTTGCATGTGTGATTGTTACTTTAATCCAACAGTGAGTAATATCCCTGCATAATTTGACTCCAAATGTAACCTGCCACATTTGGAACCTGCCACATTTGGTCACTAGAGGCTTCAACTTTTTGTCTCCTGTTTTTAGGTTTCAAGGGGAGAGGGCATTAATTAAGCACTGGGACAAAACCAGAGTACAGTATGTTGCTGATGGGCTGCATTCAAGTATTGTACTGAATCCACCCATTCTTATACATTCTAGTCTTCATCAGCTGGCAAACTGGTTATCTGGCATTAGTGATTATCTCAGCAATCCCACTTACTTAGAACAGGAAATGAACAGTGATCTAATTGTAGAAGTATCTAAAATTGCTAAAAGAATGCAGTAAATTGCTCCTCACTACCCACACAAAAAAGCACCATAGTTCCTTACCTTGTAAACTGTCGACTCTCTTCATGTACTTCCATTTCTGTGCTTTTAAATTCATTTAATTCTTTCCGTATTGCTGCCTAATTGTAAACATAAAAAGGCATGATCAGATAGTTATTAAATGGAAACAATAAAAATATACTTTTGTAGAACAGAGTGGCTGTTCAGGAAATATATTTTGTGCCTGATGTTCGATTTTCAAGCCATTTTTATACAAATCTACTTATTTATTTTATTTTAGGAATTTGTAGCCCGCCTTTCTCCCGAGGGCACTCAAGGCGGCTTATACTTATGCTCTCCTCATCTCAGTTCAGGCATATTTAAAGACTAACATTAATGGCATGAAGTTGTACAGAATAGTGTTTCAAGTATAACTCAGAGAGAGTTGTCCTCCCAAACCTGAGTGATGTTTAGGATAGAGATCTACACTGGGAAAAGATGCAAGTAGAACTGAGTGGCTCCCACAGCCTCAGCATCCTTAGAGAGAGACATGCGCCTCCAACCAGGGGCGTTCCTAGGGTTTGCATCACCTGGTGCAGGATGCCAGTGCGTCACCCCCATGATGAACCTTCTCCCATGGCAATGGGCAGGGAAATGCATCACCCCGCCCCCATCCCATTGCCCCACCTCCCGCTTAATCAAAATTACACCTTTAAATTTACAATACTATACGCACAGCCTAATGTATGTTTGCAGCCTAAACAGAGGCATCACAAGGGTTTGCGTCACCCAGTATGAGAGCATTAACTTTAATTTCATATACTGTATAACAGTACAAGTCACCCAACACATCAGTAACCAACTTGGCTCTCAGAACAATCAGTCTCATTGATCTGTTTTGAGTTACGGAAATCCACTTTTTGTTACACAAAGAAGTTGTATTTTCTGTTTCCGGTTATTTGGTCATAATGTTTGATAGAATATTTTGAAACGGTTTGTTTCATTGCATTCCGCATGTGATTACACATTGAAAGATATATAGCATGATGATATTATTCTTAAAGACAAAGGTTTTCACAATTTTGACCATTAGTGATGTCACCCCCCTGAAGGTGTCACATGGTGCGGTCCACACCCCCTGCACCAGCAGAGGGACGCTACTGCCTCCAACTTTTCCCATCTTTTCATAAGACAGAGGAAATGGCACACAAAAGCCCTCCAGTGTCTTATTAACTGAATATTTTATTTATTTATTTATTTTATTTTTCACATTTCTATACCGTCCTTCCTCCAAGGAGCTCAGAGTGGTGTACATATTTCCTCCCCTCCTTTTTGTCCTCACAACAACCCTGTGAGGTAGGTGGGGCTGAGAGATAGTGACTGGCCCAAGGTCACCCAGGAAGCTTCGTGGCTGAGCGGGGATTTGAACCTGGATCTTCCAGGTCTAAGTCCAACTCCCAAATCACTACACCATCATGGAGAGTTGCCCTTGGGGGCAAGTTGTAATGCAACCCTGTAATGCATAAAGGCAACCCTGGCCATCTTTTTTTCTCAGTCTATTTCCCGGAGACAAGAGAACAAATGGTCTCCATTTTCTTTATTTAAAACAGTACCTGTTGCTCCTTGTGAAATAACTGCAATACGAAAATGAGAGCATAGAGATAGCACTAACTAGGAAGCAGTGGGGGAGGGAAGGGTTGGGGACTCTAGTGACAAAAAAGGAATCTGTCACTCTAGCCGGTCATCTGTTCAATGTGCATCCGCAAAAGAGAGTAATGCAGCCTACAATTCTGGAGGGAGGGATGACTAATACTTCATGAATAGCAACTGCACAAGCTGCAGGATTCCTGCCTCTCCTGACTGAGGACTAGCTTTTAGGCATGCAAGACAAATAATGCATTTCAACGAGAAATTAGCTCGTATTTCAGCTTTCTGGAACATGAGATGAAACGTCTGGATATTCTAGGCCTTTGCTTTCAGGAGGCAGATACTAAAGCACAGCAGCTTTTCTAAGTACTTTACGTGGGGAATGAGCACCGGCATTTAAAACAAGTTAGACAGTAATCAATTCCATAGCAATTTCCTAAAAAGCCTGGCTATCTACATACAGGTATTAACCACAAATACTTTTATTACAGAATGGCTTTTAGACTCCCATCACTCCATGACAGCAGATCTGCTCTTACTCTTTGCTTCCCCCTCCCCCCTTTTAAAATACCACTAAAATCTCTCAATAATCCTTTTTTAAAAAAGGCATCTCATTAGAAGCACAATTCTTTCAGTGGAGGTCAGAATTCTGGGTGCAACACAGTCATTATGCAGTGTCATCACCACAATGACATCTCAAACCATCGCCTCCTGTTCCAGCAGAGGATTATCTTGCTTATCCCTTGTGGTGCTATCTAAGCATGAAGCTTCAGCAAGAAATAGCAAATACAGAGCTAAGGTTCAGAATAACTTCCTCCTGTTTTGTTTAACACAGTAGCCCAAAACTAGATGTTAGCAGCTGAAAGCACCAGCCATGCATCTCCACTGCTTCCCTTCTCTTTTGGCAACGTTTAGTAATGCCAACCACAGGATGTGAGGTCATTGCAGTGCACATTTCCTCACCTTTCCCTCCAGTTAAGCAGCAGACAATGAAGAGGAACAGGAAAATGCACAACACAACGTCAAGTCATGAGTTTGGCATTGCTAAACGTTATGGCGGAGGAGCTGGGCTACTGCTCTTGGCAGCAGCCATGTGTCAGCCAAAATGGAGACCATTTGTGTCAGCCAAAATATCCAGTTTGGGCCTTAATTGGAGAAAGTTCTGAACCAGACCCGAGAACAACTCAGGCCTGAGTCTCCAACCAAAAAGGTAGTAAGTAGAAGAGAAAAAGCCTCCTGCGAGAGGATCAAAGCTCAGCTCCCACTTTTCTCCCATCTCAGCACCTCCAATCCCCTCAGAGGAAGACAGGACAAACAAAGAGAAAGCAGGGAGATGACCAGTCCCTGTGAGTTACTGCATGCCAGGCAGCACTGGCTTGCTCTAAGCCACATCCATACGTGGGGAGATGCTAGAAGATGGTAAACAGAAGCCATCATAGCACTCACTCATATCTGCCTAATCTTGATTCAACAGAGGGATTCCTGTGGCAACCTGACAGAGAGACTGGAAAAGAAGTGATCTAGAGCCAGATTTATTGCATGTTCCCTTAAAAATGGATGTGCTTCATCATGACTGGCATGAGAATTGGCAGGGGTGTCTCTGCTAAGAACACTGGAAAACAGTTTTGAGATACAGAAATAAACCCATTATTTGTCTCTTACCTTATCCGCAGGAGTTAACCTTGCCCAGGGCTTGTCAGCACGGCGGTCGTAATCTGGAGAATCCGTTACTTCCACATACTCATTAAAACGTAGGATTCTCCTTGCCTGAAGTTCAGCCACTGTTGGTCTCAGACTGAGCTATAAAAAGAGGGTAAGTATAACAAGTCAAATACACACTCACACACACACACACACACACACACACACACACACACACACACACACACACACACACACACACACAGAGGACAAGGAGAAACTTTGGAAGAGATGCCAAATTTAGGACACAGCAGGACCAATTTCTTGTTAGAGCAAAAAACAAAGATGGCTCTCAAATAACTCTAGTAGGTTGAAATAAGATTATGCTGAATTCTTTCCAATAGAAACATACAGTTTGTTAGGAAATAAGATGATTCATTTATATTAAAAAAAAGGATCCACCGCTCCATAAGGCATTGCAAATGGATTTTTGAATTAGGCAAACATCCTGTTAAAAATATATTCTACATTTGACACCTTGAGCAAGACGTAAGGATAACTGAGTAAGAGTCATTTTGAAGTAAAAGAGAACCCTGACGTGCCACATGAACTTCGTCTGAGCTGTCAAGAGTTATGTATCAAAATCTAGATTCAAGTTATAATACTACAGTAAGGGAAAAATGAGAGATAATTTAAAAAAAGTCAAGGATTTATACCGGTATGTACCTTTTTGTTACTTGTACCCATAGGCTTGAAATTAAACCAAGCTGGCAAGATATTGACCTGCAGATCAGGATTGAGCCTTAAGGAAATAATGTGTTCCATTGAGATATGAAAATGGGTACATTTTCAAAAGCTGGAAGCTGACCATAGTCGACACTCAAATTTGAGGAACATGATTCACTGCAGAGCCATAGACACATGTGAGGGAATAGGAAGAAGCCTGAAGGAATATCACGGAAGAAAGAGAAAAGCTACCCAAAACTGATCAGGGTGGTGTTGCATACCCGTATTTCTCAGCGTGAGTGTGATGTTTTGCAATCATATCATAGCAGTGGATCAAGTCAAGTGGAACTTAGTCTGATGAACAGCCACCATGCTTCCAGCAAGCCTAACTATGCCATGTTGCCTTATATGTAACGAACAGGGAGCCAGAACATCGGTTTAGTCCCATTCACAAGCTCAGGTTTCTCATTGACTGCCAATGAAGCAAGGTTGCCGATTGCCGCCTTGCAGGGGAAAAAAGCAGGTGTAGGAGCCCAACTTCAGCCCCTATTGCACTCACACAGATACTGAACAAGGCATTTGGGGTACCTTTCTGCTGAGACTGCGCTTCAGTTCTCTTTTCGCTTCTTGTTCCTCTTCTTCATTTTTTTCTATTTTTAGAAATAAAGGAAAAAGAAAAACATATTTACATTAGTCTTGTGTGGGTTGAAAAAAATGTCAACTTTTCTATTTCTAACCCATTCCTGTATGCCTGCTGTTTTATGTCACCCACCTTCCTTCTTCACCTCTGCAGACTCTACAGTCACCATCATAGAAAAGGAGCAAAGAACGGACAGCCCCTGTCATTTCCCACCTTAAAGTACAAAGACTCAGCACCCCAGAGCAGCAATGACTAAACTAACGGTGCTAAAATTTGCATTGCCCAAACTCTCTAATGAATGCTGCCTTTTGAGAGCTGATGCTTTTGGGGAAAAGCTATCTGCCTTATTTACAGATTTTTATCTCACCATTCAGGAATGGGTTAGAAATAGAAAAGTTGACTTTTTTTGAAGTTGACATTTTAAGGGGGTTGGCAGATTTGTATGGGAGAAGATGGTTCCTTGCAGTGGTGTTGTGCGCCCTCCCGGCGCCTGGAGTGGGGGCGGGGGCCGAGCGCCCCTGGACGTGCCATGGCATGAGCGAGCACGCGCACCTGCCCGCCTCTCCAAGCTGGGCCGCTGACCGACGAAGCCGGGAAGGGGAAAGGAGAGGTGGGCAGGCGCTCGTGCACAACACTCCCCGCCTGCTCCGTTCGGTCTGGCGGCAGCCAGCAGCAGCAGGAGGAGGCGGAGGCGGGGAGTGTTGTGCGCGAGTGAGTGCTTGCTCGCGCACAACACTCCCCGCCTCCTCCTCCTCCTGCTGCTGTTGCTGCTGCTGTGGCCCGCAGGACCGAAGGCAGGTCCTGGGCGGCATGTGCTGGTTGCCGGTGGCATGGCGCCCCCCGGAAGCAGCGCGCCCACTCACCGCCAGGGGCGCTGCGCACCAGAACACCCCATAATAGGACGCCACTGGTTCCTCGGATAACCTGGCCCCAAGTCATTTAGGGCTTCAAAGGTCAAACACAACAGCTCAAATTGTGCCCAGAAAGGAACTGGTAGCCAGTGTAGATGGCACAGAATGGGAGTCACGAGCTCCTAAGCTCAGGATGACACTTCAGCCCCAACCTCTGGACAACCTCTCTCAGCAGCTTCATTTAGATGCTGAAATGGGAGACGAGATGGGACTGCACAGGTCAAAGGGTCAAGCAGAGTCTCTCAGCACTTCTGGGTGAATCCCTCCAGGCAGGAGTGGAATGGAGTGGCGTCACTGCAGCACAGTGCCCCCTAATGCAATCTCTGCGAACGTGAAAGGTATTTAGGAGGATACTATGATCGATGATGTCAGAAGCAGCTGAGAGGTCCAGCAGAACTAACAGGGATGCACTCCCCCTGTCCAGTTCCTTGGGTAGGTCATCTACAAGGGTGACCAAATTTGTTTTGGTCCCAAACCTTAGGTGAATCCAGAATGAGAAAGATTATCAGCCCCCACCAAAAGCCTGATGAAACAGGAAGCTTTTTAAAGCTCTCTTAAAAACTGGGCAAGTAGGAGCACCACAGTCCCCTTGCAGGAGGGAGTTCCAAAGTCACTTCAAACAAAGGACAGGGAAGATTCAGAGAAGGCTTAGAGTAGACTGTAATATGTATATGCTGCTTTTCAACAAAAAGTAGTTTACAAAGCAAAATAAATCAATAAATGGTTCCCTGTCCCCAAAGGGCTCACAGTCTATGGCTGAGCTCTGCAGCCACAAAGTTGCGGGTGGTGCACAGCAAAATCATTCAGCAGTGTGGGGCTTCAATTCCAGCTGTGCGGCCATATGGCTGTGCAGCATACAGGGAAGGTTAGTCTCCAGTTCAGTTGGTTCATGACTGTCTAGACCAGTAGTCCCAAATCTCTCCCCCACTACAAATCACCTTGTTCTCTCACGCCGGGCCCAGGACATACTCCCTGGGCCTCAGAACGCCTCTGGAAGCAACTGGAAGTCACTTCCGTGAAACCAGCGACTCAGGGAGCGGAGGCCCAGGGAGTGTGTCCTGGACCCGGCGTGACCCAGGAGTGGCCTCCAATTGCGCCCAGTCGGACACAAGGGTGGATCCAACTCCGCGACCCACTACACATCGGGTGTTGTGGTTGCTGGGGACACTGGCATTGTTGCTGAGCCGGTGGGAAATGACTCAGCTTCTGCTGTCTTCCCTCCTCCCTTGCCTTTGCTGGACGGGCTTAGGATATAACGGATGTCACATTGGTGCATGGATAGATTGGGCCTTATAGACTCTTGTCCTGATGAAGTCCGATGCAATTTGGAAGAAACGTCGTTTTGATAATGTTTTAAGTGTTTTTAACCTTGTTTTTTTTTTAACCTATAAACATGTTTAACTTTTAATTGTTTTGTCATGGCTTTTTAAACTTGTTAAGTGTGCAAACTTCTATGCTTATAGACTCCATATCTGTAATTTCCTAAATATACAATGCCTAATAATCAAATCCTTGTAAAAGGATTTAAAATGTCTGGCCTCCTTATTGTAACAAGTGCACCGGTAACAAAACAAGATGCTTATTCAAGTCAATGTGCAGGATGCTATTGCAAGTTGCTCTTCTGTAAGCAGAAGGAAAACTTTGGATTCAACCAATAACATAGAAATAATTATTGCCTATTTCTTATAAAAGCTTTGGATAAGAATACAACATCCAAAGAACAAGTAATCTTGATGTAGGCAGGGGAATGCCCCAGGAAATTGTTTGATCTATTGTACCTTTGCTTTATTCACAGTGAACATTATAATTGTCCATGTAATGCCAGGATGCTTCTCAGGTGTAATTATTATCAAGATATTAATCTGGTACCATTGGGAAAAAGAAAAATATAGCAATTTTTGCTAAAAGACATTCATCAGATTCAAGCACTTACGCTTCAAGATGTTTCTTTGTGCTAGCTCTTCAGAGGTGGGCCTCTGGCTAAGCCTCCTGCAAAAAAAAAAAAAAAAAAAAAAGGAGAGAAAAAAGGTTAAACATATTCAGACATTAAGGTACAACAAGGCAAGGCACTTGGAACCCCCATTTTAAAGAGACCAATTTTCAAGCAAACTTTCAAATGCCAATAGTTATAACAACTATTGGCTTTGTGCTGGTCTAGTGATTACACATACCGTATTAACTTTGGCGTTAAACTGGGGTAACTTGAAAAGACTTGTTTATTTAGCTGTGTTGGTTTCACTACACCAATCTGTATACTTTTTACAACATCTACTATGCAACTGTAAACTACTTTTGTACAAATCAACAAGATTCCTGCTTTTAAGCCGCCAACATGGTGCAAACTTGCAAGAGTGAATTTGCATTTGAAAATATAATCAACAAAATAAACAATCCATTCATTAACAGTAGAAAATGCTCATCTATTTCAGAAGGCTCAGGCAATTCATGAGGGAATCTATTCCATCAGCGACTCCAATTAAAATAAGAGCTCAGATTTCAGACATGAGACCCGCAAAACATATGCTCAATCAAGGCAAAAACTCTTTGATTCAAGTCAAGCAACTCAAATGGTACCATAAAGTTGAGAGCTCCAATGTAAGTTGTGAATTGACCAAAGAAACCCTCCAGTAACGTGTCTGAAACTCAAGACCTTTCTACTAGTGCCTGTGTCACGTAGCATTTAAAAAGAAAGAAAACAGCCGTCGTTAAAAATATCCATTTCCAAAACTTGGTTATTTGATTGTTTTTTTAATTTATGCATTTCATTTTGCTTCAATAGGAAGTGTGTGAATAAGTGAGATTAGAATGTAGTCCAGACAGTAGTAGTTAACAGTAGTCGTACACTGTTAAAAGGGGAAGGATTCATTAATTCATAATCTGTTAAAAATGACATTAGTTGGATCCAAATGTAACATCTGCAGCAGGTTCATAACTATGAAGTGTAACTTATTTATTTCACACTGCTAAGATGACACAGAACCGGTTTGAAAGATGGATGATGGCCCTATTACGGGCCGGTGGTGCGGGTTACTCGGCTCCTCTTCCGCACGCTGGACAAGGGCGCGAGCTTCTTGGCAGCCGATTGGCTGCCGGGTGGCTTAGCTCCGCCCACCCTCCCTGTTTTTAGTCAGAGACTAGCTGGTCGCCCTTTATGGGGGCCAGATAGGAATTTTTTCCTCCAGCCTGATTGGCTGGAGGTTTTTCGCTTATCCCTGACTGAGGCAGGGGTGTGGTTAAAATGGATAGTTCCCATCTTGGTCACTTTAGGCAGGTAGCGTACGGGGAGGGTAGCCAGGGAGGGAACCTTGGCGTACATTCTGAGGTAAGCAAGGCCAGGGGGTGAGCCAGGACCGCTCAGATGATGCTGGACCGGATCGCTGAGGTTGGCTGGCAAATCCCCGGGCTGGAATAGCACAGACCGTCTATTTCCGGACCCGGGTCCAGGACACACAAGGTTTCCAAATGGGGTCTGTGCTATCCAGCTGCCTCGACCCTTCTGGGTTGGTGATGATAGGCAGGCTCGGTTGCGACCGAGCAGGCCTTGAGCCAGGATGTCATGTCCGTTTATACATTTAGACATGGGGGCTAGGGCCGTTTTCCCCCGTCCTAAGAACCCGCACACTGGGGGGACGATAGCTTAGATCCCTGCTGCAGATGTTATGTTTTATTAATGTTTACTGAGTTGGCCCGTTAACTCAAGTCTTTGTCTGGCATGCTTATTCGGGAGTGCCCGGGTAAGTGGGAAACAAAGCCTGTGCTATATACACCAGACCTTCCTTCCTTCTCTCCCCACCTCCCAAATTTGCTCCGATGACAGCCGATACCTCACTAGCTTTGTGCCGATCTGATGTCTGATTTCCTGCCTCTCCTCTTCAGATGTTCTCTGTAAAATGTTTTTGTCTTCCAGTTCTTTTTTCGATGGTCTGTTGCCAAGTTTAATTGCAAGAGTATCCCTACGACGTATTTTGCTTGCTAAAGAACCTGGGGGGTTAGAGGGGGAGAAAAGAGGATATGACAAATAAGAAGATTTAGGGGGGAAAGGGAGACTTTGTTCATTTATATTCAGATTAACACCACCAAAAACTAGCAAGAACCTTTAAATGTAGCCTGTATCTTTCTGCCCCTTTCAACAGAGGAATTTTAATTAATATCAGAAGCAAAATAGTTTCAAGTTATTCCATGCCAACAAGAGTTTGACTAACTTAAAAAGAAAGAAGCTGCCAGCAAGGGTGCAGCCAGCAAGATCACAAACTTTCTTCAGTGCCTATAAAACAATTTGGTATTAAACCTCTGCTTTGACAAATGCTGTACTATAACTAGAGCATAGTTTCAGTCATAGTTCATTCTCTCTTTGTTTCTTAATGCATTTCATCATTTAAATGATTGTCATTAGTATTCTTCGCAATTAATAATTTCAAAGCAAGGTAAAACTGTATTTATTTTTAAACAATTGTATGCTGCTTTTCTGCCATAACTGACATCCAAGGTAGATTCACAAAATCTCATGAAAACGACAAATGCAATAAAAATATAAAAACGAGAGATCTGCATCTTTACCATTTCCAAAAAGTGAGTTTGGCATACCCAGCATGTTCCAAAACAAAACATTTTGTGAGAAAGATAATTTCTTTAACTATGGTTAGGTAACAATCTGACTTGATGGGAGGTCCAAAACAAGTGGGAAGTTAATTCCTTTGACAAAGCACAGTAACCTTCTCTGTTCAGTGCCACATATCTTTTTTCCATTGCAAAAATGACTAATGCCTGCAAATTAGATCATCTTACTTTCATTACTTCCATCATCATCGTCATCGTCATCATCCGTGTAGAGTATTGGCCCATCTGAATCCGAGTCACTGGTGTGATTCTCTTTGTTGCTTTCACTTTCTGGAGTATTCAAGGATTCAGAAGGCTCATCAGTTGAGGCAGGACTTGCCAGGTAAAAACTGTCTTCTTCCTGGTCTTCTTTGGTAACAGAACTGAAGACGCATGGGAAAAAACTGTAGTATCAATGCAGACATGACCAAGGCTACTTACATGCAATAACCATTGTGTGAATAGGAGTCATTCATTCTGTTAGACTGGTTGACTCTTACAAAACAGTAATCAGTAATCAGGTGTCCCCCACTTTGATGGTTCGCTTTTCGACAATTCGCTTTTTCGATCCTTTTTATAACCAGAACCCATACATTCGATGCGTAGTCTACTCTTTTGACCTATTTTTCATGTTTCTACAACCTTCCACGCGCTTCTGCTACCACACACTGCTTGTTCATTTTACTGCATTTTTGTATATATAGTATGTGTTCTTTAGCTTTTGCATACATTTGCAAGTGATATATAGTGTGTTATTTATGTTTTTGGTGGCCAAAATGCATTTGCAAGCTAAAAAAAGACTAGGTTCTGAATTTCAATGATTTCTGGTAGTTTTTTTGTAGTGCTCTAGTCCCTAACCTGTTGGATAAGCATGATTTTGATTTGATATTTGGTTGGCATGGATATATGTGGTATGATAAATTGAAAGCAAATGTGGAATTTAAGAATCATTATGTAAGGCATGCATTGTGGAGGACATGGAACGGTTATAAAAATAGGTTTTATAGTAAAACCCCATTGTGGATATTACCATATGAAGCATACTTTGGTGGGGATGCGCCACAGAGAGAAAGTGGATTATCATATAGAAATTTATTAATCTTTTCACGAGGGGAATGTAAGATGAAGACAAGAGAAGAATCATTGGAAAAATTAAATTGTCAATGGTTTGTATGTGCTCAAATATTGGAGAGATTCAAAGTAGATAAAAGGGTATACGGATTTGTAGATGGAGACTCAAATGTATAAATTGTTGCTGAAATTTGAGACAGAGGATGAACAGGTTAAATAATGTATGATCCAATGGACTAAAAATGTAGGTCATGAAATTTTAATGGAACAATGGGAAAGCTATGGTCAAAACAATTGAAATTTATGCTAATATTAATATGTTAATATTTGGGGGAAAATTTACAAGGTGACTCCAAGTAAATTGGCAAAAATGTATGCAAATATGTCAAATAAATGCTGGAAATGTAAAAAATAAAGGAAAGATCGTTTTATCATATGTGGTTTACATGTAATAAAGCCCAAAAGTACTGGATTCAGATACATACACAGATGCAGTTGATTTTAAAAATTAAATTGCAAATGAAACCTGAAACCTTTTTGTTGGGTATGATGGATGATCAGTTAGATAAAAAATTGGTAACTTAATTTTCTTATATGACGGGCGCAGCAAGAATAATTTACACGCAATACTGGAAAAACACAGAAACACCTGCAATTGAAGAATGGTGGATAAAAGTTTTGAACTTTGCAGAAATTGATAAATTTATAATTTTACTGAAAGTGACGTCAGTGGACTATTTCATGAATAACTGGAAATTTCACATTGACTTTCTGCATATGAGAGAATAATGAATTAATGACTTTGGGATTTGATGAACAGAGTTAATGAGAACAAATTCAATTACTGGAAGAGGGAGAAATTACATTTTTAATTTAAGATGTTGTTGGAGATATATTTTGTTTATTTGGTTATTATGCTTAGGTAGTAGGAGAATGTATGTTATTAGGATTTACTGCTTCACTATTTGCAGTACTTTCTGAAATATTTTTATAGTATATTTGTATTATATAAATTTAATAAATATATATTTAAAAAAATAAGCAGGGGACACCTGTACTTAAAATGAAACATAGAAAGCAAAACCAAAAAGCAATGTGTCTGTACAAAATAAACAGAAGGGAAAAAATAGAAAATATAGTAGATTAAATTAGATTCTATCACTGACTGGAAGTTCTGGTTGGTGTTCTTAATATAGCGAGAAAGAAATAGTGGTAGTTCCTGAAGTAGCGAACCAACTGATAACAAGCAAGAATTTTACATAGAATTTGGTACAGAATTTGGATTTCTAAGAATCCCAACTTTCATTTATAAATGGTTTGCAAAACTCTAGCCCATGTCATTATGCAGATAAATGTTTAAAAGATGCAGACAATGGGTCAGTTTCCAATAAAGTCAACCAATGGTTTTGGACCACCCTCAGGCTCACACACTGCATGGCATCCTGGTTTGGAACTAGTTTGCTTAGTGATAGCAAATCATACAGACAAGGACAGAACTACAGCACATGAGAGGAGAAGGAAGAGAGCACATGAGCTCAAGGATAGCCAAACCGTGGTCCGGTGTTATGTGTGAGCCAACCACTGCCTACAGTTTTAAAGGGCCTCAATGCCCTTTTTCCCTCAATGCCACAGTATTCAGTGTCTCACAAAACTACCCATCCTTCTTTCAGGACTTCTAATAAGGTTCTGTTGCCTATATAAGCTTACTACCTATCAACGAAATGTACTATACTTCTCACCACCACCCAGTGCCAAAGTGTCCTTTCAGAAACATTTTTTCCCATTCAGAATCCAAAAATTTAGTTGTCACATCCAATATAAAGCATAACTGTCCAAAGTGAGAAAACATGCACAATTTCACAGGAAATTGCTTTTCTCTGGGAAATCCTTGATTGTCTCAGGCCTTGTGCTAACTTGCTGAAGTTACACAAATGATTTTGAGTGCACACTTGTGGGTTTTCTAATGCAGAACCTGTGGAGTTTTTCTGAGCACAGAAGAAGACACTGAGAGCTTCAGATTATCAAGAAATACAGCAGACTATAATAATTTCCCAGAGGAATACTTGGTTTCATTGGATCACAGCCCTTTCATGCTACACAGCAGCAGGTAAAACACAGAATGTTCACTCCATGTCTCAGTAAGCAAGTTAAAGAGTAGGTAGTGTATGAGGCACACTCTCCTGAGACCTGGTGCGGAACTCGCGCAGAGCGTGTGGAGCAGCTGCTCCAGGCGGGGGGGCTGGGCGGGGGCGCACTTGGCGCAGGGGAGCACTTAACGTCGCGATGCGCCGCCTCATTTTGGCCCTCCCTCCCTCCCTGGAGCTCGTACAGCTCCGAAATGACTTCAAAACTGGTGGGGGGCATCGATGTGACGCAGCACAGGTCACGCCCTCGCTCTGGGCGCCGGGAGGGCGCCTGTCATTTCTGCCTGAGACCATCTCACTGTAAACCGGTGCCTCAGATCAACAAGCTCAGCCTCAGGAACAGAGGTGTATCTACTACACCCAGTACCCCCTCCCCCACCATGGTCACCCACAATTCTGGACAATGATCAGGGTGGTTGAACTTGTCTTCCTCCCTCAGAGACTTCTCTGTGCTCTGCCAGCTACTTTGATAGCCCCTTAGTGCCTTGTGTTGTCCTCTGATGACACCACCAGCTTGTTTCACTCAATCTCCTTCTGGCCTCCTCCGAGTCCTGCTACCTACCATTCTCAGGGAACTAGTGCCAACTTATTTTATTTATATTTTTCACATTTTTATACCGCCCTTCCTCCAAGGAGCTCAGAGTGGTGTACATATTTCCTCCCCTCCTTTTTGTCCTCACAACAACCCTGTGAGGTAGGTGGGGCTGAGAGATAGTGACTGGCCCAAGGTCACCCAGGAAGCTTCGTGGCTGAGCAACTTAGCAATTGCCCTCTCCAGGGATTGCTGGAGTGCCACCTTGCCACATAGTCTTTGCCAACCACCTTGTTTAAAATAGAACTAGGAATCTTATTATGTTTTCTTCTTGAACAAGGTTTACAAATGACCAGACCAGAGAGAAAAAATCTTTCTAAATAAGTAAACGAACTAAAGCCAGTTTGTAGATTCAGACACAGATTTGAGAGTCAAAGCAATCTTGTTGCAATCATGCTGTTTTCATGCAATCATGCAGTAATCATGCTGTTTTGAAAGACTGATAATTTGGTTAAAGGTTCTGTATAATGCTTAATTTTCTATAGGTTGCACCAATTTTTTTTCCAATTCTGCTTGTGGTCGTAATTAGAACTGAGCACTGAAAATATAACTTGACACTAATAATAGAATTAATACTTTAGAAAAATGATTCTTTCATAGAGCAAGTTCCTATTTTAACTCAAGGTATCTGAAAAGCCTAGCTGAGTTATTCCACGATCACCCCAAATCTCATTGACTGTGTCCCAACTACCTGAGAACATATAGCCTTACCATTCTGTGTCTTCTCCCCCAATATCCAGGTTATTGTCTAAGACAGCACTGCTTGAAGAGTTTTCGCTGTCTGCTTCAGTTTTTGTGTGAAGAAGATCATTGGAATCCGTGCCAGGGACAGACGGGCCTATTTCAGTGCTAACCGGCACATCTTGTGTGTCTGAGAAACCAGTGGGCTGAGAGCCTAGAGACGGAGATGGGATAGATGGAGGAAGAGGAGGTGGAACAGCAGGAGGAGGGGGAGGAACAAAAACTGTGCTCTGCTGGTTTGTGCCTTCAGCTTCAGGAATAATGTGAAGAGGCTCTTCTGGCTTAGAGTTATCCACTTTTGTTTCTGAGTTTGCTGCTGCTGCTGTTTTTGAGGAGGAAGAAACGTCCCCATCTGCAGATGTTCGTGTCGTCACCTGTTTTCCAACCTTTTTCTTGTCTCTGGGTGCTCCTGTGCCTGCTTTGCTTGATGCCAGCTCCTTAGAGGTCTTAGGGCGAGATGATGTGGATGAAGGAGATGATGAAGATGACTTGGAACCCTGCACTTTTTTGACATGAGAAGAACTAGCTGAAAAGAGAGAACACACATGCCGTCATCTTAGAAACGTTCTTCTTTTAATACTGTGTTAATATATTTTGCACTTCTGCTAGGACTTTAAACTAACTCTTTGGAAAAAAGTGAATCTAACAGTACTCACAGCATCCATGTGTAATAAACCCATGATAGTACTCAGCCAAGGCACACATCTTTAACCATGGTTAAACTATACAAAGCAGACTGCAGGGTCATGGACTCCCTTTCATCTCCCTACTCCTCAATCCTGGTGTGTAAATTCTCCCAATCTTCCCTCTGCCAGCCTTAAGTATTATATTGGCACCAACCTTAGCAGTGGTTAAGTCTAACTAGAGTTTTGGCTTAACCAAGATTTGAAGCTGCACAACAAACTTGATCAAGTGGGAACCAGATTAGCCTCCTGTAGTTAACGCTGATGCTGATGCAACACTTAACCACAGTTAAGGTCAGCAGAGATAATTTTGCAGATTATCCTCTGGCCCATTCTCAGTTGCCTAACTATAATTAAGGAATAGTTTTGTAGCAATGTTGAATAAATACGGGAATCAACGCCATGGGAAAAATAATAAAGATTTACTGACTTCAAACCATAGCGGGTCTCCTCAAGGCAGCCGCACACGGAAAAAATACAATAAAATCCAAGGTAAAAACAGCCCAACATTTCGCTCTAAAAAGCCTTAGAGCGAAACGTTGGGCTGTTTTTACCTTGGATTTTATTGTATTTTTTCCGTGTGCGGCTGCCTTGAGGAGACCCGCTATGGTTTGAAGTCAGTAAATCTTTATTATTTTTCCCATGGCGTTGATTCCCGTATTTATTCAACATTGCTGTATAACTACAAGCCATGAAAGCTATCGATCTAAACGAATAGTTTTGTGTGTACTGGTTGGCAGAGACTGAGTGAGAAGAAAGGAACAGAACTGGGAATTTTCATCTAATCACAAAATTGACCCCAGTGTTATTTTTAGAAGTTCAGTTGTTTTACAGATATCAACAACAAAAACATAACTTTTCAAATCTGGGGTACAAAAATACGCACTTTCATGGGATTAGCAACAAACCACATACTATGAGCTATGACTATCGAGATAAAATGCCAATATATTCTGGCTACTATCAGCGGAATAGCTCACCCCTCTTGTAGCTGGTGTGAGGTCTTCGCTGCAAACTGGAAGTAATTTGTGGTGCGTGATCATGTCATCACGCCACTGCGAATTACTTCCGGTTTGCAGCCGGCTCCGCGTCTGACCTGAAGCCACCCAAGTTGAAAAGAAACAACTCGGGTGGCTTTGGGTTAGAGATGAAGTTGGCTGCAAACCAGAAGAGCCAAGGGGGTGTCACCTCCCCTGCAGCCTGCAGGGAGCTCGTCTTGGCTGTCCTCACAGATCCAAGTCAAAACGAAGCTGACGGCTGAGTCACGCCATCGCAAAAACGAGACTCGGCTGTCGGCTTCGCATTGACTCGAAGGCGGAGCCACAAGGACAGCCGAACTGAGCTCCCTGCCTTCAGGGATGGGTGGGTGACACACCCTTGGGGAGGGTGATACCCTATTGGCTGGTCTGTCTTCAGGCCAGCCAATGGGGTGCCACCCTCCCCAAGGGGGTGACTCTCCCTTGCTTGGTCGTTTTCGGCTGCTTGGAGAGGAGTCGCTTTTTAAAAGCAACTCCTCTCCAAGTGGCTGAAAACAAAATGGTGGCAGGGTGGCCGTGGTGTCATCCCAAAGAATTGGTAACACCCGGTGCACCTCACACTTAGTGCACCCCCTAAATGACGCCAGTGGCTACTACTGTGCCTCTAAGTTGAGCATAGGCAACTTACCATCTTTGAGGTTCATGGACCCTTAAATGAAACCTGGGACACTTAACAAGGCAACAGGTTTCTCACCTTCATAATTGCTGGAGTATTTTTGTTTATTTGAAGTATTTTTATCCTACATTTCCCCACCAATCTAGAGGCTCCCAAGGTATCTTATAGTCAGTTTAAATAAACAAAAGGCAATATTTTTACAGTATGACCACAAAACATTAAAACAAAAAGAATAGAGAAGCAAGTATAGAGAATACAGCCTTCATTGTTTTTTAATTCATGATTTCCAGGTTGACATATGCTAATTTATATTTTTTTCTACATTTGGGGAAACAACTTCAGAATAAGGTTTTGTTGCATAAGTGCAACATTCACATTCACCAGCTGCATTCTGGCTGTGAAAATATGTAATCATATGATTTATCCACTTCCCTTGACCTCATGATATATTTCTGATGCAGCTCTCAATACTTAACCATCCTTTTGTGGTTTTTGTTGCATTTACAAAACAGATTTCTATGATGATCATGAGAGCCAGAAATTTACATTGCTCTAAGAAATGCTTGATCGCCACAAAAAAACATGCCCCAGGACCAGCTTACTCGACACAGGCCACATGTTGCCCACCTGTGCATTACGGAGACAGTGGAACACACAACAGCCTTAATATTTTCATGTATACAGGTGATAAGTGTCATCTGTCTGCTTCCATCATAGCTTTGGGAGAGGCATTACTGTGGCTGCCCATTTGGCTTTAGCACTTAGCATCATGGCCTGTGGGTAAAGATGGGCCGAGAAGAAGCATAGGCAATGACATTTATTAGCCAGAAAACCGATTGCTAGGTTGTCTTTACTGAATTTGAGCACAAGGCTAATGGAGAGTTAGTATTAGTAAAACACATGGTATTAGTGGTTTCAACATTTAAGTGCAAGCAATAAGCACCATGCACCCTAAACCATGCACCCCAATGCTAATGCATCCACTACGCATTATGGAACAACCCATCCAGTACTCACCAGCTTCTCGATTCGCGCTGCGGCTTGTTGGCTTGGAAGGTGGGGCAGAGGCCTGCTTAGCAGGAGCCTTAGCAGGAACCTTAGCAGGAGCCTTGCCTTTTTTTTTAGCATGTGGCACTTCATTAGTCTTATGGCTAGTGGCAGAAGCAGCAGCAGCACTTTTTGGAGGTATGGTTGCTTTTTTAGCCTTAGGCTTAGGTTTAGGAGGTGGTGGCGATGCTGATGTTACAGGACCTTTAGAGAGAGGTTTCTCTACGAATGAGAAAGTGAACAGAAAGCAACTGACACAAAGGGATGACAACACACAATAAGACAAACAGACACACTCTTTTGGTAGCTTCACCTTTTGAGAGCCAGAACCATTTTCATTTTTTCTTAAAAAAACAAGAACTGCCACTAAATCATGCTGAGTCCATCCAGTACATCTTCCAGATACAGATCCAAATGGCCCAGAGTGGCTCTTAACAGGCAGAAGTAAAGAGAGTCCTAAAATAACACTTCCTTTCCCGTTAAAGGAAGGCAGAGTCTACTATTAGCTCTTGCAGTTACAATCATTTTAGAGAAAGTTCTCAAACAAGCCTACATCATTCTCTACCAGGTGTCCACCCTCTTGTAAAATCTTTAATACAAGCAGCACTCATATTAGGAACAAATATTATACCAAAAATTATGTGTTAAGACAATTAACTACAGTTGTGCATGTCTTGTGTGCCATGCCTGTACAGCAAAGGTGGCATGTAAACATGCCCACCTGGTCACATTTTGGCAATGAAAACTTGATCCCTCCTTTAACTTGATCTTCTTGGAGTTCTGGGCCAACCAAACAAATGAATATAGCCTGCCCACAACTATATTGTGCCAATGGGACAGCAATAATTTGTATTCCAGATGTTCTTTAATGAGTGTGCTGGATTGTGTGTGTGTGTGTATAAAGCAGTATTTCATACTGGGTATGCCTGCTCTTACAGCACAATCCTACTAACTATCCGGCAGGTGGCCCAGAGCTGCCCACCGGATCCTATCCCTGTTCTGTCCTGCTCTGGAGCGGCCCGGAGGTCTACTTGGGGAAGGGGGATGTTTGTCCTCTTCCCCCGGTGTAAACCGGGGAAGCCCTGATGGGCCTTCTCGGATTTCTGCCAGCTATTTAGCTGGCGGAAGTAGGAGGAGACCATGTAACGGCCACACCAGCTGGAACGGGGATATGGTGGACACCATTCCTGCCCCCTCCCAGGCCGACATGGCCAATGGCCCCCCTCCCTCACCGCCCGGACTGCCCATGAGGCCGCCGGGGATCCCTTACCTTCCTCTGGAAGCTGCATGGGCGACCTGGAGTAAGGGCTGCCGGCCTAGCGCCAGTGGCCCTTACTCTCAAGTCATCGCAAACGTGCTTTACGGCACGTTCACCACGGCTTCTGGCAGCGGAGATAGTTCTGGTGGATTGCGCTGTTACAGAGACAGAGAGTGCTACACCTTAGTGGCACTTACAGAGTTATTACTGCCACTGATGGAAAAGCAAAGTAGCAATTGTGACTTGTATGCTTTGTTTTGTTTAAATTTTATAATCTGCCTTGAGGATCTTGTGTAGAAGAGTGCAGAAGAATTTTTATTTTTAAAAGTAGGTAGAAGTTCCACATGCACAGAAAGGAACAGTTACTAATTACAGAAGACAAGAGAGGAGGGTTGTGCTGGATTAGAGCCAGAATCAAAGCAGGTTAGAGAGATTAATTTGAAACTTGCTCCTATTCCTTACTCGCCACCTTCCCTCCCCACCTCCACAGTCCGGCCAACTTTTTACTTTAGATTCCATTTAAAGTTCTATTCCTGCTTGAGGAGAAATCACTTTTCTTTTCTTTTGAACACCTTGCTTGCCCAGAGCCACTGACCTCCGGGTTCCTTATTGTTTTCATAATAAGCACTGTTTATATTAGATGGTCTACTCCTATTTTGTCAACAGGAAACAATTCCAGGAGGACTACAGTTTAAATTACCTTTTCTACCCTCTTTTCTGTCTTCTGGACTTGGTGCTTTTGCTGCTCTGGAGTTACTGTCTTCTGTAGTCTTGATGTTTTCTTCCTGTATGGCTTCTTCACCAATTACTATTGTGTGGCCATTTGATATTTCATAATTTACAGTTGCATCTCCATCTGAAACAGAAGCAAATTCATTACCCAACTTCAGCAGCATACTTTAGAACAGTTCAACCACTGGTGGTACTTCAACATATGGTAGGCGGTACTTGCCCTCACTGCCATGCTGACTGTACCTGGCATGACCCCACTGGAAGTGGAGATTCCTGAGATGCCAGTACACTGGTGGCAAGGTGTGGTTGTGCAGGGTCCAAGCCCTTCAAATGAGATACAGGTTAGACAGGGTGGATACAGGACAGATTAGGAGATAGCAGCAACTGGAGATGACACTCCTTCACTGCAAGTACAAGCTGCCCACTCCTGTGCACAGAACATGCCTCTGGTGGTGGTAATACTGTATTTGCAAACTGGTAACTACAAAAGTGGTACAGTCCCCCCCCCCCATATACGTGACTTCAGCATCCACAGATTTTTCTCAATGTGGATGCTTCACGATTATGGGGGTCAAAGTAAAAACATTTTTAAAAAGAAAAAGCTGCACTCCGGAAGCCTCTTCCAGATCACGTGACTCCTCCTCCCCCCTCCCAGGCTTGCCCAGAATGCATTGCAATGCAATCTGGTCAAGGCTGAGAGAGGGGTGGGGGAGTCGCGTGACCTGGAAGAGGCTTCCGGAGCACAATGCATTATGGGGTGAATTTTGGAGAGGGGAGGGGGGGAGTTGCACGACCCTGAAGAAGCTTCTGGATAATGATTTTGCCAGAATAATGCTTTTGAGGACCAGAGTCATAAGATTTAAACTTTTTTTTTTTAAATCTTGTCAAGAACCTTTGTGATGAGTCATTATGCTGTGTGCCATTTTGCTATTAAGTAAATCTTTTGCCATTTTAAAGGCTAGTTCCACCCCCACCCCATCCCAAAATGCCATTCTGGCTTTTAAAATTACTGTACTATTATCAAAATCATGTGGCAGTATCTCTCTCTTTTACCTCCCAGTTTCTACTTTGGTATCCCCCTGCATAATGAAGAATAAATGGACAGGATTGCAGTTCCTTGCCTACAGACCTTCAGTTTCCAGTCACCGGTTTCAGCACTGGACTCAAATGCCATATGCAAGTGACAGATTTCAAGGAAATTAAAAAAAAAAAATAGGGAGGTAATTGAATGAGAAGGTGCATTTTGCACAGACTTATCTGTCAATGCCAAATGCCTGAAACAGAATATCTGGTGCCCTCTTTAGAAGGTGCCAGGTTGTCCTTCAAGCATTTATCAAGTCTTTACATCTGCATGTAACAGCTCCTCTGAGCTTTGATTCACTTAAGAGCACAGCAGACATTCTTCCAACCTGGATTCAAGTACAGTCCCTTAAAGAAGTTGTACAAGTGTTCTGTCAAACACACACCATGGTTCAGTGCATCAACTCAAACAATGAGCAATGGTGGACTGATATATAGTTTGTTCTTACAAGGTTCTGTTTTGCCACATGGTGGTATGAATTCAGGCGGTCAGCTTGACTAAAAAGGATGTGTCCCTGCCATGCCACTGAAGGGAATCAGCTTTGAGCTTCAAAAGAATGACAACAGCTGCAGATCGACAACAGCTGTAATTTAAATTGTCATGTAAATGTTATCTTGACCAGTGCTTCTCAAAGTGGTGGGTCGTGACCACTTTTTCTGCCGCGGCGGCAGTGATCCCCAGGGATCGCTGCTGCTGCTGCTGCTGCTGGCCCCACCTCCACAGACAGTCAGAATTTGAGAACCACTGATCTAGACTATATTACTTTGCCATTACCTTGCTCAGTTATTTCCTTTAGGACACCCCTTCTTATCAGCTCCTCTCTGCTCTGCCTTGTTGATATCTTTCTTTCCAGGACTTTAAAAAAAGAAAAAGGCAAAGTTAGACATTCATTCAGTAAAAATAACTACAGCAGCTGTAGAAAAACAAAATCCAAGAACAAAGATTAAACAACCTTTTCATCTGACTAGTGTTAACAATCTTTCAAAACATTTTTATGAATTAAAAAGAAAAAAGGATACTGTACAGAACAATGCCTCTTGCTGCTTTGTGAACAAGCTACTTAAATGCTATTGATCCAAAGAAAACGCTGCTATTTAAGCATACACATAATGCTAGATTTACATATTCTCCGTTTAGGGAATACAGCCTGCATTTTTGTTTGGAAGGGACACATTACTGTATTTCTACCATGCTGACAACCTGATACACAACTCGTATGATAGCTTCATGACAGGGCACATGTCATAATGAAAACACAGACTGATCCCAGGAGCAGCATTTGTAGTAATGGTTGCCTTAATGCTCCCCTCGTATAGCTCAAGGACTTGAGACTTTTATTTTCAAAGAGATCTCACTGTCTTCTATACAAAGGGACTATTTTGAACGTCCCCTGCGCTCCGATACATCGAGTTATATAGATCACACAACTTTCTGTGCACTCATGTTTTAGATTCCAAGAACTAAACCATATGTTGTTTTATAAAATAGAGGTGTTCCTTTGGGCTAACAAAGCTACAAAAAAAAAAAAAAAACCAGCAGAAACACACTGTTACAGTGCAATCCTGCATAACGATCCACTCGAGAAGCATAGATAACATGTTGGAAGGAAGGAAGAGTGACTGGAATAAGCCTGATCAACAGGGGATCAATAGCATCAGAAATGAGAGTGTCAGACCTTTGTTTGGCGGGTGTGTATGCATCCCCAACCCAATAAGACTTGTGATTGTAGACACAGGAGCTGGATATCTAGTTTTTATACCATGTAGCACTCTTTTCCAAAAGGGGGTCCATGCACAGAAGTCTGTTTCCATGCACCGACTGCCTTGGCTGGATTGGGGCAAGTATCAATAAACAACAACCAACGGGCCAGAAGCCACAGCTTCCTGTGTGCATACTGCAGCTTTTCAGGCTCTATTTCTAACCAAATCTCATGCACCTACCACCAAGTGCTCCTGCAGGTTGAGAGACCTTTCATGCATTTGCTGTTGATTTTCTGTTTCTTATTTTTAAGTTCTAACAGTAAATTAACTGCTTCATCCACACACTCAGAGGTAATCAAGAAAATTAAAGAATTGCGACAAGTAACCACCATCACACTGGCATCTCTCCTGTTCAGCATGGTCTGACCTCTCCCGTCTTCCTCCTCTGTAGAAACCAAGCTCATACCCATCTTCTCTCCCCCACTCTAAGTATCAAACCACCTTTATATGGGTGGAAACATGCACAGCTTGTTCTAAGTGGAACTGTTGGGGTATTATCACTCATCTATTTTGCCTTTCTTTATATCATTGTTTTGTCTCAGATATTGCTACTACTCAGACTCTTGTACTGCATTTATTATGATTCTCCCTCCTATTATTGTAAACAATCCCTAAATAAACTGTGTACTGTGATTTGAACCCTTTGACTTTTCTCTCACAAATGCCAGTTCCCACTATGTGTGCCAGGACCAAAGATTTCCTAACATGCACATGTCCATTCCTACATGTCTCTGAGCAGGTGTGGTAACATCAGTAGCTATTAAACCACCAAACTGTCTCAACTACCCTATTTTTATTTTAAAATTAGTAATCCAAGATTCTGGACACCTTCCAGATTTTTTTATTTTTGCCTTCCCAATAGGAAACCTAGAAATCTTCATTTAGCTTTGAGTTTCTCCTTGGTGATGACGAAGTTTGACATAATCAGAGCCAATTAGTTTCACTATGAATTTTTGATGGGGCATCTGTTTCATTCCAAGATATAAACTAACAACTTCTTTGCCTTTTCTGAAAGCAGAATCTGATAAGAAAATGCCCAAGATGCTTCAACAAGGTTCTTTTTCCAGGGCAGGGATCTGTGTTTGTTTTGTTTTGAAAACTGAGTGCTTAGAGGCATGGATGCCAGCATGGAAAATATGTCACCTAAGGAAAAAATTCCAGCCAGCATTCCCACATCAGCACAAGTTACATTCACATCCAAATCTCCATATTTTTAACTGCTCATACCTTGTGTTGTTTACATAGAGACTATTCAGCAGCTTGCTTCCAATATACTTTTGTAAGAGAACTTTGGTTGCCACCTTTGGTTGCTTCTAACACAATTCTTAGCACACGTTGCATTTTACAGGCCCAAATACAGAACAGCCAGGTGTTGTTTTTTTCCCCTGGACCTCTGGATAAGGGCCAGACTAGATATTACAAAGATGCGTGTAACATGCCCTCAGAGCTTCTTTTTAAACACACACAGCAGCCTTGTGAGACTGGCAGCGCAATCCTGTCTAGAATGCAGCAGAGGCGCACCTAAAACGGCCGCTGCATCCTAGTCAAGATTGGGTCTGTGCTGGTGGAGCTGGAGCACTCCTTGGAGAAAAGGGACGTTTGTCCGTTTCCCCTGGGCAGAGCCCCAGCAGGCCCAATGGGCCTCCTGGATGTGCGCCAGCAAAATGGCTGGCACAAATCTGGGAGACTTGTGTAAGACCCACCAGGCCTGGGAAGGGGGAAAGGATTCAGCAGAGTGCACTGCCAATGATCCCTCCCTCCTCCCAGGCCCAGCAGGCCAATCTGCCCCCCCCCCTGAAATGCCCCGTTCTGCCCTCCCCCTCCCCCTACAAGTGGATAACTTGCCTTCCCTGGCAGGCGCAGCTCCCAATCTGGCAAAGCGTGAGTGGCGCCGGCCTCTCCGTCAGCACCGCTTACTCACCAGGTGTCAAAAAACATGCCTTACGGCATGTTTACAACATCCAGCACCGGCAGAGCCATTGCTCCAACAGTGGCTTTCTACACAAGATTGCACCGTATGATTGGGAACAGAAAACTAGTGCAGGGTAGGATTGCTTAAATCTTTTTCTGCCAGCTGTTTTTCAACTCAAAATTGCTCACCCATCCATACCTGCTTTTCTCCCACAAAAAGGAACCCATCAGGAACGTATTACACGAAGAAGTCAAAATGGATGCCTGCCATCAGTGACAAGAAAGGGTGATGCATGATGTCAGGCTCTTATTCTCCATCTCCAAGGTCACGGGTTTGTAACCCCTTTAGTGTGACAGAGATTCACACTGTCGATTAAGGACCTAGATCAGACCTTAGGTCTAATTCTCCTCTAAAGAAAAAATCCTACAAAAGTAAACAAGGATTCCATAAATGTTTTCTTGTTAATAATTGTGTTCTGTTTACATTTTTATGTCCCACGATGTCGACAACCATACAGTGCCTAAAAACCACCTACCATAAGCAGTATCCCTATGTAGTTCTACTGTGATGGACAGAAGCTGCAAGTATGTTTTTGAAAATGACATTTGGGTAGCAGACATTGGTCACCCTCATTTCCTCTAATAGTAGAGTTAGAATGAATGCCTCCCTACTTTACAGAGATGTCTCCGGGTAGGTACTGTGATGCTTCTACCATGATTTACAATCTAGACAGAGTTAATATGGGAACTACAAAATGTTGTTTCTATTGACTGTACTATTATTAGGAACTAATTGGGTATATAATGGAATATAGATCAATACATTAAAACTTCCACTCAGAAATAAAATGCATCTGGCCAGTGTGTTATTTTTATATTCTCCTTTATCACTGTCATTGCACTACTAGATTTTCAGTGTGTCAAAATCCACTTCACATTCACATTTCACTTGCTCTCTGTATCCAGAACTACTAAACAGACCATTTAACATAAAAGAGCTGTAATGCAATAGTCTTCATTCAGCTGCATGTTTGCTAAAGTATCTCCAGGTGTCTCTTCTAAGTAAGCAATTTATTCAGCCTGTTAAATCCATGCTCCTACAGTTAATTTATCACAAATTAGTGGAGACATACATAACACTTGTAGGATCATGACAAAATACTAATACTAATCACACCAAGGATTAAGAACCAGGAGTTCAGTGTAAAAGAACAAAGAGATGAAAGGGTAAGAAGTTATGAGGTGCCTCTGAGGAAGTCAAAACATTTGTTCTTGAAAGGAGGAGGCTGGGTAGATGTTAAGAATCAGAAAAACATAATACAGGATAAGATATTAGAGGGTGAAGGGCAGACATTGGCAAAAGATGGGTACAGAAAATCTGAAGGGTAGGGACCATAGCATATACATAGGACATCACCCACAGGATCTGTTATTTTGCATGGGAAAGGATAAACTGAATAGACTGCAGAATATTTAGCAGATTAATTGGAGGTGAGGTACAAGTCTATAAATTACTGATGATGGTGTAAGGGCCCTTCTTGTGCTGCAGAAATATTTCTCCAAGTTCAGACACTGGTGCAAAACATTGCACAGTCACACATGCAAATAAGAGGAGGAACAGCAGACATGGGAACTATAAATCGAGGCAGTGTAACTTGATAGCAAAGTGGCCAGTTCACCTTGCAGTCAGCAGAAGGGAGAGATGGAGATGCCCCATCCAGTGGCCTATTTGTACTAACAACAGTATCCCTTTCCTCATTTACTTCCAATCACTGACACTTGTCCAATATGGACCCTTCATCCTAACTGGCTGAGAACTACATGAACATTCCACTCTACAACCATAGCATTTGAGGATTGCAATGAGATTTGAAGCAATTATACGGAATACTTGTAGTGCTGTAAATCATGGAGTCTCTCTTTCAAATTTAAGAGAAATAGGTGGAATACAGATGATAAAACTAAAATGCCCCAGTAACTAGAAAGGGGTATTCTAATCTGGATGGAGCCACAGTGTCACCTCTGTTCTCAGACTCATTTTCCCCAAGGGAAAAACCGAAAGCAAGCAGATTCTGGTAGCTCCAAGAGTACACGCACCATTTCCATTCAATGCTTTATTGCACGGTCTGGAGTTTATAGGTAACCGTTTTCAACATGAAAATAATTTAGAGATCTACAAGTCTTTCAGGGTTTTATTTTTTAAAAATAAACTTAATGAAGCAGAAGTTGGATATAAATATATCATGCATCACGGTGTTAACAAATGTTCAGCACTGGTTGTTGAAAGTATTCTGGTGGTCATAATTCAGAGAAACCATATTGGTAGATCCAAAGGCTTGTGCTTGCCTAGATTCTTGAATCACAAATTGCTGTTTGAACCATATGGTGTAGGACGCTTATTGGCACATAAGTTTTGGAATGCAATGTATTTCTCAGGTCTTAAAAGGGAAACGCACTATTAAAACAAAAGGAAAACTAGGGACATGAGACCATGAAATGGAGGCCACAGTGGTGGTGTTATATTAGAAAGAAGAGATTGCTACAAACATAAGGTCCCAAATCAGAGTCTCTTCTGTTGTTGATACAAGCCACTATTTTTGTCTACTCTTATTGTTACCTTCTATCACAGGGGTTCTCAACCCCCTTGGTGTGCCGTACTACCTCTTGAGCTGCTGCCATGCTGAGTACCACCAGACGTACGTCACCACCACTTCTGGGTTTTCGCTGTGCCAGAACCCAGAAATCAAGCGGTAAGGGGGCAAAGGTGGGTGGGAAAGCCTTCCCAGCATGGGAAGCCAGTGAGCTTGAGCTCTGCCGACTTGGCAAAGCTCGAGCCACTGTTTTCAAGGCTCTGACGCGCCTGCCATCTTGCTGGCCAGGGGTTCGAGTTAGTACCAGCAACCCATGGGACGCATACCATTGGTTGAGGAACCCTGTTCTATCATGCCTTCCATACTAGACAGGATAGGAAAAGCTGGTGAGCAAAACACTTCATTTTTATTTTGGTTGTCACTGCACTGGTATCTAGCAACTATGAAGCATAGCTCTAGGGAGATTTTGAAAAAGGTAAGCAGATTCAAAGACATTTGGTAAGATTGACTTTTCAAAGAATAGCCAGGGACATAATCAAAAAGGCTCATATACAGGTGTCTTGGAGAGGCAGGGACATTTAAGATATTCAAAAGAGCTAACTGTACAGATCTTTAGTCTGAGGTCAATACCTCTAGTAACTAATCAACCTCAACCCTTTCTAGTCATTGGTAAGTAAACTTTGCCATTGTCAACAATCATACCTGCTGAAGTTTCTATAAATTTTTCACTTTTCTTCTTCCGCCATTTCCAGGGTTTGAAGATTTTGCCAATGGTGGAAAGTTTGCCCTTCCTCTTGAAAGGAGGCGTTCGGGATCCTGGAGTTGGCCCATCTGAATTTGCAATTGATGCCTTGTCTATCCCATCAACTATAACAAAACAAAAACATTACATTACTGAAACATATAGCACCACAAAAGTCTCAATTTAAAGTTCAAATTACCAAGTTCATGGGAAGGGAAATAAGAGGAATTCCAGTTGTGCAGTAGTATACATTTTTAAATTTACTTCATCTTATAAACGTTCTCAGACACAATTAGCAAAAAAGAGCCCAATCCTGTGCATGTCTACTCAAAAGTAAGTCCTACTATAGTAAATGGGGTTTACTCCCAGGTAAGTGTGGATACAATTGCAGTCTAAGTATTAGACACCAGCAACAAATATAGGTAGACATTTATTCTGAAAACAGCAACATATTTCATTTTCAGATCAAAGCTCCCAGGACTTCAAAACGTTATTGTAGTTTGCTAAAAACAAACAAACCCCAGTGCCTCAAGTGTCCTGAATGAGGGACTAAGTACGTATCCTGGCTTCTCTGTAAATGCTGGTTAAAACAAGCTGGCATTTATCCAGATGCACACATGACAACAAATCCTGGCTTATTCTAAACCAACTGAACTAGAAAATTGGAACTAGAACTTCTTCCCCTTATGTGGACGAAGGGAGAACACAAGTCCAAGACTAATGAGAGTCATGCTAAAACCATGATTTAGTCATGTGACATCTAAACTAAGCCAGTAGTTGGAGTATAAGGGTGGATTCAACTTCAGAGTAATAGGACTGCAATTAAAAAGTACTGGCATATTCCACCAGAAATCCAAGTTCCAGCAACCTATTCCAACTTTAGAAACCTTTCATTTTTTCCAGATTTCTGATGTTCTTTGAAGGCGATCCAAGGAAAGTTAAACACACAGTTAAGCACTTAAGAATGCTTATTTTTCCTTGGATTGCACCCACTGAGTACACAATTCATTGTCATCATATGCACTACTGTTGAATAAAGGCTGTTGTAGTCTCTATTGTTCATAATCCATACACTTAGGTAATGCAAAGAGGGTAAAAGTCCATTTGCTTCCCAGATGTCATTTTAGAAAGCCCTTTCCTTTCAGAATTGTGCTTTTCTTCCTTCCCCGTAACCCTCCAAGAGCCTGTGACTCAGACATCCTCTCGTCTAAGAAAACAAAAACAAAAACACTTGTTGCATTGTTACACAGGATTTTTTAAAAAGCAATACATCCTGTGTGTTGTTAATATTATTATTGCTGCTAACCAAGGATGTTCAGTTTTCCACAACTTATTTACTTGACGTCAAAGTCTGGCAATACTGTATAAGATTTGATGAAGGATGGGTCAGCTGGTAGGACACACAGGAGAGAGAGTTCTATGGCTATTTTATCACTTGCTCATGTATCGTCTTTAACGTGTGAGCATTTGATAGGCAGGGAGCACCATGGAAGGAGATACAGCGCTAGGAACCAAGAAGGGAGCAAAGTATGTGAGCGGTAAGGTCTATTACTCATTTAGCAGCTTTCTCAACAAGCACTATAGAACTGAAGTGTTGCTTGCCAGCGATGCTCTCCATCTAATCTAAGCCCACCTTCCCAATAATGATCAGAACCACTCAGGTTTTTGGAAACTTCAGATCCATTTTTTGAAACGTTACGCTGCAATTTTTATGCAGCCTTGCCCAGGGGTACCCAAGCCAAATCATGGTATCTAGAGCTTGGTCCACATGTGCATCCACTCGACTTGTACCTTGATGCACCCGAGCCCATGTATAGAGAAACCCCAAACCTCATCTGGGAATGGGAAACAGGAGGTATGCACAGGCTTTCTATATCGTAGAATGGTCTGACAATGTGTCATGAGTACTCATGTACCTTGGGGAAAGTGATGGAAAACAGGAGTCCACAATGCTCTATAGCAGGGGTGTCAAACATAAGGCCCATGGGCTGGATATGGCCCACCGAAGTTCTTTATCCGGCCCATGTGATAATTGGGCTCTCCCAGCACCGCCCTTTCAGCAGCACCACTTCTGCCAAGGCTCTGGGAGGATGCCTCAGAAGGCAAGGAATGCTCCAGGGGAAGTGGCAGACCAAGAGGGGCGAGGGAAACACTGCTGAGGTGCTGGGAGAGCCCAATTATCATGCAGGCTACCCTTTCAGCGGTGCTGCTTCTGCCAAGGTGTCATTTCGCAGAGCACCTCTCGGTTGCTGAGCTGTGAAATGATGTCTTGGCAGAAGCGGTGCTGCTGAAAGGGCAGCCCATATAATAATTGGGCTCTCCCAACATGATAACTGGGCTCTCCTATATCTTGATAATATGATCAAGATTTGCATATTTTCTCTTCTATCATTTGGAGCTAATGAGTTCCTACGCGAGAACAAAAGGCTTATTTCTGGCCATCATCTGCTTTGTCATCACTTCCTGCGTAATGATATAACTTTTCACCCTCAGCAGGCCCGCTGTATGAAATGAGTTTGACACCCCTGCTCTATAGGCAGCCCCTTGTGTGCAGGTACTGTGCCCATATTGGACTAGATCGATGCCTTGATGACTGCAGCTGAATGTGTGTAGACTATTGAAACTCATTATATTTGAGGTAATGTGAGGAGACATGGAAGTTCCATCTGCGATGGCCCATTCACAGAAGCAACTCTTCACTTGATTTACCATCAAGTGATGATCATTGATAAGAACAACTTGTAGACTTTTTTAACAGAATATGCAATTGGTAAGATGGTTGACTGTTAAAATATCCTATTGAGCTCATTTGAAGAAGCTTCTGCAAGGCTATATTAGAAAGCAAAACGTTCATAGACCTCTCTCTCTCTCTCTCTCTCTCTCTCTCTCTCTCTCACACACACACACACACACACACACACACACAGTTTTTCTGCTTCAGAGAGGAAAACACAACTAATCTAGTGAATAGCAGTGATAAAAAGAGAAAGCTATATTTCCACTGCAGAGCAACACAACTGGTTTCCATGCATTTTTCTTCACCTCCATATTCAACTGTTAACTTCAGGAAGTTCTTTCATGAGCTAAGTGTTCTGACAGTATTTTAATTAAAGGAAAGGAAAAAGCTTGTGTATTAATGTGGGTGGTTGAATAGTAGTTTCCAGATGGGGCTGCCAATGTTGCAAAATGTTAATTAGACCTCCTGCTAGATAAGAGATTAGGAGTGTAGGTAGTGGTGCTTGCAAACGACTTTTGCCTTAACACTATATTGAGAAGTCGGTAATGAAGGCTCTCTCATCTTCCTTAGGATTATGACCTAGGAAGGGCACCCCCCTCCAGTATGACAATTTTCACCCTGAGTATGTTTCATTAAACAAAAAAAAAAATCAAGTTTTCCCTGAACAGCTTTTGCTCTTGCAAAGTTCAAAACTGATTTCATGCCATTGACTTGCTCAGCTTTATGCCTTCAGAATACTTATTTAATACGTTTCTTGGTGGTTATCTTTTTACAGTTCCTTTTCCTGTGATTTGCTCAAGCTACGTACTTCCCTATTAAATTCAGCAATTTTGCTGGCTCAAACAAACTTTCAGTACTGCATTCTGACTGTCCCAGGAGATGCGTTCACATGGAGAAGGTTACAATTTACTTGGGTCATGCATGGATACCGATATTGTAATGGCTGAAAATGTAGTGATGGAATTGTGGCGTTTGCTACTAGGATGGAGGCTGTGACTGTATCTGTGGAGTGCCAGAGTCACACATAACATTCTTAACACATACGTATCCACACCGATTGATGTGATGTGTTGTGCGGAGGTAGGCTTTGACTGTAAAAATTGTCCCTCTGCTTAATTAAGGCTTCCAGGTCTCCTTTTTAACAGGTGAATGTCACACAAATATCCAATATGGATAGGTATTTATACTACGGTAATTACATCCCATCAGCAGCATGTTTATCATTACCATTTTCCTGGCAGCACAATATTAATAATGGCAATTAATAATAATACTAGGGGAGAAACCAGAAACTACAGAGAACAATGCTCCTGCTTAGAATTTGAAAACTGGTGTTGTGAGTTTTTCCTCAGTGTGAGGCCTTACTAATGTAAGGAGAAGTGGACAGATTAGCAGATACTCAAGCTCCCACCTATCCCTGTTTTCAAGCATCTTGGATTAGCTGCCATCTACTCTTCCCATCAGTTTAACTCATGAGACGCTCTCCCCCTAAACCTGTTGATACAGGAAATTTCAAAGCCAGTGACAGCTGCATGCAAGGAAAGACTACTCTCCACTCCTCTTGAACCAGACGCAGTATCTGACTCAGCAACTAGCAGGAAGAGTTGTTATTGAGATTTTATATTTGTATGGTCTTGGTGGGGAAGATCACTATAATAAGGTCCGAGATCTTTTGGCCTGGCAAAATACCACACATTTTCAAGACAAAAGTGGAAATGTTTCTCATTGGTTTCCTGCAACTCTAAGACCAATTTGTCCCTCTCATTTTAAATATTGAATTTGATAGATTTCAGAATGCAGAAGTGGCTCCATTTCAGTCACTAACAATAGTTGAATCAGTCCATGCAAGTCAGCCCTGGAAGTGCCTTATTATGCAAGACTACCTCATATACCTACGCACTTGACCGGAAGCACAAATGTATAATTAAAAGAATGAGAAGTTTCCTCAAGAGAACTGCTACACTTCAGGCAACATGTAGGTTAAAGGCTTTTCATCTTCTCTCAAAACATCTGAACTCAGAGTCATTCAATTAAATCAACTGGCAGGAGGTTTTGGACAGCTCAGGCTGAATCCCTGACATCTTCAGGTAGCGCAGAGAAAAATTCCTGTCTGACACCCTGGAGAGCTGCCGCCAGTCTGTGTAGACCAGGGGTTCTCAACCCCAGCAGCACTGTGTACCACCTGCCAGGTGGCTGCTGTTTCATGTACCACTGGAAGTGCTGATGATGTCATCGGCACTTACTTCTGGGTTTTCACTGCACTGGAGGCCTCTAAAAGGTAAGTTAACAGCGCAAGGGCGGGCAGGAGGGTGTTTTCCAGCCCTGAAAACCTGTGCGCTTAAGCTCTGTAGGCTCTGCAGAACTCGAGCTGCCGGTTCCAGGGCTCCGGTGCAGATGTCCTGGCAGCCACCATCTTGGCTACCAGGGACCCACATACCACCAACCTGCTGTCCGCGTGCCACTAGTGGTACACATACCACCGATTGAGAAACCCTGGTGTAGACAATACTAACCTAGATGGACCAATGGTCTGATTCAGTATAAGGCAACTTCGTATAACAGATAAAATAAAAGTACAGTCTAATCACATCTTACATGAGGTTTATGTTTCAAGGTTGGCACGCAAAGCCAAAAATGTGTATAGTTGAAACTCTCTTAAACCCAACAAATACATACTGTCTCTTTAAGAACTAAATGCCCAGTATAAGAGATATGAGGCAACTGAATGAATAGCAACTTCATTGTCCCATTTCAGACTTACTTCGGGGCATAAAGTGGAATGGAGAGCGGAATTGCCTGCACTATTTAAAAAAAAAACTGTTTTCCTGTGTCCTTTTTTTTTACTTGAATTCATGCAAGTCAATCACACCTAAGATGCAGGTCAACTGTACTTCATACAACACAACTTATGAGATTCACTGCCATACAATGTGACAATTTCAGCATAAATGGTTTTAAAAAAGGATTAGATCCAAGTCAGGGAGGCTAGGTCTATCAATGGCTATTCGCCATGCCAGCTAAATGGTCTCTTCTTGTTTAAGGCAGCTTCTCTCTGAATACTAGACGCTGAATACCAGACCAAGACAAACAGGGGGAGAGAGCTTGGTTGGACCTGTTGCCTTTATGTCCTACTGCTTGTGCACGTCCCAGAGGTTTCTGACTGACCAATAAGGGAAACAGGACGCTGGACCGATCTAATGTAGCAGGGTTTTTTGTAACCTACTACCTGTTTTTCAATTGTTCACTAAGCACTTCATTAAGGAAGTTTAGTAACATACGTTATGAAATGAAACGAACTCAAAACGTACAAAATGCTCCCTTATCTTTATCACTTAACAGTGTCTTCAAACTACTATTCAACACATGTCTACAACATACATGCCGTAGACTATTCTTCATTTTCAGCCAAGCAAATATTTCCAACTTTGCATGGGACATGAAAGTTCAAGATCAAGGTAAATATCACAGCATCAGCCATTAAAATAATATTTGTTTCATTTCTCAACATTACTGCTTGCCATACCAAATTAATTGCCTCACACAGAATGTTTTTTGTTCTCCAATCAGCTTAACCCATTATTCAGCTTGATTATCCCATTTAATCTTATTGCTAACCCACGGCAGGTTTCTCCTCAACACAGCTAAAGTAATCTCTGATTCACATATATTTTGGTTAAAAAGGAGTTGTAGGCAGGAGATATTTTTTAAACAAGTCAATAGATATTGCATAAAAATCCAAAATATTATTAAATATTCCCTAAAACCAGATGCTTTTTTAATCTGGTACCTCAGAAGGATCCTGGCATATTTTCTCCATATCAGCCCAAATTTATCAGGAGTGCTACATTCAGAGATAGGATATTGATGTGGCTGGGCATACTGGGCTGTGGGCCAGGAAAAACTGCTCTTCAGAAGGCTTGTTCTGCTTATTTTATAAAGACAGACTTTATACAGACAGGGGCTAAAATAGTCCCTAAAGCACTGAACTACAAGATTCTCATGAGAATTCAGACAGTTCAACTCATTTTGGTCCCAGCGCACAGTCTCAGGGCACATGATGCATCTACCTTGCTGAAGCTTGATGCAGAAAAATATTTTCCTGGTTTCTGTTCATATCTGCCTCCCCAGGACACAGGAAAAACCTCACATTTGGCAAACTTAATCTTTCCTCCTTTCAAGGAGAGCATACACATTAGGCTGACTCTGGGTGCAGGGAGACTCCCGGAGCTAACTCAATTAAGTCTCCCAGAACTCAAGGATTGGACCATCAAGGGTCCTCTGACTAGCTCAGCCCACTATTGTTCCCATTGTTTTCTGTAAAATGTAAATCAAAAGTCTCTTGTTTTTCCTGTATGACTCTGTGACTATGCACATTCTCAGCAACCATGTGATATTCTGCTTGGAAATGTATAAAAACTGTTCTCACATGGAGCAAAGGGTCAGTGCCCCTCTTGGGGTGCTGTCCACTGCGCTGCGTAACAATAAACCCATACTTTTTCCTTGTTCACCAGTCTTCCTGGTCCTATTAATTATCAGTCTGCTTAAAATTCCGCTACAAGCTAAACAGGTTTTGGTCTGGTCAGTGCCTGGATGGGTGCCTGCCTAGGAACTTTGTATGCTGCTTGAGTTCCATGATGAAATAAAGTCATGACATAAATGTAATAAATATTTTCTCATTGAGATGGCCATGGCTGTGACTGCCTGCACCAGTGTCATACTTTAATGAAAATGGGAGGTACTTGCAACACTCTATTCTCATATCAAAGAGCACTTCATGTTCTCTATCCTCTCCATTGTTACATATTACTGAAGGCTCTTCATCACCTGCTCTATTAATTTTCCCTGCAATAGTTCTGACCCCCATTGATTTAAAGAGCAAGAGCATGATGGTCCTTTTGCAAAAGGATATGCTAGAAAAATGTAACTGTTCCACAACATGTAAGCAACAGTTCAATATATCTAGCAGCTGTATCATATAAAGTATCAGGCTGTGTGCTGCATTAGTGTTCGTGCACACATGCATCCACTGAAGACAAGATGCACCCACCTACTCAGGGCCAAAGCTTCTAGAGATCTTGAGGAGGGAGCTGAGCGCTGAAGAATGACAACATTAGCAAGTCATCACAGTAACACAGCGTTAACATACCCTGAAAAAGTTTATAGCAATTTCCCAGATACAGGGACCAGAAAATAGGAAGAGTTAGGGTGTATCCAGGGCAAGTTAGTATCTTACTGAAGCTCATGTTAACAGATCAGTAAAACAATTTCAGTTTGCCAGTTTTACATTTTATATATCACATCTGACTGCGTTTAAATCTTTACAGAATTTTTAAAAACACGATGTTTTCTGTTATAGCGTAGGATCTAGGCTATAACAGAAAACATCGTGTTTTTAGGACAACAACAGGAACCTTCCCAAGGCTAACGACAGTTTTTTTACTGTGCAGAGCACAGGAAGCGAAACCAGTTGCAGATAGAGTTTACTTGGCATCACATTTCACTCATAGCAAACAGCTGCTTCATTTAATGTTTCAAGTTGTCCACTAAGGAAGGGGAGAGAAGAGGTGGCAGGGAAAAAAAATATGCCACAAGAACACTAAATGTTACCTTCAGTAAAACTTCTTTTCAAAACTCACACAGATTTATCACAGTGAAGGACGCAGCACTGCAGACTGCAAAGAGATTGGCTGTATTTTTAAAGAGCTTAAAAATAAAGGCACATACCCACACTTAATCACAGCAAAGGAACAATAATTCCAGCAATGACATCATAAAAATCAAGATTATAAAAAGGTTTAATTTATAGAGATTTAAGGACATTAATTTTATATGATTTAGGGTTTTAATTTTTAATGGATTGTAGCCAAACAACAACTACGCAACTCCCTTCCCTCCCCCATCATCCCATCTGTCAACACATCTCAGTCCCAGTCAGTTTTTCTCAGTCTTTCAGAAACAGCTAGGTAAGTGGTATGCTGCGTTTCTTATGATCTAATATACATAACTTTTTTTAGTTGCAACAGTGGAAATCTATTACTGTCATTAGCTCCTAACTGAAACATACAGATGACAAAGCAACACATTACTTCTTAATCATAAGTACAAGTATGCAATAGTTCACGGAAGAGCATTTGTGTAGCCAAAGATGGTCATATGCCCATGGTGACCAAGAGAAGAATACCAGATGCACAGCCAATGGCCCCTGGTTTTGTACCATCTCCAGTACATTATCCCTACTTCTTGTTTGAAGTTCCATCGTGGATGCCTTGGAGGTTGACTCACACTTGAGATGAAGCAGAAGGTAAGCCTAGGAACAAAGCAAAGGGCTTCAAGGTCAGATCCAAAGCCTGGAGCTAGGGCAGATGAAAGGAGGAAGAAAAATGTCCACAGAAAAGAGGACGGTTCTGGGTTGCCCAGACTCACAGCTGAGATGTTGTTTCAAAGAACAGTCAGAGCCAGGTTCTATTCATTCAAGCAAGAAATAAAATATCTGGAATGCTTCTGCTCAGGTTCCTACAATGGACCTTCTTCCAACTTTACATTTAGAGGTATTTTGAGAGCTGAACTTCCAGTCATAATCAGCTGATGAGTCTGTCACATCTGCATCATAATTATGACAGCAAGAGCATGTGTCCCACAATCATTAGTACAGGTGACCCTGTACTAGCATTCCAGGGACCTTATGATCTGGCAGCATCATAACTTGCCTGGATGCATATACCGTACATACAGTACATGACTAATCAGGAAACATTATCACTAGCATTACTTCATCACTGATTGCATCCCTGATTCATGACCAAATGCCGAGTAGAAATTAAGAGTTGTATTAACAAAGTGAATCTGGAAAAGCTTAAATGTGACCTATGGTCAGAAGATCAGATAATCTTCAAACAACAGTTATTCAGAAGTAATAATACAGATTTCCAAAGGCCACTTTAAAGTAGTATAAACTTCAGCACTAGAAGGTACAAAGATGATGAATATCTCGGAGATTTCATGATCTTTAATTCTTCAAAGCAATAGAACTATAATGTAGCGAGAACTTGCATTTAAATATTCAGCAACATTCATGACACAATGTATATTGAAATAACAAAGAAAGGCAACAAGATAAAGCAGTGACCTTAAATAATTTTACTGGCATTCCAGTTTTCAATGTTATGGGAAGCAATTTTGAGCCAATACAGAGCAATGGACAGATTGAAGATTTGATCTAGAACCCTCTGTCCAAA
Organism: Plestiodon gilberti rubricaudatus; assembly: GCA_026170595.1. Classification (NCBI taxonomy): domain Eukaryota; kingdom Metazoa; phylum Chordata; class Lepidosauria; order Squamata; family Scincidae; genus Plestiodon; species Plestiodon gilberti. The sequence goes on from JANXHW010000001.1 coordinate 68,591,232, forward strand.
TTCAGCACTCAGTCTTGAAGCTCACTGGATGGCTTTGACTATGGACCAAACTACACATTACTTTGAACGGGAAGTTTAGCCCAACATGATTGCTTTTTCTAACACCAATAGCAGCTATGGGAAGGATAATCAGGGTTGGGACCAGGGTGTCAGAGGGATGAAGGCTCCTCTCTGCCATGCTTCCAATCTAGATCAGGGTCCTGGTGCCTAAAAAAGGTAAAGGTATCCCCTGACAATTAAGTCCAGTCGTGTCCGACTCTAGGGTGTGGCGCTCATCTCCATTTCAAAGCCGAAGAGCCAGCGTTGTCCGAAGACGCCTCCGTGGTCATGTGGCCGGCATGACTCTCCTTGCCGCAGCGCGTAGCATGCAGACTCCCACTGGCACCTGACAGTTTGTACAAGGGACTGGAGCTGGAAAAGAAAGTTGGCGATTCACATGCAAAGGCGGAAGTACTGTCTCCTTGCACATGGGAATCTTTGGATCCTGGCCAATATTGTTTTAGCAGTTGACAGTCCCAGAAATAATGAAATACATACTTCGAATGGGAGGGTCACAGTAGGAACAGACTATTGTTTTTGTTTAAAAAAGAAGTCAATGTTTTAGTTTGGTCAACCACTACCAAGTGTTTTCTCACCAGAAAACAGAATGCAACGGAGCACATTTTTGTTTGCTAGATTTCTGGGAATGCAAATCAGAGCTCAAGCAAGTCTGCAGAAGAACTTACCACTTCCACTGTACTTGCAGGTCTATTATTAGTAGCATTATTTTCCTTCGATTTTAATTTGCCCTTACTTTGACGAGTTAAAACAAAAACAAAACATCCCAAGACTTAAAGATATTCTAGTGAAGTCCCTTAGCATAAGAGCAATTTCAACCACGACTGTGTAGAAAATCAACTGCCATAAGCAAAAGATCCTTTGGTGGGTTGTTATAAGAACAGGAATGGGGGTGAAGTCGATTTATTGTCAAATAAAAAAGAACCAATAGGACAGGTATTACACTTCATACTTGTGAGAAGAAAGGAAGGAAACGACTCTTCGAGGAGAGCTTGTCACCTGCAGATAAGTACCTGTGTAATTATTTAACATTATTATTAAACTGCTGCCTGATTAGTTGATCCTTTTAGGGCCCTTTTAGTTTATCAGAAGGTTTTTAATCAATTAACCAAATATTTAAATTAAAAAAAACCAGCGTCTAGTCTTTACATAGTTATAAGGAGGGATCTATAGGCAACAGAACTGCACAGTACTATGTAGTAATGCTGAACTCAGGTTCTGGCCAGGTGCTGAGCATTGGCACGATTTCTCTTTTTCATATACTGTACAGTTATGTGCTGGGCTGTAGTCAGCACTATTTGGAGGGGGGGGAATAAAAGGAACACTGAGAAAGGAAGTCCATGAAACAGCAAAAGCCCCAAACATGTTTAATACATTTAACTTAAAGCTATTTAATTTATTTAATTTGACCAGAATACTGATGAGAACTGGTGGCTCACGTGGAGGATTGTCACATGGAGAGATTGTGAGCCCTTTTGGGACAGGGAGCCATTTAATCATTTGATTTTGTCTGTAAACCGCTTTGTGAACGTTTTGTTGAAAAGCGGTATATAAATACTGTTAATAGTAATAATAACAACATCAGCTGCCTTCACTGCTTGTGTGAACTGGTTCTGAGTAATCTGGAAGTTTGCACATTCTCATTGTATGTGCCACCCAACAGAAGTTTGACCCAACAAGGTAACAGGTAACCAGTCTACATGGCTTTGGTTTTCTTTAAAGAAAAGGCTCTTTTCAAAACTTTCTGGGGATCTTGCCAAATATGGAGACGCTGTTGTGGAAGAATGAACAAGCAGTTGGGTCTATGCTTTCATGATTACATTTCATTCTACTTTTCCTGCTATAGGAACCCCTACTAAACAATTTCAAGATGCTTATGACGCTTGCCTATACTAGCTGTTCCTTTGCAAATGGGGTAATAGATGGAATGTTTTTTTAAAGCATGTAAAGGCCACACTGTATACAAATATTTGCTCAGAGACCCTTGAGGAAATCAGTCTCCATTTAAACTTCTCCCCCACAATTTTTCAGTGGATCCTGACTTATGATGTATAATTAAAATAAACTCATGAATTCCCTAGTTATAGCAACTTGTTCTCCTCCACAGAAGCATGTGTATAAAGAAACAAAAGAACACAAAAAGAGGAGGAGGGGGGAGGTTATTTTTGAACAGCGAGTTTCAGTTGCTTTCAAACAAATAATTTGGTCTCTCTCAACCATTTAAAAGGAGTGGTTGGTGACATTTTTAAGTTTGTAAAGGCCTAACAAAAGCTTAGTCACCAGTATTTTGTACAATATAATTTATCCAGTTCTTTTCCTGTTCCTGCACACAATCAATCTTTTCTGCATTTTTAATCTTTTGGCTCTTTTTTTTTTTTAAATACACTACATTAGTAAGGCACCTGGAAATTGTGGCAATTTACACCCTATGATGCATTTTAAACAATGTGGCAACTTATCAAATCAACAGCCCCTTGAACAAATGCATAGTTCTCCTTTCCACATACAAAGTTCTTCCGCTAACAGCACTCTGTAGGGTCACCTGACAATTGTCCAGTCGTGTCCAACTCTAGGGTGTGGTGCTCATCCCCTTTCAAAGCTGAAGAGCCAGCGTTGTCCGAAGACGTCTCCATGGTCATGTGGCCGGCATGACTCTCCTTGCCGCAGCGCGTAGCATGCGGCTGGAACACGGAGCGCTGTTTACCTTCCCGCAAGCGGTACCTATTTATCTACTCACATTAACATGCTTTGGAACTGCTAGGTTGGCAGGAGCTGGCCAAACAACGAGAGCTCACCCCGTCGCGGATTCGAACTGCTGACCTTTCAATTGACAGCTCATGGTTCAGCGGTTTAACCCACTGCGCCACCCGCTGGCCTTAGGGAAAAAATAGGGACCATCAAAACCATTCCTGTGCAGAAAAACAACATTGTAATTATGAATCTTCAGTTGTACTGTCTTGTACCAGGGCAGAATTCCTCAAAACAGTCTGCTACTGAAATTCTCCTCTTCACGAAGAATGGAGCTTGGAACTGGAGACTCAACTACAACCAACCCAACGAAAAACAGAACTCTCATCCAAAAGAATTAGGTAAGATTAAACCAGCAAAAAGAAAAACAAATTATTTCATGCTTATTGACAATCATTGTGCAAACTATTTGGGAAAGATAGATCAACATCTCCCTCTTACTGGTATTGTAGCTCTCCAGAATTTTTAACCCTTTCGATGTGGAAATGACCAATCTTTGTTCCGTCTTGGTCAGAAGTTACCATCCAAATAAATCAGGTATTGGAAAGTAATCTGAAATGTTTCAACAGAACCACTCTCAGAGGTTAGCAGATTCTTCTCTCTGGTTCCCAATGTGATGCTAGAAGGGCACAGAGTTGCACGTGGCTTCCGAATGGAGGTGGGATGAATTGTCAACCTTAGATGGTGCAGGGTTGATGCTTGAGCTGGGGGGGGGGGAAGCAATCAGCAATGGGAAAACCTGGCCTATTTAAGACAGTTCCACCCGAAGCAGGCTCTCTTTTTGTGCAGCTTCTCTCCTACCCATTTTTCTGTATAGAATCAGCCAATTGCCACTGAGGTAGAAATATTTATCATCTGGTATGATTGGCCTCTCATTAAACTTTCCAAAAAAAGTTCAACTCAGACTTCAGGATTGAGAGTTATATCACATTAAGCAGGCAGGTTCAAGTACATGGGGATCCATACAACATCACTGGTGAGATCTTGGAGGCACCATTATTGTGAAGGGGGGCCATCCATGGAATCCCTTTGGGGTATTCACCCACTCGGAACCTTTTTGGCTCAGAAGGGTGGCGATTCAGGCAAAGCCTCCCTCAGTCGAGTCAACTGTGTAGCTCTGAGGAGCTGAGAACAGTCTGGGAGGACTGCGTTGCTCTCTGAGCCTAAGCTTGCTCGTCCAAGAAAGGGAGGAGTCGGACAATAGTTACTTTCTAGAAACCGCCTCAACCTTCAGTGTGGTACCTGCATTATAAGCTTGAATCATTACACTGCAAATCCATGTTTAAGGCCCCAATCCGACCCCCGCGATTAATGATGATGTAACCATGCCAACAGAGGAAAACAGGGGGGTGATCAGGAGGCCTGCCAGAGGTAGGTAAAAATATTCTACTTACCTCTGCACAGACCTCCTGGTGGCCTATGGAGAGAAAAGAGGCGGGGAGAGTTCGAAAAGAGGGGACAGGATCCTGATGCACACTAGTGCCACTGGGAGTCACCTCCCCCTCCCTGGGGGAGGTGACTGCCATTAATGTACCTAAAGTGGCAGAGCCTCTGGGAGCTGCTGTTGCACGTGCCACACCTCTCCCCATTTCTGGCAATGGCCTGCTGGAAGCGCATGATGGCAGCCTGGCTTTCATGCTGCTCCAAAGGGCCTTGCGTTGCCAGAACGCACGTTCCGGCAGTGCAAGGCCAAATAGGATTGGGCCATAAATTTATTTAATAAAGTTGCAGACAGAGTTATAACTCAACACATATCTCAACTCTCACAGCCTAACCCTCCTAACCCTAACCCAATCCTAGGAGGCGTTACTGCTGCTGGAACTAGCGTTCTGAGGGCAGAACGTGCTTTACAGTGTCGTAAACGCCATTCTGGAAGTGCGTGGAGTTACATGCTTCCAGGCCACCACTGCAGATGGTGGGGAAGGCCCCACATGTGGCAGCGGCAAAGAGGCACCATGCTGATGTTGGTAAGTCAGCAGGGTGTGCGAGAAGTGGGAGGATCAAAGGAGGACTGGAGGCATGTCAGAGGCAGGAGGGGATGGCACCCGGCATGAGCAACTTGCACCAGATACCTCCTCCAGAGCCAGCTGACATGCCCCCTTTGTCTCCTTGAACTTGCGCAAGCTAAAGAGCTGGTGCCGTTCTGAGGAGACCCATTAGCGATCGCAGCCGTGGGGCTTATGGAAGGGTAAGAGAAAACAGAGGTGAGGGGAAAATATTTTTCCTTACCTCCATTGCCAACCGGGAAGCAAACCTCCTGGTTGGCACCCCATACCATAGCATGCAGAGGAGTCTGTTTTGGTGCGGTTGCATGCTATGGCGGGAAAAGGGTAGGATTGGGCTGTAAGTCCTGGATGTGCCAACATTCCAGCATATGGGACCTTGCATCTGGGCAAAGGAAGTGGATATTTCACACTCTCCTAGTTGCCCAATGTATCACCTTCCAACACTGGAAAAGTAAACACAGCCAATGGAGAAAGGATTTATCTTCAACAGGCCTTTATGATCTCACAAAACAGTGACGACTTTGATACAATGGACAGTTTTCTGAAAATCTGGAAAACATACTGTACATTATGTCTGCCTAATCACTGTATTTGTCACCCAGACTAAAGAGACTCCTTGCTACAAAACTGGTGGAAACTCTTCCTTCTCCCGCTCTGTTTTTCCCCTCTAATGACATACAAAATGGGGAGGCACAGATGTTTTGGAAAACTATTTAAATGTAAAAAATGGAAAAACCAATAAAAAGTATTTTTGTTTAAACCTAGCTATTGATGAGAATGTGACAATAATAATCCTCAAGCACTAGCATGTAGACCTACCAATTGGAAAACCATCACTGACTTAACAGAATCCAAAGCCAAAGAAACGGGCAAGAGTCATAACACATCTAAGTTAAGGGTTATGCGCCAAAAGTTCTCCAACTTAGAAAGGGGTATGCATGCAGGACACTTGCTCTAGGCTAACACTTCTGTAGCCGCCATTTTCATGGATATTACCACATGACACAACAGTATTGGTTGCCCAGAACTTTTGATACTGCAACTAAGCCTAAGGATGTGTACATGAAATAACCACATATCCTTCCCCTGTTTTCCCCCACCTCAACTTCTTTTTCTTTCCTCTGTTGTCTCCGTTGTGACTCTTTTTAGACTTTGGAGCCCCGTGGGGAAAAGAGGGAACTGTTTTTTTCAATCTGTGTAAAGGACCATGCACACAGATACTATTTCAACAACTACAATTTGACTGGAGACCCAGGAGAAGGGAAAATTTCCAGCAACAGACCGACACTGCGCCTAGGGGGACACCATGGAAAAAATAAATGGTAGCCACAGGAGGTAGCTGCACAGAAGTGCTCTCTTGCCCACCAGACAAGGTAGCCCCCCCCAAAAAAAATGTGAAATGGATACAAACCAGGTTCTGAAAACAAATCCTATTTGTTGCACATTTAATTAGTTTTTGAATGCATAGAAAATGAATCAAATGGGTCCAATTTTTCTTATTTTTCATGCTTCCGGAAAACATATGTACACTCCTAAGGAAAAAATGCTCCACTTCAAAGCAAAGAAATTACTTATGTCTTGCATATGCCACAAAAGAAAGTATTGGGTTTATTATTAAGTCAATAAGCAAAGTAGAATAAGGAGTACTTTTTCTTTAGAGATGTAATTTTGTTTTATATCTATGAATATAAAAATGTCAAATACTAAAAAGGGATGTTTCACATGACGTGTTACTGTAATCTGTAGAAGGATTGCTATTTATTAGACTATGTTAACAGCAATATTTCTAATATGCAGCACAGAAGCAGTACGTTGAGGAGTTAAGATTGAGAGATTTAAATCCAATTCAAAAGGATGCCACAAAACACTTAATTGGTTTCTAAGCAGATGCAGAAGAACAGGTACCTGTGGTTCTCCCTGCTCTCGTTCACTGGACTGTATTCCTCCACAGAACAAGGTGCCATTACTAGAAAAAGAATACTGGATTGCCATTTATATGAAATGCTTTCAGGAACTTCCTACAGCTTAATTATACTGACTTGCAGGCAGTTGGATTCTTACGTAGCATTTGCCATGGAAACATTTAATCTATGGTTTAAAGCTTTTGAGGAACCCTAGGTTTCATTCACCTGACAAGAAAAATGAACTGCAACGTGACCTCTTCTATTTCGCCCACTTTCCCCCTATTTCTAATTTGTTTCTCCAGACAACTAACATAGTACACAAACAGGCTAAGTTTAGGAGGCAGCTATAAAGATATTTCCATAAGAAACAATAATACTGTGCTTTTGAATTTCCTATACCCCTAAAACACAGGTCAGAATGCACACCCAGTTTCAGTAGCATTCTTTATTGCATTAACAACATTCACAGGTGATATATGAGTTCCCTATAAAAACACTCAGCCTCTGAATCCAACAGGGCTAAAAAAGAATCAGAAGAGTTTCTCTGCTTCATAACAGATGTATCCTTGAAGTTTTGATACATTCATTTCTTTCTCTCTGAAGAGCGGACAGAAAATTTTGCTCATGCTGCAGAAAGGTAGATTGTGTGAACCATGCCCCAAACTTGGGATCATTCACATACTGGTTCTGGTCACTTAATATACCGTATTGGTCTGAGTATAAGACTCACTTTTTTCTCCTAATTTAAGTTTTTAAACTAGGGGTGCGTCTTATAATCAGGCTGTTGCAATAATGCCAGTGATTTAATTAAAAATTTTTAATAGCACCAAACTTTAAGGGTGCGTCTTATAATCAGGTGCGTCTTATACTCGGGACAATACGGTATTTGGAGCCAAATAGCACAAGCAGATTTGGGACTGAAGCCTTAGGATTTGTATGGAGAGACAAGCACAGAAAGTTGATATAGCAGGACTGGTTCACACATAATGTGCACTATGCATTATGTGCACACATAATGTCATGTGCATAATGTCATATACACTACAAGCATGTGGGAAAAGTTCACATGCACCATCATGTGTGAAGATCATGCAAGTGTCTTGTTAAAAACAGCTCATCCTCAGCTTGTGTACATACAATAAAATGGACAATCTTCATATATAACAGTGTACGAGTTTTTGCAAGAAGAAAATGCTTTTCAACAACTATTTGGTGCAGCTGAGATGAAGTGCTGAGATTTAAACCCAGGCTAGGGCAATTTGAAAGCATTAAAACACATAGTAGATCCGACTAGATAATAAAGCACTCCGACTAGATAATAAAGCACTCAATTGACAGTGCACACGGCTCCTTAGTACAAACTGGAGTTCAATCAGACATGGCAAACATTCATGACAGTATTTTTATTATTATTTAAACACTTTACAAAACAGCTAACTTTCCATTTTGGACAAATGTTGGTTCTAAAAGCTCACCCACCTACCAGCCCATTTTTACTACCTCAGGGGTACATAGGCGACTCACAGAGCCTTCTTGCCAGATCACGGTTCAGTGGGTACATGTGTCTGGCTTACATCCTGCTCACTGCAATTATAGAAGGAATAGAATTTCCAAATTGTATTTTTAATACTGTATATTTTCAGTGGGAGGAAGAACCAAGAATGGGTCAGCGAGTTAGAGCTAGGGCTGGGTTTTTACAAGCCAGAGTGTGGAACCAGATGAGGTTTTTGGGGGAAGCTCAGGTAACTGAACATGGTACGTTCTGATGAATTAGAGGCAGAGAACCTAATGGATCAGGGTATGGGATAAAGAGAGAACAAAAACCTGATACCCCCTACCCCTGCTCAACATACCTAATGTATCCTAAGGTCAAGGGAGAAATACCAAATTGACAGGGAATTGAGAGTAGCGGCAGGTGGCAGGCAGTGGTGCATAACCCCTCTGCCCATCACTGTCCTCCTTCGACACCCTTTCAGCCATGTTTTCTCATCTGAACACACAGCTAGAAACTCTGGCTGGAAAAAGCAGAGGAAGAGATAAGTGCCCTTTTCTGCCTGCCACTCCTTTACTACAAACCTCCCCCTTCCCTTGCTACTTTCCTGTGGAGAAGTGGCAGCTGAGATTCCAGGTTTGCTATCATCTGTACAGTCTATCCTCAACAGAGTGCAGTGGTGGTTCCATCAGCTGTCCAAATGACCAAGAGGGTGAGAGAGAGCGTGGCATAAAGGCATGAGTGGTTCTGTCATACGCTTCCCAGCCAGTGCCACAAATGTATCTTTGAACTGGACCAGGAACAGGGAGGTTCTAATCTTGCCTGTACAGTAGCAATGATGTTATCAGTGAAATTTGCCTTGTATAACCAGAGGGAAAATACAGTGAAAAAAGCACACACAGACAACAGGGCTGCAATGCTATATACACTTCCCTGGGAGTAAGTCCCACTGAACTCAATGGGACTTACTTCTGAGTAGACATGCATAGAATTGTGCTGTAGGAGGTTGCACAAGTCCAGAAAGAGTTAAGCAGGCACAAGATAGTTGTATCCCCTTCACTGGCTGTTCTTATTGGCTATATTGACTATATAACAAATGGGAAAGTTGTTTACTGCACTTACTCCTGAGGTTTATTTATAACTGGTAAAAAGGCAGCATTTCAGCTAGTATTCTCTTAAGTATCAGAGCAGATTAACATCAGAATTGCAAGTCAACACATGTAGGAGTGAGCTAAAATTCAAAGCTAACAGAAATAGAAGTTTTATACTGCAGAGATTCTTTCTTCTGAGATTTTGGTTGCAGTTGCTCATTTATACAGCGATATACTCAGGTGGTTTGTTGTGATCATCTCATTCTTCTAATCTAGAATACTGATGCAAAGCAACTGAACTATGACAATAGTTCTTCACCGTTGGCATGCTGCATATTCCCTTACTCCAAACAGGATAGGTTCCAGGGTTAAGTTCAACATCCCTATTATTGGTAGCAAACTGTTCCGACCAGCCCTTTTAAAAGGGTCAATTATCAAGCCTTGTGTTGGTGACCCAGTGGAGAATAGCCAGTTAATTTCCCCAGACAGCAGCAGTAGCTGGATTGGAGTCCTTTAAGCCCCTCGTGATACTCGCAATCCTTCCAGAGATGGAAGCCCTGACCAGTCACATTCATATCTCCAACATTCATAAGTTGAAAGTATGTAAGCAGGGGAGCTTCTGCACAGAAAGACTTGAAAAACAACAATAAGCACAATGAAGTACAATACCAGGCTACCCTGATCAGCTAGACAGCTCAAGGCAGTATGCAGAGGCAGTGATTGAATGGTGACTAAGATGGAGGAAAGGTACCATGTCCCTTGCTGACACATAGCTGGATAGCAGTAGAGGTAGGAGCACTGGGCAATACCATGCAAACATCATGCAGTGTTGAAGGACCAGCAACACTCAGGCACACTGCACAACAGCATGGTGCTAATCCATCCCCTCCATCCTTTGCAGCCCCACTGATCTCAGTTGCTTTTCAGCAGCTCCATGATGCCACAGCCCCATGGCATGAGCTGCCACTGCTCCATTATGGTGGTTTTACATGTCTAATGCATGTTACATTTTGCGTGTCTAATGTACATGTTTACATTTTGCATGTCTAATGAAGCTCTTCTGAAATTAAATGGGACTGTGTTGGATTTTCAAGTCAGCTTTCCACTAACATACATATTAAACTGATTATTTGGCCGTCACTGCTCCCAAGTAGATCGGCAACACTTAGAACTCGCATCACTCAGAAAGCCATTGTGATGATGCAGCTAGCACACTGGTCCAAGACCAAAGTGACTTGGGCTGATATCCTCACTCAAATGAAATTCACTGGGTGACCTTGGTCTAGTCACACCTCTCTCAATCTAACATACCCCCGCAGAAGTGCTACAAGGATAAAATTGGTTAAAAACAAACAAACCAAACCTCATTTAGACTACAGCTCTGCATGGGGCTGCCCTTGAAGATGGTCCAGAAACTGCAGTTAGTGCAGAATGCGGCAGCCTTGGTGGTGACGGGGGCTTGGTGGTTTGAGTCTCCCATGCTGTTGCTCCAGCGGCTATACTGGCTTCCCATTCAATTCCAAGCCCAATTCAAGGTGTTGATAATGACCTTTAAAGCCCTACAGGGCAAGGGACCGGCATATCTTAAGAACCGCCTTCTCCCACAACATAATCCTACTTGTCCCCTATGACCATCAGATAGGGTCCTGCTTACAGTACTGTCGCCATCTGAAGCCAAGGGGATGGCAGCAAGATGCACAGCCTTTTCTGATGTGGCACCATGTTGAGGAAACCAACTTCCAGGAGACCAGAGGACAACCCCCTCTCTATATGGTTTCTGGCAGGATTCAACACACATTTATTTTGCTTGGCTTTTGAGGAGGGATGATTACCCTAGTGACCACTTTTTAAATGACAGTACTGTGCATAGATTTGGTTACTCTGTGCTGCTTTTATGTTTTCATGGTTTTATTCATTGTCCGCTCACCCGCACCGGGGACCCCGGCAGGGGGGTGGTGAGGGCGAGCCCGATCGCAGGGGCTTGGTCAAGGGGGTCGTCAACCTCCCGGTCGGGGCCAACATATCTTGGCTTGGCTCACGTTGGCCTCAGAATTACCTGGTGACTATGTATTGGTATATTTAACTTGTATGTTTGTTTGTGATGCCAATAAAGGTTTGATTGATTGATTGAGAATTACCTGGAGGAAGGGGGTTACCTCACCCAGCAACCTTCTCTCCAGTCTGGACCTTGGTTCGTGGGCTTCCAAGCACCAGGGCTGTGGAGCTTATCACCAGGCCAGTCTCCTCATCGGCCTCTAGTGAGCTTTTATTACAGATCTCTGGCTGCCCCACCCTGCCCTGCTGAGGCCTCGCCCCCATGAGGGCTCCGCCTGTCCCGGCTGATTGGCTGACCGCTTGATGGGCCAGGTCCCAGCTGTCAGTGTTTAGCCTGATGGCTTGTTGACTAAGCCTTACTCGTCGCCGTGCTCTCCCCACCTGTGTCTCCTTCCAGCTCCCGGGTGGTTACTGTTCCCCCTGGCTTGCCTGCCGCCGCTCCTGGATGGGCCCTGGCAGAGGTAAGCTCGGGAAGTCCGGGTTTGCTGCAGGCAGGCCCCGGACATTCATGTTGTATTAGATGTTTTCATCTACTCCTTGTACTGTTCATAGTTTTTATTTTATTATTGCTATTTTTATATGTTTTGTTATATTAACTATAAAATATATTATATTTAAATACATACAATGAGAAGTTTCATGGATTTTGTCCAGACGTCCTTTGAAGAAGGGCAATTTGATAAAATAATAAACAAAACATTAAGTAAAAGGTGTTATCTGACACTCTGTTTACCTTGGGGTTCTACAAACATTTGTCAGAGATAAATGTAGCTCAAACAAAATGTATATTGTCCTTGTCTTTTTTAACATCCTGCTGGTACAGGTGGGGTGCTGCTGTTTTTATGCTCTTGTTTTAAATGTAATCTGTTTCATCGATTTTTAGATGCTGTTTTTTATTAGTTTTTGTTAACTGTTTTTTAATGTTTTAACAAGCGATTATTTTTTGTATTGCACTTTTTGTATTGTATTCTTTTTTTCATGTTGTATGTCGCCTTGGGTCCCTTCAGGGAGAAAGGTGGGGTAAAAATATTGTAAATAAAAAAAAATAAAGATGCCTTTTGTTCAAATGCTAAGAACGCATTAGCCCCAAGAAGATTTTAGAAGAGCCATCTTTTCTCCTTTGCACTATTCCCCTTCCCTTCCTTGGATAAGCCACATGGAACTTTTCTGAATACCTGTATTTGTATATGTGAATTAAGCAGGAATACAAAACATCAGCACAGCTCTGGAACATCCTGCCACAAGAAAAATGAGGTCATTTAAGCTAACAAAAGACCAATGGGCTCAACCTCTGGAGCCATCCACCAAACCCCAAGCCAATTCAATTTGCATGCCACCTCAAGTATCAAAGAGGGTGTAGTAACCAACCCTAAATTAAATTATCTTGTCCTGATTCAAATTAGTCCATGGACCCCACCTAAACTCTAATTTAATTAGAAGGAAGCTGAACCAGCTCAACCCTGAGGAAACTGAATGCAAATAATCAAACTGTATTGTGCCTTCCCAGGATGCTTCCCAGGAACCAGTGCAAATTAGGTCTAGTGCTATTTTATATACAACTTTACTGTGAATGTACTGGTAACCACATGAATCACTGCTCGCTCTTGGTCTTTACTGCTTTCTCATTCTTGATTCCATCCCCCTTCGATTGTAAGCTTGTTCCCCTAACAAACAGTACTGAATTTGCAGCTTTATTTGACTCGCTCACCTTTCATGAATGCTAGATGTGGGGTGGGCAGTACATATCTGACCGACACAGTTCGACATGCACATTTTTTTGCATGTTAGTACACATGTCCCCAAATATGTGTGGTAACAAGGGTAATTGATGACAATCATTTTAATGCATTGAGAACTGTCGTTTTTCATGTACGTAGTGAATAGGGTAATTGAAGTGACATTTTATCTTCTTGTTTGTGATAATAATGGGTAATGTGATAGATTGATAGAGATACATTGCTGTTAATGGGGTTCGGCGGTTTGATTCTGCCGTGCTATTGCTCTGGTAGCTGCACTGGCTACCCATCCAAGTCAGAGCCCAATTCAAGGCATTGGTGATTTTCTTTAAAGCCCTACGTGGCATGGGACCAGAATACAGTACCTTAAAGACCTCCTTCTCCCACATAATCCTGCCCATCACCTAAGATCAATAGGTAGAACCCAGTTTAGGATATAGCCACCATCTGAGGCTAAAGGGATGGCAACAAGGTGCAGGGTATTCTCGGTTGTGGCACCACATCTACGGAATGATCTTCCAGAAGACCTGAGAACAGCTCTCTCTTTATATGGTTTTTGGGAGGACTTAAAAAATTTATTTCAGTTAGTATTTGTTTCAGTTAGCATTTGAGGCAGGATAATTCCCCTGGTTACTCTTTTCTTTAGTCACTGTTTTTAGGTTCTGTTGTTATGTAGTGCTGGTTTTATGGTTTTAATTTTGCTGCCGTTAGGTGTTTTAATCCGCTCCTATGGTATTGCTATTAGCCAGTGTTATGTAACACTTGCATTGTATTTTATATATTCTGTTTTTAGTCATTTTAAATTATGTTTTTATTATGTTGTCTGCCTCTGAGCTGTGGAAAAGCAAGATAAAGCTCTTAAATATAAAAATAATAAAGATCAGTGCTCTATTGAAATTATCTATGTCAGCTAATTGGATTTACTGGGGCATTGATGCATGCAGAACATTGTAGCTTTTCACACATTTAGAAGTAATTGTTTACATGTTTGAGTTCAAATCCATAGATATATAGATTGTCCCTGTTGCAAAAGTTTTTGACATAATTCATTCTTCTCAAAATCTGTTTGAATCCTGGAACACAGTAGTGCAGTGGTTCCCAAACTATGAACCACGGCTCCCTGGGGAGCTACAGAAACCAGCCAGGGGAGCCATGGCGCAACCACTGCGCTGCGCCTGGGCTATGAGAAAAAGGCCTCCCAACAGGTCTCACCGTCAACTCTAAAATAACACCAAGCGATGCCTCACGCCACTGCCATCTTGCAGTCGAAGGCTGCCGTCAGGGGGTGGGGAAAGCCGCTTTTTGAGGGCCTGCTTCTCCTCCAATGATATTGCTATGTGGGACTAAAAGTGGACATGTTTGTTCTATTAAAACAGAGGGTGGGAGAGCACGATTCACACACGGGCACTCATTTAGCAGCTCGCACGATGCCCCTCGGCAAGCACCCCAGATGATGCAACACTAGGAGAGCCTGATTCACACACTCAACATGTGCATATTTAAATTCACATTCAACATTTGAATATTTTCTCCTCTCTCATTTGCAGCTAATGAATTCCTAGGTGAGAACTAGGTAAGTACAGTACATATTTCTGGTCACTTCCTGCTTAATGACATCACTTCTGGCCCTCAGTAACAGAATGCAGTAGTGGCTGTGCTGTACTCATTCATTATTTTTTGAAAAATGCAGGTAGAATTTCAAGAGACACACTACATTAAAACAACAACAACCCTGAAATGTTAAAATGTGGTCTGTAATACATGCATTCTTCTGAGAGAAAAGGTGCACCACCTTTGAGTTACCTGTGGAATTTGTCTCTACAAGCCTCTTCTGTCAAAGACAGATGTGTGCTTTGATTCTTGCATGCATGCATGCTTTCACAGATAATCTGTTATAGGTGCAGCTCTCAAAAATGTACTCACAACCGACAAAACCTTCAGGCCATGGATGAGCAAGGATTTGAAACCAGGAATGTCCAAACCTTTTTCTAGGCTGCCACTTCTCAATAATGGCTAATCATCAATGCAGAATCATAGCAGAGGCATGTAAGGAGTTCTGTTTGTCTGCTCATTAGTGTTTGCGTTATTCTAAGCAATTCCAGCACACGCGAACTAGCTGCTGAAGAAAAAAAAAGACTTACTGGACCAAAGAAGACTACCTTGCTTTATAGCCTATCTTTAAGCAGTGGCTACTGACATGGTTGCCCAGTCAGCATAAGACCAACTTCCTCTGTGTGCACATAGGAAAAATGATTTTGCAATGTTCATAAACAGGAAGTCTCTAACCCCAGGAGATCCAAGAGTGAACTGGCTGAAAAGCAAGCTAACATTTGACCCCAGATATGCCTTCATTGACTGCCAAACACAACAAACAGCAGGATTCTATGAACTAATAACTGGCTACAGGAGAAAGGAAACAGATTTTTTAGTTCCATCTTCCCAACGTAAGAAAACACCATGACAAATAAAAAGGCTTGGTTACCAGATGACCAGGACCAAGGAATCCAGCAATCACTTTGTGAAGAATTGCCGTCTGGTTTTCCTCTCTTCTGATTACCACAAAGGTGCTTTGGATTTTGCTCAACAGGTAAGAAACCATGAAGGACGCCTCCCCCAATACCACTGACATCTTAATACAGAGTATCTAACCAACTCCATTTCCCTTAACATTAGAAACATTTATTATTGTAATTTAGCAGCGGGACATTCAAAGAGAAGTAAATGTTATATCATCAGTCACAGGTTTTGGATTTTTTTTTTTAAATATACCCACTTTATAGAAACTGTGAATGCATATTACAGATAAACATTAAAATCAAAAATACAATTGAAAAATAATCTTATGCTTCGTCACTTAAAGCTAGTTATCAAAAAAGATGCAAGATGGTATACCAACACAAAAAACCTGCCTCAGAACCATGTCTTAACCAACCAGTTCCACAACAAGGACACAACCACTAGAATACCCTTTTCCTACATGTAGCCACCTCTCCTACTTTAGAATACTGGAATTCTATAATGAGATTATATGAGATTGTATAATCTCAAAGCATTGGAGTGGAGAGAATGTATTCAGAAGACAGCATATTGGAAGCATGCAGCTCGTCTCGTGATTAGCACAAGAACAAGCATGGGAAAGAAAGCTGTTGGAAATATCAGATTTGGGGGGGGGGGGACTGAATAAATCACTGCATCTTTGACCCTGTCCAAAGAGCTATATACAGTATTATTATAAGTCTTCCAGACTTTCTAGTTTTTGTTTTACCAGTACAGTATATCTCTCATCTCAGTGAAAGTGAACACGTTCTTGATCCTTGTGGGTCTGCATTGACACACAGGTATCCTCACTGGCCTACCCAGGGCCTCTGAGAGGAGTTTTATCAGGGGGTATGAAGTTTCTTTTGGGCCCCTTCTTACCATAAAATGGGCCGGGGAGGGTGGTGATGGGGGTGAGCAGAATGGGGGTGGGGCAGGGGCAAAAAAGGGCAAGGGGAGGGCAACAACAGCCAAAAAAATCTTCAGAGCCCAGGTCTACTGGGCTTCCTGATGCAGAGCCCAGATCTACCCACCTGGTAGACCTGGCCTACCAGTTGCAGTCTGACTCCCTTTTCATCCGCAGGTCCAGGTCGAGTCTGGGTGAGATTAGAAAACGTTCTGGGCCCCCTCCTTTGGCTCCCAGGCCCCCTTTCTGACCCTGGGCCCAGGTACAATTTACCCCCTGTACCCCCCTCTCATGGGCCCTGGGCCTACCCACAAGGCCTGTTGCTTCGAGCCATGGGCTGGGGGAGACAGTGAACCCCATGCTCCAGGTCTGCTTGCTGCCTCCCCTGGTTCAGCCAACTGCTTCATCCTGCAAGCCAAATGACAGAGGATAACTCTGCTGTAGGGCCTCCTCCTGGTTTACCCTGATTGTATTGCCAAAACAGGCTAGGCAAGCATGCCGGAAGAGGAATCTTCTGCTCCAAGCATCCTTGCCCAACCGGTTCGAAGAAGTGGCTGGGAGAGCTAAGAAGAGGCAATGCTGCAGAGGTCAGGTGGGGGAAGGTGCTCCATGATTGCTCTGGTGCTGCTGTTTCTCTGCTCACCTAGCATGCTAGGTGCAGAAAGGACTCTCTCTTTCACTCCCAGTATGCTCCGTCCAGTCGGATATGAAGAAGCGGGTAAGAAGGAGGTGGTGACGGCAACAGTGGTGGGTCTGGACACACATGTGCTGATACAAACACAATATTAAAATAAAAGGTGGAGTGGGAAATCGCATGCTGCTTCATGGACCAGCTCAAATTGGGCCAGACCTGCACAACCCAACCACTGGTATGTGCATTACAGATAAGGGACCAGGACATCAGACAAGCTGTATGACCATCCATATAGAAGCTTTTGCTTGGGTGCTACCAAATATCTGAACACATTATTGATACTTCCATTCTAAAAACAGTTTTGGAGCCCCATAGGTTAAAAAAAAGGGCTTCCTTCAGTGATCTGAACTCTAGCAGCTGTCAAAAACATGAACACATTTTTGCTAGCTGGATTTTCAAATTCAGAGATGTTTTTTGAAGCCAGCCTTTAACCAGAGACCATTCACAACACTGCTATCTATTTAATCACAACTTTTATCTGCATTTGGCACACACCTGGTAGACAAACAGCAACATGTCACAGGAACCTTTTTAGGGTGGATGGCAACAGAGATCTGCGAGGAGTGCAAAAAGCAGGCCATTAGAACACATCTTCACCTTCCACACATTTGCCAAGTTTTTGAAAATCTAGAAGAGGGAGATTTACCGTATTTCTCTCTACCCTATCTTGAATTATTTGCCTCTCCCTATATCAATCAGCTCACCCATATTAAAAGAAAATCAAATTAGATATTAAAATCTGCATCCATTGTACAGCATTCCTAAGTTTATCCTAAGAGCAAAGTTTAAAATGACTTCTATTGCTACACTTTAAGGGTGACCAGTAGGATTTTAGTCTATTTTATGTTGTAAGATATAGGCATTTCTTGCTTACTGTAGATTACTGAGTAGGGAAATAAAGGCTACCGGAGTCTTCTTATATAAGGCCTTAGATCTGAGCTGTTTAATAGTTTAAATATAGTAAAGTTTCATTAACTAGCTTGTAAAAAAGATCAATTCTTGCAAGAAGCTCTACTCTGATCTTTGTAAGCCTTAATTCACTTGCTGGAAAACCTTCTAGCAAAATTATGTGCTCGGACTTACTAAACAACTCTTAGAAAAGTTAACTTGTTACCAACATTGGATAAGAAGTCTATAATATTTTAGAGTGAAACCACCCAGAACAAAGGCTAAGTTGGTAGATGAAATTGGTAATCAGCAGCCCATGGGCTGACTATTGTGAATACTATTTGGTTCCCAACTCTCTCTCATCCCCATCCCCTCCTCCTCCTTTGAGTTCCTTGAACCAGAGATGGAGATGGGAATATGCAAACAAGATCAGGAATTGTCACTTCCCTGGCACATTCCAGTTTTTCCTTTCCTTCCAGCCTCCCTCAAAGAAATCCAGCCAGGAGAGGAGGAGCTGATGATCAGACTGAACCAGAGAGAATAGGGAAAGGAACCTGCCTCTGGTACACTCTGACTTGACTTGCCTGTTCTCTAAGTTCTGGGGAAGCTGAGCATGGTGGCAAATTGGACCAGGGTGTGAAAATGAGAGGACAAACTGCTCCACCAGACATAGTGCTTTGCTTCTCACTTTTGGTCTCATTAAAGGCAATGAGAAAGATGGTGGTGGCTGTGCTCAAATTGGCTGCCACTAAAAACAGTAAATCCTATTATTTATAAAGTATCTAAAATTGCCAGGCACTGTGCTCAAAGAGCAATGCAGCACAACACTACAAAACTGCCCCCACAGAAGGAAAATAAGTTTGATTTATACTTCGTAGGGCCCACAATAAAGCTCTATTTTGGGCACACCTAACAGCACTTTGGTAGCCAACAGACTGCTCCTCTCACCCCCAAAACCACACCACATGGCAAACTACTCCCAAGTTCCAAACATAGCTTGGAACATATCACTCAGAGTCCATTGGTATGAGGAGAAAAATGAAGAGCTCCACTAGGCATGCAAAATTAGATATTTACAGATTATGCAAGATCTCATTACAAAGAGCTGTTTCTGACATGCTGTTGTTGCAGAGAAGGAAACAGGAAGCACTAGGACCTTGCACTTCCTGCTCTTCCACATCTGTCTCACATCTCCTGAAGTAGAACCACTCCAGGGACGGCTTGTCCATCTTTTCACAAAGGAGATTTGAAATCCTAGGTGCACGTACACACATTTAAAAATAAATAAAAAGTATGGCACCCATATGCTTTCAGCTACTCCAAATCACACAGTTATCTGGACTGGAGTTGCATTTGTACTCTATGAAAACTGATGAGATTAACTTATATTCATATTTAAAGAAACAACTGGACTGGTTTTAATTCCTTATTCATGCTATGATTTTAACTGATGTTTTTCTAGTATTAACCTGAATTTTACGTGCACTGCTCTTGTTATAGTAGGTGTTAACCAATGTGTTATTTACAACATGTAGGGATTGACTGGTTACTCTGTATCCGATATTTTGAAATGTCAGCACCCTTGATGTGTTCCATTAACAACAAAGTAAATGCTTTTAAAAAAATCTACTTACACTGTATATATTTCAGGAACTCCCCAAATGCCTCAAATAAAATGCTCTAACAATTCCCATTGCTTTTAATGCATTCTTTTTAGAGTACTTGTCCAGAGGCTGAACGAGGGCTTAAAACAATGCACTGCATGACTGTTGGGATTTTTTTCCCTATCAACCTACCACAATTTTTTTAAAAGTTAATTGACACAAGCTTTGTCAGAAAGAGAACAGTTTCACAGCAAGAATCCGACAGAATAGGTTTGTCACTAGGACAGGAGGGAGGAGGCGTTGTCCAAAGTAGATGTGACTTCACCAAGCCTACTACACCGACAATACAAACACATGATAGGAAACCACGCTTGTAGTAAAGGACGCAATAAAACGAGCTTGTAAAAGGAGAAGTTGGGCGTAGACTGCCGTGCAACACGCGCTTCAAATCTCAGCAATAAAAGCATTGTGTTTTTCTTACTTCCCAAAGAGTTCTTGATTTTAAACATACAACACGAAGGGGATCCTTTTCCGTAAGAACTATTTTGTTTCCGTTTAAGCTTCAGCGCCCGCTCACCAGCCCCTCCTTGTATAAAGAAATACAAAATGACAGAAAGCCAAGCCTAAGCAAGCCATCCCTTTCAAGGGGAGGAGCGGAGGCAGAAAGAGCAGCTCCTTGAAGACAAACTCTTGCTGCACCCCCAGGAGGCATTCCGACTTTGCCTTTTGACAAAGAAACCAGTATATAGAGTTGAACAGCCGGCCGGGCTGCCTCGTCTCGCAGGTAGGACTTTGGAAACCAGGCTTTGTTTTCAGCATGAATGCTGCTGCTGGGGGACTCTCCGGTGGCTACAGACCCGCACACGCTCTCCCGCTCTACTTGGGGGAAGGGAGGCACGTCCGTCCGTCCAGGAGGTTGCTTGCTTGCCTCCCTGCAGACTCCCAGCTCTACTCACCACTAGTGTGCTCGGAGAGAGTGGAGACTGACGTCTGGCCCATCTCTTGTACTGAAAGAGGGCCGGGGTCCAACAATCAGGCCGCTCTCTTGGTCCTTTGAGAAGGTTTCCTCTCGCACCGAAGTTCCCGAGGGCTCATTTCACCTTCTCCCGGCGCTTGCGGTGGTCTCGGCAGCGGCGGCGGCAGCAGTTTTCGCCTTACAACTTCTGCCTCCTTTTGCGCGCTAGTTGTGAGCCCTCCTTCCTCGTCTCCTCCGCCTCCTGTTGCTGCCGCCCAACTCAGACGTTCCTATTCAGCCGCCGAATGCCTGTCATTCCTCTATGCAGATTACTAGGGGCAAAGGTAACGGGGAGGGAGTCCCTAGCTGGTACAGCCACACCAAGCCCGCTCGCCCAGATCATCGCCACACAACAGTCGCAGTTTGTAGATTTAAGCTACTCCTTGCCTCCCACACAAAGAACTCAGTGTTAAATGAGCCCGAATAATGAACTTTAGTCATAATATTCACGTTTAACAAGCACTTGTTTTCTTTTAAGGTGCTTATCTCGGTTTAGTTACCCAACCTCACAAAACTGAGTTCTTTCTTTTCTGCTGGTCCTACTTACAGGACAGACATGCTCCCCCCTCCCTCACTCTCACGTGTAAGAAACTATGGGTTGTTGCTAATTTCTCCATATTTGTTGGACTTTTTCATTATTATTGCTTAGATTAAAATGCATTCATGAAAATCCTGTATAATCAAAAACATCTTAAAACACTTGACAAAAAGGGCAGTTCTGTTTTTAAACCTGCAGTTTGCCAAGCCTTTCCCTGAAGAGGTAAACATCTTTTTTTTTCTCTTACTACTGGTCTACTTACTGGTAGAGAGAAATGCCAGCTTTGAAGAATGAGAGTTCTAGGATGGGGTAAAATAATTATTTGTGCCAATTTATATTATCCATAAGGCCAAATAAAATAGAGAGTTGATTGGTTATAGATAGTACTTTTAAATTGTAGATAAAAATTATGAAAAGCACATGGGTCTTAACCTGTAAATGGCACCAGGTCAAAAGCTCCCCCTCCCCAAGTCTTCTGAAGTGAGGTGGGTGGTGAACCATGGAGAAGTTCTTTCTGGCTGCTAAGGAACTAATAGAACCCTCTCACTCTTCAGGGAGACTCACTCTCCAGAGATATCCTCTCTCACTCTCAAGGGAGAACTGACAGCAGCGTCACTGTGCGCACATCACCCGATAGCAGGCGGGCATCACCTCCCCCCCCCACCGCGCGTCACCTACCTTTATCTGGGCGTCTTCGGCCTTGCCCTCGGCTCAGTGTACGCATGCGTGGATTTTTTGCGCACGCGCACACCATCACTGAGGGCAAGAGCCTGCCCAGTTGCCCTCAGCTGTGGGTCCGCCATGTTTGCGCATGCGCAGACTGCCGCTGAGGGTACGAGGCTGCCCGGTTGCCCTCAGCGGTGGTCTGCACATGTGCAAACATGGCGGACCCACAGCTGAGGGCAACTGGGCAGGTTCTTGCCCTCAGCGACGGTGTGCGCGTGAGCGAAAAATCCATGCATGCGCACACCGAGCCGAGGGCCGAAGAGGCTGCCGGGGTATGCGTGTCACCCTTCTGCGCGCGGCCGAGCGACGCGGATGACTACTCTCATATCCTTTTCGCAACAAAGACCTTATATTTTCCAAGGTCTTTTACAATATCATTGGAGGTGTTTGTAGTCTGCTTCTTGATACAATGGTGTTTATTCTTCTGTGTTCGTATGGACTCTAAATCCACTACTACCTCACCCTCTGAAACGGACCTGCATGCTATGCCTGATTGTACTTGTGATCACCAATCTCTTCCCAACGTATGTAACCATGTTTTGGGTTTTGTTATATTTACTACTCTGCTGATTCTTTATTTGCAAAACTGAAACATTCTCCAATAAAAAGTTAATTTGCTCTGTAGTCTTGCATGCTTTATTGGAGCATTATTTTATCATTAAAGTGTTAAAATTAGGATTAAAAGGAAAGAAACAATTTCTTCTAGGGAGACTTGAAACATTATTTTATGTACCATGATGTACAAGCTGTGCTGCTCAGAAAACAAATCTTACAAATTTCAAAACTTGTCTTGGTAATCTATTGTAGACGTTTGAGAGTAGGCAAAATCTGGTTAATTTAAGTGGTTTTAAGACAGATGTTTTCTACTCTCTCTAGAAAAAAATCTGATTGTAACTTCAAATTGGATTTTATACCTTAAAATCTAGTACATACTGTAGATTTCTGCAACCTATATAATTTTGTTTTTGGCTTCATTGCCTATTAGCCACTAGGCAGGTTGTTCTAGTGAACAAAAAGGGGATATCATGTCATAGTTTCCACTACAGTTGTTCATCCATTCAGAAAGGAAGTACTGTACAGATTTTTCCTTATAAAAAAGTTTGAAAACAAATGTATCTGTCCCTTCTAATTATCATCATCAATTTATTTTTGCTTTCTTGATGTGCCACAGTAGTTCAGAAACAAGTTTAATTAGCCCCAGGCTACATATTTAAAGTGTTATTGAAAAGAAATTTGTCAAAAATATTGAATGTAAGAGTTGTTACACATTTTGTAAAGAGCGGTCTGTCCATTCTACAAAACTTTGTAAAAAAGGTAAAGGTATCCCCTTGACAATTAAGTCCAGTCGTGTCCGACTCTAGGGTGTGGTGCTCATCCCCATTACGAAGCTGAAGAGCCAGCGCTGTCTGAAGACGCTTCCGTGGTCATGTGGCCACACGGATCGCTGTTACCTTCCAAGGGGGTACCTATTAATCTACTTGCAATTTTTTGCTTTCCAACTGCTAGGTTGGCAGGAGCCGTCGCGCAGATTCGAACTGCCGACCTTTCGATCAACAGCTCATGGTTCAGTGGTTTAACCCTCTGTGCCACATTGTAGAGGATCCTTATTAAGTCCTTCACAATTGTCTTTCAAGATGTTTCCACATGAGGGCACCACACATCTCTGCTGGATGAGGAACCACCCTTGTTCCTCATCATCCTGTACTTATTGGATTTGAAAAGAAAGTATTCAGGAGGAGAAGAGAACAGTGGGATAGAGGAAAGGAAGCGGTCTCTAGCCCACCACTCTCCTCTCCATCACACTTCCTTCCCATATCCAGCAAGCATAGGAGAAGGAGCTGTTTGTGCCTGCTGGTACGTCATCTGGTAAGGAAGGGGCAGCAGCATTTGGTGCCCCCCCCCACACGTCAGGCATGGGAGGATCTTGGGCTGCCCCTGCATGTTTTCCACCTCTGAATATTTTGTATCCTTTTGAGGCCAAACCAGGCATTAGGCTATATAAGCAGTTGTGGCTGAAAATAGCAACTTCATGTTACTAGTTCCCTCTTTCCTTTGTAGCAACTAGTGCCCTTATTTTGATTGTCCATGTTTCCTCTCTCTCTCTCACTTGACATCATCGGTTGCCCATGGTGGTGGTGATACAAAATGTGTAACGTCATGACACAGATAAAATGTACTAGATGTGAGGGGTGGGGAGGAACTGGACACTGCTGTTTTTTTGCAGGAGCATCATGTTCACAGTAACATCTCACTTGGCTGTGAGTTCACATGAAAACAGGTGGTTTTACTAGATAAGTAGCAATATAAGAAATACTGTAAATCTGATTGTGGAAGAATTTTTATTTATGAAGTTTCATATGCCATACTTAAGGCAGATGCTAAATAATTTTTAAACACAACAAACAATATTTCTGTCTATAACAACCCTGTATCAGTGTCCTCTATCCATATTGTGTAAGAGAACGCTTAAATCATCTGGCACTCTTATTTGCTAGATAGAATATGATTTCTGTTTCTTTGAATCATAAGTTCACATTCACATGTGAACAGGTAAAGGGGCTTAATGCTCAGGCCCAGTGCAGACACTTAATGCTACATTGGCAGCACTGAACCACTGCACACAAAATGGTGCTTTCACAAATAATTGCTAAGATGACAACCTCTTACAAAACCACATTCTTCTTTGTGGCAGATACAAAAACAAGCATGTTTGTTCTACTCATATAAAATCCTCCACATGTTTGGGCATTACATACCGTAGAGCATAGAAAAACCTCAATGTTTGTTTGAAGGATGTTGTACTTGTATACGTCTGAGAAAAACAACAATTCTAAATGAAATGAATGTTGCTCCTTTGGAGCCTGGTTACTAAAAAGAGCAGTATAGACAGGCTGTTAAGACAGCATAGTCCAAAACAGCAACCATTGCACCAAAACCCAGAACATGACAAGCCTTGCTGGATCAGGCCAAAGGCCCACCCAGTCCAGCATTCCCAAAGTGCCCCATCAGCTGCCTATCGCTAGCTGGCACCTCTATTGTGAAGTTTCTCCCCCCCCCCCATGTCAAATTTGGTCAAGTAGCAGAGTGCCAGGAACTCTTAAGAATGAAATGAAGACTGCAGAATGGTCTTAACAAAATTTAGGGTTTAATGCTAAGGTTATTCCTCCGCATATATAGCCACCAACAGACCCCATCTATTCTTTTAGAATCTTCCTTGCTCTTTTGGCTTATTCTAAAATCTTGGAGTGGATTATTAGTCTATGATTAACAACCCATTCTAAATACTGGCCTGGATTTAAAGAATGGCTTAATTACAAACATAACAGGTGCTACAGTGAAAAGCCAGCCATCTGGACAAAGCCCTTAAATCTCAGAGTGAGGTAAGTCTTTATATTTCCTCTTAAAGATTTATGGAGCATTTCATGAGGGAAAGGAACGTGGCTATGAACTCATATCATCTTGGTTCGTTTCTTCACTGGACAACTCCCAAGCACGATCCATATACTGTATGTGGAAAAAGTCAATACTGTATCTTGCTTGCATGAGTAAAAGATGCTTCCTTCTGGATACCTGAACCGGAAATAGTGGGAAATTATGATGTACTGTAATTCTAAAATCTAGCTTGGAGCCCACCTTTTCAGGCATGAATGAGTAATCCCACTGACTGCAAGGCATAGTAGTCTCAACCATCCAGCAATGGTCACCAGGAGAGGAGGTACTATGCTGGGCGGCATGGTGACCAATTTAGTTGGTGTGATGGATCTTTCATACTTGTTCATACTGCTTTAAGAAAACTGTACATGAATTGGAAAGGCAAGGCAATGAGTTGGTTCCGACTGTGTAGTATTCAGATGCCACATTTAGGGTGGTTTAAACATAATTATGTAGGGATAGAATGGTGCACCAAGGTGGGGGGGGGGGAGAGAGACATGTACACATGGTCCTCCTCATGCAACAGCTGATGCATATTGTCCCAATTGGTCCATTTTAAGATTTTGGGATTTATTGTGGAAAACATGCGTATTTTCCGTACAACATATGTACTTATGTAATAATTATTTATTAAGTAATACATTTGTCAGTATGTTTCCCTGATCCATCCCAAAAGTTTCTATATTTTCATTAATTTATAAAAGCAAGTAAAAGAAAACACACTGTATTCTGCAATGTAACAAGAGAAAGAAATCCCATGTAATAAGCAGCACTGGACAAAAAAGGGGGGACATTAAAATCCCTTTGACTCATCATCTGCTCTAATAAAATCAGGTTTTCATGTGTGATCCCAATCAAGCTTTCTGGCATTCTTCTTCTTTTACTCCTGTGCATTTCTCTTTTGCACCAAAGCAGTTACGGTATTAACTCTACCATGAGCACTTTTTCAGGTGTTTTTAACATCACAGATGACTTTTTTTTAAAGGCAGGCGAGTTGACTTCATAGGAGGCAATCAATGGCCAATTCCATGTTATTTTCCCTGTCTCACACTTGAAACGGAGGAGGAAGGTGGGGCAGAACAGGGGGAACAGCTCAAGTCATTAGGGCTGAGCACATATCTGGAAACATGTAAAATAATACACTGTATAGTGAAGCAGGGCTGTGCCAGCTGACACCCGTTTACCTCCCCCCTGGTCTCCATGCATTTCATTCCAATACAACAAACTGGTGTTTTCAGCTATTTGTCTCCCCATTTCCAGATATATACTTGAAGAACAGGTATAAGAAACAGTAGTATTCAAGGTATAAAGGTAACGGTGACCCCTGACAATTAAGTCCAGTCGTGTCCAACTCTAGGGTGTGGTGCTCATCCCCATTTCAAAGCTGAAGAGCCAGCGTTGTCAGCAGACGCCTCCGTGGTCATGTGGCCGGCGTGATTCTCCTTGTCACAGCGCGTAGCATGCGGCTGGAACACGGAGCGCTGTTTACCTTCCCGCAAGTGGTACCTATTTATCTACACGCATTAACATGCTTTGGAACTGCTAGGTTGGCAGGAGCTGGCCAAGCAACGAGCGCTCACCCCGTCGCGGATTCGAACTGCCGACCTTTTGATCGACAGCTCATAGTTCAGCGGTTTAACCCACTGCGCCACCCGCTGGCCTATTCAAGGTATACCAGAGAGCTAAGCAACTCTAGAGCAGTTGCATTAGGTTTAATGAGATATTTACTCCATAACTTTATCCATAGAGTTTATGTAATCTCTGTCTTTGCCCAGCTATTTAGCTTGTGCACAACCAGGGAGAACGTGTAAGGCCGGCCAGGCCTGGGAAGGGAGTTGGGATATCCGCACAGCGCGGCACTGATATCCCTGCCCCCCTCCCGGGCCTGGCCAGCCAATCGCCCAATCCTCCGCAAATCAGGCCCACGCTCCCGCCGCAGGGCTTACCTGTGTCTGGCAGCACGGGGTTCAGAGGGCGGCGGTGTGAGCAGTGCTGGCCCCTGCGCCAGTGTCTCTTACACCCGAGGTGCTGCGAATGTGCTTTACGGCACTTTTGCGACACCGCAGGCTGGCAGAGCACTCGCTCTGCCAGCCTCTAGTTAGGCAGGATTGGGCCCCTAGTTAGGCCCAAAGATATTCTTGAATAGCAGATATTTCAGAGAAAAGAGGTAGCCTCACTTCCTAATTCTCCCCCCCCCCAATTTAAAAGGAGACATACATTAAAAATGAATGTGTGCGCCATGGACAATGACAGCTCTACAATACCTCCTCCAACCCTTTGAAAAGCGATCATATAAACAGCCTCTAGGAGTGTACAGCATTTACAATAAACCATCATACAAATGGATCTGTTCTGCTTTGTTAAGCAATACGTGCTCATCCATTTTTAAAGTAAAAAAATGTGACAGTTGAATGCTAAAATGTAACTCAACTGACAAAACCCAGGCTATTTTTAAAAAATCCTGTCTAACCTGAAATCAAGACATTGTAGAACAACTGCAGCATGCTATTGTGTACCAAGGACAAAATATCAAATGTAATTTTCAAAGTTTCTGTTTTATATCATTGTGTTTTATATCTGTTTTATATCATTATATCATCACAGTTAGAATACAACATAAACATAAAGGTGGGCTTATAAATATTTGCTCTTACTAACAAACTCAAGGTTTTGTACTGTCCCTTTAGCTAGATTAACAACTGCTGCTGTAAACGTGTGTGAGTGATAGAGTTAAGATAGAGTTAAGAGGTTATGTAGCATCAGGGAGGGAGGGAGGGGAGGAGCAGTAGCTCAGTGGTAATGCATGAGGTTTACATGCAAAAAGTGCTGGAAGAGAGACGGCCAGTGGCGTTCCTAGAGGGGGGCGATACTGTAAGTTGCGCACAGGTGTACTCAGCGCTACATGGTGGCCCCACCCACTTGCCGTTGGAGCCATTCCGAGCAGAATGGCTCTGACGGGAAGTGGGCAAGGCCACTGTGTAACGCTGAGTAGACCTGTGCGCAATTTACGGTACCAACCCCCCTCTCTAGAAACGCCACTGGAGACAGCATGTTAGCTGAGCCACCAAGTGTATATATTTGGTCAGCAAGTGTGCTTATGTTGGCTACCACCAGTAGGAGTTTATTGCTTGTTTAAAGGTTTGTGGGCTTGCTCTCTCCTACTTTTACAAGACTTCTGTTTTAACTTCTTTTCCTGTTTTGTTATTTTCTGCGTGTGTAACAATGGCTGCAGTTCTCTTTGTTCAAGTAAAGCTCTTGGTTAAAGTCAGTTTTGCTGTTTGTGGGACTGCTTAATTTGTTCAGCTCTGCTAACAGAAAGTTCAAGGTTCAATCCAGGCACCACAGCTAGAGGTGGGAAAGACGCCTTTCTGATACCCTAAGTGCCACTGCCCATCAGTGTAAACAATGCTAAGCTAGATGGACCAACGGTCTGACTCGATGCAAGGCAGCTTCATATACCGTATTGTCCCGAGTATAAGACACACCTGATTATAAGACGCACCCTTAAAGTTTGGTGCTATTAAATTTTTTTAATTAAATCACTGGCATTATTGCAACAGCCTGATTATAAGACGCACCCCTAGTTTAAAAACTTAAATTAGGAGAAAAAAGTGAGTCTTATACTCAGACCAATACGGTATTTCAATAAAGATGGTTTTGTGGTCAGGGCACAGGACTAGGAAGCATCTTTGAGATGGGAATCTGCTACGTAATTGTGACTGTAAGCAAAATACCAACCACTCATGCTGTGCTGATGGCCACTATTCTGTAGCAGATGGCCAGCAGCAAAAAAATATCATCCCCGTCCCGTTGCCGCTGGAAGTGACGTCACCGGCACCGCAAAGGGCTTCCCAGGCACAAGGTGAGCGGGTGGGCCGAACTTTCACTCCACCACCCGCCCGCTTTTTGTGCCACTGCAGCCAATCCCGCCACCCATGCAGCGGGGGCCCCGCCACTTTGTCACCACCCCGCGTGCCACCCGAGGGCCCCCCAGCGTCACTTCTGCCAAACGTGATGACAATTAACCATGACACCTAAAAATGAAAGCATGATCCATAGAGAAAAGCAATATGCTGATTAGCAGATGCTGGGAATAAACAAGAATGGACAGCTATGACCACCTTGTACAGCATGTTAGTGGCCAGCCAGATGCTTCCAGGAAGCTATCACAGAAATAGTACTGCTGAGGAATAGGCCTTTGGTTTAACTCAGCAAAGCAGTTCTTATATTATCATCATCACATGGTGCTTTGAGACTCAGTACTTAAGTAGAATTGCCAACACTTAAGAATTGCCAGTACTTAAGTAGAATTGCCATGTTTACCCAGAGGCGTTTCTACGGTAGGGGTGGTACTGTAAGTTGCACCTCATCCTAGGTAACTCTCCTTGACTCTCCTTGCCGCAACATGTAGCATGCGGCTGGAACACGGAGCACTGTTTACCTTCCCGCAAGCGGTACCTATTTATCTACTCGCATTAACATGCTTTTTTCAATCTTAAATGAAATCAACCCTGACTGTTCCCTGGAAGGACAGGTACTAAGGCTGAAACTCAAATATTTTGGCCACCTAATGCGAAGAGAGGAGTCTCTGGAGAAGACTCTGATGCTGGGAAAGATTGAAGGCAAAAGGAGAAGGGGAAGGCAAAGAATGAGATGGTTAGACAGCATCACCGATGCAACGAACATGAAAATGAGCAAACTCAGGAAGATAGTGGAGGACAGGAAGGCCTGGCGGGATATGGTTCATGGGATCACGAAGGGTCAGACACGACTTAACGACTGAACAACAACATTAACATGCTTTGGAACTGCTAGGTTGGCAGGAGGTGGCCAAGCAATGAGAGCTCACCCTGTCACGGATTTGAACTGCCGACCATTCGATCAACAGCTCATGGTTCAGCGGTTTAACCCACTGCGCCACCCGCTGGCCGGACGCACGAGGAACGAGGAGGCCCCGTCCACTCGCCATCGGAGCCATTCCGCGTGGCGAAGGCAACGGGCAGGAGACTCCCTGCCCATTGCTTTCGCCGTGCGGAATGGCTCCGACGGCAATGGGGCGGGGCCTCCTCGAGTTGTAAACGGGAACTAGGATGGGGCACAACTTACAGTACCGCCCCTACCACAGAAATGCCTCTGTGTTTACATATGTAGTCTGATCAAAATCAATGGGAGTGGCCTTGTATCTAGGATTCAGTATGCACTAGCTGGCTAGACTGTACAAAACCTTGCAGGCCCAGGGGTAGTCTTGCTAGCTTCTGTTACCTTATCTTATCTAGAGATTACCAGCTCTTTCATCACTCCTAAAAGGGAGGCTGAAAGAGGAAACAAGTTCTTTGCAAGTTTAAATCTCCCTCCCACCTTGCTTTCATCAGCAGCAAAACTAACCAAAAAAAGCCTATTCATTTAATCAGGTGTGATGAACACATTGAAAAGCCAGCTTTTTCAAAAGAACTACCGCAGAGTGAACTCTGCATGGGAACTCAAAATAGCAGCTGACTTTTTTCCCTTTGAAGTTCTTTTCTTTCTTCACAAAGTCTGACTTGCGACTCCCCCCTCCCTGGAAAAAAAAATCAAACCCACCCACCCACACACACACACCACTTCACATTCCATATGTGAACTACTGAGACAGAGATGACAGAAAATAGAATCAAATTCAGAAACAAAGGAACTGGTAAATGAAATATCTAGAAAACTATCAAGACTACTGCAGCCAAGAGTGTAGAAATTCAGAAACCCAGTACGTAGCCATTGGCATTAACCCCTAAAAATTAGGTCCTAAATTGCTGATGAAGGGAGAAAGCAGGTTTTTCCTCCATGCTTGCTTCTAAGTTTTGCAGCCCTGACTACAGTAAAAATCTTAGTACAGACTCATGCAGCAAAAACCCTGGCTAGTCTTTGTTTTATATTTCAAATCAGTTTACATCTTGAACCTGTTAATTCAGGAGCTAATAATTTTAGGTGCTTTTATAAATATCACAGGTTGTAGCCTATCCTTTTCTATTCTTTAATTTGTGCAAGGGGGGGGGGAGCAATCTCCCACTGATTTCTCCATCCATGCTCCACAGTATCCTGCTCTGGAGGGTCATTTAAAGGTTACCCAAAGAAGATAAATTATTAAAATTTAAAAGTTATTTTTTCTCTCTCACACGGAAAAGCAGACAGACTACAGAGCTTTACAAGACACTCAAAGCACAACACATCTAGGAAAAACCTTTACATTTATCTGCACACTCCCCCATGACAAGGTACGAACAAAACACTGCTATAACTACTTGGCCTGCAAGGTTTCATGAATATTTCATTATTATTCCAGGAAAGGCTTTTAGAAGAACACACAAACAGAACGGCATAGAGTCACTTCCCTAACCACAAGGAAAGAACATAGGCATTTTCATTTCTGATCAGAACAAAGGTATAGACATGATCCACCAGCAAATGGGTTGCCATTTAACATGCAAATGAAATAAGCCAAAACACAGTAAGAAATGCATACAGGTAACATTATTGGGGGATCTGCTCTGGGCAACTTGAAAAGTTATTTCCACACGCTGAGTTGAGACTTACCTGTGGCTCACAGCTTCACAAGGAGTTATTGCAAGAGGGGAGGATTCCAGGTCAGAAGTAAGAATGGCTGAAGGATCTCAGAGGAAACCAGAGTTCTGTCTTTTTGCTCATAGCAAAAGGACTTGAGAACCGCTATACGTGCCCAGTAAATTACTAAAAGCACAATCGTATGCATATTTACTCGGAAGTAAATCTCACTGAGTTGAATGGGACTGACTCATAGGTAGGAGTGTATAGGATTGCAGCCTAAAATAGGAGTTTGAATTCTGCGTACCAATTATCCTTCATCTGACACATGATCAGTCAGAATGAGGAATTTGATAACAAAAGTCTAAATCACCAGTGCTGATAAACCTCAATTGCTATTGCTAGCATTCAGTAGCCAGAGCCAGCAGCTGTGCACAGGACTGTCTAGTTCAGGGATTTTCAACCCCTTCCCGGCCACGTACCACCTCCTGCGCCACTGTCTTGCTATGTAGCACTGGAAGTGACTGGCGATGACATCATCGCCAGTTACTTCTGGGTTTTCAGAGGCCAGAAAATGCAGGTAGGAGGTTCTGGATGGGTGGGAGGGCCCTTCTCAGCATTCCCAAGAGGCTCGGCCATAGACAGGAGCCTTTCAGGAGCAAAAACACATCACCAAAAAAGCCGCATTGGAGCGGGGTTCCAGTGGTCCGGCAGTCCAAGTACCACCAGCAGTCAGCGAAAGTAACGCTGGTGGTACTAGTACCACTGGTTGAGAACCCCTGATCTAGTCCTATGCCAGAAAGAATAGCAGTTCAGGAAGACTTGGTCAGATATGTAGCCAGAGAGAAATTAAATAAAACAAAAACACTTGGGTTGGACAAAACAATCCTTGTGCATGTTAGGCAGAGGGGTCTGGCTCAGTCAGGAGAGCTGTCGCCTTGCAAAGCCCAAAGATCGGCAAACAGCAAATTCGAGACACGCCGCTGACAAGAAGCTGTGAAAGCCTCCATGAGGAGAGATAAGAGCTCCCAGCTGTGTCGGTCAAGTGTGGGAGGCGCCAGCCAGCAGGAAAGCCAGGCTACAAAAGGATACCACCTGGAATGTAGCTGTTCATGGAAGATTGGATATTTATATATTGTAAAAAAAAAAAAATCTCATTAGGGGGTTTAAGAAAGCCTGCCCATGTACACCATGTACATGTACACCGCCTTGAATTAAAGTTGGAGGAGAAATCCAATTACCAAGAAAGGTGGTATAGAAATACTGTATATTATATTATTAATCTGACAACTCCGGGCAACGTTTTCCAAGATGTTCTGAGGAAATTATACTCACTTTGCAGATGTGGGGGAGAGGGGCAAGTAGGATGTCATTTCTTCTGGAAGACCTGTGTAATTTCTGAAGTTATTATTATATGTTTTTCCATATATCTGCACATATTTAGACACTGGAATCAGAGGTGAAACAAGGGTGGAGCGGAGGCAAGTACTTCTGCAAGACTCCGTTACACTGGAGTCAGCGGCCCCTCCCCCTTGCTGTTGGAGCCATTCCAGCAGCAACAGGGGAGTGTCCTGCGTGTTGGTTTTGCTGCCAGAATGGCTCCAACAGCAAGGGGAGGGGCCGCTGACTCCAGTGTAACGGAGTCTTGCAGAACTACTTGCCTTCGCTCCACCCTTGTTACGCCTCTGACTGGAATAATGCATTCGGAGGGAGGTATGATTCACAGTGGTAAGAAAATCTACATGGTATATTGAACCAGTAAATCTACTGGTTCTCCTGTAGCAGATGAAGCGTAGCCCACGAGGTATCCAGTCAATCACACAGGAAGAAACAAACAGCTCCCTTAGAGACAGACTACTGGCAATGACAGAGAGTGGGCTGCAGAAAATGGGCTTCCCATGTTGCACTGTCTCCTCTCTCCCCACCGTGTGTCATTTCGCTTACCTGTGATGTTGTCACGTTGTGCATTTTCCCATCCCCTCCGCCAGTAGCAGCAAATGACGTGGAGCAGGGGCAGTGAAATGCCTGCAAGTGAAACTACACTGTTACAGGGAATGACAGAAGCATGCAACATGGGGAAGTCATTTCTGGTAGCCACCCTTTGTCTGCTCTGCTGTAATGTGTAGTTTGGCTCTCAGGGCAAGTTTACACAGATCCTTTCCCACACAGATCTGCTGCAGTTGTTCTTGAGATAAGATTGTGCTGTTTGTACTGCAAAGGGTATTCTTTTCCAATTAAACCCAATCTCACAGTTAAACAGAGATAGTGTCTAAGCCGACCCTTGCTGTCTCCTTTGGAACATAGGAAGCTGCCATATACCGAGTCAGATCATTGGTCCATCTACTGCCTGGCAGCAGCTCTCCCAAGATTTCAGACAAGAATTTCTCTCTGCCATACCTGAAGATGCCAGGGATTGAACCTGGGACCTTCTGCACACAAAACAGATGGTCTACTACTACCACTAACCTAAGGCCCCATCTCCATATGAGGATGTTTGTACACCCCTACAATAAATATTGTGCATGTGGATGGCATGTGAAATTTCACATGGGGAAATCCCCCTTATTTCTCATTTATTCTTCTGCCATATTTATTCTTCTGCCACATGAGGAAAATTGTGATCCAGTACTGTACTAGTAATTATTACTGCTAACAAGAAAGACCACAGAATAACCGCCCAATCCTGTGTAACTCTTGCACTGGAATAACAGTAGATCCACTTAACCGTAAGTGCACTTATGCAAGTGTAACTTGCCGTATGCCAATGGACATAGGACGGACACCGGCATAACCCCCCTTGGACGCTGCGCATGCACAGTTTGGATGTGGGATGGATGCCGCTGCAACTCTGCCAGTGCAGGGAGCATTCCAGGGGTGTTTGGACACACCCAGAATGTCCCCTGTGCCAATGGAATTGCACTGGCGTCCGTCCCGTGTCTGAATTGCGCAGATGCGTGCGTGGCGTCCAAGGGGGGTTACGCCAGTGTCCGTCCTATGTCCGTCGGCGTATGGCAAGTTACACTGGCGTAAGTGCACTTACACCGGTGGATCTACTGTTACACCGGTGCAAGAGTTACACAGGATTGGGCTGTCAATCTGTGACTGGTTCTCCAAAAGCAGTCACATTAGATAACTTCAAGTTAAGAGCCAAAATTCTGTATCTTCACCAGGAAAAAAAAGTTTGAATATTATAGTAAATTAGTTCCACCAATGCTGTTGCTTTTTCATATGTTTATGTGAAACGTCAGCCCTATACTACTCATGGAAAGTGCTGCTATAGATTTCTCTGTCAAAATAACTTCCATGGGTTAGCCATGTTAATCAGTTGCAGCAAAAACAGCAAAGTAACAACAAAAGAAACAAAGACGAACTTAAAAGACTAACTGGTTTATTTCAACATCAGCTTTCATGGAACACAGTCCACTTCATCAGACATATGAACTCCACTTTTTGCAACATCTTCTCTTAGGTGTACATGTACCCAGGACTGGTGCCAGACTATTTTGTGCCCTAGACAAGGCTAACTACTTGCAAACACACACACACCCAATTGCCAACTTCAGTTTTCAAAAACAGATGCCTTGTAGAAAAATGAAAAAGCACAAAACTTGAAATTGCTAAATGTATTTTAAATTACAAAATAAGTATAAAACTGTGCCCCTCAAAGGTCTGTACTACGCCCCTCAGAGGTCTGTGCGGCGCCCTAGGCGCCTGCCTAGTTAGCCTAATGATAGCACCAGCCCTCTATGTACCTGCCAACTGAGGATAACACTTCGTGTATCTGACGAAGTGGACTATAGTCCATGACAGTTTATGCTGAAATAAATTAGTCAGCCCATAGGTACTACAAGTTTCTTGGTTGTTGTTTTTCTGTCAAAATAGCATGTGCTGGATGGGAAATCCAGCCCAAACACACTTAAGTTCCAAAGTACTTTATTCTGTCTTTCACATTTTAATACAAAATTATATTTTACAGGTGTTAGGATGTGTAGTGATGCTTGCACATGAAAAGGCAATGAACCTACATGCACAAAACCGGGCACATTTAGAGATGCAGACATGGCTCTGTAGAGCAGATTACCTTTGCTACTCTCTGACCTTTCAAATCTTCCCATTAATTGGCTTCTTGCTTGCTTTACTGTAAACTGGATACAACCACAATGGTGCACTTTAAGAAATGCTAAATGGGTATGAATTAGCCCAGTGGTTCTCAAAGTTCTCCCCATGAGGAGGAGGGGAGAACTTTGAGTCTTTGTAGGGGTGGGAACAGCGGAGGCAGCGATCCCAGGGATTGTGCCGCCGTTGGGGGGGGGAGAGTGTTCTTGCTTAACTCACTGGGGGGTCCTGACGACTTCTGGAGGGTGCGGGGAGGCCTGCCGACCCCTCCGCGGACCTCCCAGAGTTTTAGATCGCCTCCCCACACCCTCCGGAAGCCGCTGTCCCCACCCCTTAAAGGGCCAACAAGAAAGAGACCAGTTTGAGGACCACTGAACTAGCCAACATTAAAGTCATCCATGTCAATAGACTTCCAGGGCAGAAATTTCTAAGTTCTGTGAAGGTCTAGCAACTGGATTATAACCTGTAGCTTAGTGGTAACACATGAAGAGGTTTTTTTGCTGCTTAATAGTTGCTGGAAAGTTCTGATCTCCAGCTGACTCCTGTTTTGGGGAAAGAGAAGGGCCTCTAGCCCTGAGGCACTGAGTGCTTGAGTGTTCATTTACAGTTCATGCCACCCCCACAAAAACTCAATGGATTAAAAAAATGGTTGCACCTTGCCAACAGATTGCATTTAGGACCCGGATCTTTATGAGTTACACTGAAGAAAAGCTCTGTTATAAAGGAAGCAGGGGTGGAACTTGTACATGAGAAGAAAGATCTTGAATTCATACATAAAACAAAATATATTCAAGAGGTTTGTGTGTTTTCTTCTTCTAACTAATTCCTAATTTATCGTTCAGATATGCCATTTCACAAGTCAAGGGGGATAATCTGAAGAAAACACAACTGATGCTTCTACAAGTTTTTTCTTGGAAGCTCTAGCAGTAGCACAGAGACACAGACCATTTCCATACCAGTTAATTAAAGCAATCCCAGATGGCAATATCCTTTGAAACATAAAAAAGGATTGCCGCTCGTTAATGAAACAAGGATAATTCAGAACCTAAATATTTCTTCAGACAAAAGAATGAAAACAATACAGGGAAAAAAACCCACATTTTTTGGTTTTCAACTATTAGCTTTCCCTCTGCTTCCAAACGGGTACTTTAACTGAGTCATATTTATTTTTATTCTCATCAAGGCTCTTATAACTGGATTTAAACAACATCTCTGACAGGATTTCAACTCATTCTAATGGGCTGTGGTATGACATTTAAAACCAGGAGAAACAAGCAATTCAACCCCGCATCACATTGTTGCTTACGCAGAAGTAAGCCTGATGTGAAAGGGAATTTTGCCTAGTCATGGAATATTGGTCCTGTCACTGTGTTATAATGCAGAACTAACAAGTATTCAAGAAAAAAAACACCACACATGATATATTCAACTAGGTTTCATTTATGACCACTGGCTTCAGCCTTGCACATTAATGTTAAAGTATGTGTCATGAGAGATTAGAGGTTTCCTGGTTCTGCTGATAAAATGTCAATGAAACCATTATTGTGGTTCCTATTATAACTCGCACATGTGCATGCCTTGATGTGGTGTGAATAGAAGTTGCATAAATTATAATAAGGCACATCTACCAGATCTGCAAGGCTTGAAATAATACGGAAAATGGCACCTGGTAGCAAGTGTTTCTGCACCATGTGGTAGTGGGGGCAGTAGATCTGAGAAAAATATCACCTCACTCAATAAAGCACAGCAACAAAACCAGGGAACAGTCGACATGTACTGGTAATCTGCATCATCTTGAACACAAATATGAGAGATGTCCCTATCGAGGCACGAATCACAAATTTGAATGCATCTAGTCTGCTTCCTAGACTTTTCCGTTTTCATGAAACCCTCTATTCATTCAAGACCTTAGATGTGTTATTTTAGCATGAAACTGTATGTTCTAAATTCAAACCATCAAAAAGAAATGAATGCAGCTACATTCAAACCCCTGAATCAGACGGATGACACTATATTGGATTTTGCATTATATTTATACATTTTAAACTGCGTATACATACACAGTATTTTGATAATTAACGTATGGTCCGGCTATTCGGCCAATCCAAAGTATTTGATAGTTTCTTGCTGCTGCTATTCTCTCCTTGCCCACCCTCACCTTGCCATCCAGCTCCAGTCACAAAAGAATCAAAGTCCTCAAGCACTTTGGGCAGATTCTGAATGGCATCGTTCATATCACCATTTCTTTGCAGTTCATTCTCCTAGTACACCGAGGAGCTAAACAAGGTGAATTTAATGAAGACCAACATTGTAAACAGCTGAAAAAGCAAGCCTCTGACAGCACACAAGAAAGACACAAACGAATCTTGTAGTTCAGCCAAGAATGATAGTCTTTTATATCACTTACCAGCAGTATCCATCTCCCCTTCTCAAAGCCAGAAAAGCAGCCAGAGAGCTCCTCTTGTCTCTAACGAAGCTCTCTGCTCTTCTCCGATTATTAGACCTTGCTGGCAGTTAGTGTATGCACTGACTGCAGCAGACATTGCCAGGGAAATTTATATCTCCAAGGATGACAAACAGCCATTAGCTCCATTATCGGCAGTCTGTGCAAGCCTATCAAAGAGTTATTGAGTTCCCTCAAGGTATTTACTTTGAGGAGGAGAAGGGAAGAGGAGAGACAGAACTCAAACCCAGCACAACTACTACACACAGATTCACTGCCCCAACTCTGTAGTGTTGACTGCACAATTCTGGCAGTTAATACTTTCTTTCTAGAGATTTTTGAAAATGGTAAATATGAAATAAAAACACATAAAACTGCTTTCTGCGGATTTTTTTTTTTTGCAAAAGACCCCGTGTAATTTTGCATCATTCTTCATCTGCTGACACTGTACAATCTATACTACCTGTCTAGTACACTTTTAAAGCATTTGCAAATGATAAAAATGGGAGAGATTTGAAATAAAAACACGTAACCCCGCTTTCTGCCATTTCATTTTGGTTAACCACCAAAATCTGCAAAAAAATAAAACCATTTTCAAACACCTCTCTTTCTTTCTTAAACAGCATTTCCAGAAAGTGACAGTTTTAAGACATTAAGGAGTGTGAGTTACAATAACTGCTTTGAACAGGTGTGGTTGCACCCTTGGACACAAAAATACAGTAGTTTGTTATCAAACAGTGAAATTCTATCATGTGTGTGTGAGAGTGTGTGTTCAATCAAAAGTAAGTCCCATGGAATTCAACAGAGGTTACTCTCAAGTAAATGTGCATAAGACAGTAGCCTTATGAGCCTTCCTAAGTCAAGAAAGCAGTGGGTTGAACCTTCTCAAAATGGGACAAAGTGCAACTTCACAATCTGTTGTCAAAGTATAGTCTTGCTCCTAACATGGAGCTGGGCTTGGGTTGCCAATATTTTTCTAGACAGGGCTGCTGCGTCATAAACTTCACATGTACACTGCTGGGGTCTGATCCATAAAAAAAATGCTCAGTGTGCAGCAGCAATGAAAAGGGCAAGTTCCGTGATTATGAGGAAAAGGATGCAAAATAAAGCTGCCTCTGCTGTAATGTCCATATACAGATCTATAGTAAAGCCACATTGGAATATTTTTTCTGGCCAGAGGCGTCGTCTGACCTGGGGCGGTGGGCCCCAGGGCGTAGGGGCGGAAGGGCTCGGGGGGGGGGGGAGGCCTGCCTAACTTTCGTTTTCGTCTAAAAGTTTTTCCGTTTTTTCCGGGTTTTTTAAAAGGTTTTTTTTAGCGCTCAGGGGGCTTCTATGTGTACGTGTATGCTTTGCGCCCACTTAACTTGATTCTAGGAGCCTCCAGCGACGATCTCCTCCAGCGACAATCTCTTCCAGGAGCACAGATAGCTCCTCTGCCGCCCCTGGCGCGAACTCTGTAAGCGCCGCCGCTATACAGAGTTCACGCATACGCAGGAATTCATGCGATCTGCGCCCCTGGAAGAGATCGTCGGTGGAGGAGTCGAGGAGATCGTCGCTAGAGGCTCCTAGAATCAAGTTAAGTGGGCGCAAAGCATACACTTACACATAGAAGCCCCCTGAGCGCTAAAAAAGCGCTAAAAAACCTTTTTAAAAAAACTGAACCCCCCCAATAAAACTGTCAAAAATAGGTTTCGAAACCGAAACCTAAAATTTTTGACAGTTTTATTGGAGGGGCGTTGGGGTGCCGCCCCAGCTGCATGGGCGCCTGGCAACGACACTGTTTCTGGCCACCTCAACTGAAATAAGGATTTGATGGAGTGGAAAAGGTGCTGAAAGTAGTAACCCAAAAACATCAGGGTGTTGAAGGCTTTTCCCTTCAAGGAGGTGTTAAAATGTTTGGGGCTTTATAGCTCAGAAAAAATATGACTACATGGGATGAGGAGATGATAAATATTTATAAAATTATGATGAGGAGAAATTGGGTAGAAATACATTTTCTCCTTCTCTCATCATAATACTAGAACTAGAGTTCACCATATGAAATTGGCACTCAGAAAAACTTAGGATAAAGAAAATAAAATACATCTTCATTCAACTTATCCTGTGCCTGTTGCTGCTGGTGCCAACCCTGAATGCCTGGCGCTGTCACACCGCATCGGCGACAGCACAGCCTGCGTCGAGACTACAGTTCATGCATATAGCATATTATCCTGTAATATTGGCATTAAATTGAATTATTAACTTAAAATTAAATCAATGACTCACCTGCTATCATGACTGCCCACAATACTACTACACACACACACAACACTACACAATGCACAATACTACTACACGTGGACTACACGCCACACCATTCACGGAGCGACTGACTATGAAACTGACTGACTGCGCAGCCTGATGTCGCTGGTGCTGTGCTATTGCCCATGTGGCATAAAGGGTTCTTATCGCACTTGTTGAAAGTGGGTTGAAATGTGCCGTAAGGATCATGATTTATTTCATGTGTACTGGGGCCGTTGAGTCAGCACACAGCGGTGGGCAGCGGCGCATAGGCATTAGCAAGTTAAAGGGTTAAGGCGTTAAGTATTCTAGAGAATATTGTTTAGTATAGTTAAGAAAGGGGGTTAAGGTTGAAGCGCATGGGGGGATGACGACAAACGTCTGTGTATACAAACAATATGAAATATATTGATAAGGGCACAAAGAAAACTCCAAAAGGCCGCGAGTTCCCCACCACTGTTCTAGCCCATGCCTCTCCTCTCCTCCATAGTTCCTCTTTCACACACACCCTCCTCCTTTACCAATCCAAGGAGTGGGAGAAGCAGAGGCTGGTGTGTCACCAGATAAGGTTTGCATTTGGCATGCCACCTCAGACACCAGGAGGGGGTCCTGAGTAGAAGAGAGTGATATTTGGGCTTATAGTGGAAAAAATGATGCACATAGCAGAAATGGGCTGCCATTCAATGGCCATGACAAGAATATTGTATACAAGTGAGATCCCCCATCCCCCGCCCAACGAGTACTACCACCCATTTGAGATGCTTTTGTCGGAAACAGAGAGTTTTTTCCCCACAGATAAATTAACTCACCTGCTAGTTTCCTCTGTGCCTTTTTCCACAGAGAAGGAGATAAGGACACTAGACACAGTACAGGCAGCTCTCAATTTATGCGGGGTTGCAATCTTGGAAATCTGCATGTATACTAAAAATGGATTAATTAAAAATATTTTTCCATAGGAACCAGTGTAACTGGTATAGGTTAGGAGGGGGAAGTCACTAACATTCATGCTGACAACTGGCAACTTCTGCTTGCGCAAGCTGGAATAGCGCGAGGGTTGAGGAGGGAGGCTACTGGGAGTGGCTACTAATTTCAACGGCTGAGAAAGCAATGCTGAAAACAAAGATGCTGGCAAGGAAACGGAGAAAGTGTAAGCAGCAACTCTATGAATGCATTTTCTTTATATATATTTTATCTTCGGGCTTTAGAGGAGACTCCATCCCCCCACCGGAAGCTGCCAGAATCTAAAAGGGGTATTCGTTAACAACTAATTAGAAGTCAATTGCCCACATTATTTCAAAATTTGCCAGCGTAAATTAGACTTCCAGTATTAATTTGCAAATCGCGCTATTTTGAAAATGGGCAAATTAGGACTGTGTTAATCAAGAGCTGCCTGTACTGCTATCTGAATCCACAAACAGCAGTGAGCCATGCTGTCAAAAACTCACCTGACCATAAGAACTGACATGGCAAACGAACTAGAAATGAATGGATGTCAACTCATAAAATGGCAATTTTGCAGGAAAAATTTCAGAATATGAACGCAGAGCTGAAACAAGTGGTGAAGGAAAAGGACAAATTCCAAGGAATAAAGGCTACGTTGGAAGTACAGGAAGATAAAGATAAAGATAATGATAAAGAGAAAGACTTAGTGGAAGAGATTGTAGCAGAGAAAGT
Source organism: Plestiodon gilberti rubricaudatus (assembly GCA_026170595.1). Lineage (NCBI taxonomy): Eukaryota > Metazoa > Chordata > Lepidosauria > Squamata > Scincidae > Plestiodon > Plestiodon gilberti. The sequence goes on from JANXHW010000001.1 coordinate 68,633,707, forward strand.
ACCAAGAGTTAAACCAAGACTTGAGACAGAGAAGCAGAGTACCTTACTAAAAGACATTTCGTTAAGAATTATACAGAAAAAGGTTATATATTTTTCGTGGAGTTTCTGAAGAAAAAGAGGATTGTCTTTCGGGGGAGGAATTTAGAAGACGTGAATGATCCTGTGGAAAAGATTGTAAAGTGGATACAATTCAAAAAATAAGGGACTTTCGGGAAAGATTTAAGGATGAAGAAGAGAAAGAAGAAGAAGAAGAGGAAGAAGAGGAGGGATGGAAGGGGTAATGGTAAGCTGTCAAAATTAAAAAGGGATTATAATTTTTTGTGGGGAATATTACTGGAGTTAATGTTGTATAAAAAGAAAATGTTTTATTATTAGAAAAACAAATAAGATATGAATTGTTTTTAAGAAACTTATATAAAGAGTGATAGAAAAATTCTGATGGAAAATTAACAAATTTGAAGATGAAAAAATGGGGTGACTTAATAAATTTAAAATATTTGAAGTGGAAGTTAAGACTTTTAGATGATAAAGGAAAAGTTAGTTAACCCTTTGGTGAATAAAAGAAAAATAATGTTTTATTATTTGAAAAGACTTAAATAAGATGTGATTTGTTTTCAAGAATCATATAAAAGGGATATAGAATTTATTTTTGTTTAAACAGAAAAATTTGGAAGGTTTTTTATTTTAATACATTTGGAGAAAAATGGGGTGGCTTTATATATTAAAATATTTGAAGCGGGAATTAAGATTTTTAGATGATAAAGGAAAAGTCAGTTAATCTTTTTGTGAATATTTGGATACCACTTATAGATTCTTTAAGAGAGAGAGTGAGAGAGAAGAAGTGATGAAGTGTGGATTTAATGAATAGTATATTAGAGATATAGGCTTAGTTAGATATTATAAGTAGAAAATATATAATAGTATACAAGTAGGATTTACTGCTTCGCGCTTGCTGTAATATTTCGTAGTATGCTGTATTGTTTCGTTTTATTGTTTTGTTTTGTTTGGTAGTTTAAATATATGGGATGTCAACTCATAAACAAAAACAGCCAGAACGAATGTGAAAAACTCGCATTGCCACACTATTGTCAACATCACGTTGCCATCATAAGTTACACCAGCACAAGAAGGCCTCAATAGACTATCATTCATAATAGGAGGATAAAGGTAAAGGTAAAGGTATCCCCTGACAATTAAGTCCAGTCGTGTCTGACTCTAGGGTGTGGTGCTCATCCCCATTTCAAAGCTAAAGAGCCAGCGTTGTCCGAAGACGCCTCCGTGGCCGGCATGACCCTCCTTGCCGCAGCGCGTAGCATGCGGCTGGAACACGGAGCGCTGTTTACCTTCCTGCAAGCGGTACCTATCTACTCACATTGACATGCTTTGGAACTGCTAGGTTGGCAGGAGCTGGCCAAGCAACGAGCGCTCACCCCGTCGCGGGAATCGAACTGCCGACCTTTCGATCGACAGCTTATGGTTCAGCGGTTTAACCCGCTGCGCCACCCGCTGGCCTAATAGGAGGATAGGATTTCACTATTCATTTTTATTTTGTATTTACTAAGCTGAACTTGCTAGATCAATAAAAGGCAGCTCATCTGCAAACTGGTAACATCTCTCTTATAAGCCTTCACATAGATCAAAGCAGAGCATTTGACAAAATGGCAGATCTTTGAAATTTAATTAAGCTTTGCTGAACCTGTTTTGCCACCTCTCCAAGGACTAACCTCTGGCAAAAACATCTTGTAAAAGGTCATATAGTATAGCTTTTTGTCCAAAATGGATTTTTGCAGATCAGAGATGGAGATTTACAGGTTGTAAAGGGGAGGTAGCAAGGAGCTCCCATCTCCTTTGGACTGTGGAAGAGTTGGCATGCAGTCAACTGCAGAAGAATCATTTTGCTTTGATCATTAAGACAATTGTAGCAGTCATGTGTCAAAGGCATCAAATCTAAACACTTACTGCTTAGGTGTTCCTGGTGTGTGTGTGTGTGTGTGTGTTGTTTTGTCTTATTGGGTAGCAGTGCATTTCCACTACTAAAAAAGGTTTTCTAAAACAAGAGAATGTTGCATCCAGAAGCACATATAACTTCAGCACTAAGGGAGATGCCAAGAAATGATTAAGCAGGTACATAGATCTCTTTCAGGATCTCTTCAATACCTCTACACTTACTCAGAGCTGAACGCCAGAACCCTGCTGCGCTTCAGTATATCTGATGAAAAACATCCTGTAAATGCCAGAGACTTATTTACAGTCCAAGTCTCTGTACGTTTACTCAGAAGTAAATTCCAGAGAGGTCAATGGAATTTAGTCTCTAGTAAGTATGCACAGAATTGCAGCTTCAGTCATTTAGAATCTGACTGATCTTTTGGCAAAGCCTGACTTCATGATTGATTTTCACAGGAGCAGGCTCTAGAGACTGGATATTGAAAACAATATGTTTAAATGCTCCAAAATGTTAAAAATTCATAGCTGTAAGCACTGCAAGCTGAAGCAAGATTAAATCCTAATGAACCAGAAGTGTGGGCTGCTCATACCCACACAAAGATCCACCCTATGGTTTCCCTGCATTACAGTCAGTCCAGAAAAGAGATAATACCAGCTTTCGCCTGCAGTAAAACTGCTTTAAACTTTAAATGGACACTTTCCTTTTTCTGTCTCTCGCTCTTTTTTTTTTAAAATTGCAGTTTTACTAAGAGTGGATTGTGTAATAAACCCAAAGTTACACAGGGGAATTTTTTAAAAAAATGACATCTTGTAAAAAATGAAATCTTGTAAAAATGACGAGTGTAAACCGGGGCAGGCCCTATCGGCCTCCTCGGATTTCCACCAGCAAAATTGCTGGCGGAAGTCGGAGGAGGCAGTGTAATGGCCCAGCCGCCTGGAGGGGGCCAGGATATGGCCGAGGCCATCCCCCGCCCCCTCCCGGGCCAGCTGGGCCAATGACCCCCCTCCCTCTACTGCCAAACCACCCCCGCTGAATCCTTACCTGGGTTCGTCAGCAGCTGCAGGAGCACTCCAGCACCGGAGCAAGGGAGTCTCTGCACCGGCCTTCTTTGCTCACGAGTTGTCGCAAATGTGCTTTCCGGCACGTTTGCGACGTCTTCAAGAGCGCTCGCTCCGGCGCCGGCAGCGCCTTCAGGATTGCACTGAGAGACTGAGAAATGGCAGTAAATGCATCATCAAGACACAAGTAGTGTGTGTAAAATGAGGTTCATGATAGAGCTCACAACTTCCCTATCAACTGTACTTTATTAATTTTATGAAGGCCTTCTGTGGACCTAATGAAATTAGACATCTAGGAGTGTTTCAATTTAATACAGAGATGTAATTACCCCCAGGGAGTACCAGCATCTCTTAGCTACTGTAATGATCATTCCCCAGGTTGTAGAGACTGCCTCATTACTCCTTCAACGATGACTTAAACATATTTGAAACATTAACTGAATAATATGTTCAAATAAAAAAATATATTTTGAGTGAACTTTCTGGAGGAAATAAAAAAAGAGCATCTGAAAATTTTCCCTTTTTTATCTTTGCTAAAAGTCCCCAGAAATGTATAATGAAACCATATTACACAAGCTGGCAAAATGATTCCAAGGACATTACTGTAATCTTAAATACTTCATTCATTCATTTGGAGCATCATTCTATCCTATAACTGAGTAGATTCCAAAGCATCAGTGTGGAACAGTATGCATCTCTCTCCCTCTCTGTCTGTCTGTCTGTCTGTCTGTCTGTCTGTCTGTCTGTCTGTCTGTGTGTGTGTGTGAGAGAGAGAGAGAGAGAGAGAGAGAGAGAGAGAGAGAGAGAGAGAGAGATGACTGTTCACACAGTCTTCTGAAAAAGTAGAGAAACCGGCAGATTTGACAGCACAGGTTAGTCATCATAATTGAGGCTGCCATGGGCTTCAACTTTATGAAAGCCCACAATACAGTAGGGCCAGGTGAGGCCACAAAAGAAAAGCTCATTTGCTACAGGAAGAGGTGTTGGCAATGCAGTTGTTGGCATGGAGGCCTCTGAGTCAGCCCTACATGGCAATTGTTTCTCCGTACCATTAGGGGCTAACATGCTGTTAGGCAGCTCCCTGCCTGTGAATACTTCTGCCTTGGTTAAGTATTCCAAAATCATGATTAACCCAACAGCAAGCTGCAATTCAGGTACTATTATTACTTGAAGCCCTTGGCAATGATGCAAAACACAGTACAACCATACATATTATGGAGGAGTTGGAGGCATTTCTCCCCTCCCTGGGAGTTGCACAGCATCCAGTTCATTATGCGTTTTCTTTCACCTGGTCACCAGTCACAGTATGCCACAGGAGGCTGTCTATTCCTCTTTGGGGAACACAAATCAATGCAGTTTGGATGACGTGTTCCTAGGGTAGTAATCAGGCTGTAAAAGAATCCACTCACTGCATTCCTTTTCTTTCCTCTTCACAATACCATCACAACCGCGCTTGCACTTTAAGTGCTTGTTTGGTGTGCAATTGAGGATGCTGTAATTAGCACTGTAACACTTGAGTTTATATTAAGGCACCAAATGAGGTGGGGGGGGGAGAGAAACAACACAGCTTCTTTAATTTATACCCAAGATACTGCCAATTTTCAGCTGGAGCATGAGCAAAATTAGACATCCTAGGAAGGATGCCAAGTGGGATCAAATGAGATCACTGCAAAATAATTTAAAACTTTTAAAAATAAAGAACATAACAACATTATCTATTTGGCATAGCCTTAGCACATTAGTGAAAACATTTGAGGCCAAAAATATAATCGACATTTTAAAAATGTGTATTCATTTATTTGTATTTATGTATTTAAATTAAATACACATTTATGTGTACAGTATTCATTTATTATTATTATGTAGTAGTGACAACATAATTAAAGGAAAAAAATGTTAAACGTATGAAACCGAAAGGTATCAAGGAGGATTAAAACTCAAGCTAAGCTCACTCCCTCTCTGTCCTGCAAGTATTATCTTAACCTCAGCCAGAAAAAAGCCAGGCCAAATTGGAAGATCTTCCAGCACTTGATAAAATGTTCAGGTTTTGGCAAGCAGCCAAAGGAAAGGCATCCCAGAATTGTAAAACACCCACTGGCACAACATCTCCCCTTAATTTGCATTCTCTTCCTAACTAGGTTGATTTAAAACTATGCCAGTAGTTTTCATTAGACATTTGCCCTACTGGCATAATCCTATACATGTCCCAACCCTTACACGTATTATTATGCATATTTACTTAGAAATACATCCCACTGGGTTCAATATTGCTTATTCCCAGAGAAGTGTGCCAAAACTTTCAGGTTGCCGAGCTTTTGTATTTTTTTATGCATACAGCCGGCTGGCCAAACCTCTGCTTGGCGGTCTTTGGCCACTCGTCATTTTCACGGCCCATTTTGTGAGACTGTCACAGCACCTGAGCTTGGACGCAGGCATCAGGAGGGCTTGGGCCAGGGCAGCCTCCTGACGAAAGGTTGCTCCCCATTCACAGATACACACCCTGAGTGTCTGGCTACTGCTAATGCTTCTTCAACCATTTGTGACCGGCGGGGTAAAGAATCCATGCACCAGCTGCTGTATTTTTAGATTTGTTAACATTCGTTAAAAGTCCTTAAAATTCTGCTTGATTGGCCACTGAGTAAGAAAAAAAGAAAAAGAAATCATGATCAGCGCAGGCATCCTGACAATTTTAGTGGCTCACATAATGTCTAAACAAAAATGCTTTTAAATGCATACTAAAAACCACAGTGCTCATTTTCAAGATTCTGCAAACACTAAAAATACAGTACTTACTTAGCACTGAGTCACAATTTATAAAAAAAAAACACCTGCTGATCAGGTGACTTCCCCAACTCCCAATTGCCTCAAATATACCATACTTGATTTTGTAACTGCTTCCATTTAGACTCTTTTAAATCTCCACAGACATATGGAATTAACATTTTCATTCACGTCTTCAGAACTGCAAGAAACATGACAGGAAGTGTCTAAATATTCAAAGTTAGGAAAATATTTTCTAGCAGGCAAGGATTATTTTTTCGTGCATTTCTTAAACCATGTGTTTTATCTGGATGAAGAAGCAGACAAACATAAAGCTGCTGTGATCTTCAGTTGTATAGAATCATTAATTGCTGACATAAATTAGAAAAATCCCTTTACAGGGCAGCTCAATTAATATAATTAAGTTAATAACTATTTTAATTACCTATTTCTTCGAGTCTAAGGCGCCATCGATTCTAAGGCGCACCTTTACTTTCAGTACCACCAGCAGGGAAAAAAAATCCATCAATTGTAAGACTCGCCTCCCTTCATTAAATCTACCTGCTCAGCACCAACTCTCCCCAGCATATCTTCTGCAGCTGAGGATGACTGAGTGCACTGCCTTTGCATAGCATTTCTGGCCCCGTCAGAAAGTGCCATTTCCTTCATTACCTGGGCTTGGGGGAGCTTCAGGGAGGCCTGCGCAACCCTCTGCAGGCCACCCTGATCTTCAGTTTGGCGAAAAACAGCGATTTTTGGGCATTTCTGGTTTTTGCAAAAACCGGAAATGGCTGAAAATCACCGTTTTTTGCCAAACTGAAGATCAGGGAGGCCTGCAGAGGGTTGCGCAGGCCTCCCTGAAGCTCCCGCAAGCCCCAGTAAGTAAGAAGATAGCATTTTGGACCTTCGATTCTAAGACGCACCCCATTTTTTGAAATGCTTAATTGGGAAAAAACATGCGTCTTAGAATTGAAGAAATACAGTACCATTTAAGTAAAGGTGACCCCTGACAATTAAGTCCAGTCGTGTCCGACTCTAGGGTGTGGTGCTCATCCCCATTTCAAAGCCGAAGAGCCAGCGTTGTCCGAAGACGCCTCCATGGTCATATGGCTGGAACACGGAGCGCTGTTTACCTTCCCGCAAGCGGTACCTATTTATCTACTCGCATTAACATGCTTTGGAACTGCTAGGTTGGCAGGAGCTGGCCAAGCAACGAGAGCTCACCCTGTCGCGGATTCGAACTGCCGACCTTTCAATCGACAGCTCATGGTTCAGCGGTTTAACCCACTGTACCATTTACTGTAGTTCACTTCAAATGAGATATCAAATGTAAGAACACACTTTGATACACTTTTACAGACCTGTAACACACAATGGGATCAGGAGAATAATAGGTCCTTGCCGTTAGTTTATTTTCCCTCTATCTTAAATTAACTGGCAAATGGCACAAGGAATAGCAAGTCATTTAACATGAGCATGTTTACCGTAGGCAATGACAGCTCCATACTGTACTCTCATCTCCAAGTCTGAAAAGCCAATGTTTGGACACAGGCTGACTGAACCTCAGGCCCTCATCAGCCTCTTATTCACTCTTTCCTGACATTCTGCATGTTGGTTTCCTCAGCCAGACAGTACATAAACGCTTTTCAGTGACACAGAGGCTGTCCAATTATCTTGCTTAACTTGATGTGGAGTTAAAGAGCTTGAACATCAGAGAGCCAAGGGCCAGATCTGGCTGGCAGGAGGTCCACTGATGGCTAGCATCACAGCAAATGAAAGAGGCTGATTCCAAAGAGGCTGGCAACAATCTTACATTTCTGAGCACTATCAAAAGCAAAACTGTGAGCAGCTCTGTATGTGCACATGGGCACAGCTGCCTGTACCAGGCAGTGTCCAGTACAAAAGTGGGCAGTTATGCATTAGTTGCACAACTTTATACACCTTTGAAATTAATAAAATTCCATAAACGTTTCCTTTTACACAATCGAACCTCTAGCTATAGATATTTATTTATTCAATTTATATTTCCTCCTTTGTCCCTGAAGGGTACCCAAGGCAGCTTACAAAAACATTAAAAATGCATGTATAAACTATAAAACACGTTAAAATGTAGAATATAAAATACATACAGAACACAGTGTTAAATGCTGACCAGCGGTAAGCAACAACTAAACACACACACAGCACTGGTCTTAAAATATGCAGCAGTAAATTAAAAGACAAACAAGCACCAATGTGCAACCAGCACATCAGTAAGAAGCAACTATTTTCCTGGGACGTATCTATGTCTATGATTGGTCTGTATGCTGATGATGCACTCTCTACATTTACACAACCATGAGAGGCATTCAAGGACATCGTTCTTATTTTAAAATCATTTAGTACAAAAACAACAAACAAACCCAATATCCAGAGTGGATGGGCCCGATATGGCTCATGACATCTCAAGTTCATTAAAAAGCTTCTCTAACAGCCCAATCCTGCCTAACTTTTGGCTGGCAGACCGAATGGTCCGCCGGCTGAAGACATCACAAAAGTTCCGTAAGGCACTTTTTCGACGACCTGTGAGCAGGGAGGCCGGCGCTGGACCTAGGTAAGGATCCAGCGAGCAGGGGGGGGTGGATCGGGAACAAACGGAGGGTGGCCATAGGCCCAGCTGCTCCGGGAGGGGGCAGGGGATGGCTTCGGCCGAATCCTGTCCCCTGTCATGCGGCTGGGCCGTTACACGGCCTCCTTCTACTTCCACCAGTGATTTGGCAGGCGGAATTCCAAGGAGGCCGATCGGCCCCAGCGCCAGTTACACCTGGGGAAGGGGATGAGCTTCCCCTTCCCTGAGTAGACTTTCCACCGCTGGGACCGGGGTGCCTGCCCATGGCAAAGCTCAGGATCCGGTGGGCGGCCTGGGCCGTCCGGCGGATCACTTGCTCAGGATTGCGCTGTAAGATCTTACAGTGCAATCCTAGGCATGTCTACTAAGTAGTAAGTCTCGTTGCGTTCAATAGGGTTTACTCCCAGAAATGTTTACTCCCAGAAATCCTATCCAACTTACACCCCCGGTGTAACTCAGCGGTGCAGTGAGAACGGGAGGCCCCAGAACGGAAAGGGGATTCAAATCCTCTCCAAAGGGGGATTCAAAGGGAATGTGAATCCCCTTTCCGTTCTGGGGCCTCCCATTCTCGCTGCACTGCTGGGTTACACCAGTGATGTAAAGTTGGATAGGATACGACTGAGTTACACCGGTGGTGTAAGTTGGATAGGATTGCGCTGTTAAGTATAACAGGGGTGTCAGATATAAGGCTTACAGGCCGGATATGGCCTGCAGAAGCTCTTTATCCGGCCCCCATGATAATTGGGTTCTCCCAACACCACCATCGGCTGCTCTCAGCTGCTGAGTTGCAAAGTAATGCATCGGCAGGGCAGCATTGCTGAAAGGGCAGCTCTGGGAGAGCCCAATTATCATGTGGACCACCCTTTCAGCCGTGCCACTTCTGCTGAGGTGTCATTACTGAAAGGGCAGCCCACGTGATAATTGGGCTCTCCCAGCACCGCCATTTCAACAGTGCTGCCAAGGCGCTGGGAGGGAGAGACGGAAGAAGGCCTCAGAAGGCAAGAGTACAGGGGAAGAGGCAGGCCAAGAGGGTTGAGAATGGGAGAAGGGAGACGATGCCAAGGCGCTGGGAAAGCCCAATTATCATGCAGACCACCCTTTCAGCAGCGCCACTTCTGCCAAGGCATCACTTTGTACAGAATCTCTCAGCTGCTGAGCTGCAAAGTGATGCCTTGGTAGAAGTGGCACTGATGAAAGGGCTGCTCGTGTGATAATTGGGCTCTCCCTTATCTTGAAAATATGATCAAGTTTTGCAGATTTTCTCTTCTGTCATTTGCAGCTAATGAGTTCCTAAAGTGAGGAAGAAGTGCTTATTTCTGGTCATCACCTGCTTAATAATTATAATATAATTATAATAATATACAGTATTTATACAGTATTTAACTGCCTTCTTGGCCATTGGATTTCTCAACTGACTTTAATCCAAGGTGGTTTACAGGGGCAGGCTTTCCCAACCCCCGCTATTTTTTTTTTTACAATATATAAATGTTCAATGTTTTATGAACAACTACATTCCAGATGGTATCCTTTGCAGTTCAGCCTTTCACTGGCCCCCTCCCACACTCAGCCAATGCAGCTGGCAGCTTTATCTCTCTTCACAGAGGGTTTCACAGCTTTTTGTCAGCGGCGTGTCTCGAACTGCCGTTCACCGATCTTCAGGCTTACAAGGCAGCAACTCTACCAACTGAGCCAGACCTTATGCCTAATGATGTCAGTTCCGGCTTAGCAACATCACTTCTGGCCCTCAGCAGGCGCCATGAATGCTATTCGGCCAAATGAAATGAGTTTGATACCCCTGTGTTATAGGATTGCAGCCTTAGATATTTGAATGCAGGATATTTAAAGCAGTTTGTTTAGTATAATCACTTAAAATTATTGGCTGATGTTGGGAAGGAAGCACACTTGGGACTGTTTTAAAACTCCAATGATTAGGTAAAATTGCCACTGCTGAGATGAATAGCCAAGATAATATTTATTAGCATTTCCCTACAAATAATCAAACACAATGGCATTAGAAAAATGGCTAAAACAAATACTGAAGTCTATCTTGCACACTAGACTTCCAAGAATTTCTGCAAAAGCACTGTATATATCAGACAGAGAAGAGAGGACTAGGCCTCCGTAAAGTTAGAATCTACTATGAGGCAGTAAAATTAGCCACAATGAATTAGTCATTTAAATGAAATGAAGTTATTCAAGCAGAACAGGATGAACTAAAGTTGCAGATGAGAAAACCTATACAGTATAGTTCTGAACTAAGACAAACAGAAGTCACAGAAATATCACAGAAGAAAGAGTTGCTCAAGGCTGTTCACATAGCAAATAACCAGAAAAACTATAATTATAAAACCACGAAAGACCGAACATAATACAAATAGCTTAGAAAGGTAATTAAAAAAACCCAAACAGCAATCTAAATTAAAACCATTGTCATTTGTTATCTGAAGGCAAATAAAAAGAAGCTAACAGCCCAATCCTACTTAAAGATCCAGTGCTCCGCTGTGGGTTGCCTGCAGCAGGCAGCCCGTGGCGGAAAGTCTACTCGAGGAAGGGGACGATTGTCCCCTTCCCCGAGTGTAATGGCGACTGGGGCCGGTAGGCCTCCTCGGATTTCCACCAGCTCTTTTGCTGGCGGAAGTCGGAGGAGGCTGTGTAATGGCCCAGCCGCCCTCCGGAGACCGGCGGAGACCGGGATATGGCGGACGCTATGTTCCCGCCCCCTCCCGGAGCAGCTGGGCCTATGGCCACCCTCCCGCTACTGCCCGAAATGCCCCCCAACCGCCCGCCGGATCCAACCTTACCTGGGTCTGCCGGCTGGTAGAGTCCTTGGCTGGCGGAACAGGGCAGGCCGGGCTTGCACCAGCCTCCCCTGCTCTAAAGTAGTCCGCAAACGTGCTTTACAGCACGTTTGCGGCTGGGCTATTCCGGGCGGCGGATCGCTAGATCCACCAACCCGCAAGGTAAGTTGGATTGAGCTCTTAGACATCTAATTGAGACATATACAATTATGCATGGGATGGATAGAGAGGATAGAAGAAAGTTCTTTTCCTTCTTGCACAATACCAGAACCAGGGGTCATCCACTAAATTTGACTGGAGGGAGAGTCAGAACAGACAAAAGGAAATATTTCTTCACCCAGCATGTAATTAAACTGTAGAACTCCCTGCCACAGGATGTGGTGATACACCTGGCCTAGATGCCTTTAAAAGGGGATTGGACAGATTTATGGGGAATAAAGTCCATCACAGGTTATAAGTCATGATGACTGTATGCAACCTCTGAGTTTTAGAGGTAGCCTATCTCTGAATGCCAGATGCAAAGGAGTGGCAACAGGATACACATGTCTTGTATCATGAGATACAGGACTAGATGGGCCCTTGGCCTGATCCAGCAAGGCTCTTCTTATGTTCTTATCTCTCACTTGAAGGGAGTTCCAAAAATCTATGTGCTTAAACCCTTAGAGACACTCCCAACACCAGGACGAGCGCCACTTCCCTGCTGGGGCCCGTTCTGCCACCTCGCACTCCGTCGGCCATTCCAATGGCAAGTCTCAAGTCTCCAGGGCTGGCTGCCCTGCTCTCCGCCCTGGCCTCAACGGGCCCACCCCCGCAGAGCCCGGCAGACACCACTCCCGGACAGGCCGGGACGACCGCAGCCACAGACACAGACACACTGCTGCCCAGCCGGGAGGAGAATCTGTCTGGGCCACCACCCAGATTGTCCGTCCCTGAAAGGGCTGCTGTCATCGGGAGGCATGCTGGGCCCGGCGCTGCCAGCACGCCCAGTTCTGCCAGCCTCAGCACTGCCGCGAACACACCTCCAAGCCCTCAGCAGCGACCAAGGCTCAGATGAGCCAGCCGGCCTTGACTCCACCACACACCGTCTCCGACGGCTGCGCTATCGCGGTCACCATGCAGGCTGCTCTCACAGGGTGCCCCGACGATATGGCAATCTACCTGGGCCAGGAGTCCACAGGGAAGCTCACCCGGATGAGAGTCAGAAGAGGGAGGCGGGGCCTACAGCTGCCTGCCTTTGGAGCCTGCCCACCTGGAGGGCAAGGTGCCACCCGGTAGGCAGAGCAAAGTATGAAAGCTCAGGAGGCTGATGAGGAAGGGTGGCTGGCAGCGAGGTGAGGATGTCAAGGGTTAGAGACCCCCACAAAACTAGTTACCTCCAACACCCTAGGGCCGAGAGGAGGAGACGGGTGCTTTAAACCCACTCCCTCAGCCCATTCTGAGGCCAATACCTGAGAGCCAGGATCAATGGAGCATCCCTTGCAGGGTTCGCTGACACCCCAAGGAGATGTCGGGACACACCCCTGACAAAGTATTTAGCTTAAGTGAGCAAGAGGTCCTTGAAGCAAGATGATGAATCAAGTTAAATACTACCACAAACAGTGGTGTGCTCTATCCATAGCGTAGAATCCAAACAACGTCTTGAGCTTCCAAACATACAGGCAAGCCATATTTTAAAGCTGCTTGTGTGCTTTCAACTTTCATTTACTAAGCATACAGCTTTATACATTCACTCCTGTCTGTCCCCATTGTACAGCAATTGCTGGGGAGCTCCCTAACAAGTCTTTTATCCCCACCTCTTTCATTATGGGACCTCTATGGTTATTGAAGAAGAACTAAAGAGCCTCTTGATGAGGGTGAAAGAGGAGAGTGCAAAAGTTGGCTTGAAACTCAACATTAATAAAACTAAGATCATGGCATCTGGGTCCATCAATTCCTGGCAAATAGAAGGGGCAGAAATGGAAGCAGTAACAGATTTTACTTTTCTGGGCTCCAAGATCACTGCAGACGGAGACAGCAGCCATGAAATTAAAAGACGCTTACTCCTTGGAAGGAAAGCTATGGCAAACTTAGACAGCATAATAAAAAGCAGAGATATCACCATGCCAACAAAAGTTCGCATAGTCAGGGCGATGGTGTTCCCAGTAGCAATGTATGGTTGCGAGAGTTGGACCATAAGGAAGGCTGAGCGCCAAAGAATAGATGCTTTTGAACTGTGGTGCTGGAGAAGACTCCTGAGAGTCCCTTGGACTGCTAGGAGATCAAATCAGTCAATCCTAAATGAAATCAACCCTGACTGTTCCCTGGAAGGACAGATACTAAGGCTGAAACTCAAATATTTTGGCCACCTAATGCGAAGAGAGGACTCTCTGGAGAAGACTCTGATGCTGGGAAAAATTGAAGGCAAAAGGAGAAGGGGAAGGCAAACGATGAGATGGTTAGACAGCATCACCGATGCAACGAACATGAAAATGAGCGAACTCAGGAAGATAGTGGAGGACAGGAAGGCCTGGCGGGATATGGTTCATGGGATCACGAAGGGTCGGACACGACTTAACGACTGAACAACAACAACATGGTTATTGGAAGGAAAGTCACTTTTCACACACACCCCAGTGTACTTTGTCCATTCTGTGACTTCCAATATTTTTTGCCTCCACTGACCACAGAATAGTGGCAAAAACTACTTAAACATCACACCAAACCATAGTTTAAGAAAACCATGGTTTGCATACCCACTTCAAAACCATGGTTTCCGATCTAATTTGCCAGCTAATCTCAAATCATGGTTTGTCTGAACAGGCATGACACTAAATCATAGTTAACTTTATATGATATTTGAATTGAACTAACAAGCTGCTCTCAGGGATCCTGGAAGTTCAAAATATGCGCTATAAATAATGCAGCACATTTATATTTGGATACTAGTGCCAGTTATCCTTCTAGGATTCCAGGCAAAAGACTTCTTAAGAAACATAGGGATCTTCGCTAGTGCTCAAGAAGGGTACTAGATTGTTTTAAAAACAGACGTTGTGTGATAATAGTTCAAATGAGAATGTGGGGGATGCACTCTAATTACTAGAGTGGTGGGATTATGAATCATCCACTGTAGATGCGCAATGCCTTAGTTAAAGGTTACTGTTTGATCTCATGGATAAAGATGCTGGAAACCTTGATATGACCCTCCAATTTTGAACCAAGGCTAACTAATCTAAATTATATTCAAGAAGAGCTGCATTCTGTGGCCTATATAAATTTATGGAAATAAGTACATTTATTATTTTGCATAATTTATTCTGCTTCTCCTATTCACGGGAGAGCAAAAATCTATACAGGACACTGCGGCCCTGCCCTCTTGACTTTTGAAAATCCTGTTCAGTTACTGCAATGGCTTCTGACAATCTATCACATACTCTCCTCACATTTTCAAGCAAAGTTTCACAATACAAAAGGCTAGAAATCTCATTCTTTGTGGGAAATTTTGTGGGTTTTCTCCACTTCTGCACAATCACACACAGAGCCACAGGTTTCACAGGTTTCACTAGTCGAAGTAAAGATGCATTACCGGTAGCTTTGACGGAGAGTCAAAATGCATACTTAACTACTTTAGGCACCAATGTTATGAGCTGGGACACAAAACACACATTGTTTTCAGAGGGTCTTCATATAACACCAATCCATTAGATTCTAATGAAAAACCTTGACAAAATCTTGGCAGTTTGTATCCGCTACCACCACTCCAAGTGACAGAGACCAGGCAGAGGAGGCCATTTGGGAAAAGCAACCCTTCCCAGGAGAGCACTGAACGCCAGGGGTTCTTATTAAAAATCAAACCCACAGTAGCGTCTGCAGGGCCGAGAGACGTGACAATGCACTGAATTACCCGTAAACACGGACCAGGAAGACCAAAGGGTCAAAATTTATTAAAAGTCTAAATGAAAAGACAATTGAACAATATGGAGAAAGAAATGGTAAAAATACAAGTAATACTAGTAAAAATAGAAGCAAGCTGTTGGAAAATGCCTCAGATTGGTTAGAAAAGGGGTTCTCAACTGGTGGTACACGTATCAGGAGTGGTACTCTGGTGGTGGTACACAGACAGCCGGTCTGCTGGAACCCTTTTCCAATGTGGCATTTTTGCACCGTATTTTCGCTCCCGAGAGGCTCCTGTCTTTGGCCAAGCCTCTCAGGAGCGATGGGAAGGGCTCTCCTGCGTGCCCGCCTGGATCTTCCTACCTGCATTTCCTGGCTCCGCAAATGCAAAAACGCAGAACTGGAGATGACATCATCGCCAGTCACGTCTGGTGGTACGTGAAGGACGAGCGATGCCAGAGGTGGTACGCAGTTGGTCAGGGGTTGAGAACCCCTGGGCTAGAAAACACAAGAAAAGGTTTGGATGCAGTAACCATGAATGCCCAGCAGATGGAGATGGGATGCTACTCAAAGCTCTCAGCCCACAGGACCCCCCCCCCAATGTTTCAGCTGTGTTATACCCAGGGAAGTTCATATGCTGACTAAGTCAGTTAGAAACCAGGATAATAACGTAATTCCTTAACACAATCTAGCTAGATGGCCCCTAGCTTAAGCTACTTACATTGCTCAAGGAAGCCCCAGCCTTTGCTCTTGCAAGTGAGCATGTGGGTGCTCCTCTCTGCGCTCCAAAGTAATGGGCCACTCAGCAACTTGCAGAGAACAAAACTCCCTGTGTAGGACAGAACTTATGTAACGTTGCTTTGATGATGTCATCAGGTTACCTGATTAGGGGATTGGAATCCACCTGAGTCACTCCATCCCACTCCATGAACAGGTTTGGCTGCCCAACTGCTAAGCCAGTGTTTCCCAAACTTTTTTGACCTGCGGCTCCCTTGACCATTGGCGACCATTGGCTCCCCATTACGTTATGTTGATGCCTGCCAATTGGCATTGCCCTGTTTTCCGAGAGGATTCTGTGGCACTCCGTGGCTCCCCTGGCTGGTATCCGCGGCTCCCCTGGGAACCACGCCTCCCAGATTGGGAACCATTGCGCTAAGCACATGCCAATCAGGGGTAGAGGTTGAAATAACTACTTGGAAGGTAGACATTCCAGACATGAAGAGGAGCCCAGTTCACAAACCCATGTGCTGTCTCTCTAATGGGAGTTTCACACAGAGAAAGGAGAAAGATTGACTGCAAAATGATGCCTCAGCAGATTACCAAGTTCTGACCCAACCTTCAAAATGTTCCATAATGTAGCAAGTAGCAATGCAGTAGTAGCAACAGTAAAGAAATCACAAGACCTGTTCACCATTATGACAAAATCTATTCAAAGTCTACTTTGTTTTACATTCATCGTATTAAAAACGTTTTGGGAAATAGCTGAGCATGTGAAATGGAACCATCAGGAAGCCCAACCAACGAAAAAGATTACTAGTGAAATAAAACTGCAATTGGTGTCAAATGGCTCAGTTCAGACAATATCCCATAGATTTCAGGGGTAGAGTTACCGTAAATAAAAGCTTATCTCTCTCCTGCTGTGGAGGATAACTGGTTTCCAGTCCTGATGTACTTTGCCCTGTGTGCACACATCTTTGGGACTACTTCTTTGTGGTCTCAGTAGAAGTTCTGCATTCTCCTAAACCAGGTTATAAAATAAGTCAAATAGCCTAAATATTTTTTTACTCAAAACTACGCACCACCAAATCTGATAAGACTTGCTTCTTAAAATGCTTGGAATGAAACCTTGCAGCCCACACCTATGTTTATTCAGAAGTCACACTATCATTCAATTCAGTGGGGCAGGGGCTTACTCCTAAGAGTGCACAGGATAAAAGCCCCGAGTCATTCTGTAGTTTACAACTGACACTCAAACCTCTAGTGCTACGTCGCTTCCTTTAGAAATATACATTTCGGCTGCAGAGATTGGAGACATTAAAGGTCTAAGTAAGCAGGCATTTGATATTGCGGTAGAAAACCTGTTTGCCGATCAGCATAGCAAACACCCCATCTAGTGAGTCAGCTCTGCACAGCAGCCTTTTTGTCGGGCTGCAGAGAAGCACCTTCAGTATATAGGCTGGATTCCGACAAACTTTATTCATCCACTTCAATTCACCTGCTCTCAAATGGCTCAGAACAGATTACAATTTTTACAAAACAATTTTATACAAGGAGGGAAATATAGAAGTAGTACAGTATATACATTGAAACATAAGCATACAATCAAGAAGTAGATTTCTTACAACTGAAAAATCCAAAACACCCTGAACAATGAACAGTTTCACTTTATTAACTAATTTTTATGCTTTTAATATTGTTTGTGCATTCAAAAAAAATGCATATATTTTTAAAACAATAAACACACATGCCCATCTGCAGGTAGGTAATGCCTGCTCACTGAGGTCCTACCCACCCATAATGCCTGACCATCAAAAGAGATTTATTAACATCTACAGAATACCCAGAACATGTTGCTGATTGATAGTTAAAACTAGGACCCTTTAACACACAGTATTTAAGTGAACAGAATTTCATTTCTAAAAAATACAATATACTGTATAAACAAACAAGAATTTTCAACTGCTTCAGCATATACGTACTCATTCTCTGGCAAAAATTAGTGTTTGAGTGGCAAACGGTAGCCTATCTTGCCATGTGATTGCCCTGTTCAGGTATACACTCCAGGAGCCACACAGTTTCACATGGGGCAGTTCAATCCATAAACAATTGTCATTACAAAATAAATTCACAGTCATATAGTCAAATGCCAAAATCTGCAACTTGGTGCAGACAGAGGGCACACATGCATATTCTTGTAAGCACAAGTTACCGTCTGGTCCAGATTGACAAGTGCAGTAGCTTGACAAGAAAAACCAAGCCAGATATAGAATCAGAATCAAACCCTTCTTCCTATGAAGACCAGGAAACCCCATCTACCCACCCCGGTTCAAAAGCCATGACAGACAAATTACTGCAAGGAATTGGCCAGCTGATCGCTTAGAGATGACTCCTCAGTCCTAATCAGTAGATTTCACTTCCTGCATTGGGCCCGCAATCCCCCTGATCCTCAAGAACAATTGTGACAATGAGCTCATATGGAGACATCATTCTGCAGTAGAAGTGCACAAGCAGTGGCCTGAGCTCATCTCACTGGGCACCTGATCCTCAAGACGATTCTGGACCAGATATCTAGACCAGGGATTCTCAACCTGTGGTACGGGTACCTCTAGGGGTACGCAGACCTCTTGCTGGGGGTACGCCAAGCCCTGTCCCTTATCTTTCCCATCAGCAGCTAATTAAGTGTTAATTAACATGGATTTTAAGTTTTAATTATTTTTGGAGCCCTTCTGTCTCTCTGATTTTGGTTTTGGGCTTATTTTTGTACTTTGGAAAATGTACTTTGGTGGGATGGGGGAGGGAGGAGAAGATTTTGGGAAGTGTGACTTGGAGAAAAAAGATCCTTGCGTGTGCGTGTGCGTCTCTCTCTCACATACAGAGTTACTGTAAATAAGACATTTTTTCACATTTAAAATTGTTTTAGTAATTTTCTATTTAATGATTAATTACCTAATTAATTAATTGATTAATCCAATTAATTAGCAGTTAATTAGCAGGGGGTACTTCAGAAAATTGGACCATGATAGGGGGTACCCAGGCCTTCAAAGGTTGAGAACCCCTGATCTAGACTATCTTGGAAAGATAAGATCCCAAGGTCAGCTAAAGAGTTTGTGTGGGGAGATATTTCCCGGAGCAAATTACTTACCTTCAGCAGCATCTATGCCACTTTTGGCACAATTGACCAGCCCCATAATTTTTGTTCTCCAAATCAGCCATGAACATTGCTCCTGGCTTGCTTCCTTGGGGAGCTACTGATTAGTTACTAGGACCTTGTATTCTCTACACAGGGCTAGCTGAACGTCCCAAACTAGCAACACGCAGACACCACGCACTCCTGACAGTGGCAGGGGCTATTTCTTTACTGAGCAGGACGTCTGGCTCAGTTGGTAGAGCAACCATCTCATATATGCCTGAAGATCTGAAGGACGGCAGTTCAAGATGGCCGGAAGTGTCTGTCGGAGAGCTGCCGGCACACCGAGCTGATAAATTGCAGAGCCTCTGTGGGGGAGTGGAACTGCAGATGCACTTGAGTGAGAGTCAAGGTTGCCTGTAGAATGAAGGGGTCTACGAAAGACTAGAACATTATTGTATTGTAAAAACCCCTTGGGGTTTAGAAAGCCTGCCCATGCAAACCGCCTTTGAATTAAAGTCGCAGGAGAATTCCAATGACCAAGAAAAATGGTATATAAATACTGGTTTATTATTTACTATTATTATTTACTGCCCAAGGGTCATGACCAGTTTGGGACTGCTTGGGATAGGACATTGTGTGCAGTCTGAGACCATGATTTGGGATGGGGATTCCCATCAATGTTGCTACGCAGAGACAGACATACATACCCCTATTCACATGCATAGATGCATAGATGCATAGTGCAAAGTGTGTGTGTGTGTGTGTGTGTGTGTGTGTGTGTGTGTGTGTGTGTGTGTGTGTGTGTGTGTGTGTGTCAGACTGCCAA
Source organism: Plestiodon gilberti rubricaudatus (assembly GCA_026170595.1). Taxonomy (NCBI): domain Eukaryota; kingdom Metazoa; phylum Chordata; class Lepidosauria; order Squamata; family Scincidae; genus Plestiodon; species Plestiodon gilberti. Next base: position 68,653,422 of record JANXHW010000001.1, read on the forward strand.
TGCAGATGTGCATCCAGATGCATATCTACACACACTCTTCCGACCAGCACACTTTCCAATTCAGCCAGGAAGCTGCAGGCAAAGGCTGCTTTTGCACGCGGATTCCCTGGCTGGATTCAGGTCATGATTTTTTGAAAGAATATCAGTTCAGCTGTTTACACTGCTTTTGATTTCAAATAGTAGTTTGTAGAGCTTTTTTTTTTTAAAAAAAAAAGCAAACTACCGGTACTACTTCTGTACACAAGTTTCCTTTCCCAAGTTTTTAAACCAGCTCTGGCACTTCACGCCAAATATGTCAAGCCCATTTCTGCGCATTTACTAAAGCCGCCCTTCATTTCTCTGACAAGTGCTTGAAATACCTGAGGAAGTTGACATTAAAAAGCAAGACAGAGTATGAGCATCTGCTTTAGGATCAGAGCTTCCTGAACCCATCTCTTTTCATTTCTCGATTTCAGTCAGAAACAGGAAACTGCAAATAGACTGTCGGTAATAGACAAATTGTATTTATAGAGAAATAAAAAGAAAAATGATAAATTTCCTATTCTCTCTAGTTTACATACTGTATAACCATGTTTAACACACAAGACAAAATTTAAGATGGATATTTCCAACAAGGAGTTAGTGTCCACTGTCCAGGGATCCTTTTTATTTCCAGCATACATTTTCAGCCCAATCCCATGTGGGCCAGCTGACAGTGGAACACGCGTTCCACTGCTGGCGACTGCCTTATGGCAGTCGTAAAAGGTACTCCAACAGTACTCCAGCAGCAGGGGCACCAGCAGGAAGGCCAGAGCCTTCCCGCATCCGCTGGTGGAGCATTGTGGACCCACAAGGTGGGTCATTTGGGGGTGGGGGTGGAACGGGGCAGTGATGGAGGTGGGGAAAGGGCTGATCGGGTTCAGGAAGGGGGAGAGTTTGTTGGCAGTGGCAGCCACCAAATTACAGCCCCTTCCTGGATCTGATCCCGCGGCGCGGGTCCATGCAGACCTGCGCCACCAAATTCGCCAGCGCAGGCCCAAGTAGATTCCTCCATGCTGAGGAGGCTTACCCAGAGGAGACCTCCACAACTGACCCCCCCCCCCCCAGAATGCCACGGTAGCCATTTTGGCATTGCTGCATCAGTGGGGGAGGGGAACCATACGACTGGGCTGTCTATGGTTTTGAAAATGCTTTTGTCCTTTTATAGGGTACTATAAACATTTTGGCAATATTATATTACCAATACACAAGCTATTGAGAGCTCTTCTATCCATCTGTACACTACAGATAAGGAAAAGAAAGTTTCTCTGAACCCCAAAGTAGAGAAAAATCTTTCTTTCAAACAAACCTTATGTGCATGAGATGCCTAAATTGAGTCAGACCATTGGTCTATCTCGGTGATTCTCAAAGTTCTTCCCGCGAAGTAGGGAGAACTTTGAGTCTTTGCAGGGACGGGGACAGCAGTGGCGGCCTCGAGGATTGCTGCCGCCACCTGGGAAAAAAGTACTTTTTACACTTACCAGGGGTCCTGCAGCCCTCTGGAGGGTTTGGGGAGGCTCGTGGATCATTCTGCAGCTTCCCCATGCTGAGGATCGCCACTCTGCGACGCTTACGAAAACTGGAACTGATTGTAATCACTGCTCTGCGGCGATCTACAGCTTGGGGAGGCCCAGCCATGAGCCTCACTGAACCCTCCACAGGGCTGCAGGATCCCTGGTAAGTGTAAACTGTACTCTTTCCCGGTGGTGGCGGCAATCCCTGGGATTGCCACCACTGCCATGCTGTCCCTGCCCCTAAAGGTGGCAGAGGACAGCATCCGGTTCTCCTGGTGGGTCACGACTCACCAGTTTGAGAACTGATGGTCTATCTGTCTCAGTACTGTTGGCACTTCTCTTGGGTTTCAGATAAAAAAATTTCTCTCTCCTATCTGAAGATTCTAGAGATTGAACCCGAGACCTTTTGCATGTAAAGCAAATGCTCTTCCTCTGAGCTACAGTCCCTCCCTAAAAGCCTGCAGTGATATTTACAAACATGTGCAATAAAGTCTGAGGCTTACACACAAATGTTACAGGGAAACACACACAGTGTGTTTAACAATGAGTTTTGTCCATGGAAATGAATCTTCCATTTCCTAATTACAACACTAGCAGCGCAATCCTAACAATAGATTGGCGGAGCCATAAGGCACTTTTACGATACCCTGAGAGTAAGCGGCGCTGGCAGAGAGGCTTGTGCCGCTCCTCCGGTGCCGCAGAATGGAGCACCACCGTGGCAGAATGGTAAGGCCCCACCGGGCGGTGGAGAGGCAGGTAGAGGGCGGAATGAGGCATTCCAAGGAAGTGAGATTGGAGAATCGGGCCTGGGAAGGGGGGGGGAAATCAGTGGAGGTCTCCTCCACCAAATCCTATTCCCCTTCCTGGGACTGTTGGGCCTTACACGGGCCTGTCAAATGTATGCCAGCAAAACTGCTGGCGTGCATTTGAGGAGGCCCATCGGGGTGGCTGGCGTGTTACTCGGGGTAAATGAACGTCCATTTACTCCAAGGAGGCAACCAGTTGTGCCAGGGCGGGCCCAATCCTGCATAGGATGCGGCAGGCACCTTAAGTGCATCGCTGCATCCTGCTAGACAGGATTGGTCTGTAGGTCTTAAAGTTTGACAGCATTTCCTTTGTTGATTGCTCTACGAAGAAGGACATACCCTTTAGAAAACTGATCAATAAAAGGAGAGGAAATGGCAGGCATTGCGACTAGCAAGCATGTTTCACTATCCATGGGATCCAGCAAAGAGGCTCTCACCCTGAAAAGTAACTGAACATGCAATACACTGGAGACTTAAATGAGCTATGTACCTATGCCACTCAATTCACTTCAAATCAGCAGTATGTTGATGTGGAGCATGGTTGGAGGAGGGATACTGAATTAAGTACTGTATATTGTGACTATAATTATTATACAAAGGGTCCTTATGATATGGGAGGAGGTGCAAGGAGCTATAGAAGGAAGGGGAAAACTGTCCCTCTCCCCTTGCAAAAATGGGGCTTCATTCTCCAACAGAAGAGCACCTTATGATACAGCCCTACGTCTTTCATGTTTATCATGCTGTTCATGTTTACTATTGCTAACACTATTTTATAAAGTGTATCATTAATTTTGTCTCATTTGGATATTTTAGGAGAAGTTTTTATGTAACAAGAATGTAAAAAAATAGTTTTCCTTTTTTCTAGAATCTAATAACCAATACAGAAAACCTGTTATTAAAGTTACTCTGAAGAAAACATGCTGGTACTTGTGAGCAGGTAGTTTCTGCAGAAACCACAGCATTTGAACAGGATGTGAAAAATGGCAATGGCCCCGAGGACTGAAGATATACACATAACAGACTGCCCAGCTAGTACCCAGTTCCTGCAACAATTTGCTCAGCCATAAACCACAAAGGTCTCTAACTTGCAGTTTGTTTCCCAAGTTCTGGAGATAGTTATGTGTAGATATTGTGCGAAATTTTGGTTTACCTCCCAATTTGGTTTTAAAGTGCTAAACGAGAAATAATTTCATCTGTAAACATCATGCCATTTAAAATCAAGCTGCTCATTTGAACAGTGAATCGATTAGAATTATGGAGAGGTTGCTACAAATGTTTGCTGTCAAGGAGATGCAGGCACTCATTATTTTCTGAATCTGAATATATTTGCTCTAACTGCATCCTGACAGAATTAGGACAATTCTACAGAGGATCATGGAAGAAAATGGCTACAAGGCAAAAATCCAGAAGCAGTATCCATGCCCCCCCCCTCAAGACAGACATCACACAACATCACAGATTAACATACCATTCATTTTCCCTCTGTTAGGGTACTTGCACACAACCAATAGCACAAGTCTATGCATGTCTACTCAGAATGGTCAATGGGCTTTCTCCCAGGAAATTGCTGCTGATGGGGTCTGGAATTTTCCTAATCTGCAATTTCCTCATTTGGATGTTTTTCAAATGGGTTTGCATCAGGTTATTGCCCAGCACATCTGGCAAGTCAGAGAAACATCCCACCCCTATAAATCAGGTGAAATCTCCCCTCCTTGGCTTATGACGGCCCAATCCTAATCGGGACTTGTGCCGCCGGAATGCTCATTCCAGCAGCGTAAGGCCCTTTATGGCTGTTGCAAAAGGCAACAAGCCATTCACGTGCGGCCTGGCCACCACCGCAAGCCAGGTCCGTGTGCAAGCGAACCAGGAACACCCGCTGGTGCCAGTAAGTCGGCACAGGGGGTGGGAGGGAGGCAGGCAGGCAGTGGAATGTGGCGGAGAGGAGGGTGGACCAGGGCCAAGAAGGGGGCGGTATTGGCAGCAGCGGCACACACCAATATCCTAGCCCCCTTCCTGGTCCCAAATAGGGACAATGCGGACTTGCGCCAGCTCTAGAGCTGGTGCAGGTCTGAGTAGACCCAGCAGGTTTACCCCGGGACAGGGGAACAAATATTCCCTTACCTCAAGGAGGCCTCCAGAGGCTGAAATTCCCCCACAGGATTTAGCGGGTGCCATGGTGGTGCAGCTGCATCACCACATGGGGAAATTGGATTGGGAGTAGGATTGGACTGAGAGATGCTTTTCAGATAAACTGAAATACTGAGTTATAAAAACATAAGAAGAGCCCTGCTGGATCAGGTCCAAAGGCCCATCTAATCCAGTTACCTGTATCTCACTGGGGCCCCACCAAATACTTCAGGGAGCACACAAGGGAGCATACTTGTATCCTGTCGCCACTCCCTTGCACCTGACATACAGAGAAAACCACCTTCTAAAGCCAGGAGGTTGCTTATGGCTTGTAACCTGTGATGGTCTTTTCCTCCATGAATCTGTCCAAACCCCTTTTAAAGGCATCCAGGCCAGGTGCCATCACCACATCCTGTGGCAAGGAGTTCCACAGATGAATTACACGCTGGGTAAAGAAATATTTTCTTTTGTCTGTTCTAACTCTCCCTCCACTCAATTTTAGTGCATGTCCCCTGATTCTGGTGTTGTGCGAGAGGGAGAAGAATTTCCCTCTATCCACTCTCTCCATCCCATGCATAATTTTATACGTCTCAATCATGTCCCCCTCAGCCGCCTTTTTTCTAGACTGAAGAGCCTCAAACGCTGTAGCCTTTCCTCATAAGGGAGATGCCCCAGCCCATTAATCATTTTGGTCGCTCTTCTCTGTACCTTTCCCAATTCAACTACTGTATATCCTTTTTGAGGTGTGGTGACCAGAACTGTACGCAGTACTCCAGATATGGCCTTACCATCGAAGGTCACATCGAGTCCTCATACAAAGCTGATTATCATACAAACTTCTTTTGGGTAACAAAAACACAAGGGTAGTCCATTATTTTGGAGGTTTCTACTTCAACATAGCAAGTCATATCCCTGATTTTTTTTCAAATGTGAATGGAACACTCCTCCTGCAGCCAAACCTAAAACCTGGTCTTGTGTTTTATTTGCGATATTTTAAGGGTTTATGGAGATGTTAATGTTTATATGTAAAGTATTGTTTTAAATGTGGTTTTATGTTTTGTAAGCCGCTTTGGGTGCCCCTTCGGGAAGAAAAGCAGGATACAAGTTGAGTAAATAAATAAATAAATAAATAAATATTCAAAATTCCAACCACCCCCCAGCCTAATTCCATGCATTTTGATATAAGATAAGATTGCAGCATTTACCTTTTTATGCAGGAGACCATTCAGATAACATCAATCTAAAGGAAACCATTAAATGGACTAGTTTATTTAATCACGGCTACAGCTAAAAGAGTTTGCTGGAAGGAGATGGCAGGAAATGGTTACTTCCAGCATACAAAACAATAATCTGTTTAGAGATGCATAGATTGTCTAGAACAACAGACAGATGGATCATCTGAACCACTGCCAAAACTGCTTTTAGAAAGTATAATGTCTCTAACTAGAAAATCTTCATTAACAGTTTCCTGCAGTAGTTGATGCATTTGATGGTGCTAATACACTGGTGAAGGTGATGTTGGTCTACATCTATGTGGATAAATTAATTCCATCTGTGCTTTGATATCAGGTTGGAAAGGCAGATCACTTCCCATATTGTAGGGTCAGGTGTGAAAGCCTGAGGAATACCATGGATGCTGGGTCAGTGGCGTAGCTGGGGGGTTGGTGGGCCCCATCATGCTGTCTGGGGGGGTGCACACCCTCCGCCCACCCTGAGCTCCATTTGGCTCCAAATTGGAGCCATTCCGGAAATGGGGGGCGGGGTGATGACGTGGGGGCGGAGTGGCCCTGGTACTGGCCAGCCCAGCTACGCTACTGTGCTGGCTCATCACGAGAACATCAAGGAGCACTTCTCGCTCCTGTGTCTTCCTGAGGCTTGCAGTCAAAATGTCGATGGCAACTGTTGACACAGCCCTCAACGATTCTGAGGCACTGGGATTTCCAGTTCCAGCCTTCTACCCAGCCAACAGACTCTCTGTGCAGCAAGAATCAGCATCTTATCCTCCATAACCCTCTTGCTCCAGCTTTTATGGAGTTCCCAATGACCCACCCTAACTAACTTTAACACAGAGAAACATGCACCAGCTAGCCTAGAGCAGGGGTTCTCAACCAGTGGTACTTGTACCACCAGTGGTACTTTGGCCGACTGCTGGTGGTACTCGGACTGCCAGAACCCCGCTCCAATGTGGCACTTTTGGCAGCATGTTTTTGCTCCCGAGGGGCTCCTGCCTTTGGCTAAGCCCCTCAGGAATGCTGAGAAGGGGCCTCCCACACACCCAAGTTCTCCTGCCTGCATTTTCTGGCCTCTGAAAACCCGGAGGTAACTGGAGATAATGTCATCCCCAGTCACTTCCAATGGTATGCAGCAGGAAAGTGGCACCAGAGGTGGTACTCAGCTAGGAAGGGGTTGAGAACCCCTGGCCTAGAGAATCAGTGAATATCAGCAACCTTCATCTCTGCATCTGTTCACATTCACCCAAATTTACAGCTCTCTAAAATCCATGCAAAACATAAAGTCCTCCACAGCTCTGATGTAAACCTGTGCTGCCAGAGAACGCTATAGATGCTTCTTTAAACAATAAGCGGATTCATTTAGGTCCTGAAACATGCCAAGTACAAAGCATATTCCCGATATAGAGATTGTCTGGGCCTTGGAACAATGCAAGTCTTCCAAGCAATGCTTTTTAGAAAAGACTTGATATAAACCTACAAACCTGGAAACAACAACTGACTGCACCTCCTTACTCACCATTCAAAAAGCTTTTAGACACTACAGTAACCAACTACAATCTGTTCTTTCTCAAGTTGATGTCCGTAGTCTCAGAATCAAGGTACGAAAGCCAGTTCTCTCAAAAGCTAATACTTGCGGGCAGAACTAAAATTTGATGCAGGGGATGATCTGTGATCAGGAGGATTACTTCCCCCCCCCCCAAGAGAGTTAACAGTAGCAGTGTGCAAGTTGGATCAGGGATCACAGCACTGCAGGTGTATGTGTTAAGCTAATCGTAATAATAACAACAGTACCAATATGGTTTCTGCTGTGGAGCAAATAGCAGATCCAAGGGGCATTTTCATTCGGAAAACAGTACAGAGAGAAAGAGTTAACAGTCCCACTAGCCCAGCACTGGGCCAACCCCTGCAGCTATTAACTTACTTTGGGAGATCCTAATATCACGGACCTCCCACATCATGTCTAGTTTGGCCTATACTTCCTGGCCCTTTGCCAAGACGTTTGCAACAAGAGAGATGGTTGTTTCCATGTCTAACAAGTACAAGCCCACCTAGGCCAGTCAGGGACTATCCAACAATATACCCCCTTATCAAGTCTCAAAAGCAAAGACAGACTGAAGAGTATTAACATGGAAAGTACTCTGAAAGCAGTCACCTCACAATTTTTCTCTGTTGCCAAATACTGGTAGTCTAGGAATTGGCATGTCATAGATTTGAAAACAGGCACATTTTCTCACAATATGAGATTCACTACCACCATGGTTGGCAAAGCAATAATCAGGCCAAGTGTCAGCAGTTGGCATGATAAGGCATCAGTTGGAGCCCACACATTGACCCACAGTCCCTGAAACTGACTGCTGAGGGCCAGGCCTGGGCATGACTGGAAACAGCTCTTTGCTTGGCAGGTTTCTTTTTAACACACAGGCTCGTTTGGAGTGGCGTATGGCAAGACTCTGCCACAGACAATCTCTGGGCTGTCTGTCCAAGGGACAATGGTGGCCAAAGGCTCAGGCCATCTCTGCATCACAAGCAAATGAGTCAGCCCTGGCTGCCAAGGCCTAAGGCTTGAGAAAGAGGCCAGCCGGTAAGCACTGCAGTGGCATTTCCTGCACTTGCAGCACGCAAGCCTTGCAGAATGCTCAAAACCAGGAGGCTTGAGTCTCAGCTGTGGTCGGCAGTGCATGCACGCAGCTCTCACATTTTGCAAGCTTTTTCAAAGATGACTTGGAGGAACATAAGAAGAGCCCTGCTGGATCAGGCCAAAGGCCCATCTAGTCCAGCTTCCTGTATCACACAGTGGACCCACCAGATGCCTCAGGGGGCACAAGACAAGAAGATACTCCTATCCTGTTGCCACTCCCTTTGCCTTGACCAGTTCATTAGAAGACAAGAATGCAATAGCCAGCATGCATCTCCCGGTGTGGGCATCTATTGATTTTGAACTACAGGAGGTTGTACATTGATAAAAGTGAACCGAGGACTAACTCTGCAAGAAATGATTCAGGTGGATTATGTGTTCACATGATATGTTAAAATGCATGCTTTCCTGACATAAGTACAAACCATGGGGGGGGGGGGGGCGCCAACTGGGAGTCCCTCTCTAGGCTGTACTCATATTGCACATCTATTTAGGACACCAAGATTGCATTTTTAGTATGTACTCTACAGGTATGCCCTGAAAGTACAAGAGCTCTTGGGTCATGATTGAGGTGCATTGTTCTTCCATTATACCTCTATCATGCTGCTCTCATGTACCACTGCCTGCAATGTTATAAATAAAACTCGAGCATCAGGATGCAATTGTTTTCAGAGACAGTTCTTATACAGTAATCTCAAATAAGGCAAACGTTCAATGGGACAAACACTTGGGAACCAAGTTTCAACACCCCCTTGGCACAGTAGAAGATCCATATAAATAATAATCGATAGCACTCTCAATGTACATAATGCTACACAGTCTTCATCTTGAAGATTCTTATACACACCCCTGTGAAGTAAGGCACTATCACGCGATTCCTATTTTACAAAAAGGGAGATGGACAAATCAATTTGCCGAGGCCATCAATTTTCCAGAGAACTGGGATTAAACCCAGCAAGATACACAAAATCATATCCTTGTCAGTGTGCTAATCTGGAACAACTCCCTGGCTTCCTACTCACAATCACCACCTCATTTTAGAATATCAGTTCACCAATAAGAATGCATCGGAACTACCTAAAGAAGTGGCGTTCCTTAGCAAATTTCAGAGGTCTTGAGCACGTGCCTCAAGGCTCTGTCCCCTCACAAATACACGACACACTGTGTATTAACACCTATTATCGAACCCAACACTAAGCCTTTCACAGTTCTGCAGCAGGCACAAGATCAACAGGTGAAGCTCTTCCCTCATCATTGCACCTGAGCTGCAAAGTGATGTCGCCTCTTGAATAGTCTGCCTGCTGTGCAACTGATATAGGCAAAGGAAATCTCCCAGGGAAAAAGTCAGCACCCTTATCGAACTCACGAAGAAAAAAAAAACACCTCGCGCAACCCTTACATGATACTGCGCCTATCCAGCCTAAAACATAAAATTCCCTTTTAAGAACATTATCTATAAAAAGACTGCCACCCGCTCAGCCCAATAAAGCCCCAAACTGCTGCTCACCAGCCTGGGTGCATTAAATGCGGGGACTAGTCTGGAAGCGCGGATAGCGTTTCCAAGCCCTTAAAGCACTGCATGGCAAAAAAAAAAGGGGGGGGGGAGATTTCCTAGCATGTCCTGAGAAAAGCTTCACCTCGCGAATTTCTGCCTGCCGAGCAACTGCCTGGGGCAGAGAACCGGCGGCCACTCGCCCGGTGCCTGCAACCCGTTCCGCCGCGCCGCCCTTTACCTGAGCCCGAGAGAGTGGAGCGGAGCAGGTGGCTCTTGCGGAGCGAGCAGAACGCGGAGATGTCGCTCTGGGTGCGGCCTCTGGGGCCGCCGGCGGGCTCGCTGGGGAGCATCCACCAGCGGGACGGGCAAGACGCTTCTGCCCGCGGAGGGCTGCCCTGGGTCTCCTCCTCCATGATCCCCTCGCGGGCTGCCCGCCACTGCCCTTCAGCAACGCGGCGGAGCAAAGTGGGCGCCGGCGGGAGGTGCGCTGTGCTGCCGCCAGCAGTCTCGGAAGCCGCCCAGCAAAGCAGCCGGCGCAGGAGGCGAAGAGCGAGAGAAAAGTTTGACAGGAAGGACCCGCCCACGCCGCTGCTCGATTCCCCTCGCTGCCGCTCTTGCTGGCGGCCTGCCTGGCCCCACGGAACACCACAGAGAACGTTTCTCTGCTCCGTCTTCGACATCGGGGCCTCCGCCGCGCCTTCCCGCTTGGCAGGACCAGGCAGCTCACCGCGAGCGTCCCTGCGCATGGAAAGATGCTCCCATCGGGGGAATGTACTGTATTAGCTGGCAGGGACACTACAGGCAGGGTTGTTGCAGGCCTTCCTTCCAAATGGACACAGCCCATGTGTGGTAGGCAGCTGACTGCAAACTGTTTTGTAAGACCTTTTAAGACAGGTTTGGTTTTAAATGTGGCAAATTTCGCATCTTAAACCATTTCCATGAAAGAAGGAAGCAGTAAGCAACCATGTGCGACCCCCACACAAGGCAGGCACTGAGGCCGGGGCATACACAAACTTACCTACAGAAACAAAGAAGAATCAAGGAAATTTGGACCCATTTATTAACACCTTGTCTTCTTTTGGTGTTGTTCCTCAAGGAATAAATATACTGTACCATCATAGTATAAATATACATATTTATTATGAACCAAGTAAACAACAATGGGACCTATTTTATTTTTCCTGAATGTCACTCTACTTCGCTGTTGTAAAGTAATTCACTGTTTTTCTTCAAATAAAATTTAAAAATCAGTTAAAAAAAAACAGTTTTAGAATGTTGTATGTCTCTATATACTTTGCTTCATGTACCTGTGCAAAGAAGCCACAATTGGCTTTGGTTTCCCAGTGAATTTCTATGTGCATTTTTGACACTGGGGAGACAGATTTCATCCTTCAATTAAAAGTACACAATTGCACATACCTAACAGTATACGGAACTGCAACCAGTGCATGCTGAAGAAATAAGGATCACATTACATTCTCAGATGCAGTCATTAGGGCTAAGATGATAAGTATAGTTTTTCCCCAGTGAATTCCTGGAAGAGGCCCTTTAGTTACATTTCCTGGAAAGAAGTTGCCTGCCTGATCCTCTCCCCACAGAGTTGGAGCATTATGCTTGCTTGCTTGCAGTTGAAAAGCCCTCCCTTGCAATATCTTCCAGCCAGTGAATAATCAAGCTGTGTTAATATTAAGAGATGTGGACGTGCTCTACCAGCCTTAGAAGTTGACACAACAAGGGGTTATTGGGAGCTGCATCCTGTCCCCCCCTGGGATCCATTCTCCAAACAATTCTCCTTCACTCTCCATTGCATGGAAGCAGAGGATCTGACATAACGTTGGGCTTTAATAGTGGCACTGCAGATTTCCTTGGAAGTAACCTTCAGAGATGCAAATAGAACTCCCTTCCCCCAAAGAGCCTGTTAAGGATGAATTTGTATAATCTTTCCACAACTTAGTGTGAACGTGTTCCAGTAGAAAATGAAGTGATTCCATGATAATGTTATTCAATTTCTGTCCACACTTGCAAAGAAACCAAAAAGATACAGTCTTTCCTTATACAAAACACTGATTGTTGGGAGATTTCATAATGACATATATATTACTTTGTTTTGATTTTCTTATATGTTCACAAAGCGTTGTTCTAGCTGTAATCTAAATATCACCCTCTCTGTCCAGAGTTGATATGCAGGACTATCTACTGCAGTAGAAACAGCCAGCAGATTCAACAGTGTTTTGGCTTTGTCTGGTGAAAGCAAAATAATATATAAACAATCCTACTGGTAGTGTAGTCACATGACTTTATACTGTCTCTCATGTATTACTAATATATACGAGATCATAGTCCATAGGTAGCAAAGATAAAATCAATAGTGGCATTAAAATTGCATGGAAAGCAATATCCATTCCTTGAACCAGCATTCGAATCCCCCTTCCTCCATTTCGTTCCCTCTCTACATTGGCAGAATGTTTGTAGGTAGAGTGTTCATGGAAAGACTTTTGCAGTGTACTATGAAGGTCTTCTAGTAGTCTATTAAACACTAATATGGCAATGAGTTTCACAGCTGTTTATTGACATTCCATGAGGGCTGCAGTACATAATGAAGCCAAATCATGGGTTCACAGACATTGGGCGACTTACAGCCCATTCCAACCCAAGTGCTAAGCAGCCCAAGTCAGACCTAAAGTCAGCCTAAGTCGTTTAGGTCGAAGTTAGGTCTGGAATGCAACCATTTAGGGCGAAGTTAGGTCAAAGTTAGGTCAAAGTTACGACCAACGGACTAAGAACAGCCCATTCCAACCCAAGGGCTAAGCAGCACAAGTCAGACCTAAAGTTGACCTAAAAGTGGGCGGAACATGGGCGGACCGTGGGTGTAACGGGGGCGGCAACCAATTAACGTTGGATTCCAGACCCTGGCAAGCACAGACACGCCCCCTCCAACACAAATGCTGACACAAAATTTAGGTCAACCAAAAAGGTGGACCCAAATTCGAGGAGACCCATAGGAGCCATTTTACCTTACCTAAGCCAGCCCTCTCCTGAAAATTTCTAACACCCTACTCCTGAGTTAGGTCAGAGTTAGGACGGAGTTGGGCCTGCTAGGTCTGGAAACCGACAGAGTTATGCCTAAGATAGGGAGCCTATCAGCACCCAGCCCCACCCAGCCTCATTCCCACAAAAGCCCAGCCCCAGACCTCCAGTCACTCTCTCTCTGAGCACGTGGCGTGGGGTTCTGTCCCCCACAGCCACAAAGTGGGACTTTGTCGGTGGAGGGCAAAATTCACAAACACCCCACTTCTCTCTTCTCCTCTCTGCCTCCCTCTAGGGCAGAGAGGGCTGTTCTGGCTGTGGCCAACCTGTTTACAGCTGTGCCTGGGCAGCTGCCTCCATGCAAGTGTTTGCTAACCCATGTCTTTCTCCCAGCCCCTCTTCCCCCCCCCCACAGGCAACAACACCAGCAGGTAAGAGCAGGTAAGAGCAGGGTTTGGGCTGACATGTGGTCTGACTGCTGCCTCTTTGCATTTAGAAATATAGGAAGGATACATGCCTCTTTACCAATGTGTTGTCTCATAGCTGTCTGCATAGCCTGCCATGACATGCCTCTCTACCAATGTCTTGTCTCATAGCTGCCTGCTTTGCCTGCTATGATATATAGGATACATGCCTCTTTACCACTGTTGTGTCTGATTGCTGCCTGTAGTCATGTGAGCAGACAATGCCACAAGTGTGGAACTGTTAGCCTTATGTAGACATCAGCTGTTTCCCCCCCCCCTTTTCTCCACAGGGTCTACTGACAGGTCAGTATTGCTAGGTTTGCCATGGTTGTGACCCCCAAGTTGTGTTGTTGTCTCTCTCTTTGACCCTTTCCCCTTACAGGATCATGCTCGCCTTACACCTGGGTGAGCAGCTCAGACCATGCTATGTGTGTCACACCTATCAGCTGTGTTTTATTTCTCTCCCTGCAGGCTTTTGCAACCAACACACTGGCTTGTCGTCAATGGTGACTGCTTCCACATACCAGCTGACATGTAACTCCCCCTTGTTTTTTGTCTCCCCAGGAATGTCCACTATCCCCTACCTTCCTGGGAGCACCCCTGGGCCTGCAGTCTGGTTGCCCCACTGTCGTCTGCCTCGATGCTGCCAGAGGTCACCCCTGGGCCTGCAGTCTGGTTGCCCCACTGTCGTCTGCCTCGATGCTGCCAGAGGTCGGGGAGCCAGCCCTGCAACCCTCCTCAGCTGCCGGTGCTGCTGCTGCTGCTCCACCTCCCTGGCTGCCTACTTGCTGCCCCTCCCCTTTCCATGGAGCAGGCTGTGGTTCCACAGGGGAAGAGCCTGCGTCTCCAGGTCCATGGGGCAGGTGTGCTGCTGCTGCTTTCTGATTGGCTGCTGTGACTACCCCTGGCACCCTCGCCTGGCCATCTCTGCTAACGTTCCAGAACAATAAACATGCCCCTTGGGCAGAGCCCCAGTGAAACATATGTGCCCAGTGTTTACACAAGCATTGCCCCCCCCCACACACACACACAGACAGCCCCCAGCACTGAAGCCCCTACATGAGTCCCATTCAGGGACTGCCACGGCCTTCCCTGGGAGAACCCAGCAGGGGCGGTGCCAGACCCCCATGGCACAGAGGGGAGGGGGGAGTCAGGGGGGCCTCTCAGGCAGGCAAACAGTGACAGCCAGGGTGTCTGCCTGTAATGCAGGCGCCTCCGTCGAAGGTCCGCCCGTAATGAAGGCGCTTCCGTCGAAGGTCCGCCCGTAATGCAGGCGCCTCCATCGAAGGTCTGCCCCGTAATGCAGCCACTTCCGCCCAAAGTCTGTCTGCATAAGAGGCGCCTGTTTATGCATCACCTTCATCTGCGGAGCGCCCCCTGTGTCCCTATCGGTCTCTGCAGACCCCTCTCTCGGAATCTGTCTCCCACCAGCCTTGTTGTCTGTCTGTCTGTCTCTGACCCACCCATGCCCCTCCCCAGCACCCCCTGTCTGCCTGCCTGCGTGTCTGCCTCTCCTCCCACTCCCTGATGATGGCTGCTGGCCACCCCCCACCCTGCTAGAGCGCCTGCCGTGAGGCGCCGTCGTTGCCCCATCTGGGGGTGTGATGAGCTGTGTGAGCCCTTCACGCTTGCAGCAGACAAGCCCAAGGCATCTCTTGGTCTTGGCCGGGGCACAGAGCAGCAGGCATGCCGGGATGCCTTCTTTGTGGGCATTGCCCCAGCCTTGGAGGCCCAGGGCTTCAGGCAGCGCACGGGCGAGTCATGTCAGAGGCAGTTCCGGTCCTCATGAGACCCCCCTTGTGTGTGACGTTCCCACCCCCCTCCCCTTCCCTTCCCTCCCCTGCTCACCCCCCAGTGCAGCCTCAACGTGGCTTGGGGGTGGCATCGCCTTCTGCAGGAGGGAGGGGACGGCCACTCTCCCCTGCAGCAGGTGGCTGATGCACAGGGTGCCCTGTGGCGGCTGGGCTCAGGCACCTCGCTCACCTGCCCTGCGCCCACCACATGACTGGCGCAACCCCCCTGCCTGCGGTCAGCCCCTTTGCGACCGGGCTGCGACAGACCCTGTGGCAGCTGCCATGGATGGACGCTGACACATGCAGACAGAGGCCTGCACATGCCCGAGCCAGACACGGAGCCTGGAGAAGAGCCTGCCTGCCTGGGAGGTAAGTGTTGCCTGGATCCTGGGGTGGTGCTGGGCCACAGAAACTGCAGCCTGCCTAACTCAGGCATAACTCTGACCTACCTCAGGCATAACTTCTGCCTAACTTAGGCTGCACTTAGGCCATACTTATGCCTGACTTGGAGAGGAGTTGGGTTGGAATGGGCTGTTAGGGTCAACCTAGATGAAACCTTGGACATCAGTGACCAGATGCCCCACCTTTTATTTAAAGTGGCTATAGGACTTGGTATTGGAGCAGGACTCTATATTTATATTTTATTAATATATTGAAACATAAAAACAATACATATTTCATAAAATTATAGCAAGCGCGAAGCAATACATCCTACTAGCATACTATTCACTATTTTCTACATATAATATCCAACTACATATAATATCCAACACCCACATTCTATTCATTAAAACCGCATCATCACTTCGTTCTTCTCTCTCTCTCTCTCTCTCTCTCTCTCTCTCTCTCTCTCTCTTAAAAAAACAATAAATGGTTTCCAGCTTTCACAAAAAGGTTAAGTGACTTTAATTAATTTTTTAATTAAAATTGTAAGTTTATCCATTTCAGCATAATCCAAAACTTTCAACCACCAATCTTCCAGTGAAGGTATCTCTGAATTCTTCCAATATTTGTATTGGAGCAGGACTATTGACATACAAAAGCAGGACTATTGGTGTAGTGGTTTGGGAGTCGGACTTAGACCTGGAAGATCCAGGTTCAAATCCCCGCTCAGCCATGAAGCTTCCTGGGTGACCTTGGGCCAGTCACTATCTCTCAGTCCCACCTACCTCACAGGGTTGTTGTGAGGACAAAAGGAAGGGAGGAAATATGTACACCACTCTGAGCTCCTTGGAGGAAGGGCGGTATAAAAATGTGAAAAATAAATAAATAAATAAATAAAAATAAACTGGAGTGGGTTCAGAGGTGGGAAACTAGGATGGTGAGAGTGCTGGAGACCATATCCTATGAATGAGGACAGGTTGAAGGAGTTGGGCATGTTCAGAGATGAGATGGTTACGTGGGGATATATCTTTTTATAAATATCTGAGGGGCTGATGTGGAAGATAGAGTGGATTTGTTCTCGGTTGCTTCAGATGGTAGGACTAGGACAAATGGGTTTAAATTACAACAAGCAAGATTCTGATTAAACATTAGGAAGAACTTCCTGATGGTACAAAGTGTTCAGCAGTGGAACAGTCTGCCTTGGAAGGTGGTAGACTCTCCATCATTGGAGGTCTTCTTCCTCTAGCAGTGCTGCAGGGAGAAGGAGGCTGCTGCTGCAAGCTTCTTCCAACTTGCTCCTAGCAAGTCAGAAGAGGATTGGAGTGCCCAGTGGAGCGGCAGGCTGGAGAGGGCGGTGGACAGACAGGCTGGGAGCTAGTCCACCACACCCCTAAGGGTGCCCAACTCGTACTTCTACATGTGAACACTTCAGGTGACCTCCTTCAGGTGACCTCAGGTTGGGCCGCCCCTTGTCCTACCATCGATTCTTGCCAAAACAGTTTTCCTTCTGTGTGTAAAAGAAACCAGTGTACATTCTAACAACATCATTGTACATTGTACATCATGATGTACTGTGTACATTCTCCCCAAACTGAGACTATTTCCCAATTAAAGTCTTGTAGGATATAATTGACTCTTTATAATGTTTACATGCTCCAATATCTCGGCTACTGTTATTCCACTTGCCTTTGCTCCTGTGTCTATATTTCATATGTGATTGATACACCATTAGGGATAAGTTTGGCTATCCAGGCTTTTGAATTAGCAAGTTCCTCCTTGATGGTATTTAAAAATAGCTCTTCCTCTTTATTTGCAATGCCTCTTTCTGCAATAACTGTAACTGAACTGACCACAATTCTCCATCAGCTCCCTACACAGCTCAAAGAAAACAAAGAAATCAAAGAAATCTGGGCTAGAAGTGATATGGTGTCCTGGCACATGATACAGTAACAGGTGCCTATAAAGACCCTGGAAGGAGATTCAATTCTGTTGGACTGTTGCTCTTGTGGTGGTTACATTGGCTGCTGGTTCATTTCAGGGCCCGATTCAAGGTGCTGGTTTTAGGTCAGAATAGGTGAGAGGTGCCTGCTGGATCTTTTACTATGTGTTGACCTGTTTTATGGTTTTAACTGCTGTTTTTAGGTTTCTGTATGCTACTGCAGTTTTATATGTGATTTTATTATATATGTTTCAGCCCAATCCTATTCGGGCCTTGTTGCACCACTGGAATGCTTGTTCTGGGGGTGTAAGGCCATTTACAGTGGTCCCAAAAGACAACAAGCCATGTGGCATGGCATGGCCACCACTGCAAGCGGTAAGTGGCCAGGTCCACATGCCAGTGGACCAGGGATGCCCGCCGGCACCAGTAAGTTAGCGCAGGGCGTTGAAGGGAGGCAGGGAGGGGGCTGAATGGGGCATGGTGGGGGAGAAACGGGGAGAAGATGGGAGTGGGGAGGAGGGCAGGGTCAGTGGCAGCGGCACACGTCAATATCCTATAACCCCCTTTCCAGCCTTGATCCCCTGACCTGGATCCACGCAGACTTGCATCAGCTATAGAGCTGGCCGAACAGACCCAGCAGGCCTGCAGGGGCTTGCAAATGTTCCCTTACCCTGAGAAGGCCTCCAGAGGCCGAAACTCCCCCATGGGATTCAGTGTGCACCACACTGGAGCAGCTGCATCGCTGCGCAGGGAGTTAAATAAGACTGGACTGTTAGTATGTGATTTTATTATGTATGTATATTTGTTGGGCACAAGGTTTTGCTACCTGGGGAAAGGGGGTATATAAATTTGCAGATTATAGAAATATGGTACACAAAAAATCTGCAACATGACACCAGGCTTGTGGAATCCTGAGGTAAAAATTCTCAAGTGCAAAACCCCAAGAAAATAGGATCTTGGATATAGGAGAAATAAATGTAAGAGATTATGTGGAAAATGTCGGTAATATATGTGAAGAAGAACAAAGTGGGTTTTTTTGACAGGGAAGAAGGTTAAAAGAAACATCTTTGACTGAAAATAGGTCACTATTGAGTGGTGAGAGGTAATATCGTCTGAAAAAGGCAACGACAGCATGGAGGGGAATGGCAGGAGAGAGGAGGTAAAAATGGAATGATTGTATTATGACATTAAGAAGACCATTAAAATCAAATGAAATCTGAACTGTCAGGATGAATGATCTCTGTAGGCATGCCAGCGTTTAACAAATTCAAAAAAATGTCAAGTTGGCCTAGCACATAACTGAAAATATAATAGAAGCCACAGCCTTTTAAAAGGCCATTCAATTTTAGATTGGAACATATATTCTTTATGACATACAGATATAAGTATGAAATGATCATATCCACAGAACAGGAAAACTAGAAGCATTGAACTTCAAGTAGCCTATTGCAGGTTTGCCCATACACAATAATTCAATGTAGGTTAATGGAATAAAAAACGAAAAGCAAGTTTGGGGAGTGCCCAGATGTGTGCAGATATTTGGATTTTGTCATTCTGAAATGTGGAATTACATTACCTAGGGCTGTAGCATAAGCACCAACAGAGTGAGGAGAGGCAACAAAATTGAGACACAATTTTCCTTTCTCATAAGAACATAAGAACATGAGAAGAGCCCTGCTGGATCAGGCCAAAGGCCCATCTAGTCCGGCTTCCTGTATCACACAGTGACCCCATCAGATGCCTCAGGGAGCACAAGACAACAAGATACTTGTATCCTGTCGCCACTCCCTTGCACCTGGCACAAAGAAAACCTACTCCTACAACCAGGAGGTTGCTTTTCCCCATCATGGCTTGTAAGCTGTGATGGACTTTTCCTCCATAAATCTGTCCAATCCCCTTTTAAAGGCATCCAGGCCAGGTGCCATCACCACATCCTGTGGCAAGGAGTTCCACAGATGAATTACATGCTGGGTAAAGAAATATTTTCTTTGTCTGTTTTAATACTCCCTCCACTCGATTTTAGTGGATGTCCCCTAGTTCTAGTGTTGTGCGACAGGGAAAATAACTTCTCTCTATCCACTCTCTCCATCCCATGCATAATTTTATACGTCTAAATCATGTCCCCCTCAGCCGCCTTTTTTCTAGACTGAAGAGCCTCAAACGCTGTAGCCTTTCCTCATAAGGGAGATGCCCCAACCCACTAATCATTTTGGTCGCTCTCCTCTGTACCTTTTCCAGTTCCCCTATATCCTTTTTGAGAAGCGGTGACCAGAACTGGACGCAATACTCCAGATGCGGCCTTACCATCGATTTGTACAACGGCATAATAATATTGGCCGTTTTATTCTCAATCGCTTTTTTAATGATCCCAAGCATGGAATTAGCCTTCTTCACAGCCGTTGCACACTGGGTCGACACTTTCATCGACCTGTCCAACAGCACCCCAAGATCTCTCTCTTGATCCGTCACAGACAGCTCAGAACCCATGAGCGTGTATGTGAAGTTTTGATTTCTTGCCCCAGTGTGCATCACTTTGCACTTACTTACATTGAAGCACATCTGCCATTTTGCTGCCCATTCTCCCAGTTTGGAGAGATCCTTCTGGAGCTCTTCACAATCCCTGCTGGTCTTCACCACCTGGAAAATTTTAGTGTCATCCGCAAACTTGGCCACCTCACAGCTTATCCCCAACTCCAGGTCATTTATGAACAAGTTGAAAAGCACCGGTCCCAAGACCGATCCTTGGGGCACACCGCTTTTCACCTCTCGCCATTGTGAAAATTGCCCATTGACTCCCACTCGCTGTTTCCTAGTCTTCAACCAGTTCCTAACCCATAGGAGGACCTGCCCCCTTATTCCCTGACTATGGAGTTTTTTCAGGAGCCTTTCATGAGGGACTGACTGTGTGAAACGCCTTCTGAAAATCCAGATATACAATATCCACGGGTTTTCCCACATCCACATGCCTGTTGACCTTTTCAAAGAATTCTAAAAAGTTTGTGAGGCAAGACTTACCCTTGCAGAAGCCAGGCTGAGCCTCCCTCAGCAAAGCTTGTTCTTCTATATGTTTTAAGATTTTATCTTTGATGAGGCTGTCCACCATCTTACCTGGAACAGATGTTAGGCTGACCGGCCTGTAGTTTCCCGGGTCCCCTCTCTTTTCTTTTTTAAAGATTGGCGTGACATTAGCTATCCTCCAATCCTCTGGCACAGTGGCCATTTTAAGGGACAAGTTGCATATTTTTGTCAAGATATCAGCAACTTCATTTTTGAGTACCTTCAGAACTCTTGGGTGAATGCCATCTGGGCCCGGTGACTTATTGATCTTTAATTTGTCAATTAAGTCTAAGATGTCTTCTCTTTTAACCTCTATTTCACTAAATTCTTTAGTCAGGAGTGGCCGTTCAGGCAGCAGTATCTGCCCGAGGTCTTCTGCCATGAAGACAGATGCAAAGAACTCATTTAATTTCTCTGCAATCGCCAAGTCCTCTTTTATCAACCCTTTCCCTCCCTCACCATCCAGCAGGCCAACCACTTCTCTGGCAGGTTTCCTGCTTCTAACATATTTGAAAAAGCTTGTATTATTCCCTTTAATGTTTCTGGCCATACACTCCTCAAAATCTTTCTTGGCCTCCCGTATCATCTGTTTACATTTCTTTTGCCATTGTTTGTGTTCCTGTTTATTTTCCTCATTAGGGCAAGACTTCCATTTGCGAAAAGAAGCTTCCTTGCCCTTTATAGCCTCTTTAACTGTGCTTGTCAGCCATGCCGGTACCCTCCTGGACTTAGTCGAGCACTTCCTCCTTTGTGGGATACACTCCTGCTGGGCCTCTGTTACTATTGTTTTAAACAGCCTCCATGCACTCTGGGGAGATGGGACTCTTTTTACCTTCCCTTTCAGTCTCCTGTGCGTTGTTTTCACCGCCTTGAATGGTTCAGAAGGCGAGGGGGCGGGGCCGCTTCGTTCACCCGTGTAACAGAGGGTCGGATTGCGGCAGAACTTAGAGCTCCGCCCCCCTGCAGTGACGCCAGTGCCGTCTGCTCCATAAGTTGGCAGCAGAAGCATGTCGTAGGTGGGGAAGGGGAGTTTCAGGGCAGGAAGGGGGTGGATCCTGGCAGCTGCAACTTGCGCCATGATCCTATCCCCTTTCTTTGAACCCTTCTCACCCCTTTTCTCTACTTGGACTTATGCCAGCAGAATGGCTGGCGTAGGCCCAAGGTGACCCATAGGTGACTGGGTAGCCTACCAGGGTGTAAATAACAAATATTTTATTTTTGTTTTAGCCTTATTTTGAAATAAATGTTTCAAAAATGCTGAAAGCAATGTTAAAAATATTTTTACTTACCTCTTGCAGGCTGTCCAATTGCCCCCCAACTATAGCATGATTTTTTAAAAATTCAATTTTTATACATTTTATACTATTGCAACCCACTCCAAGAGTCTGGAATGAAATGACCTAGCTCATTAAATGAAGTGCAAGAGTTTAAAGTAGGAATAAGTAACAGGATAAGAAAACACTCTGACAAAAACCATTTAAGTTCTATAGTCTTAGTGGGCCGTGACTATGGTGGGGGAGGGGTGTCGACGAGCTCCTGAACTTCAGAATTTTCCATACATCACTGCTCAGCCCAGATGATGCAGCTAGTTGGAGTAGCAAAACTTTAGGTGCTAACCGGGTTACAGGTGCTAACCTGTATAAAGGATGCATGGATGGGACTGGTAATGAGCTCACCCCCTTCTATAAACTGCCAGAGGCAGAAAATTCCAAAGCTGATCAAAAGCAATGTGATGATGATGTGTCTGTAGGCTAAGTAGCAGCTGCCAATGTTAGAAAGCACAGATTGCTTACTGGTAGGATTGTTGGCTGAGTGGCTGAAAGGCTGATCAAGGAGATATATCACTGACGATCAGTATATTACCGTATTGGTCTGAGTATAAGACTCACTTTTTTCTCCTAATTTAAGTTTTTAAACTAGGGGTGCGTCTTATAAACAGGCTGTTGCAATTTGGGTTTGCAGCCGCCCCTTCCCCAGGCTCAGCAGAGAAAGGGCAGCAAAATACTCACTGCTGCTGCTCAGCTGTGCAGTGAGGGCCTTTGAATGGCATGGGACATTGCTGGAAGAAGCAGCGAGGCTAAGAGGAGATTTCGGAGCACGTGTTTGTTTTTAGTGGAGATAATGGCAGAGATACAGTGGGCTCTTTCTCTGCCCTGCAGGGCTTATGGTATGTCCTTTTTCTTTGTTAAAACAAGAGCACACATACCTCTCTCCTTTCCAGGCTGTAATCAGTTGTTAATTTTCGTTCTCTGGTCTGCTGGGTTTTGTATCCTTTTGTAAAGCAAGATCACATATACTTTCATCCCCCCTCCCCAGGCAATCAATGGTTTAGGCTGCAATCCTGTGCAAACTTTCCTGAGAGTAAGCTCCATTGAGAACAGTGGGACATGCTTCTGAGTAGACATGCACATGATTGCACTGTTCGTTAAATCACTGGCATAAATTTAATGCCAGTGATTTAATTAATTTTTTTTAATAGCACCAAACTTTAAGTCTTATACTTGGGACAATATGGTATTATGAAGAGAGCAACTAGATACCAATTTGGATCCCACCTGTGAACGTTGCAAAGCTTGTAAGCATGCAAAATGCTGATACACATTAAAAGAGGCTACATTTCCTCAAATAGTGTAGGATCAAATAGTGTGATCCTACACTACACTATACTACAGCGGGTGGCGCAGTGGGTTAAACCGCTGAACCGTGAGCTGTCGATCGAAAGGTCAGCAGTTCGAATCCGCGACGGGGTGAGCGCTCGTTGCTTGGCCAGCTCCTGCCAACCTAGCAGTTCCAAAGCATGTTAATGTGAGTAGATAAATAGGTACCCCTTGCGGGAAGGTAAACAGCGCTCCGTGTTCCAGCCGCATGCTACGCGCTGCGGCAAGGAGAGTCATGCTGGCCACATGACCACGGAGGCGTCTTCGGACAACCCTGGCTCTTCGGCTGTGAAATGGGGATGAGCACCACACCCTTGAGTTGAACATGACTGGACTTAATTGTCAGGGGTCACCTTTACCTTTACCTTACCCTGCAACCAAAGGATATTAGATCCTTACCCTGCAACTGCCTTCTAAGAGTGTTACGTCAGCATCTGGCACTGATAAATTAAAATAGAACTTCACTTGTTCCCCTAGCAAAGGACAGGAACAATATAAACATAACACTGTTGATGCTTAGAAAGGTTTTCAGCGGAAGCAACGTGCTTTCCCCCTCTTTCAGTTGTATGAAAGGAGCTGTTGGTTCCATTTCAATCCTTATTAGATGTTATTATTTATTTGTCTAATATCCCACCCTGGTTCTCCCCTCCGTTTTATTATCGGAACGACCCTGTAGTCCAGGCTGAGACAGTGTCCCTGGGCTAAGGTCATACAGTGAACTTCATGGCCAATTGGGTATTTTTTGAAACAGTCTCTCCCCAGTCTTACATTCTAGCCATTACATCATCACATATTGTGCCTCCTGTTGCTGTTTTTCACATTTTTGTTTTTAAAAGTGGTGATCTTTGCTTTGGGGATTCAATTGAACGAAAAAGCGAATGACAAAGTTTTAAACAAATGAAGAAACAAATCAAATATCTTCCAGCCAACACAATATGGCAAAGGGTAAATGAATTGATCTGTTCATTGAGCAGTCTGCCTTAACTGCCTGCTGGTGTCCAGAAAAGATGCTATAGGTTGTCTTATATTGAGACTATAGTGCTTTTCTTACAAGGTCAGGTTGCTCTCTTTAATACTAAATAATCAATTAGGAGCCAATGCCAAATAAAGCTAAAATGGTAATGCAGTCCATTAAGAAACATTCTTCTTTTTGACTTGTGGGAGTCTGCCAGATGAACCTACGGTACTATACAGTACAAGACAAATGTCTTCAGACCAGCAAATGCACAGGCACTTCAGTTTTAGATAGATAGCAACAAGTGTGCATTTATGCTGCATGAAATGTGCGCAGCTCATCATTCAAAGATAATTGAATGAGTGAGCGAGCAAAGTTAGCCAGCGCCTTCAAGAGAGTTCTGGCAGCATTTGCATCCAAGAGTTTTCAAAACGTTAACTTCAGGTGGTTGTTTGACATTTCCTGCAGGGCATGTATTCAAGATAGAATATTTTGATATGTAGGTAGAATCATAGAATCACAAGATCATGGAGTTCAACCCCATGGCAATGCAGGCTGTCCACAACTATATATTTGGTCTGTCTGTCTGTCTGTCTGTCTCCCCCCCCCCCCCCCGGTAGTTTGTTTTTAATCTGGAGTCAGTCACTAATTATCGTGATACAATACTAGTGTTTGGCCAGCCTATAAATATTCTCCCTTTGTCAAATTGCAGTAATTTGCAGTAGTAGGCTGCTCTCAAGGTGGGAGATGGGAGCATCCAAATGAGTACCTCCAGAACAATACTGAACCTGCTTTCTCATCATGTTTAAAAGTTGCTGATATGCCCTGAATTTGTATTTAATACAAAAGTCAATTTGAAATGGGATCCGCCTCTCTACATTCCTCTGCAGCTTACTTAGCATAATGGTTAATGCATCCAGGAGCATAACTATTAGCATTAATCAGAATGCCACTCTGCCTTAGGGTTTACTACTCCTGCTTTCTCTGCCAGAG
Source organism: Plestiodon gilberti rubricaudatus (assembly GCA_026170595.1). Classification (NCBI taxonomy): domain Eukaryota; kingdom Metazoa; phylum Chordata; class Lepidosauria; order Squamata; family Scincidae; genus Plestiodon; species Plestiodon gilberti. The sequence continues at coordinate 68,678,518 of JANXHW010000001.1, forward strand.
ATACAGATTTCCAGGAAAGAGTTTTGTATTGAGCAACTTCTGCCCCATTTGTCAGTCAACAAAAACTGAGGTTGTTGCTTCTTGTAGGTTCTACTCTGAAGTACAAATGATGGGAAAAATGTACCTCTTGTAGTCAGGAAACAGTATTTACGTATTATTATTTAGCATTTATTATCAGGGATTTGCATCACATCTTATCAAAAATTATCAAGATGGCATACAAATGTGCCCTCATGATGGCTAAAAGACTTATTGTCCTCAATTGGAAAGAAAGATGCCTGCCAACTTGTGTCCAGCCTTTTTTGTTGTATTAATTCTCTCTCAACGGAAAGGTCAAATAAAAGGAAGATTGAAGCATACCCCTCTTCCCTTCCTGCCTTCTATTTGTCCTGGGCATATTTTACAACAACTGCTTTGAGATGGGACGTCCCCTATGGGGGAGAAGAGGAGGTTGCCACAGCTGGGCAGGAGGTCCTGCTCAGTTGGTAGAGCAACTGTCTTATATATGCCTGAAGATCTGAAGGACGGCAGTTCGAGACGGCTGGAAGTGTCTGTGTCTGTCGGAGAGCTGCCAGCACGCCGAGCTGATGTTGCAGAGCCTCTGTGGGGGAGTAGCAGCTGCACTTGAGTGAGAGTCAAGGTTGCCTGTCAGCTGAAGCGTGGTGAGGCGAACGTCACAGAGAGGGCAGGACTGTGAAACAAACCATCTGGAATGAAGGGTTCTACAAAAGATTTTAAAAAAAGGTAAAGGTATCCCCTGACAATTAAGTCCAGTCGTGTCCGACTCTAGGGTGTGGTGCTCATCTCCATTTCAAAGCCGAAGAGCCAGCGTTGTCCGAAGACGCCTCCGTGGTCATGTGGCCGGCATGACTCTCCTTGCCGCAGCGCGTAGCATGCAGCTGGAACACAGAGCGCTGTTTACCTTCCTGCAAGTGGTACCTATTTATCTACTCGTATTAACATGGTTTGGAACTGCTAGGTTGGCAGGAGCTGGCCAAGCAACGAGCGCTCACCCCGTCGCGGGAATCGAACTGCCGACCTTTCGATCGACAGCTTATGGTTCAGCCAGTGGTTTAACCCGCTGTGCCACCCGCTGGCCTTACAAAAGATTAGAACATATTATTGTATTGTAAAAACCCCTTGGAGTTTAGAAAGCCTGCCCATGTAAACCGCCTTTGAATTAAAGTCAGAGGAGAAATCCAATGACCAAAGAAAAGGCGGTATATAAGTACTGGTTTATTATTATTATTATTATTACTCACAGCCATATTTGTCAGTGAAAGAAGGAAGGGGGAGAGGGTTGTCGCTCACTGTGAGGTGTTGCATCTGCTTTTCCCTTCTCCCACATGTGCCCTCTTCCACCGAAATCACTAATGATCCTTTCCACGCTAAACTCAAGGGCTGGGATCCAAATGACTTTGGAGCAACTTTCACATGCACAAAAGGGGGCTTGTGTTTCTCGAAGAGCAGCCCCCCCCCCATGCCACATGCAAACTGTTTTTGGTAAGACTTGCCAAACTGGTTTATAATATGTCATGTGTGTCCACTGTTCACTGAAAAACACTTTTTGTTAAAAAAAAAAAAAGCATCCCACTTATCATATGCAAGTCATTATTTGGATTCTAAGTATAAATCTCACCTAAATGCTAATGACATACATTCAACATTTTGCAGAGAAAAACAAGTTCACTTGTTTTGTGTACAATGGCTTTTGTTTGTTTTTTACCCCTTCCAGCGCTAGGAGCTGGAAGAGCTTTTTTTTCTCCCTCCAGCATGCTCAGGTTGCTTTTTTTTTTAGCTTCTAGCATGCTCACCACGCTAGCAGTTTGAACTGCGAGCTCGAAGCTAGAAAAGATGGTGGTCGCCTGCACCAATAGGAAAGCTGTTTGACTGCAAAGGAGCTTGTACTAGGGATAAGGAGGAAGTAAGAGCAAACTTTTCAAAGGAGGCTCTCATCTACCAGGATTCATTCAGAACAGCTAAGGTGACTTGCAGCAACACTTCCTTATCTTCAGGTTCCCATCCAGTTCTTGTAAATAAAAAAAGACTTAATGCCAGAAAGCACCCTGAACTAAAATAAGATGCAATTTTGTCGTTTTTAAAATGAGCCGTGCTTGAGCATGCTAGAGGCATGCTAGAAATGTCACTGCCTCCTATTTGGTATGAGAAAAACAAACCCAGCCTATGAGTTCATACTGTGGTAGGTGAACATGCCAAGTGTCACTTCTTCCAAATCAGCTCATTGGTTGATGAAATGAACCCTTTGGTCTTAATCTGGCATTTTGCTTGTCAGATTTTTTGTACTGTGATAATTCTGTTGAACGCTGAAATATTGGAATAAAATGCACACTCAGGACACAGTGCAACATTTCATGCTCAAAAATATCCATTTGATACTTGTTCCCGTCTTCAAGGGGGCCAGGAAAACACACCGCAATGCAGCATTTCCCCATGAATGCTTATTTATTTATACCCCGTCTTTTCCCCAATACTGTATTATGTATTCATTTGATTTATATTTATTTATTTTATTGAAAGAATTTATATGCCGCCTTTCTCCCAGTGAGGGCACTCAAGGCGGCTTACAACATTAAAATACATGTACATTAAAAATTAAAACAAATTAAAACATTTCCCCATGAATGCTTATTTATTTATACCCCGTCTTTCCCCCAATACTGTATAATCCCAACTTTTTAATAGTTTGGAGGACTAAAAGAGGCCAACAGCATAATCTATGCATGTCTACTCAGAAGTAACTCGTGTTGAATTCAATGGGGGTTACTCCCAAGTAAGTGTGCATAGGATTGCAGCCTGAACGAAATCAAAACAGCACTGTAAACATAAAATCTACCTAAGAGAAGAAAAGAAGCTCGGTTCCAACCAAGTATGGCAGTGTGATATTGTCTCTGGAGAGGTCTGCTCAGGAGCCCCAGCCAAACAGATGCTAACTCCAGGTCCTGGAATGCTCTTTCTCCTTCAGCACCAGCACCAACTGCTGGAAACAATGCTGCAGAATAGGCTGGGCTGGGCTAGGAGCAGAGTTCAGCTCAGCGGCTGAGGCGTCCTTAAATCACAGTTGAAGAGCAGGTCAAGGACACCATTCTGCATTTCGAATACAAACCACAACTTCCTCTTCAGTGTTCAAAAGGGGGGGGGGGAAGGAACTGCAAAACAGGCTGTACAGAAACACCCGAACTTAGTAAGCCTTTTGGAACACGGTCCTTTATTAGGATTTATTACTTGCTCAGAAACAATTCTTCTGACATCTCTCATCAGTGTTCCAGTTCAAACCAATTAGCTGACACGGCAGCCCCCTTCCCCGCGCCGCCCAGTGGCAGAGAAAAGTCAGTATTAAACATAAATCCAGAAGAAGACGTATCACTGTGTCAGCATTGCAACATTTAAATTTTAAATATAACGAGAGAGAGAGAGAGGAAGTTGACTGTTCTTCATTTTGATGGGCCCGGATCACGCGATCCTGCCCTTCCTTGCCACTTCCCAAAGTACAGTAAACAAGTTTATTTGCAAGTGAGCCGCAATTTCCTTCCAACTGGGTTAACAAGTATGCAGTTCTTCTAGGATTGCGCGCTCCCGTTCCTCTGCGCCGAAACGACTCCCAGCCGCGCTGCCCGCACAGCCAGCGATTCGCTGCTTTCAAGGAAGAACAGACCGTGAAACCCCAGGCGGCAGCCAGCCGCAGTCCTTGGCAGCCGGCGTCGCTCGGTCAGGTGACCGGCGTCAGGTGAAGAAGCAGAACGCAGAAGAGTCGCAGCCGGCGTGGTCCCGTCCCCGCATGTCTCCTACACCGACGCCGCCTCGCTCCGCCTGCCACTTGCCCGTGCTTTTGGGGCTGCCGCCTCTGCTGCTGCTGCTGCTCTGCCGCCTCGCCTCGCCGGGAAATGCCGCGCTCTATGACCCCACTTGGGAGTCGCTGGACTCCAGGCCGCTGCCCGCCTGGTTCGATGAAGTCAAGTTTGGCATCTTTATCCACTGGGGCGTCTTCTCGGTACCGAGCTTCGGCAGTGAATGGTTTTGGTGAGGTTCCCCCCTATCCTACCCTACCCTGAGTCCCGCAAAGCTCTGCCGGGCTTGTCTTCCCCTCGTGTCTTTGTTGTACAGCTCCAGCCCGCCTGTGCCTGTCCGCGGGGGCGCATTTTGCGCTGAGTTCAACGGGACGTTATGGGATTGGTGTATCTCTCGGCATTGGTGTATGCTTTTGTCGTTCAGTCGTTAAGTCGTGTCCGACCCCTCGTGACCCCATGAACCATATCACGCCAGGCCTTCCTGTCCTCCACTGCCTCCCGAAGTTTGCTCAAATTCATGTTCATTGCATCAGTGATACTATCTACCCTTCTCATCCTCTGCCTTCCCCTTCTCCTTTTGCCTTCAATCTTTCCCAGCATCAGAGTTTTCTCCAGAGAGTCCTCTCTTCTCATTAAGTGACCAAAGTATTTAAGCTTCAGCCTCAGTACCTGTCTTTCCAGGGAGCAGTCAGGGTTGATTTCATTTAGGATTGACTGATTTGATCTCCTAGCAGTCAGAGGGACTCTCAGGAGGCATCTGGTGGGGCCACTGTGTGATACAGGAAGCTGGACTAGATGGGCTTTTGGCCTGATCCAGCAGGGCTTTTCTTATGTTCTTATGAGTCTTCTCCAGCACCACAGTTCGAAAGCATCTATTCTTCGGTGCTCAGCCTTCCTTATGGTCCAACTCTCGCAACCATACATTGCTACTATATTGCCCTACATTGCCAACGACCGTATTGAGATTGGGTAAACTGGGTAGGTAAGCAGTAAGCTGCTTGGTACAGTGTAGGGAAGGAACTTTTTTTTTAATTTAACGGAGGGTGTTGGGGTTGGGAGATGTGATGAACACTCACCTTGACCTTCCAACCCCATTTTTCACACGACACATTCCAAGATCCTTTACCTGTTAGGGCTCTGCTCTGCTCCATTTTCAACTGAACTAATCTGGGGAGGGGAATTATAGTGCAATTCCGTTCATGTCTATTCAGAAGTAAATCCCACTGAGTTCAATGGGACTTACTCCCAAGTATGTGTGTATAGAATTACAGCCACAATTAGGGCTGCAGGCTGCTCAGTTGTGGCAACAGAGTTGATGGGAAGTTGTTTGGATTTTGGATTTGTCTGGATTTTGGAATATTTGCATAAATATAATGAGATATCTTGGGGATGGGACCCAAGTCTAAACATGAAATTCATTTACAGTATGTCTCATACACCTACACATAGCCTGAAGGTAATTTTATACAATACTTTAAATAATTTTTGTCCCAGCATGCCTTGCGCTATGCCAGCCAAGAGCTGGAAAAAGATTTTTTTTTTAAAGTCACAGCCCTCAAAATGTCTGGATTTTGGAATAGTCTAGATTTCAGATGTCCGGATAAAGGGTAATCAACCTGTACTTCCAGAAGCCAGGAGGGGCAGGCAGGGTACTCTGTGCAGTAATGAAACCTTCCCTGCCCTACTCTCCAGAAAAATAAACTTTGCTGAAACTCAGTTTGCACCTTGAACTGTAAGTACAGTATATACAACTGTAAGTACAGTATATACAACCATTCCCCCCCATTTATTTTGTTTATCAGTGAACTTGAGCAGTAACGTCATTAGGGTAGGGGCGGGGGACCCGTGGGCCCCAAAGCGACGGGTGCACATGGCGGTGGGTGGTGTACTTGCCTCCTGGATGCGTCCCCTCCGCCGCCGCTCCTGTTGTATTCGTCATCCCGCGCTGGCCGTCTTCTCTTTGGGCTCTCCCGCCCGCCCTAAGCAAAATGGCGTGTGTGTGTGTTGTTGAAGTTGCGCTGCCGCCGAAATTCGGCAGCGTGCATGAAAATAACGTCACACCCCCGAGGGGGTGTGGCTTGTGGCGTCATGTGGGGGTGTTGTGTCGGCGCCCCCCCCACGGGGAGGGTGTACGATCACCACTGAACTTGAGCCCTGGAAACTTGCTTTGTATAGTTGTCTGTGATTTTGAGAACGTGCCCAGATCTGCCTTTGATACTGGTTTTTCTGCTTGTTTTGATACTGGTTTTTCTGCTTGTTATGTACGGTTAACTGATACAGGTTAACACAACTGGCTCACATAGTAAATGCTGCATGTTCAGGAGTCAGGACAGTTGTAGGAATTCACCTTGGGCCAAGTCTACATCTGTGGTTTGGGAACTTCTGTCTGTTACTCCTTTTGTGTACAGATACAATGGAATTTTTTTTGTTTGCAGGTGGTACTGGCAAAAAGAAAAGAGACAACCTTATGTAAAATTTATGGAGACCAACTACCGTCCTGGGTTCACTTATGAAGATTTTGGCCATTTGTTTACAGCTGAGTTCTTTGATGCCAACCAGTGGGCGGACATTTTGAAAGCTTCAGGAGCCAAATATGTTGTCTTGACCTCAAAACACCATGAAGGTAAAATGCATTTTTTTCACAGTTTGTTTGTTTTGCCTGGGTGGAGCTTTCTCATTTAGCTGTTTCGAATCTAGAAGTTTCATGTTCCAAACTCTACAAGGAAGTAGGTAACTGGCATTATGGTTATGATTATTTCTAGTCACATTTTTATCCCTTCCTTTATGCAGGATGGTGTATAGGAGAAATGGGATAACCCATTTCGAATTGACTGATGCAATGTTACCTGGTGAGCACCATGACTGGTTAGAGACTCAAATGTGGGTCCCTTTCCTCCAAGTCCAACACACTGGTCTTTGTTGCTCAGTTTATAATAAAAATAATAATAATTAATATACAGTATTTATATACTGCCTTTCTTGGTCATTGGATTTCTTCTCTGACTTTAATCCAAGGCGGTTCACATGGGCAGGCTTTCCCAACCCCCTAATGGGGGGCTTTACAATCATATATATAAATGTTCAATCTTTCATGAACTTGGATTCCAGTCTGGCCTCTCCCTGGCCATGGCCTCCCAAGCTCGGCCAATGCAGCTGGCAGCTCTTATCTCTCCTCACAGAGGCTTTTTTCACAGCTTTTTGTCAGCGGTGTGTCTCGAACTGGCCATTCACCGATCTTTGGGCTTACGAGGTGGCAACTCTACCATCTGAGCCAGACCTCCTGCCCAGTGTGTCCTTTATAAACTGATCCCCTGTCATTCAACATTGTTTTCAAATGTTTACCTCTTACAACTGTACCTTGGTGAGAGCTGTGCAATCAATAAAAAAATTCCTAACAAACAATAAAAATGTCTTTAACTACGTCAAAAGCAGCAGGAAACTTGCTTGGGAGGTGGAGCAGGAAACTTGCTTGGAAGGCTACGTCAAAAGCAGGAAACTTGGTTGGGAGGTGGTTGGATTATTAGCTAATGAGGGAATTAAAGAGAATATGGAGACTGTAGAGAAGCTGAACGAATTCTTTGTATCTGTCTTGTAGTGTAATGGTACAAAGGATATGGTGGGGAATGGCTGCTGGCAAGAACACCATTGCTGCTGATGTTGGTGTTCTGCCATCTAAACTGTTGCAAACCCACCATCAGGGTCAGAGCCGTAGGAATGCTGCCCCCGCTTGGGGGCGGCAGGCCACAATGATAACCCCTGGAAGAAGCCACACCCTCACCACATGACATCACCTGGAAGCCACGCCTACGGGTGATGTCACACAGCCTGTAACTGGCTGAAAACGGCTGCGGGCGGGAGGACGGGGAACACCTCCCTGACCTCCGGAAGCCTCGTCAGCAGCCCTGCGAGTCCAGTGGAAAAAATATCGCTGCTGCTGGGGTAAGTGTCGCCCTCGTGTTGCTCCCCAGGGCGGACCCCCCCATCCTCCCATTCCTACATCTCTGATCAGGGTAAGGGGGGGACTCACCCAGCCAGAGGCTGCCAATTACTGACTGGGCCCAATACTCCCCATGGGGGCCCAGGGCAGATGTCAGTGGTGGGCCCCCTTTGGTGCTGGGCTCTGTGCTGTTGCTGGACCTGATCTCAGTTATTTAAGCATGTGGGTGGGACCTACATACTTCAGGAAAAGTTTTAAAGAAAACTTCTGGGCATCTCCTATCGTTGAAGAATCAGGTAAATATTCAGTTTAAAAACTGGATTACCTCTTTGGTGAAAATAGCTACGGTATTGTGAAAATTTCAGAGGAAATGATACTTGCGTGTGGGATTCCAGCCCAGTAATCTGAATAGCTTTTGGGGGGGGGGGATTGTGAACATGGTGACTGTGTGTTTTGTCATGTGACAGAAGGCCAATAGTCATACTTCCACTTGCAAAGAGACTGTAATGTTAATGACCTGTGTACTGTGATGAATTCCACATGTTGAGATTGACTTCCTTTGTGAAGTGCCTTTTTCACCATGTTTCCTCTCTGGCGTCAATCTCCATTATTACTATATTAGACAGCCCCTCATGAACAACAGAGGAATAATATGGAAACTGCTTCAGTTGTACAGTATATCTACATAAGAAAAATATGGTGTGTACGTAGGTAGTATCCAAAGAGCTGCCTTAGGCATGCCCAAAGTTTTGGAAACACCCAGTGGAATTTTTGATATATTTTTTACTTTTAATAGCATCTTCCTCCACCCATTCCATATCATTAGACCCAAAACAAAAACTCAAAATCCAACGGGCAGATTTGTTGTTGTTGTTCAGTTGTTAAGTCGTGTCCGACCCTTCGTGATCCCATGAACCACATCCCGCCAGGCCTTCCTGTCCTCCACTATCTTCCTGAGTTCGCTCATTTTCATGTTCGTTGCATCGGTGATGCTGTCTAACCATCTCATCCTTTGCCTTCCCCTTCTCCTTTTGCCTTCAATCTTTCCCAGCATCAGAGTCTTCTCCAGAGAGTCCTCTCTTCGCATTAGGTGGCCAAAATATTTGAGCTTCAGCCTCAGTACGTGTCCTTCCAGGGAACAGTCAGGGTTGATTTCATTTAGGATTGACTGATTTGATCTCCTAGCAGTCCAAGGGACTCTCAGGAGTCTTCTCCAGCACCACAGTTCGAAAGCATCTATCCTTCGGCGCTCAGCCTTCCTTATGGTCCAACTCTCGCAACCATACATTGCTACTGGGAACACCATCGCCCTGACTATACGAACGGGCAGATTACCGGTATCTATACCATCTAAAATGCCCACATGATCGTAGGGCCTTCTTATTGGCAAGGTGTAATGTCATGCCATCAGAGTTACTCTATGGGAGATACAGAGGGATTCCATCTAGGGAGAGATGTTGCCCGTGTGCTGTGAGAGGTGTGGAATCTCTACACCATATGTTGTTTTATTGCCCCCGTATAACGATTTACGAGTGAAATATCTATATCCAATCTTGTCCAATAGGTGGGGTTGGGGGGATCAGGAAAAAATCCGGTTTATTTTACAGGGTGTAGATGCTGTATTAACAGAGAAAGTTGCAACCTACTTAAAGCAGACTGTAAAGAGGCGTAGTGCGAGTCATATGGGTAGTGCATGCTAGGTTTAGGACTCTTCACCCCTATTTATGGTTATTGTTGTTATGTGCCTATTATATGTGTATGTTGTATGTTATGTATGTTGTTAGTTATACCAATAAAGGTTCTGAATCTGAAAAACTCAAAATTGGCAGAGTTTTTTACACTTTGAAACTTGCATTTTGATGTCAAAATTTGACCTTTGAATTTGCCAAATTTTGTTACTGAAATTTGACATCAAAATTTGCCTGCTTTATTTATTTGTGTAACCAATCAATTGAAATCTTACTAAATTTTTCCTGGAAATCATCTATCGGATACTTGCAAATGTTGACTGCTCCTGCATAGCAGCTGTCACATACAATCATACGTTGCAAAAATCTTTATATGTGAAAATTGATACTGATTATTCACCATCAAAGTCTACAGAGTACAGTTTGTGGGGGAGGGGGAACAGATGGCATCTAATGGGGAAAAAAAATCTCAGTAGACAACGGCACATCAAATATTTATAATTCTTTTTATTTTCTTTAAAATTATCTTAACCTTTTTGTTCTCTAGGTTTTACTCTGTGGGGATCTAAATATTCTTGGGCTTGGAATGCTGTTGACATTGGACCAAAGCGGGACATTGTGGCTGAATTAGCATCATCCATTAGAAGCAGGGCTGGTTTACACTTTGGGTTGTATCACTCACTGTTTGAATGGTTTAATCCTCTCTTCCTGGATGATGCCTCCAGTGCATTCAGAAAAAAACAATTTCCAAGTGCCAAGTCTCTCCCAGAGCTCTATGAGATTGTGACCCAGTACCAACCAGAGATTCTGTGGTCAGATGGAGATGGGAATGCCCCAGACACGTATTGGAACAGCACTGGTTTCCTAGCTTGGCTTTATAATGACAGGTGTGTCATTTCTCTCATTGCAAGTACGGTATATATTGTTTTGGCATGTCTTAACCGCAGCATTATTTTTCATAACGTTTTGCACCACACATTGCTTTAATTAGGTATTTGATAATACACATTCTAATCTGATTCCCATATAAAATAGGAGGGAGAATATCTGTAGAATGCTGTTGAATTACCCCAGGCAGTCATCCCATCATTGCAGGCTTGGTGAGCAACCTTGTAAAAAACATTTGCTTCCAGCTAGTTCCTTAATAACCCTGCACCCTCTGACCTGTGATTTCACGGAGAAGAATTCACAGGCTAGTTGCCCACCTTGCAGCTTCCGTAGCGGGTTAGTGACGTGTGACTCAATGTTTTTTCTTCCCCCAAATGCTCCAAATGCTTGAATCCACAATGAAATTTCAGGGATTATTTTAACCCAGGACTCCTGGAAAATGTTGTTTAAATCAGTGCAGTATTTGATTAATTTAAGTTGCCTAACCCCACGGAGGCAACTTATTTCCTTGCTGCATTCTCTCCCTCCGCTTCCACACACACTGGAGTCCCCTGCCATTGATCTTCAGCTCCTGTCAACCCTCCCGTGAAAGGAGAACTGTCATGGAGCAGCCCAGTCTTATCTCAACCCCCACCCCCACCGATGCAACCGTGCCGCATCCTGCAGGAGGGGGGGGAATTCTGGAGGTCTCCTCTGGGTAAGGAAATACTTGTTCCCTTGCCCAGGGGTAAAGTCTCCACTGCCCGAATGCCCACTACTTGGGCTTGTACCAGTGAACTTTGCTAGTGCAAGTCTGAATGGATTTAGGAAGGTGGATCAAGGCCTGGAAGAGCAATAGGATATCAACGGTGCTGCTGCTGCTGCTGCTGCCCTCTTCTCGGCCTCAACACCTCCCGCACCCTGTTCCTTCCTTTCCCTGCCCCGTTCCGCCTGTCCCCCGCACTGAGTTATCAGAGCAGGGGCTTTTCCTGGGACCGCTGGCATATGGCTACTTGCTGCTTGTGGCGGAAGCCCAGTTGCACAGAATGGCATGTTACCTTTTGCAACCGCCATAAAGCACGCTGCTGCGCCACTGGAGTTCTGGCGATGCAGCATGCTCATAGGATTGGATCCCGAGTACACAGAGGCTTCTATCAAGGGGCATGCGGAGGAGTGGTAGAAAGAGGCCCTAAGTTGTTAACTAACAATTTTTAAATGTGATTTAAATATTTAAAAGAAATTAAGGATTTGCCTGTTAACATCGTTTAGATACAGTACAGTTCTTTTAAAATGTGTAAATAATGGGGCTGTCCACCAATTTAAAGCAATTCTAGTTGATTTCTTATCTCTTTACCTTTCAAGGCCATCTTGACTGTGGCGTCTCTATTATAAGAAAGAGAGGAAAAATAAAATAGTAAACGTGAGCAGAAGCTTTTTGTTTCAGTATTTCTAAAATGCATGATACATTGAGACTTTGGTTCTATGTAAATGTGTTCATTTGCCTTTGAACTCATGATTTGTTTAAATTATTACATTAACTCAAATTTCTTTAACCAGTTGACTTCTTACATGTACGGTAAATACTGTATATACAGACATACACTTAAAGATTAGGAATGGGGTGTGTTTTGGTTTCAATATATATTGTGTGTGTATCCCCCCTCCCCCTGTAATTGTTCTGTGATTAAGCTCTGCCCTGGATTTCCCCTCCTGTGTTTTTTCTGTTCTCTGTGGGAAATTTTATAATTCTAGAATTGCTACATGCACATTGCCCTTGCCGTGATGTCATTGTCATTTTTCATTTTTTGTTTTTCATTTTTGCACAATTACATAAATGCTTCCGTGCCTCCCTACCGAGCATTGGCATGCTTAAAATAAATAAGCTAAGAAAAAGCCCTGCTGACTTCCCAAACAACACTTGGGAAGCAGAGAGCCACCTTCTCTGACTTGCTTGGAGAACAACACTGGGTCTTGTCTGTGTTTAATGACACCGAGTCATGGGAAGTGTCTTTCCTTCTCCTTTTTGTTTCTTCTCCTACCAAAAATGCCTCTCCCAACAGTGTGTTGCCTGTTAGCAAAGTAAAGAGGAGGCCATGCATCTTTTTCTCACCCTAGAATGTGGCATAGTGGAACAAGTCACACGTTACTTCATGCCTGCCCACCATCCATATTTTCAGGAGGATTGTGAGGACTGTGCCCAACTCCGGGCAACCTTTGGATGGTGTGCGCCAGATCCTGTCCCCCTTTTCTGCAGCTTCCCTGCCCCCTTTCGCTTCTCGGACTTGCGGTAGCGGAGTGGGAGGCTTACAGAGGTGTAAGGGAATTTAACCCCCCTTTAGTCTCTGAAGCCTTGTGATCCCCCCCGCTGGATACAGCGTGCCCATTCTGGCACAGCTGCAACAGCGGGGGGGGGGGGGGAGGATAGGGTTGGGCTGAAGGTCATGATTAAGGCTGCAATTCTTTATACCAGTGGTTCTGTAACTCCTGGGAAGACCCTTTGCTGCCCTAAGTGGTAGTGGGGCCTTCCCAGGGGTACATAAGAACATAAGAAGAGCCCTGCTGGATCAGGCCAAAAGCCCATCTAGTCCAGCTTCCTGTATCACACAGTGGCCCCACCAGATGCCTCAGGGAGCACACAGCCAACAAGATAACCTGTTTCCCTTTGACACTCCCTTGCACCTGGCACAGAGAAAACCTACTTCTAAAACCAGGAAGTTGCTTATGGCTTGTAACCTGTGATGGTCTTTTCCTCCATGAATTGCGCCAGGATTGCTCCAGGATTGCGCCACCGCTGCAGATGAAAAGTGTCTGTTTTACCTTCATTGATAGCTGTGGAGGTCCTCTGGGGGTGTGGGGAGCCTGCGGACCCCTCCGCAGGCCTTCCCAAGCGTCTGAGTGGCCCTCCAACGCAATCGCGATCCAATTCTGGTTTTGCTGTAAAACCGGAAGTAGGTCGTGATTGTGTTGGAGGACCGCTACGACGCTTGGGGAGGCCTGCGGAGGGGTCCGCAGGCTCCCCACACCCCCAGAGGACCACCAACACAGAGGACTTCAGCACAGAGCAAATTTATGCAATGTACTTTCCTCCAAGTCAATCTGTTGGATATGATCTTTCTAGCTACCTAGAAAGATCATATCCTAGAAATAATTTATTTTTAAGTTAATGTGTAGGAGCACTTCAGCAACAGGTAGTTAGAAAGATCATATTCAACAGATGGACTTGGAGGAAAGTACATTGCATGAATTTGCTCTGTGCCAAGCTTCCTGCATGCATAATCATGAATAAAATACTTGTTGAAATACGTTTGGTTGATGCCCAGCAGTACTCTAACGCATTAAAAGGTAACAAGTGTTAAAAAAATAGGAAATGGAAAGAACTGGATTGAAAGGAACAGGGGTGCACATTTATTTTGTGCAAATTAGAGAAATTGGATCTGGAAGAAAAATGGTTCTGAACACCTTGATGCCGATCCAGGAAGAAAGCTATGTAAGTCTAAACCCAGAATTCTCGGAAGAACTTGGACAGAGAGACTCTGGAAGCATCTACATACATAGCAACCACAATCCAGTGCAGAGTTCAGCATGCTTAAAGTAGCCATAGTCCAACACAGTTCAGTTCAGCATACTTAAACCGATTTAAATCAATGAGCTTATGTGTACTTTGTGTTGGATTGTGTCTAGTGTCTGTGATGCAGCTGAGCGTCACAGAGTGTATGCTCTGAACAACCCTGTGTATGTGTCAGGGCTTTCCTGTTGGCAACTGCAGGAAGGGAAAGAGATCTGTCTGCTTATGGATCTTTATTTGTTAATGATTACAACGGTATGACAAGGGATCATGGAAGCTCTGTGCATATTTACTGACAAGCAGGGATGTATCTAGGTAACTAGGTCGCGAGTGCGAGTGCGAGTACGATCATTTTTGCACGAGTACGAGTCCAAGTACGAGTCAATGCCAAAAATTTTGGGCGAGTACGAGTCAAGTATGGATCCTTTTGTGCACGAGTACGAGTCAAGTACGCATCATTTTTCCCCGAGTGCGAGTCGAGTGCAAGTAAGGCCAAAAACCACGAGTCACAAGTCGAGTCACTTTGGGGCAAATGGCTTTTCCCCCCCTGAAAATGGGGTGTGTGTCTGTGTGGGGTGTGTGTCTGTGTGCCTCTGGGGAATTTAAAGCACCCACTTGGCTTCCCCTATGCCCTTCCCCTCACCTCTCAGTCTTGTCACCACCCATCTGGTTTGGGAGAAACAAGCGTGTCTACATTCAAACCATTTATTATTCCCTCCTTGCCCCCTCCCCTTGCTGAGCTGAGCATCCCTTGGGCTTGAAGTTTTGGCCAAGGAGGAGGAACCGCTGCAGCAGCTTCACCTTCCCTCACTCCTCCCCACCCCTCACGCTTGGAGTTGTGGCCAATGGCAAACAGACGGCAAAAAAAAGGGAAAAACTCCGAGCCAGGCTTGTTTTCCCATCCCCTTGAAAACCCTCCCTCTCTGCTGCCCTCCTCCTCCGAGGTCTCCACTGCGCCTGCCTGCCTGCCTGCCTGTGTTGATGCCAGCCATTAAAGGAAAATGACTCGGAAATGGCAAGTCGTTACCCCCACGAGTGCAAGTCAAGTACGAGTCCTGTGGGTCACGAGTCTGAGTGCGAGTGCGGGTCAATGGGTCACGAGTACAAGTACGAGTACAAGTCAGGGAAAAAGTGGCTAAGTCACACTTGCAAGTCGAGTCATTTGACTCGAGTCCCCATCACTGCTGACAAGTAAGTCTCACTACATTTGATAGGCTTGCTCCTTTGTAACTGTGTTTGCAAGTCCGAGATTCTGGATTGCAGGTGCGAGATATATTAACAGTTTTTGTTTTTCACTTTTCAGCCCAGTTCGAGACATAGTTGTAACAAATGATCGCTGGGGAAAAGGCACAATTTGTAAACATGGAGGATATTATACTTGTGCTGATAGATATAACCCAGGACACCTTTTGCCTCGTAAGTGGGAAAACTGTATGACAATCGACAAGCAGTCATGGGGATACCGGAGGAATGCGCGACTGAGTGATTATCTGACAATTGAAGAGCTCATAAAGGTAACATGAGGGGCAGAACTCTGAGACTGCCTTTCCCCATGTTCCCCCGCACTTGCTAAGATCTTCTACCAGTGACCTGCTTTGTGTGCATGGCGAAGTTACCTTGTCAAGAAACAGCATCCCCCTTGGGGTTATGGAACAGTCTCTCAGGGGACGTTCACAGAAGTACAGGTGGGCCCCCATATCCGCTGGGGATATGTTCCAGGCCCCTCCGTGGATACTTGAAACCATGGATAAGAGCGAACACCCCCTCCATGGTTTCCTGAGGGCCCCCCCACCCTGCCTCCCCTGCAGGCAGGCATGCTTGCCCCCCCCCCAGCTCTTATTTTTCTTTCAGCAAGCTTTGTTTCTTCCTTAAAACAAACAGAGAAGCAGCCTCCATTGCAGGCAAGTAGAACGAGACTAAGTCCAAGAGAGGCTCTGCAAGGTTTCTGTTAACCTTGCAGAGCCTCTCTAGTACTTAGTCTTGTTCTACTTGCCTGTAATAAGCAGCCAGAGGCTGCTTCTCCTGTTTCTTTAAGGAAGAAACAAAGCTTACTGGGAAAAAAGTAAAAGCCTGCGGGGTCCCCACGATCCGTGGATAACTGAAACCGTGGATAGCGAATCAGTGGATATGGGGGCCCACCTGTATGTGGCTTTTAGAAGGGACTACAAGACCCACCTCTTTCAGATCGGCTTCACGGGGTGAATATGACAGATTTTAAGTACAGGAAATTGTTGATGCTGCTTGGAAATTTAGCCTGTATATTAGCTGTTGTTCATGCTTCTAGATCTTGAGTTAAAAAAAAAATTACAGTGGACCCTGTCTATCCGTGGATCTGGGAGCCGCAGATTTGTCTCACCATGGATCCGTGGGCTCCAAAGTACAAAAAAAGCCCCCAAATGGTGGTTTTGCGCAGCAGTTTGCAAGCCTCTGTAGGGCATTTCCAAGATGAACGACCCACTTCCGGGTCGCGCAAAGGCTTCTCTCTTCTCTTCTCCCAGGCTCACCTCAGAATGCATCACGATTACTGCCAATTGAGCTTGTGCTGGCAACAGATCAGAGAGCAAAGCCCAGGATTATGAACTTTGGGTCTGGCCAGGAGTACATGGGTGCAGGCCATCCTCTGAGTAACTTGAGCCCAGACCACACAGAGCAGCATTTCTCAAAGTTTTCCACGCCTTGTGGGGAGAATTTTGAGTGCTTGCGGGGGCGGGGCCAGCAGCAGTGGTGATCCCGGGGATTGCTGCTGAAAAGCGGATCGGCAATCTGAAGCTTGGGGGGGGGAGCGCAGGCCTCCCCGAACTCTCTGGAGGGTTCCAGGACCCCCAGTAATTGTCAGAAAATTCCATTTAATTTTATTTTTATTGCGGCAATCGCCGGGATTGGCTCCGCCGCTGGCCCCACCCCTGCAAGCATTCAAAGTTCTCCCCGCCTCACAGGGAGAACTTTGAAAAATGCTGCTCTATGTGGTCTGGGCCCAAGTTACTCAGAGGATGGCCTGCACCCATGTACTCCTGGCCAGATCCTAAGCTCATAATCCTGGGCTTTGCTCTCTGATCTGTTGCCAGCACAAGTTCGATTGGTGGTAATCAAGTCACTTTTTCCATGGTGACTACATGACTGTGGGATGTGCTACATGAGAAGGTCCATCAGACCCACATCAAGTTCTAAGTGCTCCCTGAAAAACGTTTTCACTCAATTTTTCATCAATTGGTTTTATACCAGCTCTATTTTATATTGCTGGCTGCTTGATTTTAGTGTTGATAGTTGTTCTGTTTTAGTACAGTAGTAGACTTACAGCCCAATCCTATCCCCTGCCACCAGTGCCAATGCAGAAACACACAGACAAAAAAGTGTGTGTGGGGGAGGAGGGAGAGGTGTGGGGGGGAGGGAGGGAGAGGGATACCTTAAGCCTTAAGGCAAACTGGAGGTAAGTAAAGAACATGTTTACTTACCTCCAAGTAACCCCCCAGGGCACCTATGGGTCTCTTTGGACACGCACCACTTATTTTGCGTGGCATATGTCCGAGGAGGGAAAAGGGGCTAAGATATTTGCGAAAGAGGGGATAAGATCCGGCATGTACCATTGCCACCAGCTCCACCCCCTCCCTCCTCCTCCCCTTTCCCCACCCAGAAACACCCAGGTGTTTCTTCCACCACCTGCTTCCATTGCCAATTTGCCAGCAGTCTCTCTGTCAGCCTGTGCACACAACCGCCGGCCATTGCTCTCGCAGGCTGAACATCCCTTCTCATTGAACATCCCTGAACATCTCAGCGTCATTGCACTTCCGCCTGTAGAACGCTATTCTGCTGGCAGACTGTGGGGGTGGGGTAGGATTAGGCTGTTTATCTTTTATATTGTTAACTGCTTTGTGTAAACTTTATTTAAAAATTGTATATATAAAGAAAGTATGAAATGCTTCAAACTTGGAATAACTGGGTTGACAGTCATACCATGGTTTTTTCCTCAGCAACTTGTAGAAACAGTATCATGTGGGGGAAATCTCTTGCTGAACATTGGGCCCAGCCACGATGGTTGTATTCCTGTTATCTTTGAAGAGCGCCTGAGGCAAATGGGGACCTGGCTGGACTTGAATGGGGAAGCCATTTTCAGCACCAAACCTTGGAGAGCCCAGAATGATAGTGTCACACCAGGATTATGGTGAGTCCTCTTAAAAATAATGCATGAACTACTGTGAATAGTAGAATGAGCCAAAGGAGTAGAATAGTAGCCAAAGTGAATAGTAGAATGAGCTTGACAACTTTTACTGAAGGAGAATTAGCATCACTGAAATAGCCCCTTTAATTTTTGTACTTTGGTACCTGCAGAAGAGAATCTTTTGGACAAGCAGCAATAAGTATTTACCTGAAAATTATGTAATACCGGTACTTGTTTTTTGTTTTGAAGGAAATATTAGAAACCAGAATGTCCTTGTTTTGGGTTAGACTTAGACATGCAAACACCCTTGATAAAGATAGGGATAGTGGTTTCAGGGACCTTCAATCATAATGCTTCAGACTTAAACGTCGGGGTTCATTATATGCTCTTGGATCTTTTTGTATCTTATCTGTCTGAATCTGAAAGCAAGGGGTATAAACCCCCTGGGAAAACTCATTTGCAAACTCGGTTCAAAAGCAGTGGCATCTCTTGTTGGTCTCCTTTGGGCTTGTGCAGATCTACCCCTTAGTGCTTGTTGGAGTACAGAGTAGTAAAATGTACACAGTTTGAACTAGATCTGATATTATTGGAAAACCATTGGTGACTGAGCTATTTGTGACTGACAGCGGTTCCTAAGAGCAACCGGTATGTTTGCTTATTTTTGACAAAAAGTAATTTGTCACTTTGTCCATTACAACAGCAAGGCTGTATTCGGCAAGGTTAATAACTGAAACAATTTTTGTTAGGATACACCCAACCTGTCAACACTGTAAAATGTTTTGCATCTTAATTTTTTTTTATAAAAAGCAATTTGATGGGCCTAGCCAAAAAATTTAATTAGGTTTTGCAAATTTCATTCCGATCATTGATGCCTAAAATGAAGAGTTTCTAATACCATCACTAATAAAATAGTATTCCAGTTTCTGGTCATTGGTTTTGGAAACTGGAATGGAAAAGTGGTTGTGGGAGCAAAAGGGAATACCCTTTTCTGTAGCAGTGGCCTCCTAAGTCTGAACCTTAGAGGTTCACCTGGTAGACCACATGATGGTATCTGCTTCTACTCCTGCTTCTATTTCATCCATCTCTTAAGCTAGATCTATTCCGCCGTTCTTGCCTCACTTGCCTTCTTCATAATGCTCAGGATGTTTCAATTTCCATCCGGTCTGCTGCATGGAACTGGTATTTTTAAACTACCAGTTGGTAAGAACATTCCTTTTCCTCCAGGAAAATAAAGGTAACTTTAAAAATCCCTTCCCACAAGTGCAATATAACAGCTACTAAAAAGATGTGTTGGTGGTGTCTCTACCTTCTCGGGAAAAAAAAGGAAACCATTATGTTTCAATTTCCTCTAGGTACACCTTTAAACCAAAAAAAGGCTTACTGTATGCCATTTTCCTTAATTGGCCATCTTCAGGAACTCTGACGCTAGGTGAACCAAAAGGCATTGTTGGGAAGACAGAGGTAAGGGACATTGGCCTATTGTTGTTACTGTTGTGTCATTTCTGTTATAGAATTGCAGAACCTAAAATCTATTCCAGCCCTCTTACGGTTCAAATCCCCGCTCAGCCACGAAGCTTCCTGGGTGACCTTGGGCCAGTCACTATCTCTCAGCCCCACCTACCTCACAGGGTTGTTGTAAGGACAAAAAGGGGGGAGGAAATATGTACACCACTCTGAGCTCCTTGGAGGAAGGGCGGTATAAAAATGTGAAAAATAAAATAAATAAAAATAAAATATAGTCACCCCATCCAGCAACTCCAAAATGAGGAGGCTGGTGGAGGATGTCGGGTTATGAAGTTGCATTTGTAAATATTAACACTGACCATTAGGTGGTTGTCCACATTTCATTGTCTCTTTCCAGGCATTCACTATTGATGTCTAGAGAGAGGGGGTGGGGGGGGCGGGAGCAAGGAAAGGGAGGGAAACAGTTGGGGTCCTAGGTTTGAAGAATCTTATTATTCAACCCATAACTCTTTCCATCTTTGGAGCCTTATTTCCGTCTATCCTTATCCACATGCTGCACAGTTGATGCAGATACTGCATACGTTCAGAGCTACACTGTAATGTTGAAGTTAATAGATGGGTCTCATGCACACACACCCATCCACGATCTTACCCACACAAGATGAGGGTGAATCAGGAGGTCATGACATTTAAATGTCTGTTTCTCTTTTCTTCTAAACTGCTCAAGGGATTTAATAGCCACAGCAACTTAGGAAAAGCATGTTTATTTTCTTAGAATGATGTAAGAATCCACTGCCCTTTCATCTGAAATGGCAGAAGTGTCTATAATTAGTTCTGTTACAAGAATGTTAGAAAGTTTGGGAGTAAGGAGAGACTGAGATCTTGAAACCCATTCTCCCATGTAATAATGGCTCTTCTGTTTCAGGTGAAGTTGATTGGATATGAAGAACCACTGCCATGGATTTCTTTGGGACAAAAAGGAATGGTGGTGGTTGCACCTCAGTTACCATTTACTAACTATCCGTATCAGTGGGGCTGGACTCTGCAGCTGACTAATGCATACTAGCAACATCCAACTCTCACTTTTGATTTAGAATGTTTGTGAATAATTGGAGCTAGGGCACCATGGGACTATTTGGGGGTTAATGGCAGTATGTCAGAATAGATACTTATCAGAAAAGATATCATGCATTGATCCTATTCCTTATTCAGCTTTTCCAACACCATTTGAAATGGAGCCCTATGGAAGTATGCGTGGCACTAGGCAAGACTATGCAAAAAGTGTTAGTAAAAGGGGGCACGTGTTGTAAATTCAGAGGTGGTCAGAAAGCAGCTTAAACAGAAACATTCACATTAAATTTCCTGCCCCCCAAAAGTATTAGCTCCACCAGGAAAAAAGTCTACCATGAATAATGTGAGAACGAATGCTTGGAGCATGGGGGGGGGGGGGGAGACGGACTTTGTAGACAAAGTTTTGTGTACAGCTTGGCTGCTCCCACATCTTAAAATGAATTTTAACATACGGAATCAACTGTATTGCATTAACAGCGCAATCCTGTGTAAATTAGCGCCAGGGGAGCACGTGCTCCCCTGTTGCTGGGTGTCGTAAACACACCATAAAGCGCGTTGACAGCACCCGGAGAGTAAGGGCCGCTGACGCAGAGGCTGGCTGCCCACTCTCCCCCGGCATGCCATCTCAGCACCTGCCAGACCTGGTAAGCCCTGCACCGGCTGGGGGGGGGGAAGGGCGGATTGGGCGGCGAGGGAGGGTGGCCATTGGCCAGAATGGGTGGGGGGGAGGGTGGGGATATTGGCTGCAAGCTCCATCGATATCGAAAGCCCTCTCCCAGCCGGTGCAGCCTTACATGCTGGCCTCAAATGTATGCCAGCTCCAGAGGTGGCGTACGTTTGAGTAGGCCCATAGGAACTCGGGCAGCAGGGGAATGGGATAGGATGTGGAGGTCGGCATCTTACACAGGATTGGGCTGTCTTTTTTTTTTCCCCAAAAAAGCAAGCCAGTTAAATTTAGGCACACCTGAAGGGCAATCCAGTGCCTGTCTACTCAGAGGCAATTCTCTACTTGCTCCCAGTAGTACTTAGATTGCAGCCTCAGTCCTGTTGAAAAGTTAATGAAATTTAATAAGTTAGTACTGACTTCTTCCAGTGCTTTCAATTGAACTTAGTCATGACCGCTTTAAGATGGATCGGGGTAACACTGTTTACTCAGTTCTATTACCCATCTACTTCACCCACTTCAGTGGTATTAAACTGTATATTAAGTGGAATATCTGGACAAGTGCCCGCCCCTGGTTGACAGTTTAACGACGATCTGCATATATGACGGCGGTCCCCCAGTATAGTACCTTACAAAAAGTAGGTGCTGCTTGCTACCTGAGCCTGCTGCTCATTACATAATGGAGGCAGGAAGCACTCACAGCCCTTTTTAAAGTGTTTTTTTTAATCCTCAGCCCATCAGCTGTTAGGCGCTAAACATCAAAGCACTAATCTAGCACCAAACAGCCGATGGGCTGGGGATTTAAAGTGGTGTCTCTGGAGTACTTGCCATTCATTCCCTATTACAACTGCACTGTGTTACATAGGCTACAGCGCTATACCAAAGTCAACCACTAGATGGTGCTGAAGACTCACTTAACAGCAGTCACCTTACAAGTTATCAGAAGGTATCTCTGGGGGACCTGTATTGGAAAACATTAGTTGCTGACAGTCCAGCCCAAATTCCTGGGCGGTGCTAGTGTGGATTCCACTGCATCCTGCTGGGGTTTTTTTGGCTGCTGGAGAACTCCTTGGGATAAGGGGACATTTGTCCCTTTGCCTCGGGTAAACCCTAGCAGCCACAACAGGTCAACTTGGACCTGTACCAGCAATATTGCTGGCTCAATTCCGTGTTGATCCAGATAAATCAGGCCTGGGAAGGGGCTTGGAATTTGGCATGCACTGCAGCCAAACCCATCCCTTCCTGAGCCTGATCTGCCTACCCCCCGCCTCGGCCTTACCTGCTCCAGTGGGCCTGTTGCTCCGCTGGCACATGCGGGAAGGCTCTGGCTTTCTTTCTGACACTCCGGATCCCTGCATTGCTGCAAAGCGCTTTGACTCTTTTGCAGCAGCAAGTGGAAAACACGTTCTACCTGCACTTCCTTTCAAGAGGATTGGGCTGTGAAGCATTAATCAAATTGGTAGAAGTCTAAAAGGTACCTCTCGCTGTGGCTCATTTTGGTTTTGTGATATTTTTAATGAGATGTACATTCTTATTGACTTTTAA
This sequence comes from Plestiodon gilberti rubricaudatus, assembly GCA_026170595.1. Classification (NCBI taxonomy): domain Eukaryota; kingdom Metazoa; phylum Chordata; class Lepidosauria; order Squamata; family Scincidae; genus Plestiodon; species Plestiodon gilberti. Next base: position 68,701,281 of record JANXHW010000001.1, read on the forward strand.
ATAACATGGTTTAAATGTTGACAGTATCCTTAATTGACATGGAACACTTCTCCAGTGATAGCTATTGTATGGGGTGGTTCACATATGACAAATCAACTTTGGAATCCAACTACTGTTTACAACTGAACTCTGTGCTAATGATGTAACACAAGGGTTCTCAACCTTTGGAAGCCAGGGTACCCCCTATCACGGTTCAATTTTCTAAAATACCCCTGCTAATTAATTACTAAGGCCAGCGGGTGGCGCAGTGGGTTAAACCGCTGAACCATGAGCTGTCGATCGAAAGGTCGGCAGTTCGAATCCGCGACGGGGTGAGCTCTCGTTGCTTGGCCAGCTCCTGCCAACCTAGCAGTTCCAGAGCATGTTAATGCGAGTAGATAAATAGGTACCGCTTGCGGGAAAGTAAACAGCACTCCGTGTTCCAGCCACATGCTACGCACTGCGGCAAGGAGAGTCACGCCGGCCACATGACCACGGAGGCGTCTTCAGACAACGCTGGCTCTTCGGCTTTGAAATGGGGATGAGCACCACACCCTAGAGTCGGACACAACTGGACTTAATTGTCAGGGGTCACCTTTACCTTAATTGCTAACTGGATCAATCAATTAGCTAATCATTAAATAAAGTATTAACAATTTTAAAACTATTTTAAATGTGAAAAAATGTCTTATTTAACTGTGCGTGTGTGAGTGGAAGGCCCAACACAAAAATCAGAGAGACAGAAGGGGGGGGGGGAAATTGTATTTTCTCAAGTACAAAAAATGCACTGCACAGATGGGAGAGAAGGAAAAACCACCAAACGAACAGAGAGCTTGATCGTTAGTGCAAAAAGACACATGCCAGGACCTCTTTTTTTCACCCCACCCAAGTACATTTTCCAAAGTACAAAAATAATAAGCAGGCACATCTCATGTTGCAAAGAACCCTCCGCTCTCCTGCTGTTCTGAACTGAAAATGAAAGTGAAACTGCAGAGCAGTTTGAATTTGAAAATACTTAGCTAGCTAGCAGACACTCAGCTGATCCAAGGAGATAAGGCTCTTAAGTCTTAAGGCTCTTTCAGCTGGGACTGCTGAGGACGCATGCTGGGGCGCGGAAACAAGTAACTTTAAAAATTTTGGACAATCATCTGCTCATCGCAGCTGAGAAGGGAGAGGCTCTGGCGTACCCCCAGCCATTGGTCCAACAGGTTGAGAATCCCAGATGTAACAGAAGAAAGCTTAGATCTGGAATAAATGTGAGTGAGCACAGTATAATGCCTTTTACTACAGATTAGTAGTGTATAGCAGCAAAATTACAAAAAATGTGTGCATTATTCCTTTTTTTGTATTGAAGGGATTTCATTTTCTTTTGGTAGAAAAATAAACGCAGAACTGATTTTTTCACTATTTGCAATTGCATAAACATCACTGGAGGCTATCACACACAAAATCTTTGTTAAAATACTTTACTGTGATACAGATATTTCATAGGGTTCCCATTCATACAAATTAAAAATATTTACAAATGAATGTGTACAGAAGCAGCTGTTTACAAACAGCATAAACATAATATTTTCTAAGATCAACCTCCTCCCAAGTTTGAAACAGTAGATTAGGCACTCAGCATTACATTGCCAAGAGTGTAGAATGTCCTTAATATGTGTATTTGGTATCAGTGGCTCCAACCTAGAGTACTGGAAGCATATAAGGCCACAACCCCACTGCTATGCTTACATTCTTCGACTGAGCAGTGTGTAAAGGTGGGGGGATGAGACAGCATCTTGGGATAAGGAGGCTGGATTGTATGTACAAATACACCCATCTTCCTACAGCAGACAGGTGTTACGATGAGCTTTTTGACAGGAGGTTCCCAGGGCTTGAACAACCGTTGGAGGAAAGAGCACACACGCAAAGTCAATCCTGGCTGGTGTTGGAAGAAGCGTTAGCTAGAAGCCCCTCCCATCACCCATCTGCTATTGGGAGAATTGGTGCTAACTGCAAATGCTAGTTGCCAAACAGTTATCCTCTCCCCTCTGTTCCCAGCTACAGCTGATCTGTCTCACAGGCCCACTTCTTTTCCCAGCTAGGGGCACAATTGAAAGAAAAGGGGGAGGAAAAGCCCTCTCCCTGCACCCAGTCTACTGAGAGACAGAAGCCGGACCTTGTCCAACTACTTTTGTTGCAGTCTGCACAATTTTAAGCTAGACGACATGCATCTTCCAAAACACACTGCTGACATGGTGCTGTTGGCACTCGCTTTTTCTAAATGAGTGATTCATCACTGAGACTGCCTCCATACAAATTCTTACAGCATAATGATTTTCCCCACTAAAATTTACTTTTAATCAGGTTTTGTAAGTATAACATCTAGAGGTCATAGTTCTCTAAATTCGTTCTTTATGTGGGGTTAACAATCCTACTCCATTCTGACATTAATGAGATTCCTTATTAAATAAAATATTCACAAGGAGTGGGCACTCCAAATGCATCATATGTACACTTTGCTGTGAACTCATTTTTCTAGTTGTTGAGGGGTACTGAATGCTTCATACACATTAGCAGCAAAGTCTTTCACTTGTTCCATCATTAACAGATCCTGAAAAGAGAATATTCAAGTAACTGGTCATTTTGCACTTTTAAAGGTACAAGTGCACTTATTAAGAATATATACTTGAAGTTGATTAAAAAGGTCCTCCTGTCCACTAATGGCATCTGCCTATCTAGGAGAAGAGAGGTGCGCAGGAGCCACATGGCTCCTAAAGTGATCAGACAGGAAAAGTACCATTCTACCTACAGCAGGAAGGGCCACCCTCTCCAGAGCACTGAGAATATTTACCAGCACTATCTCAGTTTTGCCTGGATTCCATTTCAGCTTGTTGAACCCCATCCACAGCCTTCAAGCACTACAGAATCAAAGCAGCTGCTTCCAAGTGCTTACTGGTAGTTATCAAAATACAGAGCTGGACGTTACTGGCATATTGATGATGACACCAAACTCAAAGCTCCAGGTGATCTCTCAGGGGCTTAACAGACATAGTATAAAGCATCCGTGCCTTGTGATACACCACATGAAACTTGAACAGATACAAAATGCCACCATTCATCTGTTGACAAGTGTGGGTCTACTACATGGACATATTAGTGTCTAATACAATGTTCCAACACATCTGCAGAGGCTACCAGTTTGTTTCTGGGCCCAATTCAAAGTAGTAGCTCTAAGCCTTATGCGGGTCAGGCCAGGATGGCCTCAGGTAGCACCTTTCTCCATAGGAACCCTGCCCCCAGTGTTTTAAGATCTACCAATGAGGCCCTGGATACTGTTCTCTTGGAACTGTAATTGGCCTCTGCTAGTAGCAGGGCCTTTTCAGTTGTAGCTCTGAAATGTGCTACATTGGGATGCACATTTATATTCTTTCTTGGTTTCATTTCAGAGATATGTAAGGTGTTTTTATTCTGCCAGACATTTGAAAATGATCTGGAGATTTTAAAAATTGTTTTTTACTAATTTATATTTATTGTCTTATGCTCCTATTATTTACTATTCTCCTTTGTAGTCTTCATGCAGTCACACATAGTGGAGTTCTGCACATGCACAGAGCCAACCCTGGAAGCTTTCAGAGCATTGTAGAGTGGTCCATGAATGGTATCATAAGTGGTTCTTGTAATGGATCAGAAAGAGCTATTAACTCTGCCTGCACCATGGGAGTCAGTGCTCACCTCCTTCCTTTACAGTGAAAAGTGTTTTTCGTGTCAGAAACGTGTTCTGAGGTCCGTGGAGGTAGTTGCAGGCCCAGAGTGAAACAGAAGAGGCCTCCGGAGGCCGCCCCTCACAGGATCTAGTGAGAAACTGCATCGGGTGCTGAGTTTCAGCACCTGTGGTTCTCGGTATCCGCGGGAAGGGGGGTCCAGAACCAATCTCCCGCGGATACCAAGGGACAAAAAAGACTTGATATCAAGCTACAGTTTATGCCTAAGCCAAATTGAAGGAACATTTCAATGTCTAGCCTAAGAATGAGTGCATACCTCTCTATTTACAGACCTGAAGCCTACCCAATTCACACACATAGTTCAAGTTTCAAGGCTTAACTGTGGCATTGTTATTCATCTCCAAATGCCTACTAAAAGAGGCACCTTTCAAGTGGTGTCCTCTTATATTTAGCTGGGAGAGAGCAACTGTCCCTTTTTATCTCAGCATGGTGTCTTTTCCAGTGGCTCTTGCTGGTGTCTCTTCTGCACCACGTTTTAGACTATGAGCCTTTTGGGGGCAGGGAAGCAGTTGTTGATTTATTTTGCTATGCGAATAATGTGAACTGCTTTTTGCTGAAAAGTGGCATATAAATATATATTTAATATATTTATTAATACTAATAATACTAACCAATCTGATGCTACCATGGATTTAATGCAATTCAAAAACAAAACAAAAAAGTCTGATCCTGATGAAATTTATCAGCTTTCTGAGCATTTTACTCCATGTCAGACATTTTCATTCCAAACACACTGATACCTTGATGTATTTCATGGTACCAAAGAGAAATGGTGACCTGCATTCTATCTTAGACCTTTATACAGTTCTCATTCTGGACCAGGTCCCACACTCCTTGAACAGTAGACCATTCCAGCCAACTTTTTTGAGGGTGTGCCTCTCCATCCTGACACATTAATGAAGACTATAACCACTGATGCATTGATATCTGATGGGGAACTCACTGCAGCTCCTCAATACTTATGAAGTTTGAGCAGTGTAACAGAGGAAAGCTTACAGCAACGTTTTAGAGTTGCTGCTGCTATCTTTCAAGTGCTAAAATCCTTCTTACCATCTATGAAGGACCAGGTAGTACAGATTCTAACAAACGACACAGCTACCACGTACTACACAAACAAACAAGTGTGGCATGGCACTGAAAACCCCTGCATCTTAGCATGCACAACACCAGAGTGGATTGTTTGATGAGTGGGCATAGAACCTTTTCCAAGTGGTCAGCTGTGCAGACACATCCCCTATGCAGGCATGGCTTCAATAGGTGGAACTCCTCTTCACTAGAACAAACTTGGACTGGAACTGAGGAACTAGGAGTCCAACCTATGCTTGAGACACAGAATTGTGCACAGGGTCTCCCCAGTCAAGCATAGGCGCAGAACATCTGACAAAACTCTGGAAGCTTCTGAGGTCAGCTCAGAATTCCACTACGTGTGCCTGCACAAATGACCACTTGGAAGGACTACTGTTACAGGTAAGTGATCTGTCCTTATAAAGGGCATCATTATATGTAAATCACCTTGTGAACACTCATGTTGAAAGACAGTCTAGAAATGTAAACAAATCTTCCAGGGGCCAAACTAGCACCACAATTACTCTTTGAGGGTATTCCAACAGAAGACAATGGAACGACTCAAGCGCCAGTCTCAACACCCCTGCTAGCTATTCAAGGAGTAACAGAATTCTGTGATCCACGGTATTAAAAGCTTTCAGATGCAGATCATCTACCAGGTTACCAGAGCCATCCTGGTCCCATAATCAGGCTAGAAGTAAAAATAGGATTTAGGAATTGTGTGGGTTGAGAATGGATTCTATTTGTTAGGTGTGTTTTTTTTCCAAAAATTTGAACTATTTCTGGGAAAAAAAAGATGTTGAACACTCTCATACAAGTAGTTTCACTTTCTGTTTTTATGCAGTATAGAGTGAGTACACCTGAACTGTGCACATTTCTTCTTTCTTCCTTTTAAAACTGGTCCACAAGCTTTTCTTGCAGTAACATGTTTGTTACTGCAGTGTTTAATGCAATTTTAAGTGCTTAATAATTATCATAATTGGCCTCCACACTGTGCACCTTCAGATGCCAAGCCAACGCCAGACTTTTTAAAAAGGCACTTGCATTTGGCTGATGCTATCTACTGTGTTACATATTTCCTGCTGTTTGACTGGTTTTGAGTTTTATACTATAATGTTAATTTTGCTAATGGCTGCTGTGCTGCTTTATGTTTTTGTATTTTACTTTAATTTGTTGTTTTGCAGAGATTGGTGTGGACTTTGGTTTACCATGTTAAGAAAAGTGGAATAAAATGAAAGCACAGTATAGCGCCTGCTTGACAAGACACACTGAAAGTCTTAATTGGCTGATTTTAGCTGATGTTAAATGTGGCATTGTTTCAATTATTTCATTCTATTTATATGGTTTTAATTTTGTTTATAAGACTCCTTACAGAAAGACCAGTACAATTAAAATGAATAGAAATAAAAAAGCACCTTCTTACCTGAACAAAATGACTAGGTGTTTCACTGCAGACAGAATAGATCTGCCCATTTATTATTGGAATTATCTTGGCTAAAGGAAGACTGACATTAGAAAGGCTAGGAGAGGAAAAAACATGTAGTCACATTACAAATGTAACTTGTTAGCTACTTCTGCAGCACACAGTGTGCTTCACTGCTTCCATAGAAAACCTCAATGACATTTTCCCACCAAAAATAGTACATTATTTCTTTCCTTCAATAAAAATATTTAACTTCCCAATCCTACCTAAATCCCCCTGCACCAATGCAGCCACGCCAATGGGGTGCGTGCTGCATCCCGTGGGTGAGCTTCAGGCCCTGGAAGTCTCCTCTGAGTAAGGGAACATTTGTCTCCTTGCCTGGGGGTAAACCTCTGCCGCCTGCATGTGTCTACTCAGATCTACACCTGCCACTTCGCTGGCACAAGTCCAAGTGGACCTGGGAAGGCGGATCAAGGCTGAGAAAAGGGATAGGATATCAGTGGCACCACTGCCGCCAATACCACACTCTTTCCAGTCTTGATTTGCCCCCACCCCATCTCCTCCCTGTTCCGCCCACCTGTGGTCAGACTTATCTGCGATCAGACTTATCTGACTGCCATCAGACTTACCTGTCTTGGTCTGGTGGCAGTCCTCCCGCACTGCCGCTGTTTGTTAATTGCCACTGTTAATTCCTAAAATTACCGCCAGCAGTGCGCTGCATGTGCCGCCGGAAACCATTTATGATAGCAGAACTGTATTCCACTGTCAAACCAATCCTGGATAGGATTGGGCCGTAACTGACTACACTTAGGCTACAATCCTATGTACACTTACATGGGAAATAGTACCACTGAAATCACAGGGCCTTAATTTCAAGTAAAGTTTAGGATTACGCTGTTAAGAGTATTTTACATAGAAAACTGAGTTTAATTAATATTAAATTACTTTTAAAATAGATGAAAGGTTTTTACCTGTTCATGGAGCTACTGTGGCATATGTCATGCTCATTGGGTCTGAAGAATTCTGCCATGTTGTCCAATAATCGACTGAACCCTCTATTTAAGCACGTGCTCAAAACTCTATTAAAATCTGGACTGAAAACACCAAAATAAACAAACAGTCTCAATATACTGTACCCAATCTTGGATAACTTTTAGCCCGTTACTCTATTCAACAATCCAGGTTCATATCATAAAGCCACTTTGCCATCACCTACTTCATATCTGGCATTATTAATGTATTACATTTTACTGTGTTGCAACAAATACAGTATGTGGAAATAGTACATATTGATAACATATTTGTTACATATTTATAACAAGTTGAATCACAAGGTGATTGCGATAGCTTCCAGGTTATCCAGCTATCGCAATCACCCAGAGAAGAAAAATGAACCCCCTTAACCGTCAACAGGAATTGGTGTATGTAAACAAAATCTGGTACCCCTTCCTAAGTAAAGCAGGATCACAGATAGTAAGGCAAAGGCTACTCTCGGTCACGGAGGAAACTGACAGTTCCGGGATCAATTAAACAATCAGCTTCCCGCGCTTTTTGTAGCGCGTCTCTGTTTAAATCTAGCCTACTTTCTCCTGTAGGTATCGGAACATCTACTGGTGTATATCCAGTTTTGCTTGAAAAAAACCCTGGAGCGGGGAGAAACGTTGCAGGAGGACTGTGGGTTTATTTTTATCTTTTATGTCTGCTTGATAATCCTTGTGCGTCTTCCCTCTTTGGTACGCTGAAGACTTTCTGCGCTAAGAGGAATTTCTCCAGACATTTGGTGAATAGTAAACTTTATTTTTCTCTTCAACAAAATATTACATGGCTTTATTACCCATATTTCCGATCTCGCTGCAAATCACAACGAGCCATGATAACCTTCATTCAACAGAGATGATACTGTTGTAATGTAAGCTGATCTGTTGTAGCAGCACAGAACTCACAATGTTTTTCCATGTTGGTTATCTAAACAACATGTCACTCCCTTAAATGTAGTTTATAGACCGGATCTCCACAACTTGTGAGTGACTACGCCAACTATAGCTCATAACTCTTGTTTTTGCTGCCTACGTACGACTGCACAATCACAAGACTTGTTAAGCACCTGGCAGGTTACAACACTTTGTGGACCAGAAGTTGCATAAGGCACTGTGCCACATAGCATGCAAGATGATACATCTAGTATGCCGACCATGTATTCTGCTCACCTTCAGTTTCTACCATGACAATGGAAAGAAAAGCACCATGGTGAAAAATTCGAAATTCCTGATGGTAACCAACTATATAAAAGTAGTTAAAACATATGAAATATATGAAAATGGTCACAAAATGTTTGGGTTTAAAAGATTCAATATGCAAGGTCATTTCAGACTTGATGCTGCTGATCCTCCAAACCATGATATGGAGCATCACAAACGTGCTACAGGTTTTCACGATTCAGGCCCCCACCAAGTCAGGGAACTGGACGCAAGCTATAGTGTGATTCAACCATAAAAAGGAAACCAAAAAAGGGCAAGATAACTTGCTCATTTGCAGCATGACCCTGATCCCCCAAAACCAGTTTGGAGGATTAAGAATGTCATATTTACACTGACTCACAGATTCTTAATTGCATTACTGTACTGGGTCTTCGAGCCAGCGGGTGGCGCAGTGGGTTAAACCACTGAACCATGAGCTGTCGATCGAAAGGTCGGCAGTTCAAATCCGTGCGACGGCTCCTGCCAACCTAGCAGTTCAAAAGCAAGAAATTGCAAGTAGATTAATAGGTACCGCGTCAGCGGGACAGCGTTCCATGCGCCTCGGTGTTGAGTCATGCCAGCCACATTACCATGGAGACGTCTTCGGACAGCGCTAGCTCTTCGGCTTTGAAACGGAGATGAGCACCGCTCCCTAGAGTCGGACACGACTGGACTTAATTGTCAAGGGATACCTTACCTTTACCTTACTGGGTCTTCACCTTGTTTATAACAACTAAATGGGATCAGTTATTACAGAAAGTTGTATAAATCACTCTAAAGGTTAAAGATTCAAATTTCAACCTAAGTATGTTTTCTATTATCCCTTATTTAGTGGAATAGTTTTTACACAGATTAATGGAATATTTCCTACATACCTTTCTAACATGTCTCTTGTTTCATTAAGTAATTTAATAGTAGCAACATCTTTTTCTGTAAGTCCACAGGCCTAGAAAGACAAACAGAGCATAAGCGAAACCTGAACTTGCTACAATGCAAGATGTCCTCATTTACTTTGATCTTCCATGTGAGTACCAGGGCTTTTGAGGCTCACTCCCTACCACAGCCCCACAGTCGGGGGACTCTTCAGAGCAGCATGTAATACAAAAGGGGAAACCATGAAAACCCTGGTACATAGAACTTTGGAATCCAGCCATTATTTGTATTACATTAATCCCAGAGTTCCTTCAAAATTCCAGCTTGCAGCCATGTTTGAGGACTGGACAAAATGAATTTCAGTTGTCAAAACATTTTTCTACACTGACTTGAATAGAAGGAGCAGCAAACAGATTTCATTGAGATGTATCTAAGAGCTTCTTCTGTTTGCAGAAGAAGCTCCAGTTGTGCAGAGTGAAAGGGGCAAGGAACAAGAATATATTTTTGGAGGTGAAGGGGGAAGATCGGTGAAATTCACTTTGTATAAAAGGAGGTTACAAAATATATGTTGTATCTTCCAGCAGTAATTTTTGCTCTTCTTGAGATGAAGAGTGTGGATTAAAGAATCAAGAAAAGGGTCAATGTGTGGTCTATGCATTGAACAAGTGTCCCTTGCTTCTGGGACTTCTTGTGCTCTAGGAAGTTTGAACCTGATGTACAAGCTTCTCATTCTTCTGACAGAGAGAACCACCAATCCAAAATCCCTCTCCTCTCTCCATCTCTTTTCCTCCATTATTTGGGAAAATACTCTCTCCTGCTTCTCCACCCACCTTTCTCCCAGGTTGCCTGTGATTGCTGATTTGCTTATTTTAAAGCAGTGTTTGTTTGAGATGATTCAGTTCTAGTTCAGATCTGAGCCAATTAAGATTTTAGGTTCAAAACTGAGTTCTGGTTCAGAAACAAACAAATCTTTGAACCAATTTTCATGTTCAGGATCATTCTGACTCCCTGCTCCTGAAAATACGTAAATACCTGCGTAGCTAAAGGATTCTCTTCATCTGGCATCATGTAATGACACAGCAAAGACTGGGATCCCGTTTCTTCAGATGAGAATTTCTCTTTGGATTCTTCTACTATGACCCTAATTTCTCTCAGCTTCTGATCCAAATCCAAGAGAGAAAGAGCGTGTTTGAGAGAAATGCTGCAAAGGAAAGAGTAAAACTTTATTTGCCGTATCAGCAGCATGCAACTAATGGCTTTCAAATATGTATGAAAACATATAAAACTAATGGAACCCTCTCCACATATTTACCTTCCAAATACATTCTGCACAGCATTTTTAACCACAGTAATTAATTCAGTCAAACCTAGAAGAGAAGAACAATTATTAAACCCTTCCCATTGTTCAAATTTTGCAGAAATTAGCACTGTGTTAAAATAGGTCTACAGATATCATACCATCTCCTAGAAGGTGTTGAATACTTGATAAATATTGCTGTTGGACTTCAGGGGGAGCTAGAGGTGTCTATAAGGAGAAAAACATTCCGTAATGTTTCTGTTATATTATGGAGTAGTGTGTCTATCCTCCATGAGTCTGTACAGCCAATCACAATGCAGAATTTCCCTCCCCTTGCCTTCTCTGTCCTCTCCTGCTGCTGGTACCATTCTCAAGATATCCCAGTTCTTAACATCCTCACAGCACAATCCAACAACTTTTGTGCCAGTTTAACCAGCGGCGCAGCGAGAACGGGAGGCCCCAGAACAGAAAAGGGATTCAAATCCCCTTTGAATTCCTCTTTTGGAGGGAATTTGAATCCCTTTTCCATTCTAGGGCCTCCCTTTCTCACTGCGCCACTGGTTAAACCGGCACAAATGTTAAGTCGGATTGCGCTGTCAGCCATCTTTGAATATAGAACAGCAGAGGACAGAACAATTCAAATCATTTCCAAAAGCCTCATTTATCCTTCCTAATTTTAAGAAGAGCTGTCTTGAAAACTCCAATACAAGCATAGAACTTCAGTTTTTTCCACTTTGCTTTAAAGCCAGGGTAGTCGTAGGTGCCCTGTTCAACACCAAGGAAACAGGAAACTCAGGATATATGCAAAGCTCTTCACAATTATGAGGGCTAGACCTTTTGGAAACAGTTTCAAGACCCATCTTCTTTACTCCCTAGCATTATTCCATCTTTGAAAATTAGCCTAAACCTGGTCTTATACAATTTTCTTCCAATACTCCAAATTCAATTCAGCATAGTATATAGTTCATTTCAACAGAATTTAAGTATATATCACTGCATCCAAACTTTTGGATCCAAAATTGGGTTTCACCAATTACCATCATCCTGACTGAATATTCACTCCTGAACATATTTCTGCACTTCAAACAATGTACTTACTGTGCCGTTTTTGCAAACTGCTGCATTATCTAAGTAGATATATCCACCAATTATGTTCAGCTGGACTCGCAGAAGAACTACCAGCATACAAGTGCTATATACAGCTACAACGCTTCTTGTAAAACCTTCAACAAAAAAGAAATGTCTTGATGTGGGACACACTGCCCGGAGATATCAAACTTGTCATCAAAAGTAAAAAAAAGGGAGTTACATCTAGCTTGTTACACATTACACGTCTAGACATATTTATTATTCTGCCCTTTCTATTCTGAAACCAGGGCTACATTTCTAGAGCTTATTTGAAGCAGAAATCTCCATTTGGTCTATACAGTACTTCTAAAAACTGGCATAAACAGGAGCCCAGAATTATCAAAGTGATGACAGACTTTGCACTAGCTGCAGCAAAAAAACAGAAAGTAGCCAGGGAAAGGACTTAGAACTTTTGTTATCTGAAAGAGTCAATAATGCTACATGAGTAATGCTGAATTTGTTTTAAACCTCTTTAATATGATATAATACTGTATAATATAATGAAATGTAGATATAAACTACAATCTACTAACTAAAGAAATACAAAGGGAAAATCAGCATGCATTGCAGGGCTTTTGACCTTTTTTCTGATCAGCAACTCCTCTTCTCACTACCACAAGCTGTTTTTTAGACTTGGGAAAGTTTATGAATCAATTTGCTATGTGCAGCAGAATTGGGCCAGGAGGGTGGAATGTGACAGGGCAAAGAGTTGCATTTTGAAGAAAAATCAGAAGCCCTGCTATAAGTGTTTAATCCCTTGCACATATATCACAAGGCTCACTGGAGCACGACGGTAATAATTTATTTTGACTTACTTATGATTTTCAGATCTTCCCATATTTCTAACTTGTTGGCTGGTCTGGGGAAAGGAAAAAATGAAAACGTTTAAAATGAATTAGTTGATAGAAAGCCAAATTTCAGTCTACATAAAGGTATAGAAGACTATCTTTATCAAAAATTAGTTAGAGCAGACATAAATATGCAGAAGATATACAGCAGGTGTGGGCAACCTTTTTCTTTAAAGGGGCTGGACGTTAGGCGGTGATGTCATCACGTCACCGCCAAACTTCTGGGTTGCTGAGCACCTGGAAGTGGCCCATGCAGAACTTGACTTGGAAGGCTTTGCCTTTGCCCAGTTTGCTGCACACTGGACGTGGAACTGTCGAGTTGCCTGCCCAGGCTCCCAGAGTCCCTGTGCCTGCCAAGCTCTGCGCGGGCTGGACTTTGGCTGGCAGGCTGGATCCAGCAGTGGGCTGTAGGTTGCCGACCCCTGATATACAGTGAATACCAGGATTATGCAAAGTGATACTAGCAAAGGGATCATTAGCAAATCCCACACAGTAGTAGCTCTAAGGAATTTAGCAAACGAACAAACAGCACAATCCTGATTAAGTAGGCTTACTAGATCGACGACTGGGACGGAGCGATCTACCCTTAAGGGGCGGGGTGCGGGGGCCCCCAGAACGCATCCTAGGCTTACCATATCGACGACCGGAATGGAGCGATCTACCCTTAAGGGGCGGGGCGCGCGGGGGGGGGGGGGCCAGAACGCATCGCGTTCTGGCCCCCCCGCGCCCCACCCCTTAAGGGTAGATCGCTCCATCCCGGTCGTCGATATGGTAAGCCTATGATTAAGAATCCGGCTGACGGCCCAGGGCTGCCCGCCGGATCCTGTGCATAGGCTGCCCGGCGCGCGCTGGGCCAGAGGTCTACTTGGGGAAGGGGACGCTTGTCCCCTTCCCCGAGTGTAAACCCAGGCCGGCCCTATCGGCCTCCTCGGATTTCCACCAGCTAAATAGTTAACAGCCCTAAGTGCTGATAATAAATGTTACAGATGGCATCTTTCAAACTAATTGAAACACACTGGGATTCACTTTATGATAGGCTGTGATCTTTAAGTCCCCTTCATCTATGACTTCCATACATCATGCGACAGCAGAATAAGAGTAATATTAGAAGCATACCACTTATAGCCCAAATTTAGAGGACAGGGATGCAAAACAAGGCTTCCTATTGGATGCAGCTACTGAAAGGTTACACTTACTTGTTTTTCAGCAGAGAAGTGAGACCCTCAGAATTCAACTGATGCATCAAGGCATCTCTTAGTGTTGGAAGCATTGACAATACTATTAATGAAAAACAAATGATCAGGGAAATAACCAGATTAAAATTAACCAGCAAATTAAAAATAATTATCATTTAACTTGTGTTTAACAGAGAAGGGTCACAAGACCCCTCCAAAAACAAGAAGTGAAAACCTCAATTGTAATATAGTTCCGACATATAGTTCGTTAGTAAAAACCACTGATTTCATGTCTAGGAAATGAACCAATGCAAAGGCCACTTTTTTGCAGACAGAACACAACTGTAAATAACTGCTAACTGGGGCAAGAGGCACTTTTTCAGTAGGTGCTCCTCTTATATTTAGCAGGGGGAGAGTAACTGCAAGCCCTTTCACCCAGCACAGTGTCTTTCTGGTGGCTGTTTGCTGGTGGTTCTCTGCATCTTTTTTACATTGTGAGCCCTTTTGGGACAAGGAGCTATTTAATAATTTGATTTTGTCTGTAAACTGCTTTGTGAACTTTTTGTTGAAAAGCGGTATATAAATACTGTTAATAATAAATAAATATCAGTGGCAAGGCCTTTTAAATAACAGCTTCCAGTTTTGGTCACTCATGTTCAAACCCAATGAATTCTGATGGAACAAGTGCAAAGCACAATTACAAAGTTTGGAGAATGCGTTTTATGGCTAGAGATGGAAAGATCTTAGCCTGTCTAGCTTAGAATAAAGGATAACCACTCTTTAAAATATAGGGGGGGGGGGACATATAAGCACAGCACAAGAACAGTCCATAAAAGGGTAAACAGTCCATAAAACAGATATATTCAGAGGTAAAACACAAAAATGAAAAAAAAAATCAGGACATCAAACACTGGACGGGTGAAAATAACTTAAGCTTAAAACACAAAGACGGAGTTTTAAGTCCTGACATGCAAGACAGAGGTACTGGTGGTTGATGGTTCAGCTGATTCAGGAATAGGTATATAACCTGTCCTGGAAAGGACTGCACTCCCCCGGAAAGGGCAAGTTCACAGCTTGAGGGTGCTCCTTGATCTGGGGCCTCCTTATGGAGGACAAAGTGCCATTTCATCAGCTTTGGCTAGTGAAAATGGCAACCATTCCTGGAGACATCAGACCTGGCCGCAGTTATCCATGCTGTGGTCATGTGTAGAGAATACACTATTGTAATGAACTGTATGTGGGGCTGCCCTTGAAAACTGTTTGGAAGCTTCAGCTGGTGCAAAAGGGGGATGCCTGGTTGCTGCCTGGGACAGCTCGCTGGGAGCATATTACACCTACACTAATCAATCGCACCAATTCGCACTAATCATTCGCACCTACACTAATCATTCGCACCTGCATGCTTTCCAGCTCTACTCAAGGTCTTGAGTAGATCAAGCTCTTGCTTTTAAAGCCTGAAATTATTTAGGACCAGAAGAACTATCCTTTCCTGTGGGTACCTCCTCCCCATTGTCAGAACATCATCCAAGGTCCTGGTTCAGGTGCCCATTTTGTCAGAAGTTTGATGGGCATCCATAAGAAGCAGGGCCTTGGGGCCAGTGGCACCAGTGGGAACCCAGACAAGGACCTAATCTGTATGCCTTCATGTGCATGGCCAAAACATGGCTCTTCAAGAAAGTTTTTAGTGTCAACAGTTCTCAATTGCTTTTTTTGTTTTTGCTGTTTAGGTTGCCATCGTTATAATTTCATGTTATTGTTTTATGTTTTATTATGATATCCAATGTCAAAATTGCTCTACATTCTGGAAAAGAGTAGTATACACACTTTTAAAAATAAATAAGTTCAACACACTTTGGGCCACGAATGGCCATTTCTTAGTGTAAATTTTTGTCTAGCGTAAGGGATTCCTGTTCAGGAAACACAAGCCCCAAATCCCCCTGCTGATACAGAACCAGATGTGCAGTCTTGTCGATACTATGCCTATATTTGCTGAAACAAGGACCCAGGCTCAAAGCAGGCATCATGCCAAAGGATGGTTAAGGAAACGTAACGATGGGTTGGCATGATGTTTGGACTGACAAAGCATGGCTTGTGATCAGCTGGTACACTATAATTAGAAACTACAGTTTGAAGTGTAGAATTGTGTTGTGTGCCAACTGAGGTATGATTTTTTTTCTCTTTTTTGGGGGGGGCCTATTTTTGGACACTTCTAACTTCCTAGAAGCTCCCGTGCAGGTTCAACAGCCTTATTGCTGCTGGAAAATCCTGGTTCGTTGTTTGACACACCATTATCAACCAGCCATGTGTATTCGACTCTAGGTTTATTTGTAGATTTTGAGTCTGTCCCTGCAACTTGACAAGGTTAACAACTGATGCATGGAGGGGGCTGTGGACTTTGATCTTGAGTAGCTTCATCCGCTGGGTGTTACTGGTTATTATATCCATTTGATCAAGCTCTTGCTTTGTGTCCATCCAGTTGAGTTCACACACTTCCCTCAGCCTGCGTGTACTTTTTCTACCCCTCCTTTCCCAGTTTGATTATTTTTTTTCTTTTGTATCTTTAATAAATTAGCTACATTTTGATCCTTCGTGTGCCTAGTCCATGTTCACAGGAAATTCAGTGGGTTGTCATGTCTGACCTCTCTGCAGACGGTACTGCGGTTTTCATTTTTAATAATAACCCCTGGGGTTCAGTGATCTCCTGGGAGGTTCCCGCCCCCCCCAGATTGGTCTCCTCTGCCTGGTTCCATGTAGCCTGGGATGGTGACACCAGACACAACTATCCGTCTCCTCCCTGTTCAGCTGCTGGTTCAGTAAAGGGAAAGTGAGGAGCAGGAAGGGGTGCATGTGCACTAACCAATAGGAAATACTCCCCTTGGTCATCCTGCTCTCTCCTGGTAACTTTCCTGACATGTAGTTTTGAGTTTTAGATGCTACTACCTTACCTGTCATGTTGCAAGTTCTTTGGTTACTTTCAAAATGGTACTGCCTTCGGGCTTGTGCTATGTATTCTGCTGCTTCTCTCTCTTGGATTGCTTTCATTTTTTTCTGGCCATATTTTCCAAGGACATAGACTCCTACAAAAGAAAGACAAGAGCTGAAAAAAAAATACAATGAGGTGTGCTCTCCTGTTATCTTTGTTCTGCTTTAAAGCCATGTAGAAACAGTAGGAATTGCAAAAATGTAACCTGGAGCAAGTTTTCAAAATTCAATTACCTTATATACTCGTGTATAGGTCTCAAATGTTATGCATTAAAATTGACCCTGAAAACCTGTGTCGACTTATGCATGGGGCTTCTAAGAACAGCTGCTTGGTGGGGGAGGGAGGCTGAGAAGCTGGACACATGGGGGTGGGTAATAAAAAAGAGCTATTTTTCCTTGTTGTGAAGCAACATAGAAACGGAGCTATTCTCCAAACAGGAAGAAAGGTGAAGGAGCTTATAGGAGTTGTAGGCTCTGTGAGGAGTACAGTACAGTACTTCCATAGCAGCAGCCCTCACAAAGATTACAACTCCCATAAGCTCCTTCACCTTTCTTTCTTCCTGTTTGGAGAAGAGATCTGTTTCTGTTCTGCTTCAGAACAAGGTAAAATAGCTTGCTTTCTTCGTGTTTGGAGAATTTCTGTTGCTGCCTCAGAACAATCACTGGTCATTTTCAAGAATTTCATACACCCCTATGTTTTTACCCTTGACGTATCCATGGAAATTCCATTATTTTTGGCTTAAAATTGGCTCGACTTTTCCATGAGATCAACTTATATGTAAGTCAACGACAATTTGAGACATCATCACAAGTCACTGTGGCTCTCCACTGAGTGTGTCCATCTTTGTTTGCATGTGCAGGTTGGCATTTGTCATTATTCCATTGTCAGGTAATAAACACTGCTGAATTGAGAAAAGCTGTGTTATCAAGCAAGAACTGTCTTTATCACACACATAACATGTAAACACCCCCTTATTTTAAAATACTTGGTTTGAACTTAATACTGATGGGCCCAATCCTATGCCAGCCTCTGCTGGTATAACCAGGTCCCGTGACGTCGCAAACATGCCGTAAGGAACGTTGCACCGGCACGGAGGCTAGTCCCACAGGGGCGGAGGCTAGTGCTAGCAGGCCTCCGCAAGCACAGAAGCAGCGCCTGCCAGAGGAGGCGGGGGGAGGGTGAAACAGGGGGGAGGGTGAAACATTCTGGGGCGAGGGGAAGGCAGAACAGACCCAGAAGAGGGGCGGACTCGGCAGAGGAGGCCTCCACCGAATCCTAACCCTCTTTCCAGGCTTGAAAGTTCCGACATGGAGCTGCCCGGATTTGCACCAGCCATTTAGATGCTGCTGGGGCTCGACACAGGGTAAGGGGACAAATATCCCCTTACTTTTAGGAGGCCTCAAGCCCTGCGCTGGATATAGTGTAGCCTACCCTGGCGCCGCTGCATCCCAGCGCGGGACTTTGGAGACAATCGGGCTATAAAATCTAGATTTCTTTTGGAAAATGAAATGTCTCATTTATTTTTAAAACCCACAACCAATTATTTCTTCACAGGAAATAGGAATCTTTTAAACAAAATGCAAGAACAAATGGTTAAATTACTTTTGAAATCAGGATATATGCCCACATTTTAATACGCTAAAATGAGCACAATTTTAATTTTAAGTGCAATCTGGCTGCAAGTAGATGGGGAAAGAACCAATTGCTAAACAAATGCTATTATTGAAATAATCTTATTGTATGTGGTTAAATGCCACATGCAGCTCTACAAACATTTCACTTGTATTGTAGTAATAGCGCATTGCAATGTTTTTTTTTTTAAACTAGGCTGGCAGCGAAACTGTCATCGTTAACAGGCTATTAACATCTGAAGAGCTTTTGGCACAATTGGCAACTTCTGGATGGTTTCTTTCTAATGAATTTCTCATTTCTTGAGAGACAATATATGAGCACAGGAAAGGTCCAGATCCAGAGAGATGCTAGGAAGAGAGCTGCACTTATAGGAAGATGATTCTGCCTGGGGAAAAAGGCAGTTTCTCAAAAACTGGTTACAACAGAAGTCGGCAAGAAGAAAGGGAAGGGATTTGTCTGTGCATGCAAGTGTGGGGAAATCAGAGAAGAATAATCAGGATTCAGGCCCAGACTTGAATCCCTTGCATCATTATGATCTTTAAGAAGTGGGGCAACAAAACTGCTACTCAAGGCAGAAAAAACTAGGGAAACTTTAGTGATCAGACTATCAAATTAAAAAAAAACACCAAGAAATCAGTGTACTGTATGTATCAACGGCCTGTGAAAGGCATTTGGTTACCCATGCCTTTACTGTGAAAGGCACGTAGTTGATGGATGAGTGAGACTTTCTCGGTTCCTGATTTGCAACATGGCAATGATAGTACTGGTCCACCTTGCAGGGCTGTTGGTTTTGTAACCAAGATAATATACCATGAGGCTGATGAGCTAGGAGTGCCGCATAAATATTATCATCGTTTAGGCAGATTGTTTTAAAAAAAAAAGGCTGCAAAGCAATCCTATTGACTTTCATCTGGAAGTAAGCCTCACTGAATGCAGTAGGAGTTGCTGCCAAGCAAACATGCGACGGTGAGGTTAGGGAGCAGAGCAAAATAAAATTACGAAGTACACGTGAGTTCTGCAAGAAGGGAGAGGCAGGTTCTGGGCGCTGCCAGACAGTGGAGGAGTCTCCGGTACTAGAAGGGGACACCGGGACAGGACTGTAAGGGAAGGAAGTCGGGTCTCGAGAGGCGCAGGGACGCTTTATGTGCAGTGGGAGGAGGGTGTCGTGCGTTGCGCGAAGAAGACCAAGGGCCACTTCAAGGGAGCCGTGGATCACTCACCCCCCAGGAGGGCACCCAAAAAGAAGCATTTCTTTTTGTGACGCTTCAGAAAGCCCCACACGGCCAGCAGCATCCCGGAGGCTCCAGTCGGTCGCTGCTCTGCTTGCTCGTCACCGTAGCACGGCACAGTAAGACGAAGCCACGCCCCTTCGTCCCAGACGTTGAACACGCCAACGAGGGAAGGCGTAGAGCGCGGCGTCCGCTCGTTTTTCAGTCCCCCGCTTTGTCGAGGTCCATCCCTCCCCGCATCCCCCGGAACCCTCTGCTGTGCGCCTTTTGTTCCGGGAAGCATCCCAGGCAGTGCTCTTCTCCGTAAAGATGGACGCGACGACAGGGAAGCGGGTGGTGACCGCCGGAGAGACTGAGGTGTGGATGGACCGAGCCGTAGACATGGTGATTATGCGAGAGCGAAGGGGATAGAATGGAGGAGCGGGTGCCAAAGAGAGGGACAGCAGCGGGACTTCTTGACCTTGGCCGCTGCAAAAACGAAGAGTCCTGTGGTACCAACCGTAACAACTTACTTAACAATTAACATACATAGTTATTGTCGTGTGGTACAGTATACGCTTCCGTACATCATATGCAACATAGTAGACATTCTAAGTCTTTAAGGTGACACAAGGCTATTCGTCATAACAAAAGCAACCAACTCTGATGCTTGCATATTGAGATGTCCGCAGAAGCAGGTTTTCTCTCCACTCGCTGCATGACAAAAATTTTTTTGCTGTCCAAATCTTCAGACTAACAGGAGCGCTGCCACTGCACTGCTTTCCACCTGATATAGGCACAGATATAAGCCGCGTTCGCAGTATTCTTGCACTCCACCTTAATTAACCTGGAAAATGGCCCTTCTCCCTTCTTTTGCACTAACTGCCTCTGTCACAGCAGGAGAGGGTGGGAGAACATTTGCCTATTCCTCGGGAGCACCTAAATATTTTGTTATTGTGTGAGGTATAAAAAAGTAATCAGAACAAACATTTAGTATTTTTTTTTACAGTAATATATATTTGTAATTTAATCTTGATATCCAAGACCGGACTCTTAGCCTAGGTTGGAATCTTTTCCCCTCCCACCGGAAATCCATTCCTTCCCATCTGCAGCTCGTTGAATCCTGAATTGTTGTCTCTGATAACATGGAATAGCAACTCCAGTTCTGTCTCATATTATTGCAGAGCCTAACACAGTTCAATTGACTTCTCACATAAGAGAAGCCCTGCAGTTTGTTCTTCCTGCTTCTTGATTTCAGTTTTAATCTTGAGGGCTCAGATTGTGTTTACTTACACATATTGGAGACTGCCTGCTGGAACTGTCAGCTTAATTCGTATTAGCCAAGTTCCTACCATCTTTCACAAACCCCTTGGTTATGTTATTTTTCTGGAAGTGAAAAGGGACATCAGAGTTCCTAGAACGGTGCAACCTCACTGCTGCCTAACTAACTGTGAATTTACATCTATGTAAGATGCTCATAGTCAGCATCTTATTTTAGTCATCCTATCCTTGACAGTAGTTAGAATCAGGCTATTCGTCTCTTATTGTTGTTAATTTACCAATACCTACCTTCTTCATTTAAACCACTTTCCCCTTGCATTATAAAGACTTATAGTGTGGCGCATGCAAGGGTGGCACCTTGTGTGGGGCGCATGCCCGTGGATCCAGAAGATCCCATGAAGAGATCATGCAACCCTGTAGAACTGCTATGCAAATTGCAGCAGCCTAGATCTCAATATTTTCCTAATGCTATATATATGCGACTCAGTTGTAATAATGCAGGGGGTCCAGGGAACAACCCCATTGGCAAGGGAGGAGGAGAAAGTGCTTGTACAGTATGAGCACTTCTTCCTCTCTGAGGATGTGGGGAAGAACTGCAAGGAGGAGTAGCCTGGTAAGCTGGTGGGGACATGTGTGCAAACTCAGGGGTTAAATAGGTACAGGTGGGCCCCCATATCCACGGATTCGCTATCCACGGTTTCAGTTATCCACGGATTGTGGGGACCCCCCCCCAGGCTTTTACTTTTTTCCCCAGTAAGCTTCATTTCTTCCTTAAACAAACAGGAGAAGCAGCCTCTGGCAGCTTATTGCAGGCAAGTAGAACAATTCTAAGTCCTAGAGAGGCTCTGCAAGGTTAACAGAAACCTTGCAGAGCCTCTCTAGGACTTAGTCTCATTCTACTTGCCTGCAATGAAGGCTGTTTCTCTGTTTGTTTTAAGGAAGAAACAAAGCTTGCTAAAAGAAAAATAAGAGCTGGGCGCGCGCTCGCACACCTGCTCGCAGGGGAGGCAGGGCAGGGGCCCCTCAGGAAACCATGGTTCGCTCTTATCCACGGTTTCAAGTATCCACGAAGGGGCCTGGAAACATATCCCCAGCAGATATGGGGGGGAGTACTGTACTATATTCTAGGGCTCGGTGCCAGCCATGGGTACATATATCCATGTTTCACTTTATCCTAGTTTGTCAGGTGGGCTAGGCAGAGTGAGTGTGACTTACCAAAAGCCTGTAAAGTTCATAGTTAAGAGGAGATTTGAATCTGGATTTCCTGTAATGAGACCAAAAACTATCTTCACTGCACATCATACTTGCTCCAGTATCTTTGTTTCGTTACAATAAATCAACCTGGAAGGCTTTTTAACATTTTACTTACTCATTGTATTTGTTTCTCATAACTCTCTTTTTGTATTAACACTGTGGTTTCCACAGTTGTGGACTAGGTCTCTTTTATATTGGCAACTGCAACTGCTCAACTCTTCATAAATGTTACTTAACTAATGTAATGATTAGCATAACTTTCATATCTAGATCTTGGCAAAGATGGCTAAGATAGCAATGTAATAGTAAAAAGATCATAATAGTATTTTATAATCATACAGATATTCCCACAAGCAAATTTATATATTTAAGGACTGAAAACTGTATTTTAATATGGTCAGTTGTTCTCTTAAAATCAATTGTTCTCTTAAGTTAGAGAGGCAAATTCAGATATAGAAATGTAAGCAAATAGAGAATTTACCTCAGCTGTGCAGATTACTCTGACGTCTGAGACAACAGCCCTAAATTCAAATCTAAGTGTTGTCCTGAAAGCTTATTGTGGTTAAGCCACATAAAGACTATAGAATCTTCTCCCACTTATTCTTAAGTGCAGACAATTGATCTGTCAGTAACAAATATATTCCTCTGGAACCACAAATAATACTTTCCATGAAAGTGAAGAAAATCCAGCAGTTTTATCAGTGCTAGGGTAAATGACTTAAAGACTTCATCTAACATCGCAGTAAACATCAAGTCCTTTGGTGGTGAGTATGCCATGGGCCTGAGATTGTGATGACAGAAAATGCATCCTTGACAGAATTTGTTATCCATTCTCTCAGTAAACTCTTGACATTGGTCTTGCTGATGCTTTTTATGTCTAACAGGCTAAAGAAGCACTAAAAAATGGTGAAGTCCCTGTTGGGTGTCTAATGGTCTACAATAATGAGATCATTGGGAAAGGAAAGAATGAAGTGAATGAAACGAAAAATGTAAGTTTTAAATAAATGTAAGGCACTCCCTTAAAAACAAAATTTAAGAAGATCCTTAAGTTGGTACATTGTCTTTAGTTATTGTCACTTCTGTGAATTTTATATGCTTTTTGTTGGAAGTTAGATGTGAAAGCTATACTGTATTCTCAGTAGTTGTCCCTCAGCTCTTCAACATCTTTCCAAGGGAGGCACACTTGCAACACTCCTTGTATATCTTTGGGAAGGTCATGACAACTTTTCTTTTCTGCAAGGCATAGGGAATGTTTAGCACTGATCTTTGACTGTTGCTGAGTATTGATTTTTTGCTCTTGATGGTTTTGTCTCTCGTGTTTAGTTATAAACATAGTATAACTAAACATGTTTTATTGATTTTTTTATTTTTTAACATGTTAGCCTTGAGGATTTTCTGTGGTTGAAAGTGTGTGTGTGTGTAGTTATAAACATAGTATAACTAAACATGTTTTATTGATTTTTTTATTTTTTAACATGTTAGCCTTGAGGATTTTCTGTGGTTGAAAGTGTGTGTGTGTGTGTGTGTGTGTGTGTGTGTGTGTGTGTGTGTGTGTGTGTGTGCGCTATGTAAATAACTATATAAAATAAACTCTTGCCAAGAAAAGAGCAATTTTAAATAAGCACATTCCATTCACAAGTGAAACGAGTTGCATCTATATTTTTGTTTTTACTTGAATGTCCTAACTTACTGGTCTTGAGTTGGACTGTATATTCAGCTGCAGTTCTTCAGGCATAGTAGTCCTGTCTTGATCTGTTTTATGTTTCTTGGGAACTTCTTTTTCAGAACAGTGCAACAGGCCTTTCATCTGAACTGCTTGATGAAAGATGAACAAGGTTGTCAGCATTTTCTTCCCCTTGCCAGTTTCCAGTCCTGTTCTTTTTGCTGTGATATTCATTGTCTGAGAGGAGACAAAATTATGTGGTTCTTCTCAGCTGGAAAAGATCTGTGCTATTCTCAACTTTACTTGCAAACATTTCCAGCCACCCAACCTGTTCACGTTTAAAGGTGTTTTATTAATACCTCTGGCATTCATTCTGCAGTGTGGTAATTAAGCATGTATATTTTACATAACCTAGCAAACATAAAACCTCTCTCTCTCTCTCTCTCTCTCTCTCTCTCTCTCTCTCTCTCTCATCAGTAAATAATGAAAGCACAGTAGAACAATACCTTCAGTAAACATGACAAAAATTAAAGCAACAAATATCCTGCTTAAACCAAACTCAGTTATAAAAACTCTCTGAAATGAAGCACTTTTCATTTATAAAATAATAACCAACAGGGCAGAGGCCAGGTAAACCTCTTTGGACGGAGAATTCCATATCTTGGGAGGAGCCACCACCAAGTAAGCGGAACGTCTTATAGCACTGCTGTACCATGAATGGCAGAGAAGCTTTAAAACAGCTTCCTTGGATGATTCTTAATGAATGGGGTGCAGGGAGACTATGGGAGGATGCATTCCTTCAGATAACCTGGGCCCAAGCTAGGTAGGTCTTTTGAAGTTCAAAACCAGCGTTTTGAATTATGCCCAGAAATAAAGTCCAGGAAAAGCCATTCAGTATTGGTGTGATGTGGCCCCCATGGCCTCTATCAGTTACTCTGGCTAATAATTTGAACCCATTTCTGATCCACCTTCAAAGGCAAAGGCACTCTCCTGTAGAGTGCATTACAATAGCCCAATCTAGAAAATACCGAGGCATGGAAAATGTACGCAAGGTCACACTGAGGAGAGAGGGCACACCAACCCATTGGCACAATATTCAGGGATTCTATTTCCATCCAGGGATTTGAAGAAAACGAAAGATCTAATTGAGTGCTATCAATATACTGATGATATTGCACTCAAAATCTGAATACTTTCCCCAGCAATTTCATGTAGCTGGGGGACCAAATAAAAGCCAGTGGCATTCCACAGGGTAACTTCCATAGTACTGAACAAGAAAGGGACATTTGTCCCCTTACCCCAGGGAAAGCCCTGGCCGCAACAATAGGTCTCCTCAGACTTGCACGAGCTAAATCACTGGTGCAAGTCCAAGGCGATCCATGTCGGGAAAACAGGCTCTGGAAGTAGGATAGGATGTGGCATGCACCAGCCTCACTGGTCCCGCCCCCTCCTGTGCCTGATCTTCCCTCCCCCCGCCCCATTTTGCCCTCACGCTGCTTGGCGTGGATCTTACCAGGTCTGGGGTGCGCCACTCCTTGAGCCGGTGCGTGAGGGGTGGTGCAGGCCTTTGTGACAGCCCAGCGAACTCCTATGCCATCGCAAAGTGCTTTACGGCGGTTTGCACCAGCCTTGCACTGCACCGGCCCAGGGGATGAGTAGGATTGTGCCATTAGTTTCTCATTTTATCGGACCACAATTTAAGGAAATCTGAAGCTTCAATTCTTCAACAGATATTAATTCAGTAGCCACTACTGCCTTAAATGTTTCGTGTTGTTTCTTTAACACTGTGTTGATGCTGTGTAATGTTGCTATTAAATGTTGTTTGCTCTATTTTACTATGTCACGCAACCTTTTCCTTATGCTATTAGGCATTTAGGATGATTTTGAGGTGAACTAGGGCTGGCTTTGGAACAGACTTTTTCCCATTGAAATTAATGTAATAATTGTACTCATCCAAATTTTCACTATAAGGGCTGTTTTCAGGAATGGATTAGGTACGTATAAAGGGGGAAGAATATTCATTCTTAGTTAACAGTTATAGAGAGGTATTTCCTCATTCTTGCTCTTGGAGATTGCCGGTTCATCTCTGGAGAAGACTACATATCAGATGTACATATCAGAATGGGTTAGATAGAAAGCTCTGTTGCAAAGAGATGGCCAAAAAGTTGACCTCTCTGGCATCTCTTTCCCCCCCCCTGTCCTCCCCCCAACCCTGCTTAGATTAGATTAATAAAGAGCAGACACTGAAAAGGCTTTTAGAGTGTATGCAGATGGTGCTAGCTCTAGGATGGGATGACAGATGAGCATTTACTGGAGTGCCTTGTGGTATTCATGGCATCTGCTGCTGAGCGTGATCTTTTGGAGGACTAGCTGAAATTTACATTCATTTGCAAGATTGTATTTATATACGGTAACTGATTTATAGATTAATTCAGTAGAAATTGATAACTATTTCTTATCAGTTGCATCTTTTCAGATCTTTATTTTGAGTAGCACATTTTTCATTTGCCAGATAATTAGCCTTTTCTCTGGATCGAGGAAGAGGGCATTCCTGACTGTGGGTTGTCCCTCCCACTTAGAAGGCAGGATCGGCTTGGCTGAAATTGTCTCCTCCCCGTGGGAGGGGCCTCCCAGAACCCAGTCCGATCCTGCCTTCCTAGAGACAGGTCGCAGGCTTTTCTGGCTCTACACTTCAATAGGAAATTAATCGTTTATTTTCCAGTTTCTCTATTACCTTTCCTTTTTTCCTAGTCTTCTCTCCTTTTTCTCCGTGTTTTTTCTCCTTTCTCCTCGCTGTTTTTGCTCTTTCCCCTCCTCTCACCCTTTCCCGCCTTTTCCTGTCAGGCTGGGAGAACTGGGTGAATCGCCTCAGCGCTTCAGAGCTCGGCCTCGCCGCACCGGGAGGCCGTAGCCCGCGCTTTTCGTTGGCGTCCTCGGGCGCTTGTGCAGGAGGGAGGAACCTCGCGCTGAGGCGCTAAGGCGGCGGCCGAGCCGGCGTCGCCCTTCGTCTCCCGCTGAGCGGCAGCTGACGCGGAGGTAGAGCGGACCTCTAGGAGGCCGTTTCTACGCGCGCATACAGCTTGCTTTTTCGCCCCCGATCTCCGAGCGGCTGCGGCCCGGAGATTTTTCTCCTTCACTCGGTTGGCCTTAGCCCCGAGGCGGCGCGCTGTGGGGGAGCGCATTGATCTCCCCGTCGTTTGGATCATCTGGTAAGAGCGTTCTTTGCTGATTTCGACGGGGGGATCCTTTGGACAATGACTGAGGTAGCCCAGGCGACTGCCCCCGGGGGGGATGAGGCTCTCGCATCGGGGGAGGGCCCCTCCAACCAACCGCAACCCCTGGACGCTGCCATTCAAGCCCAAATCGCGCGGGCTGTCCAGGAGGCAGTCCAGGGAGCTTTGAAACCTGTTTCAAGGGCTATGCCTAGGTCCTCCCAGCGCCACAAGCGCAGGAGGTCCCCTAGTCCCCTCTCTTTACTGTCTTCAGCCTCCTCAGCTGAGGAAACACTGTTACCCAAACGTCCACGCAGGGTTTCCAGGGGCAAAGTTGTGAGGGGCTCCAAGACTAAGGCAATGAGGAAACGCAGGAGACATGTAGTTATTGAACTGTCTCCTTCTCCTTCTTCAGAGGACTATTCTTCTCCTGACTCCAGTAAGGAGGAGGGGGAACTGTCGGGGGAGGACGACAATGTTTCGCAGGAATCCAAACTTGATCGCCTTTTCCCTCACGAACTCTTCCCCAGAATGTTGAGCAAAGTGGTGACATCTTTGAACCTGGCCCCACCCCCCAACTTTGAGGCCCTGCCTGAACAAGCTCGCTCGTCATCCAGAGTTCTTTTCCCTCAGGGACCAATCAAACCTGAAACGGTCCCTCTGCCTGAGGCTTTCCAGAGGGTGCTCGATACGGAGTGGGGTACCCCTACTGCAACCAGACACCCCTCTCGCCTCGTTAGCAAGTTCTATTCCTTCTCTGATTCTGTGATGGCGTCCTTTAAGTTTCCGGTGGTGGACGCGCCGGTGGCGGCCCTGGCCACTGCCTCTGTGATCCCCTCAGAAGGTGAGGGGGGGCCTCGCGACCCCTGTGATAAGAGGGTGGAGGCGGCCCTGAAGAGGAATTTTGACGCCTCCTCAGTGGCGGCACGTGCTTCAGCAGTAAATTCCATCTTCGCACGTGCCTCCTTTTTATGGGCTGAGGACCTCGCTGCCACTGAGCATGGCCTGTCTAAAACGGCCAAGAATACGCTTAAAAAGATTTCTCTTGCTGCGGCCTTTTCGGCCGACGCTTCTTTTGACGCCCTTCAAATGGATGCCAGGGCCCTAGCTTCCAATGTTGTGGCTCGCCG
Organism: Plestiodon gilberti rubricaudatus; assembly: GCA_026170595.1. NCBI lineage: Eukaryota > Metazoa > Chordata > Lepidosauria > Squamata > Scincidae > Plestiodon > Plestiodon gilberti. The sequence goes on from JANXHW010000001.1 coordinate 68,729,436, forward strand.
CAACATTTGGCTTCGGCAGTGGTCTGTGGATCCAGGTTTGCAGGTCAGACTGGCAGGTATCCCTTTCCAGGGTACGAAACTGTTTGGCTCCGCTTTGGATAATATCCTTGTGGAAAACAAGGACAAGCGGAAAGTCTTACCCTCGGTTTCTAAGGAACCGCCGAAAAGTAAGAACCAATTTTTTCGTCCCTCCAGGACTGACCAGCGTAACAGGGACTCTCATAGACAACGTAGCAGGTGGAACAAGTCTCGTGTGTTCCCCAAAAGCAAGCCCCAGGCTTCCTCCTCGAATGCCCACGCCAAAGCACATAAGGAACAGCGAGCCACATGACTCTTCTCCAGAGACGTCCTCCGCCGCTGTCGGTGGCCGTCTCCTGCTCTTCGCCCATCGCTGGAAGGAAATTTCCAGCGATGCGTGGATTCAGGAGACGGTCTCCAAGGGATATGCTCTGGAGTTTCTCCGCAGGCCTCGTCCCCGGTTTGTGAAGGTGGCAAGGTCAAAGGACCCTATCAGGCATCAGAACATGCTGAACTCTATCCGTCATCTCCTAGAGATAGGGGCGATAGAACCGGTCCCCCCATCCCAGAGGGGGAGGGGGGTCTACTCCATCCTTTTTCTAGTCCCAAAAAAGAATGGGGATCTCAGACCCATCCTGGATCTGAAATCCCTGAACAGGTCTCTCCGGAAACGACGCTTCAGGATGGAAACGTGGAGATCAATCGTGGCAGCCCTGGACAAGGGCGACTTCTTAACATCTATCGATCTCCAAGAGGCGTATCTCCACGTCCCCATTCTTCCGCGTCATCGGGCCTTCCTTCGCTTCTGCTATGGAGGGAACCACCTCCAGTTCCGAGCTCTGCCGTTCGGGGTCACGGCAGCCCCCCGAGTTTTTACGAAACTCCTAATAGCACCAGTCTCATTCCTGCGCCAAAAGGGGATCTACGTGTATCCTTATCTGGACGACATCTTAGTCAAATCTCCGTCTCGGTCCCAGGCTCTGTCGGACCTCTCGGTCACAACGGACCTCCTACAATCACTGGGGTTTGTGATAAACTGGGCCAAGAGCTCCCGAACCCCCTCGCAGTGCATAGAACTCCTGGGGCTGATTATGGACACGGCACAATTCAGCGTGTCACTGTCCCGGGACAGACAAGCCACTCTCTGCTCTATGGTGAACAGGGTCAGGGGTTCTCAGACTGCGGACATCATGTTTCTGGCATCGCTCCTGGGGGTCCTAGTGTCTTGCCAGGACGTGGTTGCCTGGGCACGCCTCCACATGCGCCCGCTCCAGCGTTTCCTCATGCCCTACCAATCTCAGATAGAACAGCAGTGTCACGAGCAGGTTCTGGTTCCGGATTCGATCAAGGACTCCCTTTCGTGGTGGGTGACGGGAGGTCGCCCGGCTCAGGGCATGTCTTTATTGCATCCCCAGCGGACCGTGCTCACGTCCGATGCGAGTCTGTGGGGTTGGGGGGCGCACCTCTTGGGGCAGTTTGCGCAGGGGACGTGGTCCCAGGTGGAGGTTCAGTACAGTATGAACAGATTGGAGTTACGGGCCGTGAGGTTGGCCCTAGTGTTTTTCCGCCAGCAGGTGCTGAACACCCATGTCCTCATCCGCACCGACAACACCTCGGCGAAGGCCTACATAAATCGCCAGGGCGGAACCCGATCCTCCGGATTGCACAAGGAGGCTGTGCTATTACTCTCCTGGGCGGAACAGAACCTGGCGTCGATCCGGGCCGAACATCTGGCAGGGGTAAGGAATGTGACGGCGGATTGGCTAAGCCGGCAGACCCTCCGGGAGGAAGAGTGGCAGCTGCATCCGGAAGTCTTCCTAATGGTAACACAGCGCTTCGGGCATCCAGTTATGGATCTCTTCGCCACAAAGGTAAACTCTCAACTGCCCAGGTTTTACTCAAGGCAGCTAGAAGGCGGAGCAGAGGGGACGGACGCGTTACAGTGCCAATGGCCTCCGGGTCTCCTGTATGCTTTTCCCCCAATTCCTCTCCTACCCCGGGTTCTTCGCAGGATTCGGGAGGGGTTATCTGTGGTGATTTTGATCGCGCCCTCCTGGCCCAGGAGACCTTGGTTCCCCGATCTGATCAATCTGTCCGTCGAACCTCCCTGGCCCCTTCCCGCACGGGAAGATCTCCTTCGTCAGGGTCCCCTCCTGCATCCACGTCCCACTCTTTACAGACTCACGGCCTGGAAGTTGAAAGGTCGGCCCTAACCGGGCATGGTTACTCTTCAAGGGTGGTTTCCACACTTTTGGCTTCTCGCAGAGTGTCCACTAGTCGAGCTTACTGTGTGACCTGGAGGAGGTTTGTGGAGTGGTGTAAAAAGGGGAAGGTGTCTCCCACAAAGCCTAAGATTAAGCACATCCTTGAGTTTCTTCAGGATGGTCTGGAGTTGGGGCTCGCAACTAATACCTTGCGGAGGCAGGTGGCGGCGCTTCAGGGCATTCTGGGTGCATCCCTTCGCATAAATATCTCATCCCACCCACACGTCAAACGTTTTTTGAGGGGGGTGTCTCTACTCAATCCGCCACCTGTACATAGATGTCCCTCCTGGGATCTGAATACGGTACTTTCGGCATTACCTCACCTTCCTTTTGAACCTATGGCGACTGCCCCGCTGAGGGAACTCACGTATAAGACCCTGTTTTTGGTGGCGGTTACCAGCGCCAGGAGGGTCTCTGAGCTGGGGGCACTTTCCACAGACCCTACTCTCTGTATCTTCCACAGGGACAAGGTTGTGCTCAGGCTGGACCCCAAATTTGTGCCCAAAGTCAATTCGTTGTTCCATCGTACCCAGGAGCTGTGCTTACCTTCATTCTGTCCTAATCCTAAGCATCCCAAGGAAAAATTATGGCACACCCTGGATGTTCGGAGGGCGCTTCGTTTTTATATCGAACGTACTAAGGGTTTCCGTAAATCCTCGGCCCTCTTTCTCTATTTCGAAGGCCCTCGGATGGGCTCTAGGGCATCCTCGGTTGCCATTTCCTCATGGCTGAAGGCATCTATCGCTTCCGCCTACAGGATGGTTGGAAAGCATCCCCCTCTGGGTATCACGGCACATTCCGTTAGGGGAGCTGCTACTTCGGCAGCGTATGAAGGTTTTGTCTCGCTGGAAGACATTTGCAAGGCGGCCACCTGGTCTTCTACCCATACCTTTTTTAAACACTATAAGGTCGACCGTATGGCTTCTGCTGAGGCCTCCTTTGGTAGGAGGGTTCTCCAGAAAGTTTTGCCACAATGATCTCACGCCCTTCGCTGCCCACCCTGGTTTTACGGCTCTGGTAAATCCCACAGTCAGGAATGCCCTCTTCCTCGATCCAGAGAAACGGAATTCTTACCTTGTGAATCTCCTGTTCTGGGATGAGGAAGAGGGCATTCCGTCCCGCCTCTTCACAGCTTGGGGATTGGGGCCGGTGTCAGTTCTCCCTTTCTATGGGCGGAGGTGGCGCATCTTCTGAGGTTCCTCTTCTCCTGGGCTAGAATGAGGTTCTTTTCATGTCCGTTCTCTTTTATCTGTGTTTTCCCGTTGCCTATCTGTTTTTGGCCACGTTTAACACGGTTTTGTTTCCAGTTTTACCTGTTTTACACTCAGTTTGAGCGCCCTTCGGCGCGCGTTTTCTTGGGAGAGGTGTCTCTTCGGCTCTTCAGTCTGGACTGGGTTCTGGGAGGCCCCTCCCACGGGGAGGAGACAATTTCAGCCAAGCCGATCCTGCCTTCTAAGTGGGAGGGACAACCCACAGTCAGGAATGCCCTCTTCCTCATCCCAGAACAGGAGATTCACAAGGTAAGAATTCCGTTTCTCTTTTATTTGGGTCTAACAGTGATAAAATAGCAAGTGTAATTCAGTGAGAGACACAGCCGTTCCCCCCTCCCCCCGAAACTAACTAGCCATCAATACTGGGGATACATAGAGGATACACAGAAGTATTAGCTGGTGTCAGTGTGGAAAAATACTGATGCTCAGTTCAGCCTAGGAACACTTTCAAATATTTCCAAAGATTTAATTCTTACGGCCATGTATAGTAAAGTATAGTTTACTATACATGGCTATGATACCCGTAAGAATTAAATCTTTGGAAATAATTGCTGGCCATGAAAGCTTTCGTGCAAAAACTTTCAAATATTTCTAATTGGAAGTGACTAGAGATTGAATCTGTGAGCTTGCCTAAAGCTCTTGCAAGTGAGATAGTCTCCTGTGTGTTCCTTGGAGCTCTAATGACTAGTTGGTCTCATTTCCTCCCTAATGTTTATTCATTGAGTTGATTCAAAATAAGAAAGTGGGTATCTGACATGGGTAGGAAGAGCAGTTTGCTTGTAGCTGGGCGATTCTTCCTCCAAATGGCCACCATCTAGGAAATCTGTGCAATGCTTATATTTGTTGTGCCTGGGATGTTTTTAATAACGGACAAGCTACCTTAATTAATTTATCATTCCTTAACAAGGGATAAAGGGAAAACAGATGAATTCCAATCGGGTATGTGTTCCCTTAATATAAAATGTTGATAAGGAATAACTTTTTGATAAAACCTTAAAAAAAACTCATGCTTTTCTATTTTACTGATGAGTTACTCTCTTCAAACTACATGTTATGAGTGTAATAGCCTTGTTTTATATGGTTTTGGTTGCTAATGTATGGCATCACTAGAGTGAAATGTTAACACAATGTCATCAGAGTCACAAGCAGCAGCAGCAGCAGCAGCAGCAGCAGCATCTTCTCTGCAGAAGAATAGAAATACTGTAGAGTGCTCAGATCCTGGAACTGTTATGTTTGTTTGTTTTTAAGCAAACACTAGGGGTGGATCCAGACACGAATCTTTATTGATGTGATGAATGTGTGAATACTAACACGTTGCAGGGAAGTGGCACCATCCACCCCTTTTGTTGTATCTCATTAATTAACAGAATTCCAGGAGATAGCTAAGCTATGATCTTGCCACGTGTCCGTGATCTGTTAGAGCTTTCACGTGAGCTGTTGTTGTGATGACCAAAAATAAAAAAAATAATAAAAAATCACCCACGGTGGCTTCACCACTTCATCTTCTTGTTTTAATCAGGTGTCTGGAGTATCTCAAGCCAGCTGTTGCAGTATAATTCATTTATGGACCAGATAGGATGACAGATTTTGAAACCTTGGAAGCTGCCTAGCATATATTGTCTTTCAACTGAATAGAGAGCTAATTTTCTGTTGGGTTGGGTTGTTTCTTACCTTCAGACCACTACGTTGCCATTTGGTATCAATAGCTGGTGTTATCTTCCTGTGTCCTTGTAGGCTACTCGCCATGCAGAAATGGTGGCAATTGATCAGGTCATAGACTGGTGTCGTCAGCGCAAGAAGGACCCCGAGGAAGTGTTTCTGCACACTGCGTTATATGTCACCGTTGAGCCTTGCATAATGTGCGCAGCTGCCCTGCGCGTGATGAGTATCCTTTGTAAAATAATTCACTGCCATGTTACTTTCAACATGTGCATTGCTTGCTAACAAGGTAGTGGAAATGTTTTTGTGTTGACATAAGGTCTGTGTGGGGATTTGTCTATGGGCAGAAAAATTCATTTAGCTAATCTTGGCATGGTAGGAATAGGTACTGGGCAAGGCAAGTTATATCATAATAAGGCAGGTGAGGTACTCTGCCTCTGGCACCAGATTTTGGGATTGCCACTAAGGGGCAGGAAATTTACAGTGCAATCCAACTTAACTTTTGTGCCGGTTTAACCAGCGGCGCAGTGAGAACGGGAGGCCCCAGAACGGAAAAGGGATTCAAATCCCCTTTGAATTCCTCTTTTGGAGGGGATTTGAATCCCTTTTCCGTTCTGGGGCCTCCCGTTCTCGCTGCGCCGCTGGTTAAACCGGCACAAAAGTTAAGTTGGATTGCGCTGTTAGTCTTTTTTTTTTTTTAACACTGCTACTTGCATTTTCTGTTTTATGTATGAAATGGTTTGTGGTGGTTATTATACTCACTTTGTAAGCTGATGGGAGCCTTGAGTTGGAGCCAAAATAGCAAAAATGGGTGAGAGAAGTTTTGTCTGGAGATATTATGAATTTCTTAATAAATGCATCTGTGGAATGGAGGATTTATGTTGTATGTAAGATGAGAGAAAATGGGTTTGAGAGTGAAGGCACATGGTAACATAACTAGACAATCAAATCAGGATAATGCTAGCCTGTGTGCTTTCTTCTCCTGGTCTAGTTAATACCTTAATTTATCTATATAAATCCCTCTGGTTGTGTATGGTTGTCAGAATGAACGATTTGGAGGCTGTGGTTCGGTTTTGAACATCTCTTCTGCTGCTTTAATGGACACAGGGGAACCATTTCAGGTGAAATACTTTGTTCTTCTGCTTTTAAAAGCTTTATGAAAGCATACAAGAAAACATATGCAGTTGGATAGTACAACCCTATCTGGAGAGATGTTCTTGCAGTACTTTACTTCTGAGACTACCACTGAAAATACTCACTACTGCTGCTGTTGGGTTTGCACTTCTCCAATAATAGTTTGGTGCTAAATCCTGTTTACTTACTGTTGAAGGATTCAACAATTGAGGTGTCACTAATGAACCAGTAATTTGAGGTTTAAAATTTGGATCAGCCACGCTGTCATTCAACACTGGAATAGTAACTAACGTGTGCTTGTAACATGCGAAGTGAAGGAATGCAAAGAGGAATTGTTACATTGGTAGCAATCAAAATGGACTCAGGGGAATAGTCTGGGAGCACATAATGGTATAGCACTGGTGAAATATATTGAAGAAGAAAAAGTACAGTAGTTGGAAGCAATCATATGTCAGTATGAAATGTGAAATATATTGAAGAAGAAAAAGTACAGTAGTTGGAAGCAATCATATGTCAGTATGAAATGATCATATGTCAATATATGAAGCTATCAAGAATCAGATGTCAGAATCAGATGTCCATGTGCTGAGGAAAAATAGTGTATTAACAAAAAGAGTGTCCCGATATTCAGCCGAGTGATGACACTTGTGTCAACTGTGTGAGAAGGAAAACATGATTTAAGACATTTCATTTACATTTACAAGCAATTGCAGTGGATGACTTTGTAGAAAGCATCCCCTTATGTAGGCGTCTGCTTTTAAATTTGTACACTTACTGAAAGCATCCTACTAAGTGTACCGTGTGTGTGTGTTCTTTCACTCTCATTCACACATTTCAAGGAGCAAATGTTACTAGAGCATAATTTGTGGGTGGAATAAGTTGTAATATAGCTGAATTATTTTGATGGGCTGAGGAAGTCTTGGCAGCTAGGGGAAAATCACAGTCATGAAGACAGGTTCCTTGGCAGAAACTCATAGGTAAGGCTGTAAATACCGTGTTATGTTCGAGTGACCTAGTTCTTACAAAATCAACAGTTGAGGTTGGTATACCTGTGTGTAGACTATACAACTTCAGGCTGTACATGTGAAGGCTGTGGGATGGGTAGCTATTCCTCCCCCCCCCAAAAAAAATCCTATCCATAGAAAATTGGATGTTGGGGACAAGAGTTAGAACATAGCCCTCTACCTGATGACAGTTTTCTATGTGCAGGAAACTATGGAAGTGTATTTGATCACATGACCTCACCTACAAGTTCACCTGCTGTTTTTGAGGATTTGGTATATGCAGGAGTTTGGTATTGCAGCACCCCATGGTGTTGGGCACTAGTATTGCAGAGAAATATTTTGTTTAAAGTAACAATTCAAATAGGGTTTATCCAGTGGAGGGCTTCATTGAACTTGCCCAGGAATAACAGTTTTAAGGTTTGTACAGGCCTCGGTTCCAATAGCTGCATATCTGGCTATGAGCATGCTTCATTTGGCTGCAAAATGATTGGTCAATGCAAACAGTGTCATTCATGTCACTCATGTCAGACTAGCTATGATGTCACTTATTCATGTCAGACTAGCTATGATGTAGTGGCCTAGTGTTCCATTTCTAGGCAATACCGTAACAAGAGCCCTGCCAGATCAGACCCTACCCATCTAGTCCAGCATCCTGTTTCTCATAGTGACTGGCCAGATTCTTCTGGTAAGCTGACAAGTAGGACACAAAGACAACACCCATCCTTTGTTCATTGCTACCAGCATCCGATATACTGCCTCTTGCTTTTGGATAGTCTAAGACTAAGTTATCATAGATAATATCTGTTGACTGACCTATCTTATAAGATGGGGGCTTCAACCTTGTGGAGCCTGAGGGCACTTTTGGCGTTCTGAGAAGGTCTGGCAGACATGTATATTCTGAAGAATTTGAGTCAGTCAAGACATACCGGTAAGCAAAAACTTGGGAAGATGCCCTAGCGATTCTTCACATCACACCAGTAAGAACCATGGGTTTAAAATACCTTACTGGTTGAAGTTATTTATTCTGCACAGATATTAAATATGCATAAATTCCCTTTGGGTCAGGAACTTGGTAAATCCTAATGCCAACGTGACTTCATTTGGGATGCCTTTGTGAACAATATATTATAATTTCTGTAGTGTGTAGCTGGTTATCGATCTGAAGAAGCTGTGGAAATGCTGAAAACCTTTTACAGGCAAGAAAATCCAAATGGTAAGTTCCATTATTACATTATTATTCTAATTAAACTTGGTATTTACACCTTTGAATATTAATCTCTCTCTCTCTCTCTCTCTCTCTCTCTCTCTCTCTCTCTCTCTCTCTCTCTCTGTGGCAGCACCAAAATCAAAAGTTCGAAAAAAGGAATGCAGTAAATAACTACCATGGATCGTAAACTGAAGCTGGAAGAATAACAAGTCTTCGAAAGACCTGTAAAGTACTGTTCTTCCTCTGGCTATGGTCTCTAGCACTAAGATGTGGAGAAAGTCTTCTCTGTTTCTGAATAGGATGCAATAATGTGTCAGATATGTGGCTTTTGGAGGTTAAAATAATATAAAATGGACAAATATGGCTTTTGGTAAAAATATCTGGCTTTTTTCGTGGGGGGGGGGACAACAGAGAGGGGAGAGCATTCTTTCAGTGCTAGTAGTTCAGACTGAACTACTATAACTATACCAGTTTTGAACTTAAGTAGTGGTAGAGCCAATTCTCACGACAGTTCCTGGTGTGGCAGCTGTGCTTTGCACTGAGTTTCAGCCGCTGGTGCTACACATGGCCAGTTGAGGCCAGTGATGTATGCAGAAAACTATGTGTACATTGACTCCTGGCATGTCAGCAGGACCATTCAGTCAGCCCTGATCTTGGCAGCGGACTAAAGCAGAACGTATTTTGAGTCTCCCACACCAACCTGAACAGGACTGCACTCCATGCATGGTGCCAGCAAGGGTGGGGTGGGGGTGGGGGTTAGTGTAATCAGTGATGGCCGTGTTGGAAGCTGTCATGAGAATCACCTCTATGAGTGCTTGTTTGGGATACTTCTGTCATGCTTGTTCTTTTCAGGTTAGGTTCTTGCTGAAATAACCATTGCAAGTATTTCTAAAAATAGAAAACTACCTAGAAAATTCGTCTGGCCTAACCATTTTTTTTATCAGATAAATATAGAAAAGTATGTTTCTAAAGGGTTACAGATGGAATACTTCTGCACCTACTGTATGTTTATAATATTTGTGCAAACAGTCTTTTGAATGATCAGATGTCAGTTTTGCCCTGGCCACATTTGTAATGGAAACTTTTGAAGTTATGTTGAAATGTTGGCTGCTTATGTTGGCCTTTCCAAAATGTCATCAATTTTAGGCAAAGATAGAATTCAGAAGAACTCACTACTACTTTGTGTTTTACTAAAGTGTTACATTTGAAAGGTAACAAAAAGAGAGCCAGCTGGGTCAGGAGAAGAGAGGAACAAGGAAAAGCAAAGACAAAGTTATTGTTGACAATTCAGTGCTGTTGTGTTATTTTTTGACCGTATTATGATTACAGTCCAGAAGAGGGCCTTGCTGTTCCAATAATGAATGACCCAGGCTATACTGAACTGGGATTCCTCCCCAATGCATGTACTGAGCAAAAAGACAGGCTGTGATACAATCAATGTTTTGTGAATGTTTATATTACGGACAAATTATTCTAATAGAAAAGTCAGAACCTGACTTGTTTCAATAGTTTCTTCTTCTGCTATGATCAACAAATCAATGAATCAAATAGATCAACAAATCTTGAGACTTTGTAAATGTATTGCTGATGGTTAATAAAATACTATATTTCTATCACTTGTCCCATAAGTGTGTGTTTTTTCTTTGGTTTATAATAATCATTCTTTCTAACTTTAAAGCAGCTATACCTGCATCTCAGTCCTCAAGTACTTTTAAGGTAAAGGTGACCCTGACAATTAAGTCCAGTCGTGTCCAACTCTAGGATGTGGTGCTCATCCCCATTTCAAAGCCAAAGAGCCAGCGTTGTCCGAAGTCGCCTCCGTGGTCATGTGGCCGGCATGACTCTTCTTGCCGCAGCGCGTAGCATGCAGCTGGAACACGGAACACTGTTTACCTTCCCGCAAGCAGTACCTATTTATCTACTCACATTAACATGCTTTGGAACTGCTTTTACTTGAACTTAAATAAGGCACTTGAATAAGCATGCTTATTCAGCCTTAGACTAAGTCTAAGCAGGACACAGATTCCTTTTATGTCTTGTATAGCACCTCCGGCCCGATATTTGTGATTAAGGGCACAATCCTGTGTAACTCTTGCACCGATGTAACAGTAGATTCCCTGGTGTAAGAGCACTTATGCCAGTGTAATGGACGCAGGACGGACACCAGCGTAACCCCTCTTAGATGCCTCACATGCGCAGTTCAGGCGTGGAACGGACACTGGCGCAACTCCACCAGCGCAGGGAGCATTCAGATGCCCCTAGAATTCCCCCTGCACCAGCAGAGTTGTGCTGGTGTCCATTTTGCGTCGTGCATGTGAGGCGTCCAAGAGGGGTTGCGTCCTGCGTCCGTCGGCGTATGACAAGTTACACTGGCATAAGTGCTCTAACACCGGGGATCTACTGTAACACCGGTGCAAGACTTACACAGGATTGGGCTGTAAATATAGTAGTACCTTGTACAGGATGGCACTTCAATGTACTGTACTTCTAAATAGCTGTAGCAGGTGGGGGTGGGGATTTTGTAAGCTTTCTTCAGTCACCATTTTATATTTGGTTCCAGTGTAGTTGGGGAAGCAGGAAAAAGTCTTTTCTGTTTGAGATGGGGAAAAAATGTAAGTTATGTAGCAGGAGACATAAACATTTACCCAGAATAAAAGTCTGCATAAATGACACACAGTTTAAATAGCCATTGTTGTTCAAGTATACATATATGACCAGGCAATTTAGATAGAACACATCTCTCATTCAGAGCTGCTCCAAATCTTGCATATTTTCTACATGGAGGCCATGTCTATAATTTTTCATAAAGTGCAAAACTGCATGTACATAGGCTGAGAAACTGCACTTGACTTCAGCTGTCCTGTGCTTATCTGTCACACCTGCAGATAGTGAAAGAGATTCCCAAGTGTCTTAGGTGTGTCTTAATAAGCTTATCCTTTGTTTCTATTAGCCAAAGACAATGTACTCTACAAACTATTTTTTATGTTGTGTCTAGCAACTTCTTACAGCCCAATCCTGTGTAAGATGCAGCGGCCGGCCTAAAGGGCTGGCCGCTGCATCCTATCCCGTTCCCGGCCTGCCCTGGGGCAGCCCGGGAGCACCTTGAGGGAAGTGAGCGCAAGCGGGTGCAAGTGGCCTGAGGCCCTGTGGGCCTACTCGAGTGTAGAATCGAGCCAGGGGTGTAAGGCCACACCAGGCTGGGAAAGGGCTTGGAATATCGGTGGAGCTCACCACCGATATCCCCGCTCTCTCCCTGCTCGGTTCAGCCAATAGCCACCCTTCATCTCCACCTGGTCCGCCCTCTCCCCGCCCCTGCAGTGGCCGGTGCAAGACTTACCTTGCGTGGCGGGCGCAGGGACAGTCTGCCGGGGAAGAGGGGGCCACCGGCCTCTGCGCTGGCGGGGCCCTTACTGTCTGGGTGACGTAAATGCACTTTATGGTGCGTTTACGACACCCAGCGCCGAGGGAGCACGACGCTTAGATACACAGGATTGCGTCTCTTGTACTGAAGCTTTTAAGGAGTGGTGGATCATGGGAAAATTCTACAAGAGAGCTATTTTGAGAGTGTCTTGTATCCTATCCCTATCCATGGTCATTTGGCAGTAAGACCAACCTAGTTCAATTCCATTTATTTTAACACTGAATCGGATTGTTGTAGCCATAGATACTTGGGTATAAAACACAGTTTGCAGCTTTGCATTGCAAGACCTTGGAGTGTTGTGTTTTTTTTCTGGAGTAAGCATGTTCGATGGATTAAACTGAAAGCTCAATGAGTATTGCAAGAATTCAGCAGTTCACCACACTGAGAAAGGAATTTACAGATCCCATCTTTGTATATATCCATGACCAAAATTCTCACTGTGGTTATTCTACAAAGCTGATCTGTAGAGTGTGAAGAAATTATCTGAACTTGAGATAAGTTCCAGATATGTTCTCAATAGAGTGTCACTTGATTAAATAAATCTTAGCCAACTAATATTATGAGCTTTAACTGAATATGAATAAAACAATAATAAAAAGTATGTATGTGTCACAGAAGTCACTATTTTAGAAGAGGAATTCCCTCCTCTGTGTGTGGGGGGGATGCCTCTTCTATGTTGGTGCCAGCCACCTGTGGTTTTGTAAATACTTGTATTCAAAATAAGTAACAGGTGTTAAAAAAAAAAAAAGACCAGCCAAAACAAGCCATCTGATTGATTGGAAGCACATTTTATTCTTAAAGGCTTTTTTTACAGTTATCTTTCTATGTACTCTTAAGAGCAGCTCTTTTAAGAGTTAGGAGAAGTGCCTCTAGCCCAGGGGTTCTCAACCCCCTCAGCACACTGTACCACCTCTTGAGCCATCGCTGCACTGAGTATCACCGGACGTACGTAGCGATGACATCATTGCCACTTAACATCCAGACATTTGCCGCACTGGAGCCCAGAAATCAAGCGGTAAGGGTACAGAAATCAAGCGAGGGTGGGAGGGAGGGCCCTTCCCAGTGCGGGAAGCCCGCACGCTTGAGCTCTACTGACTTGGGAGAGCTCGACCCACCATTTTCAGGCCTCCAGCACAGCTGCAATGGCAGCTGCCATCTTACTGGCCAGGGATTCGAGTACAACCAATCAGCGGTCCACGTACCACTAGTGGTACACATACCACCAGTTGAGAACCCCTGCTCTAGCCATTTAAGCATGTATCTAAACCATTATTGATTTAGAATACACATAATAGGAGCTAATAATGTGACTTTCTTAGTATCTCCTGGGGACCAAAGTCTAGTATCTAGCTGTAGTGTAGACTGTGACATTTCTTTGAATAATTCCTAAATAGCAGTCTCTTTTTGGGTCATATGTAGATAGGTGGCAGGGACGTGTGGAGCGGGGGTGAGAGGTGAGGCAACCCCGCCTCTCCTACTCTACCGAAAATTGCTGCAGCTGACCGTTGAAGTGCGCTCATGCACCACCCGCTGCACTCGAGTAGTGGGCGGTGCGCGAGCACACTTCAAAGGTCGGCTGTGGCGATTTTCAGTAGAGAAGAAGGGGCAGGGTAGACTCCCCTGTGACGGAGGCACCTCACACCCCTGCAAAACAAGAAGACATGATCCTCATTTTTCTCTGTTCAAGAAGGACCATAACATTAAAGCTTGTCTTAGAGATTTAAGAAATTTTTATCCTGCCCTTTTGCCCCACCACAAGGTTTGTCTTGTTGACACTAAGGTTGACACTCTGAGTTAAGTTTTCAAACTCTGCTTTCTAGGGTTCTTGAGGAGAGATCTTAAAAATCCAGAACATTCGTATTCTGAGAACCAATTTTAGATAATTTCTTAGTGATCAACACCTAAACTGTACAACACATAAAAAAGTGGCCTATGTGTAAAACAATTTAGTTGGCAGCAGCCAAAGTGGGGATGAAAACTCTATTCTCATGCCGCCTGATCTCATGCATGTTTACTCAGAAGTAATATTCTATTGAGTTCAGTGAGACTTTCTTTCTAGTATTGTGCATAGAATTAGCAGCCTTAAAAGACGAGTTCCTGTTCTGTGATTCCTGCATTTTTATTTTTATTTTCACTGTCTCAAAGTTACTTAATGTAAAATATATATACAGTATATATATTAACGTAAATTTCTTAGGTTGGCTAGGTTTGGTTTAAATGTTGGCATTGTCAGGTGCTCTGCATGGACTGCCATACCCTTTGATCAGTGTAATTATATAGATTACATACCTATTACTGGCAACTTGAATCACAGTATTATGAAGCCATATATCTCCACTGCTGGCCTATTGGTCAATCATCTTGACGTCTGAATGTATTAACTTGCTGGGAGGGCAACAGAACAAAACTTAAACATCTCTCAGCTAAGTGGCTTGATGTAATTGTCAGACCAAAGATATACAGAATATATCTTGTGCCTGCCACAACACAAGAGGCATGAACTTAAATTACAGCGGAGAGGAATGAAAGATTTATTGAGCCATTTCAGACTCATTAGGAGTTCCTTTACGTGCAATTAAATGATACTTTTACAAGGCAGTTATTTATTTATTTTTCAAAAAACCTACCGAGTAGCTCCATATAATTTAAGCATTTGAGAGTCTGCAGGGCTGTCTTTTCAGTAATGTATATACAATGTGGCCTTTAATTACCTTGGCAGGTTTAGAGCATTGATAAAAAATTATAGTTTAAAACATAAAATCTTTAAAAAAAAATTCCAGTGGCTGGCAGTCAATCTGTTCCTGTATTGTATTTGGAGCAAGACTAGCAGGCAAGTTTGCAGCCAAGGGCTTTGGTGTAGACAGTGTAAACCGTTGGGGGGGTTCAAAGAAAATGTCTTCCACACAAACAGAGAAGGAACACAAAGGGCAATTAATGCTGAGAGTCCGCTAGGAGCAGCAGGTTTATGAATTTGCTTTGGCTTGGCTGCCAATAGTCAACTTTATCACCAAAGTACATCTAAAACTGGGACATTCTCACCGAAATGTGTTCACCAACATGACTTTTGTTTTCAGACCATTTCCAGAGAAAAGAGATTCTCTTGAAAAAACAATTGGGAAAAAAAGTTGGCACAAAATATTGTTCAGGAGCCAAAGAACCAGGGAGCAATTTTTGCATACCCAAGGGAGGGGGATTTGGTCTGATGCATTTCAAACATATGATAAACCTCTTCTGAAAGTGAAGTTGCAAAAGCAACAGATGACATGGCAGGCACGGAGCATCTGCTGTGCACAGAGGAAGTCAGTTCATGCTTTATTTTCAGAAATCAAAGGTCATCACCACCCCTCCCTCCAAAAGACAAATTTAACCCAGTAAACCTAGTTGAGGGTTGAATCCAACACTCCAAGGTGTGTATTCCAAATTAGACCTTAAATCAAAAATCTTAGCATCACTCTTTACAAGGTAGCACGACACCAAATGATCACTTTGGTAGGACAAACCATTAGATTTAACATGGTGTCTAATTTTCTCAGCTGTTCCCAACTATCATATAAATAACATATTTATTACCATGATCCCAAAAATAAATCCTGTTGGAACCTGTCCTCTCAGAAAAAATTCTAAACAGTTCTGTAATGACGGGCAGCGCAATCCTGACTAAGTATCCGGTGGTAGCCCCATGGCCGCCCGCCGGATCCTATCCTCATTCTGGGCCGATCATGATCAGCCCAGAGGTCTACTCAGGGGAATGGGCCTCCTCGGATTTCCGACAGCTATTTAGCTGGGCATAAGTCCGAGGAGGCTTTGTAAAGGCTGCACTGGAACGGGACAGGGATACGGCAGCCGTCATTCCTGCCCCCTGGGCCAGCTCGGCCAATGTCCCCCTCCCTCGTCGCCTGGACTGCCCCCGCCGGGGGATCCCTTCCCTTCTCTGGCGGCTGCAAGGATGATGCGGTGCCGGAGTGACGGCTGCCGGTGGCCTCACCGGCCACCCTTACTCTAAAGCAGCGGTCCCCAACCTTTTTGTTCCCAGGGACCGGCCTCGTGGAAGACAATCCCTCCACGGACCGGCTGACGTCACTTGGGGGCGGGGTGAGTGACGTCACTTCCGGAACGTCACTCGCCCTCCCCCCGAGTGACGTCACGGGGGTATGCGACCCCCCCTCCCACAGGGCATAGAGCGGAAGGAGCGCCGCGGCTTCGGGCTACACAGGATGGGAGAGGAGAGTCTCTCCCTCCCATCCTGTGTTTCACCGTGCGCACGAAGCCGCGGTGCTCCTTCGGGCTACACAGGACGGGAGAGGAGACTCTCCCTGGCCTGTCCTGGGTAGGCGGAAGGAGCGCCGCGGCTTGTTTCAGCGTGCGCACGCTGAAACAAGCCGCGGCGCTCCTTCCGGCTACACAGGATGGGAGAGCGAAGTGAGTGATCTTCGGTGGGGGCGGCGGGGGGGCATCGCCAAATGCTCGGGGCCCTTTCAGTACTGGGCGGGCCACGGGCCGGTGGTTGGGGACCCCTGCCCTAAAGTCGTTGCAAATGTGCTTTATGGCAAGTTTGCGACGGTTTCAAGCAGCAGAGCACTCGCTCCACTGCCCAATACTTAGTAGGGATTGCACTCTCAATCTGTGCAAGTCTTTGGGCAGAGAATTGTGTCTCTGTACACTATGCATTTTCCTTGGCTAGAAATGTTTGACTTGGTTAGGCAAAACTTCCATTTTCTATCTGCTGTTTGACAGGTGGAGGAGAGCAAGGACAACTATATTTAGGCCCCTCTTCCCCCCCCCCACACACACTAATGGCTGATGGGTACAGTCATGAATTTCCAACTGGGTTCCACATATGCAGCCTTGGTAGCTGGACTGAGGGGAGGAACTACAGGCGCAGCACCTACATGCATGTGTGGTTCCTGAACTAGCCAGAGAAGGGTGCATGGAACTTTGTTTCTGCATGTGCATGATGCCTAGCTGGATTGGAGCAAGTTTTTGTTTGTTTGGTAGGTTCTCAAGAAACATCAAGACTTTGTTCTTCTGTGTTCTTAATTTTTTGATAGCAGACTTTGGCAAGCCATGGCAAAAATAAATATGTTTGCATGCTTCATTTGATACTGAAAGCCATTGTGCTACAGTGGATAAAATGTTGTTTGAAACATGGAAGATCTGAGTTTATATCCTTGTCCTGAAGTTTACTGGCCGGACTTATAGGCCTTGATCACTGGCAGTCCAATTCTAACCAGTGCTGGAACAGCAGGGCCAGGCGGCTCATGCTGTATCCAGTGCTGGAAAACTCTGGGTATATAGGGACATTTGTTCCCTTACACCGGGTAAAACCCCAGCCTGTGCAATGGGGTTACTCGGATCTGTGCCAGCTCAATAGCTAGCGCAAGTCCGAGCAGCCCTGTGCAAGCAGAAAAGGTCTGGAAGGGAGGATAGGATATGGCGCGCACCAGCAACGCTGTTCATGCCCCTCCCGGGCCTGATCCACCCCCTCTCTTCCTTCCCCGCCCCATTACACCCCTCCCCCATTCCGTCCTCCTCCGCCCCTCCACTGCCTGGCACGAGCTTACCTGCTCCATCAGGTGCTCCATCTGGATCTGGCACCGGCGGGACGACAAGGCCTTCCCTCCTTACTGCTTACTCTCACGGTGTTGCAGAGCGCTTTCCAGTGCTTTTGCAACAGCCTAGGCCAGCACAGCGGTCACTGCACCAGCCCTAGGCAGACATAGGATTGTGCCATAAGTTTATCACAAAGTTGCTGTGAGTATAAAAGAGGTAAGAATTGTAAAGCATTTTTGTACCATGCAATGTGCTGTAGAAATTAGCCCAAAAGATCTACCGTTTCCCCTAAAATAAAACCTCCCCCCAAAAGTAAGACCTACCGTCATTTTTTGCATGATTTTTGCTGGCACTCATAAATATAAGACCTCCCCAAAAGTAAGACCTAGCTAGGATCATCAGCCAGACAGACACGGCACCCCCGGCACCCCCACGACCCCCCCGGCACTTACTTTGACCGATTTAAGCTTCATTCTATCCCGAGGGTGCAAGGCTCTGGAAGACCTGCACTTGAGTTCTCCACCATAGAGATGACGTGCTAGAGAGACTCTGCAAGTTTGCAGCCTCCTTGCAGGCCTTGCTGGCCTCTCTAGCACGTCGTTTCTATGGTGGAGGACTCAAGTGCAGGCCTTGAGGAGACTTGCCCCCTCGGGAAAGAATGAAGCTTTAATTGGTCAAAGTAATTGCCGGGGAGGGGGTCGCACCACAGGTTGGAAAAATAAGACCTCCCTGAAAATAAGACCTACAGCATTTTTCGAAGCCAAAATTAATATAAGACACTGTCTTATTTTTGGGGAAACACAGTATGAGAGGCTTTTTAAATGATCCAAGGAGACAGTACTTAGAAAAACTGTCATTTGAGAGAAAATGTGTGTTTCCATAGAGGTGCAGAATGTTTTTCAGTGCTGTGCTGCCTTTTTCTTTGCTCTGTCTGAAAAGGCATAGAGTGGTGTCTCTTCAAGCGCTGGGCATGAAGATGATGTCTGCTGCTCATGCTGTTGTTAAGGGCGAAGGAGCATGGGCTCCTAACAAGTTGGAAATGGTATGTTCCTATTTGTATGTGATACTATGGTTGAGCCCTCTGTTAAGGACTTGTTGTTAAGCCCTCTGTTAAGGTCTAGATGGCACCAAGTTTATTATGGAGTCTGACTGCTGGTAACCGACCCCCGTCTGGTCACTTACAAGCGGACAGGCTCTTTAATACACTGTGTAAGGAGAATAGAGTGCCCCCTCAGAATCACAGTTTTAGACTGTAATTTTGTTTCCCTTCTGCGTGTGCTTTACATGCCCAGTTTTGCAAAGGGTTGCATCGTTCCAGTTTCCTTGTAAAAGGTACACATGCAAAGCAAGCACCTTTGCCAATCTGTTAAGAATACACAAATGAGCGTATAAGCCAGCCTCGCCAAAGTCATGCATCCCAGCTGCAAAAAGGAGATAACAGAAGTTTAAGCTCATCCAGGAAATCACAACACTACTGTTGTTTAGCTTCACCCGCAGTTGAGACAAAGATGAAAGAAAGGCCAAGGCCGCAATCCTGTGCACAGGAGTAAATCCTATCGACCTTGGTGAGAATTTCTCCGAGTTAAACATCATGGAGCAATTCTGCAAGCAGTACAGGGTCCTTGTTCAACTTGGATATTTACAGAGAAGGGCAGCAATGGAAAACTGCCTACTAAGAAGCAGGGTGTTAGTCTTGGGCTAAGAGAAATGACATTTCAGTAGGTCCCCAGCCACCATAAACGGAATATGGTGAAAAGGAAAAAATAAATTTCTGGACATTAATGCTCTGATTCAGAGCATCCAGAAAACTCTATGCTGTACAGCTATGCACAGCATAATGGCCTCCTTGCTCCTTTTTTTTTTTTTTGCTATGATCACATCTCATCTCATGTGGACACACAAACATGCCCTCGTAACAACATGCTCATGAGAACCTAACGAGACTCACTAGAACATGCTGATTGGTCTGTGAAGTGTCAAGGATCAGCAATGGGAGGCTCCAGGGCCAAGCACCACCAGCTGCCTCCCAGTTGCCAATGAAGAGGCACGAGAGGTGTATGAGAGGGCATTGGCTGTAGGAATAAACTGCCAGCAAACCCACTTTGGGAGATGGTCAAGGCCTGGCCCTCTATCCCTCAAAGAGATGCAATAGAGCGTCAAGGGAGTAGAGGTAAGAGCAACTTGGGAAATAACAGAGAAGTCTGCCTTGGGGCTCCAAAAGTTGATGAATGGGCACTAATGTGGAACATTGCTCCCCTAGAACCAAACATTTTTCTCAAGGGGACAATGGTACCTCTTAGATACGAGAATATGTTCATGCTCATTTTTTTTTCCAGCTAGCCCCAGACATATGTTAAATGAAACACATGGTAACAGGTGGTACCATGTGCTGCATGGTAAAATTAGTAGATAGTCCCAAATATTTGGAGGTCAAATATAGATTCATCTACAGAGTGAAAGGCTAGAAAGGCAACCATTTCCCTACGAGAATGTTTACAATAGAAAAGCCAATTTTAATTCAAGGCCTCCAGGAGTCTGACTCCTTTCACATTGATGTGATCTCGAAAGGCATATGCTAAATTATTGTCTGCAACGATTGCAGCAATAGGGAATGTCTGGATAAGAGCAGAGCCATGTGAATCTGAGAAATTGGTTTGTGATTTATTCTCCCCCCCCCCCAATTCTTTTTCAGCCTTGGGAGGTAAGAGAAAACCCAGCTTGTGATGGAACCTTTTTTCTTCTGCTTCTTTAAAAGTATTTTAGCAAAATAGAAGCTGGAGGGAGCAAAAAGAGTTCACAAAATCCTATCAGAAAGTCATCTTCACCCAGAACTCAAGGATTTTATAGCCTCTTTTTATTTCTTCTGCTGCTGTGGGATCTAATTTCCTGAGGAATTACAGGCATTTCCAATATGTTTAAAAAGTCTAATATCTGTTACGCGGATTAATTGAAAAATTGTGTTTTTTTTAAATTCAGGATAGACAACATTGAAGACTGGAAGTAACTCGGATACCAGATGACCATGCAAGGGGTTGTATTACATAGTAGGTTTTTTAAAAAATGAAAAATGAAATAAAAATCTTAAACTGGGTTGCCAGAAACAGCCTAGCTGTTTCTTGGTGCCTATCATTTATTTGCTGTCGTGAAGGAAAAATGTAATCCCTTTTTTTGCTGTTATGAGGGTAGCTTCAAATGTTAGAGTTTCCTATGCAGAAATGGTTTTGTGTAGAACCTGACAGTCATATCTAGATCCACACACACACATCTTCCTTCCTTCCTTCCTTCCTTCCTTCCTTCCTTCCTTCCTTCCATGAACACGATCCATGGTGGGCATACCCCCGTGACGTCACTCGGGGGGAGGGCGAGTGACGTTCCGGAAGTGACGTCACTCACTCAGCCAGTCAAATGAAAGTTCCGTTACCTTTATCATATTTGAAACAACCCAAACAAGTGAAGCTTCCATGATGGCAAAGTCTGATACGTTGGGTATCAGTCACTATGTTAATATTATTTTTTTTCTTTTAAATTGCTTTTGTTGTCATAAACTGCTTGGAATGTTTTGGAAATGTGACATATACATATTTTAATAGTTTTAAAAGGCTTATTTATTTATTTATTAGATGGTGACGGAATCGCTCTCTGACACTATTTTATCCTCTTTGGACTTTCTGGTCTGTGAAACTTGTTTTTTTTTTTCTGATCTCTTCCTTGCCTGAACTGGCCCTGTTTTCCGGGCCTTGTTCTTTCATCTCTAATCTATCGTTGAAGAGATGGCCCAAGACATTTTGATATTTGAAGTCGGATAATCCCAATGGCTCCCCTGTGGAGTTTAAACTATAATAACGTAGTCAATAATGGATAACTGACATTTAAATGGACTGCCTCAGCTGGTGCCTAAGGCTGGCGCTGCATTGGTCTCCTTCCTCTCATCGCTCTTCTCTGGCTGTTTCTGATTTATCTGGTTCTGTCTACCCTCTACTTCTACTATCTCAATTGTTCCCATAGATCTCCTTGACTTCTTTCTGTTTCACAAAAAACCTTGTTGGAGCGGACCCAGGGCTGCCTAGCCCAATATTCTGTCTCCAGCAGTAGCCAGGCAGCTGCCTCTGGGAAGCTTCCAAACAGGGCTTGAAGGCGATGGCCCTTTCTTGGGCTTTGTGCCAGCATTTGGTATACAACATGAAATAATTCAAAAGCAAAACATGGTTTAAGTACCACACAAATGCCTGTTCTCTGTTCCCCAGTAATCTAACCTTTGAAAACGCCGTTATTTACCTGTGATTTGTTGGACAGAATATAAAAATGATGTGACAAAAATAGGAAGTATTTTGCGCAGTGGGTTAAACCACTGAACCATGAGCTGTTGATCGAAAGGTCGGCAGTTCGAATCCGTGCGATGGCTCCTGCCAACCTAGCAGTTCGAAAGCAAGAAATTGCAAGTAGATTAATAGGTACCGCGTTAGCGGGATGGTAACAGCGTTCCATGCGCCTCGGTGTTGAGTCATGCTGGCCACATGACCATGGAAACGTCTTCGGACAGCGCTGGCTCTTCGGCTTTGAAACGGAGATGAGCACCGCTCCCTAGAGTCGGACACGACTGGACTTAATTGTCAAGGGATACCTTTACCTTTACCTTACCTATGGCCTTCAAATGAAGGCTATGTCATAAATTTTAAAAGAAAAATAACTGCTACAAGTAAAAAGAACACATCAAACCTTTCTATAAAACTTAAGTGTCTTCATTACATGTGTTTATAATACCTCATTATTCATATAAACATTTCATTCAGTTTAATAAAGGGTGAATCTTATTCATCCTATATGCAACATCAGGAGCAAATGCATCCACTGTAGGGAAAATAAGGTTTTGGTGCTACTTCTCCCTGTTGGGATGAAACTATACATTACGTGAAAGGCGGAACGTGTCTCTGTGTTGTGTTTGTTCTTTGGGAGGGTTGAAACTGGGGGAACAGGGAGGCTTTAGAACTCTGCCACTGCCGTGGTTCTGATCCCGGTTGTGGTTCTCCCTGCCCCCAGTGTACTATTTATTAAGGGGGGGACTTGCTGTGGGAGGGGTTTTTCCCAGTTAAAATAGCACAGGATCAAAACTGTGGTGAGGGCAAAGTCCTCAACCCACCCCCCACAATTTCACCCTCTTTCACCCCCCCAGCACAGTACTTACAAAAACCAAGCACAGAATTGCATCCCGTATTCCACGTGACATCTAGTTGCATACCTAGAGGCTGCGGAGAGACTTTCTCCTCTCCTGAGGTGGTGACAGCAGTGGTGGTCCTTTGGTCCAGCCACCCTTCTCCTTTGGACCTCTGACCTGCCCTGCCCTCCATGCTGGAGGCCAGATCACAAGCCGCCGCCGCCGCCACCACCTCCTCAGTGGTGCCCCCCCCTTCAAGTGGCACCCAAGGCACGTGCCCTACTTGCCATCCCCTAGATATGCCACTGGTCAGAGTTGCTTCCCTTTAGTTCATGGTGAAGTGCCAGAGCCACTGTCTCGATCGCTAGACCTTCTTCAAGTAGTGTTTCACCAAATCTGTATTGCTTCAGTGTAATAACTGCATCCCAGTATAATTTCTTCTTAGAAGACTTTGGGAGGTTATTTTGCTCATGCTTAGGTTCTGACTACTTGATATAGTTGAGGACAGAAAGGAATTTTTCCCAGATCATGTTGTCGGGAGACTGGGATGGAGAGGAGTACCGCCTTCCTCTGTAGCATGTGGTTTATTTAATCTGGAGTTAACTGCAATCCAAAGGACACTTATTTCGTAAAGGCTGACAGAGAAAATGAACCACCAAATGATTTTTAGTCATGATACTGGTGGGGGGGAATCTCTCAGCTACCTTTGTGGCACATATAAAACAGCAAGAAGAAATATGCTGCATTGGACCCCCCCCCCCCAAAAAAAATGTAACCATTGTTATATTAATTTCCCTTCTACATTGTTTTGTATCTGACAAAATCCATTAGTCTGGAGAACAAAATGTAGGCAGACAATGACAAAATTAAGCCAATCGCTATTTGCCTAATTCAGTAAAGTCACCTCAGTCTTGCTTTCTGAATCATCCTTGCCAAGCAAAACAAATGTAGTCATTGCACTCCCCTACAGGCTGCACAGTTTAATGTACTATAAAGTCACAAAGAAAGGACTCCTTCACTGCCTGATGAAACTTAGGACTGCTGCTGGAGTAATTCTCAATGGATGCAACCATGTTGTATCATGTCTGTTTCCTTTCTGGCATTTTTTTTTAGCTGAGCCTGAATGCTAAGTAGTTTTAAATTTGCTTACATGTAAGTGATTTATGGCGCAATCCTGTGTAGAAACTGCGCAGGGGGAGCACACACTCCCCTGGCGCAGGATGTTGTGCAAGTGCCGTAAAGCACTTGCGCGACACCCAGCGAGCATGCAGCGCCGGTGCTGTGGCCTGTGCTGCTCGCTTCACCGTTTCCCTGGCCCTGCGCAGGCTGGAGCAGGTTAAGACCTATGCCGGTCGGGGGTGGGGGGAGGGCAAACCGGGTGGCAAGGGAGGGCGGCCATTGGCTGCCTGGGGCCTGGAGGGGGCGGGGATACCGGGGGCCAAGATCCCCAGTAACCAAAGCTCCCTCCAGGCCCCAGATACGTTGACATGGTCAGCGTTACTGTGCGTGAGCTCTAGAGTTCGCGCACATGCGAGTAAGTCCATTGGACCTACCGCCGCTGACACTGGGGGAACGGGACGATCATCCCCTTGTCCCAAGTTGTTCCCGGGCTTCCCCAGGGCAGCCTGGGAACTCGATAGGATAGGGCGGTCGGCCCTTTAGGCTGCCCACCGTATCCTACACAGAATTGGGTTGTTAGCATAGTCCAGTGAATGATGGATGTCTTTTCCCATCCCTTGGGGAATGGAGACAAGCTTTGTCCCTCCCAATTGTATTTCGGGTGTCAATTTTCACTGATGTTGCTGAGTGGCACACAGGTGCCCAGGGTAGACTGATGCATAGAAAAGTCTCTCAGTTGTGCACACACGTTTATGACCTCATGACGGTAGCATTCAGGGATTACTAGCATTTCTTAAAGACCCATCACAGATCAACCAGCACTGGACAAGTGTTCATATGACATAAACACACTATTTCTTCAAGGGGGAACATCAAGTGGAGAAAAACCAAGTGGCGCACACTCAGGCGTGAGCCAGTTCTGTGATAAATCAGTGACTCCTGTTTGGAGGCTCTTAAACCGCGTAGTTTTTTATTTCCTTTTAAAGCAGAACAGTTTCCCATCTCTTATTTCAGTTCAGAACAAAACATACAACACCTTATTCTAGCATAAGGGTTGCACCTGCAGTATTTATGTCAGAATGCAGATTTGAATTTCTAGTTTCTTTTATTGATTTATATCCCTGTGTATGTGGCTTGGCTCCCTTGTTTGAGTTAAATGCTTCGCATATTTGCTTGGCACTCACCATTCTCCAAATGCCAAATGAAGTCTGTCTGTAGTACAGACTCAAGGTGCTTTAACCCTGAGAGCTGTCGTTCTGTGACAGGTGCTAGGACTTTGCCCCAGCATCCTCTCAAGACTCTCCCAAAGCATTCCCAGAATTTTTTATTTTTTGTAGGAAGCCGTGACAATTAAACCAGCATAAAACCAGTATGCAGTGCCAGCACCAGTTTGCTGAGGTTTCCAAAGCACTGCACTGTGTCCTCCCAGTGACACACTCGCGGAATGCTACCACCACCACTGGTACTGAGGGTTACGAGGTTAGCTTGCCGGGGAGGGGGGACGGGCGGTGGCGCTCTGATGGATGTGGGCCATTGGCCAGTGCCCAACTAACTAAACCCTGTCACCCCTCCAGCCAGTTTGCATTTGCAGTTCAGATTGGCTCCAAGTTTCCATACCTATTGTGGCTTGATATATTTATGTGCAAGGGAGAGAAGTTTTTCAGATCAACCCCAATCAACAGAGCAGGGAGGTGCATCTGGTAGCAAAGGGTTGCCCAGTAGCCATCAAAAGCATAGTACTCTCCCAGTCTATTTTCCATTAGGAGGAGAAATGTCAATCAGAGAGGAATATTATGCATATATAATATGGGTGACCTTGGCCCAGTCAGTCATTATCTCAGCCTTACCTACTCACAGGGTTGTTGTGAGGACGAAAGGAGGGGATGGACTATGTGCACCACCCTGGACTCCTTGGAGGAAGGGCGATATAAGGACATGTGAAAAATAAATATACAGATCTGGTCTACAGATGTGGTAGAATGCAGTTAGAATGGACAGAACCACTTCAGACTGCTGGTAGGTAATAAATGTTCAGCAAAGAGAAAACTGTGACATAGCAGGCAAAGACCTGAGCCAGAATTTTTCCCTTTATTATAGTAGTTTTTTTAATGTGGGAAAGTATCATCAGCACTAGGATGTCCCCTCTGCAGCAGCTGCTCCGTACATTCTACCACCTTATTTTGCTATATTTATATAATCAGCTTGAAAAATCGGGCTCAGATCAATTACAAGTAACTGACAAATGTCGGATTGCATAAGCTAACTTTTGATGAGCTCTGTACCTTTAACGGCAGCAGGTAACTGAAGCCATTTCCATCATGCAGCGATGGGGGAAAGCCATAACATCTGTCCATCATAGTAGTAGCAGTGTTAGGTCCCAGGAGTGCCAAGTGCCCATGAGTAGCTCCTAGCTAAGTAATCAGTCTAATTTGATTCAATGATCAGTGAAATTTGATTCAGCTAGGGGTTAAAGTAGACTGTCTTGTTTAGAGAAGGATAGGCTTCAACTTTGTTCCTGTCGGCAAGGCAAGGAAAAAAAAGAACCAACATTAGAATCGATCTCTTGACTGTGCCCCCAAGACTGCATCTCTGCCTGGCCTGACAGCCCCTCCCTCTCAAGACCAACCAGCAACAGTATCATAGCAGAATATGTTTATCACATATACAAGAGCAACAGCACAAAAAAAATCTAACTGCCTGATCTTGATATCTGGAGCACACGGATACGCATGAATATTAGCTCTTCCTGGCATCCACAGGAATGAGTGTGGGCAGAGGATGAGATGTGGGCCACACAGAACCCGGGAAGGCTGGCCCACATCTCATCCTCTGCCCACACTCATTCCTGTGGATGCCACTAGGATTAAAGCTTTGGAGTGAATATGAGGAAATGGATGATAGGCTGCAATTAGGTTGGCGTTTGGCTTCTTAAGCATTTGGGAATGGATTCTTGGTGGGTTCGCTTGCTCCAGCCCTCCAATCTCAACATATGAGACTAGGCTTGCCACCTCTCCAAATGAGGACAAGAAAAAGAAAAAAGAGAGAACTTCCTGTTTATATTGGTAATTCACTTGAAATAAATGTGTGTTTAATGTTCCATTCACTGTAATTGGGATAAAAATCAATCCTTGTCTTTGTTTTGGAGACAACACACTTTCAGTGGATCACCACAGTAATAGACATCTATTTGCTCAGTCTAGAAGAAAGTAACACATCAACACACATTGGACATGTATTTTTTTTTTAAAAAAAAATAATAATTCCCCATGATCATCAATTTTAGGCCAATTTACCTCCTCCTTTTTGGTTTCTAGCTGCAACTCCTCAGTGCTGTCCCTTTTTAAAAGTCTCCTGGGCTAGCACTGACTACTTTAAAAAAAATCTGCCTGATTAGATGTGCACTTTTGTGCAATGGAGAAGTGTACAATCACTAAAAATTATCCCAACATAAATATCCAGATTTTGGTGGTTATCTGGTATAGAGAGAGTATTGCTGTGCTCCAGAAACACTTATGTACGTCTATACTGGTAACGTTTACAAATATAATTGCATCATCTTTTGGGCTTGGATCCCTCAACTGCTGTAGCAAACACTTGTACAAAGGGAAAGTTGCATTCCAGTGAGCAGGATAAGTGAAGGGATGAGTTGCGAAGGAGTCACTACCGCTAACTGCTAGCCAGATTTCTGTCTTGTGGACACAATATAATTTATAGGGCTCCCTCCTGCTTCAGCTTCTCTTCTTGTCCCATTTTGTTCCCTGAAGCCGCATGTTCATATGACTCGAACTTCTAGAGCAGGATGTCGAACAAATTAAGGCCAATTTGCACCACACAGTTTTCCCACCAGGAGAATATTCCTATTATGGGAACAGTTCAGGCACAAGAACTATACAGTCGTTTTTCTTGTTTCAGATGATTTCCTGTGCTTGAACCATTCCCATATTATATTGTCACTGGATGCCATGGTAATAAACAGGAACATACATTCTGAGAGAAACAAATATGAATGATTCCTATGAACAATCTTTTTGTGGATATTGATGTAACTTATACTCTCCAAGGTTTCAAAAATATAAATAGGGACACGCTAGGGTATTTGTAACACCACATTCGGCACAAATTGCCTGCGCCCCTAACCCTTCTCTCCTTTCTGCCTGCCATTCATCTCCTCTGCAGTAACCTGTCCTGGCTTCTGAATCAGACAGTTAGTAACTTGAATACATTTCACTTAAAAAAAATTAATGTTCAGTTGAATATTTCATCCCACCATGGGGCTGGGTGTGCTTGCAGAATAGCTACATCTCCTATTCAGCAACATTTTCTGCCTAGATGAGCTGTTCAAAGTAGAAGGACATAGAAAACTGTCCATTGGCCTTTTGCGTCCAAGAGCCTGAAATTGCAGTAGTGAAAAGATGCCTCCACTGCCCTCTGAGATTTGATTTCTAGAAACCCAAGAGATCAGGTTAAAACCAGAAGAACAGCAACTTACCCTAATAACATTAAAACTTATTTAAATGACACCCCCCCCCCCAATGCTCTCAAAAAGACAAAGTAGGAACCATTACTGATGAGGGAGAGAGATCAGAAAATAGGTCTGTCCCTGTGAAACAGGGAGAGATGGAATATAATGTATGCAGCCTCACTTGCCCCTGTGCAAACATGGAACACAGGGAGCCCATCTGGAGAAGGCTGGAGGGTTCCCTATGCTAGTTCTGCCTGTGGTTGTATCCTAGACACCCTGTGTTCAGAAATAAGCCATCAACACCATCCTCGGAAGATCCTGTGGGCAGTGTTTTGACAAATGTCTCCCTCCTACTCCTTTCAAGGACAACACAGCGCACACAGCTGCTCCTCTTGCCTCTGGTTGTCTCCTTCCATCTTTGCCTTTTTATCAAATACTTCACCGGAGTGTTCCTCTTTCTGTTTCCCTGAGTGATCTGTATAATGAGGGCAGGCACTTGGGAAATTTCTCCTTGCCTGAGGAGAACTGTCTACTCTTCCCCCCCTCCCCACTAGACAGTCCATTAACGCTTCAGATGCCAGAATACGTATTCTTTTTGCAAATGCCTTAACAAGAATCATCAGCATTGCTCTGCCATGTGCGTTGCCATTTTACTTAATGCTTGGTGCTTCCTCACGGCTGATTGTGTGCTTTAATGCCTCCTTTTAATTTTAATGCGCTAATGAAGTAATAGATATTTTAAAACCCGTACTGATATTTCACCTTATCAACCTAAGTATAGCAACTGAAAAGCAAGGCTGAGGTTGATAATGGCTTTTAAATGCTTTATGACGTTCAGTGTTTTGCCTTTAACTGCTTAACGTAGAAAATTCTCATGAAGGAAAAGAGTGAAGGGTAAAACAGGCACACTCGTGTTCACCCTTGTATCAAGGAGACTGGGACCTACTGGGAAAATGGTCGTCTCTTTGCTGCTACCACCCAAGACTAGGAAGCCCAGACAGAAGGAGGTTGCTGTCTGAGAGGCCTGGCAAAGTTGCTCCCTACTAAGTGAACATTTACCAGGCAGGTTAAGCAATACATATGCAAGGAGTCTATTAAAAGGTGGAGGAATTGAAACCATGAGTGAAGATAGGCAAGCAATAAAAACAAGAGATGGATCAAATAGCAAATAGGCTAGGAAAGGAGGCTGTTGGCAAACATTGGCATAGACATTATAAGGACAAGCTAAAAATAAAACCAATTTCTAATGCAGCTGAGCACTTCTCTTCTCTACATGCTCGCATGGGTCCCGGATTCTGGTCCCTGCACTCACACGATGGGTGAGCACATTTTCACATAGCGGCAGCTGCTTTCCATGTCAGGCCAGAGCAACACACCTAAGCATCCTTGTGTGAGAGATGAAAAAAAACCTAGGGTTGATGATGTCATAGGTCTCTCTAATTGGTATGGTTTATGACCACCTGGGCATCCCTACCTTCCCCTTGATCTGGTCAGGTGAGCTTGAATGCCAAATCAGCTGGCACATGCCACTTTCAGTAGGTAAACTGGCTAGGACCTATTGTTTTTGGGGAAACCAACCAAGAAGACAGCACATCCACAAAACAATCCAAGGGCGTCAGAGAAGCATCCCAGGACAATGGCTCCTGCAAGTCTTTTTAGAACGTTGAGACATCTCAGAAGACATCTTCCAACCCCTCTTCTCTCCTTTTCTCTCCTCGGACTTACGTCAGCAAAATGGCCGGCGTGTCACATGGAAGATGAAGTGAATTTGTTCTCAGTTGCTCTGGAGGGCAGGATCAGGACAAAATGGGTTTACATTACAAGGAAGATTTTGATTTTGATGTTAGCCAGAACTTCCTGATGGTATGAATTCACTCAGCAGCAGTGGAGCAGTCTTCCTCAGAACATAGTAGACTCTCCATCTTTGGAGGTCTTTAAGCAGAGGCTGGATAGTAATCTATTGGGGATGTTGTAGTTGTGGACAGCCTGCATTGGCAGGGGGTTAGACTCAATGATCTTGTAGGTCTCTTCCAACTCTATGATGCTAATGAACCTTCATTTATCCTGGGTAGGACTGTAAGAACTTCAGCAGGTGTGTGCAGCCTTTCTCACAAGCTGTCTCTACCTAAAGTCTCTTTTCTACAACTATTCAAAGCAAAAAGAAATCCCTGTCCTCCGCTCTAAGCACTGTAGGGCGAGGAGAAGTTTCTTGCAAATCTCTGCAAAAATGCTTCTGGATAACAGATGTGGAGGCAACGAGTCTTTTCCGGACTCAGATGAATGGAGCATAAATTTGAAATGTGTTTTCTAAAAAATCTAAATTTGAGAATTTCTAACATATCTTTTCCAAAATTTGTTCCAGCATTAGTTGGAATGTTATATAGTGCCTAGCAAATTGTTTCAAGGGCAATGGATACTTGCATTCTTATCAGGAATAAGGGCACAGAATATTACACAAGTGCACTTACTAGGAATTTGGGACATTAAGGGCTCAGTCCAGCCCAACTCAGCCCAACTCAGGCACAGTTGAGGCCCAATTGTGGCACAATTGGGGCCCAAAATAGGACCGAGTTAGGCTGCAACTGTGCCTGAGTTAGGCAGGAGGCAAGAGCAGTGGGCCAGGATCGAGGCAAAACTTACCACAGAGGCAGGCAGGCACAGTCAGTCTTGTGGAAGTGAAGAGCCCCCTCCTCAGCTCGTCTGTGTGCACCTACCACAGCTGCTGCAGCGTTCGCAGCAGACGGGCAGCCACAGGTGGGCCTGCAGGCACTGAGCGTGCGACAGTCAGCGGAAGGGCAGAGGTTGTGCCAGTGCCAGCTGCCCCAGGGCACCCTGGGCATTAGCCACCTGCCGCAGGGGGGAGTGCCACTGCCCTCCCTCCTGCAGAAGGTGATGCCACCCCCAAGCCACGTTGAGGCTGCACGTGGGAGTCATGGGGGGGGAACGTCACACACAAGGGGGGTCTCATGAAGTCTGGAACCGCCTCTGCCAGGACATGCCCGTGCGCTGCCTGAAGCCCTGGGCCTGCAGGGCCGTGGCTATGCCCACAAAGAAGGCATCCTGGCATGCCTTCTGCTCCGTGCCCCGGCCAAGACCAAGAGATGCCTTGGGCTTGTCTGCTGCGAGCGTGAAGGGCTCACGCAGCTCATCACACCCCCAGATGGGGCAACGTCGGCGCCTCGCGGCAGGCGCTCCAGCGGGGTGGGGGATGCCAGCGTCCATCATCAGGGAGTGGGAGGGGAGGCAGGCACACAGACAGGGGGTGCTGGGGAGGGGCACGGGTGGGTCAGAAACAGACAGACAACAAGGCTGGTGGGAGAGGGATACAGGGAGAGGGGTCTGCAGAGACCAATAGGGACACAGGGGTCACTTCGCAGATGGAGGCAATGCAGGAACGGCCACCTCTCATGCAGACGGACCGAGGACGGTAACGGACACCGTTGACGGGCGGAAACGGACACCGTTGACGGGCGGACTGAGGGAGGAAACGGACGCCGTTGACGGGCGGAAATGGACGCCCTTGACGGGCGGACCGAGGGTGGGTGAGAGCCCCGGTTGCTGAAAGGGCTCTTCACGGACGTGGCAGACGTGCGCCATGTCGCCTGTCAGTGGTTGCCTGCCTGAGAGGCCCCCCAACTTCCCCCTCCCCTCTGAGCCCTGAGGGTCTGGCAGCCCCCCTGCTGTGTTCTCCCTGGGCTGGCTGTGGCAGGCCCTGGCTGGGATTCATGCAGGGCCTTGTGTGGTGGGCGCTGTCTCTGTGTGTGTGGGGCAGTGCTTGTGTAACATTGGGGTCATGTTGTTCAAGGGGCCTTTGCCCAAAGGGCAGCTTTATTGTTCTGGAACATTGGCAGAGATGGCCAGGCGAGGCTGCCAGGGGGTAGGCACAGCAGCCACTCAGAACGTAGCAGCAGCAGGCGTGCCCCATGGACCTGGAGACGCAGGCTCTTCCCCTGTGGAACCACAGCCTGCTCCATAGAAAGGGGGAGGGACAGCAAGTAGGCAGCCAGGGAGGTGGAGCAGCAGCAGCAGCAGCTGAGGAGGGTTGCAGGGCAGGCTCCCAGACCTCTGGCAGCAGCGAGGCAGACGACAGTGGGGCAACCAGACTGCAGGCCCAGGGGTGCTCCCCAGAAGGTAGGTGGTGGTGGACATTCCTGGGGGGACGAACAACACGGGGTGTTCCATGGCAGCTGGTGTGTGGTAGCAATCGCCATTGAAGGAATGCCAGTGTGCCGGTTGCAAAGCCCTGCAGGGAGAGAAATCAAACACAGCTGAGTGGTGTGAGACACATAGCATGGTCTGCGCTCCTTCCCTGGGTGTAAGGTGAGCATGATCCTGTAAGGGAAAGGGGTCAAAGAGAGAGACAACAACACGACTTGGGGGTCACAACCATGGCAATCCTAGCAATACTGACCTGTCAGTAGACCCTGTGGAGAAAAGAGGGAGGGGGAACAGCTGGTGTCTACATATGGGTTACAGTTCCACACTCATGGCATTGTGTGCTCACATTAATACAGGCAGCTATGAGACAAGACATTGGTAAAGAGGCATATCATGGCAGGCATTGCAGGCAGACATGAGACAAGACATTGGTACAGAGGCATATCATGGCAGCCATTGCAGGCAGCTATGAGACAAGACATTGGTACAGAGGCATATCATGGCAGGCTATGCAGGCAGCTATGAGACAAGACATTGGTATAGAGGCATGTATCCTACCTATATTTCTCTATGCAAAGAGGCAGAAGTCAGACCACATGTCAGCACGAACCCTGCTCTTACCTGCACTTACCTGCTGGTGTTGTTGCCTGTGGGGGGGGGAGAGGGGCTGGGAGAAAGACATGGGTTAGCAAACACTTGCATGGAGACAGCTGCCCAGGCACAGCAGTAAACAGTTTGGCCACAGGCAGAACAGCCCTCTCTGCCCTAGACGGGGGCAGAGAGGAGAAGAGAGAAGTGGGGTGTTAGAAAAGTTTTCAAAGTCCCACTTTGTGGCTGCTGGGGGACAGAACCCCACACCACCTGCTGAGTGAGTGAGTGAGTGGAGGGCTGGGGCTGGGCTTTTGTGGGAAAGAGGCTGGGTGGGGCTGGGTGCTGATAGGGTAACTATTTGGGTCCGTGTCCAGAGTTAGGCCACAACTGTTCCGTCCTAACTCAGGCACAACTCGGGACCAGGGTGTTAGTACTTTTCAGGAGAGGGCTGGTGTGGGTAAGGTAAAATGGCTCCTATGGGTCTCCTCACATTTGGGTCCACCCTTTTTGTTGACCCAAATTTTGTGCCTGAGTTGGGCTCGAGGGGGCGTGTCAGGGGCTCTCCAGCGTCTGGAACCGGAACAAATTTGTAACCGCCCCTGTCACTCCCCCAACACGCCCCCAACACGCCCACTTTTAGGCTGCAATTGTGCCTGAATTGTGCAGTTGTGCCTGAATTGTTTGGAACCCAATTCAGTCACAATTGCAGCACAAATTCGGCCTCTGCGGCACAATTCAGGCACAACTCGGGCCTAAAGCACTTAGGCTGCAATTGTGCCTGAATTGTGCCGCTGAGGCCTTGGGCTGGACTGGGCTGTAACAGAGCAATAAACTCCATGTACCCTGTGAGACTTCCCCTTCCAAAAGCAACGCCCACCCTGTGCTTCCTGAAATGCTGTTCCTGAAATATGGGGTTGTCAGAGGAGGCGCTAATGCAGTGTAAGAAGCTGAAGTGGCAGTGGTGGCGGTGGGGGGGGGAAATGAGGCATCTAGTGTGTATGCAGAATTGCACCCACTGACCTAAAGACACCCTTTGGATCATGGCCAAGGGCTTTAGAACCCTGGATGCTGAGAACTCTACTTTATAGTCTCTAGCCCTGTTTCCCAGAACAAAAGCTTCTAGATAGAGGTTCCCAACCTTTTCCTTGCGAGTACCACCTTTGTGGGCCTCCAGCCCACCGCATACCACCGGACATGAGTGCCAATGATGTCATCGGCACTTACTTCCAGTTTCTCAGCCATGCTGGAGCGCAGACATACAAGGTAAGATGCAGAGGCGGGAGGGAGGGACATTCCCAGAGGCAGAAGCCCCTGCACTCGAGCTCTGCCGCCACTTCTCGGGCTCCAATGTGGTGCCGCACTACCAAGATGGTGGCCACCATCTTGGCTGCCGGCAGCCCGCATTACACCAGCCTGTGGAACGCGTACCACTAGTGGTCTGTGGACCACAGGTTAGGAACCTCTGTTGGGTGTCAAACCCGTTTCATATAGCAGGCTGATAGCATTCATGGTGCCGGCTGAGGGCCAGAGGTAACAACCTTAAGCAGGAACTGACATCATTAAGCAGGTGATGACCAGAAATAAGCACTTTTCTCGCTTAGGAACTCAATAGCTGCAAATGAAAGAAGATTATGCAAATCATTATATTTTCAAGCTGTGGGACAGCTCAATTATCATGTGGGCCACCCTTTCTGCAGTGCTGCTTCTGCCGAGGTGTAACTTAGCAGCTCAGCAGCTGAGAGGTGCTCTGCAAAGTGACACCTTGGTAGAAGCAGCTCTGCTGAAATGGCAGCCTGCATGGTGATTGGGCTCTCCCAGTGCCTCGGCACCTTCTCCCTCACCCCTCTTAATCTACCTCTTCCCCTGTACATTCCTTGCCTTCTGAGGCCTCCTTCCGAGGCTTCCTTCCGTCTCTCCCTCCCAGCGCCTTGGGAGAAGCGGTGCTGCTGGGTGAGCCCAATTATCACATGGGCCACCCTTTCAGCAGTGACACTGCAGCAGAAACAGTGCTGCTGAAAGGATGTACTGCATGATATTTGGGACCTCCCTGCTCCACCCTTTCAGCAGTGCTGCTTCTGCAGATGCATCATTTCGCAGCTCAGCAGCTGAGAGCGGCTTGTGGTGGTGCTGGGAGAGCCCAATTATCACAGGGACCAGATAAAGAGCTTCCGCGGGCCAAATATGACCTGCAGGCCTTACGTTTGACACCTCTGTTCTAGATAGTTCCTTGGGGAGAAAGAATGATAAACTGATGTAAAGTCTGTTGGGAGGATATGCCCAGAGAGTATAATCTTACCTTCACATTATGACTATGGTATGGATAGGTGGATGAACGTGACCCTGCTCTCAAAATGTTTTATAATTTTGCTAGAAAGAGCTCCCCCCTCACATTTTCTAGATAAAAAATAAAAAGTTTGGAACCTCCGATTTAAAGCAGCTTCCTTCCTCAAGTGACCATGGCAATACAGACAATCTGAAAGCGGCAGAAAACCATCCTTTTCTTCACCTCCCTGAAAGTCTTGTGTCAGATGGATCTCAGCCAAGCAAGGACTCAGGGAGTTTACCAAACTATACAATCTGCAGTAGAGAGACATGCTGAGGGTGAACTGAGGACACATTTGCAGCCTAAACTTTGAGTTTCCTTGGAATTGGGGTGTTGTTGTTTTTTGTCAGTTTAAGCCAGATTCTTGATGTTACGTTAATGCTGTTGTTTTGTGCATGGATAATATGTTCTTTCTGCCAAACCACATGCCCTGGAACGAATATCTCATAAAAATGTCTTTCAGTTTAAGCTGTTATTCAGCAGTCAAGTAATATTTAAAGAGTTTCAGACTGCTGTGATTACCTCAAAGAAGGTAAAAATTAAATGTGAACAGAACAGTAAAATGTTGCTGGATAACCTGATGTGTATTATGGCGCCACAACCTGCAAGGCATTTTCTCAGTTATTTCTTCTTTGGCCACTTGAAATTCTTTAGCCCTGCCCCCCTCCTCTCACAAGTTAACACCCATAAGGATGCTGTTAAATTAAAAAAAGCAAATAATTTTTATTTGTGTCATTCAGGGCTCAGTCCAGCCTAACTCAGCCCAACACAGGCACAAGTGAGGCACAATTGTGGCCCAAAATAGGGATGAGTTAGGCTGCAACTGTGCCTGAGTTAGGCAGGAGGCAAGAGCAGTGGGCCAGGATCGAGGCAACACTTACCGCAGAGGCAGGCAGGCCCCTGTGGGGAGGTGTCAGTCTTGTGGAAGCGAAGAGCCCCCTCCTGAGCTCATCTGTGTGTACCTACCACAGCTGCTGCAGCGTTCGCAGCAGATGGGCAGCCACAGGTGGGCCTGCAGGCACTGGGCGTGCGACAGTCAGCTGAAGGGCAGAGGTTGTGCCAGTGCCAGCTGCCCCAGGGCACCCTGGGCATTAGCCACCTGCTGCAGGGGGGAGTGCCACTGCCCTCCCTCCTACAGAAGGCGATGCCACCCCCAAGCCACGGTGAGGCTGCACGTGGGAGTCATGGGGGGGTGAGCGGGGGAGAGAAGGGAAGGAGGGGGTGGGAACGGCACGCACAAGGGGGGTCTCATGAAGTCTGGAACCGCCTCTGCCATGACATGCCCGTGCGCTGCCTGAAGCCCTGGGCCTCCAGGGCCGTGGCAATGCCCACAAAGAAGGTATCCCGGCATGGCTTCTGCTCCGTGCCCCAGCCAAGACCGAGAGATGCCTTGGGCTTGTCTGCTGCGAGCGGGAAGGGCTCACTAAGCTCATCATGCCCCCAGATGGGGCAACGTCAGCACATCGCGGCAGGCGCTCTGGCGGGGTGGGGGGTGCCAGCGTCCATCATCAGGGAGTGGGAGGGGAGGCAGGCACACAGACAGGGGGTGCTGGGGAGGGGCATGGGTGGGTCAGAAACAGACAGACAACAAGGCTGGTGGGAGAGGAATACAGGGAGAGGGGTCTGCAGAGACCAATAGGGACACAGGGGTCACTTCGTAGATGGAGGCAATGCAGGAACAGGCGCCTCTTATGCAGACGGACCTTGAGCAGAACGGACGCCGGTGACGGGCAGAAACGGACGCCGTTGACAGGCGGACCGAGGGCGGAAACGGACGCCGGTGACGGGCGGACCGAGGGCGGATGAGAGCCCCGGTTGCCGAAAGGGCTCTTCACGGACGTGGCGGACATGCGCCATGTCGCCTGTCAGTGTTTGCGTGCCTGAGAGGCCCCCCAACTCCCCACTCCCCTCTGAGCCCTGAGGGTCTGGCAGTCCCCCTGCTGTGGTCTCCCTGGGCTGGCTGTGGCAGGCCCTGGCTGGGATTCATGCAGGGGCTTGTGTGCTGGGGACTGTCTCTGTGTGTGGGGGGCAGTGCTTGTGTAACATTGGGGACATGTGTTTCCAGGGGCATCTTTATTGTTCTGGAACAGTGGCAGAGATGGCCTGGCGAGGCTGCCTGGGGTAGTCACAGCGGCCACTTGGACCACAGCAGCAGCAGCAGCAGCAGCAGCAGGCATGCCCCATGGACCAGGGGATGCAGGCCCTTCCCCTGTGGAACCACAGCCTGCACCATGGAAAGGGGAGGGACAGCAAGTAGGCAGCCAGGGAGGTGGAGCAGCAGCAGCGCCGGCAGCTGAGGAGGGTTGCAGGGCAGGCTCCAGGACCTCTGCCAGCATAGAGGCAGACGACCATGGGGCAACCAGACTGCAGGCCCAGGGGTGCTCCCTGGAAGGTAGGTGGTAGTGGACGTTCCTGGGGAGGCAAAAAACACAGGGGTGTTCCATGGCAGCTGCTGTGTGGTAGCAATCGCCATTGAAGAAATGCCAGTGTGCCGGTTGCAAAGGCCTGCAGGGAGAGAAATTAAACACAGCTGAGAGGTGTGAGACACATAGCATGGTCTGTGCTCCTTCCCTGGGTGTCAGGAGAACATGATCCTGTAAGGGAAAAGGGTCAAAGAGAGAGAAGACAACAACACAACGTGTGGGTCACAACCATGGCAAACCTACCAATACTGACCTGTGAGTAGACCCTTTGGAGAAAAGGGGGGGGGGAACAGCTGGTGTCTACATAAGGCTAACAGTTCCACACTTGTGGCATTGTGTGCTCACATTACTACAGGCAGCAATCAGACACAACAGTGGTCAAGAGGCATATCATGGCAGGCATTGCAGGCAGCTATGAGACAAGACATTGGTAAAGAGGCATATCATGGCAGGCATTGCAGGCAGCTATGATGCACAACATTGGTAAAGAGGCATATCATGGCAGTCATTGCAGGCAGCTATGAGAAAAGACATTGGTAAAGAGGCATGTATCCTACCTATATTTCTCTATGCAAAGAGGCAGAAGTCAGACCACATGTCAGCACGAACCCTGCTCTTACCTGCACTTACCTGCTGGTGTTGTTGCCTGTGGGGGGGGAGAGGGGCTGGGAGAAAGACATGGGTTAGCAAACACTTGCATGGAGACAGCTGCCCAGGCACAGGAGTAAACAGTTTGGCCACAGGCAGAACAGCCCTCTCTGCCCTAGACGGGGGCAGAGAGGAAAAGAGAGAAGTGGGGTGTTAGAAAAGTTTTCAAAGTCCCACTTTGTGGCTGCTGGGGGACAGAACCCCACACCACCTGCTCAGAGAGAGAGAGTGAGTGAGTGAGTGGAGGGTTGGGGCTGGGGCTGGGCTTTTGTGGGAAAGAGGCTGGGTGGGGCTGGGTGCTGATAGGGTAACTATTTGGGTCCGTGTCCAGAGTTAGGCCACAACTGTTCCGTCCTAACTCAGGCACAACTCGGGACCAGGGTGTTAGAACTTTTCAGGACAGGGCTGGTGTGGGTAAGGTAAAATGGCTCCTATGGGTCTCCTCACATTTGAGTCCACCCTTTTTGTTGACCCAAATTTTGTGCCTGAGTTGTGCTCGAGGGGGCGTGTCAGGGGGTCGCCAGTGTCTGGAACCGGAACAAATTTCGTAACCGCCCCGTCACTCCCCCGACACGCCCCCAACACGCCCACTTTTAGGCCAAACGTAGGACGGAATAGCTCTTATGCAGAACTTAGGACTGAATTGGTCAACTTTCCTTAACCCGTCCTATGTCAGTCACAATTGCAGCACAAATTCGGCCTCTGCAGCACAATTCAGGCACAACTCGAGCCTAAGGCGCTTAAGCTGCAGTTGTGCCTGAATTGTGCCGCTGAGGCCTTAGGCTGGACTGGGCTGTCAGAAACTGAGCAGATATTGTCTTAACTTCCTTCACGATACGGAGCTTTTCTTCTCAGATCTCACTTTGTAATCAATTGTTGGCTTCAACCACCCTCAAGTTCTTTCCCTCAAAATAAATGTTCCCGAGTTGCTATGGCAACTGCTCGGGCTTTTAAGTTATTCATATTATTCTGACAAGGTAGCATCTGAATATGTAAGCTTTCAGTCAGAAACATAATGGGAAATAAAATGTTTAAAAATTGGACTACTAATAGGACTTTTCCAGATGAAACCTCCCCTTGATTTTTTCCTCTTGCACTAACTTTACATTAGCCTGTGTCCAGCACTAGTGGCATCATAATCCGTTCTCACATGCTTAGCTTGGTGCAGGGGAATAGCTGTACTTGTGTCCTGTGCTTACAAACACGCACATGCATGCACAGACAAAAATCAGGGGAAATGTGTAGAAAAAATTCCAGCATACAGTCTTCAAACTGTTTTGGGAGATGCCCTTGCTCAGTGGTAGAACACATGTTTTTCATGCAGAAGGTCCCAAATTCAACCCTTGGCTTCTTCCACTATGGCAGAGAAAGAAATGCTCTCTGAAATGCTGGAGAACTGCTGCCCAGAGCATACTGAGATAGATGAACCAATAGTCTGATTCAGTATAAAATGATGGACAGGGGCGGCCCAACCAGGAGGCTATCTAAAGAGTTTGCATGGAGTGGTACCCTTAGGCACCCTTAGAGAGGTGGCAAATGGATGGGCACCCCCAGCCTATCTGTCCACTGCCCTCTCTAGCACACTGCTCCACTGAGCACTCTGATTCTCTTCCGACTTGCTGGGAGCAAGTTGGAAGAGGTTTGCAGCAGTGGCAGCGCCACTGGAGAAAGGAGGGGGGAAAAGCTGCCGTGGTTCCAAATCATGCCTCCCCACCTACTCAGTGCTTACAAAACACCAAGTAGGGAGGTAAAGGCTATTGGGAGCTTGCCCTCCCTTGCCCTTATGAAGATTGCTGCATGCAGTCTCCCTGCTCTCCCCCTCTTCAATTTGTGATGAGCATGAACTGGGGGTGCTTGGGTCCCAGCATCCCCTGTGCCTGTTCATTTCAAGTAGAAGAGGCACAGACTAAGGAGGTTGAACGCAGTAATGGAATCTGAAAGCGGCAGTGGGTGGCGGATTCAAGTGGCTCAGAGGCATGTGCCACCCCTGTAGTGGAGCACCGTAGCAGGGCAGAGGAGAGCCTTGCTTTTCTTTTGAAAAAGGCAACACAAGTGTTCCCACCCTTGACTAGTTGAACTTCTAAAACACTGGTTGGTGACAACTTTTATGAGAGGGTGTAAGGGAACAGCCAAGTCCACTACTATTTCTTCACCCTCCACCGCAGATGAAGGAATTTCCTTATGTCATTAAGTGGAAACTCCGTCTTTCCTTACAGAAAGGTGGGAAACTGGACAGACCATAATATGCAAGTAAGAAGAATCCTCTACTCATTTGCACACTCCTCATCCCTTGCTTTCATCTGAGGAAAGGTGGGGCAGACAAGAGAAAGAAAGAATATGTGTCAGGACAAATCTCTCCAGATGATAGCGAAGATTAGAGATTTAGCTTTGTGGTTTGTGCTTTAACTTCCCAGCCAGCAGAGACAATTGTGGGAAAAGGCTGGTCTGGAGCCCATAGTGGGTCTTGAACTGGCAACCTGAGGGATGTCAAGCAAGGATTCGCTGGAGTATGACCACCATATGAGTATGGCTGAAGGAGAGTCCTGCAGGGAGAGCAAGCACATCAGCAAGGAAGTCTCTTTACACCCCACAGGTCGTCAGAGTGAGTCAGGTGGGTCTTCCTGTCCCTTCTGCTTCTTGTTCAGTCTTGAAGCTGGCTGGCTTGTTCATCTGATCAACAAGAAGCTTGTCTAGCTGTCTATGGATTGTCTTAGCTAAACAGGAGCAAGATAGGCCTGTCACAAACAGAGAAAAGATAGTGTATGTGAAGCTGGGCGAAGGAGACTATTGGGGCGGCGGGGGTGGGGGGGGAAGAAACAAAAATGAGGAAATAAGTATGTATGTGTAAACTCATAGATTATGCTCTGTTGGATCTCTGCTACCAAGCCACATGATGTCACTGCTGTCTGTGAAAATGCCAAGAATTTCTTGAGTGGAGGTATCTTTTTTCAAATGCAAACGGGAGGAGTATTTTCCCCGCACAGGATATATTCTGTTTTGGATGCAGAAGTATTCTTCTAGAAAATAATGATGTTCAGCTTTTCCTATGGCCCCACAGCATCCACATGGCCTACCAGATTGTTGGTCTGTCTTTATATGAGAAAGAAGAATGAATGTTTAGTTAATTAATGATCATATGATGGCAATGTTTCTGTCTGCTTCACCAATCTGTCTATTGATGGGATTATGTTCTGAGGGTGGGGGGGGAGGGGAACCAAACCAGAATGGTCAATGCTTGCAGCATAAGTGAAGCCAGGACCTGGCGATGAAGCTAATGTGAGTTGTTGCAGGAGAAAAGATTGTGCTGTCTTGTAAAAGCGTTCCATTGCTCAAGATTGTTTTTTCAAAAGGAGCTGTGGCCAGCTTCACTTCCTCAAAGTTCAGGTAATGAGATGAAACTCATGTGGGAAGACAAACACCTAGAAACGATACAAAATATTTTGGCATATCTAAGACAGTTCCTTGTTAAGGAATGTCATCTCTTGCTTCCCTTCCAGACCCCACTCCCCATTTGTCCAGGATAGTTGGTAGAGCCACAGGTGGCTGCAAGTTGCTCCCTATGCATTGTGTACCACTGGTTTCCTCAACCCCTGCAGAATCATGGGGGGGGGGGCTAATTACCCTTGTTACCCTTGCACCTCTCCCTATTGAAAAAGAAGGCCTAGGATAAATGAGCTCTGTGGAGTCTGACGTCTGTCTGTGAAAGGTAAAGGTGACCCCTGACAATTAAGTCCAGTCGTGTCCGACTATAGGGTGTGGTGCTCATCTCCATTTCAAAGCCGAAGAGCCAGCGTTGTCCGAAGACGCCTCCGTGGTCATGTGGCCGGCATGACTCTCCTTGCCGCAGCGCGTAGCATGCAGCTGGAACACGGAGCGCTGTTTACCTTCCCGCAAGCGGTACCTATTTATCTACTCGCATTGACATGCTTTGGAACTGCTAGGTTGGCAGGAGCTGGCCAAGCAACGAGCGCTCATGTGGTGATATCTCAAACGGCCTGTCTTTGGTACAAAAGTGGAGACATGGGGAAGACCGACGACCAATATACTATCTTGTCTATGACAATCTGGTCCAATAAAGTGAAGGTAGAAACTGCTCCAAACTGCCCGCTCCCAAGACTATTTTTATTTTAAATTACAGTATTAGTACTGTGATACATGGATGTTCATGTAATGTATAGTTAGTGTTTGGAATCCTGTGGGGAGAAAAGGCCTAGGTGAGCAGTGAAGTGTACATAAGATTGTGCAAAGAAGTGCAGCTTTAGCTAGATTATCTTTTGAATATCTATTTATTTTTAACCTAACTTGCCTAGCATTTTCATTAATTTAATATTCAGCAAAAGAAGCAATTACCATGGCAACATTTTTCTTCTGACACCCATAATGGAGAGCATGGAGCTGAAAATGCACACATACACTTAAAATTCACACATTTGTACCCTACAAACAACAGGATTTGTACCAACAAGGGACAATAATTTAAGCAATTTACACATTCTAGTCATTTTATATGACTGTATTATCTCAATATAAAGACACTTTCCTTCCTTTCTCTGCTTTGCTCAGATTGGTTTATTTCCCTCCCACTGAAATGTTGGAAGTGGCTCATACCACCCTCAGATCTCCAGCTATAAGTTCTTGACAGTAATCCTACGCTATGGAAATGTGTAAACTGCAGAATCGACTTTTTATGGTATTTTTAAGTACATCCGTTGGAATTGGACATCTAAGTAAAATTGCTAAGGGGGATGCAAATCTTCCGATGTTTATATAATTATTATCCTATTGCACAAAGCCTTGTATCTTTTGGATTTCAAACTAAAGTTAAATAAGTTAGCACCACACCCTAGAGTCGGACACGACTGGACTTAATTGTCAGGGGATACCTTTACTTTACCTTTTAAAGATTTAAAACTAAACTTAACTAAAGAAGCACTTCAGAGGTGAACTGCCTAGTTACAAATTAATTGATCAACTTAATGCCCACTCCTCTGTGTGGGCCTCATTAAGAGTCCCTTAATGAGTTCCTGAATGAATTGGGCTCTCAGGACCATGTCATTGGCCCTCATGCAGTGGCGTCGCTGCGCCCGGAGCAGTTTGGTGCCGGTACCCCCGCCGCCCCGCCCCCCCGGCCCGCCCGCCGCCCCCCTAATTTTTTAACGTTTTTTTCATATTTTTCTGGGGTTTTTTTTAACTATTTTCGGGGGTTTTTAAGTCTTAATGGGGCATCTGTGTGTATATGTATGCTTTTCCCCCACTTATCTTGTTAATGGAAGGCTTCCAGCGACAAGTCTTTTACAGTTCGCGCAAGCGCAGAATGACGAAGTTTCCAGCCGACCTTCTGCGCCTGCGCAAACTCTGGAAAGCGCTGCTGGGGGCTTAACGGAGTTCGCGCCCGGGCGCAGGGAGAAGATGCGCCCGGGAGCAGGAAGATCGTCGCTGGAAGCCTTCCATTAACAAGATAAGTGGGGGGAAAGCATACATATACAAACAGATGCCCCGTTAAGACTTAAAAAACCCTGAAAATAGTTTAAAAAAACCCAGAAAAATACAAAAAACCCCGAAACCTAAGGAGCCCCGCCCCACCCCCTGAGCCCTGCACCCTACGCCCTGGGGCCTACCGCCCCACCGCCCCATATCAGGCGACGCCATTGCCCTCATGGGCTTAC
This sequence comes from Plestiodon gilberti rubricaudatus, assembly GCA_026170595.1. NCBI lineage: Eukaryota > Metazoa > Chordata > Lepidosauria > Squamata > Scincidae > Plestiodon > Plestiodon gilberti. The sequence continues at coordinate 68,773,506 of JANXHW010000001.1, forward strand.
TTTTTCTTGTAGCGCACGGAAGAGGAAACAATCTGGGTCAGGACTGAGATGAGGGAAGACTTAAAGCCCCTCACCATCCTGCCATGGCTTCATTTCAGGTCAGGGGACCCTATTCATACTATCAACATAACAAAAAGCTATAATGGCCAATGAGATGATAAGAGTCTTGTTCAGCTTTAAGGAGGTGAACTTCTTCCAGCCAAGTGGAGGGTTATTTCATATTCCTTGGCAAATAGCAGTCACAGGGGTGGCTTAATATGAATTGAGACCATAGCAGGGAATAGAGTTAAAACTCCCCGCCATGGTCCTGGTCTGTGGGGTTCTGGATCCTGCTGTTACTAAACCACCACCACCACCACCAAGCATGAACTTGCAAAGCATGTACTTAAAGTAACATGTCGTTTGATCCTGAGCAGCTAAAGGTGAGAAATGGGCAAGTGTTGCTTAGAGTCCGGAGTCCTGGCAACTAGCAAGAGGGCCTTTGGCTTTGGATTGCAGGGAGTAGGTAGAAGATTCTGAAGAACACTGGGGATCTGTAGAGTGACAGGGATTTGGGGGAAAACATGATGAGAGAGCTCAGCGTTGTGTGTATTTTGAAACTATTCATAACCTCTATGTCCAAGATGTCTGTAATTCTCAGATAGTGCACTGTGTATGTATTTATTTAGTATTCAGTTGGTGCATTTTTTCCAAAAAGAAAATAAGCCAATTTAAATCCCCTCTCCCAAGTTTCTAGTTCTGTTTATTTCAATCAGTTAATGTTATCCTTATGCCTAGATTGTGTTCCTGCATTAAATTTTACAGTTGGGTTTCGCACAGGGGGTGGGGGTATTCTATTTGTTACCAGTGGTGCAAAAATTCCCCAATGGTTGAAAATGAGTTTTTCCTGATCCCTGTTGTGACCTGCATGGGGATTGCATTTCCCAGGATGCCTCCACATCGTGTGGTTTGGTATGGGAGGAGGTCGTGTGGTCTGGTATGGGAGGAGGGGAGAGGTCCATTGGGGGTGACACCATTGGGGGTGACACCAAGAGAACTCACCCCGAGTGTCACCAACTCTAGTGATGCCTGTAGTGGAAGAAGATCCAGAAGACTGGCAGGAGCCAAGTGTGGTGTGGTGTCAGCACTGGACCCTTGTTGACAGATCCGGGCAGCAAGGAGTTAACAGATGAAGACTTGGACTTTGACAGGACTGGACAATAAGGTGTTAACACCCAGGACTGTGTGGGTGGAGGCACACCTGCAAGCAATTGCGTGTGGCTCCACACTAATGAGGAAGAAGCTGGGACTTTGGATGCAGTGGATGTGCCTCGCAGCTGCCCTCATTTAGCACTAATTAGGACTTTCACAGCTGTGGGCAATAATGAGGGCAGTGATTGCAAGCCCACAGCTGCAATCAATAAAGAGTTGATAAGAGTATAAAAGCAGCACCAGTAGGAGCAGTAAGGCACTTCACCAGATCACCATAGGGACATGCTGCCAGATTGCTGAGTGACGATGGAATACTGCTTGCCAGAAGGACCTGACCCTCTACAGCAGGGGTTCTCAACCTTTGGAGGCCCGGGTACCCCATATCACGGTCCAATTTTCTGAAGTACCGCCTGCTAATTAACTGCTAATTAATTGGATTAATCAATTATTAATTAGGTAATTAATCATTAAATAAAAAGTACTAAAAAGTACTCAAACAATTTTAAATGTGATAAAATGTCTTATTTAACTCTGTGTATGTGTGTGTATGCGAGTAGATAAATAGGTACCGCTTGCAGGAAGGTACACAGCGCTCCGTGTTCCAGCCGTGTTCCATAACTACAATATTGTTGTTTTTCTGCACAGGAATAGTTTTGATGGTCCCTTTTTTTCCCCTAAGGCCAGCGGGTGGTGCAGTGGGTTAAACCGCTGAACCATGAGCTGTCGATCAAAAGGTCAGCAGTTTGAATCCACGACAGGGTGAGCTCTCGTCGTTTGGCCAGCTCCTGCCAACCTAGCAGTTCCAAAGCATGTTAATGCGAGTAGATAAATAGGTACCGCTTGCGGGAAGGTAAACAGCGCTCCGTGTTCCAGCCGCGTGCTACGCGCTGCGGCAAGGAGAGTCATGCCGGCCACATGACCACGGAGGCGTCTTCGGACAACACTGGCTCTTTGGCTTTGAAATGGGGATGAGCACCACACCCTAGAGTCGGACACGACTGGACTTATTTGTCAGGGGTCACCTTTACCTTTTGTGTGTGTGTGTGTGTGTGTGCGCACGCGCGAGTGAGACACACACACACACACACACACACACACACACACACACATGCAAGGATCTCTTTTTTTCTCCAAGTCACACTTTCCAAAATCAGCTCCTCCCTCCCCCACCCCACCAAAGTACATTTTCCAAAGTACAAAAATAAGCCCAAAACCAAAATCAGAGAGACAGAAGGGCTCCGAAAATAATTAAAATTTAAAATCCATGTTAATTAACACTTAATTAGCTGCTGATGGGACAGATAATCGGCAGGGCTTGGCGTACCCCCAGCAAGAGGTCCGCGTACCCCTGGGGGTACCCGTACCACAGGTTAATAACCTCTGCTCTACAGGATGTGTGGCTGGAGGCTCTGCTGGACTGGAAGGACTGCCACTCCCAGCTGACTGAGAAGAGGACTGTGTGCCGGACTTCTGGAAGGATGATATCCAGCTGGAGGATGCTGTGCTGATGGAGGAGGAAGAAGCCAGCCTGCTGCCTGCCTGGATGCTAGCTGAAAGAGCCTGGTTTGAGGGAGACTTTGCTGGGGAGAAGGAAGACAGCAAAACCTGTCGTTTTTCTATTTGACTGTGTTACTGAGGGACTGTGTTGCTTTTGGGAGAATTTATGGGTGTTAGAGATAAGGGTTGCTTGTGAAGCAATACATTTTGTTAACTGTCCGTCCGAGTTCAGTTTTCTTTTTTGTGCACAGCAAATTGACTCAGAGAGTGCTAATTAGCCGAAGTAGCAAAGATAAGGGAAATTTGAGAGAATCATTAAAGGCAGAGGTTCTCTAAGTGTGAGGCTCGACTCCCAAGTGCGTCATCAAAAGCAGCCAGGGGCGTCGCGTTAATCTTTTAATTAACACCTATTCTTGCTTGCAAGAGAGAGAGAGCGAGCAAAAACAAAGATCCAGAAAAGATCTTTTCCCTCTTCACATCGGGTCACTCAACGGCAGTTTCCACATCTTGTTTTTAACCACAGCGTGAGCAAAGCCCTTATCTTATGTTAAAGAACGATTTACAACTCTATTGATAAGCTGAGTACCGGTACTTTGGAGCGTTTCTCTCCAAATCCTGAGACATTGCAGGTTTGCAAGTAAAGTATTTTCTTTCTGTTGAATGTTTTTAATAAACACAAAACAAATGCAAGAACTGCAATTGAAAATGGTGCAGAGCAGGTTCTGCTTTACATACAGTCTTTGATTTCTGTTTAGTTTGGTTGATTAATTATTAGGATTTCTCTCCTTCTTCCTTTCTGACCCACCTCTAAGTTAGTTCCCCACTCTAGTTGCTGGGACAACCCCACCCCACCCCCGGAAACTGCCAGGCAGTATAAGAATCTGTTTTTCATCTTGCAAAGATGCTACACCAAAAGGAGCTAGCTTTCTCTCTCTTTCTCTCTTGTGCAACTGGGGCTTCCCTCCCATGCTTTGATGTTTCTCTTGCCATGAATAGGACTAACACAGACAACATCAGTGCCCTCTACCCAGGCCTGCCAATGGAGGGAGGGCAGCATCCCAACCCCACCCTGCGCACTCCTGGCTTAGCTGCTGCTCAGCATAAGCATGGAAAATCCACTTTAGGGCTCGTTTTGGGAATATACACATACATATACACATACATATAAGAAAGGGTGCCTCTGAGCATGTAAAGAGTGCCTGTTTCTTCCATGCACTGTAATGGGGAGTCACGGCTAACGGCGAGGGAGGTCAAGGGAGCCGCGAGTCAAAAAAGTTTGGGAACCACTGATTAAAGGGAACAAATGTAGCTCCTAGGAGTGGAGCTTGGGTCAGGACAAATTGGGTTAACAGGACAATGCCCGTGGTTTTGCAGGCATAAGAATTGTCTCCACATAAACATATGCAGATCTGAATGCAATGTAATGTATGTGCTGTTACTTATAGTTCCAACCCACAGCAACATATTTGATTTCTGATGTACATTTTGGAATGCAGGATATCATAGAAGTTGAGATTGCAGCTGTCTTTCTACAATGCTTATACTAACAGGTTTACAGCCCAATCTTGCCTAACATGTGGCGTTCGACCTATAGGGCTGGCTGCTGCATCCTAGGCCCATTGTGGGCCACACCGGCAGAGCCCAGGCTCACCTTGGGGGAAGGGGACATTTGTCCCCTTCCCCCCATGTAAGTGGTGCAGGCCACAATAGGCCTCCTCAGATGCATGCCAACTCTGGAGCTGGCATGCGTCCAGGGAGGCCGTGTAAGGCCAGCCCAGGCTCTAATGGGGCTTGGGATATCGGCGCAACTCAGCATCTATTTTCCTGCCCCCTCCCTACCCGGGCCAGCCAATGGCCCCCCTCCCTCACTGCCCCTGCCTGCTCTCGCCTGTCCCTGCGCTGACCACCACGAGACTTGCCTGTGGCAGCTGGCACAGGATCCAGAGGGCGGCCAAGTGAGCGGCGCCACTTACTCTCGAGCTGGTGCAAAAGTGCCTTATGGCACTTTTGCAATGCCTTCAGCCGGCAGAGCACGTGTTCTGCCGGCCTAACTTTACGCACGATTGCACCGTTAGCCTTATAATGAGAATCTCTACAGAAACCACAGCAGCTATCAGGAACATAGTAGAAACTCACAGCAAGATGTATGAATATACAGGTATCCCTTTAAAAAAAAAAAACTGGTATACATCACCACAAGTATACAGAAAACATACACAAGCTCTGTATGTCCCCTGGCATTGCCACTTAAAACAAGTGATCTTGGGTAGCAGAACAGGGAAATACCTCTGTCTGAGAGAGCTGCTATCAGTAGAATAGATGATACTGGGCCATATGGCCCAGTGTCTGACCCTATAAGGCAATTTCATGTATTCAGGTACAAAAGATGATCGTGAGATGTATATGTATGACTTTTTTTTAAGTTGGTGGATTTTTAAAATTTCTACAATAAAACTTCAGGCATATGCATCCTGCTGAGATGCAAACTGATTGGTTAATCAGTATCCACTCAGAACATTTGGATAGCAGTGATCCATGCAGTAAGTAGTTCTATCTAGACATTACTGTCAGAATGGGGATCACTCTTCACAGAATGGGAGGCCATCTTTAACAGCATCCCCATGGTAAGTGTAATAATGTGTGGTTTGGGCTCTAATTTCAAGACACCACATTCAGGAGCATATTTTCTAGAAATTCTTATTAGCAAGAGGCAACTACAGCAAGTCCTCACGTTATAAGTCGTTTCATTTTAAAGTTGTTGAGAGAGAAAAAAAATCAATTCCCGGCTAGAGTCACTGTCTGTGTGGAGTTTGAACATTCTCCCCATGTCTGTGTGGGTTTTCTCTGGCCCGGAAAGCTCACATTTATTTCAATGTTTAATATTAGAAGTGGTTTTTTTTAAATGTATTTATGCCAATAAAGGTATCTATCTATATTAGAAATGTTTTGGGCCTATTTAGAAGTTTGGTGATGCTTTTGTGTCCGGAAATATGCCATAAACTCTTCTTTATATCAATACAGTAAAATTGGTTTTGTTATAAGTCATTTCACTTAAAGTTGCAGTTTTCGAGAACCTATCGACACATTTAAGTGAGGACTTGCTGTAGTGCTAATATCAAGCTCAGCTTATTCCGCTTTATTATACTCATATAATTTGGCAGTGGATGTAGGATTTTTAACACTAAGCATGGTTTGAGGGGCCAGTGGCTCTTGACTGGATGTCTCTTCCATCACCCAAGAAAATGGCTCTGGCACAATTCAAAGATCATTCTGTTCTGAGCAAATAATGTATCATTCTATTCTTGAAAGCCGTGAAGTGTTTCCAGCAAAGCAAGGAGTGTCTCTTCACCAACCGAAGAAGATGCTGTTCAGTTCCTCTGTAAATACAGTACTGATGAAATTTTGACAATTGGAAGTGCTTTGAGCAAATGGCATAAAGCGAACACATGATACCAACCAGAGGTGTAGGAGCTTTGACTAAACAGTTGGGACTCCATCTTTCTCAGACTTACATAATCAGGATATATCAGAACAAGATGTGAAAGCCAATCCAGGGGCAGAGGCAGCGTCACTAAATATAAAGAACGCCTTTCTATTCTTTTTCAGACAAATGAATAGATAAAATCAATGGCAATAAAAATACTCGATCATGGGTGTAGAGTTCAAATGCGTAAGAATGTGCAGAAATACCATACACAGCACTATGGGCAGCCCAGTCCTGTCTAGATAGTCTGCGGTGCGGACATAGAGCCTGTGCCGCAACCCTCCCAGACAGGACTCAGCACCGGTGCAGCTGGAAGACTCCTCGGGGTAAGGGAAGATTTGTCCCCTTACCCCAAGTAGAGTCCCAGCTGCCCTGATGGGTCTACTCGTATATGCACCAGCTATTTTGCTGGCACATATTCAAGCAGGCCGTGTAATGCTGGGCAGGCCCGGGAAGGGGGATAGGATCTTGGTGGAACGTGTTTGCGGAGCTTGGTGGAGCACATTTGCGGCATTTGCGAGTAGGCCAGTGACTCTCCCCCTTCCCAGAATGCCCCTGGTCTGCCCAACCCCCGCCACTTCAGTGGTGGGCACTCCTCGGGATCTGGGACAGGGGGAGAGGCGCTGGCCTACTTGCCAAGTGCCACTAACTTGCTTTACGGCATGTTTGCAATGCTCTAGACCCAGAGCACCTAGAGCAGTGCTCCGCAGGTTGAAGTTGTAGACAAGATTGCGCTGTAAGTCATTCAATTTGTGTATTCAAGACTTTCACCTTAAACCTGCTTTCACACTAAGGCTTGTTGACACACACTTACAGCAGGGGCTGTTCACACTGAGATCAATATTGCACAGTAATGACTGCATAAATTGTAATAATGTGATTAAAACTCTCCTTCAAGGATCAAATACAGAAGTTGGGCAAGACAGACATTACATTACAGCCACCTAGAAAGAGCAAGTCTGCGACAGTGCAATTACATTTTTAAAAATTGCTGTTGGTCTAGGTTTGTGCGCTTTCCGTTCCTGCCCCTCTCACCATGGTGATGTAATAACTATGGTGTAAATCAGGGGTTCTCAACCTTTGGAGGCCCGGGTACCCCCTATCACGGTCCAATTTTCTGAAGTACCCCTTGCTAATTAACTGCTAATTAATTGGATTAATCAATTTGTGCAAATCTAGGAAATCTATTGCAAATGCAGGGACCAAATACAGTGGAACAAGGCGCAATTCAATGGAATGGTGTTGCTGTCCATAGTTTCTCCCCTCCAATACTTACAACAACCCTGTGAAGCAGGTGAGGCTGACAGATAGTGATTGGCCCAAGGTCACACAGGAAGCCTCATGGCCTGTATTTGGTCTATATTAACAGAACATGGAAATTGCAAACATCAGCAGGAATAAAAGCAGTATAGAATCATCTAAAAACCCATTGTAAAATCCACCATCAGTGGTTTAAATCACAGCCATTGAACTATTATTCAGCTGGGAATGCCAAATAAAATATGTTCTTAATCTGGTAATGAAATAAATTAGGTAAGGAAAGAGGGCGAGAGAACCACCACAGGGAGGGAGTACCACAATATAGGTGCTACTATAGAAGTGTCCCCTTCATGGATCATTGCCTTGTCATGGCGAAGGGGCTTGCGTAACTCAATGAAGCCATGAGCTATGCCATGCAGGGACACCCAAGACGGACAGGTCGCAGCAGAGAGTTCTGACTAAAAGTGATCCACTGGAGAAGGAAATGGCAACCCACTCCAGTAACCTTGCCAAGAAAATCCCATGAACAGTACCAAAAGGCTAAAAGATATGACGCCGGAAGATGAGACCCTCAGGTCGGAAGGTGTCCAATATGCTACTGAGGAAGAGCGGAGGACTATTCCAAGTAGACCCAGAAAGAATGAAGCGGTTGGGCCAAAGCCAATAGGACGTCCAGCTGTGGATGTGTCTGAGGTTGAAAGGAAAATCCAATGCTGCAAGGAGCAATACTGCTTAGGAACATGGAATGTGAGGTCTATGAATCAAGGCAAGCTGGATGTGGTCAAAAATGAGATGATAAGATTGAACATTGACATCTTGGGAATCAGCGAACTAAAATGGACGGGAATGGGCGAATTTAAGTCAGGTGACCATCATATCTACTACTGTGGGCATGAATCCCTTAGAAGAAATGGAGTAGCCCTCATAGTCAATAAAAGAGTGGGAAAGGCAGTACTGGGGTGCAACCTCAAAAACGACAGAATGATTTCAGTTCGAATCCAAGGCAAACCATTCAACATTACAGTAATCCAAGTCTATGCCCCAACCACTGATGCCGAAGAAGATGAAGTTGACCGGTTCTATGAAGACCTACAACACCTTCTAGAGCTAGCACCCAAAAATGATGTCCTTTACATCATGAGAGACTGGAATGCTAAAGTAGGAAATCAAGAAATAAATGGAACAACAGGCAAGTTTGGCCTTGGAGCGCAAAATGAATCCGGGCAAAGGCTAACGGAGTTCTGTCAAGAGAACACGCTGGTCATAGCAAACACTCTTTTCCAACAACACAAGAGGCGACTCTACACATGGACATCACCAGATGGTCAATACAGAAACCAGATAGATTATGTGCTTTGCAGCCAAAGATGGAGAAGCTCTATACAATCAGTAAAAACAAGACCTGGAGCTGACTGTGGCTCAGATCATGAGCTTCTTATTGCAAAATTCAGGCTTAAATTGAAGAATGTAGGGAACACCACTAGACCAGTCAGATATGACCTAAACCATATCCCTTATGAGTATACAGTGGAGGTGAAGAATAGATTTAGGGCATTAGACCTGGTAGACAGAGTGCCTGAAGAACTATGGACGGATGTTCGTAACATTGTACAGGAGGCAGCAACTAAAACCATCCCAAAGAAAAAGAAATGCAAGAAAGCAAAGTGGCTGTCAGATGAGGCTTTACAAATAGCTGTGGAAAGGAATGCGAAAAGCAAGGGTGAAAGGGAAAGATATAAACAACTGAATGCAGATTTCCAGAGAATAGCAAGGAGAGATAAGACGGCCTTCTTAAATGAACAATGCAAGGAAATCGAGGAAAACAACAGAATGGGGAGGACTAGAGATCTCTTCAAGAAAATTGGAGATATCAAGGGAACGTTTTGTGCAAAGATGGGCATGATAAAGGACAAAAAAGGCAGAGACCTAACAGAAGCAGATTAAGAAGAGATGGCAAGAATACACAGAAGAACTATACAAGAAAGATCTTAATGTTCCTGATGACCATGCTGGTGTGGTCACTGACCCAGAGCCGGACATCCTAGAGAGTGAAGTCAAGTGGGCCTTAGGTAGCATTACTAACAACAAAGCTAGTGGAGATGATAATATCCCAGCTGAGCTACTTAAAATCCTAAATGATGATGCTGTGAAAGTGCTGCACTCAATATGCCAACAAATTTGGAAAACTCAGCAGTGGCCAAAGGATTGGAAAAGGTCAGTTTACGTTCCAATTCCAAAGAAGGGCAGTGCCAAAGAGTGTTCAAACTATCGCACAATTGCACTCATTTCACATGCTAGCAAGGTTATGCTCAAAATCCTACAAGCTAGGCTTCAGCAGTACGTGGACCGAGAACTACCGGAAGTACAAGCTGGGTTTCGAAGAGGCAGAGGAACTAGAGATCAAATTGCCAACATGCGCTGGATCATGGAGAAAGCACGAGAGTTTCAAAAAAACACCTACTTCTGCTTCATTGACTACGCAAAAGCCTTTGATTGTGTGGATCACAACAAACTGTGGCAAATTCTTAAAGAGATGGGGGTACCAGACCACCTTACCTGTCTCCTGAGAAACCTGTATGCGGGTCAAGAAGCAACAGTTCGAACCGGCCATGGAACAACCGACTGGTTCAAAATTGGGAAGGGAGTACGGCAAGGCTGTATATTGTCACCCTGCTTATTTAACTTATATGCAGAGTACATTATGAGAAATGCAGGGCTGAATGAATCGCAAGCCGGAATCAAGATTGCCGGGAGAAACATCAACAACCTCAGATATGCAGACGATACCACCCTAATGGCAGAAAGTGAAGAAGAACTCAAGAGCCTCTTGATGAGAGTGAAAGAGGAGAGTGCAAAAGTTGGCTTGAAACTCAACATTAATAAAACCAAGATCATGGCATCTGGTCCCATCAAGTCCTGGCAAATAGAAGGGGCAGAAATGGAAGCAGTAACAGATTTTACTTTTTTGGGTTCCAAGATCACTGCAGATGCAGACAGCAGCCATGAAATTAAAAGACACTTACTCCTTGGAAGGAAAGCTATGGCAAATTTAGATAGCATAATAAAAAGCAGAGATATCACCATGCCAACAAAAGTTCGTATAGTCAGGGCCATGGTATTCCCAGTAGCAATGTATGGTTGCGAGAGTTGGACCATAAGGAAGGCTGAGCGCCGAAGAATAGATGCTTTCGAACTGTGGTGCTGGAGAAGACTCCTGAGAGGAGATCAAATCAGTCAATCCTAAATGAAAACAACCCTGACTGCTCCCTGGAAGGTCAAGTACTGAGGCTGAAACTCAAATATTTTGGACACCTAATGCGAAGAGAGGACTCACTGGAGAAGACTCTGATGCTGGGAAAGATTGAAGGCAAAAGGAGAAGGGGAAGGCAAAGGATGAGATGGTTAGACAGCATCACCGATGCAACGAACATGAAAATGAGCGAACTCAGGAAGATAGTGGAGGACAGGAAGGCCTGGCAGGATATGGTTCATGGGATCACAAAGGGTCGGACACGACTTAACGACTGAACAACAACAACATAGAAGTGTGCCGTACTCTGAGCCCAGGAGGTCAGAAGATACATAGTTGGTCTGGGATCAAATAATCACAGGAAATGAGGACAGGGGGTGTAGAAAAGCATTTGGTCACTTGCTTTGATAAATAATGAGTAAGGGGCTTCAAACAGTATTGTTAAATAAGAAAATCAAGCAATTTCAACTCTGAGCTGCAAAAAACGCACAACACAGGTGCCCTTTGAATATTAGGTTTGTGGGAAGCACTTTTATCTGATACCTAGGTATCATTTTTCAAAAGTTTAAAAGTCCCCCAGTCCTGTGGGCCAGATACATGTGATTAACTCCACCCACAAGATAGTGGCCTAAACATTATAGGAATGCTGTGGGATGAACCCAAGGACAAATGACTCCCACACCACACCATGTTTGTACCTTTTTGCCATCTCCTTTCCTCCATGTTAGAGTTTAAGAGAAACACCCTCTCTTTCTATAACTATCCAGCAGCTCTAAATGAATCTGCGTGAAAACACACGAACAGGACAGCACTGCACATGCATGTTGTTCTTCAAGAGTTGTGCTCTCCAGCCATGAGTCATAAATGAGTAGTGCTAGTAGCGTTTTCCTGAAGCTTTGGCATCCACTTGAAACAATGTCGTAATTGTTACTCATCCCTGGGATGGAGACTTCTTAGCAGGCAGCATGACAAAGGGCAGTGTGACAAAGCCTAACAGATCAGTGGTTTTTATTCTTAGTGTTGCTGTTTTAATTGCCTTTTGTTTGGTTTATCCTTCTATTGCAATAGTGTGTGTTTTAACAGTTTGTTAGCCACCTTTAACCATTTTGGGAAAGGCAGATTGATTGATGACAAATAGAGAGATAAATGAAAGAAAGATAATGGGGTAGCATGTAGCTGAGACAATAAGGCGTTTTAATGGGGTAGCAAACGCCTTGACAATAAGGTAGTTGCTGGTATGGAGAGATGCAGTAAGAGTAGCTTTCTGATTCATCATAACCATGAGCCACTGGAGAAATGGATGTATGCAAAGCACATTAAGAAGTGATTCTGTGACCAGCTTGCATTTTATGGATTTGTCCTTGCCTTGGTGCCCCATTTCTGTTTGTGCCTGGTTTACTGGTTCATGTAATCTGGATCCCGTGGGCTGGTCTAGATTAGATATACACTAGTTGCTTTGATCCTGGTGCAGGGAGTTTTAAGTAGGTGGCCTTCCAGCTCCAAGTCCAAGGAGTTCATAACTTTTTGTGTCAACAATGAAGTACACTCAAGCCATCCCGCATATGCTTCATTCAGGCAGTTGCTATAACTGCACAACAATTTGGAACAATTTGCTCCTGATGGCAGTGGCCAAGGATACTTTCTCATGGCAACACTGACTCTGGATAAGACAGAAGTCCTCTTCTTAAGATGGGTGCTGCTGTGTTCTAGATGTAGAGAGATCATTCCCCTAGATTTTTTTCTGGGGGGAACCTCTTCAGGAACATACAGGTGGGCCCCCATATCCACTGATTCGCTATCCACAGTTTCAGTTATCCACGGATTGTGGGGACCCCTCCAGGCTTTTACTTTTTTCCCAGTAAGCTTCATTTCTTCCTTAAAGAAACAGGAGAATTATTACAGGCAAGTTAACAGAAACCTTGCAGAGCCTCTCTAGGACTTAGTCTCATTCTACTTGCCTGCAATGGAGGCTGCTTCTTTGTTTGTTTTAAGGAAGAAACAAAGCTTGCTGAAAGAAAAATAAGAGCTGGGGCGGCAAGCATGCCTGCCTGCAGGGGAGGCAGGGTGGGGGGGCCCCTCAGGAAACCATGGAGGGGGTGTTCGCTCTTATCCACGGTTTCAAGTATCCACGGAGGGGCCTGGAACATATCCCCAGCGGATACAGGGGTCCACCTGTACAAGCTGATTGCCATTTGAACTGAATGTTTGGCAAATACAATGATCACACAAGTCAGTTGTGGCCATATAAGGTGGCCACACTATAAATTTGTGAAACCTCCAGAGCAGAAGAGAGGAGTCCATACTGCAGCTCCTACCCATGCCAGTATTACCGTTCCTGGAATGTTGGGCAATATTGGAGTGGGGCAAAACCTCCTATCATGCAGCCTGGGGTTTCTGGTATTGCTTTTACTGCAGAGGAAAGAGTTGCATTGCAGCTGCTCCCAGGCCAAGAAGGTAACTGAAAAAAGGGATCCAAGAAAGTGTGCCAGTACTAAGAGTGGAGCATGGCCAAAACAACACCAGCCACTTTTGCCAGGAAGAATGTAAACTCCTCTGCAATGCTTCAATATTCCCCCCCCCCCCATTTGCCATTTGTAGAGTGAATAGGGCAAAAGAACAGAGGACAGCATCCAATGTTTAATGAATTAAAAGGTCAATGAGAAATGCAGGCTTAGTCTCAGACATGCAAGTCCCAACACCGGAGAATGAGTTATGCAAGCTTCGCCACAGAAAAGCACTCAGTGACTATTAACAGAACCGTGGGCACTTTTTTTTTTTACCAAATACATCTCACTGTTGACAATGAAGCCTTAATTTATATTACACTGCTGAAGTGTTTAAAAATCTTGCATTAAATTTGAGCAGTGTCTATAAATATTTCTTCATATTTATGTGCCTAAATTGAGGACTTTCAGCTTCTTTTGTGCATTTTCTAGCGGCAACTATTTCCAAAAGAAAGGATCTTCTAGATGCTGATGCATAGAAGGTATTAATTCTATGTATTTCAGTTCATGGTGGCCTATGTTACAACTACAAATCATTCTGACCCCCCCCCCCCATTGGGAGATGGGTATATCATGTTAGCTCATGCTTTTGAAACACCTCTGGGTCTGAGAGAACACAGTACTGGAAACTTTACTACAACATTTGGCATACCGTTCATTTTAACCCTCCACCCCTTCTGCTTCTGACAGTCTAAAAGCACAAGAACAGCCTTGCTCCGAGGAAAGGTCCATCTAGTCCTGTATTCTGCTGCCGACTGCTTGTTTACGAAGCTTATTTTTAAAGTATTTTTATCATGCCTTTCCCTTCCAATGAGTAGGAGCCCAAGGCGGCTTACAGTCAGTTTAAATAAACAGAAGGCAACATAAAACATCCAGTCCAAAAACCAATATCCTTAATAAAATTAGGCAAGAAACTAAGCCCAAAGTGCAACCTTAGAAAGCTGGGTTTCCAGCTTCCATTGGAATGAGACAGGAAAGCATGATTTTCACTATGGAGGTTTACATGCAACATGCCACCACAAAGAAGCCTTGTCACTAGGCTTACCATCCGTCCTGGAAAACCCGGGACTGTCCCCGGTCCCAGGCTCCAGTCCCGGGTCAGTCTTGGGCTTTCCGGGCCAGGTGAAGCCACCGCCGCCGCTTTAAAAAGTTTGAAAACGTACCTTTTTTCTGCGGACATCATCTTGGATCTCGTGAAATCTCACGAGATCCAAGATGGTGGCGCCCAAATCTTGTGAGGGCACATGAGGCAGACTTTTTAACAAATGGCTTTTAACAAATATAAATTCAGGTGACCCACTGGGGTTGTTTATTTTAATTTGATTTAATTAATTGTTTTTAATTATTTTAATGTATATATGTATTTTAATGTTTGTGTTGTAAGCCGCCTTGAGTGCCCTTGTTGGGAGAAAGGCGGGGTATAAATTCTTTAAATAAATAAATAAATAATACTGCACTGCCTCATGTGCCCTCATTAGATTTGGGTGCTGCCGTCTTGGATCTCGCGAGATTTCACGAGATCCAAGATGGCAGCCCCGGAAAAAGGTAAGTTTTAAAAGCGGTGGCGGCGGCTTGAGGGGGCAGGAGTCCTGGATGGTTCGGATGCAGCCGGCCAGGCTCCAGCGGTGGTGGCAACAACGAAGACGACAACAATGAAGAAGAGACTATGGCGACCAGTAGCGACGACGATGGCAATGGTGCCGGCAGCAGAATGGCGGCAGTGGCGGTGGTGGGACAGGCAAGTAAATTAATTAATTAAATTGTAAATGAATAAATAAAAATGTAAGGCCAGTCTGGGCTGCGACGGGCCGTTGGATATCGGCGCAACTCCGTGACGATATCCCTGCCCCCCGCCCAAGCAGGCCAGTGGCCCCCTCCCTCACCGCCCCAGTCCACCTGTCCCCACCCCTGCACCGAGTGACCTAGGTCTTACCTGGGTCATCCGGCACAGGTCTGGGCCACTGAGGGAGTGAGCAGTGCCGGCCTCCATGCCGGCGTCGCTTACTCTCGAGGCGTTGAAAAACTTTTGCGATGCCTGGCCGGTGGAGTGCTTGCTCTGCCAGCCTAAAGCTAGGCAGAATTGGACTGTAACTGTGATATAACCAATGCAAGAATAACCATACTCAGGTTTGATTGACATAGGAAAGGATACAGTTGGTGCACCAACCTAAGGCCCCCACCCACCCACAGTTGCCACCTGGAGATCCGGAAGCAAGGCTGGGTCCAGGAGCACCCCCTACTCCCGCAAACCTGGTCTTTCAAGGAGAGTACAACTCCATACAGCACAGGCTGACAATCCATAACTTGGATTGCAGATCTTCTGATTAATAGCATCCCTGTCTTATCTGATTTAATATCACCTTGTTATACTTCTTCCAGCCCATCACTGACCCCAGGAATCAATTCAGGACTCTACAGTCTCCCTAGCATGAGATGGGATGGAATTGAGGAGTTTGTGTCATCTGCACGCAACCCCACCTCTCCCAGTGGTTTCCAGTGGCGTTCTTACTATGGGGGAGCTGGTGTGCTGCGCCCCAGGCGCCAAGTGGGCACGGTGCTTCCGGGGGGCGCGGCAGCGTGGGCTTGGGGCTGCGCGGCGGGGCGCGTCACTGGAGCCCGGCTGCCGAGCCCCCGGGAAGCAGCGCGCCCACTCGGCGCGTCACCGGCTTCCGGAGGCTCCGCTCCGAGCGCATGTGCAGAAAAACCAAATAAAAGCCGTCACCGCGTTCGGCCGGCTCACAAAGTCCTCGACCGCCGAACTGGGTGGTCGCAATGAGGAGGGCTTTTCCCGGCTTCGGAGCGAAGCCTCCGGAAGCCGGTGACACGCCGCTTCCGGGGGGGTGGCAGCCGGGCTCTGGCGCGACAGGGGCACTCCAGCCCCCGCCCCCCTGGGCGCCACGCATTAAAACGACACTGGTGGTTTCATGTAAATGTTAAACAGCATCTGACAGAATTGAACTTTGCAGGACAGCAAAAGTCAGAGGCCACAGCATCAAGCAAGAGTCCCCTATTACCACCTTCTGGAGGTTGCCCTCCAAGTAATACCAAAGCCACAATAATAAGTACCCTTCAAACGCCCTCCAACCAGGTGCTCCAGGAGGATCCCATAGTGGACTGTATCAAAAGCCGTTGAGAGGTCCAGCACAACCAGTAAGGATGCACTCCCCCCACCTGTCTAATTCCTGGCATAGGTAATCAACTAGGGCAAATAAAGCTGTCTCTGTCGCAAACCTTGGCCTTTAATGTCCCATATCTCTTTGGAGTTTATTTGTATGCCCTGACTGTGCACAAATGCACATGTTCCATAACTGAGAAATCTTTACTGTTGCTGGATGTACATTATTCCCATCTCCTGGACGACTGTCTGGAGAATCTAGTGTTCCTGGAGACTACAAGTTGGCCATCCCTATTCTGCAACATTGCAAGGAACCCTGGTGCACACTTCTTAGATTGCATGCTGTTTCATTGGCATCCCTGCAGACGTCCTGCTGCTCAAAGTGACCCTTTGAGTGGTTGGCACCAATTGGGTTGACTCTTGACTCAGCTGCTTCTCCTGCTCCTGCCATCAGATGCTTCCCTATCGCATCCCTAATCAATCATTTGTCAACTTCCATTTCCACCTAGTTCATTGAATGCAGTTTGTGAGCCTTGTCCTAAATAAAAATGTTAGAATAGCAAGTGTCCACCTATCCCTCATGTTTCATCATCCTATCCCTCATGTTGGTTTTGAAAAGGATACGATGAAACAAGAAAAGGTTGTAATCCCTGTTGACATGAAGCAAATTTGGTGTGGCTTGTGAAAGGTACCTGGTGATCCATGTAGCAGAAATATGATCAGATATTTTGTTCTTTATTCATGTGGATTTACACTTTCAGAAACAATTTGTATATATGTTTCAGTCGTAACTCAAGCTTGCTGAGACGGATTAGTACCACTGATTAAAGCAGTCTTACACCTCATCTGAGTAAGTGTATATTTTCCCACTGCAACAAAGTTTAAAAGGGCACGTGCATGGCGGCCCAACCATGACGCGAGGTGATGTGGCAGATTGGGAGGAGTGCGAGAAGGCAGTGAATTCGGGGTGCCCCTCACTCAGAGTCTGCCACAGCCTCCCTCTAGCCTTCCACGGATACAAGCCACAATTATCTGGTCCCTGCCCATTCGAGCAAGGAGCAGATCATCCACCTCCCTACACTGCTTCTTGTGCAGTTTCCTCAAATCCGGACGTGTGGGACTTTGGGTTTTATTTAAAGGGACCATGCGAATAAAGGAGCTCCCTTCTTCTACCCCACCCTAGCTGATCCTCATTGTCTCCAACATCTACAGCTGGCAATTTGTTGATCAAAATTCTCCATAACTCTTTGATTAATAGG
Organism: Plestiodon gilberti rubricaudatus; assembly: GCA_026170595.1. Lineage (NCBI taxonomy): Eukaryota > Metazoa > Chordata > Lepidosauria > Squamata > Scincidae > Plestiodon > Plestiodon gilberti. Next base: position 68,791,066 of record JANXHW010000001.1, read on the forward strand.
GATTGCTCCATCATTTGGCAGATGTGACTTTATGATACAGCCAGCAATGTAGATTATTTCCCCGCTGATTCAATTTTGGCTTGCCTAATCATATTTCCAATTCAGAGAGAGAACAGACCCCTTCATTCTTCTTACTGCCACAGGAAAGACACTTAACACTGATATACGTCATGGCATGTGTTGAGGACTTTGTGGAGCTATCCATCATATGCATTCCCATAGGCAGATATAGAAAGGAGCTGCGGGTCACAAATCAATATCCCTTTTTAGAAAAAGAAAAAGATCCTGGATGCACTGTCCCATGTAAATTGCCTTCTCTTGTAACATCTCTTGACATTGAGATGTCTTCCATAGCAGCAAGGCGTCATTTCCTTTCTTCCTAAGCTCAGTCCAGTTTTGGCTTTTCCTTTTCTTCTTCCATACCTGAGCACAAAAGAGAAAACAGCTTTTGAAATGCTTGAGTAAATAAAAAAGCTATTGTATTTTTGCACAACTTCTGAAGAAACAGCACTTCTTTTTTCCTACAACATAAGTTTTGGAATGCTACCCAAAGAATGTCATACAAACTAACAAAAACCTTGTAATCATACTGCTTTTTGTTGTATAAAAAGGTAAAGGTATCCCCTGACAATTAAGTCCAGTCAATATGTCCCCCCCCCCTTTAGAAATCAGCTTGAAGGCCCTCAAGAAACCTCTCTCTGGGAACTGTTGGAAGAGAAGTGGTGGATATCATTCCCTGTGATTCCACCTTCTTATGAACAAGTCAAATACATTTTATTGATGGTTGCAAAATACTGTATTTGCCTACCAGAAATTAGAAAAAAACCTATCATGTTCTTTGCCATATTATTCACTGATGTTGGGATGGTTTTCTACTGATCTTTTAAAGTAAACCATTTACCATGCTACACCATGCTACATGTATGCTACACATGTTCACCATGCTACACGTATATATGCCCACACAAGAGTGTTTCGCTGCTGCTGATACAGGCTACAAACATTAATTCATGATTTCAAAGACCTGAACCAGATATATTCATACTTCCAAGTTCCAACCACAACCCCTCCCCTCGCAAACCTGCCATAGAGATCTATCCTATCCTAAATGGCAGTGCTGATAAAGGAGAACTGTGGCAATGACTGCCCTGCGGCACAACATGTCACCGATGGCACTTTCTGACCCACGGACAGAAGATGATAGTGTTTGGGGAGGAGAAAGCAAAATCACATCTAGTGCTTCTATTAGGGTCCCCCTACCTCTTTTCATTGTTAGTACTGTACTAACAAAACAAAACCATCAGGCAGCAACACTTACCTCATACATGAAAAAGAGCCAGTTACTGCCAATGGTCTCTTTATTTTCTGCCTCATTCTTTTTGAGCAACCCAGATAGAGAGCCCAGCATGAGTGATTTGCAAGGCACAGAAAAGGAGGCCTGGACAGTGATATAGGAAGTGTGCACAGAGCAACCACTCTCCCAAATACCATATCATGCTGCCTGCATTTATGCCCATATGCACACATGTGCCGGGGAGGGGGGGGAACGGGGAGCCCCACTGAGACCCTCTGCATGTGGATTCTACACTCACAATATGATTGGATCATGCCTTTGTGTTTTCCTGGCAATGGAAACATTCAGCTCTTTCAAATGCGTGTTCCTGTGCAAAGTTCTATTATTAGACTTTGGCACAAGTTCTGTTCCTTGTCTGTTTAGCCTATTCTGACTCAACCTCCCTGCTAAACACCTCAGATATTTGCTTGAAAGTGTTGCTTTTGGATGCTTCCAGTGCTGCTGCATATCCCAAGGAAAGATTTCTGGTTTTCCTTTTCAATGGGAGAGGAATTGGGTGGGGGTGGAAAGGGATGAGAGGAAAACTTCTGAAAGTGGCTCTAAAGGAAATCTGACCATAAATCTTATTCCTCTTTAAATGGAAAATCTGCTTGGCTAGGAGTTCTCACCATGGGCCCCTTTGAAAAATGTACCCTTTAGTGCTTGGATTACAGCAGAGGGCAAAGGCATCTGGTAGTGGTGATTTTATTGAAAGGCACAAAAGGAAACAATTGGGCCTGGGCATTGCCAATAGTCTAAATACAATGCACTGGGTGTTGCTGACAAACCAAAAATAATTGGAAAGCCAGTCAAAGGTTTAAGAAAACAAAACAATGGCTTGGCTCCAGAAAAGCATCTTGGCGTCATATTCTGCACTTGTGCCAACTGCTGGTCTCCTGTGTCCTTTGCTGCTGCAGAAATTTTTTCCAGTGGTTTTAAACTGAACTGTTTTATTTGTCTTTATAAAAGAGTCTCTATCCTTCCTTGAGAAGCATTTTACAGCCAATGGATCAAATACTCTGGCAAAAATTCTGGCATCTTCAGACCAGCGGGTCGGCTGCGGCCTCTAGAATGGGAAGATTTTTCTTTGCCTACCATGTTTGTGGTTTAGCTTGGAAAAACTAACTGCAAATTATTTTGTCAGTAGTGGGGTTTTATTTAATGCACCTCCTAAAGGGGGGAATACAGCCTTTCAGACTTACAAGTGCCTTGTGAATGTCTCATTCTTTCCATCTCATCCTTTACACAGTGGTACATACTTATTGCATAATGTTGTCCTATGTGGTGTACCTGTCAAACCTTTATAAGAACATCTGATTTACATAAGTTACAGCAATGTAGCCTTTGCTGGCTCACAATCCTTGAGCTACAAGAATGTTAATCAATATGTTATAAATGCTGGGCAGCCCAATCCTATAACTAAACCTCCCTGCTGCTGCAGCCATGCCACCAGAGCATGCTGCATTCTCAGGGAGGGCAGTCATGGAAGTCTCCTGGGGGTAAGTCTCCATTAGCTTAATGGATCACCTTGGATCTGCACTAGCTACTTTGCCGGCACAGGTCTTTCGTAAGGGAGGGAGGGGGGGGAAATGGGATGAGGATATTGGCGCACGTTGCTGCCACTGATATCTGCCCCGTTCTGCCCACGGTTCCACCCCATCACCTCCCAGACACTCCCCCATTCCTCTCCCTCCCTGCCCTGTTCTGCCTGCACTTCACCCTCACTGCTGGCTTACTGGCTCCGGTGGGGGCAACAGGCTCTGACAGTGAGGCTGCGGCTCCATCACCTGTTGTGACAGCTATGTGGTCATTGTAAAATAACAGCCAGCTATGTGTTACATTGACTGTTACATCATAAGGCAGCTTCCTAACTTTATGCGCTGATTTCAGTGCATCTCTTTTGTACGATGAGGTGATGAAGTGAAATAACACCTTTATCAAATAACTGAGGGTTACCATATTAGATTTTTTAAAGCGGTTGAAAATTCGTGTTTTCTTGGATGTGATGATATAATATGAAAGGATGTAAACACCCTGCTTGCCACATGAAAAAGACATGGTGGGATCAGACTCTGAGGTCTTTTACAACACTGCCAACAACATGTGAATCAGCTCTTACTTCCTAGATACTGTACATCTCTGTTTCTCAAACCAATACAGTACTTACATTTATGTGTATCCCAGATGCAGTTGTTTAGTACCTCACCCAGCAAGTAGAAGATGTTCAGTATTGCAGTTACAGTTGCAAAGAAGATAATCTTGGAACCCGAGCCAAGGTAATCCAGGAGAGGGTACACCCAAACCCCTGTTACATGATAAATCCAACAGACCCTAATATAGAAAAACAAACATACCAGAAACAGAAAATGTTGAATGTGTCAGTTTTCTTGTGTATGCTATAATTGATTCACACACACACACACACCCCAAATTACACTTATGTATGCAACTATTGCAATATTACTGGATTCCTAATATATTTATTAAGGATTAATGGTTAAATATAAGCAGCAATAAACTCAGGCATATTTGAAGTTATTGCACATGTACATATGTTGTTATTCATCCTCATTTGATGCAGATGCACTCTCAAGGAGCCTTACAGGCATGCTGCATGGAACTCAGGCCAAACAACACATGACATGGGAGATCTGTGACCAGACTTCTTGATGTTTCAGCCTTTTCTTTCTAATCTATAGCAAGTAGAAAGGAGGGAGCTCTGGATTTGCTTTGAGCATCACCACTGGAGAAGTTTAGACAAAAAAACAACAATAAAAATATTTTTCATGCATCTCATCATGAGGATATGAAAAGCCCTGTTGGATCAGGCCACAGGCCATTCTAGTCCAGCAACCTGTTTTCCACAGTGGCCCGTCCGCTGCCTCCAGGAAGAACAGAAACGCATGCTTCTCTCCTGCCACTGCTCCCCTGCCACTGGTATTCAGCGGCATACTGCTGCTGAACCTGGAGGTAGCATATAACCATCATGAAGAGTAGCTATTGATAGACTGGTCTGCCATGACTTGGGCCAACTCCTTTTAAAGCCATCCCAGCTTGTGGCCATCATCACATCTTCTGGCAACATACTCCACAGACTAATTAGATATTGTGTGAAGTACCTCCTTCCAGATTACCACCACCAAATCTCCCACCAACAGTTTCACTGGATGACCCCTGGTTCTAGTATTGTCAAAGGAGCACATTTGGGACTGGGACTCCAGTTGGGCATACGCTACCCCAGCGTTTCTCAAAGTTCTCCCCGCGAGGCAGGGAGAACTCTGTTTGTGGGGGTGGGACCAGCGGTGGCAGCAATCCTGGGGATCACTGCCGCCGGCGGGAAAAACGCCCCGAAAATGCCATTTTTTTACTTACCAGGGCTTGGGGGGGGGGCTTTGGGGAGGCCTGCACAACCCTCTGCAGGCCTCCCCGATCTTCAATTTGCCGAAAAAAATGGCGATTTTTGGGCACTTCCGATTTTCGCAAAAAACGGAAGTGCCCGAAAATGGGCACTTTTTCGGCAGCAGCGATCCCCAGGATCGCCACTGCTGCCGCTATGCTGTCCCCGCAATTTTAGGGGGCAGGGGGCAGTTTGTGGTCTCAGTGGTGGGTCACGACCCACCACTTTGAGAACCACTGCACTACCCCATTTGGAGTTTCTTTGGCAGCACCTATAGCATGATGAATAGTGTTTCTCATTCAGGTTCTGCATGGTTGACCCTGGAGCTTCAGTACAAGTAAATAGAAAGCCATTTCCAGAGTTAATAGGGAAAGAACAACTCAAGTTATGTTCCATTGAAGACAGAGTTCAAAACTACATACATCTAGCCAGGGTGACCTCATTTAGAGAATGAGAACTTGACTCTGCTTTTACTACACTAGAATTACTACTGTTATCCTTCCTTTCTTTGGAACAGTGGCATTTATGAGTATTCCTTCACTGTCTGTGTTACAAATGTGAGTAGGAAAAGTAGCACTGCTACCATGGAAACATTACCTGATGGCCTTTGTTAAGGAGTTCATTCCTCCTTGAATACATGCTAACTCAATACTGCAAAATAATGGGCTGATCAACTTTAGACATAAAGCTTCCATACAAGATTACTTGTTATTAACTCTAATGAATGCCTTCAACATTACAATTCCTGTCCAACCTCATTATTAGATAAGCACAAGGGAACATGCATTAAGGCACCCTTTAGAGTGCAACGGTAGAGCCATTTTGAGGCCCCACCATTTGCAGGCTTCAGAAGAAAGCAGATAGTTTAGGGAAGGATGCCTAGGAAGAAGGAAGAGCTAAACCCAGAACGTTGGAGAAAGTATACTACTGATCCAATCCTATCCGGGTTCCATCAGCACAAGGCGTGGGCCGCTCTTGCTGTAGCCACAGCAGTGGTGTGCGAGCCAGAGCCACTAGTGCAAATCACTGGCAGCCCTGGGTGCACGCTAACGGACTGCCCAGCCCCTGCTTGAATAGGTGATGGAGGGGGCATTTCAGAGTGTTCCAGAGGAGGATGTTCCAAGGGGCCGGTTGGGGTGTGTCAAGCGCAGGCTTGGGGCAGAAGTTGACAGCAGCAGCTCTGCAGTCCCCAGCCCAGCCTTGAAACGCTCCCCTGGACCCACTCAGATTTATGCCAGTCAAAGAGCTGGCGCAGATCTGAGTAGGCCCATTGGAGACCATGGGGTGGCAGAGTAGGCAATTTAAAAGGTTTTTTACTTACCTCTCTGTTGTTGCCTAGTCCCTGAGTGGCCTATAGCATGCAGTGAAGGCTTTGCCAGCACCACTGCACACTCTGGGCCAGCAGAAGACAAGTTTGGGCTGTAAAACTCCTACCACAACTGAACTTCCAAGTTGTGGAAGAACAAAAGGCCCTTGAGTTTAAATGTTTGATGTTTATCATGGTGATGGCAAATAGATATAGAACAGGGCTTCCCAATCTGTGGTACTAGTACCACCAAGTGATACTTTGGCCGACTGCATGTGGTACTCGGGCCACTGGACCACCAGAAACCCAGGTGGCGTGTTTTTGCTCCCAAGAAGCTCCTGCATTTGGCCGAACCTCTCAGGAATGCTGAGAAGGGCCGTCTCACCCGTCCAAAGCCTCCTCCCTGCGTTTTCTGACCTCTGAAAACCCGGAAGTAACTGGTGATGATGTCATCGCCAGTCACTTCCGGTGGTACTCAGAAGGAGAGTGGTGCTAGAGGTGGTACTCGGCCAGAGAGGGGTTGGGAACCCCTGATATAGAAGATGATCCTGGTGCAAAATCCATAGCCCTTTGGAGCGTCTTATGTTGACAAGCGAAGGGCCAGTTCACACCAGGCAGCATTCATGCAGTGCCACCTATCCTCAAGTATATAAGGCATCCAGCTCCCCACTGGCTTGTGCTCTTGGTCAGGAGGGCACTTTTAGTCAGTCTTCAAGGCCTCAGTCAGAAACAAGGAAAAAGCAGTTCTTTGGGTTAGTAGGGGCCCAGCCATTGTAGATCAAACATCATTCTATGACAAGTTTAGAATGTTGAAAATACAGGCTGCAACCCTGAAACATTTTACCACATTTACTTCAATGAAATTAATAAGCTTTGGTGGGGAGGCACAGACTCCAGAAGGAGTTTCTCCAGATCTATAACATGTTTTTCCTATCATGTTTAATAGCAGATGTGGTGCTTCCAAATACAAATACAAGGATGTTTTGCTCTGAATGCTCGGGATACTCTCAGATAGGTACCGTTAGAACCAGCATCAGTGAACTGATGCATTACAACTCAGCCACACTGCAGGAAAAAAATGCTTACTTTTTAACTGTGTTTTCTTAAAACACATGCCGGGATAATGTACCAGTATTCAAGGGAATGGGGGATATCACTGAGAGAGAGAGAGAGAGAGAGAGAGAGAGAGAGAGAGAGAGAGAGAGAGAGAGAGAGAGAGAGAGAGAGAGAGAGTATGTTGCATGGTAGTGCCCACCAAATTCCTGTTCTGTGAAGTCTAGCATGTCCTTTTGAAAAATACAAGCAACAAGAAGAAACAAGACAAAGCAGAAGAAACAAGAAACAAGACAAGGCAGGCAGTATACCAATGATTAAAGCCATAATGGAATAGGTGTTCCGCGTTCCCATTGTGAAAATGTATCCCTTACCACAATATGTAGGCAACAGAGAAGGTGCACACAGCAATCAGTCCACAGGTCCTGCTGGGATAGTCATGGTGTGTTGTTCTCATCTCAATTAATATAAAAGGCAAAACTGTTGTATGCTAAAAGGAAAACAAATGGTAGAAAACAGCTCATACAAGCACTTTTCAAAACCTAACAGAAAACCATATTATTAAAGTTATCATCATTGCTCAACTCTCCTTTCATCCTAGATCAGGGGTTCTCAGCCCCTTCCCAGCCAAGTACCACCTCCAGCGCTACTCTCCTGCTGCGTACCACCAGAAGTGGTACTTCTGGGTTTTCAGGTTTTCGGAGGCCAGAAATCACAGGTAGGAGGCTCTGGGAGGGTGCGAGGGTCTCTCTCAGTGTTCCCGAGAGGCTTGGCCAAAGGCAAGGAGCCTCTCAGGAGTGAAGACATGCTGCTAAAAGCACCGCGTCGGAGCGGGGTTCCAGTCATCCAGTGGATCATTTGGCTCTGAGGTCAAAGAGTTAAAATTATTGCCTCAGAGATGAGAACATGTCAGCATTTGTGACATGATGGGGGACAAAAAGAAAAGAAAATAGGAACACTTATTGCACTTCACAGAGTATTTTGTTACGTTGTACGGTAGTTCAACAATTTCCAGAGAGGTAGTTGTGTTAAGCCTGTTGCAGCAAAAACATCGAAGAGCCTTATGGCACACGACGTTATTGTAACATAAGTGATCGTGGACTGCAGTTTGCTTCATCAAATGCATCTTCAGTTGCCAGGTACGCATATACACACAGAACATAGATTTAGAGGAAAAAAAACTTCTGACCTAGTATAGTCATTGGCATTTGACCCATGCAGTTGCTATGGGCTGTGCTTGTTGGGAAGAAGAATTGGTGTCATTGAGTGCGTTGCTAGGAGTTCCAGCGATGGAGGAGAAATCTCACTGCACTGGGCAATTCAGTGTATCTGTTTGCAAGGAGATCTTTGTGTGCAACAGGATGTACACAGCCTGCTGTGTCAAGAACTCAATTTATGCCTCACAGCGCATACAGTAGGGCCCTGGTATCCGTGGGGGATAGGTTCCTGCCCCCTCCGCGGACCGGGAACTCGCTGATAGGGGGAACGCTATCCCCACGGCCCTTGCACGCCCATAACCTTTCTTTTTCTTCATAGAGCTGGTGCCAGGCCCCTGCGTTTCTTGTTTAACTAAAACGCTATAAGCAGCATGCTGCTTATAGCATTTTGGTTAAGCAAGAAACACAGCAGCCTGGCACCAGCTCTATAAAGAAAAAGAAAGGTAATGGGTGCGCCCTCCCCCCCCCCCCCAGCCAACTGCAGATAAGCAGATCTGCAGATAGCGGATCCACGGATATGGGCTCCCCCTATATATGCATTTCATTAAAAAAATGTATAATATAGCTCTAAGCAATTTAAAAAAAATACAAAAAAGGACGCAAAATATGTAAATTCCACAGTATCAATGCAAACAGCAACCTTATGTCTAAATTTTAGATATTTTGAACAATATCTAAAGTAATGGAAATGGAATGCAGGGAGTTATGATTGGACCGTAAGGCTGTAATCCTATATACACTTACCTGGGAGTAGTTGAAGTTCCCATTGGACTCTATGGAACTTACTTCTGGGTCAGAAGCATGCATAGGCTTGCACTATAAGGCTGCAATCCTACAGACATTTCCCCGAGTAATTTACCAAGAGTAAGAGTCTGCACTGAATCTTTAAAAACTGTCTTAAACCATCATATTTGACTTATGAGAGTGGTTACTAAACTGCTTCACGCAAAAAAACATTAAGCTAATGCTGGATTAAGCTACATTGCCAAACATGCTCCAGCATAATTAATTAAAAAAAATTCAGAAACCAATTGCCTCCAAGAGGTTATCGATTTCCTGTCATGACGCATTTTCTGTTTGAGGTGCGGCAATGCTAGTGTCTCAGATGTGCTGGCATGTATTTTTTCAATGACTAAGCCTTAATCCATCTTCTTGGCTTCCTGCCACTGCTGCGTTGACATCTGCAACTACTCATGTCTGACAGCCTCATGCATGAACTATGTGGCTTCAAAGTTGGACAAGATTAGTACAGGAGACTTTCTGAACAGTCTGAGCATAACTGAAAGCAGATACATACAAGGATGGATTTGGGGAGGGAGACAGACCTCTTAAAAATGGCATCATGTAAAATTACCCATCTTTGTACATGTGTACTGTACACACACACACACACACACACACACACACACACACACACACACACACACACCTACTGGAGAAAGATTTTAGCATTAAGTAGAATATCATTTGAAAGAATTAAATGTGCATAATAACAACATATTTTATTAGCACTACAATTGGGATATTATATAATTTGTCAGGTGCTGAGCACATCATGATAAACACATTTTGGGGGACAAAATATTTTTTTCTGTGTCTGCCTGGTGACTTGTTATTCACTTGGTCTTCCATATTGTTATTATAAATGGTATAAATGCATACCTATTGTACTATGATAGCTGGACATAAAATTAAAAAACCTAACATTCTGCATTTAGGGACTTCACAGAAATGTTAGGTTTTTTGAATTTTATGTGATCTGCTGTCCAGTGCATGTTTTCCTATAAATCTAGGAAAACCATGTATGTACATCCAGAGCCGACGTGCATTCGAAGAGGCCCATTGGGGCCGGGCAGCCCTACACCGAGGGAAGGGGACAAAATCCCCTTCTCCCGAGGTGTTCCCAGGCTGCACTGACACAGCCCAGGAAGGGTGTTAGATTTTGCGGCCGACCCGAGGGGCCAGTCGCATATCGTTACACAGGACTGGGCTGTTAGTTAAGATTGGGTTGCCCCTATAGGAATGTATTTTGTGAATGGAGGGCACTGAATGAATTCAATTACAGTAAAACCTTGGATTGTGAGTAACTTGGTTTGCGAGTGTTTTGCAAGATGAGCAAAATTGTTATGTAAATTTTGACTTGATAAACGAGCAAGGTCTTGCAATACGAGTACATTGTGTTCTACAAGAGATCTCTGTGTGTGTCTGCAGGCTCCCAGGCTCGGCTCATTAAGCTGCTTTCCTCCTCCCCCCATGTCTTTGCTGGCTGCCGCAAACATTAACAAGCTGTTAACAAGCTCATTAACAAGCTGTTCTCCCCCCTTCTCATCTGCCTCTTGCAAAAGTTTGCCTCTTGCAAAGGTTTGCCTCTTGCAAAGGTTTACTCTGCAGAACAAGGCTCAGGTTCTGCAGATCAGACTTTGCAAAAGGCAGGGGGAGAACAGCTTAATGAGCTAGTTTGCAAGAGCAAAGGACAGGAGGTGGGAGGGCAGTTTCTTAAAGCTGAGCCCAGGAGATGCTACTCACACACACACACAAAGATCTCTTACAGAATAACGAATTATCTGAGTTTCCATTATTTCTTATGGGAAAATTTGCTTTGATATACGAGTGCTTTGGATTACAAGCATGTTTCTGGAACCAATTATGCTCGCAATCCAAGGTTTTACTGTATTTGAGAAACATATTGATGCTGAACTCCAACATATTTTACCCAAAGCACAACTTCTTATAAATTTGGTCTGTGATGGCAGAGGAATACTGGAAGAGGAAAACTAATCATAATCTGTTCCAAATATGGCAAAGAGAAGATACCACTATATATAATTAAGTTTTTAATTTGTTTTTATAATTGATATATATTTTGATATTGTTGTAAGCCGCCTTGGGTGCCTTTCAAGGAGAAAGGCAGGAAATAAGTCGATAAATGAATATATACATGGTGTTTCCTATCATAACACTGATAGAACATTTTAATTCTACCATACTGTGTAGTTAGTAAACATGAGTCTATTTACACAACAAATCAGTGAATTGTGAAGGTCATAGACAATGGCTACCTCTGGTCCTTTTCTAATGGGATAAGGCACTGTCATCCTGCTCCAAGTGGCCTGTGGGCAGGAACACATTTCCTTGCATGGATCAGTCTTCTGGATCTGGAATGTTGTGTATTCCGCACCTGATGTGAGGTGCGGTTACTGCCGTATAATATGCAGTCCTCTACTGTGTGCAGTGTTCTCTGGACTGGGACCCACTATGTTTAAGTGCAATGTTGTAGATAAGAATTAATCGAAGTTGGTGTCCTTGACAGTGACATAGCCTGACCATTGTGCTCATTTGAGACTGTTTCCCGAGAGCAGGAGCATTCTGTAGGAGCTTCAGGCTAAGGGCCAAACTATACGTTACATTAACACAAGTCATTGGCACCGATGTACTCAGTTTTTCTTTGTTAAGTAGCACTTGAGCCACACTGAGATTGTGATGTGAGAGGAGAGGGCTTTGCCCCCCGTAGTGCTCCTGTTGCAAAGTGTTCCGCCCCTCCCATTGCTATTTGCTCCAGGAGGACGGAAGCCTCTATGAGCAGAAGGCGTTCTTATGTGAGCACAACTCTACTTTCATGAACGGAAAAGGTTCCCATTCATGGAGTGTCTTTGTCACTGTGAATTAGGCAGACTTTGTACTTACCAATACAGTAGTCCCCAAAAGCAGCGCTTTACATTTCCACATAGGAGCGAGTGGCAGCCATGGTCTTATATGGGAAAAAGGAATCTACTTAGGAAAACTATTGGGATGGTTGTTGAGTTAGAAAAAAAGCAACGGGTAAAAAGTCATGATAAAAAGAATAAAAGAAGCAAAAAAAAATTTTTAAAAGCTACTGCTTTTATTCTTTTTATCATGGCATTTTACCCGTTGCTTTTTTCAAACTCAACAATTGTTGCTGGCCGTGAAAATCTGAAATCCTATTGGGATGGTGCTAAACCTGCTCCCTGCCTCTAGGAGGGAACAACTTACGTGAACAACTACCGTAAGCCTTCTTCTGGCTGCATAGCCCTATCCTGAGGTCTGATTCTTGATCACTCCAGAGTGTGAGGGAATGTTGGGAACCGGCAGAGAAACAGAACAAAGGACAGTTAGGCAGGCAAATGGACAACCCCTGTGTCCACCAGCAGCTTAGAATGCTTTACAAATGACTCCAAGGTGGTGGGCCATCTCGTCACTTGCCATGGCCAGACGTCAGCAGTTGAGTCATCTCATGTGCTTTCAGACTCTTCTCTGGGACATCTCCTCCAATGGTGGGGACTGCTGGCCCTGCTCACTCCCATTCCTGGTCCACACCCAGCTGTGCTTTGCTAGGTTTGCACTAGCTCTAAAGCCCACGGAGAATAATTCAGTCTGTCTCTATCTCTCAGCCCCCTCAGCATTCAAAAAGCAACGGGCTTTGCCAAAGGTTTAACATTCCTCATAATACGAGCCGCTTGGGAGACATTTGCAAAGGCTTAAGTCAAATGCCTTCCTAAGACACCATCAACAATGACGACCACCTTGGCACAGTCAGCCAGTGCACTTTAGGAGAAGAATGTAGCCCAAAGATGGCTCAGATTTTCAAGCACCGTAGGGGGTTAGAATAGCCCTTGAGTGTTACGGTTGTTTCAAACATTCAACCCTCTCATCTCCAGCTGCATTTTTTGTTTACATGGGGCTCCGATTCTGGCTGTTCTATGCAGAGAGGTGAAAATCTGCATGCATCACTGATTGCAATATACTTCCAGTTAGACACTACCAACATCCAGCTGCTGAATTATTTCTGGGTGGTGTTAATGACACATATGGATACGTGCCTCCATGTGTGGTAAGGCTGCAAGTCAACCACATACAAAAAGACCTACAACTAAACTGCGGTAAATTCACTGCTGACTTTCTGGTGTTTGGTTAAATCTTTTTTTAAAAAAATTGGAAGTCTTTTTGGTGAGCTGTGGTTTATGGCAGGTTTTCGTTCTGTGCTGGTTCTCTGAATTTACGGTTCATTTCACTGTGGCTTTAGTGCTGATTTAAAGCCTTCAGACAAATAAAAAAAATGAACTTTACTAATCCAGTGTGTGAGTCAAATACACCCCAAAGAAGGTCTCAGAAATAACAATCTTGTGTTTGTGGAGGGTTGGAATGGGGAAGGGGGTGGATCCTGGTGGCAACAGTGTGCACCAGGACCCTATCCCCATTCCTCTCACCTCTCCCTTACTCACCAGCAAAATCACTGGTGCAGATCCAAGGAAACCCATTGAGGCAGTGAAGGCTTGCCCTGAGGTAAGAGATCAAATTTTCCCTTACCTTCAGGCACTGGTGTTGCTAGAGGTGGGGTGGAACTGCAAGAGAAAATGTGGCTACATCACAAATCCTGAAATCTTCTTGGCTGTTTAGGATTGTACTACTATACCATTGGCATTAAACTGCTATATTTTTTTCTTTTAACTAGAATTCTCTCGCACGTAAACAAACTCTTACGTATTCTTGCACAGCGGTAACTGCTTGCACAGCGGTAAGTCTTGCACAGCGGTAACTGCTTCGTTCCATGGTGGCCCCGCCCACTCGCTGTCGGAACCAGTTGAGCGGCGAAGGCAACGCGCAGGAGACTCCCTGTGCGTTGCCTTTGCCACTCGGACTGGTTCCAGTGGCGAGTGGGCTGGGCCACCATGGAACGGAGAGGTTACTGCTGTGCAAGACTTACCGTTCCGCCCCACCTCTAGCAACGCCAGTGCCTTCAGGAGGCCTCTAGGATGCAGCAGGTGCTCCGTTGCTGTGGCTGCATCGGCGAAGGGGGGGGGGTTAGTTAGGATTGGTTGGTTAGGATTGGGCAGTAAATAAAGGAAAATAAAGCTGCAATCCCACACACAGTTATGTGGGAGTAAATCTTACTGAACTGAAAGGGATTTACTTTTGAGTAATGCACAGAATTGCACTGTAATCAGCCCTCATTCTGTAAACTCTATAGATGTCCTTAGGGATAAAAATGACTAATCTTATGGTTTTCCCTGTCATAGGATGCAGCTGCATCAAAATGGGCTGTGCTGCATTCTATGGTGCTGGTGAGGCAATTGGGAGGCTTGGGAGAGGTAAGGGAAAATATTTTCCCTTACCTCCCTGTAAGCCTTTTGATCCCCAGTGGGTCTCCTTGAACCTGTGCCAGCTCTTTAGCTGGTGCAAGTTTAAGGAGAAAAGGGGTGTGTGTCAGCTGCCACTGGAGGGAATAGCATCTGGTACAAGTTGCCCACCCTGGGTGCCACCACCCACCACCCTGGGTGCCACCCCCAACACACCTCCCGCCCTCACCCCATTCCTCCCACCCAGCGCCACCTGATGGTGGTGTGCCTCCTGCGCTGGCTGCCATAAAGCAGTCTGCGCCAGTTGCAAAAGCCTCCCTGACAGCGCACTGGTCAGCGTGCTGCCAGGGATGCAGGCGGGAAGGCCTGTGCCTTCCCAGCTGCGCCATAGGAACTCTGAACGCAGGTCAGGAAGGTAAGCCGTCAGGAAGGCGGGGGAGCGCATAATGGGGAGGGGGTGAAACTAGGTGGGGAGAGGGTGTAATGGAGCGGGGAGGCCACGGAAGGGGGAGGATCCATTGTGGAAGGTCCGTGTTGGATCCTATCCCTCTTCCCTGCAGCCTCCCCACCCCTTTCCTGTCCTTGGACCTACGCTAGCAATTTTGCTAGTGTAGGTCTGAGGAGACCCACTGCAGGCTATTAAACATCCCCTTTCCCTGCAGAAGCCTCCCAGACCTGCCCACCCTGCACAGGATGCAGCAGCTGCCATTTTGGAGCCACTGCGATGTCGGGAGGGGGGGTGAATAGGATTGGGCTGTCACTTCTGTTGGCAGGCTTTCTTTGCTCTGCTGCTGTGCACAGGGACTTAGCAGTATCTCCATGGACGGTCTGGAAGCGCACATCTATGAGCACTTCCAGATCACCATTTGTGACAGTCAACAAGTGTAACACTGTGGAGGCTGCCAACATTTGGTCTTATTCAGGGAACAAGAACTGCTGCAGAGGGAAGCCATCATTAAAAAAAGGGTTCTCATCAGATTTGTGGATTTGATTCGTTTGGAAACTTAGACAGAACTTGTGCAATTCATTTTAAGTGATGAAGCTCCCTTACTCCTCAAATGCTGAATACACACTGTGCAGCAACAATTTTCAAGGGTTTTGATCACCATGTGTAACTGAGCAGCTCTTTGAAGAGGTAAGTGGCACCCAACAGGACTGGGAAGCAGCTTGAAAACAAGCTGAAATGATGCCAGAAGTCCTTGGGAACACCTGAGGACATCAAAAGATGAAAGCTCCAGGCTCAACACCACCTCCAGAATTAACGATGTGATCCAGGCCCAAGGAGACGGTCTCAAGAAAAGCAGTACTGCACAGACAGAGGAAACTTTGAAAGTTTATGGGGCATTACTAAATTAACCAAGTGGAACGTGGGTCAGTGCAGAACTCATATGAAATATGTTTTGGTACATCACTGTTACAGGGGGCTTCAGACTGTCTTGTTCTTTTAACAGAAGTGAAATCAAAACTGTGGCAATATTAATGGCACAATTAAGTCTAAAAATGTCTTTTTGACCCACATTCTCCAAAAACAGCTTTTTGACCCACTAAGATTACTCAAATATATCTACATTCATTATAAGAATACTGTATCTTGTAACATGTACTACTGTATAATAATTACAGTCCCCAAGATATGTACCATTCTGGAGATTTGTTTGGAAGTCAGAACATACATACATTGAAACGGCAGTCTCTTGCCAGCCCAGCATGTTCGTGCTGCCACAAAAGCACCACAATGGACAGACTATGCCTGCCCAAAAGAGCAGATGCAGCCATCTGTAATGTGGATGCCCGTAACTCAGATGTCCGTAATTTAAGGACCAAGCATACGTAAAATCACAATCTCATCTTGAAGGACGTTTAATGTGGTACACAACTTGCACAAGCAAAACCAATAGATGTACACAGCCTTTGCCAGAAATGATGTGCTTCTTTCTTGCTAATAGGATGGTGTTTCAGGACACTCAACCAGCTGCAAGAGAAAATGTGGCTACATCACAAATCCTGAAATCTTCTTGGCTGTTTAGGATTGTACTACTATACCATTGGCATTAAACTGCTATATTTTTTTTCTTTTAACTAGAATTCTCTCGCACGTAAACAAACTCTTACGTATTCTCCAAACCACTGCACCAACCTGGCTGCCTTTTGAGACAGGGAGCCATTTAATCATTTGATTTTGTCTGTAAACCGCTTTGTGAAATTTTTTTTTTGTTGAAAAGTGGTATATAAATACTGTTGTTGTTGTTAATAATAATAATAATATGTACTGTACTTACATATATTTAGCACTGAAAGAGAATGATTTATTCATAGGCAGCTACTGTATGTGAGGCTGGATCCCTAAGGTCTAAACCTGACACTCTAGCCACTTGCATACTGGCCCATAATGTTTCTATACTATTTGTACAATGCTTTAGGTTCACCACCCAAGGAAGGCGAGGCATGTCACTGGAGTTTGACTTCCTGGTTCAAGAAGCCATCTCTCAAGTCTCCAGAGGCCGTATCTTGCTGAACTGCAGTTCTCTCCTCTGGCCATCTGTCATTGTGCATAGAGAAAGGAAGGAACTGGTGCTGCTGATCCAGGATTTGAAACCAACAGAGCTCGGCCCTTCCAACGCTATGATTTTAAATTGTTAATCTAACTGTTATTTTAATAAACATTGGATTTCCTCTTCCTAAAACTTCATAGAGTTCAGGCCAGAAACAGCCACTTAGGTTGATTTTATAGCAATGCGGTCTTGCCACAGAAAACAGAGCAACCAAAGATCACCATAAGGTTGACTAAGGACAGCACAGTTTGCCTGTGATGGCGCTTTCAGTCCACTCAGCTGAACGTGGCAGAGAGTGCTCCGTTTTGGGATCCCAGGCTGCGGTAGTCAACAAGGGAGAGATACTAGCAAGAAATCCAGAGGGCGGTCAATAAAACGTCTGCTCTCCTCCCCAGCCCCTCAGAATTTGTATTTTATACAGTATTTATTATTTATTTATAGAATTTTTACCCCGCCTTTCTCCCACCAGGGCAACCAAGGCGGCTTACAACAAAAATATTAAAATACATAAATACATTTAAAATCAAGAATTAAAATAATTAAAAACAATTAAAACAATTAAAACAAACAGCCCCCAGTGGGTCATCCACATTTGTTAAAAGCAATTTGTTAAAAAGCCAGTCCACCATGTCACAGTACACAGTATTCATCCACAGTTGGTCATCTGTGAACTTCAGATTACTTCCTTATACACGTTTTTCAGGTTTCTCAACGATTAAATGCACATGGACAGGGATGACTGACTGCTGGAGGAAGTGGGGGAAAGAACAAGAAAACAAAAGAGAATTCTTCTAAATGTTTGTGTTTGAATTATGCAGTTATTTCAATAGCCTCACAAATCCCCACCTCCTCACTCACAGGTGCAGATGACTGTACAAGCAATAAGCCTGGTTTGGCTTCTTCTTGATCTCACATTCCTTTGAGCTCAGCTACACCAGTTTCCCACATGACCTCATTCTTCATGCCCTTATGATGTACAGTCTGTTGGGCCGAGCAGTTGTTCAGTTCAGATGCCCAGGAATGGCCCTCTGCGACTAAGGTTGCCACCACATATATACATTCCCGGACAAGATCCTCAAATAGGCTCTTGGAACTAGGGAAACGTTTTGGAGGGTCAACCCTGCTTGTCCATGATTTTTGAAAAGTCCAGAAATAGGAAATATGGTAATGAACCTCTTCACGCACACAAGCCACCAAAGTAGAAAAAAAAGCGACAATGACTCGTAGAGGTTTTCATGGACGAATGCCTATGTAAAATGGTTGCAAAGCAGTGGTATTTGAACAGATATTGGCTGCAGTCCAACAGAGCTTCCCCATGACCAACTGTGGACAGGGAAAGAATGCCACACCACATCCTGTCAGGGCTCTATCTGCCGTCATTGGCAGGGCGGAAGCAGGCTGTAGTCATTACATTAATGTGGTGATATCAGAGATATATGGCAGTGTCACAGAGTAAAACCCATAAACAGATGAGATACAATGCAAACATGAACACTGCCTATAGACACACGACCTTCCTTACTCTTGACATATCTTGCATTCACTGCAGCTGTTTACAACTAACTGTTTACAATATGTTTTTCTGATTCAAGGTGCTTCAAGATATCCAATTTATTTTGATCATAGATAGAGAAGAAAAATGAGCAAGGATCAGACTGCTGGATAGTTCACAATACCTTTTAAGATTGCAAGTCAAACTCCCTAAAATCAGCTTTCGTTTGCCTTAAAGTCCTGTGTTGCTCACTCAGGTATAGGGTACAGCTCATTTTTTAATTCTGCCCATCATAGTGGCTGCTTAGAAGTCATTCCGAGTTAGTGCAAAGTGGTCCAAAAGTAAACATGAAAGCAGTCTGTTAAACAGTGTAATCACTTAGATCTATTATTAACTATAGAGGTTCTCTTATCCTGAACATATTAATGCGTTCTCATCCCCCTTCCCCAATGGCTGGAGCAGGGAGGAGCAGAGGCTGATTTTACAATTGTTGTCTTTTTTTGTTCTACCAGTGTGAAAACTAAGATGTAGCTAGAGTGATGGAAAAAGGAAATACAGTATATGACTGTGGTACTGGACAGCACCAATTCAGGTTTTTTTAATGAAACAACTGGTAACAGTCCTCAGAAATGACATGGACAGGTTGCCTGGAAACATCCCCATGCTTAATGATGTAAGAATTAACTCCTTCTCCAAATAACAGAAGGCTTTCCTTGACTCCCGGCTCAGTTCAGAGTGGATGCTTCCCATTTGCAAATAACATATGGACAGCCCGATCATCACTAACTCTAGAGTGGCAGTGCACGCGCGCTCCACTGTAAGTGTGCCGTAAAGTGTTTGCAACGTCTCTGGAGTAAGGGCCGCTGGTGCGGAGGCCGCCAGCCCTCACTCCGCCGCCCTCCAGACCCGGCACCACCGGTGGAGGTACGTCCTGCATTGGTAGGTGCAGGGGCGGGGGGAGAGCGGAATGGGGCAGCCATGGGGTTGGCCATTGGCCGGCCCAGGCTGGGAGAAGGTGGGGATATCGGCAGTGAGCTCCACCGATATCCTAGGCCCTTTCCCGGGCCTGGCCAGTCTTACTCCCCCACCTTGGATGTACGTGAACTTCATAGCTGGCATACATCCTAGGAAGCCCATAGGGCCCCGGCTGGCTTGCACCCGGGGAAGGGGATGAACGTCCCCGTCTCCTGAAGTGCTTCCGGGCTGCCCTGGGGTGGCAGGGCAGCTGCTGCAACTTACACAGGACTGCGTAGGGCGCCCCTTTAGGGCGGCTGCTGCAACTTACACAGGACTGCGCCGTTAAACACTTGACATTCGCATAGAAGCATAAAATAAAATAAAAGCAGCATTTCTTTTTGATCCCCTTCTCCCACTTCTCTCCCACTCCCAAACCAAATGAATTGCTTCTCCAAAGTGCCAACTTCCACAACAAACAAAAATCCAGAACAAAAAAAAAAAATCCATTTTGAGAATTGTGCTTGACCATTGAGCTAAACAAGAATGCCTGGAATGATCTGGCCACTTTTATCCTCATTTACCAGAAATGGATCAGGAGATTAATTCAATTTAAGTTTAAGAAACAAGCCAAGAAAAAAAAATGGAGATCAACACCAACCTTACAAGCAGAGAAATTAGGAAGCAATAAAAGACTTAAAACAGATGAGAACAGAAACCTTAATAACAGCTGCGCCAATGATATCACTGGTGCAAGTCTGTGTGGACCCGTGAAGGCGGATTAAGACCGGGAAGGGGGTGAGGATTTAGTGGATGCTGCTGCCCCCCTTCCTGCCCTGCCCTCCTCCCCACCCCCGTTGCCTCCCAGTTCCTCCCATTCCCCACCCCATCCCACCCTCTCCCTGCCTCCTTCCCACCCCCTGAACGGTCCTATCTGGGGCAGCAGGCGTCCAGTGTCTATACTGCTTGCAGTAGTGGCCAGTCCTCATGCTCCTGTGTGTCGTGTTTGCGACTGCCAAAAAGCACATTGCACCACTGGAACCGGCCCATAGGATTGGCCTGTCAGCAACCTTTTAGACTGCTAAACCTGTATTGGAGCTTATGGGGAGTTAGAGGTGTCCAAAATAAGGAAAAATAGGCAGAAAATGGGAGGGGGGGGAACAGGGCATTCATCACAGCTGATATTAGGTAGGTAGGAACCTTTATTGGCATAAAAACAAAACAAAAACAAACATAACATATAACACTTAACACAACACATAATATTTATATTACAAACATCTAAAACAAACAAACAAAACTACCAACACAACAAAATTACAGCTTAAAAATCATAGGGAATACTATCAGCTTTGTTGTTCAGTCGTTAAGTCGTGTCCAACCCTTCGTGATCCCATGAACCACATCCTGCCAGGCCTTCCTGTCCTCCACTATCTTCCTGAGTTCGCTCATTTTCATGTTCATTGCATCGGTGATGCTGTCTAACCATCTCATCCTTTGTCTTCCCCTTTTGCCTTCAGTCTTTCCCAGCATCAGAGTCTTCTCCAGAGAGTCCTCTCTTCGCATTAGGTGGCCAAAATATTTGAGCTTCAGCTTCAGTACCTGTCCTTCTAAGGAACAGTCAGGGTTGATTTCATTTAAGATTGACTGATTTGATTTCCTAGCAGTCCAAGAGACTCTCAGGAGTCTTCTCCAGCACCATAGTTCGAAAGCATCTATTCTTCGTCACTCAGCCTTCCTTATGGTCCAACTCTCGCAACCATACATTGCTACTGGGAACACCATCACCCTGACTATACGAACTTTTGTTGGCATGGTGATATCTCTGCTTTTTATTATGCTGTCTATGTTTGCCATATCAGCTTTACTGATATCAGTTTTACTAAAACTATCAACTTTACATGCTATAATCATTGTATTAACAAAGGCTGCTGATCTTTCCATTACATCATCCATCTCCGTCGATAAAAGGTAACGTATTACCTCCTGATCTGCCCAGCCCTGGAGCTTGACTAATATAGGGCCTAGACGTTGCTTGCGAGGTGCCTCGTGGGCAATACAAAAACATATGTAATAATGTTTCTACACAACCCACTCCACAAGGACAATACCTCTCAGAAACTGGGATTCCACTATATCTGCCAAGTAACAGAGCAGACAGGAGAGCATTGCACCTTGCTAAAGAAAGGGCTCTACGCAACTGGGGGCACTTAAGATTACAAATATAAGGTGCCATCTTCCCAAAGCACAGCTGATATTGCTATCAAAGGATCAGTGCAAAAATTGAGTCACAATGCAGCTTATATCTGGCACATTAAATAACTAATCTCATTTATTTATTTATTTTCATACATGGTGATAAAAAAGGTATGTGAAAGGTATACAACCTGAAGCAGATGGTGCAAGAATGCCAGAACAAACGGATACCTACTGCTGCTAGAGACAGCAGAGATGGAAATTTATTGCTGCCAATTTGGCTTGGCTTGAGATATGTCCTACAAACCATGGAACTGACTCAAGAAGGGCAGGATGGTAGAGAAGTACATAAATCATTGACAAGCTAGTAAGACAGCTCGCTGATATTCTCTGTGTTAGATCCTTATACATAGGCACATAACAAGCATAAACATGATGGAAGCCAAGGGATTAGAATTCAGGCATTCAGTGATAAGAGCCAATTCACATGCTACAAAGTGAATATGGCCATGTATGGAATTTCCACAGATTATTTTTGATAGACAACATGTCCCTAGTCAGATATACCGATGCTCCTGTCCTCACTTCACAGTTTCCCAATCCGCCTTCCTTTTTGCCTCCTCAGGCCTGCTTGTTCCAGTACATCTTTTCCCAGTAGCTAAATGGCTGTACCCATGTCTGTTTTTATTTTCAGTGAGAACTGTGCAGCACAGTGGCAAAGAGTATGAGCAGCAGTGAGCCTTGACGTCTATAATTTAAATCTCACATCAACATTCACCTTAGGCAGACTTAGGACAGCCAGTACTGCCTCAGCCCCTCAACTGTGTTGTGAGTATTACACTGTTGGCCTACACAACAGGGCTGTTTTAAGGACTACTGATATCAAGTGGAGTGCTTGAAAGGCACTGTTCAAAGTATGATGACTACACACCCCTTTGGCCTCACAAAGCTGAATGAATACTGTACTTGTATCTTTGCCTCCCTGAGGTGACGGTTGCTTCCTGCAGGTGGACCTGCAGGAGAAAGCAAGATAGCGATGGAAAAGTTCGTGATCTTTAGAGACAGTTTTCCTTGAAAACAGAACGCAGCAAGGAGTAACACAGGTTATATTGTTGATGACAGCTGGCAGAGAGTGGATGTGATTTGGTTCTAATTTGAGTGACTATTTATAAAAACCCAAATATAGAACTGCTTTGCTCTGTAGGTACAGTAAGTGGAACATTTGGCCGCACTGTGGTCTTCTCAGTGGTATTAAGCAGCAGATTCATGATTCATTATTTATAACAGCACTTACTCTGTGAGAAGTCAGAACACAGTAGTTGCAAAGAGTTTCAAGTGGCTATAAAACCTGGATTCTATTTTTCTTTTTTGAGAGGGTGACAGAAGGGGGAAGGTGAATTAATGTCAGGGGACTAGCCTAAGATTTCTGGAACTAGTTTAGGGCCAGCTTTTATGCTGACAAGCATCCTAGTCATACCAGGAACAGGGCAGCATATATGGAAGAGAAGTTTCCTGTGAGCTGAATGAACTAACTACATTCCTGCCTGACGAGGCCGTAGAGAGAATATTTTGTGTGTCTGAAGCTCTGGGGAAAAAAGGATGTTAGTAAATCTATGCAGCTAAGGCTACGATCCTATGCACACGTTCCTGCGAGTAAGCCCCATTGGGTTCAGTAGAACTTACTTCTGAGAAGACATTCATAGGATTGTGCTGTAAATCTTTACTGTTGCATCGCTCTCTTTTAAAACAATTTTTTAATTGATATTCTTCACTAAAACGTTTTAGCAAAAATATAGCATTCTCACACCCTCCAACAACTCACAGAAAAAGCAGGGGCACAATTGTGCACAAGTGCCTGAGTGGGGTCAGGAAATGTTAGGCTATGGTGGCTCAGGTAGTGAGATCTGGCAGGTTAGGAGGGACATACACAGAGGGCACGAGACAGGAAAGATTCACCCATTAAACACTTTATCTGCCTGTTCAAACAAAAGAGTGTTGTGAGATAACTATTATTTATTAAACTATCTTAAGTATACTCAACATGCGGGCATTCCCTTATTTGTGACACCTGGGGTGGACCCCCCCCGCCCTGCCCTTGGTATGCCACTGAGTACACTGATATGAGTACAAAATATGGTGAATATGTGTTTAGAGGCAATTAATTCAGGATAGGTAATCTTGAGTATATTATGCAATATAGAACACATAATGAGTTCACATCTTTATACTCCACATTAATTAATCTCAAACACCCATCAGTCCAGCTTCCATATTCTGTAGATTGCTATCACAGGTTAGCAGCGCAATCCTGGGGATCTTTCGAATGGCGGAGCTCGCACTCCGCCATTCAAAAGTGTTGCAAACGTGTCGTAAAGCACGTAAAGCGTCACCCTCGGCGCATCACCCCCTCCCGCCGCGTCACCCCCCGGTGGCCCGCCCCCCTCGCCACGCATCAGTGACGCCACTGGTATGGAGGCTGTTGGTGTTGCTAGGAAGTGCTGCACTGGTGTTACTGGGAGGGCTGGGCCAGTATTACTAGGAGGGCTGGACTGGCATGGGCTTGCCTAGACAAATTTAGGATATGTTTGACATTGTGCTGGCCTCCATGAGTCATCAGCACAGCATTCGAATAGGACTGGATCATTATTTTCTGTGATCAACCAATTTCTGTATTAAACTTCCAAATCCTGGTCTTTGTATTTCGCCTGACTTTCTCAATAGCTTTGATTCTGATTCTTAGCAAGCAAGAAAGTACCAAAGAACCTGCTTCTTTAAGGGTTGTAGCCAGATGAGACACTGCAGTGCACAGTCCAAATCATTCAAAGCCACATCAATCTCTATAGCATTTTTCCAAAAATAACTCAAAAATCTCTGTTCAAACATTGTCTGACAGATTTATTTAGTTTTTTAGCAAGACAATAAGATTTTTTTATTGAAACAAGGAAAAAACAATAGTTTCATGACATCAGTGCATACAAATGCAATGATAACGGTAACTAAACATTTTGTCAGAAAACTGTTAACTAAAACAACAACAACATAATTTGCCTGTGAGCCACATGTCTTGAATAACTATTTGTTATTTCTGTACTTTTATAGGGCTGGAGAAACCCACTAACATCTATATATAGCAAACAAACAGCACAGAATGATTGTACCAGATATACTAGACTATAATGAGGTACAGTCTTATTATTTCTAGAGATAGTAGGTTGGATACGAATACTGATTTAAGCTAACAGAAGAAGGGGGTGCTTTGCAAGTTGGGAAGGGCTGACTTTCATGGATCTCTTCCTTCAGCAGTCCCCTGAAAATCTGTTTCTGGGAGCTGGGAGCAGTTTTTCAGGGAGAGCAGGGGGCTACAGAGGAAAGGACGAATTAGGGGGGGGGAATCACCACAACCCCCTCAGGGACTTCCTGATTCATAACTCAGGTTGCAATGCTATAACACTTTCCTGGGAGTAAGTCCTATTGAACTCAGTGGGACTTACTTCTGAGTAAACATGCATACGATTGTGCTGTCAGTCTGTTGGCCACTATACTACTACGCCAGCTATGGTAGTCACATTAAGGCTGCAATCCTATGTGAACTTACCTGTGAGTAAGAACCATTGAACATAGTGGGACTTACTTCCATGTAAACACGCACAGGAATTCACTGCCTAGAAGTTTAATGAGGTTGATATATATGTGGCATGTGTGTCCTGTTGGACTTCTAAGAAACTAACTACTCATCACCTATCCTCCTTTTGCTCATATTCTCAAGTTATATACTGTGAACACATTAAAAAACAATTGTTAAATAATGGGTCAGTACAGGATTAAAAATGAAGCTGTGAACTCCCTCTCTTTTTAGCTTCATATGCACCTGAGTATTCTTACTATACATGTACAGAACAGAATCTCTGCTGCCCCTTCCTTACTTGCCCCATGGCATCCCCTTTTCTTCTACAGCAGGGGTACTCAACCATTTCAGCCAGCGTACCACCTACACGGGCCTCCGGCCAGCTGCGTTCCACCGGAAGAGAGTGCCAATGATGTCATTGAGGCTGTGCTTGGAAAAGGCAGGTAAGGCACAAGGGAGGGTCATCCCCGGCGCCTAGAGCCTACATGCTCGAACTCTGCCACCTCGGCAGAGCTTGAGGTGCCGATTTTCGGGCTCCAATGTAGCGCTGTGCAGTCGAGATGGTGGCCACCATCTTGGCCGCCGCTGGTCCACATACCACCAGCCTACCACCAACATGCATACCACAGGTTGGGAACCTACTGCAATACTGTATGAAGCTGCTCTACAGTGTACACTGGTTTGCCAATGTCCTGGTCTCATGGCTCTCTGGAAAATGATTCAACAACATTGCTCAGTGGATAAATTCAAACTCCTCTCTCTCTCTCTTTTTTTTTTACCTCATTGTCTGTTTCCTGACTCCAACCTTGTATAATATTTTGGAAAAAGTTACCCTTTTCTGTACTAAGCAGAGTAAATATTTTGTCAGTTGTTAAGGATGAGCCAGGGAGCAAGACCCGGCAATGTATCCAAATTCAGCAGGAAGACTTGGAACTGCTTTAGAACTTTGTTCCAGATTGTGATTGGTAAAATATTTCAGAGGCCAGCAGAAATACCAGCCACCCAGGCAATTCAGGGAAAGATGAGTGAACCTTTTCACATTGCTGAATTTCCCCCCTCATTTCTCTTAGTTTTTTAATGAAAAGAGATTACCGTATTTTTTTTTTTTTACAAATGAGGGAAATACGTAGGTTCCTTCCCTAATTGTTCAGTCATTCACCATCTTTTCAAGTAATGATTTATTAATAGGCTGCATGCACATTACATTGAACAAGCAGAACTGTATAATGCTGAGAAGACCAAAGACTGCTACTTCTCTAAGCTTCTATGACTATGTAGGTTCTCAGGTTTTCACGGCCAGAGCATATTACTGAATTAAAAATTAAAAAGTCAGAGTTTTTGGGTCGTTTATTAGAGTTAAAACAGGACAAGTCCTTCTCTTGTCTTTTTTAACTTTAATAAACGGCTCGAAAACTCAGACTTTTTAATTTTTAATTCACCTCTATGACTATACTTCAAAATAATGGATATACCAAATCTAGCATCCATATTCAAATTGGAACCTATAGCTTGCAAAGACTAAGAAAACTGGATAGTTATTTCAATATGATGGTCAACAGGCCAATATTTAAATGGCATCCCTATTTTATTTGTATATTCTACAAGTTTGAACACACACACACACAACACTGGCTTTGAAAGCACAGCAGATGGCAGAGGCAATGGTGATTCCTGTCTTGCTCCTCTTCCTCTTTCTCCTCCTCACAGGCAGTTGGTGTTATCTCCCTGCTCCATCAAAAGGTACACATAAATAAAATTATTTCCATGTGCAGTCTAAATAAAGAAGACTGTGGACAGAGGGACTTCTATGGGGAGGGTATTCAAAAGTCTACAAGCCACGACAGAACTCCACCTGCGATCACTGCTTGCCTCACTTTCAGTAGCAGGGACTCTTGGAGCTGGGCCTTGGATGAGGATCTTCAACAAACGGAAAGGATCATATGGAAGTAGATGATCAGGTGTTCTGGTCTCATATCATTTAGGACTTTAACAGCGCAATCCTGACTAGGATCCGGCCGGTGGCCCATGGCCGCCCGCCGGATCCTGTGCACCGGCAGCCAGCATGGCTGCCGGGTGGGAGGTCTACTTGGGGAAGGAGACGCTCGTCCCCCTTCCCCGAGTGTAACCGGGGCCAGGCCCTATCAGCCTACTCAGATTTCCGTCAGCTATTTTGCTGGCGGAAGTAGAGGAGGCCGTGTAAAGGCTCCGGCACCCAGCCGGATTCGGCAGAAGACCGTCCCAATGGCCACCCTCCCGGCTCTGGCGATCCGCTCCCCCGCCCGCCGGATCCTGTCTTACCTGGGTCCGGTCGGAGTTCCATCGTTGGAGCGGGGAAGGACAGCCTCTGCGCCTGTCTTCCCTGCTCGAAAGTAGTCGCAAACGTGCTTTACAACTGCTTCCGGTGCTGGAACACTTGTTCCGGCGCTGGGGGGGGGTTTAGTGAGGATTGGGCTGCCCGTGTCTACACCAGCACTTTGAATTATGCCTGATAATAGTTACATTTTAAGCACACAAGTATGGAATGCTTGTACAAGTTGAGTATTCTTTATCTGGACTGCTTGAGGTGGGAAGTTGCCTGGATTTTTGGATTTGTCTGGATTTTGGAATATTTGCATAAATATGAGATATCTTGGGGGATGAGACCCAAGTCTAAACACGAAATTCGTTTTTCTCATATTCACCTTATACAAATAGTTTGGAGGTAATTTTATTCAATATTTTTAAGAATTTTGTGCGCCAGCATGCCTTGTGCTATGCCAGCCAGGTGCTGGAAAAAAGTTTTTTTTTTAATTCATAGTCCCAAAAATGTCTGGATTTAGGAATAGTCTCTGGATTTCGGATGTCCAGATAAGGGGTAAACAACCTGTATAGAAATACCTCATTAACAACCTGACCACCACACTCTGCACCAGCTGTAGTTTCCAAATGTTTTTTTAAAGGTAATCCCATTGCAGCCCTGACTGCACGGCAGCAGTAAGATTCCAAGGCATAGGTAACTGTGATCTCCCTTCTGCAGTAATCTCCCATCTCCCTAAGGCATAGATCTCCTGTCTGCAGTAGAGGGGGGACCTGGCACACCAACTGAAGTGGATGAAAGATGCTCCAGGTTACAGGTTATTATTAATAAAACACTTTCATATACTTTCTTAAATAAAACAATTGCTTACAGTATTAAAAGCACTGTACAACAATTTTAAAATCAAAACAAGTCATAAAACACCCATAAAATCATTAATACACTAACAGCCCAATCACTAGCGTCACTAGATGCGCGTCACCCTAGAGCAGGGGGGTGCGCATCACCCCCCCCGCCCTAGGGTGACCCCCCCCAGCCGAACTCGAGGCCAGCCGAACTGCCCATTTGCCCTCAGAAAAGTACTGTGCATGCGCGAAAAACGTAAAACTTTACGTTTTGAACCATCGGGCCTTCAGAAGGCCCTGGAGCGCCGGTGGGGTCGGACGCTCCGAGGCTGGCTCCCCGGCCTCGGAGCCTCCGGAGGCTCCGAGGCCGGGGGAGCTGGCCTCAGAGCGTCTGGAGTCGGGATGGTGACGCACGGGTGACGCGCGTCACGGAGGTGACACGCGGGGTGCGCGCGTCACCCCTTTGTGCGCGTCACACACGCGTCACCCCCTGGCAGTCCGCCCCCCCGCCACGCTCCAACGACACCACTGAGCCCAATCATATGCAGGTTGGGGCTGCCGGCTGGGGCACTTTGCGACAGCAGAACAGAGTTCCGCTGTAGCAAAATGGCTGCTGACAGCACACAGAGCGTTGCATGGCTGGAAATAGGCGGCAGCACTCCCCGTGCACTGCCAGACCCCACCATGGCTGCCAGAGTAGGTAAGGCAGTGGTGGGGGCAGCCCCGGGCAGGGAGGGGGCAAAACTGGGCAGGGAGGGGGAGGAACAGGTGAGGGGAGGCTGTGGGAGGGGGTGGATCCAGCGGTGGTGGTGCCTGCCAGATTCTTTCACCTCTGTCAGCAGCCTCCCAGCCCCCTTTCTTTCCTCAAACTTGCAACAGCTACAAAGGTGACGCAAGTCTGAGGAGACCGATTGTGGAGTGGGAGGCTTAAGAGGGGAAGGAGATTTAAGTCCTCTTACTGCTCCGTAAGCCTCCCGCTCTGCAATGGGTTCGCTTCGGACCTGCACCAGCTTTGTAGCCCAATCCTGTAAACCCCCCCCCCCCCGTTATCTTGTTTTTTTCATTCATCCCCACGCTGCCTGTTTTTGTGTCTATACCATGGTCTGAGTTCTTCTACCCATATTCTGACAATGTATTATAAAGATAGATGTTGGAACACGTTTGTTAATACTTTCTGGGCCTCTTTTTGACAGAGTTCTTTTTGACTGAGCTCAGCATTTCTCTGCAACATTAGGATTCAATTACTGTCCAAAGATAATGTGGGTTTACTGTATCCGCATATAACACGACCAGGCAGTCAAAGATCGGCAGGTTCTAAACTGTAAACAATATAGGATGGAATACAAACAGCACCCATGTATGATAATTATAAATTGGAATCACTGTGAGGAAGCTCTGTTATTTCAGTAAAAAGAAATTCAATCAACAAATACTTCTACAGTAAAGAAAATAAAAACCGTCTTATGGGCA
Organism: Plestiodon gilberti rubricaudatus; assembly: GCA_026170595.1. NCBI lineage: Eukaryota > Metazoa > Chordata > Lepidosauria > Squamata > Scincidae > Plestiodon > Plestiodon gilberti. Next base: position 68,820,897 of record JANXHW010000001.1, read on the forward strand.
ACCTAGAATATTTTAAAATAATTTTCATTGGTATAAATGTTCCACTACAAATAATAAAATACTTTTTAAACGTAGAGGGTTTATGCACAGATACAGGAAAAATAGGTGAAGATATCGTTTATAAGGCAAGATTCAGGTGAGATACCGGCATCATGACTGAGATAGCAAAAAAGAGAGCCTGAAAAAAAATGACACCATGACTGCCACCCACCCACTCTCAATAGCAATTACCTCAGAGGAAATTCCCATCCTCCCCCTACTCTACTGATTGCCAGCAGCTGCAGAAGATGTTTGGGAAGTATGGACAGGTGGTCACATATTTCAGATTGCATTGCAAAGCTCTAATTTTGAACTGTGAAGACAGACTGATAGCCTTGCTTTCTCTTCTGGAGGGTGGATAAACTTCATTGCACAGGACATCACATCGCATTTTTTTCTTACAGCACTTCGCTGTTAAAAGCAGTGAATTGCCACAGTCACGAATTGACATGTGAATGTTTTTGTTTGAGTGTGAAAGGCAAACAAAGACTGGTCCTGCTGCAAGGCTTGGAACAGTAACTTTGAATTGTCATTGGAGCTGTGCTGAAAAGACAGCAGCAGCAGAAAAAAAAGTCTCACAAAAAACTGTCAAACTCAGCAACATTCCTCATTCTCCAACAACAGTCAAACTGCTTTCATTCTTAGCACAACTCATAGCAGAGACTTGTTTTTAAAAAATCCTGCCTGAGCAAGTTTTCAGTGCCCTCACTTTGGGACGAGGTTATTTTAACATTTTATTAATCAGCAAAAAGCATTCTGCACATACTCCTCGCAGATAATATAATAAACTACTAGAAACAGTCATGGGAATCAACAATACGATTATACTGTATATTGTTTCTTTGCTGTCTCTTGGGTTTGTTTTTTCTGGTTTCATATATTTTGCTTTGTTTTTATTTTATGGTGTTTTATTAAAAGACACATATAAATTTCCTACATAAACCTTAAAATAAATACATTTATCTTGTTAATCCTGGACATGCTCTGAATACACTAGACAACACGAAATTGGCCCTGAAATGGAAAGAGCTAATCTTTACTAATCTTTACTAATTTCGACTTGCTGAAAACAAAAATGACAATAAAATCTGTCGATAGGCTCTAGTTTAGGACAGCGTTTCTCAAAGTTCTCCCCGTGAGGTGGGGAGAACTTTGAGTGTTTGCGGGGGCGGGGCCAGCAGCGGCAGCAATCTGTGGGATCGCCCTTGCCGAAACTGCCGCCTAAACTGCTGTTGCTGCATTTACCAGGGCTTGGGGGAGCTTCAGGGAGGCCTACGCGAACCTCTGCAGGCCTCCCTGATCTTCGGATCACCGAAAAATGGTGATCTTCGGGCGCTTCCAGTTTTCGCGAAAATCGAAAGCACCCAAAGATCACAGTTTTTCGGCGATCCGAAGATCGGGGAGGCCTGCAGAGGTTCGCGTAGGCCTCCCTGAAGCTCCCCCAAGCCCCGGTAAATGCAGCAACGGCAGTTTTGGGGGCAGTTTTGCAGCAGCGGCGGTAGCGATCCTCCGGATCACCACCACCGCCATGCTGTCCTTGCCCCTTAAGTGGGCAGGGGACAGCTAAGGTTTTCAATGGTGGGTCACGGCCCACAGTTTGAGAACAGCTGGTTTAGGAGAAGCAGTCCACATTGCGTATGTAGATGTTGTATGTGGCATCGGGCTTTTACCAGTACTTTTCTATGGAACTATCTACTGCGTATCTCTCACAAACTGTAGTCAGTTTTGCATTTTCATTGTTGTATTTGTGTTCAACACCTCAAAATATATAAGAAATGACTAATTTAATCTTGGGGAAATAACCTTTGTTAAAATTTGTTGTCCAATGATATAAGGTTGATATAAAAGCAAGCCCACAATCCAGGTCCACTTTTAACTGCTTTACCCCTTGATCGGCTGCTTTACACCATTTCTACAAGGAATGGAAACCCGTTTGTGGGTTACAGGGGTGCCGTTTAAGAATTACTGTACTGGCAACCCCTCCCCCCATTTTAGAATACATGTGATTTTACCTCAGGAACACTTACATTTCTGGCCAACTCGCTGTCTCGACATACTTACTATGCAATCCTGTCTGGATTTTAAATCGGTGGAGCACTACTCCACTGGTCTAGGGTGTTGCAAACGTGTCATAAAGCACATTTGTGGTACCTGGAGTGTAGGCAGCACCAGCACCGAGGTTGGCGCTGCTCCACCCAGGCCAGATTTGACTGCTTGCCCGCCTCACTGGGCGGTGGAGGGGTGTGGGGAGGGCGGAATGGGGCATACCAGGAGGGGGGAATGGTCGGCTGGGCCTGGGAAGGGGTAGGGATCCACAGTGGCTATGCCAAAATCCTATCCCCCTGACCTAGTCGCCATTACATGGGCCTCTTGGACTTACACCAGCAAAATAGATGGCGCACATTCAAGTAGTCCCACTGGGGCAGTTGGGGCTTTATCCAGGGTAAGGGAGCAAACATTCCTTTCCCCTGAGGTGACCTTCTGGCTGCCTGTTTTGCACCCTAGATGCAGTGGAGGCTGCTCCAGCCTTGCTGCATAGCAAGGCGCAGAGTTAGCAGGATTGGGCTACCCATTACCCAAAAAAGGGCACGGAGAAAACAATCTCATGAACACTATAAGAATCAAGAGCTTATTTTTAAAGATGTTGGGTCTACAGATTATCATCAATAAATAGTAATAATAATAATAATAATAATAATAATAATAATAATAATAATAATAATAATAATAATAATAATAATTTCAATGGTTCCATTTATTTGAGATTAATAAACTTGGAAACTCCCTATCAACTTAAATAATAATAATAATAATAATAATAATAATAATAATAATAATAATAGCATATTAACAGCATATTAGCTACATTTATGGCCGAATCCTATCCTTCCCCCCGCCGGTGCAGCTGTGCTGAAAAGGCACATGCTGTATCCAGCGGGGCAGGGGTGGGGTAGGGGTGGGGGTGGAGCAGGAGGCTTCAGAAGGTAAAGGGGATTTAAATTCCCTTCCCCTCTGGAAGCCTCCCGCCCCGCAATGGGTCTCCTCGGACCTGTGCCAGCGATTTTGCTGGCACAAGTCTGAGGACTCAAAAGGGGCAGAGAGGCTGCAGATAAGGAGAAATAAGGAGAATAGGATCCGGTGCATGCCATTGACAGCTATGCTTGCACCAGCTGCCACACTTGTGCCAGCCGCTGGATCGACCCCTCCTGCAGCCTTCCCACCTGTCCCCTCTCTGCCTTCCCTACCCCCCTTCTGCTTCCTACGCTGGCTTACCTGCTCCAGTGGGCAGCCAGAGTGTCAACGACACGTGCAGGAAGGCTCTGGGCTTACCATCCGCACTGCCGGAGCGTGCTTTACAGCTGCCTTATAGCAGCTAGCGCTGGTGGTTCGCTAGTTCCGCCAGTGGGGCAGCCTAGCTGTTCATTATTCCACAGTCCAAAGCATTCCAAAGTATTAACTCTCAATATATAATCCCAGAAGACTGTGAATTGGCTGAAGGTTTGATCAATACATAGCACACAAAAATGTTTGAAACTGTTAAAATGTTTAAAATCTTTTAAAAACTAAAAGAAAAACATGAGCTGAGAACTGCAATTGAGATGGTTTAAGAAAAGGTTTACTACTCATAAATCTTTATTTCAAGCCTGACTAGAATCCCCTAAAATGTCAATTTCAGTCACAAGAGGAATTTAGCGGATTATAATTTGCGACTTGGAAATATTATTGAGTTTTGCCTTGAAGTGGTGGCAGCTCCTTAACCACAAAATACAGATTACTAAATTATAAAGGTTGCAAATGAAAGTATTTGTTTTAACTGAGTTTGTTGCAATCTGTGAATCAATCCTTAGGTGCACATTAGCTGTATTATGTTGTGTAACATGGAATAATTTGAAACTGAGAAATTCTTTTCATCTCTTACATTGTGGGTGGTCTACCTTTCAGAACAAGTTAAAATATTTTTAATATAGTTTTATTTCCCATTGACAAAGTCAACCCCCCCCCCCAGACATAAGAACATAAAAAGAGCCTTGCTGGATCAGGCCAAAGGCCCATCTAGTCCAGCTTCCTCTATCTCACAGTGGCCCCACCAGATGCTTCCGAGAGCACACAGTCAACAAGATAACCCGTTTTCTGTTGTCACTCCCTTGCACCTGGCACAGAGAAAACCTACTTCTAAAAAAACCCAGGAGGTTGCTTATGGCTTGTACCCTGTGATGGTCTTTTCCTCCATGAATCTATCCAAACCCCTTTTAAAGGCATCAAGGCCTTTACATATTGTACATATTGTACATATTGTATATATTGCCTTTACATATTGTAATACAGTAATTATATAAGCAATACCTCCAGCCCATAGGTGGCGCTGTTCCACATCATCAATCAATCAATCAATCAATCAATCAATCAATCAATCAAGACTTGTGTTCCTGAACAGTTAAGATCTGTGCTGGAGGCCTGTGCTGTAGAATAACTTATAATAAATCTTTATTAAAGTCTATTTGTCCAAGCAAGTACTGTATTACATTATCCAACCAAACTGCTAGGATCCCCCCCCCCCCCCGCACTGAAGGAATTAAAAATTCAAGCACTGGATGAGGCTCATTTTTTTTTAAATGAGTTTTGCCATCAGGACATTTTTCAAAGCTGTGTCTGAGAGTGAAAAAGTAACAAGAAGAGAGTCTACTCAAGAAGAAAGGAAATAGAGGGAAAGGGCAATCTAGCCAAATAAGAGGACATTCAAGGACGCAGGGAGCCAAACATGTCAATCACAGGTTGTTTTGGTGCCAAAAAATTAAAGCAATCTATTTTTGTATTGGTAAAAGTTATCAAATAAAACAATTTGAAACTTTCAAGGTCCTCTTTGCGTCTACTTTACTAGGCACACGGCTCTTCCAGCATGCAGGTGATATAACATGGATAGCATAGAAGCAATATATTCCAAATGCAATATATGTTATACTAATACCTACTGAAAGATGCCCTGTCATAATACAATACTGGTCCAACAGCAAGTTTTTTTAATGTAATAATGTTATTTCCAGAAAAATGAATTGCACATTAATAGAGCAATGAAAGAATGCAGGTATCCATGGCTACTGTTGTGAACTCAATAACATCATTTGTACAGCTGTGAATATTTGTAATAGTGCCAATTAAGCAACAGCCACAGCATTAGGGAAATGACTAGTAAACACTGGTCTCTTATCTGAATGGGGCTATTTTCAAAAGCAAATGCAAGCTTTGATGTCCAAGATGAACGTGTTTGCAACCCTTCCAATTTCATTTTATTTTTCCTCAAAGCAAGTGAATGCTGAAAAAAGCCACTGCAGTTTTTCTCTCATGAAAATCAGTTGCAAATGATTGGCAGAGATATGTCTAGTAATTGTGGTAAAGATCAAAAGAGCAGTCTAACAACTAATTTCTTCAAGATCCTCATTTTTTTGAAATTTACATTTTAATTTCTAACTCCTTTTTCAATATTTTGGAAACTCTGTCAAGTGTTCTGCAGAAGACTTTTAATGGAATGCTAGTTTCAAACCCTGATGAAGAGGAGAACCATGGCTAGTGTGCCAAAGCCATGCTGTAATTAATGGTCACGTAAGCCACAGTGGTTAAACCGCTGAACCATGAGCTGTTGATCGAAAGGTCGGCAGTTCGAATCCGCGACGGGGTGAGCGCTCGTTGCTTGGCCAGCTCCTGCCAACCTAGCAGTTCCAAAGCATGTTAATGTGAGTAGATAAATAGGTACCGCTTGCGGGAAGGTAAACAGCGCTCCGTGTTCCAGCCACATGCTACGCGCTGCGGCAAGGAGAGTCATGCCAGCCACATGACCACGGAGGCGTCTTCGGACAACGCTGGCTCTTCAGCTTTGAAATGGGGATGAGCACCACACCATAGAGTTGGACACAACTGGACTTAATTGTCAGGGGTCACCTTTACCTTTTTAAGCCACGGTTAAGACAAAGAAGGGAAGTGGAGGAATAAATCCAAGATTGGGGAATGTGTGTTGAGCATGAGAGCCTGGCTCTCAAGTGGCAAGACATGATTTGCAGGGAGCCAGTGCTGTGCCTGCATTGTTTCACACTGGCTGAGGCCCTTTTTTTCCTGATGATAAAGACAGAATATGGTTTTGAGCTAGCGGACTGGGATAGATACTCAGTAAAGCTGAATTAAAATACTGTATGCCCTATGAAATACGAATAGCTTGATCAGAAAGAGAATGTCTCCAAGTCTCTGCTCGTTCATCTATAAAACGGGAATATTGTCTTTTTTCCTCCTATGGTTAACCTGATTAGTTTACACTGTTGGTGTCACATGGTATGTGCTCAGGATATATTCACATGGAGTAGACTATCATCATGATATCAATAAATGATATTAAACACAGCTGCTAGACTATGGTAGCGATCCAAAGAGTGACTTAGAAATGCCTAAGGGCCTCAGCGTACGGACAGTGGTTTCTGACTTACCGTATTTTTCGCACTATAAGACGCACTTCCCCCCCAAAAAACATAGCGGGGAAAAAAGCGTGTGTCCTATGGTGCGAAGCCTGGGCTTGGGGGCGCTTCGGGGAGGCCTGTGGGGGCTTCGGGGAGGTCTGCGCGAGCCTCTGCAGGCCTCCCCGATGTTCAGTTCGGCCGAAAACAGCGATTTTCGGCCATTTCCGGAAATGGCCGAAAACAGCGATTTTTGGCCAAACTGAACATCGGGGAGGCCTGCAGAGGCTCGCGCAGGCCTCCCCGAAGCCCCCAGAGGCCTCCCTGAAGCGCCCCCAAGCCCAGGTAAGTAAAAATCTTTTTTTCTCTATTTTATGCTCCATAGGATGCATGCGTCCTATGGACCAATGCATCCTATGGAGCGTAAAATACAGTATTTCTTTTGAACAGTAGTTTCTGTCATGCCATATCAAAAACCAGTTTTGGAAGCCACTCTCCATTTTCAAACGAAGGCTGCTATGTGGCATGGTGAGGTGCTGCTGCCTAACAGCGCAATCCTAACCAACGTTCCAGCGCCAGTGTAGCCGTGCCAGCGCACATTCACTGCATTTTGCAGTGCAGGGTCAGCAGTCACGGAGGCCTCTTCAAGGTGAGGGAACATTTTGTTCCCTTACCTTGGGGCTCCGTTGCAGCTGCACATGCGCTGGAAAGTTGGTTAGGATTGTGCTGTCAGAAACACAACCGTAGGCCCTTGGGCACCCAGAACTAGTTGTGGATTCCTTTGGATTTGAGCCATGAAAATGCTCTGATCTTCGTTGATAGTGTGAACAAAGGTTTTTGTCACATACTAATACAGCTTTCTAGCAATCAGATACCCAAGAACAAATCAGATTCAGTCGAGGCCTGTGAGGAGGCAAGGTATACCGAACACAGTACAGTATAATAAATAACATGAAATACAGGCTTTATAAATATATTGGTAAAATATTTATACTCAGAACATTTATTCTGAACAGGGCAGCTGCACAGAAAAGGAGAAAAATTTATTTGTACAAATGATAACCTTCATGACAACTTAAAGGGAAATTGCAAGCATGTGTGCCTGGTTGGGCTAAATGAAAGGTCACTTTCAATACTCACTATATGGTTTGAAATATTTCTCTCTTCCCTTTTAAGCTTTCTTCCTAGCAATGTATAGCACATATAATTAACACCTTGGTGTTCTTTGGCTCTCTCCAACTGACTACTATTATCACCTCCTCAGTTCAATATGTGGTTTCCTCTTTTTCAAAAATCCTTTCCCTCAAATTGACCCCATTTCATATCTGACAGAAGGAGCTTCTTAAAGAAGGTGCAGCTGTTTATTGCCTTTCTTCTTCACTTCAGACAATACAAGAGACACTCCTCATTTTGAGCTGCTGCTAATCTATAACCTCTCCATGGGACAAGTCGCAGGCCTTTGTGCCAGGTCATCCCTAGAACAGGAGCTCTCCATAGAAGAATTGTTGCACACGCTGAGTGGCTTTCCTGCAAGTGAATCTGCTCATGACAAAAGTAGAGCCGACTACTCTTTGAAGGAGAGTCACACAGCCTGTGTATCTGTGGCTCTGTCGGCCATGAATGCTGCTTTCCTCTCTCTTCTGGAGAAAGAGAGAGGTTTTGTATTTCTGAATATTAGCATTTAACACAGCAACATGGTGATCTAGGAAGCCTTGCTATCTCCCAGGGAACACATACAATATATGACTGAAACAGTAAACCCAACATTCTGTTCTTTTTCTCAGAAATAGTATTGCTATACATATTTCATCTCCATCATAAATACCTCATAACTGTTCCGAAAATACCACAAAAAATTGTTTGGCTATGTTTTAGCAGATTTGGATGTATGGCAAATTTGCAGAAACTCTCAAGAGAACATAACATTGCAAAGATCCCAATGAACAAATTCAATTACCTCCTGTGGGGAGTTCAGATAATGATGTCATTGAAATGTTAGCCAATACTAGATAACGGAGGACTGAATTTTTATGTTATCACCATGTCCCTTATTTATTAGTTCCAGGGGGAGGAAGAATTAGTGTAAGATGCAGCATCTCACATCTGAACTAAGAAGTATTAGCATTAGTACTTCATGAGCTAGCCAACATCAGGCATAGTTCCCCTCTATTCAACTGTGAACGCAGATTAAAATTATTTACTGTTTGCCCTAGGAAGTCCTTTTAGAGTCATGGCACAATGACTGAAAAGGCCCTACTCACTCACGAACGCACTCCCTCACTCCCAGCGCAATCCTGTGTAACCTTGCACTGGTGTAACAGCAGATGCACCAGTGTAAATGCAATTATACTGGCATAAGTGCACTTACACTAGTGCATCTACTGTTACACCGGAACAAGGTTACACAGGATTATTATTATTATTAACAGTATTTATATACCGCTTTTCAACAAAAAGTTCACAAAGCGGTTTACAGACAAAATCAAATGATTAAATGGCTCCCTGTCATTGTCAGTGGATTGCGCTGTCACTCACTCACTCACTGAGAGAGAGAGAGAGAGAGAGAGAGAAGTTTCTAGCCCTTAGGCTTGAAGGTATGTGGATAATGTATTGTAAAATCTCCGAAACCAGAATAATGAATAATGTATGAATAATGTATGAATAAGATTTTCAGTGTGGTACTAGGGGAAAAGTTTCCAATGCCCTGAATGGCAAAAAATATATATGCAAAAATACAATCTGTTCTATTTGCATAATTTATACAAGCGCCAGAATTCAACTTTTCTTGATTTGACGTTTTAGTGAAAACTACAAACAGCTTTGTCAGTAACTCCTTTGGCCCTGTATTGCGACAATCTATCTGCAAGCAATCTCTTCCTAGGCAAAGAGTCTTTAAGCATCGGGATAGTGAGCCTCAATCAATCAATCATTCAATCAATCAATCTTTATTTATAACTATCAAAGACCCGCAACAGTGACAAAACAACATTACATACATTCTTACATAACTTGTTAAAACGAAAGCTCAAAATGTAAAAAAAATTAAAATAGCGAGCATCTCAGTTCAAGAAATTAACTGCCTAAGCTTCTCCAAGCATAAATGAACCAGACATTTGCACTTAGCACCATTCGCTGTAATCCCACTGCACAGGAGCAAGCAGTTCAAAGAAAGAAAGCAGGAAGGACAAGGATCACATCAGTGAACAGCATGGGAAAAAAAGGTGTGTGGAAGCAAAATCTTCTAGAGCAGGCAGCTGCTCTAGGTAGCACCTGCAAGGGTACCTTGCCTGTCCTCTACTTCCTGGCTCTCTCCATCCGTGAATACAGACAGACAGCCATTTACTAAGTGGTGACTTAACCATGGTGTGCATGAAATCAGGTGGTAAGCAAGAATCAGGTGGGGAGGGAGAGAGTACAGAACTTTTGAAGAAAGACCACTGATACTCCAAAAACTGTATGTACATGTAGATCAGCGCTGAAGTAACTGTATTACCAGCAATGTATTTATTATCTGAATACTGTGCTTTCCTTGTTTCCAAGTTCAGAGAGAATACTACAAAGATTAGTAGGGGACATTTTCTAACTCCATCACCCTACAGTAGCCAAAGTTAATTTCAGTAGTGCCCTTGTGTGAAACACATGTAACTCTCTTAAGGACAGATAGCTTAGGGGGAAGGAGGTAGAATTGCTGGACACTTAGTTTGCGCATATGTCTTCAATTGAAAAAAATGTTGCCTGCCAAGCTTAAACCAAGTAGATCATAGGTCTGAAGGGGAAAAAAAAGAACACTACCACCAGCAAAATTCGGCAAGTGGTGGAATCCAGTTGCTATAGCAGCAAATTACACAAATAAATGGGATGCCATGGAATGCTAAAAAGTATTTGTGGTCTGATTAAGTCATATTTGCCACATTTGTGAATTTTAAATAGGCAGGTTTTAGCTTACTAAGCAGGTTGCAAAGAGTGCAAAGGATAACGTTTCTTCTTTGTAGAAAACACCTTTGTACCTTTAGCCGAATGTGTGCCAATGAAGAATCTGAGGACCGTACAATGCGATTTGCTACAAGTGCAAACCTTAACCATAAAAAAGCGTTATTTCTTTCTTGGAATTGTTGAAATGGAAGTTTTCGGGAAGTGCCATTTTTCTATAATTGTGTGAAATGTCTGACGAGTTGAGTATAATCTACTAAAAGTGCAATCCACTAAGCACTGTTACTGTGCAGTATCCATTTATTTGAAAAAAGGACTTATAAAGTGCCGTTGGGAAATCCCACTGAAATGAATGGAAAATGCATGACAGTGGTGCTGGGTGGTTTGTGCTTTTACAGTTAGGCCATGTAAGTGTAGAACAATCAGACTGCATGACAAGCCATTATAGGGAATGGGAAGCCTGCGTGGCACATCCCGTTGCTGAAGAAGAAGAAAAACATTGCTGATTACAGACATAAAATATTGATTGTGCGGATTCATGTTCTATGCAGTTCAAGCTTTCGCTCTTACTCAGGGGCAATCTCTACATGAATCGGCCTGCTCAGACTAAATATATAAATGCTAGCAATTGACTCGGGTACATATTACCCTTAAGAAAGAAAAAGAGCTTGAAACACAGGCAGCCCAATCCACCAGAACTTTCCAGCACTGGAAGGAGCGTTCCGGCGCCGGAAGGAGACACAAATATGCCGTAAGGCACATTTGAACCTCCTCAAGGCCGGCTCTGGTGCCGGGAGGACCCCACTGTTGCTGGACCCAGGTAGGTTTGGATCCAGTGGGCGGGGGGGGGGTGGATTGCCGGAGCCGGGAGGGTGGCCATTGGCCCCAGTGTCCCAGGAGGGGGTGGGGGACAGCCTTCAGCCATATCCTGACCCCCGCCGGGCGCCAGAGCCTTTACCAGCAAAATAGCTTGCGTAAATCCGAGGAGGCCGATAGGGCCTAGCCCCGGTTACACTCCGGGAAAGAGACGAGTGTCTCCTTCCCCGAGTAGACTTCCTGCCCCGCAGCCACGCTGGCTGCCAGTGTACAGGATCCGGTGGGCGGCCATGGGCCGCCGTGTGGATCTTAGTCAGGATTGGGCTGTTACAGTGCAAGCCTATGCATGTCTACTCAGAAATAAGTCCCATTATGTTCAATGGGGCTTGGGCACTGCAAAGTGTGTACAGGACTGCAACCTAAGACTATTCATTGCCATTTTATATCCGTAATCAGCAGGGTTTTTTTTTCTTCTTTTTCATTCTTATGTTTTGCTGCAGAGACAGTCCTTGAGTTCTTTAGTCACATCCCACATACTCATGCATCCTTCCTTTGGGCCATACAACTTAAGTGTGCTCAGGTTGACTGGGTTTGTGCCATGAATTTTGAAAAGCATTAAAATGTGGATTTGGTCTTAAATTAATGGTAAAAATCAGTGATGAATACTCATACGTAACAGTTAACCATTATTTCAGGGTTCTCAACCAGTGGTACTTCGGCCGACTGCTGGTGGTACTCAGATCACCGGACCACCGGAACCCTGCCCCAACGCAGCGCTTTTAGTGCCATGTTTTCGCTCCCGAGAGGCTCCTACCTTTGGCCAAATCTCTCGGGAATGCTGAAAAGGGCCCTTCCACCCACTCAGAGTCTCCTACCTGTGTTTTCTGGCCTCCAACCCCCCCAAAACCCAGAGGTTACTGGTGATAATGTCATCGCCAGTGACTTCCGGTGGTACTCAGCAGGAGAGTGGTGGCAGAGGTGGTACTTGGCCGAGAAGAGGTTGAGAACCCCTGCATTATTTAATCTTGCTGTACTTAGAATTATCGCATACTCTCTAAGGGTATGCTGTTAGTAGTGAAATGAGTTCACTTGAAATATTTGTATATCCTAAATAATAGTCCTACTGTTCATCTACATCTTGATGTTTGTACTGTGTAGTACTGCAGTGGCACCCTCTATCTATGATGCTGTATTTCATCAATAAAGATTCAGTAAGTGATAGCTGTTAAATGTTTTCAGAGAGGTGTCTGTTAACCTCTCACCCCATCTGAAACATGGAGATTGTAAGGGTGGATGGGTGTAATCCCAAATCTAATCTTAAATATTAACTGGCAAAATTAGAGGGTTGTCTCATGCCACTATCTTTAAGTGCCTGCCCCATAGGCCACTTTCAATAGGAGGATGTTGACAATGGTCTACAGCAGGGGTTCTCAACCCCCGGTGGGCTGCATACCACCTCTGGGGCCCGCCTCTGTTGGAGTACCACGGAAAGTAAGTGGCGATGATGTCATCACCACTTACTTCTGGTTTTCGGCCACGATTTAGGCCAGAAAACAAAGGTAGGATGATCGGGGCAGGCGGGAGGGCCCTTCACAGTGCTCGGCCAATGGCCAAAACTTCTTGGGAGTGGAAATGCGTCTGTCAGAGTGGGGTTCTGGCAGACCAACGGTCTGCGTACCATCTCTGGTCAGCCGAAGTACCACCAGTGGTATCACTAGTTGAGAACCCTCACTCTTACTCAGCCTCAGCCCCTCATTCTCTGTAATGTGGGCATAATATATCTCAGCCTCCAACCTTGCTCACCCATCTACAATAGAGGGACAGTAATACCGGCCAATTTATTTATCCCCTCCTAGTTGAGGAAGCATTTGCAGGGCATTTTTTTTTAACACAAGACATTTCCATTTTTTCCCCACACAAGGACAAAAAAGTTTGAAAGGTCACAAACTTTTGTCTTTGCAACCAAATAATTTATTCTCTCTTATGAGCAGCTGCCACTTTTACCACTCTAGAAAAAGATAGTCTTGTTACATCAAAAGTATCCAGGCAATCTGACCTGCAAAGAAACTGTTTGGTCTAGGACTTTATGGCTATGGTTGAACCAATAAGACCAGTTATTTGGGGAATGCACACTGGTATGTAGTAAATTATTCAGTTCCCATTTCCTCATTCCAATGCTGCAACACCTAAAATGAATAGAACAACGAACTATGGCTTAAATCCTGGCCACAAAGAAATCAATAGAAATGTTGGCTTCACTGGTGCGTTCAGCAAGAACATCATTCATATCACTTTACTATATCCCATTTAGTCTAAATCATTTTTCAATGAAGATGCCCTGGAGACTTGGTACTTTCTTTGGCATTAGATCAACGTTTGTCCTGATTTATTAGATGTGCAAGACTTGCTAACTATTAAAAATAACATTGGGACAGATGGTAACTGCATGTGTAAGCTGGATGCTTCACACTCTCTGAAATCTTCATCTTAAGGACAAGCATCTGAAAATGCACATAGAAAAGTAATGTATGCAGAAGGTTGCCCATTTACCCTTCTGTACAAAACAAAGTTGCATGTCCATTTAAATGTCTGTTTTCACATTTGTGTTAATCTCAACCATGGATGCCAGATTCCTTCCTACAGCCCAATCCTAACCAACTTTCCAGAGCCCATGTAACTGTGCCAACGGTGCACATTCTGGATTCTGTGGTGGTGGGGCAGTCACACAGGCCTCCTCAAGATAAGAGAATGTTTGTTCCCTTACCTCGGGTCTGCATCGTGGCTGCATCGATGCAGGAAAGTTGGTTAGGATTGGGCTGTGTGTTACCGTTGTGCTTTGAAAAAACCCCATAAAAAGAAGCAATCATATAAAATACAAAGTATTAAATTATAACATACTGGCACATCACTCCTACAATTATCAAGTTTCCAGTTCCACAAAAGCAGGCCATGCTTACACACAAGATTTTGTTTTCTCTTAACATAAAGCCAACTCATCTTATTCTGACCACTTCAATAAGAACCCTTCAATGCTGAAAATGCCATAAAATGAACTATGAACAATATGAGAGCAACAGACTAAGCCTATTGTTGCAATGCGATGGTGGATTTCACAGTGCGCCATTGCATCACATGGGCTGACAGCATGGAAGCCTGTAAGCCCCCTCTTGGCAGTGGCGGGCAGCAAACAAGCTGCTGGAGCAGGTAACGTGGCGGCAGGGGCAGATCATGGCCAGGGCCGGATGTCAGAGTTAGCAGCACCAGAGAGATCTAGAGCCTCTGGCCTGGGCTGACATCCCCCTTGGGCCTAACAGATTTACGCCAGCAAAACAGCTGGCATAGATCTGCGTAGGCCCACTGAAGACCAAGCAGCGGCGGAGGAGGTAAGCTAATTTTTTTTTACTTGCCTCTCCCTGCCGGCCTGGTCCCCAGTTTGCCCGTCGGATGAAGTGGAGGCTGCATCAGAATCCCTGTATTGCGCAGGATGGACAAGGATAGGATTGGGCCCTAGGGGTCTGTGATTCCTAGAATGTTAAGCAAGTAAGCAATGCAGGATTCCACATGTGGAAATGGCCGTGGCTTTGCTTGTGCTTCATTTTGGCCGACAATGCAAGATCCTGATTGCCCGTAAAAACAAGGGCATATCCAATGATTATCAGGTAGGATTAGATGCTAAAGCATTGTCAGGAAGCTCAATAATCCAAGGGGTTACCATCACTTTCTTCTCTGATCTCACAAGCACAAGGGCCCACGTCCCATTTGAATCCATCATCCCCTATCCCACACTTCTAAGCGGCTGCATTGTTATGTGCCCCTTCCTGTCAGCTTTTACTATCGTCTGCTTTGAGGTCCGGTGTCATATGCCTCACAGAAATTCTTTTATCAATCCTATTCCATCTTTTGTGCTTTTATCTTGCTCAAGACATTGGTTTTTGTACAGGTGCATAAACTGATGATGACGTCTTCTCCAAACTCCACTTCCTTCTACTGCAACAATTATTGGTTGTAGAACAGACAATCTGTGGAAGAAACTGTCCACAATGCCATTTCGCCACACACCCCTCCCCACAGTATGCTTCTGTGGCCCCAATAATTCATTCCTGAGGCTTAGGGGCCTACAAGTGGAGATGGAATTGAGTTATAGGATGGAGTTGTAAGACTGCATACTTAAAATGAATGCTGTTGAAATAACTTAGACTTGCTTCCAAGTAAATTGTTTAGGATCAGCACATAACCCTGAAAGCTTCTTGGAGTCTAGCCAATATAGCACTCCAAACTTACATTTGTTTTAAATTAACCAAGAAATCCACATATTTTAAAGGACAAATATTTAGTAAACTCTTAGGGACACATTCTCTGGAGCTATTTTACCCTCTGTCACCCCATTTGACTCTTGTCATACAAACATTCCTCTGTTTTTGACCTGTAATTAAAATACTGGCAACAAACAACTGATGAATTGTAAGTAATTAGGGAGATGGCATGATTACAATGCACAATGTTAAAAGCATTATATAAATTGCTGACTTGGGTTTTTCAAGGTTAATGGGTGAGTGGATGGCATGTTGACAGTTAAGCCACATGTGCATTAACATTGAGGACACCTGATGAGTCCATGTCCTTAGGCGAGTAGATGGCATGGAAGACAGGGAGTGAAATATATCCAGTGGCACAATTGATATTCAATCAGTAGACTAACAGCCCAATCCTATATTTACCTTCCGACATCATTCCTGAAGCTCCGCTGCCATAAAGTAGTCAGCGGCAGTCGCAAAAGGTGCTCCGAAAGTGCGCCACTTAGTGCGCTGCTGGGTGCACTGGTGGGAAGGCCTGCACCTTCTTGCTGTCGCCAGCAGATCTCCTGATGCTTGCAAGAAAAGTTAAGATGGCAGGGGAGGCGGGAGGGCAGTGATGGGGTGGGTAATGGGCGGATCGGGAGGGGGCGGGATCGGTGGCACTGGTGCATGCCGAAATCCTAACCCCCTTCCCAGACCCAATCCCATGGCGCAGGTTCACACAGACCTGTGCCAGCTATTTAGTTAGCTCAGGTCCAAGAAGACCCCCCTGCACCACGGAGCTTTATCCCTGGGTAAGGGAACCCTTACCCAGAGGAGACCTCTCAGCCTGCCCCCTGACCAAACGATGCAGCTGTCACCATTTTGGTGCCGTTACATTGGCATGGGTGCGGGAAATGGATAGAATTGTGATAGAGGACCCTGCTCTGTATTCCACCATCATCCGAGGTGCGGTTGATAGTCATGTGGGACAGAGCCAGAATACGCTACTGGCTATGTCTTTGTGCCTTTAGGCATCAGTTAATAACAACCATATTTAACTGTATTTTGCAGAAGGGCACTCTTGGATCTTTAATTTGTGCGAAGTTCTATTGAGTGCTACTGTTTTTGATTTTGCTTTAATTGTTTTATTGATTATTGTTTTTAGGGTGATTGTTAGCTGCCTTGACATAATATTTTATCATGGAAAGGCAGGATATAAAAGTTTTAATACATAATAATATAAATCTTGCCTCAGTGGCAAACTCAATTATGTAGTCTTAAATTGCTATTTTTTAGCAACGGTTCCCAATCTGTAATATGAGGATAATAATACTGACCTTCCTTACATATCTGTTGAAAGAATGAGACAACATACCTGAAGCTCTCTGAGCACTCCTGAAGCATTGTGATACTAGCAGTATTAAGAACTTTATTATTATTGGACCCATGCTAGAGATAATGATGAAATCTTCCAACTACTTCCTCCAGAGTAACTCAAACGATTGAATGGATTTACCCTGGAATGAGAGGTTTCTTGTGATAACGAGGACTTATTGAGGCTAGTCTCTCCTTTGCTTCAAACATTCACCCCGGCTGTGGCCGTGGAATGTGTGCCTGCTAATTTGGATGCACACGAATTATGCTGTCTTTCCATCTGTCTTCCTCACCTCAAAAGCCCTCCAAGATAGCTGTTCAAGTCTGCTGTGCCAAAATGTTGGCTCTCTTCCTCAATAAAGTGTTGATATCCTCATGATATTCTAAAAAGAAGAGATTTACCCCCAGCACACAAAAGTCATCCCTCCTCTCACAGATGCGATAGTATGATAGACAAAGCATCAGAATGAATTAGAATGATGATTAGCAGTGAAAATAATGTGATGGCTAAAGCATCAGACGGCATTAGACAGTGAAGTGGTAAAAAACCCCAACAGCCAAATGCTTCTGTAAAGACCCAAACACGGGGACAGTTAGATAAACAGAGACTGACAAGACGAACAATTTGGGTTTTTTAAATGCTTTTAACAGGGCATTCTACAACATTTGGAGTTGAAAATAAAAGTTACTGTAGTCATTGTATATCGGAAGACCACTGTAATCATGAGGAGTTAGTGAGCTTTCACAGTCTGAGTTCAGGTGAATTTCACTAGTTGGTCTGTCTGCCTATTGCTTTTGCAAGGCCTGAACCACTGCATTCACACGCCGCCTGTCTGCCTGCCCATTCTGCAAGGATGGAGAACTCCTGTGGGCAGGAGGTGTGGCCTGGAGGTTGAGCCAGTGCCTTGCCTGAAGAAGCTAAGCATGGTCGACCTCGGTTCTCGCTTGGATGGGAGGCGGAAGCTGCTGATAGACCTCGCAAAGACACTGAGAAGGCAGCGTGAGAGCGTGGAATGCGGAGGAGTCAGCTGCTAGAGAGATAACATCTTGACAACCATCCGAGGGCGAACTGCGGTAAACTGTGAAACTTGGAAGTGCAGAGCACAAGTCAGAAGGAGGGCTGCACTCGGAAGGGAAACATCTTGTGTATGGAAGGTTCTATATATGAATAGAACAATATTGTAAAGACCCTTATCGGGTCTAGGATAGCCTGCCTATGTAAACCGCCTTGAATAAATCTGATGAGAAATCGGATGATGAGAAAGGCGGCATATAAATACAGTAAATAATAAATAAATAAATAAATTACACTCACAGCTGGTGTTTCCTTTCCTATAAGCATAACAGGGCAGAACCTGGCACAGGTTATCTTATTGCACAGTTTCGTGGCTGCCTTACAGTGAGGCTGTCAATGGCTGAGGTAATCTGTTGTCAGGGGAAAAGGCAAGGCTGAGACAATTCGTTGTCAGGGGAAAAGTCATTTAACACTCATGCTGATGACTGGTGATTTGGCTTGCCAGAGATGGGGTAGGGACAGGTTGAAGAGGGAGGCTTCTGGGAGTGGGAGTGGCTACTGACATTGATGTATGAAAAAGCAATGAAGAAAACAAACACGCTGGAAAGGAAACTGAGAAAACGGTAAGCAGCAGCTTTGTGAATTTTCTTTGACTCTTTTTTGTCTTCTGGCTTCAGATGAGAACACTACCACCATCACCACCTGGAAGCTGCCAGCATCTAACAGAGTTGCTTGTTAGCAACTGAGCAGCTAATTGACCACATTATTTCAAAAATTGCCAGCGTAAATTAGACTTCTGGTATTAATTTGCAAATCAAGCTAAAACATGTACAGCAGACTTACAGTTATGCTTTCTTTTACCCATTGCACTTTCTGTATATAAGCTGTCTCTTGATTCTGTATTTTAATAAATCTTACTCTTTCTACTGTATGCTGTGCTCCAACTCTCCTTGGCTACCCTCCAAACCTGGCGAAAGCAGAGTGAGCCTGGACCAGCCTCTGGATGTTAAGGCAGTTACTAACATGTTTGCATGCAGATTGTGTGGAAATGTCAAGTGTTAACACCATGCTGCTGGGGCCTTAGGGCAAAGGGTCACTGGTCTCCAATGACACCCCCATCTGCCCTCCTAATGCTACATTGGACACTATGGGTCACAGTGGGTTCAGGGACTGGCTTGGCCAAGTGGGTCCTTCTGAAATCTATCTATACGGGGGATACGGTCCCACTGCCACTGCGGATACCTGAAATCGTGGATAGTAGCGAGCCTCACTTTACTACTGGGTAAAGAAAAAATATTTCTTTACCCAGTGTGTAATTGGTTTGTGGAACTCCTTGCCACAGGATGTGGTGATGGCACCTGGCCTCAGTGGCGTCGCTAGCCCAAAATTTACTAAGGGCCCACCCTCAACTTTTCGCCCCCCTCTCTTTGCTTCTTTGGTATACTCCCTGGCGCCGCCAAAGGCGACGCCCGGCGATGGGGGGGGGCGCATTTTTCACATTTTATTTATTTATTTCCCCCCCTATGGGCGAAATTTCCCCCCTCGCTTGCTCTACGGGTGCTCGCTGCTCCTCCAGAGGAGCGAGGTCTCAACCCTCCAACTCTCAGCCGGAACGGGGAGCTGCATCCCCTCCTCCTTCTCCCCGATTCCCCCCACGCAACACCCAATGATGCAATGTGTGCACCCCATGATGCACGGACTCACTCTGCGGCTTCTATGGGGCTGATCTTCTCTCCCTCCCCCCGCAACAAGTAGTGGCCAACTCAGACTGCGGCTCTGATGCTGGGCACGCGCGCGTCTCCTCTCGACGATGACGCTCTCAGACTCGAAAGCAGGCTGCGGGCACCCGCGGCGCTCCAGCCTTCGAGTCCGAGGTGAGCAACAGCGTTGTCGTCTAGGCAATGCGCAGCGCGCGCCCAGACCCTGTGGCTGCGGGCGCGCGCTGTGCGCGTTGCCTAGACGACGAGGACGCTCTCCTCGGACCCCAAAGCTGGAGCGCCGCCTGCCTGTTATGGCTGCGGGCGGGCGCCGCGCTCCAGCTTCGAGTCTGCGGTGAGCGCCACTGCCTGGCCTGGATGCCTTTAAAAGGGGATTGGACAGATTTATGGAGGAAAAGTCCAGCACAGTTTACAAGCCATGATGGGGATAAGCAACCTCCGTGTTGTAGGAGTAGGTTTTCTTTGTGCCAGGTGCAAGGGAGTGGCGACAGGATACAGGTATCTTGTTGTCTTGTGTGCTCCCTAAGGCATCTGGTAGGGCCACTGTGTGATACAGGAAGCTGGACTAGATGGGCCTTTGGCCTGATCCAGCAGGGCTCTTCTTATGTTCTTATGTTATGTTCTCACTTACTGGTGTTGCTGCAAGGCATTCTGCAAGGCATCCTGGGGCGCAACCGGAAGCCGCAAGACGGCAACTCGCTATTCTAAATCAGAGGGTAGGCTTGAAAACATTAGAACACTAAGAGGAAGCGGGTAAGAAGGCTGCAAACAAAGATGGACAGTAAGAAAAAGCAGACAACACAGGAGACAGGAAGGTTGCAAACGGGGACAGATGAATGAAGGCAGATGAGTCATTAGCATGAGAGGAGGTGACGGAGCATGACGGGAGAGAATTTGTGAAATGTGGATAAGTGAAACCACGGATAGGGGGGTACGTGTGTGTGTGTGTGTGTGTGTGTGTGTGTGTGTGTGTGTGTGTGTGTGTGTGTGTGTGAGAGAGAGAGAGAGTGAGTGAGTGAGTGAGTGAGTGAGAGAGAGAGAGAGAGGCCTAATGAATGGTTTAGGTGCACCCATTATTGTGTGGAACAAATCTAAGGCCGAAACCACACTTGCAGGAATCCATGTGGTAATGGGCATTTTCCACAGAATAAGTACACATTTATTTATTATTTATTTCTGCATTTATATACCGCCGAGTGTATTTAAATTTCTGTATTTATATACTGTATTTATATACCGAAGATTGCTCTTCGGATGTTACTCAAGGCTGTTTACGTAGGCAGGCGTGTCTAGATACGATAAGGATCTTTACAATATTGTTCTATATCTATAGTACCCTACAATTCCAGATGGTTCTTCCACAGTGTAGTCATCTTCACTAGCTACCGAACTCATGTGAGTTTCCTTCCTTACACGGGTTTTGGTACACATTTTCATGCATATGATCTAACTTGATAGACAATGACATCAGAATATTAACAGCGTTCTCTAAAAATAAGAAAGTGTTTTGGTAATTCTACTCACCATTCCGTGATTCAGCCAAGGAGGTATAAAATTATCAAGGAGCTTTGGGTAAACCAGTTCCCTGTCATAGATATAGATGCTCCAAAACATTGTTACAACGAACTGAGGTGGGGGGGGGGGGGAGAGAGAGAGAGAGAGAGAGAGAGAGAGAGAGAGAGAGAATACATGTTTTTATTTATAAAAAGACACCAGATTATAAGAATTGCATTTTACTTTGCATTTTAACAGCATCAAAAATAAGTAAGTGGCTATAACTCTAAAATAGTTTTCTTTTAAGGCACAGTATAGTTCAGATCAGGGATGGTCAATTTCTGCATCCTCATAGAAACAGAGAGTGTGCTACCCTGGTTTCTTATGAAAAGCCACTTCACACTCTGCTCATTTCGCACACGGAGTAAGATTAAAGCCTAAATGCTTTGGGCATTTCCAAATCCAATAATGCGGTGGCACGGTAAAACACTTGTCTTAAAGCTTAAGTTACCCCACATATACCGGTATATATATTCTCTGGGTAGTTTCTCAGGTAAGGATCATACGCTTCTTTCCTAACACAAGATTACTGCATCATACCATGAATCCTTCTTCATAACTAAGTGGTTATTAGTACAGATATTTCTTTTATCCCTTCAGTCCCTTTGAACTTCAATCCATTGTTTATGTTTTCAATGATGAAATTCACCACTTTGCAATAGAGTCTGTTTCACAGTTGAAGGGTTAATAAGTTTTGCACTGATCCCAAATAAGCACAGTCCTAATGCTCTGCACATAATGATAGACATAGCGGGAACTGTAACCGAGGATGTTACTGGGAATATGCCCTATTTATGCTAAAGTCAAATGCAAGAAAAGAATGAATTCTACTGGGTGTGAGGATAATCTTGTAGATTCAGATACTATCAAGAGAGGAAATGAGTTGGCAGGGAACAGAGGGGAGGGAAATAGTGGGCGCATCATCAACTGGGAAGGGAAAATCAGAGTATAAATATCTTAAATAAATAAACTTAAGAGGAAAGAGTGACATCTGGGGGATCCAGAAGCAAACCAGCACCTGAAAGTGAGAAGTCATGCTAAAAGTTAAGTTACAAAGCATAAATGCCCACTTGAGGGTTTTCACAAGTGACGCAGAGAACTTCTTGTCTAGACCAGTGTTATACATGCTTTCTTGGAAGTAAGTCCTCCTGAGTTCTACGGACTCACTCCAAGTGTGCACAGATTTGCTGCTTTAGCTTATAAGGAGTTGTATGAAATAAACTACCTAGAATGGACAACATACACTTGAAAACCAAATAGCAGAAGAAATGTTTTCAACTGAAAGTCAATTGTAGGTAATATCATTTTTTCATTCATATTATGGCCTATGAGAAATGCAAAGTTCAATATTAAGTGTTCCTTTTGTAAACAGACCTTATCTTAGCAACATAGATGAATGTCAGCCCAATTCTGTCACTGGCAAATGCTGGCATACTGCCAGGTATGCCAGTACAAAGATGGCGACCCTGCCATTTCAGAAGTCCCTCTGACACTCAGTGGCGTCGCTTCGGTTGGGGCGGGGCCGTAAGTATCGCTCCGTTGTAGTCTCTTTACCGAGCGAGCAGGAGGCGGCCCCACCCCCTCACTGTCGGAGCCTTTCCCCTGCGGAGAAAGCAGCAGGCAAGAGACCCTGCCTGCTGCTTTCTCCGCAGGGGAATGGCTCCGACAGTGGGGGGGGGGCGGGGCCGCCTCCTGCTCGCTCGGTAAAGAGACTACAACGGAGCGATACTTACGGCCCCGCCCCAACCGAAGCGACGCCACTGCTGACACTGGCTGCTTGCACAGATGCCAGTGCAGCAGCCGGAAAGCCACATGCCACCAGCAGCAGGGTGCAGACTGGCCACCAGCATAACCCTGCCAGCAGAGGAGAGATAGGAGAGGGGCGGGGAGCGGGGCAGGATGAGTCAGATTCGAATCCTGAACCCCTTTCCGGAGCTGAACACGTCCCCAGTGGCTCCCGAGCGCTATGCCAGCAACAGAAGAGTCCTGAAGAGTCCCATGAGGTGCTATGAGGCAACCAGGATGCAAAGTAAGTCTCATCCCTCTTACCCAGCCTCTCCACTGGGATGGTGGGTTGGATTCGGCGGCCGCAGAGGATTGCGCTGTTTGGATTATCTACATTGGTAAACTGTTTTTTCAGTGCATATTCTGTACTGTACATAGTTCTTTAGCTTCCAACATATTTGTCCACTTGTTAGGATAAGTATTGGAGCCTGCTCAAGCTAGGCTTAGATTGCCCAGATGCAAAACACTGCAAGTATGAAATGCTCTTCAAGAACTCCTCTCTCTCTCTCTCTCTCTCTCTCTCTCTCTCTCTCTCTCTCTCTCTCTCTCTCTCATGCCAGTACTGGCACTGGGAATGTATTCCTTTTTTATGCTGTAGGATTGAATGAAAATCTGGACACTAGAGAAAATGACAACAGTCTCCATGATGACATGTTGTATTGCAAGAGCGCAAAGTGAACCTGTCAAACACAATAGGCATATGAAACATATGCACTGAGAAATTCAGACCCACTCCTGCCTTACAAAAAGCAGGCCTGCTATTAATGGATGATATTAAGGGTTTAACTGGACCATGACAGAGTGAATCCAACAGAGCTGGCAAGCACACGAAGTATCTTGGGAAGCAAAGAAAACTTGTAGACTTTGCCAACGAGGTAAAAGTGAGGGAAAAAAGAGGAAGTTCCATCTGTCTCCTAACCAGTCAGCCAATGAATGGAAACGGTTCAACAAAATTGGCTGCAACCATCTGGTGCTCCAGGTGGCAAGAACTGTTTAACAAAAGTCCAAAACACAGGTAGGTATGGCGTACCATTCTAATTTTAAGCCAACATCCTACTCCAAAAAATCCACGCATTATACTTGTGGATATCACAAAAATCACTGTTCTTTCTTTTTTAAAAAAGATGCACATGCTACTACTGGTTTCAGATACAGTTGGACCTTTCTATCCACATTTTTTCCATCCATGGATTTGACTCAACATGGGTGGCAAAACTGTGGAAGAGGGAGTCTGACCGCACCACATTACCTCTTTTTTCAGCATTGTCGGGGGCCTGCCAGCCGCTTCCCGACTACTACGCGCGTCCAAGCTGCTGAAAAAAGAAAAATGCAGCCATGAATCTGTTGGGGGCCTGCCAGCCGCTTCCCGGCGTGTTTAAACTGCTGGAAAAAAAGTGCAACCTGGAATCTCTGGCGCCATCTACAGGTTGCTTCCAGCCATCTTCCAGGTTGCATTTTCCCCCTGTCAGTTTAAACAAACTCAGGAGGAGGGAAGTGCCAAAGATGCTGGATAAAAGTTAATGTGGCACCCGCTTCCCACCCCGGTTTTCCTATAACACTGATTTTTTTTTTTTAATCCACTGGGGTTCTGGGAACAGAACTCCAGTGGATAAAAAGGTCTGACTGACATACGCTTATTTGAGTTCTGACTTCCTTATTTCAGGGAAATAAGACCCAATTCTACAATTTCTAACTTTGCAGGATGTTAGTGTGTCAGCAAAAATGAGAAGCAGCAGTCAGAAGATGTCAATCCATCAAGCTCTTCTAATAATCCAGTGACCTGTGGCCCGAAAAGACAATACATTTTTTTCCTCTGTGATTGCTGCAGTTACCATGAAGCAAATCAGGAAGTCATAAAATACCTCCTGACTGACTTGCTCACACAATTGTTGAACCCCAAAACGGCAAAGTAAAACAGAGGATATGGGTTTTGTTTTCAGCAATGGTACCAACCGGAATTTTTCACTTTATTTCCAGGAAGCAGTAAGGGACTATTCATGTGCAGCAAAGTTCTTCTTCAGGAGGTGAGGAAACTGCAATCATGCCCAGCTGCTCACGAAAATGTTGCCTTGTGAATGTGCATACTGCATGAGTCTGACCATGCAATATGCACCATGAATTACCATGAAGTCATGCAATATTAAAATGTGAATTTCTGCATTTATTGTGAATACACCCTAATAATCAGAAGAAGGTTAAACTAAATGCTGAGATCCACAACTGGGGTCCATCTTCATTTTTCACACTCCACAAATGGTGCCTTCAGTTCCCAAGCAAGCCTTGGGAATGCTTTGTATTGACAGAACTATGAGGCATGTAATATCCCACCCAACCTAACAGCAGCAAGAGCAATGCTTGAAATTATACCCACCAAACAATGCTTTGCCTTCATGGTGAAGAAATCTTTCCGTTTCCCTCTTCTAGTCTACTTTAAAGCTTTGGAAAGCAACATGACAAGCTGTCATCTCACTATGAGTTTAAAATCAGGAAACAACTGGTGATTCAAGAAGTAAAAGAGGCAAGGATTTTCGTAACAATACGGCAAATCAAAGCAGAGAGGACTGCATAAGACACAACCAGTGAAAAGTACAACTGTAATTTTCCATTTTCATGTACTGTACATGTCCAATTAATGTAGTGAACACTTTTACCAAGCCTGCATATTTGCTTTCATTGTTAACCTTCTCATTCAATTTCACACGGATTTGAATGACGTAGCTCAGGTGTAGAATACATGTTAGATGCAGAAGGCCCCTGGTTTAGTCCGTGGCATCTTCAGGTAGGGCTGGAAAAGACCCCTTCTGAAACCTGGGAGAACTGCCACCAATCAGGGTAGATAATAATAAGTTAGAAGGACCAATGGCCTGACTCTGTATAAGGCAGCTTTAAATGTTCAGCGTTAGGCAAAACTCTCCCTTGCTCTGTCGTACCTGTTGCAGGGTTGCCACAACTCGCTTGCTTCATGATTTTGTGGAAGTAATAACGGGACTAGCACTTGCTTGTTTCATTATTTATTTGTTCATTTTAAAGAATAATTATTCTTATTATGGATTTGAACGACACTGTAGCTCAGGTGTAGAGCACATGCTAGAATAATTATTGAATCATTAAGAATAATTATTGGGGTGAAGGCATTTGCCTTCTTTCTTGAAGAGGGTGACCCTTTAATAAGTCTCAACAAAAACAGGAAGCAAAGCAGGGAGAGGAGTCAAAAGAAAGAGTGGGTCGGTGGGAGGCAAGCCTAGAGTTCCATCACTCTGGACTCTACCAGTGCATCCTATTTTTCTTCAGGTGGCACCCCCCCCCCCTCTGTTTTCTTGGCTTATGGAATTCCCTTGTATCTTCACTGTACACAACAGAGAAAATCAGAGGAACAGAGAAATCCCCCGGGGATGGAGCTGTCGTGAGCACTCAAGCTGATTTAAAATAATAATACTCTCTTAGTAGCTTTCTACAGATGCGATATGCTACTGGGATTCACAGTTTATCTTATGGGAATCTGATCATTCACGTCACTCTTATTTTCACATTTTGCATATGCAATTCTTACACTGGTTAGTTCCTTTTCCCCCAATTTGTGCAACAGGCAGGGTCCGCCGGTTGACCTGACCTCCGTCAAGGACTCCTTTTCTTCCCGGGCTGGGTAGACCTGGCCTCCGCCCGAAGACCTGGCCTCAGCCCAGCCTCCATTGCAATGTATTCTGGGGCAACCTTGGGAGGGGGAGGGGGGGAGTCGTGCCGCCCGGAAGAGGCTTCCGGAGTGTGATTTCAGCCTGTTTACAGCAAGAACACAGCAGTTTCACTCTAAAAGGTAACCCCCCCATTTTTTTCTCCTTTTTTCCCTTCTTTTTTCATAGTGTTTTAAAGTGGACTCCAGTATACACAATCTTTGCTATCTGCGCAGGGGTGGGGTGCAATGGTAGTCCGGAATGGCCAGGGCTAACTGTATAAGTTATGTGGGAGAAAATGATTAAAAGCTTTTTTATATTAAAATAAAAATAAAAATCATTGAGCTTATTTTGTTAAGTCCAAGTCAAGCTTACAAACTGAAAAAAAACCCAAACAAAACAAAATACTGTGATTCAAAGTGGAAGAAAAGGTAATTATTTTGCACAATACTTACAACTCCAGTAGGGAAAGCTAAGACAGCCATCATCCAGTCACGGAGCGAAATAAGTTTTCTTAGCTGTCTTTCATGTTCTTGGCTGTCATTTCCTTTAGTCAGAAGGCTGGAAAGGTCAGTCAATACGCAGATCCCAAAAAAAACTGCTTGAATAACCTGCATTAAATATATATATATAAAAAATATCCTGAAGTGTACAACATGCAGAACAAATCTCAACATTTCATTTTGACGTTGGAGATGGCCAGGATCTCCCAAGCTCCCATCCTGACTGTAGATTAAGAAAAATCAGAAGCCCACAAGTCAATGCAGAGCACGTCATCTTTAAGTACGTCAAATACTGTGGTTCCAACAGATATTTTGTTATATCAAACCACATTCCAAGGGTTATTCTTGTGCAGCATGGGAAATCTCACCATGCAAGAGACAGAACAGGAAGGAAATCACACAAGGGCAGAGAATGTGGCAGCATTCAGAAGACACCAGAAAACCTTCCAACATGGGAATGAATGAGGAAGTGCAAAAAGACACCACAACAGCGTTTAGGAGCACAATGCTGTTGGAGCAAAAAGGGGAGAAGTAAACAGGGACTTGGGAAAATACAGTGCAGAACTAGGGCTGATGATGGACACAACTACTTGGGAATTAATTTTTAATTCACGAGTTGTGCAGTCAGCCTTCGATCATTATATGATCAGTGTTTAATTTGTCTTTTTTTATCCCGTTGTATTGATTTTGTTTGCAAAAATCTTTAAAAATTCAAAAATTGAACAGCTTAAAAATAAATATTCATTCTCAACTGAAATTGTTATTATCATATTTATTTTATAGAGCTACATTACAAGCAAAATAGTTTGATATTATTCTGCATGAAGTTTATCTAAACTTCAAAACCAGTTCAAAGTATATGAACTGGTTGCTGAACCGCAGCTTAAATTTAGGGTCTGAACCAGAACTGAACCAAATCGGTAACAAATACCGATAAACCTGAACTGGAACTGAACCCACATTTTTACTGATTTGACTCCCTATTAAAAACATTACCACTTCAGTTCTTGAGCAGGGTCCGGTTATTAATGGTTTGCGATCAATTGGCAGCTAATCTGACAAATACCTGATGAGACATACTAAATGTCACCCAGTTTTCCCTGGCTGTCTTTTCCAAACAAGATGGGCATGGATCTAAATTGCAACAGATTCCCTGTCTTCCCAAGGATTTACCAGTAAAATCTGCTGAAACCAATTTACACAATTGGACAAATCTTCCTAGGCTCCAGCTCTGTAGTTTATTTATTTATTTTATTTACAGCATTTCTATCCCACCTTTCTCCCCGAAGGGACCCAAGGCGGCTCACAACAGAAAAAAATACACAAAAAAAAACACAGTATAAAAAATCACATTTTAAAACAGTAAAAACAATCAATAAAAATTAATAAAAACAGTGTCTAAAAACAATTAAAAAGATCATGGCTACAATCAGAGCAGGAGCATAAAAACAGCAGGACCCCCACCTGTACCAGCGATGTTAAAAAAAGGCAGGGGCTCAGAAGGCCTCTTTGAACAAGAAGGTTTTTAGGCCTCGCCGGAAAGTGTCCAAGGAGGGAGCAGTTCGTAGGTCAAAGGGGAGGGAATTCCATAAGGTTGGTGCCACTACTGAGAAGGCCCTGTTTCTGGCCGCCGCCCCTCGCAGCTCCTTGGGCGACGGCACCCGCAAAAGGGCCTTCTCTGATGATCTAAGGAGATGGGCCGGAGTATATAGAAGAAGGCGGTCTCTCAAATATCCTGGCCCCAAGCCGTATAGGGCTTTAAAGGTCAAAACCAGCACTTTGAATTGGGCCCGGAAACGAATCGGCAGCCAGTGCAGCCGTCGGAGGAGCGGCCCGAGGGAGTCGAACCGCCTACCTCCAGTGACCACACGGGCCGCCGCATTCTGCACTAATTGCAGTTTCCGAACCGTCTTCAAAGGCAGCCCCACGTAGAGCGCGTTACAATAATCTAATCGCGACGTCACCGTGGCATGGATCACCGTCAGGGCTGCACAATCCAAGTACGGTCGCAGCTGGCGCACCAGCCGAAGCTGGGCAAAGGGCCCCCCTGGCCACAGACGCCACCTGGGAATCCAGGAGCAGCTGCGGATCCAGGCGGACCCCCAAGCTGCGGACCTGCTCCTTCAGAGGGAGTGCAACCCCCTTCAGAGCAGGACGATACTCTAGCACCTGCATTGTGGATTTCCGGACCAGGAGAACCTCTGTCTTGTCCGGGTTTAGTTTCAGCTTATTAGCCCTCATCCAGGTCCCCACCGCCTCCAGGCAGCGCTCCAGAACCTCAACAGCCACCCTGGAATCAGGTGGAGAGATGGAGCTGGGTGTCATCAGCATATTGATAGCACCCCACTCCGAATCCCCGGATGACCTCTCCCAGCGGTTTCATGTAGATGTTAAATAGCATGGGGGACAAGATGGAACCCTGTGGCACCCCGCACCTCAAGGGCCAGGATGCCGAACAGGTGTCCCCCAGCACCACCATCTGGGACCTGTCTGCCAAGTAGGAGCGGAACCACCGCAGAACGGTGCCCCCGACCCCCAGCTTGGCCAGTCGGCCCAGAAGGACACCATGGTCGATGGTGTCAAAAGCCGCTGAGAGGTCCAGCAGAACCAACAGGGACGCACTCCCCCTGTCCAGTCCTCGGCATAGATCATCCACCAAGGCGACCAAGGCGGTTTCTGTCCCAAAGCCCGGCCTGAAGCCAGTGAAGCCCGGCCTGTAAGCTAGTGGCTCCCCAATCTTATCAAATACATGTGATCTCCGAATAATAAATGGTAAATCCATTACAGCAAAGCTGAATGTCATTCTTCTTTTAATAGGAAAAGACAAAGCCAACCCATTAACAGGTTTTCTGTAATACTACTACCTGCTTAGAATAAAATAACTATGCTTGACCAGGTAGATGTTTGGCTTCAACTTCAGATGTTAGGGTACAGTAATGTGGAAGACAGAAAAGCAATTTGTAGGAAAAACCTGGCTACACTGATGAATAAGGAGGCCCTCTTGAGGGCCATGGGAAACATGTAAATGGGAAATATTTTTTAACAGTAACTTAACTACTGTATATTCGTGAACGCTGTTTTCACAACTAAATGGTTACCAACATCCTACCCAGCGGTGTCACTTACCTTGGTGTCACCTGGTACTGGGGGGGGCGGTACGCCGGGTGTCACCTCCACTCAGAGCTCGCCAAACCAGAAGTAACTGTGGTGACTTGATGTCATCTTCATGTCACCGCAATCACTTTTAGCTTGCCAAGGAAGTAACTGCAGTGACGTGATGATGTCATCACGTCACCACAATTACTTCTGGCTTGGTGAGCCTCTGCCTTTTGAGACACTTCTTTGGCTGCTTTGGAGTGAAAGAGCGGCAGAAGAAGCGACTGGGAGCTGCCGAAAACGGCCGAGCAAGGAAGGGTGACACCCCTGCTAGGCTGTTTTTGGCTGCTCCAAGTCGCTTTGACTTCTCGCAAGCAAAGCTCATGACACAAAGAAGCTGCTCAGAGTGGCCGGAGGCCTGCTGAACCTGGGCAGCATGGAGGGTGTGGTGTCACCCCTAATTTTGTCTTCCCCAGGTGCACCCAGCACCACACGCACCCCCCCAGCGACACCTGTGAACCCACCCTGCTGTGAATTGGGATCTTGGGCTGCAATCCTGTGCATATTTACCTGGACATAAGCCCCACTGAACACAGTGGGATTTACTTCTGAGCAAGGATACATTGTAATGGCCAAATGAAACATAATTGTAACAACGTCATTGACCCTTGTGTGCTTGCTATTTTTTTTTTGTGTGTGTGTGTGTGTGTGTGTGTGTGTGTGTGTGTGTGTGTGTGTGTGTGTCAATAGGATTTGCAGAAGGGTGGGGGATTTGGACCATGGGGAGAGCAGGGTGACATCAACCTTTCCCCACATTCCAGATCCCCCCCCTCGATAATAGGCTCCAAGTGGGAGCTTTTTTTCTGGAATATGGGCAAGGGTGATGACCTCAATCAGCTTCTTGTACTGCACACTATTTATGTGATTAAAATCCTGCTTGTTTGTCCTGAAATCTACTGGGATGGTGAAGTACACACATAGGCCAACTCCTGAAAGCTACACCACTCCTTTGCATACACCAGCAAATCTGCAGTGGGCCAATGAAATGGGCATGACTTAAACCTCATATGGCATTGTGTCCAGTGCTCTAAATGAATATCCAAGGAGGTAATCGTTGATTACCAAGAAATAATCATTGATCTGAGGATAAGAAAATGTTAACATATCACTAGGAAATATTTCCTAACTATGAAATGGATATGCAATAGTGTCCCAGAGGAAGTGGTGGAAAGCGCTATGACATCCCTTTAAATGTTAAATTGAACAAAACGCTGTAGAATGTGCACTGGGGGATAATGCTGCATTGGCAACATTTTGAGGTATGACCTAATAGGCGTTTTCATTTTTGTACTGAGGTTTTTTTCAAGCTAGAAGAAAAGATCTATCCCAAGTAATATAACCTCCAAAAAAAAAATCACACACCTAGTCTCTAAGGGAGTATACGTTGTACATTTCCTAATCAATCATAAACTGAGCTTGCCTCCATCAGCCAGTCTGCTATAACAAGGTCACAAGCAAGGAAGGGTGGTGGTGAAATTGTAACAATATCAGTATCCCAATCCGCAAAACAGTTACATTGCGTACTAGGGACCATTTTCCAGATTACAAATTCCTACTTATGCTGTTAAATGCATCTAGGAAAGTGGATGGAAAATTGATGAAGAAGTGTATTATTTTACCACTTTTACTAGTATTTATCACTAGTTTCTATCTATGGCAATCCTATGCCTCCCAACAACTTTGTGCAGTGCATGTTGTCTTATCTGGTGACAGCGAGTGATGATGGTGGAGCAGTGCTGACCCAGTACGTCTTAAAATGGCAAGACAAGAGACGTTCTGAAGTTTCAAAAATGCATTTCACCCATATTTATCACTGTTTTTATAGCACTAGCAGGATATTATGATAGCCTCAGGAAGATGTATACTTTACTTTTATCACTGTTAGCAACTGATCCCCCCCCCCAAAAAAAGGCTGTGGGAACTCCAGATCATAATTGGGATCATGGTGCATGAAGATGTCAACTCTTTGATGGTGTGACATTTTCCCACAGACAATTCCTTCTGAATTCCCCACACACACACACACACACACACACACACACACACACACACACACAGAGAGAGAGAGAGAGAGAGAGAGAGAGAGAGAGAGAGAGAGAGAGAGAGAGAGAGAGAGCTATTTGCTGAATAGCTGTTTAGGCGTAAAAAGCAGCTTCAAAGGTAATTTTTCATAGGACAGCAGCATGTGTAGAAACAGTTGATCTCCCACTTCCCATGCACTGCAGTCCCAATCATGATCAAGGGTCAGTCCCCGCAGCTCTTCTCATGGAATGAAAAGGCATTTCTAGTTGGAAGTATACCTCTGAAAAAAATATTTCTGCTAGTATCAAGTTGGACCCTCAGACTGGGAATCTGTAAACCACGTGTTCTATCATGGAGCTACGGACTTTATGAAACATTATGCTTTGACCCAAACTTACTACGCTGCTTGTGGTAGCTCCTTCTGTGAATGGAAGAGTTGTGCTTGTGCAAGGACCTCTTCTGCTTGTCCTACTCTTCTTCCATTCATGGAAGGAGCTGCTGCATTCAGAGCAGTAAATTTGGATCCTAGTCTACGTCTACACAGCCCTAAGGTATTTTCTCTTGGTCAGTGTCCATTAAAAAAAATGGACAAACAAGCCTCAGGCTAGATAATGAAACTGATGGCAGTTCTTGGAAAAACTTGCATGTCGTGATGTGATCATAAAATGATTGTGGACATGTGTGTAAAAAACCCCAAGCATTTCGGTTAATTCTTCAAAGTTATAGCCAGCTGATACACTTTAAATTTAGTTTAAATATGGTTTTGTGACTACAATTAACATCTGAGATAACACATGGATATCTACTATAAAACTTGAGGTGTTACAGATATCACAAATACCCAGAAATGTCTAGCCTAGAAGGCAGATTTGAACGGAGGGATATACTATCTACTAAAACAGGCAGCTGGAATGATAGCAAAAGCATTAAGATCTATCATCATGCAAAACAAATTGCTTGAAAGCCTGCCAGATCACATAACCTTCACCTTGCAAGTCTGCCAGATCCGCAAGTCTGCTTTTTCCTTTGAAGCAACCAGAATATGATTTATTCCCTCGGATTATCTGTTACGACTTTGCTTGTCACCTTTGTGCACTACTTGTATTCATTCTTCAATCCGCTGACATGATGTAGTGATGTGAACATATATTAAGCTTAAGCAGTCAATGTGGTTGAAGTCACTACCAAGTAAATTTTAAGTCAGACTATTTGTCTCTTTGGCTGCTGGAGGTGTGTTTAACTGGACTGCTCTTGTTTGATACAGCAGAGGCCTGAGGAGGGTGGTCAGTGAACATATATCAGCACAGGGGACACTGTAGTCGGTGTGGTCTCCCCGTCTCTCTTGAGTGCTGGCTCTCCCCACAAAGAATACTGACTTTTCCTGCTCCAAGTTAGGGATTTGTGAGTGCAGTGATAGGAAGGTGAAAGACCATCTATCATGCCCTCATTTGCAAGGCCTGTATACCAGCCCAGCTTGAGCTCCATCACTGCACTTCAACTCCCAGGAAAAGTATGTACAACCAGTCACAAATAACATACTTTTTTGGAAGATCAGCAGGTTCATATCTGAGTTCCTTAATTCTTGGGTAGATGCAGTCTGAACCCAATAATTTATTTTTAATTCGTCAATATTCTCTAGAACCTCATCCCTTGTCACTGTTATTTGATTCAGTTCTTCAGACTCCCACCCTGAAAAAGTCAATTCAGGCATGGATGCCTTCCCTACATCTTCTGTAGAGAAGACAGATGCAACAAATTCATTCACAACCCAATCCTACCAACCCCCCCCCCCCAGGTGTGGTGATGCAGCAGCACCAGCACAGCCTCAGCTGCTTCCCATGGGGACGTTTTGGCTGCTGGAGGTCTTCTCGGAATAAGGGGACAAATGTCTTACCTTGGGTAAGCCCCAGCAGCCACCATGGGTC
The DNA here is from genome assembly GCA_026170595.1 of Plestiodon gilberti rubricaudatus. Taxonomy (NCBI): domain Eukaryota; kingdom Metazoa; phylum Chordata; class Lepidosauria; order Squamata; family Scincidae; genus Plestiodon; species Plestiodon gilberti. The sequence continues at coordinate 68,855,116 of JANXHW010000001.1, forward strand.
AACTCGATATCACTGACGCAGGTCCACATTGACCCATACAGATGGATCAGGCCCAGGAAGGGGATTTGGAGGGCACTGTCGCCGCCGAACCCACCTCCCTCACAGGCCTGATCCGCTCATCCCCCACCACATCTCCTTCCTGTTCTGCCCTTTCCAACAGAGAGAGGGAAAGATGAAGAGGAGCTCCCCACTGTAGAAACATTGAATGAGCTATCTGACAGATAGGAAGAGAACCATCTGAAAACAGAATCACAAAGGCCTAAGCGTTGAAGAGAGCCAAAAAAAAAAAAAAAACCAGAGGATGATTATGCATATGAGATGCAGCCAAGAAGTTGAGAAGGATGTGAACAGAGTAGAGGCCTTCTGATTTGGCAGCAAGGGGCCAATTAGTGATTTTTGTGAGGGCACTGGCATGCAATGGGCAGAAGCCAGACTGAAGGGAGTCAAGAGACGAATTGTTGGGGAGAATGTCAAGGTAGTGGGAGTAAACAGCTTGTTCCAGGAGCTTGGAGGTGAAGGGTAGAAGGAAGACTAGGTGGTAGTTGAGGAGGGAGGATGGGTTGAGAAATGCTAGTTTTTGAGAATAGGGGAGACTATGTTAGTGTATGAATGCAGTAGGGAAGGAGATGGAGGAGAGGGATGTGTAGGGCGGAGGAGACCAGGGAGGGGTGTGTGTTGAGGCCTGGAAAAGGGCAGTATTGGCAGTAGCGATACTATCCCCCTTCCTGGCCTTGATTCACCTTCCTGGGTCTACTTGGACCTGCGCCAGCAAAATTGCTGGCCCCAGGCCCAAGTAGACCTATTCAGGCAGTAGAAGCTTACCTCTGGGCAAAGGAACAAATGTTCCCTTACCTAGAGGCAATGTCCGGGATCCCCCACCACCACAGGATGCAGCGCACGCTCCAGTGGCACAGCTGCATCGCCGGGGAGGGAGTGTCAATTGAATTGGGCTGTAAATTAGGCTGCAATGCTATACATATTTACCTGGGAGTAAGCCTCATTAAACTCAATGGGGCTTACTTCTGAGCAAACATGCACAGTATTATGTTGCTTGTGTATGTACACCAAAAACATACTCTCCAAAATCTGGTTAATGGAACAGACTTGATCAAGCAAGCTTCATCAAATCACATGGTTTCAGAGCAAATTATTCAACCATATAGGGGAGTGGGGGTAGATTACATGCAGGCTAAAGCTACTGCAAACCTGGATCTAATTTTATAGTTGTAAATTCAGTCAAACCTTAACTTTTTCACAAGGCTTTTGTATCCCCAATGTCAACATGGCAGACAGATTCTGGCTCAACAGTGCTAGCAGCCTAGAATCTTCTCATGTGTTGTCATATAGGGAAATGGAAAAGACAAGCAGACAATTTCCTAGCATTCTAATGAAGAATAACAGGTGCTAGGATTGTGGAAAAGAAAAGTGCAATTTGTTTTTAAAGTTGATAATTCCGACTTGTAATACTCATGCATGAACACATCACTCCAGTGTCTTGTTAAAAAAAAGGAGGGGTCATCTTTATTCCATTCTCCAGGAATTCTCCAGGAATTTTTAGATTGTGAGCCCTTTTGGGACAGGGAGCCATTTAATCATTTGATTTTGTCTGTAAACAGCTTTGTGAACTTTTTGTTGAAAAGCAGTATATAAATACTGTTAATAATAATAATAATAATAATAATAATAATAATAATAATAATAATAATAATAATTCACAGTTTGGGCTGGGCTAGGCAGTCAACCATAGTTTCTAGCAGCCAGTAAGGCTCATCATTCTTGTTTTCTGCTCCACAAAAGCAAAGTAAGTGCATTCTCTTTGCACCATTGCCTGTCTAGGAATTTTTATGTGGCAGGGGGAGGAGTTTCAGGTTGAATGTGTTTATATGTTGGAACCCCTGTCCTCCAATCCTTGGCACAGTTTGCAGCTTCCCAGCACAAGCAAAGCCTGGAGCCATTTTGAAAGAAGCACTCTCCAACTCCCTCCCTGGCAGCCCAATCCAGCGTAAGGATCGGGTGGGTGGCCCAGGCCACCTACCGGATCCCGTGCTCCACCGTGGACAGCTTCCCGTGTGGCAGAAAGTCTACTCGGGGAAGGGGACGCTTGTCCCCTTCCCCGGGTGTAACTGGCGCTGGGGCTGAATGGCCTCCTTGGAAGTTGGAGGAGGCCGTGTAACGGCCCAGCCGGACGACAGGGGACAGGATTCAGCAGAAGCCATCCCCCGCCCCCTCCCAGAGTGGATGGGCCTATGGCCGCCCTCCGTTTGCCCCCGATCTGCCTGCCCGCTGGACCTTATCTGGGTCCAGCGGTGGTCCTTCAGGCGCTCGGTCCTTCGGGCACTTGGCGATGGTCCTTGCGCTGGCCTTCCCTGCTCACGAGTCGTTGAAAAAGTGCCTTACAGAACTTTTACGATGTCTTTGGGCGGCGGAACACTTGTTCCACCGCCCGAAGAAAGAAGAGGGTTGCGCTGTAAAACTGGTGAATTTTTAGACTTGTTACTCCTGAAACAGAGTATACTGGAGGCCTTCACTCTTGGTAGCCAGAATTAAATTTAACTACTTGCGATCACTTGGTAACTATTTGTGAACCTCTGCCACTTGTAAAATAAATGTATAAAGTTCATTTTCCTAGGTACTTGCTAGATTGTGCAGCACCTTTTCATTTTAAAAAGCTCAGCCCAAATGTATTTTTAATAATTGCAATTCTACTCCTTCCTCCTGTTGAGCCGTACATACAAAATCTGTCTTTATTGCTTTCCATATCCTGTTTACAAGGCAGGATAATTTCATTAAATCTATACCATCCATTCAGCAAATATATGTTTATAATATGGAATACATTTTTATTAGATTACAACTTCTATGTTTTTCTTTTCTAATGCTTAGTTTTGTTTGGATCATACTCAGCATTGCAGACCATGCCATTAGTTTTACTTAAATATTAATATTACACACAGTATTACAAAATGTGATTAGTGACATATCCTGGGCACTGTGCCAAGAATCAACAAACAGTAAGAAAGGCCATACAACAGACTAGATAACATTTGGGATAGCTAGTTTAGTAGGGGGGAAAGACATGTATTGCAGCTGTCCCTACTAAACTGGGCTTAAGTATCAGGTTTCCAGTAGGAGGAAAGTCCCTAATGTTTTCTGAATAAATTACTTAGTTGGGGGGGGGGCAAGCTTGATTGAAATAAATTTAGCTTAGTGAAATCTTTATGCAGCAGATACATTCCATATGTGTGAGTTTCCTATAATGTTCAAAGCACACTACACACTTAATCCAAAGACAAGTAGCTTCTTTAATATTTTTTAAATAAAGAAAAAGAACCACCTATAATAGTGGCAAGACATCTGCATAACATCAACATGTTATGACTATAAGTGGTTTTTGCAAAAAGACTCTGAACTACAGATTTTTTTAAAACTTTAAAGAAATCACTTAAAAGTGTAAATGGATGAAGACTTGCATGGAACAGCCCACAAAGGTTGGAGTGGGGGAAGGATACTATGTTACATCTCAAATGCCTTTAATTTGTCTTAGTATCATCTGGACAGGCCAGTGGGTGGCGCAGTGGGTTAAACTGCTGAACCATGAGCTGTCGATCAAAAGGTCGGCAGTTCTAATCCGTGACGGGGCGAGCTCTCGTTGCTTGGCCAGCTCCTGCCAACCTAGCAGTTCCAAAGCATGTTAATGCGAGTAAATAAATAGGTACCGCTTGCAGGAAGGTAAACAGCGCTCTGTGTTCCAGCTGCATGCTACGCGCTGCGGCAAGGAGAGTCATGCCGGCCACATGACCACGGAGGCATCTTTGGACAACGCTGGCTCTTCGGCTTTGAAATGGGGATGAGCACCACAGCCTAGAGTCGGACACGACTGGACTTAATTGTCAGGGGTCACCTTTACCTTTACCTATCATCTGGACATCTCTATACTGACTAGCAGTGGCTTTCCAAGGTTTCAGACACAGGTGTGGACCCTGCATGCAAAATATGTGCTTTGTCCCTGAGCTATGGCCCCTCATTGTGTAGGAGAGCATATTGTGGCCACACATTATAGGTGGGAAGGGCAAACCAGGGAAATGTTTATTGCACAGCACTCCAATGGTTTTTCTGTATTATGGAGACTGCATGGGTTTGGATGTAGTATATAATATATGAAAACACATATGGGGATCATAGACCTGGAAAGGAATAAAAACCAGGGGAGTCCAAACCGCAGTTGTAAGGCAGGACCATTTGCTTTCCAAGCCCCACCTCTACTATCGACTCACAGAATACAGACCACACCAGGCCACAAGTAGACAACAGAGATTCCCCAATGATGCATGATGTAAATAGTTCCAGCTAACTCAGCAAGACAGTTAAGCTGACTATTACAGGGGGTAGCAAAAATCTCTCAAGGTCACTAGCCAATCTGACCTGAACAAACGTTCTTTCTGAACTGCTCATATATTGTGCACGTATTGATCAACCCAACCTTTGGCAGGATCAAAACCCATTTATTGTGCCAACAAACACAAACATAATGAAACAAAGAGTGATGCATGAAATTATTGATATGGTGATCCAAGGAACTGTAAAAGAAAATGAAGAGAATGGCTTTTGAGCTTGCCAGCATGCATAAGTCTGACTAGTTATAGTTCTAGCTAGGGATGGCTGGTTTCGTCAAGGGCTCTGCAGGCCAGCCATTCATCCCTGCATCATGTGTGCTGTTCCCTCCCAATATACTGCCTGCCTTTCCCAGCACTAGTTCCTTGCATGTGCCTTAATTTTCAACTCTTCCTTGCCCAGTTCTTTTCCTCTGAGGGGGTGGAATGCCCAATGGACATAGGAGAGTCCATTCTCTACCGCTCTGGGCAATAAGGTCTTCCAGAAGCTTCGAGATCAAGCAGGAAGCTGCCTGCATAGCTCTACAAGTAATTTTAGAAAAAAAAAATGTGCCTTCCTAATACAACCCCAGGACATAAGGAGACACAGAATGGGCACTGAGCAAAAATTGTTACTTTAGTCAGACAGAGCCTTCAATTTCCTGAGATTTATAGAGCAGCGTATTCTCTCATTTGTCTCTGTTTGTTGTAGAAGAATAGCCTGTTCTGAAAATTGTTGTTGCTGAATACTACATATACTATTTGATCACAAGGTTATGATGACAAAATAGCTTTTTTGATTCATTCTCAAATAGGCACAGATATAATACTATAATGGAAGAAATACTGGGGTGAGGTGGGGGGGCACAACGTAGGCAGTATACGCTGGCAGGAAAACCTCAAAAACAGAGGAGTAATGGCACTAGCCACAGGTCCTTACAGTATTACCATATTTCGAGGGGGGAAAAATAAAGCAACAGAACTACTCACCAAGCAACTGGCAGCTCTAAAACCAAGAGAAAGTGGGAAAGCGTGTAAGTAAAAAGGCTATGAAGAGAGGCTTGACTTTCTTGCACACAGAAGGAAAACTGTGACTGACTTCACACATGGCTTCTCCCATCAGAGCATTTGATATGCATGATGCCCCACGGCTCCTTTTTAGTGCATGTTACTCCAACAACCCCCAATCCTGTCCAGAGCTATGCCCGTTGAAATCAAAGTGCGTAATTGTGCCTAACCAGGATAGGACTGTAAGTTCCTGGTCAGGTCACAACAATGAAAAGTATCCTCAAAATAAAACTGCTGTCTAGGCTTGTCTCCATTTTGATAACTGAAGATACAACCACTAAAGGCTCTTGTCTAAACAAGCCATGTTCCTACATATGGGTGATGTGTATCCTGTTATTTGTAAGATGATGGTTTCAGCTTGTTTGGAATTGGATAGGGTTACACTCCGTCGAAAGGATCAGGTTTGCAGTTTGGGGATGCTCCTGGAACCAGCTCCCTTGTGGCATGGAGTCTCTCTGGCCAAGGATAGCCTGGTCGTTCTTGTCCACATTCTGGTAACTTCCAAGACTGACCACCATAATGAGCTGTACTAGGGCTGTCTTTGAAGACCGCCCAGAAAATGCAGTTAGCAGCTTTATGGAACTCATTGAGACGGGGTTTTGAGAATACATTTTGCCAGTGTTTTCAAAGAACCTCATTGACTCCTGGTTCATTTTTGAGCACTATTCAAGGAAGTCCTATATGGCTTGGGACCTGGTTACCTGAAGAATGCTTACTTCCATCTCAACCTGCCTATGCATCAAGATTGTCACAGGAGGCCCTCCTACAAGTGTCCATGGTGACAGTAAAAGACCTTTTTGGTGCTGGTGCTGGTGGTGCTCCATTTATGGAAAATCTTAGGCAGACTTCTCTGGCACCAACGTAAGTAATTTTTCCAGCTGCAGGTGAAGACTTAAAAATAATAATAATAATAATCTTCCAGGTCTTTTAAGGATGTATACATTTTAGGTGCTGTCTTAATTCTTGTAATTGCGGTTTATCTTGTGTTCTATGATTGTGTATTTTTAAAAGCTTCACTGGGAATGCAGCTGAAGGTGCACAATATAACTGTACAGTATACAATAGCACTTACTGAGGAACTGCTGGCCATTCACCAGTAGTGTGGCAGCTGGACTATGCAGGACAGTTCCTGCCTCAGTTGCCTCTAACACAGCAATTTTCAACCAGTGTGCCATGGCACATTGGTGTGTAGCAAATGGTCTGCAGGTGTGCCACAGGAGTTTGGGGGAGGGTAATTTATTAGTAGGGCTTTGGGGGATGTGAGCCCCTCGCCAGCAGTGAGGAATGCCTTGTCAATTGTCAAAAAGCTGATGGTCTGCCCTAAAAATGTTAGCGCCTTGTCAGTGTGCAATGATGAGGTGAAAAAGGTTGAAAATTGCTGCTCTAACAGATGCTCACCCGGAAATGTTCCAAGGGCTGTGGACTGCTGTATACCTCATTTAATTGACCTCTGCTGGAGCAAATGTATACAGTACTGTACTTCTGGGCCACTCTCTTCCAATGTTTTCCCATTTGCCACCTCCTTTCTCCAGCATGCAGATTTCATTTCAATTTCTTTTTATGCTTCCCCTCACCCCCAATTATAGTCCCACATGCTGGTTAATCCACTACCAGTCAGAAATATGTATGAAGAATAGATAAAACAATGGGGCCCTGTTTGCACTACCTGCATAACAAAAAAAAATTAAGGAAACCCCACCAAGTAGAAAACAAAGAAACCATGTAGCTGGAGAGCACTTTGATGTCTGAGACTTAGGATCAAAGCAACCTTATAAGCCGAGAGAAACACTGAAGTCAAATTTTCAAACCCTTCTTATTATGAAGAACTAAGACGACAATAAAATATTTGAAATCTACCAAAGCACTATGGGCTATATGATGCATCAAGACTATTAAGCCTCTAAACATTATCTTCTGCTATGACTGTTGTTCACCACTAATTAAGCCAATATTTTTTTCTAACACCATTTCCAGCAACATATTTTCTTTGAAGTACTCTGAAGATGTTGTTTTTGTCCAACAGAGAAACAAGCACTTTTAAATTTTGCTTTTGATAGCTTGAAGTCTTTGATCAATTCTTTATATAGCTCCAGGAAGTAAAACTTTGATATATTTATTTAATTAGCTAGTCTTGAAGAAACGCAAGGTAACAATTGGCTTTGACTCTCTTGATCATCTGTGTTCTAAGGATGATGCTATAAAAAAATTTTTAAACAGAATAACTACACGCTTCAGTAATACAACCTGAGTTTAGAGTCTAATTCAGTGTTTCACAAACTGTGGGACGGGACCCACTTGGTGGGTCGCGACCTGACTTCTGGTGGATCCCAGGTGATGGAAAGATCAGATAAGTAATTGCCACAAGCCCCAAGACTATTCAAGAATCAGATAGCTGCTAATTGCCCTTCAAAGAGCTGAGCTCCTGCAGTTTGCAAGATAGCTGCTAATTACCCTGCAAGCAGCTGAGCTCTTTACTTGTAAATACATTTATTTATTTCTAGATCACCTTTTTTAAAGTCTCATAAAGCTAGGTGGGTCCCGATAGAGTGTCATTTTAAAAAGTGGGTCCCTGATCAGCTGAATTTTTGTACAGTACTGAAAAAGGTTGCTAGTTAAAGAATTGTCACAAACTGGCCTTGTCTTGAAGTAGGGTCCTTTTCTCAGAGAATATGAAACAGTCTCCCTCTGAATCATATACTGTAGGAGCCTAAAGAGCCTATGCCTTCCATATCCTAGTCCAAGAAAAGCTCACAGAACGTGACCCCCACGTGGGGCAACATCACAAAGAGCAGAAAAACATCCAGCGGAAAGCACTTGCTTGGTTGCATGGCAAATTTCAAATATTTGATATCCGCAGAGTTTCTGCAGTGTTCCACAATCTGATAAAGGCAGTCTGAGATTAGCATCACACCAAATGTGCCACAACACATACCTGAGTTGTAGCTATAAGGTTGCCAGTATGAAAGCACTCCTGTTACACTTCCTGCCTACCCGCCATCTTACCTCCTCCTGCAAGCATCAGGGGATCTGCTGGAGCGGAAGGGAAGGCCAGGCCTTCCCGTAGGCGCTCCAGCAACACACAGCCTCACACATTTTGCAACTGTCAGCGCCAGAGGAAGAGGAGGACTGACATTGGCTGGTAAGTATAGAATTGGGCTCAAAATGCAATTAAATTAATATTGTCAACCTAAAATGTATTTAATAATAAGAGTCTCCAGCCTAGTTCCTGGTTTCCAGGTCAGCTCTGAAATATATCTCATTTATTTGTTCAATGCTTTGCCTGTCAGATTCCAAAGATCCAGCATAAGCTGTACTAATTAAGCATTAATTAAACTTTTAGATCTTGTATATCCCCAGTTAGTGAGCCTCTCTCTCTTCTTGCCCCATGGATTGTTCAATTAATGGCCCAATCATATTCTTCAGCTCCACCGCCCGAACTAGTGAAGAATAGGTCCAATCTAATTCTTTGATTCTGCTGCTGGAATGAGTGCAATTTGCAGTGTTGCAAATGCTGTTACAGAAATGTGCATAGCCATGCGCTTCTGGACCGCCGCTACAGACGCCAAGCATACTGTGCGCATCAAAGAGAAGCCCTGCTGATGTCAGTACATTGTCAGGGTGGGCGGAATGGGGAGGATCAGGAGGAGGGACGGGGGCTTGTACCCAAGCACAAGTGACCTGCGCCAGATGCTATCCCCTCCAGAGCCTCCCAATGCGCTCCCTTTGTCTTCTCGGACTTGCACCAGCTATAGGGGTGGTGCAGGTCCAAGGAGACCCATTGGAGACTGAGGAGCTTACAGAGGGGTATGGGAAAATATTTTCCCTTACCTCTCCCAAGCCTCCTGAACGACCCCCCCCCAACAGCATACAGTGTTTTTGTGCGACTGCATGTTATGGTGTGGAAAAGGGTAAGGTTGGACTGTAAGTGGTGCTGAGTCTAGTGAGGAATGGGAGGGAAGAGAAAACGGTAACTTCAGAACTCAAGGATAATGAGATAAGTTTTTGTTTTGCAGTGGGAAAGAGCTATACTGTAACTTTGCACTGAAAATATGACCCTTTTTATTTTAAAAAAACTACCGCTACACTGAAATTTTCATGAGGGTTACCTGCTTGCCAAAAATTCATTTGGTATTGTATAGAGATAGCATTTCTTAGCATAGTTCTTTTTAATATTTACATTAGAACACAGACACACAAAGTTAAGCTTAATGTAGAATCATGAGGTCTTTTAAGAAGGGGCATGAAACCTGTGTCCCCAAATTGTCGCTCTATTCCGCTCTGTAACGCTGTGAAGGCACTCACACAGTAAACAAGCCTCCTCTTTCTCCTGCTCCTCAGCACACTTCAAGTCATTCTTCCCACACACAGCTGCCACCAGCATGCATATTTCAAAAATTCCATCTGAGTACATCAACTACCTGACTTCCTTCCAGTCAAGACACATCCTACTCAAACATTCCTGGACAATGCTGCTTTATACAGCTTAAAAAGAAGAAATCTCCAACAATCTGTTGTCTGCATGTCAAGGCACAGTGTCAAAGATCGCCACCACACTTCAAACAGTAGATCAATACAAAAAAGTACGGATACTGTAGTTATATAAGACAAGGCTTCTATCTGCACTACTAAAGAGTTAGATATTTCTGTCATTAACAACATAGGTCTGGTTCAGATGCAAAACTGGGAGCAAAATCCTATCCTCCCCTCCCCCCTACTGGTGCAGCTGCTGCACCAAAAAGGAACCAGCTGTATTCAGCGAGGTGGGGAATCAGGAGGCTTTGCAAGGGAAAGGAGATTTAAATCCCCTTACCCTTCCATAACTCTCCCACTCAGCAATGGGTCTCCTTGGACCTGTAGCTGGCACGAGTCCGAGGATAGAAAGGGGGGTGGGGATCCAGCGCGTGCCACGACCACCAGATCCACCACCTCCCGCAGCCTCCCCACTCCCCGTTCTTCCACCCTCCCTGTCCAGTTTCACCCTCTCCCCGCTCAGTTTCTTCCACGTGAACCTGCCCAGGACTTGATACCCACATCAGATATATGGCCTCCTCCATATACCCCTACCTTCAGAGGCGAGACGGATGGTTACTGGGGAAAGGGTCTTCTTAGCAGTGACATTCTTAGCAGCATTTACACCCTTCCCAAGGAGATCCTCCTGGTGCCCACACTTTTAGGTTTCAGGTGCCAGCTAAAGGCTTTTTTCATTCTGGCATTTTCATTGGTTTTATTGCTCAATACCCTTGGTGGTGGTGTTTGTTTTTTGAATAATGTTATCCTGTGGGTTTTTTTTAAGTATTGATTTTATTCTGCTTTTTTTTTTATAAGTTGCAGCTAGTTTTATCTTGCTGCTTTTATGATTTCATGAGCTGTGTTTTAATGTCCCTTTCCTGTATAATTTGTTTTTATTGGATTGTTACCCAGTTTGGGAGCCTGTTTCAAGCTGAAAAGCAAGGCTATAAAGATGCTAAAAAATAAAATGTGAGAGGTAATACTAGTTTTATACTTATTTAACGTATTTTATCCCACCTTTCCCCTTGTAACCAAGGTGGCTTCCAAAATAATTAAAACCATAAAATACAATAAGAACAGCCACCACATCCATTGTGGCAGAAATTAACTGGGATAGGCCCATGGTTGCCATGGATCCCATCCCATGAAATCCTGAGCTGCTCCCATGTCAGGGGCCTCAGTGTGGATGTTAAAGTCCCCCAGAACCAATAGCCAGGGGCACTCCAATGACATAGTTTTCTCTATCACCTCAATTCCTGATACTCTGATCACACAGCATTCAGAATTACTTTAATATCTGTCCTCATGGTATGGATATCATCCAAGGCTTTATGCAGGAGTTATATTCTAATTATTACTATTATAATGCTTTTCTTGCAGTCATTTAACAAAATGAATCAATACAGTGAGACATTCAACATTTATTATACTCACAGCGCAATCCTGTGTAACCTTTCACTGGTGTAACAGTAGATGCACCAGTGTAACAGTAGATGCACCAGTGTAAGTGCACTTATTCCAGTGTAAGTGCACTTACACCGGTGCATCTGCTGTTACACCGGTGCAAGGTTACATAGGATTGCACTGTCATATAGTGCTATCCATGCACATGGCTCTTCAAGATAGAATGAACAAACAGGTCACTGCCCGAACGGCTTGAAATTTCAAGATGGGAAGGGGGGAGAAGTGGATGTAGGGAAAGACTGGGGAAGAATATGCAATTTGTAGCATATACACTTACGGAGCCTCAGGTACAGTGTAAAATGGGGACTAAGAAGTTGGGCCAAGGGCTTTATGAAAAAGGTGGGATTGAGGAGGGATTGAAAAGCAATAAGGGAGATGGCACTGTGGGAGGTGGTTTAAAGCATAAGAGGCAGCGGGCAGTGAGAAAAGCGGGCCTGTAATGGCTGTGTGCAGGGACGTGCGGTGTGAGAGTGGCAGGCGAGGCAGAACTGCCCTGTCGTCCACGTAAAACAGCTGCAGCCAAATCCTGAGATTGTGTGCACGCGCCACCCACTTTCTTGGGTGAAAGCGGGTGGCACACACACGCAGTCATAGAGTTAGCCTGTGGCTATTTTCCATGGATGACGACAGGGCGGTTCTGCCTCACCTGCCGCCCCCACACTGCACATCCCTGGTTGTGTGGTAAAGAAAGAGAGGACAGGATGCCCCGAAATGGTCAGATTCTGGCACAATCCAAAATACGTTGTCTCTTTCTATGTTGTTGCCGTATTATAGAGCTATTAAGGATCAAAGTAATAAGATACTCATCTCATTCTGACTTCAAATCAAGGTTTATTTTAACGATCATTTGACTGCCGCACAGGATAATTCATGTTCCAGTCTATTTTGCCTTCACTTTCCAACTGCAAGCGTATAGGATTTGAAAAAGAAGTTTAACTGAAATTGCAAACAGACTTTCCTAGGTAATTGGAATGAAAGGTATCCTAACATTTTTCAAGATGTTTCTGTGAAAATTAATTCCTTACTGGGAAATATAAAGAAAGTATTTCAATTTGTTTTTTAAGAGCACTTTTTCTGAGACATGTGGCCTGCTATTGAGGTTATTCAGCTTTTAACTATCTTATACAGGCTCTGGATCACATTTCTAGAATGGGATTAAATAAAGGACAAACCTGTTGCTGTTCAAAACCACGGGGTGAAATTTAATATGAGGTAAGAGATTTTTATCCCCAAACAATTTTTAGTTGGGCTCATTTCAACAATTGTATAGGAAAGCATTTACAATCTCAATGTAGCTGATTTATTCCTTGGTCTTCCATTGGCCTATGGACTGACAGTATGCAGAAAGTACAAAGCAGATTTAGATATTGCTGTAAGCCAGCAGCTCTATAGACAAGAAAGACTGTAATTCAGCCTTCAAAATTAACTAGACCTGAAGGGAGACAGTCTGCAAATGGTTCCAGCTGAGCTTAATTCAGAAACCAGAATATTCAGAATATTAATTTGCAAAACATTATCAACCTGAGGAAAATTCAGGAGTATACCACTTAGCCTTCCAAAAGCTAACAACTCTTAAGACTCATGAAGCAAACAGAGAACGAGATAGAAGAGGGACTACCAAACAATGAAGAAAGACGTCATGGAACCTTTCAAAACGAATTTGTGCAGAACCAGCAATATGTGCTATGGCAGTGGAGTGCCCACATTTGCATATATTATTCACTTCTATCTGTACATTAGATGGCACTATCAGCTTTAACAGCACAGTTCAGGGAAGCACTAGCCATCTGGGCTGCACATGTATCTCCCAATTTAGCAATGGAACCAAACCTAGCTGTGCAGGGAACGAAACCTAGCTCCTGGTGTTCAAGCTGCAGGACCCACGATAAGGCATCTGTTTATGAACATGATTCCCAATATCTTTGGAACTCCTTGTCTTTCAAACTGAGATCTGCACTCCACTGTTAATCTTCTGGTGGGGGCTTTTAACAGACCAATCCTACCGAAACACCAGCATGGCTTCCGCAGCATCCCACAGGGATGTTTTGGCTGCTGGAGATCTCCTCAGGGTAAGGGAACATTTATCCCCTTGCCCTGGGATAAGCCTCAGCAGCCACTATGGGTCAACTTGGATATCACTGACGCAAGTCTGTATTGACCCATGCAGGCAAATCAGGCCCGGAAAGGGGGGTTGGATTCAGCACGCACTGCCGCCGAACCCGCCCCCTCCAGGGCCCAATCCGCCCACCCCACCCGATCTCCTCCCCATTCCACCCACCCCATTCCACTCCCTCCTTACCCTGTTCCATCCCCTGTGCAGGGCTTACCTTCTCCAGCGGGCCTCCCAATGTCCACCGGCGCGTGCAGGAGGGCTCCAGCAGTTTGCGCTGCTGCAAAGTGCTTTATGGCTGCTTTGCAGCAGCCTGTGCTGGCAGAACACATGTTCTGCCAGCGCTAGTCTTAGATAGGATTGGGTGATCTGTTTCATCTGGCTTTTCTGCCGTAGGTTTTTCTGTAGCTTTATGGCCTAATCCTATGAACACGAGGGCAGAACTTGTGTTCTGCTGTCTTAAATGCCATGGCACCACAATAAATGATGCACTTCTCATGTCCGCCACTGATGGACCTGGCTCATGACAGAGCAGGTAAGGGGTTGGTGGGGATGGGCCGTGGATGGTTCAGTTCAGGGGAGGGCAGGGGCTGGAGGTGGTCAATCCAGGTGGCAGCAGCATGTCCCAGGATGTCCCTTTTTTTGCAGCCAGACATACACCTTTCCTCTTCTCAGACTTACTCCAGCAATATAGCTGGCATAGGTCTGAGGAGACTCATAGGTTCTAGGCAGCCTACGAGGAGGTAAGTATAAAAGTGTTTTGCTGACCTCTCACTGGCCGCCTGGTCCCCCCCCCCCCCCCATAGCATGCAGCATGCATGCTATGGACCGATAGGGGATAGGATTGGGCCATAATTGTTTCTGCTTTTGTATGTGCTATGATGACTGCTGCTAAAGAATTTTTTTTTGCCCTGTGCTGTTGCTGTTTTTGATCATTTTCATTGTATTTTATTACTTTTAACTTCCTCTACTATAGGGGTTCTCAACCGGTGGTACATGTACCACCAATGGTACTTTGGGGTGCCTCTGGTCATACTCAGACCATCTGCCCTCCTGAACTCCGCCGGGACATCCAAAACCCCATGAAAATGTGGCGCTTTCGGCACTGCATTTTCGCTCCTGAGAGGCTCCTGCCTTTGGCCGAGCCTCTCATGAGCGAAGTCTTACCAGTCTCCTGTGCAGCTTCCGGCAGCTTCATGTGCCAAAAATTCACGTCATCGCCACTTAAGTCTGGTGGTACTCAGTGTGGCAGTGGCCATGTAGGCCGCGCCAAGTACGTTGAGAACCCTTGCTCTACTATTATGAGTATTTTATTTGCTGCCTGTTTTTCATTGTTTACATTGAATTTTAATATGCATTTTTTTGTTAATTGTTACGAAGCACCTTGGGTATCTCATTAATTTAGGAGGGAAGGCAGGAGAAACATGTGTTTAAATAAATAAATAAATAAATAAAATATAGTGAGAGATGCACACTCAGAAGCTTTCAACTGCTTGATCAGGGAGAACGTCTAATTGCAACTATTAAAAACAGGATCACGATATTTAGCAACAGAATACAGATTCACAAGTTAGAGCAGGGGTTCTCAACCGTTGGAGGTCCAGGTACCTCCTATAACGGTCCAATTTTCTGAAGTACCCCCTGCTAATTAACTGCTAATTAATTGGATTAATCAATTAATGAAGTAATTAATCGTTAAATAAAAAAGTACTAAAACAATTTTAAATGTGAAAAAATATCTTATTTAACTCTTATTTAACTGTGTGTGTGTGTGTGTGTGTGTGTGTGTGTGTGTGTGTGAGAGAGAGAGAGAGAGAGAGAGAGAGATATGCAAGGATCTCTTTTTTCTCCAAGTCACACTTTCCAAAATCAGCTCCTCCTTCCCACACTCCACCAAAGTACATTTTCCAAAGTACAAAAATAAGCCCAAAACCAAAACCAGAGAGACAGAAGGGCTCTGAAAATAAAATTTAAAATCCATGTTAATTAACACTTAATTAGCTGCTGATGGGGCAGATAAGGGGCAGGGCTTGGCATACCCCCAGCAAGAGGTCTGCGTACCCCTAAGGGTACCCGTACCACAGGTTGAGAACCCCTGAGCTAGAGGTTTCCTTCTGCCAGATTTCTTTCATTCCAGATCCCATAGAAAAGCCTCCATTTAAGACCCTGCACTTGTCTCCTGTCTGTTTACCATTACTGGCTGAAGTAGGTGGAGCCTTCCCATCAGACTTCCATGCAGGTTTCCTTTTGGACTGATGCTCTTAAAGATGCACCTCCAGAGACATATATTAATTTATTATATGCTGTGAGTATGCAGGTGCCTTTCTAGTAGTAGCAATCATAGATATAGCTAGTAAATAAAAGGTCGAAAATATTTTCACATGTTGTTCTAATTTGTTTTTATTTGTCAAATGAACATCAAATAATGTCCTGTACATCTGCCACTGCATATGGTTTCTAATTTATCAAAAGGCAAATTAATTGAGACCCTTCTCCCCCTCAGTTGTAGAAAAGGGTGCTGAATGGTGCTATCTAGGAGAGCAAAAGGGTACTTTTGATGGTTGGAGCCAGCTGGCTGATTTACTCTTCCTGGTGAGCAATATACAGCTTTCTTCTCATCTTCTTTTTCTACATGCAAGGTCACTGTTGCCCATCATTGGCAGTGGCGTGCTAAATATCAAGACTGTCAGATAATATGGGGATTTTATACATAAATATTACTTTGAAGATGTTACTCCCTACCAGTCGAAATCCTGATGGCTTTTTTTTTTCTCCAACAGTGTGCTACAGTAGCTGAACGCCCACCTTCTTAGAGTTGTGTTTGGGTCTAAGCTAAGGTATTGGGGGGGGGGGGAGTGTTGTTTTTTGTTTTTGCGAAATTCTGTTAAGGGTGTTATAGATAATGAGTACAATTCTTACATTAATTACAATGGGGGAAAAAATCTAACTCATTTCAAAGCCATTCCACGTTCACCCCAAAATTACCCTAAATGCCTAATACCATAAGGAAATAGTTGTGTGGCACAATAACATAGAATAAACAACAATTAATAATATTTACACAGCATCAATAAAGTATTAAAGTCATCAATGAAAATGTTTCAGAAGTTCTAGCATCACATAATGAGGGTTAGCACATCAAGCTTTAGTTGTAAGCTATGAGCAACTCTTATGTTTCACCTGATTTTCCACTTTTCTCACGAGTTTTTTCATCTTCTTTACTACCTATATTCACAATAATTTGTAGAAACAGCACAAAAACACTGTCAAAGGTAGCATGCAATGCACGTGTCTTGAAAGTGTGGAGATGTGCCTGCTACCCATCAGGCAGTGTGTCTCACACAGCAGCTTCCCAGACCGTATACCACAAATCCTGGTATGGATAAAGAGGGCTGGTCTTGATATATGCGGTACGGATAAGTGAAAATCCGCATAGCGAATGTATGGATAACAGGGGAAGATAAGTGTATGCTGCAAAGAACGCTGAGATAAAATGGACTTCTGTGCACTGTGCACACACTGACCCATCCCTTGGTGCAATATCTTTGACAGTGAAGGCTATGCAGATTCAGGGGTGTGAGGGCAGTTTGTTCTCACCATAAAAAAGACCCAATCTCATTTGGTGACCTCAGCTATTGGGACTCAAGGCTGCTCTAATCTACATAGACCCATTCTGGAATCAATTTATATGTAGATTTTATCTGTGTCCATCTAGATGCTATGTTCACCATTCCTATTAAATATGTATGTTTGGCTTGTCAGCAACTTGTCACCCCTTTAATTGTTTTACCATCTCATGCTGTTTTGTCTTACAATACATTTACAGCCCAATCCTATCCTTCTTCCCCACTGGTGCAGCCAGTGGGGGAGAAGGACAGGATTGGGCTGTTAATTTTTTATGCAACAGGACTCATACCACTGGCATCTAATACATAGTCAGCTCTTGGATCAAAAAAGTAAAAGTAAAACCATATCTCCGTGAACAGATAATTTTACTCCTATGTCCGTGTCCGTTTTTGTGCCTGATGATGGCATCATTTGCTTTCCCTATGCAATTCCTTAAAATCCTCGTTTAGGCATTAAGTTTCTAATTAATGTCAAAACTCCAGTATCAAGACCAGTGGCGTCGCTTCGGTAGGGGTGGGGCTGTAAGTATCGCTCCGTCCTAGACCCTTTACCAAGCGAGCAGGAGGCGGCCCCGCCCCCTCACTGTCGGAGCCAGTCCCCTGCGGAGAAAGCAGCAGGCAGGGTTTCTTGCCTGCTGCTTTCTCCGCACGGGAAAGGCTCCGACAGTGAGGGGGCGGGGCCGCCTCCTGCTCGCTCGGTAAAGGGTCTAGGACGGAGCGATACTTACAGCCCCGCCCCTACCGAAGCGACGCCAGTGATCAAGACAACCAGTATAACTCCTACTGCACATATACCTGGGAGTAAGTCACTGAACACAGTGGAGCTTACTTTGAAACAAACCTGCATAGGATTGCACTGTAAGTCTACCTTACAATGAGCAAGTAAAGAAAATGATTATTAAATGTACTATATTAATATATTCATATAATCCTCAGGTTTAGGAAATATACAGTATATTGCATACACAAACACCACAGGTAGCCATGCTGGTCCATTAGGGATCTAGAATCTAGAATAGGGCAATACCTTAATTAGGACCAATTAAAACAAAGAAACAAAAAACCCCAGAAAGAGTCCATTCCGATGGTACATAAATAGCTCAACCAGTTGCATGGTTGGACATGTCACAAGTCCGAGCCCCTCCCCTCACTTCCCAATGAGTCCAGGCCAGTTTTCTGAATCATGTGGGGGAGGGGAGAAGTTCTTAATTGTGCATGTCGTGTGTGTGTGTGTGTGTGTGTGTGTGTGTGTGCATGTGCGTGTGTGTACAAGGTCAGTCAACTACTAAGTAAGTAATGCTATCCAATATCAAAGCAATCCCAAATGCCAGACAGGGGGCAACCAGGCCTCCCAAGGAAGGTAGTTCACAGCCTGGGCGCTGCAACTGAAAACACCTGTCAGACCTCTGATGGGAACGTAACACAGATCATGGCCTCACTGATGATTGCAGCGAGAAGAGAGACTCATGAAAAAGAAGATGGTTCTTCAAATATCTTGATCCCAAACTGTTTAGGGCTTTACAAGTAATTTCGTAGCAGTTATGAGACTTTTTTTAGTGGGCTTGAATATTCCTTTGTGATGTCCTTTGCTCTTCTTCTTTGGTACTTCTTTTCCTCAACAGTGCTCCTCTGTTGCCTCCAACCTTTACATCCTCTGTTCTGCCTCCTTTTCTTAGGTCCTTGCTCCTCAATTAGTTCTCTACTCCAGTGTTTCTCCAAGTTCTCCCCGCGAGGCAGGGAGAACTTTACTTGCGGGGGCAGGGATAGCAGCAGCAGCGATCCTAGGGATCGCTGCCGGGGGGGGGAATGTCCAAAAGTGGGGGTTCATACCAGGGTCTCCGGAGGATACAGGGAGGCCTGCGGAACCCTCCACGGGCCTCCCCGAGCTTTAGATCTCTGCTCCACAGTTTTCGGAAGTGGCCGTAAATCGCCACGGAGTGGCAATCTAAAGCTCGGGAAGGCCTGCGGAGGAGTCCAGAGGCCTCCCCAAACCCTCCAGAGGCCCCGGTAAGTATGAAACCCTCCCCTTTCAGACATTTTTCCCCGGCGGCAGCGATCCTCACCACCGCCATGCTTTCCCCACCCTTTAAGGGGGAAGGGGAAGCATCCGGTTCTCCTGGTGGGTCGCGACCCACCAGTTTGAGAAACACTGCTCTACTCTATTCAACCAACTGTGAATACTCTTCTTCCCAGTCTTCAGCCTCCCTGCAACTCTTCGCACCCACATCTCCTGTAAACAGTACCCACCACCTCCTATTGTTGGGTGCTATTTGTTATTTTTCCCCCATAGTCCTGTTTTGTACAAGCACCTCCTTTCTTCCCTAGGGTGCCTCCTTACCTCCATCTTATTGTTCCACCCACTGCATACTGTGTCCTCTTCCATCAGCCTTCCTTGCTCTCTGCCTTAGTTCTCTATGCAGCCACCATCACTGGCGTCACTACGGGGGAGGGGGGAGCTGTAAGTTCTTCCGTGATCGGAGCCTCCGTTACACGGAAGAACGAAGTGCCCCGCCCCCGTGCCTTCCGACCCAGTCAAAGCGGTGAATGCTTTGAATGGTTTTCACCGCTTTGAATGGGTCGGAAGGCGTGGGGGCGGGGCGCTTCGTTCTTCCGTGTAACGGAGGCTCCGATCACGGAAGGACTTACAGCTCTGCTCCCCTGTAGTGACGCCAGTGGCCACCATCCCAGCCCTTGCCCCACTAGCCTATAGAGCAGGGGTGGCCAAACTTGTTTAATGTAAGAGCCACATACAATAAACTTCAGATATTTGAGAGGCATAAGAGAGATGTTTGAGAGCCGCAATATTTAAGAAACATTTAAATTCTTAAATATATTTACTCATCATGAACATTAAACTTGTGTTTTAAACCAGAGGACTTCAGTTTATACCTGGTAAATACTGTAATTATAAAGTTTGAACATTTCTCATTTACCTTTTATACGTATTAATTGTGATGCAAAAAGGAACTCAGCCAACATATTTCCGAGAGCCACACATTATATATCAAAGAGCCACATGTGGCTCAGGAGCCACAGTTTGGCCACCCCTGCTATAGAGCAACTATGCCTTCTTCCTTTCTGTTAATAGGACTTATCTCTTACTGCAATTATACCCTGTGTTCAAAAAAAAAAAGTCTCCCAGCCAAATAGACCTTTCACTTTCTCACAGAAGTAGCGTATTATTAACATTCTATTGCGGACAACACCATCCCTGTTCCCAGACCCTCCATGGTAGCACAGAAACTCAACCAGTGGTTGTGGGAATTTACTAGCCTCCCCATTATATTTAGCTTGTATGTGCCTTGTAAAAGCTCAGAAGGTAATACAATGGACAGTGCACGTGAAAACATAAGATGGCTTTATTCTAATATTACATACATCATGCCTCCCTAAAAATCCCTTTCTTTCAACATCACATCCTTTGAGAATTCTGTTTTTATTTAAACTGAGTCTAGGAAAACTGAGTCTGGGCGATCTAATTCACTTCAGGAAGCAGATACCACTGGCAATTTGAGGGAAATAATGTGGAGGAACAAAGCGTTACCAGGTTTGCTAAAGTCATGCAGACACACAGTATGCCACTGCCACGCTGGACGAGGCAATTCGCCAAAACCAACCAATTCCTTTTCAAAGACAATTTCCAAAAGAGCTGTTAAAATTAAGTAAATCCCTTCTGCAGATGAAATCAAAATACCAATGGTCAAATGTTTAAAACTGTGCTGCTTGGGGAAGGGCAGCATGAAGCCAAGTCACCTAGTGCTGTTTTACAGTGAGCAAAGCGTTTAGAGAATAAACATATACAGAGAGTAATATGACCTATAGCTCTCTAAAATTGACTAGCCAGTGCAATGCCCTGGTGCCATGCTGCTAAGCATAGGCTTGGCTTTAAAGTCTTAAATGTCCAGGCTAAGGCACAACGTGGGTTCTTGTGTTGATGTTTTCTCCCTAAACTGAATGCAAAATGCCATATACTGTATATGGGCATTTCTACAACCTTGTAGACGAGGGAAATCCGCCAGTCCCTTTAGATGACCTCCTGTGGAACTCTGAGCTCCAGCAGAACAAACCAAACCTACATCAACTTCATCTGTATGTACTACAGAAATTGCTGGTTATAATATCTTTACTATACATGACTTTATTTCTTCATCTGATTGAAATTTCATTAGCTTTGCAACCCACTGGGAACTTAGAAAGGTGGGTCAGAAATGCAATAAATAATTACTCAGAAGTGTTCAATGGGGCTTACTCCAGAAAAGTGTATTTGGGATTGTCCTGTCACTTCTTGCCTCAAGAACCCCCTTAGGACAGATGGGAATGGGGAGAAGCGAGCTATGAGTTAAGCCAGCCCAAGCAGACATCGCCTCTCTCTGCCTGGACTGCTGTGGGTGCCACCATCATTGTGTTAAATGGGTTTTTCGGAAAGTGTGTATAGGATGGCAGCCTAGGCAGAGAGGCAACGGAGGGCACCTTCTTTCCCTAGGCAAGTAGAGGCTCTTCTCCATGCAATGCATTCACTGACACGATCCTATGTATGCCTACTCAAGAGTAAGTCCTACTGTGCTCAACGGGGCTTATTCTCAAGAAAGTGTGTACAGGCAGTGGTCAACATGAAGGGGGCTGCTGCTGTCCCATCCTCTTCTTGCTTGCTCTTAGCTGTCCAAAAGTGAAGAGATGGGGGCTTCCCCTCCTCTTCTCTCCTCCCCCCTCCCCAGATTCACAGGGCAAGAGAGAGGCATGGCACGTTTTCCCCTCAGGCAGAAAAAGGCATGCCTACTGATAAATAAGTCCCATTGTGTTCAATGAAGCTTACCCATGGGAAGGTGTGTAAAGTATAAGATTTCCAGCTAATTGGGGAACAGTTCAAGCACATTAACGGCACAGTCCTGTCTAGTCTTGGACTGGCAGAGCAACGTTTTGTAAGGCACGTTTGCATCACCCGGTGAGTAGGCAGCACCGGCACCAAGGCCAGTGTCACTCTACTTGCCCTGCATTCGATGCTGTGCCCACCAGGGAAGGTAAGGTCTCCGCCGGGCAGCAAAGAGGTGGGGGGAGAGCGGAATGGGGTGTTGCAGGGGATGGGTGGGATTGGTCGGCTGGGCCTGGGAAAGGGGAGGGATTAGCAGCAAAGGCTAAGCCAACATCCTGTCCCCCTTCCTGGGCCTGGCAGGTGGCCCTGGTCTGCCCACCAGATCCTATCTCCATTCCGGGCCGGAGCGGCCCGGAGGTCAACTTGGGGAAAGGGGATGTTCGTCTCCTTCCCTGGTGTAAAACAGGGAAGCTCCAATGGGTCTCCTCGGATTTCCGCCAGCTATTTAGCTGGCAAAAGCAAGAGGAGGCCGTGTAATGGCCACGCCGGCCGGAACGAGGACGAGGATATGGCGGATGCCATCCCCGCCCACTCCTGGGCCAGCTCAGCCAATGGCCCCCCTCCCTCGCCGCCCAGACTGCCCCCGCGGCCACTGGGGGATCACATAACTCCTCTGGCAGTCGCAGGGGCAATTAGGCTGTGGAGTGAGAGAGGCTGACCTCCGCACCGGCCGCCCTTACTCCCGAGTTGTCGTGAACGTGCTTTACGGCACGTTCAACAAGGCTTCCAGCGGCAGAGCACTGGCTCCGCCGCCAGATTCTTGCGCAGAATTGTGCTGTTAGTCTTTGTTTTGATGTCACAGTGTAAAATTGGTGCCAAGGCCACAGTTGCTGCCACTGACTAAACTCGCTGATGTTAAAGGAACTGTGTACAGCATCTGCATGCCTACATAGACCTTGATTTAGAGTTTGAATGTGAAAGTCCTTGCAAAGGTTAGGGTAATTTAAACTCTATTAAGTATTGCCCAGACACAACTGGCTTTAAAGGATAGTGATACCATGCTGGTGCATATTGGCTGTGATTTTTGAGCCTTTTGCTACATGATGGTGAAAACGTCCTCTGAACCATTGAGACAGGATAGGAAAGCAATCTAAAATAAAGTATAGCTACAAATGTGTGCTTTTGTGGCACTTACACTCTAGTGCATAGTTGGCCAACCCACGGCACGGGTGCCATTTAGTGGCACGCTGAGCCTTTTAAAGTGGCACGCACTGCTGTTACTGCTCGAGCCGAGCGCTTAAGTCCCTCTCTCTTTCTCGACCCCAGCACGCCTTTCCAAGCCTGTGGCACTAGAGGAGGTCTCTGCACCCCACTGTGCCTCATTCTTCTTGCGCTGTCACTGTGCTTTAAATATTTTCATTACCTTAGATTTATTTATTTATTTAAGTGGCACGCTCAAGAATATCTACATAAAATATGGCACATGGCGTGCCACGGGTTGGCCACCACTGCTCTAGTGAGTATGAAGAGGGTCCAGGAGTGGCAATTCTAAAAAAAAAACACCCTAAACTAAAAAAAAAAACTGATGAACAAGTTTCCAGCAAGAACATACTCTACATTTACTGGTAAAAGCCTACCATGTGTAATAATGATCATGATGATGATGTTATGATTGTCAGTCATCAGATTTGTAACTACTGTACTCATCTTTTCTCTCTAAAGTGGGATTAGTGCTCTTGGAAGTGTGTCTTCTTGGGTTCAAGTTTAAACGCCAAGAACATTCAAAATAATATGAATAATCCAGACAGATTCTCTCCCCTACCATTTGTCCTATTTTTGGAGATAGTTCAACCACAAAGAAACATCTTCAGAGGGAATATCCCTGGATGCGATGGCCTGTTGTTTCTATTCCTAATAATACTACATGAATAAAGTTTCCCTTCATAGCTCCTCCCCCTCTAGCTAGCCGAGCAGCGCGATGTGCAACCCCTTCAATAAAAAAGGGCATTTGCCCCTTGTCAAGGTCGCCTCTTTCTGTTGTTGCCGAGAGGGCGATCTAGGAAGGAAAGCATGAGGAATCGATGCACTGGAGAGCGACGCGGGGAACTGGAGGCACAGCGGGGCCCGCGCCTTGCCTGTGGAGCTGCCGGCAGCGGAACAGCGACTGGTGGAGGAGCGCAGCCAGTTTCCCAGGTGCACCCGCCGCAGGAAGAGGCAGCTTGAAGGATGGGCGCACGCACCACAAGGAGAACGAAAGAGGCGACGCCGGGCGGAGGTGGGGTGGGCGGGGGGAGACTTACCAGATTAATGAATGTCAGAAATTTCCAGCTGCCTCCATAGGTTTGATGCGCTGGCATGTCAATAGCCTTGTAATTGCACAGGATGGAGAAATAGGAGAGGAGGATGGCGACTCGCAGCACCTGACAGGGCACGAGCGCCATGTTGCCACTTTATAATAACTAGGACAGGAGCGACTGGGAGGCAACGGGGACGCGCGCTGGTGCCTTGAATGCGGCGCGCGTGTATTCTGCGCGCGCCTACGCTGGAGCCAAGCGCGCGCCTTCTGTACAGCTTCACGTTCTCCAGAGAGATGGAGAAAGAATGCGAAGGTATAGGTTACGCCTAGACTCACACACAGTGCCAGGCTTTCGGGTTGACTAACTTCCTTTAGTGGTCTCTCCTCCCGCTCTTCCCCGTGGAAGTAGCACAACGAACTGTCCATAGAAAACGTTGGAGAAATCTTAGGATTTTAGCATAGCTGTGATTGGGTAGCAGCGGTCCCCCCCCCCCCGCAAACATTTAAAAGGTGTTCTGTAATCGGCGCTGGGTTTGGACTGGGATGTTTTTGAGAAGACAAAGATAACAATTTTTTTTTTGTTACCGCTTTGGAAACTGTTTTTGCAGAAAAGCGGTCTGTAACTTAAGTCTTAATAGTGATTGATATTGACTTTCGTTGCAACCCGAGGGATGTTTTGTATCGTATCAGGGATTTTTGGCTGGAAATCCAAACTAACCTCAGCCTCACCTTAGGCTTTAACCTGCGGACTACGTTGCCGAGCTGACACAAGCCACAGTCCCCCCGCCCATATGGTGATACTGATAACAATACTGGCAGCATTATTATATGGGCAATGTTTTTAATGGCAAAAATCTCAGTACGCACACCCATTTTTCACAGGAAAGAACTGAAAGAGCATGAAACTCCTGCCTTTGCTGTTACCGTTTGTTTCTGGATAGACAGACACACTTCAGCCCAAAGCACAACTATGCTAAAATCTTGGATCTTTCCATTATTTTTTAATTCCGATGTGTTTTTTTTTGGGGGGGGGGGGGATAGCGTTAAATAGAATTAGGATGTTTTATCTCCAAGTAAGATCAACTCAATTGTCACTCTAGTTTTTCTTCTATCTCTATGAGCAGTTCAATTGGTTTCCAAACCCGACTTCCGGATCCTGGCAGTCTCCCGTCGGATGGGATGTAGAGGTTGCTGGACGCGGGAAAATACAGTACTACTGTACTGTGTGTAGTTTGACACAGTGTCACTGACTGGCACATCATTCTTTTCCCGTCCTTACCCCCCCCCCCCCAATAGAAACAAGGCTACAATTCTTTTCACGTACTTTTAAATTCACGTTTCTTCTCTTGCATCTAAAGAAAGAACAAAATATAATGATTTCAGGTTGTTTTTAAGAATTGCCCTGCAAATGCTTCCGGAGCTAGGAAGGAAAAATGAAATAAATCCATGTTTATTTTTTTTTCAATGTATATACTTTCTTTGTGTGCATCATTCCCCTTCCAACAAAATACACACCAGTCTCCTTAACAGCGTCTACACAAAAGTAAGTCTCACTACAATGGGGCTACTTACTCCCAGGTAAGTGTGTATAGAATTGCATCCTATGGCTTTGCTTGCTTCTGGTCCTTTTGAAAGCAGGTCCAGGATGGGGCGGCCGCGGCTGTGATTTAAACCTGAGATGTAGTAGCATTTCTGTCATGAATGTGACATTTGCGGGCGTCATGCCCCTCCAGCTTTCATTCGATATCAGTCTTCAGGAAAGATACTACAAGGTGTTGTGTTAAAACATCTTTGCTGATATTGAAAGTGAGCAAGGGGTCCAGCCATTATCTGCCCTTGAAATGTTGCCCTGCACATCAGCATATTTTGACTTTTCTGGCTTCATAAAAACTGGTGTGAGAATTGAGCTGAGATTCATATTTGAAACATAGAGTGTTGTCTTAAACATACTCACCAACTTTCATTCAAATGGTATGTTCAAAAGAGATATGTAACTGCATTATATGTTACAACATATTCCTCCCCTTGGAAAAACAGACGTGGGATTGAACTGGTATTTGAACTTGAAACGTAAATTTGGTACACATATTTTATTTCCACTGTCTCAATGTTCAGCAGAATTACTGTGTCATAAACTGACACACAGAATTCCAAACAGGCCAGGCGCTTCACTTTGTTCAGCTAACAAAGATGTAAGTTCATACAGTTTCATTCTTTTCATGGCTACATATTATAATTAATATTTATATTATACCGCTTTTCAGTGTATATACAGAAACTGCTTTCAGTTTTGTTTTGCAGTGTTTGCCAGCAAGTGACAACAAATAAATTGTATATTAAAAATGTTATCACCAGTGTATTATCAATATAACAGTCTTATAATGCAGTCCAGTATTATTTATGTAGTGTGTGTGTAAAGCTGATATAATGGGTGACAACAATCCTTTAATGTAGTCTAGTATCATCCCCATATTGCAGTAGTAAGGTAGAGAAAGACAGTGGCTGACAATCATGAATCAATTCCCACCCCCACCCCAGACCTGAGACAGGGTAACTATCTCCCTGATCCCCAGGCACATGGCACATGCTTCAATCTATCACCTCCCACAGCTTCTCCCTACCCTAGATGTGCAAAAGGCAGCCTGTCTCCACTGCTTCCCCCTCAACCTACACTGTGGCGTCCTCCCAACTCAACCCTGTCAAGGCAGTAGCGTAGCAAGGGCGATACTGTCACCCAAGAGGTGACAGTGTCGCAGCCCAAATCTGCAACCCGCACCATGCTTCTATGATGAGGCCTGGTACGACGAGTAGGGTTCCATGTCAGCGGTTGTTTTTTCGCCTGCCTGCCCTTGGCTCCATACGTCCCCAAATTCCCTCGATCCGGAAGCAACTGGTGGTGATGCGATGATGTGTGCCAATGCCATCACATCACCGCCATACTACTGGGTTGCCAGGCTCTGTGCCTGCGCACTGGGTTCCAGGGACACCAGAGATGCCACTGCCTCAAGGATGAAGCTGAGAGATGGGTGGCTGATAACCTGTAATGTATTATCTCTCTGCCCCCTTTACAAATGCAGGAGGGAATTGAGAATAAGATATAATGGTTTACAACAGACCTACCATATAGTCCAATATCCCACATTTCAAATGGACATTCTAGCTCGGGTGTCAAACATAACCCGCAGGCCAGATGCAGCCCATGGAAGCTCTTTATCCGGCCCGCGTGATAGTTGGGATCTCCCAGCACCACCATCAGCTGTTCTCAGCTGCTGATCTGAGAACAAAGTGACGCATTGGTGGAAGCAGCACTGCTGAAAGGGCAGGCCGTGTGATAATTAGGCTTTCCCACCCTCACCCTTTCAGCAGTACCATTTCTGCCGAGGTACTGGGAGGGATAGGTAGAAGGAGGCCTCAGAAGGTAAGGAACGTTACAGGGGAAGAGGCAGAAGAAAGGGAGAAGCTGCTGAGGTGTTCGGAGAGGCCAATTATTACGCAGTCCACCCTTGTAGCAGCACTGCTTCTGTCGAGGCATTACTTTGCAGACCAACTCTCAGCTGCTGAGCTGCAAAGTGACACCTCGGCAGAAACGGCACTGCTGAAAGGGCAACCAGCATGATAATTGGGCTCTCCCAGCTCCTTGGCAGCTTCTCCCTTTCTCATGCCTCTTGGTCAGCATGATAAATGGGCTCTCCCATATCTTAAAATATGATCAAGATTTGCGTATTTTCTCATCAATCATTTGTAGCTAATGAGTTCCTAAGTGAGGAAAAAGTGCTTATTTCTGGTCATCACAGCAGGCTTAATACTAGCTAATGTAAAGATAACACTTGATGTGGAAAATGCAAAAATGATTTAAGCAACTCATTTTACAACAGCTCTTTATCTTTAGCAATGTCATCTTGTCCCTAATGCTTTTAAACATCTGTGTACAGAAGCTGGGAGATATTGCTCAGTGCAGTGTCATCAACATGCTGATGGTACTCCCCAGTAAATCCACGAGTAGCAGTTGGAACTTTAACCCAGTGCCTAGAGAGTGTAAGAACTGGCCCAGATAAGGATGAACAAACTCAAGCTGAATGCTGACACACAAAAGTGTTGATGGTTGTGACAAAATACATCAGCCAGCAGCTTCTTGATTGCTCATTCACTTAGTACCAAGCCATGACTTTGGCATTGTTGGATCACATTCTATAGGACTTCTTACCCAGCTCTTTGGCTCAGCACCCTCCTAACCTTAGAGGAGGCCTTTCTGTATTGAAGGAAGTCATGATTGGGTACGCTGTTTCACACGGTTGTCATAGAAGTGGATCAGACTTCTGGGCTGAATGTAGGTGTGTCCAGGGAAGAAGCAGGGGTTCTCATCCTCTTCCCGGCCGAGTACCACCTCCGGCGCCACTTTCTTGCTGCGTACCACCAGAAGTGACTGGTGATTACATCATCGCCAGTTACTTCCGAGTTTTGGGGTTTTCGGAGGCCAGAAAATGCAGGTAAGAGGCTCTGGGTGGGTGGGAGAGCCCTTCTCAGCGTTCCCAAGAGGCTTGGCCAAACGTAGGAGCCTCTTGGGAGCGAAAATGTGGTGCCAAAAGCGCCACGTTGGAGTGGGGTTCTGGCGGTCCAAGTACCACCAGCAGTCGGCCAAAGTACCATTGGTGGCACGAGTACCACTGGTTGAGAAACCTTGCTCTATTGTGCTTGAGTGTGGAGGAACCTGTCATCCAGAGAAGCCCTTACTGTCAGAATCTAGTCTACTCTTAACTGCACCTTAATGAAATTTGATATTGCATGTATTCCTCACATTTATGTATCATTTTTGTTTTGGTGGAATGACGCCTTATTTTTACATGTTTGTGCCAATTTCTTCTTTTCCCAATCTGTTCATGCAGCTCAAAAAGCATGATTTATACAGCGGAGTTTAACTAATTAGTGGTTTTTTTTTTTAGCTCAAGTCAGGCAGTGGTGCCTCTTTGCCTTGTCAATTTTAATTGCCACATTTTGTGGACATGAGAGTGATTTCTTAGACCTCAACTAAAGTCAAAAACAAATTTGCTGTGTCCCAGCAATCATTGTTTATTTCATTAACCTCTAGGATCTGCTTTTTTCAAAGAAAATATAGATTGCATGCACTGTTTCTGTGACCTCCAGTATCTGTTGACAGACAGCATTGTATCAGATGGTGTGAAGCAGTGTAGGGTTGTTTCTTTTTTAAAAAAAGATCAGGTGACAATACTCCATCCAACTACATTTGGGGTCGAATTACAAAAGAACAACAACATTGCCATATATCCTGTAGGTCCATTTAAAACAGGCATCTACAAATAGTCTGTGAGTCAGATGGCCTCTACATTGGTAAGTAGAGGTTTGGAGTCCAAGGGAGAGTGGAACTAAATAGCTTTTATAAATCTGTAATCTAATTGTTCAGAATCCTAGTTGCATGGTCAGACATACTATTAAGCCTGCTAAAAATATAAACTGTCTATAAAAGGGTTTGTATCTACTTTGCTGTATTTTATACTAAAATGGAAGTTTTCTAGCTGTGTTGTAGTGAAGTGGCTATAAAGCTTTTAACAATATTTAATGTATTATGTACGTTATTATTGTATATTCTTATTTGCCAGCCAGTTCTATCAGGAACCCAAAACCACTGATTTCCCTGCTTGCACCATTCTGTCATCAGCATTCCTGGCTGGCAAGCTGGCACCAGACTCACAAGGCTCTGGTTACTCACCATTTGTGAATTCATTCTTTGCAGCCTAATTCTACGGATTGCCTTTTAGCTACCATTTTTGTCACACCAGCAACTAAAGCAGTGTCATTTTTTAACAAATTCGACAGAGATGTCCCATGGGCTGTATTCCACCATTGTTCATCAAATGATCCCTTATTGAAAAGAAACAGTGGTACAGAATGGGACCACAGTGGGACAGGACCATTGTCCCTGGCTCCTAGGCCAATAAACTGGCTGTAGAATGTTGACTGAGGGGATGTTGCTTCTCCATCCTATTCCTAAGTAAACCCTTTACAAGGCACAGCTATGTAAGAGGAAGAAGAACAGCACTAATCCCCCTCGCAGCAACTTCTGTACTATCTCTTGCGCTGGGACAAGTCTCCTCGACTCCTCTCGTCCACAGATAGAATAAGTGCATGGTTGCTCACTGAAATCAGGCTGTTGGTAAGTTTGTTTTGTCTTAAGACCCCATTAGTTGGAATATTATTTCTTTTAAGACCATCAAGTCCTGTATAAATCAAACACCATGGTTTTATCAACTAAACACTACACAAAGGAACATTGGGTCTCTGGGTAGCTTTTCTTTGGGTAGGTTGGCTTTTTTTTAAATTTCTGGGTAACTTTTTTGTTGTAAAATCTTTTATTTTAGATTTATGAATACTTTATACAGTACTAGCCTTAAATTATAACTTTGTATCAGCTTGGGCATTTAGTTGCTGTCTGAACATGAGGTTATCCTTTCAAGAAAGGGGCTCTAATTTTAAAGTACTTTAAATCTCAGCATTAACTCCCTATTTGCTTGTATGCCTAATTTACAGCCCAGTCCTGTGTAAGATAAGGCGCCCGGCCTAAAGGGCAGGACGCCATATCCTATCAACTTCCTGGGCTGCCCCAGGGCAGCCCAGGAACAACTTGGGAGAAGGGGACAATTGCCTCCTTCCTCTGGTGTAAGCGGTGGCAGGACCAATGGGCCTCTTCGAAGATATGGTGGATCTCACTGCTGATATCTCTGCCCTCTCCAGGCCCGGGGGCGCCACCCTCCCGGTCCACCCTCCCCCCGCCCCTGCTCCAACCCTTACCTGCTCCAGTGGGCACAGAGCCAGAGGAAGGGCCACCGGCCGCTGCACTGGCATCCTATACTCGCTGGGTGTCACGGAAGTGTTTTACGGCACTTTCACGACACCCTGCTCCCGGGGTGTGCGCTCCTCCCGGGGCTTCATTACACAGGATTGTGTGGTTAGAGTGCTGGTATTGATTTTTAAAGCCCTGATTAGTCTGGGACCAGGATATCCTAAAAACTGATTCCTTGTATATGGTTTTGCCTTTATTGATGAGCTGGATTGATACGTGGGACTGAGCATTTTTTACCATTGTACCCAGATTCTGGAACTCTCTCCTTATTGGTTTACTCATTATCTCATGTGACAATTTTTTGTTTTTAGGGACTTTAATGTATTTAATCTATTTCTATCATGCCTTATCAAGGTTACAACTAAAATGGCTTCAGGATAATGAAACTCATACAAAACAATGAGTTGTGTCCTAAGATTTCCTTCCTTAAGGAAAGAAAGCCTTAGGATTCAACCCCCCAACAGTCAGAGAAAGAAAGCCTTAGGATTCAACCCCCTAACAGTCAGGGGTCGGCATTGTGTCTATATGAGGACACTATATATGGCATAAGAAAACTCGTGAGTCCATGGCTCCATTTCCCTGTTTCCAAGTCATCTGGCCTCAGGACAGAAGAAGGAAATCTGGGAGAGCAGTAGAGACTAGTAGAGTGTTGGTGGGTGCTCTTGCCCGCCACTCTATTCTCTACAGCTGTGACTGGTTTCCTTCTTCCTTCCCCTGCCTGCCTGCCTGCCTGCCTTGTGTGGGAAAGAGGAGCTGAACAAATGAACCACGATTGCAGCCATCATCCAAAGAAGTAGCCAGCCTTGGAAGGGAGGGAAGAAGAGAAAAGTTGTCCGTCTCCCAAGTAAACTGCCAATGGGATGGAGGGAATGACAACCCCAAGGTGGGGGGAGAAGATGGGGAAGGGGAATAGTCAGAAGGAAGGAAGGAAGGAAGGAAGGGTTTCCAGCTTCCATGAAGTTCATTGAAGGGAAAACTTTCAGTAACATCCACAAAAAAGGAAAGATAACGTGAAATCGCCAAATAGGCAAAAGAGAGAGGTGAGATTATTGAGCTGAATCCCAGTCCGCTATTTCACAACATTGTTTCTGTTGCTCATAATGAAGAGAAACTTTTGGAATACCTCAGGATTGAACCACCAACCCTCATCAACAACTTTTTAATGTGGAAGGGAAACAAGTCCTCCCTGGCAACTGTCTTTGATACATTTGTTACGTTTGATACATTTGATACATTTGTTACGATACATTTGTTGATTCAATAATTAATACTGAAGGTGGATAATTCTTCATCATGTTGGATGGGTCCATCCAGAAGCCCAGAATTTTGAGCGATTCTGAGCCAAACAAAATACATTACTATTGTAGGAGCAGGAGGTCTGGCTCAGTTAGTAGAGCGACCCCGTCTCATATGCCTGAAGATCTGAAGGACGGCAGTTCGGAATGGCTGGAAGTATCCGTGTCTGTCAGAGAGCTGTCAGCATGCCGAACTGACAAGCTGCAGATCCTCTGTGGGAGAAAAGCTGCAGCTGCACTTGAGTGGCAGTCAAGGTTGCCTGTCAGCTGAAGCGTGGTGAGGCGAATGCCAGAGAGAGAGAAAGAGAGAGAGAGAGAGAGAGAGCTGGACTGTGATAGAAACCATCTAGAATGAAGGGTTCTATGAAAGATTAGAACATATTGTATTGTAAAAAAAACCCTTGGGAGTTTAGAAAGCTTGTCTATGTAAACCTTCTTTGAATTTGTTGGAAGCTGGACTACAGTTGGAAGCTAGAAGAGGATTGTCTACAGCCAGTCACAACACTGAAAGACCCTGTACCAGAACACCATTTGCATCATGTTTATACAATGTTAAGCCTGGATGCAAATGGAACTGCTAATGCGTTGGGGGTGACTTACCCTGCCCCAGCATTTGTGGATACTGTGTTGGACATAATTGTAGCAACAGCCCATCCGTGGATATGAGTGATCTTAGCAGGTGTGCTGGTTTGTTGTCAGAGGAGAAATCTGATGACTAAAGAAAAGGCGGTATATAAATACTGATGGTTTATTATTGTTATTGTTGTTGTTGTTGTTGTGTTTGATTGTTACAATCTGCATAGCAAAAAGGGCAAGGAACTCTTGAGTTAAGCAGGAAACGTTTCATCAACAGAGGTCATAGTTAATGACTTGGTCTCAGCTATAACCACAAATAGCTGTTCTTGGCAAATATAAATAACAGGTTTATCAAACTTCTGTCAGTGGATCTCACAGATTTCAGGATAACAATGTGCCATGTGCCTGGTGATGTTGACACTATGATAGTATCCAAAGCTGTTATACCTGCTAATGCAGATAGAAACTCAGTAATTGTGGGAGAGGGCACAGATCTCTTTGTCCTACTGAGTGTTCTTGCCAAAGATCATGTTCATGTCCACATGCACAGTATGAAATGTGTAGACCGATTGTATAATAGTAGAATGCTGTAGGAAACTTGGAGACATGTTCTATACCACCATATTGCCGTCTTCTATGCAGAATTGACTTTAATTCCAAAGCCCAAGCTACCCTTCGGAAAAAAAACCCTCCAGAATGATGAAAAACTTTGCAAATGAATTAACATTTTTAACCTTTCAATTTTCTCTGAAGATGTTATGGCTGCAACGGGGGTGGGGGGGGTCCCCTTGCAATGGAGGTAAGAAGACTGAAAGCTTAGGCACAAAGAAGCACCAGCTACTACAGTATACCTGAGGACAGTTGTGGGGCATTCCAGGCATGCAAAGTTTTACTTAGTAATTCTTCCTCCGTAAATCTGCAAGATAACTCTCCTCCAGGATTTTTCATCAGGTCCAGAAATAAAAGAGAGGGTGAATTTGGTGCCCATGGACTACAGTTGGAAGCTAGAAGAGGATTGTCTACAACCAGTCATAACACTGAAAGACCCTGTACCAGAACACTATTTGCATCATGTTTATACACTGTGAAGCCTGGATGCAAATGGAACTGCTAATGCGTTGGGGGTGACTTACCCTGCCCCTGCATTTGTGGATACTGTGTTGGACATAATTGTAGCAACAGCCCATCCGTGGATATGAGTGATCTTAGCAGGTGTGCTGGTAATGCCGGAAGAGCAGTTTGTTGTCTCTTCTAATAGTGAAAGTGATGTTAATGAGATGTGACACAGACTTCTGTAAATGGAGATAGTACTAGACTACCTTCTGGAGGTTGAGTAACAGAGAATATATACTTGCAGTGTTGTTCTAGACAAATTGCAGTACAACTATAAAATTCCTTGTCAACTTTCAACATACAGCCCAATCCTATCAAAGACCCCATTTGATGCAGCTGCGCCACTGGAGCACGTGCTGCATCTTGCAGAGGGGGCACTTGTCTTGGTGTAAGACCCATTGAAGTCATTTGTTTCCAAATAAACATACACAGAATCAGGATACAAGAAGGAAATATACTTACTGTATTTTTGTTGTTGCACCTTTGTTATGTTTTTATGGCATATAGAAAACATGTATATATTTAAAAAATCCCAATAAAATTATGTCAGGGGGGGAATACTTCCTCGGCACAAGTTTCTAAGGCACTGAGTTTCATTGCATCTGGTCACCATAAGGTTGGGTGGCACATTTCAGCCTCACTCTCCTCAGAGTGTCAATGACAACCTGTCATCCACTCAGAGAATGTATGAACTGCAAAGCAAGAGAATTAATCTGAAGGAACTATATACCGTATTAAGTTCTGCTTTCTGAAAAATAATCCTGACATTGTGAATCATCTAAGACCTTTCTGTGACCCACTAAGCAACTTTCAGGCCTTACTATATGAGTGTGACTAATGTCTGGTGGTGGAACCCAGAGGTAAGCGTGGGAAGAGTGCCGGGAGGAAGCCAAATACAAAGCCCCAACATGTACTTCAAGAAATGCAAGAAGCTGTGCAAAATAATTAAAAGCTTCATGTATTTCTTAATGCAGTTTAAGGCTGTTGATCACTGACTACCATGAATCCTTTGAGAACAATGAGGTAATCTGAAATATCAAGATTCAGATGTTGGTCAGTCCGGTCTGTGGGTGGACGTGCTTAAGCCTGGAATATGTGCAGAAACTGGAAGCAAAAGACGCAGGAACCAGAAGTGCTACCTGAACCTCTCTGATGACCATGCAAGAGTCAAAGGTCAGGGTCCTAGCCAACCTAAAATTGTTATACCTGAGGTGTAGGGCTGGCCATTGCCCCCTTTAGAGAGTGCATATACATGTTAGCACATGTGCTACCTGCTGCCCCCTCCTGGATTGCTCACCAAGCAGAAGGGTGATCTTGAAGGAATGGTGGCGGATGAAGCTCCTGCTAGCTTCCCTTTTATATCAGTCTCCAGCTCCAGGCTCTAGAGAGAGTGATTGGGAATGGGGGGACGGACGGACATGGTGGTAACTGAGGCTCCTATTGGTTCTCAGATGGTTGGAGCTTCAGCTGTCACCACCATCCCATCTATCTTGGAAAGCAATGTAAGGGGAAGGGGGAGGCAGTGGTAGCAGTTGAAGCATCTGCCAACAGACATTTCAGTCGCTACCTTCCCTTTGCCTTCTCATGTGCTTTACAGAGCCTGGAGAATGACTGACTGACCACTCCTAACTGGGCTGTCTGCTGGCAGAACACATGGGGAGGGTGTGGCCTGACAGAGGTGGGAGGGGGGTGTTCTGGTGCACGGTCATGACCTGCACCAGTATTCTATCCCCTCATTGCCTCCCAACATGCCCCCTTTCTGTCCTCGGACTTATGCTAGTTCTTGAGCTGGTGCAGGTGCAAGGAGAGCCATTGGTGACTGGAAGGCTTACCCAGAGGTAAGGGAAAATATTTTCCCTTTCCTGTACCAAGCCTCTCCATCTCTCCCCCCCCCCCCTTGCAGGATGCAGCACAAACCTTTTTGGCGCGGCTGCATCAGCAAGGGAGGGGAAAGCAGAGGACTGGGCTGGAAGTGAAGTGGCCTTGAAA
Source organism: Plestiodon gilberti rubricaudatus (assembly GCA_026170595.1). Taxonomy (NCBI): domain Eukaryota; kingdom Metazoa; phylum Chordata; class Lepidosauria; order Squamata; family Scincidae; genus Plestiodon; species Plestiodon gilberti. The sequence goes on from JANXHW010000001.1 coordinate 68,891,198, forward strand.
TCTGACCTTGACCTTGAAATCCCCTGGTTCAAGTTAAGGAGTCCCTGATAGAAACATAGAAGAGTGTTTAAAGTCAAACCTCGATTTTAAAGATCTGATTGCATTTTATTTACTTTTGCTCTGAAAGCCAGAACACATCTGGAGACAACTTGCACAATGTACTTCTTAAAACAAAGTTTCAGAACTTGCTCACCTGAAACACCGGGTGCATGGTGTACTTGTCATTTTATAATTTGCAGGTCTTCTATCAGTATTTCTTTGGTTTCTTTCTCCATCATTTGAACCAGAAGTATGATTGCATTATTCCAGGAACATTGGGACTATAATAGTTATTTAGTGGGTAATAAAAGATAATAATTTAATTTTCACAGGGAAGTATATACAATATTGACATTTTAAATTAAGACTACAACAGGAATCTATTTTTTTCCCCAGGCATAATTTATATGCCAGATTGAGTTAGCTACAAATCACTAATTTCATTAAATTTATTAAGCTAAGCTCTGCTTCTTCTTTAATTGTCAGTAATCACTGCCTTTCCCCTGTGAAAGCACCCCTGCAGTCTAGATGGTATGCATTTCTTTGGGTGATAAATAATGAATAAATATGAAGAGCACCATTAGCCATTAATGTAGCAGATTGATTTCCTGAAGTACGTAGTCGCCATCCTTGTTTTCATGCTTATGCCACCTGTCTCTCGCACTTATCGTCCGGAGCTTTAGTAAGAGTGAATAAGATTCTGTTATCATTCTTACGTTAGCTCACTTTTATCAGCTCACAAACATGCCAGCAAAAATAGAGCCCATCTTTCTACGATGACACAGAAGGAGATACACATCGAAAAAAGTGCTTAATGTTAGCATACCTTTAGAGTGCTGGCAGGGTGATTTATGTGGCATATTGATCATGATTAGAAGAGAGTCAGAAGACACTGTTGTTCAGTATAGGTTTGCTTAAACAAATCTACTTTAAACAACATTACCGGCTCAGATTGAAGGGCGAAGGATCTCGAAACAGCCTGTAGTTTGGTTTCTAGCTCATACAGCTATTCAGCCCAGGTCAGTGTTACTATTTCTGCCTTGTTGGGTTGCTGCTGGGCCCTTGGACCAATGTGATCTCTCCCCAACATTAAAAGAATAATGGAAAGCAAACCAAGTCCCTGACACTGTAGTATTGCTGCAGCAATACAGAATGTACCTGAGAAGTGCTTGGATGGATGACCATTGAGAGTCTCAGGTATGCTTCTTAAGGAAGAGCAGAATATAAATTGCACTAATTCTAATGATTTACAAATATATTGTATGTCTCCCATATAACTCTATCAGTCCAATCCTGATGGTGCGTTATGCTGCAGGAACAAGCATTCTGGTGGCAACACACGCTTTTCAGCTGTCGTGAAAGGTGACACACCGGAGCATGCAGGCTGGCCGCTGTTGGAAGCAGCGAGTGGCTGGCTCTGTGTGGTGACAGATACCGGATGACTGCCGCCCCAGGTAGGACCACGAAGGGAGAGGGAGGTGGGGAGGGGTGGAATGGAGCATGGGTGGATGGAACAGGGAGGCAATGGGGCAAGGAGGAGGGTAGATCAAGCCTGGGAAGGGGGGCAGGTTCAGTGGCAGCGGCGTCTGCCAAATCCTCATCTCCTTCCTGGGCTTGATCTGTCTTCCTGGGCTTGCGCCAGCAAAATCACTAGCACAGGTCTGAGTAAGCCCACCGGGCCAGCAGGGGCCATCCCCAGGGCGAAGGAACAAATGTTCCCCTGTCCTGAGGAGGCCTCCAGTGTGGGTGGGTGGTGGGAGGAAGGGGAAGGTTTCTGGGTGGGGAGCAGGATCACCAGCACTCACATCCCTCTGGCTCTCCCTTTCACCACCATTACACTCCTCAGTTCTGCATCAGCAAAATAGCTGGTACAAGACCAAGAAGAACCATAAGGAAAACGGAGGCTTTCTCCAAGGCAAGGGAATAGAAATTCCCTTACTCTGACTGAGGAGACGTCTGCAAATGCCTCTCACCTTAAGATGCAGCGCACGCTCCATTGGCGCATCTGCATAGTAGGCAGTGGTGAGTTAGGTAGAATTGGGCTACCCATGGAGCATGGGCTATGGGGGCTTGCCTGAGGGAGTGTCATGATGAGCTCCTCCACTTTAAAATTTACAATTATACCAATGACATTCACTATTGCAATGCTTTGCTAATTGGACTTCTTGTGTTGCAGCTTCAACCTGTTGTATCTGTTCTTTCTCTTTCTTGTCCAACATTTCTTAATGCTTTATGTATATTACAGCTTTTATGTTTCCCTTTATCGGCTTCCTCTAGATTCACAATTAGTTCAAACTTTTCTTAACCTTGAAGTCTCTACATGATCTTGCCCCTCCTTGAACTGATTTGGATGATATTTCAGTGACCTGTGTTGGAAGAGCAACAGCATGTGAGCTAGATCTGCACAATGATGGTGTGGGGGGAGAGAGAGAGAGAGAGAGAGAGAGAGAGAGAGAGGGAGAGAGAGAGAGAGAGAGAACAGAATAGGTAACAGCTCCCCCTGCTGGTGGGGATAAGCATATAAAGGCTTGTGGCTTGCTCTCTCCTACTTTGATTAGACTTCTCAGTATCTTATTTTCTTGTCTTGTTTTATGTCTCCCTGCCTAAGCAGCCATGACCAATAGCTTCTCTTGTAGTATGTGTATAAAGCTCTTTGTGTAACTCAGCTCCATTGCAAATGAGTTTGCTTTTTTCCTCAGCTCTGCTAACAACCTGACCGGTCCTGGCCCCCAATAGTGGGTGTAGTAGATGGTCATTTTGAATAAAGCACTCTCCATGCAATTAAAGAAACGGGCCTGGGAGCCGGAGGAAGGGCCAGGACACATTCATCATAAGTTTCATAACATTCATAAGTTTCATAACATTTATCATAGTTTATGGAGCTGATCAGACAGGAGTATCATCTGACTGGTCCCTTATATATCTCTTCTTTGCTTTCTCTCCTTGGACTCTCAATTCATCAAACACTAATATTCTTAGTAAACCTCAACCGCCTTGAGTGCCCTTGTTGGGAGAAAGGCGGGGTATAAATTCTTTAAATAAATAAATAAATAAATAAATAAATAAATAAACAAATAAATACTTTGTGCTGTCTTCTGTCACAGCTGCAGAAAAGCTCCAGTGTTTTTGTGGGCTCTTTCCAATTTTTACCTCAGATCTTAAATATAACGAACAGAACTGTGGCTCACACCTGCCACACTCCCATCTCCATCCACAGTTTTTTTTTCTTGTGGCTCCTTATGTGTGAAACTCTCCCATTAAATATTCATTTGGCCTCTGCATTGTCTTACTCCAAGAATGAATGAAACTCATGTTTTCTCTCTTGCTTTTCCTTCTTGATCTTGAGTTATTTGTTGTTTGTTTCTCCCTATGCTCCCTGAGGCATCTGGTGGGGCCACTGTGTGATACAGGAAGCTGGACTAGATGGGCCTTTGGCCTGACCCAGCAGGGCTCTTCTTATGTTCTTATTCCTTAGTAGGTTATTGCATTTAACTTCTTGTATTTAATTCAGTTGTAATTTGTTGTCTCAGTTGGTGCATGGTTTCCTCTTTTCCTCCAACTACACTAAGTTTCGTGTCATGTTTTTTAGATTGTGAACCTGTGGGCAGGGAGGGACCTATTTTCTATTTTTGGACAGTGCTTACTGCCTATTAGATGCTTTAAAAAATAATAAAAGATTATGATGCTTAAGAGATCAGCAAGGGGCACACAAGGCTAGCTGGGAGAATTGTATCGCTGTACAAGATGTACAAAGCAATATTGTAGCATTTTCTCCAATATTCCTCCCCACATTTTCAATTCTGTGCTAAAGCATACTATGTGTGGAAAGCTCCCAAGTCAACAGGCTCTAGTAGTGAGGTGCTAGTTTTTCTGTTCAAAGTAAAAGTATGACTTATGAACAAATACGTTTTGATTAAAAAAGACAGAGGGGTTTTTTCACTGCCCTTTTTTCAAAAAGCAATATGCCTAGTGTGGATATTTAGTTTGTCTTCCCCTGCAACAATACATTTGCAGGCAGACAACCAAAGAGGAATCAATGATGGAAGAACTGTCAGAACAGCAAGAGAACAAACGCAGCAGCTTTGTCAAATGTTTCCCAGTTCGTCTGTTGCATAACTGCAATGTAAAATGCTGCTGCTCTAACTAATTCCACTGAATACAGAGCCAGATTTTCACATCAAGGAGCTGAGGCCAGATTGTCAAATGCTCAGCGCTGAAAATCAGGGCCAGATTTTTCCAAAGTGTTCAACACCCAACATGACTCTAAAATGCTGATGTCTTCTGGAAATTCTGGCATGGTGTATTGTTTCTGCTTTGGCTTCACTGCCTGCAGAGTACAGCACCAATCTGCTGTAGTCATAGAAAGGAGCTATCTAAATGTTGTGACCTGCTTCAGGTCTTCTGATTCCTCTGCTGACTCTCCCCCCCCCCCACACACACACATATTGTTCTAGTTTCTGATTGGACACCACTGAGGTTGAGTCTGGGACTCTTACAGGAAGCATGCTGCTCAGTCCACTAACTAGGGAATGGCATAGCACAAGGAGACTGATTAAGGGCTCAATCCTATCCAATTTATGCCACTGGTGTAACCAGCGGTGCAGTGAGAACGGGAGGCCCCAGAATGGAAAGGGGATTCAAATCCCCTTTGAATTCCCCTTTTGGAGGGGATTTGAATCCCCGTTCCGTTCTGGGGTCTCCCGTTCTCGCTGCACCGCTGATTACACTGGTGGTGTAAGTTGGATAGGATTGAGCAGAGCTCAGCCGATGGCTGCGCTGTTAGTACTGTATTAGAGTAATAAACAGCATTTCTCACTTCATGCTAACTGAAATTGGAAAGAGCTTGTATACCGGATGAAAGTACCGGTAATTCCAATATCCAGGAAGAGCTCAGCATATTATATATTTCTCAGAAGCAAATATATGTATATGTATAAGGCTTTCCCATCTATGTTACTCATTTAGGCATGTGGATGACTGGTAGGAACATTTGTTCCTATAAAGTCCACGCACCTAAGGCCCAGTTCTACAGTTCTACAACAGGGCTGCTAAGAGCCTTTATCAGTGTGGAGCAGTGTGCACATCCTTTTGCCCGCTGTGCAATAAATTCAAATCAGCGACCAATGTGTCCAGTTATTGGTAGTCAGGAAGCTGAGGCAGATAGTTTAGAAATGTTGGAATTATACTCTCCCCCTCCACAGCATCCTGTTTAGGTTAGTCTAAATTCTAGTTAGGAGGAAAAATAGGGGTTACAAATTTTTGTTTGGTATGTATGTGTGTGAGGATGACAGTTGTATGAGCCACATTTTTAATCATTTTGGTTCTATCCACAACAACCTCTCCCTTCCCCCTCAAAACAAGAAAAGACAGCATTTTAAAACTGATAGTATAAAACTGGATATTTTGTTCATTTTCTTTCAAATAACATTCTTTGTCAGAAGTTTCAAAACTCCCAGAAATCTTTCAGAAACAAAACTAGCCATTCCAAAGATCCACATATAGCACAATCCTATGCCTGTGTGAAGCAAAGTTACCGGGAGAAGGCAGGCTGACTGACGGGAGTCGTGCCTAGAGGTTAGCATGCATGCACGTCTTCCTGCTCTCCACTTTCCCTTTGCTGGGCCAGCAGCTGAACAGGGGAGGACATTAGTAGTTTCTATCTGCTGCCACTATGAGGTACAGAGACCAGGCCGGGCGGGGGGTATCTGGGAAAAAATACCCTCCCAGGAGAACACTGAACCTGGGAATACAGGGTTTAAATACAGACCCTATTGCTTGCTGCTTACATTGTCCTGGGAATTCTCAGTCCCTGCACTTAATGGAGGGTATGCAGGTGCATTATGTGTGTACCAGCATTAGGTTCCACAGCAGACCAACAGAAAAACACACTCAGCGCTTCCTTGTGCTTGAACTTAAGTAACAGGCAGCCCAATCCTATCCAATCCTATCTAGCCAGCTGGGGTGTGTTGTGACAGTGGAGCACAATTCTTTTGTCGCAAAATAGCTGCCAACAGTGCATGGAGCACTCTGTTGGCAGAGCTACATGCTCTGGGCTGGTGAGGGGATATGATTGGGCTGTTAGTTTACATTTTTCATTTTTGCAATGCCATCGTAGCCTTCAAGGGTAAAATAGGTTAGGAATTAGATATAAATAAATAAATACCATCTATAAAGTGTTCCAGTTGAACCCTATAGTGAACCAAATGTTCACACTATTATCTCTTTTTGCATTGGCAGTTTTGTCTGGAATAGGATATAGGTGTTAAAAGAATCTGTTTCACACACTATGATTGCTGTTAATTAATTTCACTCCTAGACCGAAAAGAATATCTACTAATAAAACTACATTGCAAGATCACAGTAGTGCTGTTGAATACCCCAGCTCCCTTCAGCGAACACAGTGCAGTTTTCTTTTGCATTTCTGAAAAGATTAGGGAAACCTGATGAGGTCTTATGCGCCCAGATCTCTTACAAAATGGACTATGAGAAAAGATGATTGTGAAATAGGATAAAACGTATATGGCTTATAACTTCTGCTGACAGCCATCAGAATATCAGAACACAAACACCACACGCAAGAGAGTTGGCCACCATAAACTGGGTTTCCATTCCAGTAAAGATTGGGTGTCAGAAATCAAAAACGATTGGGTATTTTCAATCAACTCCTTGCTTTTAACTGCCTTGTTATACGTTTTAAAGAACTGGTTGCCCCAATAATATTGATCTTTCACCTGTTCAAACAACTTCCTGTGCCACTAAAGTATAATATTTAACCCGTTCTATGTATTTTACAGCCCAATCCTGCACCACCACCACCACCAATGTCCATGACGCAGCCATGCCGACGGAGTGTGTGCTGCATCCAATGGTGGGGGATGTGACCAGAAGGCCAACCAGAAGTAAGCAAAAATATGGGTATCCTTGGACTCATGCCAGCTATGTAGCTGGCATGGGTTCCTTCACCGTATGTAACTGGCATAAATCTGAGGAGAGAAATGGGGGTCAGCCTGGAAAAGAGGGGATTCTCTTTAGTGAACAGCAATCTCTGTAACTGACGTTCACCCATGGAACAACCCAAGTGGTCAAGGATGCTTGGGAGAGATGTGAGGATACATGCCTAGCATAAGAACATAAGAACATAAGAAGAGCCCTGCTGGATCAGGCCAAAAGCCCATCTAGTCCAGCTTCCTGTATCACACAGTGGCCCCACCAGATGCCTCAGGGAGCACAAGACAACAAGATAACCTGTTTCCCGTTGACACTCCCTTGCACCTGGCACAGAGAAAACTCACTTCTAAAACCAGGAGCCTAGCAATGGACTGCTGGCTCAATGAAGCAACTGTTAAAGAGTGGGTACCTAGCTATAGTTCTGGGTGCCTTTGTACCCTCTCCCCTAAACCACAGTCATTTCTAGCACTGCAGATAATCTGCTTGTGGAAATGTGTTTGCTATAGAATCACAGGTGGGCACTCTCTCACATTTGTTATATGTTCTGGCGAAAGACGCACAATAATCTTGCCTGCATGTCTTCCCATATGTTGTTTCTGCCTCCAAGGGATTAAATTGGGATGTTTACCCCATGGCTTTTTACCCATTCTTCTTTCCTGGAACCATCTTCTTACACTCTTACACCAGTACATTTATAAATGGTCAAATAAAGTCTCTTTTTTATCAAGTAATCTAATCCTTGTAATAAAATGAATATTCAAGACAAGCTGGGGGTGGCACTCAAGAGATTCATTTATCTTAAATCTGGAGTGCTCTTAATGGTTTGGCAGATTTTGCAGGCAGCTCCTGTTCAACTTGCTACTTAGTAGGATAAAAAAAATCTGACAAGTTAAAGATGCGTTATTTAAATTCAACTTTTTCAGGGTCTAGGGACCTTAAAATGATTTTTTCCCCATTAAAAGCTCAATATCAATAATTACACTTTTCTGAGAACTCTCCCCATTCTGCATTTTGTTAGATGCCATTATCATCCATTGGTGCATTAACATCAAATAATAACATAAATTCATGCAGCATAGGATAGTCCTGTTCAGTATTTGTTTAATTTATAGGTATAGATTTTTTCCTCAAGAAAACGTGCTTTTAAAATACAACGCTCCAGAACAGAGATACATGTTCCTTAGAGAAATTATTTTATCAGGCCACTGCTATGCAAACACACACTACAGTGTATCCTTTCAAGCTTAATTCTCTTTCGTTAAGTACCATCACCCTTCACCCTTTTTGAGGACATTCAAACAATGTAATAGGATCATCACAGAACTGGAGACCCGGGAGTGACCCAAAGGTCTTCTGAATTGATATGCTGTGTTTACATAAGACTCTTCCCATGCAACATTTCTGAATCAATCCATTTGCCTGTTCCATTCAGATTATATTATGCTACACATCATGGCAGAGGTTACCAAATTGCATTGTTAAGAGCATATATGACAAGGAATAAATTTAGAAATGGCCACACAGATGACACATGTATGTGTACAGTAGTACTTAAATTTTACTGTGTGGTTCCAGTAAGCACAGAGTTCTTCTGGAGCTCTGTCAATTGTTGGAGCTGTTTGATATTTCTGTTTCAATTCTGAGACTGGCAAATAAGACATGATGAGGCATCTAGCAACAGCAGCTCCTCACAACTTAAAGGTAAAGGTATCCCCTGACAATTAAGTCCAGTCGTGTCCGACTCTAGGGTGTGGTGCTCAGCTCCATTTCAAAGCCGAAGAGCCAGCGTTGTCCAAAGACGCCTCCGTGGTCATGTGGATGGCATGACTCTCCTTGCCGCAGCGCGTAGCATGCAGCTGGAACACGGAGCACTGTTTACCTTCCCGCAAGCGGTACCTATTTATCTACTCGCATTGACATGCTTTGGAACTGCTAGGTTGGCAGGAGCTGGCCAAGCAACGAGCGCTCACCCCGTCGCAGGAATCAAACTGCCGACCTTTCGATCGACAGCTTATGGTTCAGCGGTTTACTCATTCCATATACTGAATGCCCTAAACAGAACACTTGTAGTTGATATTTCTGCAGTGCTAGAAGCCACCTTTGGATCCTTCACAGTGTGTTATACAAGACGTTTTGGAAAAACCGTCCCCTTGTTGTGGCCTCCTTCAAGTAGTTATTCTTTCTTTATAGATAAATTGGTGGAGTGTCAAACACTTATTTCGCCATAGTTTCCTGGAGCAATACAGCAGCATTGAGTCCTGTAGAACTGGTATCATATCTACTGACACTGGTTGGCACCTGGCCTAGATGCCTTTAAAAGGAGTTTTTGGATAGATTCATGGAGGAAAAGACCATCATAGGTTACAAGCCATAAACAACCTCTAGGTTTTAGAAGTAGGTTTTCTCTGTGCCAGGTGCGAGGGAGTGACAACAGGAAACAGATTATCTTGTTGGCTGTGTGCTCCCTGAGGCATCTGGTGGGGCCACGGTGTGATACAGGAAGCTGGACTAGATGGGCCTTTGGCCTGATCCAGCAGGGCTCTTCTTATGTTCTTATGTTGTAAAGAGGCCAACAACCCAAGAGTGCTCCATAGCAGCACTGCCCCCCCCAAGCCATGAAGAACCTGCCACCACAATGGTGACAACAACAGCAGTACCTGCCTGTTGCCATGATTTAACCGTGGTATTTGATGTGAACACAAGCAGGGTGGAGTGATTCAAGCCCTTTAGGTTGTTCCAGTTGCAATAAGAGATAATGTTCTTTAAAAAAATACTGTGAATCCTATAAAAAAAGTGAAGATGACGGTCATGGTAGAAAAACACACAGTCAACCCAGTATTTGTTGTGAACAAGCCCAAGAGAGACAAGAGAATGCATTTGGATCTGAGACGAGAGACATGAACAAAGTGATTCGAAGAGTGCAAAAGCTTCCTCTGTTGCTGTGCAGCAGATGGTCTGTTTGCTTTTTAGAATAGTTTTGGTCTGTAGGGCATGCATCTTTTTGTTTTTCTGCTGCTCCAGCCCTCTGTTTTGTAACCACTTCCTCCACCCTGCATATTTCCACTGCACACTCCAGGGTTAAATCAGTTTATTTTGGCAATCTGGATCTCACTCATTCTAACGTTATGCCACACACACTATGATCTTTAAAAAGTGATTCACGCCACTCCTCAAATTCGTACGTTTGTGCAAACAGCTTTAAATGAGTCACATATGTGTCTATGCTGTGTTTTCACTTTAAGTTCCAGTGAATAATTTGTGACATTTCTTCTGGTTGTAAAGTATGTTTTAGATGTGACCCCCCCATCTGCTCTGTAATTAAACTGAAAGTTATTAAATATATGCCTCTTGCTTCTTCACCTGCCACGTGATGTGTCAATTGAACTCTCTCATTCTTTTTATCTGGTCCACTTGTAATGTAGGATAATTTAAATGCTCGTTTCTATCTTCTCCTGTGCTGTAGCAGCAGCATTTCTTTCAAACGCCCCATTTCCTAGAGGCTCTAGTCTAGCCAATCCATTTTTGATTCACTGTTTTTTGCTGTAACCCTGTGCACAGTTTCCTAGGAGTGTCTCACACTGGCGTCACTGCAGAGGGGCAGAGCTCTAAGTTCCACTGCAGTCCGACCCTCCGTTACACGGGAGAACGAAGCGCCCCCGCCCCCTCGCTTTTGGAGCCACTCAAGTTGGTGAAAGCAACGCTCCGAATGGCTCCAAAAGTGAGGGGGCGCTTCGTTCTCCCGTGTAACGGAGGGTCGGACCAGACAGCGGCGGAACTTAGAGCTCCGCGCCCCCTGCAGTGACGCCCGTGGTGTCTCATGGCACACAATAGGACTTACTTCCAAATAAGCATGGATAGAAGAATTGCAGCGCAATCCTGTGTAACCTTGCACCGGTGTAACAGTAGATGCACCGGTGTAAGTGCAATTACACTGGCATAAGTGCACTTACACCAGTGCAACAGTAACATCTACTGTTACACCGGTGCAAGGTTATACAGGATTGCACTGTTGGGCTGTTAGTGTCTTTTCTGACACCATCAGCGCAATCCTATCCAACTTACACTGCCAGTGTAACCAGTGGTGCAGTGAGAATGGGAGGCCCCAGAACGGAAAGGGCATTCAAATCCCTTTGAATCCCTCTTTGGAGGGGATTTGAATCCCCTTTCCATTCTGGGGCCTCCCATTCTCGCTGCACTGCTGGTTACACTGGCGGTATAAGTTGGATAGGATTGCGCTGCAATGTTATGTTTCTTGCTGCCAACAGGATAAAGTGATGCCACAGGGTGGAACAAAGTGTGTTTAAAATTGTGCTAGCCTTACTACATCTGATTTGGTGTAGACGTAGGCCAATAGATGTAAATTATCTGCTGGTCACAACAAACTCCACTCCATGACTTTCTCCTCTTTAGCCATATCAAACTGCCCCCATCCTTCCAAAAACAGTAGTTAAGGAAACTAGAAGAGAAGGGAGGCAGGCCCCTTGATACCCCTGTAATTCAAATACTGCACTGTGGTACTTCCAGAATTGCTTCCTTGCATGCACCAATTCACAGGCACTATTGTTCAGGCAAAAGAGAAAGAGAATCCTGAGCAAACTGAATTTCACATGTTCCTGGAAAGGCCTTTTGTACAGTATGAACAAACAGGTTGCACTGCTTCTGAACTACAAGACCAAGACTCTGGGGAAACTCTGATTTGAAATAATACAGCTCTAGACAAGGCATTCTCAACCCCCCCCCCCTTCCTGGCCAAGTACCACCTCCGGTGCCACTCTCCTGTTGCGTACCACCAGAAGTGACTGGTGATGACATCATTGCCAGTTACTTCCAGGTTTTCAGGGTTTTTTGAGGCCAGAAAACACAGGTAGGTAGGAGGCTCTGGGCGGGTGGGAGGGCCCTTCTGAGCGTCCCTGAGGGGCTTGGCCAAAGGCAGGAGCCTCAGGAGCAAAAACGCACCATCAAAAGTGCTGCATCAGAGCAGGGGTCCGACGGTCCAAGTACCAGCAGTCGGCCGAAGTTCTAGTACCACTGGTTGAGAACCCCTGCTCTAGACTATTGAATAAAACTCTAAAATTGGTGAGGTTGAGCAAAGAGAAAAAGTAACTGTAAATTACCCAGAAATCAAAGTAAACTGGGGTGGGGGTGGGGATTCATTATCTCACACACAGTAATGAATGTTTGTGGATTTTTTTTTAATTTCATACAGGAATTACAGAATAGGACAGGTTATATTATACCTATTGCTAACAGAGCAATGTTTCCCTGTTTGCATGAATCTTCATGTGTTTTTGTGGAATCCCCCTCCAAGTCGGCCATCAAATCACAGTTTGCATCTAGTTCCATGGACAGAAGAACTGTAAAAATCACAAATGCAGCACTAGCGTTACTGTGGTAGAAAAATATGGATCTCAGGCATCGATCGTCATTGTTTTTACATGGAGTCCCCCAAAGTCCCCGTCCCCCACTGAAATACGGCTCATATATCTTTGTTCATGACTGCACTGTGTTTCAGATCTTTGTTATTGCGCCACCGTGACGTCACGAATGGTTGAGTTCTGTTTTACAGTGCAGTATTTGGACACAGATCTGAGCTGTGATTTGACGATGCTTTTGTGTGATCTGCATATAAAAATATTACAAATTCAAGAGGATTCGTTTAGATTCTGCTAGATCCGATATTTCCATATTTCAGGGCATTGTGTTTTTGCTCTGCCTTGGGAACAGAGCAAACGCAGCGGATGTAAAACGCTGCGAATTCTGATTGGCTGACTGGTCCCTCGGTAAAAACTGAAAACAAACTCAGAAGATCGGGTAGCTTGCATTTAGGTAGCGGGCTGTCAGACTCATAGTGAGTCCTTTGCAAAGATCTATGGGTTGTGAGAGTTCACGTGTATGAAACATGTTTATATATGTTCAATTAACATCAGTAAGCAATTTCTGACAAACAGCGAGTCAACGGAATTTTAAATATTTTGACTAACCCCATAGCACATGACTGACATAGTATTGATCACTTAGATATGAAGGCACCACGATGAAACAACAAACGTTAAGAACAATCAAGCCCAAAGGAAGAAGAAAATTGCCTACGTGAACAAGCATTTCTTCTGTAAATGGACAGCGAGTCTTAAAATAGAACAGCTCAAAGAACGTTAGACGATATTTTTAAGATTTCAAAATCACGTGCTAAAAAGAGTAATGTCAAAACGGCAAGGAACTACAATCAGCAGCTGAACTTCTTTACTGAGAAGGGGAAAGGGCAGGCAGGAGCAGAATAGACGGTTTACAGAGCAGTGCATTTTATGAAAGGTGAATTGCTTTTGGAACTGGGTTGGAAGCTACAAGGAAAAAAAAAAGCTTTAGAAATGGCGCAGGAATGCAGTCAGCAAGGGGTTTTTATTTTGTTCTTCCCGACAGATAATGTGACCTTGGCCAAGCGAGAGAGGTGGAGAATTGGGAAGGCAAGAAACAAAAAGGGAGGAGGAGAGAGGAGGGGAAAGGCGGGGGGTGGAAGGCAGGAAAGAAGATCCCACCCACATCCTTAAAGGAAATTCTCAAGCTGGGAAAGACGCGCAACTTCTGCATGGCAAGTTGAGACCGGCTCTCCTGGGAGTTCCCTTTGCGGGGGGAGGGAAGAGGAAGCGAGATCTCCTTTGGCCGACGAGAGAGCCTCGTAGCCCTTGAGCAGCCCCGCCCCCTTCCTCTCTTCTTCCCCCTCCCCTCGCGCACGGTGCGCCTCTCATACACGCTCCGTCTGTCAAACACACACATTAGGACCCGCTGCTGCTTTCCAGAACTGGATCTTCTGGTTCAGCCTACTTCCCTCCCTCCCTGGGACGCGCTGGGGGATCCGATGACATCACTGGCTGAGCTCTCCCCTCGCTCTCTCTCCCCTTGTAACTTCTGTTCTGGGAAGTGGTGCCAGGAATAACCCAGTCTGTCTGCAGATCGGAGGCTCGTATCATTCAGAAGGGAAAAACACACACATACACACCCCACCTAACTGCGGCTTCTTGGGCCTGTCGTTTGCATAGATATAAAAAAAATCGAGCTAGCGACGAGAGAAGGAAAGCGAGAAGGCGAACAAGAGAAAGGGCGAAGCAAGAGGAATGATCGATTTTAACAGAATCACACGAACCAGTCGCCCTTTGGCTGTTGGAATATCTCTCTCTGTCTCTATATAAAGCAATGCTGCAAGGCACCTCACTACAGAGCCAGGCTTAGTAAGGGAGCAAGCAACAAGAACACACACACGGTCCAGTCAACAACAACATCAACATCAAGGGCGCCAGTTAGAGGGCTTTCCTTCTCGGTGACTCCCAGGTGAGCTCCTGCTGCAAAGACGTCCCCCTCCTTTTCCTATATCTCCCTCCCCACCCGGGTAGGGGAAGGGACTGACAGTCCTTCGAGGTGGTCTTGGTCATTAGTGTGGTGGGACTCTGTTGAAGGGAGCGGGAGAAGAGACTCATTGGGTGGGGGTTGGTAGAAGGAAAGCAAGCGCTTGCTGGGCTGTGTGTATGTATGCGCAGAAGGGAGAGACTGTTTTCATGGTACAACTTGGTGCATATATGGGAGACGTGAAAGGTTTTTCCAGTGGGGTGAATAGGGAGCGGCCGGCCAGTGTGACCTGTGTGTGTGTAGGATAAGAGTGACGATGGTAGCCCTTCTACTTGACCACCATTCAGTTGTCTTGGGGAGGGGGATAGACGTTGCTGAAGCTCGTCATCCTTCCCCTTTCCACTTATGTGGTGGAAATCGGGTTTGCCGCAAGCCCCCGTTGCAGAGGAGGTTCCACTATTTCCGATGCAGAGTATGCTGCTGCCTGCCTTCTTGCAGAGCCACCCCCAAGCTCTAGTACAACGTGCTGTGGAAACAGACGCCACCTCAATTCCAGTGTGGCTTTCGCTTTGTGTATAGAAGTTCAGATCTGGCAACCTTACTTAGGACCCGCCTCCCTCTTCCTGCCCCCCCCCAGCAGAAAATCCGACACCCCCCTCTATTTTGTGCAAAGGGAAAGTCTTTGTTAGTGGCCTAGTGCTAGGGAATGTGGGGAATACCCAGCACATGTAACTATATGCAGATTAGGAGCAGGCTGCCTTGCGTAATCTCCTCCTGTGGGGAAGAAGTATGTGCATGGTTACTAATGAGCAGATGAGGAGGCGGAGGAAGAGGAGAGAGCTCAGAGGAGGGGACGCGATACGGCTGCTGCTCCTCGGCTGAGGCAGCGCTCTGCCCATTTCAAGGTAGCTGGCTGGGAGGTGAAGGGGAGGGAGGACGGACGGACGGACGGACAGACTCACACCGGGCACACCCGCCCTGCGGAGGGGCTGGGGTTGCATTGAAGGGCGGCGGGGGGCGGGGGTTGCTGTCGGAAGGAATTTCAGTCACTGGCTCCAAGGGCTCAGGGTGACTTGGCAGCCGCCTGAACTGGCTTCAGTCCTTCTTGCGGCTCTGGGGCGGAGGTGGCATGTGGGAGCCCTGGAGGGGGCTGAGGAGGAGGACGCTCGTGGGGGTGGCGGCAGCTGTGTGCGCGGGGGAGGGGGAAATGAATGTTCACGATCGGGGGGGGGGGAGGACGGGCAGGGTAAGGAGAAGGATATCTGCGTGTTGCGCCTTTCTGTCTGTTCCCTGAAGTGGGTGGAACGTTGGCCCGTTCCGGGAATGTTCCATGACGTGTAAAAGCCACAGGAAGGGGGTTAACAAGGGGCTCTGCCTGCTGCTGCTGTGCAAGCAGATGTGCTCTCCCTCTCTCCCCCTCTTTTGCACATTTGCTCCCTTAAGGGGGTTTAGAATTAGAACCAAGGCTGTTTTTCCCCAGCTCCCATTTCATTGCAGAGAAAAATGTATTTCTTATATAAGAGGTGTGCATATGGATGTTTGTATATGATTATGTAACACACACATCCATGCTTGTTCCACATGATCTCCTGTCCTTAAACATCTACCTCTACTACATTGAAATGTAAAGGGCGGGTGAGGGCGGGGGTAAGACTCGTAAGTGTTGCCTGAGATTGTCCTTTAGGGAACTGAAGGAGGAAGTAAGGAATAAAGCCAGTTCTTGCAGTTTCTCCTTAGAATGTATTACCTCTGTAATGATGGGAAATTAACATTTGAAGGGGAAATCCCTCATTTAGCCTAGGCCACAGAAGAACATGCATGTCATTTTCACTTCTAAGACTCCTGAAACATTTCCTACTTGTAGGGTTTCTGAAGTACAATAAATGTTACCAATTCTTGCCTGGAAAGGAGATGAACTATAGAGAGTTCTGTGAAAGAGGAGATGGCATATCTGTTTACTGGTTCCAGAGAAAAATATGCAAAAATGTTAACATGCATCCCAGTAACAGAGGCCTAATTTGTATACATTTAATAAATGGGCAAGCCCCGCTGTTTTTCATTGTTTCCATACTATGCCACAAGAATCTTGTTTTTTTTCTCTTTAATAAAACCACTTGTATGTAAAAAAAAAAAACCCACAACATTAAAAAAAGTTCTAATATACAAAATATTGTTTTGTAGAGGTTTTTTGGTTGGGATGTAATTGAACAAGCTGTTCAGTTTTTTCTTCTTTCTGAAATCTTAATTTAGCTTCTAGAACTAAACTAAGATCTTCCATGAGAAGGGGGATTCTTTTATCCAGTTGCTAATAGAATTTCGGAAGTTGCATGTGTGCTTATCAATGTTGTGCTGAGGAAGTCTGATGAATGGTGTTTCGTTTGACAGCATTGAATAAAACTGTCATGGCTTACAGTATTCTGTTGGCTTCAATGGAATTGTAAACCACTGAGTTTAGGACCTCAGCCGTAGTATGTTGGAGATGTGTAATGTGGCTTGTAAAGGGGGAACATGATGGATATCTGTGGATCTGTTTCTTTTTTAACTTAAGCAAATTAATGTCTATGCAAACGTTTGCAAGATCTGGTACAATGTTATCTTTATTATGCTGTCTAAATACAGCTCTTTGTCCAAAGACCACCTGTGGACAAAAAGTTCATACTGCTAAAATCCATGGGAAACTTTGCCATTGACACTGGGAGAGTTTTCACCCTATGTTTTGTATAATCTTGGTCATATTATGCATTTCATTTCAGTCTGTAATTTTAATTATAATAATAAAGGGAACGGAATTATTCCATAAGAACAGTAAAGCAAAGTAACAGTTGCCAAATTATTTAGTCAGGTGAACATTCAGAAATTTTGCTTGGGCTTCTTAATGGTACTGTGGTAGTCTATCTGTTCTTCAGATTCATGAAAATGTACTATTGGGGGAAAAATCAGATGTTGATAGTAAAATGGTACTAGTGTAGCATTAAAGTTTCTTTGATATTTGCTGTTTACAAAGTCATAATAGCTGACTCCGTCATAACTTTGAAATTGCAAATATAGTTTTTGAGTTTGGTTGTTTTTAGTTTAAGTTTGCCTTTGTTTTTTGATGCTAGGTGCCTTTCTACTCCAACATGGTACTTGGTACATCTGCATGCTACATGGGAACCAAGTCTGCTGTTTGGTTTCTGTGATGTCATTTTATCCGAGTTCTGACAGATGAGTGGAATATTTAACGTGCAGTATTTTAATACAATATATGCAACATTTCTTGTACAGGTTGTTTTTAATGCTGCAAAGTCTGGGCTGGCTTGGTTTCATCTGCCCAAAACAATGCTGATATGACTCGAAGCAAGGTTATAATTGAACTTGACAAATCTAATGAAATAAAAAAAGGTTTTAATGGGGGAGGGGGGATTATATCCATTGTACAACAGAATGAGTGTTGGCAGATTTTGCTAGTACTGTACAGGGTTTTAAAAACTTTGTCCTAGTCCATTTTCTTAAGGAAGCAACACACACATATAGGTGTTTTTTTTAACCCTAGTTAAAAAAACTAGGTTTTTTAACCCTAGTTAAAAAAAACCAAAACCTTTTCAAGATCCTTCTGCCCCATTCTTGCAACCTAATCCTATGAGCTATGCAACATATATCTTATCATTAGCAGGATGGTGCAGATTATCCCCTGTGGAGCAACTGCTTCATTTCCTGCCACTGTGCTAAGGGTTCACAGGAGTTTGCCAGAGGTCGCACAAGGCTACTCTCTGGTGGCATTCTACCAAGGCTGGGGTCGTAGGCCATCATTGTTGAGCATCAGCTGAGACCCACATAGATAGCTGTTCTCCTCCACTGTTTTTGCCTGTTTACTTGTTCTCTCTGAGTATGCAAACATTGACAAGGAGCAGCAGCAGCAGCCTGCACTCACCTTGCCCTCTACCTGTGGTGGTTGGTGTGGATTGGGCAGAGAGGGCAAATGAATAGGCAGTGATGACAATGGCAAGGAGGTGAGCCCACTCGGGGTATCTTGTCTTTGCCTTGAGCTGACATTGCAACCTACGGCCTTTGTGGGACAAAGAGCTGCAGTGGCCTGTGCAAATATGTGCAGGGGTGCCTTTTTTCCCTTAAGGGAGAACTAACCACCACTTCCTTTGTATTCATTTTTTGCGTTGTATTGCATACTTCCAAGTAGTTCAGGAAAACATTTGAGGTTTACAAACTGTGCAATAGGTTTGCAGAAGGATGTCCCATGAGTTTCATACTGAGTAGGGATTGAAAGTTGGGGTTTCCACATCCAAGCCCAATACTCAAGGCACATCACACACATCAGCTGAAGTGGATTTTTTGGATCAGGCTGGAAGACTTAACAGGGATAGCTCACTCTTTCTTTAGCTCATTGATAAGCAGTGCAGTTTCAGCGGGGGAAGAAAGGAATCACAATGCCCTGGGACGAGGAAGGACTGAACGTGCTGTTAACAGGATATGAGAACTGAAGGAGGCTGTGGGGGAGGCAGAGTTGTGAAATTGGAAAGGTTATGGGACAGAATGTCAAGGGACAGAGTGGCTGGAGAACCAAGGAAGGACAGCACTGCTAACTGGCTGAGAAGCAGGAACCTGAAGGAATGAGAGTGTGGAAGGTATGAATAACTTGGCTATGAAGCTTAGTAGATTCACGGGCTCAATTAATTGACTGAAAAGCTTTTGATTGACTAAAAAAACTGCCCTGATTATTTAGACAGTGACAGGTGCTACCTCAGAAGCATTTCCCCATCTCCCCACTATAACACACATACAGTACAGGTGGGCCCCCATATCCACTGATTCGCTATCCACGGTTTCAGTTATCCACTGTTCGTGGGGACCCCCCCAGGCTTTTACTTTTTTCCCAGTAAGCTTCGTTTCTTCCTTAAAGAAATAGGAGAAGCAGCCTCTGGCTGCTTATTACAGGCAAGTAGAATGAGACTAAGTCCTAGAGAGGCTCTGCAAGGTTTCTGTTAACCTTGCAGAGCCTCTCTAGGACTTAGTCTCGTTCTACTTGCCTGCAATGGAGGCTGCTTCTCTGTTTGTTTTAAGGGAAGAAACAAAGCTTGCTGAAAGAAAAATAAGAGCGGGGGGGGGGGGGGGAAGCATGCCTGCCTGCAGGGGAGGCGGGGGGGGCCTCAGGAAACCATGGAGGGGGTGTTTGCTCTTATCCACGGTTTCAAGTATCCACGGAGGGGCCTGGAACATATCCCCAGCGGATATGGGGGCCCACCTGTATAGAAAAAGAAGCATTCTATTTTATTAATATGGAAATGTATTTTGTATAAATAGGTTTTTCATTGCTTTTCTGCAAGGTAACCAAGGCAATCTTTGTAAAATGTAATAGAATTAAACAATTTATAGTAATAAAATCAAGCAAAACAGGAGCTGCAGAAGCAATGAACAGCACAAAACCTAAAAATCCATACTTAAGGATCTCCCATGAGAGCATCTCAAGGGTTTATCTATGCAAATCTATCTTCTTCAAAAGGAAAAGCTCCCCTGCCAAAAATTCTTTCTCTTGTTAGCCACCCTCACTTCGAGCGCAATCCTAGCGTACACTCGGGTGGTGGAACGAGCGTTCTGCTGCCCGAAGCCGTCGTGAACGTGCCACAAAGCACGTTCACGACGACTCTCGAGCAAGGGAGGCCGGCCTCCCTTTCTCCGGCGACGGAGCACCCTGACGGCCGCCGGATCAGGTATGTCAGGATCTGGGGGGGGGGGGGTTTGGGTCGGCGGAAATCCGAGGAGGCCGATCAGGCTGGCCGCCATTTACACCCGGGAGAGGGGATGAGCGTCCCCTTCCCTGAGTAGACCTCTGCCCTGGCGGCAGCCTGGCTGTCGGGGAACAGGATCCGGCAGGTGGCCATGGGCTGCCCGCTGGATAGTTACGTAGGATTGGGCTGTTTACCTGGTGCAGTCACTAGGTCATCATAAAGTCTTAAAGGATGGTCAGGTGAATATGGAAGGAGGTGTTATTTGAGGTACTAGACTGTTTAGGGATGGGTTTAATTAATACAAATGTAATGAATTATTTGGTGGAAGGACATATGTTTGATCTACTCAGTTTATTTACAGCCCCAGGAAGGAGTTGAAGGAATGCGGTAAGAAAGGAGGGCCGTAAGGACAAATGCAGATGTATGCAGTTAGTGAGTCGGGGCATGTAAGGATCAGTAGGCTAGAGAAGCAGTGGTTCAGTGAGGCCAAGAATGGGGTGTGGTGAATATTGATGGGATGTAACCAGCTAAGTCATTGGCTAGAAGTCGTACTTAACTTATGAAAGACAGAAGTCTGACTAAAAGTGACACAACCTTTCCAATTTCCACTATTGGTGTAAATCCCAAAATGTAACTTGGCCAAAAAAGTAAATGTGGAATAAATGCTTTCCTAATATTCACATAATTAATCCAAACTGTGTGGCAACAATGCAAAAAAAAATGCTCCTAAAAGATTTTTAGATTACTGTATTTCTCATGTTTGAGATCTGTTTATAGTCCTTGTTACTATGAAGACAAAACACAGAAACATATGCATTCATCTTGTCCTTGCTGAGTAATGGTGCATGTGTCTGCTTGAATGTCTTATTGCTTAGACTATTTATTAGTAGATTAATGTGGCTCTTTTTTATTTAAAGAAAAGGAACACCACCAAATTTTGATGTTGCATTTTAATCATTTTGACTAGATACAGGGGTGGTCTATCAATCCTTGCAATATTAGATACCCTCTGTTATAATAAACAGTTATTGCACTATGCACGTAATCAATATTATAAACTGATGTATATAAATATAAAATATATATTTGAGAGAGAGAGAGAGAGAGAGAGAGAGAGAGAGAGAGCTTCAAGGGTTGTTAACCCTCTGGGATTGGCCTCGGGTGTCCTGGAATTAGCACTGATCTCCAGGAGACTACTGAAAGCAAGCTTGGAGATTTCAATAGTGCCTCAGCTCAAATGACATGACATCACTCTGGGAAAGACAATCTTCAGGACTAGCTTCGGTCAAGGGTGGCAACCCACAATGACCTAGCAGGTTGGAAAAAGTGTTGGTGGGGTGGAGAGAGAAGAGGAAGGAGTTGGGAGTGTATTAAATTGGAGCCGGAGGCCACTGGGCTCAGCAAGTTGGTCAAAATGAGTTGGTGGACCAGATGTAGCCTGTGGACCTTAGTTTGGGACCCCTGTTCTAACCAAAATAGTATGGACATTTAATTTTTCATGTTCTGCCTACTAACTATTCTTGCTTCTGAAAAGTTCTGGGCACTTACTCTTCTAATAAGTGATCTTGTTTAATATCCTTACATGTCAGCAGAAATCCTTAATTGGTCAATTTTCTCCCCTAACTAAACATAAATTCTGTAGTGCAAAAAACGTGGGCTGCATGACCAGAGGTTTTGGATTATGCTTCTGTGTAGTATAAAGGCTCTATTTAGTGCAAACAGTTACGTTTTATTTGTTATAGCAACTTATTAGTATGCATGCTTGTTCAGGAAATACGCGCATTGGAAACTTGGTTTAAACTGCCTCTTTTTCTTGTTGATTTAAATCAATCCACCCTGACTGTAGGAGGCATGTTGATAAGATCAGCAGTGTGGCATAAGAAGCTACTGTGGATATGAGACAAGCCATTTGTGTTTTAAAACTTTTAAAAACTTGTATCTGGGAGGTGCTGAATGTATTGGAATTCCATAAACTACTGCGGGCTGTCAATCAGCTTTGGGAACTGGAAGTAGGTTCCTAATTCTTAGTTACTGTTGAATAACGTAAGTGCTTGTTCAGAGTAAAAATCTTGAATGCTAATAGTTTTCAGATGGTTTTCGTTCTTACTTAAATTCAGCAAACATTTCTCCAAGGAACTTTCACAGGTGCGGGTCTGGTTTGCATATTATAAAATTGCTCCACATGGTGGGTGTTATGTGGGGAACCATTTCTGTGCAGTGGCGTACCATATGTATGCGCTACCATTACATTGCCACAAATCTATATAAACAGTTTGTTGGGGTGTAGAGAAAAGTGCCTACATTTCATGGTGAGCTGATGCACATAAGTGATTCACCACAGAATAAGAGCAACTACTTGGACTGATTTGAAGTGATCTCCCTATGGCAGTAGGTTTACCAATTCTAGGACTGAATGGATCTTCTTCTTTGCCAGGGTCAAGCCAAAGATGGTATTACACATGTCATTTGTGCCTGCAGAATTTTTTTTTCCTTAATGGCAATTGCAACTACAGGAATTGTGGGGGGAAACTGGGGACGACTGATTAGGAAGCTTCCCTCCTGGGTTTATAATTCTTTATAGCTGTGGTTTCTCAGTGCTGCATACTATTATTAGTAATTAAGTACAGTAAGTCCTCACTTAAAGGCGTTTCATTTAAAGTCCTTTCATTTTAAAGTTGTTGGGAAAATGTCCATAGGAATGTTTACATTTCTCAATTAGCCTATGGCAGAGGTTCCCTAACTCCTGGGAAGGCCTTACGATGCTCTAAGTAGCAGCGGGGCCTTCCCAGGAGTGGCGATGACACGCCTGGGATCGCGCCGCCACCGCTGCGCCCGGGATCGCCGTTTTTACCTTCATTGGTGGGCAGTGGGTGTCCCTCGGGGGTTGCGGGGAGCCTGCGGACCCCTCCGCAGGCCTCCCCAAGCGTCGGAGCAGCGCTCCAACGCGATCGCAACTGACTTCCGGTTTCATGCGAAACCGGAAGTCAGTTGCGATCGCGTTGGAGCGCTGCTCCGACGCTTGGGGAGGCCTGCGGAGGGGTCCGCAGGCTCCCCGCAACCCCCGAGGGACACCCACTGCCCACCAATGAAGGTAAAAACGGCGATCCCGGGCGCAGCGGTGGCGGCGCGATCCCAGGTGCGCCGTTGTCGTCACCGCGGGTTGCCATGCCCCTTAAGGGCATAGCAACCTTTTCTTCCCGGCTGGGGCGTCGCGACTCCCCAGTTAGGGAACCACTGGCCTATGGTAAAATTGGTTTCATTATAAGTCATTTCGCTTAAAGTCGCAGTTTCCAAGAAGAACCTATCGACAACGTTAAGTGAGGACCTGCTGTATTAAATTTTCCTTAAGGAAAAGAAATGGAAGCACAAATGAAGCATTTACAGCGCACGCCTATGCATGTCTACTCAGAAGTATGTCTCATTCACGGACTTGTGTTCACTGCGGCTTACTCCCAGGAAAACGTGTATAGGATTGCAGGCTTAGTGTCCTGTCCGGTTTGATATTGTATTGTGGTTGGGCCAGTTAGGACAATACTTTCTGACCAGCCTTGCTTCTGTGCATTTAGGGATGTGAAAGTATGTGTCCTGCCTCCCTCCTATAACTTCATTGCATAGGGGTGGTGGTGTCTATATGATCCTTGCATGTGCAATTTTAAATACGGTACTACTTTGATGAAGTATTTAAATCATGTGTGGAGGAGGAGTTTGGATGAACCACCTCCCCTGCACAATCAGGATATGTGTGCTCATGGTGTGCTTGTGTCTCTAATCTTGTGGGAGCAGGGCCGGTCAAAGTATTGTTTGGACCAGCCCCAGTGAATCCAGTAGTCATTCAAACTACTTGCATTGATTAGCAGAGCTGGTACGATAACCTGGATATCCAGTTGCTTAGGGTGGAGACCAAGTCGTTTGCAGTCTATCTTCAAAGAGGGAAGGAAACATTGCTCATTTGGTTGGGATTAAAATTGTATGCAAGGGTAGACTGAGGACTGGGAAGAGCCCCAGGATATAAGGAAGCTAAGGGCTGTGTGGCCTCAGAGGCAGGGAACTGAAGAAAGGGAGCAGGGTAGAAAATGGATGGAGGAACTGAGGTAAGAAGGGGCGCATCACAGAGAGAGCTATGATGAAGAAAGGCTGTATGCTATGCAGGGTAGAACAGGAGTCCTAGAAAGGCTGGTCAAGAGGTGGGTTGCTAAAGAATGTGGGACAACAAAATAAACTGAAAAGCAGGAACTCAGTGAAACAATAGCTGGTAAAGACACGAGTCCTCTTCAGATATTGTGCTTTCTGCGTTCATTGAAAAGGGAAATGTGCTGGATCGCCCCGCCTGCCTTGCCAGTGTGCCCACTGGCCAGAGTCTGAAACTGCCCCTGCTTTCAGTGTTTGTGTGCTGAGACAGCCCTGAACATGGGGAAGGTTCCTCCATTTAGATGTGTCTGTGCAAAAAGAAACAGGCTTTAAATAACAAGATCTTAATACATTATACATGTTCTAATTCGGCTTCTGAATAATTAAGCCATATTTAAGTCACATTGTCAAGTTACTGTCTTATAAGGTAAGCACCGAAAATTTACTTGTAGCGAGAAGTATGTAGGGGTAACTGATGCAAAAGGAGACACGACTTCTGCATCATGAACAGTTGTGTGGAAAAGGTAACTTCAGCAGATGAAAAGGTAACTTTTTACAGAAGAATGAAAACTGTTGCTGTCGACATTCCCTTTTTGATACAGCTGTTACAGGCACCGTCATTTATGGCAGGTTCTGAGGGGCACTTAGCACAGACTCTTTACTTTTGACACAATTTAGAAATTGTTTTGTGCATTCTGAAATTTGACATCAGAATCAGAAAGATAAGACCATCATTCTGCCCCTGCAGTGGCAATTTCTGCACATAGTAAGAACCCAAAATTTAAGAAAGAGGGACAGCTGTGCAGGATGGGGCCTGCGCCGGCGGAGCCGGAGGCCTCCTTGGGGTAAAGGGACATTTGTCCATTTACCCTGAGTAGTCACCCTGATGAGTCTACTCGAATGTGCACCAGCTATTTTGCTGGTGCACATTTGAGAGGTCCGTGTAAGACCCAACAGGCCCGGGAAGGGGGATAGGATATGGCGGAGGAGATTGCTTCTGATTCCTCACCCTTTCTGGGTCTGGCTGACCGATCCCATCCCTGGAAACACCCTGTTTCACCCTGCTCCCTGGACCTTCACTGTGCCGCAGGGACTCGCCTCTCTGCCGCGGCATCCATCTGTCCCGCGGTGCTGGCAGAGTGGTGCAAGCCTCTCCTCTGGCACCGCTTACACATCGGGTGCCGCAAATGTGGTTTACAAAACGCTTGCAGCACCTTAGACCGCGTGGAGCAGTCACTCCGCCAGTCTACAAGTAGACAGGATTGTGCTGCTAATCTGGTTTGCAATGTGAAAATTTCATCTACCGTATTTTTTTCTAGAGATCAGCATTTAAAAAAAAAAATTAGAGCTTCAATCCTGTCTATAGTTATGTCGGTGGAAATCCCTTTGGTTCCTATTTCACTTTGGCCTAGGTTGAGGGTGGTATCCTAAGATCTTGTTTCATGGAACTTGGAATCGTTCTACAAACTCATATTTACTCTCTGTTCATCTCTTCCCCAAGTAGTGTATTTAAAAAGGAAAACTCTTACAGACTGGAAAAAAATTATTGTGATAGAATGATGGAAACCCCTGTAACGTTCACAGTTGTTTATGTCGACAAAATAACTTCAACACCTGTGTTTGGTCATTCATTTTTTTTCCTGCTGTTTTCCAATAAAACTTGGAAGTATCCCAATTGATATGTTCTGAGATGTGAATTTTCTGGGGTGTGGTGTGTTTCTAATGTTTATGGAAGATTTATTCCATCATGCTAGTGTGTATATATTCATTGTAGTAACCGTTCCACATAGGTGCAATGCTCTCTTCTGCCCTCACTGGTAAATCTAGGCAGGATCAAATCCAAATCCATAGCAACTTTGAACTCATCAGGCAAACAGAGGGAAAACGGAGCCAGACGGAGGTAGGTAAGGCAGCAGGAAATGAAAAACTCTGTTGTGGGGTGAGAGTTGTGCATGTGTAAACCTCCTGCTATAAAATCAGCTAGACCAGAAACTAGAGCAGGGCTAAACAAGTGTTTTAAGTAAGATCTCTCTCTCTCTCTCCCTCCAGATAGAGATCCTGGCTTTAATGCTCCTGGCTTTCTCCACTCTTTGGCCATAAAAAAGTTCCAGTTGCCTAAGGGTCTCTTGTGCCAGCAAAGATCTGGGCCTGGGGACTGTTTCTTAGGATACGGCTATCATTTGGAAACATTGAGAAGGGCTTCCATGTGGCAGCGGCTCCACACAGCAGATGTAACATGAGAGTTGTCGGTGTGTTCATTGCTTTGAATGTATGTAGAGCCTCCATGATAATGCATGCTGCTGAAATGGAGACTTGCTGTGAAACTGGGGCAATCAAACTAGTGAGTAGCTCTTGTGTGTTACAGCCTCCGTGTGAGCTGTCACCGTATGTGCAAGTGGTTCCAGTGTCTTCTGCCTGGTGACCATAAGATAAGAATTGGCCCTGAGTCTGGCTGTTGGATCTGGACCGCCGTAAGCACTTCTGGACCACTGTCTGTGGTCAGATTGAACACCCCTGCAGAGAATTAGGAGCTTGACACTGATCCCTCTTTGTGTAGCTTTTTTAATGGGATCCTGCATAGATGGCAAAAGATAATTGCAAAAGGCCAATATGACCAATTGCTGACCTCTGGACTACTGTAATCTGAAGACAAGACCATCTCCTTCAAAAAGGCTCCTTTATTGCAAATCTGTGCCAGGTTTTGTAGGAGAATGTGGATTGAGGTGTAATTTAGAAATGTCACTGTTTGGCTTGTGTTTTCTGTCTGGGATTGGCGTGTGTTGCGTGGATTTTTATTTTATTTTATTTAAGAGACGGCTTCATTTTTGGTTCTTTTGCCACTTCTTTTGTATGGACAATTAATATTCTGGACTTCCGGGATGGAAGCTAAGGTTTTTGTTGAAGTGTATTGAGCCATGCTTCCATGTCTCATGTGGAATGTGAAAGAGTATTTCTGTTTACATTTGATTCAGCCCAGTTTTGCTTTAATATATCTGCAGTGTGTTACTTGATCCCGGTCAATAGTTCAAGTCCGTAAGCAGGCTATAATAGTGGAGGACAATTTGGATAACGTGACACTTTGTCAACCACGTGGATTGTGGTTTGCAATCCCAAGGAGGAATAAATAGACACCGTGGTTATTTGTGGACATGTGTGCTGGAACACAGAAGGTCCCCATATGTTTTAGGCCAATTGATATGGGAAAGCCATAGTGTCATGGTCTGGGAGGAGGAGGGATTGAACGTAACTGTGTTTTGAGTTTCTTTCTTTGAATAGGCATTAAAGGCTTAAATATTGACTTCTACTAAACTGTTAGTTTGAAAATGACATATAGTGAAACCACTTTTATTTCAACTTCTGTAACTTGGTCATGTCGTTTGCAGTTGGCTCTTTGCTTCACAACATGTTATGGTCCTTTCTAGCCCAGACATTTCTCTTCATGTGCAAACAAACGTCATCCCCCCCCCCCATCCTTCCAGGTTTCTAAATTTGGGTGACGTGTGTGGCAGGGGAGAAGAGGTTGTCTCCTCTGCGCTCTTAATCTTAATCCTTTTACCTCCTACCACTTCACATATGCTTATTTATCAACAACAATTTTATGAGAAAGACTTGTATGATCCTCTTATTAGAGATGAATGGCTAGCGTTTAGAAAGTACTGTAGCTTTCTTAAGTTGAAGTGTGTGTGTGTGTGTGTGTGTGTGTGTGTGTGTGTGTGTGTGTGTGTGTTTCCGTTGGCCCTACTGGACCTCTCTGCAGCTTTCAGCACAATCGACCGTGGTGAACCTCTGTTGCGGTTAAGCCATTTTGGGGCTTGGAGGCACTGTTTTGCCGTGGTTCTGTTCCTTCCTAGCTGACATGTCCCAGAAGGTGGTTGTGGGGGATTCCTTTTTGGCACCCTGGCTGTTGGTGTGTTGGGTGCCACTGGGGTCTAACTTGTTCCCCATGCTGTTTAACACCTACATGAGGGCATCTGGGGATTTTGAGTGAGATACTATCAGTATGCTGTATATGCGATGCAGAATGCTATATCTCCTTTCCACCAACAACTGGGGAGGGGAGCTGTTGACAATGTGAAGCACTGCCTGGAGATGGTTGAGAACTAGATGTGGGTTACCAAGCTGAAATTAAAAGTCCACACAAAACAGAGGTCCTCTTGGTCCAGAAATCCACAAGCCAGAAATCCACAAGTTCTCAGCCAGTGGTACTAGTACCACCAGTGATGCTTTGGCCGAATGCTGGTGGTACTCAGACCACTGGATCCCCACTCTGACACAGTGTTTTCGGTGTTGCATTTTTGCTTCCAAGAGGCTCCTGTCTTTGGCCAAGCCTCTCAGGAATGCTGAGAAGTGCCCTCCCACCCGCCCAGAGCCTCCTACCTGCATTTTTTTGACCTCCAAAAACTTGGAAGTAACTGGCGATGATGTCATTGCTAGTCACTTCCGGTGGTAAGCAGCAGGAGAATGGCGGCAGAGGTGGTACTCAGCTGGGAAGGGGTTGAGAACCCCTGTGCTTGACTATTGGCCTGTTGTGAATGGGGATGCACTCCCTGTCTGCAGGAGCAGGTGTATAGCATGGGTTCCTGGATCCACAGCTGCTTCTGGATTGCCAAGTGGCTGCTGTGGCCAGGGGAGCTTTTGCCCAGCTTTGGCTGGTGCACCAGTTGCAGCTATACCTGAGTCAGTCAGACCTGACCACAGTAGTCCAATCCTTTTTTTAGTTTACTCCAATGCACATTATGTTGAAGATGGTCTGGAAACTTCAGTTAGTGCAGAATGCGGTTACTGTGCAGTATAATGTGCAGTTACTGGAGCTTTGCGATTTGATTCTGTTGGACCACTGCTCTGGCGAATACACTGGTGCTAGTTCGCTTCCAGGCCCAATTCAAGGTGCTGGTTCTGACCTTTTTAAAGCCCCTTATAGCTTAGGACCAGAGTATCTGAGGGACTGCCTTCTCCTATATATTCCAGCCCACCCTCTGGGATTATCAGAAGGGACCCTCTTGTGTTTGCCATCAACAGAAATGAGATGGCGGCGGTGAGGAGTAGGGCCTTCTCAGAGGTGGCACCACAGTTATGGAACTCCCTTGTTGAGTTGTGAACTGCAACCTCTCTTGAAGCATTCTGGTGGGGACTAAAGTGTTTTTAGTTCAGTTGGCATTTGTGTGGTGATGGGTGGTGGTGGTAGTGATTTTTGTATTGTGTTGGTGTTTAATGTGTTATGTCTGCTTTTATTGCCACTTTTGCCTGTCTTTTTTTGTTTTGTTAGCACTTGTTGCAGCTTTCCCCCCTGTGCTGCTATGTTTTTATGCTCCTATGTTTATATTTTTATGTATTACTGATGGTTTTATGACAACTGCTGCCTCTGGCTTTTTTTTCTGTTTTATCGCTGCAGTGTTTTTATATACATGAGCTGCCTTGGTTGTCCACATTAGTGGGGAAAAGGTGGGCAACAATACACTTAATAAATAAATATTTTGTGTGTGTGTGTGTGTGTGTGTGTGTGTGTGTGCGCACATGAGATGGCTCTCTGTGTACCTGTGTTTGAATGCTGATGTTTGCACCTTGGCAATGCGGTGATAATTTTAATTGCAGTTCTGCTACCAAGGCGGAATCGGCTCAACAAACTTTAAAAGGTGTTAAACTGTGTCTATTTGTATGACAAGGAGGGCACCTGATCTAGCACTTCAGTTGAAAAAAGTCAACTTTTATCTGCGCATCTGGTATGCTAGGCAAGGATATTTTTTTCAGGATTCAACAAGGCCAGATTTTTGCAGCTATGATGCATTAACGTGCAACAAGCCTTTCAGTTAGGGCCTTTCCCTCAACATTTCTCTTCTTTGGCAAAGGTAGACATCTCTCTATTTTATTTCTGTATCATCGGAACAAACAGTTGAAGCAAACAACTGCCAATTAATGGCATCCTTTGATATTTTTAGATGTGCTGGCTGTTTGTATTTCTGGTAAATGTAATCCTTTGGGTACCATTGATAACTTTTCTGTGTTAAGTGGTATATGATAAATGCCACTTAAGTAAAAGCAGACTGTGCTAACCAGCAAAGTATAATAAAACAATGATTACAGCCATGGGTGCTATGCTATAGTCATTGGTAGTTTTATAATGAAGCTAAGCCTGCAATTCTATATGCACTTATCTGGGCATACGTCCCACTGAACTCAGTGGGGCTTAGTTCGGAGTAGACATGTATAGGATTACACTGCAAGTCCTTGTCTTTGTGAGGATGGGACCGTTTCTCAGGCTTCATTGCAGTTCCCCCTACCACCCCAGACAATGTGAAATATATACGCTAGGAATGGGCTACAAATTACAATATCTGGATTTACTCATGTAGTGTAGTGGTTAAGAGTGTGAGCTGTGAGCCAGGCAGTTCCACATTTGAATCTTACCTCAGTCGTGAACTCCCTGGCAAGCTCATATTCCTTCAGCCCCAACATCTGCTCCCAACTACATGGCTGCTGCTGATATTGGCTTTTCTTACAAGAATGTTACAAATATGGCAATTTGAAATCTCCACTGGATGAATGTCTTATCCAAAACGCCAAGCCATGCTGTTGTTAATAGGCAAGAGTTAAATGTAAAGCAGGAAAGCACAGACTGGCAGAAGCTATACAGTTCTGACATAACATTGCCCTGTGACGGAACCTCCTGCACCCAGAAATTAAGTGTAATCAAAAGTATATGAAGTAGACAAAATGGACACAATAACTGGGCACCCATATGCACTTTCACATTTTTTTCCACTGCATGCCTTGGACAAAGTGGGAAGATGGGTGGGAAGAAGGAATGGGAGATAATTCTGTTGTAACCGAGTGGCAATAGAAAGAAATATCCTGGAATGCATGAAAATATTATAACCTTGGGCAAAAGAGGTCAGTTAAGAAAGAACACTATTGAGTAACTGGATTATCTGATAATGATCTCAACCTGTAGAACTTGTTACTGGAAGTTGGAGGCATTCTCTTTTGAATGTGTTCCTTATTGCACACCCAGAGGTATGTGTACAGCACACTGTAATTGCACACCCTGAAGTTCATTAACTTGCCAGTAAAATACTCACTGGTTATATAATATTTTAACAATTGAATTTCACTTGGTCCAGGAGTGGTCCACATGACGTGAACGTAATTTTAGAAACCCAGATGTTGCCTGCTGTATAGCATCTAGTATATATATGCTGTATTTGTAATACAGGTTGAGTATCCCTTATCTGGACTGCTTGGGACGGGAAGTTGTCTGGATTTTTGGAATATTTGCATAAATGAGATCTTGGGGATGGGATCCAAGTCTAAAACAAAATTCATTTATGTTCACCAATAGCCTGAAGGTAATTTTATACAATATTTTTTAATAATGTTGTGCCCCAGCATGCCTTGCACTATGCCAGCCAGGTGCTGAAAAAAGTTTTCTTTTTAAAAGTCATAGCCTCAAAAATGTCTGGATTTTGGATGTCCGGATAAGGGGTAATCAACCTGTATAGTATGTATATGCAGTATATACCTGGCTTCCAAGCCACATGTCATTCACTAAAATCTAAACGGAGTTAATGGGAAAGGTATGTTTGTCTCAAATAGTAATTTATTTTTAAAATAATTAGTAATTTATTTTTAAAATTTGTATCCTGTCTGTTCTGGCTAGTCAAAGCAGCTTCTCAAAACAGTTTATAATTCAATGTTTTATTAAACTCTAGTCTAGAAGCAATGTGTAATTGTCATGGAAAAGTAATCACAAGTTTGTTTTAAAGTATTTTAAATAAATAAAATAATAAATAGGCTGCCTTCAGTCTCAGTGAAGGAACCACCAAGGCATCTCACAGCACTCAATGAAGTAATCTCACAGCACTCAATGAAGTAATATTAGAAATCGGCTTTAAAACACCAACAGTCAAGATAATCACAACAGAGCAGCCAGCAACAAAACACATAATGGGAAAACCAAGGAACAGGTGCAGTCTTACACATGTCTATCTGGAAGTGAGTCCCACTGAGTTCAATGGGATTTACTCCCAGGTGAGTGTGTATAGAATTGTAACTTAAAAATAACTCTGGAGAAAGCCAAACAAAACAAGTGGGTTTTCACCACTTACTCATAGGCAGGCAGTATTGGAGCACCAAGCTACTGAGAATGGGTACCTCTCCAGCATCTATAAAATTGGTTTCCAGAATATGCTTACAATGAAGTGGCAGTATGGGGTTCATTTCGATGTGCCAAGAAAGTTGTAAATCTTTATCAGTGCTCATGTTGGTTCTGGCTATTTGCTATAATTGCAGGTATATAATTGTGCAAGCTTTGAGGACTGTAGCCTGCCCAATTTTGACTTTTGTTTTGTTGTTGTTGCTGGGGTTTTTTGTGTTTTTTTTTCCGTAGCTGTATCCTCTGTGGTTTGCTCTAATGGTTTTTTTTTTACTTGGAACAGATGGCATATTATGTTGAAAGTTCGCAATGCTTACTGATTAAATTTTTTTTATTTTATTTTCATTAGGGATGCCATGGTAGTCCGTAAAGTTTGATTTCCACACAGATATTATTATTTTTCAGGGGTGGGCAATTACCTCAACCCTCCCTTATGTCTGATTCTATTCAAATCTGTTGTGGAGGGGTGGGAATTGGCAGCTGGACGCACAGACCCTTGCTCACACTAAGGGGCCATGTGCTTGCAGATTCATCTTTGTCCTTCTCCCTATTTAAGAGCCTGTGTTTGTACATGAAGGCAAGGGAGAAAAATAGCATTAAATGGAAATGGTGGTATTACCTGCAAAATTGTCCATGAACAGGGCCCATGAGAAGGGGGTAAATTGTCCCCAGGTCCTGGGTTAAAAAGGGGACCCAAGAGCCAAAGGAGGGGTCCTAGAACATTTTCCAATCTCACCGGGATTCTGGACCTATGGATGAAAAGGAAGGCAGGCTCTGACTGGAAGGCCAGGTCTACCAGGTGGGTAGATCTGGGCTCTGCATTGGGAAGCCTGGCCTCTGGAGAATTTCCAGCCATTGCTGCCCTCCCCCCTGCCCCTGTTTCACCCCCTCTCCGCCCCTGTTTCACCTGTCCCCATTGCCACCCTCCCCCCACCCCATTTCACCCCTCCCCATTGAGAAGGGGACCAAATGAAACTTAGTACGCCCTGATAAAATTTCTCTTGGATGCCCTGTCCATGCGTTTGCACTTTTAAAAAGGCAGCATGTATGCACCAGTCCACTGTGATAATACACATCAGTTTGCACAGTTATTTCAGGGGAATGCAGAAACCCACATACCCAGAAGTTTGTTTGTTTTTAAAGAAAAACCACGATATAGGAGACCTTCTGTGGTCTTCCTGTGGCTATCCAGGGCTGTGTGGAAGCAAAGTGGAGAAAACTGTGGAAATAACAGAACAAGTTTCACACACCTCTAATTCTCATGTGTTTTTTTTTTTAGTTTATAAATGATCAAGAAGGATGCAGGGTTTGTTCATAATTTTCAACATTTGTTTTTTTTTTTTTTTAAATCCAGTCATTGAACTGTGCGCAATTTAATGTGGGGTGTTTTTTTTTTTTTTTGCAACTCTTATTGAATACAGTGGGGCTTGTGTGTGTGTGCACAACTGTGCACAGGATTGCCACTTTAAATGCAAAACAATTACTGGTATATTATTATACTTTCGTGACTTCCTAGGTGGTGTTGTAGGTGTTCCTTCCTAGTAGGTGTTGATGAGGAGGCTATGCATTGTAAAGGCATTTTGCTTAGCGCTTGAGCTGTATCTGCCCAACTCTATACATCTAGGATGGGATCTAGAAGCTTGCTAGGTTCCCTTCCCAACAGCAGCCTGTTGCTCCTCCAGGAAAACCACTTCAGAATGTTTGGGGGAAGCTCTGATGAAGCATATGGAGCTGCAGTCAGAATGGAAAATCCATCAAGGCTTGGGGTCACTACAGAAGCTCTTAGATATCCGAACTCTGCTAGTAACCTTCTATAATTCTGTTGCAACTGACAGCCATGTAGCAGGGCAGAAATGCCTAACACATGAGGCTGCTTCAGCTATATTCTTACAAACTATTCAAACATGATATCCTCCATTCTAATTCATAATTAGGTGAATGGAGGTGTAAATCTTGCTGAGGTTAGAACTTAACCAAAAACTGATTCTGTGTTGGTGTATAGTTTTGGGGTCTGAAAATTAACATAGACCAGATTATGCTTTGTATTGGATCATTTCCGATCAACTTCAGTTCTCTGAAGGGAGGTCTGAGCTCTCTCACAAATAAGAAAAGTCAGTCTGGGAGAACTTGGGGCTTGCTCACTTTTTAAAAATTCTGGGGAGATCTGTCACTCCAGCATGGTTTTTGGAGTGTGTACACCTTGCTGCCTTTCCCCTGGGAGAAAGTTATGTGTAAACTAGGTTGTAGCATCATGCATGTGTGTTTGGAAATAGTATCTCCTGGCCACTTGATCCCAAACCTCAGATCACGTGTTCAAACACAAGCATGGTACTGTTCTATTCCGTTGTTACTTTTTCCCGTGGTTAGAGTGTGCAACTCAAAATGTTTCTTAACGTGCAACGTTCAAGTGAAACCCAACACGTGCACTTTATAACCCGGTAGCTTGGCCTTTTGTAACCATTCTGCTACTTTTAATTGATATCATCTGCTGATTTTGAGTGAAAATGCTTGCTCTCTTGAGGAACATATTTATTGTAAATATTATTGTTGCCTAGGTTATCGTCAAATTTATGAGGCAGCAGCTATGGATCGACTTTTATTTGCTAATTTTTCTGTACAGCTTTCTCATTGTTTCCATGAATGAATTTTTCGGTAAATATAAGCTGGTAGGTTACTCTTGAGAACTGTTGGTTCTAGGTTTCATTTTGAAATCTGTTCTGCTATAGTAAAAGATTTGGCATTGAAACCTTTTATTTGAAAGTGCTAGTGGTCATCCTGTGTTGCTCCTTTTCACCTTCCATCCTGTCACTTTCATCTTTTTAAATGTTCTTATGAATAATTAGATGTTTATTAGAACAAATTTCGTATGAATGTGTGTATCTGAGATTAAAAAATAAAAAAATTGGTACAGTTGCAAGCTGCAGAATAGGGAAGGATATGACTCTTTTTTTTTTTTCCTTCATCTGGTCTTCTCTGTATAATTTCTGCACTCTCTGTCTTTGTGAGTATCAGTTCTTCTGCAGTAACCCCTGAAGGCAAAAGTTTGCCTTTAGTCATTTTTAGAGAGGCAAAATTAAGGGAGGAGCATGACATTCCACCGCAGCCTTCCTGCTGGCATAAAACATCCTTGCTCAGGGCAACTGGGTGTGGTGGGGGAAGAAGTTGTGTGGTGAACCACATTTCACTGGGCACTTAAGGCCCTGTCCAAGTGCCATTGAAGTTTACAGAAAGGTTTCTGTTGTCTTCTCTGGGAGTTTGGTTAGTCTTTCAAAAGCAGTGGCATGCCCTCTTCACCCAAGAACATTTGCTACTTGTACTCACTACTAGAAAATTCCTCCTTGTTGCCCAGTGAACAGATTCAAGAGGACTGAAGCCACCCCCTTTTTAAGCCAAAATTCATTTCCTCCTACCTATGTGTTGGACTGAGTGATGCGGTTGTATATATTTGTGAAAAAATCTAAAAGACTTCCCACATTGAAGCATTATTGCTGACTTGCATATTCATTTCACATCCTGCCTCCTCTGACGTAGCCAATTGTCTTTCAGCTTCCATCCCAGAATCTTCTGTTTACCTTCCAGTTACTTATCAAAGGGCAGGACTGAGCCTGTGGGCCAAGTCTTTAATGATGTAGGGTGTGGGAAACAACCACCTTGTTGTACACATAGCAGATAAACTCTTATCATTGTAGGACATATGTAAACATGACAGGAATTCCATTCACATGTCTGCCACATTCATTACATATAAACCTAGAGTGTGTTTGGTGGGTATTCTTTATGTGAAAAAGACACTTGGGTGAGGGGAGTGAAACCCACCCCTCCCTTGCCTTACTACACACTGCAATCTGTTGGTATAAGAAGTTTTCAGCTAATCTGGCTCACTGTTGGTACCGAGGTCAGACTCCGCAAAAACCAACAGAGTGGAGTAAGGTAAGATGGGTTTAGCAGTCCTCTCTCGGGTGCTCCTTTTCGTACAGGCCTCTCAACCTTATATGATGATAATAGGAATATGTGAGCAGCTGCCCCATCATATGTGGTTTGGCTCATAGCCAAATGTGTATCTGGGAAAAACTGAACCTAGGTAGTGGTGTACTGCCAGAGTTGTTGGCAGTGTGAGAAATGAGCCGTGCTTAGTCTGCAGGAGGAAAAAGACAATCCATCTGAGAAATGGAAGTCACAAAAATTGTTAATTGTATTCATAAAGAGGTAGGGTATAATTAATTTACAAAACTTGAGTATTAGGGTTGTGGTCCTAACTACAGATCATTTCCACAATTGAAAACAGTAGCCCGTGGAAGTGGTGGAAACCCCTTCAAATTTGTTCATGGCATGGCGGAAGAGAGCTGATAAAAAAAACTTTAAGTAGGAAATTCTTGCTCACAGAACTGGGTTAGATTAGTTGAGGTTGGGTTCCCTTCCAACTCCAGGGTTCAAAAATAAAATGGAACAAATCAAGATAATTAATTTTTATAGGCTGGGTTGTACAGACTGCAGTGCCAGTGGGCCATAAACCAGTGTGATAAACCATAATAATGGGCTTTGAATACTGTTTTATAAGGTGCAAGAATTGTATTTTACTATGACGAGCAGAT
The DNA here is from genome assembly GCA_026170595.1 of Plestiodon gilberti rubricaudatus. Classification (NCBI taxonomy): domain Eukaryota; kingdom Metazoa; phylum Chordata; class Lepidosauria; order Squamata; family Scincidae; genus Plestiodon; species Plestiodon gilberti. The sequence goes on from JANXHW010000001.1 coordinate 68,928,112, forward strand.
GGTGTTTTTCTAGGCTAGGTCTTTGCCAGATATAGTTTAATGCAGTTCTTCTTATGACATAGATCAACAAGAGATAATTACCAAAAGATTAACTTTCAGCACGTGGATACTTGTACTACTGTTTCTTATTATGTGTTGTTGTTAACAAGAGCAGCATTGCAGTAGAGTTTAACAATTACATTCCTAGTAGTTTCAGCGCTGTGTTTTCTGTTGAGTACCTTAGTGCAGTGTTTCCCAAAATTTTGGCACCGGGACCCACTTTTTAAAATGACACTCTACCAGGACCCTCCTAGCTTTACGAGACTTTCAAAAAAGGCGATCTTGAAAGAAATAATATTTTTATTTATGTATTTACAAGTAATATTTTACTTATTAATTTGCAATGAGGGAGCCCTAATGAATAGCCTCAAGGCTTGAGGAGCTTGGTAGTTATGTGACCCAGCCTTCACCTGCCCCCACTACCTGTCATTGACAGACTTGGGAAAAAAACACACCATAAAAAAGATGCTCAATCATTTATCTCTTTATCCACTAGTTACACAAGCTTCCAAACTGCAGGAGCCCAGCTGTTTGCAGGGCAATTAGCAGCTATTTGATTTTTGAATAGCCTCAGGGCTTGAGGCAATTAGTTATCTATCCTTTCTATCACCCATGTTTTCACTGGAGGCTCTGCTGCGGGACCCACCAGAAATCGGGTCGCGACCCACCAAGTGGGTCCCGACCCACAGTTTGAGAAATGCTGCCTTAGTGAATTCTCTCTCTCACGCACACATGCACGCCTGATTCTGTTTGTCTTCAGCAGCAATGTCTTCACTCTGAGAAGGAAAGGCAAATTATGAGCGTGACGTTAGATTCATGTGGTGCTGGATCTGTGAAGAATCCAGTGTATCTTGGTGAATGTCAGTGTGGTGGTTTAAAGTGTTGAACTACGGCTGGGAGTCTGTGGTTCTAACCCCCTAATTTAGGCACATGAAGCTCATTGGGTGACTTTGGGTCAGTCACCATCTTTCAGCTTAATCTGCCATGACCTCTGCCTGAGCTCAGAATCTGACCTGGAGGGGGAAGAGGGAACCAACCCCATATCCTGTCCCAGGCCTCAACCCCAGCCTGAAGTCTGAGCCTCCCCAGCCAGGAGACCCTGGAGCCAGAGGCACAGAAGACTGAGACCCCGCAGGGTCAGCTGTGTGTTCTCTGGAAGTCGTGAATGCTCCATACATATGTTCTGCTGTTTCTTGAGCAAATAATAGTTTCTGTCAATACAGACAGGGCTTTGCCATGGAGCTTGGCAACATACAGTTTCTTTGTTTTGTATGCAAGACAAGACAGAAGCAGGGAAAGAAAATCCTCCTCTTTTTCGATGCATTGAAAATGACTGAACTTTGGCCCTCAATTTGCTGACACCCAAAGGGAGTGTAAAGGCAGTGACGTCTTTGCTTGTTTCATCTGCACAACAGGAAACGCTCATGGCCTCCCCTTCTTCCTGCTATGAGAAAGTAGTGTTCTCTCTCTCCCCCCCCCCCTTTCAGTAGAGATGGCTGAGACCTAGTTTCAGGTTTGCACTCTGCAGTGAGCCATTGCTAGCACACTGCCCTGATTGATGTTTCCATCCGGTACAACAAGCCAGTCAGCTTGCGGCTACTGTGCTTTAGTGACGATGATGATAAATATGATCATTTTCTTCTTCTCTTCCCCCCCCCCCCTTCCTTAGAGAAGTGCCAGGGGAGAAAACTGCAGTCCAATTGCAAGTTCACTTTACAAACCATGTCAGTAGATGCTACTGATCTGAAAAGACCAGGATGATCTGGGTATAATTTGCCTTGGGGGAGAGAACATCACTTGCATAATATTGAGGACACATAATTTATGCCCATCAGCTGGGCATAAATCATTCAAGGGATCCTGCAATACACTCTAAATGCTGAATAACACCAAGTCTGAAGGTCCACAGTAGTATTTATTTTCTCTCTCTCCTTGATGGAGTTCTCTATGAAAATAGCATTTTTCTCACACCACCATTTGGAAAACTTCTAATTAATCCTTTGTTGTTGTTGATGCATTTGTGACAGAAATTAAAAATTGAATGTTAATTGCAAAAAGTATATTTTTGAGCAAATATTTGAACATATTTTTGAAAAAAAACTATTCTATTGATTCATATGTAATACTAAAGCAAGGTAGCATTTTTATATATGAGATTCAATTTAATACCACCACCACCATCAAAGGCTATTTTTGTAACAAGCTTTTCTGATGTGGAATGATAACATTGCAAATGGCCATTTATTTAACCAAGTTTGAACGCTGCGGCCAATCCCACCCCCTCCCCGATCTGATCTGGCCACTCCCGGCCCCCATCACCACCTCCCCTTCCCCCCACCCTCGCGTCGAAGCACTCGCCCTCCTGGGCCACACACCAGTTGAATTTGCCTTTTGCAATGGCTCTGGGTCGGCCCAGGGCGTCCTACGCTGGCTCAGGTCTGCAGAGGATTGCACCCTGAGTGTTTTGTAGAAAGATATTGTTAGGTTTTTCAATTGCTGCATATGCAAACTACTTTTCATACCAAATCTTGCTTGTGAGATGAGAAGAAAGAATGTTTTAAACGGATGTTGAAATTCTGGAGATGAGTGCAGTTTTGTTCATTTCCCTTTGTTTTGTTTTAAATCATCATAAGATAATGCATCTAAAGACTCTCAGTTATGTCTTTACAAAAATGAAGTCATTTGTTACTTTAACACTTGTTCTTGAATGTTTAAAAAAGAATTCCCTGTAGGGTCATTAGGCATGAGCATGGTACAACAGATGTATCTCTTGGGAGATTTTATAGGCTGGTTTATGTAACCGGGAAGGGGAAGGTTATGTGAGTGCATTCTGAATAAGAACAATTGATTTTAAATTAAGCATTTGTTCGATAGGATGTTTTTTTTTCTGGGCTTACTTATACCATTATTCTGCCATTATCCAAATTATAAATAAAATACGTTACTATTACAGTAGTACTGTATTAAACTGAGGAAATTATTTCCAAGTGTGTGGCAACTTTCATGGACTTGAGTAGAACCTAAGTTTCATCTTCCATACTTGATGGATCTGGTACCTCAATGTTTTTCTATTCTACTTCTGCCAAGCGTTCATCTAAATCTTCGGGCCATAGGTAACATTTACGATTGTTCTTATGGTGACCAAAACGTTAACTCCTGTAAAGATGTTATTCTCCTCAAATTAAAGTGCTTTTGGTTAAGTCTGCTCTTGGCAATGTCTTGTCATAGAAGATGTGAAAACTTGTGTAGTTAAGCTTTGCTAAACCACTCAGTGCATCAGTTGCTTCCTGAGCCACGATTGATCATGTAGCATAAATGCCTCAATAGCTGGTTCCAGTAGACCAAGTTGAGTGTAGAGCATGAGTAGGCACTAGTAGACCATGGTTCAGCTCCAGACTTCCAGCCCGTGTTTGGTGGGCTGCTGGATTTTGGTGCAGGTTTTGCTCACTGCTGAAATGTAATGCAGGCAATGTTGGTGAACTATGCAGCAAGTGACCAGGTGTGGCTGGCTACCTATGTATTGTGAGTAAGCAAAGGAAACCTGGTCTGATATCGTAGGTAGCCATGCAGGAGCCACTGTCCACTTTCATGCAATTACCGTAATATGTTTGAAGGAGGGATTTATAGTGCAAACACAGAACCAGGAAATACTGTAATTCCTTTTGTGGATTATACCTGACTGACAGCGCAATCCTATCCAATTTACAACACCGGTGTAACCAGCAGGAGAGGGCAGGGCGGGAGGCTTTGGAGGGGAGGAGAGATTAAAATCCCCTTTGAATCCCCCTTTGGAGGGAATTTGAATCCCCTTTCCATTCTGGGGCCTCCCATTCTCACTGCAGCGCTGGTTACACCGGTGGTTTAAGTTGGATAGGATTGCGTGGTGAGTAAAATAGACGTGATTTTTATTTGCTTTGTACGTTGTTTGTACTGTATTTAGTGACTATTACTAACATGCTGTAATAACTTTATTGACCGCACTTGTGTAGAGTTAATGTTCTATATCACTGCTTTAGCTGGCACTCACTAGTACATTTCTTGATGGTGCAGTAGCGGTAGCTGCTTGCAAACTTGGGTGAACAAGAGGGATTTTTTTAATAGTATGCCTTCAGATATCACAATATTGTCTTCTCTGTCAATAATAAAAGTATAATTTATTGGAGTGGGCTGTAGGGAGTGAATCTCACATTTTAAGAAATGTAAATGGGCATTATGACTCCGGCTACATGGTGTTTGTTGGCATAAATAGACGGGACACCGGACTTGAGCTGGTTGTCTAGTTTTCTCTCCTTTTCCTGTAACATTTAGCAGTAGGGCTTAATTTGTGCCAGGACTCAACCTTGGGTAATATAAGAACATAAGAAGAGCCCTGCTGGATCAGGCCAAAGGCCCATCTAGTCCAGCTTCCTGTATCTCACAGTGGCCCCACCAGGTGCCTCAGTGAGCACACGAGACAACAAGATACCTGTATCCTGTCGCCACTCCCTTGCGTCTGGCATTAAGAGAGAGCCTATTACAGGTGGGCCCCCATATCCACTGATTCGCTATCCACTGTTTCAGTTATCAACGGATCGTGGGGACCCCCCCAGGCTTTTACTTTTTTCCCAGTAAGCTTTGTTTCTTCCTTAAAGAAACAGGAGAAGCAGTCTCTGCCTGCTTATTACAGGCAAGTAGAACGAGACTAAGTACTAGTACTTAGACTTGCCTGCAATGGAGGCTGCTTCTCTGTTTGTTTTAAGGAAGGAACAAAGCTTGCTGAAAGAAAAATAAGAGCTGGGGCGGGCAAGCATGCCGGCCTGCAGGGGAGGCAGGGTGGGGGCCCTCAGGAAACCATGGAGGGGGTGTTCGTTCTTATCCACGGTTTCAAGTATCCACGGAGGGGCCTGGAACATATCCCCAGCAGATATCGGGGCCCACCTGTACTAAGACTAGGAGGTTGCTTATCCCCATCATGGCTTGTATACAGTAAGAAAATAAAGTAATATAAATTAAGAATACATGGAAATCCCTCTCATACATTTCTCTTGCTGATTGTACATCCTGTGTACAAGTGTACACAGAGTTCTGTATAGACAACATTTTTTTTTTCAAAACACTGGATGTTTGACATGTTGGCATATACACGTACATGGTGCTGGGTACCTGCCAGAGCGCATGACCCCAGTATCATACTTCGGAAGCGGATTGAGAGGTAGAGGCTTCAGGTCCCACAGACCTTGAGGAAGCCCACACTTTTCACGACCTGAGATTTCAGAGTTTAAAATATTATCGTTCATTGGGTTTCCCGGTCGTTTATTAAAAGAATGTATTAAAAACAGTCCTGACGTTTCGCCAGACCTTACTTCTGGCATCTTTGGAGATTGGCTCCCAACACTCTTCCTTTCCTGCTGAACCATTGAGCTGAGTCATTGGCCATTGTACACAGTCCCAGCACACACAACACTTTTCCAATGTGCGTGCATGTTACTCATGTTCTGAAAAAGCACATCCAGTAATGGTTCCTGCACATTAGGAATTGGTGGAGGTAGGAAAGGAGGGAAGGGTCTTCAGGTCTAAGGATGTTTTTCCAGACAGCTGTGAGCCTTAGCATGCCTTTGCCTAGAAATTAAGTACTGTGTAGCAATACTTACCCACAGTGTTTCTCTGCCCATACCAGCAGCAGCCAATGATTGCAAGGTGAAGAAAGCTTATGATGGCAATATGACATGGATAAGTCTGCCTAAACATTACAGAGATAAGGGGGAGTGTTTTGTTTTGGCACCACCCACTGTTGAGCATGGTGACTAGCTCCACCCGCAGAAATGCAGTCAACAACGTTAGACTTGAAACAACTGTAATGATCGTGTTAACCCTGTATATTTGTCATAAAGTTTCATTCTTGGTAAAGATCTGAATATCCTTCCCCCAGTTGCTAGAAGTTTAAATTTCAAATGAGTGAGTGGAATACAAGTACAAAGCCTATCCAGGTAACTAGAGGCAGAGTACAGTACTCCCCCCATATCCGCTGGGGATATGTTCCAGGCTCCTCCGTGGATACTTGAAACCGTGGATAGGAGCAAACACCCCCTCCATGGTTTCCTGAGGGACCCCTGCCCTGCCTCTTCTGCGGGCAGGCGCACACGCGCGCCCCCAGCTCTTTTTTTTTTTTTCCAGCAAGCTTTGTTTCCTCCTTAAAACAAACAGAGAAGCAGCCTCCATTGCAGGCAAGTAGAACGAGACTAAGTCCTAGAGAGGCTCTGCAAGGTTTCTGTTAACTTTGCAGAGCCTCTCTAGGACTTAGTCTTGTTCTACTTGCCTGCAATAAGCAGCCAGAGGCTGCTTCTCCTGTTTGTTTAAGGAAGAAATGAAGCTTACTGGGAAAAAGTAAAAGCCTGGGGGGGGGTGTTCCCCACAATCTGTGGATAACTGAAACAGTGGATAGCGAATCCGTGGATATGGGGGCCCACCTGTATAAGACTTTTAGCTGTAACTCTGTTAATGAACAATTATGTGTTTTGGTGGAGATGTTCATCTATTTAAATCCTGTAGGTTAATGCTTGCTACTTATGCTAGATAAATAAGTAGCTCTTGTTTTCTGGGTAGGAAAGCTGTATTTTTAGAGTTGATTTTGGTCACTGACTTTTCCCTGGAGCACTGATTGTGTGTGTGTGTGTGTGTGTGTGTGTGTGTGTGTGTGTGTGTGTGTGCATCCTCTGTTCTTTTCTATAACTTGTCTTGCCCCACTTCCGCTGTTGAAGACATCTTGCTAAGGACCTCTTTCTCTGCTGACACTTCACCTCTCCTTGAAACTCCACGCCAGATTCCTGTCACTTTCCACACCAGCTTCTAGCTCCTGACATTTGAGGCTCCTTATTCCACATCCTCCATTTGGGTAAATTCAGATAAAACCCTTTTCTTTCATGTCTCATTGATTTTTTGTGTGTGTGTTTTCAGTCAGTGCACAGTGTTGTTGTTCCTGTGGAACTGCTAGGTGTTTTCAAAACAGCATGTCTCGACTTTGTCTGAAGAAGAAACAGAGCAGGACAGTGCACATGGCTTGCAGAAAGTTGCTGCAAAGAAAACAAGTATGATCAGGCTGAAAATGTGTGGAGACGTCAGAATGCAAATGGCAGTTTTAAAATGTGCACTTATACAAGCCAGCCTTAATTTATTCGAGCTATGGAACCGGGCTGTGCAGAAGCAACAGTAGGTCTTTGTAGCAAGTGACTGCAGTATGTAAACTTCATGGTAGAAAGAACATTTTATTGCTTCCCTGTATAAACGTTACATTGACCCTGTACTCTGGTGGTCCTAACTATAGCTCTGTTTAAGATGCAGCATTGGATATGGAGGGTTGCTGTTGCAGTTGGGTGGGTTACTCAAGCAAGTACATAATGCAATATACTGTATTATATGGAGCTAAAACCAGGGCCTATCATGGTGTGGCTTTCGCTGCAGAGCAAGATTTCCCACTCCCCCCCTGTTCCCTTGCTTGAATCCTCCCATGCGGTTGCTTCTCCTCACTGTGGGTAAATATGGATGATCAATTTATTGTATGGGAAACGTGAGGACGTTCGCTTGGTTCTTAAATGTGCATTAAAGTACTGCAATACAAATGGCTGTGGCTAGTTTTGTAGTATTCCATGGTTGCTGTTTCTCTGGCCCTAGTTGCTAGCTTGTTCTGTTGCCATGGTGTGAAGATATTAGTTCTTCCTATTTCTCCATGCATTGCAGCACTGTTTTGTCACTAGTTCCTGGTTCTTTGTTTATGGAAGTAAATGATTTGTTCTGTTCTTGCCGTCTTAAAAGTTTATTCTTACTGATAATGCTAGTGTTTGCACTGGTTTCAAAATATGTACGCAATTTGTTCTTTTCAAAAAGCATTTTTCTTTGCTCAAGTGGATTTTGTCTTTTTTATTATTAAGTGGTGCCTCCATTATGCATATTTGTGCCTGACCCCAGAAATTAAATAAATAAATAGGAGTCCCCACAAGGTTAATTTAACATGTTAAAATCTTTCTCTCTTTTTCAGCATCCTCAACACACAAACTAACATGACTTCAGAGATGATCATAGTACAGTTTCTTGGTAAAAGAAAAAACTCTGAAACGTGCCAAAATTTAATAGGAAAACAAAGTACGTCATGAAAAGTGCAAGTCTTTAAATATTTCAGAGTATATAAACACTTGGGATTTTGAAATCTGAAGCGGGGCGGAAGCAAAAAACAAGGAAGACAAGCCATTCCTTAAAAGAAGTTTCAATCTATCAAACTCCACATCAGGGGAATACTGTCCCACGTAATATACCAGCCATTGAAAAAATCATCCAACCACATGGGCACTGCCACCAATATCCTATCCCCCTTCCAGATCTCAATCCCCTGACCTGAGTCTACTTGAAATCACTGGCGCAAGTCCAAGTAAACCCAGCGGGCTGGCGTGGGCTTACGTTCCCTTACCCTAAAGCCTGAACTACACTATATGAATCCCGGCGCGTTGCGGAGATTCTGACAGCATTTCGGAAGCAAGCGGAGCAGCTGCGAGCTCCCGGATGCTGGCGCGTACGCAAAGCAGGAAAGATGGTGCCTACCCATCTTTTGAGGGGTGGCTTCGCAGAGGCACTGCAACCTACCAATCAGATGAGAGGGGGAGGAGAGTGGTTGCATGCCAATCAGAACTACCTCCAATCACCGTGGAGGTTGTATTCCCAGAGGAAAACACAGGACGAGGAGAGAGAGAGAACCAGAATGGCGGGAAATACTCAAAATAGCCTAAACTCCGGCTGGGATTCAGGACTCAGGCTTGTACTAATCATGGGTGGGGTGCAAACACTGCAGATAGCCTTCTCCTGACTGGGGCTTTTCAGCTCCCTGCTTTCAGCAGCAACCCTGGTCAAATACATTTTTGCAAGTGGCATCTATGGCGGGTGTCTGGCTGCTAAGAGTCAAACGAATGGTATGCAAGAGGGACAAACCAGGCTGTAATCGTGGCAGGGAGGGGGCTTTCGTGCTTAGCCCTTTCTGCAGTTCTGATCCCAATCATGTTCCCAGCATGCTATTTTTAATGGGAAAAAAGCTTCCATTGGCTTTCAATTGTAGCTTTTCTTCCATTAAAAATAGCACATGGGGGTATGATCAGAACTGGAACTGCAGAGGAGGCAAAACACTAAAGCCCTCTCTCCCTCTGCTGCAGTTTTCACCTAGATTGTGTGTGATCTGTGTGTGTCACCATTTACTTCCAACCCCCCCCCCCCCAAATCACATATGTATATAGGTTCACATCTAGTTTGACCCTTAGATATCACAGGCTGAGTCTCTGAGAAAAAGTGGCAGAGCTATGGATGTGGAACTGGCTGAAGTGTAGACTCTGAGAAAAAGGGATGAGGAGGAAGGAGGGAATTCCCATATCTGGATTTCACAGACGAGGCTGCAAGGTTTTCGGCCAATCGGAGCACACTTGTGTTTACCCAATCACAGCTGCACTTTCCTAAGAAGGCGGGACAACAGGAGGGACAACAGGCGGAAGACACTCCCCAGCTCCAAGCGCGTAGGTAGAGGCAGGGGCCTCCACGTCGGGATTCGTATAGTGTAGTTCAGGCTTAAGGCAGTGGTTTCCAAACTGGGAGGCTCCCAGGGGAGCTACGGAAACCAGCCAGGAGAGCCGCGCAGTGCCACGGAATCCTCTCAGAAATAGTGCAGTGCCAATTGGCAGGCATCAACATAATGTAATGGGGAGCCATGGCCAATGGTCGCCAATGGTCTAGGGAGTCGCAGGTCAAAAAAGTGCGAAACACTGCCCTAAGGAGGTAACATTATGTCCCCTTACCCTTATACCGAGGAGGCTTCTGGGGCCTGAAACACCTCCGCGGGATACAACACGCGCCTTTTTGGCGTGGCTGCACCGCTTCTTGGGGGCTTATGTTGGATTGGGCTGCCCATCATCTGTATGAGCTGGTGAAGCCTAGTGGCTAAGAGACAGAGCTGCAAATCAGGACTTCTGTGGTTTGAGTCTCACCTCTGCCATGAACTCCTTAGGATATTAAAAGGATTTGGTTCTGTGAAATGTATAAAATCCTTTAGCATTGAGACCAAGAGCTGAAAGCATGCAAACTCAGATATATTTTAGCACACTTGGATGTCATTCTGCATCAGCCTTGAAAGTAATTTTTAGGGTATACAGGCAGTCTTGCAGAGATGCAGTGGTCGTCTTCTGAGGATTGCAGTTGAACGTGCTGCACAAAAAATTAGAAATGAATGGAGGCAGCACAACAGTGGCACAGTGGCTCTTTGTGGACAACACCCTGGCTGCAATGTCTTTTGTTTTGTTCCTTTGTTCATTTCTGCTGTTACTGGGGCTCTCTCTCTCTCTCTCTCTCTCTCTCTCTCTCTCTCTGTGTGTGTGTGTGTGTGTGTGTGTGTGTGTGTGTGTGTGTGTGTGTGTGTGTGTGACATTTCCTTTTTGCAATTTGCATGAACAGTTAAAACCAGAACGACAGACTTCCTCTCATGTTTATCCAATTTATCAAATGTCATAGGGTGTGTTTAACTTGAATGTTTTTCGTGGTTTCATTTTGTATCATAGTCTAGTATGGAGGATAAAATGTTTGGTGTTGTCCTGGGAGACAAATATCTCAACTTCTGTTCAGCTGTGAAGCTCAGATCATAACCTGGGCCTCTTTTATGGTTAACTGTGACCTCAAGCCTGTAAGTAGAAAGTCTATTATCAGCTTAGCAGTATTAATAAAAAATTATATACTGTACTGTGTTACCTGCTTGGTCTTCGAGTTCTTTGACAGTGGAGCCGTAAGAATCTCTTGCTGCAACTTTAATTGGATTATATAAGCAAGGTACAGAACTCTGTGCTTATCCTGAGATCTGGCAATCAATTCATTATGCATTTAATCACATCAGCACCATATGTTGCGTGGAGCTTCTGGCAGTGGCACAAGGGGAGCCCTTCCTCCATTTACTCTGCTGCCAAGAGGTGGCCCCATGCTTTGTGACAAGGCTGGGGTGGCATGCCTGCTATTCCAATATTCCACTGCACAAAGGGTGTTGTGGAGAGAGGAAAACAGACCACTATAAAGGCTGCCCGTGGCTTCCATTGCAGTATCCTAAGAGCTGTGGAAACCACCCTTTCTTCCTTTCTGCTAGTGTAACACACTGCTGGAGAAAATGGTAAAGCAAAAGGCTTAAATGCTATTTTGCTTTGGAGGTTAGTGCCTGCCTCAAACCACACACTGCTTTCGCTGTTGTAGCACAAGCAGAGGCTTGTGCTGCGACAGCTGAGTAGGATCAGGCGCTCTTTGGTCTGTGTTGAAGCCTCCTATATTTTGGTAAAAACGAACCCCCCCCCCCCTTTTGCACCTGATGCTAGGAATTTTCCACTGTCGAAGCTGGCATAATTCCTCTCAATTAAATGTTACCGTTTGCTAGCTTTAAAACTGTAAAAATATAATTTTCACTAACTACTTAGTTGCACAGGATGCGCTGCATGGAAATTAGCAGGTGCAAATGAAGTGCAGTTGGAGGAGGAGGAAAAGTAATGTTTTTGCACTGTAGAATTTTAGATTCATTGCTAAGATAGGTTTGGGTCGTGGGTGCATTTATTAGCTTTTCTGATAGGAAATTGAAGTGGTTTCTGAGGGGGGAAACTTAATGAACGTTTGGTTTAGGCAGGTGACCAGATTGCAGCCTGGATCCAGTCAGAGGTGGAAAAGCTTCATAATGCTCTGAGAAAAGTACTGCAAGGAACTTGTGCGGGTGGAGGGTAGGCATGATTGGAGGGAGTTTTTTCTCCTTCTTCCCCCATTAGCTCCTTAGCTGGGAGGTGAGAGGGCACTGGGGAGGCAAGCACCAAATGTTCTTAGTGTCTCCTTGCCCCAACAGGTCTGTGGACTTTGGTGAGTGAATGGGCACTGGGGAGACTGCTGCCGTATTCCCAGAGCTCTGGGAATGTGGGGCCAGCCCTCCTTTTGAGCCCCTCACCTGAGCCTTGTAAAGGGGTCAGGCCAGGGCCAACGGGTGGGAAGTGAGCTTGCTTTCTTCTCTCTGCACCACTGATGTCATTGTCGTGGTTTGTCTCTGGCAAAGTGATGAACACAGCAAGCCGCGTTCACTTCATGAAATCTGAAGTACCCCATCCTCTGCTCTCTGGGTTCAGATTTGAAGTTAAGGAGTGGCCCTTCAGCTACCAGCATCTTGAGCACTGGGCATCAAGGGCTGTGCCTGCTTCCCCCCCCCCCCCCCGCGCTTCTGGGGATCTTTCTACTATTTGATGGCAACTGCAGCTATCTCTGTTGTAGCTGGAGTGTCTCACTAACCCTGACGCGCCTCCTCCCCCCATTCCTCACTTTCCAAACGTACTGAAAGGAGGTTGCATATAGAAGATCCTTGTTATTAAGGGACATGCATTTCTCTAAATAAGGAAGCATTTAACAAGTATGTTTCAGTTGTAGCTTAACAGAAATGAAGTGTAATGTTCTTACCTGGATGAGTAAATGGCAGGAGTGGCTCTGCAAAGCCTCTTCCTACTTTCTGCTAGATCAGGCCAGGACCTTAAAGCATCCTCAAGAGAGGTAGGTTAAAGGACCAGTTAATGAAAAGCTATACTGTACTGTGAAGCGATTGTTTCCAGTTAATCTGCTTGGATGAGCCTTTGCAGAGGCCTGTGTCTGTTAGTCCTCTTGGTCAAAAGGGCAAGACAGTATTATGCACTGTGTGGTCTGACCCCATAACCCTGAAGCACTGTCTGGGCTATAGGAAAATGCTCAGTGGGAAGGACGTTTTTTAGTAGTCTGTTCCACACATGTTGTTTTGCAAACTAGTTTCTTGTGACGAAAGAGATTACAAACCCTTCAGTACAGTTCTTAGCTGGGCAGAACAGAAAGGTAGCCAATTCCCAGGCATATATAGACTCAGCTCTTTCGAATGACCCTATAGCTGAAAATTAGTCATCTTCCTGTTCTGCCCAATGGATACTGCCAAGTAGCTGGAAAAAAATGAATATAGTCAGCAATAAAAACTGGGAGCAATAAAAGAAACTAGTTGTATGATTGTGTCTAACATTCTTTGACAATTTGACAACAATAAACTCTGTGTGCTGATTGGTAATGCATTCTTCCCACTTAGAATAGAATGTTAGTGTTGTAAGGTTCCTTAGAGGTCATCTAGTCCAACCCCATGTTCAGGACAGACAGTTGCTACAGCAACCTTGACAAGTGACCATCTAACCTCTGCTTGAAAACCTTCAATGAGGGAGAGTACACTACAGCACGAAGCAGACCGTTACAGTGCTGACAGTTAGGAAATTCGTCTTCATATCTAGCCAAAATCTACTTCCCTGTAGTTTAAACCCATTGGTTTTAACCTTGCCCTCAGAAGCGTCGAGATCAAATTCTACTTTTCATTCATTCATTCATTCATTCATTCATTCATGGCAGCCCTTCAGTTACTTGAAGACTGCTATCATATGTCCCCTTAGTCTTCCCTCCTCCATGGTAAACACACCAAGTTTTTTTAACTGTTCCTCGTAGGACTTTGTTTCTGGACACCTCACTATTTTAATTGCCCTTGTCTAAACCTGCTCCAGATTGTCAATGTTCTTTTTAAAATGTGTTGTTCAAAAGTGAATGCAATGATCCAAGAAAGGTCTGACTTCTGCTAGTATGTTCTTGTAAAGTATTGGAGTGGTGAAATGGCTAAGATTGAAGTAAGTAAAGGTAAAGGTGACCCCTGACAATTAAGTCCAGTCGTGTCCGACTCTAGGGTGTGGTGCTCATCCCCATTTCAAAGCCAAAGAGCCAGCGTTGTCCGAAGACGCCTCCGTGGTCATGTGGCCGGCGTGACTCTCCTTGCCGCAGTGCGTAGCATGTGGCTGGAACACGGAGCGCTGTTTACCTTCCCGCAAGCGGTACCTATTTATCTACTCGCATTAACATGCTTTGGAACTGCTAGGTTGGCAGGAGCTGGCCAAGCAACAAGCGCTCACCCCGTCGCGGATTCAAACTGCCGACCTTTCGATCAACAGCTCATGGTTCAGCGGTTTAACCCACTGCGCCACCCGCTGGCCTGATTGAAGTACCTGATTCAAATCTCACCTCCGCTACAAACTCACTAGGTAGCTTTAGGAAAGCCACTCAGCTCCCCCCACCCTTAATATGGAGATAATAATGCTGACTTACTGTAATGTAGATGCATTTTATGAGGATTACTGTGATCACAGGTGAAGCAGTCAATGTTATATAAACGTTGTATGCAAAGGCCTGATGCAGAATAATAGCAATTCTCAAGTGGCATCTCTTAGAATTTATTTCAATAAAATATGTTTTTAACTGGAAAATGTCTTTATATCACATCTAAAGGTAGCCTTGGTAAAATACAAGGATTTGGACTTTTCTCCCTTTATCTTGTTGTCCTATGCGGAGGTGTGATGTTAAGGCATTTTCCAAAGGGCAGTGGTTTCCCAAGGAGAGAAAGCATTGATTTTTAAAAAAAAAACACAATTTGTTCAACCACTTTTTCTCATTAATTGTTCCTTGAGCAATTTAAACAAATTTCTGTATTTCTTACCTTATTTTAATTAAAAATTTGCCCTGATCTTAGCTATTCTTAGCCAGAAATGTTCCATTGATTTCACTGAAGTTTAATTTCCAAGCACGCTTAGGACTGTAGCTTTAGTAAATTCCACATACAGCACAATCTTGTCTAGATTTAGACCAGCGGAGCAATTGCTCTGTTGATCTAAGGTGTCGCTAACGTGCCGGAAAGCACATTTGTGGCACACAGCAAGTAAGTGGCACCAGCAGAGATGCCTGTGCTGCTCCACTGGTGCCATAGAACGGTGGAGCGCCACAGCGGAAAGGAAAGTCTCTGCAGAGGGGTGCGGAGAGGGGGCATTCCAGGAGGGCCGAATTGGCCCACTGGGCCCAGGAGGGGGGAGGGATCGTCAGCGGTGCACTCTGCCGAATCCTATGCCCAGGCCTGGCTGGTGTTACATGGCTGGCACGAATGTGCACCAGCAAAATAGCTGGTACACGTTCGAGTAGACCCATTGGGGCGGCTGGGGCTCTACTCAGGGTAAAGGGACAGATGTCCCTTTACCCTGAGGAGGCCTACGGCTGTGCCGGTACAAGCCCAATCCTGCGTTGGATGAGGCGGCCGCCTTATTTGCGCCACTGTGTTCTGCTAGACAGGATTGAGCTGTTGGTGTAGTAGTATGATACTTTTCAGAAATAAGTGTGCTTAGGATTATATACACCTGAAAATATAGCCCCTGTGGGATCAGACCAAATGTCCACCCTGCTTCCAACTATGACCCACCAGTTGCCTCTGGGGAAGCCCGCAAACAGGGCATAAAGCCCGTTTTTGCTGTTACTCGCCAGCAGTTGGTATTCAGTGACTTGCTCCCTGTGAATATGGAGGCTCCATACAGTTGTCCTGACTAAAGGGCATTGATAGATGATACTCTTTTTGAGCAGTAAGTCCTGTTAAACTCAGCAAGCTTGATTTGCTTCGAAATAGACACATCTAAGATTGGGTTGAACTTGTTTGTTTTTAAAGATACACATTAATGTAAAGTTAAATAGGTACCAACTCAGGATTATCTATTGCTTATGGATTTTCCAAATCCCTGAGGTCTCGAGATGGGTTAAAAATAATTCAGTGACAATAAATATTCGTGTGAGCCGACAATATTTTTTTCCCCTGCAGGAACCTTAACTAGTTGAACTCTGGTACAAGACTTTCAAGCACTTCTGGGATATTGTGTACTCACTATGGTTTAATATGAGCTGAGTTAATGCAGTCACATTTTAAAGAGCTGAGATTAGAGTTGTGAAGAACAGCAGGATGCGAGCACAGTGGGACATGGCTGACAGTCAACAATTCGTGTTCTGCATCTGTGAAAAGTCCCATGTGTTCTTGCAGTTTAAATTCTGCATCTATTTAGCAGGAAAATACTGTACTGAAGAGGTATTAGATTAAAGGACAATACATTTGGAGACTCTTTTCAGGTGGAATTTTTTTAATGCTTTGTGGGAAGGATGAAGATGAACGTTATATGCAATTCTCGACTTTTGCTCCCTCTCCCATCTCCAGTATGGGGATAATCTTATAGTCTTCTTGTAACCGTTAATCAAAGTACTGTATGAATGCAGTTTAAATACACAAAATGCTATATAAGTGAGGGCATTATTATTAATAATCATCTAAAAGTTTTAGTGGACTGGGCATTGCATAAATCTGTATATCAAGGACTGCTCCTGATTCAGCAATAGTATTCTCTAATACTCTGTGAGCATATAGGCTTTGAGAGATGGGCATGCAATTATATTAGCAAAATATAGCTTAACGACACTAACTAGCCATGACATAATTGCTTATAGGATTAGAAATAGCTGTGCTTTGCATTTAAACCCCAGAATTTGGGTATCTTGACCTATGGTCAACTTATTGCATGTAATTTTTCCTAATATATTTTTAATTGATTTTATGAAGAGAGAAAATAGCATATGCATTTGAGATTGAAATCTTTCTTCCCCAAATCCAGTTTGTCATACATTTTAAAAATGAATTAACATTTACAAACCATCAATCCGAGTTGCATTTTTCCTGATATGATGGATGACTAAAAAAGTACCCAATGATACGCTGAATGTGATTTCTAGGTTTTAAAGTTAATTCTGTGGTCCTTGTCAATACAGAGATATGTTTGCAGTTTTAGAATGGTAAAGGGTTTGGAGGCTTGTGGCATGACACATTAGAAATGGTGATAACGGCCAACCTGCTCATCTTATGGCGTGATATCATTTTATCATGGAGCATGGTGAGCTTGCTGCTGTTATTGAAGCTCTGTCATTCTGCTTTTGGTGAAAGACCATCATGTTGTGTGCTATAGTTGCAACAGGTTAATGCATATGAACAGGCTGTCACGCGGTATGTGCAGCCCTTATAGAAAAATGGACTTGAGGGGTCTAATTCCTTGTCACTGCCAACAAGAAAATTTAATTTTTGTATCATACCATTGAGATACCAACCTTGAAATTTTGACGGATTGGCTACAAGACATATACCTTTTTAAGTGTGACTTTTTTTTTGAAAATTTTAAAAAATCCCGTTTTTCCAGAAATTCAAAATAAATGTTATTTGAATATTTTTGAATTTCTTGAAAATTTACAATTGTGTCATGTTGCATATCAAATGAACACCCTATTGATTAGCTTTAATATGACACCTGTCCCATGTCTGTAGCTTTCATAGTGTTCCTGTAAACGGCATTTGAAGGTGTGGTGACAAGTGAATTTTGGCGTTTTTAGGCAATTTTGAAAATTCAGTATCTCAAAAACGGGTGGACAAAAAAAATCTGGAAAAAATAATTTTTAAACATCTCATGGTAAAGTACAAATGTACCAAAAATGAACAAAACCCATGACATCAAGTTCCAAAATGGATTTTTCATTGGTTGATTTGACATGGAATGACCCTAAAGGCTTTTCATCAAACTGTGTAATTCTGTTCAGTATAAAGTCCTGCAGTTTTAACTCTGAAAAATAGGAATTTACCTACATCTATCATTATAGAGGCATCTGGTGGGTAAAAATAGTAGCACAAATGGATACTGCATTGTGCAGCTAATGTGTATTTGTTTTTGAATGTAGTACTAACCTCATTTGATTTTTGTCCAGCAGAGCCAGTTGTATCCATGGGCACCTTTGGGCTCTTTTTAATGATTCCCCCACCATCCTGTCTTTCAGACTTGCTCCTTTTTCTTTACTCTTCCCCCTCCCCTGTGTCTCTCACCTACTCTTGTGATCTTAAGAATTATTTCTTCTGCGATCTCATAGCCTAAGTGCATACAGTTACATTTGATGACATGTTCCACTTAAAGCTGTGTTTTTTCTGGAGCTCACGTTTGATTACTAGTGCTGACAAATTGTAGCGAGGACTAGAAATAGAAATCTTCATGTGAAGTGCTTGCCTTTACATGTAATTCTGGAGGATTGGACTTGAGATGGTGATTCTGGGTGGGTGGGTCTATGTGTGACCTTCTATCATTAAGCTAGCTCCCCCAGCCTCTGAATCGGCTTCTGCATCACAGATGGAGCCCCTGGGAAACATTTGCTCCTTTCCCCTCACCCTGTGATCCCTGGCACTATGAGACGCACGAAGGAAAAAGCATGGATCTGCTTTAAAAAACCACGCAAGAATATAATTATTTTAGGAGCTCAAGGGTACACCCCCCCCCCATTCACTCATTTTTATAATGCTGGGTAACTATTCAAAATGGAGTTTTAGCAACATGTATATACTGTACTGTATATTGGCAAGTATCTTATTGGATCTGTCAGAACCATACACACACAGGAAGAAGAACTGATATTTACGGTGCGATCCCCCCATAACGGAGTGGCGGAGTGTGTTGTAAATGCGCATTTAGGCACCCCGTGAGTAAGGGCCGCCAGTGCAGAGGCTGGCAGCCCGTACGCCGCCTCCCACCCGACCCTGCAGCCACCGGAGCAGGTAAGATTTGCACTGGTTGGTGCAGGGGCAGGATGGGCTGGGCGGCGAGGGAGGGTGGCCATTGGCTAGCCTGGCCCGGGAAGGGGCATGGATATCGGAGGTCAGCTCTGCTCTCTCCCAGCCTGAGCCGCCATTACCCCAGTGCCCCGGATGTATGTTGGCTTGAGAGCCAACGTACATCCGAGGAGGCCCATTGGGGCTGGGCCAGCCCCTTCCCCTGAGGAGTCCCCAGGCTGCGCAGTAGCAGCCTGGGAAGGACTCAGGATCTTGCAACCAGCCCTATGGGTCAGTCGTGGATACTTACGCAGGATTGGGCTGTTAATTATTAGATTGGGCCCAGGGAGGTGCGAGGATTGGGCCCAGGGAGGTGCGAGGGGCGGCGACCAGAAATAGGGCCTTCTCAGTAGTGGCACCAACCCTATGGAATTCCCTCCCTCTTGATTTACGTATTGCTCCCTCCCTGGAGACCTTCCAGCGAGGCCTGAAAACATTCCTGTTTAAGGAGGCCTTCTGAGTCCTTGCCTTTTTAACATCCTGCACAGGTGGAGTGCTGCTCCTTTTTAATGTTTTTTTATGCTTCTGTTTTAATTGTAATTTGATGTGGTTTTATTAATTTTAGATGATGTTTTAGATGATGTTTTTACTAGCTTTTGTGGATTGTTTTTATTGTTTTAAATGAGTGATTATTTGTTGTATCTGTTGTTGTGAGCCGCCTTGGGTCCCTTCGGAGAGAATGGCGGGATAAAAATATTGTAAATAAATAAATAAATAAATAAATAAATAAATAAATAAATAATTATCCTACATGAAAAATTTCCAGATTAAGCATTTGATGACACTATACATTTTATTACAGAATCCTATAGCTTCACATAACATAAGCCCACCTGTACTCACTGGCATCCTCTAATAAATGCACTGCCCATGATAGTTGCCAATGCAAGTCCATATACATATTTAAGCCCTTTGTCTTTAATAGCACATTAACAGACACAATAGAAGGAGGCCTTCCCCATAATACATGCGACTCTGAACATGACCTGAAATTTTCTTTAGCTTGTTTAGGAACATGTATTCTCCAAATCGATAACTCCACTAGGAAAATACACCATCTGTTCCTGAAAGGTATCCAACATATACTGTATATAACCAACAGCCCAATTGTATCCTCCCCCAGCATAGGCTCTTCAGTGTGGTCTGCACTGTCCATGCTGAATCCTACCCGGGGGGGGGGGGCTTGCTGGAGGTCTACTTGGGTATGCCCGCTTATCTGGGGTAAACCCCAGCCGCTGCAATCGGGCTACTCAGTTCTACTCCAGCTTTTTAGTTCCATGTCGGGGCTGGAGGCCTGGGAGGAGGGATAGGATACGGTGTATGTCACGGATGTTGGTCCCATCCCACTCCCAGGCCCCATCTGCTCATCCCCCCTTTCCCCTCATCACCTCCCCCCACCCTCCCCAAGGCCCTGCACCACTCGGAGTGGCCTTACCTGCTCCGGCACATGTGGGGCCTGGATTCAGCGCTGACAGGATGGAGAGTGCTGCTTACTCAAAGGGTGTTGAAACATGCCTTATAACACTTTTGCAACACCTAGCGCTGGTGCTGAGGCCTCAGTGCCGGCACCTGTGGGAGATAGGATTGTGCCGTTAGTCTGTTTGCCAGTCAAACAATGCACATCATCAGCATTACTTTAAAGAGAGAAACCCCGAGCATAACATAAAGCATCCCAAAACATGTATTTTTATCATTATGATGCTGTATGTGAACTGCTTTGAATACTGAAATATGGTATATGCATGCTAATTTTGTTTCAAACCATGATTCTACAATATGTTTACAATTCTAAATTAGATGATTTAGAGAAGAAAGTAGTTGGTGTTATGGTGTGTGTGCATTGAAATAAAAGGAGGGATTAAACAGCTGCAACAAATATTGAGGGGGGGGAACAAGAACAGCTGTGCAGAAAAAACAATATCCTGTATTCCCGATGTACTTCAAAGTAAACTCTTTCTCAAGGGAATACAGTACAGTTAACGAAGCCATGTGAATCTGCTCATGCACTCACTATTGGTGCTCAGAAAACTTCCTGTATTGCTGTCTCTGAAATCAGTGTAGTAGACCTGCTCAGCATACTTCAGGGAAAATGGTGACTGACCGAAAGGGACTATTCACGGGCCTGTATTCAAAAGGTGACTAGATCAGCTGACTTGCTTTAGCTGTGCTGTCTTGAGAGTTTGTCTTGAAATGCATCAGGAATAAGGGACATGGCCTCTTCTGTACTGCTCTTCAGTGTGTGCGTATGCGCATGCACAAACGTGCGCATATAAAGATAACAGTTACCGCTACAGTCCTTATACAGTACATCTATATGTAGAGATAAGGCCTGTGAGGTTCAATGAGACTCACTTCCATCATGTAAATGAATATAGCAGGAGTGGCCAAACTTGCTCAACGCAAGTACAATACACTTCAGCTGTTTGATAGCTGCAAGATATGAACAAATATTTATTTATTTGTCTTAATAAATATCTTTTCAAAACATGGAGGAAGATATGTAAACCAATGAAATTTAGATTTTAACCAGGCACCACCTTACGTCTTCTAATATTGTTACGGTACAAAGAGACATAAAACAGACATTACAAACAGTGCTTTGTAATAGTAAAAGAGATTCTTAAGGAAAGTAGCTGTAACTGAACTTGCAGAAATATGTTGCAATTGGTTATGAGGTATGAAAGCTAGACACACCACTCTCTGCACTGTCATTCCCCATTAGAAGAGGCTTGAACAGGATGGCAGTGCATTTTAAATGTGCATTGTCTTGCCTTAAACACTGTGCCTTAAACATTGTAATTCTGCCTCTGGAGGAGAGATGCCAGGAGACTCGACGGCGTTCCCTGCAGGACTTTTACATGCAATTGACAATTGGTTATCACACTAGGATGTTCACACTTTACTCAGGTAAAGATCAGACCAGTAATTGCCACAAGCCCCGAGGCTATTCAAAAATCAGATAGCTGCTAGTTGCCCTTCAAAGAACTGAGCTCCTGCAGTTTGGAAGATAGTTCTAATTACCCTGCAAGCAGCTGAGCTCCTGCAGTTTGCAAGCTTGTAGGGAGATAAATGTTTGAGCGTCTCATAAAGCTAGGTGGGTCCTGATAGTGTCATTTTAAAAAATGGGTCCCGGTGTTAAAAAGTTTGAGAACCACTGCATTAGAAGATGCGTCAGGGTTTTTCACGTCCCTCTTTTTGTGAGCCGCAAAGTAAAGTCAAAGACCCGCGTGCTGCTTGTGAGCCACGGTTTGACCAACTCTGGTATATAGGATAGTTGTTTAGCAAGTCCCATTGAACACAGTGGGACTTACTTCTATGTAAACATGCATGGGGTTGTGCTAACGGCCCAGTCCTATTCCCCACTTATGGCATCATCTTGTGATCTGGTGCCGTAAGTCAATTTACAATGAGGCAAAAGACACGCCACAATCAAGCTCTAACTGCTGTAGTCCAGGTGATGTTTAATTTTTATAGTTTGCAGTATTATTTTGCTTGTAGGTGAGCAAAGATTGCCTAACCATATATTTTCCAAAAAAGTCAGTTCTTAGATTCTTGTGACTATGAAATCACTTCAGTAGAATTGGCATGGCATAATGGTTAAGAAACATCTAAAGTAAAAACAGAAGGTTGGAGACTTCTGATGAAAGTTTGAGGATATATGTTGGCATTTTTTTTAAAGGGATCCTTCTTGGAGGAGCAATTAATAGAAAATGTCACTTTATTGTGAGCTAGAACACACATGTGCAAAATAGTGTAAGCAGAATTGCTATTCTAGTTGGCTTTTTATTTGGTGGTTCACAGCATTGTCCTGTCCTTCCCCCCCCCCCTCCAACGATGAAGCCGTGCTAAAACAGCTCGCGCTGCATCCTGTAAGGGGGGCAATCCCGGAGGTCTCCTCTGGGTAAGGAAACATTTGTTCTCTTACTCAAGGATAAGCCTCTTGCAAGGAGGGGTCTACTCGGACCTGTGCCAACGAACTCGCTGGCGGATGTCCATGTGGACCTGGGCCAGGGGATCGGGGGTTTGTGTTTGGCGGATGCCACTGCCACCAAACTTGCTCCCTTCCCGGACCTGATCTGCCCCCCTCCCCCCCTTTTCACTGCCCCGTTCTACACTCTCCCCTCTCCCGCACCTTACAGTTGTCTGTGGTCCTTTTGGTGGTCCGTTGCCATGTGTGGGACTACTCCAACCTTGCCGCTGGCAGTGCGCAGCTCTGCATGCTGCTGTCAGGCCATTTGCAACGGCCCTAAAGCACTCCTGGCCATAAGAATGCTAGTTCTGGCGGCAGGGAAGGGGGTTAGAATTGGGCTGTCAGGTTCATTTTAATGTTAAAAATACTGCAATGGAACATATTGGTAGAAATGCATTGAGCTATTTTTCTCTAAAATATAGGTGGTATTTTTTTTTCATAGGAAGTCTCTGTGTGTGCTCCTTTAAGAGATGCTAGTTATGTGCATTGTAATAAGCCCCAAGTTGCAAAAGAAGTCTTTTCAAATCAACATGCAGTATTTGTAATATAGTTGTCCATTATATAAGCCATCACCTTATAAATTTTTGTTGTAACGAGGTGTATGAAGGGCTTATTGAGTCAATACTCAAACAGTCAATACTTTGGTAGTCCACGAGCAAGACATAGCTTCACTGATACATGTGCTACTGGCAAACAGTACCGGCAACACATGGTGCTAGGAGGGAAGATGCATTGTGCATGCTGGGAACTCATGCTGGTACTCAAGAAGATATGAGAAGCAAGCAACAGCATGAATTTCCAGCAGTATTTTATGAGAAAATCTCGTATAATTGAAATTATGCTTGCATTGTGAATTTACAGGTATGAATCTGTACACCTCATTGTTCTTTATGGGGTTATTCCTACTTACGTCAACTCTGTCATTGGCGTAGCATTTTTCTGCCTGTCCATTGTGTGAAGGGGGGTTAGGATAGTGTACATCGACTCTTCCTCATCCCTCCCCCTGGCACAATCTCCTCTCTGTTTTGGCCTCTCCACTGACGGATTTGTGCTGGCATTCGAACGACATCGGCATTTTTCTGATGTTGCACCAGCATCTGTGGTGCACCTGTTGGAGGGTGGGCTTATACGCTGGTGGGACTGTCATTGTGCTGCATACATGGAGATATGCTGGTGTATCTTGAGGATAGGATTAGGCCTCTAGTTTCCAAACTTGCGTTTCATTTTACAGGCGAGTATTTTGGTGCCAGTATTTATGGCCATCCTCAGTTGCTGTAATTTATGATTGCCCATGTAAACATTCCCACATTGAGGAAGGACACAGCCATAATGCTTAACCATGGTTTGTTTTCCTCAAACATGATCAATCATTTAATCTGAATACGTGAAGCATAGCTAAAGATTGGTTAAGCGAACCAGGATGGGAAGTTAAATGTAATGTCTGCACTAACTCAAATTTACCAAGCAAATGCCACTCGCAACAATTCTGAACAGAACTGGAGTGGGAGTGGAACTGTTGGCTACCTAGTAACCCAGGTAAGAGGTTTTTTTTTTAGTGTGTGTGTGTGTGTGTGTGTGTGTGTGTGTGTGTGAGAGAGAGAGAGAGAGAGAGAGAGAGAGAAAGAGAGAGAGAGAGAGACTAGATACGAAGGTGTGAGAGAAAAAAAAATGTGAAATAAATGCTTTGTGAGAGAAAAAAATTGTGAAATAAATGCTTTAATATTGTGGAGCGACATTCTGTTGTCATTCTTGCCCCATATTTGCTCCCACACTATGTGTTAGGTTTTATGGGTTGAACTTTTCGTATCCAACATAGAATGGAACTGTACATTTATGTTTTGATTATAAGTAGGGTCCTAATCTTCTCGCTGACTGTTGCATGTGCAAGAGTTCAGTGCATATCAGGAAAGAGGTTTTGAGCAGAAATTTGTATTTAATGGTGAGCCAGCTGCAGGGAGCATAATTCTGTGTTGTTTGTTTTCAGCCATCTGTGTTGTTAAGCAGATGGTACGCAGAATATCATACCTGCTGCAGTTTTCCTTTTGGTTAGAGTTCATTTCAGGTCTTAGCGATAAGGAGTTATATAAAAGACAAAAGCGTTGTATTCTCACATATTTGGCACACTCTACTAAGCTCACACTCCTGAGTTTTGCTTTGCCTGCTAAAGCCTGCAGAAAAAGAAGAGAGAAATGGTTTTTCTTTTGGCAGCCTGTCTGTATTGCATTGCACAAGATTACAGGAAACCAATCTGCACAAGTGCAGTTGTTGGAAAAAAAACACCATGCCCTCAGAAGAACTTGTCTCCTTCTGTTACCCAAAAATGTCCAAAATAGTTTCACTTTGAAGAACTGCAAGTCACTTTGGTAAACTACAAATGCCACAACTCCACAAGATTATGCCACAAAACGCAAAGGATTACTCCTTTTGAATCTTTGCCACTTGTGTCACAGACTTCTGGGAAAAGAAAGAAGGAATCTCCAACATTTGGTTCTATTTGTAGTGTTACGATTGATTCAGAACATCCGCCCACAGGAAAACTCAACTGTTTTTGGTGTGTTCTAAAAAACATTAGATGGTCCTCCCATTCTGATTTATGTTGTGAGAGTTTGGGCTGCAACACTTTCCCTCTTCAGCATGGCTCTTGAACAGTCTTAGTGAGACACTTATCAAAGCTTTATTATATTCAGGGCGCAATCCTGACTAATTATCCGGCGCCAGAGCGTGAACTCTGGCTCCGGAAGCAGTTGCAAACATGCCGGAAAGCATGGTTGTGACTACTCAGGAGTAAGGGAGGCCAGCGCAGAGGTCGACCATCCTCGCTATGTCGCTGGAATGCTGCTGCCGGAGAAGGAAGGTAAGGATCTGGTGGGCGCGGGGGCATTTTGGTGGGTGAGGGAGGGGTGCCATTGGTGTAGCTGGCCCAGGAGGGGGTGGGGGATGGCGTCAGCCATATCCCCGTTCATGCCGGGCCAGCTAGGCCCTTACACGGCCTCCTCTACTTCCGCCAGCTATTTAGCTGGCGGAAATCCAAGGAGGCCAATAGGGCTGGCCCTGGTTTACACTCGGGGAAGGGAATGAGCATCCCCTTCCACGAGTAGACCTCTGGCCTGCCGGTCGATGGGCAGCCCGGGCTCAGGATCCAGCAGGTGGCCCTGGGCCGCCAGCCAGATCCTTAGTCAGGATTGCGCTGCCCGTTAATGAGGTATAGATGTTCACACAAATTAGCCACCATGTATAAAATGGGTTAAATAAAATGGGTTCAGCGGGTTAAACCGCTGAACCATAAGCTGTCGATCGAAAGGTTGGCAGTTCGATTCCCGCGACGGGGTGAGCGCTTGTTGCTTGGCCAGCTCCTGCCAACCTAGCAGTTCCAAAGCATGTCAATGCGAGTAGATAGATAGGTACCGCTTGCGGGAAGGTAAACAGCGCTCCATGTTCCAGCCACATGCTACGCGCTGCGGCAAGGAGAGTCATGCCGGCCACATGACCACGGAGGCGTCTTCGGACAACGCTGGCTCTTTGGCTTTGAAATGGAGCTGAGCACCACACCCTAGAGTCGGACACGACTGGACTTAATTGTCAGGGGATACCTTTACCTTTTATAAAATGTATAGATTTTACCACAGCTTGATTTTTTTGGGTTCGGGTGCATATAGGGTTGTCCTTGTTATGTATTTCAGCATATTAATGGTATGCCCACCTAGGAGTTTCATGTAATTAAGTTTGAAAACAAATATAGAGACCATTGTAGGTATGCCTTCTATGGGACTCATTCTTTTAGTATATCTTTTTAACTTTTCTATTCCCTAAGACTACATTCTGCTTGCCTCTTGCTGCCGCCCCCCCTGCAACAGCAGTGTCTCACTGTCTCTATTAAATTATGTGCCTAATTTGTTGAATGACACAATTGACTACTTGTAGTTGTACGTGAACTGCTAGCAAGAGCTGTATTCTTAAACAGGACATTAACTGCACTTAAAATGTTGGGGGCCCAATTGCGATTGATGACTCAATAGCTGCATGTTGACACCTCTTGTTCCTTTCTGCACTGTGCTTAACATTGGACTCACTGAATTTTTGGAGATGAGAGAGACTGAGTATGGTATCTACTGCTCATAGAAGTGGAATAGAAAGGCGGGAAGCACACGTAAAGATGTGCAGAAAAGAAGCTTGCGATACGAAAGGAGTTAATATTATGCAGTGATTTTACCTCTGTGATAGGAAGTGTAGGAACAGTGTGCTCCCTGGAATACATCGCCATCTGAGCTGTAAAGGTTTCAATTCCATGGCAACACAGAAGGACCAATTGTGTTCAAGGTGTAGGTATTAATACATTCAAAAAGAGAGGTTAGGATTTTGTCTTTACATGAGTGGTAATGATGAACAAAGAGGAAATTAGCACTCTGAATCTTGACCATCATCCTTTGCATCTGGAATATAGTTTCTGAAAGATCTAATATGATCTGCATGTCCATCTTTGCTCTTTTTAATACTCTCTACCAATTCCCCTCCCCCCAACTTAGAACAAACTTCAGATAATGACATGATAAAATGATTCTCTCTCTCTCTCTCTCTCTCACACACACACACACACACACACACACACACACACACACACACACACACACACACACACACACACACACACACACACACACACACACACACACACACACAGAGCGCTTGCGTTGTTTGGCTATGCCACTGAAATATGAGATCACAATGATAAAAATGGCCCCTGAGATTATGGGGTGTTGCCCAAGATACAGGTTTAGGCAACGATATGCTGAAGAAGAGGAATTTATTTTTCCCCAAGACACAGTGCTTCCCTGCTGATCACATCCTCCTCACTGTTTTCCCTTTGCCTCCTGCAGGTTTCCTCTTGCCACCCCTAAATGAGAAGCGGAGATCTTCTCAGTGGTCTGAGTTTCTTTTTTTGTTTTGTTGCAGAAGCTATAAGAATATGAGGGGAACGTAAATGGTGCCCTTACTCTCTGTTTCTGTTCTGTGTCTGACACTGGTCTATTGTGTGCAACGGCTGCAGAGGTGAGATTGGTGGGAGAGTGTCAGGGTTTCAAAGCTGGCAGATGGAGAATCTCTGCTTTTGCAGCAGCAGCAGCAGCAGCAGCATCTGGAGCGCTAGTAGGTTAACAGCCATAAATCTTGCTTTGTTGAGTGAATGAAGATGTAGTTGCAGCTGTTTTGCACTGGAATGTGCAATAAAAGTGCAATATGACATTTTGTTTTCCATAGGGTTACATGCGTGTAACTGCAAGAAGAATACAAATCTTTGTTCTTGTTTTGTTCTTAAAAAAGATTGGTTGCTATGTTATGTCCCAACGCGTAATATCAGTCACCCAGTCTCTATTTGTGTTGGCTTTTCCTTACAAAGAATAATATCAGAATACATAATGGACTGATTATGACATACTTTCTCGTGTTCATGGACTTGCTTTTTAAGAGAGCACCTATTGGAGAAAATCTTCCATGAGTGTTTAGCAGCATAGTACTTCTGCAGTAGAATCTGTGAACACCATCAGGTAGAAACCTTGGATTCGGCATGCATGCATATCTGTCAAGAAAGTGTTTTGGTTCCTACACAACATTTCTATGTTCAGGCTTGTGAATGGTCGCTTCCCTGATCCCCTGCTGTGGTGAGTGCGGTTGCCTGCAGGGGCAGAAGAAGCTGGTGTCATTTAATAACTACACATTACTAGCATAAGCATGTGCAGGCCAGTCGGCCAGTAAAACGTTTTAAGGGCTTAGGAGTCTTCGAAGTTATTTGCAAGGCTAGTTGTGTGTCTGTGCTTGGAAGCTCATTTTGAAACAGTGAACTTGTAAATGTAAATAGGTAGACTTGGACCTAACCCAATGTCTCCTGAGTAAGTGTGGATGGAAAATGCATCCTTGCATGTAGTTGACTAACACAGTGGCTACTGTATATGTCAAAACTTAATTGGGCTTGGAGCGTCTGTTTACTCGTGAAGGGTATAGTCCTGGACACAGTTAGAATGCCTAGGTGCCATAAAAGTCAGATAAATGTGAGCAACCTGTGCGTTCAGGATTGCAGTCAAAATAAAACTCAAGGGACAGATCTCACAAAAAGGGCATTTTAGGCATTTGAGAACATTTTGGGCAAATCTATTAAGCATTCTCTCTCTAAACGTCAGTAGTATCTCAAATATGTATTCTGCATTTCGCTGGCTGCAATCACGCTTACTCAGGAGTTGGCCCTGCTGAACACAGTGGGACTTACTTCTGAGTAAATGTTCCTAGGATTGCCCTGTCAATTTTTATGCAGAACAAATGAACATGGAGCAGTGCGATAACATCTTTATTTTAAAGTTAGCAGTCTACCTCATAGTATCTGGCATCTTTCTGTTCAGTTCTTTCTTTAATAGTAGGTGTGTGCCAGTATGAGTGCCTTACATGGCAATGCGAGTTGAACATTGTAAAGAGGGTCACTGGCGTCTCTGCAGGGGGTCTCCTGCGCATTGCTTTCACCGCCTTGAATGGCTCCGAAGGTGAGGGGGCGGGGCCGCTTCGTGCACCCGTGTAGCAGAGGGTCAGACCGCAGAGGAACTTAAGGCTGAAGCACACCGGCCACGTTCCCTTTTCAAAGGCACTTTTGGGAACTGTAGTTCTCTGTGTCTAGCAGAGAAAGCAACCTCCTGGTTTTAGAAGTAGGTTTTCTCTGTGCCAGGTGGAAGGGAGTGACAACAGGAAACAGGTTATCTTGTTGGCTGTGTGCTCTCGGAGGCATCTGGTGGGGGGTGTGAGATACAGGAAACTGGACTGGATGGGTCTTTGGCCTGATCCAGCAGGGCTCTTCTTATGTTTTTAATTATCAGCACCCTCCCCAAACTAGAATTCTTAAAATGCTTTGATGGAGGCCATGACAGTTAATCTGGTCTAAAACTGATGGGTGTGTTGTATGGATAGACCTAGGCTTACCATTCGTCCCAATTTGGCTGGGAAAGTCCCGGGAATCGGCCACGATTCCCGGTTCTGTCCTGGCCCGGTTTTCCGGAGTGAATCTTTTTTTTTTTAAATTTACCACCGTCGCCATCTTTTTTTTTTTTTTTAATTTACCCTCACGAGATTTGGGCGCCGACATCTTGGATCATGCGAGATTTCGTGATCCAAGATGCATGCTGCCGGCGCCCGGGTAAGTTTTAAAAAAAGAAGATGGCAGCGGCGAGCGGGTGTCGTCCGCCCGCTCTCTCACCGGCACGGAGCCAGTGAGGGTGTGGGTGAACGACAGCAGGCTGTGTTTCGCCCGGTCTCCCAGCGGCTCCGTGCGGTGCCGGGGAGACTGGGCTAGCCTGCTTGCCCGCACGGCACGAGCAAGCAGGCTGTGTTTCACCTGGTCTCCCAGCGGCTCCATGGGAGACCGGGCCAGCCTGCAGCTGCCCGTTCCTGCTTGCCGGCGCTGCTGTGGACGCGGGGAGGAGGAGCAGCAGCGCGGGGAGCAGCAAAGGTAAGTAAAAAAGCTAATTTATTTAATTTTTAATAATTAAATAAATAAAAATTTCAGTAGTGTGAAAATTTATGTCTTAATGGGGAAATTAATTAAATAATTAAAAATTTCGGGCGCGCTTCGCGCGGCAACCCTTTAGTATAAAAATTATTTCATTTATTTTTTACTTTAAAATTTTAATTAATTAATTAATTAATTGATTGACTGTGGGGGGGCTGTGGGGGGTGTCCTGGTTTGGGGTTGGGAAAATATGGTAAGCCTAGATAGACGCAGATATTATAAAAATGGATAAAACAGCAGGAAATTGAAAGGTATTGAAAAGGGATGCTGCTGTAGCTTGGGTTTTTTTTTTAAGCTTCTTACCCACAAGGTAGTTGGAGAAAGACAATTGAAAAAAGAGCAAGAAGGAGAGGTGTGTAAGAGACCAAATGAAGGAAAATGTGAGGGAATTATTTATATGAGTAATAGCAAAAGTTAAAGATGTAGGAAACAGGATGCAGAAATGCTAATGCATCATTTCTAGATCTGAGGACCAAGGTTAAAGAGGAGGACCCAGAATAAATAAAGGATGTTTATTATCTGTGGGTACAAGCCTAGTGAAGTGACACTTGTAAGGCTAAGCTTTTCAGAGGGGAATTGGAATAAACCAGAAAATGCAACAGAGGAAATGTATCTGTGGATGAAACAGAGCACTTCCTTCTTTGCTGCTTGCTGAATGGCAGGAGGGAATCCCCATATATGATTCTGTTGTTATGCTATCTGATGGCACAATTTTTTTTCTATCCCTGGAGAAGAACTGAAATGTGAAGCTCCATGTAGATCAGGTGAACTGTAATACAGTAGGATTATTATGTTGGATCAGCTAGGATCAAAAACAGCTCAAGTGGAAAAATAGGTATGTGGTTACAGAGGAGTGTTCAAGAGATATTTGTGTAGAATGCTATATTTTGTGAAGAGATTTCCCTTGTACCAAGTAAGTAGCCACATAAAAGGCCGGAACATATTGAGTCAGGGTGTTTTTGCGCTTTGGAATTTTAGTTTGTATGTTTGTATGTGAAAGGCGGTTAAATAAATTACGCTTTGAGCAATTTTCATGTTCATGTTTATAGTGTAAAGCAGTGGTTCCCAAACATTTTAGCACTGGGACCCACTTTTTAAAATGACACTCTATCGGGACCCACCTAGCTTTACAAAACTTAAAAAAGTGAACTAGAAATAAATAAATACATTTACAAGTAAAGAGCTCAGCTGTTTGCAGGGTAATTAGCAGCTATCTTACATACTGCAGAAGCTCAGCTCTTTGAAGGGCAATTAGTAGCTATCTGATTTTTGAATAGCCTCAGGGCTTGTGGCAATTAATTATCTGCTCTTTCCATCACCTGGGACCCACCAGAAATCAGGTCGCGACCCACCAAGTGGGTCCAGACCCACAGTTTGAGAAACACTGGTGTAAAGCATATTCTGTTTTGGTAATAGGATTGACCGACTGAGTGTAAGCTGGACACTGTCTGTCTGTCTGTCTGTGTGTACACCCAAGCATGTACACCTATAATGCCACAGGAGTTTCTTTTCCGAGCTAGATATAATTGAAGTATATGGTAAGTTGCAAGTGAGAGGATATCTTACACTTAATAAAACAATATAGAAGTCATTATCACCTTCCCTTCCTTATCTCTAAGGTCTGAGCTAGATGTTGTCTGCCTATGAGTGTAGCAATTCCCTGGTGGACCTTTTTTCTTCCCTAGAAAAAGCAGTTTTGAGAAGATCTGATGTGAAACAGTGGGGAGAAGGAGGGACGGGTGCTTACCCGTTCTCCTTTCCAAATTGTCATCCCCCAACTGTTTCCCCCCCCCCCCCCGTTCCTTGAGTGTTACCCATGTGTGACTTGGGAGGGAGCTGGAGCAGAGAAATGGTGAGTAGAGAGAATGAAGCCCTCCCTCTCGCTTGCTGCTTCCCCACACAGCCTCCCAGTTATTAATACATTCGGAGGGTCAGGATCCTGAAATGGCTTTTTCTGGAAGAAAGGAGAGCCACTGGCGAGAGGTCACTGCACATACATTTGCATGTAATGTCTAGTTCAGACCTAAGTACTTTTCTCATATATTTAACTGATCCACCATAAAGTACTTTGGTGGTATGTATGCAGCCAGGAAACTTGATTGACAGACTTGTGCAATTTATGACCCACCAAACAGAATGCAGATCACCAGCCGTGCACTGGAGGCTTGATGAGTGGTGGTGGTGGTGGTGGTGGGGGTCTACTGGAGTCGATGGGTTATTTTTGGGTGGATCACAGATTGTACAGGCCTGTTTTATTTATTTATTTATTTCATTTTTCACATTTTTATACCGCCCTTCCTCCAAGGAGCTCAGAGTGGTTTACATATTTCCTCCCCTCCTTTTTGTCTTCACAACAACCCTGTGAGGTAGGTGGGGCTGAGAGATAGTGACTGGCCCAAGGTCACCCAGGAAGCTTCATGGCTGAGCGGGGATTTGAACCTGGATCTTCCAGATCTAAGTCAGACTCCCAAACCACTACACCATCCTGGCTTTTACACACTCACAGACTTTAAAAAACAAGCATCTCTTTATGTAATAAATGCCACAGGATCAGAAAGAACCACTGGTACTTCAGACTTCTTAATGCCTCTCTCTTTTTGCTTTTGTTTAGTGGGTAGGTAGTATTATTTTTCAGTATCATTATGGGGGAGTTAGCTATGTAATGCTCCCCCTGCAGCAGCACGTAGTAATTTGTATGAGTCACTCTCTTCCCTCAGTCTCAATTTACGTTATGATCAACTTTTCAAGAGCTTACTGTAATGTGCCATTGAAGTCCGCTCTCTGGACTTCCACGTGTATCCCTCTGTTTCATTACGGCAAGCATTTTTCGCTTTAAGCCACCTTGGCTTTTTAAGTGGAAATGTCAAGCACCTTCTGGTATTGGAAACATGAAACACGTGACTGCCTGTGGAGCAGCAAACACTAAAGCCCCAACCTGGGGGGGCTGAGAGATGCCTGGCAAGCTTTGCTGTGCCAGCATGAGTCTTTGTAGTGGCTGGAAAGAGATGGATAAGGTTCCTGCCGGTTCTGCTCTCTGCATATCATTACTCGCATGCTGATCCGCCTGCTTGAAGTCCTGGGGCTTCCTGTTGTTGAAGGCTGCCTGCTTATGAGAAAAGGACAGAGCCGTTTGGATATGGTAAAAATCTCTGGTACCGAACTGCCCCTCTCCCAAAAGAACATCCCTTTCTTGGTTTTTCTTGGTTTCTATCACCTCCGTACCCCTGGACATCACTTCTCAGGAAAGCTCAAAATTCTTTTTCTGCTGTTGTACAAGATTTGTTACTTTTACTTTCAGGATCCACAGCTTCTTAGGAAATGGGGCCATAGCTTTAAGTTGCTTTAAGTTGCTCAGTGTGTTTGACGTACCTCATTTATTTAGTCCTCATAACAACCCTACAAGGCAAGCCAGCCCTGTTCCTGTAAACACGGATCAGAGGCTCTGTCTTAGAAGAGTTTGAAGTATCATGAACGAGCCCTGTTTGCATGTATAGTACTCCTGATGCACAGGACTTAATTCCTTACTTCCTGTTTTAATGAGACCATCGTTTGCCCTGATATCCAGACTGGCAAACTGTGGTTTCAGTGATCCTGGTTTGCAATCTTAGTTTAGAGGAATCAGTCAAACTGCAGTTTCCCAGTTGGAAGGTCATGGCAGATTGTGGCTTAATTAAAGCAAGCAGGGAAGGTGGGAAGAAAAAGGAGAGGGAATATGCACACACATGGCTTGGAGAATTGTCTGAATGCAACCAGTGTCTTGCCTAAGGCTATCTGGCAAGTGCATGGCTGAGTTGTAATTTGTGAAAGAGAAATAACGTATTTCATATTAAACGTTCCCATCCAAAATGTATATTTTGACTTTGATGGAGTTAAATTTCAAGTATGCGTGTTTGAAATTGCAGCCTTGCAGACTTATTTCAATTTCTTGCAGCCTTATTTCAATTTCTAACTAATGGGAGTTATGGTACTTAACATGTCTGGTGGGGCACTTGCCCTCCCCACTTTTGCTACCCATGCCTGATCCCATGCTAGAATCTTCTTTCCAAGTTGCTGTTTCTTTTTTTTTTTTAGTTACCAGGGTGCAACTCAAAGATATTTGTTTTGTACCTTTAAAACCACTAATGATGGGAGACAAAGTGAGAATACCTTCTCCCACTCATCCTTCTTTGGCCCCAGGTCCTGCCAACCTAGCAGTTTGAAAGCAAGAAAATGCAAGTAGATGAATAGGTATTGCCTCGGCGGGAAGGTAACCGCATTCTGTGCACCTTGGCGCTGAGTCATGCAGGCCACATGACCACGGAAGCGTCTTCAGACATTGCTGGCTCTTTGGCTTTGAAACAGAGATGAGCACCGCACCCTAGAGTCGGACACGACTGGCTTGCGAGAAAGGGGAACCTTTACCTTTTTTAATCCCAATTTGTTTACTTATTTGTGTATGTCTACTCTGCTTCTTCATGACCCTTGAGAACGCTTGATGGCAATTAAAACCGAAATGATAAAGATCCACTGCTCCTGCCAAGCACATAGTAAAAGACCATAAGAACAATTAAAACAATATGAATACATGAAGCAATAAAAACAGAGCTGTATCTAACTCAAAAACCAGTGCTAAAACTGCAATAATAATAAACCACAGTCTCGTTGAGTAGTCTGAAAGGATGCTGGAGCAGGTGGACCTTGTGCAGCAATAAAGGCATGCAGTTTCATCGTCCAAATGCCATGTTTCATTGCATTGCATTAACAAGAGGAACCTATTAGAGAGGGGAAGCAATAGTTCTCTTTTACAAAGCTGTGACTAGGACTGGCTGAGACACTGTGTCCTTTTTTTTCCAAGTGGGTTTCAGAGGTGAACAAAGTTTGGAATGCATGTCTTGGAAAAGGCAAGGGGAATTAGACACATTCAGAGAACAGGCTAGGCAAGGAGGCATAGTGGTTTCCAGATATACCGGTATATGACTGCTGCCATTTCTTAAAAGTCAGAAAATTGCTGTATCTGTTCAATAGAGTTCTTGAACAGAAGACAGCATGAAAGGCAACAGGTTTCCTTTTGCTGCAAAACAGATTTGCTTGTACTTTATATGTGGGTACACTTTCTAGCCTTCAGTAGGCAAACAAGGAAACAAGCTAAACAAGGAACTTGTGGGTTCTCTTCCCCTTCTGGCTTTCAAGAGAAGGCTAGATGAGTCCAATTTATTGCAGTGGGACTTGAGCACACGTGACTGGGTGCAGTATTAGAGCCTCTATGAGCACTATGTAAAGGTCCGTCCCAATTAGACCTAATTTGAATAGTGGAACTTAAGTGATCTTATTTCAGTGAGTACAGCCATTCAATGAAGTAAATGCCTTGTATTAGTAGAATTTCCACTGCCTTGCCTTCAGATGTTATGGGGACGTACCACAACAAATTCGATATAGAAACAGTGAATGATAGTGCAATCCTATGCAGAAGCGTCACTAGGACGCGCGTCACCCCGAGGCAGGGGGGCGCGCGTCGCCCTCCGGACGCTCCAAGGCCGGCCCGTGAGCCGGCCTCAGAGTGTCCAACCCCGCCGGTGCTCCAGTGCCTTCTGAAAGAAAGCCCATGCAGCGCGTTAATATGGGTATTTTTAGAATTTCCGCACATGCGTAGAGACTGTTTTGAGGGCTTCTTTCAGAAGGCCCTGGAGCGCCGGCGGGGGCGGACGCTCTGAGGCCGGCTCCTGGGCCGGCCTCGGAGCGTCCGGAGGGTGACGCGTGTCACGAAAGTGAAGCGCGCGGGTGTGCGCGCGTCACCCCGTGGCGGCCCGCCTCCCCGCCACGCTCCAGCGACGCCAGTGATCCTGTGCAAACTGCGGCTGGCAGAGTGAGCGCTCCACTGGCCTAGGGTGTCACGAAAGTGCCATAAAGCACTGTCACAGCACCCAGAGAGTAAGCGGCGCCAGCACTGAGGCCAGTGCCGCTCACTCTGTTGTCCAAGGACACCCATGCTGCCGGACGCAGGTATGCCCTGCGCCGGGTGGTGAGAGGGCGTGTGGAGGGTGGGCTTGGGTGGCGGAGGAGGGGGTGATTGACTGGCCAGGCCAGGTAGGGGGTGGGGATATTAGCGGCGTGTTCCACCTATATCCAACCCCCCTTCCTGGGCATTTCTGGCTTTATACGACCCTCCCCCCGTTGTGCGCCAGCAAAATAGCTGGCGTGCATCCATTGGGGCCGCGAAAGGCTGACATGGGGGAAGGGATGTTCATCCTTTTCCCTTGAGGTGAGCCCCGGCTCCGCTGGCACGGACTGCATCCTGCGTAGGTTGCAGTGGCTGGCCATTTCGGCATGCCGGTGCATCTTACGCAGGATTGGGCTGTGAATTTGTTATAAATGAGGTTTCCATTCATTTTATTTCTGATTTTCAAATTTCACGTACACTTTCAAGCTCTCCTGCAGAACGAGGACTCAAAACTGATTTTGAAATACAACTGAGATTTCGTGTCTATAGCAGCTAATGCCTTACAGCAGAAAACCAAAACACGTTAATTCTCCCTCCCCCTCACTCTCTGCCAGTCTTCAGAATGAATTGTGGGACTTGTATTAAAATAAAAACCAAAGCAGTTGCGCCACTGTCCTCCTGCACATTTGTGCACGTTGTGGTTCCATTGAGCATGATTTGCACATGCATGTGAGAGTTCAGCAATGTCAGGCGGGCTTATTGGTCTAAACTAAAGGAAATACAGTGAAACCTTGGATTGCGAGTAACTTGGTTTGCGAGTGCTTTGCAAGACGAGCAAAATTGTTTTCTAAATGTTGACTTGATAAACCAGCAATGCCTTGCAATACGAGTACATTGTGTTCTCCAAGATATCTCTCTGTGTGTTTGCAGAGTAACAATAGCGTCTCCTGGGCAACATACTGCCCTCATTAACTGCTCATTAACACTTTGTTCTCCCTCTGCTAGAGGCTCCGTTTGTGCAGAATAGCAGCTCAGGCTTTGCTTTGCAACTTCTGTCTTGCAGACCTCATTAACAAGCTGTTTTTCCCCCTCCTCCATCTGCCTCTAGCAAAGACATTTGCTCTGCAGAACAAGGCTCAGGTTTTGCATATCAGATGTTGCAAAGTGAGCTACAGTTTGCAAGAGCAAAGGAGTACTCTGCAGGGCAGCTTCTTAATTAGCTGAGCCCAGGAGATAATGCAGACACACACAAAGATATCTTGCAGAATAACGAATCATCTGAGTTTCCATTATTTCTTATGGGAAAATTTGCTTTGATATACGAGTGCTTTGGATTACAAGCACATTTCTGGAACCAATTATGCTCGCAATCCAAGGTTCCACTGTATCATCAACCTGCACTGTAGATGGTCAACATTCAACAGATATATTATAAAAAATGTCTGCAATCTCCCACTGCTGAAATTCACAGCAGCAGAATATATGTTTGAATATTTGCTCTATATTTTGAATAAAATGTTGACATATTTGTCAGTTGCATAGCCAGACAGTTGAATGCAAGACAGTTAGGAACTACTGCAAATGGTTTTACTGAATCATGTCTTTTGACAGCATATGATCACGTACATCTTAATGTCTGTATTTGTGTTTCACATTGCCCATGAATACCAAAAGTTCTTGAAGTTAGGTTAGATACCCTGGATTCTGGCAGACATAGACAGGTCCTCCCACTCAAGATTAATATATTTCCCTCCCCCCCCCCTCAGTGCACCACAAACCAAGTTGCTCTGTATCAGTGAAATGGTAAGGTTAAAATGGATCAGAACCCCAGGGTTTTTTTTTTTTTTAGCAAACTTTCATCACTTTTATGAACCCATAGAATTAATTAATTGCATAGTTAGAGATTTTGGGGAACAGTTGAAGAGAGAGTGCTGATTTCCTCAGTCATAGCCAGGGTGTGCCCAGCATACCCAAAGAAGCAAATAACTTTTCCAACATTGCTTTTGGTGCCAATCAGTTCTCTCCGTTTTGGCTTTTGGTCACCATAACTGTACTGAATGGCAGCAGTTGCCCAAAAAGGTGGATCAACAGGATACAAAAGTGTTGCTGCTTAACAAACAATTAGCATTGGTAGAAATCCAGCCATATCTCCTCCCTAGTGTTGTGCCAGCTTTCATATGCCTGCGGCCGGGGGCTGATGCCAGGCTGCTGGGATCTCTGGAGCAAAGCCCTGCACTGATACCTGGTGGTAGCCCCCGCCTCCCCCAGAAGGTGCTTTGGGTGCTACCGCTGCCACAAATACATCAGGTTCAGGGGTCATCCTTCTCAGGTGGGCCCTTGGCTAGCACCTGACCAGGCCTCACTTCTGCCCCCCCTCCCTGGCACTGTTTCAGAATTCATTGAGAATGGGGGTTCAGAGATAGGGGTTCAGCTGAATCCAATAACTGGCTATGAAAAGACAGTTGGTTTGTAGAACATTTATTGTGATTATTTTCTATCTTGCAAGCAAACAAACAAAAAGCCTTGTTGGAATTGTGTTTAGCTGGGCTGGCTAGTTACCTAAACCGTTTCTGTGGTATGGAGGTGACATTGATGATGTGCCAGTGGGTTTGACTTTGAGTCCCACTTGTACTTTCCCAGCTCTTGTTCATGCAGCCTTCTGCGAATGAGCAGCAGGAGCTCATCTCGTTCCAGAGCAAAGCGAGATGTGGAAGAGCAGGAGAGGTGGAATGTGAGGAGGCTGGGAGAGAGAGGAGCTGGCTCCAACTTCAGCCCAAGACAAGGAAGGAGGAGTTGTGAGATGCTCTTTGAGAGACTACTGGCAGGAGGGCAGTCAGCCTACAAGTGCCTGGATATCCAAGGAGGGGAGGTTACAGTGTCTATGGGCCCATCTCCATTTTTGTCTCCTTTCCCTTCAGTTTAAGGGATTCTCTGCTAGGGCTCCCAGGTCCTTACCCAGAGAAAGTGCTTAGCTTGCACCTTTAAATGGTTCGAAGTACTGAGTGAGACTGTAGCTACTGTCTCTATAATCCTTTACTCCTACCAGTCCTTTTGCGAAAACCAGTTTTTGCGAAAACTGGAAGCACCCGAAAATCGCTGTTTTCCAGTGATCCAAAGATCGGGGAGGCCTGCAGAGGGTTGCGCAGGCCTCCCTGAAGTCCCCCCAAGCCCCAGTAAGTTCAAAAATAGCAGTTTGGGGTACTTTGGCGCCAGTGGCGATCCCCAGGATTGGCGCTGCCATGCCGTTCCCACCCCTTAAGGGGGCAGGGGAAGCTTTTGGTTCTAATGGTGGGTCGTGACCCACAGTTTGAGAACCACTGTTTTACAGTATTTGTTTTATTTATATGTAAATATATGCAGATTTAGTTGATTTATTAAAGCTAAGTTATGCAACTAACGGTGCAATCCTGCCCAAGTTGCAATGACCGGCCTAAATGGCCGGCCGCTGCATCCTGCACAGATTGCGGGCCGCTCTAGCGTGGGCTGGGCTCACCTTGGGAAAGGGTTCATTCCCCCAGTGTAAGTGGTGTAGGCCCAAATGGGCCTCCTCGGAAGTGCGCCAGGTCTGGCCTAACTTTAGGCAGGATCGGGCTGTAATTGACTAACGGCTTAATCCTAATGAGGGCCTGCGCTGGCAGAATGTGCGTTCTACGTCACACTCGCAGAGCGACAGAGGCCCGCCGGAGCTGGTAAGTCCAGCGCAAGGGCGGGGGGGGGGGGGTTGAATGGGGCAGGGAGAGGGCAGAATGGGGGCATTGGGCCCGGGAGGGGGGTGGGATTGGTGGCACCAGTGCATGCCATATCCAGACCCCCTTCCTGGGCATAATCCGTCTGCACAGATCAACGTGGACTTGCGTCACATTTATATCACTTGCACGGGTTGAAGTTGACCCATTGCAGCTGCTAGGGCTTACCCCGGGGCAAGGGGACAAATGTCCCATTATCCTGAGGAAACATCCAGCAGCCAAAATTCCCCAGCAGGTTGCAGTGTATCCCGCACTGGCGCAGCTTCATCACTGCGTGGGGATTTCGGTAGGATTGGGCTGTAAGATTTTTTTTAAACTGGGTGGTAGTCCTGGTTCTAATGGGAGCAACTATGGCATGATAGGAACCACCACATTGGAAGTGACTTTCTAATTGAGCCTAGGAATCATTGACGTGGCTGTCTATGCGAAAACTACACTGGATGAATTGGGTATTTTCCTGGGATTGGGAAGTCGCCTGCTGGCTGGCTAAGCCAGTTCCATCCCTATTTTGTACATGTTAGTTGGTGAAAAGAAGGAAAAATGTGGGCCAGTATTATGAGTTTTGGAATCTTATGCCTTTTGGAAATTCCTTTGTAGTTTCTGCTTTACAAAACAGACAACTACATGACAAGTCAGTAATTCTTTATGGAAAGCCTTGCCCAATTACATCCTGCTTGCACTGAGGTTCCTATCCTGCTAGAGTTGTGTGGGAATATCAGGAAGATGAGACAGAGGGTTGGAGACAATTGTGCTGTGCTGCCTCTCCTTATTTTTTGCAGTACAAATCTTGGCTGGAAAATGGAACAGGGAGTAATAACAGAGCTTGGAGCTCAATGACCCAAACGGATTCTGATAGAGTGCATTGCAAATTCTGGTGGATTTTCTCTCCCCCCATCTGCTGGGCAGCAGGGGGCCTAGGGAGGCTTGACAAAAAGTGATACAAAAAGCCTTACAGTACAAAAAATACAGCATGGGGCCTCAGGCATCTTCCTTCGACAGGCTTACAATCAGCAGGGATGAAAAAGTGTTTAAAATTCCTGAACACTAGCATCCCATTTTTAGGGTTTGGATTATTAGTCACTTGAGAATTTTCCAGATTTAGAAATCTTCACCCTTGAAAAAGCGAACATAAAGATTGAGGTATACAAATAAAGCATGATGTTCAGGTAATAGGCAAAACTGCTAGATGGTTGGCAGAAACAGATAAGCAAATTCATAACTCACTAGTATTATAAATTCATTCCAGAACTGAGGTAGCTGCCTATGGTACTTCTTCCTCCCCATTAAAAACTTCTGCTTCAAGTTCAGTATGTTCTTGCATAGATGGGCGGTGGATGCTACCATCCATTGGTGAGAGACCACTGTTGTGTGGCAATACTGTGTGACTGACTTTCCCTCTTGAATTAGCGTACAGTACTTGTTATAAATAAAAAAAATACCACTTCCCAGGTGTTTAGGGGTATAGTATGTTGCACATGTAATTTTTTTTAAATCTTTTGAATTTTTTTTCCTCATTGCTCCAAAATGTGATTGTTTTTATTTTCTGCTTATTCTATAGGAAATGAATTGCTGTCTTCCTGGACACTGGTGACAATTGGAGTGGGCAGCAGAAAGAGAAAGAGAGGCATGATGCTGACAGGAGCCAGGCGAAGAGAATAAACACCAGATTTCTCCCAGAGACTTGCTTGGGATAAATCGGCTCGAAGCCACCGATGAGCATTTCTACAGAGCGAGGGCTGTTAAACTAGGGCAAGCAGGACTGCCAGCGTGTACGCACAGGAGAGAAACGTGAGTGCTTAGCAAAATTGCTGTGCTAAAAATAATTTGCACTTTTATTTATAACAATGTTATCATCGTTGAGGAAAGGTAGAATTACGCAGCTTGGAACCAAAAAAAAAAAAAAAGGACTCTTTCTTTCCACCACTGCTTGTTGTGGGGTGGGGGAAGTGGGGGTGAAGAGACAGGTCTTTCACTATTTTCTATAACAGTGACTTTCATCTTGCTGTAGTGTAAGCAGCAAGAGGGCTATGAGACTGCCAATGTTTTTTTGTCGGCCAGCTAATACTGTTCCAACCCATTTTGACTACACCAAAGAATTAAGACAAAGTTGCTCCAACTAATAATTGGGTAATTGCATTGTTGCACTAGGTACATGTGCAAAATAAGGCCTCAAATTGTTTAAGACTTCGAAATGATGATCTTTACATGACCTCAGTTTACAAAACAAAATTATGAGTGATTGTGGTAATGTCTTGGACAATCAATTGATAACTGGTCTTATGGGTTCAAGGCTCCTGCTACTGAAATGTATCCTTCTTTTTAACATGCCACTTTCAGGCAAGAAGTTCCATGCTTGTCTGTTAATTTCTGAAACCTTGTTTCAGGGTAAGAAACTTTTTTTCCTTTAAAATACTGGAATTGCAAATGAATCCTGCTTAGCATTGTCAGAGGGCCCCCTTCCCAGTTTAATGGGAGCCCTAGTAAAAAAAATGTGTTTTTGTGCCAGGATATTCAGCAGAACAAACCATAGATCAGTGCCGCATATGTCTAAAAGCCTGTTTGCAGTGTTCAGTGACACTTGAGTGCAACTGAGACATGGAGCCTAGGAGGGGCTATGCAGATGAAGGGGTGGGGCTATGCAGATAAACACAGCCTTGATTCTTAGTGGCTAGAGTCACTAGGTTTAGATCCCACCCCAGAGTTGTCCCGGAGTGCACCCTTTCCTGTTTCCTTTATAAGGGGGTGAATGGTTGCATTTTACTCTTGTGTCAGAAAAATGCAGCACTGCAGTTAGGGATAGTGATATTATGGGAGCAAAGCCTGCCTCTTTACCTCTGATGCTG
This sequence comes from Plestiodon gilberti rubricaudatus, assembly GCA_026170595.1. NCBI lineage: Eukaryota > Metazoa > Chordata > Lepidosauria > Squamata > Scincidae > Plestiodon > Plestiodon gilberti. The sequence continues at coordinate 68,970,717 of JANXHW010000001.1, forward strand.
AGTGGCCCAGCTTTCCCTGACAGGGGTCCTGCATGGGGGTACAATATATTTGTGCACCGAACACACAGAGATTCACTGCACTCTCATTCGACTTTGCAAAATGTACAGGCTCCTTCTCTACTCAGTGACAGGCATTTGCTAGTAATATTTAAGCCTCATTTCACACAACACAGCTCCAGATCTTTTGATGTGCCATTATGTTACCAAGAAGGCAGAATATAGGGTGCAAGATATTATATGATTGAACTTGCGTAAGAGGATGCTGGTGTTTAAAGAAAAAAAAACCAAACTGCTTTTATGTGGCTGTTTTACTATTAGTGTGAGCCGGTAAAGAATAGAGGGGTAAGAGAAATAAGGCAGAAAGCTTATTTAAAAACAGACGGACAATTGTAATGCTGATTAAAATGTGCATGGAGGAGGAATCAAGATTCTAGTCCATGAAAATTAACATTGTGAAGATAACTTGGTATGTAGCATTTTTACAGTCAGACTCTGTCTTTACATTTCATCTCTGTAATGCAGAACCAAACAAACAGGTTGTAGCTGAGGTAGCTTGTTTAAATCAGCTCTTTGTGGTTCTGTCTGCTGAAGAATCTCAAACTCCAGCGTTTCACAGCCACCTCAAAGCAGCAAATTGACTTTGGGTGTCTTGTAAGAATATCTAAATGTAGGCTGTTGAATAATCCCTTTGGGGGCCCTGTAACTATTTTTATGCCTGGATATGCGTCATCAGTGGGTATTTTCTCTGGTGACTAGCTTACATCAGTAGGTCTCCTACCATACATTCTATAACTGAGTGACTTATGATTGATGGGAGTCACGGCTGCTGTTTAGCTTTTATCTGTGACCTCGAAGAATGGACAACCGGAATTTCCAGGCTGTTGGATGCTTTGGAGTGGCTGGAAAGATGGGATTGCTTTGCTGATAAATACAGGTAGTACCGGAGATGACATTTACTGGGAAATGGGGAAGGGGGAGGAAGGGGGGGGTGTTCCTGGTCTGCAAGGCAGTGAATTCCAGCTCTCTTGTTTGGTTTTCATTGCAAATGTGTGATTCCTAATCCTAAAGAGGAAGCGGCAGCTGGATTTCAGGACGTGAAGCAGTGGCTGCATTGTTTCCTAGTGGTGTCTATGTTGGAGTGTAGCAAAAGCTATGTGGATGGTTCAGTTAGCTGATCTTTCATCCAAGGAATGCTTGCTGTTTTGTAGCTCTGGTGAGAGAGATGCTGTGGAATGTAAAGCACAGAGGAATGTTTGGATGCTCCTTCATTTCTTTTTTTTTTTTAAAGGGAATGGGGAGTGTTGAACGTAGAGTATGTAATCCAGATGTTATTCAGGTGAAAACAGAAGGTGCAGTAAGGTAAGGCAGATCTTTAAACTGATGGGTCATACTGGCCTCGATATCGCCCACTGAGCGATAGGTAGCAATTAATTGCCTGATCTCTTCAAAGTCCTTTCTGGTAGGGAGATGAGTAGTGATAATAAAATGCATGCGAGTAAATCACTCCTTCTGTTTCTTTTCCTCCTGTCGTTGCCACCTTCTCTCCCCCCCTTTCCGTCTCTGACATGTGTAAATGAGGCTGCAGCGTATGCTGGTGAGGTTTTTGTCGAGCACACTCTGCGAGGACGCTGAGAGCCGGAGCCAGCTTAAGGCACTTTCCCTTTCTTCCTTTCTCTCTCGTGTTGACTCCTTTTGACACAAACGTGATGGCAGCGGATGCCACGTTCAACTCTCAGTGACCCCTGAGTTCAGGACTGTCGAGCTCTTTTGCTGGCAGTCGGGCTGTCAAGGGAGTGACTAGAAGGTGCGCGGAAGGCTGAGGGGCTGCATCTGAAGTGGGAATTAATTATGCAGCTACTTTGCTGCTGCAGGAAGAGAAGGTTCTTTTTGGCTTGCAAAACTGTATAATTGAAGGGTCACGGTAATGGGCTGTCCCATAGACCTTGGGAGGGGGGAGTCTCCTGCTGTAATGAGTGGGATTCCTGGGTAGCTCTGCATCTCTGTCTGCAGGGACAGTTGCAAAAAGAAAAAAACTAAACCAAACCAAACCCAAACCAGTACCTTCTTCATTGATTTGATGCACACTTCTTTTGTTGTCGTTATTGGTGATAAGCCCAATGTTGGGGTCTTAAGGATACCATACTGCCACCCATTATGCTATTTGTTGACCTCCGTAGGTTTGCAGCTTCAGGTTTGACATGATGTGGACATCAATTCCATTGATGGTACCATAGCTATATCTATTTTTCAGCCAGTTAAGCTACAACACCCCTTTCATCCATTCATATATTTTCTATTACATACAGTCATCTGAAACTGGGCATGCTGTTGACACATGGATGTCTTCAGTCTGAGAATAGCAGGCAAAGTTCATGGTGGATTTTAGCAACCCGGGTCGTTTCAAATCTATTGCTATAATGGTATAGCCCTGTATTCACACTCTTGCTAATTGACCATTCGTGAACTTAAAGCAGTTTTGAAAAATGTAAAGACCTCATAGGTACCGTGGTTTGAGTCTGCTGTGTATATTTATGCACAGTTTTTTCAAATTTCAAGATCTGTGGATGACTCATACCAAACTAGTTATATAATGCACAGTCTGCAAAAGGTTAAACTCAAAATCTTATTGGGACTTGAGTCATTTGCTGGGAAAACTGATTGCTCGACTCTTCTAGGTTTTGTGTTTAGAAGATGTTACCATTGTGTGCGTGTGCGCGTGTGCGTGCACATTTCTGTGTATTATTACTGTCTCTGTTGGGCTCTCAGATAGTGCCAAGGGTTACCTAGAAATGGGATCTTGGATGTTACTGTTGACTCCCTCTTGATGTTTACTTAGAAAGATTCAGTGGATGGGTTTTGTCCACAGTATTTGCCACACTAAGGATAATGAAGACATTTCCCCCAAACCAAACTTTAATCCTGTACTTCTGGACTGTTTTGGCTTTCCTTGTAGTATGTGACTTGGCTCAGTTGCTTGAGTCATCAGGGCACTTTCTCTAGGGTGCTCTATATTGGTGGCAGGATGTGGTCTAATGATCTTAGGTATGTCCTTCACAACTTGTGACCCACCAAACCAAATGCTTCAGTAAGGGATTACAGCCTCCAAAGTGCTTGACAACTTCTCTGTTTATGCAGTCCTGGGCAGGCAGCAAAAACAATCCTTTTTTGAGAGCCCTTGATTGGCTGCCACACGTGGCTGGTGCGGGCTGAGTTTGGCAGACCAGTGAGGGAAAGTAGGACTGGTGGATGAATGAACTGACTTTTTGTTCCCTTCCAATTCATTATATGACTTGCTGCTGCATTTGAGGAACTCTGAAGACTAGTTTCATAAGTCCTGTCTCTGGGAAGAATCAGACAAGAGGTGTTTTATTTTGATCATGATACTGTTCTTCCACTTCTGGCAGAGACTGCTGCCTTTGGAAATGGAAAGTCCAGTCTTCAGAAGCATTTATGAATCCTAAGCTATACTGTATGTTCCAGTAGGTGTTGGATATTCATGTGCTGTTAGGTCACTAAATATATTTAAATTTTGGTTGACACAGTTCCTAAAATGAAGCACAAAGCTGTGTGGTGTGATACAGTCCACTTTTGGCCAGTGATTAGGTCTGTGTATGCTTTCATGTGTGATGCCTAAACTAAGCAACGTTTTGAACGTTCATTCACAGCTTGCCTTGGTGGTGTATGGAGGTAATATAGTTGGGGAGTTTTGGGAACTGCATCTAGTCTGCCCCTTCCCATAGCTATGGAAGTGAGGCTTTACGTGGGATGTACACTAGAAAACATCTCCTAGCCTCACCTCTTTCATATACTGTACTTCTTTCAGTTTGCCTAAAGTTTCTCTCTCCCTCTCCCTCTCCCTCTCCCTCTCCCTCTCCCTCTCTCTCTCTCTCTCTCTCTCTCTGTGTGTGTGTGTGTGTGTGTGTGTGTGTGTGTGTGTGTGTGTGTGTGTGTGTGTGTGTGTGTGTGTGTGTACATTCCTCTCACCTACGTACTCCATTCATGCATGCAGTTTTCCTCTTCATCTTCAGAATTCTGGTTGGTTTTCATGCCACGCTAAATTCCTACCCAAATCTTAAACTACGACGTCCCAGATTGCTATAGGGTGGCGGTTTTGTTGGCAAATAGTGCAATTAAGTATTGAGTCCTATCTCAGATGGGTAGATATTTTCTGAACTCCCAAGTATTTCTCTTCTTGATCAGTCAGTCATCAGTCCAGCCAAGGGCTGTCATTTTCCAGAATAAGGATCGACCACTCCTGCAAATACTTTGTTGCCTATTTCTCTTAATCCCCCCCCCCCGGTTAAGCTTCTCATGCAGTATTTGAAGTGACCATGTACAACAATTGTAGATGTTATACCAGTGATTTTCAACCAGTGTGCCATGGCACATTGGTGTGCTGTGAATGGTTTACAGGTGTGCAGTGTGGGTTTAGGGGAGGGTCATTTTTTAGTAGGGCCATTGGGGATATGAGCTCCCCACTGGCAGTGTGGTGTGCCTTGTCAGTTGTCAAAAAACTGATGGTGTGCCTTGGCAGTTTTAGCTCCTTGTCAGTGTGCTGTGAGATGAAAAAGGTTGAAAATTACTGCATTATATGGTTTTTGCTTAGACATTTCAAAAGAGATGTGTGGGGGAAATGTCAGAAAGATCTTGGATTGCTCAGTGGCCCCTTGTTTTTTTCTCTTTGTTTAGTCTGTCTGCAACACCAGCTGCATCTACAGCATCCATCATAAAGACACTTTGAGTGGCAAGACAATTTCAAGTTTGATCTGTCTTGGGAGTAAGTGAAGCAATAAACAAGATAAGAATGATCCTTTTGAGTTAGAACCATGCTCTCTATTTTTTTTTAAACTAACAGGGTTCAAAGTTATTTTTTCTGTTAGAAAATTTGACACATTTTGACTCGCCACCAGATACTTTAAAAACCAGGAAGCATTAGGTGACGTTCAGAACTTCTGTCTAGACTCTTTGTGGTTTTTCATTGTCCGTAATGGTGGCTCTCCACCACCAGTTCGAGGACAGAGTAAGACGCAAGCATTTGTTTTAGCAGGAGCTCTCATGATCTTGAGTTACCAGTTGTATTATCGGTAGTTGGCTTTCTATTTACTATTGTATACAGGTACCGCTTGTTTTACATGTGTTTGATTTAGACATTTTTGGAAGAACACACTTGTTTAGTTAATACCAAAATCTAATTTACGCTTGCATATTTTTGGAATAATGTGGCAAACACCCTGCACGCTTCTGCATGTTTGACTGACAGTGTAGTCACGTGTGATGCCTTTTGAGTTGCTGTATTTCATGAATTTTTTTAGTGTGAAACTAAAAACATTTTTTTAGTGTTTTTCTGCCTTGTCTGGGGAGCCTAAAGCTTAAAAAAAAAGCATGAAAAGCAATCACAACTGATGTGAAATTAGATGTGATCAACCACCTTCAGAAAGGAGAGCATGTATCGGATGTTGGCCATGTGCTTGGTTTAAGTGGGAGCACTGTTGGTACCATTTAAGACAGTGCTGAGAAGATAAAGTGCTCGATCTAGGACATATGCGAGTGTAAAGAAAATCTCTCATGCTTGGAGTGTTATAATGGAACACTTATTTTGTGATGTAGGCAGTTTGAGATATGCACTGCTTTTCAAAAATGTAACCCCCCCTGTAAAACGAGAGGTGGGTGCATTAAATTCAAAGTCATCATGCAGGTAAGCAGTGCAGGGGACACTGGGGCAAAGCCCTGCACTGGGCTTTCCATGGCATTCCTTGCCTACTCCCTGGTGGTGTATTGGGCACTACCACAGTACTGAGGATTCAGGGTTCAGCCCAGTCAAGTGGGCCCTCTGATGGGCATGGACCCATGGTCAGTGCCCGTCTTGTCAGGTCCTGACACCACTCCTGCAGCTGAGTTATTGTTACCAAATGCAAACTATGTGTTTTCCCCTTGATGAAGCATGGTAGGGATGTTGTTTTGGCAAGAGTATTGCAGTGCTCAATGTCTGGTGAATTCTGCAGCAAGCAAGACTGCCCTGTTCACATGACCATGGGTTCAGCACATGTTCTGTAGCCATCCTCCACCATAGACTTCCTTGTACACACTTGTGATTTTTCTCCAGTCTCTGCTCCTCCTCTTTCTCATCTTAATATAGAATCCACCTTGCCACTCATGAAGCCATGGTTTGAATGTGAACACATGGTGTAAAATTTGAGATGGTGCTGAGAAGAGAAAGAAAAGTGCTCGATCTAGGACATATGCAAGTGCAAAGAAGATCTCTCATGCTTGGAGTGCTATAATGGAACACATGGAACACATTTATTTTGTGATGTAGGCAGTTTGAGATATGCACTGCTTTTCAAAAATGTAACCCCTGTGTAAAACAAAGAGGTGGGTGCATTAAATTCAAACTGCATTAAATTCAAAATACACCATGTGCCCAGCCTTTCTTGCCCCAGCCTCTGCCTGTCCTCATGAAAAAGTAGTAAGCCTGGAGCTGGATGTAGGCTCTTTGAAATGTATGCAAAAAACAAAGCCCGCTCCAGTGAGTAGTGTGTTTCAAAATTTCTTTCAAGGGACCTGGATCTGGAATTCGCGTGGCAACTGCAGATTGCTTTTTCAGGCTACAACAGGGTGGCTCACTTGCTCAGCACTTAGGGCCACAACAGAAGTACAGCAGCACCAGAGTCACTTTATCATGCTTTAGTAACTGGAAGACAGCCTGATTTTACAAGGGGCAGGAGGGCAAAAATACTGCAATCTAGCAGCAATCTTCCTTTTTAGGGTACAATCCTGTATACGCTGCTTTGGGAGTAAGTCCCATTGAACTCAGCAGGACTTACTTCTGAACAGACGTGCATAGAACCAGGCTGCCCGTCATTCTAAAATAAAAGTAGAAAAATTCCAAGTGTATTTATATATAAATGCAGCCTGTCCCTGAAGTGTGAAAGTTCTTCATTTTAAATACTGCAAAGCATTGATAAGTGACTTTATCAAAGCAGCCTTCATTGTTTTAATTGGCTATTCTGTTCTGTCCGCAACCTAAGACATGACCTTGTAGTCCCTCTGCCATAACATGGTTATGGGTGAGTAGCGCAGCTGCTGTATTTCTGATTTAAACATAACCTCTCTTTTGAATTCAGTCCAGCCTAAATTTCACACTTCAAGAGTGTCAGAGCATGCCAAACTGGAAAAATGCCAGAGGCAGAATCTGGCCCTGAATCAGAAGATTAAAAAACACACAAAACACCCTTCTTTTAATTTCAAGTTCCACCCTACCCTCCATTGCCACACTTCTGTGGATTTAGATTAGTTTCATTTCTGCAATAAATAAATAAAAATCAAACCTGTGATTATCAAATAAGCAATGATGTGGGCTGCAAAATTTTCCATGGAAAATTTTTCACTAGTGTGTCTTTCCATGGAAAATTTTCCACATCTAAACATGCATAACATTGAGGTAATGAACCAATACAATATAAATCAAATTGGGCAGTTTCAGAATCTGCAATTAATTTTTTTCCAGGTGATTATATCTAGAAAGCATGAGTTCATATATAATGAATATGAATGCATAGTTTGGGTGTGCTAAAGTTATTATGCCAACAGTTTCCAATGCTTGATTTATTTTTTAAAATTAAACAACGTAAGGAAGCAAATGCTCTTGAGTTGTCATGTCTTAAAATATTTACAAATACACCGTCAAAATAATTTCTGAATAAAGGATTGGTTGGAGAGAACATCAAAACTACATTGTTGGCTTTACTGAACTTTTCTCCAATCAAGTACTAATGTGCACGTTATTTTATCTATTAAAAAAAGTTTGAAAAATGTATGCAGTGCATAAAACTAACATGGCATATTTTTAAATTTTTGTTTGCTACATATAAGTCAAACATGAAATCAGCTCTCAGTTGTCTTAGGACACTGGACAAATTTCAGGACACTGGACAAATTTCAGAAAACGATCTCAGGAAAGTTTCCGATTCAAATTTTGGGGAAAACCCATATAATTCAGAGAGATAGTGACAATATTAGAGCAATACAATTAAGTCCCAAGAATAAGCAAAGAAGAATTCAAACACTACTTTCTAATTTCGCTTGCAGTTGACAGTTTTCTGCGTGTTCCTTGGCCCAAGCGCTCTCTGCTCCGCTTGCAAGGTACTCTGGAAGGACTGGTACCCTCCAGAGTGGGATTCTATGAGGCATGAAAAACTCTGGGGTAATGGGGAGATTTTTTCCCCTCTCCTTGTATGACAAAGGGTTAGGTTACAACCCTTTGTTTGGATAAATCAGAACGAATCAGTGCAATACATTAATGATTAATGGTGCACCAAGCACAGTTTGGTGCACCAAGCACAGGGGTTTTACAACAGTGGAACAGTGTTCTGCTGTAAGCGACGGCCATTTTGTGAGTGTCGCTGCAAGAGGTGGCAGTGCCGCAGCCTCACCTCTGGAGCCTGCTTCCCCCACATGACCCGGTAAGCCAGCAGTGGGGATGGAATGCGGGCAGGGAGGGGGAGGAACTGGGGAATGTCTGGGAGGGGAAGGTGCTGGAATAGTGATCTGAATGGACCGGATATCGGCGGCAGTGACTTGTGCCGACATCTTCGTCCTGTTGTCCTCCCCATTCCTTCTCCCTTACTCACTTCGGACCTGCACCAGAAAAGTAGCTGGCGCAGATCAGAGGTGACCCATTGGGTGAATAGAGAATTACCCGTCGGTATGTACCCAAGGGTAATTCTCTGTTCACCCAATGGGTCACCTTGGATCTGTGCCAGCTACTTTTTGGGTGCAGGTCTGAAGTGAGTTCCCTTACCTGGAGCAGACCTCTGTGACTGCCCCCCCTTTGCAGGATGCAGTGCATGCTCTGGTGGCTTGGCTGCATCAGCAGGGGGGATGTAGTTAGAATTGGCCTGCCTGAACATAAGCCAGCTAAAGTTAGACACTTTTATGGCCCAAATCTATTTGGACATTGTGCCAATGTTAATGGATACTGGCATAATGTCCATCATAATCTAAGCCCATCCTGGCAACGCCACATCAATGGCACACCAACACCAGTGCACCAAGGACCAAATGCCAAGCCTGTCCTGGCATAGCAACATTGGCACAGCCCTTCCCACTAACACCCCCAATGTCCATGGAAGTACAGACACCACCTGTTATCCACAGAACAGCATCCTGATGGCAGTACATAATCGCCATGACGTCAGCTTGTCATCCATGTGACATCTGTTATCACCGTGCAGTTGGCACGTCATCCATGTGACATCTGTGTGTCCTCGGTGTGATGTTCAAGGAGCCAATCACTGCATCCAAATATCCCCAACACTGGCAGCCGAGAAGTGCTGCCAGAGTGAACAGAATAAGGGACAGGGAGGTGCCAAAGAGTAGCCAATGCTGGGGGAACACCCCCTTTGCCAGCCACTATGAATAACACAGTAACAGGCACCAACCATGGGAAGATGTCCCAAGGACACTACACACAAACGCATATGCACACAGATTGGGCACAGGAAGGGTGGTGCCCGCCGAATCCTAACCCCCTTCCTGGGCCTGATCCGCTTGCATGGCTGAATGTGGACTTGCACCATCTCGATAGCTGGTGCAATTTAGAGTTGACCCATGGCTCCGATTTGACCCATTACAGCTGCTGGGGCTTACCCTGAGGAGGCCTCCAGAACCCAAAACTCCCCAGTGGAATACAGCAGTAGCCGCAGCACTGTTGCACAGGGAGTTAGGATTGGGAATCACGTTCACTGGGGAGTTAGTCCCACTGAACTGCTGGAATTTATTTCTGAATAGACATATTTAGAATTGTACTTTTGGAGTATAATTTAAACATTAAATTCAATGCAATTACATATACCCATTAAATAGATCTCTTCAGTATGTATTCTACAGTATCTTTGCAAAACCTGAGCAGCAATATGGTGCATGGCTACATAGCTCCCTGGAAACTAGACTTCTAGACATTTTAAAGCTGTTGTTACCCATCCGTTCACCCTTTAGAGATGAACCTAAATGTGTTGGGTCTGTCTGCAGCTATTAGTTACCTGAAAGTCAGGAATATTCTAGGAAGTTGTAACTTAATAAAGATCTAAAAGTACTTTACCATTAAGGGAGTAATGGAAACTGCCATTTACATGGGAGATACCAAAATATTGGATTTTTAAAAGTAGAGAATGTGTGGGAGTACGCACCCCCAAACCTGTTTTCTATGTTAGCAGGAGAGTTGATTGATAGTGATATGAGATGCATTGTTGTGTCATAAGTATGGGAGACATGGTGTTGATTAATGAAGATGTTTGCATAACGGGTGTTAATAGTGGAGGGTGTATGTAGAGTTTCCTTTAATTCACAAGTTCATCAGTGAATTGGATTTACTGCATCAGTTCTTTAAAGGAGTCTAAGAGACTGTGAGTTCCAGATTGTTGCATGAGCTGCCTCTTTGCTTTCTCCCATCTGTAAAAGTTGCAAATTGAAATGTTGTGGCAGGGGAAATCAGACATAGTTTACAATGCTGGTACTTTTGTTCCAAATAGCAACTAGGCTAGGCATGAAATCCCAACCTCTGCTTGGAAAATGTGGGTGTTGAGTTGTTTTAGGAAGGTTCACTTCAAGGATAAACTCCTTGCATTTGACCCATCATGCCTGCCAAAGAAGCATACCTTCATAAATCTTCCTATTTCTAAGTAGGTCTGGCTTAAAAAAGAAATGAGTAAGATGGCAGCACTACAAGGAACACAACAGTAGGGGTGGAAAGAAACTCGGAAGACCCCTTCCAAAGACTTTCTGGAGTCTAAAAGAAGATGAAGGTGGCATCTCATGCGTCGGCTTCAGTAGACATGCCAGAGATAAAATACCACCAGCTTGCTCTCAAGTGTGAGAAAGGGCTAGACGTACAGCTTGAATTATTGTTAAGAAGCACTTCAACGATGCAGCTAAACGTTGGCTTGAAAGTCAACACTGTGTTTTCTCTGAGTAGTTAAGTCAGAATTATTAACAGGGCTGAGCTGAATCAGGGAGTGAGGATATTTTATGAACATTTTCTCCTGCAAAAATGCATCACCCCGTCATTCAGCAATGTTTTGGGGCCTTTTTTGTCCGTGTGTGTGTGTGTGTGTGTGTGTGTGTGTGTGTGTGTGTGTGTGTGTGTGTGTGTGTGTGAGGATAGAACAGCAGGTTCCCAAAACTTTGAAGTAATCATCCATCCCCTTTTGTAGTTTAAAATGATCAATAGAGGACATGTCTGCACCTGGTTCCAGTTCTAAAAACCCACTGCTGGGGGTGGAGAATGGGGTTCAGTGGTGGTTGGTCCAGCTGACAAATAATGCACCTGGTAGATGTTGTACCCAATGCAACAAGCTCTCGTAACATTTGGCACAATGAACTCCCCAGATCCAGGAGAGCCTAACTGGCCCTTCACCTTGCTTTCAGCCAACTAAATACCACTCCATGGATATTCTGAAGTGGCTGAAAAACATAAACTTTTTTTGCATGGAAGTGTAAGGAGCTGTGTAGGCAATCATCAAGCATGGCTACAGGAAATATACTTGAGTGATGATGACCAGTGGCTTGATGTGCACACCTTCAACCATTTCTGCACTGTGAGAGGAGAACTGCTTGCAGTTTCATGGCCAGTAGATGGGTCCAGAAGATATCTGCATTGTAGCTGCACCTACGGACCAATCCTATGCATTGCGTATGATAGCAAAAGTCCCCTTCTGCAGTCGTAAATGCAGGCTTTCTAGAACACATTTGTGTATTCTTACATTTTCTTTCCAGTAACTGCATAAGACTCTCCCATGGCTGAGCCTTCTGCTGCAGAAGTGTTCCCAAGAGTCGCAAAATGGCTTGGTGGCTGCTTGACTTGAAGTCCTAACTGATACTTTGTTGACTGGTGCCTCTAGATTTCTTTCTGACACACTGGCCTTTCAGGGAAGACCCTCGTTTCTGTGCCTGAACATGACTTGTCTCTCCTGCCATTGGATGCATGTGATACCGGAGAGGCGGTAGCAGTGATGATGGTGGGTGGGATGCCTGGGTTGACTCTGCTATTTCAGACTAGACTCAGCTCAGCAGTTCACTTGGGGACAACTGAACAAAGTTGCTGAGTGCAACTTTAGATTGCAACCATGGAGAGCATCTGATAATTTCACTCCACCATTGAAAGCAGAGATTTGTTGCTGCAGAACACCAGGAGGCATATGATGCTTGGGTGATGAGGTAAGGCTGAAGTGTTGAAATGGGCTGGGGACAGGAGAGAGTGACAATGGGTTCATGGCCTGATCATGATCACGATTCAACATGACTTTTGTTTTAAGTTGGAGATTTGCTTTTAAGTTGCCCCATTATTATGTATTTGGTTAACCCTGTAAACACAGTAAACAATTTTGGTTATCTTGCTTTAATCTTTTTATATGAACTGTTTTGAGAACTTAACAGTACAGTTGCTCCCCCGTATCCGCATTGCCTCCCGTATCCGTGACTTCAGCATCCACCAATTTGTCTCATCATGGATGCTTTGTGGATACGGGGGGGGGGGGGAACTTGAAAATGTTTTTAAAAGAAAAAAAGGTTAAAAAGCAGTTTCCTCACCTTTTTGCGGCAAACTGTTGCATGTTCTTCCTTCTACAAGCTGAAATCGCTCTCTGGAAGCTTCTGGAAGCTTCTTCCGGGTTGTGTGATTTCCCCTCCCTTTCCCAGGTTAGCTCCAGAATGCATTGCAGTGCATTCTGGGGTGAACTTGGGAGGGGGGAGTCGTGTGACCTGGAAGAGGCTTCTGGAGCATGATTTTAGCTTGTAGAAGGTATTTGCGATCGCGAATTTGCTACTCTGCAGATTTCAGAGCAGGAGCGTGAATGGGTTGAAGACCTGAATACTCTGTCTGTAAGGAAACACAGCAAGAGCTGATTGTGTACTTTCATTTTCCATTCACTTAATACTCTTGTGTCTATTGTATGGTGGCCTTCAGAATTGGGAGTGACTGTAGTTTGCCAATTCATTGACTATTTATTAGGCAATGACAGCACTGTATACATTAAAGATAAGAGATAGCTGTTGATGCTTTAAGAATTGTTGTGTTAGTCGACATAGATGCTTGTTTGGATTGCCAATTTGTTCTGGATTGGTGTTTTTTTTTTGGGGGGGGGGAAATTTGCGTTGTTTCTAAGGTACATTCAAAGAGCCATGCTGGATTTTTTTGCCCCTTTCTGGAAAGCTTTGCTTTTTTCACATCTCCAAGGCAGGAACCTAACATTCAGTTACTAAAGCTGTGGTGAATATTTAACCATATATTTATTTAACCATTTGACTTGCTTCCAAGTTATGGTCTTGCAGTGTTAGAAATTACTTCCCAAACTGATAGTGGTAGAAGGGTCATTCCTGGCTGTAGAATTCCTCATGGCTACTAATTTGTATGATACGTGTGTTTATGCCATCAGCTGATTACCATGGAAGCATCGTCCATTTGCTTATTTGATCTACTCTGTGGAGTTTCTAGGTAATGGCCTCCCACAATGCTTCAAAAGTGTTTTGTTACTCTAAGATTTTTTTGTTTTAACATTAGTTTCTTAGGAAAGGGCTTTGCTTTCTTTACATTTAATTTCCTTTTTTCTACTTGTACATAGTTAAAACAAACTTTTGATATAAACAAAGGATAGTTCCTTTAGGGGTCCTATGTATTTATGCATGTTACATGTTAGATCTGTGTGCGCATGTGTATATGTAACAGTTCACATCCACCAGTGACTTGATTTCGTTCGCTCTGTCTAGCGTGCTTATTTGGGGGGTGCACGGGTAATGACGCATTACTGTCAATAATTTGCTTGAATTATCTGTTTAGTTTAGGTATCAACATAGCAAGAAAGCACACAGCAGCGGGTCTCTGGAACAAAGCATAGGACACTGTAGTTTTTTTCTTCCCACCTGTAGAAAGTGGGTGGTTTGTTAGTTCTTGCATGCTCTGAACTGCAAGTCATGAATTACAGCTGTAGATTTAGCCAACTGAGAGGAAGGAATTTGTCTGCTCTACAGTAAAAGGAAGTATTTGCTGTGTTATTGTAGTACATGGCTCTTTGCCATTTTTGATAAAGCATTTAAGCGTCGTGCACCCAAAGTCTACTGCCCTCTTGACCCATCATCAATCATCAGCTGTACAGTGAGGTTACATGAAACAGTAGCCCAATAGGAGAGGCATTGTTTAAGCATTGCACAACAGTTCTGGAAACGGAAACTACAGACAAAGCACCCTGGATCCACTCAGCTTCATGCTGTACTATCCTTGCACTGATCTATTTCATCACAGACAGGCAGTTTTGAGACTAAAATTTAGCTAGATAATGAGACGTTAGGTTTTCTTAAACGTTAGAAACCATAGCAATTAAACTAAGATACTACCAAGAAGTATTCCATAGTTACCATACCAGTTGGATGTAAGAGAAGGAAAAGTGATGTGTCCACGAACACGGCTCCTGTGTTGCAATACACAATGCATTTTTAACAGGAAGCTCTAGAATAGATTTTTTGGATATGTTCAAGAAAGCAAAATATGCACAGTTCTATTTCCTTCTCTTCTGGTGATGACTGACAGAAACAGTTCAAGTTAGTCCAATAAAAGATTCTGTCTCATTGTAAGTTTTGGAGAGTTGCGTCATCCCTCACGCCTGCAATTTTCCTGCTAGCATGCGGGAACTACGGTTGATTTTTACAGTGCATATGCCACAAGGACCCAAGACCAATCGCACTTCCTAGGGATACAAGCACACAGCTATATGTCTCTCTTGGCATAGTATGTGAGGGATAGTGGCATTCAAGAGATGTACAGGTCTTCACTTAAATACAACAGATTCTTTGTTATATTCAAAAATTCTTGAATCCTGCTCATTCTCTTTAACACTTGGAAAATCAGTGGGATTTAATTCAGTGGCAAGTGTCACTTCAGACTAGGAGCACTTCATAAATACTGCAGTGAGGTAATGTGGGCAGACTTTTCATAGGATACCCACTGTCCAAAAGTATAGAACTGAAGTGGTTATAAATGACCTGCTTTCATCTGTGTCTGTCTTTTCTGTTCGCTTGCTCTGTGGTATTGAGCAAGGAGGCATATATGGGTTAGATCTTGAGAGATTTGTATGTTGGTTGTGGAACATTGTTAAGCTTTATACTGTGGGGTGTTTTAAAGTAGAAGCAGTGAACTGGAGGAGATTAAGGGGAAAGTATTGTGTTCCTTGAAACACAAGTCCCACCTACTTTGCCAAGCCACTCCTACTAACAAACCATGGTTAATCAGAAGGTAGGGCCTGGTGAGTTGGGTGGTGGGGTCCACAAAAAAATGCTACACTACAATGATTGTATATGCTTACACTTCTCTGTCGCCAAGCTATTCCTTCCACAGGATAACTTCCTCCCCCACAGGCAGATTATAACTGTGTCCCAATCAAAATGCAGGAAATAGCCTACATGTAGAACAGACACCTCAAAGTGATCCAAGCCACAGATATACATATTGCACAGAATGTACAATGTATGAACAAGGAATTGATTGCTCAAAGTTCCCAATCGCATGGGAAAGCTTACACTCAAAGAACTCCTTTCACACCTTCTGCTGAATGTACAGAGGGCAGCAGCTGCAGGTATTATCTACCTACCTTCTCCTCCATGCATTTCGTGTACAGTATATGTGTCATGAATTGGTGAAGAGGGCTGTAATGTGTGAACTGTACCCACTGAAGAGTGCCATGTTGAAGATGACATTGGGTGCTATGAATAGTCGGTCTCTGGTGTTATATTTGTGATGCCTCCTTTATTCATGCAAGCCGTCTCTTGAATATGCAGTCATCCACTGATAACCTTGTTTGTGTGAACCTGCCCTATGAGAAAGTACCCCATGGATTCTGATGGACAGTGCAGGGTTCTTGTTCGGAAACAGCAACTCACTGACAGTACATGTCTTCATCTACAGAGGTGCCATTGCTGTTTCTAAAATGCATTTTATAAAATACGTTTTTACTGTAGTTGACTTTCCCATGTTCTTAATTTTCAGGGCAATGCTATAGTGTTGGTGTTTATGAATCTTTTAAGTGAGCACATTAAGAAAAATACTTAAATTGTCATAATTTATACCATTCCTGAAGTAAATCACCTAATTAAACTGAGAGAGCAGGGAGGTAGTAGTAGACTAGTTTCCTAAGGATTTATTAAGTAGTGCAGCATTAATTATGCAGAATGTTCAAATGAAGTAAAATAGGAAAAAAAATGAAAGCGCAGTTCCTTTGCTGCCCTTTGTATTATAATAACGTGAGACCTCCACTATTTAATAACCAAATGCTGGTTTTTTTAATGTATTGATGAATTTTAATGACATTAATTTGGTTTTTATGAAAAAAAAATCCTGATGTGTTTAGCAAAGCAGCATGAGTGGGTTATATTCAAAACCTGCCTTCTGCTTGCACTGCCCCAGCATGTATGAGAGCTCCCTGCCTTCCACCTGCGCTTGTGTCAGAAACGTTTGATGTAATTTTTGCTGATTGCACCTTCCTTCTACAGCCCCCCCCCACCCACCCCGGAAAAAAGAACCTGCTCCTGATGGCTAGTGCTTGATATGCACTACTCACCTGCTTTGTTTTCTGTACTCTACTAGAGGGCAGGGCTGTCTTTTTGAAGCTGAAATTATATATATATATATATATATATATATATATATATATATATATATATATATATATATATATATATAATTTCACCCATAGATATATATGGGTAGGTGACTGTGACACTAATATGATCACTTTTCCCACAGTGAAGCATTGGGAATAGCTTGGCTAGTTCAAAGCTAGCCAAACATTTAAAATTGCCTTATCCTGAGTCAGTCCATCTAGCCCAATGTGGCATATTCTGACTGGCAGTGATTGCAAAATTGTGAGGTGGGGTTTTTTCCCCTCCCAATCACTTATTTATTATTATTATTATTATTTATTATTATTATTCACAGTATTTATATACCGCTTTTCAACAAAAAGTTCACAAAGCGGTTTACAGACAAAATCAAATGATTTTGATCCTACTTCTACTGATCCTTTAACTGGAGATGCCAGAAATTAAAACTGGGATCCTCTGCATGCAAATCATGTGTTCTACCATGGAGTTGTGGTCACTCCCTAGTGCTTTCATCTGGAAGTGCACCAGCCACCAACCACTACAGTTACCACCTTTTTGTGATGCATGTGAGTGCAGAACTAATAACAGGGTCCCAATCCAATGTCCATGGGGTAAGCTCTGTGTGCAGCATGGCTTCTGAAGTTTGGATTTTTTTTTTGAAACCAGCTCTCTCATATTGCCACATAAACTTCTCTGAAAAACAAGCTGTTCTTGCAAGTAAAACAATAAGAAAACCAGTGTTGTTGCTCAGAGGTTTGCGAACTCATTGAGTCGATGGCCATATTCAACTGAGAGTCGTATCCAACAGCTGCTCACTATATGCATCTGGCTTAAAATTCGCTATTAGTTTCAAGAGTGAAGACCTTGAGATTAAAGTTTTCTGCAGTTATAGCAATACTTCTGAAAGATAATGCATCCTGATGGTACAGCCATTAGTAAGCGTTCAAATATGTCACCATGGTGTTGGTAGCACTTCATTACGTGCCACTGTCAAAAGCTGAGATAGGTGGAGGTGGACATTTGTTTGAACTAAAGGTGTTCTGTTTTTTGAGTAAACAATGAACCATAGGCTTGCAGTAGAAAGTCTCTTTGAAGACATCCACTAGAGCTGCTTTATATCCTACACAATCACTGTGATTGCATTGATTCACTGGTGTCACCCAGGGTAAGGTGTAATGGGAAGATGCTTTTTCCTCCGCCCTCAGAGAATGCTCATTGGGAAGCAATGGCTAACCAGAGCTCCAAGCACTTGCCCTAAAGTGTGAAACATGGTTGCTGCTCAGAGTTCTGGGGCATAATCTGAAGCCACAGGAAGTAGTAATAACCCTGTTGAAGCTATGCAGGTCTGGAGTCTGCATTGTGCATAGTTGAGGGCCCTTTTTGGCATAGCATCAATAGTGGAAGGATATAGGCAGGATATATCTCCTGATACACTGTCGTCAAAGGCCCAGTGACGGCGCGATCATTGCTCCATTGCTGGACCATTCAGAGCTGCTGTAGAGCCTTGGCAGTGCCGACCCTGGTAAGTCAGCGGCAGGGGCGTGTTGTGGATGGGGAGGGGGGAGGACAGGGGGAAGTTCAGGGGAGGGAGGGGTGGATCCCAGTGGCAGTGACTTGTGGGGGATACAGTATCTCCTCTTTCCCTGCCTGTTCCTCCTCTTTCCTGTCCTCAGATGTACGCCAGCTACATAGCTGATGTGGGTCTGAGGAGACGCATACACGGCCAGCAGGCCTACCCAGAGGTAAGTAAAAAATACCTCTGGTTGGCCTTTTGGTTGCCACCATAGCATGCAGCACGTGCTCTGTTGGTGTGGCTGTAGGCTATAACTACATCATAGCAGGAGATTGGATTGGTTTGTTAGTTACACAAAGCAGCATGGAAGATATTTGTCTGTGGGCGCAATCCTATCCTATTTACGCCACTGTTGTAACCAACGGTGCAGCGAGAACGGGAGGCCCCAGAACGGAAAGGCCCCAGAACGGCCCCTCCAAAAGGGGAATTCAAAGTGGATTTGAATCCCCTTTCCATTCTGGGGCCTCCCGTTCTCGCTGCGACACTGGTTACAACGGTGGCGTAAGTAGGATAGGATTGCGCCCTGTGTGCATGCGCATGCGCTGTATAGTCTGGTGTGTCTTACAGCACAGTTCTATGCATGTCTACTCAAGAAGTAAAACCCACTGTAAATTCAGTGGGCCTTCCTCCCAATTGAGTAGGATTGCCCCTTAAGCAACCCTTATTCCAAATGGGTTTAAAACCAACCAACTTGGGCAGACAGCAACAATAACCAGCATAATACTGAACAAGTATCTCTTTACATGACAATAGAGGCTAAAGATAACACTATGTAACAACATTTGAACAATCTTGTGTTTAGCTGAATATTTTGACATATCTTTATTTTTTGTGCAAGGATTTAAAAAATGCTGCTATTTTTGGCATAGCATCAATAGTTCAGCCACAATTTACGCTGCTCGGGGACAGCTTACAACCTCTTGTCATGTCCATGCTTACCCTGATGTAAAGATGAATGACAGTGTTTCAATACCAACACAAAATTTAAGATAACTCAAAAAGTATTGATGATACAAAAAACCCAAGGGTACCATTGGAATCAGCACCTCTGAATTGTAAAAGAAACATTTAAAAATAAACCTAAACAATTTTTGTGTTACACAGTGTAATGATTGTATTACTATGTATATTTAAGGCTAGAAGAATCCCAAGTGCCTGGTTGTCTAAGTGCCTACAATCGGCAATATTTTTCCAGCTGTAAACATTTGGCCACATTATTAGCTATCTTGAAATTACAACTTTTTAACTTGTGCCTGTCTTTTACTTGTTTGTTTGTTCACAGTGTTAATCACAAGCTGAAGCGCACTGAAAACAGGAAGAAAATGATTTTATATAAATGGGAGATCCTGCCTTTCTTGAAAGTTTCCTACAGTAACAGTGTATGCTACAGACCAGTGTTTCCCAAACTTTTTTGACCTGTGGCTCCCTTGACCATTGGTGACCATTGGCCGCGGTTCCCCATTACATTATGTTGATGCCTGCCAATTGGCATTGCCCTGTTTTCCGAGAGGATTCCGGGGCACTCCGCGGTTCCTCTGGCTGGTTTCCGTGGCTCCCCTGAGAGCCGCGCCTCCCAGTTTGGGAACCACTGCTGTAGACCCTACAGAATATTATAGTCTCTATTTGAATTTACAGAGAAGGGCTGAGTTAAGGATTCACTACAATTATCGCAGCAGCTTGAAAGCAAGAGTGTCTCGACTGGCAAGGGTAGAATGCAACCCTCCCCACCCCATAATAAACAATAGCTTTATTTATGATGCAAGATAACATACCAGACCTGCAGCTCATCAAAGCACTTTTAATTTTAAGTACACAGCTACTTAACCATGTTGATTTCAGTTGAACATTAATTAACGTATAACAGAGAAGAAAGACTCGGATTGTAAAGTGCTTTGTACATTTAAAATGGTATGCAAACGACTGCTGCTATTAGTATAAAACACATATTTCAAGAAAAGCTTTGGAACCTTTAGTACTTATGCTGCAACTGCCATGTAGTGCAGTATGTATGAACATTGGATAAAGCCTAAAAATGTGAAATTCCTGTTAAAATGTTCAAGGGCAGTAGCTGCTGATTAAAATTGTGTTTCCAGTGAAACGGATGTCAAACATAGAGCTAATTCCAGTGGAGTCATGATTTCATGGCATATGTGTGGCTTATATCCTTATTGCCAGCTGTTCATCTCCATGATTATGGTAATTTCTATTCTTTCTCCCTGACATCTTCACACCCCTGCTCTCATAAAATCTCGTCAGTGTTTGGAGATGCACCAAGAGCAACACGATATGTAAGAAAGGCAACTTCCCAGTTGGCTCAGAATAGGAGAGGTGGGTTAGGAAAAGATGAGTAAAGGCGATCAGACTAGCGGAAGTTCTTGGATGACATAATACCAAGTTGGGTTATATAATGCATTTTATGGTCAATAAGCCTGAGCGACTGAGCGACATGTTGGCAGCTTAACGCTTGTCTGTCTGCATCAAACTTTTGCAGTTATTGTTTTAATAAATAAATTGTTTGTGCCATGGTACCGTTAAGCATGTTTTCAGCTTCTTCAGCTAGCTGCATCATACAGAGACATACAATTCTCTACTTGGGTTGATTCGTGAATCGCCATTTTTTAATTGATTATGAAAACAAGCTGCTTGTGTATTAGGGAACAGGTATCTCCTATTAATGAGATGTCAGCCCCTTAGATTTACTCTCTGCCTCATCTTCCAAACCAAGAAATTAATTAATTAGCCTTGTATTTGTTCCTCTCAGTGATTATAATCTGGAATAGAGAGCTGTTGTCAGGTTGCTTCCAGAGAATGAGAGAGGTAAAATTAATCTCTAATCTAATTTATTGGACCAGCTTCTGAAGGTGAGATATATCAATTTTCATAGAATTATGGAAATGTCAAACACAAGCTGTCTCTCATCCAAATCCTCATCTGGAGTCAAAGTGTTGGGGTTATGTAATACAGCAGGGTTACATAGACCTTCAGAGTTAAATAGAAGTACCGGTATTTGCAGAAAAACCAAAAGGTATGCTGTACACAAAGCAAGGGTGTTTATTAATGTTAATGCAAACATTTAATGGTGAATGTGCTAAGCACTTATGGGATACCCAAGAAAGTTGCTTTTTATTCTTTTGCCAGGAAAGGTATGTCAAAGCCGAGATTCCCGATGAGTCTCATATCCTTTGTATTTAATATGGCCATATATACTTTAATTACTATTTGCATCTTTTAAATGTGTTCCACAAGGTTCCTCTTAGGACAAGACCCAGGTGACTTGATACGAAGTACCCTTGCTAAGGGAAATCTTTACCCACAAATGGCAAAAGCAGCTGAAGTAAGATACAGACAGATCTCCTTCATGGTGATTATCGATGAATGTTATGACACCTAATGAAAGTACAAGATCTTTTAATACTAGTACAGTCAGTCCTCATTATACATGCACTCCGTTTCCACGGATTTGCTTATCCTTGGAAATAAAAGTGTTACTTACCTCGCCCTGTTTGTGGTCTCGTTGTAGCCATTCACGGTCTTTTTCGTGGCCATTCTGAGAGGCCTAGTGTGAGAAGCGGCTGTTATTGTGGCTTAATAGACACACGGTTTGAGAGCAGCAGTGGCCGCCAAAGAAAGCATGCTGATGCAATACTAGCACCTAATACAAAATACAGTATCTGTTTGATAACCAACAAGACTTGTTTCTCACGACTTAACAGACGCAAATCCTCACGTGAAGTATTGTAGTTAAATACTAAAATCACCCATTGAGGGGATGGGACCAAACACACCATCTGGTAATGCCTTTATTAGGAGCAAACTTTCCAAGTTATCCAGAACTCTTCGCTGGGCTGAATTTTAAGTAATGCAAAGTGGTTGAATGTGGTGTTTTGCCCCAAAGGCTGAAGCTTAGAACAATCTTAAGTGCTAACTGAACCTTTGTTCTCGTGGCTTATTAACAAATGGTTTACTCTGTTTCAATACTCTGTTCTCTGGTTTACAATGGCAGAGAAGCGTAGTGCTAATGAAAGTGTTTTAGCAAGCGTTCCTAAGCAGAAACACATTGTGATGAGCTTAATTATTTGTGTCCGTGACTTGCTTCGTTCTGGAAAACCAGTAGCATCCATAGGCAGACAATTCAGTGTAAATGAATCAACCATCCGCTCAGTCCGCCAAAATGAAGACGATAGTCGTAAATCTGTGCATGACTTTATTGCTTTGTGAAGAAGCAATGAAAAAATGGCTTAGTATATGGATTATGAAATGATTGGCTGCCAGGGAAGTGTTGTGGACACCACTAGTATAATGCTCAAAGCCAAAAAATTTTTATTTATTTATTTTTACAAAAATCAGGAAAACGTGAAGCCATTCTCTGCCAGTGCTGGCTGGTTTGCTCGTTTTAAAAAGAGGTATGGGTCCAAAATTTTGAAACTTTCTGGTGAGACTGGTTCAGCAGTTGTGGAAGCTGCTGGAGAATTTGTAAAATTTCTGCTTTACATCATCGAGGAGAAAGGGTACCAGCCTGAGCAGGTATTTAATACCGATGCAAATGGTTTGTTTTACAAACAAACAGGCAATTATACATACATTTCAAAAAAAAAACGTAGCCAAAGCGTATGGCTTTAAGAAAGAGGTTCCCAGACTCCTGGGAAGAGCCTCTGCTGCTCTAAGTGGCTGCGGGACCCTCCCAGGAGCAGCAATGGCATGTCTGGGATCACGCCGCCACTGCCGCAGGACAAAAGTGCTATTTTTAGCTTTCTTGAGGGGTTTGCTCGTCCTCTGGGGGGTGCGGGAAGCCTGCGGACCCCTGTGCAGGCCTCTCCAAGCATCAGAATGGCCTTCCAATGGGCCCACGCGACCCACTTCCAGTTTCGTCAGAAAAGTTGGTCGTGATAGCATTGGCATTGGAGGGCTGTTCTGATGGTTGCGGGGGCCTGCAAAGGGGTCCGCAGGGTCCCCGCACCCCCCAGAAGACCAGCAAACCCCTTAGGAAGCGTAAAAATAGCACGTTTGTTCCATGGCGGTGGATCACTGCAGGTTGCCACTCCCCTTAAGGGAACCTCTGCTTTAAGGCATTTAAAGATCATGATACCTTGCTTTTCTGTACAAAAATTAGAGGTTACTTCCAATGCAAACTTTTGATGGTGTACAGGGCCCAAAATCCATGTGCCCTGAAAGGAAAAAATCTGAATCACCTGCCAGTCATTTAGAAATGGAATCGCAAAGGCTGGATGACTGCCGAGATTTTTGGGGACTGATTCAACAACCACTTCATCCCTGCAGTAGAACAATACCTCACAAAAAAGAACCTTGTATTTAAGGTTCTACTGATATTGGACAATGCGCCTGTTCACGTTAGTCAGGATCTTGAAAATGCCCACCCAAATGTTGAAGTCCTTGTTCATGCCCCCAAACACCACTTCTGTCCTCCAGCCACTGGACCAAGGCATTATTAAGGCTTTCAAAAGCCATTATACCCAGGAGCTCTACTGCAATGTGTGCCAACATTTGAATGTGGACCCTGACTCTATGATGATGGACTTTTGGAAATTCCTCACCACCTGTGATGTAATAAACTATGTGAAGGTAGCATGGGAGAATGTTTCTCAGGTCACAATAAACAATTGTTGGAAAAAAGCCTGGCCGCAGTGTTGTCACTAATTTAGAAGGCTTTCAAGGTGTCAATGCACAAATAAAAAACAAATGTGCAAGCTATCATGAGCTTAGCATGAAGAATTGGTGTTGATGGATTTGATGACATGCAGGAGGAGGAGGAGGATGTTGCTGAAATTTTAATGCAGCCTACCACTGAGCTTACCAATGAGGAGTTGGATGTTATGGCTAAGGAGGGTCATAAAGACAGCGATGAGGATGACGACAACGACGATAAGGAAGGTGCTCCAAAAATTGTCCTGATCAGTATTGCAAAACTTGAGAAGTGGGCTTCATTGTTGGACCAGGTTTTCAAGGATATACAGGAGTCAGACCCCTTGGTGGAACACAGCCTCAAGTTTAAACACCAACTTGAGGGTACATTTCGTACATATGCCGAGCTATTAAAAGAATTGCAATGGAAATCATGGCAAACAATACTGGGGCAAATCTTTATGCCAGTAGGATTGAATAAATCACCATCGCTACTACCTTCAATGAGTCGAGGGATAGCCAGTACGGAAGAGATGTTGGAGATGTTGAACTCCATCAGATGTTGGAGATGTTGAACTGCCCTCGCCATCATCCACCCCATAGATTTCAAGGTAAGATTCAGGTTCATAAAGTTCATACAGTGTATAGTGAAGAGGGTCCGTGGGAACCTAACCCCATTTTCCCATATGATCAATGATTCAGTAGGTGCTGTTTCCGTATCAACTGGATTTTCCAGGAACCTAACCCCAGCGGATAACGAGAATTTACTGTATATGTGTCATGTAATTTTCTAGGTTGAACATTTGTAGATAATGCATGTGGGCTCTTCCAGGTGGTCCTCCATCAAATCTGTAGGGAAAAAAAAATCCAGAATGAGCTGAAGAATTGAGGAGAAACTTGATATATGGAAACGTTCTGTGTGTATGTAGGTTCCTCTCTCAGGTTCAATAAAAATTAAATAATTGGCTCATAAAAGCAGAAAAACCTGGACTTGGCTTAGTCAAATTACTTTAAAAAAATAGCTGTACTTAACTTTGTACTGTTTAATTCTTAGTGGAAATTCTTTATGCTAATTGAAGGAGTTGTTTGGAAAAACCCATAACGACAGTGGAGCCTTTCTCTAGGGTAAGTAAACTTACCCTGATGAGACTTTTTTGACTTCTCCCTCCCGCGGATACAGTGCACGATCAGTTGGCGCAGCTGCATTGCGAAGGTTAGGATTGGGTAGGATTGGGCTGCTTGTGTGTGAATCCCTGATTGGATGGTGAATCGAGTGCATAAATGTGTTTGGTAGACAGGATTCCTCATGCATATGTAATGCTTTTTGAAACTGAAATTCCACCAATCAGGCATTCAGAAAGGACAGTGGTAGACTGCATTCAGCCTTCCCACTTCCTTGCCAAACAACTATTGGTGGGATTTCATTACGTTAAAAAATAAGTTCATTCATGTAGCTCTACCGTTCTGAGTATACTCTGTTGGACTGAAGCCAACCTGGGGCTGAAATGAGTAGATGAGGTGTGACTGAAGGAAGACAACCATTGGACATGGCAGCCTCCTCTAATTTTCAACGTGCCCCATACGTACCAGTCCTCTGCAGTGTGCAACAATTTATGCCATGACCACATTTGTAATTCTGTTGGATATAATGATGGTATATCATTGAGTCCCACGCTCTGACTCAAGTTTGTTAATCATGCTATTGCAAAACAGCTAATACCATGAATTGTTATTTTCTAGCATAGTAGTCCATAAAATAGGGCTGCATTGAAATCGGCTGTTCTTTGCCTCCAGCTCCTTAAACACTGAAAAGAAATTTGGTCTCTACTGAGTCAAGAAGAGAAGTCAATTGCCTAGTCAAGAGCTTCTCAAGAGGGATAACTTTAAACCATTAAGCACTCAGGAGTAGCATGTAAAGGGTCACAATGTCAGTTGCTCATCTAATGTTCTTCCTATGATGCTGTCCAATTGAATTTATTAGGACCTGTCATTAAATTTAGTTTCCTTATAAAGATTATTTTGTTTTCCATTACATGGTTTCATTCCTCTTGAGCAGATTGGCACATCCCTTTGATCATGGCGGATTCCCAGCTGGAACCCCCTAAATTAATAAATTATCCATTGTAAATTGTTGCACGTATGAAATTTGAATGTTAAGAGCCTAGCTATGTCATCGAGTCATCCCGTTATCTAAAAACGAGCTGATTTTGTTCAGCCTTGAAAATTATTACCTTTTCTTGACTGTGTCACGTTTTAATCATGTATCTCTACAAGCCTATTTATGTACTTTTTTTTAACCTGTGTGTGTGTGTGTGTGTGTGTGTGTGTGTGTGTGTGTGTGGAGGGGGGAGCGGGTTCACCTAAGGAAAAAATGTTTTAAACTCTGTCCTTGAATTAAAACCCCAGCAAAATTAGCACTAGTCAAGTGTAGCTAACTAGTGGTCACTGCTCATCCAAAGTGCAGTTCAAACGCTTATACTAATAAATGATTCAAGGGTTCAGGTTTTGGCGATGCCAACAAAATGTTTGAAGCCTTTCTCTCTTTTAGGACAGTGCAGTATGTAATGTATTGTCAAAGACCCTCACATGACAAGTTTAAATTGATGATTAAAATGAGCATGAACTAAAGCCATGATTAATCAAGGCACACCACAGTATCCTGTTACCCATTGCCAAGCATTTGCAGTGAAATACTATGTAAGCCACAACGTACCTATGTTCAGTGGGATGCAAAGATAGGAAAGCATGGCAGAGGGATTTTTAACTTTTGTCAGCAGACCTTCATGCAATATCAGAAATACCTTTTTTAAAAAAAACCTTAGTTCCACAACAGGTTTGCGCTGTGGCATAGTATTATTTTATTATTATTATTTATTACATTTTTATACCGCCCTTCCTCCAAGGAGCTCAGAGTGGTGTACATATTTCCTCCCCTCCTTTTTGTCCTCACAACAACCCTGTGAGGTAGGTGGTAGGTGGGGCTGAGAGATAGTGACTGGCCCAAGGTCACCCAGGAAGCTTCGTGGCTTAGCGGGGATTTGAACCTGGATACAAACTGTAGTAGTTTGAGTTGCATAAGGTTTAGACCCCCTTTGAAGGTGTGGTACTGTTTACACTGTGCTTTGGATCATGGTCATCGCTGGGATTTTCATTTATTTTTTCCCATAGGTGTGAAAAACCTGTAGTTATCACCTTTACAAAAAGGGTTAACATGTCCTTACCTCCCTTACAAAAATGCGTTTTGATTTAATTTGTAAATTATATTTGAGTGTGTGTGAGTGAGTGAGTGAGTGAGTGAGAGAGAGAGGGAGGGAGGGAGAGAGAGAATTTGCGTGCCTTACATCCCAGCCTTGAAGGATGTGGAACTGGAACTAGAAATGTATCTATCATACAGCTCAATCCTACCTAAACCCTGCGCGGTGATACAGTGGTGCCGACTACACTGCATCCTGCGGGATAATTTTGCATGCTGGAGACATCCTTGGGGTAAAGGGACATTTATCCCTTGCTCCAGGATAAGTCCCAGCAGCAGCAATAGGTCAACTCAGACCTGTGTCAGCTCAATTGCTGGCGCAAGTCCGCATTGATCCGTGCAAGTGGATCAGGCCTAGGAAGTGGGCTTGGCTATGGCACATGCTGGTGCCGCCAATCCTGCCCCACTCCTGGGCCCAATCCGCACACCCCGCCCCTTTTGCTGCCCTCCCCTGCCCTGTTCAGCCTCCTTCCGGCCTCTCCCTGCCCTTGCGGCAGACATACCATCCAATGCCTGCTGGTGCCAGTAGGAAGGCTCCAGCCTTCCCACCAGCGCAGCAAGGCTTCGTGCTGTCGCAAAGCGCTTTATGACGCTTTTGCGATAGTGTGTGCCGGTGGAACTCATGTTCCACTGGCGCAGCCCTCCATTAGGATTAGGCTGTTAATGAAAATCAAAGTGAGCTCTTCAGTTGAATGAAAATAAAACTAAAATGTGAATGATACAAAACAATGTGTGGATTTAAAAAAAGTGCAAGCAGAATTTCTCTTTTACAATGGGGTTTCCTGCTCCATATGAATTGCGTTTTGTACCCCCTCAACATTTGTTCTTGATGGTCAGGGATCCTCTGGAATAATATAGGATAGAGGGCTGCAGCAGGTGGGGAAATTGAGGCTATTATGAATGGAAGTACTTTTTCTCTTGCACTAGTCACCTTTTGAATCCAGTCTATTTTATTTTAAAGAGGAAATCCTTTTTCTTGGAATATTGTATATTTTTAAAAAAATCTCAAGTCTCTCGACTGTTTAATATAATGCAAGGCAATTATCCACATTCATGATTTTCATTTTATTTATTTATTTATATACCGCCTTTCTTATCCTCAGATTGCTCTTCAGATGTTATTCAAGGCGGTTTACATAGGCAGGCTTATCTAGATCCGATAAGGATCTTTACAATATTGTTCTGTGTAGAACCCTACAATTCCAGATGGCTTCCTCCATGATGTAGTCATCTTCACTAGCTGCTGAACACAAGCCTCGAGCTCTCTGCAGGACGCCACAGATCATGCTGAACAGGGAAACATTTTTCCAGTTGTCATCGCTCTGTCACTGACATTCTCAGCATTCCAGTCTGTTCTCTCACCGCACCACGCAACAGCGACTCCTCTCTGCCACCGAGGGTCATGACAGCTTATCAGTGACTTCCTAGTCTCCCTTCCAGCACGAAAACTGACTGTTCCTGCTTAGCTTCTGGCAGTCTTCAGGCAGTTCAACCTCAGGACTTACATGGGTGGATAAAAATGCAAGTTGAAAAATTGCCAAAGGTAGTGGCTAGCTCAATGATTATTTCATTTTAGGTGTGACAGTATAGAGAAATGTTTCAATAACACTCCAGGAAATTTATTTTGTTTTGTTCAGGTCTCTGTTGCGTTCTCTTTGGGCTTCCTCAGAGGATGCTCAGCAAGTTGCAAATATATGAAACCACAGTAGGGGAAATTTTTTTACACACATTCTTTATGAGAAGAGCAGAGGTGTGCCAGGCCGCTCCCAGAATTCATGCATAACATTTTTGTTGTTGACACTCTAAACTTAAGTGAAGTGCAGGAGCACAACCCGTGTGTTTAGGCTATCCTGCGTCCTGTCCTTTTGTTGAAAACTAGGTTTTAATCCACAGATTCTAGGTGCGTTCCTTTCCCTACCAATTCCATTTCATCAGCAGCCCTAAGGAATTGCCAAACAGATGTGTATCCTTTTCCACACCAGCTGACTTTTAAGGACCAAACTACACGTTACGATAAATGTCTGAACTTGGCCCGTTTGGTTTGTTTGTTCATTTGTTTGTTCGTTTGTTTTTGTGTATGGATCAGTGTGCAAGACGTGATGAAAGGGTGTGTGTGTGTGTGTGTGTGTGTGTGTGTGTGTGTGTGTGTGTGTGTGTGTGTGTGTGTATGTGTTCGGTCTTAGCCTCTGCCACAGTTTCTATCCTGATTGTGTACCCCCTCATGGGCTAATTACATTTTTTTTAAAGCTTCCATTAAATTTTAATTGAAGCTTTTAAAAAAAGCACCTGGGGGACCCACACGATCCTTGTAGAAACTATAATGGGAGCTAAAGCCCCCCACTCCGCCACTCCAGCTACCCCTCCCCCCACATGCTATATAACAGAAGGTGAAAAGGACCAAATTCACACATTTTATCATAGCGGGTAGTTTGGCTCAGGTGGCCTTTTACATGCTGTATCTTGCAGATGATAGAGCACATTTCTCATCTGTTGAGAATGTCTCAGTGAAATATATGGGAGTACACCAGAGCATTTTTCCATGAGTTGTGTATTAAGCGTGTTTGTGCTCTAGATTTTTTTCAGGCCGAATTGCGAAAATGTAATACGTCCCTTAAAAGAGGTAGTCTTGGATAAGCTGCTCAAATACATATTCTGCAAGAGTTAGATTCATTCTTTTGCTAGCTGCATCAGAATCAAAGGATGGAAAATGATTTGTAATGATAGAAAGCCTCCGTTTTATTTTCAGATATCTTCTGTGCCTAGCAACACAAATGTATATGGGGAAAATCTAGTTCTGAGGAATTTGCAGATTTTCCATGGTGACAGATTTCTGTTGTTCCAGGCATCTCTATTCCTGGCTGGCGTATCTCCACATTTCCCAGGGCAGGTTAGCATTTGTTTCTAACTGTGAAGGCCCAACACTCCTGTCAGTCATTGTGAGGTGAGCTCACACTGAGAACCTACAGGGATAGCCTTTTCCTGTGAGATCCTTTTTGTCCTTCCAGGTGATTGATAAGAACTTAGGAGGCACCTGGTGCTTGATCGCCTTTCCAGCTGACAGCTGCAAAGCCTTCCATTGCTTCAATTTTACTTTTCTAACTTACCTGTCATTGAAAGCTAGAGGTGAAATTTGCTGAGGGTAAGTTCTTAGAGTTCTTTTAATGTGCCAAATGCTTAATAGTCATGCAACAGCCCTGGCTATTATGACTGCTGTTCTGTAGATGGAGAATTGAGCTGGAGGTGTGGCAACTTGCCTAAGGCTACACAGCGAATCTGTGGTAGAGATGAGACATGAACTCACGTCTCCCAAATTCAAGCCAAACTCTGGATATGCTGAAGCTCTCATGTTACAAGGTCCTCAAGTTCTTGTAAATGTCTTTTAAACATCTTTGCTTATTCTGTTGTTTTTTGTGTAAAAAATGACTGTTTCTCTATTAACTACTTAGGCTTTCATGGCCAGTATATTCTGCACTGAGTCTTTCGGGTTTTAAGACCACGTTAAAATATTTAAAAACTTAAAAAACACTATAGAACTGACAGACAAGTTCTTATATGCTCCGTCTATTAAATCCAAATAAATTGGTAACAGGCAGGCTAGCTCTTACTGTTACTGTCCGTTTAGATCCGACGTACGTTTCAGGGAAATTGGTTTTGAAGCATCCAGGAGCTGTTTCTTGGATTGCTCAAGGCGTGGCTGGGAAGGAGAGCTGTGCCTCAACTTTTAAAAACCCTCTTGATTGACTACATCCAATGCAGCTATCCTGCCTGGTATCCAATACGTAATCCTAGGACTGTTTCTCTGTTGCAAGCAGAGCAAGTGGTTTGAATGACTGGCATGGGGATATAAAGCAGTGGCTCTCAAAGTATGAGGTGGGACCCCCTTTGGGGAAGAGGCCAAAATCACAGCAAGCACCTAAGCCATAACATGGAGTAGCCTTCCCCCTCACTGAAGACTCCTCCAAAACATCACCACCAGCTCTCATTTGGTGTCCTCCTCCACTCCATAAATGGCTGCCAGGAAACCTGACAGCAGGTGATCGTTACAGGGAGAAGGCATCTCTCTACCAGGCTGCAGGCCTTACGGCATAATCCTATCCGGCCACTAGGACCTCTGCGCCGGCCCTGGACTATTGCAAAAGCTGCCGTAAGGCAGTTGCGCCGGTCCTAGACCAGTGCAGAGGTCTGCGCTGGCCTCTGCAGGCCAGATCCTGATGGTGTGCGGCACAGGTAAGCCGCAGCTGGGCCGTGCTTCAATTCCTACAACACAAATGAAGGAATACTTCTCTAAGCCATGATATCACCATATTATAAGTTTTCCTGCTTATATTTAACAGTGATATGTTCTTGTTTTGGTGTCCAGGGTATGTTAAATAAGGAAATACCTCATCTAAGGTCAGACATACCTTTTGGATTTGCTTCAGTATTTTGTATTCACTTTCATGTTTATATTTTAACTTTGTTAGTTTACCCTGTGTGTTGTTCTTTGGCGTTGCTATGTGGATATAGCCTCAGCCATCCTGCTGTCTGTGTGCATCAAGCCTGGTTAGCCAGGGCAAGAATCCCAGCTGTGGTGTCTAAATTGCTATTTGCACTGAAGTTTGTGGTTAGGAGGATGTGCACTTTCTAATTTAGCTCCTGGCTAGAATAAAAGAACTAGCTTTATTTGCAGCAGCATGAAACTGGTGCTCTGGACAGACAGAAAAGGGTTTATTTATAGAATGTTTCTAGAAGATTTGTATTGGATACACTTCTGTTTCAGTGTAATATATCAATACAGATTAAGGATTAATTTATGCGCACATTAATATCAATGGAATCTTCTCAGTTGAACTGGCCTCTGTGGTTAGTAAGAAGCTCACAGCTATGGTCCCAGGAAGAGCTGAAGAAGCAAAGCAACAAACAGGGTTGAGAGGTAGATTCCAAACATTGGCCCTATATTGGTGCTAGACCCCTGCCTGAGCTTCACTGCTGGTGCTGCTCGGATGGTTCTTTCTCTCTGTCAGTTCGGTCGCAATTGGCCGCTGTTTACGTTGCTGAATCGACTGTGGATTGATGTGATCAGGGTGCCCAGGTGTGTCACCCATGTTCCATTCATTTTAAATAGATCCTGATTGCTCTCAAATACAGTAACACGATAACTGCTCACTGTGCCTGCTTCTGTGGAGAGATACAAAATGGATAAGATAGATTCAGTTAGATTTAATTTACATTGTTGAAAGCGTATGCAAATTTCTGAGTTGTACTGAATTTTGTGATGCAGAACAGAACGAAAGACTGATTCTCATTTTCTGTAGATTGCCAGGTTACTTACAAATGGGGATGCAAATTCTTTGTCAGCTGAAGTAGAAGGTGCCCTAACAGTAAAATGTGCCACGTCAAAGAGTTTTGTAAATGAAGCTTAACAAGAAAGGCCTTTTGGACCGTTGCAATGAATCAATAAACATTTCCATTGAGGAGCATATTAGATCTTACAACCCCGACCCATGTCCACTTGGTTTTGCGCCAGCAAAATAGGTGGCGCAGATCCAATGAGACCCAAAAGGGCAGCGAAAGCTTACCCCGGGGCAAGGGAACAAATATTCCCTTACCTTGAGGAGGCCTTTGTGTCTCGAAACTCCCCGGCGGGATGCTGAGCAAGTCACATTGGCATGGCTACATTGGCGTTGGGGGCGTTGGGTAGGATTGGGCTGTGATCAGTTTATCACAGTTGGCACATGTGATCATATGATAGTCCTATGTAGTCATTTCAAGGCAATATTATGGTAGTAACACTGCTTGCCAGTCTTGCGCAGCAAAATATTAAAAAAAGAGTCCATCCTTTGTCTGGAGCACCATCACTTCATGATGTGGTACATGCATGCTTTAAATAGTGTCTGTACACCAGTTATATGCTGGAATTGTTTCTTTGCCTCTGTACAAATTAAAGTTTGTAGAAAATTACATCATGAAGTGATAAAATGCAAGGGTCTGAAGCCAGAACATATGTTTTCTTACATACCCAGATGCCTGTATAGACCACTGTTTACATTACTGGTTAGTAACGCATTGTCTGCTTGTTTTCACTGCAGATAGCAAATGATTAGGGAAGGGAGGGGGGAAGAGAAAAGCATGCATAAGACTGCAGTGCCAAATCAGTTGCAGGCCTGTTCTATCCTTTGGATTTTCACTGTATTCCTATAAAACCACATCTGCATTCTGAACGATTGTGGAAATCCTCTTCCTAATTCATTTCTGCCTACATTTTCCTCTGTCAAAGTTGGTAGAGAAAATATGGCAGATGACCTGCTCTCATTGTCTCAGCTGAAATTCACAGTACTGTACGTCTGCTCTTGATCTTAGAAAAAATCGGGAAGATGAATGAAAGAGATGTGCCTTATGGGAGAGATGAATGGTGCATGTATGGGCCAACTGTGGTACCTGTATTATGGGCCCTATTTTCTTATGATTTATGGGTTCTTTGTACATTGTAGTACATTGATATATTGATGTGCTATGATTGATGGTTTGTGAAACAAATTTGAAAATTTTGTGCTAAAAATACTACAGAAATTGTGTACAGAGAGACTAATTTTTGGTGCTTAAAATATATCCTAAAATTGGCAATTTTGCACAAGTCTACTTTGCATACATGTGCATAGTTTAAACTTGGTCAGACAGTGACTTGGTTATGTGAAGCATGCAGAAAACTATATCCCCAGTAGATACCGTTAAATGTACAGGGGGCCCCATATCCACAAGGGATAGGTTCCTTCCCCCCCTCTGCGGATACTGGAATCCACAGATGGGGGAATGCTATTCCTGTGCCCCCTCCCACGGCCCCCCCATGCCCATTACCTTAATTAAGGGTCCAGTGTTGGTGCGAAGCCAGTGCTTATCTTTCTTTAAACAAACGCCGAGCAGGCTCCTTACACAGAGCAGGCAAGCAGCCTGCATACTAGAGAGGCTCCCAACGTTAAACAGGAAGCAGGAAACTCACTCCTCAAATCTTCATGCAGTGATGCAGCTGTGCCGGTGCAGCTATCACTGTATCCTGTGGTGGATTTTTGGCTGCTGGAGGTTTGTTGCCTTGCCCTGCCAAACCTCCCTCAACCACCTGCGTGGGCTTACCTGCTCCGGTGGGTCTTTGTGGGTCTGCCGGCATGCAGGAGGCTACTCCAGTCTCCCCGCCAGAGGGTCTGCAGTGCGCTCCAGCAGAGAGCGCAGAACAGCAGAACAGCGCTCCAGCAGAGTATTCATTGGAGCTTATTCTCTGTAGTTGTTTCTGCAGAGAGAAACCATTCAATTAGAAATGAAATGTATTCAAATTGGGGTCTTGTATGCAAAGTAAAAACAACTCTTAGGCTCCTCGCAAGATGATGACACATACTGGGCAGACGTTACTCAAATTACGTGTGTGTGTGTGTGTGTGTGTGTGTGTGTGTGTGTGTGTGTGTGTGTGTGTGTGTGTGTGTGTGTGAGATGTTCTACTTCCTTTGAGTATGAAGGTGTCATTTCAAACCAATTTGTAATAGATGCCCTGAAAGCGCCTTTTGAATTTTGTGAGCATAAAGCACCACAAATGTAAATTTGCAAGATGTCGCAGCAACTTCTTGGAAGGCAATTAATGTCATGCAAAAAATGTAAATGTTTTAAAGAGAAGCCATTTTAAGAACGAGCAAATGTGAGATAAGCATACAAAATGAGGCAACTTTGATTTTCGTCAGCAGATTTGTCAGTTGGCAACAGCTAAATAGTATTTTTAAAGTTGTTGTTAAAGCCATGTTCTTATCACTGCAGAACTATGTAATAACCCAAGCCTGGGGAAAAGTTTCTATTGTAGCTTGAAATACACACTGCCAACATTACATGCTTTGGGGAAATGTTGCATGTTCATTTTATATGTATCCTTTTATGATTATTTTGTTTTGTCACACCCTGTCCCTAGAGCTCTGAGCATTTTATTCTTCTTCTTGTTGTTATCTTACATTTGAAAAGGGGACAGGGGAAAAAAAGAATGAAAATCTTCTGTGAAATCTTCCATAAGCAGCCCCAAAATAGCCAAGGTCCTTGGGCAGCCACCCACAGAGCAGCTGTTGTGCAGTCATTACTGGGGAGGGGCCTCAGACTCTCAGCAGCTGCTGAGCCTAGACTGTCTTTTCCTTGCTGATGAAAAGAAGCAGAAGCTCCTAGACCTAGCAGGTGCTTGTGAATGAGCATCCTTTACGTCATTTTCGGTCTCTTCTCTGCAGCGATGTGCCACTTTCGCATATGTAATCTATGTTTGGGCCGCCACTTCCATTATATTATTGTGCATGGGAACAGGAACCTACGTACAACACCTCATCAGTTCTGAGGTGCAAACACATACAGAAATTGTCCACTTTCTCCTTAAAGTACAGACGGCCAAGAAAGGTTCAAACTTTCTCCCAAGCGCATATATTTTAAATGGGAAAGTGGCTACCGCCAGATTTGTACCTCCACAACAGACCTACCATGTGTGTGTTTGTGCTTGTATATCTGTATTCAAGTACAGAATGTCACTTTAGAAATGGAATCTGTAGGATTATTTTCTATGCCTTCAGATTTTGGGATGTTTCTCTACTTGCTGAAACCTTTTCTTAAATTTTGTTTCTTAAAATAGGTGCAGAAGATTCTAAAGAGCCGTTTTTAAGTGGATTAATGAACCAAGTAGTCTTGCTTAGGACCATTATTCATTTGCATCTCTGACATCAACAGAGAGGTAAGCATCTAAGAGTAGCCATAATTTTATTTCCAACAGTTTGACTTCGCTGTTGTGAGAGGGCTGTATTTTTACACGGTGATGTTTCACTTACAATTTTGTTGATGCCTTTGTGTACAAAAATGCAACTTAACATCTGTGCTGTAATTTCTACAGTAGCTTAACATATTCAGAAAATATTCTTCTATGCTCTGCCTACATTTGTAGTTTCAAGGTACAGGTTATTGGGGTTGTGGATAAGGTTGTTTAGGAGTACTTTTAAGTATTAACGTTGTATGCAGTACAAGTATTACCTTTTGGTTTACGTGTTTAAGAGCTGAGGGGAACAGTCTGAGCTCCTTGCCACCTAGAGTGTGCAGTTTCTGACTGTGCTGACCGGGCAGTCGCTGAGGTCTCCTCATGGTAAGGAAACATTTGTTCCCTTACCCTGGGGCAAGCCTCTGCTGCCCAAAAGGGTCTCCTTGGAGCTGTGCCTGCCATTTTGTTGGCACAGGTCTGAAGAGAGTAGGGTTAGGATCCGGTGCAAGTCACTGCCTGATGGGAACTGATGCAAGTCACTGCCCCACTCCAGCCCCCCCCCCCGCCCCCATCCATTGCCTGCCTCCTGCAATGGTTTACCTGCCTCAGCGCAGATTGTACTCTGGTTGTGTGCCGGGGTTGCTGCTGCCATTTGCAGTGGCGTCCCCGAAATGGCCACCGGCGTCGCACTGTTTGTGACATCCTAAAGGCATGTAGGCTGTCCTGCATGCATTTACATCGCTACAAAGTCTAGTTAGAATTGGGCCGTAGGAGCATTATTTAACTATTTCCTTTCGATCGATCGATCGATCGATCGATTGATTGATTGATTAAATTTTCATGCTACCAAAGCCAAAATAGAGGCATCCTTTTTATTGAAGGATATGTGAGATCATTTATAGGGCAAGAAACAAAGACTCCCAATCCCTGATAGAGGGACTGGCCATTATTTAATATTTTCATTTTCAATCCCTATTGCAGTTATACACCAGAATGAAAATAGGTGAAAAAAAGAAACAAGCATGCCCTTCAGCCGTGTGAAAATGAAAACAAATCTTCAGTTTATTATTCTGCCAATTAATACAACTTAAGCTTGTAGCCCTAATTAAAGTAAATGAGAGTTTTCCATTATATTCTGTAGGTTGTGACTTGTTCTCTAAGTGAATACAAATTGTGTTTAGTGGCAGAAGTTCTGCCGAGAGTCCCCATCGGTTTCTGAGTGCACGTTTAGGGATCAGAATCAGTGCCATGGTTTTGCTCAGCATGTATCAAGTCTGAGCACTTAGCCTCTGCCATGTCGGTATTTGCAACTTCTGTTATTTGGACATGTTGACTAGTGATATTACAAACATCTTCTGATCTGAATTCCGTTATTTCTGAATGCTGTTAGTACAAAGTGCTGCCCTTGCATTGGAGCTGGGTCACGGGCTAAGGAAAGCAGTGTGTCCTTTGGCAGAATGAAGAATTCACCTCCTAGCAGCACATCACAGCAGCTGCAGAGTAGAGGGTATACTTCCACAAGGTTTAGCTTTAAGGAAGCAGAGTCACTGTGAGCGATTGCATCTGAAACTGTCTGTTCAGAACTTGGGTGCTTTTATAGGTGGATCTGCTATACCCTCATGTCCTAATATGCTCCAGTCCTGAGTCTGCCAGAGCATGTGGCTAGAGTTTCCCTGGAAAGTCTACGAAATGTCTACGAAACAATCTTAAGCACGCGATTTAAGCACGCTATCACTTTCTCTGAACGATGATGATCTCTGATGGCATTCCAGTCCAGGGTCTGAAGGAGATCCTGGTGGAGTCTCCCACCAACACTTGCTGGAATCCTCAGGTATTTGACATGAGCACAGACTTCCCTTGGGATATAGTTTGTTTTGTGGTAGTGAATGAGTTTTTCCTCCCCAGCTCAGTAGTGCTGGAACCTGTCCCAGAAGCGATAGGTAAAAGCAAGGCAGTTTCTAAGATATGCCGATCCTGTTCCTGCAGATAAGATCTGTTTTGAAGGCTCAAGGTTTTGTGCACGTTAAATTCTCATAAATGTGGTATTGAAACTGGAAGAGCAGCGTTATATGTTATGAGATCAACTTTATAATTATTTGAAGTGTATTAAGTAAAGCTAAAACCTATGAAAGAGTCTTAGCCCCCCCCCCCCATAAGTTATATGCCTCCGGATTTCCCAAAAACACATTCAACATCTGTTAAACTGATTTTAACATTCTGTTGTGGTTTGGGGATGTCTGGTTCTGCACTCACACAAATGCACTGTGAATATAGTACATTCTATGAAGAAAAAGAGCAAATGAGCTCGGTTATCTTCTGCGCAATGTTCCCTTATGGAAGAGTACTTACAAAAATGTCAAAATATTGTTTCCAAAGCTTGAGGTCTTACCTTACAAGACCTCAGAGAATAAACACTCTGTAGACCCCAGGGCTGAAGCAACAACACTGGAGGATTTTTCTTTTCCTAAGCAGGAACATCTGTTTGGTGAAGTCCTCTTAAAATCTCCAAAGCTTGCTCTCTCCTGCTCTCTCACCACTTGAAGATGGTCTAATATAATGTGTTACACCCCACCCCCATCTAACTAATTCTCAGAGCCTGGCCAAATAGATTTTGTTGGGCAGTGAGTGGGGAAGAGGCAGGATTGAGCATGCTGAGGGAAAAGAATAGACTGCCTGGAGAGGAAGCAAGATAACATTCTCTCCAAGCATAACATCCTGTCCTGTGCTTCTGTGGCGATTGTCTGAAAAAGATAATGACAGCAGTATCTCTGCTGCTCTCCCAGCACTGAGAGTCCTCAGTGTTGGAAGAGAATGCTTGTGCTTATTCGTGCAGCAGTATCAGTGAGTGAGCACTTACCATGGAAAAAAAAATGTAAACAAAACAGGTGGGACTTTGGCTTTTTTTTTTTTTGCTTCGGAGGAAGGCAACCCAGCGCTAGTCATGCTCTAAATTACTGAAACAGCCTAGAGAGAGGGATCTGGCAGGGACTTAAATGGGAAATCAATGGAAATAATGGTAACTTGCAGCATTGGGACAAGGGGCGGATAGGAGGAGGCGCACACATTACTGTGATCCCGCACATCTCGTCTGCTCCTTCAAGTGGGATTTTAAAATAGATCTTTCACTTTCATTAGCATTTGAGTTTATGATCCTCCTGTGAATTGAGGCTCATGCAGATGGAGGTTTTGTATCGTTGGAGAACTGTTGGTGATATAATGATATCCTACCCCAAATGTAAGGGGCATCCGTGTGACTATATTTAAGGATACACATTCTAGGTTGTCCTAATCTAGGTAGTGCTACTGGTGTTGATATTTATAAAGCATGTATAGTTAACCCCTTGCAAAGCGAAGGGGCAGCGTGTAGAGCTTTGAAACAAGCTTTCAAGTGGAAAAAAATGTGTCTGTTCTTGGCCTCTGTGTCTGATTTCAGTGCTGGATGTCAACAAGATAATTGCATTTCGTCCCAGTAGGTGCATGTGTGTGTAGCCAAACGTTCTGCTGCCTCAAATTTATAAACAATAGATGCCCCATGAATGAGAGAATTAAACACTAATGTGGCAATTGTTTGTGATTGTTTAGTTGTCATGTCCTGCAGGAAGACTAAGGGCCAATTTATGTACTTGGCAGAAAAAAGTGATCAGGTTTTTTCCTGGTTTATGCTACTACAAACTGCAGGTGAATCCATCCCTGGTATTGATTTTGTTTGTGCAAGGATCGTTTTATTTGAGGAAACTTTCAGACACGTTGTTCATTAGTAAAGGAAAAGCTCTACCACTTGACTTTACTGAATGTACAAACCATCCAAGTTATGAACAGGCTTTAATGTAGACAAGCGTATGACACCTCTTCATGATAGAGTCTATCCCTTTGGACCCTAAGGGTCGTTTAGGACTCCCAGTGCAGTCTTCCACAACCACTCTCTCGATATCAAGCAAGCCATATACTGTAGATGCTTTTGCCAATCAAGCAATAGTGTAGCTAGCCACTGTGGTACCCGGAGCCCTCTTCCATGTGACGCCCCTGGAAGTGACATCACACCCCCGTGCCTTTAAAATGGAGGCTTTTTTAAATGGGGCCGAAAGGAAAGCAGTGGCGGCAAAAAAGGTAGGTCACTCACTGCCCCCTGGTCACCCCCAGCCGAGGAGCAAGGGGGCAGTAGCAACCACATACCTTTTCACCACTGCCGCCTCCAGTCTCCAGTGGAAAAAGCGGCAAAAAGAGAATGGAGGCGGCGGCCCAACAAGGGCACCGTATCCTCTTCTGTCAGCCGATACATCTTCCTCTACCCCCTTCCCTAGTCCTTGCAACATGCCGCTCCGCACCACCATCACGCCATGGAACCTTTCCTCTTCCTCTCATATGGCCAAAACTCTTCCTCAACACATGGCCAAAACGCCTCCCGACCTGGGCAAATATAGGATAGACCCTTCCCTGGGCAAGTGCCGTCACGGCTGCTGATCTCTCTGCCATGACTACAGAACGCCCCAGAATTGGCAATGGCAAAAGCACCATCGCCATCTTAGTTCCCAGAAGCAAATGAGATCCGCCAGCTCTGGGCGGAAGTGCTTCTTTGCCCGCATGTCATTACCGGAAGTCCTCTCACTAATCCTCATAGAGATAGAAAGACCAGTGTAAGGCAGACCACTTCTTTCCAGTTTGATCTGGACTTTACACTGTAAGGTGTATGTATACTCTTGTAAACTATGTACACCCACATCCAGAATTCTTTTAGGTCTTCCACCCTCCCCAGGGTGGAAGTCATTAATTTAAGTTGTTATACATTTAAAAGTGAAATGAGTCTGCCTGCAAGACAATAGAGTACAGTAAGTCCTTGCTTACCACCGTTTTGCTATCCGTTGTTTTGCTTTAACGTCATCCTTGGTGGCTGCAGCTACTTCCCAGTTGTGCCGGGCTCGTGACCCATTTCCTGGTCCTATTTGTGCCCCAGAATACCTTGCAGGTAGCAGTCCCGCGCAACCCAGAAGCAACTTTGGAGTGCACAGCGAGCCCACCAGAGGCCCCCGCGGAGCGTCACAGAGCCTGCTGAAAAATAGGTTCATTATATGTCATTTCACTTAATGACGCAGTTTTCAGGAACCTATCTACGACATTAAGTAAGGACTTCCTGTACAAGGCTTTTGCATGCAAGGGAGCGCTGGATTTGGTTTGAGAGGACAGTTTAAATGGATTTAACTTTGTCACATCCTGATTTGTAGTGGTGATGGTGGCTGGAAATCCAAAACAAGTTCAACCCTGACAGACAGCTGGTGCCAATCCAGTGTGTGTGTGTGTGTGAGACAGAAGCCCCCGCAACTGCTTTGATCACTTCCCTTGTGGGTTTAAAAAGACTGGGGGGGGGGGGCTGTGTTTAAAATATTTTAAAAGCCGCTAATCTAGCGCAGAACAGCTGATCAGTGCTATACAATTGTATAGTGCCGATCAGCTGTTCGGTGCTAGATTAGCGCTTTGAAGTTAAGGGGCTGGAGGGGGGCTCTAGGAGAAAGGATGCATGCTGGCTATCACCATCATGACTAGCATGGCGTGGCACCCCCCTCCCCCGAAGCATGGCACCCTGTACCCCCGCCCCCTCTTAGCTACGCCACTGCTCTAGTTCAGCGGTTCCCAACTTACTATGCTCATGGCACCCTTCTTCCATGGCACCCTGTCGGGATGTCCCTGACAGCCTCTTCTTCCCTGCTCTCCTGGGTGCCACCATCTTGGATCACACAAGATCTCACAGGAGAGCTGGGTAGAAGAGGCCACCGGGGATATCCCACAGTGCCCCTGTGAGTTCACCATGGCGCCTAAGGACACTGCAGCTCACAGTTTGGGAACCACTGTTCTAGTTGATTCATCTTGCTTTATTCTATGTCCTACCTATGCATTTTGCCTGTACAGGTGGGCCCCCATATCCGCTGGGGATATGTTCCAGGCCCCTCCGTGGATACTTGAAACCGTAGATAAGAGCGAACACCCCCTCCATGGTTTCCTGAGGGCCCCCCACCCTGCCTCTCCTGCAGGCAGGCATGCTTGCCCCCCCCAGCTCTTATTTTTCTTTCAGCAAGCTTTGTTTCTTCCTTAAAACAAACAGAGAAGCAGCCTCCATTGCAGGCAAGTAGAACGAGACCTCTAGTACTTAGTCTCGTTCTACTTGCCTGTAATAAGCAGCCAGAGGCTGCTTCTCCTGTTTCTTTAAGGAAGAAACGAAGCTTACTGGGAAAAAAGTAAAAGCCTGGGGGGGGGGTCCCCACGATCCGTGGATAACTGAAACCGTGGATAGTGAATCAGTGGATATGGGAGCCCACCTGTACTCCCAAGCATGATTTAAGGACTATGGAATTCTGCTTGTCTTCCATTTGTAGTATTTGCTTCTTTCTAGAAGAGAGAACAAGGGGTTATAGCACAACCTTCATCATACCTTTTAATACGCAGCTCAGTACACTCTTGTTTGCAGCTTAGGCTCCTGAAAATATCGGCCTTTCATTCAAATCTGAAATGTCTTGGTATGGAGCGATTCATGCTGTTAAAACCTGTGCTACATCTGGTTTGTGCCTTTTATTTAGTCCTCAATATTCAACGCTTTCATGGTGGTGTTTTTCACAGTTCACCTAAGCTCAGTGAATGGGAGCTGATTAAAAAGAAGTTAACCTGCTTGTAGCGATTTCCATACAACCATAGTGAGCATTACTTGCCTTCATACCAGGGAGTGCCAAATACAGCACATGTATTTTCAAATACCTTTTTTCATTAAACAGTGATAAAAATGTCTAAACCAGTTTAGAAAAAAATAATTCCCAGTGAATGTGTGTGTGTTGCCTATATTTTAGCTTTCAATGTGAAGAAGCAATGTAAGTGCAGGCAGTATGTTAATATTCTGTGTATTTGTTTGGAGATAGACCTTGAAATCCTTTTGGCACTGTGACCTCTGGTTTTCAAGCTAAAATGCAGACAGACAAGGATAGTCTGAAGGAGAATTCTATTATCTCATTGAACCCTCAGAATACTGTATTACATTTATGCTGTGTTCTCTCCTCCTACAATAGAAAATCGAGTAATCCAAACCACTACTGGGTAGATAGATTGCTTGGCACCCTGTTCCTAACCACGTTTACTTGGAAGTATGTTTTGTTGATGTCAGTGGAACTTATTTCCATGTAAGAGGGCTTAGTGTTCCCTGCTTTCCATATATGGGGTGGCACACACCTCAGACTTCAACATGCTTTTCTGCAAGTAAATCTCTCTGATCCTGATGGCACTAGACATACTTGCTATGACAGTCTCACAGTGCAATTCTGTACACATTTATTCAAAGCAAAGTGTGCACAGGACACTGAATTCAGGGTGACCAGATAAAATGTAGGACACAGTGCCTATACCTTTAACCATTGTAAAGAAGAGAGAATTTTGGCAGGTGCAGCTCATCATGGAAGGGTGCAAAAAGCTGCACCTGCCAAACTTCCCTCTTCTTTACAATGGTTAAAGGTTATAGGCACTGTGTCCTACATTTTATCTGGTCACCCTGACTGAATTGCAACCATAGTTGTGTAAATAATCTTCAGTTGTATCAATGAACCAGTAGTATACCAATGGCATTTTCTTGCAACTTGTGGCAGTTCTAGCTTTCAAGTGTGTTGAGAATAATAGATTTTGTTATTTTTCCATGACTGGAAGCCAGTGGCTTCTTGTGGAATTATCCCATGTGATTAAAAGCAGGCATCCTGTGATAAAAGAGACCTTTCCATTGTACTGTGCCTTGTACTCCTGTTTGGAGAAGGACTGCGTGCCAGTATTATGGCTGTTTATGCAAGGCAATATGAGCTTTTAATCACGCTATCTAGGTGCACCTCTGTCCACTGACAACACTAACATATGTTACCATTAACTATGATACAAGAAGTGTAGGCGTTTGGGTTTTACTTTTTGCACGGTTTCAAAATATAATCTGATAGGTACAAAATATAGTATCTGATAAGACAGCTGAAGCAGGGCTGTAGCCAGAGGGAGCAGCCATGTTTCTAGGTGGGGCCATGGCTGGTGCACTAATGAGGCATGGTGAGGTGGTTACCTGAGGCTACTGATTGGTAAGAGGCAGTGCATTGGTGGGGAGTGTTCCATGGTGCTCCACGCCCCACCCCCAACACCCCGCCTTGCCCATTCTGGTCCAAACCCACTCGCATCATAGCAGTTGCATCTTCTCCTCTGCCTAATCTTCCTGCCCCAATGATTTTAAAAAGACAGAGAAGAGTAGAAGAAGAAGCACATGGAGGAAATGATAGTGGAGGGTCTAGAATGTCTCCTGGGAGATGCTCTAGGCCAGTGTTTCTCAAAGTGTGCTCCTAGGAGCCCTGGGGCCCCTTCAGAGACTCCATGAACACACCATAAGTGGTTGCCATCTGCCCCCTGACTAGTTTGCTCATCTGTCCCTCCTGCCTCCCCAGTTCATGGCTTTCCTTCCTCATTCCCCTCCTGTTCTGGCTCTTTGCCAGTATTCGATGTTGGGCTTGGCACTGTGCCACCCCACACATGCGCTGGCACTCTGAGGCTCCCCGAGACTCCATGTATGTGTTAGTGGGGCTCCCTGTGACTCCCCTTATGAGTGTAAAGGAGACTGGAACGTTTTAGAACCTCTGCTCTAGACCACCACTGTAATCTTTTCCACATACATTGTCTTCTGCCCCCCTCTGTCTTTTAAAAATAATGGGGGC
Source organism: Plestiodon gilberti rubricaudatus (assembly GCA_026170595.1). Lineage (NCBI taxonomy): Eukaryota > Metazoa > Chordata > Lepidosauria > Squamata > Scincidae > Plestiodon > Plestiodon gilberti. The sequence goes on from JANXHW010000001.1 coordinate 69,015,272, forward strand.
AGAAAGAGGAAGTTGTAGAAGGAAGGGGAGGTTTGATGGAGCATGGTGCATATCCAGGGTGCTGGGCAGTATTGTGGGTGGGGAAGAGCTTCTCCTGCCTCCGTGATCTATCTACAAAAAGGCTATTGTTTGGGAGCAGAATTATGGGTATTCCTATTTATGTGACTAGGAGGTGCCTGTATTTTTGTGGGGCAGTGTTGAATGCACGTTTGAGCGCTGTCCTGACATATACTGCATGTGTATTTTCAACCTTTGCCATCGTCGGGTCCTTCAGCAAAGAAAAAGTTCCCCTTTTAGTCATTCTGACTGTGAGTATTGGCGGGTGCTTTAAAAGTCCATTGGGTGACTTGGGGTTGTTGTTGTTTATGATGATTAAGTTGTCATCCTTTTGCACCCTTTCAGCATCCTGCTTTACTCACTCTCACAACACTTGCTCTACTCACTCTCTGACACTTTTTCAGAATCACTAAATAACTAGTGATTTGAGTGAGCAGGGCTGCTTAGCTGAGATGGGTATTGCTTGGAGCACTCCTGCACTTTTCAGGAGAGAACCAGTGGTCATTGATTTTTTTTTTAACTATAATTGTTTCTGTTCTTAAAAAAAGTTCTCATTCTTTAAATGAAGGCTGTCATGTCGCAAATTGAAAAGCCTGTTTTTCCAATAAATCTTAGGTGGGCCGATGCACCCTCTTCCCCCACCCTGAGTCATTATCCATGCAGTATTTTCCTGTGCTGTGTCTGCATAACCTCTTCCTTCTGACCGCGCTTCCAGGACAAGGAGGGACAAACTCCTCCCTTCCTGTCCATGATAGACACTCACGCTGCACTTTGCTTTTGCTGGTCAACGAGCAGCACCAGTAGCATGTCACTCAGAAATGTTTAAAAAGCCAGTTATCGTCCATCACTCTGTAGACCAGGAACTGTTTGTGAGGAAGCATTCCAGGTTGAGACTGTCAGACTGGACCCTTCCCTTGCAAGCAGATCAACTGGCAAGGAGGGCTTTGTAGTTTGGAGGCTGAACCAGGAGGCTTTGGTGACTACCCATGAGCATATCCCAGAGGCACGTTCGTAGATTGCAGTGGCACTAAGCATGTCTTTGGCAAAAGACTCGCTTGTCAGGCAGAGGCCCAGGGAGTGCCTCCCTCCAGAAGGTGATGCAGACTGTACTTGCGATTCCTTGGTTCCTTTTTCCTAGGGAAAAACCAGCTGGTGCAGGCACACCAAAAGCCTTTCCTGAACTACGATAGAAAGGAAAGGGCAGGTAAGGTGAAGCGATTTGGCAGCCTCATTCCCACTCCTCATTGTAAATTCCTGACCTGACCCCCAGATATATCTGTCTAATGTAGATTACAAACCCTCTAAACAAGAACTGTACCTACATTCCTGACTTGATTGTCCATGCTTACGCCCTTGCTTGAAATCACAGATGGAGGGAAAGCACAAGAGTGGCTGGACTTGGGATGGATTCCAGTGTGAAGAGTACTTGTGTTCTCCAGTAGTGCAACACTAGTGCAGCAGCTAAGCAAAGTCCAGTTTCAAGAGAGAGAGTCTTTGAATTCTCTCACCTGTACTTTCACTTGCATTGCATAATTACATTGTATTTATAATAGGATATTTGCTACATTTTGAAAAATCCATCTAATATTCGTCTTCTTTTTGGTCCACTGGTATTTTGCCAACTAGTTCAGAGGCTGAATATATTCTGAGCTGGCAAAGAATCTCAGATCCATGTTAGCTTTCACCAGATGGTTGTCCGCTGTTTTGAACTGAATGTCAGTGTAACAAACATACATGGGCTGATGAAGTATACTATTCCACTTGTTTTTGCCCAAAAACAACACACAAAAAACTTACAATGAATTGTGTGACTGTCTTGGCCACATGGTTGAGTTGAATGAAAGAGGGAGAGGGTATTTGGGAGAGAGCAATAATAAGAGAAGCAGCAACAAAGTTTTTTTGCTGTGCTCATTCAGTTTTAGCTGTTTGACTGGCAAATACAACTTGACTGCAAGTCATGAACTTCATTGAATTTGATCCAAAAAAGACACAGCTGAGCAATCTACAGGAAGCAATCTTTTCCTAGAAGTATGCAGCTCCAACTTCTTGTACAGCTCATAAAAATGTCTGTATAGCCAAACCTGGACAGTCAGGTTTGGTTCAAGGGAGACTCTTCAAGAGCAAAATTTGACTTCTGATATGACGAGAAATGTACTCATTGTGTTCTGAAGCAAAGAGGGATAGGGGCACTTGGTTTTTTCTGGTTGCAGCTGTTGACTGAAGTTTTTGCAAGATACGGAAAAATTGTAGAACGTTAGCTCAGTCATGGTTCCAAGCTTGACTAGTGGAAAATATGACCGTGTTTCCATCAGCAGTTAAGAACAAGTTAGGTGTTTTATTTCTGCAGGGGAGGTGGCATACAGTTTGCCCTACACAGGAAATTGTCAACGGCAATTCTGAGCAGCTGTACGATGGCTGCATGTAGGGGGAAGGAGTCAAACACTTTCCTATTCGGATACCTTTTGGTGGCTTTAATTTCATCTGGGCTAGACTTGATGCATGTGAGCGCGCACACATGAATTCAAAAGGCTTTTGAATTCATTACAAAAAAGCTTCAGTGCATTCTCAGACAGCACAAATGCAGCATACAGTAATTATTTCTACAAAATGAGCCTACTATGGATAGATTTTAATTCCTGACTGTCCCGCCAAAAGGAAAAAAAATCAACTCTTTATCATGTGACATTGCATAAGGATGCTTCTAGTACCACCCTCCTTGTATATCAGAGAAAAGAAATTTGTACCTTGTGACTGACGTAAGGTTGCAAAACATGCACAAGGTTGCATTTCACTGCCTGGTTTAGACGTTTGTTCTCTTTCTGCTACCATATAAGCAGCTGCAGTATTTTGTATATGCTTTACATTTTAGGTAGGCTGTAGTAAATAAGTTGTGAAATCCTGGTTTCATTCAAGTTAGCAAATGCCTTTAATCAAGGAGTAGAAGACCTTTGTCTGACTCGCCAGCTGCAAGGTAGAAGGAGTTTACGTGGGCAGTGTTTCTCAAGCTTTTTGAACTGGGCCCCTGCTCCCTCCTCAACTTAACTCCAGCTTCTGTGTTTGTCCCCCTTGCTCCCAACCCTACAACAGTCATCTCCTTGACAGGTCAGAGCATGGAAATCTTTGTACACAGCCATGTATAAGGACCAGTGAAATGAGGTTAAAGGATATGAAGGATCCTTGAGCAGGATCTTATGTTTTGCAACCTTACGTCATTCACAAGGTACAAATTTCTTTCCCATGCCTGCTGATCCCAGCCTAGGAATGCAGAGACAATCAGAGTTGCACCTCGGCAGCCTGAGCTGTTAGCCCTCTGCCCTTGTCCCCTTGGGATCTTAGTGATGCTGCTTGGGTGCACTCACAGTAGGAGTCCTGATCACATGCAAATTCAAGGCTTGCTACAGTTGGGTGCATGTTAAGTGTTCACTTCTGGCTTCATCTGTGACACCAGATCAATTTTCAATGTGTGATGAAGATTGTGATTGCACAATCGCATGCACGAAAAATCGATCTGTCCGTGAGACTGAGCGGTCTGCTGACTGCTTCACACTACAGCCAGCTGCAGATCGTGCTGGATTTGCAATGTGATCAGGTCTGATTTTATGTCTTTTTACCTTGGCCCTAAGTGAGCAAAGTTAATGAGACTGTGTTGATGCTTATTGGGAACCAGTGTGATCAAGTAAGCAGAGTGTAGGCATTGATTTGGGAGGACTGACTTCAAATTTGTATTGAATAATGAGCTTTATGTGTAGCCCCAAGCAAGTGACTCTTGTTTTCCATTTTAAAGCTTGTTTTTTTTAACTTTAAAATGGGACTATTAATTTTCCCCACTGCATTGTTGGGGACTTGGAAGACCATCTTATCTGATGTTTCGGAAACTCATAGTAGTAGGGGATATTGAATACCGCTGCTGTTCCCACAAGTTGTTTACTTATCATGCTCAGTAAGAAAAGTAAGACCAGATTGGATGCAGTAAAATGTGGAAAGACAAACACTGAATGAGGGGGTGGAATGAGGGGATGAGGTTTTTTAGAGGACAAAAAGAGTTGGCTTGCTTCAGCACTGGAGTATGCCAATTAAAACGGTGAGATTCATAGTTTAGCACCTTCAGTATTCATGCCATTTTACAACATAAGGTTAACAAAGCAAAATGGAAAACAGGTCCCTTTTCCAAGGAGCTTACAGATCTAAAGATGGATAGTGGAAAAAGAACAGGAGGAAAGAATGAATGGCAGCCCAATTCTGGATAGGCGGTACTGCAGAGCCCATTATGACTGTGGAAGTGACCTCCATTTTAAAATTCTGCTGACGGTATGTGGAGCGCTCCGTTGGTGGCCATTTTGTGTGAGCTGCTGCAAGTTGCAGCAGTGCCGGACTCGACTGCACCTGCTGGACCAGGTTAAGGCAGTGGTGGGGTGCACAGGGAGTGAAACTGGGCAGGGAGGAACAGGGTTGGGGAGGGGGAGGACACTGTGCATGTGCAGTTTGGATGCGGAACGGATGCCACTGCAACTCCGCCGGTGCAGGGAGCATTCTGGCGGCATTCAGACACTCCCAGAATGCCCCCTGCACCTGCGGAGTTGTGCCGGCATCCGTCCTGCGTCCGAACTGCGCATGTGCGGCACCTGAGGGGGGTTATGCCGGTGTCCATCCTGCGTCCGTCAGCATATGGCAAGTTACACTGGCATAAGTGCACCTACACTGGTGGATCTACAGTTACATCGGTGCGAGAGTTACACCGGATTGGGCAGTCAGGCAAATATCCTGTTTCTCCTCTTTTAACCTGAGAATCCCAATTAAGCTGACTTTTTCTCTATCTGTACACCTCTGGCTTATTTTTAAATGGCTACCAGAGTCTTGGTGTCCTCATGTTCAAGGGCAGTATGTCTTTGCAATGCGAGTACATCTGCTTGGTGAATGACATAGTCAAGGAAGGAGTCTGTACGTGGCCCACGTAATAAACAGTTGAAGGAACATGATTTTAATAATACAAGACACCTGACTGGCCCTGCCCTTTCATCATACAATGGAGATGTTTGTCATTCTGTAGGGTGTACTTCCTACGTCTGACCAGCCCTTCTGTGTAAAAAAGGAAAATTGCATTATGAACAAAGCTCTGTACTTGGGATGATTGTCAATACACATCAATATTTTGTCATTATCTCCCTGATTATGAGGGTTGCCAGTTTATGGTTTTGGAAATGCGCAGTCAGTGGGCAAAGGCAGGTTTTGAGTGGATGCTGGGTGGAGCCAGATGAGTGTAGGGTGCTTCTTGTGGTGGAGTCCAGGGGTTTATTGGTGGGATAAAGCAAGACAGTTTTTGGATAAGTCTTATAGTGAATCAAGGCAGATCATGGTGTGGGGCAAATAGGGGAAAAAAAGTAACCCCCACCTCAAAATACCTGGGATATTCAACAGAATAGTAGAGATACTGATATCAAATGGGCAAGTAAGGCACCTGATGGCTGGCAGTCATAGACAGTGCTCTCTTTAAGATTCATTCTCTCCAGGTGTTTTGGAGATGTGTGGCTGGTTTCAGAGCCAAAGTAAATGTAACATGTAGCCATGGAAAAGATTGACATAAAAGACAGCAGTGCATTTAGAGGAAATGGATCGAGAACAGGGGCAGCTTGTCTGCACTTGAGTCCTCAACTTTTTGAGGAACTAGATTAAAAAATTATCTGCATTTATGCCCTTTACTGCCATAGCCCTGCCTGCATGTTCTTTTTCCTCTGTGCTCTTAAAGGGACATCCCTTGATAGTTAGATTTTGCCATCCCATCACTTTGCCTGCATGATCTTTCTTACTCCTCTCCCCACCTTCCAAGTCGTTAAAAGGACACCATTATTTATTACAGTGTTGTGAACCACTGAACCATGAGCTGTCGATCGAAAGGTCGGCAGTTCGATTCCGCGCGACAACTCCTGCCAACCTAGCAGTTTGAAAGCAAGAAATTGCAAGTAGATTAATAGGTACCGAGTCAGCGGGATGGTAACAGCGTTCCATGCGCCTCGGTGTTGAGTCATGCCGGCCACATGACCATGGAAACGTCTTCGGACAGCGCTGGCTCTTCGGCTTTGAAACGGAGATGAGCACCGCTCCCTAGAGTCAGACACGACTGGACTTAATTGTCAAGGGAGACCTTTACCTTTACCTGTGGGTTCTAGCATAGTTGACATTAATTGGATCAACAGGGAGAGTGACCCCCCCCTCACCCCCTGTCTGTATCACCTTTCTCCTTCAACATCCCACACCGCTACCACCATTCCTTTCTCTAATAGCTGCGGAGGGAACTGAGGAGGCAGCAATGATGCTGGGTGCTGAGGGAGAGGGGGAAGCGCCCTGCCCTCTTTATTTACATCTCCCCCTTAGTGTCCAGTGCCTCTGCTGCTACTTCTAACATTCTCTTCCCGGCCTTTAGAGGAAGTGGCAGCAGTGGCGTTGGACACTGGGGGGGGAGGTAAGTGAAACAAGCAGAGGTCTGGGGGCTTACCTCTCTCCCTAAGCATCCAAGGTCGCCGTGCTGGCACTCCTTCTAAGGCAGGGGTGGGGAACCTCCGGCCCGCGGGTCGATCCGGTCCGGCCCCTGCAGGACCTGACCAATCCGGCCCGCGGGACCGGAGGCTCCGCCACCGCCCACCTAGTCCCTTTAAAATCGGCCTTTCTGCAGCAGAAAGGGCGCTTTCAGAAGGAGAAGGCGCCGATGTGACGCGTCACCTTGGCATCTTCTCCTTCTGAAAGCGGCCTTTCTGCAGCTGCACAGATCGCTGTTGAGGCCGAGAGATTTCCCTCTCCGCCTCAACGGCGATCTGCGCAGCTGCAGAAAGGCCAATTTAAACTGGAGGTGACGCGGGAAGGCGGCCCGGAGCCTCAGGTAAGCGGCCGTGGGTGGGTGGGTGGGAGGGAGGGAGGGAGAGTGGTCCATGGGTGGGAGGGTGGGTGGGAGGGAGTGGTAAATTCGCGGGGTGTGTGTGTGTCAAATTTGCGGTGGGGGGGGCCAAAAATTTCGGACGCCCTTATGGGCAGCCCGCAGCCAATTTTCCCAATGGGGAAATGGCCCCCCACCGCAAATAGGTTTCCCACCCCTGTTCTAAGGGGAGAGTGGATCTGAAAAAGCCAGGTGTTCCCACTTTGTCTTGGGTGGAGACAAAGAGAAGTTTCAGGTGTTTCTTAAATTGAATTGGGAAGGTATCTGCCTGTCAGTCTCTGCTCTCCTAAGTGCTGTGACCTGTATTGAGATAATCTAAATTTGACAAGTTTTTCTACAACTTCTTTTTTTAAAAAAAATTGGTCTGCACTACAGAAAGTAGAACTGTAACGAAGTTACTACTGAGGTACAATTCACATGTTATTTAAGTATGGTTGCTACTGAGTATGGCATGGCTTTCTGCTTCAGCAGCCATTTGTGGATTTTTTTGTTTTGTTTTTTGTTTTGACCTGGTTAAACTTAGCTGAAACCGCATGGGAGCCACTTCACACAGTTGCCTTCTTGTGCAGAAAGAGTGGATTGCTGCCATTGTCATGTCTGAAGTGGATCCCATATGTTCTGAAGTGGGCAGAAACCAAATGGAGTCCCTCTACGCTTTGAGCTGCCAGAGTTGCAAAGCGTCTGGGGATGATGCAAATAGATCTTGCTAAGAACTTTGAATGGAATCCCTGTCTTTCTGCTCTCTCTTTGAGTTATAGGTCCCCCAAACTACTGTCCTTGGATTCTGAACCCATAAAACTTCCCAAAGGAGGGATGAGAACCTAAGTAGTAAAACAAAATATTCTTGCAAGGTAATATTCACAAAGAAAATTGTAGAGCATCCTATGTGTAGATTCCCAGAGGAGAGCTGAAGCCCATGAAAGTTACTCTGCGGCATTTTTGCATATTCCATACATTTTGAATATTGTGGCTCCTTCAAGCAACAGTTGGCTGCCAATCTGTCAGCCACCTGCACCTGTCGTACATTGTCTAGCTAGTGGCTTTGTACATGTGCCAAATTTCCATAATTTAATCCCAAAAGAGCCAATAGTACTAATTACAGTGACGAAGCAATTTGCTGCATTCACTCTTTTATGTGTCTTGTGAACATTTTGCCAGTTTTGTGAGAGACTGTTTGCTAAGTGATTAGCCTGAAGATCATGTTGTTGTCGTCATCTTTATGGTTGAAAAGTAAGATTAGCTAAAAGTAGAAAGACAAGAACTGGAGGAAGAAACACTCCTTTCTGAAATCTCAGTCTTTTTCTTCCTGTCTCCCTCGTAAGGCAGTAGATCCCATAAGGATCTAGCATTCTGGTTCACCTTTATTCGTTCTCTCTAAGCCCCTCCTTGATTTTGGTGGCATCTGGAAAAGTGGGAACCATGGTAGTACTCACTTTGTACGTAACGTGACATGCATGTTTTCAGCCAAACATGAATATCACAGAGATTGTGGTACTTCCTCATCACTTGACATGAGACGCTTGATGGAGGAGAGAAGAAATACCTTGAGTAGGCTCCCGTGAATGGGTGGAAACACCCCTCAATAATGAACCGTATTCCCATGAACTGTCAGTCACAGGATGGACAAAATATTTATGATCCTGGCTTGCAGGATGCGAACTGTTTATACCAGCCAGGAAACAGAGTTTTATAGCATCTCTAATTACATACCACATTACTTCATTGCATTATGTTATACATTATGCATTATGTTAACCAATCAGGAACTTACAGAACTTCAACCCACAGCTCATTACTCATAACTTCAACAGGAACTGCTTTGTCTCCTGTAAATGGTTAATAGCTGTGAGAAGCTTGCCTGTCTGCAGTACTGTACATACATGTAGTAGTAGTAGTAGTAGTAGTAGTATGTTTATCTAGTACTGGTGTGTGCCTACCAGCAGCTCCTGTGCTGACACACCCTCCCCATCTGCTTTTAAACTCAGGGGGCTGTAAAAAGCAGTTTTGAAGCGTTATCACTGAGAGCTGAAACTGGGATGCACAAATGACAGGAGCGTGAAGAAAGGAACAAACCTGAGGTAAGCAAAAGCAGCAGTTACTTGCTGGTCTGTTCTCGCTCTCTAAATGTTGGCTGAGTGCTCAGAGAAACTGGGGGGGGGGAATGGGGTGGCAAAGGGAGGTGTGGTTTGGAGCAAGGTGTGAAAGGATTGGCTCTGGATATCATGGATATGAGCACAGGCCGGAGAAAATTAAAGGAAGCAAATAGGTCTGGGAATGGAGGACTGGCAGTGAAGGGAGCAGGAGGCCAAGGGAAGGGTGGGCCACAGAGGCAGCGTGCTGACATGAGGAGTGGGAGAAAAGCAGAAAAGCAAAGGCAATGGGAAGTGGCAGGAAGCCCCCCTTTGGTTGAAAAGAAAGACACCAAGCCGGCTGTATCTTCATAATGTTCGGGAAAGGAGAAACACCTTGCACAAGGGCTTTGGGGCAGAAGAGGCAGTAGTAGGAAGGCATTCTGTGACATGATGAGGGCTCCGTTTTTAGTGTGCCCTCTACGTTCTCCAGGACGTTTTGCATCATTTCTAGGCAACTGCCTTTGTTAGAGGACAACCAAACACAACTTTGTTGGGGGGCAAGCACCCCACTTAGACAAAGCCTTTCGGTAGATTTCTGCACTTTCCATTACAGTGTGACGATCGGCTGCCTCTTCTCAATATTCTTCCAATGTGGTCCTTGCAGCTGAACAAGTTGCCTGTTTCCTTCTGTCGCTCGAAGTGGAAAGGGTTCATCACAGGTTTTCCTCCCAGACATGTCAGCTGGTGGCACTGCTCTCCTCCTCCGTCAGTAGTGCGGGACATGCTGTGTCGCACCTGAGTTTATCTTTTGTCCGTTAAGTGCTTCTAGCATGATTTCTTTCTTACACGTGTACCTTCCTCTTTTTTTCCAAGGGTGGAGTGGTGGAGGGTGCCACTAGCACGTTTTCCATCCTTTAGACCAGATTAGCTTCAGAGCTGAGATGCATCAGACCGCTCTCAGGTAGAATATACTTATATACTTGACTCTGATGATGCTGTAATGTAGTTGTTTTGCTGTGATTTGTTGTTGGTTGTTATACATTTTTTAATATATGTATGTTTGAAAACTCTGATGTAAGCTGCCTTGGTCGCAGGAGAAAGGGCGGAGTAGAAATCCTTTAGTTTTCTTGACAGGTCTCTCCGCTTGTGGCATGCTGAAATCTGAAAACTGTCTCTACTTGGCTGGGTATGGAACCCCTGCCTTGGTGCAGACAGCTGGATTCATCAGACTAGAAGTTGTTTCAAGGTTTTCTGTTAATTAGCCTCTGATTCTTATCTCAATTAACTGTCTTATCTACGTCTTTGGCTGTTGATTGGTTCTTATCCGGAAGTAGTAACATGGCAACTGATTATTTTTCTACAGAATCTTTCTGCATTAAAAAAAAATCTGATTATGAATGAAAAGCAGCAAGTATAGGGGAGCTCAGTAATGCATGTTACACATATTTTCACATACAGAGATATAAACTAAGGGACACCGTAAGGATACTGCTGTGTATCAGAATGCAGCAGAACAGACAATGTCTTTAAAAGCAGGATGCTGTTTTGCATTAAGGTGAGTTAAAACACACACACACCAAAAAAACCCAAAGTGTTAGACTTGCTAAATATACACACATAGTCATACCCCGTGGGTAGTCCTGGCTATATTTAGGCTTTATGCTTGCCTTTATTTTTAATGACACCTCCACTGTACCTTCAGTTCTCAGCAAACTGCTACTTTCTGAGTTTGTAGGAAACTTGCAATTAAAAGAGGATCAGATCTTGTCAGATGTCATTTATCAGTGCAATGCAAACGGAGGATTTCTGGGTAGAAAGAACAGAGCTTAATACGACAAGCAACAGCAAGGGCAACAAAAAAAAGGCAACTGTTCTTAACAGTTTGCTCTTTGCAACTGCAGAACCATCTCTGATCACCCACGCTCATCTGGCTGCTGACGCTGTATGGGCTTCATTTGCATGATCTATTTTTACAACTATTGTGTGTCTTTTGAGGAACCAAGCAAGAAAGCTGTCTTGTAGTGATTCACCATCTCAGAGTGAACAGGGTGTCCTAAAATGTGGAAAGGGGAGGAAAAAATATAAATATACATGCTAATTAATCCGCTTAAATATTTTGCATTGCTGCAGCAGAGCATGAGGGCTGCTTCACACGTTACACATGTGTGGTGCATGCACCTGATGTGACTATTATTACCGTTACAGATGTGGGATTGGTTGCAGCTTCTTCATATGTACGTTCATATAACGTATGTTAGCAATCATACCTTCACCATTACATAAGATATGAAGTAGTAGGCCATAGTTTTCATAACGGTCTGTAACGATGATGATGATAATTTTTTAGGAAGCGCCTCTAATTATATGTGACATATATAAATACAAGCTCAACCCTATGATTGAGCCAGTGTGTAGTTGATAATCAGTGAGTTCCAATCCCTGCTTGGCATTCAAGTGACTCGAGTGAAGTGACTTGGGCTTTCTCTCACTCCAAGCTGTGAGGTCAGAGGCTAAAATACTTTTCTGAGCACCTTGGAGGAAAGGTGAGAGATTGGATAGGAAGACTGGCCCAGTTTCTAAGCATTTAAATGTAGAGCTTTTCCTAGAAAATGGAGTTATCCGAAACTGATTGTATAATTAGGACATGTTTTTTTAGTGCCAGCATCACGAGGTCTAACAGTGCAAGGGTCCCAGCACATCTTGTAAACCAATGGGGCTGCTGTTGCTTCTTCACAGATTATTATACACTTTTCTGTCATTTCCTTCATTACACAAAGTGCTTTACAATTGTTGCCTCAATAATCTAGTTGATTCCCCCTACACTGACTTTCTGCTGAACAATTGCTCCATGATGGTTCGACAGTCCTCTGCATCCATGAATTAACAATCCACAAGCTGTATTGTTCCTGGGAATCAGATGTGGGAATGATGCCTCTCTGTGCAAAAACATCTCCCAGTATAAACATGCAACTGGGCCCTAAGACTCAGAATGGCTTTGAATATACCATAATGCTGGGATTGGGGGAGGGTGTGTGTAGAGAGGCAGCAACTACAGAGGTCTTCTGCTTCCCATTCTCTTTCCTGTGTATTTACCGGTATAATGTAAGGATTTCTGTTTTTCAATTATCCTTGTTGTAGTCATATTGGGTCATCTTCTGCATCTGACTGTGGAGGAAGAAGATGCAAAAGCTGAACTTTGGACATTACATAGACAGTCAGAAGGCAGGAACTGTAGAATAAACAGAAGGACAGAACAAATGTTTTAATCACAATTTCCAAGTTTGCTTATGTTGCTTTGTTCTTTCTTTCGAAATTCTAAATTAAGCAAGCCAAATGTATGTCATAAGAGCAGGTGACATAATAGAGCTTCATTATAAACTCTGTGTTTTGAACTGAATTCAGTGGGTTGTCTAAGAAAACCTGTACACCATGGTAATATAAAATGTACTACAGGAGTGTTGAGGATCAGGAGAAGAAGGGGAGGGACTGCATTGCACTGCATACGGAACATATAGTGTGGGCAAAATACAGTCGCCACCTGTGGCGGGAGTTATCCAGCTTCCGTCAACAGGGATGCAATTTAATGTCAGTGCACAGGGATCCTTGCAGCATATCCCCCCCCCCCATCCCACAATCATCATAACGATGGGCATTTTGTTAGTAAATATGTGCCATTGCAAGTCGGGAAGTCTTCAGATCTTGCCACAAACTCACCAGGTAGGCTTAGGTTAGGCAAGTCACTCTTCTCTCAGCTGCAGCCCTGTGTTTGCAATATGGGGACAATAATGTGCTACCTTGTCAGGTTTTCATAGGGATTACTGGATAATGTATGTATAACACTTTCAGTGCTCTGAAGAGCAATGTGAATGCTAATTAGTATTCTTGTTGTTCTCATCTGCTGTGTGCAAGTACTACAGGCAGCATGTTGTGCAGTACTATACAAGCCACTCGGAAGCCAAATATTTGTCTTTTTCTGTCTTTTTTAAAAGCAATGAGATACGGATGATAAGCGAGCTATTCACAAGCACATAAGATCGTTTGTGTTATAAGCTGCTTCGGTATCTGCCTAATCTCAATTATTTCCTCAAGTTAAAAAAAAAATCAAAGTTAGTTTTGGAAACTCTGTCAGCAATGGAGCTATTTAAGCTCTTTAGCCCTTATGTAGCGTTTCTGTACAAAACAAGACACCAAACATCTACCGTGGAAACAAAAGCGCATTCAGAGTGTCTTCGGCAACCTTCATTTTGAATATAGGGCACAATCCAGTTTAAATTAAGCTGTTTTTAAATCCTTTTTATTTCAGTGGGAGAGTTAGGTATGTGTTTTAGAATCTTCCGTACTAACCCTGCCTGGATTCTGCCTCCAAGACTTTTTTTCTTCTGTCCAGCAATGAAGCAGGAAATGTTGAGGTACTTTTAAGTGGGCAGACTCTGCCACTAAATGGAAAGGTCAACTGAAGTCAGTTCTGCTGCAGGTATCTTACAAGAGTTCTTAGAAATAATAGTGCATTTTCTGTACTTTTTATATAGGGTAGCAACCACACAGTATGAGAGCATCTGAAAAGTAAGCCAGGCTCCCTGGAGAAAATACAGATGGTGTTATATGTGGACACTTGATTGAAGACCTATTAGAATGTGCAGGTCACTTTTTCAGATCATTGAAAGGGGTTGGTTTAGTTCAGCTCACGAACCTTGGCTTCAAAAGCTCATTTCTTGGAAACTTGTATCTCACAAGATTCAGATGCACGTAACGTGAGCTCTGTGTAAGCAGAGCTGCTCCGTTCCCTAGAATATTGGAAAGTGCCTCCAAATGCGTGGAATCTGACCCTGGAAAAGATGAAAAAGGCTATATAATGCATTAGAACCTTTCAGAGAATTGGATTGTGACCACTGAATCTATAGACATGCCAAGGTCCAAAGCTGTATTTAAGTTGTGCCCAAGATTTTGTTTTTTGACCAGCAGTCCCTCCCTTCTCCCCAAGATGACATATTCCACCATGCATATTGCCTCCCAATCTCAGAAGTGGTTTGCCATATGGCATGGAAACATAAGTCTGAAGCTTCTTTTTGGAGAAATAGCTCTTGTACTTTATAGCAGCTGGAGAAGGTTGAGAATGAAGTAGCAGCAGCAGGCATGAAGCTGCTGTTAATTCCTTCTTGCTCTAGGACTGAGAGCCTATAGATCACACCTAAGAAGACTGGCTTCCTGCTCTAATCCCCAAGGCAATACATGGAGTTGTAGAATGCCCTCCCTAGAAAGGTACACCCAATGCCAAGCCGGTGTTCATTTCAGCACTGGGTTCGGTAAAAACTCTGTAATAAATACATGCATACACATTCAGAACATGTCGGGGGTTTGTGTCAGCATGCAAAATCAGTATGACCAGCAACTTGTACATATTCATATTATGTAAGTAGGATATCTGGCATTCTGCCCCTCACCACTTTTTCGATCATGACCATAAGATCAAGAAAGAGTGCCCTCTTCAGGTTGTCATATATATCAAATTTAAACAGCTTGAGAATCAGTCATGATTCTTCCCTGAAATGATTCTTCCCACTACCCCCCCCCAAGACGTATCAAAAATTATTTCAGAACTCCTCTAAAACTTTTTTTTATTTCAGTGAGATTTGGCTGCAGGACAAGATTAGAAAACTCAAATTCAGTTTATTACAGGACTGGAGACTTTGAACATCCCTTGCATTATAAGTGCATTAATTTAGAACAACTACTTCATATTAGCCACCTTGATTGCCCTTGTTGGGAGAAAGGCGGGGTATAAATTCTTTAAATAAATAAAAATAAAAATAAAAATTTTCTTTTTGACCTATTACTCCCCCTAAAATGTGAGGGCAAAGAGGCTGTACATTAAAACTGTGAATTCAACTGATTAACATTTTTATAGAAAACTTTTGCTAAATAAGACCTTTCTCAGCGATCTAAATGTTCAGGCATTTCCTCAAAACTAATTTGTTGCTTTCTTACATTAAAGTTTTTTTGAGAATGGCTAAGGAAGCCAGCAAAACAGTAGAAATATGAGAAAAGTTCTGATACTGTTAAGATTTTAAATAAACTGAATTTGAGTTTTCCAATAATTAAAGACTTTGGAAATATTCAAGGTTGTGGAAGTTCAGTCAGTATCTGAAACAGTTTCCATTTTCTGCAGCTTAAACGGTTTCACCTGTTTGGGGTCAAGCCACATGTAAAAAGAGAGTTTCATGTGGGCTAACAAGAGCTATTGTACTGGCATAAATATCTTCCCATTTAAAAAATAAAACCAACTTCCCTGAAGAAGGAAAAGTCCTGAAAGTTCTGTTCCTACATGGAAGAATTCAGGAAACCATGCGGAATGCCACAATCACAAGAGACCCATTAAACTTCAAAGTGTTCAGACATGTGAAGTCAAATATATTTGATCTGTGGGGATTAATAATGGCCCCCTGAAGCCTCCCACTCCCCAAATAGAACAGGTGATCTGTAGGAGGGGTGTGTGTGTCTGTGCTGTTGTCATGGGATTTAATGAGCATGGAAGAAGACACACTGCCAGTTGCTGTGTGTGTGTGTGTGTGTGTGTGTGTGTGTATTTGTGTATGTGTGTGCATCTGGATTCGAACCATAACAGCCTGTTAGCGCAATCCAGTGCAAGAATCTGGCCGGCGGCCCACTGCCATCCATCGGATCCTGAGCCCCGGTGGCCGTTCTGCCACCGGGCTGGAGGTCTATGCTTGTCCCCTTTCCCGGGTGTAAAGCCAGGCCGGCCCAATTGGCCTCCTCGGATTTCCGCCAGCTAAATAGCTGGTGGAAGTAGAGGAGGCCGTGTAACGGCCTAGCCGGCCCGGTGGGGACATGGATATGGCCGAGGCAATCCCCCTCCCCCTCCTGGGTCAGCTAGGCCAATGTCCCCCCTTCCTCGCCCGCTGAAATGCCCCCGCACTTACCCAACTTACCTTGTCCTGCGGCCGCACAGGCACTCCGGCGATGGAGCAAGGGAGGCCGGTCTCAGCGCTGGCCTTCCTTGCTCCTGAGTCGTCGTGAACGTGCTTTATTTATTTATTTTTATTTTTTATTTTTCACATTTTTATACCGCCCTTCCTCCAAGGAGCTCAGAGTGGTGTACATATTTCCTCCCCTCCTTTTGTCCTCACAACAACCCTGTGAGGTAGGTGGGGCTGAGAGATAGTGACTGGCCCAAGGTCACCCAGGAAGCTTCGTGACTGAGCGGGGATTTGAACCTGGATCTTCCAGGTCTAAGTCCGACTCCCAAACCACTACACCATCCTGGCTCCCATCTTTATGGCACATTCGTGACGTCTCCCGGCGACGGAACGCTTGTTCCATCTCCCGGCGACGGAACGCTTGTTCCGTCACCGGCTTTTCTTTCAGGATTGCGCCCTGTGTTATGTAGTCGCCGGCTTTTCTTTCAGGATTGCGCCCTGTGTTATGTAGTCTGCAGTGGATGGAGAAGAGTCTCCAGACAGGCACAGCCTTTCATACCTGCGTTGTCCCATGTGGATCATGTTTCACGAGACTGTGGGCAATCCGCTTACTAGTGTGGCTGCATAGCTTGGAGGATACTTTTGGCCTTTTCCTTCCCATAGTGCTGTTTGGTTAAAAGGAAAGATGTTGTTTCCCTATTTATGTACTGCTCTCAGTTATTTTAGCCTTGGCCATCTGGCTAGAAGATGGTCCATTCTTCAGAGTCAGTTTTTATATTTCACAAGCAGTTCTGTCTTTTTCTTTACGGTATTTGGTGCTTGGCTAGTAAGATAATTAATTATCCTTACACCCCCCAAAGAAGACACAGGACAAGCTGCTTATGGAGAGATGGTCACTTTATTTTGTTTATGATGAAGAAGACCTGCAGAGATAACGTAAGGGGAAAAACTCCGCCCCCCCACGGCGTGCGTGATCTGGTCGGGGGAAATGGGCCACGCCCTTTCCTCCCCCTGCTTGTTTTGGCGTCCACACCCCGGCTCCAAGCCCCCCAGGCCAGCTGCCTGGGGAGCCTCTCATTGCCGACCCCCAAAGGGGCTGAGACAGCGGAGCAGGCTTTGAAACCCCTCCTGGCACGCCAGTGTTGGGTTTTTGCCTGCTCCAGCCCGGAAGTTTGCCAACCTGCCTCACCGAGCCGCTGGAGCATCGTTGTGAGCGGTCTTGGCTCACTTCCTGACCTTGCTGAGCCCATGATGCACGCCGATCCCTAGCAAGCCTACCTACCTTACACGCACGCCACCTGCCAGGTGACCCACTGGCTGTGAGCCCACCCCTAAAGACACAGTCTGAGGTAGGCGAAAAAACCTCCAAATGGTGCCAATCTATTGGAAGCCAAAATTCCTACCTGGCCCCCTCAACGGGCGGCCGGCTAGTCCCAGACTATGCTAAGGGCGGGTGGGCTGGGGCTTCGCGAGCCCGGCACCGACTGAGAGGCCGAGCTGCGCGGCGTCGGCCTCTCGTCGATGCCTGGGCCATGTGACCCGGCCCGGCCAATCACTGGCCGGGCCTTTGAAAGCCTGCCTCCTGCCTCCTCTGGGAGGGGCAGGATAATTCGCCCCGCGTTGCGATGGCAACGCAGGGGTTTTCTTAATGAAAACAGCATTTTCTCCATCAGAACATAGCAAATTATTTGTAAGCGAACATTTGTTTCATGTGAAGCTGTGTATTCAGAAACATCATAAGAATTGTATCAAAATAATGTCTTGTTTCAAGCTGACACTCCTTTATTATCCAATGAAGAAAAATGGAATGGTACCTCCTTGCAGAGGAGTTATTTAAAACTTTAAATAAAGTTTCATAATGCCTTCAAAGCAAAAGATATTCAAGCCAGTGCAAACCAAGCTCAAGCTGAAATATTGTGATCAGAAGGTGTGACCTAACATTTTTGATGCCAATGCAATTATATTTCAGAAACGACTACTTTCCCTCTATTTATGTTGTGCTGCCCTAAATCCCCTCTTTTAAAATCTGTATCCTCTAACTAGTTTGGAACATACAATTTCTTGCCAATTGTTTGCACGATTGTACAAGTAGCTGATAATAAACAAAAGAGGAGAAATATAAGTGCCGTTCAGCCATTATGTACTTGGGTATGAGGGCATGCAGCCAGCTATGCCCCCCCCCGCATTTTCCACCTTCCGCCAGCCCCCTGCATGGGCCTACCTGCGCCGGCGGGGGTAATTCAGCCCACTGGTGCATGGGAGGCCTCTGTGGCCTCTCCACCAGCGGGCCCACTGTGCTTGTCGGTGGAGGCTGCTTTACGACATCCATAATGCAGACTCCACCAGCGCAACACTAGTTACGCCATCGGGGGAGGGGGAAAGGATTGGGCCATTTCTCTGTGATTTGGAGCACTGGTTTACCAGTCTTACAAATCGTAAAGAAAAAGTATCACTGGGTTCAGCACTGTCCTTCTCGGGCAAATGGTGAACCCAGGCATGCAGGATGGAGCGCGACTATGGAGCACAAATGTTCTGTTTCCTCTGTACAGCATACCCAGGTACATAACAACTGAACAGGGCTTGTGCTACAATAAATTCACTACAAACTGCTGTTTTCCTTTACCTTTGGACAGCCAATGTTCTAAAGGGGCATTTGTTCCAAATCATGGTGTATGCTTCATAATTGTATTGTGCATACATGTTTTGGGGCAGACCCATGAAGATTTGGCCCTTTTGCTGTGAACTGCCTGAAAGGCCCTTATGTGCTGAAAACAAAGGCTCAGGTCAGCAAAAATATATGAGAGCTTTGAACTGTTCAAAATAGGTTGGCCACTATCATCACCTCTCCCCACCCCTAGCAGAGGCCTAGTGCTTAGGGCCAGGAGATGTTTCCCTACAGCAACACCAGTGGTTGCTGCTTCCAGTGCAGGAAAAAGTGGGATAGTTTGTGCCGTCGTAATGAGACTGGAACCCTACATCCTGATCTTATTAGGCCATGCAAGTGATGCCCGTGGCAGAGATACTGGAGCCCACCAATTGCACAGTCAAGAACAGGATCCTGGGATGTAACTGGAAAGACTATATTGGGCCCAGTAGGACTTGAAAATTCATATTATTTAAATCTGAACTTCATGGGTGTGTTTTCCCCCCTCAAAAATGGTTGCAAAAACCTACTCAGTGTGGATGTATATCTGCTATAGAAGTTTAAAAATATTTCAAAGTACAAGGTTCCCTATAGATTTCAACCTTTTTCCTAATTGCTTTTGTTTTTGTTTTCCCCTCCAGGAAACTTCAAGATAATCATGTACAGTAGAAGCCAAGAAGATGCAGGTAACTTTTAAAAAGTTAAAACGAAGCAACCCCCTAAAGATATCCTTTGTTCTTTGATGGCACAGAATCAGGGTTTGCAATTAAATACAGATCTTGTTCTTGACTGCACAAACTATATCCCTGTTTTATTTCTGCATAAGAAGAACAGTAGGAATATGCTATACTTTACTGTATTCATGGTTCAATACCAGGGCCCCAATCCAGCAATTGCCCTAGGCCAGTGGTTCCCAAACTGGGAGGCGCGACTCCCAGGGGAGCTGCGGAGTGCCACGGAATCCTCTCGGAAAACAGTGCAACGCCAATTGGCAGGCATCAACATAATGTTGATTGGAGCTGCATAATGGGGAGCCGCAGCCAATGGTCAAGGGAGCCACAGGTTGAAAAAGTTTGGGAAAGACTGCCCTAGGCATATGGTACAGTAAGGGTTTTGCATATGCAGAACAGCTGTTCTGTGCGCATGAACCAGCAAAGGATTTTGATAGCTGGAAAGAAAGCAGTGTATTCATCGGTTCATGTAGCCTGGCACTGAATGCTGCTGCATGTGCCTAAGGGCAAAATAGTCACGTGTGTGATCTGATTTCCTGCCGTCTTTATTTTTGCTTAAAAATTGCTAAGGGTGGGGATGGCTCTGAATTGAATTGGAGCAGTGATGCGTCTAATAGCAGTTTGTAGGGGATTTAAATTGGGAAAGTTGTGCTGGGTGGTCAGGCTAAGTCCCCCCCAGCCCCGTTCCACTGATCCAGGTGTATATGTGTTTGCAGATACATTCTGAATGCATCTCCGCCCCCTGGCCGCTAACACTTTAGTGAAGTGCCATGAAAGGTAATAACACCAATCGTAATGAGACTGGAACCCTACATCCATTGAAAGGGCTGCTTTAGTGGTCTGCTTGCCTTTTCATTGGTATGATCTTGCATATGCTTTGTAGTAGGGAGAGCCAGTGTGGTAAAATGGATGACAAGAGTGTTAAGCCTTGATCTTGGAAGAACTGGGTACAAATTTCTGCTTAGCAGTGAGACTCACTGAGTGACCTTGGGCAAATAACCATCTCAGTCTAGCTGGTTTCATAGCATGGTAGTGAGGCTAAAATGAGATATTTTAATGTATGCCACTCTGAGCTCCTTCATAAAAGAGACAGATAATTTATGATTATTACTGTTGGGGGTGTCATCTAGTCAAGTGCCTGAAACAAGCTAGGTGCTGTACAGAAATAAATTTGAACAATGCGTAAATGAATACCACTGACCAAGCATTAGACACTGCTATGCCTGCAGCTGTGTCAGTACCTGCAACCAGTTCTCGGGCAGCTGCAAGAGCCTTATATTATAGGATTGGACTGTTGCTTACATTTCGTTTACTGATCTCAGCAGCGCTCATGAACTGACCTGGGTTTAGGAATGCAGCTAAATGAGCACTAGTAATGTAAAGCATTTTCGGGGGGGGGGGGGGGGAAGCGTTGCATTAACAGAAGCAAGCTATAAAAGGTACAGTATAGGGAAGTCATTGTTCTACCCTTCTTGACACTTC
The DNA here is from genome assembly GCA_026170595.1 of Plestiodon gilberti rubricaudatus. Lineage (NCBI taxonomy): Eukaryota > Metazoa > Chordata > Lepidosauria > Squamata > Scincidae > Plestiodon > Plestiodon gilberti. Next base: position 69,036,118 of record JANXHW010000001.1, read on the forward strand.
AAATTCGACTTAATAGTCTGACAACGTATTAAGATGAATGCTGACAAACTCAGAAAAGATGTAAGGAACTGGCTATATTTAGCTTGGAGAAGGAACTAGTTATATTTAGCTTCAAGAAGGAAGAGCAAGGAGTAGGGATGGCACATGTGATCGGTTCTGAAAACTTGTAAAAGTCTGACTTGGGCAGGATAGTAGGCAAGCAAAATAATTTACCACCGTTCTTTAATCAAAGTTCCATGACAAGGAAAGCCATGTTTTGTGCATGTGTCTGAATCAGAATAAATTATACAGATAATTCAAACAATCCAAATATATAATTATTTTGTCTGATAAATCAGATTTATTGCATTGTGTGCATCTGCCCAGCCTTAATAGAAATGATAATGGTTCGATTGAGGCTAGGATTGATTTACTAAATTCAGAGTAGTGGAAGAACAGAATGGAAATGGGGTCTTCCACCGATCACATCTACTTTAATTTTTTTCCCATGTAGTTCTAATTTTTTTTAATTAAAAAAGAAACCTACACTATTTCTGTACACAGCCACGATCTTTTCTGCAAGTATCAACATGCTTTCATGGCCCTTTTCTGATACTGAGCTTCTCATTCCCATCTTGTGAGTAACTGGAAGGGCAAACTCTTATCAACCTGACATTGCTTTTTCATTCTCCTGGGTTCCATTCACGATGTGACGTAGTCTTGTTGCCCACTGTTCCTTTGTTCCACCAATCACATCTACTTTAATTTTTTTCTATGTAGTTCTAATTTTTTTTTAATTGAAAAAGAAACCTACTTCTGTACACAACTTTACAATTTAAATTTTTGTTGGAGCCCTTGTTCATTTTCCTAGGATATTGGAAGAAGTTTTTGTCTGCACAGGTGGGTGGAGTAGGGTGGTTACTTATTATTTCATAGATACGTTTGATGGTGTGAGGCCTGCAAAAGACATTGCAGGATTTGCATTGCTGCTGCTAAACAGAAATGGCCCTGTGCTAACTCCTTCCTCTCCCTCCACCTCTCAGTAATGGCTAGTAAAACAAAATATGTGATGTGACACCATTGCACTGTATCTTTGCTCCGGCAAGTTGCAGCTTGTGAAGTTGAAGAGTGAAGATCATCACAGCACAGTAATGTCATGCTATACATTTTGTATTGTTAAATCATACGGGGGGGGGGGGAAGGGGGAGCCATAGGCAAACTACAGCTGTAATGTCTTAGTTCTAGCCTTATGCACTCTAGCTGATGTTTGTCTCTTAAGTATTAGTTGTATTGATCTCTCTGTGTGCCTTTCTTGCAGGCAGCTGCATCTTTTGGGAAGGAAAGTCTGGAACCCTGCTTTAGTTGATGAGCAAATATATCTCCCTGGATCGTTCTTCGTCCGAACACTTAATAACCATGGATAATGTTCGAATGCCACAGCAAGTCTGGCCGGATGTATAATAAATTGTTCAGTTGGAATTCCTGCCATGAACAGAACTGTGTGAGAATTACGTTTTAGCATAGCGCTACACAAAGATCTAATGCCTGTAAGACTACTATGTGTAAAGTTTCACAGAGAAAGAGAAATCTGTGAACTTGGAACAGCTCTGGAGAAATGGGAGCAATCAGACTTTAAAAAGCACAGCACTGGATACACTTCATGTGCCTGCACAGCTTTCGAGTGAACTAGCGCTTAAGATCCGGTGTAACAAAATGGACTCTGGAGATACAGCTGTAGGGCAAAACGCTACCTCAAGGTCTGGAGAAGCAGCCAAAGTATCAAGTAGATGGAGGCAGGAACATTCAGCTAATGTTAAGATGAGCACGATGGGAAGCCTGGAAGGACAGACCCAAGGAGATCCTGAGCAGATGGGTAACCCCGCCGTGTCTGCACAGCTTTTTAGTTCTGGGAAAGTGGTGTCGTCTAGTGATGTTGCCCAGCAAGTCCCAGAGAAGCAATACCCACAGCACCTTCCTAGTCCCTACTCGTGTCAGCATTCACTTTCTTTCCTTCAGCACTCATTGCCACAAGGATTCTTGCACAACTTAAAGCCGCATCAGAGCCTGGAAGGCCATAAGTGGTCGTTTCCTGGCCACTTGCAACCCGCTCCCTCCGAGGATTTATTTTCATTTCCTGTGCATGGCCATAGCGGAAGTTTCTCCAGAAAGAAAATGTCCAGTTTGAACCCTGCTTATAGCCAGTATTCTCAGAAATGTTTAGAGCAGCAGTCGGAAGATGGTCACAAGAAAGAACATAAACCCAAAAAGCCTGGCAAATACATTTGTCCTTACTGTAGTAGGGCTTGTGCCAAACCTAGTGTACTTAAGAAACATATTCGGTCCCACACTGGGGAGCGCCCATACCCTTGTGTCCCTTGTGGTTTCTCCTTTAAGACAAAGAGCAATTTATACAAGCACAGAAAATCACACGCTCATGCAATTAAAGCAGGATTAGTACCTTTCACAGAGTCGGCTGTATCTAAATTGGATCTAGATGCTAGTTTTATTGACGTTGAAGCAGAGATACATTCAGATGGGGAGCAGAGTACGGATACTGATGAAGAGACATCATTACTTGTTGAAGGTCCTGACAAACTGAGCCCAATTCCACAGGTTCCTTTGGACATTGCTAGCAGAAGTGGCTTTCACACATCCATAGAAGAATCCCTGGGAGGCCCAATGAAAGTCCCCATTTTGATTATTCCTAAAAGTGGGGTGCAGTTAACATGTGAAAGCTCTCAGCACATTGGATCCGACAGTCTGCAAAACCCATCGTTAAGTACTAAGTCCGATGATTCTCACACAGTTAAGCAGCGACTTGCACTACGACTGTCTGAGAAGAAAGGACAAGATTCTGAGCAGTCATTAAATCTCTTGAGCCCACATAGTAAAGGAAGCACTGATTCAGGCTATTTTTCACGTTCGGAAAGTGCAGAGCAGCAAATAAGCCCCCCAAATACCAATGCAAAGTCTTATGAAGAAATAATCTTTGGGAAATTCTATAGGATTAATCAAAGGACTGTACAACCATTAGCGACAGCCAATCAGGATCGTGGCTCAATGGGTATACAGGGCAAAGCAGAGCCACTACCTCTCATAAACCCTCGATTAGACGTCAAGATGCTTGAAGAGCGCATGTCTCCAAACAAAGAAGCACTAATTGATCCTAGTAAAATGAGCACTATAAAAAGCAGCCAAGTCTTTAATGATAGCAGTTCAGAGTCCAAACAGTCTCAGATTGTCCCATCATCTATCAAAAGTGAGTTGAGTCTTTATCCGGGAAGCCACCCAGGTGATGCATCTCTGCTTCTAGAACTTCCAGCAGATACAAACCCACTAATTAGAAGCAACTCCATGCCAACTTCATCTGCAACCAACTTGAATGTCCCATCAGCTTTAAGAGGAAGCCATTCATTTGATGAGAGGATGACTGGTTCAGATGATGTGTTTTATCCGGGAACAATAGGAATACCCCATCAGCGAATGTTAATAAGACAAGCAGCCTTTGAGCTGCCCTCACTGCAGGAAGGACACTCAGATTCAGAGTACCATGGAAGAATGGGGAAGAACATCATGGTTGCTTCCAGCAGATCAGCTGTAGGAGAAAAAGGGCCAGGCATGAGAGACAAGAGGTTGCCAGCAGGGGAGAGACCCTTTTATAGAGATACACCATTGTTGATTGGGTCAAAACAAGGAGGAGAATTTTATTCTGAATCAACTACACAGTTGCAGGCAGCTTCCTCTATGTATGGAATTACAATCGAAAACAGAAAGCGCAGAATACAGAAGAGCGTTGGAGATGAGGAAGATACACCATCATTGTGCAGTGGTTCTACTGGTAGTCCCATGACTGGTGATTTTGATCCCAAATCACAAATTCTGGAAGGACCAAGGAGTGGCTATGCCATGCAAAGCCATGACAGCTCTACTCATTCTCATCCAGAGCGCTTTGAAATCTGCAGACCCCACCTGCGGTCAGGAAGTCCAGCCACGACTCTAGAAGAATGTTCTGATCAAGAAAAGGCTGCAGAGAATCCGAGTCGAAAGGGAAATGTAATCTCTGTCATTCAGCACACAAATTCATTAAGCCGGCCAAACTCATTTGAAAGGTCTGAATCTACGGACCTTGTTGCTTGTCAGCAAGATAAAATGTACTCGTCGTCTGAAACTTGCGAAAGTGAGATTGCAGATTCCCCTATGAGCCCAGATAGGGTTCAGCAGACAGAAAATGCTGACAGTGTTGGCAAACAGCCTTCTTCGTCCCAACATTCTCAGCCTTATCACATGCAGCCAAGGCTGGTTCGCCAGCATAATATCCAGGTCCCTGAGATTCGTGTCACGGAGGAGCCAGATAAACCGGAGAAGGAGAAGGAAGTCCCTGTAAAAGAGCAAGAGAAGCCTGCAGAAGAATTTCAGTGGCCCCAGAGAAGCGAAACCCTTTCCCAACTCCCAGCGGAAAAGCTGCCACCCAAGAAGAAACGTTTACGGCTTGCTGACTTGGAGCACTCCTCCGGAGAATCCAGTTTTGAGTCCACAGGGACAAGTCTCTCCCGCAGCCCTAGCCAAGAGAGCAATTTGTCGCATAATTCAAGTTTTTCAATGTCCTTTGAAAGGGAGGATAGCATCAAGTTCTTAACGTCAACCAAATCGGATGAGTTTGGGAAACAGTCCGAGTTTTTAACCGTCCCAGCTGGTGCTTACTCACTTTCCGTCCCTGGGCATCACCAACAGAAAGAAATGAGACGTTGCTCCTCGGAACAGATGCCGTGTCCTCATCCTGCTGAAATCCCGGAGATACGAAGTAAATCCTTTGATTATGGGAATCTGTCTCATGCTTCAGTTGCGGGAGCGCCTCCTACCACTGTATCCCCAGCAAGAGAAAGGAAGAAATGCTTTTTGGTTCGGCAGGCATCTTTCAGTGGCTCCCCCGAGATTTCCCAGGCTGAATCGAGCATGGAGCAAACCATCAAGCAAGAGCAACTGGAACATGGGCATGGGAGTCTTCGACCTTCGCAGGTTGCTTGGCCTCATTCCTCCTCAGCATCAGACGACTCTGGTAAACAGTCAGCTGGCTCTTGTGCCCTGCGTAGCTCCAGCTTATCCCCGCTTTCTCATACCTCAATCCTTCAAGCACCTTATATTCCAAACAAGTACTCACCAGAACAGCAGCATCTATTTGCACTTCAAGAAAAGGTTCCCTTCCTCCCCATTCACAACAGCTTGTTGCCGTTTCCGTACCCGTCTGTCTGCATGGTTCATTTGCCACCTCAGCCCTTGTGGCCATCAGAACTTTCACAGACACACTTTCCACATCATTTTGTACAGCAGCTTCAGAAATCATACACCAAGCAACCTTTCCCAGCAGAGAGTCACCCGGGTTACCATCTGGAATATGGTCCAGAGCATATCCGAAAGAAAACTGCCGATCATGTACATACTAAAGAGCAAACCTACCAGCGTTACTCAGGAACATCTGGGCAGTATTCTAAAAATGCACTTGCAACATACCAGCCAAATTGTAGCATTAAATCAACAGATACCTCTTCTGAGCAGCAGCTACAGGTGGATGTGGAAACCCAGAATGTTGGACCTGTTCAGTCATTACCAGGTACAGTAGTTCCTGTCAGGATTCAGACCCATGTGCCATCCTACGGTAGTGTCATGTACACAAGCATTTCCCAGATTCTTGCTCAGAGCAGCAGCCCTGCTATTGTCATTTGCAAAGTCGATGAAACACTTTCTCAAAGAACGTTGGCTACTAGTGCAACCATGCATGGACTAGGATTTAACATAGCGCAGATGTTAGACCAACATGGAGGGTTGGAAAAATATCCCTTGTGGAAAGTACCACAGACCCTTTCCCTTAACTTGGACTCCTCTATCCCATTGTGCTTGACCTCCAGTTCGGATACTGCCTCAACTCTAGGTGGAAACAAGCGGATGCTTTCGCCAGCAAGCAGCTTGGAGCTCTTTATGGAGACCAAACAACAGAAGCGAGTCAAGGATGAAAAAATGTATGGACAGATTGTTGAGGAGCTAAGTGCTGTAGAACTCACCAGTTCAGACATAAAGAAAAATTTTTCTAGACCACAAAAGCCTCAGCTGGTTAGGCAGAGCTGTACTACTGAGTCAAAAGAAAGTGTGCCGTCCACTTTGTCCTCGTCTCCCTTATCATCATCCTCATCTCAAGATTTGCCAGGTACCAATATGCCACCTATTGAACCGTCCCCATTGAGTAAGGACAAGCCTCCCAGTTTTGACTCTGCTTCACCGGGGCAGAAGTCCAGTGGTGCGTCTGAAGGCAGAGAGTCCCCAGAAGAATTGGATGTAGATGAAGCGGCGTCAGATATGAGTCTGAGCCCCCAAAGGTCGTCTTTGCCTTTGGGGGAAAATCAGATGGAAGACCAACCCAAGCAACAGAAATTGCCATTTGGTATGTTGTTACAAATGGCATCGCAACAAAGTGGGAAGGCAGTGTCCTCAACTATTCTCCTGACAGATCTTGCTAACTTTCAGCAAATTCTCCAGTTCCCCAGTTTGCGCACCACCACAACTGTGAGCTGGTGTTTCCTAAACTACACAAAACCAAATTTTGTTCAGCAAGCATCTCTCAAATCGTCTGTTTATGCTTCGTGGTGCATTAGTTCATGCAACCCAAACCCATCAGGATTAAGTACAAAGATTACCTTGGCGCTCCTCCGGTCCAAGCAGAAAAACAGCGCTGAAATCTATACTCTGGCTCCAATGAATAGACCTGGAACTGGGAAACTGACATCGTCAAGTGCATGGAAACAGTTCACTCAGGTAATCAATAGATTTTTAAAGGTCCACACATTTTTGTTTAGATGTTACAATATACAGAAAAGTGAAGTGCATTATAGACTTTTCAGTGCCATTTTTGTTTTGAACAGTTCCTATAGAACAGTGCATGCTGAATACAGTACTTTGGAATGGAAATCCAGAGGGATTTCTCAGAGCGGGATCTGTCGTCTTGCTTATAGGTTCTTCTTGCGAAATCCTTGCAGATTTTTGATACTAGTGTAAAACGGTCCATGTATATTCATCCACAGGAATAGTTCCAAGGCTACTTCATGATGTTGCATCAGAACTTGCCCATTATAGAGCATAAAAAATAAGCAAAGAAGCAAATCTGGTTTTTCAGAATGTGCTGGATGTTTTACTATGGATCTTCTATTTGTTTGTTTTTTAAAGGAGGTTGCATATAATTTCTCCCCTGTGCTAAATTTATTGAACTCTTGGAGGAATGCAATGAGTGTGTCATACTCTGAGCAATTATTTTTGATTTTGCCGCTCCTCTTTTAAATCCAGCTGTTCCTTTGTGTATCATGTTGACTTCGGGTATGATTAATGGCTTTGAAAAACCGACATGGCTCTAGGATATACCTTTTGGAGTTTTACAGCCCAATCCTATGCTGGCTTCCGCTGGCAGTACTGGGCTCTGCGCTGTCGCAAATGTGCCATATAAAGCACGTTGTGATGGCATGGGGACCTGTCCTACCGGTGCGGAGGCCAGTGCTGGCAGGCTTCTGCCGGCGAAGGAGCAGCACCCACCTGGGCAGGTGAGCTCTGCGCCGGGTGGCAGGGAGGTGCGGGAGGGAGGCTGAGAGAGGGCATTTGGGGGAGGGCAGGGAGGGGGCGTGTCAGGCCCAGGAAGGAGGTGGGCTCGACAGGAGGCGCCTGCTGAATCCTATCCCCTGTCCCAGGCTTGAAAGCCCAACACGGGGCTGTTTGGAGCCGCGTCGGCCATTTAGCTGGCGCACTTCCAATTAGCGCCATAGGGGCTGTTGGGGCTCAACACAGGGGAAGGGGACGATCATCCTCTTCCCTCGAGGAGACCTCCAGCCCCATGCTGGATACAGCAGAGCCTGCCCTGGTGCCGCTGTGTCCCAGCACAGGGCTTTGGATAGGTTTGGGCTGTTAGTTTCATTTTGTCTATACTTTTTATTTGGCCAAGTTCAGCTTGGCCAAAATAGGAAGAAATTAAAATTGGATGGTGTGTAGGAGTTATTGTTTATCAATCATGGGGTTTATAAACTTTGAAGTTATAAGTGATTCAAGGCTGGGAAACATTTTGTCAAATTCCAAGACTCCAGCTTCAGTTAAAAACAAAAAAATTATAAGTCGCAATACGTTTCTGGCTCACACAAATTGAATAACTCTTTTCTCACGTAAAGCCCCATATGTTTTATTGAATGTGAGAGGAGTGAGACCCCTTCTGGCCCTACCACCTCTTGCTAGCCGTGCACCTGCTAGCCGTGCCTTCTAGCCGTGCCTGCTAGCCGTGCCTTCAACCTGATGCACCTGCTAGCCGTGCCTTCCCTGCCCCCAGCGCTTATACATTTGGCTTTCATGTGATAAAGGCCCTATCCGCATACTTCCTGCAGGTGGGAACTCAGAGTGTGCAGGGTTCCTACTCGCATGGGTAGGTTGTGGATTAATGCTTCAGCTATAAATGAGTACTTAATGCCTCTTCACATGGTAGGATCAAAGGCAGCTGGACATCACTGCCTTTTGAACTGTAGTTAGAGAAACTAGTGTATCTTAACCACAAGCCTGATTTGCCAGATGGCTTTGAGCAGACTATGACTTGAAATTCCAGTGATAGCAGTTGACTGATTTTGATTGCCTATTCAATTTTTTTATGTTTACTTTTTGTGTTTATGTGGAGGCATGTTGTCATGTTGCAATTACATCTCCAGGTCAAGAGGGTTGAAAAAGACCAGTTTGCCTCTGCTGCCTATATTACCTCTGATGAAGTCAAATGGCCAAATTAATTAGCTTCCTGAGCAATATAATGTCTCGGCTTGTCCTAAATCATGAGCATTAAAATGGCAAAATGCAGTTATTCTGTTTTACTTTTATTCAGAATCTGAAACGGTTACCTCGATTAGTGACTCTGCTTTTCATTTCACAGGTGAAGCAGGAGCCATTCTTCATTTATGGCAGCAAGTTTGAAAAGAAAGTAGTGGGGAATGCAATCAAAGAAAGGATTAAAGGAGATGGCCATGGTGATAAAGATATTGTATCCAAACAAGCTGAGCCAATGAGAATTAAAATCTTTGAAGGAGGGTAAGAACATGCAACTAGAATTATAACTGCTCTGTTATTTTAGGAAAAGTCAAATGGGCAGGACAGGATTCAATGTGCTGTGTAAGGCCCATGCAAGGGGCTTGCGCTAGGTTCCAGAGCATGATGGGAAGACCTATGATGCGGTATCAGTGCTGAAGTGTACGGCTATATAGTTAATCTTGACTTGGGAATGGTAGCAAACGTCAGTTTGAAGAGGCATAAAGTTAGAAGAGACTCCAAGTGGCAGCTCACTGGACTTTCCCTCCCCAGGCTCTTGACTGGTCTACCCTACACAATCCAAACCACACTGTGCAACCAGCAGAGAGTGTGGGGATATGGGAGGTGAACACTGACCACCTGTTCCCTGGACTGCTGTGGTGCACTGCTTCTGTGTGTGTCAAGGCTGGTGAGACTGGAATTTCTCTGCACATGGATTCTGCACCCCGCGTGGGAAATACTTATTGGTTCCCATAGCTGAATTTAGCAAAGTCTTCTGTGAGGCTAAACCTCAGCCAGCTCCTATGTGTCGTGGTTCCAGCCTGAATTCATCCCATCCAGCATTTCAAATAGATGTGGTTAATTACAATGATGCTGTCAGTTAAGGAAAGTGTAGTTTCATTCATCCTGATCCGCTTCTGCATGCTGAAGGGCACTGCATCGCTGAGACCTGACTGTACTGATCAGGCCTTCGTGCTAATATGCACTGGATTCTGCTATGCATGAATAAAAGAGTTCTGTGTAGCTAGGCAGAGCAGATTTGTAGATTGGCTCCCACATGTGCAAGGTATGATTTGTGCAGAACCAGACGCAGTGATGATGCAATTAGGCAGCCAGACCAGACTCTGCTCCCAAATGCAACTGTGCAAGAGGGAGCTATTAAAGCTCTACTCCAATAGTGGAGAGGGAGGTATTAAAGCTTACATACACATATGGGTATATCTGGTGCATATGGGTATATCTGGTCCAGGCCAGCGGGTGGCGCAGCGGGTTAAACCGCTGAACCATAAGCTGTCAATCGAAAGGTCAGCAGTTCGATTCCCGCGACGGGGTGAGCGCTCGTTGCTTGGCCAGCTCCTGCCAACCTAGCAGTTCCAAAGCATGTTAATGCGAGTAGATAAATAGGTACCGCTTGCAGGAAGGTAAACAGCGCTCCGTGTTCCAACTGCATGCTATGCGCTGCAGCAAGGAGAGTCATGCCGGCCACATGACCACGGAGGCGTCTTCGGACAACGCTGGCTCTTCGGCTTTGAAATGGAGATGAGCACCACACCCTAGAGTCGGACACGACTGGACTTAATTGTCAGGGGATACCTTTTCCTTTATATCTGGTCCATCCTTTCCAGTGATTTGTATAGATTTTCAAAAGTTAAATATAACAAGATGTATCCAAAGAAAGTTGGTCTAAGGCTCCAATCTTATGCACACTTACCTGGAAGTAAGTCCCAATGAAAACGGTGGGACTTACTTCTGAGTAAACATGCATAGGGTTGCACTGTACGTTCCATTGAAATTAAAGAAAGTCATGACTAACTCATCTCATTGATTTCAATCATACTTAGTCATAACTAACTTTCTTGGGATACCACCCAATATTCATTTCAGCATGTCCTCCAAATTATGGTGGTATTTTGTCCTTATCAGTTTTTTAATGAATTTGTTCTTCTGTAACATATTTTCTGAAAACTAGGGAACAATAAGTCTATTGTTTCAGAAGCTTTCATTGTATGCCTTGTCAGCGTAAGCTTCCTTGTTGTTGTCATTCAAAGGAGATTAGCACCACTGACAGGTAACATGATTCAAATTAAGCTATTTGAATAGCAAAAATTTTCTTTCCATCACCTGTGGTTCCAAGCCCCAACAGGACTTGAAGGAAACCATCTTTTAGGAAAATCAGAAATTTAATATGCTCAGTTGACTGTATCCTGTAGATTAAGAGCTGTTTGTTTGCCTGCACAAAGCGTAAATTGACAGAATTATAAATAAAATAGTCCATGATGCCAAGGCAATAATATTTAGGCAGTTTAAAGAAACGTCTCCCTAAGGAGTAAGCATTCTGGCCTAAACATGCCCAGTCCCTGTGTGACATCACAATAGCTAAGCTAATGGCAACATGATCATGTCTCTTCTGCTTGCAAAGCAGATCATCCAGTCCCATCAAAAGATGTGGAGCCAGGAAATAGGATAGACCTAAAGGAGGAGCTTGTAAGCAGGGGTGGCCCAAGCCCATCCACCACCCAAAACAGTGCCAATCTGCCACCCCCGCCAGCGTGTACCTGCCTGCCCTCATCCTCCTCAGCTGCCACGTTTTGTAGAGTGGCTGGGATGGAGGTTCCTGGTAGCAGAACATTTCCAATCTCAGTATCTTCTACATCTGGTCGCTTCACAAACTGTACTGTAGGTGAGGAGAAAAGGAGACCAAGAGAACTCTGGTTTTCTTCCCGAGCACTTTCCGGGAAGCTTTCAGAAAAAGATAATAGCAGTAGCAGAGCTGGAGGACAGTAGGTTCCCCCCCCCCTTCTCCTCTCAAGTGTCCCAAGGAAACTGTGCAAGAGCTGGATGGAGCAGCTGGGTAGAGTTGGCAGGTAGGCCAGGATGACTGGTGGGCAGGTACCGAGAATTCCCTTCCAGCTTGCAGCCTGAAGCAAGGGATTCAGTCGGTGTTATGGCCGAGCTACCCGTTAGTAAGAGTAAAGAGTTTAGGGCTAGGGGGAAATTTTATTGGAGATCAAAAATATAGAGCATCCTATTGATAGGGCCTTAGTCCACTCCATATAAATCCATTTCAATTATATATTCCAAGTTTGTTGTCACACGGAGCCAGCCGCTCCCCACTCCCGGCAGCGGCCAGCCCATGGCCGCCGGCTGGATCCTTACACAGGATTGCGCTGCCAATGAAAGAGACATAAGTTTTGATACAATCTTCCAAATAGGCAGCAATCTGGCATGCAAAATCGTTTTTGGATTTTGGGAAGTTTGGTACATCCACAGTGATGGGAAAACAATATAGGAAGCAGCCTTCAGTGCAAGAAAAGCTTCATAAGGTTAAGACAGACAACCATTGAATTTCATGGTTTTGTATTTGGTGAAAACTGTAAAATAAAATTAAAAAAAGAATCCCTTGTAAGTTGTCAAGATGGCCTTTGTGCAAAAGTGTGTACATTTACTCATTTTACTTTTTATTGCTATCTATTTGTCACAATGAATATTTTCACAAATGGGTGTGTTTTATTTGCTCTGTCAGGCTCAGTAAGCAAAAAAAATGTCACTGACTGAAAAACCTGTCAGTATCTAGAGTTCTGTACACTGAATATTTACCAATCTTTTCTATCTTTTCATCAGATTGATTTGAAGTTTGATATACCATTTGGTATAAAAGTTTTGTCTTGTTTGTAGAAATTTTGGGGATCGATCTGCAATACAATTAGCAGCCCAAACCTATGGGCATGTTGTGCTGTTTTGGCGAGTGTTTTGGTGGCACAATGCACTTTCCGGCAGTTGCAAAACATGACCAGCCAGAGGACATGGGCTGGCCACTGGCGGGAGTGGGGAGTGGCTGGCTCCATGTGACAAGAGACACCTGCTGCTTGCCACCGCATGTAAGAGTTCATAGTGGGTGGGAGGGAGGCAGGAGTGGCGACGGGGCGAGGAGGGGGGTGGTTCAGCAGCAGCGGCACCTGCCAAATCCTAACCCCCTTCCTGGGCCCAATCTGCTTTCATGGGCCAGGTGAGCTTGCGTCAGCGATATCAGTGGCACAGGTCCAAATAGACTCACCAGTCTGGCAGGGGCTTACAGTACATTGGAGTAAGGGAAAATGTTCCTTTGCCCCAGGAGGCTTCTAGAGGCTGAAACTCCCTGGCAGGATGCAGAGGTAGCCTCCTTGGCACAGCTGCATTGCCCTGTGGGGAATTAGGATCAGGCTGCTAATCTATTTAAGGAAGGGACTGTATTTGCTGCTAGAGTGTCGGAATGTCTGGATTTAAAACACTAAACTGACTCATGCAAAACAAAAACCATAAAAGCAGATGTGCCATGCTGCGTTCCTGCAAATGCTTCACATGCAGAAATCCTCTTGGTTTGACTGGTATTAGAATGTGTGGCAGGGAAAGAAAGTGGTCTAAGTCCTAACATGTACATACAGTTGCTTGCCATGTATATCCAGTCACGTTAATACTAGGAACACTATTTTGATGTTGTTTTTCTTCCAACAGGTATAAATCTAATGAAGATTATGTATATGTCAGAGGACGTGGACGTGGAAAGTACATTTGTGAAGAATGTGGGATTCGGTGCAAAAAGCCAAGCATGCTCAAGAAACATATCCGCACTCATACTGATGTACGGCCTTATATATGCAAGTTGTGTAATTTTGCCTTCAAAACAAAAGGTACTTAGCCATTCTCATGGGGGGGGGAGAATCTGTTCTTGGCTCTCTGCCATTTCTCTTTCCAAATGGAAAGGAAGTTCTCTTAAAATAAGGTGGTTTTATTTATGAAAATGGGACTTCATGAAATGTAACTTTCTCCTCTTATCGAAGCACTTCAAGGATTTGTGTGAGACGGAGAGCCTCTTTGTATAACTTAATTAAGAAATATGGGCTTCTACCCAGCCCATCTGTCTACAAAGGAAATGTAATGGCATAAAAACTGCCTTGGCAAATATTACTTTCGTGCTCAAAATGTTACAGTGCAAGTATTAATTACATCAATATACAAAATGCTAGAGGGATTGTACATTTGCAGTGGCACACGGCAGAAGCAGAGCATTAGCTGCAGGGTAGAAAATTCCTGATCTGCCTTTATGGTGGGTCAGTTTCATATTTATAAATAATGCAGAGATCCACAGACTCCAGGTGGGCCACTCCATCCACAGTCGTATCAATTATGGATGGAGTTCTGAGAGCTCATGTTCACAAGTACTCACCAGCCTGGGGAGCTTCCATTTGTTAGCCCAAGTCACGCTCTCCCCCCCCCCCCACACCCTTGAGAATACATAGCCACACACACCCATTTAAATAACCTTTGCTTTAAGATCAGTCAGTGTTAAGGTTTGTACTGTACTCACCATTTTCCCTAGTGCCCCCTCAGAGCATGGGAAAGTGGAAATTAAAGTGATCATCTTCATTTCCATGCCATACAAACAGTAAAGACTTGGTATAGTCTCATGTATTATGCTGGCTTTACAAATTGGGCTCCACACACCTGTTCTTTGTCTTGGTTGTTCAGCTCAACATTGGGCTGGGGAAGGATGGGCCCAGGTAGAAATCCAGCAGGTGAAGCTTCACCTGTCACTCGCTAGCCGTACACCTAAGAACGCCTGCCTGATGCACCTCTACAAGAGGCAGTGCTTCCCCAAAATGCCACCTTGTACTATATAGTAAGCATCCAGGCAGATGTGACCCTGCTGGATGGTCTTCAGCTTGGTAGGAAGTGCACCTGGAGTTCTCAGTGGACTTTGACATGGTGGACCATAGAATCCTCTTGGGGTAGTTTGAGCCAATGAGTACTGGGAGAACTGTTGTACAGAGGTTTCACCATCTGCCTGGCCAACACAGGTGGTAGCTCTGGATAACTGCTATGCTCTACCCCTTGAGACTTGTCATGTGCTTTTGGTATATTGCTTTGAACACTTCTTTGCTCCAAATAAATACTGGTAAATGTCCACTCTCTTGGAACTGTTATGGGTAGACTGCAGAAAGGTGAAGAAATCTAAAACCCTAAAGATTGCCTCTAATCCTGGCCAGTAATAGTTCATGCCCAGGCTCCATGACAAGGAATTTTAGGGTGCATTTGTTTTCAAAATGCATGGAACCTGAAACAAAGATGCTCATTCACTTCAGGTTTCATTCGTCCCAAAACAAATGGGCCAGGGAATGAATGGGAGTTTGTATTCAGAACCCCATTCAGCACTCTTTTGTAACCCTGCCTTTTAACTGCTTCATTGCTGCCTGTGTCATTAGCAGGAGCCCTCCACTGTGCAGCAGCCTCCTGGCAGTGGCCATTTTTTCCTCCTAGGACCCAGCATGCGGTCATCCTGTAGTCATATGACTCACAAAACAAATGACTGCTGCAACAGTCAAGAGGCAGTTGTACATTGAAGAGTCTGTTGCTGCTGACCCAGTGGTGCAGTGGTGCCCAAGCCATTAGAAGTATGTTCGTGGTGTTTTGTTTTTTTTCCAAAAAACCCCACCACCTTGAATACAAATGGGGTTAGAAAAACAAATTGGGACCCTGCAAATGGGTCTCAAGATGATCCAAGATGAGCCCAAAACAAATGACCAGTGCCTCAAAAATGAAGAAAAGAAATGAGTACACATCCTTGCAGGAGCAGCTAAAGTTTGTGAACAGAGAGACCAATGAAGCCACTGATTTCATTCTTTGTGCTTTTACTTTCCTCTTAGGCTTATATGATGATTATATTTCAGTAGTGAGAGCTAGAAGATAAGTTGTGGTGCCAGATCACTCCCAGATGGAATTAGGTACCTTGTGTTTTTAAAGGTCTCTCTGCTGGGAAGAATCCTGTGCCAGATGGTGGACCTGCCACCTTCCTTGCCCTTCCTGCTCAGTGACAGCCATAGTCGTTTTGGCATCTAATGCAGGCATTTATCAAGTAGCCATTCGATGATGAGGAGGAGAAGGCAAGTTGGCACAGTAAAGGGAAAAAGGAGATCAACAGCACAATCCTATGCATGTTTTAGATTGTGAGCCCTTTTGGGACAGGGAGCCATTTAATCATTTGATTTTGTCTGTAAGCCGCTTTGTGAACTTTTTTGTTGAAAAGCAGTATATAAATACTGTTAATAATAATAATAATAATTAATAATAATGTCTACTCAGAAGTTAGTCCCATTGTGTTCAGTGGGGCTTACTCCCAGGAAATTGTGCATAGGATTGCAGCCTGAGGCTCTACAGTTCTGAGCTCCAGAGCAGGGCAAACATAGTCACAAAAAAGATACATGAAAGTATATGAAATTACTCTTGCTACAACAATGTTTAAATTGAATGAAGCAGTTTGATCTGTCTGTCCAGTTTAGTTGTTTCCTGTCCAGTTTAGAGCCAAGAGAAAAACGACACAGAGCCCACAAGATTTCTATGCTGATGCCACTTAATTAGTGTCATCTTTGTGCCTTTCCACAGGAAATCTGACAAAACATATGAAATCTAAAGCACACATGAAAAAATGCCTGGAGCTGGGGGTATCAATGACATCTGTGGATGATGCTGAAACAGAAGAAGCAGGTATGTCACATTGAGTTTATTGCATTGCAGTGGCCTTAGCAGTATGCAAATGATTCATCACACTTTATCACTTGCTGACAAGAGTGGATATGTTAAGCTTCCCCCCCCCCCTGTTTTCCTTGTGTCAGCACCAAGCATTAAAAATAATCTTTCCATGTTTGTTTGAGGCTAAGGTTCCCTTCACTGGGAAAATGTATTCTCTCCCCCCCCCCCCCGAATACAAATCTGGTCCTTGTGTACATACACAGTATTCTTAGAGGCTGATACACAAATACATTCTAAACCAGGGTGGGGAACCTATTTGGGGTGGGGGGCCATTTTCCCATGGGGAAAATTGGCTGCGGGCCAGCCGTTAGACTGGCCGAAATTTTTTGGGCCCCCCACCGCAAATTTGACCCCCCCATGAATTTACCACTCCCACCCACCGCTCGCTTGCTCCCACACACCCACCGCTCTCCGAACCCCCTCCCTCCACTCTCCAACTTACCTCAGGCTCCGGGCCGCCGCCTTCCCGCATCGCCTCCTTTTCAAAGCGGCCTTTCTGTACCTGCGCAGATCGCCACTGGGCTCAGCAGTGATCTGCGCAGGTACAGAAAGGCCGCTTTCAGAAGGAGGAGGCTCCGAGGTGATGCGTCACCTCGGCGCCTCCTCCTTTTAAAACCGGCCTTCCTGGACCTGGGCAGAGCGCAGCTGAGGCCGAGATTGCCCTCTTGGCCAGCATCGCTCTCTGCGCAGGTCCAGGAAGGCCAGTTTTAAAAGGAGGTGGCACAGGAAGGCGGTGGCAGGCTGCGGCGGAGCCTCCGGTTGCGGGCCGGATCAGTCCGGTCCAGCGCGGGCCAGACCGGATCTTCCCGCGGACCGGATCCGGCCTGCGGGCCGGAGGTTCCCCACGCCTGTTCTAAACCAAGCCCCAGATTCTGGGTCCCAGATTCAGAGCTCAGTTTGGCTGAGTCTCCTGGGAACCTGCAAGTGCTGTTTTGTCAAACCTCAACCAGTTACTTGCTTCTAATCTCTTTTCCTTCCATAATGCAAGAATTGTGGACAGGCATAGAAACCAATGGGAAGCATGCACTTAATTGTGGACATTAAATGTTCCTGACTTCATTAGAACTGGTGGTGCCTTGTGGAGGTCCTACATGTGTATCACAAAAAGGGCCTTTATTGCAGCCATTCCACAGGAGCTTTGAGTGTAGAAAAATTGTCTGATCAGCCCAGAAATATGTCTCCTCATATATGCTCAATTGATTTGTCACAATTATTTTAGAAAATATGGAAGACATGCATCATGAGGTTGAAAAGAGTAACATGACTGGCACATCAACTGATCATCAGTTCTCTGATGCTGAGGAATCGGATGGAGAGGATGGAGAGGACAATGATGATGACGATGAAGATGAGGACGATTTTGATGACACTCTTGGAGACTCCACACCGAAAACACGATCACGAAGCACTAGCCCCCAGCCCCCCCGATTCTCCTCGTTATCTGTGAATACTGCTACAGCATCCTACGGCGCTTCTCCGGACAGTTCAGTTGGACATTCCTCCTTGATAAGTTATTTGGTCACTTTACCTAGCATTCAGGTTACTCAGCTCCTAACACCAAGTGACTCTTGTGATGATTCACAGATGACAGAATATCAGAGGTTTTTCCAGAACAAGAGTACAGATTCAGAACCCGACAAAGACCGACTTGACATACCTAGTTGCATGGATGAAGACTACATGGTTTCTTTGGAGTCCAATTCATCTCCTAGGGACTTTTCATCTTCCAGCCGACAGTCCTCCCCAGGATATGATTCTTCACCATACAGAGATAATTCACCAAAGAGGTATTTGATGCCCAAAGGAGATTTGTCACCTAGAAGGCATTTATCACCAAGGAGAGAGATTTCACCCATCAGGCACCTTTCACCAAGGAAGGAAGCTGTGCTGAGGAGAGAGTTATCACCCCGCAGAGATGTTTCACCCAGACGTCACCTGTCACCAAGGAGACCACTGTCACCGGGAAAAGATACATCTTCCCGAAGAGACCTGTCTCCACGAAGAGAGAAAAGGTATATGGCCTCAGTTAGAGCAGCATCACCCCGGAGAGGTTTATATCATAACCCAACATTGCCTATGGGCCAGTATCTGCAATCTGATTCAGTTTCATTGGGACAGTTGGTAAGTTGAAAAGAATACCCTAAGCCTTGTAAAACAGAACCTCTGCTATATTTATTTGATCGTGTTTTGTAAACATTTCAGAGTGAGCCAAGCATAATGAATAAAGCAGCCTTAAATTCTAGTCAGAGGTTTGAACTCAAAGCAGTGATTTTCCTAATGGTGACTCAAGGAAATCTTATAGGTGGGTCAGTGGGCAGGCAGCAGCAAGCCCTGAAGACCAAGAGTAATGGAGTGGGGAGTTTTCAGGTCGAAGGTGGTATCCACAGGTCTAGAGCAATGACCAACATTAGTTACCTCAGTATAAAGCTGAGTCATTCTCAACGATACCTCTTCACTGGTGCCTTTTGTGGTATAGGGCTGTAGTGAAATAGCTCTTTACTACCCTAAGGCAATCCTGTACATTTGTTATTTCTGTTAGGGAATTCCTGTTCAGCATTCTGCATATGTTCAGAAGTTAGCCAAAACCAGCATCTTGGTCGTGCTGGGAAATCAGTGCAGGCTGGAGAGATGTATTCGTCCCAGACTTATTCATCCCAGCCTTACTGCTAATCAGTGGTTCTGTTTATGAGAGAATGAGTTGAGTCACACAGAGTCCAATCCTATCCCCGCCACACTATAGCATGCAACCATGCCAAAAAGGTGCATGCTGCATGCTATGGTGGGGGAGCGACCTGAAGGCAAATGGGAGGTAAGTAAAAACATTTTACTACCTCTGTGTAAGCCTACAGGCCGCCTATGGGTCTCCTTGGATATATGCCAGCCATTTTGGTGGCATATGTCCGAGAAAAGAAAAGGGGTGGGGAGGTTTTGAAAAGAGGGGATAAGATTTGGTGTTCGTAGCTGCCGCCAGATCTCCCTCTCCCCCCCCCCCGAATGCCACTTGGTTCCTCCCTCAATACACTCCATTATTTCCCCTCCCTACCCACGATCCTCCCTCCGTGCTGGCTTACCTGCACCGAAGCACGTTGCTGGCCGTGGCAGCAGGCCTCCGACACTGCTGGTGCTTTTCAGCAGTGTCTCAGAAATGGTCAGCGGCAGTGTGCTTTCTTGGTAGTTGATTTATGATAGCAGGATTGGACCGGTAAATACCCTCAAAGTTTTAGTGCCTGAGCCTTTTAGATTGCCATGGAAAATTACTGACCTTTGAAAACAAAGGGGAGAGGTCTGGTCGAGAGAGAGATAGGGAAGTAACTCTTTTTCTGGGTGTTGTGGTTCTTTGGTAAATTTTTGGATATTCATTGGGAGGATATGGAGGAAGCATCCCTGCTCTATCACAGAAGAATTAAATGTGAACTCTTTAACGTATGAGACTGATGCCTGACCTCTTCCAGGTATATCAACTGTGACAGAACACATTTATTTCCACTTTATTTATTTATTTATTTATTTATTTATTTATTTATTTATTTATTTATTTATTTAAAGTACTTTTAGACCACCTTTTGGCCCCATTAAAAGAAACATCAAGGTGCTTACAGTACTTGAGTAAAACAATGTTAATACCAGTTTAGAGCAACAACCGTCAGAAATATCGAAGCATAATCACAACAGAATGGCAACAGCAAAACACATGATTAAAAACAGTTGTAATAAACAGACACACTGAAGAGAGAGCCAACTTAAATTTAAAAAAAACACGTTTTCACTACCTTCTTAAAAGTAGTCAGTGTAGCGGGCAGCCAGGCCTCGACGGCAGGGGAATTCTATAATTGGAGGAAGGGCGTCACCAAGAAGGGCCTATCCAGCATCCCCATACTTCATTTGGTGGTGGGATTCAAAAGTGTAGAATCATAGAATACTAGAGCTAGAAGGAACCTCAGAGGTCATCTGCTCCCAAGTCCCTGCTCAGCACAGGCAACGACAGCATCCCTGACAGATGGCCATCCAGGCTCTGCTTGAAAATCTCCAATGAGGGAGAGCCCACAACTACACAAAGCAGACTGTTCCATTGCTGGACAACTCTTATGATTAGGACATTCTCCCTCATGTCTAGCCGAAATCTACATCCCTGTCATTTCAATCCATTGGTTCAAGTCCTGCCTTCAAGAACCACCCAAAGCATACCCTCCCCTTCTTCCGTGTAATAGCCCATCCTTGAAGAGAGCTATCATAGCTCCCCATAGTCTTCTCCAGATTAAGCATACCAAGCTCTTTTAACCATTTATCATAGGACTTGGTTTCCAACCCCTCACTTACCCGTATTTTTCGCTCCATAGGACGCATCGGACCATAGGACGCACGCATCCTATGGAGCAAAAAAGGAAAAAATGTTTTTTTAAATAAAAATAATAATAATAAAAAAATGTAAAGAAAAAATACTTACCAGGGCTTCAGGGAGGCCTGCGTGAGCCTCTGCAGGCCTCCCCGATCTTCATTTCAGCAAAAAACCCGGCCATTTTCGGCCATTTCCAGTTTTCACGAAAACCGGAAATGGCTGTTTTTTGCTGAAATGAAGATCGGGGAGGCCTGCGCGAGCCTCTGCAGGCCTCACCTAAGCCCCGGTAAGTATTTTTTCTTTATATATTTTTTTTATTCGCTCCATAAGACGCACTTAAAAAAGGTAAAGGTATCCCCTGACAATTAAGTCCAGTCGTGTCCGACTCTAGGGTGTGGTGCTCATCTCCATTTCAAAGCCGAAGAGCCAGCGTTATCCGAAGACGCCTCCATGGTTATGTGGCCGGCATGGCTCTCCTTGCTGCAGCGCTTAGCATGCAGCTGGAACACGGAGCGCTGTTTACCTTCCCGCAAGCGGTACCTATTTATCTACTCGCATTGACATGCTTTGGAACTGCTAGGTTGGCAGGAGCTGGCCAAGCAAACGAGTGCTCACCCCGTCGTGGGAATCGAACTGCCGACCTTTCGATCGACAGCTTATGGTTCAGCCAGTGGTTTAACCCGCTGCGCCACCCGCTGGCCTAAGACGCACTTATTTTTCCCCTATTTTGGGAGGGGGGGAAGTGCGTCTTATGGAGCAAAAAATACGGTACCTTGTTGCTGTTCTCTGAACCATTCTAGCTTATCAATGTCCTTCTTAAAACATGGTGTCCCAAACCAGAAGCAGTATTCCAAGTGAGGTTTGAGGATTGCAGCACGTAATGGAATTATTACTTCTCATGTTCTGGACTTTATGCCTCTGCTAATGCAACCCAGTAGTGCATTTGTGGTTTTTTGCATCTGCATCACATTGCTGGCTCACCTACGTCTTTTTCACTCATGCTGCTGCCAAGCCAGGTTTCCCCTCATCCTGTACTTGTGCTTCAGACTTTTTTGTTCCTACAGGCAGGACAACTTCATCTTGTTGGTATGGACTCACTGATGGAGCCTGTCAAGATATTTTTGAATCCTAATTCAGGGCTTCAGGGTGAACCCTTACCATCTCCTTACCTATTCAGAGTTATGGCGCTCCCCCAGCTCTATTAGTGCAACTGTTAGGTTGGGTACCTTCCCATTTAGGGGTGAAGATAGATGCAAAATAAGAATTGAGCAGTTCTGCTTCCTGTGATCTCCCTGCTCACCTTAAAAGCCATGCTTACCTGAAAAGAAGGGGTGCAGAGAAGGCTCCATTATTTGATATAGGCATAGCAGTCTGGCTGGACTCCCAATATCTTGATCTTTGCCTTGGATATACTGTGGGAGAAGGCAAAGGAAGTATCTGAAGGACCATAATAAGGCTCAAGTGGGAGGCTACTATTCTGCTTCCTGTGGTGGTAGCAGAGAACAGTTTAAGAAAAAATGGGTAGAAAGGGAGAATTCTCCTAACCGAAGTTGAGTAACTCTCTGGAACTTCCTTTACACATGGAAATGGGAGCCTGTTCATCACATTCTACCACAAGGACATTAAAGAAAATGGAAATGTTTCTTTGCCATTGTAGTTCTTATAACTTGTGACAGAATTGTAGTAACACAGATGAACATAAACAGAACATTTTGCTTCTTCACATTGGCCCAGGCAATGGAGGATGATTGTATTCAGTCTTCTCCCTGACAAACTAGATTTCTATGCACAGATAATTTTTTTGTATGGAAGTCAGGGGAGCCCCATCTACATTCAGAAGCAGTAAAAAACAACAGGTTGACTTCTTCATCCTCTGTTTGAAGGAAGTAAGAGCAAGTCAGGCTGTAGCTGCAAGGATCCCTCTTACTACTGCCCAATACAGCTGTTCTTCTATAAAGGCCCTTTTATCTTCCATCTGTTTTGTTCACTACAATTAGGATTCCTCCCTGTGGATGGAAAGAATTGAATTTGAATGCACAAGAGTAGCAATTTCTAAACCTTTGAATTGGCTTCCTGGTGCATTTGAGCACTCCCACAGGCATAAACATAATCGCCTTCAGTTATCTCAGGAAAAAAAAGACAGAAAACCAATCACCATTTTTGCTGTCATGCAAAGAAAAGGGTGTATTGCCTGTAATTGACCAGTCAGAGTATTCTGGCCTCAGCTGTTTTTTTTTCTTTTTTTCAGTACTGGAACAACAGACAAAATAGAGCAAACCGAGATCTTTCTCCTGAATTACTCTATATACTGTGTATGATTTGCTCTTTCGGCAAGCTGAAGGAGGCATATATGTCCCTGCAGGTGTAACAATGTTTTCAACAAACTATTGCTGTGCTTGCTCTTGCACCTAAGAGTTTGCTCTTGGGTCTTTGTGTAAGAGTTTGCATGCATACACACATCTCGCAGGCGCATGGATCCTAAGTTTTCATTCTGTAAACAGAAGATCCTTTCACTGCTTCAGGGGGAAGAACAGTCCTTCTGTTAATGGAAGAGCCTTTTGTTTTTGGAGTGAAAACTTAGGCAACAACCCATGGAAAATGTCGGGCCATCTCTCTTCCAAAAATCTTCCAACTCACATCATGGCTCAATCCAAACCTCTGATTTACGGCGGTGGGACACTGTCCTGTTGCTGTAAATCGGCTGCCAATGATGCACAGATCACACTGCCGACGGCCATTTTTAAGCTACTGCCACACAGCAGCAGCTGCATCTGCAGCCCGCTGCTGGTGACCGACTCCAGTAGAGCTAAGCTGGGGTGGGGGGGTGGGGAGGGGGAGTAATGGGACATGTTGAGGGAGGAACCGCGGACATGTTGGGGGAGGGAGGGGATGGATCTGGCAGCAGTTGCTCACATTGGATCCCCTCTTTTTAAAACCTCCCTGCACCCTGTTCTCTCCTTGGACATACACCACCAAAATGGCTGGCATATGTCTGAGGAGACCCATAGGTGGCCTGTAGGCATACATGGAGGTAAGTAAAAATGTTTTTTTACTTCTGTTTTCCTTCAGGTCGCCCCTCCCCTGACAATAGCAAGCAGTGTGCACC
The DNA here is from genome assembly GCA_026170595.1 of Plestiodon gilberti rubricaudatus. NCBI lineage: Eukaryota > Metazoa > Chordata > Lepidosauria > Squamata > Scincidae > Plestiodon > Plestiodon gilberti. The sequence continues at coordinate 69,059,910 of JANXHW010000001.1, forward strand.
TTTTTGGTGCGGTGCTGTATCTGCTTCGAAAACTCTGCAGGATATTACGGCAAGGGGGGGGCATCATGTGCACTACAGAGCAGATGATATTTATGGCATCTCTACATGAGAATAGCTGAGGCTGTTGATATCAAGCTTATTAGCCTGAAACATGGGTCTACCCAGATTGCAGAATACCAGGGCATTGTAGCTACAAACTCTTGACAGATTCTTGTCCACCTTTGGCACAATGCAGAGATGATGGCTGGACCATTGTTTCTGTAGCCCTTCATTCTGAGGGAGAAGAAAGGTGGACCAAGAACTCTACTAATCTGGGAAGTCTTTTCTGTACCATTAAATCTGCCTCTGATTAAGCAGATGGTGAAAATTATATAAGGGGTTCATTTTTGCAGCTATCTGGAGTTTATAAAGACGGGTTTTCCCAGGGACTTCTGCAGCTCCTAGCTATGTTCTCTCAAGAGCCACTTTATTCCTCTCCACCTTTCTTCCCATTTTTCTGACTCCATTCAACGTTCCTGTTCTCAAAAGTGGGGTTTTGGTTTGCATGTGCGTGATTCGGTAATCCGGCTGTCGGTCTGACGTTGGTGAAATGTGGCAGCGGCAGAGAGACCTGGGACGGCACTGGCAGAGATCCTAAGGACTGAGAAACTAAAGAGCAACAGATGGGCAGAAATGTGACTTTAATCATTGATCCACCCTGGGGGTGGGGGGGTCCCTTATGGCATCAAAAGGTTGGGTATAAATATTCTAATAAATAAAAACACAAAGCTGTGGTAGAGAATCTTGAAAGATTTCTAAGGGAAATCTGTAAGGATCTGTCAGGCTGCTTAAGGCACATGTGTTAAGTGACGCAGGAGCAAATAACATGTTTAGATTAGCGTTTTCTTCCTCTGTCTTGCTTGTCCGCCACCCAACAGCAGTGAACTCTGTAGCCTCTGACAGCAGTTTCATTTGTGTGCATGTTGCTGGCTTAATAAGGCCAACTCTTCCCTCTGAGCGTCTTTGTATCTCACATCTGAAGTTAGTCATCTCAGGTCCTGCCTTGACATTGATTTTCGCTGACCCCACAGCGCCTTCTGAGGGAAAGCCATCTCATGGCAGAGTCACTGTGATTTCATTAATTTTCCTTCCAAACTAGTTCCTCAGCACAAAATCAAGAAAACTGGTCAATGCCTTGAGAGGTAGGATTTCTCAGTGTTAAAATGCTGGTGCCGCTAATAGCGTTTGCATTTTAAAAAAATAGTACCGTATTGTCCCGAGTATAAGACGCACCTGATTATAAGACACACCCTTAAAGTTTGGTGCTATTAAAAAAAATTAATTAAATCACTGGCATTAAATTGCAACAGCCTGATTATACGACACACCCCTAGTTTAAAAACTTAAATTAGGAGAAAAAAGTGAGTCTTATACTCAGACCAATACGGTATGTGAAGAGTGTACACAGTTGTTTGTTTGGTTGCATGTACTATTCAGAATTAACAGATCTGTAGGTACGGTTTCATATCATTTCACAACAGTGTGCTTTCTACACTTATCTTTTCAAATCTAGCAACCTGAGACAAATTTTCAGGCATGCAGACCTCGATCCCACTTACCGACAGGTCCTTATTATATATGCCGAAAGCTTGAAATGTGTAACAGATGCATATGTGTAGATCCTAGGCCCCAACAACTTCCTCAGCTGTTTCAGTAGATTCTACTGGATGTTGCTTTCATGGGCTATCAGGTGAAATCTGTTGCTTTCCCCTCTTTTAATATTCATATTTCATAAGCAACTTCTGTGCACTTACAGGGAATCGAAGTTCTCTTGAGTTATTGTTGAAAAGGGAAAAAAACCTTACTACATCTTTCGGTTCTTCTGATTTTTGGAGACCTTTGTGAAACTCTTTAGGATGTTCTGAAGTTTTTGCATTTGCACTAGCTTTTATGCCATCCTTGACTAACAGCAACAGAGGTCTTTGTGTTTCTTTTGCTCACATTCCAGCCAGCTATTTATCGGGTCCATTTCACTTCTCAAAATATTTTTGTCTAGTAAGTAGCATCGTATTTCACTCCCTATATACAGCAGCGCTTGAGGTGTTAGAAATGTGAGTCCCATGTCCATCTTACAAGTTTGCTTGTGTTTTGTTAATTAGTACACGTGACAAAGTGCTTCACTGTACATTTTTCTGGACCCCCAACAAGAACAGTAGGGAACATTGTCCAACTGCTTTGCTAGGCTTATGGGACGACGACTAATTTTTGTTTGACTTTCTCTATTTGCAGAGCTCAAGACCAGGATTGTTCCAGGGCCCTTATTTCAATGTGCCTGGAGAAAAAGGAGGTCTGGAGCATCACGGGTCTAGCCTGTTTCCTGAGGGTCCTACTGACTATGTCTTTAGTCACCTTCCGCTACACTCCCAGCAGCAGCTTCGTGCACCCATCCCCATGATGCCCATTGGGGGCATCCAAATGGTCCATTCAATACCGACAGCCCTTTCAGGTTTGCACCCCCCATCTGTCTTGCCCCTCCCCAAAGAGAGTTCTGGTGAGAAGAAACGGGCAGCTTCAGAAACCATTGTTAAAGAATCGTATATCATTTCTAAGCACCACGAGAAGCGTACCTACCCTCACCCGTTACATACAGTGGTTCACGCCAGCGCATCACCTTCTCCATTGCTCTTGATGACAAAGAGCACTTCAGAAGAAGGCATCATTGAGAGGGAGCAGGAGGAAAACATACAGACTTGTACAAAAGCCATTGCCTCTCTCCGAATTGCCACAGAGGACATTCTGCATGGGACAGAGCAGTCGCAGAGGGATTCTGAGCCTCAGAAATCCTCAGAAAGTGCACATTTGAGCATTAAACACTTTAGTGGCTCTGAGCCAGGCCAGATCTGTGCCTCAGCCACCAACCCTGACTTGCACAGAGGCGAAAAGGACCTTTTTGGTACAACACAGACTGCGTTATCTCATTCCACCTTTTACAGCAAAAGCAGTGTGGATGTCAGACAGTTAGGCTACCATAGTAGGAAAGATTCCCCATCAAGCACACAGGAAAGAAAAGACCTGCCCTCTGAGAAAAGCAAACCGCAGTGATCTGAAATGTGTGGAGACTTGAATATTGGCATTTCCCCCTCCATCCCCCCCCTTTTCCCCCTAGTGGTAGAAGAAAGTACTCAACTTTATAGCATGCTGGTTCTAAGTTACAGTAGTTTGCTATTATATATACTTTTGTTATATCAAAAGCATTGAGTTAAAACTACGAGTCATCATGAGCCTGACCAAAATGAAATTTCAAAATTCTTTATTGGGTCTGGTACTTTTAACCTGTACAGATGTTTGTGCCTTTTCTTTATTTTTGCTTATATTCTTATAAGCATTTTTTTAGCAGTAATTTGTACATATTTTAGAATTTGTGTATCTGCTTTGTAATAAATGTAATTTCTTTCCTTTTTTGGACACTTTGACCTAAATGATGTAAAGTAAAAAACAAAAAAAAGCATCAATATATATGTGAGGTTGCACTAAAATATTTTTATATGATTAAAACTGAACAGCTTTTATGTACAGCTCTGATTCTGTAATACTAATATTTATTTACTTTGTTTCATAAATTGTACATTTTTTCTTAATGTTGTGGATTGCTTTTCTATGTGAAGCATGGGATTTACTGTTGCATTATTAGAACAAAAATGTATATTGTAAACAAGATATTTAAACTAGAGTATCTTATCTTATTCTGCACTTATGCATTAGTTAAAAATAAGATAAAAGGATGTATCAGTCCATTCTTAACTCTTGTAATTTTTTTGTCTCTCGTTTGCTGGATTGACTATAACTTAAAGTGCTGATTGTGATTTTAAAATGATAGTACCGTAAAGCATTAAAGTAAACCATGTGCTATTGTGAGTTTTTTCAAAGCTTTATAAAACAGTTATAAATATATTAAAAAGTATTTGGTCTTATGTGAACATGTTGCTCTATAAGCTCCTTTAAAAGAATATATGGGAAAACATTCCACCCCATGTAAATATATGCGAGTTCAAAAACTGGTGCAATTTCACGTAGCTTGTTTGGACGTTTAGAGGCCTCACCGTGTTTCAAGTGAAATCAGTGGAGATTGTGAACTTGAGTTGAGCAGAAGCAGGATCGGGCAATGGTTCACCACATATCTATATCAAAGGGTATTTTCAAAAGAAGGGATGGAACTTCAGCTCCCTGAGCCCTGACTGCCGAGGAATCGGGCTTTTACCCCAGGTGAGAAAGCACGTTTGAGATGTGTTATCAGCTGGCCCGGTGGTTTGTAAGTCAGTGCTGGGCACTGCACGCCGGAGACAAAGCCATGGGAGTGACCTGGGTGGAGGGTCTCCATGCTAGCTGAGGACAAGGAGCTTAATCCTATTGCCAAGTTATCTCACTTCCAGGGGCTTTGGGGTGGGTTATGGGACGGGATATAAGATGGATACTTGCTCACAACTATCTCTGGTCTGCAAGGAAAATATAAGCATTTTGGGAAACTTCTTGGCTAGAAGAACTATCATATTTGTATCTCTAAGGGGAAAGGTCAGTGGCAGAGCAGTTATATCCTTCAAGATTTAGGGCATTTATAGCATTCAGTTGTCTCGAGAGAAGACTAGGAGGAACCATTGCTTATATGTTTTGAAGGTATGATGAGATGCCACCAAAATATACATACACAAACCCCAAGTCAACAAAAATCTGGGTTATCTTCTGTGCTATTTAGTGGATTATAATTCTGTGAAAACACGTTTGTATATTGAATTGCAATACATTTAAGGAGTGTTCTTTAAAAAAAGAAATAAATATACAGTTACATTACATATCTAGTGTCTAGTTTTCATGTGGTGCTTTAGTTTTTTTTTCCCCCAAGCTACCAATGATCTTTCTTAGGCTGCAAATCCTATGTGTGCTTTATTTATGAGTAAGCCCCATTGAACTCAGTGGGATCTACTTCCAAGTAAAGACATATAAGGATTGTGCTGCATGTTGCATAGTGGTGCATTCAAACATTACCCTGGACATTTGTGTCAGCATGAGCACGCATGTAACTTGCTTGGTTTTGCATGAATAACAGAAAAAAAGAAATTCACGCTTGGGCTGTCTATCATTTGCCAAATTATCACTAGGTTTTTGTCAGAAAAACCATCATACAATCATCAGTTTAAACACTACGAGAATCAAAAGTTATGCTTCCTTGACTTAAATGCGTCCCAAAGGGATGAATCTGCAATTTGTAAACAACAACTTGACATCTGATTTTTTTTTAAAATCAGCATATGTTTTGGGGCCAGAATCCTATGATAAAAGCTAGGTGAGCTCTCTATTGCTAAATCCTCATTCAGTTACTAAACCGCATTAGCCAGGGACCTGTGATGTAATTCCTTTTCATGTTTTACAAAGAAGTTCTTTGCTTAGGAATCTGTGCTTTTAATTTGTTGGTAAAATGTCAATGAAATTAAAATATTTGGGTTAAACTAAAGCACAGAAATGCTGCATCTTTTCTCATTGTGTGTTTGCGAACTCCTTGAGCTGATTTCGGCATTGCTTTTCATGTTTGTACAATTTTCCACATACCCATGGAAAGCTCTTTTGGAATGGTTCCTCACATTGCTTTTCCAGAGATGTGTCTGTGAATATGACCCCCACAAAAACTTCATCCTTAGGGTTTCATTCTTAATGTGCTCAAAAGACAATTATCCCATTTTGGAACAGATTTTTTTCCCACTTTCATTCATTCATTTTCAGGCATGATGATGTGGCATGCATCTCAAAACACATTTATGTGGAGTTAAGCGTGTTCATTTACAGCCAATATTATTATTATTATTATTATTATTATTATTATTATTATTATTATTATTATTATTATTATTATTATTATTATTGTAAGCTGCTTTGAATCTGTATAAGAAAAGTGGGGTAAGAATGTTCTAAATTGTCAGAACCATGTATCTTTCAGAATTTGAAACGCAACTGACTTACAAACTTAGTTTGCATATTGCACTGTTGAACTGCATTCTTCAGTGTACTTCAGCAAATTTCTGGAATAGCTTCATGCATTTCCAGGAGTCTACACATTAAAATATAAAGCAATATAAAAAGAGCTCTGGTCGTGATCTGGGCCACCTTCAGATAACTTAGCTCTTTTAAAGTGGCTGCAGTAGAAACAAAGACCAAAATATAGTTTCTGGCTGCTTCTGAACAAATTACTGTATGTTATTTATTGAAGTAATCATATATGAATTATTTTTTAAGAATTTGTGCTATCCTTGAACAATTAAACACAATCAAAAAGAGCTCTGTAATGCATCACAAAATAAGTTTTTGTGTTTTTTAATTTGTAAATGACTTGGATGGAAAGTTTTGAAATCTGTCTTTATGCATATATTAGAGTTTAATCATGATGTATTGCTCTTGCCTTTTTCTCAAAGATGTTCATAAATAAAATATCTATTGTTTCCAGTCTTCCAAATGCTCATGAAGAAGCGACAGACTCACCAAATTTATAGCCCCTTTAAATATCTTCCCAGGGAAGATCTCGGGGAAACATCTGGTACACTCTGTGACATCATCTGCCTTTTCATGTATAAGTGGAAATATCTGCAGTAGAAGCCATTACACCATGTCCATCAGAAAAGATCAAACACATCTGAAAACCTACAGTACCCTAAGCAAGTCGCTTAGAACACTGAACACTATTGGGTGCTTTCCTGTACGTCCCTGAAGGGCTAAACCGAAATTCTGAGATAGACCCTAGAATAATTGTATGTGATAGTTTGCCTTTCGGGTGTTGCCTTTCTTAACCTGCATGGGTGGTGGTGGGAAGCCAAGATCTGTTACTTTTACCCAACATCTTGTCCAAGCTTCCAGACAGTTGCCATGACCCCTACCAGTCCCTTTCCAGGCGTTTTCGGTCTCTTGTGACCCTTCACTTGGTGGCCCTCACAGACACAGCTGGGTCTTCTGCCACTAGCTCTTGATTCCAGGCTCTCCTTTTTTTCTTTGTAGCCTCCTTCGGAGTGTGGCTGGAAGTGAGCGTGAGTAACTGTGTCCAGCAACTATGCAACTGACAAGGCACAGGGGGGCTACCCATGGCCTGAAAACAGTAACCTAGCTGGCTGCAGGAAAAAAAAGATACTTTCAGTCCCTCCATTTCAGGGTCAGCCTATCCATGAAGTGGACAATGTGGTTCATGTTGAGCAATGGGTGGTAGTGACCGGCAAACAGATTTGGGGTGCCTTTCTCCTTGTGTCTGCTGCCACCTTTCTCCAGCCCCCCATGGACAGAGCCATTTAAATCTGCTTCCCAACCCCCTTACCTTGCTCCTTCCTTCTGTGGTCCTGGCAGTGCAGAATTGGTGCCCACCTCACGTGGCACTGGAGCTCAGGCCAGTCCTGCTCCAGCTATCGCATTCCACACACTTTCCCCATAGGTTTCTGTCTGTCCCTACCTGAAATATCTCTGGGGTGGCCGAAGGTGATCCACCACCCAATGCTGCCCCTGCCCCACCACATGGAAGGTAACAAGCCTGCCTCCTACCCCCTACCTTTCTCCTTCATGTCACCCCTTTAAAGAAAACAGGAAGTGAAGAGCACACTGGGAATGCACACCCTGCAGTTCCAGTTTAGTTTAAAAGCCCAATCCTATTCTTCCACGGCACTAACACCACCCCGCTGATGTAGCAGCGCCAAAATGGCTACTGCAAGAGCAAGGGAGTGGCAACAGGATACAAGTATCTTGTTGTCTTGTGCTTCCTAAGGCATCTGGTGGGGCCATTGTGTGATACAGGAAACTGGACTAGATGGGCCTTTGGCCTAATCCAGCAGGGCTCGTCTTATGTTCTTATGTCTCCGGGTAAGGGAATAATAATTCCATGACCCAGGGATAAGCCTCCACAATGCGCTCTCTCTCTCTCTCTCTCTCTCTCTCTCTCTCTCTCTCTCTCTCTCTCTCTCTCTCTCTCTCTCTCTCTCTCTCTCTCTCTCTGTGTGTGTGTGTTTGTGTGTGTACGTACGTACGTACCCGGACCTGCACTAGCAAAATCACTGTCGCAGGTCTGTGTGAACCTGTATCACAGAATCGCGTCCGGCTGCTGCCACCGCTGCTGCTGAACACCCTCCTTCCCAGGCTCTATCTGCCCATCCCCCGCCCCCTTCCTAGACCCTATCTACCCATCACCACCCGAGTCACCTCGTTCCACCTTCCCCAATCCCCTCCCGCCTCCCTCACCACCTCCATTGTTGGCATCTTCTGGTTGCTACGGAGCACATGGTAAGGTGCTTCAGCAGCATGTGAGTTTGTGCCAGTCTTTTATGGCTGGCATTGACTACGACAGTCAGTGCCAGCAAAACATGTTCCATTGCGGCTTGTCCCCCAATAGGATTGGGTTGTATTGGAACCACATGTAGAAGTAGAAAGGTAAGGGTGCCGCTGTGGCAGGTTCACTACCTTCTCATCTGCTAAGCAAGCAGGAAGCAAATCGGTACAGCTCCATCTGTGGCAGGCTTCAAGGAGTAACAGCAGCCTCAGGGTGAAAAGCGCCCTGTCTTTTTTGCTATTCCCCATAGCTCACTGCTTGATGCAAACTGCAAACAGTCACCTCACCCTTGGGCCACCCCTGAGTATCTCCATGGACCCAGCTTATCATTGGAAACATCTCTCCCAGAGGAACTATGATGCTAGTGAGTGGAAGATAGCAAAGGGAGTCACGCCACTGTCACCTGCCATGAGCATGTACACACATGAGCCTGTGCATGCATGGGTTCACATAAATGCACATGCCTATGCTCTCTCTCTCTCTCTCTCTCTCTCTCTCTCTCTCTCTCTCTCTCGTATACACACACGAGCCCTATGGTGTGTGAACAGAAAGACCCAGAAACCATCAGCTGGTGCTGCTACCACATGGATACCTGCTGTTTCCATACCCTGAGATATTCCTGGTGTGGCGATAGCTCCATGGCCAAACGATGTTGGTAGGCCTCCTTCCTATTGGCTTCCTACCTGAAATGGGTAGGCAGAAGAACCAACCCTGTGGTTGCTGCTGCACTCCCAAGATGAGATGACATACCAAAAATATTAAGTCTGTAAAGGAAAAGAAGAAAACCTTTAACTGGTTCACATGCTTGGAATTCCTCTGTCTGCAACAGCCTTGTAGCACACACAACCTTAAGAAATGTCTGATCCATGGCTACATGTACCATTTTGCATGTGCATGGCATATTTTCTCAGCTCCTGCTATTGAACTATTTGAAATCAGGTTCCAAGAGAAGCTTCTTGCAGCTTCAGGTGCACAACTCGTGTGTGACCCCTACAAGTAGCTGCTGGCAGGGGGAAGTTCAACATGACAATGGCAGGGTGGGAGTGTTGACTCCTGTGCCTAAGTGGTGTCCCCCCCCCCACAGTTGTTCCACAGGAGTTCTGAAATGACCATTTCCAGTTCACCTCCTGCTTTAAGACCACATGTTAATGCAACAATAGGTTTTTAAGTCAGTGTGTAGGTTGGCCCTCAGGCTTGCTATATGCAAATGTAACAGTTATGATCTCTCCAGCAAGGAGGAGTGCTCATCTGGTGAGCATCAGGGCTTAGCGGGGCTTCAAATGCAGTTTGCCCCAGTCCTAGGGGCAGTGAGTCCAACAGGGGAACAGTAGGTCCTTGACACTTCTTCTGTGTAGAGCCCAAGTATATACAAGAGAATACCAGAGTGAGCCATTCACAACAGTTGTGATCCTGCTGCCGTCTGTCTAGCTAGAGACTATGCTCATTTAAGACCTGTAGTAGAAAAGAAACCCAGAGCCCCAATTAAGCCTGAATAAAATAAAAATCACATTTGGTAATAAATTTTAGTTCAGCAAATCACAGTTAGTGCAACAAGTAATGCTGGATAATGGTTAGCCTAATACCAAAGATATTTTTTTTAAGAGTCCACCTGCATGAAGGATGAGCAGATTTATTGTGGGATAACTGTTGGCAAGAGCCCATTTCATGAGATACTCTAGTCTAGCCCATGAAAGATTATGCCACAATAAAATATATCTGTTAGGTCTATAAGGGTCCACGGGAGTGACTGAAGGGGGGGGGAAGAGAGAGAGAGAGAGAGAGAGTTTACTGTTAAAAGAACACAACTGTCCCTCTGGAAGCAAAACAGAGAGTTGTTGTGTGGGAGACTCCCCAGATTATCTGGAGAGCATTTTTGATGTAAGGATTGAAGATGAATTTAGAAACTTTGAAGAACCTGGGTAATCAGGCTATTGCTGCGCTTGCAACTACCTTGTAGAACAAAAGGAAAGCTTATAAAAAGACCAATTCCAACAGGGAAAAAGTAGATTTGGCCTGTTCCAAGGAGATCTTGTGTAACAAGAAAAGAAACTAATTGGCTTTTTCTGTTCAAACAGGAAGCAGTAAGGTCCATGACAGCGGCCCTTCGTGCACTGTGAAATTTGCATAAATTGGCCACTTTCCAGGATTTTCCTGGAGAAGCGAATCCTCTTAGACAATCGTGTTCTCCCCCCCCCCCAATTAGTTTACACCATGGTTGATTCTGTTGGGAAAGATAATTTATATCTAATTAGGTATTGCTAATGTGCAGAAGACCAAAGAGTTACATTTAAAAGTAATGGGATTAGGCTGGCTTTTTTCCCTTGCACAAAAAATGTGTGGGTGGGGGTCTTTCTACTTCTGTAACTTCAGTTGTGATGATAGTTTTTGTCACTTGTATTTTGAGTGTTTTTAATGTCTTGCCAACTCCTTTACACACAGACTTCTTGACAGGCTGCCTATTTCAGCAAAATTACTGTTGTCAGCTCCATGTTGAAAGTGTTAAATTTCATAAGTGTCACCACGGTCTAAACAGGTGATGCAAAAAGTGACAACCAAAATGCACCCAGTGTGATTGTCCAAAGTTTACTGCAATCTTAATGATATAGACTTTCCAGTCACCTGCATGTGAACTCTTGCCATATTATGACTAATGAAATATGACTAATGACTAATCAAATGAGTTTCAAGGTGCAAATCAGGCTACAACACAACACAAGTGAGTGTGCTTTCAGCACTGAAATGACTTACAGGCTGCTAATTAAATCTCACTGCAAATGGGATTTCAGTTTTTATTTTTGATGGGAAAAAAGAGGTTTTATTGCATGTGTTTGGCTGGCAGCCAAGGCTACAGCTCACCATGAATCAAGAAAAGCTAAAGACTGTCTACAGCGACATATGGATGTTTGGGAAGTATGAGTCATAAATGGAACCAGATGCAAACAACAAAAAGAAAGAAAAACACAACGCCCCCCTGAGAGAGAGAGAGAGAGAGAGAGAGAGAGAGAGAGAGAGAGAGCAATCTAGAAGGTCCCCACTGTTCTGAAAATAGCTATCAATATTGTCATTTCCAATGCCATTCTGACCACCTGTTGAAAAAAACGTATCTCTGCCCATTCATAATTTCTCTGCCAGGTTGGTTCCACTTCTCATTTTTCTTCATGAAACTAATTGAATCCTTATGCAAACATTTGCTCTTGCGACTGGAGAAAATCAGATTTCAGCTCCAGCACTTTTTCGACATTGTTTTTATTTTCCTCCTTTGATCACATGAGTTCTCTTTCCTACTGAAGTGCTGCTCTTCTAATATGTGGCCAACCTATGTTGTAAAGTTCTCAAGCTGCTGCTGCTGCTGCTGCTGCTGCTGCTGCTGCTGCTGCTGCTGCTGGTGGGGAACCCATGAAATCAAGTCATTCTGTCACCCCATGTGTGACAAATGACATGGACCAGCAGCCAGCAGACACAGCCCTCCCAAAGTTTGCCCATCTTGTGGTACCTCCCTGGATGGTGTTGGACAGAGAAGGTGTGAAGGACAATAGCACAGAAATGCCCCAACTCCATGCTACCAGTTTCTCATATGTTGTCATATACATGGGGGCATGGTGTAACCATTGACTATAATGGGACTTACTTCTGAGCAGACATGCATTGGATTAGGCTCTCTGGTTACATGTTTTTCTCCCCAATAACTTTTGTACTCATATAGTGCTCTGCATGCAGAAAGTCCCAGGTTCAGTCCATGACGTCTCCGGATAGATCTGGGAAAGATTAATGTCTGAAATGGTGCAGAGCTGCTGCCAATCAGTGCAGACCATACTGAACCAGAGGGGTCAACGGTCTGGCTCAGTATCAGGCAGTTTCATTCATGTTTACTATTTCAAAGGTTGTGTGGCAAGGTCTGCTACCACATGTTACAGAATGGGCTCTTTCACGGCGGTGGTAGCTCATTACTGGATTTAACCATTCTTAATCTCCAGCAACTGCCCTACACGTCCTAAGGAAAGTTCAAAATCAAGGCTAACAACTTCATGTCTGCCTTGATCTCCTTTTATGTGCTCTGCACCTTGCAAAGTCAGCTGAGCGACTCAAGCACACTTGCACTGAAAGGCATAATGACTTGAGACAAAAGCACAACCGAGGTACGGACAAGGCGTGACACGCTTTCTGGAAGCCAACTGTATTTGCACAGCATTAAGGAAGCAGACAGTGAACAAATAATGAAATCATGCAATGGAATGTGATGACATATTCTGTGCTTCAGAACCCCGAGATTCCTTAGAAGTGCCTGTCATCCGGGGAGGGGAGAGAAAAGACTTTTGCCTTTGAAAGGGCTGCTTCGTTCCTGAAGGAACGTGAAAAGCATCACTTTCTCCAACCCCAAGTAATGCTATTAGCTACACTGTTGTGGAACATAACTTGTGGAACGTTGTTGTTTCCCTTTTGAGAAACAATTGTGTGCCCCACTTTTCTCATTACCCGTGCACCCCCCAAATAATCACGCTAGACAGAGGCTTGGGTTAAAGGGCCAAATTTTATTAAACATAACAGAACCTGCAGCATAACATAATACTTTAACTAGACCCTTAGAGCGTGCGGGCCCTAAATGGGGGAAACGGGCCTAGCCATCTTCCTCCCCTGTTAATCCCCCCAGGGCGTGACAACCTGACTCAAGCCTCCCAGTGGTCGAAGACCACGTGAGCTATCATGGTCAACCCCGCAGGGTCGAGGCAGCTGGAAGCATCAACCCCAACGACCGTGCCATGATATGGGTTAACGCGTTCCAGCCAAGGGGCTTGCCAGCCAGCCTCATGGACCCGGGCGGTGTCACTAGAGCGGTCCTGGGTTACCCCTTGACCTTGCTAACCTCAGGCTGACGCCGGATCCCAGTTTCCTGGCTACCCGGCCCGCACGCCACCTGCCATAATAAAAGCAAAATCAAACAAGAATTAACAACGCCACACACCCCACCCCACCCCAGTCTGGGGTAGGCGAAAAAACTGCCAATCCAAAGCCAATCAGGGTGGCAGCCAAAAATTCCTACCCGGTCCTCAAAAGAGCGACCAGCTAGTCTCAGACTGTAATAAGGGAGGGCGGGCGGGGTTCGCAAAACCGGCTCGGACTGAGGAGACGGAGAGAACGAGCTCCTGTCTCCCCGCCGAGCCACGCCCCCAACTGGCCCAGCAGCCAATTGCTGCTCTCCCCCGTCGAGCCTCTGACCAGCGCGCGGGGGAGGGGGCCTGGTAATGTGCGGCGACAGGGTGAGTCCCGTCACCAGCCTAATAGAAAAAAGGTGTTAAAAACAGAGCAGTCTTTTTAGGTGAGCACAAAGTGACAATGGATGTCCAAGTGGCGGTTACATGAACGAAACCAAATCATCTCAAATGATCTGATCAGAAGAAGCCACTTTAGTTTTAGAGGTGCAAAGAAATGATCTGCCTCTCCCCAGAGGAAATGACATGCTGAGCTTTATATGCACTTCAGAGCTGAGCCATGCAGTTCTGCCCCACATGCCACCCAGTCTGTCAGTCTCTCACAAAAAAGCAGCAGCAGCGCACCAGGGCAGGGAAGCTGGCACCACTCTAACGGCCCTCAGGTGCCCTCAAAAGGTATAGCCCCCTCTCCCTTTTCATGTAGAGGAAGTGGGAGGCATTCTGATACAGCAGCACTGGGCTAGATGGGCCTTTGGCCTGACCCAGCAGGGCTCTTCTTATGTTTGTATTTACAAGGATGCAGTGGGCACAATCACTGCCAGTGCAACTGAGGGTACAAGGAGTGGGCCTGATCAGGTGGGCCTCTGATGGGCCCTTGGCCAGTGCCTAAACTGGTGAACCCCCATGCCACTGCTAACCCCACTGCGGAGAACGGCTGGAGGGAACTTGGCTTTTATGCACCGAATGGACTTTGCAGTTAAGAATACCTCCAGGCAGCCATGGGGAGTTTGAGGGTGGCAAAGGGTTTCCAGAGAAGAATTCTGCCAGGAAGCCACGACTTGGAGGGTCCTGACATGGTCTCACTTGTTGAACAGCAGAGCAAACCCAAGAGGCTGTTGGCCCCATTGGCATCCACGTAGATCTCATACACTGATATATTGACTGCCACCATTTGCTGCTAGCAGCTGGTTTTTATTGTATTGATTGGTGTTTTCAACTGAATTTGTAAGTTGCCTTGAGTCTTCCAAAGGGAGGAAGGTGGGTTAGAGATTTTTAAAATTAATAATACGAATACTAATGACCAGATTGCAATACAGAAAATGAAGGTAGGTTAGATTTCCAACCCTGAAGAGGCTCACAAATGAGGGCATGCATGAGTCACTGCTATAGAAAAGGAAGAAACAAGGCAAAGCCAAGTTATTTTTCATTTCAGAAATCCATCTTGCCCACCCATCCTTCACCAAAACAACTCTTTTCCTTGCCCAGGGTTTTTTTTTTATGAAGGCTGCAATCCTATCCACACTTTCATGAGAGTAAGCCCCACTGAACACAATAGGACTTACTTCTGAGTAGACATGCCTAGGATTGTGCTATAATTGCTTTAGCAAGCACCATCATAGCAGTGGCATATGAAAAGAGAAGGTGGTAGCGCACGTCTGCAGCTACCTGATGATATTCATAGCATATGTCTTCATATCATTATAAAACCAACTCTAGGGCACAATGAGAGCAGACTGGAAAGGAGAAAGTGCTGCATACCATATGTACTCGAATATACGTCGATCTCATTGTTAAGTCGAGGGCAAGTCAAAAATCACGGATTTTCTTCTGACCTGTGGATGAGAGTAAAACTTAGGGGTGTATGAAATTCTTTGAAAACAACTTACCAGTAATTGTTCTGAGGTAGCAACAAAAGCTTGGGGTGGGTTAAAAAAAAAAACATGGAGCCATTTTACATTGTTTTGAAGCAGCAGAAATGGTGCTATTCTCCAAAGGGTCATTCCGTGTCAAATCAACCAATAAAAAATACATTTTGGAACTTGAAGGCCCCAGGTTGAATCTTTGGCATCTCTAGTTAGAGTTGGGAAGGACCTTGGTCTGAAACCCTGGAGAACTGTCCCAGTAAGTGCAGCCAAGCCCATTGACCTGACTTAGTACTTACCATATATACTTGGTGTATAAGTCGAAACATATGCCTTAAAATTGACCCTAAAACCTGGGTCGACTTATACATGGGACTTCTGAGAACAACTGCTTGGTCAGGGGAGGGAAGGGGGACCGGGCTGAGAAGCAGGACACACGGGGATGGTTAAAAAAGGAGCCATTTTACCTTGTTCTGAAGCAGCACAGAACAGAGCTCCAAACAGGAAGAAAGATGAAGGAGCTTATGGGAGTTGTAGGTTTCATGAGCAGTACCATACTTTCATAGCAGCAGCCCTCACATAAACTACAGCTCCCATAATTTCCTTCATATTCCTTCCTGTTTGGGGTCATTCCGTGTCAAATCAACCAATGAAAAATCCTTGACGTCATGGATTTTGTTCATTTTCGGTACATTTGTAACTTACCATGAGATGTTTAAAAATTATTTTTTTCAGATTTTTTTGTCCATCCGTTTTTGAGATATTGAATGTTCAAAATTGCCAAAAAAGGCCAAAATCCACTTGTCACCATACATTCAAACGCCAGTTACAGGATAACGATGAACGCTACAGACATAGGACAGGTGTCGTTTTAAAGCTTATGTATAGGGGTTTCATTTGATATACAACATGACAAAATTGTAAATTTTCAAGAAATTCAAAAATATTCAAATAATATTAATTTTGAAATTTTGAAAAATTGAACTGTTTTAAAATTTTCAAAAAAAATCACACTTAAAGGTATATGTCTTGTAGTCAATCAGTCAAAATTTCAAGATGGTATCTCAGTGGTATCATACAAAAATTAAATATTCTTGTTGGCAGTGACCAGGAATTAAACCCCTCAAGTCCATTTTTCTACAGTTTACGTTGATAAAATTAGGTGGTAAACTGAAATGAATCCAAAAATTTATAACAGGACTTATAGAGATAGATTTATAGAGCATGAATTCACTTTCTATTCTTTTACAGGATCAGCTTTTTGGTAAAACTATCAAAATCATGAGCTTTTTACTTCTGTTCGTAGTTTTAAAATTTTCCTTTAGTTGCTGAATAATTTCTGAATCAGCACAGTGATATTTTTCCTCATCTAAATCATCTTCAGAAGTAAAAAATAATTCTTTGTAGGTCCTTTTAATCTTCCCCATCTTTTCTTTGCACTTTAAATACTTTCTTCTTGCACACCGGAGACTCACCAAGGGAGGTCAAAGAGGCATTTAAGTGGGTTTGGACAGTGTGTTTTTAGTGAAGCTTTCTAGGACATTTTTGTTGTGAAGCTGCTTTATTAGTCTTTATTAAGTTTAATTCATTAACTGTTTGATAATTACATGATTTGAAATATGGAGGAGAATAAGTGGTCAAAAAACTGTTGCAGCCCTTTTAAAAAAAGGGGGGCACTGGGTTAGTAAAGACTTGAGGAATGTAACTGATTGGATGGTTTCACTAAATAGTGAAATCAAACCACACATGAATAGAAGCCTTGTCAGATGGAAAACAATATACTTGAAAAGGAAATTCCTCCTGAGAATTATGAGATTCCTGGTCTTAGTCATATAAAGGAGTCTGAGTATTTGGACCCTGATACAGCTTTAAGCCACTTAAATGCCTCTTTGACCTCCCTTGGTGAGTCAAGAAGAAAGTATTGCTTGCCCCCCCCCCAGCTCTTATTTTTCTTTCAGCAAGCTTTGTTTCTTCCTTAAAACAAACAGAAAAGCAGCCTCCATTGCAGGCAAGTAGAACGAGACTAAGTCCTAGAGAGGCTCTGCAAGGTTTCTGTTAACCTTGCAGAGTCTCTCTAGTACTTAGTCTCATTCTACTTGCCTGTAATAAGCAGCCAGAGGCTGCTTCTCCTGTTTCTTTAAGGAAGAAATGAAGCTTACTGGGGAAAAAAGTAAAAGCCTGGGGGGGGGGTTCCCCACGATCCGTGGATAACTGAAACCGTGGATAGCGAATCAGTGGATATGGGGGCCCACCTGTACTAACATTGTGAAAGGCTCAAGCAGGCCACTTCTCTCTTGCTGCCCCCCGCCAGTGTTTTGCTGTGGGCATTTTTTCAACTAACACCTTGACATTTGCTATTTATTTAAACAAAGTATAGGCTGCCTTCCTGTCCTAACAATCATTCCATGGCTTCTGCCTGCAAGTGAGCATGCTCAGTCAACAATAGGCTATTTTACAGGGGGAGGGAGTTACTTTATTTTTTTCTTTTAATTGACAAGTGTATGTGCATCTGCACACCCCAAATGTGGAGGCACCAGGGCCTTATTTTGGCCCCATTCCGCTTGCATTCTGATCAGTATGCAACCACCTGAGTTTATTTTTTAGCGGCGATGATGGGCGGCGAGGACAATGGCGGCACAACGGGCGGCGAGGGCAATGGCGCCGATGACAGGCGGCAATGGTGGCAGAATGGCGGCGGTGGGACAGGCATGTCAATTAATTAATTAAGCTAACTAAAATAAATAATTAAAATTTTGGGTGCCCAAGGTTTTTTAAATTTTTATTTATTTATGTATTTATGTATTTATTTACTTAGTTACTTACTTGTTGGGGGGGGGAGGTGTCCTGGTTTAGAACCGGGAAAATCTGGTAAGCCTAGCTTACTGGCATTCGAAGCAGAACTCGTCGAAGGTCCGAAGAAAAAGAAACCTACAAAAAGAAAGCATACTGAAACAAAAATAAGTGATTGTTGGATGGTTCCATGGTCCACTTTACGTTTGATCAATTTATTAGTTTTATCAGTTTTAACCTTTCAAAGAAGTAGAGAAATCAAAACAGGCAAGGAAATAAATATTAACAATTCGGTTGAAACGATTTTATTTAAAATAAAAGCAATAAGTAATTATGAAAAAGACAAAATGTCAAAAGTTAAATGGGCTAAATTTTGGCCATGGAACCAAGAAACCACGCCATCAATTACGTAAAAACATATAGAACTCCAAACGTTGTATTAGAGACAGTGTTGTGGGGAGATTGCAATTGTATTGGACAATATTACAAGTTTAAAGCGAGATGTTACGCATTTTTGCGCATGGGTGTGTAAAGTAATTGGTAGCTACTGGCATTGTGTGAAACTAAAGTATTGCATAGAATGTCTATACAGTATAGAACACCCAGGCATTCTATTAAAATCCCTAGGTGAAGTATATAAGGTCAGAAGGGAATAAGCTTATTGCATACTTTGCCAAAAAATATGACACATTCTATGAAACACCTAGGAATTTGACACAATACCAGTAACATATAGACTGAAAGGAATTCAACCACCTGACTTTGGTATTAATATATAGATTGTGGATGAGGGTGTTTCCAAGTGGGGATTGACTGAAGGACTGGAGAGATAGACCAAGGAAGTAGACGGTGTGGAAAATCAGATGAGGATGTGTCTTTGCATGGCAGGATTTCTACGTGGTCTTCAACCTCATAATAGATGTTGTTTTTGCTATAGTTGGTGCTGATCCGCTCTTCATGCCTTTTGTTTTAGCCTAGCATTTTTTCCGTTTTCCTTCTGTCCATTCTTCTATATACTGTACGATCACCAACATATGCAAAGCTGGCAATACGAATAAAGTGCAGCAATTATTTAATGCTGACCACTATTGCTGAAACTCTGGCGGTATTTGATATGTGACCCCTGAGATTTCATAAGAAACTGTTTTTAATATTTCATTTATGATATTTGACTTTCTGTATTTGATTTGACAGCCAGGAAAGAAATGAGTATTTGCTATTATCTAAATTATATTTGATTGACTAGTCATTATAGGTCCTCAATAGCCTTGATTTTATATTCAGTATTTCATAGCCAGTGAGATCCCAAACGTCTCCTTGGTAAACTGGGGCAGACTCATGCATTTTAATGGATCCATGCCTGTATAAGTCAACAGTGAATCCAGCATCAGTCTTGAAAAGAAGTCATTTTAAAAGGAGGTTATTTCTGGCTAAATAGCAAACTGCATATGTAGGTTTCCATTTTTATACACTCCATTTCAGTTATGTTTCTTTTTTTTTAAGATTTATCTTAATTGTTGGAAGAGCACTATGAGATCAATAGATTAAAGAAGCTGAGAGCCAGGATGGTGTAATGGTTCAGGAGTTGGACTTAGATCTGGATGATCCAGGTTCAAATCCCCACTTAGCCATGAAGCTTCCTGGGCGACCTTGGGCCAGTCACTTTCTCTCAGCCTCACCTACCTTATAGGGTTGTTGTGAGGACAAAAGAAGAGAAGGAACCATGTACACCACCCTGAGCTCCTTGGAGGACGAGCAAGTATAAAAATGTGAAAAATAAATAAATAATTGCTTTCGTCGTTATAGCCTTGACTCCAGCAAAAGGAACACTCATTTCAGGGAGAGTGCATTTCCTTGCTTAGCTCAACTCTAAAATATAGGGGCTCACTGCAAACAAAGGGGTTCAGGCATCATGCTAAATACAAATAAATAAACCATGGTTCAGTACTACTAGCATGAGCTTCAGGCTCCAACCTGTCCTCTTCAAGAATGAGGGGAAAAAATGTGTTGCTTCCATTCCTGGTTTAAAACCAGCAGGAATCTTTCATTGTGTCAGAACCCAGCAAATTAACCCATTGTTTCTTCTAACCACAGTTTGTGAATAAGGCAAGATATCAAACCAGGAAGTGATCACATAAAGCTGAAGTTATTTTAACAGCCCAATCCTATCCCCCGCTGATGCACAGGACTCAGGACTGCCAGCACAGCCTTCACTATATTTTCTGGAAATATTAGCAATAATATTTTAATTATTAAAATTAAATAATATTTTTGCTAATAAT
This sequence comes from Plestiodon gilberti rubricaudatus, assembly GCA_026170595.1. Classification (NCBI taxonomy): domain Eukaryota; kingdom Metazoa; phylum Chordata; class Lepidosauria; order Squamata; family Scincidae; genus Plestiodon; species Plestiodon gilberti. The sequence continues at coordinate 69,080,095 of JANXHW010000001.1, forward strand.
TATTAGCAATAATATAAATACTATTAGCTGCTGCATCTCACCTGCACTTTCACTTGGTACTTAGGTCTTCCCCTTCCCATGAGTGTCATACCCACACACTCTTATGTGGGGATATGTCCCCTTGGGGGTGAGATGAAGGAGTCAGGGACCCCCATACCTTGCCAGAGAGAGACTTGTGTGTTATTTCCCAAGGCTGCCCTTCCCAAGGAAGCTATCATCTTCCAATGCTTCGTCTACCATAGTTGAAAAGATATTTTTGGAAAGTGTGCGTTTGTGTGAGTGGCATGAGAAGATCAAACTCCGTCAGGTGCTAGGATTACTAGCAGTTCTCTGCTTTTGCCACCTTGTGGCTGTGCCACAGTAGCTCTTGCAGTGGCATCCCTGGGAGGTGCTGTGGCATCTTTGTGACGTGTGTGGTGTCATGGGGCATCTCCCCCATGGTTGGCAGCAGAGGCTGCCACTGTGCTACTCATTCCTGAGGGATGCCAAGGCAGGGGTGTCAGCCCAGTGGTGGCCACTCATTGGACCTGTGCCTGCTTGGTTCACCCTGGTGGCACTTCCCCCTAGGTAGAGTGCTGTTTTACTGGCACATCCTGCCAGCATGGGTCTGCTGCCCCATGATTGGTGGGTGGTGTTGGAGAAGTTTCAAGGGATGCTGGTGGAGTTACTGGAAGGTCTCTGTCACTAGGGAGCCATTTAGGTTTTTGTCCCCCCCCCCATCGTGCTGGATAGCCTTAGGATATGTTGGACATTGCAGCAATGTAGCAGCAACATTGGTGCCAGCTGGGCATAGGATTGCACCGTTAGCACCTCAAACCTTCAGGGTACTTCTTACATTGCAATAGGAGCCAATTACCGGTAATTACCAAATGAGATTTCTCCAATAAAGTGGTTGCTTCTTGAAGAATGATGAAACTCAGGAGGCAGGGCACTTATTTTTGGGATGAATTAATGTGATAAACAAGCATAGTTAAGTAGCTACAGTTTAAGTTAATATTTTATATGACAGTGTTGAATGGTCACTTCTGTTATGCAGTAGAAAGGAATTTCCTAATTTCTTGTGGAGTAGGTATTCTAGGTCTTTATAGCTGCTTTCTGATTTGAATATTATCAGATGACTGATGTTTTTGATGTGCTCTAACAATTATATTTGCTTGAATTTGAAAAAAATATTTTTAAAGCCACTGACCTGAGAAAAAGAGACAAATAGGAAAAAAAAACATAATCTTCTTATGAAATGAAGATGAATAGGTGACAGCAAGAGTCATGGAAGAAAGTTCTAGAATGACTGACAGTAGTTAATAATATACTTGTTGCTAGATAATACCCGTTTGATAGTGTGTGGGTTGTTGGCTCTCACAGCTCTAAATGCATTTCATGGTTTTTTCAGTGCATTCCATTATATAGTTGACGTTCTGATTCCAAATGCATTTTCATTGAATTGATAAGATGAAGGGTTAGTTACGTGCTGTAAGAAAACAAGAAGAGTATTATAAGAGTGTGGTCATTTTAGAAAAAGAGAGTGAGACAGAACATTATCCAACTCACAGCACAATCGTGTGCAGCAATCTGGCGGCGGAGAGAGTGCTCCGCTGCCGGAAGCCGTTGTGAACATGCTGTAAAGCACGTTTACGGTGACCGGAGAGTAAGAGCGGCCAGCGTGGAGGCCATCCGCCCTCACTCCGCCGCCAGATTGCCCAAGCGGCTGCCGGAGGAGGTGAGCGATCCCCCAGCAGGGGCAGTCCGGGCGGCGAGGGAGGCTGGGGGTTGGTGGATCCGGCTTGGGCGGATGGTGGCTGCCATATCCCCGTCCCCTTCCCGGGCTGGATCCACCATTACACGGCCTCCTCGGACTTGCACTAGTGAAGTAGCTGGCAGAAATCTGAGGAGGCTCATTGGGGCCTCCCCGCGTTACATCGGGGGAAGGGGACCTCCCTTCTGCCGAGGTGACCGAGTATACCTCGAGAAACGGGGATAGGATTCAGCGGGCGGCCTGGGCCGCTGGCCGGATAGTTAGGCGGGATTGGGCTGTCAGTAGTGTTGTCAGAAAACATGGGCACAATCCATCCAAAATTCCAGCCAGTTCTTGGGGGTTATGCTGTTTTATTGTTCTTTTATCACTTTTAAATTATATCAAATAGTAAGTGGAATTAATACTAAAAATAATCACGGTTTAATTCGTAGATTTTTATGGGACAATTAAGCATGTGCTTAGATCTACTGAAATTAATTGGAGTTTAAAATGCTTAACTGCATGTACAAAGGAGTTCAGGAGACACAGTTCTGTTCAATTCAACAGCTGGAGCTGTGCATTACAGCGCAATCCTGTCTAGGTATCTGGCGGGCTGCTACTATCCCCGTTCTGGGAGCAGCCCAGAGGTCTACTCGTTCTGGGATCAGCCCAATGGGCCTCCTCGGATTTCCACCAGCTATTAGCTGGTGCAAGTCCGAGGAGGCTGTGTAATGGCTGCGCCGGCCTGGGAACGGGACGGAGATATGGTGGCCACCATCCCTGTCGTCGTCGTCCCCCGGCGCCCGGTCCACCCCCGCACCCACCTGTGCTGCACTTACCATCTCCGGCAGCTGCAGGGAAGATCCGGCAGTGGAGTGAGGGCGGCCAGCCTCCACACCGGCCGCCCTTACTCTAAAGTTGTTGCGAACATGCTTTACGGCACACTCGTGATGGCTACGAACAGCGGAGTGCTCGCTTTGCCGGTCGTTATTTAGTAGGGATTGCGCCCTTAACTGAGTTTTCAAAAAAATATAAACTCAGCCCATCAGCTGGTTCACAAAGTTGAGTTCAGCTTCTCCACTCCCTCTTTCCAACCAGCTGACTGGCAGGATTTTAACATTGACAGCTGGGCTCTCTATATGCAGCCTCGGCTGCTCTGCATGCAGTCCTTTAGACTGGGGTGTTTGTGTGTCATAAAGTCAACCCTAAATCTGTAGGACCAGAAGAGACCTTCATCAACATTCTGCTGATGATAGAACACGGCTACTGCCCTAAACCAAATGCATGCAACATTCAGGCCAATGGGTAAAGAAAGGAATACCTTCAAGGTGGAACAATGCCCTGAGAGCTTGTCTTGTCTCGGGCCAATAGCAAATGTATGAAAACCCACAGGGAAATCAGCATTTCCCTTGGATGTAGTGCATGTTAGGATGCATGAAAGAGGTATTCCAACTGCTCCATAACTCCTGTCAGCAGTGAGGGCTTTCCTTGCCATTTAAGGAATCCTTCATGGAATGAGGAGGAATTGAGATATTTGGTGAGAAGAGGCAGTCCAAATGAAACCAAAAACCCCCAAATGTGGAGTAGTTCCACTACATTTTGGAGAAGCTCAAGGACATGGGCTACTGCAGGGACTTTGATGCCTGCAGGAGCAAAGCCAAGGACATTCAGAAGTACTACAAGATGGTGGAGGGCAATAGCTGTTCTGGGCACTCCAGGGCAAATATGCCATTCCTTGTCATCCTTGACCAGTTCCTCTGGGTGAACCATGGGATGGTGGTATCCTGCATGAGTGGCACAGATTGGTGTGGCAGAGGAGATGCATTGTTGTGCTGAGGGAAGTGGAGGAAGAAGTGGACAATGAAGGAGAAACGGTCTTGAGCTTGGTTCCCATTGACCCCAATGGCAATGAGTCTTCCTCTCTGTAGCCACGACCATCTCAAGTCATGGATGATGCAGAAAGCCTGCTGCTTGAACTGTCACAACAGACAACATTGGAACCAGGGAAACCCCCCCTTATCCTTTGTGAAGAATACAGTACTTTGGAAAGTTGCGGGGGCAGCTAGTTAGTGGGAATGGGAAAGTCTAGAAGGGGGAGCTGATGTATTTTCTGCCTTTGGCACTGTAGGGTAAGGGTAAGACAAGTATTGTACTATTTAAAACTTGACTCAGATGACCTCAGATGAGCAGTGCAGAGACAATGTGGCATCTGAGGAACAGGCAGAAGCAGCAGCATCTCAAGTTCTCCCAGGAGCAGGGACGTCACTGTAGCATGGCGGGCGGGGTGGAGCACCCCAGGGTGACGCACGCAGAAGGGTGACGCGTGCAACCCCGCGCGCGTCACCTCCATGGCGCGCGTCACCTCTGTGACGCGCGTCGGCCTCCGGACGCTCCGAGGCCGGGAGCCGGCCTCGGAGCGTCTGGCCCGGCCGGTGCTCCAGGGCCTTCTGAAAGAAGGCCCAAGCCCAATGCATTAATATGCGAACTTTTACGGTTTTCGCGCATGCGCAGACCGTTTTGAGGGCAAGAGGGCAGGCCCTTGCCCTCAGAAATGGTCTCTGTGCATGCGCGAAAACTGTAAAAGTTTGTGTATTGACGCATTGGGCCTTCTTTCAGAATGCCCTGGAGCGCCGGCTAGGCCGGACGCTCCGAGGCTGGCTCCCGGCCTTGGAGCGTCCGGAGGCCGACGTGACAAAAGTTTGAGTTCCAGGGCGGGGGGGGGGGCACCCGGGGCAGGGTCGCCCCCCAAAAAATCGCAGTGCGGACGAAGGCCGCGCCAATTGTTTCATTGGGGGGCGTAGTCAGGGGGGGTCACTAGGGTGACGCGCCCCCCCGCCTTGGGGTGACGCGTGTCCTAGTGACACCTCTGCCCAGGAGCTGTTACAGGCAAACTGGAAAATGAGCAAGAAGCTCATGGAGACCCTTACAGTGCAATCCAACTTACACCACCGGTGTAACCAGTGGTGCAGTGAGAACGGGAGGCCCCAGAACGGAAAGTGGATTCAAATCCCCTCCAAAGGGGGAATCAAAGGGGATTTAAATCTCCCCTCCCCTCCAAAGTCTCCCGCTTTGCCCTCCTCTGCTGGTTACACCGGTGGTGTAAGTTGGATAGGATTGTGCTGGCAGTCACCTCCAGGACAGAGTTCTTGCAACATGGGAAGTGTGCTTGGAGAGGGCAGTGGCCAGCAATGAGCATGCCTTGGACAATATGGCCACCAGGCTTGAGTCCTTAGTGGAACAAAGGATGCAGGACATAATAATGCTGGTTGGGGGCTATTAAGGGCACTCAGCATCATGATGAGTAGCTTCATGGAGAGGCAGACCACTGTCTCTAATGGAGGTTTAGCATGCCGAGCCTGAACCACCACAAGCTGAGGTGAGGGAAGATGAAGCACAAGGAGCTTGCGTCATTGAGGGGACCCCTGTTGTGAACCTTGCCACGTATCTACCAACCCGTTTGCTGGCATTTATTCTTGTGTGCATTTGCAATTTCCTGTTGTTACATTGGGGTGCAGTTGCCACAATCTGAACTGTTTTAGATTCATTTAGGAATGTTTAATAATAAGTAACGTAACAGTAAACTGATGGAAAAATAAGCCATTGTTTGTTTTACTAAACCTATCTCTTTATTTGAACTACAAATTACTTCAGCGGTGAGACCCTCACTGCTGAAGTAGCTACAGAGAGCATCTATGATCTTTTTTGGTCTCTCAGGGCTCAGTCCAGCCTAACTCAGGCACAGTTGAGGCCCAATTGTGGCCCAATTGTGGCCCAAACTAGGACCGAGTTAGGCTGCAACTGTGCCTGAGTTAGGCTGGAGGCAACAGCATTGGGCCAGGATCGCGGCAAAACTTACCGCAGAGGCAGGCAGGCTCCTGTGGGGAGCTGTCAGTCTTGTGGAAGCGAAGAGCCCCCTCCTCAGCCCGTCTGCGTGCACCTACCACAGCTGCTGCAGCGGTCGCAGCAGATGGGCAGCCACAGGCGGGCCTGCAGGCACTGCGCGTTTGACAGTCAGCTGAAGGGCAGAGGTTGTGCCAGTGCCAGCTGCCCCAGGGCACCCTGGGCATCAGCCACCTGCCGCAGGGGGGAGTGCGACTGCCCTCCCTCCTGCAGACTGCGATGCCACCCCCAAGCCACGGTGAGGCTGCACGTGGGAGTCATGGGGGGGTGAGCGGGGGAGAGAAGGGAAGGAGGGGGTGGGAATGGCACGCACAAGGGGGGGGTCTCATGAGGTCTGGAACCGCCTCCGCCAGGACATGCCCGTGCGCTGCCTGAAGCCCTGGGCCTCAAGGGCCGTGGCAATGCCCACAAAGAAGCCATCCCAGCATGCCTTCTGCTCCGTGCCCCGGCCAAGACCGAGAGATGCCGTGGGCTTGTCTGCTGCGAGCGGGAAGGGCTCACGCAGCTCATCACACCCCCAGATGGGGCAACGTCGGCACCTTGCGGCAGGCGCTCTGGCGGCATGGGGGGTGCCAGTGTCCATCATCAGGGAGTGGGAGGGGAGGCAGGCACACTAACAGGGGGTGCTGGGGAGGGGCACGGGTGGGTCAGAAACAGACAGACAACACGGCTGGTGGGAGAGGGATACAGGGAGAGGGGTCTGCAGAGACTGATAGGGGCACAGGGGGCACTTCGCAGATGGAGGCAATGCAGGAACGGGCGCCTCTCATGCAGACGGACCGAGGGCGGACACGGACGCCGTTGATGGGTGGAAACGGACGCCGGTGACGGGCGGACAGAGGGCGGAAACGGACGCCGGTGACGGGCGGACACGGACGCCGGTGATGGGCGGACCGAGGGTGAGTGAGAGCCCCGGTTGCTGAAAGGGCTCTTCACGGACGTGGCGGACGTGCGCCACAGTGCCCGTCAGTGTTTGCCTGCCTGACAGGCCCCCCAACTCCCCCCTCCCCTCTGGTCCCAGAGGGTCCGGCAGCCCCCCTGCTGTGTTCTCCCAGGGATGGCTGTGGCGGACCCTGGCTGGGATTCATGCAGAGGCTTGTGTGCTGGGGCCTGCCTGTGTGGGTGTGTGGGGCAGTGCTTGTGCAACATTGGGGACATGTGTTTCCAGGGGCATCTTTATTGTTCTGGAACAGTGGCAGAGATGGCCGGGTGTGGCTGCCAGGGGTAGGCACAGCAGCCTCTAGGACCACAGCAGCAGCATCAGGCGAGCCCCATGGACCTGGAGATGCGGGCTCTTCCCCTGTGGAACCACGGCCTGCTCCATAGAAAGGGGAGGGACAGCAAGTAGGCAGCCAGGGCGGTGGGGCAGCAGCAGCAGCTGAGGTGGGTTGCAGGGCAGGCTCCCAGACCTCTCTGGCAGCATCAAGGCAGGTGACCGTGGGGCAACCAGACTGCAGGCCCAGGGGTGCTCCCCGGACAGTTTGTGGTAGTGGGCATTCCTGGGGGGACGAACAACATGGGGGTGTTCCATGGCAGCTGCTGCGTGGTAGCAATCGCCATTGAAGAGGAGCCAGTGTGCCAGTTGCAAAGGTCTGCAGGGAGAGAAATCAAACACAGCTGAGTGGTGTGAGACACATAGCCTGGTCTGCGCTCCTTCCCTGGGTGTACGGTGAGCATGATCCTGTAAGGGAAAGGGGTCAAAGAGAGAGACAACAACACAACTTGGGGGTCACAACCATGGCAATCCTAGCAATACTGACCTGTCGGTAGACCCTGTGGAGAAAAGAGGGGGGGGGGAACAGCTGGTGTCTACATATGGGTTACAGTTCCACACTCATGGCATTGTGTGCTCACATTAATACAGGCAGCTATGAGACAAGAAGACATTGGTATAGAGGCATATCATGGCAGGCTATGCAGGCAGCTATGAGACAAGACATTGGTATAGAGGCATATCATGGCAGGCTATGCAGGCAGCTATGAGACAAGACATTGGTATAGAGGCATATCATGGCAGGCTATGCAGGCAGCTATGAGACAAGACATTGGTATAGAGGCATGTATCCTACCTATATTTCTCTATGCAAAGAGGCAGACGTCAGACCACATGTCAGCACAAACCCTGCACTTACCTGCTGGTGTTGTTGCCTGTATGGGGGGGGGGGAGAGAGGGGCTGGGAGAAAGACATGGGTTAGCAAACACTTGCATGGAGACAGCTGCCCAGGCACAGCAGTAAACAGTTTGGCCACAGGCAGAACAGCCCTCTCTGCCCTAGAGGGGGGCAGAGAGGAGAGAGGAGAAGAGAGAAGTGGGGTGTTAGAAAAGTTTTCAAAGTCCCACTTTGTGGCTGCTGGGGGACAGAACCCCACGCCACGTGCTCAGAGAGAGAGAGAGAGAGAGAGAGTGGAGGGCTGGGGCTGGGCTTTTGTGGGAAAGAGGCTGGGTGGGGCTGGGTGCTGATAGGGTAACTATTTGGGTCCATGTCCAGAATTAGGCCACACCTGTTCGGTCCTAACTCAGGCCCAACTCGGGCCCAGGGTGTTAGAACTTTTCAGGAGAGGGCTGGTGTGGGTAAGGTAAAATGGCTCCTATGGGTCTCCTCACATTTGGGTCCACCCTTTTTGCTGGCCCAAATTTTGGGCCTGAGTTGGGCTCGAGGGGGCGTGTCAGTGGCTCTCCAGTGTCTGGAACCGGACCAAAATTCGTAACCGCCCCCGTCACACCCCCGACACGCCCCCAACACACCCACTTTTAGGCTGCAATTGTGCCTGAATTGTGCAATTGTGCCTGAATTGTACCGCAGTTGCCTTGGGCTGGACCGGGCTGCAATTCAGTCACAATTGCAGCCCAACTCAGGCACAATTCAGGCACAACTCGGGCCTAAAGCACTTGGGCTGCAATTGTGCCTGAATTGTACCGCAGTTGCCTTGGGCTGGACCGGGCTGTCAGTCTCTCAAACAGGCTCTTTGAAGCAGAATCTTCCACCATCCCTTTAGATGGTCAAAGACTCTCTCCACCACCCTGCTCTAAATAAGCACACAGCATCTCATGATTTGCCAGCACGACGATGTGGAATGTGGTACCCTCCAGGTGATCCATGATGGAAGCCCTTGCAAGGGTCCTGTGTGTGGGGAGGGTGCAAAGCCAGCAGAGCTGCCGTCCTGCCCCAGCTCTCATTGGACCAGAAGAGTGTACTGCCCTCATGCACGCTGGTGCCCCCCCCCCCATATGTAGATATTCTGTGTCCTGGGGGGTACTGGAACTTGTTTTTCCATAAACAACAATTCATACAAAATCAATACAGTACTTTTTTTTTTTTTTTTGCTTCACTTCACTTTCCTTCTCTTGCCCATATTCCCTGTTGAAAACATACTTGTTCTTGATATACATCTTTAGGTTTTCACGACTGGTACAAATTTTAGAGTTCAATACCACATAATCCAGGTTTTCGGGTCATAAATGACCCAAAAACCTGGATTATGTTGTATTGACCTCTAATACTTGTTCTTGTTGCACTCCCCAAAACCTGAATTGTAGGGAAGGAAACAGAGGTGCACTTACCCAGCTTCCATGGAGCACAAATTACGGTAATTGTGCTTTACAGCATGCTAGTTGATTCTGGATGATGAACACCAAGGCTCTCTTCCCTGGTTCTAACCAGAGTATGTTGTCCGGAGCGACCCCTAATCCAAATGAACTTTGAGGCTGCCTCATTTCCTGGAAGCAGGAAGGGAAGCCCAATTGTTACCCACTTTATTGGGTAAAGAACAGAACTTATTGGAGGGGAAAACCTTCCTCATTAAATTTGGACAATCACACATAATATCCCTGTGTCTGATGTGTCTGCTAGACGAATTCACTACAATTAAGTTGAGCAATTATAATAGTCACCCACTGACACATTGGTTACTGGGGAGAACATTATACACCTGACTCTTAATTATTTGTCGAATGAGATATTTTTGGACATTTTAACCATAACTGCTGGGTTTGGCAAGGGGTGTGTGTCTCCATAAGCATCAAATAATGATCTTAAAATATCCTGCTGCGCTTCCCCCCCCCCCCCATGTCACTTGTAGGACCAGGAAGTTTACTGCCATTAGGACAAGCTCTTAGGGGGAAACCCCCACCCCTTTTGGCTGGCAAATGCTGCTGGGATACATACAGACACAGGAAGTCTGATGAAGGATGATTGACAGCCCCGGAGGAGGGACTAGAGAGGCTTTTTCAACCTCTGGATTGGAGCAAATGTGTGGTTGCAAAGGCCAAGTTGGTTGAAATTCACAGACATAGCTTCCCATGGAATAAGTGCACATCTGGTGCAGACCTCAGTAATGTCAGCCGAAGTGCTTTCCAGCTGATACGATAGCAACTGCATTGCTACAGAGTCCACTTAGGAAAAAATTCTGCACGTGGGAGAGACTTACAATGAAGGATGTTGAGGACTGTGCTGTCGAAGTCATATCAAAGAGTTGCCTTGAGAAACACCAACCTCAGGGCAACTGGAAATGGTGGGTCTTGGTGAAAAGAGCTGCAATTGGATGTCATTGCTGCTGTCAGCTGGCAGACGCGCTGCCCAAGGCTCTTGGTCTGTCACTTTGTGACAAGATCCCCCTTCTCATTCCTGCAGACGATCATCTGGTTTGCTTCCAGGCACTGGCTGCAGAGAGCTGTAATAACACAGAGGGGCCTCTCTGACTAGAGGCTCAGATGCCCCTTGGTAGCACTAATCAAACGTGAAGCCTCTCAGAGAGGAGAGAGCAGAAGACAGAGAAACACATCAGTCTCTCTTTATCTGCCTTTCAGACATGTCTTACACTCGGCGCATACAAAACCAGAATCAACACCACACTTCTGATTCTGTTTACATACAAGTATGAAGGACACTGACTGCCAGGAAGCCAGGGATGATGACGATCACATAACCTTTTCTGACATGGTGAGGAAAGTGAGTGTAATGGAACATGGCATGCACATCTATTGTGTCTCCAATGCATGGCAGAACATGCTTTGGGTCAGAAATGCGCTTATGTATTTGTGAGCATATGTAACACGTTAATTCTCGCTTGCATCTTTTTTATATGGAAACAAATGTTCAGGAAATAAAATATAGTTGCACGCACTCACCATCAACATGAGTTCCCATATACAACATGTGCTATTATGACATGTCATAATCTCTACACACACGTTTCATATTATTTCCAACAGTAGGAAAGCGCTTTCTTGGGTAGGGAGACAGCATTGTGTGTAAAGTGGTTGTAAACCAGTTGGTTCAAATTCAACAGCTAACTCAAAACACGGCATATTATCATTTTTACCTCAGTGTGATTGATCATGTAAACCAGGGGTTCTCAATTGAGAATAAAACGGCCAATATCATTCTGCCTTTGTACAAATCGATGGTAAGGCCACATCTGGAGTATTGTGTCCAGTTCTGGTCACCACACCTCAAAAAGGATATAGTTGAATTGGAAAAGGTGCAGAAAAGAGCGACCAGAATGATTCGTGGGCTGGAGCACCTCCCTTATGAGGAAAGGCTACAGCGTCTGGGGCTTTTCAGCCTAGAAAAAAGGCGCCTGAGGGGGGACATGATTGAGACTTATAAAATTATGCATGGGATGGAGAGAGTGGATAGAGGGAAATTCTTCTCCCTCTCGCACAACACCAGAACCAGGGGACATGCACTAAAATTGAGTGGAGGGAGAGTTAGAACGGATTAAAGAAAATATTTCTTTACCCAGCGTGTAATTCATCTGTGGAACTCCTTGCCACAGGATGTGGTGATGGCACCTGGCCTGGATGCCTTTAAAAGGGGTTTGGACAGATTCATGGAGGAAAAGACCATCACAGGTTACAAGCCATAAGCAACCTCCTGGTTTTTAGAAGTGGGTTTTCTCTGTGCCAGGTGCAAGGGAGTGTCAACGGGAAACAGGTTATCTTGTTGTCTTGTGCTCCCTGAGGCATCTGGTGGGGCCACTGTGTGACACAGGAAGCTGGACTAGATGGGCTTTTGGCCTGATCCAGCAGGGCTCTTCTTATGTTCTTATGTTCTTATTAACCCTTTCCCGGCCGAGTACCACCTCCGGCGCCACTCTCCTGCTGCGTACTGCCAGAAGTGATTAGCGATTACATCATTTCCAGTTACTTCTGGGTATTCAGAAGCCATAAAATGCAGGTAGGAGGCTCTGGGCGGGTTGGAGGGACCTTCTTAGCATTCCTGAGAGCTCAACCAAAGGCAGGAGCCTCTCGGGAGTGAAAATGTGCCACCAAAAGTGCCGTGTCCGAGCAATTTCCTATCATTGCTGCAGTGGTTCTGGTGTTGGGCTGGAAGATTTAGGTTCAAATCCTTTCTGGGTGACCTTGGGCCACTATCTGTCAGCCTAACCTACCTCTTAGGGTTGTTGTGAGGACGAAAGGAAGGAACCATGTATACTATCCTGAACTCCTTGGAGGAAGGGTAGTATAAAAATGTGAACAATTATTATTATCTTTGAACGTGCCGTTCTGACTGCATACCTGATTATGCAGAGTGAGCTCAGTTCCTTAAACAAGAACCTGAGGTTTTGTGATGCTCCTCATTACCACCTTTCCCCACTTTATGGTGCCAGACTATATGTTTTGCACCAAGTGGCATATTAATAGACCAAGAGCTGTTGCAGCGAGAACAAAGAAGGGAAAACTCAGCCAGTGTTACAGATGAAAGTAATGACTATTCTCCCAACTGTGCATCTTATTTGACACAAATGCAGTTTTCGACCCAGCATATCAGAATGTGGTGTGGGGTTGCCAACTGACAAGAACAAAACTGGACTAGCTTGCTCTTGTGCCTTTTACAGAAGCTTGGTCTGTAGTATCCAGGAAGAGATGCTCTGATCGCCCTTGGATGGTGCAAAATGTTGGTACTAGGGACAAGGCCTTCTGTGTGGTGGTGCTCCAGTCGTGGAATATCCTCCTTGCGGAGGATCGGGCAGACTCATCCTCTTTTCTGTTCCATTTTTAGTCAGGCAGGCGTTCAATTCCCTAACTGCCTTTATAGTGTTTTATTGTTGTCTTGCTGTTTTTGGAATTAGTTTACAAATAATTGTACCTCAGTGCAGACAAGCAGGGTAAAAACAAGTCCATCACAAGCACAATAGGACACCTGCGGCCTCCCTTGCAGAATAAGAGCCAGGGCCCAAGGAACAGAACACAGGAAATGGCAGTCAAATCCAACTCTCTTACTTGGAGTAAGGGCCGACTCCGCCTCACCCAGGACCCTGCAGCTGCCGGTGCAGGTAAGAGTTGCACCGGCCAGCGCAGGAGCGGGAGGAGGGTGGGCCGGGTGGCCATTGGGTGAGCTGGCCCAGGAGGGGGTGGGGGTGTTGGCGGCGATATCCCCGTTTCCTTCCAGGGCTCGGCGGCTCTTTCCCCACCACCCTGGATGTACATTGTCTCAAGAGCCGACATACATCCAAGGACGCCCATTGGGGCCAGGCAGCCTTACGAACATCCCCAGGCCATGCCGGAGTGGCCCGGGAAGGGCTAGGATCCTGCAGCCAGCCCTATGGGCCAGCCACAGATCATTGGGCTGCCCGTTAGGACTGGACTGTGGGAGAGGTAGATAAGTCTTGTTCCCAGAATGTGTAGCATTTGGTATAGAATAGGACACCTGAAGTCCGTGGTAAGAACTGGAGTAGAACTATTAAGTGGAAAGAAAAAGAGAGCATCAGCCAGCGGCAAATATCTTCAAATATACGATAATGCAGGGGTGAAAAGAAGACTGTCAGTCACAGGGATTGAGTTTTTCCTGCTGTGTAAAGTTCTTTGTCGTTCCCTGTGATTATTGGAGGTGTATCCAATACAGGTGTATTAATCCATTCATCAACTGGATGAATGTGGGATTCTCTCCATGCCATTGGAAACCCTGAAGAAACGGGAGTCAAGATATATTCATGTAGGTTCTGTCCCTGCTCTCCTCACCTCCTGCCGTACATTGACCGATGGAAGAACATTTGTGCTACCTGTTCATGAGCTCTCTCTGAGGATTGTTCCTGGTAACATTTCCTTAGTCTGCTTGCTTCTTTCCAGTTGCCAACAATAAAGGCTTCTGGTGAAGCGTCTGTGAAACAAAAGTATGATATTATTTAAGATGTAATTAGTCCAACAGAAAATGTCAGATTAGCAGCCACACACTAGAAGTGGAAACAAAAAGCATCCTGAGGGCTGTTCGGAAAGTCCCACTTTCTGGGTGGTTTTATTTTACTTATCAATTCAACGTTACACACATATATTTTGAAGCAGGGACTGAGGCGCAGGTGCTGCTGCTTGCTGCCATATTCCCTTTATCTTGCTCTCTGGATCATATTAGAAAAGATCAAACCCTTGAAAGCGCTCGTAGCATTGCCTTGAATAGCATGTAAACATTTAGAGTTCCCTCTTCATGTTGGCCATTCATTTTACCCTTCCAAGCTGTAGGTGGTCTGTGGGTTGGGGGAAGGCTCTATAGGAGCATGGGGCATAATAAAAGTTTTATGACCCCAAATACAGTGACCACATTGCTCAAGACTCACAAGTAGCTGAGTGATGAATGAATTCTGCACTCCTAATCAAAGAAGCGGCTATTAAACCTTTAGAGCACCACACAGCATCATGTAACCTGTTTATGCCAGATGAGTTTTATTTAGCCCAATAGCAGCTGTTGTTTTCAGAAGACAAAATGCACAATATATTTTTAGGGAGATCAGTGCATACATTAACTCATTTGGGAAGAACCTTTTCTGCCCTCAGGACTATGCCATGCCAACAGAAAAAGTGGCACCATTGTTAGGAACTGACGGCGCAATCCTGTGTAACCTTGCTATCAGTAACCTTGCTATCAGCAATCCTGTGTAACCTTGATGTAACAGTAGATGTACCAGTGTAAGTGCACTTATGCCAGTGTAATTGCACGTACACACGTACATTATATGGTGCATTTACTGTTACACCGGTGCAGGGTTACACAGTGAATCGTATGTAATATGAAGTCAAGTTGTATAATGAATTGGGCATTGAGTGCGTATTCCTTACTGGAAGGTTCTCTATCATGCTCCCCTTTCCATAAATGGCAGGAATATCAGGAGAGCCTTTACAGGAAGTTACCGTTGAAGGAAAGAGCACTGGAGACTTATGGTGTCTTTGTACTAGTTTGTGTTTTACAAATGTTTGGGTTGAACAGATGTTACGGGGCAGACAAGCCAGCACATATGCAGACCATTCAATTCCCAAAGCAGTCTTCACAGTCCAAAATCTAAGGACTCATTCTTTTCAGAAACGGAGCAGTGCTCAGCCTCCAGGTAAGGCAGGGGAAAATGCCCACCCTGGAAGGTAGGTGTATTTCAAGATACATTGCAAAGCAAGTTTAAAAATAAGAGCATACAACTAGTGTCTCTTGTCCACACACCAATGACAAGGCCCTACTGATGCCCAAAGTGGTATGTCCATTGCATAATGGACAATACTCTCACACCATCTGCTGGCATTAAACAAGGATATGAGAATCTCTCTAATTGAGGAGACTAGGCATTGCTAGAGTCCTGACTCTCAAAGCCCTGGTATTGCCTTGTGTCACAAATTTTATTTATTTATTTATTTATTTATTTATTTATTTATTCACATTTTTATACCACCCTTCCTCCAAGGAGCTCAGAGTGGTGTACATATTTCCTCCCCTCCTTTTTGTCCTCACAACAACCCTGTGAGGTAGGTGGGGCTGAGAGATAGTGACTGGTCCAAGGTCACCCAGGAAGCTTCGTGGCTGAGCGGGGATTTGAACCTGGATCTTCCAGGTCTAAGTCCGACTCCCAAACCACTACACCATCCTGGCTCAAATCCTGGCAAAGGATGTTTTTCAAAAAGGTTTCTTATTTTACATACCCAGAATGTGTGATCTGAATAGGTAGATTTTCTCTCCTGAGAAGGGTGGTGGGGCCAGAGATTAGGGACAGGGCTGAGATAGCAGAAATTACTATTACATGAGAATGTCAGGACACAAAACGAAGGATTGCTTTATGTAAAAGAGAACCATCAACGTGACTGGGGATAGAAAATCCTTTGCTTCAAAAGCATAGCCTTGGGTGACTTTGGGCAGATCACTACAGTCATCTGAAGTGAACCCACCAAGGGTTGTGTGTGTGTGTGTGTGTGTTAGTTTGAGGGTGAGTTAAAGATTGTTGAGAGGATAAAATGAGATACGTTAGAAATGGCCAAGAGCTCCTGGGATGAAGGGTGGGCTACATATGTGATAGACAAATGTAATAAATCACTCTCTTTTGAAACAGGCTGATCACATGCTAATGAGCTAGCTTATGAAATGTGGCATCAGTAGTGTCTGTGGAGCTCTGCAATTTACAAATCAGCTTCAAAACTTTAAGGAACTTATTTCCTCATTATTTTACAGCAAGTAATTATTTCGTAGTGTAGACTATTAAAGTAGGTAATTTGAGAAGCACATTAAACGTGCAGTGCTAGAAATGAAGCAATACTAAATCAGGCCAGGCTGCTTGCCTGTAGAGTCGGGGGCATTCCGAAAACTTGAGAGGGTCTATAAGCAAACCTTGCTTGTCACTCATGCTCTCTGGGTGAAGCTGTGCAAGCTCAAAGAAGCCAGCCATGGTGGTGGTGCTACTCAACACACGGAGGAGGCAGCTAAGGTTGATGAGACCCAAATCAGGCTGCAGAAAGCCATCGTGTAATGGAAAGTGGGGGCGGGAGGGGAGGCAGCCAATACTAAAACCGCAGGGGGATCCCTGTAGGACACATTTCAGACTTTCTTCCTGATGAATAGTCTGGCAAGGGATTAAAAGTGGGGGAAAAGGTTCCCAGTACAAGACGAGCAAGTGGGAATACTGCATGCAGATGGAACGTGGCGCGGACTGCCTTTCCATCACTCAGCGCACAAGAGATGAAAAATATTAGCCCTTCTATGCCACCTACTGTAAGAAGCACAATATTTACATGCTTCGGCTAATACCAAGTGCCAGGCTAAAAATAGGAGCACACTCATTACTTCAGAATCTGGGTCTTTGCACAAGGATAAATTTGGTAAGAAGAAGTGGATTAGGAAAGGGGTGTTTGTTATACAGGTTGTTCAGGGAGTCGTTTTAGCTTTTCATTTCCACAGGCTCTCCATGATTAGGCAATAATATGCTCCTGGCAGAAGCGTAAGAAGGGTGGAGCGAAGGCAAGTAGTTCTGCAAGACTCCGTTACACTGGAGTCAGCGGCCCCTCCCCCTTGCTGTTGGAGCCATTCTGGCAGCAAAGGCAACACACAGGACACTCCCCTGTCGCTGCTGGAACGGCTCCAACAGCAAGGGGGAGGGGCCGCTGACTCCAGTGTAACGGAGTCTTGCAGAACTACTTGTCTCCGCTCCACCCTTGTTTCACCTCTGGCTCCTGGCCCTTGTAGTTGGTTAAAGTACTTTCTGTTCCAGTTTGGTAGGAGAAAGTCATTCAGCACCATTATTTGGGATCGTTTTCAATTCTCTTCCAAACCTTGATGGGCTGTAATGAGTATAGAAATCCCATTCAAGTATTGCTTCTTCATACACAGGCACTGTTCAGACAAACTCATGTTCTTGAGGATCAGGCCCACTAGCCAACCCCTAGCTCACTGGCATAACCACATGTTCAACCGGGTGTGTATTTATTATTTCTCTATTTACAAGATTTCAAACCCCAGTTTTCATGAGATTATGAACCTGATTTACACCAATTATGGCCCAATCCCATGTTGCTGTTGCATCACTGGAACTTGCATTCCAGTGGTGCAGTGCACTTCATGGCTGATGCAAAATGTGATGTGCCATAGAGTGCAGCTGCTGCCACTCACTATTTGTGCTGGTGGCCAAGCGACTGCAGCCTCCATGGGAGCCCCAGTGCCTGTAAGTTGGTGCGGGGGTTGGGCAAAATGGGGCAGGGACTGGGGCAGGGATGGAGGTGTGTCAAGGGCAGGAAGGGGGCAGTTATCAATGCTAGCAGCTCTGCTGATATCCTATCCCCCTTCCTGACCTTGATCCACCTACCAGGGTCCACCGGACTTGCGCCAGCAAAATCACCGGCGTAGGCCTAAGTAGACCCATCAGGGCAGTGGAAACCTATCCTGAGGCAAGGGAGCAAATATTCCTTTACCTTGAGGAGACCTCTGTGACTGTCCCCCCCCCCCCCGGCAGGAGTCAACCAATTTGGACGTAACTAATCAGGCTTACCATCTGTCCCGTAAAACCGGGACTACCCCAGTTTCCAGAGCCTGGTCCTGGCCACAGGACCCGGAACCAGGACAATCCCGGTTTTCTGGGTCCGCCGCTGCCTCATGTGCCCTCATGGGATTTGGGTGCCTCCATCTTGGATCTAGCGAGATTTTGCGAGATCCAAAATGGCTGCACAGAAAAACTTTTACACTTCGTGCCTGAGGACTCAGCGCAGTCACTAGAGCGCGTGTCACCCTGGGGCTGGGTGCGTGTGTCACCCATGCCCGCCCTAGGGTGACATGGCGTGTTACCCTAATGAGCCCCCTGGGCACCCCCTCCAAAATTTGACACGACGCCATTGGTGGCGCGGCAAGGACTCCCCCCCTCAGCTGCAGCCTTCCGGTGCCGAGCATCCTCT
Organism: Plestiodon gilberti rubricaudatus; assembly: GCA_026170595.1. NCBI lineage: Eukaryota > Metazoa > Chordata > Lepidosauria > Squamata > Scincidae > Plestiodon > Plestiodon gilberti. The sequence continues at coordinate 69,098,355 of JANXHW010000001.1, forward strand.
TCCTCCGGCAGTCCGAGGCCTTCTGAGAAGGTCCAATGCATCTGCTCATGCGCAAAAAACCTAATAAATGATGCGTCGACGCATGGGCCTTCTCAGAAGGCCCCAGACCGCCGGACGGGGTGGACGCTCCGAGGCCTTCTCCTGGCCTCGGAGAGCCTGCGGAGGGTGATGCACGCAGTGGCGGTGACACGCGTGGGTGTGCACATCACCCCTTCTGCACGCGTCTGCACGCATCACCCCCCCCGGCGGCCCGGCCCGCCCGCCACGTCCTTTCGACGTTACTGTGAGGAGTCCTGGATGGCCTGAGGAATTGGATGGCCGTCACGGCCGCAGCAGGAGGAAGGATGAAGCCAGCCAGCAAAAAAGGCAAGGAAAAGGGGGCAAAATGGCGAGGGAAATAATTAAATAATTAATAATTAAATAATTAAATAATTTTATGGGAAGCACGCGCGCGCACACACACACACACAAAAGGGGGGGGGAGAAGCAAAGTGACATGAAAATAAAATAAAATAATCTGGAGGGGAAAATAGTAGGGGGGTATCCTGGCTTGGGCACCTCAAAATCTGGTACGCCTATAACTAATGCATGAATTAAATGCACGGTGGAACCTGCATTCAGCACTGCCCTACAGACAAATGCTGAACATGTGGACAGCCTTCTGCATGCACAGCTAAACAGGAAGAGAAGCAGGGCTGGCAGTGGGGGCCATCTTGTACTTTAGTTCCTATACCAACTCTAAGAGAGAGGGAGGAAAAGTCCAATCCATGAGCAACAGAAGGAGTACTGCAGCAGCAGGCGAAAGTGAACGGGGGGGGGGGGCAGGAGAACCAGAGGACTCACCAAAGAAGGGTGAGATCTCCTAATCTAGAAACCCCACTCCCTACATTGAGGCCCAGCAGCCTCAATTAGCATTTCTGTGTACTCTGCAATGTGATCTGCAAGTGACCTCATATACACTATCTGAGTTTGTTGGCTCTCTGACCAAGCCAGGTGAAGGCTGCAATCCTAAACACACTTACCCAGGAGTAAGTTCCATTGAACTCAATAAGACTTACTTCTGAATAGACATGCATAAGATTGCACTGGAACTCTATGGTACCATTTGGCTAGGGAGAAAATGGCTTCCTTCTCTAGCAGATTTCTCATCTTTCCCTATTTCTTTCCGCTGACGAGATATGTTCATCCTTGTTACAATAAATCAGGGGTGGCCAACCTTTCAACATGACTGCTCCTGGCCCTTTAATGGTTGTATAGGTGCGGGCATTTCAGCAGGTGCAGCTGCTTTAGCAGCACCATCAGCACTTGCAGCTGCCAAGATTCTGTCTTCTACACAACTCTTAATAGCGCAGAGACCCTAATGGTGGAAGGTTGGCCACCCCTGCAATAAGTACAGTATATGTGACCAATTGCTTGTGATAGGGATCGTCTTTAACATTTAATAATACCATTTTAGGGAGGATATATCCAGATGAAAGCAAGTAATTTCATGGGTTGCCACCAAAATTCAAGACAAAAATGCTATGATGTTGAAAAACCAATTCACATAAATTGTGCTCTGCTGACATCACCAACCTCCAGAAACATAGTGACAGAAGTTGTACAAAGTGCCTTTTAAATAAACACTGATGGCTCCGCTTTCATCAAGGGGGAACCTGGTTTCCCAGGACGGCATTGAACTTGTTTTATTGCCAAATGTTGTCTGTAGGAGGGCAAGTTACGTAGTTGAGATTTTGTATCATCTTGAATGATCTGGAGTAGACCTTCAAGACGAGTTTGCTTTCTTGACCTTTAAAAAAAATAACCCAGTTTCTTAGAGCATGGAAGTTCAGATTTGAAAGTACTGGAAAACTGGGGTGAATTTTGATATGCTTTCTTCTCTGATATTGTGGCGAATGTCTTCACCATATATAACATGCCTTTGAACAATTTCCTGCAAGGTGTTCTTCTTTCCAGCTTCAAGTTAAGGCATTTTAAAGCTGATTTTTAAATGCTTCACAGAGATGGAAACTGGAGGCAGGAAAATAGTGTTGCCTCTGGAACGTGTTGCAGAAAGGAAACACTTCATGCTGCTTCTTGGTAAGTGTGAGCATGATGCTAGCATAGAGTAAGACCCGCATCGGATCTACTTCTGTTTCTCGCAAACATAGACATCCAGTCTGGTGGGGGGAAAGGAGCAATACCCTTCTCAGGGCCTTCCAAAGTGATACCTTCTTGGTCTGTCTTGCTCTAGATAACGCTGAACTAACTCTCTTCTGCTGCACCCAATCCTGGCATTAACAAAGACAGTTTTTAGGGCTGAGGAGGAATGTGTTTGTTGACTGTTCCCTGCTGTGAAAGTGAAATCCACATAGATTCTGCCTATATTGTTTTTATTACCAATGGGAGTAAGGGCAGACTAAGTGATAGCAAAGCAGATGGAGGAACTAAATGGGTCAGTACCATAGTCTATGTGCAGTGTATGTTTGTCTTTTCCCATTTTTGCAAAATCTATCATGGTGGAGAGAGATGTGAAATTGCCTTATGCGTTTTCCATTTGCAACACTTCAGATATTTATCTCTGCACTCTTCAGTACGATATGAGGTTTGCGTCTGGTCGCCCCATTAACATGATTGAAATTACCTTGTTGGATTACAAAACAGGAGCTGTTGGCCCATTAGACGACCAGCAAAACATTTGGCTTCCTGGTTTTCATTTTCATCTCTAGCCTGGTAATCCCACATACAGACAGCCCACAACAGCTTCTGATGATACCTCTGGTGTTTAAATATTTAAGCTTCTTTTTCAACATGTTATTTCTCACTAGCCTATTGATTCCACAACAATTAGTATCCAGGAAACAATTTCAAGTTCCTGGAATTAAAAAAAGAAAAGAAGAACAAAAATGACCCTGGCTTTTACAGAGCAGGTTTTTGAAAGATGACTCACAGGTTGGCTTGTGAACAGTTTGGGACATTCATTTTAAAAGTGGGGATTAAAAAACAAAGGTATTCATATGAAAGTTGCTTTTATTTTTAAACACAAACCCATTCTGGAGACAATGAGAGCCTAATCCCCAAATGAGCAGGAGGAATTGAAGACATGATTGCAACAGCCACTTTTAACACAGGCAATCCTTTAACTTTCTCTTCCCATTATTGGACTTCCAATAATGGGAAATTCCATTACCAGAGGAGATTCAGTTTCTGCAGGGAATGGGTGAGGCATGATGGGAGTGTGTGCTCCTTGACAATTGTGTGACTCTCAGGGATCTATGGAGATGAGAGAACAACAAAGTAACGTATCACCTTCGCTTAGGTTTACCAGATTTCCCTGGTCTTCGGGACACCCCCCCCCCCACAACTAATTAAAAATTAATTAAATCATTTAAATAAATTTCTGGGTTTTTTCCCTTTTGGGGGCATGAAGTGCAATTTCTAATTATTTATTTATTTAAATCAAGAATCACATAAATTATTTATTTTTAATTATTATTTATCTGATTAAAATAATAAAACTAATTGACTTACCTTCTGAATCCCGTCACCGTCATGCTGCTGCTCCTCTTCTTCTCCTTGTCGACCGGTCGGGCTTCTCCTCGTCTTTTCGTCTTCTCCTCAACATCCGTCTTCTATTCATCTTCTCCTCGTCGTCTGGTGCCGCACTTGCCCGGCCGCTCGGCCCGCTCTCACCCGGTAAGAGTGCGGGGCCGCGCTCGCCCGGCTCACTGTTGTTGCCGCCGCCGCCATACTTACCTTTTCTCCAGGAGCTGACATCTTGGATCTTGTGAGATTTCGCGAAATCCAAGATGGCGGTGCCCGGAAAAGGTGTTTAATCAAATTAAAATGGCGTCGGCGGCATCGGAGGCTTCCAATCGGCCCGGAATCATTCCAAGACTTTTCCGGGAACTGAGGCCAGTTTCCGGGACTGTCCAGGAAATTCCGGGATGAATGGTATGAATGGTAAGCCTACCTTAGGTTGTCTGTGCCACCAGTCAACTTTAGTCTCTTGCTTCAAGTTACACCAGCTCTCCCTGCAGCCTCAGAATTCATCTCCCCAAAGCCCACATCACTTTCTGTCTGTAAACAGGGACCACCATCTCCTTTCAGTTCAAGCTTCCATGCTTCATTATATGCTTCATCTGTGAAGGGAGGAACCAACAGGCTGTTTAGATGTTGAAGGGATTGGCCTTCACACTTTGAGCAGCAAGCAGGGCCTACATCTATATTTAGAAATTATATTGGGTGGTTGAAGTCAGTGCATGCAGTTTCTATCTCCTTTGCCTTGGAGGAAGGGTGAGAATGTTGTAGTCCTCTCTGCTTGCCTTACCCAGTTCCCTGTAACTCCTCTCAATCTCTCTCAATTAGCTCCTTTTTAGCACCATTTGAAGTCTGGTTCCTCCAACATAAATGGATCAAGAAACTCTCATAGCCACTTCAATGGAAAAGCGATCTTTAGGCCAGTAGCCAGTAGGAGGCAAACAGGAAATAGGTTATTGCCAAGTACCAACTTTGGGCCAGTTTACACAATAGGTTGACTCACCCCTGCCTCCTGTGCAGTGGATGGGGTAGCTTTGCGTGGGTGACTAGGGCCAACATCAATGTTAGCTGCACAGGAGAGGTAAAGCTTGGCCATAAAATACTAAGGCCTGCCTCTCTCATCCAGTGTGTTTCAGCTTGGCACTTTGGCACACATCCATAGTTCAGTGCAGGGTGTGCAAACTAGGAACTTTGGGTGTGTGTATATACTGTAATAAATACTGTATATACATTATATTGGTCATTGGATTTCTCTGACTTTAATCCAAGGCGGTATACATGGGCAGGCTTTTCTAACCCCCCTAATGGTTTATTTTTTTTTACAATATATAAATGTCCAAATCTTTCATGAACAACTACATTCCAGATGGTATCCTTTTTGCAGTCTGGCTTTTCTGCTGGCCGGCGCCTCCCACACTCGACCGACGCAGCTGGGAGCTCTTATCTCTCCTCATGGAGGCTTACACAGCTTTTTGTCGGCGGCGTGTCTCGAACTTGCCATTTGCCGATCTTTGGGCTTTGCAAGGCGATGGCTCTACCAACTGACCCAGACCCCTCTGGCCCTTTTTACACACACACGCACACGCACACACCCCTTCTGTGCCATGAGTACTTTCCTCTTGGGGCTAATAGCAGTGTGGGGATTTTTTGTTTCAGAGGGAAGGGCTTAAATACCCCCCTACCTGCACACTGCAGTTCTAATCCTGATTGGGGCCTCCATGGTTGCTAATCTTATTATTATTATTTTTTAAAGACAAACAATTGAGAATGATGTGTTTAGTATCATGAATGTGTTGATGGGGTAATTAGTTGCTCTCCCAGTGTCCAGCAGCTAAACGCTGCCCATCCTCCAACACGTGTTAACCCTAAAACCCTGAATTAACTTGGAGAATGACCTGTACAAGACTCTTTTAGGTCTTGTTGTTTTCAATGGGAGGCAACTCTCCCCCTGAAATCAATGGGACTGAAAAGTGCTTGACTTTGACCGGATTGTGCCCTTTCAATTTTACTGTTACAGGGTGTCTACAAATGATTGGAGCGGTTTCACGATTTTATTGTAGGTATATTATTTGACATATGATCACAAAACGTTACAATAACATATAACAACACACAAAGTTTTTTGGGGGGCATATTACAGGTGCTTGATATGTGCCCCTTGAGTGATTCTGCAAACATCAACTCTGTAATCAAGTTCCTCCCACACGAGAGTTAGCATATCTCTATCAACGTGAGCAAAGGCACTGATGCGAGCCTGCAGTTCTGGAAGATTGGCTGGTAAAGGCGACTCAAACACCGAGTCTTTCACGTAACCCCACACGAAAAAGTCGCAGGGGGTTAAATCGAAAGTGTCGTTGCACTGTTGTCACAGATTGACTTAGCATGAAATTCGAGGACAGCAAATGCTTTCTGAAATGCTTTCTGAAAACCTTCTGAAATGCTTTCTCGCTGTTTGAAGCCATCTTGCCAACTAAAAAAAGCTACTGCCCTCTCGCGGCTGCTAGCGGCGCCCAAAGCAAACTTTGAGCAATGCGTGTCTCCTAACATCCAACTCGCGCGACACATCACTAATATTACAACCTTAAAAAAATCACGAAACTGCTCCAATCATTTGTAGACACCCTGTATTTTTGAATTGAAGAGATTGGACATGGCATGGGAATGGGAGTATAGGTCAGAGAGTTTTATCCATTTACCAGACAGAAACAAGGAATTTGTTTACTGTAGGACGTCAACATCACTCTGCTGAAGCTGAGGGTATATGTGATGTAACCTGTTTTGGACATATCTCTTCTAAAAAAGAATTAATTTTTATTCCCAAAATTTTTGCAAGCATGACAGCTTCACAATGATTTCAAATTAGAAATCAATGATTTCAAATCAGAAATCTTCACAATGATTTCAAATTAGCCCAGCACCAGGTCCAAACAAGCAAAATCACTGTTGAAAATTGTCTGCCCAATCCTATTCTCCACCACTGGCACTGATGCAGCTGCACTGGCGGAGCATGCGCTGCATCCAGTGGGGTGTGTGGGTGATTGGACAGCCAGCAGGAAGTAAGTAAAATATTTTTATTATTGTATAAGTAAAAATATTTTTTACTTAACTCCAGTAGGCTGCCCAATCATCTATGGGTCTCCTTGAACCCACACTGGCCATTTGCTGCCGTTTCGTAAGTCCAAGGAAAGAAAAGGGGCAGAGTGGCCTGGGAAAGAGGAGAGAAGATCTGGTGCGTGGTAGTACTGCTAAGATCCACCCCTCCTTCCCCCTCCTGGCCATCTCCTGATCTGCCCCCAAACTCCCCCTGCCCTCCCCCTCCACAATATGCCTCCACTGCCAACTTACTGGGACCGACAGAGGCTTCGGGAGCTGCTGTTGTGTGTCCTGTGCCACTGTCCATTTGTGGCAGTGGCCCTTAAGCAGTCAATGGTGGCCTGGCTTTCATGCTGCCATAAAGGACCTTGCACTACCAGAACACTAGTTCAGGTAGCATAATGCCCTGATAGTATTGGGGACTAAGACAAGAAATATCTAAACCAGATGTAAGCTGCAACAGACAGGGGAAGAACCACGCTCACATTCAGTGACTCTCTATCATAGATTTCCTGCAGTACAAATGACTGCTGTGTCGGTGGCAGTGAGGCCTCCTTTATGAATGGACTATTGAACACTTTGTACAAGTCGTTCAGCTAGCTGGAATGGCAACAAATCACCTTTATATGTAAACCCTTGAGATCTCACAACAGCTGCAATGACAAGCTACTTGAATGGCCCCTTAGAAGAACATGTTGGGTTAGTTGTGCCCACTCAGTACAGAAGCGTAACTATGGTGGAGCGCGTGGTTCAGTTGAACCAGGCGCTCACCACTGCAGGGGCGCGCGCCGGACTCGAGTCAGGGCCTCCAAATGTTGAGAACCCCTGATCTATCTACATCTGAGGTCAGGGTAGATTGGAATTTATGCCCCTAGGCAAATGTCCCTGTTTTGCCTCCTGTGGAGCCTGATGCTTCTTACTCAGCTAAGCCTCTTTGAAAAATGTTTCAGAGGGAACACCTGAGCACTTCCGCTGGTGATGTTCCTGCTCGTGCTCAGGGCTGGCCCATCCATGAGGCCACGTGAAGTGGTTGCGTCAGACAGCAGGTTGGTGGAGAGCCACCCATTTCTATCATCCTACTTGGCCCTGCTGCTGCGCCTTCTCCTTCCACTCCCTGGATTGGAAAAGGAAGAAGGGGACAGAAATGAAGAGGAAATGTGGAGGGGCGGAGAGTGCTGAGCTAGAACATTGAAAAGTGGGAGGAGCAGATGTTGGTACATCAGCAGGTAAAGGGGGCAGCATTTGGCAGGCCACCTCAGGCATCAGGAGGTCTTGGACTGGCCCTTGTCCAGCACTGCACTCCACCCCACCCCTTTGACTATGCCCCTATACTCACCCTTTTATAGGAAGTATCTTTGTGTCTTAAGGTATTTCTAGAAGGAGTACAATACTTCTGGTCCTAGAACCTGGCACATTGCTCTATGGAGGGGTAATAGAGACATTGTGTTGAAGACACTGTGTGCCCTTTTCTTAGAAGGACACAACAGCATAGTTCATGCATAAGTGGGCCTAGCTCAGTTCGAGCATTTGACTATATAGATCAAGGGCCCCCAATGCCGTGTATTTCTCCTCTGGGCTTTCTGTTCAGCAAACCTCTGATTAAAGCAGTAAATACAGATGTCTTTTCATCTTGTCAGCATTTCTTGGGTAGAGAGACTCTGCATGTGGCTTAAAAGAGTTGCTTGCTTTTTGCGTTGCTGGCAGGAGAACTTCTGGTCTTAGAATTCTGGAGCTTTGATAAAAGGGGTTGTAACGGTTTAAAAGCAGTCTATCTAATGACATTTTGAAAAGTACTGTCTGTTGATTTACTGCCTCTTCCACTCCCTGCAATTGAAGAACACTCAAGTGGAGACAATAACTGACACAAGGAAGAGGAAGCAACAGCAGTTGATGAAGCCAGCAGGGAGGCTGAAGATCGAGAGGCTGAAGCCAGTGTTGGATGACTAGCAATCCAGTGATTCCTGGTATGCTTGATCATTCAGGTTTGAAGGAAGACCTGTGAGCCTCCTCTGAACTCTCTTTCAATAGTTAAAAAGCCGATTGACGCAATCCTGTGTAGGCGCGCGCTCCCCCGGTGCAGGGTGTTGTGAAAGTGCCGTAAAGCACTTTCACGGCACCCGGCAAGTAAGGACCGTCGGCGCAGCGGCTGGTGGCCCTTACTCCGACTCCTACCCGGCCCTGCGCCCGCCGGAGCAGGTAAGGCCAACACCGGCCAGGGCACTGGCGGGGGGAGTGTGGACCAGGTGGTGAGGGAGGGCGGCTATATGCCACAGTGGGCCTAGAGAGAATGGGGATATCGGCGGCGAGATACGCCAATATCCAAAGCCCTCTCCAGGCCCAGCGTGGCCTTACATGGCTAGAATGTACGCGAGCTCCGGAGCTCATGTACATTCAAGGAGGCCCATTTGGCCTCCAGCCGCTTGCACCCAGGGAAGGGGACAATTGTCCCCTTCCCTCAAGGTGTGCTCGGGCTGCCCCGTGGCAGCCTGGATCCTGCATAGGATCCTTTGGGCCCTTTAGGCCAGCCGCCATATCTTACACAGGATTGGGCTGTAAGTTAGCGATGCATTAGCCTCATTCTGCATATCAAGCAACAGCTAAACTTTGCACACATGGGAAAGGAGAGTCGTTAGCGTGAAGGCAGGCATAACATTGGAAACATTCTGTGAAAGTGGTTTGAACTGTCGAATGGCTTGAAAATGAGAAGCCCTGTTCAGGGGTTCACCGCCACAGAGAGATGAACATGGGTGGTGGGCTTGACAAGAACACTCAGCTCTAGCCCCAACCTCACTCCCATTGCACTGGTGGTAGCCTTGTCCCCTGCCTTCTTCACGATCAGTGTTTGTGTGCAGTGACAAATGCTGATCACAGGGAGAGTTTCTCATGATCGCAGAGAATGGGCCTGTCACACGTATGTCAGGGGCAGGGCAGGGCTAGTGCAGCACTTGTGGGGGAAAGAAAAAGGCAGAACAGGGCAAGTGCAACTTGGGGGCCTGGATAACTGAAGGAGACAACAGAGGGAGAGAGAAGGGAGCAAGTTGGACAGAAAGGGAGACAGATGTGAAGAGAGAGAGAGGACTAGGGAAAAAGGTGACAGATGGACAAAAAGAGGAGGTGGAGAGAGAGGACAGGGCAGACAGACAAGGACTGATAGAGGCTGGAAAGGGCCACAGGCAGCCCAAGGGATCGTGGGGGCAGAAGAAAAGCACAGAAGGCTGGAGAAGACAAGCAGGACTGGGATAGGGAGCAAGGCAGAAGACCTTGGGCCCCACAGGACATGGGGGGCTGGAAGAGCTGGACCTAGACAGAGAGGAAAGAGCACTGGGTGAAGCAAGTGGCAGATGATCAAGAAGGGCATAGGATGAAGACAAGGGGAGAATTCAGGATTATGGCAGGGGCAGACTTAACACTAAGCTGGGGAGAAGCAGCAGCTGACAGGGCAGGTGCAATTCTGACGGCAAGAGGGTAAAGGCTGTCAATATAGCATGTTCTGAATAAAAGGGATTGCTACCCTGAACCTCTCGCAGTGCTGATTTCCACCAGGAGATGCTAGTGCTGTTGCATCCCAACCTGTATGACGCACGACTGAGTTGCCCTCATGGAATGACCCCCCCCCCGGGGGGAAGGACATCAGGATAGCTAGAAGAAGTAAAATAAAACGGTCATGATCTTCAAAATATAATTAGGAATTCTCTCAACAAAAAAATACAAGCTTCAGTACAAGATACAAGATCAGCGATATGTGCCTGTACAGTATATCTGCTCCTGCAAGTAAAAATGATTCAATACAGTTTGTAGGGATAAATTATTGCTTTCTAATTGCTACTAATAGAACCTTATCACTGAAGTGCATGCCTAACATTTAACACATGAATATTACTGTCGGTTACTGGAGGTGTTTTCATGAACAATCCTTTAGTCCTTAACCTTTGCCCAGTACTAAGGCTGTCAAAACACGAAGCCAGTTGAAGAGAGGTTCTGTTGTTACTGTTGGCAACTTGAGATAACCTTCCAACCAATTCTACATAGATGGATTCTACATCTTCAAATAATGAATTCCATTTGTCCTGGGGCCCCCAAGGCTGAGGAAGGTGCTGATTCTCCCTTAGCTATCCACTTCAACCGTCCATGATTGTCTTTAATAAATTCCTCATGTGTTGTCCTAATCTCCTGGCCTCTGATACAAACATTAGCTGAACACTCACAAGGGGAAAAAAATACATCTTCACATGTTATGTGTTTCACAAAAGGAACTTCATTTACCATAGACTGAAAAATAGTTTCAGCTTTTCAAGAAATTTCCTGATATACTGAAGAAAGGAGTGAGAATACAGTGCTTTATGCAAACTTGAGAGAAAATGTTTGTGGCAGCATATTAAAGGCAAAGGAAAGATATCTGAAGATGAAGCTACTCAGTGTTTCATATCAACTACTTTTTGTCTTTCTTTCAACAACACAGAAGTCTCACCTATGGTCTGGCAAACTAGCAAATTTATTCTAAGCTAAGCAATGCAACATAAGATGTAAAAGAGAGGATAGGTGGCTCAGCAATCCTGTTCCTCATACACAATGGGCCTTGTTGTTTCTGCACGGCAAAGTACAAAATGCAACAGAAAGAAGAACCACAGCCATAGAGCCATTTCCCTCTCTTCAAAATTATGCAGATTTCTCTCTCTCTCTCTCTCTCTCTCTCTCTCTCTCTCTCTCTCTCTCTCTCACACACACACACACACACACACACACACACACACACACACACACACACAGAGAGAGAGAGAGAGAATGTGTACTGTTTGTTTGTTTGTTTATTTGCTTGTTTGTTTGTTTACTGCTCTGCACCATGACAGTCTACTAGTGGGTGATGGATTGGGGAAGAGGTGGGATGGTGAAAGTCACATTTTATTTCTACACCTCATTCTCCACCTAAATGGGCTCGCAAAGTGGCTCATATCAAAGGCAAGTCACAATGCTTTGACAATCACAGTTAAAGGACATTAAACTGATAAACAGAAATTAAAGTTATGAAAACAGCCCCAAAGTCAACTACCACTCTCACTTCAGTGACCCAAATGCCTTTTTTTTAATGAAAGAAAGAAAAAACTACACATCTCTTTGGTATCCCACATGGGCAACCCAATCCTATTGGGCTGCCCCACTGGTGTTCCACCAGCACTGGTTGCTATAAAGCAGCAAAAAGCATGCGGAGTAGTGCACTGCTGGAGCACTGGCGGGAGGTGGTAGGGGGTGGGGGAAGGTGGAATGGGGGCAGGAAGGGGGAGAAACTGGGTAGGGGGGAGAAACAGGGACAGGGAGGCTGTGGGAGGGAGTGGATCCGGTGGTGATGGGGCATGCCAGATCCTACCCCCTCTGGCAGCAGCCTCCCTGTCTCCTTTCTCTCCTTGGACTTGCACCAGCTAAAGAGCTGGTGCAGTTCTTGAGGAGACCCATTGTGGGGCGCGAGGCTTATGGTGAGGAGACGGGATTTCCCTTCCGCAGTCTCCCACTTCACCCTCCCACTGGATACAGTGCGTGCCTGATGCCCTCGCACACTAGGATGGGACCTTCTGGGTGAACACCAGTTCCAAATGATTTTCCTTTGCTTGTTATTATTTAACAGATCTCATTCCTTTATACTGCCAATTATTGCTACGAGCATTAGAGTAAGTGGGCTGTGTCCAGTACTAAACTTAGGACCTTATTGTGTAATGATGAAACAAAGAGCAGAAAACAATAGCAATGGCAATAACAATGATGATGACGATATCAGTTTTGCTTTGCTGATTATCTCTTGTCTTCTGATACTCGGGTTGGCCAGGCTGGGCACTAGCTGAGGCCCATGCCCATCAGAGGCCCACCTGGCCGGACTGACTGCCGAACCCCCAGTGGAAGTGGCAGCACTCACTGTGCCATCCAGAGGAGGGTGGGGAACCATGGGGGCAACCTGGCAGCAGCACCACCAACACCTTTGTGAGCTGTGACCTCCTACTGTATGTGGTCAATGAACTCCTGAACAGCAGGACCTTGCTGTAAATTGTCGTTTTCTCTGGTATAAAACATGCAGGGTGAATTGCAGCATAGGCTAAAGAAAGTGGGTGTAATTCAGTGGACATAAGCTGAAGACACAGTGGAAAGGAAAGAAATATTCACTATATTGTCAGAAATGAATGTTTTCCTGTGTGTATCGGTGTCCATAGCCAAAGTTTCCTCAGGTCTGTTGTGTGGTGTATGCTCAGCCTTCTGTGTAGCCATGGAATGAAATGTGACAATCCCAGATGTCTACTGTTTCCAGTAAGGCTGTAAATCACCCAAATTAGGGACCACATGATGGAGCCAGGATTCCTCTTGGAATTCCCATTTTGCTGTTCATTTTCCAGTGACACGTCTCTATTACACTGCGGATTGCCAAAGCCTGAATATGTCAATGGTAAACAAACGAACTTGCTAGATAGCAAAAGCAAAACGCTCCTTTCCCAGAAAGAGGCGAGGCTCATCACGATTGGGAAATAATGGGGGATGCAGCATTCGCAACCAACAAAAGGAAGTGTGAAACATCTGCTGTGCTTCAAACTCCTTGGACTCCTGTCAACTCATTAAGCAGCATCCCAAGAAACAACAGAGGATTTTTTTTGTCTTTTTGGCAGAATGGTTAGAATTTAGAATTCAGCCATCATAACATTTTCATTAACGTGGAGACTATCTCCACCCGCATCCCAGTGGAGAGATGTATTTTTATATAGCCTAAGCAGTGGTCCTGTGGCCAAGACATAGCAAAACATGACACTCACTTCCACTGTGAAAATTAGTGGGACAATAATATTGCCACTGCCACTGGGGGAAATGGCCAGGGCAGTGGATGAGATTGCACCTGAGCGACCTCTGCCATGTTGCAAACGCGGAACAACTCCTTGGTTTTCTGAGAAGCTGCGAATGCTGAAGTGACAGGGCAGATGTCTCAAGCGACACCATGATGGAAAACCTGTGCTGAGTTTGACCAAACATGGGCTAGAGCTCATTGTAGAGCCTGTTCTGTGGCAGTGTTGGCAGTGAAACGAATTTGACATGAATTGATATGTTTCAAGCATGGGAAGGGGATCGTGGTGGTTACCTCTCTTCGCCTCCCCTGTGTTGCCTCTCTGATCATTGCTGGCTCCAGGCACCTGGGGGCCCTGGGGGGTCAAACCCTGCACAGGGCCCCCCATGGAGTCCCACCTACCCTCTGGTGGGACATTGAGTGCTTCTAAGGAATCAGGGAGCAGCCTGACGAGGTGGGGCTGCTGATGGTTATGGGCCCTCAGTGAGTGCCCAACCTTGCCAGTCTCTGAGGCCATCCCTGCCTCTGAGTGGCATCTCTCCTATCTCACTCCACTTCCAAGAAGTTGCAGCAGGCAGTTGGAGAGAAACGTCGTACGAACGTTTATATAACATTCTTCCTGCAGATCTGCTCCCAAAGGGAGATTCCAACAAGCTTTGTTCCGTTTGCATTTGAACATATGTTCCTGTAAGTCACCTTTAGTGCTCCTTGAGCTAAAAAATTAGGCCATTATCCCAGAGTTCCTTTTTGCTCCAGAGTGTTTCTTTTAGATCACACTGTGGCCATCTGGAATTGGGACAAGTAAACAGTCGCACAGCAATGGCTGCCTATGTCAATTTGACAGGAGCATAATGTGATCATTCAGCTTGCATCGCTCCTATACAACAAACCGCTCTTAGCCCTGTATGCTAGACCTGGCTTCAACTAATGCAAACTGGCATTGCTCCACGGATGTCAATGTCGCAAACACTAGCTCAGCATCTGGTCTCACACATCTAAATCTGGATTCTGTACATATCCTTCTTAAAGCCCCCCTTTATGGGAGAGCTGGGGAACATTGGGCTACCCAAAATTAAATGTCTGTTGAGTGCCAGAAAGGATGCCAACATACCTTTACAGTTAAATGAGTTTTTCTAAGGTTGGTGTTAATCTTGGCATCTGAAAAGCCTAGTAGAACAAGATGAATGATGAAATCCTGCGACAGAGTGACTTTTTTTTTATTAGAGGGTAAATTTATTAGTGGTGAGAAATGCCAAATGGACCACACTGGAAACAAACTCCCCATTGATCCCCAAACAGGTGTAGCATGGACAGTGGAAGACCAAGCCTCCATGCTTCAGCCCTGCAAATATTCTTTTTAATGAAAACTATGCTTGAACCTGAGCCAAGGGAGACCTGTTTTAGGGCTAACAGATATTTGAATTGGCTCTGTATGTGCCTATAAGTAGCATGAAGGTTTTGAGAGGTTTTGTCAAAGGACTAGAAACTTGAACTCTTTAGTGCTTGTGAATAGCTTTTGTAAGAAGGACTAGAAACTTGAACTCCTCAATGCTTGTGAATGATATGCTCAGGCTGCACTTCAAGGTTTTTACCTGGAACTGCAAATACAAAGCCAGATGCATTTTGGTTCTAAGCACACCTTCATCCTCACTTTCTTGGTACAGGTCACACACAACATCATGATATTTCGTCAACTTATTATTATGAAGAATATTTATATACCGCTTTTCAACAAGAGTAGTTCCCAAAGGAGTTCACAAAGCAGTTTACACAGTGAAATAAAAAGTAAAACAAACTGTATAAATAGTAAAAGAAACATATTTGCTAGATACCCTTTGATCCTGAAAACACGCATATTTGCTACATACCCTTTGGTCTTATGACTTTGCCCTAACGGTCTTAAGACTGGCTCAACTGATAATGTCATCATGCTCTGTGCATTGCAATGGCATTACCAACATGGCAATGACTCCTGGCTAAAGCAATTGCATTCCTAAATCACATCTGTTAAAAGCATGTTCTTCAACTTTACATGTATCCATAGGCATAAATTTTGATGTAAAAACCTGCTCAGCATGAAAGGCCTGAAACTTATGTAAGCACATATTTGAAAACACCTTTTTCTTGTGCTTCTGAGATCACTGTGCCAGCCACAGAATATAGTGTATATCATAGAATCTCATTCTGCCTTTAGATGTCCCAGAATTCTAAGTTGCTATTTCCCCCCCCCCCATATCCCTTAATGTTACACATAAATAACAAATTGTTAAACATCCTCAACTAGAAAGGCTCTGGGAGCCACAGCAAAGAAGCTTGTTATGTTGCAACCTTTATTTCTAGTAGTAATAGTTGCTATTCCTACTATTACAATATATCAAAAACACAATGTGTCCATAAGTGGCAATAGAAGTACTGTAATATCTAAGGTCGGCAGTTCGAATCCGTGCGACAGCTCCTGCCAACCTAGCAGTTCGAAAGCAAGAAATTGCAAGTAGATTAATAGGTACCGCGTCAGCGGGACGGTAACAGCGTTCCATGCGCCTCGGTGTTGAGTCATGCCGGCCACATGACCATGGAAACGTCTTCGGACAGCGCTGGCTCTTCGGCTTTGAAACGGAGATGAGCACCGCTCCCTAGAGTCGGACACGAATTGTCATGGGATACCTTTACCTTTACCTAATATCTAACACAAGTTGCAAACATATTTAGATACACATATATACAGTATATGTTATTGATTTTCATGGAGTCGATCTCCCCATAGAAGAGCTGAAGACCAAAGCCTTCCTGCAGGTGTCTTAAATAAATGGTTAGCACTTCATCTGAGGCTGAATGGAATTATATCCACAAACAAATAAATCCAGTAATAGTTGCATAATTTTGAACGACTTGTTCTCACCGCAAGAGTTTCCAGAATCGGAGTTTCCAGATTGGTGACTTTAATTGCGACCTGAAGTGAGCCAGGATCCCTGCTCACATTGCTCTCAAATAAATCACATCTCTGTTAAAAACGGAAAAGAGTATGATCAAACTATCAACTGAGATTATGACTGTACAAATTATTTTTATCGTACAGAAGAACCTGGACGTATGTGATTTGAAATTACAGAAAAGGCCCACTATACCGTAAATTTTAATATGGTTTCTCTAATGAGCTCTGTGAAGACTTCTGTAAACTGATAGTGAAATACTTGCACATGAATATAAGTGAAGAGATAGGTAGACCTTAATCATGTTTCCTTCAAAAGCTTTAGCACATGGAACTTCTTGGCAGGCTATCTGTCTATTGTTCCTAGATACCTAGCAAAAGGACAACAAAGGATCTTTTTTCAGCTGGCTCATTTACTGTATAATGAATAAAAAGACTCTCAGTATAAAAGCAGATGTTATGGAAATCTGGCATGACAGAGGTGGGTTTTAGGCCCTTAAGCACAACTGGATCTGGTGCAGAAATTGGATTATGCCCCGTAAATCCTTTAACCTCCTCTTATGAATAAAACTGTGTACACCTAGGTGCAATTTTTAACAGGGAGCTGGTTTTAAATCAGATTACTGGAAAGCAATATGAGAAAAACAATGATATTTCAGATTCCTATAGTAAGTACATGAACAGCTCAATCCTACACAACTCCCTGCAGGGCAATGCAGCTGCACCACTGAGGCATGCACTGTATCCTGCGGGGAGCTTCAGACCCTGGCGGTCTCCTCAGGGTAAGGGAACATTTGTTCCCTTGCCCCCGGGGTAAGCCTATGCCAGCCCACTGGCAGCCCAGTCCTATCCTTTCCCCCCTGCAGATATAACCATGCCAAAATGGCTTGCGATGCATCCTGCAGGGGGAGGGGGAGTTGTGGAGGTCTCCACTGGGTAAAGGTTCCCTCACTTGGGGTAAGCCTTTGTGGTGTGGATAGGTCTACATCAGGGGTTCTCATCCTGGGTACCCCCGATCACAGTCCAATTTTCTGAAGAACCCCCTTCTAAATAACTGCTAATTAATTGGATTAAACAATTAATTAATTATGTAATTAATCATTAAATAAAAAAGTACTAAAACAATTTTAAATGTGAAAAAATGTCTTATTTAACTCTGTGTGTGTGTGTGTGTGTGTGTGTGTGTGTGTGTGTGTGTGCATGCAAGAGAGAGAGAGAGTTGCAAGGATCTCTTCCAAATCACACTTCCCAAAATCAGCTCCTCCCTCCCTCACCCCACCAAAGTACATTTTCCAAAGTACAAAAATTAACCCAAAACTAAAATCAGAGAGACAGAAGGGCTCCAAAAATAATTAAAATTTAAAATCCATGTTAATTAACACTTAATCAGCTGCTGATGGGGCAAATAAGGGGCAGGGCTTGGCATATTCCCAGCAAGAGGTCTGCGTACCCCTAGGGGTACCCGTACCACAGGTTGAGAACCCCTACAAGTCTACATGAACTTGCACTAGCAAAATCGTTGGTGTAGGTCTGTGTGGACCCAGGACGCGGGATTGAGTCCGGGAAGGGGGGTTGGATTTGGCGGTCGCTGATGATGAACCTGCCCCCTTCCTGGAACTGATCTGCCCCCATCACGTCCCCATTCTATCCACTCCGCCCAAAACACAGTCAATCCTCCTTCCCCACACAAACTTTTGCTTTTGGGGTATATGCTTTTAACAGCCCAGTCCAGCCTAAGGCCTCAGCGGCACAATTCAGGCACAACTGCAGCCTACGTGCCTTAGGCTCGAGTTGTGCCTGAATTGTGCCGCAGAGGCCGAATTTGTGCTGCAATTGTGACTGACATAGGACGGGTTAAGGAAAGTTGACCAATTCAGTCCTAAGTTCGGCATAAGAGCTATTCCGTCCTAAGTTTGGCCTAAAAGTGGGCGTGTTGGGGGTGTGTTGGGGGAGTGATGGGGGCGGTTACGAATTTGAGTCGGATTCCAGTCACTGGCAAGCTCCGACACGCCCCCTCGAGCACAACTGCAGCACAAAATTTAGGTCAACAAAAAAGGTGGACTTAAATTTGAGGAGACCCATAGGAGCCATTTTACCTTACCCACTCCAGCCCTCTCCTGAGTTGTGCCTGAGTTAGGACGGAACAGTTGTGGCATAACTCTGGACATGGACCCAAATAGTTACCCTATCAGCACCCAGCCCCACCCAGCCTCTTTCCCACAAAAGCCCAGCCCCAGCCCTCCACTCTCTCTCTCTCTCTCTCTCTCTCTCTCTCTCTCTCTCTCTGAGCATGTGGCGTGGGGTCCTGTCCCCCAGCAGCCACAAAGTGGGACTTTGTCGGTGGAGGGCAAAATTCACAAACACCCCACTTCTCCTCTCCTCTCTGCCCCCCTCTAGGGCAGAGAGGGCTGTTCTGGCTGTGGCCAAACTGTTTACAGCTGTGCCTGGGCAGCTGTCTCCATGCAAGTGTTTGCTAACCCATGTCTTTCTCCCAGCCCCTCTCCCCCCCCCCCACAGGCAACAACACCAGCAGGTAAGTGCAGGTAAGAGCAGGGTTCGTGCTGACATGTGGTCTGACTTCTGCCTCTTTGCATATAGAAATATAGGTGGGATACATGCCTCTTTACCAATGTCTTGTCTCATAGCTGCCTGCAATGCCTGCCATGATATGCCTCTTTACCAATGTCTTGTCTCATAGCTGCCTGCAATGCCTTCTCTGAAATGCCTCTTTACCAATGTCTTGTCTCATAGCTGCCTGCTTTGCCTGCTATGATATATAGGATACATGCCTCTTGACCACTGTTGTGTCTGATTGCTGCCTGTAGTAATGTGAGCACACAATGCCACAAGTGTGGAACTGTTAGCCTTATGTAGGCACCAGCTGTTTCCCCCCCCCCCTTTACTCCCTTTACTCTACAGGGTCTACTGACAGGTCAGTATTGCTAGGTTTGCCATGGTTGTGACCCACACGTTGTGTTGTTGTCTCTCTCTTTGACCCTTTTCCCTTACAGGATCATGCTCTCCTTACACCCAGGGAAGGAGCGCAGACCATGCTATGTGTGTCACACCTGTCAGCTGTGTTTGATTTCTCTCCCTGCAGGCCTTTGCAATCCGCACACTGGCATTTCTTCAATGGTGATTGCTACCACACAGCAGCTGCCATGGAACACCCCCATGTTTTTTTGTCTCCCCAGGAATGTCCACTACCACCTACCTTCCGGGGAGCACCCCTGGGCCTGCAGTCTGGTTGCCCCACGGTCGTCTGCCTCGATGCTGCCAGAGGTCTGGGAGCCTGCCCTGCAACCCTCCTCAGCTGCTGCTGCTCCACCTCCCTGGCTGCCTACTTGCTGTCCCTCCCCTTTCTATGGAGCAGGCTGTGGTTCCACAGGGGAAGAGCCTGCATCTCCAGGTCCATGGGGCATGCCTGCTGCTGCTGCTACGTTCTGAGTGGCTGCTGTGCCTACCCCTGGCAGCCTCGCCTGGCAGCCTCGCCTGGCCATCTCTGCCAATGTTCCAGAACAATAAAGATGCCCCTTGGGCAAAGGCCCCTTGAACAACATGTCCCCAATGTAACACAAGCATTGCCCCCCACACACAGAGACAGTGCCCAGCACACAAGCCCCTGCATGACTCCCATCCAGGGACTGCCACTGCCTTCCCAGGGAGACCACAGCAGGGGGGCTGCCAGACCCTTAGGGCTCAGAGGGGAGGGGGGAGTTGGGGGGCCTCTCAGGCAGGCAAACAGTGACAGGCGACATGGCGCCCATACTGGATCCGCTCGCGTCCGCCACGTCCGTGAAGAGCCCTTTCGGCAACCGGGGCTCTCACCGGCCCTCGGTCCGCCCATCAATGGCGTCCGTTTCCGCCCGTCAATGGCGTCCGTTTCCGCCCTCGGTCCGCCCGTCAACGGTGTCCGTTTCCGCCCTCGGTCCGTCTGCATGAGAGGCGCCCGTTCCTGCATTGCCTTCATCTGCGAAGTGACCCCTGTGTCCCTATTGGTCTCTGCAGACCCCTCTCCCTGTATCCCTCTCCCACCAGCCTTGTTGTCTGTCTGTTTCTGACCCACCCGTGCCCCTCCCCAGCACCCCCTGTCTGTGTGCCTGTCTCCCCTCCCACTCCCTGATGATGGACGCTGGCACCCCCCACCCCGCCAGAGCACCTGCCGCGAGGCGCCGACTTTGCCCCATCTGGGGGCGTGATGAGCTGCGTGAGCCCTTCCCGCTCGCAGCAGACAAGCCCAAGGCATCTCTCGGTCTTGGCCGGGGCACGGAGCAGAAGGCATGCCGGGATGCCTTCTTTGTGGGCATTGCCACGGCCCTGGAGGCCCAGGGCTTCAGGCAGCGCACGGGCATGTCATGGCAGAGGCGGTTCCAGACTTCATGAGACCCCCCTTGTGCGTGCCGTTCCCACCCCCTCCTTCCCTTCTCACCCCCGCCCCCCCATGACTCCCACGTGCAGCCTCAACATGGCTTAGGGGTGGCTACCCCTTCTGCAGGAGGGAGGGCAGTGGCACTCCCCCCTGCGGCAGGTGGCTAATGCACAGGGTGCCCTGGGGCGGCTGGCACTGGCACAACCTCTGCCCTTCCGCTGACTTGCCACCGTCATCACTCACGTTTCTCAGCCTCGTCTCAAATTTCCAGATGCTAGAACAGCTCTTTGAGGTCTCCTTCAGCCTCTGTTTGTTTGTATGCAAGTAGTAAGAAAATTGAGGACTGATATTAAAGAAGGCAATATCCATCATGTATAAGAAACCTTATACAAATTTTGGGTCTGGGTACTAAACGTTCTCAGATATTTTTCTCCAACATGGTGTAGAAATACGATTTGTTTGTTTTTTAAACATAAATGGAGACAAAGGTTGGAGATGATTTCAAGGTGGATATCTGTCCTCAAGTAACTACACATCTTTTAACAAATCTTCATTTATTCATTCATTTTAGCTTGTAACCTACCCCTTCCCAAGGGCTTGGGAGGAAGGTGTAATAACGGTTCACACAAAATAAGCACAAAATAGCCAATTCAAGTTAGCCCCGCCTGTTCAGTTCCAGCCTTCTGGGATGCATGCAGGTTTGGACTTTGACAAAACTCTAGGCAAAGGGAGTTTCATAGTTGTGGGGCAGCTACTGGCAATGCCTTTCTATGCATCCTTGATGTTTGAACATGCCTCTTAGATGGTACAGTCAGGAAGGTGCTCTAAATTAATCTTAACAGTCATGGTACAGAGAAAACAAGGTGGTTTCCGCCTTTCCGGAGTATTTAGGGTCCAAGCTGTTGGGTGCTTTATCGGTAAAAATGCAAGTGCCAATTCTGGAGAACCAGTGTAGTATGTTCTCGGCAACCTGGCCCAATCAGGGTGTCTTTCAAGTGGAATAATGATTCCCGTTGTTCCCTTGGGCATCTGCTTCTACACCTGTGTACTTTTCTGTATACACAAAGAATTCCAGCAACAATCCCTCCATGTGGAACTTGCTCCCTTGGAAGGTGAATTCTGCTCCTTCCGTTTTCTCCTACCAGCATTCTCTGAAGACGTATTTGTTTTGTCTTACAAAGTATAGTTATAGTTAGTTTTAGGGGCTTACTTTCCCTCTCTTGAGCTGTCTTTTATTATGCAATTTTATTTTGCTGTTTATATATATTTGCTGTTATGTATATTTTTAAATATATATTTGCTGTTATATATATATATTTAAATATGTTATAAGCTGCCTTGATTCTTGTGAGAGTGAGATAGGGCATACTTTTTTTAAAGTAAATAAAAACAAATTCTCGGCCTTTACAGATGCTCGGCTGGGGCCCTGTGCATTCAGTGAAAGTGTGTAGGAGAGGTGGTGTCACAGCAGTGTTGCCCCCGCCATACATGATGTGCCCTACTTCATAGACATATTCCCAAATGCATGTATAGTCAGGGCAGCTTTCCACCCACCCTACAAGCACTAAGGAGGAGCAACCAGAACTGAACTATAACATTCATAAGACAAAGAGCAAAATAACTGAAAAAATGATTGAAACAATCATAAATAATACACATACAAGCTCGTTTGACACTTCATCGTATAACGTTGGCCAAACATTTGAGCAACAGCAAAAAAACCATTAGAGCAAAAATATTAAAATAAATAGGCAGCAATCAAATGCGTCAGAAATTAAAATATTTACATAGCAAAATTAAAAGTGCTTCACTGCCAATTAACCCACTTGGCTGTGGTGGCCCATGTGTCTTTGACATCAGTGAATAAAATCATGTGGGTTGCCATAGTCAGTGAGCTGAAATGTCAGTGGGGGGCAAATGAGGTCGAGGACAGTGAGGGCAAAAAAGAAGCCAAATGACAGAGGGCAACAGCAGCTGGGGAACAAAAGTTGTCCAGAACAGCACTGAATCAGCAAAGCTTTTTTCGGTAACTGGTTCAGCTGCATCGAATGTGCTAATTTCAAAGTAAATATAGAAATTCAGAGCGCGGTTGGTGCATCCCTAAAACACACGATGTTTCTGGCTGAAGGGAAACAAATACAAGTCTCCTCACTACACTCTCTTATCTTTTCCACCATACCATATTTTGCATCTTTCTGTCTTTCATCCACATGAATATATCATGCTCATCCCTTCCTTTTCCGAGTCCCCTGATCTTCAGAAACAAGCAGTCTGTCAGAGAGCGGAAGCCAAGCTTGCAATTCTTGCAAATAACAACTTTACCTAAGCAAAAAGTACAGGCCCCAATACAATATATTTAGAACACCAACAGCTCCCCGGTTGTAGGTAATCAGGATGTTTGATAGCAGTGGATGAGTCACGCACTTAGAAGAAGTCAACAATCTATTGAAAATATCAGAATTCCACCCACACAGATATACGTACCGTATTCTAAAGTCATACAGAGAGCCCATTTCCCTTCGAGTAAAACAGAATAAGTTAATCATAAAAGACTTGCTTTTTTCCCAGGCCATTACTGTTTTGGAAACATGCTGGCTTCTTTGAGTTTTCAGAAGAATAATGTAGCCACTTTAGGGTTGCTTCTTGAAATGTTTGAAATGGGAACTCCTGCATCTGCTTTGTGAAAGTGGGGATTTCATGTTTGCATGTTACATGTCATTGCCCCCCCTCCATTTCTGTATGCCAGCAGGGCCCATGAGAGGGGGGTAAAGGGGGTAAATTGTACCCAGCCCAGGAGCCAAAGAAGGGGGCCCAGAAACTTCCTGGGATCAGAGTTGGCTGCATGGAAATTTGAAAGACAAAGGCCAGGCCAACCAGGAGGCCAGGTCTACCAAGAGGATAGACCTGGCTGCAGGATTGGGAAGCCTGGTAGACCTGGGCTCCGGAGACTTTTCTGGCTGTTTTGCCCCTCCTCCTGCCCTGTTTTGCCCCTCCCCCTTTGAGAAGGGGCCCAAAAGAAACTTTGTACCACCTGATAAAATTCCTCTCAGAGGCCCTGTATGCCAGTGTGTAAAGGCACTCACTTGGACTCAACCTTGTACTGTCTAATGCCCCAATCCTATCCCCCTACCTTCTGATGTGATGCAGCTGTGCTGCCAGACTGTGCACTGCATCCAATGTGTGTGGGGGAAGGGGCAACCAGGTGACCTGGGAGAGGTAACTAAAATATGTTTTACTTAACCCCCAGTAGGCCACCTGGTTGCCATTGGGTCTCCTTGGACCTACGTCAGCTATTTAGCTGGTGTACGTCCAGAGAGTCTCGGGGCAGGTCTGGGCTTGGAAAGGGGGATAGGATCCCAGTATGTGTTGCTGTCACTGAGATCCACCCCGTCCTGCCCCCGGTTTGGCCCTCTCTCTCCCCCAGTCCTCCCCCAAACCACCCCCTCTGCCACCTTACATGTTTCAGCATGGCATCTGGGGCCCACCAATGCACACACAGAACCTCCAGCTGTTTGCACCGGCAGCTGTGTAGCACACGACGGTGGCAGTGGTACTTAAGGCAGCGGATAGGGAGATCTGCTGCGCTAAGCACTCAGTAGGATTGGGCCATTAATTTTTTAATAATGTCAGAAATGCTATTGTTGTAGCTTTGCACTTCCCTTGAAAATCATACTATGTGCTGAGAATCAATCCCATCAAAATTTGGGGTTTGCTCTATTTTAATTATTGCAACCAACACTGCATTGCATCAATAGACATACTTCTTATTTATCTTTTATCTTTTACCACAGAGTCCCTCCCAGCTTACATGGATGAAGCAATTTGATCCTGGAAGCTCTGTGATATTCTAGAATAACTTATATAAGTAATGATTAAATTAAGTAGAGGTGGAGTCTTATCCATATTGCATCTGAACGTATTTTCTCATTAAAATTCAAAACAAGATCTAAGGAAGAGGCCTCTGGTTTCTTACTTTTCTATTATTTCACAGTGTTGTAAGCTCAAACAACAATCCATAAAACCACAACTTAACAGAAAATCATGTGCCCAGTGCTATGCTCACTGTTCTTGGGAGCAAGCCGGCCTGGAGAGCCAAAGACTTGAACAACTCTGACTAGGTCTCAGACTGGGAACACGCCTTCCCTCGGTTCTTGCAGCTGATTGGTTCTGTGGTAGTCTACACGAAGAGACTCCTTTTGGGTGTCACTCTGCTCCGGACAAGGTGTGGTGGCTGAGACTGTGAGCATTCAGCTCATAGAACACTGAGATTGCGGGCAGGCTGCTGGCTGGAGGCTTGTTGCTTTCCCCAGTGGAAGGACATATTGTGTCCTTGCTTCATCAGTTCATACAGGGAAACGTGATGATTTACAGCACAGTCCTTGATATGAGGTCTGGGGCAGGAGGTTTGGCTCAGTTGGTAGAGCTGCCGTCTTGTAAGATTGAAGATTGGTGAACAGCCAGTTCGAGACACGCCACTGTCAAAAAGCTGTGAAAAAAGCCTCTGTGAGGAGAGATAAGAGCTGCCAGCTGCGTCGGCCAAGCGTGGGAGGCGACAGCCAGGGAGAGGCCAGACTGCAAAGGATATCATCTGGAATGCAGTTGTTCATGAAAGAGGGAACATTTATATATATGATTGTAAAGCCCCCCACTAGGGGAGTTGGGAAAGCCTGCCTATGTAAACCGCCTTGAATTAAAGTCAGAGGAGAAATCCAATGACCAAGAAAGGCAGTATATAAATACTGTATATGATGATGATGATGATGATGATGATGATGATGATGATGTCTACTTCTAAGTAAGCCCCACCGAGTTCAAGTGTGTACAGAATTTCAGTCTTTCCATTGCCTGGCCACTTACCAGCACAATCCTAACCAACTTTCCAGTGCTGGTGTAGCTGCAATGCAGCCCCGAGGTAAGGGAACAAGTGTTCCCTCACCTTGAAGAGGTCTCCATGACTGCACCTGCACTGCAGAATGCAGTGTGCACTCTGTTGGCACAGCTACACCGGCGCTGGAAAGTTGGTTAGGATTGCGTTGTACATGACCCAGGCAACAACTGTCTTCTATCTGTTGCTGCCCATGAACACGGCCAGAGGGAGTGCTTCTGTAGTGTGTTTTCTGTTATGCACTGAGTCAGCTGCCTGAGAATATGTAAGTATAGCTCATAAACAGCGGGAGCGCAACCCAGAATGCTTCAATTGCAAAAGGGCAGGACTTCTGGTTTGGTTGAAAGGGGCTGAGCACATGAAGAAGTTCTTTCATTTGCACGATCCCTATAAATCGAACCAGAAATCCTGCACTTCTGCATTTGAAGAAACTGTGCCAGGAGCAAGGGAAGGAGGCGGGTGATCTGCTTTCCACCCGCTTTTAGCAGGCAGACAGTAGATCAGTGTGAGTTGCATCCACAGCAGGCTGGAGGGAGGTGGTGGGGGTGAAGGGCACCCTGAATCTACCACCCTCTTGCCCCCCTGCAATCTGCCACTGATGCAACCCACATCACCTCACTGATGCACCCACATCAGGATGGGCCACTCCTGCTCCTAACGGCTGGTAGAATTCATGACTCTGGCTGAAAAATATGCTGTGTTCCTTGAACAGAACTTTCAGAACTTTTTATTAAGCATTTGCACTGGCTGCATTTTTGGGTAAGATGACTAGGCCAAGTGGAGGGCTGCTCTAGTTTTGCCAACATCCTTTCCTCAGAAGAAAATAAGTCAAGGCAAACACAGATATGTGATTTATGGAGACTGCAGCAGGGAGGCAGGGAATGTTTCCAATTCATACTTTTATGCTGTCAGTGATGAGACTGTGGAGATCTTTAAAGCGTATTGGACTCACGTAGTTTTTGGTCTGCTCACAAACACTCTGTGCCAAAAATATCTTTTCCCCTGATTGCTCTCTTTTCTGAAGACATATGGATTATTTGGGGGCAGGGAGGGAAAGGCAACGTTATGGGTGAAGTCAGAATGATACTCGACTGACGTGGAGCAGTCAAGGCTGTGACCAAATTGTACCCACACACTATGCTTTCAGACAACTGGCAATCACAATCGCACTAATCAACTTTTTGGCATCCAGGAGGGAGTGAACAGCCACAGCTCATCAGTGCTATTGGTGGGTTTCTATACACATGCAAGACTGGGGGATAAACTGCATGCAACCCCCATTTTCTTGTGTAGGCTCTCAGTGAAGATTGCTTCTGCAGTGGTATGCTGCCTAGTTAAATCGGGAGGTGTCTTTGTGACGGATATATCTTCAATGTTATAGTGTAGGGTTTTCTAAAAACATTACCATACATTAATTATGTTTCGGAATGAGGCGAAATGCAACAAAGGCAGCATTTTTTTCAGGAAGGGAGGGGGAAAGAGTGGTCCCAGGGCATGCTCTGAGGGGACATGATACAGCCACAGTCTTTGCTTAAGCTAAGCGGGCTTATGAGGACTGGCTCCAAATACAATAGTTCAGGGGTTCTCAACCCCTTCCTGGCTAAGTACCACCTCCAGCGCCCCTCTCCTGCTGCGTACCACCGGAAGTGACTGGCAATGACATCATCGCCAGTTACTTCCAGGTTTTCAGGTTTTTGGAGGCCAGAAAACACAGGTAGGAGGCTCTGGGTGGGGGGAGGGCCCTTCTCAGCGTTCCTGAGAGGCTCGGCCAAAGGCAGGAGCCTGTCAGGAGTGAAAACACGCTGCTGAAAGCATCACGTCAGAGCAGGGTTCCAGTGGTTTAGCAGTGTCTGAGTAGCACCAGTAGTCGGCCGAAGTACTACTGGTGGTACTAGTACCACTGGTTGAGAAGCCCTGCAATAGTTATTAAATAAACACTTTCAGCAATGGCAAAATGCATCCCTCCCCCCCTCAGAAACATCTCAGGGCAAAATGTTCATCCATTCTTCATGAGAACAACAAAATGAAGGAAACATTGCCCTTACTCGAAATAGGCTCCAATTCTGATTGGCTACATAGCATTGTGATGCCCTTGTATTCTCTCCGAATAGCTGGGGTTGCTTCAAGAAGAAAAAATCTTTTACAGTGGTGCTGAAGCAGCTGCAGAGATGACAAGACAGCTAAAAAGGTACATTTCATTTAAAGGATATCTTGGAAAATATTTCATCCCCTGGAAAGTAACAAAAATCAAACAGGTGAACACTCTGTGCTGATCTGATTATCATTTTTTTTTAAAAAAAATCTATTAATTACCTGTTCAGAGCTTAGGTAATTCAGAACTTGGGTAATGAGCAATATTTTAATAAACTACCTATATTGTGTCACTTTGGTACCCGGCCTTCCTCCAAAGAACTCAGAGCATTATGTATTGGGGTAATGGTAAGTCACTGTATATACACAACTGTGCCCTGATGTGAGACTGAGAAAGGCCTTCACACAAACTTGTGACCTTCACATCCAGTGACCTTCACAGCTAAGGGAGGACTGAACCCAACCACGGTGCCTCACCAGCTCTCAGTATTCATATGAGATAAACACTGAGATACAACATTTATATTAATCATGCGTATGTTACTGTCCTACCCCCTTATCTCTCTTATGCATTTCAGCACGTGCGCACGCACTCACGCACGCACTCACAGAGCACTCCTGCAAGGAATATCATGACTGGGATGACAGGCAGGAATCCAGAGCTCCATGTATATAAGAGTTTTCAATGTATTCTATTGATACTCTATATATTCTCAGACATTTCTGGGCTGTGTTGTGAATTTTCATTTCATCAAAGAGACTGGGAAAGACCCCTTGTGTGTGTGCGTGCCTTGAAGTCACTATTTCATCTAAAAAATAAAATGGCTTTTGGTTATTTGACGGTGCACATGTCAGTCCTAATTCCAGGAAGAGCCATTGTGCTGAGCTTGCATTAACAACAAGACAAAATATGCTTTGATAGCTTTGAGTTTGTTGTGGCTGAGCGTTCATAGGCAACAACCTGCCCCATCAGACTGGAGTGATTCAATTGGGGTGGATGAATGATGGATGCACACAAGATGACAGCTAAACATAACACGACTACAATACGACTGCAACAGAAATGCACTTGATGGTAAGATCCTCTTGGAGATCTCTTGCTCAGTTGGGAACTGCTTGGGCAAATATTGTACATACCTTCATACTGTACAAGTCCAAAAGATCTGACGGAAACAAAAACGCCAAAGGGCTCAGATCAGAAAAGTCACCTTGCCAGTAAATGGCAGGTCATGTATTTGGGTTGGCAAACTGGTTAAGGAGGATACCATCTGGGAGTGATTTCTTTTCCCTAAGCAAAAGTGGCTGGAAGAAAACTTAAGATATGAAAAAAGCCAGATAATCCTGTTGAAAGAGAAGGGAGGAAGAAAAATATTTGAAAAAAAAAAAAACCAAAAACTTCTCATGAAAGAATCCAGAATGAGGTTTCCAGTGCAGAGCAGAATTATGCAGACTTGGCCTAGAAATGTAAGAAATGTTGCAGACCACTCATTAAATAAGACAGGAAAGATTCATGAACTTGAATGAGGACACCAAGCTATTAAGATAGTCCCTTAATGGCTGGCTTTTCCCTCACTGAATTTCAAGAGATGATCAACATCGTCTAACAAATTTTTTTTGAAGGGACGGCGTGAAAAAATATCTTTAGATCAGAAACTAATGGCCCAACTTTATCCTGGGCCTATGGCAGTGGATTTGCAATCTGCTGCCATAAGCCCAGTTATGGAGGCACAAAAGGTGCACCACCACCAGGTGCTCCAGAGCTGCTGGCGCAAATGGCCAGAGGCTCCGTGCACCTGCCCAAGACCCACCCAGGCCGTACTGGAGCAGGTAAGGTGGCAGTAGGGGTGGGGTGTGGGCAGTTTGGGGGATCAGATAAGTTTGGGGGAGGAACTGGGGGCAGGAGGGGGTGGATCTCCTCGGCGGCGGCAGTGCACACCAGATCCCATCCCCCTTTCTTGGCCGGCCCACAGAAAAAGGAAGTGTGAATCAACTTATTTAGGCCATTCTATCATTGTTACTTTGTTGCTTTAGTGCTTTATCCAGATTGGTTTCGGGCAATGTGGACAAAATTGGGGTACTTCTTCTCTACATACATTTGGAATTTCTGGTGGAGGTCTTTTCTCCAATATGACCATTTAGACACGAATGCAACCCCACATTACAATAATAATAATAATAATAATAATAATAATAATAATAATAATAATAATAATAAAAAGAGGTGACATACTTAGCTTTCAAAGTCAGACTTGCAAATGGGTTAACGTTTCTCCCCCTAATGAAACAGTAGCTATTGATAAAGCTGAGCTTTCAAGCCTGGAATTCCGCAAGTGCTCTTACATATACCGTACACAGAGCTCTTAAATGTACAACAGGCCCCATTCATTTTGATGGAAGAAACCCACCTGCACATACAAAAGAATCCATTTAAACTCTTTCCATTGAAATGAAAGGGAAGCCATTCTGGTGGAAATCAGTGCATGCATCAGAGGTACCGTTCATGGAATGAAACACCTGATTTATTTAAGATATTTATATCCTATCCATGGGGTTGTTGGTGTTTCTATGGGCACTGTTGCGGGGAGGGGCAGAATCCACACTTAAGGAGGCAGCAGCACCTGGAGGTGGTGATGGTGGTTCTTTGCCTGTCCCATCTTCCCTTTGTCCTCCACCTCCTCACAGGATGGCTGGTGTTTTACAACCACTTTGACAGTGCTGTGTGTTGATTGTTCTTTCATTTGATATCCAGGGAACTGAAGTGATATTCTGCTGAAAAGCATTTGTCATCATAAGACATATATTACACTTGCAGTCGCTGAAATAATGTTTAGAATTCTAGTCCTCTCTCTTTTGTGAAAGTTCACAAGATCATAGCTGGAACTTATTTCACAATATACATAAAGGAAGAAGACTAAGGACAGAGGAAAAGGTCACAGAGTATGGGGGTTTGCATGTTTCTGTAGAAATGAGTATCCTCAAAGAAAATGACAACAAAAAATCTAAAGTAAAATTGAAACAGATGTAAGTACTGCACAGAATAGTTAAACTGCCTTTTAACTTGCCTTTTTTAACATCCTGCTGGCACAGGTGGAGTGCTGCTGCTTTTTTATGCTCCTGTTTTAATTGTAATTTGATGTGTTTTTATGAATTTTAGATGATGTTTTTATTAGCTGTTGTGGATTGTTTTTATTGTTTTAAATGTGATTATTTTTTGTATTTTGTATCCCATGTAAGCCGCCTTGGGTCCCTTTGGGGAGAAAGGCGGGGTAAAAATATTGTAAATAAATAAATAAATAAATAAACTGAAAAACACCTCTCTTGAAAAAGGTTTAGTATATCACGACATGATCTTTCACATTGTCTTGCTGCTTTCTCAGTTGAGTCAGAAACTATGGAACAGATGCATTATTTAAAGTGGGGGAAAACAAAATTTAAATTGTACCAATCTGACCAGCCAAGAACATTATTTTTTATTCTGAGATGGAGCTCTTTTGCCACAGCTGAGTATACAAAGCATACCGAGTCTGTTTTACCGGAACATTTGAGCCTTCTTTGCTCCCCCTTCACTGGCCATCAGTCTAGTTCCAGGCTCGGTTCAAAGTGGTGCTTATTATCTTCAAAGCCCCAAACAGTTTGGGCCAAGATGCCTAAAGGACCATCTTATTTATTTTATTTATTTTTCACATTTTTATACCGCCCTTCCTCCAAGGAGCTCAGAGTGGTGTACATATTTCCTCCCCTCCTTTTTGTCCTCACAACAACCCTGTGAGGTAGGTGGGGCTGAGAGATAGTGACTGGCCCAAGGTCACCCAGGAAGCTTCATGGCTGAGTGGGGATTTGAACCTGGATCTTCCAGGTCTAAGTCCGACTCCCAAACCACTACACCATCCTGGCTTCTTCCCACATAAACGTGCTGTCCCTTTAAGATTCATCTGGATAGAGTGTGTCTCTCTTGCACCTCCCACTGACATCTGAAGAGAGGTTTGTGGATATGCCTGAGAGGGCTTTTTCTGTTGTCATTCATTTCTAGGCTGTGGAACCACCTGCTCCAGGAGATCCATGTGGCTCAGTCACTACCAGTTAGATGTCCCCCTGAAGATTTTCTTATTTTAACAGTACTGTACATTTGATCTGTCTCTACCTAATCATTTCATCTGGCTGCCCCGTATTTCATGGTTTGAATGGTCTTCATCTTATATATGTTGTTGTTTAAAAAATAATAATTCATTTAAAAAATCGTTTTGTTGTGAATTGCCTTGGGCATTTTTAAAAGATGAGGTGACCTGTGGTGTGGGGAAGGGCCCTGAGGAGCTACAGCCAGATGGGACTTCTGTGTTCTTTGCCCAGGGATGATGTCATCGGGTGATGACACCTCACAAGACACAGCCAGCAGCACAGCCAGTGCTGTGGGGGAAAAGCAGAGTGGGGACATTTAATAGGAGAAAGGAAAGACTCAGGGAGAAGGGTGGAAGAGACAGAGGGGGAGGATGAAACTGGGTTAGAAGATGGGCGACAGAAAGCCAGAGAGGACCAAGGATGAGACAAGGCTGGAGGCAGAGAAACAAAGTGGGTCTGCTTGGGAAGAGGCAGGGTTGACGGTGGATCGGGCCTGGGAAGGGGGTAAGGATTCGGTGGGCACTGCAGCTGCAGAACCTGCCCCTTTCCCAGGCCCGATCTGCCCTCCTCGCTGCCCCCGTCACCACCCTGTTCCACCCACCCCCTGCCTCCCTCACCCCCCCTACATGCTCGTACCTGTGGCAGTGGGTGTCTGCTGCTGTGCAGAGCTGACTGTTTGTTGCTCCTGTCCTGGCGGTAGCCAGCCCAAGCACTCTGGCGGGTCGCATTTTGCAACTGCCAGAATGTGCGTTGTGCCGTCAGAACACTCATTGCGGCAGCACAATGCTCTAGTAGAATTGGGCCACAAGTCTCTGAACTTCCTTGCTGTCTGGTGCAAATTCTATTTTTAACGTTGCTAACATAGTTTCTTGGAACTGAGAACTCATCTGTACTCCGAAAAAAAAAAGCCAATATATGTTTTAGGAGTACATTTGCGAATGAATATTTGTTCCACCAACCACTGCAGTGCAACATGTTCAGTTTGATTCAGCACTATACAGAAATTGTACATTTCAGTAATTGGACAGCTGGGACTCTGCCTCATTCAGCCAGATTCAAATAAAGCTAGTGCAGAAATACCTATGGATGATGCATTTCAAAATGTGTTTATTTCCAATCCTCTAAAAAAGCCACATATTCAGAAATAACCTGTGGTAAACCTTTTGGGGGAACTGTACCACTTTAGAATGCAAGAGGAAGACTGAATGCCTGATTAAATGCTCCTCACATTAAAAAGTCCCTGCCTGTGGAAAGCTAGTATGTCAAGAAGGGTTCTAGATTACCCTACTCCCTGGTATGCTATGTTTGCTATATATAGGAAATGTATTACATACGACTCTAGTAGGGCTATGCCATATGATGTTTCTGAATGTGTAACTCAGCTCCAAGTCTGCTTAAGGAAAGGCAACCAGTGCTGAACGTCTCTGTGCTTAACAGACAACAAATCTTGGGCAAATTCTATCATTATCTAGTGGCTCCATATTTTAATAGAATCATGCACTGGCAATTGCATTGCAGATGCATGGCAACTCAGGTTGTAATTATATGTAATTAACATCTAAATTGCAATGTATGCATTGCAGTACAGTGGACCCCCACATTACACTGGGTTCATTTTACGATCAAATCACTTTACAATGATAGTGAACAAGGTTCACTCACTATACAATAAATTGGAAAGGTCACTTTACAATGGGCTCAAGACTGCTGTTAACAGGGCCTTGTGGGTGAGATGAGTCAATCAGTTATGCAAATGCAAGTATTTGGTAGCATCTCAGCCAATAAAGGTGTTTTTAACATCATGGCTGTGTGTATAGAGAGAAGGATATAGCTGCTGTGAATGTTGATGCAAATGCAATCCTTCTTAAGATAACATCTCAACTGGTAGCAGTGTTTTGGAGAGAAGGAAACAGCCTTGTAATTTGTGTTTTATAGTTCTAACATTGTGTGAACTGATAACCATGACCCCTAAAGGCGCAGTAAGGCACCATTTAAATCACCTTCTAGAATGGGAAATAGCTTAGTTCTGTGGCAGAAACTTCAACTTCCAAGGTTTTGGAACAAATTACCCCAAAACAATGCATTGTTGGGTTCACATTATAATGGTGTCTCTGGAATGACCATCTTAAGCAGGGGTCCACTGAAAATAGAACACTGACAGCTGATTGCTTTCATCTCCAGACTATATTCACGATGTAGAGTTGTATAGTGCATTGTATAGTGCAGTAGCAAGAGTATGACTTGGAAAGGTCGTGGTTGAACTCTCCCATCAGCCACTATTTATTATTAAAAGAGTTGTAACCTATATTTTGACTAAAGGTCTCCAGGGCGATTAACCATTTTACAAACATAAGAGCATAACAAACATATCATTTGTTTTTCCAATCCAATTTGTGCCCCCCCACTATTTTTATTGGAAAAACTCTTTCCATTGCCTTTCAATTGAAAGGGCTCCCCCCAATAACAATAGCATGTGGGGTGCAGTGGTGTTCCTATGACCGCCCCCTGTGCCGGAAGTGACGTAACGGCAGCAGCCGTTATCGAGCACTCAGAGGCACAGGGCGGGCGGGAGGGCCGAACACGCCGCCGGCGCTCCTCTCTTGCCCCGGCGAACGGGACGATCTGCCCTGCCGCCAGCCGCCATTGGACCCCCTCGCCCGCCTGCCGCCCGATCCCGCTGCCCCAAGGCCCCCACCACTGACGACGCCACTGGTGGGGTGGGAATGGATTGAGATTGGAACCATGGCGGGGGGGGAAGTGCTAAACTGCTGCAGTTTCACCCCATTTTGCTCCCCTAGCACACTATTTACAAAATAACTCCCAGGATATGGACCCATGTTACATAGTTGCTGCAGGGTATTGTCTGTAGACCTAGGTCTGGGCAGCTCCTGGATGGATGACTGTCTGGGAACCCCATGCATGTGGCCTTGAGTCTCATGATGAAAGAAAGGGACGAGAAATGGCGTTTATATACCTGTATAGGTTTGATACAAATGGCGCATGTGTCAGACCTGAGAGTGGCACTGGTGTTTCCCTTCACCTGCTTTTAAAAAAGAACAACGCTCCTCAGTCTGAGAGAGGATATATTTGCAGTGGCAGCCAGGAATGTCTCTGTGCTTCCTAGATTTACTAGCAGAATTATAAAAATATGGGGCTGAAAGAGACAGGATTCGCCATATCCAAACACTCCTAACAAATTACCTAATGCCATTTTTTACTTCAGGGAAAATTCCTTCCCAGCTCCAGATGTGCATGAAAAGAAAAAAAAAAGTCTGCCAAGCCTTCCCACACACTCGTGCAAGCCATCCAAAACATTTTTTTCCAGCTGTGGCCAACTTAACAACTTCAGAGGAAAGGAGAAAAGCCTGAAATCTTGGAGGTGTCATGTTTTGCATTATAGTTTTGGGTACATTTTGTATGTTCAGAGGAATATGTTGTTGTGTTCCCGCAATCTGCTTTCGGACTAGAAGCAAGACTTCATGTTCATTGTCCTTCCACATCTTTCAATGTTTCATTGTCCTTCCACATCTTTCCACATCTTTCAGGTGCCAAAAGGGTATCGTCCACTTGACAAGCACCTGTCAGGTCCTGCTGTCTCTTTTGCTCGTGTTCTCTCATTAGAACTCCTGTGCTTCTTAAATTCTGGCTGGTTTTTAGCGGCAGGTTGAGAAGCTGTCATGCGTTGCTGGCAGCTTCTAAGTATGTACACTCACATCCATGTGCTGTAGGCTGTCAACCTTAGCAGGCTCTCTATCAAAATTCAGCGGAGGCAGTATAATTTTGGTGGAACTGCACTACGACGAGGCTGATAGAAACTGGCTGTACAGGTAATGAAGCCTTGACTTTTGGTTAGACCACGATATTGTCTCCCAAAGGGACAAACTACATACTACTTCAAACGCCACACAAACCATAATTGCGGCTGAGAGCTAACACTCCTCAATCCTCTGCTGAAGTTCCATGGTGGAATGGTCAACAGGACAAGGTTCAACTTTCTGCTCACCTATGACGCTTACCGGTTGACCTTGAGACAATCGCTATCTGTTTACTCCTTAAATTCAAATGGAGGTTTTCTTGATGAATTCAGATGAAGCTTTCCAGCCCCAAATCCTGCTGGAACAGCATATTTGGTGTATTGTGACCCTGACCACCTCCTGGGCTTCTGAGTTGGAGAAAAACAATTTTTGTAAGTCAAAGGAAACATTTCACACCTCCAACATCCTCACCAACCTCATGATTAAACTCATTAAAGGAGGTAGGCTAATGAGTCACAGGCTCATCGAAACCAGGTACCACACCCTCAACTGGGTGGGAAAACAAAGGCAGAACCCAACAGGGCTCCTAAACCAGCAATAGAGGACCTTCTGATTGAGTCATCCCACCTAAGAATCTATCTATGGGGGTTTCTATGGGGAAAAAAAAACTATAAAAACCCTTGGCTTTAAAGCCTTGTGTTCTTCATTTTCCACTCATTCTTGAGTCCTGCCAGTCTTGATGCTGTTCTGTTTGTTAGCAGAGCTAAGGGATTAACGCATTCTCACACACAGCAAAACCGACTTTTGTTAAGAGGTTTACTAAAACAAAGACAGAACTGCAGCCATTGTTACAGAGGCAGAAACAAAAAGACAGGAAAAGATGTCAAACCAGAGGTCTAGTACCAGTAGGAGAGAGCAACCCACAAGCCTTTACTAAGCAACAAACTCCCCCTATTGGTGGAGGCCAACATTCACACCCACTGCTATTATACAAGTCTAGCTCTCAAACTATTGCCCCTCCAACACCTGTACCTCCATTTTCCTTCCCATGCCTAATTATATGGATGTGTCATTACGATGTGACACAGGATCCCTGCACACAACCCCCCCCTTGTGTGTGCATGTTACTCATGTTTTAAAAAGCACTGCCAGTAACAGTACCCCCTACTGCATTCAGTACAAATGTATTTTTCCTCTGCAGGGTGATCTCTGAAAAACATTTCTGCAAGTTTGAAACAGGATGCCAGCAGTGCATTGAGCTACTCGCTGCCCTCTGTGATGACACCAAGAAAGTGGCCCTCATCCATAGAGCAGGTCTGCATGCTAAAAGCAGATTAACTGCAATTCTTTGCAAGTCTACTCAGAAGTAAGTCTCATTGAGTTCAATGGGGTTTACTCCCAAGTAAGCATGCATAGGATTGCAACCTAATTTTAATAATTACATATGAAATAATGATTTTTTTTTTAATTCATGAACATTCATTTTATGTTTTTCAACATAGGGGTGGGTAGGGGCAGGAAGAAGACTGATAGTTGAATTGGTCTTCAGTGTGCTGATGTGCGCTTATCTGTCATCTCAGCTGCAAAGCAAAGGAGGTGTTTTGAGGTCTTTTTGTACATTATCTGTTCCCTAATATAAAATGCTCTAAAGTTCCCCAAAGACACGTGCTGATAGCTGTCAAACCCCACATGCACATACAGAATTTAGATTTGCTTTATCTTGCAGTGTACATTTATTACACAATAGCTCAGGTTACAGGCCACATGTGAATCCTTCTACAGTTGCATAAAGGAAATAATTTTTTTCCCCTTCAGTGGCTTGTTGTTTTACAAAGAGCAATGTTATACTGCCCTCTACTGACTAGATCTAGTTGGGACATGCAATTGTTCTTCAGCATAATTCCTATTTTACTCTCAAAGAAACATGCTGGTAACTACTGCAATGCAGGAATCCTCACACTTAGCCAATCAGGAAGACTCACCAAAAACATATTATGCTTCTGATCAGATTGGAAGTTTTAAACACCACTCAGATAAGCCCACGCAATTGTCAAAAGTCAAACTTAAATTCCATTTGTGAATAAAGAAATGCTTTAGTTTAGAGAAAATAGAATAACAGCCCAATCCACCATAACTCCCACCATAATAACTGCATGACGATGCAGTGGCGCCAGTATGGCACCTGTGTGTGTGTGCGTTCAGCCTATAGAGTCCTTCTCAGGGCATTTGTTCCCTTGCCCTGGGGAATCCCCTGCCGGCCTGGTGGGTCTACTTGGACCTGCTTCAGTGATATTGCTGCAAAGGTCTGTGTGGATCCATGAAGGGGATTTGGATTCAGTGGACACCGCTGTCACTGAAACTACCCCATTCCTGGTCCCAATCCACCCTCCTCCCTGCCCTGTCACCACCGTTCTGCCCACTCCCGCCTCATTCCACCCACCCCACCTCCCTCTCATCTCCTACATATACTTACCAGGGCTGGTGGGTGTCCAGAGTCCGCTGGTGCACAGAGCCAGCCATTTGCCGCTTGCAGTGGCTGCCAGCCCGTGTACTCCAGCATGCCACTTTTTGCGACAGCCAGAAAGTGCTTAGTGCCACTGGAATGCGAGTTCCAGTGGCACTAGGTGCCAATAGTATTGGGACCTAAGGCTGCAATCCACACTTTCCTGGGAGGAAGCTCCATTGAATACAGTTGGCTAACTACTGAGTAAACATGCATAGGAGTAGACTCTATATATATATATATATATATATATATATATATATATATATATATATATATATATATATATATATATATATATATATATATATATATATATATCATCAAAATGCATGTATTAATATATTTCATCAAAATGCATCAAAATGTATGCTAGAAATGGATATTGAGAAATGGATATGAATCCATAATTTTGGTTCATAAGAACACCTCAATATGTCTTTCTGGATCTGACTACAGATCCACCTATCTCAGCATTCTTTCTCCAATTTTCTGGGAAGCTCAGAAATAGGGGGATAAAGGCAATGGCTGTTCGGACTTATAGTACAGTACTATAGTAAGCTGTCCAACTGCTAACAGTCCAGTGTCTAAACTCTTAGGTTCCGCCTGCCACCACTGCCATCCTGCTCTCACAAAGACAAATGGGGATAATGAAAAACGGATGGCATTCATTATGAAATGAAACCAATTCTTAATGAATACCTAAATGAATAATGGTTTTAATAAAGAAATGAAGGGAATAATGAAATTAAAGAAAACTCCTGCACACCTCTAAATGTATTATCACTTTTATAAGAATGTACTGTGACAATATTAATATACTGTGGATAGTAATATGTGTTGTGATTGTATGCAGATGGTTGTCCTTTCATTTTCTATGAACCGCTTTAAGAACATACGAAGAGCCTTGTTGGTTCAGACCAAACCCAGCTTCCTGTTTCCCACAGTGGCCAACCAGATGCCTCTGGCAAGCTCATGGTTCATGAAGGCTACAGCCTTTAACAGCAACTCGGCATTGCTGCCCTGGCAACTGGCTCTGCCTCTGAATGTGAACTAGCAGCCATTGTCAAATCCTTTTAGTCCTCATTGCTGAGACAGCAGTGTGCTATGGGAGATGTGAGATATGAATAAATGGACTATGACTATACGGAAGTTCCAATGAAAACATAAAGCTCCTCTCTGCACATGCAGGATTTCACCATCCACCTCAATGGGGGCAGGTGCCGCCAAAGCTGTGTTCATTTGCACAAACTGGGTCACCATCATGATTAAAGTAAATGGGAAAGCCTAGGCATATGGTAGGTCCACTTGATCCCTGGAGACCCTAGAGCTCCAGTTTGCAACCTATGTGCTTGCGCAGAGAAGCTCATGTTGGGTCTGAATGTGGGAAACTTAGGTTTGAACATCCATTCAGCTAAAGACAGCTCACTATATCTCAGCCTAGCCTACCTCACAGAGTTGCAGCATGTCTGAACTGCTGTTCTGAGCATTTGAGAGATGTGTGGTGCAAATGGAAACAACATATTTGTTCAATGCACACAGCATTGGGGCAGCACTTACTTTATGGTACAATGCACTGTGTCTTTATTCCTTCCTACACATTCCAACAAGTATTTTCAAGAAAAGAACAAACTCCCATTACACTTGAATAAATTAGTAGGAATAATGCTGCGCTATCACTGCCATGAAAAACTGGATCTTACAAAACTTAGGCAGCAGAGAGGCCGGTGCTGCTCACTCTGCCCCAGAATTGGAGCTGCACCCGCTGGGGAAAGTGCGTTTTCTGCCAGTCGGCGGAAGAGCAGGGGGAGGGTGAAACATGGTGTTCTGGTGGTGGGGCAGGAGGGGGAGGGATAATTGGCGGCGTGCTCCGCCGAATCCTATCCCCCTTCCTGGGCCCTACATGGGCCTCCTGGATTTACAGCAGCCATTTTGCCAGCACACATCTGAGGAGGCCCATTGGGTCTCTACCTGGAGGAAAGAGACAAACATCCCTTTCTCCCGACGCGCACACCAACTCCACCGGCGTGGGCCAAATCCTGACTAGGATGCAGCGGTTCCCTTAGGTGCACCACCGCTGCATTCTAGACAGAATTGGGCTGTTAGTCTTGCACACTTGTCATAATTGTAGTTGAACAAGGTCACATACACATCACACACAGCAGGTATTCTCTAGCATTTCACCAAACAATTTTGCCACTCAGTTGAAAAGAAAAAAACAACCACTCACTATTTAAAAAAATTAATTATTTGTACTGCTAACAAACTGGAATACGTTTTGCTTTGATCAGACTCTAAATCCATCTCATCAGTCCCTTTGGATTTGAAGTTACATCATCATTTCCCTTACAATGCTAAACAATATCATACACAATATACTTTTCACATGGAAAATACAAC
Organism: Plestiodon gilberti rubricaudatus; assembly: GCA_026170595.1. NCBI lineage: Eukaryota > Metazoa > Chordata > Lepidosauria > Squamata > Scincidae > Plestiodon > Plestiodon gilberti. The sequence continues at coordinate 69,138,826 of JANXHW010000001.1, forward strand.
AGACATACATTCATATATATATATATATATACACACTGTATTTATTGGCGTATAACACTCACTTTTTTGTCTTAAATTGTAGCCCAAAATAGTAGGGTGCGTGTTATACGCCGGGCCGTTTAAAAGCATTTTACCCAAACAGCAGTGCTAAAAGTAAGGTGCGTGTTATACGCTGGTGCGTGTAATACGCCGATAAATATGGGATATATATATATATATATATGATTAATCATATAATATACATGATTTTTCTCCCTTTCTTTTTATCATGGAACAGATGCATATAATCTGACTAGCCAGTAAGCAGCTAACACCAGGCTGACACATTTCAAACCTCCAAAATAAATAATTATATACAAAGAGGTGATGCTATGCCAACAACAAAACCAAAGATTTACACTGCAAAACACATGACAGAAGATACAGCACTGGAAAAGGAATAATTGAAGGAATTTAAGATTACTACATGGTAGTAACAGCATAGGATATTCTTAATTTAGTGAACATATAAGTAAGATGTACTTTAAACTGATGGTTAGGCGATGGCTAGGATTGATTCAAGAAAATGCTACTTTTTTAACCTTATTGAACTGTAGTATTTGAATAATAACTTATTGTTCAGAAACATTTATTGTTCCTTCTCTCTCCCTTTCTAGATGAAGGAAATCTCATGCTAAATTCTACTTATTGCGTAAACTATTAAGAAAGGGAGATAATATGCAAAGTTCAGTCAATGTTTAAATAGGAATTATCTTTCTCCATGATGAAGTGTTTTAACTCTATTAGACTCTGATATAATTGCAAGTCATCAGGGATCATTTAATTCACACTCAATCTAATCCACAGCCCATCTGAGGTGAAGTACTTGGTTTAGGTTAATTTAATTCCAGTGAAGTCTAAACAGAGATTAAATAGTTTGCAATTCAAGTAATTCAGTGTAAATGGACAATTTAACTGGGCTACACGCATGAAGACATTTTAATTCCTAAACACAGGACATGTAGAAGAAAAATGTTTCAATGAATTATAAGAATTTAAACATGTATATTGAAAGTATCACTTAACTGAAGATATCACTAGCGCCTAAATCACTGTTGAGGTGCATACCTAAGAATAATACCAGCAGTAAATATGGGGGATTCCATGACTCAACCACTTGCAATGGGAGCCAGAAAAATAAATTCCTGGAGAAGGAGTGAAAGAAATAAAGATGAAGCATTACTCCGAGAGAACACGAGCAGTGACAACCACTGTTTTTATGATTTACCTCTATTTTTTGTTACCTTTGGCAAATTTCTTTAACCCAGAGTTTTGTCTAAGTGGAAAATGTATGTATTTACAACAGACATTATAATGTATTTCCCCTGTAAGATTTCGGCATACTGAGGTCAGAGGATTTAAGCATACGTATTGGAGTCACAGGCTGTAATTCAGAATGTCGAAAGTCTGAGAAGTAAAAATATGAATTGTGTTTGAGTGCAGAAAGATGCTGGTACAAGCAGTGTGCTGAAAAATAAAAAGAGGTAAAAGGCATCTGTTGTTTTGGTGGATTGATGCACCTGAATGAACACAGATTTCTTGATTGGCACACTCGGATGCAATCAGGCTTGTACATTGCTAAATCCATGAAAGCAAAGTGTGTATACTTATGCACAGATTAACAACTGGGTAGCCCAATCCTATCCTCCACCAATCCATAGCATGCAGTGCTGCTGATGGAGTGCACATTGCATGCTATGGTAGGGGGTGACCAGACCCCTCCCAGTAAGCTGCCTGGCCACTAATGGGTCTCCTCAGACCTACATTAGTTATTTTGTTGTTGTTGTTCAGTCGTTAAGTCGTGCCCGACCCTTCGTGATCCCATGAACCATATCCCGCCAGGCCTTCCTGTCCTCCACTATCTTCCTGAGTTCGCTCATTTTCATGTTCGTTGCATCGGTGATGCTGTCTAACCATCTCATCCTTGGCCTTCCCCTTCTCCTTTTGCCTTCAATCTTTCCCAGCATCAGAGTCTTCTCCAGAGAGTCCTCTCTTCGCATTAGGTGGCCAAAATATTTGAGTTTCAGCCTTAGTACCTGTCCTTCCAGGGAACAGTCAGGCTTGATTTCATTTAGAATTGACTGATTTGATCTCCTAGCAGTCCAAGGGACTCTCAGGAGTCTTCTCCAGCACCACAGTTCAAAAGCATCTATTCTTCGGCGCTCAGCCTTCCTTATGGTCCAACTCTCGCAACCATACATTAACCATACATTAGTTATTTAGCTGGCATAAATCCGAGGAACCTCAAGGGGTATGTAGGACTGGGAAAAGGGGGGATAGGATCTTGGCTTGCACTGCTGCTGCTGAGATCTACCCCCTCCTGCTCCCAGTTCGGTCCACTCCCTGGTGGACAGACACTGATACACTGCTTTGTGTGAAGTCCAAGGCACATTTGGAGCTTCCGTATCAAGGGGCTTTCTGTTCTTTCTTCAACAGCAAGGATAGCTTTGTGATCTGAAGACATAATGCAGATGTGTGTGCAGAGCTACTCTTGATACTGGAACCATGAGAAAGCCATGCTCTATCCTAGGGCTCTCATGCATTCAGGGAGGCCTAAATCAGGCAAACTATGTGGAAACTGTTACACTGTGGCTGATCATTTTTTAAAAAAATGCAAAGATTATATTTGGGGCCTGGCAAGTCAGCTCTCTTATTTGATAATGGATAACATATTGGAAATAAGAAAGGCAATAACCTCTACTGGATCAATGCCAGTTGCTTGAGGACTTTGCAAAATTAAACGTTATACAACACTTTTCATCAATCATTTCTAAAGGCAAAGAAGTACAGATCCACATGACAGATATTTCTGCCATTCACAAAGTTATAAAAGTGGCCCAGACTTTGCAAATAAGATTAAGAATGTCCTATTTGAGCACAATTTTGCTTTGTGCCATGAGGTGCAAGTATTTATTAAGTCATTGATGACAGAGTTCTCTTACCTGTGGGAACAATCTGCAAAATACTGTGCACTGAACACCCAAGCGAGAGGAATTAAAATATATATAATAACCATATTTTTTTTTGTAAGTAAAGACATAACAAACCCAGAAAAATGTCATTTACAAATGCTGTATCCAAAAACTTGATAATATTTTTTTTTGTTATTCTTCCAGATTCACATGTCTTATTTGGAGGTTTTTTTGAATATTCTTAATTTTTGAAAATATACAGATGAGAGCAACACACTGGGACATGGCAGAAATTTGACAATTGTCCTGATGAAGAAGTGCTATGAAGAAATGTTATCTTTGTGAAGAAAACCAATCAGACGTTAGATTTCCCCAACAATAGGTGGGAGGGGGAGATGTTTAGGAAGTTGCTAAACAAATGATGATCTCTAGATGGATAAAGCACAAGACTTTGGTAGAATTTATTTCCTTATTGAGTCACCAAGTCCTCCATCATTTCAAAACCTCAGAATGTTCGTTGACTTCCTTTGTTCCAGATGGTCAGAACTTTGTGCTGTGGCTCAAGGTATCTGACATGATAATGTTTTTATAGAAGTTTTCTGAGTGAGTACTATAGTACCCCTTCACTTTGTCAATAACCTGGTGAACCGGGATAATTGATGTCTGCTCCGTATCCACTTGGATATATTTTGGTGAAGGCTTGTCAAGAAAAACGTTGTCTAAAAAAAGGAAAAGAAACCAGAAGTCAAGAAAAAATAAGGTTATTCTTTCTGTACAAGAAGAGTTGCCCATCTGCAGGCACCCCTTTAGCTGAGCGTGTGGCACTCTCTTACGTTTAGCAAGGGGATAGCAATTGCCCCTATTCATCCCAGCCCAGGAAACTTGCTAGTGTCTCCCTTGTGCTGCCTTTTAGATCGTGAGCCTCATTGGTAAAGGAATCTATCCCCTTTCCTCTATTGCACATCACTGAGGACTCCCTCATTGAAAAATGGTATATAAATGTAATCTAAATAATAATAATAATAATAATAATAATAATAATAATAATAATAATAATAATAATAATAATAATAATATCAATCAGGCCAGTCTAGATGCCCTTCAGTATGCACAGCAGTGCAATAGGTGTGTATAGATTTGCCTCATTTGTAAGAACTTCATCATTAATTTCAGTGGAAGGTCTAAAACGGGTTCTCAACGTTGGCAGCGCGACGTACCACCTACATGCCGGCCGCCGCACTGTGTACCACCGGAAGTAAGTGCCGATGACGTCATCGGCACTTACTTCTGTCTTCCCGTCTCTGCTGCGCCGGAGGCCTTCAAAAGGTAAGCCAGGGACCAGGGCGGGCAGGCGGGCCTTTCTCGAGCCCTGGGAACCCATAGCTCAAGGTCTGCAGGCTCTGCAGACCTCGAGCAGCCGGTTCCTGGGCTCCTGCACAGGGCGGTACAGGCTCCCTGGCGGCTGCCATCTTGGCGACCAGGGCTCCGTGTACCACCAGTTGAGAACCCCTGGTCTAAAATCTATATTCCCAGTCACTTTGTGCAGGCAGACTGTGTATCTCCACTGAACTGAATAGTGGACAATCACACCTACCACTGGACATGCAACACATCTGAAAGTAAAATCTCATGAAAATTTACATGCCCATAATAAGTTCTCCACTACAACAGGCAGTATTGCTTCCTCTGTAACATCATGCCATTGTGTGCCTTCTGCTGCACATTATGAGCTGACAGTGGTGGAGCAGAGAGACATACAACATCATGACGTCTGGAACACAGGGGAAATAATTGTGTTACAGGACACCACTTTGGGCTGTAGCCTTGCGAGTCCCAGAGCATGTAGCCCTGACCTGAAAGTGCATGCAAGTCTGGATTGTAACCCACTCAAGCTTCTCCTTGGAGAAGTTCTATCATTTCCATTTTCAAATGTATCCAACTAGAGATATTCTCAGCAAATTATTGATAATCTTGATCATTTTATTCCTATTAGTTGTCCACACCTGAGAACAATATTGTTATGGTTTGGGCAGACATGGCAGGCTAGTAAACAGGTTTGTTGGTCATGAGAATGACCATTAGGGGGAGCTCAAGTAATAAGCAGCACACACCTCAATTAAGCATATTAAATTTATGAACATTTAGCAAACAGGATCTGACTTTAATTATTTGCTATGATCAGCCAGGGACAAGACTTCTCCTATAGATGCTACTTTTATGATAATATATTCAAATATTTCCTTTAGGAAAGCAATAATAAAATAGTATTTTTTTAAAAAAAATCTTCCATTTGCTATTACAAGCAAGACTTATTGTAACAGGTCATTAATACAGATAAAAGGAAAAGAGAGGTTTCTCAAAAAGAATTTATGATTGCTGGGCTTTAATGAAGCAGCTTTAAAACAGACATTGCTTTTAATCTGCAAGTGAAGAAAAGAACAAGCAGTACAGATGTTTTTATAACAGCTTCATACTAAGAAAGAAAAGGCATGCCAAAGCATATCAGAATGATTTTTTTTTTTTGTAAGAGCTGGTGAAAACATTCAAATATTGCATGATATTCTAGCTCATGGTTTACTCTGTTTTCTCCACTGGTTTCCAAGGTTTAAGATGAATTGATGCATATCATTTTTGTTTAATGTGCATCTCACATCAAATTCATATTTCTCAATAAATGAGCTGGGCAGCCCAATTCTATCCAGGTTTGGGCTGCTGGCGAGAGCGTGTTGCGACATTGGACACAATGGATACAGCGCGCCTGGTTTCGGCGTGGCTGCATCGGCGGGGTGTGTGTGTAAGACAGGACTGGGCCATAACTCTGTGATCCTATTTGGAATCTCATGAAAGGATGTGACTCTAATCACAGCCTTAAACGATCTAAAGAAAACGGCACTAAACTTGCAACCCAAACATCTCTGAGATTTAACTGCTGCACTTGAACATACCAAATCTGTGCCAGATTGTACTCTGTGACTTTGAAAAGTATTGTGTTTATACTTTAGTTCCAGATACATTCGATACATGCTGAACCAATTTATAAACAACAATGTATTCATGTACTGTACATTACAAACAAAACGTTTATCTGGTTCAGTTCAGTTTGGAACGTTAAGTGTCTAGGAAAACAATTCTGTACTGAAAAATACAATGAGATTTTTTTGGGCAAGGAATTATTTAAAATTAATCTGTTTGATAATTCCTTTTCTTTTTTTCTGGAACCAAAAAATGTATTTTGAACCAAAAAAAAAATCTATGAGAGAAGTTTCTGAGAAAGATTAAAATGTGAACAGATATTGTACCATTCATCGTACATACTGTAGAAAAGTAAGCTCTGAGGATACATTCAACAAGCAACTACCTCCATCTGATAGCTATTCTGCTGCATGTTTGGAGAAGATATAGAATACAAAACTGTCTTGTGGCTGATTTCAGATACCTGAAAATACCCTGGATATCTCAATCCCATGCACTTGATAGCAAATCAGAATGTGAAGCAACTCTGTGTGCTGAATCACAGCCAATCAGAATTAATGACAGCGGAAGTTGCATAGAACAAAATGAAGCAGTATGTATGATTAACAAATCCTTTATGTCAATCAGAACGTCATGCATGTGTCCTCGCACCAACGTTTGGCAATCATGCATTCAGCCAAAGTGATGCACACTTTACCTTGAATGTTCCACCTCTGATGAGGAAATGTTCTTAGAAGACATTATCTATACCATAAACATATGAGTGTCTGAGTCAATTCCAGGGAACATAAACTAATTTAACAGCCACTATGGAGACATGCACCTTTAGTAAAAATGAAATTAAATATTACAATACCAATCTGGATATAGCTCAGCTGGACAAAGATGAAAAAAAAAAAACATGTTGGCAGAGGTGACTGGCTTCCCTACCCCCTCATCTTGTTCCTTCCTCATGTGGTCCTGTTAAATTTAAAACCCCAGATAATTGATATTTATGAAAAGTGCTTTCCCTACACACAGGGCCAGCCTATCCATGAAGCAAGCAATGTGGCTCTCATCAGCGGCGGGGGGGGGGAAAAGATTTTTGGGGTGTGGGCAGCAATAACTTGTTTCCTTACTCATGCATCTTTCTCCTTCATTATGTGGTGGTTAGGGAAGCGGATGTTACACTGGTGGGCTGGAGGGAGATGATGGCAGACTTGGGATGAAGGGCAACCAGAATCTGCTGCTCCCCCACACCCGCCACTAACGCGAGCCACATCACTCACTTTAAGGCTGGGCCGGCCCTGTGTGTAGGTAAAGCATCTTTCATAACTATCACTAATCTGGGTTTTTTTTAATGTTCAGTCTTAAATTTCCAACATGCAAGCCTAGAGATCAGAACATTCGTTTTAATGTTCTATGAGCAAAATAGCATTGTACCTTACAAAAAATTGCTCATTAATCTCATTACCATTGCAGTAATTAAATGGAGGCTTAGACAACAGAGACTTAGGACATATTATAGGTTCATGAATCTGAAGTCCATTTCACACACACACACAAAATATCAGTATGTATTGATTTATTACATTAATATTCTGCCCACAATCCAAATGGATGACCAAGGTGGCTTACAAAACTAAATAGCTAAAATGAGTTAACTTGTATCCTCTGTGTCACTTCTGCAAACTGAAGGACCTTCCTTTCATGCAATGGGACTCGCAGATGATTTTCACTGATCTTCACATGATTTTCACATGAAAATGATTTTCACTGATCACACATGATTTTCACTGATCTTAATTCTTCCCTCTGCAGTCCTGCTCAGGGATGTGGCCAACTTCCCCAGAGTGGATTTCAGCAGACACAAGAGGCTGCTGTGCAAAGGAAGAGGCAAGGAAATGTGCTTCCGCAAGATTCCTTCTGCATGCGCTCTTCAGGATACTAGCAAATATAAATCATTTTAGTAGTATGCTTACGACACTTGAAGGGTACAGCATTGTGGTGCAATAATGTGAAGTATACATATGACAAATCACATTTATATGTTTCTACTTATGAATGGTAGGTCGCAATTTCTGATTTATCCATTGTTTGATTTGGAAATAAAAATGACCTAAAGAAAGAATGATTTATATGGCCCAATCTTAAGGGTGCGTTCCACTGGCATAATGTGCTTTGTGGCTGTCGCAAACATGACTCCACTGGACAGCACATCCTGGCGAGTGGCCAGGTCTGTGTGGCGCCGGGCACTGACCATCTCAGGTAAAGCTGCGGATGGGCCAGGAGGGAGGCGAGGAGGGTGTGGGCAGAATAGGGTGGTAATGGGTGCAGGAAGGAAGGATCGGGTCCATGTGGGGGTGAATTCGGCAGCAGTGCCCCCACCAAATCCTTACCCCTTTCCTGGGCCTGATCCACCTTCACTGGTCAACGCGGACTCACACCAGTGATATCGCTGGCGCAGGTCCGAGTAGACCCGTTGGGCTGGCAGAGGCCTTCCCCGGAACAAGCGAACAAAAGTCCCCTTATCTCGAGGCTTCAACTGTCTGTCTGTAGACTGTCTGTAGACTGTCTATCATCAACACCCCCCCACACACACACAGCATGCAGTACAGCCTCCGTTGTCCCCGCTGCATGCTATAATGCGGCGGGGGATAGGATTAGGCAGTTCCTATACCAACTTCCTCAACTGGTACATGCATAGTTCACACTTTAATTTCCACTTAAGGACAGACACATACAAGAATCAACATTATTTTCAGTGCTGCTTGTACTAAAACTGTAAAACTGCTACAAAGAAAAATAATCACAATAGCAATGATAACCATATTTTGTATATATTACTGTACATCACAAACACTTTTAAAAAGTTTAACTTTAGACATAAAAGCATTTATTTGCTGTTCTTTTGCATGCAAACCATATGTGAATTTACGATGTAAAAGGACTACAGGTTGCAATACTACCCCATAAAGACGGTGCTCTTACACCATAGAAATGACTCACCAGAATGGCTGTTCCTTTTCAGATAGGCATTGGATGTGGATTTTGATTTAGAAGTCAGATAAGTTGAATTAGAACCAATGGAACTGGAAGACAAGGATTTCCCCAGATTGTCGGAGCTCTTCTTAATGATATTAGTTGCTGTTTTGCTCCAGTCTGAAAATAAATGAAAACAGGAGATGTTTGTATTTTAGTTTAAAACAATGCACTGTGGGTGGCTTCAGATCTTACACACAAGGAGGAAGCAGAAGTCACTTTTGTTTAACATGCAAAGAGAAACTCGTGCAATTTCATTTGGTGACTGTCAGAATTGTAGATGAATAGTGATGTTCCTGTGACACAGTGCACAAGTGCTACAGTTACTCTTCAGGGCACAGTGGGCAGAGTCAAGACTGTTTACACTTTTCTAGTTTTGGGAATATGGCCACTAGTTCTCCTGCATGGGATGAGGTCATGACCAACATATTCTAAGCCATGCAGGCAGTTTTTAAGGAGTCCAGGGAACAGAACAGGAGAGGAAGAGTGTTGAACACAGCCTCCTGGTAATGAGATCACAGTGTGTCCCTTTAATATTGCCCACTTTTAATGCTTCATCCATTCTTGGAATTACATACAATGCAGGTATAATATGGGCAGCCCAATCCAGTGCAACTTCCCCGGCACAGGGGAAGTTGCATCCTGTGCGCGCTGCATCCTGTAGGGTAGTTTCGAGCTTCGAAGGCCTCCTCAAGGTATGAGAACATTTGTTAGGCCTTTGCTTCAGGGTAAGCCTTCGCTGCCCTGCTGGTTCTACTCAGACCTGCGCCAGCTATTTTGCTGGTGCAAGTCTGAATGGACCCGGGTAGGTGGACTGTGGCTGGTAAGGGGGACAGGATATCAGTGGAGCTGCTGCCGCCAGTAACCCCCTTACCAGCCTCAACAGCCTCCTCCCTCCCCTGGTCTCCATCCCATTCCTTCCCCCCTCCTCATTCCTCCCCCTCCCCTCTCCACTTCTTCCACCTCCCACCTCCCCTCCACACCAACATACTGGTGCCAGGGCTTCTCCAGAGGCTGCTGGTGAACAGCTGCAGCCACTCTCCACCTGTAGTGGTAGCCAGGCTGCGTGGAATGGTGGATTTCATTTTGTGACCACCGTAAAGCACACTGCCCCAAAGGAATACACGTTCCAATGGCACAGTGGCTCAATAAGATTGGGCCATTAGTAATAGTAATATCAGGCTTATTTAAAATAGCAAACCACTAATGGATTTCTATTGAAGTCAGGAAGGAATTTCCATGCCGCCGTCCAATGGGAAAGTTGCTACAGACTTAAGTTTAGGACCCACTTTTATATTTTACCCAATGAGAAATGATATAAGATAACTGCAGCCAGTTGCTTGACCCTTTCAGGCTTTAGTTTTTAACATCTTCCCAAAAATATTATAATGCAAATAAGTAAAATTCCTTAATATTATCTAATTCTCAGACCATGGGTCAGTAGGGCTGCAATTCTATATATACGTACCTTGGAGTAAGCCCCATGGAACATAATGGGACTTATTTCTGGGTAAATATGTATAGGATTGTGCTGTGGGTGATTGTTTCCAGCCATAAGCTTTTACCTGAGTTGTCTGCCAGCCTGAACCTGCCACAACAGAGATGTCGTCTCCACTGCTTCTGTACATTTTCTTTCATGGCACAGTGGAATATAAATATAAACAAACCTGAAAGCATGTCAAAAAAAGGAGAAAATGAATCAAGAATTCTAACAACTGTAATATAAGGAAAGCATTATGAGGAAAATGATTTTTCTCACTGGCACAGTGATACAAAATATGGTGCTGTGCCCATTGTGCAGACATGCAAGACACACCAGTGCAATTGCTTAAGAGCTGGGTCCCTAAAACATCCTGCAATTTTTTTTTACAATATTGTACTGTAAATTCACTTACTATTTATGTCATTCAGAGTCCAATCCTACCCTTTTCCCCCTCCCGCTGGTGCAGCAGGGCTGAAAAGGAGCATGCTGTATCCAGCGAGGGGGGGAGGGGAGAGCAGCAGATCGGGAGGCTTCTGAGGGAAAAGGGTATTTACCCCTCCGTAAGCCTCCCACTCATCACCCTTCCCACCTGGTTACACCCCCTCCCTGCTGCTGCATTACCCGCTCCAGTGGATGCAGTGGGATCCAGCAATGGATGGGGAGTGCTGCTGCAAATCCCTCCCCTCAACAGCCCAATCTGTAATAGGATTGGGCAGTCCAAAAGTCAGAATGTGTCATTAAAGTCCTCTTCTGCCTTAATCCTCTGATGGCCCAATCCTATCAAAGGACTGGGCCAGCGTGCGTAGGGCTTTAAAACAGCGGAACTCTGTCGGTAGCCATTTTGGAGCACTGCCACGTGCTCTATCGGTGGAGCTATTATAACCCACCAGAGCAGGTAAGGCAGCAGTAGGGTCGGAGAGGGGGTGAAACAGGGTGGGGAGGCTGGAGGAACAGGCCAGGGAGGCTGGGGATCTGGCAGCAATGGCGCGTGCTGGATCCTATCCCCCTTTTCTATAGCCTCCCCACCCCCTTTCTCTCCTTGGACGTGTTCCAGTGATTTCACTGGCACAGGTCCGAAGAGACGCACTGCGGAGTGGAAGGCTTACAGAGGTGCAAGGGGATTTAATTCCTCTTTTGCCTCTGAAGTCTCCTATTCTGCTCCCCCCCCCCCCGCTGGATATAGCGTGCCCAGTTTTTGGTGTGACAGCACCAGCGGGGGGTGGGTGGGGGTGGGGTAGGATTGAGCTCTGAGTTAACTAAGAATACAATCCTGTCTATATTTAGACTGGCGGAGCAATTGTCTATATTTAGACCGACGGAGCAATCCACCAGTGTAGGGTGTTGCAAATGTGCCGTAAAGCATATCTGTGGCACCCGATGAGTAAGCACCGCCGGTGAAGAGGCTTGTGTCGCTCCTCCGGCGCTGCGGGATGGATCACCACCGCAGCAGAGAGGTGAGTCCCCCACGGTGCGGCAGAGGGGTGGGCAGGGAGGGGGTGTTTTTGGGGGGAGGATTTAGAGGAGGGATCATCGACAGCATGCTCCGCCATATGTTATCCCCCTTCCCGGGTCTTGCTGGTGTTAGCTGGCTTGAATGTGCGCCAGCAAAATAGCTGGCACACATTTATGTAGAGCCATTTGGGTGGCTGGGGTGCTACTTGGGGCAAGGGGACAAATGTCCCTTTACCTCAAGGAAGCCTCCGGCTGTTGCGGCACAGCCCCCATTCTGCACAGGATGTGGAGGTTGCCTTGTTTGCGCCACCGCGTCTTGTTAGACAGAATGGGGCTGTACATATTCAACTAAATATTCTTCAGCTATGATAATCTACTAAACTGGATATCTATTTTTATTTCTTCTTTAAAAATACTGTTTTGCTTTGGAAAAACTGAAAATTCTAAATTTGTTTTGGAGCCGACACTGGGTTTCCAGTGTATATATTCTAATCATTCTGTTGGACTTTGGATCAGATCATAGATTCCATCAACTTTCCCCATAAACACTCCACAAGCATCTCTGTTAAAATCAAGGCTCTGGATGGTTATGATGAATAATTTTTGGCTTGTCGTATATTTGAATGCAATAGCTTTTGCAGACTGGCATTTTTAACATGAAGAACTGCATTAGACTGCCACATATTGTCAGATGTGCTTCTGTGAAAACAGTGCTAAATTGAAAGATTGTATGTATTCACATTTCAACAGGACCCATCCCCCCCAATTAAAGACATGCTCAAGTATGTCCCAGCCACACTCCCAGCATGTTGTTCCCTTTCTCTTACAGCGCAATCCTATGTAAGGATCCAGCCAGCGGCCCATGGCCGCCCGCCGGATCCTGTTCCCCGGCGGCCAGGTTGCCGCCGGGGCGGAGGTCTACTGGGGGAAGGGGACGCTCGTCCCCTTCCCCGAGTGTAAACCGGGGCAGGCCCTATCGGCCTCCTCGGATTTCTGCCAGCGGGGGTGGGCACGGCGGGAGGCTTTGGAGGGGAGATATAAATCCCCTTTGAATCCTCCTTTGGAGGGGATTTGAATCCCCTTTCCATTCTGGGGCCTCCCGTTCTTGCTGCACCGCTGGTTATACTGGAGGTGTAAGTTGGATAGGATTGCGCTGTGAGTCTGTTGCAACACAGAGAAAAGTACATGCAGCTACATGAAGTGTGGCAGATATATGGACCCAGAGAACAAAACTGTAAATCGTGGGGCCAAAAGCCTTGAAATACAAGAGGTACCATAGGCCTGTGACATTTCTAGGCAACGCTTAAAATGTATAAAAGCTATAGTGATTATTTACAATAATAGTAACTGGTATTAATGCAATTAATCATTACTCCGCAATGACTGCTGTTGTACATGGTCACAGTCTTTCATCTTGCATACACTAGAGTTTTGATTAAAAACGTTGCAGTCCTACTGTACCTCTTAAATTGCGTGCCCTTCTGGCTCTACTATTTACAATCTTTTCTTTGAACTGATCTTTGTAAATTCAACCACTTGTTTGTTTTGTTTATTCAAAACTGCAAACCAGCTTACCTTGCAACGAGTTGAAAATACAGAAGAGGTACACAAAGGGGAGGTGCAGTGGCCCCCAGGCAAAAAAGGCAAAGCCCCATGTCATGCCAAGCAGGAAGGTCAAGCTAATAACACTACGCAGGTTCCTCAGGATTTCTTCCTGCATAGTCCGATTGCTCCGTTTTCCGTTTCTCCCACAGATTTGCATCATCACCACCACAAACATGGCAATGTTCATGAGAAACATGATTCCCAAGTAGGCAACACAGGTCACATAAAACACAATACTGTCCTTAATCCAGCAGCTGAAAAGAAAGCAACCATTGTTAGTTATCCCAATGTAACAAAATCAGTTTTCCATTTTATCTGATACACACATCACTATGGTGGTCTGGTCACTGCTTCCCCAATGCTGGATCCCAGACTGGTACTGGTTTGGGAAATAACCAATTTGACTATGCTTCCCACACATACAGATATTACTGGTGCAGTGTGGGACCTGAGCCATCTGGAAGCAATGACCACACTGCAATGATAAGAACATAAGAAGAGCCCTGCTGGATCAGGCCAAAAGCCCATCTAGTCCAGCTTCCTGTATCACACAGTGGCCCCACCAGATGCCTCAGGGAGCACAAGACAACAAGATAACCTGTTTCCCGTTGACACTCCCTTGCACCTGGCACAGAGAAAACCCACTTCTAAAACCAGGAGGTTGCTTATGGCTTGTAACCTGTGATGGTCTTTTCCTCCATGAAGCTGTCCAAACCCCTTTTAAAGGCATCTAGGCCAGGTGCCATCACCACATCCTGTGGCAAGGAGTTCCACAGATGAATTACACGCTGGGTAAAGAAATATTTTATTTTGTCTGTTCTAACTCTCCCTCCACTCAGTTTTAGTGCATGTCCCCTGGTTCTGGTGTTGTGCAAGAGGGAGAAAAATTTCCCTTTATCCACTCTCTCCATCCCATGCATAATTTTATACGTCTCAATCATGTCCCCCCTCAGGCGCCTTTTTTCTAGGCTGAAAAGCCCCAGACGCTGTAGCCTTTCCTCATAAGGGAGGTGCTCCAGCCCACGAATCATTCTGGTCGCTCTTTTCTGCACCTTTTCCAATTCAACTATATCCTTTTTGAGGTGTGGTGACCAGAACTGGACACAATACTCCAGATGTGGCCTTACCATCGATTTGTACAAAGGCATAATGATATTGGCCGTTTTATTCTCATTCCCTTTTTTAGTGATCCCGAGCATGGAATTGGCCTTCTTCACAGCCACCGCACACTGGGTCGACACTTTCATCGACCTGTCCACCAGCACCCCAAGATCTCTCTCTTGATCCATCACAGACAACTCAGAACCCATTAGCGTATAAGTGAAATTTTGGTTTCTTGCCCCAATGTGCATCACTTTGCACTTACTTACATTGAAGCGCATCTGCCTAATCTAATTCATGATAACATGAATCAGACCTAAGGTGAAGCTTAGGATCAGCTACTCAGTTCTGCACAGAAGTTACAAAATTCATCCCCAGTTCACTGTCTCAATAAACATGGAGAATGCAGTCCCTCTGCTATCACAAGGGTGGGGGCTCTCTTTGACCAGTCCTGCTACTGCATAAGGCAACAGTAGGAACACAGGCTCCTGGTTGGCCTACAGGCTAGTTGGGGGTGAAGCCCATCCAGCGCTCTCAGCATGCAGGCTCTGTCTTGGCAGACCAATTCTGGAAGCCTTCGCATGAACAGCTTGCTAGAGCTGGCCCAAATCAGAGTCAGTATTTTTCCCATCCCTAACCTTCAGAGTGAAGTGGGGCTAAGTGGAGGGGAGCATGAGACCTTTGACTGAGGATGTAGCTTAGCCTCATCAAGGGCAGAATATCCTTTTATAAGGGGACAGAGAATATCCTTTTATATGGGGACCTGCCCCCCTGCATACTCAGCAGCACTGAGCCAGGTCTGGGCAATCCCTAACTGTGTGAGGGTTACTGTAGGTCAATGACAGGTCAAACACCCCCCCCCCCCCGGATCTATAGCTTAAAGGCTGATCTACACCAACTCCGGTTGCATTGCGTTTGCAGGCTCGCAAGCATAGGGGACAGGACATCCCGCCCAGAAACGCTGCTCTGGGCTCCACCAGTTTCTTCAACATGCTTGTCCCTCCTGATTGTCTCTCCTTATAATAAAGCTCAACGCTAATTGGCTGAAACACAAGTGTGCTCCAATTGGCTGAAAAGCCCCCTCTCATCCCATTGGTCAAACAGTTTGCTCCGCGTCCCGCCCTCTCTCAAACATGAGCATGGTCCACGACCGATCGCAACGGAACTCAGGAGAGCACAGCTCTCCCGTGTTCCATGGCAATCGGTTAAATGAAAGCCACACCGCTCCACACATGCCGCACGCGCCCAGGATGCGCGGGGATACGTGCGGTGTAGATCAGCCTTTACAAGTATTAATGAAGGATGTTGCACATAAGGTAATTGGTCTTGGTGATTGGTCTTGGTCATTCAATGAAACTGATTGGTGGGAGATTTTGGATAGACAAAAGGAGGTACTTCACACAGCGCATAAGTAGTCTGTAGAGTCCATCGCCACAAGATGTGGTGATGGCTACTAGTTTTGATGGCTTTAGAAGAGAACTGGACAAATATATGGAGGTCTATCAATGGTTGATAATCATGATGACTTTGTGCCACTTCTGGTTCAGCAGCAGCATGCCTCTGAATACCAAGTAGCAGGGAAGAAATGGCAGGAGAAAAGTATCTCTTCTGTCATGCTTGTGGGGTTCCCCAGAGGTAGCTGGTGGGCCACTGTGGGAAATAGAATGCTGGACAAGATAGGCATTTGGCCTGATCCAGCAGGACTGTTCTTATGTCCTTATATAGTCATCTGAAATCTTTTGAACCCTGATAATATACAGCAGTCAGTCCTGGTCACTTGTATTGCAACCAGTAAATACAAATACTTACAATTCATCTCCACCTTGTCCCTTGTTTTTGCCATATGGAGCTTTGCTGTAAATAAGATTTGCGTTTGTGTTTGTGCTCGCTAGAACAATGATTACTACCACTGCTGGCAAGCCTGTAGTAAAAGGAAACATAATATGAAGCTGAAGAATATAAAAGCATCAGAATTGCCATGGTAGATCAGAACAGCAGTACATATAACAGGACAGATTAATTTTGCACTACAGTAACCACTTTAAAAATCCCAGTATCAGTTTTTCCAATGGCAATTCTTTTCTCTCTACATATATACACACATTTAGGTGACTGTCAACATTCACTGGTATATCTCTGAGTTTTCATGTAAGCACAAAACGTATTTGGAATTGTCAGAGATCACATGTGAACTTCGACATTCATCATGCTGTGGACATTTGCTGTAGTGTATCACTGACAGGCCATTTTTCTTCATAGAAGAGATTGACCTGGGGGATGCAAGGCTGTAGATTATGTCCATAACTTCATTCCTTAATTACTGTGCCATTAACTAACTGCAATGCTAATTGCACATACTGGTTACTAGTCGGAAAACATGTCAAAGAGGAACTACCATAATGTGGGTCAGTTAGCAACTGTACGTAAAAGATTCTCAAAATAAATGTAAAACTGGGGATCTGCAACAAAAAGTTACATCCCCTCCAACTAGCCCGGAACTGAAGCCTCATAGTGCTGTTTGGAGATTGGAGAATGGTGGTTGTTTCAGCCTCAGACATCCTTTTCTTCATTCCCACCCTCCTGAAATATTCTCCCAGTGTGCTATTATAAACTGAAGGTTCAATGCTGGCTGCCAATTCCAAACCTGAATACTATGATGGAGATGGGGTGGGTGGTTTCCAGAGAGCGAGAAAAGAAAAAAAATGTCCTTTTTCCTTTCCTCCTTCCTGAAATCCGTATAGGACAAGGAGGATGGGGTATTTTTTAAATTACATTGCACAAATCCTAATACTCTACGATACTATAAACTTTTAGGAATGCAAGCTGAGCAAGTTTCTCCCCTACCTCAATTTTCCGTTCCCCCTCCCCCCCCTCAAATTGATACCTTCAACATTTCATAGGTCCTGGAAGCCACTGAGCACAGTTGCTTGCCAGGTCATTTTTAGGAGTTCGCTCTTTTCTTTTAATTTACAAACAAATATGCTTCTGTGCGTCTAAGAGGTTCGCTGAGTATGCAACAACCACTGCCTTGTCTGTGGGTGGCCCTTGCTGCCAATCTGAAAAGCACTTATACCACCCAGGTTCAGTCTTAGAAGGTTAGACTTTTAGGACTTGTTTAATCACTACATGAGGTTACAGAAAAATACATTCCAGCTCTGGGCCTGAGATATGTAGATTCATTCCACATTTAGTGAATGGTTGCCCACTTGTACTTTAGATCACTGTTGTTGTTTTCTGCAAAAATACTCTAGTAATGGAGACCAATGATGAGAACAATTATGATTCTGTGAAATTTGCCTTAAAAATAAATTGCTGCTTTATCCATTCTTTATGGCTTTGTGTTGTTTTGCATTATTTTGTACACAATAGTTGCATTCAAGTGCTCAAGATTTTTTCCAGAAGCCAAAAGTTCTCCTTGTATAGAAAAAATGAATAGGTGCCTTGTTTCATGAATTGCAGACTTATTTATCAGTATTGCCTTCAGTGCATGACTATACTGAAAATTAGTTTCTCCTTGCAACCTGATACCGTGTAATCATAAACATTTTTGAAACCCTTGCATAGTAGTAAAGGAATGGAATAGAAACATGTTGTACAAATGATGCTCCAATTCAAATAACCTACTGTTTTCATATGTGTATATTCAGATACAAGTAATTTAGGCTGAACTCCTATACGCACTTTCTTGGGAGTTAGCTCTATTTATTTATTTACAGTATTTTTACCCCGCCTTTCTCCCCGAAGGGACCCAAGGCGGCTTACAACATGAAAAAAGAATATAATACAAAAAGTACAAAACAAAAAATAATCACTTTTTAAAACAATAAAAAACAGTTAACAAAAACTAGTAAAAACAGCATCTAAAAATTAATAAAAACAGATCACATTACAATTTGGGACACAGTGGCACTTACTTCTGAGCAGTTATGCTATGGGATTGTGCTGTCTCATTGGCAATATATTTTATGTTTAATTAATATAAGGGCAGCTCAATCCTACCTAACTATACGTGGCCGCTGTATCCTATGGCCATCCAGGGCTGCCCTGGGGTAGCCTGGGAGCACCTCGGGAGAAGGGAATGTTTGTCCCCCTCCCCGGATGTAAGCTGGCTGGGGCCCTATGGGCCTCCTCAGATGTACACGCGGTCCAGACCTGGAGTACATTTGGAGAGGCTCTTTAAGGTTGACCTGGGCTGGTAACAGGCATAGAATATTGGTGGAGTGCACCACCGATATCACCACCCCCTCCAAGCCCAGGCCAGCCAATGGCCACCCCCTCGGGCTTCCCCTGCCTGCCCTCCCCTGCACCAATAGGTGCAGGACTTACCTCCGTCATTGGCCACGGGGTCTGGAGGGCGGCGGAGGGAGGGCCACTGGTCTCTGTGCCGGCGGCCCTTCCAAGTCATCACAAACATGCTTTACAGCATGTTTTTCTATGCTTTAGAGCGGTGGAGCGCGCACTCTGCTGCTCTAAGGATAGTGAGGATTGCACCGTAAATTCTGTAGCTTCTAAGGTAATTTTCCATTACTGACAGAACTGTAACCACAGCAACATATTAAAATTCCTAATGACTACGAGGGTCAGTCTTAGGTCTGCCTCTACAATCAAGGTCACAGAGTGCATGCTCCTTGCGGATATCCACGCTCCTTGCATGCTCCTTGTGCACACAGTGCGGATATCCATCGCTTGCTTTCTGAATGATAGTCAGCTTAGGAAGCCTATCTTTCTGAGAAAAAATATAAGTTTTAGACTTCCTCTCTAAATGCAAGTTCATTTCTTTTCAATATTAATGTGAACTAACAGAAACAGATGATACCTCACATAAATACAAGGATGAAATGCATATTGAAACAGGGTTGCTGTGTGTGTGGGGGTACCATTCCAGAATGGCTCTTCAGGAGACTGCAGGTGTGGAAGTGGGATCAACAGAACTTCCTACATGGGTAAGTGAGCCTTCCACTCATATGGTGAGATATTTGTATCCAAATTGAAACTCTCCCTACCAAAGAATTGCAGCCACATCTGCTGGCTCTTTGCCAAATTAGAAAATAAGTATGTATTAGGAAAATAAATTAGAGTTACATGAATAAATGTAAAAGAACAAACGTCACCTAAAGTCATATTGAAATGTTTAAATCTCTCCTGCAAAAATAAAATCAGAGCAATCTCTAAACATGTGAATCAGTGCAGTCCCCAGTGTATTACACAAGAGTGATATTATCCAATTACAATCATATTTCTTCTAGCTAAGCACTCTGAAGTTCAGTATACCCTAAAAGAATAGTGTGTTGTATTAATCTCAATGTGAAGTGAAGATAACTACATTGATTCTATGGTGGTTTGCCATTCAGAAAGATGAATAAATGTTCCCATTCTCTTAATCCAAACCTTTCTTACATGGTCCAGGGATGAGTCTGATATGTGTTTTAATGTCTTGTGAACTACACTGGCAAAAGGAAGGAGCAGAAAAGATTTCACAGGATTTTACAGCACCAAAAAGATAATATAAGATATGTCTTAGCTGTAGGAACTGTCATTCACAGAGGAATGGGTGTCTATTTTTTTTGTTTGATTCTGTAAATGATGAGATAATTGTTATCATTCATGGCCCAGAACTTCTACATACTCGGTTCATTTGTAATCTTAACTATATTAATCCCATAGCAACTCCCATTCTGACTCGATAATCTGAAACTATCAGGGCCAAATTACACAGCCTTTATGCATGTAGAAAGTCTATTGGGATCCTGCTCACTTTCAGACTGAGCTCAAAATGTGTACTGGGAACCAAAGACTAGGACTCAGCACATCACCATTCTACACAGTACAGTTTTTGGTATTACACAAATTTAAATGACAACTGGTAACAAGCTATACACATGATCTGTTCAGCAGATTTTGAGCCTGAACTGAAAACGTGCATGTAAGCACAAGAACAAGGAATTGTATGAATATGCCCTTTAGTCACTATGTAGTCACTTGTGGAGTGGGGTGAAGGTACTGTACTATGTAACTGCTGCTGCTGAAGAAGGAAACATCTCATTCACCCAAGGAAATTGAAGCCAGTGGCGTTGCTCGAGGTGGGGCGGAACAGTAAGTTCCGCACTGTGCGAACCTCTGTGTACTCTCCAGCATGAAGCGGCCCTGCCCCCTCGCCGTCAGAGCCATTCAGTGGGGCGAAGGCAACATGCAGTAGACTCCCTGCGTGTTGCCTTTGCCACACTGAATGGCTCTGACGGCAAGAGGGTGGGGCCGCTTCATGCCGGAGAGTACACGGAGGTTCGCATCGTGCGGAACTTACCGTTCCACCCCACCTTGAGCGACGCCACTGATTGAAGCCCTATATTTTTACCACTGGGTGTCTCTTGGTGACTGTGAAAGCAGGGGGCAACTGGGGCACCACCTTGCAGGCAAGCAGTAGTTGGCCAACAGTATCTAGCAGAGGTCAAAGATGTCAAGAATTTGTAATTCCAGAATGCGGAGGGAATGAATGCTTTAAAAGTGAAAGTTATACAAAATAGAATAGCCAATTAAAAGGACCAGTAATACTTCCATTGTTGCTCTGTAGCATCTCAGAGAACACCCTAGAAAAAGCCAGCATCTTTTAAGTACTATAACATTATATGTTGTAGACTGAAGAAAAAAAGAAAAAAAAAGTAGGAGAAAGGAGCTAGAATAATTATTCTAAACAGAAACCTAAATTTACCTTTAATTCTCTAGTGACTGCACTCTTGATATAATTAGGAACTGTAGGCACTAACAAAATGTAAGCAAGCCAAAGTACTAATTTAGAACTATAGGCTGTATAAGTATTACTTACCCCAGCCAATGATGCAGAATTTTAGTATGTATCGGCGAATGTAGGTATTGAACACTTTCACTAGAGCTATGTACATGTGAACAGCTTCCAAGCCCATCCATGTAAATGTTGCCAGAAGGAAATAGTGCAAAAGAGCAGCAATAGCAATGCAGAGGCCTTCTACGTCAAACGATGCAACCCAGCCATCAAGGAGGAAGACGAGATTTAAACATAGCAAGGCTGTGCTCAAATTCATTAGGATTTTGGAAGGATAATCCCGTCGCAATTTTCTGGTGATAAATGAACAGCAAACGATGTTATAACCTATGTTATTATAGACATTTTGGATTTCAAAACTATTGAGGCCACAAGGTAGGTGCTGTGGCCCACCAAACAGGCTTAAGTCCATCAGTAAGCTTGTGTGTAAGCTCTATATTGGGCCATGGCTTGTACATTTAGCAGCTGTTTGTTCCTTTCCCAATTCCTTCAAAGAGCAACATGTATTTTCTTGAATGATCATGACTCTATGACCATTATAGAACTCCAAAGTCCACATATGGTCACCAGTCAGTGCAATTTATTTCTGAGAAGAGTCTTGTTTACATAGACTGTAAATGTTCCTGATCCACACATACAACCGCTACAAATATTTCACAAACACACAAAAAATCACAAATATAAAAAGAATTACTGTATTTTTTGCTCCATAAGACGCACTTCCCCCCCCAAACAATAGGGGGGAAAAGCGTCTTATGGAGCGAATAATAAAAAAGTAAAGAAAAAATACTTACTGGGGCTTCAGGGAGGCCTGCAGAGGCTCGTGCAGGCCTCCCCGATCTTCATTTCGTCAAAAAATGGCCATTTTCGGCCACTTCCTGTTTTCGTCAAAACAGGAAGTGGCCGAAAATGGCCGTTTTTTGACGAAATGAAGATCGGGGAGGCCTGCAGGAGCCTCTGCAGGCCTCCCTGAAGCCCTGGTAAGTGTATTTTGCTTACATTTTTTATTATTTTTATTTTTATTTTTATTTTTAAAAAAACCTTTTTTTCCCTATTTTTTGCTCCATAGGATGCATGCGTCCTATGGTCCGATGCATCCTATGGAGCGAAAAATACGGTATTGACCCATTATGACAGAAAATCAAATACTTACTCAAAGGCAATGTATGTCAGAAGAGTTGCAGCTGAAAATATGGCAGATATTCCACAGCCAATGTATGTTATGAAAGTAAGGGCTTTAGTATTTTCAGGACCAATCTGAGAAACAGTTCCTGGCACGTCCTATGTATAAAGTTAAAACGAGAAATTTAAGCTGTAGGAAAAACATTTTTGAAGGGGGATAACTATTTCTCTTGTGACAGAGACAGTTTTTACAGAGGTAAAAACTCTAGACAGTTTTGGCTAGAAACACAGCACTTGTATTTAGTACATAGTTGTCACACCTCTGGTTTCCTTCCTGCAACTCTTGAGAAAAATGCAGAGGTTAATTAGTGTAACAGCTGGAAACAGCATCGATATACAAGTCTCTATTCCTAACTTTTCAGCATCCAGATCTCAAGCACCTTTTTGTGGGAAATCCTTCTAGTGGGAATTTCCCATTTTTTCTTCACTCCTTATGTTTAGGAGCCAGGATTTCCTCTCCTATTAACAGGATCATGCTTTATAAAATACCAGAATGCTGTCAAAGGGCTCCATAGAACATGACATTACCCGTGCACCCCCCCAAATAAGCACGCTAGACAGAGGCTTGGGTTAAAGGGCCAAATTTTATTAAACATAAACAGAACCTGCAGCATAATAAAAACTTTAACTAGACCCTTACAGCGTGCGGGCCCTAATTGGGGGAAACAGGCCTAGCCGTCTTCCTCCCCCGTTGACCCCCCCCAGGGTGTGACAACCTGACTCAAGCCTCCCAGTGGTCGAAGACCACATGAGCTATCATGGTCAACCCCACAGGGTCAAGGCAGCTGGAAGCGTCAACCCCGTCATGTCTATAGTATTCCAAAGTTTGAGGAGTGATGTATGAATGGCTTCTAAATTACAAAGGCAATTGTTTTCCTCTCCAAATCATGCACCCAAGCTGCCCTTTCCCTAATGAGGTTCCAAACACATATTAGCCAGGTAAATGGCCCATTTTTGAGTAAGTGCTAGGTATTCTAAGATCGTATGACCCCCTCCACATCCAGCAAGGAGATATTAGTGCTTATGTGTCATACCACATACATATGAAGTATTGTTTATGAAATATTATTTTAGCCTCAAAACTAACTAAAGGTAGTGTAATCCTTGTGCACAGTAATGAATGACATGTAAAATGGTATGTAAAAAGACCTCCCGTGCTGAACAGTATACAGCACTGTCAGTTCTATTCACCTGTTGAAGGAAAGGGAAGAGGTGGCTGCACTGGCGTAGCTAGACCGGAGCAGAGGCAAGTAGTTCTGCAAGACTCCATTACACCAGAGTCAGCAGCCCCTTCCCCCTCAGAGTCATTCCAGGCGACAGGGGAGTGTCCCGTGCATTGCCATCGCTGCCAGAATGGTTCCAACGGTGAGGGGGAGAGGCTGCTGACTACGGTGTAATGGAGTCTTGCAGAACTACTTGCCTCTGCCCCTACTTGCCTCCGCTACGCCACTGGGTGCCTGCACTGAAATACCCAGCCTCCATACAGGTGAATTTGGTACATTTATTTATTTGATTTCTATCCCACCTTTCTCCCCAAAGGGCACACAACACATTTAAAAATGCATATACATTTAAAAATACATAAAGCTATAAAATACATAAAACACCATATTAAAAACTGACCAGCAGCAAACACACGAATGCTAATCTGCATTTTTCCCATCCTGCTATATCATGGATGGGTTTAGATTAAGAAGGTGAACATGTTTCGCACACAAATCATCCTTCCTAGGCTGGAGCTATTATATGTAAATCTAAATAAGAACTCTGAACAAAATGTGTTGGCAATTTAAAGTACCAGAAATATTTTAATTATCAGACTGGGACACTGCCAGGATTCCAAAGACATTCTCCTCACTTCCGAATCTCCACAAAAGTATTTGGAGCAGGAAAAAGGATACACTGAACGGATCTTAATGAATGCCTCCCTCCCTTTCCCACAAGTATGTGAAAGTAAAACAGAAGGAGCCTGAAGGCTTGTGATATTTTTTCATATTTAAGTGCAAACAAGATGTGAAAAGGGCTTATATATTACTGGGTCTGCAGAAGTCAAATATTGAATCTTACAACTCTAACACGCTATGCAAAAAGAAAAGAAAAATCCCATTCCCACATTTTCAGCCCAGTTCTATCTAACTGTCCCCCATCAATGCAGCAGTACCAATGGAGCATGCACTGTATCCTCGGTAGTCCTGAATGCCTCCTCGAGGTAAGGGAATGTTTGTTCATTTACCTCGGGGTAAGCATACACTTCCCCGAAGGTCTATTCAGACCAGCGCCAGACCAGCGCCTTTTGCTGCTGCAACTCTGAGTGGACTCGGGGAGATGGATCAAGGCCAGGAAGGGGACAGGATATCAGTGGAACAACTGTCACCAATAACCATCCCCTTCCCACCCTCAATACAACCCCATTCACCCTGTTCTTCCCCCTACCTGCCCCATTCCCCCCACCCCATGCCCACCGCCAGACTCCACACCTACCACCACCAGGGCATCTTCACAGGCTGCTGTCATGCAGCGGCTGCAGTTTGTCATTTCCTACAGTGGCTTGATTGCACAGTGGCCCAGTACCACGGCGCAATTTGCGATGCTGCAAAAGCTGTTGCGCCACAGGAATGCAAGTTCCGATGGCATAGCGGCCTGATAGGATAGGAGCCTCCTCTGTGTCATAAAAATCTATTTCAGCAAGTTAATTGAAATCAATTTTCTTCTTAGATGGAAGAGGACTACAGAAGCCAGGAAATGTTAACATCAGTCAGAGAGCCAGGGTAAAATGGTTATTGAGAAGGATATGTGGGAGTTATGAAAACTAATAAAACAACATCTAAAATTGATTTAAAAAGGTCATTATTACAATTAAAACAAGAGCATAAAAACAGCTGCGTCCTACCTGTATCAGCAGGATGTTAAAAAAGGCAAGGACTCAGAAGGCTTCTTTGAACAGGAAGGTTTTTAGGCCTCGCCGGAAAGTGTACAAAGAGGGAGCAGTTCGTAAGTCAAAAGGAAGGGAATTCCATAAGGTTGGTGCCACTACTGAGAAGGCCCTATTTCTGGCCGCCGCCCCTCGCACCTCCCTGGGCGACGGTATCCGCAGAAGGGCTTTCTCTGATGACCTAAGGAGATGGGTCGAACTATATAAAGCACATATTCATTAACTATTTTGGGCCACTGTGTTGTGTTATTATTAAGGTTGAAAGATGCTGGACACAAACATCTCTGGATCAGGGCCCGTGTTTGTAGTGGGAAGTTTGTATGTACACAGGGAAGTTTGTAGCAACAATAGAAACTCTAGATAAAAATACATTCTAAAAAAAGTATTATATGAAAAAAGGCATTCAGTATTGGACATTCAGTATTCCTCAAGAAGAAGCTTGGTTCCACTTAGGAAAATTATAAAATAAACTCAAGGAAGACAGCAAGTTAAACACACATCCTCATTTTCTGAAATCTCAGGTATATGAACAAATGGGACGACCTGCACTCACCATCAGTACCCCAAAGTGTGTAAGATGATTGCATAAGCAAACAGTCTCGTTCTCATTCGATTCTGATTGTGCACGACAACCTTCAGTGTTCCATCCACCTTGGCCATCTATAAATCAAAGAAAGCAGAAATGCAAGTTGTAACGACATGATGAGAGAAGGCATATATTGAGTTCAATCTCGCGCGTTTTGTAACATAACCCACTTCTTCCTCAAAGCAGAAGCTTCTGGCATGTACTGAAGTTAAATGTAAAATCACGTTCATTTAAAAGGATGAGAGAAGATCTGTCACCCTAAATTTAAGTCTCACTGACATCAATGGGATTTGCTCACAAGAAAGTATGCTTTTAAAAGTATGGCCTAGATGCCTTTAAAAAGGTTTTGGATAGATTCATGGAGGAAAAGGCCATCACAGGTTCCAAGTCATAAGCAACCTCCTGGCTTTAGAAGTAGGTTTTCTCTGTGCCAGGTGCAAGGGAGTGACAACAGGAAACAGGTTATCATGTTGTCTGTGAGCTCTCGGAGGCATCTGGTGGGGCCACTGTGAGATACAGGAAGCTGGACTAGATGGGCCTTTGGCCTGATCCAGCAAGGCTCTTCTTATGTTCTTATGCTTGGGTCCAAAAACAAGGGAGTCATGATTTGCTTGTGCTTCTAGGTCATTCCCTTTTCAAATAAATTATCTCTGTTCAGGAGTTCAAACTTACTGTTTTTGTTCATATCCCAAAAGACACAGGTAGGCTTCTAAATGTTTACCCAAAAAGAGAGAGAGAGAGAGAGAAAAGTAAGACCAAAGTATTGTTTTTATTTGTGTTTTATTCTGTTATTGTGAGTATTCTTCCACTGTTTCAACATACATATTTCATGAACCTTGATAAGCTGCGGTGAGCACCCCAGATATTGGGGGCAGGCGGAATATAAATCTTTTAAATAAAGCATTTCAATTTTTGAGTTCCCCACAGTAAAATAGGAAATCTTATGACATCAAACTATTAAGGAAAAAAATCCATTCAAATGAGTACACAGTATAGGGTTCCAATACTAAGGTTAAAAGAATGAGCTGCTCACAGTCACCTACTAAGGACAGAACTAGGCTTTGTCTTGGCAAATCCTTGGCTTACTCCGCATTTGTTGAGATAAGGTAAAAGGGGGGAAGTATCAGGAGATAATTGGTGGGTGGGAGGGTAGGGAGAGCAACTTCTTCTGTACCTGCTGTTTCTTCCCTGATAATGCCCCCCCCCCCGAAATGTCACTTCCTGTTTTGGGGAAAACAGGCCTCTCAAGGATGTATTGACAGGGGAACATTGGTTGGCGGAGGGCTTAAGCACCCCTCTCAATCACTGATCTCCCCCCCACACACACAAATGCCAGCCCCCCTGCATTAGCATTATGAGGGAAGCACAGCTTTTGTAATCCTGTATTTCCTTTATAATATCTAGTTCCAGCCTGAGTTCATGTTTAAGCAGAGATATGAACCTGGATAGGTTTAAAATGGATCATTTACAGGCCACAGGAAAAGATGTACTTGTGATTGGTTCCACTGAGGTCTGTGGCTGGACAAGAAAGCTTTTGGAATGAAGAAAACCTGATGTTTGATATCTTGTTAACAGACCTTGATGTAATTGCTAATTGACTAGCCAGAGCCAGAGACTAGTTTTTCTCTAGAACTCTTTCCCTGATACACCCTGACACTTCATTCTTTTTGAAAATTTCTGAAAATTCAAATTCTGCAGTTTGCAACATCCATCCTAAAGATGGATCAAAATCTAAATCAAACAAAAATTCATCCCCTTGTAAACTGGATACTCCACATCACGTGGCAGTTGTGTTTGCTGTACCCTGGCATTTCTTGCAGCATTCATATAGAGTGTAAATGACAGGCACATGTCCTTAAACATCCATGTATGTGTGTTTGGGAAACCCAAATGGAAGAGGGTGCCAGGCACATATACACAGCTGTTTAACACTTTGCAACTGTTTGCAGCTTTGCAACACTTTGCAGCTGTTTAACACTATTGCTTACACATTACATATTTCCTGCAACAGAGGTGTACCTGCAATAAACATATGGGGCCAGTTTGGATGACATGGCCCACCCCCACCATGATAACCACTGTACCCAGCATGATGTTCTGCCCTGCACACTCACAGGGTGAACCAGCCCTAATTGTGTCCATGTCATACCATTGTAAGATTTTTTAAAAAGTATTTAAAATTTAAAGTAATATTGGAACTGTGCGATTAGGGGAGGTTCAGATGTTCTATTCCCCCCCCCAATGAGAATGTAAGGTGGAAGAGTGTGCCAGGAGGGGCAGGATATACACACCCTTGCTTCTAATCATACAGTGGATGGGCTGGTGGGACGATATCAGAATCAACCCACAGAGTCATTCTTAAAGAAGTTTTATATCTATCAGATTTACCGTATTGTCCTGAGTATAAGACGCACCTGATTATAAGACGCACCCTTAAAGTTTGGTGCTATTAAAAAAATTTAATTAAATCACTGGCATTAAATTGCAACAGCCTGATTATAAGACGCACCCCTAGTTTAAAAACTTAAATTAGGAGAAAAAAGTGAGTCTTATACTCAGACCAATACGGTAATTAAATGTGTCACAACTAGATTTTCAGCTGTAACAGAAGAGGCACTTTTGTTTTCAAAAGTCACATTTCTGTTTCCTTTCTTCTTGGCAGTTACACTGAGCGAATCTTTTTCTGCTCTGATTTCATTTGGCTGAGAAAGACACTACTGATCTTTTTAAATCAACCCAAATAGAAGATCCATATCTCTTACCTGGATTTTGGTATGCTTAACTGTATGCTTAATTGTAATCTTCACGGCATCCTTAAGTTCACGGATGGTAATATTGCCAATACTGCATGCCACCACATAACTGGTTAAATTGGGGTGAGCTTCTGCATCCTTTTGGAATTAATTGAAACATGTACAGAAAAACTATTAGTCTGAGCACTCTGACCAGTAGCTAGGGGTACATGGATTTATTTCTGCACATTGCCAGAATAAATAAGTTGTCAGCACGTTAGTACTTAACGTAGTCCATTATAAGAACATCCTGTTTATAACATTACATTGCAGCTTTTCGTCATAGAAAACTTTGCTGTCTCCCTTTTTATCGCAACTCACAGTGTTATAAGGACAGCTTGTACGGCACTTCCCAGAAAAGGTTTCACTCAATCATTTTTTCTGAGGCTAACCAAAGTTAAGCTCAAACAATGCTGATTGGCATCCAGCTCTGACGTAATTAGATCACTTCTGAAACCAAAAATGCATTAGTTTGTTTTATCTTATCAACAAAACAGCCTCTAAGGAAAGGGGATAATCTTTATTTTTGGCATTAAAGATGCTTCTAACATTTACTCCTTGTAACAGCACATGCCACCAGATAATGACTGTCCAAGAGATAATGGACTAGATCCAAAGAACCACATGTGGGTTACAATATGAAATCAGGCCTTTCCACCCCCTTCTCCTCACTGTAGCCTATGCCTCCCAAATCCACAAGGGTCAAGAGACCCTCTGGAACAGTCACTGGCGTCACTACAGGGGGGGCGGAGCTGTACGTTCTGCTGAAATCGGAGCCTCCCTTACACGGAGGAATGAAGCGGCCCCGCCCCCTCACCTTCGGAGCCTTTCAGGGAAGCGAAAGCAACGTGCAGGAGACTCCCTGCGCGTTGCTTTCGCTTCCCTGAAAGGCTCCGAAGGTGAGGGGGCGGGGCTGCTTCATTCCTCCGTGTAAGGCAGGCTCTGATTTCAGCAGAACTTACAGCTCCGCCCCCCCTGTAGTGACGCCAGTGCACACACACACCGCCATTTTTCTAACCTTTTGGGAGCTGAACGGCTCCAGGGCGGGAGGGACCAGCTCCAACACGGATCCGTGCGGAGCAGTTGTACTTTTAACCTTTTTTTTCTTATACCACAAAATTGTGCCCCCCCTGCGCCCACTCGGCGCCTGGGGCCCAGGGCACCCCCCAAACGACACTTCTGCATGCAGAACAAAGTTGTCTACTGCAAATGTTGATCTTTGAAGTTTCCTCTGTAAAATCACATCCAAAAGGATGTGCAAGTCACTCTCAGGAAAGGGAGAGCAGAACAGGGTGGGTGGGCGTATCAGGGGAGGGAAGGGGGCGTGTTGGAGGCAGGTGGAGATGTACAAATGACTTGTACCAGGATGCTATGTACAAATGACTTGTACCAGGGAGCCTCCCGACATGCTCCCTTTGTCTCCTTGGACATACACCAGCTATATAGGGGCAGGTCCAAGGAGAACCATTGACGATTGAGGACAGGAAACAGAAAATATTTTCCTCCACGATAGCATGCAGTACAGCCTGTTTGGAAGCAGCTGCATGCTATGGCACAGGGAAGGATAGGAATGGGCTGTTAAATATGTAAAGTCTGAAGGCTCTACGGATACTGTTGGGTATATTTAAGAAGGTAGTAGAGGAACATGGTGATTTGCCAAGCTAGATTTTGTTTAATAGCCAGTCACAGTGCCAATAAAAAGTATAATATATGCCAGCACAAAATTGCAGACTTCTACGGATGCACTGAAGACAAAGGTCATTTGAAATTATTTATATGAAACAAGTTGCTCATTGAAAAACAAAGCTTCCTTCTTGAACACAGCTACATTACAATGTAAAAGAATATTTTGTCAGTGGCTGAAGGCTTCTTTCTAAAATGCAGAACTTCTTATTTGTAGTAGGAAGGAAAGAGAATATAGACAGTTACTGTTACTTTATGATAATGTATTAAAGAACGGTAACCCTTTCAGCCCAATCCTATGGGCTCATACTGCTGGCGGAACAAGTGTTCCGCCAGCGCTACCTGCATTACAGCAGTTGTAAAAACATTTCCAGCAACATTCCAGCAGTGCATGATGTGGCACACTGCAGGAGCACAGGAGGGAAAGATGGAGCCTTCCTGCGCATGTCAGGGGATCACTGGCAGGTAAGACAGCAGGAGTTCTGGGACAGGGGCGAGCGGAATGGGGCAGCAATGGGGTGGGAGAAGGGCAGATTGGGTCTGGGAAGGGGTGGGTTAGGTGGCTGTGGTGGCTGCTGAATCATAGCCCCCTTTCCCAGACTCAACCCTGGGACATGGATCTGTGCCAGCGAATTTGCTAGTGCAGGTCTGAATAGAGCCCTCCGCGCTGCAGAGGCTTACCCCCCCGGTTAGAGAATGAATGTTCCCTTACTCAGAGGAGACCTTCACAACTGCCCCCCCCCTTGCAGGATGCAGCGGTAGCCATTTTGGCATCACTGCATTGGCGGGAGGGATAGGTAGGATTGGGCTCTAAGACTCTCACATTTAAATTGAATGCAGTAACATCGGAGTCTACTTCAGCTAATATAACTGGCTATTATTATTCAGTTATAATATAATATATTATAATATTAATATAATCATCATCATCATCATCATCAGTTTTTACTCCCATGAATACACAATATCAGTAATGTCTCATAGCCATAACACAAGATAAACTGCAATGTGCTAGTACACTTCTTGATATTTCTAAAGGGCTCTCTTATAATCCAAAGTAATGGTACAATCCTATGCACACTTACCTGAGAGGAAACTGGCTTACTCACACACAGTGGGACTTATTTCTGAGTAAACACTCATAGGATTGGACAGTCACTGAAGGCATTGAGGCATATTTGTGCTTTGTGCTTACCTGGAAGAGTCCATTTTTATTGAAAAAGGTAAACTGAGCCCTGGATACAGCTTCAAGTTCTTCCTGACTTAGGTTTTTCAGTAAGCTTCGAGGCAAATCAACAGAAGCCAAGGAATTTCCTTGGTTTTTGTCAAAATCAATCTGGAATACAAAATGAAAAATGATACATCAAAACAAAAATGAAATATCTTGTTCAAACTGAACAGAGTGCTCATCAATATTAATCCATAATTATGTAGTCATTAATTGAAAGTTATTTTAGAAATGGATGACAAGTTTTAAGCAAATCATAATAATTCTTTTTGGAATTGTCTTGCATTTATAATATTTTAATTTTTTATTTTAATTTTTATATACAGAAATTTTAAAGTTAATAGTCTAATCCAGTGGTTCTCAAACTGGGGGTCGCAACCCACCACCCCAGCCGGAAGCAGTCACTACCCCCTTAAGGGCGTGGCGATGTGCAGCGACGGCACTTTTGGGGTCCCACTGCTGAAGCGGAAAAAAGGGGTATTTTCACTTACCCGGAATTGTGCTGGCCCTCCGGAGCTCTCTAACCCCCCCCCCATGCCTCAGAAGAGCTTCTCCTCATGTTTGGGAGCTACTTCCTGTTTTCGGACTTCTCCCCACCCCCATTCGCCTCAAGCTTGATTGGAAGCTCTTCTGAGGCGCGGGTGGCATAGAGGGGCTGCAAGGTTTCACAACCCCTGAAGGGCCGGCACAACCCCCGGTAAGTGAAAACAACCCTTTCTTTCCCGCTGTGGTGACGGGACCCTGGAAGTGCCGTTGACAATGTCGCCACTGAGTCTGCAACCACTTACAGGTTCCCTTACTCCCTGTAGGAGTTTGAGAACCGCTGGTCTAATCGGATTCGGATTCTAATAAAATAGTGTCTGGTTTCCTTTATGCCCTATTTACATGCACAACACCCAGCAAATCACTCCAACAATTATATGGGAATCTAGGTTTAAATCTAGTCCATAAGTAGGAGCTAAAAATATCACCTTGTCATTTAATGTAAGTATAATATTTATGGCCCAATCCTACGAGGGCCATATGCTACTGAAACTAGTGTTCCGGCAGCACAAGGTCCTTTTTGGCTGTTTCAAAGCATGACATGCCATTCAGTGCAGTCAGGCCGCTGCCGCAAGCAGTAACTGGCTATGTGCCAGCAGCCCGAAAAGGAGCACCAATGCTGGAGGTGGGTGGTGGGTGGAATGGAGTGGAAGGGGGAGGAACAGGGAGGAGACCGAGGTGCAGAGGAGAGTGGCTTGAGTCCGGGAATGTGGCTGCATCGGTGGCAGAGCCACTGATATCCTATCACCCATCCTGGCCTTTATCTGCTTCTTGGGTCCACTTGAACTTAGCTGGTGCAGGTCCAAGTAGACCCAGAGGGTTAGCGAGGGTTTAACCTGCGACAAAGGAACACATGTTCCCTAGTCTGGAGGAGACCTCTGGGACTGCCCACCCCCCGCAGGATGCAGTGCATACTCCAGTGGTGCGGCTGATTGGCAAGGGGGTGGTTT
Source organism: Plestiodon gilberti rubricaudatus (assembly GCA_026170595.1). Lineage (NCBI taxonomy): Eukaryota > Metazoa > Chordata > Lepidosauria > Squamata > Scincidae > Plestiodon > Plestiodon gilberti. The sequence continues at coordinate 69,172,104 of JANXHW010000001.1, forward strand.
TCAATAGGATTGGGCTGTCATTAACATAAAATTTAAATGCTAAAGCATAACAGAGAAAATTACCAGCAGCCTAGACATACCATATCCTACAAGAATAAGTTAAGCACATTTCCTCACTGAATATTTTTATACAATCTAATGGATGGGAACAATAGTGTTAGATCAACATTGTTTCGTTACATTTCAGATGTAAAAGAATTACATTTCTCTCCTTGTCGAGAAGCTTATCAGCATTACCAGTTTGAGCATAACACAATTCAGGAAAGCATTTATCAATGTTATAGGAAAATGCCGATTTCCCTAATTAGATAAAGCAAAGTCACAAACGAGAGTAAATATTTTCTTGTGAGTGTATTCACAGATAGGCTAGATGCCAATAAAGTGTATACATTTCCCTAATGTTTTGCTCATATATGGATAATTTTTGGCTGTTATTGTAAATTTAGACAGCATCAATGTTAAGAACAGGAGGTTCACAATGTTGGAACAGCTCAGATCTTGCTATCATCTCTGGTAGTCTCTATCATCTCTGGTCTATGGATAAACAACAGATTTAATGTTCCCCGAAGGGAACATTACCTGATTCCATCCTTTTTATCTGTGAGGAAACAAGTGACATGTGGGATAGAGTTTATGGTCAAGCTTAATAAGGAGGAAGTGCAACTGGATTATCCATGGCAAATCCCTCTTGACAGCCCAGACTGGGAAGTTAGTCTGGTTTAAGCTAGATTCCTCTCTGCATTGGACACACTGGCTTGAATGCTCTACTACAGCAGTGGTTCCCAAACATGTTAGTGCTGGGACCCAGTTTTTAAAATGACACTCTATCAGGACCCACCTAGCTTTATGAGACTTTAAAAAAGTGATCTAGAAAGAAATATTTTTATTTATTTACACATAATATTTTATTTATTTGTTTGCAAAAAACTCAATCCATTTCTCATAATGAGGCTGCCCTAATGAATAGCCTGAAGGCTTGAGGGGCTTAGTTATGTGACCCAGTCCTTCACTTGCCCCCACTACCTGTCATTGATGGACTTGGAAAAAGATGCGCCAGAACAAAAGACGCTCAAACATTTATATCCTTATATTTACACAAGCTTGCAAACTGCAGGAGCTCAGCTCCTTGCAGGGCAATTAGCAGGGCTTGAGGCAATTACTTATCTGATCTTTCTATCATCCATGTTTTCATTGGAGGCTCTGTGGGACCCACCAGAAATTGGTTTGCGACTCACCAAGTGGGTCCTGACTCACAGTTTGAGAAATGCTGCTCTATAGATAGTAAAGTTGTGGCCTCTGAATTCCAGCACCTTGTGTCAGTCTTTTCATTTCAGTTGCTTCTGCAAGTTTACATCATCACTACAGGGTCCTATGAGTTGAGAGAACAATTCTGACAGGCACAGTAGAGCCCAAAGACTTTACACTGACAACCAGGGTAAACTATTCAGTGGAGTCAATGGAATTTCTGGCAATGCAAATTCTTGGAAGGGAAGCTTGCTATGATGTGTCCTGTACCTGAAAGTCTGAAGCATTGTTCTGTGGACCGACACTGAAGGAGGAACCAATGAACGAAGTTGAATTAAGAGACGAAACACCAAGTGCCAAGTTCCGTGTTGAGATGCTCATAGAGGGGCCTGTAAATTGAATCTTTAATGCTAAGGCATCAATGGTCTTTATAGCTCTAAAATCAAGCAGAACATGAATGATTAATTTTGAAAAGATTGTCATTAAAACAATTTGAATAAAAACATCAAGAAAACATGTGTGCCTAAAGAGTCACCTTTTAAAGTGGTGTCCTTTTATACAGTATTTAGCAAGGGGAAAGCAATTGTCCCTCTTCAGTCCAGCATTGCGTTTCACCCAATGGCTGGTGTCTCTTTTGTGTCTTTTTTAGACTGTGAGCCCGTTGGAGACAGGGAACCATCTATTTATTTGTTTAGCTATGTAAGTTACCTTGTGAACTACTTTTTGTTGAAATGTGAATATATGAAAATATGAAACTTTACTCGTGGCATGCGTTAAATATTTCCTTCAGCTGGCTTAGTGGTAACTCTTTCTCCTTTAAGTTCGGTGCTCTGCTAGGTGCTTTCACCATCTGGCTTGCCTCAGATCGCTGAGCTGTCTGCTTGATAAAGTCTAGTGCAGGCATTCCCAACCTGTGGTATGCGTACCCCTAGGGGTACGCGGGCCGCAGGCCAGGGGTACGCAAGATGCTGTCCCTTATCAGCTGCTGTAATCAGCAGCGATCAGCTGCGATCAGCAGCTGATAAGGGACAGCTGATTTTTTTCCGGGATGTGGTGCGCCTCCTGCCCGTGCCACACCCTGGAAAAGAAGGCTGCAGCCCTGCGAATTCGGCAGGGCTGTAACCTTTCCCTCTGGGTTGCGGTGTGAGCGGGAGGACTTGCCCGCCCGCGCCGCAACCCGGAAAAAAGGCTACAGGCCTACATTGTCTCCTGCAGTACAGGCCTGCATCCCACCTTTTCTAAGTGCCACCATCTTGGATCTTGCGAAATCTTTTGCAAGATGGTGCCACCGAGAAAAGGCAGGATGCAGGCCTGTACAGCAGGGGGCAGTGAAGGTCTGTAGCCTTCTTTTTTGGGTTGCAGTGCGGGCGGGCGGGTCCTCCTGCTCATGTTGCAACCCGGAGGGGGTACGCAGGGGGGAGCTGCTCAGGGTACGCAGGGGGTTAGAGGCCTGCGTAGGGGGCCTCCGAACGTTGGGAACCCCTGGTCTAGTGTAACCTAGATGAAACGTTGTATGTGAGTTTTTAACTTTATAAATTTCTTTTTATAGTTTTATGTTGGCCATAGCCCCTAATTCCGTAAATTGTATTCATTCTGAGTTCATATATACATATTATTAATAAGTAAAAACAATACTATTTTAAGCAGGCATTGAATTATATGAGATACAATAGTATGAGATACCCTGCCTGCTGCTTTCTCCGCAGGGGAAAGGCTCCGACAGTGAGGGGGCGGGGCTGCCTCCTGCTCGCTCGGTAAAGGGACTCCGATGGAGCGAAACTTACAGCCCCGCCCCTACCGGAGCGACGCCTCTGTTTCCAGCAAACATTGTTTAAACATAAGAATAGTGAATTTACTGTCAAGTCCCATTAATTCTAATCTTACAGCACAATCCTAACTAAATCCCCCCCACCGATGCAGCTACACTATTGGAGCTACCTCCGAGGTGGGGGCTGTCACGGAGGTCTCTCCAGGTAAGGGGACATTTGCTTCTGCTTGCCCAACCATTCACCTTGGATACACGCCAGCTACTTTGCTGGCACAGGTCCGAGGTGAGTAAAGGAGAGAGAATGGGGGGGAAAACCAGACAAGGATATCAGCGCATGTCACTGTTGCCGATATCCCCCTGTTCCGTCTCCCTTCCCTCCCAGACACTCCCACATTCCTCCCCCTTCCTTCTCACGTTCAATTCCCCACTGCTGGCTTACTGGCTCTGGTGGGGGCAGCAGGCTCCTGCAGCAAGGCTGTAGCACTGCCACCTCCTGCAGCAGTGCTTGGAAAATGGCCACTGGCAGCATGCTGCAAGCACCATAAGCAGCCATTTTACAACAGTGGAACAGTGTTTCGCTTTCATAATGCCCCCCCCCCCCCGGTCTCCTGAGTGCTCGGAAAAAGGGTCACTGTCTTTCCTTCATAATTACTTCTTGTAAAGTGGTCAGGTGGGAACAGGATCTTTCTGGCCTGGCACTTTACAAGAAGCTACAAGAAGATGTGATGAGGTGAATGCTGATGCAGCTGGCTGGCATGGGAAGTGCTAAGACGCTGGGGAGGTGTGCACTCACACATGGAGGTGGGTGGTGGAATTTGGGTTGAGTGGGTGGCAGATCTGCATCTATTTTGGGCAGCAGATTAGCTGGTGCTGCCCCTGGTTATGCACCATTAATATATGAAATCTGAGGTACACTTGAAGACAACATATTTCCTGCTGGTAGCTAAACGTTCCTTCTCCATTCATCTTTTCAGAAGCACTTACTGAGAAGATGATGCTGCCAAAACACTATCAGAACTGGTGAGAAGGTTGGAAAATATTGTGACCACAGTGGAACCCAGGGATTCATTGATTTCTTCATCGTTCACAATTTTTTTAAGTTTCTGGACAACATCATGGACTTTGTCTGAAGTCAGCTGCTGCCCTTCTCCAGTGAGATTTAGAAGCTGATTGGCTATATCAGCTGCATTTCCTGAAAGGAAGCACAGAAAACAAAATCCTAGTTATGTGAAAAGCATTCTTCTCCAACTGAGTCTACACATCATTGAGCTAGAGAATACAAGAGAGTCTGATGTATTGAGTTACCCAGTGGGTATTGACTGGGCATAGATTCTAATCTATAAACACCTATATGTGTGTAAGCCTAGCTGAAATCGGTGGGGCTTTACAGCACAATCCTATGCATGTTTACTCAGAAGTAAGCCCCACTGGGTTCAGTGGGGCTTATTCCCAGGAAAGTGCACATAGGATTGCAATCTTAGTGTGCATAACTGACTAACAGAGTGCAGCTTTATTCAACAATCCAGGACACAGTTAAGTGGGTTCAAAGTAACTGAAATCAATGGGTTTAACCATGCCTATTCTGAATGGTGGCCTTAAACTCTAGCAAAACACTCCATATCCTCCAACAAAGCACCAAGAGAAGGCAGAGGGACCAGCAACCAATGTATACAAAAGTATTTCACAATTATCTTGATCATAGAAAAAATACAAAAACACTTGCCTGTGCAGTTTCTAAGGTCAGGAGCACCCCAATACGACGTATAATTATGATTGTCAAGAATACTAAGAAGAAAAATAAAACAGGACTTATAATCTTTCCAACAGTATTTGGAAGAATACAGCGCAGCATTTTTATGAATGGACACACTCTTGAATTTAGTAGGTCTTTTGCACCCCTTACCTTCATTGGGTCTGTCTGCCCAGCTCCCATCCCAACCCACACACACCATGCTACTTCATTCCTTCTCAATCTGCAAATTACTAGGGGAGAGGATGCTTGGCCCCTATACCTTATGTGTTAGCTCCCTTAGGGCGCAATCCAAACCTACTTAGGCCATCAGCCCAGCAAAAATGGGAGGCCCCAGAACAGAAAGGGGATTCAAATCCCCTCCAAAATTCCCTTTCTGTTCTGGGGCCTCCCGTTTTTGCTGGGCCGCTGGTCACAACGGCAGCCTAAGTAGGTTTGAATTGCGCCCTTAATTAACTACTGATGTTAGAAAGCTACGGGGAGGGCACGATTTGGCAAAAATTGGGGAGGTTCAGATGCTGGGAACTGTGGATTTCTTTAAGGCCCTTTATCTCAAGCACTGCTCCTGCTCTGCCCATCACTTCACACACTACAGCAGGGGTTCTCAACCTGTGGTACGGGTACCCCTAGGGGTACGCGGACCTCTTTCTGGGGGTACGCCAAGTCCTGCCCCTTATCTGCCCCATCAGCAGCTAATTAAGTGCTAATTAACATGGATTTTAAATTGTAATTATTTTTGGAGCCCTTCTGTCTCTCTGATTTTGGGTTTGGGCTTATTTTTGTACTTTGAAAAATGTACTTTGGTGGGGTGGGGGAGGGAGGAGCTGATTTTGGGAAGTGTGACTTGGAGAAAAAAAGAGATCCTTGCATCTCTCTCTCTCTCTCTCTCTCTCTCTCTCTCTCTCTCTCTCTCTCTCTCTCTCTCTCTCACACACACACACACACACACACACACACACAAACAGAATTAAATAAGACATTTTTTCACTTTTAAAATTGTTTTAGTACTTTTTATTTAATGATTAATTACCTAATTAATTAATCCAATTAATTAGCAGGGGGTACTTCAGAAAATTGGACCGTGATAGGGGGTACCTGGGCCTCCAAAGGTTGAGAACCCCTGCACTACAGTATTCTACCTCGAGTCTGAGATAACCAGTGATCAAAGATTCTCTGCTCCATTCCTCCTTTTCTGTGACTCCCTACTTTGGGAAATCTTGACAAAAAGGCATACAAAATATGTGTCTATTGTGCTTTTGTTCCACACCCACCTAGCCTGAAAGTATTTCTGCATGACAATATTAAGGATTCCTCTGAATTACAGATTTGGAAGGAATGCGACCACAATGAAAGACATGTTCCTGGATCTGGGAAACTGTACGGAATAGTTTTTATTAAACAAAAAGATTAACTCTGTAAATGAATTGTTGGTCATATATTCATCGTTGCAGTCTTGAAAAAAGGAATTCAATAACATGGCTGAAATAACAAAGTTTGGGATAAGGAACGCTGGCAATCAAAGAAATCTTGTGTAGACCCCAGTAGGTTGGCAAAAAAGATAAAGAATAATTGAGGTAGCAAAGCCCAGCAGCTCCAGTTTGCACAGACTTTGTGGATCATTCAACAAAATGTGTTTTTGATACATTACTGGCTCCCTTACAACAAATGTTGCTCAGTCAGAACGTTGTGTTATTATTTCTACAAGATCAACAGAATGAGGAAGTAAGTTGTTTAAACAAAAACTCCAGTAGTTTTCCGGTCCAGCACAAAATATATATTCAGACTGGTGTTCATATTAGCTCGTTTTCTCCTAAATTAAGACAACAATGCCATGTAGCACATCACTCAATTTAAATGATGTGATTTGTGGCATCGATTTAATTTTTGAGAACATTACTAACCTGCCCAAAATCAGTTTTATTTATTTATTTTACAGTATTTTTACCCCGCCTTTCTCCCCAAAGGGACCCACGGCGGCTTACAACATGAAAAAAGAATACAATACAGAAAATACAATACAAAAAAATAATAATCACTTTTTAAAACAATAAAAAACAGTTAACGAAAACTAGTAAAAACAGCATTTAAAAGTTAATAAAAAAAACAGATCACATTACAATTAAAACAAGAGCATAAAAAACAGCAGCACCCCACCTGTACCAGCAGGATGTTAAAAAAGGCAAGGACTCAGAAGGCTTCCTTAAACAGGAAGGTTTTCAGGCCTCAGAGCAGTATGCAAGTCAAGAGGGAGGGAATTCCATAAGGTTGGTGCCACTAGTGAGAAGGCCCTATTTCTTTATTTAATTCATTAGTGTAATTATAATTAGATGATGATTTTAAAGAAGCCTGTCAATATTTTTAGTGTGTACAATTGCGTATACATTTTATCTCATTAGAATATGGCATCATTTCTCTGAAGAATTCAATGTTATTAGGAAATCTATCAAATGAGGAATGGAGGTTGAAAGTGTGCTGCGCAATGCTATTCTTTAGGTACGTGGTTGAGATGGGATCCACACTTGGTTGTGAAGCATAAGCACTGAAAAATTTGAACTCTCCTAGATAATAACCTATAACATCGGTTCTCAAAGTTCTCCCCGCAAGGCAGGGAGAACTCTAAGTAGTTGCGGGGCGGGGACAGTGGCAGCGGCGATCCCAGGGATCGCCACCGCCTGGAAAACAAATGTAATTTTGTCACTTACTGGGGGTTCTGGAGCCCTCCAGATAGTGCGGGGAGGCCTGCGGAGGGATCCGCAGGCCTCCCCGAGCTTTAGATCGCCACTCCATGGTGATTATGACCACTTCCATTTTTTTGTCTGAAAACCGGAATTGAAAACCGGTCGTAATTGTCACTCCGTTGTGATCTAAAGCTCAGGGAGGCCCATGGAGGGATCTGCAGGCCTTCCCACATCATTCAGATTACTTTTAAAAACATTTTTTTCCCGCTGGTAGCAACAATCCCTGGCATCGCCGCTGCTGCCATGCTGTCCCCGCCCATTAAGGGGACAGCACCCTGTTCTCCTGGTGGGTCGTGACCCACCAGTTTGGGAACCGCTGACCTATAAAACATATATCATAGTAACTTTTGCCATCTGATATACACGACACAAAAATTAACAACAACAATATGCAGGATGCACATAACATATATATCTATAGTGGACTTCACAGGTACTTCTTCTCTGATTCCCTTTTTCTCTCCCACAGCCACATTTAACCAGTCATTAATGAATATCTATATAACTCTATCCACAATAGGCTGAGCACATTCTTATTTATTTATTTATTTTACAATTTCTATATTTTACCAGTTCATCCATGAATAGATATAGATAGTACATTTTATTTTACAAAATAAAACATTAACATAAAAGTACAATAAAAGCAGCAGTAAAACCACAATAGAACAAAACAGCAGAAAAGAAATACTGTACAGTAAAAGCTGCATTAACTGGAACTTGATTAAGCGGCAATCTGTTAACTTTAATCTCCACCCACTGCCTCAGGCAGGCCGTGATGCCAGTTAAACGAGTTTGCTCTTTGACCAAGCATAAGTTAAGCAAGCCCCCCCTCCCAGCCTCTTTCCCCACTTATGTGACAGGGCGCCCTCTATAATCAGAGGTGTGCTAGTGCCCCCACATGGTGGGGGCCGCCAACGCGACGGCGCCCACGTGACGCGGGGGCGTGGCATCAGCGTGCGGCTGCAATCAACCCCCCCTGCCATTTGGCTTCCGTTTTTGGAGCCAAACGGAGCAAGGGCGGGTGGGAGGGCCAAAACGCAGCCATCTTGGCTGCGAAGAAGCAAAAAAAAAAAAAAAGTAAGTGACCCGTGAAATTCCGCCCCCCCCCGAAGCGACACCTGGTGCCCAGGGCACCAGGCATTACGACGCTTCTGTCTACAATGCTGTTACGCCTGCCATCTTCTTCACAAAGGCTCTCTAGGAATGGAGATATTTCACTTCCTTCCTTATGAGGCCCTCGTGTGGCAGGAAGTGGAATGCCTCCATTCGTAGAGGTCCCTCATGAAGAGGAGAAGAGGGCAGAATGGTATCACAGTAAAGCTCTGTCAGGTAAGCGAGGGAGCAGAGGAGGCGGGGGGAGGGTGGCGGCTTGTAATTCTAATGAAAGTTTTGTTAATTGACCTATTTAGGAAAGTGGCAACCACCATTCCCCATGAGCACAAGGTCACAAAACTTTGACTGTATCAAGAAAAGCAGTGGTATCTAAAAGTACTAAAATCATTCAGAAGTTAAAAGTCTTAAGGACATGAAAAGGCATTAAAAGGCATGGGAGAACAGGAAAGTCTTAGCCTTTTGCCTAAAAAGAAAGCAATAAATGCATTGGGCATGTCTGCTTTGGGAAGGAGTTCTACAAGTGAGGTACCAAAGACACAAAAGCTCTCTCCTTGGTAGGCACCTGCCTCAGTTCTGAAGGCAAGGGCACCTGGAGGATACAGACGGATACAGTGAATGGGCAGTTGATGTGAAAAATGCACTTTTCTATAGGTTCTTGGGTCCCAATTCACATAGGGCTTTCCAAGTAAATACCAGCACCTTGACCTGTGCTGAGAATGGCATCCAAAATACTATATCTTTCTCTCACCACTAAGCATCTCAAGATCTCTTAGCTCTTACCATGTCCTTGATGCAGTCTGAGCTGAGTTGCCATGGCAGGATATGAAGTTGGTCAGTGTTGGTCTGGTATCTAACCAGAAGTAATTTTCAGGACCTTTTTCAGCTGAACATTTTTCTGTAAAACAATGAACAAGGATAAGAACAAACACCTTATTCTTTAAGAATACTTTAAGGAAACTGTTGCCTAAAGGGCCGGCTGCTGTATCCTATGGCCATCCCAGGCTGGGAGGGGGTGGGGAAATGGGGACATTCATCCAATGACATTCACCCAATGTAAGCCGGCCGGGGCCCTATGGGCCTCCTCGGATGTACGCCAGGTCCAAGCCTGGCGTACTTTTGGCCGACCCGAGCTGGGAACGGGCAGAGGATATTGGTGGAGCGCATCACTGTTCTCCCAAGGCACTCTCAGGTTGCCTGGGATGGCCATAGGATACAGCGGCCGACCCTTTAGGCCGGCTGCTTAAACTTAGGCAAGATTGCGCTGCCTGGAACTGGTCAAGGATGTCAAAGAAGAGCATGCTTGTCCTGGAGTTCCCAGAGTGGCTATTGCCCTCCTATACTAGTTTGTAGTTCTTCCAAAGTTGCTTGACTTTGCTCCTGCATGACTCAATCTCCTTCTGGTAGCAGAGTCCTTCAATTTCTCCAAAATGTAGTGGAACTGCTCCGCATTTTGGTAATTTTTGGTCAAGGCCTCCTAGACAACCTCTTCTCATAAAATATTGATAAAGGCTCCCAATTCCTCTGCACTCCATGAAGGATTCCTCAAATGGTGAGGAAGCCCCCCACTGCTGACAGGAGTCTCTGGAACTACAGGAATGCCACTTCCCTACATCATTAGTTGATCCAAAGACCCTGATATTCAGTCACAATTCAAGCTAGATCTGCTTTCCTGTCTTTCTCTCCTATGTGCCACAAGCGAGGGAGATGAGATGGCTGCTTTTTAAAGTCAAAACCAAGGACGAGCTGAGGTGGAGGGCTTAGCTGGGTGCCAGTCTAGGGTGCTGTCTCATCTCCTCCAAGGACTCAAAACTTACGGATAATAAAACCACATGAGTTTTCCTATCATACATTCCAAACTCATGCGGAAGATTTGGAACCCACAGAAGAAAAAGTGAAAAACATACTTGGATATTCCGTGGGACAAAACTCACGGATGAGCCACAGATAAGGAAACTCACATAGACATTGCATCCCAACATGCAGCTATTTCCATAGCAAATGCTCATTTCCGTGTGGGTTTTGGCATGTTAGTTCTGAGCCCCAGCAGTTTTGGTTCCAGAATTTAGAATAAAATTTGATTCTATAAATGTATTATCTCACTTGTTCTGTTTCTTGTTCTTTGAGATCAGCAGTGCTACTAAAACTCTGACCTAAGTTGCTCAGAAATAGTTAATTCCTTAAAATACAATATGGATAACAGCACAATCTAAAACAGCATTTTTAGAATACTTATATTGATTGAAAAGCAATGTTTTTCTTTGGGCTGTGAAGAGTAACAGGTTTCCTAAGCAAACAAAATACAGAGAATAGGAAAGGTGAAGTTTCTTTACTTACCAACTGGATTAACATACACTGGACCAAGGCTCAACCCTTCCCCCATTGTCGCATTGCTGCTTATGAGTTTGCTCCGGATTGTTTGCTCTTCTAAACTTACATTGCTAGCAGAACTGTAAACCAAAAGAGCTCGGACATCAAAACTGCAAAGAAAATTGTCCAGTTAGTAATCAGGATAATCAGGATATGAGCTAACAAAATGACATCTTTAATATAGTTTTATGTAGAAGAGCTTAATTACAACATCCACTCGATATCGTTCTCCAAATATAATGAAAGAAATCATTTTATCCATGAATTCATCAGCAAGAAAGGATCAAATAAATTACAGTCTTGTCATGTTGCAAATTAGTTTTATTTACATAGAGTCCAATCTTCATCCTTGGGACTTTGTTCACATTTCTGGGAAATAATCATGATAATTCATGCCAAAAAGGCACTTGAAAGAGAAGAAAATGAAATGCCTGAAAGCCAAATCAAGATGCTAGTAGAAAGAAGATAAATGGCAAAGTCAGATTATCTAGAAAAGGGATAAAGAAGCTAAGAGCCTCCAACTATCACTGGAATCTGAAATTGAGGAAGGACTCTTGAGAGTTCTAGCAGAGTAACTGCTAGAAGTCTAGGGTGGAGGAGAAGTGTGCACAGAGTGGGCAAGGGTATGACCAAAGGAGATGAGAAAGTTGTAATGAAATATTGGGAATATTATACCACATTGTTCTCAGAATCTGGAATTCAAATCTCATCCATTCCTCAGACATACTATGTTGCTACTGAAATGGTCAAGAAACTGTTTCTGGTTACTTGCTCAATACAGTGATATTTTAAGATCTCAAATCAAGCACTGATGCCATGAAACTTTACGTATTCCAATTAAATGAAGCTGAGAAATGCAGTGATTACTGAAAGAAATGTACCTATTACACCCTTCACTTTGAAACGACATGAATCCCTGTTTTATTCATGACCTAAGATCCTGTAAAATGGAGAGCACTGTTTGGCATATTCAGATGAAAGAAAAAATGTATTTTACCCTTGACTAATGTTTGAATACAGTTAACCCAAGGCTGGAAAAGAGGGAAACAATCCCCCAGTGCAAGTCCAAGGAGAGAACGGGGGTGGGGAGGCAGCAAAAATGGGGCATAGGATCCGGTGCGTGCTATTGGACCCACCTTCTCCCGCAGCCTTCCCGCCCCAATCACGCCCCTCCCCACCCCGTCCTGCCTCCTGCAGTGGCTTGCCTGCTCCTGTGGGTGGCTGGAGCTCTGGCGACATGAGCGGGAAGGCTTTGGCCTTCCTGTCAGCGTCTGATGCGCAACTGGAAAGTGTTTTCCGGCACTTTTTTAACAGCGGCGAGCAGCAGAATGCACATTCCGTTGCTAGCCAGAGCCCATAGGATTGGTCTGACAGTCAGATCATTGATCCATCTGGCCTAGTGTTGTCTATTCAGGCTAGTGATATAGATGTCTAGAGTCTTTTCCAGATTTTGCTGATTGATCTTTTTTAATGAGACAGTGGGACTAAACCTGGGATCTTGTGTACAAGTATGAAAAGCTTGTGGGCTATGTCTGAGCCATAGGCAATCTCTGACAACAAGAGTTTAGTGTTAAATCTCCTAACTCTTGGCTGATGTCTGTTGTTTCCAGATAACACCATTCTCAATTTTACAGCTAGGATTCAAGAATCCCTGTTAGGCCAATACATCAAAGTGGGCAATTGTAAGGACTGTGGGTCATGTCTAACTTTGCAGGGCTTCCTTGGAAAAAGTTTTTGTTGCCACATAATAGCAGTGCAGAGTACCATACAAGCTTTAATACAGCCAGTCTCTGAGATATAACACTAAAAAAAAATACAGTAAAGTAATTAGGAATACAATTTTCCTGCCATCAAAATGCTTGGCAACATTACTATTCAACACAATAACACCATAATCAAATTTCCTGTTTAGTGTTTTACTTTCACTTTTAAAAGTAAGCAGCTTTAGGATTTTTTTTTAACAGCTTGTTAAATGTGATGGATGGTTTTATTTGAGTAGGCTGTTGCTGGTTAATCAGTAGTCAGACTGGCCATTCCTTGTAGTAAGATTAAACACAGACCACGGGCCTGAAGTATGATAATCAAGGATGGTAGTTGCAGCAAGCACATATTTATTGAGTTGGTAAGTGACATCAAAGTTGAAAGACTGCAAAGCTGTTTGCAAAATAAAATTGGGAATCCGCACAGCGGGAGCAGGATAGCCCTTAGGAAGACATGTCTCTTACCCATGTGACCCAATCTTGGTCATATGCCTACACATAGGGTCTGTAGGATCTTTCAGGGATAAGCAGCAGCAGCAGGAACAGAAATGTGTAGCATTACTGTGATGTCAAAAAGGGCATGGCATCAATGAATTAAACCAATACACATGCAAATGACACTCGTGTTCGAAAGTGAGGAGACACAAAACTATCATAAACATAAGCCCTGATCATTATTTGAATGATTTCTCATCTCTGATCTCCAGTGGACACCATCTAATTGGGAAATGAAGAGCTACTGGAATGGGAAAATTAAACACACATAAGCATTAACTGCGTAAAACGGAGAAATGTCAATTTTTACTTAGTTAATATCTACAAGCTATCTTGTCACATGATTGTTGTTCAGAGACCTTTCTACACTTCTTCAGGTGCTGATAAAATTATGCACTTTGGGATCTGACAAACATACATCTGTCATTGGCACGTATGACTAATACACTGGAAACAGTGTGAACTTTGGATCACTTTGATGCAGATTGCTAAGTGATGCAAGATGAATGAACCACTTCATTTTCCTTTGTTCTTCCTTTGAGTGCAATGTTCCATGTCACTTTCCTCACCACCCTTTTGTCCAAATAACTCATGTTCTAATGATCTAGGCTTCCTTATGGAGAGGGTGAACAGACATGACTATTTCAAAGGTTTGGCTATGAGTGCAGTGGAGGGAACTAACGTGACAAAAATTGTTTAAAAATAGTGGATGAAGCAATTTATGGCATAATCCTGTGTAGATTAGTGCCAGGGGAGCGCGCGCTTCCCCGGCACTGGGTGTCGCAAACGGAGGTTAGCACAGTGCGGAACTTACCGTTCCACCCCACCTCGAGCGACGCCAGTGTGGCTAGGTCATCTTCCTTCACAAGGATACCTGAGAGATTGTACTGTTGCTCATGTTACAGTAAGGTTACAATGCTATGCACATTTGCCTGGGAGCAGAAACAATGGGAGCCCTCCCGGCGCCTGGGCGCGTGGGGGCAGGGCCTGCGTCGCGTCACGTCGACGTGTCCCTCGGGTCATGTCGACGCCCCCCCCGCCCGTTTTGCGCTCATTTTGGAGCCGAATGGGCTCCAGGGAGGGCGGGAGAGCCGATCCAACGTGGCGCTTTGCATCGGTAAGTTCCCCCGAGCGCACCCCCCGCCCGAGCGTCTGGAGCTCCTGCTCCACGCGCTCCACCCAAGTTCCGCCACTGCCTGGGAGTAAGTCTTACCAAACACAGTTTGAAAGGGGGGATGTCATGACAAGTCCCTACACTTCAAAATTTACCACTATACCACTGATCACACTAACGGCACAATCCAGTGCACAATTGCGTCGGGGGAGCATGAACTCCCCTGGTGCTAGGTGTCACGAAAGTACCATAAAGCACTTTCACGACACCTGGAGAATAAGGGTCGCCGGGGCAACAGCCCCTGGCCCTTACTCCGCTGGTTGCACCCACCCGACCGGGTAAGTCCAGCGCCGGCCAGAGCAGGGGCGAGGGTGGACCAGGCGGTGAGGGGGGAGCGGCCATTGGCTGTCCCGGGCCAGGAGAGGGCAGTGATATCGGCCGCGAGATCCACTGATACCCAAAGCCCTCTCCCAGCCCGGTTTGCCCCGACACAGAGGGCTTGAATGTAGTACATTCAAGTAGGCCCATTCGGCCTCAAGCCGCTTACACCCGGGATTGTCCCCTTCCCTCAAGGTGCACCCAGGCTGCTCTGGGGCAGCCCGGGACCTGGATAGAATATGGTGGCTGACCTTTAGGCCGGCCGCCATATCTTACAGGATTGGACTGTAAGTAAGTGTGAATTGCATCAAAATGCTTGATGTGGAAAGGTGAAGCAGAAAAACAAACAAGCTTGATATATGCCAAACAATAATTTCAGCACTTTATATAATTAATACAATTATCCAGGTTACTGTAACAAAAATCTCTTTAACATTTTACCTTTGGGGGTCTGTGTTTCTCTTCTCTCTTGCCCCTTCTTTTGCAGTGTTTAAGTGAATACTACAATGGAGAGAGCATAAATATAGATGTTAGGATAACTTCCCAAGAATTATCTTCACAAGAGACAGTAATAGAGACTTTTCTTTCAATTTTATTAAACATTACCTGATATTGACAACATATACAGTGTAGTTCCAATTCTGAAAGGTGTGATTTAGCTGAAAAATACAAGGGAAATTTGTAGATATTGAAATACATATTATGTGGCAGAAATGAACACATTGCTTTGTTTTAACTTCAAACTATGGTGCTGTTATGTGATAAAAAATGTTGTGCCAAGCTTTTAATGTGTTTGCATGATGTTCTGTATATACCCTTTGAGAGAAGATCACATTTCTGCCTCGAGCAATGGGTCAAACGCAACAGAAAAAGCATCTTAAAAATGCTTTTGAACAAAAGGCACAGAAATTCAAGCTCAGAAAATCCAGCAAGAGAGCAGTTAGGAAATTCACAGGCTTATAGTGGAATCTAAACTGACACAAAGAGCTTGTCCCACTTTATCCTAACTATAGCCACAAAATACTGAATCCAGTTTAAGGACAGGAGATGTTTCAAATTCTAAGTATTATGTCTACATTGCACACACGCACACACACACACACACACACACACACACACACGTGTGTCACGCACAATGTAGACATAATACTATAACCACTTCAGATACATAAAGGGAGAGGAAATAGTGCAAGAAATCAGTATTGCACAATGCACAATGCAGGTTGATACATTTTGTTTGTATTCTGTAATTGTTACATCTAATGATCCAGACATATGTAAAGGAAGATATATCAAGGAAACGTATCCTTACTTACCCAGTCTGAAATTGCATTCTGAACTTTGGACTCGGGATCAGAGTTGAAATTGTAGATAGTAAAGGCAATTCTGTAAAACAATCCCCCTATGCATTAAAAAGACATTAAAAAGTTGATGTTAGAACTAGGGTGTGTGCTTTAAAATACTCTGAAACACTCTCTGATTGAAAGCATGAAAAATATAGATTATAATCAGATCATACCAAAGTTCCAATTAACCCCATGGTGGGCAGAGGAATCTGGGTGAACACAGATTGCAATCCTCTGTTAGTAGAAAGATCAACTTGAATTTACATGATAATCATCCAAATTATAATCTCACCACTTTAGCTGTTTTTATAGCTCTGCATGGTGACTAGTTCATTGACAATAAAGCCTGGACGAGCCAGCTAGGTTCTCTAGAGCTGCACCAACTTAAAATTGTCAGAAACTCAAATGTGAAAAGATAACTCATGGCCCTATCCTATGGGCCTGCTGTGCCACAGGAACTCATGTTCCAGCAGTGCAGCGTGCCTTACAGCAGTAGTAAAACATGACCTGCCAGTAGCCAGGCTGTCGCCGCAAGAGGTAAGCAGCTGCAGCCGTGCTCCAGTGGTCTCCAGAGAAGCCCTGGTGCTGGTAAATTGGCCTGCGGGTGGGTGGTAGTAGAAATGGGGAGGGGAGGGGGAGGAATGGGGCAGAGACTGGGATGGGAAGGGGTGTGTGTAGACTAGGAAGGGGGTGATATTGGTGGCAGCAGCTCCACCGATATCCTACCCCCCTTCATGGCTTCAATCCACCTTCCCAGGTCCACCCGGACTTGCACCAGCAAAATTGCTGGTGAAGGTTTGAGTAGACCCACCACGCCAGGGGAGGCTTACTCCTGGGCAAGGGGACAAATGTTCCCTTAGCTGGAGACCTCCACAAGTGCCCCCACCCCTGCAGGATACAGCGTACGCTTCAGTGGCACAACTGCACTAGTGAGGGAGGGGTTTAGATAGGATTGGGCTGCTCATATTTTTTCATATAATATCTTATATTATATTGTTATGGATCCAGCCTTATTATGGTTATTAATAAGGTTATGAAGAAGACTCTTTATTGCCAAGACAGAGATAAGTTTGATCCCTGTATACATAAGCATGGAAACAGAAATGAACCCTTCCCACTGACTGAGGCTGACTGATAGCTATTTAAAATCCTGCAGCAGCTTCGCTGCCTGATGTCAATTCATAGATTTGTGGCTACGTTTCAGCCATTAGGCTAATGTAGCTGGTTTTCACCATTAAGGAAATGGACATGACTTCTCCAATGGTCTCAACACCATGTGAGTGCATATATGTGTGCGTTTTACTCACGGACAATCCTACCTAAATCCCCATGCAGCAATGCAGTGGTACTGGCGCTGGTTACATTGTATCCCATGGGGAATTTTTGGCTGCTGGAGGTCTTGGGGTAAGGGGACATTTGACCCCTTTCCCCTGGGTAACCCCCAGCAGCCGCCATGGGTCAACTCAGACCTGTGCCAGCAATATCGCAAGTCTGACTCAAGTCCGCATTGATCCGTGCATCTGGATTAGGCCTGGGAGGGGTGTTTAGATATGGCGCACACCGGCGGCGCCAATCCCACCTCCCTCCCAGGCCCCACCCACCCTCCCCCACCCCCTGTGTGGGTATACCTCTGCCGGCAGGTCTCGGTCGATCCACCAGCACACACAGGAAGGCTCCGGCTTTCCCGCCAGTGTGCCAGCTGCTTGCGCTGTCACAAAGCACTTTATGCCTGCTTTGTGGCAGCCTGTTCCAGCAGAACGCATGTTCTGCCAGTGCACAGTTTCGTTAGGATTGGGCCATGCATCTAACCCCCTGACAATGCAGGCTGTCCACAACTATAACATCCCTGATAGATGCTATCCAGCTTCTGCTTAAAGACCTCCAACGATGGAGAGTCCACCACCTTAGGATTGCGCTGGAAGAGTGCCTGCTAAACCAAATAGCACTGGTAGTCTTCAATCACACCACATGTAGGATTACTTGGACATGGGTATGAGCTCTAATCGATAAGTTAGCCAATTTCTAAGAGTAAAATCCCATTTCCATTTCAGTGAAAATTAATTATGTTCCCTTACCTGGAGTTGATATAAGGTAAGATACAAGTTAAGGTAGTTGAAATTAGAAAAATAAATTTTAAATTAAATCATATTTAATGGGAAAGGTCTAAAACACTATCTGTAAAGGAAAATTAAAGAGTTTAATATCCACCACTAGATGATGAATGAAAATGTGTTTTAGTAAGGTTAGTATAGAAGACTGTAGCTTCATTGTCACTCTCAGGAGACTACAAAATGATTAAAAAAAATGTTCTCACTCCACCCAAGGATAAATTTTCCCAGTCAAAATCATGCATACTTAAGATGGCTAATGCTGTAAAATGTGCATAAAAATTGGAGAAATTAAAAATTCTGCATAAGTATAGTTTCTAGATGTGATTCCCCCTCATATTCTTAAGGCCCAGTCCTATTTGAACACCGTGCCAATGTTACATGGATGCCGGTGTGACATTTGTCATATCCTAACCTGCCCTGGCAATGCCAGAACTAGCAGTGCACTGACACTGGCACAACAAGGACCAGATTGAAACCTGTCCTGGCAAAGCAACACTGGGAAGCAGTCCTTCCCAGTAACGCGCCCAGCGTCCATAGAAACACTAACATAGTCCATGTTGTCCATGGAGCGGTATCTTGAGGGCAGCACATTGGTGTGCCATTTGTGTGACATTTATGTGTCATCACCGTGATATCAGTCATCCCTGTTACATACGTTTGACATTGGTGTGATGTCCAAGGAGCCAATCACTGCATCCATTCAGCCCCAACACTGGCAGCCAGAGAAGCCCCACTAGGATGGAGAAGCCCCACTGAGCAGGGGACGTAGGCAGGTGCAGGGCCAATGGGTGGTCAATGCTGAGTGTCTGGGGTCCCAACACAACAATAGACACCACCCCCAACCATAGGGCGATGACACTACACATAAACGCACACAGACAAACAACATGACACAAGGATGTCCCAGCACCCCCACCTCCTATAGGAGTTATAGTGGCACTAGCAACAAAAGGGCAAAAGTAAAGAACTGTTAGCTGCCCTTGCAACCAGGGTTCAAGTTCCCACATCCCATTCACACACACACACACACACACACACACACACACACACACACACACACACACACACACACACACACATTCAAGGAATACATTTTTGAGAAGAGTAGAGCAAGATAGCTCCTTTGGCAGAGAGCAGCCATGTGAAACAAACACAGAAGTCTCTCTGTGGCAAGGGTTCAGGTTTGCATGGTGACACCCACCAGCTGGTAGAAGCTCTCCAGGGTCTCCAGCAGAGTCCTTCACCTGCTACATGATTTTTTTTTTACCTGAAGATGCCAAGGACTGAAACTGGGACCAGCATGTAAAGCATATGCTCTACTGCTGAGCTTTGGCCCGTCCCGACATAGATCTCCCACACTCTCTCTTCCCTACTCATCAGGAGAATGCGGGAGGAAGGCATATAGAGGCTCCATAACAGGCATGGGTTCAGGAAATGCTGGGATCTTCCCTGCATTCAGCAGGTCCCATCTTCATGGAAAAGGAGATTTTCACAAGCACTTCCCCCCATTTGATCAAACAGATTTTTTTAAATGCCATTATAAAATGTATGTCTGTGCCAAATATACACAGAGTACATAACCAAAAACAATGTTGGTGGGCAAAATACATGACGAAGGGCGCAATCCTGTGTAATTGCACCGGTGTAACAGCAGATTCCCCCAGTATAAGAGCACCTATGCCAGTGTAATTTGCCGTATGCCAACGGATGCAGGACAGACACCAGCGCAACCCCCCTCGGATACCTCACATGTGCAGTTCGGATGTGGAACGGACACCAGCACAACTCCACTGGTGCAGGGGGCATTCCGGGGGTGTCTGAATGTCCCCTGCGCCGGCAGAGTTGTGTCGGTATCCGTTCCGCATCCGAACTGTGCGCATGAGGCATCCGAGGGGGGTTAAGCCAGTGTTCGTCCTGCGTTCATCAGTGTACAGCAAATTACACTGGCTTAAGTGCTCTTACACCAGGGGATCTACTGTTACACCGGTGCAAGAGTTACACAGGATTGGGCTGTCAATGACATTTGTTTGTCATAGTAGTCTCCTCAGAGTTCCTGTGGTTAGTATATGGGATGGTAGTATTAGAAATCACACTCCAAAGTTCTATGTTGTGATTATTAATCATTTTTAAATGGTACAAATGTACTCCTAAACAATTACTTCAATTACTGTGAAGTTTATAATACTATGCATGAAGTCTAATCTAGACCCAGCTAGATCCCATTCTAAATCTACATATGGGATGATATTTTTCTAACTCTAGTTTCACGTTTTGACATACTGTGGTTGACCTCAGGTCCACATGGGCAGCCCAAGTCAATGAAGGAGTTACATAAAAAACAAGACAAAACAGATTTGGGAGTGCCAGTACTAGGACTCAGTGTTGCACTAAGCAAGAAACTTTGGCTTCTTCCAGGCACCACACTGGCCAGAGGTTTTTCATGCACGGACATTTCTAGTTCAGACATTGTAGCTGAGATTCCGGCTTGCAAATTATGATGATTGAATGTCATTCCAGTCACTATTTCTGTGCTGTTCAATGCATTTTCATTAAAATAATTAATAGGCTCAACAAATGGAGAGGAGTGAGCTAACATATCAGTAGCAACTGAAAAAGTGTTTGGTTCCAAAATGGAAGTATAGTTTGCTATTTTTTCATAATCCAAGAAGTCTTTAAAAGATGGGGAGATTGTCCTTAAAGATGGGGAGATTGTCCGCATGTACAAATCCGTCATCTGAACGTTGCTGGGATTTAAATAAGTCAGTCCTTTGTTAACAGAACTATCAGAATGCTTGCTAGAATAACGATGCACCTTGAAAAGTGATTCCTCTCTTGAAACTGTAGCTTCAATATTAGAGGTCATGCTTCCATCTATGTCACTGTCAACCATTTCTACATGATTTAACTGAAGAGAAGGAGTAACTTTGCTTTCTGAGTCTTCTGCAGATTGTTGCTCATTGTCGGTTAGATTGCTTTCTTTCAGTGGTTTTGCTTGCAGTTTTAGTTCTTCATTCCATGAGGAACTTGAGCTACTAGAATTTTGATCAAGGTTACTTAGCAAACTTTGTGAGACTAAAGGTATAGAAAACATCAGTGCTGCTGAGAGATTGCCAAGTTGTGCACTTGCTCTGACTTGGGGGCCAGCATTACGAGTATGTGATCTTTCCAAAGCCTGTGTCCTCGTGAAGAGGTTAGACCTCTGTAGATTTTGTTTTTCTATAAAAGCACTGTTCATCAATGAGTATCCTTTATTTTTTACATCATCAGGAGCTCTTGTGAATTGATTGTTTTGTATGTCCATATGCATATTCTGAAACTGTGATGGTTCCTTAGAATTTATTGGGCTCTGTGAAGGCATTGTACAAGCATGATGATTACTCTCTGTACATAGAGGCGCAAGAAATGGTGTAAATATCTCATTCTGATAAGGGAAGCTATTTATTACATAGTTAATAGGTGTTCTGTCCCAAGTTTCTGGCATTGTAAAACTGGCAATATCTTTCAGCTCATTAATGAACCTTCCATGTAGTATATCAGAAGTACTTATCTGTAAATGCAAGGAAGGCTGAATCACAGGTATTTTCAATGAAGAGAAAGGAAGATGAAGTGGATGCACATCTTTTATGGGTACACTTATTTTAAGGGGATGGCCTGCATTTCTTTCTAATGGCAAAGTTCTTTCCATACTTTCTGAAATCCATGATGAGGGCATTAGCACTGGACTAAACACTCTTTTATCCTTCTCTGACTCAGAAGCAGACATGCTTATTGCTTCAGTCCCATCGTCTACTGTGCTATTATTAGGAGTTGTTTTCATGGAGATATCATTAATTTTTGTGGGGGAACTGAAAGAAGGCATTCTCTCTGCAGGGGAAGAAAATGACTGACTAGATGTGAACCACCACCTTTCTGTAGATTTCTCAGAAGACAAAGCTGGCTCTTGCTCCAAAGTCCAATAATTTATTGCTGAAGATGCACTATCTATGTATTGTGTTGGGAGACTTAAATAACTTGGCTTCCAATACTTACTAGTTTTATTCATGCTTTTAGGATCAGCAGTGGAAAAAGCAACATCAGTATGTGCATTATCAGATTTATTGTTTTCCAAATGTCCAGCTCCTGGAACGGTATTTGGTTTTGACTTTTTCTTTTCAAAGGGAATTAAAGAAGGAGGCACATCACTGATGTAGGAAATAAATGTACTTTGGAGTTCAAATTCATCTTCTGGAGAAGAGGCCTCCTTATCTGTATGTTCAAGTTGTTCAGTTAGAGGTGTAATTGTAAATAAGCCACCTTTTAAGGAAGCTGTATGAAAATTTCCTTGATACAAATATGAAACAGAAACAGTTTGCTGAAGTTCTGAACTCTCGTCTTTTGTGTTCAGTAATGCTGCTGATAAACCTTGCAATTCTGTACTGTATTTCAGTGACAGGAGAACTTCGGTTGGCTGGATGATGGGCATAACATCTGGAAACCAGGCTTTCATGTTTTGTAAGGAGCCAGAGGGATTTGCACTCTGTTTAAAAACTTGTTTTTTAAAATGTATTGAATCATAGTCTTTGATGTAATTAAATTTTGTAGGCTGCAGTTCACCAGCAGTATAAACGCCGTACCTCACAGAACCCTCTTCTAGAATTCTCTTAGTGGGTTCCAGGTAGTCATTTTCAAGTGATCTTTCCAGTAAGTCCAGTCTTGTTTCTTGAACTAATTCATCGGGATGCACAGAAGAATAAGGTTTAATAGATATAGTAGGGTGGTTTTCTTGTGAAATTTCAGAAATGGCATGATTGTAACTTGTAAATGCATGCCAGGTGCTCAAGAACTGTAAGAAACTGTGAGCATTTTCATAGGCAGAAAAGAATGTGTGACTGTTAGAAGATAAAATCCTTTCAGATGCTTCTGTAAATTCATAAAGGGTGTTCTTGCTCACCAGAGAAGGGAATACAGAATCTGACTGAGGATCTTCTAGTTGAGATGCCCAAGTCCATATTGGTCCTGTATCCGCGCTTTCACTTTGCTGAAGAGGAAGCACCATGATATGATCAAGAGGAATAGTAGGTATTTCCCGTGGATTACCATTCTCACTTACTAAAGTAGTAGAGCGTCCTGAAATGTTATTGAAGATTGAGTATGCCATGGATGAACTGTGGTCTGTGTTCACTTGTTCTGTAAAAGGACCCAAGATATGAACTTGAGTATCCCCAGGAGAAGATGATGTGACTTCAGGGGTCATCAACATGAAATAATTGGGTGCGTTTTTTCCCTCTGGGCTTTGTTTCTCAGTTGATGCAGATTTACTGGTATAGAGAGACCTTTGCTTCACAGGCCAAACTATTGGGGTTGAAATAATTCCTATGTTTTTGACTCCTCTTATCTTAGAAGCTTCCTGCCCTTGTAGTAATGGCTGAGAGGAATCAGCTGAATTTCTCTTGACTCTGATGACCACTGTAGCAGGAGCTTTCGTTTCCTGCAGGTCTGTATATAGTAAGCCGTATAGTTAATAGTGGAAAATGTCATTTAAGAAAACTAACTTCCTCTCGCTCAGGCCAGGCTCACAGACCAAGTAAGGAAAGAATTTCCCATTTATTTCAGTGGAAACTGCATTAGTTTACACCAAGCTTTAGCCTACTGTATTGTGCAGTGACTTCCCAAAAACCCCAAAACAATGACTTTGATAGGTTGGCCTTACTCTGTTCACTGTGAACATCTACAATTTCCATTGACATAAACGATCCAACAACATTCATAACTTTGCTCTGCAATTCTACAGGATAGTCAATGCACAATCATGTAAATCCTGCTATCACCTGTACCAGAATACAGTTTAAAACTATCCAAACCCTAAACAGGACATGCATTTGTTAAAAATATAAAATCATTGATTTCACTGTGTAGAATCAGATAAAAAAGTAAAATCCAATAAAAACGTTTTGTATGGTTTATGAGGTTTTGTGAAAACCACTAAAGTGCATTATAATTATCACAGTATAGTTGATAGAACTACAGGAATTAAAAGGCAACACACATTTATTATTTTGTGAATCCATAGGGCTTAATCTGAGATCCCCTGGGGCAATGTTCCCTGTTGAGAACTATTCCTGACCAATTGCATAGGACCAAAAAAAACATGAATGGTGTTCTGCTTGTGAACCAAGCTTCCATGCCCCTTTGTTCATGGTATAGCTACCAGTAATCCCTGAATAGCCAGTCGTAAGGTCAAGGGACCCTCAGGAATAGTATGGGATTTGTTGTTACTAATGATGTTTACGATGAACCTAACAGATGGACCTGAACAAGGCTGATGAATTAGTAACCATAACAGGCAGCCCAATCCACCATAGCTTTCCGGCGGCGGAGCAAATGATCCGCCACTGGAAGCCATTGCAAATGTGCCGTAAGTCACGTTTGCGACGACTCTACTCTGCCAGCGGATCTCCATGCAGCTGCTGGAGGAAGGTAAGTGATCCTCCAGCAGCCGCATGGGCAGTCTGGGTGGCGAGGGAGGGGGACCATTGGCCAAGCCAGCCCGGGAGAGGACGGGGATGGTGTCCGCCATATCCTCGTCTCCCGCCGGGCTGGCTCGGTCGTTACACAGCCTCCTCTTACTTCCGCTAGCTATTTAGCTGGCAGAAATCCGAGGAGGCCCATCAGGTCATCCCCAGTTTACAACAGGGGAAGGGGACGAATATCCCCTTTCCCCGAGTAGACCTCCGGGCCATGCCAGCGCAGCCTGGAACGGGGATAGGATTGTGCTGAAAGTCTTTGATTTCCTTAAGGAGCAACAGTATTAAAATAAAATATGCTGAAAGTAAAACAGCATCACAATTGCCTTTTAAAAATGACCTTGATATTTTGCCTATCAAGATTAATGAAACCATCATAACAATGTGATAAATGTCTAACAGAGCAATCCTGTGCAACTATACGCGGTCGGTCTAAAGGGCTGGCCGCTGCATTCAACGCCCATTGCGAGCTACGCTGGTGTGGCCTCGGTTCACCTTGGGGGGTGATATTCGTCCCCTTCCCCCAGTGTAAGCAGTGTGGGACACAATGGGCCTCCTTGGATGTGCGCCACCTCTGGAGCTGGCACATAACCAGGGAGGCCATGTAAGGTTGGCTCAGCCTGGGAAGGGACTCAGGATATCGGCGCATCTCAGTGCCGATATCCTCGCCTCCTCCTAGCCCAGGCCAGCCAGTACCCCCCTCCTTCCCCTCTCCCCCGCACCGACTGGCGAGGGACTCACCTGCTGCGTCCGGTGCAGGGTCCAGAGGACAGTAGAGTGAGCAGCATCGGCCTCCGCGCTGGCACCACTTACTCCCGAAGCAGCGCAAAAGTGCCTTACGGCACTTTACAATGACTTAGGCCAGCGGAGCACTCGCTCTGCCAACCTACTGTTGCACTGGATCAGGCTGTAAAAAACCTATGTCCCCTATACAGGGGATACGGTCTATTTCCCCTTCCTGAAAATTTTAACTCATTTGACGCAAATCACTTTCAACAGTTCTTGTTGAATCAGAATCAGCCTCCTTTATATGACTTCCCACATACTTAATACCATGAGTAAAAGATAATAACGCTTCTTAGTTACATAACAAAGAAATGTAACATTGAATTTCTTACCATTGTTTTGTTTATCGGTTCTATTAGTATCAGGCATGTTAGTGGTGACTGTGGGTGATGTAGTGGTGGAATTTACAGTAGCTGGTAACAAAGATGAGAAAGAAGAGAATTTGTATGGAATATGAATGTTAATAAGGTCAGGTAAAATGGGAATAATGCATGAAAACATGGACAGGAGGGGAAGGATCTATTTGCTATACTACCTAATAAGTTACATAATGTGCACACACAAAGACACATTAAGTATGCATAAATTAAAGGAACAGTGTAGTTCCCTGGACAGTGTGGGCTCAAATACCAGCTCAGTTAAATATTTTCCAGGTGAACTTCCACAAGCCTTATTTGCTCACCTGTAAAATGGAAATAACATGGATGTACCTGTACAGGCGTTTGTGATAAACAAAAAAAAATATAAACCATTTTTTTTTACATTGCTGTACCTTAAGAATAAGTAGGCTACAGTTTTATAGTACTAAACACATTATTTGCAAGCATGTCATTAATTAAATGGCATTTTATACACAGGTGCAAATAGACAAATAACCAAATGAATCCTAGGCCCGTCACTATAAAATGTCATTTGCTAAAGTAACAGCTGCAATAAGTCATTTCGTGAGTACACAAATACTGAATCATCCTCTTTTAAGGTCTCTTAAACAAGAACATTTGTTTGCAAACAGCCTAAAAATAGCATCTACTGGGCAGCTATGTAAGGATATAATTAAATCCTCAAAGTGCTCTATAATGAACAGAATTAAAATCATAAATAGATATATTTGTAAAGAATATATTTTCTAAGTGTTGCTTACTATTTCAGGTGTTCAATTCTCAATGGCATTTAGAGAAGGCCACCACACATAAAGATTCAAAAGTTAGCACAAACATTTGTTTAGCAAACACAGAAAGGGAATATTTGTAACAACCTGTCATCTTAGAACATGGGTAATTTGCGTATATACAGACATTTTCATCAAAGCAACTGAAGACAGTATCACTAAATTGGGGGTAGGAGTCTTAAAGTTCAGCTCAGTCCACTTCGTCAGAGTGATTAATTTCCAGCCCAATCCAGACTAACTGGCGTGCCGGCAGAATGCGTGTTCTGCTGGCGTGCACTGTTGCAAAAGTGCCGTAAAGCACTTTGTGACAGTGCACATTCTGGCAACGCCAGTGGGAAGATTAGATCCTTCCTGCTGGTGCCAGTGGTCGCATGGATGCCCACCGGACCAGGTAAGTCCTGCACAGGGACAGGAGGCAGGGGGTGACAGGGGTGGGCAGATTCGGCCTGGGATAGGGGTGGGATCGGGGCAACAGTGCGCGCCGTATCTAAATGCCCTTCCCGGGTTCAATCTGCTTGCACGGATCAATGCGGACTTGCACCAGTGATATGACCCATTGACCCATTGCAGCTGTTTGGGCTTACCCTGGGGCAGCAGCAGAGGAAGTGATGGGGCAGCGGCCCCCAAGTGGCAGGCGGGGGGTGAGAAGCGCTCCGCGATGGTGGCAATTCGGCAGCCGAAAAACAGTTGCGCAGCTTGTGGTGCTGCAAAGTTTTGCCCGCCTGGGTTCCTACTGATGTTTTTCTGGCATCATTCCCGCCAGGGGGGCGTGTTCACGGCTGTAACGACGCCGGGGTGACGTTGCTAGCGGGGGTAGGGCTAGCGACGTCATGGGGGTGCAGCACCGGCTAGTTATGTCTCTGCCCCGGGGCAAGGGGACAGATGTACCTTGAGACCTTCAACATGCAAAAATTCCCCGTGGGATGCAGCGCAGCCCATGCTCGTGTCGCTGCATCGCCACGCAGGGATTTGTGCTGGATTGGGCTGCCCATGTAATACCTCAAAGATAGAAGACAATATCCTGCAGATTCTCTATGGACAATGTGAATGATTATAACATGTTCCAGGGTGCAATCCTATCCAACTTACGCCACCGGCTAAGCTCTGCTGAATCTTATCCAACTTATGTCACCGGTATAACCAGTGGTGCAGCGAGAACGGGAGGCCCCAGAATGGAAAGGGGATTCAAATCCCCTCCAAAAGGGGATTCAAAGGGGATGTGAATTTCTCCTTTCCATTCTGGGGCCTCCCGTTCTCGCTGCACTGCTGGTTACACCGGTGGCATAAGTTGGATAGGATTCAGCAGAGCTAAGCCGGTGGTGTAAATTGGATAGGATTGCGCTGCCAGTCTACTAAGTGCAGTCATTATGCAGCCCTCTTTCACCTCACTGGAATCTGCAGAGGAGCTTGACTAAACAGATTGCTCCAAATGTTTTGGCAATGCCTTCTCTGCAAAACATTTTGCTCCTCAAATAAGTTGGTTCTGTCAGTGGATTCAAAAACTGAAACATCACGTTTTCTCTTGCTTTTTTAAAAAAAATATTTTCAATTCTGAATGCAATTTCAAAACAACAATACTGTAACTTTAAATAAATGACTGAAACAGAGACAAAGAGAAAGATAACCTGCTTGAAGATATCTCAGGGTGCAATTCTATACACACTTACCTGGGAGTAGGTCCCACTGAACTCAATAGGATTTACTTCTGTGTAGCCATGCCTAGGATTGTTGGGGGCTGCACATAATTATAATGCCACTGGTCAAAACGTGTTGGTGGCCCATATGTGGATCATGGGCTTTGTTTTGGGGACCCCATACTGACTGATCACAATAGGAAGACAATTCATAAAAGGATACAGGACACCACATTTTCGAAGTGAGGCATTAGGCTACTAGAATTGTCCTACATTTAAGTTACTGGCCTGTGATCACAGCCACAGTTTTCTGTTTCTTTTCCTTGAGAAAGGTGGTAATCCTATTTCTGAATGAATCTGCATTTTTTTTCTGTATTTCACAATAATTGTGAATATGGAACTGTAATAAAGCAACAGTTCTCTATAAGATACACAGCCGGAGATTGGGGAACTGCTACCTGGGTGGCTTCCAGGAAGAGTGCTGTGATTGATATTGTTGGTTTGCCCATTCATACATGAATTTTCAGTTCTATAAGAATTTATTCTGTGAAATCCACTTTGACATGGGCTTCGATTTTTTTTTTTAGTTATTATTATTTGGACAATGAGTTGCTTCATCCATTCTCATTTGAATTGAGTTGGGGAAGGGGAAGGGGAAGGCTTCCCTATCAAGAGTTGTGACGTGGAGCCTGAATGGAAACACTACTTTTGATATATAAATAGAGGGGGAAAGTGAAAGAAGAAATAAAGCAAGACCTCCTTTCCACAACATCTGCTGGTTTGGTTCTGAAGTAATTAAGCCTTTGTGGAAATCGTGTTATCAAATGAGTGGTTACATTCTTTCCACATACAGAACACACTGTATAACCACACATCTGGAAGGCCAAGACATTCTTCTGGTTATTTTATGTTTAGAGTTCAGCCTTAAAAATTAATAAATATTTTATTAAAGCCAAAGGAAACACAGAGATAGGTTGCATCTGAACTGAAATGTCAATTTCTTACCTTGGCAAAGGCTTCCTAGGTTTGCACAGCTTGTCGGTTCAACTGAAGGTAGGGGAATAAGATAGGAACCTTTAAAAGGAGAGACAGACCATAAGCAACACTGTTCTCACAATGTAACAACCACTAAATTGCAAAACAAAACAAAGAAATATAATTCAATGGCACACTTTTAAATCCCCCCCCCCAAAAAATACAATTAGCATATTCAGAGTTATCTCTAGATAATTAGGAAATGTGTGCTCCAACTGCATTTTAGCCATTCTCCAATGTTTCTGGATAATCCCATTTCAAGACAACAGCACAATACTTGTTCAGCACATAACCAATAGCGACTGAAGCAGTTCATGAGGCAATTTGCTGGAGACTAACTCTTAGAGTCCATCATAGCATGCCACTGCATGGGGAAAGGGGACTTACAGCCTTATTAGTGTTTGTTACCAAGCAGTAGAGAAGGTATGCAAGTTGTAAACTTAGGACCACATAGGTACGTGTCTACTAAGGGCCTAGTAGCATCTAGTGTGAGTCCTTGACATCATGGCCCATGCCCATGTGAGCGCTACTAGCCATATAGCAGCATGGTGCTAACAGTCCGCATGCATCTTGTTCCACCCTGCCATTCCCTCAGTTAAAATTCTAGGTCCTCTTTGCCCATGCCTACTGGGGACCCAATAATCCCCTATGAGTCATCACATAAGTAACTGTCGACTGAATGTTAGAGTGGATTCCTGGAACGCCCAGGTACAGAGGTAAGATAATTCTAGATGCTGATTCGTATAACAAGGAAATACTCCTGCTTTTGTGCCCTGCTTATAGGCTTTCTGAAGCATCTATTGACAGCCCAATCCTGCGCAAGTTGCAGCAGCTGGCCTAAATGGCCGGCCACTGCATCCTATGCAGGATGCGACCTGCACTGGTGCGGCTGGGGCTCACCTCGGGGGAAAGGGACATTTGTCCCTTTCTCCCCAATGGCCCTCCTTGGATGCATGCCAGCTCTGAAGCTGGCACACAACCGGGGAGGCTGTGTAAGGCCGACCTGGGCCAGGAAGGGGCTTGGGATATCGGCGTAGCCCGGTGCCAATATCCCTGACCCCTCCCAGGCTGGGCCAGTCAATGGCCCCCTCCCCTACCACTCTGGTCCATCCTCCCGCCGCAGCACCTACCTGCGTCTGGTGGTGCGGGAAGAGGAGGGCGGAGGAGTGAGCAGCGCCGGCCTCCGCACCGGCACTCCTTACTCCAGAGGTGCCGCGAAAGTGCCTTACGGCACGTTTGCAACAACCTAGGCTGGCAGAGCACGTGCTCTGTCGGCCTAATGTTAGGCAGGATTGCTCCATGAGGCACTGCTGGAAACAAGATGCTAGGTTAGGTGGACTCAGCCAGATCAAGCAGGGCTCATTTTATGTTCTTAATAAAGTAAACCAAGTGAGTCTATGGACTCATAAAGGGGACTTCTAAGTATTTTTTTTTTCTGTATCCACGTTATTGACTGTATCTTCTTCCTTATTTCCACAGCTGACTAACTTTATCCTACGATTTTTGTAGCTACATTTAAATGACCTTTAAATATTTTTCCCTTGCATAAATTGCAGTTTGATCATTTGCTGTGACTCACTCCACATTTATCATCATAAAATCTAATGCTGTACATCAATTTGAAGATATTAAGAATGAAAAGGAGTCACTTTCTTTCTTTTTTGTCGATTACTATCTTTTTCAACATGAGAAGTATGAAAAATGGAAAACATCTGTAACCAGTTCAAGCTGCAATTCTCGTAAATGATAGATGTAATTATCCTCACATTGTTTGGGTAAATGAACACTCAAATCATAACAAAGATACAAATGATATATGACTGTGAACAAGTTCAAGAGGATACCAGTGTGGTTAAGCAGCAATATCAAGGAAGCCATAAAAGAACAGAAGGTTTTCTTCAAAAAGTGCAGTTCTTGCCCAAATGTAGAAAAGAAAAAAAGAAAAGAAAAATAAACTGGCAATACAAATGCAAGATGGCAAAAAAGAATGTTAGTAGCAAACTGTTAAGGGCATAAAAACAAAAATAAACACCAGGAGCAGGAAAGCAGGTTAAGGAGAGAAAAGGATCTGTAGATGGATGTGAAAGGAGTACTAAAGAGAGATTTCAGATTGGCAAAATGTACCCTTTGTATCAATCTTTACAATAGAAGATACATCAATTATTTTTCGGAGACGGTATGTGAGGAATTATGTAAAAGAGGTGGCAAAGGTGAACATTATGTAAAATAGATGATAAAATAGGTGACATAAGAGCTAGGTGGCTTTCTCCTGAGAAATCTTTTAAAGGACTCAAATGTGAAAGAGCTAAGCTTTTAACAAAAATATGAAGTATCATTAAAATCAGCTTCCTTATCAGAGCATTGGAAGGTACCCAATGTAATTCTAACGTGGTATTCATTTGACAGCCCCACACCATTAGTTTAGAAAAAAAGTTAATTAAAAGGGGGAGGGCATGATAGAAATTTATAACATTCTGAAAAAGCATGGAGCAAACGGTTTGCAATGTTTGTCCTTCTTGCATAATACTCAGAATTATCCAATGAGATTGATCAATAGTAGGTTCAGAACACATAAAAGGAAGTGGTATTTCACACAAGACACAGTTAAATCATGTTGGATTGGATCAAGAGTGCATTTGTCCAACATCATGTTTGTGATGCTCAACAGATAGACACTTGATCCAATCCAGCATGGCTCTCATCAAACTCGAGCAGCTCCATCTTTTCTGGCTGGTAGGTCAGCGTAGGACGACTGTGCCGGCCCAGGACTGTTGCAAAAGCTGCCATAAGGCAGTTGCACCGGTCTCAGATGGTGTACGGTGCAGGTAAGCCGTGTCTGGGCCATGCAGTGCAGGGGTGGGGGAGGGCATTCCAGGGGTGTTTTGGGGTGGGGGATGTCAGGGGCTGGGTGGATTGGGCCTGGGAGGGGGTGGGATCAGCAAAAGCAGTGTATGCCATATCCTAT
Organism: Plestiodon gilberti rubricaudatus; assembly: GCA_026170595.1. Taxonomy (NCBI): domain Eukaryota; kingdom Metazoa; phylum Chordata; class Lepidosauria; order Squamata; family Scincidae; genus Plestiodon; species Plestiodon gilberti. The sequence goes on from JANXHW010000001.1 coordinate 69,204,383, forward strand.
CCCCTCCCAGGCCAGCTTCTCCTGACATAGGCCTCCTTGATTTCTGCCACCAAAATGGCAGGCGCAGATCTGAGAAGACCCGTTGCAGGAACTGGGGAACAAAAGTTCCCTTACCTCGAGGATACCTCTAACCCTGCCAACTGTGCTCACAATACACCATTGCCGACGCTGCCATAGCTGGATCGCTGAGCACAGAGTTGGATTGGACTGTGCCATTAATAAAATAAGCTAAATTGGTCAGTGGTCTGATAAAGTTTATTTCTTGGTATTTTTTTCTGTATAAGGATTCAGGCTACCAGGTCCAGCTTTCCTATATTCTCCTTCCTATTCCCATGGTTGACTAATTTTATCTTACTATTTTTATAGCTGACCTTTGTATATTTTTTTCTAGCACAGGAAAAAGTATGAATAGCACCTGCCATAAGAAGACAAGACTGGCTTGAAATACATACTGAATTTGAGGCAATTTCTACATTCCCTTTGTGCCTGCGATATTTATGCTGGCCTCATGCAACTGAAATGGGAGGGAAACACACTAAAGTCATACATCTGTGGGATAGCTGTGGATGCCAAGCTGCTGTAGAGTATGTGCCACAGTGGATGAACAGCAACTTAACATCTCCTGCTCTCTCTCCCATAATGTTTAGTAATACAAAATTAATGACAGCAGCGTGTTATTGTGCTCAAGAGTTTCTGCCTTCATTCCATTGTATTTGTTGCTGCTCGCAGGAACAGCCCGGAAAACACAAGTCCAAAGTCCTGCTGGGATGTGATGCTTATTGTGTGATAACCCCTGATGCCAACCCTGCCTCGGACAGCTGCTTTTATTGCAGTTGGCATTTGGAAATTGAAAGGAAATGCATGCCTAGTTATCTCACTTGCTTGCAGAGAACATGACTACTAATAAACGATATTTCGGTCAATCCTGTAGTCTAGCTTCATCATACAGCAGCGCATCTAGGAATCCAATCTCAAACAGCAAATTAAACCAAAAGGAGACACTGTTCTTTCAAGAGGATTATCTTTGCCAGTATGCTAATACACTTGTGCTCAATAAGTCCATTAGCAAAACCATTTGCCATTTGCCAGAAAAATCAGTAACTCTATGTGAAAATATAAGCCCCCTTTGCTGATGATGAGTGCAGTAATGGCAATGACATACATATGCAAATAGGAAACTCCATTTAGTGTTTGTTGGATCTTATTGCAGCGAAGGCTGTCTTTTTGTGCACTTTGCAATAAATTGGATAATCAGAACAGTTAATCGCTACAGTGATGTCAGTACTTTATTTCTAATCCATTGCATGAAATACCACCTCAGATTTCAAAGGTTGTTTGGAGGCTCTTAGCAGTCATGGAAAAAAGGGCAGGTATTTTTATGGATTAGTTAAAGAACAGGAAGCAGAGCAGAGGAATAAATGGGCAGTTTTCACAGTAGAGGAAGTGGGGGTTATGTCCCAAGGTTATGTCTTGGGACTGGTACTTTTTAATTTGATAATACAGTAAATTATCTGGAATTTGGGGCAAACAATGAGATGATTAAATTTGTAGATGATACCAAACTTTAGGTTGACAAAAACCAAAGCATATTATGAAGGGCTGGCTCCAAAATGACCTCTCCAAACTGGGTGAATGGGCAACCAAATGGCAAACATGGTTAAATAATTATAAAGTGGTGAACACTGGGACAAAAAAAATCCCAACCACATTTATACTAATGGTGTCTGAGCTGCTGGTGACAAACTGGGGAAGAGATCTAGGGCCAGTGACTTAGCAAGTGTGGGTGGGGCCCCCCACATCAGGTGCCGCTTGTGGGAAGGAGTGACAATCTTGCCGCCCATGTCTTCAGTCCGCAACGCGCTTCTGTGAAGAGGGCTAGAGCGGCTGAGGAGTGGTGAGCAGGGCTATGTTTCAGTGTGTTCTTCACTGAAGGGCCCTCCTGGTCTGATTGGCTCCAAATAATCTCAATTGGGAAGCAAATGGTGGTCATGTGGTAACGTGACGCTGTCATCGCACCACTGCCAAACTACTTCCAGGTTCCCAGGCTCCGCGCCTGTGCACTGGGTGCCACAGATGCCAGGGACACAGCTGTCTAGAGGTCATGGTAGATAGCACAATTACAATATTAACCTAGTACACAGCAGCTGTGCAGAAGCAAATTCCATGCTAGGAGTCTTTAGGAAAGGGATTGAGAATAGCAGGCTGATCCTAACTAGTGTTATGCAGTCCTTTATGACAGCGGAATACAGTTCCACTTTCATAACACAACACAACAAACATTTTGGTGCCTTAAAATGGCACCTTGGGTATATTTGTGGCGCTGATTCCAAAAATAGCATCGGTTTTGCCTTATCAGCTCTACTTGTGGAGATATGGCATAGCCACCTTATATGCCGATTCAAGCAGGTTCTTCATGAGCCATTGGTGAATGTATTAAAATAGTATGTTCTCAGTATAAATTCCTAGGGTGCTTTTTGTTAGACCTGCTCGCTTATGTTAGTCCTTCTCACATGTTACCTTCTGCTTTCTATTTTAACTCACGGCTGAGTCACACAACATTTAGCGGAAGTTGGTAGGAATTTTTTTTTTTTTTGTAAAGCAAGGAGCCAGAAATACAGTTGCCAAAAAACCTTCGAAAATATCTGAATTGTGTAATAGTTATGCAGGTCTATATTTCATGTTACATTTTGTCATAGCCTTTGACCAATACAACAAAATTTGAATGATAGCAAGTGCTCAGCCAAACTTGCCAGATATCCAAAAGGGGTCCAAAAAAGATCTGAAATATCTGCAAAGTTGAGTCTGAGGTCTGCAGTCAGGTCTGCATGTAGCTGTGTCTTAATTCTCAAAGTTTCTGGGCACATAAACCTAATGTGGATATATGGATAGAATCAGAGGCATTGCTGTGGCGTGGCGGGGCGTGCGGGGGCCCCCAGGTGACGTGCGCACACGCCGCGCAGAAAGGTGACGCGCGTACAAGCGCGCGTCGCCTTCACTGTGCGCGTGCACGCGCGCATCGCCTGGGGGCCTCCCGCCCACCTCGCCAGGCCGGGCGCCCCCTCAATCGGGAGAGCCGGCTCGGGGACGTCTTCCCCAGCCGGCTTCCCGGGGCCTTCTGAGGAAGGCCCGCTGCGCGAACGTTATTTCTAACGTTCGTTTGCGCATGGGCAGATTGTTACTGAGGGAAAAGGGCAGCCCTTTTTCCTCAGTAACAGTCTGAACATGCGCAAAAAGAACGGTATAAATACCGTTCTCGCAGCGGGCCTTCCTCAGAAGGCCCCGGGAAGCCGGCCGGGGAAGACATCCCTGAGCCGGCTCTCCCGATTGAGGGGGCGCCCGGAGCGGCGACCCGTCGTGCTCCCCCCATCTCGAGATTAAGAGAGGGGGTGTGTCAGGGGGGGAGTGCTCACTAGGGTGTCGCGCGCCCCCGGTCTGGGGCAGCGCGCGCCCTAGTGATGCCTCTGGATAGAATATTAGTCTTGTAACAATGGGGTTCAAAACTAAGGTCAACTAGAAAGCTAATGGGAGATCTTTGACAAGTCTTGTATGTTCATGTAGGCTTATATGTCAGTGAGGATGTAAGAATTCCAATCCTAGTTGCTTATCATTACTAAACCCTTTAAAATTCAGTTCACAATTTCCACATACTGTGAAACTATTCACTACAAAAAAATTCTATTCCCCAGAATCTATCTGGGAATGCATTAACGTATAGTAGCCAGGTCTGAATCCAGACTGCAAGTATACCCTGTTTCCCTGAAAATAAGACCTCCCCCGAAAGTAAGACCTACCGTCATTTTTGTGTGATTTTTGCTGGCACTCATAAATATAAGACCTCCCCTGAAAATAAGACCTAGCTAGGATCATCAGCCAAATGGATGCGACCCCCCCCCCGGCACCCCCCATGACCCCCCCGATTTATTGACCGATTTAAGCTTAATTCTTTCCCGAGGGTGCAAGGCCTGCAAGGCCTGCACTCGAGTCCTCCATCATGGAGACAACGTGCTAGAGAGGCCAGCAAGGCTTGCAAGGAGGCTGCAACCTTGCAGAGTCTCTCTAGCACGTTGTCTCCATGGTGGAGGACTCGAGTGCAGGCCTTCCAGGCCTTGCACCCTCGGGAAAGAATTAAGCTTTAATCGGTCAAAGTAAGTAAGTTCGCGGAGGTGCTAGGGGGTTCGCGCCACAGGTTGTGAAAATAAGACCTCCCTGAAAATAAGACCTACTGCATTTTTTGGAGCCAAAATTAATATGACACTGTCTTATTTTGGGGGAAACACGGTAGTAGCACCCATTCTACCCCACTCCCCACCGTACAACCTACATGGAGGCTGCTATTCTAGGGCAAGTAAGAGTTAAGAACAGATTCAGTTCTTCAGTTGGCCCTGCTTTTTCCTCATCCATAGTAGCAAGATATACAGTACTTCCAGTACAGAATAATGAACTCTGTTCAAGTCACTGTGTCTTGACTTCAATTATCATCAGTAAAATGGGAAGATTAGTTAACTACCTCAAAAACAGAAGATGAACCAGATAGACTTTAAAGATATTAATCAGGAAAGTCACACTTCTGAACATTGATTTATACACTCGAAACACTGGAATTTTCATTCCTCCTAATAATTTCCCCTATGTCTACCATATTAAGGGTATGTCTACACCAGACAATATTTTGAAAAATGTATGAGTTCTGGCAAACAGCTATTGAAATCAATATGTAATCTCATATCTTGATCTGATCAACTCTCTGCTCATACACTTTTTAGTGCTAAAGTTATAATCTCACGCGACAAGAGCTATCCTTACCACATATTCATCAATTTGCAGCTACACACCTTGCTTCAACACCCATTCACTCCATGGTGTTCACATACCCATTTTGTAATCCTACACATACAGCTCAAAGGCAGTTATTTTTCTGGAGACTTCATAATAGTTGGCAGCATATATAGGGGACATAGCTGTTTGTGCACACATTGAAAGCCCCAAGCCTATTCAAAAAAATTCAAAGAACCATCAAGCAATTGTGAAAGGATGGTCTATCCCTCTATAGTTAGGTCCCTCACTCTAATTATAGAGAATCAGTTTCGAAACAATTTATAAAAAGCCTGAAGAGAAACTTCCTGCTCCTTTTGTGTTTTAAGATGCAACTGGGGCTATTTTCTCAGTTACCAAAATCGAAATAGAACTGCATCTCAAGCACAGCCTAAATGGATAAGGTCATGATGCTTCAGCATCGACTCTCCTTGGTCTGGATATCTGTTACGACTTTGAGTATATGCATATTCTATGTTGCACATCCAGGATCCTTTCTTTCAGCATATTTAAAAACGTCTTATTCATTCTCATCATATCTTGTTTAGTTTTTAAGTACATGATTCTAGGGAAAGTGATCAGAAAATAAGTGTTGCTCTTTCTTTTAGAAAACAATACAGACTGACCAAGCGCACCACGTGATTAGGGCATGAGCACATACATCCCATTCCCCTCCTAGCACGCTAGTCCCCTTTGCAAATTGTATGAGGAGCTGAACATCTAAAACTGCCTACATAAAGGATTTAAGGCTTAAATTTTAAGCAGTACTTTGCGTGTTAAGGAGAATGGCACATCAGAAGTGGGAGTGGAACATGTATGCTCATGCCTTAGTCTAGACGTGATGGGCAGGGTTGGTCCAAATGTATCATCCAAACTGGCCCATGGTTATTTATTGATTGTAGCCTGCATAATACACTCAAATTAATGCTATAATAAATCTTGTTAAAAATCTTCGAGTTAAAAACATACATTTTCCTGGGAATTGTTCGTCGTTTATTAATATTTAGTAAACGATGGACAATTCCCGGGAAAATGTATGTTTTTAACTCGAAAATCTGGACCAGTCGTGAAAATTTGAGATTGCTTGTTAAAAATCTTTTGAAACATTGTGAAGTCCATCTAGTCATCACAATATGACTCTGATTGCACCAGAAGAACAAGAATATTGAAAAACAAAATAAATATTTTGTGGGATAGAAACAACAAATCCAGAAAAGATTTGCTCTGTGCAAAGTTCTGCTCATTTTCATTACAAACACAGTTTCTTTCTGACATGTGACACCTTCACATCTAAGCCAGACAGGAAAATTTCAATAAAGATGCTCACCACAACTCAAGTTATTTTCTGCTTTCAGTGCTGAGGTTGGGATACTCCAGAAGTCATTTTCCCAGTCCACAACGTTGCCTTTCACATCACAGCTGAGGTTGGAAAGTGCCTGGGAGCTCATTGTGAAATTCCAAAGTCGGAAGTTGTAAATATCCCCATGGAGAGAACTTATTTCATTTCTGTCAGAGCCCAGAACCAGCTTCCCATTACCAGGAATGGCTTTTCCATACGTTTCTAAGCAGTATATTGTTTTATACGTGTTTTTGCCATGTATACCTACAGCTCCTGAGAAGCTATCCCATATAATGCAAAGCTGTTCAAACGTTCCTGTGAAGAAGTCACCACTTGGATTGGTGTCAAGCGCATCGTCTAACAAACATTCCGAGTCTATGATAAAAAGAGAGTGGCCGTTTTTTGTTTTTCTAAAGCTGAAGAATTCTGTAGATGAAGAACTACTGTAGGAGAAAGCTTTCCAGTCATGGCCATCATTATTGTTTTCTGTTGCTTCAAAGCACAACGTGAACTGATTCAGTTCTGGTACTTGTATGGAATTTGCTAGAGACACAGATGCAACATTCTGGAACTGTGGGATGATGACTTTTTGGTTTCTCAGGGACACAGCAACTAGAACATGAAAAGAAAATTTGCTTTCAGAATAGACTGTATATTAGCATCAATGTAACTAATGTGATAACTGTTCTCATATTTTAAATCAGTGGGAAATGTGTTAGAAGAGAAGCACATGCAAACATAATTTCAACACCATTATCAACTAGGACATCTTATACATTGTTTATAACATGGCAATTGGCTCCCACAAAAATGTAAGTAGACATTTACAAAACTGCTCTGTATTTACCTGCTTGTATAGACAATACAGTACACCAGTAACTTGAAACAACCTTCTTTATTCCCTTAACTTTTGTCTCTAATGGCTTGATTTGCATAACGACATTACAGAGTACAAAAAAAATGCCAGACATCTTTTTCAGATTGTGCAGAGAAAGCTTTGACTATGTTATTTTGCAAATAAAGGCTCTTTGTTTTGAAACATTACTTTAGAATTTCAGTTGAATAAATCTGCTCACATTTCCTCGCAAAACAACCTTACTAAATACTGGTAGCCAGCTACTGTACATTCATAAGTCTAACAGCCCAACACATTGCATCTTTACTCAGAAGCAATTTCTTCTGTGTTTATGTAGGCTTATATGCCAATGAGGACGTAAGGATTCCAATCCTAGTTGCTTATCATTATTTAACCCTTTAAAAGTCCATTCGCTATTTCCACATGCTGTGAAACTATTCACTACAAAAACATTCTATTCCCCAGAATCTACCTGTGAATGCATTAACTCACAGTGCAATCCTGGGGAAGGAATGAACGACGGAGCAAGAGCTCTGCCGTTCGTAGTCGTCGCAAACGTGCCGTAAAGTACATCTGCAACTCAAGAGTAAGGGAGGCCGGCACAAGACTGGCCTCCCTCACTCCGTCGCCGGACCGAGGAAGCGGCCGCCGGAGGAAGGTAAGCCCCCTCCCCCTATCGGCCCCCACCGTTTGCTCCCGAACACCCCCCCCCGCTAGATCCTTACCTGGGTCTGGCGGCGGGTGGGAGATGGGGTCCAGGCAGTGGAGCAAGGCCGGCTGGCCTTGCGCTGGCCTTCCATGCTCTCGAGTTGTTGCGAAATTGCTTTACGGCACTTTCGCGACGTCTTTGGCCAGCAGAACACTCGTTCTGCCGGCTGAATTTAGAATAGGACTGTGCCCTAAATGCACGTTAAATTGTGGCAATGCAGATTATTATTTCTAGTTTTGAATTATTCCATGGTTGCTGTTGTTCCGCCCCTGGTGATGTACATTGGAGCGGTCCAATTCTTTTGGAGTAAAAATCCAGGGTGGAAGCTCCACCTATCCTTCATGCATTACTCAATGCTTTATCACCACTTCTTGGTACTTTGTTTAAGAAAGTATTTTTTAATCTCTCTTTTACTGGCTTTTTAAAACAGAGGATTTGTTGTTAAGGCTGCAAAGTTCTCCACTGAACTTAAAGTGCAAAGTGATCATTATTCTGCCCACTAAAAGCAAAGGATGTGTATTTAACATTTTACATACATGCATACAGTACAAGATGGGGAAAAAACTTAACCAGCCTTGTAATTAACCCCTCAAATCTATCTGCCTGCAAAAATGTGTTGTCACTCGTGCGTGTATGTGTTACTTATGGTGCAATCCTATTGCTGGCCTAGAGTGTTGCAAATATGCCATAAGGCACATTTGCGGCATCCGGCGAGTAGGTGGCGTTGGCCAAGGCCTGTGCCACCCGGCCACCGAGCAACAGAACCTGCGTTGTGGAGCAGGTAAATGCCACTCCAAGAGGCACAGGGCCTGGGGGAAGGCGGGAAGGGTGTAATGGGGGGAGGGCGGGAGTGAGCAGATTGGGCCTGGAAGGGGGAAAGGATTGATGCCGCTGTGGCGGACTGTATCCTATCCCCCTCCCAGGCCCTTGCAGCCAACACGGGGCTACTTGATTCTCTGCCAGCTAAGGAGCTGGTGGAGAACCGAGTAACCTCATTGCAGTGGCTGGGGGTTTACCCAGGGTAAATGGGGAAATACCCACTTTCCCCAAGTAGACCTCCAGCCTCTCCCTGTCCCGGATAGGATTCAGCATGGGCCACGTGGCTGAAGTGCCTATGCTGGGGGAGGATAGGATTGGGCTACCCCTTTTGTTTGTAGCAGGACTCTCTCTCTCTCTCTCTCTCTCTCTCTCTCTCTCTCTCTCTCTCTCTCTCTCTCTCTCTCTCTCTCTCTCTCTCTCTTTCTCTGTCTCTCTTGGGCACTTGTCTTTTTTAAAAAAATTCAACATGCCTCCATGGGCACATGAAGTAGCTTTAACGGCACATGAAGTGACCCTAAATCTCATAGCAACTACAGATACTTTGTTGAAAAAGTGCCGACTGTGAAACCACAGTGAGCCACAGACTCAAGGTATGTCTGTCTGTCTCAGGCCTCAGAAGAACCTCAGCAATGATGCATTAAGAACAATTGTTTCAAATATAACCAACTATGTGGTGTTCTATAACATGGCCCCCCTGGTGCTAACAGTGGGTTGCAGCAACAGCTCAAGAAAGAAAGGGCAAAAATTGCATCAGTAACTGGGAAAAGAGCAGAATGCCAGTGTCGGTATTAAGAGCAGATTTTGCTTCTTGTTGCCCAATACGTAAGTATTTCAATCGTTTTGATACATCCCAGCTGTTGGTACATGTTTTACTTTGTTGACAAACAGAGACAGAACGTATAAAAAGTAAAATGTAAAAATCTACTGTATATAAAACATACATAAAGTACCTGATTCTACTGTAAGGTAAAGGTAAAGTTGACCCCTGACAATTAAGTCCAGTCGTGTCTGACTCTAGGGTGTGGTGCTCATCCCCATTTCAAAGCCAAAGAGCCAGCATTGTCTGAAGACGCCTCCGTGGTCATGTGGCTGGCGTGACTCTCCTTGCCGCAGCGCGTAGCATGAGGCTGGAACACGGAGCACTGTTTACCTTCCCACAAGCGGTACCTATTTATCTACTCGTATTAACATGGTTTGGAACTGCTAGGTTGGCAGGAGCTGGCCAAGCAACGAAAGCTCACCCCGTCGCGGATTCGAACTGCCGACCTTTTGATCGACAGCTCATGGTTCAGCGGTTTAACCCACTGCGCAAATGCTAATTTTTAACCTCTCACAGGTAGGATGTGTGCTTTGTTCCCTACTTCAGAATACCACATTTATTTCAACATCTCTTTGATGTAGCAAAGGATATGTGTTTTAACTGTTCTTGAAAAGATGCAAACAGAAATGTTAGGGAAACTAGTACAGTTCTGGTTCTAGCCTGTAGTGTGGGTGTGTAGAAGTCTGTGTAGAAGTCAGGGGTGGTCCCAGGGAACCTGCTGCCTTGGTATAGATCTCCCACCCCTGCCAGTGAGCAGCCCCTGGTAATTCCCCACTCACCCTCCTCGTCTGCTTCCAGCATACTGTCTGCCCAGCTTACGTATTTGAACAGGCCAAGTGGAAGCAAGCGAGAGGAGAAGTTGGTGTGTGGACACACCTAAAGGTAAGAGGAAAGAGGACTGGAGGTGGGCTTCACCTCCTTCTCCATGCCAGTCAAGAAGGTGCAATGGAACTAGATCAGGACCTCCCTGCTGCTTCTTCCTACAGTGCTGCTTTTGCAATTACTCATGGCAGTGACGCTGGAGGAAGAGATGGGCTGCTGGTGCCCTGATCATCCTCTTTAGCATGGTTTGTGCTAAACATGGTTAAGAACCCATACCATGGTTTGCTCTTCCAGACATATATTTATTTATTTATTTTTTCTGTATTTATATCCCGCCTTTCTTAACATCAGATTTCTCATCAGATTTATTCAAGGCGGCTTACATAGGCAGGCTATCTTTAGACCTGATAAGGGTCTTTACAATATTGTTCTATTCCCATATAGAACCTTCCATGCTCGAGATGTTTTCCCTTCCGAGTGCAGCCCTGCAGTTCACCCTCGGACGGTTGTCTTACATGTTCTCTCTCTAGCTGACTCCTCCTCATTCCACCCTCTCACGATGCCTTCTCATTGTCTTTGCGAGGTTTGTCAGCAGCTTCTGTCTCCCATCCAAGCAGGAACTGAGGTCGACCCTGCTTAGCTTCTTCAGGCAGGGCACCGGCTTAAACCTCTAGGCCACACCTCCTGCCCATAATGGGCAAACTATGGCAGGCAATAGGCAGCATGCCCTCCACCAGCCACCATGAGGCGATTGCGGAGGGGATAGTGGCGAATTCTTGTCCCGAACAGCAATTGGGGGGGGGCATGTGCATAGGGTACATAGGTACAAGTGCATGACTGCTGAATGGTCCAGGGTGGGGTGGGAGTCCCTGACATCACTAGCCCATGCCCACACTGGCCCATTCAGTGACCATGCATTTGCTCAGTGCTCTACATTGCTCCCCTCAGTTGCTTGCTGGGGTGGGAATTGTCCACCCCCCACGATCATCCTGCAGTGACTGGTGAGCAACATGCCACCATGGGGGTTATGAATAGCACCACTGGGAAACGATATATGTGTCAGCAGCCCAAGGCTTCCATAGGGCCTTAGCCACCCCAATCCACTTCATTGGCCATTACAGTTGCAGCAGCCTCAAAGTTCACTTAGAAACTCTAGAATTGTGTGGTGCTTCTAGACTTTCTTAGCGCTGTATATGACACTCACAGCCGGGTTAAGAAAATCTAGAATCACCACATGATTCTAGATCAGGGGTTCTCAACCAATGGTACACGTACCACAAGTGGTACATGAGCCACCGGTTGGTCGTACTTGAACCCCTGGCTGACACGATGGTGGCCGCACTACACTGCACTGGAGCCCTAAAAACAGTGGCTCGAGCTCTGCTGAGACGGCAGAGCTTGAGTTCGCAAGCTTCCCACACTTGGAAGGGTCCTCCCCGCCTGCTCTTTCTCTCTTACCTTTTGTTCTCTGGGCTCTGGTGTGGCATGTCTCACTCTATCTGCGGCAAAAACCCGGACGTCACTGTCACTTACTTCCGGCGGTACTCGGTATGGCGTCGGCCATGTAGGTGGTACGCCACGCCAACAACATTGAGAATCCCTTTTCTAGATTCTCCTAGGTGAACTTTGAGTCTGTCACTATGCCTTCATTAGCTAATAGGATTTTCCCAGAATCCATCTAGAGCTCCTGAGAGAATCCCTATTGGCCTTTGGGGAGGATGAGAAAAGTCCAGTCAGGCACTTCCTCCCTTCCCGAGGGCCAATAAGGTAGAGTTGATTAAGCAGTGCCAGGACCTCCACTTCTCAGACATTTCCATTGGCCTCTGGGTGAATTTATTTGGGTGAATCCATTTAGGAACTTCCTCTTCCTTCCACCCCTAAAGGCTAATGAAGTTGCTCTGAGCAGTAGCAGGATCTCCACCACTCACAGAATTCCCACTAAACTCTGGTGGGGGGGGGGGAGAGAGTTCGACCGGACATCTCCTCTTCCTTCCCCTTTGCCACTCCCACTGAAATTGGGGTGCTCTGAGCAGTGATCTCCACTGTTTCTTGGAGCATGCCAGAGCAGGAAGGCTGGGAGCAATTGCCTGCCTGCTGTCTCCCTCCCTCCCTCCCTCCCTCCCACCCTGCCTGCCTGCCTGCCTGCCTAGTAAGCATGGGGATGGGGGGAGCTGGGAAGGGACAAGCTGCAAAAGGGAGGCAAGTCGGGGGGGGGGGGGAGTTGCAGGATCCAAAAAATTATTTCTGCCCCAGGGTCTGCTTGACCCTGGTGCCAATCCTGTTAAATATATCACTAGAAGTGTTTATGGTGTTATTTATTTTATTCAGAAGTAAGCCCATTGTGTTCAGTAAGACTTGGGCTGTAATTCTCTTGTATTCAACAAAAAGAAACATCTCTACATATCACATTTCACTTCTGTTTCTCAGACATGCATCTTCACACAGCAACTTCAAAGGTACACTTTGAACGAACAAGTTGAAGGTTCATAGGATGTAACAAGAAGGAAATGAAAGAAACAGCTTACATACACATACCTCGGGTATAACTGGCATTGAAGCCTCTCTTCTGGATACTAAAATCACTTGTGAAAGATACAATCATTTCATTCCCAGATGAATTAAATGATAAACCTCTGGCAGTGACACCACAAAGAGCAACTTTCTTATCTCCAGTGTCGAGTGTGACAAAATCATACATGCAGTTTGGAGCTTCTTCAATCTCAAAATCAACAAATGTTATCTGAATTATGAATCCAGATGGAGCCCGGATGGTCCACTTGCATGCTTGAGAGCTGGGGTAATCCGAAGGGAAGCAAGGAGAGGTAAAAATTCCTGTGGGGCTGGAGAGCACCACACGACACTCAGAGCATCCGAGAACTACGGAACAAACAAAAGAAAGAAAAAGATGATCAGCAAAGTAGAGATTTAAGATACTGTATTGGTCTGAGTATAAGACTCACTTTTTTCTCCTAATTTAAGTTTTTAAACTAGAGGTGCGTCTTATAATCAGGCTGTTGCAATTTAATGCCAGTGATTTAATTAATTTTTTTTTAATAGCACCAAACTTTAAGTGTGCGTCTTATAATCAGATGCGTCTTATACTCGGGACAATACGGTATATTTGATAAATAAACAGTAGAATTCAGGATGCATAAACAAGATCACTTAATATAAACAGACTACTAAGTAGCATTTTAACCAAATGAACACATAACCAAAGTGACATGGGAACAATTACCAGATATTGTAATCCCACACACTTATAGGACTACATGTCCAGGGAACTTTGATACTTCAAAGGTGAAATCCACCGTAAACTTCCGGCGCTGGAGTGAGAGCTCCGGCACCAGAAGGCGTTGCAAATGTGCCGTAAGGCAAGGCCGGCCTCTCTCACCGGACCGAGCATGCGGCCGCTGGAGGCAGGTAAGTCTCCCGTCAGCAGCCGCATGGGCAGTCCGGCCGGTGAGGGAGGGGGGCCATTGGCCGAGCTGGCCCGGGAGAGGGCGGGGATGGCGTTGGCCATATCCCCATCCCCACCAGGCCGGCTCAGCCGTTACATGGCCTTCTCTGACTTCCGCCAGCTATTTACACAAGAAACGTTCCCTTCCCCGAGTAGACCTCCTGTCTGCCACATGGCAATCTGAACGTCCAAATCCTGTGTAAGGATTCGTCCGCTGTGAGGAGATTTAAGAAGATTTAAATCCTGATTTAAATTACACTTTAAGGAGATTTAAACCCTGATTTAAATTACCAACAACATTATTACCGTTTGGTTTAGAATTGCCTGCCTGTTGTAAACCACCTTGAATTAAAAGTCAGAGGAGGAATTCAATGACCAAGAAAGGCGATACTGGAATTATTATTTATAATAATTTAATATAAATTACACAGACCAACAAAAAAAGATTTTTTTTCTGGTGCTTCAGAAGTTAGACCTTTTCTTGGGTATATTTGAGGCACTGATTCAAAAAATGGCATCCATTTTGCCCTATCAGCTCTAGTTTTGGAGATACGGCATAGCCACCTTTATATGCTGATTCACAGCCCAATCCTACGGAACTATCCGGTGGCCGGCCCAGGGCTACCTGCCGGATCCCATTCTCACTCCGGGTCACTCTGCAGCGGTCCAGAGGTCTACTCAGGGAAAGGGGACGTTCGTCCCCTTCCCCCAGTGTAGAACTGGGAAGGGCCAATGGGCCTCCTCGGATTTCCGCTAGCTAAATAGCTTATGGAAGTAAGAAGAGTCCGTGTAACGGCTGAGCCAGCCCGGCAGGAGACGGGGATATGGTGGACGCCATCCCCGCCCTGGGGCCCCCTCTCGGGCTGGCTTGGCCAATGGCCCCCCTTCCTCGCCGTCCAGATCGCCCCCGCGCCCACCGGGGAATAACTTACCTGCCTCCGGCGGCAGTGGAGACGTCCCGACAGCAGAGTAAGGGCTGCCGGCCTAGCGCCTACAGCCCTTACACGTTGCGACAGCTTAGGGCGGCGGAGCACTCGCACTATACTTCAGGAGGATTGCGCCATCAAGCAGCTTCCTCATGATGAAGCCGACATCGTGGCTTCCTCATGAGGAAGCTGTTTGAATCAGTGAAAACACAATTAAAAACTCTGTTAAAATTGTCTCTCAAACTGCAGGTTTAAAAAGACACAACAGCACTGGTCAGCTGAGGATCGTTAACACGAGAGTGATCCTGCACAGTGATCACAGTGAACACAGTGATCCTGCAAGAGCTCTCAGACAACCTGAGGTAACCTCAGACCTGCATATGGGAGGACAGAATTCTCGGCTTTCTTCTTCAATTCAGGAACCCAGATCTTGTTCATAAACGATGTTTCCTCCCTTCTGTTCAACAAAATCTGATGGTTTTTGAACCACTTTGAGGTACCAGGCCCTGGGCCACTGAGGGTTTAAAGATCAAAGCCAATACTTTGAACTGAACTTAGGGACAAACTGGCAACCAGTTGGAATAGTATAATATTGGAGTTATATGTACCAACCTATGGGCCTCAGTAGAAACCCGAAAGTGCATTTTGAAGCAATTAAGGTTTACCAACTCTCTTCAAGAGTTGCCCTACACAGAGTACACTATAGTAATCTAATTTTGAGCCAATTATGGTAAACTAAGAGAACCATGAATCTAGATGCATAGTTCAAAACTTCAGTTATGCTGCCTGTCTGCTGGGGGGTGAGAACGAGCTGGCCGCATCATGATGCCCCATATGTCCTTGCAGAGCCACTGGCTCAGATCCTTGTCTGCCTCGCAAGAGTGAATGGCGGGTTGTCGGGTGCAGAGTACAGTGGGCCAGCCATGACTGGGCAGTATGTCCGGGCCCCCGGGAGCCACAAAGCAGACACTGCCCACATTCCTTTTGCACTACAGAAGCATATCTGCTCAGATGCAAAGGGAAAATTGTAAAGTTAATAGATTTCTGTATCCTAAGCAGATCAATTACCTGGAAACTAAGGATAAGATCAAAAGAATCATGAAACATGTTGAAAAGTAACTATAATAGAATAAATTCTGACAAAATACACTACACACTGAACTACTTAGGGAAAAAAGGCTAGTTACAAAAAAACAACAACAATTGAACCCCAAACCAAATTTCACTGAGTAGGAATGCAGCTTAAATTTTGGGATATATTTTCTTAGTGTCACGTGGCACATTTCCTTTTTACATTTAATACCATCACTTTTAACAGCAGCAACAACACTTCATCTGGCAATCCCAAGCTTAAAGTCACAGAGGATAAATATTTCACAATTCTGTTTGTTCAAGGCAGGTTAGAAATGTGGGTACTGAACCCCACAGCAATGCATACACAGACAAGACTTTGCAAAGGATCTGCAAATGGAAATGCATCTTGAATAAATATGTGCAAACAAATTCATTACATTCATGGTAAAAAACCATATGGTACAGACTTCAGAGCCTCACTTTCAACTCTTTTTTCTCCTCTCTTTTTCCATCATTACTGGTTAATATTAGGCCAGATTTTCCAGAGATGGAAAACCTTAAATGTTAGGCCCCAATTCTGAAAGTAATTACACACACACACACACACACACACACACACACACACAGAGAGAGAGAGAGAGAGAGAGAGACAGAGAGAGAGAGAGAGAGAGAGAGAGAGAGAGAGAGAGAGAGAGAGAGAGAGAGAGAGTCTGACTGATTTTTGTGACATTATACAAAATGGATTATTGTTTTAGGTGTTCATTTCTAAGAAACTAACAGCCCAGTCCTATCCCGGCCTTGCGTTTCATCAGCCCAAGGCCCAGGCTGCTGGCATGGCAGACACAACAGATTTCTTCCCGGGACAGAATGTAGCCCTTTAGGAGAAGGAATGTGGGCAGATGTAGCTTGTTAAACCTTAGAGCACAATCCTAGGCATGTCTACTCAGAAGCAAGCCCCATTGAATGCAATGGGGCTTGCTTCTGAGTAGACATGCCTAGGATTGTTCTTTAAGGCAGGGGTTCTCAATCTTTGGAGGCCTGGGTACCCCCATCACGGTCCAATTTTCTGAAGTACCCCCTGCTAATTAACTGAATCAATCAATTAATTAGGTAATTAATCTATAAATAAAAAAGTACTAAAACAATTTTAAATGTGAAAATAAAAAAGTACTCTGGAAAATAAAAAAGTACTAAAACAATTTTAAATGTGAAAAATTTACTCTCTGTGTGTGTGAGTGAAAGAGAGAGAAAGAGACAGACAGACATGTAAGGATCTTTTTTTTTCTCCAAATCACACTTCCCAAAATCAGCTCCTCCCTCCCCTACCCCACCAAAGTACATTTTACAAAGTACAAAAATAAGCCCCAAACCAAAATCAGAGAGACAGAAGGGTTCCGAAAATAATTACAATTTAAAATCCATGTTAATTAACACTTAATTAGCTGTTGATGGGGCAGATAAGGGGAAAGGCTTGGCGTACCCCCAGCAAGAGGTCAGCATACCCCTAGGGGTACCCGTACCACAGGTTGAGAACCCCTGCTCTAAGGTTTAACAAGCTACACCTGCCCACATTCCTTCTCCAAAGGGATACATTCTGTCCCAGGAAGAAATCTGGTAAGCCTACCCATAGGGCACCGTGGTGGGGTGTGGTAGGTAAGTTTTTTACATACCTCTCGGTTGCTACCTGATCACTGGCCATCCCATAGCATGCAGTGGAGGCTGCGCCAGCACTGCTGCATACTATGAGCTGGTCCAGGATAGGATTGAGCTGAAAGTGACCATGAAGAAGCATGATAAACTATCCTACTTTCAACATTTTCCTTACAATTGATTCACACATATAGATTACTACACCATGGTTTATCAAACTTCCGTATTTTGCTTGGTGGTCACACACCAGTGGCGGAAGAAGGACGGAGCGTGTGGAGCAGCTGCTCCAGGCGGTGGGCGCGGGGGGGCGTCAGCGTTGGGGCGGTTACTTACCCACGCGATGTCTCGGCCCTCCCACCCTCCCTGGAGCTCGTTCGGCTCCAAAACGGTGCCGAAACCGGCGGGGGGGGATGTTCAGAGTCGCGCTGGGCGCGACAACGTCATGTCAGTTAGGCCCCGCCCCCTTGGCCCGGGAGGGCTAGTGGCATTACTGTCACACACAATCCCGTCTTCCAACCAAAAGAACAGAAGTTGCCAAGTAGGTGCTAGACAACACTGAAAGCTGTGGCAATAGGGTGTAAATGACTTGCTGCCCAATTCCCCCCCACTCTACTCCCACCCCCCACAATCCAGCCATACCAAAATGGCTCATGCTGCATCCTGCAGGGGGTCTCCTCTGGGTAAAAAAGCCCCTGCAGTCCAAAGGGGTCTATTCAGACCTGTACCATTGAACTGATTTTTAAAAAACTGCATCCCAGCGAAGGGATTTGGATAGAATTGGGCTGTTACTGATTAAGGCTGCAATCCTATGCACACTTTACTGAGAGTAAACTCCACTGAAGACAATGGGCCTTACTTCTGAGTACACAAGCATAGGCTTGTACGCTAATACACACCTTTATAAAAGTGTATCTATATTGTCCCTATGGCCTTTTTGTGCTTCTGTCATACAGCCCAGAAGAAGCAAAGTGGCAGGAGTCAGAAGAGAAACCAGAAATTATAAGTATATCCTATTTTATTTTCAAAGACAGACAAGAATTTTTGAAAAATATCTGTACAATAAAAAAAAGGAGCAGATGGGGGGGGGGAGTCATAAAGGTATTTTTTGGGCTATTAAACGTAAACTTCTTGGCACTTTTAACTTTTTGGTTTGAAGTGGTGATATACTCTGGACAGCATAAATACTGAAACCACAGGTCCACAGGCATTTCTATGTTTAGAACTCCTAACATGTGGATGAAGGAGGACAGTGGAGGACACACCTGCAGACAAACCGGAGAAAGTATGTGGCCTGGACTGACTACAGGACAAACAAACAGTTTTTTTAATACTTTTTTTTCCTATATAAAACACAAACAGAGGACTCAAAAATAGGACTCAAAAAACAAACAAACTGTGTCACACACAGACTATGTTAAACCTAATCTTCTTTGCTGGACTTCCTTCACACTTTGAACTGCTGGAGGGTATAGAAAATGTGAGAGTAATGTGCTAATTGCCTTCTGACTCCAGAGAATGCAATGGCTATTCTGCAGCATCCAAAAAGCAGTGTCCCAAACCCAATAACATTTTCTCCTTAGTGCGATAATCCCACCAGCCCCAACCAGACCCCATGGTGTAATGTCTTGTCCCCGTGCAATAAATTAGTAGACTTCCTGCAGAGAAAATAGCCTTTTAAGAAAATTTTTATAAAGTGGACAAATGTGCAGTTGAGCACAAGTCAGTGGGAGTTTGCAGCCTCTGATAACAAAATTAAAAAGCTCAAGGGACATGGAATGGAAGGATGGGGAAAGGAGACGGGAAAATTGCATTCTTGGAACATCTTGAAACTCTTTTGCAGGGAGTTTGAATGGAGCTAAACGTGAACTTCAGCACTGTATTTCGCAGTAGCAACATATACAGTCACTGAGAATATTATATTTACTCCCCTGATAACTGGACAAAGAGGCACCTTTTAAAATAGTGGCTCTCCTGTATTTAGCTGAGGGAGAGCAACAGTGCCTATTCATTCCACCAAAGCATCTTTTCCAGTGACTGTTTGGGGGTATCTGCCTTGTGTCTTTTTTAAGATTGTGTGGCCCTTTGTTATGTATATCACATTGGAGAGCATTTTTGTTGACAAGTAATACATACATATTCTAATTTATTTATTCTAAATTATATGAGTGTGTGCTGTAACGTCCTTTTAAGCATTTGACTCAAAACAAAGTGTGTATAGAGGGAGGCGACTGATAGTCTTGCTACTCTTTGAATGTTTAAAAAGGTAAGTTGTGCTCTTTGGGAGCTCACAGCCACCAAGGGCATTAGTATCTTCCAAGTTAATAAAATTGTGTAGGAGGGCAGGGAAGAGTTCCTTGTCACAAATGACATCACAGAAAACATCCAGTGAAAGGCCATGACCTAGCAGAGGCAGGGATGGTCTGGGGGCAGGATGCCCTCTACAGCAGGAGGAGATAACGCTGTGGATTGGTCCTGCCTCCTAGTGGTGGGAGGGGAGTCTCCCAAAGGGACAGGAATGCCCCCTCTTCCTCTACCAGATAATAAAAAGGAACACAAACTCTGGCAAAAGAAATGCAAAAAGACACTACAGGAGGCCAAGAAAGACTTTGAGGCGCATATTTGACTTTGAGGCCAGCAATATTAAGGTCTTTTTGCTTAATAAAAATGAATAATAAAAGCTTTTTCAAAATACTGTATGTTAGAAGCAGCAAACCTGTCAGAGAAGCAGTTGGCCCATTGAACAATGTGGGTGGGGGGCGATGGGAGATAAAAGGGGACTTGGAGATTGCAGAGAAATTAAATGAGTTCTTTGCACCTGACTTCATGGTAGAAGAGCTCGGGCAGATACCACTGCCTGAATGGCCCCTCCTGACTAAAGATTTCAGTCAAATAGCGGTTAAAAGAGAAGACATATCAGAATTTATTGATAAATAAAAGATTAAAAAGTCACCAGACCCAGATGGCACTCACTCAAGAGTTCTTAAGGAACTCAAGAATGAAGTTGCTGATCTTCTGACTAAAATATGCAACTTGTCCCTTAAAACAGTCACTGTGTCAGAGGACTGGAGGATATTTATTGTCACACCAATCTTTTAAAAAGAAGGGAGCGTGGACCCAGGAAATTACACGCTGGTCAGCCCAACATCTGTTCCAGGTGGAACGTCTAATCTAATCTTAAAACACAGAAGAACAAACTTTGTTGAGGGAGACTCAGCATGGCTTCTGTAAGGGTAAGTCTTGCCTCATGAACCTTTTAGAATTCTTTGAAAAGGTCAACAGGCATGTAGAAGTGGAAAAGCCCATTGCTATTATATATGCAAGAAGCAGCGTATGCTGTATTCTATCCCCTCTCAGGTCCATTTCTCCTGACAAAGGGCAGCCTTGACTTGCACCACCAAAATGGCAGGCGCAGATTCAAGGAGGCCCGTTGCAGGAATGGGAGCTTTACCAGGGGTGCGGAAACAAAAGTTCCCTTACCTCAAGGAGAACTCCAACCCTGCCGACTCTGCTAAGCATACAGCATTGCCAGTGCCAGCATAGCTGGATTGCTGAGCAGAGCGCAGGTTAGGATTGGGCTGTAAGTGTTCTATCCCCATACTGCAGCCTGGGAAGTGAGGCTGATAGAGCATGGCTTGCCACCTAGTGAATTTATGGCAGAGGTGAGAGCTAAACTGGGAAAGCCTTGATTGTGCAGATCAGTTTCTTACAGTGCAATCCTGTGAACAAGGATTAAGTGCCTTAAGTGCCGTAAAGCATTTGCGCAACGAGAGAGCAAGCAGCGCTGGCGCAGCTTGCCCTACCGTCTCCCCAGCCCTGCACCGGCTGCCGCAGGTAAGCTGCCTGCTATTATGCTATACCACTCTCAAAACTGTACTAAAATTGTATCTGCCATACCTACTTACACATACGTACAAAAGTGCACATTCAGAATAAAATCCCACTGAGGCCACAAATTCTAAGAAATTGTTCTACTTCCTTGTGCTATTCATACTCCAAATGTTAACACATTCCTATTTATTTACTTGGGCTGTAATTTTATGTGCTTATGTGAGGTATCAAAACCTAAACCTTGGTGAAAGCTTATATTTTTGGTTGTTTTCCATCACTTCATCTGTGTAGCAGCACTCCAATAATCTGGAAGAATATAACGCCTTCATATTCTAGACTGGAAAGAGTGCACAAGCCTGCTGAAATCTTTTATACTTCAATGAAAGACAGGATTGTGTTCTCCCACAAATTATTCAACAATTGGGTTTTGCCACTGATGCTCAGAGACAAAGAGAGTATTATATCTCCAGTCCTATCAGCTTGCATTACGTCTCCAATCACTGATGCTTTGCATCTTGAAGAGAACCCGTCCTATGGTTGAACTGGTTGGTGCACATAACAGACCTTTTCAGAGATTAATAGTAACGCTCTTTGATACTAAAGTATCATTGTAGACAGCATAATGAATTCTTATATATGATTTGCATAGCACTAGCCCAAAATAAATGATTTGCTGAGGAAATGTTCTACTATTGTTAGCATTGTAGTCAATTGCAGGGGGAAGAATAGAATTACAGGTGGGCGCCCATATCCGCTGGGGATATGTTCCAGGCCCCTCCGTGGATACTTGAAACCGTGGATAAGAGCGAACACCCCCTCCATGGTTTCCTGAGGGCCCCCCCACCCTGCCTCCCCTGCAGGCAGGCATTATTGCCCCCCCCCAGCTCTTATTTTTCTTTCAGCAAGCTTTGTTTCTTCCTTAAAACAAACAGAGAAGCAGCCTCCATTGCAGGCAAGTAGAAAGAGACTAAGTCCTAGAGAGGCTCTGCAAGGTTTCTGTTGACCTTGCAGAGCCTTTCTAGTATTTAGACTTGTTCTACTTGCCTGTAATAAGCAGCCAGAGGCTACTTCTCCTGTTTCTTTAAGGAAGAAACGAAGC
Organism: Plestiodon gilberti rubricaudatus; assembly: GCA_026170595.1. NCBI lineage: Eukaryota > Metazoa > Chordata > Lepidosauria > Squamata > Scincidae > Plestiodon > Plestiodon gilberti. Next base: position 69,226,597 of record JANXHW010000001.1, read on the forward strand.
TTACTGGGAAAAAGTAAAAGCCTGGGGGGGGGGGGGTCCCCACGATCCGTGGATAACTGAAACCATGGATAGCGAATCAGTGGATATGGGGGCCCACCTGTATGTGTTTAAAAATTATCAGTTAAAATCTTTTGCAGAATTTGCCATTAAACAGAAGCTTAATTATCCTAATACCATGTTGTTTTTAAGACCTGGAATTGAGAACTGAATATTTAAGACAGTGGAAATTTTACATGGAAGTAACTTGAGGCAAAGAGGGGGGATGGTATGGGACATAGTTCTGCTTTTATTTAAAAGCAATGAAATTTTTCTCAATAATACTGGTAAGAAGCTGCACTTAGCAGTCCAGAACATTAGACAGTGCAAATGTGCAAAGCTACATTTCAGCCACTTCACTAGATGGTGTGGTTCTTAAATGTAGAACCCACATATACAGCTCTTTAAAATGGTAACAAAAGTCGCTCTTTAAAATGGAAAAATGACCCCACCCACCCCCGCCCGACCGCGGACTTAAGTATCCACAGTTTTTGCATCTGCGGGGGTTCCGGGAATGGAACCCTCATGGATACCAGGGGCCAACTGTACTTGGCAGTCTTCACATAATATACCGTAGCGCCTATAGGCATTATTAGCGGAAAAAAGAAACTCCCGGGAGAACCGCCACTGCTGCTGCCACTGACCTGCCCCCCATGAGCCAGTGAAAAAGGGGAATCCAATGTAAAAAGTATGCTCTTCACCCCCAACCACAAATTCAAGCAGAAAGTTTTCTACTGAGAGCTTTTGGAAAATATCTAGATATGTATTTCCATTTCCTGCTTCCTTTCCTGCTTTTGAGTAGGACCATACTCAAGGCTAGGCTGCTATTCGTGAGAAGCCCTCTCTTAGGGTTCAGAGAGGAACCAAATTCCCATCATCGCTGTGGGGCTATTGTTTCCCCTGTGGCTCCCTTCTCTACTCAGCCCTCCACCCTTTTTCTTTCTTCTTTCTTACAGATACTACTACTCATGCCTCTGGGGGCTTTGAAAAGATGGCATGCCCCCAGAACCCCCACAAACACAAGAGATGTTTGGGACTGTTTTTTTTTCCCCAAACTGTTTTCCATGATTATTACATTATTATAATATGTGTCTGTCTGTTCCCTCTCCTCATAGTTAGTGACTTAAGCACTCACACCTTTAATAAATTCAGATTAAACACTAAACGTCAAAAGGAACCAGATATAAAAGAAGAAAATATTCTCGGAGCCAGAGTTGGGGCCCTGCCCTGCCTGTTTCCCCTTGGTACTTGTTTCCCCTGGTTTTGTGCCAGTAAAAATTCAAGTAGAAGCAAAACGCATTGACTGGCTCAATCCACAGTTTGTGAAGAGGTCACACTGGAACCAAAGCTATGGATTTCCCCCAGAGGAAGGGGTAGTGTGAAAATCCTGTGTTACGCCCAATGTAACTTAAGAATATTTTTGTTGGCAGTCCTGCAAGAAGCTTATACAAATAACAAAAATGACTTGCTAGTGCTGAGCTTAATTACATTTTTATAAAATAACTAAAACTCAGCAGACTGAAGGACACTGTAATAATTTGCTACATAGCAACTGATCAGGTACTAGTAGAAGTTCACGTCAATACTAGCTCACAGCCACATGCCCTTATTTCTTCCTCTCCCTTTTCTCTACGTTTTAGCACCAGGACCCACTTTTTAAAAGCTCACTCTATCAGGACCCACCTAGCTTTACAAGGCTTTAAAAAAGGTAATCTAGAAAGATATTATTTATTTATTTATTTATTTATGCATGCTCAAAACCCTACAAGCTACGCTTCGGCAGTACGTGGACCGAGAACTACCAGAAGTACAAGCTGGGTTTCGAAGAGGCAGAGGAACTAGAGATCAAATTGCCAACATGCACTGGATCGTGTAGAAAGCACGAGAGTTCCCAAAAAAACACACCTACTTCTGCTTCATTGACTACGCAAAAGCCTTTGATTGTGTGGATCACAACAAACTGTGGCAAATTCTTAAAGAGATGGGGGTACCAGACCACCTTACCTGTCTCCTGAGAAACCTGTATGTGGGTCAAGAAGCAACAGTTCGAACCGGCCATGGAACAACCGATTGGTTCAAAATTGGGAAGGGAGTACGGCAAGGCTGTATATTGTCACCCTGCTTATTTAACTTATATGCAGAGTACATTATGAGAAATGCAGGGCTGAATGAATCGCAAGCCGGAATCAAGATTGCCGGGAGAAATATCAACAACCTCAGATATGCAGACGATACCACCCTAACGGCAGAAAGTGAAGAACTAAAGAGCCTCTTGATGAGGGTGAAAGAGGAGAGTGCAAAAGTTGGCTTGAAACTCAACATTAATAAAACGAAGATCATGGCATCTGGTCCCATCAATTCCTGGCAAATAGAAGGAGCAGAAATGGAAGCAGTAACAGATTTTACTTTTCTGGGCTCAAAGATCACTGCAGACGGAGACAGCAGCCATGAAATTAAAAGACGCTTACTCCTTGGAAGGAAAGCTATGGCAAACTTAGACAGCATAATAAAAAGCAGAGATATCACCATGCCAACAAAAGTTTGTATAGTCAGGGCGATGGTGTTCCCAGTAGCAATGTATGGTTGTGAGAGTTGGACCATAAGGAAGACTGAGCGCCGAAGAATAGATGCTTTCGAACTGTGGTGCTGGAGAAGACTCCTGAGAGTCCCTTGGACTGCTAGGAGATCAAATCAGTCAATCTTAAATGAAATCAACCCTGACTGTTCCCTGGAAGGACAGGTACTGAGGCTGAAGCTCAAATATTTTGGCCACCTAATGCGAAGAAAGGACTCTCTGGAGAAGACTCTGATGCTGGGAAAGATTGAAGGCAAAAGGAGAAGGGGAAGGGGAAGGATGAGATGGTTGGACAGCATCACCGATGCAATGAACATGAAAATGAGCGAACTCAGTGGAGGACAGGAAGGCCTGGCAGGTTCATGGGATCACGAAGGGTCGGACACGACTTAACGACTGAACAACAACAAAAATATTTTATTATTTATTTGAAAAAACTCAATCCATTTCTTATAATAATCAGGTTACGACCCACCAATGAGAAACACTGCTCTACAGAGTCATTCAATTACAGTTTCTCCCTTCACTATTCTGCAAAATCCTGTGCTTTTCTCACAACTCCTCAGACAAAATCTTTACATTCCCCTTAGAATCCCTAGAGTAATTCTCCATTCCCCTCCCGAGTCTCTCAATCCGCCCCCTCGCTGGATACAGCGGGCACGTTTTTGACACGGCCCCATCAGCCGGGGGGGGGGAGAATAACTCAACATTGTGCTACTACAGTATATGACTTTCACAGTAATATAGAATTATGCTACATATACTTAATTTTGTCTTTACTTTGTTTACTTTTTTCATTATTACTTTGGATATCTGATCTGCTCCAAAATTCACAGAAGTTGGAATCTCTTCACTGGCCCTAGTGAGTTTTGGATGAAGACTGAGATATTTATACAATTTTAAAAGTGGAAGAAAACTATTAAAATCACCTCATCTATCCCATTGTAGGAATTTCCCTAGCAGAACTAAATGTTTTTTCCCCCCAACCTAGTTCTGAACTGCTAGACCAAAACGGAATTCTACCACTTCTCTCTGTCAGATGATTCCATTGACTAATAGATTGCACAGTAAGATGAAGCACTATCTGAATATTCTCCAAGCTGCCGATAGAGGCAACATACATCCTGATTTGGCCTGGGCAGTGCGGGAATTGGCCCTCTAGCCTAGTTTCCAGGTCCAATCCTCATCCTAGATGTATATGTTTCAAGATTAAAAGAAGTATTCAATGTGTGGGCTTCTGAGCTATGAAAATTCTCTCCTTGCTTTCAGCTTCTGGTCAGTGGAGTCAGACGATTATACTGTACCTGTACTAACAGAGAGGAGAAGGAAAGAAGAAACCCCAATCTGCTTCCTCACTTGCCTGTTCTATCCTTTTCTATCTTCAGCACTGTCAAATCCTTAGCTCCAGCCTCAGAAGTTCACAGGAATGTAATGTAACAAAATATGAAAATACTAAATAAGGAAACCACTTCTCACTTTCCTAGGGCGCAATCCACTGGAAGTCTGGAACGGCAGAGTGCTCCGCCATTCCAAGCTATCGCGAACGTGACATAAAGCACATTTGCGATGACTTTGGAGTAAGGGCGGCTGGCCCCTAAGGCCGGCTGCCCTCACTCCACCGCCGAATCGTCCCCACAGCCGCTGGAGACGCTAAGTGCAGCACCGGTGGATGTGGGGACGGTCCAGGTGGCGAAGGAGGGGTGCCATTGGCTGAGCTGGCCCTGGGGGCGGGGATGGCGGCCGCCATATCCCCATCTCGTTCCCAGGCTGGCTCCGCCATTACACGCCCTCCTCGGACTTGCGCCAGCTAAATAGCTGGTAGAAATCTGAGGAGGCCCATTGGGGACTCTTCGCATTACATTAGGGGAAGGGGATGAACATTCCCTTGCCCCGAATAGACCTCCGGACTGCTCCCAGAACGGGAATAGGATCAGCTGGGTGGCTTAGGCAGGACTGCGCTGCTAACCATTGTGGAGGATATATTGTATCTTAAATATCCCTTTGTGTATAGGAATTAACATCGTCAGTGACATTTCTGGAATGGAGCCACCAACCATAAAACTGACTTTCTTACCGGTAGTTTTGTTTTGACATTCAGGGTTTGGTTTTTCTTTTTAGCCATCTCCCCCCCCCCCCATCAAGAAGCACTCCAGGAAAGATAGTTCCATTTCCACATCAGTCATCATGTTCATTATTATCTCATGTGAAATGACCCTGTTGAAAAGGCTTAAGAAGTAGGAAAACTTACAATAGTTTCTCTGAGCACACACAACATTTTAGACCAGAAATAAAATAGTGGACTTACAGGAGGTGTAAGCATTGCTTAAAAAAAACAACAACAACTTCCCATTACCAAATATACCAAACAATAAAGTTATATAAGGTGTAGGAACAAGCAGCATATTGTTACAAATGAACTTGTTTGAATGTCTGATCTACTGCTGCACTTTCACTACTCTCTACTACTGCATATCTGTACAATGACTTGCTTTACAATTTCTGAAACCAAACCAGCATATTAGCCAAAAGGAAATATCTTTCCTGATTATGCATTTAAAAGTAATACAGACAGGAAAAGGGCATTTTGTTATCTCTGGAGACATACTTTAAAGCGGATTGAAAAGATTTATGAAGCAGAATGACAAGTGTACTCAGATCCTAGCAATGTGAGGGGAAGTGACTTAAGATATTTTAAAGATCTTTTTCAAATAAATCAACTGAACAATTTGTCTTAAAACTGTAATTTAGCTTTATGGACTTTATCTTGAGTTTAACACAATGTACTGGATCAGACTTTGCTACTGTTTCATTTTATAAAAGAAACGTGATCTAATTTGCTATTATGTTTCATTAATCAAACTATAAAACTTACAATGAATATCATTTACTGAACAAGATCATTTACTTTTACTTGTTCCATTGTATCTAGTAAAGCTTACTCCCAGGTAAATGTGCTTAGAATTGCACCCTTAAAAATGTATAAGCTATCACAATACAAGGTGTTATATAGTGGACCCTTTCTATCCGTGGATTCGGGATCCGTGGATTTGAATTACCAAGGGTCCCGGATCTGCAAGGTTCACGTTAAAAATCGCTGTTTAAAAGGTTTTTAAAATGTGGGATTTTTTTACCTTTTAGAAGCAAACTGTGCTGTTTTCAAGCCTCTACAGGGCTTCTTGAAACTTAACGACCCTCATTCAGGTCGCATTGAAGGCTCTTCCCCCCTCCCAGCCTTGTCCCAGAATGGATCCTGGGACAAGGCTGGGAGGGGGAAGAGCCTTCACGTGACCTGGAAGTGGGTTGTTAAGCTTCAAGAAGCCTTGCAGAGCCTTGAAAATGGCGTGGTTTGCTTCTAAAAGGTAAAAACGTGTTTTTAACCTTTTCTTTTAATAGCAATTTTAACGTGGATCCTGGTATCCGCGGACCCTGCGGATAGCGAGGGCCAACTGTACTTGGTTTGCTTTAAATGTTAACTTGGGAGCTCTGAAGTAACCTGCCTTTTTGTCATTGTCATAATGACAATGAATGAAAAAATGAATGAAAAAATGAATGAAAAAATGTAATTCAGCTGTTGTCAACTGTAGCATAACTGAGCTTAACAAGATATTGCCAAATAAACGGACCAATCCTATCTAACTCCCTGTATGGTGATGCAGCAGCACCGGAGTGGCTTCTGCATCATCCCAGAGAGGAGTTGGCTGCTGGAGGTCTCCTCGGGTTAAGGAGACATTTGTCCCCTTGCCCCAGGGCAAGCCCCAGCAGCCACTATGGGTCAACATGAAACCAGCATTTCATATGGTTTTACTATTTAGCTCTAGGATTGCTACACATCTTTAATAATAAATATTTCTTCATTTTGCATTAATGTTTCTTTTGGGTTTTTGTTTCCCAGAACATCAGAGCACCACAGGACATAAAGTGGTTCACTCTCTTTGAATTACTCCAGCAAAGTAACACAAAACAGACATCTCCATTTTTCCATTCCTGTATAATATATCATTTTCTCATTAGAATCTTGTAAATGTATTTTCATTGCCCTTCCATATCATCTGGGTTAAATGACCACATTAATGGCACTTTGACTTGGTACAGCACTTAATCCCTACAGCTTTTATCTTCAAAAAATGTCTTCAGATGTCAACAATGGTTATCAGTCAAGTGTGGAAAACGATAGTGAGGGCATTGGTAGTAACAATTTCTCAGCCTTACACCCAGAGCAAAATCAATTAATCACATCAAAATATGGGATACATTTAACAAGCTGTTGTGCAGCAAATATGTGGTTCAGATATTTTATCAAGAACCTAGATAAGCTTTAGAAACAGGAATTAAATGCCACAGATTTAAGGAACCAAAAAATAAGTATGCTTAAGAAAATGATATGGATTTCCCTGTTTTGTTTATTTGTTTCAGATCATTGCAGAAGGTTTCTAGCAGTTTAAATAACTCCTATATCAATTTTCATTACCTTGAGGAAACAAAATCTTTTTATTTTATTGAGAAATAATTTTTTTGGGAACCTTACTTAGGGGTTGTTTTTTGCCATGCCATACTAAAACTAAAAAAATTACTATCGGCATTACTGGTAACTAACACATACGCATACTAGGCTTTTAGCTTTCCAAGAAACCTCAGGAACAACACTTTACTGGAGTCTTTAACAGAGCAACAATACATTTTTCTGAATGGACATTGCCCTAAAATTAATCATGCTAAGAAACTTACAGCCCAATCCAGACTAACATTGATGACAGCAAAACACAGGTTCCACTGTCATAAATGGCCATACGGCAGCTGTTTTGGAACTACCACCGCAAATGGTGGTGGTGGCAGCATCTTACCACCACTACCAGCTACCTGCGGGAGAGCAGGTAAGCCAGTAAGGGGGGGGCAGTGGGAGGAACAGGGTTGGGAGGGGAAGGAACAGGGGGAGTGTCTGGGTGAGGAAGGTGGTGAACAGGAGGCAGAACAGGAAGGGAGGGAGGGGAGGATTCTGGTGGCACTGGAGTTCCCTCTCCTCTTACTCCTTACTCCCTCCCTCTTACTACCCTTACTCCCCTCAGTTCTGCAGCAGCAAAATGGCTGCTGCAGACTCATTTAGGCAGAGGAGGCTTGCACCATGGTAAGACAGTAAAATATCCCTTACTATGAAGAGACTTCTGTGACTGCCCCCCCTCCCGCAGGATGCAGGATGCACTCCACTGGCGCAGCTGCATCGGCTAGAGGGTTTAGTGTTTTGTGCTAGTTTTGCATTTTTCAAGAATAGAACATGAAAGAAAAGTCATACTAATAAAATAGTCAATAGATTACAGAAGCAGTTTACGTTTACAAGATTTCTACAATTTTGTACATAATGCAAATATAATATGCAAGTAATATGAGATTATTAATACAAAATAATATATATTTATAACACAATATAATTAAATCTCATTTGATATGTATTTGCAAAGAAAAGATATTAGTTATTATTACTAAGATGATTTTCTATAGGATTGAACAGTACAGGTTCATGGAATTGCAAACTTGCCAGTGCATTGTACAGAAGGGATTCTAAATCTAGAAGGAGTGAAAAGGAACCGCAATGGGTAGCCCAATTCAACCTAAATCCCTGCACACCAATGCAGCGGTGCTGGCGCGGCTTCTGCTGCATCCCACGGGGGATATTTTGCTGCCGGAGGTCTCCTTAGGGTAAGGGGAAATTTGTCCCCTTGCTAGGGTAAGCCCCAGCAGCCACAATGGGTGAATTCAGACCTGCACCGGAGATATCGCTGGCGCAAGTCCACGTTGAGGTCCAGGAAGGAGGGTTTGGATTCAGCACACACCACCGCTGCTGAACCCCTCCGCCTCCTGGGCCAGATCCACCTACCCCCACCCTGTTTCACCCCTCCCCTCCCTCTGCCCCATTCTACCCTGTGCCAGGCTTACCTGCTTTGGTGGCCCTCCTAACGAACACTGGCGCACGGAGGAAGGCTCTGGCCTTTCCACTGGCGTGCTGGCTGCTTGCACTGTCACAAACTGCTTTTGCAGCAGCCAGCATCGGTGGGACATGCGTTTCGCAGGTGCTACCAGTAAGTCGGATTGGGCCATAAGTGTCACCTGGTGTAATTGTGTAATGCTTTCAAGTTCCTATGAAACTTTCACTGGCCACTGAATTGTAATATCAGCTTCAACAAAGACTGTCTGGATAAGAGTTCATAACAGAATGTGAATCAATCACTACATTTGTGGAATGCTATAACTCAACAAAGCTCAGGCGAGCGGGTGGCGCAGCGGGTTAAACCGCTGAACCATAAGCTGTCGATCGAAAGGTCGGCAGTTCGATTCCCGCAACGGGGTGAACGCTCGTTGCTTGGTCAGCTCCTGCCAACCTAGCAGTTCCAAAGCATGTCAATGCGAGTAGATAAATAGGTACCGCTTGCGGGAAGGTAAACAGCGCTCCGTGTTCCAGCTGCATGCTACGCGCTGCGGCAAGGAGAGTCAAGCCGGCCACATGACCACAGAGGCGTCTTCGGACAACGCTGGCTCTTCGGCTTTGAAATGGGGATGAGCACCACACCCTAGAGTCGGACACGACTGGACTTAATTGTCAGGGGATACCTTTTACCTTTACAACTCAAGAGACTTCAATTTCTGCCAGTAGTGAGAGTAAAATGCTGTCAAATCAAACAGTGAAAAATGGACCACAGTAAGAACGCAATCCTGTGTAAAGATCCACAGGTGGCCCCTGAGCCGCCCAATGGATCCTTTCCCCGTTCCGGGCCGATCGTGATCAGCCCAGAGGTCTACTCGGGGGAAGGGGACATTCGTCCCAATGGACTTCCTCGGATTTCTACCAGCTATTGAGCTGGCGTAAGTCCGAGGAGGCCGCGGCCCAGGAACAGGACAGGGATATGGCGGCCGCCATCCCTGCCCCTCCCGGACTGGCTCGGCCAACGACTGCCCTCCCTCATACTTCAGACCGCCCCTGGCCCAGCCGGCGGGATCCTTACATTTCTCCGGCGGCCGCAGGAACAATCCAGCTATGGAGTGAGGGCTGCCAGCCTCGTGCTTTACAGCACGTTTGCGACACTTTAGATTGGCAAAGCGCGTGCTCCGCCATTCTAAAGTTATGGTGAATTGCGCTGCCCAAGTGATAGATCATGTTACATGACAGCATGTTTTAAGGAACAACCAAGTGTGACAGGCAAAGCAAAAAATATGAGTAGGCATGAGCTTCTATATTTATAATTTTAAGGATATTTCAATGAATAATAATAATAATAATAATAATAATAATAGTTTGTGCATTGTTTTCAGCAATACCTTTCAGTTTTATTAGATTAAAAAATAAATTGTATAGGAAGAGGAATGGGTAAAATATTGCACTTTTGATACTAAAGATTGTAAGAAAACATTAGAAATACATGCCAACATGACAGGGGATGGCCTAAATGTTAGATAGAATACATCAGGGACTGTTTACATTCAAATTGGCTTAAGCTAGGGTGTAACATCCTACATGTATTACCGTGTAACAGTCTCTTAATTACTTAAGATACAAACATGTATTTGATTTACAAATGGAAAAATTTCCTGTTCCAAGAAAACATTCATTTTTCAGGAAATAATAATTTCAAAAAATTCTTGGCAGGACTACAATGCCACTATTACATTAAGAAAATTTATCTTCCCAGTAAGTATTACTCAGAAAAACAGAAAGCTCTTTAGGTGGTGGAATATTCCCAATTCCCAAAGAAAAGAAAAGATGGAAGTTAAAAGCTATCATTTTCTTATTTAGAGTTACTATAAACAGGCGTGGGGGGGGGGGAAGAGAGATGTTACTCATTTTTATGTATTCATTAAAATATATTTAGTTTTAAGCTTGCCCACTGCCTAGAACCAAGGTTGAAACACTGACAATTCAATACATGTGTCATATTCTAAATGGCTTAAAAGTCAATAGTTTTCATCTCTTTTCTTATCTAATGTCCATTAGAAATCCATAGAAATCCATCTAGTGTAAACATAGAGCGGCGGAGTACGCGCTCTTACGCTCTATGCGGTTGCAAACGTGCCATAAAGCACATTTGTGACTACTTCAGAGTAAGGGCCACTGGGGCGAAGGCCGGCAGCTCTTACTCCCCCAGCAGACTGTCCCTGCGCCCACCGGAGAAGGTAAGCCCTGCACTGGCTGGTGCAGGGGCAGAGGGAGGGCAGAATGGGGCAGCCCAGGGGGGTTGCCACTGGCCGAACCAGGCTGGGAGAGGGCGGAGATATCAGCGGCGAGCTCCGCCGATATCCCAAGCCCTTTCCTAGCCCGGTTCGGCGTTACACCACTGGCTCAAATGTACGCTAGCTTTAGAGCTGGCATACATTCGAGTAGGCCCATAGGGCCTTGGCTGGCTTGCACCCAGGGAAGGAGATGAGTGTCCCCTTCCCCAAGGTGCTTCCGGGCTGCCCTGAGGCAGCCTGAGACAGCCACAGGATACCACGGCTGGCCTTTTTGGCCAGCTGGGTATCCTTACATAGGATGTCCTGTAAAACACTGTCTAGTAAAGAAATAAATCCTTCATTCTGCAAACTATTACACTCCCTGACCTCATAAACATTCAATATGCTCACCATTGATAACTACAAGCTCGAATGATTATTTGTAAAGTAGCTTGTGAAGTAGCTTTCCCAAACACCAGAGTTTTCATGCCACATGACATCACTTCAAACAGAATAGTTTCCAGTGGATGAAATTCTAGCTGACACAGAGGCCCAGATCAGATGAGATTCCCCAATCTTGTTCCTACATGTGATGGGGGAATAAGATAGCATCTCTCAGGCTGCCTGGCCTACCTCTGTCACTCGGGCAGCCCAATCCTGACCCGCAGGACGCGGTGGTGTGCGCCCACTGCATCCTAACCAGGATTGGGCCTGGCCTGGCACAGTTGGAGGCCTCCTCGGGGTAACGGGACATTTGTCCCTTTACCCCAAGTAATGCACCAGCTGCCCCGATGGGGCTACTTGGATGTGTGCCAGCTATTTTGTTGGCACACATTCAAGAGTCCTGTGTAACAGCAGCCAGGAATGGGAAGGGGGATAGGATTCGGTGGAGGAGGCCGTCACCGATCCCTTTCCAGGCCTGGCCAACCAATCCCCCCCCCCCGAAACACCTCATTCTGCCCTCCACGTCTCCCAGTGGGGACTCACCTCTCTGCCATGGCAGCAATCCATCCCACAGTGCTGGAGAAGTGGCATAAGCACCTTTCCGCCGGTGCCGCTTACTCTTTGGGTGACACAAATGTGCCTTATGTCATGTTTGCGACACCCTAGACTGGCAGAGCAATTGCTCCACCAGTCAATGTCTAGACAGGATTGTGCCCTGTATTTCCATGTTCATGTGATAAATAATGCCTCCAGATGTTTGCATTCCCAAATCTTGAGCAACCAAGCAGATAGTTTTCCGTGCCTTCCATGCGTTGAATGTAATAAAAATATAGATAGGTCTTTGTAATCATCTTATTACATTAAACGGATTAATTGTATTCACAACACGTGAATACCTGAGTACTGTGCAAACCAGAGAATCGCTAACTGTTTATTTGTTCTGTCATGTGATAATTGCTTCGTAAGAATAAGATCTAAAGGAAATTCTTTTCTCAAATATCAAATGTTTGAGATTATAAACCTCACTCTTTTTGAAGATGTTGGAACTAAAGGTGTTAAGGAAGCAGAAATGTTTGGCACTTCATCCTAGCTTTGTAACTGGGTTCTTTCATCTGGTTGAAACCCTTCACATCAAAAGTATCCTATTCAAGATAGAAATGATTTGTTTATATTTAGGCTTATTAAAACACACAAATATTTCTCCATAAACTCTAGGCAGTCTGCCACTGACTTAGTCGGCAAAAGCTCTCTGTGGAGTTCACAATCTTCCTATCGCCATATCCTAATAAAAATAAAAAGAAACAAACAAATAAAAAATCTAGAATAAAACTATCCTAACATTATTCAATTTATTTTTTTTATTTACTTTTATTTTTATTTACAGTATTACTTTTATTCTGCAGTTATGAAATATCTTAATGACATCTAGAATGACTTTTTTTTTTAAAATAACAGTAGTAGGGCTTTAAAAATTACTTAACACTTGGGCCCCAATCCTATCATCCACCATCCTATGCAATGCAGCTGCGATGCCAGAGTGTGTGCTGCATCCAGTGGGTGGAGCGACCAGATGGCCTGGGACAGATAACTAAAAATATTTTCTTACCTCTATGTAGGCCACCTGACCTTCAATGGGACTCCTCAGACCTAAGCCAGCTATTTTGACGGTGTAAATCTGAGGAGAGGCAGGGTGTGTGTCGGGCTTGGAAAACAGGAATAGGATCTTGGTGAGTATTGCTGCTGCTGAGATCCACCCCTTCTCACCCCAAATTGCTCCTGCCTGGCCCACTCCCCAACCTGAACCTCCCCCAAACTGCCCCCCCACCTTACCTGCACCAACATAGTATCTCAGAGCTGCTGACACACGTGAGGGGCCTCTGGCCATTTGCACTGGTGGCCCCGCAGTGCACAACAGCATCACACCATTTATGATACCACCAGAGGAATTATGGTGGCGGATCAGGATATCTGCCACTGTAAGCCTCCATAAGATTGGGCTGCCCATGTCACAATGAGTGAAAATTGTAGGGGGCAAATTATAGCAATAATTTATTGCAGTGGTTCTCAAACTTTTTCCTGCCATGACCCAACTCGTCTTCCCGTGGTGTGTCACAACCCAATGCTCAATGTTGCACCACAAAGCACTTCTGGGATCCTGTGGAAGCTGCTTCTGGGTCGCGCTGGGCCCAAGACGCACTCCACTGGCTTCTGTGGGACCCAGAATGTCTTGTAGAAGCAACCGAAACTCACGGAAGCAAACCAGAAGTTGCATTCGTGAAACCGGAAGTTGCTTTCGGTCACTTCCGCAAGGCATTCCAGACTTCACAGAGGCCAATGGAGCATGTCCCAGACACAGTGCTACCTGGAAGCAGCCTCCAGAGGCTCCCAGAAGTGCTTTGCGGTGCAACACTGAACAATGGGTCATGACCCACAGTTTGGGAAATGCTGATTTATTGCGATTATGTCTGTACAAATAGGGGAAACAGCAACTGTTAATGTGCCACAAATGAGGGTAAATATTCACAATTACATGATTTTTATGGGACAAAATAAATGCCAATATACTACAATGGGTCACGTGCATGCTGGAATACTTATGATGCCTTTAACACAGACTATATTAAGTCATTATCACAATTAATATTAAATAATCATCAATTAGAACAACAATTACATCAAGATTTTACTCTAAACATAATCTCATATTATCCCCTTGAAGCAAATTCCTTTAAATAGAGATAATAAACATGCCCAATAGAAAAGAAGTGAAATTGCTGAATGATTAAGGCTTTTATTTTCTTTAGTAATGTGTTTTGCTTCCCACTGAGTTCAAGTTGTCCATGAAGCATTTTATGTTTCTTGAACGAACAAAAGCAGTAGTTGATTATTTAAGATAAGGAACGTTCCACACTAAGTATCAGAGATTAGAATTTGGCCCAGATGGTAGTACTACTATCATTAGGCGCCAACACACCACAGCAAATTGATTGTAAGGCCACAATAAAACTGTCACCACGATGTGAACAAAAATAATTGATGGCCAAGAAAATATTTTTCCTTTTGAGTTTGGATTAACAACATCCAGATTATAAATGGATGGATAGGTAGCAACATGGACGGTTAACCAGACTCAATTTACTGCTTTATTGGCTCTGGGAATTACTGAATAGGAGCCAGCAGAATGCTTTAAAGCTTACTTTGAAGGAAAGATTACAGGACTTAATTTCCTCATCACCAGATTCAATTAAAGAAATGCACATCATACAAATGTGAAAACAAAAGTCCATTCTTATAGTTGCTCTGACAATGGAATTTCTAAGCCAACTTCAAGTCTCACTGAAACCACTGGAAGATGCAGAACTCAGCAGAAAATCAAGTCTATACAATATTACAGTAAGATGTCTTTTACTTAGCCTTAGCAAAACTGAATGAGAACATTTGATACCAATGGTCCCAGCAGTGGGACTTGTCCTTTCAGGTCTGTCACAGAAAGGGAGTTAAATCATTGCTTAAGTGCCACTTCATTGTCATCATATGACATGCTGATTACATGGATGAAAAGCAGACTTCAAAATCCATTCCTTCAAGTTCACAATAAGCTCTATAGAAAAACCAGAAGTGGCAACACATTGGTCAAATGTGCACAAGCTCTTCCTTTCACATCCTCTAAGCCTCTCATATTATGAAAACTGAATAGCAACACTATAACGGCCCAGTTAAGCCCTCCAAAGAGTCGGAAGAGAGCTTTTGTTTCTTCTGATCTATAGTAATATCATCTGACTCCAAGATAAACTAGAAATGGTCTCTAACTGGATTTACAGAGCATTTTTCCCCAAAAGCTATTTAGTGCTCCTTTTGAAAAAAATTCAGAAGCTTTGCATTGTTTCCTAATTCCTGTTTCTCTGCGCTCAAGTAATATCCAGTGATCTGAAGAGAGAATGGACATGGTCCTGGAACTGGATTCATACAACTCTGTGACTTATACACAGGCTATGTGTCTAAAGACACATACTTTCAACTGAAATGTCTTGAGGGCCACATTTGGGCTACCTGCAAGTGCGTTTAAGGGAACTCTGTTGCATGTGCAAGGATCGAGTGCCAGAGCCAATGGCACAACTTAGTGGAATGGCATGAAAAGAGGAGGGAGGCAAGGTTAAAGGTACAACAGGAGGTGTGGTCTAGTGGTTGAGCTGCCGCCTTACCTGAAAAACAACTAGGACAGAATCAGTTCGAGACCACCAGAAGCTGCCAACAAGCTGCGATATCTCATCTGACAAGATGAGATAGCCTGCACTGACCCTCTGTGTGAGAGAGGAGTCACTGTCGGAAAAGCTCTGACGCTCGCACCACATACACATGCCAAAAACCGTGTCAGAGAATTTGTCAGGCAACATTGTTTACAGGGATGTGGATCAAGTCTCTGACCGCAAATCTCAAGTCAAGTCCCAAGTCTCTGGGTCCAAGTCAACTCCCAACTCTTTGCCGCTAAGTTCCAAGTCTTTGGTTGCGGGTTGCGAGTATCTACGTATTTAATGGGGAAAATGGGTTTAAACCTGAACAAATTTGACTTGTGGTAAAAGGCTCCAAGTCTTGAGTCGTGTCTTTTGAGTCTTTTACAATTGCCGAATCAAGTTTGAGTCAAGTCATTGATGTGACTAGAGCCCGACTCGAGTCCGAGGCAATAGACTCAAGTCTACATCACTGAATGTTTCTGGATGTGGCTCTCGGTTGCCTGGCACTGTCACTAGCCTATCACTACCTAATGGATCAAGAGAAGAGTTTCTACTCTGAGAAAGGAGTCCTGAACATTATTTGCAATCATAGTTGGTTTTTTGTCACTATCAACAAGAGTACAGCTAGGAGGCGGAAACGATGATAAAATATCTGTGTCACAATGACAGGGTACTGTTACTGTATTTTCCCATGTACAGGAAAATACATTAACATGTTCATCTTACAGAACAGGCACACTGATGACCCAGGTACAACAACTAGGCAACTGTTTGGTTGTTTAATGATACCTTTTCTTTTTACTTTCTAAACTGGGCTGAATGCAGTTTAAAACACTTCAACATGGACCAAATGCCTCACATTCATTAAAAATATACACAAGGTTAGTATATTTGGCTTTTGTTATACAGTACTGTATACTGTTTAGGTATTCAGATATCCAAACACAGACAGACACTGACAGGGAAAGGTAGACTGGAAGGTACAGCCTTTATTTATTTATTATTTATTTATTTATTTACAATATTTCTATCCCGCCTTTCTCCCCAAAGGGACCCAAGGCGGCTTTAGGATGTTAACCACAAACTCTTTACAGTCAGACCCTCTTGTAAAAACCCATGTATAAAACATTTCTGAAAACTTCAGAAAGCAGAATAAAGACAAATGCAGTGACTAATACTTTCTCCCAGATCTGGAAAGGCTCTCTCTCCGTTCTCTGAACGCTTACAAAAGGCAAACACTAAAGATCCTGTCACTTGCCACAAATTCCTCTGTGATAACTTAAGCCATGAGCTCTTTTTCTCCACCTAATAATCACTTTATGATAAAAGATGACTTCAGTCTGATAGTATGAGCTTGTCATTGCACCACTAATTAGGGGAATAAGAACACTGAACAATCAGGGCACGTATTTGAACAAAACCAACTCTGTTCAAGAATGGTTACACCAGCCAGTCTGAAGATTCAACTTGTACTGAGTTCATAAGGCGGAAAAAAACAGGAACACTGAAAAGCTGTGATCATACTTCACCATTTATATCCTCCTATAGACCCTCTGCAATTTCCATTCTACAAAAGGACTGAAAATCATGCAACTTGTTGTCAGAGCACTGAGGTTATGCGCATGAAGTCTAGCCATTGCAGTCCAAGATGTCTGAGACTTGATGAGATGCATGGTGTCCTTACAACCCACTATTTCTTCCATCACTTGGTTCTGTGAGCAGTGGAAGAACAGTTACAAGACCGGTTCAAACCTGGGGAACGTTAGAACGGCAGAGCGCGCACTCCGCCGTTCTAAAGTATCACGAACGTGCCATAAAGCACGTTCGCGACTACTTCAAAGTAAGGGAGTCCGGCGCAAGGGTGGCCTCACTCACTCTGACGTTGGACCAGGACGTGGCCACCGGTGGAAGGTAAGAACTCCCGCCAGCGGCCGCGTGGACAGTCC
Source organism: Plestiodon gilberti rubricaudatus (assembly GCA_026170595.1). Taxonomy (NCBI): domain Eukaryota; kingdom Metazoa; phylum Chordata; class Lepidosauria; order Squamata; family Scincidae; genus Plestiodon; species Plestiodon gilberti. The sequence continues at coordinate 69,244,023 of JANXHW010000001.1, forward strand.
GGCAAGTGAGGGAGGGGGCACTGGTCTAGCCGGCCCGGGAGGGGCGGGGGATGGCGCCCGCCATATCCCCGTCCCCGCTGGGCCGGCTAGGCCATAACATGGCCTCTTCTACTTCTGCCAGCTATTTAGCTAGCGGAAATCTGAGAAGGCCTATCAGACTGGCCCCGGATTACACCCGGGGAAGGAGACGAGCGTCCCCTTCCCCGAGTAGACTTCCGGCCCGCCATTGGACGGGCAGCCCGGGCTCAGGATCCGGCGGGCGGCCCTGGTCCGCCGGCCGGATCCTTACACAGGACTGCGCTGCCAGAGCCCAATCCTATCCTTTCCAAACCCCACTGATGCAGCAGCGTCAAAATGGCAGCCGCTGCATCCTGTGTGAGGATGGACAATCCTGTGTCATTTAATCCTCTTACCCCTGCATAAGCCTCATGGCCTGCAAATGGGTCTCCTCGGACCTACACTAGCAATTTTGCTAGCGTAAATCCGAGAAGATAAAAGGGGCGGGGAAGCTGCAGAGAAGGGGGTAGGATCCGGCGTGGGCCTTCCGCGATGGACCCTCCCCTTCCCGTGGCCTCCCCACTGCTGTTATGCCCCCTCCCCACCCCCATTCCCCCTCCCCCCGCCTTCCTGCCAGATTACCTTTCGCAGCACACATCCGGACGTCCTCCAACGCAGCTGGGAAGGCAGAGGTCTTCAGCGCACCACTGATCAGCGCACTGTCAGGGAGGCTTTTGTGACTGGTGCTGACTACTTTATGGCAGTCAGCGCCAGCGCGAGAGGCGCACCACCACTGGACGGCACGCTTAGGATTGGGCTGTCGGCCTCCCTGGAAACTTCCTTTTGAGCTGCAAATTCTGCTCTCAATCTCAGATTTCTCAGAGGGGGAAGCAGGATATTCTGTAGTGAGAGGCAGTCTTCTTTATTGCTATTTTGCCTTTTCCAAAAGTGCTCTGTCATTCAAAACAGATTCTAGACCAGGAGTAAGCCCTGGAAGGCCCGGGCTCAAATTAAACCCTGCCTATTTATGTATTTATTGAGGCCAGCGGGTGGCGCAGTGGGTTAAACCGCTGAACCATGAGCTGTCGATCGAAAGGTCGGCAGCTCGAATCCACGACGGGGTGAGCTCTCGTTGCTTGGCCAGCTCCTGCCAACCTAGCAGTTCCAAAGCATGTTAACACGAGTAGATAAATAGGTACCGCTTGCGGGAAGGTAAACAGCGTTCCGTGTTCCAGCTGCATGCTACGCGCTGCAGCAAGGAGGGGAGAGTCATGCCGGCCACATGACCACGGAGGCGTCTTTGGACAACGCTGGCTCTTCGGCTTTGAAATGGGGATGAGCACCACACCCTAGAGTCGGACACAACTGGACTTAATTGTCAGGGGTCACCTTTACCTTTATTTTAGTATTTAGAACATTCAAGTCATTGCCTTCAAACTGTGAAGCTCCAGCTCCTTAGAAACCATTGAGCCAGGTGAAAGACTAAATCGTTTTTAAGGAACTAGAGCTTCACAGTTTGAAAGCCAATGCCTTGAATTAACCGCTATCTCAAGCAGTGTGTGTGTGTGTGTTTGTGTGTGTGCGTGTGTGTGTGTAGGCAGTAATCCTCAGACATCCTGAACACAATGGAACTTACTTCTGAGTAGACATGCTTAACATTGCACTGTAGGGATATTCTGCATCCAGTGAACTGTTCCAGCTGAAAACCAGGAGAACTATCTCTCCTTCTGCTAAGATTTCTCAAATGGGAGAATCAACATAAGAGCAGCTCTCTGATGGATCAGACAGATTGTCCATTTAGCCCAGCATCCTGTTGTACAAAATGGCTAACAAGATGCTTCTGAGAGTCAACAAACGAAGCTGCTGCACCTGCTTGCTATCAATTTTCAGACACAGTCATCAACATGTGAAAATAATGCATTTTTATTATTACTGTTGTATTTTTTTTTGGGGGGGGGGGTTGGCTGCATTGATGATTTTAGTGTTTTAAGTTTGTATTGTAGGCTGCCTTAAGCACCTCCCTAAAGGGAGGGGGAAAGCACAGGATATAATTTTTTAAAATAAGTAATTTGAATATCTCTGATCCCTGAATGTTACTCCATCAATGTTCCTTCCCAGCCTTTTCTTGACATTTTTACATGGAGAGCCAGCTATTCAAGATAATTACTTTCTATTGCCACGAGTTTCTAATAAATAAGACATGGAAAATGGGGTCTATTTATCAGATGATATTTCTAAACTCCTCTAGTAATAAGATAGTTTTTCTGTTTTTGACAAAACCAAACAAGCTTGTGATCTAGACATCAAATCTCCAGTACAAAATGTTTATCACCCACTCTGAAGAACAAATATGTGGAGTGTGCTTCCCTTTATTTAACAGAACATACATTTAGCAGGTGCTTTAAAAAGCCAACCAGTGTTCTTGAGTGATGCTGTCAACCTTTGGTTTATTTTTACAAATAAGTATTTTCTGTGAACCTCACATTGAAAGAATTAATTACAGAACTCTGTCAACTAGGTGCCATCTTTAGTAATTTAGTTTGGAATTTGTTCAAAGCCAGATTGCATTCCACTTTCGATGAAACGGTCTAATTAATACTATTGAACTACAGCTGCATGATCCACATCCTGTGCTGCTACAACTCTCATGGCATTCTATCCTTAACAAGGGAAGCCGAGTTTTGACCAAAGGGCCCAGTTGTTGCTGTATATATAAAGGTGTAACAGATGGCTTTCTATCTATGGTATCTTTTCTATCTATGGTAGCCTAGTGCAGGTAATCTTACAAAGCACTTCTGCCCCATTTTGGCATAAGGGGTAATTTCTCATGCAACTAGGCTGATAGCAGTTACTGCACCATTTTCAGAATTAGGAAATTCTGTAATGGAAGAATGGCTAATTTATGTAAAACACTTAATAAAGTGTGATCTTCTGAATAAATGGCCACACCATCTATTTATAGTGCAAGCCTATGTATAACTGCACAGAAGTACTGTATATACTCGAGTATAAGTCGATCCCATGGATAACTCAAGGGAAATTTTAAGTCAAAAATCATGGAATATGTTATTACCCATGGATAGGTCGAGGGTAAAACTTAAGGGTATATGAAATTGTTTGAATTCTTGAAAATGACCAGTGATTGTTCTGAGGCAGCAATAGAAATTCTCCAAACAGGAGGAAAGGAAGCTATTTTACCTTGTTCTGAAGCAGCACAGAAAGGGAGCTCTTCTCCAAACAGGAGGAAAGAAAGGTGAAGGCTTTGTGAGGAGTACAGTACTGTACTTCCACAGCAGCAACCCTCACAAAGATTCACTGGCATCGCTGGAGGTGGGGCGGAAAGCTAAGTTCTGCAGCTTTCCGCCCCACCGTTACTCTCCGGTATGAGACGCCCCGCCCCCTCGTTATAGGAGCCCATCAGCGGAGAGAAAGCAACACGCAGGAGAGTCCCTGCACATTGTTTTCTCTCCGCTGACGGGCTGCCACGACGAGGGGGCGGGGCGCCTTGTACCGGAGAGTAACAGTGGGGCGGAAAGCTGCAGAACTTAGCTTTCCGCCCCACCTCCAGCAACGCCAGTGCAAAGATTACAACTCCCATAAGCTCCTTCACCTTTCTTTCTTCCTGTTTGGAGAAGAGCACCCTTTCTGTGCTGCTTCAGAACAAGGTAAAATAGCTCTTTTTTATCTACCCCATGTGGTCTGCTTCTCAGTCCAGTCTCCTCCCTCACACCAAGCAGCTGTTCTTAGAAGCCCCATGTATAAGTTGACCCAGGTTTTCAGGGTCAATTTTAAGGCATAATTTTAGACTTATACATGAATATATAGGGGTAAGTTCCACTGAGTACAATGAGATTTACTCATGTGTAAGCACGTACTGTATATTGCAGCCTTTCAGTGCACTCCTATGCATGTGCCCTCAAAAGTAAGTCAACATGTGCCCTCAAAAGTAATGCGCCCTCAAAAGAAAGAATACAACAATGGTGTATTCAAGAAACGTATGCACAGGATTGCAGCCTTTATACATGTGCTGTACTGTTGAACTGGTTAGGAACTGCTAATAAAAGAATAAACCATTATTATATGACCATTTAAAGTGATAGTGATGTGATCAGGAAAATTTAATGCAGAGCAAATAGTAGCACCCATATTCTTTCTGCGTGCAAAAAATAAACAGAACACCCATATTAAAAGAAATACAGTAGTCAGAAGGTTTTCGAAGAACATATTCTTCTAGCTGAAGTTTGTTTTCACATCAAACAGAATCAGGAAGTGAAAAAAAAGTTGTTCTGCCGTGCGAGTGTCCTCTCACCACTACATGACATAGCATACCATCCTCAAAATAGTCACATTATGTTCAGTACAAATCCCTCCGCAGATGCGGTTTTAGGAGAGTGACCACTTAGCACAAAATGATTCATATCCTTGTTTGTAATATTTTGAATTGTGAATGGTGAAACAAGAGAGCAAGGAAACTGTAGTAAGAGGATAATGTTATAAATATTTGGAAGAGGTGTTATATCTCTTTCATTTATTTGCCCGTGCAATTCAAAGTATGCCCATGCAGTTATTTGCCCATGCAGTTCAATCCAAAAACAATAAAGTTGCTACATCCATGACAGAAACCAATACTGTACAAGTACATATTCCTTTCTTGATGCAAAATGGAAAAGAGGGGAACAGCTCTTTCAGGAGCTGTATGAAACAAGTTTTATTTTCGAAATTGTGGTAGAGAGAGCAGAAAGCAGGGGATAAAAAGGAAAACATGCTTCCATGAAGGGAACATACTCTACAGAGGTGTGTTTCCGGCCCCACGTGAGGCCCCGCGTGTGCGCGCGGCTCCAATCCCCCCCCCCGCCGTTTCGCTACCCATTTTGGAGCCAAACAGCTCCAGGACGGGTGGGAGGGCGCACCTCCAACACGGGTCCACGCTGAAATGGCCCCCCCTGAAGCTTCAGCGCCTGGGGCCCAGGGCACCAGGGCCCCCCACCAGACAACGCTTCTGCTCTTGAAACGCTCTATACATCTTGAAACAAACTGTTTTTCTACAGCACCTTTTAATTTTTTCCTCTTGTTTTCTTCTTGCAAAAAACAAGAGTGTTCTGTGGGGGTTTTTTTACAGCCCTTTAACAAAGACAGGGTTGACCTCAGGAGCATGCAGGAGTCAAGGAAATGTCACACTAATTTATGCATATGATCTATACAAGACACGCCAATCCACACCTCTGTGATACCATGAGAGATGTTTCACAATGCATAAGTAACAATATTATCTAAGCATTCCTTGCTTCTTGGCACCATCTTTAACATTACAGTGACTGTTGCGCTCCACTCTGACATCATGCTACCTTCATAGCCTGATGATAAAAGACAAGCAATTTTCTTATTATTTGGTCACCACTTCTTCATTGACAACATCTTTGGTTCTTATTTAAGGTTTGTCATAATTTAAGAACGCCTGCAAATACACACCTGTTGAGATGTGACTGCTCAATAAAAATAAAAGTTGAATAAACTTTAGTGGCAAGGAGTCCCTGGACTCTCAGAGTTCTAGTAACTGGCTCCTATTCAAGGCAAAGTACTTCAATAAAGATCTGCTACAGCAGTAAATAAGCAGAGCATATTATACTGAACTAAGCCAACATCCTATCACTGAAAGGGTATGAAGTCAATGGCATGAGAAACCAAAGAGTGGTGACTTCACAGAGAGATTCATTCCTTTTTGTTGCTCTGAATGGCAACTATAATCTTAACTCAATCCATGTGTGCTAGTGATTCGAGGAACTTGCCGAAATTTTGAATTTGTTTTTATTAAAATAAATACTAACATTAATTAGCATTTTTATACAGCATTTCGAGAGATCAAAGCGCTCAGCATACATTATCTCAGTAATCTTCTTTACAATGGCCAGTAAGGCAGACTAGTATTGTTATCAGTAGATTTAAAAAGCAAATTCCCCTGTTGCGCAACTTGAACTGCTGATTACACTCTACACACAGTTGGCATTCTAAATTAATATGTTAATTCAACTAACATTTTAGAAAGATTAAACCCAATTTTTTTATTTAAAAAGGAAATCAGAAAGTAAAAGAGAAAAATTGTTTTCTCACCTGAATACTGTACACACACAAGACAGAGAGTGAATAAGTACAGCAAACGAAGCTTCCATTTCCACTGATAGCACCAAACTTGGTTTTCATAAGACATCCTGTGAAAAAGGAAATTAACAATTTGAGAAAATGTCAGCTATTTTCTTTTTCTATAGTATTTTACCAAAATGAACATAATAATACTATTAACAAATATAGTTGCTGCGAATACATACCTGTTGAATAAACTTCAGTGGCAGGGACTCCCTGGACTTTCTCCGCCGGTCTAGGGTGTCGCAAATGTACTGTAAAGCATGTTTGCGGCACCTGGTGTGTAGGCAGTGCCGGCGCCAAAGGCACCGCCGCTCTACTCACCGCAGATCCAGAGCTACACCCCCCGGGAAAGCTAAGTTCCCCACCCAGCAGTGGAGGGGTGTAGGGAGGAACAATCCAGGGGTGGGATTGTTCAGCTGTGCCTGGGAAGGGGGAAGGATCATTGGAGGCCTCCTCCACTGTATCCAATCCCCCTTCCAGGGCCTGGCTGTTACATGGGGCTCTCAAATGCACACCAGCAAAATAGCTGGCGCATATTCGAGTAGACCCATCGGGGCACGTGGCGCGTTACTTCGGGAAAAAGGGATTATGGAAGAGGGAGCAAAATGTGCCTCTCTCCACACTATGCATAATTTCATAAGTCTCAGTCCTGTCCCCCCTTAATTACTTATTTTCCAAGCTAACCCCCCCAAACATTGTAGCTTTACCTTGTAAGAAAAGTGCTTCAACCCTCTGATCATTTTGGTTCCCCTCTTTTGCACCTTTTTCAGTTCTAAAATATCCTTCTTGAAATGCGGCAACCAGAACTATGAATATACATCAGAGGTGTCAAAATAAGGCTTGCGGGCCGGATATGGCCTGCAGAAGCTCTTTATCCAGCCCCCATAATAATTGGACTCTCCAAGCGCTGCCATCTTCTTCACCTCTCAGCTGCTGAACTGCAAAGTGATGCCTCGGCAGAAGCACTGCTGAAAAGGCGCCAACAAGTGCAGGAAGAGGAAGGTGAAGAAGCAGCTCCACCCTTGGCTCTCGCAACCTGGGCGGGCCCACTCTTTTCTTTCCTGCACATTGCAGTGCAAGCCAGAGAGGAGAGTGGAGCAGTAGGAAGAGAACATATGAGAATGGCATGAGGAAGATCAAAGAAAGTCAGTGGAGGATGAAGGGAAGGAGTACTGTACTGGGGCGAGGAGGACAGAGGGGAAGAGCGAAGGGAAAGACCCAGCACAGACAATAGGGGAATACAAAGTCAACAGGTTCAGTGGGGGGAGGGGGGAGAGAAAGCCAGAGGCATACAGTACATGCTGGGACAAAATGTGGGCAGGAAAGCCAAGGCTCGAGAAAGCTGGAAGCAATAAGTGGAGACTGGAACTAGGAAGAAGCTCCAGAAAGGTCAGAAAAGGAGGGAAAGTGTCAGAGGTTGGAAGAGGAAGAGCAGGTGGAAAGACCATGGGGAGGAGAAGAGGAAAGCCTAAGGAGAGAGTGGAAGACGGAAGGGAAAAAACTAGAAGGAGGGTGGAAGAGTTGGGTGGAGGTCGCTGCACCCACCAGGTCGACCATTCCCAGCAAAGGAGAGGTACCTGGAACCAAGAGCGGAAAAACTCACAGAGGCAGCAGGGGACTAGACCAGGGAGAAAGAAAAGAATGAGAGAAGAGAAGACAAAAGAGCGCTGGGAAGCCTCTGAAGAAAGGTATCCCTGTGAAAAGAGAAAGATATACACTATTCCAAATGTGGCCACACCATAGGTTTCTATAGAGACAAAACAGTATTAGCAGTCTTATTTTCAATTCCTCTCCAAATGATTCCTAGTATGGAATTTGCCTTCCCCACTGGTGCTGCACACTGGGTCATTGAGTTTTCATTGAGCTATCCACTGTTACGCCAAGATCCCTTTTTGGGTTTTCTCATTGACAGCTTGGACCCCATTAGTATATGGTTAGGAGTTTTTGCCCCAATGTGCATCACTTTACACATGTTGACCACTTTCCTGGCAGGTTTCCTGCTTTTGATCACTTTACAGAAATGTTTGGGTTTTTTTTGCCTTGATGTTCTCAGCTATGAGCTCCTCACATTCTTTTTTCAAATATCTTATTGACAATTTACATTTCTCTGCCAGGATTTGTATTCCTTTGTTCTTGTCATTTGGATAAGACTTTCATTTTCTAAACAAAGTGTTCTTGCCTTTCATAGCTTCCTTGACTCCACTTATAAGCCATGCTGGCATCTTCCTGAACCTCCTGGACTTAACTCCTTTAAGACAGCCCAAGTGCTAGTGCACATCCAACAGGACTTTTTTCTCATCTTAAATTTGTTTTTAATTTATGGATTGTTGTTTTTGCTAAATATAGTGCAATCCCATTCTTATTCTTGCAAATAAATTAACAAAATAAATACTATAACAACTACAAAAGGGCGCTTGAGAAAACTTCCAGATTTGTTAGTGCAAAAGATGTAAGATAAAAATGCATTTCAGTCCATGCTGGAATCTAAGTAAAACTGAATTATCCCGATAAATTATACTGTTACGTATAGCCACCGGGCACATTCAATGTTTTTCCCCCCTTGAAGCAACACAACCCCCATGTATGTCCAAAGTACCACTGGTTATGAAAACTTGTTGCATGGTTTTCTGAATTACAATCAACATAAAGCAAATAAAGTATCACTTCACTACTACAATTCTAAAGGAAGTTGCACTGTATGCCTTTAGCTATATATCTCTGAAGTTACTCTACTGACACACAGCATAATCCTATGCATATTTACTCAGAAGTCCCATGCACTTGAACGGAACGTATTCCCAGAAAAGTGTATAGAAAATTGCAACCTTTGATAGGGTTACTCTCCAGTGGCGTTGCTGGAGAGAATACAGCACCATAAGTGGTGCAAGGTGTTGTACCGCGCCTTGCAAACCGCTGTAACGCAGCCCCTCCCACTCACCCCCAGAGCCATTCCAGCAGCAAAGGCAACACAAATGGCTCTGGGGCGCACTGGCGTCGCTCGAGGTGGGGCGGAAAGCTAGGTTCCGCAGCGTTCCACCCCACCATTACTCTCCGGGACGAGATCCCCCCCCTCGTCGTAGGAGCCCATCAGCGGAGAGAAAGCAACGCGCAGGGACTCTCCTGCGCATTGCCTTTGATCCACCGACAGGCTCCTACGATGAGGGGGTGGGGCATCTCGTCCCAGAGAGTAACGGTGGGGCAGAACGCTGCGGAACTTAGCTTTCCACCCCATCTCGAGCGACACCAGTGCCGGGGCGAGTGGGAGGGGCCGTGTTACACCGGTTTGCAAAACGCAGTGCAGCGTCTTGCACCACTTACAGTGCCGTACCCCCTCCAGCAACGCCACTGGATTACTCCAAGATTAGAATTGTTAAGATTGCAGCATACTTCTCTTTAGATCACAACCACCAATGTGACTGTTTAAGAGCGCAATCCTACCTAACTATTTTGCGGGCGGCCCTGGGCCACCCATCAGATCCTATCCCCGTTCCGGGCCGCTCTGCAGTGGCCCGGAGGTCTAATCGGGCGAAGGAGACATTCTTCCCCTTCCGCCTCCTCGGATTTCCGCTAGCTACATAGCTGGCAGAAATAGGAGGAGGCCATATAATGGCAGCGCCAGCCTGGCAGGAGATGGGGATATGGCAGACGCCATCCCCACCCCGGGCCGGCTTGGCCAATGGTCCCCCTCCCTCACCACCCGGACCATCCCTGTGCCCGCCGATGGGATCTCTTACCTGCCTCTGGCAGCCGTGGAGGGCTGCCGGTCTAGCACTGGCAGTCCTTACTCTAGAGTCGTCGCGAACGCGCCTTATGGCACATTTGCAATGGCTTAGGGTGGTAGAGTGCTCGCTCTGCCGCCCTAAAGCTCCGGAGGATTGCACTGCACATCAGAGTTCATTGAAAAAGGGAAATTGCATTTAATGAAAGAGATTAATCTTAGTTACTAATTAAGTTTTCTAATGACTACTTATTCTACATAAATAAGTTGTTGATTATAAAACATCTTTTTTTCTTTATGGAGGGTTGATTTAAATTATGAACTTGAAAGTGGTTCAGCTTTCTGACACACAGTAAAATTAAACTTAATAGTGCTGAAGATGATCATACACTAGTTCGGAGCTCTGAAACATAAAAAGCTCTTTGATGAAGCCAGACACTCTAAAATAACCAGATTAGTATACAACAAAATGATTGTCCTGCATCTCAGTGCAACAGCAAACCCTTGCTAACATCTCTGAAAAGTGAATGCCAGAAGACTATAATGAATAGTTAAGAAATACACAAATATGCTGGGCACTTTAATAGACCTAGATGTTTCCCTTTGATGCTATTACTTTCCGTTCCCTTTCTGTAAGATGAGGAAAATAGTGAAATTCCCTACAGGTTTCCAGTAAGAAGAATATAAAGGAATGCAATTATCTTCCCAGAACATTAGAGACAGGACAGACCATGAAGCTAATTTTTCATGTATCTTCAAAGTACCTTAGGTGTTGGAACACACCTTGTGATACAACCCTGAGCTAAGCTGGACACTGTGAATACAGGCCACATCATGACTATCACAGACATTAGAAATCTAAACTTCCATATTCAGTCAAGTTTACCTTAAGAAAACTTCTCCTGCCTTGGAAAACAAATGAGGAAGAGATGAGAAATTATTCTGATTTCTCTACATCCTGATGCATCTATAATATGGCACAAAGCACATGCAGAAAAATTAATATAAGAATTGAGCCCTATTTAATAGCTGAAGAGGAGAGAAACTGGGTTGTTCTCAAGAAATAAGCAATTCCCCCACTTAGGGCACAATCCGATCCTACACTCTGCTCTGCCATCCAGCTATGCTGATGCCAGCAATGCTGGATCCTGAGCAGAGTAGGTGGGGTTGGAGATCTCAAAGCAAGGGAACTGCCCCAGAAATCCCCGGAATGCCCTGCCCCCACCTCAGCACCGTGCAGCTAAGCTGCAGCTTACCTGCACTGCATGCTGTCTGGATCTGGCTTGCAGGGGCTGGCGCAGGCCTCTGCACCGGCCCTGGGGGGGGGTGCAACTGTCTTACAGCAGCTTTTGCAATGGTCCTGGGCCGGAGCAGTCATCCTATGCCAGCCTAGCATCCAGATAGGATTGGGCTGTTAATCTAGTATCTGGTTCCTGAGTTGTATTTCCCTTACTTACACTGTTTTTGTATACAGTAGGTCAGTGTTTCTCAAACTGTGAGTTGGGACCCACTTGGTGGGTCGTGACCTGACTTCTGGTGGGTCCCAGGTGATGGAAAGATCAGATAAGTAATTGCCACAAGCATTGAGGCTATTCAAAAATCATATAGCTGCTAATTGCCCTTCAAAGAGCTGAACTTCTGCAGTTTGCAAGGAGCTGAGTTCCTGCAGTTTGCAAGCTTGTGTAAATATAGGGATATAAATATTTGAGCATCTCGTAAAGCTAGGTCGGTCCCGAAATAGAGGCATTTTAAAAAGTGGGTCCCGGTGCTTAAAAGTTTGAGAACCACTGCAATAGGTGATGACTTATAAACATGACTTATAAACAAGTCATGGCACTATCAAACCATACATAGAGACAAAAAGAGGGAAGAGGTGACTAGAGAAAATATAATTTGTTTACCCTATATTCGGGGGTCACCGATAGAGTTGATTTTTAGATTTCAAGATTTTTAGACAAATTTTTAGATTTCAAGATTTTTAGACAAATTGAGTTTAAAACCATATTCAGACACACCAGGAAATTATCTCAATATTTTAGAGGTGTTAAAGATGAGAGACCCAAACTGTCAACCCCGGGTGTTTATCAAATTCCGTGCTCGTGTGGAAAAGCGTATATTGGTACAACTAAGCGCATGATATCGACAAGACTAAGGGAGCATGAACACTCATGCAGATTAAAACACCCTCTACAATCAGCTCTTGCTGAACATAATCTGGACACTGGTCATAAAATTGACTTTGACAACACCAAAAGATTAGTCCAGTGGTTCCCAAACTGGGAGGCGTGGCTCCCAGGGGAGCCGCGGATACCAGCCAGGGGAGCCGCGGAGTGCCACGGAATCTTCTCGAAAAACAGTGCAATGCCAATTGGCAGGCATCAACATCATGTAATGGGGAGCCGCGGCCAACGGTCCCCAATGGTCAAGGGAGTCGCAGGTCAAAAAAGTTTGGGAAAACCTGGATTAATCTATGAAACCTCATACCAGCAGAGACAACACAGGGAGGCGATTGAGATCTTCAAAAACCATCAGATTTTGTTGAACAGAAGGGAGGAAACTTTGTTTATGAACAAGATCTGGGCTCCTGCACTGAAGAAGAAAGCCGAGAATTCCGTCCTCCCCTAAGCAGGCCTGAGGTTACCTCAGGCTGTCTGAGAGTCCTTGCAGGATCATTGCTATGGACCACTACTGGAACTCCCATGTTAACGATATTCAGCTGACCAGTGCTGCTGTGTCCTTTTAAACCTGCAGTTTGAGAGACAATTACTTTGCCATCTTTACAGCTCACTATAGCTTTGTTTTTTGCCTGATGAAGGTCATCGATAGATGACAGAAACGTTGCTTTTAGATTAATTTTAAAATTCATAAAGTTTTAAACAGAGGTTTAACTGTGTTTTGACTTGTGATTTTAATTTTTTTGTGTCATGGTTTTTAACCCCGTTATTGCTTCTGTGAGAATAACTGCTGGCCATGAAAACCTAAACACACAGTTACTGCAGTAGGTGTTTAAAACTCTACTGTGACTAGAACTACTTCAGAAATAGAGGCAAAGAGGAATGAAATTGCCCAAAACTAATACAGTACAAGTATTTGCATCCCACTTCTTCTCGATTTCTCTCTCTCCCCCTCTGCCTCCCCCTTTCTCATGCACACTTTCACTCTCTTTCCCATAGCAGCCTCCTCCTTTTTGTGTGAGTAGGGGAGCGGGAGGATGACCACAGCGCACTCTGCCTAAAAATATCAGATGGAATAATATATGACAACTCCGGTGCTGTAAAAATGGAATGAAAATTCTCCATAATTTGAACAGTCTCGCTAACTCAAACCCGAGACATTACATCGTGCAACAGACCTGCCAAGTTTACTTTCTGGAGTGGGAGCCTACTGGGCTTCACACCCATTTTTGCTTCTTCCTTCTTCTACCACTGACTCCTGTAGATGTCTGGACTGCTTGCGTTCTACCAGACTGCAGCAGTGGCTGACATACCACAATGCTAGCTAGCTCACATAGATATGCACATGGAGTTTTCATTTAAGTACTGAAGTTATACAAACACACATAGTGGTACCCATAAGGGAATCGTTATTGACCACATAGTTACGTTTGCACAGAATCACAGGTTGAAAGTGACCACAGGTCCAACCCCATGCCCAAAATCAGTACATTCTCCTTATGCACTTCAGAGATCTCCTTATGCAGTCCAGGCTACAGTGTGCCACAAGATGTTGCCATGGGTGCTGCAGAAAGATTTCTGCAGAGCAAAAAAGAAAAACCATATAGCAAAGGGGAAAACAACTCTCTCTAACCAAAAACCTCACCCTGTAATTCAACATGGGGAATTTCCACAGATAGCAATCAACCAGATTCATGGCACAATCGTGTCTGCAGCCACTGCAGTGCTCCTGAGTGTCACAAACGTGCCACAAGGCACATCTGCACCTCCTTGGGAAGAGGTGGCACTAGCGGCGAGGCCTGCACCGCTCTGTCCTCCCCAGTCCAAGGCCTGCACCCACCAGAGAAGGAGAGGGAGGGCATTCCAGGGGAGAAGGGCATTCCAGGGGGGACAGATTCCAGGGTGGGCACCCACAGGGGCTGCTGGATCCGGTGCAGCGTGCTTTTGCACACTGTGGCAGCCCTGGACAGCAAAACTCATCTCCCAAATCATCCCAGAAGAAACCTATGCAATTCCATGCCACCCACTCACTAGCTGTGGCTTTTCCCAGTGTCCAAGTATAAGGTTCCTGCTTTTAATGGCTTTCTGGGACTGCAAACGTGTGCATGCATGCATCTAAAGACCTGGCAGACCACAATATATGACTAGTGGCCATGCTGATCACGGCCCACCAAGCGTGTATGGTGGCCTGTCAGGTGCTTTACAATCCCTCGTCCCCTCCATTTTTTTTTTTTGAAGTTTTGAATGAAGGCAGAAAAAAGAGGTGGTTTATCAGGCCTCTATTGAACTAAAATACATGACCTGTGGGCTGCATTCTGCTTGCTGAGCCACCAATTGTGCTGGACTGCCCTAATGTATTGACCTTAAAAAAGGAGAGCCAGAAGTACATATAAAATGAAACAAAAAAAATTTTTTTAAAGATATCTGAGGCATCAGAATAGAAAACCGTATACAGGTGGGCCCCCATATCCACTGGGGATATGTTCCAGGCACCTCCGTGGATACTTGAAACTGTGGATAAGAACAAACACCCCCTCCATGGTTTCCTGAGGGGCCCCCCACCCTGCCTCCCCTGCAGGCAGGCATGCTTGCCCCCCCCCAGCTCTTATTTTTCTTTCAGCAAGCTTTGTTTCTTCCTTAAAACAAACAGAGAAGCAGCCTCCATTGCAGGCAAGTAGAACGAGACTAAGTCCTAGAGAGGCTCTGCAAGGTTTCTGTTAACCTTGCAGAGCCTCTCTAGGACTTAGTCTCGTTCTACTTGCCTGTAATAAGCAGCTAGAGGCTGCTTCTCCTGTTTCTTTAAGGCAGAAACGAAGCTTACTGGGAAAAAAGTAAAAGCCTGGGGGGTCCCCAACGATCCGTGGATAACTGAAACCGTGGATAGCGAATCAGTGGATATGGGGGGCCACCTGTACTGTATCTTTCATGAATCTATTCAACTCTGCTTTGAATTTAGTAAGTACTTTGCTCTCAATTATGCAAGAAGGTTTAAGAGGAAGTAGATTTCACACCATTACAACACTTTTCCCTAAGACTTTATGAATACAGAAAGAAGCCTGAGCTGGAGAGCTCTAGATACTGGGCAGTAAATGATGTGATGTCTACAGAAATTAAATTCAGAGCCTTGGGGCTCTGGAGGTGGGGCCTGGCTATTCCTAATTGAAGGCAAGTGATTGTAGAGTGCAGCAGAAGACTTCTGTTATTGTTTATTTATCTTATGTCTTTCAGAGATGCATCTAGAATTACAGCTCTTTCTGAAACCCAGTCTAACCAGTCTTCAAAGCTGACAAAATAACAAAATCAAGGAACAAAAATCCAGATGCACGTTGAAAAACAAACTGAATAAGGATATGAAAATAAATCCCGTACTTCTCCATCTAAAATAGTTGGACAGATAATTTCATAGACTCACCCTGTATTCTCTCATACCTCATATTCTCTCAAACCATATTTAGGTTTATTTCTTTCATCTATCACAGCTCTCATGAAAGTGGTATAATTTCATCTTTACTCCAAATGCTCAGACTTCCAAGTCATCTGACGTGAAGTCCAGTTAAACTAATGTATAGTCTTGAGGTTGATTTAGTTCTAATTTCATCCTTCAGTGATCTTAAATCCAACTGCTGTAACCTTTATGGGTTGTGGATTACTCACTAAACAGTTAGTCTATAAAGTAGTAGACCATATTATAACAAATAGAAGATTCATAGAGAACAGGCTGGACAAAGACCATGTAACACTGATGTGATAACTAAGTAGACTATGATGCATTGCCACAGAGGAGAACTCAGTACGACCCTCTCAAGCTCCATGTTACAAAGCCTGACTTAATTTGTGAAGCACTACTCTACACAAAAGGGAAGTTCCATCTACTCTACATGGAAGTTAACAAAAGAGATCATGCAATAGAGATTGCTCTTGAATGCTAACTTTTGCTGATATTGTACAATAGAAGAAACTGCTGTCATCAGTTTTAAAAAGCATCTGAGACCAATCTAATTTCCAGGTTACTTTGAGACAGTACAGCAGCAAATGGAAAGCAAATATTAACAGTAGCAGATGATATTCACAGAAGACCCTTGAAATACTGAATACTGATGTAATTTTAAATTATAAATGGAACAATTTGGCCCAAAGTACTTTTAATTTTATAGCAAGAATAATAAAGAACGATATACATTATATTGCAAATTTTGCTGTTTGCAACATGAATATCTTCCCAGTTTATCCGAAGGATAAACTCAGTGATCATTACAATGCTATCATATGTCCTGTTACCATCACAGCAACTGTGTCCTAAGCTGCCCTGTGATGCATCCAAAAGCAGGGCTTTCTCAACTGCACCACCATTCTGTAGATCTATGGCTTAATGCACTTCTGGCCCAGCCATGAGGTGACCTGATGTGACTTGTGTCAGATGGCGGGGGGGGGGGCTTAGGGGCAGCAGATGCAGGGTGCCCTTCACCCTGAGTCTGGCACTTCCACCTCCCTCCAGCCACTGGCGTCACTACGGGGGGGGGGGCGGAGCTGTAAGTTCTTCCATGATCGGAGCCTCCATTACACGGAAGAACGAAGCGCCCCGTCCCCGCGCCTTCCGACCCATTCAAAGCAGTGAAAACAACGCACAGTCTCCTGGAGGCTCCGATCACGGATGAACTTACAGCTCCGCCCCCCCTGTAGTGACGCCAGTGCCTTCAGCCCACTGTGGACATGAGCCACATTGATCTGCTTCCCACTCACCCAAAGGAGCTCCTTCGTTCGCATGATTCCTTTAAATAAAACTGGAAGCCCCGCACTTCCGGGTTTGTGAAAACCATTAACGGACAGTAAGAAACTTGTGTCCCCAGCGCATCATAGCAGAAGCGATGGAGGCAGCATCAGGTGGCATCCCAGGTCACGCCTCCCTGGTTTTCAATGAAATATAATATTATTTACCATCTAGGCTGATGCTACTGCATATTTACTCAGAAGAAAGTTCCACTGGATTCAGTGGGGATGACTCCCAGCAAGTGTGCACACAGAATTTCAGCATTCTTTTTTTTTTTTTTTTTGAAATCTCATACAAACACATGAAGCTGCCTTGATTCTGAGTCAGACCATTGTTCACAGCGACTAGCAGCAACTTGCCAGGATTCTGGACAGGGGTCATCCCCAACACTCCCTGGAGATGCCGCCAGATCATCTGGAACCATCTGCACGCAAAGCATCTGCTCTACCGCTGAGCTATGCCCCCCTCATCCCAGAGGCTCACAATTTCAAATCAAAACCCCAAGAGAGAAGAAAAAAAAATAACAATTCTGTGTTTTCTATATTTTACAAAAAAAGAAGACAGAAGACAGAAATTCCTGACTGAAATCTTCCAACTTTGTTCCAGGATAGTATTAGCTCCTCTGAGAAATCAAAGAAAGAAAGAAAGAAAGAAAGAAAGAAAGAAAGAAAGAAAGAAAGAAAGAAAGAAAGAAAGAAAGAAAGAAAATGCCATACCATGACCTGTCTTGCAAATGAAACAGAATTTTCATTATTTTTCTGCATGCAAATTAAAAACGAAAGAATTTTCAGAACACATCCCTCTTCAACTGCTTAGATTCTTACACAAAAGACGGCAGAGTAGTGACTCCAGCATGTACTGGACTTACTGCAGGAAAGTCTATTTATGATGATACAATATTTTATGGTTACATCATTAACTACCTTAAAAAGTCCTAAAAATTACAGCCAACAAAGAAGCATTCTTTCTTCTTCTTTTTTTAATTAAGGAGGAACATAAGGAACTGGGCTCCTCAAAACTCACTCTCTACCTGCCACTACTTGAGTTCAACTCTAAGTACAATAAAACAGACTTCATAAGTACTGTACTTCACAAGAGTCTTCCAGCCAAAGAGATGAGCCTGTTTTGTAAGTGATTGACTACAGTAGTAGCACAGAAATGGGCAAACCCTGCCACTAGGTGGGATAACAAATACATAGTCATCCAAATCTGTGTCACATTTGGATCATTCTTTCCCCAAGAAAAAGGAAAAACAATGTATCTCCAAAAGTCTAAGAGACTGGGAAATCATGAAAGTACAAAGGGACTGAATACCTTCTGCTCTGTGAACCTCCTCACCTTTTGCTAGTTTTGTTGGCACAGCACCTTTCAGGCTAGAAATAGCTCCTTGACTAATCTCTGTTACTCAAGATCTCACCCTTTCACTCCAATGAAGTTTTGGATTTAAATTATGCATCAACAGAAATGTGTTTTAGTTGTATAAATGGAAATTCTAGATAAAATTCCAACAAAAATCAGAGGCTTCTTTCAACTCTGTCTCTTTTCTTTCTACCACAGGGCAAAGTGTGCAAACAAAAACATCAAACTACTAATTCTTGGTAAACAGCGACAGATGTCACGAAACATCTGGCTATCATGTACCCTTGCCGCTATATTGACTTTATATGAGTTTGAAGTTTGCGAAGTTCTCCCTTATTTGTGGGTTCTACTACTTGTTGCTAGTTTTATACCACTTTCACTGTTGCTTTTACTTCTGTGCAAGCCAATTTATATGCCGGCGGTCGGACAGAAACAACAGAAGGACAGAAGGCTAGAAATGTTTGAAATCAAAGCAATACAAGGTGGATTTGAAACCACAACATCACGCAAACTGTCTCCCACTACTGTTAAAAGATCCCTGCCTAGGCAACAAATTACCATCCCTCCCTGCCCTTTTTTGAAATTAGGCTCCCAGTCAACCCCAGGCATTTGGGGCTGGGAAGCCTCCTACCTGTGCTCCAGGAAACCAGGTTTCCCCATTCTTCTGGCCCTGCCTACCTATCTGCCTAGCAGCAGGGACTTAAGAGCCACCATCACTGCGAAGGGAAACGGGGGGGAGGGAATCCTCCTGACGATTCCATGCCAGCCAAGTGCAGTCGAAAGCCAGACCGGTTGATTGGGTTCCCAGGGGCTGGCATGGCATCAGAGAGCCATTCGCAAGGCGCGAGGAGAGAGCCGCGTGTTCCCATCCAAGGGAGAAGTAAGTGCTGAGAGGCGAAACTTACATGTTGACATTACTTGGTCCGAGCAACCATCCTCTCCTGGCTGCTGCTGCCGCCGCCGCCGCCTCGTCCTTTTCTCACTCACGAACTCGCTGGACAAGTTGAGGAGCCCCCGTCCATCAGCCGCCGTGTTCCTGCCCGCTCCACGCACGAGGCTGCAGCAGCCCCCTAGTGCCGGGAAAGAAGAGAGCGGCGGCGTGTCAGTTGCGGCCAAGTCTCGTTCCAACTTTCCGCGGCGAGCGCGTGAAGAAGCCCCACGACGCGGAGGAGCTCCGCAACTTGAGTCTGGTTGTCCCGCCCAGCCGGGCGATTCCGGCGCACGGGCGGGAGCGGAGGACCAGCCGCGCTTAGCTTTCTTCAGGTGGCTCTGCCGCCTCAGTAGGGCCTGTGTGAGTCCCGGGCTGGCTCGACTGGCCGCCTGTCGCCTCGGGAGGCCGGGCTACAATGCACCGCCCCACCCTGCAGCGGCGGCGGGGGCGGCGATCTGATGGAAGGGTCCCGTGTCGGAAACATACAGACGGGCCGCGTCACTTCACACACACGCGCACATACATAAGAACCCCACGCTGTCCACAGTCATGAAGACAGACCTGCTGCCGCTGCCCCTCCTCATGCTCCCCAAGGGGGGCACGCGAGAAGCCCCTTGAAACACACGCGGAAAACTGGGGGGGGAGGCGGCTAAACTGCGCGTCCTCTCTAGGGAGGCTCGTGCAATAGTTGCGCCAAGATGGAGCGCGCAGCACAGCAGCACCTATCTGCGGCTTGCGTGTCCTCTCCCCCCCCCCCCCCCCACAGGTTTAATGCCACCTTTCTGTACTTCTGTGCAGAGAGGGATACAGTTCTGTAGAGCTGCGTGCCCGGCAGAAATACAAGGCAGGCAACTTTCCGTGTTGCTGTCCGGTTGCTCTTAAACTAGGAAAGGTCTTCAGTCTTTTTTTCGGAGTGATTCAGACTTGCGTGTTCGTGGTGGATGGATCTATGACTGGCATGTCAAGTGACAACTTGCATGTGTGAACGCCATAGTCTGAACAGTTCAACTCACGTCTAATATGATACGATACTTCAGAAGCAGAAGCATTTCACACATCCAGGTGCAGCAGGTCATTGAGTGTGCGACTGATGAAATACTGTACTGTATTAAGCAACGAGCATACGTTTGTGAGTCAGTCAGAAGAACATTTCCCAATCACTGGAAGCCTAAGTGTGTGTGTGTGTGTGTGTGTGTGTGTGTGTGTGTGTGTGTGTGTGTGTGTGTGTGTGTGTGTGTGTGAGAGAGAGAGAGAGAGAGAGAGAGAGAGAGAGAGAGAGAGAGAGAGAGAGAGAGAGAGAGAGAGAGAGAGTGTATAGTCAGGCTGCTTTGGGAATCGATATATCCTACATGGGAGCATGTACAGCTGAATTGATAGAGACCCACATTGCCATCCCTGATGTTGCTGTATCCACTGCAGATGCGCCTCAGGCTGATCTGGAGGTCGATGCAGCATATCCTGTCCCAAGGGGAAGGAGCATACCACGCACTGCATCAGAAGATGTCCGTAGAATTAAATGGCGAAATATTACAAACCTAAAAAAAGTAAGACACATCCAGGAAGCATGATGAACACTACATCCAACAAAATATGGTCTGTGAACTGATGTGGCTAAGCGACTGAGCTGCAAATCAGAACTCCTCTCTGTTTGCATTTCACTTCTGCCATGAGCTCACTAGGTGGTCTTAATCAAGCCATTTCCTCTTAGCCTCAGGGGCAATATGGGGATAACAATACTCTTACCCTCAAAGGATTACAACCAGGAAATACACACCATGTGCTTTGAACACTCAAAGAATGCTGATCATTACTATTTGAATATGCAATGCATTGTAAATCAAAGTGTATCATTATATGATCTTGACACACCTTCTGTACGGGCTACACATTTATGCATGCATAGCTTATGCATTTCAATGGTATTATCTCTAGTTCATTACTTTTGGATAGATTAACTACTTCCTTTCTGGCAAATACCAGCACACACAACCACTAGGAGGATAAGGAGAATACCTCCCATTAAACAGCAGAGTTTCCCTACCCTGACAATTTTATTGCCCCCTACACCACCAGAAGGCCTGCCCCCCACATGACCAGAACTGTTGCCCATAGGACATCATTTTTGCCTCTTCCCATTGCATGTAACCAGATGCTCACCTGTAATAACCATGTGCCTGGAAATGATACCATAATAGGATATTGTTTCCATCCATCCCAAATTCCTCTGAATTTCAGGGGTTCCTAAGAGATTTGAGGTACCATGTGGCCCCTCTATGAACCTGCCCCATTGCCATGGATTAGGGTTACCAGATTTTGCCGGTCCAGAACTGGACCCCCCCCCCCGGAATTTTTAATGAATTATGTATTTATTTATTTCACCAGGAGACCCCCTTTTTGGGTGTGTGCGCGGGCGCGACGTTTTTAATTATTTATTCCCCCCCTGAAAATGGCCATTTTGCTGCTGTCAGTCACTTGCCTTTTTCTATGCCGCTCCTTCGCGTCCTTCACTGTTGTCACTGCTGCAGCGGTGTCTTCATCCCGCTTGCCCTGGGAGAGAGGTGTTGTGCACTGTATGATGCTCACGCAAACGTACGAGGAGCCCTGGCCGGGCGGAATGCACCAGCCAGGCTCAGAAGAGTCCCCCACTTCTCTTTTCTTTGTGGTTTAAAATGCTAAATGGGCAGCCTGTCATGAACGTGGTACCATAGGAACTGGACTCTACAGTGCTTGCACAAATGAGAAATACTCTGTGCTTGTGCTGCTTAATATGTAATGCCCAGAGACATAATTAGTACACACGCCTTGGGACTATCCACTACTTGTAGTGTTCTAGCAGGAAAGAGGTCATAGGCTTAGTTATCTGTTGCAGATACTTTGGGAGCAAAGTGTCTGCTCGTCCCTGGCCTCTGAGATCTCTAAAATTGTCTGTCTGAATGTCTGGCATACCAATATCATAGCTAAAAACAAACCTGATACATTTAATAATGATAAAAATAATATCTAGCATTTTTATAGAGCTTTCTGAGTGTGTAAAGTGCTTAACATATACTGTATTATCCTACAAAAAAACCTTGTAAAGTAAGTCACTATTTATTATTATCCCCATATTGCAGCTGGGCAGCTGAAGCTGAGAAGGAGTGACCACCTCGCATTTGTGAAGGTGAGAACAGACACATAGAAACATTTTGATGCTTCTTGAAAGCTACACTAAGCTAAGAATCTGCAGTCATCCTCCATCCCCAATCCTCTGGATGTCTTTGTGGCCTGTTACAAAAATCTGGATACTGATATGGAGTCTCAAATGTTCAAATCATCTGTGAGTTGGTTCCACTGATAATACTCTTGTTTAAAAAAATCGCTTCATGATGTGGATGGTTTACTCAAGCCAACAGTGCAACAACTGAGCACAGGAGATTGTGGTTCCTCTTCCATCATGAAGAGTGGAAACATCACACAACTTACGGTGCACTTTTGCAGTTCACAGATGACGAGGATCTGTGAGTGTATGTGACTTTGTGACTCTGACATTACACAAATAGACAGCTGAGCTGTACAAGCAGTAGCCTGTAGCAGGACTGAAACCAGGCCTGGCTGAAGCTTGGGAGTTGCCTGAGGCAGCCCAGTTCCTCTCTGTGTGCTCGCTGCCGCCACCTCCCTTTCTTCTTCACCATGTGTGGGCAAGGAGGGCGAGGTGCGATGATGATCTGTACTAGCCTGCCCCTTAACTGTAGCTATGGTGCCACCTTCTTTCCCTGTGCCTGGCTTGTTTCAAACAAACAGGAAGAGTGGAGCCTGCTGGCTCCCAGTTCACCGCTCCACATTTCTCTGCTTTTCTCCAACTCAGTGCTTGATGATGCAAGTCTTTCAGTCAGCACCATAGGCAGGCCAACCCAGGCTGAGACAAAATGAAGGGTACCTTTCATGAAGGTTCATTTTCTTGCCCTGCAACATATACACATTTTCTGATGGCTTGGCCCTTCCCCCAATCAGGGGATGGTAGCAGCACTCCATCAATTGGTGCTATTTATTGTTTGAAATATAGCCCTTCTTCCTAATAACAGTGACGTTTATTTTATATTTTCACATTTTTATACTGCCCTTCCTCCAAGGAGCTCAGAGTGGTGTACATATTTCCTCCCCTCCTTTTTGTCCTCACAACAACCCTGTGAGGTAGGTGGGGCTGAGAGATAGTGACTGGCCCAAGGTCACCCAGGAAGCTTCGTGGCTGAGCGGGGATTTGAACCTGGATCTTCCAGGTCTAAGTCCGACTCCCAAACCACTACACCACTACACTACACCATTGTTATTATGTAGTCAATCAGCTATGGCTATGTGAGGGCATCAATCAATAAGAGAGAATCAAGCAAGATAAGACAATGTCTATTCAAGAAGTACTGCTGTCATTCTGCCATCAGTGATTTCCTCATACAGTATAGCCAACAGTGGCGTACTCAGCCCTCCCAGTGCCTGGGGGGGCGGGGGTTGGAGCGCCCCCATCGCTCCACGCCCCCCCAAGCAGCTGGGCTCGGGGCTGAGTAGCGCGCCATCGGACCAGAGCCCCCGGAAGCAGCGCCCCTTGGAAGCGTCACCGGCTTCAGGAGGCTCTGCTCCGAAGCCAGGAGAAGCGCTACTCCGAGCGACCGCCCAGCTCGGCAGTCAGGGCCTTCTGAGAAGGTTCTGCGCGTCGAAGCGCCTTTTACTCCCTTTCGCTCATGCGCAGAACCTTTCTGAGGGCAAACGGGCTGCCCGTTTGTCCTCAGAAAGGTTCTGCGCATGAGCGAAAGGGAGTAAAAGGCGCTTCGACGCGCAGAACCTTCTCAGAAGGCCCTGACCGCCGAGCTGAGCGGTCGCTCGGAGTAGCGCTTCTCCCGGCTTCGGAGCGGAGCCTCCTGAAGCCGGTGACGCTTCCGAGGGGCGCGCCAGCTGGGCTCCGGTGCCGCACCGCGCCCCCCGGAAGCTCGGCGCTTGGGGTGGAGCACACCTGCTCCCCCCATGTTAGGACGCCACTGATAGCCAACTTTGATTGACTATATGATGATGTCACTGTTACTAGGAAGGACTAGTCGTCAGACAAACAGCGCAATCCTGTGCAAGTTGCTGTGGCTGGCCTAAATCGCCAGCTGCTATATCCTGCATAGGATGTAGTATATTTGAAATGAATTCTGAAACGAAGTACATTTGCATTTTATTTGTTTCTAAGATCTAGAAACCTGTGTAAAATAGCTTGAACAAGGTAAAAAAAAAAGTCTGAAACTTCACACATTTTAAAAACCAGACCTTAGTTGTTTTACTGAAAGATTCATAGAATCTGTTCTTGCATAGACTTCTTTATTTTCCATTTCTGAACAGATGTGGAAGTCTACAAATATGCAAGGAAGGCTGACCTCAAAATATTTCCATCAGGGGTACATTAGCAGAAGCGCTGGAAACTTCATGAGGAAAAGTCTTCTCAGCTCTGTGTTTTCAGGCCAGTTTAGCAGGCTAGAGAAGTTCGGAAAATCTGGATAAGTTTTAAATAAGCATCTCCAAATCTGGATGAATTTGCAAACCAAAACTAAACTCTCAAACCTTTGAAGTCCAGTCATCACTCTGTTTTTGTTGCGCTTGTGTTTTACTTTCATGTACATGTGGTGCTAAAAATCCTACAAGCTTCTCGAGTGATAAAGAAAGTTACATTCTGGGTTAGTTACAGTCAGGGTTAGTTACTTATGAGGAAAGGCTACAGCGTTTGAGGCTTTTCAGTCTAGAAAAAAGGTACCTGAGGGGGGACATGATTGAGACGTATAAAATTATGCATGGGATGAAGAGAGTGGATAGAGGGAAGTTTTTCTCCCTCTCGCACAACACCAGAATCAGGGGACATGGACTAAAATTGAGTGGAGGGAGAGATAGAACAGACAAAAGTAAATATTTCTTCACCCAGCGTGTAATTCATCTGTGGAACTCCTTGCCACAGGATGTGATTATGGCACCTGGCCTAGATGCCTTTAAAAGGGGATTGGATAGATTCATGGAGAAAAGGTCCATCACAGGTTACAAACATAAGCAACCTTCTGGTTTTAGAAGTAGGTTTTCTTGTGCCAGGTGCAAGGGAATGACAACAGGTAACAGGTATCTTGTTGTCTGGTGTGCTCCCTGAGGCATCTGGTGGGGCCACAGTGAGATACAGGAAGCTGGACTAGATGGGCCTTTGGCCTGATCCAG
Source organism: Plestiodon gilberti rubricaudatus (assembly GCA_026170595.1). Taxonomy (NCBI): domain Eukaryota; kingdom Metazoa; phylum Chordata; class Lepidosauria; order Squamata; family Scincidae; genus Plestiodon; species Plestiodon gilberti. The sequence continues at coordinate 69,269,315 of JANXHW010000001.1, forward strand.
CAGGGCTCTTCTTATGTTATATAATTGATTTCAAGACACATCATTTTAAAAAAAAGGGAAGATCTTTTCTATTGTAAGGATGGAAACAAAATGCCACATGTAATGCCACACAGTAAACATATAAGAACTAACTAATCAAGAACTGATAGAACTTTCTGACTCACAGTACTTCGTCTTTGGGTTACTGTAAAATAAAAATCCCTACTGGCAGTTTGTAATATTGTAGTGAATAACTTGCTTATATGAAGCAAATCCAAACCATTGAAATTGATGGGATTTTCCTGCACTGATTTCAGAAAGGTAGTGATTGTAGCTATGGACGTCATTACTGCATAGCTCAGACTCTCTAGTTCTTCACGGGATACACTTTTTTGGGAGTTTTTGCGGCCTGGGGGAATCCTGTCTCATTGTGGGAGACCGGATCAGATGACTTTCTGGTCCCGCCAGACCTCTACCACCGGGATACTTTGATCCGCTACCTGCTGGTCTCAGTGCATGTGGCTATGGGATCATCCCAGAACTATGCAGCCGTTTTCCACATTTCAGACTTCTAAGATGTGTGGAAACAAAGCTCAGCAGGAGAAAGAAAAGAAAAAATACTCAAGAGGTGAGTCTTGAGAATGATAATATTTGTGCTGGCTATAATGAGAAGCAATTGAATGTGGTGAATGGATGAAAGCCATTTTTTTTCCTTGAATAGCAGAACCGTGTAGAGAGGCCTTAAGATAATAAAATAATAGTGGGAAACTAAACAAACTAATCATATGTCCATTTGTGAAAACTTTGCTTTATTATTAGTTCAGTAACTGAATATAGATGAAAAAGATAACAATACAAAATGAAGGCAGTAGGAGGTATGGAAAGAAAAGGAGCTAAGGAAAGGAGCAAACAAGAGAGCTGAGGCAAAATGATGCTGTATTTGCAAATGAGAAGCTGCAGCTCAGAACCTGAAGTTTGAATGTCAACATTCAAAAGTCAGATTTCAAAATACATGTAAATGAGATGGGCAGCCCAATCCTACCTAACTCCCCCTGCGCCAATGTAGCCACGCCAAACATGCCCTGTATATCCTGCAGGGGAACGTTTTCTCTTGCCCGGGGGTACAGCTCCTGGGGGTAAGGCATCCTGCATGGCTGTACTCAGTTCTGCAGCAGTTACTTTGCTGGTGCAAATCCGAGTAGACTTGGGAAGGTGGATTGAGGCCAGGAAGGGGGATATGATATTGGTGCTGCTGCTGCCACCAATACTGCCCCATCCCCGGCCTCGATCTGCCCCTTTCCTGCCCCATCTCTTCCCTGTTCCGCTCTCTCCCCTCCCTGTTCTGCCCAACCCGTCTCCGCCATCATCGGACTTACCTTGCTGAGTCAAGCAGCAGTACTCCCAAGCTGCTGTGCTGCTGATTGTGGCAGCACTTCTAAAATGGCTGCTGGGGCATGCTGGGCATGCTGCAGGAAGCCATTTGTGACAGTGGAACTGTGTTTCATGTGCCCCCCCCCTGCGGGCCTCCCCATGCCTCAGAACATCTCCCTGACATGATCGCGACCCACTTCTGGTTTCAATCAAAAAACCAGATCATGTCAGGGAGCCATTCTGAGGCATATGGAGGCCTGCAGCGGGGGGCCTGCACCCTCCAGAGGGCCAGTGTGATCCCCAGGGAAGTTGAACCCCCCCTTTTTTCTCAGTGGCGGTGTGATCCCAGGAGTGCCGTTGGCACCATCAAAACCCCCCCCCCCACACACACACAACTGCTTACATTGGTCCCAATTTTCTTGTCAAGTTTGGGAACCACTGCACTACGTTTTCTTCCCTCTTTGTAATGTATAGTACAACGTATCCTGTGTCTTATGGCCATTATACAGTGCATGGCCCATCACTGCTCCATACTATTGGTCACTGGCCAGAAGGGGAAATGTCATAGGTGGTACCAGAGGGGGCAAAGGAGGGTGAGCTCCTCCTGCAGGAGGAGGAACTTGTCCCTTTCCCCATTCATTGATGGACGCTTGTAGTAACTTGAAGGCACTTTTTACATGCTCAGAGGGCTGTTCTTATAATTTATGTACGTAAAGATTCAATACTGTACATAAAGAATATAGCTTTATAAATATATCTACAGTATATAAAGAATATATAGGTTCACTTCCATTTATGTTGACAATGGGAGCATTAATGTGAAATACACTGTTATTTTTCTTTCAAAACTCTAACGTGTGGGACAAAGTGCCCCCCCCCCGAAATGCACATTGCCCCTTCTCTGCCCCTCTTCTTCTGGTGCTGCTGCTGGAGCCTGAAATGCACAGCTTAATTGACATCAGAATATATGATAATTTGTAATGCGCATTACAGATGGAGACGAGAGAACTCAAAATGGGGCAGCCATTCTTGATGAAAATCTCATCTTTCTTGTAACATGCAGCTTGTTATTCAAACAGCTAACAGTTGGGCTTCCAAGGCACTGCCTCCAACCCTAAGAGCTTTAAGATGGCTTTTAAAAAAAGAAAGAAAGAAAAGAGAAAAAAGAATTGAAAGCTGAGATTTTTGAACGCTGAACACTGTGCCAAATACTAGATTCTGTGGTTTCATTTGCAACCCCTTAGAGAGAGCAAGCATAGCCCTAGATATTTCAAATTATAAATCCCATTAAATTCTACTGTGCCAAACAGATTCCTGTGTTTTCAGGACAATCATGTGGAATATATATTTTGTTGCTATATTTTCTTAATAAAAATAAAGAAACACAGTGGAGATTCATTGCATTTCACATAGTGCCCAGACCACTAGCACTAGAACCAGGGATGTTTAGTTTGGGATTCAGTTGCCCCTTGTAGGGAGGCACCAGAACTGCAACGTAGACAGTCACTAGGTTTGGTGACACATGGGGCGAGATCTCATGATGTCACCCTCCATGGACTTTCCATACCAGATCACATGATATGGAGGCCTCCTAGGAAATGCAATCCCCACGCAAGTCGTGGTGGGGAATTGGGAAAAATAAATTTTCTACCAGTGGTGCATTTCCGCACCTACAGTAACAAATAGAATAAAAAGTCATTTTGGTGTCACCCATCCCTGGGGTGACACCCGGGGCAGTCTGCCCCCCGCCCCTCCTAGTGATGCCCCTGAATGTAGAACATCTTCTTGGAAGTGTTCTCATGCTTAGGACTACCTTAGCCCCAGTCGCATCACGACGACGCGCGTCACCCCAGAGCGGGGGCGCGCGTCGCCCTTAAGGGGGAGGCTCTGCCCCCACACATGAGCAGAGCGCCCTCCCCGCTCCGTTTTCGGCTCATTTTGGGCGGGCCCACCTCCAGCTCACAACTGTAAGTGGGGGGAATCGCGCATCACCCCTATACGCGCCACGCCCCCCGGCGGTGCTCCCCCCCGCTTCCCCCCGTCGACGCCAGTGCTTAGCCCTGCCCACCCAGTCTGGCCATTGGGCCCTCCTAGACAGGAGGGAGGACAGGTCTACCAATGACTGCTTATTGTGATGTCTATGCATGACCATCAGGTTCAGTGGCAGCATGCCTATGAATACCAGTAGCTAGATAGGGAGACTTAAGTCTGACATTTCATGGAGCATGCAGTACCTTTCTGAGAATCTACTCTGATGTCAAAGGAGTCTGTGATGTGGCGAAAACGGGGTATCTTCTGGAATGTAGGCATCTGGTGGGGCCACTGTGTGATACAGGAAGCTGGACTAGAAGGGCTTTTGGCCTGATTCAGCAGGGCTCTTCTTATGTTCTTATGTTCTTATGTTCTTTAATGTAGCTCCTCTATTTTGTACTGAAAACATATTCTGACTTACTTTTTTTTTTAACCTCCAGAAGCCCATACACATTGACCTTGAATGATTAATATGACCAATTGGAGAAGACAAATAGTCCAGAATAATTAAATAAAATAATTAATCATTTAATTAAAATAATTATAATTAAAGTTAATTAAATAATTAATTATAGTTAAAATAATTAAAATTATACTCATTATAATAATTAAATAATGATAATAATTAAAGGTGACTCCATGATTGTCCGTGATGAAAAGTCTTTTGAATGTATGCAATTTATTATCCTGTCTAGTTTTCCAGGACTCACTCTGTTGTCTCTCAAACAGTTGTTTCCACTTAAAAAAAGGAAGGCAGAAACTGAATCACTGCAACTTCCTGATCTCAGAACACACAAGCTACACTTCGTAGTGGTTTGTTTACTACAAGTCAGCAAGCCCTCACCAGGCACACTCTAAGTGTTAACCTTGTCCGGACCCTGTCTATTTCTGTTTTTCTTGTACATATCTAATCATAATCTCACTATCATCTTCAGTTTTCATTTCACATAATGCTTCTCATGACATCACCTCTGGATGATTCAAACACCCCTTCAAGCCTGAAGTAAACATTTTATATCGTCAAAAGAAAGCTGCAGAGAAGCATTTACAGATGCAAACAGCTTTGTTTTTATTTACAGAACATGCCAATCAAATTCATTTTATCCAATGTAAGAAGTCAACTAGCTTTAGGGTGGAGGGCATACAGTTACACCACACAGAAGTCTGTGGCTTTGTTCATGGAAGGTGCTCTCAGACTGTTAGGGGCTGACAAGGGAACATGCTTACATCAGAACAAGAGGCAGAACTTCAGGCTTGGTTTTTTTATTATTATTATTATTAGAACCCCAAGATCCACCAATTGGAGCCAAAATGATGGCGCATGGCTCAACCCTATCCCCCACCAGTTACGCTATGCAGCCATGCTGCTAGAGCATGTGCTGCATTGCATGCTATGGTGTGTGTGTGTGTGGGGGGGGGGGTGTTACCAGATGGCCCTGGAGTGGAGATGTAAGTAAAACTCTTTTTTACTTACCTCTTAGTAAGCAACCTAGAGTAACCTAGAGTCAGACACGACTGGACTTAATTGTCAGGGTCACCTTTACCTTTACCTAGTAAGCAAATGGTACCTGACTCCAGTGCTACCATCTTAACGAAACCCTAACAAAAAAAAGAAACTACAGCAATGATGACCATCTTTTGGAATTGGCAATGCCCCCCAAAGCTGAAGCGGTCTTATAAAAGTAAAACTGCTGTTTTGGTTTGCAGTACTCATGAATCAGGAGAATGAGAAACACATTGCTTGAGGTTACTGTCTCATGATTTGTTAGTCCAAATATTTATTTAGCCCTCTTGCCCACAAGCTGAATATGGGTGAAGGAGGCCAATTCTAAAATGATAGTCAGGGTATACACAGCAAAAGTGACACAACACTTCTGTTACTGCCTGAGGCTGGTTTGTTGCCTGCGTGACTCTTGGTACCTTAAAGAAATACTTGAACCTGGCCCATCCCTCCATGCTCAGCAAGGAAGAAAAGATTTGAGGCAGATCGAGTGGCTGCTTACAACGAATATAACTGAAAGATATCATATTTGTTTGCTAAACTTTAGAACATCTGACGTGGTTGAGTATCTGTGGTGTACACATTGCTTAAACTGCTGCACTTTATTGTCTAAAAAGAGAGCCACACAAATGTCACTCCTGAGACTTCGACAATTCACAGGAATATGGGATAAATGTTTTTTTTTTTTTCATTTCAAAAACAGAGTGTGCTTATCAGCTGGGTCACCCCCTTAATTTTTCCTCTAAATTCTTTCTGGTGAATTTGGAAACAGAAATATATATATTTTTAAACAGCCAGGGAAACATTGCAGAGAGAGAGAGAGAGAGAGAGAGAGAGAGAGAGAGAGAGAGAGAGAGAGAGAGAGAGAGAGAGAGAGAGAGAGAGAACACAGTCATTCCCCTCCACCCCCCATGAAATTGTAAACGGAGCTTGATTTACTTATGGAAGTTTGAAAAAAGTGATAGAATGTATCGGGCATCTCATAAGCGTAATTAATTCGACAACTTGCTGCTCTGAAAAAGCCAAAAGCAATATTTGCCCTGTTTTACAAGCCTGTCCCATTCTAGGTGATGAGAACTGGCACAGGAATCATCAAGACCTGTCCTGGAACTCTAAGTCCTTTGGCTTGTTTGTTTGCAAGAATACAACATTTTCGGTTGCTGTACTAGATGCCTGGTTTTTATCCTTCCCAAGATAGAAGCTCTTCTGGCAAGAACTGGCGAAAGCATCTGACTTTGCCATTTGTTGTGCACAGGGAAGAAACGGACAGGGTGGGTGGCCAGCACAATAGTTCCCTCGCCATGGAAACGACAGCAAACGCAAAGCATCCTTATAGAAAATGTCACCATCCACACAGCACAAGATCTTGACCAACAGCTAACCATTAGCCTTTTGTCTGAATTGGAATGAAGGAAAATGGGGAACATTGCAGTTGTACAATTTCAGGACTGAAAAACAAACTGCAGCGGAACGTCTAGGGAAGCTAGCAGTATAACAGGAGTATAACAGCCTGAGCCTGCCTAAGATGCGGTGGCCTGCCTAAATGGCTAGCCTCTGCATCCTAGTCAGGATGTGGCCCACACAGGCATAGCCAGAGCTCACCTCTGGGGAAAGGCATCCCCTTTCCCCGGTGTAAGTGCCAAAGGCCCCAACAATGGACCTTCTCGGATGCGCTCCAGCTCTGGAGCTGGAGGGCGTCTGGGGAAGCTGTGTAAGGCTGGCCTGGCCTGGGAAGGAGCAGGATATTGGTGCAGCTTGGTGCTGATATCCCCCCCCTCCCAGGCCGGCCCAGCCAACGGCCCCCTCTCCTGCCACACCGGCCCTCCCTCCCCATGCCCTCCCACCGCAGACCTTACCTGCGTCTGGCAGCGTGGGTTGTGGAGGCCACTGTGCCGGCGCCGCTTACTCACTGGGTGCCACGAAAGTGCTTTACGGCACTTTTGCAACACTCAACGCCAGCAGAGCAAATGCTGTGCCGGCGCAACATTACGTAAGATTGCGCAGTAAGTCTGTGCCCCCTTTTGCCCAGACACATTTTGACAGTCTTATGACTTTTAGAACTGTCAATCTGTCTTTCCTCTCAAGAAGGATTCCCTACTTCCTTTCCTGATCCCATCAATCTTTTCTGCTGATGTTAGTGAAAGACAAGCATGTCAGACAAAGATAACATGATTCCTATAAATATTTGTGGTTCATCAGAGACATGAGGTATTTCGTTGCTATTTGACACATACATTTTAATCATAGGCTTTATGATAGAAAAGTACATTGTGGCACTTCATGGACAGTCCTACAGATTGGATGTAGCTGTCTCTCCCAGCAAAGATAAAGTCTGCTTCTATGCCTGACTGAAGACGACACAGCTCAATAGACTGAAGGCTAAACTGTGTCAAGACGCTAGAGCGGCATTATCTAATACCAGCTTGGAGTTGACTTGTGGCACACTTGCAAAAAAAGTCCTGAAAACATCCTTCTTGCCCCTGAAAGATTTAGTATGATTGCTGATGCAGGAACACTGCAATATCACAAATTATGTCAGAGTAATTTAGAGGAAGCTTTCATGGCCAGCTACTATATTACAAGAAACAAAATATATGGGTAAAATAGCCATGTATTAAAAGTATTTATTGTTTATTGGAGACTTCTGTGTTTTATACTTTTAATACATGGCTATTTTACCCATATATTCTGTTTCTTATATTATGTCAGAGTAGTTAAAGATAGTGTTTCTGCCCTCCCATTCTTAAGTTTGTGTAGCAAAATGTGTGTATCTGCTTCCTGCTGCTGTCAGCATGTATAATAAAGCAACCTAATGTTTGACTTCCATATCATACTGAAATAATGTGATTTTTTTATCAGGAGGTCTGGCTCAGTTGGTAGAGCGACCATCTCATATATGCCTGAAAATCTGAAGGACAGCAGTTCGAGACGGCCGGAAGTCGGAGAGCTGCCGGCACGCTGAGCTGATATGTTGCAGAGCCTCTGGAGGGTGTGTGTGTGGAACTGCGGCTGCAGCACTTGAGTGAGAGTCAAGGTTGCCTGTTAGCTGAAGCGTGGTGAGGCAAATGGCAGAGAGAGAGAGAGAGAGAGAGAGAGAGAGAGAGAGAGAGAGAGAGAGAGAGAGAGAGAGAGAGAGAGAGAGAGAGAGAACTGGACAGTGAAAGAAACATCTAGAATGAAGGGTTTCTACGAAAGATTAGAACATATTATTATATTGTAAAAACCCCTTGGGGTTTAGAAAGCCTGTCCATGTAAACCGCCTTTGAATTAAAGTTGGAGGAGAAATCCGATTGCCAAAGAAAAGGCGGTATATAAATACTGGTTTATTATTTATTTATTATTATTATTTTACCAAACAGAGCTATTGACTCTTCTTAGAACTTTTTAACCTCTATAATTGTGGTGGTGGTTTAACTCTCCCAAATGCCAGATGGGGCACCCTCAGAAATGTGTGATAAATATGGTTTCGGTTTCCTGCCAGTTCTTTGGCCTTAGAGCCCCTGGACTCTCAAACTAGTCTTGTTTTCTATCCCCCCTCCATTCCTTTTTTTCATTCCTTCACTCCATGTCCATTTAAACCCCACGAATCTCCATTGCTGAAGAGTAGCAAACCTTGTGTACAGAAGGCACCATTTTAAAAAAAGAATAGAATCAGCAGACAAGAACGGATGGGTACAGACTAGTAAAGGCAAGACGTAGATTTCAGCAAAAACAGTTCGTTCAAGTTTCTTACATGTCCTGCATAAGATTTATAGGAATTTGGAAAAACCAGTTTTAATTATGACTGTCTGGATCAGCTAGTTTCAGTGGTTATCTTCCAGAGAACTTCGTCAGAACATTGCAGACTGGAATTTCAGATCACCTTTTGTTTTGAACAATGTTCTTTCTGATTTAATGGCCCTCACAGTGTAATCCTATCCAGCACCGGTGCAGCGTGGGCGTCAGGCTCCGCTCACACTGTATCCAGTGCTGGAGAGGAGCAGGCTGGGGTCTCCTTGAAGTAAGGGGATATTCATTCCCTTATCCTGAGTAATGCCCCAGCCTGCACAATGGGGCTACTCAGGTCAGCGGCACCTAATTCAGCAGTGCTGACCCAAGTCCTGGGGCTCGAGGCCTGGGAGGGAGAATAGGTTCCCACCCCACTCCCAGGCCCAATCCGCCCCCTCTCCAGAGGCGTCGCTCCGGTAGGGGCGGGGCTGTAAGTATCGCTGCGGTCATAGTCTCTTTACCGAGCGAGGAGGAGGCAGCCCCGCCCCCTCACTGTCCGAGCCAGTCGTAGGGGACTGGCTCGGACAGTGAGGGGGCGGGGCTGCCTCCTCCTCGCTCGGTAAAGAGACTATGACCGCAGCGATACTTACAGCCCCGCCCCTACCGGAGCGACGCTTCTGCCCCTCTCCACCCTCCCCCTGTCCCATTACATCCCTTCTTACCCTCCCCCAGCTCCTGTGCCACCCAGTGCAGGACTTCTCTGCTCTGTGGCACAGGGCCCTGGCGCCGGCACAGCCTACTTGCCGAGTGTCGCAAAATGCTTTATAGCACGTTCATGACACCCAGCTCTGAGGCCTCAGCGCCGGCACTCAAAATAGGCAGGATTGCACCATCAGAAAGTGCAGGGGAGTGGAATGGCTACCTTTCGCACACAACATTTTTGTACTACTAGGGTGGCAGATCTGGGCAGTAGGGGGATGAGGATGAGGAACACTACTTTGTGTGGCAGTGCTTTCCATCAAAATGGGAATCTGGGCAGGCAGCTGTTGGCCTTACAAGTACATGTACAAAACCATTTATTGATTTAAGTAAACTACCCTTGTTGAAAAGAGGTATATAATAATAATAATAATAATAATAATAATAATTATTATTATTATTATTATTATTATTATTATTAATAATAATAATAATAATAATAGTAATGATGATGGTGATAATGGAATGTTACCCAGTGACTTTTAAAATGAGAATGTGCCAAAGAGACTTTGAATGCTAATGACTTGTGAGCTGAATTTGTGAGCTGGACTGTGTTATGACACAAGCGAAGGTCATGCCGTTTGTGTTCCTGCACCATGGACCAGGCTGTAACAGATTTCCCAGAAGGCCAAGAGAAGCCAGGAGGGGAAGGATCTGATCAGCATTCAGCACTTCAGCACACCATGAATCAAGGTGCTCACCGCATGTAGCCACAGAGGCACATTCCAATCTCCCCCCCTCCTCCAAAGACTTGCTAAGTACCCAGTCTACCAGTATGAAGGATCCCCACTGTGATGCTAAACATGTTCCTGGGGAGAAACAATACAGAAGGCCACCTGGTATGATGCAACCTGGACTTCCCAGACTTTGCTTTTGTCTCCTTATTTGCTGGATCATCAAGCCATCTCCCCTCATCCTCCCTCATCCTCCCTCCCGATGTATGTGTATGTATGTCTCCACCCCCACAGTTCTAACTTCAGTCCAAACAAGGTATTTCCTTTTGCAGCGTAAGACCCCCAAACTCCTCCCCTGTGTGTAGGCTTAAAGCGCAGGCTGCCAGCCTGCCAGCTCGCTTCTTGCATTCTGGACAAAGGTGAGCTCTGTGCTCCATCTTCTCTCCCTCTCTCTGCTTCCCTCCCTCTTCCCCCTTCCCTCCCCCCCCCCACTATTGACTTGACTTCATTCTCAGTCACTCTACAGACTGCTAGTCTGACCAGTTCAGACCCAATTTGTTTCTTCCTCCTTTTTCATTCACTGTTGTGCCAGAACTACAGCATTTGCAGCCAAAGTGAACTCTCCAGGATTAGGTGACTATTACCCAAGTAAATCAAGACCCCTGCTAATTCCTTGTACTTCTACCTAAGTTTCATAGATCTGTATGCTTTGGAGTATGATTGAAGTGATTGTCCGGAGCTGGGCCCACTCCCAGCTGCTGCGACGCTCCGAGCCCCACAGGGGCTAAACGCAGGGACCCGCCAGGAGCAGGTCCCAGCTCCGGGCTTGTTCCGCCCCCGCCCCCCCCCCCCGCTTAGGCAAACGCAGGCCTGGGAGAGCCCAAACTCACCCCAGGCCAGGAAGGAGCAAGCAGACGACTCCGGGGCCCGAGGGAGAGAAGAAACCCCGGGCTTAGGCCAGAGGACGCAATCTGGCAACCTCGTCACAACGAAGAGGAGGGAGGAGGGTGGGGGAGAGGCACCACGTGACAAGCAAGGCCAGCATAACGAAGGAGCCTCTCCTGATAGGCTGGAAGGTCTGTCAGAGACATGCCTGTCCTGGTGGGATTGGCTGCAGGGCTGGGGGAAGGGAAAAAGGGGGCGGGATCAAGGGCTAGCCAGGAGTATAAAGCTTAAGCAGGCCAGTGATGAAGGAGGCTGGCGAGTGGGCTGGTACGCAGGAGCGACAGCCCGCCCCCTCTGAAACCAGCCGGCTGGGGAAAGAAAAGGGTGCAACTAACCCCCTTTACCCCAGCACCACCCGAGGCTTTGCAAGTAAGGCATCTCCCGGGTAGACCTGACCCCTCGTGACTCCATTGTGACTGCGGGTAGACCTGTCCTCTGCAGGACCCTTCTCCTCCTACTTCTATGGGTAGACCTGTACTCTGTGGAATCCTCCAACGCACGTTGGGTAGACCTGTCCTCTGCTGAAGTCTTCTACTGCAACGCCTGTGGGTAGACCTGTCCTTCCAGGATCACTCGACAGACCCAAAGGTGGGAAGACCTGTCCCCCGGAGGACCCTCTAACGACGACAGTATCAGGTGGGTAGACCGAACCCCTGGGGAACTATTTAGATGGAACTGTCGGCCTGGAGGTAGACCCCTCCCCAGCGGAGCCCTTTGGGGCCGAAGCCGCCCTGACAACTCCGTTGCCAGGGTCCCCCACAAGGGCCCGCCTACAGTGATGCATATTGAACTGTATTTTTTTGGGTATGAATCTGACTAACTATTTAGTAAATATTGGAAAACAACCACGTGTCTTCAGTATTATTTAAAAGGGAATTCTGCAAAAGCCCAACTCTGGTATACACAGGTAAAGATCCCAGAACATGCTAACTTGCCCTATTTAAAGCTATTCCCCAAAGTAACAGGCAATTTTGGCAACAATAAATTCAGGTGCCATTCTGGTTATCCCCATTGAACTGCAGGACTTCATTAGCAAAGTGGACATTTTCCTACAGAATTGGAATAATGATGGCATCATTTTGCCTGCAACCACTTCCCAGAGTGCCCCCGAGATGCACTCTTTCAGTGAAGCCTTTGGCCTGCTCAGTTCTCTAGTCCCCATACCCTGTTGTAACTAACGGCCCAACCCTAATAGCAACTAACGCCACTGGAATGAGTATTCCAGCGGCGCAAGGTGCTTTCCTGCAGGCGCAAAGTGCAACATGCTGGAGCGTGCGGACTGGTTGCTGCTGGAGGCAGTGAGTGGTCAGCTCCACATAGCAGAAGATGATCAACTCCACTGCCCAGCGACATTTTGGAGCCGCTACATAGCTGCACGGGGAGGTAATGTGGATTGGGCTGCCTGCCTAAGTAAGTGTAAATAAAATACTTGCATATTCTTCCTTAGTTTATCCTGACTCCACTTCCTTTGTTGTTTCCCTTGAGTTGATTTCAGATTGTGAGCCTCTCTTTGAGCAGGGACCTGTCTAATTCTTTGTAAAGCACCATGCACATACTTGGCACTAAATAATAATACTAAATATATTCCCCTGCATTTTTTTCTTCCTTTTTATCTTGCAGCAAAGCTAGGCTTACCATATTTTGTGGTGCCCAAACCGGGGCACCCCTCCTACTTTTTTCCCCTCCAGAGTTTTAATTATTTTTAAATTTCCAGGCCTTTGTGTGATGCCATCTTGGATCTCATGAAATCTCACGAGATTCAAGATGGCAGTGTGCGTGTCACCCATGTGCAGGTGCGCGCGCATCGCCCCCGCCTCCATCCATCCCCCCATCACCCTCCGAGGCCTGGAGAAGGCCTTGGAGAGCATCCACCCCGACCGGCGGTCCGGGGCCTTCTGACAGGCCCCAATGCGTCAATACATGATTTTTTCTTGCCCTCAGAAACATTGTGCGCATGCGCGAAAAAGCTAATAAATGACACTTTGGCGCATTGGGGCCTGTCAGAAGGCCCCGGACCGCTGGCCGGGGTGGACACTCTCCGAGGCCTTCTCCAGGCCTCGGAAGTGACGCGTGGAGCAGGGTGGCGCGCGCGTCACCCTTGACGCGTGTGCCACACCCCCGCCACAGTCTAGCGACGCGCGTGGCAGCACCCAAATCTCGTGAGGGCACATGAGGCTGTAGAAAAACTTTTAAAATCGTGGAAGCAGCAGCAGCAGTGGTGGTGGACCTGGAAAACCAAAGCAAAGCATCTTAGAGGCCTGACCCAGTCAAGATTGGTTACTTGGAAGTCCCTTTGATTTCATTGGGCAAGACCTAAGTGTGCATTTAACTTTCCCAGTGCCATCAACTTCCAAGTGCTTAATTATTGCTGGTTTGTGCTGTAGGATTGCAACTGGATTCAGCAACAGATTCTGGCTAGGAAAAGGAAAAAAGGAAACAGAATTGGTTTGCTGCAAAAAGGTTTAACCCCCCCCACACGTTTTTTTCCTTTTTTTCCTTTTTAGAGCGTTTTCTAATGGACTCTGGTATCTGCAGATCTTCACTATCTGCAGGGGTAGGTAACAGATCCCCCGTGGATAGCGAGGTCCAACTGTACAGCAATTTGAGCAGCTTGCTCAAATACAGCAAGAAAATAGAAATACTGTAAAAGAAACAGGAAATAAGAGGCTTGCCCGCTGGTTCTTGTCTGTGCTACTGAGTGGTGGAATGCTGTATATGCAGCAAACCATACAGAATAGTACAGATCGGAGATAAGGAGCAGAAGCAAAGCAACCGGAAGCAACAGGATGGCCTTCGGAGCTGTTTGGAGAGGCTCTGCAACTGTTCCAAGCAAGATCCCTTACTTAAAAGTACTGGCAGATTACTCAAAAGTAAGAAACAGTGGTGATATTTTGTGGAATGAAGGGTTTTTCTTGCATTTAGAGCTAAAAATAATTTTGTATTGTGTTTTGAGTCAAAATGAGCTTTATTTCGCATTCTGTGTTGGTCACCAACCCCCCCCCCCCCCCCACCTCTATCTATAGTACCATATTTCTTCGAGTCTAAGGCGCCATCGATTCTAAGGCGCACCTTTACTTTCAGTACCACCAGCAGGGGGAAAAAAATCAATTGATTGTAAGACTCACCTCCCATCATTGAATCTACCCCGCTCAGCACCAACTCTCCCCAGCATGTCTCCTGCAGCTGAGGATGACTGAGTGCACTGCCTTTGCATAGCATTTCTGGCCCCGCCAGAAAGTGCCATTTCCTTCGTTACCTGGGCTTGGGGGAGCTTCAGGGAGGCCTGCGCAACCCTCTGCAGGCCTCCCTGATCTTCAGTTCGGCGAAAAACAGCGATTTTTGGCCATTTCTGGTTTTCGCAAAAACCGGAAATGGCTGAAAATCACCGGGTTTTGATGAACTGAAGATCGGGGAGGCCTGCAGAGGGTCATGCAGGTCTCCCTGAAGCTCCCCCAAGCCCCAGTAAGTAAGAAGATAGCATTTTGGGGTGCTTTTTGGAGACCTTCGATTCTAAGACGCACCTCATTTTTTGAAATGCTTAATTGGGAAAAAACATGCGGCTTAGAATTGAAGAAATACAGTATATTATACTTGACGACATCCACTCTACAATACACAGAGTATACATACTCTATACAGGGGTTTAGAGAAAAAACTGTCAACAGTGAAGCCAATGGGTTACAAGCACTGCAGTCTGTGACCCCTTTTATATACGGTTTAAATCTAAGTACAGTAGTAGTGATTATTATAAGTAGTGATTATTTCACTATGGTGGCTCATAGGAATGGGCTGTGGCAGGTGGCTCTGTGACCTCTGGGGCTACTGTTTCATTCCTCCACACTTTCCTCCACAAAATAAATTAGTGCTATGGAGCTATATAACATGGTGTAGTGGTTTGGGAGTCGGACTTAGACCTGGAAGATCCAGGTTCAAATCCCCGCTCAGCCACGAAGCTTCCTGGGTGACCTTGGGCCAGTCACTATCTCTCAGCCCCACCTACCTCACAGGGTTGTTGTGAGGACAAAAAGGAGGGGAGGAAACCACTCTGAGCTCCTTGGAGGAAGGGCGGTATAAAAATGTGAAAAATAAAATAAATAAATAAATTGTCCAACAAGTCCTGCCCCCTTTGCTTTTCTGGAAGGATTTGATGAGGATGTGATATGTGGCTGATTCCATGAAGTTCAGCAAAAATACATTATCCTAATAGGTACGTCAAGATTCACAGCAAGGGTCAAAGACCTGCTCTTGGATAGAAGAAAATGGCAAAGAATCTGTACATGCTACGAGTGTTTACTGTGGTACTTGTTATATATCACAACAAATGCCTGGGAATAAGTTGAGCTGGCCTGAAACTCAGCGGGGAGACAGAGAGGCAACTGCTTTCCAGCACGATGCCCCTGGAGCTATGGTAGAAATTGAGTTGAAGCCCTTGTGAACATAAATGGTTGGTTGGTCACTGCTCCTATGGGCACCATCCAGCCAAAGTTAAACTCTTTTCGACTCCATTGGTTTCTGTGGAGGAGTTAAGCATTGGAGTGCTTATATTTCTCCCATTGAAATCAATGGGATTTAAAAGTGCTGATCTTTGCTGAAAAGAAGCTAAAAGAAGCCGGCCAGCTCTTTGGGTTGCCAGCTGCAATATGGATCTGTTTTTCCACAAAGACAAGCAATCAAGACTTTAAGAAAAGAAACTGAATGCCTTGGGACACCAACGTTTCTTGGATGGTTTTGAATGTTTCAATATGCAACCCTTGACAAGCCCTTTTCAACCATTCTGTGTGGCGCAGTATATGGCAGTTGTAAAGAAAGCCCTTTCCTATTCTCCCGGTTTTGAACCCTCCCTTTTGTTTCAGTTTGAATGAAGGACTTTTCCTCCCCATTCCATGTCATTCCAGATACTCTGTTGTGTCTTACTTATCCTTTTCTGTCCCTCTGGGTCTTCTCTTTTCAGAAAAGGGTTTCAGTTCCACAGCGACTGGGTCATCTCGTGAGACAATGCTTCTTATATTATGTGTACTTTCCAAAGGGAAGGCAATGGCTATTTTCCCCCCAGGAGATAAATTCCAGTGTGGGGGACAGGAAGCAAATGTAAGTCTTTGTGTCTGTCAGATGTAATTGGAACACAACCTTGAAAAAGCAGCAGGCTGAAACCTCAAGAATGCATCATCATCCCAGTGAAGAGAATTGCTGGGAAGGAGTAGCAAAGATTCATTCATTCATTCATTCATTTTTTAAAGAAATATCCCGCCTCGCTCTATGATTCAAGGTGGCCAACAAAAGCAAGAATTTAAAATTACAGTAACAATACCATAACAATACATAAGACAAAGCCAGCAGAATTTACTTGAAGAAACATCACACCCCAAATCAATCAGAGAGATAAAAAGCAGCACACTCCAGCTGGCATAGGTGACATGACTTCAGCGCTCTCTGAAAAAGTGCGAGGGAGGGAGCAAGAAAGAACTACAGGTAGGGACCACCCCTGAGAATGCCCTCTTGTGTATCCAAAAGCAGCAGAACATGCAAGAGAGCCTCCCCAGAAGATCGTAGGGACGAATGAGGAGCCCTCATATGGAGGAAGACAGGCCTTTTGGGCCTTATATTTTCTCCTCTGGTCCAATCCTGTGGGTGAGTCATAGTGATGCGAAGCATAAAAGGGGGCACAGCAGGTGCCAAGGGCTACTGTGCCAGTGCAATGTTGCAAATTGAAGCTGAAGATGAAAAGATGAATGTTTACTCAGAAGCAGGGGTTCCAAATGTTGTAGTGCAGAGGTTCCCAACCGGTGAACCACAGGCTGGTGGTATGCGGGCCGCTGCTGGCCAAGATGGCAGCCACCATCTCGACTGCCCAGCGCTGCGTTAGAGCCTGAAAATCGGCGCCTCAAGCTCAAGCACTTGGGCTGTAAGTGCAGGGAATGGCCTTCCCACCCTTTCTGAGCTCCAACCGGCTGAGAACTCAGAAGAAAGTGACGATGATGTAATCAGCGCTCGCTTCTGGTGGTACCCAGCCAGCCGAGACCCACGTAGGTGGTACGCAGGCCGGAAAGGTTGAGTATCGCTGCTGTAGTGCATGGCCTAATAGAAGGTACCAATAATAATATCGTGACTTCCGCCGTAAGAAAGTAAGAAAACCCTGCTGGATCAGGCCAAAGGACCATCTAGTCCAGCATCCTATTACTCATAATAGCCAGAGGCGTCGCTACAGGGGGGATGGTACTGTAAGTTCCGTATCGTTCTACTCCGCGATATGAGGTGGCCCTGCCCTCTCACCATTGGAGCCATTCAGAGCGGTGAAAGCAACGCTCCTCCTGCGCAAGTCTCCTGCGCTTTGCCTTCACCGCTCTGATTGGCTCCAATTGTGAGGGGGCGGGGTCACCTTGTAACACGGACTAGAATGCTGTGGAACTTACAGTTCCACCCACCCTGTAGCGACGACTCTGATAGTAGCCCACCAGCTGCCTCTGGGAAGCCCAGAAGCAGGAGAGAAAAGCATACTTTGTGGCCTAGTTGTGTTGTTGGAACTAAGCACTTGTGGATGTAATGATGACATGTAAATGGGAATTGACTTTGAACCTCACCACAGGAGATGTGACCCAGATTGGGACCACAATACACAGGAAGGTTTCCCCCCCCCCCATCCTTATGCTGCTATGCTGCCCAAAATTGTCCCTGGAAGCTGTATTTTTAAAAATAATTATTATTATTTTGCCCTCACAGGTTCTGCAAACAACACCTTGGGGTGATTTTCAGAGGGAAATTGACCCTGGGGGAAGTGTTCCCATTTATGTTAATCCTATGCTACAGCTTCAGTCTGGATCAGTCCCCTGCCACCCACCCCACCCCACCCCAAGCTATTTGGCCATTCTTAAGCATGAAACTTTAAATTGCTATTAATGTAATGTGTAGGAAAAGGGAGGGAGAACCCTCCTGTGCATTGTGGTCCCAATCTGGGTCCTGAGATCACACAGTGAAGAAGCGTTTTCAAGTTTATAAAAAAAAATGGCACTGAAGCAGCTGCAGATTAAGAAATTGATGGTTGCAAAAATGCATGAAAGTGAAAGGTAGTTTTTTTCCTCTTTCAGACCCTCCCCCCCACGACGATAAAGCTTCTCATCAAACACTGAAATTTGTCAAAGTGCTCGTTCCCACTGTCAGTTCTTTAGAATAGGAAGCTGCCTTATTGCGAGTCAGACCACTGGTCCATCTAGCTAAGTATTGTTGAATGGACTGCTAGTGGCCCTCGAGGGGTTCAGGCAAGGGGTCTTTCCCAGCCCTACCTGGAGATGCCAGGGAGCGAACCTGGGACCTTCTGGAAACCATGGCGCTATACACTTCACTGTCAAAACAGTCTTAGCCTATGAGAAACCATGGCATCCCATACACTTCACTGTCAAAACAGTCTTAGCCTATGAGAAAGCAATTTAGAATGATGGACAAGCTCAAGAGTCAAAAATGAAGAAAAAAATAAAGTGATCCTCATCGTGATTAAACATTTTGTCACACGCCTCTGCTTCCCTCCCCCCGCCGCCCCAAGCATTGTTCAATTAAAAACAAAACCCTGCACCAAATTTATTGGATTTCTTTCCTCCAGTGCTGTTTCTAAATTCTTCATTATTAAGTCATGATGATGATGTTTTTGTAGCCTGAAGGAAGAGAGGTTCTGACAGTAGAGGGTCTTCAGCAGCCTCTTTGGAGAGCACACTTCGGGGGACAGTCGATTTGTAACTTGGATTCCGTCGTGAGCTCCAAGTCAGGTCCTTGCTCGATTTTCAGGCTGTGTGGTTTTCCTTGGTCCACTGCAAGCAAGCTGAATTCCCACAGCTGTCCCACAAGACTTCTTTTGGCTTCAACATTATTTTAACTTTCACTGTGATAGGATATCATGTTTTTGTTGTCATTTGTTTTCCTCGCTTGGCAGCATGGAAAAGGGGTCTTCCTTCCTTTCCTTGGGAAAAAAAAGTCGCTGTTTGTGAATTTGTCTCAAACCTGTGGAGGATGTTTAAGGTCGTGGGAAAGTGATATTTTCAAAACTCCCTAATGCGAAGATGTTCGCATTTCTGAGAAGCGAGTGAGTCCATGCGTGTGTTAGCGAAAGGCGGTGGGAGAATGTGCAGGGCAATGTGCATGTCTCCAATTCATCTTTATGCGCACCAGCTGACCCTTCTGGCACTCTGTTTAATAATAACTAAAGTTTCCTTTGGAAATAATTTGTTTACTATAGATCATTGCACCACACACCATTCTATTCTTAGAACTGCTTTGGTTTACTAGTGTCCTGGGCCACTTCAACCCTCCCCCCCCCCCGTTAAAACACACACCCCAAGAAACCGCACATGTATGCAGTCACTGTGGGCAAGTGAGAGTCAAACTAGATGTGCATGCAAATGTGTGATTTGATCCCTGACTTTTTGGGGTCTTTTTTGGCAAATAGTGCAGGGGGTGGGGCTCACACCAAAAAAGTGGGGGAAGGAGATCTGCATAAGCCCCATTGCGGTTCCTGGCCTGATTAAACCTCCTGCCTGGTGCGTGATTTACAGCCCAATCCTCCGTAACTTGCCGGCGCCGGAAGGAGTGTTCCGGCACCGGAAGACATCGCAAACATACCGTAAAGCACGTTTGTGCCTCCTCGAGAGCTGGGAAGGCCGGTGCAAGGCCGGCATTCCCAGCTCCCGCTGCCACCGGACCCATGTAAATCAGGATCCAGCGGGAGGGGGGCGGTTCGTCGGGCGGGGGAGGGTGGCCATTGGCCCAGGGGGAAGCCTTTGGCCGTATCCTGACCCCCACCAGGCGCTGGGGGCTTTACACGGCCTCCTCTTACTTCCGCCAGCAAAATAGCTGGCAGAAATCCGAGGAGGCTGATAGGGCCTGGTCCCAGTTACACTCGGGGAAGGGGACGAGCGTCCCCTTCCCCGAGTAGACCTCCCACCCGGCGGCCACGCTGTCTGCCGGTGCACAGGATCCGACGGGCAGCCATGGGCCACGCAGGCCGGATCCTAGGCAGGATTGCACTGTTATACTTTTTTTAAAGCTTCTATTGAAGGCTAATAGAAAAAAAACACCTCTATAAATAGTGTGTGTGTGTGTGTGTGTGTGTGTGTGTGTGTGTGTGTGTGTGTGTGCGCGTGCATGCAGTTGGGCAGGAGCTAAGGAGCTAAGTGCACATGGCAGGAGCTAAGTGCAAAAGCTCCCTACTCCCTTCCCTCCCCTGCTGATTGTTAAAAAAAGACAAAATATCCAGGTCCAAAGCATGCGTTTGTTTGCATGTCTAGTTTGGCTATCAGTCATTTCCCCTCTGGAATCAGCCACCTGAAGCACACTGATGCTCCACGCTGCTTCATGGTAAGTCTGACCTGTGGAGTGGAGCTGCAATCAATCTGTTCTTCCAAACTCTCTGTTCCAAGACTAGACCTCTGTTATGTTTCAGCATCTGTTCTCACTCACCAAGTTGATTATTGGCTAAGAAAAAATATTGGTAGAAAGGCTTACATGTGAATCAGGGCTCTCAAAGGTTTAGTCTTGAAGTGAATTTGGACTCAGCCCTGGAACATTATGCAATAATAAACAGGTATGCTGTTGAGCATGTTCAGAGTGCTCTTTCATTGCCATATGGTAATTTCCAGATAGAACCTCAGGAATACAAGATAAGTTCTCCTAGATAGGTTTGACCACCAACACTTCTCAGTTTACAGCTGAAAACCTAAAGTATCTCTCATCTGTTTCTTATAAACAGCCTTGCGGTGTCACACTTAATACAATACCAAATCCCAGACAAGACAGTGCAGCCAAATGCTGGCATTAGCAACCTCGCAGACATCCACTTATTTAATCATTACCACTATGTAACAATTATTTAATGCCAGTAATGGTGAGGAAAAGTCACTCTGCACATACCGTAGTTCTTGTCCAAAGAGCTGACCACCTCTATTAAACAGATAGGATAGGTATGAGGCTGATGGTGTGTGTGTGTGTGTGTGTGTGTGTGTGTGTGTGTGAGAGAGAGAGAGAGAGAGAGAGAGAGGGGGGAAGGAAATGGATTTATCAATCTATTAACCATGATAGCTAAATGGAACTTCCACTTTCAGAAGCAGTCTCTTTCCGTATTGGATAGTGACACAAACAAATAGTGAAGATTTGTCCAACTCGTGGACTTTCCAGGCATTTGGTTTCTGCCTACTGCTGGAAACATGAAGCTAGATCAGATGGATCCTTGATGTGAACCAACATGACTCTTCTTAACGTTCTTAACCAGAATATATCTCCTTAAAAAGCTGACAATATCTCTCTAATTGAGAGGCTGTCCTATAAGTCTAAGGCCGCAAATCATAAGTTAAAAACCCATTACTGAATCTGAATTTCAAATTTAGAAACAGTGTCAAATTTTGAACTTTTCCAAAATGCTATTTTGCTGCAGCAGGGACTAGTGTAGGTGCTGTTGCCCTTGAGATGCAATCACATAAAGGGTTGATACCAAACATTGGATAGCTAAAGCTTATGATCTGACCAGGCTTTTTGCAATTGACATTGCTGGTTGAAAAAACAAAATATTTTTTTTCTCCCCTTCTCTATACTCATGTACAGATCTATCTACCTACTGAGGTTTTCTCTTCTCTGTACCTGATGATGTGGAATGGAGTCTATGAAAGTTTATACTGGAATAAATGTGCTAGTCCTTAAGGGCTACAAAATGTTTTTTATCATATATTTATATTTAATTGATATATTAAAACATAAAAACAATACATATTTCATAAAGTTATAGCAAGCACAAAGCGATACAGCCTACTAGCATACTATTCACTATTTTCTACATATAATATCCAACTAAGCCAAAATAACACCCACATTCTATTCATTAAATCCGCATATCATCACATCGTTCTTCTCTCTCTCTCTTAAAAAAATCGATAAATGGTTTCCAGTTATTCACGAAAAGGTTAACTGACTTTTCCTTAATTAAAATTGTAAGTTTATCCATTTCAGCATAGTCCAAAACTTTCAGCCACCAATCTTCCAGCGAAGGTATCTCCGAATTCTTCCAATATTGTGCATATAAAATTCTTGCCGCAGTTATCATATATAAAAACAAAGTTTGAAATTTTTCACCTACATGATCATCCCTCATACCCAACAAAAAGGTTTCCGGTTTTATTAGAACCTTAATCTTTAAAATCAACTCTATCTGTTTATGAATCTGAGTCCAATACTTCTTTGCTTGGGGGCATGTCCACCACATATGATAAAAAGTTCCCTCTTGCTTTTTATATTTCCAACAGCTATTCGTCACCTTCTCATACATTCTTGCTAATTTGCTTGGGGTTATATACCATCTATACATCATTTTATACATATTTTCCTTAATATTAACATTTAACGTAAATTTCAATTGTTTTAACCATAATTGTTCCCATTGCTCCATTAAAATAACATGACCTACATTTTTCGCCCATTGAATCATATATTCTTTAACCTGTTCTTCTTCTGTCTCGAACTTCAAAAGCAATTTATACATTTTTGAAATTACCTGGTCTTCAGATTTTAATTGTACCTCCAGTATTGATTCTTCTTCTACAAGGGCTACAGGACGTTTTGTTGGATATGAAAGTTGACCTTCTGTAGCTGGTTCTGCACAGCCAAAATACTGTACAGGTGAGGCATTCCTCATCCTGTCTTCATTTGCAGGAGGTCTGGCTCAGTTGGTAGAGTGACTGTCTCATATATGCCAGATGATCTGAAGGACGGCAGTTCGAGACGGCCGGAAGTGTCTGTGTCTGTTGGAGAGCTGCCAGCATGCCGAGCTGATAAGTTGCAGAGCCTCTGTGGGGGAGTGGAACTGCAGCTGCACTTGAGTGAGAGTCAAGGTTGCCTGTCAGCTGAAGCGTGGTGAGGCAAACATTAGAGCAGTGGTGTCACTGGTGCGTGGCGGGGGGGTTGGAGCACACAGGGTGACGCACCGGCAGGCGCCCAGAGGGGGTGATGCGCCAGGGGGGGTGACGCGCCAGGAGTCCCGCCGTGTCACCCCCCCACTACATTCACCCCCATCCCGGCACATCACTCCTGGAGCCGGCAAGCCAAGCTCGTCTTCCTTGGCGGCTCGGCTGCTTCTGAATAGGCCAGCAAGGATTCAAGCGTCATGCGCACAATGCCGCTTGAATCCTTGCCCTCAGAAGGGCCGAATGAAGACCCAATCAGGGTGACGCGCCGGGGTGATGCACCGGCAAGTGACGCCACTGCATCAGAGAGAGGGCTGGACTGTGAAAGAAACCATCTAGAATGAAGGGTTCTATGAAAGATTAGAACATATTATTGCATTGTAAAAACCTCTTGGAGTTTAGAAAGCCTGCCCATGTAAACTGCATTTGAATTAAAGCCAGAGGAGAAATCTAATGACCAAAGAAAAGGCGGTATATAAATACTGGTTTTATTATTATTATTATTATTATTATTATTATTATTATTATTCACACAACGGCTTGGGTCAAGCTACCTCCCTGCTATATCTGGCAATGGAAGTGATTGCCAGTGTAGTAGCAGCAGCATTGCCACAGGCAGTTATGTCCCCCAGATGCCCTAGGGTGACGCACCATGTCAGTTCAATGCTAGTATGGATGTGGCACTTCACTGGTGTCTCAGCCATGAATCCGTGGAATTGTCATGGGTGGCTCTGAAGTAAGCTTGTGAGTAAGTGGGACCGTGCCTTCTTGGCTGTAGTGCCTAGAGGCTAGAGCTCCCTGCAGTGGCATTGCTGGCCCCTCTGGCACCCAGGGCCCATTGTGATATCACCAGCAGATGTGGAAGTAATTGGCACTGACGTGATGACATAGCCGCCAATTACTTCCAAGCAGGGGTGGATCTACTATGAAGCTAATGAAGTTTAATGAAGCCCCAGAAGCAGAAGCGACTTTAGTCCACATTGCTTAAACATTTTGGTCTACTGTATGAGAAGTTTGTTTTTTTTAATTACGGTAATAAGATTATATTGACTGTGTCTTTTCTGTTTTATTTCATGCATTCTGTGATGCATTTCCCTAATTTTCACCCCCTCCCCAATAACTCAAAAACTATAAGGCATAGGATTTTTTTATTCACACCAGTGACTTTGACATGTGAGATAATCCAGTACAGCAATTTTTAATCAAAATCTGAGATGTAGTGGTTAATTTTTTTAAAAAAATTGTAGTGATCTGATGTGGAACACCCCATTGAAGAAGATAACAGTGGTTACCCAGACCTCATTGCTGGTTGCGAAGGGGCCCCATAACAGTTCAAGCTTCAGTGCCCCAAAAATGTAGGTCTGCCACTGCTTCCAGGTTATGAGGCTAATCAAGGCTGGTCGCATGCTGCTCTGAGTGGCTGATCTCTTTTTTTTTTTCCAAAGAAAGCGGCCGATCGCTCAGAGCAGCTCATGACCAGACTAGAGGTGGTGGTGATGAAGAGGTGGGGGTGAAAAAGGTAGATGCCTTGTGGCCGCTCACGATGTGGTCACCCATTGCCCTTTCCTCTGCTACCCCCTTCTGCCTGGTTTCCTCCTAGTCCCCCTGGTCGCCCCTCCCCCCAGACAAGGAGCAATGGGGTGGCAAGCAGCCACATCATGAAGCTGAAATGCTTTGATCGATCGCGGAACTTCGCCTTCACAATGTGGCTGCTCACTGCTCCCTTCCTCTGCCGCCACCTCCTGGTCGCCCCCGATCCCCCCCCCCAGGGGAGCCAGGGGAACAACTGAAAAAGCGGCCACCATCTTGGCTGGGCCTCAATAGCACCCTCCAAGTGACTCTACAGCGTGGCACCCAGGGCTGTGGCCTCACCACACCCCCTAGCCATGTCATTGGCTCCCTGCCCAAGAAGGGCCATCTGGCCTGCTCCATTTTCACCTTCAGAAAAACAACTTGGATGGGCTTTCTATTTAGAGCGACCTATTTCCCAAGATGATTGTTAATGCTGGCTGTCATTTTACTGCTGATTGTTTTACAGCTGCTTAGTGTTTTTCTCTTGGTGGTTGGTTTTAGAAATTTTGGGGGGTGGCATTTTCTATTGCTGCTTTGGGGGCCTTTTAGATGTACAGACATTTTTACTGTAAATTGCACTCCATCAATGACATCTTCTGTGTTCTGGCGCTAAAGAAAAAAAGCTACTTTCTCATTGCAGATGCCAAATTCATCATATTGATTCCTGTCCAATCCTACTTAAACGAGCACCGTTTATTGAAAATGGAAAACAATTCCACTAGAATGTGACAAGATTATTGTGGCCTTTTTAATAGCCTTAGGTTACGGGGGAGGAAAAATCCCACTCACTGTCTTCCCGCCTAATTCCTCACATCCCAATACCATCATACCAGTTAAGTGCAATATTTTAAACCATTTTCAGTCCTCGGGGAGAAAGAATAAAAAGTGACATCAAATAAAACTAAACACAAGCAAGTAAAATAAACAAACTGTTTTTCCTCAAATAGTTTCCCAGAAAGGGCATGACAAAGCTGTGGGGGTAAATGGCAATTGGCAGTCAGGGCCTTGGATCAATTTTGTGATGGAGTCTTAGCTACACAGTACACGCAGACGCATGGAAGGGAGCCCTAATGCTGTTTGTGTCGTGTGTTTTTTAAACCAAGAGATAGCTTTAGTAGGGAGTGATTTTGAACAGAGAAGCAGGGAGGGAAGGGTGTTTAAATGATTTGCCCATCTGCTATGCCTCCATTCGAAATCACCCCAAATGGACTGGGTTCAAAATATGCCAAACATGGGCTATGCCTGTATAAGGTCCTAGGGGGGATCTTTGCCAGCTGTAACTAAAGCATCTCAGATTAACACCATGAAGAATGACCAAGGATGCTGTTGCTAATGCTGATTGGACTAATTAGTATGGGCTAGATAGTATGGGCCCAGGAGTGTCATTTAAGGAAGACTGTGTGTTATTTGCTTAATCAATCAATCAATCAATCAATCAATCAATCAATCAATCAATCAATCAATCAGTCAGTCAGTCAGTCAGTCAGTCAGTCAGTCAATAAAATAAATGGGAAAAGAAACATTCTGCACCAAGGCAACCCTGTCGAAAATTATGTAAATGTAAATTATGAGAATAAAGGTTCAAATCTCACCTCTGCCACTGAACTCACTTGAGGGCCCTGGTCGAGACACCTTCTCTTTGCTTTAGTCCCGTTACCAGGTACGTTCTTGGACATGTGTCAGATGTGGGCCAAGGGGAGTCAAAATATTGTGCAAGGACCTTTGCACAGTTGGTCCATCATTTAATGATGATGGAAGACACGAGTATATAGAGGCTTACCTGTTCTGGGTGGCTGGTGGCACAGAGCTTCTTGGGATGTTGAAAGGGACAGGGGTGCTTAATGCAACACCAGTGGGGACACTCCAGCTGTATGTT
Organism: Plestiodon gilberti rubricaudatus; assembly: GCA_026170595.1. NCBI lineage: Eukaryota > Metazoa > Chordata > Lepidosauria > Squamata > Scincidae > Plestiodon > Plestiodon gilberti. The sequence continues at coordinate 69,295,661 of JANXHW010000001.1, forward strand.
ACTTGGGAAGAGGGCCCACACTTTGGGGGTCTAAGGGCAGATCTTGTAGACTTGTAGGGTGTTTTTGGTCATAGACCAACAACATTGAGTCTATTGTGGGATGGATGAACTCATCCCACACCATCCTTGCATCTGGAGATGGTTCCCGATGGGTTTCCTATTGCCCGTCTCCAGGTGGAGATGACCATTTCCTATTGTGCCACACATTGGGCAGGGTGTGACTATGTACTTCTTGATTGCTCAGGAGATCTGTGTCCCAGTTTTTTTTGCCTCTTACTCTTTTTTGCGGCTATGTGGGCCTGATGCTTTCCCAGCAGCACAAGTGTGGCCTGCACTCTGCATTCTCTTAGTGTACACCCACATGTACATAACATATACAGGTTGGGCAGCCCCCTCAAATCTGCCATGTGGAAACAATAACCTTGCTTACAGGATTGCTGTAAGGATGGCAATAAGATAAGGAGTAGTAAAAGCACTTTGAACGTGCTACACAAATGCTTATTATTCATAACGTGGAGATATTTGTGTATTTTGGTTTTTTAATTGTGGCAGTTTGATTCATTCCAACATTTATTCTACTTCTGCTGTCCCGATGAGGGGGAAGCTGCTATATGCAGGACCACTTGACGTCTAGAGTTCCGGCTGACTCCAGAGATTTCAGCAGGCAGGCACTGCCCACACCATCAAGCTTACCTCGGAAACCATATTAGTTAGAAACATACTCTTTGAGAGAATGAAACTGGGGATTCTCAGGCCTAGCGTAAAATTCTGTGCCTAGTGTAAAATTTGACATTCCCTCCAGCCCTGCACTTGGAATCACAGGACGCACAAAGTCTTAAGTACAAGGCAGCCCTTTTTAGTTTTACGTATGCATGTATACTTTGGATAAAAGTGTGGATGGCTTTTCTGTGTGTGTACATGTGACAGAGAGAGGAAAACGCAGAGGATCTGAGCGATGAAAAGCAGGGGGATGTGTCGACGGAATGCATGAGAAGAGAACATATTGGCTCTCACTTCCTGGTAGAACTCATTTGGTTGTTTTAATTTATGGTTTAAAACTTTTCAATCTTGCTTTTCCCCATATGGTATCAAGACAGCGACAGCATTAAGCAATATTATGAACTAAGGATTGCAGCTTGACCAAATGGAAAACTGGATTCTTGTGGCAGACAAATGCAAAAGGAGAGTTTGGGTAACACCCTCTCAGTGTGTTCTTTGGTGGACGCAAAGACCCTGCCCCATCCTTGCAAAAGCATGCTCAATTATAACAACAGATGGATATCAGCCTGAACTTTATTTTGAAGACATAAAATATAAATTAAATTCCAGCCGCTACCATTGCTGAGTGCAACATTTTTACTCCAGATGTGTTAACAATCGAGAATACAGATGGATGCAAACTATATGCATAAAAACCATCAGTCACCACGACAGACTTTCAAGCTTCCTGTTGATTGAAAAACAGTGGACTAAAAAAATAGAGTCCTTTACATTAATGGAGACAGAATTTGCTCCTCTATCTCACATTCTTCCTTCAAAATTGGGTGCACAGAATTAAGCTTGTACAGCTGCTTCAGTGTGGCCAAAATACTGAGTAGGTGAGTCAAACTTGCCCAGTTTGACTTCCGATCTGCTCAGGACCTTGCCATGAAACAGCTTTGCACAATTCCTCTGTGCCATATTGGTGAGAAATGCTGTTGCCAATGTTATAGCAGCAGCAAGGTCACCTTGATTCATGTGGATGCTGTGCCGCCATGTCTACTCAGTTGGACCAACCACTTGGCATCACATGACCCATTTCCTTCTCTCATCCAAGACACCATGATATAGATAGATATAGGTATATTAACAGCCCAATCATGTCTAGCAGGACGTGGCGGCACAAATAAAGCACCCGCTGCATCCTGAGCAGGATGGGGCCTGCCCCGGTGCAGCCAGAGGCCTCCGTGGGGTAAAGGGACATTTGTCCCTTTACCCCAAGTAATGCACCAGCCACCCCGATGGGGCTACTCTAATGTGAGCCAGATATTTAGCTGGTGCAAGTCTGAGAGCCCCGTGTAACGGTGGCCAGGCCCGGGAAGGGGAATTGGATATTGCGGAGGAGGCCACTGATGATCCCTCCCCCTTTCTGGGACCAGTTGACCAATCCCACCCACCCCAGGAATGCCCTGTTCCACCCTCCCCACGCCCCTCCGCCGCCTGGCGGAGAACCTACAGTACCTTCCCTGATGGGTGGAGCAGTAACTCCAGCGTGAGTAGAACGGCGTCGGCCTCAGTACCATTTACTCTCCGGGTGCTGCGAAGTGCTTTACGGCATGTTTGCGAGTTGCGACACCCTAGACCGGTGGAGCAGTTGCTCCGCCGGTCTACTGTTGTACAGGATTGCACTGTAAGTCTAACTAGCATAGGTTGTAAGCCAAGCATCCAGCTGTGCTTTTCATACTGTGACAAATATCACTCCGTCTTTCTTCGTAGCTATCTACATTCCTATGTGACACATTTCCAAGAGCTGCTGCCACTGCTTTCCCAGATATTTCTACATCTGCTCAACATTCAATTCTTGAGTCGCCATTTTGCCCATTTGCCAAAGATTCTTCTTTTGTGAACTCTACCTCCTTTGGCCTACAAAGTAGTACTTGATGTCAAGTCAAAATACCACATTAATGGATTGTGCTAGAATTTGTTGCTTTTTCCATGCAGCTTTCCAGTGAATTCTGCATTTGAACTTCAAGATGGGCAGAAATTGCAGAACTATGCCAGCCACTCTAGCCTAGGATAAATGCGTGCAATGATGTTTGATGGCAAAAGCCACAGGACTATGTATGAATCGATCATACAGTCTTCTCGTAATCTCATTCTGGAAATGATATAGTGTCAGTGGAATGCACACAGCCAGACGTACTGATGCTCTCACCGCTATGTAAGAACATAGGAAGCGCTCTGCTGGATCAGATCAAAGGCCTCTCAAGCCCCTCCCCTTCTGTTTCCACATTAGCCAACCAGCTGCTCTAAGAAAGCCCACAAGCAGGACATGAAAGCAAGAGCCCTCCTTGCTGTTGCCTTCTTCAGCCACTGCTATGCCAAGATATGTGTCTTCTGCAGATGGAGGTGCCCCATGGGCCACCAAGAGTAAGTGCTGGGGATAGACCTCCCTATCATGAATTTGGCTGAACCACCTTTAAAGCTATCTATGCGCCCACTATCTATGCATCAGGCTCAAGAGACAGCTTGCTGTTTTGATTTTAAGGACATATGTATTCGTTGACCATTCGACTCTTCACTGAGCTACTTCGACTATTGGGGAGTTAGCTTTAGGCAGAAATAGCAAGTAGGGGGAGACAGTGAAGTCGGTCATTAGTAGTTTGCCCCAACTGCGGTTTGAATGCACATTGGGATGCACACCCTTGCATGCTATTTTTTTTACATTAATTTTTTAAATTAAATTTTAGATTAACAACGCAATCCTATCCAACTTACACCACCAGTGTAACCAGCAGGGGAGGGCAGGGCGGGAGGCTGGGGAGGGGAGGGGAGATTTAAATCCCCTCTGAATCCCCCTTTGGAGGAGATTTGAATCCCCTTTCTGTTCTGGGGCCTCCCATAAGAACATAACATAAGAACATAAGAAGAACCCTGCTGGATCAGGCCAAAGGCCCATCTAGTCCAGCTTCCTGTATCACACAGTGGCCCCACCGGATGCCTCAGGGAGCACAAGACAACAAGATAACCTGTTTCCCGTTGACACTCCCTTGCACCTGGCACAGAGAAAACCCACTTCTAAAACCAGGAGGTTGCTTATGGCTTGTAACCTGTGATGGTCTTTTCCTCCATGAATCTGTCCAAACCCCTTTTAAAGGCATCTAGGCCAGGTGCCATCACCACATCCTGTGGCAAGGAGTTCCACAGATGAATTACACGCTGGGTAAAGAAATATTTTCTTTTGTCTGTTCTAACTCTCCCTCCACTCAATTTTAGTGCATGTCCCCTGGTTCTGGTGTTGTGCGAGAGGGAGAAGAATTCCCCTCTATCCACTCTCTCAATCCCATGCATAATTTTAGACGTCTCAATCACGTCCCCCCTCAGGCGCCTTTTTTCTAGACTGAAAAGTCTAGAGTGGAGTTTTTTTTCCCATGCTCGCTGCACTGCTGGTTACACCGATGGTGTAAGTTGGATAGGATTGCACTGTAAATGTTTATATAAAAACAAACAAACAAAAAACCCTTCCATAATGCACAGTTGCTGTTGGGCTATCTTTGGCTCAAAAAAGAAAATGCAAACCTTACTAAACTCTTCTCCAGCAGGAATGAAAAGTAAATTTAGAACTATGCTGACCTGAATGCAATTCATGAACAGCTGAGGAGGTGCATTCCTTTCTCCATCAGACTGGAGGAACATCCTGTGTGTCCAGCATCGGCCATGCAGATATCCTTTGCTAATGTCTCATTACTGCAGACTGTGAAAGATTCACACTACTACTATGCTGTATACATATAGAATTTTTTTGCCATAATTCACCCAAAGTAGCAAAATTCCAAATTAGGGAGTAACATAATGTATGTACAGGAGCTGTTCACACAACAGGCTTCTAAGTAGGTCCAGTTATGGGGACCAATTTCTGGAGCAACCCTGGGCCTGGTAACCTTTTGGCACAAGTTGCCCTTAAAACGACTGCCTATTGCAGCAGTCACCCACCAACTAAGCCACCTTTCAAGCATTGCTCCTCTTACATTTATTTAGGTCCTTCTTCACTCCAACAGAGCTTCTTTTTCAGTGGCTGCTTGTTGGTGTCTTTTTTAGATTGGGAGCCCTCTGTGACAGGGAACCGTTTGACAGCTTATTTTGCTACGTAAAAATTACTTTGTGAACTTTGTTGTTGAAAAGTGGCATATAAATCTTTAAAAAGTACTGTACTGTATCCCCCACCCAATAAAAGGCCCTTAGGGTCCAGGCCCTTTGACCTGGTACAATAGCTTGCTAAACAGAAGTGGGATTTGACATGCTGTATATATAATGAATACATTTTTAGGATCTGTAACCCTCAAGTTTATTGCACCTTTTGGCAACATGGAGCCTCATGGGCTGGGGGGGGGGAACACAAGGTGGAGCACAGAGACAGGGGTGATAACCCCCACTTCTTGGATTCAAGCAGCTAACACCCCAAAACGTAGATTTCTGTGAAATCAACCAAATCTTCCCTTTACAGTCATGTGGCTCTTTGGATGGTGATCTTACAGTGTCTTTATTATTTATGGATACAATTATATAAATTATTAACAACAGATTTAGAGTGGAATGCAGAATAATTCAATTCCACTTCCAGATTTAAAAACTATTAGTATTGCAGAGCAGTCTTGGAAGCAAGAAAATTAAGCTCTGACACTTGTTCCAATGTAATCAAATTAGAATACCCCATAGGACCTCTTCCTGATTCCTCCGTTCAGTCAAAATGCTAACATTTAAGAAATGCTTTGTTGGAGCAGACTATGGCTCCACCCAAGTCCATATTCTAGCTGCTAGTGACCTACCCAAGCAGGATACAAGAAATGTTGTCATCTCCAATGGATGGGCATCAGCAGCTGGGAGCAATGAAATACCGCCTCCAGATAAGGTAGTCTGTAACTTTCATGTCTCCTATCTCAGCCTCCATGATCCCCCCCCCTTTTAAAGAGAGCCATGCAGATGGTGGTCATCACAACATCCTGGGAGAATGAGTTCTATAGATTGTTGTGTGTGCAGGAGTCGCACCTGGGGGAAGGTCACACCCCAGTGGTAGAGCAGCTGCTTCGTGTGCAGAATGTCCCACATTCAATCCCACACATCTCCAGGGAGACTTGGAGAAGCCCCTCTCTGAAATTCTATAGACCGACTACCAGTTAGTATAGATCATACTGATCTAGATGGACCAATGGCCCAACTCCATATATGGTAGTACCATATAAAGAGTTTCATTTTGTTTGTGTTAACACTCTTAGAAATCTATACATTTAAATGCAGGTCTCACAGCGCAATCCTATGCAACTTACGCCTCCGGTGTAACCAGCGGTGCAGCAAGAACGGGAGGCCCCAGAATGGAAAGGGGATTCAAATCCCCTCCAAAGGGGGATTCAAAGGGGATTTTAATCTCCCCTCCCCTCCCCAGCCTCCCGCCCTGCCCTCCCCCGTCCCGCTGGTTACATCGGTGGTGTAAGTGGGATAGGATTGCGCTGTCAGAGTACTTGGCTCTTGACTGCTTTCCCAATAACCCCTTCTGCACTGATCAGAATAGCTGAGCAATTGCCCCAAGGCTAAGATGATCTGCCTGCAAATTGTTGATGCAGTTCTGAACCATATACCCAAGCATTGTTAGTGGAGCCAATTTCATCCTTCTATAGAAAACTTCTATACAAAACTTCTATAGGTTTGTAAAGACACATCATGGTTAATTTTGGCACTTGAATATCCATCATGCCCTTTCCTTCCTTATGCCCTTTAGTTTTTCAACATCTCAAAGGGTATCGCTTCTGTTTTCTATTATTTCTAGTGAGACACAAATATAGTCACGAAACTGAACAGAACTGCAACTCAGTTAACACTTGAACAATTACAGTACATCTTCATCCCATGATAATATTCATATCATGAAAAAGGGGAGCATCCGTAGAAAAACCGAAACATGACCATGCAACAAACAAACAAACAGGGCAGAATAATAATCCTGGTCTTTAGAGGACACCAACAAGCACCAGTCAGAGGGAATTCTGATTCCACAATTGAACATCCATTTTTCAGGAGTTTCCAGGCACCATTTCCGAGAAGATGGAGGAGCATGACCACTGTATACAATACTGGTATTAATAGTAATCAAATGCATCATTTTCTGCCATATGTGATGATCAACGGGGTTTGGGAGTCGGACTTAGACCTGGAAGATCCAGGTTCAAATCCCCACTCAGCCACGAAGCTTCCTGGGTGACCTTGGGCCAGTCACTATCTCTCAGCCCCACCTACCTCACAGGGTTGTTGTGAGGAGAAAAAGGAGGGGAGGAAATATGTACACTACTCTGAGCTCCTTGGAGGAAGGACAGTATAAAAATGTGAAAAATAAATAAATAAATAATAGAAAAACGGATTCCTACAGGAAATCTGACATCAAAAATAATATTTTTTTAAATGACAGCTATGTCAGCCATTGTAGATGGTTGAGTTGCTAGATTCATAGCTCTAATTATTGCTTCTAGTCATCTCTCTGGAAGCTTCTCTCTCCCAGCCACTGAATTTAGAATCCTGGCAAACACTATCAATGACACAGCACATCTGACAGCAAAGTCACACATGTACATTTCAACACCTTATGCTTGTACACCTGGTGACCAGCAGGATTGTCTCAGTTCTGCTTCCCACTTCATACTTTGTACTCTGGAACAAATATCCGAGTGCAATACAAGTGCAGAAATGGAAACTCTTAACTCCTGACAGCTGCAGCATGAGGAGGCATATCAGAGAGAGAGAGAGAGAGAGAGAGAGAGAGAGAGAGAGAGAGAGAGAGAGAGAGAGAGAGAGAGAGAGAGGGTCCTTCCATATTGTAGATGTCATGTAAGCATCTTCATCTTTGGATATGAGAGAGACAGCAAAGATGCTTGTTATATACTGCTTTGTTGCAACTGAAATATATCTAAAAACGGACTTTAATTTTACCTCCTTCACTGGACTAAAGTCTGAAATTGTGCCCCCTGTAGGGAATTAAGAGTTGAGTCAGGAGAAATACAGGTGCTTCACAAACCCTGGGACACATATGAAAGACAGACGGCAGTAGAACTTAGCAGTGAGCAGCTATGGGAACAATTCTACAACAACATTAGAATCAAATCTCATTTATCTTAATAGAGCACAACTGCAACCCAAAAGTGTGCAAAATACATTGCAGGAAGTGATGCTGCATTTCCAATTTTCATACACAGGATGAGGCAAAGGGAGAGAACCAACAGGAACCTTGGAAACTTTGCAAGTCTTTGCACAAATATATTTTGAAATTCTTGTTCTAGAGACTCTCTGATGATTAGAACACCGACTTGCACTCATAGCTCTACTTCACCTAGACCTTTGGCACGTAGGGAATCAAGAATACCGTACAAGGCTCAGAGAGTCAAACTAAAATGTTTTGGCATTCCAGGTGAAAGCAAAACACTCATAATTATTTACTCTACTTGTGTGTAAACAGAATAACACACAAATGTTGGGAAATGAAGTTGGCTCAGGGTATTTTCTGTTCCATTCCCCCCCAAAAGACTTTTCTCCCAGGCATGTGAGAGCTGTTTATGCATAAACAGCTCCCGTGCAGCTGGTAGCAAATTGAATGATCCAACCCTATGGCGCCAATTCCGTTGGAAAGACCTACATGCTCGTATGTTCACCGCTTTGTGATTGTAGTTTCAAAACAGTATATTCATTGTAGAATGATGAGCCTTCACCTCCTTGTTTGGGTCGTTTAACTATTTGCCCAGCTGCACAGGAGCTGCTTATGCATAAACAGCTTTCACACACCTGGCAGGAAAGGGGGCAGAGTTGTCCAATTTAAAAGAAGAGGACCTGCTCACAGATAAGTGGCGACCACACACCGAGGAGAACATTTAGGAGGGCACCTGGCTGCCACCAAACCGTTGCTCTTTGCTGAGTTTGAGTGAAGAGTTCAACCAGGCTTGAGACTCAAATGGTTTGGGGAAAGTGCCGTGTTCAGCCAAAGCGTGTGCTTTCTGTACTCATGATGCCTTGCACTGCAAGTTCAGATGTGTTTTGTTGTTTTGTAAGTGTAGAACTGGGCTTGGCCAGTAGGGAGATTGGAATCTGCAATAAAGCAATTGTGGGAAAATGAGATGAATCTGTAGCTCCAGGTCTGCATTAAACAAAGTTCCCAGAGTGCCAGGGGGAAATGTGGGTGAGGCAGAACCGTTCACGAGAGAATTTTTTTAAATCAAGTTTCTATGATACTTCAAGGCGAAAGTTGAAGTTCCCTGACAATTGCTCCAAGACAAGCCTTCAGCTTTTCCAATTAGGTACTACTTTTCAGTTCTTGAATACAGTTGTATTGCACTGGTGAGAACATTTAGCTTTAGAAAGTTTCCGTGTTCAGTTAATGCCAGAGAAAGTTGGAGAACATCGTATTTTCTATTTTGGAACTTGTACGCGTTCCAGGATTTATTTGGATGAAGGGTACTATATAGAACATTTCTCCTGGCTGTCCTGAACTATGCAAACGTGCATCTCCACTCATATGGAGAGAACACAGAATTTCAAGGCAAATTCTCTGAAAGTTATTTATACAAACACAAGCAAGCTAAACCGAAGAAAGGCAATGCTATCTGGCAACAATTAAAACTACAGTTAAACTCAACTGTAGCAGTAACGTTTATAAAAAAAATATTCCTTGAAGGGGATTTTTTTTTTAAAAAAAGAAAAAGTGATTCAATGATGTATCAGGCAAAATAGTGACTTGGATGCAAGGACCTCAGAGACGTCACTAGGGTGTGCGTCACCCCAGGTGGGTGGTCAGCGTGTCACCCCCATGCCCCTTTCCCAGCGCGATTCTCTCGTTGCGCAGGCGCACAGTGCGACTGGAAATCTCCAGCTCGTGCATGGACCTGTGTGGATGGTGCTGTGGACCGGGGAAATGCCATCAAGAATCCCCTGCCCTAGAGGTCCCGAACGGGATGAAGAAGCACCGGGCAGAGAGGGAAGGGCAGTGGGTGCGCCACCGCCTTCTTCCGTGTCACCTCTGGTAGCCCGCCCCACCGCCACGGCCCAGCTACACCACTAAAGGACCTCATTGCACAAGTAGAAGGCTTTCTGCAGGAGTCACTGATTTTCCCTCAATGCAGCTCCCCCCCCCCCCGGTCAGACCATTGGTTCATGTAGCTCAGGACCATCCATAACATCTCCAGGGTTTGAGATGGGGCCTGAAACAGGAGACGATAAGGACGGAACCTGAGACCTTCAGGACAGTCCTTTCCTTGAGCCACAGCTCCATTGCTGTTTGGCCACCTGACCTCTGTGGAGACTGTTGGGGGGGGGCTGTAAAGGGGAAGACAGCCCTTCCCTGCTTATGTGTGCTTTCTATTCCTGAAGCAGGATTTTGCCACTCTTTAACACGTGACTTGTATGAAACTACGTATACAAACGTATACAACACCTTCTAGAACTAGCACCCAAAAAAGATGTCCTTTACATCATAGGAGACTGGAATGCTAAAGTAGGAAATCAAGAAATAAACAGAACAATAGGCAAGTTTGGCCTTGGAGCGCAAAATGAAGCAGGGCAAAGGCTAACGGAGTTCTGTCAAGAGAACACGCTGGTCATAGCAAACACTCTTTTCCAACAACACAAGAGGCGACTCTACACATGGACATCACCAGATGGTCAATACCGAAACCAGATAGATTATGTGCTTTGCAGCCAAAGATGGAGAAGCTCTATACAATCAGCAAAAACAAGACCTGGAGCTGACTGTGGCTCAGATCATGAGCGTCTTCTTGCAAAATTCAGGCTTAAATTGAAGAATGTAGGGAACACCACTAGACCAGTCAGATCATATCCCTTATGAGTATACAGTGGAGGTGAAGAATAGATTCAGGACAATAGACCTGGTAGACAGAGTGCCTGAAGAACTATGGACGAAGGTTCGTAACGTGCCTGAAGAACTATTGTACAGGAGGCAGCAACTAAAACCATCCCAAAGAAAAAGAAATGCAAGAAAGCAAAATGGCTGTCAGATGAGGCTTTACAAATAGCTGTGGAAAGAAGGAATGCGAAAAGCAAGGGTGAAAGGGAAAGATATAAACAACTGAATGCAGATTTCCAGAGAATAGCAAGGAGAGATAAGAAGGCCTTCTTAAATGAACAATGCAAAGAAATCGAGGAAAACAACAGAATGGGGAGGACTAGAGATCTCTTCAAGAAAATTGGAGATATCAAGGGAACGTTTTGTGCAAAGATGGGCATGATAAAGGACAAAAAAGGCAGGGACCTGACAGAAGCAGAAGAGGTTGAGATGGCAAGAATACACATAAGAACTATACAAGAAAGATCTTAATGTTCCTGATGACCACACTGGTGTGGTCACTGACCCAGAGCCGGACATCCTAGAGAGTGAAGTCAAGTGGGCCTTAGGTAGCATTACTAACAACAAAGCTAGCGGAGATGAAAATATCCCAGCTGGGCTACTTAAAATCCTAAATGATGATGGTGTGAAAGTGCTGCACTCAATATGCCAACAAATTTGGAAAACACAGCAGTGGCCAAAGGATTGGAAAAGGTCAGTTTACGTTCCAATTCCAAAGAAGGGCAGTGCCAAAGAGTGTTCAAACTATTGCACGATTGCACTCATTTCACATGCTAGCAAGATTATGCTCAAAATCCTACAAGCTAGGCTTCAGCAGTACGTGGACAGAGAACTACCGGAAGTACAAGCTGGGTTTCAAAGAGGCAGAGGAACTAGAGATCAAATTGCCAACATGCGCTGGATCATGGAGAAAGCACGAGAGTTCCAAAAAAACACCTACTTCTGCTTCATTGACTACGCAAAAGCCTTTGATTGTGTGGATCACAACAAACTGTGGCAAATTCTTAAAGAGATGGGGGGTACCAGACCACCTTACCTGTCTCCTGAGAAACCTGTATGCGGGTCAAGAAGCAACAGTTCGGACCGGCCATGGAACAACCGATTGGTTCAACATTGGGAAGGGAGTACAGCAAGGCTGTATATTGTCACCCTGCTTATTTAACTTATATGCAGAGTACATTATGAGAAATGCAGGGCTGAATGAATCGCAAGCCGGAATCAAGATTGCTGGGAGAAACATCAACAACCTCAGATATGCAGACGATACCACCCTAATGGCAGAAAGTGAAGAAGAACTAAAGAGCCTCTTGATGAGAGTGAAAGAGGAGAGTGCAAAAGTTGGCTTGAAACTCAACATTAATTAAGATTATGGCATCTGGTCCCATCAATTCCTGGCAAATAGAAGGGGCAGAAATGGAAGCAGTAACAGATTTTACTTTTTTTGGGTTCCAAGATCACTGCAGACGGAGACTGCAGCCATGAAATTAAAAGACGCTTAACTCCTTGGAAGGAAAGCTATGGCAAATTTAGATAGCATAATAAAAAGCAGAGATATCACCATGCCAACAAAAGTTCGTAGTCAGGGCGATGGTGTTCCCAGTAGCAATGTATGGTTGCGAGAGTTGGACCATAAGGAAGGCTGAGCGCCGAAGAATAGATGCTTTTGAACTGTGGTGCTGGAGAAGACTCCTGAGAGTCCCTTGGACTGCTAGGAGATCAAATCAGTCAATCCTAAATGAAATCAACCCTGCCTGTTCCCTGGAAGGACAGGTACTAAGGATGAAACTCAAATATTTTGGCCACCTAATGCGAAGAGAGGACTCTCTGGAGAAGACTCTGATGCTGGGAAAGATTGAAGGCAAAAGGAGAAGGGGAAGGGGAAGGATGAGATGGTTGGACAGCATCACCGATGCAACGAACATGAAAATGAGCGAACTCAGGAAGATAGTGGAGGACAGGAAGGCCTGGCGGGATATGGTTCATGGGATCACGAAGGGTCGGACACGACTTAACGACTGAAAAACGACATGGTATTGTAGGTGCTTGGTGCTGATCACAAAGCATACATACTTCTGATGCTGTGATCATATCATGATGTGAAAATAGACATCCTTTAAGTCTATGGCTGCAAGCCAGGCACCTTAGTAGAGAATGTTTGACACCGATATGCAGAATGCCATGGTCTCAATACAAGTGCTGACATCCTGTAGGTCTAAGATGGGACACAGATGTGTATCTTTCTTTGGTACCTCAAAATACCTTGAGTAAAAACACAATGCACAGACACACATGCACTTGAAAGGAAAGTCTATAATATGCTCTGTCAGGGTAGGGTTTGTAGTGATGAAAGCAGGAGTACTGAGCTTATCTTGACTTTGTCTTTGCAGGAGATGCAGAGGTGAGGCTGAACAGCTTTGCTGTCATCTTGGTCTCCTTCCAATGCTCTCAAGAGAATAATCTGTAGCAGGACTGCACAGATCCTTCAAATCAAAAGGTAGGTCTTCACTACAAGCCTTAGTGTACAGAAGCAGAGAGCCAAGTGTGCCTTCTGAGAGCTATGGAACTAACCACTGATGTTGAAGTTGATGGTGTTATTTGTTAGTGGTCATGAGGGGAACAGTATGGGACTGGGCTACGGTTGCTGTCCCTGCAGATATTCGAAGCTTGACGTTAGTGGCATCAGCCTGCAGGGACTTGACATCTCTACAATCTTCCCCCTCTTATATACCACAGACCACAAGAATGTCCGATTCCAGGAAGGGGCCCAGCAATACCATCTTTGAAACCAATGTTGGTAGGAAATGAGATCATTCTATGGCTTGATTGCCAACAGCTGCAGTCACCCAAACTTAGTCGCAGGCTGTGCCACTGAGTTGGAACACATCAATATTGGGTTTCTAGAAGGCTTTCCAGGAGACTTGGCCTCTAACCAATTATTTGCCTTCTTTTTTAGGGGAATCCCCCATACTGACCTCAAGACCACAGTGGGATCTATGGCATTTGCTGTGTCCCTTGGGGGCATTGCCTCAGGCTTGATGGCACTCTGCAAGGATTTGTGTCATGTGACCTGTCTGCTTCAAGGAAGCAGTGAAGATGGTGGGATTGTCGGTAGCACTGACATGGGTGCATCAGGAGTGAGAGCCGTCATCCAGTGTGCAGACTTGAGGCTAAGTTCTCTAAGAACATAAGAGCCCTGCTAGATCAGGCCAAAGGCCCATCTAGTCCAGCTTCCTGTATCACACAGTGGCCCCACCAGATGCCTCAGGGACACACACAAGACAACAAGATACCCATATCCTGTCGCCACTCCCTTGCACCTGGCACAAAGAAAACCTACGCCTACAACCAGGAGGTTGCTTTTCCCCATCATGGCTTGTAAGCTGTGATGGACTTTTCCTCCATAAATCTGCCCAATCTCCTTTTAAAGGCATCCAGGCCAGGTGCCATCACCATATCCTGTGGCAAGGAGTTCCACAGATGAATTACACGCTGGGTAAAGAAATATTTTCTTTTGTCTGTTTTAATACTCACTCCACTCAATTTTAGTGGATGTCCCCTAGTTCTAGTGTTGGAACACATCAATATTGGGTTCTTCGTCTGCCTGGAAAACTTTCTACAATGGATGCAGATGCCCACAATGTATTTATTTCCAAAAGACAACAAGTGTTGGACCCATCACTGGAGGTGAGTTTTGCCCCATAGCTGTGATTTTTTTTTTCTTAAACATGACCCTGCTTGCCACATGACACCACAGGGGTGAACTTTACTACTAATTGATAATTTAAAACTGGATGGTAAAACTAACAACTATTAAACAGCCATATACAGAAGAATGAGAACTGAGGTAAAAGTCTTATTTTTTCCTCCCTGATAGACTGAAGGGAAGCATTCCTCATGGTGCTCCTTCAGCAATGAATAGAAACCAAGGGTTTGGGTGTTCTTCTTGTGCTCAAGGCTGATTGCTGTACACAGGGTTTCCCCCACTACTCGAGAGCACTGGCAGAATGCACAAGGTAACTTCCGACTCCTATGCAAATGCACTACTCTATTACATGCGACTACACATGTAATGTGTAGGCAGAAGAGTCTAGCTCAGTTGGGAGAGCTGCTGCCTTTAAAGCCTGAAGACCGGTGAACTTGATAAGTTCGAGACACGCCGCCGGCAAAAAGCTGTGAAAGCCTCCAGGAGGAGAGATAAGAGCTTCCAGCTGCGTTGGTTGAGTGTGGGAGGCGCCAGCCAGCAGAATTGTCAAGACTGTAAAAAGGATACCACCTGGAAAGTAGCCGTTCATGAAAGATTGGACATATATATCTTGTAAAAAACCCCAAGGGACAGCCTGCCCATGTACACCGCGCCTTGGATTAAAGTCGGAGGAGAAATCCAATGGCCAAGAAAGGCGGTGTATAAATACTGTATATTATTATATTATTACACAAAGACCACGAAGAACTGAGCTGCAGTCAAGACAGCCTTCAAATACTGCCTCTGCCGGGAACTCACTAAGTGGCTTTGCACTAGTCACTCTCTTTCAGCCACTGGCGTCGCTCGAGGTGGGGCGGAAAGCTAAGTTCTGCAGCTTTCCACCCCACCGTTACTCTCCTGCACGAGGCGCCCCGCCCTCTCGCCGTAGGAGCCTGTCAGCGGAAAGAAAGCAACGCGCAGGGACTCTCCTGCGCGTTGCTTTCTCTCCGCTGACGGGCTCCTACGAGGAGGGGGCAGGGCGCCTCGTGCAGGAGAGTAACGGTGGGGTGGAAAGCTGCAGAATTTAGCTTTCCGCCCCACCTCGAGCGACGCCAGTGCTTTCACAGTCTCAACCCCTTAAGTGAAATTTCAGGGATGATACAACCACCTTATCAGGTAAGAACAACAACAGAATGTCGTGAAGTACTATGACCACTCAAGTGCTACATAAATGCCAAGTATTATTATGAGTCTTACATTGAGAACAGCTGCTATGAGAAAAGGGAATAACTGCTTAATTTTTTCTTTGCAGTTGTGATAACCGAGATAAGTGTTTCTTCAACTAACGTTAAGAGATTCTCGTCATAGAAAGGTTGAGAATCTGAAAGACTGTATCCATACAGCAATGGTTTAAATAAAAAAAAAATCAAAGCTAAGGGGGAGGGCAGATTCACTTGTTTTAAAATATTAAATACCACTCAATTTAAATACGTTACTGTTCCTAACATGCTGATATTTACAATCACAGCAGGTCTTAAATACCGTATTGACCTGAGTATAAGACTCACTTTTGTCCCCTAAGGCAAGTCTTTAAAGTAGGGGTGCGGCCTACAATCAAAGTCTAGCATTTTCTGCCTAGAGTTTTCTGCAAAGTGTCCCTTTTTCAAGCCTCTCCAAATCTCTTTCAAAAGGTAAAACGTTTTCTTTTTTAAAAACTGCAAAGCGCTGTGTTTTCAGCTCTTAATCACTTGCTAAATGGCCAGGATCTCTCTAGCAACCTCTAGCCTTAGAGGCATTTGAAAAATTAACCCTTAAGTTCCAGCCCCAGGACTCTGTGGAAACTAAGATATTTATTGATCCTGCAGTTTGAAAGTTGAGAGCAAGAGCTCCTGCATAGGCTTATCATATCCAAAGGGGGACAGAGTGCCAACCTTTAGGCTGCAATCCTATGCACACCTTCCTGGGAGTAAGCCCCATTGAATGCAATAGGACTTACTTCTGAGTAGACATGCTTAGGATTGTGCTGTCAACCACTGAAATTTGAGCAGGTGCAGCTCATCATCATGGAAGTGTGCAACAAGCTGCACCTGCCCAAATTCCAAAGGTTAAAGGTAGGCACTCTGCCCCCCCCTTTGGATCTGGGAAGGTTACTAATACTAGAGTGCCCAGATTCAATAAGGGACAGGGTGCCTATGCCTTTAACTGTTCTAAAGCTGTACTGTTTTACTAATGTGTATATTTTCTTTAAGTTAAAAAAAGTTAAAAATATATTTTTTAAAAAAATAGCACCAAACATTAAGGGTACGGCTTATAATCAGGAGCGTCCTATACTTGGGGCAATACGGTAGTACATCAGTTATCTTTTTGCAATAACTTTTTGTTCTTTTTCTTTTTAAAGGTAACACCTATCATTTCACCAAATGTAATATAGGGATACACATACTGTACTCAATTATGTAGAATATGTCTATTTGAATTTAAACTTGCATTCGGCAAGAAAACTTTATTTTATTTGCTTTTGATACTAAAAGATTTTTATTCATTGTTAACAGAATAGATGCATTTTAAGATTATATTAATAATTCAACAATACACATAGAAGTCCAAGATGCTTTAATGGGGACGCTACAGTCCAGCGTCAAATATTAGATGAAATTCTAAAAATTTGTGTATCTATCTTACCAAGGACGGGGACTAGATGCAAATAAAAATGTCTTCCAAACCACTCAGGATCAGAGACCCATCATGACCCATCACACCCATGGGTTCTAAGAACAAAAAGGCAAACACTCTCAAAATTCAGGGGTTCTGGAGATGTTTTGAATTTGTGATGTAGGGATTCCTTCTATACAAAAAATGAAACGAACCATGCAAAGAAACAAAAAACCCCAATGCAACCATACAGGCTTTGATTAGTGTTGGAACGGAGAACAGTTTAGATGGGTCGCCCGATGTTTCTTGAACGCTTCCTACTTTTCTAACTTGATTTGACAGTTTTTAAACAAGAAAAAGCCTCTTCGTGCTTTTCCTTTGGCATACTCCGTTTCCAAACTGTTTCATCCAATACGTGACAAATTCCAAACACGCAATATAAGGAAACATTGTTGCTTTTCAAATGCATAAAAGCAGAACATGTTCTCACGAACAGCGTAAACGTTGGGGCACTCTGAAGTGGTGGACTAGAAGTGCCTACAAATTGGCATCTTGAGTTCAAACCACTGTGGCCAGAGAGTTCTTGCTCCTCTGCCAAAAATCCTGAAGACGGGCCGTAGCTCCTGACTAGACTATAGAAAGACTCAGATACAGACAGAGACACAGATTTTGTTTTCTTGTCATGGAAATCAAAAGCTTTTGTGCAAGTGCATTTTCCTGACAGGTTGCAAGGTAGGAGAAACTGACTGTTAGTTCTTTAGGCGATAAGTCACGAATCTGGTGGACAAAGGCGTCATTCTTTTCCTGTAGTCAGTAACTTGAGGGCTTTCTGTAGATTCTGCACAGCAGTGCTCACATCTTCATATTGCAAAGCACTGCCAGCATATTTGCAATATTTCTGAGCTCTGGCAAAGTCTTCTGGAGTCAAACGATTTTCCCCTGTGATAGAATGGAGAGATGACCAAGAGTCAGAGTCACTACATTTAGTACATATTCAACTTAACCACCTGAAATAGTTTATAATATCCGTGATGAATACTAAAGTGATACCTTTGGGGAGTAAACCAATACTTTGAGAGGGATATGCTCTTTCTCTGAAGTCACTAAGAAAGGCTTTTAAAAACCCCAGTCAGTTAAAGGTGTTACTCATGTTACAATCTGCACAAAACAAAGACAATGCCTCATGCGTTAAACCTTGCATTTCCTTTTTTTCCCAGCCTGGAAGACAACTGAGGCCATTCATGCCTTCTCCGTGTAATCTGTCTAGATATGGGAACATCCCCTGTTACAAGATACACTTGTCCCCTGATGAAAGATACGCACATCACCATATTTTCGTGTCCCTAAAGGCGAAAGAAAGCCAAACATGTATTCGATGTGCACCCCATGCAAAGGCAAAACAATGCGTCACCAAGTAGTGAGCAAACTTTTGAGATCTTTGGGAATGTCCTTTGGGGAGGGAGTGAAAGATGGACATGGTCAGAAAGCCCTGGTGTCTGCAGTCTTCATGTCTTCAGATGATGTGCCTATGCTTTTTGTGAAGTATTAGTTTACATCTGTAACATGCAGCCTGGCATCCAATACCCGATGACTGTATAAGTCCATGGTTAACTTCTAAGGTCAATGGTGGCCTCCCCTCCCTTTGGCAAGAACAAAGTTACCCCAAAACTGTCCTGAGGACATTTTGTTTTTTGTATTAGGGTGCCAAAAGCAACTTGAAAGTTATTCTTTTAGAAAACAGCCAAGGCATTAGTCCAGTATTCAACAGATTTTCTGGAACAAAGCCTAAATTAACCAATCTAATCTTATTTTTACAATACCTACTCTATTACATGTTCTGCTGGCAAAATGCCTTATTTATTATTATGAGGCCTAGTTATAGAAACATTTCAGGAAAAGGCTTACAATATTTGAAAGTGAAATAGAGAGAAAAGTGGAGTGATTTCCCTAAAAAGAAACATTTAGAAAACAACATATGTGGTAGTTTTTAATTTGTATCATTTGGAAGGATGAAATTCTGAAAATATTGACACATGGGGAGCGCAATGCCTTATGTAGCAAGAAGCTAGACACTCCAGAATCCAAGGACAATATTAGTATAGCAGTTATATTCATTACTGAAATGTGACAGTCCAGAGTTAACTTCCACCAACTATGCATCTTTCAGCTACACAGGAACCCGATATTGAAGCTGAAAATGCACTTAGATCAAGGATAAAGAAATTAGGTTAACGAGAAAGGAAAACTGTTTAAAATGAGAATTGGTGTCCGACAACACTTGTATCTGTTTTAAACCTGGCTCCACTCTTGCTCCTTGGAGATTACAGAATTTATTTAAAATACCACAAATTTATCCCAGAACAGTAGCTGTATTTGTCTGTAGTTGCAAAAACCAGACTTCTGTGGTAGCTCAATGATTAAAGAAAAATACTGCGATATGAGCTTTTGTGCCACTATGTATGGTGCAAAAAGCCTACATCACTAGATGGCCTGCATGCAGGCCCTCAAGCGCTGGACAGACAGACAGACAGACAGACAGACAACGCAGCACCTTTTTGTGCATGCAGCTCCCGATTCTGCAGAGGATACATACACAGAAGCCTGGTTTTGCCGCCATGCAAGACTCTTGCTAGATCAGGTGGAAAGGGCCCAACCAGAAACACACTCAAGGCTGGACCTTGTAAAGTACTACAGAAGAAGCCAACCAGCTGTAGATTTTTAAAAAAATTATTTTAATATAGATGCGAGTTTAGAAACACAATTAATATCAACTATTCTTCTGAGCCTTGGAACATTTAAATGTCACATTACCGTGCATTACTGGTGCATAAGGAACAAGAAGAGTAACAAACATGGAAGGTGATTACCACAATGACATGTACAAACCTGTCAAATTGTCTAAGTTTCAATGTGTAGAAGTCATCAATGTAACAGTTTGCATACAGAATTAAAAAAATAGGGATAGGCTCACTGGTCCAATCTGGTACCGCCTCAACAGTCCATAGGCTAGCCTTTTGCCCATGAGCTTTTATAGCTAAAGAAAGCATTTTAGCCTTGGTCAATTTCCCAAAGCTAGTTTCCTTCATCCCTTTTCTCTATTTTACATTCTGCACAGCACAAAAGTTTGTTCTAGGGTGGTATTTGGAAACCTAACCATGCCCTGGTTAGCTATGCAACTGTATGATTGATTGAACTGTCCACAGGTCCACGATGCAATCTTGTAAATAGCTCCACTGAATTCTGCCACACTTGCTTCATATAGCTCAGGCTGTATGAGCATTACATTGTGCCACTTTCAATAGACTGCAGTCAGTATTTTCAAAGGGTGAAAATCAGAAAGATTGCCAAAAAATCTTACCTGCAGCTTGAACATTATAAAGTGAAGGGTCTACTATGGGAATATTCTGAGGAGTGGGTTGAATTGTGCTGCTTGTCACACCTGTAAACACAAGATAAATTATTTATATATTGAGAGCTATATCATCATTTGCAAATCAATGTCTTCGAGTCTAGCCTACTCCACAGGAAGATAAATGAAAGAGTATGTAAAGCATTCTGGATGCTGGAAGGGACCACAGAGATATCACAGGTGCTTTTTAAAAAAATAAATATTACTAATTGATTTACAGTGCCTACAACCTCTTGAAATTTTACCTTAACTGGGACAGAGGAAAGAAGTACAAGAATTCAGAAAAACGTTAGAGAAATGTTCAGTCAATAATGTATGTTAAGAGTGTCATATCTGCACAGCATCTATCATTAAAAGTTTGATATCCAGTTACCAGACTTCCAAGCAATTTTTGTATAACAGCCTACTGTAGGTGTATCAAACAAACATGCAACGGCCAGTGTAAAGACCACTCATAAAAAGAGCACACTGTCACCACATGGCCACATGCTGGAGAGAACAAAATATACAGAATTAAGAAGGGGGATGCTGGGGTTGTCCTTTGTCCCCAAAAGAATTGGGCACAGGAAGTCAGGAATTCCACTCGAGAATCTCTTTAGTGCACTGAAAGATGATGGAAAGGGACTAATCAAGCTTCCTCTTTGTTTGAACTTAAGTCAATATTTTAAACCCCCATGACCGGCACCAATCTTCCCTACTTCTCTACTGTAAAGCTAACAGTACAGTCTGAAAAATGGTAACTCAGAACTACATTCAACTGTTCAATGGCATTTACATCCAAGAAAGTGTGCGTAGGATTGCAGACTGTATGTTAAAATATGAGCACTGCATATTTTCCACCTCTAAAACATAGTAAGCTGAGGCTATTACCGTATTTCTTCGAGTCTAAGGCGCCATCGATTCTAAGGCGCACCTTTACTTTCAGTACCACCAGCAGGGGGGAAAAATCCATCGATTGTAAGACTCACCTCCCTTCATTGAATCTACCCGCTCAGCACCAACTCTCCCCAGCATGTCTCCTGCAGCTGAGGATGACTGAGTGCACTGCCTTTGCACAGCATTTCTGGCCCCGTCAGAAAGTGCCATTTCCTTCGTTACCTGGGCTTGGGGGAGCTTCAGGGAGGCCTGCGCAACCCTCTGCAGGCCACCCTGATCTTCAGTTCGGCGAAAAACAGCGATTTTTGGGCATTTCTGGTTTTCACGAAAACCGGAAATGGCTGAAAATCACCGATTTTTGCCGAACTGAAGATCAGGGAGGGCTGCAGAGGGTTGTGCAGGCCTCCCTGAAGTCCCCCCAAGCCCCAGTAAGTAAGAAGATAGCATTTTGGGGTGCTTTTTGGAGACCTTCGATTCTAAGACGCACCCCATTTTTTGAAACTTAACTGGGAAAAAACATGCGTCTTAGAATTAAAGAAATACAGTATTTTCTTTTCTTTTCTGACATACAAGTGTTTAATTCAAACTGGCTTTAGCTAGTGGAAGTCATCCGATTACACCTTTTTACAAGAAAATCTACATTTCCAAAACCTTTCCTTTCACACGGATAAAAGAAAGAAGAGTTAGGATTCATAGAATAGGAACTGAAGAATTGGTTCACGCACACAGAGTGATATATATATATATATATATATTTTACTTTTGCCTCTGAATACCGATACTTTGTCATCTCAAACTATTTCTACAATTTGGTCAGCTTCAAAAACAGTCAGATTTTCATGCATCATTCAGACCTGCTGTTAGGAAGAGAAAAACCAGAAAGTCCCCTTCTGCATGAGGAACTACCTGCATGATTCATAAGATCCAGGCCACACTCTTCAAGCAGCGATACACCACATCAGAGCGTTAGCTCAAAGTTTTGCCTCCAACTGCACCCATGGATCTCCACGTTCAGTGGATAACTAACTTTTAAATTTGGAGGAGTGGGGCATTATCAGGCAAGCCAGTAAATAGTGATTTTATAGACGCAAACTCACAGAAACCTTTGTTGAACAAATTTCGAGACAATACTGCAAGACTGATTATGCAGGAACGTAATTTGTAATTTTATCTTGCCCTTCACTTTTAGTATAGGACCAACTTAAGGTACTTTAGTATAGGACCAACATATAGATAGCCTACCTGTGTTATGAGGCACTTCAGCAGGAGTATTAGCTGGAGCATGAGCACCAGGTGGGATATGTATGCCAGTGAAATTGCTTGCAGGCACATTGCCCGATTCATAAGTAGAGGGTGATGGTTGTGATTCTTGGTTGGGTAGAGCAGGGGAAGCAGGTTCTTCATTTTCATCACCTGGTAAGTGCAGAACAGAAACGTATCGATTTTTTACTTAACTGCAATGAAATTATTTGTATGTTTAGAAAGATAGTATCATCCTCGTCTTCAAATCAATGTCTTTTAAGCCCAAGCTACTTCACAAGATCATTGTCTGGGTAAATGAAAAGAGCTGTAAAGCACCCTGGAAAATTATTCATGCCACTGCACATAAACCACCAGAAGAGAAATTTTAGATTAAAATAGCAACAAGATGCATAAGGTCAATATCCACCATCTGCATCAATCTCAGTAATTTTTTTCATTAAAAATGTGAATATCATGTCAAGGTGGCGGAGAAGGTGAGCTGTGCCCCATGCAAGTGGGGCACCTGAGGAAAAGGTGGAGTCCACTCCTGCACAGACAGCCTTGTCTCCACAAGCAGCCACATGGGAATGTTCCCCCCTTCCAGTCACCGCCCCACCCATAGTCTCACAGTTGTTGCAAGACAAAACTGCTACTTCTTCAAAAACAAACGAACAAAACAAAAACCAAATTTAACAAACTAATTAGGTAACTAGAAGAAAATTCCTAAGTTGTGAGATCGTCACCACTTCAATGGGTTAACAGATTGCCTAAATCCATCCTCAGAAAAACTCTGCGTCAAACAGTCTTCTCTTGTTCCACATCTAAAATGTACCACAATAAATCTGCCTTTCATTCTGGAAATTTAGACAATATTTTAAGCTTCCTGGGACAGAGAGCAGGATTCTAAGTGTTACTGAATGAAGTGGTGGTGGCCACTACCACCTTTGGCCATTACAAAAATGTCATTACAATCCAATTCTCACATTTCTTATGAAAACATTTCTAAGATAATCCATTTTATTTGTATGGAAGTTCATCACATGACTCTGGGAGAATGAGCAGCCTTCTTGTGCCCTGTAAGATTTATGTTAATGCCATACAAATAAATTAAGTGAGCAACTGCACGTTTCCACAAGGCTTTAGACATTCTGACAAAATGCTTCAGTACACCCAAGAATAAAATTGCATACAGAAGCCCATGTCACTGACCAAACAGTTCCAAGATGTACAGTATGGTTTTCAAGATCACAAGGAGACTAACACTTCTAGAAACGATGGAATTTTGTCAAGTTACAGAAAGTGAGTTTCATTTTGTTTCAACACTGACTTTTTCCGTTTGCAGGAGAAGGAAGAAAGTGAGCAAGCAGAAAGGAATGGGGGAAGTCCTCCAGTACACTTAAACAATGATGCTTTTCTTTCCCAAATGCACAAAGCAAGAATTATGAGAAGTTCTTTGGGTATTTTGGAATACAAATACATTTCCATATGAACTTTGGCACCAGAAGGCCCTCCATCCATGTTGTAGGTTATGTGCCACATAAAATACGATTTCAAGAACATTCTTCAACCGGATTTTACCAGGTTTTTCTTCTACAGATAAAATAAAAAAGTGTATGCTAGAACAAAAACAGTAGAGCATTCTGAATATCAATCTATTTTTAGATGTCAGCGTTTTCACAGATGCCCATTGCCCATTTTAAATCAATGCAAGGAAGTAATCATAGTTTTCATGTAGTTTCATACATACTGTACAATCATACAGTTGTCAATTTTGTATTTTTTCCAGTTCAGTTCAGTTAGCCTTAGGCATCAATTTTTTTAACATTAAAATTTCAAAGCACCAAATCTTACCAAATCTTACCAGTTTGCACTTAGGCAAGAAAAAACAATGTATCCAGCCAAGATAATGTAGCCATGGCCACTGTTTTTACTCTCAGCTGCTATAATCAACAAGGAAGATGTCTAGAAATCTTGCATTATCTAATGTTCAGCATATGCAACTAAATGACATGAGGTAGATGATTAATACTTCCATTGCTTTGCAGTTATATCAATACCTTTGCATCAACCAGCAGATTACTGCAAAGTGGGGGCTGATTGACTTTATACAGTTACTGGGTATAAGTTCACTGGCTCCTTTCCTCTTACATCTAAGTGCAAGAGAGAGAGAGAGACAGACAGACAGACAGACAGACAGACAGACAGACTTACAGGCAAGCAAAAAATTCAAGAATATAACAGAAACATTGGAGAGTGGGTAGCCTTCCAAGTCTCTCTCAGTGGGAGCTATGAATTTTACTTGCTCAATGGACAGGAATCTGTAACAGACGTGGCTCAACTTTGATTGAAACGGCGCAAGTAGTGACTAGTGCCACAGTTCTATGCTTGGCACCCCCGCCCCGCCCTGGGAATACTACTAAGTAGGGCTAGGCTGCATTTGCTGCAGTCTTTCCATGTCATACACAGTCTCATAGTGTCCCATGTAAAGAAAAAGGGCCCCTTTCCACCCCTGAAAGGCAGACTGTCCGTGCACAGCTGAGGGCCAGAACAGACGTGATGTGGCTATGAGTGCACTTACCCAGATGAGAACTCCAGAGCATGTGTAAATACACTTCTGTGTGTTCTGTGTGTTCACTTATGTGCAGATTTAGCAGAGCACTGGCCAGAGCCATCAATGGCTGGTGTGCTCTATGCAAAGAGACGGACGTGTAAATTAGCACATTTGGACAGGATGGGCCTTGTGTAGAACACTAATGTGGATAATTGCTTTTCTCAGTGAACCACATCAAATCTGTTTTGGCTGGTAGGTGTGCAACAGCAAGAGCAAAGTTTATCTGTGGAAAAACACGGGTAGGTATTTCTCTACCAAGCAGCACTTAAAGAACTGTACCCTTAGTGTGACAGCTCAAAGTATTGCTCTATGAAGATCACATTCATAAAAATCAGGCTGCTCCAATGTTCTGTTAACATCTTGGCAGCTTGGTGCTCTAACTGCTCACTTAAGAATGTTCATACATTTTGAAGGAAACGCCGTGAACGCTTGTTTTTAAATTAGTTTTATTGGTGTTTTTTGAATAGTTTTTAAACATTTTTAAACAAAGTATTTTACATGGCTTTTAACCTGATTTTTAAACGTTCTTGGGTTTTTTTTTAAATCACATTCATGTTTAGTTACCCTAAATATGTCAAAAATTCTACCGTAAATCACTTGCTGTTATTATCTTTAGGGTTTTTTTTTTTTGCTTCAGTTGTCAATGAGTTCATCACCAGAAAAAAAACATTCAATTGTGTGAATGTACACAGGCCTCTAAGATCTACATTAAATACATGGAGTTGCATCTAAAGTGAACCCTTTTTGAACTTTCAAATTAACAGCATATCAAAAATCTACAGATAATGAAAGAGATACATACAACATAGCTGCGTGTGTTTAGTTACTTACATAAAGGCTTGGGCAATAATGATTGGATTCACAATGGTATCGACACAAATGTTTTTTCCCCAATATTTTGTGTCTATTTTGAATGCTCAATGAGAAAAGCAAACACTTTTAAAAATAAAAAAATCTGAGCATTTCAAAGAAGAGAAGGCTTTATAAGGAAGATTTGAAACAAGATGGTTACTCACCGTATTCATCATCCATTCCAATAGGTCCAGATTGGGGAGTCTCTCCATTCTTTAAACAATTATGAATATATGCTGCCTTCCATCTGGCATATTTTCTGTGCTGAACGTTCTGGAAAATAAGCAATTTTTAAGTTCATGTGATTCTGAGCCTCGGAAAAAACTAACTTCTCTCTTCCTTCACAGAATGAACATTTGCTGCACACAGTTTCTTCCTAACAAAACATCAATTTCAAATGTTTCTCACTCACACACACACACACACACACACACACACACACACACACACACACACACACACACACACACACTTTTTTTTAGGCCTTGCATTTAAGTGTATAGTCCTCTTTGGTCATGCTAAACTAGTTGCATACTTCTTTAAATTTTAGCCCTTATGTGGTATGCAACCATAACATACCACAATTACTTATGTTCCACATTTATATCGCATTCCTCCAAAAAGCTCAAGGTAGTGTACCCGGCTTCTCCCCTTCCTCTTTTATCCTCACAACAATCATGAGAAGCTTTACACAGAATTTAAATTTTCTACTTTATCCATCCTGATTACCAAGGTATTTTATCTGATGTTTTCACAAGCTGGATGCCTCCACGTTTGCAGGTCTGAATTTTTACTCAGATAATATTGGCTTTTCAGGCTCAGTTTCTATAAATACTGTACTGAGTTTGGAATGAAAAAGTAAGGTTAGGAAAGTTTTAACGCATCAATATTTATACGATTTGCTTACTGTGCCATGTTCTGTTTCTGCAGAATAAGGGCTGTATTGTAAATTATCCTTCTGTGGGGGCTAATGCCCCCACAGACTAGCGTGGAAGGGCTAGTGTGGAAGTAATAGTGCAAGATTCTTGCACGCAGAAATCCAAATGGAATCCTGACATGGCTTTGCATTTGCACAACATGTTGCACAGGTGTCACACATAAAACTGCTGTGCAATTGTTCCCCCACATGGAAAAGCACAAAAGGTCATTGATATATACATGCACCCTTAGGATACAATCCTATGTAGTCCTAGGATACAATCCTAAGTATCTTGGCTGATATTTTTATTAGTGTTTTCACATGAACATAAATGTGTTTTTATAAAATATTTATATCATGCCCTTCTACTAGAAGAGTCCAAGGAGAGTAATACAATCAATTCAAACAGCAAACAATAATACACCAATTAAAAATATGATCCACAGAGAAATACAAAGCAGCAAAATTTTCCTGAACCCCATATTCAAAAACATAAAATACGTAAGTTGCTGGTGTGTAGGGAGGGGCTATAGCTCCGTGGAAGAGAATCTGGCTGGCAGGCAGAAGGGTCCCGGGTTCAATGCCTGGCATCTCCAGGTAGGGCAGCGAACAGCTCCTATCTGAAACTTTGGAGATCTACTGCTAATCAATGTGGACAATACTGAAACCGGCATCTCTGCTCGACTGAGGCGGTGGGTAGAGATGGCAGAGAACTGACTTTGCTGGTGAACAAAACTTCTCCCTCACTTTCTGGACTGGGTTTGGCTCTCGAGTGCTGCTCTGCCTGCCTTCCTCGTAAGGGCCCTCGAGGAATGGAGGATCTCAGGGCCTCGTGAGGAAGGCAGGCAAGCAGAGCAGCACAGCTGAGCCCGATCCAGTCAACGAGGGAGGGGCTGACAGGCGGGTTTTGTTAAGTAAAAGCTTTCTTAACTGACATGCTTGGTTAACCGGCAGCCCCCATTCCCGATGGATGCTGGTTACCACAATTTTTACTGTATGCACAAATAATACCCACCCCCATCTCACACCAAAGTGTGTTCCTTGATTCCAACAGAGCTTATTTTCAAGTAAGTGTGCTTAGGATTGAAAGATCAAAAGACAAATATTTGAGGACTGTCACATCTGAAGGAAAAAAGGTAGCCCATTATATAGCTCCACATGTGTCACACACTTCCCTCTGCCATGAGGGGAGGCAGTGACAAGGAGGAAATGTGCAATGCCCAAGGACATAACGCATAATAATTTCCACATGTTCAAACACTATTTCAATTATATTTTATTCATAACACATCATTAATGTTTTGGGGTAAAAAACAAAAAACCCTACAAAATCTGAAATAGGAAACATGTGTACTTCCATATGAAAAGCATGTTAAGCAAGATTATATATCTTATATGTTACTAGGCGTCTATAAATTTAACCTCTTTCTACAGGCAGTCGGAGAAATTTTCCTAGTGTTTTAGATGTAAGATGACCAAATGCCTGCTGTAGGCTAGTTTGTCATGGGGACTGGAGATGTGGGAAGCTGAAGAGACATTTTGTCTTGATAAAGAGCGACAGTACAAGGCTGAGAGATGGGCTTCACTGCAATTTTTTTTCTAGTCATGCACTTGTCAACTAATAATTCTTTTTTGCTAGTTCAAGCTTCTTTTCTGGTGCTTCAGCAGCATGTTGCCGATTGCCGAATAATCAATGGCCGCTGGGCAAAGGACAATGTTTGAGAAGCCCCTCTCTCCCTCTCCTTTAGCAGTGAACAATACAGAGGCTTCACTTGCTTTCTGTACTTTTAAATGTGAAGATGGTGTTTTGGGTAACTCTCAAGTACTGTATAGTTACAGTATAGTTCTTACTGATGCTGCAGTACCTGCTCTTTGGAACATCTATGCTGCTGAAGAGGGGAGATGGTGATTTTGGTGATCTCATAAGAATCATGCCGACATCCTATTTAGATGTCCTGTTCAGGCATCCAACAAAGCTGGGACTATTCCAGGCCAGGGTTGAAAACAGAATCCTTCCCTCTTGTGTGAAGGGGAAAAGAGAATGCATGTACCCAAGGCCAGGAGATGTTGCATGGAATCAGGATTAAATTATGGTTCTGCGAGATGTCCCAAGGAGGCTATTCTCAGTGTAAACAAGCAGCATTTTAGTTTCTTACTCAATTTCTTTCTCTAGCAGGACATTATCATCATGTAGCTATACCAAACATTTCAATTCCTGACTGCAGGTTTTGTAAAGATGTGGTTAAGCATATTCACGCAAAAGACACTGGTCAGTTGTGGAGCTGCAGGCGTTTCTCATAAGCGACAGCCAGTTCACGTACCCTGCTTTTGGGATGTGAAGTGCTCCAACACGGGTTTCGCTAATTTGACAGGCATTCCACAACGCCCTTTGAGTGGCTTTGAAACTCGCCTACACTAACTTTATGAATTTTGTATTCCTGCACAAGACTTTCAACATTGCTGGCATACTTTTCCATCCGGGCCCCTAATTTCATCCATTTTGCACAATTCCTTCAATTTTATTTTCCAAAAAGGAAATGCCAGAAAATGGAACATCTTGTTTATAATTTATCTGTTCCAGCGTGTCCCAGACTAAACCTCCTGCAGAACATGTGTAAGCAAGAGAAGCTGACTGCGGAGTTGGCTCACATCCTTTTTTTTAAAGTAGTCTTTATGATGGTTTTCCATTTTTTCCTTTTATTAGGCATACTTAAGTCTAATCCTGGTGAGCCAAAATAAAGAGTCTTTGTTTAAATAAGAAATTTGCCTTGAGAGTTGCTTAAATTATATTTACCCCAGTTATTTAAAAGCAGGGGTGGGTCGCTTAATAGGCACAAGATGCATGCAGGCCGCCAAGCTCTTCTTTGCAGTGGCTGGGAACTTCCAGCAAAAGCACCAAGCGCAGCTCAAAAAATGCGACCAACAGAGTTTGGTCCGACACCCTTGCCATTCTTAACATAGTACCTATTCCTTTTCCATGTTTGTCCTGGATCTCTGGGTCCTTTCAGCACCTATGCCTACAACTTTTGTACTACCATATCATTACAGCACACAAGTCTGTACACTCATTACAGCACACAAGCACATTACGGCCACAGTCTGCCGAGTGCCCAAGACAACTAAGGCTTATGGTACGAAGTATAAAAACCTGGACCTCCAAACAAGTTCCTTCAAGTTCCTTTGATGCTGTGTGTCCCACATTCAACTTTCGGGAGGCCAGTCCTGACGGCGGCCAACAGTTATGAAATGTGCCAATTCTGACATAAGCAACAGACTAACATGCATACAGAGTTTAAGCGTCTATGTCATGTTATTTTTTATTTTTAAATTTGCACATGACGTATTTAAGTACATAGTATAATTGACGCTTCACAGCTCTATTTCTTTGGAAAGCAAGCAGCAGTGGCGTTTTTGTTGTTGTTTTTTAAATGGGAGAACAGAAATAGATAGCAGTACAAAGTAAGTACAGCAAATGCTTGACTTAATGGACCTCGATTTAACAGAATTCAGAACGGACATAGTCTGCTACTTTAAAAACAAGTCATACGTTTTGTGCATGAACATGTGCGTTGTCATAAATGCATTCAGATTTAACAGGCTTTCAATATTAATGGACGCTCCTTCCCCCATCAGTCCATTAAATCAAGGGTTCACGGTATCTCACTTTCCTAACACTGCCATGACACCTATTCCTTTGACCTTGGTAGGAACAACAATGTAGTCTGAGACAGTGCCGACATAATGCAAAATGATGGCTTAGAGATTAGGTAGCAAGATCATGCACTTCTATCCCCACGCCCCTATTTTATGACATATGAATTCCTCCCATCTTAGTTTGCCATTACTTGCAACCATTATTAACCCTGATTGAGGGTACTGTTGCTCGCCCTGGCTAGAGTCTGCAAGAATGGTCCTGGTGGGAGATCCCACCACCTGCTCCCAATCCAAAACCATGGTCCTGCCTTAAATTTGAATTATTCTTTGGAGGAGAGCATGTAGCACTGTATTTCTCTGTCGCCCAATGAAACCTGAGACTCCTGCTCCACTACAATCCTTCTTCACATATAGCTAGTTAAAATGAAGAGTAAGAGCATCTACATTCTAAAACTGAAAGCCATGCACGATTTTATCATTTTAGCCCATTCCAAAGGCACAGAACCATAAAAAATATATGACAAGTACAGTTAACTATCTTTAAAATATACAAAATTACATTGAGGAAGATTTTCTGTGCTTTTTGGTTAAAATACAAAGCAATATGAATGGAGTTTGGTGTTTATTAATTTTTCCTTTCTCTCTGGATTCTCATCCATCCTCTTGAGCATCTCCTTAATTTGCTTTGGTTTTTCAATGCGACTGTTTTGCATGGCAATGCTAAGCAACGAAAATTGCTGTTTTGGTTCCTTTCATCCAGTTCCTTAAGCTAATTTCTTCCTTTTAAATACCAAAATGGACCATTCTAAGACGTGTGCAGAATTAAAGATTGCTTCCTTTCTCCATTCAGACTTTTTGAATGAGCTGCTTTCATAGATATGAACTCTGCTGCTGCTCCGTATTAGTTCAAAACTACCATAATATTTGCAATTAACAGCTGCTGTTCTGTGCAAAAAATACTATGGCCTGGATCCAAAGAACCACACAACTAGTTCCGTCTACCAAACTGGGCCTTTAGGGCTTCCATTTGTCAAGCAGAAACTTCCTAAGATCAGACAGCAAACTGAAAAAACTTTCAAACATACATTACAATCTAGAGGTCTGTCAAAAATCCCACTGGCACGCCCAAGCACTTAAGATGCTTCTAATGTAGCTCTGGATTCTAGACCAGGGTTTCCCAAAGTGTGGCTCACGTCCCACTTGGTGGGTTGTGGAGGCCACACGGGGTGGGTCATGGTTTGGGCCCTCCCACCCTCCCTTGCTCTGGTTTGGCTTCAAATTGGAACCATTCCGGAAGCTGAATGACTTAACCGGAAGTGGCTTTCCGAGGCTTCTGCGGGTCATTCTGAGGCCTGCAGAGGCCTGTGCAGTGGGTCACTAGCCTGGCGTGAACCGGAAATTGCCTCCCTGCCCCCTTTTTTTAAACCAGTAGTTATATACCGCCTTTTCTTTGGTCATCGGATTTCTCCTCCGACTTTAATTCAAAGGCGGTTTACATGGGCAGGCTTTCTAAACCCCAAGGGGTTTTTACAATACAATAATGTTCTAATCTTTTGTAGAACCCTTCATTCTAGATGTTTCTTTCACAGTCCAGCTCTCTCTCTCTCTCTCCGACGTTCACCTAGCTGACAGGGCAACCTTGACTCTCACTCAAGTGCAGCTGCAGTTCCACTCCCCCACAGAGG
Source organism: Plestiodon gilberti rubricaudatus (assembly GCA_026170595.1). Taxonomy (NCBI): domain Eukaryota; kingdom Metazoa; phylum Chordata; class Lepidosauria; order Squamata; family Scincidae; genus Plestiodon; species Plestiodon gilberti. The sequence continues at coordinate 69,327,834 of JANXHW010000001.1, forward strand.
CTCTGCAACTTATCAGCTAGGTGTGCCGGCAGCTTTCCGACAGACACAGACACTTCTGGCCGTCTTAAACTGCAGTCCTTCAGACCTTCAGGCATATATAAGATGGTCGCTCTACCAACCGAGCCAGACGTCCTGCCCTTCCAGTAAGCCATTCTGGCGCTGCGACCCACCGGGGATGAGGTGGGTCACAGCGCTGAAGTGTTTTGAGAACCCCTATCCTAGTATATAAGATGTTCTAACACAGAAATACCCCAATCCAATTAAAACTAGTTGCAACTAACAGGGTAAGTCACAATTAATTTTCAAAGGGACTTAGGCTAAAAACCTAGGCTAAAAACCTATGATCACCTACTTGAGAGGAAGTCCCACTTAATATAGCTAGACTTACATATGAGTACGTGCATAGGACTGTGCCATTAGTCACCTAACGTCAGCCGGACTGGGGACAACAAACTGCATCAGGCAATTAGTGATGAACACTTTGCTATGCAACTTACCTCATCTGTTAGTTCCCCAAACACAGTCAAGACATCTATCAGAAGACTTGCAGTATAAAAAGACTTAATCATATTTCTGAAAGGAAAAAAAAGATGCAGTTTCTCAATAGGATTTTTTTTAATGCACCATTTGCAAATAACCCCAGTGAACTGGATGTAAAAAAGGAGTGTTTTTTTCCTCCCACAAGGCAGAAGAGAACCACCTCAGGATATTTGTGTCTCTTTACTGCAACCTTGTGGCTGACCATTCATGCAAGACATGTAGCTTGCCAGACACGCTGCTCAGACCCTTCTGTGTCGCACCAGTGCCACGAGGGCAAGCTAACCAGCTGACCTGTACTCATTTGCAAAGCCACCTTTCCAATTTTACATTTACCTCAGTGAGTAAGAGTATGCATTACCTTTCCTTTGTCACTTACTTGTGAAAGCGTCCAGCCCGATCTTCATCATCTGCACTAAGGAACAGCTTCAGTGCATAATTTTCCACATGCGCACAGCCAACTATTTCCTGAGTAATTGCTTCGTTATCACCCAACTGCTTCTTCATCTGAGAAAATTCAGAGACATGTATGGTTATTTACTAAACTACAGGACATACTCTTAACTCTCAATTCTCAAAGCACAGGCTGAAAGTCCTTATGGAGCCATAACACCTCCAAAACCTAGCTGGCTGAACCACCTCCCTGCAAAGGCGCTTGCCAGCTTGGATGAGTGCATGTAGGCTCTCCAACATGTGTCCAACATGGCCCCACCTGAGGTACCAGCCCTGGCTTGGGCTATGCCTTCACGCTGCGGGTGAAAAAATCACACATGTGAATGCTCCTCCATACAAAAAAAAAAAATATCTATGTAGAAATGAGATGCCAGGGAGAAGAATTCTAGCCTACCCTTCTCCCGATAGTCAACTTTTCTATGTATAGAGATAGTTTTTGGTTGGGAAGCATTCCGTCATGCAAGCACTTGCCTGCAATCTTTGCTTTTTCAATCTGCACTATACAACCCAGACACGTTTATCTCCTCAGTAAGACAAACTGGGCCAAGAGACTTTCTGCTTTGTCTCACTCTGAGCCCTTAAAGAAAACCGAGAACTGTAAACCAGCTCCCTGTCTTCTCACTTGATTCGGCTTTCTCACTATCTCCACTATTTAACTAGGACCAGTCCACTTAGGACACTTACCAAAGGGATGACACTAAAAATATACTCTTAGTCCTTGCAGCAACAATTACAGCTGCTTACCACATGGGGTCAATTATAAAATGTTTTGGGCACTATATCATGTAGCAAATAGCACATACTCGCTCCAAATTACTCCTGAGAGGGATTGCTTGGTAACATTAAGTAAATTTGCATTTCGTTACTGCATTTGCATTTTGTTAATGCTACCCAGATTGGGAAAAACAGCAGAAAGAACACACACGTCATTAACATAGTTCAGGCATTATGGCCAGGATACAGTCCACCTAGCAGAGTAGATGTCGCAGGAACATTGCTGGATAAAATTTATGAGAGAGAAACTGAACAGTCTGCAGTCTAGCAGGGAAAATTATTAGCCTGAGTCTTGATGGCTGGAACAATGTCCACAATTATCCCATTGTATGACAACAGAAGAAGGAACTGTCTTCCTTCTAGAAACAAAATGAGACATCAGGAAACGCACACACAGCAGAATATTTACAAGAAGTAGTGATAAAAGCTATAGCAAATTGTGAGAAAAGTCTAGCATGTAGCTTGGTCACAGAGAACACTTCAAATGTACTGTAACAAGGTGAGAAGAATCTAGAAAACAGTAAAGAAAAGCCCAAGCTAAACAACATAAGGCTGCTGTGCACATTTGATGCACCTCTTCACCAAAGATTTCAGTGCTCCAGAAATAGAGGCTAATATCTGTCGAAATTGCAAAATACTTCCGTAATAACCACTCTGCAGCAGCTGCTCTGAAGGAAATGGGAGGAGCCAAGCTAACTCTCCAACAGGAAGTGAAATGGAACTTGGTAGTGGACAGGTCTGAGCACAAAATTAAGCATTGGCCTAATATTATTTGTGAACAAAATTGTGAAAAAAGAGATGCACTATCATAGCCAGAAGCTTAAGACAAATGTGGAACACTTGGTGGCTATCCTGAAGCCTATTTCCATAGCTTTGAACAAAGTGCAGGGAAATGCCACTTTTATTGCTGATGCTGTTTAAATTTGGACGGGACTGAGTGAGATCTTAAAAAAAACACACAATGACAGAGATAAACTGCACACATTAAAAAAAATGAATGGAACAAGCACTATCCCAAGATCATTTTCTTGAAAATATCCTCCGTACTAAATATCAGGGTCAGTGTTTAATTGCTGAGGAAGAGGAGTTGGCTACAACATGGGCATTCATAAATCATCCCTCCATAAAGTCTACCATAATGAACTTCAAAGTTGAAGGTGAACCATTCAAGAAATATATGTTTGCTGATGCAGTTAAAGAAAGTTACAGCAGTGAAAGCGTGGAAGTCACTTAAATAATTGAATTTAGAGACTGCTGAAGAAATAATCCAACATTTTTCAGCAACAGCTTCTTCTGTCGGTGTACAATGCGTATTTTCTTCCTTTGGACCAGTTCATTCTAAATCAAGAAATCGTTTGGGAATCCGAGAAAGCAGGAGAGCTTGTTTTTTGTTCCATGTTTGTTCATAATGTGGAAAAGAAGATGAACAGCGCAATCCTGAAGATAGGTCCGGTGCCGGAAGCCGTTGTGAACATGCCATAAAGCACGTTTGCAACGACTCAGGAGTAAGAGCTGGCCTCCCTCATTCCGGCACGGGATCTCCACGCGGACGGCGGCGGAAGGTAGGAGCTCCGGCCGCATGGGTGGTCCAGCCGGGCGAGGGAGGAGGCCCATGGGCCTAACCGGCCCGAGAGGGGTCGGGGGATGGCGTCGGCCATACCCCCGTCCCTGCTGGGCCGGCTACACCGTTACACGGCCTCCTCTACTTCCGCCAGCTATTTAGCTGGCGGAAATTCAAAGAGGCTGATGGGGCCGGCCTGGGTTTACACTCGGGGAAAGGGATGAGCGTCCCCTTCCCTAAGTAGATTTCTGGCCCGGAGTGTGCCAGACAGCCGGTGCACAGGATCCAGCGGGTGGCCCTGTGCCGCCAGCTGGATCCTTAGTCAGGATTGCGCTCGAAGTCTATTGAACTGGTTGCATAAACCAACATTTCAAACTTCTCATGATGACCTGGCCGATATGGTCCTAACAGCAAAGTAAGAAAAATCCTCCAAACATTCATGATTAACCTGTTGAACTGGAGATTGTTAACCTTCCAACGGCTTCACAAATATTTGTTTCAATCAGCCTTGGTAATCAAAACAATCATTTTCTGATATAACTGAAAAACAAATCTGAATGTTTTTCAAAATAAATCACCATTTCAAATAAATATAGGTCTTTAAAAAATGATACCTCTGAGTTGTGAAAAATACAGATGAAGGTTCTGTCTAGATGGCAACAGTGCACTTTTTGAAAAAATAAATACATCACATGATTTACATCAAATCTACCCTGGCAGGGAGTGTTGAGAAACAACTAGACATACAGAAGAAAATGAAGAATGGGGCAGGCAGGAGGAACTGTGGGCAGTGGAGAAGAGGCATCTCATCACAAAAGTACCATTCACAAGTATTTATATTCCTTGTTTCTAGTTGCCTAAGTGTTTTCAACCTACAATATAACCTTGAGAGCTAGAATTGCCCTTAAAAACAAAAATACGCCAGCTTTTCAAATAACCACAAAATCCTGCGTTACGTAGCCAGAGCTGTGGATAAAGCACCACAGTTGAGATGTCTAATAATTCCATAATACTTGGCTTCCCCCTTCCACTCCAAATAAAGCTCCATATAAAGACTCAACACTATTCAATTCATAACCTGTTTCATAGCCAGTGAAGGTCAATAGGACTATATAGTTTCCTCCTGTGAAGCAGCTTGCAGTATTTAATATAAAGAGCTAATGAAATGAGATTTCCTGCTGCAATCCAACTGCTCCAATGACCTGAAGATTTACGGGAATGCTTAGTCAAGCAGTGTATTGCAATTCAAAGACCTCTTTTCAAAGATGTTACAGAGTACAAGCAGCCTCAGGTTTCCTAATAAAATCAGCCAAGTAAATAACACTGTTACAGTTACAACAGGTGGATTTAGGGCACCTGAATAGACTTACTGTTGGCATTTACAGAAACCTTAGTCTATCCTTACTAAACAAAAAACGAGGATATTAGAGTACCCATTTTATTTCCTATGTTACCAAAAGACTGTTAAGGAAACATGTGAATGGCACTCTAATCTCCAAGAAGGAGATTATGAACAAAATGTAGAGACCAAACACTGAATATGGAAGAAGCTGGCAACATGTACGCGCCCAGCTGAGATGTCCCATATTCCCAACCATGGTCTGGATGACTGTGTGTGAGTGTGTGTGTGTGTGTGTGAGTGAGTGAGTGAGTGCGTGAGCACAACTTAGTTTGAAGGTAGAGGCAGCTCCTCCTGCCAGGTCGCTCACTCATTCTTGGGCCAGGCCACCATACCCAGGAGAAAAAGAGGTGAATGCCCACCTTGAAGTGCCCTTTCTCTTGGCCAAGTGCAACAGCCACTGCCGCCGCCGCCGCCGCCACTTCCAGGCACAAGCACAGACAGGTGAACAGGGGGAGGAGGCAGCAGCCAGGTGTGGAGTCTGCACCCTCGCCAGTATGCCACCAGTATGCTATCTTCACTCTGCCTAGTAGGAGGGCCAACCTTGACCTGAGCATAGAACCTTAATTGATTTTAGCACGGAGTATACAAGGCTTTCAGCATGGATGTCCATACTCCCAACAGACACCTGGGGCTCCCTGCCACTGAGAGCTGCCATGTATTGCATCCCACAAGGCAACCGTGTATGCCACCATGCTGATATGTGATGGAGAATTATGACTGATTCCAACTCCCAGTACTATATTCAATACCTAACATGAATTGATGATGTGCACACATTATATTTTGATATACAGATAAGACCACTTACAGGTACATACTAAAAATGTAAAAAAGAGCACCCAACAACTCAAATATCCAGTTCCAATACTTAGTGGGGTGGTGATCTGACTGAGGCCAACAGGTGCATCTCCCCCTTCCACCACACCTCTGACATTGGGTGCAATGTGAGCATTCCATACGGAGGTCCATATGTACAATGGTCTAATTTACGTCATCTTTCCTTCTTCTTTTGAGGGAGAGGAATAACATAATCAGACCACTGCTCATCCAGGTCTCCATGTGGAACAACTGTTATTTTAGGTGAAGCAGGGAAAGGAGGGGCACCTCTCCGCTTCTTCCACATGTGAATCAAATCACTACCCCAGTGAGGGGCGGAACTTAGTGTACTTACCAAGTTGGAGCCTGATTCAACAATATCTTTCTCAAAGTTGCTGGAAGTTGGGGGGAAAAAACCCTGAGGAAGGCCCCTTCTTCCCTCTGATTTGGCCACAGACATTCAGGGGTAGAAGGCCAATCTAAATGCCACTGCTTTCAGAACTGTTTTGCCTAGAGCTGTGCCTACAGAATCACAGAGTTGGAAGGTACCCACAAGATCATCTAGCCCAACCCCCTGCCTGTAGCAGGAAATGCTCCTAGACGAGCATCTTTAGTAGGTGCCTATCAAGCCTCTGCTTGAAGATCTCCAGTGAGGGAGAATCCACAACCTCCCTTGGTAACTGGTTCCACTGCCGAACCACCCTTACCGTTAAGAATTTCTTCCTGATATCCAACCGGAATCTCCTCTCTTGCAGTTTGAACCCATTTAATCTATTGAACCTATTGACTCTCAGAGGCAGTTGAGAACAAATTTGTTCCTTCTTCCATATGACATCCCTTCAGGTACTTGAACAGCGCTATCATATCTCCTCTCAGCCTTCTCTTCTCCAGGCTAAACATACCAAGTTCCCTCAACCCTTCCTCGTAGGGCTTGTTCTCCAGACCTCTGATAATCCTCGTTGATCTTGTCTGAACTTATTCCAGTTTAGCTGCATCCTTCCTAAAGTGCGGTGCCCAGAACTGGACACAGTATTCCAGCTGAGGTCTGACCAATATGGAGTAAAGTGAAACCATTACTTCTTGTGACTTCAAAGCTATGGTTCTACTAATGCACGCTAAAATTGCCTTAAGGCCAAGCACTTATGGTGGAGAAACATATCAGACTTGTTTAAAGGTTAATAAACCCAAAGACTGAATACCTAGATAAACTCAGAACCAAAGCACAATTCTGAAGCTTCAGACATAAGAACTGTATCCCCAGGCCTTCATGACTCCCTCAATTCCGTTTTCTCCTTGCTCTGACACTTAGGCTCGGGCCGTCGGGAGGAGACACTTGCCGATGGTGCGTGCAGCACTCCACTGGTGACTATTGTGTGCGCCCTGCAGCAAGAGGTTGCATCGCTGCAGCTTCGTCGCCAGAACCTTCTGCGACTGCCAGACTTGGTAAGTCAATTGTGAGGGCAGAGGGTGGGCGGGGAGAGAGTGGGAGGACTGGGGGCATAACGGCGGGGAGGGGAACCGGGGCGGGAAGCAGGTAGATCCGGCACCAATGGCGCACGCCAGATCTTATCCTCTCCATTTCAAACTTCCCCGCCCCGTTTCTCTCCTCTGACATATACCACCAAAAGAGGTGGTGTATATCCGAGGAGACCCATAGGTGGCCCCAAGGATTATGTGGAGGTAAGTATATATATTTTTACTTACCTCCCATTTGCCCTTGGGTTGCCCCCCCCACTGGGTGCAGCACGCATCTTTTTGGCGTGCTGCATCGGCCCTGCTGGTGGGGATAGGATTGGGGCCCAAATGTTTGTGTTTTAAAACTTGTGTTTTATGAAAAGAAAGTATTTCTTTTGCATAATCTACTCTGAAGGTACAATGTAGAGACCATTTGTACCGAACACATATAACCTCACACCCAATACGAAAGATGTCTCATTTGTTCCCTCATATACATACATATACATGCTCAAAATCCTACAAGCTAGGCTTCAGCAGTACGTGGACCGAGAACTACCGGACGTACAAGCTGGGTTTCGAAGAGGCAGAGGAACTAGAGATCAAATTGCCAACATGCGCTGGATCATGGAGAAAGCACGAGAGTTCCAAAAACACACCTACTTCTGCTTCATTGACTACGCAAAAGCCTTTGATTGTGTGGAACACAACAAACTGTGGCAAATTCTTAAAGAGATGGGGGTACCAGACCATCTTACCTGTCTCCTGAGAAACCTGTCAAGAAGCAACAGTTCGGACCGGCCATGGAACAACCGATTGGTTCAACATTGGGAAGGGAGTACGGCAAAGCTGTATATTGTCACCCTGCTTATTTAACTTATATGCAGAGTACATTATGAGAAATGCAGGGCTGAATGAATCGCAAGCCGGAATCAAGATTGCCGGGAGAAACATCAACAACCTCAGATATGCAGACGATACCACCCTAATGGCAGAAAGTGAAGAAGAACTAAAGAGCCTCTTGATGAGAGTGAAAGAGGAGAGTGCAAAAGTTGGCTTGAAACTCAACATTAATAAAACTAAGATCATGGCATCTGGGCCCATCAATTCCTGGAAAATAGAAGGGGCAGAAATGGAAGCAGTAACAGATTTTACTTTTTGGGGTTCCAAGATCACTGCAGACGGAGACAGCAGCCATGAAATTAAAAGACGCTTACTCCTTGGAAGGAAAGCTATGGCAAATTTAGATAGCAGAATAAAAAGCAGAGATATCACCATGCCAACAAAAGTTCGTATAGTCAGGGTGATGGTGTTCCCAGTAGCAATGTATGGTTGCGAGAGTTGGACCATAAGGAAGGCTGAGCGCCGAAGAATAGATGCTTTCGAACTATGGTGCTGGAGAAGACTCCTGAGAGTCCCTTGGACTGCTAGGAGATCAAATCAGTCAATCCTAAATGAAATCAACCCTGACTGTTCCCTGGAAGGACAGGTACTAAGGCTGAAACTCAAATATTTTGGCCACCTAATGCGAAGAGAGGACTCTCTGGAGAAGACTCTGATGCTGGGAAAAATTGAAGGCAAAAGGAGAAGGGGAAGGCAGAGGATGAGATGGTTAGACAGCATCACCGATGCAACGAACATGAAAATGAGCGAACTCAGGAAGATAGTGGAGGATAGGAAGGCCTGGCGGGACATGGTTCATGGGATCACGAAGGGTCGGACACGACTTAACGACTGAACAACAACATACATGAACGCTGTGACTTAAACCATTCATTTTTAATAGTGCATTTTTCAATACATTTTTTCTCATTCAAAAAAACATACATAAATATGTGTTGGATGGTTTTAACAAGTTCAATTAAAGCAGGTTTCTTAGAATCACTTCACACACTTTTCCTGAATGAAAAATCCCAAAAAGAACATTCCCCCCAACCCAAAATAACCAACCCTCCCCATGGGAAACTGCTGCTATTGGCAAATCACATGACACAAAACTCATGTGTGCACATTACATTAACAGTCATATGCGACAATCTACATGCAGTTTACATTCTTTATTTACATGACAATGCTCCCTATCTAGAAAAAGCATGAGAAAGGTTGTCCTTAGAAGAAAAAAGCTGCATTCATGCTCCTTATGCAACAGACATGTGGCAGTTACTTACATGTTTCTATACAGAAGGACCAACAATTTTGAAAGAGATCTACTTACAGCTTCTAGCTGATCCATGAGCTTGCATAAGAACTTGCGACACTCTGGGTTTTTACTATCAGTCTTCATACCTGTCTGCATAGCATACAAACGGCCTGTAAAAGACAATGCTCTATGAAGGCAACTGATTACTATATAATGCCTCACTGTGTGGTCTCTTCAAAGCAGAGATTAAAAAACTTTAATCACCAACATTAAAATTCTAGTAACAAAGGCATATGAAAATACAGGTCTGGATTTAAAAAAACAAACAAACCATGCAACTACAGGTAGTTCCACATACCCAAGTAGGTTTTTGAGCTTGCCTCAAACAGAATCCTCCCCCCCCCCCATCATGCTACTTAGCAAACTTCTGCAATTCAGTGGGCCTTTCAAAGCAGCACGTCACAGCCCTGTTGCTCAATGGAAGAAAATCCCACTAGCCTTGGGCACGCCTAACATGGCTCTTTAAAAGCAGTCATGTTTTTAGCAGTAGATCCACTGTTAACTCTTCTTCCTAAAAGGTGACCCAAATATCATATTAAAACCTCCTGAGCAACAGGAAGTGAAAAAAATGGGGAAGGAGACCAAAGCAGTCAAATGAGAGAGAGGCATGGCGCGGGGGGGGGGGGGGGAGAGAGCCAACCAGCACCAAGCAGAGCGTAGAGGTTACCTGGCTTTTTCTAATCCCTATTGGATTCAGAATGCTTCCAAGTCAGTGATACAGGAAAAAGCTAGGCAACTGCATACAGCATAGAGCGCTACAAAAGCAGCTTGCTGTAAATAGTACTAGCAGCACTATCTCCTCTTTGTACAGCTATTGTAGCTTTGTACAGCTTCCAATAAGGGCTGCCTTGATTGCCCTTATTGGAAGCCGCCTTGATTGCCCTTATTGGGAGAAAGGCGGGGTAGAAATTCTTTAAATAAATTAAATAGAGAACGTTTCAAGATGGTGGCAAGTATCTGGAGAGGCCACTTACTTGGGTAGCACCTATTTTTAACAAACAAACAAAAAAGGAACGGGCACAGGGATGATACACTAAGTACTTGAATATACTTGCACCTAGAATATGTAAGTTGAAGCTATAGGTATTATAGCTTTAAAATGTCTAGACAAACTTTTATGAAGTCTACTTCCCATGCTAAAAATCAGAAAAATGATGTCAAGTCATACTGAAGACATTAGTAATACTTTTCTCAAAAATATGTTTTGATCAACTTAAAACAAACGTCTAAATTCAGACACTTCCTAGCTGCATAAAGATGTTGCTTTCTTCCTTCATGTACTCTGAACACACGGAAAAACGAGCCTGAAAGTGGATGAATTTGAGTACAGAGTAGCATATAAATTAAATTTTAAAAGCCTCAAAGAGAATAAGGAAGATCTGCCTTAGCTCATAAAGTTCAAAAGAGAACAGCTTTTAAAAGAAAAGTGCTACAATAGGCTTAAACTGCTTGTATATAAAACTACTATAGATTATAAAATACTGTACACTGAACAAAACGTTTTACAATACAGATACCCAGATGGCAAATCCAATAACACTCTTGGTTATTTTTATTATCGAAGATTTTAGATCTACATATGATAAAGTTTATTTTAACTTTTAATTCATGATCGCTTCTCAAGGGGAAAAATATATAGACTACAGCCATGACCCAAAGAGGTTACCAGCAAGCAAAGAAATCCTACCACGTATAGCTGGAGTTCCCTTTGAATGCTTTTGTTCGAGTAATTCAGGTAAGCTGATGGGACAAGCTGCATTTTAAACTGAACAGCTTGTCTCTTTGGCTGTTGGTGCTCTGCAGCTGGAACTCTCAGAGAAAACTGTGTACTGTTGGCCATGCACATTACCCACCATCTCACACACCTGAATATGAACAATACTTAAGTCAGTGATTCCCAAACTGCTCCAGGGCACACTAGTGTATTGTGTAGCTTGGAAAATCAAGTCACCATAAAAAAAATGCCTCCACCATTCCATGTCCAGATTGGAGAAACATTCAAAATATGGATCTCATCTCTCTTCTAATAATATGAGCCTAGTAAGAGCATATGAGGCCACAGTGTAAAGCCTTCATATAATCCAAGCTGTCAAAGAGAATCATAGAAGCATCAATATAGCCTAGAAAAGAGCCTCGTCTCAGAGCCCTGTCCGACTGGATGAAGGGAAGAGCAGGATGCTGAGAGGTGCAAAAAAGGATGTCTGCCCATTATTCTGGAAGCTGATCGAGGAAATGCATATTAAATAAATGCATATTCTGGGTTCCCATTATTCATAAAGCTTGTTTGACAGAATTCAAGAGAGAATAAACAGGATCGGAGGTTGCTTGAGGTCAATTCGCCTGCCGCTTCCAGTTGGAGTTCCGTTTTCAATTAGCCTCTTTCCTTTGTTTTCTTCAGCTTTAAAAACCAGGGTTTTTTGCGCTGCTGGCTTACCATCTTTCAGTCCTTGAGATTATACCTAGAAAAAGTTCCTAGGGTGGAACGAAACGTTGGATTCTGCACCATCTCCAGCCTTGGATTTTTAATGTAATTTAGTCCTGTTCGCAGCTCTTTGAACTGGCTTTTGGGAGCTGCATCTCAGTTTTTAATTGTATCCTGGCTTTGAAAGAAAATACATGGCATCTTTACCCGTATACCCTATATCTTGTAAGAAATGCATATTTGTTTTTATTTATTCAAAAATACTGATATCCTGCCTTTCCTCCACAACGTTGGGGTGCTCAAGGCAACTAACATGAAAAATATAATACAGTACAACAAAAACAAAACATTTATTTTTTAAAGAATTCATACCCTGCCTTTCTCCCGACAGGGCAATCAAGGCGGCTTATACAAGGGTGCTTCCAGTTTTGATCCAGAAGAGACTGTGCCTCAGGCACCAACATTTGGGTAAAGGCTGCCTTTGGTTTATCCTGGTATCTCTCAGTCTGCTCGGAACAATCACAGCTTCCTACAATTTGGAGATGCCCGCAGGTAGCCATTATTTACCGCACTGCTGGCTCGACGGCCATTCTTGCTTCATTCAATATTCTAAAGCAGAGGGTCCACTAGATTTGTTAACAGTCATTCAACTGTGTTTCATTTGACTATATTCCAACATTGTTAAAGTCATGAGCACTTGGCAAGCACAATGTTCATAGAAAAAGGCTGTGCCAAAAAGCTGGAAAAATATATCTCAATTTGTTGATTAAACACTGAAGGAGAAAGATTAAGGATCTGAACTAATACGCCCAACCTTAGTTATTAGCTCATAAGCACTGGTCTGTTAAAATGAATACTATACAGTAGTTTACACAACAGATACTGTCAAACTATTCTAGCTGCTCAAACTAAACTATTGCAATGAATTTGCGAATGTTTGTATATTTGATTGTCTGTATTATCCAGAGATCCTCTGTGATAAACATTTGCAGCTTCCCAAATATAAACCCCACCCCCCAATGGGAGCCTCTTGAACAGGTGGCATGACAGACACAATGCTATCATGCAATTCTGGTTTGGCATTAGAATAATCCCCCCCCCCCAGTCATTGCTTTACTGATGTGTTGATACTGCCTACATGTGGAAAGTTGTTCCAATTGCTACTGAGCATTTTTACACATAACATTGAATGATCTGAGCAGATTTCAGCCTTCAATAGCTGGGCTGAAGAGTTTTTCAAACAGTTTGTTTCCCTAAGGGGAAGCTCTCCTAGAGAGAGAACAAGTGGAGATGAAAAACATACACCAGCGTTAGTGGCAACTAAGGTTTTAAAGTGGATTTAATCACTATTGACAGGGGCCTTAACCAGACCTACACTTTTTCCTGGAACATTTCCAGCTCTGCCAGGAATACGTTCACAACATATCAGCAATCTTTACTTATTATTACAGTATTTTCATTTTTACTAAAAAAGTAAAGTTACCTGCCCTGCATTAATTTTTAGGGTAGAACTGCATGTCACAAAGAAAACGAACGACCTTGCTCATCGTTCTCCCTGGCCACCTTCCATAGCACCTAGTGCAAATTATCCAGTGTCCTCATGTCATTACAACATGCACTTCCCCTCCCTACTACGCAACACAAGGAAAACACACACTGTCGAGGCATGTCCATTCAGGCCAGGATCCAATTCCACATGCTTTTCAGTCACCCTCTCCAGCATGAGCTTCTCTAGGTGCTCCAAAAGTCCCCCCCCCCAACAAGATCAAGTAACCCTCTGGAAATGCACCCCACGAGGTTGCTATCATAACGGAGATATCAGCACACATGCATGTGGAAGAACTCTGAGTGTGCATGGGCTTCCCTGGAAACTGGGGCCAAGATCCATTAAGGCACAAAGCCAATACTCTGAGCTTCAGCAGCTTAAGTTCACCAGCGCTCACTCTCAACGCTCTGCCCGTCCCAATGTATCCAGAAAAGGTGTGGATGGAAGGTGGCCCAATTCAGAAACAAACTACAAGATCTGCAAGTAAAACATTCACTCCTGGCACCATTCTGGGCCTGTAGGTGTGAGGCTGCCAACTTCTGCACTGGCCCCAATTAAGTCCTTGAGCAATGGGATAGCATTTGAAACTGTGTCAAATGACTTGCATATGCATGTTGAAAACGATGGGCTACAACAGAACATACTGTTCTCTGAAGACAACAGCTTGTTTTACAAAGCAATTAATTGAAAAAACCAGTTATATGTACAGTACTGCTATAACTAAAGTGTTGCAATTGCAACTATGAAATTTAACTGGCAAGGGTGATGGAATTGAATTACATTTCAAAATGCAACAGGAGCCATTTTCATCCTGCCTTATATCTATCACTTCTACTCTTTTCATCAGAGACAGGAAACACACAAGACTGAGCTGCATTGTCAAAAGTTGTAGGGGCATACTACACACAACAATGTATTGTGCCAAAAATGACAAATGTTTTTGTCTAGAACAGCAATTTTCAACCGGTGTGCTATGGCACATTGGTGTACTGCGAATGGTCCACAGGTGTGCCACAGGAGTTTGGGGAGGGTCATTTATTAGTAGGGCCACATTGGGGGATGTGGGCCCCCCACCGGCAGTGTGGTGTGCCTTCTCAATTGTTAAAAATCTGGTGGCATGCCTTGACAATTTTAGCGCCTTGTCAGTGTGCCATGGGATGAAAAGGTTGAAAATCGCTGCCCTAGAAGAACCTCTGAAGCCCCCACCGGCCAGTATTACCACTGCACCCTTGACATTAGGCAGCTGTCTGACAGTCTGTGATGAGTAAAAATTACCTCCAGATAACCCAGTCACCTTGTCACTGCTGTGTGAGCTCTGAGCTTAGATGCATCAGCCTCACAGGTCTACTGTATTTCCCTAACTAGGGAAAAACAACCCCACACCAAGGTTGCCCTACAGTGCTTTTCAAACAGCTGTATGAGTACCACTGGTGGTACTTTGCCTTGTCGATTATTAAGCACTACCACCAACACCACACAGCACTACTCTTCCTGGCTCAACCCCAGCAGATGACCAGGGCACCAGGGAGGGACATCTTTATGGCAGCCCAGTTCTTAAAAAAAAATAAAAGGTACAGTAGTTTAGGGAAAGAGGATCCACAGTTGAAGAGAGACCAGGAAGCAGCAACAGCTGGAAAGGTCTCTCCCTTGCTGCAGGAATGGCTGCACAGTAAGCTGTCCAGTCTAGCACACCACTGACCATTGGAAGCAGCAATAATTGCAAAAAATGGTATTCACAGAAGTGGTAGTTACAAGTAGTACTCATCCCCCCCCCCCCCGGTTTGTTTATTAAGATTTCTATACCGCTTTCCCCCAGGCTAAAAGCCTGGCGCTCAAACCTAGCCCTCAAAAGCCTGCTGTTGAAAACCTAGCTGTACTATCTGCACTGTTAATGCTTCTCTCTTAGTGGCTTCAAACGTTACAGCAAGAGTATAGTCTGAGGGCACAAGATACAGTACGGTCGGCCCACATCTTACGTGAGGGTTACGTTCCAAGGTGAGCGTGTAAAGCCAAAACTGCGTATAGTCGAAACTTCCTTAAAGTCAACAAATATGTACTGTCTCTTTAAGAACTAAAAGCACAGAAGACACACAGACACACACACACACACAAAGCAACTGAGGGAACAGCAGTGTCATTCTCCCATTTCAGGCTTGCTCCAGGGCATAAACACAGTAAGCTGAATGGCAGGTGGAATTGCCTGCACTATTTGAACTGTTGCTTTTCTCTGTCTTTTGGGGGAATGCTGAGTGCACATATTTGAATTTGTGTGAGATGCGTAAGATGTGGGCTGTCTGTAGTTTGCTGAAGTAAAGCAGGTCTAAGTCTGATTACTGCCTGGATGGGTGACCACCTTGAATCCTGTATATGTAGGGTGCCCATATCAAAAAAGGGACGGGGGTGCCTATACCCTGGGGATGGCGTGCCTATATATACACACAGGGTGCCTATACCCAAAAGGGACAGGATTCCTATATATTTAGGCAGGTACAGCTTATCATGGAAGGGTGCAACAAACTGCACCTGTTTGTTCTTACAATAATTAAAGGCATAGGCACCCTATCCCTTATTGAATCTGGGCACCCTATGTACCGTATTGTCCCGAGTATAAGATGCACCTGATTATAAGACACACCCTTAAAGTTTGGTGCTATTAAAAAAAATTAATTAAATCACTGGCATTAAATTGCAACAGCCTGATTATAAGACGCACCCCTAGTTTAAAAACTTAAATTAGGAGAAAAAAGTGAGTCTTATACTCAGACCAATACGGTATATGTTGCCTTGAATTCCATGATGGAAGAAAGGCTGGATATAAATGTAGTAAGCTTTAGATCTGGAGAAAAATATTGCCTTAGATCAGAGGTGGCAAATCTTCCACAATTAGGGCCTCTGTGTTCTTAAGAGTTGTATGTAGAAGACCGAATCTTGGCAGCTGCAATTGCTGATGGTGCTGCTAAAGCAGCTGCACCTGCTGAAATGCCCTCACCTATACAACCATTAAAGGGCCAGGAGCATTCATGTTGAAACGTTGGCCACCTCTGCCTTAGACACTGTTTTCACTAATCCATATGCTAGGCTTCAAGATAAATAGGTAGGATGTGCTCTTAGTGTTCATACTGTACACACTTCCCACTAACAGTGAAAACAGTGAATATGTAACAAGGAAAACATTGGTATCAATTAAGGAGCTCTGATCATGAGCTTCTTATTGCAAAATTCAGGCTTAAACTGAAGAATGTAGGGAACACCACTAGACCAGTCAGATATGACCTAAACCATATCCCTTATGAGTATACAGTGGAGGTGAAGAATAGATTTCGGGCATTAGACCTGGTAGACAGAGTGCCTGAAGAACTATGGATGGAAGTTCGTAACATTGTACAGGAGGCAGCAACTAAAACCATCCCAAAGAAAAAGAAATGCAAGAAAGCAAAGTGGCTGTCAGATGAGGCTTTACAAATAGCTGTGGAAAGAAGGAATGCAAAAAGCAAAGGTGAAAGGGACAGATATAACCAACTGAATGCAGATTTCCAGAGAACAGCAAGGAGAGATAAGAAAGCCTTCTTAAATGAACAATGCAAGGAAATCAAGGAAAACAACAGAATGGGGAGGACTAGAGATCTCTTCAAGAAAATTGGAGATATCAAGGGAACGTTTTGTGCAAAGATGGGCATGATAAAGGACAAAAAAGGCAAGGACCTAACAGAAGCAGAAGAGATTAAGAAGAGATGGCAAGAATACACAGAAGAACTATACAAGAAAGATCTGAATGTTCCTGATGACCACGCTGGTGTGGTCACTGATCCAGAGCCGGACATCCTAGAGAGTGAAGTCAGTGGGCCTTAGGTAGCATCACTAACAACAAAGCTAGTGGAGATGATAATATCCCAGCTGAGCTACTTAAAATCCTAAATGATGATGCTGTGAAAGTGCTGCACTCAATATGCCAACAAATTTGGAAAACTCAGCAGTGGCCAAAGGATTGGAAAAGGTCAGTTTACGTTCCAATTCCAAAGAAGGGCAGTGCCAAAGTGTGCTCAAACTATCGCACAATTGCACTCATTTCACATGCTAGCAAGGTTATGCTCAAAATCCTACAAGCTAGGCTTCAGCAGTACGTGGACCGAGAACTACCGGACGTACAAGCTGGGTTTCGAAGAGGCAGAGGAACTAGAGATCAAATTGCCAACATGCGCTGGATCATGGAGAAAGCACGAGAGTTCCAAAAAACCACCTACTTCTGCTTCATTGACTATGCAAAAGCCTTTGATTGTGTGGATCACAACAAACTGTGGCAAATTCTTAAAGAGATGGGGGTACCAGACCACCTTACCTGTCTCCTGAGAAACCTGTATGCGGGTCAAGAAGCAACAGTTCGGACCGGCCATGGAAAAACCGACTGGTTCAAAATTGGGAAGGGAGTACGGCAAGGCTGTATATTGTCACCCTGCCTATGTAACTTATATGCAGAGTACATTATGAGAAATGCAGGGCTGAATGAATCGCAAGCCGGAATCAAGATTGCCGGGAGAAATATCAACAACCTCAGATATGCAGACGATACCACCCTAATGGCAGAAAGTGAAGAAGAACTAAAGAGCCTCTTGATGAGGGTGAAAGAGGAGAGTGCCAAAGTTGGCTTGAAACTCAACATTAATAAAACTAAGATCATGGCATCTGGGCCCATCAATTCCTGGCAAATAGAAGGGGCAGAAATGGAAGCAGTAACAGATTTTACTTTTCTGGGCTCAAAGATCACTGCAGACGGAGACAGCAGCCATGAAATTAAAAGACGCTTACTCCTTGGAAGGAAAGCTATGGCAAATTTAGATAGCATAATAAAAAGCAGAGATATCACCATGCCAACAAAAGTTCGCATAGTCAGGGCGATGGTGTTCCCAGTAGCAATGTATGGTTGCGAGAGTTGGACCATAAGGAAAGCTGAGCGCCGAAGAATAGATGCTTTCGAACTGTGGTGCTGGAGAAGACTCCTGAGAGTCCCTTGGACTGCTAGGAGATCAAATCAGTCAATCCTAAATGAAATCAACCCTGACTGTTCCCTGGAAGGACAGATACTAAGGCTGAAACTCAAATATTTTGGCCACCTAATGCGAAGAGAGGACTCTCTGGAGAAGACTCTGATGCTGGGAAAAATTGAAGGCAAAAGGAGAAGGGGAAGGCAAAGGATGAGATGGTTAGACAGCATCACCGATGCAACGAACATGAAAATGAGCGAACTCAGGAAGATAGTGGAGGACAGGAAGGCCTGGCGGGATATAGTTCATGGGATCACGAAGGGTCGGACACGACTTAACGACTGAACAACAACAACAAAGGAGCTCTGAAAGCAAACTGCATTACAACCAATCAAAAGACAGCTGAGAGTTTTGATATAAGACAATTAATTTTTTATCCTGTTCCACCTTCTTTGGCCAGCCCATTCCTTTTCTATTATGTACTGCTCTGAACAAAGTTTACTCTAAAAAGTCATACAATTCCTGGCATAGAGAACTGGCATTTCATTACTATCAGGTAATCTATTAAAAGTAAAAACGATATGATACATAATACCAGAGCATAACACACCCTCCTTTCCAGTGCAGCCCTAGCAATTAGAAAAATACTAAGGTTATCTTAAGAATCCAGTGTACGCAGGTTATACTGCTCTGATCAGTCATGAGGCCGATAGAAGACAGGACGAAACCGAGTTTTGTAGGATTGTTAATGAACTAGCAAACCCATGCGTGTTCCTCTTCCTTGTGAGCCCACCTAAATGCAAAACTCCCAGGTTTGTTAAAACCCATATAGTCCTGTTGAGTCCTTAGAGGTATGGCCGAAAAGTAAATAGTTAAAAAAAAATGGCTTCCCCCAATGTTCCAGGAATTTTTTTGTGGAAAGTAGACAGATGGACCTATGTTTTAAAACAATTGTCAGAGTTCTAGAGTCACCCCACTGACCCCCCCCAGAGGAGCAAAGATCACTGTTTTTAGGGAAAATGATGCCCCAGAATTGGGGGGCTGGCCCCCCCTCCTCACTGAAATTAAAAATGGAACTCTGGCTTTGTTTTCATGTTTGTTTTCATGTTTGTTTGAATCCACCTTGTGTGGAGCACCTCAGGTGCAGGGGAGCAGCTGTACAGAGCTGTACACACGCGCAACATTAGGCGTACCTCAAAGGACTCAACGGGACTTTATGGGTACACGTTGCGCAAACAACTCAGTGGTCTTTTTAATGCACAAAAAGAACCAAAGCTGCATATTTCAAGAATTTAAAGGGCCATAAAAAAAAATCCCTTGAAGGTAGAGACTTGAAACTTGAGGTACTCTTAGGTGAGACATCCCCCTAAATACCCCTAAAGCCCTGGAGCTGTGTGTTAAACACAACTATGTTTGTTTGAGCATTTTCGTGCTGGACTCACAACAAAATCTGCGTATTTCAAGAATTTAAAGGGCCATACAAAAAAATCCCTTGAAGGTAGGGACTTGAAACTTGAGGTACACTTAGGTGAGACATCCCCCTAAACACCCTTAAAGCCCTGGAGCTGTGTGTTAAACACAACTATGTTTTTGTTTGAAATCTTGTGTTTTCAGGTCCATGCTTTACATAGAAGTAAATGGACGAGTTGAGTTGACCTTAAGTCCCGTTGAGTCCCTAAAGCACCACCTGTAGACCAGGTGCAAGGTGCACCGGCGAAATTTACTCCGGGTGATTCTTTCTACATGGGGGTTCGTTACAAATGTTGATCAAACTAACATTTGGGAAGTCTGGGAAGGTCATACCGCGGGACAAGATGGGTTAAAACAGCTTCCTGTGCTGTCAGAATCCAGAAACCATAGGCTAAGTGCCCCCCAACAAATCAAGGTATCAAATCAGTCCAAACTATGGTTTGTGGGATAAACTAAACCAGGCCAAAGCATCCTTGTACCATCATAGCACAGGAATGAAATACTGTAACACACACACAAAAAGGCAATGAAATATGAAACGGGAAGAAAGATATAACATTTCCAGAAATGTGGAAGCTGGAAAAGACAAAAACATCCCACAACCAGATCTGCCTACGTGTTTGTTTGGGTTTTTTTTTTGGGGGGGGGGGTGGATGGGAGAAATTCAAATGTACTGTATATTCAATACTTGTTTTCTTATGAAACCTAAACTTACTTTACTACTGCAAAAACATGATTATAAATAGCATACAGTACTTATCACTTAAGAGTTGTACTGTCCATCATATTTTTAAAAGGTAGGCTTACCAGAGTCCCAGAATCGAGGCGTACGTCGACCTAGAGAGAACCCGAGCCATTCCGAAGTGTGCACCGCGGCAGCTCAATGGCGGTTGCGTCATTGACCGGAAGTTCCGGAAGCCACAACCCCATTGGGCTGCCGCGGTGCACACTTGGGAGCAGCTCGGATCCGCTCTAGGCCGACACATGCCTCGATTCCTGGACTCTGGTAATCCTATTTAAAGGTATACAAGCTCTATGTTTTCTTAAAACAATAAGTATAGATATACTCAACATAAAGAATTGAATCTGCTGCACCCCAACACACCTAATTATATATTTGTTTTTGACAGCTGGCCAAATTGGGGGGACACACACACTTGACAACAGAAATTATCACTAATTTAGTAAACAATGAAGTTGTTATCTGAGCTTAGAAACCCTACACTGATCTCAGCATCATCATGCAAACGCTGAACAAACTCATACTACAAAGCTCAGAAAACTAAAATCCCTGTCCTGGCTGGGATCAAAAGAAAAGCACAACTCTTTCTGCCTGCCCACTGTGGGTTTGGACTTGTGATTCTCACATATTAGGTCCCACCCTTCACTGCAGATGGCAGACTGCTTCTGAAATGGAGGGGAGTCTTCCAAAGCAGGTAGTGATAGACTATGGCGCTGTCCTCTAGCCTAGAATATTTTTTTATTTCCATTTGCCTAAAGTCACTCTTTTGATCCGGACCAATGGAACTCCTTAGAATAGCAATAAATCTGGATGTCAGTTACACTTATAGCAACATTGATCTCTTAAATAGTATAGGTAAAGGTGACCCCTGACAATTAAGTCCAGTCGTGTCCGACTCTAGGGTGTGGTGCTCATCCCCATTTCAAAGCTGAAGAGCCAGCGTTGTACGAAGACGCCTCCGTGGTCATGTGGCCGGCGTGACTCTCCTTGCCGCAGCGTGTAGCATGCAGCTGGAACACGGAGCGCTGTTTACCTTCCCGCAAGCGGTACCTATTTATCTACTCGCATTAACATGCTTTGGAACTGCTAGGTTGGCAGGAGCTGGCCAAGCAACGAGAGCTCACCCCATCGCGGATTCGAACTGCCGACCTTTCGATCGACAGCTCATGGTTCAGCGGTTTAACCCACTGCGCCACCCGCTGGCCTCTTCAATAGTATACCATGATATAAATCCTATGCACACTTCATTAGGAGTATACCCCATTGGCCTTACCGGGACTTGCTTCTGCACAAACATGCACAGGATAAGCAATAATAAGAAGTCAGCTAGCTTGAAAGTTTCTTTATTTATAGCATGGTCTGGCCCAGTAGACAATATATCCCAGCATAACTCAAGATTATTTCTCAAATCAAAACTAAAAAAATAATAATCATAGGTTTGCATGAACTGAAGCAAACTTCTCAACTGTTTCACGGTTGTCGCTTGATCGTCTGTGTCTGTGTTCAAACAATCAGATTCATCTCACTTGACAAAGATGGAGGAACCTGAGGGAAGCAAGAGGAGTCAGAGCCTGTTCCGTATTGTACAAAGGCCTTGACACCATTTTGCTAGAGCAATATGTCTGGCAAACTCTCCCCAATTCCTGAATCAAATACATGAAGATGTTCTTTATTCTGCAACATTTCCAACACTATGAACATTGCTGGTTTAGTAATCAAGTTAAATACAATCACACTATCTTAAAATTACATCTATCAGCAAGGAGCAGTCTGTCTATTGGGCATATCGGGGAATTATAATGTAGGAAGGCCAATAAGAGACTACCAGAAGCTGCGGGACAGCACTATGAGTAAGAGAAAAGAATGACTAGAGAAAGTATTCATCAGTGTTCTATCAATATGCAGGAGGAGGAAGATCAGCAATATAATACTCATATTTTCTTGTAGCAATTTTCATGGCCCGCTATTACATACAAATGTCTCACATTTACGGGTCTTGACGCCATGTGAAAAAAAGGGACTCAAACAATTTAAAATCACTGTCCAACACGCCGCGGGTTTCCCGATGGGGCAGCCGCTTGCGCGGTAAAAGCAGAATCAAATTATCCGAGGCACAAGGGGAAAGGTCCCAACGTTTCGTTCTATTCGTAGAACATCTTCCAGGGGAAACAATCTGTCAGAGATTGCTGGTGGTACTCATACCACCAGCAATCTCTGACAGATTGTTTCCCCTGGAAGATGTTCTACGAATAGAACGAAACGTTGGGACCTTTCCCCTTGTGCCTCGGATAATTTGATTCTGCTTTTACCGCGCAAGCGGCTGCCCCATCGGGAAACCCGCGGCGTGTTGGACAGTGATTTTAAATTGTTTGAGTCCCTTTTTTTCACATGGCGTCAAGACCCGTAAATGTGAGACATTTGTATGTAATACTCATATTATTAAGACTGAAGTATCTGGTAGTCCTAGAGAAAAAGAAAGGAATAGAAAATTGCTAGACTATAGGACATTACCTATTTGAAAAATGCACTGCAGCAGGCAATTTATCACACAATCATGCCTTGCTGCCTTGTGCCTAATAAGCAAGTTATTTGGAGTGTGGCAAAGAGCAGATTAGGAACATAGACTACTATGAACCATCAAACAACTAGGAACAGGAGTATGCAACAGACAAAACAGGCTGGGGATACACAAGATAACGAGGGAAATGGGGATATACGAGAATAGCATAACAAGACTAAGGGAAAACAGCAGAAGAGGCCATGACTCTAATACTGTACTAGATATACAAGATCCCACTCTGCTTTACTTAAAAGTTACAGCACACACCTGGCCAAACGCCACAGTCAAAATCGCCGATGTGGATTACTTTACCCACCAATACATACTGTAAAAGCATGTAGCCACTCTACATTTTGCTATGGTGCTGAGGACCATTAGGCGCTCTCATATGTTCCAAATAACCCTTACAACAGTCTTGCGAGGTAGGCCAGCATTATTTATCCTCATCATGTTGCAAATGGGTGCTGAGACAAGGCGTGCTCGAGAGGCGCGCTTAATTAAAGTCATCTAAGGAGCCCGACTGTGGCTAGATTTTAATCAAGACCGTCCTAGCATTTTCACGCTATCCTACACCAGACCACCTCTTTCTCTTCTCTCCCCCACTCCGTGGACTGCGAACGCATCTTGCGTAAGAGATGGGGGGGGGTTAGTAGCTCTAAACGAGCATGCGCCCTTAAGAGGGGGTGGTTGGAATGTTGGGGGGAGGTTAAGTCTCTGATCGGCCCCTCCTAGTTTCTCGTACTAACGAAGGGGGGGGGAGACGGGAATACGCTGAAGTTCGAAGTGGGCGGGGCCCGGCAGGCCATCGACGCCTCTCACTTACAATAATAGGCCACCACAGGCTCCCGCTTGTCGAGCTCCTGCGCGGTTCTCAGGAAATGCTGAATGCCCTTCAGCTGTGGGGGCAACGGCGGAAGACCCGAAGCCGCCATAGTGCTATAGATTCAACTGAAAACGGGCAACTCGGTACCAGGAACAACTACCCTTACTATTCACCATCCAATTGTCTAACCCAGAGAGTTCCGGTTCCGGCGCGGCGATACAAGGCAGGGACTGCGTTCAGGCGCACATGCGCACTTGGACGTGACAGTGTGAGGCAGGCGACGCGGTCGCAGCGACATCTTGTGAACTGGCGAGAGAAGGGCAGGCAGGGGACAACGGTCGCAGCCGTTTCCAACAAAACTTCCGGTTCCCACGGGCAGGTGACAATCCTCCATGTGCGGGGTAAGAGGGGTTGAAAGGTTGTAAAAACGAAACCAAATACAGCGACCGACATTAGAGAATCTCTCTTTCGCTGCGTTGCTTTGAATTAATTATGTCTTCTACCCCAAAACAGAACACAGTACAGTCCGGAATGATTTTTTTTTCGTGGCAGGATTCACACGCACCCTTTATTATAGCAGGACCCCTACCATGTGTTGAAATGTGCCAGGCAGAAATTCAGCGTTTAGAGAAAGAAACTTCGATGAGAATGACTTGGCTATATACCATACTTACCTTTTTTTAACCATTGGAATTTGGGCCGGTGCAGCTCATTATGGAAGGGTGCAACAAGCTGCACTGGCCCAAATTATCTTCTTACAATGCTTAAAGTAGAGTCCCCCTGTCCCCCTTTGGATATGGTAAGCCTATCTTTTGAAAGAGTTATTATAGTAGGGAAAAATGGAACGTGTACACTCTTTCCCCATCATGAAAATAATGTGGTTGGGGAAAGCACTTGTTGAATTTCTGCCTGTTATAGAGCATTTCAGAGGCAGAGGAACTTTTCCTAGTGACACCTAGCCTGCAGTGTGTGAGCACTTGGACCCCACCAGGAAACTTCAATGAATCCCCCCCCCTCTAATGTATCAATGTATACCTTAGAGCTGAAACAGACATAAAAGAGGTAATGAGTGAACCACTTACCCAGGTAAGCATTCCATGAATGATCCTACCGGTATAATTTATTTGTGTGCCACCTTTCCATAACAATTACATGTGCCCAAAGCAGCTTATGGTAGCAATGGGAATGGCAACATATAACATCTAAACTGTTGCAGTAACAATTTTCAGAAATAAATGCACTTACCACATGACTCAGTTCAACCCTGTTTCCAGTTAGCAGCATACCTGTAGCACATCCCCTGGGCCTGCCAGGTCCACACGTGAACAACAGCCATGAAGATAAGTGAATCAGTTGTGTAATTAACTTATAGCAACGTTTCTCAAAGTGGTGGGTCGCACCTCACCACTAGAACTGGATGCTGCCCCCTGCCATCTTAAGGGGCAGGGACAGCATAGCGGCAGTGGGGATTGCTGCCGCAGTGTAAAAATGTTTAAAAAACACATTTTACACACTTACCTGGAGCTATAAATTACCACTCTGCAGCGATTACAACCACTTCCGTTTTTTGGACAGAAGTGGTTGCGATCGCTGCAGAGCAGCAATCTAAAGCTCGGGGAGGCCTGCGGAGGGGTCCCCAGGCCTCCCTGCACCCTCGGAGCTTCGGACCTGCACCCCTGGTAAGTGTGTAAAATGTGCTTTTGTTCCCAGTGGTGGCAATCCCCGGGATTGCCACCGCCGCTGACCCCACCCCCACAAATATTCAAAGTTCTCCCCACCTTGCACGGAGAACTTTGAGAACCTCTGACTTATAGGATTTGCTGCCACAAAATATGGTGATGGCCACTAACCTTGATGGCTTCAAGAGGGCAAATTGGTAAAGGCTAGTAGTCAAGAGGCTCGTGTACTACTTCCAGGATTAGAGACATCATGAATATCAGTTGCAGAGGAGCTGCATTGAGAGAGGAGAAGGCCTTCATCTACTGTTTCGGGGCTATCTAGACTAGAGGTATCTGGTTGACCACTATGGGAGGAGGATGCTTGACTAGATGGCTCCCTGGTCTGATCCAGCAGGGCTCTCTTTGTGCTCTGAAGTGTGTAATTCATTTGACAATTTTTGGTTTTGGTTGTTTTCCTGTGTCATCTACCTTCTCACACTTAGCCACAGGACAACTACATTTTTCCTGCTCGAGTTTCACCTTAACAACCAACGAGGAAGCAAGTAAGGATCTTCTGGCAAGCAGAATAGCTTTGCTGGGAGAAGGCACAATAATTTCAAAGTGCTGTAGCTAAAGGGAGCCTGTAGCCTTGCTTTATGTTGTTGTTTGACATTCATTCCTACATACAGTATTTCCGTCACTCTGGTCCCGCACATGGAGGTATCTAATTGAGGTGAGGACTGTTTCCAACGTTTGCTTTTCATATCTCTTTAAGAGCGGAGAGTGGCAAGGAGAGAGGCAGTCGCTCTCCTGCGGGTGCCACCTCTATCGCAAGTTAGGGGAGTGGCAACACGTGAGCGAGCCTTCTCTGCTGTGGCGCCACAACTGTGGAACTCCCTGCCAGGGGATCTGAGAACCACCCCCTCCCTCATGACTTTTCGGCAAGGGCTCAAAATGTTTTTGTTTTGTCTAGTGTTTGGGTGATGGGTTGTGGTCTGCCTCCTGTATCTCAAGATGCTCTGCCATGCTGCTTCTCAGCTCCATACAGTTGCCCCCCCAGTGGATGTTATTGTTTCTTTAAATTTGTTTATGTATCGTTATGTATTGTTTAAACTTATTTTATGTATTTTAAATTATGTATTTTAATCTGTTGTAAGCCATCTTGGGCATTTGCCTTTGGCATAGGAAAAGGCGGGATATAATTTTTTAAAAATAAATAAATAAATCAGAGCGAACAGGTTCCAGTTCCCTGTGGGGTTTGTGTAGGAGCTACTTGGGACTCTCCCTGCTTCCTTCAATTCTTTACTCCTTCCTAGTATTCAAGCCTTGTGCCTTTCAAAGGAAGGGGAGGGTGTAAAGGTCTCGCAGAGGTTAAGAACATAATATTCAGCTGCTAACCGGAAGCAAATTGTTGGTGTATAATTCAAACTGATTACAGTGTTTTACACAGAATGAGCGGACAGGATCCTGCCCCAAGGTGTTTGCAGTCCAGATAGTTACAAGGGAAATAAGTTACAAGAGGAAGGGGAGGGAAATGGAGGCGGGGTAAGCAGGGGAGGAATGTAAACTTGTTTCATTTACACATATATTGTACTTAAGTGGGGAAAGTGTTAGCAGACTCAAAAGAGTTTTGCCTGCCTCTCAGACAGAGAGGAGTGCCTGAAGCACATTGAGGGGGCTTTGAGTCTCTGGGGTTCTGATGTAGGGTGAGGGACGGCAGATCTCCAGCATTTCCTCTTTGCTACCACTTTTGTTCTATTTGTATAAAGCAAATATTTTAAATACCGTACTATGTCTTCACTGCACTTTTAATTGATTGACAACACCTGGTTGCATTGTCGTGCAAGCTTCTCACTGGGGTTAAAGGGGAGCTTGTAACTATAAGAACTTAGTGGATGTACAATGATTGCTTAAAAACAGGTTTAAAAGCCATGTAAATTTTTTTTAAAAAAATATGTATTAAAAACAAGAATAAAAACAAGTTTAAAACACACACTGGGATCACTGTTTCTTTCAGTTTCCATGAACTTTATCAGGTGAACGAGCAAAAAAGCTGCAGAGATGTTTATACAAACAACAGTGGGGGAAAAAGGTTAATCTTCATGTTTCACTCTCTGGTGCTTCTGGTGCTACTTGCAGTCAGCCTGCATTGCTTAAATGCTGGCACTTGTTGCCTGCTGCTTGTTTCTTCTCTCTATATTTGCTGCTGATTGCTTGTATGGGTTAACATCTCTGCAGCTTTTTTGCTTGTTCACCTGATGAAGTTCATCATGGAAATTGAAAGAAATGTAGTGAACCCAGTATGTGTTTTAAACTTGGTTTTATTCTTGTTTTTAATACATACAAATTTAAAAAACTTTTTGCATGGCTTTTAAACCTGTTTTTAAGCAATCGTTGTACATACTGACTGGCCATGAAAGCTTCAGATTTCTTTAACTTAGTAGATCTTGCACATAGGCTTACAATGATTAGTCAGATGTCAGTCCTATTAAATTCAATAGAGTTTACTCCTATGTGCACAGGTTTATTCTTACGTGCACAGGGATAAAGCCCAGCCTTTTGTTTTTGACCAGAATTGCACACTAGTCAAATGTCATTAGAAACTTCCAAGAAGGGTAGGGCATGAATATCTGGCCTTTCCTTGTTTGATTAGAGTATGGCACTCGGGATATACTGTACTGCATCAGTATATGGAGATTTCATTTATCTAGCTGTGAGCAAAGCTATTTACTGTTTTTGGCTAATTTGGTTAGACTTCTTAAAGCATGTAAGCTAGTAGGCATCCCATCTTATTCCTGAGGCATTAGGGTTGCTAAATGATGCTCACAGGAGCAATACTGCTAATGAATACTGTATTCGGTTGTTGAAGAGTGATGAGGAGGAGATTGCAAACATGCAAATAACTTTTTGAGAGAGATGGTGTTTGAGAAAAGGGTTTGCTGTTTGTCTACTTTTTCCTGGAGGGGGGTGTAGGTGTTTAGGAGACATGCAGACATTCAACTGGTGAAGCTTTTCTATGCCATCATTGCAAACCTTTCACCAGTTGAATTTCTACCTGTCATGTATCTGTCAGAAACTCAGCCCAAAAACCAGGTGACGGCCCTCAAAACAAAACAGACAAGAACAGCATTGGAATTTCATAACTCTTGTCTTTTTTGGCAGGGCTTCTGTGCCACTGTGAAAGAGCGCAAGCTGTTCTTCATGAAACATCCACAGAAATCTGATGGGTTTAGGTATAATCACAGTTCACGCTCTCATCCCTGGAATGTGCAATGTTAATGTAGATTTGCTTATTGTGTACACAAACACAAAATATTGACCATCTTGGTATGCATAAAAAGTGTTTATTGTACCTGAGATTATGCATTAAATTTGAAATAAACAGCTTCTATAGAAACATGGATGGATATTTGATAAAACAATAATACATGTTTAGCAACTGAACAAAAGACGATTTAAAGTAGGGTTGCCAATTGACCAACCGCCCACCTGAAGAAAAAAACACACACCCTGTGGCTAACTTGTCTATTAGGCAAGTTTGAGTTGTAGGAATGAGAAGGTAAAGTTTTTGGGGACATGGGCAGCCCAGTTCTAACCAACGTTCCAGCACCAACGCAGCCCCGAGGTAAGAGAACCAACATTCCCTCACCTCCAGGTGATTGCCCTCCCACCACAGGATGCAGTGTGTGCCCCTTTGGCACGGCTGCATCGGTGCTGGAAAGTTAGGATTGGGCTGGAAGATAAATTGCTGCCTTGATCTTTTTTTTTTTTTTTTGTCTGCAGATCAAGCAGAGCTTGATTTGTTTTGTCTGCAGATCAAGCTGGTGTTAAAAATACAGGAGCTGATTAAAAAAAAGTTGCCGAACTTAATTTAGAGCAGGTTTTTCCCATAGGTGTGACTTGAAAGGCTCACACAATGTTACATATGGCCAGGTAAAATAAATAAAACATTCAACTATATAAACTGTATTATAAATTAGGATCACAAATACATGTTTTGGATCAATATAGGAAACAAGAACTGATCCTGCACTTCTCAGTCACCCACTAAAACATGGAATTGGTTTCATTGCTGATTAATAAGTATCCAGTATGGATTAGTCACTTGTTTGGTGGGGTCAATATGATGACATTGGTTGAAACACAGGTTCAAATTCCTACTCATCCAACAGTGCAATTCTTTGCATATCTACTCAGAAGTAAGCCATGTTAAGTGTGTACTGTATAGGATTGCAGTTTAGAAGCTCACAAAGTGATGTTGGGCAAGTAAATTTGTAATCTTGTAATTTCTTGTAATCTGAACCAGCACAGGGTTATTGGAGGTAGAAATTGCCACTCTGAATCCTTTGAGTGAAGCCGCCTTGGGTCCCTTTGGGGGAGAAAGGCGGGATCAAAATATTGTAAATAAATAAGGATGCCTTTCAGCTGGTTATTACAGTGGCTTGGGATTTCTCCTAGGGTTTTGAAAAGTTAGTTTTCAAGCATCTATTCTTAAAGATATTTCCTTTTTAAAAATTATGTACAACATATTGTGAAAAGGGCACAAACCACCATTGCACTACTGACATGCAAAGGAGTTGGATATACTGCCTAGTGTAGCTTTCTCCCTTGTCTCCCCCAGCAACCAATCAAAATATTTTTGATTGAAGGTAGAGAGGTGTGTGTGTGTGTGTGTACACACACACACACACACACAAATATTATTTATTTATTTATTTATTTATTTGCACAATTAATAAACATATTATTTTTGTTGCACACGATCCACACATCTTATCTTGTGGTTGTACTTCTTTTAATACATGTAGCATTCCTTGCTGTGTAATATTTTGAGCCTATCCAACTGATACTCATCCCCAGATTATAACAATGTACCCACTGTTGTTATGCTTGTTTGTGCTGTTTTTGGAAATGTCACAGGATATTCTAAGTAGTAGTAGTAGTATTTGTGTGTGTCTATTTTCCTTAGTCCTTCCTGATTGTTGCTGGATCTGGGCTTGTAGGACTATCACACAAAGGATGTTATCCAGTTGGGACATGCGTTATTCTGATCAGACAGAAAGGCTTACCAAGAAATAATTTACTATACAGGATGGATGTTAAAAAAAATATTTAATGTTATTCAGTTGTATTCAAGCGAAGGCTGGATTGTGGTTGGGCTTCTGTGGGTCTCTGTATTGTAAAATGCAGACTTATGCAAAGATCACAGTGTAGTACATTGAGTCCCAGTTTGGAAAAGAAAACTGCCCAGTGATTTGCCCACGGTCACATGTCAGAAAAGCGGCAGAGGGGGTGACGTCATTGCTTGTCTTAACAATTTTCTATTCAATTAGTCCAAATGGCCTGGCAGCAGCAGGTCATTTCTCGGAGTTTTATACTAAGGTAAGCAGGATGGTAAAGAAGGGAAAGTAGAACAAGCTGATCGGTCCGAACACCATTGTTTACAAGTGTTAAAGTACACAGACAGTTTTGCCTTGAACAGAAACTAGTTCACGTAATTAAAAGCTACATTCTATTGTAGTAATAGTATATAATATGAATACTGTATAGTAATTCAAGATTGACAAGGGTTTCGTGAAAAAAATATTTGAGTATTCCTAGTGCTATTTATTGTTCTGTCTTTATGAGTACTAATTAACTATTTTATCATTGTTTTTACATTTCATATCATAAAGTAGAGTTTTAAGACACATATTTCTGATATTTACAGCCCATTCCAACCCAAGTGCTAAGCAGCCCAAGTCAGACCTAAAGTCAGCCTAAGTCGTTTAGGTCGAAGTTAGGTCTGGAACGCAACCATTTAGGGCGAAGTTAGGTCAAAGTTAGGTCGAAGTTACGACCGACGGACTAAGAACAGCCCATTCCAACCCAAGGGCTAAGCAGCACAAGTCAGACCTAAAGTTGACCTAAAAGTGGGCAGAACATGGGCGGGCCGTGGGTGTAACGGGGGCGGCAACCAATTAACGTTGGATTCCAGACCCTGGCAAGCACAGACACGCCCCCTCCAACACAAATGCTGACACAAAATTTAGGTCGACCAAAAAGGTGGACCCAAATTCGAGGAGACCCATAGGAGCCATTTTACCTTACCCAAGCCAGCCCTCTCCTGAAAATTTCTAACACCCTACTCCTGAGTTAGGTCAGAGTTAGGACGGAGTTGGGCCTGCTAGGTCTGGAAACCGACAGAGCTATGCCTAAGATAGGGAGCCTATCAGCACCCAGCCCCACCCAGCCTCATTCCCACAAAAGCCCAGCCCCAGCCCTCCAGTCACTCTCTCTCTCTCTTTCTGAGCACGTGGCGTGGGGTTCTGTCCCCCACAGCCACAAAGTGGGACTTTGTCGGTGGAGGGCAAAATTCACAAACACCCCACTTCTCTCTTCTCCTCTCTGCCTCCCTCTAGGGCAGAGAGGGCTGTTCTGGCTGTGGCCAACCTGTTTACAGCTGTGCCTGGGCAGCTGCCTCCATGCAAGTGTTTGCTAACCCATGTCTTTCTCCCAGCCCCTCTTCCCCCCCCCCACAGGCAACAACACCAGCAGGTAAGAGCAGGGTTTGTGCTGACATGTGGTCTGACTGCTGCCTCTTTGCATTTAGAAATATAGGAAGGATACATGCCTCTTTACCAATGTGTTGTCTCATAGCTGTCTGCATAGCCTGCCATGACATGCCTCTCTACCAATGTGTTGTCTCATAGCTGCCTGCATAGCCTGCTATAATATGCCTCTTTACCAATGTGTTGTCTCATAGCTGCCTGCTTTGCCTGCTATGATATATAGGATACATGCCTCTTTACCACTGTTGTGTCTGATTGCTGCCTGTAGTCAAGTGAGCAGACAATGCCACAAGTGTGGAACTGTTAGCCTTATGTAGACACCAGCTGTCCCCCCCCCCCTTTTCTCCACAGGGTCTACTGACAGGTCAGTATTGCTAGGTTTGCCATGGTTGTGACCCCCAAGTTGTGTTGTCTCTCTCTTTGACCCTTTCCCCTTACAGGATCATGCTCTCCTTACACCCAGGTAAGCAGCTCAGATCATGCTATGTGTGTCATACCTATCAGCTGTGTTTTATTTCTCTCCCTGCAGGCTTTTGCAACTGACACACTGGCATTCCTTCAATGGTGACTGCTTCCACATACCAGCTGACATGTAACTCCCCCTTGTTTTTTGTTTCCCCAGGAACGTCCAGTACCACCTACCTTCCTGGGAGCACCCCTGGGCCTGCAGTCTGGTTGCCCCACTGTCGTCTGCCTTGATGTTGCCAGAGGTCAGGGAGCCAGCCCTGCAACCCTCCTCAGCTGCTGGCGCTGCTGCTGCTCCACCTCCCTGGCTGTCTTACTTGCTGCCCCTCCCCTTTCTATGGAGCAGGCTGTGGTTCCACAGGGGAAGAGCCTGCATGTCCAGGTCCATGGGGCAGGTGTGCTGCTGCTGCTTTCAGATCGGCTGCTGTGACTACCCCGGACAGCCTCGCCTGGCCATCTCTGCTAACGTTCCAGAACAATAAAGACGCCCCTTGGGCAGAGCCCCAGTGAAACATATGTGCCCAGTGTTTACACAAGCGTTGCCCCCCACACACACACAGCCCCCAGCACTGAAGCCCCTACATGAGTCCCATCCAGGGACTGCAACAGCCTTCCCTGGGAGAACCCAGCAGGGGCGCTGCCAGACCCCCATGGCACAGAGGGGAGGGGGGAGTCGGGGGGCCCTCTCAGGCAGGCAAACAGTGACAGCCAGGGCGTCCGCCCGTAATGCAGGTGCCTCTGTCGAAGGTCCGCCCGTAATGCAGGCGCCTCTGTCGAAGGTCCGCGCGTAATGAAGGCGCTTCCGTCGAAGGTCTGCCCGTAATGCAGGCGCCTCTGTCGAAGGTCCGCCCGTAATGCAGCCGCTTCCGCCCAAAGTCTGTCTGCATAAGAGGCGCCTGTTTATGCATCACCTTCATCTGCGGAGCGCCCCGTGTCCCTCTGCAGACCCCTCTCTCGGAATCTGTCTCCCACCAGCCTTGTTGTCTGTCTGTCTGTCTCTGACCCACCCATGCCCCTCCCCAGCACCCCCTGCCTGCCTGCCTGCCTGCCTGTGTGTCTGCCTCCCACTCCCTGATGATGGCTGCTGGCCACCCCCCACCCTGCCAGAGCGCCTGCCGCGAGGCGCCGTCGTCACCCCATCTGGGGGTGTGATGAGCTGTGTGAGCCCTTCATGCTTGCAGCAGACAAGCCCAAGGCATCTCTCGGTCTTGGCCGGGGCACAGAGCAGCAGGCACGCCGGGATGCCTTCTTTGTGGGCATTGCCCCGGCCCTGAAGGCCCTGGGCTTCAGGCAGCGCACGGGCGAGTCATGTCAGAGGCAGTTCCAGACCTCATGAGACCCCCCTTGTGTGTGACGTTCCCACCCCCCTCCCCTTCCCTTCCCTCCCCCGCTCACCCCCTAGTGCAGCCTCAACGTGGCTTGGGGGTGGCATCGCCTTCTGCAGGAGGGAGGGGACGGCCACTCTCCCCTGCAGCAGGTGGCTGATGCACAGGGTGCCCTGTGGCAGCTGGGCTCAGGCACCTCGCTCACCTGTCACCTGCCCTGCGCCCACCACATGACTGGCGCAACCCCCCTGCCTGTGGTCAGCCCCTTTGTGACCGGGCTGCTACAGACCCTGCGGCAGCTGCCATGGATGGACGCTGACACATGCAGACAGAGGCCTGCACATGCCTGAGCCAGACACGGAGCCTGGAAAAGAGCCTGCCTGCCTGGGAGGTAAGTGTTGCCTGGATGCTGGGGTGGTGCTGGGCCACAGAAACTGCAGCCTGCCTAACTCAGGCATAACTCTGACCTACCTCAGGCATAGCTTCTGCCTAACTTAGGCTGCACTTAGGCCACACTTATGCCTGACTTGGAGAGGAGTTGGGTTGGAATGGGCTGTTAAAGTACATTTTTCTAACTGTATGTGGTGATGGCACCTGGCCTAGATGCCTTTAAAAGGGGTTTGGACAGATTCATGGAGGAAAAGACCATCACAGGTTACAAGCCATAAGCAACCTCCTGGTTTTAGAAGTAGGTTTTCTCTGTGCCAGGTGCAGGGGAGTGGCAGCAGGAAACAGGTTATCTTGTTGGCTGTGTGCTCCCTGAGGCATCTGGTGGGGCCACTGTGTGATACAGGAAGCTAGACTAGATGGGCTTTTGGCCTGATCCAGCAGGGCTCTTCTTATGTTGACTAATTTGCCTTAAGTAGCACAAGAGATTGAATTTTTGTTTGTCCCTCCTAGATTTATCAAGTTTATATAGTTGTCTCCTGATTTTTACAGTGTGATCCTATAATTCAGAACGAAGTCTCATTGAGTT
The DNA here is from genome assembly GCA_026170595.1 of Plestiodon gilberti rubricaudatus. Taxonomy (NCBI): domain Eukaryota; kingdom Metazoa; phylum Chordata; class Lepidosauria; order Squamata; family Scincidae; genus Plestiodon; species Plestiodon gilberti. The sequence continues at coordinate 69,362,549 of JANXHW010000001.1, forward strand.
TAATAGACTCTCGTTGTATTTAATGGACCAACAGCCAGTTTAGGCACATTTACTTGTGTTACTGGCACTTAATTTCAGGTAAGCGTTCTTCAAACCACATGCTGTGATCCTAAACTGTCTTGCTAGAGTATAAGTTCCATTGAACTCTGTAATTCTGGGTAAAAACAATAATAAATGAGAATTCCCTACAGAAATATGCAGATGCTTAAAGAAAGTGCCACCAGACTTAAAGAAAATGATTTGTATACAGACTTCATTATATAAAAATGCCTGTTGATAAATAGTTCATTATAACAAACAGCTTATTGACTGTTCAAGAAGCCCAGCCTTCTACACAAGATCTCAAAAATCTCTGCAATACATAACATAATCGTCATCACTGTAAATGTATACATAGCAAAAAGGAAGATAGTCTTTTCAAAGTGTTCTGGTACCAAGCATCTGGTAATATTAAACTTTTTATCAAGGGCTCCTGCATCACATCTGTAGAGGGGGTTCACCTTGAAACCAAAGAGCTGACTCTGGAGCCAAAAAGCCACAACCTCAAGGATGATCCTTAACAGAACAGAGAGAATATAAAAAACGGTGTAGGCAGGCCTTGGGAGGATATCTTCCTGAGCGATGTTTTTACATGCAGCATAAAGATGGAAAATGGCTCCAGGTACCAGTACGGTCACTAGCTGTAAAGCCCAGAATACCTAAAGTGTAGCAGAAACTTGGCTGTCAGATAATTTACAACTGTTCTGCACTAACTGATAAGAGACATCCATCTGAGTGCCTTGTGACATTTTTTTCTATTTATTGTAGATTATTTTAGAATAGCATTTTATATGAAAAATTATTAAGCTTTATTTTTTTTAAAAGCATACTGTACTGTATTCTCTAGCTAAGATCCAAACTTACCACTGGGCTTGTAGGAGCTCCTTCCATAAGTGGAAGGGGTCCTTACATGAGCATAACTCTCCTTCTGTGAACAGAAGAAGATTCCACAAGTAAGGAATCCTTGCACCAGAGTAGGGGAAATTGTGGATGCCACTCAGTGTGTGCATGAAACTAGTAACTTTGTATATGGCAACTGTTGACTACAAGCTCATGATGTCGTGGAACTGTCTGCAATGGAAGTGTGCATGTGCAAAGACATCTGGGATTTTTATAACGTTATAGGAAGCGTAACTGTGCAAAAAGGACCAGTAAGAATCCAGCAGACCAGACAGGTTTTCCATCGAAATCCATGGCCTGTCACCAAGGTGATTCAAGTGCTTCACCTAATTGGCGGGTAGGGTGAGATTTCACACATCTCTAAAGGAGATGCAATGATGGGAAAGGCTCATTTTTCAACAGGAGAAAAATAAGGTACCTTTCCAAGACAGGTGCACCTCAGGAAGACATTTCTATAGCAAGCTGTGCATTGCAGGAAATTGGGTAAAGTGGCCAGTAATTGGATAAAGAGGCAAATTTATTTCGAAACAAAGTAAGCCATTGTATTTCGTGCTTTTTTCGAGCCCTTACTTCATTCTCGTATGTTACCTCAAAGACTGTTTTGAGAAAGCTAACACTGTAGCCTGTTTCATGGTTTATCTTACATGCTAGACTGAGAACTGTTCTATACATTATGAAAAATGCACTAAGATGGTAGCATCCTGGACAGTATCACTTTAGGCTGCAAATTGGGGGGTATTGTTCTTTTGAATATCACACCTATTAAAAAAACAACCTCTCCAAGTAGTAAACTAGCACATAAGGGAAGTGATTGTCCATACGCTTCATCCATATGTGTTTCTTTTCTACATATAGGGAACTTTTAAAACCATATATGAGACAACATTCAAAAATGCAATTCCCTGCTCGCAAAGTGGTACAGTCCATCCCAAATCCTACCACATCAGTCTACTAATCTCATTCTGGGTATAGTTTGGCGCAAATCCTTAGGGACATTTTATTTACCAAAATAGGCTAATGGATTCCTTTTTATAATAAAAGAAAAATGTTTACCTGTGGGGTTATGGGCCTAAACTGGTTGTAACAGAACAGATTAACTTCCCGCTTGTCTGGCTCACAGCTGAAGTGTAAGGCTTCGTTCCCATAAACTGCAAAACCCAAAACGCCAAGGAAGAACATTCGAACTGAGCCAAAGAAGAGCGTGTGGAATTGACCAATCACTGTTGGAGGCCTAAGCTGGAAGAATCATATGGAGATTCAGTAGAAGGAATGAAAAACAAATGAAAAACATTCTCCTTTTGCAAGATGTATCCTATTTAAAGATTATAAAATATTTATTTCTTTATCCCTTTCTCCAGGTGTTCAAATGAAAACTAGGCTATGTAGAGCACCAACAGCGAATTAAATAGAATTAAATAATTAACTATTTATTTAACTAATTAAATAGATCTGCAATGTGCAACTCAATGAACTCAGCTATAATGTGCATCGGCCTGGGGCAACCAATGTGATGGTATCCTCTTCCTTTTCTGTGGTGAGCAGTCAGGGCTCTGAGCCCAGGGGCAATCACCAGGCTGCTTCTGGCTCCTCTTTGTCGCACAGTTACCTGTGTCAGGGAGATATCATCTGATTCACCACCCCCAAAGTCCCAAAGCAGAGTGAAGCAGGCAGTCCCCTCTATAGAATAGAGATCCTATTCCCAGCCCTCCTGGTTCCCAGAGCCCTGGTGATTCATGAAAATCCACTTTTTATCTTATTAGTGTTAGCAAGTGCTCATCAGTGGCTTTCCCCATGGCAATCCTGGGACCACACTAACTTGCCATTGTCAGTAAAGACTACACTAATAGAAGGTACCTCCCTTTACCGTTAGCAGAACAAAAAAAAAAAAACCTGAAGCCACAGTGCAGAGTAGGTGACACCTCCCACCACCAGGCCAATTTGGGTGAAATGAAAAAATTACTACTCAACCTCTTGCAGGGACTGTAATCTTGTAAGACCTGTTGTGTGGTACAGAGCTTGCATGAAAGGGAGTCATGGCAGAGTGGGGCTTAGCTAGAAAGTTGCAGCCTACCCTCCAGAGTGGTTCTGTGTCCTGAGGCTGTATGTGGCCATGGAGCAACCTGCACTGGCATCTTGCCTCAATCCTGAGGCCAGATGTACTTCTGCTTCCCAAGCCCCAGGCATATAGCTATGATGAAAGGAAGGAACAGCATGACAGAAACCATAGTTAAGGACTGCTGGCTGTAGTTATACCTTTCGGGCAGCCCAATCCTACGTAAAGATCAGGTGGGCGGCTGAGGCCGTTCGCCCGATCCTGCTCTCCGTCGTGGGCAGCCTGCAACAGGCAGCCTGTGGTGGAAAGTCTACTTGGGGAAGGGGATGCTCGTCTCCTTCCCCGAGTGTAACAGCGGCTGGGGCTGTTGGCCTCCTCGGATTTCCGCCAGCTATTTTGCTGGCAGAAGTTGGAGGAGGCCGTGTAATGGCCCAGTCACCTGGCGGGAACCGGGATATGGTGCATGCCATGCCCCCGTCCGGGGCGGCTGGGCCTATGGGTGCCCTCCCGGCTCTGCCATCCCTCCCCCCCCCCATCCACAGACCAACCCACCCGACCACTGGATCCACACTTACCTGGGTCCGGCAGTAGGCCGAGGGCTCCGGCGGCGGAGCCAGGAAGGTCGGCCTTACGCCGGCCTTCCCTGTTCGAAAGTAGTCCGCAGATGTGCTTTACGGCACGTTTGCAACTACTGTGGGCAGCGGAACACTAGGTCCACCGCCTGCAATTTACGTAGGATTGTGCTGTAACTATCCAAGGCCAAAGGTTGTTGGTCTCAGTAGGACATTTTGACATCAGGCCAGGATCCAATCATATGCATGCACTTCCATGTATTCACAGGGGACCTACTGCTCTTTCCTTGTAACTGTGGTTCATCAGTGGTTACTCTGGAAGGCCTTTTGGATCCATGCCAGTATATTTAAGATCTGGCTATAAGAAGGTCCTTATGCTTTTGATCCAAGGGACTATTAGAGAAAAAGTTTACTTATTTTTTTCCCTAGTTCTCTGTGATTCATTACTCCTGCAAGAACTGTGTTTACCAGATCCATTTGTTTCTGGCTATAACCTCAAACAGGCACAACCCCTACAGTCAAACCAAAGAGGCTCAGAGTGATTCAAATATGGTACCACCTATTGCTGCAACAAATACAATGGCAACATGAAAAACAATTCTTGTCTAGCCTTAAAAATAAATGTTTTGACACTTCAAAACTGGCATACTTATTACAGGATAAAATTAGAATGGGCACAGTAGAGGACACTTTTTTTCCCCTGAGGGCTAAGTCCACTACATTTACATTAATGGATTTTGTCTCTGGGAAATACTGTTCTGAGCTTGCAGAGATGATTAGCAAATCCTTCCTTTGAACCCTGAAAACCTCTCCAAGTAATGAGAGCACGCTTCTTTCTCCAGCATACTCGTTCATACTTACACATCCTTCATAGAAGTTCTTGATGTAATTTAAAGACATGTCTTGTAAGATGTTGTCCTAGTGGAACTGTGGGATAATTCCTATGCCTCATTGCCAATTTGCTGTCATCAGGCTCATTCTGATGTGATTGCTCTCTCCTGACCTTTGCTATGGAAAACTCTTGTCACTGCACAATTTTGCTTTTTTTATCTCTGGGGCCCCAATTAACCTTACACTTTCAGGGAGGGGAAAAAAAAAAGCCAAACAAAAGCTGTGTACATGTGGCCTGCCCTATAATCCCCAATGAACATCGTCAGCAGAAACCCCCAACCCATCCTCATAAACTAGCAGCCAGCAATACAATAGGATGGCAAACATGCAACTGGCAGTGGAGTCACCGTATCCTTGTTGTGCGCTAATAGCTAGAAACACATGATATTTCTGGCTTTGCTCCTACAGCTGGTAAAGATGACAGCTTGACCATGGCTGCTTTAGCACAGGAACAGTGACCTGGCAGGATATGGGGCAGCATGACAAGAAATAGGCAGAATCTCTCTCTCCCTCTCTCTCTCTGGGGAGTCATATGTCCAAGACACTCTTTTGAATCCCCTATGAAAATAGCCTTCCAAATACACAACAGCCTCATATAAAACCAATAAGAACTTAGGCTTGCTTGAGTAAAAGCTTCTCTGCTTTTTTAAACTCTGCTTTTTTGCACACTTTCTGGAAATGAATCCTGCTAAACTCAGTGGGACTTGCATCCCAGTAAACATGCATTTGCATGGGCTGGAATATTATTAAAATGTGAAGCCATAAATACTGTAGCTTAATATAAATTTCAAACAAAATTAAACTCTTTTGAGAGGTTTATTCAGAATCTCTGAACGGACTAACCATTACTGAATTCATTTTCAACATTCTCCCCTCCAAAAGGATCCCCTTCCTTCCCACATGATCTGAACTCCACGATCTCATCTATGAATATTCCATATTCCAAGCAGCCTTATAAAATTGGTTTGAAATAGGCAGCCTCCCCTTCTAAATTTGCTAATACTGTTTTTTGTTGCCCTATCAGAATCTTTTGCCTTGTTCTAATTTGACCCACTCATGCCTAATTTAAAATAAATGCTCTCAAGTTTAGGTCCTAACCACATTCAACCTGTTTTTTCTTTATGCTGTCTAATAGACAAGAGGATGCCCAATCCTGCTTTCCTGTCTGGGAGCCTATGAAAGGAACTAGAAAGCAACCGCAAAGACTGGAAGGAGAATGAAGGAGATGAGATACGCACCAGCCGCAGTCCTGGCGCGGCGTTGTTGGGGTGCCCCATTCAGCTGCTTGCCTGTCTCTCCACTGTGAGCATTCAGGGAGATGAGTTGCAACCATCCTAGAAGAGAACTGCTCCCCTGCCAGACTGAAGAGCTCCACTCGCTGTTATCCCCCGCCCAGAGAGCACTCACACAAAGAGAGTGAGAGAGAGGAAGGGAGGGAGGAGGGAGGGAGAGCAGTAAAGAGAGAGACAACCCAGGCTGGCAGTCATCTGCTGATAACCCCACAGTTGTTGCTCTCAGGCTTATTAAGCCAGTTCTGGGTACTGAGGCCCACTGAGCCATGCCAACCATCACTAACACTCATTATAGCCATAAGTGTGTATAGATAAATTGTTGACAGCCTGCCCTTTTACCCTTTGTAATAATCACATTGATAGGAGAAGTCAATATGCATGGTAGTCGTTAACTACTATACATTAAGTGATGGAGTGTAGCTCTGGATTTTCTATGACAAGAAGAGTTGCTATGGATTCTGTTGACAATAACTGGCCAAATAAAATGGAGCAAGGAAGTGACCCCAGTGTGGTACAGTGGTTAGACCGCTGGACAGTGCTGGCTGCAAGCTTTCCTTCTGTCACCGATTCATCGTGAGATCTTGGGCAAGTCACTCTTTTTTAACCTTAATTGGCCATCTGTAAAATTGACATTATAGTACCCTCACTCACACAACAATGTTGTTGGGAAGAGTTGCTAAGCACTTTGAAAAACTTAAAAGCTTACATATATGTGTTTCGCAGGTTTATAAACTGTCTCATAGCAATGCTTTCAGACAGGTTAATAAAATTTGCCAGCAGCAACAGAACAAGAAACATAGCACTGTAACAGATTTTTGGATATTTGGAAGACTATTTTTTATATATATATATATATATATATATATATATATATATATATATATATATATATATATATATATATATATATATATATATATTGTTTATGGCTTACAGTTTATAGTATATATTGCTTACTGTTTATTAATATGTTTTAACATTTTTTGTATTTTTATATATCATCAATGCTACGTATTTTTTTCTTTCTCTTTTTTGTGTGTGTTTTTTATTTATGTTTTTCTTCACTAATAAAAGGGGGAGCTGTTTCATAGCAATGCTTTCAGAAAGGTTAATACTAAAGTTTGCCAACAGCCACAGGACAAATAGCATAGTTCTGTAACAACAGCCATGAAATACCAACAAAATCAAGGCAAGAATTAAAACATCAATTCTCTTTAACTCTGGGGCCCCTATTAACCTTACACTTTCAGGGAAATAAGTCCTATTGATTTAATGGCACAATCCAGTATACAAATGCGCTGGGGGAGCATGCGCTCCCTTGGCCCAGGGTGTCGTAAAGTGCGTTTACGGCACTTGGAGAGTAAGGACCGCCAGTGCTGCGGCCAGTGGCCCTTACCCCGGCTCCTGCCCAGCCCTGCGCCCACCGGAGCAGGTAAGGCCAACACCGGCAGGGGCGGGGGGAGGGCGGATTGAACGGTGAGATATACCATATCCAAAGCCTCCAGGCCTGGCCTGGCCTGGCCTTACACGGCCAGCGTGAATGTACATGAGCTCCAGAGCTCGCGTACGTTCGAGGAGGCCCATTGGGCCTCTCGCCGCTTGTACCAGGGGAAGGGGACAATCATCCCCTTCCCTCGAAGGCAGCCTGAGGCAGCCCAGAACCTGCATAGGATATGGCAGCCGGCCTTTTGGATTGGGCTGCCCATGAATTAACTCCCAGGTAAGTGTGTATAGAACTCACTAAGGTCTAAATCCAGTGAGATCTAAAAATCAGATCCACTCCCTCTCTTTATATCAGTCACAGCTCAATCCTAACTGTCACAACAGCAGAGCAGAGGTTCCAGTGTTGTAAATGGTCATACGGCAGCATGCACAATGTGCTCACAGCAGCTATTTTAGAGCTGCCACTACAAATGGTGGTGCTTTTGGAAGCCTGCTGCTGCTATCAGCTACCTACGGGAGCACAGGTAAGCTGACACATGGAGCGGGTGGTGGGAAGAGCGGGTCTAAGGAGGGGGAAGAATCCCGGTGGTACCTGCATGCACCAGGTACCTATCCTTGTTCCCTCTCCATTCTCACTCTCCTTGGTTCTGCGCAAAATGGATGGCACAGATCCAAGGAGACCCATTAGGGCAGTGGAGTCTTGCCCCAGGGTAAGGGAAGTGATGGTCACTAGCTTAGATGGCTTTCAAAGGGGATTAGGCGAACTCATGTAGGTCAAACCACTCCATGGCTGCTAGTCATGCTATAGTCATGCTAGCACCATGATACCTGCAAGTTCAAAAGTAGTGTACAGCTCTGAGTACTACCAGTTGCCAGGGAGCAACATTGGGGGAGGTGCCTTCATCTCCAGCTTATGGGCTATCCAGAGGCCACTGGTGTACCACTGTGGGAAATATGGTGCTGGAGTAGATGAGCCTTTTGTCTGATCCACCTTTTCATGTTCTTTTATGGAGAAGACTTGATATTGACTGGGAAAGTTTAGCTTTGTTTGGAAGTCAATCTCTCTCTCTCTCCACCCCCCAAATGTATTCAAATGTGCCTCACTGAGAGCCCAATCCTGTAGAGGGCCCATGGCAGCAGATCTCCTTATCCACTGCTATAAGTCCTCTTGCAGTATCATAAATATGGTATCATAAATATGTCATCATTGTACATGGTGGAGCCGCCAGTGCAAATAGCCGGATACACTATGCACCTGCTAGAGATGGATGCAGCTCCTGTTGGAGCCAGGGATGTGTGATGCGGGGGCAGCAGGTGAGGCACAGCCATCACATCATAGTCCATGGAAAATAGCCGCAGCCTAACCCCGAGATTGTGTGCACACACAACCCGCTTATAGTGCAAGTGGGTGGCGCACACATGCAATCTCAGGATTCAGCTGTGACTATTTTCCACAGACTGCAATGGGGCAGTTCTGCCTCACCTGCTGCCCCCACACCACATGTCCCTGGTCGGAGCAGGTAGGGTGCTGGCAGAGGCAGATCATGGGCGGTTCAGGGGAGGCTCAGGGAGGAGAGCAGGATTGGGGTGGGAGGGGGTGGATTTCAGTGGCAGCAGCACATCCTGGGATCCTATCCCCATTTTCCCTACCTGACATGCCCTCTGCCTCGCCTCAGACTTGCACCAGCAAAATAGCTGGTGTAGGTCTGAGGAGACCCATTGATGGCCTGTTGGCCTATGGAGTTGTAAGTAAAAACGATTTTTACTTACCTCTTCTGGGCCATCTGGTTTCCCCACCACCACCAGAACAAGCAATGTGCACTCCATCAGCATGGCTGCATGGCGTAAAATGTTGAGGGGAAGGACTGGACTAAATTCTCTGTAATCCACCTGGCCATCAATAGGTCTCCTTGGGACCTTGGCCAGAAAAACAGGGATAGCATCTTGGTAAGCTCTGCTGCTGCCACTGGGATCCACACCTTCTGTCCCTGAACCACCCCCTGACCTTCCTGCTCCCTGCCTTGAACCTCTCCTGGACTACCCATAACCCACCTCAGCTGGCACCTTATCTGCCCTGGCACAGTTTGGGTTAATCTATGGCAAATGTGCAGAGCCAGCCGCCATTTGCACTGGCAGCTCTGACGTACATGATAGCAGAGCACCATTTACAGTGCCACAGAGGCATTTACGACAGCAGATTGTGAGATCCACCATCATAAATGCCCAATATGACTGGGTCGTAAAAGTTGTTAATCGATGGAGAATACAGAACATAAAAGGATATATTTGTGTCTGCATGGATTTTCCCTCAACCTTTCAACTCATATTTACCCTTCATTCTGCTGACTTTTCCTATCAACACATTTTCTCTAGATGGCATATCTTGTGTCCTGAAAGCCTCACTCATCCCATTGCTTTGGGGTGTGATGATTGGTTCACCTCCTTGAGCCATCTGGATTATTTTACAAAATCATTTCTCAAGACGCATCTGATGCAATTTCACATTTGTGGTTGTCAATTTTTTTCCCTGCCAGGGCTCCTGCATCATAACAGCCTCATAAGAGATAGAAATTCAGCTCGTTACACTTCCTATCACTGCATTTCCTCTCTGGGGGAAAGTGGAATTTGTCATGCAGATATTAAAGGCAAAACTTTCCACCTGCACAAGACCGATCAAATAGGGTCTTCTTTCTCTGTTCAGAAAAGTCTTGCATCTTAGGAGCACCTAAATACAACAAAACCAAACAATAAATATAATCTTAAATTAGACTTTGAATAAAGGTTGCAATCCTAAGTATGTTTACTTGGATGTACCACATAGGATCAGTGTTACATACATCTGAGTAAATGTTTAGGATCAGACTATTAATGTGAAATATAGAGGTTTCTATTTGGGAAGGTTTTATACATCTGCCAGAGAGCCCCCTCATCTACTTCTCCCTTCTTTTGCCATCTCCTTTCCTTTTTGGCACCACAACGGTCTTTGAGCTGTCATCATCCCATTGCGCCGAATGGCAGGATCTGCATTTGTTCAATAGATGTGCCCTGCGACCCAGAAGGCGCTTTAACCATAGTTCCCTGATCACTTTCTTCAGGAGCAGCAGCTATGATTTAAACTGGATTGTACCAGATAAGGCAATTGGCTTCACTTTCCCGCTGGCTAGAATTTTTTGACCTTAAAAACATCATTTCATAGTGGCCTCAAAAGTAATTTGTGGACAATGAGCTGGAAAATAGATTACTCTGTTTGTTACCTGTGCAGATTTATCTAGCAGTCGATGAAATGCTTTTGAACTACGGATCAAGGTAAGATGATGCTCTCAATTTGATGGCCTTCCTGGAAAGATATTCTGTCAATATATTCCCCAGGCAAGGGGAGAAACTCAGAATCTGCCGCCTGGTGGACACCTTGGGCTCCCTGTCGACCTTGTTCTTCATGCTTCATTTCTCCTTTCTGGAGCATTTCCCAACACATCCTCCTGGCTGAAGAGGAAACCTGTTTTGGCCAATAGGCAAAATGATTGGATTTGGAAGGCCCCAGAGACTTTTGCCCAGGGGTTCACTTGACCCCAGGAAAGACTTAGTACCAGACACAGTCTGATGTCTCAGAACAGCCCTGGAGCATGTGATGCAATAATAAAGAGTGCAGTGGAGCATGTACAGAGTACCTTCCCTCTCCACTGAGCAACCACAACTCCCCGCTCTTGCAGCTCTTTGAAGAAAGAGCAGGCTGCTTGCAACTTAATCTGCACACACCTAATTCATCAGGTGTGAGCAAATCCAGATGTAACCAGACGTAATTAATTCTGTAACCTAGAACTGTTGTGATGATCAAGTGGGAAAACACCACCCTGTCAGAGCACTTTCACTTTATCCATCCATTCATTTTCTTCACTGGTCTGAACAGGAGGAGGACTGGTAGAGGGATGTGATATATGGCTTCAGTGGACACATGGATGTATTCAAACCTTCCTGCTTGCTAGTCTTGCTTTGTGGGTTTTGCCCCATCACCTCTCCCCCCACGTTTTGTAATTTTGACAGCAGGTGTGCCAAAGTGCTAGGATTTATTGTTTTAATACAATGCAAAGATCGTCAGTTCAGAGCTTTGGGAAAGTGATACAATCTGTTAGATTTAATCCACCAGGCAAGCTCCACACTCCTACAAGGTTCCTGCTGTGTGCTGGCTCTTTCCTTTGCAAACTTTGCCTTGTTCACTCTTTCTCCCCATGGATAAATTAGATTAGCAGGCAGGCAGGCAGGCAGATCAAGCAATCCCATCAGACTTGCGAATACATTGAAATCCATGTGACTTTTATGATAGATGTACTGGTTCCACACTCCCATGCTCTCTCTCTCTCTCTCTCTCTCTCTCTCTCTCTCTCTCTCTCTCTCTGAGCATTACTTCCAGGAAAGTGCCTTAGGCAAGCACATTCATAGTGAAGACCTATGTACGTTTACTCTGAAGACAGTCTCACTTTGTTCAGTGGGGCTTACTCTCTTGTAACTGTGTTCAGGATTGCATGTATAGGCCAGAAGTTAAGCGTGTATAGGTCAAGACAGCAGATCTAAGCTGTAGTCACTCCTCTTTTGTGTGAACTGGACAAGTCAGCCAACTAGCCAGCCGGCCAGCCTCATTTCCTCACCTATGACTGATTTCTACGCTGGAAAAATAACCTACCTCGCAACCTTGTGATGGGCAAACCCAGCGTAGCAGAAGGTGCGGAAAATCACTGCAAGAACCAAAGAAAAGTGGTGTGGCTTTTGACAGTCTGGTTCTAACAATATTTACTAGGAAGTAAGTCCGTTGATGCCATTGGGACTGAATTACCAAGGAAGAATATAAAGAGTATACTGCATGTACACTACCTATATCTTGGATGCAACTCCAGAGCGCGGTTCAGAACTGGACAGTTCCCCTCCATCCATTCCGCCGCGAGCGACTCTCTCTCTATGCGAGTCTGTCTCACAGACGTTTCTTGGAATCTCCCTCCCAATCTGCCTGCCAGTTTGGAGCTGGAGACGCTCACCTCTCTGTAGCTTTACACAGCCCAATTCACACTCACAGCGTGTACTCGGAACGGAAGTAATTCCTGCTTGGTTCAGTGGGGCTTACTCCCAAGCGAGCTGGCATAGGTTCAGAGCTCACTGGACCCGTAGCCCGGTAGGTACTCTCCAGTCCGTCTTTGAAACCCACCAGCTTTGGAACGAATCCAGACCGTGGTCCGCCCGCAGTGCAGTGGGGTCCTATCATGTTCTCTCGGTTATGGGGAAAGACTCTGTCGCCGATCTGGACCCGCGCAAGGGAGGCGAGCGAGCGAGCGAGGCAGCCCTCCCCTCTCCCAGCGCCAAGTTTTTGGCTTATTGGAGCTGCTCCTCCTTGCGGAGGCGGACCTTGGCGTGAATATAAAGGAAAGGCAGCCGGTGGAGGGAAGAGGAGGGAGCGCTGTCCAAACCCAAAAAGGATCGCGGCGCACTCCTGGAGAAAGAAGAGCCATCACAAGGCTCCGTGAGAAGGAGGCTCCGGAACCACCGCCACCAAACCGCTTTGTACGTCGGGTGCCGCCAGGCCAGGTCCGTCCTGCACAGAAGAGCGAACAGTGGTGGCAAGTGGGGATCCTGGACATCCTTGGCCAACAGCTGACGAATATCCTACCTAACGCCACCATTTACCCGCAAGTAAGGGATTTGCTTCCAGGTAGCAAGATTATGCAGCCCCAGCAGCGACTCGGCGGTCCAGCAAGCAGGCACGACGTCGCGGGCTCTTCCAACGGACACGTCGTCGCCAGAGGAGGCCAGTAGTCCAGCTGGAGGGCGGCCCCCCTCCCTGAGCTAGAGTCCCTGAAAGCGGCTCCGCGATGCCGCTGACTGGCGAGCCGGCGGGGGGCAACCTGACGACGGGGGCCAACGGCAGCGAGCCCTGGCCGCCGCAGGCGCGGGCGCTGTTCGTCATCCGCTGCGTGGTGCCCTCGCTGTACCTGCTGCTCATGGCCGTGGGCTTGCTGGGCAACGTCACCCTGCTGAAGGTCTTCGTGGGTCGCGGCGCGGCGCGCAGCGTGCCGCACATCTTCATCTCTAGCCTGGCCGCCGGCGACCTGCTGCTGCTGCTGACCTGCGTGCCCGTCGACGCCGCGCGCTTCTTCCTGGAGGACTGGCTCTTCGGCGAGGTGGGCTGCAAGCTCCTGCCCGCCATCCAGCTCACCTCGGTGGGTGTCTCCGTCTTCACGCTCACGGCCCTCAGCGCCGACAGGTAAGCGCCAGACAGCGGAATGCGGGAGGTCCGGGGACCTCCTCGACGGGGGTGGGTGGGTGGGGGGTGGGTGGGAGAGAGAGAGGCAGGCAGGCAGACAAACAAACAGGCACGCCAACCCAGTCCAGCCCTGGTCACACGCACATCGACCATTGCCCCGCCAGTTACTACCACCACCATTTCTTTGTTTCCTGGAGCTCGTTTGACTTTCTCAGTTGCAGGACAGCCCGAACTTCAGTCTTTCCTCTGTTACTCCATCTCCAGAAGAAGGTTGCTTGTTGCATATGTGTTTTCCTGGCAGCTGATCGAGGCACGAGTGCCCTGCTTGAGTGGTAATCCCAGAAGGACCCATTTTATTCAGAGAACACCTATGTCTCTTTACACCCCACCCCAGAAAGGCTCGGCCAGAGTTTGGTTGCAAGGGCTCAGTCCTGGCACATGGGAAGGATAAAAGAAAGAGGGCGTCTGATAGTGTGCAGAGTGTCCTTTCCTTGCCCTTGAGTAACCACAGGAAACGGGAATTAAACATTGCTCCCCGCCGTATGCACATAGGTTCTAATAACCTGGTCCTTACTTGGAAGTAAACAACTTCTTCACAAAAAGAAACCACTTCTCCACCTGACAAGTGGTAACCTCTGGGAATCATTGCTACAAGTTTTGGTGCTGGCCACTGGGCTACATGGTCTTAAAAGGGGGTTAGACATATGCAGGAAGGAACGAGAATGGCTACTAGCCACAACAGCTAAATGAAAGCTCTGCGACAGGATGTCATTGTACACTAAATACAGGGGGTGGGGGACCACAAAGATGCTCTTGTCTTCATGCCCTTTTTGTGAGGGGCATCTGGCTGCCCCCCCCCACTGGAAGCAGAAAACCTGGTGAGATGAAACCGGGACTCACCAAGAAGGACTCTTAGGCTCTTTTGCATAATGTCTCTTAAGTATACTTACGATCAGGTAATAAACTGTCCCTTCTGATCTTCACTAAACAAACTACATGGAAGGAAGTCCAGATGAAATTTATGATTGGAAATGAATTCCAAGCAATATGCATGGGCTTGGGATGCAAACTCTCTTTTCCCATTTGAATACATGCTAACAGGATATAGATCAAGAGTCTAGAGTCACATGGGGGGAGTTTAAGCAACTTCACTTGCATGACCCCTTATGATTGAAGAATGAGAAGAAGGATCTCACACTGCATCAGGGGAGGGGCTGGAGTTATTAATAAGAGTAGGCGAGAGTAGAAAAGATCAGCCCGGGAAGAGCAAGCCTTTTGCGATGGATGGATACAGTGACCATAACAACACCTTCTTATTGAAGCTGGATATTCTGAGGTTGGGATAACAGGAGAATTGCAGCATCTATTTGGTGCTCTGCGGGTCTCAACTTTCCTTTACTGGCCTCTGGTGCCTTTCTTGCCCTCTAGACCCATTTTCAGTATTAAAATGCTTGTTCTGACTCTGTTTTTGAAATATCACAACTGGGTATTCAAGGATCACCACGCAGTTCGAAATGGTCTATTGCAACCTACAACAAGTTAGCATTCTAACAGTTTGGTCAACGGCTTTGAAAAGTTTTCATATTCACGTTTTGAAAACGCCATGGTGCTAGCATGACTATAGCATGACTAGCAGCCATGGAGTGGTTTAACCTACATGAGTTTGCCTAATCCCCTTTGAAAGCCATCTAAGCTAGTGACCATCACTTCCCTTACCCTGGGGCAAGACTCCACTGCCCTAATGGGTCTCCTTGAATCTGTGCCATCCATTTTGCACAGAACAAGGAGAGTGAGAATGGAGAGGGAACAGGGATAGGTACCTGGTGCATGCCGGTACCACCGGGATTCTTCTCCTTCCTTAGACCCGCTCTTCCCACCGTCCGCTCCATTTGTCAGTTTAGTGATTTTAAATGAACCCAAGAGGAAACACTAAAATGATCCCGAGGGTTTGTCGAATTTAGCAGTTTTGAAGGGGGACAGATGTGAATCCAGAGCACATTCTTCTTTGAAAGGCTGCCAGAAACATGTGATGGCACCGGCTTCCCAAGTTGGATTCCCACAGTTGTTGTGCATGGATGTAGCACAAGCCATGCAGTTCTCAGGGGCTAGGATTGAGTCTAGGGAAAGGTGGGCCACTGTGGGCCACAGGATGCTGGACTAGATGGGTCTTTGGCTGGATCCAGCAGGACCATAATAAGATCCCCTGTTCTGTGCTCTGTGCTGGTTGCCTGAGCTTCCACATAGCAAACACACACTAAACCAAGAGCAGCCAAAGTTGCCATCTGGTACTCTGTAACTGAAGGGATCAGGTTTAGATTAACAATGTTGATGTTAAAATGCTATACACATACCCGTCTCACTGTAAATATGTAACCATTCACAAATAAATTCAACAGCAGAAAATATGGACTTTAAGGATACTCAGAATGGTACATACTGTATGCTATTTTTTATTTTAGCTTCTGATTTTAATGTATTTTATTGTAAGCTGCCTTAAGCATCTCTCTTACAAGAGGGGAAAGTAAAGGGTAAAAATCTTTCAAACAAATATATGAGAAGTTGCCACAGGACTGGCCTAAGACCTCCTGATGCCTGGGGTGGGATGCCAAATGCTGCCCCGAATGATGTGCGAACTTCTGCTCCTCCCACTCTCCAATGTTGTAACTCAGCACTCCCCTCCCCTCCACATTTTGTCTGGCTCTTTGTCCCCCTCTTCCTTTTCCAATCCAGGGAGTGGAAGGAGGACAAAGAGGAGCTCTGGAAGCATACAGAGATGCCCCCCACCAACCACTTGCAGAAGTGACCCGTTGGCCTCATGGATGGGCCGGCCCCAAGTTTCCCTATACTGAGTTAGACCATTGGCCCCTTAGCTGAGTACAACTCTGGCGGTGCCTCTCCAGCATTCCAGACAAGGCTCTTTTCCAGCCCTACCTGGAGATGCTGGGAATGGAACCTGGAGCCTTCCCCATGCGCACAGAATGGCGCTCTTCCATTCCCATACCTGATCACAGAGGACTATTGCATTATTAGGCATGTTTCTTGTATGACATTCTTTCCTCGGGTTCCAACCTCCCAGTGCAGAAATCATGCATATTGGGTTGGACATGAAGGCTGCACATGTGTAAGTCACAACCCTTTCCTTTAAAAGTACAGGAGTGACCAAACCCACTCCTTCCACAGGCATTTTCCATCTGTATAAACATATATAGTACAATGGAAAAGGTGTGATTTGCACACGTGTCCCTCAGAATTGATGTGATACATATATTTTATACTCATGTTTCTGTGAAAAAAAATCTTCTAGGAAGTGGCACTTGCAGGAGTTACTTGCAGGTAGTTTATTTTGTTTTATTGTATGGTATTTTTATGCTTTCACTTGGACACTTTCACAAAGACAAAGGGACATCCCCCCCCCCCATTTGTTGGGTTCAGCATCCCCTTAGCTCATAATGCTCAATAACACACAACTTTTGGGGGAGGGTTTTTTTTTGAATGCTGAGAAAATTAGTATTTGAGAGAGAGAGAGAGAGAGAGAGAGAGAGAGAGAGAGAGAGAGAGAGAGAGAGAGAGAGAGAGAGAGAGAGAGAGAGACTAATAGGTGGCAGCAGCCTGGAATTCAGCCGGATTCTGCAGAAGGGCAGCCCAATCCTAACCTGGCGTGATGCAGCGGGGTCATGTAGCCCATGCTGCATCCTATCCTGGGAAGCATCAGGCTGGAGGTCTTCTCAAGGTAAGGGGACATTCGTCCCCTGATTAGCCCACGCAGGGCTAATCAGATCTGTGCGAGCTAAGTAGCTGGTGCAGAACCGAGAAGCCCCATGTCAGGCTTTCAAGCCCGGGAGGGGGAATAGGATTCAGTGTGCACCAGAGCCACCGATCCCACCCCACTCAGGTCCCTCCCTGCTCTCCTTCCACCCCAATACACCCCTCTCTGCCCATCCACTACCTGACTGTAGCTTACTGGCTCCGTTGGGTGCTCCTTCTTGATGTGACTCCAGCGGGACAACGCAGGCCTTCCCGCCAGTGTGCTTTACTCCTAGGCTGTCGCAAAGTGCTTTATGGCACTTTTGTGACAGTCAGCGCCAGCACTGAGGTCTCAGCGCTGGCGCTGATGAAAAGTAGGACTGCGCTGTCACTTGGATAACAGGAAAACCCCCCCCCCCCTCCATGCATTCAGCTGCAGAGGTATGGTTAGTGTCAGATATGGCATGGTTATATGCTGGGTCATGGTTATAAACTCTGAAAGTTTCTCAGATAGATCTGCAATACAGGAAATGGTCTGGTCAATTAACTGATACACAAGAGCAAAAGAGAAACACTTAGGAGAAAAATTAGATTAAATGAAATTAACAAAACCAAAAAGGTTTTTTGGACCTTATTCAATTTATTAGACCATAATGTGAATAGATTGTATCCTAAGATTTCTTTTCTCAGGAGGGAGGAGGTTTTTTTTTTTTTTCCAAAGCAGGAAGCCCTTCCTCCAGAAGAGGAAGTTTCCTGCCGAGGAAGGAAATCTTAGGATACAACCCAGTATCACTTGAAAATGTAATGAGAAACTGCAAGGCATGAAGCAGCCCAAGTAAAACTGATGGCTGTGAGAAATTGTGTCTGGAAGAAACGGAATATAGTACTCATTGAACCTCAACATTTTCCAGCTGAAGCACAGGAAGCCTTTCAGATTAGCTACAGGTAGATACTTTGCACTGATAGCATGGTTGTATATGAGTTCCTGTAGAATGTCTTTTGCTTCAAGCAGCTCTGATGATGGTATGTCTGTTTGGTTAAAATGATATGTTTACAAAGTAGTCCTCAGGTTCTGTGGGACCATGCCAGAAAACAGCACTAGGCATGTCTTCTCAGAAAGAGGTCCCAGTGAGTTCAGGGAGACCTGTTCCCAGATAAGCGTGTATAGGATTGCAGCCTTAGCGATCATCAGTTTTCTCCCGGAGATCCTTGGTTCCGGCTACACCCTTGGGGGCAGTTGCCGTGACACCCCCACATGATGTCACAACCCCAGCCCCCATGCTGGATTCGGCGGCAATTCGGTGGGCGTGGCAAAAAAAGCACCCCAAGCTTTTTTGGCTGCTTTTAGGCCATTTGCGGCATGGGAGGGCGGGTGAATCTTGTCAATGCAAACGGCCTAAAAGCGCCCGAAAAGCGCCGGGGGTGCTTTTTTGCCACGCCACCACCGAATTGCCTCCAAATCCGGCGGCAATTGCACCCTCTGCTGCATGTCACAACGATGACCTAACGCCCCCTAACAATGCCTCTGGTAAGGGATTTGTTGAATGAAAAAGACACTTACTTCTTGGTAGGAAAGCTATGGCAAACTTAAACAGCATAATAAAAAGCAGAGATATCACCATGGCAACAAAAATTCGTATAGTCAGGGCGATGGTGTTCCCAGTAGCAATGTATGGTTGCGAGAGTTGGACCATAAGGAAGGCTGAGCGCCGAAGAATAGATGCTTTTGAACTGTGGTGCTGGAGAAGACTCTTGAGAGTCCCTTGGACTGCTAGGAGATCAAATCAGTCAATCCTAAATGAAATCAACCCTGACTGTTCCCTGGAAGGACAGGTTCTAAGGCTGAAGCTCAAATATTTTGGCCACCTAATGCGAAGAGAGGACTCTCTGGAGAAGACTCTGATGCTGGGAAAGATTGAAGGCAAAAGAAGAAGGGGAAGGCAGAGGATGAGATGGTTAGACAGCATCACCGATGCAACGAACATGAAAATGAGCGAACTCAGGAAGATAGTGGAGGACAGGAAGGCCTGGCGGGATATGGTTCATGGGATCACGAAGGGTCGGACATGACAACGACTGAACAACAACAACCTGGGAGTCAGCCGCATGAAACCTAGTGGGTCTTACTTTTGAGCAAACATGCATAGGCTTGCACTGGTAATGTGCTAAACAGCTGAGCATTTGACACTAATCTGAAATAACCAGTGCAATGTGTCAGCCTAGGACAGGGGAGTCCCAGGCAAATCCTTGCTCAGACTCGTAGTTCACCTTGGGCCCGTCATTCACCGTCAGCCTAAACAAACCTCACTGAGCTCTTGTGAGGATAAATGGAGGAGTGCGGAAAGAGAACTTTGTACACTGCTGCCCAGAAGTCCTTGGAGGAACAGTGGGATAGAAACATAGCCAAAAGCACCATGAAACACATTGCATGGCTGATCTCTCTCTCCATGTGTAGGACTATCATGCACAACAAATGTGTATACTGTATGTCTATTTCAGCACATGTGCATCTGGCAAAAGAAAGAGATGTCTTTGTCATGTAATGATTCTTCATGTATGATTCACATGATTTACTATGTTAGTGGCTTCTGTTTGGGAAATTGGCATGAGTCCCCCCTCCTCTCTCTAAATTGTTACGCATTCCTACTGTCCAGGTGGATTAATAGGAAGTGTCCAAGAATTGGCAGAGCAAACTTTTCAGGAGGTCATTAGCTGGTTTGAAAGAAGAGGAAAAACAGGGGAGATAATGAGGATTCAGGAGCTGAACGGGTCAATTATTTATTTCTTATATATAGCACTGTCGGCCAGCTATGGAGCAAGGCTGTGTGATCCCAAACAAACTTGGTCGACAGCAAGGTTGTTTATTACTAACAAAATTCAAGCTGGTAGCCTGGACATGTTCTCTCAAATCTACACTTTAATGATTACATTTGCCAATGAGTCGCTATATGCCTTGCATTTGCCTTCAGTCGCTATATGAAGGATCATTCCATGTCAGCAATAATTTTATATGAATCAAGTGTTAGGGAGCCAGGCTTTCACTGGCTACTCTTGTCAGGCATTGTTGCTTCTGAGAAACTAATCTGTATGCTGTAGCTTCTTTGCTAGTCATCGTGTCTCTAGGAGACAGACATTGATCTTGCTTATCAGAGCATGTCTGCTTCTTGATCCATTCCTATGCGACTAGAACCACTTGTGAACACAGCCGTCCGTATAAAATGGAAATATTTTGAACGGCTTTCAAAGAAGCATCACCACTGGGGAACCCTGATAGACTGAAATAGTTTCATTTGCTAGTCTGAAATTTATCAGCTCCACAGCATGGGACCTTATTGGGAAAACTAGCAAACAACCCTGAGAGCTCATTAATTTCAAAAGTAGCCTTCCTAGACAGCCAGCATGGTGTGGTGGTGAGACTAGGGGCGCAATCCTGAAAGAAAAGCCAGCAATGGAACAAGCGTTCTGTCGCCGGGAGATGTCGCGAACGTGCTGTAAAGTGAATGTGACTCGGGAGCAAGGAAGCCCGGTGCAGAGGCTGGCCTCCTGGGGGTGTTTCAACGGGTGAGGGAGGGGAGCCATTGGCCTAGCCAGCCCAGGAGGGGGCGGGGGATGGCCTCGGCCATATCCCCATACCTGCCGGGCTGGCTAGGCTGTTACATGACCTCCTCTACTCCTGCCAGCTATTTAGCTGGTGGAAATCCGAGGAGGCCAATCAGGCCAGCCTGGCTTTACACCCGGGGAATAGGACGAGTGTCCCCTTCCCCGAGTAGACCTCTGGCCTGGCAGCAGAACGGCCGCCGAGGCTCAAGATCCAACGAGTGGCCAGCCGGATCCTTGCGCTGGATTGCGCTGTAGGACTGGAGAAGTTCAGGCTGTATATTCTCTCTCTCTCTCTCTCTCTCTCTCTCTCTCTCTCTCTCTCTCTCTCTCTCTCTCTCTCTGCCTATCACTACCGTTCAGGGTCATTGTGAAGATAAAAGGGGGGGAGAAGGTTCGTATATGTTGAGCTCCATGGAGGAAGGACAGGATATAAAGGCAACAAATGAATCAATCAATCAATCAATCAATCAATCAATCAATCAATCAATCAATCAATCAATCAATCAATCCTGGTCAGTCACTCCTGGGGTATAATTTTAGCTGTCAGTAGGGTAGGGGGCAATGTGATGCTAAGGACAAACATATTGTGGATGTGCTACAGAGGCCACTTCAGAGCGCTGCAGGAGGCACCTGGTTTTGCCACTCACCATTTGTATTCAGTCGTTGTTTTCATGACACTGCAGGCCTTCTCTGTGGGCTGTTTGCAGCAGCCTGATTTGCAGAGCAGGTTACTGAAAATTAACATTTTGCCATGTGGTGAGAACTGTTGCTGGAATGATACAGTTGGGCTACTCGAAAACTGCCTTCACGTGGCAGTCACAATCTAGAGACCTCCACCATGACCTAGAAGTAAGTTTAAATGACGGCAGTTAGGAGAGTTCTGCTTTAGGCTCAGGGTATAAAAATCTGATCCACAGTTACTAGCAATCCATCTGTGCGAGGGGGGGAAGAGATCAGGAACATACCCCTAAATGCTTTCCCCCTCTTAAGGCACATCCAGGAAGCACTAATTTCAGAGATCAGCTATGTTAGAGAAGCCAGAGCCTGATGAAGGGGAGTAGCACCTAGTGGTTAGCTCTCAGCCCCTCTGGCTCTCTGTTTCACTCATTTACTGGATCAGCAGCTGAGGGAGGGGAAACGGGAAGACTAGGGAAACCAGGCAGAAATGGGGCCATCTGAGAAAGACTTCCCCTCTCAAGAAAGTGTAGAAATTCATAGTTCTGTTTAAAAACCAAAGCACAGGCATGAGCGATCTAGAGACTGGACAATCAACTTATGGACTAGGCAGGCACGAGGTAAGAATATAAACAGTTTATTAAAACATATACCCAGGAGAGGTGGGGAGATGAGGTTTCCTCATTTCAAGGAGGAAATATTATAATAAAGCAAACAGGATTGGAAAATAGCTTCAGCGTTAGCAGTGCTTGGGTAGGGATCTCAGCAAAACCCACCAGTTACCAATTAAAGACAGACCAGCAAAATAATTCCTGAACGCTTGTACTTCTCACTGCCCCCTATCCGGTATTTAATCCTCCAACATCAGTTTGAAGAGTCCATCACACCTCCCTGATTCCTAGGGGGCAGATGAGGGCTTGGCCACATCCCTCAGATGCTTTTTCTGAGGGAGCCAATCTGGAACACACACAAGTATCTTTTAGCCTGACTGGTTTGATGATGTCATAGGGTCAACCAACTGGATGAGGGAAAACCACCTGGCCAGTCCTTCCCACCCCTTTACCTAGATATGTGGGCTTGGTGGCCCAATCAGTGGGCACATACAGCAGGAGCTATTGTCTTCAGCTGGTTCCAGATGTGAATAGGAGACTCCCTGCCCATTGCCTTCTCCGCACGGAATGGCTCTGACGGCGAGGGGGTGGGGCCGCCTCGTGCTGGCTTGTAAACGGGGACTAGGACGGGGCACAACTTACAGTACCGTCCCCACCGTAGGAACTCCTTTGCACAGGGATTTGTGCCTGTGGTATGCAAATCTAATACACAGGCCCATTTAAAGCCTATGACACACCACCCGCAGCACGGTGCAAAGTGAGGTGAAGCCGGCCTGCTTCATGTCTATGCTGGCCTGGAATCCGTGGCTCTCTCTGACGTCTCTCATCTCAGCCAATCACAATCAAGTCCTTTTCAGAGTCAATTCTGATTGCTCAAAAGTCTTTTCAGACTCGATTCTTATTGGTTGAATGCTTCCCTATATGTCCCGCCCCACTGCACTGAACACGGCCTCTGATTGACTGAAGTTCCATTTTTCCATCTTCTGTCGCACAGCAATGCAGCTCTCCTGTGTTGCCACAGGAAGTACAAGAAAGCAAGACACACCAAACACTTTGTGCTGCTTGCTGATGCTTGCCTATGCGCCACACCGCCACGTGTGCGGTGTGTCACAGGCCTAACTGCATATAATCGTAGTCAGTATTAGAAGCAGCGAGTTGCTCAAAAGTGCAAGAATGAAAAATAATCACATACAGTATCTTTCTTGAGAGAGAAATTAGGGAGAGCTAGGAGGATTTTGGTATAAGTGAACTGCTGCTGTGAATTGTCACTTTGCTGATAGAGTTACACTGCTGCTGTGAATTGTCAATTTACACATTTCCTCTTTTGTCACAGACTGTGCAACTTACATTTCATGTCCATTTGACCTCTCTGGTTACAATTTTCTCCTTTTCTTCTACGCTTACACATACGTTCCTGCCAGCTGAGAATAACCATGTATCCGACAAAGTGGATTGCAGCCCACAGGAGCCTGTGGTAGAATACATTTGTGTTAGTCTCTGTAATTTTCACATATGTACTGAAACAAAGGATGTCAAAGGTGTGTTGCTCTGGGGTACAGCAAAAGGGCTCAATTTGCCTGGCCTTATGGATGGCACTACGTTATCCCCCGTAGTTACAGGCACTATGGCTGTGTCTTATCTACGACGCCCCCAGAGCCATCCCCAGTCCACTGCTTATCCCCGCAGTGCGTCAGGATCCCCGCAGCCTTTCCTTCTTGGAGCCCGGCCACCCTGGGGACTCTTCCTCCCTCCGCTTGTCACACCGACAAGACTGTTCGTTCCCTGTTCCCCTCACCCGCCAATGTTTATCCTAGGTTGGTCTTATATTATAATACACACACAATCCTCTTTGTATTATAAGAGAGTTTAATATAGAAGTAAAGATTTCGTTTACGGTGCAAAACCTCCTCTCCAAGCCGGGGCTGTTACAAGAGGCTTGCAAAAGAGACATTACAGACAGGCACATCAAAATAACAAAGACTAGCTAATTCTAAGCTGTTACATACCCAAAGACTGTTGCAGACATTCTTATGCAAACGGACAGAGCCTCCCGCTGCACTGCCAAGATAAGAGAAGAACTCAGACCCAAGGCAGCTCTCACTTTTATACAGTAAAGTAACGGTTCTTTCCCCAAAGGTGGGGGCCCCAGGTTGGCACAAACTGGCCAATCATCTCTCCTGCATGTACACCCATCTCTGGACCCTTGGATCTAATTTATGGCACCTGTGTGAAGTTTTCTTGGTTTCACTTTCCTATGTTTATATGTTGACTGATTACCTAGCAGCGGATCTTCGTTATCTCTGTCCTTGAGCTGCATTTCAAAGCAGGCCTGGTTTCTTTCCTGAAGCTGTCTTGCATTCACACTTACAGAGACATTAGCATTTCAAAGAAGGCTATAAACTTGTCAGTTACATTTCCCTTACAGCCCTTCTTTACATCACACAAGTTACAGACATGTATGACATGATACAAATAGATACAATCAAAACGTATGGGTGATCTCTGGCTCCTTCACAAAGGAGTTTGTGCATTGTTTGTATGTGTGCAGCAGCTCAGAATGATGTCCTGGACACTCCTAATTCTGCCTAGTTGTGTGTTACTCTCATCATCAACCAAGACCCCCTGTGTATCCCTTATCATTTAAATGATTCATGCAATTATTTGCGTTTGAGTATTGCCCTTCTTAGCCTATAATATACTTCCAATGAGATCTTTAGCGCTAAACAGGTTAACCACCCACGGTCTAGTCTCTTCTGCTCATTAAAGTGAAATCAATTAAAAACATCATTAATCTCGGCCTTGGTCTCAAGAGTTGTATCAATTTACAGCTGCACATATGTCAACAGTCTTGAATGTGCAGCAGCTGAATATCAGCCCCATGAGCTCTGCGGGAGACTCTGGAGCCGGCATTTTTTCCCTGTTCCATGGTGCTCTGTAAAGAGCTGTCTAGAGTGACTAGGGGATTTAGATTTACTAAGGGGATTTCCTAATTTAATCAACATATTTATTGGTTAACATGCTGGTTAATAAAAGGAACACATTTCCAGCTCCAAATGCCTGGACATCGTTAATCATGACTATTTGTAGAGAGCTTGAAGGCACTTGCAATTGCTTGAAGGCTGAAGACAAATAGTTTTCATTACCAGATTGCCAGGCGGGTGTAGAAATAATTTGTGTGTGTGTAACGTGTCTCTGTAATCTGAATGGATGTCTTCAGGGACCAATTTAAGGATCAGCCAGGGCTAGCCCTCTCTATGTAGTACATTTCCATGCAGAATTCGATGGTATTGTTTCAAAACTTTGATGCAAGTCATATGCCAATAGCACTACTGACATAGTGATGTGCTTAAAATGTGCTTTAAGGTGTACTTAAAGAAAGCACAAGTCTAGTTTCTACATTTAATAAAAAAAGAGGTGGGCAGCCCATTCCTATTGGGCACTTATGGCAGCAGATCTCCTGATCTGCAGCTGTAAGTGCTGGTGCTGCGCCGTTGTTGTGCGCCGCAGGACTGCTGCTGCAAATGGCCAGAGGCCCCATGCATGCACCAATGGGCCGCCCAGGCTGTGCTGGATCAGGTAGGATAGCCTTCAGGGAAGGATCGGGGGAGGATCAGGGCAGGGAGTGGGCCAGACAGGGGTGAGAGGGGGTGAGTCTCAGCAGCAACAACATACACTGGGATCCTGTCCCCATTTTCCCTGCCTGACATGCCCGCTGCCTCTCCTCAGACTTATGCTAGCAGAATCGTTGGCATAGGTCCAAGGACACCTGTTGGTGGCCAGGCAGCTTGCTGGGAGATCTCTTCTGAGCCATCTGATCCCCCCCTCCCCGTAGGATGCTCAGGGGATCCGTGAGACAATATGGCTGCTTCCATTGGCCTGGAAAGGACCAGTGTGATACTTTCCAGGCCAATGGAAGCAGCCATATTGTCTCATGGATCCCTTTGCAGCAGTCAGGCTGGAATAGCTGCAAGATGACATCATTCTTGGAGGGGAGGAGCCAAATGGCAGCTGGTCGTTGCTAGGCCAGAGGATGGGGGCTTGCTGTGATGCTTTTCCGTCTGTTGCAGCCTGATGGAAATGAACCAATAGAAACAAAGTGCCAGAATAGTATGAAAAGTAACAACTCAAAATTACTTAACAGTGCAAACCCATGCAGTCTCATTGAGTTCACTTACTTACTCCCAGGTATGTATAGGATTGCAGCCAAAATGTCTAAAACTGGCCAATATTTATTTATTTATTTTTATTTATTTTTCACATTTTTATACCGCCCTTCCTCCAAGGAGCTCAGAGTGGTGTACATATTTCCTCCCCTCCTTTTGTCCTCACAACAACCCTGTGAGGTAGGTGGGGCTGAGAGATAGTGACTGGCCCAAGGTCACCCAGGAAGCTTCATGGCTGAGTGGGGATTTGAACCTGGATCTTCCAGGTCTAAGTCCGACTCCCAAACCACTACACCATCCAGTATTTCATGGAGGTGAAAAGTGCCCCAGAACAGTGTTCAGAGTAATAGGGTATCCTGTTGGCTTTGACAAAAACAGCTTCTGTGATGAATAGAAAAATGCAAAAAGGAAGGCAATCCTGCCGATGTTTCCAGTTCTACCACTGGAAGATACAGCATCTACAGAAAAAGAGGTAACCTTCAACAGGAAGGAATGAACCTGTATTCATTAAACAGGGCTGGCTGTCAGATCCCATCCCTCTGTGCTCTTCTGAAGTGGTGAGTATAACTCTCTGGTGCAGTCATTCATGTATGTGCTTTCCCTTGCTCTGTCTCTTTCAGACACGCACACACAAGTTCGGTAGGTCTTCTGAACAGATGTGCAGCAACTCACGTATGTTGTCAGGTGTATTCCCTCTCCCTTCCTTCCCAAAGAACTCCAGTAGGGTCCCTGTAGAAAACGAACTCCTTTCAGTAAAAACGTGTACTCCTTGAAAAAATAACACGCATTCTCATCCCCTGTACACTTTTAGGTACAAGGCAATTGTAAATCCAATGGATATTCAAGCACCCAATGCAGTCCTGTGGACGTGTACTAAAGCAATCGCCATCTGGATCATTTCCATCCTGTTTGCAGTTCCTGAAGCTGTCTTCTCTCAAGTGGAACACATCAATGATGCAGATAATGTCAGTTTCACAGAATGTGTACGATATCCCCCAAAGGATAATTTGCACCCAAGGATCCATTCGGTGATGATTCTCTTGATATACCTCCTTATTCCACTCACCATCATCAGTGTTTACTACTATCATATTGCAAGGACTTTAACTAAGAGTGCACATAACCTGCCTGGAGAATACAGTGAGCACTCTAAAAGACAGGTATGTCACCCACATGCATGTTAAGAGATTTACAGGAAGTCCTTGCTTAAAGTTGTGGATAGGTTCTTCTTGGAAACTGCCACTTTATGCAAAACGACTTATAATGAAACCAATTTTACCATAGGCTAATTGATAAACGTAAATGTTCCCATGGCATTTCCCCATCAACTTTAAATGAAACGACTTTAAACGAAACAAATTTAAGTGAGGACTTACTGTACTTGAGAGTCTAGAACCAGTGGCAGTACAACACCCCCATGTGCCGCCAAACGCACCACCCCCTGGGAGGTGTGACGTCATGCTCGTGCACCCGGCGCGGCGCAAAGCACCCCCTGCCACGTTTTGGCCCATTTTCAGAGCCAAATGGCTCCAGGGCGGGAGGGCGGGGCAAACTCACACGCGGATGGAGCGATCAATCCGGAGGTGAGTGCAACCCCCCCCGCCTGATGCCCCCGCCGCCCGGGGGCCCACCGCTGACGACACTACTGTCTAGAACATCTCATAGGTAGGGGCAGGAGAAAATAACGAAATAAAAATGCATAACACTGCTTTCTGCTAAAAACTCTGCAGAAAAAAAATAAAACCATATAATTTTGCATGATTCTTCATCTGCTGACACTGTACAACCTAAACCACCCACCTAGTACACTTTTAAAATGGTTACAATTGATAAAAAATGGGAACATTTGGGAACACATAACACCACTTTCTATTTCATTTTCGTTAATTTCAGTTTATTAGCCCTCATCCAGGTCCCAACCGCTTCCAGACAGTGCCCCAGAACTTCAACAGCCCCCTTGAAACCTAGTGTAAAAGAGAGATAGAGTTGGGTGTCATCCGCATATTGGTGACACCCCACTCCAAATCCCCTGCTGACCTCCCCCAGCGGTTTTATGTAGATGTTACACCATATAAACAGTGCAAAAAGTAACTGGAGCATCAGTGGAACTATTACAGGACTTCTGATGTTATTATGTTCACAGATTGTATTTGAATGCACTGTGAAAGCTGATGCGGTATATAATTGTTTCATAGTGATTTACTTGGGTTTTGTCCTTTCAGATGGAAACTCGAAAGCGTCTGGCCAAAATTGTCCTCGTCTTCATTGGGCTTTTTGCAGTGTCCTGGTTGCCCACTCATGTGCTGTACATGTACCGGTCCTTTAACTATGATAAGATTGACCCCTCACTTGGCCACATGGTCATTACTTTGGTAGCACGAGTGCTCAGCTTCAGCAATTCTTGCGTCAACCCGTTTGCACTCTACTTCCTCAGTGAGAACTTCAGGCGGCGTTTCAATCGCCAGCTTTGCTGTAGTGTGATGATGCCACGTCAACAAAGATCTGCTAGTTTCCTGAACAGTTCCTCGGCTATTCAGATGTCTTCCCTGGAAAATAATGCCAGGAACACTATCACCATGACAGCATCATTGAATGGGCAGAACCCTAAACAAGGAATATCATTGCGATTTTAATCTAGTCAACATTTGAGCTTGGAATGAGTGTTAAGTACTTGTATGTATTCTTCTTCTGAAATATTGATGGTTTCAAAAACTCCTTGCCTGAACTTCCTTAAAACAGATGAGTGACTTATGATCCTAATCTAGGGAAGCGCACTTCTTAATGTATCTTTATGTTGGTTTGGTAAGATCTAGGAATATGTTTTCCTCACTTAGCTGCTATACAGTTTGTTGCTTTGAGGAACTGTTTCTAAAATTATCTATTTGGTTGGAGTTGATGCAACTACATAACAAAGATAACAGTATGTATAAATGATTGGTTGCTTTTTAAGAGGAAAAAAGTGCTGATTTACTAATGTGACAACTTGCAGATAGTTACCATTTGGAAGCCAATTTGTTTATACAAACACTGTCTTCCCAGTCCAGCAATGGAGATCTGCATATGCAGCTGATGTGCATGAACATCTGGATGCAGATTCACATAGCTATGCTTATCCAGTCCCCACTGAACATAACGGATGTGTCCGATGAGGATAGCTCTGATCATGCACAACGAAACATGATAGAGCTGGACTGGGGTCTAAATATGCAAACAGCACACTGACGTAAATTGTAGGTTGCGTTAAGTAGCAACAGGTTTGGCATTAGAGGTTGACCAGGTCAGGCACTGGCTGATGGCACATACTTGAGGACCTGGGCCAACTCATACCAGTGGCAATGGCAATGCCCAATGCACCATCAGGGGGTGGGCAGCGGACACGGTAGGGACCCAGTGCTGGGCTTTGCCTCAGGCCCCAAGCAACCTGGTACTGGTATTGTGTAGCACTGACAAATTAGACATGCACTAGGATTATTGGTCCTAGATTCTGAAAACACAAATATCTTAGGGTCACTGTGTTACAGCGCAATCCTATCCTGCTCCTCCACTGGTGCAGCCAAAACTGGAGGCCCTGGAAGAGAAAGAGGATCCAAATCCCCTCTAAAGGGGGATTGAAAGGGGAGTTAAATTCCCTTTCCCCTCCACAGCCTCCTGTTCTGTCGTCCTCTGCTGGCTGCACCAGTAGAGGAGCAGGATAAGATTGTGCTGTTAATTTTGTGTAAATCTGTTGCTATAATGTTCTCATGGCCCACTGCACATGTTGAGATGCTGCCTGTGTCCAATGTGCATTGCAAGAGGTGAAACGGCTGTTTGATTGCTTTGCCACAAGTCTAAATTCCCCATCAGTCAGTCACAATGAACTGAACAGGCATTAATCATCATCTCAGATTACACATGCTCTCTACAGTGTTCATGCTTGTATTTTACCACTTACTTACCGTAATTTCTGTGACTTGCCTGCTTATTGTACTTTTGATTTCATTTTATGCCATAAAGTCTTCTCTTTTTTTAACAACTTGCAGAAGTACCATTTATAATTCCCTGCTGACAGGAAATGAGTACATCTTGAACACATTGCTTTACACACATATCTTGTCTTAAAGTTCGATTTGAGCAAAATATTTTCCATTTAGCATGACGTCTGAGAACAATCATTGCTCTGGAATTCTGTAGAAACTTCTTAAATGTTGTTTTGGTATAAAATAGCATGTTGTATTTCTCAAACAGTTTGAATGGTTTTATTATTGTGGTTCAACAAACATTGTTATTGTGCACATTTATGTGTGTGAGGACTCGGTAATAGTCATTAAAATGATCAAAACAGACGGATTCTTCTCTTCCATGTTAGTAAGTTTGCTATCCAACACTCTCGATAAGCTCTAGAGTTGCTCTCTAGTCTGCAATCCATGTACACTTACGTGGGTGAGTATAGGTCCCATTGAACACATTGGGACCTATTTCAACTGTTCCCTTTCAGCTGCGCAGCCATATGGCCGTACACCTTGAACCCAGCCAAGCTGACCTCTATGTAGTTTGGAGATCGGTGTTTCTGGAACTCTGGCAATGACATAAGATATCATCATCGCCATGTGCCTGGAAACTCCGCTGAGCTGCCGTGCAGCTGGTGAAGGGGTCCATGCAGCAGCAGAGACCCCTTAGGGGGAATATTGGCTATTTCTGAAGAGGATTGGGCTGCATGCCCCATTGAAAGAAATGTGATAAATTAAGTGTGACTAACAAATTTAGTTGACTTAACACACACACAGCTAATTTTATCTGGCTTGGGGCATGTATCTAAGTGCCTTATTATACATTGTTTTTGCATTTTATTTATTTAGATTATTTCCCCACACCATCCCCAAAGCTCAAGACAGGTTAGGGCCAGTCCATCCATGATGCCAGCTAATGCGGGTTGCATCAGCGGCCATTTGCTAGGGATCCAAGGGGGCAGCGGATTTGGGGTGCCTTTCACCCCAAGCCTGCCACCACTGCCTCCCTTCAACCCACTGCCAACGCAAGCTGCAGTGACCTGCTTCCCGCGAATTCGAGAGAGAAGCAGATCATTCCCCTCCTTACATGCTTCTCAAGTACTGTACTGCCATCAAATTTGGAAGTGTGGGTCTTCCAGTTTTATTTACAAGGATAGTGTGAATGAAGGAGCTCCTTGGTTTGTAATGTCCCTGTAAATAAAACTGGAAGTCCGGCACTTCACGGTTTAATGGCAGCACATGAGGAGCATGATAAAGGTTTTACTCTTTTTTTTTGTAGCGAAGAGGCAGCGGACCCAAGATGGCATCAGGTGGTGTTCTGAGTCTGCCTCCCCTGAGACAGGTTATTGCAATCCTATGAGATTTGCGAAGCTCAGAGAGAGTGACTTGCTCAATACAGCAAGTTTCTTGACTGGCACAGTGGCTGAACCTGAGCCTTGTATAACCAAAGCAAACTTCTGTCCACTGCAACATATTTACTAAAAAGCATGTTGTGAATACACAAAACTGAATATCTGAATAGGTAAAGGTAAAGGTGACCCCTGACAATTAAGTCCAGTCATGTCCGACTCTAGGGTGTGGTGCTCATCCCCATTTCAAAGCCGAAGAGCCAGCGTTGTCCAAAGACGCCTCCGTGGTCATGTGGCCGGCATGACTCTCCTTGCCGCAACGTGTAGCATGCAGCTGGAACACGGAGCGCTGTTTACCTTCCCGCAAGCGGTACCTATTTATCTACTCGCATTAACATATAATTAACAAGCAGAGGCTGGGTGGCCATTTGTCAGGGATGCTGTAGTCACCTATGCCAAGCAGGGGGTTGGACTCGATAATGTCCAGGGACCCTTCCAACACAAATGCTGCAATCCTATGTACACTTACCTGGGAGTAAGCCCCATTGACTATAATGGGATTTACTTCTTAGTAGACATGCATAAGATTGGGCTGTAACACTATATGACTCTATGAAACTGTTCAAGCCATGTCCACCTCATTCAGGAGATCCTTTACTTACAGCCCAATCCTATCCGGGCCATATGCTAGTGGATCTCGCAATGAGCCAACATAAGGCTGGGACTGCTGGTGCTGCAGATACTCCATTGTTCTGTGGTCTGCTAATGATGGCATGGGCATCAATAAGCCCTGCACCAGGAGCAGCGGACTGCAGAACCTTCACTGGAGCAGGTAGGTTGGCAGTGGGGGTGGTTAGGGGGAGGATCATGGGCAGATTTGGACAGGGAGTGGGCCAGGCTGGGGGCAGTTTGGGAGTGGGGGAGGATCTTGGTGGCAGTTGCGCATGCTGAGATCCTTTCTCCTCTTCCCAGGCTGGAGCTGCCCCCAGGAGTCTCCTTGGGCTAATGCCAGCTAAAGAACGGGCATAGGTCCAAGGACACGAATTGGAGACCAGGAGGCCTATAGAGAGGTAAGTAAAATGTTTTTACTGGCCTCTCCTGGGCTGTTTGGTGCCCCCTTCCCAAAGGTGTAAAGGTGACCCCTGACGATTAAGTCCAGTCGTGTCCGACTCTAGGGTGTGGTGTTCATCCCCATTTCAAAGTCTAGGGTGTGGTGTTCATCCCCATTTGAAAGCCGAAGAACCAGCGTTGTCCAAAGATGCCTCCGTGGTCATGTGGCCGGCATGACTCTCCTTGCCGCAGCGCGTAGCATGCAGCTGGAACACGGAGCGCTGTTTACCTTCCCTCAAGCGGTACCTACTTATCTACTCACATTAACATGCTTTGGAACTGCTAGGTTGGCAGGAGCTGGCCAAGCAACGAGAGCTCACCCCATCACGGATTTGAACTGCTGACCTTTCGATCGACAGCTCATGGTTCAGCGGGTTAACCCACTGCGTTTTAACCCACCATAGCATGCAGCAATGCTCTGTTGGCAGTTCTGAACACTCTGGGCTGGTGGGGGATAGGATTGGGCTGCTAATTTTGGATTTTATGCTTATTTCAACATTTTGAAATTATTAGGTGTTGAGGTATGCTATAGCTCCATGAAGTTACTGTGAAATTGTTACAGATTGAGCTCTTGTTAAAATTTGCTTCAGTAGCACATTCTTGTCTAGAAAAAGCAAACAAACCAAGAAGCACTTATGCTCGAGCTCTCCTGTGCAAAATATTTCATGAAACTGGCATAAAGGAATCGGAAGTCATTTCCTAAGCCTGTCCTGGCAATGCCATGACGATGGTACACTGATGCCAGCATAACAAAGGCCAAATGACAAGCTTGTCCTGGCAAAGCAATGCTGGCGCAGCCCTTCCCAGTAACACCCCCATGTCCATGGAAACACTGTCATTGCCCCCTATCCATAGAGTGATGTCCTGATGGCAGTGCATCATCGGTGTGACACTGGTGCATCATTGGCACATCATCACTATGATATCAGTGCTATGATACTTATAACCATGACATTGGCACATCATTTTTGCGACATCAGCACATCATCTGTGTGATTTCCATGTGTCCTTGGTATGAAGTACAAGGAGCCAATCACTACATCCAATCATCTCCAACATGGGTGGCCAGAGAAGTGCCACAGGGTGAACTGAGCAGGGATGGGGGCAGGTACAGGATCAATGAGTGACCAGTGGTGGTGGTGGAGACACCCCCTGCCAGCCGCTAGGAATAAGCAACAGGCACCATCCCCAAACAGAAAGATGCTTCCAGGACACTACACAGAAACATACAACATGGCACAAGCTTATACATGCCCACTGCTGCACTGTGCTTGGTTGGCTACTGGGTTAGTCACCATTATGGTTGACTTGGTTATGGGTTAGAACAGGAGCTCTATCTGGCTGGGGTTGGATATGGTGGGGTTCTCATATCTTCTGTAAGCAGGGCTGCACTGTCACAAGGGAGGGTCTCCATCCCAGCAGTGTGGATAAGATGTCACTTACCTGCTCCTGCCTCCATTGCTCATAAAGCACAAACTGTTTCAGATGATACTTTTATAGCCCAACCAGCCCCACATGATAAAGTGTGCTCATGACATATGTATGTCCTGTTCCTTTCCCACACATTTCCTGGGCTTTCCCCTCTCTTCTGGGTCAGTTTGGGGCATTTTTTTAATTGCACGGGGAGGTGGTTCATCTGGTTTAGCAGCATATATAGAAGTGGGTGGCACAGTGGGTTAAACCACTGAACCATGAGCTGTCGATCGAAAGGTCGGTAGTTCGAATTCGTGTGACAGCTCCTGCCAACCTAGCAGTTCGAAAGCAAGAAATTGCAAGTAGATTAATAGGTACCGCATTAGCGGGACGGTAACAGCATTCCATGTGCCTCGGTGTTGAGTCATGCCAGCCACATGACCATGGAAACGTCTTCGGACAGCGCTGGCTCTTCGGCTTTGAAACAGGGATGAGCACCGCTCTCTAGAGTCGGACACGACTGGACTTAATTGTCAAGGGATACCTTTACCTTTACCTTTAGAAGGGTGATTCAGGGAAAATACCCTGAATTCATCCATAAGGGAAGGGACAGAACATGAGATACTGGGGGGTGACTGACATACACATGAGCATTTGCTTAGTTTTATTAAAATGGAAGTTACCTAATTTAAAATTATTGTTAAAAAAAACTCCAAGCACCTTAGGATATGTGCAAATTAGAAGTTGGCTATTTTGCATTTATTTGGTGTGTCCCTTCAGTATCTTCCACCACACAATTTTTATGTTTATTTTGGCTATAGGCACTGCAAATCAATAGAGTGAATAAGGCAGTGGAGCCTAGCCAGTTAATTCATTTCCTGCCTTCAGCATGGCATAGGAGGAGAAGATGAGGGAGCTGTGATCAAGGATCACCCCCGTGCAGTATCTCAGTGCTCATCTCTGTTTCTAAGGCCATAGAGTCAAGTGCTGTCTGAAGATGCTTCCATGGTCATGTGGCCGGCATGACTAACGGAACGCTGTTACCTTCCCACTGCAGCGGGTACCTATTTATCTACTTGCAATTTCTTGCTTTCAAACTGCTAGGTTGGCAGGAGCTGGGACAGGAGACAGGAGCTCACTCTGTCATGTGGCACTCAGGTCTCGAACTGCTGTCCTACCGACCTTCTGGTCTGCAGTTCAGCATCTTAACCACTAAGCCACCGCGGCCCCTGGTAGACCCACATAGCTGCATCATATAATTGTTCTGGGCTGGTTAAACACAGTGTTCTATTTGCTTCCTCAGTGCCATCCACTGGCTAACGGTCCTGCACCAGGAGTCTTGCACCATGTAGGAGGCTAACCCGTGATTCTGTCATTTTTGCAGTGTTCTTCGGAAGGGATAGACTGGTGCTCCAAATCTCCCTGATATCTCATCTTCATAGTGAAAAAATGGGTTTGTTTTTACATATTTTTTCTGTGAGACTCTTGCTGGAATCATTCATTAGCAACACTTTTCTCACCAAATTATACTGTATTTCAGGTTCCAATGAAACAAACACTTCAGAAGGTTTCTTTCCCTTTCTTACTCTGCTTTTGATGAATCATAATGATGTCATGCTCCTGATTCATCCCAAATGCAACTTTGGCATGGATTTCTCCTAATTTTTCACATGAAACGGAAACATCTTAGTTATAATTTGCTGTTACGCTTGTCAGTGAGAACTGCTGTTCCCTTCTCAGTTTCTGAACACAATTCTGTTGTAAAGATATCATACATACATAATCCTTTGCATAATGGAAGTATTTGTGATTCAGAAAAGCACAGAAAACAAGGAGATCTCCCCACCCCTGCTTTTCTTACTGTAATCTCCTATTTGTTCTGTCAAGATTGTTTTTAATGCCCAATCCTATCCTTGAGATAAGCCAGTGTATCTCCACATAAGCCGGCGCAATGACAGTCCCACCAGTGTAGAAGCCCACTTGCTAATGGATGCACCACAAATGCTGGCGCAACACCGGAAAACTGTCACACCAACATAGCTCAGAAGACATCACTCAAACACCAGTGCAATTCTGCCAGTGGAGAGGCCAAAATGAATGAATATAGAAATGAATGTACAAGTGAAAGGAAATGTGAAGTTACTTTGTGTGCAAGATGACAGATTGCAGGCCATATTTTTCCTCCACTACCACAATATAGTATTGTGGAAGGTCATGCAAGTCAATGGTAGAACACATGCTTTGAACGCAGAAGGTCTTAGGTGCTTCAGGTAGGACAGAGAGGAAACCCTGGAGAGCTGCTGGCTGTTAGCATTGACAACACTGAGCTTGATGGACCAATGGGCTGACTTACTGTACAGCAACTCCAATGTTCCTGTTGCTTGACTTATCTGTGAAGTGTAACTTTATCTAGACAGGGCCTCTTGGGTGTTGGTCACTAGTCAGCTTTGAATCAGCTAAGCAATGGGTAGTGGGCTCTTTTCACATGGCCAGATAAATCTTTTTAAAGTTCAGCATCAATGACAGGCAATGGGCAACTTTGACTTTGAGTTAAATTAGATTTGCATTTACATGAAAATTAACAGTGACCTTCCAGAGAGGCAACATAACGCCTGTCGCGGTTTTGTGCTCTCAAACCATTCATACGCAGCCCCGCCTCACTGACTTAACACCCCAGTGAGTCAGAGATGCATGTTCTCCAATAGTTCCTATGTATCCCACCATCTCAAAGGTCACAACACTCACTGAGATAGCAGGGCACAGTTCTCAGGGCAATATGCCTCATGGTAAGCACATCTCCCCCTCACTGGCCAAAAACACCAGTCAACACCCTGAGGTTTCTCAGGGTCAACTGCCCTACGGTAGGTGTCACCACCCCTCCAGCTAAGGAAAAGCTGAAGTCCTATGGGCTAACTCCCCAGCCCTGGTAAACTATGAGTCCCCCAACTCCAGAGACTCAAGCCTCAAGGCTCTGGTTCACTTTGATTGAAGTCACTTCTGCTGTTGTAATGGGCTCCATAGGTGCTTTTTAAAAAAGTTTTAAATGAATCCCAAGTTGATATCATCAGAGGACATCAGACAATACCCTTCAAAGGTCATTGGAGTAGCACAAGTGCCCCCAGGCTACATCAACCTGGCATACCCTGAAACAAGAGAGACAGGTTTCGAGAGAAATGAAAAAAATAATAATTTATGCAGTACCTTTCCATACTGAAAATTCTAAAGTAGCATAAAAATGGATTTCTGAAGAAAAGAAGAATTCATTACAAGCCATTATTGAAGCAAAGCCAGCATTGTAATTAGCGCGCGCGCGCGCGCGAAAGATGAATGCTACCTTCACTACAGGTCAACAAATAAGCACACCTCACTCTTTTGATACAAGTCTCTCGTTAAGGCATGTACATATGTGAGAGGCAACATGGACACATATTTCATCCTCACTGTAGGGTGCTCAATACATTTTGGAGCCCGTCTGCATAGACATAAGAACAGGAAGTGATATTATTTCAAAACCAACAAAACTAGGCTGCTGTCCTTTTCCACGGAACTGTCTTCTTCTTAGAGGAACGCCACAACTCTTAAGAGATGTTTATGTTGAGGGAAATATCTCCTTAGCTTCAAACACTGCCCATGCACTGCTAGCTCATTTTCCCTGATCATATCACAAAACTAAATTTTTAAGGTTTTAACAGCCCTATCAAATATGCAGGACAATGATAAAATAAAATTTACCTTCATTCATTCATTCATTCATTCATAAATAAATAAATAAATAAATAAATTTAACTGCTCTTCAGCCAAAAAAAAGTTCACCAAGTGGTTTACATAGCAAAATAAGTGAATTGAAGCAACAAAATTGTTACAGATTATTTCTGGAGAGCCCCCCCCCCCTTTTTCTCTTAGTTGCGAAGACAAGACACTAAACATTCAACGGGTAATGCTTTTTTCAAAATGTACAGCTGCAAATGCTGTTGGTACAGAATGCCTTGGCTTAATTCGCCTTTGGCTTTTGTTCATTTGTGTCTCAACCTTCAAATATCACTTTTACACAGAATGCTCAATTATATTTGCCCAAAGAACAGCTTTATGGTTTTCCATTGTCTTCTCATGAAAAGCCATAATTGTTTGTGACATCAAGACAATACCTCAGTAAGACACTGAAATACTACAATGACTTGTCTCTTAACGAAGAGGGGGGGGGGGAAGAGAGTTCTGGTGGAACAACAAAAGAGAGGAAAAATCTCTTTTTGTTGGCAAATGTGACAAATAAAGCTATGTTCACATAGTCATCTGGTATGGAGGCGCCATATATGGTGGGATGCTAGAACAGGACTTGGGCTTGTCCCACCATATATAGAACATGCATACACACAATGATGAATATGTAAGTTGGGGTGTACACAGAGCGGTGATAAAATGAAATGATGACACTTTTGGGAATGGTTTTTCTCTCCATGAAAAGTATCCCCCTTTTGGCCATTGGTTTTAGGGGGTAACACTGTAGATAGGAACAAAAACATTCACCTATTCAGATTTGGTGGAAGAATGAGGGCAAGAAGCAATTGTTTTTTCCAGACTGCAGAAACAGAGAAGTTGTCAAACATTTGGCAACTTACAAAACATGTCTGTTATATCTAGAAACCTTAATGGAAGTACAACAGTGTTGAGAGATCAGATTCCCAAGTGAACAAATTAGGAAAAGGTTGGCTTTAGAAACTGGTACCTTTGCACAGAAGACTTAAAGTATAAGAATCCTGGTGGGAACTGGGTTGAGTGATTTAGTGGTAAATTTTAAAGTGCAAGAGCCCTGAGTTGCCCTGAGAACTGTGCCCTGCTATCTCAATGAGTGTTGTGACCTTT
This sequence comes from Plestiodon gilberti rubricaudatus, assembly GCA_026170595.1. Classification (NCBI taxonomy): domain Eukaryota; kingdom Metazoa; phylum Chordata; class Lepidosauria; order Squamata; family Scincidae; genus Plestiodon; species Plestiodon gilberti. Next base: position 69,401,497 of record JANXHW010000001.1, read on the forward strand.
GACACCCCACATAGCCATACCTCCTTAAGATTATAAGCCAAAATATAAACTTTAAATTTCTTGGAGGGATTTTTCTCCTCCCACTTAGACTTGCTTTGAAACTTACAGCCCAATCCTACCTAACCCCCCCCCCCCGCTGATTTGTAGTTTGTGGAACTCCTTGCCACAGGAGGTGGTGATGGCACCTGGCCTGGATGCCTTTAAAAGGGGATTGGACAGATTTATGGAGGAAAAGTCCATCACAGCTTACAAGCCATGATGGGGATAAGCAACCTCCTGGTTGTAGGAGTAGGTTTTCTTTGTGCCAGGTGCAAGGGAGTGGTGACAGGATACAAGTATCTTGTTGTCTTGTGCTCCCTGAGGCATCTGGTGGGGCCACTGTGTGATACAGGAAGCTGGACTAGATTGGCCTGATCCAGCAGGGCTCTTCTTATGTTCTTATGTTCTTATGCAGGTACACCACCAGAGCATACACTGCATCCTGCGGGGGGGGGGGGGAGTCCCAGAGGTTTCCTCTGGGTAAGGAAATATTTGTTCCCTTGCCTAGGGGTAAGCATTCCCTGCCCTATTGTGTCTACTTGGATATGCACTAGCTCAGGGGTGCACAACTTGGAAGTAGGTGGGGGCCAAAATGAACAGGCCAAACTTCTCCGGGGCCGCACGGGGGGGCGTGTCCAGGAACCGTGATGTCATTTCCTCAGGAAGTGACATCATAGGGGGCGTGTCCAGGAACCGTGATGTCACTTCCTCAGGAAGTGACATCACAGGGGGCGTGTCCATGGGCCGGAAAATATCACAAAAAGCAACATATTTTAAAAAATTCTCTTTTATTTTTTAAAACCATATCAACTCACGTTACAAAAAGCAGCACATTACAAAAATCACAACAAGCCTGATTCCTTTGCAAGCAACCCCCCTCTCCACCAGTCAAATTTTAAAAAGCACAAATCACTTTGCAAGCCAGAAATTTGATTCAAACTCAAAGCACAGTACAGTTACAAAAAGCAGCACATTACAAAAATCACAACAAGCCTGATTCCTTTGCAAGCAACCCCCCCTCCCCACCAGTCATGCCCCCATTTAAAATTTTAAAAAACAGATCATAGATGCATCCTCACCCCTCCATCTCTAAACAATTTAATCAGCTGGAAACCATGATAAATGAAAGCAAATAAAGGGAGCACATTGCTAAACAAAGGAGAAAAATGAAACTTCCAGATACACACACACACACACACACACACACACACACACACACACACACACACACACACACACACACACACACACACACACACGACTATCTCCAATTCAAACCTAAGCTTGCGATCCCATTACACAGCGTGCATGTGCTGTTATTTTGCAGTCACGTCAAGGCAGAACACAGACTGGATATTTCTTCAGCCAAAAATCATTCCCCCCCATTTCCCCAGCAGCCCGTTTCCCCACCTATTCAGGGCAAAGCAGCACACCTTTCGCAGCATGCACGTGCTGTTATTTTGCAGTGAAGTCAAGACAGAACACAGACTGGATCAGCCAAAAATCATCCACCACCCCCCCATTTCCCCAGCAACCTGTTTTCCCACCTATTCAGGGCACCTATTCAGATCCTTCTCCTCCGCAGCATTCTGGGTTTCGCTGGGCCCCGGCGGACGTGGCGCGTTCTCCAAGTTCGAGAAGGGGTTGCGCCGACGACTCCCCGGGAAGGGCTGAGGGCAGTCAAAAAAGAATCACGTGGGGAAGCTCCCCCCACCACTTGTAGCAGGCAAAAAGAGGCCAAAGCTTTCTCCACAAAGGGGGAGGGAGTACAGGGGCAGCTTTCCGACTAGAGCTCTAGAAAGTTCTGGAAGTGCTCAGCGCAGGCACACAACCCTAATAATTCAATAATAAAAAATAATGCATTGCCCCACTACCCGCAGCCCTCCCCCCACTCAAGGCATTCCCTCCTCCTCCTTCCCTACGCACAAGTCTCACCTTCCCATTCCTGGGGCTGCCATTAACAAACAAGGTGACTCTCCTCATGTCCCCCACGCCAGAACTACGGACGCCCTCAATGCCGTTCCCTCTTCCTCCCCTACGCACATGGGCCTGGTTACAGCGCAGACAAATTAGTTTATTTTATTAAAGGGGGCGGCAGCGAAATAGCGAACAAAAGCAAATATTGATTAGAATGTACGTGATATGAGAGAGAGAGAGAGAGAGCATGTATGTAACTGGCTGTCCCTCTCTGAACTCTACCTTTTTGCAAGGGTTACCCTCCTCCGCTGCTCCTTTGCTGCTCCGTGCAGACAGCCACCGTCTTTCTTGGGGGGGGGGGATCAGTTCGCCCAAGGAGGGTGGAGAGAATGAGATAGGGGGTTGGGGAAGAGGCCAATGCTGCTCCTGCTGTCTGGGATTGATGGATGAGAGTGCTCCCTATGTGTGCGTTTGCGAGAGCGAGCGGGGAAGGGAACGTGTGTGCAACTGCCCGTGCCCGGAGCTTCCTCTGCCCGGAGAACAGCAAGTGGAAGGCGCGAGAGAAGCGGGAATCCTTGGCTTGTGTCAGGAAGGCGCCCCTCCACTCCGCCCCGAGTGGCCCAGCCAGGGCGCTGGGAGACCACCAAATGGGCAGCCCCTCGCTAGCTAGCCCAGCGGCTCCAAGCAGCATGGCTTTGAGGAGACGAGCAACGCCGGGCGGCGTGTGGCTGCGGGTGGGAGCCTGCTTGCTGGCCTGGGCTTACAAAGCCAAGCGCCCTCTCTAGTTTCTACCAATGCAGAGCCAGCGATAAGTGGGCGGGTCTTCTTGCCTAAGGAAATGCCTTCTTGCTCTTGCATTCTTTAGCCTCCTCCTGGCCAACACGCATGCGGCTCATTCGGCTCTTGGCTGAACGCCAGGAGACTCAGCTGATTGGCGGCGATCAAAGCCTGCCTGGAGTCTTCTGGCGTTTGGCCAGGAGCCGAATGAGCCGCGCGCAGCGGAATGAGCCACGTCTGCCATTAAAGAACGGGTCCGGGCCCGCGAAGAACTTGGGGATCCCCAATTTCTTCGCGGGCCACTGGAAATCGTCAGGCGGTCTGCATGCGGCCCGCGGGCCGTATGTTGTGCACCCCTGCACTAGCTACTGATGTAAATCCAAGTGAACCCATGAAGGCAGGTTGAGGTTGGGAAGGGGGATAGGATATAAGTAGCACCATTGTTCCCAATACTGCTCCCTTCCTGGCTTCAATCCACCCCCTCCCCTCCTCTGGTTTTGCCCTGTTCTGCCCCCTCACCTCCCAGTTCCGCCCACCACCACCTCCACTGCCATCGGACTTACCTTCTTGGGTCCAGTAGCTGGCCTCCAGTGTGGCCATCATTTGCCGCAGCACTTCTAAAATGGCAGCCAGTGGTATGGTGTGTGCACCGCCAAAACCCATGTTATGACTGCGGAACTGTGTTTGTTCAGGGAGTGGGGTAGGGAGGGGGAAGAATGGGACGGGATAGGTGTGTGACAAGGGTGGGAAGGGGGCAGTTACCTGCGACTCTGTCGATATCCTATCCCCCCAGCTTCAATCCACCTACCTGGCTTCACTCGGACTTGCGTCAGCAAAATTTCTGGTCTGAGTAGACCCATTTGGGCAGCAGAAGCATAACCCCGGGCAAGGGAACACATTTTCCGTTACCTGGAGGAGACCTCCGGGACTCAAAACTCCCCTGCAGGTTGCAACGAGCACCCCATTGGTGTGTCTGCATCAGTGCCAGAAAAGTTATATTGCATTGTTGGGCTGTACGTTGTACACATGTATGTACATGCTTAATGTTTTTGGGGTGAATGACTGACTGTACATGTCTCAACTCAGGGACAGGACTCCTCAAATGTAGGTTGCAGCTTGTGCTTATTGTTCTATGTACCTCTTATGTTCAAAGGTGTGAATACCTGTACATGAACAACAGTTTATGTGCCCTGTACTCAGATAGTACATGTGTAAAACGTAGTGTGAATAGCCCTTATGTGACAGTATGTTGCCATACCACCACTGGACGCATCCAGCTCTTCACCCTAGCAACTACCTGGTGTCAGTGGATAATACCTGTTCTCTGGCTACTGTAGCACCATGATGGTGAACCTATGACACGCGAGGTCATTTTGGGTGACATGCCAGCGTTTTCCCCAGGGCCCCAACATACCTTTATATTTTCGCAAAAGTGTTACAGGCTTGTCTTAAACATTTAGGGCAGGGATTTTGGCAGACCTCTTTCAAATTATTATCTAGTAAAACTCAGCAACCCAAAAGTCACTAATTGATGTTAAATAAAATGCAATGTGTTCTATAGTTGTGTTCAGTTCAGTTCAGTTCAAAATTACTGTTAAAAGTAGCAATAGTCAAAGTACTATTAAAAGTTGGGGGGTGGGTGGGTGGGTTGACACACCAGCAGAGTCAAGTTAGGCGTTTTCAAAAATGTTGACACACCAAGCCCAAATGGTTCTCCATCACTGGTTTAGCACAAGGTTGCTGCTGTGCAGAAAACTTTTGCATTATTCCCGTCCATTTATAGAGTACTTCTTTAGTTCATCTTCTCTTCTGTATGTAAAAATAAGCAGCTGTATCATTATTAAGAGTGGGATTATGGTGAACGTTTGGCACAACATCCTTAAAGTCTGTGGCATGGAAATCAGCATGCGTGCATGCCAAGGAACACTTTTAATTAATCCTACCAAACTCTCTAGTGTACAGTGTTAGAAAATAAATGGAAGGGGATTAACCTACTAATTACCAAAGCAAGTTAATTGAACCTAGGACTGGAAGCCAATCCCAATTAGCCAGATGTATCTTCTTGGCAAGTGGGACTTTGTTTTTTTAGGAAAGCCATATGCACTGTGACTGCTTCAAGAAAATCACATTACAATGGGGATTTCTCCCCCTCCGCCCACCACATCGCCTTCCTTGATTTATTTGGACTCAAGACGTTGAGAATGGATTTCTGATTTGACTGTTTGCAATAACAAAGTCAATGTTAATTAGTGAGGATACAAACCTAGACTGAGGACACTCCTCTGCCTTGCTCATTTGTGATATGAGATGGACATATGCAGTACATCAGATCCTTGCAGTCCACATATACAAGGGGATTCAGCCCATGCTCCCCCCCTGGACACACAGTTCATGGAGATGACTGTAGGATATCAGGGTCTGCTCTTTTGAGCTTTCTGTGTGTCTGGGAAGAACAGGTTTAATTGAAGCTCTGCTTCTCAGAGGTTTACTGGCTGGGAGCTAGGCTAGGCTTTGTCTTGTGCAGCCTGGAATTAGATCTGCATGATCTAATTCTGCATGATCTGGAGGGTTCAGCATTGCATCCCAGCAAGGATTGCCAGGAACCAAAGCTTCTTATGCAGAAGAGGAACGCAGTGTGGCTTCTCCTGTGTAATAGGCACCCTGAACAAACAAGCTCATATTTGAAAACTATTTCTGAATTGTACAACGAAAGGGAGGAATACAGGGAGGAATAAGGAGGATACAGAGGGATGCACATGGAGCGGTGAGGGAGGAAGGGGACACCTGCCTAGCCAGCCAGATCAGCCGAATGAACCCTGGCGATCAACGGGGTCACGCAGCCAGATCACCCTCACATCTGATGAGTCAGTCTTTCGGGGGGGGGGGGGGGAGAACTCTGTGATGGTGTGCATTGAATGCCCTGAATCCATAAGCATTTATTGCATTTTGGCTCATATCTTTAAAACCAGAAGCCATTCTCATTACATTTGCATAATAAACAGTTCTCCCATGTTCGAGATCATTAGGAAAGAGATCTATATGGTGCAACCACACTTGGAATGTATGTTCAGTTCCAGTCACAACAATTCAAAATTATTGGGGGGACTGGAGCATGTTCCTCATGAGGAAAGACTGCAACGTTTGGGACTTTTTAGTTTAGAAAGGTGACTAAGGGGACGGCACGGTTGAGGTTTATAAAGTTATGCACTGTGAGGAGTAAACAAAGAGACATTTTTCTGTCTCTCCCAGAGCACTAGGAGCTGGGGGGGGTTATCCAATGAAGCTGATTAGCAAACGATTCTGGACCGAGAAAAGGAAGCTGGACCAGATGGGTCTTTCACCTGAACTAGAATCATGTGTTCCTTGCCCCCTGAATATTATATGGGCACTAGTCTCCGTACAGTAAAAAGATACAGTATTTGTTTTTCACAGCTATTTAGGAAATTGGCTTATTGCTACAGCAAGATGAAAACATGAAGCGACACAAGATGGTGTCCACAGTTGTAATGGGCTTCTGCTTTATCCATTTTTTTTTTGCACCTACAGGGGAGAATAACACCCCCCTTTGTTGAGGAATACAATTAGGCAGGTGCCATAACATATGCAGAGCAATAGGCGTATGTGTAGCTACCCCACACTAATAATTTGGCAACGGAGAAGACTGGGTGTGTTTGCAATTGCATTTGTTGGCAATCAACAAGCCCCACACTGTGGATTAATTTCAGCTTTTCATGATGGAGAGAGACATTCTCAAAGAGCAAGATCACACAGACACTTGGAGAAAGGGCTGCAGGAATTGGTAAGGACTCAGTGCAGATATCTGAGAATGACTGTGCAAGCAAACACCATTTTATTTCCTCACGAAACTGAACTTAATGCATTTCAAATATGTTAGCATCTATCTTGATATTCAAAAAACCATTAAAAAAGAGAGAGCAGACTTAACAGCTCAACTGGTCCAGTAACTGTCAAGCCATCCATCTTTCTTTGTACGATGGTGGACATGAAGCATCTCTCCATCCTTAGAAGAAGCATTAAAAATCATGTGCAAAAAAGCCAATCTTTAACTGACAGAAGCTGCCACAGATATTGAAAGCAGAGAGTCCAGTGGATTTTATACTCTGGTTGCTGCCTCACAGCACAATGCAGAATAGGATCTAACTGCTTATCTTTTCCTTGGGCTTTTCTGATAGTTTTTGAAGAATTTTGAGTGGGTTACATGCTGCTGATATCAAATATACACCACATATAAAAGGCTTAGTTTTGTTCTTTCACACACATCATCCACAATTTAGATACTAAATTCTGCTCATCGTTTTTAGACATATTTTATCATTTGCTATTTTCTAGGCACATTCAAAATATTTAGTGATGAATGGATACCTAACAAGCTGTTAGCTCTACTAATCTGAAGACTTTGGGCACTTCCTCCTCCCAGTCAGGGGTGTCTCAAGGCGATCTGCTGCCCAAACCCACCCACAAATTTCATTGCTCACCCACCCACCCCAATTCTGTTGCCCAACCCCTACCCATATCAGTGTGTGTGTTCCTGCCAGGCCAGCACACCCCTAGAAAACCTAATCTCTCACAGTGCGAATCTCACCATCTTCTTGCTCCTACTCCATCATTATTTTTGATAAAATCACTTGACTGGTCCCATCCTTCTCTTGCATACTCAGAGAGAATTGGGCAGCTGGATGGAGCAGTTGGACAGGTTGGCTGGGGGGATGTGGCAGGGGGATGTGAGGTATGGGGTACCCCTTGCCAGTTCACTGCCTGCCCCAGCCTGCCACTTGAGGCAAAGGGTTCGACTAGCTTCATGATCAGACCGACCCCACTCCCAGTAAGGGGGCAGGATACTCAAAGCCTTCAGCCCAGGAAGAGGCTTGGTGGGCCCAAGTTAGGCAAGTAGGTGCTGGGGAAGAGAAATGTTGCTCCTCACACATACATGTCTGTGCATATTAATAATAGGTAAAGGTAAAGGTGACCCCTGACAATTAAGTCCAGTCGTATCCGACTCTAGGGTGTGGTGCTCATCCCCATTTCAAAGCCAAAGAGCCAGCGTTGTCCGAAGACGCCTCCGTGGTCATGTGGCCGGCATGACTCTCCTTGCCGCAGCGTGTAGCATGCAGCTGGAACACGGAGCGCTGTTTACCTTCCCGCAAGCGGTACCTATTTATCTACTCACATTAACATGCTTTGGAACTGCTAGGTTGGCAGGAGCTGGCCAAGCAACGAGAGCTCACCCTGTCGTGGATTCAAACTGCCGACCTTTCGATCGACAGCTCATGGTTCAGCGGTTATGAATACAAATAACCTGTAGTGTACATGTTATTATTTGTACATGTACAAATGTACATGTAGTGTACACTGCCAACAGCAATGATTTTTAGTGAGTTGTAAAACTGGATTTAAGACTACAACTACGATTGTTGTTTGAGTTTAAGACTAAAGTGCCAAGATGTCAGTGGGAATGCGATGGACTTAAAATTTGATCAGCACAGAATATCTTTTCAGCCTGCTTCCATCATGTTGTGCAGAAAGTAATCAGACAGATGACAATTCTACACAGTTTTGTTTATTGCATTCAAGCCTCTTAATGGCCCATCAGGTGACATGGATGATGTGTTCATTTAGTCAAAGTTATGACAGGAAAGCCAAGAGGGAAATGTAATTAGGAGACCGTATAACCGTAATCTTTGCACATTATCATATTTTTATGTGCGTGATGCATTTGTGGACTCTCTTCATTGTATAATTATGCTAACAGACTCATTAGCTGCAAAATGAATCACAAGGGCAGCCCAACCTGCTACACTAGTAGCTCCCTGGTTCCATTGCCTTCAACATTTTGAATGCCCCCAACAGCTAAAGCATCTTGTAAATGATGCAATGTTTTCAGTCAACATTTGTATCATTATAGCATTAAAACCCTTTGCTGATTAATTTTCTTTCAATGAAACCAATCGGAATTATCTTTCTGAAGACTTTTTTAAAAAAATGGGCTGAAACTACAACATTCTGAAAAAACTGATGTGTATAAAGGAAGTTTTGGAACACTGAAAACTAAACAGCAATAATTTGCAAAGGCAAATGGTATGGGGGTGTGACAAGTAACATGTTACTGCTTTCTAGTAGAAAATTAAAGCAATGGGAACTGATAGCTCCTTCTGATTGATCGCTCTTGGATTCTGGCTTTCATCCAGTTTGCAGACAGGAACACTAATCACTGCTTAATGGGAAGACTGATTTCCTGTTCTTCATCGGCAGTGTGTGGATCTGGATTAATATCTGGTTATTGTAACAGGATAGCAGAACCAAAAAGGTATGATGTAAGGCAAGGGCTCTGGGCTTCCATGAATAAGCAAAGGAGAAAAAACAGCCTCAAGTGTTTTCCAGGAATGAGGCATTTCAGGTAACACTGTGTCAAGATGGTCAGGCAAAACATTTGGTTAAGCATGTGGTATTAGGTGGTCCTCAACCAGGACCAGCCCAAGACCTTCTGATGCCTGATGTGGCATGCCAAATGCCCGCCCCCCCCTTACTTGATGATATGCCAGCTTCTGTTCCTCCACTCTCCAGTGTTCCAGCTCAGCCCTCTCTCCACCCATGTTTCCTCACTTTCTCTTTCCCCGCTTCCGGTCCAGGATGTGGAAGGAAAAGGAGGAGCAGTGGAGGTAAGTAGGTGGGTAGAGATGCCCCCCCGCTAATCTGCTGCCTAAGGCAGCTGCTTCATGGATGGAGTAGCTCTGCACTCAACTCTGTATAATATGCATGTCTTTGTGGTCCTGTCATATTGTACACTGTTTTCTTAGAGAAAATAAACAGGTTCAATGGGGGAAAGCGAGTACTCACCCCATCAAACAATAGCTAGGGTAACAGCGCTCATGGAATAAGTGAATTGAGCCACAATATAAATAATATTTGTCTACTTTGTCTTTCAGACCACTGTTGGCTAATGAAATACGTCGTTTTATGAGCTGACAACTACACAAGATTCCAACCTCTGTCACTTGTGAATTAACTAGCAAAATACTCAGACTAGAAAAATGAAATTGAAATATTGTGAATTAATTTTCTGTCAGGACAACTTCTAGTCAAGCTTTGAGTTGTTCCAGCTTCTCTGGATTATCCCTGCAGAGAAGACAATGGATATAAATGGCTGGAGCCTGCAACTTGCTTGCCATTATTTCTAATGTTACAGTAAATTGTAGTCAGAGCTATTTTAAGCTACTGGGTTATTTAGCACTGAAAGTGCTTTAGGAAGCTGAAGCCCTCGGCTTCATTTTAAAACAGGTGCCCTGAGAGATGGAATGGTGTCTACTGAAACCTCCATAATAGCCCTTGGAAAAAAAAGAGACTGCTTCTCACTGCATGATGCTAGAGCACTTATGAATGACTGAGATGAAGCTGAATGAAGCAGTAGGCAGCGGCATCACTAGCTCCCCCCCCCCCCGCTGCCTGGGGCTGGGTGATGTCGTGCCGCCCTACGTAGCGCCACCGCTCACTTGGGGCCTAACAGAAGCAAGGGTGGGCGGGAGGGCCCACCTCGCACCGGAAAACGCTGTTGCAGCTGCTCCTCACAAGTAGATCACACAGCCCGCCCAATGACAGCTAGGCTACTGGCAGTAGGCCTTGCAGTGATTGGGTGCGGGAGCAGTGGATCACTGTTGTGTCTTAGGCACCTGCTGCACATAATCCATAATCCTCAGCCTGAAGGCACTCAGAGTAGCTAACAATTTAAAAACATAAAATGATTGTAGGAAACAATGGAGTAGAAACAAACAGAGCAGCCATAATAATGCAAGCATTAAGTCAGGTCTCAAAACAGAGAGATCTCAAAGGTTGGATTAATAAAAAGGGCTTAGCCTGGTGCCCAAAAGACCACACCAGGTAAGCTTCCTGGAAAATCATTCCAGAATCAGGGGATGCCGTGGAGAAGGTCCCAGCTCAGTTCACCATCTACTTCATTCAGATGAATGGTCTTAAAGTATGGAAAGTTTCATAAGGAAAAAGGCAAGACATCCTGCACATCTGGTTCTTTATGGTTCAACTCTATCCAGAACGGTCTGAACACCACCTTCCAAGTCATATGATCCACCCTCCATGTTCATTAGGTTGAACCTCTGCTCTGTGCTTTATCCTCCGGGTGAGGAGAAGGAGAAGAAGCAGCTATCCCCTATTGTCGCAGACTGAATGATGAGGGAGTATGGAGGATGTTGCTATTGGAAAGAGAACACTACCAACAAGCTCTGCCCATTAAGATAGTAGTACTTATATGCTGCTCCGGAGCTATTTTATCATTGGATTTTCATTGGATTTTCATTATCATTGGATTTTATCATTGGATCAGTGGATTTTATTGTTTTTAAAGTTGTTTATGTTATGTATTGTTTAAATTTATTTTATGTATTATTTTAAATTATGTATTTTAATCTTGTTGTAAGCCGCCTTGGGCATTTGCCTTTCGGCATAGGAAAAGGCGGGATATAATTTTTTAAAATAAATAAATAAAAATAAATATTTTTACTCATTTTTTCAGTGGCCCAAGATAAACGAGAGTAATCTGCTGGTAGATCTTGCACTACTCACACAAGGACTCTGCGATGGAAACACTTCGTCCAGCAGCAGTTCCAGCAGTAAACGTTGAATGGTAAAGAATGAATGGTTAGCGAGGAGATACCAGTGCATAGCAGCTTGCACACAGCCTGCCGCTTCCATTGATGATTTTTGGCTTGGGGCACCTGTCTTGTAATAGCCTTCTTAAATAAGCAAGCAAACAGATCCTCTTATATTGCATTATTACTCATTTCATGTTATGGTACATATAGTTGATTCATGGGGCTTTTATCTTTGTTAATGTTAGCTTGTTTCAGTTTAACGTATTTTAAAATAGCTTTTATGATTGTTATTTTAATTAACAACGTGAGAGTAACTTCATCTGTTTGCTGTTCATTTAGTGACAAAGTCTGAGGACATCACACAGATCTGCAAACTGAAAGCAATTTGGTTACGTCTTTTGCTTTTAACTTAGTGTTAAATTAAAATAGCTGTTGCGCTAAAAATAAAAAAATTCCCTAATTAACTATGAAAAAATGAAACAACGAAGTCTCAAAAACACTCTCCAGACTAGCAGAAACTAGTCGCATGTTTGCTACTACAGCTTTTACAAAGTGATGTCACAGGTGACTGATTACTTGGCCAGCAGTACCAATGGTTGTGGTCCGTAGCATTAACCAGAGGAGAGCAGACACTCCCACCTCTTTTTTCTTCCTTTTTGTTCCCTATAGGTTTACTCCTTCCTACTCCAGCTCTGTCATTGGTGTAGTATTTTGCCGACCTCAGGGATCATGGCTGTCATCTGAAAGGAAGTTCGGATATGGAGTTTGTCAACTCCTCCTTGTCCCTTCCACATTATGCCCATTTTTCCCTCTCCTCTGGTGGAGTTGCACCGGCATTGTGCCAGCATTTGTGACTCATGTGTTGGTAGGTGGACTTCTGTGTTGGCGGGGCTGTTGTTGCATCACTGCATGTGGTATCTCAAGGATAGGATTGTTAAAAATGTGCAACTCTCTTACCATAGTTGAACTCAAAATGGCTGGTGGTCTGAGGTTCAAGTGTTCCACAGAACTGTTCTCCCCATGCACCCGCTTATGGAATACTTTGGTTCCAACTATCATTATTTATCTGAAGCTCAAATATTTTGGCCACTTAATGTGAAGAGAGGACTCATTGGAAAACACTCTGATGCTGGGAAAGATTGAAGGCAAAAGGAGAATGGGAAGTCAGAGGATGAGACGGGTAGATAGTATCACTGATGCAATGAACATGAATCTGAGCAAACTCCGGAACACTGGCGTTGCAGGAGGTGGGGTGGAAAGCTAAGTTCTGCAGCTTTCCGCCCCACCATTACTCTCCGGTACAAGGCGCCCCACCCCCTCATCATAGGAGCCTGTCAGCGGAAAGAAAGCAATGCACAAGAGAGTCCTTGCGCGTTGCTTTCTCTCCGCTGACGGGCTCCTACGACGAGGGGGCAGGGCGCCTCATACCGGAGAGTAACGGTGGGGTGGAAAGCTGCAGAACTTAGCTTTCCACCCCACCTCCAGTGATGCCAGTGCTCCGGAAGGCAGTGGAGGACAGGAAGGCCTGGCAGGATATGGTTCATGGGGTCACGAAGGGTCGGACACGACTTAACGACTGAACAACAACAAATCATTATTTATAGGAACAGTGTGGGCAGCACAATCTAAATCAGCAACCATAGCACTAAACTCCAATGATACTAGCTGATTCGTCTTCCTAAGGGTACTCTGTCACCCATTTCTGTTATTGGTTTGCCATTATAGTAAAGGTAAAGGTGTCCTTTGACATTCAAGTCCAGTCGTGTCTGACTCTAGGGAGCGATGCTCATCTCCGTTTTGAAGCCGAAGAGCCAGTGCTGTCCAAAGACACTTCAGTGGTCATGTGGCCGGCATGACAACATGGAATGCTGTTTACCATTACCATGGCTGTTGCCATTATACACAGGAACAAATTCAATGTTTTTCTCTTCTTCTTTTTGTCTTTGTCTAGTATTGACACATTTTCTGGGAAACAAACTGAAGAAAGTAGGGCAGCCTGTCTTGTCCTTTCCCTATCAAAGTGCCCCAAGCGTCAAAGTCAGGTTTTCATATGCACATGTCTATTCAAATATGGTTAAACAAAAACAGGGTGTCTAGTGCAAGTCATGCCCTGACTAGTTTTGCCACAGGCATCAGAAAAGCACTGGGAAGTCTGGGGGCTATAAGGTAGTTCAAGAGCCCATGGTTATACTGTTGTGGGGCACGTTTTGTGCATGTTGTCATAGTTCTCGTGGCTACATGGATAGGAATACATAATTCAGTGTTAGTGTCTGGTACACTGTGGTTATTTGTGTTGGCAATTTCCATGAACTACTGTACAATCAGCATAAATGTATCTCTGAGGTCTGCTGTGTGGCACACACCTATGTGCTACTAGCTCGCTCATCAAGTCTCATTAAACTCAGTCGGTCTTATAGTTGAGTAGGCATGAATGGGCTGCATTATAACTTACTTGCATGAACAAAGATTTACCAGTGCAAAATCTGTCCAAATGCAACATGAATTACATGCAGTCATTTTTGTCCAGAATAAGCTGCTGTTCTGATTAAGCATATGCAGCCCCCCCCGCCCCCGCAGGATGCAGCACATGCTCTGGTGGCACAGCTGCATTGGCAGGGGAGGCGAAAAGATAGGATTGGGACCTTTGTCTGAGATTACGTTTTAGCTGTTATCCAGGATCTGTTTTGTAAGCAAATTGATGTGCAATCCGACCACTGGCTTCACTACGGGGGGGGCGGGGCGGAGCTGTAAGTTCTTCCGTGATCGGAGCCTCCGTTACACGGAAGAACGAAGCGCCCTGCCCCCGCGCCTTCCGACCCAGTCAAAGCGGTGAATGCGTGTTGTTTTCACCACTTTGAATGGGTCGGAAGGCGCGGGGGCGGGGCGCTTCGTTCTTCCGTGTAATGGAGGCTCCGATCATGGAAGAACTTACAGCTCTGCCCCCCCTGTAGTGACGCCAGTGAATCCGACTTAACTTTTGTGCCGGTTTAACCAGCGGCGCAGCGAGAACAGGAGGCCCCAGAATGGAAAAGGGATTCAAATCCCCTCCAAAAGAGGAATTCAAAGGGGATTTGAATCCCTTTTCCATTCTGGGGACTCTCGTTTTCACTGCGCCACTTATTAGACCGGCACAAAAGTTAAGTCGGATTGTGCTGTAAATGTTTCTGGGTTGTATTTTGAGGGTTGCCAAAGTACTACTCAATTCACCATGGATGGATGAATAGTATCCTGAGGATGGACTCAGGTGGGAGGCCCAGAAGGGCCAATCATGCGGTCACAGACATTGATTGTGAAGAAGTCTCATATTTCATGATCTACTAACAATTTGACAGAAGAATTTTGCAATGAAGTATTATTTAGCCTCCAGCAAATTTCTCTCTGTGGTGGATATGAACAATTTATAAGAGCTCATTCTATGGTATTCTGATCTTTTTGTACTACAAGGGCATGCCATTGGCCCCTTTGGTTTAGCATCTGATAAACTTTGGAATACATTTCATTGATTACTAAGTAAAAAAAAACCTTCTGCCTTCTAATAAGGTGGTTTGTAGCCCCTTGCATCAGTTAAGTTAGCAAGGCATGCCTACCTTCATGCACTTATAAGTATAGAGAAATGGAATTTGACTTGAATCCTAAACACACTTACTAGGGAGTAAGCCTCATTGAGTATAGTGGGACTTATTTCTAAGCAAACATGCTGAAGTGTGCACTTTTGCCAATCATTCTTTTTGTTCAGGTTCTCATTGCATTATCTCTACATTTTATTTTTATGGTATTCACCACCAGCTTCCCATCCTCACATCCCTTCACATTTGATGCTGTGACTGGGAATGCTCTACAGTTGATGCTCCCAGATGATCTATCTCTCTGTTGATCTTTATGGGCATACAACAGTGAATAGGTGTATTCACCAGCGCACCTTTGAGTTTTAGGAGATTTACTGAATTTGTCAACACCAATTTTCAGACATTCATTGTACAGATACATTAGCATTGCATGAGACTGCTTGCAATGTAACAATGCATCTTCCTTCAATTCCATTCAGATAACTAGATCAGAATTTGAGGCCTTTTCCCCAACTATACATAATTGATGTCAGTTTCTTCTTCTAGACTTCTAGAATGGCGGTCAAGCAGTTACTTGACTGCGGTCAAGCAGTCAAGCAGTTACTAACAACCCAATCCTAACTACTGTAGATCCCCGTGCAGCAATGCAGCGGTGTTGGTGCAGCTTCTGCTGCATCCTGCGGAGGATTTTTGACTGCTGGAGGTTTCCTCAGTGTAAGGGGACATTTATTGCCTTGTCCCGGGGTAAGTCCCAGCAGTCAATATGGGGCAACTTGGACCTGCACCAGCTCAATCTCTGGCACAAGTCCATATTGCTCCGTGAAGGCGGATCCGGCCCGGGGGAGGAAGTTAGGATTCAGTGTGTGCTGCCACCGCTGATCCCGCCACCCTCCCAAACCTGATCTGCCCTCCTCCCCGCCCTGTCACTGCCCTGTTCCGTCCATGTTTCCCCCATTCTGTCCTCCCCCTTCAACCCCCTCCTTGCCTCCCTCCAACCTCCTGTGCTGGTTTACCTGCTCAGTGCTCCGGCAGGTGACCATGGGTCCGCCAGCGCATGGAAAGCCGCTGCACCTCCCTGACAGCAGTCCCACTGTATTCGTCGTCGCAGGCTACTTTATGATGTCAGCCATAAAGCAGCCTCCATTGGCAGAACGCAAGTTATGCTGGTGAGGGAGGGGGTTAGGATTGGGGCATAGATCAGGACTTTTCCCCCAAAATTCTCACCTCACCTGTGCTGCAAGTTTAGCTGGATATGGAGTGTAAACTGTGCACCTTTTGTTCTCCACTTCTGCCCTAAAAGCAGTGTTGAAAGCACCATTATCCCTGTGCGGATACATTAGAAGCAATTTTATTTGGGATGGGAACTTGTATAGGATCTTTTTTTTTCCCTGTGCAAGTGGAAGTGCCTGTCTTTTAAAATAAGTATTTGGTGATAAAGGCAGTTTAATGCTCACGGAGTGGTCAGAAGCTAAGTGACCATCTTTCTTTGATTCAGAATGAGAGACCTAAATCCTGCTTTTCCAGGGACAGATTTGGCAGCACTCATTAGGAAACTATTTGTATCCTCTTTTTAGTGTCTTTTAGATGAGACCTAAAAATACAGGCTGGATATGTGTGACCAGGTGTCAGGTATAAAATGAAAACAGAACAAAACAAAACAGCTTCAGATGCCACTTGCAAAATAGCCTCAACCTTCAGCTTGTTCAGCTTAAGGTGCCACTTGCGAGGGTTTTATATACATGGAATATACAGGAATATTCCATAGTCCTCTGGTTTAGCAATGTACTAGGTACATGGCTAAAAATACAGAGCTCCATCTTTACATAGTTACACTTCTTCCTATGGATGTGGCATAATTCATACTGGAAGAGAATGGGAAACCCAAATGACAAGTTACATCATCAAATGATATTGTAAATGATCAAAAATTGCTATTTACTGAGCTCACGTTAAACTTATCAATTAACAGCACAACCCTATGCTTATTTATTGAGATGTACATCTCATTATGTTTAATACATACATACATGGTCCATGTACCTGGGAGTAATCCCATTGAACTCAGTAGAGTTTACTTATGAGTAGACATGCATCGGATTGCACTGCAAGAGTTACCATACCCAGGGATCCCTAAGGGCAAAATCATGTTACTAGAAGTCCATAACATGGCGTTTCTATTGTTTATTTTCTCCAAATGTAAAAATGCAGGAAGCCTGAAATGGGGCAAAATGTGCTGGGGGGGGGGCATGGCCAGGAGGGGAATACAAAGGGGATCAAAGAGCAACAGTCCCACCAACTGTCTGTCACAGTTGCATCTTCTTTTGGGTCCCCTCTGACACACTATTTACAAAAAGGAAACAAAAAACAAAGGGCCACATTATGTGTTTCTGGTAACATGATTTAGCCCTATGTTAAGTGTGCACTCGATTGCAGCCTAAACACATTTTGTTGGGGTTGGACCAAAGCCATTTAATCATTTGATTTTGTCTGTAAACTGCTTTGTGAACTTTTTGTTGAAAAGCAGTATATAAATACTGTTGTTATTATTATTATTATTATTATTATTATTATTATTATTAATAATAATAATAATAATAATAATAATAATAATAATAATAATAATAATATGACAGAGTTTACCAATTTCAAATGCTCAGCTGTACTCCTTGACCAAAGGAGCCTACTCAGAGGAGATTACTAACTAGCCAGTGTTTTCAGCCTTCTTTCATGGCCCCCAAAAGCTACACCTGCAGCCCCACCCTGTGCACGAAAGGGCCTTAGGAGGGAGAACTGGACTATTTCAAAGTCTGAAAAGTAATCTCATTATTTACAACTGTAATGGTTGATGCCAAATGAATGGACCACAATATTTAGTCCAGTCCAATTTTCCTGGGCAGAAAACATTTGTACAAATTTAGCTCAATACACAGTTATTCTAAACTGTGATTGATTAAATCCAATGTTTACAAAAGAGGTGTCTCAATAAACACTATCTATTTTTAAGCTAGGCTAGACAGTTCTTCTTACCCAGTGAGGAAATGCTTTTCCTATATATTGTAAAAGACATATTTAAGATCATATATACTGAAATGAAAATGCAGAAATCAGTTTGAACAAACCCATTACCCTTTCCCCTTAACTTATTTCCTATGGAAGAAGAATGAAAACATGGATGGCCCAGCCCAGGCTATTAAGAAAACTGAATTATCCTGAGACTTTAAAAGCCTCCAGCAGAAACAATTCTTGCAATCAATCTTCTAGATTCCTCCTGAATTATTTGATAACCTCTCTGAGTCATAAATCTATCAAGTCTATTTCTACAGCTGCTGACAGCATGAAGGGATGAATTTTGTTCCCTGAAATGCACAGTTCTAGAAAAAAGGCAGTAATTATTATAGCAAATGTTATAATAATTTCATTTTCTAGATTTTCAGGAAATTTAATATTTGTTTAGCTATGTGACTCTGTGGTGAATGGGCTTTGCTTAGTTAAGCCCTCAAAGTTTTCTAGCAAAGAAAACTCATTTTTCAGTGCCATATGGTGTTATAGAGTTTGGTTGAATTTGGAAATTTGCATGTAATTAGAATCCAGAATCCATAGCTTTGCCCTACATCAGAATATCTCCCCCTCCCTCCAATATTTCATTTTGTGAAATACTTTCACAGCCCAATCCTATCCAGTGCAGAGGCGTTTCTATGGTAGGGGCGGTACTGTAAGTTGAATCCCGTCCTAGTCCCTGTTTACAACCCGGCACGAAGCGGCCCCACCCCCTTGCCGTCAGAGCCATTCCGTGATGCGAAGGCAACGGGCATCCCTGAAATAAATAATAATCCCTGAAACAAATAAATCAGGTTTCACACAATGATTGAGAGCACAATCCTGAGGAGATTGCAGAGGTCAGTCTCCCTTGCTCCGTCATCGGAGCGCCCGTGTGTCCGCCGGATGAGGTGAGTCGGGATCCGGTGAGCGTGGGGGTGGTTCAGCGGGCGAGGGAGGGGGGCCATTGGCCTAGCCGGCCTAGGAGGGGGCAAGGGATGGCCTCGGCCATATTTCCGTCCCCGCCGGCTAGGCCTTTACACGGTCTCCTCTACTTCCGCCAGCTATTTAGCTGGCGGAAATCCAAGGAGGCTGATTGGGCTGGCCTGGATTTACACCCAGGAAAGGGGACGATCATCCCCTTTCCTGAGTAGACCTCCGGCCCGGCGGCAGAACGGCTGCAGAGGCTTAGGATCCGGTGGGCGGCCCTGGGCCGCCAGCCATATTCTTACACAGGATTGTGCTGTGAGTCTGGTAGCACAAAGAGTGAGTAATCAAGAATCATCCCATTGGTTGACCTGATGGGTACTTACCATAACATAAAGACCATATGAATGAACTCTCAGATAGATGGTGAGGCTTCATTTTGACAAAAATCTCAAAACATTTATTCCTAAACTTCCTTCAAAGTCAGAGAGAAAGCTGAAGTGAGGGTACTTCCATGATGCAGCTAATGACTCTGTTCCCCCCCCCATCAGTTTTGGGGTGTTCAGGTTCTTCTGGTTAATTTTCTTCTCAGGGGAAGCCAGAAAAAACAGCCAAGATAGATTAAAAAAAAAGATCCAGCAGGACATCATTGTATCACAGCATGTTAAATGGTTGCTTTGAGCAATCAATTATTGCTATTGTAATTTTTTTCCCCCCAAAAAAAAAAACCAAACAAAACAATTTGAGCCACAGAATTAGCACACAATGCTTTTTGTATTTGCAGGAAAATATGTGAGATAATTTCTGAACTTGTAAAGGATTTGCTCTTGTAATAGATTTCAGCGTAAAGCAAAAGCAATCAATTATTCACTTTGTTCAAGAAGAGGTCGCTTCTTATCTTTTTCCTTGTGGTAGCAAATGATATTGGCTGACATTCAATGTGGGTGTTATTTAGAACAAAAAAAAAGATGCAATTAATTTGTTCCTAAACAAGCCATTCAGCAGATTGATGGAGAATTGAATGAAAACATAGAAGTGTTCAGCGAGCAAAAACATAATTGCAAAGGATGTGGACGTGTTGGTGTTTCAGTGTTTGTGAGATTGTGGGAAGCTCATTTACAGCTATTTCGCAGTAATTGGGGTTCCCAAGGGTTTGTTCTGGTATTCATTACTGGTAAACAAATAAAACAAGACAACATCTTTCTGTAGCTGAAGTTTAACAAACAGTAGTTTTTAGGCCCCAGCTAACATAAAACCTACATGCTCGACCTTGATGGTTGTGTGGCCTCTCTGTCACTGGAAGCTCATTTCCAGTAACCATGTGATTGAAAATGACACCCTTGATTCCCAAACCGGGAGGCGTGGCTCCCAGGTGAGTCGTGGAAACCAGCCTGGGGAGCCGCGCAGTACCATGGAATCCTCTCGGAAAACAGTGCAATGCCAATTGGCAGGCATCAACATAATGTAATGGGGAGCCAATGGTTGCCAATGGTCAAGGGAGCCACAGGTCGTAAAAGTTTGGGGAAGGCTGCCATAGGGTGTCATTTCCATCCCTTTCCACCTTAGGTGGAACATTCTGAGGAGTTAGAATAGGAAGTTTTGGGGTCTGTGTAACTGGAAATGGTGCCCATGAGGGCTCCATTTGCATCTTTTCCAAGATGGGCTGTTGGGGAATCGTAATTCCTCTATGAACTTCCTCTGCTATCACGGACCAATAGAATTTAGTTTTAGACCCATGAGACCAATGACATGAATGAAAATGATGCTCCCTAAGAGTGCCACATGTTTTACAAGTGTTACAGTATTGCATTTAAACGGTGGTTTAAGTGACGGGCCTCTTCTGGCATTATTAAACGTTTCTTCTAATTATCCAGGAGCCCTGTAAGGCAGGCTGGATTTCAAATTTAAATGTGGTTGATTTGGGAGACCGTGGTTAAATGCATATAGTTTTGTAAAGACTACTGTAAAGCCATATGGGACTTTTTGATTATATTAGTGGTTCTGAGAGTGTGTGCTGAGTTTCTGTGGTGATTAACAGTATAATCCTATGCATGTCTACTCAGAAGTCCCATTGTGTTCAATGGGGCTTAGTACAAGGAAAGTGTGTATAGGATTGCATGATAACTATGTGTAACTATAGTGTACATATACATACACATAGTCAGCACAATCCTATCCAACTTACACCACGGTGTAACCAGCGGGGGAGGGCAGGGCAGGAGACTTTGATGGGGAGGGGGGATTGAAATCCCCTTTGAAAGGGAATTGAATCCCCTTTCCTTTCTGGAGCCTCCCTTTCTCGCTGCACCGCTGGTTACACCAGTGGTGTAAGTTGGATAGGATTGTGCTGAGTGTAACAGTAACACTATGTGACTAGTTTAACAGATGGCTTTTTAACAGATGGCTTTTAACATGTAAATGTGGATGACCCACTGGGGTTGTTTGTTTTAATTGTTTTAACTGTTTTAATTCTTGATTTTAAATGTATATATGTATTTTAATGTTTTTATTGTAAGCCGCCTTGGTTGCCCTTGTGGGAGAAAGGCGGGGTATAAATTCAATAAATAAATAAATAAATTATAGTCTGTGGCATTTTCAACCTTGGTTCTCGCTTGGATGGGAGACGGCAGCTGCTGATGGACCTGGTGAAGATACTGAGAAGGCACCATGAGAGAGTGGAATGCGGAGGAGTCAGCTAGAGAGAGAACATCTTGACAACCACCCGAGGGTGAACTGCGAAGCTTGGAAGTGCAGAGCACAAGCCAGAAGGAGGGCTGCACTCGGAAGGGTAACATCTCGAGCATGGAAGGTTCTGTATATGGTATGAATAGAACAATATTGTAAAGACCCTTATCGGGTCTAGGATAGCCTGCCTGTGTAAACCGCCTTGAATAAATCTGATGAGAAATCTGATGATGAGAAAGGCGGGATATAAATACAGAAAATAAATAAATAAATGGTGTGTCTCTGTGTGAACAGAAGATGTGTCGCTTAAGATGTGTCGCTTAAGTACACTGCCACCAGACTACCTGGCCACCTGATTCTGGCCTGCCTGCCTGCTTCAGGTATTTGTCTCAACGGTCTTTCCCCTGGCAAGGATTCATGCAACTCAGGGATGGGCTTATAGCTCAGTGGAAGAGCACCTGTTTTGTATGGAGAAAGTCCCATCTTTAATCCCTGGCATCTCGAGGTAGGACTGACTGGGAATGTCTCATGTCTGAAACCATGTAGAGCTGCTGCCAATCAGTGGAAACAATACTGGGTCTGAGTCAGTAGCGTCACTAGGACGTGCGTCATCCTGGGGCAGGGGGCGCGCGTCACCCTAGTGACGCTACGATATCGCGGCGTGGGAGGGGCGACCCGGCTCCCCCCCCGCGTCGCCCTCCGGACACTCTTGGATTTTCGCGCAAAAAGCCCTCAAAATGGGTCTGCGCATTCGCGAAAATCCGGGAAATACCCGGATGGACGCACTGCCTGGGCCTTCTTTCAGAAGGCCCTGGAGAGCCGACGGGGTCGGACGCTCTGAGGCCGGCTCCTGGGCCGGCCTCGGAGCGTCCGAAGGGTGGCGCGCGTCACGGAGGTGGCACGCGCGGGGTGCGCGCGTCACCCCGTGGCGCGTATCACCCGGGGGCGCCCCGCCCACCCCGCCACGCTCCAGCGACGCCCGTGGTCTGAGTACTTCCTATGTTCACGTATGACACTCCATGCAAGCAGCATGCTTGCCCATTCCCTTCAGTATGCAACAAGTACATAGGAAGCTGCTTTCTACTGAGTCAGGCCACGGTTCGTCTCACTCAGTATTGTCTTCACTGGCTGGCAGTGCCTCTCCATGGGTTTCAGGTAGGCGTTACCAGGGGTTTGAACGTGGGACAAGGTGTTTGCTCTACCACTGAGCCACTGTCCCTCTCAGTGACCTCAGTGCACTGTGCACATGAAACCTTCCCCAACATATTCATGAATAGGGAATCTCCGGAACAGTTTTGTGTCCAGCATACTAGAGTCAATGGCTCAGGGTACCTTGTGTATGACCTCTTCTCAACCAAGAAACTCCTGTTTTAAGGATCACAAGATATTGCCCTATAACTGTAGCAATGTCATTGCTGAGTTGTGGTAGATGTGAGAGGTTTGTCCCCACAGAATAGTGGAGGTTTTCTGCCTTATGTTCAGGCAGGCAGAACATAAGGATTTTATCCACAGATCTGCTAGTACAGTTCATTTGTGTTTTGGTATTAATAAAAATAGGGATTGGAAACTGAAGTGAGTGGCAGGCTATTTTAAATTCAGCAGAACAAAACATATGTTTAATTTCATAACAATGTAGCATCTGTATGAAGCATCAGTTACACGTTCGTTTCATTTTGAGTTCATAGCCTTAGGATCTATGCTGCTCTAGAGATGAAGTCGTTCTTCAAATGAGTGTAATAGAAATGCTGTTATCAGGAGTTCCATTTGCTTTTATCCTGCCCACTCAGCAACTAAAGAATGGATAATAATAAAGAATGGATACAAATGGAGAAGGGCAAGCATTATTGCCTTCCCACTGCATGTATTTTTTGAGAAAATATGCATATAGTTTTCTCAGCATTGATCACTGTAGAGTAGTAGGGAGGACAAACGGTGGTGGAAGAAAATCAGATTTTGAGAAATGCAGAATTTGAACTCCTGCACTTTGAAATGCCTCACCTCATTACGAATCAGATCCAGGACCCATTGAATTTGGATTCCACTCAAAATGGGTTTCACTCTGCCTCCACTGCTACCCACCACTTTCTTCCAGTTCTCTCCTTCCAAAGCCACCAATAATAATAATAATAATAATAATAATAATAATAATAATAATAATAATAATAATAATAATAATAATGTGCGGATGAGAAGCAGGAGGGGGTAACCAGTGGTGGGAGGGCTCCCTGAGGGTAGATCAAATCTTTCCAGCATCTACCTGAATAAATATGCCCTGGAACAACATGCTCAAGTACCTTCTTGTGTATCCTCAAAGAAAGCTTCTTTTTAAACAACAAAAAACATTTTAAAGGGGAAATTACACATTACTGTATTATGGAGCAGTGCTTTGGATGTCTTAGCTAATTAATTAATTAATTAATAATTAGTGATTAATTAGCCAGGGTACTTAAAAAAATTGGAACCTGACAAGGGGGTACACTGGTCAACAAAGGTTGGGAATCCCTGATCTAGAGTATGTGTCAAAGAAGGCAAAAAGGAATTTCAGGTTGAGGATAAATGAAAAAAAATACTGAAATAAATAACTGTGTACAATGCATTTTGATATGTATCTTCTTAAAGGGCAATCACTATATACTGTATGCTTTCTTGGACAGCAGTGTAGTTGGGTAGGGGCCCCTGGGCCCCGGGCGCCAGCTTCTGGGGGCGCCAAAGAGGGTGCCTCCTAGAGAGGCACTTCCTCTTCCTCCTCATCGTCCGAGTCGCCCTCAGAGTCATCACTGTTTGCTTTTGCCGGCAGGCCCCGCGCCCAGCCGATAATAACCACCACTCTTGCCCCGAATGCAGCTGTTCATCATCATCCGAGTCGCCCTCAGGGTCATCGCTGTTTGTTTTCGCCGGCACGCTCCGCGCCCAGTCAATAACCACATGATAGGATTTTCAATGTTTTCAATAATTTTGTGTCAAAATCGCGCTTTATTTTATTTCCCCCCTATACTCCCGTCTTTAATGGCCCCCGAAGCAGCTGCTGCCCGGGGGGCGCTGCTGGGGCCATTAAAGACGGTAAAAAAATGCGGGAAAAGCCCCAAATTTTGCCGCGCCGCCAAATATAGGGGTAAATAAATCACAGATTTTACACCCTAAAATTTTTGCTACGCTGCCTTTGGCAGTGCGAGGGAGTATAGGGGGGAGGGGAATCCGGGGCTCCCCGCAAATTCGTAGTTGGGCCCCCACTAGATTTTGGGCTAGCAACACTACTGTTCTTGGACTACCTTCCCCTGTATGAGGCTGCATATGCTGAAGTGAACAGGAGAGGTGCTCTTGCATGTCCCATCACTCTCTGAGGTGAGGTTGGTGGTTTGTGGTGATCTGAGTTCCTTTGGGAAAAAATGGGAAGAAGTTAACTGATTTTTTCTAAATCAATTCTAACCCCCCCCCATCCATCTTTAACCCCAAGGCCCTGCCTACTGGCTCCCCACCCCAAAGCACCCTCCCACTCCTTCCTCCCTCACCTCTGAAGTGGTGAATCAGCTGTGAGATGTGTGGAGAGAAGAGGAGGCTACTCCCTCTCTCCCTTCCTCTCTCCAACTATCCCCATGATGTACAGGTACTGGGTAGCGGTTTTCTTGCCATTGCAATACTTTAATGCTTGCCTCTTGTTTGAGGTGGACTTTTATGACTCTCTAAAGTTCTTCTCCAAGCCAGGCTGACAACCCTAGTGGAAATTCCTGAGTGGGTGACTGACTTCATTAAGGTCAGAGGCTCTTGACCAAAGCCCAGTAGCGTTCCTATGACTGCTGCATCGCGCCAGAAATTACTTAACAGCAGCCGTTATCGCTCACTCAGAGGCGCAGGGTGGGCGGGCCAAACACGATGGCTCTCTTGCTCGCCACGGCGAATGGGACAATCCGCGCTGCTGATGGCTGCCGTTGTACCCTCCACCCACCTGCTGCCTGGGGCCTGATCCTGCCGCCCAGGGGCCCACTGCCCCAAGGCCCCCACCGCTGAGATCATCATTTTATTTCTAATACTTTGTTCTACTGTTTTTAGTTGCTTTTATTGTAAGCTGCCTAGAGTGCCTGATATTTTAGGGGGAAAGGAAGGATATACATCTTTTAAATAAATAAGCATAGAAAAACATAAAGCAGGACAAAGAGCCTGTAAGCACTGATGGAAGATTACATATGGATGTGGGACAGAGTTGACCAGAGACAAAAAGAAGAATTGATGGTTCCAAATCACGATTCCAAACATGATCATATTTAAAAATAACCTGAAACTGTCATGGCCATCATATTTATTGATACTTTGGCAAAGACCCATTGTTCTGCACAACAACATGTGGCGAAGCATGTGTCACTCTCCAAGCATATGTCTCATAGGTGTTCCTTTTTGCTTAAACAGAATTGTGCCTCCTCCTAGGAGTGAAATCAATGTTACAGGGGACCATGTTGCCAAGGGTCCAACATCACACATAGTTTTATGCAGACTCTGAACAATTATTTTTTTGCAGATTCAGCATGACAAAACATTCACAGAAAGTTTTGTACCTAAAAACTGACATTCAGAGCTGCTTTTCTTCTGAAAACCATTTTTCCTGAATCATTTCTGCTAGGGCCAGTTTGCTGGAGCCCATAATGTTCATTCATATGCTATCCTTTTTCAGTTATGCCAGCACTGATCTGTAATGACAAGGCAAAATGATCTTGGTTCACACACTAATGTGTACGATAGAGCTGTTAAAATTGCTTTCTAAGAACTAGCATGCAGCGTGCTGTCCAAATTCATAAATACTTCCCTGTAGACTCTTTCCTGTAGGTGCGATAGTAAATACTGTTCTGGCTGCAAGACTGGAAGGATATTTGCAGTCCTCTCTTAAGAACATAAAGGAATTCACCAGATTCTTTAGCAAACACTTTGTTTTTCTTTGCATTAAACAAGTGTACTCTTTGAAACAAGTGTACTCATTACGACAGTGATCCAAAGAAATTAGAAACTTTAGAAATTAGCTACAGGTGGACAGATTTTAAATAAAACAATGCAATTGAAATACAAAGACTCTAGCTCCTAAAGCTTGGAGGCAATTAATACAGTAGCATATAATCCATGTGGCAGTGAAACCAACATGAATTGATCATCACTAATCATCAACATATTTTCTCAATCTGAATTCTTGAAAAGGAAGTGCCCCATTCTCCTCTGTGAGATCTGGTAGTCCAGGAAGACCTTACAAAAAAGGAACTCAAGGTCCAGCAAAATAGGGCCCCTATATGCCTTCTCTTATTCTGGGAATCATTGGCTGGGGAGCAGGAGTCAATATTATATCTATGGGTAGTACTACCCTAACCAATCTTTGCTTCAAATGGATGGGGGAAGTTCAAGATGTTGGAAAAGAAATGCTATTTTTGCTTCCCCCCCCCATACATATAAATTAGAACTCTCCTGCTTGCCAATAAAATAGCACTTTAGTACTTCTGTGGCAGAATTTTGTTGAATGGATTTTGTTTTGTTTAGATAGTGATGAATCCGTGACACATTAGGGCTGCCTCAGATTTCAATTCAGCAATTCCAAATCCCAAACCATGCCTTTAATTCATCCCTAAATCAGGGAATGAGGAATCTATGGCAGCTTCTCCCCATTTTTCTCCTTGGTCTCTTAGTCTTCCTCCTGCCACAGTGCTCCAATAATTTCCAGCTCAAGAATACAACAGAGAAAAGTCCTGGTGAGATAGTACGTGTGAGAAACTTCCATGGCCTCAATTCCCAATTCCTTGGCAGATGTAAAGCTTGTGCAGTCCCTGAGCCAGCCCCCAAATGCCACCTTTCTCCCCCCAATAAAATATCATCTACCCTTCCCCCCCCGGTTGCTAAGGAGGGAGCTGAGCCAAGACCAGCTGCTCACTCCCTTCCCTTTCCCTTCCCTTCAACTGGCTGCCCTGGGCACAGCCTCCTTGCTCCATCCAGATCTGTGGCGTCCCTGGAGGTGGGGCAGAATGCTAAGTTCCACACCACGCTGACTTCCGTTACTCACCGGCAGAAGGCGGCACTGCCCCCTCGCCTTCGGAGCCATTCAGTGGGGCGAAGGCAACATGCAGGGAGTCTCCTGTGCGCACGTGGAATTGACTTACCTCCTGACTCTCGTCACCATCGTTGCCCGTCACCGTCGTGCTGCTGCTCCTCCTTTTTCTCCTCGTCGGCTGGCCGGGCTGAGCCTCGCGTGGATCCGGCCGGCTCAGCCAAGGCTCACATGGACCCAGCCCGGCCGAGGCTCGCGCGGACCTGTCCGGCCGACGAGGAGAAGAAGGAGGAGCAGCAGCACGACGGCGACGGGCAACGACAACAACGGGATTCAGGAGGTAAGTCAATTTAATTTATTATTTTAATCTAAAAATAAATAAATAAATATTCCAGGCGCGCTTCGCGCGGCAAAGAGGCGCTTTGTGCCGCCTTGGCATTTTTAAATTTACTTTATTTATTTAATTAATTAGTTGTGGGTGGGGGTTCCTGGTTTAAGACCGGGAAAATCTGGTAAGCCTAGGAATATAGAAAGACAAGAATTACACACAGCTGCTTCAAAATCATGTTCACCTTTATATTTCCAGTTACCTTGGGCGTAGACCCAAAAGAACAACTATTTACAATACCTAATAAACCCGCAGGAGCGAAGAGCATTTTCACTAGCCAGGTTCAATTCCTTCCCTTCTAATCTACTATGGGGTAGGTTCATAGGAAAGGAGGAGGGTGAAAGAGTGTGCCCATGTGATCACATCTCAGTGGAAACCCTTGGGCATATGTTTTTTGATTGTAGACTCTATAATGACTTATGTCATCAATACCTGACCTGGATTTCCACTTCCGAGCCAAGATCAAACCTGGATTTACTAAGATCCCTTTTGTCCAGGGGAGATCAAGAACAAACACGCATAGTTGCAAAATACCGTATTGTCCCGAGTATAAAATGCACCTGATTATAAGACACACCCTTAAAGTTTGGTGCTATTAAAAAAAATTAATTAAATCACTGGCATTAAATTGCAACAGCCTGATTATAAGACACACCCCTAGTTTAAAAACTTAAATTAGGAGAAAAAAGTGAGTCTTATACTCAGACCAATACGGTACCTTTATTCGGTTTTTAACAGACGTGGAGATTATTCAGGGCTAAAACCATAATTAAACTATAGAGTAGGTACTCAGTCTTGC
Source organism: Plestiodon gilberti rubricaudatus (assembly GCA_026170595.1). NCBI lineage: Eukaryota > Metazoa > Chordata > Lepidosauria > Squamata > Scincidae > Plestiodon > Plestiodon gilberti. Next base: position 69,430,265 of record JANXHW010000001.1, read on the forward strand.
AGATATGAACTGTAATGATGTATACCAGAGATTGTTTTATATTCAGATGTTTTTATTGTGATGCCAATAAAGGCTACTTGACTTGACTTGACTTTTCCTCAGGGATGCCATCTTTTCTCTGGAGCATTTTTGATGTAAAAGAAAAAAACCACACACACAAGACCAGCGATCCATTACCTTCAGCTTCTTAAAAATACAGACATGCTTTATAAAGGGCAAGGATGTAACATGCCAGAGAAAAATGGTAAAAGGTGAAGATGTTTAGATAAAATGCAAAATCTCCAAGGAGTAAAGGGGAAGTATTATTTCCTAGAGAAATCATTTGCAGAGTGGGGCTCATGCATTCAACAAGGCAGATGTATTTGTTCCACAGACCTGTTAAAGGTCACCTGTCATGCAAATTTTGAACACAAGTACATGAACCCAAGCAAAAAATATAGTATATATGGAACAGACTAAGTAAGAATGAAATATTGTATGTGTATACTATTTACTGTTTTTTTCCCCCTTCCAAGCGTTCATTTTTGTGTCTCTTTTCTGCACTGATGCTTTCTGCAAGGAGCTCTATGTGGAGCTGCCTTTGAAGACTGTTCGGAAATGGCAACTAGTGCAGAATGCGGCGGCCCGGGTGGTTGCCGGGGCCTGTTGGTTCGACTCAGTCGGACTGTTGCTTCGGCGGCTACACTGGCTGCCAGTTCGTTTCCGGACACAATTCAAAGTGCTAGTTTTGACTTTTAAAGCCCTTAACGGCTCGGGTCCAGGGTATTTGAGGGACCGCCTCCTTCCTTATAATCCGACCTGTACTCTGAGGTCATCAGGGGGAGCCCTGTTAACCGTGCTGCCATTGACGGAAGTGAGGGGGATGGCGGCACGGAATAGGGCCTTCTTGGCTGTGGCGCCCCAATTATGGAATTCCCTCCCCCTGGAATTAAGAACGACTCCCTCTTTAGAGACCTTTCAGCGGGGCCTTAAGACAGCTATTTAGGACAGCTTTTGATGTCTGACATGGTGGGCTGACCTTTTAACAAATGGCTTTTAACATATGTAAATTCAGGTGACCCACTGGGGTTGTTTATTTTAAATTGTTTTAATTAATTATTTTAATGTGTATATATGTATTTTAATATTGTGTTGTAAGCCGCCTTGAGTGCCCTCGGGAAAAAGGCAGGGTATAAATTCTTTAAATATATAAATAAATAATGCTTGTGTGTCCCTTGTTTGGAAGGGAAGACAAATGAATAATACACAGATACACTGTATCATGCAGTCTATGTACTGTATATGGTGTTGCATGTAAACACAGGTAGCAGCACTCTACATGAAAATGTGTGCAGCAACATACCTTCCTGCAAATACGTGTGGCAACGTGCAGTAGCCCACTACATACACATGTACAACAACATGCAAGAGCATGCCACATGTGCACCAGCACAACACATTCAAATGCATACAGCAATGCACAGGAACACACACACACACACACACACACACACACACACACACACACACACACACACACAGAGTGCCATATACTGTACATATATACACAGCAATACACTGCAGACAGAAGTGTGCAGCAACACATTCATGCAAAAGCACACACAGCAACATGCCACATATAAATACACATCAACAGATCAGACCAAACAGATGCGGCACTGTGCAGCAATGCATATCATGCACACACATGTAGCAGTTTGTCATGCACGTTTTGCACATCGCACACAATTCACAGCTGCAGCAGCTTTCTGTCCCCTACCTACATCCTGACATTCACCGGCCATGTGCTGGATGTGTATTTGGTTCTTTCCTATATCTGGTAAAGCCAGGTCTCCTACTCTGATTGGCATGTGCCCACTGATTGGGCAGCCATAACTGTCTGTCTGAGTAAAGATGGTCAAGTGGTTTCCTCTCATCCAATCAGGTAACCTGATGAAGTCATCAACCCTAGGTTTTTTAAGTTAGTAGTAGTAGTAGTAGTAGTAGTAGTAGTAAGTAGTAGTATTTATATATCACCTTTCTTGGTCATCGGATTTCTCCTCTGACTTTCAAGCACAATAATATTTGATTGTATTTCTCCCACATGTCTGCCATTAAATCTAATGTGGGTTCATGGAAGTCACATACATTTATTTTCCAGTATATGCAGGGACTGGGATTCCTGGGACAATGTAAGTAGCTAGCAAGACGGACTGTATTTCTAGCTAGAAATTTTAGAGTATTGGCTAGAAATTTCTAGTTAGAAATACATGTTTAGGAAATGGGCAGCCCAATCCGACGTAAAGATTGGGCGGACGACCAAGGCCGTCCGGCTGATCCAATGCTCTACCGGCTGATCCAGTGCTCTACCGTGGGCTGCCTGCAGCAGGCAGCTCACAGCAGAAAGTCTACTCGAGGAAGGGGACGCTCATCCCCTTCCCCGAGTGTAACGGTGGCTGGGGCTGATAGGCCTCCTCAGATTTCCACCAGCTATTTTGCTGACGGAAGTTGGAGGCGGCCATGTAACGGACCAGCAGCACAATAATCTCCTGGGATCAGGCGGACGCCATGTCCCTGCCCTCGCCCGGGAAGGCGGGGCCTATGGCCGTCTTCCCGGCTCCACCGTCCCTGCCCAAGTCGTCCGCCCGCCACCTGCCCAAGTCGTCCGCCCGATCCGTACTTACATGGGTCTGGCGGCAGACTGAGTCCTCGGCCAGCGGAGCAGGGCAGACTGGCCTTGCGCTACCCTGCCCTGCTCTAAAGTAGTTTGCAAACTTGCTTTATGGCATGTTTGCGAGTACTTTGGGCTATTCCGGATGGCGGATCGTTAGGTTCACTGCCTGGAAGAAGAATCGGATTGTGCTGTAATTTTGTTTTATTTTCTCTTTTCTCGCCAAGTCAGCATGCACACTTCCCAGATGCCATTGGGTTTTGTGTGCTTGCTTTTAAGTGGCTTCCTGGTTTCTTCTGCTGGGCATCATTAGTTACTGCTTCCAATTTGTTCAAGCTATTCTTAAGTATCCATCCAGCTGAGTTCAGGCCTTTTCCATCAGCCTGCTTGTCCTACTTTACCCTCTTTCCTCCTTTTGTTCAATTTTTGTCCTTTGTATTTTTATTAAATTAGTCATATTTTGACTCCTTGCCTGCCTAGTCCATATTCATGGGTAATTCAGTAGGTTGTCACATCTGATCACTCATGTGTGCTACTGCAATTTGTTTTTAAATAACAACCCTGGAATTCTGTGCTCTCCCGGGAGGCATGTTTTTTGTCAGAACCCCCCCCCCCCCACCTGGGCTCCTAAGTTTGAGATTGTGGCAGCTGATACATCTACTGGCCCCCCTTCACTCAGCTACTTACCTAGTAGAAAGGGAAGCGGAGAACAGGAAGAGGTGCATGAGCACTAACTGCTAGGCACTGCTCCCCACAGTCTGTCTTCAGCTCCTTCCATGACAGATGGCTTTGCATTGCTCACCCCATGCCCACCACTACATTTTCCTCTATGTTATATGAAAATGACTGTTCTCACATATAGGATAAAGCAGATATACAGTACATCCGTCAAATGTTCAGGTAGTATCCCTGCAAAATCCTTGTGTTGTTTGGTGCTGAATATGGCTATTGTGACACAATGAATATGACACAAGCAAATACATTCTGTGTTCAGAAGCTAGAAAATAAGGGAAAGATGCACCATTCAAAAAGCAAATGGTTCTGTGTCAGTTCATGCCCTGTGGCCCTTCAGACCACTAGAGGTGTGCTTTTCCTGTTATATAAAACAACATTTTGGCAATGGTTGGCCCTTCAGTAAAATGAAAATAAAGTGTTCTGGAATTTGTTCACAATGCTATCCCCTACACTCTGATTTTGAGTTGAGATTCGTATTGTGATGTTTATTAGAAGGAGAGTTGTGTGAAATCATTTGGAGAAAATTCAGAAGAAATTCCTCATGCAAATTAGCCAGTTCTGAACTTGACCAGAATTCCAAAGATTCAAACAGCAGTTTCACCCAATTTCTCCTGGCTTTAGTAAAATGGGCTTAAACAGGTTTTCAGAGGCATGTATCAGAAGGTACACACACCAATTTTGAATTTAACGTTTCAGGCATATATTACAAAGCACTCCCTAGATCAAATTACTATAATGTCTCTCTCTTTTTAGTACAATATGTCATATGGAATGGAGCAGGCATCATTGACTTGGGGCACTCTGGGAAAATTGCCTAGGATCATTAAAAAAATCCATTCTAAAGACTATACACAGTTTTCAAGAGGTTATAGTTCACCCTCTGATACATTATATATACACATTCTCTCCCCCTCTTGGCTATAGGGTAACAAATAAATGCTCTGTGAGGATTGCATACACAATCACATCCATTTAACTTTATTACTGAGGTTTTTCATTTCATCCTAAAAGAGTGTTCTGTCACTCTGGAAAATCAGTTACTCTTTTGCCTGAGGTAAATTTGCCTTCAGTAGTGTTCTAAAGGCTATTCTAAGACCTTTCCATTTATTGTAAAAGAAAAATTGTCATTCAATCCTGGCCTAATGATCCAGTGACTCAGTGACAAGTAGGCTACAGAGAATTGGGCAGGATTTTAATCATAATTTACTCTCTCTTAAGTAGAAATAAATCTCTTTGCATTGGGAAAGGAGTGAGCTAAAAACAGCTTGCTGAAACCATGCCTAGGGAACAGAAATAAAATCTGATATTTTCTTATAGGCGGGCAGCGCAATTCTGTCTAGAATGCAGCGGCAGCACAACTAAGGTGGCTGCTGCATCCTAGCCAGGATTGGACCCACACTGGCGGAGCTGGAGCACTCCTCAGGAGAAAGGGATGTTTGTCCTGTTCCCCTGGGTAGAGCCCCAGCAGGCCCAATGGGCTTCCTCGGATGTGCACCGGCAAAATGTGCACCGGTGTAAGGCTGGCCAGGCCTGGGATGGGGGATCAGATTCTGCAGAACACACCGCTGATGTTCCCCCACCATGTCCCTGGCCTGGCTGGTCATTTACCTCCACCCTTACTACCCTGGTCCGCCCTCCCCATGTCATAAGAACATAAGCATAATAATATTGGCCATTTTATTCTCAATCCCTTTTCTAATTGTCCCAAGCATGGACTTGGCCTTCTTCACAGCCGCCACACACTGGGTCGACACTTTCATCGACCTTTCCACCAGCACCCCAAGATCTCTCTCTTGTTCCGTCACAGACAACTCAGAACCCATTAGCGTATATGTGAAATTTTGGTTTCTTGCCCCAATGTGCATCACTTTGCACTTACTTACATTGAAGTGCATCTGCCATTTTGCTGCCCATTCTCCCAGTTTGGAGAGATCCTTCTGGAGCTCTTCACAATCCCTGCTGGTCTTCACCACCCGGAAAAGTTTAGTGTCATCCGCAAACTTGGCAACTTCACAGCTTAGACTTAATCCCAACTCCAGGTCATTTATGAACAAGTTGAAAAGCACCGGTCCCAAGACCGATCCTTGGGGCACACTGCTTTTCATCTCTCACCATTGTGAAAATTGTCCACTCTCTGTTTCCTAGTCTTCAACCAGTTCTTAATCCATAGGAGGACATGCCCTCTTATTCCCTGACTATGAAGTTTTTTCAGGAGCCTTTGATGAGGGACCATGGCAAATGCTTTCTGAAAATCCAGATATATAATATCCATGGGTTCTCCCGCATCTACATGCCTGTTGATTTTTTCAAAGAATTCTAAAAGGTTTGTGAGGCAAGACTTACCCTTGCAGAAGCCATGCTGAGTCTCCCTCAGCAAAGCTTGTTCTTCTATATATTTTACGATTTTATCCTTGATGAGGCTTTCCACCATCTTCCCTGGAACAGATGTAAGGCTGACCGGCCTGTAGTTTCCTAGGTCCCTCCTCCTTTTTTAAAGATTGGCATGACATTAGCTGTCCTCCAATCCTCTGGCACAGTGGCCGTTTTAAGGGACAAGTTGCATATTTGGGTCAAGAGGTCAGCAACTTCATTCTTGAGTTCCTTCAGAACTCTTGGGTAGATGCCATCCGGGCCTGGTGATTTACTGATATTTATTTTGTCAATTAAGTCTGAGATGTCTTCTCTTTTAACCTCTATTTGACTTAATTCTTTAGTCAGGAGTGGCCGTTCGGGTAGCGGTATCTGCCTGACGTCTTCTGCCATGAAGACAGATGCAAAGAACTCATTTAATTTCTCTGCAATCTCCAAGTTCCCTTTTATCACCCCTTTCCCTCCCTCAATGTCCAGTGGGCCAACCGCTTCTCTGACAGGTTTCCTGCTTCTAACATATTTGAAGAAACTTCTATTATTCCCTTTAATGTTTGTTTATTTATTTATTTATTTATTTATTTATTTATTTATTTATTTTTCACGTGTTTATACCGCCCTTCCTCCAAGGAGCTCAGAGTGGTGTACATATTTCCTCCCCTCCTTTTTGTCCTCACAACAACCCTGTGAGGTAGGTGGGGCTGAGAGATAGTGACTGGCCCAAGGTCACCCAGGAAGCTTTGTGGCTGAGCGGGGATTTGAACCTGGATCTTCCAGGTCCTCAAAATCTTTCTTGGCCTCCCGTATCAACTTTTTACATTTCTTTTGCCACAGTTTGTGCTCCTGTTTATTTTCCTCATTAGGGCAAGACTTCCATTTATGGAAGCTTCCTTGCCTTTTATAGCCTCTTTAACTGTGCTTGTTAGCCATGCCGGTACCAGTTGCGTCGCGACGACGCGCGTCCCCCCAGAGCGGGGGCACGCGTCGCCCTTAAGGGGGAGGCTCCGCCCCCGCGCGTGACGTCACGCGCAGGAGCAGAGCACCCTCCCCGCTCCGTTTTCGGCTCATTTTGGAGCCGAACGGACACAGGGAAGATTTGTTTCTTCATCTCGAGGTCCCCTTCAGGTTTTTGATCTGGAGCACAATAACATACCCCCAATATTACATTGGTCCTTGAGCCTGGTCATTTAATCCACAGTGATTCTATGGTAGAATTGAACCTCCCCTTCAATCTCTACTCTGCTGGATTCTACCCCTTCTTTGACATAGATGGCCACCCCACCTCCAACATGTCCCTCTCTGTCCTTCCTATAGAGTTTGTAGCCTGGGATTGCGGTATCCCACTGGTTCTCCACATTCCACCAGGTTTCCGTTATGCCCACTATGTCAGTGCTTTCCCTAGCCACCAAACATTCCAGTTCTCCCATCTCCCAGCCCTGAGAGTTCCTTCCCTGAAGCTGACCTACTTGAGTCTGCTAGCGGTTGGTGCAGCCCCAGGCGGAGTGAGCGGCATTGGCCTCTCCGCTGGCGCCACTTACTTGCTGGGTGCCAAAAAATGCCTTACAGCACATTTAGAACAGCGCCATGTGAAGCCAGTGCTCTGTCAGAGGAAACTTACACAGGAGTGTGCAGTGAATCTTAGCTATGAGCATTTATACTAATCTAGCATTTACTGGCTTTTAAAAAGATTTCAATTGTCATGTATACCCTATTTTATCCCATTTAACTGTGCTGCTGAGGCAACTGAGAGAATATCACGAAGTGCATTATGGCACTTTTGCGACAGCAAGCACCGGTGCGGTGCTCACTGTGCCGGTACTTGTATAAGGTAGGATTGTGGCACAAATGACAGAAGTCTCGGCCTGAGAGGTCTCGTTAATATATGCAAAGAAAGAAGAATTCATCAATTCATGGCCAACTGTTAAATATGTGATAAAAACAGCTGTTGTCAGTTTAATCAGCTCAACCTTTCGAATTATCAAACACTACAGGGGGAAATGAAACTGTACAGCAAGCTTAATTTGACTCCTTGTATCAGAGAATGGAAAAGAACAACGGTCAAACCTCTCTGGGCTTGCTAATAGTTTACTTGAAATTTCTTAGCCTGGAAATTTGCCTCAAAGACCAAAGGCTTAAGCTATAACAATGAGGGAGTTTCAGTGAAGTTCAAAAATGCCATGAAAATTAAAAGAATTACAGTTGAAGAGGAAGGTTGGGAAGGAACTGTTTGGGAGAAACAGAATATTTTCCACCTGCTCTGCCTCATCACATAGATTGAGAAATCCACTCAAAAGCCCAGCATTTCCACAGTGATGATTGATTGCAGCTCCATCTGCCAACTGAACATGAGAATGAAGAGTCCGCACTCACCTTGATCACCCTGCAGCAGCGGACAGCAATTTGGCTGCTGTGGAGATTACTGAAGGTTAGAGAGGGGGTGGGTGTCAGGGCTAGGCAGTGCATGGGAAAGCCAGCACCTGCCTTTTCTCCTGCTCTGACCTTTATCACTTCCCCTCCACTTCCAGCTAAAAAGACTCATTCGAAGGCAGTCATTTCATCTTCCTCCTCTCTTAGCACGTCCGTATTTCTAGACCTTGCTATCGACCTTCATGTGATATGAATATAAAACAGAATTGCATCAAGATGTTCTTTGAATGGTATTTTACTGATATATATATATACACACACACAGTATGTACATGCACAGGGTGGCATCAGTGGTTGGCATCTAGCTGAGATCCCTGCCCCCTCCCAACCAAGGCTGACCCATGGCCCCCTCCCTCACCACCCTTGCTCGCCCTCCCCCGCCCCTGCGCCCCTGCACCGGCAGTGTGAGCCAGCCTCCATGCCACTCACTCACAAGGAGCCGCAAACCTGCTTTACGGCACATTTGCAACTCCTTAGGCCAGCGGAGTGGAAGCTCCGTTGGCCTAAGTTACACAGGATTGCGCTGTAAGAAACAAAAGGTAGGATTAGAAGCTGTAGTTCTGGTTTCACTTTTAGCAGTTCAACAGGTATATATTCAATTTTTTTTTCCAGTCAAGAGCTTGAATAACATTTTTCCTGAGGAATCCGTTGGTCATTAGACTCAGAAGCTTTATTTAGATGATTTTTTTTTCTGAGTTCATACCTGGAAACCAATTAGATGTTGCAGTAATGCCATTGCTGAGAATTGCTGAGAATTTGAACATAAAAAAGTATTGACCAGACTAATTTTCAGTCTGCAATTCCAAGAATCCAAGAGGAAATTCTTTCCTGTATCTGCTAGGCAATTAATGCTTGTGTAGGGGAAAAGCTTGGTTTTTCCCAATTTTGAACTCATCTAACTTCTCAAAGTCTTCATAAGATGCCTCAGCATCCTAAAAGCAGTGCTGAGCCATCTTCATGCAGAAGCCGTTGTCCTGGGGTCCTGCCTTTTGACTGACCATCCTCACTTTCCCCTTGATTGGTAAACAAAGAAACTTGCATTTGGCTCAAACTCCATGAGCCACCACATTGGACCACAAAGCTCACCTGATGGCCAAGAACAGAAGATTCAGAAAACCGAAGTGACCTCAAATGGCCAATCTCCCAGGTAAAGCAGGGCAGTTGGCAATACCCCTGCTAACTGGGTAAAAGGACACCTTTTAAAGTGGTGCCCTCTTGTATTTAGCAGGGGGAGAGCAAGTGCCCCTCTTCACCCTAGCATGGCATCTTTTCCAGTGGCTGTTGCTGGTGTCTCTCCTGCAACTCTTATTACAGCACAATCCTGTATAACCTTGCACCGGTGTAACAGTAGATGCACCGGTTTAACAGCAGATGCACCGGTGTAAGTGCACTTACACTGGCATAAGTGCGCTTACATCGGTGCATCTACTGTTACACCGGTGCAAAGTTACACAGGATTCCGCTGTGTGACTGTGAGCCCATTTTTTTTTTTATTTTGCTACTACTGTGAACTATTTTTTGTTGAAAAGTGGTATATATATATTATTATTCATAATATAGCCACTGGCTGTATAGTGGGGAGGGGGTACACTCACACTTCTTTGCATGTTGTTCAGGTCTGTCATTGGAAGCAGCTACTGCTGCACGAAAGGCTCGCCTATTCATTGCTCTGCGTGCTTGGATGTAGGGATCGGAACCCTGAAACGACATGAATAATTTGATTAGGGGTCATACTGAATTAAAGACATCAGGGATTTAAATTTTATTTGCTGCTTGCTTTTTCACCTTGTTGCTAACTTTTGCCAACTCTACCTTTTCTCCTTTTGCCCGTTTTTCTGTACCATGCATCCATCCTTTGCTTTTTCCCACCCATTGCCGTGATTCAGCCTTTAATATCAGCCTTTAATATCTTTATTTTTACTGTTTTACCTGACTGGTCTAAATTCACATTGGAGGGAGTGGGCTGCAATGCCTCTCAGACTATCATGTTCTGCTTCTGACTAAAGACCCCCACCCCCTGGATTTTGGGACTCTCTGTGACAGTAGCGTTCCTATGACCGCCCCCACTGCACCGGAAGTGACTTAACAGCAGCAGCCATTATCGCTCACTCAGAGGTGCAGGGCGGGCGGGCGGGCAGGCCAAACACGATGTCAGCTCTCTCGCTCGCCCTGGCGAATGGGACGATCCACGCTACCGCTGTCCGCCATTGCACCCCACCTGCCTGCTGCCTGGGGCCTGATCCTGCCACCCGGGGGCCATCGCCCCAAGGCCCCTACCGCTAATGACACCACTGCTCTGTGAACCTGGGAGAGAGGTTTTCCCAAGGAAGCAACTTTCTCTTTGGGTTTCCTAGCTTTGGGTGGTGGCAGTGAAGACCTCCCTTTACCCAGTTATTCCCAGTTTAACCAGTAAGAAGAGTGAAGTGGGGAGCAAGGGAGAAGAGTGCCATTGCTAATTGGTAGTCGCTGCACCTGTTTTGCCATCCAGCTCCTCTTACCCTGTTGCCTGGCTAAAAGTTATTCTCGGAGGTATTTCTGATAAAGAAACTGTTGCTAAGGTAACTATTACTATTTGTGTCTTAATAGAAACAGACATCCGTATTGCATTCCTGACTCCTCAAGAGGAAAATTCAGATACAGGTTGTGAGATTAATATTGAATGTGCTGGGCTGGGTAAATTTCCCATCCTGATTCAAAGTCATCTACAAGATAATCCTGGTTTGTTTGTTTGTTTCAAGGATTCATATCTCACTTCATCAATAAAATATCAAGGTACAGTAGGTCACACAAGAAGTTTAACGCTTTTGTAAAAGTACAATATTAAAAACATATAAAGCAGCAGATCAAACAAACCCCAGTTGATTAAAAAAACACATTTGGATCTGGGGACTATCCTGGACTGCACACATACAAAAGTGACATTGCAAAATGAGAGGTTTTTCAGGAATTCCACAATGGAGAACCCCACTTTTTTCCTAACTCAAACAGTCCCTGATGCAGGGAGGGGGAAGACGTTTGTCCCTTTGCTCCTGAACCACCATGTTGATCCAAATTCCTAAGCTCAGCCTAAGCCAAAGTGACGCCAAGGGTGGTACCCAAATTCTGCCCTCCCTTTTTTTCTTTTTTGCACAAGCATAACTACTATTTATTTATGTTTTATTCAAATAATGTATACCTCGTCTTTCTACTACCTCCCCATCTCCTCTGCCTGATGCATCCTCAAAATTGGTCAGTTCAGCTTCCAAGATTTTTCCCTCCCCAGCCAAGGAAAACCCAGAGGAAGAAGTGGACAGTGACAGAGGGAGGCAGCAATCCTCTTCTCAGTTACTCGTGATCAGGAACAGAATTGCAGTGGCCACCCCAGCTCCTCTAGCACCACTGACTCTTTAGCAGCACTGCCAGAAGCAGTAAGACCCCCAGATCTACAAGGAGAGTGAACGAGAAGCACAGCCACATGGAGTAGGAGGTGGAGGTGGGCACAGGGTGCAGCCCCCCCCCCAGTTTGCCGCTTCTCCCAGCTTGCAGTTCAAAGTGGGCGCTTCAGCCCACCTCATGGCTTGGCCACTCCTGAAGATCACCACCCCACACATTTCCCCATCTACAGCTAATGACAGCTTTGGGAGGTAGGAGGATCAGTTTAAATCCCATAATCCGCATGGGACAAAGGGTTTTTAAAAACCTCTCACCATGCTGCAGGAAACGTTTGCACACAATTATCCAATGGAGGGGATGGAGGGGGGGGGGAAGAGATATTCCACTGATTTCAACAGAACTTTCTTTCACCCATGTGTGTTTTAAAAAGAAACTTAACAAAAAGGTGTCTCGTATTAGCAGTTGCATGACCAAGCTGGAAAAATGTGACAGCGTCTTATGAGAACAGAGTATCTTGAAACGAATGTCATCAGTTAGTAATAAAACCTGTCCTGTATCTTCATGCTTTTTATTTTGTGCTGCCTTGTCCATTATTCCTTGAAATACATCAGTAACTTTGACACTCTACACTGATTATTTATTTAAAATATTTATATTTTGCTCTCCAAGACCAAATCCTACTAGGGCAGTAAGTACGATTAAAACAATAAGGTTAAAACAGCGGAACATAAAATAACAGTATCAAAACAGCAGTAATAACTAATTTAGGGTGCAATCCTATCCAACTTGCTCTGCTCAATCCTATCCAATTTATGCCACCGGTGTAACCAGCGGTGCAGCGAGAACGGGAGGCCCCAGAATGGAAAGGGGATTCAAATCCGCTTTGAATTCTCCTTTTGGAGGGGATTTGAATCCCCTTTCCGTTCTGGGGCCTCCCGTTTTCGCTGCACCACTGATTACACCGGTGGCATAAGTTAGATAGGATTGAGCAGAGCTCAGCCGGTGGCATAAATTGGATAGGATTGTGCTGTTATTGTCTAAAGGTCTCAGACAAAAGCTTTTCAGAACAGGAGGGTCTTAACTGCCCTCAAAAACTAAGAGGAGAGGCCTACTGAATATCCATGGGGAGGAAATTCAAGGGCTAAGGTGCCACTACCAAGAAAGTCCAGTTTATTATTATTATTATTATTATTATTATTATTATTATTATTATTATTATTATTATTATTATACATTTATATAACACCCTTCTTTGTCATCGGATTTCTCCTCTAACTTTAATTCAAGGCAGTGTAAATAGGCAGGCAATTCTACCCCCCCCCCCAAAGGGGGCTTTACAATACAAAGTTCTAATCTTTCATAGAACATCTTCATTCCAGATGGTGACCTTCATGGTCTGGCTTATCTCTGGCATTCGCCTTCCATGCTTGGCTTGACGGCACTCTGCCTCTCACTTCAGAGTGTTGTGTGACAGCTTTTCCTCGCTCTCAATGGGGGCTTCTGCAAATCGTGAGAGGCGTGTCGACAGCTCTCGGATACTTCTGGTTGTCTCGAGCTGGCGTCCTCAGATCTCTTCAGGCATTACAAGGCGGCAGCTCTACCACTGAGCAAGACCTCCTGCCAGTTCCTGGTACTGTGTGTGAATATGTGGCAAAGGCAGATCCAAGAACACTGAACAGGGCTTGAGATGCCATTCTTGGGGCCTAGTTGCTTATATGGACCAAAGCAATCCTTGATTGCATACAGAGTTTTAAAGTAAAGTTCCATGTTTATTTTCAGAACAGCAGTCTCATGCTGCCCCATCCTATGCTTGTTTACTCAGAAGTAAATTTCACTTCTTTCCTCTCAAGTAAGTGCACAGGATTGCAACCTGAGGCTCTAAGCACTACAGTTTTGTATCACACAAGAAAATCTTATCCAGTAGAAACTCCCAATATTTACAGGCCAATAACTGTAAAAAATATTTTTTGCTGGATTGCACTCTTATTCTCAGAATGATGTTTTGGATTCTTGGAAGCATCCCCAGATAGCTGATTGAAACAAGTGCTTTACTGATTTCCCTGAAGAATTTTCTAAATGGTCTGAACAAAGCCTTCTGAAACAGTCCAACTTGCAATTAAATGTAAGAGTAGAAAATTATGTGTGTGTGTGTGTGTGGGGGGGGGCTTGTTTTCCAAGACAAACATTATGGTATGCATTATAAAGCCTTATTTTGATTATCTAATTTCATTGTAGTTGTTTTAAGTTGAGTGAAATCAGAGGGGAGGGGGAATCCTCTGCACTGGTGCAAAGTTTTGGGTCAACTGCCTGCACATCTATGCAAGGCGTGCTTAAAGGGATGCAAAGCCACTTATGTGAGATCTTATCCCACCCAGATGACATAAATGTAGGGCAGGATGGCTAAACCTGTACACATTGTTTTTTCATGATAGAGTAAGCAAACCTCATCCTGTGGTTTGTATCCAGGAAGACTCACAACATCTATGGGCTAGTGAATGTAAAAGTTATTTTCTGATATACAGTAGACCCTGTCTATCTGCGGATTCAGGATCCACAGATTTTTCTCACCGCGGATCATGGACCTGCGATTTGGGGGCTTTTTTTGGTACTTTGAACAGTGTTCCCAATGTGGTATCCGCGGGGGAGGGGATTTCAGAACAGAAGCCCCGCCCCCGCAGATACCAAGGTCCCACTGTAATTCATTTTTATTCTGAGAATATGTTGGAGTCCTGTAAATATCCATAGTTACTGGACCAAAACAATTTCCTAATTTCTTCTAAAATCTCTACCTGATGTAAAATTAACTTTGTAGTATGGGCCTGCCGCCATTGTGGCTGCCTCTGCCACCACTGCCTCACCTTCTCACCTGCTGCAGAGGGAAGCAATCAGGGGGAGGGGGGAGGAGAAGGGAGAGGAGCAGAGTGCAGCAAAGGATCCAGAGGTCACTACCTCCCTCTTCCTTCTCTTAGCAGGCCATCCATCCATCATCAGGCATCATCACCTCTTCCTTCTTGCTCTCCACCCATCCTGTAGAAAGTTTTGCTTCCACAGGAGATCAAGAAGGAAGAGGTAGTGATGGATGGCCCACCTGAAAGGTAAGTGGTGGAGACATGAGGTGAGGGGCTCTGCCTCCTTCTCCTCCTTGCCCACCTGCTGGACAGGCAAGAAGAAGAAGGTGGCGCAATCCTGTTCTGATCATCCATGGAAGTGAGCAACCAGCATAGGCTCACCCTGTTGCTGCTTCTTACAGCCCTAGCACTGCAATCACTTGCAGTGGTGGCACTGGAGGAAACGGTGGGCTCCCCTCTCCCAGTCCTCTTCCCTTTCACTTTCAGTCCTCCAAGAAGAGGATTGAAGGGTAACTGAAGCAGCTGGATGGCTGGTGAGCCCACAGGGGATAGTGGGCAGGTGCAGGGGCAACCCTTGTTAGTGCACCTGCTCCCCACAACTCACCACTCAAAGCAGCCACTTCAGTCAGCCTCATGACAACCAGTCAGTTGAAGACTCTAAATGGAATCCATTTTGTTCTATGCATGAATGGAAAATAAAGAATACTGTACAGAGTTTTTCACCAGGGCTCTCATCAATGCCTAACATTTGGAGACCAAGATTATCCACTCACTGTAGGCAAGAGAGCCTACAGAAATACATCTCAGACAGGAAGTGGCGAGGAGCTCTTTCCTGCCTAAACATCACAGGCACAGAGCTGCTCAGCTCACATTTTCTAAAAATGGCAGCTCAGTAAATAATTAGTCTTTAATTAAGGCAATTCCCTCAAAGTCATTACAAATTAATTAGAAGTAATTACAAGGATGTTAAAAACGCAGGCGGGTTGCGCTTGGAGACTATTGATCCAGTAGGGAAAACAGCTGATTTTACATGCAACATCTTGAACAGGAAAGTATTGATGGATATGATGAACAGTTATTTTTCAACAAGAGGCACAGTTCTTACAAACATCAGAAACTTGCTGTCCATATCAGAATAGAATGCAGCTTTATATTTAATAGCACGTTTGCTTTTCATACGCACATTAAGAACAAGTATGCATAATAAGGCTGCACCTCAGACTCAGATGAGGATCCAATGTAATTGGATGATGCCGTCCAGGTCATCTCTTACAACAGTTGTGGTTTGATCACTATCTGTTCTTTCTCCTCTTCTTCACTTTCCTCTTCGTACTCTTCACCAGAAAGAACTTCTTCAGCAATCTCCCCTTCGGTCCACACCTGGTAGTACCCAGGACCATCTTCATGAGAGATCACTCTAGAGGTAACTTACAAAATATAACATTTGCCAGTATGCTTACAAGGCATGCTTGTGGTACTAGACGTATCGAGGATTTGTTGAAAGACAGGCAATGCATGTCCTATTGTTTGATTAGGCACTTGTGACCATTTCCCATAGAGGACGAAAAACTGATATGCGTACAGTACCTCTGGGGGCCTAGCTCAGTGGTGGAGCATGTGAGTCTAGATCAAGAGGTCCCCAGCTCAAATGGGACTGCTCCCTTGGGCATTCTTCCCTGATAAATATCTGTAAAAACCAATGACGCCAGGCTTCCTTTCAAAGAGAGAGAATTCTGAAGGCAGTTTGTAATAGCAGCTTTTGTAAGTATTCCTCTCAGAAGTACTTGTCGTTCTAGAAATCCAGAGCATTTGTGTACACTGGCAGGAGAGATTTCTGTGGCAACACACTAGTGACATTTGCATGCCTGCGTGAGGGGCATAGCTAGTGGTAGAGCATTCGTCTGCAGGTCAAGCGGTCCCCAGTTCAAACGTGGGTACCCCTTAAATGTTTCGATTAGTAAAACATTATTGTCAAGATTATTTCCTTCTGCTCAGTTTGTCTTGGGCAGGGAGACCACTGAAGGCAGCTTGTGATAGCCAGTATTCCCTGTCAGGATTACTCATGGTCCTTGACATTTCTGGTGCATCTGTCCAAATGCATGGAGGAGGAGCGGTTTCTGTGAAGGAGGACACTTGTGCCTCCCAGAGATACATGGGGTTCTTATGCAAGTGTTTGTGGTTAGTTATTTGGCTGCAAATAAGGTGGTCTCCAGGTCACACCTCAGGTGCCTCTTCAATCTTCCTTGTCAGGGTAAAAACATACATATAACAGTAATAGAGTCATTAGTGCTTGTGTCTTTAAAAAATAAAATAAAAGTAGCCACAGCAGCCTCTGTTCAGGATAACAGTATTTAGACCCCATTTCTGACTGGGCTTTGCAACGTCGTAAAGGCCAGAAGTGTCGGCAGAGGGGGGCGGGCAGTGGGCCCCTGGGTGACAAGCGGGATGTGTGTGAAAAGTGGGAGGGGAGGGCAACAACTGTGCCATTTTGGTGGCAGGAAGAGCGGGCGGAGAAGGCGATGTGTTTGGCCCACCCACCCGCCCTGTGGGTCTGAAGCGAGTTGCAGCGGCGGTGACATCACTTCTGGTGGCAACCTCACGGGTGGGCGGCATAGCGACGCCACTGGTAAAGGCACTTACGACAGCATAAATGCCTTTACAACATCACAAACAGTGTGATGCCAGTGGCCATTTTGGGGACGCCACCACAAATGGTGGCAGCAGCCCCAGCACACTGCTGCAGAGGGCGAGCTGTGCTGAGGCAGGTAAGCCGTTGTAGGAGGCAGGCGATGGGTGGGAGGTGGAATGGGGCAGTTTCTGAGTGGGGAGGGGGGCAGGAGGGAGGTGGAATGGAGGAGGGAGGGGTGAATCCTGGTAGCACCAGTGTGCGTCAAGATCCTATCTCCATTTCTTACCCCAGTTCCTTTTCCCTTACACTCCTCGGTTCTGTGCCAGAAAAATGGCTGCAGCAGAACCAAGGGGTGAGTTAGGATTGGGCTGCTATTCTTTACTCTTGTGCCAAAGTCCCACTGAAAATGCCCCCCCCTTGCTGTTTTTAAACTGGGAGGAGGAAAGATCCCAATGGAAGTTTACAAGTTCTGCTAGCTTTTATTAAAAAAGAACAGTTAATGGAATTAATTTGCTCCTTGCTATATTCTAGTTGATTGCAGGAACATATTGTGATCTTATTTAGCAGTATTTTTCTCAGAAATGTCTCTTGCCTTCGCAGATGTCACTGCAGCATGAAATTTTAAGGTAGACTGATTTCAGATGCCAAACTTCTGAGCTGAGACTCTTTTGTCCATTTCCTCTTAAATAAGGGAAAAGTGCCCAGAACCACTCATTTAAAGTAGATAGACACAGAGAGAAACCTTAACAGGTGTTCAGTATGAGAAAGTTATTTGTCATCCCACAGAATTGCTCTGTCAGAGAAGGCAAAACAATGCAATTCACCAAAAGCTGGTTTTCAATGCTGATTGCAACATGGCAAAATAATAAGCAAAACTCCTCCAGACTGTCGTTATTTAAATTTTTCAAACATGCACACAGGCAATCTCTGGAAAGGGAAAAAAAAAAGATTAGACTGTCTCTAAGGCCATTTTCCTTCTATCATCTACATATCCACTGTCTCTTGTATTAGTGGTATTTATCATTTTGAAAAGCTGAGTCATTTCAGGCCAAACTGTTACTTCACTGGTTCTCAAACTGTGGGTCGCAACCCACCATTGAGAACTTTTGCTGCCCCCTGCCCCCTTAAGGGGAGGGACAGCATGGTGGCGGCGGCGATCCAGGGGATCGCCACCACAGTCAAAGTGCCCAAAACGCCCCCCCCCCGCACTTACCGGGGCTTGGGGGAGCTTCGGGGAGGCCTGCGCAACCTTCTGCAGGCCTCCCCGATCTTCAGATCGCTATTTTGCGCGATCTTCGGGCACTTCCAGTTTTCCTTTGGGGAATCTATTCTGAAAAGTTTGTTAGTGTGCACAGACAGGAGCTCAGAGGCAGTCCAAGCTGACCGATGACCCCAGCTTTTCCACGCCAGCCCCTGGAAAGGGGGTCAAGGCAGCCAGGTTGCTCAGCCAGTCCCAGGCCTGACAGCCCTTGTGATAGACTTTGCAAGCCTACTCCAGCACTACACCTGCCAGTTGTAGCTACCTTGGGTAACCACCAAACCCTAAGGACAATCTGGGGTAGGCGGAAAAAAAACTCCCTGTCAACAGCAAATCAGGCAAAGAGCAAAAACTTCCTACCCTGGGAGACCTGCTAATCTGACGCTTCCAACAGGTGGGTGGGCTGGGGTCGCTCCCAGACACGAACTGCTAGGGACAGAGACCTGGTGTTTTGCTATGTCTGCTGGTATTCTGGGTTGAACAACATGACAGAGTTTTACATACGCTGCAGTGAAGGAACTCAGTGCAAATTCCCTGCATTTATTGCCTGAAGAGCCCATCATGTATTTATTTAAAACATTTATAACCCATCATAATGTGTTGCCCTCAGGAAACAGTGCCTGTGTTCAACGATTATTTGAAAGCAAATTAAATATGTGATGAATTGTGGTTTTGCTCTGTGATAGTTGTTTGCAGCTTTGTCAGTTGGGTCACATCTCTGCCCCGTGGCTAATTTGCTTCAAACACATTAAGACTTTAGACAGTCAACCTCAGAGGGAAAAAAGCTCATGTAGGCAATAAAAATTAAACAGTCTACTACAGCAAGGGTGTCAAGTAGGTTCTAGGGCCCTCTTTCACCGTCATGTGCTATCTCTCCAATCTCTTTTTACCCACTCACTGTCAGTCACTTCTAATTTCTAAGAACCTGTTATTATTTAGCACAACTCTGACAGTGCAATCCTGGGGATTTTTCGAACAGTGGAGCGCATGCCGTAAAGCCGGACCGGGAAGCAGCCGCTGGAGGAAGGTAAACGCTCCCCCGGCGGCAGCATGAGCAGTCTGGTGGGCAAGAGAGAGGGGCCATTGGTCTAGCCGACCTGGGAGGGAGCCAGGGATGGCACCCGCCATATCCCCATCCCCACCGGGCGACTAAGCGCTGGCCCCAGTTTACACCTGGGGAAGGGGACGAATGTCCCCTTCCCTAAGTAGACCTACGGCCTGCCGCATGGCAGGCATGGCAGCGCGGGATCCAGCCAGTGGCCCTGGGCCGCCGGCCGGATCCTTACATAGGATTGCGCCCCGAGTGTTCTAATTCCCTATCTTCTTCCATTAATGTATCTTGTTTGTTCCAAATCCATTTAAAATTGGTTCATCTCAACATCTGGATATCAATGGTCCACTCTGGGAGAGGAAAACAATTCTCCCATTTGTTAATTCAAAACATATTGCTTTCTGAAGTCATGTTTTTAATCTTTAACACTTTGAATTTAGCTAATGCAATCCATATTAGTGTAACTTAGCACTGAATTCTTCTGAGATCTAATTAAGACAATATATTCAATGGGCTTTTAAAAGCTTCACTGGAATAATTAGGTCTTTGCGAGACAAATCTTCAGTTCAAAACAACAAGACCTCTGCTAAGCTTCTATACTGTGTTGTCAGATGGGTAAGTACCGTAGCAGGAGGAACACTTTTGTGGCTGTTCAAACAATACTTCATTGTGTTTTCCTGGGCTTTTGTTTGGAGATATGCAAAATAAAAAAGGCAGAATGTCACTGAGATCCTAAATTAGAGCATGATGCATATTCTGAAAGCAAAAGCTGTTAAGACCAGAGTTTTTCAAACTTTTGCAGCATTTATCTTCCATTGTTTCCTGGCCTCAAAAGTGGAGAGGAAGATAACTCAACTCATCACCTGGCTCTTTATCTTTTTACTTGGGCTCCTTCTTCAGCCACCTCTTCTCCCAACACCAAGGCCAATGCATGTGCGCCATTGTCCCCCTTCCAAACACTGACTAAATAGTGAGGAACATTGCATGCAGACACAAATCCCCCTCCCCTGTTCCTGCAAGACTTTTAGGGGTTCAAGGCCCTGGCACAATGGTGTGGTCTTGAGGGCAACTGCCTGCTCACCCATGTTGTTCTCTCACCCCCTTTAAACCTGTTCCTGTGTTATAAATGTCCTCTTTTTCTCCACACATGTGCAGTCTAACCAAACTCCATTTTAGTTTCTGGCTGGCAATCCTGGAGCTTGGCAGGATCAGTGGCATAGTAACACTGCCCCACCTGGGGGCCGAAGGCCGCAATGACACCCCGGTGGGAGCCACACCCCAGGGGTGACATCAGTGGCCTGTCACTGGCTGAAAACGTCACTTCAGGGCAGGCAGGAGGGCCGGAAACACCTCCTCCATCCCCCAGAAGCCTCAGCAGTGGTGCTGTGAGGCTCGCAGCCGCCACGGAGGCCATCAACGCATCGAAAAAGTGGTGCAAAAAGAATCACCGCCGCCTCCAATTTGCCGTCCTTAGCGGCGGTCGTGCACCCCCCCCAGGGACCCCCCACCAGTGGCATGAGACAAGATCAGCTTGGGTGTATAAATGGGCCACTTTTATTGACTACAATAACCAATCAGATATATCAGTGTTTCTCAAACTGTGGGTCGGGACCCACTTGGTGAGTCGCAACCTGATTTCTGGTGGGTCCCAGGTGATGGAAAGAGCAGATAATTAATTGCCACAAGCCCTGAGGCTATTCAAAAATTAGATAGCTACTAATTGCCCTTCAAAGAGCTGAGTTCCTGCAGTTTGCAAGATAGCTGCTAATTACCCTGCAAGCAGCTGAGCTTGTGCTCCCTGAGGCATCTGTTGTCTTGTGTCTTGTTGTCTTGTGCTCCCTGAGGCATCCGGTGGGGCCACTGTGTGATACAGGAAGCTGGACTAGATGGGCCTTTGGCCTGATCCAGCAGGGCTCTTCTTATGTTCTTATGAGCTCTTTACTTGCAAATAAATATATTTATTTATTTCTAGATCACTTTTTTCTTAAGTCTCGTAAAGCTAGGTGGGTCCCAATAGAGTGTCATTTTAAAAATCAGGCACAGAGCAAAAAATTCCTACCTGGGAGACCTGCTAATCTGACTTTTCCGACAGGTGGGTGGGCTGGGGTCACTCCCAGACAAGCGGCATAGTAATGCTGCTCCGCCTGGTGGCCGCAGGACACAATGACCCCCAGCGGAAGCCACGCCCCGGGATGACATCAGCGGCCTGTCACTGGCTGAAAACATCACCTCAGGGTGGACCCCCGCGTGCAGCCTGGGGCTGGACTGTCCCCCCACCCCCCATTCCTACGCCACTGGGCAGGACTTCGCTCTGAGGACAGTGATGTCATGCTGAACTCTTAGGAGAAGTCATGCCAATTAAGGGCTATTAACAGGGAGGAAAGCTGTGGGGCATCTGTGTGTCTCCTATGGTATTGCAAATTTGGGTACCCCATCTGTCATCTGCCCCCTGTCCAGTTTGCACTGGCACTCCGGGGCTTCCAAAATGATGTGCATGTGCTGGCAGGGCTCCCTGAGACACCTTTAATTTATTTATTATATTTTTTATACCGCCCTTCCTCTAAGGAGCTCAGGGTGGTGTACATGGTTCCTTCCCTCCTTTTGTCCTCCTCCAACAACCCTATGAGGTAGGTGAGGCTGAGAGATAGTGACTCATCCAAGGTCACCCAGGCCAGGAAGCATTGTGGGTGAGCAGGGATTTGAACCTGGATTTTCCAGGTCTAAGTCCAGCAGCCAAATCACTACACCATCCTGGCTTTTTGGAGTGTAAAGGGCTCCAGAGACTGAAAAGTTTGAGACCCACTGGTCTAGACAGTGGATGTGCCCTGTGGCAGTGATATAAACTGTGGTAAGAATCTCATTTCAACACCCCAAAATGTTTTTAACTAGTGATGGGTGAATGTCTCCTTGTCAGGCTTGGACACCCCCCCCCCCCCCCGCTCAAAACATAATATGTTGTTTTCAAATTCAGTCTGTTTTTTGGATACACTGATACCATTGTTGGGAGTGCAACAGTCTATTCCCTCCCACAACTTCGCACAAATACTCAACATTCCTCAAACTCACCTACTCACTTGTCTTCCTCCAAGCCCCCTTCCCACCTGTCTTTTCTTGCAACTCCAGCAGCAGCAACTGCAAGAAAATGGAGGGATATTTCTCTCCTCCCCTCCCTTTCCCTCCCTGATGCTGGGCCCACTGTGAAGACTGCATACTGGGAGCAGAGAGTACTGGGAAGTGTAGTTTTTCCAACCATACTGATCCATTGAAATCCAAGCTGTGGAAGAATCTCCTGAATCATATCTTGAATTGGAAGTGAACATTACAGACATGCCAGTCTTTACTTGTGAATGGTGTTTGGATAAAGATCAGTGGCATCACTAGTTTTAACCTCAGCTGCTCACCACTCTGTCCACTCTGGCACTAAGGGTCTTTTCACGTTTTAAGGGGTACAGCTACGGTAACAATGTACATGGCAAACATGTTTCCAAGGCCAGATGACTTCTAAGCCCCCTTAAACGCAAGGCCCAATGATTCCATGCCAATTTACCCATAGAGAATTTCCATTGAACACAGTGAAACTTGCTTTCAGGTGAACACCAATAGAATTTGACTGCCCTCGTTTGAGAGAGCAGCAGGGATGTGGATCAAGTCTCTGACTCCAAGTCTCGAGTCAATTCCCAAGTCTCTGGGTCCAAGTCCCAAGTCAAGTCCCAAGTCTTTGTCCCCAGGACCTGAGTCTTTTGTTGCAAGTTGTGAGTCCCTATCTATTTAAGGGGGGAAACGGGTTTAAATCTGAATAAAAATCGTCTATCATCGTAAAAGGCTCTAAGTCTCGAGTTGAGTCTTTCGAGTCTTTTACAATCTCCGAGTCAAGTCCGAGCGGAGTCATTGGCGTGACTTGAGTCCGACTCGAGTCCAAGTCAATAGACTCAAGTCTACATCACTGGAGAGCAGCTGTTCTCCCAACCACATGGGCAATGTCATTAAGTTTTTATTGAGGTGGGTCAGCATCAAAGCCGATGACTGATGGACACTGTAGCCAGGACCTTGAATTGAGTTACCTAGGACAGGGCAGGGCATCCATACCCACATTCTTGGGGTATGCAAAATAAGATGTTCAGCTTGAATAGGCACAAAGACAAATTCCTTGACTGATGTGCAGCCCTGGGCGCCCTGGATATCAGGGAACTGCTGACCATACATTGGTGAGCAAATACATCACTCTAGAGATGAGCAATCACTATTAGTCATAATTCCAAATGGTCCTATCAGGAAGGAGTATAAAGGTCATATGTGCTTGACAGTCACATCAATTCTTGTCAACCATAATTGTAAGTCCAGAGCAAGCCACTTTGAAAGTCACTTTCAGCGCAATCCTGTGTAACTTGCACCAGTGTAACAGTAGATGCACCGGTGTAAGTGGTGCATCTGCTGTTACACCGGTGCAAAGTTACACAGGATTGCACTGTTAATAAAATATTATGAGACCTTCCAAATTTCACAAGTTGTACAACTTATTAATGGAAATGAGGATCTTGATTGGAAAGTATAGAAGGAAAAGATAAGATTAGGTCATATTTATATACACATAAAGTAATGACGAATAAATTACAAATTCAAAATCCCTTTATTAAGGAAACATTACGAATATGGCATGAATATATGAAAAATCTAGTACTCCCAATATCTCCATTATGCCCTTTGTTGGAACACCCTAAATTTAAATTTCATGAAAAAATGCACAATTTAAAGGATGGAAAGAAGTAGGTAGTTATAGAATTAGAGATTTATTTATACAAGGGAAACCATGAGACAGTTAAAAGAAATAACTAATCGACCACTAAAATGTAATTGGCTACAATTGGTTCAAGTAAGAAATTTTGTAAATAAAATATATGCTAGGTCAGGTCTGCTTAGATTATTGACATTGAAAATTATTGTTTAGGAGAAGCTGGAGATAAGAAAAAAGGACTAATTGCAACTGTGTATAAGAATATTATAAATGTGGATTATACTAGTTATATAGGAATGAAAATGGTGTGGGAAAAGAATTTGAAGATAAGAATACCAGAAAAGTTATGGACACAAATTTGGAATAATCGGGCATATAGATCAGTATCAGCGAAATCTAAGGAAATGATGCTGAAAATAGTACATATATGGTACTCCTATAAAACTCCTATAAAACTCCATAAGATAAACAAAGAAATATCAAACATGTGTTGGTGAAACTGTGGAGAAAAAGGGTCATTTGAGCATATGTGGTTATCTTGTCCAAAAGTAGAATTATTTTGGAAAGAAGTGATTAAGTAGTTAGAAAAATTGACATGTCAGAATATAATTGGCAATGAAACTCTTCTAATGTTTTCTCTATTTACAGAAGGGAATGAACAATTGAATAATAAAGAACTGATTGAGCTTCTTATTGGAACAGCAAGATTAGAGATTGCTAGTAGTTGGAAGGATTTAAATAGTCTTTCTTTCCAAAGATATCTAGGTAAAATATGGGAAACAGCTTTGATGGAGAAATCGACTATAAAAAATAGATTTTTAAGAGGAGAGATTAAAATAGATAATTTTAGTAAAATTTGGTACCCCTTGTTAAAATTGGATAGGGAAACAGATATTGAAATGAATGGAACCGATAATCCATTAGTATATTGGTCACTTATTTATTAAGATTATAAAAATTTATTACAATTATTACTATATGTATATGCATAAGGAAATGATGTTAGAATGTTATTTATGTTGTTATTGTTATGGATTGTCATGGAATGTTAATTGAATAAATAAATAAATGTTTAAAAATGCACAGAAACTGCAAGAAGCGATCACATCCTTGACAATCATGTGAATCAGTGTATCTTGAAGCACACTAACGGCCCGGTCCTCATTAAAACTCACATTCCGGTGGCACAGTGACTTTTCTGGTGTTGCAAAATGTGATGCACTGTTACGTGCAAAAGGGCTGCTGCTGGAAATGGCGAGTTTTGGTGGCTGCATGACAGTGGCCAGTGAAGATGCTCTGGTGCGGTCAGTTGGTGTGGGGGATGGGTGGTGAGGGATGAGTGGTAGGTGGCGGGTTGTGGGTGGGCAGAACGGGGTGAAGAGGGGGAAGAACAGGGTGGGAATTGGGGTGGACAGGGGATGTGTTGAGGGCAGAAAGGGGGGCAGTTATTGGCAGCAAAGGCTTCCCCAATATTCTATCCCCCTTCTTGGCCTTGATTCACTTTTCCAGGTCGACTTGGAGTTGCACCAGCCAAAGAGCTCCACCAGTGCAAGCTGTTGTAAAAGTGCCGTAAAGTGCTTTGCAACAGTATAGAGACCTCCCATAGCAGCGGGCAGGAAAGAGCCTTCCTATGCACGCCCGTGGCTACCGGAGCAGCAGCAAAGGCTGCCGGAGCAGGTGACTCAGGCTCGGGATCATTAAAAAGGGGATTGAGAATAAAACGGCCAATATCATTATGCCTTTGTACAAATCGATGGTAAGGCCACATCTGGAGTATTGTGTCCAGTTCTGGTCACCATACCTCAAAAAGGATATAGCTGAATTGGAAAAGGTGCAGAAAAGAGCGACCAGAATGATTAGTGGGCTGGAGCACCTCCCTTACGAGGAAAGGCTACAGCGTCTGGGGCTTTTCAGCCTAGAAAAAAGGCGCCTGAGGGGGGACATGATTGAGACTTATAAAATTATGCATGGGATGGAGAGAGTGGATAGAGGGAAATTCTTCTCCCTCTCGCACAACACCAGAACCAGGGGACACGCACTAAAATTGAGTGGAGGGAGAGTTAGAACAGACAAAAGAAAATATTTCTTTACCCAGCGTGTGATTCATCTGTGGAACTCCTTGCCACAGGATGTGGTGATGGCACCTGGCCTAGATGCCTTTAAAAGGGGTTTGGACAAATTCATGGAGGAAAAGACCATCACAGGTTACAAGCCATAAGCAACCTCCTGGTTTTAGAAGTGGGTTTTCTCTGTGCCAGGTGCAAGGGAGTGGCGACTGGACACAGGTATCTTGTTGTCTCGTGTGCTCCCTGAGGCATCTGGTGGGGCCACTGTGTGACACAGGAAGCTGGACTAGATGGGCTTTTGGCCTGATCCAGCAGGGCTCTTCTTATGTTCTTATGTTCTTATGTGTAGGTGGCGGGACAGGGGAAGGGCAGGGAGGGGCGAAATGGGGCAGGTGAGGGTGGCAATGGGGGTGGGGGTGAGAGGATCAGGCCAGGGAGGGGGGTGGGATTGACGGCACCTGCAAGCACTGTATCCTATCCCCCTTCTCGGGCCGTATCAGCTGACACAGATCAACGCGGACTTGCTTCAGTGATATCAGCGGCTCAGGGCTGAGTTGACCCATAGCGGCGGCTGGGGCTTTTCCTTGGGCAAGGGGTAAATGTCCCCTTCCCTCAAGGAAACCTTCTGCACGCTAAATCCCCCCATGGGATGCTGCATAGCCCATGCATTGGCGCTGGGGAATTTACGTAGTTAGGATTGGGATTTTTATCTCAGTCTGAGCTTTTTAACAAGAAACACCTGAACATACTTCATGACAAAACTTTCTGATTATGTTAACAAGATCTTTACAGGGTAATTTCACCTTTTCAGGACAATTTCTGCATTTAACCCATATGCAAATATTCTCTGCTTGTGATGATTTCAAGAGAGCATTTTGACCTCTTCATCTCCATGCGAAGCTGTGATAGTATTCAGTTATCTGGTGTCTCAATGTGATCTTGATTCTGGACTCATCAGCTTGATTGGATGACCTCTGCATGACAGTCTGTTCCAAACTGGGTAAAAGGAGTTTTTCACCACCTGAGATAATTAACATGCCCTTTTAAAATAGGCACCCTATGTCTTGTTTATAATTTTGAAGGGAATTAGAATTGTAGATGGATTTCTACTTTGTTATGCTTGCAATTATACCATGGCTTCCTGAACAAATCTTGCCTTTGACAAACTGTTCTGTGTTTGCCTTAGGATCATTCAAAGCTCCAGACATCTACGAAGTCTTGTCTAAATGCTTAGGACATGCTATGGTTTATATAATATTGTTACACAAACTCCCCATCAGTGATGGTCCAAGACCTTTGGCTGCCTAAGACAGGGCACCCACCTGCCCCCCTGGCTGCCCACCTGCTTATTGCCACTGCTCAAAGGCAATGCAAAGAGCCACCCCAAATTCTCTTTTTCCTCCTTGGTGTGGTAGCATTTGGAGGGGGGGGGTGAAGAGGCAAAGAGGAGGTGTAGAAGCCTAGAACATCTCAAAGATGCTCTAGCCCACCTATGATGGCTCTGTCTATCTGTCCCCAGTTTTGGCCAATTTATCTGTAGTTTTGGACGCTTTTAATGTCATAGAAGCCCCTATGTAAGTTCAGTAGCAAAAACTGCGGAGGCAATCATCTTGTAAGCAGTCTTTGTCCTTTGTTTGGAAACTCCATTATTCCCCAAACCTCTGCTGGATGTGGATTTGGATTCTCTTCCTGTCTGGAATGGCAACCCCTCCCATCCAGGATTGGAAGGTGCTTATCAATTGTGCGGCCAAACCTGTTCATCTCTAGGTCAAGGGGGTAAGATGGAGTGACCAGGTGGGTTCCTCTCCTCCAATCAGGCAACTTGATAACATCATCAAAACAGTTACCTATTTCCCAGCCCACAGGAAGTGAAGTTCTCTCACTGTTAGTCACCTATGTCACCCATTTGTTGGGTGCTCAGAGAGGAGCACACACTTGGTCACCCACAAGCACCAGGACTGGGTTTTCCTTGAGCAATGTAAGTAGTGGGTCAGGCACTGCTTTGTCTTCTAAGTGACTCCAGCCAGCTTCCAAACTTCCATGCGTTTAAAGGGTGTGTGTGGGGGGTGGGGTGGGGAATGAGATCTTTCAGTAGCATCCCAGCTCCATCTTCTGGGCATTAATGGTTACTGCATCCATTTGGTGAAAACTTTTATTTGCACTTTCCAGCCAAGCTCAGGTGTTGTCCATCACCCTGCATGTACTTTTACTACCCACATTTCTTTCCTCATATTGTTTAATTCCTTTTGTTTAGACTTTTAATAAAATTCAGAATTAAAAACATTAATATTTGCCAGGTTTCCTGATTGTTTATTAAAAGGATGTATTAAGAACAGTCCCAACGTTTATTATCCTTTTAATAAACGACCAGGAAAACTTGAGAACCTATTTTAATAAACTATTAACATTTTGACCCCTTGTCTGCTGGGTCCACGTTCATGGGTAATTCAGTGGATTGTCATCTCTAGTTTCCCTGCAGTAGCTACTGTGGGTTTGATTTTTAATAAGAGCCTGTAATAAGAGATTTTTTAAATCAGTGGTCTCCTGGGAAGTTTTTTTTCCCAGATGGCCCCCCTCCACCTGGTCTCTATCGCCTGGGATGGTGGCAGCAGATACAAAATACCAAGGTCTTTTGCCCATTCAGCTGCGGGTCCAGTAAATGCAAAACAGGGAGTACGAAGGGACGTGTGCATGTTAACCACTAGGTGCTACTCTCCTTGGTCATCTGGCCTTCTCCCATGAGTCCCTTTCCCAGACACCATCACCCCCTTCACTCATGTCCTCATTTGCTCCTCCCTCCTTTCAAGTACAAATACATCAAGAAGGAGATGAAGGGCTTGGAGCAACTCTTCATTCCAACAGCTTGAAGACAAGGGTGGCAGGCAGCCTACCGCCATTCCCCAAGGCTTCTGTAAGTGGGTTCTGGGATTCTTGTAGGTGGAACTCCACATTATCACTGCAAATTGCATACTCCCCTTTTGTATTGTGAAATTTGGTTTACTTTGCGTCCTGGTGTAATTATGTTGAGCAGTTCCTCTCGTCTGTCAGTGGCAGCCATTGTTGTAGAATGGTGAAAGCTTCATGTGTTTTCTAATTCTGCCATCTGTCATTCTCTTTTAACCTTATCTAAATACAACTGTTCTGCAATTGGATATTTGTGTTTAGTTAGTAAGTTTGGGAATGGTCTATGGTTAAACAAGGCACTGCTGTAAGTTCCTAGTCATTCTTTGCAGTGGCGTCACTGCAGGGGATCCCTTCATGGATCATTGCCTTGTCGTGGCAAAGGGGCTTGCGTAACTCAATGAAGCCATGAGCTATGCCGTGCAGGGACACCCAAGACGGACAGGTCGTAGCAGAGAGTTCTGACTAAAAGTGATCCACTGGAGAAGGAAATGGCAACCCACTCCAGTAACCTTGCCAAGAAAATCCCATGAACAGTACCAAAAGGCTAAAAGATATGACGCCGGAAGATGAGACCCTCAGGTCAGAAGGTGTCCAATATGCTACTGAGGAAGAGCGGAGGACTATTCCAAGTAGACCCAGAAAGGATGAAGCGGTTGGGACAAAGCCAATAGGATGTCCAGCTGTGGATGTGTCTGAGGTTGAAAGGAAAATCCAATGCTGCAAGGAGCAATACTGCTTAGGAACATGGAATGTGAGGTCTATGAATCAAGGCAAGCTGGATGTGGTCAAAAATGAGATGATAAGATTGAACATTGACATCTTGGGAATCAGCGAACTAAAATGGACGGGCATGGGCGAATTTAAGTCAGGTGACCATCATATCTACTACTGTGGGCATGAATCCCTTAGAAGAAATGGAGTAGCCCTCATAGTCAATAAAAGAGTGGGAAAGGCAGTACTGGGGTGCAACCTCAAAAACGACAGAATGATTTCAGTTCGAATCCAAGGCAAACCATTCAACATCACAGTAATCCAAGTGTATGCCCCAACCACTGATGCCGAAGAAGATGAAGTTGACCGGTTCTATGAAGACCTACAACACCTTCTAGAACTAGCACCCAAAAAAGATGTCCTTTACATCATAGGAGACTGGAATGCTAAAGTAGGAAATCAAGAAATGAACGGAACAGGCAAGTTTGGCCTTGGAGCGCAAAATGAAGCAGGGCAAAGGCTAATGGAGTTCTGTCAAGAGAACACGCTGGTCATAGCAAACACTCTTTTCCAACAACACAAGAGGCGACTCTACACATGGACATCCCCAGATGGTCAATACCGAAACCAGATAGATTATGTGCTTTGCAGCCAAAGATGGAGAAGCTCTATACAGTCAGTAAAAACAAGACCTGGAGCTGACTGTGGCTCAGATCATGAGCTTCTTATTGCAAAATTCAGGCTTAAATTGAAGAATGTAGGGAACACCACTAAACCAGTCAGAAATGACCTAAATCATATCCCTTATGAGTATACAGTGGAGGTGAAGAATAGATTTAGGGCATTAGACCTGGTAGACAGAGTGCCTGAAGAACTATGGACGGAGGTTCGTAACATTGTACAGGAGGCAGCAACTAAAACCATCCCAAAGAAAAAGAAATGCAAGAAAGCAAAGTGGCTGTTAGATGAGGCTTTACAAATAGCTGTGGAAAGAAGGAATGCAAAAAGCAAGGGTGAAAGGGAAAGATATAACCAACTGAATGCAGATTTCCAGAGAATAGCAAGGAGATATAAGAAGGCCTTCTTAAATGAACAATGCAAAGAAATCAAAGAAAACAACAGAATGGGGAGGACTAGAGATCTCTTCAAGAAAATTGGAGATATCAAGGGAACGTTTTGTGCAAAGATGGGCATGATAAAGGACAAAAAAGGCAGGGACCTAACAGAAGCAGAAGAGATTAAGAAGAGATGGCAAGAATACACAGAAGAACTATACAAGAAAGATCTTAATGTTCCTGATGACCACACTGGTGTGGTCACTGACCCAGAGCCGGACATCCTAGAGAGTGAAGTCAAGTGGGCCTTAGGTAGCGTTACTAACAACAAAGCTAGCGGAGATGATAATATCCCAGCTGAGCTACTTAAAATCCTAAATGATGATGCTGTTAAAGTGCTGCACTCAATATGCCAACAAATTTGGAAAACTCAGCAGTGGCCAAAGGATTGGAAAAGATCAGTTTACGTTCCAATTCCAAAGAAGGGCAGTGCCAAAGAGTGCTCAAACTATCGCACAATTGCACTCATTTCACATGCTAGCAAGGTTATGCTCAAAATCCTACAAGCTAGGCTTCAGCAGTACGTGGACCGAGAACTACCGGACGTACAAGCTGGGTTTCGAAGAGGCAGAGGAACTAGAGATCAAATTGCCAACATGCACTGGATCATGGAGAAAGCACGAGAGTTCCAAAAAAACACCTACTTCTGCTTCATTGACTACGCAAAGGCCTTTGATTGTGTGGATCACAACAAACTGTGGCAAATTCTTAATGAGATGGGGGTACCAGACCACCTTACCTGTCTCCTGAGAAACCTGTATGTGGGTCAAGAAGCAACAGTTCGAACCGGCCATGGAACAACTGATTGGTTCAAAATTGGGAAGGGAGTACGGCAAGGCTGTATATTGTCACCCTGCTTATTTAACTTATATGCGGAGTACATTATGAGAAATGCAGGGCTGAATGAATCGCAAGCTGGAATCAAGATTGCCGGGAGAAACATCAACAACCTCAGATATACAGACGATACCACCCTAATGGCAGAAAGTGAAGAAGAACTGAAGAGCCTCTTGATGAGAGTGAAAGAGGAGAGTGCCAAGGTTGGCTTGAAACTCAACATTAATAAAACTAAGATCATGGCATCTGGTCCCATCAATTCCTGGCAAATAGAAGGGGCAGAAATGGAAGCAGTAACAGATTTTACTTTTTGGGGTTCCAAGATCACTGCAGACGGAGACAGCAGCCATGAAATTAAAAGACGCTTACTCCTTGGAAGGAAAGCTATGGCAAATTTAGATAGCATAATAAAAAGCAGAGATATCACCATGCCAACAAAAGTTTGTATAGTCAGGGCGATGGTGTTCCCAGTAGCAATGTATAGTTGCGAGAGTTGGACCATAAGGAAGGCTGAGTGCCGAAGAATAGATGCTTTTGAACTGTGGTGCTGGAGAAGACTCCTGAGAGTCCCTTGGACTGCTAGGAGATCAAATCAGTCAATCCTAAATGAAATCAACCCTGACTGTTCCCTGGAAGGACAGGTACTGAGGCTGAAACTCAAATATTTTGGCCACCTAATGCGAAGAGAGGACTCTCTGGAGAAGACTCTGATGCTGGGAAAGATTGAAGGCAAAAGGAGAAGGGGAAGGCAAAGGATGAGATGGTTAGACAGCATCACCGATACAACGAACATGAAAATGAGCGAACTCAGGAAAATAGTGGAGGATAGGAAGGCCTGGCTGGATATGGTTCATGGGATCATGAAGGGTCGGACACGACTTAACGACTGAACAAGAACAACACTGCAGGGGGGGCCGGAGCTCTAAGTTACGCATTGCTTTCACTTCCCTGAAAGGCTCCGAAGGCGAGGGGGCGGGGCCGCTTCGTTCCTCTGTGTAACGGAGGCTCCGATCTCAGCGGAACTTGGAGCTCCGCCCCCCCCTGCAGTGACGCCACTTATTATTTGCCCAAGATAAAACTTTGTTCAAGTCTCTATCATGGAGCATAGAATTAAAAAAATGAAGAGGTTTCCAGAACTTAAAACTAATTTGGAATCTCAGAATCAAGTAATATTTTGTGCTGCCTTTGCCCATCATTTCAACAAATTTCAACGAAAGCTAGACTGCATTTGAAAACATCAAATCAATAACATATATGAGTGGAATGATTAAAAAAGGCCTGAAAACTAGAACATTGAAAAACACTTTGGAGACATCTGGCGAATTCAGCTACTGTTATGTCTGCAACACTGACAACATCAAATTGTACC
Organism: Plestiodon gilberti rubricaudatus; assembly: GCA_026170595.1. Taxonomy (NCBI): domain Eukaryota; kingdom Metazoa; phylum Chordata; class Lepidosauria; order Squamata; family Scincidae; genus Plestiodon; species Plestiodon gilberti. The sequence continues at coordinate 69,463,337 of JANXHW010000001.1, forward strand.
AATCACTCAAGTTCTTTTCAAGGAGTTTTCTTTCAGCTCACACACTTTCAACTGCTGCAGTTTTTCAGGCAGCCTTACAGAAACATTTGTTGAAACACTTATTTCACCGTCGTTGAGTGGCTCTGTATATAGACGGCTGACATCATGCTACTTTCTTAGATAAAAAATGATTTTTAAAAAATCATTCCAGGCTTTCAGGTGGGTATTTATTTAAGATAACCTTACCAGTTAATTCATCCTCCCTTTGTTCAATGTTCTTTGTACAATGTTCTTTGAACCAACATGTCAACAGTCTTCGTTTTATCAAAAGTCTTCTTGAACTATATTCGGAATGAACTGTTAAGAGGTGCTGAACAGAAATGCATCCAAGTATCTGGTAAAGGAAGAAAAAATGTTCAGTAAGTGTTATATGCTTTTGTTTAATACATTATTAAAAATATAACAATTTACAAGGTTAAAGAACTTTGGATAGTTGTTTCCAGTACTGATGATTGTGCAAAGGCAGGTTTTTACAATAAATGGAAGATATGGGTTAAGTTGATGTTCAACAAATATGTAGAATTATGTCAAAAAGAGAAAGGTTACACAAGTGTATTGAGAATAGGACCTAAACAATGCATTTAAGTTAGAGAAAAAAGATAGAGCTGTTTGAAAGAGGAACAGCTTTTAAAGCTCCTTTGCTCACAGCTATAATAATTCTTATGTGGATCATGCCGACATGGATCAATGTGGACTTGCACCAGCGATATTGCTGGCACTGGTCTGAGTTGACCAATTGCACATGCTGAGGCTTACCTGAGGAGACCTCCTGCATGCCAAATCCCCCTACAGGATGTAGCATAGCCCACGCCAGTGTTGCTGCATCGCCACACAGGAATCGAGTTAGGATATGGCTATTAGTTATTCAATGAACTGGGCAGGCAGGTTGATATGGGAAGAGAAGAGACAGTCCCTTAAATATCCTGATCCCAACTATTAAATGTTTTAAAGGTTATAACCAACACCTTGAAATGAGTCTAGAAATGCACTAGTAGCCAATAAAGGTGATACAAAATGGAAGTTATGTGCTGTTATGTGCTCCCAAGTGTGAACTCCAACTAGAACTCATGCTGACACATTTTGTACCAGCTGGACTTTCCAAACTTTGTTCAGGAGGAGACCCAGTGTTCATACCAGTGAGATCAACAAACTGATAAGTCTAATGGCCCAATCCTATCCCCTGCCAGTCCATAGCATGCAGCATCACCAATAGAGTGCGCACTGCATGCCATGGTGGGGGGTGAGCAGATGGCCTGGAAGAGGTAACCACGCGTTCCACCGTAGTTACACTACTGAGTGTGAGGCATGCTGGGGCACAAAATTATTAAAAAATCTTGTATAAAATTACCTTCAAGCTAATAAGGTGTATATGAGATATAAATGAATTTTGTGTTTAGACTTTGGTCCCACCCCCAAGATATTATATTTATGCAAATATTCCAAAATCCAGACAAATCCAAAATCCAGACAATTTCCCATCCCAAGCAGTCTGGATAAGGGATACTCAACCTGTATAATAAAACTGGTTCTAAGAAAAAATGCAAAGTCTTGCTAAAGGAAGGAAGGAACTTGAAATTTTAGAATCCAGTTTTGCTCAGAAAGCCCTGCTTCTGATGAAGCAAATACTTTCATTAAGAAAATGAATTCCCATAAGGTGGTCAGAGCTGAACAATGACTAGCCAGAGGGGTTGCTATGAATACGAATTCCAACATAATTAATAGCTTCCCTTAAAGGGACAGGAAGCAAATGGATTACTAAAATCTGGGGATATCTTTTCAGCATTTGCTGATTACAGTAACTAAGTTCTCTATTTCCGTGACATACCTCATAAGAAGCATATGGAACTTGTGTGAAATCCACCGGCTCTTCGGAACAGCGGAGCAAGCGCTCTGCCATTCCAAGACGTTGCGAACGTGCCATAAAGCACGTTCGCAATGCCTTGGGAGTAAGGGAGACCGGCCATTCTGTCACCGGACTGAGGACACAGCTGCCAGAGGAAAGTAAGTGCTCCCCTCGCGGCCACGTGTGTGGTCCAGCGGGCGAGGGAGGGGGGCCAGTGGTCTAGCCGGCCCAGGAGGGGGCTGGGAAAGGCGCCTGCTGTATCCCTGTTCCCACCAGGTGGCTAGTCTGTTACACGGCCTCCTCTGACTTCCACCACCTATTTAGCTGGCAGAAATCCGAGGAGACCTATCGAGCCAAGGGGACAAATTCCCCAAGTAGACCTCCGGCCCACCACTGCAAAGGCAGCCTGGTCTCAGGATTGTGCTGCCCACCAGTGCTTCACAAACTATCTGATGATGTGGCCCAGCAATTTTTTCCCCTAATGTGTCAGGGACCGGTACCACATCTGTGCCATATTATTACTGTTTCTTTCCACGAAATTCACCACAGAGTGGTAGCCAATGGCTCACGGTCCACGAACCACAGTCCACCAGTCCACAACTTTGAGTAGCACTGCTCTAAACAACTCCCAAAATAGTTATTGATGTAAAAACTTGATTAGAAGAGGTACTATAGCTCCCTATTGACTCAAAGCTTCCTCAAATCAGTCAGAATCCCTGTATATGTGCCACTTCATTCGGGATAGGTGGAAGTATCTTTAGTGTATACTTTAGTGTATATACTGTTATATCCCACTCTTTATTTGCCTAAAGGCACTCTCAGGTTGTTTTTAACTATAATTATAAACATATAATCCTTTTGTAAACTTTATATATCTTTTATATGTAGGCTTACCATATTTTTCAAACTTCAAACCGGGACACCCCCCCCATACCCCCCCAAGGTAATTAATTAATTAATTAATTAATGTGAAAGCAACGAAAAAGCAAGGCCAAAGAAACACAACCAATCGTAAACAAAAAAGCAATCCTAAACCGCGCAAACCAAGCCCAAAGTACCATCCACAACGAAAAAGCCACTCTAAAGCACAACGAAAAGCAATCTTAAACAGCCCAAACGAAGCCCAAAGTACCATCCACAACGAAAAAGCCATTCTCAAGCACAACGAAAAAGCATAAAAAACACCATAAAACTCATAATAAAGCATAAATCCAAATAAGAAACCCTTGTAACGAATAAAATATAAAAGAAAGGGGGCGCGAAGCGCCCCCTCCTGCCGCGCGAAGCTTGGCCGAAATTTTTTAAATAAATAATCAATTTAAAATAATTAATTAATTAAGTAAAGGGGGCGCGAAGCGCCCCCTCCTGCCGCGCAAAGCGCGCCCGAAATTTTTAAATAAATAATTAATATTTCTATTAAAAATATATAATTTAAAAATAAGCTTACCTGGTCGCTGCTGGTCACTGGTCCGTGGTCGCTGCTGCTGCTGCTGGGGCCGCGGCAAGCAGGCTGGGGCCGCGGCAAGGCAAAGCAAGGCAAGAAGCAGGCTGTGCTTCTCCCGGTGCCGCTGCGAGACCAGCGGCACCGGGAGAAGCACAGCCTGCTTCTTGCCTTGTGTTCTCCAGGGCTGCGCAACGCAGGCGAGCAGGCTGTGCTTCTCCCGGTGCCGCTGGTCATTGGGGACCACCCTTGAAAGCTAAGCTGTCTGCATTGTTATGTGTTATGTGGAAACTTTGTGCAGCTGTTTGGAGTAGTAGTAGTAGTAGTAGTAGTAGTAGTAGTAGTAGTAGTAGTAGTATTTAACCTTTGCCTACTGCTTTAGAGTGAACAAAGTGCTTTAAAGTGCTTCGCATAACTACCCCACACTAGTCATTCAAGAAGCAGGTCTGTTTTATTCTCCCCCATATTACCAGTGAGGGCATCAGCAGTCGCGTCGCTACGATGCGCGACACCCCAGAGCGGGGGCGCGCGTCGCCCTTAAGGGAGAGGCTCCGCCCCCGCGCGTGACGTCACGCGCAGGAGCAGAGCACCCTCCCCGCTCCATTTTCGGCTCATTTTGGAGCCAAACGGACACAGGGGAGGGCGGGCGGGCAAAACCTCCAATGAAAAACTGTAAGTGGGGGGGATCGCGCGTCACCCCTATACGCGTGACGCCCCCCGGCGGCCTGCCCCCCGGCGGCCTGCCCCCTGCGCTTCCCCCTGTCGACGCCCGTGGGCATCAGCCCAGCCCCAGGCCCTGGGGCTGAGGTATCTACAGGCTATTCCCGTGATAAAGCCCCTCCCCTAGGTCACAGGTGGCCAAGGTCTTCCTGAAGCACAGTGTGGTGCCAGGAAAGCTTACCTATCCTTCATCCTTAGTGTAATATTTTCTGCCCACCTAGGACTAGTGAAGGTCAAGTGATTTGATTCTATTTTAAAGCTTTAGCATCGACAGGAAAAAAACATGCCTGGTAGTGGTAGCCACAGAATTGAATTTAGATATCCTCCCCCACCTCACCCACCCCTAAACACACCTCTCTACTGTTTGTAAGTAAATTTAACACTGATGCATCCAATTGGCTACAACAGTGTTTCCCAAGTTTTTCGACCTGCGGCTACCTTGACCATTGGCGACCATTGGTCGCGGCTCCCCATTACATTATGTTGATGCCTGCTAATTGGCATTGCACTGTTTTTCGAGAGGATTCCGTGGCACTCCATGGCTCCCCCGCCTCCCAGTTTGGGAACCTCTGGGCTACAAGATACACTTTTTAGATAGCCTTATTCCAGTTAGTCTGTATAGTGACTACAGCCTTTGTTTCAAGCACCGTCAATCCAAAGTCTTAAATTGGCAAGAACTTCTGGGTACAAAACTGCTATTAGGGCAAGCATTCATCTCAGAGTGTAGTCTAAATGTGATGGGAAATGGTTAATATTAAAGCATGGCTGAAATTTATTCATTTATGCATTGAAATATCATTACTCACCATGCAAAAGAGGGGAAATATTTCCAGCAGACTGCCTGGGATGGATGTTGCCTGAAGCCTAAGTCTGTATAAACTTTTCTCATATGGTAAATCTCTTTATGCCTTCAGGCAAAAACTGCTTCATATACTTAAGCAACAAAATATTATGGTGTGAATGTCAATGGGAGGGCAGTTTTCACGAAGGTTTTCCTTGCCCCACAATTTTTGCAGCAAAAATCAAACCTCATGAAAATTTAGTAGAATGCTAGACTGAACCATTTGTTTCTTGCCTTATTTAGAGATCAAGCACAAACATTTATTTTAGCTGTATGATAAATGCTGAGATTGCTGAGCATATTTTTTATTTAGCAAATGAAGGGCGCAATCCAATCCTACTTACGCCACCGTTGTAACCAGCGGCGCAATGAAAATGGGAGGCCCCAGAACATAAAGGGGATTCAAATCCCCTCCAAAAGGGGAATTCAAAGGGGATTTGAATCCCCTTTCTGTTCTGGGGCCTCCCATTTTCGCTGCGCCGCTGGTTACAACGGTGGCGTAAGTAGGATCGGATTGCGCCCGAAATCATTTTAACAGCATGAGCCTGAACTTTTTGATTTTCATCTGAAAGTGAAAGTTAATTTTCCGAACCCTTGCCCCTAGCACAGGGTTCGAGTTTTGCTAGGCTGCTCCAGGGACACATGGGTGGGGGCTGTAACCGCCCCCTTTATCTGTAGTTGGGAGTGTGGGCAGGGCTTGACTGTGTGATCAGTATACCTAGACAGTCTTCAAACAAAACTAGAAAAAAAGAGATTTTTTGTTGTTTGCCTCTAGTCCTTCCACTGCCACAGTTTTAGAACCGAGGGCAGAGCCTGGGAAGGGAGTAGAAGAGGAAGGGGGTAAAGCAGGGGTGGGGAACCTTTTTGGGGTGGGGGGCCATTTTCCCATGGGGAAAATTGGCTGCGGGCCGGCAGTAAGGCCGGCCGTGATTTTTGGGGGGCCCCACTGCAAATTTGACCCCCCGCGAATTTACAGCACCCACCCACCGCTCGCCCACCCACCCACTCACCGCTCGCTCTCGCTCGCTCAGCTCCCTCCCACCCGCCCACCACTTGCTCTCGCTCGCTCAGCGTCACCTCAGCGCCTCCTCCTTTTAAAATTGGCCTTCCTGGACCTGCGCAGAGCGCAGCTGAGGCCAAGATTACCCTCTTGGCCAGCATCGCGCTCTGCGCAGGTCCAGGAAGGGCAATTTTAAAAGGAAGCGGCGCGGGAAGGTGGCGGCAGCAGCTGGCAGTGGCGGAGCCTCCGGTCGCGGGCCGGATCGGGCCGGTCCAGTGCGGGCCGGACCGGATCGTCCCGCGGTCCGGATCCGGACCGCGGGCCGGAGGTTCCCCACCCCTGGGGTAAAGGAAAGGGTGTGTGTGGCCGAGCATAAGAGAAGTGGAGGAGACAGCAGCAGCTGCTGGGGAAGGTCTGTCTGAGAGGGCCGGTGGCTGGACTATGAGTCCTGCTGGCTGGTGAAGGCAACGGACAGGTCAGGTGGAGAGTACATGCAAAACACCCCCTCTCTTGTGTTAGTTATTACTTATTGCTGAGATAGAGGCCTAGTTGGAAGGTCTCTGTGGCTGTTGATCTTTTAATAAGTTTATCCGTGCCGTGTCCAAACCAGAGGCGTAGCCAGCCGATCTGGCATGGGGGGCGGCACCCTCGACGCCCCCAAACTAATTAGCATAAATTATGCTAATTAGTTTCCCCCGATTTGCGACGCTTTTTCCCCCGGTTTGCGAGCCGATTTTTGGCGCTTTTAAGCCTAGCAATGGTTTTTTTCCTAACTGTGTATGCTTTACCGGCACTTTAGTGAGTGTGCACCGCTCCCACGACGATTTTAAGCCTTCTCCCGGCCTTCTTCTCGCGCCTTCTTCTCGCGCAGCTTCTCCGTGCACCCCAGAAGCAATCTTCGTAGTTTGCGCATGCGCAAACCCACGGCATCTCCAGGGACGCTCCAGGGAGTAGTTTGCGCATGCCCAGAACGTCCCTGGAGACTCCGTGGGTTTGCGCATGCGCAAACTACGGAGATTGCTTCTGGGGTGCACGGAGAAGCTGCGCGAGAAGAAGGCGCGAGAAGAAGGCCGGGAGAAGGCTTAAAATCGTCGTGGGAGCGGTGCACACTCACTAAAGTGCCGGTAAAGCATACACAGTTAGAAAAAAAACCATTGCTAGGCTTAAAATCGGCGAAAAAAAAGCGGGAAAAATTCAAATTTTTCCCGCTTTTTTCCGGAGCCTCCCGCCCCCCAGAACCACCTCCCGCCCTTACGCCCTGGGGCCCACCGCCCCCAGGCCCCAGGTCAGCTGACGCCTCTGGTCCAAACTGCGCATGCATGCCCTGCATCCGTCAGCGTATGGCAAGTTACACTGGCATAAGTGCACTTACTCCGGTGGATCTACTGTTACACCGGTGCAAGAGTTACACAGGATTGGGCTGTGAGTTTGCGTCCTAAGTCTGGAAGATACTGTCATTTTCAATACTGTCATTTTCCCGCCGGTATCAGCGGGACTTACCGTACTTCTGAATAAGCATGCATAGGATTCATCACCATTTTCCCCCCCAGAACAAGTTGGATATTTGATACAGTTGCAATATTCTACATACATAACTTTTTATTTTAAGCAGGAAGGACACAGGACAGGACAGACTGTAATTACAATGAATCTTGGAGAGTTATACAAAAGAAATATCATACAGTGCCTTACTGGAAGTTTAGTAATCTTTATAATGGACCAGCTGAACTTATGTATTTAGGCAGGAGTTATTCTGAAGCCACTTCGTATTCTACATACCAAATCCAGTTATCCACAAGGAATTTCTGTATACAATAATATTCCAGCATTGTTAATCTCAGCAAAGTGAAATAATTTTGTTGCATCAAGGCAGCCTGATGAAGCAGTGATAGCATAAGATATTCAGCTTTTGTTGCTTGAGTGCTGCATGTACTTTTGTGCTCTCCGTTTTCCATTGTCATGTATATTCTCTTTTTGGGGCTGATGGTGGCTATGGATGAAATATACAGAAATTGAATATTATTCATCCTGTAATTATGATATGAAGAATCACAAAACCAGTTTACAGGGTTCTTCCAGACTTACAGCCGGCTCATAATAATGCAAGGTAATTACTTCCAATGGGCTCAATCCACATAAAATTAAGGGTGCTTGAGTACCATTAAATCAGTTGTATTTAAGCACAAAATTATACCCTTCAGGCCCATTTTTTCCCCATGGGGCTTGAGTATACCTTGCTTTCTGGATTGCACCAAGGCAGATGTTCCACTAGCCACTTTATTTACCAAGCATTTGTAAATAAATAAATAAATAAATAAATAATCTTAACATCACAGCATCCCAGATAGTAGTCATAGAAATAATAATTTTATGCAGAGAACAATTCAGCCTGTACCATGCATATGTACTGTGCATATGTGTATAGCTCTGCACCTCTGAGATGGGGCAAATGTGGGAGGGAGTTGATAGGAGGAGTATCCATATGTTCACCTATATTAGCATAGTAACTTTTATTCTATAAGGCAAATCGTTATTACTATCCCCGTACTGCAGATATGGACATAAAGATGGAATGCTGCTATCATTCCAAGTATCAAATACATTACTGGAAATACAGCAGGGTGAAGCTCAGGGATGGAGCCGTCACAGTGATAGGGTGGGGGCCGTCGCCCCACCCTTGCGTCGCCGCCCCCACGTGGGCGGGTGCGTGACATCACGCCCCGCCTCCGAACATCCCCCTCCGCTATTTTCACTTCCTTTTGGGGCCGTTCGGGCGCATGGTTGGGTGGGAGGGCCGAAACACGGCCGTCCCGCCTGCGAAGAAGGTACGTTTCCACCCTCCAGCAGTGGTGTCACTCCGGTAGGGGCGGGGCCGTAAGTATTGCTCCGTCGTAGACCCTTTACCGAGCGAGCAGGAGGCGGCCCCACCCCCTCACTGTCGGAGCCTTTCCCCTGCGGAGAAAGCAGCAGGCAGGGTCTCTTGCCTGCTGCTTTCTCCGCACGGGAATGGCTCAGACACTGAGGGGGTGGGGCCGCCTCCTGCTTGCTCGGTAAAGGGTCTACGACGGAGCGATACTTACGGCCCTGCCCCTACCGGAGCGACGCCACTGCCCTCCAAGCCCGCGATTCCGCCCCTTCAGGGGTCCATGCCCGGGGGCCCTGGGCACGACTTGGTTCCTTGGGCACCAAGGCACCCCCCCCCTTACGACGCTGCTGTGCATATGTGTTATATGCAGAAGATCCCAGGTTGAATTTGTGACATCTCCAGGTAGGGCTGGGAAAGACCGCCCCCTGAGCCACTGACAGTCACAGCCCAATGGAGCACATGACGCTCTGCCAGTCGAGGGTGTGGAAATTGTGCCGTAAAGCATGTTTGCAGCACCCAGTGAGTATTTATTTATTTGAAAAATGTATATCCCGCCTTATCCTATGCCAAAGACAAATGCCCAAGGCGGCTTACAACAAAAATAGAATACATACTTTAAAATACAGAAAATAAGTTTAAACAATACATAATTTAAAAACAATAAAATCCACTGGTGGGGGGGACAGAATGGAGCAGAGAAGCAGAGAAGCCGCCGCAGAGAAGCAGCATGGCAGAGCATCTTGAGACACAGTAGGCAGACCACAACCCATCACCCAAATGCTAGACGAAACAAAAACATTTGTTTCGCTAGATGAAACAAAAAAGTAGGCAGCACCTGCGCTGAGGCCAGCACCGCTCTACACACCCAAAGGTGAGTTCATTGCTGGGCGGTGGAGGGCTGTGGGGAGAGCGGAATGGGGAGTTCCAGTGGAGTGGACTGGTCTGCTGGGCCCGGGAAGGGGGAGGGACCATCGGAGACCTCCTGCGCCATATGCTACTCCCCTTCCAGGGCCTGGCTGCCATTACACAGGGCTCTCGAATGTGAGGAGCCACATTTGAGGAGCCCCATTGGTGTGGCTGGCGCATTACTCGGGGTAAAGGGACAAATGTCCCTTTACACCAAAGAGACCTCCGGTTGTGCTGGGGCAGGCCCAATCCTACTTAGGATGCAGCAGGTGCCTTATTTGCGCCGCTGCATCCTGCTAGACAGGATTGGGCTGTCAGTATAGACAACATTGAGCTAGATGGACCAATGACCTGACTCATTATAAGCAGCTTCATATGTTCACCAAAGTAATCAATCAAATCCAATATAGATTGATTACTTCTTATCAGTGGTGTAGCTAGACTGGAGCGGAGGCAAGTAGTTCTGCAAGACTCTGTTACACCGGAGTCAACGGCCCCTCCCCCTTGCTGTTGGAGTCATTGTGGCGGCAATGGCAACATGCAGGACACTCCCCTGTCGCTGCCGGAATGGCTCCAACAGCAAAGGGGAGGGGCTGCTGACTCCGGTGTAATGGAGTCTTGCAGAACTACTTGCCTCCACTCCAGTTAAGTTTCACCTCTGCCCCTTATCCACACATCCGAAATCCAGTCTATTCCAAAATCCAGAAATTTTGGAAGTTGTGACTTTAAAAACAAAAAGCTTTTTTTCAGCAGCTGGCTGGCATAGCACAAGGCATGCTGGGGCACAAAATTATTTTAAAAAATATTGTATAAATTACCTTCAGGCTGTGTGTATAACGTGTATATGAGACATAAATGAATTTCGTGTTTAGACTTGCGTCCCATCCTCAAGATACCTCATTATACAGTATTTATGCAAATATTCCAAAATCCAGACAAATCCAAAATCTAGACAGCTTCCCAGTCCTAAGTAGTCTGGATAAGGGATACTCAACCTGTACCAATATCTAAGAACTATCTTCCATTCATCTCAATATTCCATATTCCATTTTTAAATACAATCTGCAAGTCCCCCTTCCTGGGTCTGATTTGCCTGCATGGATCAACTGGGTCTTGCGCCAGCAGTATCACTGGTGCAGGTCCGAGTTGACTCATAGTGGCTGCTAGGTGTTACCCCGGGGCAAGGGGACAAATGTCCCTTCAACTCAAGGAGACCTCCAGCAGCCTAAAATCCCACGCAGGATGGAGCATAGCCAGCACCAGCACTGCTGCATCACTGCAAGAGGGTTTAGTTAGGACTGGGCTAGAGTCTTAAAAGCCCCAACTGGAAGTAATGCCTGCTTCACAGAATAGGATGTATTCCATAGGAAGCATGCTGAGGACTGCAGCTTTATCCTTTATTTTGAGCATGGTGTTCCAATAACATCTACATTCTAAAAAATGAATGTTCATAGACTTGTAAATGTGTTTCTCCAGAATTCCAACTGAGTTACCATTAAAGAAATAAGGAAAACATTCAAATCTATTTGGTTATTTCTTAAATTAGATGCACTTTCTGTATTCCTACCTACCATTTTTGCTAATGAACAGAGTGCATATGCCACCAAATAGACTCAGTGGGAACCAGCATTAGCTGAGTGCTTAGCAGATATATTTCTAAACAAACATTTGAGAATCATTAGCTATAAGACCTAAATTCTATTTCACCCCAAGTATATTTTTTCCTCCAAGACAAGTTCATGTTCTTCTGATGTCCAAGATGAATGATAGGAATAAGCTCTGAAAATAGCATCAAAATACGTTTTTGGGGATTTATATTTTGGTGTTGGCAGAGCTGAATCAAATTCCCCAAAGATATTTACAAAATTCCCCAAAGATATTTACAGTCCCAGATATTAACTGTATCCCAGTTAATGGCTTGTGTAAAACTCTGTTGGAAAGTGAATCCGTCATTAAGTGAGTCTTCAGCACCACCTACTTGTTGATTTTGGTATAGCGTGTATAAACTATGTCACTGGATCTCAAAGTGGTTGGTCGCGACCCACCATTGGAACCACTAACTGTCCCCTGCCCCCTTAAGGGGTGGGGACAGCATGATGGTGGCAGCGATCTTGGGGATCACTGCCGCCGCTGAAAAAGTGCCTGAATTTTTTTTTACTTACCAGGGCTTGGGGGGGGGGGTTTGGGGAGGCCTGCGTGACCCTCTGCAGGCCTCCCCGAATCCCCCAAGCCCTGGTAAGTAAAAAACCCAAAACATTTTCAGACGTTTTGTCTCCCGGTGGTGGGGATCTATGGGATTGCCACTGCTCCTGGTCCCAACCACTGGCCTATGTAATACAATGCAGATGTAATAGGGAATGAATGGCAAGTACTCCAGACACATCTTTTTAAATCCCCAGCCCGTCAGCCATTTGGTAATAGAGTAGTGCTTTGGTGTTTAGCGACTAACAGCTGCTATGCTGGGGACTTAAAAAGGATTTTGAAAGGGCTGTGAGTGCTTCCTGCCTCCATTTTGTAATCACCAGCAGGCTTGGGCAGCAAGTGGCAGCAACTTTTTGTAAGCTATTGTACTGGGGGACATATGCCGTCATATATGCGCAGCGTCGTTGAACGAACCAGGGGACACCTGTATTTTCAAAAAGCTAAAGGGTTAGAAACACTATAAGTAGGCTTACCATATTTCCCCCCTCAAACCAGGACACCCCCAATTAATTAATTAATTAAGTTAGAAAACAAACTAGTTATCCTTATAGGTAGACTTACCTTTCATCCCGGAATTTCTGGGACAGTCCCAGAAACTGGCCTCGGTTCACGGAAAAGTCCCGGAACGATTCCGGGCCAATTGGCAAGCCTCCTTTTTAATTAATTAAAATAAAAAATTAAAGGAACTTAAAAATCAATTTAATTTTCAAAAATGAAGGGGGCGCGAAGCGCACCCGCATTTTAATTAATTATTTTTTCACTTAATCAATTAATTAAATTTACGTACCCCATCGTCGCCGACGTGCTGCTGCTCCTCGTGCTGCTGATCCAGAGAGAGACTGCCCGGGCCGCGGGAGCCTCCTGGAGGCTTGCACGGCCCGGGAAGACTCTCGTTCACCCGCTGTCTCACTGGCTCCAAGCTGGTGAGACAGTGAGCAATCCGGAGAGAGATTGCCCAGGCCGGCTTGCGCGGCCCAGCCAGTCTCTCGTTCGCCCGCTGTCTCCAAGCCGGTGAGAGAGCGGGCGAACGGCCTACTCACCTGGCCGCCGCTGCCATTACTAAAGGAACTTACCCGGCGCCGGCAATTTTGCCCTCTCTTGGCCTCTTAGGCATTCTGCGCATGTGCAGAACAGCCAATTTTAAAAGGAGCCCAGCCGACTCGCGCCGAGGTGAGCGCAGGGCCAGCGGCGGCGGCGGTGGCGGCGAGGAGGAGGAGGCAGCCACCCCCATCGCTCTCCCTACCTTCTTCAGCCTCCTCGCCGCCGCCGCCGGCCCCGCGCTCACCTCGGTGCGACTTTTAAACAGCCGCGCCGAGGTGAGTGGCGTGGGGCCGACGGTGGCGGGGAGGCTGAAGAAGGTAAGGAGAGTGGTGGGGGTGGGTGCGGGGGCTGGGTGGGGGCGCTCTTCTGGGGGGTGGGGGCGCTCGGGCCCTTCTGGGGGGTGCTCGGGCACCCTGTGCCCCGGGCGCCCGGAGGCCTAGCAACGCCCCTGGAAGAACGTCAGAGTTTCAGAGATAGAGAGGTGATTCCTAGAGTGTACAGTCATTTCCTGCCAAAGATTGGGCAGGATCAGGAAGAATAATAGCATTTATTTTAACCGTATCTATCTATTTGAAAATCCATGGAGGGGAGGGAAGAGAAAGGAGGATGTTGGAACAAAGAAGAGAGAGGCAAACAGAGCCAGCCAAGATGACTAGAGATACAAGTGTTGCAGCCTAATAGATCCCATTTGGTCCCGCGGTATGATTTTCCCAGAATTCCCAAATGTCAGTGTGATCCACATGTCTAAGGGACCCCCATGTAGAAAAAATCACCTGCAGAAAATTTCCCAGGTGTACCTTGCACCTGGTGCACAGGCGGTGGTTTCGGGACTCAACGGGACTTAAGGTGAACTCAACTCTTCCATTAATTCCTATGTAAAGCATGGACCTGACAACACAAGATTTCAGACAAACACATAGTTGTGTTTCACACACAGCTCCAGGGCTTTAGGGGTGTTTAGGGGGATGTCTCAGGTAAGTGTACCTCAGGTTTCAAGTCCCTCCATTCAAGGGTTTAATTTTTAAGACCCTTTAAATTCTTGAAATACGCAGATTTAGTTGTGAGTTCAGCACGAAAATGCTCAAACAAACATAGTTGTGTTTAACACACAGCTCCAGGGCTTTACGGGTGTTTAGGGGGATGTCTCATCTAAGTGTACCTCAAGTTACAAGTCCCTACCTTCAAGGGATTTATTTTTATGACCCTTCAAATCCTTGAAATCCTGCAGCTTTAGTTGTGAGTGCAGGTCTATATAGGCCAGTTCTGCCACCCATTAAGTCCCGTTGAGTCCTTTGAGGTACGCCTAATGTTGCGCGTGTGTACAGCTGTGTACAGCTGCTGCCCTGCACCTGAGGTGCTCCAAACAAGGTGGATTCAAAAGCCAGGGCCCTGGCCATGAAAACAAAGCCAGAGTTTCATTTTTAATTTCAGTGAGAAGGGGGGGCCCTGCCCCCAATTCTGGGGCATCATTTTCCCTAAAAAAAGTGATCTTTGCTCCTCTGGGCGGGTCAGTGGGGTGACCCTAGAACTCTGAAAAATGTTTTAAAACATAGTTTCATCTGTCAACTTTCCACAAAAAAATTCCAGGAAAATTGGGGGAAGCCATTTTTTTTAACTATTTACTTTCGGGCGTACCACAAAGGACTCAACGGGACTAAATGGGATTGCAGGCTTCATTACTATGAAGAACGTTCTGTAGAATCCAGTGGTACTTACTCCCAAGAAGATATGGACAATATGCTGAGAAAACGAGAGTCTCAGCGCAATCCTTGACACTAAACTTTTCCGGGTGGTGAAGACCAGCAGGGATTGTGAAGAGCTCCAGAAGGATCTCTCCAAACTGGGAGAATGGGCAGCAAAATGGCAGATGCGCTTCAATGTAAGTAAGTGCAAAGTGATGCACATTGGGGCAAGAAACCAAAATTTCACATATAAGCTAATGGGTTCTGAGTTGTCTGTGACGGATCAAGAGAGAGATCTTGGGGTGCTGGTGGACAGGTCGATGAAAGTGTCGACCCAGTGTGCGGTGGCTGTGAAGAAGGCCAATTCCATGCTCGGGATCATTAAAAAAGGGATTGAGAATAAAACGGCCAGTATCATTCTGCCTTTGTACAAATCGATGGTAAGGCCACATCTGGAGTATTGTGTCCAGTTCTGGTCACCACACCTCAAAAAGGATATAGTTGAATTGGAAAAGGTGCAGAAAAGAGCGACCAGAATGATTCGTGGGCTGGAGCACCTCCCTTATGAGGAAAGGCTACAGCGTCTGGGGCTTTTCAGCCTAGAAAAAAGGCGCCTGAGGGGGGACATGATTGAGACGTATAAAATTATGCATGGGATGGAGAGAGTGGATAGAGGGAAATTCTTCTCCCTCTCGCACAACACCAGAACCAGGGGACATGTACTAAAATTGAGTGGAGGGAGAGTTAGAACAGACAAAAGAAAATATTTCTTTACCCAGCGTGTAATTCATCTGTGGAACGCCTTGCCACAGGATGTGGTGATGGCATCTGGCCTAGATGCCTTTAAAAGGGGTTTGGACAGATTCATGGAGGAAAAGACCATCACAGGTTACAAGCCATAAGCAACCTCCTGGTTTTAGAAGTGGGTTTTCTCTGTGCCAGGTGCAAGGGAGTGTCAACGGGAAACAGGTTATCTTGTTGTCTTGTGCTCCCTGAGGCATCTGGTGGGGCCACTGTGTGACACAGTAAGCTGGACTAGATGGGCTTTTGGCCTGATCCAGCAGGGCTCTTCTTATGTTCTTATGGTCTTATGTCTACTCAGAGTAAATCTCATTGTATTCAATGGGACTTACTCTCAGGAAAGTATGCATAGGATTGGTGCCTCAGATGGAGAAGGAGATATAAAAAGCTCAAACAAAGTGCCTGCAGGCAAATAGCTTAGTCCAGGACATGTTTACTCTGAAGTAAAGCCCATGGAGTATCATAACAATGTGGAAAGAGGCTGAGAAAATTGCGGGGGGGGGGGGGGGAGCCTCAGCAGCCTGTTGCTTTTATCCAGGGCTTGTTAACCTTGAAAAGACTAACAGCCCAATCCTGTCTAGCAGGATGTGACGGTGCAAATAAGGTGTCCGCCACATCCTGTGCAGGATGGGGCCTACGCTGGCAGAGCCACAGGCACTGGTGTCACTACAGGGGGGGCGGAGCTCTAAGTTCCTCCGTGTAACCGAGGCTCGGATCATGGAGGAACTTAGAGCTCCGCCCCCCCTGTAGTGACGCCAGTGGCCACAGGCCTCCTCAAGGAAAAGAAATGTTTGTCCCTTTACCCTGAGTAGAGCCCCAGCTGCCCCCATGGGTCTATTTTGCTGGTGCACATTCAAGAGGCCTGAGTAAGGCCCGACAGGTCTGGGAAGGGGAATACAATATGGTGGAGGAGGCCATCGCCAATCCCTTCCCCATCCCGGCCCCAGCTGACTAATCCCATGCCCCTGAAACGCTGTGTTCTGCCCTCCTCCCGCACCTCCACCAAACCATGGGCACCTACCTCTCTGTTGTGACATCCGTCTGTCCCACGGTGCCAGCAGAGTGGTGCAGGCCTCTCCGCTGGTGCCGCTTGCTCTCCGACACATTTGCAATATCTTAGACCTTAGATCACTTCGCCGGTCTAACAGTAGATAGTATTTCGCTGTAACTGCCCAGTCCGAGCCTTGGCTGGCCCATAGTATGCAGCAACAGAGAGGTATGTAAATAATCTTTTACTTACCTAGTCTTCTGCACCATAGTCCCCAACGGGCCTACATAGATCTGCAACAGCACTTTCGCTGCCGTAAGTCTGAGTGGGCACAAGGGGGCATATTGAAGCCTGAATGGGGCATTGAATATTAGTGCCACTCACTAGCGTCACTACGGGGGGGGGGGGCAGAGCTGTCAGTTCTTCCATGATCGGAGCGTGGGGAGTCACCATGCAGCAATGCAGTTCCTTCATGCCAACCACCACTGGCCTTTCTGGGAGTTGGGGCAATGCAGGCTGGCAGCCCCCTTCCACACAATATCGCTGCAGCGCCCAGCTGCCCGACCCTTCTGCCGATGGAATGCCAGTTCTGTCAGCGGAAGCCCAGGAGATGATTGGGCTGTAAAACAAACAATGAAGGGAAGATTGAGAGGCATGGAGAGAGAGAAGTGGGCAACATTAACAGACAAAGTGAATGATAGGGAAAATATGGAAAATATGGAAAAGAAAGAGAAAGAGGAAGATACAAATGGAGAGATAATGGAGAAAAGGGAGAGAGAAAAGGGGGAAAGATCAGCAACACAGAAAGAAAACGCAAGAGACAGATTGAAGAGGGAAAAAAGGAGAACAAAATGAATAGCAAAACACATATTGAAGGTTGGGCATACGCCAGCTTTGCACTATATATCCAATTAATAAAAGTAAGGAAATCACTACTTGCTTTAGGGGCTGGTTAAAGGCTGCAATGATAGGTTGTGGGCCCCTTCTCGTCATCTGTAATGAATTATGTCCCAGCCCTCTGCAAGGCTCTTTACCTATTCTTCGTTTTCCTGATGTGAATGGGAGTGTAGAGGTGCAGTCAGCGTAAGGGAGACTGTATTCAGGGCACCTGCAATCTTTCACTTTTGAAAGAACACCTCCAGGTCTATCTTCCTCCAGAAGCTGCTTAAGGAGACATTGATGTCTTTGTGATCTGTGACTCTTTGTGACATCAGGACCAGGGCATCAATTTCCACCCTCACCTTTCTAGTCACACTTCAAAGGACTTGTAGGAAAGGGTTAAGAATGAATGTGAATATATCGGGATGACCAACAACCAGCACAGCTACTGTACCCACCTCCTGGTGAGTTGCTTTTCTTTTTAAAATGGATAGAATACATCAGAAGACTGACCTGGCTCGAAACAAGAGACCCTTGTGCACAGTGGCAGGCTGTACACACAGACGGTTGGTGCTGGAAGCTGTGATTTTTAGCGTGATATTAGAACCAGTCCTCCATGTCCCAAATAGGTAATTGGAGCTTTTAGAGCTGAAAGCTCTAACCATTGGTTTGGCGTTGAAGATGTGGACCCAATGCATCCGGGACCATTTCTCCAATTGCCCGGCCCTGTGCATGGGCCTTATCCTCTTTTGATGTACTGTCAAATATCATCAGAGTGGGTGCAGCAGGTTGTAATGAAATCAAGAGATACAAAGCTATTGCTGTGCTGTCCCATAATATCAGGATGGGGTGAACCTGCAGTGGGCTTGCTGAGTAGTACGGAAGTGAATGAACATGTCCAAGATCTTCATAGCTGCTAATTACCGTACTATCCCGAGTATAGGCCACTCCTGGTTATAAGCCACACCCTTAAAGTTTGGTGCTATGTTTTAAAAAATAAAATTATAACTTTTTTTAACAGAAGGAAAATATAAACATTGGTAGAACAGTAAAACGGTAGTGGAAGTCCTCACTTAAAGTTGTAGATAGGTTCCTGGAAACTGCAACTTTAAGTGAAACAACTTATAACGAAACCAATTTTGCCATAGGCAAAATTGCCATATGTAAACAAGAGTTAGGTTCCTATGGCATATTTCTGGTCACAAAAGCTTCATCAAACTTCTAAATAAAGACTCAAAAACACTTCTAATATTAAACATTGAAATAATGTTTGTTGTTGTTCAGTCTTTAAGTCGTGTCCGACCCTTCGTGATCCCATGAACCATATCCCGCCAGGCCTTCCTGTCCTCCACTATCTTCCTGAGTTTGCTCATTTTCACGTTCGTTGCATCGGTGATGCTGTCTAACCATCTCATCCTTTGCCTTCCCCTTCTCCTTTTGCCTTCAATCTTTCCCAGCATCAGAGTCTTTTCCAGAGAGTCCTCTCTTCGCATTAGGTGGCCAAAATATTTGAGCTTCAGCCTCAGTACTTGTCCTTCCAGGGAACAGTCAGGGTTGATTTCATTTAGGACTGACTGATTTGATCTCCTAGCAGTCCAAGGGACTCTCAGGAGTCTTCTCCAGCACCACAGTTCAAAAGCATCTATTCTTCGGCACTCAGCCTTCCTTATGGTCCAACTCTCGCAACCATACATTGCTACTGGTAACACCATCGCTCTGACTATGCGAACTTTTGTTGGCATGGTGATATCTCTGCTTTTTATTATGCTGTCTAAGTTTACCATAGCTTTCCTTCCAAGGAGTAAGCGTCTTTTAATTTCATGGCTGCTGTCTCCGTCTGCAGTGATCTTGGAACCCCAAAAAGTAAAATCTGCTACTGCTTCCATTTCTGCCCCTTCTATTTGCCAGGAATTGATGGGACCAGATGCCATGATCTTAGTTTTATTAATGTTGAGTTTCAAGCCAACTTTTGCACTCTCCTCTTTCACTCTCATCAAGAGGCTCTTTAGTTCTTCTTCACTTTCTGCCATTAGGGTGGTATCGTCTGCATATCTGAGGTTGTTGATGTTTCTCACGGCAATCTTGATTCTGGCTTGCGATTCATTCAGCCCTGCATTTCTCATAATGTACTCTGCATATAAGTTAAATAGGCAGGGTGACAATATACAGCCTTGCCGTACTCCCTTCCCAATTTTGAACCAGTCGGTTGTTCCATGGCCGGTCCGAACAGTTGCTTCTTGACCCGCATACAGGTTTCTCAGGAGACAGGTAAGGTGGTCTGGTACCCCCATCTCTTTAAGAATTTGCCACAGTTTGTTGTGATCCACACAATCAAAAGCTTTTGCGTAGTCAATGAAGCAGAAGTAGGTGTTTTTTTGGAACTCTCGTGCTTTCTCCATGATCCAGCACATGTTGGCAATTTGATCTCTAGTTCCTCTGCCTCTTCGAAACCCAGGTTGTACGTCCGGTAGTTCTCGGTCCACGTACTGCTGAAGCCTAGCTTGTAGGATTTTGAGCATAACCTCATAGCATGTGAAATGAGTGCAATTGTACGGTAGTTTGAACACTCTTTGGCACTGCCGTTCTTTGGAATTGGAACGTAAACTGACCTTTTCCAATCCTTTGGCCACTGCTGAGTTTTCCAAATTTGTTGGCATATTGAGTGCAGCACTTTCACAGCATCATCATTTAGGATTTTAAGTAGCCCAGCTGGGATATTATCATCTCCACTAGCTTTGTTGTTAGTAATGCTACCTAAGGCCCACTTGACTTCACTCTCTAGGATGTCCGGCTCTGGGTCAGTGACCACACCAGTGTGGTCATCAGGAACATTAAGATCTTTCTTGTATAGTGCTTCTGTGTATTCTTGCCATCTCTTCTTAATCTCTTCTGCTTCTGTGAGGTCCCTGCCTTTTTTATCCTTTATCATGCCCATCTTTGCACAAAACGTTCCCTTGATATCTCCAATTTTCTTGAAGAGATCTCTAGTCCTGCCCATTCTGTTGTTTTCTTCGATTTCCTTGCATTGTTCATTTAAGAAGGCCTTCTTATCTCTCCTTGCTATTCTCTGGAAATCTGCATTCAGTTGTTTATATCTTTGCCTTTCACCCTTGCTTTTCACATTCCTTCTTTCCACAGCTATTTGTAAAGCCTCATTTGACAGCCACTTTGCTTTCTTGCATTTCTTTTTCTTTGGGATGGTTTTCGTTGCTGCCTCCTGTACAATGTTACGAACCTCCGTCCTTAGTTCTTCAGGCACTCTGTCTACCAGGTCTAATGCCCTAAATCTATTCTTCACCTCCACTGTATACTCATAAGGGATATGATTTAGGTCATATCTGACTGGTCTAGTGGTGTTCCCTACATTCTTCAATTTAAGCCTGAATTTTGCAATAAGAAGCTCATGATCTGAGCCACAGTCAGCTCCAGGTCTTGTTTTTACTGACTGTATAGAGCAGGGGTGGGGAACCTTTTTTCTGCCGAGGGCCGTTTTAATTTTTACAACATTGTTCGAGGGCCATTCCTTTTTGTGTGTTGCCGGCTGAAATTATTTATTTATTTATTTATTGATACATTCACTGCAGAAGCACTGGGGTTTTCCACAGCAGTTGGAACGTGAAGAGCTGCCCTGAATCAACCAGAAAGAAAGCCCTATTCACAGAGGGTTTTACAGGTTTAAAAGCCATGTATACAAAAATATATATGTCGTTTTAAGATCCTATGAGTAGGAATGATTAAAATATTAAACTCAGTCAGCCCGCATATAAAAATACAAAAGTCTCCAAAAGACTTTTGTATTTTTATATGTGGGCTGACTGAGTTTTTAAATATTTTAATCATTCGTAATCATAGGATCTTAAAACGACATATTTTTGTATACATGGCTTTTAAACCTGTAAAACCCAGTACTAAGTTTATTGTTGCTGGCCATGAATGTTTTCGCATAATAAAGCCCTATTCTGTTCCCGAATTGAAAGCAGATAAGATAAGGGCCCCAGGGAAAGAAGGACCACTGTGATCTCTTTGCTTATGCAAATAACACAGGCTGAGAAGCCCAGAGCCTTTCGCCACCTTTCTAAGAGACTGAGCTTGCAATAATGCAGCTCCTCAGAGCAATCTGCCTTACAGCAAAAAATGTTAAGAGCGAGGGAGGAGCAGCGTGTTGGTAGCAAACACGTCTCTAGCCCCAACTGCGTTGTTTTGGAACTCTTCCCAAAGGTGGGAAGGTGCAGAAGGAAAGCAAAAACCATCAGAGAAAGGAGAAAATGCATCCCCGGGGAAGAGGGAGTGGGACAACCTGAAGCACCTCTGACAAACCTGCAGGGTAGAAGGATCCATAGCCACTGGAAGCAGGAGCTGTAGCCCCAATCTTTAGCACCGTTCCCTGCTAAATGGAATGCAGTCGCATCGCAGCTCAGGCAGTGGTCCAGCCCCGCCCCCTGCATGAGGCAAGAAACCCAGAGCCCTCGCTGATAAGAGCCGAGGGAGAGACGCCGGGCTCCAATTTCCTGTTGATGAGCTCAAGCGGTGTTTGTTGTGGTCTCTCCCTCACTGCCAAGTGGCCTGACCAAATGGGTTTGCAGCTACCTCTCCAGGGGCCGGATCAAATTGCTTTGGGGGCCGTAAACGGCCCGGGGGCCGGACGTTCCCCACCCATGGTATAGAGCTTCTCCATCTTTGGCTGCAAAGCACATAATCTATCTGGTTTCGGTATTGACCATCTGGTTATGTCCATGTGTACAGTCGCCTCTTGTGTTGTTGGAAAGAAATAATGTTTACCCTTGGACTAATATTAAACATTGAAATAATGTTTACCCTTGGACTGCTAGGAGATCAAATCAGTCAATCCTAAATGAAATCAACCCTGACTGTTCCCTGGAAGGACAGGTATTGAGTCTGGAGCTCAAATATTTTGGCCACCTAATGCGAAGAGAGGACTCTCTGGAGAACACTCTGATGCTGGGAAAGATTGAAGGCAAACGAAAAGGGGAAGGCAAAGGATGAGATGGTTAGACAGCATCACCAATGCAACGAACATGAAAATGCGCGAACTCAGGAAGATAGTGGAGGACAGGAAGGCCTGGCGGGATATGGTTCATGGGATCACGAAGGGTCGGATACGACTTAATGACTGAACAACAACAACAATAACAAAGTAGCAACAACATTATACCAGATCTCCAACCTTACCAGATCTCCAACTGGGACAGATTGCTAGAATTTTAGGAGAAGGAATGTGGTTAGGTGTAGCTTGTTAAACCTTAGAGCACAATCCTAGGTATGTCTACTCAGAAGCAAGCCCCATTGTGTTCAATGGGGCTTGCTTCTGAGTAGACAGGCCTAGGATTGTGCTCTCAGTATTATCAAGCTACACCTGCCCACATTCCTTCTCCTAAAGGTCTAGCACTCTGTCCCGGTTGGAGATCTGGTAAGCCTACATATAAGTAGCCTTCCTAGATCCAAAGGGGCACAAAGTGCCTACCTTTAACCTTTGGAATTTCGGCAGCTGCAGCTTGTTGCACACTTCCATGATGATTAGCTACACCTGCCCAAATTCTAATGGTTAAAGGTAGGCATGTTGTGCCCTTTGCAGGAGCAAGATATAGCACTCTTTTAAGTGGCAAGTTCAATAACTTTCAAGCTGCAGGATCATAAGAACATAAGAACATAAGAAGAGCCCTGCTGGATCAGGCCAAAAACCTATCTAGTCCAGCTTCCTGTATCACACAGTGGCCCCACCAGATGCCTCAGGGAGCACAAGACAACAAGATAACCTGTTTCCTGCTGCCACTCCCCTGCACCTGGCACAGAGAAAACCCACTTCTAAAACCAGGAGGTTGCTTATGGCTTGTAACCCGTGATGGTCTTCTCCTCCATGAATCTGTCCAAACCCCTTTTAATGGCATCTAGGCCAGGTGCCATCACCACATCCAGATCAATAAATATTTAAGATCAATAAATATCTTAGTTTCCACAGCATCCTGGGGCTGGAACTTAAGGGTTATTTTTTTTCAACTGCTTGCTGAGGCTAGCTAGAGGGCTTAATTATCATATCAGCAGGCTGCTGATAAGAGGCTAGAGAGATCATTGTTTTCGGCCAGGCTGAATAGCAAGGCATTGTAAGGCATGAAGGTAAGCAAGAACTTACTGTATTTTATTTAATGAATAGGAAGACATTCCCTGGCTGTTGCAGCCTTGTAAAGGCTTGAAAACATGGTGCTTTGCAGTTTTAAAAAAGAAACAAAACCCCCATTTTACCTTTGAAATTGCAAACTGAAACATTCTAAGAATTATCTGGCTGCAGCAGATCGGCTTGAAAACGCTTTCAGTTTCGCTAACGCTCGGCTTTGCAGTTTCAAAGGTATTTTATTGGTGTGTGTGTGTGGTTTTTTTTTTTTTTTTTTGGCAACATCCTGATTGTAGGCTGTAACCCTAGTTTAAAGACTTACTTTAGGGGGGGGGGGGGAGTGCGGCCTGTACTCGGGACAATAGGTTACTTGGTCCAGTCAAACGATGCTATGATCAGTGAAATTCTGCTATTTTACCTTTCAAATGGGAACCAATTAGCTCTGTGCCAAATGTTTGCCCGTGTGAACGTATCTGGAATGAAATGTTGGTTTCAGGGTGGAGCAGATAAGTTCCCTAAAAAATTATTTTCACGTAGCTGTTCACAGCCATAGTTGCCTTCTGCTTCTGCTATGTTAGCACTACCCCCACCGCCCGTTCCCTGCTTCTTTGAGATCTCAGCCAATCACAGATCTCCTAATGGCCATTCCCCATGTGATCAAGGAATGTGCAAATGGAAAACAAAACCATGCCATCTGACCATGCCCTGATACTGGGGAACATGCTGGCCTCCTGAGCTGCCACTATTTGCGTCCGTGCTCCTAAAATGGCTGCTGGCAGCTCAGCTGTGCGTGCCCCACCAGAAACCATCTTACGAAAGTGCACCTAGGTTCTGCTGTCATAAATGCCTCCCCATTCCTCCCCTTCCCCGTTCCACTTACCCCTGTTGCCACCTGACCTATGTTCTGCTGTCGCTCCTATGTTCTGCTGTCGTAATGCCTCTGCGTGCCGGCCTAACCCTGGATAGGACTGGGCTGTACATGTCTCCCGTTGTAATCAATGGGAATTAAAGGGGCTTAACGTTGCTTGCATTATGCCCTTTGAGTTAAAGTTGCTATCAAAATGCCTTTCCACAGATCACGTAGCAGTGCTGCCCTCTTGAGTTCCCAGAAGTGCCAATGTTTTGAAGAGAGAACAGAAATCGACAATTCCTCCATAGCCATACTTCTAACCACTTCAAGGGCACGGTGCTGGACCAACAATGGCAAATGGAAAGGATCCTCCTCCTCCACCACCACCTGTGCAACCATATCCTAAACAGCCTGTAACAAATGCAGCAGATGCCCCAGCTAACGTCTATGTGAGGTACGCCCAGAATCCCTTCCTGATTGCCGACTGCCCTATACAAATCTGTTGTCGTTTCTGCGGTCAGATTGCTTGGACGTATGTAGTGTACAAGCCAGGATCACTGACATGGCTGTCTGCTCTAGCCCTCTTCTGCGTCGGGGGTGTCTTATGCTGCTGCCTCATTCCCTTTTGTATCAATGAGTTAAAGGATGCAGAACACTACTGTTCTCTCTGCCACACTTATCTCGGCACCTGCAAACGCCTGGCAGGAGTTGTAGGTGTGTGATGAAAGAAGGGTGATGGGCCTCTACAGTGAGGAAGTGTGTTTGGTAAGACTGCAGCTTCAGAAAATGTACACCAGTTCCTAGCCTTTTTCTCTTCGCCATTACAACCCCCCCCCCCCAAATAAATACCATGGGACAAGTTGTATAGAATGTAAGTTGGGTCACATTTATTGCATGAAGCCAATCATCAATCTGAGAACAATTCAACAGCAGATCCTGTCTCCAAACTCTACCCCCCTTCAGTGTGGGCATCTGACCCAGAGGTGGCAGGAAACAGCATCTCTTTCCCTTATGGGCATTCAGACTTGGCTGCAGGGTATCAATGCCAGCCCTGATTTGTGCGGACTGTCAGGTGATGACCTGCACCGCCTCCCCCAAGCTGGAAAGCAGTTGAGGTCAAACCTGCAGTCCATCTCACAAACCTCCCTGATCTGGGCAGCATCTAGGGAATAGTACTACCCCCCCCCACATCCTCCTCACCCCGGATCCTGCTTACCAGCTCAGGATGCACCCGAATTCCACACTGCCACCCTCTGGACTGCATCAAACCTGCCAGATTTGACCCCACTAACTATATAGGAAAAATCCAACTCAAGAAAACAGTCTAGGGTATGTGGAAATAACCTGCCCACCAGGGCCAATCTGGAAGCCCCTGCCAGCACTACTTCTACCATCATGCTGGAGCTGCCACAGGTTTCCCTTCCACTCTGCTGTGATAAAATGGGGAGTCACCATGCAGCAATGCAGTTCCTTCATGCCAACCACCACTGGCCTTTCTGGGAGTTGGGGCAATGCAGGCTGGCAGCCCCCTTCCACACAATATCGCTGCAGCGCCCAGCTGCCCGACCCTTCTGCCGATGGAATGCCAGGTCTGTCAGCGGAAGCCCTGGAGACGATTGGGCTGTAAAACAAACAATGAAGGGAAGATTGAGAGGCATGGAGAGAGAGAAGTGGGCAACATCAACAGACAAAGTGAATGATAGGGAAAATATGGAAGACAAAGAGAGAGAGGAAGATAGAAATGGAAGGATAATGGAGAAATGGGAGAGAAAAAAGGGGGAAAACAGCAACACAGAAAGAAAACGCAAGAGACGGATTGACAAGGGAAAAATGGAGAAAAAAAGGAATAGCAAAACACATATTGAAAGTTGGGCATATGCCAGCTTTGTACTATATATCCAATTAATAAAAGTAAGGAAATCTCTACTTGTTTTATGGGCTGGTTAAAGACTGCAATGTTTCGTTGTGGGCCCCTTCTCTTCATCTATAATGAATTATGTCCCACCCCTCTGCAAGGCTCTTTACCTATTCTTCGTTTTCCTGATGTGAATGGGAGTGTAGAGGTACAGTCAGCGTAAGGGAGACTGTATTCTGGGCACCTGCAACCTTTCACTTTTGAAAGAACACCTCCAGGTCTGTCTTCCTGCAGAAGCTGCTTCAGGAGACATTGATGTCTTTGTGATCTGTGAGTCTTTGTGACATCAGGACCAGGGCATCAATTTCCACTCTCACCTTTCTAGTCACACTTCATAGGTCTTGTAGGAAAGGGTTAAGAATGAAAGTGAATATACGGGTATGACCAACAACCAGCACAGCCACTGTACCCACCTCCTGGTGAGTTGTTTTTCTTTTTAAAATGGATAGAATACATCAGAAGACTGACCTGGCTCGAAACAAGAGACCCTTGTGCACAGTGGCAGGCTGTACACACAGACGGTTGGTGCTGAAAGCTGTGGTCGCCTGTTCTTAGCGTGATTTTAGAACCAGTCCTCCACGTCCCAAATAGGCAATTGGAGTTGTCAGAGTTGAAAGCTCTAACCATTGGTTTGGCGTTGAAGATGTGGACCCAATGCATCGGGCCTCCCCTCAGAGGCTGAGGATACTGAGCTAACGGGACCATTTCTCCGACTGTCCAGCCCTGTGCATGGTCCTTATCCTCTTCTGACATACTCTCAAAGATCATTGGATGAGGGGGGGGAGTAAACCAAAAGCAGCAGGTTGCAATGAAATCAAGAGATAGAAAGCTGTTGCTGTGCTATCCCATAATATCAGGATGGGGTGAACCTGCTGTGGGCTTGCTGAGTAGTACGGAAGTGAATGAACATGCCCAAGGTCTTCATAGCTGCAAATTACTTGGTCCAGTCAAACAATGCTATGATCAGTGAAATTCTGCTGTTTTACCTTTCAAAGGGGACCCCATTAGCTCTGTGCCAAATGTTTACCCTTGTGAACGTATCTGGAATGAATTGTGGTTTCAGGGTTGATATGTTTACTAAAAAATTATTTTCACGTGGTCTTCTACTTTGTTAGCAGAAACCCCTGCCCCCTGTTCTCCGCTTCTTTGAGATCTCAGCCAATCACAGATCTCATAGTGGCCACTCACTCATTCCCCCCCCCCATTTGATCAAGGAATGTGCAGATGGAAAACAAAACCATGCCATCTGACCATGCCCTGATACTGGGGAACATGCTCGACACATGCTGGCCATACGTGATGTTCATGTGTCTGAGACTCAATGTGAAGGAACTTGCTAATATTAACAAGGGCTTATTCCAAGTATTCAAAGTGTTCATGAAAAATGTCCCCTTTTGGCTCAGACCTGGACCCCGCAATGTATCTGGGGTCTGATCATGGGAAGCTCCCTTACGCTGTCAGACCAGTGGTCCACCTAGCTCCATATTGTCAGCAGTGCCTGGAAGCGGCGCTGCAGGGTTTCCGAGAGGAGTCATCCCAGTGGCGCCTGGAGGGGCCCAGGGTTAAAGCTGGTGCTCTGCCACTGAAGGATGCCCCCTGCTCAGGCGGCAGGAGAGACGGAGAGGGAGTGTTTCCGAGTACTGCTAGAGATGATAGAGGAAGGTTGGGAAAGTGAGACTATTACGACTATGCCCATGATGGGGGGTGGGGGTGGGGGTGAGGCACACTCTGGGCTGGTTTGTTGGTTTATTATGGGAGCCATCTCCCACACTGAAGTTACTCCAAGTGGCTTCCAAAAGAACAGAAGACTATAAAATGCAATTGCATAACATACAATGACATGAAAAAGCAAATAAAAGGGAGAAAATGAGTGATGTAGAAAGACAGGATGAAAACCACAATGGGCACAACCTAGACCAAGTTAAGCACTTGTGAGTGTGCAGTCCCAGTGATTTGCTGGAGGAGAACTGAACAGGTGCCTAAAAGCCTAAACTTAATTAACTCCTCCTGCGCCGATGAATCTGCGCCACTACATCTCATGGGGGAGCTTCAGGACCTGGAGGTCTTCTCTGCATAAGGGAACATTTGTTCCCTTGTGGGGGGTACGCCCTTGCTGCCATGCTGGGTCTACTCGGATCTATGCCCAGGAAGACGGATTGAGGCCAGGGAGGGAGATAGTATAGCGGTGGCGGTTCAGGCGCCAATACCCCCCCCCTTCATGGCCCCAATTCACTCCCTGCCCCATCTCCTTCCCGTTCCTCCCCTTCCCCGTTCCACTTACCCCTGTCACCACCTGACCTACCATTCTGACTCTGGTGTCAGGCCTCCCATGCTGCCACTATTTGCGTCCGTGCTCCTAAAATGGTTGCTGGCAGCGAGCTGTGCGTGCCCCACCAGAAACCATCTTACAACAGCGCTCCTATGTTCTGCTGTCGTAATGCCTCTGCGTGCCGGCCTAACCCTGGATAGGATTGGGCTGTACATGTCTCCCGTTGTAATCAATGTGAATTAAAGGGACTTAACGTTGCTTGCATTATGCCCTTTGAGTTAAAGTTGCTATCAAAATGCCTTTCCACAGATCACGTAGCAGTGCTGCCCTCTTGAGTTCCCAGAAGTGCCAATGTTTTGAAGAGAGAACAGAAATCGACACTTCCTCTTCATAGCCATACCTCTAACCTCTCCAAGGGCACGGTGCTGGACCAACAATGGCGAATCCTCCGCCACCACCGTATCCTACACAGCCTGAAACAAATGAAGCACATGACCCAACTAACGTCCATGTGGTGTATGCTCAGAATCCCTACATGTTGCCTGACCATCCTTTGCAGATCCATTGTCGCTTCTGCGGGCAGCTAGTTGTGACATATGTAGTGTACAGGCCAGGAGTACTGACCTATCTTACTGCTATTTTCCTGTGCGCTATCGGGGGCTGGTTCTGCTGCTGTCTCATTCCCTTTTTGGTCAATGACGTAAAAGATGCAGAACACTACTGTCCTCTCTGCCACAATTATATCGGCACCTGTAAACATATCTGAGGAGCTGTAGGTGTGTGATGAAAGTTGGGTGTTGGACCTTTACAGTGAGGATGTGAGTTTGGCAAGACTACACTTTCAGAACTGTACACCACTTCTTGGCCTTTTTCTCTTTGATCCCCCCCCCCCCCAATAAATACTGTGGGACAAGCAGTTTAGAGTATACATTCGGTCACATTTATTGCATGAAGCCAATCATCAATCTGAGAACAACTCAACAGCAGATCCTGTCACCAAACTCTACCCCCCTTCAGTGTGGGCATCTGACCCAGAGGTGGCAGGAAACAGCATCTCTTTCCCTTACGGGCATTCAGACTTGGCTGCAGGCCATCAACTGACAGTCCATGGGAATCAATGCCAGTCCTGATTTGTACAGACGATGAACTGCACCGCTTCCCCCAAGCTGGAAAGCAGTTGAGGTAAAACCTGCAGTCCATCTCACTGACCTCCCTGATCTGGGCAGCATCTAGAGAATGGTACTACCCCCCCCCCCACCCTCCACTCCCCAGATCCTGCTTACCACCTCAGGATACATCCGAATTCCACACTTCCACCCTCTGGACTGCATCAAACCTGCCAGATTTGACCCCACTGGCTATGAAGGAGAAATCCGACTCAAGAAAAGAGTCTGGGGTAGGTGGAAATAACCTGCCCACCAGGTCCAATCTGGAAGCCCCTGCCAGCAGTGGTGTAGCTAGACTGGAGTGGAGGCAAGTAGTTCTGCAAGACTCCGTTACACCGGAGTCAGCAGCCCCTCCTTGCTGTTGGAGCCATTCTGGCAGCAGTGGCAACACGCAGGACACTCCCCTGTCGCTGCCAGAATGGCTCCAACAGCAAGGGGGAGGGGCCGCTGACTCTGGTGTAACGGAGTCTTGCAGAACTACTTGCCTCCGCTTCAGTCTAGTTTCACCTCTGTCTGCCAGCACTACTTGTACCATCATGCTGGAGCTGCCACAGGTTTCCTTTCCACTCTGCTGTGATAAAATGGGGAGTCACCATCCAGCAATGCAGTTCTTTCATGCCAGCCACCACTGGCCTTTCTGGGTGTCGGGGCAATGCAAAGCTGGCAGGCCTGTTTCAACCAGCATCACTGCAGCGCCCAGCTGCCCGACCCTTCTGCCGATGGAATGCCAGTTGTGTCAACAGAAGGCCTGGATACAAATAGGTCACCATTGCATCTTTAGAGAATTGTCCAGTGGAATTGTTCCATGTAGTGTGTGACCTACTCCATCAGGCCCATCCAATGGACGAGGAGGAACACATGGTCACCCGCTGTGACATGGTTGCAAAGCACTTTGCAGATAAAATCAATTGCATTCCTTACAACTTGGATGCTACATTAACAATGTCTGAGGAGGTCCCCTCTGAGGCACCTGGGGTTCTCCCCTGAGGTCATTTTGGCAATGGATCTGGAACATGTGAGTGTGATCATAAGGCAGAGATATCAATCAGCAGCGGGGAGCTATCAGCAAAGCAGAATCCCATATTTTTAATTTTTTTTGCCGCAGAGGACGTTAGATATATAGTTGCACCAGCCTCCTATTTTTCACTACTTGAGTTCCCGAGGCACAGGAAGGCTTTCTTCCTAGCCAGGTGGAGAGCACTCCCCTCGACATTTGTCAAGGATTGCTACAGGAGGATCCCTATCCCTAAAAGGGTCTGCCCTTGTGGCTCGGGAGAAGTGGAAACAATTGAGCATGTTTGGTTGCATTGTTCAATCTACCCAGGAATCTGTGCCAAGTCTATTTCTCCCCTGACTTGGGAATTTTCAGGCTTGCCTGTTGTAGTGATGACCAAGAAACTCTTTCTGGGAACTAATACTCAGCTCAATGTTCGGAGTGCTAGCTTTCTGGCAGCAGCTTGCAAAACCCGTAAGGGTATTGTTAGCAGCGAGGAAATGCTTTCACAGTAGTGTAACTAGGGTGGAGTGCGTGGTTCAGTCGAACCAGGCGCCCACCCTGCGGGGGCGGCGCGCGGGGTGGAGCGCGTGGTTCCGTTGGACCAGGCGACCACCCTGCGGGAGCGCCGTGCACCCGTGTCCGACTCCGACTCGGAGACTCGAATCTTCGAGTCGGGTCGGGTCGGCCCCCTCAATTGGGAGAGCCGGCTGGGGACGTCCTCCCTGGCCGGCTGCCCGGGGCCTTCTGAGCCCCGCGCAAGAACGGTGTTTATATACCGTTCTTTTCGCACATGCTCAGACTGTTACTGAGGGAAAAGGGCTGCCCTTTTCCCTCAGTAACAGTCTGAGCATGCACGAAAAGAACGGTATATAAACACCGTTCTCGCGCGGGGCTCAGAAGGCCCCGGGCAGCCGGCCGGGGAGGACGTCCCCAGCCGGCTCTCCCAATTGAGGGGGCAATTGAGGGGGCGCCTGTCGGGCTATTTAATTATAGGGGCGGGGTGGGTGCCTGGGGTGCCCACCCCGCCCCTTGGTCCAGGCGCCGGAAGAGGCTTCTACGCCTCTGTGCTTTCACATCTATTCTCTCTCTGTTTCTTGTATGTATGTGTGCTTATTTGTTAAATTTTAGTTTTAATATCCAGCAATGCATGTAATGTTTTGTGTTCTGTCTTGATTATGGCTGTGCTGTGTTCTTGCTGGTCTTCGACCATATCAATAAAATGACATGACGGGAGCAGAAGTTAGCTGGTGTTGCGCCAGCCACCCCCACCCCCCCATGACGCTGACGTTACTCACCCCACCCCAAGTGCCGTCAGCCGGAGCCAAACATCCCTCAGGGGTCGGGCTGTAGGGAGGGGTCAAAACAAACGTGGCGTGGAGGTGGCAGGAGCCTTCTGCAGGCTCCTCCGAACCTTTCCGCCACCTGTATCACTGCCGCTGCTGCCCAAATCGCCTGTGCCGCTGGTATGATGCCCCCACCTCCGGTTTGATGCCTTACTGCCTGCTGCCCGGGGGTGTTCCACCCCCACCCGCAACTTACCCCTCTTGACAGGAGGTCCCCCTGGTGTCTGCTAGATCAGTTTGTGGGATTCCTTTCAGCTTGTACAGCCTGAGGATGTGGACAGGCTCCTTTGGAGTGTGACGCTGTCTGACTTCATGCTTGATCCTTACCCAGTCTGGCTTTTTAGATCTGCCCGGGAGGGACTGGCTGAGTGGACAGGGTGGGTGGATAATTCCTCTCTGATAGAGGGGGTGGTGCCGCAAGCTTTGAAGCAGGCGGTGGTTCACCCCCTTTTGAAAAAGCTCTCCCTGGATCCCACTATTTTGGACAACTATCGGCCAGTCACAAACCTCCCATTTCTGGGCAAGGTAGTCGAGCGTGTGCTGGTTTTTCAACTTCAGAGGGTCTTGGAGGAACTGGATTATCTAGATCCCTTTCAATCTGGCTTCAGGCCGGGCTTTGGAACAGAGACAGACTTGGTCGCCCTGGTGGATGACCTAAGCTGGGGACTGGACAGGGGGAGTGTGTCCCTCTTGGTCCTGCTGGACTTCTCAGCGGCTTTCAACACCATTGATCATGGTGTCATTCTGGGCTGATTAACCGAGCTGGGGGTTGGAAGCACCATTTTGCGGTGGTTCCGCTCCTACTTGGGGAATAGGTCCCAGATGGTGGTGCTGGGAGATGCCTGTTCGACACCCTGGCCCTTGAGGTGCGGGGTGCCACAAGGGTCAATCTTGTCTCCCATGCTATCTACATGGAACTGCTGGGAGAGGTCATCCGGGGATTTGGAGTGGGGTGGCATCAGTATGCTGATGACACAGAGCTCTATCTCTTCTGTCCACCAAATACCAAGGTGACTGTTGAGGTCCTGGAGCGCTGCCTGGAGGCGGTTGGAATCTGGATGCCAGTGGCGTTCCCAGACCTCCCGACGCCTGGGGGGCGGGGTTGGAGCGCCCCCCCAAGCAGCCGGGCTCGGGGCTGAGCGCCCACTCGGCGCGTCCCCAGCCTCCAGAGGCTCCGCTCCAAAGGCCGGGGGCAAGCCCTCCTCAAAGCGACCGCCCAGTTCGGTGGTCGAGGGCTTTATGAGAAAGCCGAACTGGGCGGTCGCTCTAAGGAGGGCTTATCCCCGGCCTTTGGAGCGAAGCCAAGTGCGGGACGCACCAAGTGGGCGCGCTGCTTCGGGGCTCTGGTGCCACGCTGCTCTGTGCAGCCCCGAACCCGGCTGCCACGCCCCTGCACCCACTCGGCGCCTGGGATGGAGCACACCAGCTCCCCCCGTTAAAGAACGCCACTGATGAGGGCAAACAAGCTGAAATTAAACCCTGACAAGACGGAGGTTCTCCTGGTCCAGAAATCCACGATGCAGGTGCGAGAGTGTCATCCTCCTCTGAATGGGGTTGCACTGCCTTTGAAGGAGCAGGTTTGCAGCTTGGGGGTTTGCCTGGATTCGCAGCTGCTCCTGGACTCTTAGGTGCCGGTTGTGGCCAGGAGGGCCTTTGCCCAGCTTTAGCTAGTGCGTCAGCTGCAACCATACTTGGATCACACAGACCTGGCCACAGTGATCCATGCCATGGTGACTTCAAGGTTAGATTATTGTAACACACTCAAACAATACTTGTTTTAGGGCTGCCCTTGAAGGTGGTTTGGAAACTGCAACTGGTAAAGAATGCGGCAGCCAGTGTGGTCACTGGAAGTAGGCAGTTCGACTCAGTCGGGCCACTTCTCCGGTGGCTGCACTGGCTGACAATTTGTTTCCGGGCCCAATTCAAAGAGCTGGTTTTGACCTTTAAAGCCCTATATGGCTTTGGGGCCAGCCTACTTAAGAGACCGCCTACTTCCGTACAATCCGTCCCGCCCCCTCAGGTTATCAAAAAAGGCCCTTGCAGTCACCTTCAGAGGTGGGAGAGGCGGCAGCAAGAAATAGGGCCTTTTCAGTAGTGGCACCGACCCTATGGAATTCTCTCCCTGTTAATTGAGGAACTGCGACCTCCTTAGAGGCCTTCCGGCGGGGCCTGAAGACATTTCTTTTAAACAAACCCTCTGAGCTACTGCCTTGTTTAAAGATTTTATAGGACGGGCGCTCTTTTAGAAGCTTCTTGATTTTGTGTTTTATTGTTTTCAGATTGTATCACAATTTTTTTTAGGAGTTATAATGCTATATAGTAATTGTTTTTATGTATTTTTATGTACTTTAATTTTTGTAAGCCGCTACCAGGGAGAAAGGTGAGATAGAAATTCAATAAACAATAACAATATTATGATTGGGCTGTAAAACAAATAATAAAGAAAAGATTGATAGGCATCGAAAGAGAGAAGTCGGCAACATCACCAGACAAAATGAATGATAGGGAAAATATGGAAAATATGGAAAAAGAAAGAGAGAAAGGAAGATACAAATGGAGGGAAAAGGGAGAGAAAAAAGGGGGAATGAACAGAAAGACAGTAAGAGAAAGCAAGAGACAGATTGAAGACAGAAAAAAGGAGAACAAAATGAACAGCAAAATACATACCGAAGATTAGGCATACACCAGATTTGTACTATATATCCAATTAATAAAAGTAAGGAAATCTCTACTTGTTTTTAGGGGCTGGTTAAAGGCTGCAATGATAGGTTGTGGGCCCCTTCTCGTCATCTATAATGAATTATGTCCCACCCCTCTGCAAGGCTCTTTACCTATTCTTGGTTTTCCTGATGTGAATGGGAGTGTAGAGGTGCAGTCAGCGTAAGGGAGACTGTATTCAGGGCACCTGCAATCTTTCACTTTTGAAAGAACACCTCCAGGTCTGTCATCCTCCAGAAGCTGCTTCAGGAGACATTGACGTCTTTGTGATCTGTGAGTCTTTGTGACATCAGGACCAGGGCATCAATTTCCACCCTCACCTTTCTAGTCACACTTCAAAGGACTTGTAGGAAAGGGTTAAGAATGAATGTGAATATACCGGGATGACCAACAACCAGCACAGCTACTGTACCCACCTCCTGGTGAGTTTTTATTTCTAATTTGGATAGAATACATCAGAAGACTGAGCTGGCTCGAAACAAGAGACCCTTGTGCACAGTGGCAGGCTGTACACACAGACGGTTGGTGCTGGAAGCTGTGGTCGTCTGTTCTCAGCGTGATTTAAGAACCAGTTTTCCACGTCCCAAATAGGCAATTGGAGCTTTTAGAGCTGAAAGCTCTAACCATTGGTTTGGCGTTGAAGATGTGGACCCAATGCATCGGGCCTCCCCTCAGAGGCTGAGGATACTGAGCTAACGGGACCATTTCTCCAGTTGTCCGTCCTTGTGCATGTTCCTTATCCTCTTCTGACGTACTCTCAAAGATCATCAGAGTGTGGGGAAGTAAACCAAATGCAGCAGGTTGTAATGAAATCAAGAGATACAAAGCTACTGCTGTGCTATCACATAATATCAGGATGGGGTGAACCTGCTGTGGGCTTGCTGAGTAGTACGGAAGTGAATGAACATGCCCAAGATCTTCATAGCTGCAAATTACTTGGTCCAGTCAAACGATGCTATGATCAGTGAAATTCTGCTATTTTACCTTTCAAAGGGGACCCCATCAGCTCTGTGCCAAATGTTTGCGTAAATGTTGGTTTCAGGTTGGAGCTGATACATTCTCTGACAAATTATGTTCACGTAGCTGTTCACAGCCATAGTTGCCTTCTGCTTCTGCTATGTTAGCACGATCCCCACAGCCCGTTCCCTGCTTCTTTGAGATCACAGATCTCCTAATGGCCACTCACTCATTCCCCCCCCCCATTTGATCAAGGAATGTGCAGGTGGAAAACAAAACCATGCCATCTGACCATGCCCTGATACTGGGGAACATGCTCGACACATGCTGGCCATACGTGATGTTCATGTGTCTGAGACTCAATGTGAAGGAACTTGCTAATATTAACAAGGGCTTATTCCAAGTATCCAAGGTGTTCATGAAAAATGTCCCCTTTTGGCTCAGACCTGGACCCCGCTATGTATCTGGGGTCTGATCATGGGAAGCTCCCATACGTTGTCAGACCAGTGGTCCACCTAGCTCCATATTGTCAGCAGTGCCTGGAAGCGGTGCTGCAGGGTTTCCGAGAGGAGTCATCCCAGTGGCGCCTGGAGGGGCCCAGGGTTAAAGCTGGTGCTCTGCCACTGAAGGGTGCCCCCTGCTCAGGCGGCAGGAGAGACGGAGAGGGAGTGTTTCCGAGTACTGCTAGAGATGATAGAGGAAGGTTGGGAAAGTGAGACTATTACGACAATGCCCATGATGGGGGGTGCGGGAGAGGGCACACACTGGGCTGGTTTGTTTGTTTATTATGGGAGCCATCTCCCACACTGAAGTTACTCCAAGTGGCTTCCAAAAGAACAGAAGACTATAAAATGCAATTGCATAACATACAATGACATGAAAAAGCAAATAAAAGGGAGAAAATGAGTGATGTAGAAAGACAGGATGAAAACCACAATGGGCACAACCTAGACCAAGTTAAGCACTTGTGAGTGTGCAGTCCCAGTGATTTGCTGGAGGAGAACTGAACAGGTGCCTAAAAGCCTAAACTTAATTAACTCCTCCTGCGCCGATGAATCTGCGCCACTACATCTCATGGGGGAGCTTCAGGACCTGGAGGTCTTCACTGCATAAGGGAACATTTGTTCCCTTGTGGGGGGTACGCCCTTGCTGCCATGCTGGGTCTACTCGGATCTATGCCCAGGAAGACGGATTGAGGCCAGGGAGGGAGATAGTATAGCGGTGGCGGTTCAGGCGCCAATACCCCACCCCCTTCCTGGCCCCAATTCACTCCCTGCCCCATCTCCTTCCCGTTCCTCCCCTTCCCCGTTCCACTTACCCCTGTCACCACCTGACCTACCATTCTGACTCTGGTGTCAGGCCTCCCATGCTGCCACTATTTGCATCCGTGCTCCTAAAATGGCTGCTGGCAGCGAGCTGTGCGTGCCCCACCAGAAACCATCTTACAACAGCGCTCCTGTGTTCTGCTGTCATAAATGACTCTGCTTGTCGGCCTAACCCTAGATAGGATTGGGCTGTACATGTCTCCCGTTGTAATCAATGTGAATTAAAGGGGCTTAACGTTGCTTGCATTATGCCCTTTGAGTTAAAGTTGCTATCAAAATGCCTTTCCACAGATCACGTAGCAGTGCTGCCCTCTTGAGTTCCCAGAAGTGCCAATGTTTTGAGGAGAGAACAGAAATCGACACTTCCTCTTCATAGCCATACCTCTAACCTCTCCAAGGGCACGGAGCTGGACCAACAATGGCGAATCCCACCCTGCTTCCTGACCACCCAATGCAGCTCAATTGTTCTTCCTGTGGGCAGTCTGTTTGGACGTATGTAGTGTACAGGCCAGGATTACTAACCTGGCTGTCGTTTGCAGGCCTCTGTATTGTTGGCTGCTGCTGCATAGCCTTTTGTATCGACGGTTTGAAAGATGCAGAACACTTCTGTTCTCAGTGCCATGTTTATATCGGCACCTGTAAACGTATCTGAGGAACTGTAGGTGTGTGATGAAAGTTGGGCGTTGGACCTTTACAGTGAGGATGTGAGTTTGGCAAGACTACACTTTCATAACCATACACCACTTCTTGACCTTTTTCTCTTTGATCCCCCCCCCAATAAATACTGTGGGACAAGCAGTTTAGAGTATACATTCGGTCACATTTATTGCATGAAGCCAATCATCAATCTGAGAACAACTCAACAGTAGATCCTGTCTCCAAGCTCTACCTCCCTTCAGTGTGGGCATCAGACCCAGAGGTGGCAGGAAACAGCATCTCTTCCCCTAATGGGCATTCAGACTTGGCTGCAGGCCATCAACTGACGCCAGCCCTGATTTGTACGGACTGTCAGTTGATGACCTGCACTGCTTCCCCCAAGCTGGAAAGCAGTTGAGGTGAAACCTGCAGTCCATCTCACTGACCTCCCTGATCTGGGCAGCATCTAGGGAATGGTACTACCCACCCCACCCTCCACTCCCCAGATCCTGCTTACCACCTCAGGATTCACCCGAATTCCACACTGCCACCCACTTGCGTCACTACAGGGGGGCGGAGCTGTAAGTGCTACTGAAATCCGAGCCTCCCTTACACAAACGAACGAAGAAGCCCCGCCCCCTCACCGTCGCAGCCTTTCAGGGAAGCAAAAACAACAGGCAGCGAGTCTCCTGCCTGTTGTTTCGCTTCCCTGACCGGCTCTGAGGGTGAGGGGGCGGGGCTGCTTCATTCGTCTGTGTAAGGAAGCTCAGATTTCAGCAGCACTTACAGCTCCGCCCCCCTGTAGTGACGCTAGTGCTGCCACCCTCTGGACTGCATCAAACCTGCCAGATTTGACCCCACTGACTATAAAGGAGAAATCCGACTCAAGAATAGAGTCTGGGGTAGGTGGAAATAACCTTTCCACCAGGGCCAATCTGGAAGCCCCTGCCAGCTCTACTTGTACCATCATGCTGGAGCTGCCACAGGTTTCCCTTCCACTCTGCTGTGATAAAATGGGGAGTCACCATGCAGCAATGCAGTTCCTTCATGCCAACCACCACTGGCCTTTCTGGGAGTTGGGGCAATGCAGGCTGGCGGCCCCCTTCCACACAGTATCGCTGCAGCGCCCAGCTGCCCGACCCTTCTGCCGATGGAATGCCAGGTCTGTCAGCGGAAGCCCTGGAGACGATTGGGCTGTAAAACAAACAATGAAGGGAAGATTGAGAGGCATGGAGAGAGAGAAGTGGGCAACATCAACAGACAAAGTGAATGATAGGGAAAATATGGAAGACAAAGAGAGAGAGGAAGATAGAAATGGAAGGATAATGGAGAAATGGGAGAGAAAAAAGGGGGAAAACAGCAACACAGAAAGAAAACGCAAGAGACGGATTGAAGAGGGAAAAATGGAGAACAAAATGAACAGCAAAACACATACTGAAGGCTGGGCATACGCCAGCTTTGTACTATATATCCAACTAGTGTGATACCCGCGCTTTGCTACGGGATGTAAGTACCGTCTTTCTCCGATAATAAGACAGTGTCTTATATTAATTTTGTCTTCAAAAAATGCAGTAGGTCTTATTTTCAGAGTGGTCTTATTTTCCCAAACCTGTGGTGTGACACCCTCCCCCCCCGCCCCGCCGGCACGTACTTTGATCGATTAAAGCTTCATTCTTTCCTGAGGGTGCAAGGCTCTGCAAGGCCTGGAAAGCCTGCACTTGAGTCCTCCACCATGGAAACGATGTGCTAGAAAAGCCAGTAAGGCCTGCAAGGAGGCTGCAACCTTGCTGAGTCTCTCTAGCATGTCTTCCAGCCTTGCACCCTCAGGAAAAATGACGCTTAAATCAGTCAGTGTAAGTGCCGGGGGGTGCTGGGGGGGTCGCGTCCATCTGGCTGATAATCCTAGCTATGTCTTACTTTTGGGGAGGACTTATATGGATGGAGGGGGATTATATGGATGTGAGGACTCCCCCCACAATTAATTAATTAATTAATTAAAGAAAAATAAATGTAAAAATATGAAGGGGGTGCAAAGCACCCCCATTGCAGCACAAAGCGCGGGCAAAATGGTTAATTTTTTATTTATTTTTACAATAAAATAATTAATTAAATTTACTTACCCCATCGTCACCGTCGGTGCCCGTCTATGCCGTGCTGCTCCTCTGCCATGCTGCTGCTTCTCTGAGCCGGTGAGAGAGCGGGCCAGCCACTGTGAGCCTGACCACGCCATGCGAGCCTCTGTGAGGCCTGCGCGGCCCAGGCTGGCTCTTGCTCGCCCTCTCGCTCGCCCACTCTATTGCAGACTCCGAGCTGGCGAGAGAGCGGGCGAGCTGACGAGGGCCTGCCCGAGCCGCCCGAGCCTCGGCGAGGCTCACGCGGCCTTGGCTGGCTCTTGCTCGTCCTTTCTCTCACCATCTCAGAGCCAGTAGGAGAGCAGGCGAGCCGGTGAGAGCCTGACCAGGCCGTATGAGCCTTGCTGAGGCTCGCATAGCCCAAGCTAGCTCTCGCCGGCCTACTCACCCAGTCACTGCTCGCCGCCATGATAGATGAAACTTCCCCGGGTGCCAGCAATTTTGGCTCACGAAATCTCGCGAGATCTAAGATGTCGGCACACAAATCTCCTGAGGGCATCATGCCTAGGCTTACCATCGTCCCGGAAATGACCGGGAAAGTCCCAGCAAGCCCCTGTGTCCCCCCCCGTCCCCCCCGAACTGTAGTAGAGTCCCGGTGCGACGAGGCTCCCATCATCGGGGGAAAAAAATGGCTGCTTCCACATGTTAGGAAAAAAAATGGCCGTTTGCGCTTGCGCAGAGAACTGCTTCAGTGCCAGCACAACATGTGCTTTTTTATTGTTACTATTCCGGCCGGCTGCTCCACATGGCATTCATTTTTTAGCTGCCTGCTTGTGTTGCTTGCCTGCCTGCCTGCCTGCAGCAGAGCCAGCCAGCCCGTGGTCTTGCTTCTTCCCCTTTCTGTTCTGTTTATCTTGTCGTGAGTTCGTCGTCATCGTTTGTTGTTCCACGTGTGCTGCCGCTGCTGCTGCGCTGCTGAACGAACGGAGGGGAGCGGAGCAGATTAAAAGTTTTTTTACAACAACTGGTAAGCTGCAGCAGCACCTGCATGTCTGTGTGTCAGTGAGTGTGTGTGTGTTTTTTTGTGTTATTATTTTGGCTTGCTTGCTCCTCTGCTGCCTGCACCCGGTACGTCCGACGAGGTGAGACTAGCCTCCTCCTCTCCCTCCCTCCGTGCTCCCAGTGTTTGTGGTGCAGCTGATTTTTTTTCCTTTACTTTAAATTGTCAAGCTCTGCTTTGCTTCTTCCCTGCGCCCGGTCTGAGACAGTCTCCTCCTCTCCCTCCCTCCCTCCCTCCATGCTCCCAGTGTTTGTGGTGCAGCTGATTTTTTTTCCTTTACTTTAAATTGTCAAGCTCTGCTTTGCTTCTTCCCTGCGCCCGGTCCGAGACAGTCTCCTCCTCTCCCTCCCTCCCTCCCTTCGTGCTCCCAGTGTTTGTGGCAAACTGACAAAGTGACAGCAAAGTGACAGCAAAGCAAGGGACTGTTTTTTTCTTAATTTAAATTGAAATGTTGTGGTGGTGTGCGCTGCTGTTGCGCTGCTCCGGTAGTCGCTGTTGTGTGTGTGTGTGTGTGTGTGTGTGTGCCTCCCTCCTCCCTGTCCTCCTCAGACTCATTTCATTGTTGCACTCGCTTGCCTCGAGTATTTTTGTATACAATTTTAAATCCCCCGGGTGGCTGAACCACGTGTCTAACGTAAAGCAGCAGCAGGATGACAGGTGTGCGTGTGTGTGTGGGGGAAGCAGCTGCTTGTTACTTTAGCCACGTGGTTCAGGGGGGAAAGCAGGTGGTTGGCAGGCAGCCTGACCGGGGGATTTAAATTTATAGCTGCTGACGTGGGGCAGGCTCGAGATGACAACGGGGGGGGGGGGGGAGACAGAGGCTGTCATCCTGCTGCTGCTATCATAGCATGCTGCTGTCATCCTGGATCCTTCCTGGTGGTGGTGATTAGTTGGACTAGCCCTCCTACTGCCCTGTATGACACTGACAACCTTCTTTGTCTTGATGATGCACTGCTTTTGCAGTAAAAGCATGTGTGTGTGTGTGTGTGTGTGTGTGTGTGTGTGTGTGTGTGTGTGAGAGAGAGAGAGAGAGAGAGAGAGAGGGGGGGGGCACTTTGCGCACATGCCCACACTGTTGTCTGATTCTAAAACAACTTGCAGCAGCATGCTCCTGCTTATGGAGGTTCTACTACAGTTCCAAGTGGCTACAGCTCCCCCCCTCTTGCAGGTGGTTCGTTTGTTTACAAAGTAGACTGTTTAGACAGACTGACACTGGCAACCTTCCTTGTTTTGATGCACTGCTTTTGCAGTAAAAACATGCTCTTGTTCATTTCATGGAGGCTCTACTACAGGACTAACTAAACATCTGTGCTCTGACCTGACCTCTATGTTGCTGCCATC
The DNA here is from genome assembly GCA_026170595.1 of Plestiodon gilberti rubricaudatus. Lineage (NCBI taxonomy): Eukaryota > Metazoa > Chordata > Lepidosauria > Squamata > Scincidae > Plestiodon > Plestiodon gilberti. The sequence continues at coordinate 69,505,362 of JANXHW010000001.1, forward strand.
CAATCCATCTTTGATGGTGCAGCTCCTGCCTGGGCTGCCAGATCCTATTTTGCAAAGCAGGGCAAGAACGGGCCTGCTTTGGAAATGAGATCTGGCAGCCCTGGCATGCTGCTAGCGCGCGTTGCTCTTCTTCTCTGTACTTCACTTCATATGTTATGTTCCTGGAATGTCATGCTATGGAAAGTGGAGGAGGAGGAGGCCAGTGCCAAGGCACTTTGCCTGCGGCATGCCCATACTTGTTGGTTAAAATAATGCCACCCTGCAGCAGCATGCTCCTGCTCATGGAGGCTCTACTACAGGACTAACTAAACATCTGTGCTCTGACCTGACCTGTCTTTTGGTCTGAAATGTAACTGGAATTAAATGTGTTTCAGAAATCAACCTATACAATGCCTAAGGTGCCAGCCAAGCGAAAATGCACCTTCACCTCTGAGCTGGAGAAGGATTTCCCGTATCTTAAGAAAGTGACCAATGACAGGGTTCGTTGTCTACACTGCCATTCTGAATTTTCAGTATCCCATGGGGGCAGGTCTGATGTCTCCGATCACTTGAAAACTAAAAGACACCAAGCAAGTCTGGCACACTCTGCTCAATCTCCTAGCACTGACAAGTTTTTCAAGACGGCCGTACCTCAGGCGGACAACTTGTCTATTGCTGCCAAAGAAGCAGCCGTTGCATATCACAATTCAGTCCACAATATAAGTTTCAAAACTGCGGATTGCTCTTCAAAGCTCATCCGCACGCTATTTGAGACCAAGTTCAGTTCTGCGCGAACAAAAACCGAGGCCATTATCTTGAATGCCATCGCTCCACTGGCTGAGGAGGACTTAAAGAAAGATTTAATGGCGGCCCACTTTGTGTCTCTGACAGTGGATGCTTCCAACCGCAAAGAAATAAAACCAATACCTGTAATGGTGAGGTATTTTGTACCTGAAAGTGGAGTACAGGTTAAACTTTTAGACTTCAACTCCATCCCTGGGGAGACAGCTCAGATCATCACAGACAGCCTGTTGTCCACATTAACCAAGCATGGCTTGAGGGACAAAGTGGTTGGTTTCTGTGGAGACAACTGTAACACTAATTTTGGAGGTGTCAAGAGAAAGGGGAGGAACAACGTGTTCTTTCATTTGAAGAACGCACTACAGAGAAATATTGTTGGTGTGGGCTGCGGTGCTCACATCGTGCACAACTGCGTCCAAGGTGGTGTTGACAAACTTCCAATCGAAGTCGAGAGCCTTGTAGTGAAAATCTACAAGTACTTCCATATATACACAGTGCGTGTCACTCAGCTACAATCTTTCTGTGACTTTGCAGAGGTAGAGTACAGAAAGATTCTGGAGCATGGAAGTACTCGATTTCTGTCATTGCTACCTGCCATTGAGAGAATTTTACAGATTTTTCCAGCACTGAAGGCCTACTTTGAGTCAGAGGAATCTACCCCAGAGTTTCTATTAAGTTTTTTTGCGAACAAAGCTGGAGAACTCTATCTGTGGTTTGTTCATGGACAGCTGGCCATGTTCAACAAAGTTATCTTGGTAATGGAAAAAACAAAGGCGACTGCAACTGATGTCGTGCTGGCAATGCAAGAATTGAAAGAGAACCTACAAGAAAGAAAACGGTGCGCCTTCATTCCATTGGGAGCAGAAACACGGTTGCGAACACTAGTGGAAGCGGGAGAATGCCAGGAAAACACAATAAAAACATATTTTTCCAAAATCTATGACTACTGCCTGTCCTACATTGAGCTCTGGGAAAACAGTTTTGGTGGTGGTAAGCACTTTGTATGGATCCAGAGCAGTGTCCTCGAATGGTCTGACATAAAAGAGGCTGCAGAAAGGATTAATGAAGCTGTTGGAAATGTGATCCACAATGACGAACTCTTCAATGAAGTTATCATTGCCCAGAGATTTTGGTCAACCCGAAGTGCAGAGTGGGAAGACAAAAAACCAACATGTGAGGAAAAATGGGTCCAGCTGTTCTCCCATTTGAAGCATAAGAACGTGACTGTTCCTAATCTGGAAAAAGTGGTAGAATATATATTCTGCCTGCCAGGAACATCTGCCTCTGCAGAGAGAACCTTTTCCAGAAGCGTCGCTCCGGTAGGGGCGGGGCTGTAAGTATCGCTGCGGTTACAGTCGCTTTACCGAGCGAGGAGGAGGCAGCCCCGCCCCCTCACTGTCCGAGCCAGTCCCCTACGGAGAAACCGGCAGGGAAGAGACCCTGCCTGCTGCTTTCTCCGTAGGCGAATGGCTCGGACAGTGAGGGGGCGGGGCTGCCTCCTCCTCGCTCGGTAAAGCGACTGTAACCACAGCGATACTTACAGCCCCGCCCCTACCGGAGCGACGCCTCTGACCTTTTCGATGATGAACCAGATTTGGTCACAAGAAAGAGGTCTGATGAAGCTGTCAACAGTTAAGGGTCTCTTGACTTGCAAGCTGAATATTGGCCTGACCTGCACCGAGTTCTACAAAAGAATCAAGACCAATAGAGCTTTTCTGGAGAAGGTTCACTCCAGCGAGAAGTACGGACCACTGCCAGGAACCAGTCAACAGGATGAGCCGCGGGATGAACAGTAAGACTCAGCTGCCCACCATCAGACCCCCGCCCCCACCAAGTAAGTAAAGGGTTCACTGGACTGTTGTTGGGTTATGCTCTGTTAATCTGCCCCCCTTTGCGTAGTCTTTTCCACCTGACATAATATAACCATCTCTCTTTCTCTCTCTCTCTCTCTGCCAGTTCCTCCAGCCAGCATAAGAACATAAGAGCCCTGCTGGGTCAGGTAACTGTCCCCCAGGTAACACCACTGGCCCCAGGAACTTTCAGGCCTTTGAAGAAAGAGCCTTGCTGGATCAGGCCAAAGGCCCATCTAGTACAGCTTCCTGTATCACTCAGTAGCCCCAACAGATGCCACACAGCCAACAAGATAACCTGTTTCCTGTTGTCACTCCCTTGCACCTGGCACAGAAAAGCCAACTTCTAAAGCCAGGAGGTTGCTTATGCCTTGTAACCTGTGATGGTCTTTTCCTCCATGAATCTCAAACCCCTTTTAAAGGCATCTAGCCAGCCAAGAAGAAGACTCAGAAGAAAAGTCCATTCCTCCAGCCAGCCAAGAAGAAGACTCAGAAGAAAAGTCAGTTCCTCCAGCCAGCCAAGAAGAAGACAGAAGAAAAGTCCGTTCCTCCAGCCAGCCAAGAAGAAGACTCAGAAGAAAAGGAAGCTGGCACCAGTTCCTTCTCCAGATAAGTCCAGTGGCTGTGGGTTCACCTGCTGGCTGGGGTGGGGTGGAGACTGGCTGCTGATCCTGACAGTCAGCGTCTGACCTGACCTCTCTTCTCTCTCAGCCTTACAAGTGTCCCTGTCAGATGGCACAGCAGTTCCCAGAAAAAGAAAACCACCACAGTCAGTTCCTCCAGCCAGCCAAGAAGAAAGCTCAGAAAAAAAGGAAGCTGGCACCAGTTCCTTCTCCAGATAAGTCCAGTGACTGTGGGTTCACCTGCTGGCTGGGGTGGGGTGGGGTGGAGACTGGCTGCTGATCCTGACAGTCAGCGTCTGACCTGACCTCACTTCTTTCTTTCAGCTTCGCAACAGCTCTGGGTGAGGTAGCCAAGCAGTGCCAGAAAAAAGATGAACATCAACTGAAGAAAGAACTGACCAGCAGATCAATTTTTATTTTATTTAAAATAAAAAATTATTTTTTTAAAAAAAAGGTTATTTATTTATTTAGAGGATTTCCTGGCCGACACGCCCCTTGTGATGTCACAAGGGGGCGTGGCTGGCTGACCACACCCCTGTGACATCACTTCCTGTGGAAGTGACATCACGGTTCCTGGGCCCGCCCCCCGTGATGTCACTTCCGTCCCCCTTGGGGTCCCAGAAAATCTGGTAAGCATAATCATGCCCTCACGAGATTTGTGCGCCCACATCTTGGATCTCGCGAGATTTCATGAGCCATGATGCTGGCGCCCAGGTAAGTTTCTTTATTATGGCGGTGGCGGCGACAAGAACAGAGGCTTATCAACTGGCCAAAAATGGTACTGGACGTTTCCGGGATCGCGGGTCCGATTTCGGGACCGTCCAGAAATTCCAGGATGAATGGTAAGCCTACATATCTCCATTAACATTTAAAAACTCAATGTCCATACCAGCTTAAAAAGCAATAGAGTGAGTGAGGGAGAGAAGGGGCAAAACACACTAAATGTGTAAAATATTCCTTTCTTATATATATGATTTTTGGAGTCAGCACCAAATTTAATGCAAACTAATTACATACATTTTAGTCACATGATAAACTATGTAATTGTTGTGGAATATTACTAATAGTTCTGAAGAGAACTGGTTTACATACAAGGTTCTAAATAGCCAATGAAAAGTGACAATTAAGTTAGAAAGTGACAGTTGGGCGTTGAGAGGAAAGTGAAAGATCCTAAAGATTGGGGGAGACAAAAAAATACCTGAGAAAAAAATGTGGGTGGCACATATCACGCGCCACCCCCGCTTGCCTTGCTACCCCCCTCTGCACCGGGAAGAGGTGGGAAAATGCCGTCAGCCCACTGACTACAACGAATTCTGGGGCGGGGTGGGACCGAGGGATCGTAGGCGTTCCGCAATGTTCCCCTCAGAAGACTTCCTTGTCCTTGAGGCTGCAGGTCGCTAAGGATATCGCCAAAGTCAGAGGTTGGATTCCGGGGATTGTTATCCTCTGGTCAGGCACGCTGCCACACAGGGTCTGGCGTGGGGCATTTCACCCCTGTCATGTTGACATTGCTCGGTGCATGGTGAACATGAGGAAGGTCTTCAATGCACAGGGTGGAGTGACTATCGCTCACCCTGGTATTGTCTATACTTCGCCAGCCCTGTTTAGGCGCAATGGCATTCAGCTCTCCCTGGCTGGTGCTGACATTCTCCTCAGGGACCTGCAGCAGGGATTTTTGAGCCTTCTGACTGGTTGTGGGGCAGTTGGGATCAAGCTTTAGGTTAACCACACCATGTGGCAGGTTGCGTGCAGGATGTGTAGGTAGAGATCTTCATTGGCATGCATTCTGAGGTAGCAAGGTCAAGGGGTGAGCCAGGACTGCTTGGATGATACGTACCTGGGTCGGTGAGGCTGGCTGGCAAGCCATTTTGGCTCAGTAAGCAAAGACCACCATGTGGCTTACCTAGGGGGTGTCTGCGCTACCCAGCTTCCTCAAACCCCTTCAGGGTTGGCTGTGATAAGCTTTCCCAATCTACGAAAGGGCGAAGCTTGGAGTCATAGTGTCATGTCCAAGGGTAGTAGGGGGAACATACGGGCAGCACCGTTTTCCCCTCACCTAGTGCCCGCACACTGGGGGATGTTATAGAGTAGTTTATTCCCTGCTGCAGATTTTGTACGTTTATTAGAATTTAGTAGGGACCCTTTATCCAAGTCACTGTCTAGCATGTTTATTTAGGGGGTTTGACAGGTAAGAACTGAAACACAAAGTAGTCCCAAGAACAAATAAGCATCCTCTATCGAATAAAAAACACCCCTTTTAACTGTTACCCCCTTTTTATCCCTTTAGGGGTGAAATTTAAAGAAACCATTAAAACACTTTCTAAAGACACCCATATGTACCCCAAAAGCATGATAGAACTCCACAAACACAGGAGATACAAAGGGTTCTGTAATTGACCCCCAAATCTAGATTTGCCCCTTTAGGGGTCAATTAGGGCAAAGTCCTGAAATATGTTTTTCAACATTTGTATGGGTAACCTTTGTAAGCAAAACCCAAGTCAGTCTCTCAACGGACCTAAGAGATCTTGAGGAATCTGTGAAAACACATTGCGAGCCCAAGCCTAGGCATGTCTACTCAGAAGTATGTCCTGTTCTAGTCAATGGGGCTTACTCCCAGATAATTGCAAATAGGATCACAGCAACCCTTTTCACCCCCTTAGGGGTGGAATTTCTAAAAATCCTTTCGTAGCGGGCACTTACATCACGGAAGGAACATACTCTCCGAACTTTGTTTCTAGGCCCAGAGGTTGGGACTGGGTGGTGATGTCACCCTTTTTTCTTTTACCCCTTTTTTACCCTTTTAGGGGTGAAATTTCAAAAAAAACAAAACACCACCACGTGAACATTGTTTCTAAAGATTATACAAAGACACCCGCGTGCCAAAAATTAATGTTATAGCTCCACAAACACAGCAGATACGAAGGGTTCTATAACAGACACCCAAATCAAGATTCTTCACTTTATGGGCCGATTAGGGCAAAATCCTGAAATTTGTTCTTCAGCATTTGCCAGGGTAACCTTTGTAAGCGGCTATCTCGTCAGGCCTGAGAGATTTTGAGGAATCCCTGAAAACGCATTGCACCCCTTTTTACCCCCTTATGCGTAAAATTTCAAAAAATGCTTTCTTCGTGGGTGCTTATGTACTCCCAGGATTTAACGTGTCTAGGTCCAGGGGTATGGGCTGGGCGGTGATGAGTTAGTCATTGAGTGAGTCTGTCAAGGCTTATTCTTTTATATAGAGAGATTAATAAAAGTAAGGAAAAATCTCTACTTGTTTTAGGGGCTGGTTAAAGGCTGCAATGATAGGTTGTGGGCCCCTTCTCGTCATCTATAATGAATTATGTCCCACCCCTCTGCATGGCTCTTTACCTATTCATTGTTTTCCTGATGTGAATGGGAGTGTAGAGGTGCAGTCAGCGTAAGGGAGACTGTATTTAGGACACCTGCAACCTTTCACTTTTGAAAGAACACCTCCAGGTCTGTCTTCCTGCAGAAGCTGCTTCAGGAGACATTGATGTCTTTGTGATCTGTGAGTCTTTGTGACATCAGGACCAGGGCATCAATTTCCACCCTCACCTTTCTAGTCACACTTCAAAGGTCTTGTAGGAAAGGGTTAAGAATGAATGTGAATATACAGGGATGACCAACAACCAGCGAAGCTACTGTACCCACCTCCTGGTGAGTTGTTTTTCTTTTTAACATGGATAGAATACATCAGAAGACTGAGCTGGCTCGAAACAAGAGACCCTTGTGCACAGTGGCAGGCTGTACACACAGACGGTTGGTGCTGAAAGCTGTGGTCGTCTGTTCTTAGCGTGATTTTAGAACCAGTCCTCCACGTCCCAAATAGGCAATTGGAGTTGTCAGAGTTGAAAGCTCTAACCATTGGTTTGGCGTTGAAGATGTGGACCCAATGCATCGGGCCTCCCCTCAGAGGCTGAGGATACTGAGCTAACGGGACCATTTCTCCGATTGCCCGGCCCTGTGCATGGTCCTTCTTCTGTAGAGAGTACATCTTCTGATGTACTGTCAAATATCATCAGAGCGGGTGCAGCAGGTTGTAATGAAATCAAGAGATACAAAGCTATTGCTGTGCTATCCCATAATATCAGGATGGGGTGAACCTGCTGTGGGCTTGTTGAGTAGTATGGAAGTGAATGAACATGCCCAAGATCTTCATAGCTGCAAATTACTTGGTCCAATCAAACGATGCTATGATCAGTGAAATTCCGCTGTTTTACCTTTCAAAGGGGACCCCATTAGCTCTGTGCCAAATGTTTGCGTAAATGTTGGTTTCAGGTTGGAGCTGATACATTCCCTGACAAATTATGTGAACGTAGCTGTTCACAGCCATAGTTGCCTTCTGCTTCTGCTATGTTAGCATGACCCCCACCGCCCGTTCCCTGCTTCTTTGAGATCACAGATCTCATAATGGCCACTCACTCATTCCCCCCCCCATTTGATCAAGGAATGTGCAGATGGAAAACAAAACCATGCCATCTGACCATGCCCTGATACTAGGGAACATGCTCGACACATGCTGGCCAAACGTGATGTTCATGTGTCTGAGACTCAATGTGAAGGAACTTGCTAAAATTAACAAGGGCTTATTCAAAGTATTCAAAGTGTTCATGAAAAATGTCCCCTTTTGGCTCAGACCTGGACCCCGCTATGTATCTGGGCACTGATCATGGGAAGCTCCCTTACGTTGTCAGACCAGTGGTCCACCTAGCTCCACATTGTCAGCAGTGCCTGGAAGCGGCGCTGCAGGGTTTCCGAGAGGGGTCATCCCAGTGGCGCCTGGAGGGGCCCAGGGTTAAAGCTCGACCCTTCTGCAGGCAAGACAGGTGCTCTGCCACTGAAGGATGCCCCCTGCTCAGGAGAGACGGAGAGGGAGTGTTTCCGAGTACTGCTAGAGATGATGGAGGAAGGTTGGGAAAGTGAGACTATTACGACTATGCCCATGATGGGGGGTGGGGGTGGGGGAGAGGGCACACTCTGGGCTGGTTTGTTGGTTTATTATGGGAGCCATCTCCCACACTGAAGTTACTCCAAGTGGCTTCCAAAAGAACAGAAGACTATAAAATGCAATTGCATAACATACAATGACATGAAAAAGCAAATAAAAGGGAGAAAATGAGTGATGTAGAAAGACAGGATGAAAACCACAATGGGCACAACCTAGACCAAGTTAAGCACTTGTGAGTGTGCAGTCCCAGTGATTTGCTGGAGGAGAACTGAACAGGTGCCTAAAAGCCTAAACTTAATTAACTCCTCCTGCGCCGATGAATCTGCGCCACTACATCTCATGGGGGAGCTTCAGGACCTGGAGGTCTTCTCTGCATAAGGGAACATTTGTTCCCTTGTGGGGGGTACGCCCTTGCTGCCATGCTGGGTCTACTCGGATCTATGCCCAGGAAGACGGATTGAGGCCAGGGAGGGAGATAGTATAGCGGTGGCGGCTCAGGCGCCAATACCCCCCTTCCTGGCCTCAATTCACTCCCTGCCCCATCTCCTTCCCGTTCCTCCCCTTCCCCGTTCTACTTACCCCTGTCACTACCTGACCTACCATTCTGACTCTGGTGTCAGGCCTCCCATGCTGCCACTATTTGCGTCCGTGCTCCTAAAATGGCTGCTGGCAGCGAGCTGTGCGTGCCCCACCAGAAACCATCTTACAACAGCGCTCCTATGTTCTGCTGTCGTAATGCCTTTGCGTGCCGGCCTAACCCTGGATAGGATTGGGCTGTACATGTCTCCCGTTGTAATCAATGTGAATTAAAGGGACTTAACGTTGCTTGCATTATGCCCTTTGAGTTAAAGTTGCTATCAAAATGCCTTTCCACAGATCACGTAGCAGTGCTGCCCTCTAGAGTTCCCAGAAGTGCCAATGTTTTGAGGAGAGAACAGAAATCGACACTTCCTCTTCATAGCCATACCTTTAAACTCTCCAAGGGCACGGTGCTGGACCAACAATGGCGGAACCCTACCTGTTTACTGACCACTCAAAGAAGGTCAATTGTTCTTCCTGTGGGCAGTCTGTTTGGACGAAATTAGTGTACAAGGCAGGAGTAGTAACCTGGCTGGCATCTGCAGGCCTCTGCTTTATGGCGTGGTTTTGCTGCTGCTGCCTGATTCCCTTTTGTATCCACGGTTTGAAAGATGTAGAACATTACTGTCCTCAATGCCACGCTCATCTCGGCACCTGTAAACGTATCTGAGGAGCTGTAGGTGTGTGATGAAAGTTGCGTGTTGGACCTTTACAGTGAGGATGTGAGTTTGGCAAGACTACACGTTCATAACCATACACCACTTCTTGGCCTTTTTCTCTTTGCCCTTACAATCCACCCCAATAAATACCATGGGACAAGCTACTGAGAGTATAAATTGGTTCACATTTATTGCATGAAGCCAATCATCAATCTGAGAACAACTCAACAGCAGATCCTGTCACCAAACTTTACCCCCCTCTTCAGTGTGGGCATCTCACCTAGAGGTGGCAGGAAACAGCATCTCTTCCCCTTACGGGCATTCAGACTTGGCTGCAGGCCATCAACTGACAGTCTGTGGGTATCAACGCCAGCCCTGATTTTTACAGACTGTCAGTGATGACCTGCACCGCCTCCCCCATGCTGGAAAGCAGTTGAGGTGAAATCTGCAGTCCATCTCGCTAACCTCCCTGATCTGGGCAGCATCTAGGGAATAGTACTACCCCCCCACCCTCCACTCCCCGGATCAGGCTTACCACCTCAGCAGGCGTGTCACCAGGACGCGCGTCACAGGGGAGCGGGGCGTGCGTGTCACCTTTAAGGACGCGCCCCCGCCCCCGCGCGTGATGTCACGCGCATGGCCGGAACACCCCCCGCGCGCCATTTTCGGCTCATTTCAGAACCAAACGGACTCAAGGGTGGGTGGGCAGTCCCAGCTCCACCGACAAACTGTAAGTGGGGGGGGTCGCACGTCACCTCTATGCGCGCAACACCCCGGCGACCCACCCCGCGCGCTTCCCCCTGTCGACGCCCATGCACCTCAGGATACACCCGAATTCCACACTGCCACCCTCTGGACTGCTTCATACCTGCCAGATTTGACCCCACTGGCTATAAAGGAGAAATCCGACTCAAGAATAGAGTCTGGTGTAGGTGGAAATAACCTTTCCACCAGGGCCAATCTGGAAGCCCCTGCCAGCTCTACTTGTACCATCATGCTGGAGCTGCCACAGGTTTCCCTTCCACTCTGCTGTGATAAAATGGGGAGTCACCATGCAGCAATGCAGTTCCTTCATGCCAACCACCACTGGCCTTTCTGGGAGTTGGGGCAATGCAGGCTGGCAGCCCCCTTCCACACAATATCGCTGCAGCGCCCAGCTGCCCGACCCTTCTGCCGATGGAATGCCAGGTCTGTCAGCGGAAGCCCTGGAGACGATTGGGCTGTAAAACAAACAATGAAGGGAAGATTGAGAGGCATGGAGAGAGAGAAGTGGGCAACATCAACAGACAAAGTGAATGATAGGGAAAATATGGAAGACAAAGAGAGAGAGGAAGATAGAAATGGAAGGATAATGGAGAAAAGGGAGAGAAAAAAGGGGGGAAAACAGCAACACAGAAAGAAAACGCAAGAGACGGATTGAAGAGGGAAAAATGGAGAACAAAATGAACAGCAAAACACATACTGAAGGCTGGGCATACGCCAGCTTTGTACTATATATCCAACTAGTGTGATACCCGCGCTTTGCTACGGGATGTAAGTACCGTGTTTCTCCGATATTAAGACAGTGTCTTATATTAATTTTGTCTTCAAAAAATGCAGTAGGTCTTATTTTCAGGGTGGTCTTATTTTCCCAAACCTGTGGTGTGACACCCTCCCCCCCCCCCGCCGGCACGTACTTCGATCGATTAAGGCTTCATTCTTTCCTGAGGGTGCACGGCTCTGCAAGGCCTGGAAAGCCTGCACTTGAGTCCTCCACCATGGAAACGATGTGCTAGAAAAGCCAGTAAGGCCTGCAAGGAGGCTGCAACCTTGCTGAGTCTCTCTAGCATGTCTTCCAGCCTTGCACCCTCGGGAAAAATGACGCTTAAATCGGTCAGTGTATGTGCCGGGAGGTGCTGGGGGGGTCGCGTCCATCTGGCTGATAATCCTAGCTAGGTCTTACTTTTGGGGAGGACTTATATGGATGAGTGCCAGCAAAAATCATGCAAAAACGATGGTAGGTCTTACTTTCAGGGGAGGTCTTATTTTCAGGGAAACAAGGAACTTTTATTCCATTTTGACTTCAATAAACTTTCCTTTGATTGCAATGAACCATTTAAATGTAGTACAACTACCTCATGTCAGACAACACCCTATAACTATAAAAATACATGGTTCAATCGAATGATAGTTGTCCCCCTTGCTGTGTTGGGACATGATGGAAAACTCCTCCCATTTGTCCACCACGTGCTTCATGATTAGCTCACACACCTCCCAAGTCATGACGTGAGAGTCATTCATTAGATAGGAGAGGGACGGAGACAGGCAGGCTCCATCTCCTGTGATTGGAACAATTGTGTGAAGCACCATATCACTAGGCTTACCATATTTTTCTATTCTTAAACCGGGACGCCCCCCACAATTAATTAATTAATTAAAGAAAAAGAAATGTAAAAATATGAAGGGGGTGCAAAGCACCCCCATTGCAGCGCAAAGCACGGGCGAAACGGTTAATTATTTAATCATTTTTACAATAAACTAATTAATTAAATTTACTTACCCCATCGTCGCCGTCGTTGCCCGTCTCTGCCGTGCTGCTCCTCCGCCATGCTGCTGCTCCTTTGAGCCAGTGAGAGAGCGGGCGAGCCACCGTGAGCCTGCCCGCGCCGTGCGAGCCTCTGCGAGGCTCACACGGCCCGGACTGGCTCTCGCTCGCCCTCTCGCTCGCCCACTCTATTGCAGGCTCCGAGCCGGCGAGCCGGCGAGGGCCTGCCCGAGCCACGCGACCCTCGGCGAGGCTCACTCAGCCTGGGCTGGCTCTCGCTCTCCCGCTCTCTCACCATCTCAGAGCCAGTAAGACAGCAGGCGAGCCGATGCGAGCCTTGCTGAGGCTCGCGCAGCCCAGGCTAGCTCTCGCTGGCCTACTCACCCACTTGGTGCTCGCCGCCACCATTATAGATGAAACTTCCCCAGGCGCCAGCAATTTGGCTTGCGAAATCTCGCAAGATCTAAGATGTCGGCACACAAATCTTCTGAGGGCATCATGCCCTCACGAGATTTGTGCGCCCACATCTTGGATCTCGCGAGATTTCATGAGCCATGATGCTGGCGCCCAGGTAAGTTTCTTTATTATGGCGGTGGCGGCGACAAGAACAGAGGCTTATCAACTGGCCAAAAATGGTACTGGACGTTTCCAGGATCGCGGGTCCGATTTCGGGACCGTCCAGAAATTCCAGGATGAATGGTAAGCCTACGTAACTCCATTAACATTTAAAAACTCAATGTCCATACCAACTTAAAAAGCAATAGAGTGAGTGAGGGAGAGAAGGGGCAAAACACACTAAATGTGTAAAATATTCCTTTCATATATATATGATTTTTGGAGTCAGCACCAAATTTAATGCAAACTAATTACATACATTTTAGTCACATGATAAACTATGTAATTGTTGTGGAATATTACTAATAGTTCTGAAGAGAACTGGTTTACATACAAGGTTCTAAATAGCCAATGAAAAGTGACAATTAAGTTAGAAAGTGACAGTTGGGCGTTGAGAGGAAAGTGAAAGATCCTAAAGATTGGGGGAGACAAAAAAATACCTGAGAAAAAAATGTGGGTGGCACATATCACGCGCCACCCCCGCTTGCCTTGCTACCCCCCTCTGCACCGGGAAGAGGTGGGAAAATGCCGTCAGCCCACTGACTACAACGAATTCTGGGGCGGGGTGAGACCGAGGGATCGTAGGCGTTCCGCAATGTTCCCCTCAGAGGACTTCCTTGTCCTTGAGGCTGCAGGTCGCTAAGGATATCGCCAATGTCAGAGGTTGGATTCCGGGGATTGTTATCCTCTGGTCAGGCACGCTGCCACACAGGGTCTGGCGTGGGGCATTTCACCCCTGTCATGTTGACATTGCTCGGTGCATGGTGAACATTTACATGAGGAAGGTCTTCAAAGCACAGGGTGGAGCGACTATCGCTCACCCTGGTATTGTCTATACTTCGCCAGCCCTGTTTAGGCGCAATGGCATTCAGCTTTCCCTGGCTGGTGCTGACATTCTCCTCAGGGACCTGCAGCAGGGATTTTTGAGCCTTCTGACTGGTTGTGGGGCAGTTGGGATCAAGCTTTAGGTTAACCACACCATGTGGCAGGTTGCGTGCAGGATGTGTAGGTAGAGATCTTCATTGGCATGCATTCTGAGGTAGCAAGGTCAAGGGGTGAGCCAGGACTGCTTGGATGATATGTACCTGGGTCGGTGAGGCTGGCTGGCAAGCCCTTTTGGCTCAGTAAGCAAAGACCACCATGTGGCTTACCTAGGGGGTGTCTGCGCTACCCAGTTTCCTCAAACCCCTTCAGGGTTGACTGTGATAAGCTTTCCCAATCTACGAAAGGGCGAAGCTTGGAGTCATAGTGTCATGTCCAAGGGTAGTAGGGGGAACATACGGGCAGCACCGTTTTCCCCTCACCTAGTGCCCGCACACTGGGGGATGTTATACAGTAGTTTATTCCCTGCTGCAGATTTTGTACGTTTATTAGAATTTAGTAGGGACCCTTTATCCAAGTCACTGTCTAGCATGTTTATTTAGGGGGTTTCACAGGTAAGAACTGAAACACAAAGAGCTGGCCAAGCAACAAGTGCTCACCCCGTCGCGGGAATAGAACTGCTGACCTTTTAATCGACAGCTTATGGTTCAGCGGTTTAACCCGCTGTGCCATCCGCTGGCCCAAAAGCATGATAGAACTCCATAAACACAGGAGATACAAAGAGTTCTGTAATTGACCCCCAAACCTAGATTTGCCCCATTAGGGGTCAATTAGGGCAAAGTCCTGAAATATGTTTTTCAGCATTTGTATGGGTAACCTTTGTAAGCAAAACCCAAGTCAGTCTTTCAACGGGCTTAAGAGATCTTGAGGAATATGTGAAAACACATTGCGAGCCCAAGCCTAGGCATGTCTACTCAGAAGTATGTCCTGTTCTAGTCAATGGGGCTTACTCCCAGGTAATTGCAAATAAGAACATAAGAACATAAGAAGAGCCCTGCTGGATCAGGCCAAAAGCCCATCTAGTCCAGCTTCCTGTGTCACACAGTGGCCCCACCAGATGCCTCAGGGAGCACACAGCCAACAAGATAACCTGTTTCCCGATGACACTCCCTTGCACCTGGCACAGAGAAAACCTACTTCTAAAAACCAGGAGGTTGCTTATGGCTTGTAACCTGTGATGGTCTTTTCCTCCATGAATCTGTCCAAACCCCTTTTAAATCTGTCCAAACCCATTTTGGAATCTGTCCAAACCCCTTTTAAAGGCATTTAGGCCAGATGCCATTACCACATCCTGTGGCAAGGAGTTCCACAGATGAATTACACGCTGGGTAAAGAAATAGGATCGCAGCAACCCTTTTCACCCCCTTAGGGGTGGAATTTCAAAAAATCCCTTTCATAGCGGGCACTTACATCACGGAAGGAACATACTCTCCAAACTTTATGTTTCTAGGCCCAGGGGTTGGGACTGACTGGTGATGTCACCCTTGTTTCTAAAGATTATAGAAAGACACCCAAGTGCCAAAAATTAATGTTATAGCTCCACAAACACAGCAGATACGAAGGGTTCTATAACTGACCCCCAAATCAAGATTCTTCCCTTTATGGGCCGATTAGGGCAAAATCCTAAAATTTGTTCTTCAGCATTTGTCAGGGTAACCTTTGTAAGTGGCTATCTCAACAGGCCTGAGAGATTTTGAGGAATCCTTGAAAACGCATTGCACCCCTTTTTACCCCCTTATGCGTAAAATTTCAAAAAATGCTTTCTTAGGGTGTGCTTATGTACTCCCAGGATGGAACGTACTCCCAGGATTTAACGTGTCTTGGTCCAGGGGTATCGGCTGGACGGTGATGAGTCAGTCATTGAGTGAGTCTGTCAAGGCTTGTTCTTTTATATAGAGAGATTAATAAAAGTTAGGAAATCTCTACTTGTTTTAGGGGCTGGTTAAAGGCTGCAATGATAGGTTGTGGGCCCCTTCTCGTCATCTATAATGAATTATGTCCCACCCCTCTGCAAGGCTCTTTACCTATTCTTGGTTTTCCTGATGTGAATGGGAGTGTAGAGGTACAGTCAGCATAAGGGAGACTGTATTCAGGGCACCTGCAACCTTTCACTTTTGAAAGAACACCTCCAGGTCTGTCTTCCTGCAGAAGCTGCTTCAGGAGACATTGATGTCTTTGTGATTTGTGAGTCTTTGTGACATCAGGACCAGGGCATCAATTTCCACCCTCACCTTTCTAGTCACACTTCAAAGGACTTGTAGGAAAGGGTTAAGAATGAATGTGAATATACCGGGATGACCAACAACCAGCACAGCTACTGTACCCACCTCCTGGTGAGTTGTTTTTCTAATTTGGATAGAATACATCAGAAGACTGACCTGGCTCGAAACAAGAGACCCTTGTGCACAGTGGCAGGCTGTACACACAGACGGTTGGTGCTGAAAGCTGTGGTCGTCTGTTTTTAGCGTGATTTTAGAACCAGTCCTCCACGTCCCAAATAGGCAATTGGAGTTGTCAGAGTTGAAAGCTCTAACCATTGGTTTGGCGTTGAAGTTGTGGACCCAATGCATCGGGCCTCCCCTCAGAGGCTGAGGATACTGAGCTAACGGGACCATTTCTCCGATTGCCCGGCCCTGTGCATGGTCCTTCTTCTGTAGAGAGTACATCTTCTGATGTACTGTCAAATATCATCAGAGCGGGTGCAGCAGGTTGTAATGAAATCAAGAGATAGGAAGCTGTTGCTGTGCTATCCCATAATATCAGGATGGGGTGAACCTGCTGTGGGCTTGTTGAGTAGTATGGAAGTGAATGAACATGCCCAAGATCTTCATAGCTGTGAAATACTTGGTCCAGTCAAACGATGCTATGATCAGTGAAATTGTGCAAATGAAAGATCGAAGTGGAAAGAGGAAAAGTGGAATGGGGGATGTACAAGTACTGAAAAACACAATGGGCACAACCTAGACAAAGTTAAACAATTGTGATCATGCAGTCCCAGTGATTTCAGTTGAAGAGCTGAACAGGTGCTTAACTGCCCAATCTTACCTTACTCTGAATGTGCTGATGCAGCTGCACCAATGGGGCGCACACTACATCTCATGGGGGAGCTTCAGGTTCTGGAGTTCTCACCTGGATAAGGGAATATTTGTTCCCTTGTCTGGGTTAAGCCCCTGCTGCCATGCTTGGCCTTCTTGGATCATTGCACAGGAAGGTGGATCCAGGCCAGGGAGGGAGATAGGATATTGCGGTGACGGATCAGTCGGCAATACCCCCCCCCTTCCTGGCCTCAATTCACTCCCTGCCCCATCTCCTTCCCATTCCTCCCCTTCCCCGTTCTACTTACCCCTGTCACCACCTGACCTACCATTCTGACTCTGGTGTCAGGCCTCCCATGCTGCCACTATTTGCGTCCGTGCTCCTAAAATGGCTGCTGGCAGCGAGCTGTGCGTGCCCCACCAGAAACCATCTTACAACAGCGCTCCTGTGTTCTGCTGTCATAAATGACTCTGCGTGCCGGCCTAACCCTGGATAGGATTGGGCTGTACATGTCTCCCGTTGTAATCAATGGGAATTAAAGGGGCTTAACGTTGCTTGCATTATGCCCTTTGAGTTAAAGTTGCTATCAAAATGCCTTTCCACAGATCACGTAGCAGTGCTGCCCTCTAGAGTTCCCAGAAGTGCCAATGTTTTGAAGAGAGAACAGAAATCGACACTTCCTCTTCATAGCCATACGTCTAACCACTCCAAGAGCACGGAGCTGGACCAACAATGGCGAATCCCACCCTGTTTCCTGACCACCCACTGCAGGTCAATTGTCCTTCCTGTGGGCAGTCTGTTTGGACGCATTTAGTGTACAAGTCAGGAGTACTAACCTGGCTGGTGTGTGCAGGCCTCTGTATTATTTGCTGCTGCTGCATTCCCTTTTGTATCAACGGTTTGAAAGATGCAGAACACTTCTGTCCTCAATGCCATGCTTATATCGGCACCTGTAAACGTATCTGAGGAGCTGTAGGTGTGTGATGAAAGTTGGGCGTTGGAC
Source organism: Plestiodon gilberti rubricaudatus (assembly GCA_026170595.1). NCBI lineage: Eukaryota > Metazoa > Chordata > Lepidosauria > Squamata > Scincidae > Plestiodon > Plestiodon gilberti. The sequence goes on from JANXHW010000001.1 coordinate 69,522,882, forward strand.
CTTTACAGTGAGGATGTGAGTTTGACAAGACTACACTTTCATAACCATACACCACTTCTTGGCATTTTTCTCTTTGCTCCCCCCCCCCCAATAAATAATGTGAGACAAGCAATTTAGAGTATACAGTCGGTCACATTTATTGCATGAAGCCAATCATCAATCTGAGAACAACTCAACAGTAGATCCTGTCTCCAAGCTCTACCTCCCTTCAGTGTGGGCATCAGACCCAGAGGTGGCAGGAAACAGCATCTCTTCCCCTAATGGGCATTCAGACTTGGCTGCAGGCCATCAACTGACGCCAGCCCTGATTTGTACGGACTGTCAGTTGATGACCTGCACCGCCTCCCCCAAGCTGGAAAGCAGTTGAGGTGAAACCTACAGTCCATCTCGCTAACCTCCCTGATCTGGGCAGCATCTAGGGAATGGTACTTCCCACCCCACCCTCCACTCCCCAGATCCTGCTTACCACCTCAGGATTCACCCGAATTCCACACTGCCACAAACTTGCGTCACTACAGGGGGGCGGAGCTGTAAGTGCTACTGAAATCCGAGCCTCCCTTACACAAACGAACGAAGCAGCCCCGCCCCCTCACCGTCACAGCCTTTCAGGGAAGCAAAAACAACAGGCAGCGAGTCTCCTGCCTGTTGTTTCGCTTCCCTGACCGGCTCTGAGGGTGAGGGGGCGGGGCTGCTTCATTCGTCTGTGTAAGGAAGCTCAGATTTCAGCAGCACTTACAGCTCCGCCCCCCTGTAGTGACGCTAGTGCTGCCACCCTCTGGACTGCATCAAACCTGCCAGATTTGACCCCACTGGCTATAAAGGAGAAATCCGACTCAAGAATAGAGTCTGGGGTAGGTGGAAATAACCTGCCCACCAGGGCCAATCTGGAAGCCCCTGCCAGCTCTACTTGTACCATCATGCTGGAGCTGCCACAGGTTTCCCTTCCACTCTGCTGTGATAAAATGGGGAGTCACCATGCAGCAATGCAGTTCCTTCATGCCAACCACCACTGGCCTTTCTGGGAGTTGGGGCAATGCAGGCTGGCAGCCCCCTTCCACACAATATCGCTGCAGCGCCCAGCTGCCCGACCCTTCTGCCGATGGAATGCCAGGTCTGTCAGCGGAAGCCCTGGAGACGATTGGGCTGTAAAACAAACAATGAAGGGAAGATTGAGAGGCATAGAAAGAGTGTAGTGGGCAACATCAACAGACAAAGTGAATGATAGGGAAAATATGGAAGACAAAGAGAGAGAGGAAGATAGAAATGGAAGGATAATGGAGAAATGGGAGAGAAAAAAGGGGGAAAACAGCAACACAGAAAGAAAACGCAAGAGACGGATTGAAGAGGGAAAAATGGAGAACAAAATGAACAGCAAAACACATACTGAAGGCTGGGCATACGCCAGCTTTGTACTATACATCCAACTAGTGTGATACCCGCGCTTTGCTACGGGATGTAAGTACCGTGTTTCTCCGATATTAAGACAGTGTCTTATATTAATTTTGTCTTCAAAAAATGCAGTAGGTCTTATTTTCAGGGTGGTCTTATTTTCCCAAACCTGTGGTGTGACACCCTCCCCCCCCCCGCCGGCACGTACTTCGATCGATTAAGGCTTCATTCTTTCCTGAGGGTGCACGGCTCTGCAAGGCCTGGAAAGCCTGCACTTGAGTCCTCCACCATGGAAACGATGTGCTAGAAAAGCCAGTAAGGCCTGCAAGGAGGCTGCAACCTTGCTGAGTCTCTCTAGCATGTCTTCCAGACCTTGCAGAGCCTTGCACCCTCAGGAAAAATGACGCTTAAATTGGTCAGTGTAAGTGCCGGGGGATGCTGGGGAGGTCGCGTCCATCTGGCTGATGATCCTAGCTAGGTTTTACTTTTGGGGAGGACTTATATGGATGAGTGCCAGCAAAAATCATGCAAAAATGATGGTAGATCTTACTTTCAGGGGAGGTCTTATTTTCAGGGAAACAGAGTACTTTTATTCCATTTTGACTCCAACAAACTTTCCTTTGACTGCAATGAACCATTTAAATGTAGTACAACTACGCCATGTCAGGCAACACCCTGTAACTACTAAAAGTCATGGTTCAATCGAATGATAGTTGTTCCCCTTGCTATCATGGGACATGATGGAGAACTCCTCCCATTTGTCCACCACGTGCCTCATGATTAGCTCACACACCTCCCTAGCCATGAGGTGAGAGTCATTCATTAGATAGGAGAGGGACGGAGACAGGCAGGCTCCATCTCCTGTGATGGGAACAATTGTGTGAAGCACCATATCACTAGGCTTACCATATTTTTCTATTCTTAAACTGGGACGCCCCCCCACAATTAATTAATTAATTAAAGAAAAAGAAATGTAAAAATATGAAGGGGGCGCAAAGCACACCCATTGCAGCGCAAAGAGCAGGTGAAACGGTTAATTATTTAATCATTTTTACAATAAACTAATTAATTAAATTTACTTACCCCATCGTCGCCGTCGTTGCCCGTCTCTGCCGTGCTGCTCCTCCGCCATGCTGCTGCTCCTTTGAGCCAGTGAGAGAGCGGGCGAGCCACCGTGAGCCTGCCCGCGCCGTGCGAGCCTCTGCAAGGCTAAAACGGCCCGGACTGGCTCTCGCCCGCCCTCTCGCTCGCCCACTCTATTGCAGGCTCCGAGCCGGCGAGCCGGCGAGGGCCTGACTGAGCCACGCGACCCTCGGCGAGGCTCACTCAGCCTGGGCTGGCTCTCGCTCTCCCGCTCTCTCACCATCTCAGAGCCAGTAAGACAGCAGGCGAGCCGATGCGAGCCTTGCTGAGGCTCGCGCAGCCCAGGCTAGCTCTCGCTGGCCTACTCACCCACTTGGTGCTCGCCGCCACCATTATAGATGAAACTTCCCCAGGCGCCAGCAATTTGGCTTGCGAAATCTCGCAAGATCTAAGATGTCGGCACACAAATCTTCTGAGGGCATCATGCCCTCACGAGATTTGTGCGCCCACATCTTGGATCTCGCGAGATTTCATGAGCCATGATGCTGGCGCCCAGGTAAGTTTCTTTATTATGGCGGTGGCGGCGACAAGAACAGAGGCTTATCAACTGGCCAAAAATGGTACTGGACGTTTCCAGGATCGCGGGTCCGATTTCGGGACCGTCCAGAAATTCCAGGATGAATGGTAAGCCTACGTAACTCCATTAACATTTAAAAACTCAATGTCCATACCAACTTAAAAAGCAATAGAGTGAGTGAGGGAGAGAAGGGGCAAAACACACTAAATGTGTAAAATATTCCTTTCATATATATATGATTTTTGGAGTCAGCACCAAATTTAATGCAAACTAATTACATACATTTTAGTCACATGATAAACTATGTAATTGTTGTGGAATATTACTAATAGTTCTGAAGAGAACTGGTTTACATACAAGGTTCTAAATAGCCAATGAAAAGTGACAATTAAGTTAGAAAGTGACAGTTGGGCGTTGAGAGGAAAGTGAAAGATCCTAAAGATTGGGGGAGACAAAAAAATACCTGAGAAAAAAATGTGGGTGGCACATATCACGCGCCACCCCCGCTTGCCTTGCTACCCCCCTCTGCACCGGGAAGAGGTGGGAAAATGCCGTCAGCCCACTGACTACAACGAATTCTGGGGCGGGGTGGGACCGAGGGATCGTAGGCGTTCCGCAATGTTCCCCTCAGAGGACTTCCTTGTCCTTGAGGCTGCAGGTCGCTAAGGATATCGCCAAAGTCAGAGGTTGGATTCCGGGGATTGTTATCCTCTGGTCAGGCACGCTGCCACACAGGGTCTGGCGTGGGGCATTTCACCCCTGTCATGTTGACATTGCTCGGTGCATGGTGAACATTTACATGAGGAAGGTCTTCAATGCACAGGGTGGAGCGACTATCGCTCACCCTGGTATTGTCTATACTTCGCCAGCCCTGTTTAGGCGCAATGGCATTCAGCTCTCCCTGGCTGGTGCTGACATTCTCCTCAGGGACCTGCAGCAGGGATTTTTGAGCCTTCTGACTGGTTGTGGGGCAGTTGGGATCAAGCTTTAGGTTAACCACACCATGTGGCAGGTTGCGTGCAGGATGTGTAGGTAGAGATCTTCATTGGCATGCATTCTGAGGTAGCAAGGTCAAGGGGTGAGCCAGGACTGCTTGGATGATACGTACCTGGGTCAGTGAGGCTGGCTGGCAAGCCCTTTTGGCTCAGTAAGCAAAGACCACCATGTGGCTTACCTAGGGGGTGTCTGCGCTACCCAGCTTCCTCAAACCCCTTCAGGGTTGGCTGTGATAAGCTTTCCCAATCTACGAAAGGGCGAAGCTTGGAGTCATAGTGTCATGTCCAAGGGTAGTAGGGGGAACATACGGGCAGCACTGTTTTCCCCTCACCTAGTGCCCGCACACTGGGGGATGTTATAGAGTAGTTTATTCCCTGCTGCAGATTTTGTACGTTTATTAGAATTTAGTAGGGACCCTTTATCCAAGTCACTGTCTAGCATGTTTATTTAGGGGGTTTGACAGGTAAGAACTGAAACACAAAGTAGTCCCAAGAACAAATAAGTGTCCTCTATCGAATAAAAAACACCCCTTTTAACTGTTACCCCCTTTTTATCCCTTTAGGGGTGAAATTTAAAGAAACCATTAAAACACTTTCTAAAGACACCCATATGCCCTGCAGAAGCATGATAAAAAAGGTAAAGGTATCCCCTGACAATTAAGTCCAGTCGTTCCCGACTCTAGGGTGTGGTGCTCATCTCCATTTCAAAGCCGAAGAGCCAGCATTGGCCGAAGACGACTCCATGGTCATGTGGCCGGCATGACTCTCCTTGCCGCAGCACATAGCATGCATCTGGAACACGGAGCGCTGTTTACTATCCCGCAAGCGGTACCTATTTATCTACTCGCATTGGCATGCTTTGGAACTGCTAGGTTGGCAGGAGCTGGCCAAGCAACAAGTGCTCACCCCGTCGCGGGAATAGAACTGCTGACCTTTCAATCGACAGCTTATGGTTCAGCGGTTTAACCCGCTGTGCCATCCGCTGGCCCAAAAGCATGATAAAACTCCACAAACACAGGAGATACAAAGGGTTCTGTAATTGACCCCCAAATCTAGATTTGCCCCTTTAGGGGTCAATTAGGGCAAAGTCCTGAAATACGTTTTTCAGCATTTGTATGGGTACCCTTTGTAAGCAAAACCCAAGTCAATCTCGCAACTGGCCTAAGAGATCTTCAGGAATCTATGAAAACACATTGCGAGCCCAAGCCTAGGTATGTCTACTCAGAAGTATGTCCTGTTCAAGTCAATGGGGCTTACTACCAGGTAATTGCAAATAGGATCGCAGCAACCCTTTTCACCCCCTTAGGGGTGGAATTTCGAAAAATCCCTTTCATAGCGGGCACTTACATCACGGAAGGAACATACTCTCCGAACTTTATGTTTCTAGGCCCAGAGGTTGGGACTGGGTGGTGATGTCACCTTTTTTTCTTTTACCCCTTTTTTTTTTTACCCTTTTAGGGGTGAAATTTAAAAAAACAACACAAAAACTGTGAACATTGTTTCTAAAGATTATACAAAGACACCCGCGTGCCAAAAATTAATGTTATAGCTCCACAAACACAGCAGATACGAAGGGTTCTATAACTGACCTCCAAATCAAGATTCTTCCCTTTATGGGCCGATTAGGGCAAAATCCTGAAATTTGTTCTTCAGCATTTGTCAGGGTAACCTTTGTAAGCGGCTATCTCATCAGGCCTGAGAGATTTTGAGGAATCCCTGAAAACGCATTGCACCCCTTTTTACCCCCTTATGCGTAAAATTTCAAAAAATGCTTTCTTCGTGGGTGCTTATGTACTCCCAGCATTTAACGTGTCTAGGTCCAGGCGTATGGGCTGGGCGGTGATGAGTTAGTCATTGAGTGAGTCTGTCAAGGCTTGTTCTTGTATATAGAGAGATTAATAAAAGTAAGGAAAAATCTCTACTTGTTTTAGGGGCTGGTTAAAGGCTGCAAAGGTTGTGGGCCCCTTCTCGTCATCTATAATGAATTATGTCCCACCCCTCTGCAAGGCTCTTTACCTATTCTTGGTTTTCCTGATGTGAATGGGAGTGTAGAGGTTCAGTCAGCGTAAGGGAGACTGTATTCAGGGCACCTGCAATCTTTCACTTTTGAAAGAACACCTCCAGGTCTGTCTTCCTGCAGAAGCTGCTTCAGGAGACATTGATGTCTTTGTGATCTGTGAGTCTTTGTGACATCAGGACCAGGGCATCAATTTCCACTCTCACCTTTCTAGTCACACTTCATAGGTCTTGTAGGAAAGGGTTAAGAATGAATGTGAATATACAGGGATGACCAACAACCAGCGAAGCTACTGTACCCACCTCCCGGTGAGTTGTTTTTCTTTTTAAAATGGATAGAATACATCAGAAGACTGAGCTGGCTCGAAACAAGAGACCCTTGTGCACAGTGGCAGGCTGTACACACAGACGGTTGGTGCTGAAAGCTGTGGTCGTCTGTTCTTAGCGTGATTTTAGAACCAGTCCTCCACGTCCCAAATAGGCAATTGGAGTTGTCAGAGTTGAAAGCTCTAACCATTGGTTTGGCGTTGAAGATGTGGACCCAATGCATCGGGCCTCCCCTCAGAGGCTGAGGATACTGAGCTAACGGGACCATTTCTCCGATTGCCCGGCCCTGTGCATGGTCCTTCTTCTGTAGAGAGTACATCTTCTGATGTACTGTCAAATATCATCAGAGCGGGTGCAGCAGGTTGTAATGAAATCAAGAGATACAAAGCTATTGCTGTGCTATCCCATAATATCAGGATGGGGTGAACCTGCAGTGGGCTTGCTGAGTAGTACGGAAGTGAATGAACATGCCCAAGATCTTCATAGATGCAAATTACTTGGTCCAATCAAACGATGCTATGATCAGTGAAATTCTGCTGTTTTACCTTTCAAAGGGGACCCCATTAGCTCTGTGCCAAATGTTTGCGTAAATGTTGGTTTCAGGTTGGAGCTGATACATTCCCTGACAAATTATGTGAACATAGCTGTTCACAGCCATAGTTGCCTTCTGCTTCTGCTATGTTAGCACGACCCCCACCGCCCGTTCCCTGCTTCTTTGAGATCACAGATCTCATAGTGGCCACTCACTCATTCCCCCCCCCCATTTGATCAAGGAATGTGCAGATGGAAAACAAAACCATGCCATCTGACCATGCCCTGATACTAGGGAACATGCTCGACACATGCTGGCCATACGTGATGTTCATGTGTCTGAGACTCAATGTGAAGGAACTTGCTAATATTAACAAGGGCTTATTCCAAGTATCCAAGGTGTTCATGAAAAATGTCCCCTTTTGGCTCAGACCTGGACCCCGCTATGTATCTGGGGACTGATCATGGGAAGCTCCCTTACGCTGTCAGACCAGTGGTCCACCTAGCTCCACATTTTCTGCACTGACTGGAAGCGGTGCTGCAGGGTTTCCGAGAGGTGTCATCCCAGTGGCGCCTGGAGGGGCCCAGGGTTAAAGCTCGACCCTTCTGCAGGCAAGACAGGTGCTCTGCCACTGAAGGATGCCCCTTGCTCAGGCGGCAGGAGAGACGGAGAGGGAATGTTTCCGAGTACTGCTAGAGATGATGGAGGAAGGTTGGGAAAGTGAGACTATTACGACTATGCCCATGATGGGGGGTGCGGGAGAGGGCACACTCTGGGCTGGTTTGTTGGTTTATTATGGGAGCCATCTCCCACACTGAAGTTACTCCAAGTGGCTTCCAAAATAACAGAAGACTATAAAATGCAATTGCATAACATACAATGACATGAAAAAGCAAATAAAAGGGAGAAAATGAGTGATGTACAAAGACAGGATGAAAAACACAATGGGCACAACCTAGACCAAATTAAGCACTTGTGAGTGTGCAGTCCCAGTGATTTGCTGGAGGAGAACTGAACAGGTGCCTAAAAGCCTAAACTTAATTAACTCCTCCTGCGCCGATGAATCTGCGCCACTACATCTCATGGGGGAGCTTCAGGACCTGGAGGTCTTCTCTGCATAAGGGAACATTTGTTCCCTTGCGGGGTGTACGCCCTTGCTGCCATGCTCGGTCTACTCGGATCTATGCCCAGGAAGACGGATTGAGGCCAGGGAGGGAGATAGTATAGCGGTGGCGGCTCAGTCACCAATACCCCCCCTTCCTGGCCTCAATTCACTCCCTGCCCCATCTCCTCCCCATTCCTCCCCTTCTCCATTCCACTTACCCCCTGTTGACACCTGACCTATGTTCTGCTGTCGCTCCTATGTTCTGCTGTCATAAATGACTCTGCTTGTCGGCCTAACCCTGGATAGGGTTGGGCTGTACATGTCTCCCGTTGTAATCAATGGGAATTAAAGGGGTTTAACGTTGCTTGCATTATGCCCTTTGAGTTAAAGTTGCTATCAAAATGCCTTTCCACAGATCACATAGCAGTGCTGCCCTCTTGAGTTCCCAGAAGTGCCAATGTTTTGAAGAGAGAACAGAAATCGACACGTCCTCTTCATAGCCATACGTCTAACCTCTCCAAGGGCACAGTGCTGGACCAACAATGGTGAATCCCAACCAGCTTCCTGACCACGCAGTCCAGCTCAATTGTTCTACCTGTGGGAAGTCTGTTTGGACGTATGTAGTGTTCAGGCCAGGAATACTAACCTGGCTGGCGTTTGCAGGCCTCTGTCTTGTTGCCTGCTGCTGCATAGCCTTTTGTATCGATGGTTTGAAAGATGCAGAACACTTCTGTTCTCAATGCCATGCTTATATCGGCACCTGTAAACGTATCTGAGGAACTGTAGGTGTGTGATGAATGTTGGACATTTACAGTGAGGATGTGAGTTTGGCAAGACTACACTTTCATAACCATACACCACTTCTTGGCATTTTTCTCTTTGCTCCTCCCCCCAATAAATACTGTTGGACAAGCAGTTTAGAGTATACATTCGGTCACATTTATTGCATGAAGCCAATCATCAATCTGAGAACAACTCAACAGCAGATCCTGTCTCCAAGCTCTACCCCCCTTCAGTGTGGGCATCTGACCCAGAGGTGTCAGGAAACAGCATCTCTTTCCCTTTTGTGCATTCAGACTTGGCTGCAGGCCATCAACTGACATTCTGTGGGTATCAACGCCAGCCCTGATTTTTACGGACTGTCAGTTGATGACCTGCACCGCCTCCCCCAAGCTGGAAAGCAGTTGAGGTGAAACCTGCAGTCCATCTCGCTAACCTCCCTGATCTGGGCAGCATCTAGGGAATGGTACTACCCACCCCACCCTCCACTCCCCAGATCCTGCTTACCACCTCAGGATTCTCCCGAATTCCACACTGCCACAAACTTGCGTCACTACAGGGGGGGCGGAGCTGTAAGTGCTGCTGAAATCCGAGCCTCCCTTACACAAACGAACGAAGCAGCCCCGCCCCATCACTGTTGCAGCCTTTCAGGGAAGCAAAAACAACAGAACACCGAATTTCAAAAAATCCCTTTCGTAGCGGGCACTTACATCACGGAAGGAACATACTCTCCGAACTTTATGTTTCTAGGCCCAGAGGTTGGGACTGGGTGGTGATGTCACCCTTTTTTCTTTTACCCCTTTTTTTACCCTTTTAGGGGTGAAATTTCAAAAAAAAAATCACCACGTGAACATTGTTTCTAAAGATTATACAAAGACACCCGCGTGCCAAAAATTAATGTTATAGCTCCACAAACACAGCAGATACGAAGGGTTCTATGGCTGGTTAAAGGCTGCAATGATAGGTTGTGGGCCCCTTCTCGTCATCTATAATGAATTATGTCCCACCCCTCTGCAAGGCTCTTTACCTATTCTTGGTTTTCCTGATGTGAATGGGAGTGTAGAGGTGCAGTCAGCGTAAGGGAGACTGTATTCAGGGCACCTGCAATCTTTCACTTTTGAAAGAACACCTCCAGGTCTGTCATCCTCCAGAAGCTGCTTCAGGAGACATTGACGTCTTTGTGATCTGTGAGTCTTTGTGACATCAGGACCAGGGCATCAATTTCCACCCTCACCTTTCTAGTCACACTTCAAAGGACTTGTAGGAAAGGGTTAAGAATGAATGTGAATATACCGGGATGACCAACAACCAGCACAGCTACTGTACCCACCTCCTGGTAAGTTTTTATTTCTAATTTGGATAGAATACATCAGAAGACTGACCTGGCTCGAAACAAGAGACCCTTGTGCACAGTGGCAGGCTGTACACACAGACGGTTGGTGCTGGAAGCTGTGGTCGTCTGTTTTTAGCGTGATTTTAGAACCAGTCCTCCACGTCCCAAATAGGCAATTGGAGTTGTCAGAGTTGAAAGCTCTAACCATTGGTTTGGCGTTGAAGATGTGGACCCAATGCATCGGGCCTCCCCTCAGAGGCTGAGGATACTGAGCTAACGGGACCATTTCTCCGATTGCCCGGCCCTGTGCATGGTCCTTCTTCTGTAGAGAGTACATCTTCTGATGTACTGTCAAATATCATCAGAGCGGGTGCAGCAGGTTGTAATGAAATCAAGAGATACAAAGCTATTGCTGTGCTATCCCATAATATCAGGATGGGGTGAACCTGCAGTGGGCTTGCTGAGTAGTACGGAAGTGAATGAACATGCCCAAGATCTTCATAGCTGCAAATTACTTGGTCCAATCAAACGATGCTATGATCAGTGAAATTCTGCTGTTTTACCTTTCAAAGGGGACCCCATTAGCTCTGTGCCAAATGTTTGCGTAAATGTTGGTTTCAGGTTGGAGCTGATACATTCCCTGACAAATTATGTTCACGTAGCTGTTCACAGCCATAGTTGCCTTCTGCTTCTGCTATGTTAGCACGACCCCCACCGCCCGTTCCCTGCTTCTTTGAGATCACAGATCTCATAATGGCCACTCACTCATTCCCCCCCCCCATTTGATCAAGGAATGTGCAGATGGAAAACAAAACCATGCCATCTGACTATGCCCTGATACTGGGGAACATGCTCGACACATGCTGGCCATAAGTGATGTTCATGTGTTAGAGGATCAGTGTGAAGGAACTTGCTAATATTAACAAGGGCTTATTCCAAGTATTCAAAGTGTTCATGAAAAATGTCCCATTTTGGCTCAGACCTGGACCCTGCTATGTATCTGGGGACTGATCATGGGAAGCTCCCTTACGCTGTCAGACCAGTGGTCCACCTAGCTCCACATTGTCTGCACTGACTGGAAGCGGTGCTGCAGGGTTTCCGAGAGGAGTCATCCCAGTGGCGCCTGGAGGGGCCCAGGGTTAAAGCTGGTGCTCTGCCACTGAAGGGTGCCCCCTGCTCAGGCGGCAGGAGAGACGGAGAGGGAGTGTTTCCGAGTACTGCTAGAGATGATGGAGGAAGGTTGGGAAAGTGAGACTATTACGACTATGCCCATGATGGGGGGTGGGGGTGCGGGAGAGGGCACACTCTGGGCTGGTTTGTTGGTTTATTATGGGAGCCATCTCCCACACTGAAGTTACTCCAAGTGGCTTCCAAAAGAACAGAAGACTATAAAATGCAATTGCATAACATACAATGACATGAAAAAGCAAATAAAAGGGAGAAAATGAGTGATGTACAAAGACAGGATGAAAAACCACAATGGGCACAACCTAGACCAAGTTAAGCACTTGTGAGTGTGCAGTCCCAGTGATTTGCTGGAGGAGAACTGAACAGGTGCCTAAAAGCCTAAACTTAATTAACTCCTCCTGCGCCGATGAATCTGCGCCACTACATCTCATGGGGGAGCTTCAGGACCTGGAGGTCTTCTCTGCATAAGGGAACATTTGTTCCCTTGCGGGGTGTACGCCCTTGCTGCCATGCTGGGTCTACACAGATCTATGCCCAGGAAGATGGATTGAAGCCAGGGAGGGAGATAGTATAGCGGTGGCGGCTCAGTCGCCAATACCCCCCCTTCCTGGCCTCAATTCACTCCCTGCCCCATCTCCTCCCCATTCCTCCCCTTCTCCATTCCACTTACCCCCTGTTGACACCTGGCCTATGTTCTGCTGTCACTCCTATGTTCTGCTGTCATAAATGACTTGCTTGTCGGCCTAACCCTGGATAGGGTTGGGCTGTACATGTCTCCCGTTGTAATCAATGGGAATTAAAGGGGCTTAACGTTGCTTGCATTATGCCTTTTGAGTTAAAGTTGCTATCAAAATGCCTTTCCACAGATCACGTAGCAGTGCTGCCCTCTTGAGTTCCCAGAAGTGCCAATGTTTTGAAGAGAGAACAGAAATCGACACTTCCTCTTCATAGCCATACGTCTAACCTCTCCAAGGGCACAGTGCTGGACCAACAATGGCGAGTCCCACCCTGTTTCCTGACCATCCACTGCAGGTCAATTGTTCTTCCTGTGGGCAGTCTGTTTGGACGCATTTAGTGTACAAGTCAGGAATACTAACCTGGCTGGTGTCTGCTGGCCTCTGCATTTTCGGGTGGTTTTGCTGCTGCTGCCTGATTCCCTTTTGTATCGACAGTTTGAAAGATGTAGAACACTTCTGTCCTCAATGCCACGCTTTTCTCGGCACCTGTAAACGTATCTGAGGAGCTGTAGGTGTGTGATGAAAGTTGGGTGTTGGACCTTTACAGTGAGGATGTGAGTTTGACAAGACTACACTTTCATAACCATACACCACTTCTTGGCCTTTTTCTTTTTGCCCTTACAATCCACCCCAATAAATACCATGGGACAAGCTACTGAGAGTATACATTCGGCCACATTTATTGCATGAAGCCAATCATCAATCTGAGAACAACTCAACAGCAGATCCTGTCTCCAAGCTCTACCCCCCCCTTCAGTGTGGGCATCTGACCCAGAGGTGGGAGGAAACAGCATCTCTTCCCCTTACGGGCATTCAGACTTGGCTGCAGTCCATCAACTGACAGTCCGTGGGTATCAACGCCAGTCCTGATTTGTACGGACTGTCAGTTGATGACCTGCACCGCCTCCCCCAAGCTGGAAAGCAGTTGAGGTGAAACCTGCAGTCCATCTCGCTAACTTCCCTGATCTGGGCAGCATCTAGGGAATGGTACTACCCCTCCCACCCTCCACTCCCCAGATCCTGCTTACCACCTCAGGATACACCCAGATTCCACACTGCCACCCTCTGGACTGCTTCAAACCTGCCGAATTTGACCCCACTGGCTATCTGACTCAAGAAAAGAGTCTGGGGTAGGTGGAGGAATACTGCCCACCAGGGCCAATCTAGAAGCCCCTTCCAGCACTACTTGTACCATCATGCTGGAGCTGCCACAGGTTTCCCTTCCACTCTTCTGTGATAAAATGGGGAGTCACCATCCAGCAATGCAGTTCCTTCATGCCAGCCAGCACTGGACTTTCTGGGTGTTGGGGCAATTCAGGAATGGGAAGAAGTCATTATTTGGACCAGGGGCTTAACAAGGGTGGAGCCTGAAGGTCAGCTGCTCCAGGTACAGTGCCTGGGGGGCCACAACCCTCAGGTTCCAGCATTTGCCTGCTGCCTTCTTGCAGCGCCCCTTCACTGCACAGAGGCGTCGCTCCGGTAGGGGCAGGGCTGTAAGTATCGCTGCGGTTACAGTCGCTTTACCAAGCGAGGAGGAGGCAGCCCCGCCCCCTCACTGTCCGAGCCATTCGCCTACGGAGAAAGCAGCAGGCAGGGTCTCTTGCCTGCTACTTTCTCTGTAGGGGACTGGCTCGGACAGTGAGGGGGCGGGGCTGCCTCCTCCTCGCTTGGTAAAGCGACTGTAACCGCAGCGATACTTACAGCCCCGCCCCTACCTGAGCGACGCTTCTGTCACTGCACGATCATGCTGAGAAGGTACAGGCGCACGGAGGTCATTGCCAGCCCACGCATTCCACTTCTGAACATATGGGGTTCCAATTGCTCCCGAACTGGAAGTGACATCACATGACGTCACTTCTGGGGCACAGCAATCTCCCTTGCCCCAGGTGGCATGGGAGCTGGTTATGCTCCTGTTGTGGACCCCTCCCCTATAGTGCTGCTGGCAGGTTGCTGGGGGTCTGGGTACCAGCCCTTCACTGAGACCCTCATGGGGCTCTCTGATTGTGCATTAGGCACTACCACTGCTCCCTCGACCAGAGTCTATCCTGGCTGTCCCCTGCTACCACCCTGCTTCCAAGTACATAGGGGTTCCAATGCTACCTGAGCGCTACAGAAAAGGGACACACTGCCGTGGCTGCTGCACCACTAATGTAGCATGAAAGTCATGCAATATCTTCTCTCTCAGGGCCAGACTAAACATTACTTAAAATGGTACTGGACATTGGTACTGGAGTTTTTTCTTGTAAACAGAATCCAGAAGAGACAATCCGGATCAGAACCACGGTGCCCGCCCCCCCTCTTTAAGTAACCATGTATACAGTATGGTATATGGCAGTGACTTGGTGTTCACTGCTGGGTATGTTGGTGTACCGTCCACCTGGTTGCCCATCGGCTTCCCTACCTGAGCTGACCAGGGTGATCTCGGCAGTGGCACTGGAGTCCCCCCACCTGTTAGTGCTGGGGGACTTCAATGTTCATGCCGAGGCCCCTGTGACAGCGGCGGCTCAGGACTTCATGGCCGCCATGGCGACCATGGGCCTGTCTCAATGGATCAAGGACCCAACGCATGGTGCGGGGCACACATTGGACTTGGTGTTCACTGGTGGGGATGGGGATGGGGATCTGCCTATGAAGGAGGTTAAGATTACTCCTTTGTCTTGGACGGATCACCATCTGGTAAGGTTTAGACTGGCAACGTTTAATCACAGGCCAAGTTTGCGGAAGGTGGCCAAGTTTGCGGATGACACTAAACTTTTCCGGGTGGTGAAGACCAGCAAGGATTGTGAAGAGCTCCAGAAGGATCTCTCCAAACTGGGAGAATGGGCAGCAAAATGGCAGATGCGCTTCAATGTAAGTAAGTGCAAAGTGATGCACATTGGGGCAAGAAACCAAAATTTCACATATACGCTAATGGGTTCTGAGTTGTCTGTGACGGATGAAGAGAGAGATCTTGGGGTGCTGGTGGACAGGTCGATGAAAGTGTCGACCCAGTGTGCGGCGGCTGTGAAGAAGGCCAATTCCATGCTCGGGATCATTAAAAAGGGGATTGAGAATAAAACGGCCAATATCATTATGCCTTTGTACAAATCGATGGTAAGGCCACATCTGGAGTATTGTGTCCAGTTCTGGTCACCATACCTCAAAAAGGATATAGTTGAATTGGAAAAGGTGCAGAAAAGAGCGACCAGAATGATTTGTGGGCTGGAGCACCTCCCTTACGAGGAAAGGCTACAGCGTCTGGGGCTTTTCAGCCTAGAAAAGAGGCGCCTGAGGGGGGACATGATTGAGACTTATAAAATTATGCATGGGATGGAGAGAGTGGATAGAGGGAAATTCTTCTCCCTCTCGCACAACACCAGAACTAGGGGACACGCACTAAAATTGAGTGGAGGGAGAGTTAGAACAGACAAAAGAAAATATTTCTTTACCCAGCGAGTGATTCATCTGTGGAACTCCTTACCACAGGATGTGGTGATGGCACCTGGCCTAGATGCCTTTAAAAGGGGTTTGGACAAATTCATGGAGGAAAAGACCATCACAGGTTACAAGCCATAAGCAACCTCCTGGTTTTAGAAGTGGGTTTTCTCTGTGCCAGGTGCAAGGGAGTGACAATGGGAAACAGGTTATCTTGTTGTCTTGTGCTCCCTGAGGCATCTGGTGGGGCCACTGTGTGACACAGGAAGCTGGACTAGATGGGCTTTTGGCCTGATCCAGCAGGGCTCTTCTTATGTTCTTATGTTCTTACCCCTGCAGAGCTGGGAGACCGAATTGTATGGTCCGCCCCTGGAGACTGATGGATCCGGATGGTTTCCTGAGGGCTCTGGGGGAATTCCCAGCTTCCCAGGTCAGTGATTCATCCGAGGCTCTGGCTGCCCTGTGGTATGGGGAGGCAGCTAGAGCATTGGATCAGATCGCTCCCGAACGGCCACGGCCTTGTCATCGAGCCAAGGTGGCTCCTTGGTTTACTGAGGAGCTGCGGGCAATGAAACGACTGGGCTGACGCCTAGAGCGACGGTGGAGGAAAACTTGTGATGAATCTGACCGAACACAGGCTAGAGCCCATTTCAGGGCCTACTCTGTGGCGGTGATGGCAACGAAGAAGGCGTTTTTCTCTGCCACCATTGCGTCTGCGAGTAGCCGACCAGCGGAGCTCTTTCGAGTTGTCCGGAATCTGTTCCACTCGGCTCCTGTAGCGAATTAGTTGGAGTGTTCGACGGACCACTGCAATGATATCGCACAGCACTTCGCAGATAAAATTGCTCAGATTCGCCATGACTTGGCCTCTGGTTTAACAGTTCCAGAAGTTGTCCCTACGGCATCTGTCAATTCCAACATTATGGATTATTTTTACCTTATACAGCCTGAGGATGTGGATATGGTTCTCTGCAGTTTGTGATCGTATTCCTGCCCGCTTGACCCTTGCCCAGCTTGGCTAATAAAATCTGCGTGGGTTGGGCTGGCCGATTGGGTGGAACCTACTGTGAATTCATCTTTGCGGGAGGGAGTGATGCCTAGCATCTTGAAGACAGCAATTGTGCGCCCTCTCCTGAAAAAACCATCTTTGGCTTCCTCCAATTTAAACAACTATTGGCCAGTTTCCAATCCACCATTTTGGGGTAAGGTGATTGAGTGGGTGGTGGTGTCTCAGCTCCAGGGGATACTAGATGAAACGGAGTATCTGGACCCTTTTCAGTCTGGCTTCAGGCGGGGCTTTGGGACAGAGACAGCCTTGGTCTTGGATGATCTTCACCGAGGTCTGGACAGGGGGTGTGCATCCCTGCTGGTCCTTTTGGATCTCTCGGCGGCTTTCGATACCATCGACCATGGTATCCTTCTGGGTCGGCTGGCCAGGGGGCACTGCATTGTGACTAGGGGGCACTGCATTGTAGTGGTTCTGTTCCTACTTGGCTGACAGGTCCCAGATGGTGATGCTGGGAGATGCCTCTTTGGCGCCCTGCCCTTTACAGTGTGGGGTGCCACAGGGTTCTATTCTGTCTCCCATGCTTTTTAACATCTACATGAAGCTGTTGGGAGAGATCATCCGGAGATTTGGTGTTGGGTGTCACCAATATGCTGATGACACCCAGCTCTCTCTCTCTCCTTGCCATCTCGCTCCAGGGAGGCTGTGGATGTCCTGGAGCGCTGTCTGGAGGCGGTGGGGGTCTGGATGAGGGCTAATAGGTTGAGATTGAATCTAGAAAAGACAGAGGTGCTACTGGTCAGGAAAGCTTCGATGCAGGTACTGAGTCATCTGCCCATTCTGAATGGGGTTGCACTCCCCCTGCAGGAACGGGTACGCAGCTTGGGAGTACTTCTGGATTCACAGCTCTCCCTGGAAAGCCAGGTGGCGGCTGTGGCCAGGGGTGCATCTGACCAGTTTCGGCTGGTGCGCCAGCTGCGTCCGTACTTGAGTTGATCGGACCTGACCACGGTGGTCCACGCCTTAGTGACTTCAAGACTGGATTAATGTAACACGCTCTATGTGGGGCTGCCCTTGAAGATGGTTCAGAAGCTGCAACTAGTGCAGAATGTGGCGGCCCGGGTGGTTGCTGGAGCTAGGCGGTTTGACTCTGTTGAGCCGCTGCTTCAGCGGCTGCAGTGGCTGCCCATTCGTTTCCGGGCCCAATTCAAGGTGCTGGTAATGACCTTTAAAGCCCTTCATGGTTCAGGCCCAGGATATCTAAGGGACCGCCTTCTCCAATACATTCTGGGGATTTCAGAATGTTTCCTGTCATTAAGCAGGGGACACCTGTACAGGGAAGAGTAGGGTTGATAGAAAAGGTAACAGCCATGCCTCTGAAGTTGGATCTATAATGGCTGTTCCCACATGCAAGTGATCACTGGATGCTGGAACATGCACATGTGAACTTACCTTTAGAATCCCTTGTTTTAAGGCAGATGCTATCATTCTTTCATGGACAGGGCAATCCTGCCTAAGTATCCGGGTGGCCCAGGCCTTAAACGTAGCATCAGCTCACTCATTGTTCAGTATAGGGAATGAATTATCATTCCAGATGATGGCTGCATGATTAGGTGTGCTGATTTGCATGTAAGCCCCAGTGAATAAAGTGGGATTTAATTCCAACCAAACATGCACAGGCTTCATGTGCATGATTTCTGATCATGGTAATTTCCAAGAAAAAATATAGTTATTTAAAAAAGGATTCTGTCCAAGACTCACAAAACAATGGCTACATTCCTTTAAGAAAATGAGTTTCTTTTGAAAAGATAATGACCAGGTTGCAAGGTGGTGAAGAACGTTTGAAGCCAAAATGTCTTCACTGAAACAGATGGGTTGGATTAATAAACGCTTCAGGGATGTGACATACTAAAAAGGCAGCTGAGAAAGGCTCTTGCATGCACTGCTATGTGGATTAAAGTCAACAAAGTCAAGTGTTCGTCAACATTTTAAAATGGAGCAATTTCCAAATGAGTCAATTAAGAATAAAATGGCCCAATTTCGACCCCAATTTCATACAGCATCACAAATTGGCTTGCTGGATCAGAACAAAGTCCCTGTGGTCCTGCATCTTATTTGCAACAACAACCATCCAGATGTCTCTGGAAGCTCACAAACAGGCAAGAAGATGATGGACATCCACCATGATTTTTCTCTAGCATCTGGCACTGCCTTATCCCTAAAACCCTTTTAGTTTCTTAGGGTCAAGGCATGTTACTTTTACAGCGCAATCCTGTGCAGGAATCCGGCAGCTGAGCAAGCGTCCTGCCGCTGGAAGCCATAGCGAATGTGCCTCAAAGCACGTTTGTGATGACTTGGGAGTAAGGGTGGCCGGCGCGGAGGCCGGACGCCCTCACTTGCCACCGAATTGACCCTGTGGCTGCCAGATGAGGAAAGTAATCCCCCAGCAGGTGCGGGGGCTGTCTGGGCGGCGAGGGAGGGAGCCGGCCTGGGAGGGGGCAGGGATGGCGTCTGCCATGCCTCCAATCCCATTCCGGCTGCCGCAGCCGTTACACAGCCTCCTCTTCCACTGGCGGAAATCCGAGGAGGCCCATTGGGGCTTCCCCATTTTACACCAGGGGAAGGGGACGAATGTCCCCTTTCCACGAGTAGAACTCTGGGCTGCTCCAGAGTGGCCCAGAAAGGGGTTAGGATCCAGCGGGTGGCCCTGGGCCGCCCGCCAGATAGTTAAGCAGGATTGTGCTGTGTTGTGACCAGGATGCTTTCTTTCTTAAAAACAAAACAAAACAAACAAACCATAGGACTGGGGGGAGAGGGCATAAGAACTACAGCTAAACTGCAGCAGGGGAGGGGGCTTTAACCCCCCTACTCACAGTTTTGTTCTAGATCTCATCCATGGCACTTGCTCATTACATTAGGGAAAAAAAACTGCCATTCCCTTCAATGGAAGCTTTTTCTCTAATGTAGGTAGCATGTGTGCAGGGAGAATTCAGGAGGGCAATGGGGGCTAAGTAGTAAGACGTCCCTACCCCAGGAGCATGGCCAGTCTCTGCTGAGGGGGCCAGGGGTGGCTTGGCACCCCCCACAGCCCATGACACCCCCACATGATGTCAAAAGCAACGCTCACGGGGGGTGACATCACATGCCCCACCCCCACAAAAATAGGAAAACACACACACACACACACACACACACACACACACCATGTTTTCAGCTGTTATTTGGCCACTAGCGCTGTGGCCCACCTCCCTGCACCACTGCTGCCCGAAAAATGGCCCCAAAAATCGGCGAGGGGGGTGCACTACGGGGGGCATTTCAGCGGCAAAAATGCATCCTCCCAGGCACCGGTGTGATTGCGATGGGGGTGGTGGTGCATGAGCCGATACTTAGGTGATGGCACGGCGGAGTCAATCGGCAGCATTTACTTAAGTTATTTGAAGCGTTGTGCATCCCCCAGATCATGAGCAGCCGCCATGAGGACCAACGAGACTGGGTGCAAGCTTGCTTGCACAGTCTCTCCAGCATTATTAAATACTACTACTACTACTACTACTACTACTACTACTACTACTACTACGACAACGACGACGACGACGAAGAAGAAGAAGAAGAAGAAGAAGAAGAAGCCTGGTCCTCCAGAGTCTTTCTGGTCCTCCAGAGCCTAGAGAGGACCAGCAAGACTCTGGCGGACCAGGTCGGGAGGACCAGCGAGACTAGGTGCATGCTAGAGAGGCTGTGCAAGCAAGGTTGCACCCTCACTGGTCCTCACGGCAGCTGCTCATGACCGGGGGGGTGCACGAAGCTTCAAATAACTTAAGTAAGTGTTGCCGATTGACTCCGTTGCGCCATCACCCCCTGTTGCCGTCGCCATTGCCCCCGCACCACCTGGGGGCATTTTCACTGCCGGAATGCCCCCCGTGGTGCCTGGGAGTGTGTGCATTTTTGCTGCGGATTCAGCAGCAGCAGCAAAAACGTGTGTGTGTGTGTGTGTGTGTGTGTGTGTGTGTGTGTGTATTTTTGCCATTGGCAATTTTGCACCCCTGCAGCACGTGTTGCCCCCTACACCTGGGGCTCACCCCAGACTCCCTGCCCATTGCCTTCACCACACTGAATGGCTCTAACAGCGAGGGGGCAGGGCCTCCTCGTACCGGGTTGTAAACGGGGACTAGGATGGCACGAAACTTACAGTACCGCCCCCCCCACCGTAGTGACGCCTCTGGCCCACCCTACCCTAACCACTGCCCTACCCCCAGTGCAATTTTGCTGTGGTTCACATGCCCCCTCCCCAAGCACACTATTTACAGAATGGGGAAAAAAAAACCTGGGTCAACACACAAAATTAATGTGTGTGTTTTATTTGGAATCAGAAATATCTATCTGGAAATACAACTAAAATCTACACTGAGCCCATAAATCTAACTCATACATAGGTAGCAGATTTTCAACCCGTGCATCCTTCACGTTTTTGAAAAATGGCAAATATTTGGCTTCAGTACTTGGATGTAAGGTAGACATGCTTCCCGTACATGCAATTCCCCACCATGGTAGAAAGAGTTAGACCCAAGTCGCCTCACACTGCTGCTGTAGTCCCAGCAATGGTCCACAGCCCCACTTGCCCAGCGGCTTCCTGTTCATTCTCATATATGAAAGGGAAAGCTCTGCATGCAGAATGGGCAAAGCTGAGACTTGAGAGAGACACATGAAGCATATCTTTCCACCAGTGGGAATAGGGTATCCCTGGCATGCATGGGACTCTGGATCATGCACATTACCTCGAAGGAAGGGTGGGTGCATTTGCATACCTAATGCAAATCTTTGATTATTTGTGCTAAAAACCACATGGGTGAAAATGTTTCATACAGTACTAGAGATTTAAAAAAAAAAACCCTGTTTAAAAGATATGTCTCATCATTTCTCTGTCCTGACTCCAGCTCTTTGGAGGTTGTGTGTTTAGTGTGTTCTGCAATCTGTTTCCATGGAACTGGTGAGATCTGTTTAGTCTCACCACAGACACATTTGAAAGGAGCAGCTGGTTAGGAGGATCTTCTTTGTTCTCTGAATTAAAAAAAAAATCAAGAGGCAAATGAATATGATTCTCTAAAGAAGAAGGACATGCGAAAAGAAAGCATGTACTAGCCAAATGGCCATTTGCTTGCAATTCATTTAGGAACTCTGCCTGTCGTCATCGTCTCCCTTTTCCAATTAAAAGCCTATAACCGAAGGCATTGCGATACTTCACAGTAATTGGATGCTATGGCTATTCATTGATTCTTGATGAGGAAAGCACGTGTTCAATGTGCGTATTTTCCGCTCTCTCTCCAATCACAGCTTATACATTTTCCTTTTACCAAGTTCATCATTTAAATTCTCCTGTTGCATCCAGCACACGGATCTCTTCCTTGCCCTTCTAATTGATTGAACTGCACTTTCCCCAGCAGCGTATTTCGGAGATCTTGAGGATTAATAATCAAATCAGGCCTGTCAAGAGCTATCACGCTACAACACTGTTTGCTCTCCGCTGTCATCTGCATTTCTCTATGGGAAGAAGATTGAATGTTACCTAACACCAAAGACTGTCTTACCAACACAATAATATCAGAGCTGAAATTAACTAGACTTTCTTCACTTTCAGACTTTTTAGAAATAACTCTGTTTATATACTTTGTAAAGATGGGACTGCTAGGAGATCAAATCAGTCAATCCTAAATGAAATCAACCCTGACTGTTCCCTGGAAGGACAGGTACTGAGGCTGAAGCTCAAATATTTTGGCCACCTAATGCGAAGAGAGGACTCTCTGGAGAAGACTCTGCTGCTGGGAAAGATTGAAGGCAAAAGGAGAAGGGGAAGGCAAAGGATGAGATGGTTAGACAGCATCACCGATACAACGAACATGAAAATGAGCGAACTCAGGAAGATAGTGGAGGACAGGAAGGCCTGGCGGGATATGGTTCATGGGATCACGAAGGGTCGGACACGACTTAACGACTGAACAACAACAACAAAGATGGGGTATGGGAATACATTCCCAAGAATTTTGTGCATTAAAAGCCCATGAATCTGCAAGTCCCTGCAGGTCCTCCTCACAATCCATAGTCTACCATCTCTTCTCTGCTTTAAGGGAAGAGATGTTCTGTACATTTCCTTTTGCCACAGAAGTGCTAATCTCCATGGAGCGAGTGTCCATATAGCGTAGTGATTCTCCTCAGACCCATGTCAGTGGCAGGCATTGGCAGAGGCAGGGGACGTCATTACCAACTTACTTGCTGAATTCTGAGTTCTGTTTCATGATACAATTGAGAGTGAAATCTCACCACTGCCAATCCTTCTGGCAAAAGAAACATATAAGTGAGTTCTCTGGGTTCATATGTTATCTTGGCATCTTGGGAACTGCAGCAGCACACTGCCTGTGGGTCATGAGAAGCCATGTGGGAGAAGCACACGTCTCCCACAACAACCTTGACTCTGGTGAGGGGTCTTCTCATGTTACCTTGGCAGAACATAAAGGTGTGGCATGATGCAACCCCACACATAATTGAGGTGAGATCATGAATAACATAAGAGCCTAACCTGCATTGGAGGCAACGACAAGAGGTGTTGGTGGCCATATCTGGTGGGAATGTAGAACAGCAGCTCTGTTGGGGCTTTGAGGTTCTGTTCCTCGGTGACGCGATGAGCTCTCACACAGGGTGGCGCAAACTCTAGTGATGCCTCTGCTTTGAAGTTTAGCATTTACCCTCAACAGGGTTTCTTTTCTTTCCATAATAAAAACTGGAATCATTTGCCTCAAGAATTCATTCCCCAATATCTACACCTTTTGGGCTGAATCCAAGGATATGTTTACCAGGGACTGTACCTTGTGACTACAGTGGGACATGATAGAGGTTTATAAAATTATGCACGGTATAGAGCAGAGGTGTCAGACTTGTTTCATACAGCAAGCCAAATAGCATTCGTGGCACCTGCTGAGGGCTGGAAGTGACATCATTAAGCAGGAAGTGATGTCATTAAGCAGATGAAAGCCTGAAACAAGCACTTCGTTCTCATGTAGGAACTCATTATTTAGCAGCAAATGACAGAAGAGAAAATCTGCAAATCTTGATAATTTTTCAAGATATGGGAGAGCCCAAAGCCAATGATCATGCGAGCCACCCTTTCAGCAGCACTGCTTCTGCCAACGCGTCTCTTCGCAGCTCAGCAGCTGAGAGATGCTCTGTGAAGTGATGCCTTTCTGTGTGATAATTGGGCTCTCAAAGCAGCTCAGAAGTTTCTCCCTCTCTCACCCCTTTTGGTCTGCTCCTTCCACCATAGCATTCCTTGCCTTCACAGGCTTCCTTACATCTTTGCCTCCCAGAGCCTTGGCAGAAGCAGCGCTGCTGAAAGGGCAGTGCTGGGAGACCCCAATTATCACATGGGCCAGATAAAGAGCTTTTGTGGGCCGTATGCAGCCCACAGGTCTTGTTTAACACCCCTAGTATACAGAGTGGATAGAGAAATTTTTCCATCCTCTCTCACAATGCTAGAACTAGTTAATGGGGCAATTCAATGAAGCGGATAGGCAGTTGAGGTAAGATGGACAAAATAAAGTACTCCACTCAGCGCATATTTAATCTATGGAATTTACTACCACAAGGTGTGGTGATAAGCACTAGGCTAGATGGTTTTAGAAGGAGAGTGGAGACATTCATGGAGGAGACATCTGTCAATGGCTATCAGTCCTTGTGACTATGTGGAATACCCAGGTGCCTCTGAACACCAGCTGCTGGGGAATCATGGCATGAGTGGGTTGTATCCATCTGATGCTTATGGGCTTCTCAGAGGCACTTACCGTATTTTTTGCTCTATAAGACGCACTTTACTCCCCCAAAACATAGGGGGGGAAATGCGTGCGTCCTATGGAGCGAAGCCTAAAAAAAATAAAGGAAAAATACTTACCGGAGTTTTGGGAGGCCTGCGCGAGCCTCTGCAGGCCTCCCCGATCTTCAGTTCGGTCGAAAACAGCGATTTTCGGCCATTTCTAAACTGGAAATGGCAGAAAATAGCCGTTTTCGGCCGAACTGAAGATCAAGGAAGCCTGCACGAGCCTCTGCAGGCCTCCCCGATCTTCAGTTCGGCCGAAAACAGCGAAAAACGGAAATGGTCGAAAATCGCTGTTTTTGGCCGAACTGAAGATCGGGGAGGCCTGCAGAGGCTCGTGCAGACCTCCCCGAAGCCCCCACAGGCCTCCCCGAAGCGCCCCCAAGCCCAGGTAAGTCAAAACCTTTTTTTTCTTTATTTTATGCTCCATGGGATGCATGCGTCCTATGGACCGATGCGTCCTATGGAGCGTAAAATAGGTAATTGGTCACTGTGGGAAACAGGACACTGAACTAGATGGGCTGATCCAGCAGGTCTCTTTTTATGCTTTAGCACGTTGTTTCCCAAACTTTTTCAACCTGCGGCTCCCTTGACCATCGGCAACCATTGGCTGCAGCTCCCCATGTCGATGCCTGCCAATTGGCATTGCGCTGTTTTCTGAGAGGATTCCATGGCACTCTGCGACTCCCCTGGCTGGTTTCCGCGGCTCCCCTGGGAACCACTGCTTTAGCAGAAGAATGTATTTGGGAGGATTGGAGTCAGTTTTCCTTCATGACCAGGACCACAGTTCAACACAGCGCATTGCTGGAGTTTGGCTCTTGGAGGCAATTAGGGAGGCAGCATGTTCACACTGTAAAACACTTGTTCGTATTGTCCTGGCCCATAACCCAAACAGTGTGGCACTATGCAGCAGAGTCAATTAACTCCCTGTAAACGTCCTGTGGAGGCAGCCCCAAATTAACTTGCTTTTAAATTATTATTAAAAGTTCAAAAGCTCAATTAGGCATCAACCAGGTCTTAGCTTGAGCGAAAGTAATTACAAAGCCATGGTTGAATACTCCAAATGAAGCTGAATTAATCCTCACACGTTACAGTATTTTAATGAGTTGGATTAGCTCACAGGCTTTGGAAATCATTAACTTTGTTAAACTAACATTTCACTGTAGTCTTATGGCTGATAAATAGGATTACAATGATCTTGATAACTAAAGTGCTGTACCACTCAAGTGATCATAAAAACCATGCATTTCCCCTGAAGAATACTGTTTATTCTTTGTTTTGGCATAAAAAATGAAGTTTTGTCGTTATAATGAAAACATGTTGTTTTTCTTTTTTTAAAATTGCTGCACAGTTTTAAGTGCCGCACACATCACTCTGGAGAGATAAGCAACTCATTGTTGGAGAATTCCAAGTATTGTATATTTATGACATTTATAGCCTGCCCTTCCTTCCAGAAGTTCAGAGTGGCAGCTTACTTGTTCCTCCGGCTCCTGCTTCACAACAACCTGTGGTTAGAGCTGCTTAGATGGCCCAAGGTCATCTATTGCTAATCCAAGCTAAGAGCTTCCAAGCTAATCGGGGAAGATTCATCATGCGCCTTAGAGCAGCACCTTACAGGACCATTATGCCAGTCCACTTGCGCAGGTCAGTCGCATCCTGAATGCATGACAGTGTGCAAATATACATGCGTGCCATTCTATTGGCCATACCAAATAAAAAATAAGATCTGCCATGACCTGCTTTCATATTTAACAGGTGCTCTTGATTTACCTTGGAGGCCTGGGAGCCGCAAAGCATGCATGATCCTTCCATGCTGCTTTAGTAACATCAGGAACCCCAGGTCATGTACATGGGAGAAGCCTACAATGTGGCTCCTTCTAATGGCAGCATTGCTCCAGCTAGTGTGGGTCGTGGCGTGGGAAGTAGCCATTATCCCTAACAGAAAAGGAATTGTTATTCCTAAAATTGAGTGGAGGGAGAGTTAGAACAGACAAAAGAAAATATTTCTTTACCCAGCGTGTAATTCATCTGTGGAACTCCTTGCCACAGGATGTGGTGATGGCATCTGGCCTAGATGCCTTTAAAAGGGGTTTGGACAGATTCATGGAGGAAAAGACCATCACAGGTTACAAGCCATAAGCAACCTCCTGGTTTTTAGAAGTGGGTTTTCTCTGTGCCAGGTGCAAGGGAGTGTCAACGGGAAACAGGTTATCTTGTTGTCTTGTGCTCCCTGAGGCATCTGGTGGGGCCACTGTGTGACACAGGAAGCTGGACTAGATGGGCTTTTGGCCTGATCCAGCAGGGCTCTTCTTATGTTCTTATGTTCTTATGTTATAGACAGGCGTGATCCAAGCCAAAGCCTGAAAGACTGGTTGATGTGCTTCCCCACCCCCAAATGCTGGTGCCCACTGACACTAGTACCCCTCTGCATGCCAACATCCCCTGCATGCCAGCACAACACACACACACACACACACACACACACACACACACACACACACTAAATTTCCCCCTCTTTTTTGTTTATTGACATGCACATTAGCACATGCCTGCTGCTGCTGCTGCCTCCGGTGAGTGGTATAGTGACAGGAACCCTCCCGGTGACAGCTGTAACCTCCTTCCACCCCCTCCAGCTCCGCTGCCACAATCTCTGCAGTGGTGTTGGAGCCCCCCCCCCCAGCTGACATGCCCATCGCTGGCCAGAAGGCGGATGAGGCAAGCAGGGGCAGTGATGTGGCTGTGGAGGTGGCAGATTGCTGCAGGCTACAACTTGTGCCTCTCTGCTGCCCAAGGCAATATCTTTTTTTTTTTTTTTTAAAAAGATGAACACAAATATGAATGTTAACTGACAGCCCAACCCGATAGCCATAGCATGCAACACCACTGACAGAGCACAAACTGCATGCATGCCTTGGTGGGGAGGGTGAACCAGATGCCCTGGGAGAGGTAAGTAAAAATATTTTCTACTTACCTCCTCGTAAACTGCCTGGCCACCAATGGGTCTCCTTGGTCCTCAGGGTAAGTCCAAGGAACCTCACAGGATGTTTTGGGATGGGAAAAGGGGGATAGGATCTTGGCATGTGCCACTCCCACTGAGATCCTCCCCCTCCTACCCCTGAACCACCCCTGGTTCAGTCCACTCCCCACTCCAGTCCAACCCCCCCCCTCTGAACAGCTTCTAAACTGCCCCAACTGCCACTTTACCACTTTACACGTTCTAGCATGGGCTGAGCGAGCTGCTAGGCAAGCTGGCACACGCACAGAGCCTCAGCCATTTGCGCTGGCGGTCTTGCAGCGTACGACAGTGGCATGGCTTTGACAATGCCAGCCTGGGACTTACAGCAGCAGATTGTGAGATCCACTGCTGTAGGCCCTCAATAGTATTGGGCCATTAGTAAGTTAATTTTCATATTTATGCTCATTTTATTAAAGAAAAGACCCTGAAGCCAAGAAACAAAGCCAGGAGACTCTGATTTGAGAAAAGGTTTGACAGCCAAAATTGCCCAAGGCACTTGTGGAACAGGCCATTGCTCGAAGAACACTGAATCTTTCATGATGATCATGATACTTTTAGAGATGCCTTCTTAACCATCTGCTGCTGAAAGCTACGGCAAAGTCACCTGTCACCTTCCATAGCCTGGATCCTCATCCTGTGTGGAAAAGACTGTAAGAAAGCCTTTGAAGTTAGGTTGGGACTACTTGCAAGGGGGGAGGAGGAATGACAGGCAGGTAGCAGGTGCTTAGTCTTCCCACCAGCAAATTTCCCTGGGCAAATGCCCCCTGAGAAGTCTTGAACTTTTCTGACTGGGATAGAAATAGCTGGCAAGCAACTCATGGGAAATTGCCGAAGGGATGAAATGCCTTTCTCTGTCACAATAATACCCTATAATTGGACCCTACTGCCACGTTATTTGTTATCTTGGCAAATGTCGGATTGGGACCACACATTAACCAAGATAATGTCTCATCCTATTCTTAATAGGCAATCAGCCCTTGATATACCAACCAATTGCCTCCTAGCCCAGTGAATACAGATCTAATCTGTAGGATCTCCACTACAGAGCAATTAGGTAGCCATTGCAGCTGTAATGCTAATGCTTATAATGTTTCAGAAACAGTGTTGGCAAATGTCTGCTCATTCAACACTATTGTTGTTGTGAACTCTGATATGGGACAGTTCAGCCCATTGTGACAATGACATAGCCATAGGTGCAGATACATTATTTTAGGATCAGGACAGCAGTAACTACCTCTATACCCTCTAAAACACAACATTCATTCTACTACTTAGTATGTTCTGCATGAGTTCCATTTCCTACCCCGTTGAGCCATCTGGTGGCTAACATCTGCAATAGATCCTCATGCTCACCTTTTCCAGTTTTCCCTCCTTTTGCATTGTATCTTCCATCGTTCACACTCTCTTTCAAAATTAGTACATAGACAGCACTAATAAATACTTCTGAAATACATGTTCTAAGACAAGTAAAGGTCCTGCTACACTTGTTGCAATAAAGATGTGTAGCAAAATAAAATACCAGAGCTGCCACCCAATTAAATACTAGTCAATGAAAAGTATGAGTTTTGGTTGATTAATCAATTAATCTGTTGATCATATTTGCATATATTTGCATATGGGTAACAACACTAGTTCTGAAACCAATTGCTGTTCCCTAATTAATTGGGACACCTCTTAAGTCAATAAAAATATGCCACATTTCCAGAACATAGGAATATAAGAAAAGGCCTGCTGTATCAGGCCAAATGACCATCTAGTTAAGAATTCTGTTTCCCTCATGCCAACAAAAGTTCACATAGTCAGGGTGATGGTGTTCCCAGTAGCAATGTATGGTTGCGAGAGTTGGACCATAAGGAAGGCTGAGCGCCGAAGAATAGATGCTTTCGAACTGTGGTGCTGGAGAAGACTCCTGAGAGTCCCTTGGACTGCTAGGAGATCAAATCAGTCAATCCTAAATGAAATCAAGCCTGACTGTTCCCTGAAAGGACAGGTACTGAGGCTGAAGCTCAAATATTTTGGCCACCTAATGCGAAGAGAGGACTCTCTGGAGAAGACTCTGCTGCTGGGAAAGATTGAAGGCAAAAGGAGAAGGGGAAGGCAAAGGGTGAGATGGTTAGACAGCATCACCGATGTAACAAACATGAACATGCGCGAACTCAGGAAGCTAGTGGAGGACAGGAAGGCCTGGCGGGATATGGTTCATGGGATCACGAAGGGTCGGACATGACTTAACCATCATCATCATCATCATCATCATCATCATCATCATCAAACTTTTATTGGCATCACAAACAAACATCCAAAAACAAATACATCAATACACAGTCACCATCTCTCCAATGGCATAAGTCACTGTCCAACAGAAAAGAAGAGAAAACATTTTACATCTCTGTGTCAATAGTTAGGCTAGATGTCTGTAATACACTTCTACGGCAGAAAACCAAATAAAGATATTTAGCCACTATCTTGGTGAGCTCCTGATCTTTCATCTGTAATAAAAGACGTATGGCCTCCATCTCTGGTTTCCAAGCGGGAATACAGAATTGATTTAGGAATTGTTGGCGGAGATCATCATATAGTTTACATTTAAGAACCATATGTGCTAGGGTTTCCACCACGTGATCATCACATGGGCAAATCCTATCTCCTTCTACCATACCCGCGAACCTACCCCAAAGGAGGTTTGATGGGTTTGAGTTGAATCTAGCCAGCGAAAATGCCCTTCTTTCTTGTGGGTTGAACAAAAATTGTAAATAATTGTTTTTAATTTCATGTGCCCAAGAAAGTTGAAAACAGAGAGGGGAACATGTTTTCTCTGCTGCTACACTTAGCTCCTGGCGTTCAATATCCCACAGCCTAGTTTTTAGCATAGCCTTGGAGGATGGTAAGGACACAGAACCCAGATGATCCACTGACAGTCCAAGTTGCTGTATCTTTGTGTGGAATTGTTGTAGCCCTGGGGCAGAGAAGGGGTCTGACAAAAGTTAGCTAAGGAAAGGGTCTTTGTCTGCTAAAAAGCAGATGTTTAGCCACCATAAAAGAGATCTCACCCAGGCAACTGTCTCTACCTTGTGTTGACCTACCTCTAAACACAAGGCTGCATAGGGTACGCAGCGTGGGACAGCAAATATCTTAAATAGAAAAGCTGCCTGCACTCGTTCTACCAACTGGGTGAACCCTGACATCCAAGCTGGAATTCCATAGAGCAATTGAGCTATGACTTTGGCGTTGAAGACCTTAAGAGCAGAAGGGATATGTAAATTACCTCTTATTACAAAGAAGCGCATTATGGCCTGCAATGACAACTTACTGGCATTCACCACTGCTGCGCGGTGCGAAGACCACAGAAGCCTATGATGGAATGTGATCCCCAGGTAGTTGAATTCAAATACCTGCTGGATGGGTTTCCCACCAAATACCCAACTATAGCTCTTACGTGAATTCCCAAAAACCATTATTTTACTTTTATCAAAGTTCATACCCAATTTCATTCTGGACAGATAGTCGATACAGGCACTTACCAAGCGTTTTAAGCCTATTCTCGTCCGAGAAAGTAGAATCATATCATCTGCATATAGGAGAATGGGAATACTTGATACGTTAAGTTTTGGACTATGGGCATCCACCAGATTTAATGATGGAGCAAGGTCATTTAGAAAGAGGTTGAAAAGAGAAGGAGCGAGTACACAGCCCTGCTTCACTCCTCGATTTATAATAACGGGATCTGTCAATTCTCCCCCCTGGCGTTGATCTTATACAACAGGTGTTCTTTGAGTAAAGCTTTTTAATCAGGAAAAGTAACCCAGGTTCTAGGCCCATTGTCTCCAATTTGGTCCACAGCAGCTCCCTGTCAACTGAATCAAAAGCAGCCTTAAGATCTAGAAAGGCCACGTATAGACATTCTTTATGGTGCCGCGTGTACTTGGCGGCTAAGTGAGATAACACCATACAGTTGCGCAAAGTGGATTTCCCTGGCCTAAACTTAACGACTTAACAACAACAACAACAACAACAACAGTGACCAGTGGCTGTCACTAAGAATCCCACAAACAGGTTAGAAGGCATACGGTGATAGCTCTCCTGTCATTGCTCTCCTAAAACTGGTATTGAGAGGCACAGTGGCACTAAACATGGAAGTAGTGCTTGGTCACCATGACTTCTAGTCATTGACTTATCCTCCATGATTTTGCTCAATCCCATTTCAAAGTAATCCAAGCTAGTAGCCATCACCACATCCTGTGGCAATGAATTCCACAGACTAATTATGAGCATGAAGTACCTCCTTTTGTCCATCCTAAATCTCCCAATCAGTTTCATCAGATGACCCCTGGTTCTAGTATTGTGAAAGAGAGAGAGAAACATTTCTCTCTGTTCACTCTTTTCACCCTATGCATAATTTTATGTCTCAATCATGTCACTTTTTTTCAAAGCTAACAAACCCCAAATGTTATAAACTTTCTTCACAAGGAAAGTGTGCCATCTTCTGATAATTTTGAAACATATAAATGGTTCAAGGTCATGTATGTGAAAAGTCACCGGTCAGGGCAGGTCTAACATAGAAGCAAAGGTTTTTCAAGAGAGAAGATCCAATTGTGGGACAGAAGGAAAGTTGTGTAAAAACTAAATATCCTTCTGCAAGGACCATAACAGGCTGGACAAAGGCTTTGGTGTCAGGCTGATGATGCAAAAATGGAAAGCAACCGTAGAACTGGGTGCTGATCTCGCATTCCAAGGCCATGGGGATCGTCCTTTGGATTTTTGGCAAGGGGTTGACCTAATCTTCACTCTCTCCTAAGTGAAGTGTGCAGTCCAATGAATGTGTCCTTGCACATGATCTGAGGGTAACATGATACAGCCAATTTGTTGAAGCAAGTGGGTAAGCCACTTTGAATTCTATGACACAAGAAAGATAGTATATAACTGGAATACATAAACATGTTCAAGGGCTGAGAGGTAGCACTTACAAATCAGTGCCAGTTAGCATTGCTAGGTTCCTGAGGCCCAGAACCTGTGGCTCAGGGGGTGGAACCCTGACCTGAATGTAGAACTGAAATCCTGATTGGTGGCATGGGGCAGAGCCTGGTAGCATTTGCCCCCTGATGAGTATGCAATTAGAGCCTAGCTTTCCTTGTTGGCTAAGAAGTGGAGCCTGTGGCATGGAGCCAACACCAGGAACTTGAGCCAAGCAGAACTTCCTTACTCCTGAACACCCACTTTGCCTCTTTGTCCTGGAGACACCAAAAAGAAGCAAGAACTCTAAAACTTCAGGTTAAACCTTAAGCCCCCGTAACCTGAGTGCCAGAGGTTGCTGCAACATGAGCATTCATTGCAGGGTTGACTCTCATTGCTGGTGCCAATGAGGGGGTTGTGCTCCCTGCTCAGGGACTTGCTGTCGATTCCTCAGTGCTACAATAGCTCATAGGTATGGTCTGTTAAACTTGGAACTGCCCTTGAATTTATGAGCTGAATCATTTGAAGCTAGGGCTTCAGCAACAAACATACAAGGAAATAAGAGTTGGGGGCCATTTTGAAGGCTTCAGTACTGCAACGAAGTACAGTATACTCAATTGTATTTATGAGAGGTGGTGCCAGAGTGTATATATTCAATACCTGCCATAGCATACAGGACTGGAGAATAATTGGCTTTTTATTGTGTGGGGAGAATACCCTGACAATATTTATCCTACCTCTTGTTCCACAACATAAAAAAAATATTGACAAGAATGGGAGAGAACATGAGCCTATTAGAGGATGCTGTAGAACCATTCAATGAGCCCCAGAGGGCAGTTTGGCAATGCTGCAGATGATGCTGATGAGAGGCAAAGGAAGACTCCCGTGGCAGCTAATTGGACAGCTGTAAAACCTACAGATGGTGCATAACACATTTTCTTAAAATGACCTCATAAAATATATGGTGAAAGCCCTCATTTCATCACCATGTGCAGATCATCTTACTGATATGTTATTGCACATAAAAATTGAGTGCTTGACAACAAATGAAAACATCTAGAGAAAAAAAAAATGACTGAATTGATCTTAAGATCAATGTTATAATATTGAACGCATGCTGAGGCTATAATCCTATGTAGATTTAGGCATGTCAAAGTCTGCTTATTTCAAGAGGCATAAATGTTCTTAACTCTGCACAGGGTCTGGCTGCTTGTTGCTTGCTACGCTGCTCCTGTGTCGATATTTATTTACAATATTTATTTTATTTACAATATTTTTATCCCGTCTTTCTCCCCAAAGGGACCCGATATTGGCTTAGGAATTAACATTTACTATTTTACAAAGGATGCAGTTTAATTATTCTTAATAAAAAGAACATTAAGGTGTCAAGAGGTGTGTATGAGGCCAGATAAGGTCTTGCAGGTGATGTATACAGTAAAACCTTTTTATTTGCGGATTCGGCACCCGCAGATTTGTTACACCATGAGTCCCAGATCCGCGAATATCCATTCTAAGAACCCTGTAGAAAGGGGGGGAGCCCCAAAAGCGCTGTTTTAACCTTTAAATAGCAAAATCACTGCATTTTCAAGCCTCCACGAGGCTTCTTGAAGCTTCACAACCCACTTCCGCGTTGCGCCAAGTTTCTTTCCCCCTCCCAGCCTTGCACCCTGGGACAAGGCTGGAACGGGGGAAGAGCCTTCATGTGACCCGGAAGTGGGTCATGAAGCTTCAAGAAGCCTCATGGAGGCTTGAAAACGCCGCAATTTTGCTATTTAAAGGTAAAACGGTGTTTTGGGGGCTTTTTTCTTTCTACAGGATTTTTAATGCGGACCCCGGTATCCGCGGATCTTCGCTCTGTGTGTGTGTGTGGGGGTCCGGAATGAATCCCTTGAGAACAGCAAGGTCCAACTGTAATTGAAAACTGTTTGGAGAATCCACAGTGGGGCTCATCTAACCTATAGTTATGATGAAGTTCAAGCTCTGAACTGCTGGGATTCTGTTCCTGAATGTATATGATTCCCTGTATCATCAGGTAGATGAATTAGGGCCCTCTATCCCCCCCCAAGGCATGCACTGCATCCAATGGGGGGGGTGACCCAAGGGCAAACAGGAGGGAAGTATAAAACAGTTATACTTACCTCTCAGTAAGCCCTGAGGCTGCCTCAGACATACACCACCACTTTTGGTGGTGTATGTCCATGGAGAGAAAAGGGGCAGGGAGCTCCTCAACAGATGGCGTGTGTCATTTGGCACATGTCATTGCTGCTGGATCCACCCTCTCCCGCTGCCTCTCTGCCCCATTCCTCCCCTTCCACAATTTCACCCCCAGTCTCCCCCTTTATGCCCATCCCTGGCCCCCACTGCTGCCTTATCTGGTCCAGTGATGGAGCTGCAGTGCTGCCACTTCTTGCAGCAGCACTAACAAAATGGCCGCCTTCGGCATTTAGGAGCATGTCCACACTATAGACTAAAAAAACTAACTTAGTTGTAAGGACCTTCCCAGTCTTTGTGGGGGAGTCGAGATTCAGAACTGGAAACGGACACAAGTTAGTGATAAGAAGTGCTCATGACACACAACTTATCATTTGTTTATTCTGCTTAATGTGGCCCTGCCTTTTGTCCAAGGGACTCACAAGGTAGGTCCAAAATACCCGTATGAATGGCTAATAACCAGCCTGTGAGGTAGGGTTGTCAACCCTCCAGCATTAAACTGGGGTCTCTAGGAATCAACACCCATCTCCTGGTGATTCCTGAAAGCAATCCTGGTAAATTTAATAGGGCTTCTAAGAATTTATTTATTTACAGTATTTATTTATTTACAGTATTTTTACCCCGCCTTTCTCCCCGAAGGGACCCAAGGCGGCTTACAACATGGGAAAGGAATACAATACAAAAAATAATCACATTTAAAACAATAAAAACAATTCACAAAAACTAGTAAAAAACATCATCTAAAAATTAATTAAGACAGAACAAATTACAATTAAAACAAGAGCATAAAAAACAGCAGCACCCCACCTGTACCAGCAGGATGTTAAAAAAGGCAAGGACTCAGAAGGCGTCCTTAAACAGGAAAGTTTCCAGGCCTCGCCAAAAGGTCTCCAGGGAGGGAAAAAAGGCATAGCTTCATTTTGATCCTGTGCTGCTTTAGCAACTGCTCACACCTTAGCCTGTCTCAAACTTAAAGAAGTAGTCCAAAGAGAGCTGCAGTCAGTATAAAGCTGATCGTTGTAATTAATAACACATTTGTACTGGGCTTCTTAAAAACTTTAAACAGGCAAGTCATTTCCCACTTGTAATGATTATTGATGCAAAAAGGGGAGAACATTTGAAAATTAAACAGAAAAATCCCACTCAACATTCTGACAGGGAAAGCAGAGACAGTCCAAATGATACGTTCAATTATTAATTTTGTAATAACTTAAACCTGATTAGTATTTGAAGGCGGATGAATAGCTACAAAGTATCATTATAATAAACTTGAAATTCTTGATTCCACGTGGTGCCTTCAAGAGCGTTTAATTTTTCCCTTCTATTATAATATTCATAGCAGATATAAAGAGATATCAGTCATTCAAGGGTAAAATGACAAGAGATTTAGCTCTGAAAATGATGTTGTTAGTCATGTCAGCGTTTAATCGGAATTGTGAAATAATTCAGAATCTGGAAATCCAGGACCTTAAGGAATCCCTCACAGTTGTATATGCAGAATTTTCTACTTCTCAGAACCCTCAGCGAGGATTTAAGATACTAGAACTCTTTGAAATGTTGAACATAGTGGCAAGAACATTGTGCAAGAGCTCTCATTTCAAGCACTGGAGGCAGGAAAAAGCATCTGCCTTTGGGACCTTCCAGAAAATCAGGGGAAACCAGGTCAGTTGGATGTTGCTCCATCTTTGGAGACACATTGATCTAATTTGTTTACAGAAGTCTCTGGGAAAATGGACCGTTGATGTTGATAGCTATTCTGTTGATGACCATGTTGAGCTCCGGAGTATGAAGCTAACTCAGGCCATGGGAAAAAAAATAATCATCCTAAGTTTCTTTTTCCTTATCTGGACAATAATTATGGCTTTATTTATTTATTATATTTATATTCTAGTTTTCCTCCAAAGAGCACAGTGCAGTGCTCCCCCCTTTGGTCTTGCAACAACCTTGTGAAGAAGATTAGTCTGGAGCTCAGTGACTTTTAGCCCAATCCTATGTAACCCTTGCATGGGTGTAACAGTAGATTCCCCGGTGTAAGACCTCTTATGACTGCAGTTTAACTTGCAGTATGACTACGGACGCAGAATGGACACAGGCTTAACCCCCCTTGGACACCTCACATGCGCAGTTCGGATGCAGAATGGATGCCGGCACAACTCCGTCGGTGCAGGGGGCATTCCGGGGGTGTCTGAATGCCCCCAGAATGCCTTATGCACTGGCGGAGTTGCGCCGGTGTCCATTCTGTGTCCGAACTGCACCTGTGAGTTGTCTGAGGGGGGTTACGCCAGTGTCTCCTGCGTCCGTCGGCGTATGGCAAGTTACACTGGCATAAGAGCTCTTACACTGGGGGATCTACTGTTACACCCGTGCAAGAGTTACACAGGATTGCGCCCTTAGTCTTTTTGGTGCTATCTAAGCAGAGTTCTTCTGGCTGGTAGATCCTTGTTTTTTTGTCTCTCTTCTGGGAGAGAAGGCTACTCTACAGCCCTTTATGACAATTTGGCAAGTGTCTTTGCAGATTAAAACCATTTGTATCCAGGCTGATTCAGAGCAGAGGCTAATCCAGAAGTGTCCTTTGCACCATCTTGTCACAGTTGCTGGATCCCTTCACTGCTATCCGGTCTGGCCCGGACAAGCTGGCAGGATGCGTGACTTAATGCCTCTCTCCCGCTTAGCCGACAAACCGGCTCCCCTTTCCCCAGTGGCTGCCGTGGCCACCAACAAGGTGGGGGTTACCTCCAACTGGGCCGCATCAGGGGAGATGTCCAGCTCAGCCCCAAAGGGACCTGAGTGGCTGTCTCCCGTTGATCAGTCCACAGCCGAAGCCACCAACCCACCCGTCGGAGGCACGGAGGGGGCCACTGCAGCAACACTTACCCATACGTCCTCAAGTCCCATCGTTGAAGTCTCTCTGACATCATCACCTTCCCCGGCCGGCACACTGTGGACTGGGACCGACAGGGAGCCACGTCATGCCATGATGGATCAACAAGAGCGAATGCTCACGGACTGCTGGGAGCAGGTGCCACGGATGCTGGGCATGGTGGTCAGCGCGCAAGGTCCTCGCGCCTGCCGCAGGAGCCTAGCCAGATTCCCGTGGAGTCAGAGGTCTCCACAGATTGCAGACACTATAAGCCAGGCTAGTGGTCACAGGATCAACTTTATTGATCCTAGGAGGAGTAAGCAGGAGCAGGTGTCAAGGGAGAGGGGAACGACGGGCGCGGAGTCTACAAGGGCTGATCATGAGACAAAGGCAGGAAGGGCTATATAAATGCTGTGCAGTGATGTGGAGGAGTGGGCTCTGGGTGTGACTAACTGAGGCCCTGAGCCATTACTTACAGTGAAGCCACATCAGGAGAAAGATGAGGGTGCCTTCTCTGGTAACTTCTGAGGCCTCATCAGTGAGACCCTTGGGGGAGAAGACTGGGTAAGACCCTGTGGCCTATGTCGGACTGGAGCCTGATGCCCCAGATGTGGTAGGTCCTGATATTGACCTAGCCTTAGCCACCCCCCTTCTGGGGTCCCCTGAATGTGCACCCCAACAACTGCATTTCTTCCTCTGAAGCTCACACAGCACACCCAAGAGATGCAAGCAATGGTGTACCTATTAGATCCATATCATGGATTATGTAGGTGAGCCAAGACACCTTGGCATCAGAAATGAGGCTCAGGATGGATATATTTTCTTGTGAGGCAGAGAGTGCTTCTCTTCCTCTCATCAGGAGGGATTCTACCTCTTTGAAAGGAATGGGCAGCCCAATCCTGCCTAACTTGATGCCCTGTGATGCAGCAAGGCCGGTGCAGCCAATGCTGCTGCATCCAGGGTGCAAAGAGATGGGCTGGAGGTCACCTCGGGGGAAAGGAACATTTTTTCCCTTACCCTGGGTAAAGCCAGCCTGCCAAATGGGTCTCCTGGGTTCAAGCTAGCTATTTAGCTGGTGTAAGTCCGGGAGGCCTGTCGGGAGAAACGGAGGGGAAAAGAATATGGCATATGCTGCTTCTGATCCCACACCCTGAAATGTCCAATCTGGCCACCCTGAAATGCCCCTGAAACTCTCTCCCCTGCCCCTGTGCCGCACAGCCCAGCCATGGCTTACCTACGCTGCATGCCATCCGAATCTGACCCGCAGGGGCCGGTGCAATTGTCTTACGGCAGCTTTTGCAACCGTTCTGGCTGCACAGTTGTCCTACACCAGCAGGGTAGGATTATACCCTAAGGATGATAGGATTTCCATCATTCCATTCTTTTATTGTTTCACTAGTTCACATTACCCTGAATTCTGATTGATCGAAGAACTGTTGCCTGCATTGATTGTGCTATGAAGGCACCCGAATTTGATCAAAATTGCCCTGTGATAGTTAATAGCATTCCACTGAGGAAATTGTGGACAAGCTTTTTCTAAGGAAACCCTTTAAACTTATTTCTCATCAATTTATTAGCAACAGGTCATTCCATTAACTGAACATCATCCTGTGTCTAACGGATTTTCCAGAGAATTTGTAAAGTCTCCTGGGACTATCATACATTTTCTTTTCTATTTTTTTGTTTTAGATATGGTCTGTGATAGAAAACAACATGTATTATATGCAGTCTTAAATTGCAAATTTCTTGCTGTCAAATTGGATTACTTTACTGTATGATAGCCAGAAAAATGCCTGGAGGGCTGTTTTTGAAAATACTTCCCATGCAGAGTTTGCATTGCAGGAATTCCATGGATTTTTTTAAAGGCAGAACACAGAAAATAGCAACCAAAGAATGGATAAATTGCCTATTTGTTTCTGTGCCACCAAAGTCTTTCACATCTAATGTACAAGGGGAAAGACATTAGCTGAAATGAATCTGATTCATGTCTAGAAGTGCTGTGTGTTGGTACCAAGCAGAAAAGGATGCATAAGGGGACACCTACTTTACACACTGATAAAGCAACAGTAACTCATGCCATCAAGGATGACACTGATGTAAAAGCAAACAGGTGGCAGTCGAATTTGGTCATAAACGGGTCTATTTATATGTTTCTACATCTGCCCTGATACTGACAAGGAATCCACAAACACAGGGGAGAGCATGCAGCTCTCCCTTACTCGCATGATCCAAAGAACTGGGAGTCACCAGATGCAATCAACGAAATTGAATGTTGTAGTAAAATGTCAGTACCGGCTATGATTAGGTTTACCAGATCTCCAACCGGGACAGAGTGCTAGACCTTTAGAAGGAATGTGGGCAGGTGTAGCTTGTTAAACTTTAGAGCACAATCTTAGGCATGTCTACTCAGAAGCAAGCCCCATTGTGTTCAGTGGGGCTTGCTTCTGAGTAGACATGCCTAGGGTTGTGCTCTAAGGCTTAACAAGCTACACCTGCCCACATTCCTTCTCCTAAAGGTCTAGCACTCTGTCCCGGTTGGAGATCTGGTAAGCCTAGCTATAATGAATGGATGAAACACATAATCAAAACAGACCCCAAATTAGTGTTGCTCCAAATAGTTGAAGCAGGGACTCTGAGAGGAATTTTATCAATGGGTACAAAGTTTCATTTGGGCCCCTTCTCAAGGGTGAGGGGCAAAACAGGGGCAGAGGGATGACATTAATGGCTGGAAAAGTCTCCGGAGCCCAGGTCTACCAGGCTTCCTCATGCGGTGCCTAGATCTACCCACCTGGTAGACCTAACCTCCTGGTTGGCCCAGCCTCTGTCTTTCACTCTCCATGAGGTCAGCTGGGATCCCAGGAAATTCCTGGGCCCCCTCCCTTGGCTCCTGGGCCCCCATTTTGACCCTGGGCCCAGGTACAATTTACCCCCTTTACCCCCCTCTCAGGGCTCTGAGTTGAAGATGATAATGTAATTGTAATGGATGCTTGCAAAACGTGACTACTCAACAGGGTCAAAATAGCACCGTCAGCGAAGTCCTGTAAAAGCAAGCTCGATTTCCTCCTGATAAGAATAACATTCAGGGGCTGTTTGTTATGTCCAATCCTCTTGTCAACTTGTTAACTTCACAAGTGTCATGGTCATCAGAGAGCATTTCTGTATTTCTACTGTTGAAGCACTTTCTACATTTAATCTCCTGAAGAGAAGGAATTAAGACTAAACCAATGCAACTGCATTTGAATTGTCTGATACAGATGAACTTACATTTTTTTGTTATTTTTGTTGATGCACTCTTACCTTTAGCATTCTGCATATTTTCACTGGGAAAACCCGATAAACAGTATGTTTAAGAAAATATTTAAAATGCAAGTGCAAGTAGTTCTGCAGCTGAAAACAGGACAGCACTGACAGCAAGTGTGCTACTCCTTCACTGACAATAGCCAAGAATTCCCTGACAATAGCCAATAATTCCTTCCATCTAAGTAAGGCTGCAGTCCTGTGCAGGCTTTTCCATCCAACTCGGTGGGACCTACTTTTTCCTGGGCCTGGGCAGCAAGACTGGTGTTGTGGTTGTGCTTACAATCACAATGTGCCGCTCTGACCTTGAATGCCTTGGCTGTGCTTCAAAGAGCCCATTTGTATGCAATCATGGAATTTCACAGGCACTACCAGCCTTTTAAAATCTGTTTGGCATGGCCCTTCACTAGGCTTACCAGAACTCCAACCGGGATCCATTAGATCCATATTCCTTTTCCTAAAGGTGCTAGACCTTTAGGAGAAGGAATGTGGGCAGGTGTAGCTTGTTAAACCTTAGAGCACAATCTGGTCATGTCTACTCCGAAGCAAGCCCACTGTGTTCATGACTAGGATCTAGGTCGATAAACATTGACTTTATTTTGATACTACAAGGTAAACAGAGAATTTTTGCATGGGCCAGAATTAAGAGAGTTGTCATTGTCCATTATCTTCAAGCTTTCTGGTGAACCAAGCCAGGAGAAGATGTCAATCAATTCTACCATAAAGATAAAGAAAATAAAAGAGGATGATGTGGTTTAACTTTATTATAGACGTTGATTTGCATCTTTTTATATAATTCATTGAAATTTTTCAAGGTAGCAGCATCGAGGATACTCAGATCTGCCAAGACTGTGGTAATAACTATTATGATGATCAAATTTAATAACAAAAAAACTGTCTGCAAGATTGGTGGTATGAATAATGTATATGCAGTGTGGCTTAAAAGGTGCTAAGAAGGAAAAGAAGACTTGGAGGAACGTTTTTAATGTATCCAGACAGGAATGATAATTGGTTTTTGCAATTAAGTGATGCTTCATTTTTTAGACAGTACTAACAAGGCAAAATCTACTCATTAGGAAGTTCATTTATCTATGAAATGTGGATGATTTTTTTTTCTCCTTAAAGCAATTGCCAAATATGCGTATCTTGGCAATGATTAGAATTTTGGTCAGTGTGATGATCTGGGCAAGCATTTCAAAGGCCATCTGTTTAATAAGTAGGGGAGTGATACGCATGAGCTTAACTCTCTTGTTGTAATCAAAGGAACCATTACCTTTCATCTTGTGGTTATTTCCTACCCCAGAGACTCCTGCCTTACAAAAACCTACAGGCTGGTGAATCTACTACTTTGCCCTTAGACTGTGTTGTGCAACCTATCCACAGTATACCCAGATAGCATTTACTATTATTGATTGTCTCTGAATAGAAATATACTCCAGGATACAATGCTGGGGCTCCTTCCCTGTCCTTTGGCTCACTGACCTGGCCACTCATCAGGCTGCATGGAATGGCATGTCCTACTTTGCAACAGCTGTAAAGGACCTCTACGCTGCTGGGACACTAGTTCTGGCAGTGTAAGGCTCTACTAGGATTGGGCTGTGTAATACAAAACGACCCTGGCTTATTTTCAATACTTCTTGCAACCAGAAGTGACCTTGACAAGAATTAAATACCCATGTACTCTCGCAGCAGTGGCATCACTGAATTGTTCCATCTCATCATTGAGCCAGCATTAGAACTCAGGTCTCCCTGGGCCTAATCCAAGTCTCTGTCCATTGCAACACACCAGGTTCCAGGGGCAGCCTTAAGCCAATTCAGCTGAATCAGGCCCCGTGGCTGGGGGCCCACACACTGTGGTGGAGGGTGGGCTGCCCTCAGCTACAGCCGGCACCCTGCTTCATGCGAGTGGATCTCAAGTCTGGCCCGCCCACCCCTGCATCCATTTGTCCCATAAATCCAGCCTCCTGGAAGCAGTTGTTGATGATGCAACATCATAGCGTCACCACCACCTACTTCCGGGAGGGCGTGCTCTGCTCCAGGCGCCGCTGGACCATTCATATGGGTGGGGGGACCATGGTGGGTGGGGAGGCCCCACAGAATCAAGCCTTGTGGCACTTAAGGTCAGCCCTGCTGGGTTCTCCAGTTGCTGAATGGCGGATTATTTTCAATATACATCTTGCAAAGTGAAGTTACCTTGAATTGTATTAACTGTATTAAAAAGTTTAAAGAGCTGCAATCCTATACACACTTTTCTGGGAGTTAGTTTCACTGAACTCTT
Organism: Plestiodon gilberti rubricaudatus; assembly: GCA_026170595.1. Classification (NCBI taxonomy): domain Eukaryota; kingdom Metazoa; phylum Chordata; class Lepidosauria; order Squamata; family Scincidae; genus Plestiodon; species Plestiodon gilberti. Next base: position 69,565,831 of record JANXHW010000001.1, read on the forward strand.
AAATGATGATGATATGTCAGTGGGGCTTACTTCTGAGTAGACATGCATAGGATTGCTCTATAATTACCTTCAACAACTCACTACAATAGATAGCTGAATTATACAGAGATGCAGATTCTAAGTTAGCTTCTGTTTGCAAAGTCTGTACATAAAGCACTAATTGCTGCCAGAACATCTGTTCAGGACCTTTAATAGATCAATCAATTTTTCCCCCAAGAATCAGAAAGCCAGGACCAATGCTGCAGGACATGCTAATTCTTCAGAAGAGTAAAGACCGGGATAGTAGAGCCATCCGAGCCAATGAGAGTCTGGACCACCCCCTTGTTACCATGAGAAGCACAGTTGGACAGTCCTGTCTCAGCACCTCAGGGGAACTGAGATAGGAGCATCTGACTCCAACTGCCCTCTTGTTACCCTCCAGCTGTCAGGGAAGGTAACATGGGGGCAGTTCAGACATTCTAGTCTCAGAGTCCCAGAGATGCTGAGCGAGGAGCAGCCCAAGATGACAACTGTGTCTTACCTTCCTAAAAGGCCAGGAAGCAGGCTTACCAGATCATCGCCGGGACGGGAGCGGTCTACCCTTAAGGGGGCGTGGCGTGGGGGGGCCCAGAACGCGAATATTATCCATTAAATATTATCCACCAAGAAACCTGCTAAACCTCTGTAACTTCTACCTAGGTTCCTAGGTCTGTATGTCTAGGTCTGTATGCTGTCTGTGATGGAATTATTGTATTTTTATATGAGTCTGACTAAATATCTAGTAAATATTGGAAAGCAACCCATGTGTGTCTTCAATATTATTTAAATGGAATTCTGGGCTGGACTCTGGTATATACTCTGGTATACCAGGTATATCTACCTGTTCTGAAGATATTTGCCTTGCAGAGCCTGTGAGCAGAGTTATGGAACCCCTGTCCTGATACAACACATGGAGGTGTTGCACCAGAGTAGAGTGACAACTTGCTGGTCAAAATCCCTTCCTACTTAAAGGATTTTGGGGGGAGTTTCTGCTTATGTGCACAATTTGGGGTAGGCTAACTATTGAGGATCTGGGTGATAAGGGGAGTTTGGACTGTTCTGTTTTAATGTGTAAGGGAATGCTTAATTAGGCAGATGTAAGTAAACAGGGTTGCTTCAAAGGGTTGGCAGTGTCAGCTGAAATGCAAATGTTGCAATCGTTCCTAAACAGTGGTGCCAAGGGGAGGATGTTGGACATCTTGAGATGTTTACATAGGTTAGTGCAAAATGCAGGTACAATAAAATGCCGATCTTCTGATACAAAGTAGATTGGTTACTGGAATTGTATTCATGGAGAGCAACTACTAAATGTAAATACAGTGGGTCCTCCTTATCCACGCGTTTGGCACCCACTGACTTGACCCAATGCTGATGCCAACCTGCACTGGAGGGCCTCGCGTGACCTTTGTCTTCCAGTCTCATCCTGGAGGTGTTCTGAGGCACGGGGATTACGCACGGACTCCCCATACCTCAGGACACCTCCGGACATGACCGGAAGATACTTCAGTCGCGTCCGGAGGTCCTCTGAGGCCCCCCTCAGATTTGAGTATCCATGGATTTCAGTATCCATGGGAGGTCCTGGAACGGATCCCTTGCAGAAACCTAGGGTCCACTAGACAGGAGATGCATGAAGGGATTACAAAGTTGCATTCAACTAGAGACATAAAGTGAGATTATTTCTTTCTTCCCAGGATTTGTGACTGCAGTGGGGGAAGAGATCACGTATGCAGGAGTTTGAGTCTTGACCCAGAGTTCTTTGAGAAACATGGCTTGTATGCCCGAGTTCTGTCCATTTTGTGCATAGAGGTTCTGGGAAAACAGTTCATTTTACACACAGACATTCCTTGATGTTGGCATATGAAACTGGTGGTGTTAGTTACTTGGTATCAGAGTCCATATTGTCCGGGAATTGAAAGAAACAATAAAGAAAAAAGGGGGAAGATTTACCCATAACATGGTGGGCTTCAGATGTTGAATGGGAAGGAGCCCGGAGGCCTGTCCTGACGCCGATGCAGAAAAATGGAGGGTGTTCAGCATCTCAGCCAGCCAATGACAAGATGATTTAATGCAGCGGCATCACCAGAGGGGTTGCGGAGCAGTAAGTCACGAGAGATGCTGCAATGCACCATGTAAGTGGCCCCTCCCACCCACCGCTGGAGCCATTCGGGACAGACAACGGCTATGTGCAGGATACTCAGCTTACATGGTGCGTTGCAACGTCTCTTGTGACTTAATGCTCCTCACCCCCTCTGGTGACACCGCTGATTTAATGTCCTTGGCTGTTTCCTCCCACTTAGGGCCAGCACATGGATGCTGTTTCCTTTGTCAAAGGCAACAGGGCAAAGAAAAAAGTGCAAGGGGAAGAAAAATGGGGATGATTTTTTTACAACGAGCAGTTCACTTCATTTTTGAGGTGCAATGAAGCCTTCAGGTGCTGATGACGGACATACTTGGTGAAACACGTTGCAGTGTTGAAAAGTTCTGCTTAGTTAGCAAATACAGTTTATAGAGAGAGAGCTTTATATATATAGAGAGAGCTTTTCATACTTTTCATACTAAAAGTGTTATCTGGGTATACATACATTTTGCCTTGCTTTTTATACAAACATTAATTACTTTGGCTGGAACATGTTGACTATCTTAAAAATGTGGAAAACCGTGTGTCCTCGGAAAGGTGGGCATCTACATATAGATCTGTTCAAATAACATCTTCTGTAACACGGGAAACATGAAGGAATGCTTGCAGTATATCCCAGTGGCAGATCATTTCATTTCACTTGATGCAGTTAAATATACCATGGCTGATGAACCTGTGTTTTTTCCTTTTATTGCCTACCATCTGGTGGAAAAGCCATGCAACAGCACAAACAACTTACAAGATAATAAGCAGAAGATATTTGGAATGCTTAAAACCAGGGATTGCCTGAACTTGTGATTTGGATGGGATGCAAGGTCATTTGAATTAATTCATGTGGTCAAACGGTATTTTAAGAAAGTGCACCATGGACCTGTTCAGAATGTAGGCCTCTTTTCATAGCTCTCGCAATAGAGGGTTGCGTCAATTTGGAATCAATTGATTCTGCATTCTGGCAACATCTGCCATGCGTTTTTTCAGTGACCTGATAAACATGTGCTGCAGTATAGGCTGCCATATGGCAAAGCAGTCACAACATCATTTCACAATATGCTGAACTTCTCATGGATCATACAGCCCACAGTTTCACCCATGTGTATTGCTCCTGCATATGTTGAAAATATAGGTTGAGAAGAGTCCAGCAGGTGTCATTATGTGGTGAAGAAGCATCTGTGTGATTGTGTGGCCATATGGCCAGCTTGCCACCCTTATTTACAGCAGGAGAACTAGTCTTAGTAGTTTGCTGGTAGCACAGTAAAAATGGCTTGGGCTGAGAGCCAAATTTGAGGTCAGTGAATCACATGATAGCTACACCATGTAAGAAATCTTCAGATGCCATGTCCCAGAGACACTTGGCAAGAGAAGGTCAAACTTTGCATACTCACTGCCCAATCCTATGCATGCTGCCCGATGGCAGAGCACCTCCTATGCTGGCGGTGACTGCCGTAAAGCAGTCAGTATCAGTTGCAAAGGCATCCCCAACAGCACCGGTGACTTGTTCAGTGTGATGCTATGTCCTTCATCATATTGTCTGTGTTTGAGTATCTGAAACAGAAGAAAGAAATTGATAGCACAGGTGGGAAAAAAGCCCTCTTGGACAGTTCTACGGAAACAGAAACGTCAGCATTGCGCTGATCAGCTGGTTCCTTATTTTAAAAGTGTTAATCTCTTATGCATAAAATATAGAGTGCATTGAAAGAACTTTCACAATTGTCAGTTGCTATGACAACCAGCACAGTGGCAGATTATACTGGATAGTTGCCAAGGTTGTGACCTATTTGTTAATTCTAATCATTTTGTTTCAGAAGCCTGGCAACAGAAAAAAATCCATCTGTATGCTATGAGCTTTTTAAGGCAGAAAGAAGTCCCACGTGTCCAAATAATGAATAATTGAAATTAATCTATAATTTAGGAGTTTGGCCACAAATGGGAATTTGAAGTACGAGAGACTCTGTTTCTCTGGACTGCCAATAGCTACCTTGCCTGGTGAAGGCCACAGTTGAGATTGTTAGCATCTCCTGTCCAAACAAAAGTCACAGTTTTAACACAGTCACTGTCCAAAAATGTGATGGCTCTTTGAAGGTGTGCTATACTTAGCCCTACCAGCATCCCGGAATCAAGGCTGGCTTCAGCCTAGAGCGGATCCGATTCGCACCCAAGTGTGCACGGCGGCTGCCCAATGGGGTTCTGGCTTCTGTCGCGTTGTTGACCGACAGTTCTGGAAGCCGGAACCCCATTGGGCAGCCGCAATGCACACTTGGGTGTGACTCGGGTCTGCTCTAGGCCAAAACCAGCCTCGATTCCAGGACGCTGGTAAGGCTAGCTATACTGAGTCTGACCATTGGTCCATCTAGCCTGTCGTTATCTGCTTGGACTGGCGGTGATGCTCCAAGGTCCTATGGCCAAACTATCTGTGATCAAAACCACATGGCCACCACTAAACTACCTTCCCAAGAACCTTTCACTAAATGTGTGTGATAGAATATAATGGCACTCCATGCTGTCCTGCCCCCAAGTTGCAACTGATGAGGCCGCATAGAAAAATGATGACTCAGGATTATGATGTCATAGAAGCATAGAGTTGGAGTGGACCCACAAGGTCATCAAGGAAATCCTCCTAGAGCAGTGGTTCTCAAACTCCTACAGGGAAGTAAGGTAACCTGTAAGTCATCACAGACTCTGCAACGACGTCAGCGAAGGCACTTCTGGGGTCCCGCCATGGCAGAAAAAGTGTGTTTTCACTTACTGGGGGTTGTGCCAGCCCTCTGGGGGTTGCAGGGGGCCTATGGACCCCTCTACAACCCCCCATGCCTCAGAAGAGCTTCCAATCATGCTTGGAAACTAAGGTTCCAGTTTTCACCGAAAACCGTGAGTAGCTCCCAAACGCAATTGGAAGCTCTTCTGAGGCGCGGGGGGGGGGGGGGGTGAGGGCCTCCGGAAGGCCAGCATGACCCCCAGTAAGTGAAAATACCCCTTTTTCTGCTGCCGTGGCGTGACCCCAAAAGTGCCATAACCTATGTCGCCACACGTCGACACGCCCCTTAAGGGGGGAGCGACTACTTCCGGCTTTCATAGTGGGTCGCGACCCACCAGTTTGAGAACCACTGTCCTAGAGAATTTAGCAATCCTATCACATGTCTTATTTCAAAGTTCCTGAGGAGACCATTGTGGCAGTCACATATTTGTAATAGCATGCACTCTGGGTCTCTGGCAGATGTCTACCCCAGCTTTGCTCCTGGAAATCCTTTGAAACTGGAGATTGAACCTTGGGTCTTATGAATACAGAGTACGGTAGGTGTGCTATCAGTGAGCTTTCATGCCTTCCCAGAAGGAATATAACACCAACAATGAAAAAGAACTCGGAAAACAATTAAAAGAAGGAAGGATAGAGTTCTGGACTTTTGTTGATTGATGGCAGGAGAAGGATTTAGGACTGGAACAGTGTTATATTTTCTGCATCTCTAGACACTAAAGTATTAGTGTCACTCTTCAGCCCTATCCCACATTAGAGGGAGAGGGAAAAGACATGCTGAGGAGAGGAAGTGGCATCAAGAGACTTGGATGCACAGATATGCTGGTGATAGAGGGGTTTATTGTTGGGGTTATACACAGAAGGGGGCCAAGGGTGCAAATTTCTCAGGGGCAGACCAAAGGTGAGGTCTCCCTTCAGCTGGCTTTCCTGCAGTGAGACCATGGAGCTCCCCCCCTTTTGGGTTTAGACTGACCCCCATCATTGGCATGATACCCACACAGTGAGGATGCCTTTCCTTTGCCCCTGTGGGCTACAGTTCAGGTGCGGGCTCAGGTCCTGCCCATACATGAGGCCAAACTGAAGCCGTCATCTCAGGAAGCAGATTGGTGGGGATACTCATCTCTGTTGGCCTACTTGGCTCCACTGCTCTCTCCTTCCCCTCTCTGGATTGGAAAAGAAAGATGGAGACAGACAGAGAGGAAGAGGAAATGCAGAGGAGAGGAAAGTGCTAAGTTAGAGCATTGGAGAGTGCAAGGAGCAGAGACTGGCATATCATTAGGTAAGGGGGGCAGCATTTGGCAGCCCACCTCAGGTGTCGGGAAGTCTTGGGCCAGCCCTGTTGAGGTTGGTTCAGGGAATATGGTGGCTGTACCCAGAAATCTGCTTTGAGTGGCTTGGGAGCTTCTGGTTCTTCTCTGGCTGCCCTGTATCTTGGCTCCTTCCCCCGTTTGTTGTCCTCCCCCTCCAGTCTTCTCCACCTTCCTTCCCTTCCCTTCCCTGTAACCTCCTCTTCCTCCCCTCCATTCTCCTAGCCTTTCCCTGTTTTCTGCAGGCTCTCCACTAGCGTCGACGGGGGGGGGGGGCGGGCCGCCGGGGGGCGTCGCGCGTATGGGGGTGATGCGCGATGCCCCTTTCTCACATTTTTGTAGTGAAGGTGGGCCCGCCCGCCCTCCCCTGGGTCCGTTTGGCTCTAAAATGAGCCAAAAACGGAGCGGGGAGGGCGCTCCGCTCCTGCGCGTGACGTCATGCGCGGGGGCGGAGCCTCCCCCTTAAGGGTGACGCGCGTCCCCGCTCAGGGGTGTCGCGCGTCGTCGCGACGCCCCTGAGGCTCTCCCCCCCCCTTTTTCATGGCTATACCTACCTCTCCATTTCTCCTCCTCCAGTCCTGCTTCTAGATCACTCTCCTTCATCTTTTCCTTCTCCTGTTCCTTCCATTCCGGTTTCAATCTCCTCCTTTCTTCTCCCTCCCTGACTGAGCCTTTTCCGTCCCTTTCTGAGCCTTTTCCATCCCTTTCTGAGCTTCCTGCCTCTCCACCATTGCTCCAATCAGCAAGATTACAGCCTGTTTTGTGATTGGCCAGATCGCGGTGCCCAGCGATGATGTCATCACCGGGCTGAGCAAGTAGAAGCCCCATCCTGCCACTGTTTTTTGCAGCTTCCCCAGGTGCCAAGGAAGGGTCAGAGTATCACATCATCCAATACATTTCCAAAAAGTAAACATGGAACACACGTCCAGCAAATTTCCCTGAAATGTGGTTAGAATAACAGGGATGTGCAAAAGCGTTCTTGGGAATTTTCACTTGTCATAGAATTGGCTTGCCTTGAAAATGCTCAGATGTTTCTCCTCAGGAGGAATCCAGAAACCTTCTTCAAATTTCACTTTTTGGAAACTGCAGTGCCCACTCTAGAGCTCCTTAAAGCCCACATTTGTGTGTGGGCTTCTGCTATCAATTCCCTGTCTCACTTATCAGAAATGCATCCTGGAGCTGTAGTGATGGGCCAGTCATGCGATGTGGCAGTAAAATCCAGAGCCTACAAAAGAGCTAAGAAAGAAAGAAAGAAAAAGCATTCAGCGTAAGAGGGAGACCACAGCTTTTACTGAAGATTATAGGACAGATAAAAATAGATACTACAAAAACATCATAAGCCTCCAGTACTGTCTCTTCACGGGGAAACTGGCTCTGTAAAAGGCTATTTTGGAACTTCCCACTGCTTGGGGAAATGGGAGACAATCACAAATAGAATCTCTTGACTGTCGCCATTCACTCTTCTCAGTACTGTGATTGATAACTCTAGAAAGGCTGATAAACTGTACTATACATATTTCTGATTACATTGAAAACTAGAAAACAGGGTATGTGAGGGCTCTTTAATTTGGACTGATGGCACAGCCAGGCTCCTTTAATTCCTCCAGTTGAGCTCGGATCCCACAGCTGTCCTTAATCACTGACTTAATGGTTTCTTTCCTGGAGCACAATCATTGTTTACGCAATCTATTTTGATAATTTTTATATCATTTGTTTAGTCCTCCTTACCTTTCTATTCTTGGCAAGAGTTTTATGGTAACAACATCAACTGTAAATGTGCAATAAAGCAAATCACCTTTTGTTACCAAGACTACTTTTATCACACCGACTCCAACATGGAAACAAGGCAAACTGGAAGAGAATAAAGCAGCTTGCTGCTTGGGCATGATCGAAACAAATAATCAAATGTGTCTTTTATGAGGCAACCATTCTAGTTGCTGTGGATATTCATAGAGTTGTACATTCATGCACTTGTTTCATACATTCACTCAACCCTCAATCCTATCAGGCCACTATGCTGTCAGAATTCGTGTTCCAGCGGCACAGAGGTCTTTCCAATGTTACAAACCGTGGCACACTATTACAGGCATAAGGGCCACTGGCAGAAATGGTGAGTGGTGGCGGCCATATTATTACCAGATACATTGTAAGGCAGGGGGTTCTCAATCCTGGCGTGGCCGCTACCCACCTTGTCTTCTGGCGGTGGCATCGTGACCCACCTCCAGCAGCTGCTCCCAGCCCTGGATGGCTTCTGGAGGCCTCCGGATGCGGCCAGAAGTCACGCCGGTGAAACTGGAAGTGACCTAGAAGTCACTTCTAAAGGCCTTCGGAGTCATGTGGAACAGGAGTGTCACTGCAGGGGGGGGCAGAGCTCCAAGTTCCTCCGGGCTCTAAGCCTCCGTTACATGATGGGAGAAAGCGGCCCCACCCCCTCGCCTTTGGAGCCCTTCCAGCCGGAATGGCTCCAAAGGCGAGGGGGTGGGGCCGCTTTCTCCTGTCGTGTAACGGAGGCTCAGAGCCCAGCGGAACTTGGAGCTCCGCCCCCTCTGCAGTGACGCTCCTGCTGTGGAAGCCTCCATCCAGGGCCGAGAGTAGCTGCAGGAGGTGAGTTGGTGTTGCTTCCATTTGCTTACATTTGGCTCCAATTGGGAGCCAAACAGAGTCAAGGGTGGGCCGGAGGGCCCAACTCACGACCCACCCCCTGCATCAGGGTGCAACTCACAGTTTGAGAAGCCCTGCTCTAAGGCATATGTAATATAATGCACATGGGTGGGGGGCGGGGCATATGTGTAGGGACCTTTTGCAATTAGCTTGTGATTCACCACAGGGTAGCTTATCATTCAGCAAGAATGGGATAGACAGAAACATAGGTGCAAAACAGGAATGCAGGTATTTATTGTGGGGATAAATATACCATCAAAGGAAGGGGAAATCAAGAGTAAAATGCAGTATATTAACTTAGTTGCTACATAGATTAACAGCCCAAACCTATCTGGGCCTTGTGCTGATGGAACTTGGTTCCATTGACAGAAGATTCAGGCCGCTGTCACAGCAACCTCAGCAACAGCGCACAGAATGGGGCTGCCAGTGCAAATGGCTGGCAACTGTATGCGCATGCTACCAGAGTGCCTAGCCACCGCCAGTGACAGTAAGTTGGCAGTGGCCAACGGGTGGGAGGGGGAGGGTCAGGGTGGGGGGATTGTGGCAGGGATCGGGACTGGCTGTGGGTGTGTTGGGGAATTCAAGAGGTGGGTAGTGCCACTGATATCCTATACTCCCTTCTTGGCCTTGACAACCCCCCTTGGGCCCACACAGACCTGTGCCAGTCAACAAGCTGGCACATATCTGAGTAGGCCCATTGCGGATCATGGCAAGACGGAGTACGTAAATTAAAAAAAAAACACGTTTACTTACCTCTCTGTTATATCATGGTCCCCGGCTGGTCCATAGCACACAGTGGAGTCCGCACTGGCTTCGTTGCATGCTACGGGCCAGTTTCCTGAAAGAGGAGGCAAACATGTATACATATACAAAATAGAAGAGGGGAAAAGAGAAGAAGGGAAATAGAACATCAACATCTACGTAAATGTGGTGATTACTCTGGGATGATTACTCCTACCCTCCCTGCCTCACTCCTCACTCCACCTGCCCCCGTGCCGGCTTACTTGCGCTCCTGCGGGTAGCCGGTAGTGACTGTGGGCTGTCAACACTGCTGCCATTTGTGGTGGCATTTCCAAAATGGCTGTCGATGGCATATAGAGAGCGCTGCCATATGACCATTTATGTCAGCGGTACTTCTGTTCTGCTGTCATAGCTCTTAGGATTGGGCTGTTAGATACTTTACAGAGCTCCCTTAGCACTGTCAAGGGAGTTCTGTAATGTAGGAACTCCCTCTGGGCGGGGAGGGTGGGATGTGGAACTAAGAAGGGAGGGGGTGGATTCCGGTGGCATCCGGATACTCGAAGATCCTATCCTCGTGTTCTCTTCTCTCTCCATAACGGACTCTGTAATGTAATGAACCTCCGTGAACCTCAGAAAGTGTCTGTTACTTCCAAAGTTATTGAATTGAGGTCCGTTAAATCAGGGGTTCAATGTACTTAACATCTATTCTTCAAAAAGTATCTTGCATGCTTTTGGCTCGTTCTATTTAAGGACTACTGGTCACTTCTTCATGGGTATTAGTTGAGTAGCCCCTTAACGTCCTAAGAAGCTAACTTCAGTCTTTCTCCCACTCTGTTGAAACCATTGGCCTTGTGGCAGAGGGTAATTTGGCTTTTGATTCTTCAACTGTGGCAGGTATAGTTACTTCTTGAAAGTCACAAGAGACAAATTAATTTAATTCCTCTAGAGCCAGCAGAGGTCACACTATTTCCCATCAGCCAGCACAGTGAGAAGTTCATAATTTGTATTCAACAATTTCTTGCACTCTCTTGAAATGATCTACAAATTAGTTTAATGTCACACATGATTGCAAGAGAGCATATCTATAAATGTTTTGCCAGAACAAAATTCAAAAGATAAATAAAATATTTTTTTCCTGTAGGAAGGCAATTTCTTGAAGATAGAAACTAATTTTCACCTGAAGAGGAAGCATATTTGAGGAAACATTGGAAAGGCTCCTATTCCTTCAAAAATACCATACGATTTTTTCCCCTCAAGATTGCCATAATATTTGTCTCCAGTGTAATGAATGATTCTGCTTTCTAGTTTCAATACAAAAGAATCCCCACAGTTGTTCAGGATGGCTATGGAAATAAAATTATGCTGCTTTTAAAAATATGGCTCTGAATATTCAGGATTAAAAAAAATGTTCATTTTTATATCAAAACATGTATATCTCACCTTTCCTATCCCGAACTGGAAGCTCAAAGACAGGTCACAAATGCAAGAAAATGAAAACAACAATTGATTAAATCTAATATAATAAAATGACACTTAACAATAAAGTACAACAAATCAATCTAAAATCCAAAAAAGAATCATGGACAGCGCAAACAGAACCAGATAAATAAGAACATAAGAAGAGCCTTGCTGGATCAGGCCAAAGGCCCACAGTGACGTTCTATCATGGGGGGAGCTGGTGTGCTCCACCCCAGGCGCCGAGTGGGCGCGGTGCTTCCGGGGGCGCGGCAGCCGGGCTCGGGGCACCGGAGCCCGGCTGGCGCGACCCCCGGAAGCAGCGCGCCCACTCGGCGTGTCCCCGGCTTCCGGAGGCTCGGCTCCGAGGCCGGGGAGACAAGCCCTCCTGAGAGCGACCGCCCAGTTCGGCGGTCAGGGCCTTCTGAGAAGGTCCGATGCATCGACACTCCTTTTATTCCTTTTTGCGCATGCACAGAACCTTTCTGAGGGCAAACGGGCTGCAAAAGGAATAAAAGGAGTGTCGATGCATCGGACCTTCTCAGAAGGCCCTGACCGCCGAACTGGGCGGTCGCTCTCAGGAGGGCTTGTCCCCAGCCTCGGAGCGGAGCCTCCAGAAGCTGGGGACACGCCGAGTGGGCGCTCAGCCCCGAGCCCGGCTGCTTGGGGGGTGCGGAGGGCTGGGTACGCCACTGAAGGCCCATCTAGTCCAGCTTCCTGTATCACACAGTGGCCCCACCAGATGCATCAGGGAGCACACAAGACAACAAGATACCTGTGTCCAGTCGCCACTCCCTTGCACCTGGCACAGAGAAAACCTACTCCTACAACCAGGAGGTTGCTTATCCCTATTATGGCTTGTAAGCTGTGATGGACTTTTCCTCCATAAATCTGTCCGATCCCCTTTTAAAGGCATCCAGGCCAGGTGCCATCACCCCCTCCTGTGGCAAGGAGTTCCACAAACCAATTACACTCTGGGTAAAGAAATATTTTCTTTTGTCTGTTTTAATACTCCCTCCACTCAATTTGAGTGGATGTCCCCTAGTTCTAGTGTTGTGTGACAGGGAAAAGAACTTCACTCTCTCCATCCCATGCATAATTTTATACATCTCAATCATGTCCCCCCTCAGGTGCCTTTTTCTAGACTGAAGAGCCCCAAACGCTGTAGCCTTTCCTCATAAGGGAGATGCCCCAGCCTACTAATCATTTTGGTCGCTCTCCTCTGCACCTTTTCCAGTTCCACTATATCCTTTTTGAGATGCGGCGACCAGAACTGGACGCAATACATTTTTAAAAAAGCAAACTCAGTAAAAGGTTAGCCCAAAATACCCAACCACCCCTAAAACTCCAGGAGAGAAGGAGGTGGAGCTATTCTAAACTCCACGGGTTGGGAATTCCAAAAACCAGGTGCCACAGTGGAAAAGGCCATGTCATGGGTTACCACCAACCACATTTCCAGTGGAGACAGAACTTGCAGCAGAGCCTCCCTGGATGCTCTTACAAGATGGATACCCATATGGAGAGAGATGATCCTTCAGGTATTTAGGTCCTAAACTGCTAAGGGATGTATTGGTCATCACCAGCACTTTGAACTCCACCCAGAAGCACACATGGAGCCAATGCAGATGGTGCAACAGGTGGGTGACATGGTCAGCACCCCTGACCCCACTCTGCAGCCTAGTGGCTCCATTCTATTACATTTTCCAAACAGTCTTCATAGGCAGCCCCATACAGTGCACATTATAGTAGTCTAATTTTGACTGGCAGAATGTTGACAGTCAGAGGAGTTGAACTTAGCTGGCAAGTTCAGGAGTTGAACTTATGACACATTCCAGGCGCAGCTTCTGCAGATTGTTATATATTACTAAGCTCTCAGGGCTGGTTCTCCTGATCAGCTTCCCCCCCCCCCCATGTTGTGGTGACTTCTTTATCAGCCCAGAGATGGTTGAGAGCTCTTCTGAGGGCCTTTTTAAATGTGAGAAATTTTGGACACAGAGCTTCTTGGCTTAACAAAATGGCTTGCAAATGTAGTCCAGCAAAGATGAGCAAGAAAAAGAGGAAACTAGACCATGACATGAAACATGAACCTAATTTTCACAGCAGAGAACCAAAGTAGAGGATATTTTTAGGATTCTTTCCTCCAATCAGAAAGCTGTATTGAGCGGTAGAAGGTAAATGTTTTGCTGTGAGATCAATTGTAGCAAAAACTCAATCTAACTAATTTCTTTCTGGCTTCCTTCCAATGTCTCAAGCTCTATTGACTCGGGTGCAGACCATGAGAAAGGCTAATTCTTTCCATTCACATTAGGCCAGCAGAATTGACTGGAATGAGGTGGTGGGGCTGTAGGAGCACAAGCATCCTTTGTTCCTCCTGCTGCCCCCCTCCAATCCTAGGATCCAAGGCTGTGCTGGCTGCTTGTGTAATGAAAGGAATGACTAGATTTCTCCATTCCATTCTTATTTTATAGGTTTGCTCTTCCCTGAATCCCATTCCTCCTAAATTCTGGTTTAATCAGGAAAAAAATATGCATGCCATAATTGGAACATGCACAGTCTTCCGCAACTGTTACTTCATTTACGGTACATACTTCCTCCCTTTATGTTACCAATGTACACATATGCAATGACAAAACACTGCATGATAAAACACTGCAAAAGATTAAACTTGATGCAGTCATTTGCATCTAGATTCTTTTTGTGTGGGGGTTTTACTGATGTGCACACATGCATTGATAAAACACTACACAAATGCTTACAGTAACATCAAGGGTGCTTTCTTGCAATGTTTCATTAAAGTGAATGTAAGGTAAAGGTAAAGGTAAAGGTGACCCCTGACAATTAAGTCCAGTCGTGTCCGATTCTAGCGTGTGGTGCTCATTCCTATTTCAAAGCTGAAGAGCCAGTGTTGTCTGAAGACGCCTCTGTGGTCATGTGGCCGGCATGACTCTCCTTGCTGCAGCGCGTAGCATGCAGCTGGAACATGTAGCGCTGTTTACCTTCCCGCAAGCGGTACCTATTTATCTACTCGCATTAACATGCTTTGGAACTGCTAGGTTGGCATGAGCTGACCAAGCAATGAGAGCTCACCCTGTCGCAGATTCGAACTGCTGACCTTTCGATCGACAGCTCATGGTTGTACATATTGGTAAATGAAAGGAAGGAAGTCTCAAATGAATTGAAGGACTGGGCTGGTCTTTGACCATAATAAAGATGACTGACTGACTGACTGACTGACTGACTGACTGACTGACTTGAAAGCTTCTGCAAATCGTGCATTAGTAGCCATACCATACCATACCATACCATACCATAACCTTTATTGGCATAAATCATGAGTAGCAATCTGTTCAAATATTGGAAATAAAAAACTGGAACAACAGAGGATTCCAAATGCACAAGTTAAAAAAAACACCCCAGATAGTCAAAGTTCAAAAATCCAGGGAGAAAATGGGATTAGGAGAATTTCAGAAGCATCTCTAGAGGAGAAACAAGAGACATGTAAGTGCTTTCTTTTCTTTTGATCTCCTTTTTTCCTTGTCTTCCAGGTCTGGTTCATAGACATCATTTGATTTTTCTATTTTTTGTAGCATAATCCTAGGCATGTTTTCTCAAAAGAAAGTCCCACTATGTTTATTGGGGTTGCTCCCAGGTAAGCGTGTATAGAATTGCAACCTTCATACTGCACAATGGCAGTAAATGTGTAAGCTAAGTGTTCAAAAATGTTGCAGTTGAGTGGATGTGAGGTGATATGAAAGTTCTGTCTTTTAGGTCTGTGATGCTCCATTCACACGTGCAAGTCAGCACCTGATGCTGTAGTCATCAAGCAATAAATATGTATGTGTGAACAGCTCTAGTTTCAGTGGTTGTTGAACTGCTGAGGATTTCCAACTGCAAAGCCCACAATTTGTCGCAACTTTCAGGTGCCATCAAATCCCAAGAGACAAGTGAAAACTAAAGTAAAATTTGCAACCCTTTCACAGCAAACATTGTTATTTCACTGTTTTCATCCTAAAGATGTTGAAAGAAGGGTTAGTCATTTTTAAAAGCAGTGGACGGATATTGGCTAGGTTTGTGGCTTTTCTCCCCTTGTCAAACAAACTCTGAGAATACGCAGATATACAGGAGAGGAAATCTTCCGGACCTGTAGGCTATTTGTGATGACCAGCATTCCTATTATTCATTTTGCAGCACCTTTGATACATAAAGCTGTGATTTGTACGATGTTGTTACTCTATTATGCCGAAAGCAAAGCCTGCTTTTCCACAAGAACTCGAAGCACCTATGAATGTGAATCAATAATTATTGACGATACCAAAAAGCAGGGGGCAGGGTGCTCTGTGCTTTGCATCTGAATATTTAACCCATTTAAGGAAACGTGAGACTGGTCTGCAAGATGAACGAGTAACTTAGCTCAGTGAAAAGCCAATGGTAAAAAATGGTAAAAGAGTGGTTTGCTGCTGCTAGAAAAGAAACATGACCCGAAATGTACATACAGATACCAAGATAACTATGGACTAGATGTATACAGATGTGCCTCAATCTTGGATTAAAGTTCATAAGAAAAGGAGATAATGAACTGGTCAAGCTTCCTGGTTGGTACACTTCAGATTACAGGTGGGGTTGTAACAAGGTCATATTCGTCCCTGGGAAAGAATCATGCATACCAAACTCACATCTTAGGGAGAATGTTAGGTTAGAACTGTTGTCCCGGATTTCCAGTCTGAAATATAGATGGAGTTTAATAGAGTGGAGCGTTCGTTCACGCAACTACCACCTGTAGCTGAAGCTGTACGGTCCTGGAACCGTTTTAGCACTACACTGGTTCTCTTTGTGACCTGATTCTTCTTCATGATTAGTAGAATTACAGTAAGAAATCAGCAATCAATAAAAGAGAATGCAGTAAGCCTTACTTTGCTTTAACCTACTGAATCAATCAATTTCCATGTCTGAATCTCTTCAAATCCAAGTGAGAAATATCAGTTGGTTTCAGTGAATTGATCCAACGCATAACATGGCTTTCATCACTTTGCAGCAACAATTGCTTTAACCATGGCCAATTTCTTCATTGCTATGATACTTTGGGCACCATGATGTAACTTCTGTATACATAATTTAAATTCAATGTAGTCTTCCTGTACTAAAAAAAGGGCAGGGGGCTGAGTCTAAACTGGGGAAAGACACTTTTGTCTGCTACAAAGAAGGGGACCTTTCTTCAATTTTCCGGAGATTTGAAAGGGGATGAAAGTGTTCATCCTACATAGTGGGTGGCAGCCATGCTTCCTTCTCAATTCAGGTGGTGGCTGTGTTCCAAGCCATTTCCCTGATGTCCATTCAGAGAGAGCACAATGTGGCATATCAAGTATGACCTTCACTCTGAATTGGCTCTATTTGCCCTCAATTATGTCAATGTACAGCCAGATCAGACTACGTAGTTTATAGATGAGATAGGCGTACTGTGTCAGAAACTGGAGATCACATCAGAGGGTTCTTTGCTAGAATAATGAAGAACAAAACTTCAGTTTTCAGATGGTACAACTACAGGCCAATCCTATCCCCCAGCCTCTGCTGGCAGAACATGTGTCCCAATGGTGGAAGAGCCAGGATCAAGTGCCTGGATCCTAGTGCATGTTGTGTGACATTGTTGTGCTCACCAATGCTGTAGGTTAGCGCAACGAGGCTGCCAGTGCAGTCGTTGGTGGCTGTGTGTGCAGACTGGCAGTGAGGCCACCATCCACCAGGGCAGGTAAGGCAGCAGTGGCGGTAGGTGATGGGAGGATCAGGGACATTTCTGGACAGGAAGGGGAGAGGAACTGGGGAGGAGAGGAAGCAAGAGGAGTTGATCTAGCAGCAATAACGCATGCCGGATCTTATCCCCCTCCTCTTCAAACCTCACTGCCCCTTTCCTCTCCTCGTACATACGCCAGCAAAATAGGTGGCATATGTTCAAGGAGACCCACTGGCGATCTGGCAGTCTACCAGGAGGTAAGTATGAAATGTTTTTACTTACCTCCTGCAGGCTGTCAAATCCCCCCACCCCCAGGATGTAGCGTGCACCTTTTTGGCATGTCTGCATTGGCTCTGGTGAAGGAGGGTAGGATTGGGCTGCTAATTCTACCAAATGCTGGAGATTAACAGATAGGGATAGATAGACAATAGCGGGGCCAGCGTCAAAATGAGATAAATGGAGGCAGTGGCCTCAGGTGGCAGATTATCAGGAGGGGAATGGGCACTGCTGCCACCTCATCTGTCCCCCTCTGCCAACTAGCTTGTGAAAGTGCTTCCTTGCCCTACCACCCACTCCCACTGCCTCATTCAAGGGTTAAAAAAGGAGGAGGGAATGGAGTGGAAAAGGGAGAGGAGGAATGCAAAACAAGATGGAGGTAGAGTTTCACCAACTTGGAGGTAGAGCAAGGTGGTGCTCTTCTTGCTTATTTTAGGTGCATTGGCAGTGGGCAGGAGGGCCAATGGCTGTGGGTTAAGAACATAAGAAGAGCCTTGCTGGATCAGCCCAAAGGCCCATCTAGTCCAGCTTTCTGTATCTCACAGTGGCCCCACCAGATGCTCCACCATGCCCCACCTGATGCCTCCACCAGATGGCACTTGACGTTCCACTTCAGGCACATGAAGATCTCGGGCCACCCCTAGATAGTGCTATCATCATGCTCTGCTTTGGGACCTTCCATCTGCCTGGCCTCTTTCAAAGAGACAAAATGCGGAGTTGAATGGAGCATGGAGATAGCCTGGTCTGGCCATTCTTGTCTTTGAAAGACCAAAACAAAGATAACATTTTGGCTTTTATGAGTGGCTCCTCTTTTAATGTGAAGGTGTAATTTGAACTGCTCAAAGAAAGAAGTTTGTTTTATTTATAACTGGTTGTTTCCATTATGGTTCAGTTGTCTGCCGCTATTTAATATTACATATTTCAGTTTGGTTTTGAAGTCTAATACCATTCGCCTGCAATTATAGTCAGTTAAAAAAAAATACCACACAACGTACTGATGTTCAGAGTAGTGATTTGAACAAAATGAGAAAATAACAGTGATATCTGTTTATGATATTCTAGTAGAGAATTTAAACCCCTAGGAGGTATAGTCAGCCTAGCAGTACAAAAGGAGCATATTGGATTGATCAATCAACCAAAATACTGAAAACATTTGCACTCAAACTCCCAAATATAACATGCAGTATTAATGCAAGTTTTCATACTGATTTCAGTATGACTATAGAGCTGCATTGTCTTCCACTGGAATGTTTCAATTAAGTTTACTTGTTTTAAATACATTCCTATCAAGTTAACGAAAAGTGATGGGATTTTGCCTTCATGTATTGAATACGCTACTTAATTGCTGTGCTTATGAGATAATCTTCCAAGCTGTGTTCTGAGAACTTCTGACACTGTAGAAAATGGAAGCTGTTTCAGACAATTCTACACATTCAGATGGAGATCTTATTTGAGCTTCTTCCTTGTTGTAAAGAAGCAAAATGCTGTTATGGTCAGGGTGCATATGAAGGAAAGACCCATATCTGCATTCCATGGGGATGCACTTAATGTCCCCCATAGGGACGAGGAGAGGATGGGGCAAGCTTTACCTCTACCACAACAGCATCCCAACGGAAACACTTTATTTCTCCTCATATGAATTAAATATTGATTAAATAAAAAATCAACTTGAGAACAAAGGACACAAATTGAATTGTGTCAAAACCTGCTCCCTCATCTCTAGATGATTCTATTCGATGAATCAATTTTTTCTTGCTTCAGGTTCACAGTTCTACAATAGGACAAAAAAAATAGTGTGCTACCTATTAGTGCACTTGATAGTATGAATGCAAGGATTTTAAAGCATGGTGTGAACCCAGGATGATGCTTCATCAATGGTTATGAAACCAGAACGTGTTCCCTTGGCTTTATGTTGTGAATAGAAGTGGTTAGGTGGACGTGGCAACTACAGCTGCTTTCAATATTTGGACTTCGTCATTTGTATTGGCAGTAGTGGAACGACATGGTGTTGAGGTTTTGTGTTTTTACTCAACAGCTTCTTGCTAGACTACAACATGGAGAAAAGTTGATTTGGGAGGACCATGGGAAATCTCTTACACAACAAATCCATGACAGATAATTGACCTGCGAGAGCAGCTGGGTGACCAAGCAAGCTTCTTGGAGACACTAACTATTAAGTTAGAGGTTCAGCGACACTTATTGAACATACACATGAACCCTGGACCTGTCTTCTGATCCTGACATAGCAGCCACTTTCACAGATGGTAGGTCACCGTTTTCCCAGAAGCCCTTGCAGTGCTTAGCAAGGAAGTTGTGCAAGGGTCCCTGCACCACCTTGGTGCTAAAAATGTGAGGAGGAGCCAGCATGTCCCCTTATCCATTTTTTGTAGCATTCTGTGACCACAGAATGGCTCATACTACCCATAAAGGCCAGGTACAAAACTGTGCCTTGTCACAAATGACCAGGCTAGAGGACAGAGAAGTAGCCACATCCAAGGCACCCTTTAGCTACAGCAGTACAAGCCACTACTTGTGGTGCCACCACCAATGGTTCATCTTACCATGCTGAGCTTTATTAAAATATTCATTTTACAGCCATATAAATGATGCCTTACACTACAGGATGGGCAAGATCATGGCCCATGGGACGTGTTTATTTCTATGTGTCTCATTAGCTACTTACTCTTACGTAGTTATGGTAATAACTAGCTTGGAATGATAACATGAAGCATGTTAGATATGCATGTAGAGAACTGAGTCACAATTAAAATCAATTTCTTTCATCATTTGATATCTGTGATTCATTGACATAATATGTGGCCACTCAGGAACAGATCACCAAACCTTTTCAAAATCTGATCACGTTACCTAGCTTGACCCAGTGCTGGTTGGATTTGTTTCATGGACACCATGCGTCTGCCTGGATTACGTTTTTGTAAAAAAAAAAAAAAAGTAAATGTGGATAAACTGCAATATGACATGTTCCAGGATAAGATCCCTTTATATATTTTTGATGCTACATCTGTTGTAGTGAAACGTTTAAGGAGAACGGCACGTTGCTTATTATGTTTAATTGCCGATGCACTTCAAATAAAGGCAAGGATCTACAATTTTTATGTGATTTGTACCAGCTGTACTTCGCCAATGTGGGTTTTAATTAAATTGATAAAATTTGTTTTACTGAAGGCTCTTCAGGGCATGCTATTCCAGTATGGTAACATATGAAAAGAAATATAACATGCAATACCTATCGAGCAAATGTAACAAGTTATTACATTTTTGGGTCGTTTGAGGTTTTTTTTTTCCCCCATCGAATACATCATACAATTGCACAACAAAATGAATTCACATTATAATAAAAATCTCATCTGTCACAGAAGCTATTTGGCCTGATGATTCACACAATAGTTTGACAATAAAGTTAGTTGATTCCCCCCTCCACGCATGTAAAGTCTGGAGAATGACGCACTGCATGTCCACATTCATGGAGGAATGTGCTTGGCTTTTGCTCAGCTTTTGATTATTTTTGACGTGATCCCTGCTGCTTCATAGGTTCTGGATGCGACTTGCACCCAATGCCTCTGATCCAGCTACACACTGCATGTAGCAATGGGCTGCTATGTGTGCAGTGCCTGATGCTGAAAAGCCCAATCTCATAACTGGGGGGGGGAATCCGCAATGCATAACTTACATGTTAATGATAGTGTCCGTTACTATTTTTACAGGAAGGAAAAACAGGTGAACACAGAATAGAGTCCTCTGAACATGAACTGAAGACTGAGAAAATGCTGCTTGTGGGGTCTCCCTCTGCCAGGAGTTGCTGGTCCTGGCCTTCCTGGAGGGTCCGGGCTGGCCTTGGTCAAGGCCTCAAAGTGGTAGGGAGGAAGAAGGGAGGTTCCAGCACCTTAGTCCCTCTCTCCCCGGTCTTGAGTTGCTTTACCTGAGTGCAAGCCTTCAGGAGCTCCACTGCTGACCTCCTCATCACTGACCTGCCAGTGCTTTATGAACCCTCTCCATCCCTCTGAGACTCCACCGCCTCTTTTCCCTCCACCTTGGCCACTCCCCCAGCCTTTATCTCTTAAAGGGACTGGCCCTCTCCTTTCGGGTCCTAAACTCCCCTTTTTGTCACAGCCTTCTTGGCCCAGCAGCCGATCGTCCAGCCATCTGAGGTTCTGCGGGGCTACCCCACCATTGACCTCAGGGCTGTGTCCAGCCCCCCAGGGGTGCCAGACCCCCTTCGGTCCTCCTTCTCATCTCCGGGGGTAACCCCCTCGCTTGTCGTGGCATCGCCGGTGTGCCGGGACCGAGCCCCCCGATGCTTGCTGAGGTTGGCCACATGGCGCTGGGGTGGCACCACCCCGGCCCAGCAGACGTGCCTCCTGTCGCCCGGGGAGGTCACGGCTGTGTCCGGGTCCTTCTGGGCCCCATGTATGCCACAGAGGGCGACTGCGGCAGCATCTGCCGTGTCTGGGCTTGGGAATGGCCTGCTAGCACCACCACCTCCTTCCTCCCACCCCGGGCGGACACCCGACAGGGCGCCAGGTACATCCGGGACCAGACATTGCTTGATCAGCCTTGTTCTGTGACACTCTTCATGGTTTGGGAGAGAGAATTCAGTGTACACAATCTCACAGGACTGCAGTTAGGAAACCCAGCTACAGTTCATAACTTCATTATCTCTGAACCCTGATGTATTGCAATGTATGCAATCCAGGTGTACTTGTTAGAGCCTAGGGCAGAGACAAAAGTTATTCTAATGGCCCGGTCCTATCCTCAGCTGGCCTGCAGGGTGCAGGGCCACTGACACAGCCTCTGCTGCATCCTGCGGTCTGACTGGAAACCATGTTGGATGGGAGAGGTAAGTAACGAAAAAAATACTTCTCCAATTGCTCTGTTGTCCACTACTCAGATCTACACCAGCTGTTTTGCTGGAATAGACCTGTTAGGGTGAAGGGGACATGTCCGGCATACGACAAGGGCTCTGGATCCTGCTGACTCCTCTGCTGCTGAGATCTGTCAGGTCCCACCCCAATCCACCCCAGCCCGGCCCAATTTCCACCCTGATCCACCCCCACCACCATGCTGACGGCTGGTCTGCATGGCAGCGCTCCGCAGTGGCCGTGCTCTGCAAACCATCAGAGAGGTGGCCATGATGGCAGACCTCAGGATATGCCAACATACTGTGTGGATAGGATTGGGCCTTAAGATAACTTATTGCTTGAAAAGGAGGGAAAGGTTCCCTCCACATAGTTCAGTTTTTGCCACTGTGTGTTTTCTAGTCCTTTATTACAGCATCGAAAGCAACTGCCATTTTTCCCCCAGTCAGCAGAGTGAGGCTGAAAAGCATTATCTCACTCTGATTATCATCAGAACAATGTTACATGGTGATGCGGCAGCAGCATCCTGAAAGGAGGCAGAGTGAGAGTAATGCTTCCCACCTTTACTCTGCTTTCTGCTCTGCATGCTGCCCAAAAGAAATGGAGGCCATCATCTGCCAAGATGCTGAGGAGCACCATAGCCACATGGGTGGTACCTTTGCTCTCTTTTACCCCCTAAAAGTAAAGGTAAAGGTATCCCTTGACATTTAAGTCCAGTCATGTCCGACTCTAGGGTGTGGTGCTCATCCCTGTTACAAAGCCAAAGAGCCAGTGTTGTCCGAAGACGCCTCCGTGGTCGTGTGGTCAGCATGACTCTCCTTGCCACAGCATGGAACGCTGTTACCTTCCCGCAAGTTGTACCTATTTGTCTACTCGCATTGACATGCTTTGGAACTGCTAGGTTGGCAGGAGCTGGCCAAGCAACGAGAGCTCACCCCGTTGCGCGGATTCAAACTGCCTACCTTTCTATCAACAACTCATGGTTCAGCGGTTTAACCCACTGTGCCACCCTGTGGCCCACATCTTTTACCCCCTAAATATCCTCAAAATGACCCCTCCAACTTTTGCTGTTGCCTGTGAATAGTGAAATGTTTTTTGGGTTGTTGGGTTTTTTTTTTTTTTTGAGATTTTGGCTTCACCCTATAATAGAAACATAGTGAAAGTTGACAAGGACAGTTAAATTCTTCAGAATACTGGACATTTCCCATCTCCTTTTGTAAATATTTACAAGTAAATGATGAAAATGAGAATAGAGTCATGTATTAAAAGCACTCGGACACTACCCTGCACATCCCAAAAAACACATGAGTCAAGATGCTTGGAATATAAACTGGACCATATTTTATTTAAAACCAAACTCTTGAATAAACCTGCACCAGGCCCTGCTTCAAAACTCCTCTCCCTCTCCCCAACCTAAAAGGGACAGCAAGCCACCGTCTATCCCCCTTTCAGGCATTCCCACCCTGACTCAAATCTGGGGACTAATTGATGGCCCAGGCATCTCTACGCCAATCCTGCAGGGTCAAGGAAGTTGGACTGCACTGCCCCCCCCACTGGGAAACATGTGAGGTCAACTTGGCAATCCAAGTCCCAAGGATCACCAGCCAGACAGATTCTAGACAGACTCTAGAGATCAGTACTGATTCACCCAATGATGTCCGCTTGAGTCCCAATGATGTCCCAATGAGTGCACATCAAAACTCCTACTTCTGCCCCTTGGCCCACACCAAACCTGCCAGGTGTGCCCACACAGGCTACAGAAAAAAACCACCTGACCCAAACACACCAGTCTGGGATAGATGGAGAAACTGGCAAGCAAGGCCAATCAGGTGGACAGCAAAGTTCCTTCCTGGCTCCAGAAGCAACCAGCTAATCTCAGACTGCGCAATGGGAGGGTGCGTGGGTGGGGGTCAGGAATCCGAAACATACTGACACAGAGCAGGACGCCTGCTAACAAATGGCTGCAAGTCTTGCCCATCCCAACAAAGTAAGTACCCAATAGGGGGCAAGAATCTTCCCTCCCTCGCTTTGTGCAGTGGTGGGCAGAGCTAGATGCCCTCCCTGCCTGGATTGGCAGTGGCGGAGAATATGATTGTGTCATCGGGTTGGTTGGATAAAAGTTGGCATTTTCTAGTATATTAGAGAGAGGCGAAGGAAATGTGGTCATTAGCCAAAATCACGCAGGAGTTCTTGAAATGCACCAGTAAATTCCAGAACAGCCTTATATGCCCCTCCTTTGGCTATTAAGTAATGTTACATTTGTCGGAGATTTGGATTCAGCCAAGAGACTTCCAGTACTACTAATTCTCATTTCTCTGTGATCAAATTATTCAAAATTATGAGGCCTGGAAATCATGGGACATGAAACACAGCACACATAACATTGTTTCTATATTCCTGGGTTTGCAGTTTATCTGACAATGTTAATTTTTGTTTGTTTGCTCCCCACCCCACAAAAAAGCAGATTTCTCTAAAGTGCTAACAGAAGCACAGCAGTCCTAAAAAAAAAACCACAATTATTTGACTATGACATTGGACCACAGTTTTATTCAGGATACTAAAGAAGAGCCCAGTCATGACTGGATGGGACTTAAAAAACAAAACAAAAAACACCAACCTGTGTTAAGTCTCACTGCAAAGGAATTCTTGGAAAAATTGTAAAGAAAAAAATTACATTCCTTTGTTCTAGAGAACAGATTTTTTTTAAAAAAAAAATTCTAGTAAAGGTATGATAGTACAATTCACTTTGTATTCTAAGGCTTGGATTAAAAAGAAATAATATATTTGGGAAGTTATATAGTTAAATCCCTTAGGCTTCTTTCTTTGCCTCCAGCTTGTGCATTCGATTTTGTGTTCAGACTTGTCCCAATACTACCAATGGGCTCTGAGATCTTTTTCAAGTGATGTAGCTTGTTTAAAATGCAACAGCACTATAGTGGTATACTTAACATGCTCACTTACCTCCTAGAGGAATAGATTTCACTCTCACTTTAAAAATATCAGTGGTTAAAGTATTTATGCTGAGACCATGAAAGGGCAGAGAATTGTAAAATGCAGATATCCTCAGCCTTCACATAAGCACACTAGGGAAGGTCACCTACACTTGTGTGCTAGACATATTAAAATATAAAACCTCCAGAATTTGGCATGCAGTTGCTTGCAAATGATAGCCACTAGGTGGCAGAAGTGCTCCTTTGGCTGTTTTGGATCTTTCTCCTGGTGTGGGCTGTAATTAGGTCACTGGAGGTAAAGTAGGACTGAGTGATAAATAAAGTAGGCTCCTTCTTCTAGAACAAACAGTCGTTTAATTTCCCTTCTTTTTAGGTTGTGTTACAAAGGTAGATTAAACTTTAAAAGCATGGGATCCACCCTCCTGTGCTAAGAAACTTAAACTTGTTAAGGAATGACAAAGGAGAGAGAGAGAGAGAGAGAGAGAGAGAGAGAGAGAGAGAGAGAGAGAGAGAGAGAGAGAGAGAGAGAGAACAAAAAGGAAAAAAAAAGGATGATGATTTGTCTCTTTGGTGACATTGATATCCTGCTTAGAATAGCTCCATGGAGAGGAAGGGCTGTGAACCAACCGTTTGCTCAGCCACACATTTGAATGTGCTTTGCACATTGCACATTTTTGCCAGATATTCTGTGACAATTAACACATGCATGTGCGCATGCATGCACGCGTGTGCACGCGCACGCGCGCGCGCGCGCACACACACACACACACACACACACACACACACGCACACGCACACACAGGAGAGAGCCCAGCACTGTCTAACATAGCCATGAACAGAAGATAGACTTTGTCACAGGAAAAATACCACAAAGCACTGCAACCTCTTCTCTAGCGATCTCTAATCTGGGGATTCTCAGGGCCAGTTACAGGACAGACATGTCACTGTCTCCCAACTATTTACTAAAGTGAATAGCAGCCATGGGAGGGTGTGGATGGAAGAATGCGGGGGGGGGGGGGCAACGACACTTCTAAATGCTTTCCCAGACAAAATGGCTCTCCCCGTGCTGCTTTTGTGCTGCTGTTACGGAGATTCCGGGACTGATATCTTTTGCTCCATGGATACAATAGCAGCTGTGTTGGGGTGGCAATTTTGGGTGGCAAAAGAGCCAGAGCAGACCCTGTGCTCCACCATTCTTCTGCTCGTGCTTGTTGTTGTATCTCTTTCCCTCCCCCCACCTATTTTTTGTGTAAATATTTAGAAGGTTATTATATCCTATTTGCTATGTAACATTTACTTTAACCCTGGGAATCTGCAAATAGTTTATCATACATACGTCTGATCTCTGAGTACTGTACATATACTGTATAAAATATTCCCCATGGAAGGATTGTCCCTAGATCCTGGTAGAATGACAGGATCTCTGTTTGAATGGGTTCAGTTCGGTCATAACTGCAACACGAGTCTATGTTTCAGTGATTGTTTGACACCCTGACCTAGGTGGCAGGCAGTCTTGCAGGTGTCAGTGGAGGGGAACAGGCTATCCTCAAACTTGCACCTTTACTGGACTGGCTACAAGCCACTGTGTGTGTGTCCATGTCCCCCAATTCACTTTAGGTGATGCTGAGATCCACAATGATAGCATTCCAGCTGGGACATGAAGGATAATCCTTGAGGGGTTCAGTCCCTGGCTGCCTGTGTCCAGGACAGGTGAGCAACCCTGAAAACCCAGGGGGTGAAGCAGTCTATGCTGAACTTCTTGAGGGCTGTGAGGAAGCTCTGCAACAACTTACTTCATCTGCAGAAACTGTCTTTGGTGTTAGATTCAGAAGATGCTTTTTAGGGCAGCCAAGGTGTTCCATAGCGTTAAGATGTTTCCAATCTTCCCCCACCACATTCTCATTGGGGCTGTCTGTTTTGCTCAGACAACCAGTCCTTCTTATGTTGAGGAAGACCACAGTGCCCCATGCAATCCACATTATAGTTCAAGAAGAAATACTGTATATTACGTCCCCACTTAGAGAAATAGACCCCAACTCCTCTGAAGAGCTCACGAGCATTTTGTGATGGATGCACGTGTGTCTATGGCTAGA
This sequence comes from Plestiodon gilberti rubricaudatus, assembly GCA_026170595.1. Taxonomy (NCBI): domain Eukaryota; kingdom Metazoa; phylum Chordata; class Lepidosauria; order Squamata; family Scincidae; genus Plestiodon; species Plestiodon gilberti. Next base: position 69,592,821 of record JANXHW010000001.1, read on the forward strand.
TTCACCTTCTTCCAACTTCCATCCACCCCCTAGCTTGGCAGACTGTGTTCCACCATTCCTTATGTTAGACCAGAGTTTCTTTACATCAGCAGAATTAACTGCAAATCACTATGATCGTGGATAATCAACTCTAGGCAAGATCACAATGGGAAATCATCCCATCAAGGTAGAGGATCAAAATAGTCAAGATGGGTGTACCTGCAACCACTGACACATTGTAGACAAAACCCTGGTTGAATCTAAAGAGGGAGAAGAACAAGGAGAGGGGGTAAAATATGCAGCCAATATGCTACTGGGTTCTTGAGTTAGACTGGCTTTATACTGGAAGGCATGGAAATGACAGTGTGACTGTTGTATGGGTTAGGAAAAAAAAGGAAAGGAAAGGGAAGGGAAGCTGGACATGCTTATGGTGCAATCCTGTGTAACCTTGCACTGGTGTAACAGCAGATGCACTGGTGTAAGGGCAATTACACAGGCAGAAGTGCATCCACTGTTACAACAGTGCATCCACTGTTACACCAGTGCAAGGTTACACAGGATTGCGCTGATAGTGGGGTTTTATTTTATGGCTTTCTATCTCATTTTTGAAGCCACAAGTTGCTGATGGAGTTTGCCTGTTTGAGCTGGCACTGACTCCCTCCCTCACTCAGATGTGTTGTTAATTACTTCTGGTTCTTCTAATTGTTTGAGGTGTTTGCCCTCGAGGTATGCATGGACTGTGTTTTTGCAAACTGGAGCTTTGAGAGAGGTTGCTAGAGACTGATATTCTCCTCAACCATGACCTGCAAGCAGTCCTGTGCCATCTTAATGAGTGCCAAGAGAAGAGGACAGAGACAAGTGTTGAGGTTTTAGTATTACAAGTATACCTGTATCAGGTATTGCTGCTGTTCAATGTCACAAATGACACCTGTGAACTATTACTACAGAGCTCAAAGTGAGCCAAACAAACCCTTGCACTTGCAGCCACCAAAGAAGAGTCCAAATCCTAAGCGGAGACTGAGATCCCTGCAACCCCTGAATCTCAGATACGTTAGCACTGACCTCCACCTCAGTTTCAACTGAGTTTCACTGTCATTTTGGGGAGAATTCCCTTGAGTGGTGTGAGATTTCATGGTATTTGGTGCTGGGGCTTTGTCAACGTACACAGTCCTGCTTATTGCCACCTTCTCTGTTTTGATCCTGTATTCCTTACACTGGGCACTGTAACCCACAAATATACCTCCAGTGGTTCTGTTCTCCAATTTTGGACCATTTCTCAGTTGGAATGTAGGCATAAGCTTTTGCATCAACACACAATAATGTGTCTCATGCTTGTCTGGATCCATGCCACAGTTCAAATGGAGTGTTGTCAATTGCCTATGGAGGAGATACAGTACATATGATATTGCTGAAGAGTTAGAATGGGGGGAGGAGAGGAGAGATATAAAACAGAGATGCAGCATCAACGTTTGGTTGCAGATGCCAATTTTGCCATCTTTGAAATGCCTCTAACTTAATAATAATAATAATAATAATAATAATAATAATAATAATAATAATATACCAGTATTTATATACCGCCTTTCTTGGTCATCGGATTTCTTCTCCGACTTTAATTCAAGGTGGTTTACATAGGCAGGCTTTCTAAACCAAAGTGGTTTTTACATTATAAATGTTCTTATCTTGCATAGAACACTTCATTCCACGTGGTTTCCTTCACGGTCTGGCCTCTCTCTGACATTCGCCTCCCACACTTCGACTTGACGGAACACTGTCTCCCACTCTCTCACCGAGGCTTAAAGGTGATTTGTTTTGTTTTTGTTTTTAAATAGCATTAGATCTCCATAAGAATCAGTCGGATTACGTGTCATTGCAGAATGACATATTTTTAACTATTCTATAGCACCGCACAGACACCAGTGACTTTGTGCTCCCCAATGATTTGGCTCAAACATATCAGGTTGGGGTGGAAACCCACCTGCCTAAAGAAGGAGATTTGTTCATCTGCAGCAACAACTGATGGGAGCGCAAACTGAGTGCAATCTGATGTTCTTGTGTTTGCTGATGAAATCAGGAACAATCACCTTAAAGCGGTATGCAAACACGGCTCAGGAGTAAATTCTTCCATTTTAAATATAACGTACACTGTTTGCCTTATGATCCAAGGCAAATGCATTCAAACAGAGGAACAGGAAAGTCAAATGGAAAAGCACACCTCATTTGACAGTCAATGTGAACTCTTAGGTTTCACAGGCTGATTGTAAACACTGTCGAATGTGTGACAGATTAGCTGCTCTAACCTGACACACAAAAACATGAACAATTCAAAATCCATGTCAGGCACAGGAAAAATATTCCCAAAGGAGTTGTCATTAATTAAACCAGGTAGTGCAGTGGAATCAGAGCTTTGTGCCCACTTGAGCATAGATGCTGCCAAACCTCCCCTATGGGTTTGCATGACAGTTTGTGCCCTACAAGTCCTCTCCCCAGAAGTTTCTGAATTTTTCACACACACAAACGGATATTGTGTTATGCAAATTCATACACCTGGCTGTGCTCATCTGCTTATATGAGGTCGAAAGCATTTCTATAGCACGGAATTGTTGACCCTTAAAATAACTTGTAAACATTAAGGGAGGGGGGAAACTAATCATTCATGATGTTATGGCTGGGTGATGCTGAACTCAGATATGCTGTTTTTCAGTCACATGAAAGAGGGCAAATTTGGTTGTCTTTTAACAACATACATAGCACTACCTGACTTCAGAATCTCACCCCCCACCATAGTTGCACATTAAAAAAGGTAAAGGTGACCCCTGACAATTAACTCCAGTCATGTCCGAGTACACTTCAATATTCCCCCGCAATTTTTAAAATCTGTTTCCAACAGTTGCTGCATCACTAGTCATCCTTGGATTTTCTAGAACAGTGAGTTAGTATAACTCAGTGATTCTCAAAGTGGTGGGTCCCTCGTTTAAGGGGAGGGGACAGCATAATGGAGGCGATCCTGGGGATTACCACAACCATGAAAAAAATTGTAATGCAATTTTCGGACTTACCGGGGGTCCTGGAGCCCTCCGGTGGGTTCAGGGAGGCCTGCAATCCCCTCCACAGGCCTCCCTGTACTTCAGATTGCTGCTTCATGGCAATTTATGACCTCTTCGGGTTTTTGCGAAAACCTGCATAGGAACTTCTGGGGAGTTAAAAGTGTCCAAACATACAGGAAAATGGGGGGGGGGGAAACAGGGCATACACAGTGGTACAGTGCAGTGCCCCCCATCTCTTCTATGTGCAGTGAACCTGTCTTCTCCCCTAACTCTTCTTGACCCATACTTGGCAGCACACTCTGCATACTGCTCTTTCCCCCACCCCTGTGGTGCACAGAGCAGACCACTCATCACTTCCCCCTCCAGGAGGGGGGAGGCTACAACCAGCCCTCTCCTTCCCAAGAGCCTAGCCCTCAGGTTATTCTCAAGATCTGGTGGGGAGGGGAGGGGGAGGTAGGGAAAAAGACTCTGTGTCGATTCCTGTGTACACAGTCACATCCGTGTGGGGATGGCACATGCCCCAAATGAACTGAAGTGCAGCTTCACTGCCGTTGTTCACACTCCCAGTCCACGTGGAGAACTAGTGATTTCCGACCTTCTCCCGCTCACAAACAGGTGGTGCCAATGCTGCAACTTATACTATAGGGCAATCCTACCCAGCTCCTCCACTGGTGCAGCAATGGTGGAGTGCAGAACGGGAGGCTTTGGAAGGGAAAGGGGATTTAAATTCCCTTCCCCTCCCAAAGCCTTTCCCATTCTCCTTCCACCACTGCTGCACCAGTGCAGGAGCTGGGTAGGATTGCGCTGTTAGTCACAGGGTGCTGTGGGAAATTAGTGCTTGCAGAAAGCCCTTGAAAACTAATAAGCAAAAGTCTGTCATTGTTCATTTGACACCACTGTCATTATTTGATGCCATTGTTCATCAGTGTTCCATTTGTCACATTTCAGATGTTTAACAAGATCGGAAATGAAGTGAGATCCTATTTAAAAACAGCAAGAGCGGGGGGGGGGAGTCGATTCGAGAGCAAGTTTGTTCTCCCTTTTAAAACGGAAGAAATTAACTATTTTATGTTAGAAAGTGCCGTACTTCCTATACCCTTGTTAAAGACAAAGAATGATGTGAAAGTAGTTGACACAGGTCAAGTGCTAAATGTAAAAGAATCTGAATGGGGGGCCATCTGGGAACTCCTATGTAAACTCTTCTTTGCTCCATAGAGGAAGAATGGAATACAAATATAATAAATACGAATGAATGACATACTGTATTGCTGAACCTTGTGTAACAACTCTCATTTATTATTTTACCAGCTTTACATTATTAGCATGGGTAAAGAGACAGAAAGAGATGTGAAGCTGTATAATCGGTATCCACCTCAGGCTTATGAATTCCCAAGTATTTTTCTAAGAACTAGAACTTATCAGCAAATTACATGGATGTGACCACCCTCCTGCAAGCAAACAAAAACCTTCCCCCAAGTGTCTTACCTTATAAGTGTGTGCATGTTATTTTTTCAAGGAAAATATTAGCAGAACACCAAGATTTTACTTCTTTCTTGAAAGACGGAGTCCAGAGGATATAAACCCAGCTGGAGGAGTGAGCTCAAACCCCTCCTATAACGGGGGCCTTGCTCCTCACTAATTTTCGGCATCTGTTTTCCATTTAAAAGGAATAGGTCACATATGTAAGGGCTGAGGATAAATTAGGAAAGTTACACATGGACACTGGACTTGGTCTTCACTCCATGCGGCCACAACATCCCTACGCAGGCTTCAATGGCTTCCATCCCAGATCCACACAGACCCCATGGTCATCATGTAGTCAGACTGTCATCTGAATGTGTTAAATGTCTCCGTTTGTGGGAACACATTCCTAGGCACTTTTGGCTGGCATGGGACATGGAGATGTGTTATTGAAAACATTTAATCCACGTTACACTGGGCTTCTGCAGTGCAAAGTAAAGAACTCCCATGATGTATTGGCTAGCAGTGTAAACAGGAAAATCCCCAGTTCAAAGATCATGTAATCAATCTGATGGCACCCCAACATTATATAGCAAATCAGCTTTAGTGAGTGATTACAGGTGAATATTTTTGAGACTGAGCCCAAGTCAGAGCAATGTAAATTGATGCTATTGTAACAGGTGACAAAGAGATTCCGTCTTGCAATGATTTCTCAGCACAGCTGAGAAACGATTATGAATCATTTCAACTCAGTCCTAGTTGCATGGTTCTCTGGATCCTGGCCATCAACTACAAGCAGAAATGGGAATCCTGTGTAATACAGGCATAATTATCTTCAGTTGCTTTAACATTTTTTTTCCTTTCTGGAGATTTGTGGGAAGATGAGAAAAGGAGTAAATAAAGGAATTCAGAAGCAAAGAGACATTTGAATAGAAACATTTGAAAGTCAGTGTGGATCAGAGTACTTGACTGCCCCCTCACCAATGAGAGAGCAGCTTGGCTTGACCACAGCTGCTGCTGCTTGGAGCTGAGATCACAGGGATGAACCCAGTGGCTTCAGGAGAAGCCAGAAGATGGAAGAGAGGTGACTGGTGGCCAGCGAGTGGGAAGCGATTCCGATGGAGAGAAAGAGACGGTCTACAAAGATTTTTGTATTGACATATTTTTAAGGAAGAAAATGGAATAATAATTCAAATAGGAGGAGAAAACAAAGAAGGAACTGTCCTCTTAGTAGGGCTATCTTTAGTGATGTAGACTTGAGTCTATTGACTCGGACTTGAGTCGGACTCAAGTCACGTCAATGACTCGACGATTGTAAAAGACTCAAAAGTCTCAACTCGAGACTTGGAGCCTTTTATGACAAGTAAAAGAGACAAGGAGGAGAGAGCAAAGGAGGAACTGTCCTCTTAGTAGGGCTATCTTGAAGGTAGAACTGTTTGTCAAACAAAATAAGCAACTGCTGTGAAAACTCAATGTTCACAGGCTGTTTCATAGTAGGGAGTTCCTTCCCAGCACTATCATGAAGTACTCAAGTGACTGCAGAGCCAGCAGGGCTGGTCAAAGCTGGACCTGTGACTGATGTGGGATCCAGATTCTGCCACTCTGTGTGTTTTCACATGTGCCTCCCCATCGTCATCACTTCCCTTACTCTGCTTCGTCAAAACTGTCGGTGGGGAGGATCCTGAGAGCCAAACAGGCTCTACTGCTCCTGAGATACTCCGCATTGTTTTGAAGATGTACCAAGCAGAGGAGGTGGTCAGGAGGGGGCGATCCTGCTTCCAGGACAGCCATTGGGGACAGAATCACAGTGGCACTTATCTTCCTGTAGCACAATTGGTGTGATTTTCAGCATTGGGGATTGAGAACAAAGTCAGCTGCCCCACCCTATCCATCTCCAAGGAGAGTGCATGAGGATGGGACAGTGGCCAGGTGTAATAGCCAAGCATGTGGAAGACCAGGGGAAGTGGTAGGTGGCTATGAGGTGCAGAGCCCTCCAACCAGTTGACCATCCGATCCCCCCCCCCAGTCCGCCATTCAAAGCAGCAATTTCAGTTCACCTCAGGGATGTGCCACCCCCGGACTAACCACATGGGAACACATTCATTACTTCAATCAAAGAAGCCCTCCTGCAGTTCACATTCCAGTCCTTAAGGGGCAGGCTTAGCTGGAACACAGGCTTGGCTGGAAAGCAGACCCAGCCCAAGTAGGTTGCCTGAGGCAGTGCATCTCCTTGCTGCTCAGGGGCACGTGCATCCACCCAGGGTAGCAAGGAGATATGCCTCTTCTTCTCCTGGGTCCCCACACCAGCCTTCTTCCTCTCCCCAGCCTGCTCACTTCATGCTGCCTCACAGTTAGGCTAACCCGGCTAAGAGCAGGGAGTTGAACCAACCTCAGGACTAACTCCAAATCTGGCTCAAGGAGGCTTAACAGCGAATCAGGACTGAACCTGAACCCAAAACAAAACCTTAGCTGCCTTGAACCCAAACCAGAACAGAAGAACCCCTAAACATAAAATGTGGTAACTGGTTCAATATTCAGACACTTGGGAGATTTTCTGTAGGAGTGGCCAGCAATATCTGAAGGAACTGTATTTCATTTCCAAGTGAGCCATCTGAAAACAAGGGGCAGCAGGAGCGATTGTAGGCAGGGCCTAGGACAGGTCGTCTCCCTGGTGCTCAATAGAAGTTTGCCCCCCCCCCAGGCTGTTGTGTGGAGGGTTCCTGAAGGGAGGCAGAAAGCCTCTTGTCTTCCTGTGGCACTAACCAGTCCTCCTTGCTTCCATTGTACTCAATATTTTCCTGTATTATTTTTTTAATCCTGTTACATAATAAAATAATGCATGTAAAAATAAACAGTTTTATCAATAATATTTTTCCTCATGTGAAATAATCACTGTAGTCTTTTTATAGCATTGTATTGCAAGCAAAAAAAGAGTCCACATTGTTCTGCAGGAAATGTCTCTAAACTGGTTCAAAACTAGTTCAAAGTGTCTAAAGCAGTTGGAACCACTTTTTGAAAAACTGTGCCTGAACCGGAGAGTTAAAAACTACTAACAAACCTGAGGTGGAACTGAAGCCAAATTACACAGGCATAGGAATGCCTGTATTATTAAGATGAGGTGAATGAGTGTATTGACCTTAAACCAAAGGTTTTCTGGATGCAGTTCAACTCCCTGGCTGAATGAAAGAGGTGTGTGGAGTCCTATAGAGAGAAACTAAAAATAGCTGGCTAGCCTTGAAGAGGAAGCTGTACAATCCCCAATCTACAGGAGCTCAGAAGAGTTCAGCTCAGAGGTGCTTCCCAGCCTCAGGTGAGAAAACTGTGCAGCCAGTATCAATGGGTCCAACCCCAAAAGACTCCCTGGCCTGACTGACAGAGAGCCAAAAATGTAGAACTTCTTGGCTTGTCCTTTTAGGTCTCATGAGATGTTGCAACTGAGCTTCTCTGGACCAATCCTTTTTGGGGTTGGCTGAGACTCCATGGCCACTTGTAGACATCAATTAACATTTCCAGAGAGATGTCAAACAATTAGCAAAGAACAAAGTGGATACTGAGCCTCTGTGAAAATGAAAATGCACAAGTGACAGCTCAGTGCTGTCTCTGAAACCCAACGCACTCTTGTGAAATCTCTACAGTCATTGGGGCATTATTCTGCACATGGATAATTTACTTGCAAATCTTCAGGTATAATGATTTGAACTTAGACCTACTATAATCTGATTCAGATGTGACTCCCAAAAGGGAGTTTCAAAGAATGTTCATATAGTAAAAATTCAATCTTATTGAAATAAAATATTAGCTGCTCCCCCCCCCTAAAATAAATGAAGTCTATTGTCTGGTTATCATTATAACCTTTGCTGGAATCAGTTGTGTCTATGGATTTGGTCATCAACCCTCAGCAAGCGATTAGAGAATTCATTCTGAAAATGGTGGAAAGGAAATGTATACATCTGCACAATGCGCCACTATGCTTGGTCATTACAAGGACAATAGAATTTGTCCAATCTGTGCATCATACTCCGCTTTGTTTATCAACTGCAATATGCAATGAGACTTGTATACTATTTTAAAATGAAATGTTTAGAACTTTTTTAAAACACACACACAAAGATTTCATGGGAAGAGGCTGTTTACTGAAAAGCAATCAGTGTTAACTAAAATCAGCAACATATGTCCATGCATTAAAATGAAACAGAGGCGGCGGCCAAGGCAGCTTTATTTATTGAAAATGCTTTTTTGTCATATTGCATGCAGACCACTGCTACTCATTTGCTGGGGTGGCTATCAGAGGACAATTATGTGGATGCATTCCACGGTTTCTGATACTTGTTGGGCAAAGAAAGCAGGAATGAGACACAATTTTGAAAAGAGAAAAAGAATATTGTATGGTTAATATTTCAAGAAGTAATTCATGGGTGTTATGGAGGTGGGGATTGTTACTGCTTAATAATAGAGAGGAGCTCATTTTGCAACTCAAGCTGAAGCACAGTTTTGGAGCCCTTAGATGCTTGTGGTTTGTGTTGCTTCTATGGTTGCCCATATTGTCAGAGACTGTCTAAGTCTCCCAACCATGTGAATTCCAAGATTAACCAATTCTGGATTCAAAGAAATATGGCAGCTGCCAAGAAGCATTCCAAACTTCTTAAAAAAAATAAGGTCAACGTTACAGAAAGCTATAAGGCAAAGGATACCATTGCCAATCAGTAAATCCCCAAGCCTCCCAAAACATCTAAAAACATTTTACCCCATCCTTCAGAAATCACCCCTAGAGTAGACCCCCCCTTTTGTTCCTTCCAATTGTGAACTGAAAGTTCTTTTTTTAAAAAAATTGACTTGCCCCTGTTGATAGGGAGACGGCTTGATAAGAGTCTAGAACTCTTGGTGTGAGAATTGCACCCAGTGCCACTAATTCTTCAGAGAGAGAGAGAGAGAGAGAGAGAGAGAGAGAGAGAGAGCACATAGAGTTACTGTCCAATCCTATCCCCCATTTATGGCAGTGGATCTCGCAGACCCAATGCCATAAATCAATTTACGATGGCATGAAAGATGTGCCAGCATCAAATACTTTGGAACCGCTGGTGCTAAAGGCCAGAGGCTCCACACACACACCGCTGTGGAGCCCAGCCTATGCCGACCCAGCTAAGTTGGCAGAGGGGGAGGGTCATGGGATGGGAGGGTGTTCAGGGGAGGTTCAGTGAGGGGAGGGCAGGGGCAATTTAGGGGAGGGCAGGGTGGATCCTGGCAGCAGCAATTTGCACAGGGATCCTATCTCCAATTTTTCTGCCTGCCCTGCCCTCCCCCTTCCTCTCTTTTGAAATATGCCAGCTCCATAGCTGGTGTAGATATGAGGAGACCCATAGGCCATAGAAGGCCTACCAAAGAAAAGTGTTTTTACTTACTCCTCATGGTCTTTTGGGTTGACCCCCCCCTGCAAGCATGCAGTACACGCTCCATTGACATGGATGCATGCTGTAGCAGCATGACAGGGGATAGGATTGGAATGTTAGCCTGCAGCCAGGTGTCTTGTGGCACCGTATTTTATTAGTCTTTTGTAAGTTTAATTTGTTAATTTGCTAGTCAGAACTCTGTGTTGTTTTTCCATGACAATATTTTTATCTTAAACACACACACACACACACACACACACACACACACACACACACACACACACACACACAGCTGGGTGGGCCGGGTGGCGGGGGAGGGGACGATTGGCCTGCCAGGCCTGGCAGGGGGTGGGGATATCAGCGGCATGCTCCGCCATATCTCCATCTCCTTCCTGGGCTGGGCTGGCCTTTTATGGCCTCCCCAGATGTGCACCAGCTGGCGCGCATCTGAGGAAGCCCATTGGGGCCTCCAAGGAATAGACTGGGGGAAAGAGATGGGTGTCCCCTTCCCTCAAGGTAAGCCCATACCGTGCTGGCGTGGCCCGCATCCAGCACAGGATGCAGCAGCGGCTGGCCCTTTAAGCTTGTTCTGGGGCCCTGGCCTCCTCCTCCTTCCCTATTCTATATTATCTGCAAATCCAGGTCCCAAGCAAATCTTTTTGGTTGTAGCACAAAATTAAATGGGGAGGGGGAAACGGCTGCTTGTATGAAAAACATCATTGCCTAGGACTTGCTGAGTCATGTATTCCCCTGGCTTCAGTTGGAACTGCTGGTGGAGATGTTTTCCGAGCCCAGCCTGAGTTCATTACAGTCCTGCGCTTATAAGGAACCCAGCTGTGAGGAATTACCTACATACACTAAACCCATGTGAGACTGAAGCGTATGCCTTCTTCCTGAGTCTTAGACTAGTCAACTTCCTTCTTTGTCTTTGATCACATCACCACAATTATGTTTTAGTTTTATACTGACTTCCTTCAAAGAATGACAGCTGATTAGTTTATGTTTACATACTCCCTTAGGAATAAACATGTACATACATAAACACACACGTACCTCCATTGACCAGATGTCACCCCGAATTCAACCAGCCAAGTTTATTTCCAAATGCATTTTGACTTGCAAGCAACCCATAAACCATAAACCAATTCCTCCAGAGTTGTTTGAAAAGCCTAGTCTCTGGAAGTTTATGGGAGTCATCTGATCTGTTATGATTTTTTCATTGCACCTTTATAACAAGTATCATCTGTTTTTATACTAATTCTTACTAATAGCTGGTTCTTTGGGTAATAAGCTTCATGCAATATGGCCCATGATGTTCCTTTGGAGCATCCTCAGATTTACTTTCATTCCTATGAGAGTTCTCTAAATCCGGTCTTGAGTAAATATTTGTAGACTATACTATTCATTCATTCCATTTTTATCTTGCCTTTATTCCAAGCAGCTCAGGACAACATATAAATCATCCTCACCCTACATGCAACAAGTCTGTGGGGCAGGCAGAGCTGAGATTAGGTGACTGGCACCTAAGTTTATGGCTGCGTAGAGATTTAATTTGTGACTGCAGTGGCTTAGTGGTTAAAACACTGAACTGCAGACCAGAAGGTCGGTAGAACAGCAGTTTGAGAACCGAGTGCCACGTGACGGAGTGAGCTCCTGTCTCCTGTCCCAGCTCCTGCGAACCTAGCAGTTCGAAGGCAAGAAATTGCAAGTAGATAAATAGGTACTGCTGCGGCAGGAAGGTAACAGTGTTCCGTTAGCCATGCTGGCCACATGACCACGGAAGCGTCTTCGGACAGTGCTGGCTCAATGGAGATGAGCACTGCACCCTAGAGTCGGACATGACTGGCTTTCAAGCAGGGGATACCTTTACCTTTACCTAGAGATTTGAACCCTGATCACCTTCCTTTAAGTCCACCGCTCGAGCCACTTTACCACACTGACTCCCAGGAGGCGTGTAACATTGCATCTGACCACATTCCAGAGATTGGCAGTGGCAGTGGCCTCGCCTTTTTGTGTCACCATCTCATTCTTTAGCTGCTTATGCAGTTGCAAGTGAACCTTTTGCTTGCACAGCAGTGAGCCATCCCGAGGAGAAAGCACTTTGAGGCATTTTCAGATGTGCTAGTTATATCCATTTTCGTATTTCTCACATCTGCAAATTGAATGGAAAAGCTGATTTGACTAGAAAGCGCATTGAATTTAAAAATTGGTCTCTTCCACTTTCTCTATTGCATTAAGTGCTTTCACAAATAACACTAGCCCGATTAAAATGAATTCTTAATGTCACTTGTGAAAATACCCATAATTGGTGGTGTTTTCTTCTGGTGTAAGTTCTCATTAGTGGGAAAGATGTTGGCATTCATACTCCAGTGCAGATTGCCTGCTACCCTCATAGAATTCCTCCTTTCATAATATAATATATTAAAATCTACTGGGGAATTGAGTGAAACCAGTGGAGGAATTTCAAAAGCCATGTGTCATTGTACACAACTGAAGGCAACTAATCAAATATTTGGGAACCAAGTGAAGTATTGGGTAAAATCATGATGTTGATAAAGAGTTTGTCTGCTGTCCAAGAGTGGACAGGACTGGCGGGAAGGAGCGGTTCAACCCTGTGGGTGGGTTACACTGAGAGGCCGTATGGGTTGCATCCAGCAGATGGAGCCAGAAGAAGCTGCACCTCAGCCCGGTGTGCAACCTGCCGGAGGCTCAGCCAACCCCTCAGTTTGCAGTGGTCAGAGATGACTAGAGAGGAAGGGGCATAGCCAGGAGGAGATGGCAAGTCAACGCAGCAGCTGGAAATAAAGATCCCTGCCCTGGCCGATGAGGAGGAGAATGGCTGAAGTCACAGCAGAGGGCAAGAACTGACCAGGGCCTCCACAAGGGAAGTGGTTGGTATCCTCTGGGAGGCACAACAACCTGGACCTGCAGAAGAGGAAGCAGGTGACTATGAAATCCCCTCCCTGGAACTATTCCGAAGCTCCCACTTTCAGGAGAAGGGTAGAGGAACTGCTGGTTCCTACCAACCTAATCTTGGCCAAGTCCCCCCAAAGTCCAGAGAAAAAAGGGGGAAGGACAACCCTGGATCCACCCCCCCCTCTTTCTCTCCAAAATGATGAAGGCAAAAGCGGAACCCAGTTAAGCACATTGATCCACAATGATGGATCAATGCACAACAATTGTGATGGCCAAGTATGGGATTAATTTGGGAATTTTCTGCATTACCTCCTCTTCTCAAGTTGCCAGATATTGTCTGTGTAAACTCTGCAGTCACCAGTGGGTTCTAATCCAGTGGCATCACTAGGGGGTGCAGACTGCACCGGGTAACACCCTGGGGGGGGTTTGACCCCATTAGTTGCCAAAATTGTGAAAACCTTGTATCATGATATATATCATTGAAAAGGTAATTAAATGCAGAATGTAATGAAACAAACCGCTGTACTTTATTTTTATTATATCAAGCATTATGGCTGAATAACCAGAAAATGAATTCACAACTGCCTTATGTAACAAAAAGTGGATTTCCTTAACTCAAAACTAATCAATAAGACTGATTGTTCGGAGACCCAGGGCACAATCCAGACTAAGCTGCCGGAGCGAGCGCTCTAGCACTGGAAGCAGTCGCAAACGTGCCGGAAAGCACGTTTGCGAATACTCAGGAGTAAGGGAGGCCAGCGCAGAGGCCGGTTGCCCTCACTCCATCGCTGGAACGCCGGGGCGACTGCTGGAGGGGTAAGTCCGGATCCGGCAGGCAAGGGGCGGTTCACTGGGTGAGGGAGGGGGCATTGGCCTAGCTGGCCTGGAAGGGGGCGGGAGATGGCTCCCAGGGATGTATCTAAGTAACTAGGTCGTGAGTGCGAGTGCAAGTACGAGTCATTTTTGCACGAGTGCGAGTCCGAGTGCGAGTCAGTGCCAAAATTTTTGGGCAAGTATGAGTCAAGTGCGAGTCATTTTTGCACGAGTGCGAGTCGAGTACGAGTAAGGCCAGAAACCACGAATCACAAGTCACGAGTCGAGTCACTTTGGGGAAAATGGCTTTTTACCCTGAAAATGGTGTGTGTGTGTGTGTGTGTGTGTGTGTGTGTGTGTGTGTGTGTGTGTGTGTGTGGACCTCTGAGGCTTTTAAAGCACCCACATGGCTTCCCCTATGACTTGGAAAATGACTTGGAAATGGCAAGTAGTTACCCCCACGAGTGCGAGTCAAGTGCGAGTCCCGTGGGTCACGAGTACGAGTGCGAGTGCGAGTCAGTGGGTCACGAGTATGAGTACGAGTACGAGTCAGGGAAAAAGTGGCTAAGTCACACTTGCGAGTCAAGTCATTTGACTCAAGTCCCCATCCCTGATGGCTCCCGTCATATCCCTGTCCCCGCCGCGCCGGCTAGGCCGTTACACGGCCTCCTTTACTTTTGCCAGCTATTTAGCTGGCAGAAATCTGAGGAGGCCTATCGGTTTACACCCGAGGAAGGGGACGTCTCCTTCCCAGAGTAGACCTCCGGCCCGCCGGTTGAACGTCAGCCTGTGCTCAGGATCCGGCGAGCAGCCCTGGGCCGCTGGCTGGATCCTTACACAGGATTGTGCTGCCCATGAGGTGTTTTTATGACATAGCATGGAACCAATAAGGTGTTAGTATGAGTCATCTCTCAGTTCCATGTATCAGAGCTAATACTAGAACTCTTATTCAGTTGTGAGTGTCATCAAGTTGGCCACTGTTTTTTTTTTGGGGGGGGGTTGGTTGGTAACTGATTTGTTGGGTGACCTGTACTATCATATATTAAAATAAATAAAGTTAATGGGACTGACACCATGAGTTACCACACCGGGTGACACCAACCCAGTGACATCACTGGGGTGACGCGATGAGCTCTCACACCGGGTGACGTAAGCCCTAGTGACACCTCTGCTCTAATCGAAATTTTAATACCACCAACTGACCACAAATCCATAACACAAACGAGCTCAAACTCTTGAACATTTAGCAGAGCCAGCCCAGGATTCTTATCCTGATGCAGAAAATATGTTGGGACCTGATTTTAGACCACGAGTCTGACATAATGAGGCAACTTTACGCATTACGTCAATGTAGGTGTGCTTATTCCAGGTGGTCATACCTGAAGAATATCAAGGCACTGCTTTGTAGAGGTACACAAGTCTCCAGGTCCACTTCTGCCTGCAACCAAATGCACCCAGTCAACTGTGCCACACCGTACAATAAACAGAAACAATTCTATTTCTGTCACTGAAGCAGGAAATGCATCTATAATACACACACCTGCCTCCATTAGTTAACTGGATCCAGGGTTTGTACTGTATTGCTTAGGACTTAGTCAGCAGAGAGAGTGGCTGCTTGACACAGCAGTGCCTGATCTAACCAGACACAATGTGACCCATGCATCAAATTGCACCAAAAGAGATTTGTTTCCATAATAGACAAGGGAAGGCAATGCCTTTGACAAGAGCATTTGCGGCTGCCCTTCCTTATTAAAGGTAACTGCCTTTTAATAGGTCTTTGGCACTGAATCCTCATTCTGGAAATGTTGGTCTCTGAAATAATCCGCATGGTGTTTGGGAGATATTTACGAGCCTCTATAGCAGAAAAGTTTAATTGGGGGAGGAGGGACAGGGCAGGGACTTGACATGATGGCAACTTTTATAAAAATGACAAACTCCTGGAAGTTTTGTTGATATGCAGCATTCCAAGGATACTTTAATGATCCATCCTCTTCCAAAAGAGAAGGACCCATGTAGATTGGGATCTGTGCATGGTAAAAGTGCAACGTAGTCATTAAACATACTTTTTAGGTAATGGCAAAAGCTCCTGCAGTTCATTGCTAGTTCAGATTCTTTCTTATGCCTGCTATGTGCTATGCACTTCTCCTCACTATATATTTATATATCACAGAGAAAGAAAGAACTTCAGTCTCCTGGGATATTCTAATAATTCTGGCACTGAATGTACAGCAATGAATTGCCAAATAAAAGCAAAAACGTTTTAAGGGGAGGTCCACAACACCCCTCCTCACCTTTCCCTTTCATTCCATTTCCAGCTACCACAAAACTGCTGTTTCTCCAGCCCAAGTTCCCCTTGGGGAACCCTCCTAATGTCCCTTCTCCCCTTCTTTCTTGTGCCATGATGTGCCCCTTTTCCCTTTTGAGCGTGTCCACTCTTCTTCTTTTTTGTGGTTGCCTCTTCACCCTTGCAACTCTCTTCCTTCCCTGCTGAACCACTTGAGCTGTGCCACTGGCCACTACACTGGGTCCCAGCGCACAACATAGATTTCCCCTGTGTGAGCATGTTGACACCTGTTCTGAAAAGTGCACCTGGTAAAATCCCTCTCCCTTCTTGCTTCTGCAAAACCCCCAGTTTTCCACCCCCTTTGCTAACTTACACCATCACAGGCCCCCTTTTCATTATAAGGGTGTCCTCCTTTTTCTTTCCACAAGATATGAGTTAAGCATTGGACTGATCCTGAACACAATTGTTCATATATTTATTTATTTATTTCACATTTTTATACCGCCCTTCCTCCAAGGAGCTCAGAGTGGTGTACATATTTCCTCCCCTCCTTTTTGTCCTCACAACAACCCTGTGAGGTAGGTGGGGCTGAGAGATAGTGACTGGCCCAAGGTCACCCAGGAAGCTTCGTGGCTGAGCGGGGATTTGAACCTGGATCTTCCAGGTCTAAGTCCGACTCCCAAACCACTACACCATCCTGGCTCATATGGTCCAGCAACAGAGACTGCAAGCCGGAAAAGGAGGTCCTGATTTTGAACGAGACAACGGCGTCTCTCTAATCGCTGGCAGGAGCTCAACTCCTAGCAACATCAACAGCAGAACGCATGGCAATAACTACAAGACATGTTTGCAGCCCAGGCTCCCAGTCTTTCCGTTATTATTTACCATCCCCACCAGTGTAATTGAATTACTATTTTCCTTCTGGTAAATTGAAGCGCTCCCTTTCGCCTCAGCCCACTGCCATGCCTGAAGTCTAGATAACAGGGCGATTTCTCCTGCTGTAGTTCAAAGACAACTGAACATCCTTGACACTGAGCAGCATCATAATGCACTCGGCTATATACACACCACATTCCCTGTGCCTGCCAAGAGAGCAGCTGATAACAACAGGAGGCCAGAACCTTCGAAGGCATCTGTGTTCGGAACACCCATTGTCGTTGGCCAGGGCCAAGAGTTCAAGTAGTGCTCATCATGTATCGAGGCATAATGAGAGATGGCAGGGGGAAGAGCAGGGCCTTGCAGTACCTTCATCTCTGGCTCCCGCTCCCAGATGCCTGCTGCTAGCACAACACACGGCGCTGAAGGAGCACCGAGGACAGTTCACATCTGGCCTCAAGAAAGTGTCCTGTCCAAGCTGCCTGTGATCCTTTTCTTCCCGTTGTCAGTTTGGTACATGGCATACCACTGGGGCTATTCAGAAACCCTTTTCAAAGCAAGGACATTTTAATCCATTCTTTTCCTCCAAAAGACGTTATTTGAGCCTCTGGAGCTGAAAACACGACTTCACCCTGCAAGGAAATATGACACAGAGGAAAGAAAAGGAGTTTCATCTTTGGACACAGTGGGGTGGAAATAGCATTGTTTTGGAATACAAAGGGCTGTTTTTGCTCCATTTCATCAGAAAGGAGAACTCTTTATTTTTTTTAGCAATTTGCTGAGGACCATACTCTCCATTTTGAATGCCTCCACAGCTTTCCTGAGTAAATGCACAGAAGAGATTTTGCAGGAAGAGGCACCGCTCAAGGTGTGCCCTGTTCCTCCTCTAAGGAAGCAGGTGGTTGCATCTGTAAGAAAACCCACTCGATTTCACCATCTTGTTAGTGAAAAAAAATCAAAAACATGGCAGCTGTTGAAAGAGACAGAAGGACCAGAGACACTGCTTGTCCCCTCAACCAGGGCTAAAATATTGCCCCCAGGTGTAACATGCTGATGGGAAGAAGAGTGGTGCATTGGAAAGGTGCCTTTGCTTAGTGATAGTGCAAATGCCTCGCACGTGTAAGGTCTGAGGTTCAATCCCTGTCCCTGCAGGGCTGGGAAGGGTCTCTACCTTAGGAAACCACTGACAGTCAGCGTAGAATAGGCAGGATGGGACGACACAAACCAACAGTACGGCTCGGTATAAGGCAGGTTGTATATTAGCCAAAGTAACTTGTTAGGAGCTGGAATATATTCCAACCAGATCCACCACCTGCTGGCACCTGTGGTGCCACTGCCCCCACCCCAAAAAAAAAAAAAATCAGAAAAGAAGCAAAAAAAAAAGCAGCTCCTTCCCATGCCATCCTTTTCTATGAAACAGGAAAGAGGGGGGGGGGTTTCCATGCTGGAAACTGTCAGCACGTCCAGCACACTCTGTTTTATTTAAGGAAGGAGCTGGGTAAGTGACTGCTTTTATTTTATTGTTTCTGGGTTTTGAAGGAGAAGCACATTGCCACTGCCCATGTGTTTTGTTTTTCAGGCAGTGGTGCTTTTTTCAGGTGCATAACTCACCTCACGCCTTCCTTGCATGGTCTATTTAAACTTGAAGGAATCATGCATGGAAGGAATGGGGCGAGGTATAGAAGAGTGGATTGCCATTGCCCACATTCTTTCATTGAGGCAGCAATTTGCTTCCCTATCCCCTTGCTCCATCCCTTCCTTGCACAGTCCCTAAAGAGCCTATGCGAGGAAGGAGCAAGGTGAGGGGGGGGCAGATCAATGTGGCTCTGTCTGCAGGTAAGATAGAGTTTAATAATAGCCAGACAATCGTTAGGTTTTATATTACTTTGGGTTTTGTCATCTGCTTCTCATGTTCTAGCCTTTTAAAGTGTATTGTAAGGTAAATGGAATTCAGCTGTGGCAAGAGCTTGGAATTGACACAGGCGTGAGCTCTGCAATGCTGCAGCGCCATCTGCTGGCTAAATGGCGTAATTTATTGCAAGTTGACTAAATTCATTCTTTTCTTGTTCCATTGGTTCTGTTATCCTTTTTTTAATTAGTAGCATTTTAATAAACCTTTTCAAATTACTCTGAGTTGCCTTGTTTTGAGAAATCAGTGGAATTGTCATCTCCTTGCTCTGCAGGCGCTTCTGTGAGCGTGAATTTTAGAAAGATCTGTGAGGTCCAGTATTGTCCCAGGAGGGAGTTCTGGCTCAGGGGAGCTCACTGGGTATCCTGGCATCCTGAGCTAGTGTCAGTGGATTGGAACTACCCAAGGGTGTCCCCAGTAAGCTGCATGTCCAAACCGAAAGGAAAGGGGGGAAAGGGAAGGGAGTGAGTGCTGGGCCTGAGGCGCTACTGTCTGAAGCAGTGTGTGGACACTAGAATCCCTCCCTGGATCCTTACAGAGGCAGTGACAGACTCAGGGTGAAGGGATACACCAAATCTGCTGCCACTTGATGTGAGTCACATTGTTTGCACTGTGGATGGATCAGCCATGGTTAGGAGCATACAAGCTCTTCAAGAGACAAAAGGTCTTCAGGTGTTGTTTTTTAACAAAATGCTCTAGATGTTCCTTACATCTGTCTTAGGAACCGGGGGGAGGACACAATGTGGGAAGTGTTCCTCAAGACTAGGCTTACCAGATCTCCAACTGGGACAGAGTGCTAGACCTTTAGGAGAAGGAATGTGGGCAGGTGTAGCTTGTTAAACTTTAGAGCACAATCCTAGGCATGTCTACTCAGAAGCAAGCCCCACTGAACACAATAGGGCTTGCTTCTGAGTAGACATGCCTAGGATTGTGCTCTAAGGGTTTAACAAGCTACACCTGCCCACATTCCTTCTCCTAAAGGTTTAGCACTCTGTCCCAGTTGGAGATCTGGTAAGCCTACTCAAGACCATTTTAAGCTTCCTTTCTAGCAGAACCTCAAGCCCTTTCTAATAGTAAAAGAATAATATATTACACAAGAAAATATACCATGTGGTGATGGGTCTGGATTTCTGACAAGACTTTAAGGTATGACAGTGCAGAAGGCCTGTTCACTCAGTACTTTCGAGGGAGAAATAGACACATACTAAACATGTGTGTAGCACATTCTGAGCATGCATAATGCTTCACATGTGTTATCTTGCAACAGTCCTGTGCGTATGTTATTATTACTCTCAGATTGCAGGTGGGAAGCTGAGGCTGAGAGGAAGTAACTTGCCTAAGGTCACCTAGTAAATTGTTGGCAGAGGTGAGATTCAAACCAGAAACACCAGTTCATCTTGGGTTCTCATTTCTCATACCCTTAGCTTGGGAAGAAAAATGTTCTGCATTTATTTGAAAGAACTATTTTCCTGACTATCTGATCAGTAGAGGTGGGAGAACATTTTTTTTTTCTCACAGATTTCGGTGTTTATCCAAAATGAAATAGCAGAAATCGGTGTTATGTGTTTTTATTTCATTATCAGGCATCACTGATATTAATTCATTATATACTTCTGTCTCACCTTCTTCCAAGGAACTCAGAGCAGTGATTTCGCAGCACAGCAACTCTGTGTCGTAGGTCAAGCATAGGGGCTTTGCCAAGGTCGACTATTGAACATCATAGTAAATGAGGATTTGAAGCAGAGTTTCCCACTGGTCAACTGTATCCAGAACAGCATCCACTTTGCCATATCAGCTGTGGCAAACCAGCATTGTGCATGTTATGTGGCATACCCAACAAAAAGTAGTCAAATATGCCTGCTGCTTGGTGAAGCACACTGAGATAGTTCACTCAAGGCAGCAAAATCCCAAATTACATATAAGGTTGTCTTTTTTATTTTTCCCTCTCACACAGAATGCGGTTTGTGGACCAATAATTGTTTTTAATATACATATAAAGTGTCAAAGTGCATACCACATAAAGATTAATTGGGACTTCTATCATTTTAAATAGCTGCATAACAGTGCAAGAGGGTCAGAATCATCCACTCATAGGGACAAAATGCACAGTGGTCTAAGGCAGAGAATGTTATGTTAATACTACTTTGGCTTCCTTTGCCAAATCTAATCAATCATTTGTCAGAAATGGTAACAATATATGTCAAAAGTGCAATTCATGACACTAGACAAAAAACCCTCTGTCCATCGCTTGCCTTTTCAGAGATGCACTTCTTGAGGAGCACTGTCAGCTGAAATTGTAAGGACAGGAAAGAATATTCAGGGGAGACGATAGTGGAGACTGGGGGTGGCCAACCTCTCTGTTCTCAGGGACCACTCAGTTCCCCAGATGGTGGGCTCTGTATTGTCATGCAGACTGACCCTCTCAAATGGGCAGCGGGTAGTAATTTCCTATCAGTGGCGATCCCGATAGGCGATCCTGATAGTAATTTCCTATCAGTGGCGATCCTCGGGGGGGGGGGCACTGACGCCATGACCCCACGTGACCCAGGCGTGATGTCAGCTTGATGTGCGTGCCCAGCACGGCTCCAATCACCCACCCCCGTCGTTTTACTATCTATTTTGGAGCCGAATGAGCTCCAGGGAGGGTGGGCCCAACACCACGACAAGCAGCGGAGACACGGCGCGGAGGCAAGTACGCCCCTCTGCCGCCATGTGCACCCACTCCCTTGGGATTCACGGCCACCCCACCCTGGGGCCCCCGCTCCCCGCCCCTACCCCAACGACGCTTCTGTTTCCTATACTAGAACTGCAGTTGTAAGGGTAAGTGCTTCACAGTGATGGGGCACACACTAGAGATAGGGGCATTTACATACTGCATACATGATGCATCCAAAATCAGGAACAGAACTATCCCATTAAAATGTGGGCTACCACTTTTTTTTTTTTTTTTTTGCAAACTGAAAAAAATGCCTTATGAGTAAAATTATGGGCAAACATTTTCTCATATCTTGATTAAAATTGGTTGTGAGGACTGCCCAGAGCTGGCCCATTCATGATGTCACCTGAGATTGCCACCACAGGCAGCAGATTGGTAAGAGGGCCCCCACCTCCATCTGCCCATTTGTTTCCCCTGCTGCTCCCACTCCCTGGATTGGGAGACAAGAGGGATACAGCAGAAGAGTAAGTGTGAAGGGGAGAAGACACCCAGGACTCTCCTCCACACTCCCTCTTCCACTCGCCTCCCCTCTTCTTTTCCGGTCTTGGGAATGGAAGAACAGAGGCTGGCACAGCACCAGGCAGCATTTGACATACCACATCAGGAGCTGGGAGGTGGCAGGCTGGCTCTGGGGCTGCCACAAGTCCTGATGAAATTCCTCAAGGGTGGATCTGGACTACTGGCTAAATGTTGGCCAATCCCTCCTGTAGACAATGAGTATATGGTCTTCACAATGATGACCACTAAGTCTGCAATCCTACTCATCTACTAGAGAATAAGTGCCATTGCACTCTGGGGGATGTACAGTAAGTCCTCGCTTACAGTCGCTTCGCTACATGTTTCGCTTTAACATTCTTCAAGCTGCAATCACATCACTTCTGCATTGTTTTCGCGCTAAAAACAATGGAGCCCCAGGCTTTGAAAACAATTATTGTTCTAGCCTCTTCTCTCTAGCAGGCTGCTGAACACAAAAGCCCTACAGCTAAAGCAACAAAGCTGAATCCAATTAACCCCTCCAGCTCCAAACACTGTGGAAACTATGATATTGATCCTGCAACTTGAGTTTGCAACTTGAGTTATTGAGTTTGCCACTTGAAAGTTGGTGAGCCTGCCACTTGTCCTTGTTGATAAATGAGAGTTTGCGTTTGGTGGTTTTTGTTTTTGTCCAGTTTCAGAGATCTCTGCTGCCCAAGCTATATTCATTTGCTTTTCACTCTCTCAGAGAAACTGCCACTAGAGCGGGTAGTCCATTGTGCTCATTCATTTCTGCTCCTTATCACTCAGGTAATCTTCTAGATCTCCAGAATTATATGTCCTTATCATTTTTTTATTTTTTTTTATTTCTTTCTCACTGCTCTCTTGCATGTATATGGCTCCACTGCCGCATTGCATTTTGGGAAAGACTAGGCCTCTGAAGTTGGCATCAGAAGAACTGGCAATGTGAAGGTAGTGCTGAACTTCAAACCAGCCCACACCTTTCTACTCTGCTCCCTAATAAGATAAAATAGACGTTTCCCTTCTCTGCTTTACTCCCCTTCATGCACAGCCTGATAGAGTCACAATGCTGCTTTGAACGAATCCATTCCTGAGCTACAGCTTCCATTTCGTTGAAGCCTGGACCCTTGCAGATTTCAATCCATGTGCCATGGCCTATTAGATGGACGCCTCCCATCATGATTCATTAATATAAAGCAGTAGGCAGGAGGAAAAATCATGTATTGGTGTGCTACAACTGCGATCTTACAAATATGTCTTGTTTCTGTTCCCTGTTGCTTCCCACTTTGGAATCTGAGTGTCTCCACTTATGCACCAATCCTACCCCCACCAGCCTACGTGATGCAATGGCACCAATGGAGTGTGCACTGCATCCTATGGTGAGGGGGTGTGACCAGACCCTGGCCACCAATGTGTCTCCTCAGACCTGCCAGCTATTTAGCTGGTGTATGTCCACAGAACCTCAGGGGGTATGTTGGGCTGGAAAAGGTGAATAGGATCTCAGCATGCATGACTGCTGCCAAAATCCATCCACTCTTGCTCTCAAACCACACCCTGCCTGCCCTGTTCCCCACCCTGCTCCTCCCCTGACCATCCCCCAAACTGCCCACGAACCACCCTGCTGCCACCTTACCTGCTGCCACCTTATCTCTGGCCGTTTGTTCTGGCAGTACCACAGCGCACAATAGTGACGCGCCTTTCATGATGCTGCACAGAGACCTATGGAGGAAGATTGCAAGATTGCATGATAGGATTGGGCTATTAGTTCCATTACTGATGATAAAGAAGATTGCTGACTTTGATCCCAAGATAATTCTGACAACAGAGAATACCATCTAGGGAAAAGGGAATATTTAGACTATTTGCATTCCAGTTCCTTGTAGCTTGACATTTTAATAAATGTGTGAATATTAAATGAATTAAAATATTTGTAAATTATTGTCTTTTAATTTATTGCAGAATACTCACTACACTTATGAGATGGCCTCCTTGCTGAGAACGTCATAATACAGTTATAGTGCCTATTAATTTTTTTACAGCTGAAATTTGGTTATCATCAAGAAAAGCAAAAGTTAAAAATAAAACACAAAAAGCCAGTTGTTATAATTAATGGGAGCGGTAGCAAAGCACATAGAATTAATGAGAAAGATTACCTTTTTTAGTGCTCATATAAACTGCTAGATTGAAGGGATGTGCAAAATGAATAATGCATTTGCATAAATATCCACCAAATGATTATGCATTTGCTGATTTATGTAAGGCACTCAGATGCTATGGTGATGAGCAAAGTATAAATAAAATAGAAAGGTGATTGGTAGATAAGTCGTCTCAATGAATATCAATTCAAAGTCAACGCTAAAGAGAATATCAATTGGAAAAGAGAATGATGCCGGATATCTAGCTCTGTAAACGCCAAAGTGTTCTCAACTTCTCCAACTATATTCTGGCTCCATGTCATTGAAATCTGTGGAATAGAGTTGCAATATAACTTCCCATTCATTCTAGAGATGAAAGGTCCTCTGAGAACACTCTCAGGCATAAAGCCCAGCAGGAACAGGGCAGTATGTGCTAAGAGCTCACAGAATGCTACAGACCCCTTAGAGTGCATTCTGATATTGGTGGTGAGGCATTGGGGATCGGGAACGCCTAAAGGTTTGAACTACCTACTAGGTTCAGAGCTGGTAAGATAGGGGTTGGCTTATCTCTGGGCAGATAGTCCTTGTATTGGCAGATTGCGGAAGAC
This sequence comes from Plestiodon gilberti rubricaudatus, assembly GCA_026170595.1. Lineage (NCBI taxonomy): Eukaryota > Metazoa > Chordata > Lepidosauria > Squamata > Scincidae > Plestiodon > Plestiodon gilberti. The sequence goes on from JANXHW010000001.1 coordinate 69,617,447, forward strand.
CTGTGTATTCCGAGGAGTTAGTGGTCTGCACAGGTTCTTTCCAATGGTCAGCCTGTTCCTCCATGATTGGGTTAATATTTGGGCAGGAGTGAGTCACATTTCATTACTTTGTACCTGTTAGTAAGGATACCTTCCCTTCCTTGCCTTTTCATATCGGGACACATTCTGGGCACTAAGCCAAGGTCATGCACCTGAATGAAGCCACATCTCAGGGGATTGCAACAGCTACTTTTTCCTCATGGGACTGTATAAAATGGGGCTTAAGACACCATTCGTCAAGCAACAGGTGTCGTATGTGAGCAGCTGCAGGGGTGTCACTAGAGTTGGTGATACCCGAGGTGAAATCTCATGTTGTCACCCCCACGGACTTTCTCCCGTACCAGACCACATGATGTGGAGGTCTCCTGGGAAATGCGATTCCCGCATGAGTTGCAGGCAGGGATCAGGAACAATAAGTTTTCTACCAGTGGTGCATTTTTGTACCACCGGTAACAAATAGAAGTCATTTTGGTGTCACCCCTCCATGGGGTGTCATCCCGTGCAGTCCACACACCTCGTGCCCCCCTAGGGATGCCCCTGGGCAGCTGCAGATGGGCCACATGCAAACATGCCCACAAGATGGATACATCCAGTAGAAGGAAGTGATGTGATGAGCTCTCACACTGGGTGATGCAAACTCTTGGAATTGCCGCTTCTATTTGGAGAGACATAAGAATGCTGTATTGTGTTTTATTGGTCTGAGGGAAATGTTGCTTATGCAAGGTAACAAATCGCAGCTTCTGTCTTTCTCCCACTTGTCTGATTCTTGTCTCCGTATCTGAAAAGCACCTTTGCCATTCTGGCAACACAGTGCTAACTTAGATTCGAAGTCTGAGACTGCAATCCTATACACACTTTTCAGGAAGCAAGCCTAATTCAACACAAGTGGGCAGGAGGTGAGATTTTCTGATGTTGCCCCCTTCCTGGTTGTTCCTTATTGAAGCATCACTCCTAGGTACACCAGCTCTGTTGTTGGCATAGCATTTTTCTGGCATTGGATGTGTGTTCATTGCACTGGCATCACTCGAGGTGGGGCGGAAAGCTAAGTTCTGCAGCTATCCACCCCACTGTTACTCTCCTGCACGAGGCGCCCCGCCCCCTCCTCGTAGGAGCCCGTCAGCGGAGAGAAAGCAATGCGCAGGGACACTCCTGTGCGTTGCTTTCTCTCTGCTGATGGGCTCCTACGACGAGGGGGCAGGGCGCCAAAGGCAGGAGAGTAACGGAGGGGTGGAAAGCTGCAGAACTTAGCTTTCCGCCCCACCTCGAGCGACGCCAGTGGTTCATTATCTGAAGGGGACAATGCATAGGTATAGACAACTATAAGAACCATCAGTCTTAAAATATCAAATAGTTAATAAAAACCACCAAACACCAGTCTGCAACCAGCAGACGTACCCTTAAAATTACCCTGCTGGGTTCAGAAGGCTGGATCATTCAGAAGGATCATCATCAACACAGTCATAATAAATGGTACCAACCTCACCACCAGCTCTAATAGATATAATTTCCCTTTATTTCCCCAACAGCAAAGTTCCTCCACCTAAGGATGCCAACTTTTTAACCTTCCACTGTAGCTGTGCCTTTAACAGCAGCTTGATCTGCATATATCATCATGAATTTCCATGATAGGAAAATAATCAGCGTCTAATTTCTATACACAAAGCTCCGAAGGGCACAAAGCTCAGCGCTCTCTCTCTCTCCCTCTCTCTTTGTGTGTGTGTGTGTGTGTGTGTGTGTGTGTGTGTGTGTTCTGATCAGATGGCAACGGTACCTACATGATATTTCATACTTCTTTTTAAATCTATGTAAATTTTAAAACCCCTTCATGGATCATTGCCTTGTCGTGGCGAAGGGGCTTGCATATCTCAAGCCATGAGCTATGCCGTGCAGGGACACCCAAGACGGACAGGTCGTAGCAGAGAGTTCTGACTAAAAGTGATCCACTGGAGAAGGAAATGGCAACCCACTCCAGTAACCTTGCCAAGAAAATCCCATGAACAGTACCAAAAGGCTAAAAGATATGACACCGGAAGATGAGACCCTCAGGTCGGAAGGTGTCCAATATGCTACTGAGGAAGAGTGGAGGACTATTCCAAGTAGATCCAAAAAGGATGAAGCGGTTGGGCCAAAGCCAATAGGACGTTCAACTGTGGATGTGTCTGAGGTTGAAAGGAAAATCCAGTGCTGCAAGGAGCAATACTGCTTAGGAACATGGAATGTGAGGTCTATGAATCAAGGCAAGCTGGATGTGGTCAAAAATGAGATGATAAGATTGAACATTGACATCTTGGGAATCAGCGAACTAAAATGGACGGGCATGGGCGAATTTAAGTCAGGTGACCATCATATCTACTACTGTGGGCATGAATCCCTTAGAAGAAATGGAGTAGCCCTCATAGTCAATAAAAGAGTGGGAAAGGCAGTACTGGGGTGCAATCTCAAAAACGACAGAATGATTTCAGTTCGAATCCAAGGCAAACCATTCAACATCACAGTAATCCAAGTGTATGCCCCAACCACTGATTTCAAAGAAGATGAAGTTGACTGGTTCTATGAAGACCTACAACACCTTCTAGAACTAACACCCAAAAAAGATGTCCTTTACATCATAGGAGACTGGAATGCTAAAGTAGGAAATCAAGAAATGAACGGAACAACAGGCAAGTTTGGCCTTGGAGCGCAAAATGAAGCAGGGCAAAGGCTAACAGAGTTCTGTCAAGAGAACGCGCTGGTCATAGCAAACACTCTTTTCCAACAACACAAGAGGCGACTCTACACATGGACATCACCAGATGGTCAATACCGAAACCAGATAGATTATGTGCTTTGCAGCCAAAGATGGAGAAGCTCTATACAGTCAGTAAAAACAAGACCTGGAGCTGACTGTGGCTCAGATCATGAGCTTCTTATTGCAAAATTCAGGCTTAAATTGAAGAATGTAGGGAACACCAGTAGACCAGTCAGATATGACCTAAATCATATCCCTTATGAGTATACAGTGGAGGTGAAGAATAGATTTAGGGCATTAGACCTGGTAGACAGAGTGCCTGAAGAACTATGGACAGAAGTTCGTAACATTGTACAGGAGGCAGCAACGAAAACCATCCCAAAGAAAAAGAAATGCAAGAAAGCAAAGTGGCTGTCAGATGAGGCTTTACAAATAGCTGTGGAAAGAAGGAATGCGAAAAGCAAGGGTGAAAGGCAAAGATATAAACAACTGAATGCAGATTTCCAGAGAACAGCAAGGAGAGATAAGAAGGCCTTCTTAAATGAACAATGCAAGGAAATCGAGGAAAACAACAGAATGGGGAGGACTAGAGATCTCTTCAAGAAAATTGGAGATATCAAGGGAACGTTTTGTGCAAAGATGGGCATGATAAAGGATAAAAAAGGCAGGGACCTAACAGAAGCAGAAGAGATTAAGAAGAGATGGCAAGAATACACAGAAGAACTATACAAGAAAGATCTTAATGTTCCTGATGACCATGCTGGTGTGGTCACTGACCCAGAGCCGGACATCCTAGAGAGTGAAGTCAAGTGGGGCTTAGGTAGCATTACTAACAACAAAGCTAGCGGAGATGATAATATCCCAGCTGAGCTACTTAAAATCCTAAATGATGATGCTGTGAAAGTGCTGCACTCAATATGCCAACAAATTTGGAAAACTCAGCAGTGGCCAAAGGATTGGAAAAGGTCAGTTTACGTTCCAATTCCAAAGAAGGGCAGTGCCAAAGAGTGTTCAAACTACCGTACAATTGCACTCATTTCACATGCTAGCAAGGTTATGCTCAAAATCCTACAAGGTAGGCTTCAGCAGTACGTGGACCGAGAACTACCGGACGTACAAGCTGGGTTTCGAAGAGGCAGAAAAACTAGAGATCAAATTGCCAACATGCGCTGGATCATGGAGAAAGCACACGAGTTCCAAAAAAACCACCTACTTCTGCTTCATTTGACTACGCAAAAGCCTTTGATTGTGTGGATCACAACAAACTGTGGCAAATTCTTAAAGAGATGGGGGTACCAGACCACCTTACCTGTCTCCTGAGAAACCTGTATGCGGGTCAAGAAGCAACAGTTCGAACCGGCCATGGAAAAACCAACTGGTTCAAAATTGGGAAGGGAGTACGGCAAGGCTGTATACTGTCACCCTGCTTATTTAACTTATATGCAGAGTACATTATGAGAAATGCAGGGCTGAATGAATCGCAAGCCGAAATCAAGATTGCCGGGAGAAACATCAACAACCTCAGATATGCAGACGATACCACCCTAATGGCAGAAAGTGAAGAAGAACTAAAGAGCCTCTTGATGAGGGTGAAAGAGGAGAGTGCAAAAGTTGGCTTGAAACTCAACATTAATAAAACTAAGATCATGGCATCTGGGCCCATCAATTCCTGGCAAATAGAAGGGGCAGAAATGGAAGCAGTAACAGATTTTACTTTTTGGGGTTCCAAGATCACTGCAGACGGAGACAGCAGCCATGAAATTAAAAGACGCTTACTCCTTGGAAGGAAAGCTATGGCAAACATAGACAGCATAATAAAAAGCAGAGATATCACCATGCCAACAAAAGTTCGCATAGTCAGGGCGATGGTGTTCCCAGTAGCAATGTATGGTTGCGAGAGTTGGACCATAAGGAAGGCTGAGCGCCGAAGAATAGATGCTTTTGAACTGTGGTGCTGGAGAAGACTCCTGAGAGTCCCTTGGACTGCTAGGAGATCAAATCAGTCAATCCTAAATGAAATCAACCCTGACTGTTCCCTGGAAGGACAGGTACTGAGGCTGAAACTCAAATATTTTGGCCACCTAATGCGAAGAGAGGAGTCTCTGGAGAAGACTCTGATGCTGGGAAAGATTGAAGGCAAAAGGAGAAGGGGAAGGCAAAGGATGAGATGGTTAGACAGCATCGCCGATGCAACGAACATGAAAATGAGCGAACTCAGGAAGATAGTGGAGGACAGGAAGGCCTGGTGGGATATGGTTCATGGGATCACGAAGGGTCGGACACGACTTAACAACTGAACAACAACAAAATTTTAAAAGAAGTTTGTTTGCAATGTGTGCTTACAGATGGGGATGGGAAGAAAAAGGAAGAATGTTTGCTCTTCTGGAGTAGAAAATAAACATAAAACAAAGTAATAAAGCCTCACTATAAGAGCAGATTTCTTCAATCCTGCATTTCATCAATGGGACCTGCATATGCTTACTACTGGGCAGCAGTTCAGATACTCATCCTAGCAGTCACAGTTAGGGTTTAGTCCACTTTTAACAGCACAGCGCCTTACATAATATAATCTTTTTATTTCCCCAATTATATAAGTAAGCAAGCACATGACAACAAAAGAGCATTGAAGGCCATAACAGAGCCCCACCACAGGAAGCCTGAGAGCATGGACTTGCCAATTTTGGTTCTGAGCATCTGTACCTTAAGAGCAACATCCGGATGTACGGACATTAGCAGGTCATCGTGATATTCGTCCTCATGCCATGTAGAGCTTCACCTGCTGATTCCTTCATATCAAGTTGCTATTAAAGGCACAGAAGAAGCATAAGTTTGGGTTGTTGTTTTTTTGTCCAGTTGACCACCCTGAATGGATCCAAGTGGATCCTAATCTTTTTGCTTTTCACTCTCATTATGTGACAGAACAGATTTACTTTAACAGCCAAATCCTGTGTAAGGACCGCTTGCCGGATCCTTACACAGGATTTGGCTGTCTGGACTGCCATGCGGTGGTCTGGAGGTCTACTCGGGGAAGGGGACGTCCTTCCCCTGATGTAAACCGGGGCTGGCCCTATCGGCCTCCTCAGATTTCCACCAGCTAAATAGCTGGTTGCTGGTAGAAGTCGGAGGAGGTTGTGTAACAGCTGAGCCGGCCCGGCGGGGATGGGAATATGGCCAACACCATCCCTGCCCCCTCCCGGGCCGGCTTGCCCAATGGCCCCTCTTCCTTGCCACCCAGACTGCCCATCCGGCGGGAGCCTTACCTGCCTCTGGCGGCCGCATCCTAAGTCCGGCACCGGAGTGAGGGAGGCCGGCCTTGCGCCGGTCTCCCTTACTCTAAAGGAGGTGCAAATGTGCTTTACGGCACGTTTGCGACAACTTCTGGTGCCGGAGCACTCACTCCGGCGCCAGAGGTTTGGGCTGGATCTCGCTGCCCATCCATGTCCTTCTCCAGGTGGTCACATATAACATGCACAAAGGGGACACCGATACACTGAAGCACTTACAACAAAATAAATCTATAACAAAGGTCATTTATTCCCCTCCCCCATATGCAATCCATTACAATGCTGACTGGCAAATTGTTGGACTTGAGATTGGGGTTACTGGACTATATATTGTAAACCTCATGCCAATAATCCAGGGATTATTCAAATGAAAGAAAGGTCTGATTAGTTGCATCTAGTTCTAGCGGAGTGGGTTGCAAGCCTTGGGCCAAATGTTCCCTAGAACGTATGCCTGCTTTGTTTTTCCTCTAAGAAAAGTCAGTATGAGGGTCAGTTCACACCAGAGGTGTGGAAAGACTGGAGCGAGTGAAGGAGCGGCTCTGGGCGGCTCCGCGGCGCTGGACGGCACTGCCCCGCTCGCTCCAGTCTTTCCACGGAGCGCGCGCCCACCCGGTGACGCGGGCGGGCGCTCTGAGGCCTTCTACCCCGGCCTCAGAGCCGGAGAGAGCCCCGGAGCGTCCACCACGACTGGTGGTCAGGGCTTTCTGAAGGCGGCCGACTACGGCGCCACTCTATTTATCCTTTTTTGCACATACGCAGAACGTTTAAAACGTCAGCCACCTTCAGAAAGCCCTGGCCACCGGTCGTGGTGGACGCTCCGGGGCTCTCTCCGGCTCCAAGGCCGGGGAGAAGGCCTCAGAGCGCCCTGGTAAGCCGGGTCCCCTCCCCAGAGCGGTGTCCCCCCGGATCGGTGCCCCCCCAGAGCAGCGCTGCCCCTTCGGGGTGGCACAGCAGCGAGTGCTCCAGGCAGCACTCGCTGCTGATACGCCTCTGGTTCACACAATCTTTTCTGCAGTTTTCTATCTTCAGCAATTCTTCTTCGATAGGCCTGCAGCAGTGTTTTTTATTCTTACATATTTGATCTGACAACCCTTCATTCTGTTATCATGGTTCCATTTTAACTATTTAACGAATTCACTCATCTCATGAGCATTTATATTTAAAGTCTTCTACTACTACAACACCATTTAAAGCAAGCGGTGACTAAAACCGGTGAATGTTATCAGATTCATACAACCATAACGTTAATTAGTACGTTTTGTTCCACTGGAGAGTTGCAATTAGGAAAATGCAAGTGTCCTGATGCATATTCCTGTGAATGCGCTTTCTAAATGTAAAGGAAGGTAACATATTTTCCCTAGCATAATTTGAAAAACTAAAAGGAAGATTTTTCCATAGGACACAGAGTTGTTCACCATCTGTTCATTCAATAGATGCCAGCATTCTTAATTTATGAATGCTGATCTCTAGTAATTAAAACAAAACTGCAACTCTAAAACTTTATCTCATGGCTATCAAATTCACAACTTTCAAATAAGTATGCCATGTGACCATAGCTTTATGCAACGTATTAGCCAAAATCCAAAATAGCAAAAACAAAAGCCAACCAAAGAAGATTTTCTACAAAATTTTCTACTGTTTCAATTTTTCATAGTACTATTTTTTTTCCACTTACAGCCCAATCCTATTAGGACCTTACGCCACCAGGACAAGTGTTCCATCAGCGTAAGGCCCTTTACGGGTGGCTATCAGAAAATGTGACACGTTAGTTAACGTGGCCTGGCCACCACCAGAAGCAGCGAGTGACTGGGTCTGTGTGCCAGCGGCTGCAGGATGCCCACCAGTGCCAGTAAGACAGCATGGGGCATGGGATGGAGGCAGGGGTAGGTGAAACTGGGCAGGGAGAGAGAGGAACAGGGTAGAAGATGGGGTGGGGATGAGGGTGGTTTGAGGCTGGGAAGAGGGCAGTATTAGCAGCAGCGGCACTGCTGATATCATATCCCCCTTCCCGGTCTCTATCCCCTTACCCGGGTTCAATCGCTGGCGGAGGTCAAAGTAGACCCAGCAGGTCAGCGAGGAAACAAATCTTCCCTTACCCCAAATGAGAACTTTGGGGCCTGCAACTCCCCCTTGGGATAACTTGTGCCCTGTTGGCACAGCTGCATCACTGCACAGGGAGTTAAGTAGGATTGGGCTGCCCAACAGATGAAGGATTTTCCACAACCAAACTTATTTCTAACCCATTAGCCTATTCTAGACCTGCACAATTTGAGACTCACCCAACCAAATGTGGTCCATCAGCTTCCCAGGCCCTTGACAATCCTCCAGAGCCCCCACAATTTTGTGGTTCCAGGAAGGCAGCAAAAACAGGAGGTTTACTGAGAACCAGGGAGGCTGCTACATACAGGTCTGTAGGCTTTGTTCAAATTGATGGGTCACAAGTTATTCAGGCTTGGCCTGTAGTAATCCACATTACAATGTCACAGGAAGCACAAGTGAGGTATGTGCACCATCCAAGAACTGTTTGAAGGATAAATACAGTAATGAGATTTAAAACATACAGTAACACATATATATCCAGCAGAAATTCCTGTGCCTATGATGGCTTTACTGTTTTAATTGCGGGCACCCCTGTTGACTACTGTCAACAATATCTGAGTGTAATCCGGCCAAATTGACATATTTTCCATGGTCACATTGGGATGGTTGGGAGAGGTTACATGGAGAAAATAAGTAGCTTCCTCGTACATGTGAACAAGTTTCATGATTCAAGGATAATCATGAGGTTTGCAACAGCGTGTACAAACATTTGTTCTACCATTGCTCTCAGTAAAACCTCATACTAATTTTCTGCTGCCGCCATCTTTCCTAAGTGGAGACATATTGTAGAGAACCACAATGAAACCATTACATGCAATTTGCTAATAGTGGTGTTGCAAATAAATGGCCAATTGGCTGTGAAAAGTTCAATATATAGAAGCAACCACATATTATCTAAAACTTGCTCTTAAAACATATGGGCATGTTTTCCTAGTACATAGCTGCAAAGAATCCACCTGTATTTCAATTAGCCTCCTGCTAATTCATCTGTGATACACCTAATTTATTCATTTAGAGCGATTAAACCTTCAGCAGGTACCATCTCAAACTCGACATTCACAGCCTCTGGTACAGCATCTGTAATACTCAGAGCACTCTCATTTGCGTAGAGTATCACATTCATTGTGGGGTGGCAAGTGCGAAGGTTTTAATATAAATTCCAAGTATGTGCTTCATGTTAGCACGGCAACCAAGAACTCAAAGAGACAGGTGGCGAAAGGTATTTAGCATGCATCTCAGTATAAATGTCAGGAAGCAAGGACAATAAAATGTTAGGAGCATGTGTGTGTGTCCTCCTTCTCTGTCAGATTTCAAATGGCTTAGCTTGCTCATCCAAATGGCAGATCACCACTCAGCAACTTAAAGAAAGCAAGGATGTATCAAGAGGATAAAAGAAAAGTGGTGATATGCTTAGACTTTCTCATTTTGGATAATTTGAAGAAAACGGATTAAAAGATTGATTGAAAGGTGTGGTGTTTTTTTTTTAAAATAATGGCTTATAATTTCATTTTCAGGATCAAGTCCATCCCCTATTCACGCACAGCCTTCACACGAGCACAGTATGCCAAGGAAAGGACAATGGTGTTAGGGGAATCAGGTGTATGGAACTTGGGGGGAAGAAGGAAGGAAGGAAATAGAAAATGACTGGATCAGCCAGTGAGACATTGTGCTATTCCACTGAGTTATAGTCCTTTACTGTTGCTGGGAATGGGAGTATATAGTCTCATGTAATTGTTTGGAACAGCCTCTTAGTGTGTAGAACCAGTAGGGGAGATAGTTGCAGGTTCTCTTGGGAAATAGTCACATAGTGTCTGAAACATGGGAAGGGAACTGCCAGTCTAAACAGTGCCCCCAAGGATCAGGTATCAATTTCATGGAGGATGAGTCTATCGCTGACTACTAGTCATGATGGTTTGTAATCATGGTGGGGGCTCTCCTCCTCATCTCCCCACAAGAGGACTTCTGCCTCAAATGAATTACGGAGTGACTTACTCAGGGCCGAGGGAGAGGGGATATCAAACGGGCAGGATATAGGGGTTGATGCTTCCACTGTCTTTTATCCAGGACAAGTTAATATGTTATAAAACAGGTTGGCATTCCCCTTCACCTTTGAGCGAATCCCCTCTGTTTTCTGTCCCCCAGGGCCCCAGTTTAAGTAGAGGCTCTATGGCTCTGCTGAAGTAGTGTGAATAGCAGTGGCTCCAGCCCACTTGTCCTGCAGGAGCAGGTCATAGCCCTCACCTGTGGGGTCGGCCCCCTGAAGGGGTAGGGGTCAGGTATGAGCTTAAGGCCTTGCTTTGGAGGGGGCTGCAGCATATCACCCCTGTTCCTACTGTGATCTACAGCTGGTGTAGTGCCCTAGGAGGAGGTAGTTTTCTTCTTCTTCCTCTGCAGGCAGAGGCTGTGTTCCTTGTTTGACCTTTGCCATTTTGGGTGGCCTCCCTATTTCCTGTGGCGTGCTCCTCCATCCAGAGTCATAGCTATCCCCCGTGACACTACTCTGTAATGTCACTCGCCCTGCCCCCCCCGAGTGACGTCACATGGCGCAAAAACATTCCTGGAGGCTGGGCAGGCGGGCAAGGGCAACATTTCCCGTCGCCACTGGCCTGCACAGAGGCTTCTGAAGCTGCAGAAAATATATATATTGTGCCCAAAAACTCACTGCCGTCATTTTGCCACGGATGCGGGGGTTTTGACACCCCCCCTGGCCGTGCACCGCCCCCACCCCCTAGTGTTTCCTCCCTGCCCACCCCCTGACCCCACTGCTGCCTTATCTGGTCCAGCATGCGTGGCTGAGTCCAACGGCAGAGTTGGAGTGCTGCCACCTGTTGCAACAGCGCTTGCAAAATGGCACTGACTGAGTGCTGTACCCTCAATTGGCAGCCATTTTATGACAGCTGAAGACTCTTCCGTTGTCATATAGCCCTGCCCCTGACAGCCCAATCCTGGAGAACAAGCATGATTAACTGGGAGGGGGGGGGCGTGCTCCTTACTCACTTCCCAGCCAATTAGGTTGATCCTAGCCCAGCAGCAGCAGTCAGCCATATAAGCTGTGAAGCTTTTTCACAGGAAGAAAGCATGAAAGCACAAAGAGGATGGAGGAAAAGGGGAGAAATGCAGAGGGGGATGAGATCCAAACCCACAGCTTGTCCCACAACCTGGTGCAAACTGATGCCACCCCTGTGTCCAATAATATTCCTTTTTAACTTCATGAAAGATGTTATTCCTGAGAAATGTTTTGCCTTGGTGTTAAATATAATGGTAGCAGCAAATCTCATTCCTGCCAAATATTGGAAAGTGTAAAAAAAAAAAAAAACCACCCTCCTTAAAAGTGTTGTTTAATGGAGCAATTGAGTTAATTGTACTTGTGAAAATAACAGCTTATCAAAGATATGTCCCTAAAATTTTAAGAATTAACTGAAGTATGTTACCCTGTGATATATATACTTATGTTTATAAATTATAGGCAACTATTCCTTTACAGCGCAATCCTATCCCACTTACACCACCGGTGTAACCAGCGGGGGAGGGCAGGGTGGGAGGCTTTGGAGGGGAGGGGTGGGGAGATTTAAATCCCCTTTGAATCCCCCTTTGGAGGGGATTTGAATCCCCTTTCTGTTCTGGGGCCTCCCATTCTTGCTGCACTGCTGGTTACACCGGTGGTGTAAATTGGATAGTATTGCGCTGTTAGACTGTCCTCTTTATATTTGCACCTATCTGTATTTATAGTTGTTGCATTTATTATCTGTTTGTTTAAACTTTGCAGTTAATTAAAAAGAAGGTCATGAAGAATATGCAGACTGTTTAATGTTCATATTTTGATAGTCAAATTGGTTGAAAAGCTGAAGCTCAGGAAACAGGCCTACTTTGTTTTATTAAATCATGGTTCCAAAGCTGAAGGGGGAAAAACACTTTCCAGAGTAGATTAGAGTGAAAAGTGTATGGAATTTGTCGTACTGGACAGGAGGTGTGGTCTAGTGGTTGAGCTGCTGCCTTGCCTGAACAACGACTAGGACGGAATCAGTTCGAGACATCGGATCGGAAGCTGCCAACAAGCTGCCAACAAGCTGTGATATCTCAGCTAACAAGCTGAAATAGCCTGTGCTGACCCTCTGTGAAAGAGAGGAGTCGCTGTTGAACAAGCTTGGAAGCAGTGTACAGCCAGAGAGATACCACACTGTTGAAAGGAAACAGCTGGAGAAGATGGGTTCTATGAAAATAGAACATTTATTGTAAGGTTAGAAAAACCTACCTCTGTAACCGCCGCCTTCAATAAAGTCCGAGGAGAAATCTGATGACATAGAAAGGCAGTATATAAATACAGATATTATTATTATTATTATTATTATTATTATTATTATTGTAGCGTGAAAGGATTCATGGCCAGATACGATGTTCAACGAAACAGGCAATATGGGATTAAAAGCCATGTATTTTTCTTAAAAGGAACAATAAAAACTTTTAAAACAAGACCCGATGTTGCAGCTGTGTTTGGAGTAGAGAAAAAAAGCTGCAATATTGGGTCTTGTTTTAAAAGTTTTTATTGTTCCTTTTAAGAAAAATACATGGCTTTTAATCCCATATTGCCTGTTTCGTTGAACATTATTATTGTTGTTGTTGTTGTTGTTGTTGTTATTGTTATTGGGAGCATACTGTATTTCTTATGGATTAGAATTTTTCTTTCTCTTCAAGGCTGCTAGGGAGAATAAGAAAGAATGGGTAATGGAAAGGGAGGTGGTCTAAAAGTGTTAGACTGTGAATCAACCATGAAGAAAGGTTTTTTAAACCTTCGGGGAGAAAGGTGGGGTAAAAATACTGTAAATAAATAAATAAATAAATAAAGGTTCTAGATACAATGGCCCCTCATTATGCGTGGGTTTGCCACCCGTGGATTTGACAATCTGCTGATGGCAAACCCACATCCCATGTAACCGCAGGTGGCCTCCCTGTGGCGAACTGAGGCGTAACTGGGTAGGGAAGGGGAAGGAACTGGGGGAGGGGAGGAGGCGGGAGGGGTGGATCCATCAGCAATGGCCCACGTTGGATCCTACCACCACCACCACCTCACTGCTCTGATGCTCCCTATCCTTTTATTCTCCTCAGACATATGCCACCAAAAGTGGAGACCTTTAGACAACTGCAGGGCTTACTGAGAGGTAAGTATAAAACATTTATACCTCCCTTTTGCCCTTGGGTTGCCCTCCCCACTGCTAGATGCAGTGTGTGCCTTTTTGACGCACCTGGTGAGGAATAACATTGGGCCCCAAGTGTATCAGTCCAGAAAGACTAGGGTTAACATGAGGTTCAGCTGAAAATTCTCAACAAAGGACTTGTTTGAGTTGGGAAGCGGAGAGGGTCAAAGAAGTAGAAGGGGGAACCAGTCCATCTTTTAGCTAGGTCAGCTTCATAGTGGTAGCAGTTTTTGCCTGCCATCACCCCCAGAATGCTCCTGGCTGCCCCCCCACCATTTTTGCCTGCCACCCCCCCCCCCCAGAATGATCCTGTGAATGGGGCTATGTCATTATGAATAATTCACAGGAATTCCACATTCTGAGAAAAAAAATGAGTAGCTGGGAGGACCATTGCATGTGCTATCACCATCACCAGTAAGTGCCTTTCTTTCACTTCCCTTTTGCTGCACCCCGTGAAATTCTCCCATTTTCATCACTGGGAAGTTGGGTGGCAAAAATGGAGAGGGCCGGTAATAACAGTTCAGCCTGAATTACAATTCCCACTCATTGGTGCCTGTTACTATCTCACAGTCTCACGTACTTCACAGCGTGGTTCTGTGGGTGAAAAGAGGCTATTGCAATGCATGTTCCTTGAATGAAACAAATCAAAACATACATAAATAAAACAAAATAGGGGAAAAAAACCAGAGCTCCCAATTAAAAAGGAGGAAATAAGCATTCTGTTTGATTCCTATATTGCACTAATAAATTAGGGCACACGTTGGGGTTGATTACATCTGAACTAGACCTTCGGTTTTCCCATCATAAACTTTCATAGCTTGTGTCGAAAATAAATCCATTAAACTATCAACTGGCCATCTGTCTATCATCCTAGAGTACACTGAGTGACAAAAGGATGTCTGAAGCTATAATGGATGACATGACAATACCATGAGTAAGAAAGGAAGAAACGAAGCACAGACCCAGGCAAATCTTATAAGGGGGAATAAACTCCCTCACCGTTGCATCTGTCCTGACAGCCTGTACACCACGTTCCCAGCTAATGCCATTTAAAGTGTTTGACGTATTATAATGTCTCTGGCAAGGCAGGTTTTACAATGCAAATACTGCAGAAACTGGGTACATCTAACTATAGTCGTGAGTCTGGGCCAATAACACAGGCGATGATGAAAGGAAGTTCCACTGAACAGCTGAGCGGCTGCGCTGCATTTGGATGTAATTACAAAACAGCTGTGAAGGAAAAAAAAATCAATTGTTTCTGGTAGTCAATGACTAATTTTCTACAGTCGGAATCAAGAATGCAATATAAGATGTTTGAAATGAGCCAGTAATTGTTTCCCCTCTGTATATTGTTTTAATACCACACCACCTATTTGCATAAGCTGTCACTTTTTTCATACTTCGTTCTCTGTATCTGTTCATGTTACTTAAACGCAAGTGAAGCCTGGTCCCATGATCCAAGTCGGCAGCCGCTCCATCAGCATTACACCAGTGTGCTGTTGTTGTGATCCAGGGCGCTCCCAGAAGAAAAAAGAGAGGGTGAAACAAGACCAGGAGAAACAAGGACCAATGTAGCAACATTGACTGTCACTTCCACAGCACCCATAGCAACCCACCAATCACGGAGTTTGATTGAGACAGGAAAGAATGCAGTTGGCACACCAGTTTAAGTCAAGCAAAGGTGCCTATGGAGCCCTGCAATGCCTCGACATCCCGCCACTCCAAGAAATGCTGGCTAGCAGCATGAATCCTGTCCCTGGCTACCTGGCAATGATGCCATTGCTGATCATTGGGTGAGGCAAGGGATGCTAGCCACTTCCATAGAAGGAGGGGTTAGAGTTGGGGAGAAGCAGGGGATTTAAGGACAGGAAACGGAACAGACAGGGAGGCAACAGAGGAGGAGGTAGACAAGGGAGATGGAGACAGGCAGGTGAGCGGGGGAGAGAACCCTATGACGGACAAAGGAGGGAGCAAATCAGGAGGAGGAGCGAAGCTACAGAGATAGGTAGCATGGAAAATGGAAGAAGAGAGAGTGAGGCAGACACTTGGAGGATGGAGAAGGGAGAAATTGCAGGAAAACACATAGAGGTGAGTCAGAGTGACTGGGAGAAGAGGAACTGCCACCTACGTGGTTGCAGGGGCTCATCAGTTCGACTCAGTCAGGCAGCTGCACCGGCGACTACACTGACTCATGGTTCGTTTCTGGGCGCTAGTTTTGACTTTCAAGGCCCTTTATGGCTTGGGACCGGGGACCTTTTTGTTCTGGAAATCTTCTCTAGTTAAGGGAATATTTGTTCCCTTTCCAGGGGGTAAGCCTCGTAGGTACGGATGGGTCTACTCAGACCTATGCTAGCAAAATTACTGGCGCAAGTCCGCGTGGACCCGTGTTGGGGTATTAGGTCCGGGAAGAGGGTTTGGACACCGTTGCTGCTGAATCTGCCCCCTTCTGGGACCTGGTCCGCCATCCTCCCTGTCCTTGTGCTGCCCCGTTCTGCCCTCCCCCACCTAATCCCGCCTCCTCTGCCAGCTTACTCAGGTCGACGGGCCTTTTCTGTACTGTCACTGCATGTTAGGCCACTGTGGTCTCCCTGGCTTCACACGCTGTTGGAGACCATTTTACAACTGCTGTAAGGCAGTCTCCACAGGCAGAATGTTTCTTCCGCCAGCTGCTTTGCCCAGTAGGATTTGGCCACAAGTTTGGAACAGTTTCCATTGTGTGGAATAATCCACTTATTTTCACAGACACACATTTATTTTACCCCCCCCCCAAAAAAAAAAATCTTTTGGCATGGTGCAGATACACTGTTTGTTCTTCTGTTCTTTGCTTATGGCACATTAGAATATGGATGGTATTGATTAATCTGACAAGTACAGATACACAAATCATGCCCTCATGTTTTCCTCCAAAGGTCATTACTCTGGTTTTATCTTCTCAAAACAGTGACTCAGTTGCACACTTGTAAGCAGACTCTCCTTTCCGTTTCGAGCAACAGGCTGTTGCATCTTCCCAGGAGGAAATTTACTCACAAGTAAGCTCTACCACCCCCATCAATTTTTTTTTTTGCCTCTCAATTATTTTGTATGGTTCTTTGCACATTTTCAGAGGATTTGTAGGGATAAATGAATTTGTTTCACATATTTTCAACGGCTTTAGAAAA
This sequence comes from Plestiodon gilberti rubricaudatus, assembly GCA_026170595.1. Lineage (NCBI taxonomy): Eukaryota > Metazoa > Chordata > Lepidosauria > Squamata > Scincidae > Plestiodon > Plestiodon gilberti. The sequence goes on from JANXHW010000001.1 coordinate 69,633,948, forward strand.
GTTCTAAGACATGCAAGGAAATACTTATGGAATTCATTTATTTTTGCACTTTGGGCTGGTAAATGCTGACTTTTAGCAGTACATGATAGCAATGAGGGTGAACATGGGTCATTTATTAACAGCGTTTTATGGTTTTTGAGTTTGCCAGTCCTTAACTGGAGGATGTCAGGAATGTATTGAGTTATGAGGCTTTATAATTGTTCACTAATCACCTCCAGGCCATTTTAAATGTTGTATTCTATCTGGAAATGATGGAAGTGATGATGAAATGTCATCTATTTGGCTATCCACAAGATTTACTATAAAGGTTGTGACCCTGGGACTCCAGTATCTCCACCCTCAAGAGGGAGAGACTGTAGCTCAGGCTAGAGCACATGCTTTGAATGTGGAATGTGCCCAAGGTCCATTCCTGGCATCTCCAGGGGTGGGGAAAGACTCATGTCTGAACCCCGGGGAGCTACATTGTAGCCAGACAACGTAGGTAATACTAAACTAGATTGACCAGTGGTCCGATTCAGAACAGAGCAGGCGTTCCCAAACCTGTGGTCCACATACCCCTAGGGGTATGTGGACCGCAGGCCAGGGGCATCCGAGACGCTGTCCCTTATCAGCTGCTGCAATCAGCAGCTGATAAGGGACAGCTGCTAAAGGGGATTTTTTCTGGGTTGCTGCGTGGGCAGGCGGGCGCCCACACTGCAACCCAAAAAATGTCCCCAAGATGTCCCCAGTAGATTCTCCTACCTGTTCTTCTGGGCACCGCCATCTTGGATCTCACAAAATCTCGCAAGATCCAAGATGGTGGCACCCAGGAGAACAGGTAGGAGAAGCTACCGGGGAACATCTTGGGGACATTTTTACGGGTTGCGGCGCGGGCGGGTCCTCCCGCTCATACTGCAACCCAGAGGGAAAGGGTATGCAGGGGGTACACAGGGGTATGTGGGCCTCCAAAGGTCTGGGGGTACGTGGGGCAGCTGGAGGCCCGTGTAGGGGGTATGTGGACCTCCAAAGATTGGAAACCCCTGGAATAGAGCATCACCCTACATTCCTAAGAGGCGCAATTGCATTTCTCCCACCTGGTCTTTAGTTGATTACTTTAATCCCATTTATTCAGAAATTCCTTTCAACATTACAAAAAAAAAGTTGCAACATACTTTTTCTTATTTACTTTGAGAAGAAAGTGGTGGGTAGTTAGAAACAGTTTTATTGATATGCTTTCATTGCTTTTTAATTCTTTTAATGTTGGATATGTAAACCATCTTGAACTTTTGAAATTGCAAAGTAAACTATTTTAAACTATCTTAAGATAGTAAACTATCTTAAATACATGTCAGAAAATGTTGTAATGTAAGGTTTATTTCAGACATTTACAGACAAGCAATGGTACAGTTAATGTTGCTTTTCCCTGGTAAATGATGAACATAAGGGTGAAATGTGGTTATTTATTGAGAGCTTTTGATTGGCCTTCACATTTACCATGAAATCTCAAAAACGTTCTCACCTTTTCCTATTGGTCTCATAAAATCTTAAACAAACAAACAAACAAAAACTACCTGTGTGACACACCCTGCCCTGCATTATTTAACATTTAGATTGTAACCTCCTTGGGGCAAGGGAATCTTTTCTGTTGCTTATGTTACTCTGAAAAGCTATATATATATATATATATATATATATAGGTGGAATGATGATGATAATAATAGCAATATTTTGAATAAAATTGCTACCCATCTTGAGGTCTTATAAAAAGTATGACTTGAAAATCAAAACAGGGAATTGAGAACATGTGCAAACCACAAAACAGATCTAGTGATGGCCCATATTTATCTGAGTTAATCTAATCAATTTTTAATCCGTATTTGTTTGCGACCTCCATGCCTTCCCCCCCCTTCCTTGCAGGTGATGGAAATCGGACTCCTGAATGCTCAGGAGAGCATTGTGATTCTTTGCTGGGAATGAATGGCAGCCCATTGATTTGGGTGTTATTTCACAGTGCAGTCATGCAAAACTGTTACACACCGGCAACGGATCATGGAGACCAGAGAACAGTCTCCTATGATTGGGGGGGGAATATGTAAATGTGATATACCCCTTTATTATGGGTCAGGGAGGTTTGGTAACCTAACATTGTGTTGTTTGTGGTTAGAAAAGCTGGCGAAAAGCCCCCTGCCTTCATCTGTCAGGCATGGAGCCAAGAGCCTCTGACTCATCTGTAGAATTTTAAAGTGAGGGAGATGCAGCATCCGACTATAAACATCGAAAACTGATGTAGACAGAAGAAGAAGAAGGAGAAGAAGAAGAAGAAGGGAGAAAAGCAGACACTTGAGAAATTTTTCAACCATGATTCTTTGTCTTCTTGAACTCTGATTTCCAGGTTGCCTAGCAACCAAAGCAGTAACAGCTGGGACACCCTTGATCTTGTTGTGTAAACTATTAAAAATAGGTGATGGAGACTGGCACCATGGAAACAATGACAATTCCAATGCAGGTGTCTGCAATGCTTCTTTGCAGGTTAATGTCAGAGGTGAAAATTACAAAACACCTTTCCCACTCTAATCTGAAGCTTTGGGGAGGGGGGATTATTTCTTTAATCTCAGTGCAATGACATTACCTCATTTGTGGCACTAACTTCTGATTTATTGTTTTACATAAGTATGGCAGGGACTGAGAGAGAAAACTTAGATCATTTTTGCCATAGTGGGCATTTGCCATGAATCTGCTTAATATTCCCATCATTAATTTCCATTGGGAACAGGTTCATAATGTGGTTTTCAAAAGGACAGCATCGTTTAACCCTTAATTCCGGATTATTGCTGTTATAATAGTAACTTGAGGGTGCTTCCATTTTATGGAGTAATAATAACCATATCCGTGGCTGAATGAGCAGAGAAAATAAAGACTGAATTGCTTATTGCAAATAATGGCAGAGACCTTTAAACCGAATAATAGGAAAGGCTAATTGTTTTGTCTGTGTGCTCCAGATCTTCGTTTTTCCCCCCAAATATTTGCTGAGAAAATCTTGGCCCTGAAGGCACCAGTCTTGACAGTGATTGGCGCACATCCCTGCAAAGGCCTGATTTGTTGAAAGTCGTTTTCTATTTTGGGGAACTCCATTGTTGGTGCAGCAGCAGATCAGAGGTTCCACCCACTCACAGAATTGCAACCCTTCGCTCCAAATACTCTTCAAAGGCAGCCCCACACAAGGTGCATTGACATAAAGTAGGGCAACTAGGGCCCCAATCCTATCCTTTCTCTCCCATGCCGATATAGCTGCACGACCAGAGTGCATGCTGCATCCTGTGTGTGTGTGTGTGGGGGAGGGTCCCAAAGGACTCCTCCAGGTAAGGGAATATTTGTTTCCTTACCCAGGTGTAAGCTTCTGGTACCAGAACAGGTCTACTTGGACCTGCGCCAGCTAAATTGCTAGCGCAAGTCCAAGTGGACGCAGGAAGACAGATAGAGGCCTGGAAGGGGTATAGGATATCGGTGGCACTGATGCCACCAATAATGCTCCCTTCCAGTCCTTATTCCACCTCCATTCCACTCCAGTCTCCAACCCTTCCTCCCCCTCCCCTCCCCATTCTGCCCCATCCCTGAATCCCTGCCTCTGCAGTGACTTACCAGTGCTATGGCTGTGGAGACAGGACCATTCAGAGGAATTTTATCAGGGGGTAGAAAGATTCTTTTGGGCTCCTTTCCTACATATGAATTTGGCTCCTGGGCCCCCCTTTTTTGGTCCAGGGCCCCCTTTTTGACTCATTTTTTGCCCTGGGCCCAGGTACAAATTACCCCCTTAACCCCCCTCTCAGAGGCCCTGCGTGGAGACTCTGTTGATGCAGAGCTGTGGCCACTTGCCGCTTGTGGCAGCAGCCCAGCTCCGTTAGACCAGTGGCGTTTCCACGGTAGGGGCGGCACCGTAAGTAATGCCGGGTCGAGTACCGTGTGTAGGAACCGAAAGGAGGAGGTGCCGCCCCCTCACTGTCGCTACCATTCAGCGCGAAGAACGCGACCGGTCGCGTTCTTCGCGCTGAATGGTAGCGACAGTGAGGGGGCGGCGCCTCCTTTCGGTTCCTACATACGGTACTCGACGCGGCATTACTTACAGTGCCGCCCCTACCGTGGAAACGCCACTGCGTTAGACAGAGTGTTGCCTTTTGCAACAGCCGTCAAGGATCTTACATGCTTACATAAAGGTCAGAACACTAGTTCTGGCAGCATAAGGCTCACATTGGATCAGGCTGTTGGGTATGAATAACAATGCCTGATTTCTCTGTGAAGGGATGTAGTTCCCACACCAACTGAAACTGCTGAAAAGTTCAGATGTTGGGAACTCAGTCTACAGTAAGCAGAAAACCCATTAGGCATAGATTTTGATTAGGGCCATCAGGGCCCAAAATTGTGTGGTCCAACAAACTTCAGTTAGTACTGCCTTCAATTTTGGGAAGAGTTGTTTCTGAATAGAGTTTCTGAAGACAGCAACCAGCAATTGTGGTTTAAAAGAAAAACTAATCAGAAAAAAACGTTTTGCAGAAATATAACACATTGTTTGTCATTCACACTCTGCTAACTAAAGAAGACATAATCTCAGGTAGAAACATTAAGCATTTGTGAACTTTCCTAAAGCTGTATTTAAGAATTAAAATGAAACAGCACTACTAGATATCCATAACTAACTTTGATCACAATAACGGCACAATCCTGCACAACTATGCGTGGCCGGTCTAATGGGCCGGCCGCTGCATCCTATGCCAATTGTGGCCTGCAGAGGCATGGCCTGGGCCCTGCTTGGGGGAAAGGGATGCTCATCCCCTTCCCCAGGTGTAAGCGGCGCAGGATGCAATGGGCCTCCTCGGATGCATGCCAGCTCTGAAGCTGGCGTGCTTCTGGGGAGGCCGTGTAAAGCCAACCCAGGCTACAATGGGGCACGGGATATTGGCGCAACTCAGCACCTACATCCTTTCCCTCTCCCAGCCCGGGCCAGCTAATGGCCCCCTCCCTCGCCACCCCTGCCCGCCCTCCCCACCCCCCTGCACCGACCAGCGCAGCACTCACCTGCATCAGCTGGCGCGGGTTCAGGACGGCAGCAGAATGAACAGTGCCGGTCTCCATGCTGGTGCCATTTATTCCCAGGGTACCAAAAACATGCCTTACGTCATGTTTACAACACCCTAGACTGACATAGCACTTGCTCAGCCAGTCTATAGTTAGGCGGGATCAGGCTCCCCGTCTCTAGATGTCGTACTTGTTTTCTTCAACTGATGTGGTGAATGGTTGGTCTGTCGACAATTTCCAGGTTAGGCAGAGCAGTCATCCTATTTCTTTAGCCTCAGGCCCAGTTCAGGTGGTAGAAGCACATGGCTTGTAACCGGACAGGCTTGTAACCTGGCAGGAATTGCATAGAAGTGCTGATTGCACATATATAGGCTCTGCTCGTGCAGTTACTGCTTTCACACAGTCTCCCACTGGGTTACAAGCTTGATGACATTCTCATGTGGTTTTGAAGGTGATTATATATCCTACTTTATCATCACAACAATCCTGTAAAGTAGATTAAGCTGATCCTACCTGTAAGATGGCTCAGGTTTATCTGATAAGCAGCATGGCTGAGCAGGCTTTGGAATCCTCTCCAGGACTCCCTTCTCTAAGTTTGACACTTTCTCCACCATGCCATACTTACTGACATCCAAATTACCAAAACTGTTTAATCTGAAAGAGAAATATTCAGAATAAATACAAAACATATGGTTCAATTTAACAAATGAAGGCAAAGGTGCCTGCAAGCTTTATCCCAACATGATGAATAAACATTTGATCGCTCTTGTTCTACATCTCATATAAAAAACAAGATTGCTCTAGATATACATTTTAAATGAAACCAAGATCTGGATGGGCAAGATGTGATCCATTTTAAATTATTCAGTGTCTGCCTTGGCAACCGCATTGTTACTAATTCACAAAGGAAAGATCTTAAATAGAAATTGCATCAGGTAATGGTGTTCATTGAAAGTAGTTGCAGTTATAAGGAAATGGTGAGATTGGCAGACACCAACAGGGCCTGGCCTTTGGGGAATGAGCAATCATTTGGAGATTAAAGTCTTTTTAATGCAAAATTCCATGGATTGTTAACCTCTAAATGCTCCCATTGAGCTCACTAGTATAAAATATTATTACAGATTAGTCATCAGTTGTAGTTGTCCTTTAAAGAAAGATGGACTAAACCAGGGGTTCTCAACATACTCGGTGCGGCGTACCACTTACATGGCTGCTACCACACTGAGTACCATTGGAAGCCAGCGGCGATGATGTCATTTCCGCTTACTTCTTCAGTTTTGCCCCGGTTTTCAGCACAGGAGGCCGCCGGATGCTGCACAGGAGGTCAGTAAGAGGCCTTTACCCTGAGGAGGCCTCCAGCTCTGCCAGCGCAGGCCCAATCCTGTGTAGGATGCAGTGGGTGCCTTATTTGCGCCGCTACATCCTGCTAGACAGGATTGGACTGCCCAACTGCTATTTCCACTTGAAAAAAAAAATGCAAGGGCCAATGATGTGACTGACATTATGTCTAGTTTGCAGTTCGAATCCGTGACGGGGTGAGCTCTCGTTGCTTGGCCAGCTTCTGCCAACCTACCAGTTCCAAAGCATGTTAATGTGAGTAGATAAATAGGTACCGCTTGCGGGAAGGTAAACAGCGCTCCATGTTCCAGCTGCATGCTATGCGCTGCAGCAAGGAGATTCATGCCGGCCACATGACCATGGAGGCGTCTTCGGACAGCGCTGGCTCTTCGGCTTTGAAATGGGGATGAGCACCACACCCTAGAGTCGGACACGACTGGACTTAATTGTCAGGGGTCATCTTTACCTTTACATTGTATTTAAAGTTACCCTATTATTTTTAGGGAAAGCCCAATAATTCAGCTTTATACCAAAGAGGCACCTCTGGCTCAGTAAATCTCTATGCAACTTCCTGGAGTCAACGTGCTTCCAGCGATGCCTACAGTGCAATCCTGCTCTAAAATGGTCTTCAGAAAGAGGCTCACTTCACTGTTCACAGAGCTTCCACTGCTTTCCTTGTTCCTTTCATTTAAAGGGGGGACGGGACGGGACTGGAGCCCTTCATTGTTCCCATTTGCCATTTACAGGAAAAACCCCCCCCCCATTTTGCAGTCCCAAGATGGGAAGGTTTATTCCATCCTGAGAGACAGACACTTTAAAAAAAAACCAAAAAAAAAAACCACCTTCTTCTTCCTGCTTTTCCCTATCCAGAAAGTGATCCATTTTCTTCCTGCTGAGTTCTGCAGTCTCCATCCCCCACCGCTTCTCTTTTACATTTGCTGCATTCAGCATTTTCACGAGCTGTATGTGTTGCTGTTTTCTGTGCATGCTGGCAAATAAACATATGGAGCAACCCAACAAGCCCATGCTCTTGCTGATTTTTCTGCCTGCTGGGCAACATAATGAATCACTGAAGAAACTGCTTGCCTCTAATAGTTGAGTTTTATTTTTATATTGAAGACGGCAAAATAAAACTGTAAACACTTGCCAAGATAGGATTAAAACCCATCCTAGCCTTCTATCCTGCGCTTTTATGGAAAGGTGCTTTAAAAATATTCTGTATTATGAAAACAGTCATCATTTCCTTCTTGCTGTTTCTCGACAGCTGTCTCCCCACCAGGACTGGGAATTGCACTCCAGAAATTAATCAAATGTGCTGGATAAATTTAGAAAAATGTTCCTTTTCAAGTGTTTGTGTGACTCTTGCTTGGATTTTTCCAGTGTTTGGGGAAATAGTCTTTCCTTTTTCCAAACATAGGAAAGACTCGGTTATCTTAATATTGATTTTGAAACAAAGAGGGGAAAAAATGCTCAACAAAACAAATGCAGACCTGTACTTCTAGGTCCATGATTATAGTGGCATTTTGTCTAAGCTAACATTTGTACAGCCCTTTTCTATCTCTTTTTTTTTTTCTTTAAGCAATGCTTTATTGGGAAGTAATAGACAAAAAAAAGAGGTAAGAGAAGATAAAAAGTAAGAGTCAAAGACAAGGTCAAGGATCTGATTCTAGGCTGATTTCTCATGAAATGTAGATGCTGGTCCCAACAACAGAGGGGAGACTCCTAGGCTGCCATCTCCTGGAGTAATTCCACGGCCCAATCCTATGAGCCTTTTACGAGAGTGTATCTCCTGATAAAGGCCCATAACCATAGGGGGCGGTTTGGGGGAGGAAGAGGGTGGATCCTGGCAGCAGCAACCTGCACCAGGATCCTATCCCCTTTCCCAGTCCATCCCAACCCTTTCCTCTCAGACTTATGCCAGCTCCGTAGCTGTGGGTCTGAGGAGACCCATAGGCAGCCTACATACAGGTTGACCCTAGATGCAAGAGATTTAACCTGGGGGCTCAGGTGTCTGGAAGCAGGTGCTCTGCCACTGAGTTAAGGCCCCTCCCTGTCAATATTCTGTAATCATATTAGGGATGGGGGAGGATATTAACAGCCCATTCCAACCCAAGGGCCAAGCAGCCCAAGTCAGACCTAAAGTCAGCCTAAGTCGTTTAGGGCGACTTTAGGTCTGGAATGCAACCATTTAGGGCGAAGTTAGGTCAAAGTTAGGTCGAAGTTACGACCGACGGACTAAGAACAGCCCATTCCAACCCAAGGGCTAAGCAGCACAAGTCAGACCTAAAGTTGACCTAAAAGTGGGCGGACCATGGGCGGACCGTGGGTGTAACGGGGGCGGCAACCAATTAACGTTGGATTCCAGACCCTGGCAAGCACAGACACGCCCCCTCCAACACAAATGCTGACACAAAATTTAGGTCGACCAAAAAGGTGGACCCAAATTCGAGGAGACCCATAGGAGCCATTTTACCTTACCCAAGCCAGCCCTCTCCTGAAAATTTCTAACACCCTACTCCTGAGTTAGGTCAGAGTTAGGACGGAGTTGGGCATGCTAGGTCTGGAAACCGACAGAGTTATGCCTAAGATAGGGAGCCTATCAGCACCCAGCCCCACCCAGCCTCTTTCCCACAAAAGCCCAGCCCCAGACCCCCAGTTTCTCTCTCTCTCTCTCTCTCTCTCTGAGCACGTGGCGTGGGGTTCTGTCCCCCACAGCCACAAAGTGGGACTTTGTCGGTGGAGGGCAAAATTCACAAACACCCCACTTTTCTATTCTCTTCTCCTCTCTGCCCCCCTCAAGGGCAGAGAGGGCTGTTCTGGCTTTGGCCAAACTGTTTACAGCTGTGCCTGGGCAGCTGTCTCCATGCTACCATTTGCTAACCCATGTCTTTCTCCCAGCCTCTCCCCCCCCCACACACACAGGCAACAACACCAGCAGGTAAGTGCAGGTAAGAGCAGGGGTTGTGCTGACATGTGTTCTGACATCTGCCTCTTTGCATATAGAAATATAGGTAGGATACATGCCTCTATACCAATGTCTTGTCTCATAGCTGCCTGCATAGCCTGCCATGATATGCCTCTTTACCAATGTCTTGTCTTATAGCGGCCTGCATAGCCTGCCATGATATGCCTCTTTACCAATGTCTTGTCTCATAGCTGCCTGCATAGCCTGCCATGATATGCCTCTTTAACAATGTCTTGTCTCATAGCTGCCTGCATAGCCTGCCATATGCCTCTTTACCAATGTGCCCTCTCATGTCTGCCTGCATAGCCTGCCATGATATGCCTCTTTACCAATGTGCCCTCTCATGTCTGCCTGCAATGCCTTCTCTGATATGCCTCTTTACCAATCAGTAGTCTCATAGCTGCCTGAAATGCCTTCTCTGAAATGTCTCTTTACCAATGTGCCCTCTCATGTCTGCCTGCAATGCCTTCTCTGAAATGCCTCTTTACCAATGTCTTGTCTCATAGCTGCCTGCAATGCCTGCTATGATATATAGGATACATGCCGCTTTACCACTATTGTGTCGGATTGCCGCCTGTTGTCATGTGAGCATACAACACCAGGAGTGTGGTGGTGCTGTTAACCGTCTGTAGACACCAGCTGTTTCCCCCCCCCCTTTTCTCCACAGGATCAACTGACAGGTCAGTATTGCTAGGATTGCCATGGTTGTGACCCAATATATGTGTTGTCTTCTCTCTCTTTGACCCTTTTCCCTTACAGGATCATGCTCGCCTTACACCCGGGTAAGCAGCTCAGACCATGCTATGTGTGTCACACCTATCAGCTGTGTTATTTCTCTCCCTGCAGCCTTTTGCAACCGACACACTGGCTTGTCTTCACTGGTGATTGCTACCACACACCAGCTGCCATGTAACACCCCCTTGTTTTTTGTCTCCCCAGGAACGTCCACTACCACCTACCTTCCTGGGAGCACCCCTGGGCCCGCAGTCTGGTTGCCCCACGGTCCTCTGCCTCGCTGCTGCCAGAGGTCAAAGAGCCAGCCCTGCGACCCACCTCAGCTGCCGGCGCTGCTGCTGCTCCACCTCCCTGGCTGTCATTCTTGCTGTCCCTCCCCTTTCTGTGGAGCAGGCTGTGGTTCCACAGGGGGAGAGCCTGCGTCTCCAGGTCCATGGGGCATGTGTGCTGCTGCTGCTGCTGCTTTCAGATTGGCTGCTGTGACTACCCCGGCAGCCTCGCCTGGCCATCTCTGCTAACGTTCCAGAACAATAAAGATGCCCCTCGGGCAGAGCCTCCTTGAAACATATGTGCCCAGTGTTACACAAGCATTGCCCTCCACACACAGACAGCCCCCAGCACTGAAGCCCCTGCATGAATCCCTTCCAGGGACTGCCACTTCCTTCCCAAGGAGAACACAGCAAGGAGGCTGCCAGACCCCCATGGGACAGAGGGGAGGGGGAGTTGGGGGGGCCTCTCAGGCAGGCAAACAGTGACACGTGCCACGGAGCCCATAGCGGGGCCGCTTGTGGCCGCTGCATCTGTGTAGTAGCCGCTCAGCAACCGGGGATCTCACCAGCCAGGGCGTCCGCCCATAATGAAGCCGCTTCCGTCGAAGGTCCGCCCGTAATGCAGCCGCTTCCGTCGAAGGTCCGCCCGTAATGCAGCCGCTTCCGCCCACAATCCGTCTGCATAAGAGGCGCCTGTTTCTGCATTGCCTTCATCTGCGGAGCAACCCCTGTGTCCCTATTGGTCTCTGCAGACCCCTCTCTCGGAATCTCTCTCCCACCAGCCTTGTTGTCTGTCTGTCTGTCTGTCTGTCTGTCTGTCTGTCTGTCTCTGACCCACCCGTGCCCCTCCCCAGCACCCACTGTCTACCTGCCTGTGTGTCTGCCTCCCCTCCCACTCCCTGATGATGGAAGCTGGCCACCCCCCACCTCGCCAGAGCGCCTGCCGCGACGTGCTGACGTTGCCCCATCTGGGGGCGTGATGAGCTGCGTGAGCCCTTCACGCTCACAGCAGACAAGCCCAAGGCATCTCTCGGTCTTGGCCGGGGCACAGAGCAGAACACACGCCGGGATGCCTTCTTTGTGGGCATTGCCCCATCCCTGGAGGTCCAGGGCTTCAGGCAGCGCACGGGCAAGTCATGTCAGAGGCAGTTCCAGACATCATGAGCTCCCCCTTGTGTGTGACGTTCCCAACCCCCTCCTTCCCTTCCCTCCCCCGCTCCCCCATGACTCCCACTTGCAGCCTCAACGTGGCATGGGGGTGGCATCGCCTTCTGCAGGAGGGGGAATGGCCACTCTCCCCTGCAGCAGGTGGCTGATGCACAGGGTGCCCTGTGGCAGCTGGCTCGGGCACCTCGCTCACCTGTCACCTGCCCTGCATCCACCACATGACTGGCGCAACTCCCCTGCCTACGGTCAGCCCCTTTGCGACCGGGCTGAGACAGACACTTCAGCAGCTGCCATGGATGGACGCTGACATGTGCAGACACACAGGCCTGCACATGCCTAAGCCAGACACCGAGCCTGGAGAGCCTGCCTGCCTGGGAGGTAAGTGTTTCCTGGATCCTGGGGTGGTGCTGGGCCACAGAAACTGCAGCCTGCCTAACTCAGGCATACCTCTGACCTAACTCAGACATAACTTCTGCCTAACTTAGGCTGCACTTAGGCCACACTTATGCCTGACTTGGAGAGGAGTTGGGTTGGAATGGGCTGTAAATTACCCAAGTGTTCCTGCATATCTGACTGGGCTGCACTGATAAGAAGTGGGAGGGTAAACACCAAATCCCTACTCCTACTACCTGTTCCAAACTACACCTGTCAGTCATGGCCACCCTGACTAAACACACACCTTAAGGATAGTCTGTGGTAGGTGAATAAAATTCCACACAATAGACAATCAGGTGTAACGCAAAAAATTCCTAACTAGCCCCTAACTGCAACCAGCTAATGTCAGACTATTTTGATGGGTTGCGGGCTGGATCATGAGCACCTCCAGCCTTGAAATGCCGAGGACAGAGGCCAGATGGAAGCTGCACTGGTCTGGCCCCACCCTTGGTTTGCTCAGATATCAACCAGGTGCCCAGCCTAATCCCATGCCTCCTATAGATTGGGTCCAGGCAATGGACGTCCCCACCTATGGTGGCAATCTTTAAAAACACTGCACTTTGGTCTGTAATGACATCTTTGAAGTTCATAATTACTTGGTTTGGAATATGAATTTGTCCAGCTTGTAACAACTGAATGTATTAATTGAGCCTTTCAGATGTTCTTCTCCAGCCTGAATATAAAACACGTTTCTGCACGTGCTCAGTCAGCATTCGGGCTGACCCTCAGCTGTTTTGTAGGTGCATGCACAAAAGCCTCTTATTCTTGGTGAAACACTCATTGTTTGCTGTGAAATGGTATGAGCATCAAAACCATTTGCTTTGTAGGCTCTTGTGCAGAAGTTGTTGAACGACAGCCCCTTACTCTCAGTGAAACTCTCGTTGTTTGCTATGAATTAGGTGACCAGACCAAGCAATCTTTGGTTTAGCAGTTTCTATTTGGGTGAATTCTTTCCATGGTTTCTTGCAAATTTCTTACGTGGTGCTTGTCCTACATCTGAATCTAAAATTCTGTGCATTGGGGAAAATGTATGTGGGTAGAGAGAGGGGAAATTTCCATTTTGTCTCCGACAGGGCTAGTTCTAGGACTACATTCATGAAAATGGCCCAATCCTATCCAGGACTGCCCTGTGTGATGCAGGGACTCTGACTCAGGCTCCGGGGCATCCCACAGGCCATCTGGGGACCAGGCTGGCTGGAAGAGGTAAATAAAGAAAAAACTGACTTACCTCCTCCGCTGCTCCCTGATCTGCTATGGGCCTACTCAGATCTACACCAGCTCTTTTGCTGGGGTAGTTCTGAACTGCGATAGGGGGCATGTCAGGCCTGGGACAGAGGCTCCAAATTTCATGAATGCCATTGCCATCAATAGCCGCTTCCATCCTGCTCCTGATCCACCTCTGGCCTGGGACCAATTCCAGCCTCAATCCACCCCTGCCGCCACCTTACTTACGGCTGGTCTGCAGCCTGCTGCTGCCAGCACAGGGCTTAATGACTGCCGCACTGTTGGCAGCTGCAGTGATGTCAGCCCATGCAACATGCTGGCAGATCATGGGCATCAAACACTGATAGGGTTGGGCACTTACATCCCAATCCTATGTGTATTTACTCAGAAGGGAATGTTTATATTCAATGGCACTTCCTCCTCCTCCTCATTCACCATCCAATGGCACCTCAAATGTACATATGCATGTTTACCTGGGAGCAAGCTACGTTGAACGCAGTGGGACCTACTGTATAAGACTGGGCAGCATGAGCATGATCCCACCAAATATTTACATATATACATATGTAAATATGTATATTTGCATCTTGTTGAGTTCTCTGGGATTCTAAAATAACAAAATAGGAAGTAAGTCCCATTGAATTCAGTGAATTTACTTATGAGAGCCTAAGCATAGGATATGCTTCATATATGCTTAATTCTCTCACAAAGTAAATGAGAAATAAAGTGCTGAATAGGGGCTAGATTGGGCCACAAAGTATAAAAAAAATACAATGAAAAACAAAGTTCAAAACGTGTCAGAAACTATGCAAGAAAACAGAAGCAAGCAAGTCCACTTCATCACCTGCCGCCTTCTTAATAAGTGGCCCTTGAAACTGTTTTTCACTGAAATACCCTTATACATTTTCCAAATGTAAAAAAGAAACTAGTGAGTGTTCATCGTAGGCATTTTGGATATAAGCACAGCGATGGAAAGATGACTGGTAAAGTAGATTTGCTGATGTGATACAGTGCTCATTGGAGTCCCCATTTGTCAAAATTAATTTTTGGAGAAATTAATTAAAGTAGTTGACTATTACTTCCAATTCAATGGAGTTTGTCAATCAAACTGAAACATTTCTTGTAAACTATCCTGTCTGTTCATGTATCTCAGAACTACTAGAAAATCTGCTTTCCTGTGTATGTATATAGGTGCCGGCAGGTATGTCTATATGACTTGAGTACACTGTTGGAGAGATGGGACATGGATTTCTTTACTAAAATTAATTAATCTCAGTTCTGGTTGTGAAGCTGGGAGCCTTTCAAGGATGGGGTCTGGGGACCAGCGAGAGACTTTGCTTGCCAGTCATTTATCCAAACTCACAGCTGAAAAAAAAATCAATCCAAAAAGGCAGGGAAGCAGAAGATGAAGGATCTAAAGGCAGTCTTGGTTCTGTGCTATGTTCTGTTTTTTACACAGTGAAGCTATCTGAGGGAATATGTCCATAACCACTGACGTTGCTCGAGGTGGGGCGGAAAGGTCCGCACTGTACTAACCTCCATTTACTCCCTCTGCACAAGGTGGCCCCGCCCCCTCGCTGTCGAGACTCCCTTCGCAGCACTGAATGGCTCCGACGGCGAGGGGGAGGAGCCGCCTCGTGCCGGGGAGTAAACGGAGGTTAGCACAGTGCGGAACTTACCGTTCCGCCCCACCTCAAGCAACGACAGTGTCCATAACACATAGTGTGTCTTGTCGAGCACAAGTGTTCTTTACAAAACAAATATCTCCTTTACTTAGATCAGAAAGATAGCGGCAAAGGGTTTGTGTGAGTGTGTGCGTGAGTGTGTGTGTGAAATCTACTGTATATACTGTATGTACAATATACACATGGACCTCACTGATGGATTATGGGGTATCAAACCTGTTTGAGTACTTTGCCATAAGCTATAGCCCTGAAATTTGGTACACATGTAGTACAAGGCACGCTACTTACGACACATAACCTACCATTACTTGAAAAGTCTGAATATGGGGCATTTCCTAGCTAACAGTAAAACCTTGGGACATCTTGTGATAGATGCCAGCTCATAGCATGCCAGCTCACACATGGGCGAAGAAAAGGGCTCTGGGAAGCCTGTTGCCTGTTTGATATGGGGAAGAGGCACTTACAGTAGGAGCAGGAAGTATAGATCTACTATGCTGCTCATGGCATGTTAGCTTCATTGACTAGTATATGCTCGGGTTTTACCATCTGATTGATTTGGCTTACTTTTTCACTTATTGAGGTATTGAAAAATTCAGTTCTTTATACTTCCCATAAAGACCTGGTTTACTACACACATAATTCAGAACACCCTGATTCCAAGGGCCAAATTAAATGTGCCATTACATGTGTCAACATCTAGTGTGTGTTTTTTTTTTAAATCTTAAATTAAGATGGACAGCCCAATCCTGCCTAAGTATCTGGCGGGCGGCCCAGGCAACCTGCAGATCCTATCCCCGTTCCCCAAGGTCTCCAAGGTCTACTCGGGGGAAAGGGACATTTGTCCCCTTTCCCCGGTGTAATGTGGCTATTTAGCTGGGGGAAGTCGGAGGAGGCTGTGTAAAGGTTGCGCTGGCCCAGAAAAGGGACGGGGATATGGCAGCCTCCATACACACACACACACACACACACACACACACACACACACACACACACACACACACACACTGGGCTAGCTTGGCCAATGGCCCCCCTCCCTCGCTGCCTGGATCACCCCTGTGCCCGCTGGGGGATCACTTGGGGGATCGCAGCTGTGTGGACGATCCGTCGGTGGAGTGAGGGTGACCAGAACTCCGTGCCAGCCGCTCTTACTCTTCAGTCATCACAAACATGCTTTACATGTTCATGATGGCTTAGAACGGCGGAGCACTCGCTCCGCCATTCTAAAGTTGGGGAGGATTGCACCCTTAAGATGTGAAGGCCTGATCCAGATTGGGGCTATTTTATGGAAGGTGTTTAATTTAGTACCGTTTCCCTACTGAAAATCACTGCTGAAATCATATGGGCCCTTGGAAGTGCCTTGGAGGTGCCATTTACTATAATTGCACTAGGTGGGTGGGGTGGTTAGCAGCCATGGGTGTGGTGAATTTCTGGTGGGAAAATAGTAAAGAATTAAAGGATTATAAACCTTCTACTTCCACACTGTGTGCCTGACTTGAATCATGCCCCATCCAGCAACTATTTTCAGATTAAAAAACAAACAAGCCACCAAACTAGTTGATACATTTGGGTGATGTTGTTGATGCATCACACCTAATTTGACCCCAAGGTCATTTTTCCAATGGATTTTTGTAAGTCTCTTCCTCAAATGGAGAACTCAAGTCGAAATCTCAAACGATGAATGGATACTCAGGGCCATCTAGAAAACTGGAAATTTGGCTGAAATACAGTCCATGGCACTCTGATTGCCAGGAAGATCTTAAAATGGGACATTTTTATACCTGGCAATCAAAGCGTGGGGCATGGTGTATTAGAGGCCAGCATTGGGAGTCACTCTCCATTTTCTCTTCTCTTATCAGTGTCAATAGACAATGGGCAAAGTGTCTGTTGAGGTCAAATACAGTCGGACCTCGCTATCTGCGGGAGATCCATTCCGGATCCTCCCCCCACGGATAGCAAGGATCCATGGATACTGAAGTCCCCCTTAAAATTGCTGTAAAAAGCAAAAAAAAAAAAAAAAGTTAAAAATGCAGGGCTTTTTACCTTTTAGAAGCAAACTGCTGCATGTTCTTGCTTTATAACAGCCTGAAATCGCACTCCAGAAGCCTCTTCCAGGTCGCACAACTCCACTCCCCCTCTCCCAAGGTCACCCCAGAATGCATTGCAATGAATCGCGTTGCATTCTGGAGCTATTTTGGAAGGGAGAGTCGCACAACCCGGAAGAGGCTTCCAGAGTGTGATTTCAGGCTGTTATAACTTATGCAAGAACATGCAGTGGTTTGCTTCCAAAAGGTACCTCCACACACATACACATTTTCTACTTTTTTCTTTTTTTTTCTTTTTTTTCTTTTTACAGTTATTTTAAGGGGTCTAAGATCTGCAGTAAGTCAAATCCACGGATCCCGAACCTGTGGATAGAAAAGATCCACTGTATATTAATCACAAGCGTTCTGTGGTGAGCACCCAGGGGTGCCAGTGATTTCAGCTCGTTTGATTCGGTGAGCAGACACCAGACTCAGAGGTAGGAGCGGGTACCCAAAAGTAAAAGAAAGAAATAAAAAGGAAAAAAAGTCTGCTAGGTGCAGAGGCGCCAAAAGAGCTCAAAAACCAACGTTGTAAAGAAAGATCTTTTACTCAGCCAGCGAGGACACAATCATAAGACAGAAAGTGTAACATATATGATTAATACAGAAGCTTTTATACATTTCATTATTTACATACAGAATCATGGAATTCATTGTCTTGGGGAAATACATAATAAAGAGGGACCAACAGGAGGAAGGATCCAAAAGTTGCACTTCGATACAGCCAATCAGATGGAGGATTGAAACTTTGCACCAATGAGAACAGCAGCAGCAGATGTGAAATATTTAGCCAATAAAAGACAAACTTTATTAAAAGAACCAATGAGAAGTGTTGTGCTTTGTGCAAACTGGGGCCAATGGGATGGGACCGGACAGCCAATGAGAGGGAGGATGGGTGCCAAGTGGCAAGGGTAAGTTCCCCCTCCCCAGGTGAGTGAGGTGTTCCGGAATCGGATGAATGGAGTCTTTTGTGTAGCTTGGTGACACAAAAGACTAAATTTCCAAATTGATAGGCAAAAGTGCCAATACAATAGGTCTCCGTCTCCCCTGGCTCCAGGTATACAATTGGGAAGGTCTGAGTCCATGCTGTCAGTCAGGAAGAGCAGGGCAAGTGATTAGATTAGCATTTGAATTAATTGTAGCCAGCCTGGGAAGGAGCAGTGTGAAGAGTTCTAGGGAATTTGCATGATAGACCAGGCAGCTGGGGGACAATGGGTGGGGAGATGGAATCAGAGTGGGTACAGAGAGACAGGCTGGGCTTAAAGAAATGATAATGTGAAGCATGCATGTGATTGATAGGCAGCAGGAAGAGGGGCGTGAGAACTGCTGGAGAGAGAAGTCGTTCAAGTGATACGTTTTTGAGATCAGGAAATGGGGCAATCCAAGCCTTCCTGGCTGATCAGGAGTTTCCATGGGTCCCCTTCCCCCCAGCTAGCCTCCCAGGTAGAAGGAAGCCATCTGAGAGCAACACAGAATGGGAGCAATGGTGGTTTTGCATAGGTAATGTGTTTGTAAAATGGCTTCTCCCCACTCCCTGCAGTACGGATCTATGGCAGGAGGAGCCCCCCCGGGCTCACTACGTTCAACCTCTTGTCATCTCGCCGAAGGTGGGTAGAGGGACTTGAACCCCCGTCATTCCCAAAGCCTTCCCGATTGCCCAATGAGGATCCTCCGACTCGAACGGAGGTTTTTAATAAGCTGCAAATCCATTGTACTGCTCCCAGGAGCTGGCTCACCAAGCCTGGGCAGACCCTGGCCGAGTGTCAGAATCGGGACCATTCTGCGTGGGTCCCCCTCCTAGAAGAAGCCCCGTCGACCTTAGTAAGGTTCCGGACACATAACCTCCCATGGGACCCCTGAAACAGCCACAAATGTCAGGGAAAACCTACTTTCGCTGAAATAAAACGCTACCGCTTTAAGAGAGAGAGAGCTGTCAGATGCAGGGGTTAAATAAGGTAAGAAGGGCTTCCCTGGCTCCGTAACAAGCAACACACGCCGGTCTCCCGGAGTTGGCTGAACGCCCAGAACTCGGTGAAGCGCGAAATAGGATTTGCCGGTTCAGTGAGTTTACGAGGGTTTAATAGGATTAGACAGGCATAGTGTGAATGGTTGCTGCTGCCGCTTCTCTGGGGCGCGTGGCGGACGCGCGTCAGTGAACTTTTGCCCCCAGAGACGCGTGTCCGCTGTCAAACGCAGGGAAAAGCGGAGAAAAGCCAAATTTAAAGTGCGTTTTGACAAAAAGGGCTGTATCTCCGTGGTTTTTGGACCGATTTGGATGGGGTAAAAAGCAATAGGTTCAGGGGGTCAGGGCGGACGACATAAAAATATATGAGGGGGGTTTTCTCTTCACCACAATTCCCTCCTCTTCTTAATAAATTCTGATGTGGGGGTGCCCACATCAGATCTTATTAAGAACATTTGGGACTGCGCATCTTCCCTCCTCTTGGTCCAACTGGGCATAGATGGTACGGAGAGAGATCTCAGGGACTGGGGCTACAGTTGGTTTCTTTTTAAGGGAGGCATGCACAAGTCTACACATTCCCTTTAAACATGCCCACCCCACAATCAGAAACACAACAAATGCCACAAATACAAGCCCCAATTTTAGAAGATCCTTTACCCAGCCGGTCACATCAGGCATCAGGCGTTCTAAGTTGTCCCAGAGACTTCGGAGCCCCCCCTCGCTGGTCTTTTTCTCTGCAGTTTTCCAATCAAGAAGGGCTTGTTCCGCCGTGTTGATGTGAAGTGGAGGGGCCCAGGCCACCCCGTGTGGGGCGGCAGAGAGTGGGGTTCGGGGAGCAGAGGGATGCTGACGAAAAGGGGAAGATGAGGTGAAAGGAAAAAGGCAAAGCAGAGGAATATGAAAGTCTCCATGGTTCCAGTTGGTTCTCTTTCTGGCAGGAGGCGGGTTGTTCTCGGTGGCCACAAAATTTCCACCCCCCCAAGTGTCTCAGAAAGGGCAAAAATCACTTGCTTGGAGGCTTGTGGTTCTCAAAGTGCAGGTAAACAGAATGCAGGTTCTCAGGTGCTCCAAGGAGAGCAGTATTTTCAAGGGAGTGCTGAAAAAGGTTCGATTGCCCAAAGTCCTTTTGAGGCTGGTTCTGGTGGTGAAGTCTGGTGCTGGGTTTGAGCTTTGTGGCTGGGCTGCAGTGGGGGAGATCAGGTGAAGTTTTTCTTCGGTTTCTGGGGCACGCAGGTCTAAGATGGAAGGTTCAGGGCAATGGGCATGGAACACCTGGAGTGCAGGCCGCACAGCAGGGAGCTGCGTCGAGCAATTACGTTCTGCCAAGGCAGGCGCTAAGGCTCACTACCTTCCCTTTTCAGTTGCTGTTTTTGGTGTTGCCAGAGGGATGATGGTAGATTGATGCTGATGTCTTGGCGGTATCATGCTGTCATGGAGGTTGTTCTTACCGATGGTTGATGTTCTGTGAAGTCTTGCAGAATCCTTTCCCATCCTCGCAGGGCTGTTGTTCCTCCTGGCTTGATGTGAGGCGCAGGGCTGATGCAGGAATGCAGTGGTTTTCCTTCTTACAGGAAGGTGATTTCTTCTACAGGCAAAAATCCAATTAATTAGACATTGCACGTTCTTTATGCTGCTAGGGTCAGGCCTTTGGTGAGAGACACTTCTTAACTTGGAACCCAGAAAAGGCTTGTCCAGGCTTACTAACCACTGGACAATTTTTACCACAATTTAGGTGGCAGGACTTGTGCTTGCAGCAATCCTAACAGGAGGGAACACCCAAATCTGCAAGACCTAAGGGGGCGTCTAGATGTCCCACATTCCACAGCCAGAGCCCTCCGCTTGCTCCAACACGCCAAAGGGGCACCATGGAGGCAGTCTGGACTGCAAACGTTTTGGGAAAGAGTTGTCCATTACAACCTTCCTTTGGTCGGTTCCTCACCTGGGAACCCCCACCACATCCTTACCTCATGCCAGGGTCTGAGATTGAGTTACGCCTCCATCTGCAAAATGCAAGCAGAGCAATCACAAGTGTTACCTGATAAACCAAAATTACCACAATGGGGCAAAGAGCCCTCCCCTAGAGAGGCTCCTAGCAGTTTTTGGCTCCAACCAAGAAGTGTTTTCCCACCAAGGATGGCCACTGGGTTGTTCAAAGTAGCCAAAGTTCTTTTCCGTTTTCCAATTCTGTGCAACACTACAGGGATGGTGTTTTCGTCCTAAAGCTGTATTCTGCCATAGTAGTCCAGTTCCAGCAACATTCCTCAGTACACAGTTCCAGATGCTGGGCTCTGACTTGGCAGCATCTTGTTGGGGCATTCGCAGACTCAGTTGGCAGCATCAAATTTAATATCACCCATCTCTGGCAACAGGGAGAATGTCCTAGAATTTTGAGAACAGCCTGCTGGTGGAAACATGCCTCCTGGTGGTTTGTTTGTCTTCTGGAACCATGGGTGTGGGAAAGTATTTACATGAGAGTGAGACTAAGGGAAGGGGGGGCAATTGAGAGAGCTGAGGCTGAGAGAGAGAGAAAGAGAGAGCTGGCTGCTCCCCAGGAAGAAGTGTTTTGGGAGAGCCAACTTGACAAAGAAAATAAAATAAAAATAAGAAAGACACAATACATTCAACACTTAACAATAACATAGACATTTGGGGTCTGGGGTTTGATTTATCTAGCTAGTTCCTCCTCGATTTGTACAATGGTAGATGGTCTTCCGCGATTCTTCCCAACCCATAATGTCTCAAGCTGTCCCCAACTCCTAGGGGAGTTGCTAACTCTAGTGCTTCCTGGCTAAATAGGGGCCCAGACAACCAGGCTTCCGTGTCTGGCACAGCAGAAATCCTCCATTTGGTAAGGATAGCTTGCTGGGGCTTCTGGTTCCTGTTGCAAATCAAGAAGTGAGGCACAAATCTCCAAATCAAAGGTTGCTCAGGTTACCAGGGAGAGATGGGGAGAACAAAAGAAGACTAGGAGGCTAGCTCTTTTGTTTTGCAAAATGACAGAGATATGGGGATAGGGCAGATGGGGCACACAGACAGGTAAAATGGGGAAGGCATATACAGTACTCAAACAGAATGGAGCACCAGTTGCTTTTCTCCTGTGAAAAATACTGTTAAAGAAAGATAGGAATGAAACATGGGCTGAGGGAGGCAGGTATTAAAACACAAAGGGTTGAGGGGAAAGAATAAGTCTTGTAGCAGCCATCAAAGAGGTGCGTTTTTGTGCAGGAACCCATTCATGCAAGATAACTGTGGTGGTAGGAACAGGATTCTAATAACACTAGTGTGGAGTCCAGTTGATTAGCGCTCTGTACATGCTCAGAGACACAGGTGGCAAAGTGGCAGAGGTACCTGTAGTTTTAAAGGTTTTGCTTAGCCAAAGAGAAGTTGTTAGGTTTTGAAACGCAAACACATAGGTAGCTTCTTGGTGTTCCCTGCAGTGATAGGTTAACACAGGCAGATTCAGTATGCCTTTCCAGAGGCAAAAGAACATCAGGAGTCAAAGGCAGTATAGCTAAATGCCAGAGTGCTGGGGAAAACACTATTGCAAGCCTTGATTTCCCAACTTGTCTGAAACCAAGTCCCATGTTGTAACACACACAACACACATAACCGTTTTTCTTCCCAGTCTGCACTGATATCAGCTGACAATTAGGCTTTTTCCCTTCTTGGTCTCTACCTGTGGAATAAATGTGAAGCAAAACCCTAAAACAATTTGTTAATTGCGCTGTTGGTAGACTGCTCCTTCTGCTGGAGGCTCGACTGGTTTTCTCAAACAGGACCTAAAACCCCCAAATTTGGTTAAGACATAGCATATAACCTTTGAACATGAACAAAGTTCCTAAAGCAGAGTTAGGACCTTACAAAGCTTAGAGTTTTGCAACACCAGACTCAGAAGCTTTCCTCACTTGTCCCAATGGAAGGAAACAGACAGGATCACCATTTACCAATGCCATTCTCCTTAGTATTTCTACCAGCTAGGCTCCACGTTGGCACTTGTAACATACACAAGCACAAGCACACAAACGCACATGAGGTTCTAAAACATAGCCATTCACTTTCTAGAGTTGCACACACCATAGTTGTTAAATCTTGTTGAACCCAGACTCTTAGCAGTTTTTGGGAGGAAAGAAGGGACATTTTAGAAACCAATTTTAAACCAGTTTTCTGCAATTTTAGGGAATAAGGCCAAGATGATCAGGCTTGACTTTATCCCCATGGGCCGAATATAAACAGATGTTAAGCAAAAACACCTTTTTCCTCCTCAAAACCTATGTATTGGTATAGACATACAACACAAACCTTAACACATAAACACATAGAGACGTAAACCATAAAACAAACAAACAAACAAACATTTTAAACATAGGAGCTCTTGTTTCTGAGGGTTGTTGGCTATTCTCTTTCTACATTCTAAGCAGGAAAACCTTCCCTTTTTCGTTTCGGACTTGTGGGGAGAGCTTGAGAGAGAGAGAGAGAGAGAGAGAGAGAGAGAGAGAGAGAGAGAGAGAGAAATCTTAGTTAGCCTGATTTAACCTAATTTAGCAGTTTTTACCAATTTGGCTGGGACTCTAACAGGTTATCTGCTCCCTGTGCCAGGATTTTAACCTGGGCTTGTAATTTCTCCATTTTGGCACATTCCTTTTAGGAGAGTTTCCTTAGTCTCCACACCAATATACCTAATATGCCACACCTCTGCCGAATTGAAAACCAGCCAAGCTCTGCACTGAACAGAGTTTTCATGACTGAGAGTCCCTTTCAATTTTCCTATAAGAATGAAAATCTTCCCTCCTCTGGTCCCAGGATTTTCTCCTGCCTTCCCAGGCACAGAGGGAGAGAGAGAGAGAGAGAGAGAGAGAGAGAGAGAGAGAGAGAGAGAGAGAGAGAGAGAGAGAGAGAGACGGTGGGAGACAGAGAGAGAGACAGAGAATAGAAGGATCCCCCTTGCGATTGCACAGTTCTGATCCCTGGATTTCTCCTCACAGAGTGTGCAGGGCGGCTGAGATCCATAGAGAACACAGTTTTAAACAAGTTAGCAAGCAACACAACCATTCCTCCCCCTTACCCAATCCTTCAGGAAGTTTTCCCTACTCAGGTGCAGTGGCTCCTGCGTTAGTTAGGTAGCAGGTTTCTTGGTCAAACCCTCCTCTTGGCCTCCAGCTGTTCTGGGGCCAGGCATACTTACAAACAAGAAAGAAAGAAAGGCGTTCCATAAGTGCTCCAATCTCTGGAGTCTCTGAAGCGGTGAGGGCAGTTCTCGAGATGACTGAGATGCACCCATTTCCCCCGTTGGTCGTGTAGCCTGGGCAAGGACGTCTCCTCAGCTCACCACTGTGGGGTCTCGCAACCGTCGTAGCCTACCCTCGGGTGATTTTGGCCCACGACCCTTACCAGGTGAGGGACTTGAACCCCCACTGGCGACTAGCTAGCCTTGGTGCACCCAGACAGCCCAAAAACTCCCTACTCGCTTCAGATGTTCCGAGGCGCCGTGCTCCTTTGAGCTGCTGCGGAGAAGGTAAGATGGTTAGGAGATCTGTCTACCTCCAGTCTCCCTCTTCTCCCACAGACAGACCGAATCGTCCCATCTGGGTCGCCAAAACTGTGGTGAGCACCCAGGGGTGCCAGTGATTTCAGCTCGTTTGATTCGGTGAGCAGACACCAGACTCAGAGGTAGGAGCGGGTACCCAAAAGTAAAAGAAAGAAATAAAAAGGAAAAAAAGTCTGCTAGGTGCAGAGGCGCCAAAAGAGCTCAAAAACCAACGTTGTAAAGAAAGATCTTTTACTCAGCCAGCGAGGACACAATCATAAGACAGAAAGTGTAACATATATGATTAATACAGAAGCTTTTATACATTTCATTATTTACATACAGAATCATGGAATTCATTGTCTTGGGGAAATACATAATAAAGAGGGACCAACAGGAGGAAGGATCCAAAAGTTGCACTTCGATACAGCCAATCAGATGGAGGATTGAAACTTTGCACCAATGAGAACAGCAGCAGCAGATGTGAAATATTTAGCCAATAAAAGACAAACTTTATTAAAAGAACCAATGAGAAGTGTTGTGCTTTGTGCAAACTGGGGCCAATGGGATGGGACCGGACAGCCAATGAGAGGGAGGATGGGTGCCAAGTGGCAAGGGTAAGTTCCCCCTCCCCAGGTGAGTGAGGTGTTCCGGAATCGGATGAATGGAGTCTTTTGTGTAGCTTGGTGACACAAAAGACTAAATTTCCAAATTGATAGGCAAAAGTGCCAATACAATAGGTCTCCGTCTCCCCTGGCTCCAGGTATACAATTGGGAAGGTCTGAGTCCATGCTGTCAGTCAGGAAGAGCAGGGCAAGTGATTAGATTAGCATTTGAATTAATTGTAGCCAGCCTGGGAAGGAGCAGTGTGAAGAGTTCTAGGGAATTTGCATGATAGACCAGGCAGCTGGGGGACAATGGGTGGGGAGATGGAATCAGAGTGGGTACAGAGAGACAGGCTGGGCTTAAAGAAATGATAATGTGAAGCATGCATGTGATTGATAGGCAGCAGGAAGAGGGGCGTGAGAACTGCTGGAGAGAGAAGTCGTTCAAGTGATACGTTTTTGAGATCAGGAAATGGGGCAATCCAAGCCTTCCTGGCTGATCAGGAGTTTCCATGGGTCCCCTTCCCCCCAGCTAGCCTCCCAGGTAGAAGGAAGCCATCTGAGAGCAACACAGAATGGGAGCAATGGTGGTTTTGCATAGGTAATGTGTTTGTAAAATGGCTTCTCCCCACTCCCTGCAGTACGGATCTATGGCAGGAGGAGCCCCCCCGGGCTCACTACGTTCAACCTCTTGTCATCTCGCCGAAGGTGGGTAGAGGGACTTGAACCCCCGTCATTCCCAAAGCCTTCCCGATTGCCCAATGAGGATCCTCCGACTCGAACGGAGGTTTTTAATAAGCTGCAAATCCATTGTACTGCTCCCAGGAGCTGGCTCACCAAGCCTGGGCAGACCCTGGCCGAGTGTCAGAATCGGGACCATTCTGCGTGGGTCCCCCTCCTAGAAGAAGCCCCGTCGACCTTAGTAAGGTTCCGGACACATAACCTCCCATGGGACCCCTGAAACAGCCACAAATGTCAGGGAAAACCTACTTTCGCTGAAATAAAACGCTACCGCTTTAAGAGAGAGAGAGCTGTCAGATGCAGGGGTTAAATAAGGTAAGAAGGGCTTCCCTGGCTCCGTAACAAGCAACACACGCCGGTCTCCCGGAGTTGGCTGAACGCCCAGAACTCGGTGAAGCGCGAAATAGGATTTGCCGGTTCAGTGAGTTTACGAGGGTTTAATAGGATTAGACAGGCATAGTGTGAATGGTTGCTGCTGCCGCTTCTCTGGGGCGCGTGGCGGACGCGCGTCAGTGAACTTTTGCCCCCAGAGACGCGTGTCCGCTGTCAAACGCAGGGAAAAGCGGAGAAAAGCCAAATTTAAAGTGCGTTTTGACAAAAAGGGCTGTATCTCCGTGGTTTTTGGACCGATTTGGATGGGGTAAAAAGCAATAGGTTCAGGGGGTCAGGGCGGACGACATAAAAATATATGAGGGGGGTTTTCTCTTCACCACAGTTCCTTCATTAGTGTCCCCCATACGTTTATTTCTGAGTTTTGTAAGTACAGCTTGGAAGCAAGGAACAGACAAAGGTTGACAAGTAACACAAAGGAAAAAAGTGCCATCAAAGTCGAATTCTTATAGTCATTGGCAAAACTAGGAAACATTTCATTTCCCAATGATGATGTGAGGGGCTGTTTGAACTTATTAGGAGGGAAATCTACACTTGCCTTCAGGTGTGGTTTTCAATAATGTTTCCTACCTCTAAAAACACAGACATGGAGAATGGATATTGTTAGGCCACAGGCTCTACAATGTATCAGAAAGGGTCCTGAAGGAAGCAGGTTGTGTTTTGTCAAATACTTGGGTCTCCATCAAGATGTTCAACGGCTTCAGAAAACTGCAGGGATGCTCCTGGAGCTTTTTAACAGTTTAATACAGAATCGGATCATTGAAACAGCAGTAGCCTCCTGTCACAAACAATAGGATAAGACTTTGAGAAAAATGTCACTTCTGTGGCATAGTAAATGGCTTATTTCAGGAAAATCCTACTTGGAAAGCGGGAGATTAATAAATACCTTATAGCATGCATGAGTGAAAGATTTCCTCTTCTTTTTTAGAACTTTGCAGGAGGGAGTAATGCCTAGCATCCTGAATACCACAATTGTGCGCCCCCTCCTGAAAAAAAAATCTCTGGGTTCCACCAATTTAAATAATTATTGACCGGTTTCCAATCTTCCTTTCTTGGGCAAGGTGATTGAGTGGGTGTTGGTGTCTCAGCTCCAGGGGATCTTAGATGAGACAGACTATCTGGACTCCTTTCAGGCTGGGCTTTGAGACAGAGACAACCTAGGTCACCCTGTTGGATGATCTTCGCCAGGACTAGACAGGCAGAGTGCATCCCTGTTGATTCTGTTGGACCTCTTGGCAGCTTTCAATACAATTGACCATGGTATCCTTCTGGGTCAACTGGCCGAGTTGGGACTTGGGGGTACTGCATTGCTGTGGTTCCGTTCCTTTTGGCTGACAGGTCCCAGATGGTGATGCTGGGAGACGCCTGTTCGGCACCCTGCCCTTTACAGTGTGGGGTGCCACAGGGCTCTATTCTGTCCCCCATGCTTTTTAACATTTAAATGAAACTGCTGGGAGAGATCATCACGGGAATTTGGAGTGGGGTGTCACCAATATGCCGATGAAACCCAACTCTATCTCTCCTTACCATCTCGCTCTGGGGAGGCTGATAAAAGAAGTAAAAAAGTTTTTTTCTTACCTCTCCCAGGTTGTCTGGTCACCTCCCCCCATCATAGCATGTAATGCATGCTCCATCAGCGCTGTATGCTATGGGCTGGAGAGGATAGGATTGGGCCTTTAGTCTGTATATGAAATGACTGCATATTCTTCCCCATTTAGTTTGGCTCTTCTTTCTCTGCTGTCTCTGTCATTAGATTGTGAAGCCCTCAGGGCAGAGGCCTGTCTTATCTTTCATTGTAAAATGCCATCCACATTGATGGTGCTATATACACTACTACTACTACTACTACTACTACTACTACTACTACTACTACTACTACACTTCTAGAACATGTGAAGATAAATAAGAGACAAGAGAGCATATACATACTGGCTGCCAGTTCTCTACCAATTCAAACTCTAATTCTTGGCCCAATATAAGGTTACTTTCCAGACACAATCTCGATTGCAAAAATCTTTCACCCCTGTTGCATGCAGTACCAGTTAATCAGTTCAGAACCCCACCATATTAAATATAAAATCAGTTCTTCTAAAATCAGTGGGGATAATGATTACATCTCATATTGGGATGTATATTATTATAACAGTTAAAATATAAATTACAAGTCTAGATATAATTCTGTTTTTTTTTTAAAAAAAATCCCTCAACATTACTACTATAATGAATATTGGAATATTTCTAATACAGCACATAAAAAAACAAGCATCAAAACCCCCACACTTAAGGGAATAAATACCTAAACTTATCCTTGGAAAGAAAGTATATCTAGAAACTAAAAGCAGTGCATATTGTCTTCTCAACTTCCGCTTCAGGAGTCATTCCAAATTCCTTGAAACAAAACTTAAGAGAAAATTTGTGTGCCATTATTCCTATTAAATATAATGTCCATTTTCTAAAAATGCCATCTAACTGGACCATTTCTATACTGTTCAATGAACAATCCTTACAGAATGAAGCTTTGAATATTGACTCCCACTTATGTAGGCATCAGAAAAACAGAGAGAAGAAAGAAATTAATAATAATATAAAATATGTGGAACTCTGGGTATCCCAATCCTAAGTAAGGATCTGGCAGCTAGGCTGCCGCTGGAGCGGATGTCTACTCAAGGAAGGGGATGCTCGTACCTTCCCCGGTCAATGGCGCCTGGGCCTATCGGCATCCTCGGATTTCCACGATCCTTACCTGGGTCCGGCGGCAGTCCCTCAGGCACTCCAGCGCCGGAGCAGGGGAGGCCGGCCTTGCGCTAGCCTTCCCTGCTCTTGAGTCGTCGCGAACATGCCTTACGGCATGTTCGCGATGGCTTCAGGTGGCGGAACACTCATTCCGTCGCCTGACATCACGCTAGGATTGCGCTGTAAAGCACTTAACATTTAGCAGTCCTTACAACAATACTGTAAAGGCAGTGCTAGAATTGACAGGTTCAGAATAACCACATGTTATAGACCTCCCAGTACTGTATGACTTCATAATTCAAATGGGAGATCCCATGATTTTATGCTTGGAAGAAGAATGTATGGTGGCATAATTTGTTTTCCTTGATGTACTAATTGGAGTTTAAGAACCAGATATATATTTTTTAATCACAGCGTTAGCAGAGGGCTTTCACATTTGTTCAGGGCCAATGCCAACATTCAGGCAGGCTAGGCCCATTTGAACTGAGTGCGCTCTATAACCCTCATTGACTTTGCAGAATACCACTCTTGCGCCGCTGTTTGAAGGCAGACACATCTTTGCCTGGTCCCTTCTGCACATGAGGCAGGAGCGAGCAAGTGGACGTACCCTATGGGCTACTTCATTAAAAGGGGCAGGGTCTTAGGCAGCTCAGCATGCCTTCCTTTGGCTCAGTGTGTGTTGAGCCATCTTTGATCTCCACGCACCCACCTGATGAATAGTCTGAAGCTAGCTGGTTGTCATGTGGGACGACTCGGATGAGGTAGGATTTATTTATTTATTTATTTTGCTGTGTATCTGATTGACTTGTGATGAACAGGTGTTTGTTGTTTGCCTGTTCCAGCTTGTTGCTAAGGTGTGGTGGTTTTCTCTAGCTAGGCCGGTCACAAC
The DNA here is from genome assembly GCA_026170595.1 of Plestiodon gilberti rubricaudatus. NCBI lineage: Eukaryota > Metazoa > Chordata > Lepidosauria > Squamata > Scincidae > Plestiodon > Plestiodon gilberti. The sequence goes on from JANXHW010000001.1 coordinate 69,663,741, forward strand.
TGGCAGGTGTAGTGTAGCCAGTACCAACCTCCAGACTGCCTGGCTTGGAGATGCTGGCTGGTAATCCCTCAGGGTTGCAATGTCAACCTCAAAGTTGACCAGCTTGGGGAATGCGGTGCAATTCAGCTACCTGCCTCAACCCCTTTCGGGGGTTGGCATTGAGAAGTGGAGATCATCAACAGATGGCTCCCAGCTTTGCCTCAGGGTGGGAATGCTCGAAGGGGAAATCAACAGTTGTTTGCTGTCTCTTCCAGGGTAAGTGCCTGCACTAAATTGGGGGGGGGGGAGTTCTGGGGAAATATGACCTGCTGCGGAGTTTTGACAGTACTGTACCTTGTTGGATTGACATAGATGAATATATGTGGCCCAATGACAATCCATACTTCCATCTCGTGTGATTATGGGGTTGGTGGGTAACCAGGGCAAGGTTCACACTTGCAGAATCAAACCAAATGCAACTCTAAAAGCCAACACTTGGCTTATAATAATCAGGTTTATTTTTCTGGTACCAGATGCTTTCAAGACACTACAGCAGTGAAATGGCATACTTATTTAGTTGAAATGATTATTTTCCCTGCCTTGACAGAGTTTTCATCCATGACATCTGAAATACATTAGAAGAGAATAAAGCATAAATAAGCAGTTAAATGGACATGATGTAAAGAGTTAAAATGGTCCGGATGGAAATGTTGATTGCAATCCATTGAGTAATATTAATAGGATGTTAGTTTTCTATTTCAGTATCAATAGTATGTTGATTTCACCCATCAACTGTTACAGCCTCTGATTTTCTACCATATACACCTGCTCCTTATATTAAGCATAATAATAATAATAATAATAATAATAATAATAATAATAATAATAATAATAATTGGAAGTTTCTCTTTAAAAGAGAAACACACTTTCAAAAAGTAAACACACTTTCAAAAGCTTTGTTAAGAATTTTTTTAAAAGGTTAAGAACAAAAGAGGCACTCTGTTGGATGAGATCAAAGATCCATCTTATCCAAAATCATATTTAGAGATGGGCAAACTCTCCAGCGCTTGGCTCAAATTAACCTGGAAATCATCTTGTTTTCTCCCCACTGCCTACCCCCCCCCCTCCAATTGGGTAGAAATCAGATCATTTTCCAAGCAAATTGAGGAAGCTTGGAAAACGATCAACCCTCTCCTAACCAGCCTCCCTGTCGATCTCACCCTTCACTTACTTTTCTTAGAAGGAAGAGAAGCCATATCGGTATTAGTGTCACACAAGAAGGCTTTTTACCCTCCCCCATCATCCCGTTGTGCTCCAGAGAAGTGCACCAGGAGCCATGCTTCCAGCACCACCACCATCATATAAGTACTGAGGAGGGTGTTTCATTGCTCTCCCCTCTCATGTACTGTCCCACAGTGCATCAGTTCAGAGGCCCATTGCAGTGTGTTGCAGTACTCCTTGGGAGGACTCCAATTCCCAAGAGCCACCTCACTTTTGCTCTGGCGTACTCTGGAGCAGTATGTCCGAGGAACATGAGGGGAGAGAAGAAAGGTCTCCTCACTCCTTACTTTGTGGCAGCACTAGCACTGCTTTTCTGCTGTTGTGCTGCCGCAAAGTGTACCAGGGTGACAGGGGGCAGAATAAAAAGCATCCCTCCTCACTGCATGGCTCCAATCTCACTTATCCCATTGCTCCAGTTGAGACCAATAGGGAATGCCTGGCAAATAACTCTGAGCGCACACTTGAAGAAGTACACTCAGGGCTCTGGACGTTCAGCCATCCTTTAGGGAGGGCACTCTGAGCCCAAGCTTGGAGAAATTCGCCAGTGACTATTATCTTAAGTCCAAAAATAGCCATCCAGATGCCGCCACAAAGACCACAAGGCAGACAAAAAAGTAATAGCCCCTCCTTGTTTTTACAGCGTGATCACACAGTATAAGAAAAGCATCTCAGAAACACATACATTTCATTATAACGTAGTAGGAAAAATGCCAGCTCTTTCTGACCTAGACATTTAAACATTTTCACAGTAATGCTGCTGTGTAAAGTCAGGCTAATTGCCACCTGCCTACTGTTCTCCACAATATACTCCCTCTCTATTTAATTACCTTGACATTACAGGAAAGGAGATTTCCTCATTTTCATTCAACATTAAAGAGAAGTAAACATTCAAGCCCTTGAGGACGAGTCTGAGACTCACCCTGGGCTATCTTTAAGACCACCCCAACTCTCAGTCTGGCAATAGCCACAATTGCCAGGTACAACAATGACAGTGTTACTAGGAACATCCATTGCTTGCTCTAGAATTGAATGAAGATGGAGTAAAGCAGCAGGACGAGACTGAGGATGTGTCACTTACGCGGCACCTTGAACGCAGCCCTGTGCTGCTTCTACTGAAGACTAAATTACTGATGGGACTTTCAGTTGACAGGCAGCCTAGCAGGATGGAATTTGTATACTTGTCAAACATCACATGCGACTATAACGATGCCTTCACAAAGTGCTCTGTGTAGCACTGCAATTACTGCATATTCATATAATCGAGTTGTGAGGTACGCCGGGATCTTTCGCATGGCTTCAGATTTGCAAATATGTCCTCTTCTAGAGTTTGTTAGATTTGCCACATAGTTTCAGAAGACGTTTCATTTTTATGTTCCGGGCAAAATAGCTGCAGAACTGTGAAGAAAGATAAAGGCCTTCAGATAAGAGTCATGATGTACTGTGGTGGACTCCAGTTGCTAAGTTTAACTATCTGATTTGAACATTTTTAATTGCTGAGGCTAAACCCTCTCCTCCTTGAAAAGGCCACCTGACGTTTGTCATATTTTTGGAAAGCACAACAAGAGAAGAATGATAATAAATGATTAATCACATATACACTTCTTGTCAAATCATCAAACTTCTGTCTTTCAATCTGACAGTTTAAAAATTGATGTTTGATATGCCAACGTTTTAAAATGTTTTAAATTGCTGGACTGCTTTTTAAAGTTTTCTATGCCGCTATCAACAATAACTTTTAAGAATTTATGCTTCATCCAAAACTAAACAAACATATGAGCGAGAAGCTCTGAAGACTCAAAGGTCAACATATTGGATAGATTTAATAAGCAGCCTCCGAGGAGCGGGTTCGTTCGCCATATGAAGTCTGCAGACGGTCATTGTTCTGCTTTTCCTCATTAGGATTTTAGGACTGTGAAATGAGGATCCAACTACAATCCAGAAAAAAAAAATCTAAATATTCCACTGAGATAGACTAAGGATAATTAGTTAAATGATGCTATGAGAATTATATTGATGAAACCTATGAGTGCTGCAGCTCTTGTTTCATACGTTCATGCAACAAACACTGACATGACACCAAGTTAAGCCAATACTTTCCATTGTTACTTACAAGCAAAACTGATATGAGCGCCATTGCTTAGTGGTAAATCATATGCACTGTATGCAGAAGTTGCCCAGGTTAACACCCCCCCCCCCCAAAAAAATGTATATGACCAGAGGCGAATCTAGGGCGGAGCAAGCGGAGCACCCACTCCGGGCGCCATTGCCCGAAGGGCGCCCCGCCCACGAGTCGGACTCGGACTCCGAGTCCGAGTCCAAGACTCGAGTCCGAGTCGGACTCGGAGACTCGAGTCCGAGTCCGAGTCGGACTCGGAGACTTGAGCCTCCGCCCCCTCAATCAGGAGAGCCGGCTCGGGGACGTCTTCCCCGGCCGGCTGCCCGGGGCCTTCTAAGGAAGGCCCGCGCGAGAACGGTATTTATACCGTTCTTTTTGCGCACGCTCAGACTGTTACTGAGGGAAAAGGGCAGCCCTTTTCCCTCAGTAACAGTCTGAGCATGCGCAAAAAGAACGGTATAAATACCGTTCTCGCGCGGGCCTTCCTTAGAAGGCCCCGGGCAACCGGCCGGGGAAGACGTCCCCGAGCCCACTCTCCCGATTGAGGGGGGGAGGAGGGGGGTGCCGCCCCGCCCCTCCGGAGCGCGCCGCGGCCGACATGGGCGTGGGGCGCCAACCCCTTGCTCCGGGCGCCAGCAGAGGCAGCGACGCCTCTGTATATGACACTAACAGCACAATCCTATCCAACTTACACCACCAGTGTAACCAGTGGGGGAGGGCAGGGCGGGAGGCTTTGGAGGGGAGGGGAGACTTAAATCCAGGGGCGTCTGCTGATGGGGGGCCGGGGGGCGGTGGGCCCCAGGGCGTCAGGGCGGGAGGGGGGGCGGGGGGGCGGGAGACATCCTAGGTTTCGTTTTTGTTTTTCGTTTTTCCCGGTTTTTTCTTGCTTTTTTAAAAGGAATTTTAAGGGTTACGTGGCTTCTAGGTGAATATGTGTGCTTTGCGCCACTTATCTTTTGTTTATAGGGCCTCCAGGCTGGACTACGATGTCCTCCGACGATCTCCTCCGTGAATCACGCAGCGGGATGGCTGTTTTGCTTTGCGCATGCGTGAACTCTGCAAAGTTCACGCATGCGCATAGCAAACAGCCATCACGCATGCGTGAACTCTGTGTGAACTCTGTGATGGCTGTTTGCTATACGCATGCGTGAACGTTGCAGAGTTCACGCATGCGCAAAGCAAAACAGCCATCCCGCTGCGTGATTCACGGAGGAGATCGTCGGAGGACATCGTAGTCCAGCCTGGAGGCCCTATAAACAAAAGATAAGTGGCGCAAAGCACACATATTCACCTAGAAGCCCCGTAACCCTTAAAAATCCTTTTAAAAAAGCAAGAAAAAACCCGGAAAAAACGAAAAAGAAAGAAAGAAAGTAATTAGCATAATTATGCTAATTAGTAATTATGCTAATTACTTTGGGGGCGTCGAGGGGTCGCCCCCCCCGTTCTGAGGCTAGCTACTGCTCTGCTTAAATCCCTTTTGAATCTCCCTTTGGAGGGGATTTGAATCCCGTTTTCATTCTGGGGCCTCCCGTTCTCGCTGCATGGCTGGTTACACCAGTGATGTGCGTTGGATAGGATTGCGCTGTAGCAGCGCAATCCTAACCAACTTTCCAGCGCTGATATAGCCTGCATACTGATTGTGTACTTGATCTTTCCCCCTAAATCACAGCCACATGGGGGACCTAATATGGATTGGGATTGCAGGTGGAGGAGAGGCGATCTTAAACTCTTTGCCCTCACCACAGTCTCATTCCAGATTGGGTCTCCCCATGTGGCTGCTATTTTTTACAGGAGTGAACCTCAATGGGGAAAAATGAACCTCTACTTGAACCTCTTTAAATACAAACTTATATTCAGATTTTGTCCCTCCATGGCTGTTATTGAGGGTGGAAGAACAAGCAAGAAATCCCCAAGCACGTGTTGCTAGATGTTACCAGGACATGGAGTGGTAGCAGCTCTCTGTCTCTTTAACATACATCTAGCCCTGCCCAGTTCACCATAATGCATGGTGCTCTGCATTAGTGCACAGGTGGGCACATGATGCTGGTAAATATCAAGAAAGTCAGGGGCTGCAGTAGACGGCAACTGTAAAACTGAACTATAGTGAAATGGTTCTCAGCTGCAAGCAAATGACAAATGGCAATTTTAATTATTCACTATGTTAAGCAACTAACATCCCTTAATGTCTGACTGAGTGGTTGGATACAATTACTACATAACAAAAGATCCTTACAATACTATATCTTCCAGCACAGGGAGTTTATGAAGACAGTTGTCATCCATTATTTGTACATTCCTCATTTGTTTAGAGTAATTAGGAAGGCATTTAGGAGAAGAACAAAAATCAGGGTTTTTTTTTCTTTTCTAACAAATGTATTCAGTTATTATATGGTGCATAGAGGACAGCTCTAACTGAGACAATATGCAGGGAAGTAACAGGACAGATGAAACAGTTTCCCAACAAATAAAAAATATTTGAACAAAAGTCAACCGAGAACAATGATGGGTGGCTAACAGCACAAGCCTATGCATGTCTACTCAGACATAAGTCCCGTTGTGCTCAATGAGCTTAATCCCAGGAAAGGGTGCATAAAATTGCAGCCTAACAGTGCAATCCTCTCCAGTCTTTGCTCCTGTTCAGGGTGCCATAAAGCACTTTGCAGCACCCTGGGAGTAAGCAGTGCCGGCGCTGAGGCTGGCACCGCTCTCCCCACCCTGGATCCAGAGGAACGTGGAAGGTGAGTTCCCCGCCAGGCGACGGAGGGGCATGGGGAGGGCAGAACATGGCGTTCTGGGGTGTGGGGTTGGTCGGTCAGGCCTGGGAAGATGCAGGGATCGGCGGCCTCCTCTGCCATATCCTATCCCCCTTCCCAGGCCTGGCCACCATTACACAGTCAGCTCAAATGCGCTCCAGCAAAATAGTTGGCGCACATTTGAGTAGACCCATCAGGATTGGGATGTAACTTGCAGCCCAATCCTGCCTAACTATACGCTGCTGGCCTAAAGGGCCGGCTACTGTATCATATGGCTGCCCCGGGCTGCCCCAGGGCAACCCAGGAGCACCTCGGGAGAAGGGGATGTTCGTCCCCTTCCCCGGGTATAAGTCAGCCAGGGCCCTATGGGCCTCCTCGGATGTACACCAGGTCCAGAGCTGGCGTACATTCTGGGAGGACATGTAAGGCCATAAGAACGGGCATAGGATATCGGCGGAGCATGCCACTGATATCCCCACCCTCTCCCAGCCCAGGCTGGCCAACGACCACCCCCTGGCTGCCCCTGCCTGCCCTCCCCCCGCCCCTACATCGACCAGTGCAGCAGGACTTATCTCTGTTGGGGGCCACAGGGTCTGGAGGGCGGCAGCCGCCGGCCTCCATGCCGGCGTCCCTTACTCTCGAGTCATTGCAAATGTGCTTTACGGCACATTTGCGATACTTTAGAGCTGTGGAGCACATGCTCCGCTGCTCTAAAGATAGTGAGGATTGCGCCCTTGGTTATTTATGAGCTAATTTAAAGAGACCATAGGAAACACTTAAATGTCAATTATTTAAAATTCACCGGCCAAGTCAACTGAATTGATACAGTTTCTATTCCTTCGAATGGGGCTTGTGCTGGAGAGCTTCCCAATGGATTTGCTCCACCTCATGCCATTTTTCAATAGCCCTTTAAAACTATTTTGCAGTAAATATAATGGAATAGTCATGTGTTTTACCAAACAGTATATTTCTAAGAAAGAAGGGAAACAAGTAATAGATTATGAGATGACAACTAAAAATGCTAATTCTGCACTTTGTGTTTCAAATGAAAAGGAAAGCTGCTCACACAGCATGGAGCTAAGCACAGAGAAATCTTGAGAATTGAAATCGGATTCTGAATAAAATGTGATTATTGTATAAATATTCATAAATGTGAATGAGACACACTAGAAGTTAGGTTGCTCGTGCCAAATAATGGAAAGAAGAAGCCCATTCAAACAGGAAGGTGTTGGCTTGACTGGTGTGAGCAATATTATTTTTTTACAAAATACCATTACCAAAATGTCAGCTATGTAAGTATTATACCAGCATCTTAAAGCTAAGTAGAAATGTTTTATTAATGCCTCTTCATGAGACATGAAACTTTCTTATAAAATATGTTCAACGCATGTCTTTTTTTAAACAGAGTGGGAGAACTTGAGTGTCGTCATATACTGCACTTTCCCAGTATGCATCCCAGGGTGGAGTCAGGGTCAGATTGGGCACTGACCAAAGGCCCCTGATATCAGAGGGTCCAACAGACCAGGCTGCCTTGAGTCCTCTCAGTTCTAGTGGCTATGGAAGCACCCAATGAGCCACTGGGGGGAGGCAGAAAGCCCCAGAGCAGGGTTTTTTTTAACAGAAGATCATTTTGGATTTATATACCGAGATGGATTTTGGAGATGTGGCAATGGATAGGCACCACAAGTAAGCAATAGGGCAGTGGTCCCCAAACGTATTGGATGTGCAACCCCCTTCCTCCCGCTGGCGTCAACTGCAGAGCCTGAGAGTAAGTGTGGTTAAGCATTTATGCACGATGTGATGATGTCATCGGCACTTACTTCTGGAATCTACGACCAGGAAGCAACACTAAAAATGAAATGTAAGGAGGTCTGGGTGGGCAGGAAGGCCTCAAAAACACTGCCTGTCGCACCATGGCTGCACTGCCGGCCAGTCTAGCTGACGCACATCCCACGACGCCCCTGGTGGTTTGTGCATCGCAACTCCTGGTTCCCCTGGGAGTTGTGATGCACAGTTTGGGAACCGCTTCAATAGGGTATGGCCACAATAAATGTGGAAAAAGAAGAAAAGGAAGCAGTCTGGGACAACTCTAAATATTTGCACTAGGGAGACAGGGAAATTAAGGGTAAGTTTAATAGTGACGAAGAAGTTGGGAAGAGGGAATGGAAAGATGCACTGTACCTTCAATAAATAAAATAAATATTCCATATTCTATTTGAAATAGCTGGGAGACCTGGAAGAAGGAATGCTAGCAAGGCACTTCAAGTCATGAGCAGGTATGAAAGTAGGCATAAAATATGCAGGTCTCCACATCCTAGAGGAACCAAGGCCATCTCAGTTCCCAGTCAGAAACTAGAGGGGTGTGTGTGTGTGTGTGTGTGTGTGTGTGTGTGTGTGTGTGTGTGTGTGTGTGTGTGTGTTATTGTTGTATTAAACATTTGTAAGTCAGTTTTGATATTATATTAGAAAATAAACTGATATGCTGTTGGCTATCTATATAGCCGGTCTATTGGGAATTGAACATTTATCTGTTGATATTATGCTGTATAATTTACTATGTTTGACAAAATATGTTTAGATAAAAAGCATAAAATTATTGCATGAAACAGTATGCTTAAAGTAACAACTTTTTTTTAATACCTCTGCTCTTTCTGAAATTCAACCCCCCAAAGGAATTTTCAAACTGGTCTTCCAGCAATCATCATATTGATATACATATGAACAATCAGTATGTCTGGAGCATTCAACATAACTCTACATTTAAGTGCAATGTGTGGGCTCATAAATGGGTGAAGACAAATCTTTTAATGCAAATTGCACTTTATATGTTTGTTCCCACGGAGGCAGCAGTTTGATGCTGAATGCAGTGTTTGTTGACTCTTTGGAGCTGTTATTCTGAAACTTCCTGTTTGCTGAAGTTGTCCCCTCCCCACACACTCTTCTGTAGAGTTTAAAAAAAGGAAAGGAAAGAAAGAACACTAATGGAGTGTGTCATAAGAAAAAGAAATGTAAAAGCATGTAGCATTGTGTATAAAATGTATGTGTTGTGTGAAACAGTCTCAATTTACCGCAATCCACCAAACGTTGAATATGGCTGATGTTTTGGGCATTTTGAAAGCATTTGGTTTTTCTCTTTTCTGGATGTTAATTGCTTGGTGAGTAAATTGCTTACAAGTTTTTTTTTAAAAATTCTGTAATAATTGCTTGGTGTGGTGCTTTCTTTGACTATATACATCTATGCTAACCCCTGCTAACTGGGCAAGAGGCACGTTTTCAATTGGTGCTCCTCTTATATTTAGCAGGGGGAGAGTAACTGCCCCCCTTTCACCCCAGAACGGTGTTTTTCTGGTGACTGTTTGCTGGTGGCGATCTGCATTTTTTTTTTTTTAAGATTGTGAGCCCTTTTGGGACAGGGAGCCATTTAATCATTTCATTTTTGTCTGTAAACCACTTTGTGAACTTTTTGTTGAAAAGCGGTATATAAATACTGTTAACAACAACAACAACAACAACAACAACAACAACAATAATATTTGTTGTTTTATTTTGTGCCCCTGTTATATCATTGGCAATGTGATGACTGTGAAGGAAAGAAGGTAAAAATGAAATGTAATTGTTCAATGAGTGTTAAATCTTGACTTTGCTTCTTGGTCTGAATACAAGTGAAGAAGAGGTCACACATATCGTTAGTATGAAAACTGCACAAAGCAGTTTAAAACTGGGTAAAACTGGTTAGCGTTAAAGACCAAGAGAAACTTTTTATCCAAATGAAACTTTTCTTGATGTTCCAAATATTTGGATAACTTTTTTGTTCCTTTCTTTTGCATCTCCACTTGTTCTTCAGCTTCTGAGTTTTGGCCAGGTTTAATGCTATGTGCAAGATTGAAATTCTGCAGATTATAAACATCAATGTTCAACACTGACACATGTTTCGAGTGCGGTCTCATTGTTTACTGCTATAGTGAGTCATGGTTAATAGCATGTGAGATCTCTTGCTAGTTTATTCTAACCTGAAATATTGCTGGGGGGGGGAAGACATTATAAAAAAAGGGGGGAATAAAGAAGAGGTTAACTAAATACTCAGACCAGAGGCGTCACTGTAGCGTGGCCTGCGGGGCTGAGGGCCACAGGGTGACGCGTGCGCGCGCGTCACCTCCCCTACGCACGTCACCCGGGAGGCTCCGCACATCACCCGGGAGGCTCCGAGGCCAGGAGAAGGCCTCAGACCGTCCTCCCGGGCCTACGCTCCTGGGCCTTCTGAGGAAGGCCCGCTGCGCGAACGTTATTTATAACGTGTTTAGCGCATTTGCAGACCGTTCCTGAGGGAAAAGGTCCTTTATAAATAACGTTCGCGCAGCAGGCCTTCCTCAGAAGGCCCAGGACAGCCGGCCGGGGAAGACGTCCCCGTGCCGGCTGCAACGATTGAGTGGGTGCCTGGAGCGGCGCCCATCGGGGTGCCCCCCAAATCACTTAGTAAAGGGGGATTAGTAAAGGGGGTGTGTCGGGGGGAGGGGTCACTAGGGTGACGCGCGTGCCCGGCCCTGGGGCAGCACGCGCCCTAGTGACATCTCTGACTCAGACCCAGGTTGATTGGCATAAAACTGAGGGCGCAATCCAAACCTACTTAGGCCGCCATTGTAACCAGCGACCCAGCGAAAACGGGAGGCCCCAGAACGTAAAGGGAATTCAAATCCCCCTTGAATTCCCCTTTTGGAGGGGATTTGAATCCTCTTTCAGTTCTGGGTCCTCCCATTTTCGCTGGGCCGCTGGTTACAATGGTGGCCTAAGTAGGTTTGGATTGCGCCCTGAGGCAGTTAGAACATAGTTTGATAGCTTAATGTTAAAGAAATATCAACCCCACTTTCCAGTTAAGGGCAGGTTTGCACATCGTAGCGGCTAACTAGTGCTGAGCTGATATTCATCCTCCATTTTCACCCCCCAAAATTATCTTCATCAAAAATAGAGTAGGATGAATATTTATTCAGGATAAAAATAATTTTAATAATGTCCATTTCAAGGCCAGGGCATCCATGAGTAACAAAACAGTTACAGGATGGGGACCCATTTACCAGTAGTGGCGGAATGGCGTTTGCTCCATGGCTGCAGATGGCAGTGGCAGCAGCACTTCAAATGCTGCCTGTCTTCACAGCTGGTTCCAGCCACCATTTCTTTCCCAGAATGCATCTTTCTTTCCTGGAAAGAAAATGGCACATGGCAGGCACCACAAACACAGTCATGTGTGAAGTGCTGTGTTGCTGCTGCCACTGTGTGTAGAGATGATGGTGTTTCTCAATTTTATAAGACAGAAAAATATCATCCTGCCATTGCTGGTAAACCAGTCTTCAACCCCAAAATGTTTCATCAATTTTGGTCACTCACAAAAGCTGCATGGTCTTTATTTGTTCTGTCTTTTGTTGGCCCAGTCCTTCAAAACACAGGGTTTCTTGAAATTGTGACTTCTGCCATGATCTGAGCCAAGACCAGCTTTTCATTGTAAGTATTGCTTTCAATAACGTCAAAAAGCACATCAGTATCTTGGGTGTACTTTTAACTGGACCCAGAAACATATCATCTATTTTTAATTCAAGTTCTGGATGCTAAAAAAGTGAGAAAAGACTGCTTTTTAAGGCTCCTGCGGGCTCAGTACAATTCCTGAATGAGTCTACACTGGGCTTTGTTCAGAGAACATCTTGAGTTTGGGGAGCAAGGGTGCAGTGTAATCCCCAAGCTTATCTAACCAAGCTCAAGAAAGTGGATAGCTGTAGACTGTAAGCCACCACGTGCAATTCTGGAAGCATCTGGGCAGCCTACTCAGGAGGAGTGTGACAAGACAACAGTGCTTCATACTCTAGAGTCAGGGACCAGAGGAGCAAGGAGGAAAACGTCTCAAATGCATATGTGGGCAGCCATAAATCCATATCCATTTGGTAATGCAGTGGTGGCATCAGGGATTGGCCAGGTTGAGCACTGGCTGAGGGACCAAGTCATCTGGTTGGCCCGGCCCCTGAGCTAGGCTTACCAGATCTCCAACCGGGACAGAGTTCTAGACCTCTAGGAGAAGGGATGTGGACAGGTGCAGCTTGTTAAACCTCAGAGCACAATCCTAGGCATGTCTACTCAGAAGCAAGCTCCACTGAACACAATGGAGCTTGCTTCTGAGTAGACATGCCTAGGATTGTGCTCTAAGGGTTTAACAAGCTACACCTGTCCACATTACCCTTACACCCCGGAAATAAACACGCCAGACAACGTTGCATTGGATTGAATGGTCACTTTATTTGAATAATAAGACCTGCAAAGGTAATAGTCAACTAGGGGCATCTAACCAACCCCCCTTTGGCGTGCGGATACTGGTCGGGGGAAATTGGCGCCGTCCAATTACCTCCCCCTACTCTTCTGACGTAAGCACCCAGGCTCCAGGCCCCTTCGGTCTCTGCCCGAAGGGGCCTATCACGGCCCACCTTTAAAGGTGAAGACAGCTGGGCAGTGCAGGTAACCATACTAGCTACGCCATTGATGGTACCTCCCTGCCCCCAGCCAGGTGGTTTGCCAGCCAGCCTCACCGACCCGAGGGTAACAGTGTCGTGATGAGCGGTCCTGGCTTACCACCTGACCTTGCCGAACTCCAGGTGCCCGCCTAGTCCCTATCACCCTGCCTACCCATTTCCGCACGCCACCTGCCAGGTGACCTACTGACCTAAAACCCCCTCCTCCAAACACAGTCCGAGGTAGGCGAAAAAACCACCAAAATGCGCCAATCAATTGGTGGCCAAAAATTCCTACCTGGCCCCCCGAAGGGCAACCGGCTAATCCCAGACTATGTCCAGGGAGGGCGGGAGGGTGTCGCTTTCCGAACGCCGACTGAGGGAGCCGCGATAACACGTGGCTCCCTCGTGTCGGCGCCCGGAGACATGTGACCCGGCCAGCCAATCAACTGGCCGGAATCACGGAGGGAGCAGCCGTCGCTGGCGTTCCCCCCCCCCCCGGAGGCAGGGCAAACGCTCCTGGGACGCTAAATGCGTCCCAGGAGGATTCCTTCTCCTAAAGGTCTAGCACTCTGTCCCGGTTGGAGATCTGGTAAGCCTACCCTGAGTCCTCAGTATCGATGGCTGGGGTAGCATCCAAAGTGTCATCAGGGGGAAGGTGAGGGCACCATGGGGTCCCAGTTCCCTCCCCAGATACCTGTCACCAGCAATGTAGTAAAGCATTGGTCAGAGAGCCTGTAAGGAGGGACATCATGGCTCCTGCCTATGTACGGCTCCTGCCTATCCAGGACCTTATCACCCAAACAGTAGGATCCCAAAAGGTCATGGCCTACATGGGGGAGCACCTTTCCTGCCCTCTCTTGACTAGAGGTTTTAAATACACTCAGCTGCCTCAGGGGGGGAAAACTACAGTCATGGCAGGGTGCAGTATTCCTCTGCTCCCAGGCACAAAGGTACAATTGCTCCTGATACTGTCAGGTTATGCTGCTATCAAAGTTCCAGACATTTCCAATGTTCAATTTTAAACCAATACCAATAATAAACCAACTTTTGCTACCACTGAAATGTTCCCGTGCTGAGTAGAGATTATATTAATGATTGAATGAGCTGCTGCTGGTTCAGTTTTAAGTCAGGACAGCAGAGAAGGGAGAGAGAGAGAGAGAGAGAGAGAGAGAGAGAGAGAGAGAGAGAGAGAATTTGGAAGAACTTGCCAATGCGTTAACAGCAGCAAAGATAAAAGACATCACTGTGCTGGAGGTGTCACTAAGGTGTTGGGAAGTTTTTCTATTTCTGGCCACAGTGTGACTGTACTAGCTATTCACTCTAATCAGTCAAATTGGGTTTTATTTATATATTCAACCGTGCTCATTAGACTCCTTGTACAGAATGTTTCCTGGATATGTGTGTGTTTGTAACTGGTACTTAAAAGTCTAGTAAAGACTTAGCATACAACGTGAAATATAATCACACGCATAAAATGCAGCATTACATTTTCCTTCACTTGTTTGGAAGGATAATGACAGCATTGGCAAGGCAGCTTCATTCTGATCTCCCTCCCCCCCCCCCAGTGCTTTAAAGTGGAGTGTTAACAGTATGCAAAGTTGTTTCAAAAGATCAGAGCGCCGAGACTCAAATGCCTGTGATCGCTGAACAAAATGGCTTATCATGCTGATTCTAACTATTGGAGACAGTTTTGAAATGGCTGAATATTTAGGAATATGAGTCATACCTATTAAATCATTATAATAATAATTCTGTCTCTTTTGATAAACAGGTTCAGAGCACTCCCCGCTTCCCCTCAGACCCGCCCCTTTTGGAGCTATTGGTTCATATGTTATTTCCCCTTAATTTTCACTGAGATCATTCAGTGATGGCAAGATTTATGAAACTTTAGATGCAAAGGCGTGGTTTTCTAATCATTATGTTCACCATCAGAAAATGCCTGGCTCTAAAGGCTCTTTCAATGGGAATATTATAGTACAAAGCAGCAGAAAGAATGGAAGGTCATGTCTTACTATTCTGTTATATCTGGAAGGGCCGAGATAAATTTTCATGAGTTTGATTTTGTGTCAAAATGTTCAATAAGGAAGGCTTTTTTTTTTATTGAACAGGTATGCAAATGGTGAAAACATCAAAACAGTTCTGCTATTTTTCATCCAAGTTCTGGACACAAAGCACGGCATACGGGGAGCTATAGAGAAAGCCCCAAAGGGTTGGGAGAAGTATTAGAATTCCAGAGGACTGTGTGCAGTGTGTGTATGTTCACGTCGAGACTTTAGAGGGCTTCTGATGTTTCTGTGCGTGTTAGTTCAGAACAAATCAAATAGGCAAGCAAGCAACATGCCTGCCTGACAAACAACCCATTTCTTCAGGGCTGCGTGTCTCCAGAATGGGTAAGTGGAACATGCAGGAGTGTTTATCACACTTCTCAGGCTGGTGCAGAAGGCTTGACAGAGCTAAGTGAGAGCAGCTCCGCTACTCCCCTCTAAGCAAAACAGCCCAATCCAGCGCAACTCCCCTGGCGCCGATGCAGCCAGGCCAATGTGATGCGTGCTGCATCCTGTGGGGGATTTTTGAGCTGCGAAGGCCTTGAGGTAAGGGAACATTTGTTCCCTTGCCCTGGGGTCAGACTTCACTGTCCCACTGGGTTTACAGAGACCTGTGCCAGTCCACATGGACCCAGGTAGGTGGATTGAGGCCAGGAAGTTGAGGTAGGACATGGGAGGAGCTGCTGCCACCAATACTAAGCCCTTCCCAGCCTTGACACAAACCCCTCTTCATCCCGTCTCCGCCACATTCCTACCCCTCCCCATTCCTCCCACCCCCTTCTGAGCAGGAGGTGGTGACCCAACTATAAGCATTAGTGGTGACCCTGGTGGTGACCCAACTCCAAGAATGACCAGGTTCTCAGTGTAGAAGTGCTCTGGACCCAGTCCTACTGTTAGGTCATCAGGGCCATGGGTGCTTTTGCAAAGTTTTGGCTGGTGTGCTGACTGTGCCACTTTCTAAGGATGGGAGATCTGGCCAGTGTAACACATGCCTTAGTCACATTGAGACTGAACTTCTGCAGTGTTCTCCATGTGGGGGTTCTGATTCATGCCCAGAAGCTATTGATGGTACACAATGCTGCAGCATGGGTTCTAGTGTAGCTGACACATTTGTCCCTTTCTCCTGGGTAGAGACTCAGCAGGCCCAAAGGGCCTCCTCATATGTGCGCTGGCAAAGTGGCCGGTGCAAATTAAAGGTGCCGGTATAAGACTGGCCAGGCCTGGGATGGGGGATAGGATTGGCGGACCGTGCCATCGATGATCCCTCCCCTGTCCCTGGCCTGGCTGGCCAATCACCCCTCCCTTTCCACACCAGTCCATCCTCCCCACGCCCATGCCCCAACTGGCACAGGAACTACCTGTGTCTGCCAGCGGTGGCTGCAACCCCGGGCGGAGTGAGCGGTGCCAGCCTCTCCACTAGCGCTGCTTACTAACCTGGTGTTGAAAATGTGCCTTACAGCACATTTACAACACCCGGTGCTGGCAGAGCCATCGCTCCGCCAGCGGAATTCTACACAGGATTGCACTGTTAGTCCAAGATTGACCCAATTGAGAAAAAGTTCACATGACCTCTCCCTCTCCCAGCTCATGTGGCTGGCTGCATTCCCACCCTCATCCCATCTAGGATGATGGGGCTTATACAGTGCCTATAGAGGAAGCAGCCTAACCTTTTACTCAGGGAGCATCCTTGGTCCTGGTGGACTAGCTCAGAGACTTTTCATTGTCTTTTTGCCTATAGCTTGGAGGTTTCCTTGGAATTGCAGGGCACGAACAAACGCTCTAAAGCACAGGAGCATTCACATGAATTTTGCAAGAATAGTCCAGATGAGTCAAACCCAACACAGATTTGTGGCTCGGAGGTATTGTCTTCAATATGCATTACGTTGCAGAGGGATCAAATATATCTGCTACTACTTAGTTTCAAGAGGTCAGTTTTCAGGAATGTTATATGAATAGAAGAGAGCACTGTCAATATGAGCAGAGAGTGGCAGAGTTTGAGAGCAGAGAAGTTCTGTATTCAAAACACACTCCAGCCACAAACTCATTAGATAGTCATAGGCTTTTCTTGTAGACTAAGCTCATATTGAGAATATGTGGATATTGGCCTCTGTCATAAGGTTTTGTAAGGATTTCTAAGACCGCACATTAGTGCAGTGCTAATGAAATTAGCAATATGTGAAATCCTGGTATTATTATGGCATCATCAGAAAATCTATTCACAGAGAAGGCAATGCTTTCTGCCTTCATTCTGATTTGTCATACAGTATCAGTATCCAATATACAGCAACTCCCTGCGCAGTGATGCATCAGTGTGGCGCCTGCTGAATCCCATGGGGGAGTTTCTGCCTCTGGAGGCCTCTTTGGGTTAAGGGAATATTTGTCCTGTTGTCCTGGGATAAGCCTGTGCTGGCCTGCCAGCTCCACTCGAACCAATGCCAGCAATATCGCGTGGACCAGTGTCGGAGGATCGAAGCCAGTAAGGGGTAAGTTTTCAGCATGCACAACTGCCACCGAAACCTCCCCCTTTCTGGTTCTGATCCATCTCCTCCCTGCTGCCACCCTATTCTGCCACCCCTGCCCCATTCTGCCCCCTCCCTCCCACCCCCTGTACACTTACTGGTGCTGGTGGACATTCATCGTCTGCTGGCGTGTGGAGTTGGCCGCTCACTGCTTGCGGCGGTGGCCAGGCTCAGTGCTCTGGAACGTTGCCTTTTGTGACAGCTGGAAAGCTGTTCCGGGGGCATTTGGCACCAGTAGGTACTGAACAAGTAGACTTGTACCGGGGGTGTTAGGTGCCAGTAGGATCAGACTGATAATGTAAACAGATCTGATTGGCTGCACGAATATGGTGCCTAAATGAACTCTACATTATTGGCCAGGATTGGCTGTTGTTTTTTAAGGCACCAAAATTGTCTATCCAGGAAAGAAGCAAGATGTAAGAAACAGCATGCCAGAGAGAGAGAGAGAGAGAGAGAGAGAGAGAGAGAGAGAGAGAGAGAGAGGAGTTTTTCATAGAATCCCAATCCCCCTTTTGCTCTGGAAAAAAATGTAGATGAAAATTCAGTGCAGTCCTAGTTGACTTGACTCCACTGTGCAACCAAACTCTCGAGTCACATGCACAGCTGTTCAGTTAAATGGAAATAGTTCCTGTTATGCTAGTGATGCAGAAAATTTGGGGTTTATTCATATCTGGCTTATTTTGTTCACCAGAGAGAATATCTGGTGTTGCAACTTCACATTTCCCCTCTCTGGAAATTCACTGGCACACACATACAGCTGCCTCCAGAGGGTGGAGTGGGGGCTCCATTTGCTTAATTCAATTAAGCTTCCCAGGACTCAATGATCGGACCATCAAGAACTATCAAGGAGTCCTCTGACTAGCTCAGCCCACTATTGTTCCTATTGTCTTCTGTAAAATGTAAATCCGAAGTTCCTGTATAAACCTGTATGCCTCCTTGACTATGCACATTCTCAGCAACCATGTGATGTTCTGCTTGGAAATGTATAAAAACTGTGCTCACTTGTAGCAAAGGGTCAGTATCCCCTCCTGGGGGCTGTCCACTGCGCTGCGTAACAAATAAACATACTTTTTCCTTGTTCACCAGTCTTCCTGGTCCTCCCTCCATTATTATTAATTATTCTCTGCTAAAATTTCCGCTACACTAGCATAGATAGAGTCTATGTAGGTAAACAAAGTAATGCTGGATGAGCTCTCTCATCCCAGAATAGCTTGGTCATTTTTATCTTTCTGCCATGTAAGACAGAGTCATTTTAACCACATATCAGGTGCAAATGTGTGGTAAAATATAAAGTGGTCATCTGTAACCATCCATAGTAAAGGTAAAGGTGACCCCTGACAATTAAGTCCAGTCGTGTCCGACTCTAGGGTGTGGTGCTCATCCCCATTTCAAAGCCGAAGAGCCAGCGTTGTCCGAAGACGCCTCCGTGGTCATGTGGCCGGCATCACTCTCCTTGCCTCAGCGCGTAGCATGCAGCTGGAACACGGAGCGCTGTTTACCTTCCCGCAAGCGGTACCTATTTATCTACTCGCATTAACATGCTTTGGAACTGCTAGGTTGGCAGGAGCTGGCCAAGCAACGAGAGCTCACCCCGTCGCGGATTCGAACCGCCGACCTTTTGATCGACAGCTCGTGGTTCAGCGGTTTAACCCACTGCGCCATCCATAGCCCCTTTTAAATATTAATGGACACTGATTGCTTGATGGCTGTCATTTGAGCATTTATAAAATATATGATCCTATAAAAACAGAATCTACTTGTATTTTACAAATACTGTACTTCATTCATAGACACCAAGTATAAAGCAAGGTTTGGCCTCACCTTTCGGGTTTAGTTCATTGCATCTTTAGGTATACCTGTCGATTGCAAAGTAGCTTTAAACCAAAGATTTGTTAAGGGGCTCGTTTAACATCTTTGCCTAGAATTAAATCATGTATGTAATATATTATTGAAGCACCTAAACCTGCTGAAGAATAAATGTGTCTTTGGCTGTTAGCCTAATTAGAGTACATTGAGAAATGGAGTGACCTGGGAAAGGGGGAGCGGGCAGTTAAATAGTGAACAGTGAGTGCTCATGCTCCGATCATTTTATCTGATGATTGCTCGTAAGGCAATCTGCATGGAATGCTTTTCAAAATTCATTAAGCTCTATTTCCTATTAGTACATTTTCATTGGGATCATGTTGAATCCCTCTCTTTCTCTCGCTTGCTTTCTCTGCCTCTCTGTCTTTTGAGCCCCAATTTAACCAAATGAATGGAAAGGCGTGATAAAATAACACACCAAAATAATAAATAATAGAAACCATTTCCCTTTCCTTGGAGCCAAGACATTCAACTCTGGTGCTTCCTGACAGGGTAAAACAGCAGGAGACGGCTAATGAGGCAAGTCATCCATTATCATTGCAGTGCTTAGCCTGATTTAGTTATCTGAATCAAAATGACACATTCAGGAGGAAAGCTCCTGGGAACTTGACTGAAAATATTATGTTGATGTAGCCACGCATTGATCTGTCAGTAAGTGCCTCTTGGTTACCATGCCAACAATGAAAAGGAACAACAACATCAAAAACCCACCCAGGGGTTAAAGGGCATGCTTTAAGGACACGATTATTGGTGGGTGATATTTTTTTGTTATCAACAAGTTTAGTTAAACATTGAAATAAGCCAGGCGGTCCAAACACTGCGGCTGCTTCAACATATAAAAGGTTTCATAATGTAATTTTTTTTCTTGTCAGGAACAATTTTCCTCTTCCCCTCTAGGATTATTTATAACTTTAGCATCTGCAGCTCCAGCCTGTGTTACAGGTTGCTTATTAACTTTATTTCAATGGGAAGAGAAAAACAAAATTTAACTATTCTAACACCAGCTTTGTCATGACAGGTACCAAAGAACACTAGGTGGATGCCAACACCGCTGAGGGAAAGATTGTAGCGGACTTATGCAGGACCGTAGGTTGTCCATGACTTACCTGTAGTGTTGTCACAGTCCAGCAGTCGCCTTTACTGTGAGTGGGAGGGAGGGTGAGCAAAACTGGCTGGCTTAGTCCACTCTTGCCACTCCCCTCCTATGGGTTACCTCCACGTCACGCTCTTTCTATGGCTGCCTCCACTAAAGCAGTACGTTGGGAAACCTTCAGCTTTTGATCCAGCCAATTTATCCATACTGGGTAGAGTGGGATTGGCTATTAGACATTGGAACGGAAACCCCAAACACTCAGAAACCAGACTAGATGAGCAGCAAGAATAAATGTTTACCAGAGATTTTGAAAAAAAGTTTTAAATTACAAGGACATTCATTATTAAAGCCGTTGTGGGAAAAACTCCTTAAGAACACATGGGGCATGAAAATAACCAGGAATAAATGCATCCCATGAACCTTAACTAGACTTCTTCTCTCTTGTAGCAAAATTCCATGTGAAAGCAATATCCATATATGACTCAACTTTTCAGGTCAGTTTCTTTCAGCAGTCTTCCTGGCTTTCTCCTGGCTTCCTGGCTTTCCAAGCAACAGCTCCCCTTTCTTTCCAGGCTTCCCAAGTTTCTTGATGCTCTGGCTCAGCACAACTTAGGCCCCGATATAGGTCTTGCACTGCCAGAACTAACATCTTTAGTTCTGGCAGCGCAAGGTCCTTTCCAGTGGTGCAAGAGCCGGGCCACTGTTGTGCACTGCTGAGATCTGCTGCAAATGATGACAGGCACAGTGCTGCAAATGGCGACAGGCACAGCCCGCTCCTGGCCACTGGCAGCAGCTTTGCAGGCAGCAGGCTCCACAGGCACTGGTGAAATGACGGCAGGGTGGGTCATGGGTGGGAAGGGGGAATAACGGGGCACATTGGGAAGAAACCGGGGGTATGGCATGGGAGGAAGGGGGTGGATCTGGCAATAGTTGTGCACGCCAGATCCTATCCCCCACTATTCTGCCTGTCCCAGCCCTCTTGCTCAGACATGCACCAAAATGACTGGCACAGGTCCAAGGGGACCCATAGGCCAGAGGTTCCCAACCTTTGTTGCCAGGTGACCCCTGGCACGGTCAAATTTTCTTAAGTATCCCCTGCAGGGAAAAAATTAATTAGCTAAATCATTGGTGTATACAATTAATTAATAATCAATTAATAAGTTAATTTATTAATTAATAAGTTACTCAACTAATTATTAATTACTTAATAATTAATTAATTAATTAATCAGAACCTCTGACATAGACAGTGCCCAGCGCCAGGGGAGCATGTGTCTTTCCTACTGTACCAACAGGTTACATGGGAGCAGCTCAGATCATGATTCCTTCCATCCCATCCGAGGCGTCGTCGGGGGGGAGGTGGGCCCCCGTTGGCGGGATCGGACCCTGGGCGGCAGGTGGGCGGAGGTGTCACAGTGGCGAATCACGCCGTTAATCAGCGCAAGGAGCGGCAGGTTTGGCCTGCCCGTCTGCCCTGCGCCTCTGTATGGTCCATAAAGGCTGCAGTCGTTACGTCTGGTGCAGGGGGGGGGCGGTTGGCGCCACTGCCTCCCATGCCAGTGATTCTCCAGCTCCCTGAAGGGGCAATACAGGTATGAGAGAGAGCCACATGGCCAGCCCTTTCCACACAGGGCTTCCAACATACAATGATGTGGGAAGAAAGTTGATTTAAGAGGGACCCCCTATGCGCCCCCCCTGTTACTTTTTTTTAAAAAAGTGAGCACTCTGCTTTAAAAGCACTCCATCTCCTGCCCGTCCCTGGAGAGTCATCTTGCCTACACGGGAGTCAGCTTCCCTCTCCTTCAACGCGAATGTCAATGCGACGATCCCCTCCGGCTGCTTATTTTGAAGTAAGGAGAGAGAGAGAGAGAGAGAGATTGAGAGAGAGAGAGAGAGAGAGAGAGAGAGAGAGAGAGAGAGAGAGCAAGTCCCAGATGGGCTCTGAGAGCCAGCTCTCCAAGAGCCGGCTCTCAGAGCTCATCTAGGACTTTGTCTTTTTCACCATACTACAAAATAAGCAGCCGGAGGGGATCGTCTCGTTGAAGGAAGACACTTGCTTTGAAGGAGAGGGAAACTGACTCACGTGCAAGCAGGATGACTCTCCAGGGGCGGGCAGGAGAAGGAGCGCTTTTAAAGAGGAGTGCTCACTTTTCAAAACATCCACCACTTATCTGCTGTTGATCGCAGTAGCTGATAAGGCCCAGCCTGTTGCGTAACCCTGGCGGTTGGTCCGTGTATCCCAGGGGGTATGCCTACCACCTAAATGTCAATCCTAAATGAAATCAACCCTGACTGTTCCCTGGAAGGACAGGTACTGAGGCTGAAACTCAAATATTTTGGCCACCTAATGCGAAGAGAGGAGTCTCTGGAGAAGACTCTGATACTGGGAAAGATTGAAGGCAAAAGGAGAAGGGGAAGGCAAAGGATGAGATGGTTAGACAGCATCACCGATGCAACGAACATGAAAATGAGCGAACTCAGGAAGATAGTGGAGGACAGGAAGGCCTGGCGGGATATGGTTCATGGGATCACGAAGGGTCGGACACGACTTAACGACTGAACAACAACATGCCTACCACAGGTTGGGAATGTCTGCCATAGGTGATCGGGCAGGCTACTGGGACATGAAGTAAAAAAATATTTGTAGAATGGATATTTTCATGACCAGACATGATAGCAAGTAAGAAACTTTATAGGTTTAAAAGTCATGTAAAAATATAATTAAATATGAGGAATTCCAACGTATTTTAAAACAAAGTAAAATCAACAAAAGTCCACACATTAAAAATATAGGTCCGACGTTTCGTTCATATCTCTGAACATTCTCAAGGAAACACACAAGAGTCTATGTGTGAGATGTAGCTAACAATTGGAGTAAAACTGCTGTGTTGTATTTAAGTCAGCAGTTTTACTCCAATAAATGAAACTGAAAGGGATGCCCCCCCCCTCCAATTCAGGCAACAGAACACAGAACATTATGCAATTTTTTTTAACAGTTGTATACTATAACGCTCTCTCTTCTGCCTGAACCTATAGCTCATATTTCTAGATTTGGGATGCAAATATATTATGAATCAATAAATGGCTCAGTGGAAAGGAAACCATGCTTTCCCTTCATGTAATGGTAAGTTATTAACATTAGCTCTTTTCATGTCCCTACATTTAGCGGTTATGGAAGGAAGAAGGAAAGCACAGCAACACGCTCTGTAGCCACGCCCCTGTCTCTTGGACTGTAACTTTTGTTTCTGTGGTTATTCCAGAACATTTGGTCTTACTTCCTGGTCTCCCTAATTAAACATTTACAGTATTACCCTTATATAAATATTTATTGAAGGGACCTCCAACCTTGGCCAAATCCAACTTGAAATTCAAATGAAAAGACTCTTGAAAACATGATCCTTGCCCTTGTTTGAAGAAGTTACAATCCTACTTTAGGTGACTGTTCATCATTTTTTTTTCCCCTTTCTAAACCCAAGGTGAATGGGTTCAGAGATACTTTCAGAACAGGACTCCAGAGACAACTAGATTTTTGCTAAATTCTTTTTTAAAATGCTGCTGCACTGTTTTTACACTGCCTGACACAAGTGATTCATGAACTAACCTTGAATCTACACAGTGTCCTTCCAAGATGAAGTGGAGAAGAAATAAGATTGAAAGTTGTACTTCTCAATGGACATTAGTTAAGAGAAAGAACCACACAGAGTACACCACATGTTTGAGGATTTTTTCCCCTCAAAGGGGAATTTTAATACAGTACTAGGGATGAATTATAATAATAAAAGCGAGGTGATTTCTTTTTTGCGGACTCAGTATTAGACATGTCTGTGTGTCACTGTTCAAAGCAGAAACCCTTGGGCTGTGTGGATTTTGCATTCAAAGCCTATTTAAAAACCTCTATAGCTCCTTTGTGAGTCTGGCATTCAAATCACCTTTCACAATAATTCTTCGTCTTAGGAGCCATTTACTGCAGCACTGAAGCTACTCACCATTGAACAGGTCTGGGGCATTCTAAATTCATTGGTGTCAGCCAAGCCATGCAAATGGATGCCATGTGATGATGATGTGGCCCAGGACTGTCCAAAGCATACTCAGTCTAGGCTTGCCATTCATTCCAGAAAAACTGGGACTGTCCCGGTTTCCGGAACCTGGGCCTGGCCAGCCAGGCCCGGAACCAGGTCAGTCCCGGTTTTTCTGGGCTCCGTCACCGCTGTTTTCAAAAAGTACCTTTTTTCCTGCCGGCGCCATCTTGGATGTCGTGAGATTTCATGAGATCCAAGATGGCACCGCCGGAAAAAATATCCCTTTTGGAAGTGGCGGTGGTGGCGGCAGCAGCAGCGGAGCGGCAGAGCGGCGGGGGCAGTACCTGGAGTCCTGGCTGGCCCGGATGCAGCTGGGAAGGCTCCACAGTGGCGGCAAGGGTAAGAAATAAATAAATGCTTACAAATTTCAGATGCCCTTTGGGCGGCTAGTGCGCCACCCCCCAAATTAATTAATTAATTACTCCAGGGGTGTCCCGGTTTGGACCCGGGAAAAAAATTGTAACCCTAATTCAGCCCCCCCTCACTTCTTTTACCTTCCTGAGCCTTTTTATCTCAGTCTGGAGCTCTCAGTGGCACATCCTGGAAGGCTTCCAACAAATTCACATGTGGGTATCAATTTAGAAAGGAAAGAGATAAAGAAGCTTAACACAGAGCTGAGGTAAAGGAGCATACTGTATTGCAGAAGGACTGTGGAGCTGGAAAGGAGGTGACATTTGGCGAGCTGAGGTGGCAAGTGACTAACAAAGCAAGAAGGAAAAGACTAGCAACTGCCCCAGAGTTGAAAAATTGTGTGTTAATGTTGGGATGACATACAGAGAGGCTTAATTCACCTATTGAATCAAAATAAACAGATAGTTCACAGCCTGAAGGTTTTTCATAATAGAACATAGGGGTAAGGTCAGCTAGAGAGAGAACATCTTAACAACCGTCCGAGAGTGAACTGCGGCGAACTGTGAAGCTTGGAAGTGCAGAGCACAAGCCAGAAGGAGGGCTGCACTCAGAAGAGAAACATCTTGAGTATGGAAGGTTCTATAGATGAATAGAACAATATTGTAAAGACCCTTATTGGGTTTAGGATAGCATGGGTTTAGATGCATGGCATGGAGCACGGCACCCCAGGAAGTAGGTAGGTGGTGACACATGACATTGTCACGTCGTGTCACCCCCAAGTTGCTTCTGGAATGCTGCTATTTGTGGCCAAACCAAGTGTGGGCAGGCCCATCCGGCGGTGGCAGAGCTCCATGTGGGCCTCTCGTGTTGTCCCCCCCACGAAGCGTCACATCTGGTGCGGCCTCATAACGACACGACTGGTCAGGACACCTCTGTTAGGGACCATGAAAACAACATTTCCCATAGTTCCTGTAGGAACTACATTTCCTATGTTTCCTACAGGAACCATGGTGTGAAGAGTTTGGGGGGGGGGTTTTGGTATAGCTGTAGTGTATTCCTAAAGACAGAAATCTAGTGGTGTAACATTCCTTACGTATTGGTCGGTTGCCATTAAGTCCTGGCAGGATTAGCACCTTTTCTCATTGGTAACACCTGTATGCTTTTACAGGGTTTTCCCATGTGCCTCCTTGGCTGTATTAGTTATTTTGTTTCCCTCTGACCTTGGGGAGGATATAAAAAGGAGGCCAGGAAGAAAGTTATGGTGTCTTCTCCTTCCTGACTGTTGCTGAGAGACCTGGAGTGCTGTAGAGGGGCCTCAGTTTGGTAGTCATTAAAAAGGTTCAGTTAGACTTTGTGTTTTTATTGTGTGTTATTCCTACATGTCTTCTTGATTTTATCTTGTTTGAGGGATGATTGCCCTCCTTATGGGACTTCTTTGTTTTGAATAAATATTTTTGTAAAGAAATGTTTGCGCTATGTGTATTTTCCTGGGGGAGGACTGAACTTTCATACGCTGAGCTAAATTAAGTGCCTGGACCAATTTGGCCATTGTGGAGATAAGGAGTTTAGAGAGGCGTCCCAGAGGGAGTGGCTGATTCATTAACTGGGACATCTTTACACATAGAGAATCCACAAAGATTACATGTTCTGTTGATTATGACACCTGGCGCAGCAGCACTCCATATCATTGCTAGTACCACTGACAGGTAAATTGGTTGGTTGGGAATAGGCAGAGATGGCAAAGGGTTTCACTGGGGCTTCTTCCAGATCTGTAATGGGGATCTTCAGGTTCATCTTTCTGAATCCTGGTGCCATCTGCCCCATGATGTGATTGGTTATTCCCATTTTGTAGATGTAACTGTTGGACAGACTGATGTGTCCACAGAATGAGCTCATCGTGATACTCTGAACCCATGATGTCCCAAGGCTCAAATCATTCAAGGATCTTTGGGATGAAGGAGGCTCTATTGCCATGAAAAGGCTCACACACGGACATTCCAGTAGAATGTTTCAAAACTTTTCTAACACAAGAAAACTCTCAAATATCTTGGCACTGTGTGGACCTCACAGAAATCAGATACAAAGATATCTGAAATTAGCATTTCAATGTACAGTGGGAGTTGGCACCTAAATGCTATATTTCCACCTTGTGACACATCTTCTAAACTAGTGGTTTTTTTCCATTCACTTTGCACACCTCAGTAAGCTATAAAAAGCCTCCTGTTCTTACACCTTGTGCCTTGCAATGCCAAAAGGCGATTGCAGTAGAGAGAATCCAGAGCTAAGTAGTTCTGATCCAACCAAGTATCATCAAACAAGTGTGTCCTATCATAGACATTTCCAGTCCTGCCTGGAAGTTGATATCTCACTTGTAACCTCACATCTGGTACAGACCTATACTCTCTGGTGCTTTCTCATTTCTTAACATATTGCTGGATTGTGTCTTTGACTTGGAAATGTATGCAGCATATTTGTTGCTGATTTTGCAGTTTACTCAACGTTCTAAACACTACTTTTTCTAGTTTAGTTTTTCTTTGTATTGTTAATTACATACCGGCGAAATTCATCCCCAAAAATTTGAGGTTTGTATGAAGTACGCGATAGTACATAAAGAAATGGCTTGAACTCAGCCTGTTCCTTTCCTCCCAGGAATGTCTGTGTAATATGGATTAAGTATAAATATTTATAGAGAAAGTATGCCAGATTAATGACAGCTGAAGCAGTTCTGTGGCTGCAGGTCCTTCGGTGCAGGAAGCTGCAAATATGGTGTCTTCCACATTATATATTCTTATTGATTCTCTGTGTGAATTCAGACTTCAGAGTCCCATTCTTGAAGCTGGGAAGAGAAGAGAGACCCCTGCTACTGTTGCCTACTGTAGTCAGGCAAATTAAATTGTTGCCCTGGCCTAAATTAGATTGTTGCCATCAACCCATATTAACACCTGATAACAGATCCCCATCATAGACATTAAGATACATTGTGAGACTAATTGCTTAGGGACATAATGAGGGTACATCATGATAGAACGAGCATTACCTGGGTTGTCAAACGTGGAAGCTGTAGTGGTGACACCAGAAGGAGTACATTAGCACTGAGCGGAGGGGTAATCGCTTAGAGGAATACAGCAATTTTTCAGTTTACAGAACCATGAAAAAAATATATTATTAACAGTATTTATTATTAACAGTATTTATATACCACTTTTCAACAAAAAGTTCACAAAGCGGTTTACAGACAAAATTAAATGATTAAATGGCTCCCTGTCCCAAAAGGGCTCACAATCTAAATCACAACTTGTTCTGGAAAACATGTGTTCTGGAGGGAAAAAAAAAGCTCTCTCACATTTTCCATCACTCTGTATGCTGAGAGACAGTGACACGTTTCATTAAATAGTAAGCTGGTAATTGTCACTCATGCCAAACACAAGCCCAGATAACTGAAATGCCTCTTAAGAGAAGCTGACTCTCTGATAACCATCCACAAACTTAATTCCCCAATCCTTTGGATCCCGCTGCTGCCGTATGTTGCTTTGCAATGGTGCAAACTTTGCACTGCCGTCACATGCTACGGAGCCCCCAGTGGAAATGGCCAGGAGCTCCATGCACATGCCGGAAATGGCCAGGAGCTCCACCACTGCAGCTAAGGTGGTGGAGGGGGCAGTTCATGGGTGGTTAGGGGGAGAATTGGGGTGAGGAGTGGGCTGAACTGGGGGACGGTTCGAAGGTGGAAGGGGTTGGATCTTGGTGGCAGCAGTGGCGTAGCTGTGCCCTGCATGGGGGGGGGGCGGCATAAAAATGTGTGTGTCCCCATGACGTCACTCCCGGAAGTGAAGTCACTTGACCCTCCCCTGGTGACATCACTGTCACCGTGAAAAAATGCCTGGGGGCTGGGCGGACGGGCTGGGCAAGGAGGGGTGTTCTTTCTCACCACTGCACACCCGCAAGGACTCTTCTGCACCCTCCAATCGCCCTTTTCGCTCTGCAAAACAGTGCGAAATCACTTGCTGACGCCGACATGCTGACGTATTGCTTTACTTACCATCCCCACCATTGCAAGCAGCATGAACTCCGTTGGTGTGGCTGTATGGGACAAGATGGTGGGGGGATAGGTTTGGACCGTAAGTTGCTACAAAATGTAACACCAGTGGCCTACCTCCAGAAAATGAATTGGTCACCACAAGCATATCAGATCATTGTTTCAGAATATGACGTGGCTTCATTTTGTCTTCTGAGCACCATCCATAACTCCAGTGTTACTACTAAGCTTCTTTTGCAGCACTTTACTCAATGTGTGTTCCTCGGAGCCCTGGGGCTTCCCAAGACCATTGTTAGGAGTGCCAAAAAACAAATGCACAATTCATTTGTACAGTCATTTTTCACAAGAAGGGAGAACCTGTGCAACTTCTTCATGGGAAATGTGCAAGCTCCAGGTGAGAGGACAGTTCACATTTGAATTCCCCTCTTATATACAATTTGCCTCAAAGTCGAAAAAGCAGGTGCAGAAGTCACTTGTGAAAACACTTTTTCATCCTGACTGCAACATGCAGCACTATGGTGAGCACAATATTTTAATACAACATCTGTATCTCATGAGAAGATTGTGAAACTTTCTCATTTATTTTGGGAGAAAATTTCTGACTTTTCTAGCAAAAAGCCTTCATGTCTGGGACAGTTAAATGCAAAAACAGATATGCAATGTTTGCAATGGTAGGATTTTCCAAGACGTTAATTGCCCATCATTCTGCATTTAAAAGCACCATCAATTACCATCTGATTACCTTGTAAACGCAGCTTTTATTGTTCTCTTTACATTTTTCCCCCACTGGAGAAGATCAGCAGGGCTCAAATTCCTAGTCAGAGTTTACTCCTTCCCTCCTCAAATCCAGAACAACTTGAGCCACAGCAGTGCTCTCTGTTGGACAGCTAAGAAATTGTGTGGGGCAACCTGGCCATTCATTCCCCACATCTGCTCTGATGAAGAGGAAACTGAGTCTGTCTAGTTTTAGCACCAGGAAGAGGAACATTGGAGAAAAGTCCCCTTTGCATGGTAATGAGAGTTGGAAATATTAGAACAAGCTTCCTGGAGAGAGTTGAGGGCAGATTTGCAACTCTAAAGACCTGGCTTAATTGCAGCATTGTTCCCCATTCAACTGCACAGAGCTAATGCTGATCACACTTGGCTTAATTGCATACCATCTTGCCAGTCAAGGAGCTTTCCCCCCCATGGATCTTCAGAATCTGTTTGCAACCCTGCTGCCTGTTCGGGGCACTTTTTCCACATATGCAAATATGTCGTTTTCACTGTAGGAGTGGAAACTCATGGACATTTCTTGCATCCCTAGTACCTTCACTCAGCAAGGACAAAGAAAGAGCTTTCTCAGGACCTGCATTACAGTTGCAACACCCCCTTCCCATCCCAAGGATAAGAAATATTTTCTCTGGACCCAGTTAGAAATGAGAATGCTGGTTGAGATTCACCTCTAAATGATCCAATCCTCCCGCCCCCAAGAAAAAAAAGGGTGCGGGGGGGGAGGAAATCAGATCCTATACTGAGAGTGTTTCCAAGGCACTAGTCTTACTCCTCCCCCAAACACACACATTCGTTGTTTATGCCAACAACAGGAAGGAGATACCTCACATGTGCTGCAGGCAGCACACAATGAGATTCCAGGGCCCTGAGCAAGACTTTTTTGTTTCTTTTTTTCCAAACAGGAGGAAAGGCAAAGGGCTTGTGGGATCGTAATTCAGCAATAGAAGTACCGTGTTTCCCCGAAAATAAGACAGTGTCTTATATTAATTTTGGCTCAAAAAAATGCAATAGGTCTTATTTTCAGGGAGGTCTCATTTTCCCAATCTGTGGTGCGACCCCCCCGCGACCCCCTCAGCACTTATTTTGACCAATTAAAGCTTCATTCTTTCCTGAGGGTGCAAGGCTCTGCAAGGCCTGCACTTGAGTCCTCCACCATGGAGACGACGTGCTAGAGAGACTCTGCAAGGTTGCAGTCTCCTTGCATGCCTTGCTGGCCTCTCTAGCACGTTGTCTGTATGGTGGAGGACTCAAGCGCAGGCCTTCCAGGCCTTCCAGAGTCTTGCACCCTTGGGAAAGAATGAAGCTTAAATCGGGGGGGGTGCTGGGGGGGGTCGCGTCCATCTGGCTGATGATCCTAGCTAGGTCTTATTTTCAGGGGAGGTCTTATATTTATGAGTGCCAGCAAAAATCACTCAAAAATGACGGTAGGTCTTACTTTTTGGGGGACATCTTATTTTCAGGGAAACAGGGTAGTCCTCTAGAGAAAGACTGCAACTTCCATAATAAGCCTGTTCACCTTCCTTCCTTCTTTCCTATTAAAAAAAGAAAGAAAAGTCTCATGCAACATTCTTTAATTGTGCTGTGTTGCTTCTGCAGCAACAGGTGGGGAATGCTGCTTCACACACAATGGAGACAGGACTTTTTTTGCCCCCACCCCCATGACAGGCAAGCATAGTAGCAAACAGCCATTGGCTGGTTTGACCTGGGAGCAGGACATACTGGCTGTTGGAGCTTGCATACTCTTTAACCCTCGGTTTGGCGGCTAACTGTTCCACCCTCCCTCAATCCCTCCTCTGTGCCGTGGGTACCTACCTCTCTGCCGTGGTGTCCATCTGTCCCACAGCACTGGCAGAGTGGCACAGGCCTCTCCGCTGGTACCTCTTACTCTCTGGGTGCTGCAAACTTCCTTGATCCTCCTACCATTGTTCTGGGGAGTAGATGATGAGAATCTGGGGATTGTCAGTTCAGTTGGCCATCCTTGGCTTTCAGTCTGGGTGGTAACACCCATTGGGGGGAATAGACAACCGCTTCCCCCAGTTTAAGGATCCATTCATACCAAATGGAGGTGAAGTTGAGTTTAGGGAGTTCTCACTGCAAATTTTAGTTGTTCATGTTGACTGTGGCTGTTTAACCCACATTACTTTGTCTGTGTTTTATTGGGGGTATGTGGGCAAAGTATTCCCAATTGCTGCTTATGGAAGTAAAAGTGTATTTGGTGGACTGGAAGGCTGGTGGGACAGACTGATGGGGTGGGATCAAGATGCTTTGAGCTCTGGTTCGGAAGCTGAGGCTTGAGAGCTTCTCTTTCCCATGTGACTGGAAAAATGTTGCAAATAAATAAATAAATAAATTTAATCAGCTAGAAATGGGAATGCAGTTGAACCTAATAATCACAGAGAGTCGCAATATGTTGGTCAAGAGACTGATTGACTAGTTTTTTGTTGAAAATGGAGAGGTCCTATATGAACCTCAGTTCACAGTATTTTTTCTTCTACTGGTTGAAAAGCCTGAACAAAATTAAATAGCTAATGAAGACAAGCTATCAGTCATGTCAGATGCATGTAATAGTACTGATTGAAAACAAGCTGTTGTCTTAGTGATTTGCCCAGTCTGACAGAAAACGTCACGGAAGATGAATACCCATATCTCAAAATGATTGCAGGGATAGTGGATTATAACTGAATGTCATTCCTTTCTTTCAAACTATGAAATCAAGACAAAAAAAATACTCAGTTACATCTTAGTTCTCCTCTTTGCTATACAGGCCACAGATTACCTGGGGCTGATTACCCAGGCTTGTCTGGAATTATGCTTTGGGTTTCATGGATGCCAGAAGTTGCTCGATCATTCTGAGGTTGATTTCTTTTAAGTAAAAAAGGGTTTCTTAGCATGGAACACAATCACTGTTCTCATGTTATGCGATGCATAAGACAAAGTCACCACCCTGCTGCAATTACATGGAGTAGAAAGTGTAACAGTAGGTTTACATCTGTCCTGGATTTTCTGGGACAGTCCCGGTTTCAGGGGTCCGTCCTGGGTCCCGTCCCCTGGCCGGCCCCTGAAACCGGGAAATGTCCCAGAAAATCCTCCACTTTCCCAGCAACCTACTGCTCTCTGCAGCCACCAGTACTCTTCTGAGCCTGGCTGGACACCGGCCAGACTCCTCACGTGCCTGCGCTATGCTCGCGTAGGTGCACAATGCTCTAAAAGCTAAAAAAAAAAAAAAGCTTTAAAAGAGTTGTGCGCTTGTGCGAGCTTTGCAGGCACACAAGGAGTTTGGCCGGTGGTCAGCCAGGCTCAGAAGAGTACTGGTGGCTGCAGAGAGCAGTCGGCTGCTGGAATTAAGGCGCGGCAGCAGGGGGCAAAGTCCCAGTGGCCACGAAAAGCAGTTGGCTGCCGGGATGAAGTCGCACCAGCGTGGGGCCATTCCAATGGCCACGAAGAGCAGTCGGCCGTCAGGATGAAGAAAAACAGCTGTGAAAAATGGCGGCAGCGGCACTTTATTTTTGAAAAATAAGTATTCGGGGGGGGGGAAATAAATAAATTAATTTAAAATTTTCGTGCTTATATGATAAAGTACTTATAAAGAGGGAAGAGTGTATTTATATATAATATATATATAAAACTACAGGGTGTCTCAAAAGATGTACACACATTTTAATTAGCTCTAATTCATACATACTATGCAACACTCGAACATCTAAGGGAAGCAACTGAAGAGATTGTGGAACAGGGACGTGTGGTGCAGGCGTGGCAGTTGAGGCAGCCTCTTCCCGTCATAGTCCATGGACCAAAGCTGCAGCTGAACCTGGATATTGCGTGCATGCACTACCTGCTTACTTGGGTGAAAGTGGGTAGCGCATGTGCACAATCTCCGGGTTCAACTGCGGCTTTGGTCCATGGACTACGATGGGGAGGGGCTACCTCACCTACCACGCCTGCACCACCCGTCCCTGGTGTGGAACCATCCCAGCACATACATTGGTGGATGTCTGATCCAACAGTCAACAATGTCAGCAGTGGTGAAACAAGGGTGGAGAGAAGACAAGTAGTTCTGCAAGACTCCGTTACGCTGGAGTCAGCAGCCCCTCCCCCTGCTGTTGGAGCCATTCCAGCAGCAACAGGGGAGTGTCCTGCGTGTTGCCTTTACTGCCAGAATGGCTCCAACAGCAAGGGGGAGGGGCCGCTGACTCCAGTGTAACGGAGTCTTGCAGAACTACTTGCCTTCGCTCCACCCTTGTTGTTTATTTATTTATTTTATTTTTATTTACAATATTTTTACCCCGCCTTTCTCCCCGAAGGGTTTACCCCGCCTTTCTCCCCAATGTGTTACGCCTCTGAATGTCAGTGGTGTATAGACGCCAATGGGGAACATTTCGAGCACTTTGTCTCATTAACTAACTGGATTAAAGCAAGTGCTTCTGTGTACACCATATGCAGTATATGTGTGAATTATAGCATAATAAATTTGACACTATAAAGTGTGTGTACGTTTTCTTGAGTCACCTTGTATATAACATCTATAATAAATAAATAAACAAGTCTGAGTACATTCAACTCACATTAAATTAATGGAAAATAAGCTTGGGATAGACAAAATACTACCCCTGATATTTATACAGCATAGGATTAGGCTGCATAAATAGCGAGGGGGTGGGGGTGGGGAGGCTGTTGTCTATCCAAAGCTTATTTTCCATTAATGTACTGTGAGTTGAATGTATTCAGACTTTTTGAAACCAGATGTCTTAAAGATCAATTTGTAGTTTTTCTTTTTGAATTTACATCATTTGTTTACAAATATATGACACACTAAATTACTCAGGCACCATCTGCCTGCATTGTTTCTTCCTTCAATTTCTTATCACTTTTTTCGTCAGTATCTTTCTGAGAACATGGCACACAGTACAGAATGTGCCTTTAAGTACCACAGAAGCTGCTATTCTAAAACTACCTACTCCAAGATGATAGAGCTACTCTGAATAAGTGAACCATGGCCTCATTCTGCATAGCATTGTCACCAAATTTCATCTGAATTTTAATCGGAATTTAATTTGAGGCAGACGTGGAGAATCATGATTGAACTTAATGTCCGTACAAATTTCAAATGAAGTCAAAGAATGTTGACGCTACTTCGCACATTGATTTTAAAGTGTGCATGTAAGATATTCTAAAGGCCCAATCCTATCCAAACCCTCCTGCCGATGCAGCCGCACCATGGGTGGGGCAGTCCTGGAGGTCTCTTCCAGGTAAGGGAAGATGTGTTCCCTTGCTTTGGGGTAGGCCTTCATTGCCCTGATGAGTCTACTCGGACCTACGTCAGCAATGTTTGCTGGCACAAGTCCGAGTGGATCCAGGTAGGTGAATCAAGACCAGGAAGGGGGATAGGATTGCACAGTTGCTGCCGCCAATATCCACCTCCTCCCTGCCCTTGACCCACCCCCATCCTGGTCACCATCCTATTCCACCCACCCTGCTCCATCTGCTTCACTTATTCCAGCTACACCAACGTACCAGTATTGGGGCTCCCGCAAAGGCCACTGTTGCATGGCCGCCACCACTCACTGTTTGCCAGGCTCCGTTGTATGGTGCATTGCATTTTGCAACTTTTCTCAACCCCCAATTGTACAATTATGTGCAATACAAAACAGGCATTTGTTGTATCTTCTATGTGCAGTATTTTAGGCAATGGCAGGGACCCAGTGCTTATATAATGATTTCATGTACACACCTGGCCTATTTCTCTCTTGTGGAAGAGAACAGGAAGCCTTTGCACGGACATGGATAGTCGTCACTGTTTTCAATTATATGCATTATTCCCAGGGGTGGTGATGATGATGTTGTGGGACATTCAGAAGTCATTCTCCAGGCTTTGTGATCCCTCAAAAACTGAAGAAAAGGTTCTAAGCAGAGGAGAGAGAATCCATTACTCTTTGAAACACCAGCTTTAAATCTGCAAGAGAATAAACAACAAGGTAAATCTTCCACATCTTGGTAAAATAGAGCAGCAGATGTGAACAACATTAATGAGTAGTAAATCAACAGCTTATAAATGGCAGGAGTGGAAATCAACTGCCCGTTACTTTTTCTTTTTAAGAAAAAATCTTTTGCTAGGAGGAAAATGTTCTTCCTTCATAGAGATGTCATTAGTCTTCTTGACTATAAACAGGCTGCCACTGGAAACGGTACCCATTTGTCTCACATTCTGCAGGATAACTTTGTCTATAGTGAAATACATCACTTCTCCTCGTAGCCGTGAGTCAAGCAGTGCTTCAATTGATCCAAAATCCTTTATTCTTGAGCTCTGCAAGAAACATATCCTAAACGATCGGTTCATAGGAGACACTTTTATTTTTTTGACAATACTGGTAGGGGTGTTTTTATAAATGGGGTCTTTTCTTGTCATGTGCAATGCTAAATGCATGGCATAGTTACAGTGAGCTGTGGCTAATTGCCAATGTGGTGAAGCATGGCATACCAACCCCAAAGCAAAAGCAGTGGTGGTGATGATTCATTTTTCCTTGAAGAGGATGCATGCTGGGCTTCTTGGATTTGGGGAAAACATACTGATTTTGAAGAATAGATTCGCCTTCTAGTAAATGATATTTTGCCATTGAGGTGATGCACCTTAACAACGTGGAACATGAATATGCCATCAAAATGACTTAAGCGCGTGTCACCTGTGAGATAATGAATGGCCATGCTCTAGTCTAAGGCTTCACTGTGGAAAGCTTCTTAGCAAAGCTGAACACTGGGATAAATGTCACCAATGTTCACAATTACCTGGATTGGATCAGGAATTTGTCTAGCTCATGATGCTTAGCTAAAATCCATTTCTCCCATACGTTCTTCTCCGGCTCAGAATGTACAACATGATTCTGTACATACATAGTCTGTTTTCAGGTTGCTTTGTAATTGCATGCAGGTCTGTCTTTTATTTTTACGGTGCAATTCAAACCTCACCTAACGTTGCCGCAGTTGTCCCTGCACTGGCGCTGGTTAGGATTAGGCTGCCCGAGTCAAACTAGACATGCTTGCAGATAAGTGCTTCTCACCCTTGTGATTATCAGCCCAATCCTATGCTTCCCTCCTGCTGATGCAGCCACAACAAAACAGCTCATGCTGCATCCTGCGGGGGGGGGGGGGTTGCAGTCCCACAGTCTCCTTTGGGTAAGGGAACATTTCTTCCATGGTGCAGAGGGAACCGGACCAGTTCCACCCATGCAAAATCGCTGGTGCAGTTCTGCATGGATCCAGGCCGCAGGATTGGATCTGGTAAGAATTTGGCAGATATCACTGCCACCAAATCCACCCCCTTCCCGGACCAGTTCCACCCTCCCCCTGCCCCATCCCGACTCTCCCGCCAACTTACCTGGGTGAGTGGACTGGTCTCAGGCCATCGCCGCATGTGAGGCCGCTGCGGCCTCCCCATCGGCGCTCCAACAGCATGCAGCTTTATGTGCTGCCAGAGGCTCTTTTGCGACTGCCATAAGGCAGTCACCACTGGCAGAATGATTGGTCAGCCAGCTACAGAGCCCATTAGGATTGGCCTGTTAGTCTTGTTTGACAAGTAGTGTGTGTGTGTGTGGGGGGGAGGCATGTGAAATGGCTCAACACTGCAGGGGCTCCTGCACTTAGCCCCTGCTGTGGTGAGCATTCCAATTTCATGCTCTCCATGTCCTGTTTATAGTTTTGAAAATACTTCAATTGGCTTTAACTTGAAGTTTAAAAAAACTACATATAGCAGGAGAAGGGAGCAGGATCACAGGGGGCCATTTTTTGCCCCTCCCCATGCTATTAGGGCAGGACGTCTGGCTCAGGACGTAGAGCATTCATCTCATAAATCTGCCTGAAGATCTGAAGGACAGCAGTTCAAGACGGCCAGAAGTCTGTCGGAGAGCTGCTGGCATGCCGAGCTGATAAGCTGCAGAGTCTTTGTGGGGGAGTGAAGCTGCAGCTGCAACGCTTGAGTGACAATCAAGGTTGCCTGTGTTATCTGAAGCTGAAACGTACTGAGGCGAACGCCAGAGAGAGAGAGAGAGAGAGAGAGAGAGAGAGAGAGAGAGAGAGAGAGAGAGAGAGAGAGAGAGAGAGAGCTGGACTATGAAAGCAATATCTCGAGTGAAGGGTTCTATGAAAGATTAGAATGTTGTTATATTGTAAAAAACCTTTGGTGTTTAGAAAAGCCTGCCCATGTACACAGCCTTGAATTAAAGTTGGAGGAGAAATCCAATGACCAGAAAGGCTTTATATAAATATTGTATATTATTATTATTATATTAGTTAAACTAAAATACAAGGGTCAAAAGCACACATCTAATTTGATCCTTATCTCCATACATTTATCTCCATACATTTGATGAAACTCTCATGAAGCTCTCAGTTATCACTGTGAAACTATTATTTATTTACTTAAAATATTAGAATGCTGCCCCTCCATCCCATTGAAAGGACTATCAGGGTAGCTAACATCACAAACTCCCAAGCCATCTGCTTTTAGAAGCACATGTGGAAATGTGCAATATAATCCCTGACTCAAGATGAAACTCCCATCATTGCTGCAAAGAACTGTTTGACCAGACCATTTGAGCAAACAGCCTTTGTTTGTTAAGTATCTTCTCTCTATTTGAGTCAATTTTCTTGATGATTTCATGCGGACATGTTATATGTTTGCTATACCCAATCTCTTCTCCCTGCCCGGGTATGTCTGTTTTGGTTGAGGGGTATGGTTGAATCTCTAAGCCAGGGGTTCTCAACCTTTGGAGGCCCGGGTACCCCCTATCACGGTCCAATTCTCTGAAGTACCCCCTGCTAATTAACTGCTAATTTATTGGATTAATTAATTAATTAATTAATTGTTAAATAAAAAAGTACTAAAACAATTTTAAATGTGAAAAAGTGTGTGTGTGTGTGTGTGTGTGTGTGTGTGTGTGTGAGAGAGAGAGAGAGAGAGAGAGAGAGAGAGAGAGAGAGAGAGAGAGAGATATGCAAGGATCTCTTTTTCCTCTCCAAGTCACACTTCCCAAAATCAGCTCCTCTCTCCCCCATCCCACCAAAGTACATTTCCCAAAGTACAAAAATAAGCCTAAAACCAAAATCAGAGAGAAAGAAGGGCTCCAAAAATAATAAAAATTTAAAATCCATGTTAATTAACACCTAATTAGCTGCAGATGGGGCAGATAAGGGGCAGGGCTAGGCATACCCCCAGCAAGAGGTCCGTGTACCCCTAGGGGTACCCGTACCACTCTAAGCTGCTCCCTGCCAGGCTGGTGTAGGAAACTACAGCTCCCAGAGGTTAATGTGATAAGGGGCATGCATGTGGCATGATCAGTGTGAGGGCATGCACTGACATTACAAGCCACGAGAGCTCTCTTGAGTAAGAAAGTGTTTACATCCTATTTACTCAGTGGGAATGTTCATTCTCACTGGAAGGAGGTGTGGTCTGGAGGTCACCCCTCCCTGCAGCCTACAGGGAGGGGTGACACCCTAGTCACACAACCCTAGCGACATCCATGTATGGGGAAAAAACTTTCAGCCACCCAGTCATTTCTTATTTTTGTTTTAGACTTGCAACCAAAATTTAAAAGACATACAACAATGGAATTTGTGACAAATATTGTAGTTACTACTGTAATTCACTTTTGGATGCTTGAGCCAAAAATTCTGAAACCTACCATGTTTTTGCTGGCTTTGCTTATGATTCATCCTTTCATGGATAAGTATTCTGTGTGCACACAATATCTGCATTCTCTAATATTTTCATCATTTCCTTCAAAACCATCTGTATTCTTGTAAGTGCAATACATATGTATGAAAGCTAAACCATCTATGTCCATTTGTGTGTGTGTGTGTGTGTGTGTGTGTGTGTGTGTGTGTGTGTGTGTGTGTGTGTGTGTGTGTGTATGTGAATCATTCTTCATTTTTTGCCATTGAAAAGCACAGGTACAAACATGATTGTGTATGCAGCTTTAATAGTACACTATTTAATAAAAAGTCATGATTCACATAGCAATCCAATCCAACTTTCCCCACCGGTGTAACCAGTGGGGGAGGTCAGGGAGGGAGGCTTGGGAGGGGAGGGGAGGGGAGGGGAAATTCTTCTCCCTCTCGCACAACACCAGAACCAGGGGACATGCACTAAAATTGAGTGGAGGGAGAGTTAGAACAGACAAAAGAAAATATTTCTTTACCCAGCGTGTAATTCATCTGTGGAACTCCTTGCCACAGGATGTGGTGATGGCACCTGGCCTAGATGCCTTTAAAAGGGGTTTGGACAGATTCATGGAGGAAAAGACCATCACAGGTTACAAGCCATAAGCAACCTCCTGGTTTTTAGAAGTGGGTTTTCTCTGTGCCAGGTGCAAGGGAGTGTCAACGGGAAACAGGTTATCTTGTTGTCTTGTGTGCTCCCTGAGGCATCTGGTGGGGCCACTGTGAGATACAGGAAGCTGGACTAGATGGGCCTTTGGCCTGATCCAGCAGGGCTCTTCTTATGTTCTTATGAGATTTAAATCCCCTTTGAATCCCGCTTTGGAGGGGATTTGAATCCCCTTTCTATTCTGGGGCCTCCCATTCTCGCTGCACCGCTGGTTACACCGGTGGTATAAGTTGGATAGGATTGCGCTGTCAGTGTGATCTGGAGTATAATGTATATGCACAAATATACCCTTTAATCAGAGCCAGCTATTCAAAGTACTGGGAAAAAAATCAGAATTGTCCAAATTGAAAAGGACATTTAGCTTGAAAAGGACAATTAGACATCTCATGGTCAAGGCTAGGAAAATGGAACCAAAAGTGAAATTCCGCCTGTGGGTCTTGTATATGCTTACTTTAGACTGAAGTAGGATGCTGTGACGCTTGTCACCATTTGAATTATGAGGAGGAGTGATACCTCGTGCTTTGTGTGCAGAAAACCCAGTTTCAGTCCTTGGGAACCCATGTACACTGCTTTCAACTTCAACATGGAAGAAAAGCAGGATATAAATGTAATAAGAAAAGAATGTCCACATTACATTGGGGAAAACCTTTGTCTGAAACGCTGGAGAGCCAGTACACACAATAGTGACCTAGCGAGACCAATGCCCTTGCAAACACAGAAGAGATGGAGATAACCACTAAGCATACAGTTGGATTTGACTTTGCATGACAGCCCAATCCACTTTAACTCTCTGTGCGGGGATGCAGCATACATCACCAATGTGGTGCCCACTGCATCCTGCAGGGGAGTTTCAATCTCTGGAGTCCTTCTCAGGGTAAAGGCACATTTGTTCCCCTGCCCCCGGGGTAAGCCCGTGCCAATCTGCTG
The DNA here is from genome assembly GCA_026170595.1 of Plestiodon gilberti rubricaudatus. NCBI lineage: Eukaryota > Metazoa > Chordata > Lepidosauria > Squamata > Scincidae > Plestiodon > Plestiodon gilberti. Next base: position 69,704,419 of record JANXHW010000001.1, read on the forward strand.
GGTATACCTAGACCTGCACCAGAGATATTGCTGGTGCAAATCCATGTGGACTTGGGTTGGGGTATCAAGGCCGGGAAGGGGGTTAGGTTTCAGCGTGCGCTGCTGCTACCATAACTGCCCCTTCCCAGTCCCTATCTGTCCTCCTCCCCGCCCCATCGCTGCCCTGTTCTACCCTTTCCCACCCTGTTCCACCCATCCCCTGCCTCCTACCCACCAGTACTTGTACTCACCAGTGCCGATGGGTGTCCATTATCCACTGCCTCGCAGAGCTGGATTCTGCCTTTGTCCCAACATCCAGTTGAGAGTGTAGTAGCTGTTGGTTTATTTCGCAGATTGAGCTCAGTCTTGAGGTCGGTGAAGACCACTGGAGGTGTGAAACATTTCCTTTTAGGCCCAATCCTATCCCCCACCAGCCCATAGCATGCAGCGCCACTCAGTGGCATTGCTGATGGGGGGAGTGGACAGGGTGATGACTCATTTCACATTATCGCCCCACCCCTATGTTGCTACGTTGCTCCCAGAAAGGCTCCATTTGGAGCCTTACAGGGGCAAGGGCGGGTGTATGTGTGGGGGGTGCATTTCCCGGCCTGAAATCAGCCAGAATTGCTGCTGCAGCCATTGCAGCCATGGCTGTGAAAGCAGCAGCCGCTTCGGCCATGAAAGCAGCACCCATGGCCACTTCTTACAAGGAGATCACAGGTGGTACCCGGGGCCCTGCAACCCCCCCCCCAGCCCCACTGGCACCACTGACAGAGCATGCACTGCATGCTATGGGGGGGGGGTTGACCAGACAACCTGGGAGAGGTAAGCAAAAATCTTTTTGGTTTACCTCCCCTTAGACCACCAGTCCTCCAGTGTGTCTCCTCAGACCTGTGCCAGCTATTTAGCTGGCATATGTCCAAGTAGGATCAGGGGGTGTATCAGGCTGGGAAGAGGGGGATAAGATCTTGGCATGCATTACTGCTGCCAAGATCCTCCCCCCATCCCAAACATCTCCTGACTCGACCCACTCTGTGCTCTGAACAGGCCATGGTCCTCCCACATCCCCCCCCTGACTTACCAGTGGCAATGTGTGATGGAGGAGGTTCAATGGGCCGCTGTCACCTGCACACAACATTTGGTCGTTTGCCCTGGCAGCCATGGCCTGCAGAACTATGGAGCAATTTTCATGCCACCATTCCGGGACTTACTATGTTGGCAGATCACGAGACCCAACAGTGCAAACCCTGTATAGTTGCCCGTTCCATAAAAGTTGTTTTTCTCAAACTCAGGAGTTCAGGGAAGGTGGATAGGGTCCTGAAACATTTAATATGCTATTCCATCAGGATTCAGATCTGGAAAATTTCCTCTCCATTTTAGAGGCATGAAAACTGGATTAATATTTATGCAGCAAACAGGCTCTGATCCAGTCTGAGCATTGAATTCCTTGGATTAATTAAGGAGTGGTGAGGATTATTACATGGTTCAAATGATAAATCAGAAATGTGGCCATCCTGGCCTGTGGATCTGTGGCCTCTTGCCAGCAGTCCTTCGAATAGTCACATTACTGGTCTGGCCCTTTGCTCTCCAGGCAGGCACCTGGCATCAAGTACATGTGTCAATTTGTAAGAAATTTGACTTACACAATTAATATCTGGACATAAAACAAAGCTTGTCTGAAACTTTGCTCCAGGAATCTGCAAACGCAGAAGAAGCGGGGAGAAGACTTGACCCCAGCAAGGATGAGGCAGAAAGTTTTTTTAAGAAAACTGAAATCCATAGCCACATTCTGAAGTCAAGGGCAACACATCCTCCATTTCAGTGGCAGAGCAGAGAAGAAGTCAATATAGTCAATATTTGGTACCCACACACTCCGTTCCTGTGGATTCGCTTATCCATGGGAACAAAGAACATGACTTAACCTCGCGCCATTTGCAGTCTGTTCTCGCCTATCCACGGCCATTCTGAAGCTATCCGCGGCATCCGTGGCCATTCTGAAGTGATCCCAGCATCTGTGGTGGCCATTTTGAATCTTGGCCATTTTGAAGCCATCCGCAGTCATTCTGAAGCCACCCGTGGCCATTCTGAGCTATCTGTGCCATTCTGAAGATATTCATGCCAATCCGATTCTTCCCCCAACCCCATTGATCCCATAGGATGTCATCCCATATCAGCTGATTCGGTATCTGCTGGGTTTTCCAGGATCCTAACCCCTGCGGATACCGAGAATTGGCTGTACCTCCACCAGTCCAAGTCATACTTACCTGTTGAATGGGATTCCAAACCTGCAAGAATGAAAGCACCTACAGGTATGTTATGAAAATTAATCAATATGATTTACTTTATCCATTCCTGTGTTTGCCATGTCCTTTAAACCAACCCTGAGGTTACTATTTGTTTCTCCAATGCATTTTCTCAAAGGATGTTTGCTTGGTTTATTTATGATAGGAGTGTATGATCTCCCACTGAGTCTGCAACCTGGGCTGGCGTTTAAGTAAATACATTTAATCTTGGGGTGCCAACCTGACTGTCACATCAGGGTTCAGCATTATTTGACTTTTCAAAATGTCTTTCATCCTTGCTCCTGTGCAGCAATATTAAGAACCTTGCTTCTTCTGACTTGCCTGATTCATGAAATATCCAGCTGTGCTTTGGAAATCTAGTCATTTCAAGCTGTTAGTGAATGCTAATCTTTATATACAGATGCCCACCCACCCTCCATCCCCTGCCACCTAGGCTGTATGTTCCTTCCCATTTTGCAACAACCCTGCTCATTGAAAATGTCGTGAGCTGCCTCATAAGAGTGTTTAGTCACTAAGCTGCCTGCATCTGATGGACTCCGCTCAGCCTGTTTCAGAATTAGACTGTTCTACTTATGGCAGAACACCTTAAGAGCTCCCAGCTGGGCGAGGGGGGGGGTAAAAAAAGGTGACAAACTAATTTTCAATTTGTTTGTGGGCAGAGTCCCATTTATAAAACAAACAGGCAAATCACTTCAAACAGAGAGAACACTCAGAGCTAAGTGGTATATTTCTTCAACTGATACCCAGTGACCTTTCAAGATGAAAGGATAATAGTTTACACAGAGAAAGGAGGGAAAAATCTCTCTGTGCTGTTTGCAAGGTTTAGAGGTCACTTTGGCTGCACAGACAAAAGGATACAATGGAGACTGTGGCGAGAAGTGAAGTGGCAAACATGGCTCTGTGTGTCCGTGTGTGTGCCCATGTGTGTGTGTGTGTGCCCGTGTGTGTGTGTGTGTGTGTGTGTGCGTGTGTGTGTGTGTGTGTGTGTGTGAGAGAGAGAGAGAGAGAGAGAGAGAGAGAGATTGTGAGAGAGAGAGAGAGAGAGAGAGAGAGAGAGAGAGAGAGAGAGAGAGAGAGAGAGAGTCCAGCCATTCACCACTGTCATTCATTCATCATTTAAAAAGCTCTTCTGTTCACAAACCTAAGGATGTGTTCTGTTTATTGTGTGCGGCTGAAGCTCTACTTGTGTATTGGCCATCTATCTGCACTCTTTCTTTCTTTCTTTCTTTCTTTCTTTCTTTCTTTCTTTCTTTCTTTCTTTCTTTCTTTCTTTCTTTCTTTCTTTCTTTCTTTCTTTCTTTCTTTCTTTCTTTCTTTTAAATTAAGGCTGGAAATTAATTGGTCCATCCATCTCTGAAGCCAAATGGCACATCTATCCTATTCAGCTCGGTGGCGATCATATGACAGAACTGAGAGAATATGATGGACTTTGGATCAAACAAAGCAGGATATTATGCTCGTTGAAATCGGGTGGCGACATGCACCTCTGTTTACTGTTACAATTAGAGCCTTTGTTTTTTCACTCGGGACCCTGGGAGTCAGCTTGCTTCTCCCATTGAGAAATCCCACAGGCATTTCCCACACTTCATTTTGTTTCAAGGCACCACTGGCCACAGAGATGTCTCTGTCTTCCAGAGCACAAAGCCTTATTTCTACAGAAATAGGAAGCGTCTTTCAGCTTTTGCACTGCTGGTTCTAGAAGTGCTATTTCTGAAAGCTGCTCCTGGGTCAAATTAATTGTTTTCAGGAATTATGTTCATGATTAAAGCCTGATGGGATGGAACTGTTTCCATGTGGATGACCAGTAGTAGTAGTAGTAGTAGTAGTAGTAGTAGTAGTAGTAGTAGTTTTTGTTGTGCCACAGACTTTGCCATCAGTAATATTTTTTTTCAAAAAATTATTAAATAATTTCATGACAATCCATATCAATATCGTGAATCACTTTCTAACATAAATTCTTTAGACATATAACAATACATTTAACAATACTTATAATTATAATCCTAATAAATATTTGGCCAATATACCAGCGGATCGGTTCTATTACTTTGCCATCAGTAATATGAGGAACCAAATGCCCTCCTCTGCACACTACAGAACAGGAGATAACCTTCATGAGAACTGTGGAAAGGTTACCTTTTGTGATAGTAGTTAATGCTCTAAGTGCAAACTCTGAATTGGTAAACAGTCAATTTAAAAGGCAGACCTCAGCATTCCAAAGTCTCCTTGAACACTTATGTAAGAAACTCTCTTTTCCCTTGAGCAGTTTTCACATTTTTTTCATGAAGGTGAAGGAAGTGAAGTTGATGAAGCAAGATATATAGTCTGGTGCTGTGTGATGTGCTGGAAATTCAAAGTATTTTGCAGGAGGTTATGAGGTTTTAGACTATACCATAGCTTTCCAAACATCTATTTTCTGTATTGCCACTATAGATTATTTGGGAACATTTGGAGGCAGTGAAGGCAATTGCTATTTCTCTCAGATTTTGCCCCCATAGCTAGCCTCTTTATATCTCCCCCTTTCGGTCTAATTGTGTAAGCCACTGCATTAGATTGAATAAGGAGAGATTTCACAGGCAAGGGGGAGCCCACCTATTGCAATGGATCCTCTTGCTCCAAGGATCCCCTGTGAGTGAGGTCCTCCCATTCCAGGTTTTTACAAGTGCAGCCACCTTCCTTCAAATACTTCACATAGTCAGAAGATCCCTCCTGGTTATGTGAAGCTGTCATTTAACACTACAGCCAGGGACTTGAGAAGTTTGCAATCCATGCGTGCGTGTGTGCGTGCGTGCGTGCGTGCGTGTGTGTGTGGAGAGAGAGAGAGAGAGAGAGAGAGAGAGAGAGAGAGAGAGAGAGAGAGAGAGAGAGAGAGAGAGAACCAATGTGGTGTAGTAGTTAGAGTATCAGCATAGGATGGGGACCCAGATTCAAATTCCCACTCATCCCCAAAGTTCACTGGATGAACTTGATCCTATCACTATCACTCATCTTAAACTACCCCACAGGGTTGGGGGGATGACGACCATAAATGCCTGAGATTCTTGGAGGAAAGGTGGTCTATAATTGTTATAAAATAAATCCTGCCCAAGTTCCCCACCACAAATGGCACGAGACAAGGAGACTTGGAATGAAATGGGCCATGTTTATTGAATTCCAACAATCGATTCATTACAGCAGCACGTACTAACTAGACAAACTCCTCCCACCTTAAGAGTGGGCACCTACCCTGGACGACACAGCCAGTGGTGTAACTAGACTGGAGTGGAGGCAAGTAGTTCTGCAAGACTCCGTTACACCGGAGTCAGCGGCCCCTCCCCTTTGCTGTTGGAGCCATTCTGGCAGTGACAGGGGAGTGTCCTGCGTGTTGCCTTTGCCGCCAGAATGGCTCCAACAGCAAGGGGGAGGGGCCGCTGACTCCAGTGTAATGGAGTCTTGCAGAACTACTTGCCTCCGCTCCAGTCTAGTTACACCACTGGACACAGCTACCATGTCAAGTCCCTTGGTCGACAACACCTTGGCTCCAACTTGAAGTTGCCACTCAGCGACCCTAACTTCTCAACACCAACCTCTGGAAAGGTACTCAATGAAGCCGAATTGCTCAACCTATCCCAAACCTGATAGCCTTTGAGACAGACCTTGCAATTCACGTCTGATGAGTCACCAGTCTGCATGCCCAAGCCAGACAGCCACCTGAGACTGGTTCTTGCTCTTCTTCTGTCACGTGCTTACCTCAGGGTAGACCCTAATAATAATAATAATAATAATAATAATAATAATAATAATAATAATAATAATAATACCCGAAACCCTGCACTATACTTGCCAATCATGACCAACCTGGCTAAACCTATCTGAAGAAGAGTCTGGGGTAGGTGGCCAATGGCCATTAAGGCATGAAGCAAAAAAATTCCTACCTGGCTCCTGAAAGGTGTCCAGCTAATCTCAGACTGTCCCACAGGATGGGTGGGCTGAGTAACAATCTCTATCAGCCTTGGAATGCCAGGGACAAAGGCCCTGTGCCAAGTGCACCTCTCTGGCCCTGCCCTCTGACTGAATCAAGCACCAGTCAGGTGTGAGCCCAGTCCTCCGCCTCGTGCAGAGTGGAGACCAGGAAAAAGACCACATCTGTGAAATTCTCTGAGCCAATTCAAAGTAAGCAGTGAGTGCCTCAAGGGTGGGGAAATTATAGAAGAACCCTCCTCCTCCACCTCCTGGTCCCACAACTTCTAAAGAAGGAAGCCAAAGTAACACTGCTTGTTGGTTGAAGAGCTGAGGGACAAAGAGGTGAGTCGAGGGCCATCCTCACGGCAGAATGTTAATCTTGCAGTAGTAGGGAATGTGCATTCACCAGAATTTAAAATATCTGACAGGTGGAAACAAAGCATTCTAGTCCTATCTCTAGTCCTATCTCCCCCCCCCCCCCACACACACACATTCAACAAATGCATGGAGAGGACTAGGAGCATGCTGGCTAGCCACATCCCCCAGCTCTGATGTGCCAGCCAGCCATACACCCTGTGTTGACCAAAAAAGGTCAACTCCATGTGATTTGGGTCCCTGGCTGTGCAAACTGCAGACATTTGACTGAGGAAACCACCTCTTTCATGTATCTGGTGAGGACACGTCTTGAACTCTTGATTTCAGTACCAAGGTATAGAGTGTGGCTTCCATTGCTCCCCTCTCTCAGACACCTGCGAATGGGCTGCCCTCCAGTTTTGGACAAGACTGTCCTGCTGTTAGCTACATCCACTTCTCAATGTACACTGCACATGCTTTTCAACTCTTAGAATGTAAACTGCTCCCATACTTTAGGGGGGAAAATGACAGCTTTTTCCGAGGAACTCAAAGTGTATAGAGGTTGTTTCGGCAAATCTCAGAGTCTCTGTATATGTCCTTTAGGAAGTTTTTTTTTTTTAAAAGCAACAACACTAGATTGATAGCATGACAAATATGCAGTGTTTTCATTTCAGGACGTCAGGAAGGAGGCTATATAGGCTGAAGGAGGCTGTCAAATGTGACTAAGGACATAAAAACAAAACAAACAGTGTTGTTATTTCCTGAAATTTAGCGAGGAGATAAGAATGTTTCTAAATCATTTTTTGTCCCTTCAAGCTGGAGTTTCCTAACTACTTCCTTTATTGTGTCCTAGAAACCTCCATCCCCATTAAACCTCTCAACAAGCTCACATGAATAGTATCAACAGAGGCTGTCTGATAGTTACCCTGAGCAACCAAACGTAAGGAGATTGTTTCTGCTGGGTTGTTTCCCCCCCCCTCACTGCTGGCTCCACAAATTGGGCTTTTAAAACTCAAACACATCTTTCAAGAACATTGTGCCCCTTTCTATAACTGAGAATTGAGAACTGGCCTTTTGAGTCCTTGGGTACTATAGAGCGATGATATATGTCTTGGTTTGTTGGCACCCTGTCCTTATTCTGCAGCTGTAGTGAGGACATGGTGAACAGGTAAAAAGGTGGGCAGACCACGGGAGCTTCCCATCTAGGGTACCCTTTAGAAGCAGACCATTGTATGGCGGTTTATGATGACATCCTCCAGCAACACATGTGAGTTTGGGTCACATTATACGGCACACAAAATGCATAACATGAACCAAGCAACTGGGGGGGGGAGGCATAAAATGGAGCAGAATCATGATGGGGGGCTAGGTAGCTTTATGGTTGGTTTTCAATTAAACCTTTTATTTCTATTTAAAACAGCATACAGAGACACAGTCAGGTGCAGAAACATGGCAGGGAAAAAACCCCTAAAGTCCCTCCCCCCATAATTCTTCTCTGGCCACTATTTAAAACAAAAACACTGGGTCACATTATGCATTTCATATAATGCCTAGTTTGGTCCTAATAGTTCCCATCCCATTAAATACATCATTTTAGTGCGGAGCCTAAGGCTGCAATACTCTACACGTTTACTGGAGAGCAGGTAAATGGGGATGTGCTTTTGAGAGCGGCCCGGAATGGGGATAGGATGTGCTTCCAGAGCAGCCTGGAATGGGGATAGGATCCGGTGGGCAGCCCAGGGCCCGCCGGATAGTTAGGCAGGATTGCGCTGTTAAAGTGCAGGCCAATGTTTGCATCATAGCTGCAGCAGATTCCTCGGTTTCAGTCACTCACTTGCCATTTTTCTTTCAAAAATTTACAGCCCACTTCTAACTGGGCTTTATGACAGTGGAACAGTGGTTCCACACTTGTAAATGGCCATACGGTAGCGCACGCAGCATGCTGACAGCTGCCATAGTGGAACCGCTGCTGCAAACGGAGGCCCTCCCCCTTTGCAACCAGCAACATGGTCTGGGTAACCACTGTGATCTTCTTCAATGCTGTTTAATATCTATATGAAGCCACTGGGAGAGGTCATCCGGGGGGTTGGGGTAGGGAGGAGTTATCAGTATGCTGATGACACCCAGCTCTTTCTCTCCATTTCCACCTGACTCCAAGCAGTAGTGTCGCTACGCCCCCCACGGGGTGGGGGCCGCCGCCCCGCCCCCACATGGGCAGGCATAGGATGTCATGCCCCGCCTCCGAACACCCCCCTCCGCCATTTTTGCCATATTTTGGAGCCGTTCAAACACATGGGTGGGCGCGAAGGCCGAAACGTGGCCGTCCTGGCTCCACGGAGTCAGCGAGGACGTCGAAATCGCCGACAGAAAGTGCATTTTTGCCCTCCTGAGCCCGCGATTGCACCCCTTCAGGGGTCTTCGGGGGTTGGCACTTGGTGCCCTGGGCACCAAGGCACCCCCCTTACAACGCCGCTGACTCCAAGGGTCAATGTCCTGAATCATTGTCTGGAGGCAGTTGGGTGCTGAATGGGGACAAACAAGCTGAAACTAAACCCTGATAAGACAGAGGTTCTTTTGGTCCAGAATCGCCCTATGAATTGCCCTGCTCTGAATGGAGTTGTACTCCCCCTGAAGGAGCAGGTCTGCAGCTTGGGAGTTCTCCTGGATGTGCAGCTGCTCCTGGATTCCCAGGTGGCAGCTGTGGCCAGGGGGGCTTTTGCCCAGCTTTGGCTGGTGCGCCAGCTGCGCCCATACTTGGATCGTGCAGACCTGGCCACAGTGACCCCATGCCCTAGTGACATCTAGATTAGATTACTGTAATGCGTTCTACGTCGGGCTGCCTTTGAAGACTGTTCGGGAACTGCAAGTAGTGAAGAATGCGGCTGCCCGGGTGGTTGTCAGGGCTTGTCTTTTCGACTTTTCGGGCCGTTGCTTCAGCAGCTGCACTGGCTGCCGGTTTGTTTTCGGCCACAATTCAAAGAGCTAGTTTTGTGGGCAGGGTCTCCTGCCCGGTCGCGTTCTTTGCGCGGAATGGTTGCAACAGCGAGGGGGCGTCGCCTCCTCGTTTCGGTTCCTAAACACGGTACTCGACACGGCGTGACTTACGGTGCCGCCCCTACCATGGAAACGCCACTGCTGTAGGCTTATGTCAATGTCTAGGACAGAGGTGTTAAACAATATAAAATGCAGAATACGCTAAGAATATCAGTAAACCATACGCATAAATGAATAATAAAAATGAAAGTCACTCTCTATTATTCATAATTTTGAATGTGAGTACAGATCACTGTGAATGTTTCACAACTTGTCCTGGGGCACGGAGTTCCTTATCAAAGCCAAGCTGACCCTGAAGATGCCACATAGGTGAAGACACCAAACAGGCAGACTATGCAAGGGTTGAAGACACTGCGTATGCCAAACGTGGATAAAAGTGACCAGAATCCTTTTAGTGCCTCAGACATTGTCCGTTGAAAAAAACAGAAACGTCTGACTTAGAACAGTTTGTAACTTTCTGCCAGAAGGGAACCCTTTTCATATTGACTTGATGTGGCAAGGAGTCTCTACACTGCGTAGGATCTGTAAGCTAGGGCAGGATATGGTGATGGCACCTGGCCTAGATGCTGTTAAAGGGGGATTGGATAGATTCATGGAGGAAAAATCCATCACAGGTTACAAGCCATAAGCAACCTCCTGGTTTTAGAAGTAGGTTTTCTCTGTATGTCAGGTGCAAGGGAGTGGCAACAGGAAACAGGTTACCTTGTTGGCTGCGTGCTCTCGGAGGCATCTGGTGGGGCCACTGTGAGATACAGGAAGCTGGACTAGATGGGCATTTGGCTCTTCTTATGTTCTTATGGGACACGGTCAATTTACATGGAACACTGGCCTATGAAACTTCTCCATCACCTCATTCAAGCTGATGGTTTGCCTCACTGCCTTAGGATATACCCAACACCCTCTCATAGTTTCAAGCCATAGTACAATATCAATAGTGATGCATGACCCATCTTTCAGTCTGCCATGACATCGAAGCAATCTCATAAGCTTCCAAGGAAGTCTAGGATTCCCCAGAAGACAGTTTGAAAATGAGTGATCTAGTGAGATTAACAGCCCAATCCTATCCTTCTCCCCCCCCCATACCACCAATGCATCTGCGCCAGAATGGTTTGCATTGCATCCTGTGGGGCGGGGGCAGATTGGGAGGCTTGGAAGAGGTAAGGGAAAATATGTGCATTTACCTCCACATAAGCCTCCCATTCAACAACGGGTCTCCTCGGACCTGCTCCAGCTCTTTAGCTGACATAAGTCTGAGGAGAGAAGGGATGGAGGCATGGGAGGCAAGGAAGGGACTAGCATCATCTGACACAAGCCTTGCCTTTTTTTAACATCTTGCTGGCACAGGTGGAGTGCTGCTGCTTTTTTATGCTCTTGTTTTAATTGTAATTTGATGTGTTTTTCTTAATTTTAGATGATGTTTTTACCAGCTTTTGTGGATTGTTTTTATTGTTTTAAATGTGATTATTTTTTGTATTATGTATCCCTTTCCCATGTTGTAAGCTGCCTTGGGTCCCTTCGGGGAGAAAGGCGGGGTAAAAATATTGTAAATAAATAAAAATAAATAAGTCACTTGCATAGGGTGCCACCCCCTTCTGCCTCCTGCCCTCCCCCCATTCAGCCCTCCCCTCCACCCTCGCCACCGACTCACTGTGGTTGGTGGGCACTCCTCTGTCCTCTGGCACGCAGTGGACCTCTGCAGCCTCTCCGCTGGTTCTTCCAGTAGTGTGCAGCTTTGTGTGCTGCTGGAGCGGATTTTATAACTGCCACTAGGTAGGATCCGCTGCCGGAATGTTAGTGGAGAAGCCCAATAGGCAGCGGAGAAGCCCAATGGGATTGGGCTGTAAGTCATGTAGATGTATCAAACTGGTAGTGGATGGAAGTGCGCGCACGCACACACGCACATACCCCTTGCCAAACATTTGTGAGGAGGAACCTGAAGTCACAGAAGAGCTTGCCATAGTCTAAGTAAGCTCTTAATGTACCAAGTAATGCTTATTGTTTCTGTATGACTGCTGATGACAAAAGTGCTAATGCGACTTTGGTATACTGTTTATTTTACATGCCATCCAGTACAGTTTGATAACTTTGCAGAAGGTAACTGTTTATACTCTCATAAAGTTTTGCTTGCAGAGTGGCCCATGATTGTCCCTCCCCAATGCACTGCCTTTTTTAGAGAGGAAGTTCTCCCCAGAGAACTCATTATCTGCGTGCAAGGAGTCTCTTCCAAACAGAAACACAGCTTTGGTTTGTTTTGGATTCCCAGAACTCTCTCGTCTCTTCTGCTATCCCAAAAGCCACTTAAAAAAATAACAGCTCTTGAACCTGTAGAGCTGTGTGTGATAACTTCTAGATCACAATCCTAGACTTTGGAAAGCCCTTAGGAGTACAACTCTTTCTACAGCTGAATTATGATGCATGGTGACAAGAACAAAGGTGGCAGTGCAAGGTTATCTGCACTTGGTCATAATCTTTTTGAATTGATTTTCTGTAGAAAATTAACTCAAGATGGATCTTTAAAAAATAAACAACAACAACAACAACAACAACAAATGGAAAGGAAGACAACTTCATGGGCAATATTTGAAAGACATCAACATTAAAATTAATAAAGAAAACACCTGGAAATGGCTGCAGAATGGACACTTGAAGAAAGAAATGGAAGGTCTCAACCTAGCTGCACAAGAACAAGCACTTGCAACAAATAATATCAGAGCCAAGATTCAGAAGACCAGTGATGACAGCAAATGTCAACTTTGTAAGAAGAAAGAGTCAAACCACCTAGTCAGCGCCTGTAGTAAGATCACCCAAACTGACTATGAAGAATGTCATGATGGAGTTGCAGCTACAAAATTGCGTGTCCAACCTAACCATGTTGTTGGTTCATTTAATCAGCACTACCACACCATCCCAACAAGATCCTGAGCCCCCAAGCAATGGGGCATGCTCCTGCATCTGGCAGAGCCTTAGGCCTGGATTACTCATGAAGCAGAAATGAGGTGGTGGAATCCAGAGGATGGGAGGGACAGGGCTGACTCTTTTGGGTCTATATCTTAAGTGGGTAAAGAGGCGCCTTGAAAGCAGTGACTCTCTTGTATTCAGTACCATGTCTCTCCCCATGTTTGCTGGTGTCTCCCTTGTGTCTTTTGCTTAGCCTCTTAGTCCTTTTGGGACAAAGAACCACTTTTTCTTTTTTTTTCTTTTTTTGTGATGTAAACCACAATCACAGACCTCTGCAGGGGTGGGGGATCCATTAAAAAGAGTTGCTTTCTTCAGTGGCTGCTGTTGTTGCTTAGTGTTTTACATTGGATCTTTTTTGCTGTTTTATTATTTTATTATATAGCGTAAGCCGCCTGAAGGTCTCATAAGGCTGGAAAGGCAGAGAGAGAGAGAGAGAGAGAGAGAGAGAGAGAGAGAGAGAGAGAGAGAGAGAGAGAGAGAGAGAGCTTAAAAATAAATCATAATGAATAGGTGAGGTAGGAATTTGTGTCCCCTCCTCATGCTGGACAATAAAAAGCAAGCAATTGACGGTGGAAGAAAGTTTAAAAGTCCACACAACCAGGGCTGCTGCTATCATTCGGCCAATTATGCAGCCGCCTAGGGTGCAGACCTCGGGGGCACAGTACTGACCCTTGAGAGGCACAGTTTTTGTAAACTAAAGTTGGCAATTTTTTTGGGGGGGGGGTTTGCAAGTAGTTAGCCTTGCTCAGGGCTCAAAATAGCCTGGCACCAGCCCTGCACAAAACACACAATAAAGCACATCTTTTTTTTCTTTCTTCCCAGGTTAACCCTCACATTCAAGATCATACTGTTTGTACTTATAATTAATCTAGAGTAATTACTATCCTTCAATCACTTACCAAGATTAGGAAATAACTACCATTGTGCATTTCTGTACTCACACAACAAAAACCTCAGACTCCTTGAAGCTCTCTCCTTGAGCTTTCATGTTGTCTTACATATCTGGGAATACTGAGTGTATTGTGGAGCTCAGTTCTTCATGCTAGAGTCACTGAATGTGGGTTTCATTTAGTTTCACTGCTGGATCAAGTTTCATTTAGTTTTACATTGCCTCTTTAGCTGCTGTTTGGTTGCATTTTTTGGTTGTTGTTTTATTTTGTTTTCCTTTTCTGTAAGCCGCCTTGGGTTGCCTTGATAGGTAAGAACAGCAGGTTAGAAATGTTTTCAGATATAAATAATAAAATAACAGGATCTACGATAATGGATGCCTAAGCCTGTGCCTGTACAGAAATCTAGATCTTGGGGTCTGATAAAAGACAAGATTTCTCCAAGGGAGGAGAGTGTCGTATCCTCCTCTGATCCCAACCATGGAAGTGGAACAGGATATGAAAAAAAGTCACTTGGCTCTTTCCCAAAAGAACAGGTGCTTCCAGACCTGTGCCACGGTAACCATATTCAAAACAAAACTTGAAGTACTGTCTGTTTGGAGGTTCTTTCTGAGACAAAACATGGGAAGAGTTTCAAACCAGAAGCCAGAGAACTGTGATAAGACCCATGACATTTGTTAGAGCAGTGTGCTCCACGTTGTGGACTTAGAGCAAAAGATGAAGCAAATTTTGAAGACGTTCTACCTTGAGCAAAACGTTGGAGAAACTTTGATTGAAACCAAATTACTTGCTATAAGAAGATGAGTGAACTCTCTCAATGGCTTTCCCTGAAATGAGCAGAAGGGATGATTTCATAGGTGGTATCTCATCGAGTGTGACATTTTGCCTAGGATAGACTGAATAGTGAAGCTCTTCCAAATTCAAGAGCTGTAAAATCAGAACAATTTCACAGTCTCCCTGCGGGACCCATTTTCTTTTTAGAGCATATCCTACTTAGGTGTATTGAAGTGCTACTATCACACGGGCCAGGCAGTTTGAAGGCGACTCCATGCCCGCGCACCTCAGCTCTTTTGAAACACAGTGTTCACAGCTGAGTAATGTTTCCTGAAGTATCCATTGGCTTTACACAAGACGAAGAGAGAAACGATTCCGATCCCCTATTGAAAACAGCAGCTTTCCAAAGGCCTCTTAAAGCCTTTGGAGCGAGGTTCATTTATTTTCCTTGTTATTACACTTCCAAGCTGCCAGCTCATTTCTCAGAGAAGAAGATGACTCTGTAGATGTCAGTAGGAGACATTTAAAATTCATTGTAAAGGCTACAGCTCTCACTGCCAGGGTGAAGGATAGCCCCCAAAGTCAAAATGACAACCACTGAGGAAGGAAAAAGAAACTGTCAGAAAGCAGACTTCATCCTCTTCGTAAAATCAATCTCCATAGTAAGCATAAGCCTATACTGTAAGTATCTAGTAGGTATATTTGAATCTTGCTTTTGATAATTCTCTTTGCAATGCTTTATTCCCGACGCTGTATTTGACCTAATTAATTATATTCTTTAAAAACTCTGCTTTCTTAAACATTGAGAGCCTAATTCTATCCTCCCCCCCCCTCGCTGGTGAAGCTGCACCAAAAAGGCATGCACTGTGTATCCAGTGTGTGTGTGGGGGGAGGTTTTGTAAGCCTCCCACTCCTTAATGGGTCTCCTTGGCACCAGCTCTTTAGTTGGTGCAGGCCAAGGAGAGAAAGGGGGTGGGGGAGGCTGCAAAAAAGGGGGTAGGATCTGGCGCGCACCACCATCACTGGATCCACCCCTACTGTATCTTCCCCACCCCATTCCTACCTGCTCCCTTCTGTTTAATAGCTCACATAGAATGGTTTTCAGTGGTGAACATTCACATGTGCAAGGATTCGTAATCAAGTGCAGATAAATCAAACGAGGCACATGTATGAATGAACCAGCTCTGTTCCATATGTACCTGGGCATGGGATTAGAGCCTTTTGCTCCAATCTAGAGGGTTGAATGTCCTCTGTGCAGACATGATTCTGAATCTCTTCTGTCCAAAGCAACCTCTTACACCCCCTGACAAGCTGCCTTTTGAAAGTCAGAGAGGCCTCTTACTCAGAAATACAGGCACACAGCAAAAGCCTGCTTGTGAATGACTACACACACATACCAGTATATCTGCAGCCCTCAGATGCCTAAAGGTCAGTGCTATCAGGATTGACAGTGCCAATCACTTGTTTAGAATGACTGTTTTCCCTTTGCCATTCCTTCAACAGGTGATCACAGCATCCCTCTGAATCGTGGCCTTATTGAATAAAAATGCTCATTTATGAATGCTCCAGGAAAAATAACTGAAACAGAAGGGAAAACCATTGTTTGATTGTTGTTCTTATAAGAAACAAGCTGTCTTGCCTACAGTTATTGTTTTCATGTCCTGCTTGTGAGAGTTGTATCATGGGAAATATATGTTGTAAGCAAGCAACTGTGGATTTAGTGATGTTCCATTTCAATAATGTGTAGGTATTTTACATAATCCGGTGGGGTCAAAGCCCTTGCTTTAAGCTAATTTCACTTTCCATTTGGTATATACCGGTAGTTGTTAGTTATGTACAGCAAAGAACCAGCAGAGGACTTGCTGGACTTATAATAAAGTTTCTGAAACATTTCGCATTGGGATTCTTGTGAATTTATTACAGTGAGTTTCAAGAGGCATCTAGCTAGCCACTGTTGGAAGTGGAATGCTGGACTAGATGGAATTTTGGTCCAAACAAGATAATTTGAGTCCTATTTTAACTTCTCTTTGGTACAAATTTTCCTTGCATAGCAAAGAGAAACTGGGGAAGAATGCTAAAGGATAAGAATGATGGCATCCTAGGACTTACCTAAGGGCACATGATACAGCAACTTTGCTGAAGCTAAGCAAGTCTAGATCTGTTCAGTGCCTGGTTGAGTGACACAATGACACCCCCCACCCCCGGGAACCCATGAATGTTGTATTGAGCTCCATAATGGAAGAAAGTTGGGTTATGAATGTAATAAATAATAGTATATTAATATTAATACTTTGATCTTCAGAACTTAGGGCCCGATCATATGGCCACATTGCGCCACCAGAACTCATATTGCAGTGGCACAACATGCTCTACGGCGGCTGCAAAAGGTGACGCATCATTCCGTGCAGCCAAGCTGCTGCCACAAGCAGCACATGGCCGCACACTAGCAGCCCCAGGAAAGTTCCCAGTGCTGGGAAGTCAGTGCAGACAGCAGGCAGGGGTGAACAGAATGGGGCAGGGAGGGGAAGGAACGGGATAGAAAACAGAGTGGGGAGGGAGGTGGGTTGAGGCCGAGAAGGGGTGGTATCATTGGCAGCGGCATTACCAATATCCTATCCCCCTTCCTGGCCTTGATCCGCCTTCCCGGGTCTACTCAAATTTGTGCCAGCAAAATTGCTGATGCAGGTCTGAATAGACCCGTTTGGGCAGCAGAGGTGTACTCCTTGGGCAAGGGAATAAATGTTCCCTTACCCAGAAGAGACCTCCGGGACTCCCCCCCCCCAATGTAGTGAGTACTCTGGTGGCATGGCTGCATCGGTGGTAGCGGCGGGGGGGGGGAGGGTTGGTTGGATAGGATTGGACTGTTAGGGTAGGATAGGATGGGCCAGAAAAAAAATCTATTCTGATCACAAGTAGCTTCTTCTTTTCTACTCTGGGTTTGGACCTGTTGTCCAGGTCACCTCTGTGCTGGTCTACCCCTGACCTTTAGGATGTGCAGCATTGTGACCAGTCCATGACCTTGTCTCCTTGGGATAGGCTGACCATATCCAAAAGGGGACAGAGTGCCTATACCCGTGACCATTGGAATTTGGGCAGGTGCAGCTCATCATGGAAGGGTGCAACAAGCTACACCTGCCCAAATTCCCTCGTCTTACAATGGTTAAAGCCATAGGCACCCTGTCCCTTTTTGGATATGGTCAGCCTACCTTGGGAGCATGCAGCAACTCATTCTTCTCCAGGACATGGACGTTGAGTAGCAAAAGTGGGGTGTACTAGGTTCTGTAGCACAGCTCTGCACATTCTACATGTGTGGGGCCAGCAGGATTACATCCTATGTATCTTATGAGACAACTGGGAAACTTGAGCACAAGCCTCTGCACATCTACATATGTCCCATTGTGTGCAATGGGGCTTACTCCCAGGACAATGTGCATAGGATTGGAGCCTTACTGTTTTTCAGAGTACAAGACTGGCCTATGAGATTTCAGGCAGTACCAGAACGCAGAGTGCCTTGTGCTCATCTCTACCACCCTTAACAGGAAGGTCTACATGGTTCTTGATGATTTTGTATGACCAATGTGGCATATTGCTCATGGGAGTGACTTTTTTTAATGACCACAATTGGCATATTTCTGGTGGCCCTAAGGCAAAGCAACCATTTCTTGACATCAGAGTGTCAGTCACCCTCTCACATTCAACGATACCCACAGAACGTAATATTAAGGAAAAGAGAGAGGCATTGATAAAGTTATGGCGAATGGCATGACAGACATTTCAGCAGACTTAGCAACATGACATTCAGAATCCCCGGAGATAAGAATGATTTCATCTAGACTCCAAGGTAACTGATAGTATAAATGACTGTCTCATGTAGATCAAGTATTTTAAGTCAATTGGTCAGGCATGTTTTAGCAAATTTGCTTTTATTGTACTGGCCTGGTATTTAAAGAAAGATCATCGAACGGAGGATGAGGAAATAGCATTTAAAACTTTAGGTTTAATTTTATCATAGAGATCCTCTTGAATAATGAATTTGGCTTGGTAGCGGGGTGCTTCTGGGAGTCCTTTTTTCCTCACCTATAGCAGAGCATTAAAACGTGCTTCTGCTGGAGCCAAAGAAACATCAGAGAACACAATGAGAAACAAAGAGATATTTCCATCTCCCATCTCAATACACATAATCCTCTGTTAGAAGCTTCATTACTTATGCTAAAGTTCATTTTGTCAAGTATAAAGTTACATACTGAAAAATTGCAATCGTCATCTGGGGAAAGCTTCAGCGCTATGATAGTACCATTCCTAGTTACAGTCTAGAAAAACAAACAATTAGTGGATAATCCAGTCTTTCCCTCCATCTATGGGTTGTAGACCACCAGTGTAGTAATCCACTTGTGCCCAGCAAGGGGTGGATCTGGAGAAGGACTGGGTCATCCCCAAAGTTAATATTACATTTGAAAAAGTATCCATAAGCAGTCATAGCATCAAGATTCAGCTAGGTCCCTAAAACCATCGTTCACTCACAATTTCACAATGTCATAGGTAAAACAAAACTTTAAAATCCCCCTACTAGTGAATTAAAAAAGAAATTCTATGTATCATCCTCCAATGTTATTTATTTATATCTCGCCATATTTATTTATATCTCGCCATCTCACCAAGTAGACCTTTGGCCCCTACTCTTGCATAAAAGAGAAGACACGTCCCTGGTCTGAGGGTTTCATAATGTAAAATGTCCTGAAGGGAGACTACAGAGGAAGGGCAGGGGAAAAATGTGCCAGGGAAGATGAGAAAGAATGTGCAGTTATTTCATGTATGTGTACGTAGGCTTAGTTGCAGTGAAATAGCAAGAAGAGCCAAAGGCTTCATGGCCAAGGTGGGTTTTTTAAAATATCATTTTATAATATTTTGAAACAGGTTATTATATACATACCCAGTCACTCCTTCCATTCTGAATTGGGCATATTCCTTGAGCCATTGCTGTAGTCTATGCCCTAAGGGCTGCCACCCTTTTCTTCCTAACATGCTGCTGGAAACCAGGAACCTGAATGCTAGAAGTGGGAAATCACACTTTCTCCTCCCCACTCTCTGCACACTGCCAGTGCTGCTTCCCCCACTGCCAGACTGGTAAGTAAAGGTGGGACCGTGGGAGTTGGCGGAGGGGGCTGGGGTTCTCCCTCTAAGCCTGGGATTAGCTCAGAAAATGATCCAGGGCGCAATCCAAACCTACTTAGGCCGCCGTTGTAACCAGCAGCCCAGCGAAAATGGGAGGCCCCAGAACGGAAATCCCCTCCAAATCCCCTCCAAAAGGGGAATGCAAAGGGGATTTGAATCACCTTTCCGTTCTGGGGCCTCCCGTTTTCGCTGGGCTGCTGGTTACAACGGCGGCCTAAGTAGGTTTGGATTGCGCCCTGGATCATTTTCTGAGCTAATCCCAGGCTTAGAGGGAGAACCCCAGCCCCCTCCGCCAACTCTCCAACCCAACACAATGGCGGTTACAACGGCGGCCTAAGTAGGTTTGGATTGCGCTCTCAATTTCTGATCCAAAGAGGAAGAAATTACATCATTTCCAAGTTAGTCTGAGGATGGAGAACAGGGAAATGTCTGCACATCTCTAACACATATATGCACACATAAACACACACACACACACACACACACACACACGAGAGAGAGAGAGAGAGAGAGAGAGAGAGAGAGAGAGAGAGAGAGAGAGACTTTCATGAACCGAGTTCTCCATTTTAAAATGAAAACATTCTTCTGTTTTCAAATCCTCCCAATTTATTGCCAAGAGATAAGCATATACCCTGTTACATTATTTAGTGTCTTCATTTGCTTGCCTGAATTATTTAAGGATCAAATTCAATTTCTCCATTTTGTCTTTTCCCAAAATAACGCGTAAATGTTTGTTAAACGCTGTTCATCATACATCACTAAGCAGAGCGCTCCTCTGTCAGTGCAAAACACATAATCAGATTATGTGCCAAAGCCTTTCAGGGAGCTTTTCCCTTGCAATGGCATAGTTTTTAATTAATACAGACATGATGATTCAATGCTTTATAGGTGAAAAATATCCAGCCTGACAGTATATATCATATCTTCTAGGGAGAAAGCTTTAATAAGTAATCAATTGAAAAGGTCTGAGTACCAGAAAGAGTCGCATTATGCCTTAATTTGAACGCTCATACTTCTAATATCACGTTTTTATCCAGTTCTTGTTCAGTTCTGCGATAAATGAGCCTAAATTCTGTGCAGCTCTAGTGATATCTCTGGGTCACAGGAGCAGCAATCAGGAATCCTGGGACCTGAAGCAGGAACTTGGGGGTCTGAAACCGAAGCCCAGCTTAATGAGTGTCTATGAGCAATGTGTTCTTAGATCCAGAGTCCCAAGAGTAGACCGTTGGCCCCTACAATTGGCAGGCAGTGTGAAGCTTGAGGGTTTCTAGGCTTGGTATAAATCATAGAAGCCCGGCCTTCTGCCTTTCCCTTGTCAACAAAGCAATACCCGATGCTTCCAGGCTCCAGCTCAAGTCATTGACCTGAGAGATTCTCAACCTCTATTTGGTTATTGCCACACATAGCTCCACCTTGGCCCTGACAACAGCATGTTCTGTTCTCTGACAGAAAATGTTCCAGGTATGCAGCAGGCAATTGCTATTTCACATGTATAGAATTTCCCAACACGGGCAGCACAATCCTGCCTAATGTAACACTGACGGAGCCTTTAGGCCAGCCATGTATCTTTACACAGGATTGCGCTGTGAGTCAGTACTGCCAAGTTCTCTGTGTGCCATCTATCTGCATGTACTAGATCAGGGGCGTCAAACATAAGGCCTGCGGGCCAGATTCAGACAGTAGAAACACTTTAACCAGCCTGCGTGAAATGCTTCAACCCCAACAAAAGCCATGGTTTTGGTCCAGATTCTACTGGGGCCAAAGGTCAGTCCCATCCCTAGTTGAAAATGCCTTTTCTCCAACAATTTGCACCTCACTTAGCAGAGGACAACGTAAGAGGTATCACTCAAATGGTAACAGCCAAACATGATGCAGGTAGGAATCTGCTACTGCGCTTCTTCAGGAAACAGTTGTATTCTCAGGTGCATTTGGTAGTACAGTTTGAAATGAGGCCAGAGTGAAACAAGGCCAGTTTATTTTTAAACTATGTACTTCAGAGTCAACATACTGAGGCAGATAGTATTAGATTCATAGAAGCTCCATTTTTCTTAATTAGTAAAAAAGAGAGAAATAAATTGTCTTGTTCAGATTATAATAAAAATATCATCTCTTAGCAGGACTCTGCTGGTGATGCCCATACAAAATGAATGTGGTATTTTGACCTAATATTGAAGGAACAGTCCTGACCAACAACCGCAATTCTGATGTTTGTTTGCGTGTTAGTAAGTCTCTCTTTTTTTGGGGGGGGGGGTTATATATTTTTATTTTATTATTATTAAAACATAAAACAACAACAACACATATTTCAAAAATATGTCAGAAAGTCTCGTGGAGCTCAATCAAGGAGACTCAGACATTTGTAAGTATGCTTAGGGTTGATGTCCAAGCCTTCAAAGCACACAAATCAAACAAGAAAATCAGTTTTCCCTTTCTTTCTCATATTATGTGTTTGCACACAGATTTTAATTCAATATCAAGGATGGATTAATGGTTATGTTCATTAAGATACCAAAATGGACAGTTATAAGGATAATTGTAGCCATATAAACCTAGCAAAGGTGAAGAGTGCATCCATTTATTAGCCTCCTGCTAACTGGCCTTTTATGAGTTGACTCTCACATACTTAGCAAGAGAGAAGCAACCACTGCTATTCATCCAAGCATAGCATCTTTCCCAGTGGCTGTTTGCTGGTGTCTCTTTTGTATCTTTTTTGTTTTTGGCATTTTTTTTTAGATTATGGACCCTCTGGAACAAGAAACCATCCTTACATGTATTTCAGCCCAATCCTATCAACACCCCTGCCGATGCACCACTGGAACATGCTCTGCATCCTGCAGGGCAGCAGTCCTGCAGGTCTCCACCGGGTAAGGGATCATTTGCTCCCTTACCCAGGAGTAAGCTTCCACTGCATAAATGGGTCTAGCTGGGAAGGTAGAACGAGGCCAGGAAGGGGGATAGGATAGCGGCGGCAGTGCTGCTGCCAATTCTGTCCCCTTTGGCTTCAATTTGCCCTCCTACCCACCCCATTCTTTGCCCCAGTCCTTTTCACCCTGCCATGTTCCACTCACCTCTGCCCCTGTTCCTCCCCCCCTCCCCCCCGCATGCAGACGTACCAGTGCCGGGGCTCCTGTCCAGGCCACTGGAGTGTATCCACAGCCCTTTGTTGCTTATGACAGCAGCTCGGCTGCACTGATTGGTGTGTTGCATTTTGCAACAGCCATTAAGAATCTTGTGCTGCCAGAAAGCTAGTTCCAGCAGTGTAGAGTTCTCACAGGATTGGGCCGATTGCCATTTAAAACCACTTTGTGATTTCTTTGTGTGCTGAAAACCGGTATATAAATATTATCATTACTACTTATTAATAAACACGCAGACAATTTTTTATTTTAATTCTCATCTTTATCAGTTGTGTTCCTCCCTGTTCCCCATGTCAGAAAGGCCTTAAAATCTGCAGCAACAGCAGTAAATAAAGTGGAAGTATATAAAGGGTCAAAAAGTAGGAAATACATATTTTAAATGAATGAATGAATGAATGAATGAATGAATGAATAAGTAAAATGATAATCATTAGCTTAGACCCCAATCCTATGGGCACCTTCTGCTGCTAGAAGGCTGGTGGTGCAACATCACGTGCCGCTGCTTTTGCTCTGCCCCTCTGTACAGGTGGTGGCAGAGGCTTCCCCTTTTTCTGCCCATTGGCTGGGCACAACCGGAGGGTGGGGTGAGTGGAGAGTTCTGTTAAGTGAGCTCCCGGCCTCCTCAGTTCTTCCCAGCCAGCGATTCCCTCCCTCCCGCCATTTCATGCAATCTGAGGTTAGCTGGTTGCCCCTTGGGGGGGAGGGGGCTGTAGGAATTCTTTGCTATCAGCCTGATGGGTCCAGGGCAGGTGGTTTTTTCACCTACCCCAGATGGGTGCTGGTTCCAGGTGTATGTATGCTAGCTGTTTTCATTTTTCACTTGAGCAGTGATGGCCATGACCAATGGCCATGAGGTGAGCAGGTGCCATGCGGGTGAGGTAAGTAAGGTTATCTCTTTTGGTGTCCATCTTGAGGCAGCAAGGTCAAAGGGTAAGCCAGGACCGCTCAGATGATGCTTGCCTGGCTTGGTGAGGCTGGCTGGCAAGCTGCCTGGCTGGACGTTGCATGGCTTGACCTGTGGGCCTGCGCCATCCAGCTGTCTGTACCTTTTGGGTTGGCCATGATAGGCTCACTCGGTTATTTCCCCAATTCAGGACCTGCATGTTCTGGGGTTAGTGTTTTTCCCCTGCTGCAGTTGTTTAAATTTTCAGGAAAGTGGCCCACTTTAAACCCAAGCCTCTGTCTCGAGTGTTTACTGGGGGGGTCTGGGGGTAACTAGCACTCCATCAGTGGAAGGCTCTCTCCATTGGCACTACAGATGGAGTATTGACATACGCAAAGCAGCTGCCAGTGCAAATGGCTGGTGACCACATGCATGTGCCACCGGAGCACCCAGCCACCACAGGTGGCGGTACATTGGTGGTGTGGGGGTGGGCAATGGGCCAGAAGAGGAGTAATGGGGCATTTGTGGGGAGGAACTGGGGTGTGTGTCAGGGAGGAAGAGGGTGGATCTGGTGGCAGTCACATACGCTGGAACTTATTGCCCATTTTTCTGCCCATCCTGCCCCTGGCTCTCCTCAGATTTGCACCAGCTACATAGCTGGCAAAGGTCTCAAAAGACCCACAGGCCATCAGGGGCTTACGCAGGAAATATATTTCCTCTTGTCTCTCACAGGCCTCCTGATCAACTCCCCAGCACCACCACCACAGCATGCAGTGTACACCTCCATGGCACAGCTGCATGCTTCAGCATAGCGAGGGATAAGATTGGGCACTCAACAGTGCAATCCTATGAATGCTTATTCTGAAGTATATGTCACTGTGTTCAATGTGGTTTATTCCCCAGTAAGTGTGTATATTGTTGCCGCTTTAATCACCCTTTCCTGGTGCTAGCAAGAGTCCGCAGAGTTATGTTCAGTGAAGCATTTCTAGTCCCTGACCTATAAAACCTTTCTGCTACCATGCTTTGACTCTAGAGCCTGTATTATTCATTCCGGATTGGTCCATCCTATCCCTTAATGCAATGTTTTTGAGAGAAGAAATCCAAATTCAGCACCCTGATGGCAACCTGTGACCCAGATTGAGCTACTGGGGGGGGGGGGGGACGACAACAGCAAGAGACGTGAACAAATAACAGGATTAAAAAAAATTACTCAGTTCACAAACGTCTGACCAGCTAGTTTCACCCAGTAGTGCAGGGGACTGCTGCAGCAAGTAAGAATGACCATGAGATGGGGCTACCTAAAGCCTTATGTGGTCTTACCGGAATGCAGAAATTATTTACTCATGTTGTTTGCTCTTATATTCTACATGGCCACTGTGATCATTTAGCACTCAAACAAACTTTTACTGTATTGATGACATACAGCAATATAAAATCGTCAAAGGATGCGTATCACTCATTTCAGCTGCAAAGCTGAGAAAACCCAAGTCCAGCTACATCAGAAATGGGAAATGTGCTATCTGTAGATAGACTCGTTCAGCCTAGTACATTTTAAACCACTGCATGTTACACTGCATGGTCCATGCAAGCCCCCTCCCTGTTTTTAGCCTGCTAAAAGATGTTTTTCTTTTACTACTCAGACTATTATTTCTATATTACTTTTCTTGACTTCAGCCCACTACTCTTAATAGATATTCCAGTTTGCTCTTCAAAGTACCAAAATCGAAAGCTCACAATAATCAAATACCATGCACATAGACAGTATGCTACATAGATAAAAAGGAGAAACACTTTCGACAAGAAAAACAACATTAATTATTTGATATTGCACCATCATTTCCTTTACAAAACTCAATAAATGTGCATCAGTATTACTCAGTGTAATCAAGCAATGAAGCTGATAAGACAGCATTTAGCCTCTCTCCTCTCTGAGTCATCACTGAAACCATTGTTCCAGCATGGCGCTGAAAAACAGAACTGCAGGAAGTGTTGGCTGTTAAATGATTCATATGTCCTGATCATCTGTGACTAATCAAATATCTTTTAACAAGAGAGGATTATTTGTAATGTCTTGGTGCTTGTATGAAGAGCTGCTACCTGCATGAATCTCTCCGAAGTTGAATCATATCATGGCTGAAACAAATGCTTACAAATGTCCATCTATTTCAATGAAATGATTTGCCTGATTATTTTCAGAAGCACTGCAATCTACTTACCAATAGTAACATCAAAGACAGTCTCTGTATGAATTGTTTGGACTCTCAACTGAAAACAATTGGATAGAAAAGACCTATGCAATCAGCCCACCTACATGATTCCTGTATGTATTCAAATATTTACGGGGTGGGGTGGCTAGTAGTAAGTGTGAATGAGTCTTTAGGGTCTTTGGGATCACAGCAACCTTCACCCTTGAATAAAGGGTGTGGGAACTATCCAGAGTGCTGAATTTCAAACTGTTGAGATCCCAATCCAAAGTATGGGATCTTTTGGAGGCAGCAAGATTACTCATGGTTAGAACCAAGGTTTGATAATCTATTTTTGAACACTAAGAACATAAGCTTGGCTGCTTAAACTAATTCCATTTAAAACTAAGAATGTGTAATTGCTAGAATGCATTTTTATTTATTTTCATTTATTTTTGCCTGATCTTATTGCCTCAGTATTATTATAAAAAAATGACTATTCATTATTTAAGATTTCACGTTTAGTCCTATTTAATATTTCAAGTTTTGTTCAGTATAGTCTATTGCATCACATAGTCTCCCTAAACCTGTTCTATAATCTAAAGGACTACAAATTATTAACCTTCTAAAGCAGCAGTTCTCAAACCTTTTAGTCTCTGGAGTCCTTTTCGCTCCTAACAATGATCTCGGGAAGCCTCACAGCTCCAAGGAGCACACATTGAGGCATGCTGTTCTTGAGTAAGAAGTTATATGCTTTAATGCTTTGATAGTTAACCTGGCAACAAGATTCTTTGCTGCAGTTCCATATTTCCAATGACTGTTTGACTGTTTCCAATTAGTGCTTAACTGATGATGCCAAATAATGGACTTTTGGGGGACAGCAAAATTCCCCTTGGGGTGAGACTGAATTGTCTTCAATAAAGAAAGTAGATTAATACTATGCTGTTCAGGATATCATCCCAGGGTGTCTCTTCATCATGCATAGGATGAAATCACATTACGGCAGTAGCTGATTCTGCGGAACACTGTAGAATAGCCCAGGGCTTCTCAAACTGTGGGTTGTGCCCCACTTGGTGGTGTGGAGGTGGGTCGTGAGTTGGGCTCATCCACCTGCCCTTGCCTCCATTCGGCTCCAAATTGAAGCCAAGTGGAAGCAACTGGAGGCCGCACCCAATTTGCAACTCACCTCCTTCAGCCGCTCCCAGTCCTGGACGGCCTTTGGAGGCCTCAGAAGGCCTCCAGAAGTGACTTCCGTGTCACTTCCAGTTTTGCCAATGCGACTTCTGGTCACGTTGGGAGGCCTCCAGAGGCCATCCAGGCTGGGAGCAGCTGCAGGAGGTGGGTCGCAATGCCACCTCCGGAAGACAAGGCGGGTTGTGGCTTTGCCAGGATTGAGAACCCCTGGAATAGCCTATATTCAAGAGTGCTATACCGCTAAGCAAGAACACAATTTATTACCCATTTGCAATAGCATCTGAACAGGGAAGGCTGGCTGCCTGAAGAAATTAATATCAAATAAAAGTATTGTCACTCTCAAAATGCATAATTGTGTTTAATGAAGTTCTAGAGCTTAAGAATACTCTTAACACATCCATATTTTACACTAAAGAATATGTTAGTGTAAGCTGATAATAATTCCCCAGCTGATAATAATGGGTTGACTTTCTATGTGCATGCCCAATGAATTATACACATTGTAAAACTGACAGATTCTTTGTGGGGGAAAAGGATGTATTTTCCTAGGTCAGCCATAGAAACATTGAAAGTGTTACCTGCCTGAGAACAGATGAGATGACTTCTGCCTCGGGAACCAGAAATGGAATGGAGCAGTAAACACCAGTGTAAGGAAAAGACAGGAAATTTGATAAGGATTGGATTACTATTACATGTTATGAGCAATACGTTTACCAAGGCAGCTCAGTAAAATGTGTTTTCCCCCCACGCTGTTATCACTTTAAAATGATTCTCTGCTTTGCTTTGCAGTCAGTTTTTAATTAAGTAGGAGGCACAAAGATATGTAAGGAAGCAACAGAGATACAAGCATGAGGTTGGAGTGGGTGCTTCGTTGATGACTTTGTTGATGACACTAACTCTGAATGTCAGAGAGAAGGGAGGACTAGATATGTATCCATTTACTGCAGCACCTTTTTGATTCAACAGTAGTAGTTAAATTCCAACAGAAGAGCAGAATTGTTGTCTGATAACTCTTTTTATTTCTTAATTTAGATGGGCGACGCACGCACACACACACACCAACCATTTACAGGTTTCATATCTGCGGTTTCAGTTATCCACAGATCAAAATTAGCTCCCCAGAATGCCTTGCATGGTCATTTTGAATCTCACAGTGCCCAATTTACACCATTTTTACGGTTGGTGCAAAAACGCACCCACGGTAGAAGAGCCATCCGAGCCATTCTGAAGCCATCCACACCATTCTGAAGGTATGTATATGGGAGTTCTCTACTACCAGCAGTTTCAGGTATCCGTGGTAGGTCTTGGAACATCATCCCCACGGATATGGGAGGCGCCTGTACATGACACATTTCCACACATGTATACATGGTGCTGGGTGCCTGTCAAGAGAGCATGACCCAGGCCTCTATCATGACTTGAAGCAGGACTGATGACAAGAGGCCGCCTCAGATTCCACAGGCCATGAGGAAGACCACAGCTAGTTTCATCCCCAGCCAGCCCAACCATTGACCACACTTGCTTGGTCCTGGACTCTCCTTCTACAGAGGTTAGCTGGGCCCACTGCTGCAGCATATAGTCATCCATGCCTGGTGATACCATCATTGCCAGATTGCCCCAACCAGGAGCTATTTTCTGGCTATGGCAGGCTGCAGTGGTGGTGGAGAAATCCACAGAAGCCTTGCCTGACTCTTAGAAAATTCCATGGGTGGCTACACCGTGCATGCAGAGCACATTTGACCCTGTGGACAAAAGCCACATCCTGGGAGCTTTCTGACTTGCAGTAAATAAAGTCATAAGCAACAAAAAAATAGACACTAGCTGGCCTCAGCAACTTCATGGCCAAATTCAACCAAAAAGTCCATGCTAATGACGCTACTGGCCTCTAGTGTTTGTCTAGTGTGAGTTCCTTGTCATACCCTTGGTAAGGTGCAAAATAATAGTGGAACCCATTCAGGACAGGAAATAGCAATCAAGGGCCATCAGATCACAAAAGAAGGTCCCTTGATGAGCCCACCCCACAAAAGAGTCTATGGCAGAGTTTCTCAAACCGTGGGTTGGGACCCACTTGATGGGTCACGACCTGATTTCTGGTGGGTCCCAGGTGATGAAAAGATCAGATAAGTAATTGCCAGAAGCCCTGAAGCTATTCAAAAATCAGATAGCTACTAATTGCCCTTCAAAGAGCTGAGCCCCTGCAGTTTGTAAGATTTACCTAATTACTTTGCGAACAGCTGAGCTCTCTACTTGTAAATTTATTTATTTATTTATTTATAGATCACTTTTTTCTTAAGTCTTGTAAAGCTTGGTGGGTCCCAATAGGGTGTCATTTTAAAAAGTGGGTCCTGGTGCTAAAACGTTTGAGAACCACTGGTCTATGGGAATAAAAAGTATTAAAAAAACAAGGTCACAAGGCCCCATGTGTCTTTGTTCTTCACTCCTACTTTTGCTGCCTTGCTGTTGGTTTCACTGTTTGCTGACCTACCGGTGCTGTTAAGTCACCCTCATTCCAGGCACAACTCAAGAACCACCTTGCCAAGCCAGCACCTAGGATCACTCTCAACTTGCTCTCTTTTCCTCTCCAACTGTATTTTCATGCTTGCCTTCTTCAGCGTAACTAAAGCCACTGTGCCAGTGCAGGCTAGACAGCCATTCTTTGTAGGCTCCCTTGCAACATACCACCTCCCAGGAAACCAGCTCTGGCTTTCTTGCCTCCCCCTTCCCTCCTTTCTTGCCCCCCTTCCCTCCCTGTAGCTAGAGCTACAGCTTAGCTTCTGGTTTGCTTAGGAGCTCTTTTCTGTCTTTTGTGCCCAGATTTCCACTCAGGAGATTGCTTGGCCTTGGTGTACAACGAGTCCCATGATCCCTGTAACACAGCACACACAGATCAGCAGGGAAAGGGTAGGTAACTTTGGTCCTTGACACAGCGTCACCATTGATCCTCAAACTCCCCTCTATCTTTCCTTCTCTTATGTGCAGTCAGATTGACAACAAGGTTAGTGCCTCTCTCTCTCTCTCTCTCTCTCTCTCTCTCTCTCTCTCTCTGTGTGTGTGTGTGTGTGTGTGTGTGTGTGTGTGTGTGTGTGTGTGTGAGGGAAGCTATCTTTTAGTCTAGGAACTTGTATGACTGAGAAACATTCAATTGCTTTTATTTTGATTCCCCTTCCCTACATTTGTCATATTATCCGCACAAGTAAGGTTTGTTTATTGCACCTTCATCTATCCTCACCTCTCTTCTGTCTTGCTGAATCCCACTGTCCTGCTGAACCACTGGCCCTGCACAGGGACCCAGCATACACAGTTCATTTCCCCTGTACTGTGTGTGCATGTTAGAGCCCATAAAGCGGCAGCCAAGCCGGCACTGTTCGAGCGTGCGAGCTTCCCGAGCAGGGAAGGGCCCTCCTGTCCACTCTTGCTTCTTCCCTTGCGTTTCTGAGCTCCAGCACAGCCGCGAACCCAGACAATGATGTCATCGGCACTTACTTCTGGTGGTATGCGGCGGGCTGGAGTTCAGGAAAGGTGGCACATGGTGCGAAAAGGTTGGGAACATGTTTTAAAGCATTTAGATTCTGCCCGTCTTTCCTGTCAAGGCAACCCAAGGTGGCTCACACAATAAGATAAGACAAAACCACAATAAAGATAAAGTCCAGCAAATCAACACTAAAAGACAGCATAAAACAAGCACCACAACTGGGCCTTCTCTGTATTCCACACAAACAACTCCCTAGGTTGACTAGGGAGTTGACAGAACTGCCAGCCATGTTGGCAGGGAAATTCCCCAAATATTAATATCCTCCACAGGAGGATATTAATATCCTCCACAGGGCCCATGAGAGGGGGGTACAGGGGGTAAATTGTACCCGGGCCCAAGGTCAAAAAGGGGCTTTGGAACCAAAGGCGGGGGCCCAGAACATTTTCTGATCTCACCCAGACTCATTGCTCATGCAGGATCCCTGCAGCCCTTACTGCACAGCCTCTGCTACTGCTGTGTTGGGAGGCCAGGTCTACAAGGAAGGTAGATCTAGGGTCTGCATTGGGAGGTCCAGTAGACCTAGGCTCCAGTGGTTTTCCTGGCCATCACTGCCCCCTCCCTGCCCTGGTCACCACCCTCTCCCCACCCTGCTTTGCCCCTCTGAGAATGGGCCAAAAAGGAACTTTGTACCCGTTGGATAAATTCCTCTCAGATACCCTGATACCC
The DNA here is from genome assembly GCA_026170595.1 of Plestiodon gilberti rubricaudatus. Lineage (NCBI taxonomy): Eukaryota > Metazoa > Chordata > Lepidosauria > Squamata > Scincidae > Plestiodon > Plestiodon gilberti. The sequence continues at coordinate 69,735,437 of JANXHW010000001.1, forward strand.
ATTCCCAGACCAATTCTCTCCTGCCCAATACAAAAAAAAAAATACCAAGTCAAGTGTATGCTTTGTTTATGCTTTGATGTGCCTCTATAGGTGGCTAGCGGACTGTGTGTGACTAGTTTGTACAGGCCCAAATGTGATCGTTTTGGATTCACATACATGATCTCACTCAGTTATTGACAAACAACTCACATTATAGGTGGAAATCTAAGGTTGAGAGTTGGTGGCTTCCTAAGACCTTGTAAGCTCATAGCAGATCTGACTTCCCAGCTTACAGCTGGGAATCAATGTGCAAATATATCCACAATGTAGTCTGAAGGACTGGGGAAGAAGTGCCCTTACCAGCTGTGTGGGAATACATGTCAATACTTGTGGGCAATTTCACTCTCAGTAGTTTTGGCATAAGCCTTTCATTGGCAATATTTCTGAGTAACACAGCCTTCCATTTGGCAATTATTAAGTGAAGCAGCTGCTTACTCTCAACAGTATGTTTTTTCTCCTGATAGTCCATGTATCCTCTGTCTGTCCTCCTCCCTAAAACACAAATTGTATGTTATCCAATATAAATTTCTTGGCATCCTTCACTGTGTTTGAGGAAATGTACAGACCAGAGAGGAAGTGCATTCTGCTCTTGTTTTTGCAGGGGACTCTCCCTGCAAAATTTTCATTTAGTGAAAAAAGCATTGCCTATTGCTTCGAGTGTCTTGTTTGACATGTTTTAATGCCCCCCCTTTTTATTAACAGACGAGAGGAAAAACTTAGCCTGATTGTAACAGCCATTTAGAGGGCATCACTACTTTATTCCATTGGAAGATAACTCCTGTAAATCTTTTCCAGGTTCACACAGATATTTTACAGGATTCAGATTGACCTCCTGTTGCATTCAGTTACATTAATTCCATACAATAAAATGAAAATGTAATTGAAAAAATCATAATAAGCAATTCTCCCATAACTTTGGGAAAAGATTTTCTCTATTTAGTATTTCCATGTAGTCTCTCTTTTGCTGACATTTTCTCTCCTAAATATTCCAGAAGATTGGATTTCATCGTAGAGCTGCCCTTCTGGCTTTCTAGAAAACCTTGCTCTTATTTTTGTTCCGTAAATATCTTTTAAAAAAATGATGCAGTGCAACCTCTGAAAGACCATTGTTCAAAGAAGATATGTGAAATACTATTCTAAGAGGAATGATCGTGACAAGGAAAGGCAGGATACAATGAACAGAGGTGAAACAAGGGTGGAGCGAAGGCAAGTAGTTCTGCAAGACTCTGTTACACTGGAGTCAGCGGCCCCTCCCCCTTGCTGTTGGAGCCATTCCAGCAGCGACAGGTGAGTGTCCTGTGTGTTGCCTTTGCCACCAGAATGGCTCCAACAGCAAGGGGGAGGGGCCGCTGACTCCAGTGTAACGGAGTCTTGCAGAACTAGTTGCCTTCGCTCCACCCTTGTTACACCACTGACAATGAATAATGTCTAATTCCCAGCCTGGAATAGGCATGTACCATGTAGCATACCAGCAGGAATAGCATTTCACAAGACCATCTCTATCATCACTATTAGCAGCAACAATGCAAGGAAAGGGGCAAGTCAGGATGGGGAGACAAGAAACCCATACTGCCTCCAAAGGAAAAGGATTATAGCTGCCTCACCTGAGAATACCTCACTCAGCTTCCATACACCTGGAATGGTAGCAGAAAGCATTGCCATCCAGGTAAGTTGGAGCTCTGGCAAACAAAATGATTTCCCTTGTCTTACATAACTGTCATGCCAGGGAAACCTAAGGGTGAAGCCCAAATATCAAGGAAGCTGACAATTATTCTCAGGACTATTTGGTTCTAAGCATGACATATCTACGGGGAAGTAAGTAAAACTAACTTCTTGCTAAATACGTTCGCAAATTATCACGACGTGTCCAAATTTCAGAGTTAAAAACTAACATCTTGCCGGGAAAACTCCGTCGTTTTGATAAGGTTTATTTTAAAAATTTCAAAAATGTTACAACAGTTTACATTTTGCCACAGACATTTGCGGCATCCTCAGAAGTATTACACCACCAGCAAATGACTACTATATATAACACAGCCCCAAGAGCCCGGATGTAACACATTGGCACGCAGCGGACAACTCTGTTAACGAGCGAATAGGTGTGTTCCTCTCACTGATTGCCTGATTGCCCCCACCGCCACCATTGCATGCACCGTGCATGCCTTTGGTGTGGCTGCATGTATGAACTGGAAGGGGATAGGACTGGGCAGTGAGTGATATCATTTCATGGGCACGGGGAGAAAATGTGGTAGCATCATATCCTGTATTCCTTTAACTATATTCTGGAGAGAGGAGGGAGAATGCAATATGAAGTTGCTGTTTTTGAGGGCAACCAAGTCATTAGTGTCACTTCTATTCTGGCCTCAGGATGTATCAGTTAGTACAAGAGAAGGCAGTAAAGCTACACATATACTGCTTGAACTCAAATTTAAGTTCCATTTGTTCAGGCACTGCTATAGGCATGAGTGATTTTGCTTGCCTCCATTGGTGTGAATAGAGTGATGTAATTCCTTTGAGACATCATTTTAATGCAAAATTGTTCAAACCATTTTCTTATGTAGAAGTCAATTTCCACCAGCAGCAGTCAAAATCCGTTTTGCATTTCCCACATTTAATTCAATGCTAAAGCTGACGTTGCCTAAACCGTGAACACAGTTTGACATTGAATCAGCTTTGCTTTGTATTTCACATTGGGCCAGTTCAGATGATACTTCAATCGTCCAATTGGCCCCATGGGAATTAAGGATACATTCACTCAAGCCAAACAAGAGCCAGTGCCTGCTGTCGGATCTGCCACGGCTGCCTTTAAAAACAAATCAATACTTACAATTACTTACATTACTTCCCATGTGATCCTTTTAGTCAAAACAGGAAGTGCAGGTCATGCAGGAAACAGGGACAGTGCAAAGGAAAGAGCGTGGTGAGTGAGTAGGGACCCGAGGTGGATTATCTGCTTCCCACTTGCAACAAGTGAGTGGGAAGCAGATCGATGTGGTTGTCTATCCAAAGGGGGATGGGGGGATGCAATGGCCGACTGGTGGAGAAGGGCACCCCAAACCTACCATTCCCCTATCTGTCCTAGACACAAACTGCATCATGACTGGGCTAGCCCTGAATGCACTCATGGTGTGTACATGTCCTGGATTTTCTTGTTGCTTTTGGTGCATTCATTTGATCGTGGAGGTGGCAATTCATTCTAACGTCCTCTTTGCGCATACTGCCAATTCTACGCTTAAACTATATCCTTAATCATTGCGGTCTGTCAGTCAATTGAAGTATCATTCAAACCAGCCTATGAATTTGATAAGTTACACATTCCAGATTAATGATAATCTTCTCAAAAGGTTTTTTTTTAACTCCTGTCTTAATTCTTACAGCTGTTTAATTCATCAGGAGTCTCCAAATTGTTTATCCATATTTACAGCTGGATGACAATTTGACTAAAAAACGTGAACGAAACATGGAACCTTGAAAATACTGGAGTGTTTTTGGCATACCTTACTGTAGCGTGTGCATTACAGTATTCTTAATTTTTAAATACATAAAACTAACAGCCTGGTATGACAACCCAAACCTGGCAAGTGAAATCAACCATTGGAGAAAGCGGAAGTAATTTTCTGTTGTGCTTTTGATATTTGTAACAAGTCTTTAATCAAAGTTCTTGTCAGGCTATTTATATGAAACCACAGATTGGTTAACCTGAAGAGAAACTTTTCTAATTCACTAGGTTTATGTGGATTGCTTGATTAATCATTCATGGCAGAGAATTACCAGTGTTATGAACCTCTTGGTACTTGCTGCCCTGAGTAAAGTATTGTTTCCTGGGACTTCAGCTGACAGACTTGAATGCTGTTCTTGCTTTTAGACTAGGCAGGCTTCGAACGTTTCCTATGAAGCCCAAGGAGAAAAGTATTTATTCATATTATTGGGGCCCCCAAATTCAGTTACCTCATACAAAATGATTGTAATAAAATGAAAATACAATTTGCAACAAACACAGCAATGAAAAGATGAGACAATTTTTGGGGATTAATAATCCAAAGGTTTAAGGCAGTGGTCCCCAAACTGGGAGGCGTGGCTCCCAGGGGAGCCGCAGAAACCAGCCAGGGGAGCCGCGGAGTGCCATGGAATCCTCGGAAAACAGTGCAATGCCAATTGGCAGGCATCAACATAATGTAATGGGGAGCCAATGGTCAAGGGAGCCACAGGTCGAAAAAGTTTGGGAAACACTGGTTTAAGGGCAAAGGGGGTAATAGCTTTGTTTAATATTATCAATATAGGATCTGCAGTGATTGCATTTTATTTAACTACCAACCCTCGTGGAGAGCCCTTGGTACGAACTAGTGAAGCACTTCTCCTTCTACCTCAGCCTCTCTTAGTGGGTGACCTACAAGGTTGGAATCAGAGATTGGCCAGGTTGGGGGTCTGGCCCCCAGGGACCCAATTGGCCAATCCCAGTCACCAACAGACACTGGCAGCACTGCAGATGGAATGCCTAGCAGCCCTCTCATCTGCCCTCCACCAATGGGCTTCTTCAGAGGCCTCTGCACCATCAGACCGGCGGGGGAAAGCCAGCGATGCCACCTTGGGGGGGGGTGCTCCTTTCTCAGTGTTGCTGGGGCATTACAGAAAGAGCACCCTCCCTCCGTCACTCCAGAGGTGGGAGATTCCTTCTTCTCAGATAGTTGCACAAGGATTCTGCAGTTGGCCATGCTGTCTTGTTACACCCCTCATGAAGAGAGCTGCTGGTGAAGAAGGAGTGTCATACTTCACAAAAGGAATGATAACCTAACAAACTCCCATGGGAGTAAAATCAATGCAGAGATATAGATGACCAATTAGTGAGTGATTACTTACCATGCTGTATGTTTAACCGTTTGGTAAACCAGTCATGTATCATTCTGCCATGCGGTGTAAAGATTTTTGCAATTCCCCTTGCTTCCCCAGATTTCTGAAGAGCTGACGAAGGGCCCAATCCTATCCAACTTTCCGGCGCCAATGCTGCTGTGCCAATGGGGCATGCACTGCATCCTGCGGTTGGGCGGGGCAGTCACGGAGGCCTCCTCAAGGTAAGGAAATGTTTTTTTCCCTTACCTCAGGACTGCATTGCAGCTGCATAGGCACTGGAAAGCTGGATAGGATTGGGCCCAAAACGTGGTCAACTCTCTTCAGTACTCTGAAGCATAATACAGACAGGTTACATGCCATGGGAAGTTAGCGCTTGGTAAATGGTTGTCTCAAAATGGAATGGGGCTCAAAAACTCAAACGCTGCCCCATCATGGTAGTTAAAATATTGTATTAAATTAAATAACTCCCCATTTCTTACCCGAGTACCCCCAAACCCACCAACTGAGCTGGGTTGTCTCATTATAAAGACAGTACAAACAAGTTTCAGAGGTATGTGCATTTCTACTTCAGATGAACGGTGGAAATTCCCAGTTACAATATTGCTTCCCTTCAATATGGCTTTGTTCTTGTACATCACTGCTCCCTGTCACCACCATTCCAACCTTGATGCCTCAGGCCGATAGCCCACACACGCAAACTCATGCCTTGGCAAAGCAGTAACTGGTTGTGTAGCCTTAAGTATATGATTACAGGTTTATTTGGGGAGGGGGAAACTATGAATGTGTGAGGGTTTCTTCCCAGGTTCACTTCCCTGAAGCAACCAATGGAGCAAACATATCATGATCTCTGTGAAGTAATTAAGAAGTAGAAAGGAAAACAAAACAGTGATTATTTGAAAAAATGTGGTCAGGCTATTGCATCTTTTATCAAGCATTGAAGAGAAAAAAAATGCTAAGAATGAGAAGTCATTGGGAAGGCGAGGACATATGAAATATTACATCATGCTGGCACAAAGGATGCTTTTGGCTAAAGATATGACAGGCAGGCACACTCCCTTCCAGCACAAAACATGGAGGCAATGATAAATATGAATTATGACATGTATTTGATGGCTGGGAAAGACCAAACCGATCACTTACAACAGTCACATCTAGGGAAAAGTCCAGCGAGGGGGGAAAGTGCTTCTTCTTTTTTATTACTTTCAAAAATGTTCTGAATAGATCACATAGCCAGGGTCACTCTGTGCCAGACTTCAATATTGATTAAAATACTACCTGCACCCACACGCTCGATCCAATTTAACATGCTTCATTATTGTCTCCATTCAAACTAACATTTACCTTTACAGACAGACGTACAGTGCATCTCTACACAGAAGTAAGCCCCTCAATGGGACTTGCACCCAAGTAAGGATGTATAAGATTGCAGCCTTCAGAGTGTCATTCACAACCCACTGAAGTCTGCTGGTAAAATCCCACTTGCCCAAATACAATGAAAGGGTTAGGGTATATAGATGCAGAAGGAAGCTTATGGATGTGGGATGAATCACACACCCTTGACTACACAGCTGCCCTCCCTACCCTGCCTTTAAGACTGTCAGTATGCATTACCGATACAATCCATTCATTACTGCACTTTTTTTTGGGTCTTGCCTGCAATTATTTAGAGAGAAAAGCAAACTTTGCTTGCATTTACCTCTTGTATTGAGAACTGTAATATTTGGGTCTTTATAGGCATCACCCTGCCTTCTCCTGTTATCACCTAGCATTATATGTGCCGCACATATACGTTTAAAACAACTGGCTCACATTTTCATTCATACATCTTATTCTGAATTAATTACATTGTAAAACGACATCAAGTGGCTGTGTTCTACCCTTTAACCTAATTCTACACTTATTCTTCTGTGAAACTGTAATGTCAGATTAAGTTAAACCACTTTACACTCCAAGTTAAATGCTCTGCACCCTGCAATGCTGTTTAAGAGATTGTTTTACACAGTACTCATTTCCATTTATTTGTACAACCAACACTTCCAAATGACTTTTTGGGCATGATTTTTCTTTAAATCTAACTTCATTAGCGTTTTAATGATTTCAGAGACTTTTTTTGTCAAGACACACAGGTTTTATAGGTAGACATGAGCTGGGATAGATTTTAAGTCAAAGCCTCTGTGTGGATTGGCAATGTTTGTTCCTACAATGGAACAGCTTCTCTCAACACCATAAAATCCATGAAGGTAAGGCACAATAAACCAGAGTGGAAGATTAAATCTGTCAGTGGATGTGGATTATGGTGTGTCAAGCAGGTACGTTTTGAAATATATATTTGCAAATACTAGTCAAGTGTATTACACTGAATTGTATGGAAATACTTTGCCACTGCACCTAGTAAGCACAGGCTTACCAGATCTCCAACCGGGACAAAGTGCTAGACCTTTAGGAGAAGGAATATGGGCAGGTGTAGCTTGCTTGTTAAACCTTAGAGCACAATCCTAGGCATGTCTACTCAGAAGCAAGCCCCACTGAACACAATCGGGCTTGCTTCTGAATAGACATGCCTAGGATTGTGCTCTAAGGTTTAACAAGCTACACCTGCCCACATTCTGTCTCCTAAAGGTCTAGCACTCTGTCCCGGTTGGAGATCTGGTAGGCCTAAGTAAGCACAACCTGTCCCACGAATAACAGAGACATAGGCTTCCCCTTGGTGCAATCTCACACATTTATGGTTTATGTGTGACTACCACATTCATGCACACAAGACTGACCACATAGGACTTCCCACCTGATAGCCACCCTGCTGGGAGTGTCTGGTGAGAAGCAGCAATCGGATAGAAAAGATCCACTTGTTCAGATCAGTGTGGTGCAGCTGTGATATTTGCATGCATGTTGCAGGCATGTGCAAAAGTATCACAGGCAAGTGGCTGCACACAACAGAAGAGGTGACTATAGTCCAGTTTTGCCTTTCTTCCTCTCAGTGACACATGAGCCGACCCTATTGAAAGGAAGTGCTAGTGGAACACGTGTTCTGCCTGTGCTGGCTGCTGCAAAAGTGCCGTAAAGCGCTTTGCGGCAGGGCAGGGAGACGGCACACCAGTGGGAGCCTTCCTGCATATGCCAGTGGAGTGACAGAAGCCCGTTGGAGCAGGTAAGCCCAGTGCAGGGGGCATAAAGGGGCAGGGGAGGGTGGGGAGGGGGTTGAACAGGGCAGGTGAAGGCAGAATGGGGAGGAGATACGGCAGGGTATGCTGATGAAGCCTAGAGGGGGTGGCAGCACACTGAATCCTAATCCCCTTTCCAGGCCCAACCCACCTGAATGGATCAACTCGGACTTGTGCCAGTGACATCACTGGCACAGGTCCAATTTGACCTGTTGTGGCAGCTGGGGCTTACCCTGGGACAAGGGGTCAAATGTCCCCTTACCCCAAGGAGACATCCAGCAGCCAAATATCCCCCAAGGGGTGCAGCATAGCCCATGCCAGTACCGCTGCATCACTGCACAGGGATTTACAGCCTGATCCTGCGTAAGAATCCACAGCCAACCCATTGGGCTTGCCACAGCATCCTGCGCCCTTCCCAGACTGGTCTGGCATGGCCCGGGGACTCCTCCGGAGGAGATATTTGGCCCCTTCCCCCAGTGTATGGCTGCTCGGCCCCAATGGGCCTCATCAAATGTACATCGGCTCTCGTGCCAACAAACATCTGGGGCGGCGGGGTAATGTCCGCCCACTGGCGTCACTACAGGGGGGCGGAGCTGTAAGTTCTGCTGAAATCGGAGCCTCCCTTACACAGAGGAACGAAGCGGCCCCACCCCCTCACCTTCAGAGCCTTTCAGGGAAGCAAAAGCAACTTGCAGGAAAGCTCCTGCACGTTGCTTTTGCTTCCCTGAAAGGCTCCGAAGGTGAGGGGGCGGGGCCGCTTCGTTCTTCTGTGTAAAGGAGGCTCCGATTTCAGCAGAACTTACAGCTCTGCCCCCCCTGTAGTGACGCCAGTGTGTCCGCCCAGACTGGGAACGGGTGCAGGATATCAGCAGAGCTCACTGCCAATATCCCCACCCCTCCTGGGCTGGCTTGCCCAAAGGCTGCCCTTCCTCGCCGGCCGGCCGGCCTCCCCCACCTCTACACCGATTGGTGCATCTCTTACCTGCACCAATCGGCTGCAGGGTCGTCTGGGAGGCGGAGTAAGGGCTGCCAGCCAATGCGCCGGTGGCCCTTACTCCACGGGTGCCAAAAAAGCATTTTATGGCATGTTTATGGCACCCGGCGCCTGCAAAGCATGCACTCCGCAGGTGCTTGTTTAAGGACAATTGTGCTGCTCGTTAGGATTGGGCTGCCTGTTTGGATTGGGATGTCAGACTGGGACCTAGATCTCACTGTGTCTCCTCTATGCATTGTATCACTTCAGATTCCAGGTGGAGGCTCTAATCACTAAATGTTCCTCCATACCTTTCTCCCCAAATCCCTGAACATAAAACATTAGACGTCAAGTAGAAATATCCTAGCCTAGGCTTTTCCTTAACATGGTAGTCTTCAAATTTTTATTTTTTAAAAAGAGGAGTATTCCATGATGTGAGCCCCCATCTGCAATTTGAAGTGGTACGATTCTAAGACATAAGTTTATTTCCTTGGCTGATGTTTGTGTGAACTAGGCAATTGGTCATAAGCTGACGGGCACCTATTGGGTCTCACAAGTTTCCCTTAAATGACAATATGTACAAATAGGCTTACCATATCACCGACCGGGACGTTCCGTTTTGCCCTTAAGGGGAACGTCCCAGTCGGCGATATGGTAAGCCTATGTACAAAAGAAGGTGACTCATGTATAAGTTGGAACAAACATCAGTGGGAATACATAACCAAGACCTGAATGTTCTCTCCCTTGACTGATTGGAAGTTCGCAGCATCCAGACATGCCTAACACTAGGCTTACCAGATCTCCAACCAGGACAGAGTGCTAGACCTTTAGGAGAAGGAATGTGGGCAGGTGTAGCATGTTAAACCCTTAGAGCACAATCCTAGGCATGTCTACTCAGAAGCAAGCCCCATTGTGCTCAGTGGGGCTTGCTTCTGAGTAGACATGCCTAGGATTGTGCTCTAAGGTTTAACAAGCTACACCTGACCACATTTCTTCTCCTAAAGGTCTAGCACTCTGCCCCGGTTGGAGATCTGGTAAGCCTACCTAACACCTACTTAAGAAATTCTGACATTCCTCCATAAAGATATCCAGGAGTAACTTAGAACATAAGAATAACCTTGCTTAATCAGAGGACGGTCCATTCAGTTCTGCATTTTGTTTCCAAGAATGGCCAGACAGATTACTTTGGAAGCTCACAGATAAGGGAAGGAGAAGATGGGTATCCCTTTTGTTGGTCTCCAGCATGTGAACGTTAGAGGCATATGACCTCTGAACATGGAGATTCAATTTAGCTATCATGGCTAATAGTTGTGGAAAGATCTATCCTCCATGAATTTGTCTATTCTTTTTCAAAGCTATTTCAGCTAGTGGCAATTATCACATCTTGAAGTACTGAATCCTGCAAGTTAATTATTTCCTTCAGTTAAACATTTTACAACCTGTTCGGCTGAGTAGTTCTGCAGTAGCATTAACTCAACTCAACACTAACTCAATAGTATGAGCTTGACAATAAGTTGGAGGGGCACAAGTTACCAATTATTGGTAACTTGTTGGTAACTTGTTGTAACTCTCCCTGCCCTGCCAATAAGTTGGAGGGGCACAAGTTACCAAGCATTCCTCTGCTCACCCCAAAAGTGCTTGAAGTGATCACTGTGGTTACTCAAAAAGCTCTCACCTCTATTGCTACCCACCTTTGCCCTTTCCTAAGGCCCCAGAAGCTTACCATGGAGCAAGGGAAGGTGGTAGCAGATGCTCCAGGTCCCTTCCATCACTGCCACTGCTTTCCTCTGCCCCAAGCCCCCCCCCCGAAACGTGAGAAAGGAAAGGATGGGGTAAGTGTAAAAATTACACTTTTAAAAAACGTTTCACACCGGAATCACCGCTGCCGCCATGCTGTTCCTGCCCCTTAAGGTGGCAGGGAACAGCATTCGGTTCTAGTGGTGGGTCACCACCCACCAGTTTGAGAAACACTGCTGTAGTGTAATCCTTTCAAGGCTTATGGTGAAAATCCACTGTCTCAAGGTCAGCTTTTCACGGCACAGATGTTTTGCAGTACTCACAGTGCAAGCAGGAAAACAACAGACATCAAACGGGTAGTTTCCTTTGGTACCACTGTTTGGACTATAGGTTGCTTCAGTGGACTGGTTCTCATCTCCACCTTCTCCATTCAAGATGTGGATACAAAGTCTATTTGTTGGTCTCCAGATATGACCACCTAGCCCCAGGAACTCACAGCAGATCCTTGAGTTGTAGACTACATAAGTAGAGTAACTTGTTGGCGGTTCAACCACTTCCCCCAGTTCAGAGGCATCGTTAGGGGGGGTGGGGCCTCCGGGGGGCCACCACCCCCAGGCAACAGGGTGCCAGGGTGGCGGGGGGGCAACTCACCCAGCAGTGGCGAAAAGTTGTGTTTTCAGCCTGGCGGCAGGTCAGGAATTGGTCCGCCCGCCCGGGCCCTTTGCGCTGTATATCGGGCGAAAAAACAGGGTGTGTGGGTTTTTCGCTCCAGAAATACTGGAAGCGGCCTGATCAGGCCAAAGGGGGTGGGGCATGGGCGGTCACATGGGGGTGTCATGTGGCCACAGCCCCCGGTGAAATGTCAATTGAAACACAGTCCCTTTGTTGGTCAACGGCAACTCTAACTGCCAGGTGATCTTTGCATGCATAAAGGTACATTTTCACCTTTCCTGAGAAACATGAAGAAAAAGCAAGAAACATGTTTATATACCCTAGGTGGCATTAGGCAAATACATCAAGGTCAGTTGATTGATTCATCTCAAGAAAAGCTGTCATATTCTGGAATACAAAACTGCCCTTTGTCAACAGAATCCATTTTTGGAATCCACTGCCTGTTCTTTCCTCGCTATGACTCACCTATTTGATCTGTCATCTTCAGCTAGATGTCTTCCGTCCTAAAGACAGTTTTGGAAACTCTTGACTACCTCCTGATTAAGGAAGGCACAAAATGCATTTTGAGAAATTCAACTTCTTGGTAGATCTCATTTTAACACCACCTGATGTGCTTCAAAAAGTTGAACATCTGCAGGAGGTTTATGGTATCTCACCCACAATTAAACCAAGCAGAAGCGATCTGGAGGCAGCTGGGCTTACAAATTTACTACATGCAGAGATGCCAGGAGTGAGGAAATAGCTAATTATGTTGAAATCAGAATGAAACTACAGTTTCAGTATAGTTAATTGGGTCACCAAGACTTTCATTCAACAGAAGAGTTTTGATAAGCAACATAGGGGATGGAAAATTTATGTTACATCCACTCCTAAGTAGGTTTTCCCTTGATTTATCATTATCCGCGTATAGACAAATGGAACAGCACACCAATTCAGTAGGTGAGTCTACAGGTAATCATTTAGAATCTGCTGGTGGGTTTTGTATTATGCAACATATGTTAATTGTCTCCGTTAATGCAAACACTTGCTCTGATACATCTGCCAGCATGATAAAGAGCTTCCCAGAAGTGTCTTGCACCCTGTGCTAGTAATTTTGTCAGTAGTGTGGTCAAGAGGGATAATCCACCACTGGCGCACTATGATTATCACCCAGCCAAAGAGTTGGCGCTCTGTGCCACCTGCCTATTACACAGCAGAATCCTGTGTAACTCTTGCACCGGTGTGAAAGTAGATCCATGGGTGTATGTGCATTTATGCCAGTGTAACTTGCCATGCGTTGATGAATGCAGGACGGACACCAGTGTAACCCCTCTCAGACACAGTTCAGATGCAGGACAGACATCAGCGCAACTCCGCCGGTGCAGAGGGAATTCTGGGGTCATTTGGCCCCCATGTAATGCCCCCTGCGCTGACAAAGGTGTACTGGTGTCCGTCCTGCATTCGAACTGCGCGAGCACGGCGTCCAAGAGGGGTTACACTGGTTTCCGTTTTGCATCCATCGACATACGGCAAGTTACAATGACATAAGTGCACTTACACCGGTGGACCTACTGTTACACCGGTGCAAGAATTACACAGGATTGCGCTTACAGAGATATAAAGCTGGAGACGTTTAGCAGGCTTTCAGCAAATGCAAAGCAAATGTCCCGTCATTTCAGAGTGCAGACATTTGCATTCACCAGGGTGCTCTTAAGTCTGCTGTGGCAGCCTCCAAGTAACATGTCCACAATAACAAATTGTCCACATCGGCCTCAACCTGTGCCAGCTTTTACATGCCTCTGCCTAGGCCTAGAAGGGGTCCACCCCATTTTGGAGGACCACCAGCAGAACATACCAGAGCATTGCTTGCACTGTGAAAAATGTTAACTCCTCCATTTTAGATGGAAACAAGTTTAGGCATGAGAAATTCTATAGAAACCCCACCCACCCCTGTCCAAAATTCGGCTCCGTGAACAATTTTCCATTGAGGTTTACCAGACAAATGGGCTCATCTGGTTTCCTCCTGTTAAAGCCACAAATGAAAGCCACATCATGACCTTAATATAAACGATGAAGTCTATATAATTGGGGTTCGACCAGGCCAGGCAGTGGCTGAGAGCGCAAAGCGATCAGAGGTCCCACTAGGCTAGACTGAACCCTGTAATCTCAGTACTGGTGGCAGTAGCAGTAACCAATTTACCCTCAGAGGTGTGCAGGGGTGGTGCAAAGTGTTGTCCCAGGGCTCCCATTTCCCTAGCTCTGGCACTATTTATAGTTTAATTTTAAATAAGCCAGTCCCCTACACAAATCTTAGGCTGCACTCTGCTAATATCATTTTTTATAACTTCTATCCTGGGCAGCCCAGAGCATGCAGCAGCACTGGCACAGCATCTCCTGCATGCTGTGGTTTGGCATGACCCTTCATGGATCATTGCCTTGTCGTGGCGAAGGGGCTTGCGTAACTCAATGAAGCCATGAGCTATGCCGTGCAGGGACACCCAAGACGGACAGGTCGTAGCAGAGAGTTCTGACTAAAAGTGATCCACTGGAGAAGGAAATGGCAACCCACTCCAGTAACCTTGCCAAGAAAATCCCATGAACAGTACCAAAAGGCTAAAAGATATGACGCCGGAAGATGAGACCCTCAGGTCAGAAGGTGTCCAATATGCTACTGAGGAAGAGCGGAGGACTATTCCAAGTAGACCCAGAAAGTATGAAGCGGTTGGGCCAAAGCCAATAGGACGTCCAGCTGTGGATGTGTCTGAGGTTGAAAGGAAAATCCAATGCTGCAAGGAGCAATACTGCTTAGGAACATGGAATGTGAGGTCTATGAATCAAGGCAAGCTGGATGTGGTCAAAAATGAGATGATAAGTTTGAACATTGACATCTTGGGAATCAGTGAACTAAAATGGACGGGGATGGGTGAATTTAATTCAGGTGACCATCATATCTACTACTGTGGGCATGAATCCCTTAGAAGAAATGGAGTAGCCCTCATAGTCAATAAAAGAGTGGGAAAGGCAGTACTGGGGTGCAACCTCAAAAACGACAGAATGATTTCAGTTCGAATCCAAGGCAAACCATTCAACATTACAGTAATCCAAGTGTATGCCCCAACCACTGATGCCGAAGAAGATGAAGTTGACCGGTTCTATGAAGACCTACAACACCTTCTAGAACTAGCACCCAAAAAAGATGTCCTTTACATCATAGGAGACTGGAATGCTAAAGTAGGAAATCAAGAAATAAACGGAACAACAGGAAAGTTTGGCCTTGGAGCGCAAAACGAAGCAGGGCAAAGGCTAACGGAGTTCTGTCAAGAGAACATGCTGGTCATAGCAAACACTCTTTTCCAACAACACAAGAGGCGACTCTACACATGGACATCACCAGATGGTCAATACCGAAACCAGATAGATTATGTGCTTTGCAGCCAAAGATGGAGAAGCTCTATACAATCAGTAAAAACAAGACCTGGAGCTGACTGTGGCTCAGATCGTGAGCTTCTTATTGCAAAGTTCAGGCTTAAATTGAAGAATGTAGGGAACACCACTAGACCAGTCAGATATGACCTAAATCATATCCCTTATGAGTATACAGTGGAGGTGAAGAATAGATTTAGGGCATTAGACCTGGTAGACAGAGTGCCTGAAGAACTATGGACGGAGGTTCGTAACATTGTACAGGAGGCAGCAACTAAAACCATCACAAAGAAAAAGAAATGCAAGAAGGCAAAGTGGCTGTCAGATGAGGCTTTACAAATAGCTGTGGAAAGAAGGAATGCGAAAAGCAAGGGTGAAAGGGAAATATATAAACAACTGAATGCAGATTTCCAAAGAATAGCAAGGAGAGATAAGAAGGCCTTCTTAAATGAACAATGCAAGGAAATCGAGGAAAACAACAGAATGGGGAGGACTAGAGATCTCTTCAAGAAAATTGGAGATATCAAGAGAACGTTTTGCGCAAAGATGGGCATGATAAAGGACAAAAAAGGCAGAGACCTAACAGAAGCAGAAGAGATTAAGAAGAAATGGCAAGAATACACAGAAGAACTATACAAGAAAGATCTTAATGTTCATGATGACCACGCTGGTGTGGTCACTGACCCAGAGCCGGACATCCTAGAAGTGAAGTCAAGTGGGCCTTAGGTAGCATTACTAACAACAAAGCTAGCGGAGATGATAATATCCCAGCTGAGCTACTTAAAATCCTAAATGATGATGCTGTTAAAGTGCTGCACTCAATATGCCAACAAATTTGGAAAACTCAGCAGTGGCCAAAGAATTGGAAAAGGTCAGTTTACGTTCCAATTCCAAAGAAGGGCAGTGCCAAAGAGTGTTCAAACTATCGCACAATTGCACTCATTTCACATGCTAGCAAGGTTATGCTCAAAATCCTACAAGCTAGGCTTCAGCAGTACGTGGACCGAGAACTACCAGAAGTACAAGCTGGGTTTCGAAGAGGCAGAGGAACTAGAGATCAAATTGCCAACATGCGCTGGATCATGGAGAAAGCATGAGAGTTCCAAAGAAACACCTACTTCTCCTTCATTGACTACGCAAAAGCCTTTGATTGTGTGGATCACAACAAACTGTGGCAAATTCTTAAAGAGATGGGGGTACCAGACCATCTTACCTGTCTCCTGAGAAACCTGTATGCGGGTCAAGAAGCAACAGTTCGAACCAGCCATGGAACAACTGATTGGTTCAAAATTGGGAAGGGAGTATGGCAAGGCTGTATATTGTCACCCTGCTTATTTAACTTATATGCAGAGTACATTATGAGAAATGCAAGGCTGAATGAATCGCAAGCCGGAATCAAGATTGCCGGGAGAAACATCAACAACCTCAGATATGCAGACGATACCACCCTAATGGCAGAAAGTGAAGAAGAACTAAAGCGCCTCTTGATGAGAGTGAAAGAGGAGAGTGCCAAAGTTGGCTTGAAACTCAACATTAATAAAACTAAGATCATGGCATCTGGTCACATCAATTCCTGGCAAATAGAAGGGGCAGAAATGGAAGCAGTAACAGATTTTACTTTTTTGGGTTCCAAGATCACTGCAGACGGAGACAGCAGCCATGAAATTAAAAGACGCTTACTCCTTGGAAGGAAAGCTATGGCAAATTTAGATAGCATAATAAAAAGCAGAGATATCACCATACCAACAAAAGTTCGTATAGTCAGGGCGATGGTGTTTCCAGTAGCAATGTATCGTTGCGAGAGTTGGACCATAAGGAAGGCTGAGCGCCGAAGAATATATGCTTTTGAACTGTGGTGCTGGAGAAGACTCCTGAGAGTCCCTTGGACTGCTAGGAGATCAAATCAGTCAATCCTAAATGAAATCAACCCTGACTGTTCCCTGGAAGGACAGGTACTAAGGCTGAAGCTCAAATATTTTGGCCACCTAATGCGAAGAGAGGACTCTCTGGAGAAGACTCTGCTGCTGGGAAAGATTGAAGGCAAAAGGAGAAGGGGAAGGCAAAGGATGAGATGGTTAGACAGCATCACCGATGTAACAAACATGAAAATGAGCGAACTCAGGAAGATAGTGGAGGACAGGAAGGCCTGGCGGGATGTGGTTCATGGGATCACGAAGGGTCGGACACGACTTAACGACTGAACAACAACAAATGGGCTGGCTGGGGACCAGGCAACGAAAGTAAAACTTTTGTAAAACCTACCTACTCTACTTCTGCCTTCTTCCCAATGGGACTACTCGGAACTGCACTGGCTCTTTGGCTGACGGAAATCCAAGCGGGTCCAAGGGGGTTGTTGAGTCCAGGCCAGGTATCAGTGCTGCTGTTGTCATCAATATCCGCCCCCAGCCTACTCTCAACATGCCCCTCCAGCCAGTCCCAATCCCTGTCCTGATCCTTCCCCTGAACGCCCCCTCTACCAACCTACCTGCTCCTGCAGGGTCTTGGCATTCCATTGGCATGCACCTGGGGCCTCCAGCTCTTGGTACTGGTGGCCCTGGCCCATGCATCATTACAGCAGCTGCAGTACCAGTCGCCTGGAATTTGCGCTGATGGAGCACGAGTTCTGTCAGTGCAAGGCCCAGGTAGGATTACATTTGTTGTTAGACAGAATGACTACATAAATTTAAAGTCCTACATTTATCTTAAGTTCTATATAAGGTGGACCATTAACCCAAAGCATTTAAGAGTTCTTTATAGATACCCTGTAAGATGAGAGAAATTACATACCACACTGGAGACTGATATCAATGTTTCGCCTGACAATTGGATGTGTGCTCCAAGGATGGGGAAGAGGAAAAGTGACTGATGGCGCAATCCTCCCTAACTATCCGCCTGCGGAGCATGAATGGAGGAGGGTGCCGTAAATGCACAGTAAAGCGCGTTTTCGGCACCCTTGGAGTAAGGCCTGCTGGCGTGGAGGCTGGCAGGCCTCTGTCTGCCACGCACCCGGCCCTTTCCCCGCCACCCCGAATGTACGTCGGCTCAAGAGCCGACATACATCTGAGGAGGCCCATTGGGGCCGGGCAGCCCTACACGAATGTCCCCTCCCGAGGAGCCCCCGGGCTGCACTGGAGTGGCATGGGAATGGCTGAGAATCCTTAAGCAGGATCGGGCTGTGAGTCAGTGCACTGAAAAAGAACAATAGGAGAATGAAGTGCGAGTCTGCATGGGCCACCATTGCCTGAACTGCTTACGTCACATTTAAAAAATGATCGTTTTGCTCCCAATGAACATGGACAAATGTGTTTTCTCATTCTTCTTCGACCTCAATTTTGCATTTTTTCCATGAGATATCTTCATTCTAATTAGCAACTCCCTTGATACCTTCATGGATCCTTTCCTTGCTGCTCCTAATTTAAACTATTTTTACTGTCATGTGTCAGGCACGCTATATTGCTTGGAAGCTCCCTTGCCAGTTTGTGACCTTGTTCAAGGGGATAGTCTGTTAGCAAATAATGATGCCCTGCCCCAGCTGGAATCTGAAAAACACAGTACCATCACTACCCGTCTCATTTAAGAGTAGCAAAGAAACAGGGGAAAACAAAACTGGAGTTTGCCATTTACCTGCGAATAACAACCACTAATGAACTGCTCCATACACATTCACAGCCCCTGGGATTTCTTTCCGAATCTCAATAGCACAGGCTTTGTTAGTTAGCACTTCATTTGTAACCATCACTGAAGTGATGGAGACTGAAATATTGTGCTTTAAGCTTGGATTGTGCCCCTCCCCACTGCCCTTAGAGGAGGGGAAGGAGAAAAGAAGACATCGAGCATATTCACCCACGCATTTTTCTACTGTGATGAATTCCCATTGTTTTGATTTTATGGAAGCTGTTCTGGGAGGCTTGTCAGCTGAAGGGTGGGGTACAAATGCTTCAAATAAACAAACAAGGAAATGTAAGAAAGTGCAAAAACAGGACTGTTGTGCTAAATAGCTGGTGTAAGTCTGAAGGCAGTCAGGGGGCATGTCAGGCCTGGAAAAGGGGAATAAATTATTAGCATGCATGACTGCTGCGGAGACCCACCCTCTCCCGCTCTCGAACTGCTCCCTGTCTGCCCTGATCCTCCCCTGAACCCCCCGTGCTGCCACCTTACCTGCTCTGTCATGGCCTGGGTGAGCTGCAGTTCCACAGCACATGACAGTACTATGCCATTTGCAGCACCAGAGCATACAGCAAGAGACTGCAAGATTCGCTGCCGTAAGTCTCCGATAGGATTGAAGCATCAATGTTCATAGGGAATACTAAGAAAAACTAGAATTTTTTTGGGATTGCTGAGTTTTGAACTAGCTAGAACCTATCTGCTAGATGTTGGGTGGGGATCTGACTGGTTGGGACTATCAGAGCTTCCTTGCTTGATGTTTTCTATAATATCTTCTCAAACCCGCACATGGATATCATTAGAGGTTTTCCAGACATTTGCTTCTCAGGTGCTCAAGACTCAATTGTACTCAGACCACAGTGAGACCCCAGAAGAAGAAGAAGAAGAAGAAGAAGAAGAAGAAGAAGAAGAAGAGTGAATGACTTAGACCTAGGCTTACCATATTTTTCATGACCCAATCGGAAACACACAGATTTTATTTGGCGTCATTTTTTTTTTATCTGCACTGCATTGTGAAGTAATTTTTTTTTTTTGCCCCCGGCTGTGGCTGTGGCCGCCACCATTTTTCCTTCAGCTGCTCTCCTCCAGATCTCTTTGTTCCTCCAATTGTCCTTGTTGTCTCCTCGCCAGCCTTGAGATTCATGAGCCTCGCGCATGCGCACTATGCAGCCTGCAAGCCCTTGGTTTAGGAGAACTTCCAGGCTGCTTATGCACATGCATGTGGTTTGCCATTTTCATGAGCCGCATGCACAACGCAGTCTGGAAGCCCTTCATTCAGAAGTGCTTCCAGGCTGCTTGTGCACATGCGTGCGGTTCGCGAAAAATGGTGAGCCACATGCATACGCACAAGCAGCCTGAAAGCCCTTCTAAACAAAGGGCTTCTAGGTCACGCTGTGCACGTGCACTCAAGCCTTGAGGCTCACAATGAGGAGACAAGGAGACCTGGCCAGCCGGATGGTAGCTGGCCAGACTCAATCCCGGCAGCCATTTTTTCCGGGTGTTTTTTTTTTTAAAACGCAGCCATTCGTCTCGGTTTGTCAGGTCGGGACAGTGCCGGGATGGAGCCCCCGATACCGGGGTGGTCCTGGCCAAACCAGGATTAATGGTAAGCCTACTTAGACCCAAACAATGTTTTTAAATACCGTATTTCTTCGAGTCTAAGGCGCCATCGATTCTAAGGCGCACTTTTACTTTCAGTACCACCAGCAGGAAAAAAAAATCAATCAATTGTAAGACTCGCCTCCCTTCATTAAATCTACCTGCTCAGCACCAACTCTCCCCAGCATGTTTCCTGCAGCTGAGGATGACTGAGTGCACTGCCTTTGCATAGCATTTCTGGCCCCGTCAGAAAGTGCCATTTCCTTCATTACCTGGGCTTGGGGAGCTTCAGGGATGGCTGCGCAACCCTCTGCAGGCCACCCTGATCTTCAGTTTGGCGAAAAACAGCGATTTTGGGCCATTTCTGGTTTTCGCGAAAACCGGAAATGGCTGAAAATCACCGTTTATTGCTGAACTGAAGATTAGGGAAGCCTGCAGAGGGTTGCGCAGGCCTCCCTGAAGCTCCCGCAAGCCCCAGTAAGTAAGAAGATAGCATTTTGGGGTGCTTTTTGGAGACCTTCGATTCTAAGACGCACCCCATTTTTTGAAATGCTTAATTGGGAAAAAAACATGCGTCTTAGAATTGAAGAAATACAGTATTTGAAACTGGCAAATGTTCTAATGTGACCCCCTCAAATTTTTGAGTCAGGAATGCTAAAGCAAAATTCAAATACATATTTTGAATATGAAATCTCTAATTCTAATTTGGAATTAGTTTTATCAGCAACCCCGGATTATCAGTAGCAAAACAAACTTCAAATAAGAAATCTCAGCCCAGCAACTGTCAAATATTATTGACCTTTGCAAATGCCATTGAATAGCAACAAACGTCAGGATGGTGTAGTGGTTTGGGTGCTGGACCCAATAGAAGATCCATATTCAAATCCCCGCTCAGCTATGAAGCTTCCTGGGTGATCTTGAGCCAGTCACTATCTCTCAGCCTCACCACAGGGTTGTTGTGAGGATAAAAGGAGGCGAGTCATGTACACCACCCTGAGCTCCTTGGGGGGAAAGGCCGTATAAAAATGTGAAAAATAAATAAATAATCTTAGGCTGAACATTGTATGCTGTCAAATATAATATACCCGTGGTTTTCAAGAGCAGGGGTTCTCAACCCCTTCCCAGTCAAGTACCACCTCTGGCACCATTTTCCTGCTGTGTACCACCAGAAGTGACTAGCAATGACACCATCGCTAGTTTCTTCTGAGTTTTCAGGTTTTCAGAGGCCAGAAAATGCAGGGAGGAGGCTCTGGGCAGATGGGAGGGCCCTTCTCAGTGTTCCTGAGAGGCTCGGCCAAAGGCAGGAGCCTCTTGGGAATGAAAACGCATGGCTGAAAGCGCCATGTTAGAGCAGGTTCCAGCGGTCCGGTGGTCCGAGTACCACCACCAGTCGGCTGAAGTACCGCTGGTGGTACTAGTAGCACTGGTTGAGAACCCCTGTTCTAGAGAACCCTGGGTTCCTTGGAAACTAACCTAGATTATTCAGTGAGAACATTGTCAAAAAGACTTGTCCATCATATGATCTTCTTCCACAATGCATTAAGTGTATTCTAGAACCCACTGTCACAATGGAAAATGGAGAACCCAACACTGCTCCATGTAAACTGAATGTACAGGCTATACTGCAACTTTCTCTGTAATATCCAGAAATCGTGTGGGACGCACTTATAGTTTTTTGGGGTGAAGTCAATATGCAGAGTGTTCCCTGAAGGTAAACATTTGAAAACCGCTGTGACAGATCATTCTGAATCAGTTACCGATTCATCAGATACTAAATACCACTGCATGCCAACTACCAAATACTGCAAAATATCAGATATCAAACACTGAAATCCAATATAATGTGACTATATTCAAACAGATAATGAATACACGGAGTATATTCAACATCAAAGTTCTGAAAGGAGATTTTTAAGGAGCATTTTTGGGAGCAAATTTGTTTCAGCTCTAAAATGATTCGCATAGTGAGCCATGGCATGTAGGTTAAACCGCTCTGAGATTCCTTGTCCATGTAAACAAGGAGCGTTGATAAAAGTTAACAGCACCGGGTCAACAGCCCCTTGTAGGACCATGCCATTCTTGACATAGTCTCATATACTGAGAGGAAACAAAGACATGTTGTAAGCCCCTTTTATCTGAGGGCTGTCTACTTGGTTTCTTGTAGTTTTGGATCAATATTCTTGGCTGTGCAACAAATCATAGAAGCAAGTTGAAGGGCTGTCGCTTCAGTTTAACTGAAATAACTTGCAAGAGCATTTTGGATGCATGTTACAAGTAGATATTAAACTTGCCCCACTTTGTTTGCTTCTCTCTAACAAACCTTTGCAAAGGGTGGTAGAAAGCAGAATTGTAAAAATGATCATGATAATGCTCTCTGCATTGTATGCTCACCCAATGAGCTGGTGCTGCTACTCAGCATGATGATGGCAACAGATCCAATTCTTTAAATTCAAGGCAGCTCCAGTTATTTATAAAGTGGGGGCTGGGATCAAAAAGAGGCAAGGCAGAGAGCAAAAGAGCCAAGTGGCTCTGCACCCTCCTTCTGCACATGGCGGGACCCTCATCCTGTCTATTGGACCCACCTCTTGCAGATAGCTTAATGCCCTGCAGCCTCTCCCCCAGACACTTTTTTCCTGGTTGGGCTCACTTCCTATACTGGAGACTTCCTGGGGAAAAAAGGCCTTTGAGTAAGCCATGGGAAAGGCGGGGTCAGCGCCCCCACTCCTGTCATTCTTTTGTCCATAAGGTTATCAATAGACAAACTCCCCCAGGCTCAATTCAGATTGGTTCCACCAATTATGAGAAACATGGGAGGATTCTTGAAAAAAAGTTGTTTTTTCCCTAAGGTTCTAAATCTCTCATTATTTACTTTCTGCCTCCAAACTCTAAAACCCTTTACCTGGTGGCAGCAGCTCTGGTGGCAGTTGCTCCAGCAGTGGTGACAGAAAACGTTCTCTCTCCTCCACCTTCCCTGTGCCTAGAACAAATCTTACTAATGCAGTATCAAATGCAATTTCCCCAGGTTGCCTGGCATTGCCAGACAGATGCTAGTCTGTAAAAACTGCAATTCGTAGGCCTCCTGGTGTACGAGATGCTGACATCATAGCAACATTTGTTTCATGAACCAGGGAGGATAGAGTTAAGTCAGAGGAAGAGAACAAGGGAAGAATTCCATTTTTCCATCTTCCGTGCCACTGCAGCAGCAGCCAGTCAACTGGGTGGATGTCAGATCCTTGTAATATCAGGCCTTCAAGTGGCCAATTGGAAGAGCTATAGTCTGTATAGGCTTGCAGATAGTCCAGATCTGGCCACAGTAGATGTCCAAATAGAATGCAAATAGGGGGGGGGAGGGAGGAGGCATGATAAAGTCAGTTCAAGCAGAGGTCAAAACTTGGAGTACTGATCAGATATCAAAGGGGGCAGAAGAGCGACATAGTCAAAAGACCCAATGGCAAATCATGAACCAGAAGCTGGTACATGGTCAGAGCTAACTCCAGAGACTGAGTCCAGATAAGATGGGGCAAGCTTTGAGGTCAGCCAGTCAGGCCTTAGAAAAAACCATCCTGAGTCTTCTTGACTCCCCAGATCACTGGACCTGGTTGGGCAGAGGAGCTGCAGTAATATGCTTCCTGGTCTTTAGCTGGGTATCACTGTAGTCAGTATCTCCCTCGTAGGACTGTGGTCAGTAGCTCCCAGTGGTCAGTAGCTCCCAGTAGTCATAGGAATAGTACTGTAGTCAGTAGCTCCCACTAGTCATAGGAATAGATGGGGCGGAGGCATCACCCCTGCCTAGGGCAGCAAGCGGTGGCGGACTTTTTCTCATTGCCATGGCCGTGAAGTTTGGCCCACCCGCCTGGGCTCTCTGTAGGCTTATCCGGCCGAAAAACCGGTGTGTGTGTTTTCTGGCTGGAAATGGCGGGGGCATGAATCAGTGAGGCCACCCAGAGATGCGTCACTGAAATCCGCTCCCGGTAACATGTGATGCCACCTCAGGCCCCCTAGTGGCTAACTACGCCACTGATTCCAAGCCAAGGAATCACAGACTTTGGCAATGTGGCTCTTTAAAACAAGGGTTCCATCTTTTGCCTCCAACATGACTACAGCAAGCCTGGACGTAAATCTGCTGCCATCCTGCATGGTCTGAGCCTGACACGGAAATGGCAACTGGATCAAGACTCAGTTCCATAAAATCTGATGAGAAAGCACAAATGTCAACGACGCTGAATGCTGTGGTCATCAAATCCCCCCTGCTGCCAGCAATTAAAAAAATAACTGTTTTCAGCCAGAGTCGTGTCACTTTGGATGCACCTTGTCTTTTGCTCGACATTGCTTCAGCAAAGTGTCTGCTTTCAGCAAGACACGGCAGTCAAATGAAATAAACTGTTATGTATAAAGGGTGATGATTAACTTACCCATCAGCAAAAGGAGAAAGGGAAGGAGGATGTGTCGTGTTCGAATGCATTCAGCTTAAAGCACACCTGTTTCATGCTCTTTTGAGAATGTGCCCTGAATAACCAGGCTTGGTCCTTTCTCTCTGCAAATGTGCAGTGTGAATTTTAAGCGGGGACTTAACTGCTTTTGTGTCATTTTTAGTGTCAGTTCCTTAACTGTATGAAACGGCTAACTTTATGCTTCAGGTGTCCTTGCCTAGATGCAAGTAAACAATATTTTAAAAACACACTGTAAACCTGACACCTTTCCTAGGCAATGCCTTCCATGCATAGGCCTGTACCTCCATTTTGAGAATAATTAGCAACCCCCCCACTGGCAAGTGTAGACCTGCAGCAACTTAGCTGTGGTATCTTGCCAATGCCAGCTGTGTTTCAGTATTTATTTACTCAGATCACAATATTTACGCAGGATAAGCTCGCTGAGATGGCAAAGGGCTAAGCTGAGACCCTGCAGCTCCGTTGCAACTTGCTTTCCAAAAGCGGAAGCAACATGCAAGGATTGTATTAAGCCCTCCCTCAGAAGAGGCCACTCAAGAGAATTCGAGTTTAAATAATGGGTAGGTTCTCAGATTTTCATGACGTGTCCAGATTTTAGAATTAAAAACAAACATCCTGCCAGGAAACTCTGTCGTACCATGCAATTTTATTATAATAAACTAGATGTTAAAACTTTAAAAACTATTTTAAGTTTTCATGGCCCACAATAATTCTTGAATTTACTAGAGCAAATGGGTATAGAGCCATGACAAAGAAGTTTTTAAAATGGTATCAATAAAAAAACGAGGCAAACTTAAGCGCAGCTTGAAAATAGTAGTTTAAAATATTAAAAATATTAAAAACATAAACACTTAATTTTTTAATTTTAATGTTTTTAATTTTTTAATGTTTTAATTTTTTAATTAATTTTAATGTTTAACATGTTATTTTAAGTGTTTATGTGTTTTTAATATTTTTTAATATTTTTTTTATATTTTCAACTACTATTTTCAAGCTTCACTTAAGTTTTCCTCGTTTTTTATTGATACCTGCTGCTGCTTTCTCCTCACGGGATGGCTCCGACAGTTAGGGGGCATGGCTACCTCCTGCTCGCTCGGTAAAGGGTCTAGGACGGAGCGATACTTACGGCCCCGCCCCTACCGGAGCGACGCCTCTGCTGGGGTCACCTATGGGTCTCCTTGGACATATGTCACCACTTTTGGTGGCGTATGTCTGAGGAGAGGAAAGAGACTGGGAGCACTGGAATGAGGGGGGCTAAGATCTGGCGTGCACCACTGCCACCAGATCCACCTCTCCCACCTCCTCCCCACCCCTGGTTCCTTCCCCTCCTCACCCAGTTACTCCCCCAGTCCACCCATTCCCTCCCTATCCCTGCCCACCCCTGCTGACTTACCAGCTCTGGTGGGCACTGCAGTGTCCAGTGATGGCGCTGCGGTGCTACCACCTCTCGCAGCAGTGCACACAGAATGGTCGCCGACAACGCACTGCATGCGCCATTGGCAGCCATTGTTGTTACTCACACTGCCCGGCAGCCCAATTCTTGATAGGATTGGGCTGTAAATGTTCCCCAGCAAGCAGTCCTATGCAAATTGTTCCCTGTGTTTTTGTTAATCCAGGGGCCAGTTATTCAACCCCCCTCATGGATGACCAGGCACTATAATAAAGGCACTATAATAATACTATAATCAACTACATGCCTCACTTTACAGCTATGATTCATTCAGTCAGGTGGTACAGACTCGTTGATTAGGGAGGGCTAAGGTATAAATTTACTTCTTCAAAGATCATCTCAAAAATCATATTAACACGATTCCTTTGGCAATGAGAGAACAATATAATCAGATTTATAGGGAACAGATCCAGAATCTCATTGCTTCTTTTGCTTATGGGTTTAACCATCATCAAACTTATCACATCTTGATTAAAATTTAGTTGGACCAGCAGGGGAAGATAAACTTTCCAGGACCTTTGCAAGGAGCAACCATTTACAGTTTAGAGATGGTTAGAGATTATATGAAAAATAGCATATGATCAAGCAATGAAATTTTATATCTGTGAAGTCTTTATAAATCCCTTACGCATAAGCAATCTCAGATTTAACTTACCCTGATTTATGAGAGTTTAGCTGAGAAATCCTAACAATCTCTTTTTATAGTTTTCCATCAGGTATTGATTAAACAGAAGGCACATCAAATAGTTCGAAAAGTGTAGACAATGATGACATAACTTGAGCAATGAGGCTTGAATTAACGTTGCCTTATTTTCAACTGACTGTTTCAATTGCCTGTTTCAAGCTGCTCAGGATATATTCTATTTTCAGAGAGGGAAGCTTCTCTGATTTTAATCAGTGTGGAGTGATTAGCATTCTCAAAAATGGAACGTGAGGAACATCCAAAGCGTGGATCATATGACTTCCTATGCTATGTCAAGGATGATGATAGCAGTTATGAGTATTATAAAGAGCTGTAGAGGGAAATATGCAGATTGCTACAGATTCCGTTGACATTAACAGCCCAATTCTATCCAGGGCCAGCACCAGAGGCATCGTGGCACCTCCGTGCAGGGGGGCCGCATACATAATGCCGCCCCTATGACTTCACAACCGGAAGTGATGTCACCGCCGCTGCTGCCACCGCAAAGGGCTTTCCAGATGCGGGGCGGGCAGGCCCAACTTGCACACAGCCACCTGCCCACTGTTCATGCTGCTGCTGCTACCGATCCCGCCACCCATATGGTGGGGTTGTCACCCCACGCCGCTTTGTCACCCCGCTTGTCGCCCAGGGGCCCACCGCCAACGCCCCCCCCAGTGAAGCTTCTGGCCAGCCCAGAGCATGCAGCAGCACTGATCCAGTCAACACTGCATACTATTGGCCAGCCAGGGACCCGTGAGTGGCAGAGAAGTAAGTACAGAACTTTTATACTTACCTACTCTACCATGCCATGGTCCCCAATGGGCCTACTTGGATCCACACCAGCTCTTTTGCTGGCATAAATGCATGTAGGTCCAAAGGAGTGTGTTTGGTCTGGGCCAGGGGCATAGGACACTGCTGCCACCAATATCCACCCCCTACTTGCCCTCAACACACTCCCGGCACAGCCTGATCTCCGCCCCGATCCTCCCCCAGAACGCCCCCTCTGTTGACCTACCTGCTCTGGCAGGAATGCTGCACTCCATTGCCATTCATGCAGGGCCTGCAGCCATTTGCGCTGACAGCCCTGGCCCATGTGCCACCACAGCAGCTGCCACACCACTGACCCAGGTCTTGTGCAGACGGACTGTGAGTTCCATCAGCGCAAGACCCAGATACAATTGGGCCATAAGTCTTTGTTTTACTTAAGTACAATGACAGGTACCAGTCAGAACATAAGAACTTGAAACGACCATGCTGGATGAAAACAGCAATGCACCTAGCTTGGCATCCTGTTTATCAACAGTGGTCAGACAGATGACCCTGTAATGCCAATATCTATCTTGTTGCCCCCAGCGAGCTGGGGCAAGCTTTTGTTTGTTCCCAGAGTGAACATGATCCAATTGAACACACCAGGTGGAAGGATATAGAAGAGAGCTTTATTGCATGGTACCAAGCAAGGCACAAGGAGACTGCGCTCAGATCATGTGCAAAGTATAGCTAGACGCAGCTAGCTGAAATAGTTTTTCTTCAGCATCTAGAGGCAAAGCAAAGTAATGCAAGGCAAATACAGTAACTTTTTAGAACTTTTTCCCATCACGTCACATTCCCCCCTAGCCTTGAAGCTGCCCAGCGCTTCTCCCCCCTTCCGCCCTCCTTTGCTAGTTGAGACAAACTCTTCCCTGTACACTCTGAGTGTAGCAGATAAGGCACAGGGGCAAAATGCTGATACAAGGGTAGGGGTTATATACTGGGTCAGCTCGAAGACATATTGAACCAACATGGAGTTAGTTCTACTCCGGCTCAGGTCCAAAACTGAAACCTATCCTCCGCACTCATGGCGTTCCAGCATTTTGGATTTACAGAGGCCTTAGCCAGGGGGCAACAATCTCATTTTACTAATTCCCAGGATCTGGTAGCCAAAGGAGTCATTTCTTTGTGGTAATACAATCCGTAGACTAATCAATCACCTTATGAAGAAGTACATCCTTTTGTTTTTCTGTAGAATGTTGTAGGGTTACATTTTTTTCACCTTCCCTGTTCTTAATGGGCAAGAGGCTGAGACTGTACAAAGATAAGGTGTAGAAATGTAGAAAACTCTGCTGAGAAATTTGTCTAATCCTATCAATATATTTGTTACAGGCATTGTGTGACACACAGGAATTCGATAGAATGCCTGGCAAAGTATGAAAGATGCTTTTTTCGGTCTGACCTTACATATTTACCTAGGGATTGTATAGAATGCTTAGATATTCTATAGAGTGCCTACGCTTTCTTTGGCAAAGTATGAAATTGAAACCTGTGAAATCTAAACTAATAAAAATAATAATATAATATAATATAAATTATATTATAAATATAATAGACAATAGAGAGGGGAAAAATTAAGTGAGAAAGAATTGCAAGAGATTGTTGAATCGATTGAAGAACCTAACATATGTGACCAAGAGGTGGAGGTATATGGAACTGTAACATCTGCATCAGCTCAAGTATCTACACCAGTTGAAGAATCTATAGGTTAAACATCTACATTTATTTATTTATTTATTTATTTAAAGAATTTTTACCCTGCCTTTCTCCCAATAAGGGCAATAAAGGCGGCTTACAATTAAAAGATGTTAAAATACATAATACAATACAATAAAAACAATTAAAGCAGGTATTTAAAACAATTAAAACAAACAAACCCAGTGGATCACGTTATAATTACATTTATTAAAAAGCCATCAAAGGTTCCCAAAATGGATGTCACAACGCCCAAGTCCAGCAGGAACCAGTTGCTACCTCGTCGTTTTTCTCGACGGTGGTGATGGCACTTCCAGGATTGCACCGCCAACAAGAAAAAAGAAGTGTTTCCACTTACCTGGATATCACGCCGGCCCTCTACGGGCCTTCCTGTGCCTCAGAACAGCTCCCTGACGTGATTGCGACCCACTTCCGGTTTTGGACGAAAACTTGGAAGAAGGTCGTGCTTGTATCAGGGAGCCATTCTGAGGTGCAGGGAGGCCTGCAGAGGGGGCTGAGCCCCCCGACATCCTCCAGGAGGTCGGCATAACCCCTAGGTAAGTGGAAACCCCCTTTTTCTCATTGGTGCGATCCCAGAAGTGCCATCGGCACCCTCCCCGCAACTTCTTACAGTGGTCCCAACTTTCTTTAAAGTTTGGGAACCACCGATCTACATAAAAAGATTTCATAAGTTGTTTGTGTTCCAAAGCTACCAAGTGGAGTTCATCAGTGTCAAAACTGTGAGCGTTATATTCATGTCATCTGTGGTTGTGGTTCTACTGAAGAGGGATACAGCACTCATGTTTTGTGCTCAGTGTGTTTTAACGATAAAAATGTTATTACGAAAGGTCACAGATTTCAGTTTCATACTTTGCCAAAGAAAGGGTAGGCATTCTATAGAATACCTAGAGAAAGTATGTAAGGTCAGAATGAAAGAAGCATCTTTCATACTTTGCCACGTATTCTATAGAATGCCTGAGTTTCACACAATGCCTGTAACATATTCAACTTCAATTTCTTTTAAGGTAAATATTGGTAGGAATCAGGGGCGTCGCTGGAGCGGGGCGGGGGGGCGGGGCGCCACCTCCGTGACGCGCGACACCCTTCGGACGCTCCGAGGCCGGCCCGGAAGCCGGCCTCGGAGCGTCCGACGCCGTCGGCGCTCCAGGGCCTTCTGAAAGAAGGCCCAGGCAGCGCGTCCATCCAGGTATTTCCCGGATTTTCGCGCATGCGCAGACCCGTTTTGAGGGCTTTTTGCCCTCAAAACGGGTCTGCGCATGTGCGAAAATCTGGGAAATACCCGGATGGATGCGCTGCCTGGGCCTTCTTTCAGAAGGCCCTGGAGCGCCGACGGGGTGGGACGCTCCGAGGCCGGCTCCCAGGCCAGCCTCCGAGCGTCCGGAGGGCGACGCGGGGGGGAGCCGGGTCGCCCCCCCGCGCCGATATCGTAGTGTCACTAGGGTGACGCGCGCCCCCTGCCCCAGGGTGATGCGCATCCTAATGACGCTACTGGTAGGAATTCTAGATGAGAACAATAGGCTGATGACACAACCCTTTTCTTCCAACCCAGGTCTTGCACTATTGATGATTGCTAAATATCTGATGGAGCACTAGATGGGAATAATATAACTGATACTGAATCCAGTGAACATGCTGGTATTCACCAAATTTTGGATATTCACTGGTAAGAGTAATTCTTGTGACTTTCAGCAGCTGTCACCGTGCTCTCAAATATTCCATTACTTTTAAAGATACAGCAAGTCCTCACTTAATGTTGCTGATTGGTTCTTGGAAACTGCAACTTTAAGAGAAAAGACTTATAGCGAAACTAATTTTACCGTAGGATAATTGCAGTGGCGTCTTCAGCCCTCCGGACGCCTGGGGCTAGGGGGGCAGGGGCTGTCCGTGCGCCCCCGGACGTCACGTGACTTATGACGTTACGTGATGTCAAACGACGCTGTGCTCAGGACTCGAAAGCTGGAGCGCCACCCGCTATGGCTGCGGGTGGGCGCCGCGCTCCAGCTTTCGAGTCCGAGGAACGAGAGACTAGAGTGTCTCGTCGTCTAGGCAATGCGCACAGCGCGTGCCCGCAGCCACAGGGTCTGGGCGTGCGCTGCGCGCGTTGCCTAGTCGACGAGACGCTCTAGTCTCTCGCTCCGCTCCAGCTTCGCTGTCGCTCACCTCGGACTCGAAAGCTGGAGCGCCGCCCGCCCGCTATGGCTGCGGGCGGGCGCCGCGCTCCAGCTTCGAGTCCGAGGTGAGCGCCCCCCGGAAGCTCGGTGCCTGGGGCCCTGGACATCAGGGCCCCCTATGTTACAACGCTTCTGGATAATTGATATACATAAACAAGAGTTTACAGCATATTTCTGGTCACAAAAACATCACCAGACTTCTAAATAAAGACCCCAAACACTTCAAATATTACACATTGAAATAAATGTGAGCTTTCTGGGCCAGAAAAAAAACCAAGCAGACAGGAAGAGAACGTTCAAACTCCACAGAGATAGTGGCCCCAGCGGGAATAGATTTTTTTCTCAATAACTTTAAATCGAAACGACTTATAACAAAACGACTTTAAGTGAGGACTTGCTGTATTGTTACATCTTTATCTTTTTTAACTCTCTCTCTCTCTCTCTCTCTCTCTCTCACACACACACACACACACACACACACACACACACACACACACACACACTCTTCTAAGATTCAATTTCTTTTAAAGCTTCAGTAGTCTAATTACCATGTCAACATTCATATCACATTTTCATTACTATTTTATTATAGCAGTTGTGAAAATAGAAATAATAGACTATGTCAAGGAGAACCAGCTTCTGTCTTGTCAGGTGCACGCTGTTCTCCTGAACTGACTATTTAATTTTGGAGCTGGACACATTTTTCCACATAAATGTATCCCCTCCCCAAGAATGGTCAAGCTAGGACCATTTAGCAAGAAGGACAACACAGTCATGGATCACATGTGCAGGCATAGCCAGAGTGATACATACACAATCCAAATGAGCAATACTGTATAACACATAAATGCACAATATTCTCTCACACACAATTTACATCTTTCTTCCTTATGAGTGAAACTATGAGCAAACATTGAATAAAATTTGGTAAGACTTCCAGGGGCTGGATGAAATTGTTCTGGGGGCTTGATCTGGTCCACAAGCTGTCACCAGCTCCCTTTCTCTGCAATAGGTAACACCAGTTTTTGGCGTACTTATTGAATAATGAAGAGATATGACAAGAAAACTGGGGGCTGGGATGAAGCAAGGGAGGAAAACATGAATTAAAGGATTAAAGATAAGTTGGTATTCATGTGGAGGCTAAAGGGCAGAAAAGTGTTGTTGATAATGAGAAATATTTTAGGCATGCTGACAAACTTTTGCAAGTATAAGTGCTGTGAATTTGCATGTCAGCACCTCTCCCTCTGTGAAATTTCCCCATGCTTGTTATCATAATAGAAATGTTCCATGTTTCATTCTGACAAAGGGGGAATTGGTAGTTAATCTTTTGCAGAATCTATTTAATGCTTTAAATGCATCGCAGTAAAACTTATTTTAACTGCCCTGCCCCAAGTCACACAATTCCAGATTTACATCTTAATTACCAGTGTGAGATGTTCCAATAGAATTAATTCAGGCGACCAAAAAAAAAAAAAAAAAGGAGCCAAGAAGACATCAGGCAGAAATTATGATGGTAGGAAATCAATCGGAACACTTTCAGTAACATATTTTATGGGTGGCCATAAACATCTTCCTGTTGGGACAATGTTGACTGTGTCTCATGGCAATTACTGTGCCATTGTAGGGTGGATTTCCATGACTATTTTGATAAAGTAGTCAACACAATAATGCTATCATGAATTGGTGTGTGTGTGTGTGTGTGTGTGTGTGTGTGTGCATGCACGATAACTGGTCATGCGAGTGCTCTGACATCATTATGGCAATTGTTAAGATTAGAGCTTACTACCTTCTGAAAAATAACTTAAATGACTTGAACCAACATTAGGCTTGCTGACAATTTTCAACCTGTTATAATCCTGTATTAAATATTATATAGGAAATGTATCCATGCATTTGGGTAGCAACCATCACATCATTGGCTTTGTAGTCTTGCTACCTTTGATCTGACAGCTGTTTCCCACATGCAAATTACTGGATATTGCAGTCACTGAGTGATGAACATTCAGTCAACACTTATTCAGTGTTGCATCTTGTTTTAATTAATCAAGATACAGGATACCTTATTAACTTTGTATGAGTGTACTTCTAACGTACTTCTTACAAGTATGTTTAGATAAATAAGTTCAGAAAAAATAGAATTGAGGTTTAGACAGTATTCAGATGAGACAATGCCAAGGGGAGCATAGAAGGAAGTACAGAGGACAAAGAATCAAGGAAATAATGATCCTAGGTAGTTTATGGCTCAATCCTATAGGGCACGTGCCAATGGAATTCCTGGTCCGCCGCTGTAAGTGTTGCTGCTTTGTCATAAAAGGCACACTGCTGCTATGCGCTTCAGGGCCACTGGCGCAAATGGCCAGAGGCCCCACGCATGCCATGCTGGAGCCGGTGGCTAAGGGCAGTTTGGAGAAGGTTCGGGGTGGGGAGTGGGCCAGGCAGGAGTGAGAGGGGGGTGAACCTTGATGGCAGCAGCACATACCGGGTTCCTATTCCTGTTTTTTCCGGCCCAATATGCCCCCTGCCTCTCCTCAGATTTATGCCAGCAAAATAGCTGGCATAGGTCTGAGGAGACCCATTAGTGGCCAGGTGGCCTACAGACAGGTAAGCAAAAGTTATGTTTTACTTACCTCTCCCAGGTCATCTGCCCCCCCCAGCATGCAGCGCGTGCATCATCAGCGGTGCTGCATGCTATGGACTGGCAGGGGATAGGATTGGGCCCTTCATCTCTTTCATTATGTTTTGTCTCGTAAAATACAGGTATGTTATTTATGTTTTATGAAAAAATGTAAATATTCCAAAGCATCATCATAAGGTATTGTTTGCATGGAGCTAGGTAAGGGTTCTTGTCACATATATTTTGAAATGTCTCAAAAAACTTTTGAGAATGGGCACTAGAAAACAGCTTCCATTATGTGGGACAAATGCATAGAATAAACTTTAATCTCTAAGACTTCATCTAATAAAGGAAACAAGAGAAGGAGGCAAGGATTAGATGGAGAATTACATGAATAAGGCTCTTTAGTAACTAACACAGATGACACCAGAATAATAACTGAGGAGATGCCAAGACAGAAATGCCATACTGCCACAGTAATTTATTAACATATGAGAGAGAATTTGTCGGCGCTATTAAGTACCAGTAGCAGTAAATTCCAAGGACAGCGAATCCTCAATTAATTTTCCCATAATGCCTTAGGGGGCTCTCAGGGCTTGTCCAGATGATCATTAGGCTTGCTTTACAGTCCCAGAAAAAAAGGGATTATATGAAGGAGATAACTTTCCAAGTAATTCAAGACAACTTCAGTCCCAAATGCAGATCAAGGTCAACACTATTTTTCTCAAAGAATAAAGAGAAATAAGTTTAAACCTAGATGTTTACTAGAGAGGTCTGCAAATAACTTTAGATGAGACCTGAATATACTTGAAAAAAAATCCTACTCTGGCAGCGCAATCCTATCCAACTTACACCACCAGTGTAACTAGCGGTGCAACGAGAACGGGAGGCCCCAGAACAGAAAGAAGATTCAAATCCCCTTACCGTTCTGGGGCCTCCCGTTCTCGCTGCACTGCTGGTTACACCAGTGGTGTATGTTGGATAGGATTGCACTGATTGTAATTAAAAATAACATAATGGGAAACAGTACTGCAAGAACACTGGTATAGGAAAGCCCATGGACTTAGGACTTTCAACAAGGTGTGCAGCTAGGCGGGATCAAAGCTTAGGGCTCATGACATGGGAAGGAAATGAAATGTAAGCACTTTCCCCATCCAAGCCACAAACAGAAATTCTGATCGGTACCTGACCACTGCTCCCTCCTCCCAACACCAGATCCACCTCTAGTGTTTATAGTTCTTGTGCAAGCCTTTGGGAGTGCCTCCTCTATTCTACTTGCTGATCTGATCTGGTGGAGCCTTGCTTTGCCTTCCTCTCTCATGTTGGTTAGAATGGAGAGGGTGCAGAGTAGGGCTTTTTCTATTGTGGGACCCCTCCTTTCGAATGCAGTTCCAGGATCACAACATTTGATTGGCCCCTTTCACTGCCAGTTAAAACTGATCTGTTTTTCAAAGGCATTGCTAGTGTCTGCTGAACTGGACAGTTTGTCTTTTGCTTTACTGCTCTATTGCTTCTTAATATCATAGGAGCCTGCCTTATATTGAATCAGACCTATTGGCCTATCTAGGTCAGCATTGACAACAGAGAAATTCACCAGGGTTTCAGGCAGGAATTTTTCTTTGTCCTATCTGGAGAGTCTCAGCATTGAACTTGGGACCTTCTGCATACCTAAAGCCCTTTGCTGTGGCTCATCTTTTGTATAGCGCAATCCTGTGTAACCTTGCAGCGATGTAACAGTAGATGCACCGGTGTAATAGCAGATGCACCGGTGTAAGTGCACTTACACTGGCATAAGTGCACTTATACCAGTGCATGCATCTACTGTTACACCAGTGCAAGGTTACACAGGATTGCGCTGGTAATCTATTAGTCTTGGATTGTTCAAATGTGATGTTCAATTGCTTTATGTTGTGTACTGCTTTGAGTGCTCCTGCAGAGCTGGAAAAGCAACACATACATTTTATAAAAAATATATACCTTGCAATGCCTGTTGCAAAAATAATTGCATGCCTAGGCTCCCAGTTACTATGTACAAATGGGCACTAGACCCACATAATATTAGGCTACCCTTACACAACCCTTTTTCCTACCATGGTTATTCTATTATTTATTGGAAACGTGGGCTGTAATATTGTGAAAATGTTCCCCTGTGATCCTATCAACTTCAGGTTTGTCAACTGGCGGACAGAGTTCACTAAATTGTTCAAAGGTCTTTAAAGAGTATATTGTATGACAAAAAGGCAGCTGCAGACAAATGCTTATTTCTGCATTAAATGATCAGTAGCTGATGCTTGTATCCACCTTTGCCTTGCAAAAAGCATTTGATTTTACTAACTTTCCTAATTTGTTCACCTACTATATGGCTCAGGATGTATGTTTTCATTAATATACATGGACTTTAGTGCACACATGAATGACATTTCCTAGGTTCCCTTAACTCTGATTTCTAAAATAGGAGCATCTGGCTGTATTTATTCAGAGTTGATGGAAATACACTTTCCCATGCCTCTTGTTATATTTTCATGGTTGACCCCTGGTATTCAATACATTCTGAGAGCAGCCTGCTATCTTTAGTGTTTCTGTCTATCGGTAACTGGGAGCACAGTCATATCCTAATTCTGTTGGGAAATGGGTACAGTGAGTGCTGTATGCAGGACACTAGGGGCAGTGTATTGTCCAGGAGACAGATGACGCAGAGGCTATCTGTCTCAGACCTTCACTTTTGTCCTCTATGACCTGTTCCTTCCTTCCTTCCTTCCTTCCTTCCTTCCTTCCTTCCTTCCTTCCTTTGCAGATGACACTAAACTTTTCCAGGTGGTGAAGACCAGCAGGGATTGTGAAGAGCTCCAGAAGGATCTCTCCAAACTGGGAAAATGGGCAGCAAAATGGCAGATGCGCTTCAATGTAAGTAAGTGCAAAGTGATGCACATTGGGGCAAGAAACCAAAATTTCACATATACGCTAATGGGTTCTGAGTTGTCTGTGACGGATCAAGAGAGAGATCTTGGGGTGCTGGTGGACAGGTCGATGAAAGTGTCGACCCAATGTGCGGCGGCTGTGAAGAAGGCCAATTCCATGCTCGGGATCATTAAAAAAGGGATTGAGAATAAAATGGCCAATATCATTATGCCTTTGTACAAATCGATGGTAAGGTCACATCTGGAGTATTGCATCCAATTCTGGTCACCACACCTCAAAAAGGATATAGTTGAATTGGAAAAGGTGCAGAAAAGAGCAACCAGAATGATTTGTGGGCTGGAACACCTCCCTTATGAGGAAAGGCTACAGCGTCTGGGGCTTTTCAGCCTAGAAAAAAGGCGCCTGAGGGGGGACATGATTGAGACGTATAAAATTATGCATGGGATGGAGAGAGTGGATAGAGGGAAATTCTTCTCCCTCTCGCACAACACCAGAACCAGGGGACATGCACTAAAATTGAATGGAGGGAGAGTTAGAACGGACAAAAGAAAATATTTATTTACCCAGCGTGTAATTCATCTGTGGAACTCCTTGCCACAGGATGTGGTGATGGCACCTGGCCTAGATGCCTTTAAAAGGGGTTTGGACAGATTCATGGAGGAAAAGACCATCACAGGTTACAAGCCATAAGCAACCTCCTGGTTTTAGAAGTGGGTTTTCTCTGTGCCAGGTGCAAGGGAGTGACAACGGGAAACAGGTTATCTTGTTGTCTTGTGCTCCCTGGGGCATCTGGAGGGGCCACTGTGTGATACAGGAAGCTGGACTAAATGGGCTTTTGGCCTGATCCAGCAGGGCTCTTCTTATGTTCTTATGTTCTTAAGCAAAGCTACAACCCCTCAGTTAGTGGCTATTGATTTTTCTCAATAGCACAGTGGAGCTGAAGGGAAAAAGCGAAACAGAAGTAAAATGAAAGAATTATGGTTTATTTGGCAGATGACTCAAAGCTGTATAAGTACAGATTTTCCATTCAAGAATGAGGAAATTACATGTTCACTTGAAATAACGGAAACAGCCTAACTCTGAGAATTTCCCATGTGAATACTCAGATTACAATTTCAAAACTCACTCTCTGACAGGCACTTAGCACAAGCTGTTTTTCTGTGGAGAGTCTTGCCATAATATTTTTTTTTTCTTAATGCTTACGAAAAGCAGAAAACAAAAGACCAGAACATAACCCCCAGGATAAGAAGAGCATAAGAATGTCGCGCCAGGTGGATGCGGACACTTTCCCTCCCTCTGAGCCCACTTCCTCCCCAGCCAACTTTGTTTTCTTTACCTAGGCACTAGGGAGTATTAGTAAAGAGTAGTGCTTTACCTGTTACCACTTCTGCCCCCACCAAAAATTGTAAAACGGAAACGGAAAAAGCACAAATGCATGTGCATCTATTAGGCCGCCCAGCCCACCGTGCCTGAGACCATGAGTTCTGGTGCTTCTCCCTCCCCTCAATGCACAAACCACATCACACATATTTTCTCCCCATCTCTGGTGGTGATCACCCCCTCCAATTTCAAATTCCCTGAGCAGGATCACGACCTCACACAGCAATTTTCCCACTGTAGGGATAATCCACCTCGTTGCTTGGCCAGCTCCTGCCAACCTAGCAGTTCCAAAGCATGTTAATGCGAGTAGATAAATAGGTACCGCTTGCGGGAAGGTAAACAGCGCTCCGTGTTCCAGCTGCATGCTACGCACTGCGGCAAGGAGAGTCATGCCGGCCACATGACCATGGAGGCGTCTTCGGACAACACTGGTTCTTTGGCTTTGAAATGGGGATGAGCACCACACCCTAGAGTAGGACACAACTGGACAATTGTCAGGGGTCACCTTTACCTTTACCTTACCACCAGCCCCATCAATCTTCCCTGCCACCAAACTTGCCTCCTCCTTCTCCTCTTGCCACCACCTCTATCGTCCTCCCAGTTCCTTCACCTAGGGGTGTTCCCAGCATATCTGCCACCTGAATTTGTGGAGACCCCCTACTTCTGCTTCAGTCAGCCTCATGGGTGGGGCTGGGGGGTAGCCCTGCTGCTTCCTGCCACTTCAGAAGGCAGTGAGATGGAAAGAGGAGAGGCGAGCAGTGATAGTTGAGCCGGAAGAGCTCTTCTCCCTAAGTCCTCCTTCCCTCCTTGGTCCTCCCCACCTTTTTGGTCTTTTAAAAGGGCAGGTAAGGAACAAGGAAGGGAGAGCAGTTCTGGCAGTGCTGGTAACAGCAGCTCCACCTTTTTCTCCTCCATATCAGTGCTGCTTGCCAGGTAATATGTGTTCATCATGGGCCCATGGTGATTGTGAGGCCTTGTGACCCACACAAGCTGCCCCGGCTGTCCAGCCAGCTCTACAGTGTCCAGGGATTATGTCATTTCTGGATACTTTGGACCTGATGGAGGCTAAAGGCTGCTGGCCAGACCAGCTGATTGGGACGGGGTGGAGCCAGCGGAGGCAGCAAGCCTTGAAAGCAGCAGCAGGAAGAACAAAGTGGATGACAGAGGGAGAAGGAAAGAGAAACCAAAGCAAGCACAGACTGTCAAGGTGAGAAGGAGGGAGAGATGAAGGACAAAAGCTGCTGCAGGGTTTTCCCCTTCCTTCCAGGCAATCCCAACCCCCTGACACAGAGATGCTCTGTGTAACTCAAGCTACACTACCACCACCACCACCACCACCACCACCACAGTGAAAGGAACCCAGAAGTGGAAGAAAGGGGACAAGGACTGGCAAAAATGGACCCATGTAAATTTTATTCAGTAATAAACCCCTTCCTGCAGTATTCTGGGCATTTGTGTTCCCTGGAACTAAGATGAACCCTAACTTGCCTTGTACCCCACTTGATGTTGAGCTACCCTCTTGGGAAGAGGTGGAAGGGGCCCTAAGAGCAATATGTTAGGGGGAATGGCCGAACCTCTCTTTCTGATGTGCCACTGAGAATCTGTGGACTCACCTG
The DNA here is from genome assembly GCA_026170595.1 of Plestiodon gilberti rubricaudatus. NCBI lineage: Eukaryota > Metazoa > Chordata > Lepidosauria > Squamata > Scincidae > Plestiodon > Plestiodon gilberti. The sequence goes on from JANXHW010000001.1 coordinate 69,775,334, forward strand.
AGCTTATTATGGTGATGACCCTGGTTTTAGTCCATGTGCCAATCCAACGGATTATCCTCTTTTTCAGTAGGACAGACACGCTCAGGGCCAGCCCATCCATGAGGCCAGCTGAAGCCTCCGTCCGGCTGTCCACCTACTTGCTTTCACTGCTTTTCCTCCTTCCACTCTCTGGATTGCAAAAGGAAGAGGGGACAGAGAGGAACAGGAAATGTAGAGGGGGGAGAATTGTGAGCTAGAACATTGGAGAGTGGAAGGAGGAGAGGCTGGCTCATCATCAGGTAAGGGGAGGCAGCATTTGGTATACTGTCTCAGCATCAGGGTTTGGCCCTGGACACGCTTACCTTACACCAAGCACATTATTATTATTATTATTATTATTATTATTATTATTATTAAAATTTATACCCCAGTTTTTCCTTCATAGGGGGATAATATATCATATGCTTTTTGTGCACCATACAGAGGACAACATTCATCATTCTTCTCTCCCAAAAAAAATAAAAAAATAAAAATGAAATTGTGTACAGGATGGAATGCATGTGTCCAGTTCCCAAACATAATTTACCCCTGGACCCCCCCAATGAATACGCCAGACAGGAGCTTGGATTATATGGGTTGCTTTATTGAAATCTTAGAACAAACAAAATGCAGCAGGGCTCTAACTATAAAACCCCCCTTGGCGTGCAGGCGGCTAGGGTGGGGGAAACGGTACCTAGCCGTCTGCCTCCCCCAAGATCTAATCGGGCATGAGACATCCTGGCTCCAGGCACACTCGGTCCACGACCGAGCTGCCTATCCCTGCCAACCCCAAAGGGGTCGAGGCAGCTGAACAGCGCTGACCAACCTCAGGAAATTCCTTAAGGTGATCATTGCACATCCAGCCTGGGGGTTTGCCAGCCTGCCTCACCGACCCGGTTCGGCCTCGTGTGAGCGGTCCTGGCTTACCCCCTGACCTTGCTTACCTCAGGATGCATGCCAACTAAGCCCTCCCTGGCTACCCCTCCTGCACGCCACCTACCACACGGGGGGGTCTGCCTAGCGCATGACCCCCACCGCCCAACTATACAAAAAGGTACGAATGCCCTGCTGCAAGTCAATTAAAATTATGTCAGCTCTGACCGTGGAGAGGTGCACACCAACGCCACGAAAAGGTGCGAAGCCTGGAAAACAATATTGGGATGGGGGATAAAACCGCCCCCCATTTGAAAAATAAAAAGCCTCAGGTACGCGTTCAACTTCCTACAGGCAAGATCAACCCAGCGGGGGTTCAATGACCCCCGCCACACCCTCCTGGGGAGCCAGCCGGGCCAAAGGATGGCAATCCCTGGTAGCCAGCACCTAATCTGGGAGAGATCACTAAGGACCTGGAGCCTCAAGGACACAGATGTCCTCTGACATAGGTCGTTCTCCCCCAGATGAATTACGAGTACCTGAGGCAGCGGATTAACCGCTAAAATTCCCATAGCAAAGGAAGCAGCTGGCCCCAGAGCATCCTTCTCTTGGCGGCCCAACGCACTCTTGCCACGTCGCCGAGTCCCAATAGTGAGCCAAATTGCGAAACAATTGCTCTTTGCCTGGCCCAAAAAACGATTGAATGGCCGTAAATGAGCACATTGGCGGGCCTGGCATCACAGGGACCTGCAAAAGAAACAAAAAAAAAAATTATAAGTCCTGAGGCACAGCGCTGCAAAAGACACAACCTAATTGTACTTAAGCGCTGGCAAAGCTAGCCTACCTGAACCTAGGTCCCTACAGCTAACACCCACTGGGTGAGCCCCCGAAGGGGTAACACAGGTGACCCACTGGCCACAAAAGCAGACCTCGCAGGCCGCCAACACAAGGCCCTTAGGCCAACGCCCTTAGGCTGCACAAGGCCTCGCGGGCCGTCAGTCACACGGAGGCCTCGCAGGCCGTCAATCACACGGAGGCCTCGCAGGCCGTCAATCGCACGGAGGCCTCGCAGGCCGTCAATCGCACGGAGGCCCGCAGGCCGTCAATCGCACGGAGGCCCGCAGGCCGTCAATCGCACGGAGGCCCGCAGGCCGTCAATCGCACGGAGGCCCGCAGGCCACATAGATAACAAGGAGGCCAACTGGCCTGAAACACAACAAGGCCCGTGGGCCAACTTACCTGAAAAAACACACTGTAAATCAGAACTTACGAACATGGGGACAACAAGCAACATGCAACAAGGCCCGAAGGCCACAGAAGGAAGGCCCGAAGGCCACAGAAGGAAGGCCCAAAGGCCACAGAAGGCAGGCTCAAGGCCATAGGAGGAAGGCCCGAAGGCCACAGAAACAAGTTCCAAAGGCCACAAAAAGAAAGGCCCGAAGGCCACAAAAAGGAGGCCCGAAGGCCACAGAAACTAGGCCCGAGGGCCCCAGAGGGAAGGCCCGAGGGCCATAAAGGAAGGCCCAAAGGCCACAGAAACAAGGCCCAAAGGTCACACAAGGAAGGCACGAGGGCCCCAGAAGGAAAGCCCGAGGGCAACAGAAGGAAAGCCTGAAGGCCACAAAAGGGAAGGCCAGAAGGCCACACAAACAAGGCCCGAAAGCCACAGAATGCCTGAAGGCCACAGAAAGAAGGCCCAAAGGCAAAAGAGGAAGGCCCGAAGGCCACAGAAGACCCGAAGGCCACAGAAGGAAAGCCCGAAGGCCACACAAAACTGCACAGGCAACCTTAGTAACTCAAATTCTGGGGTGTGGTCCTTAAAAAACTGCACACCTTAGAGAAAAAAGGCCAGGGCAGCCAGATGAAGTCTTAAAGAGCAAACAGACAGGCCCCTCTCCTGAAGGTGAAGCATAGAACATGATGGGCCCAAGAGGGATGGGCCAAATCACACCCAATGCTGCTGCCTGTCAAAAGGTGCCAAAAAGCCTGGATCAAGCCTGGGTCAAACCCGCTCAGCAGTACCACGTTCTACGCGCTAGAGCTGAACAGATGGCGGCACAGGCTCTGGAAAACCGAGGGTCCAAAGCCACTGCGGCATGGGGACTGGTTCCAACCGAGTCCGGGGGGCGAGTTCACTAAACCGCTCCTCTTGAACATGAGAAAGCGCATAGGCAATTGCAGTCTGTAACCCCAAGAACCTGTCTTGCCAAAAGAGGGTGCTCAGTTGCAACAGCCAAACACGAATGCCCTCACAAGACGCAGGATCCTCTAGACCCGGACGTTTGCTGGTTGACAACAAAACCATAGCTTGGTTGTCACACACAAAACGCACAGTGGAATTGGCGAACTCCCTCCCCCAAAGGCGCACCACAACTACCTTAAAATCGGTGCAACCAACCTGTCACAGAAGCATATGCCAGGACCAACTTGAACTGCTGCAGTTGCCTGCAGGGTGTGGGGGTAGCAACATATGTAGTCAAATCGCTACTAGGGACCTAAACTCTATAACAATACACCCTGATCCTGAGTTCTGGCAAACTAATACAAAATTAGCTCTGTGGAACTCCTTGCCACTGGATGTGGTGATGGCACCAGACGTGGAAGCCTCTAAAAGGGGGGGGGTTAAACTGCTTCAGGGGAAGCCATCACAGGTTACAGACAATAGCGACCGCCTGGTTTAAGACATAGACCATAGCCCAACGCCAGAAGCCAGGGATTGGTGACAAGGGATTGGCATCCCGCTGACCCGCGCGCTCCCCGCACACCAAACATGGACATAGGGGTGCTCTTCTCACACCCACACAACCTGAAGTGGGAGCCTCCAATAATGTTAAACGTCAACGGTTGTGGTGTAGCAAATAATGCTGCCAGAAAAGTTAACTCTGCCCCCAAGAAACACTTTAGCTGGCTGTGCTATATCAGTTGCCATTGGCTGTAATCAGTGCACGCTAACTGTCCATTTACGGTACAGTACCAAAATCTGGGCCGACCACTGCAATTATACTGCCCTTCCCTGGCAGCCATGGGTTAGACTAGCTGAGAGGAAGACGTCAGAACCTTCCCCATTAAGGGTAGGTTATAAATTGTATGCAGAGGGGAATTAATCCAGCTGCGAAACCCTCTTAGTTTCTTTCCCTGGAAGCTCAACTTAGAGCTGGCCGCCCAAAGGGCAGTCTGAAAGAACTCTGGGTACCTTCCTGAGGCACATGGACAGCCACCTAACATGGTCACCCACGCTAACAGTTCTTAAAGCCAAGTTCCTCAGCCAGGAAGCCTAAATTCGCATATCAATCCCCGCCATTAACATGGGAGGGGGGGGGGAGCCAGTGTGACTGGCTATCACTATAGGTAACCCCCTTTTCTAAGAAACTGTTAAGGAAAACTACGTCTATGCATACACAATAAGCACATGCCTAAAAGTATGCTTATTTTAAAATGAAGGCTGCATTGCAACCCCATAAAATCAAAGTAACCCCGTCAAGTTTACCCTGCATACATGCCCAGCTTTGCTATGTAACTTACAGCCCAATCTTATGCAAGTCCACCCAGGAGCAGGCTCCACTGAAATCAGTAGGAACTACTCCAAGGAAAGTTAAGGACTGCAGCCTAAAATAATTCTCCCAGTGTTGTGATTAAGTATATATATGCTAGGGTAAACAGTGAAGAGAAAGGAACACTATCACCCACTGGACTAAGAGAGAAACAAAAGACAGAAACAGAGCCACAAGCAAGAAAGATCAAAGGCTGCAAAGTAAGCTCAATAATAAGGGCTCTGAGGTAAAGGAACAGAAAAGTATGAGAGGAGAGAAAGACTGAGGGAAAGTGGCTGTCCCTTAAAGACAAGCCAGCAACCCTGTGTAACTAGAGGGAGGAAAAAAGCTTTAGTCCCTGGAGAGAAAAGACTGAGGGAAAGTGGCTGCCCCTTTAAGACAAGCCAGCAACAATGTGGAACTAGACTAGAGGGAGGAAAAAGGCTTTAGTCCCTGGAGAGAAAAGACTGAGGGAAAGTGGCTGCCCCTTTAAGACAAGCCAGCAACAATGTGGAACTAGACTAGAGGGAGGAAAAAAGCTTTAGTCCCTGGAGAGAAAAGACTGAGGGAAAGTGGCTGCCCCTTTAAGACAAGCCAGCAACAATGATGTAACTAGAAGGAGCAAAAAAGCTTTGGTCCCTGGAGAGAAAAGACGGAGGGAAAATGGCTGCCCCTTCAAGACAAGCCAGCAACAACATATAACTAGAGGGAGGGAAAAGGGGGGGGGGCTTAATCCCTGGAGAGAAAAGACTGAGGGAACGGGGCAAGGGCCTCCAATCTGGAAAGAAAATTACTGAATGTCAAAACCTGTGGCCCTTCCTTTTTGGGGCATTATTGAAGTTAACTTTAAGGTAACAGTGAGCTTGAGGGCAAGTTCACCTCAAAGTAAGCAGTATGTGTAAATTAGCTAAATGACAGGAGAATCTGTGTAATGTGTGTCTAGTTTGTAACCAGAGGATACACGATGGTGGGGGGGAGGAACCCGCGCCCCACAGATGAATGATGGTGGGGGGAACAATGCCCGCACCCCACTTGAAGGACGATGGTGGTGGGGGGACAAGACCCGCACCCACAAGATGCTCCTTAGCGAGGGGGGCAGCTGTCTGGGCCCGCTCCTCGCCTTCTCAACGCTCCAGCCGAGAGATGAGGAGAATTGGGGGGGGGGAACGCCCCGACCCCACAGCCGCTGCTATTGGCAGTTAATGGCTGGCACCTCAAAGGGTTATGGTGCCAACGGTCCTCTTCGTCCCCTCAGGAGGCAAGCTAGGCCCAAAGCCTAACAGGGAGCCAACCACAAGGCACCCTGCTGCACTGCGCTCCGAGATGGGACTGAGGAGAGCAAGCATGATGCTTGCTCCTCCCACCCTCAGTCCCGCCTGGAGACAAGCAGCAGCCAATTGGGTGCTGCCAACACAAGCCCCTGTCCGGCTGGAGTGGGGCTGGCCGGGGCAACAATCGGCAGCTCCGTGAGGCGGGCCGCCGAGCCTTCTCTAAGTTCAGTTCAAAATTACTTGGGCCCTCTTCCTCTGAAAGGCCTTTCTGTTTGAAACATTGAAGGATTGATTGATGTCCTTTAGCTTCTTTAGGTCCCTTTGTTTAAGTTCCTTATGTTGCTGGCTGCCTGATTTGTATTTGTAGCCTGACAGCAAAGTATGTGATATGTGTGTTTATTAATTTGACATGAGTGTACTTTCAAATACCCTTTAGATGCTATTCATTGTCCCTGAGGACTTAGTTTAGTTCTTCTTTACACTCTGGAGACCAGAGGTCTAACTCATAATCATTACTTAGCAGATAGTAAGATAAATTTTATGTTCATTGCGGGGGGGGGGGGGGGGGAGAATGACGAAATTTTTTTGACTGTAGTTTCTATATGAGGAAAATGTGCCAAAAGAAATGGCCTGAGATAACACTCACAAAAATGTGGTCATTTGCCACGTGGGGGACAAATCAAGATGGTTTCCAAAATGCTCTAAAAATGGCTACTTACACCACCTCATGATAATTGAATGGCACAACATAGTGGACAAGAAAATGAGTTTTGACAACATCATCAAACCTTTTTGAGCAAAATAACATTTCAGTTTGCCTGAAAAGTTCGAGATGCAGTCGCACCAAATTGTGAATTGGCTGTGCTTTGCTCTGGTGACCCTTTTGACCTGTCCAAGCCTAATTTAGCAACTCTCCATTTCATCATGTTAGCTTCTGAGCACTTGCCCAAGACTTTGAAATAGTGATGACAGAACAGAAAACGATGACTTCAACAGAAATGATGAGGTCTCCATTAAGGATTTATTTAAAGAATGAGTGTTTTCATCACAAAACTCATTTGATGCTATCAGAAAAGCTTATGCTAGGAGCCAGATGCCTGATTCCTGCCAGATTACCAGACTCCTACCCTACCAACTGGTCTATGAATCAGGGAAGGAGATGGGGCCTTCTCCATCTTCATCACCAGCATGTGAAGGATGATCCTGTGAATTTTCACACTAGCAGTTAATTGAGTCCTGCTCATCAGAATACATATCTAGAGCATTTTATTGCCCCAAAAGGCAGCACTGGAAACAAAATGAATAGGTATTTCTTACAACGGTTGTAGGACTTTTAAAAATTCATTTAAGCTCTCTCTTGCTTGGAGTCTTTGCTGTAAACTTCAGATGCAGTCATAACTCATTCAGCCTTTGAGTGTTGCTCTGTTCTCTACCCGTCCCTCACCTTTTCTATCAAATGTTCAGCCTTTGTCTTTTATTCAGAGACGTTGTTATGGTGCGGGCAATTGGGGCGGTGGGCCCCAAGCGGTGGGTTGCAGGCGGGGGGTGTACAGATCTGGTGCTAGTGTGAAAATTCACAGGATCATCCTTCACATGCTGGTGATGAAGATGGAGAAGGCCCCATCTCCTTCCCTGATTCATAGACCAGTTGGTAGGGTAGGAGTCTGGTAATCTGGCAGGAATCAGGCATCTGGCTCCTAGCATAAGCTTTTGGAAAGGTAAGGGAAAACCAATAGGTCTCTTTGGACCTGCATTAGCTTTTTAGCTGCTGCATATCCGATGAGACAAAGAGGGTGTGTCGACTTGGAGGAAATAACATCTGGCGCAAGTCACTCATGCCAGATGCCACCCCCTCCAGCCCCCAACATGCCTCCAGCCCTCCCCCTGATCCACCCTGATCCCCACCGAATTCTGTCCACCCTGCCAACTTACCAAAGTCGGTAGGACTCCTCTTCACATGTAGAAGGAGGCATGTAATGGTATAAGCAGTGGAGGGGTAAAGGACAACTGCAGTTATTGCAGCTTTGTTCAAACAGGCAAACAACAATTTTTGTTGTTTAAAGCATTTTCCCCTCTTCTTTAGAAAATATCTTTGAATAGCAGAAGACTGAAAGACTTCTGACTGAAAGACTGAAAGATATTGACTGTCATGTTTTAAGTATTTTACAAATGAAAGAACAAGGAAACGTTTTTCGTGATTTTGTCACTGGGAGAATTGGTCTACAGCAGGGGTTCTCAACCTTTGGAGGCCCGGGTACCCCCTATCACGGTCCAATTTTTTGAAGTACCCCTGCTAATTAAGTGCTAATTAATTGGATTAATCAATTAATTAGGTAATTAATCATTAAATAAAAAGTACTAAAACAATTTTATATGTGAAAAAATGTCTTATTTAACTCTGTGTGTGTGTGAGTGAGTGAGTGAGTGAGTGAGATGCAAGGATCTCTTTTTTCTCCAAGTCAAACATCCCAAAATCAGCTCCTCCCTCCCCCACCTCACCAAAGTACATTTTCCAAAGTACAAAAATAAGCCCAAAACCAAAATCAGAGACAATAATTAAAATTTTTAATTTTAAAAATATTTTTATTTTTTTTAAAAAAATAATTCTCTGAAAATAATTAAAATTTAAATTCCATGTTAATTAACACTTAATTAGCTGCTAATTGGGCAGATGAGGGGCAGGGCTTGGCGTACCCCCAGCAAGAGGTCCGTGTACCCCTAGGGTACCCGTACCACAGGTTGAGAACCTCTGATCTACAGTGTTTCTACCTCCTGGAATAAACCTCTCCATCACCACTTCTTTGTCGTTCTTACCCATTCATGCATTACTATCCGGACTGTTTGGCATAGGGGGAGGTATAGGAGAAGACAGGGCAACATATTGGGCATCAGAGAAAAGATGTTTCTTCCAGTTTGTAAGTATTTCATGAACTAAAATGTAGTTTTTTCCTGTGTCAGGTCAAAAGGTCATGCTCCTTGCTTTCATGTAATTCAGCTAAGGTTTTTTTCCAGGGAGGCAGAAGTACTCGACTATTTATGAAGGATCTATTTCAATATCCTAGTGAGCGTTCAAGAGGATTTTCATAGTCATAACTGCTGCAGGCAAGTCCATCATATTCAGGTTTGTACTGTGTGGAAAAATAGGGGACCTACTGTGTGTGGAGAATTATTTATTTACAATATTTTTACCCCACCTTTCTCCCCAAAGGGACCCAAGGCGGCTTACAACAACAAAAAAGAAAATACAATACAAAAAATACAATACAAAAATAGTCACATTTAATGAGAATGAGTGATAAGGCTTGCATTTTTGTACAGAGGACTGAACTGCAGAAAAAGCAGGTTGTAATACACTTCCCAGGCTGCACCACTTCAGCCTGCAAGTAATGTGTTCATATGAAATTAATAATAATAATAATAATAATGATGATGATGATGATGATCATAATTATATCAAATAATATTATATTGAGTAATAATAAATATGAATATATTAAATACACTTATTTATTAAATATTAAATATAAATAATATATTAAATGAACAACTTAATGAGCTGCACGCCTTGAGTGCCCTTGTTGGGAGAAAGGCGGGGTATACATTCTTTAAATAAATAAATAAATACTAGGAACATCGAGCATTATACGGCGATATCTCAGTAGTTCCTACAGTAAACTCTTAGATACTGTAGAGTTTGAACTGGTGAGAACCCCAAAACCCCAGTCCAAACATCTGATGGGCTGTGACACCACTGATGATGATGATGATGGTGGTAATGGAAGACAACACTGACAGTGAATGGAGAGGAACTTGAAAAGGAGCACTGGTGCAACACCCCTTCATTATGTCAACTCTTAGGAAATGGATGCCTGACTTGAGGGCTTCAACATCCTTAATAAGAACTTGAAAGCTCTGAGAAACTTTGCAGGGATCTTGGTGCCTGAGGCTGTGCTGTGGCAGCATTCTTGAGCCCCAGAACCTGCCTACTCTGTCTCTGCTGCTGCTGCTGCCAACACTGGGCAAGTGTGACTGTGAAAGGGAAGGGTGGGTGCAACTCTGGTCATGGAGAGGACTGGCTCCAGAGCTGATGCTGACCCCATCATGCATGAGCCAGGCCCAAATTTTGGTGGGGGTTGAGTCTGGCTTCAAATGGGTCCGGACATCTGGGGGAGTTCATTTCCAAACTCTCCAGTTCTGAAATTTGCGAGTACGTGTACACACACACACACACACACACACACACACTTTTTTATTATAGGGTTATAATAATGATAAAAAAACCCTAAAGAGCCACTTGCCTGTCTCTGAGCCTTGCTCAGACATAGCACTATCCAGAGAAGGCGGGAGTATCTTGTGTGATTGTATGGGGACGGTAAGATGGGAGAGGGAGAGAAGTGAAGCAAGGACATCAGTGAAGACACGCCCTTCTCACTCTCCACAGGTAGCTCAGGAAGAGGACTGTCACTGGGCCGACTGACTTGGGGAGGATTTGCACTGTGGTCTCTGTCACCCATAAGAACATAAGAAGAGCCCTGCTGGATCAGGCCAAAAGCCCATCTAGTCCAGCTTCCTGTATCTCACAGTGGCCCCACCAGATGCCTCAGGGAGCACACAGCCAACAAGATAACCTGTTTCCTGTTGACACTCCCCTGCACCTGGCACAGAAAAAACCCACTTCTAAAACCAGGAGGTTGCTTATGGCTTGTAACCTGTGATGGTCTTTTCCTCCATGAATCTGTCCAAACCCCTTTTAAAGGCATCTAGGCCAGGTGCCATCACCACATCCTGTGGCAAGGAGTTCCACAGATGAATTACACGCTGGGTAAAGAAATATTTTCTTTTGTCTGTTCTAACTCTCCCTCCACTCAATTTTAGTGCATGTCCCCTGGTTCTGGTGTTGTGCGAGAGGGAGAAGAATTTCCCTCTATCCACTCTCTCCATCCCATGCATAATTTTATACGTCTCAATCATGTCCCCCCTCAGGCGCCTTTTTTCTAGGCTGAAAAGCCCCAGATGCTGTAGCCTTTCCTCATTAGGAAAGGGGTCAGCTACTTTCCATACCAGACTTTCCATACCAGGGGTCAGCTACTACTCCAGTCCCCTGTGCTCGGTTTTCACCATAATACACTCCCTTGTTACTATGGTCTACAATACGCCAACAACTGTAGATTTCAACATCCCACCTCCTTCAGAAGAGTCTCTAGGCCCCCCGTGGGTGGGGGCCACTGCCGACACACTCCCCCATGGCCGCCACACGCCCCGCCCCTGGGGCGTGTGTCGGCAGCGTAGCACACCTCCGCACACACAGACACGCCCCCGGCACATTTTGGCTCCTTTTTGGAGCTGACCGGGCGCAAGGGAAGGTGGGAGGGCCGAACTGCACCCATTCTCGGCTGCAAAGAAGATGGGGCAGCAGGTAAGACCCTGGGGCCCACCACCCCAATCGCCCCCAGTGGTGCGACGCCTCTGACCTCCTTCTTAGGTTAGAGTAGCTATACTGGATTCAGATACATCCAAACTTCCCCCCAGTATTTACCACAATGAGGATATTAAAGAAATCATTTACTTTAATAATCAGATATGGTTACACAATTAACATTTAAAGAATGGATACAGAATACACAGGATAAAACAACAACTTCTAACTCCTGCACTTTACTGGTCCTATGCTCACCCAATAACATACTTCTCCTTGGGCAGATCTTTAGCTCCCTTCATCGTCTTGACTGGTGAGTTGCTCCTTGTGGGGAAAGATAATTTGTACCAGTTCTCTGGTCTTTTTTATACCTTTTTCCCTCCAAACCAGCAACCTATTAGGGCTCAAATCCTGCTGAGACTTCTAGAAGATTACCTCATCGTCATGTGGAGATCACACTATCATCATGATGTGGAGATTGCATCACCATCATATGATTACCTCACCAGTTTGACACTCACTCTTGCCCCTTTCCTGATATGGTCATAGCTGCTCTCAACCTTCTCAAGATGTCCTTGAAATTAACACCTTTTGCAGATCCAGGCACCTGGTTATGCAGAGGTGAGGCTGGCCGCTCCTAGACCTGTCTACCTGATCCTTTCTCTGAAAATGGTCAAGGGGAAAAACAATGGCAGCTAGGATAAAACTTACATAAGAACATAAGAACATAAGAAGAGCCCTGCTGGATCAGGCCAAAAGCCCATCTAGTCCAGCTTCCTGTGTCACACAGTGGCCCCACCAGATGCCTCAGGGAGCACACGAGACAACAAGATACCTGTGTCCAGTCGCCACTCCCTTGCACCTGGCACAGAGAAAACCCACTTCTAAAAAACCAGGAGGTTGCTTATGGCTTATAACCTGTGATGGTCTTTTCCTCCATGAATTTGTCCAAACCCCTTTTAAAGGCATCTAGGCCAGGTGCCATCACCACATCCTGTGGCAAGGAGTTCCACAGATGAATCACACGCTGGGTAAAGAAATATTTTCTTTTGTCTGTTCTAACTCTCCCTCCACTCAATTTTAGTGCGTGTCCCCTGGTTCTGGTGTTGTGCGAGAGGGAGAAGAATTTCCCTCTATCCACTCTCTCCATCCCATGCATAATTTTATAAGTCTCAATCATGTCCCCCCTCAGGCGCCTTTTTTCTAGGCTGAAAAGCCCCAGACGCTGTAGCCTTTCCTCGTAAGGGAGGTGCTCCAGCCCACAAATCATTCTGGTCGCTCTTTTCCGCACCTTTTCCAATTCAACTATATCCTTTTTGAGGTATGGTGACCAGAACTGGACACAATACTCCAGATGTGGCCTTACCATCGATTTGTACAAAGGCATAATGATATTGGCCGTTTTATTCTCAATCCCCTTTTTAATGATCCCGAGCATGGAATTGGCCTTCTTCACAGCCGCCGCACACTGGGTCGACACTTTCATCGACCTGTCCACCAGCACCCCAAGATCTCTCTCTTCATCCGTCACAGACAACTCAGAACCCATTAGCGTATATGTGAAATTTTGGTTTCTTGCCCCAATGTGCATCACTTTGCACTTACTTACATTGAAGCGCAGCTGCCATTTTGCTGCCCATTCTCCCAGTTTGGAGAGATCCTTCTGGAGCTCTTCACAATCCCTGCTGGTCTTTACCACCCGGAAAAGTTTAGTGTCATCCGCAAACTTGGCCACCTCACTGCCTATCCCCGACTCCAGGTCATTTATGAATAAGTTGAAAAGCACCGGTCCCAAGACCGATCCTTGGGGCACACCGCTTTTCACCTCTCGCCATTGTGAAAATTGCCCATTGACTCCCACTCGCTGTTTCCTGGTCTTCAACCAGTTCCTAATCCACAAGAGGAACTGCCCTCTTATTCCCTGACTGTGGAGTTTTCTCAGGAGCCTTTCATGAGGGACTGTGTCAAACGCCTTCTGAAAATCCAGATATATAATATCCACGGGTTCGCTCGCATCCACATGCCTGTTGACCTTTTCAAAAAATTCTAACAGGTTTGTGAGGCAAGACTTCCCCTTGCAGAAGCCATGCTGACTCTCCCTCAGCAGAGCTTGTTCTTCTATGTATTTTAAGATTTTATCCTTAATGAGACTTTCCACCATCTTCCCTGGAACAGATGTTAGGCTGACCGGCCTGTAGTTTCCCGGGTCCCCCCTCCTTCCTTTTTTAAAGATTGGCGTGACATTAGCTATCCTCCAATTCTCTGGCACAGTGGCTGTTTTAAGGGACAAGTTGCATATTTGGGTCAAGAGGTCAGCAACTTCATTCTTGAGTTCCTTCAGAACTCTTGGGTGGATGCCATCCGGGCCTGGTGATTTATTGATCTTTATTTTGTCAATTAAGTCTGAGACATCTTCTCTTTTAACCTCTATTTGACTTAATTCTTTAGTCAGGGGAGACCGTTCTGGCAGTGGTATTTGCCCGAGGTCTTCTGCCGTGAAGACAGATGCAAAGAACTCATTTAATTTCTCTGCAGTCTCCAAGTCCCCTTTTATCACCCCTTTCTCTCCCTCACCATCCAGCGGACCCACCGTTTCCCTGGCAGGTTTCCTGCTTCTAACATATTTGAAGAAGCTTTTATTATTCCCTTTTATGTTGCCTGCCAGACGTTCCTCAAAGTCTTTCTTGGCCTCCCATATCATCTTTTTACATTTCTTTTGCCACAGTTTGTGCTCCTGTTTATTTTCCTCATTAGGGCAAGACTTCCATTTACAGAAGGAAGCTTCCTTGCCTTTTATAGCCTCCTTAACTGTGCTTGTTAGCCATGCCGGCATCCTCCTGGACTTGGTCGAGCCCTTCCTCCTTTGTGGGATACACTCCCGCTGGGCCTCTATGACTGTTGTTTTAAACAGCATCCATGCACTCTGGAGCGATTGGACTCTTTTTACCTTCCCTTTCAGCTTTTTCTTAACTAGTCTTCTCATTTTGGGGAAGTCTGCCCTTCGGAAGTCAAGGGTTTTCGTGTCAGATTTGCTCGGCACTCTCCCTCCGACATGCATGGCGAAACAGATCGCAGCATGGTCACTGTTCCCCAACGGTTCGGTAACATTTACCTCCCTGACCAGATCTTGAGTGCCACACAATATCAAGTCCAGAGTCACCTGTCCTCTGGTCGGTTCCGTGACAAGCTGCTCTAAGGCACAGTCATTTAACATATCCAGAAATCCAGTCTCTCTTTCATGACCTGAGCATGAATTGACCCAGTCGATGTGAGGATAATTGAAGTCCCCCATGACTACAACCCTGTCTCTCGTTGACACCTCCCTGATTTGCTTCCTCATTTCAAGATCCCCTTCAGGTTTTTGATCTGGAGGACGGTAGCATGCCCCTACTATTACATCACTCTTTGAGCCTGGTAATCTAACCCACAGTGATTCTACGGAGGAGTCAGAGCCCCCCTCCAGCTCTACTCTGGTGGATTCTACCCCCTCTTTGACATAGATGGCCACCCCACCTCCAACACGCCCCTCTCTGTCCCTCCTATAGAGTTTATATCCTGGAATTGCAGTATCCCACTGGTTCTCCGCATTCCACCAGGTTTCTGTTATACCTACTATGTCAATGTTTTCCCTAGCCACCAAACATTCCAGTTCTCCCATCTTTGCCCGAAGACTTCGAGCATTTGCATAAAAGCACTTATATACCTGGTCCCCCAAGAAGGGCTGCATGTTTGCCCCTTTATTCCTGCAGCCTTCTGTCTTGCTAGACTGGCTGTCATGTCCCATCACGCTACCACTCCCAATTCTTACTCTGTTATTACTTGACTGTTCCCCATCCTCTGCACCCTCATTCCCGAGGGATGAGGAGTCCTGAACCGGATGCCCCTCGGCTCCTGTCGGCTTTCCCCCAGGAGTCAGTTTAAAAGCTGCTCTGCCACCTTCTTAATGTTACACACCAGCAGTCTGGTTCCGTTTTGGTTCAAGTGAAGCCCGTCCCTCTTGTACAGGCCTGGCTTGTCCCAAAACGTTCCCCAGTGCCTAACAAACTTAAACCCCTCCTTCTGACACCAGTGTCTCATCCACGCATTGAGACCCCTGAGCTCCGCCTGCCTAGCTGGCCCTGCGCGTGGAACAGGTAGCACTTCTGAGAACGCTACCTTTGGGGTCCTGGATTTGAGCTTCCTACCTAGCAACCTAAATTTGGCCTCCAGGACCGCCCGGCTACATTTCCCCACGTCGTTGGTGCCAACATGCACCACAACCGCTACCTCCTCCCCAGCACTCTCTACCAGCCTATCTAGACGAGAGGTGATGTCCGCAACCTTCGCACCAGGTAGGCAAGTCACCGTGCGGTCCTCACATCCGTCCCAGACCCCCCTTTCTATGTTCCTGACTATAGAGTCACCCACAACAAGAAGCCCCCCTCCCCAGAGGAGTATCCATAGTGCGACTGGATACAGGCCCATCACCTGAAGAAGGGGTCCCCACTGTGGGATTGTTTCCCTCTTTTCCAGAGCAATGTCCTCCAGCCCTGAGACTCCCTTTCCTGGCAGCTGAGGCGCTGGCCAACTGAGGGTAGGACGATGCCTCCACATCCCTAGAAGTCTCACCCTGGTTCCTCTCTACCTGTCTCTGCTTCTCCAGGTCAGCAACCGTGGCTTCAAGGGAGCGAACCCGGTCCCTGAGAGCCTGGAGCTCTTTGCACCGAGCACACACCCATGACTTGTGCCCAAGAGGCAGATAGTCATACATGTGACACTCAGTGCAAAACACTGGATAGCCCCCACCCTTCTGCTGGCTGTCTGACTGCATAGCTTTTGAGTGTAAGTTATGGATTTATCAAAGTTTGGGTACCTTAATGTTGCTGGAGCTCTCCTCTCTTCAAGGGACGTGCCGGGCAGTGTGTGGGGCCTGGCTTCCTCGCCCCGCTGCTGAACTCGCCCAGCTGCTTAACTCGCTGTGTCTTTTTTATCTTGCCACTTTGTCCCCGTGAGCCACTTGGTCCCCGTGAGGCCACTCGCTGCTCCTGTGCTAGAAAAGTGCTAGAAAAGCCAGTAAGGCCTGCAAGGAGCTAGAAAAGCCAGTAAGCCAGCTGAACTCGCCCAGCTGCTTAACTCGCTGTGTCTTTTTTATCTTGCCACTTGGTCCCCGTGAGGCCACTCGCTGCTCCTGAAAGGGCTCACTCCCAAACCAGCCCCAGATTTAAACTGTTGTGTAGCTCCACCCCCTGCCTACCTGAAAGTTTGAAAAGACTGGCCTCTAAGGGGGGCAGGGCCTGATGTGGTTTACTGGCAGGAAATTCCTGTTGCTATTGTTCCTGCTGCTGCCTCAATTTACATCTGACCTACTCAGCTGGCAGGAATGTGTGTTGCTATGGTTTCTGAGTCACCCTAATTTACCATGTGGCCTTCTATACCATGCGGTCTGTATGTTTTAAACTGTATGTTTTAAATTCTGCTTAAGTTTAACTCTGCTTAAGATGTAGTTTAGCTTGCTTTCTCCCCTTCTTTTAGCCTCCTCTTGTTTTGTTTTAGGCTCCTACTCTAAAGTAGACTCAGGTCTCTGCCCTGGGCTTTTTACTCTTGAGTAAACACTGGTTTTACTCAGAGTAGACCTGTTTAGATTTGGACTGCAATTCTCTTTAGAATCAGCTGTAGAATCTATTCAGAGTAGACCTGTTTAGATTTGGACTGCAATTTTCTTTAGAACCAGCTCCCAGGCTTGTCCAGTTTCTGCCCCTGTCTTTTAGATAGGTGCTTGTTTGTGTTTTGAATCTATTTAATTTCCCACCTAGCTTCTGTGCCTGTGTCCTAGCTACTGGACCTTATAATCCCCCTCCTCAGGTTATATTTAGTTCTACTTAGCTAGGCTTAGTTCCTAGGTAGGCTTAGTTCTATCTTAAGTTTAAGGTAGCTTAAGGTAGCTTTAGCCAAGTCCTTAACAGTTAATGGTAAATTAAAGTTAGACAAAGCTGCACAACTGAGAGAGTTCACTTACCTTCTCCTTGCTTACCTTCTCCTCGCCCAGCTGCTTAACTCGCTGTGTCTTTTTTATCTTGCCACTTTGTCCCCGTGAGCCACTTGGTCCCCGTGAGGCCACTCGCTGCTCCTGAAAACTTTCCTGTGACAGTCTCATTTGCAGCAGAGGCGTCGCTCCGGTAGGGGCGGGGCCGTAAGTTTCGCTCCGTCCTAGTCCCGTTTACCAAGCGAGCAGGAGGCGGCCCCGCCCCCTCACTGTCGGAGCCATTCCCGTGCGGAGAAAGCAGCAGGCAAGAAACCCTGCCTGCTGCTTTCTCCGCACGGGAATGGCTCCGACAGTGAGGGGGCGGGGCCGCCTCCTGCTCGCTTGGTAAACGGGACTAGGACGGAGCGAAACTTACGGCCCCGCCCCTACCGGAGTGACGCCTCTGATTTGCAGTGCTTGTGGCAGCTGGAACATTCCTCACACGTATGGCAGAAGCATGTTGTATCGTGGTTTTAGATCAGGGGTGGGGAACCGGCGGCCCGCGGGCCGGATCCAGCCCCAGGAGCGATCCGGTCCGGCCCGCGCGAGACCGGACCAGAATCAATCAGGTCCGGCCCGCGCAAGCAGACCGGAGGCTCCTCCAGCCCCGCCGGCCCCCCTGCGCGCTCACCTCGGCGCGACTCCTTTCGAATCCGGCTGCTTCTCCGTGCAAAAGCAGCTGGATTCGAAAGGAGACGCGCCGTGCAAAAGCAGCCGGTTCAAAAGGAGTCGCGCGAGCAGCGCGCGCGGGGCTGGCGGCGGCAGCGGCCGCCGCCTGAAAAAGGTAAGGAGAGGGGGGGAGGTAAAAGCAGGGGGGAGGTAAAAGCAGGGGGGCGGTGGGTGGGTGGGTGCAGGGGTAACTATTTCCGATGGAGGGGCACACGGCCCACAGGAAATAGGTTCCCCACCCCTGTTTTAGATTCTTGGAGAGGAAGGTGGTCCTTCTCTGTGCTAACCCTGAAATCGCACAGGCCACATTCCATATACAAATCAACATCACCACGTCAAGCAGGCAGAAAGCTTTGGCTTCATCTCTCTATGATACATCCCTCTCCTTTGCTCCTCATATTCATTCTGTTACCAATGGTAACTTACCATTTGACTATTTCCTGCACATTTCCTGTGGAATGGTGCAGGAGCCAGCTTTAAGGGAGTAGTGCTTATATAAGCACAAACCCCTAGGTGTATTTTTTTACCTGAAACACTCACCTGCCAGCTGAACACTCAACCCAGTAAAGCAGGCACTGCTTGTAAGAGCACGAGAGACAAAAGGAGCTGCTTCCCTCTTGCCCCAAGCTGCTTTTGCTTATTGTTTGCAGATCCCTGCAGCAATCCATCCCATGTCTTGTCTAGTCTTCAAAGTTTGTTCAAACATTAATTAATTTCTTGAAATTGACACTCATGGTGGCAGGCTGTATAGCTTTCTTTCTCAACATAAGCCAAGTCTGGACTATGCTTTATCCTGGTGCTTTCTGGATTGTACACCACATGTAAATAACCTCCTCTGACAATGCACAGCTAAATAATAATCTCATACAGATGATGATGATATACACACGATCAGGTTCATATTGAAGCTTGCCAAACATCACTTTAAGTGTTTGGAAATCTTAAAAGCAACATATCTGTGTTAATTAAATTACTACCATGGTGGTAATAGATCAGAACACTGAACTGCACGATCACTCATCAAACATATAGAATATGAAATGTGCAAATCTATATTTTGCAGGAACATGGACGGGGACTTAATTTCCTCTAGGTCAATAGATGATCTTTCATGAAATAAGGGTGTTCTTTGTAGCTGCTGCTACATGTCTATAAACACACTGGATATGAGTTGTATTCACAGCTGAACGAATTGAAAATTTGCCAGATACGATCACAAGCAGTTTGTTTTCCTATTGCCTTTTCAAATGATTACCTAAGGGGATAGGTATTAGCGTCAGTGTGGGTAGTTGTGTAATGGAACATTTGATTTCAACTTGGACTACCCACACTGCAATTGTGGCTCAGTCACAAGGTCTGTTAGGACACAATCCAATACATGATAATCTGGGAATAGGTCCCATTGAACTCAGTAAGACTTACTTCAGAGTAGACATGAGTACAATTGGGCTGGTAGTTGGCATCTGACGAGTCATTCACCTTCATAATCAAACCTATCTCACAAGATTGTTGTGAATACAGTATAGGCTTACCAGATGAAAGAAAGGCAAAACTGGACTACAGTCACCTCTTCTGTTGTGTGCAGCCACTTGCCTGTGATACTTTTGCACATGCCTGCAACATGCATGCAAATATCACAGCTGCACCACACTGAACTGAACAAGTGGATCTTTTCTATCCGATTGCTGCTTCTCACCAGACACTCCCAGCAGGGTGGCTATCAGGTGGGACGACCTATGTGGTCAGTCTTGTGTGCATGAATGTGGTAGTCACACATAAACCATAAATGTGTGAGATTGCACCAAGGGGAAGCCTATGTCTCTGTTATTCGTGGGACAGGTTGTGTTTATAGCGATTTCGGAATTACGAGTAAAATAGCCATGTAGTAGCTAACAGGACAGCCAGAATAAAAACAAAAATCAATTCTGCTTGTGTCTTCCGTTGCTGGGGCTCACAAGACAGACAGAAAAATTATTTAAAACTCACAGCCCAGTAGTCTCACTCCAATGTTTCGTTTCCTTCTTTCCGGAAACCTTCTCAAGGAACCAATCTGAAAGATTGGAAGATGTTAAGATTAACATCTTCCAATCTGAAAGATTGGTCCCTTGAGAAGGTTTCCGGAAAGAAGGAAACGAAACGTTGGAGTGAGACTTCTCAAGCAACCAATCTTTCAGATTGGAAGATGTTAATCTTAACATCTTCCAATCTTTCAGATTGGTTCCTTGAGAAGGTTTCCGGAAAGAAGGAAACGAAACGTTGGAGTGAGACTACTGGGCTGTGAGTTTTAAATAAATTTTCTGTCTGTCTTGTGAGCCCCAGCAACGGAAGACACAAGCATAATTGATTTTTGTTTTTATTCTGGCTGTCCTGTTAGCTACTACATGGCTATTTTACCCGTAATTCCGAAATCGCTACAAGTAATCGCTGGCCATGAAAGTTTTCGATCAAAGGTTGTGCTTACTTAGGCTTACCAGATTCCCAACCGGGACAGAGTGCTAGACCTTTAGGAGATGGAATGTGGGCAGGTGTAGCTTGTTAAACCTTAGAGCACAATCCTAGGCATGTCTACTCAGAAGCAAGCCCCATTGTGTTCAGTGGGACTTGCTTCTGAGTGCCTAGGATTGTGCTCTAAGGTTTAACAAGCTACACCTGCCCACATTTCTTCTCCTAAATGTCTAGCACTCTGTCCCGGTTGGAGATCTGGTAAGCCTATGAATACAGGAAGCATAAAGTATGTTGTACTCTAAAAAGTGCTATAGGAATGAATGATACTACATATTAGCATCTTTGTAGTGGCAATGAATGGAGAATGCTTGTGTTATAATAGCACAGGCAGTTATTAAAATCCTTCTTGAAATTATTGAAATGTCTTCATGCCAGGCATCACCAGGGCATTGGTGCATTAAGTCCAATTGGGCATTAAGCCCCATACAAATGTTACACCACGGCATGAAGTGCTGCCATGAGGAAGCAGCAGCCTCCACGTTTGGTAAGCAATATCTTGAAACAGCCTAAAGATGTTTTTACAAATGATTCAAAGAATACTTTTTAATCTGGAATGTATTACGTAGGAATGTTATAGCCCAATTCTATGGGTTTCACCCCACCCTGCTGAAGGGGGGCAGTCACGGTTGTCACCTCTTGGTAAGGGAACATTAGTGTGGGGGGGTGTCTACTCAGACCTCCGCTAGTGAAATTGCTGGATCAAGTCCGTGTGGACCTGCACCATGGGATCAGGTCCGGGAAGAAGCCTAGGATTCGGTCTGTTGCTGCCAAACCTGCCCCGTTGCAGGAGCCGACCCACCCATTCCCTGCCCCCGTTGCCGCCACGTTCTGTTGCCCACACCTGTTGCCACCTCATTCCACCTTCCCCTGCCCCCGTTCCTCCCACCCCGTCCCACCTCACCCACCAGTTTACCTGCCTTAGTGGGTTCCAATGGGACTGCCACCGCATGCGGTGTGGCTGTGGCCTTCCCGTCTGCGCTGGCAGCACGTGCCTCTGCGTGCTGTTGGAGTGCATTTCACGACTGCCATAAGGCAGTTAACGCTGGTGGAATGCATGTTCCACCAGCATTAATACCCAATGGGATTGGGCTGTTTTTTCATGATGTAGAAGAGGTATTAACATTTACAGATATATTAAAATTGACATTCCAGGCAATACATTTTTTCATAACAGTGTCATTGTGCTTCCATGGTGTTCATATACATACGACATTGAAAATGAAAAGTGTGGCGTGCAGCCTCCCCCCTCCCTCCACAATGCTTCTGTTTCAAATTAATAGGAATGGTGCACACTGGGAACCAGCATGCATCACTTCTGTTCATTCGGAACAGAAGCAGCCCATAGCAGGGAGGCTGCACACTGCACTCCTGGTAAGTCAAGGGCAGGGGTGGGCCGGGTCCAAATTGCCTCTCCTTTGTAAGCACCAGGTGGGTGGGGAAAAGGGGGTCTGCCACTACCACAATCCTCTTCTGACTTGCTGTCAGTAAGTCAGAAGCTGATTGGAGCCCTCAGTAGAGTTCCAGGCTGGAGAGGGTGGCAGACAGATGGGCTGGGGGCTCATCCATTTGCCACACCTCCAAGAATGCTACCCCATGCCCCTGTGTCAGGTCATGGCAATCCCAGCCCTGTATGATTGAGATAGCTGCTGCTTCAACGGCTGTTCCTCCTTCCTTGCTAGACCCTTCTTCTCCCCAAGTTGATAAACCTGAGTATTGCGGAAGGAGGAGAGGGTAACACTTCTAGATTTCGGGTTAGGGTTAGACAGGGCCTGAAAAGGATGTGCAGAGCATCATTTGCAGGCAGGAACTGCAAAGTTTGACCCATGCAATTGACTGTGCCCATGTGGTTTCAGTACATAGATGTATATTAGTACAGTCAGTGTCATGGGATCTTGCCACAGTGAATTACCATGAGAAGTGTCCTTGAGAATAACACTTACCCATGTATATGATAGATCTCTCATGGGTGAACAATATGAGCTGTATAGTCACTTTTAGCCAAATGAATAAGTAGAAGAGGGTGGAAAAAAGTACTGAACAAAGGAGCTCATGAAGCTAAGTAATCTGTGGCAAAAGTGATGACATGAACTGGATATGAATTTTGCTTCGAGGTGCTGACTCAGATGCATAACTTTCAATAAGAGCTCCAGTAGGAATAAAAATGGAGCAGAAGTTTAATTTGGCAGGCATTCTAAGAAGGGAAGGCTTTTGTATGTTTCATGTTCATTCGAAACACCCAGTGCTCAGGCTCATAAAAAGGAAACTCAGAAATCCATGCTGTTCTTTTCTTTCAGATTTTGAGGTTGCTTTCAATTCTGCAACATACAAAATGAAACTGGAGGCCAAGTTAACTTGCTCTTTTATAAAATACAAAACTTGCGTGCACACACGTAGACACACAAACACACACACAAATTTAGGAAGGAAAAAAAACTGACATATTTCACTGTTCAACTAGTAATAAAGAATGAGGATACAATCCTATACACACTTTCCTGGTAGTAAGCCCCATTGAACTCAATGGGGCTTACTTCTGAGTAGACAATTTATTTTACTTATTTAATTATTCCAGGACAAAGGATTTAAAGGTAAAAAAAAAAAGCCATGTGCACCCCCCCTAGGCACGGGGGGGGACTTAAGTTTTACGTCCTCGGTCCTCCTACTTCTTCGGCTCGGCAGCCATGAGGGTGAGCAGCAAGAGACTAGGTGCCAGACGGTGCCTCTCTAGCACGCACACATACCTAGTCTCGCTGGTTGGTCCTCCAGAGCCCTCTCTAGGCTCTGGAGGACCGACCAGCGAGACTAGGTGTGTGCATGCGTGCTAGAGAGGATCCACCCGGCACCTAGTCTCTCTCTGCTCGCCCTCATGGCTGCTGTGCCAAAGAAGTAGGAGGACCGAGGACGAAAATGTTAAGTCGCCTCCTCTGTGGTGCACCCCCAGCAGAGCTGCCGTGCCTGGGGGTGGGTGGGGTGCCCACTGGCGTCGCTCTAGGCGGGGCAGAGCTCTAAGTTCCACTGTGCTCCGACCCACCGTTACACGCCCTCACAAGGCGGCTCCGCCACCTCGCCTTCGGAGCCTTTCAGGGCAGCGATAGCAACGAGCAGGGAGTCCTGTGCATTGCTTTCGCTGCCCTGAAAGGCTCTGAAGGCGAGGGGGTGGGGCCGCCTCTTACAGGCCTGTAACAGTGGGTCAGAGTGCAGTGGAACTTAGAGCTCCACTCCCACCTAGAACGACACCACTGGGGGTGCCGGTGCACAGGAAGACGCAAAAAACGGCCTAAGAGAGGCTTTTTAAAGCCTCTTATAGGCCAATTTTTTGCAAGTTCATTTTTGTGTGTTTTTAGTAAGTCCTGGAAACAGTATACCTGGATCTTTAAGGGCAAATGAATTGAGCAAGTATCCACTTTACTTATAATTTGTCCTGGACGAAGCATTGCAAAATGGCTAAGAAACGTGCGAATGCGATCACTCGCCTTCATTTTAATGGTGGGGTGCATACGTGCCAGCTTCTCTGAAAATATTTAACGTAAAAATTATTCCTCAGATCTTATATGGTACTCCAATTTGGATTAGTGCACTGAATTGATCAGTGAAACAGACCCAAGCCTCCTTTCTAAGAAAAAAATTAGGTTTACCTAGAAGTGTCACCTATGCTACTCTACATTTAGAAACTGGGCAATTTTTGATTGAGACCAGGGCTTGGCTAAGAGCGGCTAAATTCTGGTTGAGAGTGTATTTTAATCCAGATTGTGATAGCTTTCTATATAGTCTTCTTGAGGATTCACTACCCCCAGTAGGATCTGTGGATTTTTTTTCCATAAGATTAGATTGATTGGTATTGATACTGACACTTTGGGTTAATTGCCCTTTATGGCTACTTTTCAACTAAAAAGGTAAAGGTGACCCCTGACAATTAAGTCCAGTCGTGTCCGACTCTAGGGTGTGGTGCTCATCCCCATTTCAAAGCCGAAGAGCCAGCGTTGTCCAAAGACGCCTCCGTGGTCATGTGACCGGCATGACTCTCCTTGCCGCAGCGCGTAGCATGTGGCTGGAATATGGAGCACTATTTACCTTCCCGCAAGCGGTACCTATTTATTCACATTAACATGCTTTGGAACTGCTAGGTTGGCAGGAGCTGGCCAGGCAACGAGAGCTCACCCCGTCGCGGTGGTTCAGCTCATGGTTCAGCGGTTTAACCCACTGCGCCACCCGCTGGCCTTCACTTTTCAACTACCTCCTCCTTATTTAAAAGGTGGCTTTTGGATATTCAGACCCAGGAGTTACAGGGTGCAGTGAGTAAGCATTGCTCACCGATATGCTTCCAGATTTTGACCAGAAGACCTCTCAGAGTATCTTGCCCGGCTGACGTGTCCTATAGAACGTAGGGCTTACACTCTGGCCAGGTGTAATGTTTTCCCTTTGGCTGTGTGATATGGAAGATATAATAGGATACCCACCCTATCCGGAGAGATGTTGTTCATGTGAGCTGGGTATGTTTGAGTCTCTTCCTCATATGATCCTACATTGCCGAATCCGTCTGGTTCTCCGTAAGAAACTTTTAGCTCTCTGCTGAGTAAGTGGGAAGGTTGTTCAGATTGCATTGTATTAAGGAACATCTTATCATCTGAGGATTCTGGTATAATTGAGACAGTGGGAACTTTCCCAAAATATCTTTTGAAGCATCGGAGCTGTGAATATGGTATAAGCTTGGCAGTTAACTAAGGTTTATGTCTGTCTGTCTGTCTGTCTGTCTGTCTGTCTGATTTCTTTTGTTATTGTGTTGTTACTGCATTGTGTTTTCATAAGCCAATAAAGGTTGATTATATTATTATTACAGGAGGTGGTGCTGCCACAATCTGAAGTAATTCAGGCTGCAATCCTATACTCACCACCCTGGGAGTAAGTCCCGTATATACTTCTTACTTCCTTCTGAATAGACATGCATAGGATTGTTCTGTAAGCCTTGCTGCAGAAAGGAAATCTAATCCTGTGCTAAATTTCCTTCTGTTCTCATCACATTTCACTCATGCAGAGCTTGAACCCATGGACTGATTCCACAAACTTAGAGAAGTGGAAATAAACAAATGACAGCGAGTCTTTGAACTAGATGCCAGCTCTTGTATAGAAGAATAAATGGAGAATATCCATCATAATTGAATGTACTAAACCTCTAAATATCACAACACTGTGAATAAAAGACACTGAAGAATGATGCAGATTAACTGTACAGTGTGGGTTGAAAAATAAATGTAGCAGTAAAATTAATAATGTTATCTCAGAAGCTTTGCAAGTGGAACCATTTAGCCATGAGGGCAGGAAGAAAATATTAAAAGTAATTTTGCAGTGCTGGCTGTGACAAATATATAGTTTCCCTTTTCTGGGTGCTTATCTTCTTAAAATAAATCTTAACCATATCTATCTAGCTCTACAGACACTTCTGTCACTTTTTTTTTTAATAGAGGAAGAGCCAGCATACCTGGTATACATTTTAATACATAGAAGGTGGCAAACAGCAGAAGGGATAGAAAATGGGATTTCATCTGAGGAGAGGGTACAGGGCCATCAGACAAATGTCTGATTGTTTTGGAAAATGAACGGTTGCTATTTTATACTGGGCATGTGTTGGAAAGTTTATGTAGCGCCAACAGATACACAAATGCTGAAGGATCCCATTGGATGTCTGTGAATAGACCATGGTCAGGTGGATCCAATTCATCTCATTCGTCTAAGGCAGGCAATGGAAGATCTATTATGGAAGACAGAGTGAGCAAATACTACTGGAGAAGTGGTCGTAGCTCACTGACAGAACATATGCTTTGCATGTGGAAAAGCCCAGGTTCCATCCCTGGCATCTCTAGGTGGGGCTGGCTGGGAAAGAAAGACCCATCTGAATCCCTTGCATAGGCAGTACTGATGGACCAATCCGCGGACTCAGCTGACCAATCAGTTTCCTGTGCGATAGGTCAGTGGCAGACCACCCTCTTTGCACATCATCGGTTAAATCCCAGGCAACGTCAGGCATCAAAGTGGTGAGAAAGACTTCTGTCTGGGATCCTGGTGAGCCATTGCCAGTCAAATTGGACAGTACTGGGCTGACCAGGTTCATATCCTGCTCCCTGCTGTCCAGTCTGGACAGGTACAACTGCTGTGTTGCAGTGTTGCTGAGCAGAAAAAAGCCTGTAACTGCTTAGATTCCCTTTCCTACTCTACCACCAATGATGCAGGGGCCCAGTCTTCTTTTATGTCTCCAGTCACATAAGTGGAGGATGCTTTAAAATCAGAGGGCTAAACCTTCAAGGCAGACAGAATAAAATAAATCTATATTAAGCTACAAATAGCTAAGGGCACATCTTAAGAATAGGCTCACTTTGTAACGTTTTGTTCCCGTGGGAGGCAATGACCTCCCATTTCTCTACAGCTTCTGTAGATCCCTGCTGAGCCTACTTTTCTTGTAGCTTATGAAGTGCAGGATGCATAACATGGCACTTGACAAATCAGGTGTGTTTGGTATCCCATCTTCCTTCATAATTGCTGGATTGAAAACACCTTTGCCTGTGCATGCACCATGATTGCAGTAGTTTATGTTCCATGTACCCTTGTGTACTTATGTACTCTATGTACCTTTAGTGACTTGCTGGAAAGCTAGTGATGAAAGGGAAGCATATTGCACTTAAAATCAGGATGCCCATATTGAAACATTAACTTGGTTCACAAAGGAGCACTAAATAGAGACACATGATGTGAAGCTTCAGTGATGACTAGCTATTGGTTCTGACATCTGCTACAGATGCCTCTGGAAATCCTCGCTTCAATACTTGCTTATCTTTCAGCAGTAAAGAATAGATCTGGAAAGGTGCAGTAAATTGCAGTTGTTTGAATACTGCCATAGTGGCCAGCGGTTTGCTTGCTGAGCTGCTAGAAGAAGCTTCTCACCACATGTAGGCTCTATATAGACTTAGATCTTCTCTGTGTGAGCAGGGACATGGTCTCTCTTGAGAAGAGCACATTCATAACTCATAAGGGGATCATGTATGCATCCAAAGCAGATTTGACTCCTTTCCCAATTCGCAGTGAAGTCTGGTAGCGGTGAAATTTGATTGCTCCCAAAGAGGGAAATCTTTTGGGGTGGGGGCAGCAACATTCAGAGAAAGATTTTGGGGGAAGCTTGCCAGGGGTGGCAGGTCCACAGGTTACAAGTCATAATAAGTAACCTCCTGGTTTTAGAAATAGGTTTTCTCTGTGCCAGGTGCAGGGGAGTGGCAGCAGGAAACAGGTTATCTTGTTGTCTTATGCTCTCTGAGGCATCTGGTGGGGCCACTGTGAGATACAGGAAGATGGATTGGATGGGCCTTTGGCCTGATCCAGCAGGGCTCTTCTTATGTTCTTTTGTCTCTTTAAAAAAAACACTAGTTTTGGATCTCTTGCAGGATTTAAAGTTAATAAACAGAAGACAAAAATAGTGACTAAAAATATGAAGATTCAAGATCAACTGAAACTGATGAATAAAACAGGATTTAAGGTGGAAAAAAAGTTAAATATCTCGGAATTGTATTGACGAGTATGAATTGTACATTATTTCAAAATAATTATGTTAAAGTATGGAATGAAATTAAGAAAGATCTGTTAAGATGGGAAAGACTGAAATTGTCTTTACTAGGAAGGATATCGGTGATTAAGATGAATG
Organism: Plestiodon gilberti rubricaudatus; assembly: GCA_026170595.1. Taxonomy (NCBI): domain Eukaryota; kingdom Metazoa; phylum Chordata; class Lepidosauria; order Squamata; family Scincidae; genus Plestiodon; species Plestiodon gilberti. The sequence continues at coordinate 69,803,301 of JANXHW010000001.1, forward strand.
TATTGCCAAAAATGATGTTCTTATTTCAAACGATACCAGTGATTATATCTGATGCACCATTTAAAGAATGGCAGAAAGACATTTCTAAATTTATTTGGCAAGGGAAAAAACCAAGGGTGAAATATAAGATTCTTCAAGATGCAAAAGAGAGAGGAGGATTAGGACTACCGGATCTGAAAGTATATTATGCAGCATGTTGTTTTGTGTGGTTGAAAGAGTGGGTGTATTTACAAAATAGAAGATTATTGGAGTTAGAAGGCTCTGACTTGAGATTTGGTTGGCATGGGTATTTGTGGTATGATAAAGTGAAAGCAAATTTAGAATTTAAAAATCATTATGTTAGACATGCATTATGGAGAATTTGGAATAGATATAAAATGAGGTTTTATGAGAAAAGAGGAATTCCCTACCTGTGAATCTCCTGTTCTGGGAGAGGAAGGGGGGGCATTCGGAACTGAATGGGTTAATCCCTCCACGTCCAGAGACAGGGCCGGCAAACTTTAGTTGACTCCTCCCCTTCGGGTGTTGCTCCGCCCCAGTCCAGTTCTGTAGCTAGAAGAGCCAGGGAAACGTTCCCATGACACCCGATGTCGTCTCGGCATGAAAATCCACTAGCCTCCGCGACAAACTGGACAGGAAAACAACTAACAAAAAGCAGACCAGAGCGTGAAGGAAGAAGGAAATGTTAAGCAGGCAATTAACTCCCACTGGATAAGGTAACTGACACCGAACCAAAAATAGAAACCCATAGAAAAAAACAGAGAACCCAAAAGGAGACAGCAGAACAAATAACTGGGTGGGGCCGAATGCCCCCCCTTCCTCTCCCAGAACAGGAGATTCACAGGTAGGGAATTCCTCTTTTCTCTGGATGAGGAAGGGGGGCCATTCGGAACTGAATGGGATATGCCAGAGCCGTAGCATCCCAGGGTGGGTCTACTTGTCTCCAGTGTTCAAAACTTCCTGCAGCACCCGCCTACCAAACCGGGCATCCGCAGCAGCTAACTTATCAATCTTATAATGTAACAGAAATGTGTTAGGAGACACCCAAGTGGCAGATCTGCAAATATCCACAAGAGACGAAGTCCCATCAAAAACCGCCGAAGTGGCAGCCCCTCTGATGGAATGAGGTAAGATGCCCTCCGGTGGATCCAGCCCCTGAGCCTTATAAGCTGACTGAATTGCCAGCCGAAGCCATTTAGCGATGAGCGACGAGGACGCCTTCTTTCCAATGGAAACACCCTGGAAAACCACAAACAAGGCCTCCGTTTTCCTGAACGACTCAGTGCGCTGCATATAAAAATGCAGAGCCCTGCGTACGTCCAGAGAATGCCACTTGCACTCACGAGGGTGTGAGGGCTTCGGACAAAAGGTGGTTAAAACAATATCCTGCGAACGATGAAAGAACGAATTAACTTTGGGCATGAAAGAAGGATCCACTCGCAGGACCACCTTGTCCTTATGAAAAGTCAAAAGTTTCTGATTTATGGACAGTGCCCCCAACTCAGACACCCTCCTGGCCGATGTCAAGGCCACTAGTAGCATAGTTTTCAGAGTGAGATCCTGAAGGGACGCTTTGGCCAACGGTTCAAATGGACCCCGCATAAGGGCCCGAAGAACCAAACTAAGGTCCCATGTGGGGAACCTATGAACCACCGGGGGATTCAACTGCTTCACCCCTGTCAGAAACCGTTGAACGTGAGGGTGATCCAAAACACAGCCCCCACCAGCAGCCCCCAGGACACTCCTCAGGGCAGCTACCTGGCGTCTCAGAGTATTGGTACTGAGACCGAGGGTCAGCCCGTCCTGCAGAAATTCTAAAACCTGATGCAACCTTGGCTGTGAGGGACTAATGCCACGCTGGGTGCACCACCCCGAAAAACGCTTCCATGTCGCTCCATACACCCTCTTGGTCGATGAGCGATGAGAAGCCAAGAGCGTCTCAAGCACGCTCTCAGAATAGCCAGCTTTGGTCAGCTCCTGCCTTTCAACATCCAAGCCGTCAGAGGGAAGGCCTGAGGCTGCGGGTGAACTACAGGACCTTGACGGAGGAGATCATTCCTGAGAGGTAGTGGCCAGGGCTTGTTCACTGATAATTGAATCACCTCCGAAAACCACGCCCTCCTGGGCAACCGGGGGGCAATTAGGATTACGGAAGCACCCAGATCCCTGATCCTCCGCAGCACCCGGGGTAGAAGGGCTATGGGGGGGAACGCATACAGGAGCCCTTGGGGCCAGGCACTTCGCAGAGCATCTACCCCTTCTTCCCCCTGTCCGTGATGTCTCGAATAGAACCTGGGCAGTTGGGCATTGGTTCGCGTTGCAAAAAGATCTAGAAGAGGCATGCCGAACTTTACTGTGACTTGATTGAAAACCACCGGATTCAGCTGCCACTCCGTCTCGTCCAAACTTTCCCGGCTTAGCCAGTCCGCCGTGATGTTGATGGCTCCTGCGAGATGTTCCGCCTTGATTGATAGTAGATTGTGTTCTAATACGGGGTGCCGTTTTGAGCCCGAAGGGCAAAGCTCTGAACTGTTGATGGATTGTCCCATAAGAAAATCGCAGGAACTGTCGATGTTTGGTTAGAATTGGTATGTGCAGATAGGCCTCGGACAGGTCGATCGACGTGAGAAAATCCCCCTGTCACAGAGATGCAGCTATGCAGCTATGGACCACCACGTTTCCATCTTGAACCTCTTGTGAGCCATGAAGAGATTCAACCACTTGAGGTCCAAGATGGGTCTGTGTTCTCCGTTCTTCTTCTCCACAAGAAAAAGAATGGAGTAGACCCCCTTGCCCCGTTGGGTGATAGGAACCGGCTCTATGGCTCGAATGGCAGAGAGATGGGCAATTGAGGCTAGCAGGTGTTGATGTTTGATCTTGTCCCTGGACAGAGGCACCTTCCAATATCGACTGTTCGGAATGCGGAGAAGCTCCAGAGAGTAACCCCTGGACACAGTATCCAGGATCCACCTGTCCGATGTCGTCGCACGCCACCGATCTGTGAACATGAGCAGACGCCCTCCAATAGGCGCAGAGCCGTCTTGTAATTTGGCGTTACGCATTTCTTTGGTTGCGGAAAGGCTTGCGTGAGGGCTCCCCTTGATTATTTCCAGCTCTGCCCTTGGGGAAGAATCTCACCTTATTCCACTTGTTGGGGGCCCTGCTGGACTCTCTAGGGCGAGCGGGAGCTCGAAAGGGCCGAAAGGACAAGTTCTTAGGCTTAGGGGCCTCCTTGCTGGTAGATGGAAGAACCTTTCGTTTATCCTTATTCTCCACCAGCAAGGGTTCAAGGGCGTCCCCAAAAAGCCTGGTACCCTGAAAAGGCACGCCCACAAGACGATTCTGAGAAGCCGAATCTACGTCCCAATTACGAAGCCAGATGTTTCTTCTGGCCACGACATTGGACGCAAGCGCGCGAGCGCCAAGTTGCAGGGCGTCATAAGAGGCGTCAGCCGTGAAGGCTGCGGCCAGGGAGATCTTTTTCAATGTATTCTTCCCCTTCTTAGACATACCTGTCTCAGATTTAATGAGATCATCTACCCACAGGTATGCTGCCCGGGCAAACAGCGAGTTGGAAGCTGAGGCCCGCAAGGACTGGGACACCGTCTCAAAATTTTTCTTAAGAGAAATGTCCACCTTCCTATCACAGGCATCCTTCGGGGGGCCCTCCCCTTCTGAGGGTATAACAGCCGACGAGGACAAGGACGCAATGGGCGCATCAATGGAGGGCACCTTGAGCAGCGTCATGGTTGGTTCAGGCAAGAAGTAAAGCTTGTTGATTAACTTAGAGCCATGCTTAGATTTGATAGGGGCTTTCCACTCTAGATCTAGAGCTGCTTGAAAGGAGGGGGGAAAGGGATGGTGGTAGGCACCATGGGCCCCTGAGGGCAAATACCCTTGGGAGCCGTAGAATCGCCCGGAGGTGCAGCCACATTCTCAGTAGGAGTGAGATTTAAGGCTGCTGACACCTTAGCAACCATGCGTTGAAAAAGGTCTGGAGGAAAAAGCCTGCTAGGGTTGATATCCTTTCCCCCCTCTACACCATCATCTGAGAGCTCGCCGTCCTCCCTGTCAGAGTCTGCATCTGAGGACGGAGTGGAACTAAGATATGCCACCTCAGGTTGCGTATGCTTCTCCCCACAGCCCGAAGATTTCGAGTGAGAACCGGAAGAACGACTAGATTTGCGCCTCTTTGAAGGGGGGGAGGTACGTTTGGATCCCCTGTGGCCAGAGGGAGACCCTGAGTTCCGCGAACGGGACCGGCTCTCCCTCCGATGTTTCCTATGAGCCGCCTGCCCCCCTGAAGCTTTTACCGCCTCCTCCACAGCCGCCTTCACCATGCTTTTTAAATGGGCCTGGAGAGCTGGGTCAATCTGCGGAGCGCTCACGGTAGCGTCCGCGGAGCCACGACTCCCTGAAAAACCAGAAGCTGCGTCCTCAGGGTCCCCCATAACGATCTTACCCCACACAGAGCATCCAGAGAGCGGGAGAGTGGAGATCGCTGGCCCGCAGAGCACTATAGGGCAAGATCGGCCGAGCTGAAGCCTGTTGCAGTGGCCGCAAGAGGAGCGCCCGGCCGCAGGTGGTCCGTTTAGCGCTTCAAACAGAGAGCTCCATCCAAAATTAAGCACTCGGCCCAGAAGGGTCCGTGCTAGCGCTTAAATTCGTAGAAATCAGCTGTGAGTCGGATGCGGAGAAAAAACAGCAGCGGCGCCGCCCGTAAGGGTTCGCGCTCGTCTGCTGAAAAGCTGCAGCCTCTCCTGAGGTAAACAGAAAGGCGGGAACCTTCACGTGCCGTGAAGCGCCGATAGGCCCGCAGAGTACAGTCCCTCGCAGTCCCGTCGCCTTGCTAGTGAAACGGGGTCGTGTCGGGAGGGGGCAGCGGGGAAGAACAAGAAATAGAAGGTGAAATAGAAATAAAAGCTCTGATCCACGGAATGAAGGCCTTCTAAGAAGAGCCTTAAACTACCGACCCTACTCTTTACGAGACAGGACCGGACTGGGGCGGAGCAACACCCGAAGGGGAGGAGTCAACTAAAGTTTGCCGGCCCTGTCTCTGGACGTGGAGGGATTAACCCATTCAGTTCCGAATGGCCCCCCTTCCTCATCCAGAGAAAGTATCATTATGGGTTGCACCATATGAAGCACACTTTGGTGGAAGTAGCGTGCCAAAAGAGAAAGGACTACTATACAGAAATTGCCAATGGTTTAATTGCCAATGGTTTGTATTGCCAATGGTTTGTATATGCTCAAATTTTGGAGAGATTTAAAGTGGACAAGAAGGCATATGGATTTGTAGAAGAAGAAGAATCAATATTGGAGGTACAATTAAAATCTGAAGACCAGATAACTTCAAAAATGTATAAATTGCTTTTGAAGTTTGAGACAGAAGAAGAACAGGTTAAAGAATGTACGATTCATTGGGCGAAAAATGTAGGTCATGTTATTTTAATGGACTAATGGGAACAACTATGGTTAAAACAGTTGAAATTTACGTTAAATGTTAATATTAAAGAAAATATGTATAAAATGATATATAGATGGTATATAACCCCAAGCAAATTAGCAAAAATGTATGAGAAGGTGACGAATAGATGTTGGAAATGTAAAAAGCAAGAAGGAACTTTTTACCATATGTGGTGGACATGCCCCCAAGCAAAGAAGTACTGGACTCAGATTCATAAACAGATTGAGTTGACTTTAAAGATTAAGGTTCAAATGAAACCGGAAACATTTTTGTTGGGTATGTGGGAGGATCATGTAGGTGAAAAATTTCAAACTTTGTTTTTATATATGATAGCTGTGGCAAGAATTTTATATGCACAATATTGGAAGAATTCGGAGATACCTTCGCTGGAAGATTGGTGGCTGAAAGTTTTGGACTATGCTGAAATGGATAAACTTACAATTTTAATTAAGGAAAAGTCAGTTAACTTTTTCGTGAATAATTGGAAACCATTTATTGACTTTTTAAGAGAGAGAGAGAGAGGAATGATGTGATGATATGCGGATTTAATGAATAGAATGTGGGTGTTATTTTGGCTTAGTTGGAAATTATATGTAGAAAATAGTGAATAGTATGCTAGTAGGATGTATTGCTTTGCGCTTGCTATAACTTTATGAAATATGTATTGTTGTTATGTTTTAATATATCAATAAAATATAAATATATATGATAACAAACACTAGTTTTTCGCTGCTACCTGTAGCAGCAGCAGAGCTCCTCTCAGTTCTTAGTGACCACCATTCCCCCCACCCCAGAACACCCTGGGCATAGCATCATCCTGGGACTGTGACAGTAAAAAAAAAATAGCCACTACTATGAAAAATGGTGCTGGTCATGAAATCATCCCAGTTTCATTCCTCCCTCACACCTTCAAATTTGAGCCAAACATTCTTAGAAGATAATATTTGGCTCAGGAACAACAGCTTGTATTGGACATACCAACGAATGTGCATTCTTTCCTGTGTCCCATCACAAGCCTTAAGACTCAACCATTTACAGTCTACCCTTAGATATGGAAGATCTTCTCAGTGGCTGCCCAGTATAAAGGCTGACCTATTCCAAATCCGTTTGCATTTGTGGGGTCGTGAGCATAGGGGACAGAACACCCCGCCCTGCTGCCCTGGCTCCACCAACTCCTGCTGCCGCCACAAGTGCACTCCGATTGGCTGAAAGCCCCCCTCTCATCCCATTGGTGAAACACTTCGCTCCACGTCCCGCCCTTACTTTCTTCTGATTGGCCGAAAGCGGCCAAACATCAGCATGGTCCACAACCAATCGCAATGGAACTCAGGAGAGCGCCACTCTCCCGAGTTCAGTGGTGATCGGTTAAAAAGGAAGCCACACCACTCCACACACGCTGCACACGTCCAGGACGTGCCGGAATTCGTGCGGTGTAGGTCGGCCTTAAGTTCCTCCTCTTGGAAATTTGCCTTCAGGCCTTTTGTAAGCATAGCAAGATTTTTCTATTAGGGACAAGTTCCTCCCCTTGGAAATTTGCTTTCAAGCCTTTTGGAAGCATAGCAGGACCTTTCTATTGGAGTTGGCTTTTGAAGGCCAGAGTTAAGTCAACAAAAGCGTGTAGGATTTAATAACTGTTATGTTTTTAGCTGGTTAATTGGATTTAAGATCAAATTCAAAGGCATATTTTGCATTTGTTTTTAGATTAATTTCCTTTTTTTCATTTGGAAAGCAAGTAATATATTCTGAACAGCTGGAGAACTTCTATTCATCCCATAAGCAAATCTGTTTAAAAAGGTTAAAAGTTGGAAAGGAGACCTACAGTAGCTGAAATTGCAGATCTGATGCAAATCGCTCACTGTTGAGAAAATCATGTGCATTTGTCTTTATTTTTAGAACATTAAAAAGTGTGTTCTTTTGCTTTGTGTTAAGCGTAGGAGTTTCTTTGAACCTCACTCAGATGGGAACAAGGAACATGCAGTGAACCAGCGGGACAAAGTTCATTTCAGATGTTTGACAATATCTCACAAATGATAAAATAAAAGTGATCTGCTTTTATAAGGGTTTTTTTTTCCCCAAGCATATTTAAAGAAGCTTTTTATATTGCTCAAACTTTACTTCTGGACATGGGATTAGCCATTGTCCCTACTAATCCAGCTCTGCTTCAATCCAGTTCCCATATTTCTTTATACAACGTAAATAAATGATATTTTGTATCTTCCATTCTATTAAATCATAGCATCAGTGTTCATTTTTTCTGGGACAGAAAATTTTTCTGGGACAGTCTATTTTTTAAAAATAAAAATGTGTCCTGCATTGAGTGTTCTATATTCCCTAAGAATGTGACCTATATTGTTGTTGTTGTTGTTGTTAGTTGGAGCAGTTCAGATATTCCTTCTCCCACACAAGCTGCTATGTGCGAGTCAGGGATAACTTGGAGTGCTTGCAGGAGCGAGGACAGTGGCAGTGGTGATCCCGGGGATTGCCGCTACCGCTAGGGGAAAAATGCAAGACAATGGGTTTTTGTACTTACCGGGGCCTCGGGGGGGGGGTGCGGAGAGACCTGTGGACCCCTTCATAGGCCTCCCCAAGCTTCAGATCGCCATTCTGTGGCGATTTACGAGCACTTCCAGTTTTTGCGAAAACCAGAAGTGGTCATAAATCACTGCAGAGCAGAGCTCTGAAGCTCAGGGAGGTATGTCTGCAGCCCTCCCCACACCCCCCAGAGGTCCAGGTAAATACGAAAAACCCCCTTTCACGCATCTTTCTCCTGGCGGCAAAAGCAATCCGGTTCTCCTGGTTGGTCGCGACCCACCAGTTTGAGAACCGCTGCACTAGACTATTTCAGTCTTCCACTTGAAAACATTCCCTGGTTTCATAGATCATGTTATCTATGATAAGTGAACCATCTTCTTTCTTATCTACCTCTACATGAAGAACGTTCTGATGCGGGGTTATCATAGAGGGAAAGCATGATCACATTCGTTTCATGCAACCGAGCTTCTATATGAGTGGACAAAATGTAGTTTGAAATTTGCCACTTTTCTTTATGAAAACATTTATAAAGATCATAAATAGTAGTCAGGGGAGTGGATTTTATTATATTTCTGTATGACAAATCCAAATAGGATCAGGCTCTTTTTATTGTGTGAAGAAGCCCGATCCTAGGCAATCTTCAAAGGGGCTTCCTCACAGGTAATGATTCATAGCTTTAAACTCAGCAGGAATGTTCCCTGGATCAGTTTTTGTGCTCTAAGAAATTTGATCAAACGTCAATGTTTGTATCACAAAACCCTTGTTGAGGGAGGGAATTAGAGCAGAACTAAATGTTACAAAAGATGTACGGCTGCTATTGAAAACACCAGCCCGGCATTCCTTTCCCCCTTTTGCTCCCATAATTCTAGCAAGCAACCTTCATAAATGTTGGGGGGGGGGGGAGAGAAGGAAAATCATAGGAAACTGTTTTATATTGAGCCAAGCTGTGATCCATCTCGCTTATCTGACTGACAGTGTCTCTCTAGGGTTTCAGGCATGAAACCCTCTCCTAGCCCTCCCTAGAGATGTCAGAGATTGAACTCGGGGCCTTCTGCATACATACAAAGCATGTACAGTACTCTACTACTGGGGTACAGGGTTAAGGTTCTGGGTTGCAGCCATGCATCTCTTGCAATGTCAACTTCTGTCCTTAATAATGTTCTGAAGAGCTTCAGGTTTATTCTTGCACCCATTTTAAAAGTCTGCTTTGCAGTGGAACATCTGATCTGCAAGGTAAAGTTGCATTGACCACTTGCTTCAGAATAACCCTGCTACCAGGCTGTGACATCCAACGATGCTATGCAACTGGGATATTGTTCTCCTCTCTCTAGAAAAAGCTGTCCTCCCTACAGTGAAGTGTCTCCACAGCAGCCCATGAATATTATTTCCACCATTCAAGTTCATTCACCAAATTATATCCTGCATCGTTGAGCTCAGTCTATAATAGGCTGCAATCCTCAGGATGTACATCTGTCTCCCCCTGGCAACTGCTTAAGGCTGGATAAAATGTTTGGCAAGCGCGGCTGACTGCAAGTGGTCCTATAACTTGAATTATCTACTGTCAACTGACACTTCAAGTGCGAGTGAAGCTGCAAATGGGAGTCAATTAAAGTTTCACATTCCTCCACTGCAATACAGTGGATTAGAGAGCATCTCTCACACTCTGATTGCAGCATGGAGTGACTCATCTTTCTCTTATGGTAATAGCACTCATTGTCCCCAGTCAAAGACACGGCCAACCTTTTCCGTAATCAAGTCAGGAGCAATGCAGCTGCATCATGCAGTATGACTGATGGCACTGAATTTATAACAGACCGGTCACTTCATCTCCGAGAAAACAGGTTGGGGCTGAAATGCCAACCTCATGGGCTGGCCATGTGGAAGCGATCCTTTCACGACATCAAGCGTACCTGAAATAAATTTTTCTCAAGGTATTTCTAGTCTGTGCATCATGATCAGACATTGCATAACTATACCATTTGGAGACAGTGTCATGCTCTTGAAGTAGATATCAAAAAATATGCATGCATATTAAGAAGGGATTTGCAACTGGTAGTCCTATGGCCAAGTCAGATCCCTTGAGGGATGATCCATGTTCTTGTCATTGCCAAGCGAGAGGTGAACAAGAGTCATGGAGGAGGTGGCAGCTGCAGCAATGGGATTTACTAGCTCGCCTGTTTGTTCACCAGCCTCCATTGCCTTCTCAAAGTCACCCACCAGCAAAATAATGTGCTGATAACTGATATAAACTGCAAAAGGCACTTCGGACAATTACCGTATTGACCTGAGTATAAGACTCACTTTTGTCCCCTAAGGCAAGTCTTTAAAGTAGGGGTGCGGCCTACAATCAAAGTCTAGCGTTTTCTGCCTAGAATTTTCTACAAAGCCTCCCGGTTTTCAAGCCTCTCAAAGTCTCTTTCAAAGGTAAAAAGCTTTTTCTTTTTTTAAACTGCAAAAGCTGTGTTTTCAGCTCTTAATCACTTGCTAAATGGCCAGGATCTCTCTAGCAACCTTAATTCGAAAAAATTAACCCTTAATTTCCAGCCCCAGGACTCTGTGGAAACTAAGATATTATTGATCCTGCAGTTTGAAAGTTGAGAGCAAGAGCTCCTGCATAGGCTTATCATATCCAAAGGGGGACAGAGTGCCAACCTTTAGGCTGCAATCCTATGCACACCTTCCTGGGAGTAAGCCTCACTGAATGCAATAGGACTTACTTCTGAGTAGACATGCATAGGATTGTGCTGTTAACCATTGAAATTTGGGCAGGTGCAGCTCATCATCATGGAAGGGTGCAACAAGCTGCACCTACCCAAATTCCAAAGGTTAAAGGTAGGCACTCTGTCCCCCTTTAGATCTGGGAAGGTTACTTATACTAGGGTACCCAGATTCAATAAGGGACAGGGTGCCTATGCCTTTAACTGTACTAAAGCTGTACTGTTTTACTATTCTACTAATGTGTATATTTTCTTTAAGTTAAAAAACGTTTAAAATGTATTTTTTTAAAAAATAGCACCAAACTTTAAGGGTGCAGCTTATAATCAGGAGCGTCCTATACTCGGGGCAATACGGTATGTCTGAAAGATATGATATAGCAGTAGGTTAAAAAGATATCTGGGCTGTCTTGTCAGGTTGAGGATGAAGTGAAAGTGAGAAATTAATAATAATAATAATAATAATAATAATAAATAACCAGTATTTATATACCACCTTTTCTTTGGTCATTGGATTTCTCCTCCGACTTTAATTCAAAGGCGGTTTACATGGGCAGGCTTTCTAAACCCCAAGGGGTTTTTTACAATACAATAATGTTCTAATCTTTCGTAGAACCCTTCATTCTAGATGTTTCTTTCACAGTCCAGCTCTCTCTCTCTCTCTCTCTCTCTCTCTCTCTCTCTCTCTCTCTCTCTCTCTCTCTCTCTCATGTTTGTCTCGCCACACTTCAGCTGACAGGCAACCTTGACTTTCACTCAAGTGCAGCTGCAGTCCCCCCCCCTCCAAGAAACTCTGCAACTTATCAGCTCAGCGTGCCGGCAGCTCTCCGACAGACACAGACACTTCCGGCCGTCTACCAACTGAGCCAGATGTCCTATATATAAATAGGAAAATAATATATACATAATACAGAAATGCTGTATGATCTTCTATTCTAGCATTAAATTTGTAATAATTATAAAGGTGAGTTCAAATCAACCATTCCTGAACTGAAAGGGAGGTAATTTTTGCAAACACTTTCAGGAGCATTGAAAAGCACCCTTGTTTAAGCATTCATTCTGCGAGGCCGCCTGGTCTCCATCAGATCTCCTCAGACCTACACCAGCTTTTTTGCTTCTGTAAGTCTGAGGAGACTCCTGGGGTTGGGTCCAGACTGGGAAGGGGGGATAGGATATCGGCTTGTACAGCTGCCACCAAGATCCTCTCTCTCCTGCCTCCTCCCACCTCTGGCTCACTCCCCACCCCAATCTGCTCCTGATCTTCTGCTGCCGCCGACCTCGCTCTGGTGGAAGTTTTGTGGTGCATCGTTGGCGACTCAGAGCTTCCTGGCTCCCTCACTGTTGGACATGAGCCACCTGCTCTCAGAGTGATTCATGCAACGGTGGGCCTGGTCTTACACGGATCGCGAGATCCATCAGTATAAGGCTCAGATAGGATTGGGCCATAAATCAGATCAATCTAAGCAAGAAGTTCTCAGATGGGCACAATATAACTTCAAGATTTGTCCAATGCAGGAAAATATTACTATTATCCACAAACTGAATTCCCCCCTTATTTAAACTTTTAAATATGTAATTTTCTATTAGCATTTCTGGTGTGCAATAGAGGAGTGATACAGGAATCTGTCATCAGTAATGAATAATGTGCTGGAGTGACACGTTTTATTTAGAAAAATAATAAAATGCCTCATTTGTCTAGAGTTTGGAAGACAAGGAGTTTGAATGCAGTGATGCTGTCAGTGATGACAACTAACATATTCTCCCTCTTCATATATGAGCATAATTATATGATCCAGTTCTGCCTGGTGGTTACTTTCCTTTCTAAGTTTTTACTCTGTAGCAAGAGCAAAAGTAGTTTAAAAGCTGGGTGCTCCTTCTTTTTTATATGTAATGTGTAAAATATATTCTGTTTTTTTTATTAATTGTCAGGGGATACCTTTACCTTTTTATGAATACCCATGCAGTTACCCTCCCAACATTTGCATATTAAACAACTATCTATTATTTATTACAGACAAATTAAATTATTAGTATGTCTAAGCTTGGACTCTTCATGTCTTGAGGAAGATTGATTGGCAGTAGGTACAGAACAAACAATAGGTAGGAAGTAGTTCTGTATGCAATGCATAATCCGTTGAATTTATTGCCACACACAGTGAATGTGTATGGCTTTCTCACAGGATAACAGCCCAATCTTATCTGAGCCTTATGCTGGTGGATCTTGCTATCTGCCAGACTGGAGCGTGAACCTCTGATGTCACAGATGCTCCATCTTTCTGCAGCCCGCTCACAAAGGTGTGGGGGCTGGTAAGCCCTGTGCTAGCAATGGCAGGCCACAGAATTTCTACCAAAGCAGGTAGGTCGATGGCGGGGACAGTTCAGAGGAGGATCATAGGCAGATCAGGGCCAGCTGATCTGCCAGCTATGGAGAAGTAAAAATGTTTTTTACTTAGTTCTCCTCCTGGGCTGTCTGGTGCCCACTCCACCCAAGTCTGCAGCATGTGCTCCATTGGCAGTGCTGCACCCTCTGGGCTGGCAGGAGGGAGGGTTGGGCTGTAAATCAATTCAATGGCTATTAGCCATTATAGCCTGGAAGGAAACCTCTAATATACTTTTTAAAATCAGATGCTAGGGGCAAGCAAAAGTTCTTATGGGGATCTGATTGGTGTCTTAATCAAGGCAGAACTAAGACTGACGTTCATTGGTCTGATTCAACAAGGAATATCTTGTGTCCTTATAAGTGTGAAACTACTGACTTTCAATTCTTAAGGACAAAAGCACAATTGATGCTTTTGGTGATCCCCAAAGCAGAAGAAGCCAGTTTGGGGAATAGGAATGAATCAAACCTGGGGATGCAGGAGGGTTTTAAATGAATATTAGAGTCATCTTGGAGAAAATGGAACAGGGAAGAATCAATATGTATTCATGAAATTCATATTCCCCACTGCAAGACAGATGCACTACAATAAGGTACCAGCAACAGAAAGAAAGAAAAAATCAATCCAAATAACTCTAGAAAATATGTGACATGCTACAGGAACCTGACTGAGTAGAAATTTCTTCTTGGTGTTACTGGCAGTGTGTTACACGAGTAACCAGGGATGAGGACTCGAGTCAAATGATTCGACGCGCAAGTGTGACTGAGTCACTTTTTCCCTGACTCGTACTCATACTCGTACTCATGACCCACTGACTCGCACTTGTACTCGGACTCGCAACCCACAGGACTCGTACTTGACTCGCACTCGTGGGGGTAACGACTTTCCCTGGACAAAGGAGGTGCTCAAATGTGGAAAGAGCATAAAACAAGCCCTTTGCATGCACAGAGGCAGTAGCCTTGAAGGGAGCAGGCCAAGGGAGCCAAGCTGCCTTTCTTCTGAGAGAGGGGGGCACTTGGAGAGAGAGAAGCAGCTCAAGAAGGTTGGCTGACCAGCCCATGCTGGTTTCAGCAGTTTGGCAGCACTCAAGGAGAGGGAAGGAGTTTACAGTTGATTTACGGTTGCTGCAGAAGCTCGAAAGACGTGTAGCCAGAAGAGAAAACCATGTCATGAAGGAAAACATCTGGCCTATTGAGGGCTCTGTGAGTTCCACAGAACAATATTGTAAAACCCCATTGTAAAATGGTGGTTTAGATACTGCCTGTGTAATCCGCCTTGAATGCTGTATAAAAAATGGAGAATGGTGGTATATAAATACTTAAATAAAAATAAATAAAATTACATGGTTTTATTTTTGTTTGTTTTTCGCAGATTTTTTCCACAGAAAGCGGTATTCTGTTTTTATTTCATCTTTACCATTTTCAAATATCTCTAGTTATTAGAAGTGCATGGTAATGATTTTCCTGAATTCCATTGTGGCAGACTACGATGCCTGAAGAAAACAAAGTCACTGGTCAGGATCAGGGGTAGCAAAACCTCTTTTGGATTCCAACAGGCCACAGAGTGAAAAATGGCAAATAATTTGTCCTGTTCCATGCTAGGACATTGTGCAAGTGACAGTAAACTATAAACTTCTGTATGCTTATATTAAACTGGGTAGAGAACCTTGTGCACCCCTAGGTGCTGCATGAATCGTTTCCTCTCTGGCCCAGTATCCAGGGCTATGCAGATAGATAAAGGTAAAGGTGACCCCTGACAATTAAGTCCAGTCGTGTCCGACTCTAGGGTGTGGTGCTCATCCTCATTTCAAAGCCGAAGAGCCAGCTTTGTCTGAAGACGCCTCTGTGGTCATGTGGCCGGCATGACTCTCCTTGCCGCAGCGCATAGCATGCGGCTGGAAAACGGAGCACTGTTTACCTTCCCGCAAGCAGTTCCTATTTATCTACTCACATTAACATGCTTTGGAACTGCTAGGTTGGCAGGAGCTGGCCAAGCAACGAGAGCTCACCCCGTCGCGGATTCGAACTGCCGACCTTTCGATCGACAGCTCATGGTTCAGAGGTTTAACCCACTGCGCCACCCACAGATAGAGCTCTCTATTAAAAGTTAAAACACCAGTGATCAGCTATGAAGGAGAGGGGAGCCTATGTCACTCCTCTTTTTTTACCAAACCATGGAGCAGCATGATTTGAGCTTTTTAAAGAGGCAGTCCTGGATGTGCTGTGTGAGTTCCATTGGGCTGATGTGAGTCAGTATTTTACAAAATAGTTTATTTTTCCTGCTCTTATATGTGCTATTTTCAGAAGGAAAAGCAAAACAAATGATTGAGAACTTGGCATTCTCAGATCATTTCAGGCACTCGACAGAATTGTAGTCTGGCATTAACTGGCACTTGTTAATTAACATATGGGCTCTGTAGCTCTTTGCTATACTATTGTTAGGTTGTTTCGGTATATAAAAATGCTGTGTAGTACAAATGGAATTGGCTCAGAATGAATGGTTGTTACGGGTAGGCAAAGCAGTGACTGAGCCCTCCTGGCTCCTGTTCTGCTACATAGACATCAGTCGAAGTTGGATGAGAACATTCAACATGGAGATGGCTCAGCAGTTTCGATCAGAGTGTCATTTTTACTTGACATGTGTTACGGTCAATTCATAATTGCCTGTGTGACCTAGTTGCTGTCCCAAAGTAGCTTCCCTGGAGCTTGTTCCTGCAGTGCACTAGAATCATAGGTCTGTTTATAACATGTGAGTGGGCTGTCATATTGATATTTTCCATGTTTGTGCCATCATTGTCAACACTGGTGCTGCCGTTATCTACCCCCTGCCCTCCCCCTTCCCACCCACAGCACACCTCCATTGCCAATTTACTGGTGCCGATGGAGGCTTTGGGAGCTGCTGTTGCTGCATGCACCACACTGTTGCCTGGTTGGGGAAGCAGCCTGGAAGCATGCGGCAGTGGCTCTAGTTCTGGCAGTGCAATGGCCCAATAGGATTGGGGCCTAAGTTTAGGAAGCAGTGTCAGATTTCTGTTTATTTTCCTGCTTGCCTTTTAGCTACCATAAGACGCACTTCCCCCCCCAAAAAAAAATAGGGGGGGAAAGCCTGCGTCTTATGGAGCGAATTAAAAAAAGTAAAGAAAAATACTTACTGGGGCTTCAGGGAGGCCTGCAGAGGCTCGCGCAGGCCTCCCCAATCTTCATTTCGGCAAAAAACGGCCATATTCGGCCACTTCCGATTTTCACGAAAACCGGAAATGGCCGAAAATGGCCGTTTTTTGACGAAATGAAGATCGGGGAGGCCTTCGCGAGCCTCTGCAGGCCTCCCCCAGGCCCCGGTAAGTATTTTTTCTTTACATTTTTTATTATTTTTATTTTTATTTAAAAAACCTTTTTTTCCCTATTTTTTGCTCCATGCATGCGTCCTATGGTCCAATGCATCCTATGGAGCGAAAAATACGGTATTTGCCATTGCAATGTAGGAAATTCTTAACAGTAAGAGCAGTTTCACAATGGAACTAATTACTGTGGGAAGTGATGGGCAGTGACGGCACATGCCCCACATTTCCTGAATCCCCCTAAAAGCCACCTCTGTGTGTGCAACACCCATGGATGAGGGGGAAGGCAGTCAGGTGAGCGAGCAAGTGGGGGTACCCTGTCCCCCATTTTTTATTTACCAAGAGCGTGGCGGGCAGCCCCCCTTCTCTGTGCTGCTTCTGTTTGAAGTGAATGGGAGCAGTGCATGCTGGGAATCAGCATGCACTGCTCCTGCTCATTGCAAACAGACATGGTGCAGAGCAGAGAGGGTGTGTGCTCCGCTGCTGGTCAGTTTTTCATGCTGGAAGGGAGACCAGGAAGTCACTGATAAGCTGTCATGACCCTCGGTGGCAGAGAGGAGTCGCTGTTACGTGATGCGGTGAGAGAACAGACTGGAATGCTGAGAATGTCAGTGACAGAGCGATGACAACTGGAAAAATGTTTCCCTGTTCAGCATGATCTGTGGCGTCCTGCAGAGAGCTCGAGCCTTGTGTTCAGCAGCTAGTGAAGATGACTACACCATGGAGGAAACCAGCTGGAATTGTAGGGCTCTATACAGAACAATATTGTAAAGATCCTTATCGGATCTAGATAAGCCTGCCTATGTAAACCGCCTTGAATAACATCTGAAGAGCAATCTGAGGATAAGAAAGGCGGTATATAAATACAGAAAGAATAATATAATAAATCGCCTCTCTGTGCCCACTTGGTGCTTTGTATGTGCCAAGGCAGGGAGAGGTGATCTGGAGCTGCGACAGCTTCCCCCCTTCTTCCTCCAGCAGCACTGGCGGGAGGAAGGGAAAAAGAAAAGCAGCCACAGTTCCAGATCGCTTCTCCTTAGAGTCGTATTTTGGGCGTAGCGGACGGAGCACTCGCTCCAGGCGGCAACTCAGGCCGGAGCGGAACGCCGCGCCGCCCTGAGTTGCTGCCCGTCCTGTCTCGCCCGCCGTTCCAGCTACACGGCGTGTGATACAGGGCAGCAGGAGGGTTGTACGCATGTGCGAAATCCCCGATGAAGACCTGGGCAGTAGGGGCCGAGCCGGCAGGACGTGTGGAGACTCTTTCCTGGCCTCCGGAGCTGCGCGGACCCGGAGGGAACAGGACCGGGAGGGACGCGGCGGGCGGGCACCCGGGGGGTCGGGCGGGCACCTGGGGCAGAGTCCCTCTGGGTTGTCCCCCAAAAAACTGTGCCGCGGCAAAAATTTAATTCACGGTGGGCGGCACCCCTTGCTCTGGGCAGCACAACCGCTAGCCACGCCTCAGCTTCTCCCTGCCTACTTGGTGCTTCGCCCACCTCCCTCCGCAGCTGCTGCCACATTCCTTTTCCAACTTGTTTTCAGCATGCGTGCTCTGCTTGTTTGAAATGGCTTGTTTCTTGAAAGGTGACCATTTCAGGTCACTTCATGGCAAGCCTGGCCCTGGTAATAGGTTCTCTGTCAAGAAAGTCGAAATCTTACTTTGGTTCTGACTCCGTTTTTGAACAGGAACTGCTCTTCTCTGTCCTTAGAGCCTCAGTGATTGGACGTTAGCCAATGTCCTTGAAGCTCTGCTCGAGCTAGCCCTGCTTGTTAGTGCCTTATCTGCATGGGAATGAGATTGCACTTCTTTCCCTCATTAAATCTTTGCACCTGTGAATCCATCACCCGATTCTCCTGTTGGAGGGGGTCAGGAGTAATATGAAGTCATCTTCTAGAAGGGACACTTTATAGCTGCCCCTGATTGGGTAGTTCCCTGATGTCAGTCATCTGACCCCAAAAAGTCTATTTAACTATCCTTCTGGGGATCCATTTTGTCAGATCTCTAACCGTCTTTGTTGGAGTCAGTCTCCCTGGTTGATCCGCTCCTGATGTCACTGCTCAGCCCTGACATCGGCTGAGTGGGCCCAGCATCCCCTGATGGGGTGACTGGTGTCTCTCTATGTCTTGGTGAGTGCTAGAAAATGTCTAGATGTCTAGGAGTTAGATTTATTGTTTTTAGCCTGTTGCTTTGTATCTTGTATGTTATGCCAATATGTCTTGCAGTTTTACGGCTCTTCCATGCTTCTATGCTTGTTTTGCATAGCCTAAAATAAACCATCTCTATTTTACCTTTGGTGTGTTTTCTTGGAACCGGACAGGCTAAATCTTGGAAGCCTTTGTAAGCTGGAGCCACACGCTACCTTAGTAACTTACCTGCCTTGTGCCACTGTCTCCCTTGGGTCAGGGAGTGCAGCTTGCACAACGTATTACCTGAGGCCACCAGTAGCTGGGACTGGATGGTCAAGGAACCTCCCCAGCTGGTGGCAGTCTACCTTTCTCCTTCGTTCAGGAGTGTTTTAAAACCTGGAAGAGAGCTCGCCTGGGGTTGCGTGGCCTTGTCTTGTGCCAGGACCAGGGGAGCTTCATCTTCACCACATTCTCCTTCTGAGGAAGTCTTCAAGCAGAGGCTTGACAGGCACCTTTTGAAGATAGGCGCTTCTATTGAAGATTGTTGTGTTCCAAGCAAGGGTTAGGCTAAATGGACTTGAAGGGTCCCTTCCAACTCTGTGATTCTATGATTACACATCCTGACTGCCAGATAGGGTGGGGAGGTTCTACTTGGTCCTATAAAGTGGACTGTAGCCTGAATGACGGTTTGCTCAAAGCTGCAATACACTTTCCTGGGTATTATAACCCAGTGTAAACAATAGGACTTCCTTCTAAGTAGACATGTGCAGGATTGCACAGTTAGTTACTCTAAGACTGCTTTCCCTGGTTCCTATTAGTACTACTTACTTAACTAACAGCACAATCCTATCCAACTTACACCACCAGTGTAACCAGTGGGGGAGGGCAGGGCGGGAGGCTTTGGAGGGGAGATTTAAATCCCCTTTGAATCCCCCTTTCGATGGGATTTGAATCCCATTTCCGTTCTGGGGCCTCCCATTCTCGCTGCACCGCTGGTTACACTGGTGGTGTAAGTTGGATAGGATTGCACTGTTAGTCATTTTTAAGTGTAATTTTGGGGGAGAACCCTTTTGCCATTTGGAAAAGTATTGACTTTGGGGCTTATTTATTCTGATATGATTCTAGAACAATGAGAGGTCTAACTGAACCTGTTTGTCTCAGATGTACTGTATTGGAAAGTGTCCAAGTATGCGTCTTCCCTCAATAACTCTTTTTTTTTTTTTTGGTGCTGTGCTGCAATAAAAATTTCTTGCTGACACAGTAGGTTTCTTTGCTGGGTCAGTATGTTAACATTATGATAATCATTGCTGCTTCACATTATCTTCTCTTTCATTAGCCTCTTATATTACCGGCATTGGTTTAAAGAAACAAGGAGCAAAACTTCCAATATGCAACCTCTTCTATTGATGGCAAAAGTCCAGGTTCTCCTACTCTGTTTCATTTAAGAGGAGCTGTTAGGCTCCTCCCCACTTATCAGCAACCCAGGGAGGGTTTTTGGCCAGCATCGCCAACCTCCTGAATCAGCTAGGATTTCCCCGAATGGCTCAATTCTTTCTTACAGGACACAATTGATCTGTTGCTTTTATTAACTCAAGACCCAGCTATATTGGGGGATGTAAGGAGAAATTAAAGTCCAATAATATTAAAGTCCACCCCTGCTAACTGGGCAAGAGGCACTTTTTCAATTGGTGCTCCTCTTATATTTAGCAGGGGGAGAGTAACTGCTCCCCTTTCACCCCAGCACAGTGTCTTTTCTGGTGGCTGTTTGCTGGTGGTCTTCTGCATCTTTTTTAGATTGTGAGCCCCTTGGGGACAGGGAGCCATTTAATCATTTGATTTTGTCTGTAAACCGCTTTGTGAACTTTTTGTTGAAAAGCGGTATATAAATACTGTTAATAATAATAATATAACACTGACCTTTTTTCAAGCCAATTAGGCTTCACGGAACTTCCTTGAGATGTTTTCCCGCACAAAAAGAAATCACGCCAGCCCCGCTTTATACGTAAGCATGAATGGAACATGCATACAGAAAGGCTCTACCAACTTCATTTTCCAAGTACTGAGCTTCCCTCCTCAGTTTCACATACATAAGGTGCCATCCACATTAGAATGAAGTCAGTGTCAAATTGCCTATTACAGTACAATATTTGTGGCTTGCCCCCATAATGCCTCAAATGCTTTGCTTGCTATAATAATATTATTTTTTCCTCTCAACCCCATAAGCATTTTCTTATTTTTCATATTTTAGAGAGTGTGCGTCAACAGCGATTCCTACATTGGTTTGAAAAATATAGAGGCATGAAAAAAGCTCTGATTTATTAAACCATTCCCTGAAGGCCCACATAGACTATGGAACAGTCTTCAATATTAGGTTAGAGTGGAGTTTTGCCCAGTGAGGAAGCGATAAAGCTATTCAAGGATGTGCTTAGCTGGCTGGAGTCTCTTTTTTCCTTTTAGATCACAGTGAAATACTAATCTGAGGCTGTGCCAGAAGCAGCCTTTTCCTTTCGGGTACTGATTATTACAACATTATTTTCTGAATGTTGCTGTGGCTTCATATTAAAGACTGTAGCACACACAATGGTGCTCCAAGCGAGCTTCAACCTGCAATTCTTCGAAGGATTAACAAGGATTTGCCACTGTGACTGTGTATCAGACTGCAAAAGGGCAGCAAGAAAATTTAAATGCTCAGATTTTTGCAAAGAAAAATATTCAGATATTTGCATTGTGCAGAAGTGCTCGTTTACAATGAATAATATGTCGGCAATATATGATGGTGAATAGCTGCTATTAAGCTTTTATTGCATTGATCTCATCTCCATCATTCACGCATTATGTAAGTCTTCCCAAACACATGTTGGTAACTCTTCATAAACCCCCCCCCCCAACGTTTGCTTCTTTTCATGCTGCATATTACTCTTCTTGTCTCTCTGTGAAAGGGGATTACATCATTAGATGCTTTTTTTCCTCACTGGGAATATTTTCATTGCTATGGAAACAGCACATAACAGGATATTGATAGGGGTGGGCCTTTGAGTAATTAATTTCTGCTTTAGCATGTTTGATTACAGCAAACTAATTTGAACCACATTTTAAATAGTACCAGGGAAAACATTTCTTGACTGCTTTTTTGCTAATGTAATGGAAGCCAGTTGCCTAAGAGATGGGAACACATCCTATATAGTTAGCAAGTATTTTTTTCTCTTTATCAACAATGACTTTTTTCTTAAAGAAGTGCTTTTAAAAAGCATTGCTTATACTATCATACCCTCTTTTTAAATAACAAACTGGCATCTCTGCTTTAAATACATTGACAAAATTATCGTCAGTATCCCTATATTCCAAGGTGTCATTCTGATGCTCATTCTCAATTAGTATTTATGTAAATAAAACATATCTGCTCAATATGCATAATTTTAAGAGTCTCTAATTTGTTCAGGCAAATTCCAAGGTGGATTTAGTCATTACTGGCTTTTCCTGAGAGAGTCATTGATGAGCCAGTTGTAGTTGCTGCTTGGGGTTTTTATTTTTGAAATAGCATCCAAATGGAAAAGATTCACTGGTACAGTATTAAGTGGAGGATCTCAGGTTACTAGCCCACAAAACATGCTACTACAGTAACAGCACAATCCTGCGCAACTATAGGCCGGCAGAGCGAGTGCTCCGCCGACCTAGGGTGCCGTAGATGTGCCGTAAAGCATATTTTCGGCACCCGGAGAGTAAGCAGCACCGGGACGGAGGCCGGCACCTCTCACTCTGCTACCTATCTGGACCTGCTCCAGCTGACGCAGGTGAGTATAGCTCTGGAGTGTGCCATATCCTATCCCCCTTCCCAGGCCTGATCCACCAACATGGATCAACTCAGACTTGTGCCAGTGATATTGCTGGTGTGGGTCCAAGTTGACCCATAGTGGTGGCTAGGGTTTTCCCCGGGGCAAGGGGATGACTGTCCCCTTACCCCAAGGAGACTTTGCACCAGCTAAATTCCCCCGCGGGATGCAGCGGAAGGTGTGCTGGCACCGCTGCACCATTGCAGGGGAACTTAGGTAGGATTGGGCTGCCAGTCATCTCACATTTGGATTACTACAAATATAGTCTATGTGGGACTGCCCTTGAAGACCATCCAGAAGCTATAGCTGGTGCAAAATGCAGCTGCAAGAATATTAACAGGGGTGAGATATGGTGATCATGTCATGGCCCTGTTGTTCTGGCTTCATGGGCTGCCATGTGTAATTCCACCCTCAGGTGTAATTCAAGGTGCTGATTATTTATTAGAATACATGAAAGACCACCTCCACCCACAGGAATCTACCTGTGCCCTATGGTCTTCTGGGGAGATCCTCCTGCATATCCCTCAACTGTATGAGGTTGTGGTCAGAGAGGATGCATCAAACGACCTTCTTGCTGGTGGCTCCCTCCCATTTGGAAACCCTTTCCATTGGAAGTTTGCCAAGTTTACCCCTTCCATTGGAAGTGGCTCCCTCCCTATTTTCCTTTAGGAAGCAGTTGATTTGCTTCATCAAGTATTTCCTGATTATCAGCCCAATCCTACTTAACCCCCCACGCAGCAATGCAGCTGCACCAACATGGCGCCTGCTGAATCCTGCGGGGGAATTTGGACCTCTGGAGGCCTCCTCAGGGCAAGGGAACATTTGCTCTATAGCTGGCGCAAGTCCATGTGGACCTGGGTTGGGGGATCAAGGCCAGAAAGGAGGTTAGGATATTGGTATGTGCTGCTGCCACTGATATCTCCCCCTTCCTGTTCCCAATCTGCCCTCCTCCCCGCCCCATCTCCTCCCCATTCTGTCCCCTCTCTGTCCCTCCTTCCCCCAATGCTAACTTACCAGCGCTGGTGGGTATCCTCGGTCCACTGGCGCGCACACCTGACTGCTCAGCAGTGGCCAAGTCGTACTAAATGGTTTGTCACCTTTTGTGACAACCATAGGGCTTTGTGCCACCAGAATGAGCATTCCAGCAGCATAAGGTCTGATCAGGATCAGACCATTTGTTACATGATGTTAACATTTTAGATATTTTAATATTTTATTGCTTTTCTTCTTGGTTCTTGTGGTTTTAATTATGTTGTTAGCACTCCTCAGATTCTTCTGGAAAGAGGTGAAATACAAATCTTTTAAAATAAATAATATAACCATAATGCAATGCTACCTCTCTGACATAGTACACTACTAGCTAGATCCTACTCTGTTCCAGGTTTTCGAAGCCTACTTGAGCTGAAGTAAATTTGCCATCGAAATAGGCTTGTAGTCTTTGTGATGACTGCTGCAGTGGATGTGGCCCTCAAAAAGACTACAGCACCCACAAGTCCCCTCACATTTCATTCTTTCTGTTTGAAAGCAGTTGTAAAAAAACACACACCCTTAAGTTGCACAACTTAAACTTGCAATGCTATATCTAGAGTGATGAGTGGAGGAGGAAAAGGAGCCCCTCACTGCCACTGGGATAAGTGAAGGTGTGCTGGGGCAGTGCAAGGCTAGTGGGGAGGGCTGCTGAGGTGGGACAGATTCTTTGAGCTCTGGTTCGGAAACCAGAGCCACTCTCCCTTGCCCGGAGGAGGGGAGATTTAGAACGCCCCATTCCCAAAGCTGAACCAGGGGAAGTGCTGTGATCTCTCTAGTCCTGGGTGAGATTCTGAACTGTACCAAATGTTGATGGCACTAAATATTACTGTCATCGGTTTTAGTGCTAGTGATGGAGCAAGAGAACAAAGACCCTCTGTGCAAATATACACTTGTTCTCTTCATGGTTTGACAGTACTGGTTTTAAAACATGTTTCATTTCCCAATCTTTCTGGGATCAGGTTTGAGCTTAATTTAATACTATGTTATGAATTGTAATTATTCCATCATTTTACATCTATCCATGATGAAAGGTGACAGTAACAAGTTTCACGCCAAGGAAATAGTCTAAGAGATTACAAAACGTATCTATTATTTCAGCGTTTAAATGTGTATTGTTATAAGACATCTCCTTAGGCTATAGTATTGATTCTCATTTCTCCTATAGAGTGTTGCCCATTTAAGCGCATTATCTGATACTTAAAGAATAATTTATAAAGCCTTGAAGAGCATTTACTTTGTGCAGAGGGGCTAATAACATCATTACGATGGTAGAACGTGTCAGAATTTAATAAATGCAAGTGCACAATGCAAGTCTTAATGCCTATTAGAATGAAAGCCAAACAGATTTCTATAACAATTTGATTTTTTCCCCAAGTATAAAGCTCAACCAATGCTTAATTAGCATTCCCAATTGCAGTTATGGTGAATCAATTAGGTAATTAAGCTCAGAGCTATCTCTTCTATCACTCACATTTATATTAATAATAAAAATCCTATGTGTTGATGACAGAAGACAGAAATAAATGGCTATCTGACTAATAGGCTATCTGACTAATAACAAATGAAAGGGAACAGAATATGTGCTAAAATAAATGTGTGACAATTAAGGGTCCTCAGGTGTCCATGTCTTCATTATTTATGGATTTATCCAGGATGCCTCAGATTTTTCTCACTTAGTACTTGTTAGATTTTCATTTCTGGTTTCTGTATACCATCCCTCAATTTAAATATTGAAAATACCATTCAGTTGGACCTCTGTGCTTCTTGTCTCTGGTATTTCAACTCTAACACTCCCACCATCACACATGTATCTGACCAACCATTCAGTCATTCCTACACAGTGAAGGACAAACACCAAATCACACTGAAGTGCAGCCTCACGTAAAGCGCATTGCAGTAGGTACAAGAGCATAGATAACAGTGGCAAAGTCATCCCCCTCTAAGAAGACCTGGGAGTTTAAATGAATGTGGAATTCCTTATTAATGTGCAGTTGCTGAGGGACAGCGATATCTGGAACCAAAACAAAACAAACAAAAACAACATGGCAAAAGAATTGCGGCGTGTTATGATTCAGCCTTAAGCAAGAAATCATGTCAGTGGCATTAGATTTCCTAGGCTGTAAAGTCTCAGTCCAGCAACCCACAAAACATTTATCCTTTGCCATTATAACAATTTGGGAAAGATTGGCTTTATGACTGAAGGAATTAAAGGAACATTAATCCCTTTGTGTGGATAGAGAGATGAGGCCCTTATGAGGGAGAGAAATGTGCCCAAAGTGATGCATTGTAGAAGGATTAGAGCACTGTGTGATTTACTGAAAAACTTCACAGTTTTAAGGACAATAAATTCAGGTTATTTCCACCCCCCCCCCCGCACTAATGCAGCGGTGCCAAAATGGTGACCGCTGAATCCTATGGTGGGGGGGGCAGTCCAGGAAGTCTCCTCTGGGTAAGGGAACAATCATTCCCTTATTTGGGGGGGGGGTTAAGCCTCTGTAGCACAAGAGGGGTCTATTTGGATCTACCCTAGCTAAATAGGTGGCGCAGGTCTGCGTGGACCCACATCGTGGGGTTGGGTCCAGGAAGGGGATTAGGATTTTGTGGCCACTGCTGCTGCCGAACCTACCCTCTTCCTGGACACAATCCACCCATCTCCCATCCCTGTTACTGCCTCATTCTGCCCTCCCACACCCTTCCTGCCTGCCCCGCCAACTTACCTCTGTCATTGGTAATGTCTACATTGAATGCATTGCGAGGAACCGCGAGGAATGCATTGCGAGGAATTCAATGCATTGCATGCATTGAATGTCTGCAAGGAATCGTCCTTACAACAAGAACATCAAACTTTGACAAATACCCTCAGAGCAAATGGTTATACTAAGAGTCAGGTTGACAATTGCTGGTCTAAACAACAAGTAAACGTTTATAATAAGAAAAATGGAATTAACAACACAAATACCATGGACATAACCAACGTCCCAAAGGAGACTAGTTGGATCTCACTTCCATTTATTAAAGGAGTGACAGACAAGATCGCCAGGGTTTTTAACAAATGCAAGGTAAAGACGATTTTCAAACCTATGCTAAAAATAGAACAACTATTAAGAAATCCGAAAGATCCGAGACCGCCACTTTCTGTGCCCGCTCTTTATAATGTACCATGCTCCTGTGGGAAGGACTATATAGGTGTCACTAAAACAGCGATCAAAACTACACGAAAGAGCTACCCGGTTAAAACATCCGGACCAATCCTCCATTGCGGAGCATTTGATTTCCACCGGACACAAGATTCTTTTTGAAAAAATGAGTTTCCTATGTAATGACATCAACAATAGGACTCATCTCAATATGGAAGCTATACAGATCAGCAAGAGAAGTGCCGATTCACTGAATAATAGACAAACAGGACCTGTCCTTTATTTTTAAAATTTGACATCCAATACTGCACAAATCTTAGGTGGCCCTTTTAAGAAGATCGTCCCGCTGACGGCCTGAAGAGGTCATCATAGGACATTGCACCATGTGAACTTAATTTCCTGTCTCGCTCCGGTCTGATTTACTTTCGTGCGCCTTTTGGCTATTTTATTATCCGTGTTTGTTACGAAGCGCCTCAACGCCAGATACTTGTCTTTAGACCTAATAAATGTTCTATGATTTAGAACGAAACGTTGGTCGACCAGCCGTGGTATTAGAATGATTTTATTGCATATATGCTATTTTTTAAACATCGTGGAGCATTTTAATTGTGATTCTGAATTGTTTTTAATACGTTTTTTGGCTTGGATAAAAATATTTTTCTACATGGCTTTTTTACCCTTGAATCCTTTTTTGTGCAATATCGTCTCTGACCATGAAAGCTTCTACACAATGTCTCTGTCATTGACTTCACACTCCGCCTTCGCACTGGCGCTCCAGCAGCACAAGGCTGTGCATACTGCTGGAGCACCTTTTATAACTGGAACTGACTGCTTTACGGAAGAGCACCGCCAGCAGATGGTGAGTGTAGGATTGGGCCATAAATCTCTGAACTTCAAATACTGATAAATTCCCTTCATTGTAACTGATTTGCCAATATTGGCTACTAAACATGGCTACTAAACAATATTGACTACTAATCCCTAAACATGGCTACTAAACTGGATTCTAAACTGGCTCTTAAACTGCCAAATGGCTACTAAACCTGGTGACTTGCAAACTTTTCCATGAATCAATTAAAACGAGCAACAGAAACTAATGAATCAAGGTTTGCATTGATTTAGTACTTCAGTTCTAAACCAATAGTATAACCAGTGGGAGGAAATCAACCCAATCATGGATTTTGCATCAGGAGATAATTAGGGAATTAAATGTTGAAAACAGCGCATCACAATGAAAGTGGCTTCTGATATGCACTAAGACTAAAAACCTACATGTCCTGAATGCGTTACTCCCTACCATGCATATCTGCAGAGGTGAAGATAGGTCATTTCCAGCAGCAAGTTTATAGTTAGTTAATTCATGGTTATATAATCCTTCAGGCTAAGGAGGAAGCCAAAACTTGTATCGCTGCACTGGGAAATATGAGTTCCAAGGGCTTACAATGGCACATTCCCAATCTGGATCACTCCCCCCACATGTAAATTTTAACTACTACTACTACTACTACTACTACTACTACTACTACTACTAGGCCAGCGGATGGCGCAGTGGGTTAAACCGCTGAACGATCGATCGAAAGGTCGGCAGTTCGAATCTGCGATGGGGTGAGCTCTCATTGCTTGGCCAGCTCCTGCCAACCTAGCAGTTCCAAAGCATGTTAATGTGAGTAGATAAATAGGTACCGCTTGCGGGAAGGTAAACAGCGCTCCATGTTCCAGCTGCATGCTATGCGCTGCGGCAAGGAGAGTCATGCCGGCCACATGACCATGGACTTCCCACAATTTGGTGCAGAGCCATCTTCTGAAAGCTATACTGGACTCTACTGCAACTATCATTACCCCTGACTGATGCTTGCTATGCCCCCAAACAAACACTTCTGTTGGAAATTTATATAGGTCTTCCACCATGTCCTCACCATGAGTGAGTAACATGTTCACTGTCTGAGAATGTTGTCTATTAATAGCAAAGTGTTTCTTTCATTGAGAAACGAAAGACATGGTAGACAACACTAATCAGTGTAAATAGAATGTTAATGGGTTACGTCAAGAATAACATGACAGAACTAGAAATTGGGTGGAACACGAACAAAATGTCTATAATGTTCAATAAGTGTATACATACTCTTGATATCTTAAGCAATTATCCTTTTTTCCACAGCTAAGACAAATGGAAGTTGGCTTTTGCGGGATCATCATTTTCCTTTGTACAAATAGTTCTTTCTTGTGGTTATACTTTTGAAAAGTTTTCTAACTTGTTGATCCTGTGATACCTTTGAAGTATTTCCAAGGTTGTTGATCCTTGTAATATTTTTTTTCCCTTCTCTATTAAGCTTGGTATTTACTTTTGCGGAAAAAAAAGATGACATCGCCTTCTTGAATATTGGGTTTTTGCTTGTTTTTTCTTCTTACATGGAAAACTGATGTACTGCCATTCCTTGCTACATTGTATTGTTCAATAGTGTACAGGTCTGTGTTAAATGGAGATGGCTTTGCTGTTGCAGTTGTGTTTCTCATAGCACTTTGCCTATAACTGAATTTGTTTTTAAAACAAGAAATATAGAGATGATCCAGCATTGTCTGCTGCAGTGTAGTCAAGTAGTCCTCAAGTGAACCACAGATTTCCCTGTTCATGAGAAGCGGGGGGGGGGGGGTTAAGGAGAGAAGAGAGCAGGTCTGACCCAAGGGGAAATGGCACCTGAAATGACACACCACACTGCTACCGTCCTTGCATAGGAAGATGCACAGACCATTTCCTCCTCTGTAGGGGGGAGCAGGTGGTCAGGCACCAACTACTTCCTCCACTTCAGAAGAAGAGAGGTGACAATGATGATGGTGGCCACTGCTGCCTCAGCCCGCCACTGACTCCTCCTCTATGGGGGAGGAGGAGGAGGAGACAACAGCAGCAGTGATGATGACAACAACAGCTGGGGCAATGACCTGGGCCCTCTTCCCAATTACCGCTGCTGCCCCCCTTTCCTTTCCTGCTTCTCCCTCCTTGCTCTACCACAGTTTTGAAATAGCATGGTGGAGGTTGGAACAAGGAAGCCAGGAGAAACTCTGCCCCAGTGTAGCTAGTCCCTTGAAGGGTCTGGTCTGGAGATGATAACGCTTGAGGGTTGCACTTGGGGTGTAGTGTGCATGGGGTCTGGGAAACATATTGAGGGGAAGAAACCTTAAATTTAAAATCCCATTATCTTGTTCATCCTATGTCATTATATTCTCTCTCAGGTCTCTTGAAGTGACATTTCTCAAAACTTGGGCAGGCATCATAGCCCAAACAATTTATTTCCAAGCTATTATACAAACTTTCACTTTAATCCAAGGCATCTCTTCCTATTTTACATTAGATCCTACAGTCATCCTTACTTGAGAGCTGAACAGCTCAGAGACAGAGCTTCCACATGGCTAAGCCTCCTGGGGAAATCTAATTTTCAGTCTTAACATGTCCAAGGCATCTGCTTCACTTGTTACAAGAAACCTCTCTGTCATTCACATCAGACGCTCGTGGTGGTGAAAATATAGTACCGTACTGCTGAAAATGTCATCAAACCTCTTTCACTTTTAACAAACACGATTTCTTCCCAGATTGTTATTTTTTGAAAGATTTGACACAATTGACAATCAATACTCTTTTCTATTCATTTAGAAGGCCTGCCTCTTACTCTGCAAAATAAGCATTTAGTGGTCACTGTTAATTACAGCAACAGCAAAGTGATTTCTTACCAAAAGGTTGGAATGGAAGGGAAGCAGGATTCATAGGCAAGGCCTGCTCCTCTGGGTGTAGTTCAAGATTAAATTTCAAAAAGAAAAGCCGGCATGTTTTAAGAATATTTGTTGTTACTGTCCTTTTTTAGACCTCATAATAATCTGAAATAATCCTGGAAAATAATCACATGTCAAAAGGAGCTCAGAGAGACATGTTCAGAGATAGCTCCACTTTTCTTTCTTGGCCACCTGGGTAGAGAAAGAAGTGGGGAGATATCCTGGCCACTCTTTCCCTAAAGTACAAATAAAATATAAAATGTTTATCTTTTTATTTTAAAAATAGATATCTAAAATGAAATGTCAATACGTATCCCTTCTGCCAACTCAGTCTGAACATGCTAACCTCGCCCTTTTCCAAGCAGGGGAGATGGTAGATGCTGCCCACCATGAGAGAAGCGAGAGGGACAGCAGTCATTGTGACAGGGCCTGCCCTTAACATTGCACACTAGCAAGGACAGTGAGTGACAGCGCTGAGGGAGTGGAGCTCTAATAGCTTAGCCATATCCTGGGTTCTGGCTGGTAAAGTCAAAGGTCCCTTTGATCGGCCTCTCATCCTACAATTGAGGAGAATGCCAGTATTGAAGCAATGGAATCCTTGCAAAAATGTACAGGTACAGTATACATTTTCTGAAGTGTTTGTGTGACCTCTATGGACTTCTACATTCGAGTTTGTTAGCTATTGGAATTAGGAGGGAAGCCCCATGATTTCTCCCAGTCTGATGAATGAACATCTGGACCTTGTGCTGAAAAAAATAAAATGTCATTTTATGAAAAACCACATATAATAGTTATTTCCTAATTTCAAAGCATTTGTACATTGAAGGTGAATGGAACTATGTAAGAACTCAGGGCAAGATCCAGCCAGAAGCTGTCGCAAACGTGGCGTAAGGCACATTTGCGCCTCCTTTAGAGTACGGGAGGCCGGCGCAAGGCTGACCTCCCTCATTTCAGTGCCGGACTGAGCATGCAGTCCAGCTGGCAAGGGAGGGAGGGGGGCCATTGGCCGAGCTGGCCTGGGAGGGGGCGGGGATGGCTTTGGCCATATCCTCGTTCCCGCTGGGCCGGCTTGGCCGTTACACGGCCTCCTCCGATTTCCACCAGCTATTTAGCTGGCGGAAATCTGAGGAGGCCTATAGAGCCAGCCCTGGTTTACACCCGGAGAAGTGAAAAAACATCCCTTTCCCCGAGTAGACCTCTGGACCACTGCATGGCGGTCCGGATGTCCAAATCCTTTGTAAGGATCCGCCGCTGGATCCTTACACAGGATTTAGCTGTCAGTGTTTCTTCTTTTCCACAATTGACTTTTCGGCAAAGGTGGGGGATCCTTCATTTTGACTCCTACTGCCAGAGTCAACCTGTCACAAAGGACTACAGAACCCTTGAAGAAGATGTGGAAATACCATCTTAAAACTGGTTTGTAATCAGGATGAAAGAAATTAAAGAACATTTAATTCACAACTGCACTATGATTCCTATGGGAGACGGTAATAATACACAGCAGGAGATAACATTCTGGATAGAATACAGAATGATAACAGAACTAAGAATTCTGTAGAGATGATGGATTGCACCTGAATCACGCATGCAGCACTTTCAGCAAGAAACTATTAATGTTACTATGTATTAGACTGTAGTAAGAGTAATACATCTAAAACAAGGAAACTAACTATTCTTCTTGTGCTTTTTTAAACACTTGGTGAAAGTCCAGGGTTCTAATTTCAGCAACAAATCTGAAAAATGACAAGTGAATTGGGAAGATTTCAGAGAACAAGAATGATTAAACATTTTGAAAACAAGGCCTATGAGAAATAATCTAGGGGAAAATAATGCTGCAGGGAGAAAGAACTCATATCTAAGCATGCCATAGGGTGTTGAAAAAGGACAGGGACCAATTATTCTTGCTCTGTTCCCACTGAGGAAAATTAATAGGTTTATAGTAAGCTATAACCCAGTATATTATATTTATGTTAAAAAGACAAGAAAATCTTTATAGGAACTGCAATGTTTAAGGGCAAAGTCTGCCAACCAATATGAGATCATCTTAATTAGAGACTGTCAAGGGTAAATTATTTTTGCCAACCAGTGAGAGAAGATCAATATTGCATGTAAAGGTAGTTGCAAAGCACTTGCTATCATACATTTTTCATATACACCTACTATAGTGGCTACGGGCCAAAGAGATCCATGATGGATCTCCCAATTGTCTTGTTCTTTGCTTAAGAGCAGGCGTGCTGGTGCTGGTGGTGGTGCTGGTGGTGGTGGTGGTGAAGTTGTGCAAGGGTTAAGCTCAGTTTGCTGTTTCCCCAATTAAAATTCCCCCTCCCAAGACTGCTTTTAAGCAGAGAGAAAGTTGGGAGATCCCATCATAGATACATGCATAATAAGTATAAAGGTGACCCCTGACAATTAAGTCCAATCGTGTCCAACTCTAGGGTGTGGCGCTCATCCCCATTTCAAAGCCGAAGAGCCAGCGTTGTCCGAAGACGCCTCCGTGGTCATGTGGCCGGCATGACTCTCCTTGCCGCAGCGCGTAGCATGCAGCTGGAACACGGAGCGCTGTTTACCTTCCCGCAAGCGGTACCTATTTATCTACTCGTATTAACATGCTTTGGAACTGCTAGGTTGGCAGGAGCTGGCCAAGCAACAAGAGCTCACCCCGTTGCGGATTCGAACTGCCGACCTTTCGATCGATAGCTCATGGTTCAGCGGCAGGACAGCTTTATTATGCATGTCAGTCCATTGTTCCATCTAGTTTAGCACTATTTAATATACACTGACAGGTACTGGCTTTTCGGGGTTTCTGACGGGTCTTTCTCATCGCTACGTGGAGATGTCAGGGATTGAAGCTGGGACCTTCTGCGTGCAAAGCATGTGCTCTTCTAGAGAGCTATGACCCCATCCTCCATCATGTCTAGTTTGGCCCAAAGAGAGTAAGCTGTAAGACAGAATGTTCCTGGGTCAAATCAAATCTCATCTCAGTCAAAAACTCATTAGGTGCCTCAGCATGGTCCCCACGTACAATATGATGATCATACTGGCTTACTTCCAGGGGTTCTCAACCAGTGGTACTAATACCACCAGTGGTACTTCACCAACTGCTGGTGGTACTCAGAGCGCCAGAGTGCTGGAACCCTGCTCCGCCATGGTGCTTTTGGCAGTGCATTTTCGTTCCTGATAGGCTCCTGCCTTTGGCCAAGCCTCTTGGGGATGCTGAAAAGGGCCCTCCCACCTGCCCAGATCTTCCTACCTGCATTTTCTGGGCTTTGAAAACCTGAAAACCGATGATGTCATCACCAGTCACTTTTGGTGGTGCACAGTAGGAGAGTGGCACCAGAGGTGGTACTTGGCCGGGAAGGGGTTGAGAACCCCTGCTTTACACAGTTGTAAGAAATGCTGAGATGATGTACGTCAAGAGCTTTGAACGCTCAAAATGTACTCTATAAATGTCAGTTTTTGGGATGTGTTGCCTCTATGTCCAGTCTAGAGAGACTGAAGATCAGTGGAGCATTGTGCCTGATTCTACAGTTTAAGATGCCTGCCCTTCCCCTGTTGAAGAGGTGATGAATGCTGTCAATCCAGGAGCCCTTTTCTGCACTCTCTCTAACAGGTAGGTGATCAGCACTAACTGTTCAGAGCTGAGTGAAAAAAGATTACACTTCCATTGTATATGAGTTCCTCATGTGGTACCTTCACCTACACAATGCACATAATATTGCAGGTTTATTATTAGAAAAGTTTGGGATTTGTGTTTCAGATAAATATGTGGAAACTTGCCATCTTTATGTGAAAGAAATGATGTGATGGATGACCCCTCCATTACAATGACACAAATGCATCACCACATCTCCTTCATTATGTAAACACACTGTCAATGTCATAACCCGGAGCACTTTTTCTGCATTGCATGCAGTGGGTTTTCCTCTTTTATTGTTCCACAGTTCTGTAACTGTTTTGCTCGACAGTTATCGAGAATTATTAGCAATGGAGAGTGAGGAAAATGCTGAGTGCTGATAAACTGTTAAATAAACTTTGAAGCGATATCAGCAACAATGTCATGAGTCAAACTGTCATGTTGACTCTGAGCAGATGTTCTCAGATGTCCTCCTCACTACATGCAGTCCAGACTGGTAAAAGAAAAGAACACAGAAAATAATGCTTGTCTCAAAGTAGTCATTTCGATTGGCACACCATGATGTCTACAGATATGACAATGATGATAATAATAATAATAATAATAGTATGTATAAGAATTATGACACATTTAATTAAATGCAATATGAGAGATCTATTGTACTGCCCACATTTTTCCCTTATTGGTTCTTTTGCCCATCTTTCTCCCCTTCAGCCAGCAGAGGAGGAACAGTGAAGGAACATCTCAGGAAGTACAGCAGCATCCTTAGACATTGTATTTAAAGGTACAGTAGCCCCCTTGTATCCACGAACTTGGTTTCCGTGGTTTCAGTTATCCGCGGTTCTCAAATCCCCCTCCCGTCATGCTCATGACTCATCTCTCTTTGTTTTCAGCCCTCCAACCCATTTCTAGCCCACAGCATTCTTGCTGCCTGCTTCCTCTTGCTGTCTGCTTCAGTCCCACCTTGACTCACCTTGTCCGCTTCGAAATGAGATGGAGGCAGGGACTGCTTATCAAAATTTTCAGTGGCTGATTTGAAGAAAGTCATCACTCTCAGCTTCAGTCCCCCTGATCTACCTACAATATGCAGTTCATAATACTGACCTAACTTATGGGGCTATTGTGAGCATTTCTGAAATAGCATAAACATTTCACACTGCACAAGGGCAATATTAGTCAAAATGGCCCTTGTTGCAACCCAGTCCAAAGCAGCAGGTGAGCCAATACAGGTCCCACAATATGTAGGCATCACATGCCATTTCAACACATGTCGTGCCCAGGCGGCATTAAACAAGCATGAGCTGAAATCCAGGTTCGCTGACCTTGGGGGTTTTCTTTCACGTTCCAAATGAACTTCTCAGCCTGTAGTATTTCCTCCTTCTCTTCACTTTATCATGCATTTTAAATCCTTGTGTCTGCCATCTGTGCTGGGCATGGCTTAGCAATGAGCTCTCTGCAAACACAACCTCCCAGGATAACAAGATCAGTCCTTGCCAAAGGTCTCACTTACTAGAAATATTTCCCCCTTTCCCCTGCCTGTCATCAGTCACCCTCTTGGTATCTCACCTCCAGCTAGGATGTCCCTTCAGAGCTGTCATCAGTCCTGCTCCATCAACAGAGTGACAGCCTTCTGCACACCAATGCAGTCAGTTTCCACCTCCTCTTCCCCCCTCGAGTCCAATGTGTGATACCTTCATAGCACAGTTAATCCCCCCTCTCATCAGTTCACAGAAAATGCCCCCAATGTGTTGCTCGAATTTTTTTTTCCACAGGGTATGAAAAAATATACCATTAGAGTTTGCTGAAGCTGTTACTGCGTTTCCTAACTTATTACTTTGTAAAACTTTAACTACGTGAACTACAGCTTAGCAGTCATTTTTAAAAGCACTTTCTATAGTCCCTGAAATTATTGCAGAGTTCAGTCTGGTTTTTTTTTATGCTTCTCTTGGTGAAGGTAGGACAATCATTGCCATTCCAAACTAGCAGAAAGTCGAGCTGAGATGTGTTGTTAAGAGTTTTGAAAAAAAATTATAATAATCTCGCAGACATCCGAAATCTCAAAATCTAAAGCATTTGTCTATCTGTATTTTCAAAATTCTAAAATTAAGGCAAGCAATTTCATCTGAATAAAATCCTTTTAAAACCAAATAGTGAAGACAAAAAGGATAATTTGTCTTGCCAAGAGGTGATCTGGGGGAGATACAGAGTGTGTCCCAATATCAAGGGGTGCTTTCAAAATTCTGCCCAAATTTTCTTGCTAGATTTTGGAGTTCTAAATTTCCTAGACTTGTTTCTGAAGTGGAACTTGATGTATTATTTTATTTAATTAATGTATTAATTTTATAGTACCCTTCCATAGCAATTATGGGGGGGAGGGTATTGCACAAAAAATTAAGCAACCAAACAAACCTATAAAAGAACACAACATCCACAGTCCCCCAACCATGCAGTTTAAATATGTGGGGATGGGATAGTGCATCAGTGAGGGGAGGACATATGGGCATGCATTTCTCGTAACACGATGGGTAGGCCAGTCAGACAGTATCATCCAAATGAGGAGGAAAAAAAAAGATAATGGAAACTTTTGCACCATCCAAGACCATTGCTTGTATTAATAAAGGAGGGATAACCTTGCAACATGCATGGAAAGTATGCACCATAAGCCTGGATTCTACTTATTATTTCCTCCATGGATTTCTTTGCTGAATATCAGACTCTCACAACTGTTTAATAAGTTCTAGTGGGGAAAAATATACCATCCCACTGTGATGAGCATCCATCACGCTCACAGCTCTAAACTGGTGGCTGAGAAAATTGCAGCTCAGCTAAGGATAACTACACATGTGATTTTTTTTTCCCTGCTGTTGGGAAAAATGTTTACAGTTTACCTTCCTGTGAAAAGAACATGAGTACCTATTTTTCTGCAGGAACTGGGGCTGGGTAGCCACTGCTCACTTGACTAAAAAGACCTCTTCCTCTTCCTTGTTCGTGCAACTTTCCTCTTGGTTTTTTCTCTGAC
Source organism: Plestiodon gilberti rubricaudatus (assembly GCA_026170595.1). NCBI lineage: Eukaryota > Metazoa > Chordata > Lepidosauria > Squamata > Scincidae > Plestiodon > Plestiodon gilberti. The sequence continues at coordinate 69,840,264 of JANXHW010000001.1, forward strand.
TCAAAACATCCCAATCAACCACTTTTTATCAAGACCCACTTACATCATGTAACATGTAGTTACATGTCCCATTCAGCCCGTGACAACCTGCGCTTCCAGCAGCATCGGTTTATGCTGAGTTGGTTGTGTGTCAGGTTGTGTGTCAGGGTAGCATGCTGAGTTGGTTGTGTGTCAAATGACTTCCAAGTCATTTACAAGTCATTTGAAGTGAATTCTACAATGCTAGCAGCATGCACATGACTGCCTTAGCTTGGGAAAGTAACACTTCTTCCCACATCTTCCATAGTCTGCGATGGTCATGAGGTCTGCAATGTCCCTAATATATATTTTATTTATTAAATTTATACCCAGCTTTTTCCCCCCATAGGGGGGACCCAAAGCGGCTTACAAAAAAGTAAGCCATAAAATGCAAGATTAATATATAAAAATCCTAAAACTGTGAATATATAATATAAAAATGCTTAAAAAGACATCAAGAAGCCGCCTTGATTGCCCTTGTTGGGAGAACAAGGGATATAAATTATTTAAATAAATAAATAATGAATAAATAAAAACCAGAGAAGAATAAAACAGAGAGGACAAAAAGCAACAGTAAAAGGATCTTATGAGATTGGTCTGGCACTCTAAAATGTTAGGCTGGGCGGTAATTTCAGAGTGCTTGTGTAAAAAGAAATGTTTTCAGGCCCCGCTGAAAGGCCTCTAAAGAGGGAGCAGTTCGCAAATTTGGAGGGAGGAAATTCCATAAGGTCAGTGCCACTACTGAGAAGGCCCTATTTCTTGTCGCCTCTCACCTCTGAAGGCAACGGCACTTTTAGAAGGGCCTTCTCCAATGACCTGAGGGGGCAGACTGGATTGTACGGAAGTAGGCGGTCTCTCAAATAGCCTGGTCCTGAGCCATATTCATTGCATGAATATTCATTCATTTAAAAAAAAATAAAAAAGCAAAACCCCTCAAGATTGGTCCTGGCTATGATGTGGGCATCCTGAGGTTCAGGCTCCAGAAAAGTTGCCATATTAGCTGGAAGCAGCAAGGATTTAACATGTGGTGTAACATTGACCTGAGCTCATAGGATAAAGGTCTGCCACTCCTGCTAGTTCTAATCCAACCTTTTTTTCCCCATTTGCTGGATGAAATCAATATATCGTTAGTTTCCTTTCCCTATACTGTTTTGACAAATCCATTTTCAACAGAGTCTAATATTGACAAGACAGGATTCTAGTAGTGAGTGTTTGCTTTGACAATGTGCATGTTGAATGGATTGAGATGGATTTCTTGTTAAAAGGGAATGCCATTTAGGAGAGGGGAGAACATGCTCTGAAAATAGGCCAAATGCTGTGTAACCTATCTTTTCATCGGAGGCACTGTTTTTATTAATCTACTATAACTAAAAGAAATAAATTCCTCAAAGGTTGTTTGTGTTTATGTTGCTATGGACAATAACCTCCAAAAGCTTAAAAAAAAAAACCCCAAAAGCCTAAAAATGCCCCCAGCTATTAGTGCCTGAATAAATTCATTCATTATTGTACAACTACATTATAGATTAGTTTCATTACTTGAACAGATGCTACATATATATTTTTTTATATGAACTATAATTAGTGACTGTTGTGTTTGGTGTCTGCATCCCTTAGAGGCCACCTCTTCTCTTATGGCAGAATGGCAAAGCCTAACGTAAGCATGCACAAGAACTTTGATACATACCTAGCGTTCTTTTGCTGAATAGCTCTGCACCCTCAGTATGGACATGGATGAAAAGCCATTGCGTTGGTGAAAGCTCCATCTGTTTATTGAAGCAGTCAGGCACCAAGGATCCTTCCATACCAACGAATGTGAAGGGCATAAAAGGCAACAGCCTCCATCTTCCATACATAATAGGTGTAAGCTCCTCCTGCCGGGACACCAGCAGCAGTTTGGAGGAGAGTCCTTCAACTTGAGGCTAGCTCTGGGAATAGGTTTTGTGGTCCTGGTTTTCTCCTACCGGGTTCCACGTAAGCCCAAAGTGGCCTCAGAGTTCAGGTGGGGAGGAAGTTGTGCCATTCCTCCTCCTTCTCTCAGGATGTCTTCCTTTGGGCCTTGGGATTTCTCCTACTCAGTTGTCAGGTAGTCGACCTGTATTCTGTCCATCCTTCCTTCATCAACAGTCCATTTGTGGCTTTTGAATCTGCTCAGCCCTTATTTTTCTGGCCCCTTCCCACCCCACCTCCTTTCTTCCATCATTCCTCACCTCCCTCATGCCTCCTCATGTCCCTCTTTATTCTGCTGTCTCCCTGGGGTTGGTGGAGAACCTGACACTCTTATTCCAGGCAGGGGGAGGGGGCAGGAGCCAGCCGCTGCCTCATTGGCTGCTCCTCCTTTGATCCCTGGTGTCTGGGGGTTTGTTGGTGATCATCTCCCCCTCCAGGTGAGTCTAGAAGTGGACAACAGGGGAGGGGGGTAGTAATACTGGCCGACCTTACAAGGATGTTGTCAGGATTAGTGACAAGAAATACTTGACATATGCTGCATAATTGCTGACTTGTTACTCTTACTACTATTATTTCTCCAATATCGCTCACCAATGTCCCAAAGGAAGAACAACCAACCACTTGCCAACCTTCCAAATCAGCCTATGCAATTCAGATCATACTGTTGCAAGCAGTGGGCCAAAGCCCTTGCAAATGCAGAAAGCAATAAGATATTAAAAGAAAAGGGTAGAGTAGTTTGTCTTGGGGTAAAAGCTCTTCCTAACTGAGCAATTGGGCAATCAATTAGTCCTTGGGCACAGCTCCACTTCTATCCCTCCAATCCCTTTTTGATTCCCAAAAGACTTCTGCTGATGGCTACATGGCCATCTAAATGATTCCGTGAGAGCACAAATCATATTCAGCATGCAGCTGTGCCACCCAACACTCATGCTGAAATGGTTTGGACCAAATTGCGATCCGGCTCAGAATGAATGTTGGCCATATGCAGCATTGTCGCCAGGTTCAAAAAGCTGCAGCAGGGCTCAAACGATGCGATGATGTGTAGTAGCCCAGAGTATCAGCTGGTTGCATGTTTGCCTCAGCTCAATTTGTAGGCTTTTAAAATTCATTTGTGTCTGCATGTGGATGCATCCATATGGCTGATAAGGGACCTCAGCTCCACACAATTCAAGATGTATCAGCAGCACATCCTACTCTCGCCAGTTTCACCAGAGCACCAGCACCTGTTCATATGGAGCAGGGTTCCTCTGAACTGTCCCTCCACACATAATTTCAATACTACTTTCAAGTAGTATTCAAATCATGCATGAAGAGGTGGTTGAGGCTAAACGCCCCTGAGATTAAGGTATGGCAGTCCAGGGCAACAGAAAGAAGCAAGATATGTGCACACATTTATTTATTTATTTCACATTTTTATACTGTCCTTCCTCCATGGAGCTCAGGGTGGTGTACATGGTCCCTCCCTTCCTTTCGTCCTCACAACAACCCTGTGAGGTAGGTGAGGCTGAGAGATAGTGACTGGCCCAAGGTCACCCAGGAAGCTTCGTGGCTGACAAGGGATTTGAACCTGGATCTTGCAGGTCAAACTCCAACTCCCGAACCACTGCACCGTCCTGTAATTGTGTAATTGTGTGGAGGGGAGCTGGTTATATACAAGTATAGTCTGAATCAGTTCATTCATGTTAGAGCTTCTTTTAAATTGAGTTTCTCTTGCCGCTCTGTCATGGCAGGCTTTGGAAAGCACAGTTATTTCAGAACTCATTCTGATTTCTTATATTTAACTCCATGAAAGTGGATATATTTAACAATGTTCAACTGTAAATAATTTATTAATCAGTGTTTTTTTTTCTTGTAAAACTGATGGCATTTAATATTACATCAATGCCTCTATTCTTTCTGTGATAATGAAAACATTTAAATCCTATTTTCCTGTATTTAAATGCCATTGTTTACAAACATATGGCAACATTGCTTGTGAACAGAAAAATCATTCATGGCATTGTTGTACATTATTTCATTTTCTTAAAACTATTCTCAGCAAACAAAGGATTTATTTCCGTATCAGAGGAAGAGGGAAAAATATGTGACAATCCCTACCTTACACTTAGTGGAAATAACAGGAAGGCATTAAGTGCTCTCCAAGAACAGTAACTATCAGATAAATCATTACAATAATAAGTCTTATTTGTATTTAAATGCCACGTTAAGTTCAACTTTCCATTGTGCCTGCAAAACAAAAGTTCTGAGCGATCAAATTTAGTGTCTCTCTTCATTTGCAGAATACATTTCTTCACTGACAAGAAGATGCACCTTTGCTTTCTACGAAAAGGATCTAATATCAGGGACCCCCTGACAATTAAGTCCAGTCGTGTCCGACTCTAGGGTGTGGTGCTCATCTCCATTTCAAAGCCGAAGAGCCAGCGTTGTCCGAAGACGCCTCCGTGGTCATGTGGCCGGCATGACTCTCCTTGCCGCAGCGCATAGCATGCGGCTGGAACACGGAGCGCTGTTTACCTTCCCGCAAGCGGTACCTATTTATCTACTCGCATTAACATGCTTTGGAACTGCTAGGTTGGCAGGAGCTGGCCAAGCAACGAGTGACCAGGCCTGAACTAAGGGTTGTAGAAGGCAGCTAGCAGTTCCATATTCACAGAATCGCCAGGTTAAAAGAGAGGTTCTTCAAGGTGACCCCCAGAAACCTCTGGAAGAATCCTTCCACTGGCGTTGCTAGAGGTGGGGTGGAACAGTAAGACTTGCACAGCGGTAACCGCTCCGTTCCATGGTGGCCCCGGCCACTCGCCGTCGGAACCAGTCGAGCGGCGAAGGCAACATGCAGGAGACTCTGTGCATTGCCATCACCACTCGACTGGTTCTGATGGCGAGTGGGCGGGGCCACCATGGAACGGAGCGGTTACCGCTGTGCAAGACATACTGTTCCGCCCCACCTCTAGCAACGCCAGTGAATCCTTCTATCCAAGAACAAAAGTGATCAGGACAAATTCATCACCTCTCACATTCTCTTATAAACCCTAGAGCAGTGCTTCTCAAACTGTGGGTCATGACCCACTTGGTGGGTCACGGCCCGATGCTGAGGTGGGCCGCACGTTGGGCCCACCCATCTGCCTTTGCCTTTGTTTGGCTCCAAATTGGAGCCAACGGAAGCCGTGACTCACCTTGTCCTGCTGCTCCTGCATTGAGCCAAGCCCGGGACGACCTCCAGAGGCCTTTGCAGGCCTCAGAATGCCTCCCGAAGCAACCAGAAAGTTACTTCCGGTTTACTCCCATGTTCGCAAAAATCACTTCCGGTTGCTTTCTGAGGCCTGCGGAGGACCACGCCGGGGGGGGGGGGGGGGGAGGACAAGGTGGATTGCAGGGCCCTCCACTGGGAAGCAGGCGGGTCGCGGCCGGGGAGGGTTTGAGAACCGCTGCCCTAGAGTCTAATGGAACTCTTTAGCCTGAGCAATGTCATTTAAGGAAGCTACTTGGCTACTCTCTGCAACGTCCATCTGTAGTTGGTTCAGCAGCCAGCCAGGAGACAAGCCGACCATGTTGCCTGCCTATGAGGTGTCTTCCGCTTACCCAAGTATTCTTTGTGGATCTATCCAGCCCTCCCTTGCTAAGACCAAGGCACTGCGACCTTTAACAATAGAACTAAGGATACAAAACTGCAATAGAAATTTTACAGAAAACTATTTTTGTGAAACATTACCCAACTCTCATTCTTACCTTTCCACTGCAATAAGGAGGGGGAAAAAATGACAGACTTCTTGCTAACAGTAAACTAGCATTTACATCAGGGGTTCTCAATCTGTGGTACTGGTACCCCTAGGGGTACGCAGACCTCTTGCTGGGGGTAGGCCAAGCCCTGCCTCTTATCTGCCCCATCAGCAGCTAATTAAGTGTTAATTAACATGGATTTTAAATTGTAATTATTTTCGGAGTCCTTCTGTCTCTCTGATTTTGGTTTTGGGCTTATTTTTGTACTTTGGAAAATGTACTTTGGTGGGGTGGGGGAGGGAGGAGCTGATTTTGGGAAGTGTGACTTAGAGAAAAAAAAGATCCTTGCATTTGTGTCTCTCTTCACACACACACACACACACACACACACACACACACACACACACACACACACACACACACACACATCTTAAATAAGACATTTTTTCACATTTAAAATTGTTTTAGTACTATTTAAAATGATTAATTAACTAATTAATTAATCCAATTAATTAGCAGTTAATTAGTGGGGGTACTTCAGAAAATTGGACCGTGATAGGGAGACCTGGGCCTCCAAAGGTTGAGAACCCCTGATTTACATCATTTATTTCTATCAGCACACCAAAAATGGTAAAATACAGACTGGGCATTGTAACATTCTTGCTGGTTTCCAGTCCTGTCCCTTTAAGACTGACCAGTCCTGGGTGTTTCCAAAGGACTGACATGCAAAATGCAGCATAATCTATTCATCTATCCGAGATTTAAGGACAATTTGAACATGAATCATAATCTGTTCTCTGCCTTGGCAAAGTGCCAGGGATAGTCTTATTATTCTCCACAAATTCATCTAATTTCAAGACCTCCTCCCACCTGACCCTTTTTAATTGAAGAATGCCTTCTGTCTAGGAAACCAGACCTTTCTTGATTGCATATAAAAGACCTTTATTTGGGGTCTTGTAAAATATCACCAGCATTTTGAACTCATTTCAAGGTCTTTGCTTTCCCCCAGTATTTCAGCAGTAATTAGCAGTGGGAATAGCAGTTGTGGTACATTGTAAAGATAGCTCTGTGATAGCTCTGTGAGTTGCAATCCTGCTCACAGTTAAGCAGCTTGGATCTCATTTATGTCAAAGTTATTCAGTTATTCAGTCTAACTGAGATGGATTTGCACTCATGGTCTTCAGTGCAAATGGTAACACATTAAAGACCCAATCCTAACTAGGATTGGGCCAGCTCATGAAGGGGTTTGTGACAGTGGAACAGTGTTCCACTGTCATAAAACGCAGTGCACTGCTAGGAGGCCGTCTTGTGAGTGCCACCGCAAGAGGTGGTAGCGCCACAGCCTTGCTGCCAGAGCCAGCAGTGGGGGCTGAACATGGGCAGAACAAGGGGAGGGAGAGGAACAGGTGCATGCCTGGAAGGGGAGGGGGCAAAACGGTGGGTGGAACAGGGTGGATATCAGTGGGAGTGACTTGTGCCGATATCCTTGTCCCACTTTTCTCCCGTTTCCTCTCTCTTACTCTCCTTGGACCTGAGCCAGCAAAGTAGCTGGCGCAGGTCCGAGGTGACCCATTGGGGTAATGGAGGCTTATCCCAGGGTAAGGGAATGAATGAAGACTTCTGTGACTCCCCCCCCCCCAAGATGCAGTGCACATTCTGGTGGCATGGTTACATTGGGGGGGGGTAGTTAGGATTGGGCTGTAAGTAGCATGAGAAGCACTCTGTGCATTACACTGGATGAGAAGGTAGATTCTGGACTGAACCACTTCAGATTGGGATCATATTGTCAATGTTTCTCCATAAAAAAACACCCCACAGGCAAAGCTCTCCGTACTTTCATGTTGAAGAGTAACCATATAGGGAAAAGAGTTTTCCTTTCTGTGATGTGCTAGTTTACTACATGAAAGGTGCTCATTTGGGGGCAACAATTAAAACCAGGATTCTATCATCTCAGTCTACCACTCTATTCTGTGTACTGTGTAGTACAGCTCTCAGTTAAGCATTTTGAGTATTTCCAAATGTCAGGGAGGGATTTTTTTTTCCCCCTTTAGGTATAGGAAATACTTTGATCCTCTGAATCCCAATGGGCCTCCTCGGATGAGTGCCAGCTCTGGAGCTGGGAGAGACCGTGTAAGGCCGGTCCAGCCAGGGAAAGGGATGAGGATATGGTGGAGCATGGCACCAATATCCCCACCCCCCTCCCAGGCCTGGCCAACCAATGGCCCCCTCCCCATGCCCCTGTGCTGGCCGGCGCAGGTCCAGGTTGGTTAGTCCAGGTCCGGAGTAAGTGGTGCCGGCCTCCGCACTGGTGCTGCTTACTCCAGAGGAGCCGCAAAAGTGCTTTACGGCACTTTTGCGACTCCTGCGGCCAATGGAGCGAGAGCTCCACAGGCCTATAGTTAGGCAGGATCAGGCTGCCCATCACGGCACAGACACCATTTTTCAATGTAAGTATTAGTTGTACAGCTTTTTTTGCTTGTATAAATTTAAATAGTCAGCGTTTCCTTAGCTAGTTCATAATTTGGAGGTTGGAGGGAATTTAGGAGATTTTCAGTTCTTTGCCAGAACAACTTGGGTTGCTAACAGCAGGTCTTTAAGTATCAATCTATCATCACATTTAACTGAGTCATTTTCACTGAGATACAAAAATGGCTAAAGCTGGTACTGTAGATCTGGTATTATTCCAGACTTTTTCAGGAACCAGAACATTGCATTGCCAGCATTCCAGGGTGTGCAATAGGCATTCATGTTCACAAGGATCACCTGTTTCACTGGACGGCCTGTTGAAACTGGAGGCTGGTGGGCCCCAAGGTCCTCCTCGCCCGCATCTAGAATGGCCTGTTGTCATTCCATTGCGACACAGGGAATGCCCATCTACATCTGTTAGCCTTGGGGTTGACCCAGGTGACCCAACCTGAGAGCTTAAGTATTTTAAGCCTATCATATCCCCCACCATTTTATGTGATGCAGCTGCACTACCAGAGCACACACTGCATACAGGGGGAAGGGGACAATTAGTGTAGGAGAGAGAAGTTAAAATATATTTTCCTTACATCTCCATAGGTTGCTTGGGCAGCAATGAGTCTCCTTGGACCTATGCCAGCTAGTTTGCTAGAATAAGTCCAAGGAGAGGCAGGGGGCATGTCGGGATGGGAAAACAGGGATAGCATCCTGGCTTGCACTGCTACCACTGGGATCCACCCCTGAACCAACCCCTGCCCTCCTCCACTCCCTGCCCCAAACCACCCATGACCTGCCCCCATCAGCACTTTACCTGCTCTCATGCAGGCTGGGTCTGGCGGACACATGGAGCCTCTGGCCATTTGTTCTGACATGGACGATAGTTGTGTAACACTTATAGCACCGCTGCACAACTTATGGTGGTGGATCACGAGATTGCCATTGTAATTGCCCAATAGGATTGGGCCATAAGTCAATTTCTCCAGGGCTGAATGGTTCATGGAAACAATTTTCATGCCCGAGCTTCAACCAAGCATGTGCAGTCCTTCACTTCTGAGTGAACCCCCAGACATTCAGAATTAGGATATATGGCTTGAGCCCCAGTACTGCTCTTTTTAGAAATTAACCACTGGGCACATGTGGCATGTTGCTGGAGCTTGTAAGTACCTGGTTCAGTATATGAATCTCTCCAACTCTGAATGGTTGGCTGTATTATGAATTGAGTGTGTCATTTCCTTGAGAAGTTCATCTGCAGCTTGGAATGTAAAACCAGATTCTGCAAATGAGCTGTCAGTGTTCAGGTTGACCAGGCAGCTTTGAGGTGCAAACGTTCTTTAACATGAGCCCCTTCTGCTCACTGAAACTCTCAGTGACAGATATGCGGAATATACAAAGACAGGGACCTGCTCAAAACTTAGTTAATTTTAACCCCTTAACCACAATGAAGTTCTGCCTGATTGCTGAGAACTGCATGACCCAAAGAAGTCCCTTAATTCTTATAAACATTTTTTTTAAAATCCTCTCACTGTTGTTTTGTCTCTGACCCCATTTAAAACCTTATTTATTTTAGATGCCAAGCAAAGGGAACATTTTCACATGTTTCAAACCTAGAATGAAGGAGAAATTAAAATTATAGACACAACCAAGGAACACCTTTTGTAACACAGCACATTATCATTGTAAATAGAAAGGATGCTGGGGGATGGAGGGACAGAAACTATCTATAGTAAGAACACACACACACACACACACACACACAGAGAGAGAGAGATAGATCTTTTGTAGCTTTGTATCAAGATGGTTTAACATTCAAGGTTTGATACTATCAGCCCTATTCCATGTTTTTCGGCTGTAAACATTTGAATGGTCAAATCCATTTGGATTTGCATTATACAAAGTGTTTATCTCATTTAATTATACCATGCTGCTAAAAATAGTTTCCTGTCCTCAGGATAACATGCCAAACTACTTCTTTATTTTATATTTATTTATTTTTATTTAATTTTATTTATTTTTCACATTTTTATACCGCCCTTCCTCCAAGGAGCTCAGAGTGGTGTACATATTTCCTCCCCTCCCTTTTTTCCTCACAACAACCAATTGCTCAAAGGATGACAATCATGATGAGAGATTACCTGACAGGAAAACAAAAATATATGAGTGTCTTGTTTTCATTTCCCCCTGGGTTTTTTTATTTAGTTCTACAAGCTTTATGAGTATTCAAAGTCAGCAAAGGAGTGGTCCCATTGAGCTCATGTTTTCTTGGAAGACATGCACAGAATTGCGCTGTAAGTCTCTTGTTGCAATCAAGCTGTTGGTGTTATTTTGCCATCAGTGTACGTGCACTTTACAGACAGTGCCCCTTCTAAGGGTTCTGTGCCAGCGGGCAGACCCTTTCGGCAGCTGTGTGACATTGTGATGAGTTGCAATGCTGCCTCTGGATGTTTGGCAATGACATCATCATGTCATTGCTGAACTTCTGGGTTGTTGATCTCCATGCTGCGCAGAGCTCGGCTGGGAGGTACATGGCCGCATAGTCACTTGCCTTAGAGCAGTGGTTCCCAACCTCTTCAGCGCAACGTACCACCTCCGGGGCTGCTACGACGCCATGTACTACTGGAAGTAAGTGATGATGACGTCATCACCACTTACTTTCCGGGTATTCAGTCGCAACGGAGCCCTGAAGACAACGGTAAGAAGGTCAGAACGGGTGGGAGGGCATTTCCCAATATGGGAAACCCGCGTGCTCGAGCTTACCATAGTTTTCAGGACTGTGGCACAGCCACAATGGCGGCCGCCATCTTGCCAGCGTACCACCAACCGGCAGTCTGTGTACCACTAGTGATCCAACCTTTTCATAATTTGGGAGAGAAGGACTCAGATCATCCTGGGTTAATATGAGGTGAGTAGGGGAGAACTCACCCATCTCTAGTGAGAAAACAGAGTGATCCTAATTGTAAACATATTTTTACCATGTATGCAAAAATTAAGTTGCCGTTCATTGCATTCTCAACTATTTTCTGTTTCTTGAGTAGAAATAGTTAATTCTAATCCAAATAACTTAATTTCCAAAAATGTTTGCATGTATAATAATCATGCAGGGGGTAAAAAAAGTGATAATTAAGAATGTGAAGTAGAAAAGGGTAATGCACTGTATTCATCTCCAGTAGGGAAGTTCATTAGCGGTGGAATCATGTCATTTGCCCATCAGCTCCTAATTGTATTCACTGCAGGAACTAAGTGAAGGAAGTGACATCATGGAAAGCTTGAGCCTGTAAATAATCACATGCACGTTTCTCATCTGCATGGGTGCTTGCTGAAGAAACTAATTGAAACTTTTCAAGCTCATCATAGAGAACTGACCCCATCAGTTTTGCATGGTTGACTAGCGGAGCCTTGCCTGAATGAACTCTCCGAGGGCAAAGAAATAAAGACAACCCCACTTCTGTGCATGAGCAAGGACATATTGAGAGGATAATTATCTTTCGGCTGATTGGAGACATACCTCTTGTTTGCATGTCCTAAGCATTGGGTGCTTAGCAGCTGCACTAATATCAATGGGCAATTGAAACAGGCCCTCATTAGATTAGTGCCGAGCTTATTGCTTGTGCCAGTCTCATTATTATTGGTGACTAAACTGGCAGATTGTCAGGATGCCTCATGGCAAGATGAGCTTTTGCAGCTCTTTGTTTGTAGTTATAATAAACAATGAAGTTAATGCAATCCCTTGGGCACAGTCGTGTCTCAGATGTTTTTTTTTTTTTTTTTTGCAAGCAGCAATCAACTAGCCGAAGTAAACAACTTCTTATTTTAAGAAGCAATATTAATTAAAGCATGAGGCCTGGGCTGGGAAAGAGAGCATGTTAATTATTTCCTGTCACCTGCCCCAGTGAAGCCCACCAGTTGGAAAACGTTTGCATTGTGACTCCAATGAGATCTGCCTGTCATGCAAGCCGAAAGAGAACAGGAGCTTGCAAGTTCCAACAACTTGAGACAGGGTGTAACTGCAAGTCACATCACATTCTCACATGCAATCGCACAGGTCGCTGAGCTTGTCAACAGTCCATACAGTGATATATCGCCCTTTGCTCCTCAACGAGCACAAACGGTAACATTTAGGGGCGATTCGAAAGAGAGGCACTTTTGGTTCGCACTTTCAACAGCCATGAAAAGCATCCGTTTTCAGATATTTTCCTGTGATCGTGGCAAAAGGGGCTGAAATCCCCCAAGGAGCCAAGCTAAAGTAGAGGTGCTCCAAACTTGGGGTTGGAAATGAATCAGGGGGATCAAAATCAGACCTGCCCTGATGCACTTCCAAGTTCAGAGATGTTCATTCCTGCCTGCCAGTCTTCCAGTCCCTACAAGTGCAGGAGTAGGGAATGGAGAGGGACTTCTTTCTCCCCATTGCCCTGCCTTACACCTGATTCTTTGGCATGCCAAGGGGAAGGGGGGGGGGGTCAGAGGTGCTCCCACCTCTGGTTGGAGCACAATTGCTGGTGGGGCAAGCAAAGGGAGCATGGGGAGACTTTGGAAGGCAGGAAGGAAGGGGATGGGGAGAACGTTTCAGGAACCTTGTATTCAAAAACGGTGCAAATTATTGCTCATGTTTTTGGGGAAGTAGTCAGATTGTATCTGAACTAATATAATCCAGATTCAAACTGTTTGCCCATCTCTCACATAAAGTGAGAAACATGGGTGATTTGACTGGGATCATCCATGCAACTAGCTCAGGAAGCAAAGTCCCATGTTTCAGTTGACTTTGTTTGCTTTTGGTCACATCAAACAACCACAAGAAAAGATGAAATTAACAGTCCAATCCTATCTACTACCTCTGTCGATGCAGCGGCACTAAAATGTCAACTGCTGCATCCTAGGGGGAGCAGTCTGGGAGGTCTCATCTGGGTAAGGGAACTGGGGGTAAGTCTCTGAGGCATGGACGGGTCTACTCGGACCTGTCACAGCTAAATAGCTGGTAAAGGTTTGTGTGGACCTGTGCCAAAGGATTCGGTCCGGGAAGGGGGATAGGATATTTTTGGCACTGACATTGCAGATCACGACCCCTAGGCCCAATCCACCCATTCCCTACTTCGTTGCTCTCCCCCACCCTGTTTTGCCTCCCCCCTGCCCCATTCCACCATCCCACCACTTCCTCTCACCTCTCCCACACACTTATCATTGTCAGCTATTGGCGGGAGACGCGTTGTCATAGGCGGGAAGGCACAGGCCTTCCCACTGGCACTGCCGGCAGCGTGCTAAGTAGTGCGCTATCACAGCACCTTTTGCAACAGCGTCAGCGTCAGTTATCACTTTTTATGGCAGTCAGCGTCAGTGCAGGGGGAAAAACAAGGACACGCCATGAGTATTGGATTGGGCCCTAAATGAGGTTTTTAGGAAGTGCATTGGATACCCCAAAGCCAGTACTTGCACTCCCAAAATTGAAATGAGTAGACACTTGGAGTAGCCTGAGTAACAACATTCTACCACATCCTCAAATTATATATATATATATATGGCTATTTTTCTCCAGTAATATGTACAGTCGATTCTTGTTATATGCATACTCATTATATGCGGATTCGCTTATCCGTCGGAACAAAAGTGTAACCCGTTTTGTGGTATCTTCACAGCGAAAATTACTCTTAAATGACTGCCTGATAAAACTGTTTGTTCTCAGGAATGGCTGCCTGATAAGGCTGTTTGTTCTTGGCTTAACAGACAGGAGAGTGCTTCTTAAATGACTGCCTGATAAGGCTGTTTGTTCAAGTTTACATATTAACTGCAGGTTAACAGCCAGTGAATGGAGAGAGAGAGAGAAAAAAGAGAAGCTGTGCATTTTAGTAAGCCAGCTAAGGACTGGTGATCAGTGGCGTCACTAGGCGCGCGCCGCCCCAAAGTAGGGTGCACGCCACCCTAGTGACCCCCCGTTCCTCCCTCAAAAAAATTTGCGCTGGCTTTGGCAGCGTGAAGGACCTACCCTACCCCAGCCAGCCAGCTCCACACATCTGCGCCGGCTGCCAAGGCCTATTGACGAGGCCCAATGCGGCGATACGTCATTTATAAAGTTTCTCATTTTCGCACATGCGCACAATGAGAAACGTTCTGCGAATGCACGAAAAACGTTATAAATGACGTATCGCCGCATTGGGCCTTTGTCAGAAGGCCCTGGCACATCGGCCGGGGAGGTCGCTCCGAGGCCTTCTCCCGGCCTCGGAGCCTCCGGAGGGCAACGCGCACAGTAGAGGTGACGTGCACGTCACCCTCCGGCGGTCCGCCCCTGAGCCTCGCTCTAGCGACGTGCCTGCTGGTGATCCAGTTCCTGGGGAAGAAGGAAGGAATGGGCTGTGATTGCTAGCAGATGATTCTGAGTTGGGTTAAGCAATATGCCTGTGGTGGATATGTCTTTTAAAAAAACCTTGCAGAAGTGGTCTGCTTGCTGAGTGTCTGGGATAAATCCCACGATAGACTAAATCCTCAGTTGTCCCAGCTGCCATCTGTTTTAAATAACTCTGGACCTGTTACACAACAGAAACAAAGATTAAAATGTTGGCGATGTTGAGCTGCCCGTGCTTTCACCCAGTTCATATAGCATATAGTGAAGAGGGTCCATGGGAACCTAATCCCATTTTCCCCATATGATCAATTATTCAGTATCCGCTGATTCAGTATCCGCTCAGTTTTCCAAGAACAGAACCCCAGCGGATAATGTGAATTAACTGTATCTTACAGTCTAATCCTATGGGTTGCCCTATGACAGTGGGACAGAGTTCCACTGTCGTAAAAGGCCTCACAAAGCCTTTAGCTTTGTGACGCTTTTTACGACACAGGCTTTGTAAAAGTAAAAGACAGCCCAAACCAAGTAATTAGTAATTTTGACAACATGACTAATTGTGCTACACTGCAGATCCCAATTCAGTCATGAACTCTTTGTAAATGAAGTAGTAAATATCACTCTGGCACAATTACCTATTCTCAAAATTGGAAATAATAGCAAATTACTTCAGCGTTGTTCTGAGATAAGAATATAACAAGAACTCAATAAACGTACGGTACAGTATGTGTAGCTTGGTTAAGAGATACAGTTATCTGCTTGGCAGATATTATTATTATTAATAATAATAATAATAATAATAATAAATAAATAAATAAATAAATAAATAAACCAGTACTTATATATCGACATTTCTTTGGTCATCGGATTTCTCCTGACTTTAATCCAAGGCGGTGTACGTGGGCAGGCTTTCTAAACCCCAAGGGATTTTTACAACATAATGACGTTCCAATCTTTTGTAGAACCCTTCATTCTAGATGTTGCTTTCACAGTCCAGCTCTCTCTCTCTCTCTCTCTCTCTCTCTCTCTGGCGTTCACCTCACCATGCTTCAGCTGACAGGCAACCTTGACTGCCACTCAAGTGCTGCAGCTGCAGTTCCACTCCCCCACAGAGGCTCTGCAACATCAGCTCGGCGTACTGGCAGCTCTCCGACAGACACAGACACTTTCAGCAGTCTTGAACTGCTGTCCTTCAGATCTTCAGGCATATATGAGACAATCGGTCTACCAACTTAGCCACACGTCCTGCCCTGACATGTATCAGAAGTACATGGTCTGAATGGTAAGAACACATGACCATAAGAAAAGTCCTGCTGGATTGGTCCAAAGGTCCATCTAGCCCAGTATCCTGTTACCCATAGTGGCCCACTAGCTGCCTCTGGGAAGCCCACAAGCAGGAAAGGCATGCTTTGCTCTCACCATTGCTCCCCTGCAACTTGCATTCAGTGGCATACTGCTGCTGAACCTGAAGGTAGTGCACAGCTGTCACGACAAACAGTGGCGTTGCTGGAGGGGGGTTGGCACTGTAAGTGGTCCAAGGCACTGCACCTCGCCTTGCAAATCAGTGTAACCTGGCCCCTCCCACTCGACCCCAGATCCATTCCGGCTGTGAAGGCAACACGTGTTGATAGACCTGTTCTCCATGGATTTGTACAAACCCTTTTGAACACCATCCAAACTGGTGGCCATCACCACATCTTGTAGCAATGAATTCCTCCCATGAATTATGTGCTGTGTGCAGAAGTACTTCATTTTGTTCATCTTAAATCTCTTACCAATCAGTTCCAATGGATGACTCCTAGTATTCTGTGAGAGAGAGAAAACGTCCCTCTACATGCATAATTTTATACCGCAATCATGTGCCCCATTTTCTCCCCAAGGTATAAAACCTCAAATGTTCTAGCCTTACCTTGGAAGGAAGGTGTTCAAATCCTCTGATCATTTTGGTCACCCTCTGCTCCTTCTCCAGCTCTATAATATCCTTCTTGAGATATGGTAACTAGAACGGGACACAGATCTGCAAATGTGATTGCACCTCAGATTTATATAGGGGCAATATATTGGCAGTCCTATTCTCATTCTTTCCTGAGTATGACCCTGAGCATGAAATTTGCTATCTTCACTACTGCTGCACCTTGTGTCAACATTTTCATGAAGCTATCCACAACCATCCTGGTTTGTCACCAACAGTTCAGACTCCATAAGTGTCAGCGGCGTCGCTGCAGGGGGGGGTGGAGCTGCAGGAGGGGGGGAGTGCAGGAGACTCCCTGCGCGTTGCTTTCACCAATTTGAATGGTTCCGAAGGCGAGGGGGCGGGGACGCTTCGTACACCCATGTAACAGAGGGTCGGACCGCGGTGGAACTTAGAGCTCCACCCCCTGCAGCAACGCTAGTGATAAGTGTATAAGTTCAGATCTTTTTGCCCCAGTGTTCATCACCTTACCCTTATTGACATGCAACGTCAATTGTCATTTGGCTGCCCTTTCACCCAGTCTGGAGAGATCCTTTTGGAGTCTGCTTTGATTTTAACCACCTTGAATAGTTTGGTTTCGTCTGCAAACCTGGCCACCTTGTGGTTTACCCCTAAATCCAGATCATTTATAAATATGTTAAAAAGCATCAGTTCCAAGACAGATCCTTGAGGAACCCCTTGAGAGACCTATTAAGCTTAGACACAGCCTGATCTAGTACAGAGTTCCAAATGGAAGGCCCTGGTTTGTAGCAGAGTTCGGACAAGAGGGACTTTTGGTCCACCTACAGCCCAATCCTATGGGCTCTTAGTGATGACGGAACTAGCATTCTGCCAGTGCTAACTGCCTTATAGCAGTCATAAAAAACACTCCGGCAGTTTGCAGAGTCATGTCCTGCCAAAGCACCAGCGGGAAGGCCACAGCATTCCCACTGATCACTCCAGACCCGCTGAGACAAGTAGGACATTGGGGGAGGTGAAATGGGATGGGGAGGGCAGAATGGGGGGGAGGGCAGAATGAAGTGACGACATGGGCAGGGGAGGACAGATCGGGTCTGGGAAGGGGCGGGGCCGAATCCTAGCCCCCTTCCCAGACTCGTAGTGCGGGTCCATGCAGACCTGTGCCAGCGAATTTGCTAGCAGACATTCAAATAGACCTCTCCGCAATGCGGATTACCCCTGGGTAAGGGAACCAGAGGAGACGTCTGTAACTCCCCCCCCCCTTGCAGGATGCAGCAGTTTCCATTTTGACATCTCTAAATTGGCAGAGGAGAAAGAATAGGATTGGGCTGTAAATGCTATATGATGGGGGTAATTAGATGCTCTCAGGCATATATTGGGAGGTGCGTTCCCACTTATTAGCAGAGTTCCCTCCTCCACCCAGGCAGACTGCTTTGCTTAGCTAAATAAATACACACGAGGCATTGCTTTGTAGTTGTAAAAAGAAGAAGAGTTTACTCACAGTTTAGTTTGCATATATACATAGCGTCTGACCATCAATCAGAGGTACATCCTAGACTTAAGATAGAACCCCCCTAGAGCTGGGGCTCCCTGCATGGGGTTAGGCTGCAAGATGGCCGCTGGGCTGCAGGAGCAGTGATGGCATCATCTTGCTCGGTGGGCATCAAGAGAAGAAGAGACTGAGTGAGGGGCATGAAGGAGGAAATAAAGGTCAGGGGCCACACCCCTTCCTGGAACACAGAGGGATTAGAGTAGGAGGTCTTTACATGTGACCAGGCAGTACACCACACCCCCAGTGTCCAGCAGCTAAATGCTGCCCATCCTCCAACACTATGGACCCAATCCCACTGGAAAACTGCCCTGAACAAACCCCATTGAAATGAATGGAACCATCTCGAGAGCATTTCCAAATATATGGTGATTCAAGAGCAGAATCGTTACCTTGATCCTAAAAGTAGAGGGAATTCTGTAGACATAAAATGCAACTTTTTATCCTATGTTTCAAACAGCACTTCTCTGCTTTAATTTGTTTTATTTATTATCTGTGTGAGTGTATGTTTGCCTAAACATCAGCATGATTATCTCTTTGCACTACCCAAAATTAATCTCTTTTCTAGTGCGTACAAAACATCTCAACAGTGGCTGCTAATAACATTACTCCTAATCATCTCATTGCCTCCTTGTATACCCTCCATATACTTGTCCTGCCAGTGTCTCATTTCCAGATTATTAAGTGGACAGCACAGAAACTACAAGTGTAATTAGGATAGGATGATTTATTAAATCAGCTAACTCAGAGAAAGGTGTTGTTTTTTTTCCTGACAAATTCATTTATTTGCAGTTTGGCACCTTCAAAATACATTGCAATTGTTCCTGATATAAATATTAGATTTTCAATGATTCCTCAGCCCACACATCATAACTTCCTGAATAAAAAATTAACGGAAAACGAAAATTCATAAGACAATTTTATTTGGATTTCTCTCAAGCTCTTTGAAATACACTCATGCCTGAGTGAAGATTTCAGTTTGAACCAACTACTCGCAGGTTCAGATTGAGTCAACTGTCATACTGTCTTCATTGATAATATTCAGCCCATAAAGAAGACATCATAAATACCATTAATGATTTTGCTATGCCTCGTTCTTTCAGGTAATGTAAACAATGTTAGAGTGAACAGGGAAGGAAACTTCCTTTCTATCCTATCTCCAAATACCAGATCAGTTTCAATGCATATTTTCTGAAATGATAGTACAACCTCTGATAAAATCGAAATTTTTGGAAACCACGAGGTGCTGCTAGGTTAAAAGACTAGCTAAAAGTATTGTTTCTGACAACAGTAATGACTGGGTTCCTAAGAATGTCTTGTACAAGTGGAAGATCTATCTGCAAAGGGGAAAGGTTTTCACAAATCCCCCCTTTCCCTTAGCAGCTCTCTGCACTCTTTAGAAATCTGCTCTTGAGTTTCAAGTGACCCTCAGGAGCAGATGTGGGAGCAGCAGGGGAGGCTATAGAGGGAAGGAGGGATCAAATAAAACTGTCTCTCCATTCTCATTCTCATTCTCATTCTCAAATAAAACTGTCTCTTTTTTCACTCATGCAAGTCATCCTTAGGATCTAATCCAGGGGTTCTCAACCCCATCCCAGCCAAGTACCACCTCCGGCGCCACTCTCCTGCTGTGTACCGCCGGAAGTGATTGGTGATGATCACCAGTTACTTTCAGGTTTTCGGAGGTCAGAAAACGCAGGTGGGCCAGAGGACCCTTCTCAGCATTCCCAAGAGGCTTGACCAAAGGCAGGAGCCTCTCAGGAGCGAAAATGCACTGCCAAAAGCACCATGTCGGAGCAGGGTCCGGGTGGTCTGGCGGTCCAAGGACCACCAGCAAACAGCTCAAGTACCACTGGTGGTACTAATACCACTGGTTGAGAACCCCTGATCTAATCCACTGTCTAGGATATCATTAGGCTTTGAAACCAAAGATGGAAACTTCATCTAAAGATTATGCCAAACTTCCAACTGCAGGAACGACTAAATCTCCTGAAACAAGAATCAGATGTGGTGCTTTATAAACAAAAACACTCAGATTGGTTCTAAGGCCCATATACTGTAATGGCAATTATCAAACTTCTGTATCTGAGAGCCCAATCCTATGCTGGCCTCCACTGGTGGGATTGGGCTCCGCACTGTTGCAAACATGCTGTAAAGCACGTTGCGACAGCACGGAGGCCTGTCCCGCTGGTGTGAAGGCCAGCGCCAGCAGGCCTCCTCCGGTGAAGAAGCTACGCCTGCTAGTGGCAGGTAAGCTTTCCACCAGCCGGCGGGAAGGCGGGAGGAGGGTGGTGGGGAGGCAGGGAGGAGACATTCTGGGGCGGGAAGATGATAGGGAGGAGGGCGGATCAGGCCCAGGATGTGGGCAAGCTCGGGAAAGGAGGCCTCGGGGCTTTCTCAGAGCTGTGCCAGTCATTGTGCTGGTGCACCTCCGAGTAGCCCCATAAGGGCTGCTGGGGCTCAATATGGGGGAAGGGAACGATCATCCTCTTCTATCAAAGAGACCTCAAGCCCCATGCTGGATTCCTTGCCTTCTGCTCCTGAGATTCCAAACTGTATTCCAGCTGTGCCTTTTTAGTTCTCTTTCCTTGGGTCAAATAGTAGATTTCTATTTTTAAGACACCTATTCAGCAAGTCAGATTTGGGCTGGTTTCAATCAAATGAACAGCAGGTTCACCAAAAGCATGGCAGATATTTGTACAGCCGCCAGAATGTTTAGACAGGGATTCAGAATTAACCAGAATTCAATATTGAGTGCAAATTTTGAGTTTTGCAGATGATAGTGGGAAGTCTAATATTGATTTATAGGCAGCTAATTCCTTTCCTATACATAATCTAATTGAGAACGTTTCGAAACCTTGAAGACGCTGACTCAACAGGCCTACAATCCTGATGAACTGAAATTTTGTTACACTATGAAATCTATCAGAATGTTAAAGAAATACAAAGTTTACCTGGGAGGATAATTAATTAGCCGATGAATACAGACACGACAACAAAAGTTCTGTATTCCAAGTTGATCTAAACCTGACAACTGTGTTGTCAATGCTGCTTTCATACACATGCACACTTGTTTACCCATACGTGAACACACACAATCTTGGGCCTGAGTTTTCCCAGTCCAGAATTAAACTCATTTGAGGAAATTTATAACTTGAGAGCAGGGCCCATGAGAGGGAGGTAAAGAATGTCAGTGTGAATTACTTGAGGGCAACACCTGGCTACTGCTTCTTGAACTGCAGCAGACTGAAATGCTTTCTGGCATCTTTGAAGCTCTCTGAGAAAGTCATATCAGGTGCCCATCAAGCACAAGGAAGTTTACTCAGTGCCGAGCACCGAGTGCTGTACTCAGAGGCGTCGACAGAGCCTGGCGGGGGGGGGGCGGACCGCCAGGGGGTGACGCGCATGTGACGGGCGCAAAAGGGTGACGTCACCTGCGCGTCACCGTCGGACGCTCCGAGGCCGGCTCCCCCGGCCTCGGAGCCTCCGGAGTCCGGAAGCTCTGAGGCCAGAGAGCAAGCCTTGGAGCGTTCGACCCCGCCGGTGCTCCAAGGCCTTCTGAAGGCCCGCTGGCTCAAAACGTAAAGTTTTACGTTTTTGTGCATGCACATTGCTTTTCTGAGGGCAAATGGGCAGCCCTTTGCCCTCAGAAAAGCAATGCGCATGCGCGAAAAATGTAAAACTTTACGTTTTGAGCCAGCGGGCTTTCAGAAGGCCCTGGAGCGCCGGCGAAGCCAGTCATTCCGAGGCCGGCTCCCCGGCCTCCAGTTCAGGGTGTGTGTGACACCCTAGGGCGGGGGGGTGACGCGCACCCCCCAGCCCTAGGGTGTCACGCGTCTAGCGACGCTACTGGCTGTACTAAATGCCAGTGAGATGTTTCTGCTGCTGCTACTTCTTTATGTTTTGTTCTTGTTGTTTTTCAACTTGACAATGCTCTTAACAATTGGCACATGTGATGAGGAAGTTGTCAGGTCTTCTGATTCAGCATCTTGCATGAAGAGAGGTGAATCATGTGGGCAAGGCATCGACATAACAAAAGAGAGGGGTTCTCATTGATAGGCCCAGCACGCACGAGTTGAAGCGGTGCTTGAAGCAGCAGCCTCATTTTCAGTGCTCCCTGTTTCCTTTGTGTTTCCCACCACCTCTTCATGCTCCACACCTCACCATTCCTTTAAAACAGGCGGGGCTCTGAGCATGTTCCTCCAGCCTTTTTAAAGAAGTAGCTGGATGGGCAAGTAGAGGGCAGCACAATGCAGCCATTCTGGAGCATCCTGTCCCCTTACCTTTACCTCCACCATCTGCTTGTCCTGCCCAGCCACTACTTCAAAGAAACAGGCTGGGGAAGCCTGTTGGAAATGGAAGAGGACTCCACTGCAAACATGTCCTGTTTGTTTGAACAAGCAGCTAGGCAGCAAACATAAAGGTAAGGGGGCTGAGAGGATCACCTCCACCTCTGCCCCCTTCTTGGCCACCCAGCTGCAAAAGGTGGGTAGACAAGGAGGTGGAAGGATCCAGTTTCGAGTGTTGTCCTGGAATGGAAGCGATCAGAACAGGGTCACCATGGTTCCCTGCTGCTTCTGGTGCTTCTGGCATCTGGTGGGGCCACAGTGAGATACAGGAAGCTGGACTAGATGGGCCTTTGGCCTGATCCAGCGGGGCTCTTCTTATGTTCTTATGTTCTTTTTCCAGCACCGCCACCACAATAGCATGTTTTCAAGGAAGAAGTGGGTTGCCACTGTGCCAATCCTCTTCTCACTCACTCTCAGTGAGAAGGAAAGAAGAGGCCTTGAGTGCACCATGAAGCGGCTGGGTGGGCAGTGGGCCAGGGGAGGCTGCAGGCAGGCGTGAGGCCACCCCTTGTCAGTTTGCCATTTCCTCCAGCCTGCCTCTCAAAGCAGCCATTTCAGTCTGCCTCATGGCTGGGCCAGCCCTGCTCATTCATTCACAAAACTCAAGTTACCTTCACACCAGCAGTGATGTTGCAGTTAACATTACATTGACGACCCTCTTTTGAACCCTGCTCCATCAAGACATCAGCTTTTGAGAAGACGCGAGCTTCTGGCTCGGTTGCTGAATATAACGGCTTTTCCCAGCTCTTTCGGAAAGGTCGTCTGCATAATTTCGACTTCCTTGGCTGTGCTGGTGTGTTACAGCTGTTCCAAATACAACTTGTTACCAGAAGTTGCCTGCTCAGGAACTCCACCTGCAGTTGGACCACTTCGCTTTGTGCTAGAAAGCATTCAAGAAAACTGGCTCAGCAGCAGCTCTATTTGGCACACCTTATTGTTGGCTTTCTTCAACACTATCATAGATTTGCAATCATGCTACAGCAGGTCTTCCAGTGTGATCTATAATCTCTGGGTCAGGCTTTCAATCTCCTCCTGGTTGTGCTGCAATGATGGGGCTCTGGAGCTGCCAGACTCACACTGTCATGTTCTTCCTTAAACTGGCGGTAGCTGATCTGCTTCTGCTGCCAGCTGAGTTTCAAAGACTTTATGATCTGCTGGAGTCTAAGGCACAAACAACATGTTGTGTGGAATTCTTTTCCTTTGTCACAGTTTAGTAATGTATTTTTTGATTTTGTTCAGAAGGACAAAAACCATGTGGCTCTTGAAATGTGGATGGAATACTGGTCCATGCCGCACATGGGGGTGATCTTGCCCGCCTCCCTCCAACACTTGAGACAGCAGTGCAAGATGCCATGCACCCGTTTGGGCCAGGGGGAGGAGCTTTATTTATTTATTTACAGTATTTTTATCCCGCCTTTCTCCCCAAAGGGACCCAAGGCGGCTTACAACAGAAAAAAAAATACATACAAAAAATACAATATAAAAATACCACATTTTAAAACAGTAAAAAACAATTAATGAAAATTAATAAAAACAGTGTCTAAAAACCATTAAAAAGACCTTTACCAACTGTTTTTCGGGGTTTTTTCTTACGTATTATTATTATTTATTTTTATTTATTTGATTTCTATCCAACTTTCTCCCCCCATAGGGGGGACTCAAAGCGGCTTACAACAATAAAACCCATATAAATATAATATTAAGCTTTAAAAACATTAATATAATCTTAAAAACACAGCACAAAAACACAGCACTTACCTCAGTCTGCTCAGGGTGTCAACCTCCACGCACTCTGCCTCTGTGCAGTCGGAGACTAGCGGGGTGCCTTTGAGACAGGGTAGGAATTTTTGGCTGACTGCTTGATTGGCAGTTTTTCCGCCTACCCCAGACTGTTCATTTGGGTTCAGTGCTTTGCTTTTTAGCCAGTGATCACTTTTGGCAGGTTTCATGTGGGCCAGGGAGGCAGAAATAGGGATTTTGGTGTGCATCCTGAAATAAGCAAAAGTCGGCAAGTGAGCCAGTATAGAACCCTAGAGGCTGTTTCGCTCAGGGATGCTGGCTGGTGATCCCTCAGGCTTGGACTGTAAAGTCAATCTCAAAGGCTCATGTTGATCCCTGCACTAAGGGGGGGATGAGTTGTCAGTTTTAGTATGCTGCAGATTTCATGTTTTGATTGGCGTTCAATAAAGTGGCCCAGTTTAACCCAAAGCATCAGTCTCAAGGACAGATGTCCTTGAGACCCGTGTGTTTATGGGGGGGGGGGAGGGAGAGAGCATGGGCAATAGGCAACTCTTTCCCAAAAAAATTTTCTAAGAAGTAATCCACTGATGTCTGTACAAACATAGGTCCATAGTGCTAATGGAGGCTCTTTCTCAATAATTCTCCCCAGTTCTAATGGAGGCTGTCTCCAGGTCTTCTTAGGCACTTGAAGCCTTCCGTAAGCTCTTTATTCTATTTGAAACATTGCCAGGCACTTCGAGACTGAAAAAAAGAAGAAGTCAAATCAAGGTTTTAAAAATAGCTGAAGAACTCATTCAGGCTTGACTTTTACAGCTCAGATTGATGCAATTCCATTAAAAGAATCTGTGTTTTGTGAAGATGTTGTGGACAACAAAGTAGAAGGATAATACAAAGAAAAAAAATGAATTTTGCTGTAGAGCCATTTGCCTTTTCTTGCTGAGTGCAATTATTTTTCTTTGACAGTAGCTGGACACTTTGCTCTAATGTTCAACAGAACTTTCTTCATTCCATCTGCATGTCTCAAAGGCTCAGAGGCTCCGAACTCGGCACTTTTAACAGTTTTTCCTACTTCAGCACAGCTTTTAATAGCTTTTCCTACTTTTTCCTAAACAGGTCTCAGTGTTGTGAGATTTATTGTCACCACCAATGTCTCACTGTTCTTGGTCTTTTCATCTGCCAACTAAATTGTTTCTAAATACTATTTTCCTAGAAAAAAAATCGGAGTAATACCTTTATTAGGTAAAGGTGACCCCTGACAATTAAGTCCAGTCATGTCCGACTCTAGGGTGTGGTCTCATCCCCATTTCAAACCCGAAGAGCCAGCGTTGTCCGAAGACGCTGGTCATGTGGCCGGCGTGACTCTCCTTGCCGCAGCGCGTAGTATGCGGCTGGAACACGGAGCGCTGTTTACCTTCCCGCAAGCGGTACCTATTTATCTACTTATATTAACATGCTTTGGAACTGCTAAGTTGGCAGGAGCTGGCCAAGCAAGGAGAGCTCACCCCGTCGCGGATTCGAACTACCGACCTTTCGATCGACAGCTCATGGTTCAGCGGTTTAACCCACTGTGCCACCCTTTATTAGGACCACCTTTATTAGGACCACCAAAAAGTTCACAAAGTAGTCAGCAAGGATATACTTTCCTGGGAGTAAGCCCCATTGAACACAATGGCACTTACTGCTGAGTAGACATGCATAGGATTATGCTGCAGAAGATCTGAGTAACTGATAGATTTTACATTCTGGATACTCTTCTCATGGAGCTCCTGTTTCTTCCAGAGGAGGAAAAACCATAGAAGCATAAATGAAGCATTATTACTGCATCTAGACTTAAAGGCTGCCTTACATATTTGTGATCATGGAAAAATAATGCCAACATTTCCCCACAGGGTAGGTCCAGTGAATATACTGTCTTGGACTGTCCACTTCATGCGTCCAGTACAGGCACTCACAGTTATTTCTGCATTACAATCTACATACAGTTATAGACATAGAAATGCACCCAAATTGTACCAGATTTTAGTATGGGAATCAGCTGCATGTTTAATCCAGGTCAGATGCATTGTTTTGCCCAAGAGTCAACACACATATGGCTAATATTGAAATGTCCACTATAAAGCAATGGCAGTTTAAAAGCTACAACATTGATCATGACAGAGACCTGACCAACACCAATGATGGTTGTGCTCATCACTTGTCCCAGATGTGATATGTTTCAGCTTAGTTCTTTACCCGAGTACGCCCCACAAAGCACATGAGACATGAATATGGATATAAAGGATCACTTTATTGAAATACTGAAAAGCAAGATCATAGGTAAAGAGGATATCTACAGGCTGGGGGTCAGGGTGTGACACGTGCACGTGAGAAGCGCTGACACGGGCATACATCCTAAGGACTGCCCCGGGCGGAGTTACGACCCGGACTCCAAGCCGTCGCCCCTAGCCTGAGGAAGCCGACTCATCCACGCCGACCCCTAGCGGGTCAGTGCAGCAGGAACCGCTGTAGCATTTAGTAGCATTAGGTTTATTGGTGGGAGAATCAATTATGAGTAGGTTGTGAATACATTTACTTCTTGTTATCATTACGTGTTCATGGACTTTTCATCCATGAACATTACCAACATTTTAAGAAAATCTGCCAGAACTGCACGAGAATGTTTTAATCATACACTTTCCCCATTTATGTTGAAAAAACCCTCCTTGGTTACAAACAAATCTTTTCCTGTGAAATATAGTTTTCAATGAAAATAACATTTTGACCAGCTCTAGTAGTTATTTTCTTACTCTCACATCTTGAAACTTCAAATTATCTTCAAGGAATCGTGGCTTGGTATATCATTATATACAGAGTAAATCACTATATTGTAAATGTCACTTTACTCCAGAGAATACAAAAGAAAAGAAGAGCAAATCAACATGAATTTGGAGAGGTTCCACATGTCTGTTGGAGATTATTTTTAAATACAATACCAGATGCATGTTTACTTCCTGTTCTGTCATGAGCTATCTAAACCTTAAATTACTGCATTCATTCTAAGTCAGAAAGATTTAATCTTTTCAGATGGCCAATAATTATAGGAAGTATTTAAGACCATTGATAAAAAAAGAAGGAAATAAGTGGCAAGAGCTTCATCGCAAGCAATACATTTTCACAGGCCATTTGCATTATTTAACTGTAAGAACGTGGAGACAGTGTCTATCCTAGTAAGAAAAATGACCTTGATATTCATCATATGAACATCTTGGCAACTAATCTGCCCATTAGTTTACACCTAGGACAAGCCTGCAAATGAAAGAAAAACCGGAAGAAATTACAATTCATAGATCGCATTTTCAACTCCTAAATGCTATGTTTGACCCCCTCTTCTTCTGATGGCCTCTTTGCCCTTGATGGCCTTTACCTCCCCCCCGGCCCCCCCCATCAATTTCAATTGTAAATGAAGTTTTGCCAACAATGTCATTCTAAACCAAACTTTAACCTGGGATTTGAAGAGCTGCCCTTGATCCAGAGCCCCACGTGTAGTTTAATAAGCACCTGGGGCCCCTGCATGGCTTTCCCATTTACTTCCATGGAAGAACTAGTTCCTTGCATGAATCTCTTCACACTTCTGGAATCGTTTTGCTGTCCATCCTATTGAAGTGAATGAAGGTCTTGTGGGCAAGGAAGCTTCATGAGTGCATTGAATCTCCTGCACCTGTAATGATTAGCTGGATCAGTCATGGTAACTGAATGTAAAAATAATACTGATCAGAACAAAAGTTGTACATGTAAAAAAAAAATTAAGACTGATATGAAAAATTGGTTTCTAACTTGCCAAATTAAGAAAACTTATGAAAAATTCTAAGCCTTTATCCTAAGCATAGTTATAAATAGAATGAAAAAATTGGTGTGGAGCTATCAGAAATATTTTAACACATTGAAGATATAACATATTTGGGGAAATATTAAGTTGGAAGCACTCATGACTTTTTACAGGTGACCCAATGGTACACATGCTGTTGTCTAGCGGTACATGCGGCTCCTAGGGGACATCCCCAACCCATCACTGAGACCACAATGCGACACTACAAACAGCAGTAGAAGGCTTGGCTCAATGGGCAGAGTTCCAGCGCACGGTTTTCATGTGCTTGAAAAAGCCCACCCACTCACCTGATCCTCTTATCACTGGAGCGTTGCATCTGGCCTCCAAACCCAGAAGTAACTGGCGATGATGTCATTGCCAGTTACTTCCAGTGGAACTTAAGATAATTAGACTATGAGAAGTAGTAATCAGGGACAAAGTTTGAGAAACCCTGGTATAGTGAAAAGTACTCCCTCCCACAAGCATTCTGTGATTTGTCTCAGAATGAAATGAACCACTTCTCCCCAGTAGCTAATCTACGACCACCCCCCACACCAGAAGTGACATCACCGCTGCTGCTGTTTCCCCACCAGAGGTGGAGGGCGGGTGGGAGGGCCAAACCCGTCGCCGTGTCCGTCACCGCTGCCTGCTCACGCTGCCAAAACAGCCCAATTCACTCCGCCGCCAGCCGCCTTGACCCCCCACCCGCCTGCTGCCCAGGGCCCACCCCCCCACATGCTACCAGGAGCCCACCACCCCCCTGTCCAGTTCCACTTCTGCTTCCCCCAAATTGGAAAATATCTGTGCTTACTTGGAATCGAGTCAGGATGCAACCCCATCGTCAGGATGCAACAGTCCAGCAGGGAAGAGGTTGGAAGATGGTGGGAGGGGGAGAGAAATTGGGCATAAACAGATTGAGGGCAGAAAAGCATTGAGTTCTTTTCCCACTTAGATTAAAATCCGAGATTAGAATCCAAGAGGCTATAATGCCTGCCTCAGATTTGAAATGAGCATTATAAATTGCTGGAGTGTGTAACCTGAGGATGGGCATTAAAATGTTTGACAGCATCTCTGTATATAGGGCTTCACGTATGTGCAGCTGGAACCTCTGAACCATAGCCATGAAAGAGCAACTAGCAAGTTGTAGCTCAGAGCCAAATAAATTCATTGATGATCCTTTAGAAGATCCCATTTTCCCACCGCAGAATCATCACCACAATTGTCACTGCCAGTAAACTGCCAGCTTACCCGGAGGTAACCCATCACCCACTGGTCAGTCCCAACACACTGGGAATCACTGTTCCAAGCAGTGAAACTAGCAAGTTCTTACATTAGCAAAGGTCGGAAATTGTTGCCACTTTCCTTTGGTTGCTTCTCATATTTCTCCAGTAATGGTTGAATCTGGAAGAGCACAATAGTTGGTGGCATGGTTGCAGATCCCACACTCCCCAGTCGTGACAGACAGACTCCCCCAGTTCAATGTGAAATTGAAGTGAACTATTCTAAGCATTACGAACATCTACATTTGAATCAGCCCTAAAGGTCAAGCTCACCATCTAGAAAGTCCTTCACCTATTATTAAAAAAGCCCCCAGATTAAAAAAGGTGTTGGTGAAATATATTCATGAAGACCAGACAGGCTTCCTACCTAAGAGACACTTGAAAAAGAATGTAAGAACTATAATTGATGTTTTAGAATATTATGAAAATCATTCAGGAAGAAAAGTGGGTTTAATGTTCTTGGACGCTCAGAAGGCTTTTGACAATGTGAACTGGATTTTTATGTTTAACGTGATGGATGGAATGAAACTGGGCCCAAAATTTTTGAAAATTATTAAGGCGATTTACACACAACAAGAAGCTAAGATAAAATTGAATGGCAATTTAACAGAGAAAATACAAATTGAACAAGGTACAAGACAAGGTTGCCCCCTCTCACCTCTGTTGTTTGTGCTGACAATAGAGGTTTTGAACATTTTAATTAGAAATGATGAGAGAATAAGGGGGCTCAAGATAAAAAACCATCACATCAAGTTACAGGCATATGCAGATGACTTGGTTTTTATATTTGAAGATCCAAAAGAGGCTTTACCTATACTTAAAGAAGACTTGTTAGAATATGGTGCTGTAGCAGGGATGATGGTGAATTATCAGAAGACAAAAATATTACTTAAAAATGTAAATCCAAAGGAAATTGGAGATATCAAGGAATTGGGTTTCCAGATAACGGAGAAGGTTAAATATCTGGGCGTTAATCTGTCAAAAAAAGTGAGTTCTTTGATGCAGGATAATTATATTAAGATATTGGAGGAAATCCAACAGGACTTGGAGAGATGGAAAAATTTACAATTGTCAATAACTGGAAGGGTTTCAGTAATCAAGATGAACGTTTTACCTAAGTTACTCTTTCTGTTCCAAACAATTCCAATAATTATGAAAAAAACTTTCTTCGTTGATTTAGATAAGATGACAACAAGATTTATTTGGAGTGGCAAGAAACCTCGTGTTCGTTTGAAATTGTTACAAGATCAAAAGAAGAGGGCAGGGATGGCCGTCCCGAACTGGTTGTGTTATTATCAAGCTACAGCTTTGCAATGGGTTCGAGATTGGGTTTTGAAAAGTAAAGAGAACTATGTTACCCTAGAAGCAGAAGGACTAGAAGTTGGATGGCCTGCCTTTTTGATTTATGATAAAGCTAAACATTATGCGTTTTTTAAAAGACATACCTTAAGGAAATCCTTACTATGGGCATGGGAGCAGGTTAGATATAAGGTTTATGATAAAATACCCGGCTGGGTGAAACAGTTAGAAGTGGCTAACAGACCAGATTGGATAAAAGATTCTCAAAATAGATCATACAAAGAACTGATTGATCCTCAGGGGAAACTATGGGATGAGAATCAATTGAGGATGAAAGGTATCCTGATGGACACTTGGTTTCAAAATCAGATTAGAAGCAGGATACGGGAAGATCAAAAAGTGGGCTTTCACCTGGGTGATACTGACTTTGATAAGGTATTTTTAAATGATGATGATAAATATGTAACTAAAATGTACAATTTTTTGCTGGACTATGAGATGATAGATGAAACAGTTAAAGATGTTATGATACAGTGGTCACAAAATTTGGGACGAGAGATTTATTTTCAAGAGTGGGAACAAGTTTGGAATTCAGGTATTAAAATGGTTAAAGCTGTTGCATATAAAGAGAATCTTTATAAAATGTTTTATAGATGGTATTTAACACCTAAGAAGTTATGTAAGATGTATAAGAATGTTTCGAGTACTTGTTGGAAATGCAACAATTTGGAAGGTTCTTTTTTCCATATGTGGTGGACATGTGAAAAAGCAAGAAAATTTTGGAGGATGGTCCATGCGGCATTGGAAGGGATATTACGACATACGCTGTTGTTCGTACCAGAATTATTTCTTTTGAATATAATGACTTCAGTAGTATCTCAAAAAGATAAATATATTATTATACATATAGTTACTGCTGCCAGGTTGTTATATGCTCAGCAGTGGAAAGTTGAGATGGTACCAGATATTGATGAGTTAATAATTAAGATTTATGATTTGATAGAATTAGATATTTTAACGGAAAGACTAAGAGAAGGAGATGTCAAAAAGAAATTAGATTGGTGGCAACTATTTTATGATTGGTTGAAAAGATAAAATAAAATATTAGTTTATTAGTAGATGTAAGGAGGTAAAGATAGTGGGGTTGGAATATATATGAAGCTAATTTTATTTAGCATAATTGAAGAGTGTGAATAGTCATTTTAATGTAGTTCGACATCCGTTAGTTATTTTTCCATTTGTTTCATGTTGGTTACCCTTGTTGCCCTATGATTTTCCTTACCTTATTATCCCTGTAGTTTTTGTGTTAATAAATAAAAAAAATTATCCAATAGAAAGTCCTTCACCTATTATTGATTTGCAGCTTCTCTTTAGTCGACATCATAATCTAAAGCAGATGCATTGTAATACTGGGACCTGACTCTCACATTCCTGGCAAAACTCTATGGAAAATCTAAGCTCCTGCTTCCCTTGGCAGGTGTTAAGTTAAAAGATGTCTTGTTTTCTTTTTAAATGGAACCCCTTTTGCATTGGAGCTGCTGTGCAAATTTGCATAACTCATGGGTCAAGGAGACCTAGCATTTTGCAACATGCAAAATGAGCCATTGAACCGGCCAAACGCACCACATCCATCTTGACCGATCAAGAAGGGATACTTTTTCAAGGGAAGAATTGCCAGGGATTAATTTCTAAGGGAAGAAGTCTCCGTCACTCACAGAAATGGTGTTTTCTGCCCTGGAAACCATTCTCCTTCATCCCACGTGTGGAAGAGCTGATTGTCTTTAGCTTCAGCTCAGCATAGTTCAAGATACACATCTTTTTTATAATTTCACATACTCAAGTGCTCAGCCCTGGTGAGCTCTGGCATAAATTAAGCCTGGGCTCTATGCTCAATATACTACTCTGCACACTTAAAAAAAACATCCAAGAAAGGAGAAATGGTAGCTCTAGGTTTCTGTGGAGGAAGCGTCCCTGTTGGTCCTGCTGGACCTCTCAGCGGCATTCAACACCATGAGTCATGATGTCCTGAGACATTTGACTGGGATGGGCCAGGGGGGCACTGTTCTGCAGTGGCTGACAGGTCCTAGAAGGTGGTACTGGGGGCCACAGTAACCGCAGAGTTCCATCTTGTCCCCCATGTTTTTAAAATCTTTATGAAACTGCTGGGAAAGATTTTCTGATACCCAGCTCCATCTTACTTTTGGCCCAATCGCCTGTGCAATATGCTGGTGATACACTGGCGATATGCTGAGGTCCACCAGCATACTGCACGTTCTTCCATCTAAGCAGCCTCTCTGTCACTATGCAGAGCACTGCCACTGGTGCAAAGGCCGGAAGGCCACCTAGCCAGCCTGCAGGAAGCTGCGTCCACTGTGTTAGCAACCCTGCACCATGCAGGCCAGCCCACAATAGGACTGGGCTGTAAGTCATTTCATGCCGGAGAAGCGGCTGAAACCTGGGAGCACTGTCTGGAGGCAATGAGGATCTGGATGTGGGCTAACAAGCGTAGATTAAATCCGGAAAGAGGTCCTCTTGCATCTATGATGCAGGTATTGGGAAATTGGCCTGTTCTGATTGGAGTTGCACTTCCTCTGAAGGAGCAGCTCCACAACTTGGGGGTCATCCTGGACGATCTAGTGCTCCTGGATGCCCAGTGGCCAGGAGTGCCTTTGCCAGTCTAACAGCCCAACCCTATCCAAATCCCACTGCTGATGCAGCTGTGCCACCGGAACGTGCACTGCATCCTGCAAGGGAGGGGCAGTCCTGAAGGTCTCCTCCAGGTAGGGGAACATTTGTTCCCTTCCCCGGGGGTAAGAATCCGCTGTCCTGAAGAGTCTACTTGGACCTGCACCAGCGATTTTACTGGCACAAGTCCAAGTGGACCTGGGTAGGTGGACCAAGGCTGGGAAGTGAGATAGGATATCAGCAGAGCTACTGCCACCAATATCCTCCCCCTTCCGGCCCTCGATACCCCCCATCCCCACTCCATTCTGCCCACACTCACACATACTGCACCAACTTACTGGCGCTGGGGCTCCTGTGGACAATATTTTCACCTGGCCGCCACCTCTCACTGTATGTAACGATGGTCGGGCTGCACTCTATGACATTTCGCAACAGCTGCACAAGTTCCAGCAGTGCAGTGGGCCCATAGGTTTGGGCTATTAATCTGCTGCACTGGCTGTGGCCATATCTGAGTCGATCGGACCTAAACACAGTGGCCCAGACCTTGGTGACATTGAAACTTAACTACCACAAAACTCAGCTTCTAAGCACTGTATGTGGGACTGCCCTTGAAAACTATCTGGAAGTTATGATTAGTCCAGAATGTGGTGACCCATGTGGTCTTAGAGTCTAGATAATTTGACCCAGCACATCTGCTGCTCCTGCAGCTACGCTGGCTGCTGATCTGTTTCTAGGCCCAGTTCAGGGTGCTAGTTTTGAACTTTGTATTTTATTTATTTATTACAGTATTTATATACCTCCTTTCTCATAACTCAAACCAGTTTACATAGGCAGGTTGATCATAAACCCTGACCATAAACCCCATTTTTCCAAATTGGGTTTTTTACAATGTTATTCTATGAGAGAACCCCATAGAATAGCTCATAGAACCCTCCATTTCTCAAGATGTTTCCCTTCATAGTGCAGTTATCATTCTGACCGCATGGCTCTTGCCTTCCAAGCTTCTACAGGCAACTGCATATCAAGCCTCAAATGGGCTCACAAGCTGCTATCCATTTCTTGCCAGCTGGTACCTCCACAGTCTACACTCCTCCGCATTCCTTCACGAAGTTCCGTCAGCTCTGACACTCTATCAGCGACATTTGTCGCCCTTCCAAAGTGAGACCAAGGCTGACCCTGCTTAACTTCTTCAGGCAAGGCGGCAGCTCAACCTCCAGACCACACCTCCTGCTCAACCTCCAGACCACACCACCTTAAATAAACTTTAAAGCCATTTATTTATTTATTTATTTAACCAATTTTTATACTGCCCTTCCTCCAAAGAGCTCAATATGGTGTACATGGTTCCTTCCCTCCTTTTGTCCTCACAACAGCCTTGTGAGGTAGGTTAGGCTGAGAGATCCAGCCAAGTAGGACTAGCCCCAGGTCACGCAGGAAGCTTTATGACTGAGTGGGAATTTGAACCTGGATCTTCCAAGTCTAAATCCAACATCCAAACCACTAAACCATCCCAGCATATATGGCTTGGGACCAGGATATTTGAAGAACCACCTTTTCCCATACAAACAAATCCATTTCCCATGGTTGATGTTTGTTTGTTTGTTTAATCGTGAGCCCTTTGAGGACAGGGGATCATTTATTGATTTATTTTACTATGTAAACTGCTTTGTGAACTACTCCTGTTGAAAAGCGGTATATAAATATTCTTATTCTTGTATGGTTAGCAGCGGGGCCCCTGCTACATCCCTCCCTGCCACCTTTTGATTAGGTGCAGTTCAGTAAAAAGAAATCAGATGAGCCTCTGGAGAACACCCACAACTAACAGCGCAATCTTGTGCAAGTTGCAGTGCCTGGCCGAAAAGCTGCCTTTCCCTGGTGTAAGCGCTGGAGGCCCCAATGGGTCTCCTCGGATGCACGGCAACTCCTTGGCTGGCACGTGTTCGGGGAGACCGTGTAAGGCCGGCCCAGGAAAGGGCTTGGGATATCAGCCAATATCCCTGCCCCCTCCCAGACCAGGTCAGTCAGAGGATCCTCACCCACCACCCCGGCCCACCTTACCCACGCCCTCCCGCCAACCGGCCTAGGACATACCTGAGTCAGCTGGCGTGGAGTCCTGGGGGGGACAGTGGAGTGAGCGGCTCCGGCCTCTGCGCCGGCGCCACTTACTCCTGAGGAACCGCAAATGTACGACTCGTTAGGCCAGCAGAACACTCGCTCCACTGGCCGATAGTTACAGCAGATCGGGCTGTAAATCAGATCCATTTTGAATAGGGAACATGATGCAGCATTAAGGCTAATGATTTTGCAGCTATCATTTGGATCAGCTATAGTGAATAAGTACTCTGAGCATGCAATACTCAGATGGCACCGAAAGCATAAATATTTGCAATAACTGACAGATATTAGCACATACCGAAAATTTCCAGTGAAGGATGCAAGCTAGTGAAAAAAGGCAGATCGATATACCATAGATCTACATATTGATGCTCATTCACAAGAGGTAAGCTGATGAGACAGCAGGTCATAAGTATCGCACCCCCATTTCCCTTAGGGGGACACCAGCAACAATCTCTTAGCAATTAGCACCTTCTTAGTTCCACCGAGATATATCTTGCTGTACTAATACCGATCTTGATCCAAGTTTAGAGTTCAAAGACCTGTTTGGAAACAGTCCACGTTTGCTAATGTATAGCCTCATTTCCCCACAAAAATATTGTATATGGGATTTGGTGCTGAGCCAGGAGGTTATTCTTATGTCTCCATGAAATCATTAGGACCACATCACAGAATTTAAACCTACATTCAGTATCAGTACCATTTTCATCAGACATAAATGAATGGCTTTAGAAATGCTTGCTCAGTGCCCAACAACTGTAAATTGCGAATGAAAAAGAAAAGTCCTATTAGCAGCAGGGTGTTAGATAATGATGAAGAACTGTGGCTGTGCTATCATCAGCTTGGTGAGGAGATAATTCCTGGAAATAATGAATGTTTGTAACTATGGAGATGAATCCAGCCACATAACGGAAAGCTTATAATACATCTGCGGGGTACAAGTGAGTAGGGTTTTAAAATAACCACAGCTGAAGTGCGTTAGTGTAGCCATCAGGCAGGGCTGGCCCAAAACCTCTTGAAGCTCAAGGCAACATGCCGCCCCCTCCTTACCTGTTAATGGTCTAGCACAGCATTCCTCAAACTGTGGGTCGGGACCCATTTGGTGGGTGGTGATCCAATTTCTGGTGGGTCCTGCAGAGACTAAAACTAGGGTGATGGAATGCTCAGATAACTAATTGCCTCAAGCCCTGAGGCTATTCAAAAATCAGATAGGTGCTAATTGCCCTGCAAACAGCTGAACTCCTGTAGTTTGCAAGATAGCTGCTAATTGCCCTGCATAAGGCTGAGCTCCTGCAGCTTGCAAGTTTGTGTAAATATAGGGAGATAAATGTTTTAGCCTCTTTTTATGGTGTGTGTTTTCCAAGTCGATCAATGACATGTAGTGGGGGCAGGTGAAGGCTGAGTGACATAACTAAGCCCCTCAAGCCTTGCCTCATTATGAGAAATGGATTGAGGGTTTTCAAATTAAATAAATATAATATTACTTGTAAGTAAATGTAAGGCTTACCATATTTGCACCCCCTCAAACCGGGGCACCCCCACAATTAATTAATTAATTAATTTTTAAATAAAAATAATTAATTAATTTTAAAAAAATTAAAATAAAAATCAATTTAATATAAAAAAGTGAACAGGGGGTGCAAAGCACCCCCTAATGCCGTGCAAAGCGTGCCCGAAAATTTTAATTACCGTATTTATTGGCGTATAAGACGTACTTTGTCTACATTTGTGACCCAAAATAGTAGGGTGCGTTTTATATGCCAATACTAAAAAATCCCTTTCCCCCCTTTGCCCGTTTTAAAGCATTTTCGGGCTTACCGCGTTTTTCCGGAGCCAGAGAGCTCCCTTGTGCTTTCTTCCCTAACTAATCTATCCGATCTACAGCTGTTTGTCGGGTTTAATTTATGCACGTGCATGAGTTGAGCTTCTCAGCAGCCAGCAGAGGGCGCTGTGCTCCTCAGTTAAGTTCAGCTGAGCTGCAGAGCGCGTGGTCTTCCCAGCTCTCCTCGGAAGGGTAAGCTTCTGAACTAGGCCTAGTTGGGGAGGCTTTGGAAACTGCATAGGTGGGGTGGGGTAAGAGTTGAGTCTGGGTTTTTTTTTTCGTACTTTTATGTTGTTTACTTTGGAAACTGTGCATGGGTGGGGTGGGGGAAAAGAGTTGAGTCTGGGGTTTTTTTTGTACTTGGGATTTATGTTCTGGTGCATTTTGTTCATGTGTCTTATTGCTGTGGGTTTTAAAAGAGATCCTGGTATTTTTGTGCAATTTATGTAAATTAACTAATTAAGCAGCCAAGCGGTAAGTGGCCAAGTGGCCCAAAAATGCTTTAAATCTTTTTTTTCTTGAAACCCAGGGCCAAAAGGAAGCTGTGTTTTATACGCCGGTGCGTTTTATACGCCGATAAATACGGTAATTGTTTATTTAATCTTCAAAATAAATAATTAAAAAATCAATTTAACTTTAAAAACTGAAGGGGGCGCAAAGCGCCCCTATTGCCACGCAAAGCATGTCCGCATTTTTAATTATTTTTTTAATTATTTATTTAATTTTACAATAAAATAATTAAATTAACGCCGCCGTGCTTCCTGCTGCTCCGAGGGAGCCGGTGAGAGACCAGGTGAGCCCGAACAGCGAGCCCGGGGCTGCGTGTGCCTCGCCAAGGTTTTTCCGGGATGAATGGTAAGTCTAATAAAGCTAGGTGGGTCCTGATAGAAAAGTGGGTCCCGGTGCTAAACCCTTGCTCTAGGACACCACTCTCTTCTCCTCCATACTTCTTCTGTTCTGCTCCATTCTTCCTTTTCCAATCCAAGAGTGGAAGGAGGAAGAGGAGGAGCAGTGAAATGATGGAGAGGGCCAATCTGCTAGCTGAGGTGACTGCCTCAGGCAGCCTCAAAGATCCTGGTCGCCATAGTGGTTAAATGAACAAAATGGAAGTCAGGAAGTCCCCGATTCCGACATCAGCTCAGCCATGAACTCATTGGATAACCTAGTGGCCAACTTTATAGAGTCGTTGTAAGGATTACTGAGATAATTATGCAAAGTCTTTTGAGCCTTTTGGAAGTTTGTAATTTAAATGTTAACACAGTTCATACACTCACCTGGCTAGACAAAGGAAGCACACTATGTGTATACACATTGTATGAGTCAAACCGTCTACGTCTAAGCCTGATAGGTACTGTAAGTACAGTAGCTTCAATTTGCACAATCTTCTTTCCTTTAATGAAGGGGAAGAAGCACACACATTGGACCTGCATGCGCATGAACCTCTGTGCCCAAGCCATGCAATGCCTTAAAATTGTGGTGGAGATGAGCATGCCGGCCTACCCTCAAGGGAGGCCACAGACTGCTGCACCTCAGCCAGGAGAGTATGTGAATTGGCCCTACTAATGCAAAATATTTAGAAGGAAGGTTTTCTATTTTCAACAAATGTAAAGAATGTGTACCGAGGGAGAAGAGGGGAATTCCTTTGGCACTGATATTTTAGGAATTCTATTTGATCACAGAATCTGGAAGAATGTATCTTACTGACACAGCTAATAAAATAGTGACACTTGCCGCCCCAGGTAGCTGCAGGAATAGAGACTTCTCTATTTGGAGTCACAGATACCAGGGTTTTACTGTCACTGCAGAATACAGTGCATTAAAGTTTGAAAGACACCTACTCTTTATGTCCCACCTGCCTACTTGGGAGTCTGAGAGAGAGGAGAGGAAAAACATGGGAGAAAGGAATGAAAATAATTTCAGCAGGAAAATAGAGTAGCCATCAATCAAGTCATGTTTGTAGTTACCTCCTTAGGGTAAACCCGGTGTGGTTCTGTTATATCTCATTTCAATAAGGGCTAGCATAAAGGGGAGCTAAAAAGAGCCTTGGAGAAATGTGAGAAGGAGAGAGAGATTTAATCAGACTTACTGACAAAGTTAATATATATTCTCTATGAAAGAGGAGTCTCTGGGGTCATGGTTTCAGTGTTGAACAAGAACTCTAGAAAGTTTAGAGAGCTGGACTGAGTCAAAATTGATTTTTTTCTCTGTTTACTGCATTCCCCAGGTGAAAAGTTAATGAACCAGGGCTAAGGCATAAAAAGATAGGTTACTTAGAGGGCTGTGATAAAAAATATAATACAGGTAGATCTCACTCAGTACTTTCATGCACCACAGCAGATACCTTTGGAACCACAGCGAAGTAGGAATGATGCAAATATCATTTCCAATTGGTGCTCCTCTTATATTTAGCAGGGGGAGAGTAACTGCCCCCAGCACAATGTCTTTTCCGGTGGCTGTTTGCTGGTGGTGTTCTGCATCTTTTTTTAGATTGTGAGCCCTTTTGGGACAGGGAGCCATTTAATCATTTGATTTTGTCTGTAAACCACTTTGTGAACCTTTTGTTGAAAAGCGGTATATAAATACTGTTAATAATAATATAAAAGTTACTCCCATTATAGTTAAGAATGGGCAAAGCCACAGGAGGAATGCCTTTGCCAATTTTATGTTTCCAGACCTAGGCAAAGGACATCCATGGAAGAAGTCCACTGGAGATCTGAAACTCATTCAGTTCCCTGTGAACACCCGTAATGCATTAGAGATGAGCAAGTTGGCAGAGATTTGCTTCTATGTTTCAAAACTGATCCAATCTTTTATATTAAAAAAATCTGATCATTTGCTAAAGGACTGATGCTATGCTCGAGATACAACAGTGCAGGGGTGTAATGACAGTGAAGACTGAGGGGCACCTGCCCTGGGCTCTTCACCGAAGGTGGTACAATTTCTCCCCAGCACAAGCCTCCAAGTAGTAACAGGAGGCTTGGTGCGGCAGAGAGAGCAGCAGCACAAAAAAAACAAAACACGCTGGGGAACTTCTGACTGCCCCAGGCTTCTTACCATTATGCTGAGGCTCGCATCGAACCTCCGAACCCAGAAGTGCGTGGGCGGTGATGTCCTCATTGATTTAACTGCAGAATTGGACTTAAATTCTACTATAGATTATTTTTTGGTGGCAAACAGAACTGATTACTCAGTACTATTGTAGTACATACATGTAGTACATTCAGTTTTGAGAATGTATCTAAATATCGATGTGTTGTTCTGTGATAAATGTGTTGGTCTGTAATTCAAATTGCTAAGAGTTAGCAAAATATCATAAAACTGTTTAGGAGAGATTTTCAGAGTTAATGACTGTCAATACCCTTCTTGAGTTTGGGTATTCCAGTTTCATTATGTGTTTCTGGGGAATAAAACTGCTGATTTGGGGTTCCCAACCAATGTTATACAGTATAAGGGTAGTATTTGTATTTGATAGTCAGTAGGTTATAAGAACAATTTGCAATGTTTCATACTTGCAACACAGTTCTATGATATCCTCTATGTCTGATGTTTGCACTATGATGATTTGAGTGAGACTCACTCCCACATAATTCTGCATATGTTTGCAACCATGAAGCGCAATCCTATGCAAGCCCTACTTGGAAGTAAGTCCCTCTCAGTACACTGGGACATACATCCTGGTAAATATGTCTAGTGTTGAAGTCCTAATCAATGCAATCACTCTAATCCATATAGATAGTGAACCCTTGTTCAATGGAGCTAGCTTTTGCTTTCAAAGAAATATTTCCAATAAAGAATGGTTTTGGTAAATAATCAGGTTTGAAATAATCTAAAAGCAAACATAGCGATAATTAGTTTTATGATGTGACGTCTAAGCCTTTATAGTGCCATAACTGCCCTGCTCTATATTCTCTCAACCAATCAACATTTAGCATTTTCCTAATGCTATTTTCTACTACAACAGTACCATGTTATTGGTAAGGTAGGAATTCTTTAATCATCTCAAATTGAATGTCTGCCAACAGTGTATTTTATTGACTGTTAAACAGCTTCTGTTTAAAAGAAATGCTACCCGCATCGATATTTTCAAAGGAGGGTTTATAGGTGCTGGTTCTTTCCATCGCACAACCTGCAGCCAAAATGATTAGTCAAATAAAAATTCTATAAACTGCACAATTACTGCTCACTGAAATAATGGACCTGACATAATGTCCATGAAATCAACAGAAAGATTCCCATTGACTGCAGGAGGTGGTGGATCAAAAGATGGGACGCGGGTGTGTGTGTCAGATACAGATGTCTTTATGTCGAAATAGCAGAAAGTCTTCAAGACAGTTTAAAAGTAAAGATGGCCACAAAGTGCGACTCCTTATAAGAACATGATTTTGTCTAACTGACAAAGACAACCGTTTTTTAACAACCATTTGCAAATTTCTTTCTCAACAGTGCAGCGGCTTTGGATTTCCCCCCCCCAATACCATGAAACAGCAGATCTCCACAGTTTCGGTATCAAATATATTGCAGAGCAATATCATTTGGCATGGTGTCATTTATACTGAAGACTAATTTTCTGCCTACTGGAATGAGGCATATTCTTGGCAATGTCTTCGTTTTTCTGAAAACTCTACAACCCGTAAGCACAGACAGCTTTAAAATGGGTCACATTCTGAATCTGAACCTAATTCAGTTGGTAGTTGTCGTTGTACCTGTAGTGGTGATGCCTTTTTGAGTAATGAGAGCGTCACAAAACAATAGATTTCCATACTTACGGTCATGAAAATGTGTAATTCACTTGCAAAATAAAAATCAAGAAATCCTCTGCATTGCCATTTAGCTTAAGAACATAAGAAGAGCCCTGCTGGATCAGGCCAAAGGCCCATCTAGTCCAGCTTCCTGTATCACACAGTGGCTCCACCAGATGCCTCAGGGGGCACACAAGACAACAAGATACCTGTGTCCAGTCGCCATTCCCTTGCACCTGGCACAGAGAAAACCTACTCCTACAACCAGGAGGTTGCTTTTCCCCATCATGGCTTGTAAGCTGTGATGGACTTTTCCTCCATAAATCTGTCCAATCCCCTTTTAAAGGCATCCAGGCCAGGTGCCATCACCACCTCCTGTGGCAAGGAGTTCCACAAACCAATTACACGCTGGGTAAATAAATATTTTCTTTTGTCTGTTTTAATACTCCCTCCACTCAATTTGAGTGGATGTCCCCTAGTTCTAGTGTTGTGTGAGAGGGGGAAAAAATTCACTCTATTCACTCTCTCCATCCCATGCATAATTTTATATGTCTCAATCATGTCCCCCCTCAACCACCTTTTTTCTAGACTGAAGAGCCCCAAACGCTGTAGCCTTTCCTCATAAGGG
The DNA here is from genome assembly GCA_026170595.1 of Plestiodon gilberti rubricaudatus. Classification (NCBI taxonomy): domain Eukaryota; kingdom Metazoa; phylum Chordata; class Lepidosauria; order Squamata; family Scincidae; genus Plestiodon; species Plestiodon gilberti. Next base: position 69,882,714 of record JANXHW010000001.1, read on the forward strand.
AGATGCCCCAGCCCACTAATCATTTTGGTCGCTCTCTTCTGCACCTTTTCCAGTTCTACTATATCCTTTTTGAGATGCGGCGACCAGAACTGGACGCAATACTCCAGATGCGGCCTTACCATCGATTTGTACAACGGCATAATAATATTGGCTGTCTTATTATCAATCCCTTTTTTAATTATCCCAAGCATGGAATTGGCCTTCTTCACAGCCGCCGCACACTGGGTCGACACTTTCATCGACCTGTCCACCAGTACCTCAAGATCTCTCTCCTGATCCGTCACAGACAGCTCGGAACCCATGAGCGTGTATGTGAAGTTTTGATTTCTTGCCCCAATATGCATCACTTTACACTTACTTACATTGAAGCGCATCTGCCATTTTGCTGCCCATTCTCCCAGTTTGGAGAGATCCTTCTGGAGCTCTTCACAATCCCTGCTGGTCTTCACCACCCGGAAAAGTTTAGTGTCATCCGCAAACTTGGCCACCTCGCAGCTTATCCCCAACTCTAGGTCATTTATAAACAAGTTGAAAAGCACCGGTCCCAAGACCGATCCTTGGGGCACACAGCTTTTCACCTCTCGCCATTGTGAAAATTGCCCATTGACTCCCACTCACTGTTTCCTAGTCTTCAACCAGTTCCTAATCCATAGGAGGACCTGCCCCCTTATTCCCCGACTATGGCGTTTTTTCAGGAGGCTTTCATGAGGGACCATGTCAAACACCTTCTGAAAATCCAGATATATAATATCTACAGGTTCTTCCACATCCACATGCCTGTTGACCTTTTCAAAGAATTCTAAAAGGTTTGTGAGGCAAGACTTACCCTTGCAGAAGCCATGCTGAGTCTCCCTCAGCAAAGCTTGTTCTTCTATATGTTTTAAGATTTTATACTTGATTAGGCTTTCCACCATCTTCCCTGGAACAGATGTTAGGCTGACCAGCCTGTAGTTTCCCGGGTCCCCTCTCTTTCCTTTTTTAAAGATTGGCGTGACATTAGCTATCCTCCAATCCTCTGGCACAGTGGCCGTTTTAAGGGACAAGTTGCATATTTTTGTCAAGATATCAGCAACTTCATTTTTGAGTACCTTCAGAACTCTTGGGTGAATGCCATCTGGGCCCGGTGACTTATTGATCTTTAATTTGTCAATTAAGTCTAAGATGTCTTCTCTTTTAACCTCTATTTCACTTAATTCTTTAGTCAGGAGTGGCCGTTCAGGCAGCAGTATCTGCCCGAGGTCTTCTGCCATGAAGACAGATGCAAAGAACTCATTTAATTTCTCTGCAATCGCCAAGTCCTCTTTTATCAACCCTTTCCCTCCCTCACCGTCCAGTGGGCCAACCGCTTCTCTGGCAGGTTTCCTGCTTCTAACATATTTGAAGAAGCTTTTATTATTCCCTTTAATGTTTCTGGCCATACGCTCCTCGAAATCTTTCTTGGCCTCCTGTATCATCTTTTTACATTACTTTTGCCACCTGTCCTCTGGTCGGTTCCGTGACAAGCTGCTCTAAGGCACAGTCATTTAACATATCCAGAAATCCAGTCTCTTTTTCATGACCAGAGCTTGAATTGACCCAGTCGATGTGAGGATAATTGAAGTCCCCCATGCTCACTACCCTGTCTCTCACTGACATCTCTCTGATTTGTTTCCTCATCTCAAGGTCCCCTTCAGGTTTTTGATCTGGAGTACGATAACATACCCCCACTATTACATCGCTCCTTGAGCCTGGTAACTTAACCCACAGTGATTCTATGGTAGAGTTGGACCCCCCTTCAATCTCTACTCTGCTGGATTCTACCCCTTCTTTGACATAGATGGCCACCCCACCTCCAACACGTCCCTCTCTGTCCTTCCTATAGAGTTTATAGCCTGGGATTGTGGTATCCCACTGGTTCTTCGCATTCCACCAGGATTCCGTTATGCCCACTATGTCAATGTTTTCCCTCGCCACCAAACATTCCAGTTCTCCCATCTTCGCTCTGAGACTTCGGGCATTCGCATAAAAGCACTTGTATATCAGATTCCCCGAGAAGGGTTGTTTATTTGCTTCTTTTTTCCTGCATCCTCTCATCCTGATGGACTGGCTGTCATGTCCCATCCCACTTCCTCTCCCAATTTCTACTCTGTTGTTCTACTCTGTTCCTGAACCTCTCCACCCTCATTTCCTAGCGATGAGGAGTCCCGAACCGGATGCCCCTCGGCTCCTGTAGGCTTTCCCCTAGGGTTCAGTTTAAAAGCTGCTCTGCCACCTTCTTAATGTTACGTTCCAGCAGTCTGGTTCCGGATTGGTTCAAGTGAAGCCTATCCCTGTTGTACAGGCCTGGCTTGTCCCAAAACATTCCCCAGTGCCTAACAAATCTAAACCCCTCCTCCTGACACCACCGTCTCATCCACTCATTGAGACCCCTGAGCTCCGCCTGCCTAGCTGGCCCTGCGCGTGGAACAGGTAGCACTTCCGAGAACGCTACCTTTGGGGTCCTGGATTTGAGCTTTCTACCTAGCAGCCTAAATTTTGCTTCCAGGACAGCCCGGCTACATTTCCCCACTTCGTTGGTGCCGACATGCACCACAACCGCTACCTCCTCCCCAGCACTCTCTACCAGCCTATCTAGACAAGACGTGATGTCCGCAACCTTTGCACCAGGCAGGCAAGTCACCACGTGGTTCTCACATCCATCACAGTCCCTCCTCTCTATGTTCCTGACTATAGAATCATCTACTACAAGAAGGCCCCTTCCCCAGAGTAGTATCCGTAGTGCGAATGGATACGGGCCCACCATCTAAAGAAGGGGTCCCCACTAAGGGATAGTGTCCCACTTCTCCAGAATGACGTCCTCCAGCCCTGAGACTTCCTTCCCTGGCAGCAGAGGAGCTGCCCAACTGAGAGTGGGATGATGCCTCCACATCCCTGGAAGTCTCACCCTGGTCCCTCTCTGCCTCTCCAGGTCAGCAACCAAGGCTTCAAGGGAGGAAACCCGCTCCTTGAGAACCTGGAGCTCTTTGCACCGCACACACACCCATGACTTATGCCCAAGAGGCATATAGTCATACATGTGACACTCTATGCAAAACACTGGATAGCCCCCACCATGCTGCTGGCTGGCTGACTGCATAATTTTGTGTAATTTGGCTTAGTTTGGTGTATTTGATTTGGATTTACCTAGACAGTTGATATAGCCGGGCCTCTGCCTCCTCTCACAGGACATGCAGTGTTTGGGACCTGGCTTCCTCACCCTTCCGCTGAACTCACACAGCTGCTAAACTCACATCTTGGCACTTCTTCCCAGTGAGGCACTTGCTGCTCATGGAAAAGAGGCACTGGCAAGCAGGCCTGAGCTTTATAGCCTGACTTAGCTCCTCCCCCTGCTCTGCTGTATCCTGATTTAGCTCCTCCCCCTGCTCTGCTGACTAAGACTGGGGTGACCTGTTAGAATTAGCAGGACAATAGCTGGCTGATTGTAGCTTTCTGGGTATGTGCCCTTCTTAAATTCCTTGCTCTCTTACTTTACAACTGACTTTTTAACTCTATGTTAAACCCAAAGTTTGTCTTTAGGTTTAAACTGAACTCTGCTAAACTTTAAACACTTTTAAGTTTAAACCAAACCCAAGATTATCCCACACTGGCTATGGTTTAACTGAGCTGAACTGGCTTTGGAGTCTTAACTTACAGTTTAAGGCAGGATTTAAACATTTTAAATCCTGTGTAAAGTCTAAACCCTAAAGTTTGCTTTCCCCCCTTTCTTTATCCTCCTCAGTTTTGTTTTCCAAGTGCCTCTGCCTTGGGCTCTTACTCTCAAGTAGACCCTGGTCCTACTCATGAGTAGACCACTTTAGACTGAGCTGCAGTTCTCTTCAGACTCAGCTCCCAGGTTCACCAGGCCTTGCTACCTTTATTTATGTATGTGCTTGTTTATTTGTTTATATCTATTTCCTTTAGCTAGCTCCTATGCCCTGTGTGCCAAGTACTAGTCCTTCAAAATTCCCTCCTCAGGTTAGCTTAAGTTCTAACTTCTAAGGTTAGATTTAAGTAGGTTTGGGTTCAATTAAAGTGAGAAAAATGAGAAAGTGCACTTACCTTTTCCTCGCACAGCTGCTAAACTCGCGTCTTGGCACTTCTTCCCAATGAGGCACTTACTCTCAGTGAGGCATTCGCTGCTCGTGGAAAGGAGCTTGAAGTATACCGGCTTCTTTAAAAATTTCTGTGCACGGCTTGATATCTTGCTGTTGGCATTTTAGTTTTATTTGAGGAAGAGAGCACGGTGACTAAAAATCAAATACTTTTCTAAATCAGCAAACTGGACCATAACCCGGTAATAAAAATTAGCAGCCAGAGGCACAATCCATTGGGAATTCACTGCAATTGGTCTGGTTAAATGAATGGGAATAGTACAGGATATCTTTCATTGACCCCACTTACGTGGTACATTCACAGAACCAGTATATTTTCCAGGGCCATGTGGTCCATTCATTCATAAATCTGGACCCACCCATGTAGGCTCTAATAAGAAATGAAACCATTGTTCCTGCCTCAGTTCTTTAGGCTGCAATCCTATACACATTTTCCTAAGAGTAAGCCCAATGAACACAGTGGTATTTACTTCTGGGTACACATGCATAGGATTGTACTGTTAGTTAATTCAGCACAGCTAGGAAGCCTGCTTCATCTGCTCTTGCTGGAAATCAACATTGTACCTTAGGTAATAATGGTCGTTGATTGTACTTCTTCATGGGCCTTTCCTATGAGCCCATCTTCCACCACTTTTCTTTCTTTCTCCATTTCTAGGTATCCAATTAAAGATTACACTTCATGCATCTGATGGAGAGGACTGGAGTCCATGAAAGCTTACACTGAAATAAATGTGTGTGTTTAAAACAGACATCCCTGACCAGGTCCTGCATACCACACAATATCAAATCCAGAGTGGTTGGCTCCATGACTAGCTGCTCTAAAGCATAGTCAATTAGCACATCAAGAAATGTGGTCTCTCATGACCAGAGCATGAATTGACCCAGTCAGTGTGATTACCCTATGTCCCCTATGATTACATAGGGGGCATAGGGGACAGTCAGTATGATTACCCAAGTCCCCTATGATTACAATCATGTCTCTCATTGACACCTCCCTGATTTGTTTCCTCATTTCAAGATCTCCTTCAGGTTTTTGATCCGGACAACGATAGCATACCCCTACGATTACATCGCTCCTCGAGTCTGGTAATCTAACCCATAGTGATTCTACGGTGGAGTCAGAGCCCCTCTCAAAACTCTGCTCTGGTGGATTCTACCCCTTCTTTGACATAGGTGGCCACCCCACCTCCAACAGGCCCCTCTCTGTCCCTCATATAGAGTTTGTACCCTGGGATTGCAGTATCCCATTGGTTCTCCTCATTCCACCAGGTTTCTGTTATGCCCACTATATCAATGTTTTTGCTAGCCACCAAACATTCCAATCCCCCATCTTAGCTCGGAGAATTTGGGCATTTGCATAAAAGCACCTATATACTGGATCCTTCGAGAAGGGCTGCTGGTTTGTGCCTTTACCCCACAGCCTCTCATTCTGCTGGTTGTGCCCCACCATGCTTCCACTCCTAATTCCTACTCTGCCTTTACCTTGTTGCTCTTGAACCTCTCCACCTCATCCATAGGGATGAGGAGTCCCAAACCGGATGCCACTCAGCTTCTGTCGGCTTCTCCCCAGGGGTCAGTTTAAAAGCTGCTCTGCCACCTTTTTAATGTTACACGCTAGCAGTCTGCTTCCATCTCAGTTCAAGTGAAAACCGTCCCTCTTGTACAGGACCGGCTTGTCCCAAAATGATCTCCAGTGGCTAATGAATCTAAACCCCTCCTCCCGACACCACTGTCTCATCTATGCATTGAGACCCCTGAGCTCCGCCTGCCTAGTTGGCCCTGTGTGTTGAACGGGTAGCATTACTGGGAACACTACTTTTGGGGTCCTGGCTTTGAGCTTCCAACCTAGCAGCCTAAATTTGGCCTCCAGGACCACCTGGCTACATCATTGTTGTCAACATACACCACAACTTCTACCTCCTCCCCAGCTCCGTTTATCAGCCTGCCTATCTATATGGGACATGATGTCCGCAACCTTCACACCAGGCAGGCAAGTCTACACATGCACACACACACACACCTATGTTCTTGACTATGTTCAAGAGTAAGACTCCAAACAAGTAGAATGTTACACAAAAAGCTAGAGAGTCAAATCACTTACAGCCCATTCCAACCCAACTCCTCTCCAAGTCAGGCATAAGTGTGGCCTAAGTGCAGCCTAAGTTAGGCAGAAGTTATGCCTGAGGTAGGTCAGAGTTATGCCTGAGTTAGGCAGGCTGCAGTTTCTGTGGCCCAGCACCACCCCAGGATCCAGGCAACACTTACCTCCCAGGCAGGCAGGCTCTTCTCCAGGCTCCGTGTCTGGCTCAGGCATGTGCAGGCCTCTGTCTGCATGTGTCAGCGTCCATCCATGGCAGCTGCCGCAGGGTCTGTCGCAGCCCGGTCGCAAAGGGGCTGACCGCAGGCAGGGGGGTTGCGCCAGTCATGTGGTGGGCGCAGGGCAGGTGACAGGTGAGCGAGGTGCCTGAGCCCAGCCGCCACAGGGCACCCTGTGCATCAGCCACCTGCTGCAGGGGAGAGTGGCCGTCCCCTCCCTCCTGCAGAAGGCGATGCCACCCCCAAGATGCCACCCCCAAGCCACGTTGAGGCTGCACTGGGGGGTGAGCGGGGGAGGGAAGGGAAGGGGAGGGGGGTGGGAACGTCACACACAAGGGGGGTCTCATGAGGACTGGAACTGCCTCTGACATGATTCGCCCGTGCGCTGCCTGAAGCCCTGGGCCTCCAAGGCCGGGGCAATGCCCACAAAGAAGGCATCCCGGCGTGCCTGCTGCTCTGTGCCCCGGCCAAGACCAAGAGATGCCTTGGGCTTGTCTGCTGCGAGCGTGAAGGGCTCACACAGCTCATCACACCCCCAGATGGGGCGACGACGGCGCCTCACGGCAGGCGCTCTAGCAGGGTGGGGGGTGGCCAGCAGCCATCATCAGGGAGTGGGAGGAGAGGCAGACACACAGGCAGGCAGACAGGGGGTGCTGGGGAGGGGCATGGGTGGGTCAGAGACAGACATACAGACAACAAGGCTGGTGGGAGACAGATTCCGAGAGAGGGGTCTGCAGATACCGATAGGGACACAGGGGGAGTTCCGCAGATGAAGGTGATGCATAAACAGGCGCCTCTTATACAGACAGACTTTGGGGGGAAGCGCCTTCATTACGGGCGGACCTTCGACGGAAGCGCCTTCATTACAGGCGGACCTTCGACGGAAGCGCCTTCATTACAGGCGGACGCCCTGGCTGTCACTGTTTGCCTGCCTGAGAGGCCCCCCTGACTCCCCCCTCCCCTCTGTGCCATGGGGGTCTCGCAGCGCCCCTGCTGGGTTCTCCCAGGGAAGGCCGTGGCAGTCCCTGGATGGGACTCATGTAGGGGCTTCAGTGCTGGGGGCTGTCTGTGTGTGTGTGGGGCAATGCTTGTGTAAACACTGGGCACATATGTGTCACTGGGGCTCTGCCCAAGGGGCAACTTTATTGTTCTGGAACTTTAGCAGAGATGGCCAGGCGAGGCTGCCAGGGGTAGTCACAGCAGCCAATCAGAAAGCAGCAGCAGCACACCTGCCCCATGGACCTGGAGATGCAGGCTCTTCCCCTGTGGAACCACAGCCTGCTCCATAGAAAGGGGAGGGGCAGCAAGTAGGCAGCCAGGGAGGTGGAGCAGCAGCAGCGCCGGCAGCTGAGGAGGGTTGCAGGGCTGGCTCCCTGACCTCTGGCAGCATCGAGGCAGAGGACCGTGGGGCAACCAGACTGCAGGCCCAGGGGTGCTCCCAGGAAGGTAGGTGATAGTGGACGTTCCTGGGGAGACAAAAAACAAGGGGGAGTTACATATCAGCTGGTGTATGGAAGCAATCGCCAGTGAAGAAATGCCAGTGTGCCAGTTGCAAAAGCCTGCAGGGAGAGAAATAAAACACAGCTGATAGGTGTGACACACATAGCATGGTCTGAGCTGCTTACCTGGGTGTAAGAAGAGCATGATCCTGTAAAGGGAAAGGGTCAAAGAGAGAGACAACAACACAACTTGGGGGTCACAACCATGGCAAACTTAGCAATACTGACCTGTCAGTAGACCCTGTGGAGAAAAGGGGGGGGGGAACAGCTGGTGTCTACATAAGGCTAACAGTTCCACACTTGTGGCATTGTCTGCTCACATGACTACAGGCAGCAATCAGACACAACAGTGGTAAAGAGGCATGTATCCTATATATCATAGCAGGCAAAGCAGGCAGCTATGAGACAAGACATTGGTAAAGAGGCATATCATAGCAGGCTATGCAGGCAGCTATGAGACAACACATTGGTAGAGAGGCATGTCATGGCAGGCTATGCAGACAGCTATGAGACAACACATTGGTAGAGAGGCATGTCATGGCAGGCTATGCAGACAGCTATGGGACAACACATTGGTAAAGAGGCATGTATCCTTCCTATATTTCTAAATGCAAAGAGGCAGCAGTCAGACCACATGTCAGCACAAACCCTGCTCTTACCTGCTGGTGTTGTTGCCTGGGGGGGGGGGAAGAGGGGCTGGGAGAAAGACATGGGTTAGCAAACACTTGCATGGAGGCAGCTGCCCAGGCACAGCTGTAAACAGGTTGGCCACAGCCAGAACAGCCCTCTCTGCCCTAGAGGGAGGCAGAGAGGAGAAGAGAGAAGTGGGGTGTTTGTGAATTTTGCCCTCCACCGACAAAGTCCCACTTTGTGGCTGTGGGGGACAGAACCCCACGCCACGTGCTCAGAAAGAGAGAGAGAGTGACTGGAGGGCTGGGGCTGGGCTTTTGTGGGAATGAGGCTGGGTGGGGCTGGGTGCTGATAGGCTCCCTATCTTAGGCATAACTCTGTTGGTTTCCAGACCTAGCAGGCCCAACTCCGTCGTAACTCTGACCTAACTCAGGAGTAGGGTGTTAGAAATTTTCAGGTGAGGGCTGGCTTAGGTAAGGTAAAATGGCTCCTATGGGTCTCCTCGAATTTGGGTCCACCTTTTTGGTCGACCTAAATTTTGTGTCAGCATTTGTGTTGGAGGGGGCGTGTCTGTGCTTGCCAGGGTCTGGAATCCAATGTTAATTGGTTGCCGCCCCCGTTACACCCATGGTCCGCCCATGTTCCGCCTACTTTTAGGTCAACTTTAGGTCTGACTTGTGCTGCTTAGCCCTTGGGTTGGAATGGGCTGTTCTTAGTCCGTTGGTTGTAACTTTGACCTAACTTCACCCTAAATGGTTGCATTCCAGACCTAACTTTGACCTAAATGACTTAGGCTGACTTTAGGTCTGACTTGGGCTGCTTAGCACTTGGGTTGGAATGGGCTGTTAATGGCTGAAATCCTAAACCTGGTCCTTTGAAGTGAGCTTCCCTGAAATGAATGAGATTTTAGAGTAAACATGTTCAGTTCATTTATATCCATTTGATAATTTATAGAGGCAACCTAGTGTTATAATGGATTATATTTCTGCTGCTACATTTGTCTTCTCAGCTGCTTTAATGCCAAGAAAATATTTTTACTTCTCTTGTTTGGCTCACTTAAAATATGTAGTCTTGTGGCCTAGTCTGTGCATGCTTTAGTAGCATAGGTGGAATTAACCTCATAGATATAGTCCACTGAATTTAATGGAGTTGGGAGTAAACACAGATCTACAAGAACACAGGAGATTACAATGCTGAGACTTCAGTATATAGCTTTAGCCCAAGCCTTATGAATTTAATTATTTTTAATAAGCAAAATCTCATTGTAGTAAATGAGACCTTTGCTCATTTTTACCCAAAGCAATTTTGTATTATAAAATGAATTCCTTTGAGAGTGTCTGGCAGAAAAAAGTTTGTACATTTTTGCAAGGAAGTGGGCAGGCGTAGGCTTGCAAGCTCCTCCCCTTTCCAAATCCTTGAACAATAAAATATGGCATATACAGAACACTTTTCAATTGTTTAAAGCAGTCCATGTGCATTATCTCCCTGTAAGGCCGGTCAGTTTTATCCTCATATTTGTAAAGGCAGAGCTGAAGTGCTCTGATATCAAAAGTGTAGCCTTCCTGGCCAGTGGATCTGCCATCAGCCCTGAAATCAACATCACATAACTGGCCTGGATCTCCTGGAACGTTCCCAGAACTCCATACACAAGCTCACTTGCATGCATGTCTCCTGCACACATTACAAATAAAAGAAGCACAGGCTACCAGGCAACATAGGTGCCTGCCAGAGCAGTTAAGTTTGTGCAAGAGGTGGAAAAGGGCAGGGGAGGATGGGGAGGGGCTGAAGTGACAGGGGCAAAGGGTGGGTTGATTGGATCCGGGAGATGGGTGGTATCAACAGTGTCAGTGTGTGCCATATCCTATCCCCCTTCCTGGGCCTGATCCACTGACATGGATCAACGCAGACTTGTGCCGGCGATATCGCTGGAACAGGTCCAAGTTGACCTGTTGCTGCTACTGGGGATTTCCCTGGGGCAAGGGGACAAATGTCCCCTTACCCTGAGGAGACCTCTAGCATGCTAAATTCCCCCATGGAATGCAGCGTAGGTGGTTCTCAAATGGAGGCTCAAATGGGGGTGACTTGTTGCAGCACCAATAGGTTACTCTTTCACAGACCAACAGCAAAGCAGTCAGGACTTGAGATGAAGATCGAATGAGGACCAAAGAACATGAGGCTCCGAAACTCAAGGTTTTTATAAGTTTCTGCCCCATAGAATCCTATGGGATTCTTAGGTGAGGTGATTCAATCAGGATGTTCCCTGTTGTTCATCAGGGATCCCTGATGGCTTTTGCCTTGTCCTGCCATCCAGTTGAGGGTGCGGTAGCTGGTTGGATAGGATAGCCATTCGAACATTTCCTAAATTAAGCTTCATCATGAGGTTGGTAAGGACTGTTGGATGTATGAAACCTTTACTTTATCTTTGAAAAGATGCTTTTCCCAACTCAGGAATGTAAGTGGCTAGGGTCATAAACCATTCAATCTGCTGTTCCAATAGGACTTAGAGCTAGAAAGGTTCATTTCCATTCTGAAAGTGTGAAAACTGCATGAACATTTAAACAAGCTCCATTCAAATCGGGAGCATTGAATTCCAGAGATCAGTTAAGGGAGGGGGGATTATTACATGGTTCCAAGGTAAGGTCAGAGAATGTGGGTTCCCGGACTTGAGGATCAATGTCCTCCTGCAACAGGCCTTCCAGTAGTACTCATGGTGCTTACCTGTGAGTCACCCAGTGGGGACTCTTGACGTCACCCCTCCAGTGCACAGACTTGGAAGTAATTGGTGGTGACGTAATGATGTCACTGCCCATTACTTCTGGGTTGTCACAGCAGGCATCGCTTTGAATGCTGCATCAGGCTGCTCTGTAAGATTTTTAAAATGCAGGGTCTTTTTAGTTGCCTGGGCAGCGTAGGGGGCTTTGTCATCCCATCAGTGTGCATCACCCGGTGTGACCCCCCCACACACACACACACACCCCTAGTGACACCAATGGCCAGTAGTCATGATACTGGTCTGGACTTTTGCTTTCCAGGCAGGCTTCTAGCATCAAATATACATGTTCAAATGCATGCCTCCTGCACCCCTTAAATGCATGGCTCCTGCACCCCTTGAATTAAGCAGAAATAAAAGATTGAACATGTAATGGGTTGTGGCGTGGGGAGTGGGGTCTTGCCTGGTGGCCTCTGCTCCTGACCTCCATGCATTGATCAGGTCATATGCACAGAGCCTACATGCTGGACAAGGACTGGACCCCGGGGGGGGGGGGATTTGCCAGATCCCTTGGTCCTCAGATGGCCTTTATGCCACTACAAGTAACTGCTGGAAGAAAAGGGATTGTTACAGCTGTGCGCTGTAATAGGTCCCTTGGTGACAGGCAGTAGCTATTTGCACCAATAAATGTAGCTTGTGGGTCTTAAGATTTGATGCAGATAGAGTGGGATGAAATTGTTCTAGAAATGTGTGTTTCTCTGCTTGCTAATACATCTAATAGAAACCCTAATTTCAGCAATCATTTTTGTTTTTCATGAAAAGAGACACGTAATAGGCTGATTTTCCTGCCATGCTTGGAACAGCTGTGAAAATAAAAGCAATCCATCAATAGTAAAGCAGAAATAAAGAAACACGCTACAAGAATAATTATGGAGATATAAAGTATTTTATACAAAGGGGATAAACTGAAAAGATTGGACTGGAATAGGAAAGAAATAAAATGGACATGATAAAGACAGACTGAAGAACAAAGCAATGAAAAAAGACCAAGGTATCTTATTTACATCTTATAATACAGTATTAAGGGCACAATTTGTAAAGCTAGGTGAAGAAAATACGTTTTGCATATAACACACAAAAATCATAGTTATGAGGCAGCATGATGGAAGCCAAATAACAAATCCTCCTTTATATGGGCAGAATTTTCATAGATAAGATGAAAATCTAAACAGCAGGACGTAACAAAGTAGTCATTATCTTATAGAGATATAAGGAAATATGTCAGTTATTGACAGCAACATAGTCTGTGACTGTTTGCTTTCTAAGCCTAGTACTAGTCGGGAGCAGAGAATGGGCACTGACTGGACAGGAGACTTGTCAATAATGTCACATGCTGGTCTGGCCAACCATCCTTTTTACATGGTGGAGGACTGGGTCGGGTGTGCACCCTCCTTCTACCTTACACCTACGGTAAAATGTAAGGTTGATTCTACATACATGCAAATACCAATGTTGCACAATAATTCCTTCTCAGAAAACAGGGAACAGGATATGAATTCAGCTTGAACATTGAGGGTCTGCCTCACATATGGCCTTCGGTGCATGGCGGAGGGGCACTTGTCCACTATGTGAAGGTGATCCGCTGCATGGGTGTGTGGACTGGTCCTTAGCCATACGCAGGGGGGCAGCAAGTAGGCAAGCACCCCCCCCCCAAGAAAGAGCTCACCATCCACCAACCCCATTTGCTGAATCATCATAACCTGGATGTTATCATAAGCTTGCTTGAAAAGTAACCATCAGAAGTAATCAGATAAAATGTGGGTTGAATGGTAACATTAACCCATCTAGTCCCATTGAGTCCTTAGAGGTACGGCCGAAAAGTAAATAGTTAATGTAAAATATGCCATTCTTTTTTATTTAGAAATATGACATGCAGGACAAATTTAACATGTGCTCTCTCAAATTATATACTTTGCCACTTCTTTGCCCTTCAGTATTTGTTTCTGGTGCCACCACTGCCCCAATTTTTTTTTTTATCTTGGTTGGTTTATTGGACCAGCGTATTGCAGGAATATGACTGTTGTGTTTCACTGAGAAATCATTTCACTTCCTTTCTATATCTTTGGAGACTAAGGTGGCAGCCATTGTCTCTTTGAATTAGCACTGTCATTTCGACTTTTCCTGCCCACCAACAAGCAGAAAAAGCAAGGAAAAGGTAATATACTTATTAGAAAGCAACAAGATGTTTATGATGATGGGAAAGGAAATAATTTCAAGCCTTCACATTGCACATCCCAAAACATATGTTGTGGTCTATTTCTTCTCTATAGGATGTTGTATGAAAGTGTCAGAAACGTGTATGGAGGCACTGAGATTTTCATTAAAAAGCTGTCAGTCCCATATGTGCTTAAAATTAGAACACAAAATAAAGTCTCCACTATTCAGCAGACCAGTAACACAATCTGATTGCCTTGGAGTTTGTCCCATTTCTTTTCTTATGAGCTGTAATAAAAAGCTAGCTCAAAAAGAGCACTTTCAGGTTTGGCTGCCTTTTGGATATAAGTCGTGGCCATTGATGTATTACAAGAAGGTGAACTTATAGGGAAAAGGGAAAACAGGCATGACTCATCAGGGAGCTTCCTGAAGTAACAGCCCAATCCTGTGTAACTCTTGCACTGGTGTAACAGTAGATTCCCCAGTGTAAGAGCACTTATGCCAGTGTAACTTGCCGTATGCTGATGGACGCAGGATGGACACTGACGTAACACCCACCCCCCCTTGGATGCCTCACATGCGCAGTTCGGATGCGGAACAGACACCAGAGCAACTCCGCCGGCACAGGGGGCATTCTGGGGGCATTCAGGCACCCCCGGAATGCCCCCTGCGCCGGCGGTGTTGTGCTGGCATCCGTTCTGTTCCAAACTGCACATGTGAGGTGTACGACGGGGGTTACACTGGTGTCCTTCCTGCATCTGTCGGTGTACGGCAAGTACACTGGCATAAGGGACAATGAGAAGGAGACAGGGACTAGCATAACAGGTTCAGGTCCTAAGGGTGGTCTCCTAGAGGTGGTATGAAGGTACCTGTGCTACATATTGGGTGTTGGTGACAGGGACAGACTCTCCTGTTTGCCTAAATACAGGGGAATTGAAATGTAGAAATTAAGGCATGTGAAGGCTTAACATGTTCCTTTTTGTCTTTGAGGGATAAAGTCAACCAAGTCACCTAGAGGGAAGGAGAACCTACTCCTATGCCATCGAACAAGGGAAGACGAAAGGCCACCAAGGGCAACCACTGTGACACCAAGGGGTGGATATTGTAGTGGAAGAAGATGCAGAAGACTGGCAGGAGTATGATGTCAGCAGTGGACCCTTGTTGACAGATCCGGGCAGCAAGGAGTTAACAGATGAAGACTTGGACTTGGACTGGGAAGCCAGGGGTTAACACCCAGGTCTGTGTGGGTGGAGGCACACCTACCACCCACGCAGGGTTTGTCCCACAGGTGTTACTACTAATTAGGACTTTGGTGCAGTGATTGCAAGCCCCCCAGCTGTGACCACTTAGCACTAATTGGAACTTAAGACTATAAAACATAGCATCAGTAGTAGGAGTAGCACCTGACTTTGGCAGGGGATGGGATACTGCTGCTCTGCTGATGGAGAAAGGAGCTGGAGAAGCTGTTGGAAACTCTGTGAAGCAGAAGGACTGCTGAGCTGATGACCTTGGGCCAGAGACTAGAGAAAGCAGACAGAGGAAAGAGAAAACTCTGCTGCCCAGGAGACTGGTTTGAGGGAGACTTTTGGGAAGAGAGGAAACATTGGGATTTTGCTGGGGAGAAGGAAGACAGCAGTGACTGTCTTATTTCTGTTGAAGAGACTGTTATTTCTGTTTGCAAGACTGTGCTAAGCAGAAGGGTTTCTGCTTTGGGAAAACTTATGGTGTTAGGGTTGCTGTAAAGCAGGCGTGGGGAACCTCTGGCCTGCGCGGGACGATCTGGCCCGGCCTGCGCGGGACGATCTGGCCCGGCCTGCGCGGGACGATCCGGCCCGGCCCGCGGGGGACTGGACCGGAGGCTCCGCCGCCGCTGTTTTCGCGCGCCTCCTTCATTTAAAAACGGCCTTTGCACAGCGCCGCTGAAGCTGAGTGCCCTGAGGGCAATCTTAGCTTCAGCGGCGCTGTGCGCATGTCCAGGAAGGCCGCTTTCCTCCTCCTTCTGAAAGCGGCCTTCCTGGACATGTGTACAGCGCCGCTGAAGCTAAGATTGCCCTCAGGGCACTCAGCTTCAGCTGCGCTGTGCAAAGGCCACTTTTAAACGAGGGAGGCACGCGAAATCGGCGGCGGCCCGGGCCCGGAGCCGCGGCGGCCCGGGCCCGGAGCCGCCGTGGCCCCGGCCCGGAGCCGAGGTAAGGAGAGTGGGTGGGTGGGTGGGTGGGAGGGAGCGCGAGCACGAGCAGTCGGTGGGTGGGTGGTAAAGAGGGGGAGAGAGAGAGAGAGAGAGCGGTGGGTGGGTGGGTGGTAAACTCGCGGGGGGGGTCAAATTTGCGGGGGGGGAATCGGCCGGCCTAGCTGGCCTGCAACAAATTTTCCCTATGGGAAAATGGCCCCCCACTGCAAATAGGTTCCCCACCCCTGCTGTAAAGCAATAAATTTTGTTAATTGCCTGTCTGGAGTAAAGTAGCCTTTTTGCACACAGAGTTATAACTAGTTGAGAAGGGAGAGGTGCTAATCAGTCTAAGTGGGCATTGGGAAAGCATTTCAGAGGGAAATTGTTAAAGGGAATCTTGTTGTCTTGTGCTCCCTGAGGCATCTGGTGGGGCCACTGTGAGATACAGCAAGCTGGACTAGACGGGCTTTTGGCCTGATCCAGCAGGGCTCTTCTTATGTTCTTATGGAACAAAAGTAACTACTAGGAGTGGAGTTTGGGTCAGAACAAATTGGGTTAATGGGACAAATTGGTTCCAGGAGTGGGGTGATGCCTAATTAAGATACCCCAGCAGCCACAACAGGTCAAATTAAATCTGCCATTAATATTGCTGGCACAAGTCTTTGATCCATGCAGGTGGATCAGGCCCAGGAAGGGGGTTTCGATGTGGTGCATTAGCACTCCTGATCCCTCCTCCCGGGCCCATTCCTCCCACCCGCACCCCCATCGTCACCCTGTTCCGCCCTCCGCCTGCCCTGTTCTTCCCCCTCCCTGCCCCTGCGCTGCACTTACCTGGTCTGACGGGTGTCTTGACATCTGCTGGTATGCCTGGCTATCATGCTGTCATGCTTTATGGTGCTTTTGCAATAGTGTGCACCGGAGGAACATGTGTTCCACCGGCGCATCACTTGGTATGGATTGGGGCATTTGACTTGCAAAAATCTAATCCCAAATGTGTTACTGCAGGTTCTGGGAATGTGTTGAATTTATTCTAAAGTGTGAATCAGTGCAATTCCAGTACAATCCTGTGAATTATCAGGTAAACGACTGTCTGCTCTATCATCATAATTTTGTCAAAAATGCATATATTTTCATTTTCATAAGATTATTTTCCATAAGATTATTTTCCATGAAATCTCTGGTTTTTTCCTTGACATTACCAGTATGTGTAGCAAAATTCTAATTGGATAATAAATGCAAATTAAAATCCCCTGGCAGTCTTTGCTGCTGTTAACATATCTATGTTATTTTCATAATCTTTCTTTTTCTGTAGGATCTATTATCTTCCGTGCTTTGAAATCCAAGTGCACTAAAAATAATGCGATGCCTTTATGGTAATAGAGCAGCAGTACTCAATAGAGACATTTCGGGTCACACGCCCAGCAACTCCTATTTCCTAAGAGTGAAAAGAGAATACAAATATGAGCACAGCATTCTGCATTGTGTTCTTGCTCACTGCAGCTTTCTTTTTTTAGGCATCGCTGCAGTTCCTGGAAGAAGCTGTGTGACTTTCCCACCTCGCGTCCATTTATTCACATTGAACAAGACAGAATGTACAGTAGTCAGCATCAGTTACTGTGCGTCCATCAGAAAGGCACAGGATGAGGAACATCAATTAAATCACCCTGCCATTTAACTGTAAGAGCAGGACAGGGATCCAGGTGAAGGGGATGGTACTTTGATGTGCACGTTATTCTGGAATGGCTGTTTTTTCTCTCTTAAGATGCAGTTCTATACACATCAGGGAATAAGATTCCATTCTAATCAATGACGCTTACTTCTGAGTAGACATGCATGAGATTACAGTGTTAAATTCTCTATCAGGAGCCAAGTTGGTAATTAATTCATAGGTAAGAAGAGTGAGTTGCTGAACTCAGGTTTCCCGGGATACGTGGTCTGGCCAGGGTCATTTTTGGGCCAGCCTACAGAGCTCCCTACCTTACAAGAACAATCAAATGCACAGTAACAGAAGGACCAACTTTGTGCAGGTAGATTTACCTTTGCCTTTGAAGTGGCTGGGGAAGACTGTTAAAGCAAAACTCTGCACGCACACTGCAGCACACAGAACACTAGCTTGGGGCACAGACTCGTAGAACATAAGAGTTCTGCTGGATCAGCCCGACGTTCAGTCAAGTGCAGCTTCTGGGTTCCAACAGTCACCAGCTGAATGGTTGTCTACAAACTAGGCACAAAGACCATAGTCCTTCCCTGTTGTATGTCCCAAGAATACAAGTATAGCATCTCTGTGTTAGACTGATTACATCGCTGGTACAACACCCCAGGGGTGGCCAAACTTTCAACATGAATGTTCCTGGCCCTTTAATGGTTGTATAGGTGAGGGCATTTCAGCAGGTGCAGCTGCCAAGATGCTGTCTTCTATACGACTCTCAAGAGTGCAGAGGCGCTAATAGTGGAAGATTGGCCAACCAGAGCATGTGGTGACCACCCATGGCTGGCACTGCTCAGCATAGCAATCTTCCTGACAAATCAACACATTTGCTTCTATTAAGCACCTTTTTGAATTTCCATGTACAGCATTTCCCATTTTCCCCAGACTATGTATGTTCAAATTCATTCAGGATGATACATAGCATTTCATTTTTAATGTCAGCCAAAGAGACTACCTTGTTTCCAATCATGTTGTTTATATAGAGAATTGCTCCCTGCAAACACTGTCTGAAATTCAGTCTAATTTCTGTTAAACCTGTTGATGTTGTCTTAAGTTGAAGCTTAGGTCAAATGCAAATGTGAATATAGATTTATCCAGCATGCATAATTTGTAGCCTGTGTCGAACTGACTCATCTGTCTTCTGTATCTGTGCTCATGTGATGAGCTCTCCTGCTAAGAGTGACCTATTCATCCTTCAAGTAAACAGCCAAAAGAGGAAGCAAAACAATATGTACAGTTACAAAGAAAGAACAACATATTGTTCCCATTGTGATGCACTTGCCCCTTTTCTGTCAACAGGCTTTAAGAGTCTTCTACTTAAAAAAACACAACAATTTCAGATGCTATGGAGTGTTTCCTGCACTTGATCAAAAACAACTCTGAACTCAAATAATATTTAAGTTTAGTGTTGTCTGGTTATGAACCTATCAAGGGCATTAAAGAGAGCAAGTCAAAGACGTCCTTGTGGAAATACAGTATCCACAAGGGAAGAAGTAAATTCAGTTTGGTATTATTTGGAGGCTATTAGAGAAATAATTCATGAGCATTCGCCATCTTTTTATTTTTTACTTATGTATGAAAGCTTAAGAATCACAATTACACATCATTTGATAATTAACAAAACAGGCAAGAGAGAAACCAGCATTTGTCTCTTAATGGACCACAATGAGAGTGCAATCCACACTAAATGCTCCAACGACGGAGTGTGCGTTCTGCCGTTCGAAGGCGTCACAAACATGCCATAAAGCATGTTTGACGACTTGGGAGTAAGGGCGGCCAGCACAGAGGCCGGCTGCCTTCACTCTGCTGCTGGATCATCCCTGCAGCCATCAGAGAATGTCAAGGATCCCCTAACGGGCGCGGTCTGGGCAGCAAGGGAGGGGGGGCATTCGCCGAACAGGCCCAGGGGGCAGGAATGGCGGCCACCATATACCTGTCCCGTTCCTGGGCCGGCACGGATATTACACGGCCAAAATAGCTGGTGGAAATCCAAGGAGACCCATTGGGGCCTCCCTGCGTTACACCAGGGGAAGGGGAGAAACTTCCCTCAAGTAGACCTCTGGGCCGATCACGATCAGGAGGCCCTGGCCCACCCGCCCAATACTTAGTAAGGATTGTGCTGCCCATCACTCAATAACATCCTGGTTAACATAAACGATAGGGGGGGCTGCTTATAGGAAGATGCACAACTTCCTATAAGCAAGTTGCACTGAACTCAATGGGGCTTACTCCAGAGTAAGCATGCCCTGGATTACAGTGTTTTCCCTGTCCACCAGGAAGTCATAGCCATGTCTCTCTAGGAATCAAGACTCTCTCCCTTAAATTAGTCTTAAATCCTTAGCTATCCTGGATATAAAGCATTTTGGGGCTTGTTTTACCCCCTTTGATTTTCTTTTGTTGTTTTAAGTTTCCATACCTCTGCAAACGACTTTAGTGACAAGTTTAGTGACCCAGAGCACCCCAAACCCACCATGGTCTTTATGAGAGGTCCCATTTCGGCTGTATTCCTATTGGCACAGGGCTGGGGAGTTCAGAAATTGGTAGAGAGATATAATACAAAAACAACTGCACATTCCTGTTAGAAATGGGGAAATGAAAAATAAATAAATTGTAAAATGGTGTTACGATGTGGTCTATTAATCATCTTGGTGAGTTCTGTGTGATGGGTGGGGCTGTGAGTCTAGAAACATTGGAGAAGTGAGAGTTGAAAAGGACACTTGGAGAGAGGACAGCTGAGATTATGAGGAAAAGGTCCAGAGGGCTAAGAGGGCCTGTAGGGTCTCTGAATATGGAGAGCCAGATGGTGTACTGGTTTGGCAGTTGGATTTAGAGCTGGACGATCCAGGTTCAAATACCCGCTCAGCCATGAAGCTTCCTGGGTGACCTTGGACCACTCATTATCTTTCAACCTCACCTAATTCACAGGGTTGTTGTGAGGACAAAAGGAGGGGAGGAACTATGTACACCAACCTGAGTTCCTTGGAGAAAAGGTGGTGAAATAACATTTGAAAAATAAATACATAAAAATATATAGGAACTCACATAATCTGTTCATATAGAGTGTGGAATAGGTTTTACATTTTAAGCCCTTGGAAGGATAATCTCTATGGTGACAACATGAAGTCCCCTTTCTGAAGAAGTTTATATGTATCCTGTTTATCAGAAGGACATACAGTAATCAGACTGTAAAAGGTAAAGGTATTCCTTGACAATTAAGTCCAGTCGTATCCGACTCTAGGGAGCGGTGCTCATCTCCGTTTCAAAGCCGAAGAGCCAGCGCTGTCCGAAGACGTTTCCATGGTCATGTGGCCGGCATGACTCAACACTGAGGCGCATGGAACGCTGTTACCGTCCCGCTAACATGGTACCTATTAATCTACTTGCAATTTCTTGCTTTCGAACTGCTAGGTTGGCAGGAGCCGTTGCACGGATTCGAACTGCTGACCTTTCGATCGACAGCTCATGGTTCAGTGGTTTAACCCACTGCGCTTTGCCTCTAAAACCAAAGAATGTTACATTTTGATATACAGTTGGATCTCTGTATTCGTGGCCTCCACATCCCCAGATTTAGTCAACTGTGGATTGAAAATGTACTGGAAAAAATTCACATACCCTGCTGCAGCCTCATTCGCCTCACCCGCCATTTCACAGCACTTGGCGTGCCCGCCTTACCTGTTATATGGGTGTTAGAGCAAGTTACACTGGTTAAATATGTAAGACTATGAACAAAGAATCGAGGATGCGGCCTAGTAAAAGATGGCGCCTGAGGGCTCAGAGGGCGGAGAAAGAATGCAACAAGCATGCCTATATAAGGAAAGATAAGGAGTGAGAAGGGGTGGGAACTGTTTGAGGCTATAAAAGGGGCATGCAGGCATTTGGGGCTGGGCTTTTCTGCTGATCTTTGTACTAGTAACTTGTTGCTTGTGCACAAACTAATGCTGGCGTTGTTGACTGACCTAGCAGTTGGACAACAAACTCAAACCAGCCCCTGATCATATTTTCAAGATATGAGAGAGCCCAATTATCATGGAGGCTGCCCTTTCAGCAGCACCGCTTCTGCTGAGGCATCACTTTGCAGCTCAGCAGCTGAGAGGTGGTCTGCAAAGTGACACCTCAGTAGAAGTGGAGCTGCTGAAAGGGTGGCCCGAGTGATATTTGGGCTCTCCCAGCACCTCAGCAGTATCACCCTCTCTCACCCCTCTTGGTCTGCCCTTTCTGCTGTAGCATTCCTTGACTTCTGAGGCCTCCTTCCCTCTCTCCCTCCAGGAGCCTCAGCAGAAGCAGTGCTGCTGAAAGGGCTGCACTGGGAGAGCCCAATTATCATGCGGGCCAGATAAAGAGCTCTGCGAGCCGTATCCTGCCCATGGGCCTTAAATATCCTTGATCTAGTCAGACATATTTGTCCTGCAAAACTAGCAGTATGGATGACAGTGAGTTTTAATTCTGTCACTTGGTTGTTGAGGTGGACAATCAATAATAAACCAAAAATAAACCAAAAAACAAGGAGTGACGCTCGCAAGGTGCTGTAGAAAATTCTATATCTCTTTGTGAAAGCACTCTAATATACAGTTATTTTGTCTTCTTTATTTGGTTTGGAAGTGATGCTGCCCTTTTCCTCTTTTTTTACTCAAGTCAGTAATAAACACCTTCTTATCTGCAAGGTAAGAGTACAGCTTCAACTTACAAATTACATGGGGCTGCCAGCAAAAATGACAACTTCTTGTTAAGTTCATCCCTGTCTCGCCATAACATAAAATGCCAGCAGCATTGCTAGTGCAGGTCTGAGTTGACCCATAGTGGCTGCTGGGACAAATGTCCCCTTACCCCGAGGAGACCTCCAGCAGCCAAAAATCCCCTGCAGGGTACAGCGGTAACCGCACTGGCACCACTGCATCACCGCACAGGGATTTATGTAAGATTGGGCTGTTAGAAGTGTCCCCAAATTAGGGGGAAATAGGCAAAAAATGGGGGTGGGGTTGTCAAGGAATGTTGCTATAGTATTCCTGTATCCGCTGGTTCTCACAAAACTACTTGGCAGTCAAAGTCACCTTCAGATGCTGAATCCAATGTGACAGAAAACAGAATACTACACAATCCCGAAGACACCTTTCACAACAGAGTCTACCTCTTGTGTAATTTTTATAATCCACAGATGGGGGGAGTTTCAGAACAATTTCATCATGCTTTTAATCCAACAAACTACAACCTGTTTTGTGAAGGCAACTGCTATCCTTCCTGCGATTTTTATCTGAAAGGGCACCCTGCTATGTAAGCATTAGACTAGACAAACATACTGAACCCTTCTGTTTCCACAAACGGTTGCCAGTTTTTGTAGTGGGATTGTCACTTGCTCCAAACTATTTCTTGTCTTCAGCAGAACCTATGCATTGCTACAACGCATGCAGCAGGGAAAAAGGGAAACTCCCACTGTGAAAATAGCCACACTTATAATCCAGTTTCTGGTCTCCAGACAATATGCTAATTTTGACTCTAATTAATTCACCAGTTAGCGCTGCCTAGTACAGCACAGCCTGAGATAGTTTATCGATGTTGCTCCAAAACCAAGCACCTGCAGATGGCAGCCAGACTGAGTATTGCCTTCCTATTTCTGTTTTCTTCAGTTCCTCAACTTCATCAAGACTCATTCATTTTTAATATTACTTCTTTACATAGCGCCATTCAAGGACATATTCCTGCGTTGAGGGACTCACAGTCTAGATATTGACACAATGGAGAAAACACAAGAAGGGGAGGGAAATGGAGACAAGGCTAAACATGGGAAGAATCTGCAGTTGCTTTGGATACATTGGTAACTTGAGCTTAGTTACCATCAGGAATGGAGAAGAAACTGTTGTACTAAAGGTTTCGTGGAAAAGTTAGATTTGGAAAGGATATGAAAGAAGTAAGAGGCTCACATAGAAGTTCAAGTATGTACTTCCAAACATGAGAGAAAGCAAGGAAGAACAGAGAAATTTGATTGGAGGAGCAGGAGACCTTTAGATAGTTGATGAAGGTGGTGGAGCTGGAGAACAGAAGGTCATGGGCAGGAACATAATGGGACACGATTGCCAAGAAGTAGGGTGGGGTAAGGCCATAGACCAAAATAATATCCATACGTTGGTTGATGAGTATGCTAGCAGTGTAAGAATATGCTAGAGGTAGGGCGCATTCAATGTTCTGTCAAAGAGTAAAACGCACCTTGGACTCAAGAAATAACCACCGTTGTCTAGCTGCTCGTTCAGATACTACTTGCAAAATGAATGTAGAGCTTCCAATAAACTGTCATAGCCAATAAGCATTGACAGAGCTATCCTCTATGAATTTGTCTAATCCTTTTTTTAAAAGCCATTCATACTGGTAGTCATTACCCTATTTTGTGGAAGTGAACATCATTAAGGCTGCAAGTCTATACATGCTTACCTGGGAGTAAGTCGACTACTACTTTTGAGTAGACATGCATAGGATTGGCCTATAAGTTAGGCTGCAATCCTAAACACACTGACCTGGAAGTAAGTGCCGTTGAATAAAATGGGATGTACTTCTGAGTGAACACAGTGGTGGTGCTCCGGCTGCCCCCCCCACGCCGGATGTGACGTCACCACCACCACCGTTTTCCCATCAAACAGAGGCACAGGGCGAGCGGGATGGCCAAACCCATCACCACTGTCACCTACTCACACCGCTGAAACGACCCGATTCATCCCACCACTGCCTGCTTTGACACCCCCCGCCAGCCTGTCTCCCAGGGCCAAACACCGCCGTCAGGGTCTCCTCGCCTCCCTGCCCCCTCCCCAGCTTCACTTCTGAGTGAACACATATACAGTAGGCTTGTGCTGCTGACTATGCATTGTATACAATATTTCTTTTGTCTATCATGAAACTTCAGCTTTATTTTGTGACCTCAAGCCACCATTGTTAATATTATTAACCATGCTCATCCATCCATCCCCCCTAGTCTTTTTCTCTAAATAAAAAACCCCAAACACCTATCTTCCTAGAAAACATGCTCCTCCAGTCTCCTTCTGTACAGTTATAAGTTCCATGACAGCCGTTTAAAGATGGGGTGACCAGATCTCTACCCAACATTCTAAGTGTGGCAGCACTGTATAGAGATGGGGCGAATATTCAGAATGGGGCTCAAAATTGCAAGCCACCCAGCTCAGCTAAAGCAGCCCCTTCAGACTGAACCTGATTCAAGTTGGGGTGCACACCCTCTCTCTCTCTCTCTCTCTCTCTCTCTCTCTCTCTCTCTCTCTCTCTCTCTCTCTCTCTCACACACACACACACACACACACACACACACACACACACACACACAAACTACTCCAGTCTTCACCTTCCCCAAGGAAAAATCATTATTGGGAGAAGGGGGATAGCAGGCAATGGAGGACTCCCATCAGCACAGGAAAAGCCTTATGGTATCTGTGTTGGGTAACAAAGGTGTATAGAGTATCGTTTCCTGATGGTTTATGGGGCTTGACTATGAACCCCATGATCATCTCCTGCAGAAAAATCTGTTCTATGCCTCACTTGCAGCCAGTGAGAGGGCTTGTGGGACCTTCCCCATGTTGACAGCAAGTGACATGTGGGCCATCGTTTCTGAGCTGAGACCTGAGCTGAACATTCAGCTGCTGAAAACAGCTGAATTTCATTCATAGATGTAGGCGGCTTGCTTCGTTTCTTCCCTTCTCATGCCTTGCTATCTGGGACCTTTCTTTGCCCTGCCCCCAGCATACTTCAAAACCCAAGAACCTTGTTTGCTGTACGATGGGACCTGCAGTCTTATTTACAATCAGAGTCTCACCATGAGTCAAACACAAGTCCACAGCATCCCACCTCTAACAGTTCAGGAGACAGCCTCAGCTCTAACATTTCTGAAAAGACTTTGGATACAAATAAAGAAGTGCTGTTCATGCATAAATATCTGCAACAAAATTAGTGGAAGCTGTCATGTGTTGAATAAAAAGATTCAATCATACCATTATCACAAATTGATCACAGGTTATCTTAATGAAAACTGGCTATTCTAGTTATTACAGACTTGAAGGGGATAAAGTCCAAATGAGACACTGTTTGACTCTAACTCTATTCCAGTCAAGAAAACAGTTTATCCCGCAATTTGTAAATAAGATGTCAGGTTCAATGGCAGAGGACGATTACCCCCTTCCTTTGCTGTCAGGTCAGATTATAGTTGTAAGTGACCTCTTTTATACATGTGGTAATTATGACTTATTACGCTCTGTGAGCATTTTGCTGTTTGTTTTGTTTTCCACACAGCAAACCCTTGCAAAATATAGGTATGGTATATGGCTGACCTGCATCAAGATTGATTCTTTTGTTACGCTTGCCTGCCTTAGTCCCTATTTCTCACCAGACAACTCTGAATGGCTTTCCATGCTCAAGGCTGAACTAGAAGCAACTCTACGTGCATTGCGTCTCTATGTGTGTTCCGTTGTGTGTGTAGGAGTGGGGGAGCATCTGAATTAGAACCATGGCATGAGGGATGGAATGATTACTAGCCCAATCCTATTGGACTCATACACTGGCGGAACAAGCGTCCCACCAGCATAGACTGCCTTACAGCAGTTGCAAAGGGGTCTCTGCATGCTGCCGGATCGCTGGTGGGAAGGCTGGAGCCTTCTCCTGCAAACCAGTGGATTGATAAAGACCCGCTCACACAGATGGGATGGGGTGGGAGGAGGGAAGAATAGAGCAGGAAGGGCAGAACAAAGGTGGAATGGGGCGGAGGGAGGGAAGAATGGTGAAAGGGGCAGGGGGAGGGCGGATTGGGTCTGGGAAAGGGGCAGGTTCAGCGACTGCCAAATCCAAGCCCCTTCCTAGACCCAATCCTGCGACATGGGTTCATATGGATCTGTGCCAGCGATTTCGCTAGCTCAAGTCTGAGTATACCCATCCACAACGCAGAGGCTTACCCCGGGTAGGGAAACAAACATTCCCTTACTCAGAGGAGACCTCCGTGATTGCCATCTCCTGCAGGATGCAGCAGTAGCCATTTTGGCATTGCTGCATCCGTGTGTGTGTGGGGAGGGGGAGGAATCCACTGTCATATTTCCTCCCCATCCGGTTGCTATTTTTTCTAGGACGGAAGCTGGCATTAGTACAAATGGCAGTTTTCCTCCCAGGCAAACAGTCCTCATGTGCAGTGGTGTCATCAGTGGTGGGGGCTTTGGGGCAGTGGGCCCCCAGGATCAGGATCATGGCCCCAGGAAGCAGGTGGGGGTGCAATGGCGGCCAGCAGCAGAGCGGATCATCCCTTTCGCCGGGGCGAGCGAGGACAGCCTTCGGTGTGTCTGGCCCTTCCACCCGCCCTTCATCTCTGAGTGAGCGATAACGGCTGCGGGGGGGGGGGCATAGGAATGACACTGCTCATGTGTGCCCAAATCCATATCAGAACCATGGCAGATAGAAAGAGACAAAGCGCCCTGTGGTTTCTGCTTCCACACACAAAAAGGACATAGAAGGGCACTTACGATGGCTCTCGGATACCATACCTAAGTAACCTCCAAGTTTTAGGGGTAGCCTATCTCTGAATGCCAAAGGCAAGGGAGTGGTAGCAGGATACAGATCTCATGTTATCTTGAGTGCTCCCTGGTGAGCCACTGTGAGATACAGGTAACTGGACTAGATGAGCCCTTGACCTGATCCAGCAAAGCTCTCCTTGTGTTCATATGTAAGTCCTTTGGTTTACTTCTTTCATTTCTTGGGGGGGGGGGGTACATATGAAGTCACATTCCCAAAGGAGAAGTTTTCGGGCAAATGAGAATTCTACTGTAAATAAGCTCTCCGCTTGAGCTCTCCCTCCGCCTGTACTTCAAGTGGGTTGTCCACCTTCTAAAAATATTTTTAAAGCAGATTATATGTGTATACACATGCGGGCAGCCCAATCCTATGCATGTCGCCCAATGGCAGCACACATCCCCTCACTGGTGCGGACTGCCGTAAAGCAGTCCACGCCAGTTGTAAAAGCACAGGATGAAGCGGCTGCCATTTTGGCTGCATCTGTGGGGGGGGGGGATAAAACCGAAATTGCTGGCGGAAGTAGGAGGAGGCCATGTAAAAAATCAGCCGCCCAGTGGGGGCCGGGATATGACTGAGCCATCCCCGTCCCCACCCGGGCTGGCTGGGCCAATGGCCCCCCTCCCTTTACCCCCGATCCGCCCGCCCGCCCGCCTGCTGGATACTTACCTGGTCCGGCAGCAGCCGGGCGAGGGTTTGGTCGGCGGAGCAGGGGAGGCCGGCCTTGCGCCGGCCTTCCCTGCTGTTGAGTCGTCACAAACGTGCCTTACTGTTCATGTTCATGACGGCTTCAGGCGGCGGAACGCTTGTTCCGCCGCCCGACATAGTGCTAGGATTGCGCTGTTCATTCCTTAAAACCTTACAGAAATAACAAATCATTAAACATGATAAAACCACACAAGGATAGGACTCACCAGTTGCTATATTATATAAATGAACCAAAATTACATATTTATTTATTTATTTATTTATTTATTTATTTATTTACAGTATTTTTATCCCGCCTTTCTCCCCGAAGGGACCCAAGGCGGCTTACAACAACAACAACAAAAGAAAATACAATACAAAAAATACAAAACAAAAATAATCACATTTTAAAACAGTAAAAACAATTAATGAAAATTAATAAAAACAGTATCTAAAAATTGTTACATATTATGACTTCACAGACACCAGCCAATAGGTGCCCACTTGTAGATGGCTCTTCCCCTACATGATGGAAACCAGAACCAGTTTTTTCAGAACTTGTTCAAGGACAGCAAACTATACTCATGTTTTTAAAAGCAGGGAAAAAAAAGTACTATCAAACTAGCTCTGGCACAGTGAAAATGTTATGTGTACCTTCAGCCTAAATGTTCTATTGGAAATGATCTGAGATGACCCCATTGCATGGTCACCTGAATGTGTTGGGCAGCATAGTATGCATGCAATAAGCCTGAAGTCTTTTACAGTAGCAAAATGTGAAAACCCATCCTTAGTTGTTCCTATCATGTTTCCTTCTAGCATCTTTCTTGATTTCATACCCTCTACTAATTTGCCTGCTGTTGGCCTGGTTGACTTCTCATTCTTTCCCTGTGCTGCCTGAAGAAACAGTTCACTGCCTAAGGTTACTGTTTTTCTGACAAATACAACTTCTCTTCCTGTCCCCCAGTGTCCTTTCCTTCATCATCTGAACTGCCTTGCCTGTCTCACAAACTCTCATTTAAGAAAAAAAAAGTACACAAGACTTTCTTATTTAATTTCCTCTCCAGACACTGAGGGGAATTATTTGAAAAATCCTGATTAGGCACGATCGGAATCAATTGAGGCAGCATAATGTACACATGACACTAATAATGCTTAACACACAGGCAGCACTTTCTGTCAGGAAGGCACTTTAGAAATATTAAGGCCTTGATTTCCAGAGATGCTGAGCATATCAAGGGTGCCTTTGCTTTTGATGGTACATAGGAATTCAGGAACTAAATCCACCTACCTAGTAATAAAATGAGAATGCAAGTGTTCACAGTGCTGCTCATACATGATCTAACAGCACAATCCTATGCATGTCTACTTAGAAGTCAGTCCCATTGAGTTCAAGAGGACTTACTCTCAGGAAAGTGTTATAGGATTGCAGCCTGAGTAATCTAATTCTCTAATGTTCTCTATCTAATTCAACTAATGTTACGCTTACCAGATCGCCGACCGGGACGGAGCTGCTTGTCCTTAAGGGGCGGGGCGCGGGGAAGGGCCCCTGCCCTGCCCCTTAAGGGCAAGCAGCTCTGTCCCGGTCAGCTCCCCACGCCCCGCCCCTTAAGGGCAAGCAGCTCCGTCCCGGTCAGCTCCCCACGCCCCGCCCCTTAAGGGCAAGCAGCTCCGTCCCGGTCAGCTCCCCGCGCTCCGCCCCTTAAGGGCAAGCAGCTCCGTCCCAGTCAGCGATCTGGTAAGCGTAACATTAGTTGAATTAGATAGGGAACATTAGAGAATTAGATTACTCAGGCTTGATCAAAACCCCTTGATCACCTTCATTAGAATCACCCTACAGTGGGAGGAAGCCTGGACCCAGGTCTGTGACGCTTCTTGGCTTTCAGGGATTTTTAAAAAATTGTTGCTGTTTGGGGGCTGGGGAGATAAAATGAAAGGCTTTTAATAAAAGTAAATACTACCTGCCTCACAAAGTGATATGTTTTACCTTTGCAGGGATGCAAGCCTGTGATACTGTTGTGCAAAATGAAAGGATAAGTTGCATGTTATTTCTATGTAGAAAAATACATTTTACAGTGCATACGGAGATGCATTTACTCTACACAAAGTCGTTACTCTACGCAAAATCTTGTTAAATTGCTTTACATGAAATGATGAATGCATCTTTCAAAATAACTCCAAAAATTAATAAATAAATAAAATATTTGGGCGGCCACAAAGCAGCCAGCAAAATAAAGAAAGAAAAAGCCCGCCGCTTTGCGGTGGGAAAAAAATACCCAACGTAATTGCCCACAAAAAAAAGTTGCCCACCCACCTCTACTGCTTGTTTTGCCCCTAGCAGCCTGGGAGCAGGTGATGGATCTTTGGTTCTGCCCTGGAGAAGTGCGAGGGCCCAAGCCCTTCGCCTTCATTCCCGCCTTCAGCTGTGCCAGGCTTCACCTTGAGGCTCTAGGGTCCGCGGAACACCCCCACGGCCACAATGAAAGAGGCCCAGTCGGTCGGAGGAGGGGGCTGCCTGATTTTTAAAGTCCCTTTCTTCCACCTCTAGCAGGCTGGGATGAAGGGCTAGACACAGGAGCCCTTGAAAAAGGGCGTCCCCTGGGATGCCTTCATCCCGGGGGCGCGTATTCCTTGCCTGATGCACGAATTGCCGTACCTCCTGAGCTCCTCCTTCGCTTCCTAGCAGATCTGGCTGTTGTGCTTGACCCCTTAAATTAATACATTTCTCCATTAATTAATGACTTTTTTTTACGCCACCCCCCCTCCATCCTGCTTGTTTTGTCTCTAGCACCGGATGCTGTATGGGATGAAACTTTGTTCTCATCAACCAAGGCAATTCTTAACCAGTTCTAACAGCCTCATTGTAATGGGTCCAGTTATCAAACGAATAGCTTGGCTGTTATTTGAAAGTGCATGCATTGAGCGAAGACGGATGCAATAATTCACAGAATAAACAATGGGACAAAAATAGGAGACCATCAAGTCCAACGATGATGGCCTCGCCTCGCCAACATTGCCTCTCGGGGGAAGCCCAGGGTCTTATTTGTGCCTATCAACCAAAATGTTTCCTGTCAATGAAATGCTCCAACTAGCATTCTGACACAGATTTACAATTGTCCATGCTGTTTCTTGTGAGAGTCTTGCAAGATGTATGAAAGTATACAAGGGGGAAAATAAGCCTAGAGCTATTTATTTAATACGGTATATTCTTCAGTGTTTTCAGCAGAACATCAATTGTCTGTTTCCCAGGAACAATTGATGTTTGCAGTCATGTTCTCTGATACAATCACTCTTTTGAAAAACAAATAAACCATTAGACATAGCATATAACAGACCAAAAACAAATCCCTCTAAAAATCCCTAATTGCCACAATTCACAACTGGCTTGCTAGAACCGTATTACCCTCGGCTTTGCCTGGGGCTTTCAGCTAACAAACTAACCATCACTGCAAGTAATGACTGGTCTTGCCAAATGATTATTACTTAACTGAAGTGTATTTTTCTGTGTTTATGTCATGTCACAATGACTACGCAATATTGAAATTACATCTGTATACAAGTCTACTGAAGCAAAGATGAGATTCAGTACAATTCTATGCATGTCTACTCAGAAGTGAGTCCCACTTTCCCAGGAGTAACTTACTCCTGGGAAAGTGTGGATAGATTGCTGCCTTTGGCTGCAATCCTATACACACGTACATGGGAGTAAGTCCCATTGAACTCAATGGGGCTTACTTCTGAGTAGATGGTGTATAGGATTGCGCTACTATTGGATTAAACTGTGCACACTACTTAAAATATACAGTAATGAACAGCTTTTGATGTATCCATAGTGCTTTTCTTTTTTTCTTCCAATTTCCTCTTCTTCAGAACAAATCCATCAAGCAACTTAGAAGGGGAATTAATGAGAATGACTTTTAGTAATGTATACAGTCAAGATACTGTATTAGCAAGCTGTGTTATGGATTCATTTGGGTAAGACGCGTTTGATTATTAGCATTCTGTTCTTCAGCAACAAGCCTCATGTACTGTCGGTTGCCATGGTAATAAATTAGGAAGGATTACCTGCCTACTTATCAATTTTTATTAGTGCAATCATCCTACCTGCTTAACAGTAGCATGTTTAAATGGCATTGATAAAAAAAAATTGTGCGACATCAGGGATGCAAGTTAAGCTAATGGATTGGAGAAGGGGCAATAAAATAATAATAATAAAAAGACTAAGACACTCCAATTGTGCTGATGTGGCTCATTAATATGACAGGATCAAAAATGCCGATGTTTCTAAAGATTTTAGCATAGAGAAAAGAGATGGAAATAAATGGTGGGATTATGAAGGATATAAAGGGAAAAAAGATTTGGCTCATGCTGTGCTTAAGGCAATTGGTTTGACCAGAGTAGGCAACATTCAAGCCACCAAGCTATTCTCCAGACTCAGGAGTGTTATGCTGCCACCCTCTCATTGACCATCTCACAGGCTAATTGGGAGAAAATCAAAGGGTTTTTTGAGAGTCAGAAATACTGTCTCCTGGCTCCTTAGGCTGAAAGCAGCTGAACGGGAAAAAGGGGATTTTAAGGCCCAATCTTATTGATGATTGGGCCGGTGCGTCCACGCACCGGCCCAATCATCAATAGGATTGGGCCATGAGTTTCCCTTTGTGACAGTAGAAAGCACTTTCACTGTTACAAAATGGCCACTGACAGCGCATGGAGTGTGCTGTCAGTGGCCATTTTGGGAGCACAGCCATACAAGGTGGCAGCGCTCCCAGTTGAGCAGTGGATTGCCAGCCACCTGCCAGAGGAGGTAAGGAAATGGTGGGGTGAAACGGGGCAGGGAGAGGTGTGACAAGGTGGGGAGGCTGCGGAATGGGTTGGATCCGGAGGCAATGGCATGTGCCGGATCCTATCTCCCTCTTCAGCAACTTCGCCACCCCTTTCTCTCCTCGGACTTGTGCCAGTGATTTCGCTGGTGCATGTCTGAGGAAACCCATTGTGGGTCGGGAGGCTTACAGAGGTGTAAGGGTCTTATCCCCTTTCACCTCTAAAGCTTCCCAATCTGCCCCCTTCTCCCGCTGGATACAGCACGCCTCTTTTTGGCGCAGCTGCACCAGCATGTGTGTGCATGTGCGTGCGTACATGTGTGCAAGCGTGCGCACATGTGTGTGTGTGTAAGGATAGGATTGAGTTCTAAGAATTCTCTTGTGCCACCTCTGACAATTTTGTATGCTCTATGCAAAGGACGTATGGCAGCACTATAGGGGTGGTGGGCCCTTTTCAGGTCTTAGGACCCTGGTGCTTTCCTGACCCCTATGGAATGGGCCTTGTGTGTAGACCATGCGCTACTTACCCCAGGTTTCTATGCATGCTTATCAATAAGCCGCAAAGTCCGCAAATCATTATGGGCATTATGAATTCCTTAAAGTTGGTGTGACTGGTAAGGTTTGGAGCCAGTCTACACACTATTTATTTAATTATTATTAATTACATGTATCTCCTAGAGGCCAGCAATGCTGGGAGAGGGGTGTGCCTTCATGCTTCATCACCTGCTTTGTGGTTTCCTAGAGGCATCTGATGGGCCACTGGGGGAGAGCCCTTTGGCTTGATCTAGCAGGGCTCTTCTTGTTCTCCCAGGGTTTCTTTCAAGGAAACATACATGGTGCTTCTCCTTTGATCCCCACAACAACCTTCTGAAGTAGATTAGACTGAGAGAGAGTAATTGGCCCAAGGAGGTCACCTAGTGAACTGTGGGGATTTGAACCCAGGCTTCCCTGGACCTAGTCCATCATGTTAATCGTTTCTCTCTCTCTCTCTCTCTCTCTCTCTCTCTCTCTCTCTCTCTCTCTCTCTCTCTCTCTCTCTCTCTCTCTTAAAATGCCATGGAGATGGACATCAGGTTTTGTTCTCACTTCTTGTTGTCTCTAAGGAATCTTTACAATCAATTGATTTAAAATATTTATATCCCACTTTTATCTTGCATACAAAGTGGTTCACAGTCATGTAATATAATTACAATCAATCAATCAACATCTAAAAATCTACAATGAAAACTACTAACAAACACAATACATGATGACAGCCTGTAGCGTTAACACCCAGAACCAAGGCAAGATGAAAAATTGTCCTGGAGAAGGATGTTTTCTTATTCCTATGGAACAAGAGTACTGAAGGGATAAGAAAATCTCCCAGGACAGGGAGCTCCACAGCTTGGGGGAAGCTGCAGAGAAGGCATGGAAGTCTACTGTACCTTGGCAATCAACAGAACACACAGGATAACCTCTCCTGATGAACCAGAGGCAGGTATATGACAGAGAGGCAGTCCTTTAGATACTTTGGGCCCAAATTACTGAGGGCTTTAAAAGTGCACCTTGAATTGAGCCCAGAAACATATTGGTGACCAGTGCAGGTGGAGCAATATTGGTATCATATAGCCAACAGATCTGCTCCACTCAACACACTGTATTCTATACCAGCCGAAGTTTCCAGATGTTCTTTAAGGTCAGCTCATAAGAACATAAGAAGAGCCCTGCTGGATCAGGCCAAAAGCCCATCTAGTCCAGCCTCCTGTATCACACAGTGGCCCCACCAGATGCCCCAGGGAGCACAAGACAACAAGATAACCTGTTTCCTGTTGTCACTCCCTTGCACCTGGCACAGAGAAAACCTATATAGAGTGCACTACAGTAGTCCACCCTTAGGGTGGCTTACAACCCACTCCTATCCCTCACCATGCTATAGTTGCAGCTGTGCCAAGCAGTAACACACTGCATGTTATGGGGGGGGGGGATCAGAAGGCCTGGAAGAGGTAAATAAAATATATTTTTCTTTACCTCTCTATAGGCTTCTTGATGGCCTATGGGTCTCCTTGGACCTACACCAGCTATAAAGCTGGCGGACGTCCGAGGTGAGAAAAGGGGAGGGATCCATCAAGGAAGAGGGGGTAGGAACCTGGCACAAGTCTCTGCCACTGGGATCCATCCCCTCCCTTTCCTGATCTACCCCAAAATCCCCCCTCCCCACCCACAACACACCCAACGCCACCAAATTACCGGGAGCATGGGGTCCATGGCAACATGCTTCCAGAGCCACAGCTCAGGCTGGCTCAAAAGTGGCGCGATCTTCGCGGGCTTCGCGCCGTCGCTGGGCCTTTTGCGACATAGGATTAGGCCATAAAACATGCATCACTATGGCCAGGGCCACCAATTCCAGATGTTTCTCCTATTACATTTGCTTGGGAGAGGGCTGAGGAAAATCATGTACTTAATGATACAGCTGCAGGGCAAGGGAAGACCCATCATCTGGATGTCAGTATCTGTAGTTTTAAGTGTAACATCTACACTGGCTTTCACCAAAGAATCTAGATGGTGAACAAATATCAGAATACTTTTACATTTTAAATGAAGACTCATGGGGACTGGCTACCAAACTTGGTGGCTGTATTTAAAGGACTTGGGGAAGTAGAGAGATCCAGGGAATTACAAGCCTATACACTGTGTTTCTATATCTAGGTTAAAGGTAGACACCTAGAAGGAAACGGACAGATTAGATTGCGAGAGAAAAATATGGCTTCGTTAAGAATAAAATCGTGCCAGCAAACCAGATGAACAGCACATGGGCAGTCTGCTTTAAATTAAATTACTTTGAAGTATGTATAACCTGTGGAATTAAACTATGATATTGGAGGATGGAAGAAGTTGCAATTTGACATTTAGTAGAAGAAGATCAAAGTCAACAATGAAGCCATTTCAAATTACATTGATCAATTAGGTATCATGATATATTCATTCTTTATGGAAATAACCCCATGTTGAAGCAAGACTAGGGTCAATAAGGACTGGTTTACATCACATTCATAGGAATAAGTGAGCTCCCAGTCTAGAAATAATCTGAGTTTAACCAGATTATTTTGCCAGAAATCTGCCAATACCATAAATATGTAAGTAATGGAGTAAATCCAATGTAGTTCCAGACTATATCTCTTTAGGTTTGGCTAGCTAGCCTAAAGATAAATGGATGATGTCAGACTCATCAATGTAGAACATTTCAGATTCTACACTATATTTAATATGTAATGCGAGTGCACATGGTATCTAGAAATGTGTTCCATGTATATCAAGAGCAAACCAAGCCGCACATTTGATATCTCACTGTGGTTTTATCAACCATGCATATTAAAAGCCTCAGATTCAGGAGTATCTGCTTGGATAAATTCAGGTAATGAACCATCCACTATCTCATACAATAGTACTTGCTTTAACCCAGAAGGCAAAATGTTGTACTTACTGGTGAATCCCTTTTCTCTTTCTTGAAGGCAAAGGGGGGAAGGATCAAAGTCTCCACCAATGAGTTGTGTTACCTTCACAGATACAATGTGCATAAAAATGACTGAACCCCCTTTGCCTAAAGGAATGAGCATAACTCTCTGTCTTCAGTAAGACATCAGATATGTCAGTGATCTATTGTACAAGAAGTCCTTTGACGTACCGAGGAAAATACCTACTGGAAGACAATTCTAACAGGGGATGGGCCATAGCTCAGGAACAGAGCCGTTCTTGGCAGACCTAATCATAAAGGCACCACCCTGTATTCAGCCGAGTTCCCTTTTTATCAAGGGAGACTGAATAATGAAGTGTTGCCGATCCTCTTACAAACACAAGCTTAAATAAAAGTGGCCTGTCTTGTCCTGAGGAACGAATATAATCCACTGGTAAAGACTGTCCGCTAAAAAAGAAGGTATACACGAGTCGCGTGATGTAGCTGAGAATTCCAAGAAATTGGCCACAGACGTTACTGGATTCCTAAAACTTAGGCTTCTTTAATTTAAATAGAAATGTATTCCTTTAAAAACAAAACAAAGTCCTATTTTGGAATCAGACTCAAGGAGATAACTCATCAGCTGCCCTTAGTTATATAGGGCAGGGGTTCTCAATGTTTGGAGGCCTGGGTACCCCCTATCACGGTCCAATTTTCTGAAGTACCCCCTGCTAATTAACTGCTAATTAATTGGATTAATCAATCAAATTAGGTAATTAATCATTAAATAAAAAACTAAAACCATTTTAAATGTGAAAAATGTCTTATTCAACACTGTGTGTGTGTGTGTGTGTGTGTGTGTGTGTGTGTGTGTGTGTGTGTGTGTGTGTGTGTGTGAGGGAGACACACACACACATGCAAGGATCTTTTATTCTCTCCAAGTCAAATTTCCCAAAACCAGCTCCTCCCTCCCTCACCCCACCAAAATACATTTTCCAAAGTACAAAAATAAGCCCAAAACCAAAATCAGAGAGACAGAAGGGCTCCGAAAATAATTACAATTTAAAATCCATGTTCATTAACACTTAATTAGCTGCTGATGGGGTAGATAAGGGGCAGGGCTTGGAGTACCCCCAGCAAGAGGTCCACGTACCCCTAGGGATACCCGTACCACAGGTTGAGAACCCCTGATATAGGAAATTTATTTGTGCATGTAAAGAAAAATAATTCAGGGCAGGCACAGTGATTTGCTGAGAGCTGATCATAGAGTGGATATTCTTGGAGGAGCTTTGTACATAATACCAAGAGTTACTCATTATGGTCTATGCAGCAAAATAATGGGATCTGTATGCTTACCTTAAAGGTGTCCTCTGAAAAGGTTATATTTAAACTCCTGCTGACACATATATTGTCTAATGCTGACCTGATCTAAATCCTGGACTTTTTTTCCCAGGATACTTCCAGAGCTACTTAAATTAAGCTTCTTTATCTATAAAGTATGACTGATATCTAGCCTAATAGGATAAGTACAATGGTCTGTTAGTATGCAAGGGTGTTTAAAACAAGAATACTGAATATCACTGTGGTGAAATTCCCTGATTTTTCCCTATTTTCTACCTATTTAGTCACTTCTTTAGGACCTATTTAGCATCTCAGAAGTTTCCTGGAAAGGCTGCTAAATCATCCAGACACAGTGGCTGCTATCCTTGCTAGGATGGTGGTGTTGTGGTTGTGGCATTGGACCTGGAAGATCCAGGGTCAAACCCCTGCTCAGCCATGAGGCTTCCTGGGTGCAAAGGCGTCGCTCCGGTAGAGGTGGGGCTGTAAGTATCGCTCCATCCTAGTCCCTTTACCAAGCGAACAGGAGGCGGCCCCGCCCCCTCATTGTCAGAGCCTTTCCCGTGCGGAGAAAGCAGCAGGCACTGGGTGACCTTGGGCCAGCCACTATCTCTCAGCCGAACCTACCTCACAGGGTACTGTGAGGACCAAAGGAGGTGGGGGAACCATATACAACACCCTGAGCTCCTTGGATAAAGGGCGGTATAAAAATGTGAATGAATGAATATTGTTTGAACATCTCCTTGCCAACCAACTGGTAACAATGAATTTGGCTTTATAGGAACAGAAGAAGAGCCTTGCTGGATCAGGTCAAGGGCCTGTCTAGTCCAGCTTCCTGTATCTCACAGTGGCCCACCAGATCCCCCTGGGAGCACACAAGACAGTAAAATATCTTTATGCTGTTGCCACTCCCTTGCATCTGGCTACTACTAAATCCAGGAGGTTGCATATGCCCATCATGGCTTGTAACCTGTGATGAATGTTTCTTCCATAAATCTGTCCAATCCCCTTTTAAAGGCATCTAGGCCAGGTACCATCTCAACATCCTGTGTCAAGGACTTCCACAGATTAATTATGTGCTGGGTAAAGAACTATTTCCTTCTGTCTGTTCTAACTCACCTGTCAGTCAGTTTTATTGGAACAGTTGTAGTAACCTGGTTCTGGTGTTGGTGTAGGTGAACTTTATATTCACATATTCAGCATATATGTGAATATAAATATGCTGATGGGTTCTGAGCTGCCTATGATGGATCAGGAGAGAGATCTGGAGGAGGGGGTGGACAGCTCAATGAAAGTGTCAATCCAGTGTGTGGAGGCTGTGAAGAAGGCAAATTCCATACTTGGGATAATTTAAAAAGTGATTGTGAATAAAATGGCCAATAATATGCCATTATACAAATCAATGGTAAGGCCACATATGGAGTACTATGTCCAGTTCTGGTTGCCACATCTCAAAAATGATATAGTGGGACTAGAAAAGGTGCAGAAGAGAGCAAACCAAACAGTTAGTGGGGTAGGGCACCTCCCTTATGAGGAAAGGCTACAGCGTTTGGTGCTCTTTAGTTTAGAAACAAAGTCACCTGAGGGGGGACATGATTGACAGCCCAACTTTATTGGGCTGATTATGACAGTGGAACAGAGGTCTGTTGTCGTAACAGGCCATACGGCAGTGTGCACAGCACGCCACCAGCAGCCATTTTGGAGCCACAGCTGCAAATGGTGGCGGCAGTGGCGGCCCGCTGACACAACTTGCGACCATCTCTGGAGGAAGCAAGCCAGTGAAGGGGGGATATTGTGGGCAGGGAGGAGTTCTGAGGTGGAAGGGAGGGGAAGGGAGGGGTGGAACCAGCGGCAATGGCGCGTGTCAGAGGATCTTATCACCTCTTTCAAAAACCTCCCTGCCCCTTTTCCCTCCTTGGACAAATGCCACCAAAATAGGTAGCGTATGTCAGAGGAGACCCATAGGCATCCCGATGGCTTTTTACTTACCTCCCATGTGCCTTTGGGTTGCCCCCCCCCCAGTTTGCAGTGTGCACCTTTTGATTGTATGCTGCATCAGCACTGGTGACAGGCACTGGTGACAGGGGATAGAATTGGGGTCTGAGACATATACAATGATGCATGGGGTGGATAGAGTGGATAGATGTAGGTTCTAGATGTAGATGCAGGCAAAGAACAGAAGCAAAGAACAGGAGATTCTAGTGCTCAAGGTTTTATAGACTTTCCCCCCATACACGTGTGTGTGTGTGTGTGTGTGTGTGTGTGTGTGTGTGTGTGTGTGTGTGTGTGTGTGTGTGTGTGTGTGTAAAACACAACGGGAAAGTGTGCATCCTTTTATGCTCAAGAAGACATAGTCTTGGATCAATTTTGACCAAAAGGTGATTCAATACAATGAAGGAGGACACATGGTGAATGACAAAATTGGAATGATTTATCCACATCATTTTGATGGAGCCTATTTAAAATCTCATCCCATTAACACCCATTGCCCACCTAATGAGTATAAATAATTGACAACATTCATTAGAAACACTGAAGACCTGAGACAAGGGAAAAGTCAGGATGGTGAGGCTACCTGTGAAAAGTGGATTCAGGACTGGGGACAGTCAAGAGTTTTGATGCAGATGGCTAGTGTCTTTGAGTGTTTTCACAGTAACCCGTTTGCTCTAAATCAGATCTCTAATCATCCGCAAGAAGGACAAGTCTCACACAGTAGCGTTATGAGACCCTGGACTTCATGATGAGATAAAACAATAATTGAATTTTATTTCCTGTCACGAACACCTAGTGGCACTTGTATTTATACAGCCGACTTTACATACCGTACATATCCAACAAGGATCTGTATGGAAGGAAGTGCTACTACTGAAGAGTCTGGCTCAGTTGGGAGAGCTGCTGACTTCAAAGCCCGAAGACCGGTGAACTTGATAAGTTCGAGACATGCCGCCGGCAAAAAGCTGTGAAAGTCTCCAGGAGGAGAGATAAGAGCTTCCAGCTGCATCGGTTGCGTGTGGGAGGCGCCAGCCAGCAGAATTGTCAGACTGTAAAAAGGATACCACCTGCAAAGTAGCCGTTCATGAAAGATTGGACATTTATATATACTATATTGTAAAAAACCCCAAGGGGGGTTAGGACAGCCTGCCCAGGTACACCGCCTTGGATTAAAGTTGGAGGAGAAATCCAATGACCAAGAAAGGCGGTATATAAATACTGTATATTATATTATTACCGTATTGTCCCGAGTATAAGACGCACCTGATTATAAGACGCACCCTTAAAGTTTGGTGCTATTAAAAAAATTTAATTAAATCACTGGCATTAAATTTATGCCTGATTATAAGACGCACCCCTAGTTAAAAAACTTAAATTAGGAGAAAAAAGTGAGTCTTATACTCAGACCAATACGGTATATTACTGGGCCAAAACAAGACCCCTGTAATGAGACATTCCCTGGACCAGTTCGGATGATACATCCAGCCAGCTCTGCCTGCCTGCCACACAATGTGGGATGTCAGTCTGCACACTCCACTCCCCTTTTGATATGGTGTCCCATATAATGGTGTGTGAGGTGATTCATCAAAAATGCCCCTCACATTTGGTTTATATACTACATTAGTATTTTAAATCGTGTGTGAGGCTAAGTTCAAGTGAACCACCGACCCCATGATTATGAGACCATGGGTGGTACTCTGAAAGAGGGGTGGGTGGGATGTGCATGCTCACACCCCGCACTGCAGGTAGGTGAGACTGGTTGGACATATTGGACATCATGATTACCACCATCACCAGTTAAGGTAATGTTTGGAAGCACCAAACATCCATTTTACTCCCCAAGGGAGATGGTCTTTCTCTCTGACAGTTCATTTGTCAGCATATTGCCTGACATTTCTTGCAAGTTATTTATCCTTTACCCAGAAACACATCAGGAAGATACACATAAAGTACAGTACACTGAAGTAGAAATGCCCAGATCTGTACCTGTGTTCAGAACATTCTGTACATCACTTGGCCTCCTGGGTAGTCCAAAGTATAAATCAATACAAAACAGAATTTGGGGGGCT
The DNA here is from genome assembly GCA_026170595.1 of Plestiodon gilberti rubricaudatus. NCBI lineage: Eukaryota > Metazoa > Chordata > Lepidosauria > Squamata > Scincidae > Plestiodon > Plestiodon gilberti. Next base: position 69,923,961 of record JANXHW010000001.1, read on the forward strand.
GATTCTGTACACTTTCTCTGTTTTGTATTTCCCTGAACTTTTTATTTTTTGTTCATGTGAGTTTTTTAAACACTCTGTGAGAAGATTAATACATAAATCCTGTTAACAATAATGAGATTTACTCATACAACTCCCTACACACCTCTTTAGAAATTTAGCCCTTAAGCTTAGAAAGCATTTGGGGGATAATTATATTTTTCCTATTCATTGCTGGTTTACAGATTAAACGTACTGTGCTGTAACTATACAAAGGAGTTTCTCCTGGTAATGTTTTCTTTTCCATCTCATGGAACAAAATTATTATATTGGCTAAAACCATCTATGATAGGTGAGGATATGCATTGTTCTCTTTGGAGTCTCAGGAGAGGCAAACCAATAGGGATGACACTGTGTATGTTATGCTGAGTTATAAATAAAGAAGAGAATTCATGGCAATAGTTTCACATTCAGTGCATCAATTCAATCTCACTGAGAGTTAGCACACTGTGAGTGACAAGGTCACCATTCAGTGAACCCCTACTGTCCATGAACGAGGGCTGCGTTGTCCAGCCATATGTAATTCTTCTGCCTTGCATTGGGGTACTTGTGGTGATGAGGCTGATCAACTATTACAGGGTAGGACAAAAAGGGGCTACAGCACATGGGGTTGCCATCTTTCTGACAGCGGATCTGTCAATGAAGAGGCAATGGTGGAAAAAGTGTTACCAGTTCAGTTTCTTTCAATCATGCACAGGGGTCTGCCAAATCATCATCATCATCATCATCATCATCATCATCATCATCATCATCATCATCATCATCATCATCATCACCTGCCTATCTACAGAAGCATTCAGGGTTTCCAATTTCCAATTGTGAGGAATATCAATAAGTAAACCAGTGCTTCATTTCATCAATTCCTACAAATTTGTCCACTGCAGTTCTATAGTTCTTCACAAAAGCACAACTATGGGCAGTGGAGATAATTCCATAGGCTGAAGACTGAACTCCATTCATAGTTCTGAACGCACAAACACTGAAGAAGATATCAAGCACTTACAGGTTGGGATGAGATTAGCTATGAGTGAATGAAATGTTTCAAGTTCATGTTTGAAACGACTGAATATGTTGAAGCTCACTAAGAGATCCCAGTTGTGTGTAAGGCTTTCTTAACATTATGAACAGAAAAATAGCCTTGATAGACTCACTAAACCATGGTTCCACATGTTTGATACATATTTTGTTAACGAACAGCTCAATCCTAACCAATTTTCCAGGACCGATGCAGCCGAGCCAATGGGGCACACACTGCATTCTGTGGTGAGGTAGTCACGGAGGCCTCCTCAAGATAAGAGAACATTTGTTCCCTTACCTCAGGGCTGCATTGTGGCTGTATCAGCACTGGAAAGTTGGTTAGGATTGGGCTGTAACACCCTCAGATTTTGCAGGTGCAGAGCCAAGTTGACCCATAAGGAGGCAGGGGCTTTCCCTGGGACAAGGGAACGAATGTCCCCTTGCCATGGGGAGACTTTCTGCCTGCTAAACTCCACCATGGGAAGCAGTGTAGCCCATGACAGCTCCACTGCATCGGCATGGGGAAGTTTAGGTAGGATCGGGCTGTAAGAGACTGACCTCCAAAGTTGCTATCAACCAAAGAACAGCTGAGACTAATGTAGATGGACAAATCCCAGTTCAGGTGTTGTAGGGAGGGTTAGACAGTGACCATGACAAGTGCAAGTGGTCATTTGCCAAGAAGCAACTTACTATTGACCTACACTGGAAGCTGATCTTCTCTCATGTTGCTACTCAGAGAGTACAAGACTTTATGGTTGACCAGCTTCCTATGTAGAGACTTTATGGTTGACCAGCTTCCTATGTAGTCCTATATACAACATGGCAAACTACTATGTGGTCAGTGGTCATCTGTATCCACCCCATAACGTTTCAGTTGGGTTTGTTTCTACCTATCAAGAATATGATTTTGAACTGGAATTTCTGCCAAAGTTTCCACTTCAATAAGCTAACAAAAATACAAGAGACACTTCAAGTTGCAATATAGTTGTCAGCCACCCAACAGAAGCCATAGAGGTGTCTATGTAAAAAAAAAGTCCTACATCTTTCCAAAGACTGTAACACTTAGGACCCCTTTCTTCTTCCCATTCTTCCCAAAGTGGCCACTGTGGATTCAGAATTCTTGACTGGTAATTGCAAAATCAACTTACAGTATTGAATGTTGATATATTAGCATTTCTTGAACTGAATAGGCAGACCCTTGTTCCTTTCTTTCATTTTCAAAATCCAAATTTCAAATTCCTATTTTAGCATTTCGCACTTGGACAGATTCACAGCCAACGTTGAAACTCAGTTTAACATTGCTAAAATGGCACTTCATGGTTCACCCCACATCATCGTTCAAGGGAGGTAGATGTGCTGCCCTGATTTCCCAGAGATCTTATGACTCTTAAGAGCATTATGCCTGAAGGCATGTCCCCTTAGGCACGTCCTGTGGAAGGCAACAAAAGATCCCATGAGCCTGAATGAGAAGAATGACTGTGGGAACTACCTCTTTTGTATACAGTACATAAAGTGTTATGCAGTGTAATACATCACAGGAGTTCACCAATGTCACTCTAGGTTGCAGTTGTTATGTGAACTATGTTAGACAGCAAGGCAGAATTGTTTTCAGTGTAGTCCTTAGGGAGTCCTTCAAAAAAGAAAAAACAATGATTTTGAAGGTTCATTTCAGTGCCATGTAACAGAGATCTTAAGGGTTATTCTGTTCTCCCAATATTGTGTCTCACAGCTGTTTTCTGCTTTCCATTGGGGGGAAAATATAAAATATTTTCTGGACTAAATAAATAAATAAATATCTCCAACTCCACTGGGTGAGTGAGTGCAGTCAATTGGTTGCTTACTCCACAGGAGATCAAGGCCAATTCCCAGTTTAGGTAGTCATCATTGGAGCTGTGGGGCCCGATTGATTGGAAACATTTTTGTGGGGCTTCAGGTTCACAGCCAAAGTCTATAGAATCTTAGAGATATAAATAAATTTTATTATAGACCTATGGTAGAATGGAAAGCAATCAAAATGTGCGCTTTGTAGCAGCATGGTGCTCAGTAATCCGGAAGTTCAGCAATGACACGTGACATCATCACTGAGCGCCCAGAGATGGCATCACGACTGCTTTGTGACAATGCGCAGGAAGAGAAGGGGTCCGTCCACCAGCACAGACCCCTTACAGGGAATATAGGTGCTTACCACATGGGAAGGGGCTTAGTTTCTGCAACAAAATACACTTCTGGTTCTTGAATCTGTTACTGCAAAATTGAGAAGTCCCCAAGAATTCAGGAGTTGGCCAATCTTGGTCTCTCTCACAGAGTTGTTGCAGTTGTTGCATCCACCTATCTATCTAATGTTCCATGTTTGTGTACCTAGATGTCTGTCCTCTTCCTGAATCACTTTGCTGCCAGGTCAAGATAAATCGTCAAGAAATTCAAAAGCGTGGAGGTTAATATCCAGTCTGTTCCACCTGTAATCTTCTCTCAAAGGATACAGCTACATCACCATCACAGGTATACGTAAGTTTCATCCCCTTTGTGACATCAGTAGTCATTACACCAATCCTTTTCCTCACGTCCATTTTCACAATTACAACCACCAAAATTATTGAATGTGCAGCTGCTATGCATTCCATGTCTTTTTTTTAGAAAAGCATTGATTCATTCATGTATTACCGAATGGTCCATTTGATCTCATCGGGAATGCAGCCCCTCTACTGTGAGGATTAAGGGGCGGGGTTTCTTTGCCTGCCCCTGCCCTGCATGAGGCAAGTGTGGAACATTCAAGCATCTGATTAGCCCTGGGCTGAGTGGGGGGATGGAGGTAAGGTAGCATTTGCAATGTGCAGGCTCTGTCCTTAGCATCCCAATGCTGGAGGCAGTAGCGTCGCTGGAGGTGGGGCAGAACGCTAAGTTCTGCACCATGCTGACCTCCATTACTCACTGGCACGAGGCAGCCCCACCCCATCGCCTTCAGAGCCATTCAGTGAGGCAAAGGCAACACGCAAGGAGTCTCCTGCGCATTGCTTTCGGCCCACTGAATGGCTCCAAAGGCATGGGGTGTGGTCGCCTTGTGCCGGTGAGTAATGGAGGTCAGCGCGGTGCAGAACTTAGCGTTCCACCCCACCTCCATCGACACTACTGGCTGGAGGCTTCATGCCTCATCCAACCCATCCACGGAATAGTCTAAGCTTAGCTGGTCATCCTCAGGATTGGGTAGGAATGTTTTGCTCACTGCTTGATTGGTGGGAGTTTGTTTGTTTTGCCTACCCTGGACCGTCCTTGACTTGTGGTGTTGTTAGCCAGGTTGGCCAATTCTGGCAGGTATAGGGTATAGGTACAGGGAGGTATAGGGTATAGGTACAGGTATAGGTACAGGGAGTAGGATTAGGGATTTGTTGTTCTCCCAAAGGTAAGCAAGAATCAGAAGGGGAACTAGAACCTATCACAAGGTACTGTCTGGCTCAGGGATGCAGGCTGGTGACCTCTCAGGCTTGAATTGCAAAGTCCATCACAAAGGCTGTCAGGCTTCAGATGGATGGAGCAATTCGGCTGCCTTGACCCCATTTCCAGGGTTTGGTGTTAAAAAACTTGGGTCACTGAAAACCTTGGGTCATTGAAAGACGATCCCAGGTTGGAACCAGGGTAGTAATGCCCAAGAGGGAAGCAACAGTGGTGTCTGTGTCCTCCAGAGTAGGTGTTCGCATTTAGCTGGGGAGGAGCTTATTGAGTTAGGATTTGCTGCAGGATGTGTTGCATTGTTATTTGTAATTAATACAGTGGCCCAATTCATAGCAAAGTTGATCTTGTATCATGTCATCTGTGGGGGGGGGGATGTCCCTGGGCAAACACCAATTCTAGGAAACCAATTCTTACGAGGATTGTAAGAAACTTAAGATGCCTGTACCGATATTATTATTATTATTATTATTATTATTATTATTATTATTATTATTAAACAGTATTTATATACCGCTTTTCAACAAAAAGTTCACAAAGCGGTTTACAGACAAAATCAAATAATTAAATGGCTCCCTGTCCCAAAAGGGCTCATAATCTAAAAAAGATGCACCAGCAAACAGCCACCAGAAAAGACACATACTGTATATACACATTTACAGCTATCCCAGGTTATAACTTTCTTTCTTAAGTTATTTGGCAAGTTTCTTTCTTGTCATTTCAAAAAAAACCCTGATGGAATAAGTCAGCATGTGCAGGCATTTTTCTTTAGAAATATAGAATCCAATAGAGTTCAAAGCCATTTTCACTCATCTCATTCAGCAGATGGTGCCTTGATTTAAGATGCCAAGGCCTGTAATATGCAGATGACACCATTTGATAATGTTTCTATCCAGTGACCCACCAACGGTTTGTTAACATGACCTCATGTGTCCATATGGGCTTTGTGATAATTAGTAATGTGTACAATTTAGGAATCTCTTGACTCTCCCATTGCCCCTTCACCCTCCCAATAAACACATGAGACAAGTTGTTTGGAATAATATAAATTGGGCCACATTTTATTGAAAGCCAATCAAACACTTGAATAAACCCACAGCAGACCAAGTCTCCCCCATTATTATTATTATTATTATTATTATTATTATTATTATTATTATTATTATTATTATTATTATTATTATTATTATTAACAGTATTTATATACTGCTTTTCAACAAACCCCTACAGGAGACAGTAACCCCCCATTGATTCCCTTTTCGGGCATTCCTACCCTGACTCACATGCAGACTGTCAATTGATGGCCCAAACGTCTCTATGCCAGCCCCAAAATGGCACATGTTGCACCGCCGGCCACAGTATCACCCGCCTGCCGCTCAGGGCCCGATCCTGCTGACTGGGGGCCCACTGCACCCTTTTCACGACGCCTCTGAGCTGCACATTGGAAGCTCCTCAGCATATATCTCTGCCATGAACTCACTGTATTGGTGCGCCAGGGGAGCTTGTGCTCCCCCGGCGCAGGGTGTTGTAAACGTGCTGTAAAGCATTTTTATGGCACCCAGTGAGTAAGGGCCGCCAGCGCAGAGGCCGGCGGCCCTTGCCCCGGCTCCTACCTGGCCCTATGCCCACCGGAGCAGGTAAGCCCTACACAGGCTGGGGCAGGGGAGGGGCAGACCGGATGGTGAGTGAGGGCGGCCATAGGCCGCAGTGGGCCTGGAGAGGTTGGGGATACCAGTGGTGAGACGCGCCGATATCAAAAGCCCTCTCCAGACCCGGCGCGGCTTTACACGGAGGGCTAGAATGTGCACGAGATCCAGAGCTCGCGTACATTCGAGGAGGCCCATTGGGCCTCCAGTTGCTTACACCCAGGGAAGGGGACGATCGTTTGCACTGTTAAAGTCGTTTGCGCTGTTAAAGTCATTTCATTTTGTGGTGTTAAAGTTGTTCATTATAAGTTGTTTCGCTTAAAGTTGTTGAAGAAAAAAATGAATTCCTGGCAGGGGCCACTGTCTGTGTGGAGTTTGAACGTTCTCCCCATGTCTAAGAAAGCACACATTTATTTCAGTGTTTAATATTAGAAGTGCTTGGGGTCTTTATTTAGAAGTTTGGTGATGTTTTTGTGACCAGAAATAAACTCTTATTTATGCATATCAATTAGCCTACAGTAAAATTGATTTTCATTATAAGTCGTTTTGCTTAAAGTTGCAGTTTCCATGAACCTACCAACAACTTTAAGTGAGGACTTGCTGTATTTGAATGCTACATGCTATATTTTGCAACGTCAATGGATGGTGTGTTACGTATATTTATCTGAAAGGATGTATGAATGAACATATGAAACAAGGCTACAGAGACAGGATTGCAATAGCTTTCTTCTGTGTGCATGCTTTTTTTTTTTTTTTCAAAAATCCACACTGCATTTGCAATTCTTTTATATGTTTGATGATGTTGAACAGTGAAGACTTATCCAAATGTGTTGTGAATCCATATTTGAAAGCCTATTATGAGAAGAGGTGGGGGACAGAAGCCTTTGTGCATGAATTTCTCACTGCATTTCTTCTGACAACAATGTACCTGTTCCCATGAACTGAATCAGGCTTCTGAATAGGAAGCTTGCAAAATCTTGGTCTCTATTATTAGTGATTGAATAGATGACAACTAGGGCTGAAATGGAGAGTGTATTTCATGAAAAGCATCACTCTCATAAAATGCTCTTTCCTGTTTGACAATTGCTCACCTGTGCAGGAGGATGGCAGAAACAAATTGCTCTCACTCTGATTAGGCTTTATGATGTCATCACGTAGCCAAGTCTGACTGGCTGCATAACAATATCCCTAAGAACATAAGAAGAGCCTTGCTGGATCAGGCCAAAGGCCCATCTAGTCCAGCTTCCTGTATCTCACAGTGGCCCCACCAGATGCCTCCAAGAGCACACAGCCAACAAAATAACCTGTTTCCTGTTGTCACCCCCTTGTACCTGGCACAGAGAGAACCTACTTCTAAAGCCAGTTTATTTGTTTAAATGAAACCAAAGCTGAAGAAGGGAAGAAAGCAGACTTGGTGAGCAGAGTGCCAAAAAAGTTAAGCAACATAAAGGTTTTTGTGAATGTTTTTGCCCTCCTCAGCCCCCTTTTATCCCAATACTTCCAAAATACTGCAAAAAATTCAGGGTCGCCCTACAAAAATCAGCATTTATTTTTCTAATTGTTCTGCATCTGGGTACTTTCTGAGTCTTCTGTAATTCTGTCATTTAATGGGGGGAGCAAGATCAGAAAACTCTGACACCCTTGTTTCCATTTTGTTTTTGTCAACATTATCATTGAGACCAGTACAATTTTCAACAGCTAGGCATTTTTTTCCTGATTTTATGCTAAAGTCATATCAAGCGAACTCCTATAATGATAAATGTCTACATTAAAACCATCACTGCTAATAGTATTCCATATCATTTATCTTTTGTACAGCGTGACCAAATTACAATGACCACATGACTATAGCCACTTATGATTAATGATGGCTTAACATACTGTCTGACAGTAAAGCTTTGGGGAGGAAAATTATCATATATTTTAAAAATTCCAGCTATACATTCACTTAAACAATAGTAATTTTCACCGTAATTGTTTAAAAGGCATGCTACCTTGCTTTGATGCACAGCTAGGTTTACAGCACAATCCTATGCATGTCTACTCAGAAGTAAGTCCCACTGTGTTCAGTAGGACATACTCCCAGGTAAGAATATAGGATTGCAGTCTTACTGGACCACTGATTTTGAGGGAAATAGCTTTTCCTTCACAGGCGACATATTTGTCGTTAGCGATTCTCAAATTCTTCAGAGATGCTGCACAACATTAAAAGATTCCTTCAGAAACTGTCAGATGGATGTGCCAGATGAAATTACAATAGGTAGAAAGAAAAACAACTCCAAGCAGAAAATATGACATTACGTATAATGACGTTTTAGTTAGGATACTTCCCAGTGAGGGCTAGAGTCATGACATCAGGTAAAAGCTTAGTTCAAGGCATCTTAATAGAAAAGCCAAATAGTGGATGTTTCGACACTACTCGTGTGAAATAAGGGGACTCCTAAATGGGCATTCCTGGGCATCCCATTCACTTCCTGGGCATTCCAAAGGCTGCAATATGACACTTAGTTAATCCAAAGTCAGTACTGATACACAAATCAGAGGAGCTATTTGTAAATTTGTCCCTAGAAATGGAATGGGGGGAGAGAAGGCTACCGCAAAATGATTAGGCTATTCCTACAGTAGCTATGAAGCTGAAAATGGGCATGCCATAGACTTGAGCCCTTGAAAAAGGGCATCCCCTGGCATGCTTTCCTTACCTTACACAGGAATTGACGTACCTCCCAAGCTCGTTTGCTATCTAGTGGATTGAGCTGAGGCGCTTGACCCCGTAAATTAATACATTTCTTAATTAATTAATGGCTTTTTTTACGCCCCTCCTATATTGCTTGTTTTGCCCTTAGCGGCCTGGGAACAGGTGCTGGATCTTCGCGCGTGACGAATCTCAGCTGAGTCAAAGAATAGCAGCGAAACGTGGTAAGGTCAATTCCAGGACAAGTGCCAGGACAATTTCAGCTTGCCGGGGGCCAGCCGGGACAGACCCCTGGAATCCGGGACTGTCCCAGCCAAATCTGGACGTCTGGTAACCGAAGGTACTCTTATTACTGAAATGGTTCATGTGCACCCACACATGTTTAAAGTACTTCCAGGCTAGTCATAAAATTAAGATATTGTATATGCTACCAGAAAAGTCTGAAAATGGGACATTTTTGTACCTTATAGTAAACACTTGGATCATGTTTGCTAGTTCTCAGCACTTGTCTGTAAAAATTTGCTCGCAAGAGGATCTTGACAATGGAGCAGTTGCAATATAATAGCACACAAAAGAGCAGTTCTGGTCCTTTTGACATGCTGAATCAGGGACTTATTGGTGTCTCCAATCCTCCTATTTCTGGTTGTCAAAGGCACACGTCGTTGAGGATAAGACCCATTGAACTCAGTGGGGGACCCGTTTCAAAAATGTGTGCAGAACTGGCCTGCTTTAGCTGATAATTACCTGGGTTGGGTTGCTAATGAACTCTGCTAAGCTATGACCCACATCAAATGTGATTCATTGAGAAGATTTTTTTTTTACAGAGCTAAAACCATAACTCTGTAAAATGACATGTTGATACATATTCAGATCTAGCCTTGGCCAGTTTAGTGAGAACAGTTCCTACCAATTCTCTCCCAGGGGTTCTGGAATTCTCCACGCAAGCTCATGATTGAGGGGACTTTCCTTCTCAATCCAGGAGCTCTGAGCTCTACAGAGCAGCTTGTGTATTTTGCAAGCAAGCAGCCAGTTAGTCAGCATTCCCTGTGCAAGAAATGAAACCTACAACTGATCATCTGCTAGTTAATCCCAGTCCTCATTCTTCCATGGCCATATGGCCAAAATGGGAGGGGGAGTAAGTTATGTCCTCTCCAATGCCCGAGACCAGTTGTTCTCTCTCTCTCTCTCTCTCAAAACTTGGTTCTTCCAGGAAAGCTAAAATCCATATGACATATAACACTGAGATTATAGAGAACCTGCATCCCAGATTTTGTTACTTTTGTATGGCCATTACATTCATAAGGAGTTTAGAAATAAAGAAAAAATGGCATATGAAGAGTTCATTTGAAAAGTATCAATACAGTGTTTTTAAAAACTCTCACTTTATTTTGGTAGACTGAGTATAAAAAGCATGGCAGATCTGAAAAGTGTCCCACTGGTTGATCATTACGGTATGTGTTTATGAGTCTTAGGGTGCAATCCTGCGCAAGTATCGAACGGCGGAGCAAGCATTCCGCCGTTCGAAGCCGTCGCAAATGTGCCAAAAAGCACGTTTGTGATGACTTGCAAGTAAGGGCAGCCGGCATGGAGGCGGCTGAGGTAAGTGCAGCTCAAGCGGGCGCAGGGGAGGTCCAGACGGCGAGGGAGGCCTGCTGTTGGTCAAGCCGGCCCGGGGGGGGATGGCTGCGGCCATATTCCTGTCCCCTTCCCGAGCCGGATCTGCCATTACAGGGCCTCCTCTGACTTCCGCCAGCGAAATTGCTGGCAGAAATCCGAGGAGGCCCATTGAGGCCTTCCAACGCTACACCCAGGGGAAGGGGACAGCCATCCCCTTCCCCCAAGGAGACTTCGAGAAGCGGGAATAGGATCCGGCAGGCACCCTGGGCCGCCCACCAGATACTTAGTGAGGATTGGGCTGTTACTGTACAATTCACACATCTTTCATACTGCAGACAGGGGTCCCTGGTAAGGTGACTTATTGCAACGCTGGCCAGGGTGCCCGTGCCAGCATCGACAATGGCTTTAATGGAAAAGGAATTTCAGCAGGTGCAGCTGGCATAGCAAATATGTGAGGAAACCCTCTCTTTTTACACAGTGATGAAAGGTGCAGGAACTCTGTCCTCCTAAGTGCCTGGTTGTGTGAGTATCTAGGAAGGCCTGCAAATACATAATTGATCCTTTGGTTACAAAGCAAATATTTTGTGAGCTTTAATTTTCAATATGGACATTGTCATTGCAATGAACCCTACTTTCCATCTTTTGTGCATTTGTTCATGCCAGTCTGCAACCACAGTTTCTCCAGTCTTCTTTGGGGCCATTTTTTGTCTTAGAAGAAGCATAAATTGGCAGAGATCACAGAATGAACATAACATCACAGCTCTGTAGCTAATCAGATTTGAGTACATGGCATCATCACTGTGGGCAAACAGAGCATTCCCATTGTCCTCGGATTGAATGTGGAGGAGAGAACTGTTGGAGGAGAGAATGTGGAGGAGTATCGCTGTTGCCCGCCCAAGCAACTGACCTACATCCCTCTTTCGTCCATTGCATCGACTGTTGCATTGCTCTCCCTCACTGCATCATGCAAATCATTTTTGTGCATAGGTACACACTGCTATTTGGTATAGAATATGGATGAAGATTTGCATTTAGAAGAGTGACTTATGGCACAATTCTATGCTTGGGCAGTGCTAGCACTGCAACAGCAAATATGTTGTAAAGCACATCGCGGCAACCAGAGAGTAGGAAGCACGAGCAGGAAGGCGAGGGAACATGAGGCAGTACTCATATAGTAACCCTACTGTACTGCCTCATGCCCTCACAAGATCTGGGTGCTGCCATGTTGGATCTCATGAGATTTCACGAGATCCAAGATGGCGGCGCCTGGAAAAAAGGTACTTTTAACCTTTTCTGAAGTGGCAGCAGAGGCTTCATCCTGGCCCAGAAAGCCCGGGACCAACCTGGGACCAGAGCCCGGAGCCGGGGACGGTCCCGGACATTCCGGGACAGATGGTAAGCCTATAAGGCCAAGCCCACATGAGAAGAGCCCACAGTCCTGGGGCTTCTCTGTGTTCTAAAGTTTATCCATTTTTTTTTTAGAGTGAAAGCTGGTGTGGGGAGGTGCTGCAGCATGAGCTCCTCCTATGTAGTCCAGGGTGTCTCATGTTACCCCACTAGCATGGAAGGGAGCGGGGCTGTCATTGAAGTAACATAAGGCCTCGGTTGTTGGTGCTGTTGTAGAAGAACTGCATCAATTTTCTTCTTACATACCATGTGACGCAGGCTTACCAGATCGTCGCCGGGACGGGAGCAGTCTACCCTTAAGGGGGTGGGGCGTGGGTGGGGCCAGAATGCGTTGTGTAGACCGCTCCCGTCCTGGGTAAGGGTAGACCGCTCCCGTCCCGGCGACGATCTGGTAAGCCTGATGTGATGTGACTCTCCACAAATGCTACGCAAAGTTGTTCTAAAGAGCAGAAAGCCAAGCTCTCCCTTTATTTATCGCTTTTCCAAAGAATTAAAGAAAATATTTCTCAGCACTGATTTTTCAAAATGTAGTTACAGTATTTCTCTTTGGGAAAAGGTTGTGCTGGCTAGCCAATGGAAAATCAATGAAACTTGCAGTAAATGATCAAATGCAGCTTGTGACACTTCAGTTGTCATTGAATTTTACCCAGAAGACAATCAATACTTGGTTATACAATGAAGCACACCTGGTAGGTGGTAGAAGTCGACACTGCACAGTATACAAACACAAAGTCAGGTGATTTGCTCTTTTCAGGAGCCATTCTATTACCTTTAAACCATAAAAATGGCCTCTGGGGCTACAAACCATTTATTGTCCTTCAGTGACTTTGGGTCAGACAAGATCATTCTCTGTGTTATATGATAGCACTTTTTTTTCCCTTTCACTAAAGAAGTCTCCCAATCAACCAATAGACTGCCAGGCATGCAGGCTTGTTTTTGTCTTCCAGATGATTATCAGCTACTCCAACCCAGTTGAGCTTGCTTTGACACTTCCACACTACTCCATCAAAACCTTCTGAAGGAAACTTACTCACCTACTCGCCCTTTGATCCCCAGCTGTCTACATTCATGCACCACAGTACAGTTCACCAGGAACGCCCATGCTGGGATGAACCATTGCCAGGTTTCTGAAACATAAAGCGCAATGAATTGTGTGTCACTGAGAACCCAATTCAAGGAACAGGGTGGATGTGTTGGAATGAGAGGTCATCACATTGACGATGCTTTATTGTGCCAACATTTGCATGGCATTCAGAGAGGTGTGTTAATCACCAGGTTTATTCGTGATTAACTTGAGAAACCCCAGCAGATCATGCCTTGTTTTCCCAGTTCCTTCTTCCAGCTTATTCTCACATGGTTTATTTTCAGAAGAGTCAAGATATCACCCCTTGTAAATGTGTGTGATGGGAGGATGCTACCGCTGCAATCCTATACTCTTCCCTGGTATACTCATTAAATTTAATGAGCAGATATGTGTAGGGTTGTGCTGTAGATGTCTTGCAGCTAAAGTCTTTTACGATACATCTACATGTTTACTATAGTATACGCTTTTGCTGACTATGGTCCACATTATTGGATGTATCTGATGAAATGAACTTCGGCCCCCCAAATGTATGCTACAAATAAGTTGTTAGTCTTTAAGATGCAACAATACTCTGTTATTTTTACTGTTGTGTGTAGATTACACTAAGGATAATGACTTTCCCAAGGCCACTTCCTGAGTTTCATGGTTGAGTTGGAATTTGGAGTCAAGACATCCCAGTCCAAGTCAAACACTGCCCACGACTGTATAACATGTCAGCTCTCTGATAAGCTAGTGTACTCAGAATACACCAAGCTCTGGCATCTAAATGCCTTAAAGGGAAGGGTCTTTCCAGAAGGGGGGAGAAAAGCCTTTTCAACTGTTATTAATTAAGGAACATTAACTTCAATGGCAGCTCGATCCCGTCGCATCCAAATTAGATAGCAAATGTATCATTGACCTTGATTGGAGTGACACCTAATAACTCAGTGTTATAAAGAAGTTACCAAGTTTAATATCACCATCTGTGAAGTGCCTAGCAGGATATTTAGGTGTGTGCTTCATTGTAGGACAGTAAGTAATCCCATTGCACCCAATGACAATAAATGCTGTTAGATTCATAATTAATGTTTGGCACTTTCTTAAGTTATTTGCTCATCTGAAATTCCATTTGTTCAACAGAAAACAATGTGATTTATGTATATATTGAGCCACCAAAAATGAAAGTCTGCAGAAAAGAAATAATTTAATATGTCTCTCCCATTTTAAAATAATACAGTATTCCCACCAACCAGGCAATCCCTTTGGAGATAGAAAGTGCAGGAGAAAAATATTTTAAATAAATAATGTTTCAGAAATCTCTGGAAGAAACCAGAAGTTGCAACGTCTTAGCCAGTGCACAAAGAGTGGATGAGTGGCTATTGATTTTCCCAAGGCCACTCAGATGGGTTCATTCATAAACGATGAATGAGTCTACCATAGTGTTGTCGGAGGCTCTGGGGGAGAGCTCTGCACTGAGCCCCCATGACACCACCCACCTGATCATACAGTGGGTGCTACTGCTACCACCAGTAGTGAAGGTTCAGCCAGCCAGGTAGGCCCTCTGATCAGTGTGGCCCACTGACCAGTGCTCAACCTGGCTAACCCCTGATGCCAGTCTTGACCTATAGCAAGGAACTGAGTAACTGTGCTGCTCTCCCCCTGGCTCTTTATAGCTATAGGATATGTGTTCTTGTCTATGGGGGGGGGGTCACCCATACTAGTCTGTTTCAGCCTCCACCAACATCCTGTCTGAAAGCTGATTTTAGGGTTTGAACATGGCATGTTGGGTTAGAACATGGCATGGGATGAGTCAGTGCAATGTAGTGGTTAGTTTCAGACTAGGAGTGGGGAAACATGGGTTCAGTTCCCCATTCAGCCACAAAGCTTGCTGGGTTACTCTGGGCTAGTCACCATCTCTCAGCCTAGCCTATCTCACAGGGCTGTTGTGAGGATAAAATGGGGGGAAACCCTTGTACACCACTTGGAGCTCCTTGGTGGAGTGGCAGGAAAGATATCTAAACAACCAATAAATGGCATCAGGAGGAACACGGCACTTAATAATTTCATAGTACAGGTGTCTCCCGCGTAACGACGGGGATACGTTCTGAAATCCCCATCGTAAAGTGAAGCCGTCATTAAGTGGGTCTTGCTGTGCTTTGAAGTTTAGCACTGTGCTTAAAGCCCCAGCATTAAACATCCAAGCTCTTATCTTGCTGTTTGGCTTTAGAAAAGGCAGTGACATTCTTCTAGGTGGGGCAGAGCTTTAAGTTTTGCTGTGCTTCGATCCACCGCTACACACCCGCACAAGGCGGCCCCGCCCCCTCGCTTTCAGAGCCTTTCAGGGCATCGAAAGCAACGTGCAGGGAGTCTCCTGCGCATTGCTTTCGCTTCCCTGAAAGGCTCCGAAGGCGAGGGAGCGGGGCCGCCTCGTGCAGGCTTGTAGCAGTGGGTCGGAGCGCAGCGGAACTTAGAGCTTTACCCCACCTAGAGCAACGCCACTGAGATAAGGGCTTTGAAGTTTAGCACTGTGCTTAAAGCCCCGGTGCTGAACTTCAAAGTCCTTATCTAAAGTCAAACAGCTGATGAGCTGGGGATTTAAAAAGATGCTTCTTTTTAAATCCTTTGCTCTTTTTTACTGGGGACCTCTGTCATATATCCAGATCGTTGTTAAGCGATCCGTCATTAAGCGAGGGACACTTGTAGTCACAAGTAGATGCTCATGGCACTCAAACTACATTCCAGATAGCACTTCAAAGCTCAATTTTTCAAGCAAAAATATATCATGGCTTTAGCAATAGGAAAATATGATATCCCCCCAAAAAAAAGCTTTCCCCCCCTAGGGTCAGTGTCTGAATCACCCTTCTAGAAGTTGTCCAAATGCATTGCCAAAGGTTGCTGGTTTGGAGATAGGCAAATGCATTGCCCTCCTTCATGGATCATTACCTTGTCGTGGCGAAGGGGCTTGCGTAACTCAATGAAGCCATGAGCTATGCCGTGCAGGGCGACCCAAAACGGACAGGTCAAAACCAGAGGCGAGGCTAGCGGTTATGCCGCCCGGAGCAAGGGGGTGTTGGCCGCCCTGAGGGTGGCCAACACCCCCCTAGCTCCGGGCAGCATAACCGCCCTGAAGGTTTTGCGATTGGGGGGCACGACCCGGAGGGACCATGCTCCGGGTACCCGCCCGCCGCCTCCCTCCCGGCTTCTCCCTCCGGGTCCACGCGACTCCGGAGGCCGGGAGAGAGCGTCCACCCGTCATGCCGGCTCAGCCCCTACTGCCCAGGCCGTAGCCGGCGATTTCGCACATGCGTACAATGCCGATGCGTTGTACGCATGTACGAAATCGCCAGCTACGGCCTGGGCAGTATAGGACGAGCCGGCATGACGTGAGGACGCTCTCTCCCGGCCTCCGGAGCTGCGCGGACCCGGCGGAGCCTCCGGGGGCCGGTTTTACTTTTTTGGGTTCCAAGATCACTGCAGACGGAGACAGCAGCCATGAAATTAAAAGACGCTTACTCCTTGGTAGGAAAGCTATGGCAAACTTAGATAGCATAATAAAAAGCAGAGATATCACCATATCAACAAAAGTTCGTATAGTCAGGGCGATGGTGTTCCCAGTAGCAATGTATGGTTGCGAGAGTTGGACCATAAGGAAGTCTGAGCGCCGAAGAATAGATGCTTTCGAACTGTGGTGCTGGAGAAGACTCCTGAGAGTCCCTTGGACTGCTAGGAGATCAAATCAGTCAATCCTAAATGAAATCAACCCTGACTGTTCCCTGGAAGGACAGGTACTGAGGCTGAAGCTCAAATATTTTGGCCACCTAATGCGAAGAGAGGACTCTCTGGAGAAGACTCTGATGCTGGGAAAGATTGAAGGCAAAAGCAGAAGTGGAAGGCAAAGGATGAGATGGTTAGACAGCATCACCGATGCAATGAACATGAAAATGAGCGAACTCAGGAAGATAGTGGAGGACAGGAAGGTCTGGCGGGATATGGTTCATGGGATCACGAAGGGTCGGACACGACTTAACGACTGAACAACAACAACAACAAATGCATTGCCAATAGGAGACATTGATTTCAATGAGACAGGAATCTGGCACCAATTGGCTCTGCACTACCCAAAATGCACTGCTCTCAATTGCTACAAAAGCTGTCAATCACATCCAGGGCAAAGAATACTGTAGCAGTACAGCACTAAAGGAAGTCACGTGGGGGAGTATTAAAACCAAACTGACTTGTGGAATAGCTACCGTATACATTCAGAAACTAGTGGAAGAATAGTTTAATCTTCTGAGATACTCTGCTGTAGACAATTTCTTCCACAGAAAAAGTTCAAAGGATGACTAGGTCATGAAACAACTGATTTCATAAGGATATTTGATTCTGTTGTCTCTGGTCTGAATAAAGACAAATTATTCATATCACTTTACAAAGTTAATTAACTCAACACTGCTAAAGGGATGGTGTTGTCACCATTTACTGTTATTGTGAGTTGCCTGCAGGCTTGTCTTGTATACATTTAAAGTTGTCGTTCAAACTTGTACTTTTAAATGTATCACATTTCTTCTCACATTTTATACATCTGATGAAGTGAAGTGTAGTCCACATAAGTTTATGTTGCAATACATTAGTTAACCTTTAAGATGCCACAAGACTACTTATTTATTCAAATAATGCCTTTATTCAATATTCCTTATTTTACAATAAGCGTTCAAAAATATTAAAAATGCTAAATGTATAAACTGAACATTAGTATAAAATTATTAAATGCAAAAAAAGTCAAAATCTGCAAAAATAAGATTTATTAAGCAGTAGTTCTAGCCTTTGATTTGGTTGGGAAAGATAACATCAGACTGTTTTAATACAACTGATGGGGTTTACGCTTTTGAAGTCTGCAAGGTAGATCAGAATATTTTAAAAGAAAGGGAAATGGAACCATTTTAAAGTGAAAGCAACTCAAAGTCTTTCATGAAAGGATATGTTTGCATTGAGAGATCTAGCCACTATTACCAGCCTTACCTCCTTTTTAATCCAGTCAGCCTACTTCAGATTCCTCTGCCATAAATACCCCCATTTGGTGGAATTTGACAGATCAGGTTATTATCCTCTTCCTATTTGTATCTCATTATTTTCTTCTTTTTTTCTTTATCCAAGTGGATTTTATTGTTTTTCTTTTTCATATGAATATTCCACAGAATGAACTTCCGGATGCTGTCAGGCGGCTCAGATTCATGGAAACAATGAAGCAGAAACTCACAATAAATGTTTCTTCAGTGGACTGGATCACAGGCAAATTGTGCTGGTAATGGAAAGAACTGGCATTCATCCAGCATGACTTTCAGCCCATTCATATCGGCCCCCTATGGTGGATCTTGTGATCTGCAGACATAAGTGCAGCTATAGCATCATAAAAGCTGTGGCGCCATTTTGCACTTTGGAGTGTAAATGGCCAGAGGCACCAGAGGTGGGTGGGGCAGTGGGTGCTTTAATGATAAGAAGGGGTGGATCTTGGCATCACTAGCGCACATCAGATCCTATCCCTGTTTTCCCAGCCCAAGATACCACCTGCCTCTTCTTGGATTTACGCCAGCAAAATAGCTGGCATAGGTCCAAGGAGACCTATTGATGGCCAGGCAGCCTACGGAGCAGTAAGTAAAAATTATTTTTACTTACTTCTCCCGGGCTGTCTGGTTGCTCCCCCCACAATTGGGTGAAGCACATGCTCCGGCAGTGCAGCTGCATCACACAGGATAGTGGGGGATAGGACTGGGCCATTTTCTGGTTGATATGCTAAGAAAACATGACAGTTCCACATGTTAAGGCATGTTACATGTTAATTCCAAATGAATCCCAGAGGCATAATGAAGAGATACTGTAATACCAAGATAGCCCTGTCAGGGAAAAACCAGTTGTGTTACCTTGGTTAGCTCCTAATTGTCTTGCAGCCAAATCTTCACAAAATCTTCCTGCCCTGATGCACTGGTGAATGATGTGCTTGCATCAACAAATGTACTAATAAACATTTTGAAATTCTGAGATTGGCATGGCATCACAGTGCCAAGTATACTGGTACAAAGTATCGCAGGCCCCTTTGTACCAGTATAATAGCACTGTGACGTCAACCCATTGCTTCTAATCCTGTCCCAAGGAGCCAGAGAGAGCGCAACTCCTCCCTTTCAGATATTTGAAGACGGTTATGATATCTGCTCTTAGTCTTCTCTTCTCCAGACTAAATGCACCAACCTCTTCTATCCATTCTGCATAGGACTTGGTTTCCAGACATGTGTTGACAAACATTTTGGACAACAATGGGGACACTGAGCCTGCAAGAGATTTCAGACATGCTATGGTCCCCACATGGTATGCAGAGGTCGTCACGTGAATTTTGAAAGGAGGTGGAAAAGGAAGGACATTCTGAAATCAAATCCCAAGTAGGCAACAAAAATGGGACACCTATCAAGCCCTTGTAGTCTGCCAGGCATGGCTAGTGGGCTATTTTAGGAATTAGAGTAAGAACATGTCACTAATGGGGGGTTAGATAATATGAGCTTTATTGTATGTGCCTGCTCTGTACCAGTGCCTTTTTTTTTAACCCTGTCTTACACTGGGAACATTTTTCAGCTTTCTATCTGTTTATATGTGTGCATCTGTTCCTTTTTTATTATTATTTTCAGCTACCACTTCTCAATGTTTTCAGGAGGAAGCATTCAATCTTCCATTCAGTTATTATTCCCCTTTCTCCAAGCTGACACTTCTCTCATGCTTATTACAAATACCCTCTTGATAAATAACCTCCCACCTGAGCTCCAGCCTTTTCTGTTTGTTCTCTGCCACAAATGTTAAAAGAAAGAGAAGGGGGAACATACCTTTTATTATTATTTTTCTTTCAGTCCCTGCATAGAACACCCACACCATCTTTCTTGTAATACGACTTCAGAAAACGCATGTCAATAGAGTGAACTAAAATGGGGACACATTTGTGAACAAATATTCGAGACATTTAAAGCAGAACTGCTTTTGCATCCTTTTATGTTTCCCTACATTGAACAATGTCCTCTTTTACGTTAGCCTGATTTGTGTTAACTGACAGCGCGATCATAAACATTTTCTACTGGAATATTGCTTGCAGTCCTGAAGTACCATTGCATGTTTGCCTGACTGCACCAGAAGAAGAGAGCCGTTATGTCCCATCCTCAATACATCATCAGTTCAGCAAGTCTTACAGGCCAAACCTATCCCCCACCATTGACGATGGTGCAGCCGCACTACTGGAGGGTGTGCTGCATCCAATGGTGGGGGGGGGGCGTGATCAAAATGCCACCCAGAGGTAAGTAGAAAACTATTTCACTTACCTCTGGGTAGGCCTTCTGGCTGCCCATGGGTCTCCTCAGTAAGTCCTAGGAGAGAACAGGGGTGGGGTGAGCTGAAAAATGGAGGATAGGATGAAAAATGGAGGATAGGATGTGCATTTGCTGCTGTGATCCACCCCTCCAGCCTGCTCCCCCCTGCCCTCCCCCTCCTTGTCCCACAATGCCCCTGAACCTCCCCACCCCTGCCACCAACTTACCGAGACCAGTGGAACCTCTGGGAGCCACTGGCACATGCACTGCACTTCTGGCCATTTGTGGCAGTGGCCCAGAAGCACAGAAGCTGTTAAATTCAAGATATAAGTAGTAATGTCACTCAAGCTTGTAATGAACTGGCTCGAATGCAAAATTGATCAGCTTGTAATGTTCAGCTCTAATACCAAGATGCACTGGCGTCGCTGGAGGTGGGGCGGAAAGCTAAGTTCTGCAGTTTTCCGCCCCACCGTTACTCTCCGGTACGAGGCGCCCCGCCCCCTCATCGTAGGAGCCCGTCAGCGGAGAGAAAGCAACGCGCAGGGCTCTCCTGAACGTTGCTTTCTCTCCGCTGACGGGCTCCTATGACGAGGGGGCGGGGTGCCTCGTACCGGAGAGTAACGATGGGGTGGAAAGCTGCAGAACTTAGCTTTCCGCCCCACCTCAAGCGACGCCAGGGCCAAGATGTACAATGTTGTTGTACAGATCAGAATGTAAAATGAAATTTTACACAATTCTGTACCAATCCAATCCAATCCAAAAGACCTTTAATGGCATACACATACATAACCAACCAAGCAAATACACATTTTAAGGGATGAAACATTTAAAAACAACCAAACAAAAACAAAAAAAGAAAAAAGAAAAAAAGAAAACACGATTCTGTCCATATTCAGCAGACCAAGTGCCCAAAGTCTGCTGAATATGTGCCCTATTTGTAGGTGCATACACAAAAGTTATTTCATGGTAAATCTTACTCCCACTAAAAGGCTCGCCTGCTATGAAACTATATGAACGACCCAGCTGCATTGTAAGCACATGAGCAAAGGCTCTTTAATATTAAACCCTTTACTCTCACTGAAACTGCTTGCTGTGAGAATGTGTGAAGTACAAAGCCATCTGTTTTGTAGAACTACAAACTTCTTTAATGTTTACTCTTTGCTGTCAACAATGACTCTCTCATTGATTGCTGTGAACTATTTGACAAGGACACACAGCCAACTATTCAGCTTTTCATTTATTTATTTATTTATTTATTTATTTATTTATTTTATAGAATTTATACCCCGCCTTTCTCCCACAAGGGCAACCAAGGCGGCTTACAATAAAAACATTAAAATACATGTATACATGTCAAATCAACAATTAAAACAATTAAAACAAACAGCCCCAGTGGGTCATCCACATTTACATTTGTTAAAAGTGATTTGTTAAAAAGCCCGCCCGCCATGTCAGACATCAAATGCTGATCTAAATAAAAATGTCTTAAGGCCCCGCCGAAAGGTCTTTAAGGAGGGAGCCGTTCTCAATTCCAGGGGGAGGGAATTCCACAATTGGGGCGCCACTGCTGAGAAGGCCCTATTCCGCGCCACCATCCCCCTCACCTCCGTCAGTGGCGGCACGGTTAACAGGGCCCCCCCTGATGACCTCAGAGTACGGGTCAGATTATAAGGAAGGAGGCGGTCCCTCAAATACCCTGGACCCGAGCTGTATAGGGCTTTAAAAGTCAAAACTAGCACTTTGAATTGTGCCCGGAAACGAACCGGCAGCCAGTGTAGCCGCTGAAGCAACGGTCCAACTGAATCGAACCGACAGGCCCCGGCAACCACCTGGGCCGCCGCATTCTGCACTAGTTGCAGTTTCCGAACAGTCTTCAAAGGCAGCCCCACGTAGAGCGCATTTCATGAGAATCTTGTCTATATGGGTCAATTCTCTTCGTTGCTTCTTCCCAACTTGTGATTTGGTTTCTGTTCCTCATCCTGTGCTTGTTGTTCCATGTACATTTTTTTTAACATAAATGATTTTTATCCCTCCTTTCCCTCCAAATAAACAGAGTGCTCAAAGTGGGGGTCTTGGCAGGGTAGAGGGAGTCAGTTGAATTCCCCAACATGGCCGGTGCTAGAAACTACTACAATTCCCAGTGGGTAGTATGATGATGCATGTGTGCATGCTCCAACATTATGAGCTGGGAAAGAACTCTTAGAAAACAGACAAGTTTTTTTTTTCCTGAATGCTTTCTGAGATTGCTATTACCAAACCAATACTGAATTGAACTGAGGGGAGTTCACCTACTGAGGGGAGTTCACCTTTCACATGTCCATAAGGTCTGTGAAATGGTTAGATAAATACTATTCTAGTTTGCACAGTCAATTTGTCTCCATGCAGTGCTCCTTGAGTTCTCCTGGGATGAATTCACACAAAGAATGCAAATTCTCAATAGTGCAGGAACATGACCATTGAAGAGTTAATTAAACCTTAGATTCTAAGGCTTAGAACCTTCTATCATAGGCCAGAACTAAACTCCATCCTGAGATTTTTCTTTCTTGCTCCTTT
This sequence comes from Plestiodon gilberti rubricaudatus, assembly GCA_026170595.1. Taxonomy (NCBI): domain Eukaryota; kingdom Metazoa; phylum Chordata; class Lepidosauria; order Squamata; family Scincidae; genus Plestiodon; species Plestiodon gilberti. Next base: position 69,946,776 of record JANXHW010000001.1, read on the forward strand.
CGGCTTCTAGCTTAATTGTGTTCTGCCCTACAAAAAGAAGCAAGCATGCTTGTTTGATTGCAACAAACAGTAAGTGCTATTAGTGCTGAAACATGGGACCCTATACAAAAAGCAGTGATTTCTTCAATCATGGCCGCAGATTTCCCAGCCACCACAATCACAGGAATTGCCCTTAAAAGCAGCAGCTGAGTTAATGAAGTATCCAGCTCATCGGAAAGGTTCTGGCATAGTCCATTATATCCATTATATCCACCTCAATCTATTTCTGGAGCTGTCCTGGAACCTGCCAGAAAGTGTTGGGTTATCTCTGGAAATGTTTCTACAACACCCTGTCAGCACACTCCTATCCAACTTATGCCACCGACTGAGCTCTGCTCAATCCTATCCAATTTATGCCACCGGTGTAACCAGCAGTGCAGCGAGAACAGGAGGCCCAGAATGGAAAGGGGATTCAAATTCTCTCCAAAGGGGGATTCAAAGGGGATTTGAATCCCCTTTCCATTCTGGGGCCTCCCATTCTTGCTGCACCACTGGTTACACCGGTGGCATAAGTTGGATAGGAATGAGCAGAGCTCAGCCGGTGGCATAAGTTAGCTTGCGCCCTAAGTCTTATTTATTTATTTACAATATTTTTACCCCGCCTTTCTCCCCAAAGGGACCCAAGGCGGCTTACAACAGAAAAGAAAATGCAATACAAAAAAATACAAGACACATTATTCCTTAACATTCCTTGCATCATTCCTTACAATTCTTTCCCCTTTTAATTTACCGTACTTTACGCTCCATAGGACGCATCGGTCCATACGACGCATGCATCCTATGGAGCATAAAATAGAAAAAAAAGGTTTTTACTTACCTGGGCTTGGGGAGGCCTGTGGGGGCTTCGGGGAGGCCTGCGCGAGCCTCTGCAGGCCTCCACATGTTCATTTCGGCCGAAAACAGCGATTTTCAGCCATTTCCGGTTTTCATGCAAACCGGAAATGGCCGAAAATCACTGTTTTCGGCCGAACTGAACATCGGGAAGGCCTGCAGAGGCTTGCACAGGCCTGCGCGAGCCTCTGCAGGCCTCCCCGATGTTAAGTTTGCCGAAAACAGCGATTTTCGGCCATTTCCGGAATGGCCGAAAATCGTTTTCGGCCGAAATGAAGATCGCAGAGGCCTGTGGGGGCTTCAGAGAGGCCTGCGCGAGCCTCTGCAGGCCTCCCCGATGTTAAGTTAGGCTGAAAACAGTGATTTTCGGCCATTTCCGGAAATGGCTGAAAATCGCTGTTTTCAGTCGAAATGAACATCGGGGAGGCCTGCAGAGGCTCGCACAGGCCTCCCCAAAGCCCCCACAGGCGTCCCCGAAGCGCCCTCAAGCCCAGGCTTCGCACCATAGGACGCACGCTTTCCCCCCCTATGTTTTGGTGCGTCTTATAGTGCGAAAAATACGGTAGTTTTCAAGCACTGTTTCAAGACATTTGGGTCTTCTATATGCGTTAAAATAAACTGCAGTGCTCGCTGCATAGGTGCAATACTTACTAGGAGGTCAGATTGAGCGCTATCTCTAGTGCCGTTTCAGTGCCAGCCAGAGTGTTTTTTCTTCCGCTTCGTTTTAGGTTTTGATGTGTCGCTGGGCTTTTGCTTGGTTGTTGGTACAGGAATTACTATTTCTGCTCCGGTGACTCTTTTGTTACTTTTTTTTTTTTAATCTTACCTTGTTTTTGCACAAGCTGCCTTGGACGTGTCCCTGATGGAAAGTAAAAGAGCAGGGTAGAAATCTTTTAATAAAATAAATAAATGTTGTAAATGTGCTGTTTGCAGCATCTGTAAGTACAGGGTTTATATACTTTCAGACATAAAAATGTGCTACTGAATTTGACCTAATATTCTGGATCAGTTTTAGTAGTTGACCTTCAACTAACATACAGCAACTGGGTCACTGTGCAGGTGAAGGATCGTGCCTGGTTTTCGGAGCAATTTACTTACCTCCAACTGCGATGTGTGCTGCTATTGCCGTAAGTGTACAAAGGGGCAACTGCTTTCAAAGAATTGGCTTCGGTGGTTTCGTTTTAAAGTCAATTTAGGATAACGTCATACAGTCAAAAACTGCTCATCAGCACACAGCAAATGCAAGAAATATTGCAGACAACCATGCAGCAAAAGGACTAGATGGGTGCTTCATCATGCCTTCAGATTGTTTAGTGCATATGTTTCCCTATCTCCCTTAATGTGTACTGAACAGAATTCTCATTGCATGACCATATGCCCCTTCACTTTTTGACCAGCTGTAATGCAGTCTAGATTTACTGTACTATGGGTTTGTTTATTTATTTTTTGTCCTGTCGATCAGTCTTTTGCAATGGGACTTACAGGGCAATCCTATATGTATGTCTACTCAGAAGTGCCTTTTTCTTTGATGGGCCTTACTCCCAGGTAAATGCATACAAGATTGCAGCCTCAGGCAATCCCATGCACACTTTCCTGGGAACTATTGAACATCATGGGACTTGTTTCTGAGTAAACATGTACAAGCTTACACTGCAAGTGCTCTAACCAAGGACATGCGGTGCGAGGACGGCAGGTGAGGTAGAACCGCCTTGTCATCGTCCATGGAAAATAGCCACAGCCTAACCCTGAGATGGCGCACGCATGCTACCCACTTTCTCAGGTGAAAGTCGGTGCCGCGTGCACTCAATCACAGGGTTATGCTGCAATCATTTCCCGTGGACGACGAAAAGGCGGTTCTGCCTCACCTTCTGCCCCCACACCACATATCCCTGGCTCTAACTAGCCTGTCCAGAATGCAGAAGGGTGTAAAAAAAAACTATATTTGAGTCAGTTTTAACCAAATCTGAGATGACAAGTTTGTGTTCCCCCACTATTTATATGGGGGGGGGGGAACGTCTATTGACTTTCAATAGCAGTTTTCTTTTCCTGTAAATAATGCATGTGACAAGGCTATAAACTGCAGCAGGGACAAAGCACCAAAGTCCTCTACCCCTTCACTGCAGTTTCAGGCTGTTTTGCATGACCCCCCCCTCTGCACTATTTCTTTAAACAGTAAATATTTAAAGCATCCACAGGACTCGTTTGCATGCACGCCTGATTAGAGCGTTAATGTTCCAGCTGAAAACGGGCTGTGGATAAGACCGTTCATTCTCGAGGTTCTCATAACAGAACCGTCAGGAGTTTTCACGAGGTTAATTCTAAGACGACGCTCTACAGTCAGAGGGACTAGGGCTTTGATTCCCCTCTGAACTTTGTCAGGAGGTCATTCATGGAGAGCAGCTGCCATATTGCTCAGCAGCAGCAACAGTCATAAGATTCACAACTTGCCACAAGGCAGCAATCAGATGCTTGCAGGGTATTTGGGTTGGACTAGGAAAAAATGCCTCTTTGTAGTGTGTGTGAGAAGGCCTTACAATAAGTGAGTAGATAGATTGTATAGCTCTGGGACAATAGCTTCTTTTTAATGTTTAAGCATGACTGTATTCTCCTCAGAAAAGAACACAAGAAGCTTTTTGTGGGAGGAAGGCAAAGATATAAAATGCCAACTCATAGTTGTCTTCTGCTTCTTCACTTCCAATCGTTCTTTGTTCTTGCTAAGAAATAAATAAATATTATTATTATTATTATAGACCTTACTGATTAACTAAATATAATTGCAATGTGTGTTCCCTCAAAAAGACTGGTAAAATATGATTGAATCGATCCTCAGAGACCAGCTCTGAAATTGTGTGACAAACACAGTTCTCCTATTTCTTCCTGAGATAGGCTAAAATACAAAAACACCATTTGACTTTGCGGCATTTTATTTTTCTACCAAGATTTTAATGTATTTAACGTTGCCTTTGAAACCAGTTGTGTGCAAAGATGTATTTGAAAACATTTCTAAAATCCCATACACAGCTTCGCCTTGGAAAGTTCTCTTTTGCTTGCAAGAGCTAACTAGTTGGAAGAAGTTTCCATCACACCCCCTAGCCCTTGCTGTGACTTAGAGCACTGTGAAGAAGAGAACTTACAGTCTTACATCTGTGGCCCAACAGAGGAGAAGCCAAGTTCTTGCAGGTGGACATTTTCCTGAGGGATAGTCACTGAGGGCCCAATCCTATCCAACTTTCAAACACCAATGCAGCTGCAATGCAGCCCCGAGGTAAGGGAACAAACATTTCCTTACCTTGAGGAAGCCTCCATGATGACTGCCCTCCCCACTGCAGGATGCAGCTCATGCCCCTTTGGCACGGCTGCATCGGAGCTGGAAACTTGGATAGGATTGGGCCCACAATCTGCTACAGCGTTAAGATCCACCAACTGCTGTAGCCAGAAACCTGGTTATTTAGTTGTTGTTTTTACTGACTTTTAGGCCTTAGCCGGAAAGGTAGTATACAAACAAACAAACAAACAAACAAACAAACAAACAAATAAATAAATAAAAATTTGGATCTACATCTATATCTTTTGATATCTGTCTTTGAACAACACAGTGACAGGCAAAGCCACACTTTTCAAATTTCCCTGTGCCAACCTCCTATTAAAGACAGACAGACACAAGCCCTTTTCATATGTTCATTAAACACATGGGATGGGGGAATTGGCATTGTGCCTGCAGGCGCGATCCGGACCAGAACAGAACTTAGTTGTACAACTGTATGTTTGTACATGTTTTGCAGGGTTCCTGATCATGTGGAGAGTTCCTACAGGTATACAATATGCATGCATGTGGGCTGTACTCATTCCATCAGATAAGCATATAGGGGTCCAGAGTGGGAGCAGATATGATCCTGATTCCTAACACATGCACACGCACACGCACACGCACACGCACACGCACACGCACACGCACACGCACACACACACACACACACATTTCAAACCCAACTGCCTTTTCCCACACCTTTTTTTTTTGTTTACCTTCAATGGTTTTGGAGGGAAATCTATAGTTTGAATTCAAATGGACTTCACAGAAACAGATGAGGAAACCATTTGTAACCTCTGCTCATGACAGTCTTATAGCAGGGATGCCAGCTCTGATATTCCTGGAAGTGTCCCCCCCCCCAACATGGTGGAATGTTGGAAATTCCTGGAGGCCCTATTAATTTCAGTAGTCACCTGGAGATCGATGCTGATACCTAGAGACTCCAAAGCCAATCCTGGAGTGTTGCCAATCCTAATTCAGAGGTTAGCAATTATAATTCCATGCCGAAGACTTCAACAGAGTGGGAAATGGTGAACTTATGTTTCTGAAACCTCCTCTGACCTGCAGTTCACTCACTCCCAGTAGGATAACTTTCCAGGGGCATTTGTAAGCCTCTGTTTGAAAGGAAATTGCCCAATTTGCTAACACTATCTGAGATTAGCATTTAATAATTAAGTTGTATAATTTCCTGCAGCAACTTAAAGATGTGACTTTAAACATGTTGTTTTTCTCTGCAGTATTTTTTAGAAAGGAATCAAATAATTGCAGGAATACCAATCTGGAAGTAGATTGCAGCATGGGGAAGGTGATTTAACCCCTGCCCTGCCATAGTCCCAATCTGGTTTGGGGCTCCTTTCAGCTGCTGTTTGCCCCAGGAGGGATGCAAATTGTTACAGAGGTGTTAACCAAGACTAGGATTGTGATGGGTACCTAGTGTTACCCCTCTCCCCGCACCACAGTCCCAATCCAAATCTGGGTCCCACATGGCTGATATTTGCTCCCTCCCAACACAACCGCATAGGACCAAACAACATGCTTAAAGTTACATCTAGTTTGGCTCTCAGGCCATTACATTTGATCTTACTATTTCCAATTTGACTTGTCTTGGGTTCCCCATTAAAAAAAGGCTTCATTCATTTAATAACAAGGTTAATTCACAATCAAAACAATTTATCATTAAAAAAAGGTGTCAACATTCTCATAAATTATTGGATTTTGTCGGAACCAATCCTGTGGGCACTATTGCGGCTGACAGGGATCCTGGAAAAGAAAGAGAGCATGGGTCCAATGTGTGTTCCGTGCACAGAACATATTACCTACCAATCTATATGCTAGCCCTTCTGACATGTAGATTAGTTCCAGAGGCATCGTTAGAGCAGGCAAGGGGGTGCACTTACGGTAGTGGCAGTGGGTGTTTTTGCGCCCCGCTGCAGAAACTTCTGGAGGGCGGAGGAGTTGTCCCCCCCCACCCCGGGTGTCTTTTAATAATTAAGTTGTAATTATATGTCATTGGCCAGGGGGTGGGGCTTCACTGAGGGCCGGGGCGATGACATTTATTTATTTATTTATTTATTTATTTTATTTATTTATTTATTGAATTTCTACCCCGCCTTTCTCCCACAAGGGCAACCAAGGCGGCTTACAATAAAACATTAAAATACATATATACATTTAAAAAGAATTAAAATAGTTAAAACAATTAAAACAAACAACCCCAGTGGGTCATCCACATTTACATGTTAAAAGCCATCTGTTAAAAAGCCAGCTGTTTAAAAGCCAGCCCGCCATGTCAGACATCAAAAGCTGATCTAAATAAAAATGTCTTAAGGCCCCGCCGAAAGGTCTCTAAGGAGGGAGCCGTTCTCAATTCCAGGGGGAGGGAATTCCACAGTTGGGGCGCCACTGCCGAGAAGGCCCTGTTCCGCGCCGCCATCCCCCTCACCTCTGTCAGTGGCGGCATGGTTAACAGGGCCCCCCCTGATGACCTCAGAGTATGGGTCGGATTATAAGGAAGGAGGCGGTCCCTCAAATACCCTTTTAAAAGTCAAAACTAGCACTTTGAATTGTGCCCGGAAACGAACCGGCAGCCAGTGTAGCCGCTGAAGCAACGGTCCGACTGAGTCGAACCGACAGGCCCCAGCAACCACCCGGGCTGCCGCATTCTGCACTAGTTGCAGTTTCCGAACAGTCTTCAAAGGCAGCCCCACGTAGAGCGCATTGCAGTAATCTAGTCTAGATGTCACTAGGGCATGGGTCACTGTGGCCAGGTCTGCACGATCCAAGTACGGTGGGGGTGTTGTGGGGCATATGTGGGGGTGTTGACCAGCCTGCCGCCCCGCCCCCCAAGGGGGCAGCCTAACTACGCCTCTGATTCCTTCAGTGAACAGGGAAGAGAACAGGATCTTTGTTTTTAAAGCTTCGGTTCCCAGAACTTCAGAGGACTCCCAAAGGCTCAAACTTTTAAAAACTCCATGACTCACCATCAATACCACTCTGGATGTTAAAGCATCCAGAGATGCCTTGTGTGTACACGCATGCATGCTTGTTTAACAATGCAATCCTATCCTTTAACAACTGCTGTATCCAGTGCCATTCCCGGGCTGCCTTGGGGCAGACCGGAAGCACCTCGGGAGATGGGGATGCTTGTCCCGTTCCCCAGGTGTAAGCCAACTGGGACCCTATGGGCCTCCTCGGACATTTGGGGAGGCTATGTAAGGCCGAACTGGCCTGGGAACAGGCATAGGATATCGGTAGAGCATGCCGCTCCAAAGTTAGAGAGGATATTGAGAACGTATTTAGAGGATTGTGTCGCAAGTATTGTAATGGCCCAATCCTCTCTAAAAGTAGCGCTGGCAGAACACGCATTCCGCCGGCACAGGTTGCCACAAAGCAGCCTGTATGCTCCAGCCGCGGGCTGGTGGAAGATTCTTTTGGAATGCCAAGGAAAAGATATGACAGACTCATGGCTTACTTACAAGCAGTTCTTTCTTCTGCATGCCACAAGCACTGGGAAAGGGCAGCTGCGAAGTCACGCACACACAACACAGAGCCCAGTTCAAAAGGCAAACCCAAAGCAGCATGAAATATATACATGAGCTGTTTACTACCCAAAGCTGTAGCTAGTTACAGGAAATGTAGCAATTCCTGCAGCTAGAAGTCCTAGTAAGCCTAGCTAGCCAGTAAACATGAGACAGCAAGAACAATGGAGACACAGAATAAGCCCTGGGTTACTGATAAGAACCGTCTCTAGCTGGCAGCTGGCAGAGGACTCAGAATGCAAGCTTGGCAGGAACAGTGGGACATGCCTTTTGACTATCTTCATGCTGGAACTTTGCTTATGCTCAGAGATGCTAACGCTAAAGCAAGCTCTGTGACCCCGAGGCCTCCACAACTTTGCATCAGCGCAAGCTGCCAGTGCGAAGGCCTTCCCACACATGCCAGTGGATGTTGGGAGGCCTGCCAGAGCATGGGGTGGGATGGAGCGGGGAGAGGGCAAGGATGGATGGAACAGGGCGGGGAGGGGGCGGAACAGGGCGGGGAGGAGGCGGATTGGGCAACGGTGGTGCCAACTGAATCCAAATCCCCTTCCTGGGCCTGATTCACCTGTGTGGGTCAACGCGGACTTGCACAAGCTGTATCGCTGACACAGGTCCAGGTTGACCCATAGCGGCTGCTGGGACTTACCCTGAGACCTCCAGCAGCCCAAACTCCCCTGCGGGATGTAGTGGAGGCTGCACCGGTGCTGCGGCATCGCTGTGTGGTGGTTTAGGTAGGATTGGGCTATAAGAGAATAAAAGAACCCCAGAGCAGGCATGGGTGGGCAGAGTGGGAAAGACCCTAGGCACAGTGTTGAACAGAAAATAGAATTTCTTTAATAAAGTCAGAATGCACATGGGATTTTAAAGGAGAAAGAAAACACACACACACACACAGAGCAAAAATAGAAAAATGCAAGATTCTTTTCTGCCTTAGGTCTTATGGCCAGCAGAGTCCCATGACTGAGATTCCAACAGCCATTTGTTCATCCCATTTCCACATGTTCTCTTAGCCTTAGAACAAAGAAGCCAGGAGAAACAGGAAGTTGTTTATCCCATGGAGGAACCTTCAGCTGGAAGCTTCCCAGCCAAAGGAATCACCTTGAATTGTGGGTACTCTATTTAATAGGCAGCAGTAGTTTAATAGGAAATAGAGACGTCTATAATTACATTATCTAACAGTGGCACATCGTATACATCCTGGTTTGTAAGGAGGAGGAAATGTCTGGCCAGTGAAACTGAAGTGAAAGTGTCAAGGCTATCTCTGTACAGCCAAGGGAAAGTGTGTGTGTGTGTGTGTGTGTGTGCGCGCGCACACACACACACACACACACACACACACACACACACACACACACTTCATTTACAGCAGGTCTGGATTGGATTCAGACTAGCGGCTTACTGTAGATATGGCTGTTAGACATACTTAATAGTCACAGGCTTAATTTTCATCCAAACCATGGTGACTTCCTGAAAGAAATCAATATGTGATTTACAGCATTTTAATAAATAACAGGTATAAATAGTTACTATAAATAATAACTCTGATTATCATGTGCAATCAAACCCTTCACCTGCTGAGAGGCACACACCACGTTTATGCAGATCAGCTTTAGGCCTTTCATCCATGAAATTATAGAATGTATAATGTGATGGGCCATGATATTTTTAGTGTACTGTAATTGCTTATTTATAAAAGAGCTATCAACAGCCCACTTTAAATAAATTCCAAAATCACCGTAGGGCATTTAGAAATGAATATTTTATATGACATTTTTAAAAGATTACGAGCGTCTCTTTGAACAGTAACATTAATGGCTGTTTGGCTGTTTAAAGTCATCCTGTGCAGACTCGGGATAATCACATATAAACTGTAATTACTGTATTTGTGTTTTAATAAGGAATGTCATCACCACCTATCCAGTGATACAGCTTGGTGATATTTTTTTTTATTATTATTATGAACCTGATCAAAAATGTATTCTACTTCCGAATGGAGTAATAATAGGAGACAGGAGAATTGAAATAATGCATTGATGAATTGGAATGAATTGGTTTTGATCCTTTCTTATTGACTTAAATTGATCAGTGATGTCTGTTTATTTAAGCCACAGTCAAGAGAATTGGGCAACTAGCTCCATGTGCCCAGTGTGGCTTTGGATATGTGTTTCTTAGAAAGCTTTACAATAAGGAGGAGAGTGAGTTTCAACAGCCTGTAGGGCTCCTTTTGATATGATCTTGAGCAGCATTAAAGCACTTCAATATATGACCATCTAGGACTAGTTCAGTCATGCCAGAAGTTCCTTTGGCAGCCTCCCTACATTTCTTGGCAATACAATACCAGTATTGTACCAAGAGCAATCTCTGAGTTGGCCAGCCCAATCCTGCCTAAGATCCATCGCAGCACGCAAAGTGCGCTGCGGTGGATTCAAAGCAGGATCAGGGCCACGCCAGCAGAGCTGGGGCACACCTTGGGGAAAAGGGACATTCGTCCCCCAGTGGCGTCGCTCCGGTAGGGGCGGGGCCGTAAGTATCGCTCCGTCGTAGTCCCTTTACCGAGCGAGCAGGAGGCGGCCCCGCCCCCCCTCACTGTCAGAGCCATTGTCGTGCGGAGAAAGCAGCAGGCAAGAGACCCTGCCTGCTGCTTTCTCCGCAGGGGAAAGGCTCCAACAGTGAGGGGGCGGGGCTGCCTCCTGCTCGCTCAGTAAAGGGATTACGACGGAGCGATACTTACGGCCCCGCCCCTACCAGAGCGATGCCACTGTTTGTCCCTTTCCCCTGGTATCAGCCGCAGAGGCCCCAATGGGTCTCCTCAGATGTGCACCGTGTAAGGCCAGCCAGGCCCGGAAAGGGGGTAAGGATATGGTGAAGCACTTCGCCAATAATACCTCCTTGGCTGGCCAATCACCTTGGGCTTCCCCTGCAAGTACTGACATCAACGTTTGGTGAATTGTTGACATCAAAATTCACAGCAAGGCATTTTGTGGAGGATTTTGGAATTAATTTTAACTGAAGCATAAATGACAGTCACTCACTTTGAGGGTCACTTCAGATGATACTTCCAAACTGGTCCTGCCCTGCACACATGAAGCAGGACATAAATGAACACAGCCCGCTGCTGCCCCACAAAATCTACATGTAAAAAGAGTGATTATTTTAAAGGGGGGGATTATTGAAGACATGCGAGGAGGGGAAATGGGACATGCTGTTCCAAAGAATTGTCTGCAGCCATCCTTTGTGGGTTTGTTTACACAGTTGTACGCACATATGCATATTTATACAGATATAGCGATACGGTGCAAAGCATTACACAGACTCATGGAAGAGGTGCTTCAAATGCCAATGTTTATGCTGGCTTTTATTATTATTTCACAAGTATGCATGAAACCTCGTGTTTGAAAAGTTAAAAATAAGTGCATGCTTGCAGTACAAGCAAAGTCAAACAGCTGTATCTTTATTGGAGAAGAAAAAAATCTGTTGTTGATGGAGCTCCAGCCAATTTTCTATTTTCTGGCTTCATAATGCAACCCTTTGGCCATCTAGAAAAGCATATATTTTCACTGAGGATCAGCTCAAAGTCATTTTCCACAGATGTTTCTGTAACTGTAATACAATGGGGAAATTTACTTCAGAGTCCTACATTTCCACTTGTCTTCTTGGTGCAGCATGAGTAATCTGGCCTATAACATTAAATTGTGTGTGTGTGTGGGGGGGGGGAATACCCATCTGGCTCCAAAAGCAAGAAACAGGTATTTTTGTGTTCACTTTCCTTTTTTCCCATTCCTCAGACTGCATTTATCTGACTCTATGTCTGGATTTTCATGGTCATTAGAAAGAGGACACAAACTATTGACTAAACAAAGCAGAATGTTACTGAGGTGATTCTTAGATTCATCAGTGTGAACTCAACTTTAATTAAAATATGACAGGAAGGAGGAGGACATTTGGATGGTCTCTGGTGCCATTAATAATATTTCATCTTTGCATATTACCAACATTGTCATGCTTGTTATCTGTTGTATTTGTGATTTTATTTTGCATTGCAACAGATGGAAAAGAGGTCTAGATATATTTAAATATAAATACAGTACATCAAAAGTATGAATGACACAAGGCTAGCAAAAGGCTCAAAATATATGTTTGTTGTGTTCTTGATGCCATGCATAGACTAAGGCAGGGGTTCTCAACCTTTGGAGGACCGGGTACCCCCTATCACGGTCCAATTTTCTGAAGTACCCCCTGCTAATTAACTGCTAATTAACTGGATTAATCAATTAAGTAATTAGGTAATTAATTGTTAAATAAAAAGTACTAAAACAATTTTAAATGTGAAAAAATGTCTTATTTAACTGTGTGTGTGTGTGTGTGTGTGTGTGTGTGTGTGTGTGTGTGTGTGTGTGTGTGTGTGAGAGAGAGGCTCTTCCCTCTCCCACCCCACCAAAGTACATTTTCCAAAGTACAAAAATAACCAAATAAACCAAAATCAGAGACACAGAAGGGAGAGGTACCTCTGAAAATAATTACAATTTAAAATCCATGTTAATTAACACTTAATTAGCTGCTGATGGGGCAGATAAGGGCAGGGCTTGGAGTACCCCCAGCAAGAGGTCCACATACCCCTAGGAGTACCCGTACCACAGGTTGAGAACCTCTGGACTAAGGTCTCAATCCTATCCATTCCCTCCTCTGCCCATGCAGCTGCAACTGCTAGAGCACACACTACATCCTGGGGGGGGGGCAGGGGAGTCCTGGAAATCTCCTCCCAGTAAGGGAATGTTTGTTCTCTATAGCCTCCAACACCGGAACAGGTCTACTTGGACCTGCACCATTGATTTTGCTGGTGCAAGTCTGAGTGGACTCAGGAAGGCGGACGCCCTCCTGCAACCCCGCCCTCTTCCACTTCCCGATGGGGAACTTATCTTCCCTGGCAGGTGCTCCATTTCTTCTGCAGCACGTAGAGTGGCACCGTTCCTGTGCCAGCACTGCCTACTCACCAGGTGCTGCAAACGTGCATTATGGCACGTTTGTGACACCTTAGACTCTGCCAGTCTTATTTCTGGACAGGATTGTGCCGTTAGTGTGATATCGGAACACAAAAGAGCCTGGAGTTCTCCCAACCCACTTACCACCCTCTTTCTTTAAGGCCCAGATGCTTCTCCATTGCCACTGAGCAGTCTGGGATATCTCATTTCCAATGCTTCATAGATAATCCATTGAGGCAAGAAGCATTTAGACTGTCATATCCCTGGCATTCCAGCAGCAACAGATGCACAGGAGTGTCCATTGTCACCAGGACACCTGGAAAATGTAGTTCTCAGCACTTTCTGGCTCAATGGGATGGGCCAGAAAACATTTTGAGACACTTGTCCAAGACCTGTAGATCAACCAAGCACAAATTTCATTTATGAATTAGGTAACTGTGAAGTTCAACGACATCACTTCACAGCAACCTAGTCTGCTAGATGTCGGCAACGATTTTTAAAATTACAGGTGGGCCCCCATATCCACTGATTCGCTATCCACTGTTTCAGTTATCCACGGATTGTGGGGACACCCCCAGGCTTTTACTTTTTCCCAATAAGCTTCGTTTCTTCCTTAAAGAAACAGGAGAAGCAGCCTCTGGCTGCTTATTACAGGCAAGTAGAACGAGACTAAGTCCTAGAGAGGCTCTGCAAGGTTAACAGAAACCTTGCAGAGCCTCTCTAGGACTTAGTCTCATTCTACTTGCCTGCAATGGAGGCTGCTTCTCTGTTTGTTTTAAGGAAGAAACAAAGCTTGCTGAAAGAAAAATAAGAGCTGGGGGGGGGGGCAAGCATGCCTGCCTGCAGGGGAGGCAGGGTGGGGGGCCCCTCAGGAAACCATGGAGGGGTGTTCGCTCTTATGCATGGTTTCAAGTATCCACGGAGGGTCTGGAACATATCCCCAGCGGAAATGGGGGCCCACCTGTATTTCTTTCTCATGGGTGTTTATATAGGAAATAAAGCAGAAACATGCAACATTTCATTTATTAGTTTTAGAGAATTTGAGCAGGTTCAACTTTTCAAACACTGGCTACACTGTCTGTGATCTGACAAGCTACCTCTACTGCAATTTTCTCCACTATGCAACCATTAGAGATATGAAGCCTGATGTGAAAAGGTTTGCCATCTCTGACATAAAGAACACATCTCATTAAATCATTTTAAAAACCATTGTAAAACTAAGTTTTATAGACTGGTAATCAATGGGCTCTCTTCAGTTCACAGACAGTGCTCTCATCTTCAAACAATAAACTGAAATATGATTTTACTCTGTGATAATATAAATCAGTCCAGAAATGTGATCCTAAGAACATTTGCTAAGAGACAAGTTTTATTGAAATCAATAGGACTAAACTTCCATTAAGAATGTTTTTAATACTGAGTTAATCCTGATTTTTTAATATTGAGTAATACTGAGTTAGAAGTAACCACAAAGTAGATCATCTCATTCAACCCCCCTGCCCTGTAGTGGGGAATTTTCTACCTGAAGGTAACGGTTCCCCTTGCTCGAAAGGCAGTTGTTACCGACTCTAGGGGCAGTGCTCATCTCTGTTTCAAAGTCGAAGAGCCAGCGATGTCCAAAGACACTTCCGTGGTCATGTGGCCGGCATGACTCAACGCCAGGGCGCACGGAACGCTGTTACCTTCCCTCCAAGGTGGTACCAATTAATCTACTTGCAGCTTCTTGCTTTTGAGCTGCTAGGTTGGCAGGAGCTGAATTTTCTGCAATCTTCAACCGTTATGCTCCAAACTCCCACAGCACACCTGAGGCCCATTCACAGCACACCAATGTGTCATGGTACACCAGTTGGAAACCGCTGGCCTAAATGCTACTTTTAAATGCTCCACAAATAAGGTATATGGGCATTTTTGCAAGTGACAGTTAAGAATAAAGCTAAGGCAGTTAAGAAAGTCAAAAAGAGAAATAAAAACTGGATTTCGTTCTAGTGCATGTTCATCCAACGTATAGAAACAGGAAATGCAAAAAAAGAAAGAAAAACATAATAATTGTCATGTGAAATTCTCATGTTTTGCCATCACATGGGCTTTTCTTGTTGGAATCACACACACACACACACACACACACACACACACACACACACACACACACACACACACACACACACACACACACACACACACACACACACATTTTTAGATTGTTCATCATCCAAGTCACTGCCTATCTTGGTAACATTACAATTACACCTTAGTAGTGAAACTATGAAAATGTTAAGCTGGTGCATAGAAAATCCCAAGGAAGAAAGGGCAGTGTTTGCAGATGAGAAGTGTAAGCATATGACAAACCATCAACAAACTTCTGCCAGTGTCCTCTAAGTACTCAGAAAATGTATGCAGTGACAGCTAAGATCTTTATACACTTCATCTAGTTGTATGTCACTTTCTACATTTCAACTACTGCTTGTTACTTTTGCGCATTGAAGAATACTGTATTCAATTCTGAATATAATGGTAAGAATCTCAATATGAGATTGCTCACTAGGGACTTGAATTTTCTGGCATGCAAGTCATCTGACCAGATGCAAAACCTGAAATTTGCTACAGTCAGGATTTTCAAAGCTCCCGAGAATGTATGCATAGCTCAAAACCACTACCTCTCACTCGAATAGAATGCATTCTACAGATGTCTGCAAAAAGAAGGGCCCGTCATGACCACTGTAGATCCGCTGTGGATGCCCTTCCATTTATAGGCCAAGCCCAAATAGCAATGGAATACTGTACAGAGTTCTTAGTGACACTGGCGTCACTGCAGGGGGGGGTGGAGCTCTAAGTTCCGCCACGATCCGACCCTCCGTTACACGGGTGAACAAAGCGGCCCCGCCCCCTCGCCTTCGGAGCCTTTCAGGGCAGCGAAAGCAACGGGCAGGGAGTGTCCTGTGTGTTGTTTTCACCGCCTTGGATGGTTCCGAAGGCGAGGGGGCGGGGCCGCTTCGTTCACCCATGTAACGGAGGGTCAGATCGTGGCGGAACTTAGAGCTCCGCCCCCCCTGCAGTGACGCCAGTGCTTAGTGGCTGCTGTCCCATTATTACCCTCACACCCCCAATAAGCACGCAAGACAGAGGCTTGAGTTGACTGGGCCACTTTATTAAAACATTAGATATATTAAAACTGCAGCAAGGCAACCTGAACTCCAGCCCCCCTCCGTGCGGGCGCTAAGTGGGGGAAATGGTACTCCCGTGAGTGGGGATCGCCAGTCGAGGCAGACTGAGGGATTGGGAGCTCGTGCATCCCGGAAACGCCCTTGCCCCTCCCAGACAGTGCCCCCAGCCTTTGGCTGCATTGGCTGCATGGCGCATGGAGGGGGCAGGGCAAAAATGTTGGCGTGTGATTCATGTCACTGGCATTATGAATAGTCTTATGGGGGAGAGGGTTTAATTAGCCAGTGATAAGTTTTCAAGGGTTTGGAATTTCCTCAGGTTCAGAGGATCTTAGAGGAAGCTGATTATCTTTCATCCATTCCAGTTTGGCTTCAGGCTGGAGTTTCGGATGGATAGAAATGGCCTTAGTGGATGACCTGCGCCGGGGATTGGACGGGGGGAGTGCGTCCCTGTTAGTCCTGCTGGTGTCCTTCTGGGTCACTTGGCTGGGTTGGGGCTTGGAGGCGCTGTCTTGGGGTGGTTCCGCTCCTTCCTGGCTGATAGATCCCAGAAGGTTGTGCTGGGGGATGCTTGTTTGGCACCTTGACCCTTGAGGTGTGGGGTGCCACAAGGGTCAATTATATTCCCCATGCCGTTTAATATCTATATGAAGCCGCTGGGAGAGGTCATCCGGGGGGTTGGGGTAGGGAGTCATCAATATGCTGATGATACCCAGCTCTTTCTCTCCTTTCCACCTGACTCCAAGGGGGCGGTCAATGTCCTGGATCATTGTCTGGAGGCAGTTGGGAGCTGGATGGGAGCAAACAAGCTGAGATTAAATCCTTATAAGACAGAGGTTCTTATGGTCCAGAAGTCTACGATTCAGGTATTGGGCTATCACCCTGCTCTGAATGGGGTTGTATTCCCTCTGAAGGAGCAGGTTCGCAGCTTGGGGGTTCTCCTGGATGCGCAGCTGCTCCTGGATTCCCAGGTGGCAGCTGTGGCCGGGGGGGGGCAGGGGTTGCCCAGCTGCCAGTGACATTGGTGAGGGGGATGGCGGCGAAGAACAGGGCCTTCTTGGTGGTGGCCACCCAGTTGTGGAATGCCCTCCCCTTAGAATTAAAGAATGGCCCCCTCTTTGGAAACCGTTCAGCGGGGCCTTAAGTCTTTTTTATTTAGGTTGGCGTTCGATAGCTGATGTGATGAGCTGTCTTTTTAATCAATGTAATTTTAACCTTACATGTGATCCATAGGAGCTTGTCTGGTTTTATCTGTTTTAATTGTTTTCACTGCTATAATGTTTTATTACTGCTGTCTTTAACGTTGTTGCCTTGATTGCCCTGTCGAGAGAAAGGCGGGATACAAATTCTTTCAATAAATATCGTATCGGATGAATAGATTAATAGACTAGAGCACTCTTCCATGACACAAAGATCTCTTCAGGTCTGAGGGTTTAAAAAAAATGAATGAAAATACGTTTTAAACAAGAATATTGTCAGTATCTGTGTTACTTTTAGTCTCACACAAAACTTTCATCCAACATATACTGCATGCAATTTGGGCAGGAGGGTAGAGGCAGGAAAAAATGTCATTGTATCTGGTTTGTCAGTTAAAAATCCAAGGTATTGTTTTTCACCCCTGTTTGTCCAGCACCTCCTCCCATCTTAGCTTGCCTGCCAAACTGAAGCTCTTGGACATGAAATGAGCCATTTAGAGGAATGGGAACTCCTCCAGCCCTTGATTGGTGCGACTGAAATCCAAATGGTCCTTTATTATTGTTATTATTCCCGCAGATGGGCTTCAGAGTTTGCAGGATGCTGCCCTTCTAAATGGGAGGCGCTGCCCTTCCTGGTAAGAGGGTAAGTGTCCCTCAATGGAGGCAGCTGATTAACACAGCTGGAGAAGGCGATTAGATGATTGGCTCTGAACCCTCACAAAGCCCAACTGTCAGGGAAGTGGAGAAGAAAGAAGAGAGGCGCTCAGCTGGGGAGGCGCTTGCTTGCCTGAGGTGTGCGATTTCACTTGACGAAGGGGAGAAATCCGCTGGTTGGCTTCAACAACGCTGTATTACTGAGTACATACCACAAAGGTGAATCTGGAAAAACAAGCCTTGATGTGGGGTGGGTTGGTTTGCTGCAAATTGCTTTGGACAGATGCAAAAATATTTCCTGTATCTTGCTTTTTTCCCATGGTGTATGTTGCAAAAGGAAACTAAAGGTAAAGGTAAAGGTATCCCCTGACAATTAAGTCCAGTTGCGTCCGACTCTAGGTTGTGGTGCTCATCTCCATTTCAAAGGTGAAGAGACAGTGTTGTCCGAAGACGCCTCCATGGTCATGTGGCCGGCATGACTCTCCTTGCCGCAGTGCGTAGCATGCAGCTGGAACACGGAGCACTGTTTACCTTCCCGCAAGCGGGACCTATTTATCTACTCGCATTGACATGCTTTGGAACTGCTAGGTTGGCAGGAGCTGGCCAAGCAACGAGCGCTCACCCCGTCGCAGGAATCCAACTGCCGACCTTTTGATCGACAGCTTATGGTTCAGCGGTTTAACCTGCTGCGCCACCCGCTGGCCATAAAAGGAAACTAGTCGACCTCATTTATGACAGCTCCTAAGACCTTCGCTTACTGGAGCGCTGTTTGCAATGCAGCGATAAAGCAGATCCCCTTGTACTTGTATAAGCTAATACTGTGATATCCTCCTGTCTGCTTAACGTATACCTGTTCCAACCCACCTTTCCGTGAATGGTTGTGACTTGTGATGATCACCTTGGCTTCTGTCACAAGGTGACTTCAACAGTGAACCAGTTGCAAAAAGTTCTGGGGGGGGGGGCGGTTCCAATCACAGGTCAGCATATAAAGACCCAACAAATCAAGTCTGCCTTAAATGGGTCTGGATATTTCGTACTTTGGTGATGGTATTGTGCAAGAACATAATTTGTATCACTTGTAAAATTAGTTTCTAGCCCTTATGTAGTTTCTAGCCTAACTAGCAAATAGGAGGACACTGCGTGATGTAACTTCTGAAAAGTCAAAGAAAAACTGAGCAGAAAAGCAGAAGGAGGTGAGGCGCAGATGCTCTGCATGGCTCCTTTGGATGGTTTTATTTGAATAATTCTTCCATGTCATTAAGGGTGACTTTTCTTGGCACAGAAGCCGAGTTTATTTATTTAAAAACATTCTTACCCCACTTTTTCCCATTCACAATAAAAAGTCGAAGGCAGCTAACATTAAAATACAATACAAGATAAAAATAGGGGGAAAGGGAAAATAGAGTTACCGGTACTTAAGACTAAAGTTGTCTTCTTCCACATTTGAAGTAAATAAAATCTGAATATGATAAGGGCGTGGCTCAGGGTGGGAGGGGCTGTATCAGCAGCACTGGTGGATGCCAAGATCCTTATCCCTGTTTTCCCGTCCCAACACGCCCCCTGAGGCTCCGTGGACTTTCGCCAGCTAAGCAGCTGACGTCGGTCCAATAAGACCCCTTGACAGCCAGGCAGCCTACAGAGAAGGAAGTAAAAGAGAGTTTTACTTGCCTTTTGCAGGCTATCTGGTTGCCCCTCTCCCACCATAGCATGCAGTGTATGCACCAGAATTGGGCATATAAAGCCCTAGCCATAATCGTAATGCAGTCGTAATGCATGTTGACCAGGCACAAAAGCTGGATGCAGGCCCATGTCCACCACAAGGTGACTGGAAAGCGATGGCATCACCCATTGTTCCAATCAAACAAGCAATAGTGCACTATTCTGTGGTTTGAGCAGTATGCGTGCCATTTACCTTGAAACCCTGCTCAGAACAGTAAAGATTCCATTACACATTTTCTCTTTGTATGTAGTAGTAGTAGGAGGAGGGTTAGTGTTAGTTTTCTCCACAGTTTCAGATAAGAGGGGGATAGCAATTTGTCTTTCAACTCTCCCCAAAGGTTATGATATAATTAGAAGAGAAGACAAACATTCAAACACTGATCTACAATTTCTTTAGGCTGAAATCCTATACACACTCCACTGGTCTAGAGTGTCGCAAACATGCTGTAAAGGCTGGCGCCGCTCCCCCCCCCATGCCAGCGACGTTGCACCCCTTGGGGAAGGTAGGTTCTCCGCCGGGCGACAGAGGGGTAAAGGGACGAACATCCCCTTCCCCCGAGGAGAGCTCCAGCTGTGCCGGCGCTGGGTCCTTTCTGGATAGGATGCAGTGTGGGCTCTACGTCCATGCTTCAGCCTAGCTAGACAAGATTGGTCAGTAAGACTTACTTCCAAGCAGATATGCATTCAGATTCTGCTGTTACTTCCCTATCCTATCCTCGTCCTGTGGGGCGCAACAGCATTGACACAACCTCCACTGCATTCTGCAGATTGGCCAAGGACCATGGCGTGATGGAGAGGTAAGTAAACAAAATGCTTCCTTACCAACTCCTCCACACCATGATCCCCAATGGGTCTACCTAGATCTGCCCAGCTCTTTGGATGGACAAGTCTAAGGGGACCCAAGGGGGCATGGTGAGGCTGGGCAAGGGGCATAGGATATTGACAGTGCCATTGCTGCCAATAACTACTCCTTGCCCTCCCCCAGCATGCCTCCTGTCAGCCCTGATCCCCATCTTGACCTCCCCTTCTCTACCCAAATCCATCCCCTCCCCACCCACATCCCACCCCCTGCGCCAACTCACCTCCTCTAGCGGTGGCTGGGTGCTCCAGTGCATGCACACACAGGCACCAACTATTTGCACTGGCAGCCCCGTAATACCGTATTGGTCTGAGTATAAGACTCACTTTTTTCTCCTAATTTAAATTTTTAAACTAGGGGTGCATCTTATAATCAGGCTGTTGCAATTTAATGCCAGTGATTTAATTAAAATTTTTTAATAGCACCAAACTTTAAGGGTGCGTCTTATAATCAGGTGCGTCTTATAATCAGGTGCGTCTTATACTCGGGACAATACGGTATGTGTTGCCGCTGCAGCCGCACTTGACTGTACACTCACATTTAGCCAAATCATTTTGAGACCGCACAGTTAGCCATTTAACCCCTTGTTTGCTCTTTGCCCTTTTGGGTTCATTACTGTACTTGTCACTGTTCTAGGGTTGCCACTTTTTGCTAGCAGGACTTCTGTGCCTTTAATATTTATAAGTCAGGCTAACTGTGCAGTTGAACAGCTGTAGTCTTGCTGGAGTTGCTGCCCATACCACATTAAAGCCATGGGATTCACACTAGAAATAAAGGTATCCATTCCAGATGAGGATATTTTGTCATTCTGTTGAACTATAACTGATTTATAACGCAAACTGACAAGCATAGCAAGAAGATGATCTTGGAGTCAAACCAGACATAATCTCAGGTATCATTTGTTCTTGTGGAGTTCTCTCCTCAATTAAAGTAGCTGCATGGAGGGAATCAGGATTGGGACCATGGCATGCTGGGGGAGGGGATTTCACGACTGTCCTGAAACGACTATCCTGAAATTGCTCCACATCCAAGGAAGGAAGCTTCCACTTGCACCAGGGTTCAGCCCTCATTCCACCCCCGTTCCACCCACTCCCAACCCCATTCCATCTCCTCCCCACCTCCCTCCCATCCCCGTGCTGACTTACTAGCGCTGGCGGATGGATGTAACGGTTCTGCTGACGGGCTGCTGCTGCCACTGCTCGCAACTTGCGGCGACGGCCAGCTCCTCCCGACAGCAGGTCACATTTGCGACCACTGTAAAAAGCCTTCTGCTGCAGGAACGCATGTTCTGACTGCGTAAGGGCAGCCTAGGATTGGGATGCCTGTCTCATTTCTGCTTTCATGCCTCCTTTCCCATGGTGTCTCATGTATGGATGAATTTTCCTATTCCTTTCTGTCAGGCCAACTACTTCCCTTGCTTCTACTCTCTGTTGTTCAAAACCTATTTTAAAGCAAAACATCATTCATTCTCTGGAATACACATTTGTACAGTTTTGTGGGTACATCTATTCCAGATACAGGATAACAGGATTGTACCCAATCACATGCACACATGTGCCATATCTGTTCATCTGCAAAAGCTTTTGGATTCCCCAGAACTCTTTAGCAGGCGGGATATTATGCAAAGTAAAAGGGGGGGGGACAGAGAGCCCCCAAGTCTGCAACTTCTAAGCTCCCTAAGATGAAGCACAAGTATATATCTTGTTACTTATTCATCAGCAGTCATTGTAGAAAACTCATGCTCTGAGTCTTTGTTCATTTTTCTTATCATTGACTCTCCAATTTCCATTTTACAATTAACTCAGCCTATTCTGTTGGTTGGCCAACAGGGTTTTCCAGAGTCCCAAAGCTGAAGAAATAATTTAGCTCTTAAATATGGTCAAATGATGGGGGAGTACAGAGTATTTATGACTTTTTCTCCTGGCAGTGCTGACGTACACAAATAAAATGAGTGCCGATAAGAAACCCGACGGATGGTACATTTTGGTGGATTTATAATCAGGGGAGGTAGAAATGATGCCAATCAGCAGCAGTGTTCTTTAAACAGGAATGCAAAAAACAGGAATTTGTTCCAGGGCTTAAATCGCTTTAAACAAAGTTGCCCTACATAAAAGAGATTTACAGAAAATGGTTCATGGCCAGTGTTATTGTTTTAGCATAACAAAATGGTGTCATGACTGGAGTGTACGGAATTTTTTTAAAAAACTAAGCTTCCCTTAGGATACAGAGCACTATTATCTACAATTTAAAATCACTTTATTTAACACAAGTCCAGTTGAAGCATGGTCCTGACTAAACCATCCACACACATTGCAAGGAGAAAGGAACGTATGGGTTCTTAATTGGCCATTGTTATTCATGAAAGTTTCATACTTGGATAGATAGTTAAAGCATTTATTAAGTCCACTGAACGTAGTTCACTATTAAATGGGTATACACGGGTGGATACTTACTATTGATCCACATAACTTGTATTTATTTATTTATTACAAAAATGTCATGCTTCGCTTGAAGCCACTATGGTTAGAGGAATTTTAAAGCAGCTTAACTCTAATTCAAAAATGCAACAACAATAAACTTACCAAATGTTGCTAAAGAGTAAAACCAGTAGCACTAAGACAAAAGAAAACATCAGGATCTAAAAATCCAGAGATCTAGGAGTTGAACTCCACTTGGTGCTAAAAGCATCATAGTGTTTCCATCTTCTTTTTTAAAAGTGCGGGGGGGGGGGACTGGACTGAGATCACAATGTGGGGGGAGCAGGGTTTACGACACATTTGTGACACTCGGCACTGGCGCGGGAGGAGGCAGACCCAGAAAACCAGGACAGACGGGTTCTGGGCCTGGCTGGCCAGTATTTCCGGGACGGATGGTAAGCCTATATATTCCCCATTGCACCCTTTGCACACAGTCGTAATAAGAACTGCTTTCTTTCTTAAATGTTTTATGATCTAAAAGGCTTATAATGTCTCTCATCCTAAGGGTATATATATAAGCTGTCTCTGGTTCAAAATTAACTGGCAGTTATGGATGAATGTTTGTCTTTCTGGTTAGCTCCCTGAAAGCATACACAAAACACACTGCAGCCATGGAAAACAGTATTAGAATGTCAGCAACTATAAGAGAGAGAGAGAGAGAGAGAGAGAGAGAGAGAGAGAGAGAGAGAGAGAGAGAGAGAGAGAGAGGAGACCATAATGTTCCTAAAAAAACTAAATGGCATCTCTAGATCTTGGTTACTGTTTATAGTTCTTGTCATTCTGTCTCCAAAAGTGTCTAGTAGGAATGAAAACTCCAATAGTCTGACATCCAATTGTATGGCACTCCCAACAGTCCAGCCTCAAAATGGCTCCTGGGCATGAGGCTGCAGATGCTGCACTGGATGTGTTTGGGGTCAGCGGTGCCCCACTGGCATCTACGACCTTCGCTAGCAGCCAGAACTGCAGAACAAGCCTCGTTGGAAGCATGAAAGCTAAGGAGGGCAAGGCAGCAGGATGCACTCCAAATATGGCACCAGCAGGAAGGGTGAAGGTCAAAGGAAGCAAGTTCATGCCTAGGTGACCAGGATTGCTCCAAGCTACTGTAGCCATCTGAGTGACATCGGCAGCACCTCGGCCTAGCAGAGAACTCCTGATAGTTCAGCATATCTGATAATCCAGCACCACCTATATCCCAAGCCTTTTGAACTGGCAGCCCGATCCTGTCCTGGACCAGCCTGCACAGTGCAGGGCAACTAATGCAGAAGCCACTGCATCCTGTAAGTTGACTGGGGACCATGCCATCCAGGAGAGATAAGTAAAGGAACAACTTACTTACCTCTCCAACCGCTCTGTGATCCCCTATTCAAATCTATACCAGCTCTTTCACTGGTGTAGATCTATTAGGATGAAAGGGACAATCCCGAGATGGGGGGGGGGATAGGATTTGGCAGCTGCCAGTACTGCCAAGATCCACCCCCTTCCCGTCCCCAATCTGCCCCAATTGGCCACATCTGGAGTATTGTGTCCAGTTCTGGTCACCACACCTCAAAAAGGATATAGTTGAATTGGAAAAGGTGCAGAAAAGAGCGACCAGATTGATTTGTGGGCTGGAGCACCTCCCTTATGAGGAAAGGCTATAGCGTCTGGGGCTTTTCAGTCTAGAAAAAAGGCGCCTGAGGGGGGACATGATTGAGACGTATAAAATTATGCATGGGATGGAGACGTATAAAATTATGCATGGGATGGAGAGAGTGGATAGAGGGAAATTCTTCTCCCTCTCGCACAACACCAGAACCAGGGGACATGCACTAAAATTGAGTGGAGGGAGAGTTAGAACAGACAAAAGAAAATATTTCTTTACCCTGCGTGTAATTCATCTGTGGAACTCCTTGCCACAGGATGTGGTGATGGCACCTGGCCTAGATACCTTTAAAAGGGGTTTGGACAGATTCATGGAGGAAAAGACCATCACAGGTTACAAGCCATAAGCAACCTCCTGGTTTTAGAAGTGGGCTTTCTCTGTGCCAGGTGCAAGGGAGTGACAACGGGAAACAGGTTATCTGAGGCATCTGGTGGGGCCACTGTGTGATACAGGAAGCTGGACTAGATGGGCTTTTGGCCTGATCCAGCAGGGCTCTTCTTATGTTCGTATGTTCTTATGCCCTTTGCCCAGCCCAGTCCCCTTTCTTTTCTGCCCCCACTGCCACCATGACTGTGTTGACAGGCAGTCTGTGCAGCACCTTCCAGCCTTTGCACCAGTGGCAGTGCTCCACAGACCAATGGAAAAACGTGTGCCAGTGTACTTTGAGGTACACTGGCAGACCTTGTGGTCCACCAGCGTACCGCGAGGATAGGATTGAGCCCTTAGAAAGGCAACCAAAAGGACCTAGTGATATGCACAATTTCTAATACATACTAAAGGACATCCCATGGAATGAATGTAGCAAGAGTACAACAGTGAAGCAGGCATTCCCCCCCCCCCCCGTAACTGCAATCCCCATATCTGCAGGTTCACTTTTCCGCGGTTCTCTGCACATTACCTTCCTTTGTGTTGGTAGTGGTGGCGCCAAGCAAGCGTGCGTCTTGCTGCTTATAGCACAGAAGCAGGCAAGCAGCCACAAGCTGTTCAAGCAAGAGAGGCTCAAGCAAGAAGGTTCCTGGTCAGGTCTAGAACTACATGTCCCAGGATTCTCCCTGGAAAGCTTCCTGCTTCCTCTTATCATTCAGGCTGAGCCTCTCTAGTATTGAGGCTGCTTGTCTGCTTCTGTGCTATAAGCTGTTTATAGTGTGCCGCTTTAACAACTGCTACCAACACAAAGGAAGGTAATGGGTTTGGGGGGCGTGGGGGCCATGGAGATAGGGTTCGCTCTTTTCCGTGGTTTCAGTTAACCCACGGTGAGAGCAGGAACCTATCCCCCACGGATACGAGGGGACACCGTATTCACAAAAGACACAAAAGAAAAACCTGCGCTACCACTGGATGTGGTTTTGCCAAGGATATAGATGTATTTAAACATTTAGTTCAACTTTTTAGTTGTATTTTGTTTGTGTTTGAGCTGCTTTGTGGCTCAGGTGGCAAAAAAGAAAAGCAGGATACAAATTAATTGAATAAGTAAAAAGGACAGTAATTCAAGGTTGATAGGCATATTATTAATATTTTTAGGTACCTCTTAAACTGTTTACCACTCATGGAATATAAACCTCAAAACAGTTTTAACTTCATTGTGTTCGCTGGTTTGCATGATGTACATTTCAGCTGTCTGTCTTTTCAGCCTATTGCACAGACCTCCCCATGTTTATCTCAGAACCAAGGTCATGATTTGAAAGCAAATCCCACTGATTTTCATACAATTGAAAATAAATCGTTGCTCAGGCCCACCATGAATTTGCATAAGATCATTACCAACTGAATACCAAATAATTTAGGAGTGATCATACTGTTTGGAACACTAAAAAAAACAAAACCACATGATAAAAATTGAAACAGCCATACATTGTATCCTACATCCCTTAGGCATTCATGGTCTCCCTGCCCCCTTGGAAGATATCTTCTATTCTATATAGCAGTACATTAACACATCTATCTTTTTCACAGTCTTTCTGTTAACAATGCAAGATGTAATCTGTAGCACCTACAAAGAATATCATTGTCAAAGATATATAATACATTCAGGGCTTAACCTTAAGTAAGTGATCTTACCCACCAGGAAAGGATTGATTTCTCTGCTTTTTCATTATATGTTTTAAGGCCAGCCAATCAAAGTTTATCTTGTACCAAAACATACATTTTTTAATATGCCAGAAGATAGGGAAAAATAAATGAAAAAAAATCTTTTCATAGTTCTACTGAAAAAGACAATTTGAAACATTGCTATTTTCAAACTACTTGTATAACTACCCACATGATGGTTAGATTTTTCCGCTAACCTTCTGCTATGTTCAACAACTCAGCTGACCAGAAATGGGCAAATGTGCTCCAACCAAGAAATTTGTGTGTGTCTCACAGAGACCGACTAGACTGCAGAAAATCCTACCAAAATTAAAGAAGTTGTTGACCTTCATGATCACAAAACAACTTTGTCATATTTCTTGACTCTCATAATTTCTACGTTGTCATATGTGTAGATTTCACCTTTTCACATTGGGATTGTAATAATTTCAAAGTGAAAAGCTGGCATTTGGTCATTGTCAGGTTTGTGATATTGACTGATAGCTGATTCTCCCAAACTTCAGGTCAGCGGAACAATAGCTAACCCTAAGAAGTTGCATAAGTGCCATAACACACTTTTGTGGCTTCTCAGGAGTAAGCGGCGCTGGCGCGGAGCCCGGAATGGCTCACTCCGCCATCCCCTGGACTCTGAGCCAGCCGACACAGGTAGGTCCTAGGTCAGTCGGTGGGAGGGTGTGGGGAAGGCCCATCCCATGCAACATATCGGCACCAATATCCCAAGCCCCCTCCCGGACCGGCCTTCCCAGGCTGGCTAAAGAGCAGGCGCGCATCAGAGGAGGCCCATTGGGGCCTTAACGCCCCCTTCCCCCGAGGTGAGCGCAGGCTGAGCCAGTATGTCCCACATCCTGCACAGGATTGCGCTGTTACTGACTATTTAGAGGCTTAGGTAGATCATTCAGGGTGGAAAATTCCACCTGACTGGAGTTTTAAAAAAAACATGAGTATTAATAGTAGTAGTAGGGTTGTTGTTTTTTAAGGTTGGCTCCAAAATTAATATTCAGCTTCCAAAATTGATTAGTTCTGTACATTTTACTGTGTTGTGCTGCACGTATTATGACACGGCATTGAACTGTATTATTTTGTTATGTAAACTACCGTCGGTACTTCTGATGAAGCGGTACATAAATTAAGATAAATGAAACTAATTAGAACTGAACCTCTTGCAACAGTGATGGATAGTCAGGAGATGTCATCATCACATATCACCCACAAGTCCATCAGCCTTCATAGATCATGCTTTATATGGGAAAGGAAATAATCATGGAAGGTAATGAGTAAATTAATATTGCTGTTGGATACCACTGTCACTTGACTCCAATCAATAGCATGTTAACAATGTACAAAATGTTAGGTGAAGCTACATATTACTGCAGACATGGGGCTGCCACTGTAAATGGCATCCCTAAAATGGTAATGCAAAAGCACTCGTTTCATAATGTACCGTAGTCTCACCTTACACCACAGCATTGTCATGGTGTCCTTTTCTCCCAGACCACACACCAGTAGCAGTCAATGATGAGGCACAGGGTGGCGAAACATGTGATGTGATGACAAGTTACAGGGCAAGTGAAACTGCACATTATGGAGAGAGTAGGGAGAATGCAACGCAAGGATGTCATTTTCAGCAGTAGCCCCTTGTCTGCAGCAGCATACAACATTACCCTTTGATTGTCCTTCCTCTCTTGTAAAACCAACACATAACTATCTTGCATTGTGACTGTAGCAGTGAAGCCTCTGACACTGATTGACTGAGCTGGTATCGTGCTCAGAATGCTCATTCACTCAGGGAACTAAACAATCTTCAGTCCAGTTTCGGTTAAAGAAGAGAAAAGTAAATTTGGCTGGGGTTCTCACATGGGCAAGACTGAGGAAGTGAAGAGTACAAGAATGTAGGGAAGGCAATGGTCGGGGAGTGCAGAGATTTAGCAGATGGAAGACAGCAGGGTAGGAAATGAACTGAGAAAGAGGACCCTAAAGGAAAGGTAGGTAGGTGCCTTGGGGAGACGGGCGGAAGATACCAACAAATGAGGCAGAAAGGACATAATCAAAGTGGAGGAGACTTCAAAGAAACTTCACAGTGCTTGCAATCAGAAGAGGATATATGCTACGGAGGAGGAGGAGGGAGGGAGACAGGAAGGCTGGTCTAAAGACAAAGTGATGAAAGGAAGTGGTTGTTTGGTCAAAAGTCTACACCAGTGGTTCCCAACCTGGGAGTCGTGAAGTGGTTTCTGGGGGGTCACAGGATGTCAGCTGCATGACCACACCAAAGATGGCAGCTCACTCCTCCCCCCTCACTGCAGAGAAAGAAGTGTCTGGTGCTCTCTTAGGGCTTGATAGCTCACCTTGTGTTACTTTCTGCTTGCCATTTAGCATCTCTGTTAATATTAGACCACTCCCACCCACCCCCCAAATGGGACTGCTTATGAGTGCAACTTTAAAAATGTGATTTATTTTTAAAAGTGTGATTTATTAAACCGTGTAATTTATTTTTTTTAAAAAATGACATCACTTCCTACTTAATGACATCACCTGCTTAATGATGCCCTAGGTCTTAGGGGGGGGGTGTCCCAACAGATTGTTATTCTACAAAAGGGGGTCCCGGTGCTAAAAAGGTTGGGAACCACTGGTCTACACCGACAAGGGAATTCTGCTAGTTGTGGCTTCTACCATCATTGCAGCATTGTAAAATGAATTTCACACATTGATTTCAAGTATCCAGTATTGCAGTTTGGCTGCAAGCTTCTAGGTTGCATGTACTGCTGAAATGTCACAGAGTTATGTGTATTTGCTGCTGTTCACTCAATTAACTTTTCAGATATGCCTCCTTATTGTATTTCAATCCACAATAGAGGTGTTTAGGTGGGGAGTCGAGGCCCAGTTTCATCTTAAATAAAACATCAGAACTTATCGACAAAGTAGCTGTAGGCTGACGAATAATGTCTTCCATACAATTAACTTCAACCTCCTAAGGGGAGATAAACTATAAAAAAAACCTGACCGTGACAATTGTATTTTTGAAATGGGTATAGTTCAGCAAAATGATGAGGCTTGTCAAAAAGGCCCTACGATCATAAATAAAAAGAAGAATCATTAGATGTGGCATTATGGTAGTTAAGAAAACAATAAAAGAATCTCAGAAAGCATTCCTTCATGCAAAGCAGGAGGGCAGGAGATACATTGACAGCGCGATCCTATGCAAGTTTACTCAGACGTAAGTCTCACTGTGTTCAATGGGTCTTAGTTCCAGGAAATTGTGTTCAGGATTGCAGCCCTATTTGGTTAACAAATAGGTATGACAATGTATTTAGTCTTAACAATTATCTTTCTACACTGGGAATCTAATTATACTAGAGTCATTTAATATGAACATAATGTTCATTAGATATGTAAATAACAGCAACAAAGCTAAAAGAATGAAAAAATATCAAATACAACATAATCTTGAACCTAGAAGAAACTGATGAACTCACTAGAAATTGATTATTTGAGAGTAACAGCCAATCCCAACATGCAAGGTGGGGGGGGGGGGAGGTATAGTCCTTCCTGGACTGTACCACTTCAGAAGGCAGGGAAGAGAGATGAATGGTATATCAAAATGTTCCCTAGGTAACCTTGCACATGGAAAGTGAGTATTCTGAGAATTTCTACTGCTTAAAATCTAGTGCTATTTGTCAATTTTAATTAGCAGCAAGAAGATTGCACACATAATACATATGTGAGATACTCTCTCCCCAGGGAGCTGACAATCCAAACAGAAACATTGTAAGTGCATTTTCCTTCTAGCATTGTTTAAGGTTTCAATGGTGGAAAAACACCCACCCCAATTCTCTCATCCAAGTGCACACAACTTGTGACCCACCAATCCAAATGCAGCCCACCAGATATGCAGGGACATGCGGTGCGGGTGCAGCAAATGAGGCAACCCCACCCCCTCGTAATTCATGGAAAAGGGCCACGGCCAAACCCAGAGATTGCGTGCGTGGGCTATCCGCTTGCACCAGAGTAAGCGGGTAACGCACGTGCAATCTCCAGGTTTGGCTGCAGCTCTTTTCTGTGAACTACTGCCTTACCTGCCAAGCCCACTCCACATGTCCCTGCAGGCAAATCTGGATGGATCACCAAAATATCCTATTTGTTCAGGATGCCAACAGTTTCTAGGTGTAAGGAAAGAGAAAGAGGAAAATCGTACAAGAAGAGAGCACAAAATGGCACAGAGGACAGGAATTAATGGGAGCAGAACATACGGAAATCAAGAGGGTGAGATCTCTCTCTCTCTCTCTCACACACACACACACACACACACACACACACACACACAGTTGCACCAATGTTTACAAGAAGTTTGGTCAGGAAAGCCAAGAATGAAATCCCCTTGTGAGGAAATAGGGGTCCTGCCAGTGCAGGTTGCCTGGCCACCCCAACATGGAATGGGTCGCCCCCCCCCCAACCCTGGAGCAGGATTGCTTGGCCCAGTGCCACTTGGCAACTCAGGCAGACTGACAGGGACTGCAGCTAGGGCTAAGAGGAAGCCAGTCAACCCTGCCTGTCAGCTGAGCCCAATTGAGCTCAAATGGGCTCAGGAGGCCCACATGGATAAATAGCCGTGGAAGCAGCCAGAGGGGAGGAAATGCCAAGCAGGGACACAACATGGTTTCCCCAGCCCAAACACTGGTTGGAATCCCGCCTATCTGTCGAGGGCCATGCTGACGAAGAGCCCAGAATATCTGATGTATAGGGGGCGGACAGTGCTGGAACATGCCCAACTGGGGATGCAGAGGAGACTGTCTGTGGATCAGCCCCATTGAAAGAAGGGGCAATTGGATTAGGCCTTGGGAGAAGATCCTTCATATTGGAGAATTAACATTGTCCTCCAACTATGCTCAGTTTAGGGGCAGGCCAAACAGGCAGTGCAAGGAAACACCCTGGCTGCCCCAGTGAGAAGGTCTCGTTGAGGAGACTGAGGGAGCCAAAATAAAGACTTGGGGAGAATGGATATGCCTAGGAAACTGCCTGTACCAATCCCATTACTAAATCACCTGTTGTGGTAAGCATCTACGGTAAGCATCTTTTGTTGTCCCTTTTCCAGAAGAACGCCGAAGGACACCCCCCCCCCCCCATGAGCCTATCCAACCCTTTCAATGTAGAGCTCCCATGTGGGACAAGGTGAATGCCCTGAGGGCTGCTACACACCTCTTCTGGGTTTGCAAACAACTTTGTTTACTCTGAAGTCAGGAAGCACCCAGGATGGCTGGTTTACCAGTTTAAATCTGCTGACCAAGCAAGGTGCAGCCAGCGTGGAATCCCCCAAAATGGAAGGTGGGGCTTCTCCTAAGTCAGCCAGCTTGGGGTGGGTGGGGGTGGGTTTGCTCTGCAGAACCAAAGTCTGGCCTTTTCCCTAAGGCCTGTGGGACCTGATGCTTCCATGCCATCAGCCAAAGCACAAGACTGGTCTGGGTCACATTTGCCTGACATGCACTCAGCACCAAGTTCATATGCATAGAAACATGTTTCAGGCAACGATAGCTCTTGCTATTGGTCTCAAACTAAACTTTGCCTTTTGTTTTAGGCACAGCTATATTTCAAGCCCGTCTCTCTCTCTCTCTCTCTCTCTCTCACACACACACACACACACACACACACACACACACAAATCTGTTTGAAATGCACCTTCAGTACTAATGGAAGCCTTGTCACAAGCAAGTCAGAAATGCTAAGATTGGTGAATAGCTGCCATTCTTAAAGGTGAGTATGAAGACATTTCATTCAAATTCCACTGCATCCGCTTCTCACGCTGCCTAAGGCGCTGTCAGTTTTGACAGTCTTCGTGATGAATAGGGTGGGTGTTGATGGGCAAAGACAAGGGGCTGTAGCAAAAACACAGGAAATCTTCCAGATCTAAAACTTGCGATATTAGATTTTTTTGCCTCCATGAAGTCAAGTGGTTAGAACTGACAAATAAATGACAATGAACTATCATAGCATTGATGCTCCATTTTATTATTTCATCTGATGCCAACATAGAAAAATATGGTTCTTTAATGTAAGATAATACATAAATAACCTCCAAATATATAAACAGGTAAGCATGAGTTAGCATGGTGTAAAAGACTGACAGACCAATCTTACCCTATCTTACAGCCCTATGCTTACTCCCCCCATAGCATTCAGCCACGCCAACGGAGCATGCGCTTCATGCTATGGGGGGACCAGAAGACCAATGCAAGATAAGTAAAAAATTTTTTACTTATCTCTTAGTAGGCCACTTGGTTGGCAATGGGTTGCCTCGGACCCACACCAGCTATGAAGCTAGCGTAGGTTTGAGGACTGGGTCGCGTTGAATAGCAAAACAGGATAGCATTACCTGCAAATTGCTGCCACTGGGATCCACCCACTCCCTCCCCGTCCCCACCCCGAACTGCCCATGAATCTCCCACGACACTGACCTACCTGCTCTGTCACGGCATCCAGGTGTTTCTGACACGTACAGGGAGCCACTGGCCATTTCCACCAGTGGCTCTATCGCGCACAATGGCAGTGCAACATTTGCACCATGAATGAACCTTTTCCAACAGCAGATCAGAACAGCTCAGAACAGCTATCAAGTCTCTGAATCCAAGTCTTGAGTCAAGTCCCAAGTCTCTGGGTCCAAGTCTCAAGTCCCAAGTCTTTGCCCCCAAGTCCCAAGTCTTTGGTTGCAAGTTGCAAGTCCCTATCTATTTCATGGGAAAAATGGGTTTAAGCCTGAATAAATATTTGACTTGTCGTAAAAGGTTCCAAGTCTCAAGTCGAGTCTTTCTAGTCTTTTACAATCACTGAGTCAAATCTGAGTCGAGTCATTGACACTACTTGAGTCCGACTCGAGTCCGAGTCAGTAGACTCAAGTCTACATCACTGGCCTGTAGGGGTGGACAGTGGGAACTTAAGACAAATGCAAGTTTGCAAATGCAAATGCAAATTCTTCTCCCTCTCGCACAACACCAGAACCAGGGGACACGCACTAAAATTGAGTGGAGGGAGAGTTAGAACAGACAAAAGAAAATATTTCTTTACCCAGCGTGTGATTCATCTGTGGAACTCCTTGCCACAGGATGTGGTGATGGCACCTGGCCTAGATGCCTTTAAAAGGGGTTTGGACAAATTCATGGAGGAAAAGACCATCACAGGTTACAAGCCATAAGCAACCTCCTGGTTTTAGAGGTTTTAGAAGTGGGTTTTCTCTGTGCCAGGTGCAAGGGAGTGACAACGGTCTTGTGCTCCCTGAGGCATCTGGTGGGGCCACTGTGTGATACAGGAAGCTGGACTAGATGGGCTTTTGGCCTGATCCAGCAGGGCTCTTCTTATGTTCTTATGTTCTTAAGTATTAATTTAAAAAGACACATTGTGGAACATTTGGATTCAGTGGAACATTTGGAAAAGTGGAACATTTAGATTCAGAATCTGACTTAGGAAAAGTTTCTCGTTCTTTCTGAATCAGAGCGATGGCCCTTTCATAATCACACACTGCAACAAACCTGGGTTTCCCATGAAGTGTATACACAGCATGGTCTTTCAGCCAACTTGGGTCTCCAACAAATGTATCTTTATGACATACATCTGCTATATTCATATATTAAACATTTAAATGCAGACTTAAAACATATTTGGTGTATACTAAAAGGTGTAATGTTGTAAGAGATCCCAGCTCTCCATCTGTTACGTACAGAAATATCTTGCAGCTATCCTTGCAGGTATGTGAAATAAGTAAATTGCAACATAACTATCATAGTGATAGGTGGCACATAAACATCTGTAATATCTATGCAATGTAGCCATTATTCCCACTGGTTTGGCCAGGGCCCATCAGTCAGTAGCAGAGAGTTGTTTGGGATCTTCAAAATGTATCATATAATTCTCCTAAAATAGAAAAATACAACATTTTCCATGTATTTATTTTAAGAAACTTTTATTCTGCCTCATCTTCAACAGAAATCAAACAGCAAACAAACTATCAAAGATATCAGAATCTAAACGCAATCAAAATCAAATCAGAAAATACGGCAGCAGATAATGAACAAAGTATTATCAAAGAGGCAAAAACGTTATCAAAGCAGTAAAATAGCTAATAATAATAATAATAATAATAATAATAATAATAATAATAATAAATAGCAGGAAACCATCCCCAAAGACTCAAGTCTTTACTAGGTATTGAAAGACACAAAACAATGATGTCAGGAACACCGCCCGAGGGAGGGCATAACAAAAATCTAGTGCCACAACAGAAAAGACCCTGCTCTTTGTAACCACTCACTGCACTCGAGGTGCTGTGAGGACCTGGAGCTTGACCTCAGATGCTGAGTGGAGAACATGAAGGCATAGATATGGGAGGAGGCAAGTCATTTAGGATTTTGA
This sequence comes from Plestiodon gilberti rubricaudatus, assembly GCA_026170595.1. Lineage (NCBI taxonomy): Eukaryota > Metazoa > Chordata > Lepidosauria > Squamata > Scincidae > Plestiodon > Plestiodon gilberti. Next base: position 69,981,655 of record JANXHW010000001.1, read on the forward strand.
AGGTAAGAAACAGGACTGAGCCTGGAAACAAATAGGCAGCCAGTGCAGAATGAAAGTACCAGAGTAATATGCTGCTATTACCCAGAACAACTGTGCCCAGCTCGGTCTTCTCCAGGCACAGGCACAGTTGGCGCACCCACTGAAGCTAGTAGAAGATGCTCCTAGGTACCACTACCCTGGTGCATTCAAAACAACAACAACAACAACAACCAGTATTTATATACTGCCTTTTCTTTGGTCATCAGATTTCTCCTCTGACTTTAATTCAAAGGCAGTTTACCCAGGCAGGCTTTCCAAACCCCAAGGGGTTTTTACAATACAATATGTTCTAGTCTTCCATAGCATGCTTTTTTCCGGGTGTTTTCCTTTTACGATCTGGCCTCTCACAGGCGTTCGCCTCCCACGCTTTGACTGACAGGCAACTCCCTCACAGAGTGCTGGCTGCAGCTTCTCTCCCTCACAGAGACTCTGCAGCTTTTCAGCGGCGACAGCTCTCCAACAGCACACAGATACTTCCGGGCGTCCCGAACTGCCGGCCTTCACATCTTCAGGCATATGAGACGGCCGCTCTACCAACTGAGCCAGACCAAAAGCAGTGCCAGAGCAAGGATCACCCTCAAGCTGGGACATGGGAAGCTACCTTATACTAAGACCACTGGTCTCTAGCTCAGTGCTCTGGACACTGACTGGCAGCAACTCTTCAGGGATTCAGGCGGGAATTTTTCTCTGCCTTATCTGGGGATGCCAGCGATTGAACCTGGCACCTTCTGCATGCAGGACGTAGGCTCTGCCAGCAACGTCGCTGGAGCGTGGCGGGGGGGCGGACCGCCAGAGGGTGACGCACGTCGCCCTCCGCTGCACGCGTCGCCCTCCGGAGGCTCCGAGGCCGGGAGAAGGCCTCGGAGCGTCCTCCTGGGCCGGCGCTCGTGGGCCTTCTGATGAAGGCCCACTGCATCAAAACGTAATTTATAACGTTTTTCGCGCATGCGCAGCCCTTTTCCCTCAGGAACGGTCTGCGCATGTGCGAAAAACGTTATAAATTATGTTTTGACGCAGTGGGCCTCGTCAGAAGGCCCAGGACAGCCGGCCAGGGAACGTCCCCAGAGCCGGCTGCAATGAGGAGGCACAGGTTTGGGGGGGCAGTGTTGGGGGGCACCCGGGGCAGCATCCCGTCAGGTTGTCCCCCCAAAAAATCACGGCCACGGCAAATTACCATTTAGGGCTGGGTGTGGGGTGTCATTAGGGTGACGCGCACGCCCCCACCCTGAGGCCGCGCACGCCCTAGTGACGCTGCTGGGCTCTGCCATGGAGCTATGATTCTGCCCCTGTGCCCCCCCCAGCCTCTTCAGGGGCTTCAATACAATCCAATCCCATCCCATCCAAGGCAGTCTACCTACCACTGGATAACTTTTTGGGATTACCTCTATTTGGGAGGTTATCTAGGAGATTCTTAGCAGAGTTTGTTCCCTCTTACACCCAGGCAGACTGCTATTAGCTAAATAAACACACAAGGCATATGCTGAGTTAAGTTGCAAAAAGAGAAAGTTTACTCACGGTTCAGCTCATATACAGCATCTGATTAAGATCAGAGGTTATTGAAGCTCCCCCTACAGCTGGGAGCCTCCTGCATGAGGTCTGCTTGGATCATGGCCGCCATTCATTGAAGCTTAGGCATGCCACGTCCTCTCGGCATCAGGAGAAGGAAGAAGAAGAATGCATGGGAGAAGGAGAAAGAGGAAATGGGGTCTGGGGCCACACCCTTTCCTTTGGAAGACAGAGGAGTCAGGTAACAGATCCTTTCAGGTGACCGGATGATGCATCGCCCCCCAGTGCTCAGCAGACGAACGCTGCCCAACTCCAACATAACTGTCAATCATTAAAGCTGAAAAAAAAAGATGCATCGACCTAAAAGCAAAACTAAAACATCCAGAAAACCTCGTGGGAAAATTCACACGGCTTTCCCTTTCCATCGCAAAGAGCAGCTTTCTATCCTTTCCATAGCACTAGCTTTTTGGGGTGTGTGTGTGTGTGTTATGCACAGGCATGCACGCACGCACAAACCCAAAGTGGGAAAAAGATTTGTGCCGATGCCCCCCCCCATAAAACCTGGCGGCTTTTCCTCCCTGTCTGTTGGGAAAGACCACTAAGTATCTTTCAGCGCAGCCACTTGCAAACAGCCTCTGTCGAGCTGCTAAACAAGATTAATAATATATATTCTGCCCATGAATTATTCATTTTTGTAATATTTAACCAGAAAGTAAAGCTGGAGTTCTTTTGCCACTGCACACTCAAAGGTTTCCTGGAACAAGTGGAAATTAAAGAGCTGAAAATGCCATGTTTAACGCATTCAGAAAGCAGTCTGCTGTTGCTTACTATTTTAAGCTTTACGTCCCCAGGAGCATCCTCTCATTTCTTGTTGAGCAATAGAAAGGATCATAACTAATTATTATTTTCATGCCTTTTTTACTTTTAGGGGATCTTGTGCCCACAAATATATGGATGCTGTGAGCCCTGAAACTGATCACATTTTATGAAATCTGCAATTCACTTGTGATTTACAATCATCTTTTGCTCATTAAATTTTTCCCATCAACTCCATTTACAGATGTTCAAGCAATAAAACTGAGACATACACATCTAATTTCATTTAGGCTCTAACTAGCACTATAGCTGCACTGATGTTACAAAGGAAGGCAAGAAATAAATGTTTAAATAAATATCTGCCTAACAAGGGCACACTCCAAGTGCAGTCAAGGTCTAGCCTAGCCATGGCTGAAGTGGTAAAGTGGGCAATAGCTAGTAGCCTGCCTAGTGCACAGTGTGATGGATTAAGGACTTCCTTTAGCAACAAGCTGCCCCGAATGAGAGACAGCAGTAGATCTGAATTCCTATCAGAATTCTCAAAGGGGGATTAATGCTTCTCAAAGGGGGATTAATTAATGGGGGGCAAATAGTGACTCTCCATCACCCCAGTGTCAAAGCACAAAGTAGCCCAAATACAAGATTTCAGCTCCCACCTGGGGAATGTTCCAGGCTTTCTTCATGAAACCATTCTGTACATGGGCAAGTCCATTTTATTTCAGTTATGAAATCTAAGTATGGGTGCCCAATCCAACTAGGGCCACATTAACACAGAAACAAGCTTCTACGCGCATTTCCCTAGAAAAGCCCAAATGCTGTTTCTCTCCCAATCCAGCTGATAGAGTACTGTGACAAAATCTGCAACAGCACTAATGCAGTTTGATTTCCGACTCAAAAAGCTGGGCTTTCTAGAGATGCCAAAAGCCCCTTGAAAAGGCCCTACTATACGTTGGAATTTGGGTGCAACACCGCATGCAGGACCCTGAAGGCCACCTTTTCCCCCAGAATACTCCTTGGAATAGGGTATCCAAAACAAAACTGTAGCAGTCAATTGACTGGAGTTGTGAGGAGCTCCAGAGAGTTTCACCCACTTCAAAACTGCCTCCACTCACAAAAAGGTCACTCACCTGCTCCCCAGTTTTGGTGGAGAGGGACATATTCACACTAGATTAAAAGTACAGGTATGTCATGCCCTCTACACCTTGAGTAGCAGTTCAACTTGGACCCTGACAAGGAGGAGTCAGCCAGGTGAGAAGAACCAGCAATGTATGCCGTGGAAGTCCTTGATCCAGACCCTGACATCAGACCTCAGCCAGAACTGAGAAACCCCAGAATGAGGACTCCTAGAGACCAAGTCCCTCAAAGAACCAATTCACTGGGGCTTTTCTCTCCACCAGTTCCTACACACCAGCACAGGCCACAAAATAGGAGGGGATTGATGAATAGAAAATGGAGCACCAGGCTCTTAGCCAAAAAGCTGCTTCTTTAAGTCTTGCCCCTCTCCGGGGAGGGGGAGAAGTCAGGGAAGGGTAGTCTGGGCTGAAAGGGATACAATGCCTCAACTGAGTTCCAGTCCTTGTCAGAAGACGTTGCTCACTCAGAGCTGTCCAAGGTCTTGCAACTCAAGCACCATGAAACATGCCACCCTCGGGTGTCCTTATGCTCCTGCTGCTCATGATGAGGACAGGACAACGTACTTCATCCTGTCAGCCATTAGATGTCCTTGCCCTATCAGGCAAGTGTTAGAGCATGCATGTTGACCTGTGATGTTGAGGATATTTCCTGTTGGCAGGAGGGCAACATTCACATGCACCCCTTAGGCTAATATTTTTGTGCAAGGGTAGCACGTTGCTTTCTCATAGATTAGGTAAAGTGTGACTGCTCTCTCACAGCCACGAGACTTCTCTCATGGTTTGTTGTTTAACAAAATGGTGTAGCGGTAGCCCTTTCCCAGCTCACTTCACGAAACCACCATATAAATAGTTATCAACAGCCACAGGGGGAAAAAAAACCTTATTGGGTATCTGTTGTTCAGAATTAAGACTGAGTGCACTAATGCTTCCCCTCTCAATAATATAATGTTATTTTAATGGCTGCTTCCTTCTGCAGCCTATTTATGGGAGGGATATTTAATTATATGCCGGCTTTATCATTACTTATATTAATCACATCTAGGGGGTCATGTGGTACCATATTTAATGTTTTGAAAATAAATTGAAATACAATGATTTAAGGCTAACAAATTATCCAACATTACAAAAGGAATTGCAAAGCTAATTATGCACCCTGTTGCTCAAAGGACTGCTAAATGGAGCCAGAGACTTTTACCTCTCTCTTTAATACATGAAATTGAATACGGTTTCGCTGGGAGAGCAATTATGGGATATAGCTGACTGTACAGTGGGTGGTGTTAGTCAGACACCTTGATCTGAGCTACTTGTGTCATGGCTGTAGTGCCCAGAATGGCTTTGGCTCAGTGTACTTGCTGCAGTATTCTCTGCTTAGGGAGTCCAGCCAGCGAAACGCCTGCTGCAATGCCACTGGCTGGGATCAGAAAAGCCATGCAGCTAGTGCCAGAGGGACCTTTGCTCTTCTGTTTCATGAATGACAGCTTCCAACAAATGATAACCTGTTTTTGAAAGGACATAACAACAACAACAACAACAACAACAACCAGTATTTATATACTGCCTTTTTGCTGGTCATCGGATTTCTCCTCTGACTTTAATTCAAAGACGGGTTACACAGGTAGGCTTTCTAAAAACCAAGGGGTTTTTACAATACAATAATATGTTCTAATCATTCACAGAACCCTTCATTACTCGTGCACCCCCCCAATAAAGAACCCTTCATTCTAGATGGTTTATTTCACGGTCCAGCCTCTAGAGCAGTGGTTCTCAAACTTTTTAGCACTGGGACTCACTTTTTTTAAAAATACACTCAATTGGGACCCACCTAGCTTTACGAGACGCTCAAACATTTATCTCCCTATATTCACACAAGCTTGCAAACTGCAGGAGCTCAGCTGTTTGCAGGGTAATTAGCAGCTATCTTGCAAACTGCAGGACCTCAGCTCTTTGAAGGGCAAATGGCAGCTATCTGATTTTTGAATAGCCTCAGGGTTTGTGGCAATTACTTATTTGATCTTTCCATCACCTGGGACCCACCAGAAATCAGGTTGCGACCCACCAAGTGGGTCCTGACCCACAGTTTGAGAAACACTGCTCTAGAGCTTTAAAAATTAGGTTTTGATATGGCGTGGAGGCCTGCTCTTGAGAGAAAAAGGGGGAAGGGGGGCGGACTCACAGTGGACATACCAAGCCCTAAAGTATACATATCGGTTTATTCCAAAGGTTTCCATCTGCTCGAATATCAGAATTCCACCCCCATTAGTGATGGATCACCCTCCTCCTGTGTCTTTAAAAGCAGTCTGACATGAAGACATTTAGGAGATAAGAACATAAAAACATAAGAAGAGCCCTGCTGGATCAGGCCAAAGGCCCATCTAGTCCAGCTTCCTGTATCACACAGTGGACCCACCAGATGCCTCAGGGAGCACAAGACAACAAGATAACCTGTTTCCTGCTGCCACTCCCCTGCACCTGGAACAGAGAAAACCCACTTCTAAAACCTCTAAAACCAGGAGGTTGCTTATGGCTTGTAACCTGTGATGGTCTTTTCCTCCATGAATCTGTCCAAACCCCTTTTAAAGGCATCTAGGCCAGGTGCCATCACCACATCCTGTGGCAAGGAGTTCCACAGATGAATTACACGCTGGGTAAAGAAATATTTTCTTTTGTCTGTTCTAACTCTCCCTCCACTCAATTTTAGTGCATGTCCCCTGGTTCTGGTGTTGTGCGAGAGGGAGAAGAATTTCCCTCTATCCACTGTCTCCATCCCATGCATAATTTTATACGTCTCAATCATGTCCCCCCCAGGTGCCTTTTTTCTAGACTGAAAAGCCCCAGACGCTGTAGCCTTTCCTCATAAGGGAGGTGCTCCAGCCCACAAATCATTCTGGTCGCTCTTTTCTGCACCTTTTCCACTTCAACTATATCCTTTTGGAGGTGTGGTGACGCTTTCCCCGACCTCTACCTGATAAACTGGTGTAAAGCTACCCTTAAAGGCATAGCAGCAAGGCACAGAAAAAAGTGGCAACCTAAGGAAGCAGTCCTTGTTCATATTTTGCAAAATCATGAAGGCTAGCCTCAGGAATACTAACTATGGGAGCGCATGTGTTAATTAAAGAAGGAAAAAAAGGCACTGTCAATGTGATTAGAAGGAAGAAGCGTTCAGAATTCAAACCCCATTATGAATATTTTACAATGGAGCCAGCAGTTTGTGGCCACAGGCAAAATCCAGCTGGCTGATCCACTGGAGAAACAAAACTCTGCCCTGCCTACTTTCCCCACCCCTTTCGCCTGCACATGCAGCAGCTGCTGTCACACTGTCACCACATAAAAGAAGTTTAATGCTGGCATGAGACTCATTCAAAGAAGGGGCAGCGGAGAAATCACTGCAATTGTATGCTGGGCAACCACTTAACGTCGGACAGTATGAAAGATTTCAGGAAAGAATGACTTTATTGATACCAAGGTTATCCTGTCCATTTTCAATTACCCTCTAGCTTTTCTTTTTTTTTTAATCACTGTGTTTTCAGGAGATTATTTACAGCACATATTTATGTATTCTAAGATAATTTCCCTAAGTATACCATAAAAAGAAGGGAAAGTCAATGAATCTTGGAATGTATAATTTGCAGCCGTAATGTAATTGACATTTGGGTTAAGATAATATGGAAAGTTGTTTTGCTTGTGGATATACAGCCAGAGGGAAATACTGCTGACAACTGGCCTTTGGTGCCTGAATTCTTTGAATACAGCATTGTGCTAAATTCCTAACTCATTAAATCAGCTGTTTAGCTGCACTCCTAGTTACTACAGCAGCTCAGAACAACATCCTCGACTCTGCCTGTAAAACCTTGTAAGGCAAACAAGATGCCTGAACCATGATGTGTAACATAATACAAAAGTCAAGCCAGTCACATTCTTGACTAAGTAAGTACATTTCTGGATTCCTTTGTAGATCAAAGTGTTGTATGGCTGGAGTTTTGTTTTCATTTTTTAAAAAAACCTGGTTGTTGGCATTGCAGGATGCAAGCAGCTTTCCCCAAAAGTCCAGATAGCAGTTTGGAAGAATTCCTTCTGTAGCAAAAGCTCACATTCCACCATGGCATGATGTTTCGTGCTATAGAAGCAAAAGACAGGACTGAAGAATCCTTTTCAGAAGAAAGACACTGGCCAGTGTTATTAAGCTGCTGTTCCCGGAATCTTCCCATTTCTGCACAGGACAAAGACCATCAGCCTGGAGAAAGAATGAGAAAAGGTCAAGCATCATTCCTGGCTTGCACATCAACTTCAACCAAAGTGAAGGCAAAAAGGAAAAGTCCATCACAGGTTAGAAGCCATGATGATTACATATGCAGCCTCTGGCAGTGTGGTAAAACTGACAAGCTTTCTCCCCATCTCTGTTGTCCGTTTCCCCTCAACAGGGAAGGGATTTCTCCCACGTTTTCCTTATATCTGCAGCCAGACCAGAAATGTCCCTTCAGTGTAGAGGTGAAACTGACAAAAAGGGGACTCACGACAGAGGTTTCCCAGGTTCACAGCTGCTCTTGGCCTACATATCTCCAAGCATCTGTAAGATGTGCCACATCGAACGGCATCTGTTCTCTCTCTGAGCACCACACATCAGCGTTGGTGTAGCCAAGTGCTTAGTGTACTTGTGTATCTGTTTTTCTTCCAACAGAAATTACATCCAATAGAACTGGACCTAAGGAGTGTTCAGGATACTTTTCTGTGTCAGCAGACTGCAATCAGCAGTACTGGACATTGAGCGTGTTGGATTACTCTGAATCCCCAACAAATATTCATCCATGGCAAACCATGGCAAAAGTTAAGGGAGTAATTTGTACCTGGGCCCAGGGCGAAAAAGGAGTCAAAAAGGGGGCCCTGGAGCAAAAAAGGGGGGCCCAGGATCCAAATTCATATGTAGGGAAGGGGCCCAAAATAAACTTTGTACCCCCTGATAAAATTCCTCTGAATGGCCCTGGGGCTGCCTGACTGGAACTGTATAAAATGTGGGGGTTGCCAAGCACCCACAATCCATAATCCATGTCTAGTAGGCTGTGTTCAGTTGGGGAGATCTGGTGCATGCCAACAAATAGCATAACCCTATACTATTGTTAGTATCCAAGAGGGTGGAACAGAGAGTGTGGTATCCTGTATTGTGCTAACAAACTAAACCCAATCCCATTAAATACAAGTGTCATGAATGGTCTACAGAAGGCCATCCTTTTCAGAAGTATCTTCAGCAAGGACCACACAAAAATCAATACAACAACAAAGCCAGAGCAGGCCACTGAAGTCTAGTTTTTGATCCGAAGCATCTCAGCCATGCTAGGTAATACAGTCCTTCTCCTGTTTTGGTTGAACAATGCAAGGAATGCTAAATACTTCAGTCATTTGACTTGTGCTTTCTGTGGCCATTTAAGTCATTTCTCATCACTGGAAAGGAGAGAGGCTGACCTCCACAAAAGTGATGCAATCAGAGGTATCAGCATGAAATCATTTTGTAATAGTTTGGCTTCTTCCCAAATTAAATGAAGATCAATTGAGACAATAAAGTGTTGCTGGTGGTATATATTTCAAATATATTCAAAAGGAAAGCTGATATATGAACTTGTAGGCATGATGCCCAGAAATTATAGAGTCAGTTACAATAAAGAAAAACCTTGCCAGGAAGATCTTTTACTTCTGTCTCCACTATTCAACTCGATCAGAGCTTTTCTTCCTCCTTAATTATACATCTGAAGCTGAAAATGTGACTATGCAAGTCGCCTGCATGTCCCAGGGTGAGCTAATCACTTTGGCTATGGTAGGAGCATCATTTAACAGGCATGGAAACATCAGTAAAAATGTCTGTAGCTAGTACCCAAGACAGAGTTTCAATATAATCGTTATTTATATTCTGTGGCATATGGAGCAGGGACAGCACATACTATCTGGGATTCCAATGCTCTTTTGTGTGGTGTGCAAATTCCCATTCAAATCCTGTGGATGCCAACTCTTTTCCTAAATAAAAAAAGCAGAAACAAACTCCATGTTTCTAGCCCACATTGTTGATAATGAAAGTGTGAAAATCTGAGGGCACAGCAACTAGAAGGCAGATATCAAAACCTGATGAGTTGTATCCTAACCTATGCTTGCACAATAGCATGAGCATAAGCCAACTTCCCTACCCCTTCCTCCCCATAGCAGCCCCCCTGAGGCAGTCCCCCCAAAGCTGCTCCTGAGATCAGGGAGCCCTCAAGGATGAGGTGGGATGGGGTGCTAAGTTGCCACATATTATTTCTTGCAATAATAAGAAATCAGCATTTAACTCAATTACTGGCTGTACTGTTTTGTACTTCTCATTGCTTGAGTGCAACCCCTTTGACAGTTCTGATTTTGATGTTAGTTCTGACAGCTTTGGTGATTAGCTGTGAGGGTGTTTATTAACAGGGAAAAAACAAGGAAGAGCTAATAAATAAAAAATTTAAACAGTAGGGAATTCTTACTAGGATGTGACCTCAAAAATATTATTCACACATAAAGTGTACTATATGTTTATCTGGATTAGAGATTTGACACCCACGCCAAGTCTCCTTAACATTCACTTATACAAATTTTCACAGTGAATATCTTCAGGATATTCTCTAACTACCACATCAACATTTTCCAACAGCAATCTGAATTTGATGGTATATGATAGCTGGCCACCTTTGATAGCGGATGCAAAGCATTTGACTGTATCAGCCATGGAGCAACCAGTACTTGGCAATAATTGACAACTGCCATGGAGTAGCAGTCCATATCTGACAGTTTCTGATACGTAGCAATGAATATTTGACAAGATTTAACAGATGGCATGTAGCAGCTGTCAATATTTGACAGTATCAGACATGCAGCCATCAGTGTTTGACAGCTTCTGACAATAGACATGCAGTAGCAATCAGTACTTGTCAGTACAGCTGAAGCAATATAATTAAGTAAATTTTATAATCACTCATTCACACAGCCAATCAAAACAGTAAAACTATACTAGCAAATTTCATTTCTAAAATTCAGATATTGAATTTTGGGGCCAAATTTCACTACCGGAATCCAGAGCTCACAATGGGAAAAGTTGCTGGATGTTTACATTCTGGCATTGTTCTACAGCTGTTGTGACAGCACAGGAGGTGATGGGGGCAGGACAGGAGGGAGCTCTCTCTTTTGCCTGTTGATGACAGCAGCAGGAGGAAGAAGGGAGGTCTCTTTCTCCTTCCCCCTTCCTCCTTCCCTGATGCTTGGAATGCAACTATGGCAGCATTCCCGGTGCCAAAGAACTTGGGAAATGTTGTTTTCCCGGGTGCCTAATGGACACGCTGGAGAGAACAACCTGGATAAGCTGGAGAAGAATGGAGGGAATTGCCCAGTTCAGAATACTGGTGCACTTCACTGGCATGCCGAATACGTATTCCAAACCACATTACATAACATAAAGAACATAAGAACATAAGAAGAGCCCTGCTGGATCAGGCCAAAAGCCCATCTAGTCCAGCTTCCTGTGTCACACAGTGGCCCCACCAGATGCCTCAGGGAGCACAAGACAACAAGATAACCTGTTTCCCGTTGACACTCCCTTGCACCTGGCACAGAGAAAACCCACTTCTACAAAAAAAAAAAAAAAACAAAAAAAAAAACAGGAGGTTGCTTATGGCTTGTAACCTGTGATGGTCTTTTCCTCCATGAATTTGTCCAAACCCCTTTTAAAGGCATCTAGGCCAGGTGCCATCACCACATCCTGTGGCAAGGAGTTCCACAGATGAATCACACGCTGGGTAAAGAAATATTTTCTTTTGTCTGTTCTAACTCTCCCTCCACTCAATTTTAGTGCGTGTCCCCTGGTTCTGGTGTTGTGCGAGAGGGAAAAGAATTTCCCTCTATCCACTCTCTCCATCCCATGCATAATTTTATAAGTCTCAATCATGTCCCCCCTCAGGCGCCTTTTTTCTAGGCTGAAAAGCCCCAGACGCTGTAGCCTTTCCTCGTAAGGGAGGTGCTCCAGCCCACGAATCATTCTGGTCGCTCTTTTCTGCACCTTTTCCAATTCAATTATATCCTTTTTGAGGTATGGTGACCAGAACTGGACACAATACTCCAGATGTGGCCTTACCATCGATTTGTACAAAGGCATAATGATATTGGCCGTTTTATTCTCAATCCCCTTTTTAATGATCCCGAGCATGGAATTGGCCTTCTTCACAGCCGCCGCACACTGGGTCGACACTTTCATCGACCTGTCCACCAGGACCCCAAGATCTCTCTCTTGATCCGTCACAGACAACTCAGAACCCATCAGCGTATATGTGAAATTTTGGTTTCTTGCCCCAATGTGCATCACTTTGCACTTACTTACATTGAAGCGCATCTGCCATTTTGCTGCCCATTCTCCCAGTTTGGAGAGATCCTTCTGGAGCTCTTCACAATCCCTGCTGGTCTTTACCACCCGGAAAAGTTTAGTGTCATCTGCAAACTTGGCCACCTCACTGCCTATCCCCAACTCCAGGTCATTTATGAATAAGTTGAAAAGCACCGGTCCCAAGACCGATCCTTGGGGCACACCGCTTTTCACCTCTCGCCATTGTGAAAACTGCCCATTGACTCCCACTCGCTGTTTCCTGGTCTTCAACCAGTTCCTAATCCACAAGAGGACCTTCCCTCTTATTCCCTGACTGTGGAGTTTTCGCAGGAGCCTTTCATGAGGGACCGTGTCAAACGCCTTCTGAAAATCCAGATATATAATATCCACGGGTTCGCTCGCATCCACATGCCTGTTGACCTTTTCAAAAAATTCTAACAGGTTTGTGAGGCAAGACTTCCCCTTGCAGAAGCCATGCTGACTCTCCCTCAGCAGAGCTTGTTCTTCTATGTATTTTAGGATTTTATCCTTAATGAGACTTTCCACCATCTTCCCTGGAACAGATGTTAGGCTGACCGGCCTGTAGTTTCCCGGGTCCCCCCTCCTTCCTTTTTTAAAGATTGGTGTGACGTTAGCTATCCTCCAATCCTCTGGCACATTGGCCGTTTTAAGGGACAAGTTGCATATTTTGGTCAAGAGGTCAGCAACTTCATTCTTGAGTTCCTTCAGAACTCTTGGGTGGATGCCATCCGGGCCTGGTGATTTATTGATCTTTATTTTGTCAATTAAGTCTGAGACATCTTCTCTTTTAACCTCTATTTGACTTAATTCTTTAGTCAGGGGAGACCGTTCCGGCAGTGGTATTTGCCCGAGGTCTTCTGCCGTGAAGACAGATGCAAAGAACTCATTTAATTTCTCTGCAGTCTCCAAGTCCCCTTTTATCACCCCTTTCTCTCCCTCACCATCCAGCGGACCCACCGTTTCCCTGGCAGGTTTCCTGCTTCTAACATATTTGAAGAAGCTTTTATTATTCCCTTTTATGTTGCCTGCCATACGTTCCTCAAAGTCTTGCTTGGCCTCCCGTATCATCTTTTTACATTTCTTTTGCCACAGTTTGTGCTCCTGTTTATTTTCCTCATTAGGGCAAGACTTCCATTTACGGAAGGAAGCTTCCTTGCCTTTTATAGCCTCCTTAACTGTGCTTGTTAGCCATGCGGGCATCCTCCTGGACTTGGTCGAGCCCTTCCTCCTTTGTGGGATACACTCCCGCTGGGCCTCTATGACTGTTGTTTTAAACAGCATCCATGCACTCTGGAGCGATTGGACTCTTTTTACCTTCCCTTTCAGCTTTTTCTTAACTAGTCTTCTCATTTTGGGGAAGTCTGCCCTTCGGAAGTCAAGGGTTTTCGTGTCAGATTTGCTCGGCACTCTCCCTCCGACATGCATGGCGAAACGGATCGCAGCATGGTCACTGTTCCCCAACGGTTCGGTAACATTTACCTCCCTGACCAGATCTTGAGTGCCACACAATATCAAGTCCAGAGTCACCTGTCCTCTGGTCGGTTCCGTGACAAGCTGCTCTAAGGCACAGTCATTTAACGTATCTAGAAATCCAGTCTCTCTTTCATGACCTGAGCATGAATTGACCCAGTCGATGTGAGGATAATTGAAGTCCCCCATGACTACAACCCTGTCTCTCGTTGACACCTCCCTGATTTGCTTCCTCATTTCAAGATCCCCTTCAGGTTTTTGATCTGGAGGACGGTAGCATGCCCCTACTATTACATCACTCTTTGAGCCTGGTAATCTAACCCACAGTGATTCTACGGAGGAGTCAGAGCCCCCCTCCAGCTCTACTCTGGTGGATTTTACCCCCTCTTTGACATAGATGGCCACCCCACCTCCAACACGCCCCTCTCTGTCCCTCCTATAGAGTTTATATCCTGGAATTGCAGTATCCCACTGGTTCTCCGCATTCCACCAGGTTTCTGTTATACCTACTATGTCAATGTTTTCCCTAGCCACCAAACATTCCAGTTCTCCCATCTTTGCCCGTAGACTTCGGGCATTTGCATAAAAGCACTTATAAACCTGGTCCCCCAAGAAGGGCTGCATGTTTGCCCCCTTATTCCTGCAGCCTTCTGTCTTGCTAGACTGGCTGTCATGTCCCATCACGCTACCACTCCCAATTCTTACTCTGTTATTACTTGACTGTTCCCCATCCTCTGCACCCTCATTCCCGAGGGATGAGGAGTCCCGAACCGGATGCCCCTCGGCTCCTGTCGGCTTTCCCCCAGGAGTCAGTTTAAAAGCTGCTCTGCCACCTTCTTAATGTTACGCGCCAGCAGTCTGGTTCCGTTTTGGTTCAAGTGAAGCCCGTCCCTCTTGTACAGGCCTGGCTTGTCCCAAAACGTTCCCCAGTGCCTAACAAACTTAAACCCCTCCTCCTGGCACCAGTGTCTCATCCACGCATTGAGACCCCTGAGCTCCGCCTGCCTAGCTGGCCCTGCGCGTGGAACAGGTAGCACTTCTGAGAACGCTACCTTTGGGGTCCTGGATTTGAGCTTCCTACCTAGCAACCTAAATTTGGCCTCCAGGACCGCCCGGCTACATTTCCCCACGTCGTTGGTGCCAACATGCACCACAACCGCTACCTCCTCCCCAGCACTCTCTACCAGCCTATCTAGACGAGAGGTGATGTCCGCAACCTTCGCACCAGGTAGGCAAGTCACCGTGCGGTCCTCACATCCGTCACAGACCCCCCTTTCTATGTTCCTGACTATAGAGTCACCCACTACAAGAAGCCCCCTTCCCAGAGGAGTATCCATAGTGCGACTAGATACGGGCCCATCACCTGAAGAAGGGGTCCCCACTGGGGGATTGTTTCCCTCTTTTCCAGAGCAATGTCCTCCAGCCCTGAGACTCCCTTTCCTGGCAGCTGAGGCGCTGGCCAACTGAGGGTAGGACGATGCCTCCACGTCCCTAGAAGTCTCACCCTGGTACCTCTCTACCTGTCTCTGCTTCTCCAGGTCAGCAACCGTGGCTTCAAGGGAGCGAACCCGTTCCCTGAGAGCCTGGAGCTCTTTGCACCGAGCACAAACCCATGACTTCTGCCCAAGAGGCAGATAGTCATACATGTGACACTCAGTGCAAAACACTGGATAGCCCCCACCCTTCTGCTGGCTGTCTGACTGCATAGCTTTTGAGTGTAAGTTATGGATTTATCAAAGTTTGGGTACCTTAATGTTGCTGGAGCTCTCCTCTATTCAAGGGACGTGCCGGGCAGTGTGTGGGGCCTGGCTTCCTCGCCCCGCTGCTGAACTCGCCCAGCTGCTTAACTCGCTGTGTCTTTTTTTTATCTTGCCACTTTGTCCCCGTGAGCCACTTCATTCCCGTGAGGCCACTCGCTGCTCGTGAAAAAGGAAACGTTGTTCCAACGTTTGGTGACATTGCTGACCTAGATGATTTCATCTGCATGCATTACGTGACTTTTGTTCCTAAACAGCAAACTTATCCTTCCTGAACGTAAGCTGGCTTGGTGTCATGGGCAGTGATGTAGCTAGCCACGCTGCACCCTTCCGTGACGTTGCTAGCCCCGTCCCCGCTAGCAATGTCACCCCGGCAGCGTTACGGCCGCTAAAACGCCCCCCCCGGTGGGAATGACATCGGGAAAAGACCAGTAGGAGCCCAGGCAGGTGGTTGGACAAAACGTTCATGGTGCTGCAAGCCGTGCGGCCATTTTTCGACCGCCGAATAGCCGCCGCCAGCCGCATCACTCCCTCTGCTACTGGTCATGGATCAATAGGACTGAAGAAATCTTTGCAAGGGATTATAGAACTTGTCCATAAATTTTCCATGTATCAACATGAAAGGATTCTGTTTAACTCAGGGCCACTGAAGGTCTCTTCACAGGTAAAGTTCAGGGCTCATCCAAGAAGTGCAGCACTGGCTACAAGAACAAGAATGCAGGGGCAAAAAATCTTGGAGTCTTGAGGTATACGAATGAAGTCTGGAATCTTGAAGTATATGAATGAGACAGACACGGGAAAAGGGGACAGCTCAAGTGGGAGCAAAAATGTTGCCCTCCTTTTAACAGGTGTCCACAATGTTGGGAGGGGGGCATAAAGCTTTTTCTTCATCTCAAGTCTGTCCCCTTGACATAGTTTGCATCCCTTTTAACTTTTGCCCCGAAAAGGCAATTGAATCCTTCCCATGGACTTCTATGGAAGAAAGTCAACACAGCCTGTCATACCGTGTAATGACTGATATTGTATTTATGACGCAACTCACAGAAGAAGAAGAAGAAGATAGCACCCGAGACATTCAGGCATATTTTATAAACGGCAGGTCCAGGTCCAAAACTGACCAAAACTGGGTACTACTGTTGTGTTACTATATAACTTGCAATCAAAGATGTCAAGAGGGAGGATTTGGGCGGTAGCAGTTGAACGTTGCTCTAGGAAGGAAGGCAGGAAGCAGTGTGGTAGAAAGCACAAAGGTGGCCATGGAAGAAAGAAAGGGAGAGAAAAAACCAAGTCTGGGATAGAGAGATAAGCCACATGGTTCTGGTCATGCAAGTCCTTCCATAAGTCCTGTCCATCCTTGTGAACTACTACAGGGGCCATAGCACAGTGCACGAGCACATGCTTTGCACCCAGAAGGTGCCAGGTTCAATCTCTGGCATCTCCAGGTAGAGATAAGCAACACCCCTGCCTGAAACTCTGGAGAGCTGCTGCCACTCAATGTAGACAAGAGCTGAGCTCGACAGATCAAGTTCTGATTGGTATAAGGGAGATTCTTAGGCTTACCAGATTTCCCCGGCTGTAAACCGGGACACCCCCCAACAATTAATTAATTAATTGATTGATTGATTGATTAATTAATTAATTAAAAAGGTGAATATTTCACTTTAAAAGCAGTGGCGGCGGAGGCTTCCACCGGGCCTGGAAAGCCTGGGACCGATCCAGGACCGGAGCCCAGAACCCGGGACGGTCCAGGTGTTTCCGGGATGGATGGTAAGCCTAGAGATTCCTATACAAATTGTTTTCATGTCAGCCACAAACTGATTGGGCTGGTAATACATTATGGATTGAAAAGTTTCAACAGACCTGAATAACTGGCTTTTGGTAACTCATAATGTCTGATGGCATCCGCAATTATGTAGATGAATATTGCTACAATTTTATAAAGGACGCCATTTACAAGAGTGTGGAAGAGCCATGGGCAATAACAGAGTATTCCTACAGTTTTAGCTTTCATGTTGAATCTCAACAGTAGCTGTTCATTTTAATTCATTAGCAACTGAAATTTTTACTGAAAATACAAATTAACAAAATGATTTTAATCACAGGCAAGCCCGGAAAGATAGTTACATTTAAGCAAGTCAATTATTAACCTACAAGTAATTAGCTTGCTCAATTTTTAGAACATCTTCCTATTAAATATGATCTATGAAATCTATATAGTTATTAAAAATTATGTAAAATAATGTGGGTGTAGTACAAAGGAAGTGGTAACTAATTGCATAAGATTCTTTTCCAAAGAAATGTAAGTCATTAAAAGTGTGTTGAACTCTTTTCACATAAGAATGCTTCCTAATTAAAATGTAAGTTGTAGGAAGTATGAATGGATTTACAAATAAACAATTAATTCAGTATACTTATTTAGTCTTCAAATATTCTTAATATTCCTGTGTACTAGTACAATTTTCACCAAGGGCATATATACAAGTTCACATGTTTTTACTCTCGGTTATTAATTATTCTGGAATAACTACTATCCCTTGAGGCCATACATTTACCAACTCCATTTAGCTCTAATTCCACCTATATTTTGGCACTGAAAGAAAGGGGTGGTAAACTCGATCCGTTTAACAAACCACGACCACTCCTGATTGTACGTTGTAAAGGAGAACAAAAGTGGGTTAATGGTATCCAATCCGTAGTGCTCTTGAATCTATGCCCAAAAAGCAATTCAAGAAATGGCGACTACCAGTTCTAGGCCCTAAGAAAGAATATGCAGTTCTGATTTGTCTACTAGCATTGGGCAGCCCGATCCTGTGTAAGGATCCGCGGGCGGCCCACAGGGCCGGCTGCAGGATCCTACGCCTTTCCCGAGCCGCTCTGGTGTGGCCCGGGGTCTCCTCGGCGGAAGGAGATGTTCGTGTAGGGCTGCTTGGCCTCAATGGACCTCTGGTGGCTGCAGGTCCGGTCCGCTGCAGAGTGAGGCCTGCTGGCCTACGTGCCAGCTGGCCTTACTTCAAGGGTGCCGAGCCTCTTTTTTACTTTACTGAGCGTCTACGGCACCCTCCGCCTGCGGAGCACGCACTCCACAAGCAGACAGTTCCGCAGGATTGCACCGTAATTCAGTTAGCCAATCTGTACCCTGAAATTTTGCTAATTAATCATTATGAGTGTTGGTCAAGGCAGTATTAGAAGCAGATTCTTCCACAGAAATATATCTTCAGGAGCAAGGATGAAGGAGGTAACTTCTGACTGAGCATTTGAACTGACATTTTTAGTACCAGTCTTGTAAATCAGTGCTATCTTCCTCCTCTTGAATAATACCATGCCATAAGAGAAGAAAGAAGCTTTAGTAGGAAGGAGGTTTATATTGTTCATCTCAATGTCTGGGAATGTACCACTCTTATCAGGAAGAGGAGGAATGAATTCTGAGAGGGAATCAAATTGTCCAAGGCCTTCTAACAAGCCAACTTTGACAATGGCAGTGCCAGCAAACCTAAGCTAGCGCTTGCCAAGCTGTTTTTGCTACTGTTGTGTGCTTTTCCAGGAAATGGCATGTAGCACCCATGCTGATCAATAGTAGGCTCTGTTTTCATGGCATATTGAAAAGTCCTTATTATGAGATTGTTTTTTTCCTAAAAGCTTTTGAGGTTGATGTTTTGTTGTTGTTGTTGTTGCTCATCATTCTGGTGACTGTACTGCCATTAAAAATGCTACTGTGGAGGAACACCATGGAATTGCAATGAGTGGTTGAATTTGAAGCTTAATATACTGCCATGTTTGGGGGGATTGATTAGTATCTCTAGACCTCTTTCTCCCTTTTTCTGTAGTATGTGACACATCTTTGCTTGGGTGAGATACAGGGCTGGCTCAAGACATTTAGGGCCAAACTAGATGTGCACCTAAATATGCCACATGGCCTGATGGGAAAGGGGGGGGGGTAACCCTGCCACAGTTTGTAACATTTTGCATGCCCCCATGCTATTTATTTAAACAAATAAAAAGCTTCTCTCTACCTGACTACACTTTGTTTGGCCCTTAGCTGCACCAAAAACCTACACTGTAAATTCGGAGTGGGCATCTTATGATCCTTTGCAATGTCATAGAAGATCGTGGAACATAACCCTTGGATTGCATGAGTTTCTGCTTCATTGGCATCCTAAAAAGAGTGCTGCCCCAAGAGACCAGAGTGGGATAGACTCGTATTGCTTAGTGGAGACTGGAGAGCACTTTCTTTGCATGCAGAAGGTGCCAGTTTCAATCTCCACCTGACCTAGGGCTTTGAAAGTCACCTGTCTGAAACCTTGGAGAGCTGCTCCCAGTCAACATACATAATACTGAGCTAGATGTTCTGATTCAGCATAAAGCGACTCTCTATGCTTCCTACTGATTAAAGTGGGCCTAATTTTGTACATTTACCTCTTGATTGTATTGTCCCTGGCTTGTATGCTTGGTATCCTCTACAATACCTCTAGGCACACTATCTTCAACATTCAGCTAACCTTTATTCTCCTGTCTGTTTTATGTGTTTGTGGATAGAAGATCCTATTTCAGTTCTCTCTGACGGATTGATGGACTGCATGGCATTCAAGGCCCTTCTGGCTCTATTCTGATACTTTTAAAGCTCCACTATTGGAACATATAATGGGTGTATTTCATGATTACAATGATCTTTAATACTACAACTCACTTGCATGTTTATTCAGACAATATGGGGCAATAATAATAAGGTTAATGTGGCACAGCCAATTCTGGACTGTTTAATGTCCACCAAGAATCTGAAACATTTAAAGGAAACTTTAAGGAGCCATCTTTGATTGAGCAATGTTCTCTCACCATTTCTTTGTGTTTCTTATGGTTGTCCATTGCCAAATTGGTTGCCAGTTCCTTACTACAGAGATCCTGCTTATTTGAATAGCTACTATAATATCATAATTATAGTAGGGCAGGAGGTGTGGTCTGGAGGTTGAGCTGTTGCCTTGCCTGAAAAGCTAAGCAGGATCAGTTGCTTAGATGGGAGACCAAGAAATTAAGAGACGGAGGGAGACGGAGAAGGCTGCTGGCGTATCCCCGCGGTGGTGTGGAGCGTGGAGGAGATAGATGGCAAAAAAAGATAACTTTGAGAAACTTGTCTATAGCTGTGGGGTGGTGGTAAGGCCCACCACACTGGGCACCAAGCCAGAGGGGGTCATGCTGTCTGTGGGGGGTGCACAGCGCTCACCGCTTCAAGCAGTCAGAGTGGCAAGCGGAGCGACGTTTGGCCCTCCCACCCACCTTCCTGCCCACCTCCTGCCGCCTTTGTTTGGCTCCAAATTGAAGCCATTCCTGAAGCGGGGGGGGGGCAGGATGATGACACAGGACCCCAACTGAGCAAAGCCACATTTTTTTCCAATAGGTGAGGAAAGTGTAATTGCTATTGCTCATTTTGATAACTCCTTCCTCTTACATGGAAGATCCCTATTTTTTTCAGTCTCAAATCTTTCCAACTCAAAGAGAAATCTACCTTTAATTCCCCCATCGCCTACATGGTTGCTCTTTGAGGTGCTATCCATCTCTCACTGAAGCCGAAGGCAAAGTTCCCATTGACTACAATGGAACTGGATTGCACCCTACTGTGCTCAAGCTTCAGATCTAATCCAGATAGATGCAAATGGCGAGGAAGTCCTGACCCTCAGTTCTACACTATTAATATTTTTTTCCCTCCTCAGCAAAGGAAGAAAAAAGAAAATGGCTCTACAACTGCTTTCCATTGGACACCAAATTCATTAAGAGGTCTGCAACCCCTCATATCAAATATTTGTGCACTGTGTGAATCTTTTCCCAGAGTACTACATGCTGCAAATGAAATTGGATAATGAATTTGTCTTTAGGCGCCTGTTGCTGACTGATCCTAAAAAAAACTGAGAGAGAAAGGGAGAGAGATTGACAAATTTAACTGGCTACTCCAGGGAGCAAAATGACTGCTGTGTAGTGTCACAGCTACTAATGCTTCAGAATCAAGTGAAACAGCATTGGAAAAAAGAGAGAGTGAAACAGAAGCCTTTCATGTCTGACTTCATAGGTCATCCACCCCATGCTATGCGCTTTTTCTGTGAATCTCTCAGCTAAGTACTTCCAGCAACAGCAGTTCAAGAATACTGAACAAGAAAAATCAACAAAGAACAAGACACAATGAACCATCTAGAAATATCACTTAGCTGGCACACTGCAGAAGCCCCAGCGCTGGAAATTTATCTCTGCTGTGAACAGCTATTCATTGTACTATCCATTTTAAACAAAACGTCGAGCATTGAAGATGTATCATCTTTGATCATCGCATATCATATGGGATTTACAGTGTTAAATTCCATTGGAGATAATTGGATCAACACAAATTATACATTGTTAGAATACAGTTTGTCAAATTCCCTACTTGCCGACTAGTTTCAGACAGGACCTCAGAGACAGCAGTTCAGGGGGGTGGATAAGGAAGTTGCCAGGACCTTAGAAAGGAAGTGGAGAAAAATGCAAAAGCACAAGAGGCGTAAAACTAAGTGTTATATACAGGGACAGAGGCGAAACAAGGGTGGAGCGAAGGCAAGTAGTTTTGCAAGACTCTGTTACACTGGAGTCAGCGTCCCCTCCGCCTTGCTGTTGGAGCCATTCTGGCGGCAAAGGCAACACACAGGACACTCCCCTGTCGCTGCTGGAATGGCTCCAACAGCAAGGGGGAGGGGCCGCTGACTCCAGTGTAACGGAGTCTTGCAGAACTACTTGCCTCTGCTCCACCCTTGTTTCGCCTCTGTACAGGGACGAGTATACTGTCCGTTAAGGTTGGAAAGAAACAATACTGTACATTTTCAGAGAATTTAAGGTAGTATTACAGAGGCATTATTGCCCATGGTGTACGACACACATTTTTTTAATCCCATGTGGTCACACTGGTTTTGCCATTTTCTAAAGAAACTTGCAAAACCTTTGACCAAGGACAGTCGGTGGTAACCAACTGTACCTTAAAATGGGTCATGACCTTTTTGTATCTCAGCAAACTGAAACAGAATAGGTGGCACAAGACACATCGGAATACATTTTGTTCTGCTCTTGCTTCTGTTCAATACTGTTCAAAGTTAGGAGAGTTAAATCCCCTTTCCCTTCCAAAGTCTCCTGTTCTGCCTTCCCACACTGGCTGCACCAGTGGGGGAGAAGGATAGGGTTGGGCTGTAAATCTATACGCGATGTACAGTACCGGTGTATTGTCTTTGGATATTGTTGGTTACAATACAATATTTTGTAAGACAAACATTTTTGCTGTAAAATAATGTCTGATTTGATTTATTCCTTAAATTATATCTAATTATTAGCAAAAACATCAAACCAGCTTTACGTACACATGTATCATAGTCCCAGGAAATATTCTCATTTTCAGGACTACAGACTATTATAGCCTTTCTGTACCCTTTTGTTCTAGCAAAGGGTTTACTTTGTTTTCTACTCTTGATTTTGTCATTTTCACCATCCCCACAAACACATTCATGCTAGTCATATTCACTGTTTATTCTTTTATTTGTATTCACTACTTGCCTTTGATCTGCATTGGATTACACTAATGATTTGGCCACAAACAAAATCATATTATGCTGTTAGCAGATTTAAATGTTAATAACTCATGGCTGATCAAACCAATATGACAAAAAAGCCCAACTTGCACAATATAAAGTCAAGGCGTAGTGCTAATAAATGTATTAAACATTAAGAGACCTAATTAATAAATATTGTATCAGAATTTAAGATGAATAATGACTTGACTATCTTGGAGAAACAGATCATTAATAAAGTATGCATGCAGTTACTGATGAACTTGAAGATATTTTAAACACAAAAGCCTTAAGTCACAGCCTTAAGCCTTCAGTCACTAACCAAAGACAAGATGCTGGAGAGCCATGATTAATGTCCTGTCTTTTAAATTTCTTTTTAAAAGAGCCATGGGGTCCAAGGGGGAAGGAATTGCATTAGGACAGCTGAGTGGGATGGGGGTAATCATTCCTGCAAAACTGATTTCCCAGTGTAAATGGGAAAAGCTGCTATTTGCTCCATAAAATGTATTTGCACCTATATACAGCAGCAACCCCAAGGGTTGATGCACAGGTGCGCAGGTCTGGTGCGCACCTGCCTGGTGCGCAGGCATGGAGCGTGGCACCCAGAAGTAGGTTGGTGATGATGCAATGACATCATTACATCATTGCGTCACTGCCAATTGCTTCCAGAGTGCTGCAGTTTGGAGCCTTCCAAACTCACTGCCCTGGAGGGCCGAAGACACAGCTGCACTCGATCATTGCGCCTGGTGCAGAGTGCACCAGTTGCAAACCCCCCCCCCCCCCCAGAAATGCTACTGTCTATATAGTTTCCCTAACAGGCCAAGAAACAATTGGAAGGGAATTTATGTTGGGAAAAATGGTGCAAGGAAAAAGCATGAAACTCCTGTTCCCCCAGTGCCACTGTTCCGATACAATTTGGCCCCCCGCTACATAGCTGATTTTTTGAAAAAATATAAAGAGATAGGAGATCCAGTCAAGGATCACCAACTTCTCATCTACCTTGGTTCAGAGCTGTCAGATATTCTGTATTACTATTCTTGTCATTTGAGTTAATTTATTGAATTATATTCATTAATCCGTGCATTTGGATAAAAAGCAGATGTTTCCGGCTTCACATGAGGTAACAGGAAGAGATGTGATCTAATATATTCAACAAGTGATGTGTTACCGGTAATTATATTCGGCCCGTGTCTGGGGCTGTGATTCTATGCAAGCTTACTTGAAAGTAGATTTTGTTGAAATCCATGTGCCAGCATCCGCCAGGACTCAAGCAAAGAAGCTCTTCATCTGCACACTGAGACGGTGAAGCACTTGAAAAGGAATGTCCTCCTAGGTCCTTGCATGGATGCGCCACCAGCAGCCCATTGATTACGATCCCTCTTGACCTGGCTTGGCTATGAATACTTGCAGGTTAAGCTTTACTCTGTGATGAACACAGCTGGGGGGGGGGGGGGGGGTGACGGTCAGACCGGACACAATGCTGAACGCTTTGGTGCTTCTTTCTTTCTTTCTTTCTTTCTTTCTTTCTTTCTTTCTTTCTTTTCCTTCCTTCCTTCCTTCCTTCCTTCCTTCCTTCCTTCCTTACTAAAGCATCAGCCATGAGGGCTGGGTAGGGGAGAAACTGATCAGGACTGCGGCTCATGGGAAGAGGGAATGTAACCTTTTCCTCTTCACTGCAAGGAACACACATTAAACCCTGAAACTGCTATAAGCCCTAAGGGAAGCTTCCCTTGGAATCAGAAAGAATAGAAAAACCACAATCGACAATGATGGACTTAACCAAAAGACCAATAACTTATAAATAAGTATACGGTATTACAGTCTCTGATACGGGATTCATTGTATTTATTGTAAAACCTACATCAAATACAACGTGATAAAGCCAGTCTGAAAATCATAATCACACAAATTATAAGGACAACACCGGCAAATCAGTAACGTGCAGCAGAAAAATACGTAAACTGTGAACAACACAGTCTACAAATAGCAATACTATGGTCCAAACAGCTTGCCCTTTTCCCAAGGCCTTAATCATGAACGTAGGTCACAAAACAGATAATGCAGACAATATTGAATAAGAAAGATGAGTCGTTCCTCTAAGGAACTGTAGCCATTTCGGGTAGTGCAAAAGGCAGAAAATATTCCAATCCCCAAAAGTGTTAGAAGATCTCAAGCAGCTAGAGAGCTCCCAAATGATATCTTGTTAGCTGCCTTTAAACAGTTCTAAAGCTTCTCCAACCCCCCAACCCCTATTCTGCCACTGCTGATTTACAGCACAATCCTATCTAGATGATCCTATCTATCATAAGGCATGTTTGCGTCACCAGGTGAGGAGGTGCTGGCGCAGAGGCTGGCGCCGCTCTCCCTGCCCCAGATCTGGAGTTGTGACCGCAGGGGAAAATGAGTTCCCCGTCGGGCAGTGGAGGGGGGGAGGGTGGTGTTGGAGGATGGGCAGCGTTTAGCTGCTGGACACTGGGGGTGTGGTGTACTGCCTGGTCACATGTAAATACCTCCTACTCTAATCCCTCTGTGTTCCAGGAAGGGGTGTGGCCCATGACCCTTATTTCCTCCTTCTTGCCCCTCACTCAGTCTCTTCTTCTCTTGATGCCCACCGAGCAAGATGATGCCATCGCTGCTCCTGCAGCCCAGCGGCCATCTTGCAGCCTAACCCCATGCAGGGAGCCCCAGCTCTAGGGGGGTTCTATCTTAAGTCTAGGATGTACCTCTGATTGATGGTCAGACGCTATGTATATATGCAAACTGAACTGTGAGTAAACTCTTCTTCTTTTTACAACTACAATGCAATGCCTCGTGTGTATTCATTTAGCTAAGCAAAGCAGTCTGCCTGGGTGGAGGAGGGAACTCTGCTAATAAGTGAGAACGCACCTCCCAATATATGCCAGAGAGCATCTAATTACCCCATCAGGTGGAACTGGGTGTTCCAGAGGAGGAGGGATTGGTCGGTCGGGCCCAGGAAGGGGGAGGAATTGGGGGCGGCCTCCTCCACCAAATCCTATTCCCCTTCCCAAGCCTGGCTGCCGTTACATGAGGCTCTCGAATGTGTACCAGCAAAATAGCTGGCACACATCTGAGTAGCCCCATCAGGGTGGCTGGCGCATTACTCAGGGTAAAGGGGAAAACATCCCTTTACCCTGAGGAGGCCGCCAGCTGTGCCAGGGCAGGCCTAATTCTGCTCAGAATGCGGTGGGCACATTATGTGCGCCGCCATGTCCTGCTAGACAGGATTGGGCTGTAATCTCCCTGGCTTGGTACTTGTTACTTCCTTGCTCCCATGCCATGCCAGTCCCACATCCCTGTCCTCTGGCTGAGATTTTTGAGCAAGCATAGCAGTCGCAAGAGGCATGGCACTGGGAAAGGAAATTCTTTTCTTCCCCATTTGCCGCTGTTGCTGTATTAAAAGTGCTGCCCTTGCAGAATGCTAGTCTAGCTGGCTGCTTCTAGTTGCCTGGAGGTAAAGTCAGCCTTACCTTAGCATTTTCTGGAATTACTGCAGAGCACAATTAAGAAAAATTGTAATAACAAGGAATAAACACAAATGAGCATCAAGCATAAAGTGCATCTCTAATTATCCTAATTTGTCCTGGTTTCTTCCCACTGGCTTTGGAAAACAGGCTCCACTTCCTGGTAGGAGTAGCAGTAAAAGAAAATATGAGCTCACTCATTATGCTAGGTAGATGTTTGCAGACCGTCTGCAGGCTGCAATGTCAGTGCCGTCTCTTTAAGTATTTCTACTGTTTTTGCTTTTCCTTGGAGCTCATGGTCTGTTTTCTGAAAAATATGTATAAGAGAAAGAAAATGAAATCAAGCATCCAGGTTTTGTTTTGTTTTAAAGCTATTCCTGAATGTATTTTATTTTGACAGTTCACTTCCTTCAGTTCAGTTGCACTTCATCCTGTTGCTGCTGTTTTCATCTGAATCCGACCATGCTTAAAAGGATATTAAATAGTTCTCATTCCCCTTTATTGTATTTTTCCATTCCAGTGTGTCGCTATAAGGCATCACAGATTATTGCCACTTTCTTATATCACACAAACAAGCCTAACTCTTTCCAGAAAGACCTGGCTTGATTACTTGGTTGGTTGGTGCTTGGTTGGGCCCCATTTTAATATTTACACTAGGGCTGTGTAAATGGGGGGATTTCAAAGGTTTGTAGATGAGACAGGAGTGCACAGTCTCTGGCCTCAACTCCAAGCTTCAAACCCCCTGCCCTTCCAAAGCACCTGGCTGGAAGGAGACACTCGTTCATCAGAAACTGAACCGTGTTTTGAGAGAGGCATCGCTTTCCGTAGTGTGTGAGCACACACACAGATTTCTTTTGTCTTCCTGTCACCTTTTGTCCAACAGTCCTCGTTTTAGGGAGGTTTTGTTAGCATAGTTAAAATTAGATGGCAGCAGAATGTTTGTGAGCTTCGATTTTTGTGTCAAAATGTGCGTGTTGGATGCTTGAAAACCTTCCATCAAACCACTATGCAAATGGCATGGAAATCAAAAGCATTTCTCTACTTTTCAGTCATATCCTGGGCACTAATCAGAGCTCAGACAGGCAGGGTTGGGCCATCCATGAGGCAGTCGCCTCAGGTGGGGGGACTGGTGAGGGTCCCCACTGCCCACCTACACCTGCCTCCTCTGGCTCTCCCACTCTCCCACGCCAGTCTCCTTTCTGACACACTTCTTCTTCCCACTCTTTTCCCTCCTGAATCATGGCAACCAAGGAGCTGTATAATGAAGCTCCCCAGCTAACTTCCTTTAGCATTGAGGGAAGAACCCTTTATATACTCCCTGGAAGGCCACCCTTGGTGCTGGAGCCCATGTGGCAGTAGGGAGGGAGGACCAGGGTGGACGTTGGACAAGGGTGGGATTTTTATGAGTTGCATCAAATGCAGGTGGTGACGTACAGGGAGTATATAAAGGGACTCTGCCTAAGCTTTAGTTGGGTCCTTGAGCTTCTCAGAGCTGTCCACGACTTTGACAATATGTGAAATTTTGAGAGGTAGTTGAAAGTTGTCCGGGGGTGAACCCGTCCCGGGATACGAGGACACCCCAACCCCCTTGATGGAAGAGCTCTCAGACGCTCTTCGGGACGGGCCCACCCCCGGACTTGATCTCCCCGCCCCACCGGGCCGTCCACGAGCCGCAGGGAGATCAAAGAACTCACCAGCAGCAGCTGCAGGGCGTCCCAGGGAAGCGACCGACAGAGGGGAATTCCCCGTGGCTGAGGACAGCGCCCTGCAGGGCCCCTGTGGGGCCGACTCTCCTGTAGATCTGGGAGAGGGAGGCTCGGCTGAGCTCCTCCCTCTCCTCTGCGCCCCAAAGCCAGAAGGCTGCAGAGCCTCGGGCAACTCGGCTGGGGGCGGGGGAAGCGACAGAGAGGCACCACGTGAGCCCAGCAGCAGAGACACCGTCGATAGGCCGGCTGGCCTGTCTGTATCGGGAGGTTCATGGTGGGATTGGCTACAAGGGTGGGGGATAGAAGGGGGCAGGACCAGAGCCCAGCCCAGGATATAAAATCGGAGCAGGCCAGTGATGAGGGGGCTAGCAATCGGGCTGGTACTAAGGAGCGACAGCCTGACCACTCCCAACCAGCCGACTGGGGTGAGGAACCGGGTGAGGTTAACCCCCTCCACCCCAGTCCCTCCTGAGGCCTAGCAAGAACATAATACCTTTGGGTAGACCTGGCCTCCGGGACCTCTCCTATCCTTTTGCTGGGTAGACCTGTCCACTGGGAAACTCCACTGGCTTTGCTGGGTAGACCTGCCCCTCCATAGAGAAATTGGCTACAACTCTCCTGGGTAGATCTGTCCTCCGGCAATCTCTTCAACCGACGGTGGGTAGCCCTGCCCCTCCCTAAAGACTCCCAACGCCTTCACCCTGGAACGGATCTGAACCTTTTTCTAGGACGCTCTGCACGTTCAGCGGTAGGTGGAACTATCCCCTGGGGAATTATCTGGGGAGGACTGCCGGTCTGGAGGTTGACCCCTCCCCCGGGGAGCCCTTTGGGGCAGACGCCGCTCTAACCACCCCCTTGCCAGGATCCCCCTCAAGGCACCGCCTACAAAAGTACACACCTAAAATAGTGGTGCCTTGCAACAGAGGCGCAAGTGAAAATGCAACTAAAAAGACAGGTTTGGCTCAGGAAGTTAAAACACTGCACTCTCACAGGGTGCCGCTTCACTCATATAGGTACCTGAATTATTCCAAATTTAGATGTATATAATCCAAAGCAGGACTACAGGGACAGTCAGACTTGAGCACCAGACCATCTCTGAAGGTGACCGGAGCAGCCAACTCAGCTCTGGTTCATATTTTCAAAAATTTGCCAAGCAAAGCAGTCCCACCACCATGTTGGGAAGCAATGTATGAGCTGCGACATCGCCCTGCACTCCCTGAGATCATGCACCTCCTTTTTGAAGGAGAGAAATCATCACATGAATAGGGTGTTAGCATGTATGCTCATACTATGTTTTCCTGGGCAACTGTGGGGCTAGACCTCATGGGGGATTTTCTCACACAGAATTTCAGACTTATCCTTGAACGTCTTTGCAAACAATTTCAGGGATGTGGATCTGAGCTTTGAGCTGTGCTAATCTGAGACTCTTTGAGTTTTGCCTGTGGCAACATTCACAATATGTGCGTGGGTGCGGGCATCTGTGTGACCGAGTACTCTGCAAAGACAAAGCACTAGCACCTAGACAGCGCAAACCTATCCAACTTACACCACCGGTGTAACTAGTGGTGCAGCGAGAACGGGAGGCCCCAGAATGGAAAGGGGATTCAAATAACCGCCTGAGGGGGATTCAAAAGGGATTTGAATCCCCTTTCTGTTCTGGGGCCTCCTGTTCTCACTGAACCGCTGGTTACACCGGTGATGTAAGTTGGGTAGGATTGCGCTGTAAGAGAGTTTGATTATTTTGAAGTCAATAGAGGCATGTCATCTGGCTAGCACCTTGGCCCTCAAACCATTACCCTGGAAGTCATTTCTCTTGCAAACAACGGGACTTATTGCCAAGGAATACCTTTAAGACTAGGAAGTTAAGCGTGGTGGGTGTTAGCCTTTCTCGTCACCATTATTAATGATAATGCATTGCAAGATCTATACACTGAATCTGCTCTTGGGTCTGAGAAACCTTTCCTTTTTTAAAACACACACACAGGCTCATGCAATTTGACTGGCATTGCATATTTGTGCAGTCTATTGTGCTGGCCAATCTATTTATGGCATAATGGAAAAGGAGAACTAGACTGATGGGAGGTGAGTGCTTGGCAGTTGCAGATACAATCTCACAATCAATATTCTAGTCATGAACAATCTGCCAAAATGCAGTAAAAACAAGGATGCACAGCCTTGTGTGATTCTGTTATGAACTAGGACATTCAGAAGCAGCCTAAGGGGGCAGAAGAACCCACTCCCAGTGAATGCCAATGAGATCAGAGTGTGTAATCCACTTCCCCTTTTTTTAAGTCAGCAAAATGCTCCATATAGTCTTTCCCATTCGCACTCCATTCAAATATGTGATTTCCCTGTGAAAAGTAAAGCCATGTCAGGATACTGAGCATAGGCCTGTGAAACCTGACTTCAGATTCATGTTCTGCCAGATTATGGTCATGCAGTTCAATTCCATGCCTGTTTACTCACAAGTAAGTTCTCCTGTATACAGTGGGGCTTGCTTCTATTTTAAGTGTGCACAGGATTACAGCATTAAATTCAGTTTTCTGTCTATAAAGTGTGGGCACATTGTCATCCTGTACTTTGTAGGATTGCAGTAAAGAAAAATAGAAGGACTGTAAAAAAAATATTGTAAGCTAAAAGGGCAGTAGAAATGGAGCCATCCCTCGGCATGTTCACCAGAAAATCAGACATCTCAACTTCATGTTTGTTGGTTGATTTTCAGTTTAGCAAGGTTTAAAATACTATTGTCAAGGTCATAGCCCAGTTTCTTTTGCTTCAAAATAATAGAATTTGATATTTATACATTGCTCCAACCTTATAAACAGTTATATATGGCATATTTATACAAATCTTTTACCCCGCACCTTCCATCTGTACTTTCAGGGTGGCTTACAATTCAAGTATAAAACAATAAAACTATCAAAATAATTAATTCGACTTATAAATAATCACAGGAAACAACAAGAAAACAACACAGCAGCCAGGTTAACAAACCAGAAGAGTCGGGAGCCCTATTCAGGCAAGGCCAACTCCCCCCCCCCCACATCAGCTATGGGTGGGGGCAGGAGAAAATGGGGATAATGAAATAAAAACACATTAACACTGCTTTCTGCTTTAAAAAAAATCTGCGAAAAAATATTAAAATAAAATCAAACCATGTAATGTTGCATCTTTTTTCATCTGCTGACACTGTACAACCTATACCACCTGCCTAGTACACTTTTAAAATGGCTCACTTTTAAAATGGCTCAGTCTGGCTCAGTCGGTAAAGCCGCCGTCTTGCCAGCCCAAAGATCGGCAAATGGCAAGTTCGAGACACACCGCTGACAAAAAGCTGTGAAAGCCTCCGTGAGAAGCTCCCAGCTGCATCGGTCGAGTGTGGGAGGCGACGGCCAGCAGAAAAAAGCCAGACTGCAAAAGGATAACACCTGGAATGTAGCCGTTCATGAAAGATTGGACATTTATATATTGTAAAACCTCGCATTAGGGGGGTTAGGAAAGTCTGCCCATGTACACCGCCTTGAATTAAAGTCGGAGGAGAAATCCAATGACCAAGAAAGGCGGTATATAAATACTGTATATTATTATTATTATTATTATTATTATTATTATTATTATTTAAAAAGGGGGAAATGGAATAAAACCACATAACTGCTTTCTGCTATTTCATTTTGGTTAAACACTGAAATCTGCGAAAAAATAAAACGTTTTCTCCCACATCTAGCCATGGGATATACTGTATATACCATCTGATGGGCTACAGCAGATAGGTAGGGCATGTCAGTTTTCCCCATCAGGCGTGTGGGGCCTAGGCACATGCATGACCAGGTCCCACCTGAGATGCAGCCCTGGTGCACAGGTAGATAAATGGGAAAGGAACTAGTATTCCTTCAGATAACATAGTCCCAAGCCATTTAAGGTAACATTTAAGGTTCCACTGGATGTGGTGATGGCACCTGGCCTAGATGCCTTTAAAAGGGGTTTGGACAGATTCATGGAGGAAAAGACCATCACAGGTTACAAGCCATAAGAAACCTCCTGGTTTTAGAAGTAGGTTTTCTCTGCGCCAGGTGCAAGGGAGTGGCAACAGGATACAGGTATCTTGTTGTCTCATGTGCTCCCTGAAACATCTGGTGGGGCCACTGTGAGATACAGGAAGCTGGACTAGATGGGCCTTTGGCCTGATCCAGCAGGGCTCTTCTTATGTTCTTAAGGCTTTATAGGTAATCACCAGTATTGGGTCTGACCTAAGCTTACCATTCATCCAGGAAACTGGCATCATTTCCTGGAAAAGTCCTGGAATGATTACGGGCTGGTTGGCAAGCTTCATCATCGCCGCTGCCACCATTTGTAAAATAAAAAAAGGAACTTACCCGAGCACCGGCATCTTGACTTGCGAAATCTCGCGAGATCCAAGATGTCGGTGCTCAAATCTCGTGAGGGCATCATGCCCTCACGAGATTTAGGCGTCGACATCTTGGATCTCGCGAGATTTAGTGAGTCAAGATGCCGGTGCCCGAGTAAGTTCCTTTTACAAATGGCGGCGGCAGTGACAACAAGGAGCGGGTGAGTAGAGCCTGCCCGAGTCACGCGAGCCTCAGCCTGGGAGCAGAATGTGGTTATTCAGTGGTGACAAAGGTACAGTCTGTATACTGTATATGCTCAGAACCACTTCTGTCTGACAATGCTACAAGTGCAGAGTAAAAACACTTCCAATTAATGGATTCTACCAGAAATAGATTTCAGGATCTAACCCAGATGTAAAAGGTAAAGGTGACCCCTGACAATTAAGTCCAGTCGTGTCCGACTCTAGGGTGTGGTGCTCATCCCCATTTCAAAGCCGAAGAGCCAGCGTTGTCCGAAGACGCCTCCGTGGTCATGTGGCCGGCATGACTCTCCTTGCCGCAGCGCATAGCATGCGGCTGGAACACGGAGCGCTGTTTACCTTCTTGGCTTTTTAAAAACTGCACTAGCTGTGGATGTGACTGCGACAAGGACATGACTGTCCTACAAAGCCTCTGGAATCAGTGTGTGTCATAACCAAAACAACTTGACCTTGGAAATTCTAGGGCTGTGAAGGGAAGATTGGGATCTCTGTCAAGGCATTTGAAACACCCTTACTCAACTACAATTCCCAGGGGCCTTTGGAAACCCATGGCAATTACTGTACTTTGATTCCAAATCCATTTAAATGTTCCCATAGAAAGCAAGATGAAGAAAGACAAAAAATGTTTTTCTCCTTCATGCAGAACCCACTGTAGGAACAGGTTATCCCTGGAGAATGGGAGTGTTTGAAAAACATGCTAGCTGAAGGAAAGAGAATAGTCTTTCTGCAGGATAACATTGCAAATCTATTACTATCCCCTACTTCACATACTCTAGGACTTTTCAAGATGCAACTTTCACAATAGTTTATGATAAGAGCAAGGATAGCTGGAGACAATAATGGAAGGCACAGAATGGCTTTGGAAATAATGTTCTCTTTGTGAAGAGAATATCTCTTCCACTAAATCATTCATTCGGTACTTTAAATTGTCAGTGGAGCCCTGAATATTATGAAATAGCCAAAACAGCTCAACAAGGCAACACATTTTTGAACGTCCAAATTAATCAGGGATTTCTTTCCTATTTTGTGGCTAGCTATCAGCCCAGCATATGCTTTTCTTTGTATTCTTGCCTTAGGAGTTCAATAGCTCAGGTAATTCAACAGCCTGGGTCCAAGCATGCATTTAGAATTTAGTAAAGCCATCTTGTCTAAAAATTCTTGGCCAACTAAGCATGCAGTCTGAATTCAGTGGATCGTTCTTTTCAGGCTTCTCTTTAGCTTCATAAATCAGATTTTGCAAGACACAGAGTGCATTGTTCAGTCAGAGTTCATCATTTTCAATTCCCATGAATTCCAATGAGAGAGATTTAACATACGTGACTTGGCTTTTAAATTAAAGTTAGAGATTTAGGTTAAGTTGATGTTTTAACCTTGTGAGCAAAGTCATAGAGGGTTATAATTGCAATTTATTAATCAATTGTGTCTACAGAGGTGTCCTCCCACCAATGGCAAGCGGTCATGTGTATAAAAGAAAAGTTTTCAATGGTGAACATCAAATTCCAAACTACAGTTTGACATGTCTTTGATAAGGAATTTGACAGAGAAGGTGCCACTAGGAAGAAGGCTCTGCTTCTCACAATTACCCATGAACCCAGGCCACAGGTACTCAGAGTAGTGCTTTCTGGATGACCTTTAAAGCACATGGATGAGTAAAATGAAGAAGGTGTTCTTTTACTTGCATTGTGGCCTTAGCCATAAGGGGGTCTGTGAAGAGCTGGCCTCCTCAGGGAGATTCTAGCCCCCCCTCTTTGAATTTTCAGTTTCCATTTTTTACCCAATTCGGACTTCATCCATGTCACTGAGAGTGCAATCAGATCTGAACCCACCCACCCACCCGTAACTCCCTGTAGGTGCACAATCCCCCTTACTTGGCTGCTACAACTGCTGCATGAGACCAGAGACTTGTCATTTTGTTGGACAGGCAACAGCATGCAAACAAAGTCACCCAGAATATAGTAATGAAGGGTGTAAATGTTGGCCTCCACCAGTAGGGGGAACAGTCACCTTTCTCGTTGGTTGGTTAGAGTTTGCTGATTGCTGCTCTTTTCCAATATCTGATTAGCCTTCTGTTTAGCCTGTTTTCTTCTTCTGCCAATGGCTGCAATTTTTCCTTGTTGTAGTAAAGTCTTTACAAAAACTCAGCTTTGCTGTATGGGAGACTGACCCTCAGTTCCGCTAACACATGATTCCATACTAAGCCTGTCAGGTGTCCAGGAAGAATATATAGTCAATTCTCAGTATCCGTCGTGGTTAGGTTCCTGGAAAACCCAGTGGATACTGAATCCGCGGATATGGAATCATTGATCCTGTGGAATCAATGGGGTTAGGGGAAAAATCAAATTATCAAAAATACCTTTAGAATGGTGCAGATAGCTTCAAAATGGCCGCGGATGGCTTCAGAATGGCCTACATAACTTTAAAATGGCCACTGCGAGGTTCAAAATGGCCACAGTGGATGCTGGGATCGCTTTAGAATGGCTGTGGATGCTGCGGATAGCTTCAGAATGGCCACAGATAGGCGAGAACAAACCGTGAATGGCACAAGGAAAGTTCAGGAACAGAGTGTGTGGATACTGAGAACTGACTCGAAATGCACATTTTCTTTGGATATGACAGCACTAGGTGGACTCATGATGTGTTCGTAATGTTTGCTTTATTTGAAAATCTGCATACAGATCTTACTAAAACAAACAGATGCCTTAGATTCTAGAACATGCCACACATCTCCAGAAAGCAATGTGTCTTGTTTCACTAGCTTCAGGTAGAAAATCTCAGTTCTCACCATCTCTCTCTCTCTCTCTCTCTCACACACACGCACGCACGCACGCACGCACGCACGCACGCACGCACCTACTTCTGCTCCACAGAACACCCATCTCAGAACCCATCTTTTCTGGTGAATTTTCCTATTCCACTGGTATTCAGAAAAATAACATCCTTTCATCAGTTCCCTGATGGAACAATTCCCTCATGGTCATCAAGCTGGCCAAACTCACAATGTATTGGTCTAGGGCAGTGATGGCGAACGCGTGGCACGCGTGCCGCTGCCGGCATGCCGAGCCACCTCTGTGGGCACGCCGTGACTACAGTCATACACTGTAGTCATGGCGTCGGCTCCCCCCTTCCTTCCCCCAGTCCCGATCGCAACAAAGAGGTCGCTGAAGTATGCCTCTCGGTCCAGCCGACGATCGGATCGGCTTGCCATGTGTGTGTGGGGGGGCTGCTTGTGAGGAACTTCTTCCTGGAGAGGCTTCCGTGCCTGCCGCCAGCTCACCCTTTCCCTCCTTTGCACCCGCCACTCTTTCCTGAGCCCGCTGCGCACAGCCCTTATCGGCGCGGCCACTTCTTATTGCGCTGGTGCACGAGGCTGATCATTCATTCGGCTACCTTCGGGTGAGCCGAGCGAAGGCTTGGACTTGCACACGCCTGCTCAATATGCAGACTCCAGGACTTGTGTGCTTTCTTCATATTGTGTAGGCTTGCGCCTGTCTGAGCCTTCACTCGGCTCGCTCGAAGGTAGCCGAACAAATGCTCGGCGTCGCGCACCTGCATAGTTAGGAGCAGTGGCTGCACCGCGCGAGGGCTGGCTGTGCACGGCGGGCTCACTAAAGAGAGTGGTGGCGGGTGCAAAGGAGGGAAAGGGTGAGCTGGCGGCAGGCACGGAAGCCTCGCCAGGAAGAAGTTCCTCACAAGCAGCCTCACACACACACACACACAGCAAGCCGATCCTATCGTCGGCTGGACTGAGAGGCATACTTCAGCGACCTCTTTGCAAGGACTTTGAGCAGCATGAGAGAAAACCAGGCGAGCCGGGCGTGAAGGAGGGAGAGCTGGTAGGAAAGCCCCTCCGGGAAGCAGCTACTCACAAGCAGCCTGTCCCTGACAAGGCAAGTGGGCTGCCGTCTCTGCAGAGGAGTGTGGAGGAGCTCTGGCATACTAGCAACAGCCTGAAGGAGGGGAAGAATGGTGGCCAGCACGCGTGCGGCACGCTTAATAGTATTTTGGAAAACAATTTTTCTCTGAAAAGCAGGACAAAAATATTATAAATTAAATCTGTGGCTAACCCCTCCTCTCTCCCAATTCAACAACTCCGCCAAGGTTTGGAGCGATTGTTTCGCCCTCTGACTCTATTTTCCTCCCCTTTCCTTCCCCACTTGCAGCATGCATAGTTTGCACTGTGATTGAGGGCTGTTGCTGTTCATTGAAGCTGCTTTATTCACACACTGGTAGCACAATCCTATGCATGTCTACTCAGAAGTAAGTCCCATTGCATTCAATGGGGATTACTCAGATTGCAGCCACAGAGAGAGAGAGAGAGAGAGAGAGAGAGAGAGAGAGAGAGAGAGAGAGAGAGAGAGAGGGGGATATGCTTCTCAGTGCATCGAGGGAGGGATAAAATGGCCCTTTTCATCCAAAATGATTGGCGATAGGAGCAAAAAAAGTTTTGGGAACAGAGGGTTTTGTTTTTTAGATCTGGTTGGGAGACGGGGAAAATATGAGTAGGAGATTTTTTTTTATTTTTTTTTTTGCAATGTTCTCTCCAGTGGTGAGTGGGGGGGGGAGGTGTGCCTCTGCAAAAGGTAGGAAATGGAGTTTTAAACATTCACGTGTATGTGTGAGTGAGTTAAAGTGAGAGGAATATATTTCTAATTACATCCAGTCCTGGAGCAAGGTGAACTTGCAAACACAGTATCTGCCCCCCCCCTTAAAATATTGGTGCTGAGCGGGCAATTCAAGGAAGGAGGGTTTCTGGGTCACATGGGAGGGTTTCTGGGCCGGAAAAATGGGGGGAGGAATGGGCCACCCCAGAGAAGTGGTATTTCTGCTTGGGCTGTGGTAGGAGGCACAGGCTCACAAAGCGTTTTGTTTTCTTCAATATGTACTCTAATCATCTTTAAAAAATATCCCAATGTGGGTCTTACCAACTCTGCTTGTGTGCAGTGCTCATTATTATTAATTACTTGTGCATTGGTCATTATTATTCATTAATTATTAATTTAATTCATTGTGTGGCCTGGTCTATGGGATCAAACATTAACGGTATTCAGGTTTAATTGCAGTGTTGGCACTTTGAAATAAATAAGTTGGTTGTGTTGCAGTTTGGGCACTCGGGCTCAAAAAGGTTCGCCATCACTGGTCTAGGGCATCCTGCCATTGCAAGAGTGTTTAGTAGAT
The DNA here is from genome assembly GCA_026170595.1 of Plestiodon gilberti rubricaudatus. Classification (NCBI taxonomy): domain Eukaryota; kingdom Metazoa; phylum Chordata; class Lepidosauria; order Squamata; family Scincidae; genus Plestiodon; species Plestiodon gilberti. The sequence goes on from JANXHW010000001.1 coordinate 70,019,305, forward strand.
GACCTTTGATGACTTCCAAATCCATGGTTGGTTCTAAGATAGAGGAACAAGAATTTTTACTTCTTTCAGTCATTAATAGCTGTACTAAATCAACAACTCAGCAGGGATAAGGCAATTTTCTTTCTTGACGAAACCTTTGCTTTCATAGCTCTCTGAAAGCAAGACAAGGTCTATTAAAATAACATTAAGAGAGGAGCTGCCAGCTCAAATTAGGAAAGTTTCAAACATCTTGAAACAGAGGGGGGCATATGATTAACAGGCTGATCAGATAAGTAAGGAGGAGGAACAACTAGCATGAACAACGTTCGAGCTTAATTATATCTTCCTTCTCTCTTCCAGTTTAGCCGTTTTAATTACATGTGTTTCCGAATATAAACATTTGTTCATGTGCGCACACATCCACACTTTTTATTATAATGGGCATTTCCTCAAATTGAAGGGAAAAAAAACCCTACAATCCAATTCCATACTATAGCCTTTTTCATGAAAATGCTTGCGCCTGAAACAAGCATTTTCATTTTTTTAAAAGGCTGTTATAACCCCAATCCCAAAGTACGTTCCATGGAAACAAGAGGCATGCCAAGCTGCAAGCATGTTCAGACAGAGATCCTATTGCTTTTGCTTCTTTTCCATCCTTGGGGAAAGGGAGAACACTGTCAGAGACTGTGGGCTTACCGGCATCCTGGTTGCAAGTGTGTACCCCAGTGGTTCCCAACCTTCTATCCCCTTAAGGGGAAGTTGGGAACCTATGCGGTACCTGTAAGTGATGGCTCTATCACTTCCAGTTTCCCGCCACCGCTGAAAATGGGGGGGGAACACCTCCGCAGGGAAAAAAAAACCTTGCAGGTGTTGGGGGACACCCCCCTAGTAATTTTAATAAAACATTTGGTGGTGGTTCCAAGGACCTGACAGCGATGGGCCCATCACTGCCTCCCAATCTTCTTGTGGACTGGAGTGGCCCCATCCGGTTAGATCGAAGTAGTGGCAGCAGATTTGAGTTAAAGTCATCCTGAGTCTATACGCCACAACCCACAACCTGCAACCAACCTCTTGATGCAAGCTGCCTTGTTAGCGCCTTAATGGGCTGGCCCTGATCACAGAGACCCCTCAACTGGACTGATCCCCTGAACCTTCCCAATACCACTCAGCCACTACAGATTCCCCCCGTTCAGTTATGGGTAGTATGGGTGGAGCCACTGCCCATTGCCATTATCTGTCACGAGTAAGCTTGGAAGGCCCAGTGCAGGGCTTTGTTCCAAGGCTTAAGCAACCTGGCACCAGCTCTGATTTGAAACCAGATTTCTCAGTGTAGGTCTAACACTCTCAGCACAATCCTACCCAGCTCCTCCACTGATGCAGCAGTAGTGCAGCTGTGGTGGAGGGAGAACAGGAGACTTTGGGAGGGAAAGGGGAGTTAAATTCCCCTTAAAGGGGAGTAAAATTTCCTTTCCAAAGCCTCCCATTCTGCCCTCCACCAATGCTGCACCAGTAGGGGAGCTGGGTAGGATTGTCTGTCCACTACATTGCTCTGCCTCTTAAGGCTTCCTGTGTGTGTGTGTGTGTGTGTGTGTGTGTGTGTGTGTGTGTGTGTGTGTGTGTGTGTGTGTGTGTGTGTGTGTGTAAATGAGTGTAGATTTAGTATTATTTAGTATTAATATTTTATATTTTAGTAGTAGCATACTGTAATTTAGTGTTAGTATTGTACTAGTATTTAGTATTATTTTCCCTTTCCTTTTTTCCCTATGAATGATTTTCTTCAAAACATATGTTCTTGTAGAAATCAATTCCAATCATCCGGAACAATAAAGCCAGTAAGTGTTCTAGAAGAAAATATTCCAAGGAATTTGTCAGATTGTTGATTTTCTTCCCCCATCTCCTGGAGGCTGAGGACTTCAAAAAGGTTACCAAACATTGCTATTTTTCAGATTCTTAAAACTCAGGAGCGGCTTCCTTCACCACCTGACAGGAGGGAGAGACACACATTTTCAATCTGTTGAAAATAATTGTGTGGAAAAACTTATTCTGTGGCTTCCAGACAAAATCCAATCAGTGTAATGGTTTTTGAGAACGAGGAACTGTATTCACATTTCATTCATGTAAAGAATGAGATAATAGAGGACTTTCATGGTGGATGAGCACCCTGCAGGTAGTGCCATTTGCTGCGGCATACATGAGGCCTTGCTGGGTCCATCGCATAAAGAAAAATCTCTCTTAATTTGTCCTTGTCCCTCAGGCATCAAATACATTTTCTTCCAAAATGAATGGACTGAAGCAAGGATTGACAGCATTTGCACTTCAATGAGATTCCCTGTGAATGACAGCTCTGTTGCTTTGGGAAAACCAGCTGTGATTCTAGCATTCCTTTAATGCGATAAAATTGATGTAACCTGCCGATACCTGGGTCCTTGTCAGGAAACCTGGGTAATTAGTTCCCAAATCAAAAAAAGAAAAAAAGATCTTATTTTCTTTTGACATTCACTGTGCCTGCTGTCTTTTTCATTTTTTTAAGCTTTCATTGAAAAGTTCATAATTCAGGTCTATCACGAAACAATTAAGCAAGATGAGCATTACTCGAAGTATTACAGCTACAGTGAGTTCTAGATTGGGCAGCCTGATGCCTTCATTTCTAACAGAGTTGAGTACTCTTTTGCCTACCACAGCATGTCATTCTTATCTCCTAGTATCGGAGACAACACTGAAACTCTAGTTTCCCATTACCAGCCAATTTTTAGTCATAGGTCAAATATATTCTGGAACATTTCCAACAGGTTTTTTTTTCCTTAAGCAAAGGGTTTTGTTTTATGTTTAAGGCATTCTCATTCCAGTCAAACATGGGTCAGTCTTCTAGGATGGCTAGTATCCAGATTCCTATCTCTACGAGCCCCCCCCCCCACACACACACACATTTCATTCTCATTCTGCCCAAATGCTATCAGTTGCCATTACTTTTAAACAACATGTGCTTCTCAAAGAGAATCTAGGGTAGAAAAAAAATGGTAGCCCATGAGGGGAACAATACCCCCCCCCCCCCGCTTTTGCTTCCTTCCTAGGACAACAAAAATGGGGAAGGGAGATAGTTCCCGATATATGGATACTGAGTTGTGTTTGGCTGGAAGGAGGTTGCAATTTGGGCACTCCTGTGTTTAAAGAGCTAGACTGACATTTCTTAAATACATTTCACACAGTTTTAAATGAAAAAAAGCCCACATTTGTGTCCCCCACCCCCATTTTCCACATCACACACAAACATCTCAAATGAAAAGGCAGTGTTGAAACAGGTCTGTGATCTAGCAGCTGCAAAGGAAGCAGAGGCTCCATATGTTCATTTGGAATACATGAAGCTGCCTTCTTTCTCAAACCATTAGATCATCTATCCCTCTATTGTCTATTCTGACTGACAGTGGCTTTCCAGAGTGAGAGTCTTTTCACTGGAGGTCCCAGGGATCACCTCTAAGACCTTCTGCATGCAATGAGTTTGCTTGAACCTCTGAGCTACAGCCTCTCTCACTTTAGCAAGTGCAATTCCTGTGTATACCCAGAAGCCTTGTTCTCACCATCATATGCATGTGTTGCGCAAACACATGGAGGGCGAGCTGGACTATACCCATGGCTAGTTCAGCAGAAGGTAAGAACAATGGGTTCTACTCATGCATGATGGTAAATGCCAGCTCCAGATTTGAGGGGCCTCCTGGCAAGGTGTCCTCTGCTAAGCCTCCACCTGCTAGGTGCATCCTCTCAGTGTCGTCACTGTGTATGCGTCATCCGATGGCAGGGGCGCGCGCGCTGCCTCCCATGCCCCCCCAAATTTACCCCCACTCCAGAGAAGCCGGAGAAGGAGGACTTACCCCCGCTCCAAGCGTCCTCCTTCTCCGGCGGTCCAGGGCCTTCTGACGAGGCCCAATGCGTTAATACGTGATTTTTTAGCTTTTCGCGCATGCGCAGACCATTCCTGAGGGCAAGGGCTGCCCTTTTGCCCTTAGAAACGGTCTGCGCATGCGCGAAAAAGCTAAAAAATCAGGTATTAACGCATTGGGCCTCGTCAGAAGGCCCTGGGCCGGCAGCCGGGGCAGACGCTCCGAGGCCTTCTCCTGGCCTCGGAGCCTCCGGAGGATGACGTGCAGGGGTGCGCGCGTCACCCTTTGGTGCCCCCCCGCCACGGCCCAGCGATGCATATGGGTCCTCTCCCTTTACTGTGTCAGCAGATGTGGGATTGGATTGGCCAGCAGCTGCCTGCCACATTTCTTTCCCACAATGCCCCACACAGTCACTAATTGCTGACTAGGTCCAATCCTAGGACAGTAATCAGTAGTGGAATTTCCAGGACGCTTGGATCCCAGTTGCTGAATAAGAATGCCATACGCTGATCCCAACCCTGATCCAGAAAGGCTCTTCTTATGTTCATGTAGCCCATTCTCTACCCAAAAATGTTTGGAGATGGGATTCCAACTTCAAGTTAAAATATAAGGGATCAGGAGGCATCTGAAGCATGCATAGGTCTATATTTTCCTTTCCATTTTCAAATTCTTAAACTTTTATTTTTATTTATTATAGTATTTATATACCACCTTTCTCACAGTGTCAAGATGGTTTACGTAGCAGGCTGATCATAAACCCCATTTTTTCAAATGCGTTTTTTACAAGTATTTTTCTATGAGAGAAAACTCATAGAACCCAATTTCTCTAGAAGTTTCCCTTTCAAAGTGCAGCCATTATCCTGGCTGAGCAATTGTGCTTCCAAGCTTTCACAGGCAGCCACAAATCACACCTTGGCCAGTTCTCAAGACGTTATTTGTCTCTTGCCAGCTGACTCCTCCGCATTCCACACATTCCACACTTTTCAAGTGTCTCTGCGAGATCCATCAGCAGCTTCCCATCGCCCTTCCAAGGCTGATCCCAGGCGGATCCTGCTTAGCTTCTTCAGGCAAGGCGACAGCAGCTCAACCTCCAGATTTCTGCAGGTCCACAATCCTTTTTTCATGCATTGTCATATTCCTCAATTGGGGGCATGGTCCCCATTTTGTTGGCTTTTAATAGTTTGTTCATTTTTGCAGAAGATCAGCCCAAACAATTGTCCAGGACACCTACAGTGGGGTCCAGATGATCTTCTCCACAATGCTGCCTGTTATTCATCAACATGTAGATAGAGAGTGGCTTTCTTGTCTATTATTCTACACAAAGTTGTCACTGAACCACAAGACGTTATGCAAAGGGTAGCAAAGGGTATATGAATTAAACAACAATCGGCACTCTCCATTGGTAATCTAGTACTTGGCTGCAGTAGACCTTGGCTAGGAGCAGATCCCAGTGGATTGGCTTTAAGGTGCATCTTAGGAGGAAGAAAGAAAGAGCAGCCTGGAAACACACAGTGGTTTGGCAATCCATCCACTCCATTTTAATCCCTTTTGATTTGTGCTTAGCACAGAGGCTGTAAAAGGTACCTTGCATACAATGAATAAAAACAATTTTGGAAGCGTCAGCAAGAGTGTTTTCAAATGGCACTTGTAAAGGTCATTGAAATTTATCAGTTTTAAAATGTTTCTAACAAGTCATGGAAACTAGAGCGGAGGTGAATGTGTTCACAATTTTTGGCACACATTTTTGGCAGTGCTAGAAAATCTTTCAAGTTTCCAGTGATTTCTGAAAATGTTTAAATATTAATTTATTTTAATATTAAATTAATTAATGTTAGTTTATATAGTCTTACCTCCTAAAGTGCAGAGCTGCGTTCCCTGAAAGTCGAGCACTGCGTGAAACAGTGGTATCGGAGACATTGTTTCTTATAAGGCCAGAAACAGGCGCTGATTGGCCCCACTACACCCAGACTGTACTGCTCCCACTGCATACAATGGCTGTCAATCACAGCCAGGATAACAACTGCTGTAACAAATCAGCACTAAAAGAAACAGCATTCTGGGAGATCTTACTGTATTATCTTACTGTATTACACTTTCCTGTCTTCATGTTCACTTTCCTTCACTTGCCCATAGTGATATCCTCACCTCGCCAAACTGGAATGGTTGGAAAATGGGGGATAGGATCCCGCCAAACTTGCTGCTGCAGGATCCTCCCCCTCCCCACCCAGTTACTCCCCCTGCCCTCCCCTTCCCCACCCCGAACCTCCCTCCACACCAGCCTACCTGCCCTGGCGCCGATCTTCCACTGCAGCCGCCTTGCAGCAGCAGCCTCAAATAGCCCAGCAGTGGCACAATCACCGTGCTGTCACAGGGCCTTTAACACCAGCGGGATGCTGGTCTCACTGTCGTAAAAGACCCATAGGATTGGGCCGTCGTTTTAGCTGCTGCTTCGTCACCTGTGACAAGCAACTTGGAGGAGGGCCAAAGCACAGCTGTCTCCTCTAGAAGGCTTCTTTAAAAAAAACAAACTCAAATCGTTTCTTCAGTTTTCAAAAATTGGAATAGTTGCAACACAAGAGACGTAATTAACTCTGATATTTCATGCTAACACTAGACACAACAGAAATCAAACCATTGTATTCTCATCTTAGTTTCCCAGGACACAGTTTGAACCTTGGTGAGAACAACAATATCAGATGAATAAATAAGATCATGTTCTTTGGTTCCTTAAGAGGATCTATGTTTTCAAAGAATGTGAGATAACATCTTAAAATATTTCATTTCTCATAATCCCTATGACTAATGTTGAGTTAATATCATAATTGTATAAATCTCTAAGTCCAGAAACAACTGGGAGGGATCCAGTGATTTTTTTAAAAAATCCCTTTCATTTTTGCATGCCCTCAATTTTAGTTAATGATATGTTTGATTTTACCTTCGGTTCCCCGGGGTGATTGAAGTTCACTTCTGGTTTTCGGCAGAACCAGGAAGTAAAACAGAAGTGGGCTTCAATTGCCTCAGGGAGCCAATATGAGGCTTGGAGAGGCCCGCAGGGGTGGCCGTGGCCCCCACACACCCTCTGGAGGGCAGCACAACCCCTGGTAAGTAAAAAAAGATCCACCTTTTCCCGGCGGCAGCAGCAGCAGGAGGTCAACAACATCAGCGCACGTCACCACCCCCATTAAGGGGGTAGCAACCAGTCCCTTCTCAGAGTGGTTAGTCGTGACCCACCATTTTGAGAACCCCTGCCCTAGGCCATATGGGCACAGGGGCGGCAGCTCCTCGCAGGATGATGACCTCTCCACTCTGGGGCGATTCTGGGGTAATGCTAACTACATATCTGGGTCAGACAAAGCCAGGGTGGAGATGGGGCAGAGACGGCCCAGGAAGGAGAGGGCCCAGTGCTTCATAAGTCACTCAGGGCCGGTGATGAAGGGTCTCTGGACAGGCTACCTGAGGGCAGCTCGGTATCTGCTCCCCCTGAGGAGGGAGCTGTGGCAGACCCAGGGAGGGAGCCAGGAGATAGGCAGAGGAGGAACAAGGGTGAAGCAACCCCCTCTCCACTGCTGAACTCTAGCAACTAGGCCTGGTTGGGGGTCCTAGCTGCTTGGCCAGAAACTCCCCTGTTTCTACCCGTCTTCCCCAGGGGCCACAAAGGACTCAGACACCAGTGGAGCGCACCCCTCGTGCGGTAACCCTGCCTGGGGGTGGATAACTTAAAAATACAGTACTTCTATACAATTACTGACATTCTCCATGTTTTAGACGTTCACCTTTCCCTAATGTATATACAGCACAGCAGAATCTTTGTTACCTGTACTTGGCTATCCAAAACTTCCCATTATCCCAACTGAATGTCAATGTTATCCTATGTCAGTAAAGAACTAGTGGCTGTTAGGCCAAATCCAGCCCACAGCTAAAGACTAAACATCAGCTGGCCCACCACTCACTCGCTCGCCTTCTAGCAGCTAAAAGGGCCTTTAAACCATAGCCAGCCTCCTCAAGTCATAGCAGACTTCGGACTGAAGAATAAGTTGCCCTAAACACAGGTTACATTGTCCATGCACTGGCTAAGGTCTCATTCTCACTCCCCAGAGATGTGATACGTTGCCTGGGGCAAGACGACTTGCGAGTAGCTAAAGTGTGTGTGTGTGTGTGTGTGTGTGTGTGTGTGTGTGTGTGTGTGTGTGTATCTCCTTGGACACTTTCCGGCGAGGCCTAAAAACCTTCTTGTTCAAAGAAGCCTTCTGAGTCCTTTTTTAACATTCTGCTGGTAAAGGTGGGGCACTGCTGTTTTTATGATCTGTTTTAATTGTAATAATTTTTAAATCAATTTTTAGATGTTGTTTTTATTAGTTTTTGTTAACTGTTTTTTATTGTTTTGAAACTATTTATGTATGTATTTTTTGGGTATTGGTTTTTTTTTTCTGTTGTAAGCCACCTTGGGTCCAGGGAGAAAGACGGGATAGAAATATTGCAAATAAATAAATAAATAAATAAATAAATATATCTGCCAAAGTTCATGGGAAAGAAGGGGTTCTTGAACTGTTTGCTTAGGACTCGTTTTCCTGGAACTGAGTCCATGGTGAAGCCATGTTGCTTTCAGCCCTTACTTCGTTCAAAATAGGATCCCTGTTAAATGTTTAACTAATTTTAGGTGATGATCAGGGAACTATGTGTTTTCAATGCCCTCAGTGATTGAATAAAATAGGCTTTTTAAAAATCAAATTCTGCCAGAAAGAGGCTACCCTGCATTAATAATGTATCCCTGGGTAAACAGCTCTCTGGCTTATAAACAGCTTCAGTATAGGGTACATTTTGTTTTCAGCTGCAGTATCGGAATATTTGCCCTGATATCCAGCTATCTGTAATTTATTTCCTCATTATTCATTTCCTAATTAGTTTACTTCTTGCCATTTTTGCCAAGACATTTTGCAGGAGGTGGTCATTTCCTTTATTTTATTTGTCCTTCTGCTTTTTCTCCTGGGAAAGGCTCCAGGTGTTCTGTCTATCATACTCATCCTTGCTCTGTCTGGAACACCACATACAGTACTGACAGCCTAGCTAAATAGCAGCTTACAACGAGGGGAATCTTCTTAATTGCCTCAATTCTGGCTTTCGAAAGCAGCTTTCACACCTAAAACTGAACTGGCTCACATCTGGGGCTGTCAGGTTTCTGGCTTGCAAATGATGGAATCAGCTGTACCTCCCCCCTCCCTCAGGGTTACCTGCAGGCCTATACTTGATGCATAAAGTGAAAACACACAATCTAATTTCCATAGAGAGTACAAACAATGTATTTCCTTAATTTGAACTCTTATGAATTATTTTGAGGGTTTATACATATAAAAGTCTGCATTCTCTTGCTTAGGAACAAATAAGCCGAACAGCAAATAAAAAATGTGGGTGATTCTGGCTTGAGATCCAAATGTTGAAATCTTAGTTAAATTATCCTTCAGTCAATATATACTGAACGTTAATGTATTCTTTGTTTAAAACATTGTGGGACCCTTCTCCAAAGCTCAAGGCGACATCGATTGCATGCACTAAAATTCAGTGGAGGGAGAGTTAGAACAGACAAAAGAAAATATTTCTTCATGCAGCGTGTAATTAATCTGTGGAACTCCTGGCCACACGTTGTGGTGATGGCCTAGATGCCTTTAAAAGGGGGTTGGATTGCGTCATGGAGGAAAAGGCCATCACAAGTTACAAGCCATAAGCAGCTTCCTGGTTTTAGGAGTAGGTTTTCTCTGTATGCCAGGTGCAAGGGAGTGGCAACAGGATACAGGTATTTTGTTGTCTTGTGTGCTCCCTGAGGCATCTGGTGTGTCCACTGTGTGATACAGGAAGCTGGACTAGATGGGTCTTTGGCCTGATCCAGCAAGGCTCTTCTTAACGTTTTTATGTTATGTTATCCATAAAAATGTCTACTATACAACTAAAGAGTGAAACTCATAATAGAAAACAGAAAAGTCATCACCGCATAACTAAAACAACATCACGCTAATCGAAGAGATCTAAAAAGGCTGAGGGCCAAACTAAATGTGATGGGACAGCTGCATATGTGTCTGTACCATTCACACATAAAGCAGAGGGGTCAATCTGCCAAACCAAAAGCCTATCAAACAAGGTGTGACTTGCAAACCTTCCTACAAACAGCAAGTAAGGAAGGTGAATTGCAAAAAGGAAAGATCATTCCCCATCTTGGAGCAGTTACTGTAAAGACCTTGTTTCATCCTTTTAAAAACCACTCAGCTGTCTGTCTTTTTTTATTGCTTGATATCTGAAAGAGGTTTCAGAAAAGCACAGGTCCAATCCAAATGAGAAAGGAGTGAGGAATCCCTTGTGCAGGCACCCAAAGCAGCTCTCTGGATCATTGCCACAGTCCCCTGTAGTGCCACCCTGCACATTTACCCACCTTGACAATACTGTTCGGTTGATTGGATTGCGCTCCTAGCATGCCAGTAAAAAGCTCTTCTTCTTTAACTGAAATGAAAGTGAGGTGAGCTGCCTGGCTTCTCATAGGGAGCCGAGCAGCATCCCAGGGGAAAAGGTACAGGCACTTCCTCATGACACCTCATATGTTTTTGGTTATGTGCCAAAGCACCAATGATGGTAAGAAGGGGCAGGCATGGAGTGCCAGGAAACATGATGGAGCTCCCACATTCATCAGTAAGTTCATCGAACACCAGAAAAATATGGTGGCATTCCAGCAAAATATATCCTTGTCATCATGAATGAGATTTGTACTGTACTTACAACTGAAGATTATGTGCTTACCTGGAGGGCCCAGCGTAGTCTGCATTTCAAACTGGATTTGATAGTCTTCTTAGTGCATTGTGAAACTCAGAAAATGTCAGCATTTCAGATTAGGATTTTCATGCAATAACAGAGATGCACACGTTTATGACATCTGAACGAGAATGTTCGATAGTCACAATGCTTTCTGACACCAGACCTGTTACCATTTTTCTGGCTGTGGCGACCTCATTTGCTCCACTGAGCTAAATCTCCTAGGGCCTAATCCTATCCTCCCCCCCCTCCACACTGGTGCAGCCGCACTGAAAAGAATCGCACTGGATCCAGCAAGGGGACAGATAAGGGGGCTTCGGAGCAGAGGTGGAAGCAGGACGGAGTGCGTGGCGCAGCAGCGCCAGGCGGGGGCGCGGGGGGCCGCAGTGAACGTTGGAGGGGCGTACTTACCTGAACACTGTTTCGGCCCTCCCACCCTCCCTGGAGCTCGTTTGGCTCCAAAAAGGTGCCGAAACCGGCGGGGAGGGCGTGTTCGGAGTCACGCTGGGCGCGACGACGTCACACCACTTAGGCCCCGCCCCCTTGGCCCAGGCGCTGGGAGGGCTCGTGGCATTTCTGCTTCGGAGGGGAAAGGAGATTTAAATCCTCTTACCCCTCCCTCCATAAGTCTCCCATTCTGCAATGGGTCTCCTTGGACTTGTGCTAGCTCTTTAGTGGGTGAAAGCCAAGAGAGAAAGGGGCAAGAAGGCTGCTGATGGATTGGATAGGATCCTGTGTGTGCCATTGCTGCCAGATCCACCCCTCCCACAGCCTCCCTGCCTCCCACCTCCCCCTCCTTCCCCGCCCGGTTTTGCCCCCACCGCTGCCTTAGCTGCTTTAGCAGTTGCAGCATGGTCTAGTGATGGACAGGGAGCACTGCCACCTCTTGTAGCAGCACTCCCAAAATGGCCACTCTGCATGCTGTCGGTGGCCATTTTACGACAGTGGAACTCCATTCCACTATCACAAAATGCTACGGCCGGCAGCCCAATCCTGTTAGGCTGCAATCCAATCCACACGTACCAGGGAATAAGCCCCATTGACTATAATGGGACTTACTTCTAATGTTGATCCATGATGGCCTGCTCTTCAAAACCTGCTTACACAACCTACTCTAGAGTAAAAGTAAATTGTAAAAGAAAACTGTAGAGTGTAATGTACAGTGGCATGTGCTGTGACAATGACAAAAGAGATGAAGAATAAAACCGGAAACTAAAGTACAAAAATAGAGTAGAAATTCTAGGGACAAGCAATTGGCAAAGCCTACCGGTGAACACTGCTCTATGGACATGGTGGGTGTGACCAACGCTGTGTGGCATAGTAAGTGTGCTTTGCATAGCAATCCTGTGCTGTTCATAGTCAGTGAAATCAATGCTTTCCGAGGAAGGTTGACACCTGAAGACGGACAGCTCCAGCGACTCACACTATCAGATTAGTAAGACATCCCCCCCCCCCCGAAAAGGGAGACTCTTTGCGGTAAATAGGGACAGTTGGAGGGTATGAGTTATCTCTGTGCTCAGTGTTATCATCTTAGCAATGTTTATACCTGTAGTGAAAAGTCAAGAACAGAGCTTTCTCCTGCCCATTTATTTATTTAAAATCACATCTAGAGATGCAGCCCCTCTGGCATCGGCTGCCTGAAGCCACGGCTCCCTATCCCTTCACACTAATGCCAGCCTTTATATCTGTTTTCTGCTTAGCAAACATCTAGCGCATGTGGAATATCTTCCCCACTGCAGAACAAACATCCACCTAGTTTTGAGTAGCAGATGTCAAACTACATCTCACACATGCTGCTTAGGCTGTCTTTAGCTGTCACTGGTAATGCCAATAAGCTATATATTTGAATACCCCTGCCTGGGATCCACTCTAATCTGAAACCAGATGATTTAAAGTGGCTTATCCGTATCTTTATTCTTATAACTTGCCAAACTGAACAAAAACGAATGACTGAGACAGCACCCCGTCTCTCTCCTCACCCACCCCAGTTCACTTTCTTTTTTTCAATTTGTTTATAAGGGGGGGGGGAGTCGTCCAATAAATACAGCCAAGGGAATGATGGCTGAGTTGTTGCTACACTGCACATATTCTTATAGCCTTCTAAATCGTAAAATGTTAGCAGCAAAACTAAATTTTGACATGTTGATAGCTAAAACCATACAGCAATATGGCACATCAATTGCCTGTTATGTCTTGAGGACCAAAAAATATTCTCTCCTGTATCATTAACATAAATCAAACTGGTTAAATCACTTTAATACTCCAGGTGTCCCCCCCCCTTTTGCTTTTCTGTTCCTTTTTTATTCTTTTCTTTTCAAGCTGCCACACTGATTGATGTCAAATTTAGGGGGAAGAAAAATCAGATAGACTGTCAATTTCCAGAGGTGTTCTGTGCACAAATCAAGTTGAATAAGCTTGTCATATAAACATTTCACCTTAAGTAAAATAATAACCTGTCATATGATTTTAAACAGGGTTCATTTCGAAGTGTTTTTTTTTAAGGTTTCAGAACAGCAATACAAGTCTGTAAGCACCACACCACAGCTGCATATTTTGTAAAAAATAAATAGTCCCTAAGACAAACTGCTTTAAAAGATTCCTTCACCCAGTACCTTGCCAGATGTGAAATCTGAACACCGCTGTGCACAAGGGAAAATACCAGGTCTTGTATGAGCGTCAAGACTAGGGAATTATAACATGTGGGAGAAAAGAAAAAGAAAAGTGACAGTCCTGCACATAGTGATATCAATGAGATTTAAGCAGCCTGACCAAGAGCAGGATTGCAGCCAAAATCCCGAACAGCTGGGGCACTGGAAAAATACTGCCAGTAAGTCACATTCCTTTCCCAATAGACAGAGATCAATTAAAGGAACGGCTTTTTTTAAAAGCCAACAACACGCACAGTTTACATTTGACTGCTTCGGATTTTTGGCAGGCTGTTTCATCCTGCCTGAAGTAACCAAGGCTGAGACCTCAGTATCCTCTCTGCTAATCACTAGAAGCCTGTTTCACTCAGGACAATTCTGGACTACTACCTAAAGATGGTCTGAACTGGTGGGAAGAATTTCTGTATCAGCAGCTCAGAAGCCTCCAAGTTCATCCAGGGTAATCACACCCTGAAATGTTCCTCCCGGGGCATTTTCTTTTCCAGTTTCAAAACGCTCTGCCTGTGAGCAGCAGTAGCAAATCATTAAGTGAAGATCCCTCATTTATTTGATGACGGCCCAGTCCCCATCTGGTGGTCCTTCTTATGCTGGGGATAACGATTTTATTTTGGTAAATTGCAGAGTGAGCCGGGACATCTAGGTTCATCTCTGTTTGTCAAAGCAGCCTTAATTGCTTCCAGCTTTCAAATGCTGATAATAATACCTACACACTGTTCATATTGTTGTGCTGCATCCATAACAGCTTATTCATTCTAAGATACATCTGCAATCGAGTCTACTGGATCTGAGGATGGAAGGAAGCCCTGAGTTCAAAGGTCAGCCAAGAGTAACCTTGGGGAAGTTATCTGTCTTTTAGCTGAAGTTTCTCTTTTTATAAAGTGAGACTGCCAATTCCCACTCTTGCACCGGTGTAACAGCAGATGCGCCAGTGTAAGTGCACTTACACTGGCATAAGTGCACTTACACTGGTGCATCTACAGTTACACCGGTGCAAGGTTACACAGGATTGCGCTGTGAGGGTCATAAAGAGCATAAAACAAGTTTCTTGGGAGCTACTGAACCCATTCCATACACTTAAGACCATAACAATATGATCAAATAGTCCCAATAACATAGCACTCTTGTGAATCGATGCTGAAAGCAGCACTTTTGCAGACAAACACAGTCTGTAGTAGCAACTGGCAGCTGACAACCCAGAATTTTGTATATACCTGAGACTATTTTTCTCCAACCCTCCTGACCCAAACAGCTTCAATTCGTTTTTTCTTTTCATTTTTTTGCTGTTAGGAAGCTGCCTTTTACTGAGTCAGACCTTTGGTTGGCAGAGTCTACACTCACTGACAGCAGGTCTCCAGTATTTCAGATGGGGTGTCCCTTTGCATTATTTGCTGTTATCTGTATATTATTATGCACTGGCCACTTCCTGCAGCAGTGAGAAATTTCAGGGAGCCAGAGGCGTTGTTAGGAAGGGACGGGGAGGCCCACCGCCCCCAGGAGACAGGTTGCCTGGGTGCCAGGGGGGTCACTCACCCGCCGGCGGCGGAGAAAATAGTAGCAGTGGCAAAAATCAGTGTTTTTTGCCTGGCGATGGGCCGGGGATTGATCTGCCCGCCCGGGTCATATTGGAGAATATAGGGGGTTTGTAACAGAGTAATAGCGGAAGACCTCTCTCCTGTGGGAAAAAAGAATTATCTCAAGCACCCAGGCTAGATTGCTATCAGTAAAAGACACACGGAGGCAGAGGCTGTTAAAAGTTACAAAAAGAAAGTTTACTTACAGATTGCATATATACATTTTCTGATTAGGAGATCAGAGGTCTAACAATCAGAGTACAAAGAACCCTATGTAGCTGTCCCTTTTGCATGTGGGTATGGTGGATGCAAGGCCCTCTGGTGAGGAGCGCATCTCCACATGTCCTTCTCCTCCGAAGGCTAAGGTCCAAGAGAATGTGGCTGGGAAGGGACAGGAAGGAAACAGGGTCAGGGGCCACACCCCTGCCAGAGACCATAGAGAGGACAGGCCAGGTGAGAGGTGTCCAGATGGCACAGTGCCCCCTAGTGTCCTGCAGCTGAGCGCTGCCCATTTCCAACAGGTCGTTTGTGCTCTAAATCGGCCGAAAAACCCACCCCAAGGGGGGTGTATTTCACGACGAAAAAACCGGAAACGGCCCAATCAGGTCAAAGGGGGCGGGGCTTGGGCAGTCACGTAGGGGCGGTCTGGCTACACCACTGCAGGGAGCTGCAACCTAGATTTGAATTCCTTCAGAGGGGAGAATCGGAGATCACTGGAGATTTATTGTACTTTTTAAATTTGGTTTATTTACAAGTATAACAGCCCATTCCAACCCAAGGGCCAAGCAGCCCAAGTCAGACCTAAAGTCAGCCTAAGTCATTTAGGGCGACTTTAGGTCTGGAACGCAACCATTTAGGGCAAAGTTAGGTCAAAGTTAGGTCGAAGTTACGACCGACGGACTAAGAACAGCCCATTCCAACCCAAGGGCTAAGCAGCACAAGTCAGACCTAAAGTTGACCTAAAAGTGGACGGACCGTGGGTGTAACGGGGACGGCAACCAATTAACATTGGATTCCAGACCCTGGCAAGCACAGACACGCCCCCTCCAACACAAATGCTGACACAAATTTTAGGTCGACCAAAAAGGTGGACCCAAATTCGAGGAGACCCATTGGAGCCATTTTACCTTACCTAAGCCAGCCCTCTCCTGAAAATTTCTAACACCCTACTCCTGAGTTAGGTCAGAGTTAGGATGGAGTTGGGCCTGCTAGGTCTGGAAACGGACAGAGTTATGCCTAAGATAGGGAGCCTATCAGCACCCAGCCCCACCCAGCCTCATTCCCACAAAAGCCCAGCCCCAGGCCCCCAGTCTCTCTCTCTCTCTGAGCAAGTGGCGTGGGGTTCTGTCCCCCACAGCCACAAAGTGGGACTTTGTCGGTGGAGGGCAAAATTCACAAACACCCCAGTTCTCTCTTCTCTTCTCCTCTCTGCCCCCCTCAAGGGCAGAGAGGGCTGTTCTGGCTTTGGCCAAACTGTTTACAGCTGTGCCTGGGCAGCTGTCTCCATGCTACCATTTGCTAATCCATGTCTTTCTCCCAGCCTCTTCCCCCCCCCACACACACAGGCAACAACACCAGCAGGTAAGTGCAGGTAAGAGCAGAGGTTGTGCTGACATGTGTTCTGACATCTGCCTCTTTGCATATAGAAATATAGGTAGGATACATGCCTCTATACCAATGTATTGTCTCATAGCTGCCTGCATAGCCTGCCATGATATGCCTCTTTACCAATGTCTTGTCTCATAGCTGTCTGCATAGCCTGCCATGATATGCCTCTTTACCAATGTCTTGTCTCATAGCTGCCTGCATAGCCTGCCATGATATGCCTCTTTACCAATGTCTTGTCTCATGTCTGCCTGCATAGCCTGCCATGATATGCCTCTTTACCAATGTGCCCTCTCATGTCTGCCTGCAATGCCTTCTCTGAAATGCCTCTTTACCAATGAGTAGTCAGATGCCTGCCTGCAATGCCTGCTATGATATATAGGATACATGCCGCTTTATCACTATTGTGTCGGATTGCCGCCTGTTGTCATGTAAGCATACAACACCACGAGTGTGGTGGTGCTGTTAACCGTCTGTAGACACCAGCTGTTTCCCCCCCCCCTTTTTCTCCACAGGGTCAACTGACAGGTCAGTATTGCTAGGATTGCCATGGTTGTGACCCAATATATGTGTTGTCTTCTCTCTCTTTGACCCTTTTCCCTTACAGGATCATGCTCGCCTTACACCCGGGTAAGCAGCTCAGACCATGCTATGTGTGTCACACCTATCAGCTGTGTTATTTCTCTCACTGCAGGCTTTTGCAACAGACACACTGGCTTGTCTTCACTGGTGATTGCTACCACACACCAGCTGCCATGTACCACCCCCTTGTTTTTTGTCCCCCCAGGAACGTCCACTACCACCTACCTTCCTGGGAGCACCCCTGGGCCCGCAGTCTGGCTGCCCCACGGTCCTCTGCCTTGCTACTGCCAGAGGTCAGAGAGCCAGCCCTGCAACCCTCCTCAGCTGCCGGCACTGCTGCTGCTCCTCCACCTCCCTGGCTGTCCTTCTTGCTGTCCCTCCCCTTTCTATGGAGCAGGCTGTGGTTCCACAGGGGGAGAGCCTGCATCTCCAGGTCCATGGGGCATGTGTGCTGTTGCTGCTGTTTTCAGATTGGCTGCTGTGACTACCCCTGGCAGCCTCGCCTGGCCATCTCTGCTAACGTTCCAGAACAATAAAGATGCCCCTTGGGCAGAGCCTCCTTGAAACATATGTGCCCAGTGTTACACAAGCATTGCCCTCCACACACAGACAGCCCCCAGCACTGAAGCCCCTGCATGAATCCCTTCCAGGGACTGCCACTTCCTTCCCAGGGAGAACACAGCAGGGAGGCTGCCAGACCCCCATGGGACAGAGGGGAGGGGGAGTTGGGGGGGGCCTCTCAGGCAGGCAAACAGTGACAGGCGCCATGGAGCCCATAGCGGGGCTGCTTGTGGCCGCTGCATCTGGGTAGTGGCCGCTCAGCACCCGGGGATCTCGCCAGCCAGGGCGTCTGCCCGTAATGCAACCGCTTCCGTCGAAGGTCCGCCCGTAATGCAGCTGCTTCCGTCGAAGGTCCGCCCGTAATGCAGCCGCTTCCGCCCACAGTCCGTCTGCATAAGAGGCGCCTGTTTCTGCATTGCCTTCATCTGCGGAGCAACCCCTGTGTCCCTATTGGTCTCTGCAGACCCCTCTCTCGGAATCTCTCTCCCACCAGCCTTGTTGTCTGTCTGTCTGTCTGTCTGTCTCTGACCCACCCGTGCCCCTCCCCAGCACCCACTGTCTGCCTGCCTGTGTGTCTGCCTCCCCTCCCACTCCCTGATGATGGTTGCTGGCCACCCCCCACCCTGCCAGAGCGCCTGCCGAGAGGCGCTGTCGTCGCCCCATCTGGGGGCGTGATGAGCTGCGTGAGCCCTTCACGCTCGCAGCAGACAAGCCCAAGGCATCTCTCGGTCTTGGCCGGGGCACAGAGCAGAACGCACGCCGGGATGCCTTCTTTGTGGGCATTGCCCCAGCCCTGGAGGTCCAGGGCTTCAGGCAGCACACGGGCAAGTCATGTCAGAGGCAGTTCCAGACCTCATGAGCCCCCCCTTGTGTGTGACGTTCCCACCCACCCCTCCTTCCCTTCCCTCCTCCGCTCCCCCCCATGACTCCCACGTGCAGCCTCAACGTGGCATGGGGGTGGCATCGCCTTCTGCAGGAGGGGGTACGGCCACTCTCCCCTGCAGCAGGTGGCTGATGCACAGGGTGCCCTGTGGCAGCTGGCTCGGGCACCTCGCTCACCTGTCACCTGCCCTGCGTCCACCACATGACTGGCGCAACCCCCCTGCCTGCGGTCAGCCCCTTTGCGACCGGGCTGAGACAGACACTGCAGCAGCTGCCATGGATGGACGCTGACACGTGCAGACACACAGGCCTGCACATGCCCGAGCCAGACACCGAGTCTGGAGAGCCTGCCTGCCTGGGAGGTAAGTGTTGCCTGGATCCTGGGGTGGTGCTGGGCCACAGAAACTGCAGCCTGCCTAACTCAGGCATACCTCTGACCTAACTCAGACATAACTTCTGCCTAACTTATGCTGCACTTAGGCCACACTTATGCCTGACTTGGAGAGGAGTTGGGTTGGAATGGGCTGTAAGTAGAGCACATCACACCTAAATGCTAAGCATGTGCAGCCCTGTAAATCCACAGAGAGGCCTTGATTCCTCTCTCTCACACGTGCTCTTTTTCTTGCTCTCTCCTCATGGTTAGGTGATAATACTTGGAATCATTTTTGCTGCATTACTGTGTGTGATTCCCTACCTTTCCCACCTCAGAAATCCACCTCAAATTCATGCATAGGTAAATGGTGTCCTTTTTCTTTTTCACAGCATGATAGTGATATCATTTCGACAGGGACTTAGCATTCTCGACCTTGATCCGGCATCACTTGAAGGCAGAATCATTGGGTATTCCCTGCAACCAGGCAGCAAACCCATCACATTATAATGATAAGCCACCACACTGTTCCAGATACTGCTCTGTTACAGTTGGGTCTCTAGTTCCATTGTAGAGCATGTACTCTGCATGCCGTTCAGTTTTTAGCCTGCATGTTCTCTGCCTTCAATGCAGCTTGTGTGTGGTGGTGGTGCTGGGAGTTATTCTCATGATCTGTTTTTAATGCCTCCAGAAAGGGAGAACATGCAGTCCAACAAAAGCCCTGGACAGAAGGTTACAATATCGTTCCCTGCTGAGGGGGATAATACAACCTGATTAAGATTGAGCCTTTGGCTTTTGCTGCTTCAGTTTCCAATCTTTCAAGAAGACTCGCAAATTCTAAGTGGCCAATTTTACACTACTCAGTTCAAAAAACTGGCAATAATTTTTCCTTCATATTTGCCCATCGCTGACTGTGGGGGAAGAGGTGCAGGAATGGAAAAGAATGACTGATAACATCTCAGGAAGATTGATTGTTAAATTTTGCCCTCACCCATGTATGCTACCGAGCTACACGAAGTCTTGTACGAACATTAGCATAATGAAGAAGTATACCAAAACCGGAATGAGAGGAAAATCAAAAAGAAGACCTGGCCAATACTGATCAAAACTATTGCAAAATTGCTATTCTGATAAAAAAGAATGACAGCCTTTATGACAAACGAGGACCTGCTGTCTAGCAATGTGGAGATATGCAGCTAGTTTATCACTCAGCAATATCAACTGAAGTTGCCTTCACCATGTCACAGATGGGACAAAGAGATGTGGAGTTCAGGAAAGGTGATGGCGCAAAAAGGTTGGGAACCTCTGCTCTAGACCCCTGGGTACCCCCTGTCACAGTCCAATGTTCTAAAGTACCCCAAGCCACCTTTTCCATCTCCCACTTCCCAAAATCAGCTCCTCCCTCCCCCACCCCACCCCACCCAGTCTCTTATCTGTTAATATCTGAGAGAAGCAGACACTCCAGAAGCAGGCAATCCTCATCATGTTGCAAGGAACTCTCAGCTCCCATTCTGCTGCTCTGAAGTGAAAATGAAAGTGAAACTGCCGAGCAGTTTGAATTTAAAAATAATTGGCTCGCCAACACTCAGCTGATCCAGGGATATATGGAGCAGCCTCTCGCATACCCCCGCCAGTGGGAGGCCAGGCTGGGAGCTTGGGGGTGGAACACTTTTTAATAAATAAATTAATAAACCTCTGGTCGCCAACAATAATCTGATCTTAGCTGATAAGTAGAAGTCTCTCCCATACCCCCACCTGATGGTCTGCGTACCCCTAGGGTTATGCGTACCACAGGTTGAGAACCCCTGCTCTAGACCTCTAGGTCAGGCCTTTCTTATCCTTAATATGCCCCCCTTTCCTTTCACCTCATGTCTAACCATCTGTAAGAAAACTCTCCCCATATTAGTGTATGTTCACTGCTCTTTGTTTCAACTAGAGTAGCAGGTTCTATTGTTGGAGATGGGACTGATACTGTACTTGGGTCTCACCTCAGGTTCTCAACACACTGTATCTTTTGACTTATACTAATTCTGGACAAGGGAGCACAGAGTGGTGAAAAACGCAATATATTCTTGTAGATACCAAAATTTAAAACTTTGCTTATTTTATATGACTCTAATATTGTAACTGTAATAAAACACAAGAAACTGCTTCAGTTGTTGATTAATTCTAAATAATTGTTTAAAAAGTTTGCATGTTTCAGCTGCAAATAGAAAGCAAAACTTTGCCTGCAGCTTTCTAATCAGTAATTTTTACTTAATTGTTTTGTTTCTTTTTCTTCTCTTTCAGAATTACAATGTATTTTCTAAAGGCATTGTTGATTCATGTTGCACAAATAAGTGCTGGAGGATAGCAATTTTTTAAATATATTTTAAGAACACACCAGCATCACTTCAGTTACTTTGCAGAACTAATAGCGCAATCCTATCCAACTTACACTACTGGTGTAATCAGCGGGGGAGGGCAGGGCAGGGCAGGAGGCTTTGGAGGGGAGGGGGGATTCAAAGGGGATTTAAATCCCCTTTGAATCCCCCTTTGGAGGGGATTTGAATCCCCTTTCCGTTCTGGGGCCTCCCGTTCTCGCTGCACCGCTGGTTACACCGCTGGGGTAAGTTGGATAGAATTGCGCTGTAATTGTGTATGCATCAACAAGTCTACATCATGTCTGTCCCTGAGATGTTTCTATTGCTGTGCTTCAGATTATCTCAGCAGTCTTCCTTCCAACACCTCGATCCTAAACACATTATATATGAAAATAATTCCCATTGAAATAAGGGGAAAGAGGTGTCTATAATCAATTTATACACAAGCACTTCAGGCTGAAAACACTGGTGGAAGGATCAGCTTGAAAAGAATCTTTCTGGTCTAGAGTCTTTTAATTTGAATACCATTTGATCTGAATACCATTTGATCTTGAATACCTGATCATATCAGGGTCAAGATCCAGCAAGGGCCAATCCTCACGTGGTTACATATAGCTGAGCATACGTCATACTCTCTAAGCCAGTGTTTCTCAAACTGTGGGTCAGGACCCACTTGGTGGGTTGCGACTGATTTCTGGTGGGTCCCAGGTGATGGAAAGATCAGATAAGTAATTGCCTCAAACCCTGAGGCTATTCAAAAATCTGATAGCTGCTAATTGCCCTTCAAAGAGCTGAGCTCCTGCTGTTTGCAAGCTTGTGTAAACATAGGGAGATAAACGGTTGCGTGTATTTTTTCTGGTGTGATTTTTCCCCAAGTCTATCAATGACAGGTAGTGGGGGCAGGTAAAGGCTGGGTCACAAAACTAAGCCCCTTAAGCCTTGAAGCTATTCATTAGGGCTGCCTCATTATGAGAAATTGATTTTTTTTTTTGCAAATAAATAAAACATATTATTTGTAAATAAATTAATATATTATTTCTTTCTAGATCACCTTTTTTAAAGTCTCGTAAAGCTAGGTGGGTCCCGATAGAGTGTCATTTTAAAAAGTGGGTCCCGGTGCTAAAAGGTTTGAGAACCACTGCTCTAAGCAAATAAGATGTTGCAGGAATCTCCAACAGGCGCAGAAAGGGAGCCGCATTCCAAGGATCACAACATTCAGCTGCAGCCCGTGTGCCTTCATCTCTGCTTATAAAGACATCACCAGTTGAAAAGTAGGAGCACAGCCTGGCACTGCCTTTCCCCCTCAAAAATAAACCAGAGCAGAATGGATACTCCAAAAACAAAAACAGCTTGAAATATAGTATGACTTATATTGGACTTATTTGTCATTTTCTGCACTTCCCTGAACAGACGTTTATGTCAGACCACTCTGTTCTAACTTGAGAATGTTGTTTCCATTGATGCCCAAAAGGTCTTGCCATTGGATTGGCCCAAGATCTGCTAAGAAAATGTTATCAATCCCTGGAAATCCAAACTGTAAGGTTAGAAGTCCACCTGTTGTTTTGCAGCGAAGCCACATGGCCCACCCTCATCCCTGCTCGATGTCAACGATGGCTTGTGTCACATTTGTTACACCCATGCACTGTCCTATTTCTTCATTTGATACAAAGCCATCGAGAAAGTTTTGGCACATGTGTCATTCCATAGCTCTTTGCATAACAGCTATTTTTTATTCATCAGCTAATGTTGTTGACCCTCCCACCACATCATGGATCATAACAGAGGTAGCAGTTGACTTTTAAACTGCTCTTAGTCTTAATTGGAAGTTCATCATCAAGTAATGATGCCTTTATTGTGTTAAAGCTGCCCACATAATGCCTTCTTCTTTTGTTATGCATATTGAATGTGCCTACGTGAATCTTCAGTTCAGTTCATAGCTGGTTATGTTGAATCTGCTGTTGTGCTGCGTGTGTGTATGTGTGTGTGTGTGTGTGTGTGTGTAAGTCCAGCAAAAAATTGGTGATGAAGACAGGATCCCAAAGCATTGAGTGGTGCTGTGGTGTGTAAGTACAGGTGGGCCCCCATATCCGCTAGGAATATGTTCCAGGCCCCTCCATGGATACTAGAAACCGTGGATAAGAGCGAACACCCCCTCCATGGTTTCCTGAGGGCCCCCCCCACCCTGCCTCCCCTGCAGGCAGGCATGCTTGCCCCCCAGCTCGTATTTTTCTTTCAGCAACCTTTGTTTCTTCCTTAAAACAAACAGAGAAGCAGCCTCCATTGCAGGCAAGTAGAACGAGACTAAGTCCTAGAGAGGCTCTGCAAGGTTTCTGTTAACCTTGCAGAGCCTCTCTAGTACTTAGTCTCGTTCTACTTGCCTGTAATAAGCAGCCAGAGGCTTCTTCTTCTGTTTCTTTAAGGAAGAAACAAAGCTTACTGGGAAAAAAGTAAAAGCCTGGGGGGGTCCCCACGATCTGTGGATAACTGAAACCGTGGATAGCGAATCAGTGGATATGGGGGCCCACCTGTACCTTGAAGCTGTGTAAGATGACAGACTAAATTGGACAAACAGAGGCCTTTGACAGTGCTGTGTAGACAGGCCAGAGCACCATTCTAAAGTCAATGAGATCCCCCCCCCCAAAAAAAAAAAACCACATGTGGCAGCACTGTTGAGTTTTATGGGTGGAAAAACTTATAGACTTGTACACAATTTGATTCCTCCAGAGAAGCCCATGAGCAAGTCTTATTTCACAATGGGACTTATTTCTGAGTAGACATGCACAGGGTTGTGCTGTTAAAGAAACAGTGCAAATTCTTCAGCAACTTCTATCACCAAAACGTCTGATCATAGCAGAACGGTTCAGATTTCACAAGAGGCACCAACATGATGAAGGTGAATGTTTCTTTATTTGCAGCAGAATTAAAAAGCTTTTCAACACTTTGCCTTCAAGGAGGGTGTTAATGATGCATTAAGAGACAAGTTTGTATGTGGATTGCACAGTGAGTGTATTCAAAAGAGACTTTTAACTGAGGAAAACCTTACTTTCCAATGTGCTGCAGAAATTGGAGTGGCAATGGAAACAACAGTAAGAGATTCAGTGCAACTCCAGAGTACAATTAGAGAAGAAACAGAGATACACAAAAGGGCTGCTGAACAGAACGAGCCTATTCAAGCCACAAGGGCATGTTATTGGTGTGGAAATGCAGGGCCCATGAGAGGGAGGTAACAGGAGTAAATTGTACCTGGGCCCAGGGTCAACAAGGGGGCCCAGGAGCCAAAGGAGGGATTTCAGCTGAGATTTCAGCTGGCCTCATGGAGAGTGAAAGAAAGAGTCCGGACCAACCAGGAGGCCAGGTCTACCGGGCAGCCACAGGCAGACCTGGGTGCCACATCGGGAAGCCTAGTAGACCTGGGCTCCAGAGACTTTTCCAACTGTTGCTGCCCTCCTGCCCCATTTGCCCCCTCCCCCTTTGAGAACAGGCCCAAAAGAAACTTCCCCCTGATAAAATTCCTCTCAGAAGCCCTGTGGAAATGGATCCCACTTCCTGGCTGAGTGCAGAATTACAGGTGTATACTACAGAAAATGCAGTAAAAAGGGATATATTGCAACAAGTGCAGGCAAGGGCATCTCATGGCATAACCAGCAGAAGGCCAAAGTCCTTGCCTTTGAATTTGATGAAGACAGTAGTAACTCAGACTATGAGTGTTGGACATCCGGACGGCCATGTGGCCGGCGACAGAGACTTACCTTCTCTGCCTTGCGCCAGCCTCCCTTACTCTAAAGGAGGCACAAACGTTTTGCTCCGGTGCCAGAACTTTGGGCTGGATCTCGCCCATACACCGAACAAAGGATAGTGCCCTTGGGAGTGATACAAATTGATGTCTGCAATAGCGGGTGACTTCTGGACTTGTAAGCAGTTGAGCAAAGTGGACCAGCACTGTGGGGATGTGAGTGGGTGAAGAAATTGCTCCTGGACAGGAAGTATATAAAGCGCTGCAATCACATCAACCAACACACTGTACAAAAGTCAAGGAAAAGATGGAAAAGCTTTTAAACTAGGTAACAGAAGTGTTTAAAAGAGGGACCAGTCCCCTAAAATATATAAAAGCCAGGCTGACACTAGTTGAGAATGCACAGCCCAAGTGTCATAAAGCCAGACCTGTTACTTATAGTATATGTCCAAAAGTGGATGCCGAGTTGGATTCCTTGGAGGCATACTCACAAAGGCAGCCTGGAGTGAATGGGAAACCCTGTTGTTTCAGTTATTAGAAAGGGGGGAGCACTTAGGCTCTGTGGGAATTTCTAGGTTACCATAAACCCTGTTTTGAAGCTGGACAGTTATCCTTTGCCACATAAAGGTAAAGGTATCCTTTGCTCGAAAGTCAGTTGTGTCCGACTCTAGGGTGTGGTGCTCATCTCCATTTCTAAGGCTGAAGAGCCAGCGCTGTCCGAAGATGCTTCCGTGGTCATGTGGCCGGCATGACTAACGGAACGCTGTTACCTTCCCGCTGCAGCGGTATCTATTTATCTACTTGCAATTTCTTGCTTTCGAACTGCTAGGTTGGCAGGAGCTGGAACAGGAGACGGGAGCTCACTCCGTCACATGGCACTTGGGTCTCAAACTGCTGTCCTACCGACCTTCTGGTCTGCAGTTCAGTGTCTTAACCACTAAGCCACCGCACACCCCTCTACCACATATTGATGACATATTTGCAACGCTGTCAAGCAAGAAGAGATTCAGCAAGATTGATTTGTCATAGGCTTGCTTGCAGATGGAAACAGAAGAAGATTCTAAGGTGTACCATACCATCAATACTTCAAAACAGTTGTACCAATATAATAGATTAGTATTTGGTATTGCATCAGTTCCAGGTATCTAGCAAAGGGCAATGGATTAAGTTTTACAAAGTATCTCAAAAACTCATTGCTATCTGGATGTTTACATCATAGAAAGTCTCTAGAGAGAATTCTCATAAAAAATTAATGCAACCCTGGAAGTCCCTCAGCCTGTGTCTCAACACAGATAATTCCTTAGATTTGTTAACAGAAGGGTCAAAAGTAGATTTGGTCATGGGCCTGTGAAGAAGTATTCGCACATGTGAAGAAATTGGTCACATCTGAGAATGTGTTCACCCACTTTGAGCCACCCTTGCCCTTGCACATGTGGTGCTTTCCCTCGTGGAATAGGAACAGTACTATCTCATGTGATGCCAAGAAAGAGAGGCCAATAACATTTGCTTCCAGATCTCTGTCAGCAGCAGACTGTAACTATGCACAAATAGACAAGGAGACGTTAAGTCTAGTGTGGGGTGTGAAGAAATTCAAGCAGTATCTGTATGGAAGAAAATTCACCCTCATCATTGACCACCAGCCTCTAGTTTCTATTCTGAATCCATGGAAGGGAATTTCTTTGATTGCTGCAGCTCAAATGCAACACTAGATTCTTCTCCTGGCAAACTACACTTATGACCCTGAATACAAGACGATGGCAACGCATATAATGTCGATGGCATCTCACGTTTACCTGTAGCAGCTGAGGATCAGCCTGAGATAGGCATGGAATCTGTTCATTTTCTCAACCTGTTCCAGCTTGAGTGTATACCAACCATACACAGTAAGATTGACTGGGAAACTAAGAGGGACCCTGTATTGGCCCAGATGTCTGAAGCCACACTCAGGGGCTGGAAATACTGTATATTGATGATCCTCACTTGATCCCTTTTAACAATCACCAGGGTGAGCTTATGATACATCAGGGCTGTGCAATGTGGGATATCCAAGTCACTATACCATCTAAATTCAACTCTAAAATTTTGGAAGAGTTTCACGTGGGACTTCTTGGGGTGGTAGAAATGAAGGCCCCCCCTGGCAAGACATTTTGGATGGTGGACAGAATGAAGTTGCTGTTCCCTTCATAGGATTCATTTCCCGCCTGTCTGTCATCATTTTTAAAGAGACAATTTGTATTTTCTGGATGTAAGGGATTTTCAAGGCAATTTTGAGCATACGTGATTTTAGATTTACGTGCTGTTTCTGGACTGTAACCTTCATGTAAGACAAGTGGCAACTGCAGATGTGAGTCTTAAGAGGCAAGAAACACATAAGTGGGGAGGGTTCAGGAAAGATATGCAAGACAGTTGGAATAGCTGGGTATGAAGTTCCAAAGAGAGAAAAACAAAGCTAGCATATCACATTGTGGTCTACAAATGAGTTAAAATGACAGCACATGCATTTCAAATGATGAGTACTTCAGGTACAAACCTATTGAACTTGAAAATAAACCTTGCTTATTTCAACAGAATTTACTCAGAATTGTAGCTGGGTCCAAAGCCTTACACTCCAAACCTAGACACAAGGGCCATGAATCAGAGAGCTCCTCTACTGGCACCCAAGGGTTTGCATACACACAGTGGAGTTTCTCATAATTTTCCAAGACCAGGTCCTAGCTGTGCATCAGAGGTCCAGTCTACTATGAGGTTCATAGGCAACTTGTCAGGTGAGGTGGGTTAAGAGCGCTACTTCTGGAAAAGGATTACTTCTGGAAAAGGATTACAAACTCTGAAGCACACATGAAAGTAACCAGGTGGACCTCTGGTTTGGGGTCCTCTTACAAAAACAAGTCCCCTTGGGCTCCATGATTTTTTTTATATACAAAAGTTTAGGATTAGAATGCCATTGCTCTGGGCTACAAGTGAATTATATCTCCTGAAATCTAAACACTTGACCTTAAATGGTCTGAGGCTTTAGTTATTATTTGACCAATACACTACATACCAGATGAGATGAGGAATGTCAGAAACTAATCTTCTGAAGACAGTATTTGCCAGGCACTCATAGCATCTCTGAAAATATGCTTACTTTTATATAACGATGCCAGACTAAATTGAGTACCCTCAGTTATTTGTGTAAGATGGGGTTCATGAGAGATAAATATGAATTTTCAAATGAAATCTGTGCTCAGTGGTTCCCAACGTGGAGGTCACAACCTTGCCCCTTGAGGAGCAAGGTTGGAAAAGGTCTCTACCAGATATCTTGGAGAGTTGCTGCTGGCAGGGGCAGGGGTCAACCAGGTCGGCGGGCACTAGTTGAGGGCCCACACCCATCAGAGGGCCCAGCCGATCAGCTCAGCCCCTGAAGCCTCAGTATTTGTAGCAGTGGTAGCACCCAATGTGCCATCAGGGAGGCTGCTGGTGGAGCCATGGCACAGGGGTCTGCCGCAGAGCCCTCAGCAACCTGGCAGTGGCTGCCAGACAGAGTCATTTATGTCATAGCACACCTCCCTTAATCAATAGAACATTTATTTTGAAGGGTGTATGAGGGCTTCCTAGCAACAGCAATGATAATAATAATAATAATAAATGAGCCCCGTGGCTCACAGATAATCTCCGCAGCCACTCAGACCACTGGCTTGCCCTATGTCTACTTTTTGCAAAAACGTGTATAGGCGTTTTCTTGGGTGAAAAGAAAAACAATGACTATTTTTGAAGTGCCCAACTTTATTTCCATCTGCACTCATGTAGAGTAATTGCAGCAAGAATGTATTCCGGGACACACTGAACTTAGAGTGTGTGGAATCTTTTCCCTGCTTTTGTGGAACCTTTCGTTATCCTATCCCATGGATCTGTAAAAAGAGTTCCTGTGAGTTGCTCAATGTCAGAATACAGAACTTGTAAATCAACAGACTAGGCTCCAGTTAATAGCCCTAGCTGCATTAATACACACAGAGCCTATCAAGCTGAATATGCCCTGCATTTTTTTATTATTATTATTTGGGCAGGGGGGATGGGACACACACACGGTAACAGCTTGGAAAAATGACAGCGCAAAGGAAAAAATAGTTTGCTGTGTCCCAAGAGACAGTCAATTACAGTTTATATGCCACAAAACAGAGATATGAAACTGAAAGTCACTGACATATCAGAACCCGTAAGAAAATATGACACTATGCATCAAAATAATGCAATCCATATGAAGCCTTGATTACTCTCTGCAGCCATCCTGTTTGATAAAGCGGTGGGTAAACAGTGAACTGCTGGCTATTAAAATGCCTTCTCGTGTTTACTTGCTGAGCTGGGTGGATAGAGCTGGGAAGAGAGAAAGAAGAAGGAGCTTTGTACTCTGCTTTTGATGTAAATTTGAAAGCACTTTCTGTAGAAATAATGCCTTTAGAATTCACTCAAAGTTCTCTTTTCCCAGAGAAGCCAGATTTACAATCTTTTCTCCCTTGCATCATTACAGAAGTGATGTGTTCATTCATCTGAGCTTAAACCACAAGCCCTGTACTCTGACAATATTTGTCTTCACTGATACATTTTCCATGCTCTGAACAAGCAACCACTTTGAAGTCCACCTCTTCCCACAAGCCCCTGTCAGCAAACATATCTTTCACCAGCCTGCAGTAAGGCATATTTTTTTAATTATCCACCCTGAAACCACCAGCAAATCGTATAACCTTCAAGGAATTGATTGATCCAGTGGATCGCTGTTTCCCCACTGTGCATATCACATGTAGACAAAACAGCAAAATCCCCACAGATATCAAATTTTAAAATGCAATCGAAACAGACAGCAACACAGAAATGTCAACATTCACTCTTCCTGACTTTATCAGTAAATGCAATCCTGGGTATGTATGCTCATCATTCTCCTTTAATGGCTTTGACGGATCTGTCATTCTTTGCCCCCACAGACTCTCCTAGCCAGGAACTCCAATCTCCGTATCTGTTAGAATACCTTGTAAGGAGTCTGCATATTTACTTAAGTTCTAATTAATTTAGGTTTTTAGAAAAGATCACCATGGAACTGGTTATGTGATACAAGCAGCACAGTAATGAAGAAACATAAAACTGTGATCCTGGAAATGACCTCAAGGTAACACATACAATTCTTGCAGGATCTATTGTACTGGATACTTTTAAGAGATTAGCCTACATCATCAAGATTCTAATGCTCCTTGTTGCAAAGAGTGTGCGCTGTGCAACAGTGACATAAATGCTTATAGAATAATATGTCGTGGCATGCATGGCTCAAGCACAGAGTTATTGGTTCACCATACATACTGTGATCCAGATACAAAAACCTTTCTCAGTCCCAAGAAAGGTATAAATTGAGACCCTGCGCATAAAAGCAAACAAACTCATCCAGAGAATCCGCTCCTGCAAAGTTGAAGCACAATCGAGTACTAGTAACAATTGGTGTTACCCATTGACTGCAAGTGATGGATTGTACCAGTGCTTAAATTATGGGACAATAGGTAGAGGGGCTTAATAACAACAACAAGTCGATCCTCTGACTCTCCCCAATTTAGTCATACCATGCCTCCATTGCTTTCTAAAAGTTGCAGTCAAAGAAGAATGAATGAAAGGTAAGAAGGCTGGGGAGCTCTGACCTCGCTATAATTTGAATAGACTGTACCCCATATCACCACATACTGTAAGTAGAAAGTGTTCATCTGTTTTCCCCTGTACGCTCACAACCTATGAATACCAAGGAGGTACCATTTGAGCACAACTAAATGAAGTTGAAGGCTTTACTTTCAGAACAGCTTCTCAAGGAATTTGAAATTCAAATTCTAAGGTTCTTCTTCAAAGTCTACCTTAGCATTCAGTTGACTGGTTTGAGGCTTCCCAACCCTTCAATAACATCAGAGTAGCTACACCAATGGAAGCCGGAGGTTTTCTGTGATAACACAGCACATCATCTTCTAGTCACATCAAGAGAGGCGATAGATAGGTTAGAGGGAAGTAGATAGGTTAGAGGGAAATGCAGGACTGTCGGGGGCTGAAGACATTGACAAACTTTAACTATATGAACATGCTACTTAGCAGCGAAAAGAAAATCTTAACAAAAATCCAAAATGCAGAACTGAAACCTCCATGCTTGAAAGAAAAAAAATGTGAACAAACTTACGTTTCCAAAACTGTACAAGAAGATGTTTACTGCTGGTAGACTCTCAGTGAAAAAAAAGTCTTAATGTGGACACTCTTCAAGAGTTGCCAGTGCCTAGATTAGCCTAGAAGTTTCATTAGTGAATAGTCAATAGAGTGTTATGTTCATTATATGCTGAATATTGACATTTTTTAAAAGTGTGTTCCCCTTGGAGTCCAGCATTAATATTTATCTAGAGAGAAATATTTATTCCATGAACATTGCTTCTTTTTTTCACCTCCTCTTCCTCTTCACCCTTCTTTTCTAATGCTCAGATATAAACCACCATACATAATCCTCAGCCTGAGTCATATTGTTAATTCCATAAATGAAGTATGAATGATTCTCCTTTTTAAGGAGATCAAATGTTTACCGGTGATACCTTGGCCAAAAAAGCAAACAATTCACATCCAAATGCAACAAAACAAGCTCAAAAGACCCGAATGAATAAACAAGACAAGACAAAATTTTCCATCTGCAGGTAAGCTTAAAAGAGGAACTTCTTTGAGGGATGGATTTTGCTAAGCAATCCTTACAACCATGAAAGTAAGTTTTAGGGGGCAGGTGGTTTTCCTCTTCCTTCCCTGACCGATGCTGATTTACCACTAATGAGAGCCCAAACCAATTTAGCAAACATGCCCTCTACTCTCCACATCCATTTCCATGATATGTGAAATTATGTCCTTGTTCTTTCCCGCTTCTGACAAAATGGTATTCCTGTTTATTATGCGTGTAGCTATGCCGCCAATATTGTGTAACAAGTCTGGCTTACCTATTTTTGCTGCGTGAGAAGGAGTACAGTGAATCCATGACTACTATGTATAGCTGGTAGTAATTCCAACAGTTACAGGGAAGGCAATGTGCAGTTATACAGACTACCATTCAACCTTGTGATCTGATGATATTAAGTGATGAACTTGCATGTTTGAACCAGTCCATAATGACTGACTGGCAGCAAAATGTCAAGTTGACTCCATTACTGACATTTGATTATACAGTACCAGCCCCCCCCCCCCAATATTACATATTCCATTTTTCCAGGCTTGATTCTGTGACATGAAAAAAGTACTTTTTCCCATTCCTTACCAAATATTCTACATCAATTAATATGAATAATCTGGTGAGTTGAAATAGTTCTGACAGTGGCCTCTAGGCTGCACCAGGCAGACACAGTTCCTCTAGTTATTAAATGCTTCTGCTATTATACATGAGAATTTACTTATAAGCTGTTAGGAATCATGATTCACACACTCCCAGGTGACCAAGTGGGAAAAACCAAGTGGTTTTAACTATAACTAAAATAGAGGTTTATAGCCAGAATTTAAATACCAAGATTGACAGGCTAGGTATTGTGAGCATGCTGAATGCTCTTATCGGTCCAATACTGTTGGATTGGAGCCACTGGTGGAACACAGGTTGCACTGGCAGAAGTGTCTGGATCTGATGCACAATGCACGACATTGTCGTACTTGCTGACACTGCCAGCGAGCAGAACAAGGCCACCAGCAGAGTAGCTGGCGAACGTACACATTCACAGGTGGGGAGGACACCGTCCACCAGTGCCAGCCAGGTAAGGCAACGGTGCGGGCAGGCTGTGGGAGAAACAAGTGAGTGAGTGAGAGGAACGGGAGAGTTTCTGGGCAGGGAGGACGGAGGAACCTGGGGTGGGGAAGAAGCGGGAGGAGGGATCCTGCAGCAATGGCGCACGCCAGATCTTATTCCCTCTTTTGTAAACCTTCCCAACCCTTTTCCCTCCTCGGACATACAGCACCAATAGGTGGCATATGTCTGAAGAAACCCCCTAGACAGCCTGAGGGCTTAACTTGGAAATAAGTGAAAATGTTTTCTACTTACCTCCAGTTTGCCTTCAGGTCACCCCCCCCCTCCCCAAACCATAGGATGCAGTGCGCAACTTTTTGGCACGGCTACATTGGCGCTGGTGGGGGGACAGGATTGGACTGTAAGAAAAGTTCTACCTCAGCCCACCCCTTACTAGTACTCACTTTCTGATTGCAGAATGTGCGCTTTTTACTCAGAGGAGCATTCAAAAGTGTGATCCCCCATCCAGAGTCTGAAATGATACAATCCCTTCCCTAACTTCTGCTCTTGACTTCTGTCTGACTCCAAATTGAACCTAGGACATTCTGCATACAGAGCAATGACCCCAAAAAGCCCCAAGACCAGGCCTTAGATATCCTCAAAAAACACAGAAAGAATATATCAATAGATACATATACATGCATGTGTGTGTGTGTGTGTGTGTGTGTGTGTGTGTGTGCGTGCACACACACACACACAGACACAGACACACACACACACACACACACACACACACACACACATTCAGCGAAAAGGTAAAATTCAGTAGGGAAGAAACATTTGTTTTTTATGAAAATGATGTACGGGATGACTTGCTTTGTTAGGGTTTAAGATGGTCAAACAAGGTTTGACACTAGACCTATCCTAACGCTGCAATCGTATACACACTTCCTTCAGAATAATTCCCATCGGATTTAATGGGACTGACTTCTGAGTAGACATGCATAGGATTGCACTGTAAGACAGTATTGCCTAGTTATCAGTTTGAGGACAATAAAGTTTCACTGAGTTCACTATATGCACTTAAGTTAATCATGAATAATTATGACATTTCCCATCCTTGGCAATGAAAATAGCAGGTGGTGGTAACATCCAGAGGCAGCAATTTCAAACTCTTTACTCTGGCATTTGCTTGGAGTTGCCTTGTTAACTTCAGTGGGATTTCTGTGAAACAGCTCCAGGATAAGTGGCTTGAGAACTGTAGCCAAGCATTCTTTTTGTACATTGGCAGATACGCCATGGTTTTGCAAAGGCAGCAAAATGGAGATGATTTCTGCATACATTTGTAAAATATGCCACTGTACAACTAGCACCAAGGATCAAGAAGTCTGAAACAACTTGTGATGTCTTGTGAGATGCTCCGTGACAGTGCGCTATATAGTAGGACTTACCCAGATAATATGCAGCATCTCACAATTTAACATGGCCCCCATATGGCTCATTAATTTGCATATAAAGCAAATCAGCAACAGTTACTCCTAATTATTTGCCAAATGAATTGTGCAAAAAAGATTTCAGTGTTGTCAGCACTTTTGAACGTACACAGAAAGCTCAGGGCTAAGAACAGAAGCTTTCCAAGGATGCAGTATGTGTGGCAAGGTAAAGTATGCTGACGTCTGAATAATCATTTGATAACCTTAGAACTCTTTCCTCATGGCTGAGTTAAATTTGATACTTCTGAAACATGCAAGACAAGTCTGTTTCTAGGTCCAGTCCTTTTCATTAACACATAGGCTGCAACCCTATACACACTTTCCTGGGAGTAAGCCCCATAGAATACAATAGATCTTGTATTCAGAGTAGACCTGCATAGGATTGCACTGTTAGTTTCTTTCCGATTCCCTACAGCATGATCCACAGGGGAAAACTCACCGGAAACATAACCATCGTGCCCTTTTAGAGAAATTCTTATGTGAGTTACAGAGGGTTTTTTATTTTTAATAAAAAGATCACAACAAATTCCACACATGCTTTTGAAGGAGACCTGACTCAAAGGAGGAGAGATGGGTCAGAAAAGCCATAATATCCAGGCTTTAGCTTTGACAACCCATAGTCCATCAAGCCCCAGAAAAGTATCTATGGAAGATACAACAGGGTAAGTCCATTTGGCACTTTTGACAAGGGATGATTGTACAGACAGTGTAAGTGCACCTACAATTGCCTGTGACTTCCTCCTATGTCAGCACCCCTACCTGTCCTCATCCATCTACAACACAGGGGGTGACAGAAACAGGAAGTAGATAAAGACCTTAAGGACCCTGACAATTGCCAAGCCATCCGCTCTGTCAGGTAAGATATGTCATCACCCATCCTTCTTCTGCTTCATCTCATTTAGCTGAAAAACTCTGATATATGGCCCAATTCTACCTAACCTATGCAGCAACGTAAAGACATGCAGAACAGTGTACATGCCTTTATGATGTGGCAACTACAAACAAAAGTGGTGACCCCAGCACGCTGCTGCAGAGGTCAACCTGCAATGAGGCAGGTAAGCTGTCATGGCAGGTGGGCGATGGATGGGCAGAATTGGGTGGGGAGGGGGAGAAACAGGGAAGTTTCTGGGCAAGGAGGGAGGAAGGCAGGAGGCAGAATGGGGAAGGGAGAGGTGGTTCCGGGTAGCAGTGACTTACACCGGGATGCTATCTCCATTCCCTCTCCCCTTCCCTCTCCTTGGACCTGAGCCAACAAAATGGCTGGCGCAAATTTGAGGAGACCCATTTGGCAAAGTTGCATTGGTAAGGAAGGATTAGTTAGGATTGGGTTGTCAGGTACTATCCGTCAGTGAGCCTGGCTGGATCCCTATTGGTGCCAAATTCGATGTATCCTTAACCTGAACAGTGAACCTCGGAAATAACATCCTGTGCAGTGATCCTGTTTTTGAGACACTCACCAAACTGGAAGCACCAGGTTGTTGATTCGAGAAACAGAAAGACAATAGCACCGCCTAGAAGTAACATAAAATAAAGTATCTTAACAGCATATCCTTTCTAGGACAGGCAGAGACATACAGCTATACAGGAACATGGCTCCAGTGAACATTCAAAACCAGACCGAAACGTTACAAGTTGCTGGTTTTCATTCTAATCCAGGAACCAGGGGAATGAAAGACCCAGCCGTAAGGTTAGTTATCAGGAACAGTATGGAGGCCCACTTGTATAAGTTCACAGCCAATAAGTTATCAAGTTACGCCATTATTCAAACAGGACTTACATATATATGCTTATGTGAATCAGTATCCAAAATCAGTAATGAACTGGATGAGGGCTAACAAACCAAGGCTTAATCTAGACATGTAGAAATGTCCTTGGTCAATATGACTGATGATCCAGGGATTGGGGTTCAGTCAGTCTACATTCTTGAAGGCCCCTTTAAAAAATCAGGTACACTGGGGATGCTCCTAGACTTGGCCTTGCTCCTATATGCCCAGGTGGTAGCTGTGGCATGGAGTGCTGTAGCAAGGTTAGGCTGGTGCACCAACTCCGTCTATTCCTGGGGCAGGCATATTTAGTCACAGTCATATACATTTTATTTATATCATGGTTGGATTACTGCAGTGTGCTCTATGTGGGCTGCCTCCGAAATGTCTTCAGAAAATTCAGGTGGTACAAAATGCAGAAGCTAAAGTTTTGGCCAAGGCACTGTAAAAAAAGAAAAGAAAAAAATACCATGCAATTCCTACAATCAGTTGTATTATCTTCTGGTCTGTTTCTGAGCCCAGTTCAAAATGCTGGTTATTACTTTTAAAGCCTTAAATAGTTTGAGATTAGGATACCTAAGGACAGTCACCATCCATATCCTGACCATCAAATCAGGGCATTGGAGGAGGCCCATCTCCATATCCCACAACCATCAAAAGTACAGTTGTTGGGAGCACAGGAGAGGACCTTCTCCACGGTATGAAACTGGCACTCCTGACCCTTGGAGATCCATCTGGCCCTTTCGTTAATGCAACTTTAATACAAATTGAAACCCACTGTTTTGGAGACCCATGGTCTGACCAGTTTGTCCCTCTGGCTTATTACTTAATAGTTAATTTTCACAGGTTTCTCTTATTTATATGTCGGGCAGCACAATTCAGTGTATGTTTAAGCGGCCAGCCTAAAGGGTCGGCCGCTGTATCCTAGGCCCATTGCAGTCTGCACCGGTGCAGCCTGGCCTCTACTCGGGGTAAGGGGACATTTGTCCCCTTCCCCCAGTGTAAGCCGTGCGGGCCGCAATGGGCCTCCTTGGATGCACGCCAGCTCTGAAGTTGGCATGCATCTAGGGTGGGGGTGTTGGGGTGGAGATGTAAGGCCGGCCCAGGCTGGGAAAGGGCTGAGGATATCGGTGGAGTGCACCGCCGATATCCCCACCCTCTCCCAACCCGGGCTGGCCAACGGCCACCACCTGGCTGCCCCTGCCCACTTCCTCCCGCCCCTGCACCAACCGGCACAGGACGTACTTCCGTGCCGCAGGGTTTGCAGGGTCTGCCGCAGGGTCTGCCGTAGGGTCTGCCGCAGGGTCTGAAGGGTGGCGGAGTGAGGGCTGCCGGCCTCCGCACCAGCAGCCTGTACTCCCGAGTCATTGCAAACGCACTTCACGGCACGTTTGTGATGCTTTCAAGTGGCAGAGCGCGCGCTCTGTGAAGATTGCGCCGTTAACGTTTTCAATGCTATATTTTTTATATATATATATATAATTGTGATATGATACCCTCTTTGGATACAAAACTGAAAGACAGGATATAAATGTTTAAATAAATAGCCTCCCCATCCACCACCGCCACCACACCCCTGTCAGGTGCAGGAACAAGTTGGAATTCCAGTTCCTGCAAGCAATTGCCTGAGAAGCTGACAGCTAAGACCAGGAACATATGCGAAAATAGCAGCACACACCAGAGCTCTTCTACGAGCTCAACTACTGTATTTATTGCTTCAAGGTCACTGGAAGTTGGTGGAAAAAAGTAACCCGAGCACAACTTCTCATCTGAGGACTGTCTCTCCTGTCTAGTCCCTTTGAGCCCAGGACTGTTCAGGCCACTGAGGAGATCATACAGGCCTCACCACTCACTCAAGCTTTTACTGCAAAACTAATTCTCCAGTTCTCTCACATGGCTTTTTCAAGTGAAAGCCTCTTAACAGGCAGAAGTGTCTTAAACTGAGTCTCTCTGGGAATCAGGAAACACTGTATTCTCTGGAGGGGGAAGAACCATTAACACCTCCCCTAGGAATTGCCACTACAACTCTTAAAACCAGCATGAGTTCAGAACAAAATTAAATGATCTTATTTCCTTCGTATTAAAAAAAATGTAACTAGTAATGACATACATTTCATTTTATTTTCTAAAGCCTGTGATCAAAATCCCCATTTATGACTATTGAATTGCTGATAGCAAAACTGCCTTTGTTTTACGGGCAGTCTATCAGAGTCATTATCCCCGAAGAATCAGACAGCAGCATCACTTCACCCCTCAGTGCCAGTTTCCCTTTGATTTTAGGAAGGAGATAAAGAAACATGGCGCTGTTTATCCAGGAGTTCATCCTATAGTGCTGCTGCTGTTGCAGTGTCTAAAGGCCTTATGCTTTCCAATGCAGTCATTGTCTGGCCAGTTTCAGGCCCAGGGCAACAATGGAAGTTTATGGACTCAGCCAGAACAACTTAGAAGTCAAGCATTAGTAAAGCATCCGATGGTTTCTCTTTGCAGTGTTTTGTTATCTTGTCTATGTGTAGACATACTGTATATTAGCTTATGCAAGTCCGGAATGGGCCCAAAAGCTGTAGCATCATTTAAAGTACGGTAAGGTTGGCAGTTCGATTTCCGCGACGGGGTGAGCGCTCGTTGCTTGGCCAGCTCCTGCCAACCTAGCAGTTCCAAAGCATGTCAAAGCAAGTAGATAAATAGGTACCGCTTGCGGGAAGGTAAACAGCACTCCATGTTCCAGCTGCATGCTACGCGTTGCGGCAAGGAGAGTCATGCCGGCCACATGACCACGGAGGCGTCTTCGGACAACGCTGGCTCTTTGGCTTTGAAATGGAGATGAGCACCACACCCTAGAGTCGGACACGACTGGACTTAATTGTCAGGGGATACCTTTACCTTTAATCATGTGACATAAGCTGAAACTACAGGTACTAATTGATCTAATTGTGGGTTTTTTATACTTTATAAATATATTTTAATTTTAAAATCGGGGTTGGCCACGTTGAAATAATTTATTAGTTTTATTTGTTTGACTTGCCACGGTTGTTGTTTGTAGCAATACTGTTGGATGTTATTGTTTGTACATGTTTATACCAATAAAGGTTAATGAATGAATGAATGCTACAGGTACTCAAGTCACGTTTCTCTCCGTTCGTCTATGTCCCAGTCCACCTAAGGCAACGGTTCCCAAACTGGGAGGCACGGCTCCCAGGGTAGTCGTGGAAACCAGCCAGGGGAGCCGCAGAGTGCCATGGAATCCTCTTGGAAAACAGTGGAATGCCCATTGGTAGGCATCAACATCATCATGTAAT
Organism: Plestiodon gilberti rubricaudatus; assembly: GCA_026170595.1. Taxonomy (NCBI): domain Eukaryota; kingdom Metazoa; phylum Chordata; class Lepidosauria; order Squamata; family Scincidae; genus Plestiodon; species Plestiodon gilberti. Next base: position 70,058,571 of record JANXHW010000001.1, read on the forward strand.
GGGGAGCCGTGGCCAATGGTCAAGGGAGCCACAGGTCGAAAAAGATTGGGAAACACTCTAAGGGATGTGTCTATAAGCAACCAGGTGCTTTGTATAAGGTTCCTCGGGGTTGTATGTACAAAGTCCGTTTTATTTAAAAAAAGCTTACAATGCAATCCTATGCATGTCTCCCCAGAAGTAAACTGCATTGAGTTCAGTGGGACTTACTCCCAAATAAATGCATATAGGATTGCAGCCTTAATGTCCCAGGTCTCAGTCACTCAAAATACAGGGAGAAGGATTCAGTGTCTTGCCAAAGAAGCTAATCAGTAGGATCATAGGGTGTTTGTGTGCATATTGTTTAACAAAAGGGGGGATCTATGAATGCAATCCCAGCTGCTCCACTGTACTTCTCGAGAATCACTTGTGCAATCTTACTAAATGCTATATGAAAGAATATAATTAAAGGAACTGAGCCAAGTGTACATGTTGTGTAAAGACCTGTCAGTTACAGATAACAGAACTTGCAGTATGTGCTGGATGGTCATTCTCTCTGTTTAAGAAATAGGTGGTTCCTGCTAACACAAAAAGGATTCTGAAACTTCAACTTGTACTATTATTACAGATTTCAAGGTATTTATTATAGCAGCACCTGTGTAGCTTCACAAGAGCAATGGGTCTGTCAACCTTTCCAAAAACAAACCCCTATTTACAAGACTGCTACAATTAAGCTGTAAAAATGGTTTTAGGCTGAAATTTGGCAAGCGGGGATCACAGCTGGGAAACTGCTTCGACAATAATTTATTGGCCTAGTTTAGGGCAATGGCTTGCAAATTGGAATAAAACAAAGACTTTTAATTTTTAAGGAGCAGGGGCGGGGGGTGCTGTCATATGACTCTTTTTTGTGTGGTCGATCTCTAAAGAAGCTATTAAAGCCTGCATTTTTGCCTCATCTTTCCACACTGTGAAGACGGAGGGGTTAAGCTAAAACAAACATAATTAGCCTTAAAGTAGTGATACTTCTGGCCCAGAAATGTGGAATAAGTTAGAGAACTGAGTCATAATAGTTTGGAACTGGCACATACTGTAGATAGGGAAGCAACCCACATGCAGTTGTAGCTTGAGCAAAAGATAATACAAAGAGAATGCAAAAAGTAGACAGACGGACAGATAAAAGTCCCAGTAGCTCTTCAACTTTTCCATTATTAGTTGTTCTAAAAATGGACAACTAATGCTAGGTTTTTTTGTTTACATGAAACATACAAAAATGTATAAACTATGAGAATTACAGTATACTACATATCTACAATCTGTAACTGGGTTGTTATTTTTTAAGTGTGTATTTCTTATGGTTTGACAAGCCTGTAGGGACAGAAAATTGCTTACGTTAAAATGGCTGCTAAGTCTAGGATCTATTTTTAGAGAATGACATTAAATAAGTCTTAATGGTTTCTGACATTTACATTGTTTCTTCAAGGAATTCAGCAGTGTATGTGGGAGTTACCCTATTTCATCTTCACAGCAATCCTGTCAGGTAGGTTAGGCTCAGAGAGTGCAACTGGCCCAAGCCAGCCAGTGAGCCTCATGATGAGAGGCAAGAATTTGAACCCAAGTCTGTCTGGTCCAAGTGCAGCACTCTGATCACTACACCACATTGACACTGATCAGTAGTGTTGCTGGCTGGCCTGGAGGGTGGTGGTGGTGATAAAGCATTTAGCATCATAACCCCCCACCCCCTGCGCTCCCGGAAGACTTCGTTTCAAGCCTTCCAGGACTCGAGGCGGGTGGGAGGGCCAGAAAAACGTGCTGTTTTCAGCGCAATAATGCTCCATGGCTGCAAACACAGCCCTCCAGCTGCAAAAAAACTGACAATGATCCTATAAATATTGCTTCCTAGATCCACTGCCTTCTGTGAGGGCCTGTTCCTCCAATTGTTCCTCCTCATGGCCAGTCCCCATCTTAGCAGTGTATCCAGGGCACTGGCATCGCTGGAGGTGGGTTGGAAAGCTAAGTTCTGCAGCTTTCCACCTCACCGTTACTCTCCTGCATGAGGAGCCCCGCCCCCTCATCTTAGGAGCCCGTCAGCGGAGAGAAAGCAACGTGCAGGAGAGTCTCTGCACATTGCTTTCTCTCCGCTGACGGGCTCCTGTGACGAGGGGGTGGGGGTGCCTCGTACCGGAGAGTAACAGTGGGGAGGAAAGCTGCAGAACTTAGCTTTCCGCCCCACCTCCAGCAACGCCAGTGATCCAGGGCCAGCATCAGTGGTTAGCATTGTGGGGTAACTAGCAAGGACCCAGGGCTGCTGCTTACTTAGGACTTATTCATATATGGAATAGTCCAAACCTTGCTTAATATTCACATCCCATTAAGACCCTAAAGCAGCATTTCTCAAACTGTGGGTCGCAACCCACCAGTGGGTCATGTGGCCCAATTTGTGGTGGGTTGTGAATGCTGCCCACCGCACCGCCCACACTTCTGGGTTGCTGGAATTTTACATGTGCGGCGGTTTTCAGTCCATTCCATGCCTCGTCATGTCATGTTCTCGCTGACGAAAATGACACAACGAGGTTCGGAATGGGCCAAAAACTGCAACGCAGAGGCTCCAGCAATGGGCTTTTTGTGAAAAACAACAACACAAAAGCCCCAAACCCAGAAGGTGACATGATGACATCATCATGTCTTGACATCATCACGTCGCCGCCGTTACTTCTTCTAGATTGCCAGACTTCAGGCTGCAAATGGGTCATGGAGCGGATATATTTGAGAACCCCTACCCTAAAGCTTAATCCTAAAGTTTAAGATTAAAGTGCAGACTCACTTCTTAAAATACTAGACAAATAGATTGTCTGTTAAAGGACTGAAACAATACCCCAAAGAAAAGGGTAAATAGGTAAAATTAAATTTTATGTGCATATGTTCACTCAAAACACTGATATTCAAGGACATATTATGCGCTTCTTGTGTGATTTGCTGTTAATAAACAAAAATGGTAAAGAGGCATGATATCCCACTGCAAATATGAAAATCCAACGTTTCAGAGTCATTCCTGGAATCTCATATAACGGGGCCGGAACTGAACAAAGACTATATTCAGCACTCCACCGTAAAAACTAAAATCAGCTTGCCAGAGAATAAAGTTATCCTATCCTCTCTTAGTGTCGCAAAAGTTGGTGATTTAACTCCCAGAGCAACACAAAAGTGGAGCAGAAAGCATTTCAAGATAAGAGGACAGAACCTAATGGATATTTTCAGTAAGCCTAAAAGCTATGTTACCACTACAGTATACAGATAATGGTTTCTACCTCTACAATTCCTTGCAATGATTGTTTTGCCAATATACAGTATAAAAGAAACAAAGGCTAATAATTGCTTGTCAGCATTGACGAAGCATGACAGGCATCAGAAACGGAAAGGGGGAATGCCATTTCACAGCTCCATTCGATGGTAACAGGCTGAAAATACAGTGCATATTGTATACCAATGAAATCAGCTCAGGATTGAGCAGGAAAGGACATTTGAAGGTCAAGTTAAACAAGCTGTTTACATCTCTCTACTTTAAATACATTCAAGAATTTGAATTGTTGAGATAATTTACAGTTGCATTCGAAAGAGATGTTATATATCACACAATAGATAGAGCTATTTGCTATGTGACAGGTTAGGTCCAATTAGGTATAAAAATACACCAGAGCTGGGTGTCTAATTCAGGGGAAGAATGTGTACCACAGAAGCTTGCACTGCATAAAGGAAGAGTAGGTTAATTATTGCAAATGGAATGTAGCATGTACAGAGTCACATTACGCAATGCAGGCTTGAAGGCATGCATCGTCGAGATCTAGCTAAGCAAAAAGAGCACCCTTTGAAAAAAGAAGCAGCATTTCACAGAAAGATTCCTCCGCTTCAAAATGCTTGGAACATTTTCCTCATTTTTCTCCACACCCTCCTTTCTCTCCCAGGACAGGATTAAACATTATGTTAAATAGTCTACAGTCTGGGGGTCCCTGCTGTGACCTCATTACCTGGAATTTCCCAGTGCAAAACATTTGCACATCTTGCTCCCTGCCCAGGTTTTCTTTAAAATTCCTGTCGCTTATAACGTGGTGACTGCTCACTCATCACAAAGCAAGGAAGCAGCGGCCATTTTTACAGGTGCAGAAAAACTTAGAATACTGATGGACAGATGAAGAGATGGCATCGAATAATGTTTGAGCATCTAACGCACAGGTGGAATAAAGTGGATGACATTAAGGTAGCTGTGCACACATATAAACCTGCACATGTGTGTGTGTGTGTGTGTGTGTGTGTGTGTGTGTGTGTGTGTGTGTGTGTCTATATTTGTATATCAGAGCTCCTTCTGGCAGTGCATGCAGGCTGGCACAGGCCTTGGCAACTACTGTGCTGTCACAAAGTGCATTACGGCAGGGTTCCCAACCCCTTCCCGGTGGAGTACCACCTCCAGTGCCATTCTCCTTCTGAGTACCACCAGAAGTGACTGGTGATGACATCATTGCCAGTTACTTCCAGGTTTTCAGAGGCCAGAAAACACAGAGAGGAGGCTCTGGGCAGGTGGGAGGGCCCTTCTCAGCGTTCTCGAGAGGCTCAGCCATAGGCAGGAGCCTCTTGAGAGCGAAATGTGCCACAAAAAGCTCTTCATTGGAGCAGGAGTCCAGCGGTCCAGCGGTCTGAGTACCACAAGCAGTCGGCCAAAATACCACTGGTGGTACTAGTACCACAGGTTGGGAACCCTGCTTTACGGCATTTTGTGACAGCAAGCACCGGTGCTTCTTTTCATGTGGATTGTGCCAACAAGCTCTATCATTTGTCCCTGCTCCCTCCATGGTAGATTAATGTCTGTTCTTGTTGAAAGAGGGGGGGGGGTTCTGATTCTAAGAGGTTTATTTCCTCATTCAGGAACTTTAACATGCTACCAGATCTCATGACATTGATACCCTTGATCCATCTACTGAGACCTGAGTTGAAATGGAGATAGTTGTGAACTGAAGTCTTCAGTGGTAAACCATGTTTGTTTCCATTCCAACACAAAATTTGTATTATTAATAAAATAGAGCAGTATACATTTTTCTCTCCTCCTATTTTATCCTCACAATAACCCTGTGCAGTTGATTAGGCTGAGAGAGGCATTAACTGGCCTAGGGGGCCCCAGTAACCTTTCTAAGTGAGGCAGTGGCGTCGCTTCGGTAGGGGCGGGGCTGTAAGTAACGCTCCGTTGTAGTCTCTTTACCGAGCGAGCAGGAGGCGGCCCCGCCCCCCCTCACTGTCGGAGCCATTCCCCTGCGGAGAAAGCAGCAGGCAGGGTCTCTTGCCTGCTGCTTTCTCCGCATGGGAAAGGCTCCGACAGTGAGGGGGCGGGGTTGCCTCCTGCTCGCTCGGTAAAGAGACTACGACGGAGCGATACTTACAGCCTCGCCCCTACTGAAGCGACGCCACTGAAGTGAGGATTTGAACCTGTTTTCCCAGACCCGGTCTAACACCCTAACCTAGGAGCTCCTAGGAGCCCTGGGGCTCCCTGAGACCACTTCAGGGGATTTACAAGCACACCATAAGTGGACATCATCTACCCAGCGCTGTAGTACTCTGCACATGTGCTGGTGTGGCTTATCGAGACTCCATTTAGGAGGTTAAAAGGCTCCAGAGACCAAAAAGTTTAAAAAACGCTACTCTAACTACTAAACTACACCATCTCTACTTTGCCTGTTCCTTGTCTGAGAAAAGAAATACAGTGGGTAGATCGATCATATTCAAGAATACATCGTTTTACAAGGATTGCATCAGCAGGCTTTAGGTGGAATTCTCAGTGAATGGCCCAGTGGTTTAAATGCATGTTCTTCTGTCTTTCAGCGCAATCCTGTGTAACCTTGCACCTGTGTAACAGTAGATGCAGCGGTGCACCGGCTTTGGGATGGAAACAGCCTTGGTTGCCTTGGTGGATGATCTACGCCAAGGACTAGACAGGGGGAGTGTGTCCCTGTTGGTTCTGCTGGACCTCTCAGCAGCTTTCGACACCATCGACCATGGTGTCCTTCTGGGCCGACTGGCCGAGCTGGGGGTTGGGGGCACCGTTCTGCGGTGGTTCCGCTTCTACTTGACAGATAGGTCCCAGATGGTGGTGCTCGGCATCCTGGCCCTTGAGGTGTGGGGTGCCACAGGGTTCCATCCTGTCCCCCATGCTATTTAACATCTACATGAAACCGCTGGGAGAGGTCATCCGGGGATTTGGAGTGGGGTGCTATCAATATGCTGATGACACCCAGCTCTATCTCTCCTTTCCACCTGATTCCAGGGTGGCTGTTGAGATTCTGGAGCGCTGCCTGGAGGTGTTTGGGACCTGGATGAGGGCTAATAAGCTGAAACTAAACCCGGACAATACAGAGGTTCTTCTGATCTGGAAATCCACGATGCAGGTGCCAGAGTATCGTCCTGCTCTGAATGGGATTGCACTCCCTCTGAAGGAGCAGGTCCGCAGCTTGGGGGTCTGCCTGGATCCGCAGCTGCTCCTGATTCCCAGGTGGCGTCTGTGGCCAGGGGGGCCCTTTGCCCAGCTTCGGCTGGTGCGCCAGCTGCGACCGTACTTGGATCATGCAGACCTGACCACGGTGATCCATGCCATGGTGACATCACGACTATATTATTGTAATGCGCTCTATGTGGGGCTGCCCTTGAAGACGGTTCGGAAACTGCAATTAGTGCAGATTCCGGCGGCCCATGTAGTCACTGGAGGTATGCAGTCCGACTCTGTCGGGCTGCTCCTCCGACAGCTGCACTGGCTGTCGATTCGTTTCTGGGCCCAATTCAAAGTGCTGGTTTTGACCTTTAAAGCCCTATATGGCTTGGGGCCAGGATATTTGAGAGACCGCCTACTTCTATATAGTCCGGCTCATCTCCTTAGATCATCAGAGAAGGCCCTTTTGCGGGTACCATCGCCCAGGAAGGTGCGAGGGGCGGCGGCCAGAAATAGGGCCTTCTCAGTAGTGGCACCAACCTTATGGAACTCCCTCCCCTTTGACTTACGAACTGCTCCCTCTTTGGACACTTTCCGGCGAGGCCTAAAAACCTTCTTGTTCAAAGAAGCCTTCTGAGTCCTTGCCTTTTTTTAACATTCTGCTGGTACAGGTGGGGCGCTGCTGTTTTTTTATGATCCGTTTTTAATGTAATAATTTTGTAAATCAATTTTTAGATGTTGTTTTTATTAGTGTTTGTCAATTGTTTTTATTGTTTTGAAAGTAATTATGCACATACTCTTTTGGTATTGTATATTTTTTCGGCTGTAAGCCGCCTTGGGTCCCTTCGGGGAGAAAGGCGGGATAAAAATATTGTAAATAAATAAAAGAAATAACAGCAGATGTACCAGTGTAAATGCAATTATACTGGCACTTACACCGGTGCATCTACTGTTACCCCGGTGCAGGGTTACACAGGATTGCGCTGTGAGGCAGTCAGTGTTCTAAAAAGTCACACTTTCACCATAAGACTGGTTCTATAAGTTTGAACTGTGGGCAATAATAAGCAATTTCATAGACACCTTGTATAAGAAGGTGAAAGCTTTATTGGAACCAAAGCAGAACCAAAATCCTGGTTCGGGGAGGGGGGTGGGATAATAAAGCTACCAACAAGAAAAATGGAAAGGGAAAATGTTAAAAGAACATAAATAACTCCTTTGAATTTAAGGGGCAATATCTCAGAAAAACTACACACTTCAGCAGGGAACCATCAAATTTCCAACTGTCAGCATCCTAACCCAGAAACTATTTGTGATATTCAGTTGTTCCACACCTTCACATATTCAAGCCATCCAAGTCATTACAGCACTTCTGTTTCTAAAAACTTTGCAGAAGTTTAGGGCACCAGTAGCTCAAATTCAGAAGTCTAATTTTTGAGGTTTTAAAAAAAATCTATCCATAGTTTTTTGTGAGGATTAAAAGAAATGGACCTATTTTATTATGGTGTATGTAGGGATGCTGGATATAATTTTAGAAGCAACAACAAAAGGAAAATCTTCTGAGCCACGAGGCTGTAGAAACCTGGAATCACTGTGAAACTATTGGCTGACTGCGGATAATGAAAGTGTTCTGATAGTGAAATAAAATTGGGAGGGTTCTGAGGATCCTCTGGAGTTTAATTAGCTAGACCGAAATTCTGACACCTTTGCTGCGGAAAACTAACTCCGCGGAGAGAAGGAAGATGGCAAAATACCACACTGGAAAGGCTTAGAGAAGTCTGCTGGAAGGATGGTTTTGCTTAGTAATAAATCCTGGAATGCAAAGCAAAACAGGGCCTCTTCAAACCCACAAGAAGCTTGCTATCTAAATTCCAGTGCAAGGCAAGCTGCAGCTAATCAGCTTTGCTCCCCTGATAGGTGTGCTGCTACAGACCATGGAATTGCTCCAGAGAGGTTCACAAATTCAGAGACTGAAGGCTCATGGGAATGGTAATACGATACAGAGCCTTCCACCTCTAGGTCACCAGCTTGAATGCATCTCAAGGAAACATGAAATGATTCTCTTTGTACTGCGCTATGTTTTCTTGAACTTTCTTAATTCGCCATTGCATTTTATTAAAGCATTGTAAAAATAATCTTTTGTCCAGGCGACTGTTCAGTGCTTCATTAAAATGAGTTGTGAGGTGGTCGAGATATTTTGTCTTCTTGGGCATGTGTGCCTGTCACAAAACCAACCACTTCATATTCGTTCTGGCAGAGTCGTTTTAGAAGCATCCCGGTCCCACTAAACAATCCTGGGTGCAGGTGAAACACTGTACAAATATTTGGGACTGGGCGGTCCTTCTTTCTGAACGGAGTCTATCAGAACTCAGAGTGGCTGATATGGTGGGAGGACACGTGCCAAGGAATTATGGCTTTTGCAGGAAATAGGATGTCTTATTAAAAACATTTATTCAGTGGTGCCACAAATCTTAAGGTAGATTTATTCATGGCAATATATAAGCCAGCCCCCGACACTTTGACTCTTTTCACACTTAAGCAGTGTTATCAGAAGCTGAGGAAATTATGTGAAGCAACAGGGATGGAGGTTTCTTGGTTGGATTACTATTAGAGCCAGAGTATACTGTGGGATTCAGTGGGGGGTGGGGGGATCATGATGTCCACCCACCTTGTGTTTGCATCAAGCACCATGAGTCACCAGGATTCATGTTCCAAGTGAAGGACTTATGATTATGAAGCCTGGCAACATCCCTAGTTATAAGGAGTCATTGATGGTCTCATCCCCCCCTGCCCCCTCCAGCCTTTCAATGAGTCTAAAGGCAAGGCGACTCATTACATAGGATATCAATGATCAGATCTACTGAGGTTTTAATTTTCATTTAAGAGTACAGTACCTTTAATGCCTTCCCAAGCTGGGTTGGAGCAGCAGTGCTAGGCGAAGGATAATTAACTCTTCCCCCCTTCACTATTTCCCTAAGCTAGAATGCAGGCCAACAGGTGCTTGTGTGTCACCTGAGGCAGCCTGAAAATGCTGTCTTTCCTCCAAAAAAAGTAAAAAAAAAATGGGTGGCTAAAGAAGGAGCTGAGCTTTCAAACAGGACCTGGGCAGAGCAAGGAAGCTGCACCCAGAGCAGATGGAGGAAGGGGGGAAGGGAGGGGTGAGATGCTCAGCCTCTCCATCTCCTGGCCCATTTGGTGGCTTTCTTAAGCAGCAGTGGGACAGGGAAATGGAGAGGCAGAGGTGGCTGCAGCACCGTTCTCCCCCTTCTTCCTCTAGCAGCACTGGAGGAAGAAGGCCACTGCTGCTACCCAAATCCTCTTTCGGCTCACTTTAAGTAGGACGGGACTCAGAGAGTGGACTGGAGCACCTCCATTGGCAGCCAACTGGAGGGGGCAGCAGGCAGACGCCGGGTGTGGGCCTTCTCTCCTCATTTCACTGCCCCCCAAGTCCACCACTTGACCTTCAGTCTGATTACAGCCCAATCCTATGCAACTCCCGCACGGTGATGCAGCTTCACCAACAGGGCGTGCGCAGTATCCTGCAGGGGAGTTTCAGGCCCTGAAATTCTCCTCCAGGTAAAGGAACTGTTGCCCTTCCCTTGCCCAGAGGTACGCCCTCACTGCCTGAGTGGGTCTACTCAGTTCTATAGCTGGCGCAAGTCTGAGTGGACCCAGGAAGGCAGATCGTGGCCCGGAAGGGGAATAGGATATCACCAGTGCTGCTGCCACCAATACCACCCCTTTCCCAGCTTCAATCTGCCCTCCTCCCCACCCTGATTTCCACCTCATTCCTCCTAATTCCCATCTCCCGCTTGCCCCTGTGCTGACTTACTCACTGGCACACAGACCCAGACACTTGCAGCAACCATAAAGGGACTTACACTGCCAGAACGCTAGTCTCTAATCCTAATCCCTATTAGGGTTGGACCAATAATCTGTGGGCTGGTTGTGGGCTCCCAATGGTTGCTAATAGTCCTGCTGGGGAAAACCTACAGGTCTCTGAATTTTTGTTTTCTCAGCAAATCAATAACAGTTTTAGGGGAAAGTTAAATCAAGAAAATAGTGTGTGGAAAAGAGTTAAGCCCACCCCTTTTTCCAGTACCATTACTCTGATCAAAATCAGAGGCTGCTTTTGAGTAAAAAAAAGAAACATTTGGAGATCTGATCATGGATCTCCTACATCTTATGCAGTTTGGCCCTAAGTGGAGATTCTAATGTGCATTATTTATTTATTTCTGTATTTAAATACCACCTTTCTTATCCTCAGAGATTGCTCTTCAGATGTTACTCAAGGCGGTTTACATAGGCAGGCTTGTCTAGAACAATAAGGATCTTTACAATATTGTTCTCTATATATAGAACCCTACAATTCCAGATGGTTCATCCACGGTGTAGTCATCTTTCACTTAGCTACCGAACACAAGCCTCGAGCTCTCCGCAGATCATGCTGAACAGGGAAACTTCTTTCCAGTTGTTATCGCTCTGTCACTGAGCGATATAGTCAAGTACATGCCATCCTAAACTCCTTGGTAGAAATAAAAACATACGTCCATTCATTTTGTGTGTGTGTGTGCATGTGTCCTTGTGTGTGTTTCTCCCCCCCCCACACACACACTTTATACCAGCCCCGATTTCAGCTTGCCTCTCTTGCCCTAATCAAGAACTGGCTACTGCCCTAATCAAGAACATTAGACCCCCAAGAAATGTTTGCATAGCTTTCCCGAATTATTATTATCCCAGCATTACTGATTGTGACTATAGATCTTCCATACTTGCGGTCACTATTCTGAATTGACTCATATGGGCTGCATAGGTGTGATATTTTGTATCTAACACTAACATTATAACCTTTGAATGTGGCATAGATATTCAAATGAGAAACAAACCTGTTTCAGCTATGTGTATTTACACTAAGGTTCACTAGATAAAACAACTTTTCATTCTCATCATTCCCACATAAAACACTAAATACTTAATAGAGAAAGATATAACTTAAGGGCAAGTCAGCCTATGAATAACTGGTTTAAAAAGGCATTTAAAAAACTGAAGAGGAAAAGAAGCTTAATCTAGTCATTGATTGATTTGAATGGGGAGGGTCTCCAGTGCAAAACTGACATTGATATATCTTTTAATCTAACAGCACAACAACAAATCTTAAGGCAATCAATTTTAATGGTATTAATAGCCCACTACAAATTATTCAGCTTCTGCCTTAATTTAGGAGGTTGGCTTCATATTTCTCCTGCAAATTTATCAAATAATTATTCCTGCTTCCAGGGAGGGCTTTAGTAGGTTCACTTGTTACTTGTTTAAAGAGGTTAATGACGATCTCCTTGATATCTGTCTGAAATTGCTGCAGTGAGATGCAGTTCTCTTTCCCTCCTCATGTTAATTGTTTCCATTTTGGCATTTCTGTGCTCCTGGCAACCAGCATCCCTCCAGCCTCGTCACATCTTAATCCAACTGGAACTCTGATCAGTTTGGATCATCTTGTTCTCTCTCCAGAATCAAGGCTGAGCAGAGGTCAAAGCTCTCCGTCCTTTCTGGGTTCTACCTTTTGCTCATTCACAATTTGCATTGTTATGCAAGTCAAACATTTCCGCCTTTGGAGAGCCATATGGGGCATGATTCCTAATGGAGACCATTCATATCAATGGGATTCTTTTCCCCCATTGACTTTAATGACAATTGGATCACAGTCCTGATCATTTTCCAGGATATTCAATTGAGTGTGAAAGGGAACAGGAAATGGGGCTTCAATAAATTGCTTACAGGCACAAAGCAATAACTTTTGGAGCAAGCTCACAGAGCTTTGAGTCTTGCAAACACAGGAGCATTTTCCAAATCCTTGTGGTGCTGGCTTCGATCAGCAAAATGAAATAGCACAGAAGTGAGGCAAATATCTAGAAAGCAGATACAGTACTACAATATTCTTTTACATGAAAAATTAGATGTCTCCAAGTAAGTGTCTGTGTGCATGTCTGCACCAGTTTCCCTCATCATAGCTGCTATTGTTTCATTTTTTTTTCCTGTGGTTGAATACTAAGGCTGTGATCCAACCAAAGTTAAGCACTTTTACATCCCATTATTTCAATGGGTGTTAAAAGAGGGCTCAAAATCCCACTTCTCAATGCCAAAACACATTAAAATGAGTAACTAGGTGAGAAGCCATGGGAATGTGATTTCCATGATGTATGACTACAGTGATGTATGACTTGGTGCCCACCCAGGGCAACATCACTATGCATTATGGTAAAAACCCAGAAGTCATGATTCTCACTAGTAAAAATTAGAAGCTCCAAACTGTAGTCAGAAATCCTAATATTGCCTAGTAAGAACTGGAAACTACTGCATCTATTGACTGACAATAGCAGTTTCTGGTTAGCAATAGGCAATACTAGGGTTTCCAAATCATTGGCATTGCTAGCGCGCCCCAGGGAACAGGGGTGATTATGCGTTTTGCATCATCACCCCACCCCCTGCACTCCCGGAAGGCTTCATTTGAACCATCAAATGGTTCCATGGTTCAAAAGTGGTTCCAAAAGGAACCATCAAAAGTGCCGAAAACGGAGCAAAAATCCAAAATCCAGTCAAAAAAAGAGCTGTTGTTCTTCCTTGCAAGAAGACAGCAGGTGTCACCCAGGGCAAAGCAACCCCCCCCCTGGGGTTAGCCTGGCTAATAGCCTGGCTACGCTATTGTTCTAAATACAGGTTGGAGCTTCTAGTTTTTACTGATGAGAACTTACAGTAGTTCTAACAGAATTTAAGGTTTCTACCGTGGGCTGGTCTTTGACCGTAATAAAGATATTGATTGGTTGATTGATTGAGGTTTCTACTATAACATGTGCATTAATGTTTGGCCAAGATGAGTCAAATTTGACAAGACTCAATTGATTTGGCAGGCCATTATGATTTTGGGCCAAACTACATGTTACATTGACAGCCCAATCCTATTCCCACCACCACCACCCCATACCATTCAACAGAACACCTCATTTTTAAGGTTTGGATGCCCACATGATCAGAAGCAATTGTACCATGTGTACCATGGTGTTTCCAATGACTCTTGGTTCAATGGAGTGAACAAGGAGGCATTGGGAAGGGCCTTCATTTTCCAGGCTATGAGTAGTGGATGCTCCTCCTGACCATGTGAGCTTCCAGCCCTTGAAGATGAGAGGCAGCCACTCTTGCTGCAAGCCCTTCACACCATTGCACCCATTTTACAAGGATACGTTTTGAGACAGGGGATGGTGGTGGAGAGGGCTGCTGTAGGAGCCTCTCTGGGTATGCAAGCAACAAACTCTTGGAAGTATTGAAAAAATATCCATTTTTTTCTGACAGTTTTCAGAGAAAGCAAGCAAATTAATTATAAGGCGAGCCAGGAGAGCTCAGCAGTCATTAATTACATTGCACTTGCTCCATGACTGCAGTGAGCATGTGCAGTAAAACCAACAACACAGTAACATTTTACAGTAGAACATTATAGCCATTAGTTATCTCTAGCTAGAAAATGCAAAGTGTACACATATAGCTATTCTGCCTAATAGCAGTAGTGTTTAAACCTCCTTTTATCGCTGTGCTAATAAGCTTACTAACCATTCACCAGGCATTTTAGTGAGGTTTGTTCATTGAAAAATCACCAACATTACAAAATGATGGGAACAATTTGTTTGCAGCAGTACTGTCCTCAGACACTGAAAAAAAGCATTTTTGTTTTGTTTTGTTTTGTAGTATAGGGAGGAAATTAGCCACATCCCTGAACTGCGCTAAACCTTGTCAATAAACAACATTACAAGACACAAAATCATTACATTTGCTAGCCTCATTGCACATGCAATGAGAAAGGCCTGTGCTCTAATCTAGTCTAGATACAGGAGAAAAAAAGTGCACATTTCTTGAGAGGGAAGAGCGGGGCGGGGGGGCTTTAGAGCCTGATAGTTATCAAGAAACACAGCCTTATTCTTACATAAGGAAAATCTGATGCAATTTTACAATTTACTAAAATCTTTATTATATCTCAAGGACAAAGAAAGGTTAACTGGTGCCCCAGATGGCTCACAATTGTGCTGGCGCCTTACTGCCTACTTACGTGTCTTAAACTGGCTATGTATCATAAGTAAATTGTCCAGTTTAACCCAATTCCACCTGAATATATGGTAGGGAGACTTGCAAGAGATGTGCAATATGTTGAAAAATGGAAATATTTGAAGGTCTAATCAGATCTCTTGAAATGGAAAAGTAGTGACCGCTAAAACCAAATGAAATTAGATTTCAGGAGAGAAGTTATTGGATAAAGACACAGTGATCACAAGAGAACAAAAAATGATTAGTGCACTGAAAATCCCTTTGTTCGGGACAAAATTCCTTCCCTTGTCTCCAACTTTGGAAGATTTGTGGTGTGTGTGTGTGTGGGGGAGGAGACCCTGATTCAGTTTGAGGCTGTAATGGGAGAAAAGGGTTACATTCATGTCATGGTCCTAATCTGGATTGGGGCCCCTGCAGCTGATATTTACAGTCAAAACACACATTGGGCCAAATGGCACATTTTGAGATCATATCAAGTTTGGCCCTGAGGTACAAACAAGTAAATATTGCATTGAATTCTATATCTGCTAGGATCCCAGATATTTAAAAAAAAAAATCCCAGACATCTTAAATAAATATAGATCAATTAAATGTATGCTTCTTACATTTATAACCCATTCTACCCATATGGGTTCAAGGTGGCTATCTTTTTAATGATGCCAATTAACAGCTATGTAAATTTATTAACATTGTTGGGAGACCATATGGTTTGCATGTAGAACCCATCTGTTTTGATCCCTGGCCCTTCTATTCAAAGGATCTCAGATAGCACAAAACACCTCTGCTTTTATCCACCAGAACGACAGACCATTATGGTATTCAAAATACAGGTTAGGATCCAGAGAAGTGAATAAGCAAGAGAAGCAGAGCCGAAACACGTTTTCAGAAATATTTGAAATTTTATCAATGTTCAATTAAAAATAATTATCTGGTGATGCTTAAAAAAACCTGGATCTCAGGATGTTAACTAATTTTAGAGTAATCCCATGAAGCGTTACATTTTGTGTTTCAAAACATCACATAATTTACCGTCCCAGTTTTCCTAGAACTTTCAATGCCAACACCAAAAACATGCACACAAAAAACCATTCGTTTGTCTTTGTCAACAGGTGGGAAAACCCCACCAACCACTTCCCGACACAAGAGGGAAAAAATGACACTTTGCCATACTAAAAAAACAAAGCAGGCATTATTCTTTAATTGCCACCAAGTGGGAGGAAGAAATAAAAGAAAGCTAAACAAAGCCATGGAATTATTTCAGCTGTATATAGCATTCCACTGTAGCATACAACTAGAGAGCATAAAGTGTGCCCGAGAACGGCAGTTTCCTCTTCACCAAGCCACTTGTTGCTTGAATTTAGGATAAACAGCAGAATGGATGTGTGTGTGTGTGAGAGAGAGTATTGTGCTTCTATCACTCTAAATCCTGCTCCAGAAATTCTGGAGCTTATTCCAATCAAGTGGTTCATACAGTACTGGGAGTGGCATTTGTGCCACTCCCACATGGCTGTTTCCACATATTGCATTTGAAGTACGTTGATCATAGGGAACAGACATGTTCCCTACTTTTCATCTCACTGTTGTTGCTGACCCTTTCCCCCAAGGTAGACTGATGTTGTCCTGGAAAGCAACCATGTTGCCACCTCCATCCATGTTGTTGCCAGACAAGGCAAGATTTAGATCCCTATAGATTGGGCTGTGAAGAATTGGAGATGGCAAACCAGCAGAAACATATAGAGAGTTGATCTTTATTCACTTGCGCAAGCAGGTTGCACCCCTGACCGTGATAACAAGACGGCAGTGAGCAGCAGTAAACAACAGAATTTCATAGGTTCTTATACCCTTCCCTGGATTACACATTAGCCTCAAGTCATGAGACCCCTAGCAAACATCCTAAGAGATTTGTCCCAAGCAGGACTAGATTCTGCCAGCCCGTCTATTACTGATTCACCTACACAGGAGGCAGGAAAGGTGGAGTGAGGTGCATTCTTTTAACTACTTTCGGTCAACAATGTGACTGATTTCCTTCAAATGTTATATGTAGCAGCAAGAGAGTAGTCCTGCAGTAGTGTTTTCCACAGTGTAGCTGGCAACATAAACTGGGCTGAGCCCACACTTTCAGGGAGTTCACGTAGGATTATGCATTTCCTTGGTATTTGCATTTATGGGATATTTGATCCCTTTCATGAAAAATCAGCCTGAGTGAAATGCCCAAGCTCAAGAACAACTGTTTATGGAGACTTACAGCCCAATCCTGTGTATCCAGGTACCAGGCTGCCCAGGGCAGCCCGGGTGCACCTCAAGGGTAGGGGACAATCATCCCCTTCCCTGGGTGTAAGTGGCTAGAGGCCCAATGGGCCTACTCGAATGTATGTGAGCTCTGGAGCTCGCGTACATTCTAGCCCTCTGTGTAAGGCCGCGGCGGGCCTGGAGAGGGCTTTGGATATTGGCGTATCTTGCTGCCGATATCCCCACCCTCTCCAGGCCCACCATACCCCTCACCACCCGGTCCCCCCCCCGCCCCTGCCAGTGTAGGACCTACCTGCTCCGGTGAGCGCAGGGCCAGGTAGGAGCCAGGGTAAGGGCTGCCGTCCGCTGCACTGGCGGCTCTTACTCGCCGGGTGCCGTGAAAGTGCTTTACGGCACTTTCACAACACCCTGCGCCGGGGGAGTGCGTGCTCCCTCGGCGCACTCCTACACAGGATTGCGGCATCAAGATGACAAAACCCATGATACAGTCTTTCATTGTAGGTGAAACAGACACTGGAAAATAATTTAGAGCCTTTCACTCAATGACCTGGCAAAAACACCCCATCCATATCTGGGGGCAGAGGTGCGACCATCTAGGGATAGCTGCTTACTGTCTTCAGGGATGGTACATTTGGTCCCTGTTGCATTGTAGACTGAGAGGGGCCAAGCATGGCCATGTCTACTGCTGCCTCAAAATTGTAATGATGAGGCAGGGTATAAATACAGTAAAGGCATTAAAAAATACTTCAGGTAAGTTGAGTTAGATGTGCAGCAGCTCTAGTCCCCTTCACTCCAGCTATTTAGGCCTGTCCTTAGAATTAACCTGCTAAATAATTGTTGTTTAACTGCCAATTTTATACATCGGTTTTTAATCTACTGTGCTACGCTTCATGATTTTGTTAACCCTTTTATTGTATTGTTTATGCCACTCTGGCACTCTTCCTATAGAAAGGCAGCATAAAACATTTTTAAACCATCTATAAAATAAGTAAATAAAAACAGCTTTCTATCATGGCATTAAACAGTCATTCAGTGTTTGGTATTACTTTTTTAAAGTAAGGTTCAAACAATGCTGGATTTTAACCAGATGTTCTTGCAAACACTTCTTAACAATATCTTAAGTGAGCCAAGCATGGATCAATTGAAGAAAACATCACTGACCTGTGAATTTGCTAGCAGCTCAGATTTGATATGAGGGGAATCAATGGAACTGCTGAAATCGATACAGCCTTTCTGAAGGGCCTGTTGACTCATCAAGATTTAAGTAAAGTTTCCATGGTTTTGGTCAAAGTCCTAATTCTTTAACAAACTACACTTCTTAGATATATACATAATCAATACCCAACTGATGAAACATGATCATAAAATCAAGCAGGGACCTATATGATTAAACTCATCCATAGGAGAAATTTGACTTTTATTGTAAAAGGATGGAAGTAGGGCTAAACCAGACTAGGGCTGGGAATGATGATGATAGTTCTCTTAGGTATTGTCATATTTTAGAACAGGGGTGGCCAACCTTCCACATTAGGGCCTCTGTGTTCTTAAGAGTTGTGTAGAAGACGCAGCAGCTGCAATTGCTGATGGTGCTGCTAAAGCAGATGCACCTGCTGAAATGCCCTCACCTATATGACCATTAACGTTCCAGGAGCATTCGTGTTGAAAGTTTGGCCACCCCTGTTTTAGAGAGTGGGAGAGGAGCTCTTGCTCTAGGAAAAGAGACTGTGACCCCCAGAACATGGCAACTGATAGTTAAAAGAAAAGAATTCTGGTAATGGACGCATCCGTTCAAATCAGTCATCATATCAGCTAGTGCTTGCCTGCTCTGCAATGTATTTCCTGAGTCCATGTGGTATCTTTGTGTATCTTTGACTACCTTGATTTTTAGTGCTGCATTGCATTTTATCATTCCTATTGTGGTGGTTCTGATGCTCATGTGGGGATTTCAAGGGCATACAGAGCTTTACACCTGCAAAGATTGGTCTACTCTTTTCTGTAAACCAGGCGGCACCCTGTGTGCATACCAAATACTGTACATAAGATATCTGCGAAACCCAGCACTGATATTCCCGTCCCCTCCCAGCCTGGGCCGGCCAATGGCCCCCCTCCCTCACCACCCATCTGCCCTCCCCATGCCCCTGCGTGCCCCCTGCACCAACCGGCGCAGTATTCACCTGCAGTGGCCGGCACAGGTCCGGGATGGCAGCAAAGTGTGTGGCGCAGGCCTCCGCACCGGCACCGCTTACTCTCCAGGTGCCAAAAACGTGCTTTACGGCACGTTTACAACACCCTAGGCTGGCGGAGTGCTCACTCCGCTGGATTGGGCTGTAAGATTTTTACTATAGAATCTCAGTTGTTGAAGAGGAAAAAGAACCTAGCAACACAATTCCTTAGGCAGTTTCCACATCTCTACTGGGTACTGATCAGAGCCCTGAGTGGAGCTATGGGGGGTCAGGCTGGTGTGTGTGTTTGTTTTTCATTTGGAAGTCTCTTAACAGAAGTATGTGTGTCTTCTTATAAAGAAGTCCCCATCAAACTGTGTGTCAATGAGGCTTTTAATGATTTTCCAGCCTATTCTTGAATCTACTTATGTAACATGCAGCAAAGGTTGACATAGGGAAATATCATTTGAATTGCTTATATAACAATAGAGTGGGGAAAAACCAATTATAGGTAAAATGCAGAACCATTTAAAGCTCAGAGAAGTAATCAAAGCACATAACAAGGTCCAAAAATGTCTTGCACTGAGACTCGGGCATAAGACTGCAAAGGGAAATAATCTTTTCTTTCTTCAAGCTCATGGTGTCTCTGAGTTGACTTTCTGTTGCAACATGTTGAAAAACAATTTGTTGTTCAACATTCTCAATAGAGGTCCTTTGGGGAAGTCCCCTTCTAATTAATCATTTTTCCTTCATATAAAGATTTGCAGAAAGCCAAAGCCGAAATCTATGTGCATGTACATGTACATTTCCCTGCTAGGAGTGCCAAGTCTTTTATGCTCGTCATCATCTGGAACAACTCCAACATTCTGTGACTCCTCCAACCAATAATAGCCAACTAATTAGTATACCTTGAACTTTTAAAATACAAATTTTGCAATTAACCTTTAGTGAAAATAAATGGATTTGCACTCGATAATGGCCGCATTTGATGGACCCTAGTCCCACTGAATATTTTCCAGCATAGGAGAAAGGTGCTAATTTTCTGAAACACTTTGATTTTATATGTAGTTTTGCTTTCTATTTCCCAGGCAAGGACAACAGCAATCTTTCTATGTTTTCTTTAGAAATGGGGAGGAGGGAGTCTCACAGAC
The DNA here is from genome assembly GCA_026170595.1 of Plestiodon gilberti rubricaudatus. Taxonomy (NCBI): domain Eukaryota; kingdom Metazoa; phylum Chordata; class Lepidosauria; order Squamata; family Scincidae; genus Plestiodon; species Plestiodon gilberti. The sequence continues at coordinate 70,078,655 of JANXHW010000001.1, forward strand.
GGTGCTAGGCAGGGTCGGTCCAAGTCATTTTGCCACAAGAAGAGTTCCACCCAGCAGCCCCTGCAACACTGCCCAGGATACTAAGGTGCACTGCTCAGAACATATACAGCTGTTCACATACTCACAAACCTCACTTCTCCAAGTCATCACTCCAACCGTTGTCTTGTCCTGTCAAGCTAATCGGAGAGTGGAGGGAAAGAACAGTTTGAAGGAAGTAGGGATGTATTCAATGGGACTGAGTAGAGGATGAAAGAGAAGACAGAAGTGTTAGGCTAGGGCAGGGCTTCTCAAACTGTGGGTCACAGCCTGATGTTGAGGTGGGTCTTCAGTTGGGCCCACCCGCCCTTACCTCCTGTTCACTCCGAATTAGAGCCAAATGGAAGCAACTGGAGGCCACTTCCATGCCGCGACTCACCTTCTGCAGTTGCTCCCTTATCTCACCAGGCCCAGGATGGCCTCCGGAGGTCTCCATGGGCCTTGGAAGGCCTCTGGAAGTGACTTTCAGGTCACTGGGTTTCACCGACGTGACTTCCAGTCGCATTGGGAGGCCTTTCTGAGGCCCGCAGAAGCCTCCGGAGGCATTACTGGTGGGTAGTGACAGGAGAGCAGCTGCAGAAGGTGAGTCGCGGCGGCGGGGACTTTGAGAACCGCTTGGCTAGGGAGATCCAGAGGAGAAGAAAAGATTGAGGAATTCAGAAAGAAGGGTGGGGATAATGTGGCGTATAATGAACTATGTTAGAGGCCACATCAGAGGACATACAGTAGCCCTAATTTGATCTTGGTTGTCATATACCCAAGTCCCTTCTGGAAGAATTCACAGAGGCCACTTTCCCTTGCTCTGCTGTTGATCAGTTTCTCTCACTCTCTACAAAAACATACACAATGGGGTGTGCGAAGTAAAGCAAAGGAGTTGCATGGCTGAAAAAAGCGGAACCGTCCCTATAGCCATGATTAACCTCCCAGGAGCTTGGTTCCCAATCACTTTTCTACTCAGGTGAAATTGCTTTTCTCCTCCATCCATGTGTCTCAGTGCTGACAAACCATTTGACTGCAGAGGCAAGTACTGAACCCACAGAGAGCAGGGGGCATGGCTAGCCAATTTGCCCTGTATCTGGGCTGAACAAGGCTCTAGACAAGCTCACTTCCAACAAGAAGTTGTGTGCTCATCAAGCATAGTACTGAATATTTAGCGAGCAAGGGGCCTTTCAAACCTTGTGACTTTGCACATCAGGTCTGCTCACACATTATGCTGTACTCAGGAACAGAAAAACAGCTGTCTGTACCTGGGTACACATTTTAATGACTATACCTGGGTTCATTTTTACAGATCTACAATCCTTGTACACTGTATACAGCAATATACCAGCAATGAATGGAAAGTAATTGGCCCCCATCGGCGAGCCGACGCAAATTGCCCAACTCTTCCCCACTCGCAGGGCGGAGGCGGGAAATCCTCACCAGCAGGTTGCCTGGGTGGCTGGGTGGGGCTACAGAGGCTCGGAGTGAAGGCTCTGTGCTCATCCTCGCAGTCGCACCCAGACCGGCAAAACCCACCCGCCCTCCCAGCTGTCAGTCCGAGACTAGATGGTTGCCCATTGGGGGCTGGATAGGATTTTTTTCTCACAGCCTGATTGGCCAGTGGCTGCCAGGGGGTGAGCCAGAACCGCCCAGATGATGCTGACCCAGATCGGTGGGGCTGGCTGGCAAATCCCCCAAGCTGGAAGAGCAAGGACCGCCTTAAGGTTTCTTGAGGAGGTCCGCGCTGTCTGACTGCCTCAACCCTTAGGGGTTGGCGGTGATAGGCAGGCTTGGGCATCGACCGAACAAGGCTGGAGCCAGGATGTGATGCCCGTTTTACACCTGGGGCAGGTAGACGGCTAGGGCTGTTTTCCCCAACTTAGAAGCCTGCACGCTGGGGGGGGGGGATAGTAATAATAATAATATAAACAACAGTAATAATAAGTTAGTCACTTCTGCAGATTTGTTATGGTTTAATTAATTGATTAATAAAATGGCCCTTAATCCCAAGCCTTCGTCTTGCGTGTTTATTTATTTATTTATTTGCGGGGGGGGGGGTGCACAGGTAATGTGTGAACACTTGTATGGAGGTAAATTCTAATAGATGTACCCAGGTACAATTTAACATGTGAACAGAGCTGTCTTCAACGAAGGAATTTCTTCCAACTTACTCCAGTTGTAGAGAAAAAATTGATAGTTTCACATTTCTCTTTATAGCCTTTTCACACAAATCTATCTGCAAGATGTTGTATATCCAACTGTCAGCGCATCAGGCTGCACTGCCGGAACTTGCATTTCAGGGGCGGAATTAGGGGCATGTTGGGGGGAGGGAGGGGATGGATCCAGCAGCAGTCACGCACGCCATATCTTTTCCCCCTCTTTTGAAAACCTCTTGTCCCTTTTCCCTCCTTGGACATATGCCACCAAAATAGGTGACAAATGTCCGAGGAGACCCATAGGCAGCCTGAGGGCTTACGCTGAGGTAAGTAAAAAAAAAATTACATTTGTACATGTTTTTTTTACATTTTTACATGTTGTGAGGTAAGTAAAAATTTATTTACTTACCTCCTGTTTGCCTTCATTCACCCCTCCCCTCCAGCATACAGCATGTGTCTTTTTGGTGCAGCTGCATAGCTGCATACTATAGCATGGGGGGGATGGGATTGGACTCTGTATCTATTTTTTTTCCTCTGAGCAACCTGTGTAAGAGTTTGTGCATCAAGCCATCGATAATTTTTCCTCTGTAGAAATTTAATCAGTCACAGCTGGATATAGGGAGAGCGTGGGATACTTGTCCCCATCAGCAGAATTACAATATCAATATAGAAAATCAACCCTTGTAGATGATCCTGCTAACCCTCATTTTGTGTTTATTTAAGGGCCACTCCATACATTTTATTTCCTATGCTAGCAGCCCGAGTATCCCCAAGGCTATTCGTAAGTATAAAAACGCATGTTCGCAAATGTGTCAACTGGAGAACCACTGACAATCAGCAGCACTTTTTCCACCTGGCATGATCAGGGGAATTGCTGTTGACTATATCAAGAGTTGTCATCAAAATGTCACCAAAGTGAATTTGAAACCGATCTAGGAGGTCTTTCTCAGCCCAAACATATGAGGAATTTTGAAGCAAGCCAAAAGCGTGTCAATAAGGTGATCAAAATGCCTCGGGGAAGGGGGGGGTTGCATATCCCTAAACGTTTCTGTTATGGTTGTTTATTTGAGCTCAAGGCAATTGTGATTGTTCATGTTTAGTAACAATTGTATCATGAGCCTTGCTGAGTTTAGCTTGCTAAAAAGAACAATTGGATGGCTTCATAGAGTCTATTAGCTATGATAGCTAGATTTAACTTCCATGTCAGGAGATAGTATACCTTTGGTTACTAGATGCTGGAGATGGGACCATAACAGAGGGCCCTTGCCTTCATGTCTGCATGTAAACTTCCATAAACAGCTTTGATTCGCCACAGCTGGAAACAGTACTGGATAGACAGACCCTTGGTCTGTTCCAGAAAGACTTATCCTATATTCTTTCATTCTAGTGCTCACTCAATTAGGGAGGGAATTGCTCCTATTAATCAGTAGGGTCCACTTTATAGAATTCCAAGGGTATTAATGTTTCCACATTATTCAAATAGCCCAACAACATCCTTTGAGAGGAATTCTATGCAAAACATTTAGAATTCACCCACATTCTCATCAACATCCTAGGTATGGATATATTGCAGGGATTGGTTAAAAGGATGAGGGTTCCTCTCCCCCCCCCCCCATGAGTGCTATATAACCAATTTATATCTATACAAGCCAACTAAGCCAATACTTTAATTGCAAACCACAAATTCATGGGTATTTTGTAAATTTTACAGACTGTCAAATATATTGCGAGCTGTCTTCTGATTGACTCACCTTTGCAGACTGTTTGTTTTCCTCTTTGCATGTTGTGTTTTTTTTGCTTGTGTTAGAAAAAGTGAATGTAAATAGGAAGAATTTTAAAACTGTCAGTCAAGATTGGCCTGAATTCCCGTAATATGGAGCACCTGCAGATTCCACCGACTTCGGTGGGTGTTTACATTTTTGCAAGTCAGGCCACTTGGGCATAATTTTAGCAGGCTATTTTCTCTTGCTTGGCAGTAGCAGCAGCTTCATGCTCTCTTATTATTCAAACCTCAGGAATTGTTTGCTTCCTTTGGTAATGAGACACTGTCCCCAATTCATAACTGCATGATATATTCTTATTTCTGAAATGTGACAGAACATGAGATATGCTGTCACTCTGTGCAATCTACTGTAACCTTTGTGACCAGCTGCAAAGAGACGAAAACAAAGGAATGAAATGGATTGTTTCATGATTTGTTAGCAAGGGTAAAAGGAGCTTGTGCCTCAGTCGGTGGATTTAAAAATGCCACAAATATTCACAGGCAAGTGAGTATATTTGCAAGCTGCTCAGGTTGCAATCGAGAAGGCAATTATTCCAGAGCCAGTGGATCTGCTCCAGAATAGGTGATTTGGCTGCAGTCCTATTCGTGATCTCTACGGAGTAAGCATCACTAAACACAATGAGACTTGCTTCTGAATAGACTTGTGTAGGATTGCACCGTTGACGTTCTTTGCCCAAATGTGACTTGCATCACCATCCTTCTTATAGTAGAAAGTAGATACATGCCATGTTGAAATCCATGAAAGTATAGTGCTATGAGGGAACTACCCAAAAGTGGACCAGAGAATTGTGTTAACTAAGCTGACATCAATTAGAGGCTGATTAATGGATACATAGGGGCTATTTAGCTCTTCTTCCCAGCTGTTTTTCCACTCAAACATTTGTCCCACATCTGCTTTTCTGCCCTAACGGTCCTGGCACCAGTCTTGGAGCAAAGTCCTGCACTGGACCCCTCAGTAGCAAATCCCCCCCAGAGGCGTTGTACCGATGGGGGCGATTGGGGCGGTGGGCCCCAGGGCGCGGGCCATTCCTCGTACCGATGGGGGCGATGGGCCATTCCTATCTTGTCTTTGCAGCCGTTCTCGGCTGCGGTTCGGCCCTCTCGCCCTCCCTTGCATCGTTTGGCTCCAAAAACGAGCCAAAAAGTGCCGGGGGCGTGTCCGCAAGTGTGGAGGTGCGCTACGCTGCCTTCATATGCCCCAGGGGTGGGGTGTGTGGCAGCCGTGGGGTGGGGCATGTCCGTGGCGGCCTCCACCCACGGGGGGGCATGGATCCATTATTGTTCCCCCCACCCCTTAATGGTGCATTATACAGTACCACTACCTACCACCGTTAGGGGGGGATTCAAAGGTTAACCCAGCCAGGAGGGCCCTCTGATAGACCCTTGACCAGGGTCCAATCTGACTGACCCATGATGCCACCCCCATTCCCTAGAGCAGCACTTCTCAAACTGAGGGTTGCGAGTGGGGCCCACCCTTGTCTCTGAACAGCTCCAAATAGAGCCATTCTGGAAGCCCAACAACTCACTGGCAGGCCCTGGAGTTTTCTTCTGGGTCGCGCCAGGCCAGCAACCCACTCTATTGGCCTCTGGAAATTTATTGGTTTATTGGAAGTCACTTCTGGAGGCTTCTGTTGGTCATTCTGAGGTCCGTGGGGGGGCAATAGAGTGGGTTGCTGGCCTGGTGAGACGTGGAAGAGGACTTCAGGGCTTTCCAGATGGTCGTTCCCATGTCAAGCCACTGCAGAGGTGGGTTGCAGCATGGGAAAGATTGAGAACCCTTGCCCTAGACATAAAAGATATGGGGGCATATATTGTGTGGTTTTACACTAACTGGGACCCAGGTTCAAAGCCCTTCTCAGCTATAAAGCTCACTTGAGCAAGAGTAACCTTGAAGAAATCAGTTTCTTTCAGCTTAATCTACCCTACGGGCTTGTTGCAATCATAAAACACTGCTCTAGAGTTCATTGGAGGAAGGGTGATATACACCTTTGATGGAATTGGTTGGGACAGACTCTTGTCTGAAACCCTGGAGGAATGCTGCTAGTCAGTGTAGACCAGGGGTCCCTTCCCTCCCTTTGAAACACAAGCAGAGCTTCAAGAGCAGTGCACCAACCAGGAAAGGCAGAGGAAATTAAACACGATTGTAGCAGAAGTGAATAGATAGCGGTAGGGGAGGGACACACACAAAAGATTGCAGAATGGATGGAAACAAGGTGTGTGTACATGCCTGGATCAGTGGCGTTGCTTGAGGTGGGGTGGAACAGTAAGTTCTGCACTGTACAAACCTCCATTTACTCCCTGGCACGAGGCGGCCCCACCCCCTCGCCATCGGAGCCATTCAGTGTGGCGAAGGCAACGCGCAGGGAATCTACTGAGCGTTGCCTATGCCGCACTGAATGGCTCCGACGGCGAGGGGGCGGGGCCGCCTCGTGCCAGGGAGTAAATGGATGTTAGCACAGTGTGGAACTTACCATTCCGCACCACCTCGAGTGACGCCAGTGGCCTGGATGGATGGATGGATGGATGGATGGATGAGCATGACAGTAGATGGGTTGGTGAGATCTCATTTCGTGCCTGGCAACACTCATTGGCAGCCATTTTTACATCTGGCACTGCCCCTCCATCAGCATAGCAGCATCTTCATCCACCCCTCCCCAGGGTCACCAACTCCCTGTTGGGTTTCTCCACACTCTGGTCTCCTCCTGTCTGGTGCTCTTCTACATGGAGGCTTGCTGGTCCAACCCCTGCAAAGGCTGGTGCAGATATCGCAAGGTCCAGCCCACCTGGTGCTGGAGGAGGAAACCTGGGTCCTGTAAGGCTGGATCCTGCCAATTAGGGGGTTCCTTCATTCCTTGCCTTTCCATCCTTGCTTCTTCATCCCTCCTATTGGGTGTCTCTGCTCTTCTTATTCCTGGGACAGTTGCCCGTGTCTTTTTCCTTTCCTCCTTTGCCTTCTGCCCCTCCATAATTTCTTCCTTCTTTGCTCACTCCTCCCCTTTTCTCCAACCTTTTCTGAGGGCTGGTACCAACAGCCCTGTCCTTCTCCTGACAAAGTGCTTTCAGGTTGAGCTTCCCTAGCTCTTATGCCATCGGCTACCTCATCTAGGCAGCTGGCACTTGGCGATGATGTCATTGCCAAGTCCTACAGCATTCGACTGATCACCACATCTTCCCACTCCCAGGCTCTTGGTGGGTGGACGGGCAGGGGTCATGCCCGCTCATGGCCATTTTGCAGTGGCACCCACCATTGTTTCTCAGAATTCACGTGGTGCCCTTTTGTAAGGGTAAGATGAACCCATTACCTAGTCCTCGTCTTGATGCGATTTCTGAATCTGACCCAAGGAAGTGTCACTGAAACCACAGAGCCTGTACCCCCTAATCCTAACCCTTGCTATGTACTAGAATGCTGAAAGAGTTCAGATGGGCTTGCCCCTAACACAACAAAAGCATGGATACATGGCTTGGCCAAAACATGGCCATGCCTTTTGCCCCATTCATCTAAGCACATGTTCCTCCAGCCCCATCTTGCTCTTCTCTTGCAGCTCCTTTATAAGCCTGAGAGTGATACCATAGTTGCCTACCTCCCTTCACACTGAAGGACTAACAAACTATAGAATAAGAGTGTTGCCCTGCTTATATTACCTTTCACCTGTACATTAGAGTACAGATGAAGTTGGAAAAGAAAAATCCTCATTTAGTGATATTTTTGGAGTCTCTGGTTGTGTTTGTCAGCAAAAATATCTGGAAGCAAAGCTTGCAGATACTGTATACCACACTTGAACCTTAAAGCACAATCCTATGCATGCTTAAGGTAAAGGTAAAGGTGACCCCGTGACAATTAAGTCCAGTCGTGTCCGACTCTAGGGTGTGGTGCTCATCCCCATTTCAAAGCAGATGAGCCAACGTTGTCCGAAGACGCCTCCATGGTCATGTGGCCGGCATGACTCTCCTTGCCGCAGCGCGTAGCATGCGGCTGGAACACGGAGAACTGTTTACCTTCCCGCAAGCGGTACCTATTTATCTACTCGCATTAACATGCTTTGGAACTGCTAGGTTGGCAGGAGCTGGCCAAGCAACGAGCGCTCACCCCGTCGCGGATTCGAACTGCCTACTTTTCGATCGACAGCTCATGGTTCAGCGGTTTAACCCACTGCGCCACCCGCTGGCCTGCTTACTTGAAAGTAAATCCCATGGTGTTCAAGGGGACTTACTCCAATGTGAGTGTGTATGAATTGCAGCCTTAAGTAGTGGTGTCCATCAAACACTGAATATATATAGGACAAGTCAGTGAAGTGCAGACCTAACCCTAAGAAGCCATTAATGCTTTGCCCAAACTATCTGTCCAGCTACTTTACCACCTCTTGACTTCCACCTATTACTCGTGTTTCATCATGATTCCCGTTTGTACAGTGCCATCAATGTATGGCACTTAAGAGGGAAACATAAGCAGAAGGGGCAGGTCCCTGTTCCAAAGAGCTTACAGTCCAAATGTTGATAAGTGAGATGCAGGAGAGAGAACAGAGGGAAGAGTAACAAGTGGTGAGTATGAGTCAAATCCTGAAGTCATGGCAGAAACAAGAGAGAAGTCTGAAAAAAAAGGCATGTTAACCCTCAGGGAGCTCCAAGCAAGGGCATATACTGTACAGTATATATTTATGGGCTCTATGTAATGCATTTTCACTCCACTCATCTAAATCAAGGCTATCAGGCTTAATGACTGACAGTTCTGTAGTGAATTTCTGCAAGAGGAGACAGACTGTCCTGAAATGAGTTTATGATGTTGCAGGGGGTTAGCAGGAGGACAACTTATACGCTGGGCCAAACTGTGATCTGAAAATAAGTCGGCTAGTCAATCTGCTATGTCTTCTAGCTCCCAGCTTTGTAAACACATACCCTATTTACATTGTTTATGTGGCCTTGTAGGTTTTCAGCTGGGACAGCTGCAAATGGGAACAGCACCTTCTCTGCACATTCTGGGATATTTATTTATCTCACTCATCTCTGGGATTCAGTGTCATGGTTTTGTTATTTACCGACAGCACTGTCTGAGATGGTAAATAAGATTTTGTCCCCCTCCTGTGTAAACAGCATACAGCCTGTAGATCTTCACAGATAAACTTCAGATCAACAGCTGCAGGGATGCTAATGGATCTGTTTTGCAGAGTTGCAGGGTCATAAATCCAGGGCTCCTTGGCCCAGCCCCCTCTCTCCCACTCCGTGAAGTAAAGGTCAAAATGTGCCCCATAGGCTTAGTGAACAGCTTGTAAACCTCATTGCAATGTGGAAGATAGATAGCTAAATACACATATGCAAAAACCAAAGAAAATGACTGCGGAAAATGTCGCTGAAATTAAATAGGAATTCATGGTCAGACTGGACACTGCTGTGCTTTGGGCCATCCAAACATACAGGACAAAGATTGCACAGAGGCAGAATTCATTTTAGAGTGTAAGGAAGCCAAAGGCATTGAAGAGCGGTGCAAGGTTTATTCTATTTTCAACAGGAGCTATTTTAAATGAGATTAAAAATAGAAGCTCTTACCTTACCACAGCTTTGACAAATCCGTGCTTTTACAGGAGTTCGGCTGTGCTGTGCATTCCCACACTCCTTTAAATGATTGCACTTGGGTAGTGCAAGTGTATCAGATTTCAGAGATAAGGGATGATTCTGGAGCTATAATGTCTGCTTTGAGAAGTACTATGGCAGCCAAAGCCTTCCAGAATACAGGGTATCCCACTGAAACAACAAAGGAAACGAGGCTGCCTGGCTAGTCTACAATATGATCTAACCCTTTGGCTTGGCTCAACTATCCTCAGGAAAAGGCTTAAAGGCCTTCTTTTTGGAGACAGCTCCTGTTTTGGAACTTCCAGATAACCTGCAAAGTCATCCTTGCTTGTTAACATTCTCAAGAACTTACAGTAATGTAAAGGAGTTTTCTAAACCGTTCCTCAGTCTAACAGCCCAATCCTGTGTAAGATACAGCGGCCAGCCTGGGCAGCCCGGGTGTACTTCGAGAGAAGGGGACAATTGTCCCCTTCCCTCAGTGCAAGCGGCCTGAGGCCCTATGGCCTTACTTGAATGTACGTGAGTTCTGGAGCTGGTGTACATCTGAGGCGGCCTCCGTGTAAGGCTGCACTGGGCCAATGCCCCCCCGACTGCCCAGTTCACCCTCCCCCCGCCCCTGCACCGGCCAGTGCTGGACTTACACTATCCAGTGGGCATGGGGAGTGGGCCGCAGACCTTTGCCCTGGCGGCCCTTTCTCGCCGGGTGTCACACAAGTGCTTTACAGCACTTCTGTGACACCCAGTGCCAGGGGAGCTCGCTCTCCCCCGGCACCGAAGATTGCGCCGTTAGGGTTTATCAAGTGTTGTCAGAATGATAGTATTGCCACCTGAGAGGAAATTTATCAGGGGGTACAAAGTTTCTCTTGGGCCCCTTTCCAAAGGGGTGGGGGAAGTTGGCAACAGGGGCAGGTGGGATGGGGGTGGCAATGGGGGCGGGCATGGGTAGATTGGGCCCTGAAGGTCAATAATGGTCAAAGTTTCCCTAAAGTGAAATATAAACAGAAAAGAAAGAAAAAAAGAGAAGAGTTAGGAAAATAGAAAATGTTAAATGAATGGATAGGCAACATGTTGCTGTCTAGCCTATAGATTTCCGATATTGACAACCACCACAAATGTTGACACTTTTGATTTCTGATCCAAGAAAGAAGTGGTCAAGGAAGAAGCCTAGGAAGACATATCTCAAACTTTGAGAACAACTCGCACTAACATGTCTCTATCTTCCCAGTAGGACCATATATCAAAGTGGGCCTTATCATTATCACTTACTTCACTCTTTTACATTGTTGCCGCTGGAATTGGTCATGCAATTCATGCAATTTGTCCTGATCTCCATTATCCATCCTTTTTGAAAAATGGGTGAAAGGAGAGCATACGATGTCATGAATATTTGTACGCATGCATAACTGGGTCATGCGTTTAGTATGCTACAGCGAATGCATTACACAAACATATTCAAGGTGAACAACATACTCCTTTGCGTAAAAGCTGTTACAAGGAGGTGAATGTCTGAGAACCAATCCTTAAAGTAACTGAGGTTTTATATGCATTATATGCATTTCTGGATAATCAATCAAAGATAAACTCTTATCAGAATCTTTAAGGACAGATTGCTTTTGCCGAGACAAAAGTTTGATTCATGAAGTTACAACAGGGATGTTTGGTTACATTACTCCAACATTGTTTTCCTAGTCTTCCAGGCCTTTAAAATGGCATGGTTTCCTTCTGAAATGGAGGTCTCTGATCTGTGGTAGTAACTGAAGGTACTACAGTAAATATCTTCTGTTATCATTATGGCTGTTTGGAAGCATCTCTGGGAGAAACATTTATCCTGTGTAACTAGAGCCTCTTGTCCCTCCTGCTTTGTCAGCTCAGCATTTGTTCCTATTTAAGGAAGTGAGGGAGGAAACCTTGCTGGCTGAATGCCCTGGAGAGATGCTGCTACTTAGCACAGAGGTGTTAAAAGTAGCTTTGTGGATGGAAGATGAATTGGACTGAATCATGGTCACAGCACAGCAGGAGGGAGGGAGAAAGAAAGAAAGTCACTGAATTGCATTTTTTTCTCTTACAAACAGGGTCTGTTTTAAACCAAAGTAGCAAAAAAGGGCAAAGGGCAAGCACTACAGGCTGCATTGGCTTCTGTTAGCTTAGCTGATTGTTTATTTGAATTTCATTTTCTTTCAAGTGCACAGGTACTTTTTCTTTCCTATGACACAGCAGAAAACAGATGATACCATTAACAAACAGCCTCCCCGTCCTGCCAGTCTTAACTGCGGTGAACCCTACAGTTGAGTTTTCAAATGCTCCCTATAATACAGTACAATGTTTGATCAGAAGAAAGAATAATTAGGGATTGTCTCCAAAGTACATCAAGGGGAGGGGGACAGGCAGGAGGCAGCGAAGCCATGACAGTCTTTTAAAACTAAAAGTCTTCTCTTCAGCATCCTCAGCTGCCTTGATATTGTGGTTATTTTCTCTGCCCCTCCCTCCCCTTTTGCTTTTGCTTCCTTATGCATCTCTAGGTTCATTCCCTATCCCCAGTTCAGCCTCTTTCCATTGGGTTATTATACAGAGAAACACATACAGTAGTCCCAAACCACAGAAAATCACACACAGAGAAGGCTACACATATAGCCCCATAGTTATTTACATTTGTGCTCTTTAGATCTTGTAGGCAGAGGCGACGCAGAATGGGGTGCGGTGGTGCAGTGGGCCCCAGGGCGTAGGGCGCTGAGGCTGGGGGATGGGGCGTAGGCCTCCTTAAGTTTCATTTTAGTTTTCGGGTTTTTTCCTTTTTTTCTCCATTTTTAACTATTTTGCGGACAGCTGCCCCCCCCCGCTGCTTCCCAGGGCGGCAGCTGCATCGTGTGCCCCCCCAGGGTGTGTGTGTGCTTTTGGGGTACTTAGCTTGTCTTGGCCAGGCAGCAGGCAGCATTTTCCAGGATCGGCGGCATCCATCTTGAATGGGTGGGACTCTCTAGGAATCTCTCTCCATCTCATTGGTCTCGCTGGTCGGTCCTCCAGAGCTAGACAGGTCTGGAGGACCGACGGACCAGCAAGACGGAGAGAGATTCCTAGAAAGTCCCATCCATTCAAGATGGATGCCGCCGATCCGGAAAAATGCTGCCTGCTGCCCGGCCAAGACGAGCTAAGTGCCCCAAAAGCACACACACACACCCGGGGGGGGGCACACGACGCAGCTGCCGCCCTGGGAAACAGCGGGGGGAGCGGCAGCTGCCCACGAAAGTTTAAAAAAAAAACAGAAAACCCCAAAAAAGTGACATAAAGGGGGTGTCAAAAAGGGGGGGGGCGTAAGGGGGTGGGTCGTAAGGGGCCCGCACCGGGTACCAAATGGTCTGGCTCCCCCTCTGCTTGTAGGAACATCATAAAACATGAGCATGGATTTCAACAATCACAATCCTTCCATGACACTGAATATGCTCCAAAATGCATTTTGGTTATCTGAGAAGGAATCAAGGGCTCTAACAAACGTAAAACAGAAATATGCCAGACTGCCAAACAACCAAGTGAAAATAAGATATGCACACTAACAAGCAGCTTGTAGCTGAGGTGGGAAGATATTACTCCCACATTTATTGCATTTTCCAAACTAAAATAGGTGATTTTCCATTGTGGGAATGCAGATGAACAACATTATAAACAAGTACATGAATGCTGAAAAGTACATGGGCAGCGCAATCCAACGTAAGTATCCAGGGGCGGTCCCAGGGCTGGCCGTCGTATCCTATCCCCATTCCAGGCTGATCATGATCGGTCCGGAGGTCTACTCGGGGGAAGAGATAGCCTTCTCCTTCCCACGGTGTAGCGCGGGGAGGTGGTGTAGCACACTTTTTAGCTGGCTTAAGTCCGAGGAGGCCATGTAATGGCCGCACCGGCCTGAGAACGGGACGAGGATAAGGCGGCTGCCATCCCTGCCCCCCCGGGCTGGCTTGGCCAACCCCCGGCCTCCCTTGCCACCCAGACTACCCCCGCGCCCACCAGTGCTTCCCTTACCTGTATCAGGCGGCCTCAGGGACAATCCGGTGACGGAGTAAGGGCTGCCGGCCTCTACGCCGGCCGCCCTTACTCTAATGTCGTCGCAAAAAATAGCGTCGCTGGAACGTGGCAGGTGGGTCGGGCCGCTGGGGGGTGACGCACGCATAAAGGTGACGTGCACATAAAGGTGACGCGCGCACTCGCCCGCGTCACCATTCGGAGGCTCTGAGCCTCGCGCGCGCGAGCGCGTGTCACCATCCAGAGGCTCCGAGCCCTGGAGAAGGCCTCAGAGCGTCCCAAGACCTTCTCCCAGGCTCAGAGCCTCCGGACGGGTGATGCAGGCAGTCGCTCCAAGGCCTTCTCCCGGCCTCGGAGCTGGAGAAAGCCTCGGAGCATCCACCACGACCGGCGGTCCAGGGCCAGAAGGCCCACTGCTTTGCCGCGCTATTTTTTTTTTTTTGCGCATGCGCAGAACATTTCTGAAGGCAAACGGGCAGCCCTTGCCCTCAGAAACGTTCTGCGCATGTGCAAAAAAAGAATAAATAGCGCGGCAATGCAGTGGGCCTTCCCAGAAGGCCCCGGACGCCGGAAGAAGAGGATCGCAGAGCACCCGTGGGGCGGGGTGGTGACGTGCATCTCCCCGCCCTCCTGCTCCCAGGTGACGCGTGTCTAGTGACGCCTCTGGTTGCAAACATGCTTTATGGCACGTTTGCGACACTTTAAAATGGTGGAGCATGTGCTCCGCCGTTCTAATGATAGTGTGGATTGCGCTGTCAGTCATTCCTTTTGTCATGCAGTCCAAGTCCCGCCTGTCCCTCATGCCTATGGGACATGGGCTAAAAGCCATGCAATGAGGTTTTTAAGGGAAGTAAGGACATTTCGTACATACATTTATTTAATAATTGGCAGTGATGTAGACTTGAGTCTATTGACTCGGACTCGAGTTGGACTCAAGTCGCATCAATGACTTGACTCGGACTTGACTCAGAGATTGTAAAAGACTTGACTCGAGACTTGGAGCCTTTTATGACAAGTTGAATTTTATTCAGATTTAAACCCATTTTCCCCATTAAATAGAAAGGGACTCACAACTTGCACCAAAAGCCTTGGGACTTGGGGGCAAAGACTTGGGACTTGACTTGAGACTTGGACCCAGAGACTTGATCCACATCCCTGATAATTTGTATGCTTTCAATTTGTTGAATTTCTAGATGGCATATGGCTACATATGTGGCTACAGAGTACTCCTTAATGTGGCTACTAGTACTCCTTAATGTTGCAGTGCAGAGTAATAGCTGGTTGTGTTGGCATTTGAGGCCAGTCATATTCAATTTTACATTTCCCCTGACTCTGTGCCTTAGATATGCCCTCACTGGGTTTATTTGTTTACCACTGAATTGATAAATCTAAGAGGTCTTGCATTGAAAACTCTGGTGTCCTTCAGATAATCCAATTATGAGGTGAAAAAGCAGTCTAACCTGGAGATCTAGATGGATGCAGTTAAGCTACTAGCCAAGTGAGAAGTGTCAGACATCAACTATCATCCAATAATCAAGGCATTGGTTATTCAAGGGGAGGGGAGCATGCAGTGTACATGTATTTAATATAGTGTGCAGTTTGGCTCCTAGTAGTTGTTTTAATTATTTGTTAATTATTTTAATGTATATGTTATTTTAATTTTGTAAGCCGCCTTGAGTGCCCTTGCCGGGAGAAAGGCGGGATACAAATTCTTTAAATAAATAAATAAATAAATAAATAGTACTAGATATAGCTCTTTAGTGGTGAAAGTTGGGCTGTGCATATTAAGTGGTGCATGAGGCATGTTTCTTTAGAGTTGTGTAGCATCAAGTTAAGATACCAATATCTGTTTCAATAGCTGATTTTTAAATGCTGCTTTGTTTAAATGTATGCTGCTTTGTTATATTTCATTTTGTTGCAAACCGCTTTGAGCACTATGGGGGAAAAGTGACCAACGGCGCAATCCTGGGGATCTTTAGAATGGCGGAGCGAGTGCTCCACCATTCTAAAGTGTCGCAAACATGCCATAAAGCACGTTTGCGACTACTCGGGAGCAAGGGAGGCCAGCACAGAGGCCCACCTCCCTCGCTCCGTTGCCGGAGTGCCTGCGCGTCTGCTGGAGGAGGTGAGTCAGGATCCGGTGGACGCGGGGGGGTTCGGGTGTTGTGGGAGGGGGGACATTGGCCTAGCCGGCCCTGGAGGGGGCTGGGGATGGCGTTGGCCATATCCCCATCCCCTCCGGGTCGGCTGGGCCATTACACAGCCTCCTCTACTTCCGCCAGCTATTTAGCTGGCGGAAATCCGAGGAGGCCCATTGGGCCGGCCCCGGTTTACATCCGGGGATGGGGAGGGATGAGCCTCCCCTTCCCTGAGTAGACCTACGGCCCATCGGTCAACAGGCTGCCCGGGCTCAGGATCTAGCAGGTGGCCCTGGGCTGCCGACCGGATCCTTAGTCAGGATTGCCCTGCAATAGATGTAAAACAAGTCAGCACACAGATATTATCACTGGTTTTCCAACAGTGCTCTGCAGCACCCATTCTCCATCCAGCTAGAGAGAGATGCAGAGAAACCTGTTTATACCTACATATTTCCTAGTTGGACTGGGGCAACAAGTGGTGGATACCAATTAAAAAAAAAAAAACTACTAACAGCATCTAACTTGGTTGAAAGCAGAAATAATTTTGAAACTCTCCATACAAAAAGATAGATTAAAATATTCCTCAGAAACTCTCCATTTGTACCATTAGGGTGTGTGTGTGTGTGTGTGTGTGTGTGTGTGTGTGTGTGTGTGTGTGTGTGTGTGTGTGTGTGTGAGAGAGAGAGAGAGAGAGAGAGAGAGAGAGAGAGAATATTTCCATGCAAGCCTGATTTTAGGAAAATATTGATTGTGCTAAAGAACAATTATCAGCCATTACATTTTGGCTGCTTACCATTTTCTGAATTCCATTTTCTGTGCAGGATTATACCATTATCTATGTACCATTATCTGTATATAAAAAGCATTAGTAGCCATTACATTCTGGCAATATTCAAGTATGGAACGTGAAAATCTCTTTCAGTAGCACTTTTTAATGTATCTAAGTTTTTTGTTCTTTTACTGCATCTGATCTTCTTAGATGTAGCACAGTGTTTCCCAAACTGTGATTTTGGTGGGTTGCAAAAAGTTTGCCGATATTGGTGGGTTGCAAAAACTTTGCAGCAGACCATACATTGGCTGTCATAGCACAAGGCAGGCTGGGGCACCACCCAACAAGGTGTGCAGGGCCGATTTCATTCCCGGGCAGTCTATGGGAGAGGGTGAGGCATGAGAGCAGGGAGATGGCGAGGGAGGAGGAGAGGAAGGGCCCCTTTTGGGCTGGATGGGCGGCCGGAAGTAAAGCTAAATGGGTCATGATAGATTGTCTAGAAAAACTACGTGGGTCACAATAGTCATTTTAAAATTTGGGTTACGGTACTAAAACGTTTAGGATGCACTGATCTAGCATACTATCTTCAGATGAACAGAAATTTTGACAACTATTAGAAATGCAGTATTCGCAAATATTTTTGAAACTTTCATTTTGACCATATGATGAGTTGGAAACATGAAATATGTTTCCTCCTTGGAAACATGAAATATAAGTTTTTTCCAAAATGAATTTCACAGCATATATTCAAAACATAATTACCGGTAAATATTTGAATATGCAACAGAACATTTTTTAATCTGATTTAACTGAATAGCTTAGAAGCCCTTCCAAAAATGTGGATGAATAAACCACAGCTTTCTTTCCAAATTGGAAAATGGGACAGAAGCTCAGCATTCTCACATGTTAAGTATATGTGTATCCATCCACACCTCTTTTAAAGGCAAAACTAAAAATACATTGATCCAATAATCCAACTGATGCATAGTTCTATCATTACACAATCACTTGCTCTGAAGTTATGTTATTACAATTCAGTGCCCAATGATGACTCCATCTTTGATGCAGACCGTAGTGGTAGCAACTAATACTCCACTCACAACATGAGCGCACATCACTTTTATTCTGAAGTTCTTCAGAAATATTGGGTGTATTTGACAGTATGATCCAAAACTGAAGATCTGTTCTCCTCTTAAGAAAGCAGATATGCTAACAGATTCAGTTTAGATCAGGGGTTCTCAACCCCTTCCCGGCCGAGTACCACCTCTGGTGCCACTCTCCTGCTGCGTACCACCGGAATTGACTGGTTATGACATCATTGCCAGTTACTTCTGGGTTTTCAGAGGCCAGAAAATGCAGGTAGGAGGCTCTAGGCAGGTGGGAGGGCCCTTTCAGCGTCCCTGATTGGTGAGGCCAAAGGCAGAAGACTTTCAGGAGTGAAAACGTGCCGCCAAAAGTGCCGCCTTGGATTGGGGTTCCAGTGATCCAGCGGTCGACGTACCACCAGCAGTCGGCCAAAGTACAACTGGTGGTACTAGTACCACTGGTTGAAAACCCCTGGTTTAGATCATTTGCCAATGGTACTTGCTAACCTGTACTGGGGTTTCTTTATATGTCATCTTAGCTGCATAGGAGCTGACTTTTCATAAGCAATTCACCTGCAACTCTGATAGCATTTCAAAGACCCAATTAGGGCCAAAGACCAATATACTAGGGCAGGTTCTACTATATTTCTTTCTCCAGTTATTGGCGCACATTCTGTGGTTAGGAACTTCCTGATCACACACACACACACACACACACACACACACACACACACACACACACACACACACACACACAGAGCAATTCTATCCAACTTACACCACCGGTGTAACCAGCGGTGCAGCAAGAATGGGAGGCCCCAGAACGGAAAAGGGATTCAAATCCACTCCAAAGAGGGATTCAAAGGAGATTTGAAACCCCTTTCCGTTCTGGTGCCTCCTGTTCTCGCTGCACCGCTGGTTACACCGCTGGTGTAAGTTGGATAGGATTGCGCTCAAACACACACACACACACACACACACACACACACACACACAAGTGATTCTACACAGCTAGGTAAACAAGGCTTTCCTACCATGGTGTTCACAGCTTATCATCTTCAGAATAATTTTCAGTTAACACTTCAGACTGGATTGCTGAAGTGCCTTGGTCAATGCTTTCCCCATGCTATAATGAAGGAAAGAGCATAATGTATGTGTTCATGCCCCGTCAGTTGTGTTATTTCTGAGTTCTCTTTTTCCCAGTTGCAGATAATACAGTTGCATGAGGCTATCGGCACTTGATGAGGATGGTGCTGAAATATTTTGACTGCTGTCAAAGATAACATTCCAGTGCCTTTATATATCGTTTTATACGAAATGTATTGGTATACGATAGCAGAGAGAAAGATGCCACTGAAGGCTGAATAGTTGACAGCAGTATGTCAAAATTCACTCCTCTCTTCCTGACCACCAAAAGTCTCTTGCCTCTCCAATCTCTTTCTGGTAACAGCAGACAACTTCTAATTTTTCTGAGATCCCAGTGAGTTTTCCTGCCATCTTTTTGTTCTATTTTTTCTGCTTGTTTCCTCAGTGTCTCAATTCCATGACCCTGGCCTAGGCCTTCTCCACATTCAAACCTCTGCTTTCTAGGCTCTTGGTTTTCTTTCCAACCTTCTAACTATCCTATCAGTCCCTATGGTTTCCAGCCCTCAGCCACCCTGAATGACCAGCATCGCTGTTCCTTTCAATCCATTCCTGTTAAGGTCATAAATATCATCTTACTCCCAAACACAGTGTGTGGTTCTCCCCCCCCCCCATCCCTTTTTCATTGCCCCTTTCCTTAACTCTCAGTATCCTCTGCCCTTTCTTTTCCTTAGGCCTCTGGCTTCTCCCTCTATCTTTCTTTCAAGTTCCTGTTTCTCAGCTCCCTGGTGTCCTTTCCTTGTCATCTATAAGGTTGCTAGCCCTCCAGAACTGGCCTGGGGTCTCCAGGAATCAGCATTCCTTTCCAGGTGAACTAATTCTGGAGATTTGAACAGGGCCTCCAGGAATTTCCAACATGACATCATGTTAACTTCAATCAGAGTTAGCAACCAATCTTTTCATCCAATTTGCCTCTGAATATGCTTACCATCCGTCCCGGGCTCCAGGCTCCGGTCCCAGGTTGGTCCCGGGCTTTCCGGGCCCGGATGAAGCCTCTGCCGCTTCAAAAAAGGTAAGAAGTACCATTTTTTCCGGGCGCCGCCATTTTGGATCATGTGCAGTACAGTACTGCCTCATGTGCACTCATGAGATTCGGGCACCGCCATCTTGGGTCTCGCAAGATTTTGCGAGATCCAAGATGACGATGCCCGAAAAAGTACTTTTTACCTTTGAAGCAGCGGCAGCGGCAATGGCGGTGGTGACGGCCGGCAATGGCGGCAGTGAGGGGCGGCGGCAATGGCGGCGGAGGCTTCAGCGGGGGCATGAAGAAGATGATGAAGGTAGCAGAATGGCAGATGCGGGACAGGCAAGTCAATTAATTAATTAATTGGCTAACTAAAAATAAATAAATAATTAAAAAACCGCACCCCCAAAAAATAGAAAAGGATTTTTTTTAATTTACTTTACTTACTTACTTACTTGCTTGCTTGCTTGCTTGCTTGTTTTGGGTGTCCTGGTTTAGAACGGGGAAAATCTGGTAAGCCTACCTCTGAGCATCCTGTTCAGAGGCTGCGCTGCCTCTGTTGGCGCCCGGAGCAAGGGGGTTGCCGCCCCTATTGCCGTGGCCAAGAGGCCGCGGCGTGCTCTGGAAGGGCGGGGTGGCGCGCTCTGGAGGGGAGGGGTGGCGCGCTCCGGAGGGGCAGGGCGGCGCGCTCCGGAAGGGCGACCCAGCACCCCCCCTCCTCCCCCCTCAATCGGGAGAGCCGGCTCGGGGACGTCTTCCCCGGCCGGCTGCCCGGGGCCTTCTAAGGAAGGCCCGCGCGAGAACGGTATTTATACCGTTCTTTTTGCGCATGCTCAGACTGTTACTGAGGGAAAAGGGCAGCCTTTTTCCCTCAGTAACAGTCTGAGCATGCGCAAAAAGAACGGTATAAATACTGATCTCGCGCGGGCCTTCCTTAGAAGGCCCCGGGCAGCTGGCCGGGGAAGACGTCCCCGAGCCGGCTCTCCCGATTGAGGGGGCGGAGACTCGAGTCGGACTCGGAGACTCGAGTCTCCAAGTTCGACTCAGACTCGGACTCGAGTCTCTGAGTCGGACTCGGACTCCAGTCTCCGAGTCGGACTCGGACTCGAGTCTCGGACTCGGACTCGAGTTGGACTCGGAGACTCGAGTCTGAGTCCGACTCGCGGGCGGGGCGCCCTTCGGGTGATGGCGCCCGGAGCGGGTGCTCCGCTTGCTCCACCCTAGATTCGCCTCTGCTCCTGTTCCATAGCTTCCATACCTTCTGAATCCTCTTTTCATTCAATTGTCAGCCATCAACCTCCACTCTTGCCCCTTATCCTTCTTTCCCTCACTTCTGACCCCCTTTCCTGTTAAAAACCTATTGTTTCTCCTGGTATTGCCAAAAATGTCAAAAATTCTGGTTCCAGAGGGTGGAACAAAAGACAGGTCCAGGGACCTCGCAAACTCTAGCAGGATTGGAACTAATAGCAACAGCGGTGGGTTTTCCTCCTGTGGCTGATGCTATGGGCTGAGCCTGTGCTTGTATTCTAGTGCAGACCCAAGGAACTATGCAAGGGAAGGAGCAACATTTTCTCACAGTTCCTGCTGCTGCTCAACAGAGTCGGGGGGGGGGGGACTATGCTGGAAGCAGACACATGCACTCTGCAGCCCGTCATACAGCAGCTTATGAAACAATGAGCAGGACTGAGGCTGCAATCCAATACACGCTTTCCTGGGAGTAAGCCCCACCAAACACAATGGAATTTCTGAGTAGATATGCATGAGATTGTACAGTCAACCAACAACCTAACTCCTTAGTGCATACATGTTCACGATTCAAAAATGATGCCATATCTTCTTGGTTATTACCGTATTGTCCCGAGTATAGGACGCTCCTGATTATAAGCTGCACTCTTAAAGTTTGGTGCTATTTTTTTAAAAATACATTTTTAACTTAACTTAAACAAAATATACACATTAGTAGAACAGTAAAACAGTACAGCTTTCGTACAGTTAAAGGCATAGACACCCTGTCCCTTATTGATTCTGGGCACCCTAGTATAAGTAGCCTTCCCAGATCCAAAGGGGGACAGAGTGTCTACCTTTAACCTTTCAAATTTGGCAGGTGCAGCTTGTTGCACCCTTCCATGATGGTGAGCTGCACCTGCTCAAATTTCAGTGGTTAACAGCACACTCCTATGCATGTCTACTCAGAAGTAAGTCAGTCCGATTGCGGAGGCTCCGATCACGGAGGAACGTAGAGCTCTGGCCCCCCCTGCAGTGACGCCAGTGGCTGCGCGGAATGGCTCTGACAGCGAGGGGGTGGGGCCTCCTCGCTCCGGTTTGTAAACACGGTACTAGCATGTGGCGCAACTTACGGTAGGGCCCCCACCGTAGAAACGCATCTGGTTGGGACCTTTTGTTCCTATCTCTAGGCTGCCACTACCTGCTCACTAGCACCGAATTGTACAGGAAGAGGAGAAAGCAGCAAATACTGGTGATAAGGTCTGTGCATCACATTTGTACAGGTATATACACCTGAGATTGTAGGTGGCATTAGGTATGTGTATGGTGCAAATAGAGGGCCAGAAAGAATATTCAATCATCAATGGCAAAAACCACATGTTGGCTGTAGGACACATGTACTAATATACACCGGCTTCCTCAAAGTGTTCTTTAACAGTTGGCTCTTGGCACACCCATACTGTGTCTTGGCCCTGAAGGTGTTAAAAGAAGAGGCAGGAGTCAAGAACAACTGAAACAAGGTTTATTGAGGGATTAATCACAATGTTACAAGAGATGGGGAAGCAATAAAATCAAGCGCAAACAGTCGCGTCGCGACGATGCGCGTCCCCCCAAAGCGGGGGGCGCGCGTCGCCCTTAAGGGGGAGGCTCCGCCCCCGCGTGTGACGTCACGCGCAGGAGCAGAGCGCCCTCCCCGCTCCGTTTTCGGCTCATTTTGGAGCCAAACGGACACAGGGGAGGGCGGGCGGGCCCACCTCCAGCTCAACACTGTAAGTGGGGGGTGATCGCGCGTCACCCCTATATGCGTGACGCCCCCCGGTGGCCCGCCCCCCCGCTTCCCCCCGTCGACGCCAGTGAGCGCAAACAATAGACATCCATATATTTTCAATTAAACAGGCAGTGACTCTATTGAAATCCTTGTTTTCCCTCTGACTACAGGTGAGAGATGACGGGAGAGAGAAAAAATGCACCGTGATCAAATGGGAGAGAGAGAGAGAGAGAGAGAGAGAGAGAGAGAGAGAGAGAGAGAGAGAGAGAGAATGTGCTGTGGGGACAGAAAAAGGAGAGAACTGTGCTCAGAAACATGGCCTTTCTACAGAGAGGGGAGGCAAGTAAAGACCCAAGAGAGAAATAGATGGGGTGTCTCTTCTGTGATTTCGGGGGGAGGGCAAATGTTTTCTTTTGTATCTTTTTAGATTGTGAGCCCTTTTAGGATAGGGAACTATTTATTTATTTACCAACGTTTTGATTGAAAACGGGTATATGAATATCCTTAATAATAATTAATAAAAGGAGCTTAAATAATTATGGAAACTACCAATTAAGCTGTAGCAAACTAAGCTGAGGATGTAGCAATGCTGGGTTTTGCATTGGCAAGGGCATTGTAGGGCCACAATCCTTTTTCTTTTGTTTATCTTAACAGACTTATTTTAACTCTGATGGCAGGATGTCACAATGTTTGTGCCATGTCTTTTGGGTCCAGATAGGGCTTCAGCATAAGCTGTGGTCATCTTTGGAAAATTCCATTCTCCATGTGGCTTTTCGTGGAGAAAAGGGGAGGAAGAAAGAGCAAAAGAAAAATGGCTTTTAAAAAAAAAAATCATGGTTTTCTGGCATTAGCCTTGGGTCAAAAGACACACATAATATGAATAGGAGAGTTCTATAACAGGATGGGAAAAATTCTCTCCTTTCTAATTCTTTTGAGAGTAATCTACTACCTAAGAAAGGTAGCTAGAAATGTGTCCATTGGTGTTAGACTTTCATACAACACATAGGATCATCAAACAGCTATTGCTCATGATAGAACAAAGTGTGAAGCATTTGCTCTCCTCCCCCCCCTTTTTTAAAGTGTGTTTTAAGGACTCATCATTTTATCCAGAGAGAGGAGAAGCTGTGAGAAGTGGCCTGAAGAATATTTTCAGTCAAGGACCCATGGTTGTCTTTGCCAGTTCGCTTCTGAGGAAGTGCCATAGCTCCGTGGCAGATCACATACTTTGCATGCAGAAGAGCCCAAGTTCAGCCCCCCGGGGTTTTAAAAGGATCTTGGGTAGAAAGGCTAGCTCTCTGCTTGAGAATTGGAAGGCAAAACCAACAGAGGAGCCATCCAAAACCCTAGCAACTAGATCCACAGGTGCAGGAGACAAATGTCTCCTCTGAGACATTTCTCAAAGAAATGAATGACAGTCCCAACACCTTTTGAAACAGAGCTATCCGGCCCAAGAAAATGTTAATAACCATCATACTGATTTGTTTGTTTGTTTTCTTCTAAAACCTAGCTCCAGAGGGCTTCCCGTACAAATGGCTTGCATGCACATAGCGTGTGGAGAGAAGGTGTGGATGGGGCTGTTATGACTCAGGATTCTACTCAGATCAGGGAGAGGCTGGAGGATTGACCTCGGGAAAGTTTCCAGTATAGGGAACAGGGCAGGCATCAGGGGTTGGCCCCCATGCCCCTCAGAAGACCCACCTCACCAGGCTGGCCTCTGAAGTACTGCCCGATGCGCCATCAGGGAATGGGCAGGGAGCCCAGTGCAGTGCTTTGCCCCAGAGCCCTTAGCAACCCAGCAGTCTCTGCTAGGGCATATTTAAGGAAGGGCGATCGCTAGGGATCAAAAGAGATAGATGGAAAGGTGGTGTAGGGCAGTGGCAGAACCCATAAGTTGCATGCAGAGGTCCCTGACGTGTCTTGTTAAAAATATTTCAAGTAGCAGGCTTCACTCAAAAGTCCCACACAGTGCTGGGAAAACAGGGATGGTATGAAGTTCTTGGACTGAGTCCTGGTCTCTGGATCCACCCCATGTTCCTTTTTATGGAGTCCGGGAGAAACACTCTCAAATCCTAAATCTTTGGTGGAAACCCAAGAACATCAGAGGGCATATAGCCTTCTGCTGACCTCATTTTTTCTGTGGCTCGGAGCCAATGTGCACAGTGTTCACTGGCAACATTAAGATTTTTACATTTGTAAAGACAGCAAGATAAATACATAAAACTGAAGGAATGATCAGGGGATCAGATTCCTGGAACCTTGAAAAAATGAAATCTTAGTGTAATAAAGGCTTAAAGGAATAAATATAGGAGCAATTCCAAAAGTGAGACAGAGGAAGCTGAAGGACCCTGGGAATTGACTAGGGTATGTGTAAAAATGAAAAGTAAGCTTGTATTTTGGAGAGGGCGGGAAGAATATTGATCATGATTTGGAATCCCAGGGAGAATAATAGTAGGGTAATACTGAGGTCTGTCCACTTGAAAAAATATGGGCGTTTCATATATAAAGAACGAAAACCATATGTTTTTTATATAGTACATGTGGTATGTGTGTGGACTGTAATTAAAGAGAACAACTCTGTCAATATATGATCTCATATAAACTTAATCTATAAAACATATGCTACTTATATATGAACGCTGTATATATTTCTTAAGGCTTAGTGGGTAAATGGAAAAAAAGGGAATTCAGAGGAATGTGGAGGTAGGAAAAGGGAATTTGAGGCTGAGGGGAAGGAGAAAAAAAAAAGAGCCCAGATGCTCTGGTAATGGATGTTGTGAAAATAAGTGACAGACTGGAAGCAGAAGTGGAGATGGAAGGGACGTGAACGGCCGTGAACTAAAGGAAGAATGAGAGGGAGGGTAGAGGACCCATTCACAAGTTTCCAGACAATGGGTAATATATAACAGGCATCCCCAAACCAGTGGCGTATATAAGGGGCATTGGGGCAGTCCTCCCCAGGTTGGCAGGCCACCCAGCAGGGAGCCGACAAACAGACAGTGACAGTGACAGCGGAAAACTTTCAAACTTTCCTGCCGCCCCCTCTCTCTAGCGCTTACAGCAAAGCGCTAAACTAGTGCTGAACAGCTGATCGGTACTGTGGTTTAAATCCCCAACACCGATCAGCTGTTTGGCACTAGATTAGTGCTTTGCTAACGCTAGAGTTAGCAAAGGGCCAGCGGGTGGCGCAGCGGGTTAAACCGCTGAACCATAAGCTGTCGATCGAAAGGTCGGCAGTTCGATTCCCGCGACGGGGTGAGCGCTCGTTGCTTGGCCAGCTCCTGCCAACCTAGCAGTTCCAAAGCATGTCAATGCGAGTAGATAAATAGGTACCGCTTGCGGGAAGGTAAACAGTGCTCCGTGTTCCAGCTGCACGCTATGCGCTGCGGCAAGGAGAGTCATGCCGGCCACATGACCACGGAGGCGTCTTTGGACAACGCTGGCTCTTCGGCTTTGAAATGGAGATGAGCACCACACCCTAGAGTCAGACACGACTGGACTTAATTGTCAGGGGATACCTTTACCTTAACGCTAGAGTAAAGGGGGGCAGTTGGAGTTTCTGTCACCCCCACCTGTCTGGCTTGGCACCTCCGCTGCCAGAGGGGGTGACAAAAGCCACAGGGGCCAAGCCAGGGGGGTTGACACAAACTCCAACCGCCCCCTCTACTCCAGCACTATACAGTAATGCACTAATGTAGCAATGAACAGCTGATCTGCGCTGGGGATTTAAACCCCAGTGCCAATCAGCTGTTCCGCACCAGATTAGTGCTTTGCTGTATAGTGCTAGCTTAGAGGGGGCAACTGGAGCCTCCAGTCTTTCACCCCCGTGTGATGTCACTTCTGGGTGTGATATCACTTCTGAGGCATCAGGAGGAAGAGGGCCCCGGGTACCAAAGTGGCTAGCTATTCCACTGCCCCAAACTATGGTCCATGTGCCTCTTCTGGCCCACCAACACATTTTGACTAGCCCACCAAGCCCATTGGCCTCTCACTCCTTCCTCTTCATCTCCCACCCTTTCCCACCACCATGCACCATCTTCCTCCTGCTGGGTGAAGTCACTAGGTCATGCTTGCTGAGAGAGAGAGAGAGAGAGAGAGAGAGAGAGAGAGAGAGAGAGAGAGAGAGAGAGAGAGAGAGAGAGAGAGAGAGATATGAGGCAGAGGGATGTGGGTAACCCACAGGGAATTAGAAGCTTTGTGTAGTCATGATTTGCAAGGCAGTATAATATTAATAGTGTTGTATATAAAATAGTATTAATTGGAAGGAAAACAGAAGAGATACATTTCTTTGTTTTTTGGGTCTGGGCAAAGATCACTCAGGTTAGGAGTCATTCAACGGAACAAAGTGGCTGGAGCTGGGAAAGCAATGTGGGTGTGTTCCTTAGTGTGGTGGTTGTTCTGTGGAGACAGACAGGGCATCTCATCAGGTTAAACAGAAGACTGGGGACAAAGCCCCAAAGTGCTTACCTCAGAAGTAAGATCCTAGTGGTTGTTTATCTGTGGATCAAGAAGTTTTGGAACGCTACAATCCAATTCTGATGCAATGTTGAGGTAGTTGTGTATGTCATCAGTGCAGAGACATCCTGCTCACCGCATGTCATGCGCTCTGTCTGAGCATTTCTGCATCTATGCCTGAGATACAATACCCTATTTGTCGCACAACCTTTTGCTAAGGCTGCATAATTGCAGATGACCTATCTTGTTCACATTCCAGGAGCTGGCAACTGGGGCATGTGAGGAATTGAAGGTGATGCCCCAAGATCTGTGGAGCCTTGACACCAACAGGTGGGCAGGGCTACAGAGATTTCACCGGTGCCTAGCATGGGCAAGCTATGCCATGAAGGTCAATGAATTCTGGGCTTTTATCTCCTTGGGGAGATATGGCCCATTTCACCAGAGCACTTAATGCAATTTCTGGCCAGCTTGCATGACCAAGAGAAGGCTGCAGGTACCATCTCTAGTTATTTGGCTGTTTTGGATTCCAAGCAAAAGCAGAAGGGCTGGTGGATAATATATCTGATTGTAGAGTTAGACAGATGCTGGAGAATCAGAAGTTCCCAAATCTTCCCTGATGAGCAGTGGCCTGTAATGCCCAGGATGCTGGAGGGGTTGATTGCAACATTTTCTAGAGTATGTAGATTCATTTAGAATGCAGCTTTTATAACGATGGTGCTTGTGGTGTTTTGAGGGGCGCTGGGAGGCATTTTGGCCTGGGGAATTGTGAGCCGCTAGCAAGTGTGTTGGCTCCATGTGGAGGTCTCCAAACCCTGGCTGAGGCTGGACAGGGGCTTCTCCTTCATTCTACTCACAGAACCACCTTTCCACCTTGCATCTTTTTGCATGTCCTCAAAGGCTGTTCAACTTGGGGATATGAAATGGAGATAAGGTGTTCTCGTTCATAGACAGAACGGGGCATGAGACCATCATAGGAATTACGGTACCCACTGCTTTCACCACGGATTTGCCAATGTATAGGAGCAAAGGAATGGGAGCATCATGGAGCCCAAATAATTTAAGTCCACACTGCTTAATTAAGTGATAGTTGGTGAGAAACTGTGCTGTAGTGATGTTAAGTTGCATTAATAAAAGTCATGGTCCATTTCAGCCCAATTTATTACCGGTACCTTGTGTTTTTATTGGGTATGGGGGCAAAATTTGATGGGCACCAGTTTTGATGGTGTTTGTCTCAACTGGACAAATGAATGGAAGGTATGTTTTATCCCTGATCTGCCAGTTAAATGACACTTCCATGTTCAGAGGTGGGTGGTATATATTTCTGTACCGTGGGCAGACAGGGAATGAATATTGTCTTCATGTCCTGCTTGTAAGCTTTCCAGAGACATCCAGCTGTTGGAAACAGAATATTGGACCAGATGAACCTTTGCTTTGATCCAGTAGGGCTCTTCTTATCTTCTTATGAAACCTGCAAAGCGTTCAGATAAATGAGGCTAAATTATAATTCACCTGCTGCAGAAATAACCCTGTTTCTATGGACTTGTTATTTTCAAAGGCTCTAATTTGCACATAGCAATATTGAATAAACAGGTGTAAAATTCTCACTGTTGTGAGGCTGGAAAATACGTGGCCTTTTCAAATTAAAATAATTTGCAGTTGAACTTCTAATTGCAAATCATTAGCAGTCAGATTATTATGAGGCTGCACAGCATCATTATATGAAGCAATATAAGTTTTAGGAAAGAAGTAATTAATGCATTGATTCAATGGTCTTATTTTTCCCCGAATAGCTTGTTCACCTTTGGCTAAGCGGTTGTGTCAAATGATGTAATGAAAATATTAACAGATTTTTTTAACCTCCTTCGAAACAAGAGTGTTCATTTAAAATTGTATCTCTGTAATGTATTTTATGTGCCTGAACTTATTGGCGCATCTCTAGTTCACATGGCAAGTTGCCATATCAAATCAAATTGCAATTTCAGGAGAAACTCTGCAAGTATATAGCCAAGTACTGTATATCATGATCAAGAATGAGCCAAAATGAAATTATTGCTGGTTTTTCTGAAGAATTGTTGGTATTATTCATATAAGGGCTTGGTAGGCATAGACCCTTCCTTTCATCTGCAGTTGACACATCTTAAAATTGACCCTGCATTTGCATAGGGATTTTCTCTCCCATCCTTCACACATCATTCAATTGGCAACTGACAAATTTAAAGGAGGAATAACCTCCCTGAAGTGAGGTGCCTGTTGAAAGAACAAAAATTAGCTTTAGAATAAAGGATGAAAGATCTGGTTTTGATGAGGTATTAGGATACGAAAATGGCCAGGATGAGTCTGTCAGGGTTAAATGCAGGAAAGTGAGTACGAAGGTACTCTTTTGAGCAAGGTACTAACTTCCATACAAATAAACCAAAAAGGGGAATATGTCTAATCAAGATTAGTTATTGACAGGAAATTGGATGCTGTGGAGACTATTCCATCTCAATGTGCCAGAGTTAATAACAGATCAAGCAAAAATGATCCAGGGCACACGTACTTTTAAAAGTGCCTTTCAGTGTGTGTGTGTGTGTGTGTGTGTGTGTGTGTGTGTGTGTGTGTGTGTGTGTGTGTGTGTGTGTGTGTGTTTAAACTATTTTATATGGATATAAGAATTCTATCCTTCATGCCTAGACAAATTACAGCGCAATCCTGTGTAACCTTGCACTGGTGTAACAATAGATGCACCGGTGTAACAGCAGATGCACCGGTGTAAGTGCGTAAGGTTACACAGGATTGTGCTGTTAAAGATTTACCTCTGGTATCCCATGCATGAAGTACCCTGTCAAGTTCAGTAGAAATCAAGGAAGCAGTTACAATATAACACAAATGACTGGATAATCAATAAGGTTATTGTCCTCAGCATAAATTACATTCTTGACATTAAACATGCAAATGGGAATATTAAAAGTGCAATAAAAGGTTATTAAACTGGGAAGAGAGTTGAAATGTATCATACTGCTTTGAACCTTGGTTAGAAAAGGTATTGCCTAATATGCTGGAAGGTGGGTGAAAAAAATGTGTAGCTTGTCTTCCCAATGACATGACACCTTAATTTAATACATTAAGATCATACAAAGAAAAACTGGAGTATTACATGTTTAAATATCATTTACATGATGTTCAATGCTGAGCTTTTCAGTTACTAATCTTCAGTGTTTTACGACTACAAGCCAGGCATAATGAACAACAGCTACAGCTCTTTGTGATTTTAATAATAGCTAGAACTGTGGTTAGCTTTGCAAATACTTCAGTGATTCTGTGCTGACTGTTCAAATAAACAAATTGAATTCTAAGTTCTATACTGTATCTACAACACCATGGCAATATACTATTGAACTGACTTCATATAAATTTCATGATCAACCAAAAACTGTTACTTTGCTGTAATCTGGCTTTACTGTTTGGGATATTTTCCAATTTCAACATTTTAAAGAGCTGCACAATGATTTACATGCAACTAGAGCAGCTAAATTGTACTTGGTTCTTTTTATATTATTCCTGAAATCGAACTGAGGTCCTGTTTTCTGCATCCGGAACCTATGAATGACCATGGTCTATTTATGTCTCTTCCCCATCTTCCCGTGCACACCAGCACCACATTTCATCACGTCTCATCACACAGTGATCTCTTCTCATAAGAACAAAAGAAGAACCCTGCTGGATCAGGCCAAAGGCCCATCTAGTCCAGCTTCCTGTATCTCACAGTGGCCCCACCAGATGCCTTAGGGAGCCCACAAGACAACAAGATACTTGTATCCTGTTGCCACTCCCTTGCACCTGGCATACAGAGAAAACCTACTTCTAAAACCAGGAGGTTGCTTATGGCTTGTAACTAGGCTTACCAGATTTTGAGGTGCCCAAACCGGGACACACACCCCTACATTTTTCCCCTCCAATATTTTTTTTAATTTTCATGTTACTTTGCTTCTCCCCTTCTCTCCGGGTCATTCGTGACACTTTAGAACGGTGGAGCGCATGCTCGGCCATTCTAAAGATCCCCAGGATTACGTTGTCAATCATGTCCCCCCTCAGGTGCTTTTTCTCACATTGGTGAGAGTTGCCCAAAGTGGCATTTCTACGGTAAGGGCCCTACCGTAAGTCGCGCCCCGTCCTAGTACCATGGTAACGAACCGGAGCGAGGAGGCCCTGCCCCCTCACCGGCGGAGCCATTCCGCGCTGCCAAGGAGACTCCCTGCCCGTTCGCCGCAGCGCGGAGTGGCTCCGCTGGTGAGGGGGCAGGGCCTCCTCGCTACGGTTCATTACCATGGTACTAGGATGGGGCGCGACTTATGGTAGGGCCCCTACCGTAGAAACGCCACTGGTTGCCCATCTCCGTCCGCAGGCCCGGGTCCATCCCACAGGTGGAGCTGCAAATCATAGGGATGAGCAGTGCATGCTTACCCGTTGGAAACTGACGCAACAAAAGTTGTAACAAAAATATCTATTTATTTGAAGTAACAGAAGTTCAAAGTCAGTCTGCAAATCCTTCTTCCGGCCTACCCTGTGTCATTGCTGTCGATTCTTCTTACAGCAGTACTTGTTCTCACTGGGCTGGCTCACACCAATTGTTTTTGGCATCCTCCAACCCATCCACAACTTGTGGTGCCTCTTCACCTCAGGATGCCCTCATGGTGCCTGATCACCTCGGCATGTCCCATTGTACCCAGTGTGTGTGTGTGTGTGTGTGTGTGTGTGTGTGTGTGTGTGTGTGTGTGTGTGTGAGAGAGAGAGAGAGAGAGAGAGAGAGAGAGACCCCCTCCCTTGAGGATCCAGGGAGGTCAAATTGCAGATCCCCTGTCTAGGTGGGCTCTGGAGCAACAAGCTGCAGTTATTGGGATCATGTCCCAGTTGGCCAGCAGACTGCCCAAGTCCACCCATGTTTGTGGGAGAGGAACCCACCCCACCTGTTCTCATTGCCCTTCTCCTGAGGGCAGGAGCTGGTCCTAGTAATCCCATCGTAGGGTTGGGCCTCCACAGGTGAAGCATCCTCCCACCAGGGCTGAAGGGCAGTGGGTCGGTCCACTGGGTCCCCACACACTCTAAGCCCACTGTGTGGCCCAGGGCTTTGGAGAAGGGATCACAGCACCCAAAAAGGAGGGAGAGAAGAAGGGGAGCCCTTGTTCTTACCTGCAGCTTCAAAAAATGCATGGAAATGGGGTTAAGCTGCATCCAGGTCATCCTCTGTAGCATGGAAACATTCTCAAAGAGGGATGGATTGTGGGGACAAATTGGTGGGGCATTACCAATCCCTACTGTCACATTCCTTTTGCACTTGATACACACTTCGCCCTTTTTCACCATATGTAAACTATTTACTTTGGGATTATTTCTATGAAGTACCACTGAGTGCTATGGAACCATTTCAGAAGTATCCAGTTTTCATTGCTTGTACACTTCAGCATATATAGGTCCAAACACATTATTAGTTAGCATGTCATGAAAATATGTGCAACATGAGAGTTACATGTACAGTAGCCCCTCTCATTAGAGAGTGGGGAGCTGGATTTTATTCAGTTTGGCCTCATTGATCAATTATGGCTAAAATCAAAAAAAGTTTTAAGATTTTCATGGCCCGCAATCATTCTTGAATTTACTGGTAAAGGCGGGTGTAATGCCATGGCAAAAAAGTTTAGAATGGTACTAATAAAAACAAGGAAACTTTTTTCCCTTTTTTTGCCATGGCTTTACACCCGTCTTTACCAGTAAATTCAAGTATGGCTAAAATATTGTAGTTCTTATACATTAAAAAAAAATAGAGGCAAAGCAATTGGATTCACTCCAGATAAGGTATTTTAAATGACTAGCAAATTAGACAATATGATAGAGAAAATATGAGAGAGTGGATAGAGGGAAATTCTTCTCCCTCTCGCACAACACCAGAACCAGGGGACATGCACTAAAATTGAGTGGAGGGAGAGTTAGAACAGACAAAAGAAAATATTTCTTTACCCAGCGTGTAATTCATCTGTGGAACTCCTTGCCACAGGATGTGGTGATGGCACCTGGCCTAGATGCCTTTAAAAGGGGTTTGGACAGATTCATGGAGGAAAAGACCATCACAGGTTACAAGCCATAAGCAACCTCCTGGTTTTAGAAGTGGGTTTTCTCTGTGCCAGGTGCAAGGGAGTGTCAACGGGAAACAGGTTATCTTGTTGTCTTGTGTGCTCCCTGAGGCATCTGGTGGGGCCACTGTGTGATACAGGAAGCTGGACTAGATGGGCTTTTGGCCTGATCCAGCAGGGCTCTTCTTATGTTCTTATGATACAATGCAAAATCTCCTATGGTGGAAGACTGACACTTCAGATAGTAGGGACTAGTTTTCAGGGGAGAGGAAGTTACAGTAAAACACTATTGTACTTTCCATTTACTAACCAATATCTATATAGCATGTTACTAGAAAACGTGCTTCTGATTACCCTGAGAAATATTACTGGCGTGCTCCAGTGCTATGTAACATTTATATTATGGAGATTAGTGGGAAGGCTAAACCTTTGCAATGCACACCAGTTTTCCTTCAAATATATGATTTATCAATTTTTGTCTCCCACCTCACAAGAAACGTATCTCTTTGTCATTAGGGAAAAGGAACACGGCATTAGAAATTAATTCCACAGTAGCTCATCCGCCCATTTCACTAGCAACCATCTAAACCTTGCAAATGTGTAATTGCAAATAGACTTGGTATCCACCTTGGGGTACATCCTACTCCTGGCTGACTTGAAAGCAGTGTCCCTCAATATTACTTTAGTTACATATATCATGTATGGAAAAGTCCAACAAGCGGTTGCCACTGCAATATACGTTCAGGAAACAAAATTGCAGGGTTCAGCATGTTTAGTCACTTGAGTGTGCTGATTGGCTGAACATTGCTAAGTGCCTATAATCAGTGCCCTCTTTTTTAATGTGAAAGTCCCCTAATTGATGGGCCTCGTGGGTTGGAATAGGCAATTAACACATGCACACACAATGCAATCTAATACATGCAGTTTGTACCAACTCTTTTCTACCAGGAAACTTAATTCCATTTTAGTTCAATTCTTGTAGATTTCAACTTCAGCGTTAAATTATTTTCTTCTGTTATTTGTTAACAGAATTTGTATGGAGACCTCCCACACATCACTGAATATAATGTACTCCATATTGTACCATGATTCTCTATTCAGCTAAGCAGGGTTTTTATTAAGTTACATTAGGTTTCAGAGACAGTGTGCGTATGAAAGGTGAACTGTATAGAAGCACTTGCAATGTTTGGAAGGAGTTCTTCACATACTTCCTATGTTTATTTTTGTAGTGTCTTTGACATCTGTCCTTTCGGGGAGGGGAATGGGACCACAATAAACCCACGTGCTCTATGATAATGCCTCCTGCTCTCCTCATGCTCAGCATTTGTCTGTAGAGACAGGTGCTGGACCCGGGGGGGGGGGTGTTACATCGTGTAAGGGGTGTGGCCTTACACTGCGGGCTTGAACGTTCGCCAGCTCCAGAGCTGGCATACATTTGAGTAGGCCCATAGGGCCTCAGGCCACTTGCACCGAGGGAAGGGGACAATTGTCCCCTTCCCTTGAGGTGCTCCCAGGCAATGGGATAGGTTGCAACGACTGGCCCTTTAGGGCGGCTGGCCCTTTATATATTGTATATACTGTATATAACGGTTAACCAGTGGTTAACGGAAGGGGAAGGGGAAAGGGAATAGATCTACAGTTGTAATTGTCAACAGCTGTCACATATATTTTATAATGTATATTCCCTTAACCTAGTGATTAAATTTTAAAACTCTACAAATATGGCTCTTAAAACATCAGGATAAAGCTTCATAGAATTTGAATATGATGGAAATCCCAATAAATGTTCACCTCCCTACTAACCCTCAAAAATAAGAGCCAGTCCCCAGAATAAATCCTACAGATTGCTAAAAGGTGTAGAGGACTGAATTAGACAACTGTTCTGAGCTGGTGGTGGTTTCATTTTATTGGTTTGTAATTTGTTTTCAGCTATCAGTTCTTCATGTGACAACATGCAAAAATGGTGCACATGTTAAGATCACAAATTATCATGTTCTGAAAATCCTGCCATGTACTAACATTCAAGACAAAAGAAATCACTTGGTGTTGTCAGGAAATTAACACCCAGACAATTACATGTGAAAGGGGGCTGCAGTCTCAGGCCCAAAATAACTAGTTTATTTAGTGTGATTTCCTAAGAATCAGCTTCAGCCCTATTGATTGGATGGGAACAGTCACTGAATGATTACTGACTTGTGGTAGAATTGCAGGATTAACCTCTTTAATTTACCCAGTGCTAATACATGAGAGGTGAATAATATAGAAAAGATCTGCACTGATATGTCCTCTCATTACAGCATTGTTAACAGAACAAAAGAGAACACATACTGAGGTGTCATATACACATCTATGACATAGACACATATGATACACACATATCATTGTGTTGTTCAGTGTCCTATATGGTCAATATCTCTTTCTTCTTAAAAAAAATGGGGGGGGGAGAGGTTAACAAGCCATGGCAAGCAAGCACAGCTGCACTAATCAAAACGTTTTCTAATGTGTGATCTCGACAAACTGAGTCAGACCATATGTTTAATGCAATAATATCAGAAGAGCTGAGGGGGAAAATATGCAATTCAAATTTGGATGAGGAAGCCAAAGAAAGCATGATGAGTGCTCTGAGAGCTAATTGTTTCAGACTGACAAAAGGGCTGGGTGTTTGAACTGAGCAAGCTCTCGTTCTTGGAAAGGAAGGGAAACAATGAAAGCAGAAACTGCTCGACATCAAGAAGCCTGCCTTCAACACAGAGCCATGGCTGAAAGGAAGGGGGCTTGTACTAGCGGAACAACAGTCTGCGTTCTGGTGTCTATGCATTATTAGAGCACAAACGCAGGCTCATTGCAACCTCAAGTGAGGACTTGCATATGTCATTGGGCCATCACAGGTCTAACATCTTAGACAGAACTCATATATGAAGATAGGGTGCACGTTTCCTAAACTGAGCCCTAAACTGAGTAGTCCATCTAAGACAGTGTTCTCAATAGAAGCAGCTCTTCAGGGTCTTAGGCAGAAACCCTTGCTGCCTAAGATCTTTTAAAGTGCAGGTGCTGGGGATAAGACCAGGGCCATTCTGCACACGGTATCTATAGCTCTGCTTTGCAATGGAAGTCGTTCATACATTCAGGTACCAGTCGTCAAGTGGTAGAATAATCAAGAACAGAAAATGGTCTTCGTCTAGAATTGTCCAAGTCCAGGGAAGACAGAACCCAGAGATGGTCCGAAAGGCAGGAGGTCTAGTCAGCAGGGAGAGAGGGTCAATGGGGACAGGACAGTACATGTGACCCTGGAGTATGGGATGTGAGGCTTCAGATGCACATACACACAAAATCAGCAAGATACTGATGCTAGTCTAGGGTTCTGGAGAAGCAGGAGGGTCAGACATGACGTTTGCCCGACCGTGGACAGATGCCTGGAGTAAAAAATGTCTTCTGATGGAATCTCAGCTCCAACTGATGCCTTATCTCTGTCCAGGCCTGAACTTCCCCACCCAAGCTCCATCCCCTTGCCTTACAAAGGGACAGCCCTTGAGTCTGGAGACAAGCATTTCATCATCTCTTCATTACTTCCAACCTGGTGTATTTCCGAATCCTGTGTGCAAGCATTGGGGAGAAGGTAGTTCCTGGCCTGGTGTAGCTCAGTCCCCTTAGGAAGTCAGGCTCAGAAGGATCAGCCTCTGGCAGTCTGGATTCAGGGATCTCAGATTTTAGCCACCTATTCTAGATTCTAGGGGCACAAGAAAAAAAATGGCTGCTGTGGAAATGGAGTGGAACGGTTCATTTCACCCAATGATATTGAGTAGTGGTAAACTCAGGACAGACTAAGGACCCAATCCTAAGTAACCTCCTCCCCCCCCCACCCACCGATGCAGCCATGCCAATGGAACATGTTCTGCATCCTATGGTGGGAGCAGTTGCAGAGGTCTCCTCATGGTTGTCATGGACAAGCTTCTGCTGCCCAAATTGGTCTCCTCGGATCTGCACCAGCCATTTTGCTAGTGCAAAACCGAGGAGAGTAAGGGAGAGGGAAGAGGAGGGGGATCGGGGGTAGGCTCCTGCGGCAAGCCAGTGCACCTGAATCCAACCTGTCTCCCACCTGCCCCCTCTCCTCCCAGACACTCTTCCATTCCTCCCCCTCCCTGCCCCCTTCTATCCCCACCACCAGCTTACCTGCACTCCTGCAGACAGGACTGCCACCTCGCGTTGGCAGCAGGCTGCCAGCATTGCTGAAACAGCAGTGGTTCAAAAATGGCCACCGGCAATGTGCACAGTATTACCTCTGTATGTCCATTTACGGCAGTAGGACCTCTATTCCACTGTCGTAAATAAATGTTAATTTGGACTGGGCTGAAAAGAAAGTACTTCACACAATGCCGCATTCCCTTGAGTTTGCTGCCATTTCAAATGGGGATTTGTCCATATCAAGGAGGATAAATCTATCCAGTGTGGTTAAGTCGCCACAATCACTATATGGAGCCTCCATGTCCAGAAGCAGCCTATCTGGAATGATCAGTTGGGAGAGCTGGTTGCTTTCATGCCTTGTTTGTGACGTGTCCCAGAAGCATCTGGAATTCACAGTAGAACAGAGAATGCTGGACTCGACAAGCCCTTGCTGTGGTGCAGCGTGGCTTTTCTTATGTTCTTAATACCGTATTGGTCTGAGTATAAGACTCACTTTTTTCTCCTAATTTAAGTTTTTAAACTAGGGGTGCGTCTTATAATCAGGCTGTTGCAATTTAATGCCAGTGATTTAATTAATTTTTTTTAATAGCACCAAACTTTAAGGGTGCGTCTTATAATCAGGTGCGTCTTATACTCGGGACAATACGGTATGTGCACCACTGCCCCAACTCTGGCACTGTTCCCACAGCCCCCTGACGTCTGGAGCCATCAAATCCCCACAAACAACACTGAGAGCCACATGTGGAAACCAGCTGGAGGCAGCTGGCTCCCACTTTACTGCAGTGCTTTTCATGCCTCATTAAGTGCCCATCAGCATATAAACATTTATTTCCCACATAAACCTCTATCTTCAGAGGTTTATTATACAATCAAAAGGATGTGCTTTAGGCAACATCCTGGTATTTAGGGTTCAAACCCAAGACCACATTCTTTGTTATAACGTTCAGAAAGAAAACCCATGTGTTGCCTCTGTTCATACGCCTGAAGAAAAAGGCTCCTAATATTTGGTTTGCATTGCTCTTGTCAGAAAACCACTTTTGTGCAGAAAATGAAATTTAGCAAGCAATTCATTCATAATATGGGGCATTTGCTTTGGGTGTTTCATTATTAAATATCATTATGCAGCCAAAGATATCACAACTTAATATCCAGTTTCCCTACACATGTGCAGTAAATAATATTGGCACAGTTGCTAGCAGAATTTTGCTAGGAAGGTCTGTCACACTTTTCCTGCATGTATAATTGCATAATAAATCAGAGCCATCTCCAGTCTAATGTTTAAATAATGCACACACGCACACACGCTCACGCACACACACACACACACACACACACACACACAC
The DNA here is from genome assembly GCA_026170595.1 of Plestiodon gilberti rubricaudatus. NCBI lineage: Eukaryota > Metazoa > Chordata > Lepidosauria > Squamata > Scincidae > Plestiodon > Plestiodon gilberti. The sequence continues at coordinate 70,117,360 of JANXHW010000001.1, forward strand.
ACACACACACACACACACACACACAGGCTTAAGGCAACTAACTGGAAAACTTCCAAGTTGATTCCGTCTGCCTGATGATGTATACATATTTTTAAACCCGGACTTTCCAGAGAGACTATAAATTGAGAGGAAACTGACATAAGCACGAGATTTAAATTCTTGTCCTGTTGTACGGTTTTTCACAGAACCAGATATTTTTGGAAGGTCCCCAGTGAATCATCGAATCCTATTCCCTCAAGACAGGGCTGTGTAGGAATAAGAAAATTCTGCTGGATCAGACCAAAGACCCATCTAGTACAGTGTTCTGTTACTCTACTGATCAACCAGCTGTTTCTGGTAAGCTTCCAAGAGGGATGTGAAAACAACTTCCTCTGCTATTTGTCCCTGTGTGCCTCTAAATAAAAGTTGATGGCGACAAACATGGACGTTTTATGTAAAAGTCATTTATGGTAGGTGCATCTGTCATAATAAACAAATTAATAAACAATTCTTTGTTTAATGCGTGCTAAGCTGGTAGCCATCCTTGCATATTTAGATAGCAAATTCAGTTGGTTAATTTTACTTCGAAAAAGTTTTTTTTATATATAAGACCAAACTGGCTCATAACAAGCACATTAAAACAATCCATAAAAACAATTCCCCAAACTGAGAAAAATCCAACATATCAAAACTGATTTATAAGCACTATAATCCAGAAGCAGAGCAATGCACAGCACTCAGTCCAAAATAAACAGCCTCTAAAAGAAACAGCAGCCCTGACAGCTTTCCAAAAGAGCCCTGTCTTCAGAATACGCCGAAAAACTTCCAATGTGGGAGCCTGTCTGCCCTCAAGAGGGAGAGCATACCGAAGAAGCAGTGTCACAAAGGCCCTGCTTCTAGTGGAGGCCTATCAAGCCTCAAAGAAGCTAGGCTCCTGGACCCAGGCCTCAGATGATGACCACAGCACACGGGCAGTGGCATAGCTAGACTGGAGCAGAGGCAAGTAGTTCTGCAAGATTCCATTACACCGAAGTCAACGGCCCCTCCCCCTTGCTGTTGGAACCATTCTGGCAGCAATGGCAACACGCAGGACACTCCCCTGTCGCTGCCGGAATGGCTCCAACAGCAAAGGGGAGGGGCCGCTGACTCCGGTGTAACGGAGTCTTGCAGAACTACTTGCCTCCGCTCCAGTCTAGTTTCACCTCTGCACACGGGGTCTGTTTCCAACGAGTGTTCCATCCCTTTTGCTCCTGCTTCTTCCCTTGGGACCCCCCTCCCCATAATCTCTGAGCTGTCACACCGCTCTGTTTTTAGACAGTACCTGTTCTGGTTGTTGTCCACTTCTGAATGTCCGCATTCATTCTTTGGCCTTCCTTGGCCCCTTCTCTTTGTGCGTGAGTTCTGTTGGTTGCAAGACGTGCAACTAGGTCTGAGATGAGAGTGGGAATTGGAGTATCAGCTGCTGCTGTCACAAATGCCTTGACATCTCCCTAAAGCAGGGGAAAATATTATTATTCCCCTGTCTAGTCTGGCGAGAAAGGGGGTATCTCCCAAGTGAAACACCCATTTTGCCTGCCTCCCTCTCACTTCCTTGCAGTTTTTCACTCTCCAGACACTACCAGTCTAGTTAAGCTCTCAGTCCCATTGATTTCACTGGGCAAACGCATACTTGCATTTCCCTGCTAACTGGGCAAAGAGACACCTTTTCAAGTGGTGCTCCTCTTCTATTTAGCAGGGGAAGAGTAACTGTCCCTCTTCCTTCCCAGCACAGTGTTTTTTCTAGCAGCTGTTTGCTGGTGTTATTCCGCATATTTTCAGATTGTGAGCCCTTTTGAGAAAGGGAGCCATTTACTTATTTGATTTTCGAACCAATCCTACCCCTTCCTCCCCCACCGGCGTAACTAGCACGGCGATGGAGGCTGCTTTATGGCAGTCACAGAGCAGCCTCCGTCAGTATGCATTGCGGGCCCACTGCCAGGGAGACTGGAGTGGCCTCCCGCATACCGGCAGATCCACAAAGACCGGCTGGAGCAGGTAAGCCCATGCAGGGGTGGTGGTGGAGGGAGATGTGGAGGGGTTGAGCAGGGTGGTGGTGGCCAGAACGGGGGAGGGGTGGGCCGAACAGGGCAGTAATGGGACAGGGAGGAGGGCAGATCAGGTCTGGGAGGGGGCGGGATCAGTGGAGGCAGTGCATGCTGAATCTCAACCCCCTTCTCTGGCCTGATCTGCCTTCCCAGGTCAACGCGGACCTGCACTAGCGATTGAGCTGGTGCAGGTTCGAATTGACCTGTTGTGACTGCTACTACAGTACAGTGCAGTGACCAGTACTACAACTACAATCCCCAAGTACAAACATTTTCATCCAGTCACATTCATCCCTGTATGTACAGTCCCCTGATGTACAAAACAGGCTGAGAAATTTCCTTGGCCAAGTAATCTAGCCTCACAGTTAATTTGAATCAAACTCATTAAGCAGTGGTTTCCACTCTAAATATCCCAGCATTCAATGATGCAACTACTTTGGTTAGAGCAATGTTTAGTCCTCTTATTGAATGTGGATATTTCATTGGATAGTTTGGGAAACTGAGGAGAGACACAGCTTTCTACTCTAGATATCGCTCATGAGTTCATTTTACTGGAAATGGACAGCGTATCCAAAGATATACAGTACTTCTGAGCAGAATGCCCTGGATAGCCTATGTCTGAACTTCTAATGGAGTTTTCGTTCTCTCAGGAAGTGGTAGAGAGATAACAGAATATGATTTTAAAAACTGTATCTCTTTCTCCTTTTTAATAAAATCGATCTTATCCAAGGTATCATTCCTGGAAAGCCAGCTGTCAGATTTATTGCTGGCTAGAAGCTGAGTCTAAGATTAATATCCCCCAGCCACATTTCCACAAAGTGACTCCACGTGTAGGCAAGACACTTGAAGATCGGAGAAGAGTACAGGCAGATCCTCAGCTGTCTCATTTCATTGCCTTGGCTCTATTACAGGCTGTACATCCATATAAAAATATGTCTACTATATTACATTTATCGGTTTGCACATTTCTGCCATGCCAAGTCAGTGACACAAAGTAATTGCATGTGGGTGGTCCTAACTTGAGGGAAAGAGAAACCCGATCAAGTCTTGCTTTAGTACTGTACAATCATGCAATTCACCTATGCAACGAGAAACTTGAGACAAAGCACAGGCATCACTTCTGCATTCAGAACTACACGAGGTTCAGGGCATGCATTGACCTTCCGTGCAAAGATTAATTTTCCTATCCAGAAATGTTTATTCAAGTAAACCGTGTTTGCTTCTATGTTTGTGGAAAGTGAGACATGAAATGGCTCTCAGGATTGAATTCAAGCAAACAATCCGAGAAAATAGTCAGCAGTATTTGCCCATCTCTGCCAATTAAACTACTGGCCTGCCAAATCCTTTGTCTCATATAAGGCAGTCTCTATTTTGCTGGTAGTTGAAGGGGCCTAATTCTTTTCAGTGGGAAAATGTTGGTGGCTTATCTACATTATCAAGTGTTTTGTTAAGTAAACATCTCAAGTAATTCTCTGAGATAGTGTTTAAAAGAAAAAGCAAATGTTACTCTCACTCTCAACCTCACATAATAAACCTATTAAAATTGGCTTAAGTACTACAACAGAAGCTTATGTTTAATAACCACTTTGTCAAGTGATTTCTTGCTTAGAGGAGGTTGCTTGAAGACCACTCACACTGTCATAATCCTTTTGATTTCATAAGGGACAGTGCAAGTCGAAAGAGCCAATGAATTGCTGTTTCATCCTGAGGTCTTTTAATTCTCACATAATGCAGCCAGCATCATTTGAACTCCTTATTGTTAATCATTTTAGGACTCTGACTATAACGATCTTAGCTGCTAAGAAAGGTCAAATATATTTTTTCAGCAAATAAAGATCTTTTCAGGCTTAAATAAGTAGTATTACAAATTACTGGAGCTTCAACGTCTGTATATGGATCCTGTAAAATCAGGAGAAAGCAGACACACACGCGTGCGCACACACGCGCACGCGCATGTGCACACACACACACACACACACACACACACACACACACACACACATATGGGCAGCCCAATCCTAATTAAATTTCCCCATGCCAATGCAGCGGCACCAGCATGGGATATGCTGCATCCTGTGGGGGAATTTAGCAGGTGGGAGGTCTCTTTGGGGTAAGGGGACACTATGGGCCACTATGCCACAGGATGTGGTGATGGCACCTGGCCTAGATGCCTTTAAAAAGGGTTTGGATAGATTCATGGAGGTAAAGACCATCACAGGTTACAAGCCATAAGCAACCTCCTAGCTTTAGAAGTAGGTTTTCTCTGTGCCAGGTGCAAGGGAGTGACAACAGGAAACAGGTTATCTTGTTGGCTGTGTACTCCATGAAGCATCTGGTGGGGCCACTGTGAGATTCAGGAAGCTGGACTAGATGCGCCTTTGGCCTGATCCAGCAAGTCTCTTCTTATGTTCTTATGTTCTAACATGGCCCTGCGCCAGCAATATCACTGGTGCAAGTCCAAGTTGATCTGTGTTGGTGGATCAGGCCCGAGAAGGGGGGTGAGATATGGTGTGCGCTGTTGCAAAACACTTTCCGGCATTTTTGCGACAGCTTGTGCCGGCAGAGCACACACTTCGCCAGCACAGCAAGGGGATAGGATTGAGCCAACGATGTCTAGACATCTATCTAATAATAGCAAGTAAGCTAGGTTGTACGTGATGGTAACGCTTCTTAGAGACTTCCACAGATTTGGTTCAAAGCTTTAATGAAACCATTTAACTTCTATAATGTGTGTTGAGGCAATGCTTGTCCCTATGGTCTACTACAACACACACACACACACACACACACACACTCATTCATTCATTCATTCATAAAGGCATATAACTTCAAACCTCTTGCTTTAATGAACAGAACCCTTCTTATGTGCATTCTGATCATATCTGCAGTGGTGATAAGCTGGACCCAGCCAGGATCCAATGAGAAAAAGTCTAGGAAAGCCTAGAGGGAGGGCTTTCCGAGCAACGACTGAAGGGAAAAGCACTATCCCACAACTCAGACAATTGTGAGAAGTTAGAAGAAGAGTTGCTGTTAGAATACAAGTCCAACAGGTAGGCAGAAACTAGCAGTAGTAGCTGATAACTGGCCCAGTGGAAGGAGCACACAACTCTGAAAAGGAGGTATTTTCTCTGATTCTCCCAAAAGGCAGGTTTCAACCTAACCACCTTAGGTTGCAACCCTAGACAGTTGTAAGAGCAGGTGTGGTAGAAACAGGCCTGCAAGGGGAGGGGTTCTGAAAAACAACATCCAGGCTATGTTAATAGCCATTGATAGTCCCAAATTCCACTGAGTTCTCTTGCTCTTGTTGGGACAAGTCCAGCTCAAACGTTATTCCGCACACATCATCAGCACTGCCCTTGGCTGACAAATGTTGAATGCACAGGTGCCTTGAGCCATTAGCAGTGAGGCGTGTGGCTCTACAGTTTCCTCCTGATGCATTTGCTGTACTTAGTTGTGCGAATAACCTGAACAGGGTTTTTCAATTCCTATACGGATCCAAATATATCCTGATCCTGACTTGCAAGCTTTTTTTTTTTTTTTGTATAAACTCTTGAGCACAGCCAAATAGGGTTGAGCGGAATGTACACGAGTTCCTATTTTCATGTCAAACTCTGCACATTCAGTGACAGAGAACCTTTTGTCACACTCCTGAGCAAGTGATGTGAAATGTTTCTCTGCTTTTCATCAAGAAGCAGACGCAGAAGCTGGCTTTACAGTATTATAATTGTTGTGAAATGAAACCGAAACAAAACAGATTGGCAAACTGCTTTTGCCATGTTTGCGTTACTGTTTCCCCCCCCCCCCTTTTCTTTTTGAGAAGGTGACCAAACTGTTTACCTTTTCAAGTTACCCATCGGAAAATTCAGCAGCCTGCGGTTTTACATTGCTAAGGCATGTGTCAGTCTTTACATATCGGTTCCTGTCAGCAATAGCAATTGGAAAGCAATTAAAAGTACCCACCTGTCGACATAATTGGCAAGAACCGTGTTTTTTTAAATGCCGTTTTTAAAAGCTTCACAATCAAACTACTGACTAAATATTTCTATGTAGTTGACTTATGGGGGGGGGCTTTTAAGTTATTTAACAGCCACATCACCCACACTAGCCAGCTTTTTTAAGTCAGCGATATTTTGTTTAAAAAGATGTCACCAGATGTTCAGCAAAATTGGTAGCATTTCAGTGAAAAGTTTGCTTTTGTAGAAACGCCATTCTGAGTCTGGAAAGCCACTAGGCAAGGTAGATTTGCCAAATATTACTAGGACCAGACTTTGACAGTATCATCTGCTCTGTAGACGTTCATGGTACAAAGAAAAGCGCAAATGTGAATTGTTAAGATTCTCCCCTAACACCTGTTAAAAGTATAAGGGAACTTACCTAAAGAAAATAATGAAAAGGAATCATTATCTTGACCCCGGTTATGCCAGTCTTATGTTATGTAGTCACTGGATGCCATTGCTCCTAATGAGGTTAGTATGGCTTTGGAATCTGTTTCAGAGCCTTTGTATTTAAGAGGAGTCGTTGGCGAAGCATTATGCTGAAAAAGACTATAGAAAAACGGAAGTGTGTCAAATTAAATGTCTGAAAGGAAGAATATACCTTTATATGGGCTGCTATTCACTGTTGTGAGCCATACTATCATGCTAGGTGAGAAAATGGTTCCCTTTCTACCTTTGATATAGACTGGCAGTTATGGTGGTGTTAGGAGATGCTGGCTAATGATGAGAGCATTGGCTGCCCTTTGCCGGAAGGAATTTGCAAGGGGGCAGCCTCATATTCACCTCCAAGCAGCAGGGGCTAAAAAAAACCCCCACATCTTCCTTTAGTGGCAGGAGTGCTAAGAGAGTTAAAGAGAAGCTGGCTTTTGATCTTGCAGTATTCAGACATGATTTGGATTTTGGGGTACTTTGGTTTGGTGACATGGCAGGTACTGCTTGGTGCTGGCTTCTGCACCCCCATAATCACTGCTCAGCTTTCCAAAGTTACCAATTATTGGTTTGTTTAAAAGAGACAAATTCAATATGTATCCAGTGCTCTCTCCTCCAACGAGAACCAGTCCTGGAAAAGCTGCTCCGAACCTCCTGACCACTTGAGCAAAGAGAAGCATTAAATAGTAGGTGCTAGCAAGCTATTTGCCTTTGGGATACTACTTGCATAGAGTGGGGTGACTTACTGGGGAAGAGTGGCAATCAATGTTAAATAGATGTTGTTAAATAGATGCAAAAACAAGTGGTGCGTTTCTCAAGTGTTGCAGTGGCTAAATAACTGGGGAGCAGCTTATTTGGTTTCAGTGGAGATAGAATAATAGCAGGAAGGAAGAAGGAAACCATAGAGTAGGAAATAAGAAAACGTGGCATAGCAGGGACCTCACTAATGAACCTTGGGGGTTGAATGAGTCAGGACCATTTGGAGGTCTCTGCCCTGACTACTTATAGGGTTTTTACCCCTGGAGAGTGAGGACTGATCTGCTGAACCAATAGAAGCTCTTCCTGACTTTCTTTTGTCCAAAAGATACAACCATTTTGTGGGGTTGGTTCTTTGACTGCTGTGAGCAAGGGAAAGATTTAGTCCATCAGTAGTTTTGAGCCAAATCCAGACACTTGAATTCAGATTGGGGAGGGAGCAGAGGTCCTCAACCTGTCAAAAGGGACTTGACTGCTGCACCCTTTTTGGGAACTTAGATCAAGTTCCAAATATTAACAAAAGGTTGGTGGAAGACTTCAGAAGTTTGTGTACATTGTCTTTTTGTTGGTCAAAGTGGCTTTTTGTTTTTCTGCAGTGGCAGGATGTCTGAATGTTTGTGCCATGCCCTGATGGGTAGATAAGGAAGCCAGGCAATTACAGTTACCCTGGGGAAAGTTTCCACGTGGCTCCTCGCACCCAGGAGGGGTTGCAAAGGGAAAAGGAAGAAAGTTGTCCTTTTAAATCCAGCTTGGACTCCATGCCTATCTAGCATGGATCCTGGCCAAAGAGACGTGTCTGGGGTACTCCTTTGCATATACAGTAGGTTACATTGGGGATGAGGAAAACTCCTGAAATTCTCTCATCTGTGTACTATTCAAGAAGTTTTCGCTCCTTGCTTTGGATCATTCATGGTGTGACACGGAGAGATCCACCTCAGCCAAATCTGGATAATATTGTCTCCTTGATAAGGAGGGCATGGGAAGGGAACACCCACTGCTTCAGGCCAGGAGTGGGTTGATGGAAGAAGACCTAAGTTCTGCCAAGCCTTCAGTAATCTTGCAAATGATGAGCTTCATTGAATCTGTGTAGTTAGGGGAGCAGCATCACAGTGGCAGGGTCATTGTACTGGAATAAACAGATGTAATCCTTGTATACATTTGCAGTATTTTTGCACTAGAAAACACTGTTTTCAAGATGTCCTCCCTGAAGCAGAAAGTTATATGTGGTAAAAAAAAAAAAATCTCCGATTCTGACAATTAAATCCTGAGTGCCCCAGACTACGAAATGATTGCCTCGTAAGTCACACGGGACTAGTGAGCCACAAAGAGAGTCCTCCAAAATTAGAGGCATTGCTAATAACAGAATGGCAGACCCTACTGGTTATTGTACCCGCTCTTTCTCAAAGGAATCTTGCTGCCCTGAGCTGGTCTGGCCCCAGAGCTGCATATTTTTCTTTCTCTTGCATCTAGAGCTATGCTAATGTTACGCAATCCAGATAACTATCGGGTTAGCTTTATAGGGAAAAATTCCAGTAGCCTAGCACTCTCTCTGCATAACAAGGCTAATTTTAACCATGTAAGTTAAACATTTCCTGAGAAGACAAACAGAACAGAATAACAAATCGGGATTGGGAGATTAAAATAACAATGCAAAACAAGTACACGAAAGTCGGTTTTTAACGGAATTTTCATGCTTATGATTCAGAGGGAAAAAAAACTCAGGGCTCCCAGTTGGGGCAGAATAATTGATGTCCACAGTAGACGTCCCATCATTTTGCTTTGTTTTCCTGACAGTGTCTGCCTCGGAGGCTTTCGCAGGTTCATGACAGGTAGCAGAGCAAGAAGTGCAGGTTTTCTTGCCTTGGGAGGCTTACCAAACACCTATAGGCCGTGACATAAACTGGAGCCTGCTTCACCTAGGTTGGACTTCCTTGTCAACCGTATGCTACTACTGAACAGACAGACCTTCAGGGCTGGCAAGGGTAGTGGAGCAGGCCCAATTAGCATCCTGCAGACCTCAGGCTGTGAGAATATCCTGGATGTTCCCACACTTTCATACACAGCCTTGCTGTATCATGTGTCTGTAGAACGACAGTACCATAGTGACGGGGTGCAGCGTGGTGCAGATTAGAGCTTCCCCAGCATCCTGTTTGGATGACTCCGTGTCAAAACAGCGTGATAAGCACATTTTGCTCCATGCTGCTCACAGCCTGTGCATAGGCTTCTTCTAACCACCATCAGTGCATGGTATGCCAATGAATGCCAAGGAGGGCACAATGACATATGACGTGGAATACCCATGAGTGGGTCTTCTAACATTTTTCTTTTTTTTAACTTAAAAACAGCTGAGGTGTTCCGGATTAGATTAGAGCAGTGGCACTGGGGGGGGGGGCATTTTCCCTGTGCCATTTTCCAAATTTAAATTGTCACCTCTCCAAGCTGCTGTTTGCTTCACTGGCAAAATAAATAAATGCAGGAGCTTGACCTTTACTTTTTTCAAAGCAGGCCTAATAACAGCTTAGGAAGGCAATTTAGATCAGGAGACAGCTCAGGGGGGAAGAGCTAACAGCCTCCCACTCATAGCACCATTGCTCCAGTCCAGTTTGGGGCCTCTCCAATGGCTGCTATTACGTTAAAAGAAAAATGCTGGAAAATCCAACAGATCACATATCTCAAGTCAGGGTGCAGAACCTTGGGAGATTTGGTTGCAGACAGACATACAAGAGAGCCAGTCATAGATTTTGATTGGATCTGGGTCAAAAAAAGGGGGCATGTCCGGCTTAGGCCTAATGGAACAGAACCAGCAACATCAAGGTGGACCAGCAAGAAGCAAAACGCACAAACTGGAAACAGAAACGCAAAACTGGAAACAGACATTTAAGGCCAGGTAAGGTCTCAGGGGATGGCTGATAAAGAGTGCAGGCATACTCTCTCTCCCTTCCAGACCATTGAAGAAGGAGGATGTGAGAAGGAGGGGCAGAGGCAAATGGAGATCTTTGTGGGATGGGGGCCGTCGCCGCCCCGCCCCCATGGCCCGCCCCAACGTAGCGCGCTTCAGGTGCTTTTTGGCTCCTTTTTGAAGCCAAACAGCGTAAGGGCAGGTGGGAGGGCCGAAACCGCAGCCGTTCTCAGCTGCGAGGAGGATGCGACGGGGCAGGTAAGAGTGGCCCAAGCCCTGGGGTCCACCGCCCCAATCACCCCCAGTGGTGCGACGCCTCTGAGGAGGGGGGGAGGCAATAGTGTTAAGGACCACACCTCCTTCAAGAACCATAGAGGGCCTGCTGAAGAGGTCTCAGGTGACTGGACATTAGACTACCCTCCAGAGTCCTGCAGGTGGTATTGCATCCAAATTCTAACACCCCTTCTCAACATCGCATGCAGGAGTCCATGAGTTTCATCTTTGCTCACAGACTCTGGAAGCGATCTCTTGGCTTAGGATGTCTGCCACCTTATTTTGAACCCATTCTCGCTTTGAGGCGGGCGGTGGTTCGACCCCTTCTGAAGAAGCCCTCCCTTGACTCCACAGTAATGGACAACTACCGGCCAGTTTCAAACCTCCCGTTTTTGGGCAAGGTAATTGAGCGGGTGGTGGCGTCTCAACTCCAGAGGGTCCTGGATGAAGCTGATTATCTGGACCCCTTTCAATCTGGTTTCAGGCCGGGCTTTGGGACGGAAACAGCCTTGGTCGCCTTGGTGGATGATCTACGCCGAGGACTGGACAGGGGGAGTGCGTCCCTGTTGGTTCTGCTGGACCTCTCAGCGGCTTTCGACACCATCGACCATGGTGTCCTTCTGGGCCGATTGGCCGAGCTGGGGGTCGGGGGCACCGTTCTGCGGTGGTTCTGCTCCTACTTGGCAGATAGGTCCCAGATGGTGGTGCTGGGGGATGCCTGTTCGGCACCCTGGCCCTTGAGGTGTGGGCTGCCACAGGGTTCCATCTTGTCCCCCATGCTATTTAACATCTACATGAAACCGCTGGGAGAGGTCATCCGGGGATTTGGAGTGGGGTGCTATCAATATGCTGATGACACCCAGCTCTATCTCTCCTTTCCACCTGATTCCAGGGTGGCTGTTGAGGTTCTGGAGCGCTGCCTGGAGGCAGTGGGGACCTGGATGAGGGCTAATAAGCTGAAACTAAACCCGGACAAGACAGAGGTTCTCCTGGTCCGGAAATCCACGATGCAGGTACTAGAGTATCGCCCTGCTCTGAATGGGGTTGCACTCCCTCTGAAGGAGCAGGTCCGCAGCTTGGGGGTCCGCCTGGATCAACAGCTGCTCCTGGATTCCCAGGTGGCGGCTGTGGCCAGGGGGGCCTTTGCCCAGCTTCGGCTGGTGCGCCAGCTGCGACCGTACTTGGATCGTGCAGACCTGACCACGGTGATCCATGCCACGGTGACATCGCGATTAGATTATTGTAACGCGCTCTACGTGGGGCTGCCCTTGAAGACGGTTCGGAAACTGCAATTAGTGCAAAATGCGGCGGCCCGTGTGGTTACTGGGGGTAGGCGGTTCGACTCTGTCGGGCCGCTTCTTCAGCGGCTGCACTGGCTGCCGATTCGTTTCCGGGCCCAATTCAAGGTGCTGGTTTTGACCTTTAAAGCCCTATACGGCCTGGGGCCAGGATATCTGAGAGACCGCCTACTTCCATACATTCCGGCTCGTCTCCTTAGGTCATCAGAGAAGGCCCTTTTGAGGGTACCGTCGCCCAGGGAGGTGCGAGGGGCGGCGGCCAGAAATAGGGCCTTCTCAGTAGTGGCACCAACCCTATGGAATTCCCTCCCTCTTGATTTACGTATTGCTCCCTCCCTGGAGACCTTCCGGCGAGGCCTGAAAACATTCCTGTTTAAGGAGGCCATCTGAGTCCTTGCCTTTTTAACATCCTGCACAGGTGGAGTGCTGCTGCTTTTTAATGCTTTTTATGCTTCTGTTTTAATTGTAATTTGATGTGGTTTTATTAATTTTAGATGATGTTTTAGATGATGTTTTTACTAGCTTTTGTGGATTGTTTTTATTGTTTTAAATGAGTGATTATTTGTTGTATCTGTTGTTGTGAGCCGCCTTGGGTCCCTTCAGGGAGAAAGGCGGGATAAAAATATTGTAAATAAATAAATAAAATAAAATGTGCATCATAAGATTAAACCATATCCAAGTCAAAGCCCAGTTGCAATAGAATGTATTGCTATTTCTTCCTTTTACCGTTGATGTTGTGTCATCCAAAAAGGTATTCTAGTTTTACAAGATAGTAGACAAGCTATCTGCTTTATAAGCAAACTAAAAACTAGCAAAGCCTACCACTTCAGGATGACAGGATGTCTCTATTTCCAGAGACAGCCCAACATTATTTGTTCTCTGAATACACATTTCGCCTGATGAAGAACTCTATGCGGCACCCTGGCGTGATCCTTAAACCACTGATTGATTTAAGAAAAGATATCATTTCACATGGGGTTCAGATAAGACAGCAAAAGTCTTACATTACCACTGTGATCAACACAACCTGCCAGAGGCTCTCAGCACCAAAGTCCATTTTATACACATTCTATTAAAATGTAAAGGGGAAACATGAATCAGCTGTGCAGCTCCTTTCCAGGGCAAATGGGATCCACAGATCTCACCTACAGTGAGACCCAGGAACTCCGTAAATCATCCAGGGCTCAAGGATCTTACTGCAGGTGTGATCCACACAAATCCTACTTTTCACATTACTGGAAGAGGAGAATGAAACACCAGCTACTCGGGTTTCTTCTTTCCCTGCTTCTTTGTGAGGCAGGAACTGGCCCTGATTATATAACCTGAAATCAAAATGATTAAATTATTTACTCAGAAACTGGCAGGTTCTAATCAAAACATCTCCATTTAGAAAAGGAACACTTGCAGGTCATTACAGTTAGAAAAAAAAATAGTTACTAGGATTGTGTGCTGTGTAATATTGATTTTTTTTTTTCATGAACAAAACTTTTGAACCAGCAAACATTCTTCGGCTATGTAGCTCTCCTTTATTCACTTAGATGACTTCATATAGTGTACACTAGAGAGCCAATAGAAGAATCTCTCAAATAACCCTATTTGCTATGTAGTACAATATTATGAGAGATGTTTCCTCCATATATTAGGTAAATAATCTTATTAAGAATTGATAGATTGTGCCCTACTGGGCACAGTTATGACCCAGTGTTTCATTTCCTATTATCAACACTGTCCAGAATGCAACAGCTGTGCCGTGACAAAAAGAAGGGAGGGACAATAAAACTAGGGCTGGAGAAAGTATAATGCCTCAAATCCATATATTTTATACGGAAGAAGCTTTGAAAAGGTATCTCTTTGGATAATGATGGTACTATAGTGTACCTCTAAGTTTCCTTGTCTTTGGTGGGATCATCACGAAGTGGGACATAAGTATTGGAATGCTTAACCTTGCTGACCCAGCGGACTATTGAAAACAGGTGGAGGTGGTGATTCAGTCCAGCAATATTGCACCTTTTTAAGAAAAGGAAACATTTACTCATACCTATGGGCAGCTGCTCTTGCCCTAATGACGCCACATATGATAATCATATAGAACTGCTTTAAGTCAAACTAGTAAATCACATTCCTCAAGAGGCCTCACTGTTGGACAAGTTCGCTGGATATTATTGCTTTCATTTACTTTTCAAAATCTGATTTTGTCTGATTTTTTTTTTTTTTTTGCAAGTTGAACTGTTCTTGCAAGAAGCGTATTTTGCATTCTTCTACCCCACCTCACCCTCAAAATGGGCAGGTGGATCAGGCTAGAAAACCAACTTGAAATGGAGTGTTATGCATGGGTATACTGAGTAACTATAAGGACGTAACAGAAAATGCTGCAAGCAACAACAGCTAAACTACCGGTAGATCCTCTCTTATCTATGCCCAGTTAAAAAGCCACTCTGTGTTTATAAGTAGTGGGTAAGTAACAGCCAAACTAGGTGTTCATGTGAATGCATTGTGGTAGGCTTCTAATACTGGACAACAACGCACAATTTGCCTCTGAAATGAAAATAGCTAATCTTTACTAATTTTGATGTGCTGAAAATGAAAATGACAATAAAATCTGTCAATTTAGGAGAAGCAGTCTGCATTGCATACATAGGTGTTGTAAGTGCCGTCGGGCATTTATCAGTACATGTCTATGGAACTATCTGTTGCAGATCTCTCACAATCCGTAACCAATTTTGCATTTTCATTGACATATTCGTGTTCAGCACCTCAATATCTATAAGAAAGGATTAATTAGTCTAGGGGGCATGACCTTCGTTAAAATTTGTTGTCCAGTGTAAACTGAAGCACATTGTTTCTGTCTGTCTGTCTGTCTGTCTGTCTGCGCGCGCGCACACACACACACACACACACACACACACACACACACACATACACACACACACACACACACAAATACAATCATCCAACCACAGAGGGGCAATCCTGATCAGGACCATGGTGGAGGGGAAGGGTTAACCCTTTCTCCTTTTTTCCTACCAAAAATTACCCCCGTTCCATGCTGCTATTTGCAGCAAATAGCTGCTTAAGGGGAAAATTAAGGGGAACCCCCCACTGGGGGGGGTAAGCAGGAAATAGGCACAAGGCAACATAATTCATCTACTTGTGCACCATGGTTCCAACCAGGATCAGGGCCTACACAGCTGCTTTTTGTGACCCAGAGCTACTTCTGATTAGAGAAGGTGACCTCTTACCAACACATTTCCATGAACAGCTCATTGGAGCCTACAAGGGTTAATGATATCAGGCCAGAGTAGTTTTTGTTGCTATGGTGAGATCAAAATCCATGTACTCCAGTGGCAGGCTTGCCATTGATTTCACTGGCATATAGACTACACCCCTTTGCACACATTCACACAGTTCTTATTTATGGAACCGAGTGTGCGCGTGACTGATGGGGATGGCTGCAGCCTTTGCAATTGACTTCCTGCTTCCAGAGTGGGAGGCCTTCCCTTTTTTTTTTCCTAGAACACTTCCCACATTCCTAGTTTTGTATTACAGTGCTGAAATGGGAGGGTAGGAAGCTGTCATCTGCACACGGCCTTAGTGAGCAGATAACGATTGGCCCTAACCCATCTCCAAATTATTCACAGCTATGTGGCTTGTCAGCATTAGCCCCAGGAACTCCGTAATCTACACTAGTCGTGAAAACCTCAAATCCACAAGCCCCATTGAAGTGAGCAAGGGCAGCACGAGTGCTTCTGATGCTGTTCCCATTCATTTCAATGGGACTTGTGGAAGAGAATTTCACGGAGAATGGTGCCCTTCAGCTTTAATGCACTGTAAGATTTCCTGTTACTGAGGCCTGTATCAACAGCCAACTGTAATTGGAACAGTTTATTTTGAAGCAGTAATTCACCGGTAAAGCCAAAGAGCCATTTGAAAGCCTTTCAAAACAGCCTTCTGTAAGCCAATTAAAAACTGTACTTCAACAGGAATTTTAGAAAAACAGACATTAAGTGCCAGCTTTGAAATTGACAAGATCAACAAAGTGAGCTAAAGTGCATTCTGCTCTCTAATTAAATTCAGTCTAGGACCACTATAATCGGTACTTGTTGAATTGTTTTGCCCTTTAATAATGGTTCTTATTTCCCTCCTTCCCCATTTTAGGAAGAGAACCTTTGAAGTTACAGGTACTTTAAAATTAGTTACTTGCATAGTCAAAATGGCCATAGGATGGAACACTGAGTATCTCAACTGAGGATATTCATGCAGCAGTTTCACCATCCTCTTTAAAGTCAGACAATAATAATTTAGGGGGCTTAGAAACCTAGAAACCTGCTTTATACAGAATCAAACCATTAGTACATCTCACTCAGTACTGCACACACTGACTGGCAGCGGTAGCTCGCCAGGGTTTCAGACAGTGGTCTTTACTAGTCCCTACCTGGCCCATGATTGACAGCCCAATCCTGTGTAAGAAACGGTACCTAAAGGGCTGGACGCCATATCCTATCGAGTTCCCGGGCTGCCCCAGGGCAGCTCGGGAACAACTCAGGAGAAAGGGACGATCGTCCCCTTCCCCCCGGTGTAAGTGGTGGTAGGCCCAATGGGCCTCCTTGAATGTAACGCGAGCTCCCGAGCTCGCTTACATTCGCTCTGCCCATGTAAGACTGGGCCGGTCCTGGAGAGGGCTTGGGATACGGAGTATCTTGCCACCAATATCCCTGCCCTCTCCAGGCCCTGGGGCAGCCAATGGCCACCCTCCCTACCCACCCAGTCTGCCCCAGCCAGGGTGGAACTTACTACTCTTGTGGGCGCAGGGACGGGTAAGGGCCTCCGGCCGCTGCACCAGCAGTCCTTACTTTCCGGGTGCCATAAACGCACTTTACGGCACATTTACGACACCCTACACCGGGGGAGCGCGCGCTCCCCCGGCGTATTTCTACACTGGATTGCGCTGTGAATGTGGGAACTTTTGCATGCAAATTTACACCTCACATACAATCCACCCCTTAATCCTTTTCTTACATATACAACCCATCCAGCAGTACTGCTCCAGAACTTCCTTTCCTTTCATTGGGCCTTGCATATGGAAGCCATGAATGACTGCAGGGTGCACAGACACAATTCCTGGAGGACCGCATTCTTCCTTTCTTGGTTGTGCGGACAATTGGCAGGACACACAAAGGCAATAGGCATGAGACATAGTTTGTCCTTAATGCAAAATTCCAATTCCATGTCCACAGCATAACAAGCATTTAATCGTATGCAAACTTCTTCAATTTACATAATTATAAATGTATGTCAAGTGGTGCAGATGTTGCATTATTTGGGGCTTGATGATTCTGTCTTGCCCACCCCTCATGTAAAAGTGAAACATTCCCCCCCTTCCTCTAAACTTCTAAAGAGAAAAGGCTATGGATGCAGTACTAATGACCTCAGAGAAGTGTGAGGAGAATCAATTGTTTCTTTACAAAACAAATGCTGTACGGGTTTCCTCTTGTTCCTAATAAAAGAAGAAAATACCTTCAAACTTCCTATCCCAGTTGTTACCACAATGCTGTTAGGGTCCAAGTCTGTTTTCTTCTGTGTACCTGTTATTCTTTACCTGAATGGGATGTCGAGCATTTGACAATACAAATAATGGAAGATGGACAGACCAATAAAGATTCTGTCAGGACCCTGATGGAACATTACCAGAAAGAATAACTATGCTTCTTCGCCATTATGCTGCCTCTTTCAAGGCAGGATATAAAAGTGCAAGACTGAAATACTGCATCCCCTTTTGACAATTCTCTTTCCTATTTCCAGAAGTTCTAGATGCCCTCTAAGACCTTCCCAAAATACAGCCCTAAGTACTGACGAACGGAAGGCCAATGTTAAATTCATCTCTCAAAGTGCCCTTCTTTACAACAATTGCATTTCACTTTTGGAGCTATGAAACTGAAAACCGTGTATATGTAGGCTGGCATTTTTCATTTCCTTTCAGCTCCCATGAAGGACCTTATCTCAGCTTGGCATCTTAGATGATGTGAAATAACCAGAGCTCGTCTACTCTGTCTCTGTAATCATAGCTTCTCATTTGGATGCAGTATCAGGACTGAATGCAAATAAAGGAGTTTTAGAGTTAATAAATATATAATAAAGAAATATGTATAAAGAAACGTAAATAAAATTGTTTTCTGTTTTTCTAATATAAACACAATAATGCTCTTTTGCAACAGCAACAAGCATGATATGAGAATTAATCATTTCAGCACCTCTAAGAATAAAGCAACTTGTTATTATGATGGGATAGCAGAAAAGAGAAAATTTAGCAGCAAGTTATGCAATCTCATTAGGAATCAGGAGAGAATATCCTTGTTATTTCATCTGACAAGCCACAGTCCTTCTCACTCCCTTTCTTATGTGATGGGCAGCCAATCCTATCCGGGAGCCATAGGGCCTAGCGTGGAGCCCCATGCCATATCCTATGCACCAGAACAGCAGGCTGGAGGTCTCAGGGTAAGAGAATGACTGTCCTCTTACCCCGGGTAAAGCCCCAGCCTGCACAATGGGGCTCCTCAGGGTCAGCGCCACCTAATTCGGTGGCACTTACCCAAGAAGCCCCATGTTGGGCCTGGAGACCTGGGAGGTTCGATAGGATATGGCATCTGACATGGACACCGATCCCACTCCCCTCCCAGGCCCAATCCCCCCTCTGCCCTCTCCCCACCCTCTCTGTAGTAACGAATTGTCTGTCCTTCCCAGTGGCGATCCTCGGGGGGGCACCGACGCCATGGCCCCACGTGACCCGGGTGTGATGTCAGCTGCGCGCGCCCAGTGCGGCTCCAATCACAACCCCCCCCCCGTTTTACTTACTATTTTGGAGCCGTACGAGCTCCAGGGCAGATGGGAGGGCCAAACACCAAGACTCCGAAGCGGAGCAGATGCATCCCAGAGGCAAGTACACCCCTTCACCGCCACGTCCGACCCCCGCCCTGGGGCCCACCCACCCCCGCCCTAACCCTGACGACACTTCTGGTCCTTCCTTCGCTGGCTCCTTGGAGCTGCCAGAGGAAGAGGGACAATTTGTTACAACAGACAGTTGCCCTAAAAACAGAGCTGCAGAACCCAGAAGAGTTTTTCAGTGATTTTCAACCGCTGTGCTTCACACCTGTGGACCTTTCGCGGCACACCAATTTGCCGTGGCACACTGGTTGAAAATCTCTGACCTAAAGTTGTGTTTAACTGGGCAAAGAAGCGCCTTTTAAAATTGTGTCCTCTTATATTTACCAGGGGGAGAGCAATTGTCCACCCATGGTGTCCTTTCCAGTGGCTGTTGCTGATGTCTCTTCTGCATCTTTTTTTTAGAACGTGAGCCCTTTATCGATTTATTTTACTATGTAAACCACTCTGTGACTACTCTTGTTGAAAAGCGGCATATTAATATTCTTATTAACTTTTTATTAATAATAAGTTACATGACTTGTCTTGTCACAAATAACTTAAGTCATGTCTTGACTCTGGTGAGCATTTTGCCGTCTGAAGCTGTTTTGGCCAAGTGTGACATATCATAATGGACTTTCATTCTTATGGCAAAATGGATAGAGTATTGGATTTGACTGTAAGCTATCCAAGCTGAAATTCCCTTTCAGATGTAGGCCTGACTTGGGTAGCCTTGGAAAAGTCATTATTCCTCTGCCTGACCTACTGCATAGGGTTCTTATGAGATGAGATAAGGTCTGTACAATACAGATAGACAAGTGACTCTATGAATTCACAGACACTGAAAAGGCACTTTTTTCTCTAGTCTAGTGTTTACAGACTGTGGTGGTTGACCATAAGCAGACAACAGGGACAGGGAAGATAGAGAGATACTGTAATTAATAGTGCAGTAATTGACTCTATCTGTCCCTGACCTCCATCCATAATTCACCCAGAATGAAAAGCCTTCCTGGGCAGCAACGACGAAGCAACTCTTAGGATAAAGGTCACAAACAGAAAGGGTTTGTCATCAAGGTTGTCTTCAGGTTTTCTCAAGATTGTTTCAAATGCTCCGTTTTCCTTTGAATTCACCTTGGATTTCAAGCAGAGATGTTCTTTCAAGATTGTACACAAATATTTAATAAACAAAAAAGCTAAACCTCCTCTATGCATCTTGTCACAGCAATCAAGCCCTCAAGCTGTTTATTTCCTTTTTCATCTTCCACTGTGATGTGTTAAGCACTTCTTCATAGTTCTTCATCTCCACCTCAAACCCCAACAAGAGATGTATCGCTCTTGAGATTCCTGTCCTCTAGCTATCCTTAAGCACAAAGGCATCTAAATTACTGATTCTAAATAAAATGTTAAAAGGCAACATTATTATTACACAAACATGGGTCTAGTACAGTTTCTGTAGCTGCATCTAGTATGGACATTGTAGGACATTGTATTCAGACATAAAGTGTGAGATTGTTATTGTTGATGTAATTTTATTTCATCATCCATATCCATTGCCTTTACAAAGGTTCAGTTACCAAACTATGCAAAGATACAAATGCAGAGTAACATTTTAAGACTGCCCACATCTCACTTTAATCCAATAAATCCTTCTTTTAAGACCTCTATCCTTGAGATGTGCAAGTGCATGTGATGAGCATATTTTTTTTCCCATGAGCAGTTAGTGTGCCTTCTGGGACCAAGTGCCTCATTGGGATAAAGTGCCAGATAAAAGAAGACAGAGACAAGCGAGTGAAGCATCTGTGCAAGAAGGTAAATGCAATCTCTAACATTAATCTTTCTCAAACGTACGTTTTAGCTTAAAGAAAGTTAATCTAACTTGAGGAAGTGGTCATAAATCGCCACGGAGCGGCGATCTAAAGTTCAGATAGACCTGCTGAGGGGCCTGCAAGCCTTCCCGCACCCCCCCCCCCGAAGACATCAGGACCCCCAGTGAGTGTAAAATGGACACTCCCCCCTGGCAGCGGCGCGATTCCCAGGATCGCTGCTGCTGCTGTCCCCACCCCCACAAGACTCCAGGTTCTCCCCACCTCATGGGGAGAACTTTGGGAACCACTGGTCTAGAAGACAGAAGCAGAGGTTGTTAGTATGGGATCAGATTGAAGAAGAATGCTTTGTCTTCTGGGCCAGTTTATTAATTTAATCTGGTGGTGTTGAGTGTCCAGGACATCACCACAGACAGCCACCACCTCTGACAGATGCCTTCCTCCCTCTTGCTCCCTGCCTTTTAAAAAGGCAAAAAAGGTTTCTGGAGGGAAAGAAGAGTGGGAGAGAAGTTGCTCTGGGGCTCTAGTCTCCCCCCTCACGGCCTCTCTGCCTTTCAAAATGGCAGAGTGAGAAAAGGGGCAGTGGCAGCAATGAGGAGGAGCTGAGCTTGATGTGGAGGAGGTGCTGGAGGTGCAGCAGGATGATGTTGGGAAAAGGTGGGGGAAGGTCGTGGGGGAGGCACAGGAGGGAAATGGGGAGGGAGCAACAGCACAGATGATGAGGAGAGGGTGGGGAAATGTGGAGGTGCAGGTGTGGGGGCAGCATGAGAGAGAGGTGTGGGGGAGAGAGGGGGCTCAAATTTGTGTGGTGAGCTTTGTATCACAGGGAGCATCATTTGGCCTGGCTTGGGCCAGGCCAGTTTGGTTTTAATTTTGAACGGTACCATGAAACCTGCCTTTTTGCAATATACTTTGGAGAGCTGGATTATACGATATAACTGTTCAGTGTTCAATTCACACCTGATAGGATTCAATGAGCACATATGCAAATTGATCTCCCAGCTGCAAGGGTAAGTAACATGGTCTGCTGAGGGGGCTGTTCTTTCATCCATTTTGCATCTTTAGTATTGTGGTGATTTAACAGTTGTCTAAATCCCACAGTCTTTGGCTAGAAATAAAATTAACTTCCTGTTTTATGCAAACCCTCTTAAAATAAGCTGTCATCTGAGGGGAAGGAGACAGTGGTACCAAATGAAAGTAATTAATATTTGAACTTTTTAAATCTCAATAAGGTCTGATGCTATTGGGCTTCAGAGAGTATAGGAACCTCGTGTTTTACATGTGTTTGATTTAGACGCTTTTGCAATAATGCAGTTGTTTAATTAATAGGTAAAGGTAAAGGTGACCCCTGACAATTAAGTCCAGTCGTGTCCGACTCTAGGGTGTGGTGCTCATCCCCATTTCAAAGCCGTTGTCCGAAGACGCCTCCGTGGTCATGTGGCCGGCATGACTCTCCTTGCCGCAGCGCGTAGCATGCGGCTGGAACACGGAGCGCTGTTTACCTTCCCGCAAGCGGTACCTATTTATCTACTCACATTGACATGCTTTGGAACTGCTAGGCTGACAGGAGCTACTTCCCATGCACTCCCACTTGTTTTAGGGAAGGTGTGGCTTAAGGGCAATCATTAAAGAGGAGTCCAAGGAAGGCAGACTATTCGGACAGTTTAAGAGAGGGATGGAGTGGGGGTTGTGTCTTCAGTGGGTGCAAATGGCTCTGGCTTGTCTGTGCCAGAGGGGGACACACTGGAAGGCTAGCCCTGAGGGGAAGGGCAGAAACAAGGGGAAGTACGGTGGACACACCTGTTCACTTGCCTTTTGGGGGAGCTGCTCCAGGAGGGGACGAGCCAGCAGCAAGCAGCAGCTGCCATGACCACAGAAGAAGAGGAAGTAGGGGAGGTAATTAAGCAGTAGCAACTGGAGAAGGGGAGGCTTCTCACCCTCCCAGCTGGATAGAGTAGAGGGAGGACCTGGGAAGAGCTGCTTCTAGTCAGACAGCAAGCTGCCTCACGCCCCCCAGTGGTACTCTGAGACAACATCCTGTGCAAGGCTTTGTCTTGCGTGATTGACTGGCCAGCACAAACATTTGCACACAAGCAGAGGCGTTTCTACGGTAGGGGCCCTACCGTAAGTTGCGCCCCGTGCTAGTACCGTGTTTACAAACCGGAGCAAGGAGGCCCCGCCCCCTCGCTGTCGGAGCCATTCCGTGCAGCGAAGGCGAACAGGCAGGAGAATAGCTCCCTGGTATGGGAAAAAATGGCCTGGCCACTAGGAGCAGGGATGCGCGGTGTGGGGGCAGCAGGCGAGGCAGAACCGCCCTGCTGTCATCCATGGAAAATAGCCGCAGCCAAACCCTGAGATTGTGAATGCGCGCCACCCACTTTCTTGGGTGAAAGCGGATGGCGCATGTGCGCAATCACAGGGTTAGGCTGTGGCTATATTCCATGGATGACAGCAGGGCGGTTCTGCCTCACCAGCCGCCTGCCGCACCACACGTCCCTGACCAGGAGGCAGCTACTGAGAGAAGCTCTGATACTCCTTTTACACTTTAAAAACAGTTTAAAGAACATTGTACAAGCCCACCATGCTGTCTTGCTACAAGGTAAGCTCCCTCATCTGCCTTTTATCATATAAGGGAATGAGGATGAAATGAACCACCTGCTGTTCAGGTCATTTGGGCCCAGTCAACCTTTGTTTTGAGTTGCATAAAATTGGATTGGATTGATGTGAAGCTTGAGGGTGGGGTCACAAGTCAAATAATCAGGTTCAGGTATCCAAAAGTGCAGATGTTGCAGGGTAATATCTCTCAATAATGACATTTCTCCTGCTTCAAACCACTCTCTGTGCTAGAAACCCAGGATAAGGAGAGAGAAAAAAACATCAAGTTTGTCTCATAAAAGATCACTAAATTGTCTTGATCCTGAAAGGGCAATCTTTGCAACAACAACAACAACAACAACAACAACAACAACAAGAAAGAAAGAAAGAAAGAAAGAAAGAAAGAAAGAAAGAAAGAAAGAAAGAAAGAAAGAAAGAAAGAAAGAAAGAAAGAAAGAAAGAAAGAAAGAAAGAAAGAAAGAAATTGCATGAGTGGTTTGCCTTTGCACATTCAAACAATTGCATAATGACAAAATCCACCTTAAGGATATGGAAATCAGCCTGTCGTGACCCTTCTCTGGATCAAGTCCTTTGGTGCATCCTGACACAGGTGGTTAGTTCAGTGCTGGCATCACTGACAGTTCTGATCATTTTTGGCAGAAACGGATCCAGGTCTGCGGTGGGCGGGCGACGCCGCTTCCACACCCCACCCCACCCCCACGGCCACCGCCACGCCTCACCCCCCGGCGCTTTTTGGCTCCTTTTTGGAGCCAAACAGCACCAGGGAAGGTGGGAGGGCCGAAATGCAGCCATTCTTGGCTGCAAAGAAGCAGCGGGGCGCCGGAAGCGGTGGGACAACAGGTAAGCGCCGCCCGCTGCAACTCGCACCCTGGGGCCCAACGCCCCCAGTGGTACGACGCTTCTGCTTTTTGGAGATGCAGGATGGGGTCCCGGCTGCGCCCTTGCCCCTTTGCTTCCAGCTAGACACTGATGCTCTCAAATCTGAGAGTGCTGACAAGTGACAACAAGTCTCTGTGGATATGCATTTAGCTGCTCTTTCCTGTATGATTTGTCACTATACATACTGTGAATAACCAGTACACTTGACAGCTCATCCCACGATCTGCCTCCAATTGTCTTTTAATGCAGCTTGTCCCTCTCTCTTTCACTGCATGAAGATTTTCACCTTTAGCACTCCCTGGAAATGACCATCCAATCCAGTGCACTGGGTAAGTCAATCGATATGGTGATCAACTCGTTCCTGCACATACCAGTGACTCAGAAAAGAACAATGCCTCTTTGTCACCATGGACCAATGGAAGGCATGCCCCAGGACAAGTTTTTCATTGATTAATGTCGTTATTATCCCACAGAACATAGCTATATATTCCTATGCAGAGTCTTTTCAGAACACAATCTTCTTGACGTTCAAAAATAAAAATACACTGCAGCAAAATATGTTTTGCCGGCAGCCAAATAAGGATGTAGTTCATTCCCTTTTTTAAAAGATAATATTTCCATATTTTTCTTCTTACTGTTTGTTGAGATACAGGAAATCTGAAAATGAGACAGTGTCTTCTCCTGTGCCACTGCCTCTTATTGAGACCTACTGCTGTTACTGTATCATTAGTTGCCTCAAGTTATAGATGCATGACTGTAGTTGATATAAATAGGTGCCTCTACCCACAGGATATATTTTTTTCTTCCATTGAGTTTTACAGCCTTATCAACTTTGATATTGAAAAAGATTGTTACAGAATATGTCTTATTCTGAATCATTGGTATTCTTCTTTCCTTTCTAGGGTGGAAACAACCCCTCCCTTTTAAAAATCCAGTTCATTTCTTTCCCACCATGAACTCATGTCTACATGGAATCGGTGTCGTCAATGGCAGTTTTGGCATTGGTTTACCCTGTGCAGGAACTGCAAGCCGCCTCCTATAATTTTATACTAATTTTCATGCAATACTGTAATGGTTCTTTGGTCGCACAAAGAGAAGGAACTGTATCCTCTCTTGGGCATGTTGAAGTCTTACAGTTGATGGGAATAATCAAAGTGGATTAATGGGCAATTAGTGCCAGCTAGACGTTCTACCTTTTTTGATTACCAGCCGCTTGGAATATACACCCTTCCAAAATACACCCACCTGGAAAGGGCAGAGTAGGGTAAGGCAGGAGGAAATGAAATTGCTTGGATGTGTACATGAGTCACCTTTTAAATCTTGCTTTGTAAAATAAGCTACCCTGGTGGGGAAATGGGCTTAGCTGATTATGAATTGGAATTAGGATTACCCAGGGACTGGCTCCTCAATCCTAGAGCACCTGCTCAACCTATATGTTGTAAATACACAGATTTTAATAAAGACATCATAAAGCTATAGAATTTTTTTCCTCCCAAGGATATTGACCTTACAAGGTTGGCCTGCATTCCCTACCACGCAAGAGCAGGGTAATGAGCAAGATATGTCATCAGAAATATACCTTGTACCATGAATGCAGACATGCATACTGTTTAATTAATTAATTACATTTTTATAACACCCTTCCTCCAAGGAGCTCAGGGTGGTGTACACAGTTCCTTCCATCCTTTTGTCCTCACAACAACCCTGTGAGCTAAGGTTAGGCTGACAGATAGTGACTGGCCCAAGGTCACCCAGGAAGCTTCATGGCTGAGTGGGATTTGAACCTGAATCTTCCAGGCCTAAGTCCAGTGCCAGAACTGCTACACCATCCTGGCTCTAGTACTAACATTCAGTGTAGTTTAACCATTTCAATAAAAAGAGGTGCTGTGTTTTGTTCAGTGGGTTCACAGAAGTCCAAGTGATCCATGAATCTTCGTCTGCAGTGGATAACAGCCTCAAGAACATAAAATGGAAAGTAAATTCTCGTCAAGTGCAATATGCCATCTATTATTGTGGTAAGAGGGAAGAAATATCATGGGAGCCATTTCCCAGTCTCATCTGACATCTCTCTCAGGCAGAAAAACCCTGAGATGTGCCCCCTCCCCAGATGTAACCTAATAGTTCCAAAAAGTGCATTGACCTTCTTTTGTTCTGAATGACTCTTTCAATAACCTCACCAAGAGAAAGAGAGTCATAATGGCACACAACCAAGAAAGTGAAAGCTAAAATAAAACTGTTAAAGCCTGGGTAAGGTGCAGATGAAAACAATTCAAAGGGAATAATAGCTGAAAGTCTGCATGAAAAGTTGGCCGAGAAACTCACCAGACTGTTTAATAGAATCTTTTGGGACCAGGAAATGCTTCCAAAAGTCTTTGAAACAACATCACCAATGTATTTTAAAGGGAAAGGAGTTCAATGAGGTCAGCAGGTGGCAAGGCCTGCTTATAATTGTTGTTATTTTTATGACACTTACATAGGCTAGGCACTGCTCAACAGGAAGACAAAATGAGCCTACGGTACAGATTTATTATCTAATATTATACGCTTCTGTGACTGGCTTATATTTGTACGGCAAATACAACTCTGCTTCTAGAAACTGTATGGTATATTGACTGTTCCAGCATCCTATATCGTAGAGAGTCGTTAGAGTTCATCACTATTTTGATAACACGTACTTTCTTTTCATACTATTAACCTCTTTTTGTTAGACTGCAAAGATAAAGTTCAAACAAACCCTGGATTAAACCCTGAGACAGGACACAGCAGGAGGAAACACAAAAAAATCACAGACAATGTTTTAATTGATTCAATGCTTCAATGCAATCTAAAGACAAGCACATAATTACATACAACATGTTTTAAGGATTACCCAGGACCTCAAACACCAAAGAGAATATGAAAGAATCTATACAAGAAAATAGCATCAAAGAATGCTTTGTCATGATCCCTAGCCTTATATCTAATATCATAAGAGGATGACTGCAGTCCTAAGCACACTTATTAGGAAGCTGTTACAAGTGGTTTTTTTAAAACAATTATTATTTTGTATTATTTCCTTATATTCATGTAAACCATGAGCTATGCATTTCTGGACTATTTTCCTAAGTCTCTATGGACCCATTGCTCCTCCTGAAACTTGACCTTGGCGCTCAGAACTCTTGGCCTCTGCTATGCAAGTCATATATGCTGGAGAAGGAGATAGAAGGAGATAGACAGAAGGAGATAGAAGGAGAAGGAGATAAGATTGCAAAGTACTGATGTACTGATGTCATACTGGTCCTCTTTGCCCTATAACTGTTGTCCTGTTTGCCTGAGCAGCTGTATCAGGGACAGAAAGAGCATAGCGGTACATTGATCAGTGTGGGGGCCGGCCAGGGAAAGTGTGTAGATAAGTTACGGCCCAATCCTATAGTGCAGTACACTGGCAGACCCCAAGGGGCCGATCTCAGTGGCACGCCAACGCCATATCTGAAACCTCCATCTCAGCCCAGACACAGCCCCAGAAGTCTCCTAAAGGCTACGCCAGCAAAAGAGCTGATATAGCGAGTTCCATAGGGGACCAGGCAGCAGCTGAAAAGTAAGTAAATGTTTGCTTTGCCTACCTTTCCCAGTCGGCCTGGTCCCCAGGATGCAGCAATCACTGGGTCAGAGCGAGGCCCTGCACCGTGCACGCTGGCCCAGGATAGGATCAGCTGGTAGGGTCCTCCCACTGGCCATGCCTTGACTAGCAAATAGCACGCCTGCATCCGCCTATAAATATTGGCAGCCTGCCCAAGTGACTCTGTGATCCAAAGGTGAGGTAAAGACCACCTGTGCCTTTGCACCATTTTTGGGTCTCCACAATGCTGCATGGAACCAAGCATATCAGGCTCTCAGACTGTGACAGACTGTCTCCGGGAGGGAGAGGTGTCTGCACTTTTAACCCTTTCTCTGTCCTCTCCACCATCGCTTCCCTCTGTCTCTTCCCTCTTCCCCTGTCTAAGGCTTAGAGGCTGGTATAAAAAAAAAGGCTCCCTTGAATTCCTCCCCTGAACGTTGTTCCTTTCCCTACTCTCTTGGTGCACAAAATACACATTGCAAACATTCATGCATCATGATTGATACATTCTCATATTTGTTAAGGTTGTTTGATGTTTCTTACTGTATATTGTATTTAGGACTGTACTTTTACAATAAATCTTTAACCTTTTTGATTGGAAACTCTCCTTCTCTCCCAGTGCTTTTTTTTAAAAGAGGGTGTTCCTTCCTTCCCTTCTACACAGCGCTAATCTGCAACCTGTCTACATTCCTTTTGTAACAGGAGCTTCTTTTCTTTGCCTTTTTACACAGGATGGGCAGAATTGGCCATCCTGTGTTCTTCTCCAGGAATGTCTTTATTAAATAATTCCCCATACAGCTCCCTTGATAACAAAGCCATTCCCATTCATTTCAGCCAGGAACTCACCAGGTGGTCTTAGCTCCCCATGTGCCAAACAAAAGTTCTGCCTAAATCAGGGGTGGCACAACCTAGAACGCCACACACACACACACACAAAAGTCCCAAACCTTTACCATGCTTCTCACACACTGCTGTGAAACCCAGAAGTGTGGCAGTTTCAGTTTCATTTACAGGGACAGCACAAACGCTCATGCTGCCCTTGTAAATGAAACAGGCAGAGGTGTTGCCAGGGGGGCAGGGGGCAGTCCACCCCCGGGCCACACACGGAGGGGGGATGACAAAGAAGGCGGTGGTGACAACTGCTCCATTTTGACGGCGAGAGCAGCGGCGATGGGTTTGGTCTACCATCCCGCCCTGCTTCTCCAACGGGATGTGCAGCAGCAGTGGCGGTGACGTCACTTCCGGTAGTGATGTCACGGGGGCGCATAGCAACGTCACTGGAAACAGGAAGTCCTGCACTTCTAGGTTTCACAGTAGCACACAAGGAGCACAGTAAGGAGGGGAATGACCCGCTTCTCACTCAAGTGAACAGAAAGCAGTTCAGTACAGCTTGTGTTGGAGGGAGGTGGCAGTGGCAGACTTGGAGTGAGAGGCTCCCCAAATCTGCCTCCCCAGACACCTTGCAATGTGCAGCCTATGCAACCTGCATCAGGTGGCTGCATGTATGGGCCTGCACTGGCCTCTGTTTTGACAAGGTGTGCGTCAAACCGGAAGTATCTCTTATTTATTTCACACAAAAAATTGCTGGAGATTCAATCCAGAACAGGATTACAGCACTCAAGGAAGTTAACTTTTCCCTGCAGAAAAGCATCCCTGGTGTTCCTATTTGCCCCTAAGGCATTTATTTGCTGCCAAAGCAGTCCATCCGAGACCCTTCCCATTTTAAGCACACAAAGATGCAGCTAGCCACCAGAGTCGTTTGGCACTGAGATAATATGCAGTGCTTTGAAA
This sequence comes from Plestiodon gilberti rubricaudatus, assembly GCA_026170595.1. Lineage (NCBI taxonomy): Eukaryota > Metazoa > Chordata > Lepidosauria > Squamata > Scincidae > Plestiodon > Plestiodon gilberti. Next base: position 70,146,695 of record JANXHW010000001.1, read on the forward strand.
TCTCTGCAAAATTTACAGCATAAATACCCCCCAAATGGAAAACCCTTAGAAAGCACTTTAAAAATGCAACACCTTAGGACTAAACTCTTTGTTAAAGTGTACAGGATCAGGGTGAAAGGCTAATAGCAAAACATACCAAAAAAGGAAATCTTGGAAAGCTTAAGGCAAAGGTTTGGGTTGTTTTACTTGATACTGTTATATTAATAAGAAGCTAACAATGAAAAATGGGTTTTCTGATGGGTTTTGAAGGCAGTCAGGTAGCCAGTTAGCCATCCGAAAGGGCAAAATTGTTCCAAAGATTCTACTACATGAATAAGATACCGGAAACACAAGGGACAAAATTAAGTTAAAGTCATTCATGTCCACATATCATCACAGATCAATACAAATTTAGTAATCCATGGGCAGGAAGCATCGTGCACATTTGTTTGCAAGGCCAGAAAGATCTATTGGCGCATTAGCTTGTTGTTTCTATTCTTGATGTGGCATCCAAATATAACTATCATGATATATAAGGTATGAAAACCTCCAGTGTAGTTTATTACCAGGAGAACTGGGTGGTTTTGACAGATAGCGATTCTATTAGCTGGCCTCTGGGGCTGGTAGCTGATGAGAATTCAGTCAATATGTTAACCTTAGGAGCCACTCAGACATATCCTGATAGTGACCATGGTACAAGTAATGTGTCAAGAGGAAAAAGAGAACATTGAGGTTACAGTCTGCCTTTAGTGCCACAGTAGTTAACTCAGATAGTAATAGGTACAATCCTGGCCTCTACATTTCATGATTGGCAGTTTTCAGAAGCCTCTCCCAGCAAACAAATAAGTCGAGCTTCTCCCATGATGTAAGAGTTTCAGCCCTTACATATATCACAGAAAGATGCAGGACTGATACAAATGTTGGCCAGGAGGAAAAGACAAGGGATGTGGAATACGTATTCCACACACGGAAGGGAGCAGCGTTGCAGTGGCAAAATCCACCCCTAGCCTTTGCTCATTGCTTTGAATGTCCGAGTTGATCTAAGTGATGCACTCAACTTGTGGTAAGTTGAAAATTCACGTGATGTTGTTTAACATTTAGCCGTGTCATCACATGCCTTTTGGGTGGTGTTTCACATAAGGAATAGACCTCAAGCTACCCGTGATTGTTTTTCAGTTTTGTTTTTTTGATGAGCCTATTTACTGCATGTACAAGTGCTTGCATGTCCAACTAAGGACCTTCTTGCCTTAATGGCTATCAAGATGCTTGAACATGAATAGTCTGGCCAAGTTGCAGCAGTCTCAGAAGAGGAGCGCTGTGGTGGGGTGAAAATAGCTAGTGGGGAGCAGAGTATAATATTGGGGTTATAAACATGATTCTGCCTCCTATGTCATTCTCACTTTTAAAACTCAACATACTTATATATAGGCTTACCATAGTCCCGAATCCGGCTGGGACAATCCCGGTTCGGGAGCCCAAATCCCGGGCTCCCGGCCGGTCTCCTCTTTGTCCCGGCCGTCCAGGACTGCCCCCCTGCAGCACCGCTGCGCCCTTCCTCTTCTTTGTTCCAGCCTTGTGTGCCTGCACAAGGCTGGAAGGTCTCGGAAAGCGTCCAAGTTCACTCGGACACTTTCCGAGTGCTTCCAGCCTCGCACAGGCGTGCGAGACTGGGAAAAAGTCCCCGCCCCCAGTGACATCACGATCTCGGACCCCGCCCCCGGTGACGTCGTTGCCACCCCCCTGCATCGGGGGAAATCTAGTAAGCCTACTTATATACAGTATGTACAGTATGTTATATATTCTTGGGGCAACCATTTTTAAGTCAGTGAGGTTGCTATTCTGAGGTTGCTAGCAGATGTTATATATATAGGTGTTTGTTTTTGTTAATAACCAAATAAAAGCAGAAAACATGATAACTCAGTATTTTTATAAAGCATTGAAGACTGCAACGTAATAGTATTAAACCTGATATTGATACTTAAGAATTTGCACTTATGAATATAAATACAAACACCCAGTTTTCTTTAAATAGTGTGCCCTAACCACAACCATGGAGGGGGGAAAGGGCTTTAGCACTTTGCCCCTGCTGCAGTTCTGATCGCGAATGCAGTCTACTCCCATACTATTTTAAATTGAAAACCGTTCCCATTGCCTTTCAATTGGAGCTTTTTTTTCTATACTAAATAGCACAACAGGGGGCCGGGACCCACAATGAGGTGTTTTCACTACCCCGAGTTATGTCTCTTCTTAAAATGTGACAGTCCTGGCCCAAGCCTCTGGGCCTGCTGCACTGCCAGAATTCATAAAATACAACGCACCATAGAGAGCACAGCCTAGCCTCCACTGCAAATAGTGAGCAGCGGCAGCCAGGCGACAGTAACCTCCCTGGAGCCCCCAGTGCCAGGACGTCAGCAGCAGGGATGGGCCATGGGTGGGGAGGGGGAAGAACAGGGGTGTTTCTGAGTGGGGAGCGGTTAGGAACCAAGGTGGGAAAGAGATAGGAGGGGATGAATCTGGCGGCAATGGTGTTCGCTGGATCTTATCAAAACCTCCCAGCCCCTTTACTCTCCTTGGACACATGCCACCAAAATAGGTAGTGTATGTCCAAGGAGACTCATTGGTGATCAGGCAGCCTACCAGGAAGTAAGTAAAAAATGGTTTCACTTACCTCCTGTAGGCTGTCCGATTGCTCCCTCAAAGGATGCAGTGCATACCTTTTTGGCGTGGCTGCATCAGCATTGGTGGTGGGAGATAGGATTAGGCTAACTAGGTGTACTGTAACTTTGCTCTCTTAGTACATTGTCACCAAGACCTCGGTCTGTAACATACTCCCAAAACGAGCAGCCCAATCCAGTCTACATTTTAGGGTGTTGCAAATGTGCCATAAAGCACGTTTGTGGCACCCTGGGTGTAAGCGGCACCAGCACCAAGGCTAGCGCCACCTCTGCCATTCTGCACCCGCTGGGGAAGGTAAGTTCCCTGCTGGGCAGTGGAGGGGCATGGGGAGGGCATAATGGGGGCGTTCCGGGGGGGTGGGATTGGTCAGCTTGGCCTGGGAAGGGGGAGGGATCAGTGGCGGCCTCCTCTGCTGAATCCTATCCCCCTTCCCAGGCCTGGCCACCGTTACACAGCCCTCTTGAATGTGTGCCAGCAAAATAGCTGACACACATTTGAGTAGACCCATCGGGGCGGCTGGGGTTCTACTTGGGGTAAGGGGACGAACATCCCATTACCCCGAGGAATGCTCCAGCCATGATAGTTCAGGGTCCTATCTAGATAGCATGTGACGCGGGCTCTATGCCCCTGTCCCAGTCTAGCTAGACAGGATTACACTATTAGCCAGATTCCACAAACGTTTTATTTTCCATAAAGAAAATATACCCAGGGTAGAATGTTCAACCCAGTGCCTCTAACAAAGCCCTTGCCTAGGGCATAGAGGGGCCTCTTCAGGCAGAAATGCTCTGTCCATTCCTATGGGGCCAAATCTTGACAATTTCACAGCAGGGAGCTTTTTGCTTGAGAATAGAGCTAAAAATATGAGTTTTTGGTGTTTGTTTCAACTTGGCGTTTGGTGTTTGCAAAACTCCTTGTTTACTGAATGACAATGGTACTTGATAACTTTAAAAAACACACCATTGTGCAATATCATTTGTGGGAGGGCTCATCTGCCTAATTTGTATAAGAAACAGACGGCATTTTATTCTATACCTATTTTCCATGCACAGGTTTTCTCAGGCTCAATCAAAACCTTTGCTCTGGAGTGATTTTCCTACCCTATTTCATATGAAAACAACTTTGAGGTTATAATATCACTCCAAATTCAATTGCAGATTCCCTTTTTGTGGGAGAGGATGAAGGTTAAAGGGGGGGGAGCACCACCACCTCCCCTGGGCCACATTATGCAAACTACATGCAAATATGTAGTTTGGCTATATAATTGATACCATTTGGTACATCCCCTTTTCAGCATGTATATCCCCCTGTAGTTTGCACTTAGATTCACAGGTTAACCCTGTAGTTTGCACTTGTAGATTCACAGGTTAACCCTGGCACAGTAGCGTCACTAGGACGCACGTCACCCTGGGGCAGGGGGCGCGCGTCACCCTAGTGACGCTACGATATCGGCGCGGGGGGGTGACCCGGCTCCCCCCCCCGCGTCGCCCTCCGGACGCTCCGAGGCCGGCCCGGGAGCCGGCCTCGGAGCGTCCGACCCCGTCGGAGCTCCAGGGCCTTCTGAAAGAAGGCCCAGGCAGCGCGTCCATCCGGGTATTTTCCGGATTTTCGCGCATGCGCAGACCTGTTTTGAGGGCTTTTTGCCCTCAAAATGGGTCTGCGCATGCGCGAAAATCCGGGAAATACCCGGATGGACGCGCTGCCTGGGAGCGCCGACGGGGTCGGACGCTCCGAGGCCGGCTCCCGGGCCGGCCTGGGAGCGTCCGAAGGGTGTCGCGCGTCACGGAGGTGACACGCGCGGGGTGCGCGCGTCACCCCGTGGCGCGCGTCACCCGGGGGCGCCCCGCCCCCCCGCCACGCTCCAGCGACGCCCCTGCCCTGGCAAGTGATTGTTCCACCAAAAATCATTAGTATTCATAGGAAAGTATTCTACGCTATAAATATTTGAGAAATTGGAAATAATTGCAAAATAGAAAGCCTGTGTGGTGTAGCAGATACTGATCAAGGAGAGATGGGTTGAAACTGTTGCTCAGCTGTGAGGTGGCCTTGTCACCATTATCTCTCGAGGTAACGTCTTTCACAAGGTTGTTATGGGGCTAAAAATGGGAGAACTTCTGAAAACCCTGGAGGACAGGCAGAATATAGATGTAATAAATAAATATGATAATTTCATCTATTCCATTCCAAAATTTGTTGCTTTTAATAAAATCCTACATAACAGTTCATTCGTTGCTTTCATTGTTACAAGCACTGATTAAATGTTTCAGTAGGGACATATTCTGAATCAAGATTGAATTTTGTTTTTGGACTATGCCAAGGATTTTTGGAGCAATTAAATGCTATGATTTAACATTATGATTTCATGACTGCCTATGCAATATCCATGCTATTCAGTTGCCATGCTCTGATTTTAAATTCTGCTAGTCCGCATTGCTGTAGGTTTTGTGTTTTAATAATCCCATACAAACACAAGCAGACCAGAAAATAAATAGGTATTTTGTAAGGACAAATTACTCCGATAAGGGCAGGTGGTATCCAGTGTTGTAAGTATAACTGGAGCATGAGCTGCTCAATTGGCATCGTATTTGCGCACAACAAACATATTTGTGCTGCTGAGCAAATCTGAGTTTCCCCAGGGATATGAATCTGTGGGCAAACAAAAACAGAGGACCTACTGCTGAATAACATTCAGTGCTGAAGTTAAAATTCATTACTCGCTCTCGTTGGCCAAATCAAGTGAGGCCTTTCACTTATTTTGCCAGGTTTCCATTCTGTGTTTTTGTTCATGTGAGTTTGTTTGTTCATCATCGAACATTAAGATGCTGGGATGAAATTTGATAGCAAATGTCCAGGAGAAAATCCGGTTTCAGGTTCAGATATCAGCATGACCCCAGCACCTATTTTCAAGCAGGTTGGGGAGGAAAAATGCAAGCTATAACTGATGAACATGCATGTATGCATGAAACAGTCCGTATTGAGCCTAGGCTCATCAGAGCTGGGCGGCTGAAGGCACTTCAGCCTGTCTCAGAGCTTGGCTAAGGCCTGACTGTTCATTCAATCCTATGCCTCTTCTGTGCTGGCAGAGCAAGCGCTCCGCCAGCATGCGCTGTCAGAAAGGTACCACAAAGCGCTTTGTGATTGTGCAGAGGCCTGCAGCACCAGTGGAAGGCTGGAGACTTCCTGTTGGCACCATCAGCCGGACCAATACCCACTGGAGCACATGAGTTCAGCACAGGGGGCAGAACAGGGTAGGGGGAGGGCAGGAAGGGGGTGGAACGAGGTAGGTGGAGGGCAGCGATGGGTGCGAGGTGTGGACGGATAAGGGGCCGGGAGGGGAACAGGATTGGCGGTGCTGGCGTGCACCGCATCCTACCCCACTTCCCAGGCCTGATCCGGCAACACGGATCTTTATATCTGGCACAGGTCCGAGTTGACCCATTGTGCCAGCTGGGGCTTACCCCGGGGCAAGGGGACATTACCTTGAAGACACATCCAACCTGCAAAATTCCCCCATGGGATGCAGCATAGCCCGCACCGGCACCGCTGTCTCGGCGTGGAGGAATTTAATTAGGATTGGGCTGCCCTCCTGTGATGACCTGCTAGAATCTAGGTCCAATAGGGAGCCACAGTAATTTCCAGTACATTACCGATGTCATATATAATGCTTACCCACAAAAGCTATACATAGCTATAGGCAAGCTCCCACCCAGCTCAGATCAGGTTGGCCCATTTTTTGAATAAGCTGATTAAAAAAAAAACACCCTGGGAAATAGATCCATGGCTTATTTCTAAGCCAATCCGCATCAGTTTCTAGCCAGGTGCAAAAGTAGGGAAGTGGGGAAAGATGCCTATATGTCTTACCACTGTTGCCACAGCAGCAGCCACCAGGTAAGTGGAGAGGGAGGGAAGGTGAAAAGTTGGAGGATCACTGGTGGGAGGGACAAGAAGAGTGGAGATGTTTATTTTTTATTTATTTATTTTTCACGTTTTGATACCGCCCTTCCTCCAAGGAGCTCAGAGTGGTGTACATATTTCCTCCCCTCCTTTTGTCCTCACAACAACCCTGTGAGGTAGGTGGGGCTGAGAGATAGTGACTGGCCCAAGGTCACCCAGGAAGCTTCGTGGCTGAGCGGGGATTTGAACCTGGATCTTCCAGGTTTGTCCAACTCCCAAACCACTACACCATCCTGGCTCCTGCAAGAAATTGCTTGAAAAGGCAATGGTCTTGCCCAAATCAGGACAGATAGCACAACCCACCTGCCTCAATTGTGCTCATGCAACATTTTGTTAAACAGAGAACACCAGGAATGAAAGGGTGCAGTTTGCAGCTATCCTCCACTCCCGCTATAATCAATTTAATGCTGGTTAGGAAAGTGGAGAGGACTTTGCCTCTTTAGTCAGCATCAACCTGAGTGCACTGCCATCTGCTACACCATCCTTCTGGCCCCCAAGGTAAGCTTTTTCTCCTTGCAGAAGAGGAATGGCGGCAAAGAGCCCCCTATGAGCATTCTTTTCAAACCTTAGGGTTTTTTTTAATGTTCAAGTAGAAGGCTCAGAGGGTCCCCAATTCATTTTCAAGCCAAAATGTCTCCTGTCTAGACTTAAGGAATGGCTTAGAGCAGGGGTTCCCAATTTGTGGTCCGCAAGACCCTTCCAGGTGGTCCACAAGGCTTCCCAGGTTGTGCGTGCATGGGAGTGACTTCTGGGCTGCCTGGCTTTTGTGCAAGCTCGGACAGGTCTCCAAATGGGGCCTCGATCGATGGGGCCGACCGAAGCGCTGCCCAAGTCTTCAGCCCCTGCTGTGGGGCTGTCAACGAGACCGAGAGCACAGCGAGTGCCGCTGGACTGGCCCACCCACCCACCCTTGGCCAGCAATCCAGAAGTAGTTTGGCAGTGACACGACATGTGGCGTCATTGCATTGCCACCAGACTACTTCCGGGTTGCCAGGGTCTGTGGCATCTCAGCATGTCGCCGCAGTGGGCCACGGTCTCCCAACTCTTGGGAACCACTGACTTAGAGGAAGGTGGAAGGAGTGGAATTCTCCTCTGGACCAGAATAAAATCTGAGCCAGAGAAGAATAAGTTTGTATTTCCCCTATAGTTTATATTTCCAAGCCAGGAAATATGAGTTTCAGTGACATGGAGAAAATACGGTTGGCCCACCTCTTATGTTCCTGGATTCTCCTGTCAAAAGAGTTGCCTGAGCTAAATATTCTATTTGTCCAATGCAAGAGCCAACCCTCCTGGATGACCATCCTGCCATTGCACAAAACCAATCCTGGAAGAAACTGGAGCCAATTTCAAAACGTACATTTTAATACTGTTAGTGCAGTGGAGCTTTAGCACTCCCAGAAAAGCAAAAGAGAAGCACGTCTAACAAAAGAGCAGCAAGGAGATGTCCCAGTAGGAAGACCGTCCTCTTGGAACTCATTCATTTGGAACAAAAACGAGAGCCCAGAAGTACTGCAAGAAGTTGGCGTTGGCATGCTTTCATTTTGGAACGGTTGCACATTCTTTCTTTAGATGCACTCTCAGCTCATTAATAGAGGGGCGTTGTTTTTCTTTTCTTTTGCTGAAATTAAACAAATCCTGAAGAAAATATGTTGCAAATGTTGAGGCAGTCACAACAACGTTCCATGCACACATGGGGAAAAAATGAAATGAAGGCAGCACTTTGCAGTCAAGTTTGTGTCCTCTCGGTGGAATCAACAAAGGGTCCCGTGACCTTCGCTCAGTTTATTTGAATCACAGCCGAGAGTCACAGCAGTGGCTCGAGACAAGTTGGAAAATGCCTGTGCGATGCGATGCAGTAGCAGAAATAAACGCTATGGGTGAAACAGGGAAGATCCCTGTGACAGAGCAACAACACTGCAGCTTTTCCTCTTCAATATTCTTTTAAACCAGGATGACCACGGAGGCACACTGGTCTGGAAGGCATTTTCACAGAATACACAAAGGCTGCAATGCAAGGCGTAGGGAAAAGGAATGCTCTCTGCCCCTTCCCACTGAAATTTACTTAAAAGCAAACACAATTAGGACCAGGCTGTAAAAGCATTCTTTCCATTTTGAGCATCTACTGTACTTAAGAGCGTAACAAAAGCCCTGCTGGATCAGACCAAAAGCCTGTCTAGTCTAGCATTCTGTTTCCCACCAGCTGCCTCTGGGAAGCCCACATGCAGGAGAGAATGACACACTCCTCTCCCACCATCGCTCCTCTGAAACTATTCCATAATGACAATGCAAAACCAGCAAGTGTATTAAGGAACAATGTCCTCAGCTCCCACTAGTCCACATTCTGGTCTCAGAACAAAAAAAAGGTGGGAGGGGACAGTGGCGTTCCTGCGGTAGGGGCTCGACAGTAAGTCGCGCCCCGTCCTAGTACCGCGTTCACGAACCAGAGCGAGGAGGCTCCGCCCGTTCGGCTTCGCTGCGCGGAATGGCTCCGACAGCGAGGGGGCGGGGCCTCCTCGCTCCGGTTCGTGAACGCGGTACTAGGACAGGGCGTGACTTACTGTCGAGCCCCTACTGCAGGAACACCACTGAGAGGGGAAGAGAATACAAAGATAAGGGGGTTACAACATTCATATAGTTTCTTTTCCTGACAGAAAAAGTGCTGATCTGGAACACGTTTTGAAGCTTCTGGTTAGTCCTCAGTAGACTCTCAAGAGTTCCTCAAAAGAGTCTCCTCCCCTCTGGCTATTTTCCCTACACAAGCTCTGAAACTCTTCCCACCCATCACCTCCCATGATTGCCTAGCTAACATAAAGGCTGATCTACAACGCACGTATCCCAGCACGTCCTAGGCATGTGCAGAGCGGTGTGGCTTCCTTTTTAACCGATCGCCATGGAACGCGGGAGAGCTGTGCTCTCCCGAGTTCCGTTGCGATCGGTTGTGGATCATGCTCATATTTGAGAGAGGGTGGGACACGGGGCAAACTATTTGACCAATGGGATGAGAGGGGGCTTTCAGCCAATCGGAGTGCACTTGTGTTTCAGCCAATCAGCGTTGAGCTTTATTACAAGGAGGGACAATCAGGAGAGACAAGTGCGTTGAAGAAACTGGTGGAACTCAGGGCAGCGTTTTGGGGTGGGGCGTCCTGTCCCCTACGCTCGCGAGCCTCCAAACACAAATGCAATGCAACCCGAATTGGTGTAGATCAGCCTTAACGACCACCTCTTCAACTTTTTGGGCTTGAGCTGCAGCTGGAGAGGGGGCTCCGGCTTTCTGCTTCCCTAACAACCACATAAACCTCCTGGTAGATTTACCCCTTGAATTCCCTACAACCTGCATTGGCTATAAGGTATATAAAATTCAAACTGGTCTGTCTTCCAGTTTCCATCCCGTATGAATATATTTTACATGGGCAAGAAAAGCCAAATGGACTTTGAGTGCAAAGGGGGTGTTTACACGCCGTGGCGGTGCACGAAGATGACATCACGTCCCCACGGGCATCCCGTGGGGGGTGTATGGCGTCCCGTGGCGGTCTCGCGGTGGCGCCCCCCCCTCAGATCTATCAAAACCTGAAGACTTTCCTCCTTTCTGCAGCCCTATAAGCTTAAACATACACAAGGAAAACAAGCAAAGCTCGATCTCTTAGAGATCATAACCTAGGACTAGTATGCCCATTGAACAGATGGAACATGAGTCCTGGAAAGTGATGACTCCACTGTGACTGCTTCCCCCAGCAATCACAGCACACATTCCACACCATCTCCTGGATCAAACAAAGCGCTGACAAGCCAAGGAAGGCAGCTTTCCTCACCATTTTCTGGACTTAGCAAAATGACTGACAGCTGAAGCGGAGGACTGAAGAGCCAAGGCAATGCAGATGGGACATTGTGATGCTGGTAGCTAGGGAACCCTCTCATTGTATCCCTCAGAGGATGGCAAAATGACAAAGAAGGAATGATACCAAGTGGATGAAGTTCAAAGGCGGATCCTGGGAAATGGAATGAACACTTCAAGGTTAACTGCAAAGAATACAAACACCAGACGGGAGAAATCAGATGAAATCATCTGCAGATGGATCAGATGCAAAGAGAAGGTGACGATGGAAAGAGAAGGTGATAAGGAAATCCTCCTACCCATCACGATTGACCATATTAATTTCTGTTCTATATGTTTGTCATTGCTCTCCTTCCTGGCATTATTTACTCTCCTTCTCTTTCATCCGTATGGGTTTCAGTTGCTGTTCCAGCTGGCCACATTCATAGTTTCAGTTGGTATGCAGTTTTTCAAGAATTGTCTTCACGATGTCATTTGTCTCTCCAGCTTATTTGCAAACATCCCACTGAGTGTTCAGCCAGCTCCACCCTGCCTTTGGCTCTTGTCCAACGTTTTCCACTTTCTCCATATTTTTAATCTTTCCCAAAGCCAATGAAGCTGGAAACATGTGGCTTCGTTGCGGCTATAACAGAGAAAAGATAACTAGAACAGAACTCAGTTCTGAGTTCAGGCTTAGAACTCAGTTCTCTATCTGGTTCTGACTATCTGGAGCCCTCAGACCACGATTGGGCTTTTCATGGAACTTGGCTTTGCCTGTTCTGAACCACCACCACAATGTCCCCACCCCAAAGCTAACAGCTGGCTCCTCTGAATCACAACAGATCCCTTTCACTCTCTTTACCAGAGAGAAGAAATTATCCATCTTGTAGAATTGGACTATTTATTAACACTCTGTAAAACTACTGTGAAGTAAAATAGGTCCTATTATCAAATCCAGAAACTTTTCTTTTTGCAGCATTTGAGAAAACCTGAAGAGAGACTCAACCAACATAGGCCTCATATTACGTCCTCGTCATGCAGATTCCGCAGTAAAGTTTAATTCTCCTCAAGAGTTGAAATATTTCACATCCTCCTTCAGTAAATGCTGCTTGGCTGTATTGCAGCCGAGCAGCATTTACTGAAGAATACTAGGAGGATCTTTGTAAATCCAACCACAATTAGCCACCAGCCATTCAAAAGGGGATCTTTTCTCCACTGTGTTTATTTAATCCTTCTGTTCAGCGAAGCAGGAGCTAGAATCCTGTACAGATGCTTGGAGGCGCTTGCTACAGTTTTTAATTTTACATTATGAATTGGTCATGCAATACACCCTGCAAATCATGCATAAAATATCCTTGGCAAAAAAAAAAAAGTGACATCCCTGATGGAAAGCAATTATTAACGAATTTGGCTCTCAATTAGAGTATTTCAGTTGCAAAAGAGCCATGGTACAGTTGAGCTCTTCAGTTTAACTGGTCCCATTCTCTGAAGTCTTTAGAGAAATCTTCCGTTTCCTCCTAAACTATTTACCAAACCTGCATGCAATAAAGGAAAAGCCATTTACATTTAATGGCGCCATTAGGGAAGGGAGGATAGGTTTGTCACATTAAAATAACCTTGTAGTGCTGAGTTGACAGGTATATTTTTGCTCTCTTAGAGGGAGTGCTCTTCTTAATCTTCCTTCTCAATATTCTTTCTCTAAACAAGATCATAAGTTGAAATCAATCCTGAAAAAATGAGTCTATGTCATTTTTTTTCCAGAAAGCCCAAACTCTGAATTTATATAGTAGAGTAGAGCATATCATTTGGGGCAGCAGACCTTATTTTGATCGTGCAGTGTTGGGGGTGGGGAAGTGGGGCAGACTTTGAATTGCTTTATTCTATTTTGCCATTGCTATTATAGTTATACACTAGTGCAGCATTTCCCAAACTGTGTGTCACGACCCAATTTTCGGTGGGTTGCAGTCCTGCCACAACCAGGCTGACCAGACGTCCTACATTTCCCGGACACGTTCTACATTTTAAGCTCAAGTCTGGGTGTCCAGAAAAAGAGAAAAAACATCCTCGAAACAGGCTCTGCCGACAGCACAAAGCCAACTCCTCCCCGTCGCCTTCACCGCGCGGAATGGTTCCGACGGCGAGGGGGCGGCGCCTCCTCGGTCCCGTTCGTACACATGGTACTAGGACGCAACGCGACTTACAGCTCCGCCCCTACCTCAGAAACGCCGCTGCACAAAGCCTTTTGGGCTCCTGTTGCCTGGCAACCCTTCTTAGGCTCCAATCGCAGCAAGGGCAAGCCCCGATAGGGCAGCTGCAGCTGGGAGCAAGAGAGAAGAAGCCGCGGCGTTAGCGTGGAGCCTGCTTGCTCGCTCTGCATTTGCAAAGGGCTGAAAAAGAAAGTTGAAGGACTTGTTAAAATCAATCCCTGAGCTGAGGAAACAAAGGAAACAAAAGGAGAGGGAGAGCGGTCATCTAAACCAGGGGTTCTCAACCTTTGGAAGCCCGGGTACCCCTATCACGGTCCAATTTTCTGAAGTACCCCCTGCTAATTAACTGCTAATTAATTGGATTAATCAATTAATTAATTAGATAATTAATCGTTAAATAAAAAGTACTAAAACAATTTTAAATGTGAAAAAATATCTTATTTAACTCTTTCAGTGTGAGTGTGTGTGTGTGTGTGTGTGAGTGAGAGAGAGAGAGATGCAAGGATCTCTTTTTTTCTCCCCAAGTCACACTTCCCAAAATCAGCTCCTCCCTCCCCCACCCCACCAAAGTACATTTTCCAAAGTACAAAAATAAGCCTAAAACCAAAATCAGAGAGACAACATAATTAAAATTTAAAATTCATGTTAATTAACACTAAATTACCTGCTGATGGGGCAGATAAGGGGCACGGCTTGGCGTATCCCCAGCAAGAGGTCCGCGTACCCTAGGGGTACCCTTATCACAGGTTGAGAACCTCTGGTCTAAACTAAGGAGAACCAAGGAGACCCAGCCACGTTAAAAGCAAGACAAGTCTGGAGGCTTCTGTGACAGTGTGGAGAACCCAGGAGTTGTTTTCGGTTTTCGGGTTTTCAGAGGCAGGAAAACGCAGGTAGGAGGCTCTGAGCAGGTGGGACGGTCCTTCTCAGCATTCCCGAGAGGCTCAGCCAAAGGCAGGAGCCTCTTGGGAGTGAAAACAGAGCACTGAAAGCACCACGTCAGAGAGGGGTTCTGGCAATCTGAGTACCACCAGCAGTCAGTCGAAGTACCACTGGTGGTACGAGTAGCACTGGTTGAGAACCCCTGATCTAACTGGCTCTCTGTTCACTTCTAAGCCAAAGTTGAAGTGCTGATATCTAAATAGTTTGGGATCAGGATAATTAAAGGACTACCTTGTTCCACCAAAGCCTGCTCACCAACTGAGATAATCAATGGATGCCCTGCTCGGTGTCCCTGTCAAGGTGTGATTGGTGGGAACACGATAGGGTCCTTTTGGTGGCAATTCCTAGAGTTTGTAATTCTCACCTCTGTGTACACACATAGCTTTCTAAGATTATCCCCCAAGATTTTGTTTTCTGATAAGAACGTACATGATCATTCTCATGCTGAAGTGGTACAGCAGAAAGTTCTCAACAAACATAAGGTAAAAATATATGCACAGAACGTAAAATAGCCACTTAAAAATGTTTATAGAATTGCCTGGGCATTGGGGAGGGCAAAGACTTGTGCAGTGCTTGCCATCAATCATGTCATGAGCCCTAGTTAGTAGGTGTCTACAATATTGTATAACCACTTTCCATGGAAGACTTCAAACTACCGTCGATACACTTAGCTGGGGATCTCATCTCTCCCAGTGACCAAACATTGCAGTTTTGAGTCCTTCAAAAATATGATTGCTCTGCAATAAACACACTAACTGGGGGGGGGGAGGAATTTGGATTCCTCACAACAACAGAATAACAGCTGTGCATTTATTGCACAATAAAATTATCATCTGGAAAGTCCCACACATACCAATGTCCTGTCTTGGGCAGAACAAACTTTTCATGGAGGATTAGACATGGAGCGATTTACACTTAAAATGTGGTCGGGAGGGATACGTCTAGTTGTCTCTTTTTCCACCTTGAATGTCATTCTCTTAGAACACAGAGATGTTTATGACTCCATTTATTTTGGGTCTGAGGATCACAATGTACAAAGTACTGTAATAACAAATAACAGGAAGATTATTCCCTGCCCCCAAATTTCCGACAATCCAATTATAAAGCCAGAGACAACAAGTGAAAACAGATGGATGCAAAGAAATAAATATGAACTAAAGCTCAGCACATGAAGCAATGGTTTCTACAAGGCAGTTACTTTGCTCTAATTCCATGCCTCGTCTCTTCTTCAGAACCATGCTACTGTCATGAAAATTTATGTGTGTTTTCCATTTAAAAAAATAGAAGGAAAATAGTGCATCTTTGCTTGTCCAAAGTTTCAAGGGCTGTGCCACATATCACAATATCCTTTGTGTGCCTACCATCTATTCCACAATAAGGGAGTTCAAGAACAATGTTTTGTTTGTCCATTTCTTTTTGTTTTGTTTTGAGTTTTTTGCTAAAAGCATAATTTGTGCTGGTATTCATTCACTGAAATCATGTCCATATCATTATAAAATGTATCCATTTGCTCATTCATTCATTTTCCAGTGGTTCTAATAGGAGAACCATTCACATTTCTCCTGCCTCTAATTCGGCTGTTTTCTGGCCAATCAGCATGACATTTGCAAGTACTTTAAGAACTCTTGAAGAGAACAGACCTTGCAAATTTCAGAGCGCAATCTTGTTCTAAATTTGGCCAGCGGAATGAGCAGAAGCTGCCCGCGGCGGAGCATTGGATCCGGTGGGCGACCTCGGCCGCCCGGCGGATCCTATGGTAGGATTGGGCTGCCCGACTCATAGGACAAGGGAACCCTGCTTTAGATATACAGAGTACAGACACAGCTGCTAGCCTGCTATCTAAAACTAACAGTCAATGTACTTTGATGATGCTATATTAATAACAACAAATACAAATAAAAATAAAGCAATCAATATTAGAGGTTTGACAGCGGGGCATTGTGAAAGCAACCGTGCCAGAAGAAGGTGGGTTGAGGGAGTGCCATCATCTCTTGAGGTCAGCTACAGGACTCTGATGTCAACTCCAACCCTGGAAATGTGCAAGCAGCGTAAAGAAAAGGGTGACAATGATTGGAGCTAGGTGAGGGGAAAGGAACTTAAAAGGAGGGAAGCAAATGGAATAGGGAGGTGGTGGCGAGGCAAAGACAAAGTGGAGAAAGAGCGGGGAGAAAGAGGAACCAGGTTGGAATAAGACTGAACGATGGGGAGAACGAGAGGCAGAGAGGTGACAGCAAGAAAAGCCACCGCTGGGTATTAAAGGGCGGTGAAGAAGGAAGAAGGCAACTGGGCCAGAACAAAGGAAGGAAGAACAGCCAAAGAATGAGAGGACTTATAGGGGAGGAGGAAGAGTAACACAAGGGAAGAGAGAAGAAGCCAGGGATGGGGAAAGGATGTGAGGCGGGAGAGAAACTGCCTGAGATTTGCTGAGGGGATTAATAGATTGGGGCAAGGAGATAGTGGCTGCCTGGGTTGGTGCCCAAGCCGAGAAGGGCAGGCATCTCAAGAAGGGAGAAACAAAGAAGGAAAACAAGAATATAGGGAGACAGTAGTACAACAGGGAGAGACTTCCTGTCCCATCAAGCTCATCAACGAGCCAGAGCAGACTGGGCAGTTTACCTTCCATCTTGTGAGCTGGAGGCAACCCTCCAATGTTGTGAGTTCTAAATTCCAAAACTTGACTTCTGAGCCAGAAGTTAAAGAATCCTCCAAAACATCCTTTACAGAGAGGTGCTCCTTTGTTTCCCTCTCATTGTTTTTGAAGCAGCATGGCAAGTGTAATGTGTTAAACACTTACACAGCACACTGTCTCTACAGCAATGAGACAGAGAGGAGCCACCCACTACTGCTGCAGTACATAGTGTTGGGGGGGGGGTGGATGGTGGGGAGGGTGCTTGAGGGATGGGAGAGCTTACAAAGGCATTTACTGAGCCTCAAAATGGTTCAGTAAATGATGGGATATTTTTCTGAAGTCGGGGGAAAGATAGGATAATTTTGGATCATTTAGAGGTGAACCAACCAACTCACAGATCTCCACTTGAAGCCATTTGACAGTCCTTCACTGTGTTCTGTTGAAAGCAGAGAGGCCTTCTTGTTTTTAAAAGTCTGGTTTCTTTTAATTAGCTCTGCCAATTTTGACACAAGTGCTACTATATAAATAAATAAATACTATATTATAATATAGAGCCATTGCTCAGTGGTGGGGCACATCAGTGGCATAACAACGGTGGAGCCTGAAGGACATGTGCCTCGGGTGAAACACCACTTTTTTGGGGGGGGGATGTTTTCCTTGCTCCAGGAGGTAAAAAAAAAGAGAAAAAAGTGCTCGCAACACAAGTGGTGGTAGTGGTGGCAAAAATGGTAGGGTCCCTCCTCCAAGGAGCAAGGGGGTGGCTGGATCTGGGGGAGAGTGACTGGGGAGGCTGGCGTGACTGGGGAGGCTGGGGCAACTTACTCTTTTTGCCTCCTCACCGCCTCCGCTTCCACTGGTCGGGTTGTGAGCCGCTCTGAGCAGCCAAACACTTTTTTCTTCGTAAGAGAGAGAGAGAGAGAGAGAGAGAGAGAGAGAGAGAGAGAGAGAGAGAGAGAGAGAGAGAGGGAAGTGGTTGGCTGCTCTGAGCGGCTCGCAACCCAGAAGTAATTGACAGTGACATCATCACCGCCAATTACTTCTGGGTCTTCTGGAGCTCAGTTACGCTTCTGGGGCACATGTTTTGCACATGGAAGGTCAATCCCTGGGATCTCCAGGTAGGACTGGAAAAAAGACTACCCATAAAACCCTGGAGAGCCATGTCTGGTCACTGTGTAGAGTAGACAATACTGAGCTGCATGGACAAAAAGGGTCTGACTCAGGATAAAAGAGCTTCATATATTTGCAATATATATCAGTGATTCTTTTCACCTTTTTATTGGTTTTGACTGTCGTTTTGGTGTTGCTGTTTTATTCCACAGTGCTTCTGTGGAAAGGGGGTTGGCAAATGAGACAAATAAATGGTTAGGCATGACAAAAGGAGTGGGAGAAAAATTCTGCTGGCGAGATAGTTCTGAAAAATCAGTTTGGAAGGAGACAGGCCTGAGCCCACCACCGCTGCCTGCTTTTGACTTGGTTCAGCCTGACCTTGTGTCACGTCCCTTAAGCTGGACGCCTGGCAGTGCTTAAAAGTCAGGTTTGTTATGTAAATAACTGTTCAGTGAGTGACTCAGGCAGAAACGCTGCACAGCCGCATGGGAGCAGCTGGACTCTCGCTTTGGAAAATGGTGACGATCCAGCCCATTATCATGGTCTCTAGGAAAGTGGGGAGTTATCTTTTCACAGGCGCTTTTCAGGCATCCTTCAATGCCAACTCCCAGACCAAGGCTTGCATTTTAACGAGAGCTGGGAATGTGCAGCGCAGCTGCCTTTCCTACAGAAAAAAAGGAAATTGGAGCAAAAGAGTAGAGATGACATAAGATTTACACAAGTTTAGACATTTAGACAGTGAGTGATATTGTTAAAAAGGATACGTATCTCTTAAATCCTCCTAAAGGTTAAGGCACTAAGAGCCCAATTCTATCCTTCCACCTACCGCTGGTGCAGCCGTGCCAAAAAGGCGAGCACTGTATCCAGCGTGGGAGGGGGCAGATCAGGAGTCTTTGGAGGGGAAAGGGGATTAAAATCCCCTTACCTCTGTAAGCCTCCCACTCCGCAATGGGTCTCCTCGAACCTGCGCTAGCTCTTTAGCTGGTGCAAGTCCAAGGAGAGAAAGGGGATGGAGAGGCTGCCCTCAGAGGGGATAGGATCCAGTGCGCACCATCACCGCCTGATCCACCACTACTTTGCATGCTGCCAGAGTGCTTTTGCAGCAGCCGTAAAGGAGGTAGCGCTGGCGGAACACTAGTTCTGCCAGCACTACAAGCCCATAGGATTGGGCTGCAATACAAAGTATCAACTAGATAAATCCACTGCATTCTACATTTTTTCCAGCCTTCAAAATGCAAAAATATTCATAAAGGGGAATATTGCAAGGATGGGGAAATCTTTACATAAACACATGGCATGAGGATTCTGGCAAGCAGATTTCATAGAATCATAGAGTTGGAAGGTCATCTAGCCCAACCCCCTGCCTGTAGCAGGAAATCCTCCTAGAGAGCATCTCCAGCAGCTGCCTGTCGAGCCTCTGCTTGAAGATCTCCAGGGAGGGAGAATCCACAATCTCCCTTGGTAACTGGTTCCACTGCCGAACCACCCTTACCGTTAAGAATTTCTTCCTGATATCCAACCGGAATCTCCTCCCTTGCAGTTTGAACCTATTTGAATTAGTTCTCCTCGCAGAGGCAGTTGAGAACAAATTTGTTCTTTCTTCCATATGACAGCCCTTCAGGTATTTGAACAACACTGTTCTCAGCCTTCTCTTCTCCAGGCTAAACATACCAAGTTCCCTCTTCTTAGGGCTTGTTCTCCAGCTCCCGCTCCACTGGCCTAAGGTGTCACAAAAGTGCTGTAAGGCACTTTTGCGGCTCCTCAGGAGTATGTGGTGCCGGTGCGGAGGCCAGAGATGTCCACTTCGCCTTCGCCCAGGACCTGCACCAGTAGACCCAGGTAAGTCCTAGGCCAGTCAGTGGGAAGGCACGCTGGGGTGGCAGGGGAGTGGGCCATTGGCTAGCCCGGCCTGGGAGGGGATGGGGATATCAGTGCTGGATTGCGCCATTATCCAACGCCGCTTCCCAGGTCGGGCCAGCCTTACACGGCCTCCTCTGACACAAGCCAGCTAAAGAGCTGGCATACATCCAAGGAGAAGAGGATATTGGCGGAGCCGCTGTCTTCAATCAGTGGCATAGCTAGAGGTCCCGCTACCTGGAGCACCGCTGCTCCGGAGGGGCGTCGCCGCTGCTCCGCCCGCTCCACTGTTTCCACGCCTCTGTCTTCAATAACCACCCTTTCCTGACCTCCACACACACCCTCCTCACACCATTCTTCTTCCGACCCACCCTGTTCTGCCCCCCTACCTACTGCCTGCCCCCCCCCAGCTTACCAGCACCAGGGCATCTTCTAAGGCCACTGTCAAAATATAACAGGATATAGCCATTTAATCATTTGATTTTGTCTGTAAACCTCTTTGTGAACTTTTTTGTTGAAAAGCGGTATATATATACTGTTAATAATAAGAATAAGAATAAGAATAAGAATAAGAATAAGAATAACAACAACAACAACAACAACAACAACTGAGGATTGATCATAGCAAGTTTCCATCCTGTCTGACAGTTTTGTGTAACTCGAAAGCTCTCTCAACACTGAAAATGTGCCTAATAATAATTAAAAAAAAATCTTACTCCAAGGGATCGATTTGCCATGTTTTTCCTTTTTGTATATACTATTTTTATGTATCACTACCCCTGTCCCTGAGTTACATTTATAGTCCTCATAGTTTCAGAAAGATGCTTAAAATGTAGCAAAGGATCAGGAATAAGATAGCAAAACTTTAGGGGTTGCCCAACTAATGGCCAAAGCCTATTATTCTAGCCGTACATATTTGAACAGAAATAAGTTCTGTTTCGAGTACTAGAACTAGTTTCCAAGATAAGTGTTTTTAGGGCTCGGATGCCTTAAGAATTTGTAATCTAATATAAGGTGTATTTGTGATGTTTGACCAGGTGCCAGTGATATCACTGCAGCTATGCCAGGGACAAAGTATCATCCTAATACATGTCTATGGGATCAGCTATGACCGCATACATGCATAGTAAAGATCTCGTGTATTTAATGATATCCCACTGGAAACCGTTGCACCTTTTAGGGGCCCTAAAGAAATGGTTTAATTAATCTTTTTCAGAATGCTTTTTTTAAAAAAAAAATGAATTATGTACACTGAAAACCTGCCAATTATAGCAAATTAAGGAACTTGGCAAGAACATCCTTTGGAAGCAGATGGTAAATAATATTCAGATTCTTATTTGAAATACGAGTAGAGATTAGCTGGTACAGCACCGAGAAGCAATTCAAATGCATGAAATGAAGGCTTTTAATGTGTGTAGAAGGACTCTAGGTGTTTTTTTTTTTATGACACAAAAAATATTGATGATTCATAATTAATCTGGTCTACCCCATGAGTAACAGCAAGATTTAAGACTCTACTTACTGCTGCTTTTGAGAACTATACAATTTTATTTTGCTGTGTGTGTGTGTGTGTGTGTGTGTGTGTGTGTGTGTGTGTGTGTGTGTGTGTGTCACTACAAACAACTTCCACCTTATCATTATAAACAAAATTTCAGTTACAATGGCATTATTGTATACGATAGTGTAAAAGAAATATGTTATACGCCGTTCCTCACAAAAAAACCAAAAAGTGATTATGGAAGAATGTACAGTCTTTGGGGAATGTCTCCTGCCCAAGCCCTACAGAGATGAATGAGGATTATATAACAACAGATCTTTGCTCTGGTTCTTCAGAGCAGAGGTCAGCAACATAAGGCCTGTGGACCAGATCCAGACTGCCACCCAAAGTGATACGGACCACGCAGAGCTTGGTGTGGGAGTCAAAGCCTCCTGCCTAATGCACCGCGCACCGGACGTTATAACCCCTTCCCACCCCCATGCCCTACCCTCACCCCTGCACTGCTCAGAGTGGGACTTACCTGCTCTGGGGCACATGGGCCTTCGCCGGCGCTGATGGTGCAGGCCTTCCCACCGGTGCTGCCTACGCTAGTTGCAAGCGTGCTTTCTGGCATGTTTGTGACACTTGGCGCCGGCACTGAGGCCCAGCGCCAGTGGGCGGCGCTAGATAGGTTTACGGGCACGGCGAGGTTTAACTATCATGCTGTAAGGAACCCTGGCAACTAGATACCATGAGAAGGCTTGAGATCTCTGCCCTTCTGTCCTTTTCATCTCACAAAATTATGTTTTCTAGAGACTGTAACAGTTAAAGCAAAGTAACACTGTATAAAAATGCAATTTAGGTGTAACTCAACAGTCTTTGCTATAGTAATAAATGAATGGGAATGATGGCAGTAAGAAAAAACTACTCAGGACTGTTAAGAGGAATTTTCCTCTCAAATCTTACCTAATCTTTGTTCAGAAACAAAAACTCTTCTAAGATGTTCGTGGCAGTTCTTATACCCTCTCTGTGCATGACAATACGTGGCTTGAGCAGAATCACACAGCAGTTAGGTAAGTGCTACAATATTTGTCTGGTCCACAAGACCAAATTGCCAGTCCCGTCCCCCACCCCCTCATTACATGGGCTCATTGACGATACACAGCTAATCGTAGGTTCACCAACAAGGCGGGTGGTGAAATAAGAGGGGCTGATTAAATAATTTGTAGTTGATTAATCACCTGCCTTGTAACTGCTTAAATTTAAAGATGTTTACATATCAGCCAACCTTCAACATAGGAGAGAACTTACAATTAAATAATTTAATAAACATTACTATCAAAATAAAATTAAGCATTATTAAGAAGAAAGGCCATATTAAAAAAAAAATTGTTTTCATTCCCTCTAATAGTAACACACCAGAACCAAAGTAGGGTCCAAAAGTAAAGAGATGTATCCTTAACTCTCAGCTCCACTGATTAACATTTGATCTTGCCAATTAAAATTGCCCTTCAGTGAATAATTGACTAAAGCTTGCAGCTGTAATAATCAGACAACAAGCATTTCACCATATACCCAGCTTCAACCTCAGTCCATTCAAATCCACATTGATCTCATGAGATCAGTTTGGTTGTAAGAATCAATTATTAGCTCTCCCAAGCTCTAACATGCAGTCCAATTTGATTTAAAACTCAAGATAGGGGGAGATGAAGCAAAAAGTATAAAGATCCTCTTAGGACTGTGAAGTCACTGATAAGATGACAAAGTCAAGTGTGTGTTAGTCATTTAATTCGTACTCTTCTTAGGATGCTAAATTTAGGAAATGACTCAATCGCCATACACAATTACAGATATTTTCAGACTGTAAGTGATGTAGCGCAGTTGTACCGTTGCAAAAACACACCCCAATTAGTTCCTGAAAGAGCTTTTGCAACAATGTACTGTCTCCTAGGAACCCTGAATCTAATTATATAGTCCAATCCCCCCCCTGCATGTGCATATATGCATGCACACGTGCGCGCGCACACACACACACCCATCCAGGGCACATCTTGTACATGGTTTGTTACTAATACATTTAACATCCAAATGATGTCACTGGAGAGCAGCCTGCTTCCTTCTCTATGCACAAGTAAAAATGTCATCTTTTCTGATATACATGTGGCAGTGGTAATTCCACAACCACCCCTCCCCCACGCCAGAAGTGACAGCCATTATGCACCCTACCGAGGCGCAGGGCAGGTGGGAGTGCCAAACACACCGGCAACGCTCCTCACTCGCCCCGACAAACGGGACGATTCGCGCCTCTGCCGTCCGCCATGACACTCCGCCCGCCTGCTGCCTGGGGCCCGATCCTGCCACCCGGGAGCCCACCACCCCAACGCCCCCACCCTCACAACGCCTCTAACATGCAGACACTGATGAGGTTTCATTCGGACATAAAAGTGAAAGGCAAGAAACACAGATATCCCTAATGAAATAGCCTCCTCTATACAGAAAACGTTGAAAAGAAAAACAGCTGCTAAGAAAGAGGACACGAAGCAAAACAGAATACCTAGATTATTTACAAGCTAAACATGGAAAGATCTAGCCTCAGGTCCTACACCTTCCTCCAGTGATCTCTGTCCACCTGTCTCTTGGCTAGAAGATGTATCTTGTCTGGGTTGTGCCAATATCCAATCCTCCTTTCCGAGCCTGACTGCCTTACACAACCTCCCCGGTTGTGTGCCAGCTAAATAGCTGGCATGCATCCGAGGAGGCCCATTGGGGTTGTCAAGGCTTACACTGGGGAAAGGGGACGAACATGCCTTTCCCCTGAGGTGAGCCATGACTGTGCCGGCACAGGTCGCATCCTGCTTAGGATGCAGCGGCCAGCCATTTAGGCCGGCTGCTGCATCTTAGGCAGGATTGGGCTGCCCGTCAGCAAAACATTAGTGAACTCTCCCATGATATGTACTGTGAATTGACTAGGACAGTGGCTCTCAAAGTGGTGGATCGCAACCCACCACTGAGAATAAAAACTGTCCCCTGATCCCGGGGATCACCGCCACTGCCCCAAAAGTGCCCAATACCTCCATTTTTGGCCTTACCAGGGATTGGGGGGGCTTCGCGGAGGTCTGTGCGACCTTCTGTACCTCCCCAATCTTCATATAGGCGAAAAATGGCGATTTTGGGGGCAGTTCCAATTTTCGTGGAAACTGGGAGTGCCCAAAAATCACCGTTTTTCGGAGATCCGAAGATTGGGGAGGCCTATAAAGGGTCACGCAGGTCTCCCCAAAGCCCCCCAAGCTCCAGTAAGACCAAAAACGGTGGTTTCGGGGGAATTTTCCCCAGTGGCGGCGATCCCCAGGGATCACCGTCACCACCGCTGGCCCCGCCCCAGCAGACACTCAATCCCCGCCTTGCGGGGAGAACTTTGAGAACCACTGGATTCACTAGGAGAAGGGCAACAAAACCACTAGGAGAAGGGCAACAAAACATTCTCTATACAATATCTGCTCAAATTCACTGGACGAAATTAGACAACCTCTATTTTATAATGTTCAACCTACATACGCAGCAGCCCAATCCTAACTAACTCCCCGCACACCATTAGTGCACTGCACCCTGCAAGGGAGTTTCAAGTCACAAAGGCCTCCTTGAGGTAAGAGAACATTTGTTCCCTTATCCTCGCAGCTCAATGGGTCTACTTGGACCTCCACTTTGCTGGTGCAAGTCTGAGTGGACCTGGGAATAATAATAATAATAATAATAATAATAATAATAATAATAATAATAATAATACCAGCATTTATATACCACCTTTTCTTGGTCATCAGATTTTTCCTCTGACTTTAATTCAAAGGCAGTTCACATAGGAAGGCTATCTAACCCCCTGAAGGGGTTTTTACAAATACAGTACAATACAAAGTTCTAATCTTGCATAGAAAACTACATTCCAGATTTTTTTTTCCTTCACAGACTGGCATCTCTCTGAAATTCACCTCCCATGTTTGACTGACAGCAACTCTGTCTCCTACTCAGAGTGTTGCTCGTTTTTTCTCTCTCTCTCTCTCACCAAGGACTTCTGCAGATCATCAGTGGTGTGTCGACAGCTGTCAACAACTCACGAATACTTCCAGGTGTCTCGAACTGATGTCCTCAGATCTTGAGACATATGAGACAGCAGCTCTACCACTAAACCAGACCTCCTGCAGGAAGGCAAATCGAGACCACAAAGGGTAGAATGTGGGCTGTGCTGCTGCTGCCAATACCACCCTCTTCCTGGCCTCAATCTGCCCTCCTCCCCTCCCCGATTTCCTCCCTACCCCCTCCCACCCCCGTGCTGACTAACCAGCGCAGGGTGTGTGTGTGGACAAACTACTGGTGCTCCGCCTACAGCTGCTCTCTGCTTGCAGTGTTGGCCCGGTTGCATGGAACAGTGAGTCATGTTTTGCAACAGCTGTAAAGGACCTTATGTTGCCGAAACACTAGCTCTGGCAGCATAAGGCCCTTTTAAAATTGGGTATTAGGGCTGTACCCCTTCATGGATCATTGCCTTGTCGTGGCGAAGGGGCTTGCGTAACTCAATGAAGCCATGAGCTATGCCGTGCAGGGACACCCAAGACGGACAGGTCGTAGCAGAGAGTTCTGACTAAAAGTGATCCACTGGAGAAGGAAATGGCAACCCACTCCAGTAACCTTGCCAAGAAAATCCCATGAACAGTACCAAAAGGCTAAAAGATATGACGCTGGAAGATGAGACCCTCAGGTCGGAAGGTGTCCAATATGCTACTGAGGAAGAGCGGAGGACTATTCCAAGTAGACCCAGAAAGAGTGAAGCGGTTGGGCCAAAGCCAATAGGACGTCCAACTGTGGATGTGTCTGAGGTTGAAAGGAAAATCCAATGCTGCAAGGAGCAATACTGCTTAGGAACATGGAATGTGAGGTCTATGAATCAAGGCAAGCTGGATGTGGTCAAAAATGAGATGATAAGATTGAACATCGACATCTTGGGAATCAGCGAACTAAAATGGACGGGCATGGGCGAATTTAAGTCAGGTGACCATCATATCTACTAGTGTGGGCATGAATCCCTTAGAAGAAATGGAGTAGCCCTCATAGTCAATAAAAGAGTGGGAAAGGCAGTACTGGGGTGCAACCTCAAAAACGACAGAATGATTTCAGTTCGAATCCAAGGCAAACCATTCAACATTACAGTAATCCAAGTGTATGCCCCAACCACTGATGCCGAAGAAGATGAAGTTGACCGGTTCTATGAAGACCTACAACACCTTCTAGAACTAGCACCCAAAAAAGATGTCCTTTACATCATAGGAGACTGGAATGCTAAAGTCGGAAATCAAGAAATAAACGGAACAACAGGCAAGTTGTTTTTAAATAAATAATTAATATTTCTATTAAAAATATATATTTAAAAAATACGCTTACCTGGTCGGTGGTCACTGGTCGGTGGTCGCTGGTCGGTGGTCGCTGGTCGGCCCGAGGTTGAGAAGCAGGCTGTGCCTCCCAGCAGCTCCATGCAACACGGGCAAGAAGCAGGCTGTGCTTCTCCCGGTGCCGCTGGTCTCGCAGCCGCACCGGGAGAAGCACAGCCTGCTCGCCTGCGTTGCGCGAGCCCTGGAGCTCGCGCAACACGGGCAAGAAGCAGGCTGTGCTTCTCCCGGTGCCGCTGCGAGACCAGCGGCACCGGAAGAAGCACAGCCTGCTCGCCCGCGTTGCGCGAGCCTCCAGGAGGTTCGCGCAACACGGGCAAGAAGCAGGCTGTGCTTCTCCCGGTGCCGCTGCGAGACCAGCAGCACGGAGAGAAGCACAGCCTGCTTGCCCGCGTTGTGCAAGCCTGCTAGAGGCTCGCGCTGGCCGGGCAAGCAGGCTGTGCTTCTCTGGTCTCCCAGCGGCACCGCATGGAGCCGCTGGGAGAACGGAGAAGCACAGCCTGCTTGCCCGGCCAGCGCGAGCCTCCAGCAGGCTCGCGCAACACAGGCAAGCACTGTGCTTCTCCTGGTGCCGCTGACGACCGGGAGAAGCACCCGCTCGCCGCGCCGCCATCTTTTTTTTTTTTTTTTTAATTTCAAACTTCCCGGCATCTTGGGTCACGAAATCTCGCGTGATCCAAGATGTCGGCGCCCAAATCTCGTGAGGGCATCATGCCCTCACGAGATTTGGGTGCCGACATCTTGGATCACGCGAGATTTCGTGACCCAAGATGCTGCCTGGTAAGTTTAAAATTTAAAAAAAAGATGGCGGCGCCCATTTGTCCCCCAGGACACGACCGGGAATCGGGTCCAATTTCCGGGACTGTCCCGGCGAAACCGGGACAAATGGTAAGCCTACCCATAGCATGCAGTGCACACTCTGTTGGCGGTACTGCATGATTGATCTGGACTGACGGGGGTTAGGATTGGGCCCTAAAACTTCTCAGCTCATTTCCATGCCTTGTGTCTTGTGGTTGGGAAGGTTCTTGAAGAAACAATGATGATAACTCTTGCGATGAATAAAATGTTATGCAAGTACAGATGGAAAAAATGAACATACACAAGCTGAGTATTGGGGCATTAATGCACATGGAGACTGCATAGTCAGTTGGAAAATACCTGAAGCACAGCTAAAAGTCATTCAGAGCAGCTGAGGAATGTGGAATAGGTCTGCACTGTGTTTATGAGTTTGGAAATATGTCGACATGAATTTGCACTGTCATTGATCACTTTGTGTACTAGGTCTCCTCCCCCCCTCTCATTTCTGTTTTTAGACTCTAGATTTAATGGGTATCCATAAGGAGTGAGGCTTAACAACTGTATCCAATTTTTCCTTTGAAAATGTAACTACTATCAAGAATGACAAGCTGATTCCTCTGCACAGTAAATCTGTGAAACACTCAGGAAAAAAATACAAAACAAAACATGTCCGCAGAATCATTCGCTTGAACTTATTAAGTATTAGCAAAAGGCCTGTCATGTTTGACAGGCAAGGGATAGGAGAAGGATGGAAAATCCTACTCCCCAATTTCTCCTTCCATTCACCACCTTCACTCCCCCAAGTGGAACAGTCAACCCTGTCTCTTTTTCCTCCTACTACAATGTCAGTGGCCCCAGTGGTGGAGCATCACAGAGGTGGTTGTCATGGGCTGAGCAAAGATCACTGCCAAGTCCTCCAGGACCTCTCAAACAAAGCTCTTGAACTGCCTTCAGGAGTTGGGTGGCAATTCACTTCTGTTGCTGCCGTTCTATGCGATTCCATCTGCAAAGAGTCCAAACTACCCAGAGATATTGCCCTCAAGTGCAGAGCTATTCTTTCCCCACACAAAGTGAATGACAAGAAAGACATGCACCCAGGGACACTGTTGAGATGGATGGTTTCAGTACCTTGAGTGAAGGAAAGGTTCTGGACTCTGGACTTGGTCCTGTTTACAAGCCTTTTGTTTTCTCCCACAAAACTTAACAGGAACTACCAAGCCTGGTCCAAGACAAGGTGGTACTGAAGCGGTGCCCAAATTCCACCCCTCTTTTTTTTTTGACACATGTAAGCCTGTGAATACCATTCTTCTTCCAAGGGTTTAACACTCCCAAGGTGTTTAACACTCCCACAGGGCTAGTGAAGATGCGGATGAGGTGGAGGGAGGCAATGGTCCTCTTGATTTGGAACAGGGACATAGCAGCCAGCCAGCCACTTCTAGCTCCTCCTTCAACTCCGCCATCACGTTCTGCAGAAGTGGTGCTGGAGGAGGAGGCAAATCGTTCTTGCTCACTCCACAGGGAGGGAAACACAGATGGAGGGGTGGGTGCAGGACACCCCTCTGCCAGCTCGCCAGGCTCCCCAACCTGCCACTCGAAGCAAGCGCTTCTGCCCACCTTGGGGGTGTGCTGCCCCTGGGATCTACTGAGAAGTGAGCCAACCTCACCTGGTATTTTGGCTTCTCTACTAACCACACTGCCATTTCAGTGAGGAGAAAATCACATCTTTTCCTCTCTCTCTCTCTCTCTCTCTCTCTCTCTCTCTCTCTCTCTCTCTCTCTCTGCTCTCCAGATTAAGAAGCAAAGTAGCAGCCGTGTCATAATCCCATACAATAAACAAGAAAGGTGAAGGATTCTGCCTTTCAAGGGGGCTCTCTGCCCAACTATTTCTGCCCAGAAGGAATGGCGTTACACTGCACACCATCCTGAGAAATGTTCCCACTCTCTTTCCAGCATCCCAGGAAAACACTAGTAAGCCAATGCTGGGTCTTATGGCCAAGCTACTGGTACCAATATCCCTGTCCCAGTCAATGGCACCCTCCCTCGCTGGCCCGCCTGTCCCCGCCCCTGTGCTGAGCGGCCTAGGTCCTACCTGGGTCGTCTAACGCAGGTCCGGGCTGCTGGGGGAGTGAGCGGCGCAGGCCTCCGCACTGGTGCCACTTTCTCTCCGGGTGCTGTAAATGTGCTTTATGGCAAGTTTACGGCACCCAACACCGGCGGAGCACGCGCTCTGCTGGCGTTTGTTTATGCTGAATTGCGCTGTTACTTATGCCAGGGGGTGCTGGAGTCTGGGATACTCATTATTTGGAATCTGGTGCAGAGAAAATTCCCCCTTGATCAGCAAATTACATGGGCTGCAATCTTGCATACAATCCCACCCCTCTTAAGCAGCTTAAATTCTATTGACTCCAATACTGGTTAAGCACCTTAACTTCGTGCAGGATTGCAGCCCACAGGAACTAACACTATGCAATCACAAATCAAGCATCTGTTCTCAAGGCATATATAATGCCACTGCTAACTGATGTAGAAATAATCTGAGGTGCCCCCAATACTTAAAAAAAGGATCTCTGCACAAAATGTTCCAGTGCACCCTGTGACAACTCCTATGAGCCAGAGATCCGTGTTCTCCTAGTGATTAGATAACCCATTCATTTGTTCCCTCCTCCCATGTTTAAAAGAAGGCCTTTATTATAATCTCAAATTGCAAGAATTTAGCATAGTAGAAACGTTTGTTCCTTGTTCCAGGGGAATACACTGAGCATATTGATGGGAAAGCAGAGCAGATAACATGTGTAACTTGAAGTGCTTTTATGAAGATCTGTGTGTCTTCTTCATTTACAAAGACCTCACATCTAGGAAGCAATTCAGTGACCACTTAGATTCATGCAGTCCCATTGAATTAAAAAAAAATAACCCTTACACAATTGTCAGAATGATCATAATGTATTCAACCAAATGGATGGCCTCATGGGATTGTGTCTTTCTTTTGACTTACCAAACAAGATGTCTTTTGCCCCCACATATCCAATTTTGAATTGATCTACACTCAAAAAATAGATTCATTTAAATGGCACTAGCCATCTAAAGTTAATACTGTTAAACAAAGCAGTTCCAAATCAGCAAGGCCTCAAGACTCCAGCACCCTCCTAGTGTGTTCTTTACAGTCTGCACTCAACCTGGCCTGGATGGGTTTTCCCGGACACCCCCACCCTACTTTGTAATAGTAGAGGCAGGGGTAGTAGAAGGACTCCATTCAGGCTATGGTGGCAACAGGTAAGGTTCCCATCCTTTCATGATTTGCTACAGTCTCCAGGTGACTACTGAAAGCAATTCTGAAGTTTTACCAGGGCCTCCAGAAAGAAATTACATCATGTTGGGGCAGAAATAGCTTCAGTGATGATTGTTGGCAACCCAAGTCACAGGCTGCACAGAAGCCGAGAACGTTTTATACGTCTGCTGCACCTGAAGAATCTGGATCTCATGAAAGCCACATTCCTATAGAACCCAGAGGCCTTGGATACATCATGTGGGATTCAAACCACAAGGACCTCAATGCAGTCTCGCAGTGACATCACGGGGATGGGACTAGGATCAACAGCATCCAAGCTTGCTTTGACTTCCACAGTCCTTCTCTGCTTCCCCATCGTTCAAGGAGCTAGTAGGAGATAGAAGGACCTGATCCATGCTCAGAGTGCCACAATAACCTCTGAGGATCCTAGGTCCATCAGGTTATTGTAACTGGAACTGTATTTAGAACGTTTCAGTCCAATTTTGAAGTTTGCAGCCTTTCTATGGATTCTAAAATAGGGCAAAAAACAAACAAACAAACAAACAAACAACCCAGACATTCCCTCCCTGGCTCCCTTCAATCTGGTGGCATATCTACATGCAGCCCAGATACAGGGGGGGGGGAGGGATTGAGAGCCTTCCAAGTGCATGCTGTATTGTACAAATCTATTTCCCATTTCCATGCAAATCATGGAAATGGGAAATAGAAAAAAAAATCAAGGGCAATATGGTTGCCAGGAGATAATCCTTAATGAAGCAGAAAACAGGGTGTGTGAAAAGAAATACAGCAGGAAGCTGGAGGAGGATGTGCAGCCAATGGCAAGCTCTCAAAAGCGAGAATCCATAAGGGTGAAGCTAGATGTCACTCAGGATACCTGTGTATATTCTTCAGACGTTTTGGTTGGTCCTATGGAAAAGCAGCCCCAAGGAGGGGAGAGCAGAAGGAATGCTTAGTAGTAATGCTATTTGTCCTCTCAGAGTCCCCCTCCCTTTAAACTCTGTTCCCACTGCAAGGGGAAATATATGGGGTCTCTATCTTCTGCACTG
Organism: Plestiodon gilberti rubricaudatus; assembly: GCA_026170595.1. NCBI lineage: Eukaryota > Metazoa > Chordata > Lepidosauria > Squamata > Scincidae > Plestiodon > Plestiodon gilberti. The sequence continues at coordinate 70,177,896 of JANXHW010000001.1, forward strand.
CAGGGAGAAAAACCACTTGGGAAGGTTGAGAAGCAGCAGCAAGCAAATGGTTAAAGAATCCCCACCCCCCACGTGCTGCACCAGCTCATGAGCCACCACTGATATTCTTGCAATTCATTTCATCTCCCTTTTCTATTTGTAACAGGCACTCTTGAGCAAGCACAGCAGATGCTCTGCAATCCAGTGATACACATATCTTTCTACATCTCTCAGATTCCAAACAGCCAGCCGACACAACTCTGAGATCTATGTTGGCCTCTCTAGAATGGTGCCCAGAACTCTGTCCATGCTGGTTCCAAGGGTATTAAACAGAACATTTGAAAGAAATGAGCTAATGAAAATCTATCTGCCAAACTGCTAGAGCTACACCAATGACCCAAGACTTGGATTCAGACTTTGTCCATAATAATGGTGAACTCCAAGAAAGCGTGTTAAAACTTTAGTTGGCCCACTGTCAAAAGGGCTAATAAATACATGAAGGAATATAGAGATGGCCATTGGTTGGTGAACACAATTTTTCCCAAACTCAAAAATTGCCGGTGATCGATTGGTAAGGTAACAAACAGTGGCCAAATACCGGCCAAGAATTAGGTGATTTTAAGATTGTAAGATTGATGAGATGGTTAGACAGCATCACCGATGCAACGAACATGAAAATGAGCAAACTCAGGAAGATAGTGGAGGACAGGAACGCCTGGCGGGATATGGTTCATGAGATCACGAAGGGTCGGACACGACTTAACGATTGAACAACAACAACAACAAGATTGATTATTTCAATGGGACTTACATAGAAATAAGTGTTCACTGGGTTGTGGCTAAAGTCTTAAAGTTTGCACAAGATTATTCTGCCTTTCTTACCCTAATCAGATTTTTGAAAAATGATGCCCTACTTTCCTCAAAGAAATCACACTGTAAGCAATACTTATTGGACTTATTTGGCTTCTACAGCAATGTCAACACCAAACTTTACAGTAATATCTGAGAGAAAAAGAAAAAAAAAAGACTATCACAAATCATCCTGCCATGTCATCCTCTGTCACCTCATGAAAGATGTTGTTTGAGATTCCTAATAAATCACTTTTGATTCATAAAATGGTGTGTCAACCTCCTTCAGGGCACATTGTTCCTTTGTTAATGAAGAGGCTGAAGGACAGCAGCTGAACTCTCCATTTCTTCCATGAATTACGCATTTAGCTTTCTCCAAGGACTTATTTACAAATAGATAAAGTGTCCTTCCTTTGCAGCAAGAATTGTGATATATCATTTCTAAAGAAGTTAGACTCAGATCTGAACTTCAGTCTGAGCCTAATGGTGAACAAAAAAAATGGAACTGCCCATGAGTTTATAAAAGAGGATAAGAATACAAGAACATCATTATAATTACTAATAAATGGATTATTCTTTTTGTGCCCTTGGCTGTCGAGTGATGCCCTCTTTTTTGTACTTTGTGGCTACGTACAAGGAAGCATTTCTGAACAGCATCTTTCAAGCATCTATAGCAGTAGCCAATGTAGTGTCGTGGTTAGAGTGTTGGACTTGAGTGTGGACAAAACCACACTCAAGCAAGAAGATACAGCAAGAAGATGCATATGTCAAGGGACCGTTTGAATGTCATTGCATGCTGATTGGATTCAGTCTGTGCATGGTACCTTCTGTGCAGGGCCATCATATGGGGCCATCATCAACAAATGACATCATGATTGGTAGCTAGCAGCAGAGTTTCCCCGGTGCTGGGGGAGCATTGCTGGTGTTGCTGTGTTAACGTTTGTTTCTACAGCTAGTGTGACTGCTGGTGGGAATGCATAGGGCTGCAGATATACTATGCCAGCGTTAGCCCTGGTGTAGCAGCTACTCTGCCTAGCAAGGACCCAAAGACCACTTCTGTTGAAGTGTCAAGTACCGTATTTTTGGATATCTGCTTTGGAAATCTGTTTGGAAAGTACGTGACATCTTTATTCAAATTGTGCCATAGAGGCGTATTATTGTAGATACTACACACCCCCATATACATATGTGTGTGTACTGTATATATATTTACAGAGAACTACGTGACTAGGAAATGCAATGATGAAATTGTTGTTTGTTTAGAATGTTTATACTGTTTTGTGACTACTCCAAGTCTTTGCTGGAGGTTTACATAATACTTCCATTCTTGGCTTTAATAGAAAGCTATTTGTCAATGCTATGTGACTGGCCATATTATTCTATTTTCTACAGACCAAAAAGAAATGCTAAATTAACATTATATTACACTGTGTGGTTATGGAATTTGATAATTCCCATATGCTTATTTATCCCAGTTTTTCCTCAGGGAGGCTTTCATTGAATCATTCCAGTTTATCCTCACACCAACAGCTTACAGCCCAAGCCTAACTACTACTCCCCCCCCCACTAACGCAGCTGCACCAACAGAGCATGTGCTGCATCATGGGGGGGGGGATCCTGGAGTACTCCATGAGGTCCAGGAAGTTTTGTTCCCTTACCTTGGGGTTAGCCTCCACTTCCCCAATGGGTCTCCTTGGATCTATCCCAGCTACTTTGGTGGCGTACGTCCAAGGAGAGTAAGACAGAGGGGAACGAACAGGAATAGGCTCTTGGAACATACTGATGCCACTGAGATCCACCCCCTCCCTCCCCTGATCCACCTCCTCCCTCCCCTGATCTGCTGCCCTCCCCTCCCCTCCCCTCCCCTCCCCACCCCACCCAGAAACTACCTCATGGGAAAACCTAAGACAGGTTTCAAGCACCATTTAAGTGGATTGGAAAGGATGAAGGGGGCTCCTAGAGAGACTCCGGAACATACTCCTTCCACTGAACTACTGGTCATCTACTCAGTAGTGCTATGCAAAAGTACCTGCCTTTTAAAGGATCTGAGCAGCAGTAAGGGAGATTTTTTGCACTGATGGCAAAGTAGATCTGCAAACAGGGTGAATAAATATGCACAGTAAATGTGTTACCCATTTCCTCTTTCAAATAACCATCGGCCTATGTACTTCACAGCTGTTTTCTCCCTTTTATGAATACTTTGCTTAGCATTATCTGTCATGAAACTATGCTCCAAGCACTCTAGAGCAGCAATTTTCAACCTTTTTCATCTCACGGCGCACTGACAAGGCGCTAAAATTGTCAAGGCACACCGTCAGTTTTTTGACAATTGACAAGGCACATCAGACTGCCGGCGGGAGGGGGTCACATCCCCCAATGGCCCTACTAATAAATGACGCTCCCCCCCAACTATCGCGGTACACCTGCGGACCATTTGTGGCACACCAATGAGCCACGGCACAGTGGCTGAAAATCACTGCTCAAGAGAGTTAGCAGGATGGAAAGCACGAGACATTAGTCCCTAGTAGGACTGAGAGCAAATTCAGCAGCCAGGCAGATAAGACCAAAGTTTGGTGTCCTGACAAGGCCCAAGCTGACCCAGAAAAGAGCTTTTATAGCTGAAAAATCAATGGGCAGTCAGTCTGCAAGGGTAGTTTCACCCAAGGGCTAGAATGGATATCATAACTGGAGACCTCTTTGATCAGGAGCACCAGAGGCATCGCTGGGGGGGGGGGAGAGAGGACCGTGCCCTGAGGCATAAAGTTGCCGCATTGGCGGCAATCCGGCACCGGCTATTTGGAATCGGTGATGAAAAAGCGCTGCAAAAAAGGAAAACGGCCTTGCAGGTGGTTGGGCGGTGCAAAAGGACTCGCCCATCCACCTGCCCAGTCCTCTACTACGGTTTTTCCACCCATGACATCACCGGGGGTGGGCCTAGCGACATCACTTCTGGAAGTGACGTCATGGGGGTGACATTTTTTCATGCCGCCCCCCCCCTCCCACAGGGTGTAGCTATGCCTCTGAGGAGCACTTCAGTGACTCCACACCAGGAGAGCCAGTGCACTGCGCATCCCTCCATAAGTCCCCTCTTCTAGTCCTGTTTTGGAAGCCATTCTGCAAATCCTGTGTGTGTGTGTGTGTGTGTGTGTGTGTGTGTGTGTGTGTTTGTTTGTGTAGTTAATTGAAGACGAGGATGTGTTATTAATAAATAAAAGAGTGGTTTCTTATTTAAGTAATGACTTGCACAGGTCCTTTAAAGAGTCATTTTGAGAGAAGATCTAAAAATAAAGCTTGAAAAGCTGGCAGCAGAACAAGTTATAAAAAGCGCTCATTACTATCAGCTAAAGGATGGGAAAGGCAGCTTGATAAATAAGCGTATGGCCCAGTCCTATTCATATTCCATGCCAATGGCACACTGACACTGGCGCAACAGCCACCTCATCCTAAGCCCATCCAGGCAACACCACAGCAGCACAGCACTCCCAGTAATGCCAACAGTAACCATGGAAACCCAGACACAGCCTATCATCCACGGAGCAGTGTCCTGACATTGGTGCATCATCGGTGTGAGATCCAAGGAGCCAATCACCACATCCTCTCAGCCTCAATGCAGCAGCCAGAAAAAATACTGCCTGGGTGAGCTGAGCAGGGGGCAGGGCCAGGCATAGGGCCAATGAGTGGCAATCACTGGAGGGGGGAACACACACACCCCACCTGTCATTAGGAATGAGCAACACTGGAGCAGTCACCACTGCCAACCAGCGGGGGAGGGGATGTACCAAAGACACCACACACACACACACACACACGCACGCACGCACACACGCACGCAAGCAGCAAGATGCAGGGATGCCACAGGACCCTGTGGCATCAGCAGCAAAGGGGCAATTGCAAGGAATGGCTAGGTAGCACCCCACGGTTCAAGTCCCTTCATCTCCCTCACAAAAACATACACACATCTAGAGTAAGCCCCAGCAGCCGCTATGGGTCAACTTGGACTTGCACCAACAATATCGGTCGTGCAAGTCCAAGTTGATCCATGCAGGCAGATTGGGGCCTGGGAAGGGGGTCAGGATTTGGTGTGCACCACTGTCAATTTAACCCTGACCCGCCCTGTTCTACACACACACACCCCGTGCCAGGCTTACCTGCTCCAGTGCGCCTCCATTGCTCTGTCGGCGCAACAGATCCCTGTACTGCCACAAAGCTCTTGCAATGCTGCTTCTGCCATGGTTGTGTTTTGTTCTTGCTGGTCTTTGACTGTATTAATAAGTTGACTGACACAAAGCTCTTTATGGTGCTTTTGCAGACATGCGTTCCGCTGGCACTTCCTTTCAATAAGACTAGACCAACAGTTGATAGCAGAGACACATTTGAAGATCAGAATTGGGAGGGTCAGAATCGGGAAGTTAGAGACATGAGAGGGAGATGTGACAACAATACATTGCAGCATGGAATTGTCTCCCCCTCCCACCATGGCTTACATATGTGGGATGCATTGTGCTTGCTTCCTCTGTTGGGGTGGTAAGGTAGAGGTTCCTGTTGAGTGTTTGTGAGTGGAGTCTTCCTAGGGCAAAACAGCTGCAATAAGAATTCTGAGAAGTCAAGTGATAAGAAAATATCTTGCCATACATGTTGTGAGGGACAAGAGGTTGTTTGTGCCAAGTGCTCCCTTTGTGTACCAAGTGCCCTTTCACCATAGTTCCCATCACCAACGTTCCCCTTTGAGAGCCCAGATTGGTATAGCTCCATGCTGTGTGTTTTATCATCTGAGCTGGTCTCCAGAGTCCCAACAGGGGCTTACTGTATATACTGGGGTTGGTGTGCTGTGATTGGCTGCACCATGTAGTCTGTATCATATGCTCCGTTGCAGGAAAGTGGGTGAGGTGATGGTGGTGGGAGGTGCCATTTTCTAGTGTTTTCCCCTTCCTTATTGTTTCCTATGGGTTTATGTCCACCTAGGCCAGCTCTGTCATTGACGTAGCATTCTCCTGGTGTAGGGTGTGTGTCTTCTATGGGAAAGATGCTTGGGATATGGCGGGTGTGTTGACTACACCTCGTCCTGCCCACATCCCTTCTACCTCTCTCCCACATTATGGCCCAACTGCCTCCCTGAGTTGTGCCAGCACCTGAGTTATGCTGGGGAGGCATTTTTCTTGCATTGCACAAGTGCCCATGGCGCGTCCACTGGTGGGTGAACTTCTGCACCAGCTGGGCCATCGTTATGCTGTCATACTAAGATGTGCTGGCATATCTTGAGGATAGGATTGGGCCACTAGTGCAAAATGTTAAGTCAGAAATGTAAATGTTTCTAGAGTCTTATAAAACTCCATAGTCAGATATATCTTTTTTTAAAAAATATACATGATAAAGATTAGAGTGCCCCGAAAGGAGAGACGTATAAATATGAGAAATGATTTTCTTATCTTCTTTTCTTCATTCCAGCTTTCAAAAACACTGATTAAAATGGAAATATATTTTCCTTTTTGTTTTGAATTTGATGAAAAGAATTAAAAATCCTTTTGTAATGCAAATCTTTGAGCCAAATGGAAAGCCTGTTGAATACCTGAGAAGTATAATATTTGATATAAAACCAATGTCATATAATATATTCAATGAATATTAGATTTTATTGTTAGTAGGGATGATAAAAAATATGAAATAGCAAAAATCTATTTTTTATCAATCTCATCTCAATGATCGTAACTTAAATATCAATAATGCTGAAATGATATGCCTGTAGAAAAGGTAGTGATGAAATCAATTATATACCACTCATATTTATATCCTGAATGCCTCACTCTTATTTCTGATTGCCTTTAATTTAGCTTTGTACTGCAGAAACTCTGTCAGCTGAAAAGTCATCACTATCATGGTTACATATTTCACAAAGCTTCAAAGAAAACTCTCACTTAAAGTTGTGATATATCTCTTGGGAGGTTGATTTTATTCCGAAAATTATTAACAGCCCAATCCTATCCCCTGCCACACTGTAGCAGGCATACCATGGAGACACATGCTACATGCTATGGGGGGGGGGGCGATCAGGAAGCCTGTGAGAGGTAAGGGAAAATATTCGTCCCTTACCACTGCGTAAGCCTCCTGATGGCCTATGGGTCTCCTTGGACTTATACCAGCTATACAACTGGCATATGTTCACGGAGAGCCAGGGAGCAGGGTGAGCTGAAAAAGGGGGGGAATAGGATCCAGTATGTGCTGCTGGAAAAAACGTAATGTGACACTGCTCCCCACCCCACCCCCACCCCCATTTTCCTATAACACTTTTTTATCCACTGGGGTTCCAGGAACAGAACCCCAGTGGATAAAAAGGTCCCACTGTATTTGTAAAGTTCTTAATGTCCTTCTCCACCAAGGTCATGCAGGTGGTGTTCATTTACTCAGAGCCTTTCTTACCCTGATTTCTGAAGCAGGTGTGTTATCCATTTCCTTGTTTAGAGCTTAACAACATTTAATCCCACAAGAGAGCTTGTTGTGCCCTTTAATAGCTGCAGCTCAAACATATGCAGGAACACTGATTTGGAGAACTCAATATCATTCTGTTCTACAAGAAGACAGGCCCTGCCCCAAGGTGCTTACAATCTAACAGTAAGCACAGTGGAAAGACTAGAGAAGGAGAGAAGGAAGATTAAAGCAAGGGTAAAAAGGAAGAATATGCATTTGATTCATGTGCACTTGACTTACTTAGCCTCAGTTTCATAGGGGATGAGGCGTTGAGGCAGTAGCATTGTTGGCCAGCCCGGGGGGCGGGCACTGGCGTCTTTTGTGTCATCCCCCCCCCCCGCACTCCTGGAAGGCTTTATTTCAAACCTTCCATAACCCGGGGCAGGCAGAAGGGACAGGAAAAAAATGCTGTTTTTGGTGCAATAATGCTCAGCAGCCGCAGAGCACAAAACTCTCCCCGCTCTCTGAGCATACAAGAAGAAGATGCGCCAGCCACTAGTTGGCAGGTAGGCAGCCAGGCAGGCAGTCACATACCACCCCATCAGGCACCATCAATAATGTACACTGGGGGTGCGCACTGGGGGGTGCACATGATCAATATGGTACATGCTGGCGAAGATAAAGGGATGGGCAGTAGAATTTGGGTGGTGGGAGACAGAATGGGTGACTTGCCTTGGGCTGTCCTTGCACAGAAGTGAAGCTAGCATCTAACTATGGACTCAGACGTTTCTGTGTCTTGCCATTTTGCTCAGTTGGGTTTGGGGTTTTGTTCATGTTTCAGACTCTAAATCAAAAGTGTCTGTCTATTGGAGGAAGTTACTGAATAAAGTATTATCATCTAAAAGCAAAAATAGATGCCAACTTTCTAAGCAAGCTTTGCATACTGTGAAAGCATGGACAAGGTTATAAAAGAATATGGAGAAACAGTAGAGACACCAGAATATCTTAATTACATGTATCTCTTCATTCGCAAGAAAAATATTCCTGACAGTTTCTTCAGGACTCTCTTGCTGGTTTATTGTTGGAAAATACATCGATGCCTTACTTTAAAACATGCATGAACGGCAGTCACTGTATCTGCTGGATTACTGTGTAAAGCCACTATAGATCAGATGCAGTATTCCTTCCACATCTCCTCCTTCCTTTTATCCCATTTTGAACCCTACCGTCGATCAAATCCAGACTTCCATATGTCATGTCCAATAATGCTATGGGAATGTTGACTGCTTCTCTCCATAGTTCTTCCTCTCCATCAAGTTGTTTCATCCAGAGATGCCTAAAAGAGATGCATATCTTCGCTTTTACTCAGAAAGCATTTTTTGTAGCCAGGGATGACTAGGAGGCTCTTTAATGGACAACGTTTAAAAATAAAGATCTAGGAATTTTAAGTACAGGTTTGTAATAGTTATCTATCCTAAACCTCATGAGGGTTATCCATGCTTTTTTAAAAAATCTGGGCTAGATTTCTGTTTTGTGTTATACAAGGGTCTTCCCTTGAAGACAGCACAAATTTCAAGTGGTTCAGAAAATAGCATCCAGACTAACATCAACCTTAAGAGATCCACTCTGGCCTCTGGGGTATTTCCAAGATCAATTCAAGAAGTTGGTTTTTTAACCTTTAAGCCCTAAATAGCTTCAAGGTACCAGAAGGACTGTCTTCTGCTATATGAGCCGGCCCAGTTTAATATCTGTATTAGAGGCTCTTCTCCTGGTGCCCCGTCAGATGAAGTGGGATGAAATTAGATGGTTGTCAACCACAAGAAGTCCTTCTTAGTGGTGGGGTCCTGCTCTTCCCCAACAGGTAAAGAAAGTACCTGTCCTATTATCTTTCAAGTGACCAATTAAAGCCTGCATGTTCACCAAGGGTTTTAATGGATCTTAAGTTTCATAATTTTACTGCTGCTGTTTTGAATTTTAAATTGCAGCAATATTCATTTATCCTCTGCTTCTGCTTTTAAATTTTTCTAGAGGATCTTAATTATTTATTATGATGCTGCTCTTGTTGTTGGTTTATTCGTTTTGTTCACCAGTTCAAATATTTTTAACAGAAAAGTGGCTTATAAATATTTTAAGTAAATAAAATTATTATTTTCTGGATGGGTAACTCTTAGAACATGGTTATTTAGATCATAGAGTGACAAGAAACAACACATTGTAAAAAAAAACATTTTAACAAACAACAGCAATGCATTGTAATGTGTTCCAAACTGAGAGCCAGTCCTCAAACATTTTGTGATCACTTCACAGGAATAGTCACAGGATATGAATGGAACCTAAATGTGCTTAATTTTGGCTCTATTGTGTTCTCTGAATCAATGAAACAAGTGTCCACATGTTGCTATTCTGCTTTCATGATTCAGGTGGGGTTTGTTTGTTTAGCAATGGTAGTTAGAAAGGGGGTAATAAGTAGATTCGTATTCATATGTTTTTTGCCATTTGTCTGATTCTCAGGCTCTGCCCTCCTCTTTTAGTGGGTTTTCCCTCCTAATCTAGCAATGCTACTTACAGCACAATCCTACTCTTCATCAGCACCAGCGCTGCGTCCTCATAAGAACATAAGAAGAGCCCTGCTGGATCAGGCCAAAGGCCCATCTAGTCCAGCTTCCTGTATCACACAGTGGCCCCACCAGATGCCTCAGGGAGCACAAGACAAGATACTTGTATCCTGTCGCCTGTCCTCAGCGCCGACACTGACTGTCACAAAAGCGTCATATAGTACTTTGTGGTGACCTGGAGGTAAGGCAGGAAGGCCTGCGCCATCCTGCTGGAACCACATCAAGAAGGAGTACCCGACAGTGCTGATAAGCTACTGCCGGGCAACGAAGGGAGGTTGGAATGGGGACGGGGAGGGGTGTAATGGGGTGGGAGGAGGGCAGAGAGCGGGAGGATCAGGGCCAAGGATTGGGGGGAATGGGGTCTGGCACATGCCAAATCCTATTCCCCCTCCTGGGCTTGAAAGCCCAACACGGGGCTTCTTGGTTCTGTGCTAGCAGTTTATGCAGATCTGAGTAGCCTTGTTGCTCAGGCTGGGACTTTACCCAGATTAAGGGGATGAATGTCCCCTTACCTCGAGGAGACCTCCAACCTGCTGCTTCCTGGGATAGGATGCAATGTGGGCCACACAGCCCTGCTGCATCATGCCTGGTTAGGATTGGGCTGCCCAAGAGTTATCACCACAATGTAGATTACAAAGTTACTCTAAAGGAAAGCTGAAGCCTGAGGTTGTCAAATTGTATGTTAGACAACAGATTCCATGCATGTATGGCAAATGCCAGTTGTATGGGTACCTGTGTATTACTGCACCCTGACTTAAAGAACAACATGCAAAATCTACAGGTGGAGAACGACGGCCAGAGAAAACCAGCCTCTCCTTTTTATTTGTGTCCCACCCTCTTCCAATTAGCTCAGATTGGTATGCATAGGACTACTTTAGCCTGACAATAACCCTGTAAAGTAGGTTGGGCTGAGGAATCATTCACCCAGTAAGTTTTATGGCTGAATGTGCACTTGAACCCAGGCTTCCCCATTTTAAACACAAGAACACTCTCTGTGTTGGCTCAGCAGTCCATGGGCCACTTCATTTCTTTCGGTGTACTTTTAAAATGTGAAGTGTTTGAAACGTTTGAAAACACATGTGAGTGTCATAGAGGACCGAGATAGGCTGTGGCTCCCTGTTGTGGTCGCACTCAATAGCAAACCCAGGTGGCTGCTTTGTAATGTGTGAAACAGCCCTGTATGTCATATATGAGAGGCATGAACCCAACCAAGCCAGTTTACAACTTCACTTTGTTAGCTACCTTTTTAAGTGCCTGTGAAAAGGAGTTTGGTGCCTGGGATTGATGTCTTTCTTCACTTGCCACTAGCTGCCTCTGGGAACAAGGGCAAAGAAAGCAAAGGAAAAACAAGAAACAAGAAAACAAACAAACCCTCTCTCACCCTTCTTAAAAAAAAGAGAGGCATTGTGATCTAAATCCTTCTGCAGAGGAGAGAGAGAGAGAGAGAGAGAGAGAGAGAGAGAGAGAGAGAGAGAGAGAGAGAGAAGACATACACCAGCATGTCCCACACGCTGTATGACGCACAGACTTCCTTCTAAACATAGAGCATATTATCAGTGTGGCTGTACATATAAACAAGTGAGTGACTGTTGAACACCATGTTTGTCTAATGGCCCATAATAGCAAGAAAGAGCACAATAGGAGAGAGTGAGCTGAAGAAGTCTGTTTCAGACTAGTACAGTTCCTTTTTGCTTCTCCAACAAGGGAAAGGGTGGGAGGGAGCATTACACAAGACAGATCACACAGCTGTCCAGCAGTCACTGAACCATAGCACAAGGCCCTTGTTTAGATAACTAGTGAATCCTTTACTTTATTCTTAGTAGAAAACACCAGAACTGAGGCAGACTGTGCTGGGAACACTTAGTTACCGGTGTATATAAAAAGGGCTCAGGGAACCCACTTTGCATGGTATAAAATACTCAACTCTTCATCCTCTGTGGTCAGAAAAAAGTACAAATCTGGGGACGTGACGGGGTACAAGTTATACAGGTTACCATATTGCAGTTTCATAGAATAGATCGTAGGAAGTCATTATTTCCTTAGACCTGCAGAGTCTGAGCTCTGAAAAATTGGGTTTTCAGGCAGTTTCCCTAAAGAGCATTTGTGTACCAACTTGAGCTTCCCTAGGGAGCCAACAGATAGCGCAAAATGCGAAAATAGTCATGAGAAGTGTTTGGATTTGGATTTATATTTAGCATGGCAGTCTTGTTATTTATTTTTGGCAAGGGTTAATTGTGGTGCTGACATTGGAATGCAATTTTATTGTGACCATGTGCTTCAGTTATGGAAATCAGGCATTCTTTCTAAACATGGGCATATGTCTACGAAATCAAAATGTTATTGAAACAAAATGGCATTATTGTATGTGATCTGTTCTAACCTTGTAGGCTTGCCACAGCAGTTTTGGCCAACAGGAAGACCAGAGAGTGCTAATATAAAATATAACAGATTTCTCCCTCCCCAGCTAACTGGGTCACTTCTGATGTGTATGTGTTAGTTCTTTCAAACACATGCATATATTACAGTGGCGCTTTTATTAACTTTAGGCAAAAATGGACAATGTTTTCATGAACAGTCACTTGAGTTAATAAATATAAACCCAAATGCGCCTTGTTTTAACATTTCAGGCGAAGGGGACAAATCCAACATATGGATCCAATCCCCCTGGCTCAAGACAGAGCAGTGGTCAATTGCCATTGTTGCACAAGTGGGTGCCTTCACTCAGGACTTCATGCACAGAATGATAGATGTGCTGAACCGAATAAAAACAAAAACAAGAGGATTGAAGCTTCCTGTTGCTCGCTGTTTCTGAATGTCCATTAAGATCATACACCCAACTGAGCCTCCAGTGACTCTCAGTAGCAACAATTCAGCACTCTTCCTGCTGGGTTTATATCCCCACCCTCTAGGGACACAGCTGCCGGCGAGCAATTACCTTTGATACACTAGTAGGCATTTCCTGAGGGCAATGAGAAACCTGAGGGAGAAGCTGTCGGATGGGGCCTCTAGCCAGGCTTTTGATTCCTATCATACTGGGTCTTGCATGCCACTGATACCTTTCTTATAGGCGTTAACAGGGTAGTGGAAAGAAAGGTCACTTACACTTGGAAGACGTACCATGTATCATATGATAAAAAGCTCTCTGTCCATCAAAATGACCCCATTACTTGCTATTTAGAAAAGTGTTTGCAGCCTCTGTTATTTGAATGCCAAATCAAGAGACTTTATTTCACTAGCTCTGGGAAGTACAGCAATATAAGGCTGTCTTAGTAATGTCTAAATCAGGGGTTCTCAACCCCTTCCTGGCTGAGTATCACACTCTCCTGCTGTGTACCACTGGAAGTGGCTGGCAATGACATCGTCACCAGTTACTTCTGGGTGTTCAGGTTTTCGGAGGCCAGAAAACGCAGGAGGCTCTGGGTGGGAGGGCCCTACACAGCATTCTTGAGAGGCTCGGCCAAAGGCAGGAGCCTCTCAGAAGCGAAAACGCACCACCAAAAGTGCCGCGTCGGAGTGGAGTTCCGGTGGGCCGAGTACCACCAGCAGTCGGCCAAAGTGCCACTGGTGGTACTCGTACCACTGGTTGAGAACCCCTGGTCTAAATCACAAGACACTCTGAAGGATTTCACTTTTCCTCCAGATGCAGTTGACTTTCTCCCATTAACCCAATTGAAATGTGGGCTTGATGCCTGGTCAAGTGAGCAGAATGCCATCCCATATAAAGAGTTTGAGATTTCAGATGCATTGGGCTACATATTTCAAGTTGGTAGGTTAAAAGTGTTACAAACAGCAACTGATTTTATGACTGTATTTTGTCATTTTTGGCTCCCCCCCCCTTTTTTTTCTTTTCACTCTTCAACAGTGTCTAGTAAGTCATTTCCAAGGCCAAAATCTAGGAGAGGTCACAGCTTCCTGTATTCCCAAGGATTTGCTCAGTTGCCTACTATGTTATACTGTAAATATTATGTCCTTAAGGCCAAATCTGAAGACTTGCTGCACTAGCAAATAAATTCCCAGGATAGAATTATCAAGGGCTAAACCATTGCTATGTTGCAAAACGTGATAGTTGCAAAACATTGCATACAGTGAAAAACAAAAGCAAAACATGATGCTGTATTCACATTTCAATATGTTATTAGTACTGTACTATGAATTCTGTTAAGTTAATTCAACCTGAGCATTATTTTAATAATGGAAAGGCAGGATATAAATGTGAATAGTAAATAAGTAATAATACTATGACAGCATTAGACACTGGTGGATGTGTTTAGGTCTTAGAGGTATGATTTAAAAAACAAATGGGGCTCAACATTGCAATTCCCCCATTGGACAAAAATACCATTGCAATTCCCCCACTGGACAAAAATACCAATCCATTTCAAGTCAATCCAAATCCTCAAATAAGGATTGCAAGGACTCACCTGCCCTCCTCTTCCTGGTAGTGTCCCCACACTTACTTTTAGGCTGAAAGGCATCAGGAAGATGCCCAATTGACTAGTCAGTCAGGTTTTTTCTGTGCTCTGCCTGTTTGCTGAAGTAGAAGTAATACTTTTGAGCATGCTCAGAAACATCATTTTCTGCAGAGTTCATGGGAATTGTGTTCTCTTGCACTCATAAAAGCTCACATTGTCATAGAATGTAATGGCTGATTGGCACATTATGTTTATAAATGTATGCCTAAGATTTCCTAGGTATATACCTAAAATCTGAATGTGTTTTAGTGAAGTAGGCCCTTGTGCACTCCTCAGAGTCTGAGAGCCAGGATTGGCTGCAGTTCCCTGAAGACAGGTGACTCAGGTTTGCTGCCATATAATATATGCAATGGCCAAGAATGTGGATCAAGTCTCTGACTCCAAGTCTTGAGTCAAGTCCGAAGTCTCTGGGTCCAAGTCTCAAGTCAAGTCCCAAGTCTTTGCCCCCAAGTCCCGAGTCCTTGGTTGTGAGTTACGAGTCCCTATCTAATTAATGGGGAAAACAGGTTTAAACCTGAATAAAATTCGACTTGTCGTAAAAGGCTCTAAGTCTCGAGTCAAGTCTTTCAAGTCTTTTACAATTGCTGAGTCAGGTCCGAGTCAAGTCATTGATGCGACTTGAGTCCGACTTGAGTCCGAGTCGATAGACTCAAGTCTACATCACTGGGAATGGTCCTATGTAATAGAAGTAGCCATAAACTAAACTCTTAAAATGCCACCGATCATGGTGACTCCAAAACCATCTCAGGAGTAAAGAAAGCTAATAGTTTCTTCATAAGAACGAAGCCCCCAATCAAGCCCCCTTGCTGGGGGGCCTGAACCCGCTCTTGGTGACTCTGAATACCCTCCCCATTCAAAAGTAAAATCAAGGCACTGAAGAATCTCCAGTGAAGATGAAAATGATAGAGAGAGAGATGGACTGCTGGTCTGATTATGTATGTTATTTGTTATTCTAATAAAATATAAAAAGGTAAAGGTGTCCCTTGACATTTAAGTCCAGTCGTGTCAGACTCAGGTTCCTATTAACTGCATCTTGGAAAACTATAGCTGTCAATGTCTATGATTTTTTTTTTTTTGGAAGACAACTGATTGCTTCATCTTAGTAGGAGAATGATAATTATTTCACAACAAATATAAATGACAGGTTTTTATTTTTATTTTTATTTTTATTTTTATTTTTATTTTTATTGGCTTTTGCCACTTGCTGGGAATTTATGAAGTTCGTGGTTCTGTTTACTTAAGTGTTTCTAAATGCTTCAATGGAGACAAGAATTCTAACAGTCTGCCAGGTTTTATTTTTCCTCTCATTGCTATTTTTTTTTAAAAAAAATAGCCTACTCTGAACAACAGCAAGTATATCAAGTATATCAGTTGAATTGAAGTTTGCTTCTCAAATGAGGGCTATGATGCCTTAACATTGACTCTAAAAATATGACCACAAACAAAGAAACAGGAGACAAAGATGAGAAAGATTGGGCTTGTCTGCCTTTTATTAAGGGGGTCACGGACAAAATTTCACGCATCCTGTTACAGGGTAAGGTTAAAACTATTTTTAAGCCTACCACTAAGATAGAACAGATGTTAAATAACCCAAAGGATAGGCGTCCTCCATTGTCCAATCCGGGAGTGTACAGGGTCCCTTGCTCGTGTGGGAAGGAGTACATTGGATTAACTAAAAGATCAATTGGAACCAGGATCAAGGAGCATGAGAGGTCGGTGAGATTGAATAATCCAGAACTGTCCTCCATAGCTGAGCACGCAATAAACACAGGTCATACAATATGTTTTGAAGATACCAGCTGCCTACAAATAGAAAATAGAGTTGGCACCTTACAATTCTTGGAGGTGATTGAAATTAGTAAAAGACCCGCCTCCAGTCTGATTAATAGACAACAGGACCTGAGCTTTGTAAATAAGTCCTGGTTCCCTATATTACGGAATTCCAAGGTTGAGCAGAAACATCAGCAACTTGACAGCAAGAAAGAACAGGCTGCAGTAATAAAAAAGGAGTATTGGAACACTAAGTTTTGATGGACTCTGCAATGGAATACTAAGTTTTGATGGACTCCTACTCCTGGGCAACCCTGCATTGATCTCCTGTGTTGCTAATTAATCATTTACGTGTCTAGGATAAAGGAAGCTTAGTGCCTCTTCACAATGTAACATCTTCCAATCTTTCAGATTGGTTCCTTGAGAAGGTTTCCGGAAAGAAGGAAACGAAACGTTGGAGTGAGACTACTGGGCTGTGAGTTTTAAATAAATTTTCTGTCTGTCTTGTGAGCCCCAGCAACGGAAGACACAAGCAGAATTGATTTTTGTTTTTATTCTGGCTGTCCTGTTATCTACTACATGGCTATTTTACCCGTAATTCTGAAATTGCTACAAGTAATTGCTGGCCATGAAAGTTTTCGATCAAAGATGCCTTAACAGTTTACCTTCAAAACAATCCCATTGATGTCAAGTGGAATTATCCTAGAAAATGAAACCTGTCATGATTACCTAACAGACTGAGGATTCAGATTCTGATACTTTTCTCTATTGCTCAGTAATTATTGTACTCACTGTGCAGTGGAATCTACATATAAGAGGGTTTCCTGGCAGGGTAGGGGGCCAACATGGTGGATTCTCATGCCACTACCATTTCAACAAACTGCAAAAATAAATGTTATTGCTCAGCATCAGCATCAAGCTCATGGCCGACCCCTTCAAACAAGCCAGATCCACATGCATGTGATTGTATCCATATGGTGACTGCAGTTGGAAAAAGTGTGGCCAATGTGATTTCTATTTCACCATTCTTGCATATTTGGAGAAGCAGTTAAAAAATTGCCTTTGTGTCTATCCACAAAGGACAAAATGTCCATTTATGTACTTCTCTAGTTATGTTGCATCTCCAATCACACAATTGATTTGTTCTACAAAATTGGTAGTAAATGCCGTGATGCTCTATAGCAAAAAAAGAAACACATATATGTCACAGTCAAATATAGAATGCTAGAATTTGAGCCTCTTCTGCAGTCTGTTGGGACATTATTATTATTATTATTATTATTATTAACAGTATTTATATACCGCTTTTCAACAAAAAGTTCACAAAGCGGTTCACAGACAAAATTACCGTATTTTTCGCTCCATAGGACACATGGAAAACACCAAGAAAAAAAAACAAAACTAAGAGCAAGGCTTGCCTTCCCTGATCCCTCCCACCCCACCCGCTCGAAAACCCTCCCTCCCCGTGGCCCTCCTCCTCCAAGGTCTCCACTGCACCTGCCTGCCTGTGTTGTGGTGAGTGTCACCAACCTGCTTGCTGATTGATGATGCTGACCATTGAAGGAAAACTACTCCGAAATGGCAAGTCGTTACCCCCACAAGTGCGAGTCAAGTGCGAGTCCGAGTGCGAGTCTGTGGGTCGCGAGTGCGAGTCAGAGGAAAAGTGACTGTCGCACTTGCGAGTCGAGTCATTTGGCTCGAGTCCCCATCCCTGCTATTCCAATTGTTTCATCAATTACAGACAAATGTAAAGGCTTCCAAGGGAAGCAGGGTTAACTGGTTCACTCTACATAAGATTTTTCAACCTTAAATGATTCATTTTATACATAACATTATGGGATATTTAGCTCACTCCAAGCCTTTGTTACAAAATTGGAGCCTATCTACTTGTTCCATGCAAACCTAGCAATTAGTCTGAATTAGAGTTGAAAGCTGTCTTTGCACAAAAAGGGTACAGGCACTTCTTCAAATACAAAAGCTGGGATTCATGTATATTTCAGCCTTCCTTCCAGTTTGAATGAAAGAACCATATTCGGCACATTTCTTTGACCATAAGGATTTATGCATTTCATTTTGTGGTAGGAAGACAGATCATGCAAGCTTTCAACACTCCCCTGATTCAAAACTTTGGAAAATAGCAACTATGATCATACCACATGTATGTTGGGAATGAGGCAAACATTTCGCCACATCAGCTTCTGTCTGTGCATTGACTTTCAGAGTCAAGGTTAGATAGAAAGCACATCGCTGCACTGTATCAGTTCAAACTTCATGCGTGCTCATGTTCTCCCTCCCACTCATTCAAATTATATGTCAGGGAGAAGGCTAGGGCATTAAAATAGTCAGTCCTCCACCGGCTATTTACACTGTTCTTGGTCTTCTTCAGCAGCCACTCCTAGAAGCATATCCCAAAGAAAGCATCTTTAGAATGGGGGGAATTGCTCCAGGCCTCATAGGTGGAAGGGGCTGCAGAGGCACTGAGAGAAGGACTGGAGACCTTAAATGAAAGTTTAAGCCCCAGGCCCCTCAAAGTCTTAAAAAGGTCCTACTTGTGTCTGATAGATGAGCTACTCCTTTCCCCTAATAGCAGTAACATGGTTTGTTACCTAGGTTACCACCATCTGTTCCCTTCTGTACATTGCAGAATTACACAGCTAACATGGGGACTTGAACCCTTCACCCAACAGTAAGACTTATATATCTCCCAAATCTTCCTGCAGTGCTCTTAATTCCTAACCACTGGGATACAGGGAGCACAGCTGCATCTTTATGCTAGAAAAGAATATGGAATTAGTTCAGCATTGCCTGCCTTGTATTGTATATGCTTGATCAATGCCTTCCATGAGCAGTTACTAGAGAAGTTGTACGGAGTGATTGGTAGGGAACTGCACAGTTGAGAAGGACTTGTGGGAATGACTGTCACCGTTGGTGAGTTTATTATCTTTATACCACTGTTGAGCTGCTGATAACTGAGGCTCAGCTACAGACAAGCTTGCTTCAGTAAAAGTAACAGCAGTAGAGCAGCAATAATCTTGCTGGAGCCATAGGCTTGGTCTAGTTTTTTTATGAATTCCTTCAGACTGAAGCAAATATACTTACCTGAGAATTTGAAGGCCAATCAATTCTGTCTTTCTAGGATGACCCACCTTCCAAGTCTCCAAATGAATGCTGGATCCAGGAGACACAATAAGAAATGACTGTCTATGATCATTCACCCATTCCGTATCATCTTGTTTGTTATAACCCAAAATTGATTTTCTTGAGTAACGGAAAGTTCTCTATTCCTTAGATTTACTATTTGGTAGCTCATTGTTTGTTCCCTTCATAAGTGATTACTTCTGTTTTAGAAGACAGTTTCTAAAGGTCATAAATGTGGAGCCAGGTGGTTTTTTGTAAGCGCATAGAGTTATTCATATTCAGTTTGGGAAATTGAAGTGACCATTTCATTTCAGCTCTAGTTACAAGGCCTTCCTCAAGAGACCTTTGTTTTGCAAATACAGGCTCTTTGGTTGAATATTTTTAAAATTATTTTAAAGTAATTCCTCCTTCCATTGTTTCCTGTGCCATTCTTCTATCTCCTTCATTTTTTCCCCCCACTGAGTTTTGTCTGGTTCTTTTCAATCTTTTTCTTCTTTTCTTCATTCCTTTATGGTGCATCCATCCTCTTGAAAGCTACCAATCCATAAATCATGGTTATAAACCCTGGCAGTGAACATCGATTTGGTTGGAAGCCAAAAATCTGGATGGATAAATTCAGACAGAATGTTATTTTCCCTGATCAGCTTTAAGCCTGAGAGTGCCCAGCGCTACAGCAATTGCCAAACAATTTCAGATACATTATCAATTCAACCCAAGGACTCTTCACAATGTTCTGTTGAATCAGAACCAAAATCTTATGATTCTCATTATTTTCCATATGCATATTTAAAAACAATAAGACTGTGTACATTTCTTATAGTTTTTATAGAGCAATGATAGGATTGATGTCATCTTTATGTGTGTTGTATGAATTGCTGCTGAGGCATTTTTTAGCATATAGAGTAGTGCACAGTTGTACATATAATATTAAATAACAAATTCAGTGGCCTTTGTGTCTTTCCATTTCTTTTCTGCTGGATGCTTTGATGAAAGACATTCTATGAATACCATCAAAATGTATTCTATATTCATTCCTCTTGTTGATGTTAGGAGCCACTGAGTGATGAACATGAATGTGTGAACTTGCCCTATTTCTTCTTGACCTATTCATCATTATGAGCAGCTACCCAATTCTGGCACCCCTCGTTCTGTAATGCACCAATAGTGTACCATTTTACAGCTTCAAATTCTTTCTCATGTCTCCATTCCTTGAAATTGCAAGCAAATGCCTTTACTAACATTTCAGAGAAATGCAGTTACAAAACAATGGTTGCAGCAGTCATGTGATCATTTTGAAGCATTTGGTAGGGCAGGGCAAAGGATGTACAGGAAGGGAACATTTGACATCTAAGATCATGATTCATCATCTAGCATCCTTTGCTTAGCTAATTAAAATGTCATTTTATTGGACTCTGTTATTGCAGGGAGGCATAGAAGGGTGCATTATTAGGAGGAATCGTATCCAGTTTGATCCTGTCAGTTTCTGGGCAGCCTGTGTAAATAAAACAGGCAGCCCTTAAAATCAATATTATTTTCAGCTCATGGAATCAAGCTGCTTTGAAAACAAACAGCAGGCACTTTACACCTTGGAGACATCAGTGTCATCAGCCAAAGTAACAAAAGGGAATTCAAGATTTTTAAATTAGCCAAGGAAGCGATTACATACTGAAAAGGTTTACCCAGCATGGAGGAAGGGTTGTGCAGATACCCTTAGATGTATCTGTTACTGATAGCTTTTACTCCTAGAGAAGTAGTAAGGTTGCCCATTTGTTTTCAGCCCTGTTCTTTGCTGTTAATTGGTTTCTTTTATCATTCAGATTTTGGAGTACTATCGGCTCCCAGTAAAAGACTTTGTCTGTTGGTAGAATTAACAAAATAAATCCCTTTTCATCAATGTGTCTTTCAACAATGTGTGAAATTCCACACCTCCTTCGGAGCTTGATGGGAGAGGAGTGCTACCAATTAATCAATTATTGTGAAACCACTTGACTATAAAATCATCAGGCCAGAGAACTTCTGATATTAACTTGTTTTGCTTTTTATTTCACCTTAGTGCATTCACTGCATTGTTTTTGAATATGTTTTAATAAACAAGATACTTTATTGTTTTTTCTTCTTCTGATATTTATTTATTAAACAACCTTCCAGGCACCCTCCTTTTGCCAAATGTTGCTCCTTTTCAAGTCCAGGAGAGATTGATGAGGCTGGTGGGGTCTCTCACCCTGCAAAAATAATATATTTACAGTATACACTGACCATTCTAGTAGAAATAAAAAAAAATTCTGTGTGAAATTGCTATGTGAAAGTATACCGCATTTTAGGATACAATGACAAATAATAATAACTGGAATGGGGGGGAACGCATTTTGTTACAGAACACTAACCTTATTTCATACTAAGTACTGGAGTCAAAATGAGCCTCTGTGAATGTCAGAAGTCCTGGATTTGTATAAACAGATAAAAAAATCATATTTTAAGGAAACATTTAACTTTTTGACAAGACCATTTGAGAGGCAATCAAGAGACAACTTCCCAATATATTAACAATTTAATGTAATGACATTTATTTAGGTCAACATCTTCTTAGTATCTTTTAGCACATTAATGATTTGTTAATATCTGTGATTTTCCTTAAGGCTAACAAATGAGGAAGCCATCTTGTTTTCCACATCACTGGTTTTAACATGCTGTAGCAGATTGCCATGGCAACATAAGCTAGTGAGCCTGGTGTGAAGACAACGGTGTAGGCCTCATTTCCTAAAAGCATGTTTCCGCTGAAGTTGAATCACCAATTAAAAGATTCTTTTCTATCCTCTGGGGATTCAGAGATGCATTATAGAGTTGTGAAGGCTGCTTGATGAACTGATGTATCTAGTAACCTCCTTTATTAATTCTCTGTAATGTTATGGCTTTGCTCTGCAAATGCAAGTAAAACAATCCATTTCTGGAATTTCACTAAAGTTTTTCTGAGTGTTCAGATGCAAAAGATTTCCTTGAAATAATGGACAAGACTATTTGGTTGTGCCTTCTGTTAGATGAACATCAGAAGGAAGGTTTCTGAATGTCCTAGACATCTTACACTGAAACTTCTACAATATCCAGAATAAGTTGTTTGTCATCGTTTTCTGTCAGTGTATATGAGTCACTCATATTCAGTCTGTAAGCAAGAATTAATTATAGCTATGTTTAAAATAAGCCTTGATACTAGTCAGTGGGATGACTCTTCTAACATAGCTTTCAGGCATCATTCATTCTTTCATAAATGCAGAACGATGACACATTTCCCTCTATTTTAAAATATGGCAAGATAAAATTAGATGCTTACACTTTGTGTTTATCAAATCAGTGCTACGAAATGCTTTACAAATCGCAAGAAACTACAATTTTAACTGTACAATCCTGCGCAACTGTAGATTGGCGGAGCGAGTGCTCTGCCGGCCTAGGTGTTGTAAATGTGCCGTAAGGAGTATGTGCCAGAAGGAGACACCCTGGGAGTAAGCAGCACCAGCGCAGAGGCCGGCACCACTCACTTTGCCGCCCTCCAGATCCTGTGCTTAACATAGTTAAGTGCTGCGCCGGGCGGTGGGTGGGCGGGCTGGGGTGGCGGGGGAGTGGGCGATTGGCCAGCCAGGCCCGGGAAAGGGGTGGGGATATTGGCGGTGCACTCCACCATATACCTGTCCCCTTCTCGGGCCAGCCTTACACGGCCTCCCCAGATGTGCGCCAGCTTCAGAGTTGGTGCGCATCCAAGGAGGCCCATTGGTGGAGCCTCCGGGGCTTACACCAGGGGAAGGGGGATGAACCTTCCAAAGTGAGCCCGGGTCGCGCCAGCACAGCCCACATCCTACTCAAGATGCAGTTGCCGGTCCTTTAGGCTGGCCGCCACAACATGCGCACAATTGGGCTGTTAGATGTGCATTTTTTTAATTGTCATCTGTGTTTTTAATCAAGCATAAAACCTTGTCCAAAAAATGGACAGGCCTGTCAAGAGCTACCTGCAAAAGGTCTTGGCTGCAATCATGCGCTCAAGCTACTTAGATCCTACTGAAGTAAATGTGATTTACACAGGTCAGCTGTGTTTAGGAGTACAGCCTTTCACTTAGTTTTTCAGTAATTCAAGGAATCCAGGTAAGGGGTTGTTGAAGGAAATGAACTTAAATTGTTTACAGGACACAGGAAAGCAATTGAGCAAGCACTGAAGCTGCAAGCTCCTTTCAACAGAAAGTCTTCTGCAATCCTCACTCGAAAGTAACAGATTACATAGCAAAGTTAAGTATTAGCCTGAGCCTGGACCTTCAGTCATACATTGTCAGGGTAATGGTGCATACCCCATTCTGGTTGGGGTTGCACTCCCCTTGAAGGATCCAGTCCATGGTCTGGGGTGCTTATTGATCCAGCTTTGTCACTGAAAGCCCAAGTGACATCATAGGCACAAAGTGCCATTCAGCAGTTGAGGATGTTGTGCCACTTGGAGCAACTCCCAGAGGTAGATGGGCCACAATTATCCATGTTCTGATAATATCCAGATTAGACTCTGCCAAGCCCGCCCTCCTCCCTGGCGTGATCCA
The DNA here is from genome assembly GCA_026170595.1 of Plestiodon gilberti rubricaudatus. NCBI lineage: Eukaryota > Metazoa > Chordata > Lepidosauria > Squamata > Scincidae > Plestiodon > Plestiodon gilberti. The sequence goes on from JANXHW010000001.1 coordinate 70,201,689, forward strand.
CCCTCCTCTCCCCAAAATGATCCACCCTCTCCCCACCCCAAAATGTTTCCTCCCTGTGTCCCTGCTGCCCTCCCCCCACCTCCCTGCTGGCCAGTGGAGAGCTTACCTGCCTCCGGCAGGTGCAGCTCCATCCCTGGCAGAGGCTTGCCAGTGCTGGCCTTCACGCCGGCGAGACAGGCCTCTGCGCTGTCGCAACGTGCTTTACGGCACATTTGCGACACAGTGGAGCCCCGTTGCACCAGGCTCTCAGTTAAATTCTAAGTGCTGGTGCTTACTGTTAAAGATACTGATGACTTGGCACCTGGATACTTGAAGGATCACCCACTCCCACAGCAGTGTGCCCATGCACTAAAGTCTTTGTCAGAGGCTCTTCTTCAGGTGTCCTAACCTTCAGGTGAAAGGGGTGGCAACCTGGAGAGGGCCTTTTCAGTTGAGGTGGTCCATTCATGTTGCCAAACCTACCAGCATGAAATCCCACCCCCCTGCTGTCAGGTATCCATTCGGATCCATAAGCCTCCAAGTGTGGACCATCAATGCCCTGCTGCCCCCACAGAGGTAAGGGAACATAATCAGCCTCAGTAGCATCGTTCGATGGGGGGCTTGGTGCCCTGGGCACCAGGTGCCGACCTCAGGAGGGCGCAATCGCGGCTTCAGGAGGGCGCGATCGCGGGGGCGACTTACTTTTGTTGTGGGCTCTTCGCAGACGCGTTTCGGCCCTCCCGCCCGCCCTGGCTACCGTTTGGCTCCAAAAAGGAAGCCAAACGGCGGTGTGTGTGATGGAGGCGCGCAGTGATGTCACGTCCCCGCATCACGTGAGCGCCGTCGCGTCGGCGGCTCCCGTCACGTGGGGGCGGAGTAACGCCTCTGACCAGCCTAAACCCCACCAGGATTACTATGACAAATGCAATAGCAATAACAATGAAGGCACTAAATGGTAGTAAATGGGAGTGAATGGATTATTGTAGCACAAAGACATAATATCATTGCTGAAAAAGTATATCCTAATACAGAACAAGTAAAACTAATTAGAATTACTCACATGAGAATGTGGTGGTCAGGTCAGTATTTCTCAAAGGCAAATTGAATTATTAATGTTTGATGATTTTATTATTTTAAATTTTATTGTTCATTGGCTCCTTACTGAAATTTCCATATTATTAATTGATAATGGTAATCATGTCTAGAGAGGATTAAAATAAATTTAAATTAATGGGTATTAATTTTGTTTATTGGTATAATACTAATATTCTCAAATAAATAGATTATACAATAGCTTGTTTGAAATGTACTTGACAAATCCTGAGTCGCAAGATTGTAGACCAGATAAAGAGGCGGATTGGAGGAGGGCAGGGGGTCAGAACTGCGCTGGAGGGGGAGGATCTCAGTGGTAGTTGTGCACAACAGATCTTTTCCCTCATTTTGGCCACACACACACACACACACACACACACACACACACACACACACACACACACACACACACCGTAGCAGGCTCTGTTGTTCTGGCTGCATGCTATAATGTGGAAGGGAATAGGATTGGGCAATATGTCCTTCTACGTGACAGCTCTTCTTGAAAACAGCTACCATACCTCCCCTTAGTCAACAAGGCTACCTCCTCCTAAGTCCCCCGCCCCTCAGTCTACTGGAGGTATAACACGTATATAGGACATGTGGAATTAGTGCATAATAATGGGATAATAATGCCTTTCCCTCATGAAAGGCTCCTGAGAAAACTCCACAGTCAGGGAATAAGAGGGCAGGTCTTCTTGTGGATTAGGAACTGGTTGAAGACCAAGAAACAGCGAGTGGGAGTCAATGGGCATTTTTCACAATGGCGAGAGGTGAAAAGCGGTGTGCCGCAACGATCGGTCTTGGGACCGGTGCTTTTCAACTTATTCATAATCATAAATGACCTGGAGTTGGGGATAAGCAGCGAGGTGGCCAAGTTTGCGGATGATACTAAACTTTTCCGGGTGGTGAAGACCAGCAGGGATTGTGAAGAGCTCCAGAAGGATCTCTCCAAACTGGGAGAATGGGCAGCAAAATGGCAGATGCGCTTAAATGTAAGTAAGTGCAAAGTGATGCACATTGGAGCAAGAAACCAAAAATTTCACATATACGCTAATGGGTTCTGAGTTGTCTGTGACGGATCAAGAAAGAGATCTTGGGGTGCTGGTGGACAGGTCGATGAAATTGTCGACCCAGTGTGTGGCGGCTGTGAAGAAGGCCAATTCCATGCTCGGGATCATTAAAAAAGGGATTAAGAATAAAACGGCCAATATCATTATGCCTTTGTACAAATCGATGGTAAGGCCACATCTGGAGTATTGTGTCCAGTTCTGGTCACCACACCTCAAAAAGGATATAGTTGAATTGGAAAAGGTGCAGAAAAGAGCGACCAGAATGATTCGTGGGCTGGAGCACCTCCCTTATGAGGAAAGGCTACAGCATTTAGGGCTTTTCAGTCTAGAAAAAAGGCGCCGGGGGGGGGGGACATGATTGACGTATAAAATTATGCATGGGATGGAGAGAGTGGATAGAGGGAAATTCTTCTCCCTCTCGCACAACACCAGAACCAGGGGACATGCACTAAAATTGAGTGGAGGGAGAGTTAGAACGGATAAAAGAAAATATTTCTTTACCCAGCGTGTAATTCATCTGTGGAACTCCTTGCCACAGGATGTGGTGATGGCACATGGCCTAGATGCCTTTAAAAGGGGTTTGGACAGATTCATGGAGGAAAAGACCATCACAGGTTACAAGCCATAAAGCAACCTCCTGGTTTTAGAAGTAGGTTTTCTCTGTGCCAGGTGCAGGGGAGTGGCAGCAGGTATCTTGTTGGCTGTGTGCTCCCTGAGGCATCTGGTGGGGCCACTGTGTGATACAGGAAGCTGAACTAGATGGGCCTTTGGCCTGATCCAGCAGGGCTCTTCTTATGTTCTTATGTTCTTAATGGGGAAAAACGTTAGTTGCACCACGCTTTGAAGGACTTTGTAGGAATGTCCTACAAATGCCTGTAGGGCTGATGTAGGGTTCATGTCTGTAGAATTCATGCAGGTCCAGCCAGAAACCTAGCATCTGTGGGAATTTCTAGGTTGAGAGTTTTATGTTGTACTAGTGCACTCAAAGCTAAAAATGGGGGGGGGGGCAGTTTCTGGAGGAAGGAAAGGCCTAAAGGCCCTTTCTTTCCATCAGCTAAGGATTACCCCTACTAAACCTGAAATATATAGTGAATAGATCACATTATGGGTTTCTCACAGTGACTAAGTGCCAAATGTCTTTGAAGTGTTAATTGTCATATAAGGAAGGGCTGTGCAAAAAGCTAGCATCCCTTAGAGCCAATTGCTTTTGATCTTGCCTTCGGTCAGTTTAGTCTACCTAAATAATGCCGTTGGTTAAAGTTGTGCTCAGAACAAAGAGTGCTATTGAAATAAAGCTGATGCAGTGGCGTTGCCAGGCGCCCCCGCATCTGGGGCGGAACCCCAATGCCCCCAATAAAACTGTCAAAAATTTTAGGATTTGGTTTCGAAACCTGAAATTTTTGACAATTTTATTGGGGTTTTTTGGGCGATTTTGAGCGCTATCAGGGCTTGTAAATGTTAGTGTATGCTTTGCTGCAACTTATCTTGTGTATAGGACCCTCCCGCGACGATCTCCAGGGGCGACGATCTCCTCCGGGAGCGCAGATCGCTCCTCTGCGCTGCCGCCCCTGGCGCGAACTCTGTAAAGCGCCCAGCAGCGCTTTGCAGAGTTAACGCATGTGCAGAACGTCGATTGGAAACATCGTCGCTCTGCGCATGCGTGAACTCTGTAAAGCGCTGCTGGGTGCTTTACAGAGTTCGCGCCCGGAGCAGAGGAACGATCTGCGCCCCGGAAGAGATCGTCGGCCCCTGGAGATCGTCGCGGGAGGGTCCTATACACAAGATAAGTTGCAGCAAAGCATACACTAACGTTTACAAGCCCCAATAGCGCTTAAAATAGCCCGAAAAAGCTTTAAAAAAACCAAAAAAAGACAAAAAGAAAAACGAAACTTAAGGAGCCTCCCGCCCCCCCCCCCGGAGCCCTTCCGCCCCTACGCCCTGGGGCCCGCCGCACCACCGCCCCATATCAACCTACGCCCCTGAGCTGATGGTATTTTAAAATGCTAAAGCTTTACAGGTACATATCCAGAAACATAAATGAAGTGGGATAGGTACATGTTCAGGAAATAATTCAAAAATTAAACACACACCCTTTTAGGCCCATATAGACACAACCAAAGGAGATTTGTAACATATCCCAACCTGGACTATTGCTGGTAGTCCGACTCAGCTATTTCTACATGAAATGTGTTCATTCATAAATAAATAGATATTTAAGCGAGATGCCAGCTCTGCAAACAATCTGGGATTTGAAGGTCAAACAGGTTCATTATGTCTTGCACATTCTAAGTGAAAAGGGGTCTTTATACTAGTCCAAGGCTGCGTGTTCTGCGTGTTTGTGCAATCTTTTTTCCGTCAAATTAGTCATACATCACTAATTAGCGATGTTTCAAAAGGGTGAGTAGATGGACACATGTCAGTGTCCAAACTTAAGATCTGGGGGGGGGGGGCTGTCTGCCCCTAAACAAGCTCTTCTATAATCTCCCATCCATTCAATATTTTGTACTCATAGCGACCTGGGAGTCTATTTAGAGAACCTGTGCCATATAAAGCTGCACATGGAATAATCCAAAATAAATGGAGCAACCACTGGTGGGTAGTATCTTTGGTTTGATTGGAAGGGAACACTTCTAAATTTGAAGTCCTATACATACTTTCCTAGTAGTAAGCCCCATTGAGCATAATAGAACTTCCTTCTGAATAGACTTGCATACGATTCTGCTGTAAAAGTATGTAGAATTTAGCTTTGGGACTATAATAAACCATATGAGAATGCATAAAATCTAGAGCTTTTGAATGAACAAGAATCCTTTTTACATGCTTTGATATATGGGAATGCTCAGAGCATATTCACTTGGACATAAGTGAATTGGACATAGGGGAATAAGTAAATGCCACTAGGACATTAGTCACTTCTAGTGGTATTAGGAATTTTCTCCCAAGGTTGCATCCACATTGGTGCACCTCCATTGTCATTCTTACATTGGGGGTGGGGAGGTGAATCGTAATAAATTATTCCTTGTGACTGTGTGTAGGATGTTTCATGTGCCCTATTCTAGTGTGTAGTTGCTGAAGTATATCAGTTGAGAGAGAGAGAGAGAGAGAGAGAGAGAGAGAGAGAGAGAGAGAGGAGGAGGAGGAGAAAATATTAATAAGCGTTCTCTCCTGCTAAAAACTGCCAGTCTTATAGGCCAGTCCAACCTAAATCTCTGCGCAGTGATACAGCGGCACCGGCACATGCTCTGCTGCATCCCATGGGGAATTTTTGGCTGCTGGAGGTCTCCTCAGGGTAAGGCATTTGTCTCCTTGCCCCGCGGTAAGACCCAGCAGCCGTAATGGGTCAACTCGGACCTGCGCCAGTGATATCGTTACGTTGATCTGTGCAGGTGGATCAGGCCCAGGAAGGGGCCTGGGATTCGGTGTGCGCTGCTGCTGCTGCTGATCTCGCCCACTCCCGGGCCCAATCCACCCACTCTGTCTCCTCCCCATTCCGCCCTGCCCCACCCTGTTCAACCACCTACCCGCCCTCCCCTACTTCATTCCAACCCATTCATGGGGCTGACCAGGTCTGGCGGACCTCCGTTGCTCCACCAGCATGTGCAGGAAAGCTCCATCCTGCACTGTATGGTGCTTTTGTGGTAGTCAGCGCCGGCGGAACACACATTCCACCAGTGCTGCATTTCAGTTGGATTGGGCCATCAATTTGTACATTTTTTGAAATAGCACAATTTTCAAATTAAGACTGGAAGTCTTATTTATGTTGGCAAGTTTTGAAATAATGCAGGCAAGAAATAAACTCACCATGTCCTTCCAGCACTCATCTGAGGGGAACTCCCTTTGCAGTCCCAAGGGGGAGGGTTGAGGAGGGAGGCTACTGGGAGTGGGAGTGGCTACTGATGGCTGAGGAAGCCATGAGGAAAACAAAGATTCATTTCCTGCCCATAACCCTTCCTCTGAGGAAAATGTTTGACTTTCTCACCTCTGCTTTCCCAAGAGTCAGCTGCACAGTGCGTTCTTACAAGAAGTCTGCCCGCAATGAGTCCGCCTGCCTGCCTGCCTGCCTGCCTGCCTGCCTGCCTGCAAGAGTCTCCTTCCTCCCCCCCCTCTTAGCGAGGAATGGTGGGCAGTCCAACCCAAAGGTCTTCCAGCAGAATGCATGCTGAATGTATGCAGCCCTTCTTGACAGCTGGGAACGCAGCCCTTCGCTTTTGCAGCCACACTCTCCTCGACTGCTAGCAAAGAAGGTGGCAGCAGCAACATGATATGAACAACTATTGACAATGAAGAGCTGCATGAGGCTGGGTTAGGGTACCGCTCTTCCCTCCTTCTTCCCCAGCAGACAGGTAGGATGAGCAATGGCGTGCACCATATGTGTCTCTGTTAAATGCGTGAGTGTTAAATGACGATTCCCCTAAATAAGGACTATCCCATTGTTTCCTATGGGAAAAAATGTTTTAATTAACGTGTTTTCAATATACATACAGATTTCCGGCAACGCAACCCCCATGTAAACCGAGAATTGCCTGTACATGCACACAATCAATTTTATTTTTAAGATTTTTAAAACTCGAAAAATATGGAGGCAGAAGAGATGAGGAAGGAGACCCAAGACAATTGTTTTTCTTTGTTAATACAAGGGACATCACAATAGGACTGATGATACCTACTGAACACCCACGAGGTGTTCCCCAAATTTTGTAGGGGAAAACAAGCAGAAATTCAGGGCAAATTGCATCAGAAATCAGAATCAGAAGTGAAAACTGAGCACACTTCTAACACAGCATATGATAGAAAAGTAGTCATATGAAAATGGATCAGTGGAGACATATCCTAAGATAACGTGAGAATATGTTAAGTAGGCCATTGAGTATATCTCCATTTTCTTTTCAGGCCTTTTTTACCAACCTGCACTGCAGCATGCAATAGCTTTTCGTTGTTTTATTTTTGACCCAGGCAAAGTTAGAAAAGCAAATGTGGGCAATAAATCGCTTTCTGCTGATAGGTTATGTGTTTGTAGAGGGGCAATTTAAATTGAATGATAAGCAAAATAATTTTCAGTCGGATGACTGAGGAAGGAAATCATTGTTGCTTTGTGCACAGTGAACCATGAAAACCAACCTGACACAGGTTGATTTGACTGTGCTAAACCAAAACCAATTGGGGGGGGGGGGGGAGGCAATGCTTTCTCATTGCAAATAAACAAAAGGAAATAACAGGTGTGTAACTTTTAGAAGGTCGATATTCACAATCCAACAGGTTGTTTCTCAAACATTGTTGTCCCCTTAACATCATACAAACACATTTATCTACCGCTCATAGCAAAGCTCCTGTTGTAATTATGTTTTATTTGAAAACAAGCGCATTGGCTCTAATTTAAGAGAGCATGACAACATTGACTTTTTCTAAGACTTCAATCCTATATGTCTGCTGATATTGCGGAATCACACGAATTGGGGGGAAGACCCCTGTAATCATAGTATAATCGTAGTGTACTGCAACTATTAATTACATGTCTTGTTATCATTGCATTACATAGTTCACAGTGCTACAAAATAGATTAAAACCATAATGTTGTTGCAGTGTAGTTAGAATACATCAATATGATCAATACACAGGAGACAAGATAAATATACTGTTATGTCTTCACTTGGAAAAGCAACACTTTTCCTTCCATGTTCATAGTACCATATTCCATTATCCAGTCAAAAAGGTAACTGGTCGGATAGCCCTTTTCAGCACATATGTTAACTGTGCTGAATAGCTTCTCTTGCCACACCTTTCTCCGACACTGATGTCCCAAATTCCTTTAAATTCCTTAAATTTTAAGAAGGAGTTAAACATTTCAGCACATCACTCTGAATGTCCATACCTCCATACATACTTCTATGGAAGTGAATTCTAATAGTATTAGGACTGATGTTTCCAAGATATCAGATACCATGTCCTCACCTTATGGGGCTCTACCTTGCTGATCTACAATTATCTACATTTGTAAACTGCAAAAACACTGATTTGCTAATACCCCAATAATGAGTCCTCCCAACTCATGGTAATCCATGATAACTAAATTTTGAAATGAAAATGCAAGCATGGAGTCCCTGCTGAAGAGCATTTCACTGTTAATGTGTTACCACCTTTACATGGAGATATACAGTTCACATATTAGTTTTCAACAAAAGAGCCAGACTGGTGACCACAAGGAACAGGGCTTTCTGTTGAGTTCCACTCCTAAAAAACCCAACAAGCACTTACTTTTAAGACTCTCAAAAGAACAAATACCATCTTGTACTACAGAACTTTTAGAATAGGCTGTTCCTTTTTTTTCTTTTTGCTTCTACTTTTATTGTACTGCATTCTGTTTTATTATCGGATTTTGTTTAATTGATCATGGTTGGTTGCTTTGTGATTTTTGCTTTGTTTTGTTTTAATCTGAGTATTTCATGCTATTTTATTGTGATTCACCTTGAATAATAATAATAATAATAATAATAATAATAATAATAATAATAATAATATACAGTATTTATATACCGCCTTTCTGGTCATTGGATTTCTCCTCCGACTTTATTCAAGGCGGTGTACATGGACAGGCTGTTCTAAACCCCAAAGGGTTTTTACAATATAATAACGTTCTAATCTTTCATAGAACCCTTCATTCGAAATGTTACTTTCACTATCCAGCTCTCTCTCTCTCTCTCTCTCTCAATCTCTGACGTTCGCCTCATCAGCACGCTTCAGCTGACACAGGCAACCTTGACTGCCACTCAAGTGCTGTAGCTTGCAGCTCCACACCCCCACAGGGCTCTGCAGCTTATCAGCTCGGCATGCCAGCAGCTATCCGACAGACTTCCGGCCGTGTTGAACTGCTGTACTTCAGATCTTCAGGCATTTGTGAGACGAACGCTCTACCAACTGAGCCAGACGTCCTGCCAAGTAGAAACCAAGTGGCTTCAAAAGGTGGCATCTAAATCTACAATCAGATATTGAAGAAACAAAGAGTCTGTTGGATTGTTAAGGTTCAAAATGCTGACATTAATAAAGGCAGGGAGATGAAGAGGATTTCTGAGGGACAGGTATTTGTACTGTCTCTGAAGAAAACCAATTGGCCTCAAAGAGCAAATAATCCAGGAAGAGGATGAAATTATACCTGCACAAACTATTGACCATTGAATCATTGAGCAGCCATGTTTGAGTTGCAAAGTAGGACAGCTTTGAAGGAAGAACGTCTCCCAAAGGGGGGGGGGAGAAATCACCTTATCTGTGACTGAAGTGTGTGTTTTTTATATTTGGGAGACAGTTTTTAATGGTAAGCAAATCTTACTCTTCTTTAGCAAGAATTTAGAGTAGACCATTCCATGTGGTTGTGTTAAAAGTTGAAATTATAATAATATGGTATATTGTCCCCTCATGGATCATTGCCTTGTCGTGGCGAAGGGGCTTGCGTAACTCAATGAAGCCATGAGCTATGCCGTGCAGGGACACCCAAGACGGACAGGTCGTAGCAGAGAGTTCTGACTAAAAGTGATCCACTGGAGAAGGAAATGGCAACCCACTCCAGTAACCTTGCCAAGAAAATCCCATGAACAGTACCAAAAGGCTAAAAGATATGACGCCGGAAGATGAGCCCCTCAGGTCGGAAGGTGTCCAATATGCTACTGAGGAAGAGCGGAGGACTATTCCAAGTAGACCCAGAAAGAGTGAAGCGGCTGGGCCAAAGCCAATAGGACGTCCAGCTGTGGATGTGTCTGAGGTTGAAAGGAAAATCCAATGCTGCAAGGAGCAATACTGCTTAGGAACATGGAATGTGAGGTCTATGAACCAAGGCAAGCTGGATGTGGTCAAAAATGAGATGATAAGATTGAACATTGACATCTTGGGAATCAGCGAACTAAAATGGACGGGCATGGGCGAATTTAAGTCAGGTGACCATCATATCTACTACTGTGGGCATGAATCCCTTAGAAGAAATGGAGTAGCCCTCATAGTCAATAAAAGAGTGGGAAAGGCAGTACTGGGGTGCAACCTCAAAAACGACAGAATGATTTCAGTTCGAATCCAAGGCAAACCATTCAACATTACAGTAATCCAAGTGTATGCCCCAACCACTGATGCCGAAGAAGATGAAGTTGACCGGTTCTATGAAGACCTACAACACCTTCTAGAACTAGCACCCAAAAAAGATGTCCTTTACATCATAGGAGACTGGAATGCTAAAGTAGGGAATCAAGAAATAAATGGAACAACAGGCAAGTTTGGCCTTGGAGTGCAAAATGAAGCAGGGCAAAGGCTAACGGAGTTCTGTCAAGAGAACACGCTGGTCATAGCAAACACTCTTTTCCAACAACACAAGAGGCGACTCTACACATGGACATCACCAGATGGTCAATACCGAAACCAGATAGATTATGTGCTTTGCAGCCAAAGATGGAGAAGCTCTATACAATCAGTAAAAACAAGACCTGGAGCTGACTGTGGCTCAGATCATGAGCTTCTTATTGCAAAATTCAGACTTAAACTGAAGAATGTAGGGAACACCACTAGACCAGTCAGATATGACCTAAACCATATCCCTTATGAGTATACAGTGGAGGTGAAGAATAGATTTAGGGCATTAGACCTGGTAGACAGAGTGCCTGAAGAACTGTGGACGGAAGTTCGTAACATTGTACAGGAGGCAGCAACTAAAACCATCCCAAAGAAAAAGAAATGCAAGAAAGCAAAGTGGCTGTCAGATGAGGCTTTACAAATAGCTGTGGAAAGAAGGAATGCAAAAAGCAAGGGTGAAAGGGAAAGATATAAACAACTGAATGCAGAGTTCCAGAGAATAGCAAGGAGAGATAAGAAGGCCTTCTTAAATGAACAATGCAAGGAAATCGAGGAAAACAACAGAATGGGGAGGACTAGAGATCTCTTCAAGAAAATTGGAGATATCAAGGGAACGTTTTGTGCAAAGATGGGCATGATAAAGGACAAAAAAGGCAAGGACCTAACAGAAGCAGAAGAGATTAAGAAGAGATGGCAAGAATACACAGAAGAACTATACAAGAAAGATCTGAATGTTCCTGATGACCACGCTGGTGTGGTCACTGACCCAGAGCCGGACATCCTAGAGAGTGAAGTCAAGTGGGCCTTAGGTAGCATGACTACAAAGCTAGTGGAGATGATAATATCCCAGCTGAGCTACTTAAAATCCTAAATGATGATGCTGTGAAAGTGCTGCACTCAATATGCCAACAAATTTGGAAAACTCAGCAGTGGCCAAAGGATTGGAAAAGGTCAGTTTACGTTCCAATTCCAAAGAAGGGCAGTGCCAAAGAGTGCTCAAACTACCGCACAATTGCACTCATTTCACATGCTAGCAAGGTTATGCTCAAAATCCTACAAGCTAGGCTTCAGCAGTACGTGGACCGAGAACTACCGGACGTACAAGCTGGGTTTCGAAGAGGCAGAGGAACTAGAGATCAAATTGCCAACATGCGCTGGATCATGGAGAAAGCACGAGAGTTCCAAAAAAACACCTACTTCTGCTTCATTGACTACACAAAAGCCTTTGATTGTGTGGATCACAACAAACTGTGGCAAATTCTTAAAGAGATGGGGGTACCAGACCACCTTACCTGTCTCCTGAGAAACCTGTATGCGGGTCAAGAAGCAACAGTTCGAACCGGCCATGGAACAACTGATTGGTTCAAAATTGGGAAGGGAGTACGGCAAGGCTGTATATTGTCACCCTGCTTATTTAACTTATATGCAGAGTACATTATGAGAAATGCAGGGCTGAATGAATCGCAAGCCGGAATCAAGATTGCCGGGAGAAATATCAACAACCTCAGATATGCAGACGATACCACCCTAATGGCAGAAAGTGAAGAAGAACTAAAGAGCCTCTTGATGAGAGTGAAAGAGGAGAGTGCAAAAGTTGGCTTGAAACTCAACATTAATAAAACTAAGATCATGGCATCTGGGCCCATCAATTCCTGGCAAATAGAAGGGGCAGAAATGGAAGCAGTAACAGATTTTACTTTTCTGGGCTCCAAGATCACTGCAGACGGAGACAGCAGCCATGAAATTAAAAGACGCTTACTCCTTGGAAGGAAAGCTATGGTAAACTTAGACAGCATAATAAAAAGCAGAGATATCACCATGCCAACAAAAGTTCGTATAGTCAGGGCGATGGTGTTCCCAGTAGCAATGTATGGTTGCGAGAGTTGGACCATAAGGAAGGCTGAGCGCCGAAGAATATATGCTTTTGAACTGTGGTGCTGGAGAAGACTCCTGAGAGTCCCTTGGACTGCTAGGAGATCAAATCAGTCAATTCTAAATGAAATCAAGCCTGACTGCTCCCTGGAAGGACAGGTACTAAGGCTGAAACTCAAATATTTTGGCCACCTAATGCGAAGAGAGGACTCTCTGGAGAAGACTCTGATGCTGGGAAAAATTGAAGGCAAAAGGAGAAGGGGAAGGCCAAGGATGAGATGGTTAGACAGCATCACCGATGCAACAAACATGAAAATGAGCGAACTCAGGAAGATAGTGGAGGACAGGAAGGCCTGGCGGGATATGGTTCATGGGATCACGAAGGGTCGGACACGACTTAACGACTGAACAACAACAACAACAACATGGTATATTGTAAGAATGCACTGACCACCACTAGCATCGCTGCAGGGGGGCGGAGCTCTACGTTCCGCCGCGGTCCGACCCTCCATTACACGGATGCACGAAGCGGCCCCGCCCCCTCGCCTTCGGAATCATTCAAGTCGGTGAAAGCAATGCACAGGGAGTCTCCTGTGCGTTGCTTTCACCGACTTGAATGGTTCCGAAGGCGAGGGGGCGGGACCGCTTCATGCATTCGTGTAACAGAGGGTTGGAACTTAGAGCTCCGCCCCCCATGCAGCGACGCCGCTGCTGACCACATAAATATGACACTCTGGTTTCCAAAAGACAGAACAGCAATGGGAACATAAAAAGCCTCAGATACAGAGCCATGGTAGAGCCAGATAATCTCCACCTATAAAATCCAGTCAGGCATCAAACCAAATGTAGTGCTTCTCAGACTCAAAACTGAAATAGAGGGTACTGCACATTAAGGAAAAAATATATAGATTTTTGGTCACCTTGAAAACTCTGTATTCCTACTAGTCAATCACAATGCTTAGAAATGAAGCAGCTCTGGAGGTATGCCTTACAAAGGGCATCCTCATTGAAAACAGTTCTCAAAAAGGAATAATCTGAAACACTGTTTTCAAAAATTGTACTGAAGTAATGTGGGATTCAACTGTGATGTACCTATTAATTCCACAAGGACATATGAAAACAAGCAGATTATGCCAGTTCCCATTTGGCCAAGTACAGTAATGACACTCTGATAGCAACTTGTCTGATAACAAGTTAGGGAGGACATTACCACACTTCAATGTCTCTCTTAAGGAAGAGAATTACAGCCTACCTAAACAACTGTGCGGCGGTGCAGCAGCGCCAGTGCAGCCTCCACTGCATCTTGCAGGGGAGCTTTGGATGCTGGAGGTCTCCTCGGGGTAAGGGAACATTTGTCCCCTTGCCCCAGGGTAAGCCCCGCGATATCGCTGGCACAAGTTCATGTTGCTCCATGAAGGCAGATCAGGCCCAGGAAGATCAGGCCCAATGGCTAGCATCAGCAAAGCACCTGCTCCGCCGGCACAAGAGCTCAATAGGATTGGACCACAAGTCATATGTATGATGCATTGGGGTAGAGGCACTATATTCATTTGGTTTCCATCTTGAATTTTGTCAGTTTCAACTGCGTATGTATAATTCTCTGAATAACCCACCACATCTTGATTTACTGCACTACTAAAAAAAATGTGCTCCTTAGACATGGTAGTAGAGTAATGATACCTCAAACCATACTTCTTATTTATTTATTTGGGTATTTATACCCCACCTTTCTACCTCTGAAGAGCCCCCCAAGGCGGCTTGATACATGAGCTGAATTCACTTCTTGAGATTTATAATTTCTTGGTAGTTTGTTATGGGAGCATACTTAGGATTACCATCCGTCCCGGAATGTCCGGGACCATCCCGGGTTCCAGGCTCTGGTCACGTATCGTTCCCGGGCTTTCTGGGCCCGGTGGAAGCCTCCGCCACCGCTAATTTCAAAGTGTCAAAACTTACCTTTTTTTCAACAACACCATCTTGGATCTCGCGAAATCTCGCAAGATCCAAGATGGCGGCGTCCAAATCTCGTTAGAGCACATGAGGCAGTATCTGCCCCAATGAGATACTACTGCCTCATGTGCCCTAACGATATTTGGGCGCCACCATGTTGGATCTCGCAAGATTTTGCAAGATCCAAGATGGCGGCGCTGGAAAAAGGTATATTTTGACACTTTGAAATCGGTGGCGGTGGCCGTCGCTTCAGCGGGGGCCACGGGGGTCATAGAGGAGTCACGGCAGCCACAGGAGTTGGCATCCATCCGAGCCAACCTGCTCTGGCAGAAGTGACTGCCGCCGACAACAACAACAACAAAGACAATGATGGCGGGGGCGGGCAGCTACAATGATGATGGCGGCCACAGTGGCAGAATGGTGGTAGCGGGACGACAGGCAAGTTTAATTAATTAATAATAAATAAATAAATTTTGGCCACCCACCCCCAAAAAATATTTGATTTTTTTATTTAATTTTATTTTTAATTAATTCATTATTGGGGGTGGTTCCCGGTTGAGAACCGGGAAAATCTGGTAAGCCTAAGCATACTGAATGAGTCAGAATTCTGGCTCTAATCTGATTGGGGGCAGTTGACAAGCTCTCCTGCATTTATTCCAATGAGAGTGTTCAACTTATGCCACATCTTTTGCTAGAATAACCTGACAGGCAGCACAATCCTAAGAATCGGGCCGGTGCACACAGGTATTTATGACAGCAGAACAGTATTCCGCTGTTGTAAAATGGCTGCCGATGGCATGCAGAACACTCTATCAGTGGCCATTTTGCATCTGCTGCTGCAAAAAATAGTGGCACTACAGCCTTGCTGCAGGAACCCACTGGAGCCCACCAGAGCCGGTAAGCCACCAGTGCAGGTGGGTGGTGGGTGGAATGGGGAGGGAGATGGCCAGATTGAGGCAGGGATCAGGTCCTCGGGGGCATGTTGTGGGAGGGGTGTTGGTGGGGATTGGCAGAGCCTTCTCCGCAATCCTGACCACCATTTTGCCCTCAGCAGCACCCCCCCTTGGGTCTGCTTGGACTTGCTCCAGCAAAATAGCTGGTGCAGATCTAAGTAGATGCATTGGAAGCCATGCGGCTGAAGAGTAGGATAAGTAAAAAATATTTTACTTAACTCTCCACTCCCACCTTGTTTTCAACTGCCCACAAGATGAAGCAGAACCTGTGTTGGTGCTGCCATGCCTTGTGGGCAGCATTTAGTTAGGATTGAGCGCACAGTTGCCAGGGGTGAAAATGGCCTTATAAGCATTGTTCCTCCTTCAGTACACACTTAGTGCACACTCAGCTATTATTTTTTTCTCCTTGCACTGGTGATGCACAGCTGGTTATGCCAGGCCAGCATTGCAAAATGCCAAAACACAGTAATGCTAGGCTGTTAGAAATGCATTACACTGGTGTAACTTTTGTTCTGCAGTGTAAGAACTTTAGTAGTGATCTTGTTCCCACCTATGGGCATAACTCAAGGACAGGATTGCACTAAATTAATTGTGTGTGCCACTGGATAGTCTTGTGTCTTTTTAATCCAATGCAAAAGCTATTTCTATGCATCCAAATGTCTTATTATCCAGATATTTCAGATGTCTTCCAGGTCATTTGAGTAATTAATGTTATGCTAGATATGCTCTCAACCCACTGGTTGTTTTTCAAAGTCAAATATATTTATTTTAATCTGGCTCCATAGGTCATTTCCTCTTGTCACACAACTCCTTGTCATTTTCTAAATATTGCTATTCCTGTTTTGTCCTCCCAAGTGTTTAAAATAACACAGATCAGAGCCAAATGTTGTTAAATGCTTTTAAATTTAATTAGCCTCCTAGTGTTGACAAAGATGGACAAGTTCGTATTCTTTGTTCAAGCAGCCTTAATTTTGCAAAACAACAAGAAAACAAAAAGATATCTTGTTGACTTTAAAATATTGCATTATTATCTTATTTTTATTTAATCATGCATGTATATACGATACCTTACAAAAGCAAGATTGCAATAAATCATTTTTTGTTATTTGTTAAGGGCTTTATAATTAGCATACTCTAGTGTGTTTCCTTTATGAATAAGAAACTGTACACTTTGTCCAGAATTATATTATTTTCAGCCCAAGGGCTGCTACGGAGAATGAAAATATTCATGGTACACCCTAGCAGTCATCCCTATAAGCAACCATCTGTTTCAGCTGCAAAGCATGATCTGTCAGCTTTATTTTATGTACTGGGAGCAGTGGCACAAGCTTTTTCAGCTCCACCTCCTGAGAAGTTCAGAATTGTGCCAGACATAAGCCTTAAATAAGGCACCTTAACCTATTTGGTGTCAACCCTTGGCATCTGAAGACAAAACTACCATTTGCTTAGCAAACACAGCCCCTAACACCCACCTGCTATTTGAAGGTTGTGACATCCCCAGAGCCTTTTGAGAGTCCTTGCCATTCTCTTTAACTCCCAGGGCTCACTAGTAAGCCAAATTAGATAAGTACCTAGTTGCTCTAGCTTTACCACTGGTGCTAGACCCAGTAGCATAGCTGCCATAGGCAGGGGGGGGGCATGGCACCAGGTGCCGGGCACAGTCTCCTCATGAAGAGTGGCCACGGCAGCATTTCCCAGCCTGAGCTGCACACTCCTGCCCACCCTCGCTTACATTAGGCTCCAAAGCCTTTCCGTAAGCAAGGAGGGGTGACATCACAATGCGGGGAGGGGCTGGTACGAGGCATCATGATGTCCCCCGATCCCAGGCGGCAGGGGGGCCAGTGACACTTCTGGCTAGACCCACCTTGGAATATCCAAATAATAGCTAGTTGCCACCCATTTCTTGGGGTCAGCTCATGAGAACTCTTAGATATGGTGGGTGAGGAGACCTAACTGGGTTACTGACTTACCACTTTGCCAGCTTCCAGTCTCTGCACATCCAGCTTCCCATGAGAGTTAGTACACAAACCTTTGCAATGCCTTGGCCAAAAAGACCAAAACAGTAATGTAGGAGAGATGGGCTATCCTTGGTTCAGAAGAACATACCAGATGAGTTAATCAAAAAGTCAGGTTTATTACAAAACACAAAGTACAAAGAATTATGAATTAATTATGAATTAAACAAAGAAAATGTTGATGCTCACTCTTGTCTTGGCCTAGCTGATATCCTAGTTAGGTAGTCCATATATTAGATGTTGCAGAAGATCCATTTAAGAGACAATTGTTGAGTCAGGAATCAGAGCTCTCTCTCTCCCTGGCAGTCTATCAAACAACATTTTTATTAACATTCAGTTAGAGACTAAATGATATCAGCTAATTATGAGGAGAAAGGATTGCTGCATTTTAACATGGAGACTACATTGTGGAAGAGGCCACAAGCTGACTTTGCTGTTCCCGCCCCCGCAAATACTCACAGTTCTCCTGCCTCACGGGGAGAACTTTGAGAAGCACTAGTGTAAGTGAAATTGGGAAGGAGATATGTGATCAAATTCCAAGAGCTTATATTGTGAAAATCAGGATGTGTAAAGTATTGAAGTAACAAATGTGGAGGCTCGATTCCGAGACCACTCAGAGCAGTCCAGTCAGTGCAGTGCCTTGGTGGAAATAAAAGACTGTGAGGGTTCCCCAAACTGATTCCAAGTGTATATCATGGTCCGTAAGAAAGAGAATACCAGAGGCATTTTTATAGGCCCAAGGAAATGTAGGCCTCAACAACAGTGTTAGCGGTGTTGTGATCAAGGTGAACGCGCTAAGCTCTATGGATCTACTGCCCTGCCCTTGCCAGAGGAAGGCCACTGTCATCTCCTCAGCACACCCCTCTTCCCCGTCCCCCCACGGAGGCGGGACAGTGTTATAGGGATTGGGGAATGACATTTTGCCCATAGAATAGAGATCCAATTTTGACCCATGCTGCTTCCTTACTCTCCATGGACTTATGCCGGCTATAGAGTTGGCATAGGTCCGAAGAGACCCATAGTAGGCCATCAGGGGCTTACCCGGAGGTAAGGGAACAAACGTTTCCTTACACTGAGGAGGCTTCCTGATCGCTCACCACCACCAGCTCTGGATGCAGCATGAGCCTGCATGGTGTGGCTGTAATCAGTGCCAATGGTTGGGGCAATGTATGCTGGGGCACAAGTCTTAAACTTGAAACCCCATCTCTGCATCAACATGTTGATTTCTCTTGATAAGCAGTAGTCTTCTACTGTCTTCTCCTCCCCCCCCCCTAATGAAAATGGAGACCAGTAATTTTATTCTTCTGGGTGGCAGCAAACAATCTGAAACTGCCCTTTTCCAATGCACTTAAAATACAGAACTGTGCTAGTTGGGAAAGTTCGTCCAGGGCAAGCCACATGGGACTTCTCCTGCATCCCTAATTAGCTGAGCTAGACCCAATAAAAGGGTAAGGTCATCAGAAGCCATTTTCTTTCTGTTTCTCAGACCAAGAGGAGTCACAGTCTCAGATCTACTTTTAAAACGTAGTTAAAAACATAAGATCGCCTGATCATCTGTTATGTTAAATACTGTCTTAGAGCCCGGCAGCCATAAAAGGAAAACTAGAGTAGGAGTCTTATTTCTTTTTATCATAACTTTACCAGTTAACTAATTAGAACTGTTTATTCTTAATTTTTACAAAACACGGACTACAGTGAGGCAAACAAAAATATGTAATAGTAACTTAATATTAAGTGTAGCCTCAACTGGAAATTGAATTATCATTATTACAGATTTTAGTACAAAATAATTCCCGAATCAGAAAAAAAAGTTGCATTGATTCTGCATCATTTTTGCACACTTAAACCCACAAGTTTAAAAACGAATATTGAAATGAGCATTTTTGAATGGTTTTTATTCAAAAAATTTAAAGGGTGCATTTTCAGTTGAATTCTGAATATTCAGATACCCATTAATAAACTTAACTAAAATGTCAGTTTTAATACTTTTATGCCAAGTCCAGCAAAAGGGATTTGGGCTGCAATCCTGTCTACACTTACAGTATGTGGGAGTAATGGCCCAATCCTGTACCAGTCCATAGCAGGCAGCCGTGCCAACAGAACACACGCTGCATGCTATGGGGTGGAACCAGATGGCCAGCTAGCAGTAAGTAAAGTAAAAAAACTGTTACACCTACCTCCCAGTAGGCTGCTTGGTCACCTATGGATCTCGTCAGATCCATGCCAGCTTTTTTGCTGGCATAAATCTGAAGAGAGGAAGGGGACAGGTCAGGCTGCAAGAAAGGGGTTAGCATCCTGGCACATGCTGCTGCCACTGGGATCCACCCCTTCCAGCTCCAGAACTGCCCCCTGATTTCACCCTCCCTGCCCAAACCTCCCCTGATCTGCCCATGACTTTCTGCCACTTTACCTTCTCTGGCACATGCCAGGTTGGTGGCGGTTGCATGGAGCTGCCGGCTGTTTGCACCAGCATCTTTGATGTACTCAGCAGCGGCACACAATTTATGGCAGCACCACCGCATTTACGACAACAGGACACAAGTTCCACCATCGTAATCAGCTCATAGAATTGGGCCATTAGTCGCACTGAATTTTATGGGACTTACTTCTGAGTAGACATGCATAGGATTGTGGTGCTGGTGATTTAAGAAGGCTTCAACATGTCTTATGAATGTGAGCACACACTTGGGTGCACATCTGCATCTGCTTCTGATGCTCATCCAAAATCTGTTCAACTTGTTGCAAAGGAGGCTGCACCTGGGGCTTCTAGTTGGTATGCTAAATATGAGGGGCAGTGTCAGGGTTGGCCAAGTCAGGCGCTGACCAAAGCCCAAGTCTGTCTTTCAGTCAAGAGACTTGCATTGTCACTGCCTCATCATCACACTCTCCCATTAGCAGAAACCCAGCAGTCTCTGGGAAGAAGCCCATTTGCCAATAGGGAGAGGAGGAGGAGAAGAAGAAGAAGAAGAAGAAGAAGAAGAAGAAGAAGAAGAAGAAGAAGAAGAAGAAGAAGAAGAAGAAGAAGAAGAAGAAGAAGAAGAAGAAGAAGCTGCTGCTGAGTCCATTGGCACGTTGGCAGCAGCACCTCCTTCCTTCACCCTCCCCATTGATGAGTAGAGGGATTGACAGCAGTGGCAAGGAGAACTGCTGCTGCTGCTGTCAATTCCTGCCATTTGTCAATGGGGAGGGTGAGAGGAGGAGCTGCTGCCACATCACTCAGTAACTACAGCTCCTCCTCTCGTCTTCCCCAGTGGTGAATGGGGGGGAAATCAGCAGTGGCAGTTGGAGCTCTCCTCCTCCCACCACCAGCCACCATACCACAGCCACTCCCCCCCATTCACAGACGGAGAGGGGAAAGAGCCACTTTCACAACCCCGCCACCATCTCTGCTTCCATCCCACCACTGCAGCTGCCACCCTGCCAAGAATTCTCCCCAGGGCACACCTAAATCCACAAGAGAGAGGGCCCCAGCACAAGCATACCAAGGACCCTCTCAGGAACGTGGCCACTGGTTCTTGCCCTATGGCCCATAAAAGCTAGAGATAGGCTTGAAGCTAATTTTATCCTGCTGAAGTACGTGTATTATTGTGGCTTATGTTTTCCATTTATTCCCTCCATTTTTTCTATTGTTGATAAACATCTCCCCAGTCCAACAAGAGCCGCATCAGTGCAACAAAACAAGGGGGAGGCAAAATGTGCTTGTATTGTTCTGGCATTTTTACTGTTTGTCAACAAAGCCCATAAATCACATAGAACTATGAAGGTCTTTACAACTAATGAAGAGGCCTGAGGAAGTGGGCCAGTGAGCAGGGAGAGACGTTGGTCTAGGAATGTTTCTGAACTTGTTTGTGCTTTTGATAAGATCTCTTTCCTGTCTGATGTAGTAAAGCCACTGTGGAGTAGCTTTCCCTTGCCACTTTCATATGACAAATGCACCCCTGTATTTATCATGACCTCGATACCCACTGTAAGCCATAGCTCTTGTGACATTGCAAATACCAAAGCCTACCACTATGTTCAAAGTGTAGTGACAGCAAATGGACTGGAAAATAGCCTGCGGAGTGATTATATGAATCAGCTGTCATTCATGAGCAATCAGATATGCAGCCCTTGTAAGCTCATACTTCTATCTTTATGGTGTCTAAAAACGAAGACTGGTCATTGTTTTATTAATTATTCAAACTGATCAGTCTATAACTGAGCAACTGACTTGAGGCCTTTGGTTTAATTCATCCATTTGGCATTCTCTGTTTATTCTTGCATTTGTTTGTATTATGCTGTCCCCATTGAATACATTGAGGGGGATATTGTAATAAAAGTATGTGTACAATGCATTCTGGGGCGACCTTGGGGAAGGGAGGGGGGAAGTCCTGCGACCCGGAAGAGGCTGTAGAAGCACAATTTCATTCTCTACAGCCCTGCAAATGGAGCGCTTTGCCAGCCAAAAGGTAAGGAATGCTATTTTTAACCTGCCCCCCTTTTTTAAAGCATTTTTAAAGTGATCCCCGTATCCACGTTGATACAAATCTGCGGATGCCGGATCTGTGGTTAGCGAGGTCGGATTGTATACTGAAATCCATGCATTTGTGGTGCAATTCTGTGTTAAGATCAAACTTCAGCTTGATCCTTCACTGCTTTTAGAGTGGGAGGAGGAAAGAGACATAGTACATACCAAAATGTATAGTAATTGGGATCTAAAATGGGGCGTTGCCAACATTATACTTTATAAATCAATCATTAAAAATATATTCTTTTCAATTCTGTAACAGTTGTGAGAGCTTGAATAAACTACTCACATGATGTACTGGCTGTTATATTTCATTTTCTACATAAAATGGGAGGGAAAGAATAATGGATTAAACCATAACAAGTTAGGGCATGATCTAGCTTAAGTTAAGCCTTTTATATCCCACTGATTTTAACTACCTATAAAGTAAGTGGTCCCATTACTAAGTTCTATTGATTTCAGTGATACAGAACTAAGCAAGTGCTCCTATCTAAAGCAACATGCCCTAAAAGTGGTTAACTTTAGCGGGATAAAACTAACTTTGGGCCCTATGAAAAGGATCAAAATAAGTTTTTTTAAGCATGTTGTGTAGGAAGAACTCTGTGCAAAGGATGTTTATCTATAAATATAAAATAAACAAGATATTAAAAAAGGAGATATAATACTGTACTGGCACAAACCATTAAGGAGGAACACTACACAGAACATTGACATCAGTGGAAGTCAATACTAAGATTTATTGATCTGACAGATAAATATTGACCAAGGCAAAGCCAAAGTCCATATTTAACTTCAGCAAAAATAAATCTTTCTGTGGGATCTGTAACAAGCAGGTAGTTACAAACTAGCTGACAGGTATGCTGCTTTATTTCCCAAGGACATACAGGCTTCAAAGGAGAAAGTATTTTCTCAGATTAGTTTTTTAAAAACAAACAAACCAAAAAGTGCTTGCTCTGCCAACCAAGGATAATGTGCAAATCTAGGGCATGATTGAGTCAAAGATAAGCGCTTTGAAGCCCCATTTATTTCAATGGGAACATTAATCAATGCTTAAATCTCTCCCATTGCAATGGTCATGATCCATCTCTACACACAGAGGCAAGGAGAAGCACAGGTTTGACAGCCCCTTTTCCTCTTTCTTCTCTCTCCCTTTCAACAATCTTCTACCTACTTTTAATTTAAGCCTTATGAACACCTCTATATTAATATTTTTAATTTTATTTATTTACAATATTTTTATCCCGCCTTTCTCCCCGAAGGGACCCAAGGGGGCTTACAAGGACAGGAAAAAACAGTTACAAAAATCAATCACCTTTAAAAGGCATAAAACAGTTAATTAAAAACTCATAAACAACAATCTAAAAACGATAAAAGAGACCACTATTTAAAACAAGAATATTCATATGACATCAACTGAATGCAACACGTTCTACAGTATTTACAAGCTATTCCAATGTAAGAGATGCCCATACATATTCTAGTGTACACCATTTTTTTCCTCCATTATCAAATTGCCTATCTGTTTTACAACGGGTAAATGTGAGCTGTTTCTAACCAGCCATCTCATTATCACAGCATTACAAAGAAAAAGCTCTACATTTCACTACCCACTTTCCACATCTTCTGCTAATGAGATGGAACCGATTGCCACAACTAAGAAGTGCAAATTCTTAAAAATGATACAGTATTTATTTTCAAAAAGTCCAAACCTTACAATAATTAAAGCTTTCTGCAATATCCGGGTGGGGGGGGGATACCCAAATTACCCAAACAATGTCATAACCATGTTCCCAAGTGAATGGAAAGGGCACAAAACTTCAGAAGGACTCTGGCAATCTCCAGACCCACAACTATGCTAATATTCAACAAGACTTTGATTTTTTGTTCTATTTTCAAGCATTAATCAAAAAAGGGGGGAAGCAAGTAGGTGTGCTGAGTTTTTGCGTGATCCTTATTATATAAAGTATCTATTTAAGTAGGGATTTGGGGGTGAGGGGGAAGCCTCAATCTAATAGTTCTTTCAAAAGTCTTCAAATAATGCTGACTTAAATCAAAGTTTGGACCATCCAAGAACAGAAAGATTCATCTTAAGCCTTTTATTCTTCATGGGTGTGCAATGTCTGATGTTCAAATCAACAGAAAAAAATTAGCTGAACTCCACTTTTGAAATTGATTTAAAGAGCCAAAAAAGGGTTGACCCAACTGTACAACAGACGTCAGATGTCAGAATTGGAACAGTTCTGCACACTGCAGTATTCTTCAGCAGAGGGCCAACATGCAGTTGGTTGACATGGCAATAGCCAAGAGTTCTTAGCCATTCAGTGAGCTTGCTTCCATTAAGTAGCTCACATACAAAAGGGTCAAACGAGATGTTATGCAAAACGCATAACGTGGCCCAGTGTTTTTCTTTTTCTTTTTCAAAATAGTGCATGGGGGGGCTGTGAAATGGAGCAGAACCATGGTAGGGGGCCTTTAGCACTTGGCTACCACCCCAATACTGATCAATTGTACCTCCTGCATGCTATTTTAATTAGAAAGCAAGCTTCCACTGAAAGCCAATGGAAGCTTGTTCTTTTTTCTAAAGAAAATAACTTGCAGGTGATACAATCTGGATCAGAACTTGGATTGGGGCAAGTGCTAAAGCCCCCCCCCCCAGGCATGGTTCTGTCCATTTCACAGCGCTCCCCAGCCATGCGCAATTTTGAAAAACAACAGAAAAACACTGGAGCACATCACACATTCCACGTAACATTGAGTTTGACCCTAAGCAAGATCTGTCCATGATAGCCATTTAAAAACAAAGCCTGAAGACAGGATAATGGTAGTTATGTTGTATAATATGACTGGGGATTGGCTCGTGGTTTAGCCTGTGATTAAACTGGCCAGTTGGTTTTTAGGTTTTGTTGGTCAGGTCTTCTGTCTTCCTTGCTGTTGATTTTACCTTTATGGCCTTTTATCGACTACTGTGAGATGCCGAGTGCTAGGAAGGCAGCTCATAAATATTTTAAATAAAAAATAATTTGCTTGGAATCATGTCTCATTTCTCTTCTATGAGCAGTTACATTTTCCTACTCCAATGAGAAAATGAGAAAAGAGGTAACGAATAGTGTTCCCCTCTAACATCTATCAATGGACTGGTCACCATTTCCCTGCAACTCTCCTGAATTAATATGTCCTAATTGCCAGCGGAATCTGTTTCTTGGGGGGGGGTCACCTCTTTTTTTCTTTTCCAACATTTTTGCACATGTGAAACAGGCTCTAAGGGAGCTCCCTGTCCCTGTCCCTAGGTACTATTCCCATGTTCAGGCCACATCTAGTCTTTGCTGCAAGGGATTGCACTTCCCTCAACTGATCTACTCTGCAGTACCCCATATGCTGCGGCTTTTTATCATATTTATAGCAACTTCAGCATAATATATTCTCAGGGTAACATATGGTCTTCAATCAGGTGGAGGTTTCCTCCTGAGCACTTGCAGATTCCAAAATCTTCAGCAGGGGCGTATTTGGTCATTGCTATTTCAACTCAACATTAATAAAACTAAGATCATGGCATCGGGTCCCATCAATTCCTGGCAAATAGAAGGGGCAGAAATGGAAGCAGTAACAGATTTTACTTTTCTGGGTTCCAAGATCACTGCAGACGGAGACAGCAGCCATGAAATTAAAAGACGCTTACTCCTTGGAAGGAAAGCTATGGCAAACTTAGACAGCATAATAAAAAGCAGAGATATCACCATGCCAACAAAAGTTCGTATAGTCAGGGCGATGGTGTTCCCAGTAGCAATGTATGGTTGCGAGAGTTGGACCATAAGGAAGGCTGAGCGCCGAAGAATAGATGCTTTTGAACTGTGGTGCTGGAGAAGACTCCTGAGAGTCCCTTGGACTGCTAGGAGATCAAATCAGTCAATTCTAAATGAAATCAAGCCTGACTGTTCCCTGGAAGGACAGGTACTAAGGCTGAAACTCAAATATTTTGGCCACCTAATGCGAAGAGAGGACTCTCTGGAGAAGACTCTGATGCTGGGAAAGATTGAAGGCAAAAGGAGAAGGGGAAGGCAAAGGATGAGATGGTTAGACAGCATCGCCGATGCAACGAACATGAAAATGAGCGAACTCAGGAAGATAGTGGAGGACAGGAAGGCCTGGCGGGATATGGTTCATGGGATCACGAAGGGCCGGACACGACTTAACGACTGAACAACAACAACAATTTCAAATAGCCAGGTCATGATCCACAGACTTTTGCGATCATAGATACTGTTACACAGTACAGTAGAACAGATGAGCAGTGAATTGCCATCAACAACTCCAACCCTAACGACGCTCAACAGCACTGAGCAGCCCCTCCCAAAACCCTGAGGAGAATTCGGAACGCTTATTAATTCAAATTAATAAATACAAAATGTTTAGTAAAAAAATGCAGCCGGTAACTATCAACATGTTCGTTAACAGCCTGAGGGCAATTTTGACAAGCACGTTTTCTCCACAGCATTCACTAGTGATTTCCATTATCATCTTATAAAGCCATTTGTGGGGGATTTTTACAAAATGCTGCATATTTACGTTTATGTTTTCTGAAATAAAACTAAACATGTTTATAATAACTAGTAAATACAGCTTGCAGTCTGCAAGCACAGATAGGTTCTTGGCTCCCTTAGAAATCCCCCACCCCCTTCCCCAATCTGGGGACTGTTAAGGAATTTGAAAAGGAAAACTACATGCAGGAGTGTAGTGCCCCATTTTCCGAAGATTCTCCCAGGCTACTCAGGCAAATCTACCTGACCCCCCAATCTGAAGCAGACACTGAATTTCTATCGCCCAATCTACCATCTCCTCTGTGCACCGGCTTCCTCTGTGCTGACTGATGGCCAGTTTTATATGACGCATACTTCATGCCCCAAGTTCCAAGGGAAAAGAGAACCTATGTTCCATTATGAGACTTGTCTAGTAATCAGGATGGATTGACCTGCATATCTATCCAATTTCAGCTTGCTTTTAATTGCAGAACGAAGTATCTAAACTATTTGATACCTCTATCAGTGAACGTGAGAGGGCCAAGCATGTTTAGGTATGTATGCCAGTAAATAAAGCTTGCATTCTGTAAGCATACATAACATGGGCAGCGCAATCCAGCGCAAGGATCCGGCTGATGGCCCACGGCCACCGGTCAGATCCTGAGCTCCGGCGACTGTTCTGCCGCCGGGCCGGGGGTCTGCTCAGGGAAGGGGACACTCGTCCCCTTCCCCGGGTGTAACTCCAGGCCAGCCCAATCAGCCTCCTCAGATTTCCGCCAGCTAAATAGCCGGATCCCGACTTACCTCGTCCGACGGATGCACAGGTGCTCCGGTGACGGGGCAAGGGAGGCCTCCCTTGCTCCAGAGTAGTCGCAAACATGCTTTCCAGCACGTTTGCGACTGCTGCTGGTGACGGAATGCTCTTTCCATCGCTGTCGCAATCCTCAGGATTGCGCTCGTAGATATCTACCTTAAGAAGTTCATGATGCCCCCTTTCTCCTAGCTTTTAAGAAAGCATTCAAGACATACTTGTTTGTCCAAGGTTGTGGGGGGGGGAGTGACGTGGGAGTGATTTGCATCTTTTGGGTGCTTTGCTGTCTAAGTTGTTTTAACTTGTTTTCAAGTGTTTTAATTGTTTCTAGGTATTTATATTTTCCTGTTAGCTGCTGTTAGCCGTAAAATGTTCCTTGCTTCTATTGGAAATTCCCCCATCCATATCTAAACTGGATTAAAATGTGCAAAGAGTTAGTTACGTGCGCCAAAATGACCCTGTGGGGGGGGGGGAAATACATTGATTGGGAACTGACAAAAATGGTTTACTTGTTCACCCCACTTACCACCAGTTGCAACCATGCTCCTGCTCCTGAAAGGCATCATAGCCTTCACTCTGATTTGGCTTCAGAGATCATCACATACCTTAATCATATTGGCTATGTGGCGCTGTCATGAGACCAAATTAGAAGTGCCATGGCCCAGGGATGGTACCCCCTCAATCTGGACAAGGTGAATGGTTCTGAAGAGGCAGAGGGGAGAAGGGGGGGTTCCCTTAGTGCATATCCAAGATACCCATGTGTCATCTGAACTTCCTACACACAGGGGACCCCAGGGATCAAATCCAGTTCCACCTTTCTGGCCCGACACAGGTCTACTTTCCTCCTCTGGCTCAGAAGGCTCACTTGATAACCTGGGATGAAACCAAAACTGGTTAAAATGGGTTGGTTTTCAACCTGGGCATACTGTTGCAACCATCACTTCAGTTTCTTCCAGCAGGAAATTGTATCCTCTTTGGCCTCCACTTTGGGTATCCATTTGTGAGAAACCGGGGGTAAAAACTGAATAATGAATAATAATCCATGGAACCCATCAGCTTTGCTGCATGAGTTGAGCTAATTCTTCCATACTTGTATCATAAAAATGGGTTTTCCTGAGGCGGAATATTCAACCTTTCAATGTTAAACCTGCCATTCAACAGGTTTTTAGAAGAGGGAATTCTGGAAGGTGAAGATTGTCATGCAAGGGTGAGAAATTCCTTCTGATAAAGGTAAAGGAGCCCTAATGTCTGACTACCCCTCCTTTCTTGGGGGGGGGAGGCTTCTGCAAGGCAGTTCTGTGTATATTCTGTTTGAAGTACCAGGTTTTGGTGCTTTGTGAAAGATGAACAAAAACTCTCAAATACAGAAGATAATTTACTTAATACTGGAAAGTTCCATCTCATTTTGTGCTTCAGGGAAAATCTCGATAACCCATTTGCCTTCTTTTGGGGGGGGGGGTATTAGTTTATCAGGTTATCCGTATTTTTCCCCTAACGAAGAGCTTACAAAAGAACCGTACTGAGACCTTCAAGTTTAAAGTAAATTATCTCCTGTACCTGGGATTTTTTTGTTTGTTCTTTTGGTTTGCAGTTCTTCCTCTCTCCACCTCCCATTTCTCAAGCTTTGATGCTTTCCCCCAGAAATGTGTTCTTTCTTACAAAGGATTGAGATGAGCAGGAAAACAGTTCAGTTTAAAGTAACATTTCCACTCTTCAGTGTAAACAATAGGTTAAGCTCTATTGCAGCCACAACATGGTATCAGTCCTTGGAGACAGAGTGCATTCTAACAGTTGTCTTGAAAAACAGCATCCAAAGTCCATTATTACAGCGTCCTAGGGAGCTGAGCATTTTAGGCATCTGCTGTTAAAAGCAACTGTGATGATAAAAACAAATTAAATCGCTTCAGAGCAGGAGAGAAGCAAGAAGTGCATCACAAATCACAAAACAGATTATTCAGACAGCATTATTAGCAGGGTTTTGTGTACTCTCTTTTAGAAATCAAAATTCTGCGCAGAGGTAATCTAAATGCTGTGAGAAAGAAAGCAGGGTTCTGTGACTTGTATAAATTATGCACATTAGCATGCGTTGCTAATTATTTTGCTCAGTGCAGTCTGTTTCTGCTAGTTATGGGCAGGGAAAGAGAAGTGGGGCGCTGAAGCCTTTGTCCTCTTGCTCTCTGAATACTGGAAATGTTCACACAATTTCTGTTTTCCTGGAATCTCTCCTGCAGGATCATAAAACATGGCATGGAGCCTTGTGGACCTCCTTCCTTGAGAGAGAGGCACAAGAGCATCACCAGCTGAAATGTGTAGCTCTCATTGGTCTGTTAATGCTACTTTCACTTTTGAGTGTCTTGAGTGAACAGTGCTCTGACCAATGCACAGATCTGAACGGTGGTCAATTTTACAATGTGGAATATACATGTTGCCACTTGGTTGATCGCAGAAGCTGCCACTGCTAAGATCCATGAGCTCCCAGCTTATATATTACGCTGCTCACGTTCACGGAATATTCCTATCTATAAGGAAAGTGAGTAAAAAGTAGCATCTAAACCAGCTCTTAATGTAGACGCAGGCTGCAATCATATATATTCTTACCTGAAAGTAAGTCCTATTGAACTTAATGGGGCTTACTTCTGAGAATAGGCATGCATAGGATTGTGCTGTCAGACTGCCACCTCTATATTTAGGGCAGTGACATTGTTAGGGGGTGGGAGTGCGGACCACACCAGGTGACACCTTCGGGTTGACACCACTAGTGGCCAAAATTGTATTTATGAATAATACCACTGTGTTATATATCATTGGAAAGGTAATGTAATACAGAATGTAATGAAACAAACAGTATTCTATCAAACATTATGGCCAAATAACAAAAAAAAAAAAAAAACAACCACAACTGCCTTACCGTATCTAACAAAAAGTGAATTTCCTTAACTCAAAACAGACCAATGAGACTCATTGTTCCGAGAGCCAATGAGGTATTATTATGACACAGCATGGAACCAATAAGGTGTTAGTATGAGTCAGCTCTCATTTCTATGTATCAGAGCTAATACTAGAACTTACAGTCCTATCCTGCCTAAGATGTGGCGGCTGGTCAAAATGGCCAGCCACTGCATCCTAGTCAGGATGTGGCCCATGCCAGCATGGCCAATGCTCACCTCAGGAGAAGGGGACGAATGTCCCCTTCCCCCAATGTAAGCGCCAGAGGCCCCAATGGGCCTCCTCAGATGTGCACCAGCTCTTTAGCTGGCGCACAACCGGGGAGGCCATGTAAGGCCGGTCTGGCCCAGGAAGAGGATGGGGATATGATGGAGCGTGCCGCCAGTATCCCCACCTCTCTCCTGGGCTGGGCTGGGCTGGCCACTGGACCCCTGCCAACCCAGCCTGCCCTCCCCACACCCTCCTGCTGACAGGCGCAGGACTTACCTGGGTCAGCTGGCGCAGGTTCAGGATGGTGGCCTTGTAAGCAGTGCTGGCCTCTGCGCTGGCGCCGCTTACTCTAGAGGTGCTGCAAAAGAGCTTTACGTCACGTTTGCAACACCTTACGCTGGCAGAGTGCATGCTCCACCAGCCTATGTTTACACAGAATTGCACCGTTATTCAGCTGTGCGAGTGTCATCAAATTTACCACTGGTTTTTTGTTGGTTACTCTTTTGTTGGGTGACCTATACCTTTTGTTGGGTGACCTGTACCTGTTATTATATATTAAAACAAATAAAGTAAATGGGGATGACACCATGAGTTACCGCACCGAGTGACACAAACCCTAGTAACACCTCTGATTTAGGGGCATTAACAAAGTCAGAGCCCTCCTGATTTCCATACTATTGTTTTTGCAGAGTTTCAAAATTCTTTCCACCTGCGGTCTCCTCTTAAAGGAATAAAGGGATTCCGGAACAGCAAAAGAGAATTCATCCAGCCTTTGTCTGCATTTCTTAAAAAAAACACAAATAAAGAACACTGTGAAGTGTGGCAAAAGCAACCAATTTGGTTTGGTTGCAGTGACTTTTTGCCTCCAGCCTCTACCCTGCTTTTCTTTTCAAGTCTTTAATCTGTATTGTCTGGGGGTTTGTTCCCTTAATCTCCTGTCAATATGTGATGAACAATCTGCCTATTGCCTGTCTCAGCAGTTTCGAGGCCCTCCTGCAACCCCCTCCCCCCAATGGTCAAATTTCTGCTGGTTGGTCTTTTACTGGGAAAAGGTGCCAGACCTTTTTCCCCCTTCCATCCCTTGACATACATTGCACCCCCTTCTGTGTCTTTCCCTCCTCCCATCTTTATCTGATTCTTCACTTCTGTCAACCATCCTGGAATCCCAAAAATGCTCTCCATGTTATGATTTGTCCTCGATAGGTTTTCAGTTACTTTGAGTTCAGCTAGCACAGAATGATCTCTTCCTGATTATCATATCTTATTTTCACACCAAGGAAAACAAACACAGATTGAATGAGAATGTTTCAGTAACAATGGTCACCACATCACTTATGTGTTGCCTCTCCTCCTGCACAGCAATTTAACAATGCATTTGTGCATTGCTCATATATACAGAAAGCTAATATCAGAGTCAGGGCCCCAGAAACTGGGATGTTCTCTTGCAACAAGGCCCAGCAAGACAGATCACAATTGTGTAAGAGCACATCTGTGCTTTTGATGCAACTCCCATTCATATCAATAAGTGTTGCTCATGACAATGGATTGTGCTCAGATTTTGCTGCAATGGCATAATTAATTTTGGACAAACGAAAGACAAATTTGAAAACACACAATCGAAAATGTAAAAGGAAAACTATCATTCTAGTCCAACTCACTGTAAGAGCTGAATTCTCTGGACTTGTTCAACCATCTCCAGTAGGTCCTCATTCAATCTCGAAGAGTTTTTTTTTTCCAGCTGTCCTGAGAAACATGCCTATCTATACAACTAAAATTAGGAGGGTTTCCTCATTTTGGCTCAAAATGTGCATCATGGCTGTATATAAAATCCATTCTTTTTGTTGTTCTTTCAATAACCAAATAAGCAGATGTATTCTCTCCCTTGTTTCTTGTAGCCTGTTTGATACCAGAGATATTATCATGTCTCCTCATAATATATTGTATGTTTTTATATTATATTTACAGGGGTGGCCAAACCTGCTTCATGTAAGAGCTACATACGATAAACTTCAGATGTTTGAGAGCCATAAGAGAGGTGTTTGAGAGCCACAGTGGTATTTAAGAAGCTTTCGGTCTATGGGATGGTATTTAACTTTTAACGCTTCTCGGATGTCTTTTTCATCTAGCAGTTGTTTAAACTGCGTACTGCCTTGAGAAAGCTCCACGCGAGGAGTGAAACGTCGGCTTGAGAAACAAAGATCCCCTTGTCTGTAGTTGGAAAAACCTTTTATGTGCAATATCGTCTGTGTATGTTAAAGAACTCATTGATGGGTGCACCAGCTCCTGAGCATGTTAAGAGTACTTTCCTTATTGTACTGTGCTGCATAACGTATCTATTTAGAACCTGCTTCTAAGCAGAGATAGAGAGACATATTAACAGACACTTTGGTTTCTGTCAGCTCCTGCAAGAGGAAATGTAGCTAACCACAAAGCCTACACTGTACCTGCTCAGGAAACGTGTAACAGAGGTAGAAATGAGAGAGCTTGAATGCTTCTAAGTTGTAGCTTAAGTGGAAAACTACAGAAATTTCTTAACTTCTCTCTACCTTGTGTTAACTCCTTTGCCTAGTGATATATGACATATGAAGATGCAACCAATGTAAAGCCTGGACATAGTGACACGCTTCCTTGCCCTTTTGTAACAGCTTTGCAAAGTATAAAAGAACATGAGAACAATACTCATTGCGCTCTCTGATTTGTGACTTCAATGTCCCATTGAGCGACCAAGCATATGCCTGAATAAACAGTCTGTATTCTGACACATCGGTTGTTTGCGTGTTTTGGACTCGCCGTGCTACATCATCAAACCACAACTGCGGTAAAAGGACTTTATTTCTTTATTTTAATCGCTTACATGGCTGCAGAACCCATACTTCCCAGAACGTTGACAATTGTACCCAGTCATGAAAATCTCCACGTAACATATTTAAGAAGCATTTAAATTCTTAAATATATTTACTCACCATTAACATTAAACTTATGTTTTAATCCAGTGGACTATCAGTTTATACCTGGTAAATAATTATAACCTTGAACATTTCTTATTTACCTTTTATATTAATTGTGATGCAAAAAGGAGCTCAGCCAACAGAAAAAGGAGCTCAGGAGCCACGGTTTGGCCACCCCTGTTATATTAAATTCTTATCCCACCCTCTGTCCAAGGAGCTCAGAACACCGCACACATTTCGTTCTCCCCCCTTTTTATCCTCACATTAACTTTGTTAATGAGCTTAGGGCCTGATCCTATCCACAGGATCCCATAGCCTTTCTGCGGAGAACTGCCACAGTGCAAGGCCCAGAAGGCCTTGTATTGGCAACAGCAGCCCACAGATTAGCCGCCAAGCCAGGTAAGTTGGTGCCTGGATCACACTGAGGTAGAGATTGGGTCAGGGACAGGACAGAACTTGTGGGTGGGACAGGACAGATCTTGGCAGATCCAATGTTCCCATCCCGGACCGGACACACCCCCTTGGACCAAACAGATTTAGGCCAGCAAAATAACTGGTGTAGGTCTGAATAGGTCCATAGGGGCCCAGGCAGCAGAGGAGGAGGTAAGATGACCCTAGCCCAAGGGAGTGAGCATGTGACTAAGTAGTGATCTCACAGCCCAATCCTATGGGCTTGTAGTGCTGACGGACCAAGCATTCTGCCAAGCACTACCTGCTTGGCAACCCATTTTTTCTCAGCCTCAGATCCAGTATCAGACCCAATATTATGAGCACAATAATTTTTGCCTTACATGGCTGTTGTAAGGTTTCCATTAAAATAATACACGTTAAGTGCCTTGCACATTCAGAAAGCATGACGCAAATGTTAGATATTATTGGCATTCAATCCCACATTTATCATTCTGATCAATACTGCTCTAACAACTATCGGCTCTATGTGCACCAGACTCGGCTTGGCACTCTACCAGTGCCAGTAAACTGGCAGCGGGGGTGGTCCGTGGGCAGGGAGGTGGAAGATCGGGGTGTTTCAGGGGAGGAACTGGGGGCATGTTGGGGAAGGAAGGGATGGATATGGTGGCAACCCTATCCTTGTAAGCCCACCCTGGAATGCCCCCTTGCTCTCCGTGGGTCTGAGGATACCCATAGGTGGTCAAAAGGCCTACAAGGAGGTAAATAAAAAAGTACCTCCAGTTTGCCTTCTGGTCTCCCCCCCCCCCCCCATAGCATGCAGCACATCCTCTCCCCCCCCCCCCATTCTTCCTCCCATAGCATGCAGTGCAATCTCTGGCACAGTGCAGCAGGGGATAGGGCTAGACTAGTAATTAATTTCTCTCAGTCTCTTTACACCCACCAAGATGGACTTCCCTAGCCTACCAGACCATCTGCCATACACCCTGCTTGACATGCATGAAATGAACTGGCAAGGCAAGGATTTCCTGGACAGATGGTCTATTGCTAGGGCTAGGGAGTATTCCTTGCAGCATACAGGCCACATTTCAGTCCCATAGAGCAGGTGCAGCTGGTCCGCCCATCCCATACAGAGGAGGGACAGTATGTGCAATGGAACAGTTCGCCCTTAAAAGCCTCATTTCTGGCTTATGATAAGAGGAAGGAGGCTGAGAGCCGGTCTCTGTTGGACTGACACAGAAAGGGGGACACAGTCTTAGGAACAGGAGGATTGTGAACCCACTCCCCTTACTACATGTTTTGAGGCCATACCTAAAAGGCCTGGCTTTCGGAGATGGGGCCAACTTTCCAGGTAGGGTTATGTGTTCTCCCTGCCCAATGGAGTGAGCAATAGGGCACCTTCCTCCTGGGGCACCCCTGAATCTCATATTTCCTACAGTATCCCTCTGTTCTCAGTAAAAAAAGGTTTCAGGGCTTTCAAATCTCTATTGCTATAGTGGACGTTCTCTGCAGATTGCTTCAGACCTAACTTGCCTGTTAATGAAGTCAGCCATTGATATATTTGAAATATGTCCTGAATGCATAATGGAATTTGGGGTCAAATTGTGTGTGTGCATTTCTGAAAGTTACCTCACTTCAAGGTAAAGCTAAAACTTCTGTTAAAAGAAAAGGGGAAAATCTCTCCGCAAGTTTTAGTCTTTATGCTTGATCCAGCACATCATTCCCCAGAGATGTAAATCCTCCCGGGATCCACATGGTAGGAATGTGTTCGTGTTTTCGTTGGCAAGGGCAAATTATGTTGTTTTGCAGCGGAGGTTTAGCAGCGCATAAACTGACAATTTTCTCTTGCACAATGGTTTGTGTTTTGAAGTTCTGTAGAATCTTGAACTTGAGCTATTATCTACAGTCATATTTTCAAAAGAATATCTGATACCCAGAGAAATACTTGAATTAAATATACACTCGCTTCACCTCCACTCATTTTCTTTTGCCAAGCCGTTCCAAAAGTTTCCACCAAAGAAGAGATTTGCTAAAGTAAATAAAAATGCTGAATATAATTAACAGAAGAATTGCTAATGAAATGGAGATGCACCAGGGTTGTGTGCCTCATCGGTCTCTGTTACACTTCAGAATCTCATTCACACATTCTTATGAAGATGATTAATCAAATGCAAGGTGTTAAATAAGATGCTTTTAATTAACTTGATTTCAAAAGTTTCTCTAAGGCAAAGAAAGGCAAAAGTTGCCTTTATTTTCCTTCCCAGCAACAGTAACAAACCACCCCTCTCACGCCAACCACGCAACCGGATGCTAGCGTTGGTCCAGCAGCAGCTAATGCCCCTTTCACGGCCCTTCCAAGTCTCGACTAAGCCAAATTTCACCAAGACAAGGAGAGGTTGGGGTGGAGGCACAAAATGACACAAGCTGCACCACTGTTGTCAAGTTTTGGCCTAATCCTATTCCTTACTAAAAGACGTACTGGTGGGACACGTGTTTCGCTGGTGCGCTCCATCACAAAAGCGCCGTAAAGTGCTTTGCGACAGCTGGTGTGCCCGTGTCGGGAAGGCCAAAGCTTTCCCACATTCAGCAGCAGCTGTCGTGACACCCGCCGGACCAGGTAAGTCCAACACAGAGGTGGAACGGAACAGGGGGAGGGCGATAGGGGAGGCAATTGGGATGGGCAGCGCCGGCGCATGCCATATCTAAACCCCCTTTCTGGGTCCAATCCACCTGCACAGATCAACACAGACTTGCACCAGATTTAGAGCTGGCACAGGTCCGAGTTGACCTGTTGCAGCTGCTGGGGCTTACCCCAGGACAAGGGGACAATGTCCCCTTACCCCAAGGAGACGTCTAGCAGCCGAAACTCCCCAGCGGGATGCAACGCAGCCCGCGCCAGCACTGCTGCATTGCCACGCAGGAGTTTAGTTAGGATTGTGCTGCCCTTTAGAGTGATATACAGTGGGATATGAACATTCTATCTGTGGTGACCCATTCACACATGCAAAGCATCACTTGGTTCCAGTCATCAAGGGTTGAACATAAGGAGAGCCTTGCTGGATCAGGCCAAATGCTCATCTTTTCCAGCTGTCTGTTTTCCTCAGTGACCAACCAAATGCCTCCAGGAGTCTGCAAATGCCTGCAGTCCACAAGCAGGAGAGGAGGCATAACTCTCTCCCACTATTGTTCCCCTACAACTGGTATCCAGAGGTAAATCTTCTCAGAACCTGGAGCTAGTATGTAGCCATTATGAATAGTAGCCACTGATTGACTTGTCATCCATGCATTATTCTCTCTCCTTTATATAAGCTAGTGATTGACCATCATGACATCTTGTGCTAGTAATTCTACAGATTATTTATGTGCTTTGTGAAGAATGACTTTCTTTTCTCCATCCTATCTCTCCCAACAATTAGTTTCATGCATTGTGAACCAGGCACCCCTCACTAACCCTTAGAGAGTCTTCTAGAGGTCCAGGAGCTTTGAGCACCATAGACCAGTCCACGAACTGGAATGGGTTCTGCTGTTTCCTCAAAGAAATAGCCAATGCTATAGAAACTCTCAGGCCTCTGTCCATTGCCATTATGCCTTCCAGATTATGCTAAACTATCTGTATTGTATTGTGTACAGGGGAAGCCCATTCATTAAGCAAGGTGATGCGAGTTGCATCAGCGGCAGATGAGGCGAGTGGGCAGCAGATTTGGGGTGCCCTTCACCCTGAGTCTGCTGCCACCAACGCCTCCCTCCAGCCTGCCACAAACCTGCAGTGTTCACTTTAACCTGCAGTGATCCACTTTTCACCCACTAAAAGCGAGTGGAAAGTGGATCACCTACCTCCTTACCCTGCTTCCAGGTACGGTTTCTTCAAACAAGTGCAGGACTTCCGGCTTGATTTACAGGGACCGCATAAACAAAGGAGTGCCTTCATCCATGTGGTCCCTTTCAATCAAACCAGAAGCTGTACACTTCTGCAACTGAAGAAACTGCACAAGGAGTGCGGTAAGCAGTTGCTTTATTTTTCATTGTGTGGAGGCAGCGGACCAGGGTCAGCATCGGACGGTATTCCAGGTTGTGCCTCCGCTTAAGGTACAGTTCTGGCCTGATTATTCACCCAGCTCTGTGGTGTGACCTCCCTCCTTTCTCTCACTGTGGGCACAATGAGCATTTTGCTGGTGCATTTGTGCTTTTGATAGCGCATGACATTTCTTTTTGCAATGTCGCTGCCCAGAAAGGTGTACTGGAGTGGGCTTCAAAACACTGAAAAATCTGTGTTGCGAACCTGGTTGCAGCTCTGAGATCAATGAAAATATGCCAACTGAATTTAAATCATTGTGCTCCTTGCCTTGCACATGAATAAAACGAACCTCTCTCAAAACAGCAGCCCAGACCCATCCATTGCACAGGTGGAAAAGCTGTCAGCCTCTAAGGGGCATCACACAGCCAGATGCCAAGTGCTCTGCCTATTGAACCCGCACACCTACACGCAAATCAATTGCTTCCACTCAAAGGGAGAAATAATGTTAGTGACAGTTCCACCACCTTTGGGGTCAGCAGCTTAGTAGGTATTTTATTATTTTATGATGATTTTATCAAAGGTTTTATGGTTGTTAGCCACTTTGTGGGCCAGAAAGTAGGTTAAAAATGTATTACGTTAATTTGATTTTAATTTAATTTAAAAGATCTGGGGTAAAATAGCAGAAATGATGGAAGGAAACAGAAAAGAAGGAGCACATATATACAGGCCTATTAGCTGTACAATGCAGGACCGGTCATTTTGTGAACCAAGACAGAGCTCACTCTGCATTGCATCTAGAAATGAATGCATATATATCCCCAAAAAGGAAAAACAGTTTCTTTGTATTAGTATCATAAAAGTATTTTAAAGTCTCTCTTCTCATGTTTTTCCTCCTTTTTCCTCTCCTTCCGCTAGGCTGAATCTGAGATTGTAAGCTCCAGCTCCTCACAGTTTACTGAGACCTGTCTTGCTTTGCTGTTGTTACTCTGTAAGCATGAATGGCTGCAGCAGGAATAATTTTGAAAATCAACACTTTTTTAGTGTGCCTAATTAGGAAAAAATATTGAGGAAAACATGGTTTTTTAAAACATATACTGAATAAACAGTATCTCCATATTAACCCACACACCTCCCTTCCAGACATTCTGAAACAAGGAAACAAACATGCTGAAGTCTTTCATAAGCAGATGATACCTCTGTGCGCACAATATCAACTCCCCAGGTGAAGTGCTCGCTTTCACAGAAGAGAATGGGATGCTCGCACACATATATAGGGCAAGCAGAAAACAAACCGAGAGGAAAAAAATACATGCCGCTTTGGATTGCGCCCAAGGGATTTCCACCCAAAACTAGGGTGGGAACTTTTTGTGTTCTTTATACAATGGCAGTCTGGTTCCCTTTTTATATTTGTAGTGAAGCTCTTCCCTCAGGCAAGCATGTCCTTCCTAGACACAAATGTGTATATTTCTAATTTGCTAAATTGATGCAATTTTCCTTCCTCCCCAACCTGCAGCCAGCAGTCACTTGCTAGGGGCAAACAGACTCTTATTCAAGTAATGCTCATCTTACGGTTTGCTGGGGGAGACAAACTCACCCTCTTCATCCCAAGGCAGTGTCTCTTCTAGTTGCTGTTGCTGGTGTTCCTTCTTTTTAGATTATGAATCTTTGTAGATTATTATTATTATTATTATTATTATTATTATTATTATTATTATTATTATTATTATTATTATTATTTAGATTTTTATCCTGCTCTCATAATCTAAAAAGATTCATAATCTTTGGGGATTTTTCGTTCAGTTGCACTGTCGGTCCGACTATTTATTTATTTGATTTTTCGCCCAATGTTTTCAGGACCAGTCTTCATGGTGCAGGGATGCTGACACAGCTGGGGACCAGATCAGCCAGAGAGGTGAAAAAAGAAAGGTTTTACTTACTTCCTCCACCGCTCCCTGGTCCCCAATGAACATAAGAACATAAGAAGAGCCCTGCTGGATCAGGCCAAAGGCCCATCTAGTGCAGCTTCCTGTATCACACAGTGGCCCCACCAGATGCCTCAGGGAGCACACAGCCAACAAGATAACCTGTTTCCTGCTGCCACTCCCCTGCACCTGGCACAGAGAAACCTGGCACAGAGAGGACCTACTCAGATCTATGTCAGCTATTTTGCTGGCGTTGATCTGAACTGCTGCAGGGGGCATGCCTAGCCCAGGACAGGAGCCTGGATACCGCAGGTGCTGCTGTTGCCAGGACCCACCCTGTCCCACCTCCAACCTGGTCTGATCCCCACCCCACTCCACCCTTGCCTCCAACCTACCTGCGGCCTGCCGATGCCGATGCAGGGCTTACCAGCTGCCGCACCATTGGCAGCAGGCTTCAGACCGTCGGTGCGGCTACAGTGATGGTGGCCTACACAGTGGCGTTCCGAGGCTGGTGCGGAAGCGTATGTGAAGCAGGATGCCGCTTCGTGCATGAAAGCCTCCCTCCCCCTCACCGGTTGGAGTCATTCCCAGCAGGCGACAGCTCCCGCACGGGCAGCCGTCATCCGCTGGGAATGGCTCCGACTGGTGAGGGGGAGGGGCGCTTTCACGCACGAAGCAGCATCCTGCTACACGTACACTTCCACACCAGCCTCGGAACGCCACTGGGCCTACATAATACAATGGCGGACCACAAGATCTACCAGCATATTGCATGTGGCTCAGGCCATTCTGACCCATGGAGGTAGCAAAGCAGAGCATTTCAACTCTTGGAAACGGGGATGTTTATCTGTAAACCATTTTGTGAACGTTTTTGTTGAAAAGTGGTATAAAAATATTCTTTATCATTATCACTATCGACATATGTTAATATTTTCATGCAAAAAATACTAATCTCTCATTATGACCTCATTTTTAATTTGTTGGTTTTTTTGTGTTTTGGTGTATGCTTGGCTTGGCTTGGCTTGGCTGCTTGTGTGTGTAATATATAAAAGCAACGAAACAGTGTTGCAGACAACTGTGTGTGTGTGTGCGTGTGTGTGCGTGTGCACGTGAGTGTCAATCAAAAAAGCAATGCAACAAATATACGTGTATGCGACAATATCTATTGACATGCACATATTTTCTCTCTAAGTATAATCTCTAATCTTGCTTTTTTGGGGGGGGGGAGTCTGCAGGAGGCAAGGCCATTTCTCTCCCCAGTGAATAGAGACCCGAATACAGCTTTACATTATGGGATTGTGCTGTGTTCAGCAACAGTAACCCAGTTTTGAAAATCATGCCATGAACTAATTTCTCAAACTTTGCACCCAGATAGTCTTAATGAGTAGCACTTACTGGAGCTTCTGGAATAGTGTGACAGAGCCTTAGCACTGTTTCAGGATGTTTCTGGTTTTCTTGAAAATCTTTATATAAAGAGCTATAAAAATGTGATACAGGAATCCATTTGTAACTTAGTGTTTTTACATGCCTGGCATATGGCACACAGGTCACAATGATACTGCATGGCAGAGAGAGTCCAACACAGTAATTACAGTATTGCACTCTCCCTGACAAAGTTCAGAGCTGGGTCAAAGAGCTTGCTCCAAGTAGGTTAGCAAGCCGTTCCCCAGTACTTACGGTGTCAGGCAGTGGCTCAGGCCATTCTGACCCATGGAGGTAGCAAAGCAGAGCATTTCAACTCTTGGAAAACGTTCCTCTAGATTCTAGAACAGAGGTTCTCAACCTGTGGTACGGGTACCCCTAGGGGTACGCGAACCTCTTGCTGGGGGTATGCCAAGCCCTGCCCTTTATCTGCCCCATCAGCAGCTAATTAAGACATTTAAATAAGACATTTTTTCACATTTAAAATTGTTTTAGTACTTTTTATTTAACGATTACCTAATTAATTAATTAATTAATTAATCCAATTAATTAGCAATTAGCAGGGGGTACTTCAGAAAATTGGACTGTGATAGGGGGTACCCGGGCCTCCAAAGGTTGAGAACCCCTGTTCTAGAAGATTCAAAGCTCCTTGTGCAGCAGCAGCAGCAGCAGCTGTACTGAACTCAGGATTGGGGCAGGTGAGTCGATATGTAGAAGCCAAATTTCTGGATACTTTGGATTTGGACTCCCACAGCAAACTCTTGCTGGGAGGCAATCCATACATGGGGTGGTGCTTCCACACTCGGGACTTTTAATGCTGCTGAGAAGTTGCTGTTCTGATATCAGCTGGAAGTACAATGGAAACAGAGGTTCCATTTGGCAATTTAAATAATAGTGAGATATTGTCTGGAACAGTAGCGCATTGCCCATCCAATAGTTCAATGACCTCCTTGATGGACACGGTTGAATGCTTATTCAGAAGTAAAGCTGTGTTCCCATCAGCATCTGGTGTGCTTTAAAGCAGCATTCAGCATTATAGCCTTTAATTATTAACTTCCTGTTCTGTCATGACACCACCGCTGGTGATTGGGGACCCCCTAATTGTCCCCTGAACGTGTCTGAAATTGACTCCTTCCCAGCATGGGCTGTCCTCAACCCAAACACTGAAATCTATGTTGAACAGGAGTGTTCATCTTTGCCATTTCTTTATTGTGAGAGAGGGTGAGAGATCCTGACCAGGGGCGTTGTAAGGGGGGGGTGTTGGGTGCGGGCTGCACTGAGTGACACCATTGAGGAGTTGACACCACAGCGGAGAAGCCTGATGAAGCCCGCTGTGGTACCCAAGCTTAGCTGTCTTCAGCTGCTCCAAGCTGCTTCCTGTTCTCACAAGCTATGCTCACTAGAACTAGAAGCAGTGACTTGACCAAGTCAGTCGGACTCGGAGCAGCCAAAGAAGCAACTCAGCCAAGTTGACCAGCCTCAGAGCCGACAAAGATGGATGAAGGGAGGGGTGATACCCTTCGGCCGTCTTCAGCTGCTTTGAGCTCAGCCAATTCGGCCAAGTCACTTCTTTGAGTCTTGTGTTGCTTGGCGACCTGTAAATAATTGGTGGTGACACAGTGATGTCATCACTTCACCGAGCAATGGAAGGGTGACACTGGAGCAGCCGCACCAGGTGACACCAAGGTAAGTGGCACCACTGATCCTGACAGGACAAAAGATGGAGGTAGGAAAGGCAGCACACTCCCTCCTTCCTACACACAACCCCCACTGTCTAGCCCACTAGGCTGCAGGAGAGGGTGGATCCAGTGGCAATGGTGTGTGCTGGATTCCTTCCCCTCTGGCAGCAGCCTCCCTGCCCCCTTTCTCTCCTCAGACGTGCAAGAGATTTCACTGGCACAGGCCCGAGAAGACCCATTGCGGGGCCAGAGCCTTGTGGAGGGGAAAGGGAATCGAAATCCCCTTTCCCTTCCAAAGCCTCCCGCTCCTCCCCCTATGACTGCACCAGCGGGGGGGGGGAGGAAGGACAGGATTAAGCTGTGAGACTTATATGATTATGCATGGTGCGCAGAGTTTTTCTCCCACTCTCACAATCGCAGAACCAGGGTCATCCAATGAAATTGATTGGTGGGAAAAGTGTTATTATTAAGAATATGTATATACTTTTTCCAACAAAAACATTCACAAAGTGGTTTACATAGGTAAATAAATACATGGTTCCCTGTCCCCAATTAAGGGCTCACAATCTCAAAAGGTGAAGAAGAAGCACCAAGAAACACTGGAAGAGACACTCTACTGGGGTGAACATGGGTAGCTCCTCTCCTCCAGCTAAACGGACAATGAAAAAGTGCAACTTTGCCTAGTGGACAGGGGTCCTTCTTCACACCATGCAAAGGACCAGACAAAGGAAGGTACTTCTTCACATAGTGCATATTTTTTTTTCTGTGAAATGCATTTCCAGCACTTAGATGGTTTTAAAGGGCAAATTCACCAAAGAGAGGTCTAGCGAACCCGACTAATCATGATGACTATGTGCTACTCTGGTTCAGCAGCAGGTTCAGCCTCTGAAGACCAGTTGCAGGGGAGAATGGCGGGAGAGAAGTGTGCATGACTCTCCTGCTTGGGGGCTTGCCAGAGGCAAGCTGGTGGGCCACTGTGGGAAACAGGTTGCTGAACTAGATGGGCCTTTGGCCTGATCCAGCAGGGCATTTATCATCTTAAAATCCAATTGACAGCATGAAGAACAAATGGCGAGGAAAGTATTAAACATAGATATAGAAGGTATCAAGACTTTGAGCCACTATTTTCCAAATGATCGTGCGGCATGTTCAGACTCTGGTTAGCCATGCAGTACAAGACCAGCTTGCTGCAATTGCCTATTTTAGATCACAAACAGGTTAGGTTACACCTGTGTTGTTTTACTTGCCCTCTTCAGTGATACACTTTTGCATACATTCAATGTTTGTCTAACAACAACTGTTCTAGTCCCATTTGTGAATACATCATCAATGTGATACTAGAAGAGACTCAGCTGAACTCCCCTTCAAGACCAAGGTCACCCTCCCCTCACAGTACACTTTGCATGCTAATATTGTGCCTGCTCCCCCCAAACCCCCCACAGCCCACTTGCCTCTCTCTTCGTTCTGCTGCTGCGTGCTACAACCACCCTCCTCTGCCTCTTCCTTGTCCCCACTCTTTGCCATTTCTATGGGTAGAAAGGACAGGGAAGAGAGTAGGGAAGTGGGGAGAGGAGCAGAGACTGGCAGCCTACAGTGGCTCTGCTCCCACTTCCTATGCCTCCCATTCTCTCCACCTTTTAAAACTTCAGTAAGGAGAATTAGGAGGAGGGCGACAGCAGCCCTGGTTCCTTCACCACCATGCTGCTGCTGCCAGGTAATTGACACCCCAGGCTGCCCCCCCCCACGGTGCCACCAGGGATCCATGGGCTCTTTGAGGGCCAGTCGTGTATTAGTGTCATAGTTAGGACAGTGGTTGCTCATTCATTCTAAGCACTTCTTGAGGCTGGCCTATTAATCCAACTCACTCTCTTAATTACTCGCTTTATCTTCAAAAGATCTTTTAAAAATCAGATTCGCTAGCTGCTGTTCAGCTTAAGCTTCACTTCCAAATAAAATCAAAGTCATGGTCACTTGATCCGAGCTTATTCTCAATGACGACACATTTTCCCTTGTTTTATCGTGTGGGATACTGTAGTTTCATGCATTTGGAATTGGTTGGTCTGAGACGACATTTCAGTG
Source organism: Plestiodon gilberti rubricaudatus (assembly GCA_026170595.1). Classification (NCBI taxonomy): domain Eukaryota; kingdom Metazoa; phylum Chordata; class Lepidosauria; order Squamata; family Scincidae; genus Plestiodon; species Plestiodon gilberti. The sequence goes on from JANXHW010000001.1 coordinate 70,246,406, forward strand.
GCCATTTCCTTGCTATGGGTAATCAATAACTTGCATCTTGAGCACGCTTACTCACAAGCAAGTCCTGCTGATCTCAAAGGGGGCTTGTTCTCCAGTAAGGGATCCTAACAGTTCTCCCTTAATGACTAACAGCCCAATCCTACCTAACTCTCAATGTGCCGCATCAATGGGGCATGTGCTGCATCCCACAGGGGAGTTTAGAGCTGCAAAGGCTTCCTTGAGGTAAGAGAACACTTGTTCCCTTGCCCCGGGGTCAGGGCCATTCAGAGGAATTTCATCAGGGGGTACAAAGTTTCTTTTGGGCCCCTTCCCTACATATGAATTTGGCTCCAGGGCCCCCTTTTTTGCTCCAGGGCCCCCCTTTTTGACCCATTTTCACCCTGGGCCTGGGTACAAATTACCCCCTTAACCCCCTTCTCAGAGGCCCTGCCCGGGGTAAGGCCTTGCTACCCCACTAGGTGTACTCAGACGGACCTGCACCAGCTATATAGCTGGCACAAGTCCACGTGGACCCAGGAAAGTGGATCTATGTTCTAGGTTCATATTGTATCTATTGTATGATTCTGGGAGGATTTGATGGTCTACTTCTTGATTACATTTTGCTGCACGAGGTGAAGGTATAGCGGTTGTTGTGACTGTACCTGTGGTGTGTGTTTATTGTGTGTTCCTTACCTCAAGGAAGCCTCCAGGACTGCTTCCGCCCCGCATGATATCTCGTGCACTCTGTTGATGCGTCTGCATCGGGGGGAGGGGTGTAGTTAAGATTGGGCTGTTAATGTTGCATCTAGTTGGCCTTAGTTCTCTAGTTGCTTTTTAAAGGTTTCTTCACATAAGATGCAAAAGTAGTAGTAGGAAGAATTATTTACGCTTCCATTCTGCCCCCCCCCCCATTCTTCTGCATCTTATTCTTTCTTTTGCGGCAGCATGGGGTGCAAATGCACTTCCTCTTCTTCCTGCAAGCCCTAGAAACTTGAGGGTGAGGAAGCAGAACTTGCTCCCATTGCTGCTTCTGCATCTTGTGTGATGTCACCTTCGGTCTCTTTCTTTTGTTGCAGAATCAGGTTTTTTTTCCACAACTTTGAGAAATGTCTCCTCCTCCTCTGAAGCTCAGGCTTTTCATTTTATAGATTATTAAAACCAGGTATCTTAAAAGACAGACACTTGTACAAATGTTCCTCTAATTAAGGTCTGATGGCAGAATTCTCCTTTCTGAAGATCAGTACAGAATTAATGTATTTCCAGTCGAGGCGGTGTCCTTTCAAATCGCTACCTACCAAAATAAGCAGAACGACCACACTTCCCAGTATAATGCTTTACTACATGCTTTTAACATTTATATATTGCCTTTGATGTGCTAATTCTCAGGTGGCTGTGAATTTCCCAATGTGATCAGGGGAGCTTTCTGCAGCTTCGTATTTTAAAGTTGCGTCTGATAACGCTTCTGTAGAATTGCAGCAACAGTCACCTCATGGAAAGTAATTCCTCATGGGATATTTGCATAGTAGGCATATGGACTACACAGATTTTAACTTGGAAGCTGGAATTATACACATGTGGATTTATCACTCCAGTGTATCATGAAAGCCAGCATGATCCAACAGATATACTGCTGGATTGGATGTAGGAAAGCGCAGTTGAAAGCCTCTTTTGCATATATCTTCACTGGCATAGTTGGCACTGCCTCAGTAGTTGTCTCCCTGCTAGCACAAATACAGACGTATGTCTGTTCTCTGTGTGGGTCAGTTTCCTGCCACAAACCATGCATGAGATGCTGGCTCAGCCTCTAGAGAGGTTTGTCATCTGCATGGTCTGTGCGGTTCCTTCGCAAGGCTACTGGGGGCTCTGTGGAAAAGCCCTGAACTAGCCCCGTGTGGCCTCTCCCCACCTGTCCCTTGATGGCACAGTGATACAGGATATGACTTGATGACTGGTACAGGAGACTCCTCTGTTGGGGCTGGGCTGTCAGTCAGTGCCCGACCTGGTTGGCCTCTCACGTCACATACCCCTGGGGATGTGAGCATACCAAGAAGCTGAACCTCGCAGAAAGAATGTCTTCACATGCACTCAGACCAGGAAGGGGGCAGCTTGTGGAGACAACCACTTTGGTAAAGGTCCCTGGAAATGGCATGTTGCCACCACCACATAGGCTTAGGAAGTCTGAGGGAACGTTACTGCCTCTCAGTTACAGTACTGCTCCCTGTTTGTGAAACTAGAAGATCAGTGACCCACCTCACAAGGCAGCTTTGAGGATAAGCAAACTGGGATGGGTGACTGTTGATAGCAAGGAGGACCTCACACTGCAGCTTGACTGGTTGGGAATCAAAGGATTCACACAGGTGTTTGTCCCTCCTGTAACGAACACCTGTGTGAAAGAAGTATGGAGATTTTCATGGCTATTTGCAATCATTAGAGATGTACACTTTATGGGTTTTCCAGCCATGTATTTAGATTGAAGAAATACAAATAGAAAGTTTCCAAAACTTGCCAATTGCGGACATCAAAGGATTTTCTATTGGCAAGTTTTGGAAACTTTCTATCTGTATTTCTTCATTCTAAATACATGGCTGGAAAACCCATAAAGTGTACTTCTCTAATGAACCTGTGTGAAACCTGGTGCTTTTCAGAATGACAGAAAAAAGAAAGAACCAAGAATCGATCAGTCTTCAAAAACTTAAGTGCAGCCATCTTCCATACCACGCCCACCATCGTAATAGTGATGAGAGCCAGTGTGGTGTCATGTGGAAAACAGTGGTCTTCAGCTTCTCAAGAGAAGCTTGAGCTCACCTCAAAAGCCAACCTGCAACATGAGAACCATCTTCAAGACCCAGGAAGCAACAGGGTGGGCAGGGAATGGCCACAGTTACAGTTAAACCGGCCAGTTACTCAGCTAGTGGCAGCCAATTATCATGGGCTGCTACTGTGGTATTCTGCCCTTTCTGCCTTCCAGTCTATTTGGGAGGAAAGGAGGGGCACAGAGTGGCATGGCAACAGCATGCTCTCAATTTTGAAAGGTGGAGGGAGAAAAAGAGGAAGGGTGGTGAGAAGACCGAGAGTAGAGGAAGAGCCACTGCAGGGGGAAGCAGGTGGAAATTGAGGAAGCCTGCTGAAGACCGGAGGGGTGAGGGGTTTGACCAAGCAACCCAACCAGTCCCGACATGGGATTTCTCATCTAGCCCTGGCAGCTAGCCCTGGCAACCATTCAAACTGCACAGGTCTGAGCCTCAAAACAAATGGTGGCAACAGTACTGCCACAACCCAGCTGAGGTTGGGTTGCACTGGCATCTTGAGCACACTTTCTCAGAAGCAAGTAAAACCTAGTCTTGACCCACCTTTGGGTCAGAGTGTTCTCCTGGGATTTGGGAAATCCAGATTTAAGCCCTGGGTAACCTTGGGCTAATCATTATCTCTTATTCTAGCCTGTCTCAAAGGGTTGTTGTGATGATAAATGGGGGTTATATAAATGGGGGTCACATAAATGTGATGATAAATGGGGAAGAATCAAGCACACTACCCTGAGCTCCTTAGAGCAGGGGTTCTCAATCCCTTCTGACCTGAGTACCACCTCTGGGGCCACTCTCCTGCTGTGAAATCATTGCCAGTTTTCAGAGGCCAGAAAACGCAGGTAGGAGGCTCTGGGTGGGTGGGAAGGCCCTTCTCAGCATTCCTGAGAGGCTCGGGCAAAGGCAGGAGCCTCTCAGGAGCCGAAAGCGCCACACTGGAGCGGGGCTTCTGCGGTCCGGTGGTTCGAGTACCAGCAGCAGTCGGCCGAAGTACCACTGGTGGTACTAGTATCACTGGTTGAGAACCCCTGCCTTAGAGGAATGGCATGGGATATAAATAATGTCTGCAGTGCGGCTGGGGAACTTACATGTTCCTAGCAACAAAACACAGTATTGCTGCTTGAGTACTGGGAAATTGCCATTTTCCTGCAATAGATGCACTAGACTGGGAAAATGCATTTGGATTCCCAGAAACAACTGAGTAACAACCAAGCATTTACTGCACAATAAAACAATTGTCTATTCCTGCCAGCTCCTGCTAATGGATCTTTCCGGAAAACTCCACGAGGATTTTTCAATTCCAAGATCACATTTTCCATGGGCTGGCTTCCAGGAGAATCATTCCAAAAGCATTCCCATGGAACACAATACACTGGGGGCGGCTTCTGTGTATGTGTGTGTGAATGCGCGTGTACACATATATAACACTGATGTGTAACAGTTTGGGAAGGGCAGAGGGAAATTGGCTACTTTCCCCCAATCTAGCAAGTTTACGCATTTCATTATGCAGACATAAGAAGTCTTGCTTTAAAAGAGATTTAAGGATTTTCCAATAGTCTACAGTAAATACTTTATTCATTTCTAAAGGAGAGCTATGATAACTGGCCGTCTTTTTCCCCTTCAGTAATCATTGTCTAAAAAAAGAAAACCTCCAGAAGCACTTCACTTCTGTCCCTTCTCCTGGCTGGCTGCCCAGTCTCAGTGTGATGCTTTTCAACCCATCCCCCCACCATGCTACAAGCCTTCTTCCACATTATTATCCGGTGCAGTGCAGCAGGGAGACAGAACTGGATGATATGATACCATTCAGGCAGCGATCCACCAAAGCAGCTCCTTTCTGGCGGAATGTGAAAACAATATTCAGCACAGTGCACACTGCACATGAAAAAAAAAACTACCCAAAAACAATAGCATGGCTATATTGCCTGCATACATGCACACGGAAATACACAAAATGCTTATCCCAGTGAGTTTTCCACTTGTATTTATTTCATGGGCTCAGGGGAATAGACAAGAATTCTGTTGGTGGTTTTGTTGAAGTTCAACAGCAATTTCAATAAGTGAGGAACATAACCAGCTGATCATGGCAGAAGGCTCTGTTACCAAATCAGCATTCTCAGTCTGATATTACCTTGGTTGCATGATGATGTCAACAATGAGAAGTCAGGGTAAACAAAGAAAGCGGAATCCAACTATTTCTCTGATTGCTATATTCTGCTAGATATATTATAACAGCAAATGCACTTTTGCAGCACACCTATCTGCTCTAGATCTCAGTGGGATCTAACAGAACCATTCTCAGTATGAGGACACAGGTCTGGCCCTAGATATGAGGGCAGATAATCAAAATGGCTACTCACCCTCCTACTAATTAACATGTATCACAATCCACTGGGAAGTTCTCCTACGCAAGCACAGGGAAATGTCAGCTAATTCACAAAAACGCTCATGGATCATCTCAGACTGTTTTCCTTTCTGATGACCTTGATGATGGCCAAAATCTGCTAGTGGAGGCAGCTTCCTCACCTCTGCATGTGGATCCCAACTATGAGGAAAACAGAGAACAAGATCATGACCATGTAGTTCCTGCAGGAACTCTGCTGGTTCCTGCAGAGATGGCAAACCAGTGTCTGAAACTGTATCACATCAGACTGTTGGTGGGGACTGACACAATTGAAAGCGCCTGCATACAAAAAAAATCCCTCTGCATAGAAAGTGGGATGCCAGGGGAAAGGATTCTCGCCTAGCCTTTTCACTAATGCGAGAGCTCTCTATGTGAGAGGAATTGGAGGAACGTTCATTCATGTGATGCGGCACCCTGAAGTGATACAGCCCCACCCAGACATAAGGTTGCTACCTCCGTTAGAATTAGACCTGAGTAGCTGGCACAGGTGTGGTTAATATTAAAAGTTGAGTACAGTTAAACTTCAAGATCAATGGTGAAACAATTTTCCAAAAGAAAAAAGGAGCATATAATACTGATATAACAGCACCATCAGAAACCAATATAGTAAAAAAAATTAAAGGAATTAATAAGAGTCTGTATACAGATATATAGACCCCTATTCCCATTTTTTAAAAGTTAAAATGCTAGGGCTTTTTGCACTATAATCAGCAACCCTGAATGGTATGGAAGGAGGTTGCCATTGCCGATAATAACTTTTGTTGGTTCAAGCATGCAAAATCTGTCAAAAAGGAATGGAGAGGTCTCTTCTTTGACACACACTAAGGTCTGAAGAGGGTTTGTATTTCTTTGTTCTTCAGCATGACATGCATTGTCTCTTTTGGCACCACAATTATCTGTGCCTTGTTCTAAGCCTCAGGCAAAAGTATCGTTTACTGTGCCACCCTTGTGATTGCCCTGGTATCAGATAAGCTACTTAACTGCTTACCATCCAGATACTGAGAAATATGGAGAGCACACGAACATGCAGTCTTCATGGCACTCTGTTTAGCCTCCAAAATGTGCTCTCTCCTCCCCTGCCTCCCTCCCTTCTCCTTCACAGCATGGAGAAGTGTTTCTGCAAAGCATGCCAAAAGGACAATAAGGAAAGGAAAAGTAGCACAACCATTATGTGTCTGCTTTTGCACTCTTTGTGCTTGTTTTTTTCCCCTCGCTGCCCCTCTCCAGAGATCCTCTGCCTTAATTTTTCTCCATGATTGCACTAGATTTATTGCTCCAGTAAATTCTGCAAAAGAGAAGGGGGGGGGGAAAGCATAGGTACTCCAAGACCCTAGGGAACGCCAGTGTGAGATCACCTGACTGCTCAGCACTCACATGGCAACAAAATCATTCCTGAGGCTTCCATTGTTTTGCCAGGACAAATCCTGAGAGGGAGATGAGCGCAAGGGGGATAATGTACAAGTATTTGAAAGAGAAAAGGGAAGAGGCATTGTGAGGATCAAAGGGAAGTGCAAGAGGGAATCCTGCCGGGTCCCTTGGGGATACAACAGATTTAGGAAACTGAGAAAAAAGGAGCTTGGAGTTGGTGTGGAGGCTTACTTTTGTAAAAGAGCGAAGCAGAGGGTGATTCATTTTCTGAAGATGTAACCTAGTCAATGACTGCCAACTGTTACATTATTTTGTTTTATTATTAGAATCACTATTAATCATCTTACAGCACAATCCCATTCCCAAATTGTTCCAAGTGGATGAGGAAAGGATAACTACTCAATCTTCGATGCCCACAGAAGTCCAGGTTCCAACAATTCAATGAAGCTATGAAGGTGCTGTGACATCATTGTTCAGCTATCGGTGTCACTGCTTGGCCATTGTAACTATGACAGAGTTAAGACAGAAAAGGGCGTAGAGTTGGGGGGGGGGGTACTGCAGGTTCAATGCCAAGGCTCCCCAGTATGAAAGAGGAGTATACATGCCTTTCCCCCCTTCCTGCTTCTTCTCTCCTTTCTCCCAGTAGAAAAAATGCTTTCCTTCCCACAACGTACTAGAGTTGAGAGGGTGGGTAGGCAGTCAAGAATGTTCTCATAGGCCAGTGGAAAGAAGAGGAAGTGCTAGTGTAAATTCTGTAGCCTCACTGCCAGGTGGGGGAAACGTTCCCCCCTCCCATTGGTTCATAGGGAGGAGAAGGCGAAGGATATGATTGCATGTCATCTTCCTTTCCCTCACTGGCCAGTGGGCTGGGGGAATATTTCTCCCACCCAGCAGCAAGGCTGCCATCTGGCAGAAATGCCCCCACCCCATGGGCCAGCAACACTGGCGTCACTACAGGGGGGGCGGAGCTCTAAGTTCCTCCGTGATCCGAGCCTCGGTTACACGGAGGAACAAAGCGCCCCGCCCCGGTGCCTTCCGAACCAGTCAAAGTGGTGAAAACAACGTTGTTTTCACTGCTTTGACTGGTTCGGAAGGCACCGGGGCGGGGCGCTTCGTTCCTCCGTGTAACCGAGGCTCGGATCACGGAGGAACTTAGAGCTCCGCCCCCCCTGTAGTGATGCCAGTGGCCAGCAACAGACCCTTCCAAGGTCCCAGAATGTACCCCAGCAGCAGGCCCAAACACTGGAGTCACACTTTGCCGACATGTGAACTACAACCTGACTACCTGATTGAATTAAACTCACCAGGACAATTCACTCTGCAGGGGTGGGGACAGAAGGTCCACTCTCAGTCTTATGCATCGGGGAGGATTTCTTATTATTATTATGGGAGATTTTCCTGCTGTAGAGTCAGTGATTCTGCTGAGGCCTTGGTTGCCCCTGAGCATCCTCTGCTGCCCAGTTGTAGAACCAAGTTTTCTCCCTGGTATTCTGGGGAGCTGCTGGCAATTAAACAACTGGGCAGACATTATGAGCAACTGTGAAGGGAAACTCATAACAAATCCAACTGAACACAATCTAGAGCCCATTTTAGGGCCTACTCTGTGATGATGGTGGCAGTACGGAAAACATACTTCTCTGCCACCCTTGCATCTGCAGAGAGTCATCCAGCAGAGCTCTTCCTAGTGCTGCAAGGCATATTATACCTTGCCCCACCCTCAGGAAGTTATGGAGGATACCTCAATGGCCCACTGTGACCAATCTGTAAGATAAAATTGCTTTCATCCATCATGATTTGGACTCCACATTGGCAGTTTCTGAGAATGGAGCCAATGAAGCTGTTTGTCTAGTTGTTATGGGTTCTTTTCACCTTGTACAGCCTGAAAATGTGGACAGAATTCTTGCGAGTGTGAGAATCCATATGCGCACTCAACCCTTGCCCACCTTGGCTGATAAAAGATGCCCAGAAGCGTAGGGGGTGGGGGGGCGGGCGACATGCAGGGGGACGACAACCGTGCAGCGGTGGTGAAAAATACATGAGCAAACGGGCGGTAGCGAAAAAAGGTGCATCCTGTTTGGAAGCCTTGGAAGACTTTGAGCAACCGGGGCGGAGGTGGTGGTGACATTACCTCCGGCAGGGGGGGCGACACTTTCGTTTGTGGGACCCCCTCCCACCAGGCGTAGGTACATCACTGAAGATGCCTAGAGAGTCTGGTTGAGTAAGGAAGCAGGGTGATCAATGTATTTCTTGAAATAGGTGTAGTATTATCATCCTGCCTCAAAATGTCTCCCCTCTCATGAAGAAACGTTTCCTTGATTCCACCATATTAATTACCAGCCAATCTCTAACCTCCCATTTTTGGGCAAGGTGCTCAAGCATACAGTGGGGACCCAACTAAGGAAATTCCTAGAAAAGATTGGATTTCTGGAACCATTTCAGTCTGACTTCTGACCAGAGCTTGGGATAGAAACAGCTGTTTCCCTACACTGAGGACAGGGAGGGCACAACCCTGCTGGATCTCTCGGGTGCTTTCAACACCATTGACCATGGTCTTCTTCTGGCATGCCCTTGGGGTTTCATCTTAGTTGTCTATCAGGAGATTATTTTCTTTGTTCCTGCACTGTTGGATTTCATGTTTATGTTGATTGTGTGCTTCCTTTGATTATTGTATTATTTGTATTACTATTTTGTTTTTAATTACTATGAGCAGCCTTGAGCACCTCCCATGGGGGAGGAAACTAAGATAAAAATTTAAAAAATTATATTAATGTGCACATCAGAGGTCCTTCAATCACTGTAATCACTGAATAGAGATGGTGCCTAGATGGTTTTAAGTTGTCTTGGCCAAGCAACCCCCCCCCCCCTTGAGAAAACTTGCATTTTCCTAAAAGACAACTCTCTACACTGTCTTTACACTGCCCTCTCCATACACTGAGGCTGACCTAGCAAAGAGACTGTCAGATTCTCTATTTTGACCAGAGCTCTAGTCACATATCACACATAGACTTCCTCTTTGGGATGTAGTTTCAGGACTCCCTGGTATAGGCTTGACTGAAACTAGCTCACACCAGGGCATTGGCCCAGTTTTGCTCTCCTGAACCGGGAGCGGGAGATTTGAACAGCAGGTAACTTAAAACCAACCTCTCCGAGCTTGAGGGGCTAGGCTCCAAAAAGGGGCATGTGAAAGCCAGAGACAGCAAAATGTGGGTTGGGACTGCAAGATGCTGCCAGCCAAGCCAAGATGGAAGCCATGACGGTGTTCAGCTAGGAAAAAGTTGAGCTTTCCCTCCATTGCAGGAGGAGGATGCTATGGAACGTGGATGCTTGAGTCAGAAACGTCTTAGACTCTATTTTTCACTTTAAAACAAACCAGCCTAAAGCTTTAGTTTAACCCATAGAGAAACTGACCTCCCATCTCTGACGTCTTGCTCAGCCTTGCAACCTGGTGCAACCTTGCAAGGCTGGTGTGATGCTTCCCCACATCCTTCTCCCTCCTCGGGGACTCAGCATGAGGATCGTTGGTCAGCAGGCAGACCCCCAGCTGGGTGAAGGGGTGGAAATGCTTTCGGTGGAAGTGGAATTCTACCCCACATATACTGCCAGAGTGTGCCGTATTTGTGGTTTTGACATTATCTCAAGGGAGAAGCACCAGATTTCCCAGAAGGAAACATGGTCCTTCTCGCCGATACCATGGAGATCACCACACAAGCATATCACTATCATTGAATCTCAGTTCTCCTTGAGTAAAGCAAGATACAGTAGTGACCAATCTCAGATTGTTTCAAAAAGGAATGTAAAGCACTTCGTACATTAAAATTGATTATATTAAAATCATCTATAATGTAATTTTTTTTCTATGCATTGATTTGCCCTTGCAAGAGCAAAACTCTAGAGGAAACAATCCTATAAAAGAGCAAACATAATGTATCATCAGTGGCGTCACTGTGACGCGCGTCACCCCAGAGCGGGGGACACGCGTCACCCCCCCAATCACCCCCCCCGAATCACCCACACACACACACGCACACACACACACACACAGAAACTTACCTTTTCCGGCGCTCGTCACCGGCCAGGAAGCGCTCCAGGGCCTTCTGAAAAGAAGAGGCCCTGGAGCGCTTGCGTTAAAACGCGAAGTTTGACGATTTTCGCGCATGCGCAAACCCTTCACTGAGGGCAAGGGCCTGCCCTCTTGCCCTCAGGAGGGTCTGCGCAAGCGCGAAAATCTTCAAAGTTCGTGTTTTAACGCAAGCGCATTGGGCCTTCTGAAAAGAAGAGGCCCAATGCGCTTGCGTTAAAATGCGAAGTTTGACGATTTTTGCGCATGCGTAGACCCTTCTGAGGGCAAGAGGGCAGGCCCTTGCCCTCAGAAAAGGGTTTGCGCATGCGCGAAAATCGTCAAACTTCGTGTTTTAACGCAAGCGCTCCAGGGCCTCTTCTTTTCAGAAGGCCCTGGAGCGCTAGCCGGGCCGGACGCTTCCCGGCCTCGGAGCGTCCGGCCTCCGGAGGGTGACGCGCGTCACCCCTTGGCGCGCGTCACCCCCCGGCGGCCCGCCCCGCCCGCCACGCTACAGTGACACCAGTGTGTATCATCCATTATTTTGAACTTCCTGTGACACCCTACTGTTGCATTTAGATCTGATAATCCCATTGCCACCATCCTATGTCATTTAAATCTGTCCTGGTGGAGAGAGAGAGAGAGAGAGAGAGAGAGAGAGAGAGAGAGAGAGAGAGAGAGATCCACCGGAACGCATTAACTTGCAAGTCATAAAGCATTTCTCCTCACTGACAAGTTATAAATGTTGTATTGAAGACATAATACTGCATTACTATGTCCGTCTGTCCTTCTGTGAAGTGTGATCACATTCCCTTGTGTTAAAAAGGAAAGGCAGGACAGGGGCAGGATGTCTGGATCAGTTGGTAGAGCGTTCGTCTCACATAACTGCCTGAAGATCTGCAGGACAGCAGTTCAAGACAGCTGGAAGTCTTTCGGAGAGCTGCTGGCACGCCGAGCTGATAAGCTGCAGAGCCCTGTGGGGGAGTGGAGCTGTAGCTGAAGCTGAAGTGTGCTGAGGCGAACGCCAGAGAGAGAGAGAGAGAGAGAGAGAGAGAGAGAGAGAGAGAGAGAGAGAGAGAGCTGGACTGTGAAAGTAACATCTCGAATGAAGGGTTCTATGAAAGATTAGAACGTTATTATATTGTAAAAACCCTTTGGGGTTTAGAACAGCCTGCCCATGTACACCGCCTTGAATAAAGTCAGAGGAGAAATCCAATGACCAGAAAGGCGGTATATAAATACTGTATATTATATTACATTATTAAAAACTAGGATTTTTTCCCCTTCAAATACTGCCATGTCAAACACGTATGTTGATTATGACAATCTAATTAACAGAAAGTAGCACCTTTGGGAAGAGTAACACTCTTCCAACGCAGAAAGCGCACTATGAAATTGACCCATCGTAAATTTATCATGCAAGTATGAAATTCCTGTTTTCCACATTCAACTCCCATTTTTTCTAATAATGCCATTCTGAGGAAACTCACCAGGGTACCAAGTATTTTGGCTGCCCTTAGAAGTTAGTTTGTTTCCTGCCTCAGCAAGGCTTGGCATTTCCAAGGAGACAAAAATAATGGTAATGTCCATTGATAACACTAAAAGAAAACAGCAACATCTCTATGTTCATATGTAAGAGCCCAAATGTCGGAAGATCTAGTTGGTGAAATGTGATTGTTGTCTCAGGTTGTACATCTGTGAAATAACACTCTAGCACACCTCCATGAGACTTCGAGAAGCACATAAATAAGCACTTCCTCTTCTGTCCACAAAGGGAAAAGCCTATTTGCAGTGTATCAGAAGTTATGATGCAAACTGAACATCATATTTATGCCGAGAAAAGGAAACAGCTCTAGTCAAGTGCTCAAGTATGCATCTCATGTGAATTATCGTTTAAACACTGAAGCATTGTAAGGCCACCTAAGTACAATATTTTCCCTGCAACAGTGGGGATGGTATAGCATGCTACTTTCATGCACCTGTCTCTGAAGAGTTGTGACATGAGCACAGCTTAGCAAGTTGAAATAGATGCAAATTGCGGTGGCGACAAATGCACCTGAGGAGGCTTAAAACACTGTCAATTTCTACGGAGTTGCTATCCAAGCTGTACCCATAATCCAGGCAAAGCGTCCTTGTGTCACTTTCCATAAAAGGCGCATTTTGAACTTTTATCACAGTTGTGTACTTGGCGTATCCCTCCAATCATAACATATATGAGCTGTTTGTTTTACACCCCATTTCGGGTGGAAAAGAGGATCTAAGGAAGTAAACTGTCAATCCAGGGATGTAGGCAGGAAGTACGTTGCAGAGCTGAACTATCTCATCACACCTGCACAACATCAAGCTAAACAAAATGTCTCAAGCTGCTGTCTTTGCGACTTGGCTGTCAAAGATCTCTGTTCTTTTTTATCGCAGGGAGGGAGAAAGAGAGGGAAGTGGCAACAAGCCCAGCACCTGCCTGCTGCTTAGCATTTTCATGAACATCAAGGTACAGGAATCAACCTTTTGTCAATGTTAGCCCATTGTCTGAAACAATGATCTGAAAAGCCTCATTTCCTCCCCCCCCCCCCTCCACTCTCCTTGCTACTGGATTAGAGGATTAAAATAAAGGACACTTGATTTTATTGATTTAATGAGGGATGGAGGGGAGGGGGCTCGAGAGAAAGCTTCCCTGGTTTTTCGAGGGAGAAAGCAGGGGGGCTGCTCACAAGGACCCTCTCTCAGGCATTTCTTTCCTGCTCGCTCAGCCTTTCCCGTGCGCAGCTGTGTTTCCACATTGGGCTATTAGATGATGACCTTTTAACATTCAGCGTTGTTCTGTCTTATGTGAAGCCGTCACAGAAGCGCCTACAGTGGTTCCAGACTCTGTCAAGGTGGGAGGGAGTCAGGAGAAATGTGGCAGGCAGAGGCAGGGGATACAGGCATGCTACTCTCTCCCACAGCTAGTAATTCTTAAAATTCAAACTAAAGCAAGGCGGAAGGGAAAGAAATATCACCTCCTCCCTACAAAGTAACTGTGTGGGTGGACTTCATTAGTTCCCTCAGATATTTTATTAGCCCAGAATCCTCAACATACTGCCCTCACCTCCCAAACTCTGAACTATCGTAAAGTCTAGGACAGCGGTTTTCAACCAGTGTGCCGCGGCACATTGGTGTGCCACAAATGGTCCGCAGGTGTGCCACGGGAGTTTGGGAGGGGTCATTTATTAGTAGGGCCATGGGGGGGTGAGCCCCCTGCCAGCAGTGCAGTGTGCCTTGTCAATTGTCAAAAAAACTGATGGTGTGCCTTGACAATTTTAGCGCCTTGTCTGTGTGCCGTGAGATAAAAAAAGGTTGAAAATTGCTTGTCTATGGTAAAGCACCAAAGTCTGTCTGCAATTGTGGCTTGGATTCATTCACAGTAGGTTAGTAAATCTCCTCCCATGGATCTCTTTTAACCTTTTTGGGGATGGTCTTACAGCCCATATGTATCCCTTACAGCCCAATCCTATCCTCCACCATGCTATAACATGCAGCTGCGCCACGGAGGCACGCACTGCAGGCTATGGGGGGGGGGGATCAGGAGGTCTGGGAGAGGTATTTTTTTCCTTACCTCTCCATAGGCCTCCTCCTGATGGCCTATGGATCTCTTTGGATCTTCCCAGCTACATAGCTGGTGTAGGTCTGAGGAGATAAAAAGGGAGGGACTGGTCAAGGAAGAAGGGATGGGATCCTGACACAAGTCACTGCCACCAGGATCCATCCCCTCCCCCGATCCTTCCCCTGCCCTTTCCTGATCCACCCATTGCCCTCCATCAATCTGCCCTGAAACTCCCCCAGCCCTCCTGCTCTATGCTATGACACCCCCTCCCCCCGCTGCTGACTTGCCAGTAGCAGCGTAGCCTTGGATTTGTAGCAGTCTGGGTCCAGAGACACTGCTGCTTTGTGGCAGCCGTTTGGACTGGCCCAGCAGCAGTGTGATCTTTGCACCATTGCTGAGCATCACTGGAACACTTGTCCGACTGTCGAAAAAGGTCCCTAGGATTAGCCTGTAAATATTGGGGTGAATTGCTGACTTTTCAAATGGTAATAATTCATAATGGAATAAAAGGGGTCATCTTGGTTTCTTCTTCCCTCCTTCCATCCTCTCTCAGAAAGAGTGAAAGGTGATTCACCACCCAACACCACCTCCACCATATGCTGTGTGGAAGGCAGTGAGCCTGCCTCCTACCCACTTACCTTTCTCCTTCGCAGTCCCTTTAAATAAAACAGGAAGTGCAGAATGCGCTGGAACTGCTCCCAGCGTATCCTGCACTTCCTGTTTTCTTTAAAAGGATTGTGCAAAGAAGGAGAAACTTAAGGGGGCAGGAGGCAGGCTTGCTGCCTTTTGATTCACTTTCTACTCATGTTTAGTGAGTGGGAAGCAAATCAGAGTGGCTCCATCAATCACAGTGGGCTGCAGGGAAGCAGCAGCAGACTCAGGCTGAAAAGCGCACCTGATCTTTTTACGATTCCCTGCAGCTCACCGCTCCGAGCAGGCTGCAACAGTTGCCTCACCCTTGGGCCGTCCTGCCCTCTCAAGCAAGGATCATACTAAGAAAGGATCATCTCAATATGATCAATTATACAAGAATATAAGCACACTTAGAGAAAAGTAATATGATCAGTTCTGTTCAGATGGTGATTCAACAGGTATAAGCACACAGAAAACCCTGCTGGATTAGTCCAGAAGACCATCTAGTCTAGCGCTGTGTTTCCCACAGTGGCCCACCAGCTGCCTCTGGAAAACCCACAAGCAGGAGATGAAGGCATAGTCCTCTCCTGCTGTGACTCCCTCCCCTGTAAAGGCTATTCCGCAGCATACTGCCTTTGAACCTGGAGGTTTCACATATTTATTTTTATTTTTTTATTTTTCACATTTTTTATACCGCCCTTCCTCCAAGGAGCTCAGAGTGGTGTACATATTTCCTCCCCTCCTTTTTGTCCTCACAACAACCCTGTGAGGTAGGTGGGGCTGAGAGATAGTGACTGGCCCAAGGTCACCCAGGAAGCTTCGTGGCTGAGCGGGGATTTGAACCTGGATCTTCCAGGTCTAAGTCCGACTCCCAAACCACTACACCATCCTGGCTATTGGATAGCAACATAGCCATGCTGACTAATAGCCTGTGATAGATCTTTCCTCTGCAAATTTATTTAGCCCCTTTTTAAAGTGGTCTAAACTAGGGGCCATCTTGTGGTAGAAGATTCCATAAGAAATTACCTGCTTTGTGACGAAATCCTTCTTTTTGTTTGTCCTGCATCTCCCACCAATCAGTTTCATTGGACAACTTCCTTTAGGCATAAGCTTGTATACCTGAACAGTTTAAGAAATTCAACAGGGTGAACCAACCCATCAAGCATATACTGTCCACATTTAATTATCATGTTTGTCATTAAAATCATAATATAAGCGGATGGAGGCTTTCTGCATATATTAAGCCTGGGACACAGATCAAGCTATACCTTAGTGGTATGGGCAAGCCTTTGTAATCCTAGATGTATATATTACATTTAATAAACTGTTTTGTCAATACAATTAAATAATCCATATTTCCTGCGGTATTGTTGCCATTCTGTGTGATAGCTTGCAAAGAGACAGTATCTAGGAGCAGATTGTTTCCAAAATATCGCTCTTTTACCCTATTAAATGATCTGCTTCACTTCCCCACAGTTCCTTTGCTCTTTAAAGGCAAGGCTGGCTGAAACCAGGGGGCAAAATCATTATTTCCCAATTATCTTAAGTCACACAAGATAACCTCTCTCTCTGGCAGATGTTAAAATATGCACGTGGTTCTGATGCTGAGACAGTTGTGAAATATAGGTGGAAGAACTCCACAAATGCCAATAGAAATGCATCCCAAATGAAGTGCTTTTATTAAAGTATAATCGCTGGGATAACTAATCACATCAATACCACATAGCTAATTAAACCCATTATAGTTACAATTCCCATGGATGGGAGGTCAGACAAAGCAGCCATCCCCTTGACTCTGCTATGCTAACAAAAGCCGTAGAAATTAAATAAAGTACACTGCATTTCATTCAGGTTCAAAAGAGAAAAGTTTAACAACTACACAGCAGTTAAACAAAGAAACCCCGTGACGGCAGTTTGCGGCTGTACAATCGTCTGCAGATTTTCAACGGATGCCTCATCATTCACCTAAGCTGTCATTAAGGTAAAAGAAATGATCTGGAGAAAATATTGCTCCAAAGCATTGGGGTGCGGGGGACCCAAAACAAAGACCTGTTGTAAGGACATGGAGAACAAAAGCCATCCACCAGCTGATATACTTCACAAAAGAAGTGTTGATAATGCAACTGAAAAGGCTATGAGAAATTAAGGAGAGAGGGATACAGTTTGCCGGCATGTGTGTGAGGGATTGACTGTCAACTAGGCCTTCAGACTGAGACAAGAAGTCGATTTGAAACAGAGCAGAAGTAAACACCCCCACACACACACACACACACACACACACACACACAAGAGGCAGAAGTAACACCTGAATTACAATTCCTCTTACGGCACTTCCACTATCCTGTTTCCCACAACATTTCTGAGGCTGGTGGTGGTGACTAAGCTGTGGATGCAGAAATTAGGGTTGAGTTGTGTATGGGAAAAATGTGGAAGATTCCCCCCCCCAGGAGATAGGAGGTGGTGTCAGCAGTGGTTCCTCATCTTGATAGGCCCAGAAAACATAGGGTTAAACCCAGGGCCTGTGCTTGCCACATGTCACAGCTGTAGCTGGGGAGGATAATGAGGGCTCAAAGGATAAAAATGAGGAAATCGGCACCAGGTGGTGTGGGTTGCTGAAAAGCGAAGGCTTTTGGAGGAGAAGGACTGATCGGGCTAACTGACTCCTGGACTTACCTTGATTGACTTCTGGACCAGCTTGGGGATTTACTGTGACTGACTTCTGGACTGGTTTGTGACCTTACTGTGACTGACTTGAGGAACCTGCTTTGGATATGGACTGGCTTGAGGACCCTGACTGGCTTTCTGACCTCGGACTGGCTTTTGGACTTTGATATTTGGACTTGGACTGCTAAACCTGTGAGTAGGAAAAGGGGAACTAATCAGCCCAGAGTGGGGCTAGGCCTCCCAAAGGGACCAGACCAGTGATTTTCTGGGACAAGTTGTGTATTGCCCTGGCACCCCCCATTAATGACATGGTTGGTTTATTGGTATGGAATGGGCCACTTTATTGATTACAAATCCAATTCAATATAAATCCTGCAGCAGTTCCTGACTAGTAAAACTCCTCCCCCTTTAGTGCAGGCATCTACCATGGGGGAGAGAGATGCCACTGTCACTTTGTAGCAGCCTGGCTCCAACCAGAATCCCCTGGAAAGGGGGTCAAGGCAGCCCAGTTGCTCCATTCATCTCAAGCCAGACAGCTTCTTGGGGTTGGTTCTGGCTCCCCCTCTGACTCTTGCTTACCTTAGGGTGTACACCAAACCCCTAATCCTACTCCCAGTCCCACACTGTACCTGCCCCATGGACATGGGGTACTAGCCTGGCACTTAGGTTCCCACTGGTCCCAAACAGGGATTGAAGGCCCCACTGCAGGTCCTCTCTGAAAATGGCATTGCCCTCTTCAGAGAGGTGAACCCATCACTCCTAAAGAAACAGACCTGTAATGAACAATGGCAGAGTGGGCAATAACCAACTCGCTCGTTGCCAGCAGAGCCGTTGCTCTGGTAGGGGCAGTACCGTAAGTTGCGCCCCGTCCTAGTCCTGTTTACCAAGCCAGCAGGAGGTGGCCCCGCCCCCTCACTGTCGGAGCCATTCCTGTGCAGAGAAAGCAACGGGTAGGGAGTCTTTTCTCCTTCATGGATCATTGCCTTGTCGTGGCGAAGGGGCTTGCGTAACTCAATGAAGCCATGAGCTATGCCGTGCAGGGACACCCAAGACGGACAGGTCGTAGCAGAGAGTTCTGACTAAAAGTGATCCACTGGAGAAGGAAATGGCAACCCACTCCAGTAACCTTGCCAAGAAAACCCCATGAACAGTACCAAAAGGCTAAAAGATATGACGCCGGAAGATGAGCCCCTCAGGTCGGAAGGTGTCCAATATGCTACTGAGGAAGAGCAGAGGACTATTCCAAGTAGACCCAGAAAGAGTGAAGCGGTTGGGCCAAAGCCAATAGGACGTCCAACTGTGGATGTGTCTGAGGTTGAAAGGAAAATCCAATGCTGCAAGGAGCAATACTGCTTAGGAACATGGAATGTGAGGTCTATGAATCAAGGCAAGCTGGATGTGGTCAAAAATGAGATGATAAGATTGAACATTGACATCTTGGGAATCAGCGAACTAAAATGGACGGGCATGGGCGAATTTAAGTCAGGTGACCATCATATCTACTACTGTGGGCATGAATCCCTTAGAAGAAATGGAGTAGCCCTCATAGTCAATAAAAGAGTGGG
This sequence comes from Plestiodon gilberti rubricaudatus, assembly GCA_026170595.1. NCBI lineage: Eukaryota > Metazoa > Chordata > Lepidosauria > Squamata > Scincidae > Plestiodon > Plestiodon gilberti. The sequence goes on from JANXHW010000001.1 coordinate 70,265,457, forward strand.
AAAGGCAGTACTGGGGTGCAACCTCAAAAACGACAGAATGATTTCAGTTCGAATCCAAGGCAAACCATTCAACATTACAGTAATCCAAGTGTATGCCCCAACCACTGATGCCGAAGAAGATGAAGTTGACCAGTTCTATGAAGACCTACAACACCTTCTAGAACTAGCACCCAAAAAAGATGTCCTTTACATCATAGGAGACTGGAATGCTAAAGTAGGAAATCAAGAAATAAACGGAACAACAGGCAAGTTTGGCCTTGGAGTGCAAAATGAAGCAGGGCAAAGGCTAACTGAGTTCTGTCAAGAGAACACGCTGGTCATAGCAAAGACTCTTTTCCAGCAACACAAGCGGCGACTCTACACATGGACATCACCAGATGGTCAATACCGAAACCAGATAGATTATGTGCTTTGCAGCCAAACATGGAGAAGCTCTATACAGTCAGTAGAAACAAGACCTGGAGCTGACTGTGGCTCAGATCATGAGCTTCTTATTGCAAAATTCAGGCTTAAATTGAAGAATGTAGGGAACACCACTAGACCAGTCAGATATGACCTAAATCATATCCCTTATGAGTATACAGTGGAGGTGAAGAATAGATTTAGGGCATTAGACCTGGTAGACAGAGTGCCTGAAGAACTATGGACGGAAGTTCGTAACATTGTACAGGAGGCAGCAACTAAAACCATCCCAAAGAAAAAGAAATGCAAGAAAGCCAAGTGGCTGTCAGATGAGGCTTTACAAATAGCTGTGGAAAGAAGGAATGCAAAAAGCAAGGGTGAAAGGGAAAGATATAAACAACTGAATGCAGATTTCCAGAGAACAGCAAGGAGAGATAAGAAGGCCTTCTTAAATGAACAATGCAAGGAAATCGAGGAAAACAACAGAATGGGGAGGACTAGAGATCTCTTCAAGAAAATTGGAGATATCAAGGGAACATTTTGTGCAAAGATGGGCATGATAAAGGATAAAAAAGGCAGGGACGTAACAGAAGCAGAAGAGATTAAGAAGAGATGGCAAGAATACACAGAAGAACTATACAAGAAAGATCTGAATGTTCCTGATGACCACGCTGGTGTGGTCACTGACCCAGAGCCGGACATCCTAGAGAGTGAAGTCAAGTGGGCCTTAGGTAGCATTACTAACAACAAAGCTAGTGGAGATGATAATATCCCAGCTGAGCTACTTAAAATCCTAAATGATGATGCTGTGAAAGTGCTGCACTCAATATGCCAACAAATTTGGAAAACTCAGCAGTGGCCAAAGGATTGGAAAAGGTCAGTTTACGTTCCAATTCCAAAGAAGGGCAGTGCCAAAGAGTGTTCAAACTACCGTACAATTGCACTCATTTCACATGCTAGCAAGGTTATGCTCAAAATCCTACAAGCTAGGCTTCAGCAGTACGTGGACCGAGAACTACCGGACGTACAAGCTGGGTTTCGAAGAGGCAGAGGAACTAGAGATCAAATTGCCAACATGCGCTGGATCATGGAGAAAGCACGAGAGTTCCAAAAAACCACCTACTTCTGCTTCATTGACTACGCAAAAGCCTTTGTGTGGATCACAACAAACTGTAGCAAATTCTTAAAGAGATGGGGGTACCAGACCACCTTACCTGTCTCCTGAGAAACCTGTATGCGGGTTAAGAAGCAACAGTTCGGACTGGCCATGGAACAACTGATTGGTTCAAAATTGGGAAGGGAGTACGACAAGGCTGTATATTGTCACCCTGCCTATTTAACTTATATGCAGAGTACATTATGAGAAATGCAGGGCTGAATGAATCGCAAGCCGGAATCAAGATTGCCGGGAGAAATATCAACAACCTCAGATATGCAGACGATACCACCCTAATGGCAGAAAGTGAAGAAGAACTAAAGAGCCTCTTGATGAGGAGAGCGCAAAAGTTGGCTTGAAACTCAACATTAATAAAACTAAGATCATGGCATCTGGGCCCATCAATTCCTGGCAAATAGAAGGGGCAGAAATGGAAGCAGTAACAGATTTTACTTTTCTGGGCTCCAAGATCACTGCAGACGGAGACAGCAGCCATGAAATTAAAAGACGCTTACTCCTTGGAAGGAAAGCTATGGCAAACTTAGACAGCATAATTAAAAGCAGAGATATCACCATGCCAACAAAAGTTCGCATAGTCAGGGCGATGGTGTTCCCAGTAGCAATGTATGGTTGCGAGAGTTGGACCATAAGGAAGGCTGAGCGCCGAAGAATAGATGCTTTTGAACTGTGGTGCTGGAGAAGACTCCTGAGAGTCCCTTGGACTGCTAGGAGATCAAATCAGTCAATCCTAAATGAAATCAACCCTGACTGTTCCCTGGAAGGACAGATACTAAGGCTGAAACTCAAATATTTTGGCCACCTAATGCGAAGAGAGGACTCTCTGGAGAAGACTCTGATGCTGGGAAAGATTGAAGGCAAAAGGAGAAGGGGAAGGCAAAGGATGAGATGGTTAGACAGCATCACCGATGCAACCAACATGAAAATGAGCGAACTCAGGAAGATAGTGGAGGACAGGAAGGCCTGGCGGGATATGGTTTATGGGATCACGAAGGGTCGGACACGACTGAACAACAACAACAAGGGAGTCTTTTGACCGCTGCTTTCTCTGCACGGAATGTCTCTGACGGCAAGGGGGCGGGGCCACCTCCTGTCGGCTTGGTTAATGTCATTGCCAGTTGCTTCCTGGTTTTCAGATTTTGGGAGGCCAGAAAATGCAGGTAGGAGGCTCTGGGTGGGTAGGAAGGCCCTTCTCAGCATTCCTGAGAGGCTCAGCCAAAGGCAGGAGCCTCTCAGGAGCAAAAATATGCCAGCAAAAGCACCGTATCGGAGCAGGGTTCTGCTGGTCCGGTGGTCCGAGTACCACCAGCAGTCAGCTGAAGTACCACTGGTGGTACTAGTACCACTGATTGAGAACCCCTGATATAGAGAACTGCATATGGAAGAGCCATGTATTGTGTCAATATTTTGTATTGAACCTGAGCAAGAAGAGAAGAAGCAGGAGAGCAGAGGAGGAGTGGGAATGTGCGGCTTTTATTCTTTTGACATAAATGCTGCAAGCAACTCATTGTAAACTCAAGTTCTGTCTTCACAGCAGCTTTGAGTGATTTCTGCGGCAGTGGAACAGTTTATTCTATTAAGCACACAGCATTCTAGAAAGTAGTGTACATGGGGAAAATGCCAATTTTGTTCTGTCCTGTAAAGTCATTTTGGCAAGCAGTTCTGAAAAGTTCAGAACAGGAAAGGAAACAAAATTATGAACACATACACTATCCCTGAACAATTACCAAAACATGAATATATCATCTATTAAAACTCACAATTAAGGGAAATATAAAATAATTAAAAAATATCTGCAACAAAACAGAGCGGGGGGGCAGGATACAAACACAGAGTTTGAGCTTTAAATATTTCTCTTACATAAATAGATGTGCCTGCCTTAATGCTTCTAAGGTCTGGCCTTCTCCAGCTATTCTAGTAAAGCTGTTTAACATTCTAACGCTTTCGTTACAATTTCATTAGCGTACTATTGTTTCTTATTCATACCACAATTGTGCCATGAAATGGACTGGAACATATTTTAAATGATTTCACTACCGGGGAAACAGTCGGCCTGATGAATTCCACATTGGAGGAGCCTTTTAGATAAACCTCCGGGGTCTGATTAGACTGTGTGGCCTCCTAGCTGACCACAAAAAGATCTCTGTGAGGGCCAGTTCACATGCTCAAATTGGTATGGTGACAAGGAGCTGTTCAGTTTACCGAAGCTGGTTTTAGTCATGATACAGGGGTGTGGGGTGACCAAAGACAGTATTTACCAATTGATAACTTACCATGGTGTGCATCTAACCACTTGGTAAGCCAATGTCTAGCCAAATACAGCAAACCATTCCTCAAGTGGCAACATCCCAACAGAGGACATCATGTGGCCATTTGATAAGATGGTCATCCATAACATCTTGCCAAGTCATCAGATGAATTTTACCACACATTCATACCTGATCAGAAACACATGATCATACCTGATTCATACCTGATCTTATGTAGAAATCCGAAGAAGCTGAACTGTGCTAAAATATCTTCATTACTTGGCAGGACATGTGGTTGGCTTACCAAGTTCCCACTTCGCAAATGGCTATCTGTATTTAAGCATCCCATTTGAAGTCTTGTGCCATCTTTACACTCAAGACAACCAACATTGGTCATGCTCAATCTAATTTTGGCAGATTCGCACTGGTGTAGTCAATATAGATTTCTATACCACACATTTAAAACCAGAAATAAGCCTGCCTGTGATGAACTCAACATCCATTAGAGTTGCTCTTTCTCTGAAGTGATCGTCTGATTGTTCTGTCATGAGACCAAATGGATTTTGAGCACATGATGAAGTGTGTGGGAAAAGATACTTGTGTCATCATGTGCAGAAAATTGCTCTGGTTGCACAATGAAGCAATCGGCAACCACTTCACTAGAGGCTAGTAATACAGTACATATTGAACTCACTGTGTGTGGTCAGTCACATTTTGTTCATCTGAATAGTCCCTCATGCACAAATGCATCTTGTATGCACATATGAGTTAAGTTCTCGAGTGTGCACGTGTTTGTTTATTACATCAAATGTCTTTATATAGGGCACATCTCTCAGCCCCACTGAAAGATAACCATCCATCAGTTTTCATTTGTCTTCTGTTGCTAAGGCTCATGGCATGATTGGTGACCCATTCAAAGGGCTCTTTTATACATTAAGGCATACTTCTACAGACAAGTGGCATAAGCTTTCAAGTCTTAATACCTCCTCGTGAAGAAATCTTAAGAGAAAATTCACTGGACAGTAGTCCACAACACCTGTCAAACTTCCAAACAATATCTCATTTGGGGTAAGATGATATTATGTAGGAATTTCTAGTGGCTCATGCATCAAGAGTTTGATTTTTTCATAGGGATAGCACTGGGGAAAACATGCTGACTGACAGCCCAATCTTATGCTGCCCTTATGTCATCACCATCAGAACTCCCATTCCAGTGGCCGCGTAAGGCACTTTACAGCACCCGTAAACATGACCTGCAGTCGGGAGGAACCAGGCTGCTGCCCCAAGTCACAAGTGGAAATGGTGGCCCACCAACAGAGCCGTCATGTTGCCTGGCACTGGGAAGTCAGTGCAGGGACTGGAAGGGAGGTGGGAGGGGACAGAACAGGGTGGGGTGGGTGGAATGGGGAGAAGAAGGGGTGGAACAGGGGGGTGGAACAAGGGCTGGAAGGGGAAGTATTGGCAGCAGTGGCATCGCCAATATCCTATCCTCCCTCCAGGCTTCGCTCCAACTTCCCAGGTCCATGCAGACTTGCACCAGCAAAATCACTGGCACAGGTCCAAGTAGACCTGTCCCAGCGCCAGAGGCCACATAGTCTAATCAGACCCCAGAGGTTTATTTAAATGGCTCCCCCAATGTTCTTCAAATGGATTGGAAAAAATGATTACTTTCTACCCTGTTGACAGTCTAACATCTAAGATGCAAATAATTATGTAGCTATGTGGCTAGTGCTTCTTGGCACTAGTAATGTATTACATTTGCAGTTGTACCCTCCAGCGCTAATATCACCAAGTTAAGTTACAGTACTTGGTTTACTAACCCTTGAACACGATATATAAAATTGCCCATGAAAGAAGCAATCTTCCCTTACATCCAAGCCAGCCTATCTTAAAGGATTTTCCCTGGTACTTATTGATAGTCATCGTGAAGCATGGGAATTGCAGACTTTTAAAATCAAGGGGTAGTCTGACCAGATGATTGGGATGCATGGAATAAATACAACTTAATTTTCTGCATGACCTGTAAAACCTGTAGCCTCGATGACATTACACCTGAGGGCTTTGATTGAAGCCTTGTGCCATTACAAAGTTTCAGTGGATTCAAACTATGTAACAATATTACTGGTGCACCGACCTTTAAAGTAAGATGGTGGACTGGCATTCCAGGGGGATTCAATGCATTGAGGAATTCAACAGGGTAGTTCACTGTCTGATCTGTGTTTATCACCATATCAACTGAATGCTGCATGGGATATTTTACTGCCTTCTATGTAAAACACAATCTGTCTCACAATGTAGTTTTTAGTAGTGATCCATAAGGAAGAATCATGGCAAATTTTAGGTTTCTAGCTGAACGGGAAATAGGAGATAAATGGATGAGTCATTGAGTCAGGGCAATGTGAATACTGCATGGGCAGTTTCACCACCTTCTACATAAAACACAACCTGTCTCACAACATAGTTTTTTTTTTATTAGTGACCCATAAACAACAATCATGCCAAATTTCCACTTTTTAGCTTAAGGGGAAATAAGAGATCCATTGAGTCAGTGAGCCAGGGGTTTTCAACTATAATGGGTTTAAGAAGAAGATGCGGCGGCCCAGAGATTAGATCCAGGACTCCTATTCACATGGATTTCCTTAACTGGTGAGAGACGCCTCTTGTTTCAAAGGCCATTTTTTAAAAGGCCAAGGGGTAGAAGATGTCCTCACTTAAGAGGAGCCACCTCTTTGATCACCTGCAGTGCTGTTTAAGAGAGACCTTGCGTTGGGAGAAACTTACGTCTCCCACCACAAGTGAATGAAGTCTTTTATGGCCCATTGAAAGGCTCACTTCTTGCCTGTAGCCACTGTTCCAGACTAATGTGAAGTCGGCCCCCAGCCATGGTCTCATGCCTTGTCTCAAATACTTTCAGATTTCTTTTCCACACACCCCTCAATTTCTCTCTCCCTCCCTCTCCTCACTCAGTACCCCTACCAAATCCCTGCCCCCTCTGAATAATCTCCCTCATTTCCCTAGATGCTAACATCCATCCATTCACATCCTCCTCATCCTTTCCCCCTTCTTCCTTCTTCCATTTGCATCCCTATGCACCCTCCTTCTGGGGGAGCTCAGTTTTCTCCTTACCTCCAGTTCCATTTCGAGTCTGACTGTGTGTGTGTGTGTGTGTGTGTGTGTGTGTGTGTGTGTGTGTGTGTGTATAATGTCGAGGGATTTTAGTGCATGTCATTCTTCTTTCCTCTTCTTGTACATTCATCCCCACAGTAAACAGACTGTGTTGCATGTGTATGCCATCTTGGTGAAATACCAAGCTCCACTGAGGTGTGCCACGAGTGAATCGCCTAACGGTCCTTGCACATGCGTTTTGATTTCCCTTGTGTGCATGAGGTACATATGTTGCAGAGCAGCCCTGGTAACAGTCTCCCAGTTTCACATTTAGGAATGCCATTTGTTCTACATTCAAACCATTTAGTCTTGCTCTGAAGCCAGTTGAAACTTTTGCAACAGAAATAAATATGTAGCTGGGGGGGGGGGGGAGAGAAGAGAAAAAGAACCTTGAAAGCAGAAATAAGAAAGCGCTAGTATTGTGGCTGGTTTCCAAGGCAAATCTTTCACTATATGATAGTAGCACAGCCGATGTGCATCCCTTGCTTCACCACTAGTGATGATAATATTTGGAAGTGGAGTAGTTCAGAGACTAACAGCCCAAACCTATTAGGGCTTCATGCCGCTGGATTGAGCGTTTCAGCAGTGTAAGGACTTTGTGGCTGTCACTAAATGCGCAAGTGGCAGGCGGCCAGGTCTGTACACCAGCAGACTGGGAAAGACTGCCGGAATCTCCCATGCAGATGGAAGGAATGGTGGACAGATCAGGACTGGGATGGGGACAGTATCAGTGGCAATGATGCACGCCAATATCCTTTATACCTTTTTCCCGGCCTTGATCCTCCAACCCAGGTCCACATGGACCTGCACCAGTTGCAGAGCTGGCACAGGTCCTAGTAGACCTGTTCCCTTACTGCAAATGTTCCCTTACTCTGAGGAGGCCTCCAGAAGCCAAAACTCCCCTGCGGGATTCAGCAGGCGCCACATTGATGCTGCTGCATAACCACATTGGGAGTTAAGTAGGATTGGGCTACTCGGGCCCAATCCTAACTAGGCTTTGCGACATCACAAAGGTATGTATAACAGCATACATGCCTTTACAACATCACAAATAGCGCAATGCCGGTGGCCATTTTTGAGACACTGCCACAAATGGTGACGGTGGCCCTGGTACAGGGCCACAGAGGACGGCTTGAGCTGAGGCAGGTAAGCTATCACGGGAGGCATGGGGGCAGAACAAGGTGGGGAGTGGGAGAAACAGCGGAGTGCCTGGGCGAGGAGGGGGTGGGTGGAAGGTGGAATCGGGGTGGATCCTGGCGACACTGGTGTGTACCATGATCCTATCCCTGTTCCTTCACCTTATTCACTCTCCTTTACTCTTCTTGGTTCTGCACCCAGCAATTCGAGGAGACCCATTGGGGCAGTGGAGGCTTACCCCAATGTAAGGGAACTGTAGGAGGCCCCCGGAACTCCCTACTCCCAGGATGCAGCACATACTCTGTTGGCACGGCTGCATCAGAGAGGGGTGGTTTAGTTTAGATTGGGCTGTAATTCCCTCTATTCAAGAAAAAGAACCATTATGAGTCCAGCACAAACTCTCCAGAAGTTCAGACCTGGCAAGTCATAGCTAGCCTGGCACCAGCACTCCCCACCACCAGAAGTTCTCTATGCCACCAGTTATGCCACCGCCACCACCACACCCTTCCAAAACATACAGCCCAATCTTAACTGATAACTCTCCCCCCCCCCCCCGCCGATGCAGCCACACCAGCATGCGTGTTCGTTTTCTTGCTAAAAACATAATGGGTGAAGTAAGAAGAACGTTCTGATGAGTGTTCATTTAGATTTTGTTCTTAGAGGGCTTGTAACTAATATGCATTCATTCATCTTCTTTTACAGTTGTACTAAAGAGGAAACGGGGAGGTAAAAATTCAAGGCAATGTAATAATTACAGATACGGGTGTTGAAGGAAGGCAGAGTGCAGATTTTCAATGTCCAGTGCCTTGTTGCCTTCACTCAGCTGAGTCTGTAAGCTGTCATTGAGAAGTGCAGAACCTTTGACTATGCAAACAGGTCCTCTGGAGAAAAATCCTTCTGATCTCAGCATGCAAAAAGGCAGAGAAAAAAAGGTACAATTTCCTGAAATATACATAGAACTACATGTCATCATTGCTGTATCTGCTTTAGAGGGCTGAAATATACATAGAACTACATGTCGTCATTGCTGTATCTGCTTTAGAGGGCTGTAAGGGTATATCTATGCTACAAATGTCAATTTTTTTAAACACCTGTAACTGTTATGACTTTCCCAGGAACTCCTGGGAATTATCGTTTGGTGATGAACATTCTTTTAGAGATTCCTAATCCACCCACACAGAACTATGGTTCCCAGGATTCTCAAAGAAGATTGAATGACTATTAAGCCAGGTAAATTGAAAATATGCTCTCTATGACCCAAGCCCATGGGGCTGTACCACTGCCGGAACTAGCGTCTGGGTGGTGGTTGATGCTGTACAAAACATGGAGCTGCGTACTTCCGTACTGCTGCCACTGACAGCATGGAGAACCCCTCACACAATGGTTGCACAAAGGATCCCCCTCTGATGCTGATAAGGGTGGGATGGGAGTAACGGGGTGAAGAGATGGGAGAATTAAGGGTGGTACGGGGGAGGGCCAGGGCATGTTAGAGGCAGAATGGGGGCACCCAACGTAGGCAGCTTGCCCTGGATGCCATCCCCTCTGGAGCGAGCCAACACTGCTCTTTTTTCTCCTAAGACTTGCACCAGCTAAAGAGCTGGCACAGGTGCGAGGAGACCCACTGGTGGTTGGGGGGCTTATGGAGGAATAAGAGAAATTATTTTCCCTTTCCCCTTCCAAAGCCTCCTGATCACACCACCACCACCACCTGTTCTGGCACACGTGCATGCTATGGCAGGGGAAAGAGTTGTGTGATACAGGTTTTGCTGGGCTGTCCCAGTTCAGCCAGAGGTGGGGAAAGTGTATGTTCGACTGCTTCCTTGTACAGTTAAGTTCTCACTTAAAGTCATTTCGTTTAAAGTTGTTTCATTTTAAAGTTGATGGGAAAATGCCATAGAAACATGTATGCTTATCAATTGGCCTATGGTAAAATTGGTTTCATTATAAGTTGTTTTGCTTAAAGTTGTAGTTTCCAAGAAGAACCTACTGACAACTTTAAGTGAGGACTTGCTGTACCAAAAATCTCAAGTACCAGCCCGTGGCTTATCAGCCACAGCCTGTGGTCAGATAGGCCACTGGGGCTGTGATGTAATCCATTCATATTGCTGTCTTCCATTGAATGCTCAGCTTGTATATTTATAAATAAAACCAAATATTACAAAAACAGCATAAGCTTCCAGTGACCTCTCCCCTCATGGAAGCCAGAATCTGAGTAGTGCTAACCCTAGAACTTTTTACATTTGGGGCAAGTGTGGAGCATGCATATCAATATCTTTAAGGTTGAATCACAATGTATTGATATAAAGATTTAATACTTATTTTTTAAAAATAACTTGAGTTTAATGGGTAAATAGCCATGACAAAAATGTATAAAAAAATCAATAACAAGCATACCAGGTAATTCCACGTAGAAAAAAATTGTATTGGTTAAAACACAACACAAAAATGTCACATATAAAACCGAAGTAAAAACTTGCAAAATATTAATATCAGACATAAAATGCGACCTTTCGCTCAAATTGCAAAGAGCATTGTCAAGCAACCTACAGTAGCAGGATAGAATGTTGTTTGACATGTCCCGTGAACTTGCTACAAGTACAGTAGTTGAGAGAGAGCCTCGAGATTGTACACAAGGATTACACTGAGTGGATAGTCTTAATTGAAAACATCCGGGGTCTGACACCAGTTGAACTGTAGTAACCTAAAAACTACGGGAGGCGCCAAGGACTAAAGCATCGTTGCAACGAAAACCTGTTAGAAAGCAAACGGATCCTAACATGTAAGTGGACGATACACTTTATTATCGTGTATAATTTGTCTAATTTATCATATCTAATTTAATACTTCAGGTACAGTTGTTCTAGGGACAGTAGTGATTGCCATAGAAGTGTTGTAGACAAGGTTCAGTAGGAAAGCCAAGCCAAGACAACCAATTCTAATTTTTCATGGAAAGAATTTGAAGTAGAGCACATGCATATTGTGCCACATATCATGTGGCAATATGAGCTCCCACCCCCCACCCCGGGACAAATAGCAACTACAAGGGAGAGAGATCCAGATCAGAACTGTGGCATAGTCAGAGGTTTAAAGCCCCCTCTTCCTATGCCACAATCCCAATCTGGATTACACCTGCTACTGCTATTTACTGAGTAAAAAGTATAGCTATTTACTGCTGATCAGCTTTAATAACAGGCTTACGGTGCAATCCTGTGCAAACAACCAAGCAGAGAGAAGCCACCGCAAGGAGGGATCTTCAGTTCCTTAGCACGCCTCTATTTCTCCCAACCTTCTTCAGTTAGATGAGAGGATGGAAAAGAAGGGTGCTTTATGGAGGAAGAGCTGCAGCAGCTGTGACTGATGCTCACTCATCGTGCTGTTTTCCCTTTATTATGACCCTTCTTCTATCTTGGAAAACACAAAGCCTGGGTCTCTCTCTCACACACACAAACACACACACACTGGCAACAGAAAGATTTAAATGCACACCCAATAGATAATCCAAAAACCCAATCCTAAAGGCAATTTACGACAGCGAATCTATCGATCCACTGTTATAAATGACCTGCGATGGAGCAAACATCGCACTGCTGTTGCGCACAACAGAGCTGCTACTCTGCACGTGCGCCAGACTCTCCCAAGTGCTCTGCCGGCCCAGGTATGGTGGCAGAGGAGGCAGTTCATCAGCAGTTCAGGAGAAGTTCGGGATGGGGGAGGGCAGGGAGCGGCTAGAGGGGTGAATCCCAGCAATAAAAGCTCATGCCAGATATTTACTACCCCCCCTCATTTTTCAACCCGCCCCAAGGTAGGTTCCTCTCCTTGGACTTATGCCAGAAAAATAGCTGACATGGGTTTGAGGAGACCCATAGGTGATCAGGCAGCCTACTGGGAGGCAAGTGAAATGCCTCCAAATACATGTTTTTTACTTACCTCTCACTGGCCATCTGTTCGCCCCCAACCATAGCATGCAGTACATGCTCCAACAGCACGGCTCCATGGTGGGAGATAGGATTGGGCTCCAAGTGCCCTTTTCCACTATCCAATTAAAATGGTCGGTTTGACTCGGCATAGGCAGTCCTTCATACCAAAAGCCAGGATTTATGCCTCAGAAGTTGCTTTAAGTCAGAGAAGATGGAGGGTTTCTATGTTAACAGTACAAAACCAAGACACTGTGGTTGACATCACCCATCACTCTCTACATCCTTTCTACTTGAAGAGCTTCACTGCCCCAAGATGTGTTTAATACCCAAGTGAACATTCGGGGGGGGGGGATGGGTCAACTAGAGTTAAACCCCTACTCTTGAAAAAAGAATAACATTAGGTTGGTGCTTCCAACATTTCCTTTTGATGACAAAATGTATAACTGAAAGGAATACCCCGGTGCGAATGCAATGTGAGAAGAACGCCTGAGAGGCTCCGGAACACACGACGTGTCACTGAATTGCCCTCTAAGGAAACCAAGGTAATGAGATTCTCTGCTCTGACTTGAACTGATTTGCAGCAGTCCTCAGCGGTGGTAATTTACCACTATTGATATCTGCATAACATTTTAATTTGAAAAGTGCTTTTTTTTTTTTACAATCACCAATCAGCCAAATCCAATGAGAGCAATCTGCTTGTAGAAATGGGTCTCTAGCAGGGATCTGTTCTACTCGGTGTTCAACAGGCCGCTGCACAGAACAAAACAAAAAAGATCTCTGCATCCAACAACATGTCGCGAGGATCCCTGATAAAACAGTTGTGGAGTGCATAGTCTTGGTGACTCCCTATCAGCTTGGTGCTGGAAAGGGAACACAAAGGTACATCCATATTGCTGAAAATGACTGCTTATGTGTATATGCAACAGCTCACAGCAAGTACTTTGCTCAACTGAGCAGACAGGAGAGACCTACACAGTAGTAACTCCAACAAACAGGAAGTTTGAAAATGCACTTGCTGGTCAGTTTCCATTCAATACACAAATTGAGATTCCAGTTGTAAGTTCCTTGGGGCAGGGACTGTCCTCTTGGATTTGCAAAACACAGGCACATCAATGGTGATATATAAATAAGAACAATATTTACGACCCAATCCCAACTCCCCCCACAGCATGGCTGCAAATTGGCTAAGGAAAAAACTCCTGTTGGAGCAGATGGAATTTTGTCATTGGTGCATAGATTAGTGCATAGCAGCTCCAGGGGAGGGATCCAGATCAGTAGGCTTACCAGATTTTCACGGTTCTAAACCAGGAACACCCCCCCCAACAAAAAATAAAAAATTAAATTAAAAAATATGGGCGCAAAGCATCCAGTTGCCACCCAAAGGCCACCCAAATGTATGTATTTATTTTTAATCTAATTAATTAATAATTTACTTACCTGTCCCGCCGCCGCTGCCATTGCCACCGTTCCGCCGCCGCCTTCACCGCAAGCCGTGGCTGCAGCTGCGGCCACCATCGTTGTCTTCACCACCACCGTAGTTGTCTTCGGCAGCAGCAGCCGCTGCCACCACCACCGCCATCATTGTCCTTGTTGTCTTCAGCGCCCGCTGCCGCCACCACCACCGATGTTGTTTTTCTTTGGCGGCCGCTGCCACTGCCACCTCTGGAGCCTGGCTGGCTGCATCTGAGCTGGCCAGGACTCCAGCTCCTGCCGCCGCCACCGCTTGCAAAGTGCCAAAAAGGCACTTTTTCCCCCGGCAGCGCCATCTTGAATCTCTCGAAATCTCTCATGTGCCCTCACAAGATTTTTGTGCCACCATCTTGGATCTCGTGAGATTTCGTGAGATCCAAGATGGCTGCACCGGGGGAAAAAAGTGCCTTTTTGGCACTTTGCAAGTGGCGGCGGTGGAGGCTTCCACCGGACCCGGAAAGCTCAGGACCAACCCGGGACCGGAGCCTGGAAACTGCGACAGGCCTGGGTTTTCCAGGACGGATGGTAAGCCTACGAGATCAGGCCTACAAGGGTGCAGGTTTAAGGATTTTTTTGTTTGTTTTTAAAGCACACAAGTTTAAAAAACTTGTTTTTAAAGCAAAACGTGCTCCAAGTACTGTGTTGTTTGACTCTGAGGATGTCTAATTGGGCTTCCATACTCCAGTACTGATTGGCTGTGCTGTTCATGGGTCTTTCAACTGGGGATGCACAACAGCAGTCCTGTGAAGTCAATCGCCATTGCTCTCCACTTTACAGATGGAAAAATAAGCTGAATGAAAGTGACTTTGCTAATGAATACATGGCAAAGATTGTTCCTTGTTATCTAGTGGCTAACCTTTTCAATTAGTTCATCATAGCTTTGGGGTGATGGCAGAACTCAGATTCCTGCATCAAGTCATCACTTGACTTGATGGAAAACGTTCCTGCAAAATCCTGCCAAGGTACATAACATTTAATATATGAACAATACACCAGTATCATAGATTTGGGCTGCTAATGCCTTTCTAGCAGCTACAGTCACATTATCACAGGCAATTCTTTTGAGGAGCAAGTGCTGATGCTTTCTGTCAGAGATATCCAATTTGTTACATAATGTGCAGATGAAAGCGAAAGAGAGAGGCAGCGAATTGCTTGTATATTGATAGGGGTGCTTTTTTTTCCAATGATGGGAGAAGAGGAGGAAACAGCCACCAGCCCACAAGGGCAAAGGTTGAATTTTGATCCTATACCATCTGAGTGAAACTCACTGCTGCTCCCCTCCTCCCTCTGCCATATGTATGTGCTGCAAATTCCCACACCATATATTTCATTCGGTCATGTAGCCCACTGACCTTGTTACCAGTGACGAAAACAACAGCGTTGTCAGTCATGCTTCAGGCAACTAGAACAGTGTGATACACTCGCAACGCCTACAACACAACCTCGACACATAGATGCACATTGCCCGAGCCCGAATCGATGCTGCTCAAAGTTCAGAGGCAAGTGCTGAATATCACATCGAGCGGACAAATCATTAGCTATCATGTGCATGAGGGGAGGTAGCGCAAGCTGGGTAGACAGCACAAAAAGACAAACTCATTTCCCTCGTGCCCAACAGTTTCCTACACAATGACTTTGCAAAAAAAAAAAAAGCACTTTGAACAAGTAAACAGTGTTTATTTTTAGTGTGGTTTTCCCCCTGCCAATCACACTTCCTTAACCTCACCCTTGTCTTCTAAGGATCTAGACTAAAACAAAAACACATGATAATTACCAGACTTAAGGTTTGAAGAAATCAAAAAACCTCCACAGAATCTCAAAAGCAAACACTGTTTACCATTAACCCTTGAGACACTGGTGTTTTCCAGTATCCTAGGAAAATAATATATATCATATTCTGATATGCACTGCGATCTGTGTTACCACATGAATATCCTGATCTCAAAGCTAAATTTGGATTATATGGCAACCAGGATCTTATCCAGACCGATGCCCACTTCTTCTGGGATACCTCTTTTGGAGTGAAGCTCTCTGGGTACCTTTTCTAGTGAAGTCTATAATAACCAATGTCACCTTCATGGTCAGTTTCCTGATGCAGGGAACCTTCAAGCACACTCTGAAACTTCAGGGTGCAGGACCACCACATGCACATATATGCATATACTGTTTGCGAGGTCACTGTGGCCCTTTCCCCAAACAACTTTTCATACTCTTAGTAGAACTGCCTCGAGTCTGCTCCAGTGGGCACATTGGTGGTTTCTCTGGATGGGAAGGAGTTGCATATCTAAGCGAAGCCTCTTTGTTTATCTTTCTGCCCAGATGTCTTATGTGTCCAAAAGACATTTGAAGTGAATTTTGAGCTCCAGTGTACTTTTTCTTTCTATTTAAGCAGAAACAGTTTGCTCCCTGCATACTTAAAATGTGGTTAACCCAATGTATAGAATTCGTAAACTCCAGCCTGTGATTATCTTTTCCATCTTGCTTGACATTCATTCATTACAAATAAAAATCATCTCAGAGTCAAACTAGACATTACTTTAAGCATGTGCTTTGCAAATAGGTGCTATTTTTATATTTTATATTTTTATATAAAATGTAATATTATATATTTTTATTGTAATAATAGCAGCCAGCTCACCCCCAATTAGGATTGTGGAGGTGGAGAGGGGGGCTTTAACCCTACTCATGCTATGCCCCCCCTGGCTGCTATTTAGCAAAAGAGATCCCGTTAGCACCAGTGAGGGCTATTTTTTTCCTTGGCAAATAGTAGGTACTGTATAAGGACCCAGTTCAGATCGAGTTCATGGTGGAGGGGAGGGTTAAAACACCCTTTCTCCTCTGCCACACTCACAATTTTGTGTGTGTGTGTGTGTGTGTGTGTGTGTGTGTGTGTGTGTGTGTGTGTGTGTGTGTGTGTGTGTGTGTTCCAATCAAGCTGCTATTTAGCATTAAAAATAAACATGCAGGTACAAAAAATGTGTTTAATATAATATGGTGTTTGATCCTAAGTCATAAATACTAAGGCTTGTATCTAGAGAATTGTGAGCAGTGTTCTGCCTCCTCCTCCATTCTGCAAAAATCCAATCCTGGGGGTTGGGGGCCCCTTGGGAACCATGGGGTCTATGCTCTGAGGAGGCCCTGATGCAGGCTGGAGTTGGTAGGAATTGCACTCCCCTTCCATGATCAGAAGTATCCAGGCACACAAGGTACCTTTTAGGTCCAACCATAAGATCTTAAAAAGAGAATGTTTCCCTTTTACTGTATAACCTAAATGTTACAATATTATTAAATCCTCTCATAAAAAACTATGAAAACTAGGATTAAAAAGTGTCGACTGTGCCCCTCTCCAGTCCCACTCAGTGGCCATGGGGCCCAGCTGCTTTGTGAAGAAGAGGAGGAAAAGGCAAAAAGTGTATTTGAGGGTTTTTTTATCACTGTATTGTATGCTTTAATTTACGTGAGCTGCCTTGGGGGGCCTCTTTGGAGGCCAGAAGACGGAATAAAAATTTCCTAAAGGAGTACATTCTATTTATTACCATATTAATCTAACAATATACCTTAAGTCACAAACCTCACCCATTCCTGCAGCCCTCCTCTGAAATAAAACAGCTGGTATTTTAGGATATATGTAAAAGCCATGATTCTCTCCACCTGTCTGTCATTTTGCGCATCCTTTTTTTAACCAGATCATAGCTTTTGTCAAAGGCCATTCATCATCAGTTTGTTGTGGTCGAGAATCCACAAGTGACTCTTTAAACCACCAAAGCATTCTGTGCTTGTCATCTAATTTTGATATCAAAAACACTCCGTTTAATTAAAAAAAATAAAAAAGCTTTGCAAACACTCACTGCTTTGAGCACTGGAAAAGTGGCATAGAAATCTTTTCAATAAACAAACAAATGCTGTTATCGAGTTAAAAATCATAAAATCCATATCAAGTGGAGTGAACCTAAATGATGTTAATGGGAACACTGTAGTGATCGCTGTGGGGGGACGGGGGAGAAGGAGGGGGTTGCTGTGCAAGTCAAATTGAAATCGGAAGACTATGTTTAAAACTGAGACATCTATCAGCTAAACCTAATCTATCGAGCAAGCTACCCAGAGAAACTGTAACCCAGTAGAAGTCAATGAAGGAGATGGGTTGGTTGAGCAAGACAGTATTGCACAACATGAAGAATGAAATTAACAGACAGTGGCATTAAATTCTTCAGTTTGTGAAACAAATCTTTTGAAAGAGCCCTTATCATCACATGAAAAACTCTAGTTGATGAATTAAAGCAATAATCCACTATCCATTTTAGGAGTTCTTTCTCAGCACTGCCTTCAGCTAACTTCTTCCCGAAGCTCAATGCCACCATTATTTTATCATAAGCGAATAGGGGAGTAAAAAATGCAGTGCACTGCAACTGACAGTTTTCATTTTATATTTCCTGGTTAAATGGGACATTGTAAAACAATTGCTTCTACAAGGATGCTGTAAGGAGCCCGGTTATCGGCCATCCTTTCTCCTATGGTGAACAGGCAAAGGCCATTGGTGCAAGAAAACAACTTACTGAAAAAATAGATTAACTGAGATGACCTAACATTCCTGATACATTCCAAACATAGTTCCAGAGAAGAAACTGCTATCATAGACATAGCATTGTCCTTGCATTCTGGGGCAAGGCTGGGGGGGGGGGAGATTTCACACGACCCAGAAGTAGGTTATTAAGATTAAGCTTCCAGAAGCCCCGCAGAGGCTTCAAAACAGCATGCTAAAAGGTTTTTTTTTAATGAGCTTTTAATTTTTTTCTTTTTACAGCATTTTAAAGCGGATTCCGGTATCCGCAGATCCTCGCTATCTGCGGAACGGATCCCTTGCAAATAGTAGACGGATTCCTTGCAGATAGGAATGAATCCCTTGCAGATAGTGAGGGCCAACAGTATATATAGAACCCTACAATTCTAGATGGTTTCTTCCATGGTGTAGTCATCTCCACTTAGCTACCGAACAAAAGCCTCGAGCTCTCGCAGGACGCCACAGATCATGCTGAACAGGGGAACTTTTTTCCCATTGTTATCACTTTGTCACTGACATTCTCACATTCCAGTCCGTACTCTCACCATGGTACACAACGGTGACTCCGTTGCCACCTCCGTTGCCACCGAGGTCGTAACAGCTTATCAGTAATATCAGTGATTTCCAGTCTGTCCCCTTCCTACATGAACGGCCTGCACCTGCTTAGCTTCCAGCAGTCTTCAGGCAGTTCAACTTCAGGACCACACCTCCTGCCTTCAGAACCTCACCTCCTGTTTTACGATTGGCCCTGGTATCCGCAGATTTCCATTTCTGCGGGGGTTCTGGGAACAGAACCACCGCGGATACTGAGGGCCAACTATATTTGCTAAGAAACAGATGTGTTTATGAAGGCACTATACATATGCATTCTCTAATTGCTGCCCTGATCTTCCAAGCACTCAAACTCTCTCTCTCTCTCTCTCTCTCTCTCTCTCTCTCGCTCTGTGTGTGTGTGTGTGTGTGTGTGTGTGTGCGTGTGTGTGTGTGTGTGTGTGTAAAATAATAGCCTTCTTGCACATGAGATTGTTCTGTGCCTAAAATATCTTGATCCAGCATCCATGTTTATAAGTGATGGGCAGCCCACTCTTGCACAAGTTGCAGCGGCCGACCTAAAGGCCTGGCCGCTGCATCCTGCGCAGTTTGTGTGTCGCACCAGTCCACTGTATATAGAACTATATTGTAAAGATCATTATAGGATCTAGACAAGCCTGCCTATGTAAACTGCCTCGAGTAACATCCGAAGAGCAATCTGAGTATAAGAAAGGCGGTATAATACAGAAATAAATAAATAAAACTTGAAAAAAGGTTAAAACGTGGTTTCCTTACCTTTTAGATGCAAACCGCTGCGTGTTCCTGCTTGTAGAAGCTTAAATCGCACTCCGGAAGCCTCTTCCGGGTCGCACGTCTCCTCCCTCCCCTCTCCCAAGATTGCCCCAGAATGCATTGTTTTGCTATGTCTATGATAGCAGTTTCTTCTCTGGAACTATGTTTGGAATGTATCAGGAATGTTAGGTCATCTCAGTTAATCTATTTTTTCAGTAAGTTGTTTTCTTGCACCAATGGCCTTTGCCTGTTCACCTTATTTTTGCTGTGTTGTACAATGTGGCCTCCTCCTAGTTGCGCTTAAAAATGGATTACAAAACCCTTTGAAACATTTGCCAACTGCACCGTCATGGAGGATATGTGTGCCATGTTACTTGTCAAGGCCACTGTACCCCAAGTGCCTGCCATACCAACAAGTTCTACACTTCAGGACAGTGCTGGCTACACCTCTGAGGGCTAATTTTTAGTTGTCCAAATTGAATGCATCTTGAATCACCACAGAGCCTGCAAAGTGTTTATTATCATAGGTGTCTATTTTCATATCGCTGAGAAGTTATCTGTCTTTAGAGTTGCTTGTGAATCATGTAATTCTCAGTGCTCTCCTTGAATTGGCAAGTTCCACACACTCATAGGAGAAAGGATGGCCGATAACCGGGCTCCTTACAGCACCCTTGTAGAAGCAATTGTTTTACAATGTCCCATTTAACCAGGAAATATAAAATGAAAACTGTCAGTTGCAGTGCACTGCATTTTTTACTCCCCTATTCGCTTATGATAAAATAATGGTGGCATTGAGCTTCGGGAAGAAGTTAGCTGAAGGCAATGCTGAGAAAGAACTCCTAAAATGGATAGTGGATTATTGCTTTAATTCATCAACTAGAGTTTTTCATGTGATGATAAGGGCTCTTTCAAAAGATTTGTTTCACAAACTGAAGAATTTAATGCCACTGTCTGTTAATTTCACTCTTCATGTTGTGCAATACTGTCTTGCTCAACCAACCCATCTCCTTCATTGACTTCTACTGGGTTACAGTTTCTCTGGGTAGCTTGCTCGATAGATTAGGTTTAGCTGATAGATGTCTCAGTTTTAAACATAGTCTTCCGATTTCAATTTGACTTGCACAGCAACCCCCTCCTTCTCCCCCGTCCCCCCACAGCTCAGGCTCATCTCGAGGAAAGGGGATGTTCGTCCCTTTCCCCTGGTGTAAGCTGTGTGAGCCCCAATAGGCCTCCTCGGATGCATGGCAACTCTGGAGCTGGCATGCATCCGGGGAAGCCATGTAAGGCCAGCCTGGGGCACTGGATATTGGTGCTGATATCTCCGCCCCCACCCAGCCCAGGATGGCCAAGGGCCCCCCTGGTGCCACCCCTACCCACTCTCCCACCACCACTGTGCCAATCGGTGCGGGACTTACCTGCGGTAGCTGGCACAGAGTCGATCCCACGGCACAGTAAGCGGTGCCGGCCTCCGCACCGGCGCCGCTTACTCTAAAGGAGCCACAAACGTGCTCCTCAGACTGGTGCAGAACCAGCCTACATTACGCAGGATTGCGCCATCAGATGATGCCCCTTGTGCAATTGACATTTTCTTTGGTACTATACTCTGTTCTCCAGTTTTATGTAGGAAAAATACGTTTGAATATTATTATTAGAAACTCTTGTTCAAGTAAGGCCCCACTAATCAGACTTGAATTTAGATGCCTCCAGTTTCAGCCAGCAGCTTTGCCATTCTTTAGAAATGTAATATATGATCTGACTTGCATTTCTAATGCCAAGTAAGATTCCAAATTAATTTTCAAAAAAACCTACGTTCTTCAGTTCTCCCACTGTGCCATTAAATCCTCTATTTTATCTCTTGTAACTAACTCACAGTAAAATTTCTTTCTAAAAAAAAGGATCCTACATAAGCACCGGGGATGGAGTTATAGTTCTTTGACCTTAATATGAATATATACACAAATCCTTTTTCATCCTTAGTTACAAGACTAATAAGGTTCTACCCCAACTTTCCTTAATCAGTGTCCTTTCTTTTCTTATGTCAATTTAATTTGCTTCATCTTGTAGTGATTCCAGTTATCTTTTGTATTCCTGCAGATTTCCAGCCACAGCAAGGCCATTGCAAGCCTTCTGGAACTGTTGATTAAACCACATTTTTCTTCTTCACGTAAGCATTACTCAAGGTGTACAGTCAGGTCATATGTAACCAGCGAAAACAACAGAAAATGTATAATATACAGTTACTGATATCCAGCACTTTTACAAACAGGTCACCTTACTGCTTACACCTTACTTGCCAACAGGTCACCTTCCTACTGTTTTATTGGTGTTTCATTGGTGTTTTATTGCTACATAATTATTGCTGGTTTTACTCTATTATTTTAAGGCATGTTATTAGCTGCCTTGTTAGGATTTTAGCCTGAAAGGTGAGATATAAATGTTAAAATGCATAACTAAATAAATAAAGAAGCACATAGATAAAAACAGTAATTAGTATCTTGTCATGAAGGCATCTGGTTAAAATTGCATCGAGGGTTTTGAATCGTATGAGAGTTTCAAAATCGTATGAGAGTTTCAAAAGTTCTGCAGTTTTGTGAAGTCAGCAAAATCTGCAGGCCAGTGTAAGAAAACAAATGGGCAGTCAGATGTTCCTGGTGCATATCCATGACAGTCTGTTAAATCTGCTGTCTGTCTGATTGAATGTGACAGCCATGGCTGTTCCCTAACTGCCACCAGCATTGTCATTGCCACATTTATCTGTCAGTCATACGTGAAGAAAGGGGGAAAGATGTTGAAATGGAGAGAGGACATTTCCTCCTGTCTAGAATCATGGACGTGCGGATGAGAGATGTTCATCTGCCAGGAGAAATTTGGAGAACTCCTGAAGCTTTTCTGTTGCTTTTGAATTAATAACAGATTGCAAATATTAAATATTAAATCAAAAGCAGATACTAGAGATGGCACTCGACAGCCACCCTTTTCAGCCTCCCTACTTCTTCCTGCGCCCGCTGCTCCATGCATGGGAGCTTCTTGCCACCCTCACCTCCATTGGCACCCTGCTTGAAGAAGGAAACAGAGTGTGCAGGGCAACTGCACATGTCTGAAGATGCATGTACACGTATGCCTGGATACGGCCCTTGGCATCTTTTAATCACATTGAAGCCTGCATAGTAGAACACTGCTGAGAGAAAGAGAAAGTTTATAGAAAGACATGAAAGGGCAGGGACCAGTAGCAGCAAGTGTTTGGGATAAAACAAGGCAGTGGGTTCAAGAAGGCTACCATGAACTCTAGGTGGTCTTAGGTGGGTGAGACACTTTCTCTCACAGCACAATCCTATCCAGCACCAGTGCAGCATGAGCGCCAGGCCCACGCAATATCCAGTCCTGGAGAGGAGCAGACCTGGGGTCTTCTTAGAGTAAGGGGACATTCTTCCCCTTACCCCAAGTAACCCAGATTCCACTATGGGGCTATTCAGGTCAGCGCCACATGTTTTGGTGGAGCTGGCCCAAGAAGACTCGTGTTGGGGCTGGAGGCCTGGGAGGGAAGATAGGATACGGCGTCCAACAAGGATGCCGATCCCTCCCCCCCCTCACAGGCCGGATTATCCCCCTCTCTGCCTTCCCCCAGCCCCACTCAGAATGGGACTTACCCGCTCCACTTCAGCAGGCGGGTGGCACAGGCTTCAGCACCGCCTACTTGCCGGGTGACATAAACATGCTTTACGACACATTTGCAACACCCTAGGCCAGCGCTGGCCCCACTCAGGATTGTGCTGAAAGCCTCAACCCACAATCTGCAACATTATGGTTTGTTTGTTCCACTATGTCCCACTTTTTGTCTTGGTAGACCCCCCCCCCAAGGTGGCTAACAAAAAAATTGATACAAAACCAAAATGAAATAAAATAAAACAGTAAAACCATTGTCAAGATAAACAGAGACAGACAATCTGTTGGCAGCAGCTGAAATCTCACCAGCCCCCTACCCGCAATTATCTTTCTCCAAATGCCAAGAGGAACAAGCGTGTCTTTAACACTCTCTTAAAAATCAGAAGGGAGAAGGCTCAAGGTTCTTCTGCAATACGAAGTTCCAGAGCCAGAGGGTAGATTCTTAACTGATGACTAGATTCCAAAAGCAGAAGGCAGACAGGGATAATAAGGGGCAAAACGGGGATGATAATAATGCTAATCAAGCTTGTTCTAAGGATTATTGACATTGCAAAACACTTTGAGCACTCTAAAGCACAATATATATTTCCCCTAGATCAGTAGTTTATTGAAATTTTTTATCTAACATTACAATGAAATAATAGAACTAAAGAGAAATATGGTAACTGAAAAACAAACAAACACTTAACATGTTAAAAAATAAATGTATCATCCCTTTGGGTGGTACAACATTATTAGAAAGAAAACAAGTTTGTAATAATTAAATTATGTCCCTCTTGATACAGTCTTGGTCATCTGCAGAATTATTAAAAAAAACAACAGTCTTCTGTGTTCAGTCACATAGGCAAAAACTTAGAAAGTAAAAAGGAAACAAGAGGTAGGAGGGAGGAGATGGAAGGAGGTAAACCTTTTGCATGTCAACTGGGCAAGGAGTCAAACAGAGTATCAGGTCACAGCAATTGCAGTTTTGGAGTAATATTGAAATCAAAGGCCTCCCAAAAGGCATCCCACAAGCCATTAAATTTGTACAATGTTTGTGCAACCTTCACTGACTCTTAAGCTGCCAATTCTAGGAGTTTTCACTGTTCAAAGAAAGGAAATAACATAGTTCAGATAATACCTTGCATTGAACCAATACTATTGTTTCAACGGCAAGCTTTCCAAATGCATAGAAAGTGTTATGTGTTTTTATTCCAAATTTTCCCCATTTTTATCAATTGTAACCGCTTAAAAGTGTACTAGGTAGGTGGTATAGGTTGTACGGTGTCAGCAGATGAAGAATCCTGCAAAATTACATGGCTTTATTTTATTTTATTATTTTCCCGTGTCTTTTTTTAGCAGAAAGCGGTGTTATGTGTTTTTATTTCGTTATCACCATTTTCAATTGCCCCTACTTATAGATATACTGTAGATGTACAATCACTGACAGAGGAGAAAACACAGCTGGAGAAGAGTTTCCAGATAAGTTTTTAAACAAAGTACAGTATAACAGTGAACTGGCACTAGTTCATTAATATAGCTTTGTAAAGAATGCTAGGGGGTGGAGATGGTATCTACCATTCAAATAGCTCTTACATGCTTAATAGCCATTCTTAAATTTAAATGGCAAAAGAGAACAAAACCCAACTATCCTCTACATAGTTTTTCAAATGAATATGAGAAAGTAGGAATTTGAAAGGAAGGGGGAAAAGGATATTGGTGGAGCTGCCACTGCCGATAACCTCCCCTTTCCTACCCTTGACACCGCACCTCCACTCCAGTCCCCACGTTATTCTCCCCCCTCCCCTGTCCTGTTCTTTTGTGTCTCATGTGCAGTCAAATTGACAACACACTTACAGTCCAATCCTATCCTTCCCCCCCCCCACTGGTGCAGCCACACCAAAAACAGGCGCACTGTATCCAGCAAAAGGGGGGGGCTGATCAGGAGGCTTCAGAGGGGAAAGGAGATTTAAATCTCCTTATACCTCTGTAAGCCTCCTGCTCCACCATGGGGTATCCTTAGACCTGCGCCAGTGATTTCGGTGGCACATGTCCGAGGACAGAAAGGGGGCAGAGAGGCTTCCAAAGAGGAGATAGGATCCAGCATGCACCATTGCCTCTGGATCCACCGCCTCCCGCAGTCTCCCCGCCTCCTTTCTGCCCTTCTCCACCACCTCCTGTCTTCCCCGCTGGCTTACCTGTTCTAGCGGGTGCCAGCAATCCCCAACACACATGGTCGCTTCAGGCCCACCAGCGTTCAGGCAGCACGCTACTCTGTGCACTGCCAGAGTGTGCTTTACATGTACTTGGAGCAGTCACCACCAACGGAATATGCATTCTGCTGATGGCTGGACCCAATAGGACTGAGCCATTAGTGTCTCTATCCTCTCCTCCTATCTTTAGTGCAGGTGTGGATGTATGAGTCCAGAATTTACTGATCTATCTTTTGTACTGATAAGACTGGAGGCCTGGAGTTTAGCCACAGGCATCTTGGATGCGCAGTTCTCCATAACAGATTCACCAGGAACTCTGAAAAACAAAGAGAATCCCTTCTTCCACTTGATTATTCTCAAATGTTGATAGCATTGGTTAAGAGTACTATAACTGAATTGTAGGAGAAATAAGCTGTCCCACCACAAGTGAGTGAAGTGCTTTACGACCCATTGAGGGGCTCACTCTTTGCCTGTAGCCACTGATCCAGACTACAGTGAACTCTGACCTACATCACACACCTCACACCAGGGCTGGAACACTTGGCTATTTCTGGCTTCTTTTCCCTTTCTCCCCTAGCTTTCTCCCCCTCCTTTGCCAATACCACACTAACCCCAGTTCTTTGTCCCCTGGCCCCTCTAGGTAACCACCGTCATTTCTCTAAGATGCTAACATCTCCCCCTTTGGGCCATATTCCCCTCCCTTCTCTCTCCTTTTCCTCCATTTTGCATGCTTATGCATCCTTCCTCCTTCCAAGGAGTTCCTCTTGTACTGCCTAGCAACCACTACCATTTAGGTCTTGTCTGTGTGTCTATATTGCATTGCAAATTTTCTAATTTCCCCCTCCTGCTTATTACATTTATTCCCCCAACCATATTGTGTTGCATCCATATCTTTCTCTCTCTCTCACTCACTCTTATTAAATGCCATTCCACTGAGTTGGGCCACAAGTCATTCTATCCATGTTTCTGCACATTCATTCAAACCCTCCATGTGTGCATGGAGCACACCCAGTAATAATGGCTTCCATTATAATCCATTCAAAAGCAGTCATAGACCAGGGTCTTGGATATTCTGGACAGATGTGACACTGCCAACTACCTTGGAAATATTCCTACTACTTGGCCGTCACAAGTGGGCCATTAATATATGGGTTAATTTACAACTCCAGTGCAAAGTACCAAACATACAGTTCAGTTTATACTCTATTAGTCAACCAGTTACTGGAGATTTGGGGGAAGTTTTATCTTCAAGAAGTCAGTGACTGAGATGAAAGAGAAAACATGGCCAGTCGTCTTGAAAGAACTCATTTCCTTTTCCCAAAAAGCATCTCCCACAGCATATATATATATCTTCCTGACACCTTCCTTTTTGAACTACTGCACCCTTCCTTGCTCATTATTTCATACATCTTCCTGTCAGACTGTCTGACATTTGTTTCCCTTTTACCAACTGTCTTCGAGTAGTATACCTGCCTCCTGTCCAGTTCGTCGAGAACAAAATTGTGATTCCTAACATACAGCCCAATCCTACCTAAATCCCCGTGACGTAATGCAGTGGTGCCGGCAGAGGCGTAACAAGGGTGGAGCGAAGGCAAGTAGTTCTGCAAGACTCCGTTACACTGGAGTCAGCGGCCTCTCCCCCTTGCTGTTGGAGCCATTCTGGAAGCAAAGGCATCACGCAGGACACTCCCCTGTTGCTGCTGGAATGGCTCCAACAGCAAGGGGGAGGGGCCGCTGACTCCAGTGTAACGGAGTCTTGCAGAACTACTCAGCCTAACATCTGTTCCAGGGAAGGTGGTGGAAAGTCTCATTAAGGATAAAATCTTAAAATACACAGAAGAACAAGCTCTGCTGAGGGAGAGTCAGCATGGCTTCTGCAAGGGGAAGTCTTGCCTCACAAACCTGTTAGAATTTTTTGAAAAGGTCAACAGGCATGTGGATGCGAGCGAACCTGTGGATATTATATATCTGGATTTTCAGAAGGCGTTTGACACGGTCCCTCATGAAAGGCTCCTGAGAAAACTCCACAGTCAGGGAATAAGAGGGCAGGTCCTCTTGTGGATTAGGAACTGGTTGAAGACCAGGAAACAGCGAGTGGGAGTCAATGGGCAATTTTCACAATGGCGAGAGGTGAAAAGCGGTGTGCCCCAAGGATCGGTCTTGGGACCGGTGCTTTTCAACTTATTCATAAATGACCTGGAGTCGGGGATAGGCAGTGAGGTGGCCAAGTTTGCAGATGACAGTAAACTTTTCCGGGTGGTGAAGACCAGCAGGGATTGTGAAGAGCTCCAGAAGGATCTCTCCAAACTGGGAGAATGGGCAGCAAAATGGCAGATGCGCTTCAATGTAAGTAAGTGCAAAGTGATGCACATTGGGGCAAGAAACCAAAATTTCACATATACGCTAATGGGTTCTGAGTTGTCTGTGACGGATCAAGAGAGAGATCTTGGGGTGCTGGTGGACAGGTCGATGAAAGTGTCGACCCAGTGTGCGGCGGCTGTGAAGAAGGCCAATTCCATGCTCGGGATCATTAAAAAGGGGATTGAGAATAAAACGGCCAATATCATTATGCCTTTGTACAAATCGATGGTAAGGCCACATCTGGAGTATTGTGTCCAGTTCTGGTCACCATACCTCAAAAAGGATATAGTTGAATTGGAAAAGGTGCAGAAAAGAGCGACCAGAATGATTTGTGGGCTGGAGCACCTCCCTTACGAGGAAAGGCTACAGCGTCTGGGGCTTTTCAGCCTAGAAAAAAGGCGCCTGAGGGGGGACATGATTGAGACTTATAAAATTATGCATGGGATGGAGAGAGTGGATAGAGGGAAATTCTTCTCCCTCTTGCACAACACCAGAACCAGGGGACATGCACTAAAATTGAGTGGAGGGAGAGTTAGAACGGACAAAAGAAAATATTTCTTTACCCAGCGTGTAATTCATCTGTGGAAATCCTTGCCACAGGATGTGGTGATGGCATCTGGCCTAGATGCCTTTAAAAGGGGTTTGGACAGATTCATGGAGGAAAAGACCATCACAGGTTACAAGCCATAAGCAACCTCCTGGTTTTAGAAGTGGGTTTTCTCTGTGCCAGGTGCAAGGGAGTGGCGACTGGACACAGGTATCTTGTTGTCTTGTGTGCTCCCTGAGGCATCTGGTGGGGCCACTGTGTGACACAGGAAGCTGGACTAGATGGGCTTTTGGCCTGACCCAGCAGGGCTCTTCTTATGTTCTTATGTCTGGGGCTTTTCAGCCTAGAAAAAAGGCGCCTGAGGGGGGACATGATTGAGACGTCTAAAATTATGCATGGGATGGAGAGAGTGGATAGAGGGAAATTCTTCTCCCTCTTGCACAACACCAGAACCAGGGGACATGCAATAAAATTGAGTGGAGGGAGAGTTAGAACAGACAAAAGAAAATATTTCTTTACCCAGCGTGTAATTCATCTGTGGAACTCCTTGCCACAGGATGTGGTGATGGCACCTGGCCTAGATGCCTTTAAAAGGGGTTTGGACAGATTCGTGGAGGAAAAGACCATCACAGGTTACAAGCCATAAGCAACCTCCTGGTTTTAGAAGTGGGTTTTCTTTGTGCCAAGTGCAAGGGAGTGACAACGGGAAACAGGTTATCTTGTTGTCTTGTGCTCCCTGGGGCATCTGGTGGGGCCACTGTGAGATACAGGAAGCTGGACTAGATGGGCTTTTGGCCTGATCCAGCAGGGCTCTTCTTATGTTCTTATGTTCTTATGCCTTCGCTCCACCCTTGTTTCACCACTGGGTGCCGGTGATGCTTCCGTGCATCCCGCGGGGAAATCTCGGCTTCTGAAGGTTTCCTCGGGGTAAGGGGACTGCACGGTCTTAAATGCTCCAACGGGTGTCTGTTGGTCCGCCACTGCATCATCCTCACCAACGGGACCACTGCACTTGTCGGCGGAGGCTCCTTTACGACAGCCGTAAAGCATTCTGTGCTGACACAAGGCTAGTTATGCCAGCAGGGGAGGGGGATACGGGTGGGCCATTAGTCATGCAATTCTTTTCAAATGGGTGGCAAGATGCAATGTAGCGGCATACCACAGAGACAACCGTTTTCCCAGCTCCATTTCCACCATGGAGCTCATCTGGCTCAGTCACAGTCGGCAACACACAGTTGTAACATGATTTGAAGGCAGCTCCAGGCCATGAACCAACCTGGCAGTGGAAACTGAGGTGGGCTGGCTCAGAGCTGCATTATGGAGTGGCCATCAATGGGGAGAGACACATAAAAGTAGACTGCTTAGGCTGAGTTGAAGACCGAGAAATCAGGAAACTGATGACACAGTTGCTTCCAGGTTCTCCAGGTGGCCCCACCCCAGACGGAGAACTGCCAGTCAAAGGCCCCAACACAGAGAGAAACTCAATTCACTGCATCAGCAGCTTCTGGCTTTCCTAACTCTGTGGTGTGGGGAGATTCCAAGGGGAAGACAGAAAGACCAGGAAGATGTGTAAACGTGGTGTTGTGACTATGAAGAGGTGGAGAATCCTCTTGAATAAAAAGCCTCTTATTTGTTAAATGTACCTAATACCTACATCCAATCCTTTCTTAAAGACAGTGTAGGCAAAGATGGGCAATATGTGCACCTCCTCAGCCACAGATTACACAGGAATATATGCCACAAAGGTGCATAATCTTGATAAACTAATGAACATCTTGGGTTTTAATTTAGCATAGAAGTATAGAAGCCTAAGCATAAGAACATAAGAAAAGCATAGAAGCCTAAGCATAAGAACATAAGAAGAACCCTGCTGGATCAGGCCAAGGGCCCATCTAGTCCAATTTCCTATATCTCACAGTGGCCCACCAAAAGGTTCAGGAAGCACTCAAGACAACAAGATACCTGTATCCTGTTGCCACTCCCTTGCATCTGGCATTGATAGTCCTACGCCGAGGAATGGACAGGGGGAGTGCGTCCCTGTTGGTTCTGCTGGACCATCGACCATGGTGTCCTTCTGGGCCAACTGGCCGAGTTGGGGGTCGGGGGCATCGTTCTCTGGTGGTTCCGCTCCTACTTGGCAGATAGGTCCCAGATGGTGGTGCTGGGGGATGCCTGTTCGGCACCCTGGCCCTTGAGGTGTGGGGTGCCACAGGGTTCCATCTTGTCCCCCATGCTATTTAACATCTACATGAAACCGCTGGGAGAGGTCATCCGGGGATTTGGAGTTGGGTGCTATCAATATGCTGATGACATCCAGCTCTATCTCTCCTTTCCACCTGATTGCAGGGGGGCTGTTGAGGTTCTGGAGCACTGCCTGGAGGCGGTTGGAACCTGGATATGGGCTAATAAGCTGAAATTAAACCCGGACAAGACAGAGGTTCTCCTGGTCCGGAAATCCACGATGCAGGTGCCAGAGTATCGTCCGGCTCTGAAGGGGGTTGCACTCCCTCTGAAGGAGCAGGTCCGCAGCTTGGGGGTCCGTCTGGATCCACAGCTGCTCCTGGATTCCCAGGTGACGGCTGTGGCCAGGGGGGCCTTTGCCCAGCTTCGGCTGGTGCGCCAGCTGCAACCGTACTTGGATCGTGCAGACCTGAGCACGGTGATCCGTGCCACAGTGACATCACAATTAGATTATTGTAATGCGCTCTTTGTGGGGCTGCCCTTGAAGACGGTTCGGAAACTGCAATTAGTGCAGAATGCAGCGGCCCGTGTGGTCACTGGAGGTAGGCGGTTCAACTCTGTCTGCACTGGCTGCCAATTCGTTTCCGGGCCCAATTCAAAGTGCTGGTCTTGACCTTTAAAGCCCTATACGGCTAGGGGCCAGGATATTTGAGAGACCGCCTACTTCTATATAGTCCAGCCCATCTCCTTAGTTCATCAGAGAAGGCCCTTTTGCGGATACTGTTGCCCAGGGAGGTGTGAGGGGTGGCAGCCAGAAATAGGGCCTTCTCAGTAGTGGCTCCAACCTTATGGAATTCCCTCCCTTTTGACTTACGAACTGCTCTCTCCTTGTACACTTTCCAGTGAGGCCTAAAAACCTTCCTGTTAAAAGAAGCCTTCTGAGTCCTTGCCTTTTTAACATCCTGATGGTACAGGTGGGACGCTGCTGTTTTTATGCTCTGGTTTTAATTGTACTAATTACCTTTTTAATCAATTTTTAGATGTTGTTTTATTAGTTCATCAACTGTTTGTAATTGTTTTAAAATGTGACTTTTGTATTGTATCTTTTTTGTATGTATTTTCTTTTGTTGTAAGCCGCCTTGGGTCCCTTCGGGGAGAAAGGCGGGATAAAAATACTGTAAATAAATAAATAAATAAATACATAAATACATAAATAAATAAATAGGTTACCTCTAAAACTGGGAGGTTGCATAGTCCTCATGGCTTGTAACCTGTAATGGACTTTCTCTCCATAAGCACCTCCTCTGCTTCCATTTCAGTGCTGTGGGTCTTAGGAGTATGGAGAGAGGGTGTCCATGAGACAGTTAAGCACCTCCGTCCTGCCTTGGGACATCCTCCTGGTTTTCAGGTCGCATAGCTGAGGTCCTTGCTGGCTAGCTGAGTAAGCGATCAGACCAAGCAGAACGCACCTGCTGGAATCCATTGCACTGAAACGGTCACTCATGGCACTCTGTGATCATCAGAACATGAGCACGTGAGCAGCTGAATCAGGGTAACTATTTAGGATGTGATTATTCCCACACTGGTCTCATTCAAAGCCTGACATGATGGTTTCAGATCCTTCCAAGGCTGCCTGCATTATGAAGCAGCAAGACATGATTTGGAGCCTTGAGAAGCGGTGCAATTTTCAGCTCACTTCATCCTGGGCTTAAGTGGTGATGGACGGTGAGCTTCAGCTTAGTAAAAGAGAGGAGGGCTTGTTTGCTTAGGCTGACTCTCCAGGGTGCAGCTCACTGCTGTTCCAATGTAAATGTTTATGAGGGGTGTAATAAAATATTAAACGGCGTGAATAATTGATATTTACTTTATAGCAATTCACACTCTTTGCTTGTTTGAATAAAATCCATTATTTACAATATTCTACTTAACTAGGAGTTATTTCTCTCTTTGTTCATACCATTTGCTAATTACTTGTTCCTATGATGGCATGCTTTCCTTTGCTGGACTGAGATGGTTGTTTTATGTCAATGTTTAACAGCTTAGTATCAATATTTCAGACACAGAATACAGCCCAAAGACAGAGGAGAGCTGCAAAAATCCATTCTTCTGCATGAGCAATTGTTTTTCATCCATACAACTTTTGCACTCCAAGATAAATACACGTGACGTTAATTCAGTTCCACGTCTTTTGTTTCTGATATCATGGAATAAGAGGAAATGGCCACAAATGCTTTACTGAACACAATCCAAAATTCAGTTCATTTTCATTTGTTAGCTATGTGACACAGAATTTAATAAAAAAAGCAAAGGACAAAATAATCATCTTGAAAATTTGCACTGAAAAGAAACCAGAAACATACTATGTAATTAGGCTTACCATAGTCCCGGTTCCAACTGGGACAATCCAGGTTTGGGAGCCCAAATCCCAGGCTCCCAGCTGGTCTCCTCTTTGTCCCAGCCGGCTGGGACATGCCCCCAACGCAGCGCTAATGCGCTGCATCTTCTTCCAGCCTCGCGTGCCTGGGCAAGGCTGGAAGCACTTTGAAGACGTCCGAGTTCACTTGGACGTTTTCAAGCCCTTCCAGCCTTGTCGTGTACTCGCGCGAAGCTAGAAGTTCTCTGAAACAGCTCGTTTCAGAGAGCTTCTAGCCTCGCGCGAATATGCGACGAGGCTGGAAGGTCTCGGAAAGCGTCCGAGTTCACTCAAATGCTCTCCGGGTGCTTCCAGCCTCGTGCAGGTGCACGAGGTTGGGACAAAGTCCCCGCCCTGGGTGACACCACGATCCTGGACCCCGCCCCCGGTGACATCACTGCCGGCCCCCGCCCCTGTGTCTGGGGAAATCTGGTTAGCCTATATGTAATACTAGGCACATTTTAACAATAACAGCAAGCAATAATTTTGCTATGTTAAGCCCCATCTGTACTTCCCCATCCATGGCTGGATTCCCATTCAAATGTTATGTGAACAGCACAGATAAGGAAACTGGCTGCTTACTAATAATCATTGTCTGGATCAAACAGTTCCTTTGCTGGAACGAAGTGTATGCAGAAACAGGAACCAGGTAACCAGCAGCATTCTCCAGACAAGAAGAGTCTACTGTTTGAGCAGTCCCAACTATTCAAGCAAACAAAAGATGAGAACCCAAAGGGCTTGCTAATGAGGCACAATGAGGCAGCTGCCTCAGGCAGTGGAGTAGCAGAGGCAGCAACAAGTGCCTGCCTCCACCAGCCTACCCACGATGTCATTGGCTGGCTGAACAGCCATTCCAATGCCCGCTACCCCTTCTTTACCCACATCAGTGCTCCCACTGCTGCTGCTCCTTTCTACCCCTCAGATCCCTTAAAAAGGCAGAGGCCAGGCATGGAAGGAAGTGGGATGCTTTAGCCCACCACTACTCCAGTTCTTTCTCTGCCTTCTGCTTCTTCAAAGGGGAGGAGCAGCAGTTGCCAGCACCAAGTGAGGGAGGAAAACGTTGGTGGGGGGGAGTTCGCAGGGAAGGGAGAGATGATGGGGAAGATCAGAACTAGATATCATGAGGCAAGAGATGGGGAGATTGTGGGCAGGAGTAGGGGACAATACCCATTGACAAGGAATATCAATAAAATACAATAAATAATCTGAAAAAGCAACAGCTTTTACAAATGATATCACATGATTGCCCACGTAACCTCCACGAATGACACAAGGCAAGGGTTGGAATGAAACTGGACCACATTTATTAATTCAGTGTTAAGCAATGTGTTGTATGATACCCTACATCCGGTACCTATCTCCTCAACACTCCTCTTGCTTTAGGCACCTACCTTGGAGGAGACAGCACCAACTGTCTATTCCCCCTTCCAGCGTCCTCACCCTGACTCCAATCTGAGCTTGTCTACCAATGATCCTACGTTTTCAGCATCAGCCCCATGGAAAGGAAGCCAAATTGCACCACCTACTACAATCTTTGTCAGACAGCCTTTGAAACAGACTTTGCAAGCCAAGCCCAAGGAGCCAAAGACCTGTATCCCCAAGCCAGACAGCCTCTTAAGAGTGGTTCTCATTCCCTTAGTGATTCTTGCTTACGTAACCACTCCTTATTCCTACTCCCTGTCATGCACTGTACCTGCCAGCTGTGGCTTCCATGGTGAAACAACACCGCATTCAAAGAACAGCTTCAAGTAGGAAAATATTCATCCCCAATGGTCAACCAGGTGAATAAAAATTCTTACCCTGTCCCATAGAGGCAACCAGCTCGCATCAGACTATTCTAACAGGTGGGTGTGATGGGGTTGAATGTTTTCACAGATGCTCAATGCTGGCGAGAGGCCACAGGCACAAAATGGCCAAACAAACCCTACTCCCAGCTGATCCCACTTCACCCCCATGCTGCTGCTGCTGCTGCTGCTGCCGCCGCCACCTCCTCCCCACTGCTGAACAAGCTGCAATGATCCACTTCCTGCTCACCTGAGGGAGAAGCAGATCATCCCCCTCCTTACCTTGCTCTCCATGCAGTTTCCTTAAAGCTGCAAGTGCAAGACTTCCAGCTCTATTTCCATGGACAGTGCACTCTGTCCCTTTAAATCAAACCAGAACTCTTGCACTTCCGGGTTTGATGAAACCACATGAGAAGCACAGAAGGAGCTTCTCCCCCCCCACTGCAGTGCCACCACAGCAGAGGCAGCAGCTGTGGCGTCAGTGTGGGGTGGCACTCCAGGTTGCACCAGCCCTGGCTGACCCCATTCAAAATGCTTCCTGAAAGGGAAACGTCTTCAGCATCTTCCTCCTGCAGCAGGAAGTTACAAAACTGTGGTTCTTTTGAACAAAATGGTGTAGTGGTTTGGGAGTCGGACTTAGACCTGGTCTAAGATCCAGGTTCAAATCCCCGCTCAGCCACGAAGCTTCCTGGGTGACCTTGGGCCAGTCACTATCTCTCAGCCCCACCTACCTCACAGGGTTGTTGTGAGGACAAAAAGAAGGGGAGGAAATATGTACACCACTCTGAGCTCCTTGGAGGAAGGGCGGTATAAAAATGTGCAAAATAAATAAAATAAAATAAAAAAGACCTGGCCCTTGTCACTTGTCGTGACCAAACCAGCCTCTGATAGTGGCAGTAAGCATAGGAGTATACAGACTTGAGAGTCTGAGGAAGTTGTATGTCCAGCCGATGGCTTTGCACGACAGTTCCAAGCAATATTCATCTCCTCTCAAGCACCAGCCAGATGGCCATATAAGCCGCACGCCAGTACTTAGGGAGGAGGCTGCGCCTGCCACACAATCTCAGTGCTTTGGTCACTGTTGTGTGAGAACCCAAAAAGGACAAAAGAAATTAACATTTGCTATGTTTCTGCCTGTACAGATCAATTGCAGATGGGAAACTGGCAAACAAATATAAACAAAGTATTTCAATAATATGAATAATTTTTAGAAATGCTGGATTTCTTACAGCAGTGCACAATGAGATCCATTGCAGATGGCAGTCTCTCTCTCCAATCGAGACTTCCACTCTGTCCATTTTTCATGAAGTTTTTCCTGCTTGGAGAGCCTCTTGCCTCAGTAGCCATCCTACTTCTGGAGGAGCTACTTTCTCCGCCCAACAAGGGGCATGCTTTTGGCTGCATTTTTCTAGTTTCTCTGGATTCCAAAGCTGTGCAGACCAGTCCCACTTCACAGAAGACATCATACCTCAGGCTACCCAGCAGATTAAGGAGAAGTGATTTATTTTCTCCTCTCTCCCTCTAATATTTGTAACAGCTCCTCTTCTAAAAACCTGCAATCCCGAGTACAGTACTTGATTTGAACCTCCAGGTAATGCTCTCCTTTCCCCCCACTGGGTCATCTCTGGCAGAGAAAACTCAGCCCAGCTGGCAACCTGACTCTCATTTTCTCTTTCCCTCCTTCACGTAACCTGTGTCTGTCCCAATAGAGTATTCACAAGTATTCACAAGTATTCTTTCACCCACTACCACTTAACACCCCAATCCTAACTAAATGCTGCCGACAGGTCACAGTGGCGCCTGCATGGGCTTGGCTGCATCCTGTGGACAGCTGAAAACCATGCGAGAGCGGAGAGAGAATGTTTTATTTATGCTTCTCCACTCCCGCATGGTCCCCAATAGGTCTACTCGAATCCGCACCAGCTATTTAGAGTACCCGCATGGTCTGGTCCCCATAGGTCTACTCCAGGGGTGCACAACATACGGCCCACGGGCCGCATGCGGCCCGCCTGGCGATTTCCCGTGGCCCGCAAAGAAATCAGGGGTCCCAGAGAGCAGGCGCTCTCTGGGATCCCCAAGTTCTTTGCGGGCCACGGGAAATCCTCCGTGCCCCAGACGCGGCAAATTCCGCTGCGCACACTGCTCATTCGGCTCCTGGCTGAACGCCAGGAGACTCCAGGCGGGCGCTTTGATCGCCGCCAATCAGCTGAGTCTCCTGGCGTTCAGCCAGGAGCCGAATAAGCAGCGTGCGCAGTGGAATGAGCCGCGTCTGGGGCACAGAGGATTTTCCCGCACCTGGAGCTTTGCAGCAGCAGCAGAAACAAGACCTCAAAGCCATCATGAGCAGCTTGGAAAACTCTCCGATGCTTTGAAGAGGAAGTGCCCAGCCGCAGAACATAATACTCGGGACTGCATGTCCCAAATTACAGGCAAAAGGAGAACAGGAGGGCGAAGGGAGGAAGGAAACCGGCAACGCACAGCGTCCCTCCGGAAACTGCACCCGCTGCTTTTAGAGAGCGAGAGGCTGCTTTGAGTTGAGGCAGGCATGAAGAGCAGGCATGAAGAGAGGCGAGCAAAGAGAACCACGGCAAACTGTGAGTGGGGTTGCCTGTGGGAAGGGGCTCTTCAGCGGCTGGCAGCAGCTGTGAGTGGCTCCCCTCTCCCCCTCCCGTTCTCCCCCTCCCCTCACGGTGGGGGCCTTTCTCCGAAGCGATGGAGCAGGGCAATCCTGCTGCGCCACTCTGGGCTTTCTTGGTGAGTTTTATACATGTTTTTACGTGGGAAATGTGCTTTTTGGGGGTGGGGGAGTTGAGAGAGGGACTTGGTGAGTTTTATACATTTTTTTTACGTGGGAATGTGCTTTTTGGGGGTGTTGTGATTTTTGTAATGTGCTGCTTTTTGTAACTACTGTGCTTTGAGTTTGAATCAAATTTCTGGCTTGCATAGTGATTTGTGCTTTTTAAAATTTGACTGGTGGGGAGGGGAGTTTTGCTTGCAAAGGAATCAGGCTTGTTGTGATTTTTGTAATGTGCTGCTTTTTGTAACTGTACTGTGCTTTGAGTTTGAATCAAATTTCTGGCTTGCAAAGTGATTTGTGCTTTTTAAAATTTGACTGGTGGGGAGGGGGGGTTTGCTCGCAAAGGAGTCAGGCTTGTTGTGATTTTTGTAATGTGCTGCTTTTTGTAACGTGAGTTGATATGGTTTTAAAAAATTAAAAAGAGAATTTTAAAAAATATGTTGCTTTTCGTGATATTTTCCGGCCCATGGACACGCCCCCTGTGATGTCACTTCCTGAGGAAGTGACCACGGTTCCTGGACACGCCCCCTGTGATGTCACTTCCTGAGGAAGTGACATCACGGTTCCTGGACACGCCCCCCGTGCGGCCCCGGAGAAGTTTGGCCTGTTCATTTCGGCCCCCACCTACTTCCAAGTTGTGCACCCCTGGTCTACTCGAATCCACCGCACCAACTATTTAGAGTACAGCAAAGATGGTACACCAAAGTAGACTTTGAAGTTTCAAACTTCGCATTTCAAACTTTGAAGTAGTCTAGTTCAGTCGAGGAGAGTGAAGGAGGCATGGCAGGGACAAAATAGGGGTTAGGATATTGACGGAGTGGTCACAGGGGAGGGGCAGTGTTCTGCACAGATTAGCATTCTGTTTTCAATGGCCAAATACCTCTGAAAGCTTATAAGCATGTAATGAAGATTATGGTGTTCCCTTTTGTTTGTTCTTGACCTCTGGTAGTCATTTGACTTCTGAACATGAGGTTCTATTTAGCTGTCATGACTAACAGCCACTGCTAGATGTCTCCTCCATGAATCTGTCTAGTTCTTTGAAAAAAGCCCTCAAAGATGGTGGCTATTGACACACTGTGTGCTGTGTTTTCAATCAAAACACAAATATCAGTAAATCAAATGATTTAGGCTTCCTATCAGAATGGCTATTCTCCCATGATCCTTCAGGATTCCTTTGGTTTCAATCATGATAATGGAAGCACCATTAGAACACCTTGTTCAGGAAATATACACGTCTCCTGCCAGGGCAAGCAATCATCTCGTGGCATGATGCTTGCTTCTCTCATGGTGCTTGAAGCGACTCTGGAACTTGTCAGCCTCATTATGTTGCTCTTTGATTGATTTTATGTATTTCCTTAAAAGTTTGACATCTTGAACCCATTTATTGCATCTCTCACTACTGTGTTTCATCCACTATCCTTTTAAAGGATTTGACATGGATTGCCCTATAACCATGTCTTTTTTTTAAAAAAAAAAAGGGGGGGACATTTTTTGCAGTCTAAAACACATGATTGCCATCTTCATACAACAGCTTTCCTAAATGTATAAAGACAGACAAGTTGAGAATTCATTGTAAACATTATTTTTTTAAGGATTGGACATATTCAGGAAAGATAACTGTATCATTGACTATTAATCATGACAGCTAAGTGGACCTTCCAAGATCAGAGGAAGTAGACCTCATTTGGAGAAGGCCCACAGCAAAATGGTAGAGCGCTTGTTTAGTTCCCAGTATCTCCAGTCAAAGAATTGCCCTGTTTGAAACAGGCTGTTTCAGGCCCAAATCTAAAGTGGGATATCTCCAAGAAGGTATACCATGTGCATGAACAATTACTTAGGCTATCACTGATCATATAACGAATATCTCTGTTTATAATCTGGTACACCTGCAACTCTCTTCAGTATTTCCTGTGGTCGTAGCAGTTGCAACAGCACCAGTGAAGCCTCAAAATCCTACGGACTAAGCAGATCTGCTCAGCACAGCACTTATACATTTTAGGAACAACAACAACAACAACAACAACAACAACAACAACAACAACAACAACAACAACAACAGAAGTGGGATATTTTTAAATACTCATCAACGTTCCAAGGATGAAAATGAAAAGCAGCACCTCTTCTTCACAGATAATCTCCTGGGCAGGGTCACTTTGACTGGAATTAAAACCTCACGCTGGCTCTGCGGACAAGAAGAACTGTATTGTTGGCAATGTAGGCAGACTGAGTGAGAAGAGGAAAAGACACTGTAACAGGGAACCCAAGGCAGGCAGGGTGACAGAGTCCACAGTCGAATGGAAGAGAGGAACCTGAGTGAAAAGCAGTAGTGACAGTTGCCTGAAAAAGGACATGCAGAGAAGCAGGAAATGGAGGAAATGAGGGACCAATAAAGGAATGAGTTAGAAAAGCCTGAAGATTAGGTGTTGTATATCTTTGGCAGGAAGTGGAGGTAGGAACAAGCCTGGTGAGAAGTGAAAGCTTCCATATAGGAGACAGGATGGCTAAAGAAAGCAGGACTGAGTGGATGGTAGGTAGAAAATAAGGGATTTGAGGAAACAATAATTGGTGAAGGCAAGGAATTTTAAAAAAAGAGGGGCCAAGAAATGGTGGAGCTAGGACAAAAGTACTTCAGCTTGAGACAGATTTAACAAGCAAGCTAACAGTAGCTTTGGCCCAGCAAATCACCAGAACACTCAAAAGCTCTTTCGACACCTCATCACTTCTTCACTATCCCTACCACAACTTCAGAAAAGGGCTATAAAGCAGTGATGTAGACGTGAGTCTATTGACGAGTCAGACTCAAGTCCTGTCAGTGACTTGACTCGGACTTGACTTGGTGATTGTAAAAGACTCGAAAGACTAGACTCGAGACTCGGAGCCTTTTACAAGAAGTCCAATTTTATTCAGGTTTAAACCCGTTTTCCCCATTAAATAGATAGGGACTCGCAATTTGCAACCAAAGACTCGGGACTTGGGGGCAAAGACTTGGAACTTGACTTGAGACTTGGACCCACAGACTTGGGACAACTTGAGACTTAGAATCAGAGACTTGATCCACATCCCTGCTATAAAAACCCAGATTCCCAATCTATAGTCCACTAATCTCTGTGTGTGGTAGCAAGAGACTTGTGATGAATGGCACGATCAAACTAATCAAGTGATGAAGTGCATGGATACAGTTCAAACTGGACCACTGTGTGTCAAAAGCGTGATCCATCAGCTGCTTTGGTAAACTCTCCTATGGCTTCCCCCCCCCCTTTTTCTTTTGAAACTGCCATATGATGATTTCACAAGAAGTGCCAAATTAAATATTACACACTAATGTCATCTAAGATGCTAAAGATTATTTGAAAAGATGAATGATAGACATGTACAAAGAGCAAAGTAATTTTCCTCTATATTAAGATACTCTGTCATGCTGCTGCTGCTTTCCTAGGGTTACAAGGCTTTGTTTCATCAGAATTATCTCTTGATTTATCTTTAACTGAATTAGATTTCTGTGTTTTCTGTCTATTTTCTTGTTGCTGGCTTACTTAAGTAGCAGAGCAATTCTCAACAGAAGGCTCGGAAGGAGAAAGCTCATACTGTCTGGCTCCAGTAACCATAATCTCTATTACCACTCATGCATCTATCAAAATTAGCTCATTTTAAAGTCCATAAAATCCATTTGCACAACAGGAGAATCAAATAAACTCCCTATTTTTATTTTAAATAAAAATCTTTATTATCCAGGACTTTCCTCGGTCATATGATTTCCAAGAATATTCACTGCTCCTATAATATATCCTGTTACGGTTGCCTCAAGCATTCTTTAAAAAGAAAAACTCGCCAAGGAAATATCCAAAAGAAAAAAAGGAAAAAATTGCAAGGGCAGAAACATATTCTCTTGGTAATACAAATTCTTTGTGATAAATGTATGATTGCCATGTGTATTATCAAATATTATCCTTAGGAAGATGGGATGAAAGGTTTGTCAGTGGTCAACTTGTTCACCATCATTGTGCTCCCCTGGAGCCTCCTGTGTGTTGGATGCCAAATCCAACATTTCAGATCTGCTTATTTATTTACAGTATTTTTATCCCGCCTTTCTCCCCGAAGGGACCCAAGGCAGCTAACACTGCTTT
Organism: Plestiodon gilberti rubricaudatus; assembly: GCA_026170595.1. Classification (NCBI taxonomy): domain Eukaryota; kingdom Metazoa; phylum Chordata; class Lepidosauria; order Squamata; family Scincidae; genus Plestiodon; species Plestiodon gilberti. The sequence continues at coordinate 70,306,914 of JANXHW010000001.1, forward strand.
AACATGTCAGCAAGTTCAATTAGATATACTCCTCTTCCAACCTTTCTTTCAAAGAGGGGACTGGGATTGGTAGAGTGTACAGTGTGTTGAACCTTGTTTACTCATTCAGGTTCCACACAGAGGTTAATGTTACAAGTTTATGAAATAAGGTTCTATGAGTCCTGGTGGGACTTAAACACATGCCTGCAAGCAACAGGGGTTCTCCTAGGCCAGTGTTTTCCAACTTTTTCAACCCTTGACCATTGGCGACTATTGGCCGCGGCTCCCCATTACATTATGTTGATGCCTGCCAATTGGCATTGCACTGTTTTCTGAGAGGATTCCATGGTACTTTGTGGCTCCCCAGGCTGGTTTCCATGGCTCCCCTGGGAGCTAAGCCTCCCAGTTTGGGAACAACTGTCCTAGACCAAGGGAAAAGAGGGCCGGTGGAAAGCTGAACTGTACTTTGGGGGCTGTGTGCTGTTAACTCACTGTGTCTGAATGGCTACAAAACACGCAGAAGGGCAAGAGAATGGAGCAACATGTCCAGAGTGTACACAAAAGAGGTACAAAGATAAGAGTGTATGGAATAAAGTTACAGTGGCAAAGATGTAAGACACTGGGGGGGGGAGGCAAACAGACAACCAAGAGGCAGAGAATCTGGAGCCTGCAAATTCCAACAACAGTTGAGTGGCAGCTCAGAAAGGAGTTGGCAAGTGATACAGGTTAAATAGGAGCAGGTTCCGGTTAGAAAAGGGGAAATTCAGAAACATGGAGGTCAGAGAGAGTGAACAATCCTTGGAGATGACAAGATTAAGCATATTACAACCACAATGAGTTTAGGGGAGGCTCGAGCAGAAACAACAGTTTGTCTTACTATTAATACAGCAGTCTCTTCCAAGAACTTGCAATGAGGACTTTGTAAAAAAATAAAATAAAACGGGGGATTTTTTTTTATAAAAAGAAAACGGCACATTTTAAGGACAGAAATCAGGTTCCTTTACTTTGTCTTGGTATTATCAGAGATGAATGAGTGCAGAATGAGGTGGTGATGGGGGCGGGGGAAGGGCAGATCATGTGCAAGCCATTTTGGCGGCACTGCATCGGCGGGTGAGGGGTAGAGCCCTTAAGCCCTTTGGAGAAGGCAGATTAAAAATCCAACAGAGAGGAAGCTCCACTTAACAGAGCAGCATGGATAGGCAGGGCATATTTTCTCTGTAGTTAAGCTTTAAAAAGATGGGTGTAGGAACTTAAGCCTGGCTATACAGACAACTTTTGATCTGGAAGTACTTCCACATTAATACAGATCTGTGAAACCCAAATGACAAGTTATGTCCACATTCTGTTTGGTAAAAGCTTATTTTCACTGCCTTGTAGCACTCTTGTAGGACTGCAGTTCCGTTCGGAGCCATGGTGGAACAATAGAGGGTATTTAACCCCATTTGCTACTATCTCTGTCACTAGGCTTACCATAGTCTCGGATCCGGCCGGGACAATCCTGGTTCCGGTGCCCAAATCCCGGGCTCCTGGCCCAGTCTCCTCTTCGTCCCATCCGGCTGGGACTGCCCCACTGCAGCGCTAATGCACTGCATCTTCGTTCAGGCCTGGACTCTTTATGCACCTGCGTGAGGCTGGAAGCACTCCAAAAATGTTTGACTTCACTCGGACATTTCTAGAGACATTCTAGCCTCGCGCAGGCACGCGAAGAGTCCAGGCCCGGTAGGGATGGCTGCCAGGACATGTGGGACAGCTCATCTCACGGCACTTAAGAACTGCTAATTTGCATAGCTCTGTATGTTGATAGCTAAGAGGAGGAGCAACCTGGCTGAGGATAATCTCTGTGAGTGAATAGCCTTTGATGCAAGGTAGTCTGCTGTTGTGTAAACAGGCTTCACTTCCATTTGGTGGTCTTTAGCACATGCAAAAGCAAACTCCCAAAGTTATTGAGACTAAGCTTGAACATGGTACATCATGAAATCCCCTTTCTGAATTGTTTGTAAAATGGACCTTGCTGTCTCCATTTTGAATTTTTTTCTTTACTACCAGATGGTTCAACCACTTCAGGTTCAGCACTGCTCTGTAATCTCCTGTTTTCTTCTTTACCAGAAAAAAGGATCCTCAGCCTCTCTGTGATCCGGACACCTTCTCTATCGCTCCTATTTCTAAGAGGTGATCTATTGCTTGTACCATTGCCAGGTGTTTTTCGTTCGCCCTGTAACATGGTACTCCCCCATAATATAGTTAGGGATGCACCCTGCCTCTACCAGGGAAAAACAGAGTTTATTTACCTGAGAACTCCTGTTCCTGGTAGAGGCGCAGGGTGCGTTCCACCTACCACTTTCATCGCTCAGCGTCCTGCTTTTCAAAACAGAAAAGAAGGAGACTGTTGTTGGATAGTGAGGGATGTCTGTACTAACATTTTATCTAAGTTTTTTTAAAAAAAAAAGAGAGAGAGAGAGAGCTAAGGATCTAGACTGATAACACTACTAAGCGGAAGAGAGGAGAGTTTTCCAGCTATGGTATTTGGACTGGGGAAACAGTCAACCTCCCACGAAGGAGAAGCGTTTACAATGGTCGAGCCCACCTCGAGCTGGCGTACCTCGTACATTTTACAAACAGCCAGCTCGAGGTAGTCAACGGTTAACCCTACCTCGAGCTGTGTCTTCCTTTATTTGAATACACAGAGGAAAATGTTTCTCAAATTAAAATATGTAAATCTGTGTATATTGTCAAAGTCAGGACCATATGAGCTCCCTCTTCTGGGGGTGACAGTCAGATTTTGTGTATGTGTTTCAACATTATTCTAAACTTTTTATTTCTTTATGATAGGAAACACAATAAAGGCACAATAATAGCTATTTTAGATTATCAGAAAAATGCAGATCAATTTAAATCCAGATTTTTACATAAATGGAATATGATTATGTATTATATGCAAAGTCTTCCAATCTATGTGTGCAAATAGACAGACAATTTAGGCATGAGGCACTCTGCACGTGCTCAGAGATGCCCAGTATTGAACAGAAAAATCAATAACTACTGAAAATGTGAGTAAATATCTATTTATTAATATGTTGGTTTTCGGGCTCATGATACGCCCCCTGTGATGTCACTTCCAATCGAGCCGGCTGGACATGCCCCTGTGACATCACTTCCAGCGGAAGTGACATCATGGTTCCTTGACCCACCCCCGTGGTGTCACTTCTGTCCCCCTTCTAGTCCTGGAAAATCTGTTAAGCCCCCCCTCTCTCTCTCTCTCCCTCTGTCTGCCTCTCTCTCTCTCTCTCTCTCTCTCTCTCTCTCTCTCTCTCTCTCTCTTTCTCTCCCCCCCCTCACACATACACACACACCCCTTATTAAAGGACAAACGTTGTTGGGAAAAGGGGGAGGGGAACAGATCAGTCAGCGAAAGGACTCCTTTTCCTATGGTAAAATATACTACCTGGCTAGGTTGCTATCAATTAACATACACAGGAGTAGAGGCTGGTTAAGGTTTCATAATAAAAACTTTACTCACAGTTTCATAGTTGTATGTACATCTTCTGAAGTATCAGAGGTTCCTGCTACTTTGGAACAGAGAACCCTAGAGCTGTTCTCCTTGAATGAACGTGTGTGGGAGAGGGGATATGCAGAAGTGTAACCTCCCACCTCTGCTCGCCACCTCTCTGAGTCGCGATCAGCTGGACTCAGAGGGGCAGCGCATGAAGGCGATTACATGCCCCTGCTTTCGCCTCAGAGTGCTCCGAGCCAAAAGCAAGGGCAGGTGATTGCTTTCGTGTGCGGCCCCTCCAAGTCCAAGCGATCATGATTTAGAGGGGTGGCGCATGGAGGCATACAGGCAATTGGCTGCCCCCGATTGCCTGTCAGAGCGCTCTGAGCCAAAAGCAAGGGCAGCTGATTGCCTGTCTGCCTCCATTTGCTGCCCCTCCAACTCATGATCGACTGGACTCAGAGGGGCGGTGCGTGGAAGCAGGAGGCAATTAGCTGTCCCCGCTTTCGGCTTGCTGAAAGCGAGAAGGTGGGGGCGCTGGGGTGGGTGGCATTGCGCTCTCCCTTGGCATTGTGCCCAGAGCAGCTGCCCCTCAGGCCCCACCCTTGTAATGTTCCTGGGGTATGGTCTGCCATTGTGGAGACAGAGCACACATCCTCCTACATGCTGGGGTAGAAGGAAGAGATGATGTGTGAGAAAAGGCAGGAAGGAAAGAGCATTAAAGACCACATCTCCTGCAAGGATCATAAAGGGCTGGTAAAAGGTCTTAGGTGTCTGGATAGTACACTGCCCTCCAGAGTCCTGCAGGTGGCGATGCATCCAAAATGCCAACAAAAAGTCACATGATTAGGAAAATCAGACATTAGCATAGACAACACTTCCTCATTTCTCATTTATGACTACCCCTGCATGGCTGTGGTGATGGGGCCACTGTATGGGGGTATTTTTTACACGTATGGGGCAGGACATAGTCATAGGGTTAAAGAGCCTCAGTCCAGAGCATGGACATCACTGGATGCTTTGTCATTGTGACTGTGCAATTCACACCAGTCCTTTGTGAAAAACAACAAACACTTTGTTGAGGCCACTCTACATGTGATGGCAGCAAAGCTCCCTGGCAGACAATAGGAGAGCCCAGCTGAGCCATCTCCGAAGTATTTTTTCCCCAGATGAACTTTGATGCCAGAGGTGTGCCCACCTGGGAGAAAAACAGCTGTGACGCTATATGGGTAGAAGTGGTGGGTGGGGAGATATTTCAATGCCCCCATGCTGCACCTTTGTACCCCCATGACTGCTTTACATGTGATGAAGGCAGACCTATGTTTGAAGGCATGGTGCTTCCTCCATCAAACATCATTCGGCCCTGAATTAGCTGCTGACGTTGAAAAGGAGAACCATGTTGTTTTTCCCATGAGCAAACTGCAAAGGAGACTAAAAGCCTGTGTCTTTGCTCAGTCAGGAAGAAGTCAATCTGAGCCAAATCAATACTGCCAGCCCTCCGCTCATGATCAATTCAAAATACTGCCCCATTAAAAACCAGTTGCCATTCAGAGCTCTAACAGCTAAACACCGAAATGGAGAACAAGGTCTGGTGCTGAGCCTTGGCAAGCCCCAGCGCCAATTAATCCCTGTGCGCTCTCTGTCATGATTTTTGACATAATGTTCGTCATCTCGTGTCGTGTTTGCCATGGCTGCCCAAGGAAAATATTCCAGTGCGTCAGGAAAGAGGCCGGAAAGAAAAGAAAACTATTTCCAGTGATTGACTGGCATGGCTTCGCCAAGGTCCTCGCACCCCTTCTTGTTCACATGCAAAGTGAGATATAATCTCTGGTGAGATGAAAGCTCTGAGAGCTGATAAGATATGAGGAAATGTTTAATGGCCTTGTTTGCGCTGTCCAGTCTGATAGCTAAAAAGAGTACTTGTATGATAAAATCTTAAATCCCTGAAAGTAATTGCTTCTGACATCTCCAACTATGCAGCAGGCTGCCCAAAACAGTGCTGTTCGGATACAAATTCTATGGCTAATGAAGTGAGAAGAACACAGTGTAGATACAAATTAAAGCCTCCTTACAATGAACAGCCCGCATTGCCTCTTGTTGTTGTCTTTTTTAACTCCCTTGTTTTGTGTTGAGAGGAGATAAATAATCTGTGGGAAATAATCACCCTTTTGTATTTTTAACAAATGCAGCAGCATTGTGATTAACAGCAAGGCATGGCCACAGGGTAACTCGTCTACAGTAAAAAAAACCCACACTCCTCCTAGAACTTCCTTGTGAGGGCTTTTTATAGACGTTCACATTGTTGAGGAAATGAACTATAAAAAATGAACTGCCTCAAAACCGACAAATCATTTACCGTTTCCTCAGTGTCTCAGATGTGTGCGCATGTGTGAAAGGAGCATTTGCTGTGCAATTTATCCCAATACTTTAACCGCTCCATTGTCATCTCATGATGTAGCTATTTAAAAGGTGGGGGGGGGGAGCCTGAGAATATTTGGCACATGAATAAATTAGTCCTCTTTTGAAAACTCTTCTTAGGCAGGCTTACCAGATCGCCGACCGGGACGTTCCGTTTTGCCCTTAAGTGCGGCGGGGGGGAGGGGCGATAGGAGACGGAGCGCGCTTAAGGGCGCTCTGTCTCCTATCGCCCCTCCCCCCTGCCGCACTTAAGGGCAAAAAGGAACGTCCCGGTCGGCGATCTGGTAAGCCTGTTCTTAGGTGCCTTTGAGACAAAGTTTAAGCATTTCTTTCGTTTTGTTTTTGAACAGAAAGAAATGTGTACAAACTCTATGGCCTGGTTCTAGGCAGCTCCATGCATTCTGGGAGTGGGTGGGGCCAATGCGCACAAACTATCAGGGACCACAGGAAGGTTTCTGGGTTGACTTATGAACAGAAAGTTTCATGGGTTAGAGAAGTGATTACTATACTCAGGTGTTCAGAGGGCAAAGAAATGTTAGAGGAGCAGACATAAGGAAAGCAGATGGTTGTTTAATGGTGTATATCAGGGTCCCATCTGCATGCTATCATATCCATAGGCACATTATAAACCTCACCTGATATTCTGCGATACAGAAATAGTCAACAACTTGAGGAGCTGCCTTAAAATGGTCCGTCTAGCTTAGTACTGTTGACACTGACCAGCAGTAGATTTGCTGTTTCAGAGAGAGGGCTCTTTCTCAGCCCTAACCTGGAGATGCCAGGGATTTAAATTAGGACCTTCTGCATCCACTGAGCTACAGCCCTACACCACCACCATCTTGTTTGGGACATTTTTCCAGGCAAAACAGAAGCATTCAGTTCAGCTCGAAGATTTATGGGGGAAATCCTTTTTTAAAAAAAGAAAATTTTGATTTACCCAACATGAGCAGGGCATCTACAAGTATGATTATGAAAAACAGCTCAACATGCTTATCAGTTTCAGAACCTTTATTGGGTTATAACAGGGGTGGTCAAACTGCAGCTCCTGAGCGACATGTGGCTCTTTGACGTATAATGTGCGATGCTCAGAAATATGTTGGCTGAGCTCCTTTTTGCATCACAATATAAAGGATATATTTTCAAGCTTTATAATTATTTACCAGGTATAGACTTGGAGTCCACTGGATTAAAACATAAGTTTCATGTTCATGGTGAGTAAATATATTTAAGAATTTAAATGCTTCTTAAATATTGTGGCTCTCAAACATCTCTCTTACAGCTCTCAAACATCTGAAGTTTCTCGTATGTGGCTCTTACATGAAGCAAGTCTGGCCACCCCTGGCATCTAACATGCTTATCATATTCAGTACTTGTCTCTAAATGGGAGTGGAACCCTAGCAGGGAGCTAAACTGAGGTCTAGGGTACTGATGTCATGAAGACACAGCTTTGATCTCTTTTGAAAATCTATCCCTTAGTGAGCAAGTCTATGCTAAAACTGTCACAGCATTTGAACATCTTGAATCATTATGCACATTAACCTTGAGAGTTATCATGAAAGAGCGTTCACTGATGCACAGATAACCACAAAGTAGACCGGGGGGGGGGGAACTGTAGTAGAACAAGGGTTCATGGTCATGTGTCATCCAAGAATACACTCGCTGTAGAAGCGTTTGCTAATAAAGATGCAGAGAAAGTTTCCCAAGGTCTTAAGGACAATTTTTCAATCAGATCTTTCAATATCATTATGGGCAACACCATCAATTTCATGGAGAAGCATTAGGCACAATTTAACATGCACACCGTCTGCTGGACTTTACCTTTGCATGACTTAAAAGTACTTATAGGGACATTTCTAAATAGCTGGAGAGAGAGAAAAGACAGTGTCTGTACAACCCCAAGCTAACCGTTTGGACAGCACAATCCTACCCAGCTCCTCCAGTGGTGCAGCAGTGGCAGATCAAGAGGCTTTGGAAGGGAAAGGGGATTTCAATCCCCTTTACATCCCCCTTTAAAGGGGACTGAAATCTCCTTTCCCTTCCAAAGCCACCTGTTCTCCATCCACCACTGCTGCACCACTGCAGGGGCTGGGTAGGATTGCGCTGTAAGTCGTCTTATGTTTAGCCACACATTGAATGTGTATGGAATTTTATCTGGCTGTGACTCCAGTGTTTCAGAATATAATTTGAAATTAGGCTTACAGAGTTGACCTGCTTTCTTCATAATGTTGTATCTTACTACACTGCCTATATTTATTTGTTCATTTAAAATCTTTGGGACTATACACAACTGAAGATTTGACCCACACTAGGTTTTATTATGTAGTATGATGCATATTGTACCCAATTTCATTGTTTCTTATCTGAGTGCCAAAAACCAAAGCAGAGTTCAATGCCATAATGAAGCAGTAACAGGGACATCATGCACTCTGGTGCCCATGTGCCACAGACTCATAACTGAAATGAGAAAAAGTGAACTTGATTTGAATATTATGGTTCTGTCACCTTCAAATCCTAATCCAAAAATTCCAGTAGCAATTCTGATATCTGTTTTTGATTCAATCTATAACAGCCCAATCCTATTGGGCTACTCTGCAGGCGGAATGAGTGTTCCACCAGCACTAACTGCCTTATGGCAGTCATGAAACACACTCCAACAGTGTGCAGAGGCACATGCCGTGGAAGCACCGGCTGGAAGGCAGCAGCCTTCCTGCATGTGCCGGTGGATTCCCCTGGACCCGCTGAAGCAGGTAAGTTGGCGGAGGAGTTGGGACAGGGTGTAGGGAGGAATGGGGGCAGGAGAAATGAGGCTACGATGAGAGCAGGGAGGGAGGAACCATGAAGTGGATTGGGTCCAGGAAGGGGAAGGGTTTGGCAGCAGCAGCAGACCCCAAATCCTAGTCCACTTCCCAGACCCAATCCTGCAGCATGGGCCCACACAGACCTGCACCAACAAATTCGCTAGACTGTCCCGACTGAGCCAGATCCCTCTGCCCACTTCCGGGCATTTCTCCCACTTCCGGGCCCAGCCGGAATGCCCCATTATGCCCTCCCCCTGCCCCTCTGCCACCTGGTGGAGACCTTACCTTCCCTGGTGGGTGCTCCATGGAACCTGGGGTGGGTAGAGCGGCGGGTGCCGCAAACATGCTTGACAGCACATTTGCAACACCCTAGACCAGTGGAGCACGTGCTCTGCCGGTCTACTAGATAGGCTGGATTGCATCATTGGTCCATAACACCATAGGGGAAGGGCAAGCGCATGGATACCTAGACTTAAGGCCAAACAAGACATGACTTTAAAGCCCCCTACGCTCTGCCACAGTCCTGATCAAGATTGGGGGCTCCTGAATATACAATTTACAAAAGAAAAAGCAAACGAGATGATTAAGCCTGCCCTCTCACCTACAGTGGCTCTTAGAAGACCAATCCTGTCATGGGGGGGGGGTGTTTATTGCTTTAGATTTTATGTGATTTTTTTTCTTATTATTTTTTCTTATTATTGCAACACTGCACCAAAAATTGCTTCAAAACTGTATTGTTAGTTGAAACAGATTTGAAGCATATGTATCTTAAAAGAGCAAATACAAAACAATAACATTACCTTCTAAAATTTCAAATACATCCATTCCTAATTCTTACCATTGCTTCTGAAACAGCAGCTCAAGAAAAGAAAAGAAAAATATATCTTGCACTAGACAATATATGTGGGAAGAGTGAGTTCTCTGGAAATTTGCTTAGCTAAAAAAAACACTAGGAAGTTGGATAGCTCACAATGAGTATTTGCCAAGAGATATTTGCATGTTTCAGTGTAACGTTAAATTCAAGGGGCTCACAGCAAGCAACCTGTTTTAATCTACAGTTGCAAACGCAGGGTTTTTCACTATAATAAACAACCAAGAACAGAGAAAGTTTTTTTTAAAAAACCCACACATTTTATTTGTGTGAGCTATAGGCAACCATGGTTAGTTTTATAAAAACTGGTCTCAACATTGGCATATCTATGTAGTCATGTATACATTTTCAAGCTATTCAAAGGCTTGTGTGACTTTTTTTCCTGCCAAGGTAAAGCTAGGAACCAATGGAAAAGTAAACTCAGAGCCAAGGGCAGTACCAAGTTGTGCTGAGCACTGGGGCATCATCGTTCAAGGTAGGCTTACCATATTTTCCCCCCCTCAAACCGGGACACCCCCCACAATTAATTAACTAACTAACTAAAAATAAAAAATCAATTTAAATTGAAAAACTGAAGGGTATTGCTGCGCGAAGCACACCCGCATTTTTAAATTATTTATGTATTTAATCTACGGCCCAAATAAATAAATAATTAAAGAAATCAATTTAAGTTTAAAAATCAAAGGGGGCGCGAAGTGCCCTCTATTGCCGCGCGAAGCGTGGTCACAATTTTTATTTATTTATTCATGCAATTAAATAATTAATTAAATTTACTTACCCCATCGTCGCAGTTGTGCTGCTCCTCGTCGCGCTGCTGATCCAGAGGTAGCCTGCCCGTGCTGCCCGAGCCTCCCGGAGGCTCGCACGGCACAGGCAGGCTGCCGTTCACCCACTCCCTGTCATTCGCCCACTCCCTTGCTGGCTCCGTGCCGGTGGGAGAGCGGGCAAACGACAGCCTGCCTGTGCTGCGCGAGCCTCCAGGAGGCTTGCGCGGCCCAAGCATGCTCTCGTTCGCCCGCTCTCTCGCTGGCTCCGTGCCGGTGAGAGAGCGGGTGAACGGACTACTCACCCGCTCACCGCTCACCGCCGCATCATGCCCTCACGAAATTTGGCCGCCGAAATCTTAGATCTCGTGAGATTTCATGAGTCAAGATGGCAGTGCCCAGGTAAGTTCTTCAATTTTTAAAATGGAGGCGGTGGCGGAGCTTACCAACCAGCCCAGAAAACCGTTCCGGGACGATTCCAAGAATGGAGGGCCATTTCCGGGACGAATGGTAAGCCTAGTCCAAGGGGTCTTTTGAGCATGTAGAAAGGGTGCACATGTATGTACCCCCCATGTGGCTTACCCTTTTTCCCCTTGCAGCTCCCCCTGACTTTCCCTCTCTCCCCTCCCTTGTTTTCCTCATCTCCACCCACCTACCCTCCCAAAGAAAGAAGAGAGAAGGTTTGAAATATCCAGCCAAGTGTTTGGCTACAGGCCTCTCTGGTTTGCCTAGTTTCAACACCACATATCAAGCACCCAAATACAGTTGTGAGGCAGATGTACAGGTGGGCCCCCATATCCGCTGGGGATATGTTCCAGGCCCCTCCGTGGATACTTGAAACCGTGGATAAGAGCGAACACCCCCTCCATGGTTTCCTGAGGGGGCCCCCCACCCTGCCTCCCCTGCAGGCAGGCATGCTTACCCCCCCCAGCTCTTATTTTTCTTTCAGTAAGCTTTGTTTCTTCCTTAAAACAAACAGAGAAGCAGCCTCCATTGCAGGCAAGTAGAATGAGACTAAGTCCTAGAGAGGACTGTTAACCTTGCAGAGCCTCTCTAGTACTTAGTCTCATTCTACTTGCCTGTAATAAGCAGCCAGAGGCTGCTTCTCCTGTTTCTTTAAGGAAGAAACGAAACTTACTGGGAAAAAAGTAAAAGCCTGGGGGGTTCCCCACAATCCGTGGATAACTGAAACCGTGGATAGCGAATCAGTGGATATGGGGGCCCACCTGTACTAGGAAAAAAGCAACAAGACCTAGAAAGTGCTTCATTCTCCTAAGATGTCAAATGGTCATGTGAGCTGTGGCATCCAGCACAGATGGAGGGGGGGCTTTCCCTTCTGTTGGCAAGGCAACAATGTCATTGCCCTGCAGCAGAGCCTGGAAATTGCCAACAGCCCTCCAGCTGGGGGCAATCAGGTTAGGAGGGAAGCGGGCAATAGAAGGAAGGTGGAAGAGGAAGGATGGATCAATAAGGGAGAAGGAGGACGAGGAGGAGAGAGAGAAAGGAAAGGGGAAAGAGAAGGAGCATGCAAAAGGAAAAGGAAGCAGAATAACAAGAATGGCAGAAAGAATGGAAGAGGGAGAAGGCTGGGGGGAAAGCGGACTGGAGAAGAGAGGGAGAGAGAAGAGAGCCAGGAAAGGGGGGGGGAGTAGAAAGCCAGGAGAGAAAGCGGGACTGTAGCCGACAAGTGGAAAAGGAAGGCTAAGGCCCCCTCCCCCTTCACTGGCCAGATAAATTAAAAATAAGGCCCCCTAGGAGGGGCTTCAGGAAGAAGCCTGAAACTTCCCTTTAGAGGGGGCCAGGCAGAGACCCTTGGGCTTTTTTGATAGGAGTTACCCCAATAACCCGAGAGCTCCCCCTGGCCACTCCTCAGCTGGCCAATCACTCCAGGACCACGCCAAAGAAGAGGCTCCATCTAGAGTCCAGCAAGTGCAAGACTGCGGATCTAAGCAAAGCCCCTTAATCTTGTGACTGTATTACCTCCACCATCCCGGGTCTGGGGAAGGACTGTAATGCCACAATAAACGTCTGAGCATGATCCACTTGGCCTCTCTGTGACCCTTCCCCTTCCCCATGAGCACCCCCTAAGTAAGAGCATGTCTTATTCCAGCTCTTATGATGTGGACCTGACTCCCTGGGATGACCGCGAGGGCACAGGGGACACCACAAGCTGGAAAGACTCCCTGATCTGTCCCTTTTATCAGATCTAGCCACGATTCAGTGACAATGTTCTTAGGAAAGGCAACATGAGGACAAATTGTTCCTCTATTCTCTGGCTTGCAAGATCGCACCCTAAGCCGAAGCACAATTTCAGAAATAACCGTGGCTACAATCCTACGTATACTTACTTGGGAGTACCATAAGTCTATTCAGGTCCATCCAAACCTGAGACCAGGTCATGCGGTGAGTTCCAGCTTCCCCCTCCCCATGTCTTTTCGTTCTCCCTACCCCTCCGCATGCATAATGTGCCACAGCTGAGGGGCCCAGGCATCCTCCTCCTCCAACCTCCCTCCCACAATTTTGTCCCACCCCGCCCTATAGCTTTCCCCTAAGAACATCAAGGGGAAAGAACATCAAGGGCCCTTTTGTCCTTCCTTATTGGCTGCTCTTGGGACGTCTTGCTCCAGCCCCTTTTCTGCTGGCAGCATTACACTTCCTGTCACACTGCCACAAAGGGCCACATGCAGTCTGGGAACCAGAAAAAGGTGCTGCCACCCCATTCAGTGTGTCAGCATGGACCCCCTGTCTCACTGGGGCTTTTGGAGAGACAGTCCTGAGTCTACTTGAACTCCACAGGACTTACTTCTAAGCAAAGAAGCATAGGATTGCACCTTGTGGTCTGAAAGTCACCAGGCAGTTTTATGGTAGCTAAGTGAAGCCTCCAACTGCACTGTCATTTACTGCAGGAGGACCGTTTGCATCCTGGGTCGCTATAATACAGCAATTGAATCAGCATCTATGCAACTCAGGCTGCAATCCTATCCACACTTTCCTGGGAGTAAGCCCCATTGAATACAATGGGATTTACTTCCAAGTAGATGTGTGTGTGTGTGTGTGTGTGTGTGTGTGTGTGTGTGCGCGCGCGCGCGCGCGCGCGCGTATACACACACACACACACACACACACACACACACACACACACCGTATTTCTTCTATTCTAAGACGCACCTTTTTTCTCAGATAAGCATCTCTAAAAATGGGGTGCGTCTTAGAATCGATGGCCTCCTTTTTTGTGGGTTTTTCTCTGCATTTTACCTCGCCATTTTGACCCCTCTGTTCAGCGGCGCTCTCCCATGGCTGCTAGCCCGATCCACTCTCTTCCTGAACTTGAGAGCTCGCCCCAGCCCGCCCCCTGCTGCAGCTGATGAATCAGAGAAGATCACACTCGTCAGCGAGGGCTGGCAGGGCATGCTGAGGAGAGTTCCTCTGCTTGAAGTGTCTCCTCCGTGCTCCTATTGACAATTAAAGCCTGCATGCCTTTCCTGCAAAGATGATCAAAGCCTGCAATGCTTTTCCAATCGTCAGCTGGAATGCGAGGCAGGCGCTTCAGCGACGAACTCTCCCCTAGGACTAGGAACCTCTTCCTAAAGGGGGAGGGATGCTACTTCTGCTGCCGCCACCGCTCCTACCGACTTGCGCCCAGCCTGGAAAGCGCCCTGGCTCTCCACCCCGCGAGTGTGCGTGCCCCCAGCCCCCCCTCCGCCTACCACCAGCTGCTGCCAGGTCTCGCCAGCCTTTGCAGCCCCCAGTCCTTAGTACTTGTCAGCAAAGGCGTGCGGGGCGTACTGAGGAGAGTTGTCCGCCTGCCCCGCACCCCAGCTGACGAATGAAGGCGCTTGCCAAGTGGATGTGCCAATGAGGATCCAAGTTTACCGTGCCACATTCGCCCCTCTGCTCAGCGGTGCTGCAGCTGATGAGGATCTTTCCAATGAGGATCCAAGTTTACCGCGCCACTTTCGCCCCCTCTGCTCAGTGGCGCTGCAGCTGATGATCCTCACGCTCAAGCAGAGTCTGAGGGAAAGACACGCAGGAGCTCCTACATGTCTTTCCCTCAGACTCTGCTCAAGTGTGAGGATCATCAGCTGCAGCGCCACTGAGCAGAGCGGGCAAAATGGCATGGTAAAAATCGGAGCGGCGAAATGGAGTGGCAGGCAAGCTGGGGAAAGAGCAGACAAATTGAAGGAAGGTGGTGCGTCTTGCAATCGATGGTATTTGGTTTTTTTCTGCTGGTGTTCCTGAAATTAAGATGCGCCTTAGAATCGATGGCGCCTTAGACTCGAAGAAATATCATGGTTGCTGGTATTTCCATGGTATCAGCCTTTCAAATGTGTTATTTACATCCCAGAGGTAGTTGTTATATGACCAATTTGGTCTTTGCAGGTCAAGATAATTCTGTGCCAGCACTGATTCTGGTTACTTTGATAGTGTAGCCAAACTGCATCCGGCACTTTGCATTGTCGATGAGTGGCACTGGCAGGATATGGTGTAATGCACGTGGACTTCCATTTCAGTTGTTTTTTACAGGACTTATTTTTTACTTGCAGAGCCAACATCAAAACACAGAAAGTCCAAGTCATCAAGAGACAGTTTTGGCATTCTAGAAAGAGTGCCACTGTTGAGACTGTGAGCTCTTTGCTTACATTACTACATAAAGTACCATGTATACTGCTGGTTCTAATCTAAATGAATGAAAATGCAGCTTGCTTACAGCCCAATCCTATCTAAATCCCCACACAGTGATGCAGTGGTGCCGGCGCAGGTACTACTGTATCCTGTGGAGGATTTTTGCCTGCTGGAAGTCTCCTCTGGATAAAGGGACATTTGTCCCCTTGCCCCAGGGTAAGCCCCAGCAGCCACTATGAGTCAACTGAAACCTGCACCAGCTCAGTCACTGTCACAGGTCCACATTGACCCAGGAATGAGGATCAGGCCCAGGAAGGGGGATGGGATTTGGTGTGTGCTGCCACCACCAATCCTACCCCCATCTCGGGCTTTAACCACCCTCCTCCCTGCCCCATCACCTCCCCGTTCCCCCCCCCCCATTCAACCTCCCCTGCCTCCCTCTAACTCCTTGCACAGTACCTGCTCTGACGGGCATGGATCCACTGGCATGCAGGAGGCCACTCTGGCCTCTCCTCCAGCAGGCCTGCAGCGCATACCAGCAGAGGCTGCTTTTGCAACTGCCGTAAAGCATCCCCCGCCGGCGCAACACTAGTTACACCGACAGGAGAGGGGATAGGATTGGGCCATTAGATCCTAAACTTCTTGCCTTGCACCTCATACCTACCACTTAGAACATTCTGGTTGGGCCACATGGCTCATGAGTTAACGCCTTCCCTCAAACAGAAGCTCTCGAATGTTGCCCCATGTGGACAAACTGCAAAGCTCAGTCTTCTCTCACACAAACCTATATGCAAGAGATAGGAAGAGCTCTGAAGTCCTAAGCATCCAAACATCTCTAACTGGGAAACAAAAACATATCCTGCAAAAAATAGAGAATCACTCCATTGTCCTCAGCACCAGTGTCCATCAAGTGGGACACCCTCATTTCACTCTTGGATGTTGGAAGGGGCAAGGGAGGAAGCAACGGGTTCAAAGTCTGCATCGTGGCCTAATCAAGACATACAGAAAATCTGGGTAGATAGAGCATTGGCCGCAGGGGGAGAATGAGCACATCCTCAAACAACCTTTGGCACTTCTGTGGAGAATGCATGCCCTGCTTGAAAAAGAATATCTGAATAAGATGAACCAGATCTCATAGCCCCAACTAACAGTACATTGCAACTGCCTCCCTTTTCAGTTCTTTTTCACCTGGTGTATAATGTCGGCTCTTGTGCATGGGACTCAACGAGCAATTCTTACTGTCAACTCCTGGTGTATGATTATGTCCCAACAAAAGTTCGTATAGTCAGGGCGATGGTGTTCCCAGTAGCAATGTATGGTTGCGAGAGTTGGACCATAAGGAAGGCTGAGCGCCGAAGAATAGATGCTTTTGAACTGTGGTGCTGGAGAAGACTCCTGAGAGTCCCTTGGACTGCTAGGAGATCAAATCAGTCAATCCTAAATGAAATCAACCCTGACTGTTCCCTGGAAGGACAGGTACTGAGGCTGAAGCTCAAATATTTTGGCCACCTAATGTGAAGAGAGGACTCTCTGGAGAAGACTCTGATGCAGGGAAAGACTGAAGGCAAAAGGAGAAGGGGAAGGCAAAGGATGAGATGGTTAGACAGCATCACCGATGCAATGAATATGAAAATGAGCGAACTCAGGAAGATAGTGGAGGACAGGAAGGCCTGGCGGGATATGGTTCATGGGATCACGAAGGGTTGGACACGACTTAATGACTGAACAACAACAAGCAGTTGGGCATTGCTCACAGAGGGACTGATGCTCATTCAACCTGCTTTTTCTGGCAGTTTATCAGAAAACCAAATCTGGTGAGCTTCGGCGTTCATTTTTTTGCCTTAACAAGGCGCTTTAATGGATGTCATTCTCAAGGTTGTAGACATTGTGACAAAAGAAAATAAATTAATACTTTTCTTTCGCCTGCTATAATGCCAACAACCTTGAACTTAATTAATTAAAATAGTAAAGAATCACTCATTGTTAAAGATCCATCTTGGCAACAACAGAAAAATAACCTTCTTGAAATAATAATAGCTATTTATACTGTACAACATGGAGTCCTTTTTATGAAACACCCTATTATGCGGAAGAGCCCGTCCAGTTCGAAAGGCATTATACACAAGATCGACTAGCAGCAATATTTAACAGAGTCCTATTGTCTGCTGCTCTCTAAATTGCAATTTGCCTTCATAAACTGAAAAGAGATTTTTATTCCTTTGGGGATTTTTTTTCTCTTTTTTTGTGGAGGAAGGGAAGGCAAGAAGAGAAATCAGATCTAGGTTGTCAAACGAAATGAGCTTTTTAACCAGCCAGGATATTATAATAAGAAAATGAAGATATTTAAATTCAGTGAGTTCTTAATTTTATTTTTTTTACTTTTTTAATATATAAAATCCCACCATGCTGGAACAATACACCAACAGTCAATCTTCTTTGCAGGCTATATTAGAAGGTAATTGGCTGAGATGTAAGTTATGCATCCCAAGCCAAATGTGAATGTGCTAAGCAGACAAAGAGGTCAATTATCTCTTAGCAAAGCTTGCTACAAAGAAGGAGGTTAGTGCAGTTAGAACATATATTTAAAATGATTAGTCACTTCTATGTTCCAATGCCACTACATTTTTCTCAGCCACATGCTGTATTTACTTAATTTGCATATGGGTTTTTCCTAGAATACGAGTTTTCTTTTTTGCACTACATCATTTTTTGTTTGGTGTGTTCCATACAGCATTACTCTTAAGGAAGAAAGTCTCAAGGGGGAACATCAGCCATGTATTAGTTGACTAGATAAAACAGAACCCCACTGCCTTCCATGCAGGGCCAGCCCAAGACCTCCTGGCCCTGAGGCACTGTGCCAAATGCTGTTCTCCTTACCTAGTGATGCACCAGTCTCTGTTCCTCCCACTTCCTGGATTGGAAAAGGAAGAGGGGCGGAGCAGAAGAGGAAGTGTGGAAGAGAGGAGAGACACTCTAGCCCACCACGCTCCTCTCCTCCCCCAAAACCCACTACCTGCCCTGAACCTCCCCCAATCCGCCCCGGAACTGCCCTGCTACCTTACCTGCTCCGGTGTGGGTTGGGTGAACTGTTGGCACACACCCAGAGCAGTGCAGCTTTTACAGCGCTGGCCCAGGACTCACGGCAGGAGATTGCAAGATCCTCTGCCATAGGCCCTCAATAGGACTGGGTTGTTGTTCTAGTGCTCCAGCATTAAGAGAAGCTCTGCCTGCCCAAATTCTTTCTTCTACACAAGTATTTAGGGGCCCCGTTCTCAATAGCGTTGATCACCCTATGGTGACCAATCAAAAACATATTCATAAAACCTGACGGATTTCAATGGGTGTAAAGGCAAGCACTTTGCTTATTTATTTATCTCACTTTTCAGTCCCTACAGTTCTTTTCAGCGCCCAAATAGCTCACATAAATTAAAATGTAATGCAAACTGCTGCAGGCATTGAGAGGGTCCTTATTTGGATCTGGGGACAGGCATAATAGAAGTATGCATGTCTGCTGCTTCCATTCCCTCTGAAAGCCTCAGTGAGGGCAGCTGGTAGCTTCCAGGAATGGATTCTTAGCTGGAGCTGAATGCAGGCAAATGGAAGGATGTGCCTTCTCTCCCTGACAGCCTCTGTAATAGCAGTTGGTAGCAGAGGGAGGGACTGACTCCCCACGTGAGCTGGATTAAGCCACAATGAAAGGCATCTGACTATTATCTTCTCTCCCCTCTGATGGCCTGTTAGGCTTACCAGATCTCCAACCCGGACAGAGTGCTAGACCGTTAGGAGAAGGAATATGGGCAGGTGTAGCTTGTTAAACCCATAGAGCACAATCCTAGGCATGTCTACCCAGAAGCAAGCCCCACTGAACACAATGGGGCTTGCTTTTGAGTACACATGCCTAGGATTGTGCCTTAAGGTTTAACTAGCTACACCTGCCCACATTCCTTCTCCTAAAGGTCTAGCACTCTGTCCTGGTTGGAGATCTGGTAAGCTTAGCCTAAGTGAGGGTGCGACAGGACAGTCATGTTTGTAAACTGTTCATCATCTATGGATCGGCCCTGTGACTTCCGTGGCAGTTCCTCGCATTCCTAGCTTTGTGTGATCACAGCATGTGATCAGGCCAAGCCATGTGGCAAGCAGCTTACAAGGCCTTGTTATGACCCTGCTAGTCTGTTCCAAGAAAAACAACAGAGTCTTGTGTTATCCCTAAAGGCTAACATTTGTTTGCTGGTTTTAGATTTGGATATCATTTTAAAATGGGCTGTTTTTAAGGACCACAATATAAACAGTTTTTAGAAAAACAATTGTATTTCATAAGTTCTCAAGTTTTCATGACTCGTCCAGATTTCAGAGTTAAAAACATACATCCTGCCAGGAATCTCCATCGTTTAATAAAATATTTAAAATGTTAGTACAGTAAAATATTCACAGTTCTTTACGATTCGCCACCAATATTTGTGGCATCCTCAGAAGAAAGTTAAAAGTCTAAAAAAAAAAAAAAAGTCCTTACTCTTCTGTCTGGACGTAACAGTACTGAGGTCTGACATAACCGTAATCAGTCTGGACGTAACCAATTTGAGGTCTGTTTTAAGTATGGTTACGTCCAGACAGAAGGGTAAGGACTGTTTTGTTTTTTTAGATTTTTAAGAAGAAGCTGGGAGAGAGACATTGGTTAGCAAGAGCTTGCATGGAGACAGCTGCCCAGGCACAGCTGTTAACAGTTTGGCCGCAGCCAGAGAAGCTCTCTCTGCCCTTGAGGGGAGCAGAGAAGAGAAGTCCAGAGAAAACAGAGAAGAGAAGAGAGAAGTGAGGTGTTTGTGAATTTTTGAGCCAAGAGCTCTCCTGCACCAAAGTCCCACTTTGTGGCTGTGGGGGACAGAGCCCCACGCCACGTGCTCTGAGAGAGAGGGAGAATGGAGGCCTGGGGCTGGGCTTTTGTGGGAAAGAGGCTGGGTGCTGCTGGGTGCTGATTGGGTGCCTATCTTCGGCCATATCCAGACATTGCTGCTGCTATTCCGGCCTAACTCTGGCCCAACTCGGGAGGTGGGGTGTTTGACATTTTCGGGAGAGGGCTGGAGTGGGTAAGGTAAAATGGCACCTATGGGTCTCCTCAAATTTAGGGCCACCTTTTTGGTCAACCTAAATTTTAGGTCCGTTTCGGAGCTCGAGGGAGCGTGTCAGAGCTCACCAATGTCTGGATACGTACCTAAGATCAGGAACGCCCCCGTTACGCCCCTGACACACCCACTCTTAGGCCAAACTTAGGACGGAATATCTCCTGGCGCCCGTTGTGCGCATGTGCGGCGCATTTGGTCCATCCGTCCTAAATTTGTCCTACGTCCGTCACAAACGCGGCGTAAATTCGGCCTAAACGGCGCTATTCCGTCCTAAATTCGGCCTAGGGCAATTTAGGATGGAATAACGCCGTTTAGGCCGGAATAAGCCTTGGGTAGGATCGGGCTGTAAGGCTCTTTTTTCCCCCTAACCTAGTTAGGTAGTTTTTATCTCTCAATTTCCTGCAAAATAGCAATGGTATTGGTACTGCCAATGAGACTGCTCCATACAGTTCATATCTAAAACATCAACTGATTTCAAGCTAGTATAGATGAACTATTATCTACACTACAAAAAATCTTATGCACTTTCATGGTGGGTTTACACACAAACATATCCCAAAAAAGTTTTTGCACACAAACATATTCCCCAAAATTGGTAGCCAAATCCTATCCATTCCCCCCCCATCAATGTAGCAATGCCAAAATGCCGACCATTGCATCATTTGGTGGGGGGTGGGATAAGCCAGGAGGCTTCAGCAGGGAAAGTGGATTTTAAATCTCCTTACCCCTGCATTAGCCTCCCGACCTGCAATGGGTCTCCTCAGACCTACACTCGCGATTTTGCTAGCACAAGTCCTAGGAGAGAAGGTGGGCAGGGAGGCTGCTGCTGGAGGGGATAGGTCCTGACGCGTGCCTTTGGTGCCGGATCCACCCCTGTCATGTTCCCTCCCACCCCTGTTTTGCCCCCTCCCCACCCCTGTTCTGCCCTTCCCCACCCCTCCTGTCCCTCCCGTTGACTTACCTCCTCCGGCGAGCAGGAGAGCCAGCAACGACATGGCTGGAGGGCGCAGGCCTTCCCGTCCACACTGCAGGCAGCACACTGAGGTCTCCTCTGGGTAAAGGAACATTTGTTCCCTTGCTAGGGGATAAGCCCTCACTTCCCTTCTGGGTATACTTGGACCTATACCAGGTACTGTATATAGCTGACACAAGTCTGAGTGGACCCAAGAAGGCAGATTGAGGCCAGAAAGGGTAATAGGATATCGGCAGCACCACCCTGTTTCTCCCCTCCCTATCCCATTCCTACCCCTCCCTGCCTTTCTCCCCACCCCACCCCTGTGCTGACTTACCGGGAGACGTGCAGACCCGGCCACTCACCACTTGCAGCAGTGGCCAGGCCGTGCGGAATGGCATGTTGTGCTTTGAAACAGCCATAAAGGGCCGTAAAGGACGCAGTAGTTAAGGTTTACAGACAACAGAGTGGACATATTTTCCTGAATAGCATCTTGTTTATCATAACTGATATTCCTCTGCAATGTATAGCTAGAGGAGCGCTGTTGAGCATGTTCTGGAGTGCGCTTCCAGTCTGTAAATGGCACCAGAGAAAGGGATGTACGTTGTAGAATATGCCAAAGAATTATTTGCAACATGCAGGCACATCTGTGGTTGATAAAGGGGGGGTCCACGGCTGATAAACGAAAGTGGAAAGGGTTCCTTAAGGGTAGGAAATTCAAAAGCCATTGGAGCAGCTCAAAATCATTCATCTGTCAATTGTTGTCTTTATTTAAACAATATGAATAACATCTAGGAAATAAAAAGTGTACTTACACTTTTTAAAGAAAAAACTTTTTTGGCATGAAATCTTTGTATTTCAAAGAAGGTCATGCTCTACTCTATCTGGTAAATGCAGAACAAGTCAAGGCCAGAGCACAAATTAACTATACGACACAGGAATCAGAACATTATGTTTTTAAAATATAAAATATAGCCCCTTGATACTCCATCGTATAATTGACTTTTACTGCTCACAGTTGGGCAATAAAATTAAGAGCTATATTTAAATCAGTTTCTAACACACACCAATATGCTGTAAAGTGAAGTGTGTATAAAATAGATTCTGAAGGGAGGAAGAGAAAAAGAAATATTGAGTAAGTTCCTTTAGGCTACCTATGTACCTAAATAAAAATAACAATTTGATAGTGTACTTCCCGTGCCCTGAAAAGAAAAAGTAAGAGCAAGCATGTTCTCATTTTAGGTGGCAGACTTCACCGTAGAATGGGACACAATTCACAGGGTTTAAATGACCTTCCGTCTGAATGCAAAAGAGAAATGTTGAAATCATTCTCCCGTTTGTTTCATAAGAACATAAGTACCTTTCTGAATCAGGTCAAAGGCCCATCTAGTCTAGTTTCCCACAGTGGCCCACCAGTTGTCTCTGAGAAGCCCACAAGCAGGAGACGAGAGAATCCCCCTTCCCCCCTCATTCTCCCCTCATTCTCCCCTCGAATTCCTCGTTCTCCCCTCCAATTGAGATATACTGACCCTGAACCTGGGGGTAGTGCATAGCCTGTATGCACTACTAGCCTACTAACTAGTAGTCAGTGATAGACTTGTCCTCCATGAATTTGTGTAAGCTCCTTTTAAAGTCACCTAACCTATTGGCCATCACCACATCTTGTGATAGTGACGTTCATAGATTAATTTTGCACTGTGTGAAGAAGTACTGTACTACCTTTGAGCCATTCCAACAGCCCAACCAAATCCTGAGGCAGCCCATAGTGTGCAGCAGCAGAGGCACAACCTCCGCAACAGAGAGGTACCATAAGTTTTAAAAAAATATTTTACTCCACCCTGACATGGTCCCCAATGAGCCTACTTGGATCTGTGCCAGTTCTTTGGCTGGCATAATTCTGAGTGGGTCCAGGGAGCATGTCAAGGCCGGGCCAGAGGCATAGGACATTGGCGGAGCTGCTGCTCGACTAAGTTACCTGCTTCAGTGGGCACTGGGCACTCCACTGGCATGCACCCAGGGCTGCCAGTCATTCGTGCTAGCAGCCCCAGTCCACAAACTGTTGCTGTAACTGCCGTGCCAGTGGCCTGGCCCTTGCGCTGATGGAATGCAAGTTGCATCAGCACAAGACCTGGATAGGATTGGGCCGTAAGTCTCTCACCAGTCATTTTCATTGGATGATGCCTGATTCTAGTTTTGTAAGAAAGGGAGAATTTATACTCTGTATTCTCCCTCTTGCTGGGGGAAGGGGAGCAGTAGCAACACCTCAGCAGCAGCAATACTGTACTTGGGAGAGAGTGGCAGAGCCAGATTTCCCCCCCCCCCGGCGCATGTGCATTTTTTGCTATCTGCAATGTGCTTGGACCTTGTCTTCTGCCTTGCAGGGGGAGGGGAAGTGCGTCAGTAGCAACAGTGGCAGCAGCAGTGAGACAGCGTTATGGCAGGAGTGACATCTGGCCAGCTGGTATCCCCCACCCCTTGGACTTGACATCTTCCTGGGGTGGGAGCATTTAAACTGGTCTGACCCATATGGTGGGTCTCTGCCAGTGGGTCACCACCAAAAGGGGGTCACCGCTTCAGGCTGCCACAAGGGCCAGGGCTCCCTCCTTCTTCTGATCCCTTTTAGGGTTGAGTGGTGTAGTCTGAAGGCGCTGCTGATGAATGCCAGGTAATAAAGAATAAGACCAGCCTGATCCAGCAATTGCATCTGTTTCAGTGTTTCACTGTTATATCATTTCCATGCTTCTTCACAGGAGAGCTTTTACTGCTGGTCTCACAATATATACATGGTATACGGTACTCATTCACTGAGATGCTTTTGGGGGTGTTTTAGATCATCCTGTCTTATGGAATTATGAAGTCAGCCGCTATACACAAACCAAGCGCAGGCTTGAGAACCATGTTGATGTGTTCCTTAGTGAATCTGGTGATTTCAAGTAGGATTGAAAGCATTCTTGGCCATGCTATATAAGATCATGTGCTCTTGGCAAAAAGCTAAAGGCAAATTCATATGACTTTTTGACATAGGCATATTCAGTTTGGGAAGATAAAACAAGTCTACACAATGTAAAGGCTTCTTTAATGAAGCTATTTACATGGTTCAAGGACATGAGCCAAGCCACAGCCATATCTTACAGGGGAAGGAATGCAAACAGATAAGCAGGCCCGGATCTTTCCATTCCTTCTCATAGGGTGGATTCTCTATTGCCCTGATCATCATTGCAGTGACTTCAGCTTTAATTCGTTCTTTCTGAAGATAAGTGACTCCAACTGGACACACTGCTCTAAACAAAGCCTTGCCTGCGTGTTTTAGCATATGAAAAACAAACAATATGCCCACTAAAATTACCAAAGGGCAAAAGTGTGTATAGGAAAATGGCAATAAGATGTGTGCCACAGCAGAGTGAATGGAACAAGTGTAAACGCCTGCTTCCCTTCTCCATTACCGACTGGCATTGCCCCCCTCCCATTTCCTTGTTCTTGATCTGCTTTCTAAGTCTCTCCATTGTTAGGTCCCTCCCTGCTTCGTCACTCTTTCCTTCCCTTGGTCCTCTTGTACTTTCCAGTGCCTCCCTGGCCTTCTTCCCTGCTATCCTCATTCTATTCCTGTGCTCCTGACTTCTCCCTGCTTTCCTCAGCATCCCAACAGCTTTCCATCCCTTAGCCCAGTGTTTCCCAATTTGTTTCGACCTGCAGCTCCCTTGACCATTGGTGACCATTGGCCGTGGCTCCCCATTACATTATGTTGATGCCTGCCAATTGGCATTGCACTGTTTTCCAAGAGGATTCCGTGGCACTCCGCGGCTCCCCTGGCTGGTTTCTGTGGCTCCCCTGGGAGCCACGCCTCCCAGTTTGGGAACCACTGCCCTTAGCCCATGGGTTAACTCCACCATCCTTCCTTCTATCTGGGCATAATAGGCTTGAATTCTCAGATTGTTTGCAACGGTGCTTGAAAATATTACCCCTAACATCAGTTCTGATTACCAAATGGCTCCCTTAGTGCTGCAGAACTGGCTATGGGCCCCAGCAAATGTGAGTTGGTTAAACTAACGGTGCAAGCCATTCATTTGCTTGGCATCCTGTGGTTTCAAGTTGCTTGGCAGTTAGTGACTTGGAATCTGAGTTGAATGCAAGCGAATAAGTATGAAGATGTGACTGGTGATGATGTCACCAAGGAACTGGATGAAGTCTGAGTAGCCAGCCAGGATTCCTGTGGTGTTCTCTGCTGTCATTTCTAAGTATTTGAGAGGAGCTCTCTGAAATTGTTTGTCACAGAAGAACCAACTTAGTTCATTACCTTCCCATCCTCTGAGCTCTCCTATACATGCCGTATCTCTTTCCTGAGTCAGCTTTACTACTCAATGTTTCTATAAGCCTTAACCACCAAAGAAAAAAATTGCAAAGCACTTGATGGATTGATTCATTCAGCACCCAAATCCTTCCCTCTGACTTAAAAGAAAATGAGAGCAATATGGTTGATTAAGTCCTATGCTTATAGCATAAAAAGGGTGTCATTGCCCACTTCAGTTGGTGTTCCAGCTGTGACCCTACCTGGACATGGCAAACCTGACTTCAGTGACTCATGCTCTCATTGCATCCAGGCATCTTCCTGTGGTTGCCTTTAAAAGCAGTGCAGAAGCTGCATTAGTACATAATGTGGCAGCCAGAATGTGGGTGGGAGCCAGATGAATGATCCATATTTCACCAATATTATACCAGCTGCACTGGCTGCCCATTTGCTTCCTAGCTCAATTCAAGGTGAGGGTTGCAACCTTTACCACCACCAGAAACAGTCTGGGGCCAAGCTTCCTTAAGGGTGAGTGGCCTTGAGACACTTGAGTGGCTTGAGACACCGACGTGTTCACTGGCCTGCTTTTACCTGGGATACATTTGGCGGACACTTTGCTGGGTCTTCTCAGGGTCAAACTAGATGTTATGCAAATTGCCCTATATGTCGGGGTGTTTTTCTTTTTGTTTTCTCAAAATAGCACACCAGAGGGCTGCAAAATAGTGAGGAGCTGCAGCAGACAAGTGGGGTGGGGTGGGGGGTTAGAACTTTACACCCACTGCCATGGCGTAGCTAGACCGGGGCGGAGACAAGTAGTTCTGCAAGAGCATGGTACACTCCCCCAGAATGGCTCCAACGGTGAGGGGGAGGGGCCGGTGACTCTGGTGTAACGAACTCTTGCAGAACTACTTGCCTCCACCCTGGTCTAGCTACACCACTGCCCACCGCAGTTCCAAACCTGATTATGTCCCTCACATTGAAACCAGTGAAAGGGGGGCATGATTGGAATCAGAACCACAGTAGGGGCAAAGTGCTACACACACACACACACACACACACACACACACACACACACACACACACACACACACACACACACACACACACACACGGTTGTCCCTTCTGGCTCGCAAGTTTGAAAAACAGAAAGAAAAACACCTAGGTACATCACACATTTTGCATAACATGTTTGACTCTCGCCAGTTGTGCCATATTTATGGAATTCCCTACTCCAGGATATATATCAGGTACTTTTGTGGCTTTTGAGCAACGGTTGAAGAGGTTACACTGCCTATTTTTAACGACTTTTATGTATTGTTCCCTTATTGTTTGTTTGTCTGTATACATGTTTATGCTATTTTGTTATCATGAGGCGCCTTGGGCCTGTTTAACTGGGAAAGGCAGAGCATGTTTTTGAATAAATAAATATTGCTCTATATGTATATTACATGATTCTCAAAGTCACAAACCAGAAATTTCTCCATCCAAATCTAGATAGGATTATTCTAAGTGGTATTTGTCCTCAATGCTTTCCTCTTGTGTATTTAGTTCTATCACAGCGTAATCCTGTGTAACCTTGCACAGGTGTAACAGTAGATGTGCCAGTGTAACAGCAGATGCACCGGTGTAAGTGCAATTACACTGGCATAAGTGCACTTACACCAGTGCATCTACTGTTACACTGGTGCAAGGTTACACAGGATTGCGCTGTCAAGGTGTGAAATTATGATGATGATGGTTTTCCTTTGGAAGTGTCAATTGACCATATAGTATAAAAGAAAACAAGTAAAGTTGCTAATTTGAAGCAAGCCTAAAGCCTTTAATATTCCTTGCACTAGATCAACCTGTGAAGTCATTCCTGTTTAATTAGTTAGGCCAAAGTATTTGCAAAACAATTACGAATGTAATTTAATTCCAGTGTTTGGTAAACATCCAGGGATTTGTTAGCTGTGAACTTATGACCTACACGTTGAGTTTACTTTACAAACTATCATTAAACCAGTCAGATAGAAATGGCAATTAAAATTATTATCATAGTAAGCCACAGGTAGATGGCTAGTTGATAGATAGATAGATAGATACAGACAGACAGACACATATTCTGTTTTCACCTGTGCTTTACTTTTAAGCAGGGATGTGGATCAAGTCTCTGACTCCAAGTCTCGAGTCAAGTCCCAAGTCTCTGGGTCCAAGTCTCAAGTCAAGTCCCAAGTACTGTATTTGGTTGCAAGTTGCGAGTCCCTATCTATTTAATGGTGAAAACGGGTTTAAACCTGAATAAAATTTGACTTGTTGTAAAAGGCTCCAAGTCTCGAGTTGAATCTTTCGAGTTTTTTACAATCGCCAAGTCAGGTCCGAGTCAAGTCACTGACACAACTTGAGTCCGACTCGAGTCCGAGTCAATAGACTCAAGTCTACATCACTGACTTTTTGTATGTTCTTTCCCATAACTGTTCTCATTAGCATCCTGATCGTATGTATGATGCTCTGCTCTGCACATAATGGTGCTCTCTGTGCTGCTGGGGGGATATTGGGTGGCATTCAGAGTAGTACTATTTGTGTGAACAGAAGTGTATCCAAGTTCCCTTCAAGAATGGAAGGAGTGTTCCACTCATGCAAGGACTCTTTGAATGAGCAGAGTGCTTCCATCATTCTCAGAGGGAGTTTGCATTCTGTTCTGTCCATGGAAGTGTTCCTCTGGTTGCACCTATTATTTGCTATCTCACTTGTCGAAGAAAATGAACTCTGCCCAATGGGGTGCTCAATGTGTACATCAAAGCACCCTTGTACATGCTGATCAGTGACACTAGCTAGCAAGGGTAAGGATGAAGAAAAAGAGTCTTTGAAAATGCAGGAGAGAAAAAGTGCTGCACTGAACAAGAATTCTCAGAGGAGAGAACAGACTTTCTCAGAGGAGTAGCACTGCTGTCTGGATGTCTTGGAAGCAATTTGCACAATGTTGAATGGGTTTTAAAAAATGGCCCACAGAACAGAGCAGAACTGTGGTGGAAGGTGCTAGGGGGCTGGCAAGCGGGACCGCAGCACCATGTCATGGGCAAGCTGGATGGCGCTATATTAGCAGCAAGTCCCTAGTGTCCACGCAAAAAAAAGGCACAAGAGGAAAACGAGAGGCACCCCATAAAGGGAAGCTACGTGTCCTCCCCAGACTCAGCATATAAAATCGCTACGCACCATCCCCAAACAAGCAGCAGAACAGAAAACACACACACACCTCCCGTTCCCACTAAACCTGCTGCCGGGCTGCGTCCTAGCAGCCGCGGAAAGCCTTCAGCGGCAACGGAGGATAGCAGCACGCCCATGCACACACACCCCACCTCGCCTTATGAAAAGAGAGCCAATGAGTCCAGGCAGGAGTTCCACGCGGGACAGCAGCAACGACTCTGAAGAAGTCTGAAGTTAACAACTTTTGAAACTTCTAAATAACTTTTAATAAACAACAAGTTAACAGCTGTTGCTGGCTCAGAGGAGAAACAGGAAGGAGTGAGGCAGGGAGCAGAAAGATAAACCCCTCTATGTCCCGCCCACACTCCCAACTACAGATAATTGAAGGGGAGCGGTTACAGCCCCCACCCATGTGTCTCTGGAGCGGCCTAGCAAAGCACGAACCCTGTGCTAAGGTTTGGAATTTTGTGAATTAGCTGCCTTTAAAATAAAATAAAAGAATGCTTAATGATAAAAAAACATGTATTTAACATGTTTATTGATATTTTTAATCAAAAATATAAGCGAGGACATAACAGACACTGTATAATCTCCAAAAGATCCACTCATAATTTCCATAATGAGCATATTATGAGACAGAATATTAAAAAACATAATTCCATACAATAGTTCCTTGGACACTGTAATAACAGGCTCTTTGGTACAAACACTGATGTCCTAAAATAAGAAAGACATTATAAATGGCTGGAATCCAACCGAAGGAACAGCAGAGAAGACAATAGAGGGGAATCACCTGAAAGAGAAAAACAGAATGGAGGACTTTTTATTCCTTTTTATTTACATTTTAAATTATTTTTAATGAAAGCGAATTACAATATCACAATATTGGTGGAGATATTTAATGAAACTAGCTGTTTATGGAATTAGACAAATGCAATTATTTCACATGTGGGGGGAGGGAATCACAAACACGTTGAAAATTGGACCCAGCAGCTCCAATGTGCATGAGTGGTGTGACACACACTGAGCTCCCCCAGGTAGTGGTCATTTTCTTCTTCTAAGGTGGTGGGCCTGTTGCTGTTGTTTGGGGAGATAGGTTGGTAGAAGACATAGGGCTCAGTCCAGCCCAACTCAGCCCAACTCAGGCACAGTTGAGGCCCAATTGTGGCACAATTGGGGCCCAAAATAGGACCGAGTTAGGCTGCAACTGTGCCTGAGTTAGGCAGGAGGCAAGAGCAGTGGGCCAGGATCGAGGCAACACTTACCGCAGAGGCAGGCAGGCCCCTGTGGGGAGCTGTCAGTCTTGTGGAAGCGAAGAGCCCCCTCCTCAGCCCGTCTGCGTGCACCTACCACAGCTGCTGCAGCGTTCGCAGCAGATGGGCAGCCACAGGTGGGCCTGCAGGCACTGGGCGTGCGACAGTCAGCAGAAGGGCAGAGGTTGTGCCAGTGCCAGCTGCCCCAGGGCACCCTGGGCATTAGCCACCTGCCGCAGGGGGGAGTGCCACTGCCCTCCCTCCTGCAGAAGGCGATGCCACCCCCAAGCCACGTTGAGGCTGCACGTGGGAGTCATGGGGGGGAGGGGGTGGGAACGTCACACACAAGGGGGGTCTCATGAAGTCTGGAACCACCTCTGCCAGGACATGCCCGTGCGCTGCCTGAAGCCCTGAGCCTCCAGGGCCGTGGCTATGCCCACAAAGAAGGCATCCCGGCATGCCTTCTGCTCCGTGCCCCAGCCAAGACCGAGAGATGCCTTGGGCTTGTCTGCTGCGAGCGGGAAGGGCTCACGCAGCTCATCACGCCCCCAGATGGGGCAACGTCGGCGCCTCGCGGCAGGCGCTCCAGCAGGGTGGGGGATGCCAGCGTCCATCATCAGGGAGTGGGAGGGGAGGCAGGCACACAGACAGGGGGTGCTGGGGAGGGGCACGGGTGGGTCAGAAACAGACAGACAACAAGGCTGGTGGGAGAGGGATACAGGGAGAGGGGTCTGCAGAGACCAATAGGGACACAGGGGTCACTTCACAGATGGAGGCAATGCAGGAACGGCCGCCTCTCATGCAGACGGACCGAGGGCGGTAATGGACGCCACTGACGGGCGGAAACGGACGCCGTTGACAGGCGGACCGAGGGTGGGTGAGAGCCCCGGTTGCTGAAAGGGCTCTTCACGGACGTGGCGGACGTGCGCCATGTCGCCTGTCAGTGGTTGCCTGCCTGAGAGGCCCCCCAACTCCCCCCTCCCTTCTGAGCCCGGAGGGTCTGGCAGGCCCCCTGCTGTGTTCTCCCTGGGCTGGCTGTGGCAGGCCCTGGCTGGGATTCATGCAGGGCCTTGTGTGCTAGGCGCTGACTCTGTGTGTGGGGGGCAGTGCTTGTGTAACATTGGGGTCATGTTGTTCAAGGGGCCTTTGCCCAAGGGGCATCTTTATTGTTCTGGAACATTGGCAGAGATGGCCAGGCGAGGCTGCCAGGGGTAGGCACAGCAGCCACTCAGAACGTACTAGCAGCAGCAGCAGGCGTGCCCCATGGACCTGGAGATGCAGGCTCTTCCCCTGTGGAACCACAGCCTGCTCCATAGAAAGGGGAGGGACAGCAAGTAGGCAGCCAGGGAGGTGCAGCAGCTGAGGAGGGTTGCAGGGCAGGCTCCCTGACCTCGGGCAGCAGCGAGGCAGACGACCATGGGGCAACCAGACTGCGGGCCCAGGGGTGCTCCCCAGAAGGTAGGTGGTGGTGGACATTCCTGGGGGGACGACCAACACGGGGTGTTCCATGTGGTAGCAATCGCCATTGAAGGAATGCCAGTGTGCCGGTTGCAAAGGCCTGCAGGGAGAGAAATCAAACACAGCTGAGTGGTGTGAGACACATAGCATGGTCTGCGCTCCTTCCCTGGGTGTAAGGTGAGCATGATCCTGTAAGGGAAAGGGGTCAAAGAGAGAGACAACGACACAACTTGGGGGTCACAACCATGGCAAACCTAGCAATACTGACCTGTCAGTAGACCCTGTGGAGAAAAGAGGGGGGGAAAACAGCTGGTGTCTACATATGGGTTACAGTTCCACACTCATGGCATTGTGTGCTCACATTAATACAGGCAGCTATGAGACAAGACATTGGTAAAGAGGCATATCATGGCAGGCATTGCAGGCAGACATGAGACAAGACATTGGTAAAGAGGCATATCATTGCAGGCTATGCAGGCAGCTATGAGACAAGACATTGGTAAAGAGGCATATCATGGTAGGCTATGCAGGCAGCTATGAGACAAGACATTGGTAAAGAGGCATATCATGGCAGGCTATGCAGGCAGCTATGAGACAAGACATTGGTAAAGAGGCATATCATGGCAGGCTATGCAGGCAGCTATGAGACAAGACATTGGTATAGAGGCATGTATCCTACCTATATTTCTCTATGCAAAGAGGCAGAAGTCAGACCACATGTCAGCACGAACCCTGCTCTTACCTGCACTTACCTGCTGGTGTTGTTGCCTGTGGGGGGGGAGAGGGGCTGGGAGAAAGACATGGGTTAGCAAACACTTGCATGGAGACAGCTGCCCAGGCACAGCAGTAAACAGTTTGGCCACAGGCAGAACAGCCCTCTCTGCCCTAGAGTGGGGCAGAGAGGAGAGAGGAGAAGAGAAGAGAGAAGTGGGGTGTTAAAAAAGTTTTCAAAGTCCCACTTTGTGGCTGCTGGGGGACAGAACCCCACGCCACGTGCTCAGAGAGAGAGAGAGAGAGAGAGAGAGAGAGAGAGAGAGTGAGTGAGTGAGTGAGTGGAGGGCTGGGGCTGGGCTTTTGTGGGAAAGAGGCTGGGTGGGGCTGGGTGCTGATAGGGTAACTATTTGGTCCGGTTCCAGAGTTAGGCCACAACTGTTCCGTCCTAACTCAGGCACAACTTGGGCCCAGGGTGTTAGTACTTTTCAGGAGAGGGCTGGTGTGGGTAAGGTAAAATGGCTCCTATGGGTCTCCTCACATTTGGGTCCACCCTTTTTGTTGACCCAAATTTTGTGCCTGAGTTGGGCTCGAGGGGGCGTGTCAGGGGCTCTCCAGCGTCTGGAACCGGAACAAATTTGTAACCGCCCCCGTCACTCCCCCGACACGCCCCCAACACGCCCACTTTTAGGCCGCAATTGTGCCTGAATTGTGCAGTTGTGCCTGAATTGTGCCGGAACCCAATACAGTCACAATTGCAGCACAAATTCGGCCTCTGAGGCACAATTCAGGCACAACTCGGGCCTAAAGCACTTAGGCTGCAATTGTGCCTGAATTGTGCCGCTGAGGCCTTGGGCTGGACTGGGCTGTTAGTGTTCCACCTCTTGTGTTGTTTTAATTATAGACCAGGCAGATAAAATCCCCTCCCTAGTTAATTAGAATCTGCTACTAGTCTACTTTCAGGAGTTCAACAGCCCAATCCTAACTAAATCACCAAGCAGCAGTGCTAGTGTGGTTTCCGCTGTATCCCGCCATGCGTCAACTTGGACCTGCACCAGCTTAATAGCTAGCACAAGTCTTGATCTGTGAAGATGGATCAGGCCTGGGAAAGGGGTTAGGATTTGGCGTGTGCCGCCACCAAACCTGCCTTCCTCCTGGGCCTGATCCGCTCTCGTCCCTGCCCCAGTCACTGACCTGTTCCGCCCACCCCCTCCCCATTCCGCCCTACCCCCTGCACAGCCTTACCTTCTCTGGAGGGCATCCCTAGACCATCAGAGCATGGACCCAATGTTTGCAGCAGCGGCCAGGCCCTGTGCACTGACCTAGTCACGTTTGTGATAGCCATAAAGGAGATTATGCTGGCAGAACACACATTCCGCCAGCGTAAACCTTCATTATGATTGGGCTGCAAGTCTCTTCTTACAAAGAATAATATTGCTTTTGTTTAATCAGTGTCCATATAAGTTATAGGAATTTGCCTTATACTGAGTCAGACCTCAGTCTTTAGAAAGGACATTTTTTTCTACCCTCCCTAGAGATGAAGCTGGGACCTCTGCATGTCAAACATTGGTCTGTCACTGAGCCATGACTCTTCCCCAGATGGCCAGTCTATCACACAATGACGTGTGGTAAAAATGTCTTTACTACGTGATGCTGTTCAAGATTCAAGACAATCCCATTTTTATTGATCAAGAACAACATAACAGAGACCGAAACAATTGACTCAAGGGTCTGACACGACTGCCTTCGGTGTGCTTGTCCCTTCTTTTCCCAGAGTTCCACTTGTTTTAGCAACATACTAACCATCAATAATAACAAAGCTTAAAGCAAATTCTAAAGCTCTCTTTATAGGTTTTCTCTCTGTGGACAGCAAAACTTGACAGGTTCCTCAGGACTGTGTTGCTTCACTCTACCGCCACTGACGAACACATGCACTAACCTCACTTCCACTCTCCCCTGGATCAGCACTGATTTTCAGAGTTGCTTCCTGTGATTGGAATGATGGAACCGAGAGCAAACATCTAAAGAGGGTTCAAATATCCGAAGATACAGATAGATAGACCAGTGGTTCCCAAAGTGGGCTATACCACTCCTTGGGGGCAGTGGGATTACCTAGGGGTCACTAAGAGGCAAGGGGGCAGCAGAGGGGCGCTGGAGGTGGTGGGATTATGGCACCATACTGGCAAGTAGCACTCCAAGTTTCTGCCTCTGCATAGTACTGCAATCTGGTGGAAATTATTGGAAATTTTAGTAAATACACCACCAGAATTCTAGTCAGACCAGTACAGTGCGTTTTGAGGAACTGTTATCACCGTGTATGTTTTTGTCTTTGTCACTAAATAGAAATGGCAGAAGCTGGGGGGGAAATCAAAGAAGAAATGTAGAAAATATAGTTTAGAAAGGTTCGTGTTGTTTTTCTGATTTTGCCTGCAAATAAAATTATTTGTGGAGCTACTGCATATTGTATGTAATCTTTTTTTTTTCACCATACAGTCAATCTTCCAACCTACTTATAAACTTAGGGCAGCTTCAAATGTCACTTGGCGGTAGGTGAGAGGGGCAAGTGTGTTTTATGTTGAGGTTTTTGTCTCTCTATTGTTGTAGCTGAGCAGTAAGATTCATTTCTGGTTCTTCTTCAATGTGTCAGGTATTGGCCTTCTTTCTCAGGGAATGGCTCTAATTAAAATCAAGTTAAAGATAATCTAACATCAATACACAGAGAGCATTGAATTGCAATGGATAACCAGTTAAATGTTTCAGCCTTGTGCCAGAGACTAGCAGACTGTGGCTGCAATCCTATACACATTTTCCTGGGAGTAATCCCATTGAAATAAATGGGACTTACTTCTGAGCAGCTATGCATAGGACTGCACTGCTCCTCTTTTGAGGTAGAACAAGTGATGGTGCCGGTGTTTGTCCTGGTGTTTTTTCGTTGCTAGGCAAAGGCAGCCAAGCTCTGAATAAGAGTTGCCAGATGGTATAAAAATTCTGATGCTGCTACTCCTAGTAACAAACTAGTCAAAGCATTCACCACAAACACATGCAGAGTCAGCCAAGCAGAGGCTGGTTAGCCATACAGAAATAATTAAGCCTCACTATATGGCTAACGTCTGGCACCAAAGTGCAACGTGCACAGATGTAAACAGATGCACAAAGCATGTGTGTCTAACAGACTAGAAAGAGCTATCTTTAAAAGCACTTTAGGCTGTACTGTGCAACACTCCACAGATTCAAAGGAAATACCTTGCTTAAGTAATGTTGCCCCTATTTTTCTCTGCCTAATCACAGATTAGCTCTCATCTAAAGCAATGTGATTCAAAGTTGTTTTAAATGCATGCGCAAAACGTGTGTGCACGATGTCTTCTAATATTTGTATAGTTTATTAATTATCTTAAGTAATTAAGATAATTAATTCTCTTTCAGATTCAGATTCAGATAAAGGGAATTTAAGATTAATTCCCTTTCAGATATTTAGATATTTTCATATATAAAAGTCACATTTGATTATTGGACCCACAGCCATAACAATAAAAAAGCAACATGAAGCAATTAGTTGCTCTGTTATACAATGCAAATTCTCATGTCCAACCCCTAATCATGCTCTCTAGCATTACAGATGCATCATCTCTGTCACTTCCCTCCTTGTGGGAGGAAGATGGGTCTTAGATGTGGAGAAAGGAAGAAAGGCAGTCCCAGTCTGGTGTGAATCCAATCATGTGTCAAAAGGTAGAACTTATTCTGAACTATCTGGTGATCAGGAACTATGGTAGCACTCTCAGGTGACCACTTTTCTTTCTTTCTTTCTTTCTTTTTTTCAAAGAAAGTCAGGAGTATTTCAAAATGCATAATGCAAGTCAACTGATTTAAGCATCTACTGTAAAAGCAGCCTATGTGTACTTATGTAGTCGAGCTTTTCTCCTCCCCTCTAATATTAATAGACTCCTGTCCTTCCTGGCTTGTAGCATCCTTGCTGCTCCAGTCTTCCAAATAAACTACTAGCCATGTGGCATGTATCAAACTGCATTTTGCTTTTTTTTTGTGATATGGCCAAATACCCACCAGGGACAAGATTGGAACCATGAAAGAAACACTTTACACGTGACCTAAGCTGGTATCTAGCTCTCCAGGGGCAAAAGGCTAGTGGATTAACCTACTGTGTCACATAGCCCTTCACTATTGATTAGTAATTATTCTTTCCAAACGAAACAAGGACGTAGGACATAAAGTCATCTGCAGTATATTCTGGGAAAATCCAAGACTTAAAAGGCTCAACCTTTTTCAGTCAGTCACTCTGAAGGTTGATGAAGAAGTATTAGCTTTCACTAAAACACAATTAAAAATATAATTTAATTCTAGCCATTGTAAACAAGAGGATGCACCAGCAAAGCAGGTTTGACCAATCATTGTGGTTATAAAGCACAGCTATACAAGAAATACAAATACTTCAATATAGGAATATTGTCAAGGAAAGGGAAGAATGAGTCCTGTGAGAAGGGAAGGCTGACCGAGGAGAGTAGGGCCTAGTGATTAGTGCAGCATGCACACACCTTCCTGCTCCCTGCTTCCTTTTACTGGACCAGCAATTGAATGGGGGGGAACCCTTGGTAGTTTTTATCCACTCCCACCGTCCCAGGCTACAAAGACCAGACAGAAGAGGACTGTGGACCTCCCAGAAGGCCACTGAATCCCAGAGCATTCTTATTAAAAATCAAACTCAGAGTGGCATCTGCAGGGTGAAGCAATGTAACAATCCACTGGATTACCCATGAACATGGACTAGGCAGACAAAAGGTCAAAATGTAACTAATATATTAATAGTCTAAAATAAATAAGGGAATTGAACAAAATGGGGAAAGGAAGTACAAGCAGGTTGATGGGAAATGCTGGAGCTTGGCCAGAAAACACAAAGAAAAGCTTTCATCAAATGGATGCAGTAACCAGCAACACCCAGCAAGTGGAATTGGGAAGCTACTCAGGCCACAGACCCCCTCGGACCACCTCTACATTAAAGGAAGTTTGCACACTGGCTGAAGTCAGCAACCCGGTGATTTCTAGGTGATTTTACCCTCTGAAATCAACAGGATGTGCTCCCAGGAAAGAATACATAGGACTGTCACCTTAACTGCATATCCATCCAATTTATTTCTTTGAAAAAGTGAAACATGAATGGGAAAGTCATGGAGAACTCAGAAAAACTGATCTAGTCAACATACAGATTTTTAAAAATGAAAACAAAATATGAGAACTATGATAAATGTTACAGACTCTGCTTACCACCCCCCACATTCTTTTCCTATTCAACACTAAACATACTAGTACAATTTCCTTCATACAATCCACAGGTTTCAAATATTTTTCAAGTCCTTGGTCAACATCCCCACCCCCGCCAGCCTCCGCGATCCTGCACTATTTGTTCCAAGGCATAAAGGCTCGTTCACTGTTCATTTCAGGTATTGCAACCTTCACTGGACTTCCACGCACCTTGTCAGTATCCATCATCTAATCCTCAGCATTCTCTTGGCTGAACCACTTCAAAGCAGAGGCCTGTGTAAGGGTTTCCCATTACAGAAATTAATTGCTACTTTAGCTGAATGTCTGAGCACTAATCTGCTGCCCACAAACTGCAAGGGTTTTTGGAAGGGGATGAGGAAAGAATGAAAATGTGAACTAGGCTGCAATACTACACACACCTGACTGGGAGTAAGTCCCACTGAACTTACTTCTGAGTAGACATGCTCAGGATTGCTGTAGGGGGTGTACAAGGAAAAAAAAACCTCTTTCAGTAAACCATTTGTTTCATTATTAAAGGTTTGATTCATTTCATTCCTTATTTTTAATTTGTCTTCATTTTATTCACATATGATTTTTTAAAATTTTGTTACATTTGTTTCAACTGGCTTTTTTTCCTCCCACCCCCTTCCTTTTAAACTTTTTTTCCTCCTCTTAGACCTTTTGCTGCTGCCTATGGCTGCAGAAAGCAGTGAAGATCCTTTGCACAGCTGCTTCCTGACTATTGTGATTGTGTTTTCCCGCAGTGCTCTGGATCAAGGCCTCTGAGAGGGGGGGAGTTAAGGGGGTACAAGCACACCCGGGCCCAGGGCCCAAAAAGGGGGGCCCAGGAGCCAAATTCACATGAAGGGTAGGGGCCCAGAAGAAACTTTGTACCCCCTGATAAAATTCCTCTGAGTGGCCCTGCTCTAATGTAACATCAGTCAAGGACACTGAGGGGGAAAATGCAGCCACTAACGGGCCACCATGCTTTTGTGGTGGGTGCCATTTTATTTTCCAGCAATGTTCTGGACCACCACCATGTCTGGGGCTTTGTGGGAAAAATAAAGTGATGGCCATCAAGAGACGGCTTAGCAGAGGATCTCTACTGCCCTCATGACCCAAATGTCAAATGGGTAACACATCAGTATGAATGGGGTCCTGAAAACAAACCCTATGTTAATCCATTAATCACACATCAGATTTATTTCAGAATGCATGGGAAATGAACGGGATGTGGCCCCCCCTTTTTAATTTGCTATTCATTCTGAAAATGAACACCCTAGTATGCTGTGAAACATTGAAAATGGAGTGCAGATCTGGAACTTCAGATGGCCACACTACTAATCACACCCTGAAGTGCGGATTGTTGCACTTCCTAGAGCAAAAGAGATATGGCAAGCCTGAAGACGTTTCTAGATGAAAGAGCTTTGCATGTGCTGTAGAGAATCAGGGCCTTTTCATATGATCATCCAAACCACATCACAAGCGCATTTTAGGCATAATACAATAAAAAGTGACTTTCAATTAAAATGGTACAACCTGGAGGGAGGATGGTGGAATGGCTTTGCTGCATGCAGAAACATGCAAGATGCACAGACCATATTACTGAACCATGTGCAAAGCCACTAGCCCAAAGAGTACAGCAGGGGATTCGAGTGGGCTTTCCTGGAACTGGCGCACCACTCTTCTCTTCTCCCTGAGCCCCCCTGTGACACAACTTTACACCGACGGTTACTGCTTCCAGTGTGTTTGTCTGGCTTAGCACTAAATCATACAACCAGCAGTGCAAGAAGCAGCTGTCTGGACATGCCCTTAGAGAATCCACACAAAACAAATATCTCAGCATCTACTGTGAAAGTGAGTAAGCTTTTAGCCTTCATAGCAAAGGGGGAAACTGTGAAAATAGGTAGGCAGTTTCTGCCAGAAGCTCAGGGGGGAAAAAAGTAAGTGATTC
This sequence comes from Plestiodon gilberti rubricaudatus, assembly GCA_026170595.1. NCBI lineage: Eukaryota > Metazoa > Chordata > Lepidosauria > Squamata > Scincidae > Plestiodon > Plestiodon gilberti. The sequence goes on from JANXHW010000001.1 coordinate 70,346,041, forward strand.
GAGAAAACGGGAAACAGGACTTCTGCGGTCTACATTACTCTTTTTTCCTATAGCCCCAGGTCCCCTTCCTCAGTGTTCCAGAGTTTCAGTCATGGGGAGCAACGTTCCCCACGTTCAGTATCATATCTGGCAAATACTGAAAAGGTAGAGGGCAGCAGGGGCAGACTAGCATGTGCATGTTATTGGTGGGGATGACTAGCACTCATGCTCCTGCGAAGCCCCTAGTTCGTTTGCTCTCCATGGGAGAGGGGACACTTGAATAGGGCTAAAAAAAGTGTATTTTCTAAAGTTTCAACTTTATAGACTGAGTACCCCCTAATGTAGGGGAACACCCATGTATTCTTTCAAAAGGTATATTATATTATACATTACAATTTATTAATTTATACATTCATAAATTATATTAGAAGAGCAAGGAAAACCAGTAGAGCCCTATTCCCTTAAGCCAGTGGTTCCCAAACTGGGAGCCGAGCCATGGAAACCAGCCGGGGGAGCCGCGGAGTGCCACGGAATCCTCTTGGAAAGCAGTGCAATGCCAATTGGCAGGCATCAACATCATGTAATGGGGAGCCGCGGCCAATGGTCGCCAATGGTCAAGGGAGCCGCAGGTCGAAAACGTTTAGGAAATACTGCCTTAAGCCCTATTCCCATGTAATTCTCTCCCACACTCACCTCCCACATTCTTCTGGTCCTTCCCTCTCACGCCAATATACCCACTGGCTGCACCACCATCCCTGTTGGCAAGGAGTATGCGGATACACCCCCCTTTTTCATGAATACCAAATACACATCACTAGGCAGCACTGCCAGTGGGTGCATTAACACCTGAGAGGAGGGCCAGCAGGAGCACTCCCCCTTCCCTCCCCATGTTCAGTGAATGCAGGGAGGGCCACACTGCACCACCACACTGCACCACCATTTTGTATATAGATCATTTGCTTTTTCTGTCTTCATGGGCCTTGCGAACATTACATGCTAACATTACATGTTCACCCTAATAGACCGTAGAACTGGAAACATCAAAGTACTTCACAAACATACAGAAAAATATGGTCCAGTGTAACACAGTTTCATAAAATTATGAAAATTAAACCAGGATGGTGTAGTGGTTTGGGAGTCGGACTTAGACCTGGAAGATCCAGGTTCAAATCCCCGCTCAGCCACGAAGCTTCCTGGGTGACCTTGGGCCAGTCACTATCTCTCAGCCCCACCTACCTCACAGGGTTGTTGTGAGGACAAAAAGGAGGGGAGGAAATATGTACAGCACTCTGAGCTCCTTGGAGGAAGGGCGGTATAAAAATGTGAAAAATAAAATAAATAAAATAAAACATTAGATTAATATGAGAACGTGCCTGACAACATGTTATGAGGTTCATAACAGGAACTAAAAAGGGAACCAATAAAGTTGAAAATGATGCTTCAGATTGGATCAAATGTCTAGGGTTTTTTGTGTTTAGAAAGCTATGTGCTTGCCTTCTCTGGAGTTGCATAAAAGCATCATCAAATAAATAGTCAACAAAAGCATAGCCAACTGTTACCAGGTGTGCTTTTTATACATGCATAACATATACATCTGCTGAATTATGTGTGCAGGAATTGAGTGCAGTGGCCAGTGGCACAACTCAGTGGAATGACAGGTAAGAAAGAGGGAGGCCAGGGTAAAAGATGCAACAGTGGTCGTAGGATAGCAGAGGGAATGGGGTGCTTAACACAGCACCAGTGGGTCTCTGTACAAATACGAGCACAGGCAACAGCAAGCACAGCAAATAGCGAACACACACGGTCTGTGACTAACGTTCCCTAAAATATTTTGTCCACAGAGGAGCCCTAACAGAGCTTCACAAGGGCGGGTCCGGAGCACTTGGCAATGACATCATCATCACCACCGAGCTCAACCGTGACAGAAGTTGTGTAGGGCTCCAATTTGGACTGTACAGCCATGCAGCTTAGAAGGAACTCTGTCTGTGACCCAACTTTTTATACTCTAAATTTCCATATCGGGGCTTCTGTGGGGTGAGTTTATCAAGGACCTTTCTTTTGCATCTTTGATTACTCATGATCTCCAGCTGGAGATGGGTGCCTCTATTGATTTGCACCATGCCAAAGTTGCAGCAATGAGTTCTTGACTTGCTTTAGAGGCCAGTGCCTCAATTAATATACAGCTCTTGATTAGATTTAACCATGCAGCTGGTGAAGACAGCTAGGATTGGGGGACCCTTCTTTTGGGTTGCTAATGACTTTGTTTACTTCAAGTCAGGAAGCTTCCAGTATGTAGCCTTTGCTTACAGTTTCAATTGTGCTGTGCAAGCAAGGTGCAGCTAATCAAAACAAAATTAAAAACCCAAAACTAGAGAGGTAAAGTTTCTCTCAGGCCAGCCAGCTAGAATTGGGGGTGGGGGTGGGGGTGGGTTGAGGGCAGGTAATTGCTCTGATAGACCAAAGTTGTGGCCTTCCTCTAGGCTCATGGGGCCGGAGGCCACTTGCTATCCTCCCAGTTCAAATGCTACAGAACTGGCCTATTGTGCTGTCCTGACACGCAACCGTAGGCTTACCATATCGCCGACCGGGACGTTCCGTTTTGCCCTTAAGGGAGGCGGGGGGAGGGGCGATAGAAGCCGGAGCGATGCTCCGGCTTCTATCGCCCCTCCCCCCACCTCCCTTAAGGGCAAAACGGAACGTCCCGGTCGGCGATATGGTAAGCCTACGCAACCGGCACCACATACACATGTATGCCAATGTGTCTGCACAAAACACAAGGAAAAGCTTTGTCAGGCAACACAACTCCTATAGGAACGCAAACATGCCATCAACAAGTGAAGAGGGAAGGAAACAGGATTTATCCTACAGTTGGAACTAGATTGGGGCTATTACACAATTTTTTTTAATGTGTTTTTATGTCTGGAAAGGCCCTTGAAGTAATTTCTCAAATATAACTTAACAGAACTTGTGACAGATCATTTCAAACCAAACTGTGGCCATAGCTGATTTGACTCATATGGAGTCAGTCAAAAGACAACGTACATCACTGCCATTTCAGCTGGAGGTGCGCCAATTTTTGCAGTGTATGTGTGAAAGCATCCACACTGCTTCCATGTTCTCGACTTGCAAAATTGTGTGCGTGGTAATTGCTATATTCACTTTTAAAGCTTCAATAAATAATGAAATTATTTTTCCCCTTTTGAATTCAGCACATTTGTACAGGAACCGTAATAGAAAGCCTAGCAATGACTCCAGTACTGTGAATTGTTGTAATACAAAGGCACATTGAATGATTCCAAAGCAGCCATTTCAGTTTGGCAAATACAAGATACATTGTCTGCGAACATATTTCACGGACACTTTTCTTTCTTTCTAGCATGAGTAGTTTCAATGTATTCTGTCTACAGCAAAGAAAATATGTGGTTCTGGGAGTCTTGGCAGAAAAAAAGAAAAACATGAAAAGCAAGTGACAAAAAATTGCTTCAAACAGCATTAAAAGTCTGATTTAAAGCCGCAAAAGCAAGACCATTTAACAATATGGCAGACAATTCAGGGTAACTTTCAGGACCAAGCAACCTCTGTGCTTCAGCACTGAGAGACAGAGTGAATCAGAATCAGCAGTTCCAAAACCTCCCAACCAGAAGGCAAAGGGCCAAACACAAGTGACATGGGGACAGCTAGTTTGGATTCCCCAGTCTATTCGTTTTCCCATAAAAGCAGCCCAAACTGGCTTTGTGAAGTGCTGTTGGGGGAGGGTTAACGCCAGTGCCAAGTACTGGCGACTCTGCAGCAAAGCCCCATACTTGGACGCCAGTGGTGCCCCAATCATATTCATTTGGTGCTACTCCTGTCACCAATAGTGAAGATTCAGAGGCAAGTCTGGCTGGCTGGACCTTCTGATGGGCATGGACCTCCGGCCAGTGCCTGATCTGGCTAACCTCTTATGCCATTTCTGCTTAACGGTCTCCCTTTCACCATCATTTTCCTAATCTAAATAGTCTCTCTCCAAAACTGCTGTTAGTATCTCTGAGCAGAACATACAGGTACCTTATGTTTTCCCCAGCTGCACATATAACAGCTTCAGGGGGAGTGATTCGGACTAGGAAAACCTGTCCCACATGTTAAATCTCATGCACACTTGCAACATGTGCATGTCCTCGCCCCTTCTTTTGTTTCCCCTATTTTCCTTTTACATCTCCCTAATCACATGGGGTTTACTTTACTTCTTGGGAGGAGAGCAATGATAAATCTCGACAAAATAATTAAGAGCAGAGACATCACACTGACAACAAAGGTCCACATAGTAAAAGCAATGGTATTCCCCGTAGTACCACACAACTACAAGAGCTGGACCGACATTGCAGAGCTGGACCATAAGGAAGGCTGAGCAAAGGAAGATTGATGCTTTTGAACTGTGGTGTTGGAGGAAAATTCTGAGAGTGCCTTGGACTGCAAGAAGATCAAACCAGTCCATACTCCAGGAAATAAAGCTAGACTGCTCACTTGAGGGAATAATATTAAAGGCAAAAGTGAAGTACTTTGGCCACATAATGAGAAGACAGGATACCCTGGAGAAGATGCCGATGCTAGGGAAAGTGGAAGGCAAAAGGAAGATGGGCCGACCAAGGGCAAGATGGATGGATGATATTCTGGAGGTGAAGGACTCGACCTTGGGGGAGCTGGGGGTGGTGACGGCTGACAGGAAGCTCTGGTGTGGGCTTGTCCATGAAGTCATGAAGAGTCGGAGGTGACTGAATGAATAAACAACAACAATCACATGGGGAAGGGGTGGTTCATCCTACTGAACCTAGCTAGGATCTCTCACATAATGTGTAGTTTATCCCCCTAAGAACTTGTCTACTCTTAGACTGGGAGAAGGCAAATTGATGTTGTGCCCTACCAGATGAACTGGGTTTATTGGGTATGAGAGGGCACTCTATGTGGGCCAAGATTGCTTCACTAGAAGTGAAGGGAATATTCTCCATTTCTGTGAATCCTTTCAGAAGTATCAGTGTATCCTGTGGAGTTGAGAATGAGTTTCCTTATCCCCTTGCAATACTAAAGTAACAGTTTTGGATCTTTCCAGGCCCCACTTAGGATTTCCAACTTTTGAACATTCTGTTATGAATATTCAGGCTGAATGCCTCTGATCATGTGCAAAATTATTTTCTTTGGGGTGAAAAAAGGGATTTTCCTCAAAAAAAGGATCTGGATGCAAAAAACTTTTCACTTGAAATTCACTATGTACAGTACAGTAGAAGCTTGAATCCTGCTCTCAGTCTGCCTACGTAGGGTAGCACTGCTTCATTGGACAGTGCCTTCTCAGAGGTAGACTTACCAGAGTCCCGGAATAGACACTGGCTTCGGCCTAGAGCGGACCTGAGCCTCTCCCAAGGGTGCACTGCGGCTGCCCTATGGGGTTCTGGCTTCCGTCGCATTGTTGATTGGAAGTTCCGGAAGCTGGAAGCCCATTGGGCAGCCGCACTGCACCCTTGGGAGCGGCTCGGGTCCGCTCTAGGCCGAAGCCAGGGTCCATTCCGGGACTCTGGTAAGCCTAGTCAGGGGTCAAATGGCAAGCTGTCTCAGACCACTGCCCCCGTGAGTCACACCACTGGTCCATTCAGCCCCATATTATCTCCGCTGAAGATGGCCAAAGTTGACCTTGGGACCTCCTGCATGAGAAGCATCTGTGCTATGACTGAGCTGAAGCCCTGTCCCAATCATGCAGGCCTAACTCTCGCATTGAACACACAATGTTGAATGTATTAAAAACTGTGTCCAGGCTTCTGAACAAAGTAAATGAAAAGAAATGACATCAGCGTCAAAAAGTTGGGAGCCTGTCAGTTCACAGATGTAACTAAAGGTTCAGGTGATTATGTAAATCTTCTCAGTCAGTTCATTTATGTGCAAATCTCATCAAAACAGGAAGAACTGCTCCATTTCAGATCAAAATCCTCAACCGCATTCCCCGAGGCCTTGAAATCTATATTTAAGGATCCAGGGCTGTGGTCGACACGTCTCTTATCTCAGCTTTTATACCCCTATTAGCTTCCCTTGGACTATGCTTGAGAAAATTATTTGAGGATCGCTGCCTAAAGCTAGAAGTAGAGAAACTGAGGCCAAGAGGCTTAAATCACATGTGGAGGGGCATCAATTCAGAGAAATCCCCTCACATATACATGCACAATTAAGTACCGTAATTTCTTCCCAGCATGGCAGGAGAAGGGAATGTGCTTGCTCATGGAGCATTTCCATGAGCAAGCACATGAACATGGCTAGAACATGGAGCTGGAACAGTCAGACAAATATTGTCCAAACCAGCTCTCTGGTTTTGTGGGTGGTAAATTTTACCCCAATGGGAATTTTTATGGGGCAAGTAGTTTTTTTTATTATTTAAGCTCTGATGCAAGCCTGTGCAACTCTGGTAAGTGCCTTGACACCCCATCTGCACACTCAGCTTGGAATATCTGTACTATAGCTAGCTAGCTAGAAATTAGACTAGGTAGAAATAACACATCATGGGTGTTTGCAGAAAACTGACTTTGGCAGATCAGGTAAAACTTTCTTTAACCATTCAAGTTCTCCAGTTTTCTCAAATTTTGTCAAAGTAAGCTCCCTAATTTAGTTATTTGGAACGATGTCACATCTCAAATTTAATGATTTCTATCCTAATGCTACCCAACTCCCTGTGTGGCCAGGGCCTCTGAGAGGTGGGGGGTCCAGGGTAAAAAAGGGGTCCAGGAGCCAAATTCACATTTGGAAAGGGGCCCAAATGAAACTTTGAACCCCCTGATAAAATTCCTCTCAGTGGCCCTATGTGTGGCGATGCAGCGGCACGAACGTGGCATCCGCTGTATCCCTTGGGGGAGTTCTGACATGTTGAGGCCTCCTCGGGTACGGGAACATTTGTTCCCTTGCCCTGGGGTAAGCCCCCACTGCTGCCATGGGTCAAGTCGGACCTGCACCAGCAATATCGCTGGCACAAGTCTGCATTGACCAGTGAAGGTGGATTGGGCCCAGGAAGACTGTCTTCCTGGGCCTAATCTGCTCTCCTCCCTGCCCCTTCACCTCTCCGTTCCACCTACCGCCAGGGGTAAATTAGGATGCCAGGGGCAGAATCTAAAGCCTCACATGTGATCTGCTAGAGAGCAATGACCCCGCTTCATGCATCTGTGCTTCTACAGTGGTGCTATGGTGGATTGACCAGGATGTTGACTTCATTTGAAAGTGGTCTCTTTTATTCATCTGTGTCTTTTCATATTTATATGAATGGGATCTTTTAAAGGTTTTTGTTTTAAATACAGAAAATATGGTTTTTCCAGAACTAACTTTCGGACTGCATAAAGCATATGAAAGAATAAATCCAAAAGATTTCATATAAGAACCTTTTCTTCTGTAGGGAACTAGTTGTTCAATCAAGATAATGGTGTGTGTTTTCCCTGAAACATGATTGTTTATGAAATCGTATATGTACATGTTATTTATTCCTTACCTGCATTCAAGCATAATCCTCTTTCTGCCTCTGTTCACAGCAACCTGTTCTGATATATCATGAAAACAGGATTATAGCTTCAAATGAGGATTAAGCAGCAGTAGCTGGGAGGACTCTTCAGAGAATATGCTTTACTCCCTTACACTGAGAGATCAGAAATCACTTCATAAAATTAATTCTGTAAATATTGACGTATCCGTGTTCAACTTCCCTTTGAGATAGTAATTTTTCTCACTTAGCAAAAATGGATGCATACCACAGATATATCTGCATGGGAGATTTCCATGTGCCCAGTATGATTTGCATTTAGTTGTGGTAGTACATTGCATCTTGCAGTTCCTTCAAGAGGCTCATAATGGCCAATGGTCCCTCTAATTTCTTTCCCTCCTGCATGGAGTGGTAGCCCCGCCACACTGCAGGCCATTGCAAGCTCAGGCAAAGCCCCAACTGCAGTGTTTTTTTAGGCCAAAGAAGGAGCATGCTTGTAAGTTTTTCCATCCTCAGCCCCCACAGAGTCATCACGAGAGGGGTGGCCCCCAGTGGCAGGGGTAGCCCCCAGTGGCTTCCTTGGCCCCAGTGGCTGGGGTAGACACACAGGCATGGTTGCTGGCTCAACACCCAGGATCCCCCAACCAGGCCTCAGAGTCAGCAGTGGGGAGAGGGTTGCTCTACCCTTCCTCCTCTATGTCTCCTGGCTCCTTCCCTGGGCTTGCCCAGAGGAGCCAACCCAGAGCAGCCCTCAGGTAGCCCCAGAAACCTCACCACTGTCCCTGAGTGCCTTATGAAGCCCTGGGCCCGCCCCTTCCTGAGCTGTCTCTCCCTCATCCCCACCCTCAGCTCCACCTGGTCCAGTCCTTGGGTTAAAGGGCCAGCATTGCTCTGGAGTAGGGAGGCCCCCATCCTGCAAGGAGCAGCCAACCCTGTGCCTTGCTGACCCCAGGGGCAGTGGGAGGTCTGGACCTACACAGCCAGGCGTTGGCCGTATCGTGCCAGTGGCTGCTCCCCTGCCAGGGTTGTAAGGGGCCAGCTGGCGTCTCCACGATGGTGAGGCAAGTACTGAAGCGGACAATGCTGCTGCCTTCCCCAAATCGACAGGGACTTCAATCAGGGTCAAGCAGGCCAAAAGGTCAGCAGAGGATGTAGAGTTTCCTGGTCATAGAAGTGTGCTGCGACTGAATTATGTTGTACAGGGCTGTCAGTACAGCTGTGGGGCTGCGCTGCCCACACAGCTTACAGGGAACACTGTTCATGACATCATATGTGAAGTTCTTCTACATGGTCTCCCATATATTACTGGAAAATGCACTTTTCAGGATTAGCTCACAGAAGTCCCAGCAGCAAACTAAAGACTGTTCACTATATAATTAATGAATGTATTTAACTGTGGTGTAAACGTTAAATAATAACATGTAAATAAATATTATCCAATCAAATGTAACTTGGCTAAATGAGGCAGTTTCTCTCACCTACAAGGCTGTATCAACATTGCTACTTTCAGTTCAAGGGTCTCAGCAATTCCTGTTACTCATTGTTCTTGTGGGGATAATAATTTTCTCATTATTCTTTGGAAAAAGTAATGAACAGTCAAAAAGTCCAAGTCTCTGGACGTGGGCTTGAATTAAAGGGAGTACCCAAAGGGGTCTGAAGCTCTTACCTTTGTGATGGAGGGCATGATTTGGCTAGAACTGGGGGGAGTCAGGTGGTGGGACTTGTAGATTTCATTAAGAGCCCCCTGCAAAAAAAAAAAAACCTGTTACAAATTGTTTCAGATAGAATTAGGCTTACCAGATCTGCAACCGGGACAGAGTGCTAGACCTTTAGGAGAAGGAATGTGGGCAGGTGTAGCTTGTTAAACCTTAGAGCACAATCCTAGGCATGTCTACTCAGAAGCAAGCCCCATTGTGTTCAGTGGGGCTTGCTTCTGAGTAGACATGCCTAGGATTGTGCTGTAAGGTTTAACAAGTTATACCTGCCCACATTCCTTCTCCTAAAGGTCTAGCACTCTGTCCCGGTTGCAGATCTGGTAAGCCTAGATAGAATACCACAGCACTTGTTATATGCCACATGGTAAACGGGAAGGATTCCTGTCTGTTCTTTCACCTGTGTTTTTCTGAGGTTGTTTTTTTTTTCTGAAGAAGTGAATATGCACTGTACTTTCCTGGCCCACTTTTGAACCTTACCCTTCTTCCTGACATCAAGGTTGTAGGCCAGAAAACCAGAAAAATGTGTTCAGAAAGTAATTTTCATGCCACCATCTGGGAACAACTCTTCCTCACTAGATCTAGGTAGCCGTCTTGGGTCCCTTTGGGGAGAAAGGCGGGATAAAAATATTGTAAATAAATAAATAAATAAATAAATAGCCAACAGCCACCCTGAACATGGGCTAAACAATGACCCACAAATTTCCCAGCGGTTTCTTGTCATGCATTCAAAAGCACAGACTTAAAATCTATGTGTGGCTTACGAGTTTGGAGCAACATCATGTCAGCTTTTAGGGCTAATTTGAGGTAACTGGAAGAGATAAAAATGAGTAGAAGGGATCCATAATGTAATGAAATAATTAATAGGAACTATATATTAATATATATTGGACAAAATGTGTAAATCTTGTTTTTCACATTTTGATTACAGGTAAAATTGTTTGTGGAGTACAGATTATAGAACTGTCACTGCATGTTAGACACCAACGTTTTCTCCATTTAGGCGGAATCTTATACACACTTTCCTGGGAGTAAGTCCCATTGAACACAATGGAACATACTTCTAAGTAGGCATGCACAGGGTTGCAGTGTTCGCCTGCTATCAGATACTGTGCAATAATCCACCATCCACAGTCCCACCTCCGCCTCTTTGCCTTTTAGCAGGGGCGTCACTAGACGCGCGTCACCCTAGTGCGGGGACGCGCGTCACCCCCCCTAGGGGCGCGATGTTATAGGCGCGGGGGGAGGGGGCCACCCGGCTCCCCCCCCCGCATCGCGTCGCCCCCTCCGGACGCTCTGAGGCCGGCCCGGGAGCCGGCCTCGGAGCGTCCGACCCCGTCGGCGCTCCAGGGCCTTCTGAAAGAAGGCCCAGGCAGCGCGTCAATCCGGGTATTTTCCGGATTTTCGCGCATGCGCAGACCCGTTTTGAGGGCTTTTTGCCCTCAAAACGGGTCTGGGCATGCGCGAAAATCCGGGAAATACCCGGATTGACGCGCTGCCTGGGCCTTCAGAAGGCCCTGGAGCGTCGACGGGGTCGGACGCTCCGAGGCCGGCTCCCGGGCCGGCCTCGGAGCGTCCGGAGGGCGACGCGCGTCACGGAGGTGACGCGCGAGGGGGTGCGCGCATCACCCCATGACGGCCCGCCCCCCCCGCCACGCTCCAGTGACGCCAGTGCCTTTTAGTACTAATTTTCACAGTTCCTTACAGATATACATGTTCTCTCTCTCTCTCTCTCTCTCTCTCTCTCTCTCTCTCTCTCTCTCTCTCTCTCTGTGTGTGTGTGTGTGTGTGTGTGTGTGTGTGTGTGTGTGTGTGTGTATTTTAAGTCCATGCAAAGTAAATTGGGAGCAAATGTAGGAGTATTTACAATCATTTATTTTAAAATAATGACGGTTACATATGTTGTCATGGAAAAATAGTATTGGTTGGCTTAATGACATTGTAGAGAAACAGCATATACACAAAGAAGCAAAAATAGCATAACACAACAGACTTACGGGTCATGTTTTAGTATCTCAAGGGACGTTTATTTTAATTTGAAATAAAAAAGGGAACAGGCAGAAACATGAAAAAGCTGATTATCCAAGTGATCACTACGGTAGTCCATCAATATATAACTGTTGGAGAGCAATTAGATCCAAATATTTCATAGATATAGATAGTTACACCCTCGTCTTATTTGGAACTCCCGGTGGTCTCCCATTCAAGGGACTGACAGGGGAAGGAGTACTCATTCTGCCATCGATAGAGTGTTTTGTTCAATTTTTGCTTAGGGATAAAATTATGGTGTACAAAATTTATGGGGTACAATTTCAGCAGCATGGTAATTTGCAGCGTCACTGGATGGAGCATGATTTTCTCAGGCAAACAGGATGAGGCAAGAAAATCTTGTGTCAAGTGTGACTGACGTCCATTGAAGAACGGGTTCCATGTAAATAGTATCCTATTAGTATTTTGTGGCATGCTGCACCTAAAGTCACCCTTATATCACATTTGCCATGGTCACATGTAATGTATAACATGGTAGTGAAATGTGCTATGTAGGGAGTGATATACAGTAATTGCAAACCTTCACCCTTCCTCATGTTGAAGGAAACTTTCTAGGGCCATCCTATTCAAACAAGTTTAGAAGATTCCTCCTCTTTGTTAAATGGCCGTCTGATCAACGTGAATTGCTCTCAGTGGGGCTGTCTGAGTGCCAGTAGCGTAGGTGGTGTTTTTCCAAGGGGGCCATGGGTGGGACGACGCATCTTCGCCCCACTACCGGAATGGAGCGGGACCGGAACCAAAAGGTTCTGTTCCATTCCGGTGATGGGGGGCAGGGCGAAGACATGTCGTCGTGCCCACGGCTCCCTTGGAAAAACGCCAGCTATACCACTGCTGAGAGCAGCCCCAGCAGAGTGGTGCCTCCACAGTTGTCATGACACAACTAGCTCAATCATAGGTTTCTGAAATATCTAGTTTGGTCTCCAAAGAATTTTAGAGAATCTCTCCACTGTGTAAAATCACCATGATCAATGTGAATTGCTCCCCTGAAGCCATTTTTAAACAAACCATGGCAAAATGGTACTTCTATGGTAATCACAGCACAACTAATTTGACCACAGGGAAGGTGGGAGATTGCTCATGTTTCATGTTTATTTAAATGCATGCAAATTAAATCTTTGTTCATTACTACACTGAAATTACTACACTGAAACCCACCCCTCCCCTGAGCAAGCCCCACCCCTGGCGCCTTTTCCGGTGAAAACACACACACACACACTTTTTTTTTTTTTTGCCGGAAAAGACACACTACAGGCCCGGGCACGTGGGCGGGCCCTTCCTCACCCCGCCGCTGCTCCGAAAATGGCCTTTTTCCACCAACGCCGACACCATTTTCCTGCCACCACCGGGTGAGTGCACCCCCCTGACATCCCCCACACCCTGCCGCCCAAGGGCGAACCGCCACCCCACCCCGTTCCTAGGGCACTGTCAGTTGGCATGGCTGCATTGGTAGAGGGGGGAGATATGTAGGACTGGGGCTGTTACTCAGTAGTAAGTGTGTTTAGAATAGCAGCCCTAACAAAAGTAGAGTTGTCAGGAGGAGTATATATCTCCCCAAACAATTGGATTTAATTACCACCAGTGCTACACTAGCAGTGTCAAGTTTTCCAGTGTGTGCTTTTGTTAAAGCCTTCCCTGAAATAGTCTTGAAACATCAACTCACTATCATTAGCAACTTCTGTAATACTAAGGCTGCAATCCTATACTCAGTTACATGGGCGTAATTCCCACTGAATTCAATGGAATTTACATCTCAGTAAACATGTCTAGGATTGTGCTGTAAGGTTGTTATAACTGCTATAAGTACTAATCCCTTCAGTGGCGCTTCTGAGGTTGGGGCCCGACCGTAAGTCGTGCCCCGTCCTAGTACCCGCGTTCAGGAACCGGAACGAGGAGGCCCCGCCCCCTCGCCGACGGAGCCATTTGCGCAGCGAAGCCGAACGTGCAGGAGACTCCCTGCCCACTCACAGGGCAGGGAGTCTCCTGCACGTTCGGCTTCGCTGCGCAAATGGCTCCGTCGGCGAGGGGGTGGGGCCTCCTCGCTCCGGTTCCTGAACGCGGGTACTAGGATGGGGCACGACTTTTACAGTCGGGCCCCAACCTCAGAAACGCCACTGAATCCCATACCACTGCATGCACTAATAGAGAGCAAGAACTGATTTCACACGTATCAATCCTGGGCTGCATCTTTATATTAACCTTTTCTTGTTCAGCACCCCCCATGCTTTTGAGGGAGGGGGGCTTGTGTACTAAAATAAGAAACAGAAATGCATTAACCATGTGAAGCAGACATAGCTCACTAAACATGCGTCTCATATATATATTTTTTTTTTTCCATGAGGCATCAAGATCTCTTTAAGGACTTTATCATCTCAACTGACACATAATCATTCCTCGCAGGTGGAAAACATTGTGCCAAGAGATAATTGGGACAGTTATTGGATCTGACTTCTCACCGGTTTTAAGGCAGTATCCATGGCATGACTGAATCCCACTCACAGAGAAGAGTTAATGTTCTTTGTGTCACATTGAGTGATTTATGGGTACCACATGTACTGCATTCGATGACGTGGGCCTAATATTATCTGATATGATGCAACTGAAGCTTGAAATATGCATGCTATTCCCCAGCTATGAACTGAATGTTTTTGAATCATACTGCTATTAGTTTATGAAGGTTGATAACTTGACCCCAATTTATATGCAGGAAGCTGTCATTTTAAAACATACTATTCTTTCAAAGGAAAACATACAGCCTGAAAATCCAGCTTGAATTACTTGTTTCCCTAACAGTACTTCTTGTTGGTATATATGCTGTTGCTGATAAACCCTTTAGCATCTGTGTGTGCGTGCGTGTGCTATTCTAAACCGACTTTTTTGTGAGTAGCATGCTATCTTTAATAAACTGGAAAATGATGGGTTTAAAAAACACACACACATTATTTTATTTGCCACACCAGTAGCCTGGAACTCAAAAAGAGACATTTAAGGATCTTACTAGTGTGACCTAAATCCATTCCTTTCTCATCCATTTCTTGTATGGGGGAGGGGTGACAAAATTGCCTAAAATCACAGGAGGGATAGTGAGGCTTTAGTATTTGCTCTGCCACATCCAAAATGATGGTTGGGTGGGGGGGGGGGGAGAGAGAGAGAGTAAATAGATGACATTGCTAAGAACACATATTTTTGTGCTCTGAGTTCTGAACCTGATATACAGATGGCATCATTAAGAGGGCACCCTTGGTAGATTTCAGTGTTCAAATGGGATTAGGAGACAGCCTCTAAGGTACATTGGAACCAAGCTGCTTAGAGGGGTAAAATTAGTTCCCATCCTCAAATATGGCAAACAGGTCTTCCCTGGAAAATTGTTGCAGGTCTCAGAGCAAAGACCCTCTTACTTCTTTGATAGACCATATCCACAGTTTTGTTGTTGATGTTGTTTGTCTTTCTGTTAGTATTCTTTCTATTTTGGACCCAGACAGGTCTGTTTGTTCATTTGATCCAACCATTCATTTAGCTACCACACTTCTAAGAACTATGCACAGTGAAAGCACTAGGAAAGAATCCTTCCGAGTTACATCTTTGACATGGAAGTTTTTGTCCAGGTAGCGAGCCTGAAGCAGTTCACTTTCATTATGTGGAATCACGCAAAGAACAATGAGCAACTTAAATGTCTTCTTTCCCCACTTCTATGTAATACGTATATGAAACCATTGACTGGTGGCCAGTCAGAATGTGCCCTGTACATACAATGCTGTGCCATGTGGCATTATTCCAAGGAGGGCACTTGAGGGGGGGGGGAATGTGTCCACTAGCGTCCAAGAGGGCCATGTGCTGTTGTCACTGGCAACCCTCTCCCTTTCACATTCCCCAAGAAAATAGCTGAAATGATTTTAATCTATTTTAATCCCTTCTGAATGGTGCAGTGAAATTGGGTTGAGGAGAAATTTCAGGACAGCCCCAACAGTTACAGGACTGAACTATGTTATTCAAGTATCTTATACATCTTGCACCAATGCAGGATCCTCCATATTTATCTATACAGAATACAGTATTTATTTAAACTATTTGTATCCTACCTTTCTCTTCCTACAAGGGAGGTGTTCATGACAGCTCACAACATATTAAAACAACACAATAGAATACAATAAAAATAAAGTTGATAATTAACAAATACCCACATTAAACATATACAGCACCAAAAAAACAATATCAAAACTAAAAGGACACAGAACAGCTAAAAACTTACTCTAGGTCCCAAAGGCTATATGGAATAGAAATATTTTCAGCAGCCATTCAAGCAATGGAAGTGATGGAATCAGGCTTAAATCCAGGGACAAGGTGTTCCATAACCTGGGCACCACTGCAGATAAGACCCTGTCATGCATCACCTCCAGGCAAAACATGCCTCTCAGTTGATCTCAGGTGTGAGTAGTTTCATACAGGGAGAAATGTTCCTTCACATACTCTGGTACAAAGCTGTTTAGGGCTTTAAAGGTCGAAACTTTGAATTTGCACCCAAAAACAGACCAGAGGCAACCAATGCAGCTGAAAAGCAGAGGCATGATGGACTCACCATGCCTCATGTCAGCCAAGTATCATGCAGAAACATTTTGTACTGGAAACATTTTGTACTAGGAACATTTTGTACTACATTTTGTACATTGATCATTGACGTTTCTGAATGGCCTTCAAGAGTAGCCCCCATGTATTGCAGCAATCTAAACACAATGTAACCAACGCATGGCCAAGCATATGTCTGACTGATTTAAGAAAGGACACTACTGTCACACCAGCCAAACTTGGGCAAAATTTTAAAATAAAGATTTAAAAATTAAAAAGATGTGTTACCAACTCTGACGTTTCGTCTGCCTCTATGTCAGTCCTTTTCAAGGAAAAGAAAACCCCTCCCAATGAGAGGGAAGATCTCACATGCTAGTGAGATCTTCCCTCTCATTGGGTGGGGTTGTCTTGTGTTTATTTGTGATTTATCAACGTCCCTGCCCACTCAGCCCATCATGCCCCCCGGCCCCTGGCAGATCTCAGCAGCCATAACAGGCAAGAGTCAAGCGGACACATGGACAGCATCATGGACCACCAAGAATCCTGTCCACAGCTGCACAACTTGAGAAGAATCCATAACAACTGGACAAGCAGATGCAGTGGGTACATCAGCAAGAACTATCAGTGCAGGGCACAAGTCAAGGTGGATACAAGCAATTTTTTGCTGTGAACTGGCTTGGTCACAGTGGGCCTCTCAGCAGCGTCACTGCAGGGGAGGGCGGAGCTCCAAGTTCCGTCGGGCTCTGAGCCTCCGTTACACGACGGGAGAAAGCTGCCCCGCCCCCTCGCCTTTGGAGCCATTCCGGCTGACGAAAGCAAGTGACGAAAGCAAGTGCTTTCGTCAGACGGAATGGTTCCAAAGGCGAGGGGTGGGGCCGCTTTCTCCCGTTGTGTAATGGAGGGTCAGAGCTCGACGGAACTTGGAGCTCCGCCCCCCCTGCAGTGACGCTGCTGGGGCCTCTGCTGTCTTGTCCTCTGCCTTCTGCCAGTAGCGGTCCTACCCCCCCCCCCCCCATGGGACCTTTACAACCAGGGCCCTAAGCTATTATTGCTGCCTTCTCCTTTCAAGCTATTTTGTTAGCCTACCTGCAAGATGAGCCACAATTTTGATTTCTTTTTTACTGGGCAAGGTAAATCAGAGGTAAGGGAAGCAGCTTCCTAGTATTTTCCATTGATACTCATCTTGCACCAGTTATGGAATTCGTTTTCTTGTTTGCATTGTTTTACAGTCTGTGACAGAAGACTATTCCTTCCAGAAACTCAGCTTTTAATGAGATTCCCAGAGTCGTTCCAAAATTATACGTAGGCAGCTGCTTTGAAAGGGTCAATGGCAGCCTGATAGAGCAACCAGGAATATATCTTTGTCTTTACTTTATCCCTTCACCCTTCTCTCTCTCCTGGAAATATGTTCATTCGTGACTAAAACCCTAAGTGTTTTGATGTTAAAGATGATATCCCTTGGGAGAGCTTGAATGTGGGCATGTGATATTTAATTCATTAATGTCTTTTAACTCTTCAAATGTGCTCCTTTTTCCAGAAAGTGTATTTCTGTGGTCGTGTCAGCACATTCCAGACCATTTGCACCAAGTGTAATCACTGTGACAAAAAGGCAAGAGGGTAAAAAAAAACACAGAGTGACTGCCAGGTTGTACATCAACGCATCCAGTCACCTACCTGACTGTTATTTTGCCACACCAGTTTCAGCATTCACAGTAGAGTATAACATGTACACACTACTTTGCATCTCAACCATTTTCTCCCCAGTAGGGCCAACGCAAAGAGTCATTTTGAAACAAATCAAGAGAGGCTTTGGCAGAACTCTCTGCTTATGATATACCTCAGCTGCTCACTTCTGCACACAAGCCAAAACAAAGGGGAAGGATGGTGGGCTGCTGAGGTGCAGAACACAAAAGTTCTGCAGAATCTTCTGCTGCTTTGATGTAGTGGGAATGAGAGTAGAAAGCCTTTGGGCCCCAATCGACATCATGTTAATAAGCCCATCAATAGGAGTTGGACTCCACCAATAGGTTGGGACCAGGAAACTCAGGGTTTCACCTTCTCCACACGCCATAGTCTTAATCCAAATTCGCCTCCCCCTTGTACAGTTGCTGTTTGGCAAGGGGGAAAACACCCATTGGCACCAAGCGTGTAGTTTGATCCTACTTTCTTGGCCCATATGGGAATGAACTAGTGGAAGGAACTAATGTTGCCAGCCCTTCAGTCTTTTCTCAGTCAAAAATATGGCTGCTGTTAAAAAATAATTCCAAGCAAGAGTCTTTAGCATTAAATCTCTCAAATAGTAGCAATAGAAGAAGAGTGGTCTAATACCTGTCCCAGGTGGCACAGTGGTTCTTGGTTAGGGAAGGGAAGTGCTTGACACAGTGCCAGTGGGTCACTGAGCAATTAAAAAATGGCGGCAAGAGCTGCAAGACTGGAGTAGCAGACAGTAGGGGGCTGTGACCCTGCTTTTTACAACCAAAATCGCCATAGGTAACCATAGAGACTATTGTGAGGTCAACTCATCAAGGACTTTTCTTGGTGGTCCATCCCCAGCTCACAATGGATGCCTCTGTTGTTCTGCACACTGCAGATGCAGTAGAGGGTTCCTGGATTGCTCAAGAGGCCTGTGCCATGATAAAACTGATCTGAGTCATGTTTGCCTGGCATGCACCCAGGACCACATACATGTGCAGGGACACATCTCCAAAAATGTCAGGCCAAAATTTTGGGAGATGTGTCTCTGCACATGTATGTGGTCCTGGGGTCCTTTTCCAATCCAGAGAACGGGAGGGGGAGCAGTGGAGGTGGGTGGGCAGATGGAGGTGGGCACTCACTGCCAATCCACTGCCTGACTGCTTCAGTCAGCCTCATGGTGGGCTGGTTGTGTTAACAGCTAGTTGTGTTAACCTGGAAACACAAAACAAAGTGACTACATCGGAAGACTGTTCTGAATCTTCTGTTACCGCAGATTGAAACTTCATTCAAGGACTTTACACATCTATATTAACTCCCCATTCTCTTCTTGGCACAATTCAAGGTACTGGTTCTAAACGACACCCCCCCTTTTGACACATTTTTGGGCCTGGGCCCGGGTATGACTGTACCCCCTTTAACCCGCCTCTCAGAGGCCCTGTCCTCAGTTATAGAAGGACTCCAAGGTCCAACCTGAATTCTGCTGGAAGCCTTTCATTCCTCTTTGGACTATTAGCCTGGAGTGAGCTTTGAAATGGGGCTGCATGTGTTTCCTTGGCCCTGAATTTCATTGGACACTTAAAGAACAAAAGAATTGCTTCTCTGGATCAGACCAAAGGTCCACCTAGTCCAACTTTTTGCTTCTTTTGGCCGTCAGTCGGGTGCCTCAAGAAGTTCACACAGGGTAAAGAAGGGTCAGCATCTTCCCTTGTGGCTTGCTCTGGCATCTCCTTCTGATCATGGAGATTCCACTGAGCTAGCATGACTATTGTGTATGAGAAAGAAAGAAAGAAAGAAAGAAAGAAAGAAAGAAAGAAAGAAAGAAAGAAAGAAAGAAAGAAAGAAAGAAAGAAAGAAAGTCAATTTCCCCCATGCAAAACTCTATTCCTCAACTATTGTTAAAGCAAACAGTGCTACTAATTTGTTCTAGTACCTCACACTTGAAGTTTCACTGACATCAAATGGATTTTTCATGTGAATAAAAACTGCACGATAAAGATCTTAAAACTGTAGTTCCTGGATGTTGACCACAGAAAAATCAAATGGTTTCAGACTGTGCCTATTATGTATTTATTTATTCTGTCTGTTGACCTTCAAAGTGCCCACAGTGGTTGAAGCTATGTATTTTCAAAAAGTATTAATGCAAAAAGGTAGTAATCGTAAAATGTTGGCTCAGTAATCTAGTTCTCTTCCCTTGAGGATATCGTCCTTGCCATAAAATTCCAATCAGCTGCACATACACAATTATGAAAATGCAAACGTAACATTTTCTTTCAAAGCCAGATTAAATAAAATATAGATCACCATGTATTTTCTGTTTCATTTCTAAAGACCTCATTTTTTTAATGACTCGAATAATTCTCAAGTAATAACATTTCAGGAAGGTGTTTGGGCTTTTTTCTAAAGTAACTTTTTTTAAATCACTGCAAAACACCAATAAAATTTATTAAAAACAAAAACAGAAGAATCCATGGAAACTAGATCATTGACTCTGGAACCATAGCTCCCTTTACAAACTGGGGAAAAACTATTTCATAAATGCTTACCGGTACTTTTTCATCCATGATTTATTTATTTATTTATTTATTTATTTTACAATATTTTTACCCGGCCTTTCTCCCCGAAGGGACCCAAGGCGGCTTACAACATGAAAAAGATTATACTTGAATGTATGAGGGGGTGGCATCAGGGATGACCAGATCAAGCATTGTCCAAAAGACCCTTCAGAGGGTCAACATAGTCAGGCCAACCCCAAGCCCACAGCAGTAGCATTGGGCCACCTGGGGCGGGGTGGCGGTGGGCCCCCAGGAGGCACATGGGGGACAACAGCCATGCCGAGGCTGTACTGTAAAGGTTGGAGCAGGTGGCGGCGAGAAAAACCACCGTGTTTTTTTGCCCTCCCACCAGCCTGGAGCCTTATGTTTGCTTTGAGCATCCGGCAGTGTCCGGGGGGGGGGGGGGGTGTCGCTGCACTGTGGCCCCACCTCCTGGGGGCGTGGCTACGCCACTGGCCCACAGCATCAGTGGCAATGATAGTACCCAATGCAGCACCTTGGATGGCTAGGGTTTTGCCCCAGCACTTCCAGCAACCTGGTGTTGACACTGAACACATGCTTTTATGGTAAAATTAGAACAAAATGAACTCTCTTCTGTCATTGTGGAAGAATTTCCTTCTTCCCCCCCCCCCCCACCATTCAATCAGTTCCAGAAAAATTGCACTCCCCAATGTTCTAGTCCAACTGATTTTTTTTCTAAATTTAATTTTAAAAAATCCATTATATGAACGTTACACCCCAATCCTATTGGGCTTATCCGCTGGCTGAACTCGTGTTCCACCAGCGGATACTGCCTTACGCCGGCAGTTGCAAAAGCCTCTCTGGCAGCTTGCAAAGCCACCCTGGAGCAGCCTCATGCACAGTAACACATTGCTGAAGAACCGCTGCGCTGGCCCAGTTAGGTCTGCAAGGGAGGTGGAATGGGGCAGGGGGTGGAACAGGGCAGCAAAGGGGATGGGGAGGAGTATGAATTGGGTCTGGGAAGAGGGCAGGTTCAGCAGTAGCGGCATCCACTGAATTCAAACCCCTTCCCAGACCCAACCCCCCAAACCAGGTCTACACAGACGTGCACCAGCGATTTCACTGCTGCAGATTGGAGTAGGCCTGTCTGGACCCCTGAGGCTTACCAAGACCCCCAGGACTGCCCCCCCCCAGGATGCAGCATGCACTCTGGTGACATGGCATCAGCGAGAGGAAAGGGATAGGATTGGACCATTAGTTAGGCAACCCTTATTAACATTCACAAGGGCATAATCCACCAGGAGTTCCATCTGGGCAAAGTCAACTGAAATGAATAGAACAGCAATGGCCTGTTCTCAGTCATCTTCTGTACATTTCAG
Organism: Plestiodon gilberti rubricaudatus; assembly: GCA_026170595.1. Lineage (NCBI taxonomy): Eukaryota > Metazoa > Chordata > Lepidosauria > Squamata > Scincidae > Plestiodon > Plestiodon gilberti. The sequence goes on from JANXHW010000001.1 coordinate 70,367,408, forward strand.
CAATGGTTCTGAAGAAGTGGGTTGCACCCTGTTAACCAAGGGCAATCTGTATATGAAAAGAGGTTCTTGTGCATAGATCATCCTTCTACATTCCCTTGTGCATGCAAGTGCTGCATTGAAAATTTTCACCACACCACACCACACCACACATGTGCCCAGTGCTCTTGCATCATGTGCTATGCCACTAAAAAGATGACTGACAGCTGATCACCTGTTCAGGTAGGAGTTCAGACAGCACATTCCTGTTGATCCACTGAGTCCCTCAGCAGGTAATCATCTAACATGTCTTCTGATCATCTGTTGAGAGCACGAGTGACAGAATTCCTGGGGACATTCACAGATGCACCGGTGCATATACAGCCAGCTGCTGCTCACATAATTTCTGACACAGAGCCAACTGCATTCTCTGCAGCCCCATATCGGTCTTTCCCTATTTAAGCAGTACATAAAATTAAAATAAATGTAGATACCTTAGTATTTTTGACCCTGCCAAATATCCAAGAACAATCCTAGAAGAATCTTACAGCCCGGTCCAGCCCAAGGCAACTGCGGTACAATTCAGGCACAATTGCAGCCCAAGTGCTTTAGGCCCGAGTTGTGCCTGAATTGTGCCTGAGTTGGGCTGCAATTGTGACTGAATTGCAGCCCGGTCCAGCCCAAGGCAACTGCGGTACAATTCAGGCACAATTGCACAATTCAGGCACAATTGCAGCCTAAAAGTGGGTGTGTCGGGGGTGTGTCGGGGGTGTGACAGGGGCGGTTACGAATTTTGGTCCGGTTCCAGACACTGGAGAGCCACTGACACGCCCCCTCGAGCCCAACTCAGGCCCAAAATTTGGGCCAGCAAAAAGGGTGGACCCAAATGTGAGGAGACCCATAGGAGCCATTTTACCTTACCCACACCAGCCCTCTCCTGAAAAGTTCTAACACCCTGGGCCCGAGTTGGGCCTGAGTTAGGACCGAACAGGTGTGGCCTAACTCTGGACATGGACCCAAATAGTTACCCTATCAGCACCCAGCCCCACCCAGCCTCTTTCCCACAAAAGCCCAGCCCCAGCCCTCCACTCTCTCTCTCTCTCTGAGCACGTGGCGTGGGGTTCTGTCCCCCAGCAGCCACAAAGTGGGACTTTGAAAACTTTTCTAACACCCCACTTCTCTCTTCTCCTCTCTCCTCTCTGCCCCCCTCTAGGGCAGAGAGGGCTGTTCTGCCTGTGGCCAAACTGTTTACTGCTGTGCCTGGGCAGCTGTCTCCATGCAAGTGTTTGCTAACCCATGTCTTTCTCCCAGCCCCTCTCTCCCCCCCCCATACAGGCAACAACACCAGCAGGTAAGTGCAGGGTTTGTGCTGACATGTGGTCTGACATCTGCCTCTTTGCATAGAGAAATATAGGTAGGATACATGCCTCTATACCAATGTCTTGTCTCATACCTGCCTGCATAGCCTGCCATGATATGCCTCTATACCAATGTCTTGTCTCATAGCTGCCTGCATAGTCTGCCATGATATGCCTCTATACCAATGTCTTGTCTCATAGCTGTCTGCATAGCCTGCCATGATATGCCTCTATACCAATGTCTTGTCTCATAGCTGCCTGTATTAATGTGAGCACACAATGCCATGAGTGTGGAACTGTAACCCATATGTAGACACCAGCTGTTCCCCCCCCCTCTTTTCTCCACAGGGTCTACCGACAGGTCAGTATTGCTAGGATTGCAATGGTTGTGACCCCCAAGTTGTGTTGTTGTCTCTCTCTTTGACCCCTTTCCCTTACAGGATCATGCTCACCGTACACCCAGGGAAGGAGCGCAGACCAGGCTATGTGTCTCACACCACTCAGCTGTGTTTGATTTCTCTCCCTGCAGACCTTTGCAACTGGCACACTGGCTCCTCTTCAATGGGGATTGCTACCACACAGCAGCTGCCATGGAACACCCCCATGTTGTTCGTCCCCCCAGGAATGCCCAGTACCACAAACCGTCCGGGGAGCACCCCTGGGCCTGCAGTCTGGTTGCCCCATGGTCACCTGCCTTGATGCTGCCAGAGAGGTCTGGGAGCCTGCCCTGCAACCCACCTCAGCTGCTGCTGCTGCCCCACCGCCCTGGCTGCCTACTTGCTGTCCCTCCCCTTTCTATGGAGCAGGCCGTGGTTCCACAGGGGAAGAGCCCGCATCTCCAGGTCCATGGGGCTCGCCTGATGCTGCTGCTGTGGTCCTAGAGGCTGCTGTGCCTACCCCTGGCAGCCACGCCCGGCCATCTCTGCCACTGTTCCAGAACAATAAAGATGCCCCTGGAAACACATGTCCCCAATGTTCCACAAGCACTGCCCCACACACCCACACAGGCAGGCCCCAGCACACAAGCCTCTGCATGAATCCCAGCCAGGGTCCGCCACGGCCATCCCTGGGAGAACACAGCAGGGGGGCTGCCGGACCCTCTGGGACCAGAGGGGTGGGGGGAGTTGGGGGGCCTGTCAGGCAGGCAAACACTGACAGGCACTGTGGCGCACGTCCGCCACGTCCGTGAAGAGCCCTTTCAGCAACCGGGGCTCTCACCCACCCTCGGTCCGCCCATCACTGGCGTCCGTGTCCGCCCGTCACCGGCGTCCGTTTCCGCCCTCTGTCCGCCCGTCACCGGCGTCCGTTTCCGCCCATCAACGGCGTCCGTGTCCGCCCTCGGTCCGTCTGCATGAGAGGCGCCCGTTCCTGCATTGCCTCCATCTGCGAAGTGCCCCCTGTGCCCCTATCAGTCTCTGCAGACCCCTCTCCCTGTATCCCTCTCCCACCAGCTGTGTTGTCTGTCTGTTTCTGACCCACCCGTGCCCCTCCCCAGCACCCCCTGTCAGTGTGCCTGCCTCCCCTCCCACTCCCTGATGATGGACACTGGCACCCCCCATGCCGCCAGAGCACCTGCCGCAAGGTGCCGACGTTGCCCCATCTGGGAGTGTGATGAGCTGCGTGAGCCCTTCCCGCTCGCAGCAGACAAGCCCACGGCATCTCTCGGTCTTGGCCGGGGCACGGAGCAGAAGGCATGCTGGGATGCCTTCTTTGTGGGCATTGCCACGGCCCTTGAGGCCCAGGGCTTCAGGCAGCGCACGGGCATGTCCTGGCGGAGGCGGTTCCAGACCTCATGAGACCCCCCCCCTTGTTCGTGCCGTTCCCACCCCCTCCTTCCTTTCTCTCCCCCGCTCACCCCCCCATGACTCCCACGTGCAGCCTCACCGTGGCTTGGGGGTGGCATCGCAGTCTGCAGGAGGGAGGGCAGTCGCACTCCCCCCTGCGGCAGGTGGCTGATGCCCAGGGTGCCCTGGGGCAGCTGGCACTGGCACAACCTCTGCCCTTCAGCTGACTGTCAAACGCGCAGTGCCTGCAGGCCCGCCTGTGGCTGCCCATCTGCTGCAACCGCTGCAGCAGCTGTGGTAGGTGCACGCAGACGGGCTGAGGAGGGGGCTCTTCGCTTCCACAAGACTGACAGCTCCCCACAGGAGCCTGCCTGCCTCTGCGGTAAGTTTTGCCGCGATCCTGGCCCAATGCTGTTGCCTCCAGCCTAACTCAGGCACAGTTGCAGCCTAACTCGGTCCTAGTTCGGGCCACAATTGGGCCACAATTGGGCCTCAACTGTGCCTGAGTTAGGCTGGACTGAGCCCTTAGTATCCTGGAACATTTAATCATAAGAACATAAGAAGAGCCTTGCTGGATCAGGCCAAAGGCCCATCTAGTCCAGCTTCCTGTATCTCACAGTGTCCCCACCAGATGCCTCCGAGAACACACAGCCTACAAGTTAACCTGTTTCCTGTTGTCACTCCCTTGCACCTGGCACAGAGAAAACCTACTTCTAAAGCCAAGAGGTTGCTTGTGGCTTGTAACCTGTGATGGTCTTTTCCTCCATGAATCTATCCAAAACCCTTTTAAGGGCATCTAGGCCAGGTGCCATCACCACATCCTGTGGCAAGGAGTTATTCAAGAACAATATAAGAACAATTCTAATAAGAACTATGGGGGAACTGGTTCATACTTTCATGGCTGCTGAATGTGGAGCAAATATCATAAACCATGTTAAAGATATAATAGGGTACATTATCTAATGCTTGCATGTGTTGTACTGGGCTACATCAAACAGAAATGCCAAATATCAGGAACGTGTTGACTGTTCTGTTCTTACATCAGCTAAATTTCAAATGGCCACCAAATGAAGGATCTTTAACAGCTACACGAGGGTCCAACAAAGTATAGAAAATTTTAATGATGGGCTCCTTCCCATCATTAAGATTTCCTATATCTTGTTGTACCCTTCTTTAACTTTTTCATCTCCATTTTGGGTCAGATTATGCCATGGCCACTATGACCAGTATCCCCCCTAAGAAATAGCACTGCTGCGTGGAGCCCTGCCGTGCTGTGCAGCGATCTGGTGGCATCTTACTGGTGGTTGGTGATGAAATCAACATGTCATCACTGACTCGGGTCAACTGAGCTCTGAGCAGTGTGGAGCTTGGTTGAGAGGTGCACAGCCACTCACCTTAGGGGGAATACTAACCCTGTATTTTTGGAGTGATGTTGGCCCTTCCTTCCATATGCAATCAAAAGCCCTTTGTAGCTAGACTTAGGTCCATTTCAATATTTTAGTGATTGATAAGCCTGTCCCTAGTACTCAGCAAATGAAATTGCCTTGTCCAACTCTGATAGTCAGTACATCTTGCCTAGGAATTTCATTTATATTCTTAACTTTGATACACCCTGATTACTATAATGTCATTATTACACTCATATATGATGGTTGATTGGTTTATCAATTGATTGGTGACCAACAACAAAACAAAGTATGAACAACAACCACATGTCCTGAAACTCCTGTGTTTACACATTGGGGGCCTAATGTACTTGCAGCAAACACAGTTGCTCCGTAACATGAGACACCCCTCTCAGAAGTGTACCAAAAATGTTTGTGTCACAAAAATTTAGAGATCAAGTCACAAAAATAAAATGTGAAAAAATAAATACAGTAAATAAAATCCTAATCCTCTGAATGTTTCAGGGATGCAGACAAACACCGTTGTGCAGAACAATCTCAAATAGCATCTTTTTATATTCATTACTATGATGCTAAAAGGTAGCGCCTGTAGAGTTCAGGAAAAGGAGCATGTCATGTCTGGAGATAGCGCTTAATGACTCTCTCCATCAACCCTCTCATGCTCCTCCCTCTTTCCATTCAAGGTATCTGTCCGGGTCTTCCCTGGCTTAAGAACTTTGCTTGTAAGCATTTTTACACATTCAGAACCTGAGTGCAAATCTGCTAGTACTTAATCATGCAAGTCAGCCTTTCTCTTGAACATCCATTAAAGGAAACTGCAGTTGTGATTTCTTATCTGAACACATGAAACAAGTTGTTTGTTTCAACCATGGTCTCCTCCATAAAACCATATATTGCATCAAGGAAAATGCTTCTGTAGCCCAGCCTAAGGATGGCCAACTACACTACTGTATTCTTCACAGCTATGCTATTCTGTTTTGAGGGCCAGATATTTTTGACACACAGGCTGACATTTGGCAGGTTACCTGCAGCATTCCCTGTAAGGGGTCCACACCAGTGTGCGGACCTCTCCAACAGCTGTGCAGCATCGCAACTCATCGTAACTCATCACAACGCTGCCTCCGGAAGTTCAGTGACTATGTCATCATGTCAATGCCAAACATCCAGGTTGCCAAGCTCCATGCTGCACGGAGCTTGGCAGGGAGGTGTGAGGCCGCTTGGCCGCACACCTTAGGGAACAATTGTTACCAGGCTTTATAACAGAGTTGGTGGTAAGGAATTCATTGAGAGTTGGTGGTAAGGGTGCATGCATGTTGCATGGGGATCACAGACAAAAGCCAAAGAAACATGCATCACACTGATTACAATTTGGTAGAAGCATTGTGGGGATGGGGGTGAAAATAAAATTATGAAGGCCACATCTGGTCCATGGACTGCCTGTTGGCTGTCCCTGGTATCAGTACTTCTAGCCAAAAAGAGAATTGGGATTAATTTTTGCATTGTGGAAATACACGTTGTGATTATTATTGGCCGTCAGAATTACTTCTGGTGGAGAAAAAAGTATTTCTGGTCTCTAGATTACTATTTTGCCAAATTTATTTCATTCCAACTTGCAAAAGAAGATAATATTTCTTTTGTTTCATTGCAGATTTCATATTAATATTTTTTGTGAAAAATATATTCTCATTTATTTACATAAAGAAAACAGGGCATACTAGTCTTTGTAACAGTGTGGTGTTTTTATTTTCTTCTTACCCACACTGGACTTTCATATCCTATAACAAAACATTCTAAAGACAGAATCTTACCCCAAAAGATGGCTTCACATTTTAATGTGGCAATCATATTCGCTACAGGTTCACAGGTGTTACAACAAAGCAAACGTAGCAAAGTATGAACAACAGCCACATGTCCTGAAACTTCTATGTTTTACACATTGGGGGCCCAGTGGCGTTCCTACACCACCACAACCTGTGGGGGGGCCACTGACGCAACACCCCCATGTGATGCCACAAGCCCCGCCCTGGGGGGGGTGACATCAGTTTTGCATGCCGCCACCGAATTACGGCGGCGGCCTGAAAACACCACCACCCCACCACTTTTCGAAGCATTTTGGAGACAAACGGCTCAATGGCAGGCTGGAATGCGAGCCGATATCGCTGCCGGAGTAAGACAACATAGTTGCTCCGTAACATGAGACGTCCCTCTCAGAAGTTAGAACATTTGTGAACATTCCAGCAGCTCAGCCAATCATAGTGGGAATGGAATAGCCTTGCATACAGACAACAGCCAGGTTTAAACTATGGAAACCATATCACAAAATGTGTTTGGTTTTGCCAAATGTTTAAAATATAAAAAAAGAATAATCACTTTTCATATTTTGAAATATTTGTCATTAAAACATGTGGATGTGGCCTACACAGCTGAGGGTAGGATTGGCTTTAATTGTGATGCTTTCATTGAGGAACAGAAAGTTTTCAGATGAAAGGAAAGAAAACAAACATAAAGCTACACAAATCACCCTTCCAGCCCAATCCTAACTAGGTTACAAAGCAGATAACTTGTTTTTAAGTAAATATTCAGTATTTCAGTATTTAGGTATTCCGCTCATTATTAGAAACCATTTGGACAGAGAATTTCAGTAATAAGCAACCTGTCTACAAAAACCACGTAGTTACTCATTGTTTTAGAGTTTTCTAGTAGTGGATGATAAAAGGTACAGATATAAGCAAGAAAAATGTAGCTCTCCCCATCTTCCATTTAATTTCCACAAGCCATGGAGTCAAGGAGTTCTCAAGGGCAAACTCTTGCTGTTTTTGTACTCATCCTGACCCCACCATCTAAAAATACAAAATGTTAGAATTTATAGAACAGGTGACATTTGAAATGAAGCATTTGAGAAAGCCGTAATACTTTCCAGGTTAAATGAAGTTTGGAGGTGTGAGAGAGAAAAATGGAGGGGTATTTCTGCTGGGAACCCAGGTCTAACAAGAATTGGCTACATAATTCATTTCAATAGCTTCTTGGCTGAGCAGTTTACCTCTAGCTTCAGACCAAAACATTTCTCTTCAGCATAGTAGATTACAATGTCAAGTCACCAACCTCAAGCCAAAAGAATGGAATTAAATTTCATCTGATGCCCATGTTAAACACACAACAACATCAAATCCCACATTAGATCCATGTTCTACTATTTCAACCTTAAATCCAATTCCCCATTAAATTTGGGGATAGCAAGCAAAAGCTTTGGGGCCTAACCAAAGCTGCAGACATGCAGGAGTTTTCTTTCCACTTACATAAAGGGAAACATTTCTCCTTTTCTCTCTGCTGTTTGTGTGGAATGTCACCTTGCTCATAGAAAACCGAGGAAGCCTATGCATGTGCAGAGCATAGCATAAGCATTAGAAATGCTGGATCACAACCACAGAGGTATGAGTAAAAAGGGGAAAGGCATTACAAAGAGAAAATACAAACATGTGGGATAACACAATCTATTTTACACAATTTCTGCACAGCCCTTTTTCACAGTCATTTGAGAGGTCTACTGTAGGCACAGTGCTCAGGTGAAAACTTCAGTAAGCTAATCACATCTAAGTAAATCCCAAAGAATTAGAGCTCTTAACATATTGGGCCGAATGGCATAAATGTTCCATAAAGACAAGGGACTTCCAGATTCTCATGGACACGGTCGAGATACAGTATTTGAATGAGATTGGGCTATATTTAAAAGATACACACAATTCTTTGGACTTCTTTCCATTTCCAGAGTACAGTAAATGTTCTTTACAATTGAATGCAAGGTAAGTGATTGCATCAGATTGCTGAAGCCTGGGTGCTGGACCCCCGCCCCCAATTGTGCATTGCGTCACTGTCCTCTCCAAGATTACCAACAGCAGGGAGCAATGGCTCCTCCCAGCCTCCCCATTCACCAATGGAAACATCCACTAGGATCGGCAATGATTCTCTGGGGAGACATTCTTACTTTTAGATGGGGGTGCTGGGTACAGAGGTGATTCTTTTCGCCAAGAGATCACGACCATGCCCCACTTCTGCCACCATTCCAGGGTAAACTCACCTGGGTGGGCTAACAGTCAGTGCCTGACCCAGCTGACCCCTGACCCTGTACAAGGTGCCAGTTTGATCTTATTTCATACAGCCCAATGCTATATGGGCCAGTCGCCAGCGGAATGCGCACTCTGCCCGTGGCAACTACCTTACCACAGTCATAAAAGGTGTTCCGGCAGCACACAAACTCTTTCACTGCAGGAGCACCAGCGCTGGTGGATTGTTGTGGACCTGCTGGAGGGGGGAGGGCAGAATGGGGGTAGGGGTGGGTAGAATGGAGAGGCAATGGGGCAGCAATGAGGGCGGATCGGGTCCGGGAAGGGTGTGGATTCAGCGACCTTCTAACCCACTTCTCTGACCCAATCCTGCAGCATGGGTCCACGCGAACCCAATTTCGCTGGCACATGTCTGAGTAGACCCATCCACACCACAGAGGACAGAGGCTTAACCAGAGAAGACCTTCGGGACTCCACACACACACACACACACACACACACACACACACACAGAATGCAGATGTAGCCTTTTTGGAGCTACTTCATTGGCAAGGGGAAGGATAGGATTGGGCTGTTAGAGAACATAACTACCACCAAATCCCATGTGACTGATGCTGCAGGCAACTGACCTTGTTGGTGGCTCTCAAAACATGAGGTGACTCTCTCTGAGGGAATGAATGAATAAATCTATTAGCTGAAGAGTTTAGACATTTTTCGAACCAAAGAGATTATTTCTCATATATGACTACATGCAGAAAAAGGTATAGAAATTTCATATATGTCTTGGGCCCCAATCCTATTCCCCACCACCAGAGCTGATGCAGCTGCACCAAACAGTGCACACTGCATCCAATGGTGGGGGGGGGGGTTTTGACCCAAGGGCAGATGGGAGGTAAGGAAAATTATTTTTACTTACCTCCATGTAAGCCCTGGAGTCACCTATGGGTCGTCTCCTCAAACATATGCCACCTATTTTGGTGGTGTATGTCTGAGGAAAGAAAAGGGGCGGGAAACAGAAGGGATAAGACCTAGCGCACGCCATTGCTGCTTGATCCACCCCTTCCTGCCTCCTCCCCACCCCCAGTTCTTCCCCCTGCCCAGTTATGCCCTCAGTCCTCCCACTCCCTCCCCCTCCCTGCCCATGGCACGCACACACACACACACACACACACACACACACACACACACACACACACACACACCACTGCTGACTTACAAGCACTGGGGATGCTCTGACAACAAAGTCATGCCTAATCTGTCATTTTTAATTGAAAATTCATTTGGTTCTGTTCAAAGATAATGGGATATTCTGAGGGCACTTCTACAATGAATGCTAAGAATTGTCCCTTAATCGCTATACACTTAGCAACTTTCTAGACGACTCCATGCTTCTGACATAATGCGCTCTAAGCCACAAAAGCTTATGCCTCAATAAATCTGTTTGTCTTTAAGGTGCTACAAAACTCTGTGGTTCTTCCTACAACAAACCAACATGACTAACCATCTGGAAATCTTTACTCGCCAATGAGTCACACGTTTGCATGTTGCTAATGTGCTATAGAGAGTGGGAGAAAAGCATTTGTAAAGAATGTATATTGTGATCAATATACTGCAGAAATTCCCATACGTTTGCTAGCATCATGTTCATGGCTTGTAAAACTTGCATGGAAAAAGAATTTAAAACAGCCATTAGGTTAGAGACGCATCTCCAGCTCTGGTTCCACGATGAAAGTTTTATTTTGTGGGGATTATACTGTGCTTACAGCACAATCCTATCCAGCTCCCCCACTGGTGCTTTAAAGGGGATTTAAATCCCCTTTCCCTTCCAAAGCCTCCCGTTCTGCCCTCCCCCACTGGCTGAACCAGTGGGGAGCTGGATAGGATTGCGCTGTTAATCAGGACTCTCCTGGTCCTCAAATATAGATAAAACAAAATGAGGGCTGCAAGCTTTCACCCTGCATGCATGGAAAGTAGGGTGCAGGGACGTACACTCACAGCTTTGGTACCACCTTTCACTGGTGTGCCAGGCATTTTCTGATGCATTTAGGCAATTAACATCTAATAAAGACTTTCCTGTGTGTGGTGATCATGGGTGGGGAGCCCTGCTTGCTGTGCTTCCTCCCCTTCCCACAGATCTGCCCCCTGCCTAGGGCCAAAGCAGTAGACTCTGTTGCCACTATGAAGACAATGCAGACATCCTCCACAGCCTCCCTCCCAGTTTTGTGGAGGATCCCACAAAACTAGATTGCTGCAGGTAGCCAGTGGTGCAGAAGGACCGGGGCAAGCCTCTGACTGACTGAGTCCAACCAAGACCAGATAGGTGGAGAGTTAAAACATAGAAAGAATTTATTACAATAAAAAGGGTTAAGAGATACACAAAGGAAGAAAAAGGACAAGCAGGCTTATAGCAATGGCTTGGACAATGGAAGAGCCCAGGTGTGGATCTTAGCAAAAGTATAGGAAGCAATTACAGGCAAACCTTAGAGCAAAATAAAATCCCTAACACATTTATCCCACTGATTCTAACTGTACTTAATCGGCCTTCCAGACTCCATGACACCTCTCCAAACCCAGATGAGGTGGGTGCACTCGGTGCACACAGATTTATTTTATTTTATTTATTTTCTGTATTTATATACCGCCTTTCTCATCATCAGATTTCTCATCAGATTTATTCAAGGCGGTTTACACAGGCAGGCTATCCTAGACCCAATAAGGGTCTTTACAATATTGTTCTATTCATATATAGAACCTTCCATACTCAAGATGTTTTCCCTTCCTAGTGCAGCCCTCCTTCTGACTTGTGCTTATGCACTTCCAAGCTTCACAGTTCACCGCAGTTCACCCTCGGACGGTTGTCCAGATGTTCTCTCTCTAGCTGACTCCTCCACATTCCACCCTTTCACGGTGCCTTCTCAGTGTCTTTGCGAGGTTCGTCAGCAACTGCCGTCTCCCATCCAAGTGAGAACCGAGGTCGACCTTGGACTTGACCTTAGGTAACCTAGCTTCGATGTGGCCCTATTGGATGTTTTACAACCACCTGGGCATCCCTCCCTACCCTCTGACCTGGTCAGGGGAGCTGGAGTGGCCCAATGGACTGGCACATGCCTATCTCAGTAGGACTGACCAGGATCTACTGTTCCTCAATGTCCAGCTGAAGGAGACCATCAATCCACCTGTCTGCCTGGCAGTGCAGTGTTTCTGCAATGGTGATGATGTCAAAATAGCTCAGAGAAGCCTTACTTACCTCCAGGCTTCTCTTAAGTGAAACGGATTGATTGAAAAAAAAAAGGGAGTGAGGGGAGGTTCAATCATCACAACAAGTCGCACCAAAGGGCATCTAGTCGTCCATTCTTCCCTAGACCTCTGGCATCCAAGCTACTCTCAGAAAAAGCAAGAGTGAAGCTGCACATAGGTCCTTGGAGTAGTCCAAGCTGCCAAAAGTTTCAGAGGAAGGTGTCCACTTGACATGAAAATGCTGTCTCACATCAGAGTGCGCACAGCAGCAACACGTACTACTGTATCACAGAACAGCAAGGCAGAAAAGAAGGTTACACAGGAGCTACTCGACATCCGCAGGGTGCACGGTTGCACCCCAGGCAGCTAATGAATCCATACTACGGGAATTTCGGAGTTGTTAGTATTGTGGCTTGACCCTATTTAAAGCACATTTATTTAACAGCTTTCAGTAATATCTGTCTGAGCAGGTTGAGCTTATTTACATAAGCCTTTTAAACTAATCACTATTTATAGCATTGAGATTATTTACTTCGGGGGATGAGAACACTTGGTTCTTTACTGGACATCTCCTCTTCTTTTGCCTTTTTTATTTTTGCTCCAAGATCCTTATCTGTGGGAATTTAACAGAAAAGAATGTCAGAAATGAAACTGAAAATGTATTGTACCATAGACACCCCACCTTGCAAACTTCCCTCCCTGATCTGTAAACGGAGCTCCCAAAATCCAAGGAATTCCCATTTATACAACGCAAAAAAAAAAAAGTAGCGAGGACTGGGCAGGCTGGGAAAGTGTGACTTTCTCTTCAGTAATTAATGCCAAACAGATAATTAGTAAAAAATAAAATAAAAAGGAGTTTATTAAAGAACTGGGTTAACAAAGCAAATACAAGAAATGCAGCAGGGATGCAGATGATCAAAAAAAATGCAAGAAACAGATCAGAGGGGGAAGAAGACTATCCTAAACTGAGTTTGGCAAACGTTGGCACAGAGCTTAAAAAGACAAGTGGAAAATAAAATGTTCTCCCTGAGCACGAGTTGCTAGATATTTTCCTATCCGTAGCTATTCATTCTATCCTATTTCTATGAAAGGTGCACTGCCACAAAGAAAATTAGGTCTCGCATATAACAGAATATGTTCATACGCATCCAAACTTTCAGCATTTCAAAACTCAGTCAATATTCACAAAAAGGCAAAATTGAACAGGTACCTTTTCAGCCCAAACACAATTTCTGTACTTTTGCAACTTCCATTTATGTGTGTGGCCAGTTTCCCGTTTAATTGCATCCAGTGCCTAGAGCAGGGGTCGGCAATCTTTTTCTTTAAAAGGGCTGGACATTCGGTGGTGATGTCATCACATCAAACTTTCAGGTTGCCAAGCACCCAGAAGTGGCCCGTGTGGAGGTCGGCTTGAAAAGCTTTGCCTCCTGCCCAAATTGTCGTGTGCTGGATGGAAAATGGCAAAGCCACCTGCCCGGATGGCTCCACAATTCCTCGTATGGCACGCAGTGACTTGAGCGGGAGGCAAAACCTCCCAAGCCAAGCTCCAAGCTCACAGGTTGCTAACCCTGGCCTAGGGATTGGTCAGATCTGGCACTGTCCAAAGGCCAACACCCATAAGAGGGCCCATCTGGCCAGGCCAACTTCTGGACTTTCAATATAAGTGACAGTGGTAGTGCCTGCCCAATGCACCATCAAGGTGCAGGCAGGGGACACTATGAGAGTCCAAGGGGTGGACTGGTGCCAGCTCTGCTAGCAGCAAAACAAGGACTGATATTTTGCCAGTCAAGCTGGTACTTCTGGAAGAGATCATATCCTCCAGCATTCAGTACACATTAGCAACTGGCACACACAGTGGGGAATTACATTTTCTGTTGATATATTCTATTTACCATTCTATTTGGCTAGCATCATTGAGGAAAAGCAAGCAGATTCATCATTGAAAGAGGACCTGAACACATGCACACTATGCGCAGTTGGTTGGCGCTTTGGGGCATGGAAACATGAGAATGATTAAATTTAGAATAAACTTTTTGTGACCTTGCACTTATTCATCCTACTATAATAATAGCAACCATGAACATTTAGAGAGCTGTGTAGCATAATAGCTATAACTGTGAGCTAAGGGTTCTCAATTTCAAATCTCAGCTAAGCCACTAGGTGGCCTTAGACAAGCTATTGTTCTCCCAGCTTCAGCCCTTCTCAATTTGTAATATGTGGATTATAATACAGTACTGTGCTGTCTTCCCCCACAGGCTTGTTGTAATGTAAGGATTACAAAAGGATGGTTCACATGCGTGTGTACATCACTTGATTTTTCATTATTTGATGAATGAACACTGGGTGACTTGTAGCTGAATGTGTGAATTGACTATGGAAAAGTATTGTAGTCAATGTGACTTCAGTTACTGCAAAAGTTCCATGAGTTCAATGGACTCATCAGTGGTCTATGATGAGTCATCCACACATGCAAGTCATCACTTGATAGCTTCAGTGTGAATAATAGGGACATTAGAAAAATTAGTACTCCGTGTTCGTATACAGCATGTTTCAAGTATTCACGGGGCTGGTTCAGGTAGGCATGCTTATAAGTTGATTTCAGAATGTCAGAAGGCACAAAATCATGTTTGTTTGCATTCTCCCACACCACCACCTCTTCCTGTACTTCAAACGCAATAAAATCAAAATCATAATCGAGAGCGATCATTTATTCACACTCGTCTACAGCCTTCACAAATGCCTTCAAATTCTTGCTTCAGTTTTCACAGAAAATATTCATCTCTGTAATAACAGTACTTAGATAACCTGTACTTGACCCGTCTTTGGACAGTGATGATTATCCATGTAAGATGATTTTGTAAGATAACACAGAATGATGTAGGTGCTCTTTGTTAAGACAGCTAACATAAAGCTGGATATGTCTAGAGTGTTTTTCTTTTCTTCCTCACATCATTGAATTTCAATGCAGAGAACATGTTGAAGTCCTTTCATGCCAGCTACAGTTTCAAAGTACTGTGTGCAGTTAATGCATTTCCATTAGAAATGCACTGTTTTTGATTGGGGAGAATATAGCAATGCTCCCATGGGAGCTGAGCATTTCAGGTGTAAAAGAGGATTTGTTATAAAGAAAGTGATTATAATGGGATTTAATGTAATTGAAAGTCAAGGTACAGTAGCTGTGCACTGTATCACTCGCCGCATTAAAGTTTTCCTTGAATGTGGATTAGATCTCCCTATGTAAACAGGAAACACGGAGCCCCAGAATAAATCTCTTCTACGTTGTACAGATTTAGTGCTTCAAGAAATAAAATCATGCAGAGAAACTTCAATACAGCCTTCCATATTCTCTGACTGATAAAAATTGGATTATTAATGCTCTACCTTACAGACTTGTAAGGACAAACAAGAGGATGGTGGAGCACTGTAGACTCTGAAAATGTTACATAAATGATGTCATGAATAATTACTTGAAAACATCAGCCCGGGGAATGTGTTGGAGGATGGAGATAAAATTAATCTGTCGAGCTTAAAATTTCCCCCCAATGTTAACATTCCTGATTTTTCTTTGTTATACATCTGCAGTGGTTGAGAGGATCAATTTCTGATGATGCTCCTAAAGGGCAGCAGCAGAGATAATAACTTTGATGTGAGCTCTCTGTGTAAATGACTATTGTTTGTTGCTAGCTTCTATTTAATCTTCACTACAGAGATGGAGCCCTACACAGCTAAACTCTCTTCTAATGAGATCATTATTATTATTTTTTACTCCCCTTTCAAATGAATGTCCTTTTACATAGCAAAGCTTCAGAGCCTGGATTTTAGAACAGTGCTACCTTTTATCTAGCCAACATAAGAAGTACTTAAGGAAAGGACAAGAAGGGTCAAGAAGGAAATGTATGTAGCATACATTACACTGCCTGGCAGGCAAGAGTGGGAAACAAAGGAAGAAGTTCATGGTAACAAGAGTAGCTATCATTATGAGCAGAAAGGTTGGGAGAAAATTGGATCTAGTGACCTACTTGGCTTAGTGTGCCTCCGAACTGAGACATTTCACAGGAAAGGGCTGTGGGTCAAATTCATTCAAGGCATGGCCACAGCGGAGCTTTCCACATTACATGTTCTGCAGTTTAGAATGTTATTGCTTGCCCAGAAAGCAAAGTTCACATGACCAGGGTCTTGTCCACCAATCTCACCTTCTCCAGGGTAGCCTTGGCACAACTGCACACAACCTGTTTCCCTCCAGTAAGGCCAGGTAGGGATCCATGCATGATGGATATCATGTAGCTTGCAGGGATTGGATGAACAGAATGGGTACAAGCCCCCTAATCATCCCCTCCCCCCTTTCCAATGAGTGTTAATGGCCAGTGTACCATTTGTACATTTTGTGGTATACAGACAGAGAGGTATAAGCTTCAGTAGAACTGAATACTGTACTGTAGAACACGGGTTCTCAACCAGTGGTACTAGTACCACCAGTGGTACTTCGGCCAACTGCTAGTAGTACTAGACCACCGGATCCCTGCTCCAATGCGGCGCTTTCTGTGGCGTGTTTTTGCTCCAGAGAGGCTCCTACCTTTGGCTGAGCTTCTCGGGAATGCTGAGAAGGGCTCTCCCACCTGCCCAGTCTCCTACCTGCGTTTTCTGGGCTCTGAAAACCTGAAAACCCAGAAGTAACTGGTGATGATGTCATCGCCAGTCACTTCCGGTGGTGCGTAGCAGGAGAGTGGCACTGGAGATGGTACTCAGCTGGGAAGGGGTTGAGAACCCCTGCTGTAGAAGAATACTTCTGACTTTAGCAATAAATGTTCAAAAGAAAACGAGTTGCAGGGTTAAAATATTATTCTTATTGAGTAAAAATGTGCTATTATTTTCAGTAGGTGATGGTGACTGTGTTTTCCCTGACAAATAGCAGTATATAGAGACTCCAGAATGACCATCTCAAAATGGTAACAGGACAAGTTTCAGCAGGGGCAGTGCTATCAAGCTTGCGACCCAAACCATTCTGGGACTGCCACTGCCACCTCTACCATGGTGTGGTTGGGGGGGGGGGCTTTATCATGATGTATCACATTCCCAAACCAGGAAATACAGGACTTCCAGTTTTATTTAAAACTTTTGGTTATTATTTTTATTTTTTAAAATAAAAAAGTGTTTAAACGTTTTTTTTTATTTAGAACGTTTTATTGAAAACTTCCAGTGTTATTTAAAGTGATTGCATGAACGAAAGAGCTCCTTCATTTGTGCAGTCCCTTTAAATAAAACTGGAAGTCCTGTCCTTACTGGTCTGGGAATGCGACGGCGCATGGTGACAGGCTTCTTTTCCCCAACCATGCCAGGGAATGAGCTGAGTGCAACAGAGCATGGTAAGAAAGTGGATGATCCGCTGTCTGCTTGCTTTTAAAGAGCAAGTAATGGATCACTGCATCTTGCAGTCGTGGTGGCCTGAAGGGAAGCAGTGGTGGCAGAGTCACGATGAAGGGCACCCCAAATCTGCCACTTCTCCTACCACCCGCCTTCATGCGAGCTGCATCATTAGCTTCATGACTGGCCCAGTCCTGAGTTTCAGTGTTGAGAAGATCTGGTGCCTACTTAGTAGCGCTCAGGTGTAACTTTTTTACATAGATGCTTTTCTTTTTTAGACCATGTTCTGTTTGTTAAAACATTAAGTTGGACTTCTTTTTAACCTTAAACCTTTAATATTTTATGACAGGATATGACAAAGGAAATGCAAAAATTTAGACTGCATCTTTTGTGGCGTTCTGAAATGTTTGTGACTTTTGAAGAAGACAATGAAAACAAATGGAACTCTTTAAAAACAAAGAGTTTTGCCAGCCAGTTTGCTTTCAGTCCTACTTTCAATCCTCTCAATTCTCCTGCCTGCGGGGAAGGCCTTCTATAGGTCCAGCACCAGTCCTTGGCCCATGGGGCCAGCTGCTGCTCATCACCTCAATCACCCTACCAGCCAGTGCAGGTGACATCACTGGCCGCCCGCTCTACCACCAGCTAATCAGCAGGGTCACATGCCCCGTCAATCAGCTAATTGGCAGAGCCACGTGTGCTGCCACCCAGCCTTCCAGCGGGATGCTATCCTTGCTCCACCTCTACGCTGGGGTTCATACACCATATCACTAGTTTAAAAAAAACAACCAATTTGAGCTTAGATACAAGGAACCAGCAGAACCACCTTTCCTCCCCAACCAGTGAAGACTCCAATGCTACCATGACTGGAGGCAATATATGAGTCCAGTCCCAGGTGCTGGGATGCAACAACAGGTGGAGGGCTATTCCCTACATGCCCTGCTTGTGGACATCCCAAAGGAAGCCTGAATGCTCTGGTGGCTACATACAGTTGACCACTGTTGAGAACAGGATGCTGGATTAGATGAACCCTTGATTTCATCCAGCAGGGCTCTTCTTATGCTCGCTGCCCTCCAATCACATGGCAAGTTGGCCAATATGCTTTAGTTCTGGCTGGCTTCCTGAACAAATTGTTGCTGCTGCTGTTGTTGTGAAACCTCCAACTGTGCTTAATTATGAGACTAGCCAGTATTTTATAATTCATACTGTAATTTGTATTGAATTAATACAATGTAATTTGTATTAAGAGTTTGCATGTGACACTATTTAGTTCCATATAGGGTCTTGGTTTAGGATTGGTTTAATATATGTGGTGGCAAGAGGGACCTCAAACCGCTTTCCCATGAAGATTAATAGCCCATATCAAGCTCACTATAATAGCTCACTATGCAGTTATATGCCTCGCTATGTTGAATTTTGGAAGGGGTCCTCCTGGAAATGTGCTTATTTACGCCCCAAGATGGCTGCTCCCCCTAGCCGCCAAAAGCTGACTTCTTGTTGCTTCTCCCTGCACATGCTTAGAAAAGGGCCTCTTCTTAAGGTTTGTATGTAACCATTCGAGCATTCAGGCCTGTGGCAATGTGCTGGAGCTGTTCTACACGGGATGTGTTTGCTTGTTTGCTCATTTGTCCAAGCTGTTAATAATTACTTTATCCTTCTAAGAAACAGTCTTCAGAAACCAAGATCTTCTGAAGCCACAAGAACGACTAGAGAGGGCTGAGCTGCTCCCCTCCCCCATGTTTTCCTTCTGATACAACAGCATCCCTTCCTCATTCCACAGTGAAGATAGGAGATTTACATTCTTTGCAAGGAAGGTCATCCTTTCATAGCCAAATGCCTGTTTGCTTTGCCAGCCCCCTCCAGCAACTCACAAGCATAACAAGTGATAGAGAAACAGAGGCTGTCCTTGACTTATATGTGTTTATTAGGCAACAACAGAGTGCTTTCCAACAACATTTCTACAAATGCTTTTAAGAATTGCTCCTCATTTGACTTGTTCAGCAGTCAGGCAGACTTTGCTGGCACACACACCGCAGACACATTCTGTTCACTATCAGAATGTGCTTGCTCCAAAGAATGCTGTTAAGTACTTTTAACATTCAAATACTGTATTACTTATTGGCTCACTGTGGTTTGCTGCACTAATCAGCTGTTAGAACAACATTTTTTTCCTTTGCAGCTTTTACCCTGTTCCTGTTGTTGTTGTTATTGACCAGCTTAAACCTACCAAATCATAACAGAGTGTTTGGAGAGGAACGCCATGAACAGTGGGATGCCAGGGCCCCTGTTAAATCATGTACTGGAGCCTGCCCATTTTTTTTTTCTGGTAGTTGTGAAGAGGAGGGAGGTGGGCTCCATCAGGATTAAGCTGTCTGGAAAACACGTTGCCAGAACTTGGCAGCTTCCTGGATTCCTCAGGAACTTTCCAGGCCTTTGAAGCTTCTAAAGATTTTGAGAAGTTTAAAGATGTTAGCAAATCACAAAACGGATGGATGGGGCATCTCATCATTCCCTCGGTGCTTGAACCAGAAGAAGTGTTGGTTTGCAGGGTCCTCAAGTCATCCCCATCCAGGCCTCCACTGTTCACTGCCACTCTTTGCTACTGCCTCCCAGCAAGCTTCTGTCACATCTGCGTGTCTTTCATCCCCTTTCCAACCACCTGTGTTGCCGTCATCAACAAGAACAATCATAGAACTGACTACTATTTGCTGCAAATAGCCATTTCTGGAGCAAACTGGAGCAATTTTCAGCAGAATTAGACATTTGGCTAAATGTGTTAAAAGTGCCTCTTATTAAGCAAGAAGCAACCACAGGGTGGGGGCTGATTCTGATTGGGACTGCAGGTGGGGAAGGTTAACTTTTTTTTTTTTTGTCTTGTACCATTTTCTGCTGAAAATTTGCTGGGCCAAATTAATTAATTTGGCCCTCAGGATTCTATACAGCTCTCCAGCAGGGCTCTAAACTCAAGCCTGCTGCAAAATTTCTTCTAACCCAAAAGAAGAAAGGGAAGGGCTGGGGAGGAAGCTGGGCTGTACTTAAGGGGACAGTGCACAACCCATTCACTGTGCCTGAAAAAACAGCTCGCTGGAGGCATTGCTTCACCACCCATGTTGTCTGGCAACAAGGTTGTAGCAACAGCAACTCAGCAGGCATTGGTAGGAGCCCAAACCAGAAGTCAGGTTGTTGAAAGCCTGTTGAAAGTTGTTAAAAGAGATTAATTCCTTCCAGCTAGTCCAACTAGGCCTCTGCTATTCACACCAGATTGACTGCTTCATCCTGAATAAATGAATAATTCCTATTTACCACATTCAACAGTAGCAACTTAAATCAGGTATAGGCTTACCAGATCGTCGACCGGGACGGAGCGATCGCCCCTTAAGGGGGAGGAGCGCGGGCGGGGCCGGTAACAGAGTGACGATCTGGTAAGCCTAATCAGGTAGGTTGTTACCACAACACCCAAAGACCCATTCAGTGGCGTACGAAAATGGCACCGCCCCGTGATATCACAAACCAGAAGTGACATCACCGCCCTGCCCCCGAAAACGGCACCAGTGGTGCGAAATGGTACCTGGGGGTGGGCGGGCGGGGGGCGACCTTTCGCACCGCCACCCGCCTGCAAGGATGCTTCAGCGCCCTCCAGGAACCTCCAAAGTGGTGCGAAAACCTTGCCACTGAATTGCTGCTGATGCAGCAGCTTTGATACACACAGACACGCTTGACTCCCGGGGCCGGGTCCCTGTCCCCCCTGGTGACGCCTCTAGACCCATTCCAGGGAGAAGAACCAGAAGAGGCAGCTTCTGGGTGAAACAGACAGTCACAGCTGATCTGAGGAGGACAGAGAGATGTGGAAATGAAAGCATAGAGAGATGTGTGGAACTAGCAGCACCTCTGATGGTGCAGGAGTGCCTCTCTGGAAAACTGATGTAAATAACCTGTTGTTTGCAGGGGTGCTCTGGTATCTACCGCTACCTGATACTCACCCTGAATATCTGTAAATAAAGCAAATATTACAAAGACACCATACGCCTCCAGTGGTCTCTCCTCCTGAGGAAGCCAGAATCTGATTGGCATTGCCTGGAATGGCATTGCCTCCTCAGTTCCCCTGGAACTGCTTGCCACTCAGGGAAGTGGGGACCATGCATAATAGTACTTCACAACATTAGTTAAGCCTTTGTGAGCTAAGCGTGACTTGGTTGGAAAAGTCTCCACCGCAGAGAGAGACCATTAACTATCAGTCTGTTATGTTTGGATCCCTGGGCATAAGTTGGTGAGGTCTGAATACTCTGATAAATAAATAAGTAATCTGTAACCTCCACAGCTGCACGTAACCACTTCATAAAACAAAATGTTTCCACTCCCCTGTCTCCCCAGAGTTCTGATCAAATGTAGAAGTGTGATAATATCTAATTTTCTTCATATCTTAGCCCAAACAATACAGATTTTTCCTCCTCCCCCTCCTCCTCCCCTGGATTGCCAAGAGGCTATAGGCAGGGCCGGCCCATCCATGAGGCCAACATCAGGCAGCAGGTTGATAGGGGCTCCCATCTTTGTCGGCCTACTTGCCTCAGCTGCTCCTCCTCCTTCCACCCTGGATTGGAAAAGGAAGAGGGGACACAGAGAGGAGGGGAAATGTGGAGGGAGAGAGTGCTGGGCTAGAACATGAGAGAGTGGGAGAAGCAGAGGCTGGCACATCATCATTGGGTAAGGGGGGCCGCATTTGGCAGGCCACCTCAGGCATCAGGAGGTCTTGGGCCAGCCCTGGCTACAGGTACACCATGGCGAGTTACCACTCCTCAGCAAATGGTTATCTGTATTTGCTCACACTCTGTTCTGGGGCGCTGTGTGATTTAACACAAGGAATACTTACATTAAATAACAAGCCTAATAGGAGCTGAGCAAATGCTAGTATAGGCAGATTTCAACTTTTACAACAGAACGCTCCTTTCTTCAAAGGAGACATTTATAATAGACAAACTCCCTTATGGTACTCCAGAAAACATTGAGGAAGGTCAACCATAGGTTATAAACTAATTGACAGCAGTTTATCTTTATACTTGAAACCAGCTGACTAAGAAATATGGCTAAAGAGCCTGATGAAGTATGAAATATGGCTTTGTCATACTGACTTCTTTTTAGCGAAAATGCAATTATTCCACTTACATTAGAACTTCTGTCATTGGCATTTCTAATCTACTTTGGAATGGTTTTATTTAATACAACATAAAATGTCTCTGCTATAGTACAGTTACATGCTGACTAAGCATGCTAAAACGTTAGGGCTGAAGACTATGCCACCGCTAATGTTTCAGGGTCAGCATGTTTCAGGGTCATGTTAACATTACAAAGAGCGAATTGGCATCCTTGGGACTCTTCGAAAGGACCTCATGGCTGCTTGAGAGCATGTGTTCTTCCCCCAGTTGATCAAATCTAGGCAAGAAAGGGCCAGTGTCTAAAAATATGATCAGAAATACCATATTGGTCTGAGTATAAGACTCACTTTTTTCTCCTAATTTAAGTTTTTAAACTAGGGGAGCATCTTATAATCAGGCTGTTGCAATAATGCCAGTGATTTAATTAAAAAACTTTAATAGCACCAAACTTTAAGGGTGCGTCTTATAATCAGGTGCGTCTTATACTCGGGACAATACGGTATGATCAGAGAAATATGATCCAAGGAGAAATATGAGAGAGAGAGAGAGAGAGAGAGAGAGAGAGAGAGAGAGAGAGAGAGAGAGAGAGAGAGAGAGAGAGAATATGCTGAATAAGAAGAATGATACATGGAAGATCTGGGAATGGCAACGGGGAGTGCCGTTCCTTCGATTGTGGATAACAGATCATGCATGGAGAAGCTGACATGGCAAAACAGCCAAAGTGGGGGAAGGGGAAAAAAGGACCGGGAAGGGAGGTGAGAGGCATAATCACGTAGTGGTGCTTTTATACAGCAGGGTCCCTCCTCATATTACTACACAAGGCAGTTACCAGAAACATTAACCATAAGAGGGTCTGATGAAATACTTACATTTCTGTAATCTGTATGTTTGTTGAGAGATTTCCAGAGATTTCCAGGACTTTGACTATATTCTGGGTTCCCAGATGGGAAATAATGGTGTATGATTGATGATACTTTATTACATGTCTAGGTTTTTGCTAACATTTTCATCACTTGAGTCACGACAGAAGTGGAATTTGGAGTTTTATTGTACCGTTTGTTGAGATATTTTTCCCCCTTTGCCTTTCCTGGGTGAACACGCATTACATTTAGGAGCTGAAAGCTTATGGAGTCAAATGACTCTCCAGGGAACCAAAGCCAAGCAGACAACGAAAACACTGCCAGATTCATTTTTATCTATCCTTACTGGATAGCAAAAAAAAAAAAAAAGTATTATATAAGAAAATAAACCATCCTGTAACTTACTCAAAAATTCTTGGCTACATTTGCTGCTTTTCCTTTTGAACAAACAGAAACCTTTCCTTTCCCCATATTTTGGCACGCTGAAGGGAGGACATGCAGCTGTATTTCCAAAACATGGTCATTGAGTAATTCTTTCTAGAAAACATATTATGGAGAACGAGTCTGCTTTATGTCAGTCTGTCTTTCATTGTGTGGGACAGGTGGCCCTTGACTAATTGGTTTCCAGTATTGTCCACCTCCATAAAAAATTCCATCTTTCTTAGTGCTTTTAAACACATGGATTTAGAGTGTTGTATTTGCAAACTGTATAGCTTATTCATCCAACAGACATAGGCAACATAATGTATTTATTTATTTAAAATATTTATAGCCGACCTTTCCCTCCCCACTGGGAGGTGCCCAAGGCAGCTTCAGTATTTTTTTCTGTGTATTAGTAGAATACTAGTAGAATACAAAAGTAAAAATGGGGTACGTATGCCTCTCTGACTTTTCCTTCTCCTCCTCTTCTGCACAGCGTATTTGGCGTTTCTCTTTGAGAGGGAGGGGCACAGTTCAACTTAAAAAGGGCACCAGCAAGTTGAGGTGGCCATGGTGACTCTTGGCCTTGCTAGCTTGTTCTCCTCCCCCTGCCCCTCTTCACAAGGCCCTAGTCCTACCCTTTCTCTCCCCCGCCAATGCAGTCACACGACTGGAGCATGCACTCTATCCTGCAGGGGGGCAGTCCCGGAAGTCTCCTCCTGGTAAGGGAACTTCCACCCCCACATTGACTTACTGGCACTGGGGAGGGGATGTCCAGGGACTGCTGGAGGGCTGCCACAGCTGCTTGTCACTTGCGGTGGCCCAGCTGCCCCAATAGCGTATCATAAAGGATCACAGCCATAAAGGATCTTATGCTGCCAGAACGCTAGTGCCAGCAGCATAAGGGCCATATAGGACTGGGCTGCCTTTGTGGTATTGTGAATATTGCATTTATTTGGATCTAGAAAACTCAGGTTCAAATTCTTACATATCTATGAAGTTCACTGGGTAGGCTTGGGCAAATCACAGTTTTTCAACTTAACTCCCACCCCCATGCTGACTTAAAGGACTAAAAGGCAAGGTGGAAATAGTCTAATAATAAACATCAATATAATAAATTCTCAACTCAAAAACTGACAGTCTCTATCAGTGCATTTTGCATAGGACCAAAATGACTCTCTTTTTGAGCTGTCACCTTGGCTCCTCTGTGAACTTCCTTGGGTCTGTTCATTTTAAGAAAATGTACTGTCCGAGTGAGGAGACCTGACAGTGTGAAAGATATTTTTTTAAGATGTACAGCTGGTGGTTGAAGCTTTTGAGTGAGAAATGTAATATCAGCAAGGCCCTGCAGTGACTGTCAGAGCTAATGCTTCTGGATCTTGGAGGGACCGAAAGCAAACACCAGTCCGTTGCCATTAAACTCCAGCTATGATCCCAGGGAGTATGCAGAGGGTTGAAAGGCTTTAAGAGAAAGAGCAGGTTCTTTGTTACCTTTGACACACAAACATCCCAGGCAAGCTACCGTTTTGTTTATCCCACTGCAAACCTAAGGACAAGCTGAATTCAAGCTGCTTACCTTCCTTGACATGACCTTTCCAGAAAGTATATCCATTCAAACATTTGAATTCAGCGAAGTAGAATTAAAATCATTGACCTTTCATTCTTCCCTAATCCACTCCCCTCTACAGACTTTGCTTTTAATATCTGAAAACCACGTCTACATGCCATGCTGTCAATACTGCAAGAAGTAACCCGGGGTTGAGAGCCACGTTGACAAAATCAGCAGGTGAAAACTTGCAGCAACCGCTTGGACTTAATCTCCAAATTATATCAGAGAAGAACTTCATGCCGCCTGCATTTTTTTCAGAACCTTTGAGCTGGTTTGATCCCCTCCCCCCCCCCCGTTTGTAAGCAGCAGCATGTGGGCAGGGGACAAACAGCAACATAGGAATGTCTTTCTCCATTGGGGAGGGGGGTCGGTCGTCTAATACATAAACACACACAAAAGAATAGTTCCTGTTCTGGTTATTGAACTAAAAAGGGATTCGTTTCTTAGAAGTATCAAATAACTCTGCCAAACAAATAGTAACTGAAAAGACAGAGTTACAGGAATCACTAAATAGCTCGTTTTGAGAGAAGATTTTGAAAGTGTTCACTCTTTATCTCTCTTGCCGAGGCCCCCAGTTGTATATCTTTCCTCCCCTTCTGCTCATTGTGTTGCTAGCATTTTGGTAATACAGTCCAATGGCCCAATCCTATCAGGCTTTACGACAGCATCGTGGGCCACAGCGGCATTGTAAATGTCGTGCCACTGCCAAGTGCATTGAAGTCACTGGTGCAAATGGTCAGCTGCTCTGTGCACCCACCACCAATGGACCCAGCCTGCACCAGAACAGGGAAGGTGCCAGCAGGACAGGTTATGGGTAGGTTATGGGCAGTTTGGGGGAGGACAAGGGGCAGTTTGAGGGCTGGAGGGGGTGGATCCTGGCAACAACATGCACCAGGATCCTATCCCTGTTTTTCCAGCCTGACCCATCCCCTTCCTCTGCTCGGACTGACATAGCTGGCCTAGCCCCACAGCAACCCACTGAAAACCAGGCGGCCTAAGGGGAGGTAAGAAGAAAAAAGATATTGTTACCTCTCACTGGCCATCTGATTCCTACCACCACCACCACCACCACCATTGCATGCAATGTGTACTCCATCAGCACAACTGCATGGCAGAAGATGGTGGGGGTAGGATTGGGTGGTAAATGACAGTGTATATAATGTAAAATTTAATTTGATCACAGACAGGGACTTTGGGTAGTAGCATCTAACAAATCTTCCCTTAGATGTTGCCCTTAAGCCTTCAGTGCCAATTAACTGTCAGAGATAAAAATGATCCACAGTGTCATTTACTGTCCCAGGAAGCCCAAAGACACAAAGGATGCTCTACAATGAGAAGAGGCAGAGTTCTGTTTTCCTCAAAAACGTGCTGTATTGCAGGACTGAGCTTTTTATTTTTGGCATCAGTTGCTGGAGCAAATTATACAGCTCATCAGATGTGGTTTGTTAGATGCAGTAAATACACCAGTGCAAGGACTTGTTTTTCTTGTTTATATTCAGTTACAAGTTTGACTGAAATCAGATTTCTGGTGTGTGATTTTTGTGGGGAAATGAGGAACAAGATTTTCATCCAAGACATTTTATATTTTTAGAAACTTTTAACTCCAACATGAGTCCGAATGTTTTTAAAAAATTAACTTGCTGGTTGCATGACACTATGTAAAAATGTATCAAATTCTGAGGTTCCCTTTGATATTCAGGGATATTGATGCTGCATGTGGACATATCTATAAACAGAAACAGATGTGGGGTTGCTGCATGAGAACTCTGCCCCCACCTTCTCTCCTTTACCAATGCAGGTATCTGACTCCAGAGCAACAGTTGGTTGAGGAGAGTTAACAAGGAGGCTATTCTCATAAGGTTGTATATCCTAAGAACTTCTTCCATGAATGGGTAGCCCCAGGAGCAGATTTTCAGGAGGCTACATATGGAAGAAGAGATTGACAACATTTTCCCCTTGCATGAGCAAAACTTCTTCCTTTGCAGAAGGAGTGCTTAGGATAAAACCCATTGTTGGGGAAAGTTCTATGATCCTGACAAGGTTATCCAATTAAAAGTTTGTTCTGTGCGGTAATTTATTGAAGACTTTTATCATTCTGTGGCGTTTTTTTCAGTGCTGTTTAACAGCACAATCCTAACCAACTTTCCAGCACCGGTGCAGCCACAATGCAGCCCCGTGGAAAGGGAACAAATGTTCCCTCACCTCGAAGAGGCCTCAACGACTGCCCGCAAAATGCACTGTGTGCCCTGTTGGCACGGCTGCTGGAAAGTTGGTTAGGATTGTGCTGTGTATCTGGTTTCTCCCCAAACAGAAGGAAATGTTTCTTCTTCAGCCCAAAGCTGGACAGAAGTCTCAACGTCTCTCACAACTGTGGCGAGTGTGCTTGCTTCAACAGCAGACTCAACACTAAATTGATGCACTTCTGTACACAGTCTCAGGCACTGGCGTCGCTGGAGGTGGGGCGGAAAGCTAAGTTCTGCAGCTTTCCACCCCACCGTTACTCTCCGGTACAAGGCGCCCCACCCCCTTGTCGTAGGAGCCCGTCAGCGGAGAGAAAGCAACATGCAGGAGAGCCCTGCAACCTTCAACCAATGAGCCCTGCAACCTGCAACCAATGCCAGCAACCTTCATCAACATCTCTGCTTGGGTCACCTCGTTCAAGTCTCAATCTGATGCCCATTATGTAGGCTGCCAAATATCAAACTAAGGTGCAACAACATTCTACATACCTGTCAATAGTCCACCTGCTGTATATTTAATGTAATGTAATCTGTATAAAAACTCTTCATATTTATACTTAGACTTTTGAAGTCTCTGTACAGAACTAGTACTAGCTGTATTTAATTACTGACAGTACATGTATCTATCAACCCAGAGACTGATGTTAACGCCAGAATGGGGGAGAAAGCAAAAAACTGCCACATAATTCAGAGCGCAATCCTGTGTAAATATCCGGCAGGTGGCCCTGGAGGTCTACTCGGGGCAAGGGGACATTCATCCCCTTCCCCTGGTGTAGTGCGGGGAGTCCCCAATGGGCCTCCTCGGATTTCTGCCTGCTATTTAGGATACGACGGCCGCCATCCCTGCCCCCCTGGGCCAGCTCAGCCAATGGCCCCCCTCCCTCGACACTCGGACCACCCCTGCATCTGCCAGGGGATCCCTTACCTTCTCCAGCAGCCACAGGGGCGATCCGGCGGCGGAGTGAGGGTGGCCGGCATCGCTCCGGCCGCCCTTACTCAAAAGACATTGCAAACATGCTTTACAGCACATTTGCAACACTTTAGAACGGCGGAGCGCGTACTCCTCCATTCTAAAGTTAGTAAGGATTGCGCTGCTTGTGTATGCACTTTCTGAAATTTCATTTGGGAAATTGCCAGCAGTGCCGAGCAAGAGTGTTTTCTTTCTATTCATGTTTCTCTTACATTTTCTGCCACTAAGGTTTAGCAAATGTACATAAAACAATGACACTAGGAGAGAGAAAGGGACAGATGATGCCCATAAATAGCTTGTCAACCGAAGTGAAAATATTTTCTCTGTTTGTTGCCCATGATTTTTTTATTATTATTATTCTATCTGGCAAGAGTACATGATGATAATATGAGGGTTGCACTGAATATTTGCCCATTTTGACTTTCATGTCAAAAGTACTGCTTTCAAAAGAGCCAGAAATATTTTCCATTAAAAAACCATGACATCTGCAAGTGTTCATCTGATTTTGAAGCTGCCCACTGTCACTGTTTTCTCTATCTGCTGCAGCTTTGCATCACTTTTCCTGGCAAACAAAGCTGATTTAAAGATCAGTGTTTCCGAGACTGGTCAAATGGGTAATCCTAGCCAATCAAGGATCATCCACTGCATGGAAGGATGTCACTGAGGACAAATCAAGTCTATTCAGGAAATGCTTCTCAAACAACTTCATCCCCATGTGCAGCAAAACATCAAAAAATCACTAAAAGAGGAACACCACTTCATTGATACTAATGAAAATACACAAAAAACATCCTTTCAGTTCAATCAAAGATAAAATAAGTGCGTAGTGAGGTGACTATGATGGAAACATTTAAAGGATCATTACTAATAATTTTTCTACCAGTCTGCTATTTGCAAACTACTTTACCATTCTGGCAGCCTATTATATGAAGCTGCCTTACTTATAACATTGGTCCATCTAGCTCAGTCTTGTCTATACTGGCTGACAGCAGCTCTCTGGAGTTCCAGGTGAGGGGAGGTCTTTCCCAGTCATTGAGGATCATCAGGGATTGAAACTGGCACCTTCTGCATGCAAAGCATGCGTTCTACCACTGAACTAAAGTCCCACCCCAATATTCTATGCATGTAAGTTCCACTGAGATCAATGGCGCTTACTCCAGGTAGTGTGCATAAGATTACAGCCTTACGGCCCAATCCTAACATCAGATTTATGGCAGTGGGACACTGTCCCACTGTTCTAAATCAGCTGATTATGATGCACAGAGTGCACCATTGGCAACCATTTCCGAGCCACCGCTGCAAGTCCGGCAGCGTCAGAGACCTGCTACCACGACCGACAACCTATTCCAGTAGAGTTAAGCCGGCACAGGGGGTGCGTGGGTTGTGGGTAGGGAAGGGGAGTAATGGGGTTGTTGAGGAACTGGGTGTGACAAGGGGGAGGGAGGGGTGGATCCAGTGGCAGTCGTGCACACCAGATCTTATCCCCTCTTTTCAAAACCTCCTTGCCCCCTTTTCTTTCCTCAGACATACGTCACCAAAATGGCTGGTGTATGTCCGAGGAGACCCATAGGCAGTCTTTAGCCTTTTGCAGACACAAGTATTTTTTTTTTTTACTAACCTGTTTGCCTTCAAGTCCCTTCCCCCCCAAATAGCAGGCTGCACACTATAGTGTGGCGGGGGGGTAGGATTGGGCTCTGAGTAAATCCTATGTAGTAAGTTAGAGATAACTAACTACTTGCCCATAGCTGCTCAGTGAGTTCCATGGTGGTACAATCAAATCCACCCCACTGTTTAAATACTATGTCACGTTGACTTCCACCAGCCTATTTCAACTCTTTTGATTCAAAATGCAAGACAAATGTTTTTGTCAACTGCACTCTGGAATAGACTGTATTTTAAGGGTGGCCAAAATTGCTAAGCTTAATGGTTTGAGGCCCTTTCTTCCACTGGTATTTTATCTTCCTTGTGTAAAAGAAATGAATTTGATTAGTTTACTTAATATTCATGCCTTAAAACTTCCTTTTTCAAAGTATCCCTAAAAGATAGTTTTCAAAAGCAAATTTTTCAATATTTAAAAATTTGATTCTGAAATTCTTGCTAAATTTTCAATGTGTGCAGAATTCATTTCAGCTCATCTTTTCCCACTATAGAAATAAGAAATGCAGAAGAAGAATTGCCTTTTTTTAAAAAAAATCACACACACTACATCCACAAGGGCTTTCAAATGTTACTTTGGGGCAGGGAAATACATGCAGGAAAGGAAACAAAAAAAATCCACATTCCTGTATGGCTATGTATATTCAGGGGAAATTTTTAACATGTTCACAGCCTTTTCCAGTTCACCTATTATTTTAATTCAAATTGTTCATGGAATAAAAGGTTCTATGCAAACTCAAGGCTGACAGAATTGCCCATTACAATGACAAGCAAGCAAAGGCTTTATGCAAACTTTTTTTCTTCCTTCTTGCTGGTTATTGCGTGAATTCTTCAAAATAGAAATAGCCTTGCACTGTAGATTTCCTGCAGAATCTCACAGATCACTCTCTGCAGGCACTTTCACTTTTCAGCTGGAATAAGCTCCTGCAATGGCACATTGTTCATTTAGTTGACAGTTTATTTTTAGACACAGAGCACTATTACTGTACTCTCTAATTCCTTGTAGATTTGTTGAAATGTTTGCTTCTTGTCTAAGGTTTGAGGGCGCCCACCATCTCTTTAGTACACAGTGCTGAGGATTTTGTTTTATTTGTATTTGTTTGTTAACGCAAAAAAGTTCCTTACAGCCTAAAAAGGTAAAGGTGACCCCTGACAATTAAGTCCAGTCGTGTCCGACTCTAGGGTGTGGTGCTCATCCCCATTTCAAACCGAAGAGCCAGTGTTGTCCGAAGACTCCTCCGTGGTCATGTGGCCGGCATGACTCTCCTTGCCGCAGCGCGTAGCATGCGGCTGGAACACAGAGTGCTGTTTACCTTCCCGCAAGCGGTACCTATTTATCTACTCACATTAACATGCTTTGGAACTGCTAGGTTGGCAGAAGCTGGCCAAGCAATGAGAGCTCACCCTGTCGCAGATTCGAACTGCTGACCTTTTGATTGACAGCTCATGGTTGTACATATTGGTAAATGAAAGGAAGGAAGTCTCAAATGAATTGAAGGACTGGGCTGGTCCTTGACCATAATAAAGATGACTGACTGACGACTGACTGACTGACTGACTGACTTGAAAGCTTCTGCAAATCGTGCATTAGTAGCCATACCATACCATACCATACCATAACCTTTATTGGCATAAATCATGAGTAGCAATCTGTTCAGCGGTTTAACCCACTGCGCCACCCTAATCCTTACAGCCTAATCCTACCTAAATTCCCATGTGTGGCTTCTGCTGCATCCTGCGGGGGATTTTTGGCTGCTGGAGGTCTCCTTGGGGTAAGGGGATGTTTGCCGCTGGGTAAGCCCCAGCAGCCGCAATGGGTCAACTCAGACCTGCGCCAGTGATATTGCTGGCGCAAGTCTGCGTTGATCAGTGCAGGTGGATCAGATCTGTAAAGGATCAGGCCTGCCCCTTCCTGGGCCCAATCCACCCTCCTTCCCACCCCCATCACCGCCCTGTTCCGCCCACCCCCTCCCCCATTCTGCCAGCCCCCACCCTGGCAGGCCTCCTGACGTCTACTGGCACAAGCGGTAAGGCTCCGGCTTGCACTGCTGCAAAGCACTTTATGGTGCTTTTGTGATAGCCAGCACCGGTGGAACATGTGTTCCACCAGCGCTTCCTTTCGATAGGGTTGTGCCATCAGTGATAGACACTGGCTCCCCATCATACATGCCTACAGCCATGTGAAAGCTGCTTTCCCATGGATGGGATCACAAACAACTGGTACATACATTGAAGTATTGCAACCATGTGGTATGGTTCTGATCGCATGAGTCTTACAGCCCAATCCTATCTAGGATTGGGCCATCACATGGAGTGGTTTACAACACTGGAACAGAGTTCCACTGCCGTAAAATGGGGCCTGAAACTCTGGTGGGAGGACTATTCCCAGACTCATCATGGGGGCAGAGGTGGGGGAGGAAAGGGAGGAACAAAGCGGAAATAGGGTTGGGCAGCACCCCCAATATCCTATCCCCCTTCCCAACCACGATCTACCTTCCTGGGTCCACTCAGGCATGCGCCAGCAAAGTAGCTGGCTCAGATCCGAATAGACCCATGCAGGCGGCAGAGGCTTAGCCCGGGACAATTTGTTCCCTTACCCAGAGAATACCTCCAGGGCCTGAAACTCTCCCATGGGATACAGTGTGGCTGCATTGACACAGGGCGATTTGGGTAGGATTGGACTGGTACTCAATAAGCACTCAAATTGGGGGCTTGCTGATCCAGTGAGGTCCCACTCAGTTGACCCCACTTTAATGGCTATAATATTCATACACATAGTGCAGCCACGTAAGACAGTACCACAGGGAAACAACTTCCATGCAGCAGGGTGTAAGTACAGCAAGACCTCACTTAAAGTTGTCGATAGGTTCTTCCTGGAAACTGCAACTTTAAGTGAAATGACTTATAATGAAACTGGCAGCGCAATCCGACTTAACTTTTGTGCCGGTGTAAGCAGTTGCGCAGCGAGAACAGCAGGCCCCAGAACGGAAAAGGGATTCAAATCCCCTCCAAAAGAGGAATTCAAAGGGGATTTGAATCCTTTTTCCATTCTGGGGCCTCCCGTTCTCGCTGCGCCACTGGTTACACTGGCACAAAAATTCAGTCAGATTGCGCTGTAATTTTACCATAGGTTAATTGATAAACCTACATGTTCCTACGGTGTTTTACCATCAAATTTAAAATGAAATGACTTTAAACGAAATGACTTCTTTAAGTGAGGACTTACTTGTATGAGAAGGAGACTGCAGAAGACTCATTTCAATGTCAAGATGGGTCATTTGCCAGGATTGGTTAGATTCTGCATGATCAATTTAAGAGCCCAGCAGTACAAAAGGTCAGATGATCAAATTCATGCCTAAAGTCAAAAATATCCCCTTGGACAATGCCACAAGGCATTACAACCATGGTCCAAAGATGGCAGCAACCAGAATCCAAGTCCAGATAACAAGTTCATTAGCAACAAATATTTGGTGGTCACAGGAAAAGCAGATGTCCCAGGAACTCTAACATAAGCAGGCATTGCACCAAGAGCAGTAACACCTAGGGCCAGTTGAAAATGTTTCCTTTTTCTGAACAGGAAAGGCACAGTCACCCCCTCCCCTAAGAGTTTCTCATCTTCTGGCTGGGCATCAAAAATGTACACGTAGCCTGGCATCAATTTTGGCTTCAGCTGAGTGATGGCTCACTTCTTCAGTTGGTGGGACACCCAGTGCTTGGGGAAATGATGAGAAAGAAGCTATGTTGA
Source organism: Plestiodon gilberti rubricaudatus (assembly GCA_026170595.1). Lineage (NCBI taxonomy): Eukaryota > Metazoa > Chordata > Lepidosauria > Squamata > Scincidae > Plestiodon > Plestiodon gilberti. The sequence continues at coordinate 70,401,238 of JANXHW010000001.1, forward strand.
TGACAAGGGAAATGATGCAAAAACAGAGAGATTGGTGACAACCAGGTTGACCATTTCTATTGTTTTATGTGTTTCCAGTGTTCCTAAAGACTTCACGACCATCCTGAAGTCTTGAGAACAAGAAATGTGATTGATGGGGCTTTTTCTCCTACTGCCTGCTATCTTGAAAAAGGTTGTGTTTAATTATAAAAATGCTGAAGAACACATTGTCGTTGAGAAATTAAGAACATATTTCTTAAGGAGATGAATTCCTCTTTAGGAAGGGAAGCTCAGCCATGCTACGTTATCACTGTCTCTCAACAGTGAGAAGAAACCAAACTCTTTGGAGGACAGGTGGGATTCAAATCTCATACATTTGTCTTTCTTATCGTGTCCCCCATTGCATGGCATGGATAGGTGTGCAACTCCTGGTCTGAAGTGAGCTTCCGAATCCAAGGAACAGAATTTAATCCTCACTTGAATTCCACAAAGGAAGGATTTCTTTAATTATATGCATGTCCCTGCAAGGGATAATTGTTACTAGCTCTGAAATTTTTTATTTAAAATATCATGCTCCCAAGAATAGCAGCACTGGGGAAAATTGCATGAAAGCATATAAAAAGAGAACAGGGGGGGAAAAATGAATCAGGCAGTTTTAGAATGTTAAATTTTTTACAGAAAAAAACGAGGGAGGGGAAGACACAGAGTGATTCACTAAGCTCTAATGACTATGCCTTATGAGTACAGCTTTACCCAATATGTATAATGCATGAGTGGCAAAATAGGTCAAACACAGGAAAACAGCCACATCTTTGAAATCATTAAGAATACAATCGTTCCACTGCATTGCCGTTTGCATAAGAGTTCGAAAGCAAAGTCTTATGAGGAATGTGAAGGATAATGAAAATCCTCGCTCTTGTGGCAGATTAGAAAGCTACTACCCATTCTGGATCCTTTTCCATTTCACTGTAGGAGGAGCTGCTATGGCCAATGTATCTAGAATTTCTCCTTCATGCACAACAGGAATTGTTGTAGGATTTTGCTTTGTGCTTATAAACCTTCAGGTATTTGGGATAAAAAATATCCAAGTTCTTCAGCAAGCATACAGTATGTTGGTTTATTTAAATTTCCAAGGGGGAATAGCTTACACAGCCATTCGTTTTCTACTTCCTGTTGTTTTTACCGTATTGGTTAAGAACTGTGGGTGCATCTTTATATAGCCAGAACAAATGAATCATAACAATGGATGACGACGCCAGGAAACTGGTGTCTGCACCCACCCTTTATTCAGACTCTGCCCCATCACTAAAATCTACATATTGTTTCTGACAGTAGCAGAGACCAAGAGTGCTTTCAGATTGTCCTTTCCAAGAACAACAATCACCAGAAGTAAATCAAAACAATGTATCTGCATTAGACTTACAGTAAGTCTGTCCATGTGATCAGGAATTTTTAATACACGGGTCCCCGCTATTCGCTGATCCACTATCCGCAGATTCACTTATCAGAACATGAACTTGGGGAAGGGGTTGTTGCTCTCCACCCTGGTGTCCTCCTCCTGGGCTGCTCCGCCCCATGGCCGCTCAAGTCTCCCAGAACTCAGTTGCCCTCTAGTTGGAGACTACTGTTCTCATTGGATTTGTTCAAGTGTTTATATATATCCCCCATGAATAATAGGCAGACCCACCTCTTCCTTCTTTCCCCTCTTAACGCCTGCCCCTCGAGTTCTCCTGCTTCCCCACCCTCTGCCCCATTCCCCCCCCCCAAAAAAACATTGCCCGTTGGAACTGTCAGATGCTGCCCTTTCCTCTTGTTTACCCAGCTTCTCAGGCTCCGTACTCATGCATGCCGGGTCACTTCCACCCAACTGCTGGTGTTCGGATTGGCTGGCTGGAGGGCTCCAGTCCTCCTCCAAAAAACATGCTCTCCTCCCATGTCAGCCTTGGCACTAGGACTTTTGCCACGGCCATACTAGCGGGGCTGCTCAGCTCTCGCCCATGCAAGATAGGTTGGGGCTGTGCCATCGGCTGTCTGCCAGGTCACGGCTGCTCCTTACCCCCTTAGGAAGCTTGCCCCCAGACACCACCGTAATTCTGGTTGTGGTTTTGATTATACATCAGTATTTATTTATTTATTTAAAGAATTTATACCCCGCCTTTCTCCCAACAAGGGCACTCAAGGCGGCTTACAACACAGACATTAAAATACATATATACACATTTACATTTGTTAAAAGCCATTTGTTAAAAAGTCAGCCCACCATGTCAGACATCAAAAGCTATCCTAAATAAAAACGTCTTAAGGCCCCGCCGAAAGGTCTCTAAAGAGGGAGACGTTCTTAATTCCAGGGGGAGGGAATTCCATAATTGGGGCGCCACAGCTGAGAAGGCTCTATTCCGTGCCGCCATCCCCCTCACTTCCATCAATGGCGGCACGGTTAACAGGGCCCCCCCTGATGACCTCAGAGTACGGGTCGGATTATAAGGAAGGATTACAGTATGCTCCCTTAAACAAATTGTGAAGATAGCCCAACAGCAGAATTTGCATGTATGCCTTCATGCACTGCAGTACTTCTTGCCAGAATCTTCTGATCACAGGACAGTTCCACCAAATACAACCAAAGGCATTATGACACCTTCAGCATACATTCTGCTTAGGCGCATAAGAGTATAGTAGCACCTGTAAGCCATTTTCAACAGATTTTCTCTGGAGGCTACATCTAAAATGTATTTATATACTTCTCAAAATGTGGTTAACCAGTTGTGAGATGTCAGAAGAATGCCAAATTCTCTTTTCCATTTTCCTTAATTGCAGAACTATTTTCTTCCAACTCCATCAACATTTAATAGATTTTAGAGCATGATTTACAATATACATTTGAGTCCAGCAATGATTCAAAATAAGCCAATGCTCTTAAAAATTAACGCAAACCACAAACTCTAAAATAGTAATGTCAAAATTACTTTTGTGATAACTGAGCAAGTGGTATCACCACCCTACCCCACACAATATCCATTAACCTTGTGATCATGTTCCTTTCCCAACAAGGAAAATTACTTCCCAGCTTTGCAATATCCATTTCAGGACCATATAATATTGATTCTAATGGAGAGCTACCCAAAGCTAATTTAAATTTAGATATATATTCCATATCTTAAACAAGGCATTGCAAATAGCATTGGGAGATTGAATTATCTTTTTCCATTTATCTTTCCTTATCTAACATACAGCTGACTGTATCTGGGCTCTCAGTTATTGTGATACCCAGCAGCAGTAGCGTCACTAGGGCGCGCGTCACCCTGGGGCTGGGCGCGTGCGTCACCCACGCCCGCCCTAGGGTGACATCGCGCATCACCCTAGTGACCACTCGGGCATCCCCTCCAAAATTTGCCGCACCGCGGCTGGCAATCCGAGGCCTTCTGAGGAGAAGGCCTCGGTGCGTCCGCCCCGTCCGGTGGTCCGGGGCCTTCTGAGAAGGCCCAATGCATCGACGCGTAATTTATTAGGTTTTTCGCGCCTGTGCAGAACGTTTCTGAGGGCAAGGGCTGCCCGTTTGCCCTCAGAAACGTTCTGCGCACACGCAAAAAACCTAATAAATTACACGTCGACGCATTGGGCCTTCTCAGAAGGCCCCGGACCACCGGACAGGATGGACGCTCCGAGGCCTTCTCCCGGCCTCAGAGAGCCTCCGGAGGGTGACGCGCGCAGCGGCGGTGACGCGCGTGGGTGTGTGCGTCACCCCTTCTGCGCGCATCTGCGCGCGTCATCCCCCGGCGACCCGCCCCCCCCCACGTTCTGTCGACGGCACTACCCAGCAGGTGCCTTTCGAGCTTCTGCTTGAAGATCTTCAGTGTGGGAGAATCCACCACCTCCCTTGGTAATTGGTTCCACTGCCGAACCACCCTTACTGTTAAGAATTTCTTCCTGATATCCAACTGGAATCCCTTCTCTTGCAATTTGAACCCATTTGATCTACCATGATTTCCCGAAAATAAGTCCAGGTCTTATATTAATTTTTGTTCCATAAGAGGCATTAGGGCTTATTTTCGGGGGAAGCCATATTTTTTCCTGTTCAACCCGCCAGGACCACCCCCTTTACCTTTTCCATGGCGCTTGGCCACCTGTCCTCCGTTGTTGCTGCCGCTCATTGTTGCCGCCTCCTGTCCCACGGGCCGGCTGCACTATGGCCCGCCGGGACCGCCCCCCCACTCAGCATCGCCCTCATCACCGGATGCAGCCGTGCTCAGCTCCTGGGCACCGAACACGGCCAAAAGCCCTCCGTAAGTCCGAGTTCGTTCGGCATCCCGAGTTCCGAGTTCGTTCGGCATCCAGGCGCTCGCTGAGCGTTTTCAGGCTCTCTGGAAATGTCCAAGTTCACTCTTTGCAGCTGCATCACACTGCTGACTCATGTTCATTTTGTGATCCATTTCAACTCCAAGATCCATCTCACACACTGTGCTGCCAAGCCAGGTATTTCCCATTCTATACCTGCATCTTTGGTTATTTTTGCCTAAGTGTAGAACCTTGCATTTGTCCCTGTTGAATTTCATTGTATTCATTTCAGCCCAGTATTCCATTCTGTCAGGGTCTTCCTGAATGCTTCTACTGTCTTGTGTTTGCTACTCCTCCCAGCTTGGTATCACCCACAAATTTGATGAGATCTCCTTGTATCCCTTCATCCAAGTCACTGATGAAGATGTTAAATCAGGCCCTGGGGCACTCCACTCAAAACTGTCCTCCAGGTTGATGCAAAGCCATTGACGAGCACCCTTTGCGTACAGTTGTTGAACCAGTTGCGAATCCACACCGATCCACAACAATGAACGAATGTATCTTCTAGCCCAGTGGTTCTCAAAGTTCTCCCCACAAGGTGGGGAGAACTTTGAGTGCTTGCGGGGGGGGGCGGCGGTGATCCCGGGGATCGGTGCCAGGAAACAAAGGTGATTCATGTTCTTTCCAGTGGTCCTGGAGCCCTCTGGAGTGTTTGGGGAGGCCTACGCTACCCTCCACAGGCCTCCCCGAACCCTCAGGAGGGCTCCAGGACCCCCGGTAAGTGCACAAATCACCTTTTAAAACTTTTTTTTCCCAGCACCGGCAGTGATTTCCAGGATTGTTGCCACTGCCACCATGCTGTCCCCAGCGCCTTAAGGGGTCAGGGGACAGCTTTTGGTTCCAATGGTGGGTCGCGACCCACCACTTTGAGAAACGCTGATACGCCTAATATTTACCAACTTGCTGATTCAGATTTCTTGGTGAGCCTCGAATGCCTTACTGAAGTCAAGATAAATTACATCCACAACATTCCTGTCCAGTAAGCTAGTAAGTAGAGAAAAGCAACAAGGACAATCAGAGATCTGGAGAATAAGCCCTACAAGGAAAGGTTGAAAAGTAGGTATTTTGTAAACAAAAGGGATTTACTTCTGAGTAAACCTATATAGGTTGGGCTGTTTAAAGACTTAAGTGTGGAAGCAGATTGCGAGATGAATTGACTAAAATATTGCCTGCATGCTTTTATTTATTCAAGGGCCAGAGGAGTGCCCTATTTAATGAAAACTATTACAATAGGGGACTGGAACATCCCTTAAAGAGCCTTGCTTTACAGACCTTCCTGCAACAATAGCACTGGGTACATTGCTAAATAACATTTTTTAAAAATTGATTATGCAATCCATTTCAATTGTCATAAAAAAGTTCATATTACACCACTAGGATAACATAAGAATTACAGTACTGTAACTTCATGTGTGTCAATAGATATTTCAAGCCCCACCAGCCAGAGAAGTGAATGTTTCTGGCAAATAGATTGATATTTAGCTCTTGAACTATTAGCAGTTCTAGAAAAGTACCAAGTCCTCATATTGTTTCTCCTTTCCCATCTTTCTTTGCTCCCATTCTGAGATCACATGACTTTCTTTCCCTCCCTCTTGTTTTTTTCAGCCTGCACAGTGCACTGTGTGTCACTGCCTCTTTGGCCTCCCTCCCATTGCTACAGTATTTTTAATACAAGTATATTTAGCAATTCTTTGTAGTCTGCATAAAACGCCCTCCCCAATTAACTGCCATATGACTACCAAAAAGAACATTAAATACGAGATGGCTTAAGAGAAATTTAACACTGTACACTTCTTCGTATACTTTGGAAACAGGGAGCCTTCATTCTGATTTTGCGTGGTTCAATTGAACCCAGAAGGGAAACTAAGACCACATAATTTTCCTTCCTACTCAAAGGACCCCTGGGTAGCCTCATTGTATTGTATCCAATCCATTGTTAATTTGCACAATACCTTTGCCAGTTACCCAAATGGTGAATGGTCATTTCTTCTCTATTTGCCACTGAAGTACTGAAAATCATGTCAAATTCACATAAAGGGAAAATCTTTTTTTAGTAAGCAAACACTGTGTCTTTGCACAGGAATGGTTTTTAAATGTATTAACACCACCATTTTCTATTCTTGATAAACTTTGTGGACCCCACATCATTTCCCTTAACTATGCAGCTGAATCGCCCACTTATGGCTCCCTCCCTGCTACAGCCAGAACTGCCAGGAGCACAGAGTCCAGTTGGGCAGCCCAATCCTGTGTAAGATACGACGGCCGGCCTCCTATCCAGGTCCCGGGCTGCCCCGAGGCAGCCCAGGTGCACCTCGAGGGAAGGGGAAATTGTCCCCTTCCCCGGGTGTAAGCAGCCTGAGGCCCAATGGGTCTACTCGAATGTACACCAGCTCTGGAGCTGGCGTATATTTGAGCCCTCCGTGTAAGGCCGAACCGGGCCTGGAGAGGGCTTTGGATATCGGCATATCTCGCCGCCGATATCCCCGCCCTCTCCTGGCCCGGGGCAGCCAATTGTCGCCCGCCCCCCCGCCCCTGCACCAGCCAGTGCTGGACATACCTGGTCTGATGGGCGCGGGGACGTTGCACTGGGGGCAAGTGGGCCTTTGCCCCGATGGCCCTTACTCGTCAGGTGTCGCGCAAGTGCTTTAAGGTGCTTTAAGGCACTTTTGCAACACCCATCACTGTGGGAGCATGCGCTCCCATGGCGCCGAAGATACACAGGATTGTGCCATAAGTGTGCCAAACAGACAGCCTCATTCTGGACTGGCATATTCTACCTGGGCTTTGTACAAGAAGCCTCTTACTCCTCCATTGGACAGATAATTTGTCCCGGAATCAACTTTTCGTGGTGATTAATTTACCCACATATATCTATGTATAAATGTCCATTTTTCCTGCCCTGTTTTCAACCGTGATCATTGCAATCAATGCGTGGACATAAACTCAGCTGTGGATTTTTCACTATATGTATAAAATGGACCACATACTTAGCAACATTTGGACAGAGTGATACTTAGAACTGTGAAGATCAGTCTACCAAAGAGATCGTTATTGCACAGTATCTACAAATCTTCCTCTGGGGAAAGAATGTAGGAGGAAATGAGCCAGATGTGACAGATGTTAGTCTCTTTGCTTAATGCACTGCTGGAAGATGCTCAGGTACAACAATAATGAGTAAAGTAGAAATGCATGTCAAATAAAATACCACTGCCCTACTTTAGTTGTATGTCAATATTTGAGCACTGAAATCAATAACATATATATTAACATGAGGATGGAATAATGAACCAGATAAAATCCGGCCTGAACAGGCTTAGTATTCCCAGTGCTTCTCAAATCTTTTAGGTTTCACATATTTGACAATTATTCTTTCACTCCAGAGAATTTCGTGAGCATGTGCCACATGTTACACATGGTAAGAGAGCCGTGAATTGATGTTGCATCAGCTGACGGGCAGCCCATTGTGTTGGGTTCAATGGGACTTACTCCCAGGGAAGCACATATAGGACTATAGCCTTTACAAGGAACTCCACCATGACAGGGGAAGGGGGGGGGGGAAGAGAGCTTTCCTCTTTCCTGGTCCTGCGTCTCTTCAACCCAATATTAGAGAACATTGTGTCGCCACAGCTATCCACAGGACCAGGACATGCATCGGACCTGATCCCGGTCTCAAAGGGCCTTTGGCCAATATGAAAGCTGTGGAGAGAATGAAGGGGGAAAATACAGCATATTCTTGATCTCTCAAAGTGCTACAGCTTGAAGTAATTTAAATGAAATTGATTGACAAACAAAAGGAAATGTTTCTTCATACAGTACATAATCAATGCACAGTATTGCCACAAGTGCAATTATGGGCACTTAAAATGATTACACACATTTAAGAAGGTGACATACAACAATGATTATTAATCATGTTCAAAGGTAGCATCCCTCTGTCAGCTGCTGGGAACAAACAGGGAATGCTTATAACCTCCATACCTTGGTTGTGATCTTCCAAGATCACTTGACTAGATACTGTTGGAGACAGAATGGATGGGTGTTGGCCTGAGGTAGCAAGCCTATTCTTCTTCTTCTTACATTCTGTTTCAGGTAGCATGATTATGTTCCTAGCAAGAAGTTACATGCGAGACAGAAAATAAGTAACTGCTGTAAATTAAGAACCTGCCTGCTTCAAATGTGATTTTGCTGGAAACAAAAAAAATAAGGAAATGCAATTGTTACATTGAAACTGGCAAGTGGGGGGAGACATGACAGACCGGTTAGGTTCTATGTACTTATTATTCATCTTAGCCTGATCCACTGAAATAATAATTGTTAACAAAAAAAATGTGGCTGTTTATTTGAGGGATGCAACCTTTGATTTGGAACTGTCGCAGGAAAAGAACACTTGGCTCAGCATGCCTGTTCTCTTCAACATAACATCCCTGAGTTTCCCCACAGTCCTTTCTGTTTACAAAAACAACAGTGCTAGAAGTCTATGAGAAGAAAATGCTTGGCAGGCAAAGTCAATCATCCTTGATGTTGCAAAGGTAAGATTCCAAATTCACCCAGAGATACCCTTCCGTTAAAATCCAACCCATCTCTCTCAGTAGCCTCTAATATCAAATGGATATTATTTGTTTTCTGGGGGGGGGATAGCTTTCTTAAATATATTTCATTCCCATTTCCTGTTTTCTCTAGCAGGTCAAGCCCTCTACATTTGATGCATATCAAGGGCAAAGGGCTTCATTCATCAAGCCCTTTGCAATTTGCAAAATATGGGCTTCGTTCTTTTGAAGAGTCCTTTTCTCTAGTGAACATCTCAACTCCTTCAGCCTTCCTAGCGGTAAAACATAGCTCCAAAATAGTTGGCAGTTTTAAAAAAAGCTCGCTAGAGCCCTTTGATAGTTCTAGTCAACAGGATATCCTGTTGTATAGCGTACAGGAGAAAATTAATGAAATAAATGGCATTTGACTTTTTTATTTTCTTTTTCCCCAAAAGCAATTACAAAAATAAAGTAGGAGAAACTTGTCTATGCATATCCAGGGACACAGCAAGGTTTGCAATGTATTGTTGGGACTTGTTCACACACTATGATTTTTATAGCCCAATCCTAGCTAACTTTCCAGCGCCAATGCAGGCATGCCAACAGGGTGCGTGCTGCACCCTGCGACGGGGACGCGGTCACAGAGGCCTCCTCAAGGTAAGGGAACATTTCTTCCCTTACCTCAAGTCTGCATTGCAGCTGCATCGGCACTGGAAAGTTGGTTAGGATTGGGCTGTTTATCTTTTTGTTGCTGTACCAGGAGGTCATCGTAACTTGACTATGTGGAAATGATTATTTTATCTGGTGCAACTGGGGAGACTTTCCTCTTAGCTTAACTATGACACCAGGCTGATCCAATATTGGTAGCCTGATAATTATGCAAATGAAAGAGGGGTGCTTACTATTATTATTATTATTATTTATATTATTTTTATACTACTTTTCACCAAAAAATGAAACTCACAGAGTGCTTTACTGTTTACAGAGCATACTATTTTATTTATTTATTTATTTATTTTACAATATTTCTATCCCGCCTTTCTCCCCGAAGGGACCCATGGATACTATGGATGGAGTGAAGCTTATTCACTCTGTTTTTCAAATTGCAGCTGCTGCTTCTGGTTCTAAAGAATTCACCAGAAATGTAGAAGTGCATGCAATAATGTATTTCTTGAGGTTACCTTTATTAATGTGTTAGACTAATTTTGTGGATATGAGCCCATCCTTACACAGCCAGGGGTGTGTGTGTGTGTGTGTGTGTGTGTGTGTGTGTGTGTGTGTGTGTGTGTGTGTGTGTGTGTTAGCTACTCATCATCGGCACTATCTAATAGGCTCCTGCAACACTCACAACAATATACAAAATTATCCTAATTGGCCAATCATATTCTAATATAATACTAATTGTAAGTCACCTCAAGCAAACTGGATAAGGCAGAGTATAAATCTACAAATAAACCCAATGGTTAGAAGTCTGGAAAATAATCTCTTTCACAAGTGCAGAACATTACTTCTCTGATAAAAGAATATTAGGAAAGAAGCCTAGAGAGTCATGACTCTTCCATGCCTTAAATTTGCTTTAGCTCTTTCTGGGTTTCATTACGTGAAACTGTCCCATGTGTTTTGTGTGCCTGTATATGCCTCATTAAGAGTCAGGCCCACACATGAGTAGCATGTAGCCTGTCTCCAACTGTGTTACTGATATGTCTCAAAATCGGATAGAAATACTCTGCTTTTTACTGGGAAATATAATTTTCTTCTTAGTGTTCTTCTTATTTCATTCTTTGTCGTATATTTATAAAATGGCTAGAGAGAGATGGTCTCAGACATTTATGTGAGTTCGCCATTCACTCAGCATCCCAAACAGAATGTAAGATGGATCAATAAAACAGCAATTGTTGATGATTTTTAAATAAATCAACAGAAGAGGAAAGATTTGTTTTAGTACCTGTGATTTCTCTCCATCCATCTTTTTTATATAATGAAATCATATTATATCCATCACTGTCATATTGGAAAGTAACTACATCTTCCTTGGGATTTGGCATACTCCGTCTACTACAAATTATATGCCTCCCAATGAAAAGATCAATAATCAGCAAGACAACCATTGAATCCTTAGAGGCAAAATGATCTAAGAGGGAGAGAACCAGTGGATGAGTGAACCAGTCACTTATGGGAAGACTTCAGGCCCCTGCTGTGGCATAGTTCCACTCGATCACCATGACCAATTAAGTTGTCTGATACCGTGCTGTAAAATAACAAGTGGCCACCATGTCCTGAACTTAAGTACATTTGTCCCCTCACGTTTTCTGTGCAAGGAAGGTTAGAATCCTTTTTTTTTTTTTTACGAAAAGTAAAGGTGAAAAGGACTCATGAATGAGAAACTCCCCTAAACTCTCTTCAAAGAAATACAACCACCAGAAATGGTAAAAGAAGGGACGGAATTCGCAACAGTATGGATTATCACCTCCCATAGGATGAAAAGTGGTGTGTGTGTGTGTGTGTGTGTGTGTGTGTGTGTGTGTGTGTGTGTGTGTGTGTGTGTGTGTGTGTGTGTGTTCGTAAAGGGGCATGACTGAGTGTTTAAATGTGAGTGGACTGGAAAGAGTGACAAGGGAATTGTTTTGTTCTCTTTCACATGATACTGAATAGAGCACCCAATGAAATCAACACATCACATTTTAAAGCAAACAAAAGATAAGTTCACCCAGCACACAGCTGAACTGTGGAGGTGAACTGAACTCTGCCACCCAAGGCAGCAAAGGCCAAGAGTCTAACTCTGTTCTCAAACCACCACCAGGCCTAGATGATGAATGTAGTAAGGATACTAACAGCTATTTGGGGGGTGCACAAGGCACATTCATTTAAACGATCATATTCCCACCCCCACCCCCACCATCCAGAAACCCGAGGAAGTCTAGTTCTGTAAAAGGATGAGCCCTCGTTCACGGAAAAGTCTCAGCAGCCTCACAAAGCTCCGGTTTCCAGCAATCCAGGGGGGAACCCAGGAGAGCTAAGTTAATAGTCAGCTAAACTGCTCTAAACCTTAACATGGCTGACGCCTGTGGGAGAACAACAATGCTAGGATAAGGATCCCATCCCAGTAATCCTTTCTCAAGCCATCATGCAGAGACTATACTGTGAAAAGGCAGGTGAGGAATATTTTTCAATCAAGAAAATATGATGGCACCTGGCCTAGATGCCTTTAAAAGGGGTTTGGACAAATTCATGGAGGAAAAGACCATCACAGGTTACAAGCCATAAGCAACCTCCTGGTTTTTAGAAGTGGGTTTTCTCTGTGCCAGGTGCAAGGGAGTGGCGACTGGACACAGGTATCTTGTTGTCTCGTGTGCTCCCTGAGGCATCTGGTGGGGCCACTGTGTGACACAGGAAGCTGGACTAGATGGGCTTTTGGCCTGATCCAGCAGGGCTCTTCTTATGTTCTTATGTTCTTAAGAAATCAACATTAGGCTAGGTGTCTATCGCTGGTCAGTTCTGAGTCAGGTTTGCGATTAAAATGTCAGTTAAATGCTTGGAGCTTTTCAAATAACCTTACACATGACATGAGTCTAGTGGCTATTAATGCACGTTCTCCTAAGTTTAAAAGTGTTTCATTAGCAGATCTGCTACCAATGCCAAGGAGCACTATCAGCCACTCCAGAGGAAGGGGAGTTTTCAGAACAGGAAATCTGATGCCTCTTGATCCTGTTGCATCTTTAGAAAACCCTCCACTCTTTTGTCTCTTATGGGGGAGGGGGGGAGGGGATCAAAGGGGTGGTTCCAAATCAAGACTTTACAGGGCCAGCTAATGGTTTTGCATTCAGAATGAGACACTAAGGGAGTATCATGATGACAGATGCTCTTATATCACTGGGGGAAAAATCATTCTGATCCATGAACACAGGCTAAGTCATAAGAATAGCCTCGTAAGCAAGATCTGTTTTTAATAGAACCGTAAGTATTATACATTAGAGCCTATTATAAATTGGTTGTAATTTTCTCCTGACACTCTGTGAATTAAACTAGTTAGGATACCAAACCAAAAAACAAAACAAAACCAACCACCCTCTCCAAATGCCACAAAGCAGAACGCAAGCTCGGTGTCTGAAGGTTAATGATTGCTCATGAAAGCTACAGAAATAAATTATCTGCCTAGGGACTCTGTCACATGATCAGCACAAAAGCTGCAACAGCCAAAAATGTTTATGTAGAGAGGGAGGGGGGGGAACACTGTCAGCGTCACAAAACCCTTCCCCCACTGCGAATTCAAGTCCCGAGCCAAACAGCTGCTCCTGACTGCCTACATTAAACTAATTTGTGCTGCAACACTGCAGCTGCTTAATTTTTAGGCTGAACTTTTATCGCCAATAAGTGTTACAATAACAAGTGATATGATCCTATCTCAGAAGCAATATCAATCACCTTCCAAAACAAAGACAGTTTGAGAGAGAGAGAGAGAGAGAGAGAGAGAGAGAGAGAGAGAGAGAGAGCGAACAAACCATTTTGGTAAAGAAAAAGCACATATAATATGAAGTGTTCCTTTTGGAAACGGACCATGAGTCAGACTACTGTGACCATGATGTATACATCAATGTGTTGTGAAATAGATACTACATCTCTTACACAAAAGTAGACCTGGAAAACAATTGTCATCTCCCAGATGAAGGAATTTTAAAAGAAAAACATGTTTTCCAAAAGCCCATAAATACAACCATTTCTTTTACTACTCTGAGGATAACATTGGATAATTACTACTGTTTGGACAAGCATCCCAGCATGGAGCGATTTCACAGACACCAGCAATTGCCCTCAGCGATAACAGATATGCCACCGACAGGAAGCATTTTCATAAATAAGACAGTGTATATGTACAACAACTTTTCAGAGACAGGAAAGTGAAACAATATGAACATGTCAAAGTGCCATAGTCAAACCATTGGTCCATCTAGATCAGTATTGTTTACAGCAGGGCTTTTTCGTGTGTGTGTGTGTGTGTGTGTGTGTGTGTGTGTGTGTGTGTGAGTACCACTTTTTGCAAGTATCCCTGCCTCTAGGAAAAGCTACTCAGCGTGGAAGTGAGAAACTTGCCACATGTCATTCTGCAAGGAGGGAGTGATTTCTCCAGTGGCTTCTGCCTCGTTGTCTCTTTGTCACTGGGCACCTTCCATCCCTCCTTGCCCAACGTTGCCTCCTTTGCAGGGTGGAGTCTGGGATTTAGTGCCTTCCAATACTCTCCACTTCTGGCGGGGTCAGGCTAGGCCAGGCGGAGCAGCGCTGTGCAGTCTCTATGAGAGCATTGGCGTTGCACAGATCTAGAACTATCTACATGATGACCCAATATCGCCTGCTGTACTGGTCAGTTTCAACAATATATCCAACTAACCTTACCCACCAGGCGATCAGGCACATCTCAGCCACTTCTGCATCCCACTTCCGCATCATTGTGTAGGGAGTGGGCTGGTAAACCATCTGAACCCCCATGGAGAGAAAAATGGTGTGCTGAGGGGAGTGACATGTGTGTATTCACACCCTTTGTTGCATGGTGGGTAAAAGTGGTTGGATGTTTTGCCCAAACTGGCCTACTATGAAGAACTACCACTGGCCTGGCCTGATTGGCAACAGTTCTTCAGAGAGGGGCCTTTCCATACCTTCCCTGAATGTGCTGGGAATTGGATCTGGGACCTTCTGCAAACACAGGATGTGGTGTGCTGTATTATTATTATTATTATTATTATTATTATTATTATTATTATTATTATTTATATACCGCTTTTCAACAAAAAGTTCACAAAGCGGTTTACAGACAAAATCAAATGATTAAATGGCTCCCTGTCCCAAAAGGGCTCACAATCTAAAAAAGATGCAGAACACCAGCAGCAAACAGCCACCAGAAAATACACTGTGCTGGGGTGAAAGGGGGGGGCAGTTACTCTCCCCCTACTAAATATAAGAGGAGCACCAACTGAAAAAGTGCCTCTTGCCCAGTTAGCAAGGGGTTACCTGCTAACCTGTACCACTGAGCGAGAGCATCTCCCCATCGTTCATTTTGTTCTTTGGCCACCGCTGGGTGGTTTTCATTTAATTATGTTTGTTTGCTAACCACAAGTGTTGTTTTTGATATTTAGGCCCAAATAGTAAAATTGCCACAATTCCTGGAAAGAAACATTCCTGTGACTTAGGGCCCAAACGCTGGCGGATCTTGTGATCCGTCAGCACATCCCTCAGGCCACTGGTGCGGCAGCTGCTCCCTCATTCTGTGGAGAGCTGCCACCAGTACAAGGCCCAGGAGGTCGCAAGTGGGCAACAGGTCAGCTGCTCAGCCAGGTAAGTTCGTGGTGGGGGCAGATCAGGGCATGGAGCGCCGGAGCGGCTGGGCCAGGGGTGGGGTGGGCCAGGGGTGGATCTTGGCAGCAGTGACGTCTGCCAGATCTGAGACTCCTGAGCTGGGCCTGACACATCCCTCTGGACCTAACAGATTTACACCAGCAAAACAGAGGGCATAGATCTGAGTAGGCCCATAGGGGCCCAGGCAGTGGCTGAAGAGGTAAGTCAAAGTTTCCTTTTCTTACCTTTCTCCACTGGCCTGATCCCCAGCTGGCCTGCGGGATGCAGCGGAGGCTGCGTTGGCACTGCTGCACTTCACAGACTGGCTGAAGATAGGACTGGGCTATTACTTGCATATTAATTTCTGTAAAATACAGTATACAATTTGTTGTTTGCCTGCTGGCTTCATTAAGACTGAGCTAGAACGAATACCATCCAAGAGGCTCAAAGGCAAGCCAATGGTTAAAAGCAGCCAGATAGCAGCCTCACCCATAGTCGGCCAGGAGCTTGGGATCACCAATGGTTAATGCAAGCAAAGAAAACAGTGGCATTAGAAGAAGTATCTCTTCCTCTTTCCATGAGTGCTCCAGCAATTCCCAGATGTTACTCTTAGTATGTCAGCAGGAAGTTTCTCATTCTATTGATTCATAAGTCACAAAATTGGCAAATCCACATTATTATATTCATTTTTCAAAAACTATCTTCTGCCCTTCTTGCAGCTTCAGAGCAGCTTACAAAACACACACACACACACACACACACACACACACACACACACACACACACACACACAACCAAACAATGTAAAACTCATCCACAGAAAAAACAAACTTTTTTAAAGAAACAGAGAGCCAGAGAGAGAGAGAGAGAGAGAGAGAGAGAGAGAGAGAGAGAGAGAGAGAGAGAGAAGGGCAAGATTTAGCAGTGTTCCTACTAAGCCTGAAAAGCCCTACTGGGGAAAAAAAAACCACATTTTCAGCCTCTGGTACAAAGCCTGCTGTATCTCACAGGACAGGAGTCACCACCACCAACCATACTTCGGAGGGTGATAGAACCTGTAAAAGGGCTTCCCTAAGGATCTTTATGCTTTACTTTTCTTCTATCCTGGAACTTAAGGACAGTTTCCCAGCAGTCACCCATCTCGGCATAGGTCAGACCTAGACCTGCTTAGCTTCAGCAAGATGGGCCTCTCTTGTACCCTGAAACCACAGCTGAGGACCCAGCTACTTTTTTGTTGTTCTGAAGCCTACTATGCAGCTGAACAGCCTGTACTAGTCATACAATTGTCTCTATTTGCAGTACTGACAGGTGAGAGCAGGCAAAGGACAATGTTGCCTAACACGTGTGAGCAAACATGTACGTGGTGCTGGGTGTACACAAGGAGAGCATGATCCAGGCCAGTCTTATGTTGCTTTTGCTCAGTCAGGCTGATGGCCAGAAAGCATCAGATCCCACAGACCTACATGCTATGATGGATGGGCCGATCAGGAGGCTTGGGAGGGGAAACAGAAAATAATTTCCCTTACCCCCTCCATAAGCCCCATTACCACCAATGGGTCTCCTCGGACTTGCACCAGTTAAAGAGCCGGCGCAGGTCCAGGGAGACAAATGGGGGGTGTTGAATCCCTCGAGATGGGATAGTATCCAGTGCAAGTCACCCACACCATGTGCCACCACCTCTGACACCCCTGGCCCTCCCCCTGTTCTGCCCCAATCCTCACACCTTGCTATCCTTTTCCGCCCACCCTGTCGACCTACTGACATTGGCCGGACTCCTCTTTGCCACCACCATGTGCGGGGTCCTCCCCACCACCTGCAGTGGTGGCTCAGAAGCGTGCAGCTCCGCATACTTCCAAAACGCATTTTGTGATGATGTAAAGCATCAACCACAGCTGGAACTAGCATCAACTAGTTCCAGCAAGCCCAATAGGATTGACCCATTATTTTACGTTTTGGCTTCCTCTCTTCCGCCCCTTCCTTGTGCCTTCTTCCCTCGGAGCAAAACAACCCATGGCTCAGTCCCGTTCCCCCCCCCCCCGGAGTGTTCTTCAAGAACCTTTCCCCTGGCAAACCCTCTCAGCACCCTTGCCTTGGTTCCATCCCTGAAACCAACTAAGGTTATGTGTTAGCCCCTGTTGAGTCAATTTATCAAACACATTCACACTTTTGAAACTGTCTCTCTAAACCAGGACAACACTGCATTTTGACTAACTAGCCCCACAACTCCTGCAGTAGTCCGAGCCTCAGCAGAAGCATCCCAGCAGACATGGCTAGGTAACACTGGCCACTTGCACCACTGACCACTGGTCCCAATACTGTCTTCAGTGTCTTGTGTGCAGTCAACTTGACAATGCACGTATCCCTCCTCCTTTATTTGGTGAGTGTGTGTGAGTCTAGGTCTAGGACATTCCAGTAAATGTGGAAGCCCAGAGATTTGTTCCAGTCCTCTTACCCTTAACTGATTCAGCAAGGACTCCGAGGAACAAGGAGAACCACTCCTTCCACTTGATTCTTCTCAAGACTTGTAGCATCAGTTGAGAGTAATCATACAGAGGGAGAGACACGCTCAAGGGACTTACTCCATGCTTGCAGCCACTTTCCAGGCGACAGTGAAGTCTGACCTAAGTCAAGCTTTCACACTGCAGCTACAACGCTTGTTTATTTCTAGTTTCTTTTTCCCTTCCTCCCTCAGATTTCTCCCACTCCTTCCCCTCATACCGCACAAACCGCAGTTCCCCATCCCTTGGCCCTTCTGGGTAATTTCCTTCATTTCCCTAAATGCGAATGTCTCCCCGCCCGCTCACATCATGTTCCCCTTCTCTTCTGTCTCTCCCTCTTCCATTTTGCATGTTCACAAGTCCTTCTTCTTTCCGCTCTTTTCCATATGCTGCCTACCACTCACAACCTTTAGCTTTAGGGCTTACTAGCTGTGTGTGCATATTGCATTGCATATATTTATTCTCCCCCCCCCAAAAAAAAAAATTGTATTGCGTTGTGCCCATATCTTTGTCCCTGTCATCCTTATTAAATGTCAGTCCAATGAAGTCCGTCCTGAGCCATTTCATCTTGGTCCCTGCACACGCATTCAAATCCCCAGTGTGTGGGTGTTACATGCGTCTCAGAGCATGTCCTGTGCAACAGCCAGTATGGAAGAAGTCAGCAGTGCTCATGAACCATGGATTTCAGATACGGATTGGGTGCCCCGCCAGCCTTCTTCCAAACCACTATGATGATGATCTTTTTCTGAAGGAATTCATCAAACATGCCCATCCTAATCCTAAAGGAATCTACTCCTGGAATTTCACCTTCTTTGGCCCTTGTTGGATGATCTCCAATGTTGAACTCTGAGCCTGGAAACAACCTCTCTGGCCGCTGATTGTTCCCAGAACAAACTCCTGCTAAAATGCTGACAAATCAATCACAAGGTTTCCACAAGGTAAAGGTAGATGCTGACCTTTGGACTGAGACCACTGTGCATGAAAGCTCCCTCCAAGAATGGAAGGAGTGTTACGGTTCACACAAAAAGTACTTTCTACTTGTGCTCGGCCCCTTTGTATGAGCGAAGCGCTCCTTCCACTCTCAGAAAGCGTTTGCATTCACGGAGTGTATGTTCATTCAAGGAAGCCCATGCCCACCTTAGTTTTTTCCAGGCTTTTCCACAGGAGTACTATGCATTTTAAACAACTTTAATAATAACCAAAGATTTCCAAGCCTGTTGTCATAGATTATTTTAAAGTGTATCCTTCAGCAAAATACTTTAAAAAAGAAACTCCATTTTTTTAAAAGTCTCACTCATTCATATGGTAACAGCTTGAAAGCTCTGACCTCTTCTTCACCTCTTCCCTGTTCCCCCTTGCAACCCCCCCCCCAAGTTAATAAAAAAACATTCCAGCTCAGTGCATAGGAGGAAGTGTTCTAAGAGGGGCTGTAAAAAATGTTGGTCCTTGAGTAACAGTAATGCTGCACTTACAAAATGTCACATGCTGTTCCTCATGTTTTCCTCTGAACTGTTTTCTCTGTGTTTCTTGTAGAGCCCTTTCTTTTCTTTTCTTTTCTTTCCTTGCCTCTCTCTCTCTCTCTCTCTCTCTCTCTCTCTCTCTCTCTCTCTCTCTCTCTCTCTCTCTCTCTCTCTTTTTTTTTTTAATTGCTGCAGACACTGACCTGAACTGGTTGTAATTCCTGCCAAATCTGCAGGCACTGTTTTGTTACATTTTGGAATTTGACTGAGTCCATGTGTCAGGCATTCACTTGCACTCAGGAAACAGGAATGTGGAGAGAAAAGTCCTCGCTCTCCTCCCACCCACAAATCCACAATGCACTTTGCAGAGCTGAATTCATTCTCATGTGACATTTCCATGTCACTACTAATATGGCATATTCTTATAGAAAGATCGGATGGATCCTTCTCACTGCGGTCCATCTCCTGTGGGAACAGTTAGTGACTTCCCAGATGAAGGTGCAACAGCTGATGAGTAATGCTGCAGCCTGAAAGAAACGACACAGGCTCTCAAGCAAGGGCTGTCGAAGAGTCGAGATGTGGCAGAGGAACGGGCTGCTTCCATGGCTGTTCGCTTTGCAGGGTTACAACATGGGAGGCCGTCCGACGAAGCAGGGATGTGTGCCTGATCCCCAAAAGGTTGGAGCGCTTGTTATATCCCAAGGGTGGGATATCCAGAAACCTTGAATGAAAGTGTGAGTGAGAATACGTAACGTTGGCAAAGCTGCGGGCTGCTCCCTCAAAAGATCAGTGTTTCAAAGTGGTGCTGGAAGAAACCTCTGTGAGGGAGGAAACTGCCAAAGAACAAACAGCTGAAAAAGTTCAGGCACTAGATAAGACGGCTTGGCGAAAGCGAAAGGCTTGGCTATTATTAATCACCCTCTTTAAATGGGTAATGACAGCAGTGATGGTAGGATGGACTCCCTTCACTGTTGCATGGAATTTATGGGGGGGGGTCGATCAGAGACACGAGCATACATACCAGCAGAGCTCTCTCTGTCCATTGATACGCGTGCTGTGGATGATGAGCCTCCATTGCATAGGGTGCCAGACATCGCACAAAAGCAGGGCCAGTGGATAGAAATGCTGGCAGAGAACCTGGCAATCTCAATGGAAAAACGAGACCGTGCCATAGAAGCTGCAGCATGTCAGCCACTCTGAGGGACAGGCTTTAGTTAGCCAGCCTGGTTGGGATCCAGAGGACTGGGGTGAGAAGGAGGAATTAAAGGAACTCTCTCAACAGGCTCATACAGAATAAATCAAAGAGCAGAACAGAAATCCCTGGAAGGATACTAGGAGTTTTGCTTACTTGCCCATGGGATCCAGAGGTTCACGGGATGCCGAAGGATTGGGAAAGGGAGAGTGTTGAGGCCAGGGCAGCCAAGTAGCAGACTATGAGTCGCTGGCTAAGGTGCAGAGGGTGACTCCCACAACACTATTGCTGGAGGAGGGAGAGGAAGATGCCACCCCAACTCTTCAGCCCATCGAGCCGTGTCCTGATCTCACCCTGGAAAACACCCCAACCCAGCAAGTGCAATTCCTAGAGGTGGTGTGGGCTGGTCCTGTCCAGCATATACCTGAAAAAGTGCTCAATCTAAAAATGGATCTCTTAAGAACTTGCACTGATATATAAGTGTATATATCACTAAACTCTTGTGTTGTTGTTTTCCTTGAGCATGTATAGTGTATTAAGAAACTTTGCATCTTGATCTGGGTTCTTGATGATTTATGGACCACACTTCTAAAGCCATTTCCCACATGGGAACAAGAGCAGCTGCAGAAATCTACATCCACAGATGACCACAAAGCCACCATGGCCCTGTGTCAACAAGTGCCATCTTAATACCTGGCTTGTATAATTGTTATAGAGGAACCAATTTGGCAATGTTTATAGTAGGGGGGGGTTGTGGTTATGAGTATATCGTTCTTAAGCACAGTTTGCCCACGTTGTCCATGGGGTTCCATTCTGGCCTCCACGGATACCACGAAAACACGGATGCTGGAGTCTGTGGGGGAGGCACTGCAAAGGTTTACCCGAGGGTCATGCCGGCCCTTGGGAGGTTGCATGGGACCCGCAGCCCACTCTACGGGCCTCCCCACACCTCAGAACAGCTTCCAGCTTCATCCCAAAACCTGAAGTGGCTTTTGATCACATCTGGAAGCTGTTCTGAGACGTGGAGTGGGCTGTAGACCTCCCCACACCTTAGAACACCTCCAGGACGTGATCAGAGGTTGCATCCAAAAACTGGAAGTGGCTTCCGATTGCATCTCGGAGCTGTTCTTAGGTGTGGGGAGGTCACCGGCAGTTATGCGGGATGCAGGTTTGCCATCAGTGAATGGTCAAATCCACGAGGCCACTATAATGAGGGGCCACTGTAGTTATATGCATGGCTGCGGCTGTATAGAATGGTTATTAGCATGCAGTATGCATTATTAGTATGCTAAAGTTAAGTTTTCTTGGTGTGATGGAACAGAGTGCGAAAGAGTCAGACACCTTGGGGGGTCTGTGCAGACCAAGGGATGGAGTGTATTGGCAAATTGCAGAAAATCCATGTTATGCCAAGGAGTTAGTGGTCTGCATAATTACTTCCCAATGGTCAGTCTGTCCCTCCATTAGTGGGTTAAACTGGGAGAAGTGTTGAGGCACACCGCATTAGCAAGCACCTGTTAATCTATCATCATTCTGGGCAGTATGCCAAGATCACGTGCCTGGATGAAGTCATCCTCCCAGGATTCCATCAGCTTCTGCTATAAAAAGGGGGTTTAGATGCCATTTAAGAGCACCAGCATCATCAGAAGGAAACAGACAGAATCAGAAGGAAGTTGTGTGTGGCCAGCTGCAGATGGCCTACCAGGGATGTGAATGAGAGGGAGACATCTAACAGAGGAAGGCCGCTTCTGTTAGAGGGACATAAGAACACTGTGTTTGTGTTATCTGCTTGAGGGAAACTTGCTACTTGTGCAGGGTAATAAATCCTGGCTTACATCTCTTCTCCCAATGGTCTGCTCATTTTGTCTCCGTATCCGAAAAGAACCTTTGCCCTTCTGGCAAAACATTTGGCACTGTGAGCAGGATACAAAGGCAATGGAAATGTAGTGGGGGCGGGAGCCACAGAAGACACAGCAGAAGACACAGTGGGTCAGAGGCAGATCCCTGGCTGGCCAGGGACTGACCCTTGGAGCCCAGTGGCTAAAGTAATGAACCAGTTGGTTCCAACAGTGTCGTGGAAGTTGGGATTGATGGAGCATGGGCTCACTCACTCCCAGTGCTGTTCTTAAGTGCATTAAGAATCTGGGAGTGGGGACAGGAGTCAGAGAAAGATTGCCGTAGAATTCTTGTCTAATTCAGTCAAGATCAGCCAGGATACAAAGAGCTGCTTAGACTCATGCAAGGGGCTTATGGTAGGCCTGTGAAATAGTAGACTTTTCCTCTCTTTGAATATATTTCCAAGCAGTTTCAAAAACAGTTTTACCATGTGGTGTGGAGGCTAGTTTTCTTGTATTCCAGTCTTTTGTTTGTTTGTTTGTTTGTTTCAGATCTGCACATTGCCAATCCAGCTACAAAGAGGCCTCCAGGCAGCTTACAATAAAACAAGATCAAACCATCATAAATACTTAAAACATAGTAACAGCTACAATGACAGTTAAAACAATTTACAGTAAACTAACAACCAGCAACACAGAAGGGGGAAAAAACACCCCCCAAACCTAGACACAATACTCAAAGTGCCTGGAAGAATAACTGTGTTTTCACCAACATCCTAAACATTCCAGTAAAATGAGTCTGACACGCCTCTCTTGCAAGAATGTTCCTCAGAAAGGTGCCATAACAGAGAAGGTCCAAATTTTAGCAGATGCCAATCTAGCTCCAGCTGTTGAAGAAATCTGAAGTAGGGCTACCCTCACAGAGTACTGCATGGGAAGATACTGCATATCATGGAGGCCATGCGCACTGAAAAAGAAAAGGTTACATATACAAAGAAATTGCGTATCTATAGTCCTGAAGTCTTTGATCAGAAAACAGCAGTTCCAGCTTACATCATGTATTCACAGCTCAGACACTCACTCATTAAAATAATTCTTAGAACTACGTAGGTGCTAGACCAGAGATCCTCAAAGCTTTAGCTGCTGTGACCACATCACTCAGTCCTGCAGGGCTGGGCAGTGATAGAAGATAATGTACACATTTTGTACATAATTAAGGATTTTCACAATAGGATAAAAACATTGGCAATATATTAGCAATATTTACTTATAACCCTGAGTGTAACTTTTTCAGTCTTATTGGGTACACAGCCCCACTTGTGCTATTGGCTCTTTTGGGATCTAGCTCAAGGGTCCCCACATTATGGCCTATGGGTCACATCTGGCTCACCAACACATCTTGACCAGCCCACTGAGCTGGTATTATAATTACATGCAGCCCCCTTTCTTTTTCTCCGCCCATCACCAGGCACCTTGTTCCTCCTGTTGGATGAAGTGACTGCTGTGTTGCGTTGCCTTCACACACACACACACACACACACACACACACACACACACACACACACACAGAGAGAGAGAGAGAGAGAGAGAGAGAGAGAGAGAGAGAGAGAGAAGTTCTGAGTTGTGGCACTGGAGTTTGAGTGCACAGTCACATAATGAGTTCAGGTGAAGCTTTCCAGCTCCAAATCCTGCTGGAACCGCATATTTAGTGTCTTGTGACTATAGCCACCTCCCTGGACTCCTAATTTTGGGGGAAAAAAACACAACTTTTGTCAAACAAAGGAAAAGTTTCACAACTTCAACAGTCCTCACCAACCCCAGGATTAAGCTCAATCCAGGAGCAAACCTACAACCATCCAAACCAGTTACCACACCCTCAACTGGGTGAGAAAACAAAGGCAGAACTAGAACTCAACAGAGGTCCTTAACAATAGAGGTCTTCCTGATTGAGTCACGCCACATAAAAATCCCATAAGATTCCATGGGACTAAAAGGTAGGAAGAGAATCACACAGCACTGTGTCACTGAAACGCCCCCTCTTCCCCCGCTAAGCTGGGTGAACGAGGAGGTGGTGGTAGTGGCAGCACTAGCACCAGCATATGGTGTATTTTCGGCACCTCAGGCTCAATCTGCCCTTGGGCTCTTCCTAGGAGTTCCCCTGTCACCAGACTTAAAACCCATTTCCTCCCAGCCCACATGTGTACACATTTAACTCCTGTTGCGTATACACCCTTAGGTAAAAATGCCTAGATGACTTTTGATGGCCTGGCTTGTGACCTACCCTTGTCTGTTCTTGTGCCCCTACTATGAGCCAGTCCCTTGAACTACAAAGCTTAATATATCTCACCACAGTTTATTAATAGAACTGTAAATGTTAAATCAGATTGAAAAAGCCACCATCTGCAGTACAGAAGCTGGATTATCAACAAATGTTCAAGACTGTTAATATTCAGTTTTGCATTGATGTCTTCATGAATAACTTCCTCCATATGGTAGTAGTCACAGCTATTGGTGTTGGCTTCATTTTTAGAGACAGCCTCATTGTGGTGGGCCATAATGAATGGCACAATCATAACACCTCAGCTATAGTCACAATAACTGATTTCTCACATTATGAGCAACATCTCAGTGCCTGACTGTCATTCCAACTTGAATCGCCTTACATGGAACTATCCCATTGATTTCAATGCAACCAGGTAAATATACCATATTGGTCTGAGTATAAGACTCACTTTTTTCTCCTAATTTAAGTTTTTAAACTAGGGGTGCGTCTTATAATCAGGCATAAATTTAATGCCAGTGATTTAATTAATTTTTTTTAATAGCACCAAACTTTAAGGGTGCGTCTTATAATCAAGTGCATCTTATACTCAGGACAATACAATATTTCTGATATCATGAAGAAGATGCTACCGGGGGGGGGGGAGGGAGTCCCACAATAAAGCAGTTTTTGCCAGTGATAGCAGCTTTCTGTTGTCATGTGTTAGAGCATTATGACACCTGGAAGTCCAATGTGCTCATCACACAGAGCAGCAAAAAGCATATATGGACCACCACCACCCCACTAACTTTCAGAAATCTCAACACTTCTTGGGACTGTATTCTTAAACACTCTGCTTTGGACGTACATTGTGATTAACGGCAAAATCCTGTGTATAGATCTGGCCGGAGGCCCAGGGCCACCCGCCAGATCTTATCCCAACTCCGGGCCGCGCAGTTGCGGCCCAGAGGTCTACTCGGGGAAGGGGACATTTGTCCCCTTCCCTGGGTGTAAACCAGGGCAGGCCCAATCGGCCTCCTCGGATTTCCGCCAGCTAAATCTGGCCTCAGGAGGAGGCCATGTAACGGCTGAGCCGGCCCGGTGGGGACGGGGAAATGACGGACACCATCCCTGCCCCCTCCTGGGCTGGCTCGGCCAATGGCCCCCCTCCCTCACTACCCATGCGGCCGGAGCCTTAACTTCCTCTGCCAGCTCCATGGACGTCCCAGTGACAGAATGAGGGCCACGGCCTTGCACCAGCTTCCCTTACTCCTGAGTAAGGAGTAATGAGGAGTAACAGAATGAGGGCCTTACGACACATTTGCAACAGCTTCCGGCAATGGAACGCTCGATCGGTTGCCAGATCCGTAGTCAGGATCTGGCTGCCCATCATGGAGGTCTACTTCCAGTCAGATCTGTTTAGGGTTAAAGAGTGACTTATACCCCACAGCATACAAGTTACTTCATCTTGACTCCTCAACCTCGCAGTCACTTTCAAATGAGAATATATGGTATGACACTTGGAGGCTATGATGATTTCAGACAAATGTTGAAGATTGCTAATATCCTGTCCTGCACTGATATTTTCATGAGTCAGAATACTATGGATTACCCAGTGTTTCCCAAACTTTTTCGACCTGCAGCTCCCTTGACCATTGACGACCATTGGTCACGGCTCCCCAGACCCCATTACATTATGTCAATGCCTGCCAATTGGCATTGCACTATTTTCCAAGAGGATTCCGTGGCACACTGCGGCTCCCCTGGCTGGTTTCCATGGCTCCTCTGGGAGCCACACCTCCCAGTTTGGGAAACACCATTAGCCAATTCAGGATGGTAATTTTAGGGTATGAAGCATTGTTGGCTGTGTGCTCCCTGAGGCATCTCGTGGGGCCACTGAGTGATACGGGAAGCTGGACTAGATGGGCCTTGGCCTGATCCAGCAGGGCTCTTCTTATGTTCTTATGTTCTTATAAGCCTGTTAAGGCAGAACACTTAAACTTAGTGCCCAATTCTATCCAACTTTCCAGCGCTGGCACAGTCGTGCCAACGGGGCATGTGTGTGGCATCCTGCAATGGGGGGAGGAGTCATGGAGGCTTCCTCCACTGCATTGTGGCTGCATCGGTGCTGGAAAGTTGGATAGGATTGGGTCCCTAGACATGAGTAAGTCAGAGTTTCAGCCTAACAGGATCTCTGGCTAACATCTTCAATTCACCTCCAAACAACAGCTGGTTATCAATTTGAGTCATCAGGTCTTGCAGGTTTTGACCACCAGAGGGCTTTTCTCCTTTGCTAACCTGCCATAACCCTCTGAATGGTCACCTTTCAGCAGTGACCCTGCTGAAAGTATGAGAAGGCATCAGTTGCTGGGTTGGGGCCAGTGCTTGAATTACTAGCCCTGCTACTACTGTAGAAATTTACATGGGGGATAACACTGGGTTGGGCTTGCGTATCTCATTAAAGACACCCCTACCTTTTCCCCCATAATCTGAGTTGTAGTTTGGACTGTAGTTGGGGTTTCTGAACCTGGTTCTTATCTATGCTCTCTCCAGGAGACTTGCAAGTGACACAATAGAGACTGATGCAGATTGGCAGCCCAATCCTATCCCCAGCCAGTCCATAGCATGCAGCTGCGCCAACAGAGCTCAAGCTGCATGCTCTGTGTGTGTGTGTGTGTGTGTGTGTGTGTGTGTGTGTGTGTGTGTGTGTGTGTGTGTGTGTGTGTGTGTGATCAGACAGCAACTAAGAGGTAAGTAAAATACTTTTTTACTTACCTCCCAATAGGCCACCATATCACCTGTGGGTCTCCTTGGACACACACCAGCTATTTTTGTGGCATAAGTCAGAGGAGAGGAACTGCCCTCTCCACCACCTTACCTGGGCAGGCAGACCATTCTAGGTGATTCTGGCATGTGTGCAGAGACACTGGCCTTTTCCACCAGTGGCTCCATCATGGCAGAGCAACATTTGCGCCATCACAGAGCCATTTACAACAGCAGATCGGTAGATCTACTGTTGTAAATGGCTCATAGGATTGGGCCCTAACCTAAGTAGTTTGATTTAAAGGGCCTGAGAGGAATGGATCTGTAAGCATATAGAGCAGCCTAACAGTGTTGTCTTGTTTACTTCCATTGTTTCATGAAATGGTAGTCAACACTCTGATTCTGTACACAGTTTTGTGAAGTGCTATCTATGTCAGTGGATTTTTATTTATTTATTTATTTTGGTATGGAACTGTCTTTAGGGATGCAGCCATCTCCTAGAAATCAGGAGACTCTAATGACTGCAGCTTTAATAGAGGGACTGTGGCATAAGTGATCTGCAGCTTTTGAAATTTGAATTCAAAACTACTAAATGTCTGGGTGCAATGGGGACAGTCTATGTAGAGACCTACAGAAAAAATATATTTACCCCTTTTGTAGGCTTCCTATCCATCCTGGAATTTCCGGGACTGTCCCAGAACCTGGGCTCGGGTCCCAGATCGGTCCCGGACCATTCCAGGCCCAGGGGAAGCCTCTGCCGCCGCCTTTTATAAAGTGAAGAAACTTACCTTTTTTCCGGGCGCTGCCATCTTCAATCTCGCGAGATCCAAGATGGAGGAGCCCAAATCCCGTGAGGGCATAAGGCAGTACTGCCTCATGCCCTCACAAGATTTGGGCGCCGCCATCTTGGATCTCAATGAGATTTCGTGAGATCCAAGAAGGAAAAAAGGTAAGTTTATTCACTTTTTTAAAAGGCGGAGGCTTTGGGGGCTCAGCGGTGAGGTGATGGGCAATGGGCCAGGCAGCACAGGCCAGGCGACATGGTGGCAGCCAGGCAGCAGGAACGACGGGCACAGCGGAGCAACGGGCACGGCAGGAGCGACGGCCACGGCAGGAGCAGGTGGCAGCGACGGGCACGGCGGCATGACGGCACAGCAGCAATGACGGGCATGGCTACGCAACATGGCATGCATGGCAGCACGGCGGCAGCGATGGGCACGGCGAAACGACAGCAACGACGGGCAATGGTGGTGGGTAACGGTGACCACGGGCAAAATCATGGACAGGTAAGTCAATTTAATTAATTATTTTAGGCTAAAAATAAATAAATAATTAAAATTTGCAGCCTCGTGCACCCCCTAAAAATATACAGTATATTTAAAAAATATTTAATAGTTTAATTGTTTAATTAATTCTTGGCTAAAAATAAATAAATAAATAATATTTTTTGCAAATAATAAAGGAAATATATGAAAGGCGGGTATAAATCAATCTAGCATACCAAGGAAAAAAAAGTATTTATGAAACTTGTTCATAAATGACCTGGAGTTGGGGATAAGCAGCGAGGTGGCCAAGTTTGCGGGTGACACTAAACCTTTCTGGGTGGTGAAGACCAGCAGGGATTGTGAAAAGCTCCAGAAGGATCTCTCCAAACTGGGAGAATGGGCAGCAAAATGGCAGATGCACTTCAATGTAAGTAAGTGTAAAGTGATGCACATTGGGGCAAGAAATCGAAACTTCACATACACGCTAATGGGTTCTCAGCTGTCTGTGACTGATCAGGAGAGAGATCTTGGGGTACTGGTGGACAATTCGATGAAAGTGTCGACCCAGAGTGCAGCAGCTGTGAAGAAGGCCAATTCCATGCTTGGGATCATTAAAAAAGGGACTGAGAATAAAACGGCCAACATTATTATGCCATTGTACAAATCGATGGTAAGTCCACATCTGGAGTATTGCGTCCAGTTCTGGTTGCCGCATCTCAAAAAGAATATAGTGGAACTGAAAAAGGTGCAGAAGAGAGTGACTAAAATGATTAGTGGGCTAGGGCATCTCCTTTATGAGGAAAGGCTACAGCGTTTGGGACTCTTCAGTCTAGAAAAAAGGTGCCTGAGGGGGGATATGATTGAGACGTATAAAATTATGCATGGGATGGAGAAAGTGGATAGAGAGAAGTTCTTTTCCCTCTCACACAACACTAGAACTAGGGAACATCCACTCAAATTGAGTGGAGGGAGGATTAAAACAGACAAAAGAAAAAATTTCTTTACCCAGCGTGTAATTCATCTGTGGAACTCCTTGCCACAGGATGTGGTGATGGCACCTGGCCTAGATGCTTTTAAGATGGGATCGGACAGATTTATGGAGTAAAGGTCCATCACAGGTTACAAGCCATGATGGGGATAAGCAACCTCCTGGTCTTAGTAATAATGCCAGATGCAAGGGAGTGGCAACAGGATACAAGTATCTTGTTGTCTTGTGCTCCCTGAGGCATCTGGTGGGGCCACTGTGAGATACAGGAAGCTGGACTAGATGGGCCTTTGGCCTGATCCAGCAGGGCTCTTCTTATGTTCTTATGGCATGGCAAGGGATAGGATTGGGCTATTAATGTTTCAATCAACCCAAAATGCTCTAATTGACAAGCGATTTAATGGGGGTGTACTGTACAGAGATTTGGTGGGAGGGTGAAGTGAATTATCTGCTTGAATCTCTGCATCTCAAACCAGGTGCAGAGCAAATACTGTATTTATCTCCTCATGATATCTGCTTCTTAGCATTCCTCATAAGGCCGAGTACAGTAAACGAAGATTACCTGTGATAAAAATGAAGCTTCAGCAGTTTCCTACGGATTTAAGAGAGAGCCCTTAAATCCTACATGGGAACCACTTTTGAAACACGTGCAAGATGACTTTATAAAGGACCTTGGATTAAATGAGATGCGGAGATTAGAATACTAACTGCAAAAATGGTAGCCTGCTTTCTTTCAAATATTTGGATCCTCAGTCAAGGAATGTAGGCTTGGCTCACTTGGCAAGAAAGCTAAGAGGGGCCCCACACGACATCTGCATTCCCACCAATATGTGCACACATCTTCCAGCCACTGCAGTCATGTCTCTTCAGCATCATGTTGTGAGCTGGGGCAAAGAAAGGTCACCACATGAAAAGGGGGAGGGGCAACCCTATTTTGAACATATCTATTCCTGATGTATTTCACTGGTAAACCGAGAGCCCTCTTTACCATAGAGTCCCCCTCTGCCCACAGCTAGATTTCAAGCAATGAGACATTCAGCTCCTCACCGAAATATTGCATATGGATTAGCCACCCAGGCAAAGTTACTGGATCTGCATTGACTACTGGGGTCTGAAAGAATTCTAGATTCGTATACACAGATCTGTCAAGGAGATGGTACAGTCCCATATAATATTTCCAGATAGTAACTTTAAATTGTCTGTGAAAACTGAAAATTACATCAAAAGCAACTCTCAGTTAATGGCTCCAGAAGCAGTGGCATAGCTAGACCGGGGCGGAGGCAAGTAGTTTTGCAGAACTCTGTTACACCGGCCCATCCCCCTCACCATCAGAGCCATTCCAGCAGTGATGGGGGAGTGTCCCACATGTTGCCATCGCTGGCAGAATGGCACCGACAGCGAGGGGGAGGGGCCTCTGACTCCAATGTAACAGAATCTTGCAGAACTACCTGCCTCCGCCCCGGTCTAGCTATGCCACTGTCCAGAAGTTCAGAAATAATTTGAGGAGCACAATCCCATTAAGGGATTGTCACAATTAAGACAATCCCATCCTGAGTGAAAGAACTGACACTGTCATAATGGCTAGTTGAATGGGAGAAAGGACCTCTTGGCAGATGATGTTAATGGAGAGCAATAAGGCCAAGATCCCATAAATGAACAACTGGGTATGGAGTCGAAAAGGTAGGCAAGGTGGAAAATAAACACTGGGATTTTAAGGAATGGGCAGCAAAATCCTAACTAAAGATCCAGCCGGCAGCCCAGGACCGCAAGCCGGATCCCATTCCCGCTCCAGACTGCCATACGGTGGGACGGAGGTCTACTTGGGGAAGGGGACGTTCGTCTACTCAGGGAAGGGAACAGCCCTATCGGCCTCCTCGGATTTCCACCAGCTAAATAGCTGATGGAATTAGGAGGAGGCCGTGTAATGGCCGAGCCGGCCCGGCGGGGACGGGGATATGGCGGACACCATCCTCTCCCCCTCCCAGGCCAGCTCGCCCAATGGCCCCCCTCCCTCGCCCCCCGGACCGTCCATGTGGCTGCTAGCGGAAGCCTTACCTGCCTCCGGCGGCTGCGTGCTCGTCCCGGAAGCGGACTGAGGGAGGCCGGCTTTGCACCGGCCTCCCTTTCTTAAGGCATGTTTGTGACAGCTTCTGGCACCAGATCGCTTGCTCTGGTGCCATAAATTTAGTGAGGATTTTGCCCCTAATCAATGTCTGATTAGGCTAATTGAAGCCTGGCCACTAAAAATTAATGATTTGAAAAACTGCTTGGGAAGGGGAGAAGGATGACACCAAAGGGTGAATGCAGAGAATATTAAATCTCAGGAAAAAAGACAAGTTTGTAAAGTAAAATGTTTGTGAAAATTCTCTAGAACCTTAGTGAATGTTATACCTACGCATGGAATTGCTAGATGTACATCGCTTCAAATGGAATTGTAGGTGCTCTTCCACTCTTGTTCTCCAAGTATGGGGGGAACGTTCATTGGTTTGAGGTGTTTTTAAAACCAAATTGCAAGAAAACAGGATCAATTCAGTGTAAAAGAGAATGTTATTTCCCCCCCTCCAAACACAACCCAATAAACAGTGTAACTAAGGGCCCAATCCTATCCCCCACCAGTCCATAGCATGCAGCGGCTACACCAGCTATTAAGCTCATGTAAGACCAAGGAGAGCAGGAAGGTCCAGGCCAGAAAGGCCAGGATGGTGTAGTGGTTTGGGAGTCGGACTTAGACCTGGAAGATCCAGGTTCAAATCCCCGCTCAGCCACAAAGCTTCCTGGGTGACCTTGGGCCAGTCACTATCTCTCAACCCCACCTACCTCACAGGGTTGTTGTGAGGACAAAAAGGAGGGGAGGAAATATGTACACCTCTCTGAGCTCCTTGAAGGAAGGGCAGTATAAAAATGTGAAAAATAAAATAAAATAAAGGAGGGATAGGATCTTGGCATGCGCAGCTTCCACCAAGATCCTCCCCTCCTGGCCCAGGCCACTCCCCACCGCATTCCACCCCCCAATCCTCCTCCAAACTGCCCTCAAACTGCCCCTGTCACCAACCTACCTGCTCCAGCACAGGATGGACAGGTTCTGCAGGCTGTTGGCGCCCACATGCGGCCTCCAGCCATTTGCAGTGGCGTGCCTGACAGAACAACAGAATGACTTTCGCGCCGTCATTCCAGAATTTATGGTTACGGATTGTGATCCATCACCGTAAGGCCCTGATAGGATTGGGCCAACATACTGTTAACAGAGGGCAAAGAATCAAAAGGAAGCAGCAAGTACACCTAGCCCCTTATTCCCAAGGAGACCACACACTGCCCTCTGGCTAGCTGATGACAACTGAGTCCTCCTAGAGATTCAGTCTCAGCTTCCAGAGGTATCCTTGCTTGTCCCTATGGAGTCTCATTTCCAGCCACAGCCTTTTTACTGCAGCTATAGCAGCCAGAGAGCTCCAGTCTCCAGAACGATATCCCATGCAAAACAATAAAAATTTGCATTTTGTACTATCTGCAATTATATTTTGCATACAAGCTGCAAAATAATAGAAATTCTGCATATTTGCTTCTTAGATAAAATACATAGGAGCCACAACAGCATTTTGAATGATTTTCGTACTTACTGCGCAATCCTAAGGCACTTTTGCGGCTCCTCAGGAGTAAGCTGCACCGGCGCAGAAGCCGGAGCCGCTCACTCCGCCATTGCCCAGGACCTGTGCTGGCTGACCCAGGTAAGTCCTAGGCCAGTCAGCAGGAGGGTGCGTGGAGGGCAGGGCAGGCTGGCGATGGAGGAGGCCATTGGAAGCCCAGCCTGGGAGGAGGAGGGGATATCAGCGCTAGGCTGCACCAATAACCCAAGCCCCTTTCCAGGCCGGGCTAGGCCTTACACAGCCTCCCTGCACATGTGTCAGCTCTAGAGCTGATGCACATCCAAGGAGGTCCATTGGGGCCTCTGGTACTTACATTGGGAGAAGGGAACGATGTGAGTGCCGGACATGCTGGCGCAGGCCACATCCTAACTCGGATGCAGCGCCGGCCATTTAGGCTGGCCACCACATCTTAGGCAGGATCGGGCTGTTAGTCTACAACATCATCCTAAATATAAGTACTATGATGAAAACACTGAAAAGATTTTGATTGCCTGGTGCCAGGATTTGAGATAATACAAGAAAAGCTCCCAACCAATTTGTCCAAAAATGCTTTCTACCCTGTGCAATTCCATTTTGTCGCTCTTAAACAGTATTAACTGTATTTTAGCAAAATCGAAGCATACAACTGGTTAGATATAACTCCAACAAGAATATGGTCACATTTTCATATTAATTACAGGAGGCATTTAGGCCTAGAGTTTACAGGGAAAATAGAGTTTAAAAATAGGTTTTTAATTTCGTAAATCCCCAGTATTACTCCATACAGTGAATAGTTCATTCTGCTGAGCAGATCACTGCAGGACCATCTCATTCTTTTACAGTGCATTAGTTTAATCACCTAAAGAGACTTCCAGCAACAAACAATGAAATCTGAACAAAAGCAGGAACTTTTAGATGAAGATACATTCTGTCATAGCAACAGATAATAGAGGGAAAATTAAACAGCCTAAATACACTTCAGTATCAGCCATATAATTTGATTGGCTCTTTAGAAGGGCACAATCAAAATGTTTTAATGATTTTTGCTGACATTTGTCACTCTTTACAGAAGCCTCTTAAAAGCTTTCTTTTTCTATTCATAAGATGGACCAGTCATTTTAAATATGAAACTTGTAGTACATCTTCTTACTGCTTTGAAAGTTAGGGTACGGGCAGACATGAACAGTTTTTTTTAATAGTGGGGCTGTTCTGGAAGTGGTTTTGCAGTGATCACTCCAAATATACCATACTTTCCCAGTTTGAGCTCTGAAAACAGTTCTAACAATGCAATCCTATGCATGTCTATTCAGAAATAAGCCCTGATAGGTTTATTAGGACTTATTTCCATGTAAGTGTATATCGAACCGACTGCAGCCTAAACATATGAAACCAACTGGGCATGATGCTGATTAGTTGCCCTCCATAATTGAAAATTTTCAATTATTTAATTATTTCCCCTGCCATTTTCACCCTTTTTCACCGCATTTCCCAACCATTTTTGCTTACCTTTTTTGCTTGCTCCCCCCTTCCTGCTGCTGCTGCTGAACCCCTGCCGCTGCTGCTTTTGTTTTCCTCGGATGTTTAAACCCAATCTATGGCTGGCCAGCTGTCGGGCCAGCCAGGACTCCTTGTGCGGGTCGATTGCCACCGCCACTTCCATGGCTTTTCTAGGGGTTCTCAAAGTTCTCCTGGGTGCCGCCATCTTGAATCTCATGAAATCTCGCGAGATCCAAGATAGCAGCGCCCAGGAGAACTTTGAGAACCCCTAGAAGAGGAGACGGCGGCGGGAGGGGGCAGACCCAGAAAACTGGGACAGACCTGGTTCCGAGCCCGGATGGCCGAGACCGGGCTCCAGAAACCAGGACTGTCCCGGTATTTCCGGGATGGATGGTAAGCCTACCATTATTCTCATATTGCAGATGGGAGGAGGGGGACAGTACCTGCAAGATAAGAGGCAAGCCTGGGGCTACCTAGTGAGTGTGTCACTGAGGTGAGACCAGAATTCAGACTGCCCCAGCCATAGCTCATATTGGTGGGCTTTACACTCAACTAGTTGTCAGAAATATGCTAATTCCAGTCAACATAAATAAAACACAAAATTTAGAGTACATGTTATTCTGTTGCAAATGCCCACCTCCTCTATTATCAATTTGTTTTATACACACACCCTATTTTTAAAAAGCATCATGATGATAGTATACACAGAAGGATGCTTTGACCACCATTTCCTCCTCTTCTGTTTATGCTACTTTGTTGGCGTTTCTTTGGAAGTTTGTTCATAGGCAAGGAGGGCAGGAGTGTGGGCAAAGACAGGCTTGCCACAGACAAGAGCTCCAGCTTTCTGTTAGCGGGGAACAGCATTTTGCCTCCACTACTTAAAGGCCATTGTCAGCTTTACTCACAACCAATGGACTTCTTGCAGTTATACTTTCTTACAGCCCAAACCTATCTGTTGTGTTACTATAGCTGCAAAACAGAGTTCCATTGTTGTAACAGGCTATATGGCAGCATGTCACTGGCGGGCATTTTGAAGCCACAGCTAGCAACCTGCTCCAGAAGGTAAGTCGGAGCAGGGGTGGAGCGGGAACAGGGAGGGGGTGGAACTGGGCATTCCAGGGGAGGAATTGTGGTGGAGAGAGGTGGGGGTGGATCTAGCAGCAATGGTGCATGCTGGATCTTATCTTGTCTTTCAAAAACCACCCTGTCCCTTTTCCCTCCTTGGACATACACCACCAAATTAGGTGAGAGGGAGCAGGAGGGGCAAAACTGGGCTGGGAGATGAGAGGAACAGGGAAGACCATTGTGGAGCAGAAGGCTCACAGAGAGAGTAAGGAGAATTGGTGTTTGGCTGTTTCTACCAGAACATATCTGAAAAAGAGAATATAAGTAAACGGAATCAATGGAGGCAACCAAAATATATTGTAGCATAGGGATCTTACATCCCTCAATTCTCTGAGCTTGTTGAAGGTTTAATGCAAAAGTGCAGTTATCCTTCATACAGTAATGTGTGCTTGAGTCCCACTAAAGTCAGTGGGGTTAAACATGTGCAATTGTGTACAGCACTCTGGGCCAAATATATAGCATAATATTATTTATTTACATTTATTTGAAGCTGTAAATTTATGTAGACACATGCAAGCCCTTATCCTTAAATCGAATCAGAACAAGCTGTCAAAGGTACTAACAGGTCACAGTGATGCAGTGTCGTATGTGGGTAAGTGGGAGTTAAGAGAAGGGCATGACCCTTCATCAGTGGGTGATGTTCTCAGGAAGATCTCACAGTAACAACATGAACGCTGGGAAACAGAACTTGAAGGGCTTAAAATAAGCTTGAAAAGCAAAATGAAGGAAGGAAGAGCCTACACTAATTGCACAAGTCGTGTACCCATGATCACATTAAATTTACTAAATCCACATTTGGGAATAACAAGCAGAAACCGCTGAGTGAATGATCAAACAGATCTTGGTTCCCAATTATCTAACACAAAGCTGGAACTATTTTTATTCCCAAACTATTTTTGGAAATCTCTTTTTTAACGTGCATTCAAACTATGCAGATAGTCACTGAAAAAAAGCCATAATGTGACACAAAGGCTTTAAACTCGCAAAGACGACAAGTGTTTTAATTCTGAAGAGAGATCGAGAAAGACATCATCAATTAACAGAAACATGAAACTCCTAAATTCAATCTAAAGGATATATTATTAATTTTACGAAATTATACTTTTAAGAAATTATGCTTCATCATCTTCTAAGGAGTGCTGCGGAGTTAGTTTCAGCATGATATATACTACGGTATATTGCCCCCACTGCTATTCAGGGCTCAATTGACTTTGCATAGGTTTCCATTTTTTACATGAAAATTGTTGAACTAACAGTGCAATACTATACATATTTAATCAGAAGTACAGTAAAGTCTCACTGAGTTCAGTGAGGCTCATTCCCAGTTAAGTGTGTATAGAATTGCAGCCTTAAATACATTTTTTAGATTCATTTTATATCTTGATTCCCAAATTGGATTGGAGATCTAGTGGATATATTTTTCGCCAAAAACCAGAAGTGAGCTTCGCAATGCAACCAGTGCCGTTTGGAGCCTTGGGGAAGCCTGCAGAGGCGGCAGCTGGCCTCCCGGACCCTTCAGCGAGCTGGCAGGGCAACCAGGTACATTGAATACAACATTTCAGAGGTGGGCACAATCCTGGAGCACTGCCTTCAACATCACCCCAACCCTGCAAAGACTTAGGACTTTGAGAAACGCTGCTCTAGGGTTTTTTTTAAGTCTGGATATAGATTCCTTAAATAAACAGATCAATAAAATTACAGTGTTCCTCAATCCTTTAAGATCAATAGCATAGCTGGACTCACGCCAGTGGAGTGGTGGGCAGGGGAGGGCGACACGTCATCACCCCACCCGCCCCGCCACTGGAATAGCCCTGATCCGGAGCCAAGCAGGAGAAGATTCTGTCTCTTGTTTGTGCATCAAGTTGAAAGTACATATTGCTTCAGATAGGTAGGTAAATAGGGGTAGTTTTGGGTGCAGTACCACCTGCCCCCTGCTATGGCTTACCTGTGTGCTCCCTTGTGGAGGTGACTCCGAAATGGCCAACAGAGGCACACACGGTGCGCTGCCATATGGCCATTTACAATAGCGGGACAGATGTTCCACTGTCGTAAACCTTAGTTAGCATTGGGCCATTAATTTGGTTTAGCTCCTAAAGCTATGAAGTGGAGTCAGAGCTCCACTTCCTTCACCAGTGTTCCATATGAAGAGATATGAAAGAAGAGAGTGCATTTGAACATATACAGAGCACCTTATAGCATCACTAAGCAACCACAGCCAGCCACTGTAATGAGGGATAACATAGGCTTCTGGCGTGCTCAAGAATTTGAGCACATACTATTATACCTCTCAGTTTCAATAATATATGCCCTGGTAGTTTTACAACATTTCCTTTGAAGAGTCTCAATAAAATTATAAGTCATTTGCACTGCAGCAGCAACTCCTCCTGCCTGAAGCCCACAAAAACCCCAAATGTGGCAACATGGCTACTTTCCAGCTTCCTTTTCTTAAAGGCTTTTTTTTAATTCCCTGTTTTGGGTTTTCATATGAGGAAACCAACAGCAAGTGTGCAAAATAATGTTGGACCAGACAGGCGGTTTATTTTATTTTCAGTTTGATCTTTGGGAACAGCCTGACTCCAAGTGCATGTTGCTGAGTGCAAAATACAGAATTTGGCCTGTTGGGCAATGAACCTTGTGAGCTATTAACCCACAGCCTACAATTTGTAAATGTGCAGGATACTGAGTCAGTAGAAAAATAATTTTAAACATCTGTGGTATTCCTAAATTCCAGATTAATTACACTGCTCAGAATCTAACGTTAGCCAGAAAATTCAGCTCTCTCCACTGCTATGCAGGGAATGTTGTGCTTCTCTTTGTATTTGTCACTCATTGCTTAGATCAGGGTGATGTCTTCATCGTTCCTTGCCATGTGCACGGTATGACCTGCCCTGATTTTTTTCCTCTCTTTTTGATACTTTCAAAAATAAACCCAGGGTATGAACCACTTGTCAGGTTGCTAAAGAACAGGACCAAACTAGAGATGACTTTGTGATATGCAGCCGCATGTATCTTTCCTCTCTGAAACGTCTTTTAGAAAACCAAATCCTCCTTGGGAGATCACAAAGAAATAGGAGGAGAAAGGGCAGCTTCACCCTTTCCTTCCCAGGCATTTTTTCACTCAAAGTCTCCCTCTCCAGTTGCTTCCAGCCCAGTTTTGTTTTGGGGGGAAGCAACTTCTGGCCAAAAAGGCAAAGGAAAAGCAGCCTGTTTCCCAGCTGCCCCCTTCATTCACCATTTTTTCTGCTCAAATGTACAGCCGTGCTTTTTGAAAAACAGAAAGTTGGGGAGACTGTTTTTTGAGTAATCTTTATATTTCTAACAGCGCAATCCTATCCAACTTATGCCACCGGTGTAACCAGCGGTAGAATGGGAGGCCCCAGAATGGAAAAGGGGATTCAAATCCCCTTTGAATCCCCTTTTGGAGGGGATTTGAATCCCCTTTCCATTCTGGGGCCTCCCATTCTACCGCTGGTTACACCGGTGGCATAAATTGGATAGGATTGAGCAGAGCTCAGCCAGTGGCACGTTGGATAGTATTGCGTCCATATAATACTGTAGGGAGCACTGAAATTTTATTAATGGATCTCTGTGGAAGCTGTGTAGGAAGCGTCAAACTATGCTTCAATGTTAATATTGTCCCTGAAATAAAAACTACCAGTACTAATTCTCTTCAGGCACATTCTATCACGTCAGAGATGGAAGAATATGTATATGAAAAAGCAAAGCAAACAACTGGTGGGAAAATAGGCAACACTATGAAGGAACGCTGAATGGAATGGTCATTAATGGAAAAACATAACAAAGGTTTCGGATAAAACACAATGTCCAAGTGAAAGTTCTTCCAAGGAGCTCTAGCATTCAAAACAGCATTTTAGTACACAATGGAAATATAACCCATGCAGTCACTGAACTTGGCAGTCTTGAAAGAATACTGTACTACTTTTCCCAAAAATGAATTTTGCCAACGTGTTGGTCACAGCTAGGCTTTCCCTCTTCATCAAAAATGTCTTCTGGTTTCCCATAATTTTTATTTGGTATTATATTTGCAATGAACAACAACTTACACTAGTTCTAAATATCTTATATCTATACATCATAGAGCTTTGCGAAACAGCTTTTTTTAATAGCTTTCCTTTCTAGCACAGGGGTCTGACCACTGCTGGAAGCAACTCCTTAGACTTCATGGACCAATGATTTGATCTGATATGGCAAATCCCATGTTTTTATTCTACTCCCTTTGATGTCACTCTGTTTCTTTCTGTTCCAAGTGTTGTATTAGTCACAGTTAGAGTGTAAACTTCTTGCAGGGGGAAAAATTGACTTGTATTTTCTAGAACAACTTGTGCATTTACCAAGTGCTGGGGAGCAAAGTCTGTGTCCAGATTTAGGAAAGTATCACACTGGCTCATTTCAGATCTGCATTTTTCTGTTATTCTAAGCCTTTCCAAATTACATCCCATGTTTTTGCATGGGAATTGTTAGTTATTGTTCTTATTATTACAGAGGATCCTGGTGACATTCTTGGAAAATGGCATTACAGGCCAGAATCAACAAGACTCTTCAGTAAAAAGAGTGCCTCCTAGGAACAACATAGAGTAGATTCACATATTTACACCTCGACAACTCTAACATGGATTGCAAGTGTGCTATAACAGACTAACACTGCAGACAGGATGTCTGTATTATTTCAAATGTCTTGCTTTTCAATGGCATCAGTTCACAAGTCAGCTGTCAGTCATTGTATTCAGTAAGCAAGTATAGAGAAATCAAGCAATGAAAATGTATTTACAGTATTTAATCAATGAATTAGCCAGTTACATTTAAACAAATTTGCATCAAAACCTCAACACTGGTGACTTTGGGGGATATTTGTATCAAGTGTATAGGTACCACTCATTGTTAGATGAAAATACCATTTATAAAGTTTCTTTTTCATTTCTTATTAGAGCATTTCTTATTTCATTTCTTATTAGCCCTTCCACCATTAGGACTTCTGCGTTCTTAGGAGTTGTGAAGACGACAGACTCTTGGCAGCTGCAATTTGCTGATAGTGCTGCTAAAGCACTTGCACCTGCGGAAATGCCCTCACCTATACAACCATTAAAGGACCAGGAGCAGTCATGTTGAAAGGTTGGCCACCCCTGTATTAGAGTAACACATCAGAACCAAAACAGCCTCAAAATTTCAAAAAAGAAGATAAGAGAGTACTTAACATGCCCCTTCACTTTCAACAAGTTAAACTAGGCCCCACTGATTAATCAACTACAGCTTTAGTTGATTCATTAACCAATTAAACCCATTAAAGTTCCCCTCCCCTTGAGTCTTCAAAAGCTACACAAGGAAATTACAGCAAATGCAATCTGGACAACTCTATACAGTATTCCTGTTCTACATTGTGATGCAAAAGATTCCTTGCGCATTATGGCTTGGATCAACAGATCTGTGTGACCACTAGTTCCATGTGGACAAGGGACTAGCCACATGCCAAACATCTTTTGAAACTTTCAAAAGCAGATTGTGATAGATTGCCAGTGACAGCAGGCTTCATGTGCTGTTTGTTTTCTGTGCTAGCATTCTTGCACACTCCTTGGGGCTTCCGAGACTCTTGGCATAGGATCGTGCCCCAAAGCAGGCACACACATACATAGGCTTACCAGATCTCCAACCGGGACAGAATGCTAGACCTTTAGGAGAAGGAATGTGGGCAGGTGTAGCTTGTTAAGTCCTAGAGCACAATCCTAGGCATGTCTACTCAGAAGCAAGCCCCATTGAACACATTGGACTTACTTCTGAGTAGGCATACATCAGGCAATAGAAACAGATGGCACATCCCCCCCCCCTCCTCTCTCGAGTGAGAAGAGGATCGAAGCATTGTTGGCTTCCTCTTCCTTCTCCTTCTCCCCCCCCCCCCTCTAAAGCAGATACAGCAAAAAAATCAAGCAAAAGCCACTACTTATCACAAGCAAGGGGGAGAGACGGTGGCCCTTTAAAGCCAAAAACAAGGAGGGGAAGAGCTATGGCAAGGAAGATCTCCCCAGGAGGAGGCTGGTTTAGGATACTATCTCACCTACCAAATTCATGGGTATTGCAATCCACGTGGGGTTTCTGACCACATGTTTAAAAAAACCCACATGGAAGGCAGCAAACATAGGGATTAAGAGAGGGGCAAGTGGAAAAGAGATAATTGGATATTCTTTGGTACAAAACCCATGGGATAAGGAAACTCACAAGTAGCGCTTCCTAAAGTGTGCTGATTATTCCATGGAAAATGGAATTGCCACATGGGTTTCTGCATGTTTGATTTGGGCTTTAAGTGTGTGGATGTGTATAACAGGGAGGTTTACAATGAGGACCCCCTGTATGTAAAGTAGCTCTTTGGATTCTGGCCAATGATGGGAGGGCTATGGGTTTTTAGTTTGTTTTTTCTGCAGTATTAAAGCAGCTAGTACTCTATTCTTGCACACTTCTCATATGAAAACAAATTCATTTTATCAGCACTAAAGGTTTACCCTTGATCGTTATTAAGGCATCTGCCCAATGTTGATGAATAATAATAGTACATGAATAAGCCCAGTAATGATAAAGTTTATATTTATCAGAATGTAGGTTATTAAAGGAAGATTACATGTCATGCCTACATTTTACTGAGTGATTAGGAAATAGCTTTTTTCTTCTTACAGGTACTGTCATTTCCAGTGGCAGGAGATGCTAATAGGCCCATTCATCACCACTTCTGTAGAAATTATTTGGCTTGGAGAATCACTTGGGAGCACTAATTCTCCTACAGTGATGTGGTTCTCTGATTACTGGAGAAAAAAATGCACTGTGAAACTTCAAATGCATTCCAAAAATGTTTAATTGGAATCACCATATAATATTTTTTGGGAAACTGGTAAAAAGTATGGTAAAACAGATTTATTTCTGCTCAGCACTTATTGTTTCTACTGCTTAAAGTAGAAACATGGACTAGTTATTTCGCTTTGCCAGAAATGTGACACAAATGAGATGGCATGTAAGGGAACCCTTATCAGAATCAGTAGCGTCACTAGGACATGTGTCACCCTGGGGCAGGGGGCGCGCGTCACCCTAGTGACGCTCTGACATCGCGGCGCGGGGGGCGACCCTTGCTCCCCCCCCGCGTCGCCCTCCGGACGCTCCGAGGCCGGCCCGGGAGCTGGCCTCGGAGCGTCCGACCCCGTCGGCGCTCCAGGGCCTTCTGAAAAAAGGCCCAAGCAGCGCGTTAATACGGGTATTTTTTTACAATTTTCGCGCATGCGCAGAGACCGTTTTGAGGGCATTTTGCCCTCAAAACGGTCTGCGCATGCGCGAAAATTGTAAAAAAATACCCGTATTAACGCGCTGCATGGGCCTTCTTTCAGAAGGCCCTGGAGCACCGAAGGGGTCGGACGCTCTGAGGCCGGCTCCTGGGCCGGCCTCGGAGCGTCCGGAGGGTGTCGCGCGTCACGGAGGTGACGTGCGCGGGGGTGCGCGCGTCACTCCATGGCGCACGTCACCCCCAGGCCGCCCACCCCCCCGCCACGCTCCAGTGACGCCAGTGATCAGAATATAGTCTAAAGGACATGCAGTTGGAAATATATTTGGTAGACATGCTGAAATGCAAACCAGCAGAGGCCAAGAAAAAAAATGAAATGAGAATTGCCAAGACTCTGAATCACATATGCAGTGCAATACCACCCATGTTTAAGTACATCACATACATTCAAATGAATATGGCTCCCAATTAAGTGTTTATAGGATTGCAGCCTTGCAGCGCAATCCTGTGTAACTTTGCACCGGTGTAACAGTAGATGCACCGATATAACAGCAGATGCACCAGTGTAAGTGCACTTACACTGGCATAAGTGCACTTACACTGGTGCATCTACTGTTACACCAGAGCAAAGTTACACAGGATTGTGCTGTTAGTCAAATACACTATTATTATTATTATTATTATTATTATTATTATTTATTGCCAAGTGTGGCGCTTCTACGGGGCATGTGCCTTACCTACACGTCCCAGTTGCAAAACAAGCCACCCAAGCTTGTTAGTTGCT
The DNA here is from genome assembly GCA_026170595.1 of Plestiodon gilberti rubricaudatus. Classification (NCBI taxonomy): domain Eukaryota; kingdom Metazoa; phylum Chordata; class Lepidosauria; order Squamata; family Scincidae; genus Plestiodon; species Plestiodon gilberti. Next base: position 70,444,953 of record JANXHW010000001.1, read on the forward strand.
CAGCTGCTACTGATAAACTTACTACTTTGTTTACACACCCAAAGCATCCTTATCCTACACATCCATGTATACAAAGTGAGAGCTTCTTGACTCTAATCAGTAGAGCCATATATATATAATATCGAAGCTGAAACATTCACATAGCCTCCAAATGCTTCAGTATTGTGTGTATGGCTTCACTGATAAGAATTAAGAAGTTTCACTTTGCATACATGCAGATAATGGTGCAAAGAAGGAGTGGTGATTTGGATGTGGTGTACTAAGGAATGCATGAATTAGCTTTGATGGTATAAATTTAGGTTGTATGTACAGTAGTTTGGGAAGGTGATTGAAAGGGTACCTGAGAGTAGCTATGGTAGGAACAGGACTGATGAACAGAGTTTGTGATCAATCAGATTCTGAAGGTACCAGTGATCACTGTTTCTTAGAATACAAAAAAAAAAATGTATTTGACGAAAGTTCCATGAATGTTTGGATTTTCCCAAATTGCAATGTTTCTTTTCAATTTTTTAAAACCTTTAAGTAAAATGAAAAAGACTTGTCAGATGACTTGTATGATTTCCCTAGCCACACACATATTTGAAAGATCTAGCAACTAAAAAAAAATCTAAGATGACACAGCAATATATTTTCCTGTTTGTTGATGAGTCACTGCTAATTTCCTAGAACCGTAGAAAATGCTCTCCTAGAACTCCTCAGGGACATATCAGATACTTCCTCCGAGCTTTATCTTCCAAAACTTCAACTGGCATACTTAACATTTAATAATTGCTCCTGCTTAACTAATTCATCACCCTTCATTGTGTTGTTCTACTAAATCTATTATGTATGGTAATTCATTCCTTGTGGTGTTCTGCTAGATCCTTCAGTATCTTATAGCATGTACAATAACAGTCATCATTTTCCAAACCATTGTTTCTTTTCCTATTTTCTCTTTTTATCAATGATATTCTAACCTATGATAAAGGTATTGCTTTTCATATTTCAGTGTAACCGCTATAAGCCATCGCAAACATGCTACAAAGCACATGAGCAAAGACTCACGAGTAAGGGCCACCAGCATGGAGGCCGGCAGCCCTCACTCTGGGGGATCGTCCCTGCGGCCACCAGAGTAGGTAAGGGATCCCCCGGCTGGGGCAGTCCAGGCGGAGAGGGAGGGGGGTCATTGGCCAAGCCGGCCCAGGGGGGCAGGGATGGCGGCCGCCATATCCCCGTCCCATTCCCAGGCCGTCGCAGCCTTTACATGGCCTCCTCGGACATATGCCTGCTAAGCTGGCGGAAATCATCATCATCATTTATTAATACGGTCAAAGACCAACAAGACTGGCGGAAATCCGAGGAGGCCCATTGGGACCTCCCCATGCTATACCGGGAGCAGGGGGCGAATGTCCCTTTCCCCCAAGTGGACCTCTGGGCTGACCACAATCGGCCCGGAACAGGGATAGGATCCAGTGGCCCTGGAGGATACTTACATCAGACTAACAGTCATTTTATCAGAAAAATAAATTAGGATTTGACATCCTTTTCACTTTCTGTTCACAAATTAATAAATTTAAACTTGTTCAATTAAGCAAAGCAACAAAATAGAGTTTGCAATACAAGCAGTCAATCGTTCACTGACTTTTAAGTTATCATTCAGCCAAAGAATAAAAAATAAAGTTACCATCAATTCAGATATTGCTCAATTAATCAGACTTAACAAAACAATAAATAAGTCTATAAAACATTCCAAACATGTATCATACATAAACAAAACAGAAAAAGTTATACTACTGCTATAATAAACAATTTAGTTGCTCAAGATACAAATACAGAAACTAATAGCCCAATCCTAACCAACTTTCCAGCGCTGATGCAGCCGCAGTGCAACCTTGAGGTAAGGGAACAAACATTCCCTTACCTTGAGGAGCTCTCTCTCTCTCTCTCTCTCTCTCTCTCTCTCTCTCTCTCTCACACACACACACACACACACACACACACACACACACACACACACACACACACACACACACACAAGGATGCAGCGTGCACCCTGTTGGCATGGCTGCATTGGTGCTGAAAATTAGCCAAAATACAGTATTTAATATACCTAGCACCAGGTGGTGCAGGACCCTGTGGAAAAGCCTGGTTTGGGGCAATGCATGCAAACAGAGGGGGAAAAACCCAATGCAAACATGGGTCACATTTATTCATTTGTTTGTTTATTACAGTATTTAATATACCACCTTTCTCATAGACTCAAGGCACTTTACATAGGCAGGCTGAGCATGAACCCCATTTTTCAATGAAGTTTGTACAGTACAAGTATTATTCTATGAGAAAATCTCATAGAACCCTCCATTTCTCCAAATGTTTCCCTTCGTAGTGCAGTCATCCTGGCTGCCGACTCTTGCACCCTCCAAGCTCTCACAGGCAGCTGCAAACCAAGCTTCCGACCGGTTCTCAAGATGTTATCCGTTTTGGGGATATTGTAGGGGCTCCTCGTTCAACGAGCCTTTCCAAGAGTTCTGTTTCTCTACAGGGGTCTAAAGCCCCTATCTCAAGGAGGGTGTTTGCCCAGGCCAAAATCCATCAGGTTCCTCCATGCTCCTCTGCAGAGATACACCAGCAGCCTCTCACAATCTCCCTTCCAAGCAGATTCTGCTTTTCAGGCAAGGCGACAGCTCAACCTCCAGACCACACCTCATGGCATGGCTTCCTCCTTGGTCCCTATGGCTTCCCACTCAGCTGGAGGACTGCTGGGTGTGTGGAGCTCCTCCCCCTCTTAGGTCCCCCTGCGATATAGCAGGGGCCATCTGAGAGAGCCTGATTTGGCTGGAGAGAAGGAAAAAATGCCCACATGAGTGACAGCGCAATCCAGCGCAAAGTTCTGCAGGCAGAGCAAGGGATCTGCCAGCCTAGGGTGTCGTAAATGTGCCATAAGACATGTTTTCAACACCCTGGGAGTAAGCGGCACAGGCACGGAGGCCGGCACCTCTCACTCCGCAGACTACCAGGACCCACACTGGCTGATGCAGGTAAGGGCCGCCAGTCGGTGGGAGGGTGGGCTGGGGTAGCAGGGGAGGGGGCCATTGGTTGGATGGGCCCAGGAGGGGATGGGGATATTAGTGGCGTGCTCTACCATATCCCCATCCCCCTCCCAGGCTGGGCTGGCCTTACATGGCATTCCTGGACGTGCACCAGCCCCAGAACTGGCGCATATCTGAGGAGGCCCATTGGGGCCTCTGGGGATTACCCCAGGGGAAGAGGATGAATGTCCCCTTCCCCCAAGGTGATCCCCTGCCGCAGCCTGGCATGGCCCATATCCCAACTTGGATGCAGCAGCCGGCCCTTTAGGGTCTTAGGCAGGATCGGGCTGTGAGTCTCTACTCACTCAGACACCTTCTCCTCCCACCGCCTGGCCAATTGGGCTTGGTCCCAGGCAGTGGCCCCTATGTTATTGCAGGGAAGCCTACTGGGAGCAGACCCATTGGCTGCCATGCAAGTAATGGCAGTGTGGTAGTAGGAAAATACAGAATTGCATCGCAACCATATGTTTTCTTGTCTCTGTATGTGACTTCGAGCCACATACAAAGAGAAGAACATTTCAAATGAACCTATCTTATGCAAGGGCTTGACACCTATCCTCTTTCTTACAGCAGAGCCTATTTGAGGGTGTGTGTGTGTGTGTGTGTACACACAGAGCCATCTGTGTATATGATCTGTGGCTCACAAACAGACACAAGGGAGAGCTTAGGGGAAGGGGAGGGAAGCAGATGCAGAGAAAGACTGGGGAAGAAGATACAATTATTTATTATGTACACCTGCTTAGGCTCAGATACAGTATAGTTTAGGAACATCAGCATTTATCCTCTGTGGGTCAGGCCTGCTTTAAATGTGACACACAAAAAAACTTGTTCAGTGTAATGTTTACAATGGATTGCTGATGGGTGCCTGTATGCACAATGTTAACACACCAGTTCTAGGTACTCCCAAGCAAAGTGTAAATACATGGTTTCAATGTGATTCCAAGTGTGTGGCATTCCATATGAGTAAAGTCTTTTTTAAAAAAATGTGCCTGCCATCATGTTTAAATGAGGCTCTATAAGTACTCTGCAAATGACGGCTTGTAAGACATTCAAGGAAGTGAAATGAAGTTAAAGAATCTGTTGTAAAAATATTAATACAAAAGTCTATTTCAATGAGATCCGGTTCTCTCAATTCCTTCGTTGTGTCATATTAATAGGTATTTAAAATGTGGATGTTAAATGAAATGAATTCAAGTGAAAAACCTAGCTATTTGAACATCATTAAAGCACAAGTTGAAGATGTTTTTCATCTGAGTAACAGACAGAACTTACATTGTACAAAAAGATATATCCAACATTTCTGTAGCCCATATCTTACGATTTATCAACAATTTTAGTATGTGCAAAGTGCAGCAAAAAGACTTAGGTCAGCACTGTCATGGGGAGATGAATAAAATCAAGCGGGTCTATGAAAACAGTTTCTCTTCAAAAGGAAGTAGATACCCTGCTTTTGAAGTATTCCTTCATGTGAACATTACCAAAGTAAAACCTGCTCTGCTTCCTCCTAGGGTAGTAAGAACATAAAAAGAGCCCTGCTGGATCAGGCTAAGGATCCATCTAGTCCCACTTCCTGTATCTCACAGTGGCCCACCAGATGCCTCAAGGTAGGCTTACCAGATCTCCAACCAGGTCAGAGTGCTAGACCTTTAGGAGAAGGAATGTGGGCAGGTGTAGCTTGTTAAACCTTAGAGCACAATCCTAGGCATGTCTACTCAGAAACAAGCCCCATTGTGTTCAGATCTGGTAAGGAGCACTCAAGACAACATATCTGTGTAATGGTGGACAGTGCAATCCTGTGTAGAATGCAGCAGTGGCACATCTCAGGTGACTGCTGCATCATAAACAGGATTGGTGCCACACTGGCGGAGCTGAAGCACTCCTCGGGAGAAAGGGACAAATGTCCCTTTCCCCCGGGTAGAGCCCCAGCCGCCCCTATGGGCCTCCTTGGATGTGCGCAGGCAAAATGACTGGTGCAAATTCGAGGAGCCGGTGTACAAGGAACAGGATTTGGTGGAATGTGCCACCAATAATCCCTCCCCCATCCCTGGTCTGGCTGGCCAATTGCCCCCTACTTTCCCACCCCAGTCAGTCTTCCTCACACCCCTGCCCCATCCGCCGGCGCTGGCTGCAGCCCCAGGCGGAGTGAGCAACGCCGGCCTCTCTGCCAGTACCGCTTATTCACCGGGTGTCAAAAATGTGTCTTATGGCATGTTTACAGCACCCAGCGCTGGCGAAACCATAGCTCTGCCATAGTTGCACTGGATTGCACCCTAAGAGTAACCTGGGCTACATATGCAGCAGAATGTGGAATGCCACTTCTTGATGCTCTCTCATGGAAAAGAAAAATTCTCCCTGCAAGTTAAAAACAACCCTGGAGCAGCAAACCTGGCTAACCTACCCAAATTCCTGCAGTACTAGTTGTCTACCTGCCAACACAAGGGAGTACTAAAAAGTGGCAACCCCCCTCTTTTGTCTGAAGTGGTACAATCCACAGCTGTATCACTTCAGTCTACCACCTCACTCTGTTGTAATGGTATACCAGGCTAGTAGGAGCCATGAGCCAGGAAGTCCTCCGCTCACATCAAATTTCACCATATGCATACACTCTTGAATGGTGGATAAAATGAGCAGTTGCTATAGTCTCCATACAGCATGAGTCTTCAGACAAGAGAAGACAACACAGGAGAGATGTCAAAGGCAGGTTGTGCAAACACCATTGTTGTTTGGAGAGGGGCTTAGAGCTGCTACTCAGTTTAAGAAATCTGGGTCAATTAATCATATGAGTTTAAGGCTGCAAATATACTTTCCTAGGAGCAAGCCCCATTGAACATAATGGGACGTACTTCTGAGTAGACATGCATAGGATTGGGCTGTCAATTGATTAAATTTGCTTATATTGGCATATAAGAGAAACAATAGTTCTAGCTAAAAAAAACAGACCTCCATTCCTTTAGTTTAGATGACATATGCATGTGTCAGAAGAAGCACGTCCCCTCCTCTTTCAATCTCAGGAGGGAATGCCTCTAGAGCTGGCACTTGCCATCTGCCATTTTTGTAAGTACTGTACCTATATTTTTTTAAAAAAACCCTCAAAAGTTGTTGCCTCATTCCATTTGCCATTAACCAAGGGCACCTTTTTCATTGATGAAAATGTTTTTACATCCATCAGTGTATCCGTCAACCAAAATTTGCAGCTCTAGTTTTAAGAGGAATAAAATGGGGTGTACTGCTGCTACTGAAGTGTTCAAAATTCTGTCTATGATCCAATCAGAACTCACTACATTATATATCATGATGCTATGAAGGCCTTTCATGACTTACAGAGCAATCCTGTCTAACGCTGTGTCGCAAACATGCCAGAAAGCAGAGGCGTAGTTAGGGGTGGGGGGGCCCCGGACGCCGGGGGACGACACGCACCGGGGGTGCACTTGCCGCCGAATTCAGTGGTGACGTGCCAAAAATGCACACACACCTGGTGTTTTTTCCAGCCGCTTCTGGCGATGAGAATAGGCCGAAAAAACACCAGGGGTACATTTTCGGCATGCCGCCACCAAATTGCTGCCGAAAGGGATGGGGCTTGCGACATTACAGGGGGATGTCACATCGACTGTCCCCCTGAGGGGGTGTAGTGATACCACTGCCAGAAAGCATGTTTGCACCACCCGACAAGTAAGCGGCATACACTGCTTCACCAGCACTGTGGGACAGATTGATACCGTGGCGGAGAGATGAGTCCCCACAGCATGGTGGAAGGAGGGCAGAACAGGGCATTTCAGGGGTGGGATTGGTCAGTTGGGTCCAGGAAGGTAATGGGATCAGCAGCAGCCTCCTCTGCCATATCCTGTTCCTCCTTCCCAGGCCTGGCCAGCATTGCACAGGATGCAGCGGGCACCTTATTTGCACCACCACGTCCTGCTAGACAGGATTGGGCTGCCCAGCACCAACATGAACCCTGTCTGGTTTGTGTCCTTTGACGCATGAATAGCCTAGATGACGCAGCCTAGTTTTCTTATTTACAGCCCAGTCCAGCCCAAGGCCTCAGCGGCACAATTCAGGCACAATTGCAGCCTAAGTGCTTTAGGCCCGAGTTGTGCCTGAATTGTGCCGCAGAGGCCGAATTTGTGCTGCAATTGTGACTGAATTGGGTTCCAAACAATTCAGGCACAACTGCACAATTCAGGCACAATTGCGGCCTAAAAGTGGGCGTGTTGGGGGCGTGTCGGGGGAGTGATGGGGGCGGTTACAAATTTGTTCCGGTTCCAGATGCTGGAGAGCCCCTGACACGCCCCCTCAAGCCCAACTCAGGCACAAAATTTGGGTCAACAAAAAGGGTGGACCCAAATGTGAGGAGACCCATAGGAGCCATTTTACCTTACCCACACCAGCCCTCTCCTGAAAAGTACTAACACCCTGGGCCCGAGTTGGGCCTGAGTTAGGACCGAACAGTTGTGGCCTAACTCTGGAACCGGACCAAATAGTTACCCTATCAGCACCCAGCCCCACCCAGCCTCTTTCCCACAAAAGCCCAGCCCCAGCCCTCCACTCACTCTCTCTCTCTCTCTGAGCACGTGGTGTGGGGTTCTGTCCCCCAGCAGAGGACAGAAGGGGTTCTGTCCCCCAGAGAGGGCTGTTCTGCCTGTGGCCAAACTGTTTACTGCTGTGCCTGAGCAGCTGTCTCCATGCAAGTGTTTGCTAACCCATGTCTTTCTCCCAGCCCCTCTCCCCCCCCCAGGCAACAACACCAGCAGGTAAGTGCAGGTAAGAGCAGGGTTCGTGCTGACATGTGGTCTGACTTCTGCCTCTTTGCATATAGAAATATAGGTAGGATACATGCCTCTATACCAATGTCTTGTCTCATAGCTGCCTGCATAGCCTGCCATGATATGCCTCTTTACCAATGTCTTGTCTCATAGCTGCCTGCAATGATATGCCTCTGTACCAATGTCTTGTCTCATAGCTGCCTGCATAGCCTGCAATGATATGCCTCTTTACCAATGTCTTGTCTCATAGCTGCCTGCAATGCCTGCCATGATATGCCTCTATACCAATGTCTTCTCCCATGTCTGCCTGCAATGCCTGCCATGATATGCCTCTGTACCAATGTCTTGTCTCATAGCTGCCTGCATAGCCTGCCATGATATGCCTCTATACCAATGTCTTGTCTCATAGCTGCCTGTATGAATGTGAGCACACAATGCCATAAGTGTGGAACTGTAACCCATATGTAGACACCAGCTGTTCCCCCCCCCCTCTTTTCTCCACAGGGTCTACTGACAGGTCAGTATTGCTAGGATTGCCATGGTTGTGACCCCCAAGTTGTGTTGTCTCTCTCTTTGACCCCTTTCCCTTACAGGATCATGCTCACCTTACACCCAGGGAAGGAGCGCAGACCATGCTATGTGTCTCACACCACTCAGCTGTGTTTGATTTCTCTCCCTGCAGGCCTTTGCAACCGGCACACTGGCATTCCTTCAATGGCGATTGCTACCACACACCAGCTGCCTTGGAACACCCCGTGTTGTTCGTCCCCCCCAGGAATGTCCACCACCACCTACCTTCTGGGGAGCACCCCTGTGCCCGCAGTCTGGTTGCCCCATGGTCGTCTGCCTCGATGCTGCCAGAGGTCTGGGAGCCTGCCCTGCAACCCTCCTTAGCTGCTGCTGCTGCTCCACCTCCCTGGCTGCCTACTTGCTGTCCCTCCCCTTTCTATGGAGCAGGCTGTGATTCCACAAGGGAAGAGCCTGCGTCTCCAGGTCCATGGGGCACGCCTGCTGCTGCTGCTGCTACGTTCTGAGTGGCTGCTGTGCCTACCCCTGGCAGCCTCCCCTGGCCATCTCTGCCAATGTTCCAGAACAATAAAGATGCCCCTTGGGCAAAGGCCCCTTGAACAACATGACCCCAATGTTACACAAGTACTGCCCCACACACACAGAGACAGCACCCAGCACACAAGGCCCTGCATGAGTCCCAGCCAGGGCCTGCCACAGCCAGCCCAGGGAGAACACAGCAGGGGGGCTGCCAGACCCTCAGGGCTCAGAGGGGAGGGGGGAGTTGGGGGGCCTCTCAGGCAGGCAAACACTGACAGGCGACATGGCGCACGTCCGCCACGTCCGTGAAGAGCCCTTTCAGCAACCGGGGCTCTCACCCACCCTCGGTCTGCCCGTCAACGGCGTCTGTTTCCGCCCGTCAACGGTGTCCGTTTCCGCCCTCAGTCCGCCCGTCAACGGCGTCCGTTTCCGCCCGTCAACGGCGTCCGTTACCGCCCTCGGTCCGTCTGCATGAGAGGCGGCCGTTCCTGCATTGCCTCCATCTGCGAAGTAACCCCTGTGTCCCTATTGGTCTCTGCAGACCCCTCTCCCTGTATCCCTCTCCCACCAGCCTTGTTGTCTGTCTGTTTCTGACCCACCCGTGCCCCTCCCCAGCACCCCCTGTCTGTGTGCCTGCCTCCCCTCCCACTCCCTGATGATGGACGCTGGCGTCCCCCACCCCGCTGGAGTGCCTGCTGCGAGGCGCCGATGTTGCCCCATCTGGGGGTGTGATGAGCTGCGTGAGCCCTTCCCGCTCGCAGCAGACAAGCCCAAGGCATCTCTCGGTCTTGGCCGGGGCACGGAGCAGAAGGCATGCCGGGATGCCTTCTTTGTGGGCATAGCCACGGCCCTGGAGGCCCAGGGCTTCAGGCAGCACACGGGCATGTCCTGGCAGAGGCGGTTCCAGACTTCATGAGACCCCCCTTGTGTGTGACATTCCCACCCCCTCCCCCCCATGACTCCCACGTGCAGCCTCAACGTGGCTTGGGGGTGGCATCGCCTTCTGCAGGAGGGAGGGCAGTGGCACTCCCCCCTGCGGCAGGTGGCTAATGCCCAGGGTGCCCTGGGGCAGCTGGCACTGGCACAACCTCTGCCCTTCCACTGACTGTCGCACGCCCAGTGCCTGCAGGCCCACCTGTGGCTGCCCATCTGCTGCGAACGCTGCAGCAGCTGTGGTAGGTGCACACAGACGAGCTGAGGAGGGGGCTCTTCACTTCCACAAGACTGACAGCTCCCCACAGGTGCCTGCCTGCCTCTGTGGTAAGTTTTGCCTCGATCCTGGCCCACTGCTCTTGCCTCCTGCCTAACTCAGGCACAGTTGCAGCCTAACTCGGTCCTATTTTGGGCCCCAATTGTGCCACAATTGGGCCTCAACTGTGCCTGAGTTGGGCTGGACTGAGCCCTTAGTGACTTATTACATTAAGCAAGTTGAACAAAGAGGGTTCATTCAGACAGTGGCTTCCTACATGTTTGCACTAAGCCAGAAAATGTTGGATTCAGCTAGGTGCTCAAGGGAATACAGAAAAGGGAGGGAGGAGTACATGGGCAAGCATCTCATTCATGATGCAACCATCTGAATCGAGTCTAGTTAGGTTTAGCTATGGAAGAGCTGGATTCAGATTCCAACTCACCACAGTGACCAGATAAGGTGAGGCTATGTTGACAGGGCGTTAGACAGGAAGCAGCGTTAGACAGGAAGCAGGTCAGGTCATGGTCTGGAGAGGAAGAGCTTTGGACTGACAGGCCACAACTGTGGATCCACTCCAAGATTCAGAACCAGAACCAAAAATTGATGGTGGTCAGCAATACAAAATCTTCAGAACCTTGGATAGAAACCAAAGCAAAGAGAATTTGTTCAGGCAACTGAGCTCTTAGGTATTCCCTGGATTTGATAACACCATTGTTGAGGAGTGGAGAAATTAAAAGGCCAACCCTTCTGGTCTGGGCTTCCATCATTCTCTTTCATCCAATGCACCATTTGCAGTTGTGAATACGCTCAAAGGAACACAAGGCCCTTGGTTGGTGATGAGGATTGGTCTTTCAGCAAGATGTGGTCTGGACGTCTCTTGACTTAGGAGGGATCCTTGGTTGTTGGGCTTGGGGGGCTTGGTGTCAGCATCTTGATACCTTACTCCTGCCGTCTGTGCTTTGGGACCCTTGGACCCCTTCTGACTGGGGTGATCTGGGTCACGACACACTGCTTCACAGGGTGCCTTATGACAGCGGCTGCTTCAATCTCAACCAACTTTACAAGATTGTAAACATTTTGTGCACACCAAACTGTGGGTTGCCACATTTCACATGCTAAAATTGCTGCTCTTCATTTGAGGATAGGCGTACCAGATCTCCAACCGGGACAGAGTGCTAGACCTTTAGGAGAAGGAATGTGTGCAGGTGTAGCTTGTTAAACCTTAGAGCACAATCCTAGGCATGTCTACTCAGAAGCAAGCCTCACTGAACACAATGGGGCTTGCTTCTGAGTAGACATGACTAGGATTGTGCTCTAAGGTTTAACAAGCTACACCTGCACACATTCCTTCTCCTAAAGGTCTAGCACTCTGTCCCAGTTGGAGATCTGGTAAGCCTATTTGAGGATGAACTGTTTTAGTAGCAATCAGTTAAGGTCAGAAAGAAAGGCAATTATAAACATTGGATGAAGAAATCCATTTTCTGGCAGGTTTATCAGACAAAAGAAAAACAATTCTGGAACAGCCATTCCCATGTTACATAATACAGAATTCTTTGTACAACCATCATGGATCTATTTATTTAAAAAAAAAAATGTGAGAATCTGCTCTTGGCTGTTGGTAGCAGACTGAAAATAAAACATTTTGATGCAGAAACCTCTTGATAGCTTGAGAGAAGAGTTTTGACAGTGCAACCCTACACATGTCTACTCAGAATCCATATTGAATTTCATGGTACTTACACCCAGGTTTATATGCATAGGATTGCAGCCTAACAGCACAATCCTAAACATTTTTACATAGATGTAAGTCTAACAGCGCAATCCTACCCAGCTCCTCCACTGGTGCAGCAGTGGTGGAGGGAGAACGGGAGGTCTTGGGAGGGAAAGGGGATTTAAATCCCCTTTAAAAGAATTTAAGGGCGCAATCCGATCCTACTTAGGCCGCCGTTATAACCAGTGGTGCAGCGAAAACGGGAGGCCCCAGAACGGAAAGGGGATTCAAATCCACTCCAAAGGGGAATTCAAAGGGGATTTGAATCCCCTTTCCGTTCTGAGGCCTCCCATTTTTGCTGCGCCACTGGTTATAACGGCGGCCTAAGTAGGATCGGATTGCGCCCTAAATCCCCTTTCCCTTCCAAAGCTCCCTTTCTGCCCTCCACCACTGCTGCACCAGTGGAGGAGCTGGGTAGGATTGCACTGTAGTTGTGTTTAATAGGGCTTTCTCCCTAGTACACGTGCTTAGGATTGCAGTCTATATGAGGCAACCATTTACTAAGGCCCTGAATTCCACCATTTTTGAGTCATTGTGAACTGCTTATTTTCAGGTCAGACTATCTGTTCGAGACAAGAGAGACGCGAAAGGATTCTTTTCCAAAACTTTTAATGTGAATATAAAACGAAACATTACTAAGCAATGGTTCTATTACTTATTCAAGCAGAATAGTACATGAGTGGCTAATGGCGATTTGTAAATATTAACAAATAGATTTAAGAGGCACAACTGGAGCTTTGGATGAATATGCTTTGCTTTTGTCTCGTTTAAATTAAGACACATAATAACTGCATGCACCATGCTTTTTAAAAGTTCACATGCTTAACTTACTATATTTTGGTCACTAATTCATGAAACTGACATCCATATGACAGATAACCCAAGGTTTCAATGACCTTGGCAGCATTCTAGAGTAATCAGTCAAGAAGTAAGCATGAAATGTTCTTGAACAAGTGCCTCAGGCACTGTACATACTTTCTTCAACAGCAAGGAAGAGCATCTTCTTGTTCCTTCTCTTATTCTTCAACATGCACCTTTTCTAACTCAGAGGAAAATGCCTTACTTTCTTTTTCTTTTTTCCAGGGCATGAAAGTATTTAAGAATTGTTCTGCAGATGTAGCATCTCCACTCCTCCTTTAGGTAATTACATTGTTTAAAAGTCGAAAACAAGCATGCTAATCACAGCAATCACATGTCAAACACCACAAACTGTTTTCAAATCATCTCGTATCAGTCCATGCACTTTGTTTTCATTGGAGGCAGTTCACATGTTCAGCTGCTAACAACTGGTGAAGAAACATCAAATAATGTACATGCGTGGATTTGCTGAAGTCAGACAGTCAATTAGTATTTCTCCATGTGAATGTGTACAATTGCTGGTAACTGGATAGTATGAATGTAACAAAAGCAAAGCCAGAATTTGAATGTCCTAAAATTGATAACATACTTGTAAAGAACACAGATATTAGGCAAAATGTATTTAAATGTTTGTGCAAATAAGCCAACCAGTATGTTTAAGAACATCTCAGAATTTGGACTGAAGCTGTGATGGATCTACTCAGGAGATGTGTTTGTCATTCTGTCACAGATCACTGTCGAGACCATATTGCCTTTCCATGAAAGAGACTCCCAGTTCAAGTCATAGCACTTGTGTGTATTCTCAGGAGTGGCCTTATTTTTCTTACCTTGAGATGTAAACACCAAATGGTTCCATTACACACTTCAGAGTGTGAAAGAGAAACAAATATGGGGTTTTAGAGTTAGGGGTGTCATTTGCTGCTCTTTGACTAGTCTCCACCCCTCCAAGTTATGAGAACACAACTCCATCATCCATGGCATCAAATCAGCATAAGGCAAGAAAGGAGAGTTATGTCTTCTGCAAGCCAACTTTGGACCTGTAATAGACAGGACTCCGTCCCAGACCATATTACTAATCTATGATCCAAGAACAAGGCATGTCCACAGCTATCCACTGTGGTATCTGGATTCTGCTGTGCATCATTATTTCATTATGAGATACATTAGGGAGGTATCTCATAATGAATAGGTAATAGGTAAAAGTTACCTATTTTTGGGAGCGCGGGGTGGCACAGTGGGTTAAACCGCTGAACCATGAGCTGTCGATCGAAAGGCCGGCAGTTCAAATCCGAGCAACGGGGTGAGCTCTCACCGCTCGGCCCAGCTCCTGCCTACCTAGCAGTTCGAAAACATGTTTAATGCGAGTAGATAAATAGGTACCACTTGCAGGAAGGTAAAAGCATTCTGTGTCCAGCCGCATGCTATGCGCTGCGGCAAGAAGAGTCATGCCAGCCACATGACACCGTGCCCTAGAGTCGGACATGACTGGACTTAAATGTCAAGGGATATGAAATAGGTAAGTAATACCGTATTGGTCTGAGTATAAGACTCACTTTTTTCTCCTAATTTAAGTTTTTAAACTAGGGGTGTGTCTTATAATCAGGGTGTTGCAATTTAATGCCAGTGATTTAATTAATTTTTTTTAATAGCACCAAACTTTAAGGGTGCGTCTTATAATCAGGTGCGTCTTATACTCGGGACAATACGGGGTAAGTACCGGTAATTGACTTATTATTTAAAAAGTAAAAGTAATAAAAGGTATAAAAAGGTAAAGGTATCCCCTGACAATTAAGTCTAGTCATGTCCGACTCTAGGGTGTGGTGCTCATCTCCATTTCAAAGCCGAAGAGCCAGCGTTGTCCGAAGACACTTCCGTGGTCATGTGGCCGGCATGACTCTCCTTGCCGCAGCGCGTAGCATGCAGCTGGAACACGGAGCGCTGTTTACCTTCCCGCAAGCGGTACCTATTTATCTACTCGCATTGACATGCTTTGGAACTGCTAGGTTGGCAGGAGCTGGCCAAGCAACGAGCGCTCACCCCGTCGCGGGAATCGAACTGCCGACCTTTCGATCAACAGCTTATGGTTCAGCGGTTTAACCTGCTGCGCCACCCGCTGGCCTAATAAAGGTATAGGAACACTTTTATGCTCCTCAATTCTAGCCAAAGATCAGAAACCAATAAGACATCTTTTAAAATACTTTAGAGACAAATAAATGCAAATAAACAAAGGCAAGTAGACAAATATATATGTTAATTATGATGAATTAATTATAGGATGCACATCCTGCAGGTATGCAAGTGTCTCTTTGTGGTCTCAAGAAATAACCTCTCCATACTACTTTCCAAACAGTCCATCACACTTTAGTATAACCAACCCAGAATGAGGCTATGCACATAGCAAGAGGCTTGGCAGTGGTCCCCAGGAGCAGGTTGATGCCCTCCTTTCCTTTCCTTTCCCCCATATAAATATAAATTGATGACTTTCATTCATTCCTATGGGGGAAAAGGACAGCACTTCTCTTGGAAATAGTTGTAGAGAGCACAAAGTTTACTCCAATCTCCTGACATTGAGTGGTTTGGCTCTCCATTATCAACAATTTAAGTATTTTGTAGATCATGGCCATAAAATACTGTCCCCATTGAGGCCAACAGGACACTCAAGAACTTGTTCACATCAACATTAGCAGTGGGCAGCAAGGTAAAGTGCCTCATTAGCATCTCATTACATCCCTGCTGCTGCAAGAGACTGTGTGACTGGAGAAGTTTAATTTCATAATTGCTTGTAAGTGAAAGAATAACTCTTGCTCACATGTGGAATTATTTGCCATGGAGCAAATTGATCCACTACCACACATTACACTTTCAAACTTAATCATCAGTAGCAAAAAGGATTGCCTCATTTATCTACACAGGGCAAAATATCTGAGCAGGTAAATTAGATATTGTCAATATTGGTGCAGATAAGTACACAACTTTCTTCTAACAGCATTTGCAGAGATCTAGTCTTTTTGGAACTTCAGATCTCCATCTGTAAAATAAATATAGTAGTTCTGTGACTACAACTATGTTTTGAATATAGATACACTAACGGCCCAATCCTGTGTAACTTCTGCGCCGGGGCAGCACGTGCTACCCCAGCGCAGGGTGTCGCAAAAGTGCCGTAAGACACTCACGCGACACCCAGTGAGCAAGCAGTACTGGCACTGCGGCCGGTGCTGCTCGCTTCACCGTCTCCCCAGCCCAGCACCGGCCGGCACAGGTAAGCCCTACGCCGGTCGGGGCAGGGGGATGGTGGACTGGGCAGCGAGGGAGGGCAGCCATTGGCCACTCTGGGCCTGGAGGGGGCAACGATCCCCAGTATCCAATGCTCCCTCCAGTTCCCAGATACGCAGGCCCTGTCAGCGTTACTGTGTGCGAGCTCTAGAGCTCGCGAACATGCGAGTAGGCCCATTGGGCCTACCGCCGCTGACACCTGGGGAAGGGGATGATTGTCCCCTTCTCCCGAGTTGTTCCTGGGTTGCCCCGGGGCAGCCCAGGAACTCAATAGGATAGCGGCCGGCCTTCTAGGCCAGCTGCCATATCCTACACAGGATTGCACTGCCCGGCTGCAATCTGCAAATCATTCACTCAAAGTAAACCCTCTACTTTAATAAGACTACTCTGTAGCAAATGGCTTTAGTCTTTAGAGTTTAGGAGGACATAAAATAATCTCTAGTGTCCATATTAGGAGATTGAAAATTCAAAAATTTGTCAAAGTAGATATTTGTTTCCAAAGTTAATTCTACCTGTTCTGCACAGTAAGCCCCACTCTTTTCCTTTTCACCCATTCATGATGAAAAATACAGTTACTTTTTGGATTGCTGGAAAATAAATCAAATATTTCAAAGTTAGAAACCTTCTAGTCACTCAGAGAAGGTGTCATTATCTTTTTCCTTTTGTCCTTCATAAATCATATGTTCCTTGTGGGGCTTTAAAAAAACACTAAAAGAAAAAACCTCTAGGGGAAAAAAGAAGACAAGAAGAGTTGAAAAAGAAGCAAGGCAGAACATTTTTTAAAAAAATGTTAACATTAGGGGATAAATGACAGTGAAAGCTTACACACACACACACACACACACACACACACACACACACACACACACACACACACACACACACTGCATGTCTTTATTTTATGCAATACAAAGCATTTTTTTCAATTTTACCTGCTCTACATAGTAGTTATACATTCTGAACAAGGCTTCCAAGCTATGGGATAACATTTTAAAAAACATAGATTTGAAATGCATCAATGAAACTGACTAGAAAAAAAAACATTACCACAATTAAAGAAGGTGTGTGTCTGCGCAGATTCAAAATTCCTTTGGAGATAAACTTACTACACTTTGAAGTGGCTAACACAATCCTTTAGTTTATTTTATTTAAAGAATTTTTACCCCGCCTTTCTCCCGATAAGGGCAATCAAGGCACTTACAACTAAAACATATTAAAATACATAATAAAATACAATAAAAATAATTATAACAAATTAAAACAATTAAAAACAAACAACCCCAGTGGGTCACCTTATGATAACAATTATTAAAAAGCCAGTCCACCATGTCAGCCATCGAACACCAACCTAAATAAAAACGTTTTGAGGCCCCGCCAAAAGGTCTCTAAGGAGGGAGCTGTTCTTAATCTTTAATTCTTAATTTACTCAACAGTAAATCTCATTGTGTTCAATGGGGTTACTCCCAAGAAAGTGAGTACATCAGCAGGTTCTCAAGGTTCTCTCTGAGAGTCGAGGAGAACCATGAGTACCTGCGGGGGCAGGGTGACAGTGGCGATGGCGCTCCCAGGTTCGCGCTGCCGTCAGTGGCAAAGGGGTTATTTTTAACTTATGATGGTCATGCCGGCCCTCCAGAGGGTCCGAAACCAGAAGTGTGTCGCAGTCGCCATGGAGAGCCAACTGGCAGTGCGGGGAGGCCTGCAGAGGAGGCTGCAGGCCTCCCCGCACCCTCTGGAGGGCCGGCATGACCTTCGTAAGTTAAAAATAACCCCTTTTGCCACCGGCAGTGGCGCAATCTCAGGAGTGCTGCTGCCGTGGCCACGGTCGCCACGCACCTTAAGGGACTGGTGGCTGCTTCTGCTTCTCCTGGTGGGTCTCAACCCAGCAGTTTGAGAACCGCTGAAATATAGGATTGCAGCCTAAGAATCAAATGATGGTTTGATACCTATGATGGGGCTACGCAAATATGATTTTTAATGGCTGGGATCATCAGGGGCAGGGAACAGCTTCAGCAGCCCCACCTCAACAGTATTCCCGACTGCATCCCTTTACTTTATTCATGCATGTGAATGCCTGACTGTCAGTCCTATGGGGAAAGTAAAGTACTGCACATGGAGACAATGGCCCAGAATGTGCTGTGACTGACCTTGGATTCACATGTTCTCCAGTCAACTTCCTTCCTCCTCCGCATTCAAGATTCCAAGGCCCACCACAGTACATTTTTGTAATGCTAAACCATAGTTTAATGTAACATCTGAACTAGGTCAATGTCGCACTCAGAACAAAACATGCCTACTATTACCCATGCCATGGGATGGCCTGGTCCTCACTGGCAGGGATTCTACAGTGGGCTACAATGTGTATCTGAGAGCACATGCATGTGTGCACACACATGACTTTGAAAATTGCTAGGACACACTCCTCAGTAGATTGCTGGGAGCTTGAGAGTAAAGCTCTACATGAGACTCCCATGGCACATTGGGAAGTCCACTGCCATCAATACTGAGGGGTCAGCCTGACCCCTGACGCTACCCCTACATGCACTATACAAGTCCTCCCGACCCTTGACTCACAGCTCACTATCCTCACACCAAGCATTTTGTTGGTACAAAACAAACACCACTGTCTCTCACTAAGTACAGTACTCCCCCCCATATCCGCTGGGGATATGTTCCAGGCCCCTCCACATGGATACTTGAAACCATGGATAGGAGCGAACACCCCCTCCATGGTTTCCTGAGGGGCCCCCACCCTGCCTTCCCTGCGGGCAGGCGTGTGCCCTCCCAGCTCTTATTTTTTCTTTCAGCAACCTTTGTTTCTTCCTTAAAACAAACAGAGAAGCAGCCTCCATTGGAGGCAAGTAGAACGAAACTAAGTCCGAGAGAGGCTCTGCAATGTTTCTGTTAACCTTGCAGAGCCACTCTAAGACTTAGTCTTGTTCTAAGTCTTGTTCTAAGTCTAATGTACAGAGGGGTGTATTCATCCCATTAAGGTTCCACATATGACAAATTTGGAAAACGATACCTTAATGACTTGTATTAATTTTGGGTGAAGAAAAAATCCAGTCGCTGCCAATAGCAAAAGGAAAAGTGGTTGCATTACAACCACAGCTTCCAAAACAGGAGACCTCCTTCCCATTAACTGTATCTGTGCAACATGATATCAATGCTGGTGTAATTACGCTGATAACTCGAAAGGTAGACCCCATTGAATGTGTTGAATCTGAAAAGAATTAGAAAAGTTGAATTTGAATGTTGCAATCTCACTGAGTAAAGCAATTTACTCCCCCCACCCAGCCCAACCAACCAGACACCATATAAGCAGCACAGAGATACAAACAGTGGGAGAGATCTTGGGATGATCCTATAAATACAGTCCTTGCACTCTCTCCATCACAAAGAACAACAGAACTGGCTATTAAACAACTATCAGTCCTAAACTGTGTACTCCACACAAGGTTGCTACCCTGCTGAATGGCTACCTGTCATGCAGCTGTTAAAGACTTTTGTGCTATGAACAGCTGCAGGACAGGCTGTAATTCAGCAACTGAATGTTTTCCCAGCATGGAATGGGAAAAGGTTTACCAGTTGGATATCTGCCTGTAATGCAGGTAAGTGTTTAAAACAAGATTTATTTTGTGTTCTAAATCTCAGTGCAAATTAGATAAGGTAAAGGTGACCCCTGACAATTAAGTCCAGTCGTGTCCGACTCTAGGGTGTGGTGCTCATCCCCATTTCAAAGCCGAAGAGCCAGCGTTGTCCGAAGACGCCTCCATGGTCATGTGGCCGGCATGACTCTCCTTGCCGCAGCGCATAGCATGCAGCTGGAACACGGAGCACTGTTTACCTTTGGCAGGAGCTGCCCAAACGAGAGCTCACCCGTCGCCAGCTCATGGTTCAGGGGTTTAACCCACTGCGCCACCCACTGGCTAGATACCTTTTAACTAATCAGGGTGCGTGAAGGGGTGAATCTTCCTCCCATTCAAGTATACTTGCGGACCGAGCATTGAAGGGCACAGCGTTAAGAGCGTGTGAATGCAGAACTATTATCAGGAGGACCAGCACATTCAGAATGAGAGGGTCACATGAAACCACTTTCCATCTGCATGCCTCTCGCTCTTCCCCCCCCTCCGTCGGGTGAGCGTGACCTGTCCTCCCCTCCCCCGCCGGCAGTTCCTGGAATGCGCTTCAAACTTTTCGCTGTTTGCCTAGAAACAACCCCCTGTTGCGTTGCCAGTTCTTTGGAGGAAAGCGAGGTGAGCAGCTTTACAAGGAGTTAATCTGGTCCGCCACCCCTTCCTCCAGCCCCGCTTTTACTGCAGTTTCCTGCCGCCTAGACGTGTCCTACGTGTCCTCTGCACCGCTCGCCTCTTGCCATTAGTAAGGATGCTGATGGCTGCTGCTGCTTCTGCCGCAACCGTGAACATCTGCTACTGTTACACAACAACAGGGAGAGAGATGAGAAAGGGCGGGGGGGGGCAGTTGCAGTGCAGCACACGAGCGCTTGGTTAGTCGCTCCCCTTCGGTGGAGAAGAGAGAAAAAAGGAGGTCTGGAAAGGAGAAGAAAAGCGCACCATGGCAGAGAAACGCACCGCGGATCCAGGCTACTTGGGCAGCTGGAAAGGCCGCCTGGCGCGGGCGAGATAAACAGCACAGGGAAGGGAGGGCGGCGCCGGGGGTTATTAGAAGGGCTGGGCTGGGCTGGAGGTAGGCGGTGGCCGCCTTCGGATTGGGGAGTTTATGCAGCAAGGAAAGCGAGTGAGCGGAAGCGAGGAGGCCCGGGGCAGGCAGGAAAATGGCCTTGAAGAGGGCGTCTAACATGGGGGGGCGGGCGAGGAAGATAGGAGAAAATGAAGAGCCAGGCTGTGGAACAAAAGCAGCCGTTTCTGAGCAGATAGGAAGCAAGCAGCAGCCTATGTTCACACGTGAACCGAAAAAGCACTTCTGGAGTCTTTGTGGCAAGTGTAAACTGTTATGTCAATGAAAGAGAGAAACTGAATGCATTGAACACTCGCATTGTTCTAGGCCAATTTAAGCCTCGTCTCTATGAAAATATCTTCTACAGTAGAGTTATTTTACACATCAGGGTGAAAGTCCCTTCGATCTTCTTTCCTACTGCGAGTGCTTATTAATGTGAAACAGAATAATGTGCACTATATCCGCTGTGGGTAAACTCGAATTGTGGGGAATGCAAATAGCAAACGCTATGGAAACAGTCTCATTTTGAGGGTCAAGCTAGAGACATTTCACATAGGTCAATACCACACCCTGATGATGTAGCAACCCTTTATAAACAGGTGAAGCCACTTCCAGAGGGGTGATCGGGATCAGAGGGTGTGGGAAGGGACTTAACTTTTTCCCTGTCTGCTATTTTCTCTCCCACCCAGTCCTTAGCAGTCCCCACCCCTTGGAGAAAGTCACTGGGGCAATTTCGGAGTGAGGAGACTGCAGCAGGGAGAATTAGGGTTAAGCACTCCACCTACTTCTCCAATCCTCAATTGCCCCTCCCGAATTGGCTTTTCCTATTTAAAAAGTGTAAGCAAAAGCAAAGGTTAGCAAGCATGCATCTGCATCTAATATCTAGCTTGATCTAAGGCCTAATCTGGCCAGGGTTTACCATGATGAGGCAAAACCACTTTCATCTCAAGTTTACTAGGAATTAAGCAACAATTAAAAAGAGCATCTTTGAACATGTCACATAAATACAACTCATCTCAATAGATTGGGAATTAGAGATAAGAGTTTCCAGAGACAAGCATATTTAGAAATCAGTCCCACCGAATTGAATGGGAATTATTCTCCTGTAAGAATAAGCCAAACATATATAATTCTAATGGTGAGTGCTGTGAAGAAGTGAACACACTTGTTCAGTTGATGGCTGGATCCAGGTAAGTCCACTTTGCTCTCTCCCTCTCAATTTTTCAACTGTAAGGTATATAGACATTCAACTGAATGAATGTTAATGTTGTGCTATTTTTTAAAAAAGAAGGCTGATGGCTTACCTGAAATATAGGGAAGGGGCAATCAACAATCAGCATTCAATTCACTTATCAGTATGTCTATCACTGACCCAAATGTGTGTGAATTTCTCTATCTTACTCCATCGGTCTTACTGATAGAGAAATGCACATACCACATTCCTGCTTTTTGGTACAGGTGGCTCCCCATATCCACTGATCTGCTATCCACGGTTTCAGTTATCCACGGATCGCAGGGACAACCCCCCCCCCGGCTTTTACTTTTTTCCCAGTAAGCTTTGTTTCTTCCAACAGGAGAAACAGCCTCTGGCTGCTTATTGTGGGCAAGTAGAATGAGACTAAGTCCTAGATAGGCTCTGCAAGGTTAACAGAAACCTTGCAGAGCCTCTCTCGGACTTAGTCTTGTTCTACTTGCCTGCAATGGAGGCTGCTTCTCTGTTTGTTTTAAGGAAGAACCAAAGCTTGCTGAAAGAAAAATAAGAACTGGGGGGGGGGGGGTGCACGCCTGCCTGCAGGGGAGGCAGGGTGGGGGCCCCTCAGGAAACCATGGAGAGGGTGTTCACTCCTATCCATTGTTTCAAGTATCCATGGAGGGGTCTGGAACATATCTCCAGTGGATAAGGAGGGAGTACTGTACATCTGTGTGATCTCTAAAGTGTGCAGAAAATGGCAGACTTAGGCATAGAACTGAGCTCTAAAATGCCAAGCAGACTACAGTTCTGTTCTATGCACACTTACTTTAGAGTAAGCCCCATGGCATTCAATGGGATTTATCTCTGAATATATATAGAATTGAGCTTCCCAATATCTGTAACGAGAAATAAGTTCCATCCTGGCTCCTCCGTCCCTCCCTCCAGCCGCTTACACCACCCCGGGCAGCACGCAAGGGAGAGGCTGCTGCGCTCCCCGCTTCCTCCCGAGCCGTCATGTCATTCCGAAAGGTCGTGCGCCAGATCAAGTTCCGCCATGTCTTTGGGCAGCCCGTCAAGAACGACCAGTGCTACGATGACATCCAAGTGTCGCGGATCACTTGGGACAGCACCTTCTGTGCTGTCAACCCCAAGTTTGTGGCGTGTAGTGGTTTGGGAGTTGGACTCAGACCTGGAAGATCCAGGTTCAAATCCCTGCTCAGCCATGAAGCTTCCTGGGTGACCTTGGGCCAGTCACTATCTCAGCCTCACCTACCTCACAGGGTTGTTGTGAGGACAAAAGGAGAGGAGGAACTATGTACACCACCCTGAGCTCCTTGGAGGAAGGGTGGTATAAAATGTGAAAAAAAAATTGATGTCAGCAGGCCTGACTTGTGTAAATATGCTTAGAATCAAGATGTAAAAGGTAAGTGAGAAATTATTTCAAGGAGAGGAGGCTACAATTTTGACAGTGAAGAGACCTGAAAAGGAGGAATGTTTGCAGTGTTAGAATAAAGTAGATCATGGGAAGCAGTGGAGGTGTTTCTTACTGGAAGACCTTCATTAAAGCAGTTGGTTGGTGGATGCCACCTATTATATCTAGACAATTACGTAAATCAATGAATCTAGGCTGCACACTTCAGAAAAATTCAGACTGGTTTAGAACTGCACTCATTAGTTGCCCTTGTGTATACTACTTACAGAGTGGTAAAAGAGAGAACATAACTGTGGTTTACATAAACTTTTAAAAACACAAAAACGTTATATATTTTAAAAAAATTGCAAGAATCCGTTATATACAGTACTACCTTTGTTTAATGCTAGGGATCCTGAAGAAGCGCTGTCTGAAACAGTGCTATAGGAGAGTCACAGCGCAATCCTTACTAAGTATTCGGCTGGAGGCCCAGGGCTGCCTGCCAGATCCTATCCCCGTTCTGGGCTGATTGTGATCGGCCCGGAAGTCTACTCGGGGAAAGGGGACGTTTGTAATGCGGTGAGGCCCCAATGGGCTTCCTCTGATTTCTGCCAGCTATTTAGCTGGCGTACGTCCGAGGAGGCCGTGTAAGGACCGCGCCGGCCTGGGAATGGGATGGGGATATGGCCATCCCTCCCCCACCCGGGACGGCTCAACCAACCCCTTGCAACCCGGACCACCCCACGCCTGCCGGTGCTTCCCTTACCTGGATCCAGCAGCGGAGTAAGGGCTGCCAGCCTACACACCGGCTGTCCTTATTCTAAAATCGTCGCAAATGTGCTTTACGGCACATTTGCAACACCTTAGAAAAATGGAGCATTCGCTCCGCCGTTTTAAAGTTACACAGGATTGCACTCTCAATGAAAGAAACTGGTGCTGATTAACCAGAATGTAGCGCTCCAGTTGGCTACAATAGCTGTCAATCAGTCCAGGATGAGTCCAGGTTCACTATCCACAAAATCGGTATCTGCAGGAGTTTGCAGGAACCTGACCCCCCAGGGATCCCAAGAACTGACTGTAGGATAGGACAGTGGGGAAAAAATGAATTGAGTTGATTAGAATGAATGGCTAACGCTATGGCTATCCAATGGGATCAGTGGGGTTGGGTGAAGGGGCAGCCTACCTGCCAACAGGATCCATCGGAGATCTTCTAAATCTGTGGTTTGATGAGCTCCCCATCACTTGCGGGTACCATTTTAAAAGGCTCCGTGCCATTTTGAAGATCTCCGCTACATTCAGAGATCTTCAGAATGCAGCAAAAACCTTCAAAATTGTGCCCGAAGATAGCATGCAGCTCTTTAAAATGACCGCCGGAAACTTCCAAATGCTTCCATTATACCCCCTCCCCACACCCACAGCCTTGCCACTTAGAGTGGGACTTACCTGCTCCGGCACACGTTTGGCCTCCGCTGGCGCCTATGGGATAGCACAGGCCTTTCTGCTGGGGCCACCTACAGTAGATTAGAAAACAGGAAGTGGGTCACAATCGGTCCAGGGGGGCACTCTGAGATGCAGGGGGCCTGCAGAGGGAGCTGTGAGCTCCCAGCAGGCTCTGGAGGCCTGGTGCACCCCACCCCCCAGGTGAGCAGAGATCCCCCTTATTTTTCTCGGTGGCACCGCAATCCCAGGCCACACACACACACACACACACACACACACACACAACGGGGGGGGGGATTGGGGAACCGCTGGTATATAGGATTGCAGCCTTAGCCAGTTACTTTTGAAAGCCCCTGTAAAGAGTAACAAAAATATTCGCCTATTTACTAGAATTCAGCCACCTCATGTGCCTAAATGTTTTTGGCATTAGGGAGATAAATTTCAGTTTTACAAATACTGGATAAGTTTGATTAACCTGGACAGCTCGCCTTCAATTAAAAAAAGGAGACAAGAGGAATGAGACAAAAAAAAAATTAGGGTAGCATGCTCTACTGAGAGTATTTCAAGTGCAGTTTGCTTCTCTCTAGAGCAAGCAGAGCTAATCTACCACCTCTCACTGAGGATGGATAAATTAAAACACTAGTTCATCTCTTAATGTTTGCTTCCAGGCATGAGCAAAAATTGATCACATGAGTAGTTCTTGTAGTTAAATCCTAAATGGTGAAGCTCATCTTTTCCCACTTCTTAATTGAATAACACTTGTGAACATTAGCTCTGGGATAGATCTACAATTAATTCATACTCACCAGAACCCATTTTATATGCAATATGGAAGTTTTGATAGAGGATGTGCAAGTGATTCACAATCTTTCTTTCCATGCTTCCGGAGTGTCATGCAGAGGGGAAACTCATGCATCTCTCAGTACAGGTTCAGCTTATCTTCCCACAGGGAAGACGCACAAATCTCCCTAACATGAGACTCCCAACATGTGGAAAGTCACTTGCACATTTTTTTTGTTCATGCTTCCATACCACATGCCAAGCTCATGGTGTAAATATGGACACTGGTCACATGAGGTAAGGCCCCTGAGTTTTGAGGAGAACACAAATGTGCCATTTTAGAGCTGTGAAACCTCTCGGAGTTCAGTGCAAATGTATCTAGTACTCTAGGGCTGAGCTCAGAAAAAAAAGGGGGAAAAAAACTAGTTCTGCAAGTTTCAAGCAGAAGCTAGCTGTGTTTGGTGCTGATTAGTTCCAGCCTCTCATGATGTCACCAAAACCCTGTCCCAGAGCAGTTCTGCACTTGAAAGAAATTCTAGTAAGGCAGGAAGGTAGTGGCAACAAGATACAGGTAATACCTGTTGTCTTGTATCTTATTGTCTTGTGTGCTCCCTGAGGCATCTGGTGGGTTACTGTGAGATACAAAAAGCTGGACTAGATGGGCCTTTGGCCCGATCTAACAGGGCACTTATGTAGCAAATGAATATCACTTCTAAACATTCCGATGTCACTTTATAGGCAGACAACCCTCTTGACTAATGGGGGAACGAACAAGACGGAAAGCTGAACGAATTGGTTTGCACATTGGTAATTTCATTTGCAAAGCTGGGAGGAATCTGCTGCTCAGGGACACACTTTTTATATTTTTTATATAAAATGGGTCTTCACCCTTAAATGACTCCTCTCGTGGAGTTCACTGTGGATTAGGTGCCAACAGTGCAATCCTGTGCTTGCCTACTCAGAAGTAAGTTCAATTTACTTCAATGGCTGGGACTTACTTCCAGGTAATTGTGTACAGCAGTGTTTCTCAAACTGTGGGTCGGGACCCACTTGGTGGGTCGCAAGCCGGTTTCTGGTGGGCCCCGCAGAGCTTCCAATGAAAACATGGGGGTGATGGAAAGATCAGATAGGTCAGAGGCTCCCAAACCCGCTGGCCGCTGCCCTGAGGTAAAATGGACACTTTTCGTCTGTAGAGGCGGTGGTGACGCGCTGTCGACGTCACCGCAGGTTGCCATGCCCCTTAAGGGTGTAGCGACCCTTTCTTCCCAGCTGGAATTGAGGTGGATCAATTACACTGGTCAACACACTTTCTGGCATAAGGTATTCCAATGGTTTTAAGGTAATTTTGGGGCGAGACGTACCCGAGATCTACGGTAGCTCATTTCATCCCAAGCTCTTGGAGTGGGTTGCAATAGTTTTAAAACACATCTATACAAATGGAAAAATGGGATTAAAAAAAAATCCCAAATAAATATGAAAGTTATATTACTGCAGTCTGCTAGCCTATGAATATTTACTCTGGAAAAAAAATCCCACTTTGTTCAGTGGGACATATTTCCAAATAAATTTGCATAGGATTGTAGCCTTAACGTATAACATGAGCTATATACTGTCTCTCAGGCAGCCTTTGGGAAACATTATGGCCTAGACATTACCATAGGCTTCTGGGCAAATTTACCTCCTGCTGAGCCTGATGCTTCATCTCCTCTAAGCTTCTTTGAAAAATTTCAAAGGCCTGAATAGGGTATTCCTGCTGCTGGTGTCTCTGCTCCTGCTGTCGGAGGAGTGCCAGAGTTTCATTCAGCCCTGCTGTCCGTCATCTCATCTACACCCTTGCAACTGATCCAAGTCAACTCACACCTCTAGCCAAATTCTCTTTATAAGTTATTATTTATTCATCTAAGTAGTATTAACACCACCTTTCTGCTTCCGAAGAGGCCCTCAAGGTGGGCTACAATATTTAAAAAATATTCGTCGTCATCATCATGCAATAATAAAACCAAAGAGAGACCCCTGGTACTTTCTAAAAAGAAAAAGTAGGGGCCTCAGTGGGCTATGAATTGGAGCAGCAGAATGGGGGGAGGGGCTGCTAAACTGTTTCTTCCTCTGTTATCTGCTAAAAAGCCTTACCGCCACTGTTTTTCTCATGGGGGGGGCAGGGTTCCCAAGTCCTTTTCCTTATTTATTGGGACAAAAGTAGCATGGGGTCAAAGTCTGGCCGAGAAATGGCAGCAGAAGGGAATAAACAGCCTCACTGCTTTTTGCCCAGGTTCACAGCCAACTGAAGTTCCTTTTCATCTCTCTCTCTCTCTCTCTCTCTCTCTCTCATGCAACACGCACACACAGAGCTAAACACTCCTACCCTTGATAAAAACAAAGCAACTATAAACTTGATCCTGGACAGTCCAGTAAATTGTGGAATGTGTACATACTGAAAAGCAGTTTATGAATTACACCTTTTAAACATCCAGTTCAGTTGACCTTCCATGGCCGCCGCCCCCCTTTTTTATTTTCTGTGGCAAAATGTATGGTAAATACACTTCACATAGATGATGATGGTTGTCCCTCTCATACCACACTTGTCTCTCACAATGTCCTGGAAAATGTCGATTGAACCTGGACATGGTGCATCATGATCTGACAAACGTTAAAGATATATGCCACGTTCCCAGGACAAATCACTATGCCAAAAATTATATCTTGACTTTTGAGGAAGCTTCACCCAGTTGTGATCATGTCAGGCTGGTCATACAAATCATCCCTGTGACATACTAATAGACTGATAAATCATAAACAGATGAATCATAGTATTACCTGAAGAGTTGCTGTTACAGTGAATATGTTTTATTCTATAAAGATTGAGAGTAGTAGCATATTTCTAATTGCCTTACGTTTAAACAGAATGCTTACAGTAGTGCTAAAATAGCTGGTAAGAGAGAAGCTACAAATGTAATTGATTTAGGGATACATTCTAACAGCGCAATCCTAAGGATCCGGCTGGCGGCCCATGGCCACCCGCCGGATCCTATGCCCAGGCAGCCCATCCGATGGCGGGCCAAAGGTCTACTCAGGGAAGGGGACGCTCGTCCCCTTCCCCGAGTGTAAGGGGGGCTGGGGCCAATGGGCCTCCTCAGAATTCCGCCAGCTATTTTGCTGGCAGAAGTCGGTGAGGCCGTGTAACAGATCAGCTGCCTGGCGGAGGCCTGGATATGGTGGGAGCCATGCCCCCGCCCTGCCTAGGGTGACTGGGCCTATGGCCGCCCTCCCAGCTACGCCAACCCTCCCCCCTGTCCGCCGACCCACCCACCCCGTCTGCCAGATCCTATCTTTTCTGGGTCCGTCGGCTGGGCGAGGGCTCCGTCAGCGGAGCAGGGAAGGCCGGCCTTTTGCGCCGGCCTTCCCTGCTCGAAATTAGTTACAAACGTGCTTTACAGCATGTTTTCAACTAATTCGGGCAGGGGAACACTTGTTCCGCCGCCCATATTTAGATCAGGGTTGCGCTGTCAGTCATGGATTAAAATCTAGTTCAGAAATTAGGCATAGGGGAAGGGAAGTAGAACAGAATACGAATCATGTTCAGATTGCATACTGAATAGAATTTTATAGAAGATACCCTGGGGATCAATGAGAACCATTTGTTTAATCAATGCATTTATTAAATACCTTCAAGAGGAAGTGAATAAGGAGGGAATGGAATCTTAGGGCTGCAGCTAAATGATCTAGATAAGGTGAGACTGGGAGAGATAAAGCAAGAAACAAATCTACCGAAAGTGGTGGATATGATTGCAAGTAGACAAGTGAATTT
Organism: Plestiodon gilberti rubricaudatus; assembly: GCA_026170595.1. Taxonomy (NCBI): domain Eukaryota; kingdom Metazoa; phylum Chordata; class Lepidosauria; order Squamata; family Scincidae; genus Plestiodon; species Plestiodon gilberti. The sequence goes on from JANXHW010000001.1 coordinate 70,474,242, forward strand.
AAATGCACAGGGAAGGAACTACCTTATATAAAATACTTACATGGTCATGAACAGAGTCAACATGTGTGTTGCAGAAGTGTGTTGAGGACTACGGTATATCAGCGTTGGCCGTGAAATGAAGATGTCCGTTCTTCAATGTGTTGCAGGGGTCACAAGAGGAAAACAGGACCTTGAGACACTTTTAAAAATCAGACTGTCATTGTACTCCTATTATAAAGTAATCCCTTTACCTTGAAGATTGTATTAGTCATTTTAAAAGTAACATAGAGAAAGTGTCATAATTTATGACTCAGCATTGTGAAGCACTGAACTGCCTCAGCTACTGTTGGTTATATGGGCATATTTTGACAGGTGCAGAACCTTGAGATACCAAATCTCTCTGTAAACTAGTTTCCTACAAGGAGGTAAAATTAAATTATATGCAAGAGAAGGAAGTATAGAGAAGGGCATATGGTAGCCTTAGTAATAACACATTTTAAAAGTATTTACAGAGCATAATTTGTCTGAGAAATTCTGACAATTTGCTATTGAGAAGGAAAATCTAATACAGTACTGTAGTTTACTACAGAGTGAATCTTAAAGAGAAGTTTAAGATTCAATGCATGGATAAATAAAAGAAGGCCAGGTTCTCACCTTCTGTGAAATCTATACTGAATAGTAGCACCAACAATATCCAAGCCAGCATCCAGTGTTATAGAAAACTAAAAATGACAAGAGTTATCTGTCTTCCTATACTGAGACACAAACTGACTGCCAGCTGAGTTAAGCCAGAAATTTCCTTAACATACATCTCTGCCATTCTATACATACTGCATAACTAGTTGAATACATTATTTTGAGATGTTTATCTTCACTTGAAATTATGGATTCAGTAAGAGGTTTCTCATTCTTTCATGGCAGAACAAATAAAATTGACTACGTATTTAAGTACTGTACCGTTTCTGGCATAGGCTAGAGATGGAAACATGATACTAGTTTAAATGCTACATCATCTGCTCCAACCAAGCAGTTCTTATGTTTAGAGAAAAACATAAGGATACATTACTGAATACAGTACTAAGTGTACTGTACTTTATTTGCCTTCCTAAAATCTCACCCTGAGTATTCTGCTAAACGAAAATAAAATCGGGAAGCTATATACAGTATATGAATGGGGAAATCCATACTCAGGAGGATGCTTTGAAAGTGGGGGAGCATAGTTTACAGCTGAAATCCTATGTATACTTACCTGGAAGCAAGTCCTACTGAACTCAGTGGAACATGCTTCAGAGCAAACATGTCTTCAGAGTCTTCCTGTTGAGAGTCACCCAGCTGTATTTTTATAGTAGGCCAAGGATTGCAAGCAGTTTGAATGAATGACTTCTCACAAGGAGAGTGGTGCATCTCATTTGAAGTGTCAAAGACAAGACTATGCAATGACCAAAAGTAGCGTTCAACTTGAAGACTTTCAAAAGATGAAGACTCAAACTTGACACGACGGCAGCAGACCTATTGGTTGAAATCCAGTTCGGCCCCAAGCGTTAGGTGGGGTCTGATTCAAAGAAGCATAGGAGCGAATGGATGAAAGGAGGAGCTGAACCCTCATTCCTGTTTCATGTATCTGATGAAGTAGTCTGTAGTCCACAACAATGTATATGAAATGAATGTGTTCGTCTTTAAGGTGCTACAAGACTCTGTGGTTTTTTTCTTCCTCCTGTGACTTATCTCGCTATAGACGTACCATAGTCCTATACAGTGTACCACTCTAGCATTTTCTTCCAGATGAGCTCACTTCCAGTATTAGACAGCTTGGTTGGGAGGAAATGGTTTTATTTCCTCCAATATTACAGAGCTTGGTTGGGAGGAAAGTTTGAGCATTATACTTCAGGGAAGTAAGCCTGGGGAGCGGAAGGGTTCAGCATCCCTCGTCCATGTGTTGCTTTTGCTTTTAAATTGGACACACACACACGCTTCCCATCTTTATATATAATTGGAACAAACCCAGATTTAAACCAAGTCTGCCATTACAATAGCTAGTTTCAGCCTAAACAATATTGCTCAGTAATGTTTTAAAACACCCTTGCAAATACATCTATAACAGTCATTTTGCAGAAAAAAAAATTCCCCAGAATGTTGCCCCAAAATTCTGTCCCAAACTCTGGGCAGAAATCGGATTGAAATAAATATTATAGATAATCTGTATTTGGTGAGTGGAGGCTAATAGGTTTACGCATTATGGGAAAGTTTATCTGGCACTGAGTTAACAAATTAGTTTGATTTATGCCAATAAAGGTTTCATTCATTCATTCATTCATTCATTTAGTTTGTTATGGAAGACATTGTCAGCGCAATCCTGTAAATAAAGCCGGCGACGGAACGAGTGTTCCATCGCCAGATGATGTCGCAAACATGCTGTAAAGCACGTTTGTGATGCCTCGGGGGTGAGGGAGGCCGGCGCAAGGTTGGCCTCCCTCACTCCGGCGCCGGATCAGGACACGGACAGCGGCAGAAGGTAAGAGCTCCATCGCCGGCTGCATGGGCAGTCCAGCCGGGCAAGGGAGGGGGGCCTTCGGCCTAGCCGGCCCGGAAGGGGGATAGCCTCAGCCATATCCCCATCCTCGTCTGGCCGGCTACGCCATTCCATGGCCTCCTCTACTTCGGCGGAAATCCGAGGAGGCCGATAGGGCTGGCCCTGGTTTACACCCGGGGAAGGGGACTAGCACTGGCGTCACCCAGGGGCGCAACGTTATAGGCGCGGGGGAGGGGGCCACCCGGCTCCCCCCCCCCCGCATCGCGTCGCCCCCCTCCGGACGCTCCGAGGCCGGCCCGGGAGCCGGCCTCGGAGTGTCCGACCCCGTCGGCGCTCCAGGGCCTTCTGAATGAAGGCCCAGGCAGCGCGTCAATCCGGGTATTTTCCGGATTTTCGCGCATGCGCAGACCCTTTTTGAGGGCTTTTTGCCCTCAAAACGGGTCTGGGCATGCGCGAAAATCCGGGAAATACCCGGATTGACGCGCTGCCTGGGCCTTCGTTCAGAAGGCCCTGGAGCGCCGACGGGGTCGGACGCTCTGAGGCCAGCTCCCGGGCCGGCCTCGGAGCGTCCGGAGGGCGACGCGCGTCACGGAGGTGACGCGCGAGGGGGTGCGCGCATCACCCCATGACGCGCGTCACCCCCTGGCGGCCCGCCCCCCCGCCACGCCCCAGTGACGCCCGTGGGGACGAGCATCCCCTTCCCCAAGTAGACCTCCGGCCTGGCGGCAGAATGGCTGCTGGGGCTCAGGATCTGGCGAGCGGCCATAGGCCACCGGCCGGATCCTTACACAGGATTGTGCTACCCGTTTTCTAGAACTGCTGCTGTTTGCTTTGACTGGCTATCTTTCTGAGGGATTGCAGGTAAACCACAGGAAACTAGCAATTTGGAAGGAAAATTGCAATGAGAGTTTACTAGGTAGAAAACTGAGGACAGTGCAGTGCTGGCAGGGATAATTGATTCTGAAAACTTAAAGGGAAGCAGCGGGCCTCAAGGACTAACAACATAGATAATTTGAGAAGAATCTGGATGTCAAGTATCTGAAAACAGAGAAGAATAAGAGAGAGTCAGTGTGGGAAGGAATTACTGGCAAGAGTTTGGAAGTGATAAATTAATTGTAGAAAAGATTTAACCAACTAATCTTCAGTAAAACCAGAAAAACAATATAGTCCTAATACATCTACACCTCCTGCTGCTAATTGTTATTAGCACCCACCACATTTCATTAACTTGAGATGTTCACTCTTGTAAGTCAAGCGATCAGGGAGGATCATTTGAACTAACAGTATTTTTCATCCCAAAATACCAAACATCTTCAAAATGTTGAGTACCTTACTGCATGCAAACTAGATAAGTGAAACACACCTAAAACACACTTTTAATTTAATTGTTACTGATTTTATTATAATAAATACAACTGAAAATAAACCAAAATCTATTTCCTATAGATTTGAATTAAATCTCAAAAGTGCTCCCATCCACATACCTGGAACCCATGCCCTTACTTTTATCTGAATGATACATTATATACGTACAGTATATGCATGTTGTTTAAGTGAGAACATGCAGCAACACTATCAGAAGGCATTGAAACCCCTATGAGATCTAGTTTCCTACAAAACATTTTTATCCTCCTATCCGGGATCCTTACCATCACCAGTAGAGCCAAAGGCATCTTGGCCGCCATCCTTAAGAACATAAGAACATAAGAAGAGCCCTGCTGGATCAGGCCAAAAGCCCATCTAGTCCAGCTTCCTGTATCACACAGTGGCCCCACCAGATGCCTCAGGGAGCACACAAGACAACAAGATAACCTGTTTCCCGTTGACACTCCCTTGCACCTGGCACAGAGAAAACCACCTTCTAAAACCAGGAGGTTGCTTATGGCTTGTAACCTGTGATGGTCTTTTCCTCCATGAATCTGTCCAAACCCCTTTTAAAGGCATCTAGGCCAGGTGCCATCACCACATCCTGTGGCAAGGAGTTCCACAGATGAATTACACACTGGGTAAAGAAATATTTTCTTTTGTCTGTTCTAACTCTCCCTCCACTCAATTTTAGTGCATGTCCCCTGGTTCTGGTGTTGTGCGAGAGGGAGAAGAATTTCCCTCTATCCACTCTCTCCATCCCATGCATAATTTTATAAGTCTCAATCATGTCCCCCCTTCAGGCGCCTTTTTTCTAGGCTGAAAAGCCCCAGACGCTGTAGCCTTTCCTCATAATCCACTCCTTGCAGTGGCCGTTGGGACTCCCGGAGCTTCAGATGCCACCACTGCTGCCCCCGCTGGTACCTGAGCCACGGTTTCCAAGGGTACTGTTTCTCATCTCATGCCCTGGGCAAGAATCCCCCCATCAGGAGAAAGGAGTGGCAGAAGAGGCGCACGGGAGCAGAAAGGCTGTGAAAGAAACTCTTGACTCTCACAAGGTGTCTTGACTCTCACGAGGCAAGCTACCCTGTCGCTGAGGCAACAGAGATACCTGATATAGGGGTGGGTAAGTGGGAGGGGTTAAGAGCACATGTGGTATGGTAGGGTAGGATAAATCCCAGGAGGGATTTAAAGGCAGTGTGTGCTTCTGATGTGCACATGGGGCTGTAGGCTTTCCAGAAGTCTCTGGAAAAGGAGGCAGAGACTCCGGGAGGCCATCCCAAGGAAAGGAGGAGGAAGAGGGTGCAATATACCTCCTCTCACTACACCTGACTGAGAGAGAGAAGGAGTGACCACCATCAAGGGACCAGCCCCCCTCCCCCCAGCCTTCAGGTGCAAAGGAGGCGCTATAGGACAAACGCCAGTGCTTTCACAGGCTCAAAACTCTAATGTTTGGGATATGGAGAAGCATGCTACCCTATGTATGGTACATCCAGGAGGAATGGGTAAGTAGGTATGTCCTCTAATATTATCTGATACTGATTATCTGATGCTCCTCATGGAGTACATTTCCACATAACATGATGCCACATCCAAAGTGATAAAAGTCACATATAGGCCAAAAGCAATTATTATCCTCACTCGTACTGATTAAATCATTGGCATGTTTTATGTAGGAAGGATATAAAGATGCAAATTCCTTTCTAAAAGCATCAGTGTACTGGTACTGGGAATGTGGTTCCAAAAGGAAGCTAGGGTTTGATAATATAGGGTTCCCTGGCAGAAAGACACCTGGTTTATGTGTTTTAGGCAAAATGTAGAAAATAGAGACTCTAGGAAAATTATTGATCCCATATATGAAATCTTCCTATCAACATAGCTAAGTGCCAAAGTATCTTGTACACAAATTCTAGATTTCATATCTGTCTGGGTTGGATCCCAATGAACTGGAAAATAACAACTTCTATTTAGTAATTGTTTCTCAACCTCGTTTACATATTTTTTTTAATCTAAAATTATTATTGTACCTTCCCCTCTTTTCTATAAGTGACAGCGCAATCCTGACTAAGGATCCAGTTGGCAGCCCAGGGCCACCCGCCAGATCCTGCGCCCGAGCTGCCCTTCCGATGGTGGGCCAGAGGTCTACTTGGGGAAGGGGACGCTCATCCCCTTCCCCGGGTGTAAACCGGGGCTGGCCCGATGGACTTCCTCCGATTTCCGCCAGCTAAATAGCTGGCGGAAATAGAGGAGGCCATTTAATGGCCTAGCCGGCCCAGCGGGGACGGGGATATGGCAGGAGCCATCCCACACCCCCTCCCAGGCTGGCTAGGCCAAAGGCCCCCCTCCCTCGCCCCCTGAACCGCCGGATCCAGACTCACCTGCTCCGGCGGCCGCCCAGGCATTCCGTTGACGGAGGGAGGGAGGGAGGGAGGCCGGCCTCTGCGCCGGCCTCCCTTGCTCCCAAGTAGTCGCAAATGTGCTTTCAGGCACGTTTGTGATTGCTTCCGGTGCTGGCAGCTTCGTCTGGATTGCGCGGCACCCTTAATCTTGCAGAGCTCTATTGACCGAGCAATATACAAAATCCTTCAGATGTAATCAAAATTTGCAGCATCACTTGGAAACTATGCTTCTTGACTGGGCAATGTACAAAATGTTCTGTTTAAAGTTATTAATGGGTATGGGTATATTCTTGATACATTTATGTCTATGTGTACAATATAATTACTGGTGTTTGTGCACATCCTCCATTTATTATGTATTAATTCATGTAATTTATTCTGTTTGAATTTTAGCAGCCCATTTTAACATAAAAGAAAACTGATAAGAGAAATGTACACATGCTCTTAAAGAGATTGTGCATTCAATTATTATTTCCAACGTCATGGAATGGTACAGGGCAATTATTTTCAAACTGTGTTCCTGACAACCCTAGAATTCCTTAATGGGAAGATCAGTAATGGTGACAAACAAGTGTCCTTGAAAAGACAGCTTGCCCACACTACCAGTTATGCAGGCACTAGATTATTTTGGGTGAATTCCAGGGTGTATTCTCAGTCCGAGCAGGACCGCTGCAGTATGTAAGTGGACTGTGCCCCTTGACATACCCCAGAATAGCCTCCAACATTCAGGGGTTCTATGGCAATCATACAGGGTATCCTTGGCAGATTTTGATGTGGAAAGCACTCCCTGAATGCAGAAAGTTGGAAAGCTACTACTGTATGAAGAGAGTTCATGTTTCTTGCAACTTACTGTAGTATTAGAAATTAGAGAGTAATATAAATGGCAATGTACGTATAATATAGTTATGTGTGTGTGATAACTAATCAATTTACCCTTGGGATAACTGCAGATACTTTTGCCAGTACCTGTGTGCAATACTGAGTGTTGAAACAGTGAAAGCCCAATCCTGTGTAAGATGTGGCGGCTGGTCTAAAGGGCCGGCCACCGCATCCTATCCCATTCCCAGGCTACCCCGGGGCAGCACGGGAGTACCTTGTGGGAAGGGGACGATTGTCCCCTTCCCCAGGTGCAAGTGGCCTGAGGCCCTATAGGCCTACTCAAATGTACGCCAGCTCTGGAGCTGGTATACATTCGAGCCCAGCGTGTAAGGCCGCACTGAACCTGGAGAGAGCTTGGGATATTGGCAGATCTCGCCGCCAATATCCCCGCCCGGTGAAGCCAATGGCTGCCCTCCCTCACCGCCCGGTCCGTCCTCCCTGCGCCCCTGCACTGACCGGTGCAGGGCTTACCTGTTCCTGTGGGCGCTGGGATGGTGTGCTGGGGGAGAGAACGCCTCTGCACCAGCGGCTCTTACTCTCCGGGTGACATAAACGCACTTTATGGTGTGTTTACGACACCCAGCGCCGGGGAGCATACGCTCCCCCGACGCTTTTTTACACAGCATTGCGCAGTGTAATGTGGATGTGTGGATTCTCTGTGGACGTGGTGGTTCCAATGTACCACAGACCTACCCCAACTGTAATAGCAGTCCTATTAATTTCAACAGAGGCAACTTCATGCATTCATCCCTTTAAGGAGTTAGAGATGTCCCCTTAACTGAAGTGAGTAGCCTAGTCTGTAGTGCAGATCAGTAAGTCTGTTTCTGTAAGTCTGGGCTTTCACTGTTTCAACACTCAATTGATTTATTTGTTTTAATTACTTGTTTTTAATTATGTTTTATTGTATATTATGTATTTTAACATGTTCTTAACTGTAAGCCGCCTTGATTGCCCTTATTGGGAGAAAGGCGGGGTAGAAATCTATTAAATAAATAAATAATAAGTTGTGCACATCAGAATGTACATGGGGGACTGGATCAAGCTAATTAGCATTATGAAAAATCATCAGTTGTCTGCTGTGGCCTTTACATTAATACTGTATTAATATTGACATGTTACAGAGCTACAAACTGGTAAGGATTTTCCTGAAGGTTCTGTTTCTTAACTGATATAATAATATAATAATATACAGTATTTATATACCGCCTTTCTTGGTCATTGGATTTCTCCTCCGACTTTAATCCAAGGCAATGTACACGGGCAGGCTGTCCTAACCCCCCTTGGGTTTTTTTACAATATATAAATGTCCAATCTTTCATGAACAGCTACATTCCAGGTGGTATCCTTTTGCAGCCTGACTTTTTCTGCTGGCTGGCGCCTCCCACACTCAACCGAAGCAGCTGGGAGCTCTTATCTCTCCTCCTGGAGGCTTTCACAGCTTTTTGTCGGTGGCGTGTCTCGAACTTATAAAGTTCACCGGTCTTCGGGCTTTACAAGACGGCAGCTCTCCCGACTGAGCCAGACTCTAAAACATTGCATATTAATGTTTGTAAGATTGATATGTTTATCTTTTTAAAAATCATTTCCATGACTTTGGCTGCAATCCTATACACACTTCCCTAGGAATAAGTCCCACTGAATTTAATAGGGCTTACTTCAGAGTAGACATGCATAGGATTGTGCAGTTAGTATATCAGACATTTGTGCACATGACTAGCATTCAGCTTGTGAAACCAGTGCTTTAAGATGCAAGACATTTTATTTACACATTTATATCTCACTTTCCTTAGACCAGACAACCCAAGGCATCTAACAACAAATATAAACCATGGTCAATAACACAGTAGAAATAATAATAAAAACATAATAAAAATACAGAAGCAACAAAGCTACATCAATAGACAAGAACCTGGAACCAGCGACCCCCAAGTCAACAGCTCCAGCATAGCACTTTGCACTTTAGCCCCCGCAAAATGCACAGACATCAAAGCCATGTTTTAAGTTGTCTCCTGAAGTTGTCACATGTGGGACCAGACAAACCTCCAGTGGGAGAGTGTTCCACAAAGTCCACCACTGAAAAAGCCCTGCTCCTACTTGGATGCCTGGATGTCAGATAAAACATTTGAGCAGGTGTGTGCCAGAGAAGGTGGTCCATGAGATATGCAGGTCCCAAATCATTAAGGCTTTAAAGGGATTTTTTTTTGGGGGGGGGGAGTACTTATGCTATTTGTTTAAAATTGAGAGAGAGCTTCCATAGTATCACAGTCCATATAGAACATTCTTATAGTGCTGATGGACAATAGAACTTCATGTTTATTATAAGGAAGGCATTTGAAACTGAGAGTGTCCTCCTGCCTCTGATACCATCTATACCCTGCAATGTGGTATATAGTTCAGCCCTGGCATTAACAGACCAGTTTATGTGAACGTTTTGCAATGTGTGGCAATCCACATGGGTTTTCTCCATATGTTGTGAGCAATCCAACATCTATCTAGAACAGGGGTGTCAAACTCATTTCATACAGTGGGACGAATAGCAATGGTGGCGCCTGCTGAGGGTTGGAAGGTGACATCGAGCAAGAACTGACGTCATTCAGCAGGTGATGACCAGAAACAAGCACTTTTTTCTCACTCAGGAACTCATTCACTGCAAATGACAGACAGAAGAGAAAATATGCAAATCTTGATCATATTTTCAAGATCTGGGAGAGCCCAATTATCTTGTGGGTCACCCTTTCAGCAGCACCGCTTCTGCTGTGGTGTCACTTCACAGCTTAGCATCTGAGAGCAGTTGATGTTGGTCCTTGGAGAGCCCAATCATCATGGGGGTCGGATAAAGGGCTTCCACAGGCCGTATCCGGCTCATGGGCCTTACGTTTGACATCCCTGGTCTAGAGTGTGTATCATAAAACAGAACTTCTTTAAAAATTGAACTGAATCCAGTGATGTAACATCACAATTGAGACATATGGGAATAAAGGTTTTTGAGAGATCTTCTGCAAAAAGGTGAGCAGATCTTCTTTCTTGTCATTTCATCAGCCGCCTTCCCCCATCTTAGACTAGTCACATGAGTAGACCATTCATATGACCTGTTTTTTGCACAGGTAAGCTGAATGCATAATGTTTGAGTGGGAGAAACTGTACCTTACTCAGCCCCTACTTTTGTGATACCTACCATAAAATACAAGCTTACAGGCATAGTAGATCCCCTGCAGCGTTTTGTAGACTTCATTATATTTGAAGCAACTGATGTATTGTGGCAAATTCTTAAAGGCTGTGAACATTTTCCCTTTTGTCGCACAGAAAAAGATGTTTTTGTTTGCTTAACTACGTTGCGTCTGTTTCTCATTACGTTGACACCAATCTTAGAGTCCCTCTATGGCTGTAACCCTGACCCTTCATAGGCAAGGGGGAGCTTTCATTAATTTTTGTTGAATTCAAGCATTGTTTCTCAAAACGCCCTGTCCCTATTCCCTGCCCAACAACAAATGCATGTTGATGGTGGGCCAAGGAGCAGGGCTTTGACTGTGAAGCAGGCTCATGCGGGCAAAGGCGGTCCTGCAGGCACCCTGGATCCAGATCCTATAAGGCTTGAAAGGTTAAAACCAGCACTTTGAGTTAGGCCTGGAAACAAGAACATAAGCCCTGCTGGATCAGGACAAAGGCCCATCTAGTCCAGCTTACTGTATCACACAGTGGCCCCACCAGATGCCTCAGGGAGGCATCAACAAACGGACAACTCACATAGATGGTACAGAATGCAGTCACACTGTTGTACATCCAGGCTCCCATCAACAACCAGGCAGCCACATTCTACCCCAGCTGAAGGTCCCCAGTCTTCAAAGGTAGCACATGTAGAGCACATTACAGTAGCCCAACCTGGATCTGACCAATGCAGAGGCCAGGTTCATGACTGAGGCCAGGTTCATGTTTTCTAGGTAGGGCTGCAGCTGGCAAAGCAGCTGAAGTAGGTAAAAAGCAGTCCTGGCAACCGATGTTGCCTGGACATCCATAGATAATGTTGAGTCCAGGAGCACTCCCAAGATGCAGATTTGATCCTTCAGGAGGAGTGCAGCCCCATTGAGAACAGGCTGCCTCGATTAGTGTGTTTCCCAAACTAAAGCATTTCTGTATGGACCAGATTTAAATTTTGGTACTTTGCCCTCATATGTAGTTATGTATTTAAACTGCATATGTATGTACAACAGCCCAAAGGTTTGGAAGCAGGGTGGGAAGGTTGGTATCATCTTCCATGTGCATTGAGAATATCCTGTGGCACAATCATATGGATATTTTCTAAAATGGAGGGATTTTATACTGCATAATTTGACAAAGATCCCAAATTAGTCCTGCTACATCTCACCCTGAGATCTTCTGCAGTATCCCCAAGAGATCTTGACCCTGAGATATTCTGCAGTATCTATTCTGTGACCAAAGAGATGGAAGCATCACTTTCTTGTCCTCTTTCAGAGACTAGATGAACAAGGTTTGGGAAGTAATAATAATACGGATTTGCTTTTTAATGCAAAAGCAGCTTTGGGGGTGATTTTCATCAGGAAAACTGTATGGAGGGGAAAGGTTAAAAGCCCAAAGAATCCAAGCTTAGGATTCAAAGCCATTTTAAACATCTCAGCTAGTTTGACCCTAAACTCCAGAGAGATTATTGTGACCTGGGGCTTCCTATGCATGACAGTTGTCCTTTTAACTGGAAGGAAACAACTTTTAATGTGTGTTCATACATAACAGAAGAACAGAACATGTCTGGTGCAACTATGAATTTTCAATATGTGATTTAAATATAAATATGTATAACAAGAATTGTCATTCAGATTTATCCAATTTCCAGTTCGTAACTGTTTGCTCAAATGTGTTTTAGCTCAAATATCTTCAATCCAGATTAGGACCAAACTAGGCACCCTTACAGTGCAATCCTAGGCATGTCTAATCAGAAATCAGCTCCATTATGTTCAATGGTGGGGCTTACTCCCAGGAAAATGCATATAGGATTAAACCCTTATTTGTTTGATAGCAGCCATGGGACTGGGAAAATTGGATTGAGGCTGTGATGCTGGGGGAAGAGGAATTATTCCTTTCTCCCTGTGTAATTTCTCCAATTGAAATCGGACACAAACACACACCAAATCTGCTGTTTCCACAGAGAAGGAAAAAGGCAGGTACTGTAATAATATTGTATCTGTACTTTTGTTTTCCTTTCTGCAGTTAACAGCAGCTTCAGGGGATAGGGATTTAAGTCAAGAAGATGGCCTTTCTGTGGCTGCTGAAGATGTTGGCAGATTTCTACATCATTTCTATTTTGCTCTTATTTTAGTGGTGCATTCACACAATCATATTCATCCTTCAATGACTGTCAGCGCAATCCTATCCAACTTACACCACCAGTGTAACCAGCGGTGCAGCGAGAACAGGAGGCTCCAAAACAGAAAGGGGATTCAAATTCCCTTTGAATACCCCTTTTAGAGGGGATTTGAATCCCCTTTCCATTTTGGGGCCTCCCGTTCTCGCTGCACTGCTGGTTACACTGGTGGTGCAAGTTGGATAGGATTGTGCAGTGTATCATCAAGTGAGCCCTCAGATGTATGAAACAGCCATCACTGGTCAGTGCCACAGATATAACTTCTGTATTACCTTGTCTTATTTCATACATAGTTTCATTGCAGGCATCTCACACATTTTGTGGAGAATCAATGAGAAGTGGTGCATGTGTGAATCTGCTCTTTAGCTGTTTCTGTCATCACCATGGTTCCTTCTAATGCCAGGCCACCCATGGAGTGGTGGAGAGTGAAGAGGCTGTTTCGAGCAGCAGACTAAGGGAGGTTGGGAACTGGCAGCCCCCAAGCCTGCCCGCCACCCCCCAAGCCCAGTGATTACCTGGTTGCTTCACCAAGCCACTGCTCTAATCAGGGCAGCAGCAGCAGCCTTCCTTCTCCTCCAGCACCATTTCAGCAGTAGCACTAGAGGAGGAGAGGGAGGGGACCATTGCAATCATCTTCCTGACTGCTCTCCTTCCAGGAAAGCAACTGCACACACCCCTCCCTCATCACCGCCTCTTGTCCTCCTCCCCTGCCCACCTTCTTCAAAAGGCAAGAGGAGTCTGGAAGCAGAAAGCTCCGCCCACTCAACCACTGGCGTCACTACAGGGGGCGGAGCTGTAAGTTCTGCTGAAATTGGAGCCTCCCTTACATGGAGCAACGAAGCAGCCCCGCCCCCTCACCTTCGGAGCTTTTCAAGGAAGCGAAAGCAACGCGCAGGAGACTCCCTGCACGTTGCTTTCGCTTCCCTGAAAGGCTCCGAAGGTGAGGGGGCGGGGCTGCTTCGTTGCTCCATGTAAGGGAGGCTCCAATTTCAGCAGAACTTACAGCTCCGCCCCCTGTAGTGACGCCAGTGCACTCAACCTATTTTGAAGAAGATAGATGGGAGGGGATACAGAAGTGGCAGCAATGGTGAGAGGCATGCGAGGGGCAGGAATTCTGGGAGCCACTATGGGCACCACTTTGGCTGGGGCTGGAGACCACCCCAAAATATGGTACTGGTGGTTTCTGCATATTCCAGGGATTTCTCAGGTATGCAGAAGTTTGTAAATCAAAAGAAAAAAATGTAAAAACCCTAGAAAGGGCCCAACAAGGAGCAATGTTCTTTAGCTTCCAGGACTTACAAAATGTTGAGGATGTTGTCCGTTAAATAAAGGGGGAAGGAGAAAGCTGGTCAGCTTGATCCTCAGGCTCAAACCATCTAATTCTGGATGTGAGTATTAGAGTTGCAGGTAACGCACAGCAAGAAGTTAAAAAAAACTCTACTCACCTCACGATATAGGAAGGTTTCAGGAAGGAGGAAAGGAATAAACTCTTTCCCACTCTCCAGAAACCTCTTCCTGTCTTCCTCCTGCTACACAGCAATACAGTGACTCAGCTGTCCCTTTTACTTTCTGCCCTCCCGAAACCTTGACCCCAAATACTTCTGTGAAACTTGTGGTCCAAGCTGGCTGCCTCTGAATAGGAGCTGGAGATATGTGTTGTTGCTGGTTGGTTCTTTCCCACTTGTCTTTGCTAACATGAAAGTAAAACTGACACAAACCAATATGGCAAAACTCTGGGATTTTAATGGAGACAAAATGCTGTCGTCTACCTTCCACTTACATATATATTCTGTTTCAGTATTAAATAAATATTCCCCATTTTAATTTGTGAGATGTTTCAATAGATGCTGGAAGCAGCTGCGTACTTGCCTGGACTTCTGGCTACTCTGTGCCAGAAAGAATATTCCTGAACCTGTAGAAGTGAAACAGGCAGCACAATCCTTACTATCTTTAGAACAATGGAGCGCATGCTCCGCCGTTCTTAAGTGTCACAAACATGCCATAAAGCACGTTTGCGACGACTTTAGAGTAAGGGCGGCCGTGGTGGGGGCTGGCAGCCCTTACTCCACTGCCGGATCGTCCCTGCGACCGTCGGAGAAGGTAAGGGATCCCCCGGCAGGGGTGGTCTGGGTGGTGAGGGAGGTCGACCATTGGCCGAGCCGACCCGGAAGGATGGGGATGACGGCCGCCATATCCCGGGCTGGCGCAGCCTTTACACAGCCTCCTTGGACTTGCGCCAGCTAAATAGCTGGCGGAAACCTGAGGAGGCCCATTTGGGCCTCTCCGCACTACACCGGGGGAAGGGAACAAACATCCCCTTCCCCCCCAAGTAGACCTCCGGGCCGATCACAATCGGCCTGGAACGCGGATAGGTTCCGGCGGGGGCCCTGGGCCGCCTGACGGATACTTACACAGGATTGTGCTCTGAAAAATGTTATTCACCATCTCACTAGTCTTTGCCCACATGTAACTTTGCAAAATGCATTGTCCTGCCTGTATTACATTGGCTAGGCCGAATTAGACACAACAGCGGCAAATCCATGTGTTTTAACCCAGATCTTAAGCAATCACATATAAAGCAGGAGTTGGGTCCTATTTAAGGTGCAAAAGGGGCATGCAGGAAAGGCAAACTTCACTTTCCCCTTCCCATTCATTACCTCCCTGAAGCCCCTCTTCCCCTGTGCATTTCTCTCACTATCGGTATCAGAGTCCTAAGAATGAGAAAATTACCTGGAAAGAGGGGCTTCCGTGAAGGAAGTCACGGATGATGACTCCTCCACATTCTTCACCAACATGCTCCTTAGCTTAAAATGTCAGGTTTGGTTTCAGAGCCCATAATCTCCTGATGGACAATCTATAGCAATGATTTTGACTGAAATTGTCACTAGTTTTGAAGGATAAACTCCAGTAAATGGGCATTCTTTTCCCAACTGCTGGCATGTTCCTGCTCTATCCCCCAAACCTTTACATTCAAGGCTACTTCTTCACTCATGGCATTTTTCTATACATATGTATGGGATGCAAGAAAAAAAGTGTACACCTGTACCTACCATCATGTGTGAAAATTGCATCAGTGTCTGTTTTGTTTTGTATTTGGAAGTTAGTGTGTGAGATCAGAGATGTCAGTTTATAACTCTGGTCTGGCAATTGCACAAAATAAATCACACTAAACTTCAGCAATGATTTCAGTCAAGTAACAATGTCATTTCTGTTCTATTATTCTGTGAGCTGTGAAAACTTGTCAGCATCCTTGTGTTAGCCAACAAACTAGTTTCCTTACTAGCACCAGTTAATATTTCCTGCTTCTCAGGCTCCACCAAAGTAATATGGTACTGATAGCAGGCTTTACCGATCTGCTTCCCAGAATCTTCTCATTTTGCATTCTGCTAGGCAAAGAGATCATTATCTTTTCCTCTTAACATTGTCCATTTAAAGCTCTGTCCTTAATGTGGCACATTCTAACCTTGCCATTACCATCACCTCTTCCTAGCACACTACAGCCAAAATCCTATCCAACTTTCCAGGGTCAATGCAGCCCCCAGGTAAGGGAACAATGTTCCCGTGCCTTGAGGAGGCCTCCGTGACTGCCCCCCCACCACCACAGGATGCAGCACATGCCCCATTGGCACAGCTGCATCAGCCCTGGAAAGTTGGATAGGATTGGGTCCTACATCTCCTTCTCCAGATAGAGAAAATGAAGACCAGGATGGGAATGAAAAGGCCACCCACAAACACTGGTAGAAAGGAGCAGGAAAAGGAATGGTAGAATGCGGCTTTGCATGCATCAGGTCCCAGGTTTAACCTTCAATTCAATGATCTCAGGTAACAGAGCTAGGAAAGACGTTGGCATTTGTTGCTAATTAGACTGTGGGTTAAACCACTGAACCATGAGCTGTCGATCGAAAGTTCGGCAGTTCGAATCCGTGCGACGGCTCCTGCCAACCTAGCAGTTCGAAAGCAAGAAATTGCAAGTAGATTAATAGGTACCGTGTCAGTGGGACGGTAACAGCGTTCCATGTGCCTCGGTGTTGAGTCACGCCGGCCACATGACCATGGAAACGTCTTTGGACAGCGCTGGTTCTTCGGCTTTGAAACGGAGATGAGCACCACTCCCTAGAGTCGGACACAATTGGACTTAATTGTCAAGGGATATCTTTACCTTTACCTTTTAGGCGAACAGCCCAATCCTAACCAAGTGTCCAGCGCCAATGCAGCCTCAATGCAGCCCCGAGGTAAAGGAACAAACATTCCCTTAACTTGGGAAGGCCTCCATGGCTGCCACCACAACCACCACCACCACAGAATGCAGCATGCGCCCCATTGGCACATCTGCAACAGCCCTGGAAAGTTGGTTAGGACTGGGCTGTAAGCGAATTGCCTGATTCCATATCAGGCAGCTGAATGTCATATTTATGAAAGGCCTAGAATACACTAGCTGAAGTACAAAAGTGAAAAGAACAGGTCCGTGCCCAGAGGCTTACAGTCTGAAAAAAAAATGAGACAAAAGGAGAGGGATCTTCGAGGGAAGTGCTAAGAATCAGAATACAGTCAAATGCAATATTAAGAAGTGCAAGAGGGGAAAGATGAGTTATTAATAATTTCTTAACATGGGACAACATTTTCAGTATATCCCAGTGGGGAGAATCACCTAATAACACAATCCTGTGCACAGTTACCTAGGAGTAAGTCCCACTGAACACACTGAGTAAGCCTGCATAGGATTGCACTGTTAGGTAGGCCTTGTCCGTGGTACTCTGAACCATGTCCTCTGTTCGTTATGGTGATGCTTGTCCATAAAAGCAGGAGTATGCCATGAAATCAGATTGATGCAATTTAAATCCATTTCTGTGCCTCAAGACATAAGGAAAAATGGTTCTGCGCTTGAGGGAATGCTTTGCCTTTTTTTTTTTTTTAGTGTGCAATGCTGGACACATTGCACACAGTAGAGCATCACACTACTACACTGCCGGCCACTTGGTGTTGCTAAGTAGTGGAGCAGAATCCCACCCCTTTCCTGAAGTGTGTCAAAGCTCCCTATCCCTCCTTAGTTCGGAGGACAGGAAATCATCATCTTTCTGCTCTGAATTCATGTTTGTGTGATAATTCAGTCATGCAATTTGCCACAGGGAAACTCATTGATTTTAAGTGTGGGGTTAATATTTAAAGTTCAGTATGGCTGGTCTTTGGATTCTGCTTGTATGTGACTGTGTGTTCATTCATTCATTCATTCATTTATATCCCATCTTTCTTTCCAAATAATAGGAACACTCAAGGCAGCATACAATATGATCAAAAACCAGGCAGGGAGACTGTTGGGCAGCAAGGCAGGCAACAGAATCCCAATCCTGTATCACCCATTCAGCATCACATAATGACACTCAAACCTGGTGGCCCACTGGACAAGACACCTGGCGGGGGGGGGGTTATATCACAATAGGTTATCGTGATCTCCCCACCCCTGCAGCCTGTACCTGGAAACCTGGTGGATCAAGCCACTGGCATCGCTGGAGGTGGGGCGGAACGCTAAGTTCCGCACTGCGCTGACCTCCGTTACTCACCGGCACGAGACGGCCCTGCCCCCTTGCCTTCGGAGCCTTTCAGTGCAGCAAAGGCAATGAGTACGGTGCTGTGCTCATCTCCATTTCTAAGGCCGCAGAGCCAGCATTGTCCAAAGATGCTTCTGTGGTCATGTGGCTGGCATGACTAATGGAATGCTGCTACCTTCCCACCACAGTGGTACCTATTTATCTACTTGCAATTTCTTGCTTTCGAACTGCTAGGTTGGCAGGAGCTGGGACAGGAGACGAGAGCTCACTCTGTCACGCGGCACTCGGTTCTCGAACTGCTGTTTTACTGACCTTCTGGTCTGCAGTTCAGCGTCTTAACCACTAAGCCACCATGGTCCCACAGGTTACCCAGGTAACCTCACGTAAAGACAGAAAAGAGAGAGGCCACCCCAACCGTAGGCACACAGAGCTGACCCACACAGCAACACAAACCCACACCAAACAAAGCCCCACTCACAAATGCCAGGAGGAAGAAAGGAGCCTAAAATGTCCCACCACCCTCCTCTCACAAGGGCAGAAACCCCAAATCCTCACTCTCTTCTCACAAGGGCTTCCAGTGATTGACAAGGGGGAGGCCGCCCTTGCCCTTGCTCCTCCCCAAAGGGCCAACCCCTTTGGTGGTGCCCCTGCAGGGCAACCTGCTCCACGGGCCAAGCTGGGCCCAAATATCCCAGAATATGACAGTTCAAGAGGACTTGATTCAACCAGGCCAAAGATGGTTCCTTTGCTGCTACTAACACTCTGCCGTTGCCACTCTCGTCCTCCCCCCAGCAAAGGTGGAAGGTGATGGCAAGGCCCTCTGCCAATGTTCAGCAGCTGGGGGGGGGGTCAAGCTGGGACCAACTACCCCACCCCCAGAAGATGACAATCCAGGGGGCAGGTTTCCACTGGGCCAAGGCTGGTTCTTCTTCCCCTGCCACCACTGCCACTATCCTCTTCTCCCTCTGCATTTGCAGAGGGCATTGGCAAGACCCTCTGCCAATGTTCAGCAGCTGGCAGAGTAGGCTCTTGCCTGGCTTGGCAGCAGGCTGGCTGCTGCCCACTTCACATATGCTAAGGGCGAGAGATGCGTAAAGCTGCCAGAGCTGGGCTTCTTTAACCCTTCTTTCTTTATTATCAGCTTGACCCTGCTAGCAACATTGCAGAAGGGCTGGAGCACTAGCATGTGGGATGGGGCGTGCTTTATTTACAGAGCAATTATCGCGTTGCTTCTTTTACAGCAATATAAACCTGCCATGGTGTTTGCTTACTGCAAACCTATTGCCTCTGTATATAGCGGGAGGCTGGCCAAATGTGCAGCCAGCGCCGCCTTTGCCCCCACCTCCTGAAGCAAGGCCAAGTACACGCTGTGGTTGAAAGAAAGAAAGAAAGAAAGAAAGAAAGAAAGAAAGAAAGAAAGAAAGAAAGAAAGAAAGAAAGAATCTCTGGATCGAGGATCGCTGAGTTTGTTTGCAGAGCAGAAAGAGACGCCTCCGTTTGAATGCCAAAGCAACCAGGAGAGGTAAACGCACAATGTCCACGAAGAAGCTGCGTGTACTGTCATCTCAAAAGCGTGGCTTGGATCCGCGTGTGCCCTGGAGGACAAACTCCTCCAGATAGCCGGCAACAGAAGCCGCGGCGTGCGTGCGTGTGAGCGCGCGCCAGGCAGGTACCACGTCGCTGTGCGTGTGAATCGGAGCGCTGGGAGAACTTCGCCCCTGCTCAGAAGTAGCACCATCCTGATTGAGAACATGTGCTTGGAGGCACGCAGCCATTGTGGGAGAGGACAGGGCAAGTCGCTCTGAAATCGCTTTCGATGAAATCCTTGCGCTTCAAAGCAACGCCTCTTGGGGACTTGAATAATAAAAGCAACGCCCCATAGGAAACAGCCCTGAAAGAAATGTCCACCCTGCGCTGGGAATCAATGACAGCACCTAATAGCGTGATAGATATGGGGTGGGAGGGGATGTAAACAGATTACGGCTGAACGAGAAGCAACACTGAAGCTTGATCCATTATGGTGAGCAATGGCTCTCGCAGTGGTCAGGGTTTATTATTCCCCTCATCGCTCTTCCTACCCACCACCCGCCATCCATTTCAGAGGTCTGTGATTCCTCTTCTCTCCCTCTCTCTTTCTTGCCCCCTCCCTCGCTCCCTTTGTGCGCGCAATAAAAGGCTCCGGGCGGGGATGTGGCTCCTTAGCAGTTTCGCAGATCTGAGGACATCAGCAAACACACGTGTCACTCAGCCAGAAGGAACAGGATTCTTTGGATTCCTTCCAGTTCCGCCTGGCTTGTTTTCCTCGCTTGCTCCAGGTTTTACTTCTGGTTGCCTGTGAGGGCTTTCGCTCCTCCCTTTTGAAATCCTATATTAGCTGTGGCCAAAGCAGGGTAAGAAACACAGCTCATTGTTGGCAAGTGCTGATGAGAAACTCACAGAGGAGCGAAAGCCACGGCTTGGAGTCTGTCTGCAGCAGCAGCAGCAGCAGCAGCAGCAGCAGCAGCAGCAGCAGCAACAACAACAACAACAATAATAATAATAATTCTTATAATAATAATATATATATACTCTGCTCACGTAGGAAAAGGAGAATCGCTTGCTCTATGCTGGGAGATCTTTACTGATTGATTTCACCAACACGTTTGGAGCAGAAGAAGAAAGAGAGGGCGTGAGGTGAGTGGCGAATGAAGTGGGCATTTCATTGCTTCTTCCTGCAATCCTATGAATGGGAACGTTTCGAGGAGTGGTGGGAAGCCTGGAGATCTCCGCCGGACCCCTTAAGCCGCTTGGGTTTATATTGCTTGCAAACAATTCTTGCAGACTTTAATTCCCAAAGTTGTTGACAAGGAGAGAGAAGGTCGGATTGCTCTGTTCCCTCCGTGGCTCTTATGTAAGGCATTCGTCCTAGGACATATGAATGTAAAGCAAACAAACAAAAAATGTACAGGCTTTCTAAAGCCAGAGGGGAGCGACATAATTTTTGGATGGGATTTTTGGATGGAAAGAGAGGGAGGTTATTGCTGGTGTGAATGTTCCATTTAGCTCCGTCCTAGGTGTGCACGAGTTGCGGCGGGAGGGGGGTGTTTTTTGCCTTGGCATAAGGTGCCTGCCTGTCTGTGGCAGACGTAAGAAAAATCCAAATCTGTCTCATTGTAAGGATTGTCTCTGTTTCTCCTTTAAAGGAGCAAAGACCCCTCCCAGGAGGGGGCGGCAGCACTACCCAAACCTGTTTGCTTAGGAGATAGATACAGTTTTGTGAGGAAAGGGGAGCATCAGTGACTGAAGCAAAAATGTTTATCTTTCTCTGTAAACATTAACTTTTAAAGGCTGGCGATGGCAGACCACATGATGGCCATGAACCACGGGCGCTTCCCTGATGGAACCAATGGACTTCATCACCACCCAGCGCATCGAATGGGAATGGGTCAGTTTCCAACCCCCCACCACCATCAGCAGCAGCAACAACACGCCTTCAGTGCCTTGATGAGTGACCATATACATTATGGAGGTGGAAGTATGAATGCAAATGCTGGAATCAGACATGCAATGGGGCCAGGGAACGTGAATGGGGGGCATCCTCCAAGCAACATGCCACCTACAGCGAGGTTTAATAATTCCCAGTTCATGGCTCCTACAGTTGCAACCCAAGGGGGGCCCTTAACAGCCAGCATGCAGTTGCAAAAGCTCAACAACCAGTACTTCAGTCACCATCCGTATCCCCACAACCACTACATGCCGGACTTGCACCCTGCTAACCATCAGCTCAATGGAGCAACCCAACATTTTAGAGACTGCAACCCGAAGCACAGCAGCGGCGGCAGCAGCAGTGTGCCTGTCTCGGTGCCCCACGTCCCTGCAGCAATGCTGCCTCCCAATGTCATAGACACTGACTTCATCGACGAGGAGGTCCTTATGTCTTTAGTCATAGAAATGGGCTTGGATCGCATCAAGGAGCTTCCTGAGCTATGGTTGGGACAGAACGAATTTGATTTCATGACGGACTTCGTTTGCAAACAGCAGTCGAGTAGAGTGAGCTGCTGACTTCTTGCAAAACAAAGGACTTTTTATCTGTATGAATGAAAACATTCCCTCTAGACACAGTATTTCAAAGGCTTTTAGGAGCTTGAGTATCTGGGAAGCAGAGTAAACAATCAGCTTGTATAAATTTATTTTCTCTCTTTAATTTGCTGGCTTTTCTTTTTAAGCTTGGACACTTATTTCCGCCTTGCCCTCCCTTCCCCTTCCTATAATAATTTTAACTGAATCAGTCTTTAGTATTTCTGAACGTCTTTCTCTCTGTCTTGCTGCTTAATTTCTTCACTGGTAACATGCCAATTATTTCAACTGTTAGATATGAATACAGTATTGGCAAACTGCTTAATCTTGTGGATTTTCTGTAGGCTGTCATTTCAGAGGACTAGAACTGCATTCAAATTCTGAGTTAAAGGACAAATATATTGCATTAGTTGGTTGCATGAACTTCAGGGTAGATTCCTGCACAAATACTGCCCTCTTGCTTTGTTTTTAACTATGCATTGCAGTGATACTAATTTTTGAGTCTCCTAAACTGGAAGCTTAACAAATGTGGGCCAAACCCTCCCTGATCAGGAAGAATAATACTGTTATTTAAACTCTGCTGCCTGTTCCCCTTTCTCCCCCCCTCCCCATCTGTACAGACAATAATATAGTGTGAACGGAATGGTCTCTAGTTATTGGGGAAACATTTCACAGATTTTTATTTTATTTTGGTTCTGGTTCTATCTTCAGCATATTTTTATTTTGGCATTGTGCTTTCATAGTTTATTCAGTACATGGGGAAAATACTACTGTGTTGAAAGCTTTTTAGGAAAATTGACAGTATTTTTGTACAAAACCTTTTTTTGAGAACATACTTGTTAATTTATTCTATTTTAATTTGCCAATGTCAATAAAAAGTTAAAGGCTTTAATTTTTCCTAGATATCATTTACAACTTTGTTTCCTTGACATTTTTATTCCACTGATTCCCCCACAAATGTTTGATACATATAGCCGGTTTAACTTGTTGAGCTGTTGGGTTGTGTGAGAAACATTTCTGAAGGAAAATCTACATGACACCATTGTATGCTCTATGTCATGATCAGCCACAGAAGGTGAAAAGGATTTGAACCATAATTATGACATCACAGTCTCATAAGTAACATTGTGACATGCCTGTGTGATTTTATGAAAAGTGAAATTGCCAAGAGGCAACAACTTTGTGATTTGCCAACTTACTTGCTTTAAATGTAGTTGTCCAGAATTATGATGCACAAAGTATTTATTCTATTTATCTATTAAACTTTAATTTTATAAATACTCTCACTTATCTATCTATAAGACTTGGTTCTCGATGTAAATTATTTTCTGACCTACTGAAGCGTTCCATAAAAGACAGACCTCGAAGGGCACTGCCAGTTTTGTTCTGTCTTTAGTTCCTTGTGTGGACATGAGTGCTCTTAGCAAATTATACAAACTTGTACTGCATTGAAATCCATGAGATTTCAATACTTGGGGCAGGAGGGAGGAAAGCAGAATTCTGACACTGGTGAAAATGTTTAGTTAGGCAAAGTTGAACTAGTTGTCTTATAGCTTAGAACAGGGGTGGCCAACCTTCCACCATTAGGGCCTCTGCGTTCTTAAGAGTTGTGTAGAAGACAGAATCTGGGCAGCTGCAATTGCTGGTGATGCTGCTAAAGCAGCTGCACCTGCTGAAATGCCCTCACCTATACAACCATTAACGGTACAGGAGCAGTCATGTTGAAAGGTTGGCCACCCCTGGCCTAGAAGGTGAACACTCGCGTTGAACTCATTGCTTCCACATTTTGGCATAGGAAAGCAGGAAAATTTTCTTACACAAAATATGCTTTCTTTGATTTTACTTTTTCCTAAAGTGTCACTGAATTTTTTGCGTGAGTAAAGGATCAGCTATTTAATAATAATGTGTATAATCTTATTTAACACAGGTGCAGCAGTTCAGTGCTGAACTGATACCTCACTCCCACCCTATTTTGTTCTGTCTATTTCAGTTTTATCCTACAAGTTCAAAAATAACCCCCTCTGATTGTATTAACTACTGTACAGGTTTCTTGTTTACCCATACTATATACAAACTAACGTTTAGCCATATTGAGGTTTCAAACAAGGTGGGAATAGAATTCTTGTAAGAGTTAGGTCAAACTCATTGTATTGAGAAAGAGAGAGAGAGATGGGGTATTTGTGTCAAAAATTAGATGCTGGAGACACCTAAAACTATCTTCTTGGATCAGTCTCACTATTGCATTTAGTAGTCTCTAGATTGGTGGCTGTGAACGTCTGTGTATTCTCTTGGGTTCTTCGCCTTCCCTTTTCAGCATGGCTTGGTTTACCTGAATCGTTGGGTACCGTTAGCTTTCAAGGTGCCTTTCAGTGGTGCACCTGCTCACTGTGCTCATGGCACACTGTGATTAGGATTACATAGATCAACCTGTGGGGTGAATATGGGTGGATGAATGTTTGGCTTTGAGAGAGGAAATTGAACTAGATAGTATTTGTGTTCCTCTCTCCCTTCTGCTGAAGACATACACGTTCCAAATGTTTTTAAATAAGGACAAATAGAATGAAACGAGTATGGGCTGGCAAGGTAAATTGAAAACAAGGACAGTAATGGAAGCAAGTGGTCAATATTTTGATTTGCACATGTTTTGCTTCAAACAGGAATTGCATAGGCTTTAATTACCTCATTGTATTAGGACTTGGTATTTGTGGTACATTATTCGCATAGCTGCATTGCAAATTTGCATCAGTTGATTTCAAAACTTTTTCTATAATCTACACCTTTTATTTGGATTTGACAGAGTTCTACGTTTTACCTGAAAGACATGGAATATTTGGCCAGAAAAAGCTGTACCATCGTTCTATAGGCATCTATCAGGTTTATTTATTAACTTCTTCCCTTTTTCTTTATCTAAAAGAACATGTTTCTAAATAGCTGGTGTACTGTTTTGTTTTTTTAATTTCAGTATTCTATATAATGCTTTATGGAATAGGCTTCTGCTTTGGAGTTGTTATACTTTTGTTCTCACTCCAAGCATTGTCACTCCTTCAGCAGTAAACCCTTCCATAAATAGGTACTGTACTTTCTTGGGCATGCAGGAAAAGCGTCCTGTTTGCATGCAATTAGTTGCATAACAAGTTGCAATCAAGGTCAGGTGAGCAAATCCAGTTGAGCAAACTCTTTTCAAGTGAGGCTGATTTCACACATTGTTGCAGCAACTTCGGGCCCAATCCTATTAAACTTTCCAGCACCAATGCAGCCACAATGCAGCTCCAGGGTAAGGGAACAAACATTCCCTTACCTTGAGGAAGCCTCCATGCCTGCCGCCCCCCACCAGCAGGATGCAGCACACGCCCCATTGGCATGGCTGCATCAGCACTGGAAAGTTGGCTAGGATGGGGCTCTTAAGGTTTGGTTGCACTGCAGATCCCCTTCAAGTGAAGGTTTAACCGTAGCTCTCTGCACATACATGATACATGTATTCATCTCACCATTCTGTTGCATTACATTTTCAAATATCCACATCATGTTTGAAAAAGCCAGTGTCTGTTTTGTTACAGGCAGTTTGCATTGCTAGCTGGGTCACGTGGGGGAGGCCAATGACGCATTTCGCATCATCGCCCCGCCCCCACGGAAGGCGTCACTTGAAGCCTTCCAAGACTCATGGAGGACTCCATGTGCTCTGCGGCTGCTCATGCAGCCCTCTGGCTGCAAAAAAGCAGCCACGGACCTCAAAAAATCCACCACGGCTCCTTGCGAGGAGACTGCGGTTGTTACCCAGGGGCATTTGCTCCCCCTGGCCTCATTATAGGAACGCCACTGGTTGCAGGTTCCCATAAAACCATAACAAGGGTTAATAATATTTTACATATAGTGGAAAACTAAAGCAACTTTCCAAGTCATTGCTGGAAACTCAATCATGGACTCATGAATTGAAATTAGGGAAATGTAATCATTACTTGAATGCTCAACTTCTGGAAGAACAGATCAGGTCCAAGTTGATCCATGCGCTATCTGACTTAAGTTTTCCTAAACATGTCAAAATACTACATAGACCAAAGTGTTGAATGGTCATGTTCGCAGTGACCTAGTTTACCGGCCACTGCCAGATTATTTTGCAAACGAGGTTGTGCGGGGGAAGGGTTGTGCGTTGCGAAGTTGCTTATAGCACAGGAAACTTGACCTCTGTACTTTGGCTGTTTTTCAAAAAGTTCTAATATGGTACATGAGCTCTACTGTTCTTTAAGCCATGGCCATAAATAGACACAGTGCTTTATTTGCAATGGAGATCAGCGATAAGCCTCCGTGCGCAGAAGCAGCACAAAAGACACTTGTTAGGAAAATAGGTGCTGATTAATAAAACAACGTCACTCTCTTGCGGTTGGACGAAGGAGGGGAAAAAACAGTGACAGCCACTTCTGCTGGGGCTGAGAAAGACATCACGCTGCTGTGACGGATCTTGCAAGAACAGTGAGCTCCTCACAGCTGTTTATGAGGTGCTCTAGGGAGGCACGCTAAGAATAAGTTGACATCTATTGTGCAGCTTATAGTGTCTGAATGACTTTTACAACTGCAAAAGCCTGTGCTGCACATAAATTGATGTCAACAGTAAAGGCCAGATCCTTTCGAGCAAAATATTAATCCGCTAATCTGTTACGGGTGGTCAGTTTTGAAATGTAAACACTCCTCGGTTTTTTGTGTGTTTTTTTTTGAATATGTTAGGTGTTGCTGCCACCTTGTGGAAGACGGATCAAAAGAAAAATTCCTTAGAAAGTTCCCTCCCCCGCCCTTCCACACAGTGATCCTACCAGTGAAATGAGACGTGTATAGATATGATAGGCACACATGTTGTGTCACTGGGCTGCCTGCAGAGATTCTGGAAAAGAAGAAAAAGAAACTGTATCCTGAAAAAGAAGGGAACAGCCGCAACGCAGGCCAATCAGATATATTTAGTTCATTCTTTACAATCGTGTTTTTTTTTAAGTACAGTACTGCATGTGTATATGTGTAGGGTGATCCTAAGCATATTTACTCAGAAATAAGTTCTCTGGTAAGGGAACTGTAAATGGTAAGAAATAAGTGTTTAAGATTCCAGATTTATTTATTTTTAATTCCACTGTACAATTAAAAGAAAACAATTCAAGGCAAAAAATAAAAACCATCAAAAATCATTCATAAATTAAACGAACGGTTAAAAATGCAGAATCAGTATAAAACAATTGCACTTTTAAAATGCAAATATATCCCTTACAATAGTGCAGCTATTTAAAAAAATGTACAACTGTATGTACATTTAAAAACAATTTAAAATGTTCAGACTGGTCTATCGAATAATAATTAGAAGTTTTTTAAAAAAAATTAATAATTTAGCAATTTACTGTAATAGCTGGTTTCCAAATGAATACAAGATAGGCAATGTGTCATTTTTCAACAACCATTTTTTTTCTGTAGATTACCATATGTCTAATTTTGTTTCTTTGGGATTTAACAGTTTATCTTTTTTCTCAGTGAAGGACACATCCATAAGTAGCATTGATGATCTTCAGTTTGATTAAGCTTACATACACCAGTGAAATGACGTCCATGCTCACAGCTTGAGACAACTCCTGGACCCAGCTCTGCTACTTGAGGTTAATACATGTGGTCAGAGGTTGTTTTAATTCACCTGGCACCTTGCAACTCGATTATTGTTCATGGGAATGCGTTTGAAGGGTGCTTGGAAACTGAAGCTACAGGATGTGGTACCAAACTTTTAATGGTGCTCAACATTGTGAACATATAGGACCAATCCTTAAAAGCACTGCACAGGTTATCAATTAGTTTTCAGGCCTGATTCAGAGTTGACCTTAAGTAGGGATAAGCAGTTTCTCCTATAGTACAATCCTATGCATGTCACTGCAGAAGTACGCCCCACTAGAAACATATTCCCAGGTAAGTATGCTTGCAGTCCAAGTTATATTCCTTTATTGTTCTGAAGTTCCTATATCCCTTGGGGTGGATTTCAGAATATCAATAACAGCTTATGCACATCCACCATCATGTGTAAAATAAGCAAAAACTAATTCCCCTGTTTTCTCAACGAAAATACTTTTAACCCTCAGAGTAGAAGCACAATAATTGCAATCCTTTAGAAAGAAAAAACGAATTAAAAATCGTTTTTAAAACTAGAGATGTATTTATACCATGGGAGAGGTAATGTAGAACTCCAGCATAACTCTTCCAGTTTAAAGCAGGGACTTTCACTATTTACTATTTAATTGCCAACAATTGTACTTGGAAATTTAATTGATGTATTTTGTTTTTCCTCCCCACAGAAGTGTAATTGTGGAAGGAAGTGTATTTTTTAATTTAATCCCTCATGTATTCAACTGCAGAATTTTAAAGAATAATTACATATACATTTTTGTGTGTTTTGTTGGCCAATGCCAGGACCATTCTTTTTTCATGTTCATGTTTGTTAATTTCTTGCATTATTCTAGAAATATGTCTCAAAAGTCTGGAAGAACCATGTATTCCAGTACTGCTCAGTTTTGCTCAAGTAAATATTTTGGGACCCCCTATATTCAGGGAGGAATTGGCTGATGCAGATTCAGTTAGCACCTCTACTTTAAAGCACTAAATAATCTAGAGCAGAGGTTCTCAACCTGTGGTACGCGTACCACTGGTGGTACTTTGAGCGACTGCTGGTGGTACGCGACAGGCTGGTTCTTATCTGGTTTTCCAATCTCAGGTCTCACTTGCAATTCAAAGCATCTCTGACTTGCTGGTCTGCCTTTGGAACGCTGATCCCCCAAGGCCTCTTATCTGGACAGGCAGTAATCAGCTGCTGGGAACAGCAATCAGCTGCTAGAAGGTCTCTTATCTGCCATTCCAATCTCTCAGCTGCTTCTGCTTCTTATCTCCGATCTGTGCTGTTCGTACTGCTTCCTGTATATACACCACTGAGCCACTAGGTAGCACAGGCAAGAAGGAGCAGGCAAGCACAAAGCAGGAAAGCGTTTGGGGAAAAAAAAACCCACAGTGGTTTAATTGCTGCATTTGCTGACAGTATCGCCTATCTCTAGTGCATATACCGTGTTGTCCTGAGTATAAGACGCACCTGATTATAAGACGCACCCTTAAAGTTTGGTGCTATTAAAAAAAAATTAAATCACTGGCATGAAATTGCAACAGCCTGATTATAAGACGCACCCCTAGTTAAAAAACTTAAATTAGGAGAAAAAAGTGAGTCTTATACTCAGACCAATACGGTATTTATTTAAATTAAATATTATAAATAATTTTATATGTATATATATAAATATTTATTATATAAATAATAATAAATAACTTTATTTATTGACGCAGGTGGTACTTTAGAAAACTTAACTGTGACAGGTGGTACACCTGGCGACAAAGGTTGGGAACCTCTGATCTAGAACCTGAGTACTTGAAGGTGTGTCCTCTCCCTTATGTCCCCTCCAAGGGCTGGTCCATCTATGAGGCCAACTGAGATGGTTACCTTAGGCAGCAGTTTGGCATCCACCTCCATCTACCCACTCACCTCCACTGTTCCTCCTCCTCCCTGGATTGGAAAAGGAGGATGAAGCAGAAGAGAGAGGAGAGTGGTGGGATAGAGTTTCAATGCCCTAGCCCACCATTCTCCTCCACACTTTCTCTTCTGCTCCCTCTTTTTTATCCAGACCAAGGATATCCAGAAGCTGTTGTTGCATCACCAGGTAAGAGGGACACAACATTTGGCATGCCACCTCAGGCACCAGAAGGTCTTGGACCTGTCAACTACTCTATGTCCACTGGTGTTCCGAGGGTGGTGCAGAACCGTAAGTGGAGCAGGATGCCACTACATGCATGTAAGCGGCACCTCTCCCTCGCCGGTCAGAGCCATTCCCAGCGGACGATGGCTTACATGCAGGCTACGTACACACACATCCTACTTCACCTTTGGTTCCATACCACCCTCGGAACGCCAGTGCCTATGTCCATCTTATATAACGTGCCCTTGACATCTGAAGAGCAACAATTGTATATTCAGATTGGAGCCTTCTCAGTAGTGGCACATTTATCATGGAACTCTCTGCTGAGGTGGCTAAATCTGGAGGCTTTCTTTTATTATTTAGAATGTCTGTGAAGTTGTGTGTTGTTGTTTTTTTAATCATTGAGAAACTCTTGCTAAGCCTGAACCAGTTTTTGTTTGCGGTGTCGAAAAACTCAGTGCCTGAGCTCTGACGGGGGGGGGGGGTCCAACTGATGGCGTACCACTAGAGGTACCTCAAAGTACCACTGCTGGTACATGTACCACCGGTTGAGAACCCCTGATATTGATGATGATGATCTGTATTTATATACTGCCTTTATTGTCGTCAGATTTCTCCTCAGACTTTGTTAAAGGCAGTTTACATTGGCAGGCTTTTCTAAATCCCTGTTACAATAATGTTCTATTCTCATAGAACCCTTTTTCATTCTCCAGCTGTTTCCTTTCAACATTGTGGTTATCTCTCTGGCTGCACAGCAGACACCTTCCAAGCTTGCTCGACAGCAACTCCTCTCTCTCACAGAGGGTTAACACCGGTTATCTTGCTTGTCGGCAACTTCTTGGTGTCTCGTACTGGTTTCGTCTTAGCTTTTCTTCAGGCAGGCAGCAGCTCAACCACTAGACCACACCTCCTGCCCCACAGTACACAGATCAGTACACAGTGGTCTTGTTTTTGTCACTGTATGCTGGTTGCTGGTTTCAAGTGACAACTGTGTTCTGATGTGCCTGATTCCTCCTTCCCAACACATTCCTAGCTCTCAATTCAATGGCCAGATGTTGTAGTAACCCCCAGTAAGAGCTGTTACATCCAACCTCACCATACAGTACATCTATCTCATACGTAGACTGACATAGAGTTATATAATACCTTCCCAAGTCCATAGGGAAGGGTTGGATCTTATCCTTTCAGAGCCAACAATATAGCATTACATCCTTGCACAGAAACCTTACCTATTAAAACAAAATACAGCATTCTTCTGTAACCCCATTTGTGGGGACATGTGGGGAGAAGTTTAATTTCTACACAGAAGAGAGAAAAACACAAATATTCACACAGCACCAGTTGCACTTCAGATTAACACAACATTAGGCAGAACCATGTATATAGTCAACAATGTTTTGATCATTTGCATAGTGTTCCCTTAACCTTGCAGCCTGTAAAATAAATTTGGTGACAGCTCTAGTGATATCTTTTTGATCCTCATTTTTTAATGAATGATGAAGCAATACACCAATAGGTTTGTTCCGGGACAAATGGACTTGGCTAAACAAGTCCAACAAGTTCTCACATAGCTTCCAAAACAGCATATACTGAGCTAGATATTCTGCTTCTGTGGGGAGAAGTTGTGTTGCGGAGTTGTGTGGAGACACCATAGTCACTCTCCAATGGGTGCACATGGCATTTGCGCAACCACGGTCTACCCCAAAACACTCTTCAGAGCAAATATTTTTCCTGCTCAATGTAACAAAGCTATGCTGCATTGCTCTAAGAAATGGCAGCAACTTCGCCCAGACACATCATACTCCATCATGGAGTCCCTGTTGGCGAACATTGTACTCATGTGTCAACATTGTACTCAAGTGTCATTTTGCCACCCCTCCCCAACTTGCCGCTTGAAGCAGCCACTTCAGTCAGCCTCATGGGCTAGGCTGGACCTGATACAAGCATTTCAGAGAACCGAGACAATGAATGAATGAAGAAAGTTTTTCATGTATCATGTCTACAGTCTTTACTTTGTTTGACCTCATAAATAGCAAGTTGCTATTATTACCTTTTTGCACATGGGGATTTGGTCAAGGCCACACAGTAAAGACTGTTGTGTATGGGAAAAATGAGTTATCTTTGTTCACTATGAATCTCTTAATAGAACACTGTGACATCCAGAGGGTGGGTAGTCTGAAACCATACATCAGGAGAGCCATAAACTGGCACGTTTATGGGGACGTGTTTCTTGAGTGTTTTAAGACACACACCTCTCTCCCCCACATCTTATGGTGGAGACGCTAGTCAACACTTTGGAGATTGACAGTCAGCTATCTGAGACATTGTCTTTCCCATAGCATGTGATACAGCCCTGAGTGGGTTAGGAAGAATTTAAACTCCAAGTTCAAGGCCAATTATAATATCTACTGCACCAATAGAATGTAAAGCGCATTCAGTTGTAAGTCTCACCCTGAAAATATTCCACTTTTGCCTTGTAATAAACTAATCCAAGACTGCTCTAAAATGGCATGGCATGTTTTAAACTGCCAGATAATCTTGTGTCATCTTAACATATTTATCCTTTTGTAAGACAAATCCTGCTTTCAAGTCTTTCAATCAAGCATTGCAAATTTAAACATAGTGTCTAAATAATGATACAGGTTTGTTAAGGAGATTTTTGAAGTCTAAATCGGGGATGACTCAATTCTGAGCTTACATAGTTCAAACAAAAGGGCATAATCTGACATGACAACTTTAATGCCATGCCTATGCCTGTGGGAAACATGCAGTAATCCATCTACAGCCACTAGATGTCGCTGACACTCTGCAGTGTGGCTATTTGGAGATGGATTGGTTTCTAATATAATTCCATGCTTGGTTTTTAACGTTTGTCTGGAGAATGGTTTCAAATGTGCCACTTAAAACACTTTTTAGCCTCTCTCCATCTGTTGGTATGTATGTGTGAAAGACAGAAATGGAAGTTTAAATTCTCTTGTATCTGGTTTTTAAACTGATAGGTAACCAGAACCATTTGTGAGAGTTGGACCATAAGGAAGGCTGAACGCCAAAGAATAGATGCTTTCAAACTGTGGTGCTGGAGAAGACTCCTGAGAGTCCCTTGGACTGCTAGGAGATCAAATCAGTCAATCCTAAATGAAATCAACCCTGACTGTTCCCTGGAAGGACAGGTACTGAGGCTGAAGCTCAAATATTTTGGCCACCTAATGCGAAGCGAGGACTCTCTGGAGAAGACTCTGATGCTGGGAAAGATTGAAGGCAAAAGGAGAAGGGGAAGGCAAAGGATGAGATGGTTAGACAACATCACCAATGCAACGAACATGAAAATGAGCGAACTGAGGAAGATAGTGGAGGACAGGAAGGCCTGGCGGGATATGGTTCATGGGATCACGAAGGGTCGGATACGACTTAACGACTGAACAACAACAACAACAACCAGAACCATTTACAATCGCATCTCAATCTTGCTGCAATTTTTGTGAGAAAGTACAAGAGAGAAAGTACTCTATCTGAAGAGAAAGAAAGAAAGAAAGAAAGAGTACTTTCTCTTTCTTTCTTTCTTTTCTTTCTTTCTTTCTATCTGAAAGGTATTTTTATTCCTCCACTCTTCTCATATGGGAATTGCTTTTATAAAAACATGAAAACTTTGTTTCCCTGTAATGAAGTATCATATTTTTAAAGCTGGAAAAATCTTGTCACCATATGTTGCATTACCTAACAATGGATTCCACTGCAATAATTCTGGCATGCTGAGCTCCGAAGGAGGGGCACTGCATGTTCGGCAAGGAAGCACAACAGTAGCAGCGGAAGCTGCCACTCTCCTTGGCATTGGCCGCAGCTTTCCCTGAACCCACTGATGAAGAAAGCAGTTTCTGTGGCCAAAAAACACACACCCCACACTTTCAGTCCTTAATTCTCCATGTGGAGAATAGAGGTTCCTGCGAATACGCTACAGACACCAGCCATGTCTACACTAAGCAGGTGATAGAAAGTGTTGGAGAACAGAACCCAGGCTGGTGTCAGGGGTCAGCCAAGGAGGCAGGACCAGCCCATCCGTGAGGCTGACAGAGGCAGTTGGTAGGGGGCACCCGGCCGGCCGCCTTCATTCCCCATTTGCCTCCTCTGATCCTCCTCCCACCACACTTTCTCTTCTTCCTTTTCCAATTCAGAGAGTGGGAGGAGCAGAGACTGGTGGATCACCAGGTAAGGGGGCAGCATTTGGTATTCCACCTCAAGTGCCAGATTTTCAGAAGGCGTTTGACACGGTCCCTCATGAAAGGCTCCTGAGAAAACTCCACAGTAAGGGAATAAGACGGCAGGTCCTCTTGTGGTTGAAGACCAGGAAACAGCGAGTGGGAGTCAATGGGCAATTTTCACAATGGCGAGAGGTGAAAAGCGGTGTGCCCCAAGGATCGGTCTTGGGACCGGTGCTTTTCAACTTATTCATAAATGATCTGGAGTTGGGGATATGCTGCGAGGTGGCCAAGTTTGCGGATGACACTAAACGTTTCTGGGTGGTGAAGACCAGCAGGGATTGTGAAGAGCTCCAGAAGGATCTCTCCAAACTGGGAGAATAGGCAGCAAAATGGCAGATGCGCTTCAATGTAAGTAAGTGCAAAGTGATGTACATTGGGGCAAGAAACCAAAATTTCACATATACGATAATTGGGTTCTGAGCTGTCTGTGACGGATCAAGAGAGAGATCTTGGGGTGCTGGTGGACAGGTCGATGAAAGTGTCGACCCAGTGTGCAGCGGCTGTGAAGAAGGCCAATTCCATGCTCGGGATCATTAAAAAAAGGGATTGAGAATGGCCAATATCATTATGCCGTTGTACAAATCAATGGTAAGGCCACATCTGGAGTATTGTGTCCAGTTCTGGTCACCACACCTCAGAAAGGATATAGTTGAATTGGAAAAGGTGCAGAAAAGAGCGACCAGAATAATTCGTGGGCTGGAGCACCTCCCTTATGAGGAAAGGCTACAGCGTCTGGGGTTTTTCAGTCTAGAAAAAAGGCGCCTGAGGGGGGACATGATTGAGACATATAAAATTATGCATGGGATGGAGAGAGTGGATAGAGGGAAATTCTTCTCCCTCTCGCACAACACCAGAACCAGGGGACAAAATTGAGTGGCGGGAGAGTTAGAACGGACAAAAGAAAATATTTCTTTACCCAGCGTGTAATTCATCTGTGGAACTCCTTGCCACAGGATGTGGTGATGGCACCTGGCCTAGATGCCTTTAAAAGGGGTTTGGACAGATTCATGGAGGAAAAAACCATCACAGGTTACAAGCCATAAGCAACCTCCTGGCTTTGGAAGTGGGTTTTCTCTGTGGCAGCAGGAAACAGCTTATCTTGTATGCTGTGTGCTCCCTGATCCAGCAAGGCTCTTCTTATGTTCATATGTTCTTATGATGCCTTAGACTGGCCCTGTAAATTGGACACGGGCCAAGGTCCAAGGGCCCAATCCCACCAAAGGACCCACCTGGCTGGATTAACACTTTAATCCTCAGTATTGGTGGTAGTAACAGAACCCAATGTGCGCATGGGGGCCTCAATGGAGGGTTGGGTTCCAGTGCAGGCTTTTGTCCCAGGGCTCCTAGCAACCTGGTGCTGGCACTGACTGAACCTGAATCGAAAATATTTTGCCCTGAACTGGAACCAACCCCCAACCACAAAACTGGTGGTAACTGGTTCAACATAAGCAGGTCAATAATCACACACACATAGCTTTCAATTGTAAGCTTACTCAGCTATTTTCCTATTGTTTAACCTGTTGCATGTATTTTGTTTGTAAAAATCCTTTTTAAAAATTCAAAAATAAACAGGGTGCTGTTTTTAAGCAGCACTTTCTCTCAAGTGAAATAGTTTCCATCTTCATTTTATAGAGTCAGTTACATATTGCCTGCAGAAGAGTTCGATAGGGTTCTTCGGCATGAAATCTATCTAAACCAGTTCAACATGTCCGAACCAGTTACAGAACCACTTTTTGAAAGTTGGCACCTAAACCAGAGAGTTTAAAAATGCTGCTGAACCTGAAGTGGGACTGAACCCAAATGTGTAGTGTGGAAGCTCCCTAATTTCTGGAGGTGCAGCTTCCCTCAAGTGTTTGCATGACATGCTACATCTCTCTGCTGATATTCCTTCTTGGCACTACGCAGCTACGCCTTCACAGTCCAGGAGCCCTCTTCTCTTTTGTATTTCTCCCCCCCCCCCGCTCTTTTGGAAGCTGGCATTCCAACTCTGGAGTATTCTTGCCTGCTGTGTCATCCACTCCTGCCCCTCCCTTGGTCCCCGAGTCGAGTCCCTCCCTTTCCAGCACAGGGTAAGTGTCCTGTTGCTGTAGATTTCTTCTCTCTGTCCTTCTTTACAGCCTCCTCTAAGCATTTTCTTCCCTTCTCCTCCTTTCCCAGGTAAGTGTGACAAAGATTTTCCTTGTGATCAATAGTTGGTAATGTGACCAATAGTTTGGAGGTGGCTGTGGGAGAGTTTTCTTTAAAGAAAACGTTTGGAACCATTTGTTTCATTCCATTAGAAATACATTGCTGACAATTGGGGGAAAGGCAGAATGTAGACCATTAACAGTCTCACTGAAGCTCCGTTAAAAGCGGCAAATGAAGTTAGTGTTTTTAGAAGGAAAATTAAAGCAGAATTAGGCCATTCTTGTGTGTTATCAAATAAATGTAGTGCTTTAAAAAAATCATCATCATCATGACTCAGATAAATCCAAGGTAAGAGACAGGAGCCTAACATCTTTTTCTTCGGAAGTTTCCATTAGTTTGAGAACTGTTTGTGATTCTTACACTATGGATTTCACGTAAATTTTGAATTCATTATGAAATGCCATTTTCAGGGTTCATTTTCACAATGCCAGAAGAATTTTAACTCTAAGTAAAAATAGATAGAAAAAAAAAGATTAAAAAAAAACTATAAGTAATGGTACGTATAAGTACAAAAAAGTATAAAAATATAGTTATTGTAAATAAATATAAGTACACAGAACAATCAGCATAGAACACTGACAAGTTTATCTTCTCCATTGAGAGAAAACTATAATGTAGGCCTGG
The DNA here is from genome assembly GCA_026170595.1 of Plestiodon gilberti rubricaudatus. NCBI lineage: Eukaryota > Metazoa > Chordata > Lepidosauria > Squamata > Scincidae > Plestiodon > Plestiodon gilberti. The sequence goes on from JANXHW010000001.1 coordinate 70,511,188, forward strand.
TGTTTATTTTTCACTCAGTTACTAAGATCTTCCTGTGGTGAGATGGTAGAGAGGTTTTTGTTGGTGGATATCAAGAATAAAGTCAGTATCAAGGGTAATCACTATCATCCGTCATTTTTAGATATGCTTAAAATAACTTGTGACTTCAGAGCAGGTGCCATGTGACGTTCTGTGGGATTCAAAGGGGCGGGGGGGAGTGCTAAAAATAGACAAGTCCTGCAGACCCTCCTACTGAAAAAGAAGCCCTTGAGACAAGAAAAGTAGCACTTTCTGTAATCCATCCCTGCAACAAAGAGCAAGAACCCAAGCACATATTTAAGAACATTTGCATTTGTGGTTGACCAGTTGTTCAGAAACTATTCACATGAGTGCCAAGTGTTATGAATTGGTAACAGGCATGTACAGTATTGTATTACTGCCAGAGTGTGTTGAACTGGGAGCATATTACAGTACTGCCAGAGAGGGAGAGAATTATCATGTTGGATAAGTCAGAGCACACGCTTAACCCCTTATGAGTATTTGACATGTATGCTGACTGTGTTGTTAATGGTCAGCAGCCACTGGTTCAGCCACAACCTTTTGAAGTGTGTCTAATACTTGCCAAGAGCACAGTTGTTCTTGTCACGTAGCCTCCCGTTGCAGCTGCAGTACATGAGGTACGATATTACCAGACTGTAGTCAATGAGGAGATGTGAGGGAAGAGATTGAAACTGAAATTACCTGTATGTGTGCATGTGCATGGGCGCCAGGGCCTCTGAGAGGGGGGTTAAGGGGGTACAACCGTACCCGGGCCCAGGGCCAAAAGTGGGTCAAAAAGGGGGCCCTGGAGCAAAAAAGGGGGCCCCAGGAGCCAAATTTACATGATGGGAAGTGGTCCAAAAGAAACTTTGTAACCCCTGATAAAATTCCTCTGGCCCTGGTGTGTGTGTGTGTGTGTGTGTGTGTGTGTGTGTGTGTGTGTGTGTGTGTGTGTTCATTTCTTAAGGCTGCAATCCTATACATGCTTTGAACACAATGGGACTTACTTCTGAAGTAAACAGGCATTGGATTGCACTGTCTTTCTGCCTAATGGTCAGCAGGCCCTGCAAACAAATGTACCTGCCGTTCCTCTTTCTACAGAGAGCGCTTTGGCGGTCCAGTCCTAATAACACTGAGCAATGTGGTTGTCTTCTTCTTTTCTCTTTTCCAGTTCTGTTCCCATCTTCTCCAGATACAAATAAGAAAGTTGTAGCCCTCCCGCCTGCCCCAGGTCCCAGAAGGCTTTAAATTAAGCCTTCCAGAAGTGCAGGGGGCGGGGCAATGATGCAAAAGGCATCGTTGCCCCTCCCCTCCCCAGGGCATGCTAACAATGCCACTGGGTGGGGAGAACTGTGTCATTTGTGTGTACCAGTAATGTCACAGACACTGTCGAATTGACATCTTGGCATTTGCCCAGAATGGTAAAAATACAAACCAGCTTGTTCTCTCTCTCTCCTAGAAAAAGCCACAGGCAGGGATGAGAAATGAAGACAAAAACAATCAGATGTTGGCCACCTTTGTAAGCAGAATAGATCAGGGGTTCTCAACCTTTGGAGGCCCGGGTACCCCCAATGAAGGTCAATTTTTTTCAAGTACTCCCAGCTAAGTAGCATAATTAATTAGCTAATTTACATAAATTGCACAAAAATACACAAAAATGCTAGGATCTCTTTTAAAAAACACACAGCAATAAGATACATGCACAAAATGCACAAAAATGCCAGGATCTCTTTAAAAACACACAGTAATAAGCTTGATCTCAAAATGCACAAAAAATTGCCAGGATCTCTTTAAAAAAAACACAAATTCCTCTCCCAACTCCCCCCCACCCCAACAAAGCACTTTTCCCATGTTAGAAACATAATCCCCACGTATAAAACTCACCAAATTCCTCTCCCAACTCCCCCCACCCCAACAAAGCACTTTTCCCACGTTAAAAACATAATCCCCACATAGAAAACTCACCAAATTCCACTCCTGCCGCAGCCCAGGAAAACGAGCCGCAGCCAGGGAAAAATTAAAAATCCCCCGTGCCCTGCCGCCATCTTGAATCTTGTGATATTTTCGCGCATTTCAACGTGGAGGCGACCAGGAAACAAGGTAAGGGAAGCTAACGGGGCAATTTCACGGTTTTCTGGTCCCCATTATCAGCTGCTGATCGCAGCAGCTGATAACGAGGACCATCCCGCGTACCCCCAACCTGCGGTCCGCGTACCCCTGGGGGTATGCGTACCACAGGTTGAGAACCTCTGGACTAGATGGTACCGTTGTTGACCTCATGCCATTGTAACATGTGTATTTATTCCAGAATCAAGCATGGTTTTTACTCCTCACTCCACCCTTTGGTGAGATGTCTCTTACAATTCTTATAAGATTGTATCAAAATTCTTCATATCTAACTAGAGTGGAAGACAACTCTCTGAGTACCTCCAGTGCAACATGGAGTACCTCCAGGCTAAACATTCTTTCTTTTAGGGTCTGTATTGCATTTCTCTCAATTTATATTTCTAATTTCTTGGCACCACTACTTTACAGCCCAATCCTGTATAAGATACGGTGGCTGGCCTAAAGGACCGGCCATCCTATCCAGGTCCCGGGTGCATTTTATTTTTGAAACATTCAGTATGGTGAAGTACTTACTTAGGGCAATAAGTTACCCAATTAGCTTACCCAATTCCCAATTAGCTTACCCAAGTTACCCAATTCCTACTCAACTCCCCATGCAGTGATGCAGCTATGCCAATGTGGCATGTGCTGTATCCTGCGGGGGGAGTTTTGGGCCCTGGAGGCCTCCTTGGGGTAAGACTGTACTGGCCCACTGCATCTACTCAGACTTGTGCCAGCTGTGGTGAACTGTGAAGCTTGGAAGTGCAAAGCACAAGCCAGAAGGAGGGCTGCACTCGGAAGGCAAAACATCTCGAGCATGAAAGGTTCTGTATAGGAATAGAACAATATTGTAAAGACCCTTATCAGGTCTAAAGATAGCCTGCCTATGTAAGCCGCCTTGAATCAATCTGATGAGAAATCTGACGATGAGAAAGGCGGGATATAAATACAGAAAAATAAAATAATATCACTGGCGCAAGTCCTCATGAACCCAGGTCAGGGGATCGAGACCGGGAAAGATGATAGGATATCGTCATGTGCCATCGCTGCCAATACCGCCTCCTACCTGGCCCCGATTTGCCCTCCCCATCCCCATTACCACCCCATTCTTCCCCTCCCCACCCTGTTTCTCCTCCTCCCTGCCTCCCTTCCACTCCCCATGCAGTCTTGCTGGCGCTAGAGGGCACCCTCAGTTCACTGGCACACAGACCTGGCAACTCACTGCTTCTGGCAGCGGCCAGACCACACCAAATGACTTGCCACATTGTAAAAGGCTTTACGTTACCAGAATGGGCGTTCTAGAGGTGTAAGGCCCAAATAGGATTGGGCCATAAAGTGGAGTATTTGGAGTGACTTAGGCGGTATAGTTTCTGTTTCTTCACAGTAGATTGTTCATAGAAGTAGTACACCCAAATTTATTCCCAAATGATAAAAAGTGGAATAATTTAATGTTCTGATCGTTAAGTAGAATCTTTCCAGATGGGAAAGTAGAGTAGAACCTTAGATTGTTAAGTAGAACCTTTCCAGATGGTCAGAGGAGTCAAGTGAGTACTAGTAGGTGTCAGAACTGATGCCACAGGCACTCACCAACACATGCCTATGACACTTGTGTATCATAAACTAGCTGAGGAGATATGCTAGCTGAGGAGAATAATTTTTCTAGCAACAATGGCAGCCAATTCTATTTATTACTGGGAAAATATTGTTTCCTTGCAATAGAAATTCTAGTTGAGGGGAAAGTATTTGGATCCCCTTTCAGCAACTTCACATTCCTTGCACACAAAACAATAACCTGGAAAACCTTTAGTCAATTGGCCCTGTTACTCTAAGGGCCGAATCCTATCCAACTTTCCAACACTGGTGCAGTCGTGCCAACGGAGCCGTGCACTACATCCTGAGGGGGGGGGCAGTCACGGAGGCCTCCTCGAGGTAAGGGAACATTTGTTTCCTTACCTCGGGGCTGCATTGTGGCTGCATCCAGTAGCATAGCTATGTCTTCTGGTGCCCAGGGCAGTGACTCATGACGTCACACACACCCCAGTTCCAGAAGACCTGGAAGTAATTGGCAGTGACCTGATGCTGTCACCACCAATTACTTCCAGGTTGTGGGCCACTCTGAACAGCTGATCTTTTTTTTCCTTTTTCTTCTTCATATGTGAAGGAAGGGGGGGGGAGGAGCTGTCCACTCAGAGCAACTTGCAACTCAAGTGGTGGCAACAGTAGCAGTGAGGATACAAAAAGATAGGTCATTGCCCCCCAGCCCGTCACCCTCCGGCTCCAGCCAGCCCCTCTCTACTCTAGCGTTGAACAGCTGGTTGCAGTAGCGTCACTAGGACGCGCGTCACCCTGGGGCAGGGGACGCGCGTCACCCTAGTGACACTCTGACATCACGGCGCAGGGGGGCGACCCGGCTCCCCCCCCCGCGTCTCCCTCCGGACGCTCCGAGGCCAGCCCGGGAGCCAGCCTCGGAGCGTCCGACCCCGTCGGCGCTCCAGGGCCTTCTGAAAGAAGGCCCAAGCAGCGCGTTAATACGGGTATTTTTTTACAATTTTCGCGCATGCGCAGAGACCGTTTTGAGGGCATTTTGCCCTCAAAACGGTCTGCGCATGACGGGCACCAACGGGCGGCCTCGGAGCGTTCGGAGGGTGTTGCGCGTCACAGAGGTGACGCACGCGGGGGTGCGCGCGTCACCCCATGGCGCGCGTCACCCCCAGGCAGCCCCCCCGCCACGCTCCAGTGACGCCAGTGGCTGGTTGGCACTATACATCAAAGCGCTAATCTAGCACCAACAGGTCCTCATGAGGTTTTCACAAACTCGGAAGTGTGGGACTTTCAGTTTTATGTAAAGGGTTGTGTGAAGGAAGGACACTTCCAGGTTTGAGGAGGTCTCCTTCATTTGCACAACCCCGTTAAGTTAAACCATGCTAATAGCACAGTAAGGAGGCAGATGATCTGCTTTCCACTCACTTATAGTGGACAGAAAGAAGATCAATGCAGCTGGCATTCGTGGTGGGTTCAAGGGAGCAGCAGACTCAGGGTGAAGGGTACTGAATCTGGTGCCCCCCGCCGGCCGCCCCTCCCCGCGATCTGTCACTGATGCAACCCGCATCACCTCGCCTCAAGAATGGGACGACGCACCTGCTGATGCTGCACACAGGAACAAGGGAACATATTAAAAAATGATATCCCTCATCTGAAGTGGTACAGCCCACCCTACCATCCCAGAATCCTACGATGTCATTCTGCTGCATGTGTTGACCAGACCTAACTCTCTTATACAAAGTGATGTAAAACTACTGCTTGGAAAAGGAGAAGCAGTATCTGATCTATACTGTGAGAAGATTGAGGGGCCGTACCAGTTAATCTATAGATATGCCATCATCTCGGACATATTAACATTGAATAATAAAGTGATAATTCATCTTATCAAATAGTCCTAATTATCTCAGACCCGGGTCTCTCATGTTAGTTGTTCTTCACTCATGTGCCTTGCTTATTCCCTAAAGACCAACAGCAAATTTTATCTGGGTTTTCTTTGGAAACAGTATTTTGTTTCAGCATAATAGCAACTGACAATCCTTCTGTTATTTTGGGAGTTCTGAATGCACAGCACCTGCAACCACCCCTAGAAGATCAGCTGGGCTTACTAAAGGGAAGGCAATGAAAAAAAAAAACAAGCTAATTGAACTAACTGGGATCATGCTAGTCCCAACGCTGGCAAAGCTCAAAACGAGGTTCAGCTATGTATAAAGGATAGGGGAACTTCCTGAGGGGCAATTTTTTAATGAGCTCTTCATCACAGATTCCAGCTTACTTTTTGATGGAAATAATTAAGCACAGATGTTTCACTGACATAACTGCAAACACAATCAAGTGGACTGAATACTGCTAACTGTGAATGCCTGTCACTATAGATGTCAGCTCTGAGTCTTGAACAGATTACATTCCCTCCTACTTTTTATGTGTATTTTTTATGTCGATGGTGCTGCCATTAACATTGAAAATCTGCTTTTCCCACTGGGGATAATTAGTTTCAAATGCTCATATGATGCATGTGCCCACAAGGGCACATAACATCCAACAGCTAAGTATACACTCTTTCTGCCTAGTACAGAGGTCTGCTATGCAAGGTGAAGTTAATAGGATTGATTACAAGTGTCATCATCACACCAATGCAGTACAGCAAGTCCTCACTTAAAGTTGTCAATAGGTTCTTGAAAACTGCAACTTTAAGCGAAATGACTTATAATGAAACCAATTTTACTGTAGGCTAATTGATATATAGTACTCCCCCTATATCCACTGGGGATATGTTCCAGGCCCTTCCGTGGATACTTGAAACCGTGGATAGGAGCAAACACCCCCTCCATGGTTTCCTGAGGGCCCCCCACCCTGCCTCCCCTGCGGGCAGGCATGCGCGCGCCCTCAGCTCTTATTTTTCTTTCAGCAAGCTTTGTTTCTTCCTTAAAATAAACAGAGAAGCAGCCTCCATTGCAGGCAAGTAGAAGTTGTTAACCTTACAGAACCTCTCTAGGACTTAGTCTCGTTCTACTTGCCTGAAATAAGCAGCCAGAGGCTGCTTCTCCTGTTTGTTTAAGGAAGAAACGAAGCTTACTGGGGAAAAAGTAAATGCCTGGGGGGGGGGGTTCCCCACGATCCATGGATAACTGAAACCGTGGATCGCGAATCCGTCCACCTATCTCACAGGGTTGTTGTGAGGACAAAAAGGAGGGGAGGAAATATGTACACCACTCTGAGCTCCTTGGAGGAAGGGCAGTATAAAAATGTGAAAAATAAAATAAAATAAAGACCCAAAACACTTCTAATATTAAACATTGAAATAAATGTGAGCTTTCCAGGCCAAAGAACACCCACACAGACATGGGGAGAACGTTCAAACTCCACACAGACAGTGGCCCCGGCCAGGAATCTATTCTTTTTCTCAACAACTTTAAAACAAAACGGCTTATAAAGAAACAACTTAAGTGAGGACTTTCCCCGGGTTTGTCCATAAGCAAAATGCTGCACAGGTTTATGATCATTCAACTCAATGAGTGCAATAGTTTAGCTGCACAGCAAAGCTACATGGCTTTGCAGATTGGTCTGTTGAAAAATAGTACTGTATATAAATATTAATAGTACACATGAGTGGTCACAGAGCGGACTATTCTCATCCACAAGGATCCCTTTTCATCAGTGCAATACAACAAGCACAAAATGGAAGTATTAACATTTTACATCGCAAGGTGTATAGCCCAAAGAGTCCCTTGCTATGAACACCAACGTAACTACAGTGTCACCCAGCAACCATGCAAAACAAAGGCATGGACCAAGCATTGCCACAGAAACAACTGCAGTTTGTCCGCATGCGCATAGGCCACCCAGGGAACAGGATAGCAAAAGGACAGTGAGAAAGAGATTGAGTACAGAGCCCAGCATACACAGCAGCAAACACTAGGCTTAGGTTTTGAGTGAAGCTTTCATGGCCAGCTACGATTTTCCAGGACAAAGGATTTATAGGTAAAAAAAAAAGCCATGTAAAATACTTTTAAAAAAACTAAAATTTGCATTAAAAACATCAAAATTCACGATACTTAAAAGATATTACTGATGCTATTCTTAATATCTTTTTTAAGTATCGTGAATTTTGATGTTTTTAATGCAAATTTTAGGTTTTTTAAAAGTATTTTACATGGCTTTTTTTTACCTATAAATCCTTTGTCCTGGAAAAACTAGGCTTAGGATTGCCAACCCTCCAGAATTGGCTTGGTGCCTCCAGGGATCAGCATCCAACTTCATGTGATTACTGAAAGCAATCGTGGAGATGCTAACAAGGTCTCTGGGAATTTCCAACATCGCACTGGAAAAAAATATATGTCCAGGAATAGCTTCAGACAGAGCTGGCAACTTTAACTAGGCCATTATAGAGAAGGACCATATAGCTCAGTGGTAAATGACATGCCTTGCATAGAGAGGATCCCAGGTTCTGTCTCAGGCCTCTCCAGTTAAAAGGATTTTATATAGCACATGGCTGGGGGCGGGGGGGGGGAATCAATGGTCTGACTCAGTACAGAATTTGTGTAGTATGTTCATAGATTGCCTAAGAATAGGACAGGGATGTGGATCAAGTCTCTGACTCCAAGTCTCAAGTCAAGTCCCAAGTCTTTGCCGTCAAGTCCCAAGTCTTTGGTTGCGAGTCCCTATCTATTTAATGGGGAAAACGGGTTTAAACCTAAATAAAATTCTACTTGTCGTAAAAGGCTCTAAGTCTCTAATCGAGTCTTTCGAGTCTTTTACATTCGCCGAGCCAAGTTCAAGTCAAGTTATTGATGAGACTTGAGTCTGGCTCAAGTCCGAGTCAATAGACTCAAGTCAGCATCACTGGAATAGGATGCCACGTTGCTTGTGCCAAATGCAGTACGCAGCTACCCTTCACAGGCTCTATTCTTGATTATCAGCGTGTTTGTCTAAGACCTAACTTTGTTTGCTGCTAGAAAATATCCCAAGGATGGAGGATAGCCACGCTGCCAATCACCAACCTGGACAGCAACCACCACCTCCTCCTCCTCCCATAAAGAGCTCTGAACTGCTGCCTGCTCAGAATGGCTTAGAAGAGAAACCAAGTGAAACGTCACCTTCCAGGCCTCTGTCCCCTGAGAACGCAGCACATTCTGCAGCCGAAATAAAGCTCTGTGATATATCTGAGGAGTTGAGCCGACAGCTGGAGGACATTATTAAAACCTATGGGTCAGCTGCCAGTCTAGTGGAAGAAAGAACTACTAAAGCAGCAGACAAGCCAGAGAAGGGAGAATCATTTAATCATGAGGACGGAGAATATGAAGAGGCCCATGATGAGGCTGAGAAAGAACAGCTCGCTTCTGGGGATGCCTCTGGATCAAAGGAGTCCGGTACTCATAAAGAACAAAAGCTGGAAAAGAAGATCCTGAAGGGACTAGGCAAGTAGCTACTTGCGTAACTGAAATGCAGAACTTAATGACTCATTGGCTATATTGGGAAAGGCGCCACTGTGGTCTCTGTAGAGTTTCAGTGTTTGACACTGATAGCACAGATTTTCTTCTCATCAGTGCCAAGAAAGCATAATTCTTTTGTTGTTGTTGTTGGAAACAGTGCTTCCTTTGATTAGTTAAATGCTTAAAAGTATAGAACGTATACAGTGGCAATGTTGCACACAGTAAGGAAACACCTAACAATTGATGGTTGATGATTGCATTAATATTAATAATCCACCCCAGTGGATATTCAGTTTATTCCACCCCAGATTTGCATATTGGTGAGTGATGTGATGCACAATGCAGCTTTGAGGTTGGAAATAGTTGATCTGGACTATGAGTGTTTCTGCCATGGTGAAACCTACAGCTGGAGTAGTTCTTTCATCACTGTGACAGCTCGTACTTGCACCAAACATCACAGCACTAATTACTTCCAGGATAGGAAGCATTCCAACAATATACGTACAGCAGAACGCCTTATCAAAATTTCCTTCACAAGCCCTTGTGTAGATTTGAAAAGAACTATTGCACATTAAATGCTACTGAAATACAGAACCTGAAGCAAACCAGGGGTAGCTTCAAGTTGTTCCCAAAGCTTGAGCACTCTTAACGCTGATCTTTATTTCTCAGAAGTACATCCTGTAAAGATGGCCTTTATATCCTTCCTTTGTTACTCACTTCAGGGAAAGAAGCTACTCTGCTCATGCAACATTTGAACAAGCTGAATACACCAGAAGAAAAGCTGGACATTTTATTTAAGAAGTATGCTGAACTGGTTAGTATAGCCATTATGAGTTTTTGGTGGGGAAAGAAAAAGCTCCACTTGAAAAGATGGTTTTATCCCACTTTTTCTTCAAACCCTGTGAGGTAGGTCTGGCTGAGAGATTATGACTGGTCCAAGTGCACTTCGCAGATAAGTGGGGATTTGAACCCAGGCCTAACCCAACATACAAGCCCAGTGGTTCCCAATCCTTTTTTTTTTTTTTTTTTTTGGCCTCGCGACCCACTTTTGATACAGAGCTCTGCAACTTGGAAGTTTTAGCAGTGGCATGATGATGTGATGACATCATCACATCACTACCAAAACTTCCACATTGCCGAGCTTTCACATTTTTTTACATGAACAGCCAACCACCTGAACCTCTGCTCAGCAGTCTTCGGCCACTCTGGGCCTCGTTGCGTCATGTTCTCTCTGAGAGAACAGAGGCAGAGGTTTGGGCAGCCAGCTGTTCACATAAAAAATGCAAAAGCTCAGCATTTTGAGACTTTTTTGAGGAAATTGAGGCTCGGGTGGTGGGCTGTTCGCGACTCACCAAAAATCGGGTCATGACCAACCTGTGGGTTGTGACCCACAGTTTGGGAACAGCTGTGCTAGCCCCTACACACCATGCTGGCTGTATCTCCCACATGCTATATGGTTGCCAGATTATACCATAAAGATTCCCTTTGTGATTCCTGCTGAAGTTGCAAGTGTATTTCTCTCACCTGCTCCCGTCATCTCACCTGGTCCTCCCCCTCCCCCCAATATGCAGACTATAGCAGCTGGTGGGGAGGAGTTGAGATGATAGAATTAGCGTGGGGGAAGGGGCTAAGCTTCAGTAGCCTCATCGCCTACTTCATCAGAGACCTTAGCGGTAAAATATTGATCTCTGGGTTGCTATGTGGCAACCTTAGCTGTTATACCTCATGCTGTCCATATCCAGAATACTTGGGGGGGGGGGTCTAAATTGAGGTGGAGGAGAAAAATAGCAAGTAGGAAGAATGTTTCAAGAGTACAGAGAAAGAATAAAAATGGTGATGAATTGATGTGGCAGAACATTTGCAATGCATGTGATGCATGTCCAACCTAGTTTGGTAAAGTTGGACAATAATGACAGAAGAAACATGTTTTGACACTCAAGGCAGAACCTTTTACCTTTTCCGGGGAGGGGGGAATGAGCACGTGAGATTATTCTTTTACGAACATAGACTGAATAGGTACAGGATTAAAAGCCATGTGTGCAGACAAAAATATATTTAAGTTAAAAACAGATGATAAGATCCAAACAATGTTTAAAACATGTTGACATTATTTAGTACTGTATTGCTTTTGTGACGAAGGCCAGCTATGAACAAGAGGCCACTTCTTGTGAAGTGAATGTTTTGTTTTCAGCATCAAGTTACATTGGTATTATTTGGGGCTGACCTCATGCCTTTGGGCATCATCTATTGTAATTTGGAGCCATTTCCTTGGACTGATTGCTTTATCCTGCATTTTAAAAAATGCTCTGATTAAACCCTCACTTTTCCAGGGCCTTTCATTTTTCTATAGGAGATAACAGTCCTTCTTTGTGCCGTGGATGGAGGTGGGGAGGAACAACTCAACCCCTTAATGGCACTATGCCTGAGCTGAGGTGGATGAATTCAAGGGAACTAGTGAAGAAACTGGCAATGATGTCATTAACTAATTTTAATCCTGTGCTTTTAACAGCATCATGAGCCTTATGCAGACTGTACAAATTAGCATACAACAATATATAGAGGGCCACCAAGATTGCACTGATTTAGTCCCACCACCAGCCAGTGACCCATGTTCCGGTCCCCATGATCAACATTTGCCTGCAGTGACAAATGCTGGGATGGCCATCGTGGGACGAAACTCTTCCTAGGTTCAGCATCTGCCATTGCATATAAATACTAACTATGAGGGGGGAGGGACCATGGCTTCAAAAGCACTCATCATTGGCAGGAGCAGGGCTAACCCCGTGTGATAAAACTCTTGTAACAAATGCAAAACCATTTCTCTGTTTGCTATAAAACCAAAACTATTTTTGAACAGTTATGAAAATGTGATAAAGTGTTCTCTGTTGTAACCCAGAGCTCATTTTCCTTGGTAGAAATTATTGTTGCTGTTTTGTCTCCATCAGTTAGAAGAACATCGCACTGAACAGAAAAAGCTAAAATATCTGCAGAAAAGACAGGCACAGCTAATAAAGGAGAAAGACCAGTTGCAGAGCGAACACAGCAGAGCCATCCTGGCCCGAAGCAAACTGGAGAGTCTCTGTAGAGAGCTGCAAAGACACAACAAAACCCTGAAGGTGATGCTAATAAGAGCATGTCTATAATATCAACCTGTTTTCAAACAGGATTAAACTGCCCTGGCTTCCAATCAAGGAACCGTAGAAACTGTGGACTGTGAAAGGGCTAAATTGTTAACAAAGCACTGGGCCACGTTATACCTTCTTTTCTTTGAGAATATCTCTTGCCTCAAGTATCGTCTCCTGCATTTCTAGTTCTATGCTGAAGGGGCTGAACCAGAAACCCAGGGTTATGCCCCCAGACTTAGCATGTGGTGGATTTACCCAGTATTCCTATGAAAAGCTCCATGGGTTCTCCAAGGAGAACATACGAAAACTGGTGCCATGTCATAGAACTTTCTGTTGCCCCTGATTAAAGATGACAGCTGTCCCCCCCTTTGAAGGGCAGGTCGTGAACCGCTTAAGGTGGTTGTGTGCTCTGCTTCTTAGCACAACACCAAACCGCACAAGTGTGTCAAGTGACAGAATTGTCTCCATTGTTATTATGCCAGTGTGTATACGCCATTCTCTTTTCTAAAAGTCAGTTACGGTTATTGTCATCAGAAGTGCGGTTTTCACATGAAATTACTATTCTAATCTGCCTCTAGGCCGGATGGCAGCTCCGTTCCATGTGTTCTCTTTTCTTCTTGCCTGCAGTATTTTAGCACTGAAGTTCTTTCTTTCAGATCATGCAGATGGTCTTCTGTTCCAAGGCCAAACATAGAAAGCAAAATAACCATTAAGCAAGATTACACTGCCTCTGCATCACTATGCTAACTGAGGATAAAGCAGGCATAGATAATTAACCAAATTTTGATAAACTAGTTGGCCACTGGTAAGAACTTATGACACTTCAGCTTGTGTTTGTATTTTCCACATGTATGTGATAACATTATACCAGCATTATACCAACCACTTGCCAAGCTAGGTTTCTCCCAGCCTGTACCTAGGCTGTGCCTCTGATTCTTTGTACTGTATCTATGTGCAGGACTGAACATTTGTCTCAGCTGAAATTCATCTTGTTTGAATAGACCCAATGATCAAGACTGTCAAAATCCCTTAGAATCCTGATATGGTCTTCCAGGGTGGTGTTAGCTACTCCTCTAGCTTCATGTCATCTGCAAGTTTGATAACCCCCATGAACAGCACGTGATAACCCATGAACCCGTGAACAGCACGGGCCCCAAGACAGAGCCCTGTGGCACTCCATTCAGTATCTCTCTCTCCAGCCACATGGAGCCATTTATTAGCACTCACTGGAAATTGTTGTTTAACCAGCTTTGAACCCACCTAACAGTAGTAGCATCATCTAGCCTACATTTTACCATTTTATCCACAAGGATATCATGCTTTGCTGAAAACCAGGTACACTATGATTATGGCATTCCAGCAAATCTACAGAGAAAGTGTAGGTGCCATTGCTCTATGGCTCAGCACTTCTCTGCAGCAAAATTGGCAATGAACCACAGACACAGAAGGGGAGGGGCCATGCTCAGTGGTGGAGCATATGCTTTTTATGCAGGTCCCAGGTTCAAGGTCTGGCATCTCCAGGTAGAATAGGAAAAAATTCCTGTCTGAACCCCTGGAGAGCCTCCGCCAGTCTGTGTTGTCAGTACTCAGCTAGGTGGGCCAATAGTATGATTCCAACTAAGGAAACTTCCTATGAGGACAACTTTAAATTTTCCTTTACAAATAGTGCATATGTAGCACCATGAATGGGATCAGAACTGTGGTGAGTGCAAAATACTTAAAAAACAAAAAACAAAAAAAACCTCACCCCTAACACAGTTTCAAGTCACTTTGTCTTGTCCCCATCCCATTTGCTGTCTGGTTAAACTCGGGTTAATTTGATTAATTTAGATCAGGCCCAGCTGCTAACATACCACCAGCAATGGTGTGGTGGCTTTTGCTTGTAGGAGATCCCTTGTTCCCAGTTCCACGTAGTCACAGACTGGTTTTCCATTCCTAAGACTTAGACCATTAGTTATTGCCTTCTCTGCCAAAATATAAGCAATTGACAAATAAACCTTAGCAATTAAAAGGAGAAAAGGGAAAGAAAAATAGGGGGGGGGGAATTACAGCAAGAGATATTTGAGCAATCAAAAGTAAGTTAAATGTTTTATATTTCATACAGGAGGAGACTCTTCAGCGAGCACGAGAAGAAGAAGAAAAGAGGAAGGAGATTACCAATCATTTCCAGGGCACACTGAATGACATCCAGGCACAGATTGAGCAGCAAAGTGAAAGGAATGTGAAACTGTGCCAGGAGAACACTGAGCTGGCGGAGAAACTGAAAAGCATCATCGATCAGTATGAAGTCAGAGAAGAGGTGAGAGCACTGTGTAAATAATAAGGGTTAACATCTCAGATCGATTACTGTGATCTCATCTCCAGCCTTTCATTGCATTAATTTACCTTGTCTGTTTTGGTTTTAAAAAAAACACCCCAGCATAGATAGCAGTGGCATTGTATGCATTCAACAACGCGTTTCAATTACCTAACTACAAATTTCAAGGGCAACTGCAAAAAATAAAAAAAAAAGTGTCGACCAGGAACTCTGCACCTCCATTTGGTGGCACAAATTTGTGGCTTATTAATTTGATTATTTTTATTGTGTTGATGATAGTTTGCTTGGTCCAGTGATAAAAGGTATTTTTATATATTGTAATCATTTTAAAATGTAAATTGTTTTCTAAATTTATGTAAGATTAGAAGATAATAATTGTGGTATTTTATACATGTTGTTCGATCCTATAGTAAAAGAGGTAGAGGTTTTGTTTCCTTGACTGTGTAGGTGTGAACATTACTAAATCTAAACATAACGTGCATTCTGATCTCTCTTCTTCTAGCACCTTGATAAGATATTCAAACACAGAGATCTTCAGCAGAAGCTGGTGGATGCTAAGCTGGAGCAGTCGCAAGAAATGATGAAAGAAGCAGAAGACCGTCATCAGCGAGAGAAGGAATATGTACCTATCTGTTTTATTCTGGACAGGCCCAGATCACCCCAAAACTACTCACTTTATACATTAATTCATCCTCCCGCATCTGAACTGATTCCTACATGGTCCATAAAACTGTAGGTTGGACCATAAGAAAAAATCCCAAAACTACATTCTGGTAATACCTTTATTACCAACCAAACCAAACAACCAAAGAGAGACAAACTTCTTAAGCAAGCTTTCAAGTTCCCCAGAACTCTTCATCAGTCTAGCTCAAGAGTTCTCAACCAGTGGTACTTGTACCACCCACCAGTGGTACTTAAGCCAACTGCTAGTGGTACTTGGACCACCGGACCGCTAGAACCCTACCCCAATAAGCACAGTGTTTTAACTCCCTGCCTTTGACTGAGCCTCTCAGGAATGCTGAGAAGGGCGGGGGCGGGGGTGGGGTGGGGTGGGCCCACCCTCTCCCACCCTCTCCCACCCACCCGGAGCCTCCTACCTGCGTTTTCTGGCCTCCAACCCCCCCCCCAAACCTGGAAGCAAGTAACTGGTAGTGATGTCATTGCCAGTCACTTCTGGTGGTACTCAGAAGGAGAATGGCACCAGAGGTGGTACTCGGCTGGGAAGAGGCTGAGAAGCCCTGGTCTAGCTGTTAAGAGAAGCAAAAAGGGGGGAGGGGTCTAGTGAACTGACTCCCAAAGGCCTGGTTGTTATAAAAGTTTTAAGATGATAAATTATGCTGATATGTGTTGATTAGCCTAACTAGGTGCTGATCTGAGGATGCACACAGGGCGTTGTTGACCCATTTTTAATGTCTCAGATTCCATACAAACACAGAGGAAGATGCTACCTGGTTCTTCCTCCCAGAATACCATCTATATTACTGGTCTAGCAGATTAGCCTGCAGTCGGAGTCTTCTGGAATCCTGGCTTGGGTAGGAGCAAGGACTGGAGCCATTATCAACATTCTGTTTGTGTCAGATGCGTACAGGGAAATTATTAAATAAAGCATAATTTTTCAGGAACTTGCTTGCACACTAAACAGTTTTTCGTTTAGCCCTGGTAGCATGTTGCTCTTTTTAGTGTTTTCAAAATCTTATTCACTGCTCCTTTGTTGTTTTGCAAAAGAGCATATGTATCGAACAGCTTAAAGCAAGGGCCATTACTAGCCTGCTTGGTGCATCAGCAGCAGAATAGCTTTGCTGCCCCCAGTGGCCAAACTGAACTATCTTCACTTCCTCCAGAGAGGCTCCACAACTTACTTATGAGCATCTTGTGTAAATAGCGTAATTGCAGAAACAAAGTTGGCCATGTGATAAAAATGAATACAGTATTCACTTCCCCTTATTATAACTGAAACATGCTTCGTCACACATTTCCACTGAAGCGCACATCTTATCCCCTGCTTGTTTTCTGCACTTCTAGTCCACCATACTTTTTAATTTTTCATTGCACAGTTGGAAACTGCTCCTAGTTGCTGAGGCTGGGATGTGCCCTCTAATTCAGCAGCTAGCTGCAGCCACAGAGTTATGGGGGGCGGGTAGCAAAAGGAACAGGGTTAATTCCTGAGACAGTAAAGAAATGTTACTAACACCCACACCAGGCTGTACCAGGCACTCAGATTTCCCTAACAGACTCTGTTTCATTGCTCAAAACGTTACTCAGTTTTGCAACAGAATGAAAAGAGAGTATGCTAGCACCATTGTAATGCTTAAGTGCCACATCGGCACTATGTTTCGCTCCCAGGATCAGGTCCAGTTTTCACATGAGCATTGCACGCACACAGAGGGTGCTGCTCATCATCCCAGGAAAGCCAGCCCAACCCCAGTAACATGAAACAGCAGATTCCAGCGTCAGTTTGCTGCCTCAGTGCTCATGTGTTGCCTTAAAACATTAATTGGGGAGGAGTCCTACTTTGACAGGTTGTTAATCTTTGGGTGCCCTAGCAGGTTTTGCCCTTCCAGCACAGGGCTGTCAGAGAACAGTAGAGAAGGAGGCAGGTGTAGCAGGACAGGAGCACAGGCGGGCCCAAGATGAAGGAAGACTTGTGTGCCACCTGTGATGCTTTAATAAGCTGTCACAGTAGATAGATGCCAACTCTCAGATTATTCACATGATGACTGCAGCAGTCTCATGGCATCCTGGTTGTGGTCGTGTGAGTCCTGCCACAAACCAAACGGGGTGTTATAAGAAACACAAGGCTGCTGCTCTCAAGAGCAGCAGCCCAAACTTGAGTTCTCCCTTTCTACCTCCGTAACAAAATACAACTTACTCCATGCCCTGAAGAAGCAGGCTGCACTGTGCAGCGAGGAAGGTGAAATGCAGAGTAAAGCGAGATCAGGATACAAGACACGTTACATGAAAGAAAGGAACCTGACACCAGCCTGCCATTTTGGGTGGCAGCTCTGTGTTCCTTTCAACGTATAGTTCTACCTCAAAGCTCCAAAGGGTTAGGTGGGCATCTCTCAGTTCTACCTGGGAACTCTGGGGAGCCTCGTGACTTGCAGGTTCTGCATTTCGTACTACAACAGCACAAGTGTCCGCTGCCAACATTAGTGATCTCAGGCCACGAGAAATGCTGATGAACTTAGGACTCCACTAATTGGCATCTCAGCTTGGTCTGTATTTAATGAATTCACACATCTTAACATTAGCCCCAGGGGCCTTTCTAAGGCAATGAAAGTTATTTGTGTTGGTCTAAGAAGCTAGGTTCCAAATGAAACTCTTTTCCCTGACAGTTTCTGACTACATCTTGTCTTTAATTAGACTACCAACTTGAATAGGAAAAGGGGTAGGGAGAATGAGAACAGGCCCTCTAAGGCTTAACAAGACTCTTTGGACATTACTGTAATTCTAGAAGCAAACAAGAACGTAAAAGAGCAACCTGCATGTGTAAAAACTGCATTCAATAGTTATGTATTTTTTATGAATCGGTTTCTGCTTTGAGCCCTCCCTCGTTTCTGCTTCATATTTTAGTCATAAAAATATTATTATTATCAGCATCTGGCTAACCAGTTTGGTTCCTGAAGAATACCCCAGACTCTCTCTATGTGTGAACCTGCTAATTTGTAGAGTTGCTTTACACATTTGCTTCTATAAGTTCTATTACAGGCAGTGCTTTTATTTATTTTTTCTCTTTTTAGGTATAACTTAAATCAGTTGGTCATAAAACGGGAGAGGAAGGCTCATTAGTTAGCCACAATGGACTACGTCCAGAACAATCTCTGCCTCATCAGTTCTGTTTGGTTGTGGCAGAAGCATCTGACATGAGACTTCTTCAGCATCCCAGCTGGGCTATGTGACAACACAGCTCTGATGAAATTTTAAGCAGTGTCAAAGCCCAGACAGTGTGTGGGATTAATGACCAGCCTGAAAACTGACTTGGCCCTCAGGCTATTCAGAGTTTTGTTTTATACCATTAAACTCAACCAACCTGTAATTCCCCCCAAAGGATTTTATTTTAATCTCTGTTGTTTTTCCTCTGATGAAGGGGGGGGGGAGGGAAACCTAGTATTTTGGAAACCACATGAAAAGCCTTTGTTTGTGTCTGTAGCATTGCTTAAGATTTTAGTGGTTATTTTGAAAGGTGCCAGACAATATAAAGAGCTTTACAAGTAGCTGAATTCCAAGGACTTTTAACTGTACAACATTCTCATTGTTGTTTATTCCCAGCTGCTTAACCAGGCTGCAGAATCGAAGCTCCAGGCAAAGATGTTGAAGGAACAAGAGACGGTTCTCCAGGCCCAGGTGAAATCAGAGATGACTGCATGGTGTGCTCCTTATTTCACCATATGTTTAACATACTACACACACACACACACACACACACACACACACACACACACACACACACACACATGTGGAATGGATTCATGTTTCTATATACTGTGTTTCATACCCCGTTAATGAATATAATCTGCAAGCATACAGCAGAAGCATGGTTAATATGTTAAATACTGGAAATATTTGCATGGAGCAGATCCCCATACCCCATTCATTGGGGAGGTAGGATCAACACATCTTGCCTATTTATGATAAGGGGAATTATCAGTGATAACACACTGCTATGTTTCATGATTTTCCACTCTCACATTCCACTAGTGAGAATTTCTCAACATCCTTTAGTAGTCTCTTCCATTGCCCCTAATTCTGATATCTCAGACATTGACTTCTTGTCTCCCATTCATTTAATGCTGACGATACATTTCCTTTCCAGGGTCCTTAATGTAAAGCAAGTCTGTAACACAGTTTCATAACTTTTATATATGTTTGTTCTAAGAAGATGTGCAGCAAAATCTTTTGCATGTTTACTCAGAGAAGTAAACTCCACTTCTATGCTAGTTTAGGACTGCAGCCTAAATAATTAGAGCAAGCAAAAATGAACAAAAAAGAACTGCAGCAAAAATGATTAGAGTTTCCTTTAATGTGTCAATCCATTTGATGTGTAGAAGGAATAGAGTATTGTCAGTATCTGCAAGTCACAGTTTGAGAGAACACTGTCCAGTGTCCATGCTAGTTTAGCTCTTTTGTCCTTATGGCAACATAGAAGAGGTAGAAGAGGAACTAGAGTCATGGGATACTGAAAGACAATAGGGAGTGGTTTAGTGGTGTGGGTATGTGCATAATGGTGTATATGAGTCATTCGTTAGGGAGAAAGCGAAATGTGAAAAGCAGAGAAGCCTCTTACCCTGACCACTAGAGGTCCCTCCCGGACCTCATCTAGTTTCAAAGCCTTCTGCAGATACTGCCTTTGCCCATTTCAGCTTTTTTATCCACTCTGAGGTCCAGAAATATGCTCTTTTTAAAACAGAAAGCTGGGCTTTTCAGGAAACTGCTGCTGACCTAAATCATATCCCTTATGAGTATACAGTGGAGGTGAAGAATAGATTTAGGGCATTAGACCTGGTAGACAGAGTGTCTGAAGAACTATGGATGGAGGTTCGTAACATTGTACAGGAGGCAGCAACTAAAACCATCCCAAAGAAAAAGAAATGCAAGAAAGGAAAGCTTTACAAATAGCTGTGGAAAGAAGGAATGCGAAAAGCAAGGGGGAAAGGGAAAGATATAACCAACTGAATGCAGATTTCCAGAGAACAGCAAGGAGAGATAAGAAGGCCTTCTTAAATGAACAATGCAAAGAAATCAAGGAAAACAACAGAATGGGGAGGACTAGAGATCTCTTCAGGGAAATTGGAGATATCAAGGGAACGTTTTGTGCAAAGATGGGCATGATAAAGGATAAAAAAAGGCAGGGACCTAACAGAAGCAGAAGAGATTAAGAAGAGATGGCAAGAATACACAGAAGAACTATACAAGAAAGATCTTAATGTTCCTGATGACCACGCTGGTGTGGTCACTGACCCAGAGCCGGACATCCTAGAGAGTGAAGTCAAGTGGACCTTAGGTAGCATTACTAACAACAAAGCTAGCGGAGATGATATTATCCCAGCTGAGCTACTTAAAATCCTAAATGATGATGCTGTGAAAGTGCTGCACTCAATATGCCAACAAATTTGGAAAATTCAGCAGTGGCCAAAGGATTGGAAAAGGTCAGTTTACGTTCCAATTCCAAAGAAGGGCAATGCCAAAGAGTGTTCAAACTACCGCACAATTGCACTCATTTCACATGCTAGCAAGGTTATGCTCAAAATCCTACAATCTAGGCTTCAGCAGTACATGAACCGAGAACTACCAGAAGTACAAGCTGGGTTTCGAAGAGGCAGAGGAACTAGAGATCAAATTGCCAATATGCGCTGGATCATGGAGAAAGCACGAGAGTTCAAAAAACAAACAAACAAAAAACACCTACTTCTGCTTCATTGACTATACAAAAGACTTTGATTGTGTGGATCACAACAAACTGTGGCAAATTATTAAAGAGATGAGGGTACCAGACCACTTTACCTGTCTCCTGAGAAACCTGTATGCGGGTCAAGAAGCAACAGTTCGAACCGTCCATAGAACAACCGATTGGTTCAAAATTGGGAAGGGAGTACGGCAAGGCTGTATATTGTCACCCTGCTTATTTAACTTATATGCAAAGTACATTATGAGAAATGCAGGGCTGAATAAATCGCAAGCTGGAATCAAGATTGCCGGGAGAAATATCAACAACCTCAGATATGCAGACGATACCACCCTAATGGCAGAAAGTGAAGAAGAACTAAAGAGCCTCTTGATGAGAATGAAAGAGGAGAGTGCAAAAGTTGGCTTGAAACTCAACATTAATAAAACCAAGATCATGGCATCTGGTCCCATCAATTCCTGGCAAATAGAAGGGGCAGAAATGGAAGCAGTAACAGATTTTACTTTTTGGGGTTCCAAGATCACTGCAGATGGAGACAGCAGCCATGAAATTAAAAGACGCTTACTCCTTGGAAGGAAAGCTATGGCAAACTTAGACAGCATAATAAAAAGCAGAGATATCACCATGCCAACAAAAGTTCATGTAGTCAGGGTGATGGTGTTCCCAGTAGCAATGTATGGTTGCGAGAGTTGGACCATAAGGAAGGCTGAGCGTCGAAGAATAGATGCTTTCGAACTGTGGTGCTGGAGAAGACTCCTGAGAGTCCCTTGGACTGCTAGGAGATCAAATCAGTCAATCCTAAATGAAATCAACCCTGACTATTCCCTGGAAGGTCAGGTACTGAGGCTGAAGCTCAAATATTTTGGCCACCTAATGCGAAGAGAGGACTCTCTGGAGAAGACTCTGATGCTGGGAAAGATTGAAGGCAAAAGGAGAAGGGGAAGGCCAAGGATGAGATGGTTAGACAGCATCACCGATGCAACGAACATGAAAATGAGCGAACTCAGGAAGATAGTGGAGGACAGGAAGGCCTGGCGGGATATGGTTCTTCGGATCACGAAGGGTCAGACACGACTTAACGACTGAACAACAACAACAATTGGCTGTTTTTACCTCCACTGTGTTGATTTAATACTATTTTTATGCTGCGGCCTACTAACTGAAGATGTTATGCTGCTTTTGGTTTATGGACTTTTGACGGCTGTGAGTTGATTCTTGGATGAATTTTTGCTGGCTGTATTTTTTGTTTTATTATTTCATAATTTTTAAATTGTGTAGTTTTTTATTGATTTACTTTGTATTTTGTATCTATTTATGATTTTGTTAGCCACCTTGAGCACCTGATGGGGAAACACAGGGCAACATTTTCTTAAGTAAATAAGGCGAATTTCATTATTTGTGTCATGACGGCAACCCTGCAGTATATAAGAAGCTGCTGGCAGAGTCAGACCATCAGTCCAGAGAGTATTATGTACTGTGACTGCTCTCGAGGGTTTCAGACAGAGACGGGCTTTTCCTAGCCCCAGGATTCTTTTAACTGGAAGTGCCAGGGATTAACCTGGGACCTTTTATTTTATATATATATATATATATATATATATATATATATATATATATATATATATATATATATATATATATATATACACACACACACACACACACACACACACACACACACACACACACACACCACTTTTCTCTTTTGAAAAAAATTATACACAAACTGGTTTTCAGGAGCAAAATATAAAGTGCAATAATCATAAATAGACATAAAGAATAGTGCAATAAAAATCATTAAAACAAAATATAGAATGAAAGCACAAAACTCAAAAGCAACTAACAAAGAAGGGAAGGCCAGACAGAAAAGGGAAGTCTTCTGCTTTTGCCAAAAAGATAACAGGGAGGGGGCAGTTCTTAATCCCACTTGGGAGGGAGTTCCATAAGGAATCAGGATGCCACCACAGAAAAGGCCCAGCTCCTTGTTGTTCTCAGACTGGCCTTCACCAGAGGCAGCACACATAGCAATCTGCTCCCCCACCCCCACATTGACCTTAGTAGATAGGCCAGTTTGTACAGGAGAAGGCAGTTCCTCAGATATGCTGGTCCTGAGTCATATAGGACATGAATGATCAAAACCAGTGCCTTGAATTCAGCCCAGAAAGAGATCAGTGTAAACAAAAACATCGTAGCTGTTTAGATCAGTGTATCAGAGATCAGTGTAAACAGCAGCGTAGCTGCTGCAGGACCAGTGGGCAGGCCGAGTCAAATCACCTAGTCCCTGAGGCTACTCAGGCTGCCACATTCTCCATTAACTGTAACTTCTGGTCGTCGAGGGCAGCCCATGCAGAGTGTGTTGCATGGTTGAGTTTCAGTGTCACCAAGGCATGGGCCACCACTGTAATTAGGTCTGAGCAATAGGAGATGGAACAGAAGGCGGAAAAGCCCCCCCCCCCGGCCACTGCTACCACCTGGACATCCAGGAGCAGCAGAGTCCATAATGAATGACCCCCAAGCTGCAGGCCTGCTCCTGCAGAGGGAGTGCAACCCCATTCTGAGCAGACAGTTATATTTCAATATCTGCATCATGCATTTCCAGACTAAGAAGACCTCTTCTGTCAGATTTACAGTCCAATCCCAATCACATCTCCAGCACCGATGCAGCCATGCCTACAGGGTGCGTGCTGCATTCTGTGATTGGGGGGCAGTCACGGAGGCCTCCTCAAGGTAGGGGAACATTTGTTCCCTTACCTTGGGGCTGCATTGTGGCTGCATCGGCGCTGGAAAGTTGGTTAGGATTGGGCTGTAAATCTCAGTTTCTTAGCCCACATCCAGGTCCTCACCGCTTCCAGACAGCACTCTAGGATTTCATCCACTTTCCCAGCATTAGATGACAAAGAACTGTAGAGCTGGGTATCATCCGCATATTGATGACCCCCAACTCCAAATTGTTGAATGACCCTCCCCCAGCAGTTTCATATAAGATATTAAAAAACATGGGGGACAAGATGGAACCCTGTGGCACTCTATATGCCAAAGGCCAGGATGCCGAATAGGAGTCCCCCAGTAGCACCTTTTGGAACTAGAACCACTGTAAAACAGCTTCCTTCCCCCCCCCCCCAGAATCAGCCCAGCCAAACATCCCAGAAGAACACCATGGTTGATGGTGTCGAATGCTGCTACGATGTCCAGAAGGGCCAAAAGGAATGCACTCTCCCTGTCAAGCCATTGGCATTTTAAAAAGCCAGAGCATTTTATGTCCCAAAGCCTGGCCTGAGACCAGACAGAAAAGGATCCAGATCATCCATTTCATCCTGAACCCTTTGAAGTTGAGATGCCACCACCCTCTCACCTTGCCCAGAAAACTTGCCCAGAAACAGGAAGTTGTTTCCGACCTATAATTTCCCAACACAGTGAGATCCAGGAAGGGTGTTGGACCTGGGCTGCTGCTAGATATGCACATAATTCTGGTGTTGGTATAAGACTTTTACATACTCTGGTCCAATAGTCTTAACAGAAGTTAACATTGCTGAACAGTTTATTTTTGCTTGGTTTTTGTTTTTCAACATTTAATTGCTTAAATAATTGTAAACTGCTGGGGGCGTGGTGCCTTTGGGACTGAAGTCATAGCTTTAGACCAGTCTCTCTGGTAGAATAATAATAATTTGTATCTGTAAACAGCTGTAAATTTTGGCTATTAAGAAAATTTAGAAGCAGATTATAGTGCAATCCTATACACATTTACTCAGAAGTAAGTCCCACTGTGTTCAATGGGGCATACTCTCAGGTAAGCATGTACAGGATTGTATCCTAATTGTTCCCTTTTGTTAGTTCTTTCCTTTTTCTATTTATTTACATTGTTTTTATTGTGATAATTTGCAGAATATGTTTACTCATGTTGTTGCTGTTTGTCATATCTATAAGTGTTTGTAATTTTGTGAAAAAATAAATATAAAAGTTGCAGGATATTACATGTCACAGATAAATCATATTAGCCTGACATTATTCCAAGTAACGCAACATTTAATAACAGTTCTCTGTCTCAGAAGCTCATAAGTAAGGATAAAATAAAATGGTTTGCTAAACAGCATTGTCTAATCACCTTGTTATTATCTAGAAGTCTGGGAGTTCATTTTTATTATCCTGCAAATGCGTGGGATTTGTGAAACTGATCTAATTTTCTCCCTGTGAATGTAGATTACTCTGTATTCTGAACGGTTTGAGGAATTCCAGAAAACGCTGACAAAAAGTAATGAGGTGTTTACCAACTTCAAGCAGGAGATGGAGAAAGTGAGTTGTGCTTCACATTTCTAGATCCATTCTTGATACATTTGGGAACAGGAGGCTGCTGAATATTCTGCAGGTTCCTTTGGGTCTGCTTTGCAAGACTTGTATGTATGATTCAGGAAACTGACTTAAAAACCTGTTGTCATTCATTTCCCTGTGAGATGTGATGGACTCCTTTAAGCAGTGGTTCCCAAACTGGGAGGCTTAGCTCCCAGGGGAGCCATGGAAACTAGCTGGGGGAGCTGCGGAGTGCCATGGAATCCTCTCAGAAAAACGGTGCAATGCCAATTGGCAGGCATCAACATCATGTAATGGGGAGCAGCAGCCAATGGTTGCCAATGGTCAAGGGAGCCGCAAGTTGAAAAAGTTTGGGAAATGCTGCCTAAGGGGGTCAAAGAGAAAAAAAATAGTGTTTTGCCATTTTCTATGTTTTTGGTCTGTGTTCTTCTGTGGCAGCAAGAACCACTTGTGTGTAAGAACTTTTCTTCCTTGTAAACTCAAGGAACTGAATAGCTAGTAGAAAAACAGTTGGCCAGTTTGAAGCACATAGTGAAGGTCTTTCTGCATTTTAGCACTTCACAATGCATTTAAGGGGGCTGTGTGTTTAAACGCTGCCCCACTCTCTTTTAAAAGCTCCCCTCATTTAGAAAGCTAATATGTCGAGGAGACAATGCTGCCACCAGATTGCTGGGGGTCCTGGGGCAAAGTCCTGCACTGGAAGTCTCCTCCATTACAGCCCCTGCTGTCCCCATGATGCCGCATAGGGCACTGCTACTGTCAGTGGTACTCAGGGTTCAGCCTGGTCAGGTGGGTCCTCTAATGGCCCAACCTGCCCAACAACCCCTGGTGCCACCTCTGCAAGGAGCAGGGAAAAACCTCTTCTCTCTAGCAGATTAGCTTTCCCTGGAGAAGGAATTTTGGAGGGAGGTGCATTCAAACTTCAAAGTGCCCCGCCTTCCCCGTTTTCTAACTAACAAAGAGCTGATTCAGCAGAATATCATACAATCATCTTCTTGTTTATTTTCTGGCCACTGAATGCGGTGACAGCAAAATCAGTTTAGTGGCAGCAAAATCAAGACAGATATAATTTCCAGTAGCTCCTCACCCTGCATCTTCATTTACACCAGTGCAAGGTCAACGTGGATTGCTATTGCAATCAGGGTTTGTACACATTCTGTAGTTGCACGTACGACTTTACATGAAAATTACTCAGTAAGCATAAGCAAACCCACCTTCTTGGGGTGTTTAGTCATGCCAACACTTAATTAATACAGGTGGGGCCCATTTGTTGGGACTATTAGCATGAGTAGCAATTAAGCAGTGTGGGCACAATAAAGCACTTCCTTTGGCATCCTCTCTTTGTCTTCCTCCTGCAAGCTGTTTCATTTGAAGGACAGGGGAGCCTATGAAACAGCTGGAGGGACAGGCAAGTTAGTGATCATTACAGATTCCCTGTTGCAACATGGAAGCAGCCAAACTGTTGTGAATCACAGAATTCTGAAGGAGTCCAGGTCCAGTTCAAGGAGCAGAATGGGCAGACGTTGGGAAAACAGTCAGATAATTATCCCATGAGAGACCTGATGCTGTAGTTACAGTAGCCCTATGGTTAGTCTGGCCTTGCTCTCTGCCAAGCTGGTACTGTGCATTTGACCTTGCACTAGGTTGTGAGTAGAGGGGTGTTGCTGCCACAGCAGTTCAGATGCCTGCTGCTGTACAGGCTGAGTCAGTCGTTTTATGAACTCAGAGGCCAACGCTGTCCTCTGCCAGCTTTATAGCTTCTGCCAACATCTTTCATTGTCACACCTGTTGTAGCTTTATAGTAGCAGTTGGTAGAACCATTTAGAGCCAGCCCATCCATGTGGCTGCCTGAGGTGGTTGCCTCAGGCAGCAGATGGGGGGGGGGCACCCATCTCCATCCACCAATTCACCTCCACTGTTCCTTCTCTCATTCTCTGGATTGCAAAAGGAAGCCGGAGATGAAACAGAAGAAGCAGTGCGGAGCTAGAGCAGGGGTGGCCAACCTTTCAACATGAATGCTCCTGGACTTTTAATGGCTGTATAGGTGAGGGCATTTCAGCAGGTGCAGCTGCTTTAGCAGCACCGTCAGCACTTGCAGCTGCCAAGATTGTTTTCTACACAACCCTTAAGAACACAGAGGCCCTAATGGGGGAAGGTTGGCCACCCCTGGGCTAGAGCAATATTCTAGCCTGCCATTCTCCTCTCTTCCATACTTCCTCTTCTGCTTCATTCCCCTCTTCCTTTTCCAATCCAAGGAATAGAAGGCGCAGGGGCTTCCATATTACCAGGTAAGGAGAAGCACCATTTGGCACACCTCCTCCTGTCAGGGGGTCTTGAGCCAGCCCTGGAACTATTCATTCATTAATGGCCCAACCCTATATGGGCCAGTCGTCACAGTGCCACTTCCGCTGGCACTGGCTGCCGCAAAGCAGTCAGTGCCAGTCATAAAAGGCGCTCCGGCAGCACACTGAGTAGCTCACTGCCGGAGACACTGTCAGGAAGGCTGGAACCATTGTCATTCGAAAGCTTTCATGGCCAGCAGATATAGTTAGAGAAACAGGTAGTACGGGTAACGCAGCCATATCTATGTAAAAAACACAGCAATCCGACTGAGGTTTAAAAACAATGACGATTTTATCTGGGTTTAACTATGTATTCCCGGACAAACAGAAATTATTTAGAAACCACGGCTGGACAAGTGAGCCCAACGTTTCGTGTCCTAATCTGGACACATCTTCTGGGGCAATCCAAAAAGGAATGAAAGATGTTATAGTTCTCGGCGTCTCGCTTCATTGTTTTGAACTTTTCCCTAGCTTCTGAAGTTCAAAACAACAAAGCGAGACGCCGAGAACTATAACATCTTTCATTCCTTTTTGGATTGCCCCAGAAGATGTGTCCAGATTAGGACACGAAACGTTGGGCTCACTTGTCCAGCCGTGGTTTCTAAATAATTTCTGTTTGTCCGGGAATACATCGTTAAACCCAGATAAAATCGTCATTGTTTTTAAACCTCAGTCGGATTGCTGTGTTTTTTACATAGATATGGCTGCGTTACCCGTACTACCTGTTTCTCTAAGACTGGAACCTTCCCAAGCGTGTTGTTGGCTCTCCCACCACCAGTGGGAGGGGGGAATAGGATTGGGCTCTTAATGTAGGTTAAATGAGACTTTATGAAAAGGTGTTCAATTCCAATTACACTGTTATAAACTATTTGAGCACGAGTTGTAATGCATGTAATACACTTTTAAGATTGATTTCCAAACAGTAAATGATTTGCAGTGTTAATTATTCAGAAAACCACACTGCTATTAAGATGCTGTAATGTTTTTGTTATTCATCAAATGCTTTTGTTACTCATCAAATTAAATAACTAATTGATTGGAAGCAAGGACTAATAGAGAAAAAATATTGTAATGCATTGGCATGACTATTGCAGATGTGTGCTGCTATTGCAAAAGGCAGTAATTGAAATCACTGGCTTACTCAATCTTGCCTCAAAGAAGGAACATGTTTTACATAGGCATACTGCTGCATGGACTACTGTGTGATTTTCAAGTGATCTTCAGGGAAGAAAGAAAATCTTCTTTCTTGTTTATTTAAATAAAAAAAGTCTTACAAACAACGGAGTTTACCCGGCAAGATGCAGATTTTTAATTTGGAGATTTGGTCGCGTCATGATAACCTACGAACGTATTTAGGGAGAAAATAGTTGCAATAGCAGGTATCTAGCACATGGGTAGTTTTGGCCGTTTTGCTGGCATAGAACCAAGGAGAGTAAAGGCTGAGCTACATTACACGCGTCGCGGAGCTTCTGACATCATTTTTGAAGCAAGCGGAGCCGCTGCGACCTCCGCACTGCTGGCGCGTACCTCAAGCTGGAATCCTACTTTTGAGGGGGCGTGTTCGCAGAGCTAGGGGGCGGTTCGCGGAGCTACTGCAGCCTACCAATCGTAGGAGAGGGGGGAGAGTGGCTGCATGCCAATCAGAACTACCTCCAATCACCTTCTTAAGAAGGTGGGACAACAGGAGGGACAACAGGCGGGAAGACACTCTCCCGCTCCAATCACGTAGGCAGAGGCGGCGGCAGAGCCTCTGCGTGTAATGTAGTTCAGCCCTTAGGGAGAGGGAAGAGGATAGGAAATGGGGATAGGATCCTGGCGCGCATCGGTGCTGCTGGAATCCACCACCTCCCTCCCCATTCCGCCTGATTTCTGTCCCTCCGTGCCCAGACACTTCTGTTCCTCCCACTGCCCGTCCCCACTACCAACTTACCGGCGCTGCCAACCGGATGCCTCTCTGTCAGTCCGCACACGCGGCCACACATGTGTGCTGGCAGCAGGCCTGTCCCTTGGGTAGGGGAACTGGGTTGGCCACTCTGGGCTCCGCACCTGGGGGGGGGGGCTGTTGAGTGCTGCACATCACTTCTTGTCTCCTGTGTTGCTGCCACAAGCACTATGGTGAGAAACGGCTTCAGGAGCAGTGATAGATGCAAAGGGGAAGGCCTGGGCTGGTCTGTGCCCACTTCTGTAGCAGAGCGCTGGAGGCTAAGCGGAGTCAGAGAGAAGGAGGGACAATCCTATGCATGTCTATTCATGAGTCCCATTTATTTCACTGGAACTTACTCCCAGATAAGTGTGCATAGGATTGAGCCTTTAGGTAAGGAAGGCAACAGAGTTTTGCCCTGTGTTAAAATGATGTTTTTGTAATCTGCCACCTCTTCTGTCCGTTACGTATCAGTACACATCAAGGACTCCTACAGGCTGAAGTCCTGTTGCATGCAGCCTTCTTTGATCTTATATTTACTGAACAAGAAAGAAATCTCTCCTAAGAAGCTAAGCACAAAGTTCTCCGGGTGTGTGTGCAGAGTATTTCAATTTGCTGACAGAGAAATTGCAGAGATCTATGAAAATTGCTGTTTTAAAATAATATTTTGTATACCACTTAAGATATGAGTGCCTCAGGAAACTTCTCATATTACAAGCCTTCCCCCCCCCCCATTTTTTTCTACTTTGCTTCCTAGCTGGAGTTTTGCTCCCTCTTTTTTCTTCCTTACTTCTTTCTCTCCTTCAAGTGCTTGCTATTTGCCTCTTCAGAAAGGCGATATATATTTTTTAAAAGAGAAAGAGGGGACCCCTCCCTTTTTGGAAGCGAGTTTAATTTATTATAGAGCGCTTTAACTGATCATGTATATTCCAATTTTTTGTAGTTATTTTGTCCATTTTATTATTTGGGTTAATTTGAATACATTTTTTAAATTTCAGTAAGGAATTTTCTATTATTACTAGGGGATTCATGAGCTCAAATTTATTGTTAATTTGAATTTTGGGGTATATCTTAATTAACTTACAGCGCAATCCTAAGTTTAGACCGCCGGAGCAACTGTTCCACTGCTCTACGGTCTCGCAAACATGCCATAAAGCACGTTTACAGCACCTGACAAGTGGTACCGGCAGAGAGGCTTGTGCCGCTCCTCTGGTGCTACGGAATGGATTGCTGGCGCTGTGGAGGTGTGAATCCCCACCAGGTGGCGGAGAGAAGGTGGAACGGGGTGCTTCGGGGGGGGGGTTGGTCAGCTGGGCCCAGGAATGGTGCACATTTTGGGCACCAGCCCAAAATAGCTGGTGCACATTCAAGTAGACTCATTGGGGCTGCTGGGACGGCAGGGTGACGAACGTCCCTTTACCTCAAGGGGGCCTCCAGCTGCACTGGTGCAGGTCCCATCCTACACAGGATGTGGCGGGCATCTTATTTGCGCCGCCGCGTCATGCTAGACAAGATTGGGCTGTGAAGCACTTTTTTATGCTTTATTTTACACACACACACACACACACACACACACACACACACACACACACACACACACACACACACACACACAGAGCCATAATGGGGGAGGGCACACTGGTTGAGTCAACCCAGGCCCCACACCCTTCTAGGCATGGCCCTGGCTGGTGGCCTGTTAAGCATGCCACCAGCACATCACATCTACTGATGGAATGCACAGTCCGCTAGCGGGAACCTTAATTAGGATTGGGGTCTGACTATATATGACGCAGTTCCCTTTATGTACTCAAAGGTGGCATCAAAGCCTGTTCACATAATCCTGGGATGTGTGGTCATAGGAATGTTCAAAGCAACAATTTGGTTTGAAGCTCACGTGGAAGTGACAGCAGCAATGATGAGACTCCCAACAGTTATTTTATTTCACATTTTCACAGAGTTATCACCCTGACCCTTTGTGGTGCAATGAAAGGTAGTATGTAAATGGAAGCAATTTCATAACATTTCTCTCCAGTGCCAAAAAGTGATTTTTGCAGGTATTGTTCCTAAAGGGGGGCGGGGAGTGTCTGCCTCTTAGGAAACATTGCCCTTGTCCTCACCTGGCTTTGTTTGATCTCATTGGTATCACCACAAAACAAAATCTGATTGGTTATAGTATTGTGACACCAATTGTTGTTCCTCACTGATTGGCTGGGATTGCCCATGTGATTAATCCAGGAAGAAGACCCAGTAATTAGAAGAGGAAAAAAATGGCACGAAAGCAGCAGCAGACAGGGAAAACAAGAGAGGTAAACAAGAAAGAAAACAGGTCAACATTCACACAGTATAGGGAAATGTTTCTGTCTCCTCCACAGGCCTGTTTTAAACCCACTAATCAAAACGGGCAAACATTCAGTTAAAAAAATCATAACACAACATCCTGTACAGTGAAACTGCTATTGAGCCATCATGTCTTCAACACTAGTATCTTTTCATTGAAGCTACTAGTTTTCAGTACAAGAACTATTAAAATAAGGACCTGTATGTGCATAAGTACAAGTGTAGCCTTAAGGGAAGCAAACTGAAGTGCTTTTATAACTACAGTGCAAGTTTGACATTCCTGCAGTGAACTGGGCATTATTATTTTTTTCTTTTAAGATGACCAAGAAGATGAAAAAATTGGAAAAGGACACAGCTACATGGAAAGCAAGATTTGAGAACTGCAATAAAGCTTTGTTGGAAATGATTGAAGAAGTGAGAAATCTGTCTGTCTGTCTGTCTGTCTGTCTGTCTGTCTGTCTGTCTCTCTCTCTCTCTCGCAATCACTACATGAAGTGGCTGAGATAAGAATGGTGTTGCACATGGAAAGCTACATGTATGGATGGTGCAGATAGTTAGGCATTACTTCTGAGACGGTACAGTAGCAAGTATGAATGGGGAGGGTCTATACTGGTGTCTTTTATCCTTTCTGGTTTATAGTGAGGGACTCTAATAAATGTATATAGCTGGAGTTGAGTGTATGAAGAAGGTATCATATTTTCTCTGGGCAAGTGCAGCAGAGATTTTTTTTTAATTATAAGATTTAAATACCAGACTTTGTAACAGTGCAAACCCAATCTTGTTTACAATGCAATCCTTGTGAACTCCTGGAACTGGCTAGGCATTGCAGAAATGAAAGTCACAGGGGATATGCCACATTCTACAGTTAAAACTTCCTCATTTGTCCCATTGCCCCACCCCACCATCATGCCAGCAAATGTTCATTTCTGCAACAGTCAGTCAACTCCACAGAAATGCACAGATTTCCAGGGCCACAGGGCACAAAAACCATCTAAGAGACAGAAGTGATCCATGGCAATGGCATGATCTTGGGGTTAGTTTTCAAGACATGTTTTCAACAAAACAAAGGAGAAAAGGAAAGTTTAATCTGGCCCCTCAGATTGTCTTGTGCCGTTATCAGCTTGGCAGTCTTCAAATGCTTTGCTTTCTTGTTCTGTCACAGAAAACCATGAGGGCCAAAGAATACGAATGCTTTGTGGTGAAAATTCAAAGGCTGGAGAATCTCTGCAGAGCACTGCAGGACGAAAGAAATGTATTGTACAAAAAGATAAAAGAAGCACAATTTCCTGAGGAGAAAAAGGAAGAAGAGGACGAGGAGGAGGAGGAGGAGGAACAACACAAACAGATTGGGCAGGAGGCTGGTCCAACCTCCGCTGTTTCTGTTCAGGCTGCTGCTGAGCTGTCTGTCACTAATGGGAGTATTCTGAAAGATCTGGCTGAGAGCTTCACGGTGATCCATCACCTGGAAACGCCCCTCCTAGCCGCCACCACCAAAGACACCGGGGAAGCACTGCATGACCTACAAGCAGGTGGTCCGGTCTGTCCTCCAGAGCCAGTGCTACCTTCCCCCCTACCTCAAGTCACAGGGAATCCCTCCATGCAGCCAGCAGCATCCATGCCCAAAGTGGAGGAATGTGAAGGGGACCTTGTAGAACCACCTGCTCAAGATGAAGCAGCAGTGCTGCAGCTGCAAGATGCTGACATGGAAGGCGTTGACTAGTGCAGCCTGTAGAAGTGATGTTGCTTTCCAAAATGCCACCCTCTCATTTCTCTTGTATTTTTTTAAAAAAGAAATTGTGCAAAACTTGAAAACATTCAGAGATTTGCTTCTCAGGATCATGGGGCACATCTTGCCTCTGTGATCACAACCCATTGCCACGGATGAGTTTATTTTGCCTACTCAAAACTAAATGCTTCCCTAAAATAGAACAAAATGGATCTTCTTCACCCACCATTCCCTGCACATTTTGGACTTCCTACTTTAATGGTAGAATCCTAGGAATGTCTACTTAGGAGAAAGTCCCACTGAGTTCAATGGGACTTACACCCAGGTAAGTGTGTATAGGATTGCAGCCTTAGAGTCATTTTAATTCAAAAATACCCTAGGACAGGAGTTCTCAACCCCTGTCCGGCCGAGTACCACCTCCGGTGCCACTCTCCTGCTGCGCACCACTGGAAGTGACTGGCAATGACATCATGACCAGTTACTTCTGGGTTTTTGGAGGTCAGAAAATGCAACTAGGAGGCTCTGGGCAAGTGGGAGGGCCTTTCTCAGAGTTCCAGAGAGGCTCGTCCAAAGGCAGGAGCCTCTCGGGAGCGAAAACATGGAGCCGAAAGTGCCGTGTTGGGGTGGGGTTCCGGCGGGCCAGCAGCCTGAGTACCACCAGCAGTCAGCAAAAGTACCACTGGTGGTACGAGTACAACTGGTTGAGAACCCTTGCCCTAGAACAAGTTTTTAATATTAGTTTGGTTTGATACAGCACAATGTCATTTCAAGTACAGTAAGAAATGTGTGTTGAGGGACTTGCGGCAATAGAAGTTAGGAAACAGAAAAGAAAAGGGCTCAAATATATATTAAAAAGTATTTACGGAAGGCACAGTGTGTTTAGTGTGATCTTTCAGCCTAGCAGTTTTCAAATTGGTGGGTCACGACCCACCAGGAGAACCGGATGCTTCCCCTGCCCCCTTAAGGGGTGGGGAAAACATGGCGGCGGTGGCAATCCTGGAGATTGCTGCTGCTGGGGGGAAATGTGCAAAAAAGGGTTTCATACTTACTGGGGCCTCTGGAGGGTTCAGGGAGGCCTGCGGACCCCTCTGCAGGCCTCCCTGAGCTTTAGATTGCCGTTCTGCGGCGATTTACGACCACTTCCGTTTTTGGGCAAAAAACGGAAGTGGTTGTAATTCACTGCAGAGCAGCGATCTAAAGCTTGGGGAGGCCCACGGAGGGGTCCGCAGATGACGCCACACCCTCCAGAGGCCCAGTAAGTATGAAAAGCCCTTCTTTGCACATTTTTCAGTGGCGGCGGTGATCCCAAGAAACACTGTTCCAGCCACTTCCTCCAGAGTCATTCCTCAGCTTGACCAGTAGAGTGTATATCTCTGGGGCACTGATCTTTGTCTGGCACCCTTTAAAAAGTCAAACCTTTCCGCATAATAAAGAATTTTGTTCAGTCTAAGCAACTGCTTTTCCCAGATAATGAAATACAAAGGGAGGTTACATTATACCTTTTATTGGAATAGTACAGGAGCGTGTAGCCTACTGAGTTACACAGAATATTTTACCAGACAGAAATGAAACATTTAGCTCTTTTTCTGAGAAAAAGAGCAAAATTTCTGAGTTACTATGGCTGCAATCCTAGACTTCCATGGGAGTGTCCCATTTAAATTAATGGGGCTTACTTCCGAGTAGACCTGCACAGGCTTGTGCTGTCACAATGGGATCCTAAGTGCTTCAAAGCTAGTGCCGTTGAAATCAAGGGCATGTCTTTCCAAATATCCATGTTCAAGATTCTGGCATTAGTCACTTCAGATGAAAGCCTATTCACAAAGTCTTTAACATTTGAAATGCAAGTCACATTGACCTGACAGGAGCTGCAGTTTATAATTATTTGCTAGTTCCCTACAGATGTGTGTTTGAAAATATTCTTGGCTTTCTAAACTATAAATCCACCCTGTCATGTCAGTTTTCTGTGTGCAAGGAACTTTTGGCCTTGAGTCACTTTCAAAAAAGTTGATCTTCATGTGCCTTCTGAACTGGTACTGACCTGCAAGGACTGGTCCATGTTGTACATCTTCAGGACATCCGAATCTGCTCTTAGGATCAGGTCATCAGTCACATTTAGTGCTACATGTAAAATTACCAAATGTGATGTTTCTCTGGATCCCAGAACCTAGGACTCAACAAAACAAATATGAGGGAAACTGGAAAGCCTCAAAACCTCTGCAATGGTGATCTTTCATTTTGGTTGTGGGTGTTCTTTAAAGACCGATTATATTTACTGTGGCATTTTTTTCCAAGCTAAATTGCACACCTGTACTTCTATATTCATATTCTGTATTGGAATCTAACTAATTCCCTAAAAATAAAATCAATCACATATATGTCTTGTTTTGAAAACTTTGCTCTATATCACTATATTGTCATTATTTAAACATGTATGGCCACAATGAGCAACACAGTTATTTGTCATTAAATCCCATTTAACTAAATCGACATTACAGTTATAACTGTACATTGGATGATAGGCTGCATAACTTCTAACTTGTTTTGTTCAGGATTAAATGACCCATATCTGATGAATTCTAGTCTGAATTGACATTAATGATTTTGCTTGTTGTTACCTTAATACTAGTATTTTAAAAATTGAATTAATACAGTTTCCACATCTACTAAAATATTTTATTTGCTTTCCTAGTCTTCTCTCTTTTATTAAATAGAAAATTAATTTTCTAACATTCTACTAAAATCACATCACTCATGAGAGGTTTTTGTGGAGGCACTGAACAGATATTTGCTTTAGATCTAATAATTCTCAGCACTGATGTAGCACTTGGGTGTTCAAGATGCACAATATATACAGGTGTATCCCCTTTAACGATGGGAATGTCCCCTAAACCCCATCGTTAAGGGGGGCCGTTGTCGTGATGCTATCCTACCCTTTTAAAGCTTTGAAGTTTGAGGACTTTCCGGAGGCCTATTAAGAGTCTCAGGCCTCTCTTGGTCTCCGAGGGCCTCAGAATGGCCCACACAGGCCTCTGCAAGGCACTTCCAGTTTACTTCTAAAAACTAGCAGTGCCTTACGGAGGCCTCTGCGGGCCCTCAGAGGTCAGGAACAGGTCTCCGGAGGGGCCTGCGACCCTAACAAGCTTCAAACTTCAAAAGGTAGGGAAAGCAATTAACCACGTTCAGCCTAACAACTGCCATTGTATATCTGGGGAGTCGTTAGGCGGAACAAGATTCAGCGGGGGACACTTGTATACATTATCTTAATGATGAGAGGAACCAAGCTGAAGGTAGAGCAATGTTTTCTTTAGGTGACTGATGCATTTTGTGCCATGTCTAGGGCCATCTAGTGTGCTTATACTTGACAACAGTTTTGAACCAGATTGAACCAGAAGAGATTTGGACCTCTGACTCGCACTACCCATTGAACACCAGTTCTTATGAATTAATGCTACTCTCGATGCTGCTGATTGGACTTGTGCTTCCTCAGGTTCTCCTGGGAGAAACCATGGCAGCTAAGCAAGTCTGAGGACACATTGACTCTCTAAACATAAAACTGGAAGATACAAATCCTCAATTATAAATCTGAAAGCTCTAAATAATTACCTATTCTTTTCAAAGGACATTTCTGGGTGTGTGAAAACTGGTAATTTTCCAAAACACACTACAAATGCTAGAAAGAACTACAAAAGGCGCGCGACACACACTCTCACACACTCACTCAAAATTATTCACATTTAGGCTGAGTTATATCAGTTTTTTATCTTTCTTTCTTTTCTTATGTCTCCATTCACTACCAGAGCCTACATGACAAGTCAAGTAAATGATTAATCAACTACAAGTCTACACCTGAGATCTGTGATTCAGCTGACACACCTGTGATGCAAAATAAATGAAAGGCAGCATCAGCAAATGTATAGTGATGTGTACACACATTTTGAAAACTTGGCACAGGTCCAAGATAATAGCTAGAAGCTACTGGATGTTATTGCAAACGGAAAAAGCTATGGCTGCAACTGGTTTTTGAAGTTTTCTACTTGCCTTATTCATCTTCTACATCAATTCTCATGAACTACATTAGCTCTCCTTGTGAAAGTACACATAGAAGGATGTAGCAAAGCCACACTCTGGAAAGCTACCAATTACCAGAAATTAAGATTTCCAGCCCTTTGAGACATTTATCCTGTGCTTCAGCTGAATAAGGTAGGAAGGATTCACCCATATTTTTAAGAGAATACAAATAGGTGGCTGAAGCTAAGTAGCTGTACATGTGGTTAGCATGCAGAAGGTCCCAGGTTCTGTCATTGTCATCTCCAACTGCGGCACTGAAAATGAATTAAGCTAATCAAGGTTGCTGCCGGTCACAGCTGATAGTACTACCTAAACAGATTAGTGACCTTACAGCTTCATTCATGTGCATGTATGTGTGTAAAACGGGTATGACATTTATTATACTATCGGCGCAATCCACCGTAAACTTAGAGAGGCGGAGCACGTGCTCTGCGACTCTAAGTTGTCACAAACACGCCGTAAAGCACGTTTGCGACTACTTTGGAGTAAGGGCCGCCGGTACGAAGGCCAGCAGCCCCCACTCCCCTGGTGGACTGTCCCCACACCCACCAGGTAAGGTAAGCCCTGCACCACCTGGTGCAGGGGTGGCGGCCTGAGCGGCGATGGGGGGCGGCCATTGGCCGAACCAGGCGGGGAGAGGGTGGGGAAATCAGCGGCGAGCTCTACCGATATCCTGAGCCCTTTCCCAGCCTGGTGTTACACCCTGGTCTCGAAGGTACGCCAGCTTCAGTGCTGGCGTACATTCGAGTAGACCCATACAGCTTGGGCCGCCTTGCACTCAGGGAAGGGGATGAATGTTCCCTTCCCCTGGGCTGCCCAGGGGCAGCCCGGGATGGCCACAGGTTACTGCTTCAGACCCTTTAGACCGGCCGGGTATCCTTACACAGGATTGGGCAGTTAGTGTGATACATACATGTGTTTAGTATTGGGGCTAGTGTAATCTGGGCTTGCTCACTAATGGTTGTATATTAAGAATAATACATTATGGGAGCAACAGAAGTTGAGAAACGGAGCTGCCCTTACTTACTACTAAGCTAGCTACGACAGATGTGGGGTTTTCCCAATAAGGCAGTACACATGCTGAGAAGAAACTTTAACTTTCACGCACTGTGCTTGCATTTCTGCTGATCGGCAATGAAGGGGAGCGAAAAGTAGAGGGCCTGAAGCTAAGGAAGCCAAAGAACAAGCAAATAATCCAGCCAGCAGAAGTCCTTGGCAAGAGTCTAGAGGCCTCAGGGCTGTGTGTATTATGCAGATGGAAGTGGGAGCAACAGCAGCATTAGTAAATCCTCAGCGCCCCCCCCCCCAACAACCAATGATGCTGGAGGAGGAGGAGGCTGAGCAAGTGAACTTCATGTGCATAAAAGGAAGTCAGAGACCTCCGTGGGACTTGCTGAGCAGCCTGTAGGGACAGTGAGAAAGGGCACAGGAGGGATACCAGGTGCAGCAGCTCAGGATTCAGCAAGCGGGAAGGAATTTATTTTAGGATTCTGCTCAGGTTTCCAAACTGCCTTCGTGAGAAAGATCCTTCCTGTTTACAGATAGACTTTGGGTGTCTAACACACACACACACACACACACACACACACACACACACACACACACACCCCACACTTGCAGACAACCAAGCAACCACTTGGCAAGAAAAACTGACCACTTGTGAGATGGTCGTCTATATTGGGCCATGAAGTGTCTCTGAACAAAGACAAAACAGCTTACACTTTGTGTTTCAAAGAACTTCTGGCAGGAGTTAGTTGAACACACGTGACTCCTGACCGACCCATGGAAATCATATTCTTTTTAGAAGAAGAATATGACAAGAGAAGCACATCTTACATCTTGCGCTTAAGCAGTCAAGTGAGTCATACCCTTGATCTCCAAAAGCTGCTATTTTCTTGGTTTCAGCAGAAGGGTGTATCATTACTAGTGTTAGCAGACGCTGTTGTAGGGACTTGGGCAGGGAAGCTTAATGAATGTCCCCAGCGTGTACAGCAATTTATGCTGTACAAAATTAAAGGCAACAGCCAAGCCGCCTACACGTGGAAAGGAGCCGTGTGTGCAGGCTGTGAATGTTCAAAAATAGAAAATCCTTAACATAGGTGAAAGACTTCTAAATGCTTTAAAAAAGCAAGTCAACAAAAACAACAAGACTTGCCATTCATTTTCTGAGCTGTTGTACTGCCTGTTTTCAAGGGCTATTCTCGTCAACAAATATCAGGATTTAAATGAGAACAAATGTTTCTTAAATTTCATCAATGGAACCTATAAATTGAACAACAGCAAATCATGAAGGCTGGAGAAACTTCTCTTTATATTCATAACCAAAACACTGTGACTCGATGCTAAAATAGCTGTCATCCCACTGAGATCACAATCTGCAAACTATAGTTTAATGAGATGCTTTTTCTCCAAAATAAATCTTTGCTAGGGATGCTACTTGATCATTGCCGAGCAGAGCAGAAGTATAATTGCTCCCGTCTGCACCAAATTGCCCTCATACAATAAAATGTCTCCTCTTACCTTAAGTTCACACAGTCTCTGCAAAACATATTTTGTAATTGCAAAATCCTTCTTTTCTTGGCACTTTGCCATGAAGTTACCAAAATCTACTTCTTGACTGACTTGATGCACCTGTTGCCTGGCCATATTCTCTGACCATACATAGTCTGTCTACACCAGAAACACGTTGATGAAAACACTCCAAAAATCTTAATCCAACACATTGGCTGCAAGGCTGTAATGTGGACACGGAACTTCTCCTCGGACAACGTTGGCCCATTCTCTTCTACCATCGGGAAAGCATTCAATTATGTGCAATAGGAACCAAGGGTGCAACAAGAACTCATGACAACCTCTGGAGGCCTGTTGCTTCATTAGCATGAAATCCTTGATTGACTTTGGCCATGGAGTTGGTGAAGACAACTATGGTTGGAGACCCTTCTTTTATGTTGCTAATGACTTTGTTTACTACTTCAAGTCAGGAAGCTTCCAGGATGTGGCTTTTGTTGACAGGTTCAAATGTGTTGTGCAAGCAAGGTGCAGCTGTGCATGGAGCTTTCCAAGGAACAAGAGTCAGGCAAGGCTTCTTCCAAGCTAGCCTGATTAGCGGTGTGCGTGCGTGCGCGTGTGTGATTGCTCTGACAATTAAAAGTGTGGCTCTCTTCTAGGCCTATGGGATCTGAAGCCTCTTGCTATCAGTCCTGCTTCAAAGGCACGGTAGTGACTGGGTCATTCTCTCTTGATGTTATACGCTTTTAAATAAAATAAATAAAAAGGCTTAACAGGCAACAAAAGGTAAATACGTTCAGTGGTATCTTGGAACTATGTTTCAATCAAAATATTTAGTTCATATACAAGGTGAGTCATAATGGTCTCCGGGATTTTAGTGTACCACTACATCATAACAGAAAGGGATAGGGTAACATAGGTAATGGTAATGGAAAGAGAAATGTTCAAAAACAAATTCTGTGGGATTTCCAGCTGCTAACTGGCATGCCTAGTCGACTTGCAGGGACTGTGTTGAAAGGCCTCCCTCACTCGGATGATTGTTTCCTCCGACTGACCTGGTTGGCCCAGGCTTTTTCCTGAGCACAAACATCTAGGGTTCCGGAATTTATCGTACCACTGCTGTATTGTTTTATCTGCCAGTGTATCCTTTCCAAATCAAGCACAAAAGTGCCATTGAACCGCAACAACTGACTTGGTTTTCACGTACTCCGAAACGCAGTAGGCCTTCTCTGCACCTGATGCCATCCTGACTGATGGGAACTCCCCCTACCGGCCAAGGACGCGCCTCTGCACACAGACAAAACTTGGGAGACTTTCTCTTCCTATCACCATGCACTGTTTCAGTATCCCTTATCATTACGGTGTCGTGGCTTGCCAAAATCACGGAGGCTATTATGACTCACTCTGTATCTTTATCATGTATCATTTCTCTTTATTACAGCTAACTTGCTAATGGCCAAATCCTATTTCGATACAGCGCCAACGTCATATGGGTGCCAGACCAATGTCTGTCGTATCCTGAGCCTGTCCTGTCAATGCAACACTAATTGCGCACTGATGCCAGTGCAACAAGGGCTGAATGCCAAGCCTGTCCTGGCAAAGCAATGTTGGTGCAGCCCTTCTCAGTAACACCCCCAACATCTACAGAAACACAGACACAGCATGTTATCCATAGAGCGACATCCTGATGGCAGTGTTTCATTGCCATGTCACCAAGTCAGCACATCATCCAGGTATCATTGACATGAAGTTGGTGCGTTATCCATGTTACCTCCGTGTGTCATTGACATGATGTACAAGAATTCAATAATTGTATCCAATCAGCCTCAATATTGCCAGACAGAGTGGCACTGCCAGTAACAGGTAGCTATGAAGTCTGGTTGCACCAGTTGGTTCACTGTCGGCCATGGAGTTCAGATAGGGGCCTGACTGGAAGGGGTAGGCCAGCAAACTTACCGAGAAGCAGCTGGGCTCACACTGGTCACTTCAGGCAGGCTGTAGGCATCCCTTGAGATCTGCACAGTGTCTTCACCCATGAGACAGCTGCCTCTCAGGATTAAGGTTTAACACAATGCTTGCTTCCCCTGTCGGGGTGGTGAGGTAGAGGTTCCAATTGGGCACTTGCATGTGGAGTCCTCACGGGGCAGGCTATCTGCAATAAAAATTCTGAAAAGGCAACTGTTAAACTATCTTACCATACATGTTGTGAGGGACAAGAGACTATTTGTGCAAAGTGCTCCCTTTGTGCGCTAAGTGCCCTTTCACCAGTGTTCTCATCAATGAAGTTCCCGTTTCAGAGACCGGAGAAGTACAGCCCTATGCCGCGCATGTTTTCATCAGAGCTGTAGTCTCCGGGTAGGGGCTTTAGTACTGGGGTCGGTGTGCTGTGATTGTACATTATTTGTAAACCAAATGTAGTGCCAAATGCCTATGCTCTATTGTAGGAAAGTGGATAGGGCAGGGGGGTAGCAGGAGGTACAATTTCCTGCTGTTTCTCCCTCCCCCATCGTTCCTGATAGGGTTACATCTACCTATGCCAGTTCTGTCGGCGTAGCATTTTTCTGATGTCAGGGACATGTCTGTTGTCTGAAGATGAGTTAGGATATGGTATATGTTGATTCCTCCTTGTCCCTCCCACATCACAACCCAATCTCCTCTTTGTTTGGGCATCTCCACCAGCAGAGCTGCGCTGGTGTCCAAGCTACATTGGCACAGGTTTTTTTTTTATGTTGTGCAAGCCAGCAGGTGGGCTTTTACACTGACAGGGCTGTTGCTGCTTCAGGGTACATGGCGATACACTGCTATATCTCGAGTACTGGATTAGGTCTTAAGAAATGCGAAGAGAGGACTCTCTGGAGAAGACTCTGATGCTAGGAAAGATTGAAGGCAAAAGGAGAAGGGGAAGGCAATGGATGAGATGGTTAGACAGCATCACTGATGCGACAAACATGAAAATGAGCGAACTCAGGAAGATAGTGGAGGACAGGAAGGCCTGGCGGGATGTGGTTCATGGGATCACGAAGGGTCGGACACGACTGAACAACAACCACTGAATCTCCTTTTGCTCAAAGTCTCACAGCAGCTTCTACTCTATATAGTTATGATTATGTCTCCTGTAGGACAAATGTGGAAGGATCCTTAGGTCTAGAGGTTCTCTCCTAGAGTTAAATTGTTTTTATTTCTGGACCCTATGCTAGCTACCAGATCTTTAACTATCTTTGCTTGCAACCTCTAAGATCCACTCATAACACAGAGAGATCACTTCTAGAAACTTCCAGTGAGGTTCTAGGCACTCTGGTTTTGGTAACTAAAGCAAACATACCCACCAACTACTGGGAAGCAGCTCTATCCCTCATTCAGCAACGATGCTCTCTAGGCAATGGTGTGCCAGTCACTTTTTCTCTAAGGCTGCAATCCTATACACACTTAGTCCCACTGAACTTAATGGAACTTACTTTTCAGCAGACACCAATAGGATTGCACAGTTAGTCATATCTACCTCACAGGATCGTTTTGAGGATAAAGTAGGATATCCCTATGTACACTGTCCCAAACCCTTTGAAGGAGCAGTGAGATATTACTACTACTACTACTACTACTACTACTACTACTACTACTACTACTACTACTACTACTACTACTACTACTACTACTACTACTACTACTACTACTACTACTAAGAGCCCTGCTGGATCAGGCCAAAGGCCCATCTAGTCCAGCTTCCTGTATCACACAATGGCCCCACCAGATGCCTCAGGAAGCACATAGGACAACAAGATACCTGTATCCTGTCACCACTCCCTTGCACCTGGCACAGAGAAAACCTACTCCTACAACCAGGACTACTACTACTAAGTAGAGCCTGCAATATTTGGCTTATGCTTGGATGGTGCACAACCACAATGAACTCTTATTTCCACCAATTTAAAACCATCACACACAGTTTTCTGCAATTTATTTTTTATACAGATAAATCACAACCAAAAAACTTAACACCACACAAAAATGGCATTATAACCAATTATTTTAAATTTCAGCAACATTCATTTGCTATGTACATATTCTTTCCTCTGCAAAAGTGCAATCCAAAACTTTTTTTTAATTTTAAAAAAAGGCTTTTTCTGACAAACATAGTGGGGCTGGCTTCGTGACC
This sequence comes from Plestiodon gilberti rubricaudatus, assembly GCA_026170595.1. Classification (NCBI taxonomy): domain Eukaryota; kingdom Metazoa; phylum Chordata; class Lepidosauria; order Squamata; family Scincidae; genus Plestiodon; species Plestiodon gilberti. The sequence continues at coordinate 70,555,488 of JANXHW010000001.1, forward strand.
TCACAACACTTTGCCCTTGAATACCTCGTACAATAAAATCAGAGATAAATGAAAATAAACTTGATACATGTCTTCCTATTAACAGAACACACTGACAGAATCACATGTTGCCTCAAACCTTGCTCTCTCAAAAATTCAGTCATTCTATATGTTAGATATCAATGGACAAAGGCCATGATCCAACACAGTCTTAAGCACACTTGTATACGTAAATAGACTTATGTGCCTGTGTTAAACTGTAGCCAAAGAACGGACTCCTAGATGAGATCAAGCTTCACACTCTGGCTTATATTCTGCTGCTGCTGCTGCTAACTTGTTTAGGACTACATATACATTTTGCTCTGCTTTTTTCTCAAAGAGGACTGAATTTAGAGTACTTCCATTTCAAAATATACATTTGCAGTAATGCACAAAAGAATGATCGGTTCACATCAGTAGATTTCAAACTATCTTTTCATTTTGTACGAGTGTATACCAAAGATAATTTTCTGTCATACCACTGATGTATCTTTACGTTTATCAGTGCAACTGCCTTAGTAAATACAGTGGACCCTTTCTATCCACAGATTTGGGATCCGTGGATTTGACTTACCACGGGTCCCAGATCCGCAGGGTCCATGTGAAAAACGCTATAAAAAGGGGGGCAGGGGGGAAATGCCGGGGGGGGGGGTGCCTTTTAGAAGCAAACCACGCCATTTTCAAGCCTCTGCGGGGCTTCTGAAAGCATAACGACCCACTTCCAGGTCGTGCAAAGGTTCTTCCCCCCTCCCAGCCTTGTCCCAGAATGCATCCTGGGGCAAGGCTGTGAGGGGTGAAGAATCTTCACATGACCTGGAAGTGGGTTGTTAAGCTTCAAGAACAGAACGGATCCCCGCAGATAGCGAGGGCCAACTGTAATAGCATCATCAGATCTGGAAAAAACTATCTGGACAGGATGGGAAAATTTAGCAGCATGTTTTTTTCACTACACACTAAAATGAATAAGAGGGAGAAAAGAAAGACTCCCCAAATACAAGATAGTGCTTACAGAGATCTCTCTTGGAGGCCAGATATCTCAGTCACAATGTCACTTTCCCCTTCCCTATGTACCTCTCTCTATCAAAGCAGTTTGACTAAGGAGACATCTTTCAGGTTAAAGAACCTAGAATACACCACCCTCTGGGGAAATAAGAGATCGCCCCACAGGACATTACATCACTACAGAACCCTCAGAATGACTCTCCATTTCTGATGGGAGAAAGGCTTGCCAGGTACAATAGAGTGCAACAACTGGCACCAGGATGTTGGGGCTGTGGAGCAAAGCCTTGAGTTTGCCCCCCTCCCATGACATCCACCCCCTGGGCACTACCAGCAGTACTGCGCGATCAGTGATCAAGTGGATCTTCTGATGGGTGTGGGCACCTGGCCAGTGCTCGACCTGGCCAACCACTGACACACACACCCGTACATGGCTTTTCACCCGTCTGCTGCGGTTTCCTATGCAAAGCTGCTTAAGAAGAAGTATTGCCCAAGCCCAAAAGTAGCATGTAAGGAACAACTGCATTCCTGGAAGGCATCTTTCCCATCAGAAAATGAGAAGTTACAGGAGAGAGGCATACGAAGCAGCATCACACTTTGAGCTCCCAATCTGGTTTGGTGAGGGGTCCAGATGCAGTTTGTGGTCTGTCATCTGGCCATCCTTGCCTGAAGTATTTCATAATGAGAAAGCCAGTTTCATTCAGACACCTACAAATCAAAGACAATGGTCTTTGGGAGGTATTTTTAACATTTCACAGCTAAGCTGACTTCAAAGAAATAAAAATTTACTGTGATGATGCTAACACACAGTCGACTGCTATATCTAAATACGTATATAAATGTAAAATGGATTTGAGGAATTGTTTATACATTTTCTTTTGGTCCAATTCTAATAGGGCTAATAAGGCCTTACGCTGCTGGAACTAGCATTCCGGCAGCGTACAGTCCTTTACAGCTGTCACAAAATGCGACACGTCATTCAGCATGGTTTGGCCACCATTGCAAGCAGTGAGTGGCCAAGTCCACATGCCAGTGGTCTGTCCACGTCCCCCGGCACTGGTAAGTCAACATGGGGGCAGGAGGGAAGCGAGGAGGGGAAGGAACAGAGTGGAGGAGGGCAGATCGAGACCAGAAGAGGAGTATCGGTGGCAGCTGCGTGACAGATATCCTATCCCCCTTCCCGGCCTCAATCTGCCTTCCCAGGTTCACACGGACATGCGCCAGCTGTATAGCTGGTGCAGGTCCAAGCAGCAGGGCGGCGAGGGATTACCCCTGAGCACGGGAACACGAGTTCCCTTACCTGGAGACCTCCGGAGCCTGAAACTCCCCAACGGGACACAGTGCACACTCCACTGGCATGACTATCGCCACATGGGGTGAAAGGTAGGATTGAGCCATCAATGCTTTCTTCAGACAAAATTTTAACATCCTTTTTTTGCACAACACTCTGGGTTCAGCCCCTAATTTTCTATCTTCTTACAAAGCATCTTTAAACAACGAATGAAATTCATCCTCTTTACAGATGCCCCACACACAATTATGCAGAAATGTCTCAGCTGATACTTAAGTATAAGAACATCAAGACTTAGGCTCTAATGTGTATATGATGAGCTCTAGTGCACACATGGAGCTCCACATGAACAGGGCTCTTCCTCTTTCTACCATCTTGGGGGAAACCTGAAACATGTTCAGACTTTAGATTGCAGGCCAGTTCATGCCTCTTTATTAAAAGGCAAATACCTTTATTTAAGATGTTATATGTAGCTTCTCCACTTCCAGTCTGCAAACATGAACGCCTCTCCTTGGGTGTGAATTTCCCTTGTCTTGGTCATGTGTAGCTTCAGGTCTTGAGTGTACTCCTACAACTCTGACTTAGGTCCCAGTTAGATCATTATGCTAAAGATAAGATTATGCAGAGCACCAGTTGCCAACCTGGAAGCGACAGGTTTGTATAGAGCATGATAGCTGTGGCAACAGAACTAGTTAGTGGTCCATGTTAGAGGAACGGGCAGCTTAGCCCACTTCCATCTCCTCTCTCAGTGACTCTTGCATGAAAATCGTTGCTGACGAGAGCCCTGAGTGTACAAACCGTAGAACAACAGAACTGCTTTCAGCGTAGGAGGTTAAGCATGCACATGACAACAAGATCAAGGCGTCTGTTTAAGGGAAAATTCATCCAAAACGGGGAAACTTGGAAGCAACTTCAGGCCTCAGGCAGTGAAGGATATGTTTTCAGAACTGACCAGCATTCCTTTCATACACAAAAAAAGTCAGGTCAGTGGAACATGATTTGAAATCCATGCAAAATGCCAAGATACGTAAAGGGCATCTGAAAATGCCTGTACATAAATATCCAGAACACAATTAAATATTTAGTTGTCGAATATACAGGTGTCCTGTTTTGAATAATTAAAAAATTCAGAAACATGAGTATTTTTGGAAGTTAGAATTCTAAATAGCATTCTTCTAATTCGAGGACATGGTACCATGTAAGCTGGGCAAGCAGTAAAGCTCTTGTAGGACAGGGACTTTGTAAAGTTAGGCAGAAGTCCTAGATCACCATATACTGTAGTATATTGTGCATTATATATTTGCTTTATTATATATTTGCATTCTTTTGAGAATATGTGAATCATTTAAATTACACTGGACTGTGGACTGTGACTTTAGTTTGTAGAAAATAATTTTAACTAATCTTTTCGGAGAGTAATTTTGTAGTCCAATCAAACTGAACTTCCTCTCCACATAGATCACTAATGTCAAGAGACCAGTGCAAAAAAAAAAAAAAAGTTCCTAGATTAGCAAGATTCAAAAGATTTAATTATTTCCTGTCTTAAAAAATGCACATTAAAAACTTTGATAAGGAAACTATGATAAAGATCAGACAAGTAAATGTTGTGCATACTTTTGTTCCTCGATCATACTGATTTTGATTCTATGTCTCTTGGATGTGCAAAAAAGTCAATCCACTCAATCCTTTCATTTTTAATCCCTCAACTCAATCTTAAATTCAAAGTTTTACAAAGGAAGTCAAAGTGCTATTTCAAAAGTGGTACCAAACAGTCAACTATTTTAAAATCATTTGTTATTTATCTTCATCTAACAACACACACACTTTTATATGTCAGATGACCTATATTATGGCCAAGATTTAACAAAACCATTAAACTAATCCAATGAGTTCAAGGAGGCTTCAGATTTGTGTTTCTTGAACTGCAGAACCTCTTACACTACATGGTAATGTGCTTTTGAAACAGCAGAGAGTTTCAAAAACAGTTTGTGATATGGCACAGAGGTCTGGTGTACAAAGAACAAAGGCTGAAAAAAAAATCCCATTGAGTTAGCACAAACCTCTTCCATGAGGCTAAATAACTCTCTGGAGCCCAACTTGTGCCTTCAACTTGCCATTCTAAGGTATCCTAGCTGAATCCACCACACAGAGTTATGCATACGCTCACATGTATACTCACACTCTTAAGGTATGTCTGCACTAGTTTTTTGGCATGGGATTTTGGCATCTTTAAACTGGGAACAGCTGCACATCCCAGATTAACGGCGCAATTCTGTCCAGTGCCACCCACCAGCACCATAAAGCGCATTTACAACTACACGCAAGTAAACAGCGCCAGCACAGAGGCTGGCACCGCTCTACCCACCACAGATCCCACAGAGCGCCCATCGGAGAAGGCAAGTTCCCCGCTGGGCGGCACTGGGCAGAACAGGGCGTTCTGGGAAGGGGGGATTGTCAGCCAGGCCCAGGAAGGGGGAGAGATCAACGGCGGTGGCTCCGCAGGAATCCTATCCCCCTTCCCGGGACTGGACACTGTTACACGGCCTGCTCAAACGTGTGCCAGCAAAATAGTTGGTGCACATTCAAGTAGACCCATCGGGGCGGCTGGGGCTCTACTCTGGGTAAGGGGACAAATGTCCCCTTCCCCTGAGGAGTGCTCTAGCCGCACTGGTGCTGGGTCCTATCTGGGTCCTATCTAGATAGGATCCTGGGTCCTATCTAGTCTACGCCCCACACTGCAGCCTACCTAGACAGGATCGGGGTGTAAGCCTGATAATGGCTCTAGTTAAGGATTTTGTTCTTTAAAAGATGATTTTAGTACCCTCCAGACATCAAAGAAGAATTATCTACCTTTCCTTTAAGTGGCGCTCTAACCCAGAGGCAAACCTATTCACATGCAGACACCCCAATGAGCCACATGAAACAGCATCATTAATTTGGTTTGTCCCGTACTTACTACAATTGTGCAATGTGAGGCAAGGGTCAAACCAAAACCAAGAATTGCAGCAGAGGGATTCTGATGCAAGCACCCCCTAAATAACTAGTTTGCACTCAGCTAAATGATCATTCTGAGCACCACAAGAAAGCCTTAAAATGCCAGCAAAGAAGATGAAACATCACAACTTATTAACATCTCAAGCTTGTTTTGGTAGAAGCAACTTCCCTGACTACTAGAATTACAATGTTAGTGGAAACAGTATGATCTGTCAGTGAAAGTGGCTCTGATTATCAAATATATATTCCAGGAAGACACTATGCAAAAATAAGTTTTGTTTAAAAACAGTGCATTTTCCAACATAGCATTACATTCATTTGTCATAATGTTTAGGCTTACCTCATCAGACAGAATCTCAAAGTATATCAGCAAGCACTACTTATACTATCAAGACCTATCTTGCTCCCAGGGATGGCAATGGCAAATTCATTAGAGACCAAAAATGTGGGGTTAGCATAGGAGGCAGGCACACACAGGAACTCACTGGTAGTGGGAATCCCGCAGATAGCTGCACAACCGTAACAGCAATCTGATCACCGACCTCATCCATTCACAGCAACCATGAATGAGTGGAGGGGATCATAATATGAACATGAGGCTTATGGATCAGGCAATAAAGAAATTATGCCAACTTGCTGTCCTTCCGTACACCTATCCTCTCAGTAACCCCAAATTATACTACATTGTGGAGTATACTGGAGTGCATGGAGAAGAGCAGATATAACTACAAAGTACTCTTTATCCTGGAGCCCATCACAACATTTCAGAGATTTAATTTAGCTGAATAGGCAGCCTAAGGATATTCCCCCCACACTACATTGAGACACTTATGAAGATTTCCCCTTTCATCCAAATTTACACGAATGTCTTTCAACCAAGAGACTGGTTTTCCATAACAACCCCTATGTCTTGAAGTTATTCTGCCCCAATTTTTTTTTAAAAAAAATAAAATTAAAGAGAGAAAGAATGAAGTTCCTCTCCCTGTTTGGGCAAATGTAGAAAGGGAGACAGACTTGTATCACCCCCAACCTTTACTGAGACTGTGGCAAGAGAACTGTGGTCTTAATGACACACATCTAAACAGGAACACGTGTACACAAAACACAAAGCGGCTGCATTTTCTTTCAGTTAGAAAAGAAATTAGGTCATCTCCCCCACCCCTCACAGGACAGATCTTATAAAAGATATGTAAAATAAAGGAACAATACTCATAAAATAGCTATTACTATGGCAAAGCTTTTGTCAATAAGCCTCCAGAACTTTAAATGAAGAGAATGGCTTCACAAAATGGTAGTCCAAGTTTCCACAGTGTGGACACTGCTGAACATTGCTGTATTCTGAGAAATACTGCATCCCAATCCGTACATCTATAACAGGTTTCCCACAATGTTTACAGTTCAGTCGAGCCTGTAAGAGAGAGAGGGAGAAAAGACAACAGAAATACCTCTAAAAACATCCACATTTGCTTCCATTTCTTAATTACATCATACAGGCATTTACTTACTGGTAGACACACAACATGCAATTAGCCAGAAAACTGAAGGTCGATTCTCACTTATATTTTGCACTTGGGATGCATACCGGAATACAAAATACATGCACGTCCCATCAAGTGTGAAGGGTATATATGTGTGAAATTTGACATGCATGCATCTCTTTTTAAAATTAAAAACAAACACTCTGACGCAGCAGCCTAGATAGGGTTGGATCAGCAATTTCCAATGTGTTTTGTTTTAAACAAGACACAAACCTTTTTCTACACATGGCCACCATTCATACTCAACAGATGTGCACATGTTCTGTATTCAGGCATACATCTCCAAGTGCAAAAGGTATAGTGAGAATTAGCCTCGAGATTTGAAGTACGTTTTCTAGCGGAGTTGTCACTGAGGTAGTAAATCTGCAGCTCTTTTCAGGCATCCATCAACCTATAATGACTGCTCATTCCAAACAAATGACCTGAAACAAGACATTCTTGACATTTTGCAGACTACTTTAAAATGCTCTCTCTCTCTCTCTCTCTCTCAATGTAAAGGGAAAAGGAGACCAGCAGACTGCAGGTGTGATACTAACAGCGCAATCCTGTGTAAGATACGGTGGCCCGCCTAAAGGTCCAGCTGCCATATCCTATGCAGGTTCAGGGGCAGCCCGGGGCAGCCCTGGTGCACCTCGAGGGAAGGGGACGATTGTCCCCTTCCCCGGGTGTAAGTGGCGGGAGCTCGTGTACATTCACGCCAGCTGTGTAAGGCTGCACTGGGCCCGGAGAGGGCCTAGGATATGGCGTCTCTTGTCGCTGATATCTCCGCCCTCTACAGGCTCCGGGGCAGCCAACGGCCACCCTCCCTACCTGCCGAGTCTGCCCTCCCCCCTGCCGGGGTAGGACTTAAATGCTCCGGTGGGTGCAGGGCCTGGCAGGAGCCCAGGCAAGGGCCGCCAGCCGCTGCGCCGGCGTTCCTTACTCGCCGGGAGCTGTAAACGTGCTCTACGGCGTGTTTACGACACCCTGCACCAGGGGAGCGAGCATTCCCCCTGGCGCAATTGTATCCAGGATTGCGCCATAAGCCACATACAATCAAGTTCCTTTATAATAAACTGGGCTTACTTCTAAGTAATTCAGGTGAGAATTCAGGTGTTAGGTAGAGTTCCATTTAATTTGTTTCCATGAACTAGCTAGCAACCTTGATGGAAGCACAACTATCAGCATTCAATAACTAATGGCAATCTTTCTCAATAGCTAAGAGGCCATAGAACTGGGCAGTCCCTAATAAAGTTTTGGTTTCCTAATAATTCCATGATGCTGTGCCACATTTTTTGCTAATGTAGGTCATCTGAAAAGGAAAATAAGAAACCAAGTATTATGAATGCCTAGATTATAATGTGTGGTTGCTAAGAGATTTTGTATTTAAACCTTTTTTACACTAGCTGCCCTGAAAATACTTAAGTGCTAAAGAGAGGTACACAACCTTAGCAAAATAAACAAACATGATGCTGCACATCTTAAAATTGCTGTTAGTGGGATTTTGTTTTTAACATTTACTGGCAGAAAATAATCAATGTGTGTACGTAAAAAATACTGCATCATGGGCAGCGCAATCCTGTGTAAAGGATCCGGCTGGCGGCCCAGGGTCACCAGCCAGATCCTGCGCCCAAGCTGCCCGTCGACTGGCGAGCCAGAGGTCTACTCGAGGAAGGGATTTCCGCCAGCTAAATATCTGGCAGAAGTCAGAGGAGGCCGTTACCGGCCTAGCCTCCCAGCGGGAACAGGGATATAGCCAACGCCATCCCCTCCTAACATCTGTTCCAGGGAAGATGGTGGAAAGCCTCATCAAGGATAAAATTGGAAAACATATAGAAGAACAAAGCTTTGCTGAGGGAGACTCAGCATGGCTTCTGCAAGGGTAAGTCTTGCCTCACAAACCTTTTAGAATTCTTTGAAAAAGTCAACAGGCATGTGGATGCGGGAGAACCAGTGGATATTATATACCTGGATTTTCAGAAGGCATTTGACACGGTCCCTCATCAAAGGCTCCTGAAAAAACTCCATAGTCAGGGAATAAGGGGGCAGGTCCTCCTATGGATACTGGTTGAAAAGCGGTGTGCCCCAAGGATCGGTCTTGGGACCGGTGCTTTTCAACTTGTTCATAAATGACCTGGAGTTGGGAATAAGCAGCGAGGTGGCCACGTTTGCGGACGACACTAAACTTTTCCGGGTGGTGAAGACCAGCAGGGGACTGTGAAGAGCTCCAGAAGGATCTCTCCAAACTGGGAGAATGGGCAGCAAAATGGCAGATGCGCTTCAATGTAAGTAAGTGTAAAGTGATGCACATTGGGGCAAGAAACTTCACATACACGCTCATGTGTTCTGAGCTGTCTGTGACGGATCAGGAGAGAGATCTTGGGGTATTGGTGGACAGGTTGATGAAAGTGTCGACCCAGTGTGCGGTGGCTGTGAAGAAGGCCAATTCCATGCTTGGGATCATTAAAAAAGGGATTGAGAATAAAACGGCCAATATTATTATGTCGTTGTACAAATTGATGGTAAGGCCGCATCTGGAGTATTGCGTCCAGTTCTGGTCGCCGCATCTCAAAAAGGATATAGTGGAACTGGAAAAGGTGCAGAAGAGAGCGACCAAAATGATTAGTGGGCTGGGGCATCTCCCTTATGAGGAAAGGCTACAGCATTTGGGGCTCTTCAGTCCAGAAAAAAAGGCGGTTGAGAGGGGACATGATTGAGACGTATAAAATTATGCATGGGATGGAGAGAGTGGATAGAAAGAAGTTCTTTTCCCTCTCACACAACACTAGAACTAGAGGACATCCACTCAAATTGAGTGGAGGGAGTATTAAAACAGACAAAAGAAAATATTTCTTTACCCAGCATGTAATTGGTTTGTGAAACTCCTTGCCACAGGAGGTGGTGATGGCACCTGGCCTGGATGCCTTTAAAAGGGAATTGGATAGATTTATGGAGGAAAAGTCCATCACAGCTTACAAGCAAGATGGGGATAAGCAACCTCCTGGTTGTGGGAGTAGGTTTTCTTTGTGCAAGGGAGTGGCGACAGGATACAAGTATCTTGTTGTCTTGTGCTCCCTGAGGCATCTGGTGGGGCCACTGTGTGATACAGGAAGCTGGACTTAGATGGGCCTTTGACCTGATCCAGCAGGGCTCTTCTTATGTTCTCCCCCTCCCGGGCCGGCGAGACCAATGGCCCCCCTTCCTCGCCCGCCAGACTGCCCACGCTGCTGCCGGCGGGAGAGCTTACCTTCCTCCAGCGGTCGCGTCCCAGTTCGACGACGGAGTGAGGGAGGCCGGCCTTGCACCGGCCTCCCTTACTCCCGAGGCGTCACGAAGTGCTTTACGGCACGTTCGCGACGTCTTGGAATGGCGGAGCGCTCACTCTGCCGTTCCACCGGATTGCGCCGATAATCAAGTTGTGAGGACTACCCTTTAAAATTGGGCCCCTGGTTTATTTTCTCCTACTTTTAATTCTTGCTTTACTGAATATTTTTAAATGTATCTATTTGATTGTGCTGTATTTTATTGCTGATGCAAACCTTGGGGGCCTTGTTTTTGGCCAAAAGTAAGTACACAAATTTTAAGCTAAATAAAATACAATACTTTCAACTATGCAAACATTGCAATACAATAATACACCTATGTAATATTGTAATTGCCCCACTAACTGCACCAGAAATCAGTGCTGGAGGGAAGACTGCACCTTCCTGCCAGCACCAGGAGTGGCACCCGTTGGAGCAGGTAAGGCCCATGCCAAGGGGCGTGGGGGGAGAGCGGGGAGGGGATGGAACGGGAGCAGGTAGTGACGGGGCAGGGGCGGGCAGATCGAGTCTGGGAGGTGGGGTCGGCTGTGCTGGCACGCGTCATATTCTCATCCCCTTCTTGGGCCTGATCTGCCGACATGGGTGCATATGGCTGGTGCAGGTCCAAGTAGACCTGTTGCACGGGCTGGAGCTTTTCTCGGGGCAAGGGGACGAAGGTCTGCTTACCCCAAAGAGACCTCCCACCTCCTAAATTTCCTTGCAGGATTCAGCGTAGCCTGTGCTGGCGCTGCTGCATCGGCACTGGGGAATTTAGGTAGGATTGGGCTGTTAGAAGAGTTCGTTTGGGTTTATCAGATAAATAAAGTGATATCACACAAATTGCTACAAGATGACGATATTAAGTTACATGCAAAAAGGCATCATGGAAAGCTCTCCTCATTTATCACATTTCTACTGGGGGCTTTTCTCCTTTCATTACATCTATTCAAGGACAGACAGTTCAGTCACATTTAACATAACTGAGCAGAAATTGCAAATACAAAGGTAATCATAGTAGCAGTTACGCCACACGATGCTTTAATGAAAGCAAATGATCCAAATGTTGGAATACATTGGTTTCAATATGGCTTAAAATATTGACTGCTGCACAGATAATCTCTAGGAATATCTCAGATTTTTAAAAAAAACCAGCTGAGAGAAACGTCTCTATCTTCTCTTGACTGTGGAGATAGTTAACTGTGAAAAAAGGAGGAATAGCAGCAGTTTTACCTATATAAGAATATAATAATCTTGCATATTTTTAACAAGAAAAACAGCAATTACCAGTCCTCAACAAATACTATCCCCACCGGGTGCAAATATGCTTTTAAACAGGCAAAGAAAATTCAGTGACTAGATTGTGTGTCATGAAATGTACAGCTTGATCCAATGAAGAATTAGGCGTGCTGGTTTTGTATAGTAAGGGTGATTTCATCTATCTGTGGTTAAAAAAAAAATTATACCCTATCAGGCTGCTGCCCTAGGTTTAGAGGCACAACCTCTTCCTGAACCAAATCCTACAGGAGCACAACAACACACTCCAAGGTCCACGCTTTTTCCTGAGGCTGGTTCTAGGCTAAAAGCCATAGCCTACCTCTCAGCACACACACACACACACACACACACACCCCACAAATATGCACAAGGAAAAGCTTCCACTTCCTGCTGCTGCTTTGTTAACAAGACCATTTTCCATCAACTGAGTTGTAAATATTATGGGTTTTCCATGGAGTGAAATGCTATTGTTTGTGTTATCATCTTGAAGCAGTTCTCTCTTCAAATTCTATTAATGCTCTAAGGCTGCAATCTATACACTTACTCTCAGGTTAATTCCCATTAACATCAATGGGGCTTACTTCTGAGTAAACATGCATCGGTTTGCACGGTTAATATACTAGATTTGTGTTTGTAAATTCAGAAAGATAATTCAGAAAGAAAGAGCCCAATTCAAGGTGCTGGTAATGACCTTTAAAGCCCTCCACGGTTTGGGTCCAGGATATCTGAGGGACCGCCTTCTCCCATACATTCCGGCCCGCTCTCTTAGGTCATCTGAGGGGGCTCTCCTGCGTGTACCACCTCTATCGCAAGTTAGGGGAGTGGCAACACGTGGGCGAGCCTTCTCTGCTGTGGCGCCACAACTGTGGAACTCCCTGCCAGGGGATCTGAGAACCACCCCCTCCCTCATGACTTTTCGGCGAGGGCTCAAAACGTTTTTGTTTCGTCTAGCGTTTGGGTGATGGGTTGTAGTCTGCCTCCTGTGTCTCAAGATGCTCTGCCATGCTGCTTTTGTGCTCCCTACTGTTGCCCCCCCCAGTGGATTTTGTTGTTTTTAAATTAAGTATGTATTGTTTAAACTTATTTTCTGTATTATTTTAAATTATGTTTTTTAATTTTTGTTGTAAGCCGCCTTGGGCATTTGCCTCGGCATAGGATAAGGCGGGATATAATTTTTTTAAATAATAAAATAAAATTATTGGAAGAGAGGAATGTACTCTGTTGTACTAAGTGTACAATTCCTTCATGTAATCTAACTACATATAATAATAAATAATAAACAGTATTTATATACTGCGTTTCTTAGTCATTGGATTTCTCCTCTGATTTTAATCCAAGGCGGTAAGTTTAAACTTATTTTATGTTTAAAAATATATTATAAGTTTAAACTTATTTTATGTATTATTTTAAATTATGTATTTTAATTTTTGTTGTAAGCCACCTTGGGCATTTGCCTTCAGCATAGGATAAGGCGGGGTATAATTTTTTAAAAATAAAATACAACTAACAAATAAATCCTTATACCCATCAATGTTTTTGTGCTGATAATTTTATAATTGTATTTATAATTTGATAATTTTATAACGTTTACTTTTTATAATTTTTAAGTTTTATGAGGGTTTTTTGAAGTGGTTTGTTTTATATGCTGGGAGATGCCTTGGCCACTCCCCTTGTGGGGGGAAGGGGGATAAAAATCCATTAAATCCATGTTTTTTCCATTTACTAAAACCACCTGTTGATTGAGATTGAAGTCAGAATCTCTGACCATAGAAGCAGCAGGCAAGGTGTTTGGTGCCAAAATCTGTATTTATTCCTAATTATTAAAACTAAATCAGCAATAAAATTGTTGTTTCATTATATCTTTGTTTTCTTTTTCCACCTTAAAAGGAATTCAAATTCAGTTCATTATAAATATCGATCAGCAGTACCAATAAACAGTATCAGCCTGATCCTGCTTAAGGATCCGCACCGGCAGACCTTACTCTCCGGGTGCCGTAAACGCGCTTTACGGCGTGTTTACGACACCCTCCACCTGCGGAGCACGCGCTCCGTAGGCAGAAACCTCTGCAGGATTGCGCCATTCATCAAGTTACAGCGCAATCCTGCGGGTCACAAAAACGGCAGAGCGAGCACTCCGCCGTTCCAAGACATTGCGAACGTGCCGTAAAGCACGTTCATGACGCCTTGGCAGTAAGGGAGGCTGCCCGCCCTCACTCCACTGCTGGGACGACCCCACGGCCGCCGGAGGAAGGTAAGGCTCCCGCCGGCAGGGGCAGTGAGGGAGGAGGGCCATTGGCTGAGCCGGCCCGGGAGGGGGCGGGGATGGCATCCGCCATATCAGCCGTTATACAGCCTCCTCTTACTTCCAGCAGCTATTTAGCTGGTGGAAATTCAAGGCCAGCTGGGCCTTCCCCGATTTACACCGGGGGAAGGGAAGGGTGTCCCCTTCCCCGAGTAGACCTCCGGGCTGCAGCAGTGTGGCCCAGAACGGGGATAGGATCCAGCAGGCCCTGGGCCACCGGCTAGATCTCTACGGTGGATTGCGCTGTAAGTCTAGTAACAATACAAATTTTGATGCATGATAATACAACTGAATATTTGGTATTCCAGGCTCTCTTGTTTTCCCACCTATCACATATTTTGTTTAATTCGGGGGGGGGGGGGGTATTTGAAATGAATTTGGTTTGCTCCGTTCTTAAGGTTTACTGGACACTAGGATTACTTTATTTTGTTACCCAAAATTCAGTTTTGATTAAACACTCATCTTAATTCTCCCTAATAAGGTAATATAAATCTGTCCATAGCATCAGATAATTTTTGATTTCCAAATGAACATATGAAGCTACCCTAGACTGACAGCCCAACCCTGACTAACTATCCAGCGGGAGACCCAGGGCCACCCGCTGGATCCTATCCCCGTTTCGGGCCGCTCATCAAATATCGCTTGCTGTTTTCTTTTTTTCTAGTCACTTCTGAATTGACGCTATACACCATTATCAGTTTAAATTAACTTAAGTAAATTCTGATCTCACTTTGTAATACAGACCTGGCAACAGGGAGAAGCTGCTAGAATATCGTAAGTGTACATGGTTCCCAGTTGATGCCAGCTTCCATCCCACCGGGACTTGCACTTTATGCAGATAATTTTGTGAACCCCTTCTAAACAGTCTACACAAACAGCATAGAGGTGCATAAGCCTTCCTGTGGAGAAGAAAACAAAAATATTTTTAAGGAAAAGAGACACCTGTAATTATATTATGCAATAAGTGGCAGAGTACTACAATACCACTATGAACATGAGTAACATTTTTGGTTAGAAAATGCAGTGTGCATTCTACAAAAATAGATATGTTCTCCCTCCTGCCCCGCAAGACCTCTTAAAACATCTGAAAAGGGAAGTCCCATGTGTATTTCTGGCTGCCACTGTAAACCCCCTTTTCTTCAATCCAAGCACAGCTCAGAACTCCAGTATCCTAATACTCTACCTGTGCTGAGAGAGAGAGAGAGAGAGAGAGAGAGAGAGAGAGAGAGAGAGAGAGAGAGAGAGAGAGAGAGAGAATGAACTGTTCTGTGTTCAATTTATTCTAGAAATGTTGGATTAGTAGGGTATACCAAATTCAGTTATTCTGTATTGTTGAAGTACCTAAGGAATTTTTAAACCTCTGTATATTTGCCTAGAAAGATCTATAAATACTTTGCCATAATACACACATAACATGAAAATATTATAGAAAGTGACCAAACAGAACAAAGCTTTTAAATGGGGGGGGGGGGGGTACACGACCACAACTAGGTGGGGACATGCTTTAAGTTAATAAAGCTATGAATGGTTGAGAAAGACAGAGATGAAGGTGAGAGAAATTATTCTCTGCCTCTCAAACATTAGGTGGCAATAGGTTAACAACAACAAAAGTCAAGATCAAGCTACACATTATGTAGAATGCATATTTGGCGCTTGTTTCCCTCACCCCTTTTTTTGGTTTAAATAGTACTGCAAGGAGGTGCAAAAGGGTCCAAAACCACAGCAAGGGCCTAACTGCAGTGGGGGCAAAGTGCTAAAGTGCCCACCCGCTGTGGATTCACAGTACTTTATACACATACCCTTTGCTACTGTTGTCTTTTTTTTTAAAGGACCAAACACACTGATTGCATCTACATTCACATCACACAATAGTGCAAGTGCAAAGGGCAGACTTCCACTACAGCCCTCTCTCCAAGCTGCTCCTGAATGTCAGGGGACAATTGGGAATGATGTGAGATATGGCACTGGAAACTGCTTGGGGATGAATGAATCTCTAGAAACCAGGCACAGACACCTTCCAGAGCTATCAAAAGCACCTTCTTATTTAGAATTTTTTTATTTATAAACATATAATTACTGAGAAATGTAACTTGAAACAAAATGGACTTTCTGTCAGTGTGAACGCAGGACAGATAGTTGATTAAAATGAGGAGTTCAACACTATAATGTTATTACTATGCAATAGATTTTCATCAAGCAAAGAAGAGCAACACACTTGCACATTTTCTTGAACGTTAGATGGAATCTAAACCAGCAAAAGGAAAACTGGAGGTATGCTACGGTGGGCAAGGAATATAAAAATTAGTGAAAACTGCACTTCAAGGGAAAAATATTTAAACAGCTATATTTTTGCCATTTCCTATCCAGTATTTTTGAAATTTGACCATCTTATAGAGCTCGCAATGTAGAAATTTTGGCAGGTGCAGCTTTTTGCACCATTCCATGATGAGCTGCACCTGCCAAAAAACCCTCTTCTATACAATGGTTAAAGGTATAGGCACTCTGTCCTCCATTGTACCTGGTCACCCTGCACCTGAGCAACTTGGAGGAAGGACTGGACACTAATCCTTAAGTTAACAAAAAGAACCTTTTTGTTCTACATACAATTCTACATATAAGTTGCTAAAGCATCTGAATTGCAGAACATATATGTAATCTCCTTTAAATGATTATTACTATATACATGTAACAAGCATGTACTACAGTATTAACAGCCCAATCCTATTCTCTCTCCCCTCCCTTGCCGATGCAGCAGTGCCGAAATGGCTACCACTGCATCCTGCAGGGGGCAGTCCAGGACTCCTCCTAAGGGAACAATAATTCTCTTTCCAGGGGGAAAGCCTGTGTGGCACAGGGGGTCTACTCAGGACTGGCACTAGTAAAATTGCTGGTGCAGGTCCGCATGGGCCGGCACCGAATCATAACCCCCTTCTCAGACTCGATCTCACGGCAGCCACCATTGCCGCCAAATCCGTCCCCTTCCTGGACCCAATTTGCCCACCCCCACCCTGTCACCGCCTTGTTCCACCCCACCCCCATCGCCACCTCCTTCCACCCTCCCCCGCCACCTTACCTCTGGCGGTGGCAGCATCCGGTTACTTTGCAGCACATGGGAAGGCTCCAGTCTTCCCGCTGGCGCGCCATCTTTGCGGGCTGCCACAGCACCTTTCACGACTGGTGATGCTTTATGCCCCCAGCCCAGGCCTGACACACACCCTTGGAACTATTGGATTTACGACAGTAAGAGAGCTGGTGTAGATCCAGGTAGGCCCATTGGGGACCAGGGATCAACAGAGCAGGTAAGTAAAATATTTCTTTACTTACCTCTCTACCACTGCCTGGTCCCCAGCCAGCCTGTGGAATGAAATGGAGGATGTGTTGGTACCACTGCATCCCACAGGCTGGCCAAGTATAGGATTGGACTTTTAGTGAATCTTCAGTTAATTTCCTTTAGTAGCTAGTTATGTTGAATCTGCTGTTCTACTATACCTGTTAGTTTTATATGCTGTGTTTGCTACTCAAACAAATGCCAAGTTATGAACCCAGCTTTGTGTGTGCATGTCCTTGGGTTTCTTGTAAGATTTCCAGCAAATATCATACAATTAGCAAGGAAAATGAGATCCCAAAACCTTGAGTGGTACAGAACTGTAAGTACCATGAAGCTGTGTGAGATGTCAGCCTACACTGGATAAACAGCGGCATTTGACAGTGCTATGGAAGACTGGCATACTTATGAAGGAAGGCTGGAGCACTATCTTAAAGTCAATGAGAGATTCCCCCCCTCCCAAATGTGTGCCAGTATTGTTGAGTATTATGGGAATAAAAATGCATACACTTGTACACAATTAGATTGCTCCAGAAAAGCCCACAAACAATTTTTTAAAGAAATAGTGCAAATTGTCCAGTAACATATTTTGCCAAAACCCCTTATCATAGCACGAAGGTTCAGATTCCCTAAGAGGCACCAGCATGAAAGCGAATCTGTTCCTTCATCTGCAGCAGAATTAAAAAGGCTTTCAGAATGCTGTCTTCAAGGAGGGCCTGAATGAGACAAGTTTGTATGCAGGTTTAACAGTGAGTATATTCCAAAGAGCAGTGGCGGACTGGGTCAAAAAAATACTGGTTGCCAGGAGACAAAAGGCGCTCACCCACAACTATAGGCTGAATCCAACATTTGCCATAAGTTGGCTATTTGTACATTTGCATTTGATAATAGTTATTAATTATTAATTATTATTGTGTTGCTGTATTCGGCATTTTGTTTGTAAAAATGTTGTAGCGTATTGTAGAAATTACAGCAGAGCTGTAAGACCCACAATGGATATTTTTTTAAAGATTACAGTACTAATTGAATAAAACTAAAATAACTGAATGACCACTTCAGAAGCAGAGTTGAAAGGCAAACTGAGGTAAAATTTACAGGATTACATGAGTTGAAAGGCCCACACTGAGAATTTTTTTTAAGGTTACAGTACTAATTGAATAAAACAAAAATAACCGAATGAGCGCTGATACAGGGGCCTTTGGAAGGGTTTGCAGGCCCGGTGCAACAAGGAACCATTGGGGAAACCTGACTTCCACTCTCTACACCAGTAAGAGATAGATGGAAAAATACAAACGCTCCTGCTTTGAAAGAGAGAGAGAGATGTTAGAAACAGAAAGGGGGAGACAAATGTGTAGATCAGCCTAGTGAGGGAAGATAGCAAGAATGCAGAATACCTTTCCTTGCACCTGCTGTTTGGCATGGTCACTGAAGTGGAGGGGTGGTTGTGCATTCACACCTCATAACAAAAATCTCACATACCGGTACAGAGTGAAGCAAGAGTCCGATATTTTGCCATATTTTTGCAAATGGAGTGAATGTGTCCTGCTTGGCTCAGGTGTCGCCCACCCCTCCAAAGTTTCTGGGAACCTCCCCATCCCCTAATTTTCTGATCAGATGTACCTGTTTGCCAACTTCTAGGGACAATGGGGGATAGGAGAAATGAAGGTGCCTGGAACTTTGTAAGGGAGTAGCAGCACAATCCTGTGTAACTCTTGCACCAGTAGATCCACTGGTATAAGTGCACTTATGTCAGTGTAACTTGCTGTATGTTGACGGATGGAGACCGGCGTAACCCCCCTCGGATGCCGCCCATGCGCAGTTCGGATGTGGGATGCCAGCACAACTCCGCCGGCTCAGGGGTCATCCAAACGCCCATGGAATGCCCCCTGCACTGGCGGAGTTGCAGTGGTGTCCGTCCCGCATCCAAACTGCACATGCGCGACATCCAAGGGGGGTTATGCCAGTCTCCGTCCGTCGACGTACAGCAAGTTACACTGACACCGGTGCAAGAGTTACACAGGATTGGGCTGTTAATTGCTGCAACTCCCAAAACTAGGAAG
This sequence comes from Plestiodon gilberti rubricaudatus, assembly GCA_026170595.1. Classification (NCBI taxonomy): domain Eukaryota; kingdom Metazoa; phylum Chordata; class Lepidosauria; order Squamata; family Scincidae; genus Plestiodon; species Plestiodon gilberti. The sequence goes on from JANXHW010000001.1 coordinate 70,574,571, forward strand.
ATATTGGGTCTCATGTTGGCAGGGGTATTCTTGGATAACCAGGATCCTTTGTCCTTTTGTTCATCCCTAACAGACTTATTTTGCCTTTGATAGGCAAAATATCACAGGATATAGCAGGATATCACAACATTTATGCTATGGGTCCAGATTGGGCTGTCACATAAGCTGCAGTCCTTTGGAAAACGCCATGCTTCATGTGGCTTTTCAGAGAGAGAGACAGACAGAGATGAAGAAAAAAAGTTAAAATAAACTTTTTGAACCTGCAGGGGATTCATGCTTTTCTGGTATTAACCCTGGGTTAAAAGACATGTATCTAAGCGGCGGCTGCCGCTTTCCTTTCAACCCCATTAAAAAAAAGCCTCCATTAAAAAAGTGGAGTCACTTCCGGTAGTGCTGTCACTTCCGGTGGTGACATCACTTCCAGGGGTGTCACACGGAAGAGGACCCCGGCCACCACATTGGCTAGCTACGCCCCTGGGGTAGCATGACCCAGAAGTAGCTTCCAGAGTGCTTTTTCCAGCAAATGGAGCAGTTTGCTGTGCGGAGGTTAAAAAATAATTTTTAAGTGAACTTAAGTCATCTGCAGATATTGAAATCCGTGGATGGCTAAACCACAGATGGTAAGGGCCCACTGTAAACACATTCTATTATCAGGATATCTTGCCTCATTTTCCTTCTAATTGGTTAGGTTGTCTTATTGCTCAATCTTATCCTCCGCCACTGGTGCTGATGCAGCTGAACTAGTGGAGCACATGCTGCATCCGATGGGGGGGGGGGATCAGGAGGCCTGCCAGAAGTAAGTAAAAATATTTTTTACTTACCTCTGCATAAGCCCCCTGATGCCCTATGAGTTTCCTGACCCATACCAGCTACAATATATAGCTGGAATTAAGTCTGAGAAGAGAAAAGGGGCAGGGTGAGCCAAAAAATGGGGGATAGGATCTCGTGTGTTTGCTGCTGAGCTCTTCCTCCTCTGGCCCACTCTCCGCTCTCTACCCTTCCCCTCCCTGTGTTGAAAAGCCCCCAAACCCTTCGCCTTCCCACTGCTAACTTCCCAATGCCTGCAGAGCCTCTTGGAGCCACTGCTCACACCGCGCCCCTCACCATTTGCAACAGTGGCCCAGTAGTGCGCAACAGCAGCCCGGCTTTCATGCTGCCCTAAAAGATCTTGCGCTGCCGGAACACTAGTTTAATTGCTCTTTGAAAACAGTTTTTTTTTTCTGTCCTGTAATGTTATTATTAGGCTTTAAGTGATGCCATATGAACAGACATGAAAAAGAGAGATTAAGAGTAGATTTTCAAAGCAAAAACAAATGGAAAGGAAACTGGATGCCCAAGTCACACTGCTTATAGTGTACATTTAAAAACCTGTTCTGGACAGCTCATCAATGAGACATGAATTACAGTGCAATCCTGACCCGGAAGCCAGCAACGGAACGAGCGTTATGTCGTCGGGAGACATCGTGAACTTGCCATAAAGCACGACAACTCGAGAGCAGGGAAGGCTGGCGCAGAGGCTGGCCTCCCCTGCTCCGTCGACGGATCGCCTCTGCGGCCACCGGACCAGGTAAGCAGGGATCCGGTGGGGGCGGTTCGCCGGGCGAGGGGGGCGATTGGCCTAGCCAGCTCGGGAGGGGGATGGCCTCGGCCCTTACACGGCCTCCTCTACTTCCGCCAGCTAAATAGCTGGATGAAATTGGAGGCGGCCAGTCGGGCCGGCATTTACACCCAGGGAAGGGGACAAACGTACCCTTCCCTGAGTAAACCTCCAGCCCGGCAGCAGCATGGCCGCCGGTGCAAAGGATCCGGTGGGTGGCCCTGGGCCACTGGCCAGATCCTTACGGTGGAATGCGCTGCCTGACTTTGTTTAAACAAAATATATTTATGAATTCATAGTTTATGACTAGTGCAAAAATGTTATGCTTTTGTGCTTCTCTGCTTGTAGCTACAGGGAGAAAAACATAAAAGCATTGCTGTTTTGCAGTACTCAAATGAAAAATTCATACACACCTTTCTATTTAAATAAAGTATAATTCATATCTCATTGACAGATTCATATGTTCTCCAGAGACATGCACAATTAATGCTGCTTTTCTTGTCTGTTGGCATTTCTCCTGCCCCATCTCATATGATGCTCTCTCTCTCTCTCTCTCCCTAGACTATGAACAGATATGAGCTTCAAGCTATTTGTATTATGATTAACCCGGAACGATATCTATCCATACCCTTTATGGCTCACCAGCTGCTTTTGTCAGCAACTGTCCTCTATAAAGCTACTCCTCAAAAAAAGCTACAAGACCAGATCTCGTACTATACAATATTAGGATGTTTATCTGAACAGACAAATGCATAGCTTATTCCAAATCGCACAGCAAACAAATATCTGCAAGTTTACTGCAACACAGAATACAACCATTCTTCCTGTTTGATCCATAATCCCTGGGGGAAGCTTTGTCAGTGTGGAACTAATACTGTAACTGGTCAGTTTTTAGGTTTGGCAGGCTACACAATATTTCATTTAATATTACCCCTTCAAACTCTTGTTTCATCAGTTTTCACCTAATGATACCTAAGAGATCTATTTACTCTTTGCAAAACTACACATCAAAGGCAAAGCTACGCATTACATCAATACATGTGAAACAAAACTACTAGTACTTCTAAAAGGGGCAATTCCTGAACAGAAGCAGTGGGAGCATTTCTTTCTTCTCCTGTTGCTTTTCCTCTGCACCCTTTTCACTCATTTTGCATCCCTTCCCCATCAAGCATTCCAGATGTGTGTTTGCCATGGTTAGGCTTACCAGATTTCTGCCCCCCCCCCAAGGGGGACGGAAGTGACATCACAAGAAGGCGGGTCAAAAACTGTGATGTCACTTCTGCCGGAAGTGGGCGTGTCCACCAGAAGTGGGCGTGTCCACTGTAAAATAAATACAGTATTTTGCCTTTTTCCGTGCCTCTGAGCACGTGCAGATTGCCGCCACTGTTTTTGTCCCCGCCAGCCAGGTGCATTGTAATGGACAGTGCTGGCTGTCACAACGCAGCCAGCTGGCTGGGATGAAAACAGCAGTGGCACTCTGCACGTGCTCAGAGGCACGTGAAAAAGGTAAAATACTGTATTTTATTTTCCTGTGCTAAATACTGTGCTCTTTTATTTGTGTATTTTATTTTATTTGTGTTTGTTGTGTATATGTGTGCATTGTGTGTGAATTCATTTACTAGTCCCGGCCCCGGCCTGCCGGCTGCATCGCGGCCGGCCGGAGCTCTTCTGAGACTGTGCTGCCTGCTGCAGCACGTCTCCGTCCTAATCTTCCTAGTCTCATGCGCCTGCGCGAGACTGGAAGCACTCGGAAGATGTCCGAGTTCACTCGGACAACTTCGGAGACATTCCAGCCTCGCGCGCATGCGCGCGAAGCTGGAACGTCTCGGAAGATGTCCGAGTGAACTTCGGACGTCTTCTGAGACGTTCCAGCTTCACGCGCATGCGCGCGAGGCTGGAATGTCTCGGATGACGTCCGAAGTTCACTCGGACAACTTTGGAGTGCTTCCAGTCTCACGCAAACGCGCGAGACTAGGAAAATTAGGGACGGAGACGTGCTGCAGCAGGCAGCACAGTCTCAGAAGAGCTCCGGGACTAAACTACAGTTCGGGGGGGACGGGGGGACAAAAGGGGCTTGCCGGGACTTTTCCGGTCATTTCCGGGATGATGGTAAGCCTAGCCATGTTAAACATTGGTGTAGAACGCCCAAGGGGCAAACTGGCTGGAATGATATGCTCTTCCATATTCAAAAACATTGCTGTTCCACAAACAAATTCCTCCTCTTCCCTAAGCTGCTTTCCATGAACAAGCAGCTACCAGGGTTTCACATGTAACAGAAGGCAGCCCAGTAACAGGAGATGCAAAACGCAGCACCATCATTTAAGAAATTAAAGAAGATTGATAAGCAACCTATACCTTGAAGGTGACAGGGAACATCATATTCAATTTCATCGTGTCTTGATGGACTAAGAAACAGAGTTCCATCCACCAATGGAAACTGTTCAAATACTGGCAGTGCCCTGTGGCATAATGCACAGTTGACAACATTTCGGTGACTGGCACTGAGTGCTGCAAGAATGAATTTTCGTAAGTCTTCACCTTGACCCACTTGGGCATCATCTTCCATCCGAACATGAAAAGTGTTCAGTTTATGACGGGGTATGTGAGCAAGGAGTTCAGAGAGATCAAGCCTCCTCAAAAACTGTACAGGGGCATCAAAATGTCCTGATCTATGTGCTTGTAGCCCAGATGTCCCATAATCAAAGTGAGCATTCCTGAACATGCCACTGTTGGCCATGCTCTTCCTGTGAGGTTCTAGATGAATGGCATTCTTCAAAAATTCTCCCAAGTATCGTGAAGAGCGGGGACCACTGAAATGTGTGGGGGCAAGAACAGAGTAACCCGCTGGAGGGGACTGGCCTGGAGAACCACAGGGAGAACGGACTGGATAGCTACCGCTAGCAGTGCCTTTCTCTTGAGAGTTCTGCCTATCCATTGAATGCCGCCGCTGGATATCATGGTTTAGACCTTTCTGTGGTTTGCTGGCAGGCCTGCATTTTTTAACATCTTCCGAGGACTCTGATGTGGATCTTCCAGCACTTCTCTCAGACACAGATTTCTTCTTCTTTTCATCTTGCATTCGTTTTACCTGGTACCAATCTGTGTCTTTCTTTAAGTGGCCTTGTCCACAGCGGCAGGAACAGAATCGGAAGGCAAGGTCATATCCCTTCTTCGTCCACATGTTTTGTCGACACTGTTTTTCATTCCAACTCCTTGCTCTCCCAATGCAGTTAAACTGAGCCAAAATGCTGCTCTCCCACTCATAAAAACACTGAAGGTGCATCCAAGTGCTGTATGGACAATGTTCATTGTTGCATACAACTTTCTGGTAATCATCCTTCTCTAGGTCAACGGGACGTCCAAAGCTACATATCAGCGGTGTAGCACAAGGTGCTTCTAAGGAGCAAAAAACAGATAAATGCATCAGCTGTATTATATGCAACTGAATATTTGCCTTCTTAAAATTCTTACTACTTTGCAGGGAAAGGGTTCATAGTGTAGATTTAATCCTGAACACAATTCAGGATTACTGAAACACACACAAATCTTGATACGTATATGCACACTACTCTATGAACTGAGGAATGTTACGTATGTGCTGTAAGGAAACCTTGTGTCTATGTATAAATTTCACTTCACAGAAGAGGGAAAGAAGCCATTTATGCATCAAACTTTGTAATGTTCCTCATCATGCAAAAATTAAAAGCACCAGAAGACATGCAAATAGATTGTTGAACACGTTCTAGAGAAGACACTGTGTTTAACATTATAAATGAAAGTACCGTTTTCATCTAACCGGTAATAAAAATATTTTAACACGGGGTGTATATGAAATGTTGCCTAGAAATCAGAAATACTCTGTGCATTCTTAAGAAAAAATGCACAACCCTATGTTTATTACTTCAAGAAGATGAAACCCTTCTCCAAAATGCTTTTCATTTTAAAACCAAAGATAAACCAGAAACATGATTAACAGCCCGATCCTGCGTAAAGATCCGCGGCCAGCCCACTGGGCCGGCTGCAGGATCCTCAGCTGTTCCCGGGCCGCTTCAGTGCAACCCGGGGACTCCTTGGGGGAAAGGGACTGTGTACGGCTCCCCCGGTGTAGGGCTGCCTGGGGCCTATAGGCCTCCTCAAATGTACGCTGGCTCTCAAATTGACATACACTCGAGGCAGCGGGGAAAGGGCTGCCGAGTCCGGGAAATGGGGGGGGGAATATCGTGATCGACATCCCCGGCCCCTCCTGGGCCGGCTCGGTCAATGGCCGCCCTTCCTCACCGCCATGCCCCCGCCCTTGCACCCACTGGTGTAAGCCTTACCTTGCTCCGGTGGCTGCAGGTCGTTTCCGCGGCGTAGTAAGGACTGCCGGCCTGCACACCAGCGGCCCTTATGCCAAGGGTGCCAAAAACACGCTTTATGATGCGTTTACGGCACCCTCTGCCTGCTGAGCGAGCACTCTGCAAGCATAGGGTTACACAGGATTGCACCGTAAGCTCTACTATTTTTTTACCAACTGAACTGAAGAAGTTATTAAATTAAGTCAATTTAATTAAGTTTGCCTTAAAACATTAATTCACATATACAGACACAGCTAAGCAAAGCCAGACAAATGTGTGAAGTTCCTACCAAGCTCTGTGATGTAACAAAATGCCTTGCATCCCAATGTCAGAATTTCCCATGGCTTTTAATACACTTGAAGAACTTCAATCAGCTAACCTTTATGGTTCAGAAACACACATCCTAATTAACACAGATTTCCAATGCTAAAAAACCTTAAGCAAGGTAGCTTTCAGAAATTGCACCTGTGAAGAAAGCAGTATCTTCAGGGATACTAATAGATATCAGGAAATAATTTGTGTTAATTAAATATCTAGAATAAAAACACAATGTGACCTAACTCAAGTTCAATTAATTCTTCCTCTATAGAACTCAAGAATAAGTGCGCAGAGTGCTATGCAACTTTCTAAAATTAAGAATTAATTGCAAAGATGGTGATGCAATGCAGGCCATATTTTCCAGGCTTTGACAATCCTCAACTCTACTTGAAACAAAGTACGCCTGCATTTGAATGTAAAAATAAACGATGATCTGTTACGAGAATGAGTTGTAGCATATCTCAGGCTTGTGCACTCCCTCCAACTTTTTTCCCCTCCAGACATGAGAGGAGATTAGAATATAGTATAGTAGTCCACTTCCATTTTGCAGCAAACCTTAATTTGCCATTGCATGCAAATGCCATAAACTACGCAAACCATACTGTTCTCAATCTAGGATCAAACTGTGGTTTCAGATCCTGGTTTGAAAACAATAGTCTGCAAAAAACACAATTTGCTACATCTGGCCAAAGCACGTAAATGAGGTTTGCTTCAAACAAATCATAACGGAGCATAGTGATTGCAGTCCCTGCCTCTGAAAAGAGGAGCAACTAGCCTTTACGACACCCTCCTCGCACGTAACAGCACAAGCCCTGCCACCGCCGGTGGCATCCCCGCCACGTCGAGGCCCCCCCCAGGCATTGTTTTCAGTAGATAGAGCTCCTAGGAGCGTGGGCGGGTACACCAATCCTGCGAGCTGTGCGGCCGTTTTTCGACCGCTGTCATGGCACACTTTTCACACACACACCGCACGCCGCCTGGGGCCTACTGTCCCCCCCACCCCCAGGCGGTCCTCCGCTGCTGCCTCTGAAAAGTCTTGGGCGTTTGGGGTTTGCAAGAAAATAGTCTCTCTCGGTGCCCATGCATGTACATACGTTTGTGTTTCTATATCTACAGGGATGTGGGCATGTGCCCGCTGAACACATTCTACTTAAGACACCAACGGGCCTTGCACCGAGGAGTTGTAGCACATCTGAGGAGGCCCATTGGGCCTGCTGGGCCTGCAGAAAGGGAAAAATGTCCCTTTCTCCCGAGAAGCGCTCCAGCTCCACTGCTGCGGGTCCAATCCTGGCTAGGATGCAGCGGCTGCCTTAGGTGTGCCGCTGCTGCACTCTAGACAGGATAGCGCTGTTACTTCTGAGTAGATATGCAAAAGACTGCACTGTAAGGGTTTTTCAGGAAGTTCCCCACAGGAAAGTTTTTTCCTTTCAAGGAAAAAAAAATGAGCAAGCAAAACAATGAACATTCAGCTCACTTCGAGTAACTATAGCAGTTACATCCTTCTACAGCACATTCAACAAAATGTGTATACAAGCTTTTAGAAAAAGCATGCTAATCACAGTAGCTAGACATATTAGTCTAATTAGGAAACCATATTCATTACTACTTGTCACAGTGGAGCTTTTAGTAATGATCATCTCTTCAAATCTTTGATGTTATATTAGCCAAATCACACTTCAAGCAATGGCTCCATCTAATCACTTAGCATCAGGAGCCCTAAAAGCAACTTAGATGCTATGGAAACAAGGATCATGAACTATTTACAAGAATTCTAAATCAGAAGGAAAAGGAAAATTTCAAAACAGGTGTGGATTATAGTTAGAACAAATGCACTAACTAAACCGACAGGTATTTGGCTCTAGTCAGCTCTCCTATTTTCAAATAGGTCCAGTGGTTCCCAAACTGGGAGGCCAGGGGAGCCACGGAATCCTCTCGGAAAACAGTGCAATGCCAATTGACAGACATCAACATAATGTAATGGGGAGCCGCGGCCAATAGTCGCCAATGGTCAAGGGAGCCACAGGTCGAAAAAGTTTGGGAAACACTGCTTTAGTCCATTAGTTACCAAACTGTTCTAAAATGCTTCTTATTTGGAAGTTCAGGTACCATATTTCCCTTTAGAGCTTCCTAGTGTATAAAACAGACAAACCATGTACTTGTGCTTTCATTCTCTGTTCTCTAGAACAGCATTTCTCAAACTGTGGGTCGGGACCTGCTTTCTGGTGGGTCCCGCAGAGCCTCCAATGAAAACAGCGGTGATGGAAAGATCAGATAACTAATTGTCTCAAGCCCTGAGGCTATTCAAAAATCAGATAGCTGCTAATTGCCCTGCAAACAGCTGAGCTCCTGCAGTTTGCAAGGAGCTCAGTCCCTGCAGCCCAATCCTGTCTAGAATATAGACCAGCAGAGCACTGCTCCATCGGTCTACCACAGGGGTGGCCAACCTTTCATCATGAATGCTAATGGCCCTTTAATGGTTTTATAGGTGAGGGCATTTCAGTAGGTGCAGCTGCTTTAGCAGCACCATCAGCAATTGCAGCTTCCCAGATTCTGTTTTCTACACAACTCTTAAGAACGCGGAGGCCCTAATGGTTGGCCACCCCTGGTCTAGCGTGTTGCAAAAGTGCCATAAGGCACGTTTGTGTCACCTGGCAAGGCACCGCTCTCCCCCGACTATATCCAAAGGAGCGCCCGCCGAAGCAGGTATGTTCTCTGTTGGGCTGCAGAGGGATGCGGAGAGGGCGGAGAATCTCCCGGGGGGTGGGGGGAATGTTATACGCAGGGAAGAAAAGATACTTTTCACATTTTGCATAATAATCAGTTCACATTGGACCCAAAGCATAGGCCCTCCAACTCTATTTTGGAAAACACAAAAGATGGCAACTGGGAAGTTACCAGTGGCAAAATATGCAGTACAGTACATGTTTCTGATTTATGTGTCATGAAACAAGCACTAAGAGCGCTGTGTTGGACTTATATGTGGTCAACAGATTTCTTGAGCCAGATACATGGAACAGAGGCTCTTTAAAGTCTAAAGCAAGAAAACATAAAAATGTAATATTAATGAATAACAGGTGTCATCATGACATATTTTCCAGAATGAGTAAGAGTCCAGTTATTCCTTGAGTGACAATAAGAATAATTAGCAGCCCAATCCTATCCTACGCTCTGCTCAGCAATCCAACTATACCAACGTCAACAATGCTGGATCCTGAGCAGAGGAGGCGGAGTTGGAGGTCTCCTCGGGGTAAGGGAACTTTCGATCCCTCGCCCTGTGTAAAGTCCCAGTCCCCGCAATGGGTCTCCTCAGATTTGCGGCTGACATTTTGGCAGCGCAAATCAAGGCTGCCGGTGTTGGGAGAAACGGGCCTGGGAGGGGATAGGATATGGCGTACGCCACTGCCACTGATCCTGCCCCCTCCCGGGCCCAATCTGCCCACCACCCCGGAACGCCCTCCCCCCGCTCCTGCACCACGCGGCCCAGTTTACCTGCATCTCATGCCATCCAGCTCCAGCCCACAGGGGCCGGCATAGGCCTCTCCACGGACACAGGCCTGGCGCAACTGCCTTACAGCAGCTTTTGCAATGGTCCTGGGCCAGCATAATCATCCTACGCCAGCCTAGTGACCCGATAGGATTGGGCTGCCAGACTATTAAAACAATCCGAGAATTATAAAATCAGCACACTGAATGGCATTTCAGGGAAACCCTGCATGTGACCTATATAGAGATAAATTTGCAGGTCTGGGGTTGTTTTACTAACATGACAAACAAACAAAAACCTTACTTGCCTGGGAACTGCAAAGTTTTGCAATGCTTATTTATATCACCTAAGGTGGCACTTTCTGTGCAGCAACTATGAAATAATAAAACAGGCCTTCACAAGAATACTTTGTGCCAAATCTGCTAAGAGCCAATACAAACATGTTGATACAGCCCTCTCCTGGTATGCCCTGTATCACCTGAAAATTACATTAAGAGCTGATATGTTAGCTTTCTACAGGCTGTAAGCTTATGACGTGGGTTGAGTGGGCATTTGCAAGTACCTATTAACATACAGAAGGTACAGGGGCCATTAACAGAACTGTACCATATGCTTATTGCCATGTTTGTTTGAATCAACAGCTAGCTAGCCCAGCGATTTGCAACCTTTTTCATCTCACAGCACACTGACAAGGCATTAAAATTGTAAAGGCACACCATCAGTGTTTGGACAATTGATAAGGCACACTGCGCTGCCAGCGGGAGGCTCACATCCCCCAATACCCCTACTAATAAATGACCATCTCCCAAACTCCCGCAGCACACCTGTGGACCATTGTGGGCTACAATGTGCCACAGCACAGTGATTGCAAATTGCTCAGCTAGTCAATAGAACAGCCCATACAACACAATCAGAATGCAATTACTCAATAACTTCTTTCTACCCTACACATTCCATTTTTTGTAGTAGCCAACTAGGACTTTTAAAATTGTGATTAGATACATAGGAAAATTGTGATTAAAACGAAAGCTCCTCATTAAAAAAAGAGACACATGCCTAACTCCAATCAGTATATTCCTAGTTTTCAGCACGAAAAACTGAGGGTGCAATATACAGCCATATCTTGAATAACGTGGGTTATGCATTTCCCAAAACTTGAGAACTGCATGAAACAGCACTATAGGAGACACTGTTGAGCCAAAAGGCAGGAAAAGGGTGCCAATTAGTCCAGAATGCACTGCTGTCATTGGTTAGAATGGGCATCAATTATGCCAGCACAAAGAGTACTGTAACAGATCAGTGTTAAAGGAAACCGTGTTATGGAAGGTATGGTTATACTCTTACAGTAGTCATAAACTACATTTCATGAGTCTAAAAATTAGGGAAAACAGTGATGGCAGGATTCATAAACTGACTTCCCAAGCACTCAGTAGTCTTCTTTATAACAAGGATAGGATAATAACCCATAAAATTCCAGATTCGGTCCACCAAGCGCCTCTCTCTAACCTACCATTTTTGGTCAATGTCAACATAATACTGCAGTACAATTAAGCAGGCTATCGTGTGTATTAACTTTGCCCCTCAAAGAGACCTTATGCATGTCTACTCAGAAGTAAGCCCCACTGTATTGGGGCTTACTCCCATGTAAATGTGCACCTCATTTACCATGTTGCTGAACACAGTCAATAAGGTGAGATATAGTGCTAGTTCACAAGTGCAACGTCATGAAGATGCAACATCAAGTGGCAACTTGCATATGTGAACAAGCCATCACATATCATATGCCACAAAGGGAACTTTCATATATCTCAGGCACTGTGTTTTGTTTTAACGCTGCCCACGCATTAGGCTGTGAATCATCAAGTGTTCAGTAATCCAGCCATATAAACATTCATGAGAACTGCCCCACCGTCACCTTAATTTCTGATGACATGAACGCAAATAACTAGGTACAATACACCCAAATGCTTGAGAACTGAGGAACCGAAAAAATATTTAAGAGGAGTGTGCTTGAAATAGAGACAGGTACCCTATAAAACTGCTTAATACCAGGGACGTACGGTGCCTCAGTCACAGGGGAGGCAACCCTGCCCTTTCCTACTCTACCAAAAATCGCAGCAGCCGACCTTTGAAGTATGCTCACGCACCACCCGCTACTCATAAGAACATAAGAGCTTTGCTGGATCAAGTCAAAGGCCCATCTAGTCCAGCTTCCTGTATCTCACAGTGGCCCCACCAGATGCCTCCGAGAGCACACAGCCAACAAGATAACCTGTTTCCTGTTGTCACTCCCTTGAATCTGGCACAGATAAAACCTACTTCTAAAGCCAGGAGGTTGCTTATGGCTTGTAACTTGTGATGGTCTTTTCCTCCATGAATCTATTCAAACCCCTTTTAAAGGCATCTAGGTCAGGTGCCATCACCACATCCTGTGGCAAGGAGTTCCACAGATGAATTACACGCTGGGTGAAGAAATATTTTCTTTTGTCTGTTCTAACTCTCCACTCAATTTTAGTGCATGTCCCCTGGTTCTGGTGTTGTTCGAGAGGGAAAAGAATTTCCCTCTATACACTCTCTCCATCCCATGCACAATTTTATATGTCTCAATCATGTCCCCCTCAGGCGCCTTTTTTCTAGGCTGAAAAGCCCCAGACGCTGTAGCCTTTCCTCATAAGGGAGGTGCTCCAGCCCACAAATCATTCTGGTCGCTCTTCTGTACCTTTTCCAATTAAACTATAACCTTTTTGAGGTGTGGTGACCAGAACTGGACACAATACTCCAGATGTGGCCTTACCATTGATTTGTACAATGGCATAATGATATTGGCCATTCTCAATCCCTTTTTTAATGATCCCGAGCATGGAATTGGCCTTCTTCACAGCCACCGCACACTGGGTCAACACTTTCATCGACCGTTCCACCAGCACCCCAAGATCTCTCTCCTGATCCATCACAGAAAGCTCAGAACCCATTATCGTATATGTGAAGTTTTGATTTCTTGCCCCAATGTGCATCACTTTACACTTACTTACATTGAAGCGCATCTGCCATTTTGCCGCCCACTCTCCCAGTTTGGAGAGATCCTCCTGGAGCCCCTCACAATCCCTGCTGGTCTTCACCACCCGGAAAAGTTTAGTGTCATCCGCAAACTTAGCCACCTCGCTGCTTATCCCCAACTCCAGGTCATTTATGAACAAGTTGAAAAGCACTGGTCCCAAGACCGATCCTTGGGGCACACCGCTTTTCACCTCTCACCATTGTGAAAATTGCCCATTGACACCTACTTGCTGTTTCCTGGTCTTCAACCAGTTCCTAATCCACAAGAGGACCTGCCCTCTTATTTCTTGACTGTGGAGTTTTCTCAGAAGCCTTTCATGAGGGACCGTGTCAAACGCCTTCTGAAAATCCAGATATATAATATATAATATCCAGATATATAATATCCACAAGTTTGCTCGCATCCACATGCCTGGTTTGTGAGGCAAGACTTTCCCTTGCAGAAGCCATGCTGACTCTCCCTCAGAAAAGCCTGTTCTTCTATATGTTTTAAGGTTTTATCCTTAATGAGACTTTCTACCATCTTTCTTGGAAGAGATGTTAGGCTGACCGGCCTGTAGTTTTCCGGGTCCCAAGGCAGCTTATAGTATTTATTTATTTTTCTATATATTAGTCCTGTCTCCAAGGGGCTCACAATTACAATACGCTTGCTCTAATATTCTTGCACACAAAATTTTAGGCCTTGAAAATCTTGATATATCAAGTAACCCATGCTGAGAGAGAAGTATACAAGTACCATGGTGTTTTTATTTACCATTTAACTACAGCAGCTCCTATCAAACCACAAACCATTTTTTAAACAGTCGTACCTTCTTCCTTCAGCTTCTTTTAGTATTGCAACGCTCTTTCATCCAAAGAGACTGACAGCCATCCTAACCAAAGAGAGCAGTGCATTCTGGGCTAATCAGCATCCATTTCCTGTCTATAAGCAGGAGTTTAGAACACAGCTATTCTGCAGAAAAGCAGCAAGCAAAGGCTTTCTTAAAGTCTCAAAAGTCAAAGAACTACTGGATTTGAGTCTCTTTTTCCTTGTCTCCTCACTTCCACTTCTTTCAATATTTTCACCATAACACTTTCAAACATATCCCTGCCACTATGCGAGAGAGAAGCGTCTTGAAACATGCAAACTGGAATTCTCCAGATTCCAGCAAGAGCCTATAAGAAGCCACAGAAGTGCTTTGATGACTGCCAGGCAACCTCTGGACCACCAGTGTAATTATTTTCTCAGAAGACAAAACAGAAAAAAAGCCTAAGCAACACGAAAGTCAGCACTGTATTAGGATAAAGATGCTCTAACAAGAAACCAAGTCTTGTTTGGAAAACACATGGGCTGGGCTAACAACTGGAAGTGGATGATGATAGGCCACAGCATCCCTCCAATTTTTGAAGCTAATATTTTAATAGCACAATCCTAACCAACCAACCCCTCCGTGCTGGGATGCAGAAATGCTGGGGAAGGTTCCACTGTATCCAGCGTGGGGCTGAAGGCTACTGGAGGTCTCCTTGAGGTAAGGGCACATTGGTTCTCTTACCCCGTGTCGAGCCCCAGAAGCCTCTATGGGGCTACTCGGATGTGCGCCAGCTAAATGGCTGGTGCAAATCCAAGCAGCTCTGTGTCAGGCTTTCAAGCCCAGGAAGGGGTTTGACCGAGGCCTCCTCCACCGAGCCTGCCCCTCTCCCAGGCCTGATCCACCCTCCTCCCCAACCTCCCCCCCACCCTGAAATGCCCCTCCCTGCCCCCATTCCACCCTCCACTCCACAGCCTGGCAGGAGTTTACCTGCTCCAACAGGGGCTCCACAAGGATCTGGTGCTAGCAGGCTGATGTGGGCCTTTCCGCCAGCACCACGAGTCTCTGCACTGCCGCAACATGCCTTACGGCACATGTGATCATTCCACTGGCAGAGGCTGGCACAGGATAGGGCTGTAATACTTCAATCCTATACACACTTAACTGAGAGTAAGCCCCACTGAATACAATGCGACTTTTTTCAGAGAAAACATGTACAGGACTGAGCTGTTACAGTGTAATATTTTTAATGTAAAGGGGAGCATATCTCCCTCCTGTTCACCCACAGCAGCCTCAAGCACTTATTGAGCCCTACCAGTTTGTGGACAAAGAAGCAAACTGGGAACATATCCTTACTGAGATGCAAAAATAGCCATCCTTATACACATGCAGTAAAGGTCTCATCCAATTGTGCTGAACGTCAGCATCCACATCCTAAATTTAGTACAAACTATCAGATTGCTATATTCCGTCAGTAATGGGCACTGTGCCGAAAACTACTCCTAGGTGACTGCAGAATTAGATGTTGTTCGACTGAAGGAGTTTGTTAAAAACCTGGGCTTGGTTCTACTGTCTAGCAGTGTAGCAGGCAGTAACATAGAATGTATTCTTTCCCTTTCTTTTGAGCTCTTGCTATTGACCCAAAATCTGAAATATTCAACAATGGGCAGGAATGAAAGTATCTGTCACTGTTGTAGCTTGGGGAGGGGGTTTAATTTAGGAGACCACTCCAACCTTTAGCCTTAGCTTAACTCCTCAGCACAACAGTGGTCCGCTCACAGTAACCATTCCCTGGTGAAAAATTATTGTGACAGCAATTCCCAAACTTTCATTCATGAGACTGACTGCTATAAGAACCCTGCTTGCTCAAGTTCTTACACAGCCACCTTATCCCCTTTCAAAGGCAACCTGGCTGCCATCTGCACAGAATGATATATGTTACTTTTCACCCAAATTTATCCTTCCTCAAACAGTATCTCTACTCTTTTCCCATAATATATGCATCACCTTCCTTCAAAAACGAAGGAATCATAAACTGAGAGGAATAAAGAAGCTTCTTGCACTTCATTACAGGTGGTGGAATGTGTACACACACACAAGTGTACACACACTGGGCTTGAATAAATGAAGCTGCTTTGCAATGAAGCACACCATTGATTTGCCGCCCTAACACAATACAGTACCGTCTCCTGCAATTGGCAGCAGCTCTCCCAAAACACCAGGATCACCAGGCCAAATTAGAAGAAATACATTTGGCTGCGCTGGTACAAAGGCCAGGTATGCAAACTACAGGCCCGTAGTTATAAAAACATGTATAGACTAGTAATACATATTCACGTGCTCAACCGTTCCACTGCCCCTCCTACTTCACCAAAGGGGTTGAAAGTGACACACTACCCTATGCCTTAAAACACAGTTGGGTACAGGTACCTCAGCAGGCCCGACTCTCAACAGTCCAGCCGTGGAACTGGGCCACGCTAGTTTTTTCGGAAAAGGGGCACTACAGCCTGAATAGCTTCAGTTCCTTGCCAGAAACAAGCGATAAAGCAAAAGGGACCACCGTCCGAGTCACCCGTAAAATAAGATAGACGCTTCTGAAAGGACAAAACACTCACTCATGGTCTTTCTTTCCCACCTAGCAGTACTGTGCAAGCGTGGTTTGGGGCCATGTGCATTTGCAATAATCTCTCCCTCCTCAGCAAGGCAAGCGACGGTCTTTCAGCCAAGGAGCAGGCAGGAGGCCGCGCGCGCGCGCTTGCAGCGGAGCTCAGGGCAAGAAGCGGAGGGGGGCCCGCTTTCCTTTCGCTCGCCTCCCTCCATCCTGGCCCGCTTGCCTCGCTCGCATCCTTCCTTGGGCTGCTGCGCCATCGAAGGCCCGGGCAGCTCTGCAACCAACTCACAGCCGCCGCTGCCAGCCTACCCACCGTTAGAGCAGGAAGGAAGACAGCGAGCGAGAGAGAGAAGTTGCCCCTCCGCGCACATTGCAGCGCTGCTTTCCCCCCCCCCCCCTTCCCTTTTTCTCACCGTTCTTGGCGTCTCCTGACGCCGAGCCCGTAGCTGCAGCCGCTCCCCCGGAGCCTCCCGCACCTCCTGCGGCTGCCGCTGGCCCGCTTGCCCCAGCCGCAGCCACCGTGGCCAGCGCTCCACCGGCGCTTGCTGCCCCTGCCGCTGCCAGGGCTCCATTTTCCTGCTCGTCCCCGCTACTGTTAGCGCGCTTGTTCTTCTTGCCCTTGTTGCTCTTCTGGTTCGGCATCGCCGAGGGAGGAGGAGGAGGAGCGGGTCTGCACAGCAGCAGCAGCAGCAGCAGCAGTGGGAGGCTGAGGAGGCGGTGGCGGCGGAGGCTCTTGCTGCTGCTGCCGCTGCTTGCCCTGCAGCTGCTACCACCACCACCACCAATCCCGGTTTATTGCAGCTCCATTGTCAGGAGGAGAAACGAGCTCCCCCCCCCTCACGCACAAGCACAGCGGCCCCGCCGCATGCACACACCACACGGCCACGGGAAGAAGCGCAAGCGACGGGAAAGGCGTGTCTCGCTTGTTTTGATTCTGCTTCTACCCAGTTTCACTCCCCGCCCGCCCCTCCTGCCAGGCCCTGGTGACAGTGGGAAGCAAAGAGCAAGTGAAAGGAAGGGAGGAGGAAGGCGCGGCTCAGAGGCTGGACTAGCACCAGCAGGGAGGCGCTTAGGCCCTAGTTGGCAGTGGGAAAGAGCCATGGGAAGCCTGGCGCTGCCCTGGGTCTGTGTGCGCGTTTTCAGAATGAGAGAGAGGGGACTCTCGCTGGATGTTACGGTCCATCGTATCAGCGCGGGAATAAACATGGGAAAGGATGATGATGATGCATGGTCACGAGCTCCTTCCTTGTAGTGCAATCCTATATGCATGTTTACTCAGAAATAAGGCCTATTGAGTTCAATGGGACTTATTGCCAGGTAAGTGTGTGTAGGATTGCAGTTTAATCAGTGATCAGAACCAGGAAGGTGTTAGACTAGATTACTGTGGGAATTAAAAAGGTGTAATCGTGGGGGGGGGGGCACATGCAAACTAAAAGGATACTTGTGGGGTTATTATACCTTGTTGCAAGGCAGAATGGGACAGCAACCGGGATAGGCAGGTAGAGAAGTTGTCTTTTCCGGCTCTCGCTGTAGGAGATCGAGTGGTGGTGAAATTCTAAAACAGAAAAAGAATAACAGTGAAAATATGTATTGAGTGAGATGAAGGAAGATTCCCAGTGATAAGCGCTCAAGTGTGTGTGTGTGTGTGTAAGTGTGTGTGTGAACTTGAAATTATTTATTTATTTAATTTATTTAAAAAATTTATATCCCGCCTTATCCCATGCCGAGGCAAATGCCCAAATAATGTATGTTGCCTGTGTTTTATCAAAGTCTTTATAAAAACACGCATATGTACTTTCAGTATTCCTTGGAACACTTGTTTAAAAATTATAGAACTAGCAGTTATTTGACTTGCTGCTGGATATATGTGCAGTGTGCTGGCACTGGGTATTTTATCATGGGTCAATGTGTGGCCCTCGATTTGGCAGCTTACTCCTGCTGGTTGGGCAAAGTCAGCCTTTTAAAGTGTTGGCTTAGTTGTATTTAGCATGGGGAGTGTAACTGTTCATCCCAGCATAACATCTCTCCTAGCTGCTGATGTTGGCGTTTTGCAGTGTGTCAGCGCAATCCTATCCAACTTATGCCACCGGCTGAGCTCTGCTCAATCCTATCCAATTTATGCCACCAGTGTAACCAGCGGCGCACCAAAAACGGGAGACCCCAGAACGGAAAGGGGATTCAGATCCCCTCCAAAAGGGGATTCAAAGGGGATTTGAATCCCCTTTCCGTTCTGGGGCCTCCCGTTCTCGCTGCACCGCTGGTTACACTGGTGGCATAAGTTGGATAGGATTGCGCCCTGTGTGTGTGTGTGTGTGTGTGTGTGTGTGAGAGAGAGAGAGAGAGAGAGAGAGAGAGAGAGAGAGAGTTATAAGCTCCTTTGGGACAGGGATTCCATCTTCCTTTGCTACATAAAAGGCTTTGAGAACTTTTTTGGTTGAAAAGCAGTACATAAAAATTCTAAATAATTTCTAGTCACCAAATTCAGTGCCAGTTGGCCTGCAATCACAGTCTGTGGGACAGCAACAAAGAAAGTGAAAGTGAAACTGTTTTCGGGCAGAGCCCTGTGAAAACATTTCCTGGTGTCTCAAAGAAAGAGCCGATTTTGGTTATACAACTGAGTGAACTTTTGAAGCCATTGGCAGGATTTTCCTTACTATTTTTGTTTTGTTTTTCAGAAAAAAATATCCTGATAAATGCATCAACATTCAATTTACATGCAATACTCATTAATTTAAGAAGATAAAATGCATTGTGTGTAATATGCAGTACAAGTCTATGCATATTTACTGAGAAATAAATCCTACAGTTTTCAATAAGGCTTATCTCCAGGTTGGTGTGATAAGGATTGTTATTGTTGCAGTAGACTATTTTATACATAAAATAGTACTGTCTGGTAATTTTATATTTCACACTGGCAAATAGAAAAAAAATTCTGAAAATAGAGAACCAGAAAAATTATGTTAAACCAAGAAGAAGGTTACATTATTTTATATTCTAAATTGTATATACTGTAAGTTTTACATTATCACACAGGAAGAGAACACATTTCTATTTCTAGAGAAAATGCCTTGCAGCACAATCCTGTGCATGTTTTCTCAGACCCCCATGATAATAAATGGAGAGGAACCATCTGTGGTGTGACCAGTTTGGAAGGCACTTTGCTAATAAAATTGCTCACATTTGCTCCAACTTGAATTCTGCCATGGGATGTCATCTATGACATCTTCAGACATCTGTGTGATTTTGATGGATACATTTTTATATACATACATACAATTTATTTAGCCTGAGGATGTGGCTTCTTGGAAGTTTGAAACCTACCATGTGCCCATTTGGTGAATGTTCCTTAAGAACGAAATTGAGTACTCCAGTTTTCATGGCTGCAGGTAGCATGAGATATTTAAGGGATTAAAAGCCATGGTTAAAAAAAAAGAAAGGAAAAAATGGCTCAATTCCCTCTCTCACAAGGCAGAGGGAATTGAACCTCAGAGAACATCAGTCCTCAAGGAGGCTAGTACAACTTTATTGAAAAAGCCCTCACTGTATCTTGGCACCTAGATAATTCTCAATCAGTATCAAATCCACCATTGCTGGGCATGGTGATTGGGAAGGTAGTGGTGACCCAACTCCAGATCTGGGGGGGGGGGGTTCTGATACTGATACCATTATAAACCAGGGTTTAGTCCTGGTTACTGGACTGAAACAGCCTTGGTTGCTGTGGTTGATGGCCTATTCTACAAATCCAACAGGGAGAGAGTGTCACTGGACATTTAACTGGCCTTTGATACTACTCCCCTCCCAGTTAGCAGCATATGTAGAGCCTGTAGGGGTTTCCAAACAAACTGGTTTTAAAAAGTAGGTTTAGCAGCATATGTAGAGGAGCAGTTCAAGGGGGTAGGCTGTGCATGTAGTGTGAGCTGGCTTAGCATGGATCCTAGTCAGGCTGGAAAGTATTGTCCAAACTGGCCCATTAGCATCTAGTTTGGGATGTTTTATTTAGCAACAATAGCAGTCATGTGGGGGACCTGATCAAGATCAGGTTCATTCATACCACAGAAGCAGGGGGTGTTTAATCCTTTAGTTCTGTTCCATTGTTCCACCCAAAATCACCCTTCTGATTTTGAACCTCCAAAGATGCCATTTGCTACAATGCATTTTTTCTGTTGATACAATATATTATTTGCAGTGGAAGGCCCATAACCTCAGACAAGGTCAACTCTGAACTGGAATCCAGGTCAACTACAATTAAATGATATCCCACTGAGTTATGCCTGGTGATACTACATGTGTGAGCTTTGTCACATCTCTATGAAAAGGCCACAAGTCTCTTGCCCATAGAAGTTTCTCCTTCTTTTTGAAAAAAAAAAATCTCTAGATTTTTAAGGCTGCTGCAAGCACTCCTACTGACAGAAACACTGGAAGAGAACTGCTCTTAGGAACTGTCTTCAGAGTTCTCTCATTGGGATAAACTCTTAAGAAAAACAGGAAGCTTGGCCAGACTCCTTTTTTAAACTTCACCCATTTACAGGAAAAAAGAAAGTTTTGTTTAATCCATTGGTTAAGTGTTTCACAGTCCATAACATAAAACAATTCAGTTTATTTTGGTTAAAATACTGTGTCAATAAAATAAGTAAAGATAAAAGTCTCTTTTCTTTACGTACGTTGCACCCTCAATCTGTGTATTGCAGTGTTTCCCAAACTTTTTCGACCTGCGGCTCCCCTGATCATTGGCAATCATTGGCCATGGCTCCCCATTACATTATGTTGTTGCCTGCCAATTTGCATTGCACTGTTTTCTGAGAGGGTTCCGTGGCATTTCGCGGCTCCCCTGACTGGTTTCTGTGGCTCCCCTGGGAGCTATGCCTCCCAGTTTGGGAACCACTGGAATGTAGGGGATATCAGGCCCAGGAGGGGAGCGGGCTCGGTGGAGGATGCTCAGAGTTGCACCAGCCATTTAGGGGCTGCTAGGGCTCAACACGGGAAGGGATGATCATCCTCTTCCCTCGAGGAGACCTCCAACCCTGCTCTGGATACAGTAAAGCCTGTCCCAGCGCTGTTGCGTCCCAGTGTAGGGCTTTGGATAGGATTGGGCTGTCAAGGCAGTTTACATAGGCAGGCTGACCATAACCCCCTTTTTTTCAAATGGGGTCTTCACAAGTGTTATTCATGAGAAACTCATAGAACCCTCCATTTCTCTAGATATTTCCCTTCATAGTGCAATAGTCATCCTGGCTGTGCAGCTTTCCAAGCTTCCACGAGCAGTTGCAAATCACGCCTCAGAGTGGTTTTCAAGATGTTATCCGTTTCTTGCCAGCTGACTCCTCCACACTCCTCTACATTCCTCCACGGAAATCCGCCAATGGCTTCCGGTTACCCATCCAATGTGAGACCCAAGCTGATCCGGCTTAGCATTTTCAGGCAAGGCAACAGCTCAGCCTCCAGATCACACCTCCTGCCCAATTGCTTAATCTGGGAGGAGAAAGGTACAGTACATGGTGGTGGGCAGGGAAGAGGGGCAGAAAAGGAAGGAGACCACATGTAAGCAAGCTGATCAAAATGTGTTAGTGGTCAGATATGGGCTGCAGGCTGTTGTTTGGAAACCCCTACAGGCTCTGAATTAGCTATTGCATCCGTCAGAGTGAATTTGAGTCATTCACAGTGTAAACGTGCCATAAAGCACGTTTCTGGCTACCTGCGAGCAGGGAAGGCTGGCGCAGAGGCTGGCCTTCCCCACTTCGACGACTGAGCTCCCGCCAGTCACCAGACCCAGGTAAGACAGGATCCGGCGGGCGGGGGGGGGGGCCGGATCGCCGGAGCCAAGAGGGTAGCCATCGGCCCCGACAGCCTGGAAGGGGGCGGGGGCAGCAAAATAGCTGGCAGAAATCCGAGGAAGCCGATAGGGCCTAGCCCCGGTTACACTCGGGGAAGGAGATGAGTGTCTCCTTCCCTGAGTAGACCTCCCGCCTGGCAGCCACGCCTGGCAGCACAGGATCCAGCGGGCGGCCATGGGCTGCCAGCTGGATCTTAATCAGGATTGGGCTGTCAATCTGCTCGCTATTGGTCACAGTGGGTAACTGATTGGTCCTCCTCCCCACCTTGTGGTCTAAGGTGTAACAGTAAAACTATTCACACAAAAAGAAGGGGAGAAGAGCAGCGCTTCTGCAACCCAAGGGGAAAGGGGGGGACTGAAAAGTGCTGAAATCTTTTTAATGTGAAATTCTCCAATAACATCTTACACACCACACTTGTTTTGAGATAATAGGGTCTTCATCAGAGGCAAGGCTGTCAAATGTGTAGGGGGGGGAGTGAATCATCTAATACTGAAAATAAATTGTACTTCTAGTATCTACCATGTAGCTACTGTACTGATATTTCCAACCTCAGATAAATGCATTTTGCATTTGATGAGTATCCATTTCCAGTTATTTAAAATATACCAGCTCAGATTAGCATGGGTCCTTTTCCATGTTCAGGAATTTCTCAACTATAGATTTCGGCAGATCTCCAAGAGCCTAATGAAATAAATCATAAGGCTTAAATCGATGGAGTCAGGAATCACTATAAGCTTCATCATGTGTGAAAAAACACCCAAAATCTTCACTGGACTTTCAAATGCTGAGACTCACAGAATCCTTAATTCAGTAATTTCCTTGCATATAATTCCTCCTGGGACTACCTGTCAGCCCAGAAGACTGCTGGTAGTGAAGCAATAAGAGAACATGGGAGAAAAAACAAATATCACATATACATTATCATCACCAAAAACAAGATGTTCCAGACAACTGAAGGTCTCTCTGGGGACTGGAATTGATTTGATTTACCCTGCATCCACACCAGTAGTTCTCTGTTCTTGCTCAAGCATGTTTTCTACTACGGAGGTTCAGCTCAGCTAGATTTAAAGTCAAGCTGTTATGGAGTAGAAACCTTCAGTTTAAGAAGACCTTTTACAACAACTATGACTAACACATGACTAACACCTCCGTCTTAAGCCCCTCTGCAATTACACCTTTGCAATCTTAGTAATTTTCACTGGCACAGTATATGTTGTGTTCCATTTCTATTGTACATATTTATTGAAAACAGCTGGTTACATGAGATAAAAACAGCTAATCATTTGGCCCTCCATTTTGCCTTTCTCTTGTCCTTCTTCTCACTCTTTTTGGGATTCTGTCGTGCTGCTCTTAAATTGAATTAACTGTGCCCTCTCTGCAAGCCACCTCTCTCTCTCCTCCTCCTCCTAATCTACAAATGGACAGTTTGTGGCCCACAAGCGCAGTCCAGCTCTCCAGCAGAGCCTCCACTCCTACTGTTATGAATCTCAGCTGCTGTCTTACAAGTGCTAAAAAAACAACATACTATCAAGGGACTCTAACTTCCTTCCTGTACCAACAGCACCAGGGGCTCTGTCAGGATGCTCCCTCTATGTGCTTCAATTGCTGATTCCCATGTATGCTGTGACTAGGCCATTTACTATAGCTAGTTGTCAGGATCATGTGATCGCTTATTACCAGGTTCTGCCCCCCACGCCCCGCCCCCTTAAGGGTAGACCACTCCCGTCCCGGCGACGATCAGGTAAGCCTGCTTATTACAGTTTCCAGGTTGTTTCTGGGCCCAGTCTAAAGTGGAGGTCAAGTCAAGTTTATTAGGTTAAATAGCACATTGCCATACACCTGTAGAATTAAAATTTAAAAACACATTGAAACAAAATTTGCCATACACCTATGAAGTTGAACTTATACACACAATAAAACAGAAATTTGCCACATCTACCACACATTCTTTACAAAAACTACTTAAAAATATTTTCAGCCTTAAAGAATCAGAGAACGTTGAATATCTTTGCAACCATTTCTTTAAAAAACGTTCTCTAGCTGTTTCATATTTAGGACAATAGAAAAAACATGTAGCAATGAATCTAATTCGTTCAAAGAACAATCACAATATCGTTGGTCAGATGGTATCTTTTGAAAACGACCTTTCATCTGCGCAGTTGGTGATGCATTACAACGTGCAATCATATAAGCCCGCCTAAATTTAGGCACTGTAAGCATATTGAAGTATAAAGGTAGAGTAAACTCTACCGGAGACCTTATTCCTGAATAAGATGGAGAACATGTCCGCTTAGCCTCTAATTGGAGACAATCCCAATCCAAAGTGGTTAATTTTCCCACTAATAATGACCGTTGTCTTTCGTTCAGATCTCCTGTTCTCAGTAGACCAACTCATGTAGTTTTTTATCAGTCTCATTGTTCCATTTCGTCCAACAACGCTCTTGTGCAGCTAATTTAGTAAAAATAGGGAGATCATCTGCATTGGCTAATCGACATTTAAAATTAATGATGACTTTCCATATCAATGTAAGGATCTTTGGAAGCCCTAATTCAAGCCGTAATACTGCAGAGGCTATACATGGAGGTGTGGCCAGCACTTTCCGAAAGAAAGCTTGTTGAAGTCTTTCAAGATTTTCTATTGGTCCTAAGAACCAAATTAAAGTGGAGGTCATGATCTTTAAAGCCCTACAGTAAATGGCTTGGGACCCAAAGTAGCTAAAGGACCACCTTCTCCCATACAAGCCAGTCCGCCCATTAAGATCTTCTGGGGAGGCTCTCCTCCATGTCCCACCAACACCTGAATTATGGCACTGCATCTTCTTTGTTAGCTATCCACTGCAAGGTGAAGACTTTCTAATGCACATTTGATCTTCGGGGTCAGTGAATTTAAGTCTCTGTGTCAGCCATTTTATCTCCTGCCCCTTTTTTCTTTTATGTTTTATTGTATTCTGGTGTTATTTTTTTGTTTTTATTGAAGTTGCCTTGAACGTGTCTTTTAAAGAAAAGACAGGGTAAAAATGGTCTTAATAAATAAGTGAATACATCCTTAGGGCACGTGTAGACATGCATGTTCATGACTCAAGGGCTACAACGTCATCTGTGGGTTACCTGTGAGGCATGGTCTACAATGCAGTAAACTGATGCATCAATGAGGTAGTAGAATGGACAGTTCCACTTCCAACTGCAAGTAGGAAACACATTTGTGAATGCTTTCCTATATTAAAAAAAACACAAACAAAAACACCTGCAAGTAGGAGATTTGCACAGCAAGGAGCATGGTGGGCTAGAGCCTCTCTCTCTCTCTCTCTCTCTCTCTCTCTCTCTGATGTGTTAACAAATAAAGTTTGTTTAATAAATGTACAAATAAAGTTTTCATGGGAGAAAAGTCAAATTTGGTAACCTCTCCCGACTCTGACGTGATACAGTCCATTCTACCCCCTCAAGATTCTGTTGCCTCATCAGGTTACATATGTAGGGTAGGTATAGAGTTCTTATATCACCTAACATCACTTTACAGACAGTCTTTTTTTTTTCCAAAACAGACCACACTTTCATCTGCTTATGTGAATCAGCCCTGAAGGGGTCCAAATGACTAGAATGAAAGTGGATTGCTATACAAAGCAAAACAGTTTGCAGAGTTCAACTGCAGACTCCAAAGTTAAAAGAAAAACCCTTACACAGTTGAGACTTGTAGATACTTTATCGGAGGATACGTCTTGAAACAAATGGCTGCAGCTTTTGCTGGACCTTATTCTGCCAGAGAGAATGTACCATACAAATTAAAGTCTCTCAAAGCTATGTTTCAGGCAGAATGAAATAGTTAAAAATAACTCCCAGATTTGTATTTATTTACTAAGGAAGTACTTCAGCGTGAAGCTTCTAGGGTTCTTTTCAAGTATTCTCAGAAGACAGTTGTGACATTGCCACTAACTGAAGCAAAATGAACATGCAAAAGAAATTTAATAGTTTGTGCATTTCAGTTGCATGTTGGAACACTGCAATAAAGTTCACCGCAGACTTACAGCTCAATCCAGCGCAAATTCCTGTGCAGCTGTGCAGCAGTGCAGGCACAGGTTGTGCTGCATCCTGCATGGGAATTTTGGCTGCTGGAGGTCTCTGTGCTGTAGGGGGACAACATTTGTCCCCTTGCCCCAGGGTAAGCCCCAGCAGCTGCAAAGGGGCAGCTTGCACCTGAGCGAGCTATATAGCTGGTCAGAGGCATTTCTACGGTAGGGGCGGTACTGTAAGTTGCGCCCCGTCCTAGTACCCGTTTACAACCAGGAACAAGGAGGCCCCACCCCCCTCACCTTCGGAGCCATTCCATGCGGTGAAGGCAACGGGCAGGGAGTCTCCTGCCCATTGCCTTCACCGCACGGAATTTCTCCGATGGCAAGGGGGCGGGGCCTCCTTGTTCCTGGTTGTAAACGGGGACTAGGACAGGGCGCAACTTACAGTACCACCCCTACTATAGAAACGCCTCTGTAAGCTGGTGTAGGGAGGACAATTCTCCCATTTCACAAATTCAAAATGAAGGTCCTGTGGTAATAGTGTTGTCTATCCAGTGTTGCCATACATAGTCACTAGGGCGCGCGTCACCCTGGAGCGGGGCCACGTGTGTCACCCCTGCCCTGTGGTGACACTTACCCCCGCTGCTGCTGCCGACTCCAAGTGTGTCCTTCCCCGCCAGCAGTCCGGGGCCTTCTGACGAGGCCCAATGCGTCAATATGTGCACTTTTAGCTTTTTCGTGCATGCGCAGAACGTTTCTAAGGGCAAGAGCTGCCCTTTTGCCCTCAGAAACTGTCTGCGCATGCACGAAAAAGCTAAAAGTGCACACATTGACGCATTGGGCCTCGTCAGAAGGCCCGACCGCTGGCCGGGGTGGACGCTCTGAGGCCTTCTCCCGGCCTCAGAGCCTCCGCGCAGAACGGGGCGCGCATCACCCCGGGGCGGCCCACCCCTTTACTTCGTTCTGTCAACGCCTATAAGTGTTGCAAGTACCAAAACAGGCACGTTTGCATGACCTTTAGCCACCGGATCCTACCACATCCCAATGGAAGTTGGTATTTACCAGAGATGAGAGAGAGGGAGGGGGTGCAAACACAGTATTATTTACTGGGGAGATACCTTTACAATAAGGGGTAAGGGAAAACAAAGTAAAAATGCACTCAGTCAGATGGGCAGCCCAATCCTGTGTAAGATACGGCGGCCGGCTTAAAGGGCCGGCCGCCATATCCTATCCAGAAGAGATCTTTGAACTCTTGCCTTAACTGGATTTGAGCTGGAAGAAGGGGCTTTAGAACAGAGTTTTACACATAGACTTATGGAGAAGTTAATCACAGAGGAGGGGGACAATCAAGAAGCTGTACTTCCTATGGGTTGTATGCAGCAGGAAAACAGGAAGATAGCTAGTGAACCTTTCTGTATCTGCTGAGCTGGAGATGGGTGATGAAGTTCTATGAAGCTTGGCCAGCAAAATGCTGAATTACCAGGAGTTAATGGCCAGAAAGGCAGAGTAATCCAAAAAGGGATCCAGGGAAAAGGTGCCTGCACAGCAATCCAGGTGGACACTAAGGAGGCTTGGGTAGAGCAGCACCAGCATGCTGTTCCAAAAGACAGGGGAGACTTAGTGCAAAGTCTGAAGGTTTCAGTAAACTAATTATACCCTCCAAGACAAAAGGATTTCAGGGCTGAGTGGCCAGGATGGCCAAGATCAGGGTTTCTCCAGCCAAGACAAGAGGCCTGACTGGCCTGGGGCAATTTCTTGATTTACACACACGTTTCTAGGCTTAGCTCTCAACAGCCAAAAGGGTGTTTTTCCAAAAGTCTCTTTCAAATGGTCATAAGGTTTCTTCAGACAAGTCAAGGGTTGGTGCAAAATTTGCACCAATTGAATTAAGGCGACCAGGTGCTCAGAGAATTGCCTATGTTTAATAGGATGACAGATGGAGAAGTGTTTCCGGGGGGGGGGGGGAACAAGACATTTGCTTTGGGGCAAGGATTCCTTTCAGCTCCCAGAATTCAGACACTCCAACATAACCAAACTCTTGCCAAGTGGAACAGCCTCGTGCCCAGGGATCAATTCAGTACAAAAGGGGGACTGTGCTTACACCAGTTTTATGTTGAGAAACTGGAGGGCTTTATACCCCTCCACAATTCCTCTGAAGTGCAACAGAGACATCATAGGAGGCTGCTGACTATGTGCTTCATTTTCCTCTCTTTCTTTCTCATTATCATTTGTTACCTTCATTTTGCCTACAGCAACTTTGTCACCCACTGAGAAATAAAAGGAAGCAAGAAACAGACAAAAACATAAATATAGGTATCTAATTTTTATACCTTTGTAGTAGCATTTAGCTTGCAAACTGATACAATATCAGTAAAATCTCATTTTCAAACACTGACAAACATTCAGACAATTTAAAATGCATTACCTGAGACAAATAAAGGTGTGTATGTAATATATTTTAAGTTTTTATTCAATAATAATTTGCAACAATGCACTCACCATGGAATTAAAAAAACAGTTAAATTCCCAAAGAAGAAAATCTCATTTTGGCTATAAAGATACAGTACATAGGAAAATACACCTTCATGCAAATTTGGTTTGGTCTAAGAATTCTGTATATATTCATTTATCTGGAAAAAAAAATAATGCCATGTAAATAAGAATGCTGCGCTAACCCTGTAGTAACAAAATATCAACATTGTCATGAACCCCTTGCAGAAGAAGCTCGCCAGGATAACTGACAATCTTCCTTCGTTTTGCAGCTTTAAGAGTCCCCACTAAGGCTTCAAAAAGGTTGGCACATTTTTCATCAGCAAAGAGTACTCCAAACTTCACGCTCAATGTCCCATCGGCATCTGAACAAAAGAAAAAAGTATGATATTACAGTGATCAACAGCATATTGGTTCTGCTGGGCATTTGGGAATTGGTGGAGATTCTCACTGTCTTTAAGTTTCCATTTTCATTAGTTTGGGTGAATTGTTTTCCTATTTTGCACGGATTTTTAAATTGTCACAGACCACTTCGTGAACAGTTCTTTGGTTGAAAGATAGGCTATAAATATTGTAATAAGTAAATAAATAAATATTCCTTCATTTTCAAGAGATATAGTGGATATAGATATATAGATATAGATATATAGATATAGTAGTTCCTCATGTCCTGGAACTACCAGTCCATCCCATCCAGCACTGCTGGACTGTATTCTTATTTTTCTGTTTTTCTTTTTTCTATACTCCCTTTTATTATTTGTTTGCTATTTAAATCTTTCTTTTCCATGGCTCCTCGTACCTTTTCTTCTCCTTATCTTATCCCTATTCGTCCTCTTCCTATTTCTCAACTTCCTTTTTCTTGTGCTCTTTGGAACTGTCGTTCCGCTGCGCCAAAAGCAGCGGTAATTCATGATTTGTTCCTATCACAATCATTTAATCTTCTTGCCCTTACTGAAACTTGGCTTCCGCCCCATGATACTGCTACCTCTGCTTCCCTCTCTCTTGGCGGTCTCTCTTTTACCCATACTGGCCGTCCCGAGGGTCGCGGAGGAGGGGTTGGTATTTTATTATCAAAGTCTTGCCAGTTTCAGGTTCTTTCTCTTCCCCCTAGCTATTCCTTCTCTTCATTTGAGTTGCACTCTATTAGACTCTTTTTTCCCCTGCAATTGCGGGTTGCTGTCATTTATCGTCCCCCTGGTTCAGCTTCCCAGCTTTTCACAGATTTTGAATCCTGGTTGACATTTTTTCTTTCAGATACAATCCCTTCTTTGATCCTGGGTGATTTTAACATTCACCTCGATGATCCTAAGGATTCTTTAACTTCCCGTTTCAGCTCTCTTTTATCTTCTTTCGGTCTTCAACCTCATATCAAATCTTCAACTCACTCCCTTGGTCACTGTCTTGATCTAGTTCTCCCTTCCAAGTGTGTTGTGTCCAATTATTTTGCTTCTGATTTTCCATTATCTGACCATTACCTACTTTCCTTTACCCTTACCTATATCCCCCCTCCCCGTCATACCGTTCTCCGTCAGTTTCGTAATCTTCATTCTCTTAATCTTAATCGTTTTACTCAGTCCTTAGATTTCTCTCTTGCTACTTTTAATCCTGGGGACTCTGCTGATTCAGCTATGTCTTCGCTGAACTCTACTCTCTCCTCAACCCTTGACAGCTTTGCCCCAGTTTCTATGCGTGTGTCCTCTTCTTCTTCTACAACTAGGCCTCAGCCCTGGATTACTCCTATTGTTAGATTTCTCCGGTCCTGCTCTCGAGCAGCCGAACGTCTTTGGAGAAAGTCCAGGGAGTGGGCCGACTTCATTCATTTTAAGTTTGTTCTTTTATCCTTTTCACGCGCTTTGTCGACGGCAAAACAAGACTACTTTCAATCTTTGATCTGCGCCAATGAGAGGCGCCCGCAACGTCTGTTCTCCTGTTTTAACACATTGTTAAAACCTTCCTCTCCCTCTGTTTCTCCATTATTCTCTCCCTCTGATTTTGCTAATTACTTTACTACTAAGATCACTACTATTCGTTCTGAGTTAACTTCTCACGACTCGGCTCCCACTATTAATCTTCCTACTCCCTCTACCAACAAATTTAGTTTGTTTTCTCCTATTACTCTGGATGAACTCACTTCGTTGCTGAACTCATCCAAACCCACTACCTGTTTTCTCGACCCACTCCCTTCTCGTCTTCTAATCTCTATACCCCCCTCTTTATTACCCCTCCTTCTCTATATCTTTAATCTTTCTCTTTCTTCGGGTTCTTTTCCCTCAGCCTTTAAACATGCTTTAGTTTCTCCTATTCTGAAAAAACCCTCTCTTGATCCTTCTTCTTTGGCTAGTTATCGCCCAATCTCTCTGCTTCCTTTTCTCTCTAAGGTGTTGGAACGAGCTATTTATTCACGCTGTCTTGAGTTTCTTGAAACTAACTCCATTCTAGATTCCTTCCAGTCTGGCTTTCGCCCACGGCACTCCTCGGAGACGGCCCTTACTAAGATCTCGAACGATCTTTTGCGAGCCAAGGCGAATGGCCTTTATTCGATTCTTGTCCTTCTTGATCTATCTGCGGCTTTTGATACCGTAGACCATCGTCTTTTAATAGATATACTTTCTGACCTTGGTTTCTCGGGTGTTGTTCTTGATTGGTTTTCATCTTACCTGTCAGATAGATCTTTCTCAGTAGTTTCGGGTGGACAGACTTCGTCCTCTGTTCCCTTATCTGTCGGAGTTCCTCAGGGCTCTGTCTTGGGTCCCCTTCTGTTTTCTCTATACACACTATCCCTTGGTAAACTCATTAGTTCTTTTGGTTTTTCCTATCATCTGTACGCCGATGATACCCAGCTATATCTTTCCACCCCTAATCTTTCGTCAGAGTTAGAGCTGCAAGTGTCATCCTGTTTAACAGCTGTCTCTCATTGGATGTACCATCGACGTTTGAAGCTCAATATGTCTAAAACTGAGCTTCTCATTTTCCCTCCTAAGTCCACTCTTCATTATTCCTTTTCTATCTCTGTTAATAATGTTTCTATTCAGCCGGCTCAGGAAGCCCGCAGTCTTGGTTTTATCTTTGATTCCTCTCTATCATTCAGTTCTCAGATTCAGACTACAGTTAAAGTCTGTAGATTTTTTCTCTATAATATTGCTAAAATCCGTCCATATCTCTCCGTTTCTACTGCAAAAACACTGGTTCATGCTCTAGTAGTCTCACGACTAGATTACTGTAATCTTCTCTTGGCAGGGCTTCCTCTTTCTCATCTCTATCCATTAATTTCTGTTCAGCATTCAGCTGCACGCATTATTTCACTTGCTCGCCGTTATGATCATGTTTCCCCTCTGTTGTCCTCCCTTCACTGGCTTCCTTTTCCTTTCCGTATCAGGTATAAACTTTTGTTACTCACTTTTAAAGCCCTGCATGGGCTAGCCCCTCCTTATCTAACTGATCTCCTTTCTCCATATACTCCTACTCGTACTCTTCGCTCTGCTAGTCAAAGCCTTCTTTTTCAACCCAGGATCTCCTCTGCTCTGTCTCGCATCCGTCCTTTCTCTCTTGCTGCCCCTCATGCCTGGAATCTTCTTCCTCTCCATGTACGGCTCCTTACTTCCCTAACCAGCTTCAAAGCTGAGCTGAAAACCATACTGTTTAGGGAAGCGTTCCCAGGGAATTTGTGATTGTTCTCCCGCTGCTTGACAGTGTTGGTTATGATGTAAGTTAACTGACTGATGCGATGTGATTTGTTTTATATTCGATGTTTTAATTTCTATTTTCCTTTTATATGGTAATTTTATTCTTTCCTCTTTTATTTGTAACTATTTTAGAGTGTACGCCTTGGGCAGGCTTTTATATTCTTTCTGAGTTTCTTTTGTAATTTTGTACAGCGCTGTGTATACTTACAGCGCTTTAGAAATAAAGTTTAATAATAATAATAATAATAATAATAATAATAATAATAATAATAATAATAATAATAATAATGCTATCAAGACATGAACTCATAAAGGTCCCAATCCAACATGATCCTAACCTGGAGTCACGGATGGGATTTTATCCCACTGGGTGGAATAACATTATTACTAAATTCCCTTGTACGGGTAACACTCAAATGTATGCCAGTGCAGTAAATTTACACCACCCTTGTGCCACTATTAGCTTACTCCAACAAAGCCCTTATGCCAGCAGGACACTGCCAGTAGAAGAAGAAAACAAAAGTATAGAGACAGTATGTGGTGACGGAGGAACAGGGCTTAGCTGGAATCCTATGCTTGCTCATGGTTCACTCCTACCCATCTACCAGCATAAATAGATGGTGTAAGGAAAAACACTGCCATGAGTCAATGGACAGCCTCAGGCAACTGCACCACACAGGTAAGCAAGGGTTCTCTCACCATGCATCTAAGCAGGATCCTACACCTCCTCCATTCCACCTGTCCTAAACCAAATCTTGTTTAGATTGACGTAAAACACTGCAAATGGGGCTGCCTTTGAAGACTGTCTAGAAACTTCAGCTGGTACAACATACAGCAGCCATGTTACTGACTGGGACTACCGTAGTTGAAGGGAACGCATCTTGCAGTCTGGAAACAAGTGCTCTGGCTATCAGTCTGTCTTCTCCACCTCCTCCTTGGGGGAGGGAGTTCTACTCCAGGGGGGTTGCAAAGACCATACACATACTATGCCAGGCTGCACTCAATGGTTGTTTTTATTTTGTCCAGTAAGGACTTACAATAGAAGAACAATAGAAGAAGACTTGTCCCTCCTCTCTGGGTTGCTTTCACACCCTTTCCTGGTGCCCTCCCTTGTAGGGTCTTGCTGAATGGAGGCTCTTCATTCATGATAATTATGCCTGGGATAGGGACTTCTGGGGATACCAGAGGTCCCAAGTCACTTGTTGTCCTACTAGGGTCACCCCTGGCTGGGATGGGCTTTGGGTTTCTAGGGATCCCACCCCTGCTTCATCCCCAGGATGACGTATACTGAGGCCAGCTGCCTCTTCCTACTTCCCTGACCTCCTGCCAGGAGGTCCACCTTCTCCTCCTAAAGCCTCTCCACTCTCTTTATGCTTCTCCCCTTGCTTCAAGTTCAGTTCACCCTCACTTTTCTTTTCCTGTCATTCCTCCTCCACATCTAGGGTCCCCCACATTTCTTCAGTGTTTGAATCTGTTGTGCAGTTTCCTTTTTGATGCTGTTGCTGGTTTCATTATTTATTTGGAGTGGCTTTCTTTGGAATTCAGCAGCATCAGCATATAAGTTGCTGTTGGGACAACATGACTTTCAGGTGTACCAGTTAAGCACCATGCAGCCTGAGAGGTACATGTCAGTGTGAAAACTTCAGCTCTGCTGAAACTGCCAATAGCTACACCTATAATGTTGGAGCTGTCGCCAGAAAGTGTCTTCAAGAATATTTACTGACGTAGGTTCAATTTCATGTGATCTGAGTGTAAAACAGAGTCCTACACTGTTACCCTAAAAAAAAAAATTTAACCACTGAGATCTGTGTACTTACTTTTGGTCCCCAGTCGTTGAATTTCTTCAACTAAAAGGCTGATTTCATGTTCAACGTTCATTGTTGCCTACAAAAGAATTATTATTTAATTAGTTATAGCTTTACTCTCCATCCCAGTTGAGATTTAAAAATAGGATTCATGATCCCCCCAAAAGCCATTTACACATGAGTAAGGGAAAAGTGAATACAGTTAGAGCTTCCTTTGGAATTTTTTCTGCAGCAGTGGCTCCCACTCTCAGGGAGACAAACAGCTGTTTAGTTTACAAAGCAGCATTCCTGTTTGGAAGTGAGATCTGCTGCAGAGAAAACTTCAAAGGAAGCTTTGATTGTGCACAGGATTCCTTTACTCACATATAAATAACTTCTTTGTATTGCGACTCCTAATTTTTAAAATTTCTTCATATCAGCAAATATACCGAGAAGCTCTTGCATGCGTAATTAGGATAATTGTTAACTAAAATAAGGTTACTTTTCATGTAATACATGACATCAGCCATTCAAAAATATCCACTGAAAGCATGGCGCTTTATAGAAAAACTAATTTTATATGAGAATACTGTATAATGTAAAATGTTTGTCATTATCATCTATGCAGCAAATACAACTAATAACAGTTGCAACATCTCCCTTTAAAATAGTTGTTATGCAAGTACACAAATCTAAACAGACAGACTTATGTCATCCATATGACAGCAGGAAACATTGTGTAGCGCTGATTATCAGCATTATCTGTATCAGTATTATCTGTATTATGTGTATTTTTGTGCAACAATAGGTGCCCCAAGGTTGAGACCATTTAAAAATTACAACCACCACATTACAGCCAATTTGAATTCCACCAGGCACCTGTTAAAAGGTAAAGGTATCCCTTGACAATTAAGTCCAGTCGTGTCCGATTCTAGGGAGCGGTGCTCATCTCCGTTTCAAAGCCGAAGAGCCAACAGCGCTGTCCGAAGACGTTTCCATGGTCGTGTGGCCGGCATGACTCAACACTGAGGCGCATGGAACACTGTTACCATCCCGCTGACGCGGGTACCTATTAATCTACTTGCAATTTCTTGCTTTCGAACTGCTAGGTTGGCAGGAACCGTCACACAGATTCGAACTGCCGACCTTTCGATCGACAGCCCATGGTTCAGTGGTTTAACCCACTGCGCCACCCGCCTGTTACTATGTGGTAATACTGTGCAGTGGTTCACCATGCAGACCATGACGTTTTCACGGTGCTACCACGACAAGCTCATGATAATTTGTTCTGAGTTGGGGAAATAGTCCAATCTGCACAGAAAGCAATGCACACAAATGCATTATGTATAAATGCAATGCACACAAATACACATACATGGTAACAGCAACCATATGGAGTCATGCAAAATTACCATAATGGCCGGGGTACCTATAATGTGTAAACCAGCCCTTTTAGAAGAGCAGGGAAAAAACAGATCCCCCCCCCATACAGTGACATTCCAGATGATGAGCAAATCACGCAAGCCTGCAATTAGTGCCCTGCCAATGGTGCCCTTCCATTATCGCCATTCCAGACATGACATGATATTAACCCTGGATTTGCTAACAAACATACACTCAAGAAGGAGCTGCAACTAATCCTGGCTGTCTGTACTTATAGGATACACATTCCAAACATGTTAATTGTTAAATTCATATGTTAATTGTTACACACACTGTACACTTTAAAGGGTCATGTTCGATTAATCACATTTCCTCTCAAAAAGAGACAGTACAGTGAAAAGTCTGGAAAGTGCTTTTACCAGAAATAGGCAAGTGCTCATAGAGTGGTAGCACAGCACTCCGACAGCATATGCTGTAGCAGTACTACCACCTCTTCACAACGTGCTAAGCCAAATAGCAATGTCATTATGAAATTGCTGAAGCAAATAACTCTGTATCTTTCCTTGCCTCCCAGCTTGCTCCCGGGCAGGTGTATCTGGAATCGTGGCACATGGAACTTCCTTGGACAGTGCAGCTTAGCTGGCTTTGCTGTGCTGTGCTTGTGCACTCGTTTCCATGGGCGTGGGGCCGGTGTGTGTTTGGCAGGCAGCTTTGTGGTCCAGTATGTGGGTCTGGGAGTGTGTCTATGCAGTGTTGCTTGATCACCAGGCGACCGCCACATATGCGTGGCTTGGTTGCCGTACTATCATGGCATCAATGCCATGGCCACAGGCCAGCAATGGCGTCTGAGCGGTGGCTGGGTTGCTGCATTTGCGGGACATGGCTCGGACTCCACCGTCTCCCCTCTGCCTTTGCTAGGATTCATGTGTTATCACTGTAAAATCATCCATGTTATGTGACATCTGTGTCTCATCGCCATGAAGTCAGCGCATCATCCGTCTGACATCTATGTGCCATCAGTGTGATGTCCAAGGAGCCAATCACTGAATCCAATCAGCCCCAAATCCAATCAGCCCCAACACTGGTGTAGTCAGAGAAGTGCCGCCAGGGTGAACTGAGCGTGGGGGGAGGGGGAGGGAGGGCCAATTTGAGAGACCAGAGAGGAACAGCCCCATGTTGTGTGCCTGATCATCTGGGCTGTTGTCTCCCTGGCAAGGGCTTTCATACTGGGGTTGGTGTGAGTGGCTGGCTGTGAGTGGCTGCCAAATACTGCCTATGCTCCATTATAGGAAAGTGGGCTGAGCAGTGGGGTGGCAGGAAGAAGTGCAATTTTCTGCTGTTTTTCCCTTCCCCGTTGTTCCCTATGGGCTATGGGGTTACTCCTACCTTCACCAGCTCTGTCGTTGGCATAGCATTTTTTCAGCGTTGTCTGAAGGGAGGCTAGGATATGGTGTATTTTGACTCCTTGTCCCTCCCACATCACACCCCAATTTCCTCCCTGTTTTAGCCTCTCCTCTCTGCCCACAGAAGTTGCACTGGTGTCCATGTGATGTCTGAGCTGTGTCCACACAGCGTTTTTACAACATTGCACCAGTGCAATGTTGGTGGGCGGCGGACTTATACACCAACCAGGCTACTGTGTTGCGCCGGCATACCTGGAGATACACTGGCATAGCTCAAGGATAGAATGGGTTGGAAATCTGTATTTTGCTTGTGTTTGCTAGCAGCACACTTCCCTTCCAAGTGGTTTAATTCTGTGCTCTGTAGATGACTAAGAATGGTGCAATGAGTAACTTCCTTCCTGGCGCTACACACAGCCGAATTTGGTCATATAGTGCCTCTGTTTTCAACTAGTGCAAAGACTTGGACAGGCAGGCTGCAGCAAGCCCCACGTTGACTTGATGGTGTGTGACCTTCTGCCGCCGCGTCCCTGTGTTCCATATTTCCCTTTACATTCCCCTCCGCAGGATTCACAAATCGCTTTTGTCTCCTGTTGAAACTCCCACGTGCCAGCCATGCGTTTCCCTCCTCGGCACACAAGAGAGGCAAGGAACAAGCCGTGTGTCGTGATGAATACAATAAGGGAGCCTGTGCTGGGTACTTGCAGAGGAGGAGACGGGGCGGAGAAGTGTGAATTGTTGGCGTGGAGACAATTGCAGGAGCAGAGAGCCAGCGAGCCAGAAACAGCCGCATGCCCTGCACGGCAACATCGCAGCCTGCCTGCCCCAAGCTGCACCGTGTGTGCTGGGTGGGAAGCAAGTGGTCCCTTCGTTTCAGGGGGAATCTGCTGCAGCCAAGTAAGCATGCTGGCGAGCCGATTGCAATCCTCCTCAGCACTGGGATTATTATTAGGTTGAGCCACCAGGTTAACATGATCCCGGAGCCTGCGTTTCACGCCTAAATACGTGAAAAACCATAGAAAAAGAGCGGCAACCGACACTTTCACAACAGGTCTCTCTTTAGCCTGCCTTCGCCACCCCAGGGGAATTCACAAGCAACTCTTCCTGATCCCCAACCGCGTGCGGTGTCACATGGACCCCGGTGCGGAAGTGCTGGAATGATTGTAGTCACCTCTTTCTGTAGCAGGGCCGTGGGCTGGGGATCCCCCCCCTCCGTCTCCTTCTCAAGGAGCCACCGATCTCGATCTGGATCTAAGGGTCCCCAAAGCAGCACACACCAGCTAGCGCGTAGCCGGCTGCAATCGCAGCGCCGGCTCCCCAGTTTCTAACCGGCTGGAAAAGCAGAAAATCGAGTCTCCCGTCCCCTCCCCGGCCTCGTGGTGCAGCGCAGCCCGGTCTGTCGGGTGCCGCGATGCGCCTTCCACTCACCTATCGGATCCCTTGATTCTCTCAGGGTCTTTGCTTTGGCTGGTCGGATGCTTAGAAAGGAGCCGCTTTTGGAAGCACAGTGCAGGAGGAAGTATGGCAATGGCAGTGAGGGAGGGAGCGTCAGAGAGGGGGAAGCCGCTGCTTAAAAAAAGTCGGCTGAAAAAGTGAGGAGAAGTGTAGGTGCCCGCCCACATCAGTGAAGGGAAGCCGGTGAGGACTAAAAAGGGCTGGGAAAGGTGCCTTTGTTTTGTTCCGTTTTACGGAGCGAGAAGGGATTCGGGCTGGGTGGGATTCATAGAGATCTTGTGAAAAAGGACGGAGCATCGTGTTCACAATGGAAGCACACTGGATGAGGGCTGCCGCACACCTGTATGTTCATTAGGCGATAACTGCAGCATCCAGCGGGGAGTTGTATGAGTGAAAAAGCCAAAATAGATGAAAAACATTCGGACAGGACTTTGTTTTCGCCTCAGATGCATGCAATGCTTTTCAAGAGACAGTTCACACATTCCACTGTGAGTCATCTGATACTCATGAATGTGGGAACCAGCAGTCAGTGTACATTCCCGACAGGCTGTTTTCCCACCACACCTAGGGTGTTTCTCTCTATAAGTTGAAAAAGAATGTTAATCACCCCAATACCTATTTTTTTCTCCCTTCTTCACCTCCAGCTACCTCTTTCAGAGTGCAGTGTTTCAACAAAAGTATAAGAGGAAAAGCAGCTTAGGACATTTCTTTCACAAGTGATACCATGAAGAACAGAATTCATAACATGAGATGCAGGCATATCAGGATTGTACCAGTTCCATGACAGACACTGCAAATTAGAAAACT
The DNA here is from genome assembly GCA_026170595.1 of Plestiodon gilberti rubricaudatus. NCBI lineage: Eukaryota > Metazoa > Chordata > Lepidosauria > Squamata > Scincidae > Plestiodon > Plestiodon gilberti. Next base: position 70,613,603 of record JANXHW010000001.1, read on the forward strand.
TTATCCACATCATTGCAAACTCCCTGCTTACAGAAGGCTAACCTAGTAGGGGGCATATGGGGTTTAGTCCAACATTTTCCTGACATGTTCTCTTTCTATATGTAGGGGGTCAAGTTTTTGGGGGGCGGGGATTTAAATAAATAATTCTCCACCTGCAACCCTGAGTGGTACAAGCTCAAAAGGATTCCACCACATGCTTATTATATAAACATGTAGCTTGCATCTAAGGCTACAATTATATACACACTTCCCTGGGAGAAAGTCTCACTGAATTCAATGGACTTACTTCTGAGTATATGTAGCTCTGTAAAACTTATTTTGTGCACATGATGTCATTTGGAACACACAAAAGCCTTTTAAAACAAACCCGTTGAGAGCTTGCAGGAAAAGTGGATGTACATTCCCATTTCAACCTCCATGCATAATTTTTCCTCATCCATGAACAGGTGAGCTTTTCATGAAGTGCATTATTGGTCCTTCACATATCATTATTACCACAGAGTTGTATAACTAAGGGACATCTTCAAAGTTGGAGAAGTTTCCCTTGTGAAAAGAGCTAAGGTGAACCAAATGGAGTCATACTGATGTAATTCAGTATAAATGAGTGATCAATATTACAGTGATTTACAAGTCACTTGTAACACCTACAGAGACCAAAGGAACAAGGAAACTCAGGCCAAAAAGGAAGAGGAAGGAGGGACAGGGCTGTTTGGGACTACAACATTGACACAGTTGTGGGGGGCTACTATCCTCTGAAGTCAAGTCATGCCATCATTCTTTTCAAGGAGCACAGAACAACCTTTGCACTGGAGCTCTGCTTGGCAAAGGGAGAGAGAACAGAAGACAGCATTGTGCCAAGAACGAAACATCTCCAGCGGGATTCTGTTAGGAAATGAAAATTAGAATGTGCCAAAAAGACTTTGAACTTGTGAGCTGAATTTGTGAGCTGGACTGTGTTATGACACAAGCGAAGGTTATGCCGTTTGTGATCCTGCAACCAGGCTGTAACAGATTTACTCCAGAAGGCCAAGAGAAGCCAGGAGAAGGACCTGATCTGCATTCAGCATTTCAGCACGCCATGAACCCAAAAACGCTCACACCACGTACGCACATTACATTCCCTTCCCCCTCTCCACAGAATGGACATAGGCAAAGTCTTGCTAAGTGACAGTCTGCCAGTGAGGAGAACCCCCCACTGTGATGCTAAATATCTTCCAGACAGAAGACAAATACCTTGCTACCTGAGATGACTCCACCCAGCCTTTGCTTTTGTCTCTTAAGTAAAGGACCATCAAGCCAGATCCCTCCACCCCCCTCCCACTTGTTTGTTTTACCCAAGGTGCACTGAGGTGTCCCTTCTAGGAACTCTTTTTCCTGTTTTTCTGTGTACCTGGGGATCATCCCCTTCTCTTGCCCATGTGCTCTGTTCGCTATAAAAGGCAGGAACAGACTGGAAGGCCCTCTCTTCTCTTCCTCCTGCGCTTTGAACTGGTACTGGTGGTGAGCTCTCTCTATCTTGTTCCCCTTCCCCCCTTTTGCCCCCCTCCCTCTCTCTTGCAACCCCCCTCCCTTCTCTTTGCATTACCCCTCAGTTAGTCAGTGATTTGGTTCCTGAACCCAGCTTGTTCAGAACCTGGGAATCATTTTATTTCTCCCCCTTCTCCCAATACCCCCCCACTCTTAATTTGACTTCTCAGTCATTCTACAGCTCAGTCATTCTACAGACTGCTAGTCTGACCAGTTCAAACCCAATTGCTTCATCCTCTTTTCATCCAATGCTCACTGTTGTGCCAGAATTACAGCATTTACAGCATCAGAGGTGAATTCTCCAGGATTTAGGTGACTATAACCCAAGTGAATCAAGATCCCTTCTAAATCTCTACTTCTACCTAAGTTCCTAGAACTGTGTGATGCATATTGAACTGTATTTTCTTTTTGTATGATTCTTGCCTGAATTATTTAGTAAATATTGGAAAGTAACTACGTGTGTTCTCAATATTATTTGAAACGGAATTCTGTGAAGCTGGACTCTGGTATACACAGGTAAAGATCCCAGAACATGCCAAATTGCTATAATTAAAGCTATTCCCCAAGATTACAAAAGCATTTTGGCTAACAATTCAGGTCATAAAAACACAACATGTGTAAAATGTAATTAAAACTTTAAAACGACTTTGTAAGTCTCTTTTAAAATGAAACCAAGTGCAAATAAAACACTTTAAAAGTCTCTTTTTAAAAAGCAATAAAACAATTTTAAAACACTGCATGACGTTTCATTCATAAGCCATGAATATCTTCAGACAGCATTCAATGTCTGAAGACAGACATTCAATGCCTGGGGTAAAACTATTCCTTAAGGCCCAACTTGGTGCCAGGTTGCTGAGGGCCCAGTGGTAAATTGGGCCTCCTGATTAAAGCTGTTTTACCACCATGAGGCGCTGTGTATTGTATTAATTGCATCATTTATTATAAGGAACAATTCTAAAGGTTGACATGCCTAAGGCTGCAATCCTATGCACACAGTCCCTGGGAGTAAGACCCATGAAATGCAGTGGGGTTTCCTCAGTAGACATGCACAGGATTGTGTTATGATGAGGCTGCAATTCTAGGCACCCTTAGTGGGAGTGAGCCCTATTATCCTTAGTGGGGCTTCCTTCTGAGTAAACATGCTTAGGGATTGGGCTGTTAGGCTGAAAACTGCATGCCCAGGTACTTAACCTAGAGATCACAGGGACTCCTTTCTAGCCCTCACCCTAGCCCCCTAATCCCTCAAAATACTCCCCACTATGCATAACAAAGCTGCCTTTTGCTGCTTGAGCCAAACAAGGAATACATTCTTTAACTACTTTCTTCTTCACAGTGTTAACAGCAACAGATAGGATGTAGGTGGACTCCCCTAGGAATTTCAGCAGGTGCTACTTTTCTAGTCCCCATGGGACAACCTGCCAAACCTTTCTATTCTGCATAACTACAAATGATATAAGAATGATGTCCTCCTTCTGACCACCCTAGGAAGAGATGCTTTGACATAGTCCTTGTCTTTTTATGCGCCGTTACTGTGATACATCAGAAAAAGACACCCTTGTGTAAATAGCGATAGAAGCTCAGGGCCAGTTGGGACAATACGTTAGCACCTGAATCAGGCCAATGCGATTAGCAACATGCTCATGTCTTGGCCCCTTTTCTTGCTTCTATTAGTTTTTCTAACCTTGTGGAGGGTGGATTGACCAAGGTTTAGCAGCACATGTAGATGGACAGTTCAGACAAACGGTTCCCCCCTCTCCATGTGATCAGAAAAACTAACTGGGGAGAGGAGCCAGGACATGTGCACAGCATCAGCATGCAAGTTACTAACTATACGGAGCTGGTTTGGGTGCTTCAGTATGGTCCAACTGGCCCTGAGCTTCTATTGCCATTTACACAAGGGGTCAGGGGCTAAAGTGTTGCCTGAAATGGCCCTGTCAGAAGAACAGCTGTGAAAGGATAAGTCTGCTCAAGTGTGTGTGCGCGTGCGCGTGTGTCTTTGCTGTTGTCACAGAGTAGCAGCTACAGACTCCTTGTTGCAATTAGGGGCTAGCTACATGATGCGCTCAAATGTTATTTTATTGAGTTGCCTTTTAAGGTAAAACAGCTTCAGGTAAAACAGCTTCAGAGAGTAAAATATTTCTTTTGAGCAAAGAAATGATGGAAGAACATAGGAAGCTCTCTGATCATGCATCAAGCCCTTGGTCCATTCTAGTTCATTGTTCTTGATGTTGACTGATAGTGGCTTTGCCCTATCTAGGGGTGTTGGCAGAGGCGTAGTTAGCCTCTCCGTCACCCCCCCGGTTTGGAACAGCAGAAGCCCCGCCCCGCTGGTTGTGTCCCTGCCCCAGCCGCATCGCGTTTTTTTGGCTGGTTTTGACAGCGTAGGAGCCCGGGCGGCTGGGCCAATCTGCCGTGCAGCGCGGCAATTTGTCGACCATCTCTGTGGCGTGATTAATGCCCCCACCGATCGCTTTGTCGCTCCCCTGCTTGCTGCCTGGGGGCAGACCGCCCCACCGCTTCCTACTGCACTGGGTGTTGGGGACTGAATTTGGAACATTCTACGTGTGAAGCAGGTGCTCTACCAGTGCGCTACAGCCCCTCCCCAACCTCACTAAGTAGGGGCACTTAGGTATAGCATGATGCTAGTAGCTCACTGCACAAAGACTCAAGCTGGGAGCTAGACAAGATGGGTTCAAGCCCAGCCAAGTGGCTTGCCCTAACCAGGAAAGCATTCACCTTTGGCATGACTGGCCAGAAACACTCATGACAGGGGCAGAAGAAGAGGAGGAGGCAGGTCTAGAACCCACACCAGCCACTCCACAAAGCTACTCTCTAACCTTTTCCCTGTTTCTGCACTCCAAATCAGCTGAACGCAGGCGTGGCATCAGGGATTGCTCAGATCAGGCACTGGCTGAGGACCAATGGCCATCAGATATCTCAATCAGCTAGTCTGTCCCCTGAATTTCCCAGTTGGCTGAGAGACTTGTGCCACCACTGTATCTGGCATCTCCACTGACAAATGAGAGCATTCCCCCAGAAACTCCTGCATCATTGCTCCTGTTGGCTGGTGGGAGGGCAGGAGTTGCTCCTGCCACCTATCACTAATAAGCTAGGGGGTGTAGGGCCCAAAATGGGTGGCCCTATGCAGAACATTGCCCTAGGACCTCTATGCATGAGACTGCATGCACATCTTTTCTGTCCTCCAGATTCAAAGTGCATTTTATCCCCCAATGGTAAAACTGATGGGATTTGGAGTGGAGAAGATGCTCAGAGAAAGGATTAAGTCCCATCATTGTTCCCTACAAACGGCCATTTCTAAAAAAAACCTAATATGCAGCTAGCCAGACATACAGGGTATTTAATTTCCAGGGCCACCCTAAATATGTTTACTTAGAAATAAGTTATTCTTAATAAGTGTGCTCAGGATTGCTGCCTGAGTCTCATTTCTTCAGCAAGGTCATGGTGCAACTGTATTTAAACAAGATCTTGACACAGATTCCAAACATCAGGGCTCTGGTGTTTGTTTGTTTTTAATGTCAAACTGTAGTAGCCTGGCCACCTCTTTTAATTGGGACTGAAAAGTAAAAGTAATGAGGTTACAAAAACTTCTGCAGTCTAACCACAGTGTGTGAAAAACAACACATAGCTAGCTCAGGAACACAGGGAGGCTCAGATTCTGCTTTATTAATTTGTTGAAACGGAAATTACATTTCACTACGGTTTTAGGGATTATTTAATTCATGTAGTTTTCAAACGTAACAATGAAGTTCTGGGCAACATTAACTGAGGTCAAAAGTGAGGAAGCAGACTCCACATTTCCTTTAAAAACATCTGCTGAGAGCTAAGCGGGGCATTGGCGTAGCTATATTAGTCGTAAGACTTCCTATTTGCTCTTCAGCATATCTCAGTTGGAAAGCCAAGTTCTTGCTCTTTATAGCTATTTATTTAAGACATTTTTATCCTGCCCTTTTGTCCCCACAGGGGCCACCAGGCTGGTTCACAAAAGATAGAAAACAATTTAGAAAATAGACAATTCAGTCATTCATAGAATAATTGCAATCCACCCTCCTCCTTCTGCAGCTATCCCAATCTACCCAGAAGACCAACTCCCTGCTGAGCCCAAAACCCAGACTCCAAACACCCACTGGCACAACTAGGCAGCATAGAAGTCCACAATAGAGGCAGGTCTTCTCTTGCTGGTTTATATACTGAAAGTTCTTTCTAGGAGTTCTATAGGCATGAATCAATGCAGTGGTCCAGCTAGTTTAAGATTAACAGCGCAATCCTGTGTAAGGATCTGGCTGCCGGCCCAGGACCGCAGGCCAGATCCTGTGCCCAGGCTGCATGTCAACTGGTGGGCCGGAGGTCTACTCAGGGAAGGGGACGCTTGTCTCCTTCCCCGGGTGTAAACTGGGGCCGGCCCAATAGGCCTCCTCGGATTTCAGCCAGCTAAATAGCTGGCGGTAGAAGAGGCCGTGTAATGGTCTAGCCAGCCTGGTGGGGATGGTGTGATATGGCGTGAGCCATCCCCCGCCCCCTCCCGGGCTGGCTAGGCTAATGGCTCCCCTCCCTTGCCCGCCGAACTGCCCCCGCCGGATCTGGACTTATCTCCTCCGGCGACCGCTCGGGCATTCCGGAGACGGAATGAGGGAGGCCGGCCTTTAAAATAGTTTGCTATTAAAAGAGATGCTTTTTCAGAGCTCCTTGTAAAGTAGGATAGTTGCCCAGAGCTTCTTCTAATTCTTCATTCTTTCTGCTTGAATAGAATTCGGCAGTGGAAGTGAGGAACAGCTTCTGAAACTAGATGTGGTCCCCAAAGTACCTTTACATGGAACCTAGGTATGGTAATTTTTTTTGCTCATATTGCCACTTGTTTCTGGATGTGGATTGTCTAGATCAGGGGTTCTCAACCTTTGGAGGCCCGGGTACCCCCTATCACGGTCCAATTTTCTGAAGTACCCCCTGCTAATTAACTGCTAATTAATTGGATTAATCAATTAATTAATTAGGTAATTAATCATTAAATAAAAAAGTACTAAAACAATTTTAAATGTGAAAAAATGTCTTATTTAACACACACACTCTCTCTTTTCTCCAAGTCACACTTCCCAAAATCAGCTCCTCTCTCCCCCACCCCACCAAAGTACATTTTCCAAAGTACAAAAATAATCAGAGACAGAAGGGCTCCGAAAATAATTACAATTTAAAATCTATGTTAACACTTTTAATCAGCTGCTGATGGGGCAGATAAGGGGCAGTGCTTGGCGTACCCCCAGCAAGAGGTTCGCGTACCCCTAGGGGTACCCATACCACAGGTTGAGAACCTCTGGTCTAGATCAATTTCAATTCATGGTTAGGCCTGGTTTGGGGTCAGAGACTGCTTTGATTCCCCAGGTGGACAGTCTACATCAGGAACTGGACAAGGGGAGTATATTCATGTCGATTCTGCTGAACCTTTCAGCAGCAGCGTCGCGACGACGCGCGTCACCCCAGAGCGGGGGCGCGCGTCGCCCTTAAGGGGAAGGCTCCGCCCCCGCGCGTGACGTCACGCGCAGGAGCAGAGCGCCCTCCCCGCTCCGTTTTCGGCTCATTTTGGAGCCAAACGGACACAGGGGAGGGCGGGCGGGCCCCCCTTCGCTTCAAAAAAAAGTAAGTGGGGGGAATCGCGCGTCACCCCTGTACGCGCGACACCCCCCGGCGGCCCGCCCCCCCGCTTCCCCCTGTCGATGCCAGTGCCTCTCAGTAGGATTCAATACCATCAGCTATGTTACCACGCTGGACCACCAGACCGGGATGAGACAGGGTGCATGGTTTTGTACTGGTTCCAGCCGTTCCTGGAAGTGCAGTCCCAGAAGGTGGTGCTGGGGGAAGGACTGTGCTCAACATCTACATCATGAAACTACTGGGGGAGGTCACTCACAGATTTGGAATGTGGTGTTACCAATATACTTATGAGGTTCTACTTTTCCTTTCTGTAAGATTCCAGAAAGGCTGTTGTAGTGCTAAACTTGTGGCTGAGGTTAGTAATGACTGGATGGAGGTGAACAAATAGAAGCTTAAACTGAACAAGACAGAGGTGCTCTTGGGTAGTAAAACTCCTGTTATAAGACCTGGAGTACACAACCCCTCTTGGAGAGGATAGCACTCCCCTCGAAAACACAGGTTCACAGTTGTGGGTACTCTTGAACTCGACTTGAGCCTAGATTGATATCCATATGACAGCTGTGGTCAGGAGTATTTTTGTTCAACTTTAATTGGTGTGCCAGCTGCATCTGTTCCTAGGGAAAACAGATCTGGCTGTGGTGTGGCGAGGCGACACATGCTTTAGTTACATCCTGCCCAGATTATTGAAATACACAATATATGGCTTGCCTTTGAAAAGCATTCAGGAACTGCAACTGGTCCAGAATGCTGTGGCCAGAGTGTTGATGGCAGCGGGATATAAGGACTATATAACTCTCTTGCTGCAAAAACTGCATGGGCTTCCAGTCCATTTCTAGGCAAAAATTACTTAATTTTTAAAGCTCAAACGGTCTGGGACCCACATATCCATATGAACCTGCATACGTAATGTGTGAAGATGTCCTCCATGACATCTGATGTGCATTCAGTTGGGACACAGGAGAGCACACCACAGAATTCCTAAGGAGGGAGGCATACCTTGCTTCCCCTCTGGCAGTGTTTCTTCACCAGGTCAAAACCTTCCTTTTCTTATCAAAAATATCCCTGCTGTCCATTTTTACCTTGGTACTGCTGAAGTATTGTTTTTATCCACTGGCTGATGCTTTATATTACTGAAATGGTGTTTTATCTGCTGCTTTTACTCAATTGGCTGTTTTGGCTCTTATGTATTTTGGATATTTGATTGATTTTATTGAATCTTATCGCACTGTACAAAAAGGTACTATATTATTGTCTATTTCTTGTTGCTGGTCTTCTTGAGCACTTTTATGTGAACTGGAAAGGCAGGATATAGAAGATACCAATAAGAGAAAAAAGTAATGGGTCTGCAGGTGCATTCACTGCCAATCTGCCACTGAAAAGACAACGTGCCCTAGTACATGCCTCTCTGCAACACATTGAATTTCTAAAAGGCCCAGTCCTGTTCACATGCTGGTGCAACATCAGTCATACCCTAAGCCAGTCATGACAAGGCCACACCGACAGTGCACCAACAGTCCCAGCATACCAATACTGGTGCACCCCATCCCAGCAACACCCCCACATCCATAGAAGCACTGACACAGCCTATCCCAACAGCAGCACATCATCACCGTGACATCTGGTAGGCATCACCGTGACACTGGTATCTCGAGGATTGGACTATCTGGGCCTAAGATAGACTGGGGTCTAGGTAGTAGACAAGATGATGTGAAAATGGATCCATGGTGAAGGCATACAGCTTCAAAACCTCAGCACAGGACAAATCACTGAGACCCAAAACAGCAGTCACCAGGCAAACGTTAAAATCCACCCCCCCCCCATTATTTTGTCAGTCTCTGTTGTAGTATGTTCTCAGCTACAAAGGATCATATACTGCAATTAACTGTAGAGATTTTGTTCAGGCCAGACCTGAACAAGAAAACGTTACAGAAAACGAAATCAGTCCAGCTGAGATGGATTCTTACTCCAGCTTCAGTGTATGCAAGACTGGAGCTTTTTGTCTGTGTTTGGAGAATACAGGATTTGAGGGAGACATGGAACTCCAGGACTGGCCACATTTTTATGAGTGTTATCAATAAATGTAATACCCACGAAAATGTTCACAGGTCTGTTTTGGGGGCAGGGCACATAAATAAGACGGAGCTATAGGACCTCAGAAGTCCCGAATCCAGCACCACTCAGGGGATGGGCCTCTCTTTCCCAGGAACAAGCAGAGGTAACAGGGAGGGACTCCGGGCCATTGTCGTGCAAGGTTGCACGCTTGAAAGCGCACGTTACCGGCCACAGGCACGTTGCTTCCACCCATAAGCTTCGCTCTGTTGCAGAGAGAGGTCTGCCAAACGGCAAGCGGGGTTCAACACCAAAGTTTGGCCGTACTTGGAGAAACTAGGACTTCTCCGCTTGACTCCTTTACTCCGAAACGCTGCAGCAGCCCTCCAAGCCGGCAGGGGGACTCCGCAAGCGTCTCCTTTTGCTAGGCGTATGTGAAATCATACGTCATGCCAACTTCACATCCGGGTCTTGTGCCCGACTTTTCTCTTTTCCGGGAACAGAAGTCGGACGAGCC